>CM059495.1:33827672-38827672 GCA_030378355.1 Eleusine indica | reverse complement strand
TTTCAATTTGTAATCTGAAGCATATGGCTTCGAGAACAATGTTGAGGAACGAATTTTAGTTGATGTGCTCATCCATCATATGCATTACATTTTGTTGCATTTTCTATGCATTCCTTTATATTGACATGTCGGTATTATTATAGGGAACGTTAATTCTTCTGAGGAGGATTTTTAGAAGGATTCTTCGGGTGTCTCTACTCAAGAAATATCTAACATCAGTACTGACCCCGTAGTTGCAGCTCAAGGCAAGCCCCGGAACATTCCCGTGTATTAATTTGATTAAATTCCAGTAATTAAATTGCTAGATGTGTATAGATGATTTGTGCATTAAGTCTAGGAGTTGATTGAAAACCCACCTGCATTTTCTGGATATGTCCTATTTTATTTAGACATGGTATACAGGTACAGGTAGTTAGAAGAGAAAATATTATGTTTAGTTGAAAGGTTTACACTGCTTGGAACTTGAAAGTTTAGTTAAATGATGTTCACATGGTTAAGTAAGAATGTTAAAATTTGGACTAAACGGATCTGTTTTGGAAAGGGCGAAGACAAAGGACTTGTAAAGTTTTTGTCTCGCAAGGTGGCAGCCCGTTTCTGTCAACAACTAAAATTTGAGACGTGGACAGGCCCCATAGGTGAAAGGGCAAAGATCATATGCCTTCAGACGACATGGCTTGCAAGGCTGTCGCCCTGTCTGTGTCGACCTAGGACCAGTCTGTTGTCGGCCCTGCTGAGCAAGTATTGAACAGTACCAAATACGTGCTAGTATATGGGAACTAGTAAACTGATATAGCATTGTCATTTGCATGTTGGACGGTACCCAAATTCTTGGTCGTGTGATCCAGTAGGAGTGGACAGGTTCCCGACGTTACTGTGGAACGGCTGCCCACTCGGGACTTTGGACCCGGACCGGCTTGTATGATGTCTTTGCAAAAAGTTGTCATACGTGTTCTTAAATGATGCGTATGCCGTGTACTTCGGGTTTTCCCAGCTGGTGTAAAACGATTATAATCGCTGTTCCTCGCATTAATGAGTACCGCTTGTTCACTGCGTCACATCGTAGTTTATGAACTTCACTAATAATAATACATGGAATGATTGGATGAAGAAAATAGTGTTTAGTGAATCTGAACTTGAATTATTTTGTACTTAATTTAAATTTCAGATTGCTTGTTGTACTTTATATTCTTATATGCAAGTTACCTTACACTATTATAGATACTAGAATGTTCACTAAATTTATTTTTATCCATCTCTGAGCCTATGCATGTCTAGATTTAATACTTGTCGGCTAAGACTTGTTGAGCTTAGTAGCTCAGGCTTTGCCTTGTTGTTGTTTTATTTATTTCAGGTAATAAGGTTGATGCATATGAGTTACCTATGGGTATTCTTCCTTGGGATATTTCTATCCCAGAGGGATGGTCTGCCCATTGGGAGACTGAGTAGCCGCTGCTTTTGTGTGATGCTAGGTGATAATCCGTATGGGCTCGGGTTTATCACATCTGCTATTATCATCGAGTTGTATATTGTAGACGCTTAATCACGTTTGGTTCTGCTGTTTTCAAAACTGAACTTTGTAATAATTTTCGCTGCACTTGATACTTAACTCTGATGTATAATTAATAACGCTCTTTTCTTCGTAATTTGAACTTGGTCGGTTGTTGTATTATCTTGTGTCTGCTTAATCAGCACCTCGGGAACTTCGGTCCAAGGGGGTTGTGACAGTGTTTTCTTCAATAGTCGGTGGAGATACAACCGGTTGGAGGCATGGCATGCGGTGTTTACGACTTCGGCCCAAAAACGGTCGGACGTCTTGTATTCATCAAGCATTGTCCTTGCCATCAGGCACAAAGGGATTCGTTTTTATGAGAAGCGAGTTGTTCTAGGCTTGGCCGATCCCTACCCGTTTTGATCTGACATCGGACGAACAGAGAAACGTGGGTCTTTTTCTCGCATTTTAGCGCTGAGACATTTTCGGTGCCATGAAGCTAGACCAGTGAGCTATTACGCTTTCTTCAAAGGATGGCTGCTTCCAAGCCCACCTCCTGCTTGTCATCGCTCGATCACTTCCTTTTCCACTAAGTGATTGCTTTATTTAGGCAAGTGGTTTTGGTAGCTTAGCTGGTTAGAGCAAAGGACTGAAAATCCTTTTTTGCTTGTTTCAGTGGGAAGAGCAAGGGGCATTGCCCTTGAAATCCTTCAGTGGTTCGAATCCACATCTGAGCGTCTTTTTTTTCGGTATGCCGCTCCGTGAGCAAGGAGCGCCGCGAATCAATGAGTGTGCGGTTCTTTCTTTCGGCCACCCCATTTTGTTGAGGGGAGTAGGGTGCCAAAAATTCATGCTTCATGCCTTCTTCATCAAGGTATTCCTCAACTTGGGTGTTCTTGAATTCAATGCCGTTGTCACTCCTTATTTTCTTGATCTTGACTTCATACTCATTTTGTGCTCTTTAAATCAATGTTTTGAGCATGCCTTTAACTTCACCTTTGTCATGCAAAAAGAATACCCACGTGAAACGAGAAAAATCATCAACAATTTCAAGATCATATTTGTTATCACCAATGCTTATATAGGAGATGGGGCCAAAAAGGTCCATGTGCAACATCTCCAATGGTCTTGTGGTTGTCATCATGTTCTTGGAGGGATGTCAGGCTCCAACTCGATTTCCTGCTTGACATGCACTACAAATTTTATCTTTCTCAAAACACACATCGGTTAGTCCTATGATGTGGCCGCCCTTTTGGAGTTTGTGAAGATTTCTCATACCAACATGGGCTAGCCTTCTATGCCACAACCACCCCATGTTGGATTTTGCTAATAAGCATGTACCAAGTCTAGCTTCATCCGTGGAGAAATCCACAACATAAAGCTTTCCTTTAAGCACACCCTTAAAAGCAATCGAGCCATCACTCCTCTTATAGATGGTCACACAACATTTGTTGAACAAGCAATCATAGCCCATTTTACAAAATTGCAAAATGGACAATAGATTGAAGTCAACGTGATCAACAAGCATAACCTTAGAGTGTGAATACGAAGGAGTAAGAGAAACTTTACCATAACCTAGTACTTGTCTCATTCCATCGTCACCAAAAGTAATGCACTCATTTTTGTTTTGACTTGGCTCGAATGACTTCAACATCTTTTTGTCTCCGGTAATATGATTGGTGCATCCACTATCAATCACCCAACTTGACCCTCCGGAGACATAGTCTGACAAAACAAGTTAAGCTTTGTTTTTCGGTACCCAAATTTGCTTGGGTTCTTTCACATTAGTCACAAGTGCTTTGGGCACCCACAAATAAGCCTCTTGTTGCGTGGCCCAACATTTTTGGCAAACACACGACAATGCTTGTTTCTCATGAGCACATATGAAGCATCAAAGTCATGAAAGAGTGCACAAGTAGCATTAGGCATATTAGCATAAGAATCATTAACAAAAGAAGAACGGTTAGTGTTCATGCTCTTGACTTCCTTCTTTTGGTAAGATCCTTCCTTGGTGAGCTTAAGGAATTCCTTACCATTCTTGTTCTCCCTAGCATTGTGCTTGACACCCTCAACATATCCAATACCATCCATGACATTTGGGTGCCTAGAATATGAGTATGCACCTCTTGCATACTTTGCCTTTTCATCATCAACAACATTTTTCCCATGTTGTATTTTGCTTTCAAGTGACTTCACTTGCTTGTTCAAATCATCAATCAATTTGACATTAGTAGCACAAGCATCAACATCAATATTATAACACCTATCACATTCATTGCTAGTGGAGGCATGAGAGGAATTGTTGGTGGAGGATGTGAAGGTTGAAAGTATCTTATATTGTTCTTCAAGAGACTTATGAGTCTTTTCCAAATCCTCATATTTCTCTTGAAGTTCATCTTTTGTACTTTTAATACTTTCCCCTGAGGTTTTAGTTTCATTGAGAGACTTGATTAAATTTTCATTTTTCTTCCTCTCATTTTCTAGGAGCTTCTCTAATTCAAGGCTTATTTTCTTTTCAAGAATAAGCAATTCTTCTTGTTTTTCAAGAAGCTCCTCTTGCCTATCATTTTCTTCTTTTTGTCTTTCAAGCAATTCCATAAATTCAAGCATTTTAGGAAGTGAAGCATTAGCAGCATCATCATCATTATCATCATCACTATTACTAGCATAAGAGGAATGCTTATGTTTAGATTTCGATACCTTGGATCCTCTTGCCATGAAGCACTTGTGAGTGTTGTCATCATCATCATCACTCAATCTTCCAAATAGAGAGGTGTTGCTGGGAGTGACTCCAATGGCATGTGTAGCAATGCCTCCCTCATTCGAGTCGGATTCGGAGGAGGAAGATGATGAAGAAGATGATTCATCGGAATTCCATTCCTGGCCAATGTGAGCTTCACCTCTTCTATGCTTTTTGTACTTCTTGTCTTTCTTGTTATGTTTGTCTTTCATTATTTCTTCCTTGTTCTTCTTCTTTGGACATTCCGCAATGAAATGTCCTTCTTCACCACACTCATAGCAAGTTCTCTTTGACTTTCTTGCTTTGCCTTTGTCATAGCTTTTCTTCTTGTAGCCATCCTTTTTAAGGAATGACTTGAATCTTCTCATGAGCAAAACCATCTCATCATCACTAGAATCAATCATTTTCTTTTTCTTCTTCTTGTCCTTCTTTTCATTAGTCTCATAAGAGGCTTTGAGAGCTATTTCTTCCTTCTCCTCTTCACCTTGTCCCAACAAGGTTTTCACTCGTTTTGCTTCTTCATCTCTTTTCTTGTAAGTGAGCAATCTCCCTAGTACTTCATCCGTACTAAAGTTCTTGAAGTTTTCTTTCTCTCTAACAATGTCACAAGCATTTTGATTCCATGGTTGCAAAGCAAGAAGCAACCTCTTGTTGACCTCAATGGTGTCAAGTTTGATTTCTAGAGCTCTACTCTTGTTCACAATTTCCATAAGCCTATCATGAACTTCTTATGGCCATTCACCGGCCTTCTTAATGAAAAAGTTGTATCTCCCTCTTAGGTTGTCTTTTCTTGCCTCTCTCACACCCTCGGTCCCTTCATAGATGACTTCAAGCTTCTTCCAAATGTCATGAGCTTTCTTGATTCCCATCACCTTTTCATACTCTTTTGGTGATAGGGCGGAAACAATGGCGGATGTGGCTTGATCATTGTGATTGAGCTTGATGTCATCATTAGTGGTTGGGTTTTCTTCATCTTCCAACTCAAAACCTTGTTTCACAATTTTCAAGATCGGTCTTCCCATAAACCCCAAGTATAGTTCCATTCTATGCTTCCAATGGTCATAGAATGTGCCATCAAAGTGTGGTAGTTTTCCGGATCCACTACCAATATACTCATTTTTGAGTTCACCATAGTTGAATTGCACGTTGTTGTATCTAACTTTCGAGTCATCCTTGTTACCCTCGGTCCTGGCACCAGATGTTTCTGGTGTAGTTTCCTTTGGTTTTTCCATATGCTTCGGCATTTATCTTCAAGCGGTTAAGCCTTCAAGAAGATCTTGCTCTGATATCAATTGAATGTTGCCTACAGGGGGGGTGAATTGGCAAATCTAAAAATCCTACGAAATTAGACTTAAACAAATTTATCTGTCTGGCCGGTAGTGCCAGTGATGGGTATCGGCAGTGTCGATGGCCACTGCCGATGGGTGATCGGCAGTGCCGATGGATGAGCAGACGGTCGAGTGAAAACTAGGTTTAAGTGGTTTTGCAGTTACTAGGTGATATTTGACTACAACAATAGTAGAAAGAAAGCCCTACAGCAATAAGAGACAACTAAACAAAGGTCACACAAGTAGATCTAGTAATTTAAATAAATACAAGAACAAACCCTAGAGTATGAATAAATAAATAACAAGTAAAAGAAGGAGCACACGAAGACACAAGATTTGTTACTGAAGTTTGGGCTCACAAAGAACCCTACGTCTCCATTGAGAAGTCCACAAAGGACCGGGTCTCTTTCAACCCTATTCTCACTCAAGCGACCATAAAGATCGAGCTCAAGTTCCCCACTATCAATTCCCTTGCGGGAGGGTGATACAAACTTCCTGAGGCATCACCACACAAGTTGGGAGCTCAAAGGGCACCGCTAACTGTCTAGGAGCAAAGTTCCAAGAGTAACAAGCACAAGTCACAAAGATGATTAAATCGAATGCTCAAGAGTGGAATGGTGCTCTTTTCACAAGGAAACAATGGCTCACTCAAACCCTAGCTCAAAGAATGAAGCTTTGACTTGGAGAGGGAGAGTGAGGAGAGTGAAGCTCAAAAGTGCCAAATGATTTTCGGGTTGGAGAGAGTTTGCACGAAGTGTGGTGTAAGCCTTTTATACAAAGGGCTCAAAAAGAGCCGCTGGCCTGACTATACGTCCCGCACCGGCACTGCCGATAGAGCCATCGACACTGCCGGTAGGGTTTCTGACACATTGTCATAGATCGTAGACAAGGAATTGGCCCGCACCAGCACTGCCGATCAGGACATCGGCACTGACGGTGAGGCAACCACAGAGAAGACAAGTGGTCTCTAGAGACCTTGACCTACACTGCCCATCACAGTCAGCCAGAGAGCCCGAGGAAAAATAGTCTCTGTGGGGAGGGGACTGACACTGCCGATTTGAGGACCGGCACTACCGATGAGCTACAGTCAGAGCGAGATAGAGAGAGTGACTTTCTAAGAGGACCGACCGGCACTGCTGATGAGGGTGATCGGCACTGCCGATGAGCAACAGCCAGAAAGCCAGAGAGAACAGCCTTCTCTAGAAGGAGTGACCGGCACTACTGATGGAGCCATCAGCACTGCCGATGCTGGTAAGACAGAAGCAAGAGAAGTGTCTGGGCAATATAGCGCCTCTGGGAAGGGAGATCGGCACTGCCGGTGGAGGACCGGCACTGCCGATGAAGGCAAAAACAGAGGTCGATAGAGGTGGTATTTTTGGAAAATTAGAGCATTTGACTTTACCATATTTGTGAATTATACCCCTCTTGATAGTACGGTTTACCTATACTCAAGAAATAAAAATAAAACTCCATGATCTTCATTCTTGAGTAGATTTTTGGACCTTCTACTTGAGATGAATGACCATCTCCTTTTCCCTTTTTGTATTAATACATTTTTATTCAACAATTTGAGATAGTCATCTACACACATGCTCAATGAAAACATTAGTCCATTCTTAATTGTATTGATGCCAATCATCGAAATAAAATTAGGGGCCTAGATGAACTTTAATACACAGACTCACGACCAGGGTCGTAGGAGGAGCACCAGGCAGAGGACCACCTGACCAGAGCTGTACACAGGAATTAGGTTGCCACCGTGGTCGCAGGGCACTCCGACTTCTCGTCAGGAGAGGTCGTCGAGACCTACAGAGCAGGGATCCTACAGGTAGTAGGAGGAGTCAGAGGAGGAGTCAGACTCAGAGGAGAGGTCAGAGTCAGAGGAAACAGAGGAGTCAGAGGAGGTTGAGGAGGAGGAGACTGAGCAGCTAGCATAGCCACAGCAGCAGAGGACTGCTCACCGAGTGGGAGACCCACAGTGCACCTGTGCAGTGTGCATGAGGAGGCTGCAGAGACTGGTACAGGCAGCCGGGGAGACGAACATACTTAAGGTTCCTGCAAAGGACCTTAAGGCACTACGTCTTGTCTTTTTTTGAGCAGTGGGTTCTAGTTCCTCAGAGATCCTGCTGCAGGAGAGAGGTACTGGACAGGGCTCTAAAGGAGGATTGGAGAGGGTTTGAGACGCTACCTCGCACTAAAAGGCAAAGATAGAGTGTTTGTGCCGTAGCAGTACACTACCTATCAGGCCATGAGGAGGGCCACCGGGACAGGCATGGAACAGTGTTTCACATACTTGCCCGGACTTGCAAAGATGGTCACGGAGCCATACAGGTTCAGAGAGGACATTGTCCTAGAGTTCTACACGACACTGTGGATAGCCAGAGACCGCTCAGAGTTCTGGTTATTGTTCATAGGATAGCCACAGTGTGTGACCAGGGGGGATCTCATAGCCAGCTTTGGATTTCTTACTTTAGACCTTCACCTCTACAGGAGTGCCTATGGGACCCTTGATCCACCACGCAGACCACAGGGAGGGACACTACGTCCTTACAACATGGTGTCGATCGCCTTTCCACCACCGCACACCCCAGGCTTTGAGAGTGGCCCTGTGAGACTCATCGCAGAGGCCAAGGTGGTTAGAGCAATAGTCACTAGGACAATCATTCCCAGGTCTGGCTATAGAGAGAAGTTCAGTCTACTTCACCAGTGGACAGTGGCAGTTATTCTGAGGAGACAGCCGTTTGACTTGGGTGATTTGCTGATAGGTGAGATGGAGGAGGTTATTTCTGAGAGGGTAGGAGGACGTCACTTGGTCTATGCTCCCTACATTTGCTATCTACTGAGGAGGATGGGACTAGCGTGGAGGAGCAGTACGACGCGTTCCTTGAGGTGACCACCAGCTACTCACCTAGAGTCCCCAGGGGTTCGCAGTTAGCCTCTAGTCAGCAGACGGGAGAGGAGCAGGAGTCACCGCCAGGCACTCACGAGCAGGCAGCTCATCCAGAGACGGTGGTTCCTGAGTTAGCCAGTACAGGAGCACCTCTCCAGCCTACAGGTTCACAGTCAGGAGACGCTATCACTGTAGCAGCACTTGCATGACGCCTGAGTGAGTTCATTCAGAGCACAGCTGAGGTTAGATGTCATATGATGGAGGTCATCAGAGAACAGACAGAGCTTCAAAAACAGCAGATGGCACTGATGACCACTCTCATGACCTAGATGGCTGAGATGACTCAGAGGCAGGCCAGCTAGCAGTCAGGACCGTCAGCACTTCCATAGTCTCAGCAACTGCCGACTCAGCCAGGACCCTTCACTGCCATGATGACAGCCCAGTCCAGCGGGTTGTCACACTAAAGGGTGTTACCAACAGGGGGAGCAGGACAGACTCATTCACCATCTCAGTTCTCCCCTGTGTCTGCTTTCTCAGTATCTGTGTTGTTCTCTTCACTGACACACTCTTCTACTTCGTAGATGGCAAGACCCTCCGTCTCTCAGCAGCTTTCAATCAGGAATTTGTTCTCAGATATAGTGCACACCACTCGTACAGACCCCCAACCAGCCCCAGAGTCAACTACAGCTCCACCTTTCACTGCTACGGTCAGCACGCTCACACTTCAGGTAGAAGAGGATCTTGTCCACCGAGGTTTCACTCAGGAGGACGTGGATGATTGCTCTTCTCCAGACGACTGTTGCTGAGGAGACATCCATAGTCCCACCAGCACGGCAGGACAAGGGGTCTGAGTCACCTGTAGACCTTGACTTCTTCGAGCAGATGGATGCTCAGGTGGCAAAGGCTTAAGGAGCGTAGCAAGATCCAGCACAGGAGCAGCCAGGAGCAGAGTCCTTAGAGGACGTCGCTGCACCATTTCCTTCGACCACGAGCGCATAGATGTTCTCTTTTCCCACTTTTTGGTGCTTGTTGCCAAAGGGGGAGAAGTAGTCATAGGTCTAGGGGGAGTTGGAGTGTGATCCTGTGCGATCGAGAGTAGCTTGTATCTAGGGGGAGCATACGTGTACATTGGTTTTGGGAGTTAAATATATTTGGATCTTATTTTGATGGAGTTATTCAATGTTCATGGATTTTGATGCGTCATGGTTTTCATTCGCTTGTGTTTGACTCATCTTGATCTCACTTGGTTCATTTTTCATACGCAGTGCTTTGTATTCCCTTATTTATCATGTATGCCTGTGTATGATTCCATGATGATGATTGCTTGTTCTTAATTCTTATGCTTTACCATGATAACTTGTTGCATATCATCATTCATGTCTTGCATTGCATGTCCTTATGCTTTTATTAATATCTTCACATGACATGCATGCATATCATCTAGAGTGTGCTTTTCTTTCTTATTCATCTTAGGTCTTGATGATGCTTGTTTGAGTAGGACCTTGTGCGTTTCTCTCTTATGCTTTTGAGGTTCCTCTCGATCGTAGTCTAGCTCTTTTAGCCTTGTAGTTCATTGATAAGATTATGATAAGTGGTGGTTGTCATCAATCACCAAAAAGGGGATAATGTAAGCTTCATGACCATTGATGGGATCCTAAGGTATGAATGTTTTGGTGATAGATGACAACTATGAAATTATGGGCTAATATCTACACGAGTGTTTTCTATATAGAAATCATCTCTAAACTCTACTTCCAATCATATGGATAATGGTTGCCTTAGCGATTAATGACAATGACCGCAAGCATGGAGGCTTGTGAGCTTGATGGAGTCCAAGGGTTGATGGAGATGGATCAAAGCAAATGACAAGCTATGAAGCAAGTGTTGGGAACACTTGTCTAGTTGTTAGGGCTTTGAGTCCATAGGAAAAACCGGACTATCAAGGGGGTCTAGGTCATTTCTCTTAGGTCATGTCTAGTCGGTGATGTGCAAGGTTGCTCGGTGAAATCACAGGCACTAGGTGACAGTGGAGAAGCCAAGGACCTGTTCGCAGAAGCCGGGAAACAAAGTCAAGCGAAGACGACAAGTTTCAGCTTCTGGACATAGTGACCGGACAGAGGGGTCAGTGGTAACCGGACTATACGACCACTAGGTGAAGTTGTCTAGGACTTATTGCGAAGAAGCGAGGAATCTGTCTGAGCAGGAGCTATAGAGACCGGATGGTACGGTCAGGTGACCGGACCGTATGGTCAGTGCAGCTGAGGAACAGGACAGAGAGGAAGCAGCACTGAAATGTTTCTGGACTAGAGAGAGAAACGGACTGGACGGTCCGGTCAGTGGAAGTCAGCCAAGGGGCAGAGCCGTTGGTGCTCAGGTTTGCAGTGACCGGACGGTCCGGTCACGCAGTGATCGCACAGTCCGGTCAGTAGTCCCAGAAAGCTGATTTCGTGAAGCAACGGCTAGTTGGAGGTTGTAAGACTATATAACTTCTTTGCTGTGGTCTTGGAGACCTCTCTTGGCCAGTGGAATACCTGAGAGCATTTGGTAAGGCCCAAGAGGAAAAGAGGAGAGCACTAGGAGGAGATATTGCATATCTTGAGAGTGCTAGTGAGAGTAACATGGAGTGATCTTGCACATTTAAGGTTAGGTGTCCTTGAGGGTGTGATCTAGGTTGTTACTCTTGGTCTATGGTGAGACTTAGACCGGTTAGGTGTCGGTGATCGAGCCTATCGTGATTGGTTGTGAAGGCCATCACACGTTTGTACACAGTTTGAGCCTGGCGGTGAAAGGGGCATCATGAGTGAGCGCCTATGTCGGCTTGGAGAGTCCGATAAGTTCTCTAGGGAGCCAAGCTTGTGCCATGGTGGCTGCGGTGACGCGCATCGTGTCTTCACTCCGGGAGTGATTGCGGGCTCATGGGTGAGAACTCCACACTGGTGGCGGGAGGGACTGGGACTCCGATGGGAGTGGTCCAACAAAGAGTAGGGGAAGGCACCATCCTTCCGAGACCTCAGAAAAAATTATGAGCATTCCTTGACCCCTCTTTACTATTCTGTATTTGTGTGCTATAGTTGATAGGGTGACTTATGGCTTGCATAGGCTAGTGTGTTTAGCTTCCGCATTGTGTACTCATCATGAACACTAGCATGCGTAGAGTCTTGGCCAACTAGAATTGCTTAGGTTGCAACGATTGTTAGGTTCTAGTGGTGTAAAACTGAAGTGTTCGAATTTGTGGTTGGCTACTGATTCACCCCCCCCCCTATCAGTACGCCTTCGGTCCTTACACCCGAGAGCTCCCCGGTGCTTCGCCATCGCCACCCTCCTTGCCGGCCTCATCAGCTCGCGGCTCCGCCTGCGGGGTTTGTGTGTTGGCCACGGTCTCCGCGGGCAGCGGTGAGCGGTGATCCTCCGCCGAACCATCACCAACACCGCCAACGGGCACCACCTCCTCGACCGGCTGGGTCGGCAGGGGCAAAACCAGTGACACCCCCTGCCCCAAGGTCGGCAGTGTGAACAGCGTGAAGCCCAATCTGGCGGCTAGGCCAGCATCGATGCCGACATCATCACCATCATCATCATCATCGTCGTCATCAACAGCTCCACCAAAATCAGCGTACCCACTAAGGACCTCCTCGTTGTCGGATATGACCTCATCTTTCTCGTCCTCATCCTCCTCTGTTGACATGGTCGACAGAGTGTCAGGTTCCTTGCCCCTTGCCGCCCTTATCTCCCTTAGCGTTTGCTGCTTCCGCGACCTCTCATCCTTCTCCTGCCTCGCCCGGATATCAGCGTCCTTCTTCTTTCTCCTGTCACGCTTGGCATTCCGCTGGTCCATGCCCCTAAGACGGTTGGCGGCCTGCTGCGCCTCCCCCTCAGATAGCCGAAGGGTAGTGGGGCGGATGTAGCATGCCCACTGGGACTGAAAGCAGAGCGTCAAGAAAAATGCCAACCGGCATAACAACTTGAAAACAAAGGCACGAGATGGAGAAATGAAGGAATTAAAACTTCTTACTACATCAATCGCTTGAGGATCTGGTAGCATGACAGGCCCGTTCGAGATAGGCCAGGCACGGGCGCTAGCCCCAACGAGGTACATGGGGAGCCAGCGAGTGGACAGAGGTGTGAACCGTCACTTGTGGTACCACCCAACGACCCCGGAGCCATCAAGGAGGCTCCTCTTGAGATGGGCGATCGCTGCGAGGGCCTCGCCGATCCACCTCTTGCCGGAGTCCTTCTTCCCCCACCTCCAGTTTTGTCGAGACTCATGGACGTCCCGGCCGGTAAACTTCAGGAAGGGGTGCAACTCGTCATTCCGTAGGTAGGAGCTTTTCGTATGCCACCCCATGTTTTTCCTCGGGGTCGTCATCGGAATGTACTTTGTCGTACGCTCCCCGCGGGGCCAAATCCCCACGCACCCTATGGTGTCGGAGAAGTATTCGCCCCCAACGTTGCGCTTGAGGCAGGCGACAAGGAAGTGTGACGCCCTTTCCCAGAAATCGAGGTTCTAAAGGTGCTGATAACACAGACACTTAATAATACAACAATTGTTCAAGTTAAGTCAAATTATAACATCATTTGGGTAGTTAAAGTGCAGCGGAATATTACAAGTTCATGATATTTCGAAAACTTTTATGATCACTCGATGATACATCGATAGTAATGATTCCTACCCATAGAATCATCACTCTAGCAGCACACAACATCACTACGTCGGCAAGTTGGACTCCCAGTGGGCAGTCCAACCCCCAGGGACTTGCATGTCCCACGGCATCATATCAACAGGTAATTCTGTCTCTGCATTATCTAAAAACAACGTAGGCACAAAGCCTGAGTACTAATTACTCAGCAAGACTTACCCGTCGAAAGACCTAGACATGCATTGGCTCTAATAGGAAGGTTGTTTTAAAAGACTTGCACTAAGCAACCTATTAGTTCTACTAATTTTATTTAGCCAAGTTTAATTGTATAGAGCAGAAATATAAACTTAGTGGAGCAATACAAGAATAGTAAAGCAAAACATGAAGTAAATACAATATAAGAACAATAACAATAATAATCATCATGTAAGAATATAATCAATTTCATAGTATCATGTGAACTACATGAAGGCGCAGTGAACAAGCGGTACTCATTACTGCGAGCGACAATAATTGTAATTGATTTATACCAGCTGGAAAAACCTGAAATACTTGACATATACACACCACTTAAGGTCGTATATGGTAACCTATCGCAATTAAAACTTACACCTTCCACCGGATCCAGTGATATCGAGTGGGCATGCTATTCTGCCAGCAGTACTTCACGGTTTGAACCATCCACTCCAACAGCAGAAGGACCAAAGACCAATGCACCATAGTGATTTTCCAATGCAACAACTTAATGCTACATCGGTTTACTAGTGCCCATAAATTAGCATGTATTCGGTAATGTTCAATACTTGATCAAGGGGCCAATAACGAACGGGTCCTAGGTTCGACAAGGAAGGATTACCGCAGTCAACACCCATGTGTTGCTACAAACCTACACATGCATCATCCCTATCCGGTCGTAACAGCAACAGTAAACTTGTTTCCATTCAGTTCAACTTTAACGATCAAGTTCATTTTTCGAGCAGGAACAATAACTATCGATATTATTCAATCACTAAGCATAGCAATATAGTACTGTAGCCTACCATGATATATAGCAGTAAGATGGGTCATTTGGATAACATGCAAGTGGATTTCCAACCAACTCCTATTAACCTAATGCATTAATCAATATAGACACTAGCATTTATATATTGAAACTAGCAGAACTTCATAAAATGGCATATGTAAAGTGAGGCTTGCCTTGATCAACACTAGTGTTACAATTTCTTGTTCCTAGAAATCAGTGTCCTTCTGAAAATCTGACTCTTGCTCTTGATTGTCGTTACCTATATATGAACAATGTGTTAACGATATCGAAATAGTACCTTGACATGCAATGATATGACAAATAAAAAATACAATGATGGTAATGTGACAATATTCTTACGCATATGTTCTCGAAGCCATATGATTGAGAGAAGCAAGTTTAGTTTTAATATTTTATGTGTAGTTATCCTTAAAGCATTTAAATAGGGTTAATATAGTCTTGCGAGCAAATAATTCATTTAGTAAAGTAAACTTATAGTTCTGGACATGGGTGATTTATTATAAACAGGGACATGTATGAACTTCATTTTCACTCAGTAGCAGCTCCTGGACATTAATATTCTATTTACTAGCATTTATATAAGTAAAATACTAAATAAATCCTAGGGCATAAAATAATGCCTATTTTGCCTATCCAAAAATTAGAGGGATAGATACACATGTTTTAACAATGCATGTCAAAAATCAGATTTAAATTGTTAACTAAGATTTTCGGGTGATTTATTGAGTGTTTTAACAAGATAAAATATTATTAAATCTACAAGCACAGGAATATCTTTTTATCATTTTTCTTAAATATAGAAGATCACTATGATTCCAACAAACTTTATTTGGGTTTTATGGGATTTCTGGTTTATTTGTTATAATTTTGCAATGTTATTCATGTTTACTGTAATTTCCAGGGATTAAATTAATTCATGACAAATCAGCATTTGGTTGGACAAATGAAAATGAAGCAACACGGGCCATAGCAATGGAGATCAGATACCCATGTGGCCACACCGAATCCCGACTGTGTGGCCCTCAGAGTGGCACCGCTCGGAAGCTCGTCGGAGGCTTGCCGGAGCTCGGTCGAAGCTCTCGCCGAGCTCTGTGAGCGAAGAAACCACATTGCTGCTGTGTCGAAATGATGCGCAGGTCGAGGCGGAACGGACGATGGGGCTCGCAAGGCCGGGCGTTCACCGGAGGTAGGTCGCCGTTGAGCGGTGGTGGAACAAGGCCAGAATGGCAGAGGGCACGAAATCGAGTGCCGTCTGATCCTATAGCATCAGGTGGTCACTGACGACATCGGCATCGAGGAAGTCGACGTGGAGTCGAGAAGCAACCATGTGCGCAGCTTGAGGTTGTCTCGGCAAGAACTTCAGCGGCAAGGAAACATGGAAATCATAATAGATTAGTTGAAACGCTTGACCAAGATTAAGCTTGGATGGTGCGAAAAGAAGTTCAGAATATTCGTGTGAGAATAATTGAACTGAAACTCACGGTACTAGATGCATTTCAGAGAAAGGGAGAGAAAGGTTGCCGATAGTCACTAAATGGGGAAATTGTTTCAATCATCCGGACTGTAGAGGGATGGCTCAATCGATAGCCATCAAGGAGGACAGGAACGAGTTGCGCAACTATTGGTGGTCCTGGATTCGCTGGGGAGGCATTGGAGTGGCGGTACAGCAAGCTCAAGCTCAAAGCTTAACGATGGCGGTGCAGGAGAGTGAATGAGAGAATAGAGAGCGGAGAGAGCGGGGATGCCGAATTAAAGAGCCGAGGCTTGGGCGCGGGGGGTCACGGGCTTATGGCCTTGGCGCAGGGGTGTCGAGTTGGCCAGGGACAGTGAGGGTGATGCGAATTTCGAGCTCCGATTGAAGCAATGGCAGGCACGAGTGTGTGTTCGGCGGGGGGTAGGGGGGGAGGGGGGAGGCGACGGTTTTGGCGTCGCGGCAGCTAAGGGCAGCGGGGAAAAGTCGTCGCTCAGAGCGCGGCGTCGTCCGCGAGCGCGAGAGACCGGGGTCCAAGTTCCAGAGCTGGGGGACCAGCAGGAGCGTGTGCGCCTGGCGCCTGCCAGAGGAAGAAGAAGACACGCTGTTTTGCTCTGAGGCTCTCAAGTTCATATGATTTTACAACAAAATCCCTGATTTGTCTTAATTCGAATTAAAATAGCTACAAACCTCCAAATGAAATGTAATTTTATACATAGGTCCTTCATGATATTTCCGAGGCTCTGGTGGGGTCCATTTGACCAGAAAAATTATAATTGTCTCATTATCAAATATCAATTGTTAAAGGTTTCTAGGCCTTAATTAAATATTTAGGATAATTCCAAATGTGATAAAATTTCCATTTTTATTCTAAGCTTCGATTTTTACCATTCCATGCTGTTGATGTCATTATTTGGCATATGTTATATAGGAAAATTCAAAGTTGCTTCACAACCATGCTTGAAGGGCTTTTATTTGCTAGCATTTAACTAAATTGATGGAATCCTCTATTATTTCAGCTTCACTTAGGCTACAATTTTGTGCTTATTATGCTTTCTAATTAGAGATAAGACACCAGGGTGTCATAGGAAGAAGTGGCATCACAAGTCGAAGTTGGACGGGATGCCGAGAAAGCCCTCGCACAGGGCCACGAAGGCCGAGATGTGCTGAATCCCGTTGGGATTCAGGTGAGGCAATGCCGCGTGATAGTGAGCAAGCAGCACTCGAAGGAAGTCATGCGGAGGCCGCCCGAGCCCGTTCTCGTGGAAGGGCATGAACGACACCACGTACCCCCGGAGGAGGTCTCAACGAAGGCTCGTCTCCCAGCACCAGCCACTCCCCTGCCTCGGTGAGCGGGACCAGGAGCCCGACACAGACAAGTCCATCCAGGTCCCTCTTCATCACTTTCGAACAGCTGAACATAAACATGGCGGAGTTGGAAGAGTGGTGATGAGGAACGACGATGGCAGCAAAGCACAACACGACGAAGGCAAGAAAGCATGGAGGTGGAAAGAGCGAAAATAAGAAGAAAGGCACAGAGGTCCGTGTTAAATAGGCAGACCGTCCGAGGGGAGACGCTCCGATTTACCTATGGGGCCCAGCCACGACCTGCCCAAGGTAACACAATTAACTCCCCCGCCTCGCATAACGTCCAGCCGAACACGTCCCACGTTGCTCCATTACTCCACTTTCCCCATGACTCTGCAACTTCTGCCGCATCCAACGGCTCCGCATGGAATGGGCCCACCACTTCCACCACTTGTCGCGGAGAAATCGCACCCATGATGGCCACTTCGTGGTAGGAGAAATGGATCTGAACTAAACTTAGGCCCACTGTTGGTCGTAATTACGCACCCACTTATATACCACACGAGGACGGTGTACAGTTATAGCTCTTTTTCCCTCAGAGTATTTCAAGGTTATCGAATCCACAGGGAACGAGCGGAACTAATACTATTAAAGGGTTACTAACAGATTGCAATGGGTTGATTGGTGTGAATGATGACGGTGAGAAAGAGGAAGGTGAATGTTATTGAAGAGGAAACAGAATGATAAAGGATTCTCTCCTTAGGATTGGTTCACTAGCATGCAACCTTATTCTTATCAACTCGAGTGATGACTCTAATATTCTACAAGACATGGTGGTTTCGTTCACCACGGCTGTCACTACAGAGGCTATTAGCTCCCCACTGGTTTCTTGCACTATGTGATGGTCAAAAGTGTATTGGCCGATACACTAATGAAAGGGATAGATAGATGTGCAAGAAAGTTCATCACATAGATTAAATTCATCAAGAGAGTATCAATAAGTATGAGAGTTACATGACCAGATCCCCGCACCAGAGAAGAGAATATGAGACTACTCACTCATCCTTCCACTAGACATAGCAGAGGGGTGAGAAATAGCGCTGAAACGCGCACGAGCCGATCGGCGCAAGCGTCACGCCGATCAGCGCGACCTCCCTTCTGGTGGATCTCGTCGATGTCGATAAACCTCCACCGCCAATATCCTGGAACCCTAGTTTTAATAACTGATTCTCACAATCGTCGTCTCTCCTTGGTCCCCCTGGCCCTTGATAATTATCTTCCTTTTATACTCTACGGGATTAGGTCCACTTCCACCGACTCTAACTCATACTGGGCTGGGCCTTCGTCTTTCCTGGATCGGATCGTGTTTTAGTCATCTTTTCCTCCTGCGTCGATCGGCGCAAGGGTCGCGCCGATCGACACGGCTCCGTATCTGGCCCATCTTCGTTACTCTTCAGCTCTTTATCCATAATTGTCCTATTTTACACCTATTTCCTGCGATTACATCCAAAATAGAACAACTACAAATATATGTAAATATGGGGTTAATTGTTAGTCCAAACCATCAAATTAAGACGCAAAACATCCCTTTTTAGTGGATAAAATAGGCATCTAGAAACCACCAACAGTTCCCCCACATCGAAATCATTGCTAGTCTTCGAGCAATACAAAATCAAATATGTAATAAGAATTTTCACACCATCTCTCATGCAGTCAATCTCAATCATCATTTTTACTTGTTATCCCGCCACAAAGATTTTCTCTCATCTCTTTTTAACCAATCGGCATATCTTACTTGAACTTAACCAAATTACCACAAAACTTTTTCAAAAACAATTTTAGTTCTCGTCAACTCATCTTTTAGCATCAAACATCAAGCATTTGGTCTTCTCTAGGTCTCTCAAGTGTATTTCCTTCCTTCTCCTATCTAATCAAGGATTGTATGTGGATCTTGGAGGGCTATATAACTAAATAAAACCATAAGATTAACCATGTCAACAATATGCTCAATCATGCCTATTAAGAAAGAATTTTCTTGGAAAATAACTTTTAATGGAGAAGAGGAATGTAGAAGATCTAAAAGAAAATTCAATGAGAACAATTGGTAAAGAATGAGAAATAATCAGAAATCTGCTTTCTTTGGTGACCTTACTGCCTCTCAGGGAATATATATTATTTTTTTTCTCTTTGCCCCTTTTTTTTTATAATAACCTCTTTTTTTTTCTTTTTGCAACAGCGCCGATCGGCACAGTCTATTTTTTTCTTTTCTTTCACCTCTTTTTTTTATTCCCTGATATGATCAGCAATTTCTGTCTTGTATGAGCAGCGGAAATTTTCTGAATTCTCTTTTATTGAGAATATAGGTTGTATCAAGGAGGAGGGAGAAACAAAGATGTATGGTTATCATGATAGCGAGGAATTTAATTGGATAAGAATGGCTAGAAATACAGAGATAAACAAAATAGATCATCCTTTCCTAACTTGGTCAAAATCATGAGCAAAAAGTTGACAAAGTTACTTACAATCCACTTAGTTCAAATGTGTAGCTTGATCTCATTCACTCGGCTATGTAGGCATATCTAGACCTTGCTTTTGCTTTAGCTTACGATGAGTCAAAAAAAATTTTCACAAATAGCTCAAAAGTTAAGTGGTAATCAACAAATTCAAGTAATCAACCAATCGATCATCAGAAAGACAAGATAAATAGCATGGGGCACTTTCAATTTGACAATCGACACTAACTTTATTAAAGACAATGCAAAAATTCAAACTACATAAAAGACCTAGAAGCAACTCTCAACATGACTCGTGACTCTCTTAAGCACACACATAAACTTAAATAAACACTCATTAGGAAAAACAAATGAGAAACTAATCTCAAAAATACTTAAAAACTGAGAAACTAGACTCAAAAACACTTAAAAACTGAGAAACTGGACTCAAAAACACTTAAAAACTATGACTAATGGCAAAGCCCTTCCCCCACACTCAAAATTTGCAATGTCCTCATTGCAAGAGAAGAAACTCAACACACTAATCATGCAGACCATGCCTATTCAAGACTCAGAAAATTTGTCTTATATTCCTTATGAGAAAAGTGTAGTCCGCTTCGTTCATCTCGATTGTATCTTGGATTCTGCGGTCCACATCTCTTTGATGCCTGTAAGCATGATCTCTGTCTAGATACAGGCACTCAATATTTCTTCGGCAGACAAAACAACAAGCAGGCGGTTGCAGGTTATGATTTTCAACGCTGTAAGGAGAGGCACTATTCAAATTCCTCTGAGCCGATCGGCACATAGGCTGAGCCGATCGGCGCAGTGGTGTTCTTCCACCATTGCGACTTCTTCCACTTCCCTCTGCATTACCATTAACTCTTGTTGAAGTTCCTGCTGCTCTGTCATTACTGCATTCTGCAAGTGTTTCCTGATTTTTGAACTTAGGACTACCAAAGCTTCTTCGCATATCAAAATCATCACTAAAATCTCCAGGCACACTAGGATCACCGCTTTCCAAAGTTTCCAAATAGTATGACATATAGTCACTATCCCATTCGGAATAATTCTAAATTGGCTTACCCGATAGTCTAGCAGATCTGCGAACCTCTGGTGTAGTTTTACACTTCCTTGCAGCAGTTTCTTCGTCTTCACTTGGCAGAGCCGTCAAATCAATAGATTCAACCATCTTCAGATCGTGCCGATCGGCTCTAGTGTCGCACCGATCGGCGCAGCTAGCAGCTTCCTTCATATACTCATCTAATTGCTCTAGATTACGCTCACGGATCACCTTATTCTGCTGCCTTCGTAAAATTTCATTATTAATCTCCTTAGGCGTCCTTCCTCTAGGAACTGCGCGACAGCCATCATCATATATAAATCTCTAGGTGTGAAAGCTAGATCTTCTGTCAATTGGAGTTCAACCTTGCATTGAAGATCTTTAGCACAGAAGAAACATTTGCAACCCTCAATACAACTGTTCCTATGAATCTTATTTTCTTGAAAACTTTCCCAATCGGTAAAAACCTTGGAAAAGGATTCATCCCTTCTAGCTTGAAGATCCTTCTCTGCATCCTGCTAGTACATAGCTTCTTCGACTTCCTCTCGCAGCTTGAGTTCATACTTGGCGGCAATGTCATGTTCACTATAAAGTCGGCACCTATGAATTGTGAGGGCGCTCTCTTCATCTTATTCGTCCTTCTCTTGCTTAGTCAACGATCTTTCGAAAGATAGGAAATCCTCATACGACAAGGGCTTAGCAAGATCAAGAAGACTTTCCATGGTATACCTTTGAGAGACTACTTCACTTTCAATAGGTGCTACAGATTTTCCTTTGCGCACCAATACTCTTTTCATCATCTGCCAAAGTTCATTGTTCATCTTCACCTTGTCGGCGTTCCACGCGTCAGCTTCGCTTTTCTTCATGAATTTCTTCCGCAGATCTGACCAGACAAGAGGATCATCTCGTGTTGGTGTCAACACTTCGTCTACTTCTTCCCAGGACCAATTTGCAGAGGGCTGAGGAGATCCGCCGCTGAGCCGATCGGCTCCAGAGTCTCGCCGATCGGCGCATTGGTCGCGCCGATCGGCGCCGCCTTGGTTTCTGCCTGTTGTGCCGCCTTCCATCGCTTCTACTCTTAGGGTTTGTTCTGTTGACGATGTAATACGAGTTGATCCGTGGGTTTACTGTCCCCTCATATTTATATCCCTTGATTTCCAATTGGACTAGGACTCTTTCTCTTATTCGTGGAATTTAACGAGTCTTAAAAAGGCAAGGTCCAAAACCAACTAAAAAACAAAAAGCACTCTGCCGCGTCGATCGGTGTCGGGCTGCGCCGATCGGCGCGGTAACCTAAATTGCCAAATCAGAAAAAGAAAAACTACGGAAATTAAAATACATACAAGCTTTTGTTTTACGTCGTTAAGCTCGACCACACGGGGTACTAAGCAGTGAAATACACATCAAAATATTTTAATTCAAATGTGTCAGTTTCTAGGTATACTTTTAGGCATTGTCCGTTCACCGTGTACTTGTTTCTCTTGCCATCCATTATGATTACCGCTCCTGAAGGGTAACACCGTATTCACAAGATAAGACCCCTCCTATTTGCTTCATAGTTTGCCTTTACCAAATAATCTGAATCGTTAATTAAATAGGAGCACCCGATCTCCTTCCTTGAATTCCTTCTTCAAAAGCTTCTTATCGTCCTACTTCTTTATTTTCTCTTTGTATATGGCTGCATTTTCATATGCACGCAATCGCATCTCTTCCAATTCACTTATTTATATCTTCCTTTTCATGCTGCCGGCATCAAGATCTAAATTCATTTCGTTTATAGCCCAATAAGCCTTATGTTCCAATTCCACCGGTAGGTGACACAATTTCCCATAGACGAATTGATATGGTGTCATACCAATCGATGTCTTGAATGCCGTCCTATATGCCCATAGCGCTCCATTAAGCTTCGTGGCCCAATCTTTTCCTTCGTTTGTAACAATCTTCTGCAGAATTCCCTTTAATTGCTTATTTGAAGTTTCTACTTATCCATTCGTTTGGGGATGGTAGGTTGTTTCAATTCTATGTTCAACTCCAGATTTGGTTAAAAACTTAGTAAATTCTCTTCCTATAAAATGGGATCCTCCATCTGTAATTATTATCCTCGGTACTCGGTACCTAGGAAATATCTGCTCCTGAAGTATACTCCTTGATTCCCTTGTAGTAATAGCCTTGCATGCTATTGCTTTAACCCACTTGGAGACATAATCAACGGCGACCAATATGTACTCGAAACCATGAGAATTCACAAAGGGTGCTATAAAATCCATACCCCAAACATCAAAGATATCGACTTGAAGATTGTACTTAAGAGGCATTGCATTCCTACTGTTAACATTCCCTATTCGTTGGCATTGAGCACATGTTGCAACATACCTTTTTGCATCTTCATGCATAGTAGGCCAATAGAATCCACTCGCCCATACCTTTGCCTGTGTTCTGAAGTAGCCATAGTGTCCCCCATAATTCAAAGAATGACATTTTGCTAAAATGCTTGCTCTTTCTTCTCTGGGTACACATCTCCGTACTGCTCCGTCATTGCAATACCTATACAAGTATGAGTCGGCTTATATAAATTTTCTCATTTCACTCTGAACTCTTTTCCTTGTGTTCTTGTTCATCAGATCAGTTTGTCCCTTGAAACCTTTGATAATATCCATCATCCAGTTCTCTCTACGATCAAATGCAGCAAACAACTGCAATTGTCGCATTTCATCTCTTATTGGCTCAGTTGATGGTGATTCAAGACGAGATAAATGATCTGCTACAGAATTTTCTACTCCTTTCTTATCTCTTATCTCCAAATCAAATTCTTGCAGCATCAATACCCATCGCATTAACCGAGGCTTAGACTCCTTTTTTGAAACCAAGTATCTTATAGCAGCATGATCAGTATATACAATCACCTTAGAATTTAGAATGTAGGATCTAAACTTCTCAAAAGCAAATATAACAGCTAACATCTCTTTCTCAGTTGTTGTATAATTGATCTGCGCCTCATTCAAAGTTTTTCTAGCATAATAAATAGCATGCACTTTACCTTCCTTCCATTGTCCAAGAACAGCTCCAACTGCATAGTCACTTGAATCACACATAATTTCAAAAGGTAAATTCCCATCAGGTGGCTCCATAACGGGTGCAGAGCATAGAGCTTCCTTTAATCTTCTGAAGGCCAAGAGTCTTTCCTCGTCCATCACAAATTCTGTATCTTGCTTTAACGATTCTGTCAGGGGTTTAGCAATCTTCATATAATCCTTAATAAATCTGCGATAGAAGTTGGCATGTCCAAGAAAACTCCTCAAAGTTGTAAGATCAGTAGGGGGAGGTAATTTCTCAACTGTAGATACCTTTGCCTTATCAACCTCTATCCCTCTTTTTGATATGACATGACCAAGTACTATCCCTTCTGTTACCATGAAGTGACACTTCTCCCAATTAAGAACTAAGTCGCATTCAACACATCTTTTCAAAACCTTCTCCAAATTCTCCAAACAGCTATCAAAATCAGTACCATGCACGGAGAAGTCATCCATAAATACCTCCATAATATCTTCTATGAATTCAGCGAATATTGCATTCATGCATCTTTGAAATGTTGCAGGCGCGTTGCAAAGACCAAATGGCATCCTTCTATATGCATATGTCCCAAAAGGGCAAGTAAAAGTAGTTTTCTGCTGATCTTCTAGTCTTACCGGTATTTGAAAGAAACCACTATATCCATCCAAATAACAAAAGTACGAATTCCTTGCTAACCTTTCAAGCATCTCGTCAATGAACGAAAGAGGATAGTGATCTTTCTTCGTCACTTTGTTCAACCTTCTATAATCTATGCACATTCTCCATCTAGTTACAGTCCTTTGAGGGATCAACTCATTGTTCTCGTTAGGCACTACCGTCAACCCTCCTTTCTTGGGTACACAATGCATTGGACTAACCCATTCACTATTAGCAATAGGGTAGATCATACCTGCATTAAGCAGCTTCAAAATCTCCTTTTTAACCACTGGCTTCATTGATTCCTTCAACCTTCGCATCCTTTCAACCACTGGTTTAGTATTCTCCTCCAAGTTAATCTTGTGGGTTTAAAATGCGGGGCTGATTCCCTTGATGTCATCCAATGTGTAACCAATGACCTTATACCTTTTGAGCACAACAAGAAGCCTCTCTGTTTCTTCTTTTGTTAGGACGTTGTTCACAATAACTGGATATGTTCTATTCTTTCCTAAATATTCATAGCGTAGCTCCTTTGGAAGTTCCTTTTGTTCCACTTCTGGTGCTTCATCTGGATCCAGCTCCCCGAGATGTTCAAAATCAGGATTTTCCTGGTTGAGCCGATCGGCGCGAGGTTCGCGCCGATCAGCGCTGGCAGTGTGCTTGAGCCGATCGGCGCAAGGGTCGCACCGATCGGCGCTGGTAGTATACTTGTCAGTTCCACGCATGATGTGGCCCAGTGGGTCTCCCATTTCCATCCCTATCCTCTCGTCTCCCTCTGGACAGAATTCTTGATAGTAAGAAGAGTCTTGATGAGACGGATCATTAAATTGAAATTGCACTTCTTCCTCTCCCAGGTGTAGCGTGATTTGACCTTTCCCAGCATCCAGAACAGCTTGTACTAATCTTAAGAATGGCCTTCCTAGAATGATATCTTCAACCCTAGTTTCTTTATTGTCTAGAACAAAGAAATCTACCGGCATTGTTTTCGAGCTGATCTCAATTTCGACATTCTTGATCACTCCCAGTGGCTTGGTTTTCCTACCATCGGCCATAATCAGCTCAAGTTCAGTCCCCATCAGCCGCTATTGAGTTCCATAAGGCATGCTCATGAATGCATCATAAGTCATCAAGCTGACACGGGAATCAAAGTCACACAAGGCTTTCGGAAATTTCTTCCCCGATATCTCACATGGTATATACGGTTCTTCTTTTTCCTCTTCAGTGACACCTACAGCATACACACCACATAATCCTTCGTAGGGGGATGGCTCAAAGCAACTGTCTAGCAATCTCTGCGCTTGTTTAACCTCTGTTCCATCAAGCTCTATATCATCCTTGTAAAGCTTCCCTAAAACTCTCCCAATAATCTCTTGATCGAAAACTTCCGACTTGAGGCACCTACTTGGGAAATTATACTCAATTCCGGCTTTGGAGGCGTCTTGCGGACTGAAGGATCTGCTCATATTAAGCAACTCTTGTAAAAAATCAATGGGAATCCAGTCCATCGGCTCAAATTCATCAAGTGGTTTAGCATTTGCTAATGTTCTATCCCCCTTCGATTTAGCAAAATTCCCATCAAATTCCTTTAGGTGGTTGTCTAGAATCATAGCTTCTATCTTGGTATATTTCTTGCTACTTGGCGGAGTCGTCAGGGTGATCGGTTCTCCTGTTGTCGCGACTGCGCCGATCGGCTCAGAGACTACGCCGATCGGCGCACACATCAGATCCACAGAGGTGGGTCTGAGGGGCGTTATTTCTTTGAATTGCTCCGAAGTAATCATTGATCTGCTCTCGGACATCAAGATCTGTTCAGCTGGCGACTCTTCCTTTTTCATAACTTCTGGGCATTGCCGATTTGGTTCCAGATATTCTTCCCAATGCTTGTGCAAAGCTTCATTCTCGGCAATTTTGCCTAACAATTCGATCCCTACCTTGGCTGTCAATCTTAGAAAACTTCCTCCAGCCGATCCGTCCAAATGCATCCTCGATGCCTTGTTTATGGCCATGTAGAAGGTTTGAGCGCACATATTCTCATCAATGCCGAGGTCAGGTCCTTGTTTCAACAATGTTTGAAAACGTGTCCAGGCTTCCGCGAGAGATTCTTCATCTTCTTGTAAGAAGTTCACCATTTCCTTTCTCAACTTCTGCACCTTTGGCAAAGGAAAATAGTGGAGACAAAAATTTCCAACTAACTCACTCCACTTACCTTTTGCATCTCGAGATGCTGCCTTGTGCCACTCTTTGGCTTTTCCTCCCAAAGAGAATGGGAAAAGCAGCCACCTGTAAAGATCCCGAGGCACTCCTTCCTGATGAAATGTTTGGCAAAGTGCCCCCAAATCTTGTAAGTGAGTATACGGGTTCTCCTCTTTCACTCCAAAGAACTTGTTTGCTTCGGTCATGCTAATGATAATGGGGCTCAACACATACGAGGAGGTCGTGGCCTTCTCATCTAAGGGTTGAGGCACCAGCATGTCTGGAGATGGTAGAGAAAGTTCCCTGAGTGTCCGAGAAGGTCCTGTCGTACTAATCCTGAAAATTCACACAAAACACAAAAATGAAAACAACTAGAAAAGAGAGGATTAGACGTTAATAAAATATTAATAGTAAAAGAACTAGCTTGTTCCCCGGCAACGGCGCCAGAAAAAGGGCTTGTTGGTCATAATTACCCACCCACTTATATACCGCAAGAGGACGGTGTACAGTTGTAGCTATTTTTCCCCCAGAGTATTCCAAGGTTATCGAATCCACAGTGAACGAGCGGAACTAATACTATTAAAGGGTTACTAACAGATTGCAATGGGTTGGTTAGTGTGAATGATGACGGTGAGAAAGAGGAAGGTGAATGTTATTGAATAGGAAACAGGATGATAAAGGATTCTCTCCTTAGGATTGGTTCACTAGCATGCAACCTTATTCTTATCAACTCGAGTGATGACTCTAATATTCTACAAGACATGGTGGTTTCGTTCACCCCGGCTGTCACTACAGAGGCTATTAGCTCCCCACTAGTTTCTTGCACTATGTAATGGGCAAAAGTGTATTGGCCGATACACTAATGAAAGGGATAGATAGATGTGCAATAAAGTTCATCACATAGATTAAATTCATCAAGGGAGTATCAACAAGTATGTGAGTTATATGACCAGATCCCCGCACCAGAGAAGAGAATATGAGACTACTCACTCATCCTTCCGCTAGACATAGCAGAGGGGTGAGAAATAGCTCTGGAACGCGCACGAGCCGATCGGCGCGACCTCCCTTCTGGTGGATCTCATCGGTGTTGACGAACCTCCGCCGCCAATATCCTGGAACCCTAGTTTTAATAACTGATTCTCGCGATCGCCGTCTCTCCTTGGTCCCCCTGGCTCTTGATAATTATCTTCCTTTTATATTCTTCGGGATTAGGTCAACTTCCACCGACTCTAACTCATGCTGGGCTGGGCCTTCGTCTTTCCTGGACAGGATCATGTTTTAGTCATCTTTTCCTCCTGCGCCGATCGGCGCGGCTCCATATCTGGCCCATCTTTGTTACTCTTCGTCTCTTTATCCATAATTGCCCTGTTTTCCACCTGCTTCCTGCGATTACATCCAAAACAGAACAACTACAAATATATGCAAATATGGGGTTAGTTGTTAGTCCAAACCACCAAATTAAGTTGCAAAACATCCCTTTTTGGTGGATAAAATGGGCATCTAGAAACCACCAACACCCACCACGACACACGTGCAAGGTAAATGCACCGCACTCTCCTTGGGCCATGGTGAGACGGTATGAAACCATTCGAATTAGCGCGCCAGCTTTAAACCTCGCGTTCGAATCTAAATTTCAAAATAAATCTAGTCACTCGAATTCTTTTTACTTATCCTGCGCGAGCTTATCTATCAGAACTGTCAATGGCACGCGGAGGATCGGTCGACCCCTGCGGGGGACCCCGCGACCCCTCACTAACCATGTTTCTACAGCACTAGGTCGATCGACCCTCGCGGTGGAACCTGTGACCTGATCGACTAGGCCAAGCATGGCTGACAAAGGTAAATGGAATAAGAGGCTGAAAGCTGCCTTGACGGCCCGAACTCGCCAAGGTTCGAAGGCCCGCCCCCTAAACAGGCTCGACAAACGCCTTGAGCACCAAGCCGAGTGAGGGGCACGAGCGATGAGCCCACCTAGCAGTCGACACCCTAACACCCTGGTGTCAAGGGCATCACAGAGTTGCGTTTCAGTCCTGCCTCGACTCGACCATTGGTATCTCACCGGAGAGAAGCGTCGAGCACTTAGATCCCATCGAACGGACCTAGGAATCAATCGAGATGAGGAGATGGATCTATGAAGCCGGCCACAAGCTGGTTCGTTGGGACCCCATCGATGGGGAACCAGGGGCTTCACTCAATGAGCACCTCATTTTTTGGCCCCCAAGGCAAAAACAAGGACCGACTCTATCCTTCGTTTCACAAACGAAACGCGGAAGGAGAAATTGATAAACACAAAACACCCACTCGACCGGTCCCACCGCATCACGCGAGGGCTTGAGGGATGACATCACAAACAGAGCCTTAACGACAGGGTCGCACATCACACCCAAAAACATGGCCACGAAGGACTGTTCCCCATACAAATTGCATAAAGGGCAGGCTTACATCCGAGGGTTAAAATGAGAAAGTAACAAAGGCTAAACTTATTAGCTATGTTACAACACTAAAAGGATAAAGCATTCCCTAGAAGGAACGCCTTCGGGTACCTCAAAGGAGGGAACCAAGAGCTCCTTGATGGCAGGTCCGTGCCCCCAAGGGATTCAGCTCCCCTAGGTTGTAGAAGGACGACAAATCCTCTCGAATACCTGCTCCCCAATAGTTGTGAGCCATCACCGCCAGAGCAAACTCCCCAGATGCGGATAGGACATAGAGCGAGGCGGCAGCGCTGCGTCAGGTAGTGCCTACTAAGTCCGAGAAAGGCGCCAAGACACCCATCGATGAGGAGGCACAAGGCCCCCTAGAGACAACCCCATCTTCAAGAAGGTTGATGAAGGCAGTAGGAAATTGAGGGATATTAGTTTCCTCTTAAAGCTGATACCGCAGCTACTCTCTACACCTTCACCATCCTTACAAGGCACAACGTCTCCACCCCCATCTTCGCCATCCCAATCAGACATTGAGTCGACAGGCATGGTCTCACCCCTCCCGATAATCCAAAATGAGGATAGAGCTAGCAATGATGGCAAGGCCACTCGCTTCTAGGACATTGAGGCCGAGAGGGAGAAAACGGCTCATAGGGATGAGTGGAAAAGCTTGGAGTAATGCCGCTTGGACCTGGCTTTAAATAAGCAAACCGATTACATGTTGGGACAAACATGATTCACCGGCCACCTAATCACCACCCCGTGGCAGAGCAGGCTTGCGCCCTTCGGTCTTGTCACACTCTGTCGATGTCGTGCCACGTAACGACGAAGAGCTCATCTGCCCCACAATATGCTCGCTGATAAAAAAAAGATACCCTCGATCAGGGAGTCAGAAGATGACAAAACCCTACCTCGTCACACCCTACCAAAAGACCCACAGGATCAGCAGGGTCCCTTGACTCTTCAACACCCCGACCCCTGAGTACTACAAAGTGTCTCAAGTGATACGTGGTCAAGTCCGACACATAAAGCCAAAGCACATGTTTTCAACTCGCCCTTTGGCTCGAGGGCTACACCTGGCGGGTGCGCTCGTGCGCACCCTGCCGAGGGAAATGACAAGGCAAGAACTCCACTGAAAACGATGAAAAAAGCTGACATGACCCCCCGAGTGACTCCATGACTCACTCAAGGGCTCGAGGGCTACTATTAGGGATAAATATTTGCGATGCCATGTCATGGCAACTAATCCCCTTTCATGAATAAAAACGACCATACCAAGATCCCGGTGTGGGCCAGGGAATCCTTCATCGAGAAGGACCAGTCGCGTCCCGCCTCGCCCGGTCTTTATCGAGAAAGACAACTCGCGTCTCGCTTCGCTCGACACCCACCGAGAGGGTCGGCCGCGCCTCGTTCAACCCCCTTCGATGGAGGCAGCCATAGTACGTCTCACTCGACTCCCATCGAAAGGGGTCAACCAGGCCGCACCCCATTCAAACTCTCGAAGATCACCGACCCCGCCTTTGACACTATGGTCCCCACCCATACGGGCACGAAGACATTGGTGCATCTGCCATGCTCACTTAGCCCCTCTTAGTGGTCCATCACACTGAGACGGGATAGGTTGCCGCATCACTGACCCCGCGGGAGCAATGGGGTGGAGAAACTCAGTTAGAGTCGCTGTGGCAAGACAGAACAGCGTTCGGATACCCCACTACAAGCACTACATGACAAACCGACATCCTACGAAAGGGGTCGAATGGGACGAAAGTCACCAACCACTCCCTATGCTGTCTCGGGCGCCATACCAAGTGTGCACGTATAGTATCAAACGGTGAAATCTCCCTACAAACCAACCCCTGTCACCATCATTTTCTTGCCCGATGGCATGGAGCTCGACGCTATGATGCAGTCCTCTATGATGATAGTCTTAATAGTGGCCGACAAGGATGACATGACAGAGAGGCATGACGAAATGACGCACGGCGTCGTAATTACCACCATGCTGAACCACTCGCGTTACTTGACCCACGCCATTTACAAGAACAGCAAGCCCCGACTCATCGACGGAAGACGGGGGCACGCGATGCAGCGACGGGAAACGTGAAGACCAAGCCAGCGGGACCTGTGAATACCATGGACAACGCCACTGACTAGAGTCTGTACCATCTTCAGCGCGGCTTCACCGACTCTCGCACGTGTCACACACACACATACTCTCTCTCTCTCTCTCTCTCTCTCTCTCTCTCTGTGTGTGTGTGTGTGTGTAGAGGGGGCCCACCCCTTAACGTATAAAAGGGAAGGCCCTTCTACTTCCTAAAGGATATGCGAAACAAAGCACACTTCGACAGACGCACTCACACTCACCGAGACTTGGAGGACTCTCCTCTCTCACAACCATTGTACACCCCGGTGCAAGTAACACGAGCGGCCACTTGAACTGGACATAGGGGTGCTCCTCAAACTAGTATAATCCCTTGTGTCCTCTTGCATAGCCATCACCGAGCTTAAGCGCGCATCCCCTGAACTGATTCTACTAGCCGGTGATCGAAACTCTGACAACGCCTTTGGAGAGTCAATGGGGAACCGCCATAAGAAGTTGGGCCCGAGTGGCCCCCACTTCCTATAGTGCACTAGTAGGTGGGCCCCATTGACTCTTCCACATGGTAGGCCTCTTGTTATGTCCGTTTGGTACTAACATTGGGTCATTGGATCCGTGGAATCTCTGTTGGCGAGCTTTGATTTGTAGAGGTTGTGTTTCTTCACCAAATAGGTGTGTTTCCTCCTCTATTTCAATGTTTCTTCTGCATTTGAGCATTTCTCCAAGTACAAGTGGAACTTTATTAGTTCTAACTAAAATACATGGTGGGAATGTTGAATCCTCCTTTATTTTGAGTAATATTGATGGTTGGAAATGGAAGTTAATGACCCCAACATCGACCACAATGGACAAACACTTCAATTTCTTTTCTCAATACTAGCAATCATTGCAACCTACAATTCTAGAAGACGAAGACCCTACACTTACTATTGTTCATGATGAATGCAATGCGGACGCTAAGTCATACTAGCCTATGCAAGCCTCAAGTCAACCTATCAACAGTAGCACACAATTGCGGAATAGTAAAGAGAAGGGTCAAGGAATGCTCGTGATTTTTTTCTCGAGGTCTCGAAAAGATAGCGCCTTTCCCTACTCCTCATTGGACAACTCCCACCGAAGTGCTGGCCCCTCCCGCCACCAAGTGGAGTTCACGCACACGAGCCCACAATCACTCTCGGAGTGAAGACATGATCGTGTCACCGCTGTTACCAAGGCACAAGCTCACCTCCCTCGAGAACTTCCTAGAGTCCCCGATCTGACACGGGTGCTCACTATCGATGCTCCTTTCAACGGCGAGCTCAAACCATGTACAAACGTGTGATGACCTTCATAACTGATCATAATAGGCTCATCATCAATGCCAAACAGGTCTAGGTCCACCATAGACCAAGAGTACAATCTAGGATACACTCTTAAGGACACCCTAGCCTTACATGTGCATGGATGCTCAAGTTACTCTCTCTAGCACTCTCAAGATATCCAATACCTCCTCCTAGTGCTCCTCTCTTTTTCTCTAAGTTCCCTACTGATGCTCCTAGCAATCCCAGTGGCCAAGAGTGGTCTTCCAATACCCCAGCAACGACTCTATATAGGATTCCAATCTCAAACTAGTTGTTGCTCCACGAAACAGATTTTCTGGATGCACAGACCATACAATATGGTCTCTGTCCAGTCCGGTCTTCACCGGACGGCCCCTGCAGAGCCATTGCTCTCTGTCCTCAACTGAATCCCATATAGACCGTCTGGTCTTCATCGCTCCTTCTTCGAACATAGCCGTAGCAACCACTTCCTTGTCTATCCAGAATTTTCTCCTATAGATCATACAGTCCAGTCTATAGACCGTACAATTTGGTCCGCACAAATTTTTCTCCAACAAATTTCCTCACAACCTACTATTTTCTGATCTGAAATCTTCTAGGATGACCATATGGTCTAGTATCCATGACCCCTCTGCCCAGTCTTTATTTCCAGAAGTTGAAATTCCTTGTCTTCGCTTGACTTCATTTCCCGGCTTCATCCAACATCTCCTTGGCCTCTCCACTGCCATCAAGTGCCTTGTGATTTCACAGAGCATCCATGCACATCACCGACTAGCGTGACCTAAGAGATATGACCAAGACCCCCTTGATTGTCCAGTTTTTCCTATAGACACAAGCCCTAACAACTAGACAAGTGTTCCAAACACTTGCAACTAGCTTGTCCTTAACCTTGATCCATCTCCATCAATTCTTGGACCCCATCAAGCTCATCAAGCCTCCATGCTTGTGGTCATTGTCATCAATCGCCAAGGCAACTATCATCAATAGGATTTATAATAGAGTAGAAGATGATTTTTGCGTACACAACACTCATGTAGATATTAGCCCATAATTTCATAGTTGTCATTAATCACCAAAACATTCATACCTTGGGGATCCAATCATCAATGATCATGAAGCTTACACACAAGTGGGGTGCAGTTTGGCCATGACTTGTTCTTCTTCTTCTTCTTTGGACGGTTGGAGGTGCCCTTACCATCCGTGGTATAGTGGCGAGCAGCCATGACCACCTCCTTGCCAGAGGCGTGACTCATGGTGATGTCCAGGAGCTCTCGAGTTGTTTGAGGGCTTTTGCGCCCCAAGTCATGGATGAGGGCCTCAGACATGGTTCTAGAAAAGAACACCCCTACAACATCAGTGTCAATGATGTTGGGGAGCTCATTGTATTGACGAGACAAATGTAGAATGTACTCTCAGAGAGTCTCTCCTCGCTTTTGCTGGCAATTTTTGAGGTCTCAGGGGTTGCCGGACCTAGCGTAGGTCTCCTGGAAATTACCAATGAACACCTCGCGCAAGTCTGCCCAGATGTAGATCTGGATGGTAGGGAGGTCCTCAAGCCAGGTCCATGCAGAGTCAGCGAAGTAGAGTGGCAGGTTGCAGATGATGGCAAGGTTGTCATTCACACCACCCGCCAGGCATGCGAGGTGGTAGTCCTCGAGCTGGAGACCGGGGTTGGTTTCCCCGTAGTATTTCACGACCATCATAGGCTGTCAAAAGAACTAGGGGAAGTCACCCCCCATATGCGAGAGCTGAACACCCGTAGCCCCAGGGTGTCGGGGCTCCAACTCCCGTCCTCTTCATCATCGTAGCACCGCTACGATGTGGGTGGCGGATGCGTTTCTTAACGGCTTCGTCGTCTTGCCGCCTTCTGGCGATGAGAGTGGAGTGTGTTGCATGTGTTCTTGATCCGAGTGTGGATCAACAGCTTCAGGCCCTCACGGTTTTCCCATGATTCTGGCGGACCAAGTTCTGGTGCGATCCCACTGACGTCGTCTCTTCCTTCTTGCCGCTAGGAGCTTTTGGCTTGCAACTCAGTTGCTCGTGCCAGGAGTGTCGTGCCGTCCTACGCCTATTGTGCCTCGGACATAGTGGGATTGGGGAGTGTCTGAAGCAGCGTCGCCACGGCGATGATGTTCTAACCCTCATAGGCAAACTATGGTCACCCTAGGTTGTCATTTATGATGCACTGGTTAACATACCGGACGATCTCTCGGTCACATCCTCAAGCGGCTTACCGTGTGAGCTCATGCTCAATAGTGGCTGCTTTGTCATTAGTAGGCATCAGGCTCCTTCGAGCTCTTGATGTTGTGCTTGTAGCCATTTCTAGGCTACATCAGGCGATGGCCTCTCTTGCGGATCCCCCATCGGGATCCCTAGCCCGTTGGCCATTGGATTCCTAGGTCGCATGGGGTTTGTGGGCTTATTGCCCCCCTGACTGGGCACGGATTGAGCTGCACCATGCGGCACTTGCGAGAGGGGTGGTAGCTGGCATGACTGCACTTTGATTTGGAGTCGACCTTTGATCCTTGGTCGAGGATATCTAAGAATGACTTCAACATATGTTCAATCATGCCCATGAACTTATCGTCCGAGACGGTCACAGTGCTGCAGCAGGTCATAGGACTTTATGCCGTGTGCGTAGCATTTTGTCGGCCATAAAGGTAGCTCGTCCTAGGGTTTTGCTCGAGGAGCTCCGTGAAAAGCTGGTTTCTGTTGGTAGTCGTAAATTCCCTTTTTTAACTACCAATTTAACATGAAAAGGTGGATCTTAACTAATAATGTAATGAAAACAATCTTTGTACTCATGAGTTCCACAAGTTTTGGAGAAATATGTGGTTACAGGTGCTATAGGGTTAAAATATGCAAAAACATGTGAAAATACCCCGTCGGCCGATCACGGTTGCGAAACTGTCATTTTCTGACAGCCGACAAGGTCGTTAACAGCCAAAATCAGCACCCGGTCAGGTCATCACCAAGTAAAATTGTCAACTGGCCGGATGATAAGCTATCATCACCCGACATGGTGAGTCAAGTGTTCAATCAATTCCCGATCGTATGAAAACATGACCTAGGACCACCGACCGATTTGGAACTTCATCCCCTTACCAGGACGACAAGCAAACACCATCGCCACTAAGCCGTTTCCTAATTCCGGTCCAAAAGATTTTCAAAGAGACAAAGGAATGAGGTCGACACATGGCCCAACCGGGAGAGTGGAAGGACAACTAACCACTTGGTCAAAGGGCTGCTGCACAAAAATGGGCCGCCGCCAGGCGGACCTTGCCACCCGGCGAGTCATGCTGCCCGGCGGACCTTGCCACCCGGCGAACTTTGCCGCCCGGCAGGCTTGCCATCCGGCCTACCAGGCCATTTAGCCCATAAAAGCGGCCTGCCATTCCTACCGACATAAAACCAAAGGAAAACGGCCAACCGGCCCTCAAAACCGACTTCGGAACATCTTTACGGCCATCCAGAATGAGTCGATTGGAAAGCCGACCAAATCGGGTGGCTGCCCGGCCTTCCCGGCCGCCCGACCGACCCTACTGCCCGGCAAACCCGGCCGCCTGGCCAAATATTTTTCACCATTTTTGGTCGCTGACTTCCCACCGTCCTACAAGTACTCACCCTCCATCATTTGGGTATAAATACGACAGTTTGGCCACCGGGTTAGACAATAATTGAAGAGGGGAACAACAAGCACCATGCTGCAAAAATGTATGGGAATATGGAGTGAAAGTGAGAGGTAGAAGTCTGGGAGGAGCCGGGAATGTCGACTCCTTCTCCATCTTGTGCCTCGGGGATGAAACTCCAGCGAGAGTAGATTCCTCATCCTTCTGTTGGGTAACATGTAGGAATAGATACACCAGTAATGGGGTATCTATAGGAATAGAGGAGCCTATAAGGCTGCAGCACTTCTTTTTTTGGTTTAAAACCCGAAAGTGCAAATTATTTAAATGTTGCAGCTGGAGGTGCTTTTCTTTGTACAACACCATCAAAGGGAATAGAGATCATAGGCAAAGTTATCCAAAACATTGAAGATCAGCTATCTATCTCCCCATGCCATACCAAAGAAAGCACCCGAACTTCCAGCCAACCTATAGAAACGGAAACCAAGAGTTTCCCACATAAGATTGATGCCCCTACAACAACCTCCCTCCACCCACTACACCCTAAAGCTGTACAAGAAGACACACTTCCTCTCCCACCTCAATCCTTTGATTATGGTGATCAACCTTTTCCGGAATGGGTGAAGAGATGCAGTCAGAAAGGGTCTTGTGGACGAGACTATAGAGAGGTAAGGAAGTAATATGATCCCTTATTAAATCCTTCTGTTATTACAAGGCAATAAAGGCCCATGGAGTCATGAAGATCCGTTAGTGAGGCTGCCAAAACATTTCCCCATAGCTCCTCTCCTATTTGTGGTCCCATTATCCTTGATCTCCCAGATGCACCATGGACTAAAAATGTAAGGGGGTGCCCGCACAATCAAAAAGGGGGTGCACACACCTCAACAAAGAGCCAAGATAGCTTTATACACGAGAGCCACACCCCTCCTACTCTTTCAGAAAATAGAAATCCTAGAGGGGTGGTGGTAGATGGTTATGTCTACCATAAACATAACAAATCTCGTGGCTCTTGTAGCATGCCTCACCATTTAGGTATGCAAAGAGTTGATGAGTTTTTTGTGATGAAGGGAGCCACATTGCCAAAAACAATAGCTGCACTATGAATAAGAGCTCCCACGGTCAAACTTATGACCTTAAATATGAACTAACCGGAGCTAACCCGATTTTTACTAGGATTTGATAGTTTTTCATTTGAAACTGCAATTTTTTTCTTGTGTTGTTCCTTATCAACAATAAAATATACTCGGCAATAATAGTGGCACAACATTGGGCTTGTTCCTTTGGGTATTTTGTTAGCTAACCTCCACAGGTTAATATCGAAAGGAACAAGAGGACAAGATACGAATGAACAACAACCATTTCAGTATTCCTTGTATCACCCACCCCTTGATGTTTTCATGTCGTTGTATAAATTGAAATTTTGGCAAGCATGATAAATGGCAGCTAATATAGAACTTCCTTCTCATTCATGCTTGATATATAAAGATTGTCCCTTGCATTCTTTCATCGCCCATGGTAAATACTCATTGCATAGGAAAACCTTGTCTAAATTGCTGGTAGATGTGATATGATCATAGAGAGCATAACATTTCTTGGAACCAAGTGTACTTCCTTGATTTTTAATTTTCAAAAGCTCATAAATGAGAACTCCAGATTCACAATCTTCTTAATGATGAGTTTATTCCTACCAAAGCCAGATAACGAAACCCTATTGCATTTGCTACTTGTATTTTCATTGAACTTTGTCAAATTGCTATGACCCTTATGAGATGCTTGCTATGTGTTATTGATCAAGTTCATGTGCACACCCCAACCACTCCATATGTTGAAACTTCTACAATGGAAGTTCACATCCATCATCTCCATAATCCATTCATTGAATAAAATGCTCCACCATATATGTCGATCTCTCTCCAAGAATCATTTCAAAAGAGATATGGGCTACTTGAAAAGAATAAAAAGAAAAAAAGAAGAATAATGAATGATAAAGTAGCCCATGTTTTAAAATATAAATCAAATAGAAGAGAGGGAGATCACTTCAAAAGAAGCATCCGCCATCCTTCATCCATCAATACATATCATAATTATGCACATGGCTTGATCATAATTCATGACTTGTTTTCTCCTTGGATCCGGTTTTTGACCTAGTGATATATGAAATACGAGTATGTGGCCTTAATATTTCCTACCTTGAGCTCCACATAAGCCTTAGTATATAGGAAAACTTTGGCCACTATCCTAAGTGAGGAATCAAAACCACATTGAGCGATTTGAGAGCATCAATTGAGAATAACTTGTGATCTGGAGCTATGTTTTTATTGAAAAGAGCAAACAAAATTGAACTTCCTTGGGAAAAAGAAAGGTAAGACTTCTCTATGTTGTTCCATCTCTCAACTTTTCAAGACAAGGTATTTAGCCACCTAAAACCATATGGGCATGAGGAGTCATGGAGTTGTCTTTATATATGCAAAGCATGATGAGAATTACCTTAGATCTTGCTGATTCCTAGTCTTCATTTCTTACTTTGCTCGGGACGAGCAAAGTCCTAAGCGTGGGGGGTGTTGGTAGTCGTAAATTCCCTTTTTTGACTACCAATTTAACATGAAAAGGTGCATCTTAACTAATAATGTAATGAAAATAATCTTTGTACTCATGAGTTCCACAAGTTTTGGTGAAATATGTGGTTGCAGGAGCTACAGGGTTAAAATATGCAAAAATATGTGAAAATACCCCGTCGGCCAATCATAGTTGTGAAACAACCATTTTCTGATAGTCGACAGGGTCGTTAACAGCCAAAATCAGCACCCGGTTAGGTCATCACCAAGTAAAATTGTCAACCAGCCGGATGATAAGCCATCATCACCTGACATGGTGAATCAAGTGTTTAATCAATTTCCAGTCGTACGACAACACGACCTAGGACCACCGGCCGATTTGGAACTTCACCACCTTACCCGGCCGACAAGCAAACGACATCGCCATGAAGCCATTTCCTAATTCCGATTCAAAAGATTTTCAAAGAGACAAAGGAATGAGGTCGACACATGGCCCAATCGGGAGAAGGGAAGGACAACTAAGCCACTTGGGCAAAGGGCTGCTGCACAAAAATGGGCCACCGCCCAGCGGACCTTACCACCAAGCGAGTCATGCCGTCAGGTAGGCTTAGAACCTGTCCTACCGAGCCATTCGGCCCATAAAACCTACTGCTCGACCTACCATGCGTATCGACATAAAACCAAAGGAAAACGGCCAACCGACCTCAGAAAATCATTACGGCCGTCCAGAATGAGTCGGTTGGAAAACCGACCAAATCGGGTGGCTGCGCGGCCTTCCCGGCCCCCCGACCGAACCTACTGTCCGGCCTCCATGGCCGCCCGACCAATGATTTTTAACCGTTTTCAGCCATCGACTTCCCACCAGCCTACAAGTACTCGCCCTCCATCATTTGGGTAGAAATACGACAGTTTGGTCACCGGTTTAGACAACATTGAAGAGGAGAACAACAAGCACCATGGTGCAGAAATATATGAGAATAGGGAGTGAGAGTGAGAGGTAGAAGTCTAGGAGGGAGCTAGGAATGTCGGCTCCTTCTCCATCTTGTGCCTCGGGGATGAAGCTCCACTGTTGTCCAAGTAATAAAGTGAGTATTCTATCCTTTTTTATCTACGGGGTCCTTGTGCATAACCTTTTATTGCTTTATAGCATTAATTTGTTATGCTTACCAATTCTAGAGCTGGTATGAAATTCTCAGTGCAAACGTGGTGTTTAGACTTAGTTTTTCTTGGATTGCATTCGTCCCCACGAGCTGTGTGGTAGGCGGTAGGTGATGACAGCCCTGTCCATCCAATATTATACTCCACCACGTTCGGGAAGTCTCAAGGAGGGTTGTCTAGTGATAGCGTACCCACTAGTACATGAGGTTAGTTACCGACCCTTATTAGTGGATTGTTTTCGTGCCCCGAAGCAGATAAATGAAAATAGGATCTCATTAAATTACTTAGCGAGAGTTTACTATATTAGATTATCTGGCCCGAGGACCTGTTCTCTCTATAGAACCTATTCTCCTCTCAACCATTGTTGTTCCTCTTCTTTGTTCACTAGAGTTGGATTAGGATAGAATTTCACTTCTCGTTCCCCGTGGATTCGATACCTTGGAATACTCTCGGGTGAAGGCTACATCGGCATCCATACGCTTGTGAATTTCTCTATTAGGATTAAGGATCGCCAACAGTTACTCCCAGCGAGCTATCCTTGGATGTTCACAAATGTGGACATGACGGACCAGAGATTGTCCTTGGTTGGGGCAAGGCCCAAGGACTTATTCAGGTAGTGCCACAGCCTTTTGCTATGGCAGTCGACCGACCAAGGGTCAAAAGAAAACCCTAGGATTGTGCTCTCTGGTCGCATAGCTAGCATGACTAGTGAGGGTTGAGGTGCTGGCTCACCAAGGAGCTCTAGCATCCCGTCCGTTGCGATGATAAAATCCAGTGTGTTGCTCAGGGGCGGCGCTGACAAGTTGACGCGCACCGGTGTTTGCTCTGTCGTGGCGACCAACTCTAGACTCCCAAAGTGACAGTGGTGCCGGGAGCCTAGAAAGTGGTGGAGTTGGCCATGTGGACCAAGATGATTGTTGAATCAATCGTGCAAAAGGCCCCTTCTTGGCGTGCCAACTATTGATGTTTCGTGTCACCGACAAGTAAATTTGTATGGGGATTGTGCGCTTTGGCCCAGATGGTTCACGATATGGGGGCACAAGGGACTATACTAGTTCGGGGAGGACCCCTACATCCAGCTCATGAGTGCTCATGTTACTCGCGTGGGTGTCACACAGAAGGTGTGTACAATGATGGCGAGAGAGGAGGTAGCTCCAAACTCAGTGGGAGTGTGTGTGTGAGTTTGGTGTCTGATGTGTGTGAGTGTGAACGTGTCCTGAGGAAGAAGAAAGACTCCCCTTTTATACTTGGAAGGGGTTGGGCCGCTATACACACACTCATATAGAAAGAGAGAGAGGGAGTGAGAGAGAGAGAGAAAGAGAGAGAGAGGTCAATGGCGTGCTGCGGTCGTCATGGGCCCGCGACCACTAGAACTCCATCGCTGCATGCTACCGAGTCAAGGCATCGCGTCGGGGCTATCTGTCGTCTTGACTCAATCGGCACTATATCGGGAGTCATAGGCAAGGAGTGCTTACTGCTACCGGACAGCGCGGCATGATGTGCGATCATGCCCCGCACGATTATGATGACACTAGGGGTAGGCTTACAATGCGATTGGACCTCCTATCACTGCGTGCCCATACCCTGAGTTAATCTTAAATGCGAGTTGGTGGCAGCTGTTGACTTCACGTCCTGCTTGACCCGTGTCACAAGGGCCCAACGAGCCACTTGATCCCTTAGCGTGAGTCTGGTGTTTTGTTGTCTTGTATTTGACGGGTTGCAGTTCGATTAGATCTTGGTTTAATCATGGTGTCTAAGTCGGCATTACCTCCCCGTTACTCCTACACACCGCCGCGCTGCCATGCCTCGTCCTGTCCTAGTGGTATAGGCCATTGACAAGAGTGAGAGCCCGTACCTGAAGCCAGCGGTGCTGTGCGTGCACACGCGCGTGTCAGGATGGCGTGGTCCTGGGGCATTTATTATTCTATCTAATTACCATCACTAGGGTTGAATGAGGTGCAGGTCTCTCGACTCCCCTCAAGGGGTCAAGCAAGGCGAGGCACACTTGTCCTTCCTTACGAGGGGTCGAGCTGGACGAGTGGGACTCGGTCCTACTTGTGCGGGGTCAGACAGCGTGTGGCTGACCCGGTTTTGTTATCAGAGCCCGAAGGCTTTCATCTCTTGGGTTGTTCTGATTGTTGCCTCGTGTCATTGTCAATATTTGTCCCTGAGAAACTTCTATTCTCAGTTTGAACCATTGGATGATCTGGAATGTTGTCTTGTGTCTTGGTATATTGATCCCTATTGATTCCCAACATCTTCTAGCAAAGTTACACCTTATGAAAAGGTGTCTTTGAATTTCCTCTCTTCATAGAATGCAAAGTTCATAGGTATATGAGTCTAGTTCCATGATTCTTCACTTTATAACTCCTCTAGTATTAAGTTTGTCTTGGAGCAGAAGCCGAAAAGGACCTTATGATTTGGTTGGCAACTTGATTTCCATAGCCATCTAAAAGCTGGGTGCACTGGACGTGCCCCATGATGTGCTTACATATTTTAGAGGAAGAGTATCAATGACGCTGACCCATATGTTGCCACCTGTCTTCCTGTTGCCTCAGGTTCGGTGCTTGTAATAGTTGATTCAGATTCTGTAGTTGATCAAAGGCCTCCTAGCTTAGAGGCAGATGCAATAAAGCTTGGGTGTCATTCATTGCTGCTGCCTCACTAAGTAGAATGTGTTGCTTCTTGCCAAAGGAGAATAGGTGTGAGAATTGTAAGTCTAGTGGATTTCCAGAGAATGAATCAAGCCAGAAAAGGATAGTGGTGCCACTCCCTGGTTGAGCAGTTATCCTTCGTACTGATCCAATGATTTGACGATGTCTTTCCACCAAAATGAGCCTTTAGTTGTGCTTCCTGGTAATCTATCTTGTTGGTAATAGTTTTCCCAGATTTGCTTTCCTCAAGGTAGGTTCTATTTGTTATAGAACTTGTGTAGGTTTTTCATCAGTAATGCCTCATTTTGCACTCTTAGTTTAATGACTCCCAGCCCTCCTTTTTTTTTTTTGGTCTACAAACCAGCTGTCACTGGAGCTTTTTTTGCATTCATGTCAGAGGCTATCCATAAACAGTGTCTTCTGTATCTATCAATTTGATAGATGATTGTAGCTGATAATTTGAGGGTACTCATATAGAATGTAGGGAGAGAAGATAGCATTGTGTTAACCATTTCCAATTTTCCTGCTTGAGTCAGAAATTGCGCACATCCTACCAGTCTTTTTTCAACTCTTTGAGCTATTGGCAAGAAGTCATCCACTGCAGGCTTGGTGAGGCCAAGGGGTAAGCCTAGATAAGGGAAAGGCATGGTTCCTACTTTGCAGTTTGTGCCTGCTAGAATTTCCATTTTTTCTAGATCCACATTGATGGGTAAGATTACCGATTTTCCGAAGTTTACCTTTAGACCTGTTGATTCAGCAAAGGTGTTGAGAGGGGCTTTCAGCGCAGAGTTTTCTTGGGCAAGCTTGCATGATAAGAAGAGTGTTATCAGCATATTGAACTATAGGGAAATCCGCTCCTGCACCCAGTGGAATGGGCAGTGGAAATAACCCACTCTCTTTACCCTTGTTTAGAAATGGTTGGAGGAGGTCTGCTGCAAGCACAAAGAGCACTGGGGAGAGGGTGTCCCCTTGCCTTAATTCTGTTCTATAGTGAAAATCTTCCCCGGTACACCATTACGAAGAATTTAGGATGTACCTAATTTTAAGATTCGGTCCATCCAGCTCAACCACTTGTTGCCCAATCCTTTTCTTTTCATTATTTTGAGGACGACTTGATGCTTTACTTTATCAAAAGCCTTCTCAAAATCCATCTTTCGGAGCACTATTTCTTTGTTGGTTTTGCCTTGCTTGATGATTTTTAGCCATAAGTTGAGGTAAGATTTGTAAGGATGGATCCTCACCTCTGTATCAAATTTTAGCCTATCCAATATGCTGGTGTTTTTTCATCTATGGCTGATACATTTTTTTTGTCCCTTGACTATCACATGTTTCATAATATGTTTCTAAGGACTAACAATCTCCATGGACCACTATCTCTGTTGCAAGACCATCTTTGTTACTCATCACTTCCATTAGCTCTCTGATGTGTCTTATCGGTTGAAGTTGTTGTTGATGCCAATACTGTGTACGTGCAAGAGAAGTATGTAGTTCTCATGTCATTAGTAGTTTTAACTAACTAGTTCTTCAAATATAACTTGGTCCAAGGTTAATTTTGTGTACATGGAAATTTTATTTCTGGTTGTCTGAACATATTATGTAAAATCTTTACATGTGTTAATGTGCTAGGCTGCAAATTGATCTTATATAACTAGGTTCGGGAAGGATCCAGCAATTGTTCTGCAAGGTGAGGCCATCTGGTGTTACTTTATTTCTCACATATGCAGGAGAGCTGCGTATCTTCGTATTGTAGAGAAGAAAAAACGGACCAGTTACAAACACCGTTGCCTCACTCCTGGCCCAACTATGAGGGATTGTAGCTTACATAGCTTTAATTAATATTTTGCAATGGCATTTTTGGTGTTACAATTACAATGGCATTTCTTTTGCAAAATATATTTAATTCATATTTCTTTGTAGGAACATTGTCTAATATATCGACAGAACTTGCGCTTAGCAGAACTCTTTTTATACTGCAAATTTCATATATTTTCTGATTTATTTGAGAATTAGCTATGCTTACAGTTATGACATTAAAAAGTAACAATGAACCACCACTTTTTTCATTCGTTGGCTGGCGTTGCTATATTCATAGGTCGTAATAAAATATGACTTACGTTTCCATGTTGTTGATAAGACAAGAGGAACATCCTATATAGGTGTTATGAGGACAAGTGAATTATCACATGATGAAATTGGGAAAACAGCAGATGAAACCATTTCATCATTGTTTCCTTCGTGTCTCTGATCCAGATACCACCAAGGGCACCATGGCACCTCTGTTGCTGTTGAGAGCTTGATCCTATAGGATGAGTAGTTGAGATGTGTGGTTGAATTCTGATGCGATGTTAATTACAGCACTGTACAAACTGGTTGATGTAGATATATTAATGTTAATTGCATTGGTCTGGATCTCTGCCAAGTTTTTCGAGTGAAGGATCTCTAGGAAGATGACCCATACTATGTTGAGAAGGTGGAAAGCGTGTCGTAAGAAATGTTCCTTGCCATTGCTAACATATCTTTAGCTATCCTATGGAAACTAGAGTAGTATGTGTCCAGATTATATGATGTATGGAGCCGCTGCCATGGGCAGCTTGTGCCTGGATGAAAACATGAGGCGTTGCAGGGAATGCTTGGATGATGTTATTTAAGAACACCTGTAGTAAACATTTGTTTGTAATCATCTGATCTTGTAATGTTAGTTGATCAATGTTTCATCTGACGAAGTGCACAGATTTGGCTTGGCAATTCAGGAATTGTCATTTTTGTAACTTGCAACACATGAATCATAATTCACCAGAACATATGACTCCGACCCCACATTGTAACGCACGGCATATTTCTAGTATACAAGGAAGGTTGTCCCACTGTTTGAGATACAAGATGCAACATCAACATTTAGGTAATTCAAGTCCAATTATGAATAATTCGAATGCTGGCTTGTGTAAATCTCTCCATTGCTCTTAACATGAAAAAAGAAAAGAAGAAAATGTCTTATTCCAATTTCAAACAAGTAAGGATGAAAGGGGGTAGTTGTTCTCTCCAGAAGTCCAAAGCCTTCAGCTAGATAGACCTGGACCTAGCTTTGGTTTGTTGTTTTTGTCCTGTTTTGTTTCACCGGGAACTCTACTGGAATCATCGTTTCCACGAGGCGGCGCTCCTAACACGATAGGATTGCCCTTGCGTTGCTGATGCTTGTAGACGATGACTTCCAGCATGCCTTCCTTCAGATCTGCCGTCACTTTGTTTGGGTCGTACTGTCCGGTTATGAGCAGCCGGATGTGGAATTCGCCCACGCCGTGCACGTCTGCAACCTCCTGGCCGCTACCAGAGCCAGCACCGCCTTTACGCTTGATCTCAAGGACGTCATTAGTGGTGGTCACCTCGATATCCTTCGCGGACACTCCGGGCACCTGGAGCCACAGCTTGACATGGTCGTCTTCCTCCTTGATGTCCCACCGCTCCTTCCCATCTGGTGGCGGAACCGGGCAGAGCAAGGCTGCAATGCATCGTGCACATACGTATGTATATGATCATCAAAATACATATACCTCGTGGTGCTCAAAAAGAAAAAAGAAAAAAAGGAAAAGAATGAGCAATACAGCAGTATGTACTCACCAGTAGGGGGGATGCTGAACGCCATTGGTCGCTCTTTCTCTGGCAGCGCACATGTTACGGTAAGTGGTCGCCGATACTGGATGGCATAAGAAGTTTTGAATGCCACCAATGATCTCCAAGAAGAGCGGGAGGAAGCCGGAAGAACTGGCAATCGGCTCATCCCGGTGGTGTAAGAGGCCATCAGGGTAGACATTAACACCAGTACTCCAAATAGCGATAAGAACGGTACTCTAACGCATGTCAATTCTTGTGTGGCTGGAGGCTGCTTTATACTAGTAATCCTGTGCCCAAGAACGTTTATATAGGCAGAGGGACGAGTGACTGAGAAATAATGTCTACTTTGCTTGGTCGGGTTGGCAAAGAATAAAGAAGCTAAGGAGGCCATCTTGGAAGCTCCTTGGTACTTAATCTACGATTACGTTGGGTCATGCATGTTTCAGATGTGCCATCTTTATCTTTATTTGAACCCTTTGCTTGAGAGTGATGAAATGCTGTTCTTTTGATTATTCTTGTGTTGGACCGACCCAGAACTGCAGATTTGTCCACATATGTAGCACTCCGTGTTTACTATATCTGTGTGTACATATGTTATCATGTTTGCCAACTCGATCACCGTGTCATTTATTTCTACTGTGAGAGATACCTTTCTTGCAGTGAGATATGGAGTCCCCCTTGCTTTTCTCTCTTCTCTTTGCTTTTTGTCACGAGAAGTTCAGGAACATTTTATAATAAGGGCATACAAAATGCTGTTGCCTATTTCTGTGCCAGCACAATATCTCACTTATAATAAGGGCATACAAAATACAAACAGTATGAGTTAAAAAACAAAAAACAACTTATTGAGAGCCACCAGTAGAGATAATTTCTCCAACATTTTGTATTTTAGTAGGTATTTAACGCCTCAGATAGCGAGCGAATCCTCGTACATCGTGGAAGCTGGATTATTACGATTGTCTAACATGTTTAATTCTATTTGACTGCACAAATATCTAGGATCAGGTTGTGAACCCCATCTAATTGTATCACCTCAAAGAAAAACTTTTGCAAATGTTCCAATAATATCAACATATCGAACGCTTGTGGTAATGACGCTGTACATGACACAAATAGTTTGCTAAGTTTCGATGTTTATCACCAGAAATAGTACTATCGAACTATGCGTGAGATCAAGAGAATGATGGTAAGGCAACACATTGATTTAGACAGGTGTTCTAAATATGGGGCTTCAATCTACTGTCTGCTGCAAATTATACTGAAACTAACAAGAGAAGTATGTGGAATGGCCTGAAAATATTTTATGACAGATAAATGTTCCTTTTTTTGGATATATATTGACAAAAAAAATTATAGGCCTTCAAATGAATATGATACGCAAGGATATGCTTTTTGATTCAGGGTCATCAGCATGGGTTTGTACAAATTAACAGGTGAAATGTATTCTGTGACAAAATTGGACACATACAAATTGGTATATTGTTTGAGATTTGTTATGGTGTTTGGAATTAATATGAACCGTTCATTTAGTAATATCTAATGGTTAACAGCATGGTACCAACTAAGACATACTTTAAGTTATGGATGGGTACCAAAAATTGGTGGGTCAGATGCTGATTATTGTTTTGTATTTCAAATATTTAAAGGGTAGTACAGTACTCCGTCATCGACCGCATCTTTGTGGCTGCCGCAGCACTTTGAGAGCACGCCGTCATCGACTGCGCCTGTGCGGCTGCCGCAGCATGCAATCTTCATGAACAATTTGCCCACGCACCATCGACCACGCCTGTGTTGCTACCGCGACATGCCGTTGTCAGAGCCAGAGTCGAGCGAGACCTAGGGGATTTTCAGGATTTGGGGTTTTGGAATTGAATTAATCGGATAGTTGTCCCTATGATACCATCTAGAAGGACCAGGCCTTTAGATTGAACTCTTCTGCTCCGGCATGGCTACCCCTGTCATTGGCATCTTGTATGACACATAAATGTTCTCGTTATTATTCTTTTTCTTAGGGTGCGCTTTGCCGTTCTTGATGACCCAATACACAGAATAGTTAGCATGCCCAACAGGACCCGTCTAGAGAAAATCAACAATCCACTGCACATTCCCCTAGCTGTATTATAGTTGTTGCTTGCCTTCTTCAGGCTGCTCTTCGTCGGCACCGCAACCATGTTGTGATTACCGTAGGGATCCCGATGATCACCAACCAAGATTTAGACTGTAGGGGTAGACTGACAAAACGGTGTACACGGGAAGCAGCAATGATTAGAGATTTAGAGTTCACTGCAGGAGTGACACAGGGTGACGGCGGCAACAAGAGCCAAGACGAGACTGTGTATTTTGTTTTGTGAGGACAGGAGAGAAGAGAGAGCCTAGACCAGTTACCAAACTACCCCTAATAAAAATTAATTAGGCTCGCAAATATTTTTTTAACATCAATGGTTAGGATTTATTGAATGGGGAGGAACCCGCGGTACCTCCCAAACACCGTAACAAATCTCTGTTTGTTTTGGTACAAAGAAAATATATAGATAGAGAATATCCCATCTATTAAAGTAATGTACCTTTTTAGTCAAAGGCAAAAATGTGATTTGGAGAATTTATGATGCTTATTAATGAGTGCCTAATAGGCATTCGAATATAAAGAGTAACATCAATGGTTCATTTTATTGCCATAGTATTTGGGAATACAAATTGCTCAAATGATGAACAGAGACAAACAAGCGACAGGGCGGTCTATTGGATCACGTACAGGGACCGACCGATGTCGTTAGTAGTAGTTTTTTCATGACCATACAACAGACCTCTCAATCATGATGACAGACATCACCGTCGATGCGAGCCTACTTGACATAGATGTTGACGTTGATCTTCCTGCGCGCCTGCTCCTTGATCTTGGCGATACTGACCCTCAGCACACCGGACTTGAGCTCAGCCTCCACGCCCTCCTTGCTGTATCCCGCTGGGAGAAGCAGCCGCGCGTAGATCACGTCACCATCGGGTGCCAGCCCCTTGGCTGCCGGGATACCTTGTTGGCCGGGGCCAGGAATTTTCGGGTCCCTTCTTGCTCCGCTGCCGCCATTCCTTTGGTCCATATTTTCTGTAGGAAGTGTGTTGGTTCTCTTTTTGATCACGAGCACGTCCTCGTCGATCTCAACTGCGAGGTCATCCTTGGTCTGCCCAGGCACCTCAAACCACAGGTTGACTTTACCGGTCTCCTCCTCCAACTGCCACCTTTCCTCCCGTGGCGATGATACCGGGTTCACCAGAACTTAAATAATCAAGCCATCAGAAGAAATGGTTAATATTTTCTAATCAGTGAACATGAAGCATGTTTTCCAAATGTGGACTATAGATAAGTGTGGGCGCAAATACCAATGTACATTTTCATAAACAATTAAACCATATCTAGGTTGATGAATGCTTTTTAATGGTGTGTGCTAATAGTCGAACGTTCCAGTGTTTGATCCCAAGAATTCTATTCAGGACATCATTTATTTTGAAATGGTGGTGACCTGAGGCGAGTCAAGTAGTTTTATCCATGATCATTATACACTGTACCTGGTTTTTGAACTGAAATATATGTGCAACCACTATTACTACCAAGATATGCAGCATATATGGAATTATCAAGGAACTAGACCAGCCAGCTTACCGACGGAAGGGATGTTGAATGGATGCAAATCTGTCTTTGGGTTATGTTCTCCCTTTGAGTTGATCGCACAACACACGGAAAGGGCACGGGACCTCTTTGGGGAAGAAAATGGAGCTGTTGCTGCTGACGCCACGGACTGGAACCGGCCAACATACGAATTTGACAGCCGCACCGCCGGTGTGCTGTTGAAGAGTGTGCACGAAGTGACGGTCGACATTCCAATTTGCTTCGTTGTAGTGCACTGAAGCTCTATACTGAGATTAGGAACAAGAATGCAAGCATGGATAGATTGTGAGAGGCTTTTATAGAAATAGCCTCAGGTGAGCAGCTGATAAGTTGGTTACCTTTGCTTGGTCCGTGGACCAGAGGAATAAAGTGGTTGTTAATTGCTTTCACATGAAGGGATCAGTATGGTGCAAAAGATGCCAAGTTTATTGTTGCAAGGCATTCTGTATCCTCTTTTTTTTGTTTCTCTGATCTGAGATCGGGTCTGAACAAATGTAACTGCAAAACCTTAATATTGTACGTCCGTGATGAAAAGTTGAAAATTAGCACTCCAAGTAGGTAACATTCCTTGCTTCCATGGGACATTTTCTTTGGCGCTAAAGGTGGTCACACCGGTGTCAAGACCAAGAAGAATGCTTCAATATGTGCGCTCAAGATCAAATTTATACAGAGAAACATCATAATAGCAAATTATGTGTAACTCAGCTGGCTGGGTTCCAACCCATCCGGGATCGGGTTTTGGACACAATATGGTTATTGCATTTAATTTGTAACTAATTGTTTCTTCAGTGATAGGCAACATTCTTGTCAAACGTGAGACATTCATGATAACTTCATGAATATCAATATTAACTGGACAATCTTTCAGACATGCTTAACAGATAAGGTGTACGTGCGTATCTTCACGACATTAGTGTGTTTTGCATCTTACCGTGTTTTAATTTACAACAAGAAACATAATAAAAAATGTTTGTTACTTTTTTTTCGCCTTTGGTATATCCTTTATGAACTTGATGAATATACAGGATATGGACCCATAGATGTAAACTTAGACGTCCATCTCTAAGATGCAATGTATAAGTGAAAGGATCTAGGAGTCCGGGGGGTTGGGGGGGGGGGGGGGTGACATGGAATGGTAATGTGGATTGTCAACCCAATCAATTTTCACCATTTCTTCCACCATGCTCACAAGTCCTATGCAAATCTACCAAGTAAAGACCCTACCAATTCTAGTGATATGATGCAATAGAAGCGATGCGAAGCCAATCAATAAGCAAGCAAGCCCATGGCGGCCCTATCTCTACTTACACACAAGTGCAAAATTAAAGAGGGTTTAGGAAATGCTCATTAATTTTTAGCCCGAGGTATCGGGAGGATGGCGCCTCTCCCTAGTCCTCATTGGATCGGCTCCCGCAGGAGTATTGATCCCTCCTGCCACCTGCCGTGGAGTCATTGCACACAAACCAGTATCACTCGTGGAGTGACGGCATGGTTGCGTGACCACTACTCATTGAGCCCTCAACTCCTCGAGCATAAGCTTACCTCCCTCAAGGACTTGCTGCACTCACGGAGTGCACGCACGGGCACTCTCTCACGATGCTCCTTTCAAAGGTGAGCTCAAATCTTATACAGACTTGTGACGGCCATCACAACACGACACGATAACGATTGGCTCAATCATTGATACCTAACCAATCTAGCAATCTAGGCCTTGCCATAGACCAGGAGTAACAATAGTAATCCTCTCTACAACCTCTCCTAGCCTAGAGACTCAAGAAGCTCTTATGTTACTCTTCAAGATAGTCAAAGTTAGCTCCAATCCTTACTCTAGTGTCTCCTCTTTTCCTCTTGGCTCTCTCCAAGTTTTCCCAGCTTTCCAAATAGCCAAAAGAGGTCAGAGACCTCAGCAACAATTATATATAGTCTCCAACTACTCCACTAGTTGTTGCCCAAAAGCTGGTGAAACAGAGAACCAACTGTCGTAATCTACCACCATACAGTATGGCGACCTCTGGTTATAGTCACTTTACAATACGGCGACCTTAGCACGACCATAGGGTGACCTCTGATATCTAGTGCCTCTCTGTGCACAAATCCTCTAGGTCACGTACCTTACGGCGACCTCGTTGTATGGTCTCCAGAGAGTACCAATTTTGGTCACTCCAGCTCCTCCACTCACCGTACCATAACATCAACAGCAACATCTGAGTTCTGGCCACTTTCTTCTTCTCCGAGGTAACTGTACCTTACGGTGGCCTCACCGTAAGGTCTCCAGAGAGTACCTAAAAATGGCCTTCCATGCTCCCTGACTCTTGTACCTTACGGTGACCTCGCCATACCTTATAGCGACATGCTGAGTCTAGAGACTTTGCCCCTCTCTGTACAACTTCTTAGCATTAACTGTACCTTACGGTGACTTAACCTGTGCACCATGTGGGGATACCCACATATCTACATGTACAACAGCATTTCTCAATGGACCCTATAGTGACCTCACTGTACCTTACGGTGACCTGTCCGAAAGCTGAAAATTATTGTCCTCTTGACTCGTTTCCAATCATTCAAACCTTGATCAATCCGTCTCTATTGCCACTCTAATTGTCCTAGAGCTTTATTTGAGCATCCCAAAACTCTAACCCTAGAGAATCCTAAGAGAATGACTCGTGCTCTCTTGATAATCAGGTTTTTCCTATGGATCAAGTCTACACACTAGCCAAGTGATCACAACAAACATGGACCTAGTTGTCCTTAGTCTTGATCCACCTCCATCACCGCATCTCTCCATCAAGATCTTCATGGCACTCCAAAGAGTCCTCAGTGATCATCAAGGCGACAATTCATCGTGTACATGTTTGAGATAATAGTTTGTTCTACATCCACAACACTAGATGTAGGTATTAGTAACCATTTCATTTTGTCACTCAATAACCAAAACATCATACCTTGGGGTTTCCAAACACCAAAGGCCGTGAAGCTTACAATCTCCCCATTCTTGGATATTGATGACAACACTACTTATCTCAAATGAACCAAGATGGAGAGGAAGGAAAACATAAAGAATAAGGCACAATTCTTACCGCAAGATCAATTCATCAAGAGCTCATATAGGTACGGAGAAAGAGTTGCTCCATGCTGGTCGGTGATGTCTGGTGACATGTATAAGATATAAGAGAACAAATACATGTCAGCCACAACATGATGATGTATAATGTTGTGCACTATAGAATAATAATCTTGCATCACATACATTAGTACATACATTGCACAACCATAAATCTCAAAACAAAATGAACAAGCGGGAATATAAAGAAACTAAATGCACCACTGATGAGTTAAAACAACAAAGGAAAGCACAACTCATCAATGATCATGAACATCGATAAAATATCACAAGTACAAAAGTGAGATCTAACACAACAAGGTTTCAGGGCTAATGCTACGACATTCATTGCAACAATGTGATTTTCGTTGCAGTGGACATGGGCAATGCAACGAAATGTGATTTTGGTTGTGATAGATTGGATATATCGCCACGCTTGTATCTGCGTTGTAATTAGGGTTGTTTTTGCAACACTTTCCTGTAATTGTTGCAATAAGGTCATTTCGCAACAGAAGAACGAGGTGTTGCATTAAGAGGCATAGGTATAGCAATGAAAATCTTTCTGGTCGCGACGAGGTCTTACATATTGCAATGAAATTGTTAGTCATTGCAACAATGCATAGATATAGCAATGAAGATTGGTCTGGCTGCGACTAGGTCTTATATATTGTAACACAAATATTTGTCGTTGCAACTATGCATAGATATAGCAACGAAGGTAGAGGTAGTTTTGACTACATCTTACATATTGGAACAAAAATTTCTATCATTGCAACAATGCATAGATATAGCAATGAAAGTCGATGCGATTGTGACTGTCTTACATATTGCAACAAAAGTGTCTGTCGTTGCATTATCATGGTATCGCAGTGAAAATTTAACTAAATTCGCCCAATAGGGTATTCTCTTCGAACATATTAAGTTAAAGTCAAGGGATAGTGATCACTTAGCCTACTTCGCTCATAATAATTGAGAACATCATAAAAACAACATAAAACATGAAAGCATTCATAAGTTAAAATACAATCTGAGTGCATACATCATTACAAGCAAGTGTTCCACAATGATCCAACAAATTTAAACTATACATCAAAGACTAATAACAATAAAGGGGGGGGGGCTGTGGCTACTTGAAAGATGGGTAGGGGCGGATAAGTAGAGGGGCTTGCAGAGGTGGTCCGAAACCAAGCCGGGTGATATCAAACATGTCATAGTGCCTGACACGACAGTGGCGATCATCAGCAGGGATCTTCATCATTTCTCCAAACATATGGTCCAAAACATACAGATGTGGCGGACCCACTTTCTTGTCTCCTTCTAATACAACAAACCAAAATAGATAACTTGCATCCAAAAAAAGAGAGCGTTCACCCTGCAAACCTGTCAACTCCGTCCATCGACCGTCTACTCTCTCATGTATTGCCATGTCATCCACTATACCGCACATTGACTGGTGGCTCTGTAGTTGCCTTTCGATTTGTGTTCCCCAAAAATCTCCCCACAGCTGGATGACCATAGGCCGGTTACGAGTGGACCGGTCAAGAAACATCGTGGCCTCGCAGTCGCGTCTGCTGTACACTGGACGAGCATAAGGGGGACCCTGGACCCATTTGAGGAGATTTAGTAATAATGGGCTCCATTTACAGGTCCCAAACCTTCATGGCTCCCCACCGACTAATTGCCACCACGTACCGCCCTTCCTAATAAGCAGCATCCACAAATCTTGATGGAATTCGGTCTAAATTTGGCAATGCCATCCACATGCCATCAGTCTTCTCATGGTACATGATGTTTCCTGAAGATAACAAAAGGATCACAAAGGAAACACCATCTTGCCTGGGTGTCTTATAGAGGACTACGTGCTCGATGAATAGAGGTCCACGACCACCAACATCATTCATGACATCAGACAACAACTCCTTGTTTCCATCGCTGTTTGATGAAGACGGTGGTAGTGAGATACTCCTGCCAGTGATTGGGTTGACCAAGCTTAGGGAGAACTTCTGATCAATAGTGACGACCCAGTCATCCTTCACTGCCAACCAACTACATCCCTTCAGCACCTCTAGAACTGACTAATGTGAGGTCGTCCCTACCCCGATAATATGCAGCCTAAAAGATCTAGAAATACCATCAGGCTCATCTTCTATTTGGCCTTCTGGTGTAGATGCCGACGTCAGTAGCATAGGGACACCTGATGGCTGCAATCCCATCCACCAATCTAACAATACTCTCCGAAAGAGCAAGAGGCAGCAAACACCACTGGCTAACCCTAGAATGAATCAACATTCAATACAAGCCAATAATATTGTAACAGAAACTATAAAGCAGGTCAAAAGTTACGCATAAGTATATTCCCATCGATCTATCTATGCAATGTTACAGAGGTAAAAATCTTTAGACCATGATATATACTAAAAGGGGATAAATTAATAATAACTTGATTGTAGAAAATAGATTCTCCAAATCTTTGAGTAAACAATTGGTTCATGAGTGCAAGTCATCGAGCATGAATATTGATAGGATGGGAAATAGCAGCCAAAAGAGGTTCTTGAAATTGTGCTTCAGTCTCCACACGATGCACGGGAGACGAAAACCAAATGATTCATCATAGAAAGGTATTAAGCCTCAACATCAACAGGCAGCCCACAAAGCCCACAAACCAGCCCATGCTCACAAAGCAGCCCACAAAAAATAAAATGACGTGGCACCTATCGATCGTCTTCCTCCCAAACTAGAATATGCCTATAACTATAGATATAATATCTAAGAAATGCATAATTAAATAGTTAGAAAGAATTTTAATTATATTAATATACTTGAACTGAGGGCCTAATTTTGCTTTTAGCATAGGTCCTCCAAAATCTACGGTACAACCCTGGCACGAATTCCACCCTGATCTAGGAGGACAAGAACACGAGAGATTGCATGCGCTAAACCAACCCAATGAAAAAAGGGTTGGAATAGGTAACATACAATTGCTCCGAGTTATGACTAGATCCTTCTGCTACTAACTCCTCTACACCGAGGCCGCTTGAAGCCAATTTATAGCGTTTTGTCGTGGAAGGATCTCTGTGCTTGGCCATAACGATGACCAGATCTCAGGATCACTCCTTTACCCTATTTTCTTTGGCCTCTATAGAAGATGGAAGCAGAGACAAAAACGAAGAGAGAGGAGCAGTTGAAAGATGACGAGGGAGGAGGAGGGGTCAGAGACGACGGTTGGGGAGGGAGACGAGACATCGAGGGTTTTATAGAGCAGGATACGAATGGGGGAGGTGTCTAGTTGTTAGGCATCTAAATGGGCTTCTAGTACACAATGTTGTACGCCCTCCTCTTCCATGTATGCACACTACTTTATGTGTCGTGGTCGGCGGCAAGCTTGACCACGTTCCCAAGAGAAGCGGAGGAGTCACTCCCGCACACACGCCACATTTCCCGAGATAAGCGGATGAGTTAAGGTGAGATGTTTCCCAATAGAAGCGAGGGAGCCACGCTCGTGCAACTTGCATGACCCACATTTTCCCCAGAGCAACGGAGGAAGCGAGACGACGTGCTCGCACACTAGCCACGACCACGACGTGGCTCTATAAATAAAGCATAGCGATCTCTAGCTAGCGCTCCATCTCATCACACACATTAGCTCTCTCATCATGCACTGATTCCCCACTTGATCCCATCCTACAAGCACATCATGGCTAGTTGCAGCGCTCCATCCAGCCACCGCTCGCCGTCCGTTGTTGGCTCAAGCAGCAAACCCGGTGGCAACCGTAAGCATCTCCGCTTGCTATCTCCTGACCCGCCGGACGGAGGACCCAACCAACCATTGAGAAAGGACACTTGCAACAAAGAGGTGGTGAACTATCTTGGGACAGCCCCTGGAGTAGCCACTGATTGTCTACCACAGGTGGGCATACTAGTTTGGATTGAGAAGGTGTATTTAGTCATATGGTGGCGCCGACTATATCTTGGGTTTTTTGCTCTGACTTTTGCTTCTACAGGTGAAGGTGACCAGCCCGGAGCAGCCCAAACCCAATAAATGGCTAGTCGTGGTTGCGGCCTGCCACTCTCTCTTAGAGCCTGACTGCGGCGTCAAGGTCGTGTTGGATGTAGACAATGACAAGTGCTTCGTTTTGTGCAGGGAGGGCTCGCATGCTGATCAGTTGTAATATGAAAAGTTGATTCATGTCAATGAAGATAGCTACTCTATTCGCTTCCTTCGGAAGGAAGTTCTTCACTTGTATAGTGAGGATGCTGATCAAGTTCATGGATTTAACATTCGCCGTGGCTTGAGGGGTCAGGGGAACATAGACCTCGTAGGCCATAAGAGAACTCGTAGAACTCTTAGGCCATAAGTGATATGGGTGATGTAGTGTTTTCTTTAGTTTCCTTCTTTCTAGACTTTGTTTGTTGAAAACTTTGTAATTTCATTGCTAAGTTAATGAAATTTCCTGTTGTACAATCTGAGTACATGCATCATTAGAATTGTTTTAGTGATCCAACGAACATAGACTAAACACCAAAAAGACTAACAATAAAAGGAGAGGTGGATGTAGATAGGTTTTGCAGGAACATGGGGACAGCGGCCGTGGATGCAGATAGGTTTGCCCCCGTCTATAAGGGTATGTACAAGGAACATTTTGACTGGGCCGAGGAAGGACTTAATGCAATTTTGGCCACAACGGCCATGCAGCCCACGAATGAAATGCGGCCCACAAAGGCAGCTGTTTTGGGCCCACAATTCAATACTAAGCACATGATATTGACCATTTTACATCACAACAGCACATGAAATTGAAAAAAAATAATGCACAAGACATATAAATTAGACATAATTCACCAGGATAAACATAGTTCCACATATTTAAACAACCATAGTTCCACACAAAATATATCGTTCAACACAAACAAAGAAGGACATAAATTGAAAATAGCAGCATAATAAGTAACTGACACCACCGCTTGCACCATGGAGAGAACGACTGACAGACTTCACGAGCATGCACTTCACATCCATCCTTCGTTCCCGGCGAGACAACGGTGGCGGCTGAGCTTCTTCTCATCGTGCTTCGATGAGTTGAAACTCCGATGCCAAGGATGTGCGACTACATGCCTGCATAGTCCGTCTTGCACTGCATCTTGCCGATGCAGATGGGGCACCAGAAAATGTCCCTGCCATCTTTCACCATTTAGACAAACTTGATGCGCAGGTTGGCGCCCTTTGGGATCTAGCCGATGAGGGGGTCGTCAGAGTCGATGGAGACGTAGTCAAAAGACCGCTCTAACGACGGGGAGCAGGAGCAGCGTGTCGGAGATGGCGAACGACTGTCGCGGGAAGGCGGTGACGCCGAAGACAGCGAATGGGCGCGGGCGGGCGGCGACGCCGGAGCTGGAGGAGGGGAACAGGCGTGGATGGGGAGCACCACCGGAGACGAAGAACTGGTTTGAGAGGGCGGCGCTGGAGATGGTGAGCGCGCCGTGCCCACGGCCTGGGTAGCCTGCCTCTCAGCCGATAGCATCACCACCCCGGTGCCCGATGGGAGTAGCATCAGGGCCATTCCCATTCTCCGTGGGTGGTCCGCCGGTGGAGGCGAAGGCGACGAGGAGCAGGACAACGGCGGCGACCACCACCAACCTACATATATATCAAATCCAGCATTAGGAAAAAGCTCAACCAAAGCAAATCTACCGAGAGAAATGTTATCTCTATAGCGCCTAAAACTATATATATATATATACGAGTATACATTAAGAACCCGCGTGCGGGAACGATGAACAGTACGAAAAAATCCCCAAGAACACTTCAGTCACAAATAAATAGATCTAATGCAATACTCGATGAAATGCTACCCTAAATGTTCCCAACCGATACTATTTAACCAAAAATAAGGCAAATATTGCCTAATCCTACAAGGGGCTATAAAACACACAAAACCGTTGTGTACGGATTATGAGCGGTGTTGATGATGACTCACTGAGGACGACGAGCGTGAAGGAGATCGCCCCAAGGCCATGGATACTGTGATGGCAAGGAAGGCGAGGAAGGGCGATAGGAGTAGAAGTGAGGAAGTCGATGTGAGTAGTATATTATTGATGAGGAAGTCGAGCGAGGCGATCAATAGGTAAAGACCGTTCACTCAATGATCGTTGGGTCCATGAGTGAGGCAGGGCCCATTGTTTAGTGAACGGGGGTGCGAGGCGAGCGTATGTGAAAGGAGCGATTGATAATGGACGTGCGCGCAGAGGCATGGCATGGTGGTGGAGTGGATGAGGTCAAAGCCCACACGTTGAGCGAGCCCACACGCTCTGCCAAGAAAGACTCACTTATGCAGGCTGCCTCCTTGGAACTGGACCCATATCATTCATAGAAGGCGAAGGCGGATACAATGCGCTGGTCACGTAAGGTGTGGGGTCATGGAAGGCAGGGCCAACTTCCCCGACGGGGGCTTTGTTTTCTGGGAACTGCTCCACGCACGTGCACCGGTGTGCGCTCTTCGTCTTCTGGGAACCACCGCACTCCTCACCCTGTTCATGGCGCCCACCTGCCTGCCAAGCTTCGACGCCGCCTCGCACTTCAAATGCTCCCACAAGTCGACCAGCGGCGGCGCCGCCTCGTGCTCCACGCGGTAGGCGCCGATGGACCATCGCGCTCCCGTCTCGTGCTCCCAAGCCCTGCCATCATTGCTGACGCGCGTTGTCGTCAAGTTCCACCACTACAACATTGACACAACTGTCACCTCCGATAGCAGCGTCTTCATCAAGTTCCTTCAGGAGGTCTGGCCAAATGAAAATCCCCTCCTCATCGGTTTGGATATGGAGTGGCTCATCATTCTAGACATCAATTGTGTGAATAATGATCCAAACAAGACGACGGCCATCGATATCATCGTGTCTCCTCTTCTAGGTGTGCCACGCCGACAAAGTTCTAGAGGAACTGAAGCACTTCCTGAAGAGCCCTCGGTGCATGTTCGTCAACTTGAACAACAGCGGCGATGTCTATCGGCTGGCCATTGATCACAACATCCGTGTAGCCAGCACATCGGAGCCGCTGGACGCCGCGCGGGTTGGCTTTGACCGAAGGTCATGACACGGACTTGGACTAAAGAACGTGTGTGAGTTAATGCTTGGTCTGACAATGGCCAAGCAGCCCAAGGGTACCTTTCACCATGAGTGGGGGTAAAAGCGCCTTTCTAAGCAGCACATCCAGTACACCGCTATAGACGCCTGCGTCTCCTACGATCTTAGTCAGAGCTTTAACATCAAGCCATAGAAGAAGTGTGTGTGTGTATAGCACCTGCGTGCACATATGTGTGTGGTCTGTGCTGTGTGTATAGGGCCTACATGTGCATGTGTTCAACTAATTAATACCATATCACTGAATATATGTTTAGTTCAGTTTGCATTCTAACATTCGTCAGTTTTACAACAGGGTCAACCGGGATTCAGCCAACGCAGTTTGAATAATGTCGCAACCAGCTGAATGCGTAATTCTGATAATACGTGTAACTGTTTTATAATTATTGCAAAAATAATTGAGAACATCATTAAAAAAAGTTAAAGTACAATCTGACTGCATACATCATTACAACTGTTCCAGTGATTCAACAAAACTTAAACCAAGCATCAAAGACTAACAATAAAAGGGGAGGGGGGGGGGTGGCTGCCAAGTAGGTGGAGTGTGTAATGCTAGCTTGAGCATGCACCATGGCCGGTAGTTCGAGCTTGTCGTGGACCACCACCAAGACAGCACCTTCGGGCGAGCCTGAGGAGAAACGCCATTCCCCCATCGCTTACCGCGTCAGGCCGTCGGACTACCAGCCCCTGGTGTACTGTGACTGCCAACAGAAGGCGACGATGTGGATCTCATGAAGCGACAACAACCTCGGATGGAAATACCTCAAGTACTTTAGAGCTCGCGTAAGTATAGTTTTGTTCCCATTTGATTGATTTTGGATTCACGATTGGTTTATTTGTCCTCTCTATTTCTTCATCAGGTTGGAGGTTGCGGGTTCATGTGTTGGTATGAGGGCCCGCACGATGCATTCGTGCAGACGCTCCTTGTAGATCTGTACAATGCCGTGTGGTCTCTCAAGAAGAGAAAACGACATTGAACAAATCTCTTGGTGAGGCAACCACTAGGGTGGATTCGTTGGAGAAGAAGTTGGTGGCGGTGAAGAAGGAAGAGGACAAGGTGAATGCTCTAAAATCTAAAACAGAGGAGCTTAAGGTAGAAGTCAGGAATTTGGAGGTGGAGAAGAACGGGTTGAAGGCATTCTGTGTGTTCTTTGTTGCCCGCGTGTTGTTCGTGTAGATTGGTGTCACACCCGGTTTTATGGACAAAACTAAGTGCTTATCATATGTGTCCCCAGGAACAAGTTTCGCACATATCGACAGTAAAGTGAATAACAGTATAACCAATGTCATTATTAAAGCATACCATTATTACATAAATAATTGTCCTTAAAGACTAAGGATGACTCTCTCATAGAATAACAGTGGACGACAACATAACACCACATGCAATCGACCAGGGGTACGCTCGCCTAGTAGTAGTCCTCGTCGATATAGTCCATCTCTCCATCTTCTGAGCAGCAGTTTATAGTACAACAACAATGGGATATAGCAAGAGTGAGCACATGCCGTACTCAGCAAGTGAGGGAAAGTATGACATGCAAGCTTAATAGAAGAAAGTCTACCATAATGGTTCATTTGCATAAATGAGCATCTATACCTAAGACAATTTGAAAAGCTATCCTATTTACTAGGTGAGTTGTAAAACCAAAACCCATTAATGTTAAGTAGTTATAGCCCACACAGGACTATGATTCACATAGAATCCAGAGCCACCAACTCACCCACACTTGAACAGTTCACATAGAACACTATTCACTAAGAAACCAGCCAATCCCAACCAAACCAAACTTGGCTACCCACCAAGTTCACCCAAACATTCCCGCTAATCTTGTGAGGATTCAGGCCGCTCATAACTATAAGCACGGCTGTTATAACAGTTTTACACTTTGCAGAGGTTGCACAACTTTACCCACAGGTTGGTGATTTCATCATTATGCAGTGACTAAAGTCTCCATATTGCCGAACTCAAACTACCATAGGTGTGAGGCCAAGAGAACACCACAAGGTCTTTCAAAGAGCTTCCTAGCTTGCAAACAACACATGCTAAGGTTTCACTGCTACGGAATTAAACCGTTCCACAGAAGCCCCCTCTGGCGTCGTGGCTAGGAGTGAACCATCCATCACCTGAGTTCGAGAGTAAACTGCCCTGTCTCCATTCCTCGATTGCCCGCAAAACTGGGAAGACATCTCGATACTCAACCAAGCCTACCCATATCAGCCCTGTGCTTTGCGCTGTTTTCCTTGGTGGCCGCTCCATGAACCTATTCTTGTGATCCCAAGCAGGTACCACCACAAACCCACTGTATTGTACCGAGTACACATGCATACCCGCACTATCATCATAATCCTCCTGCTTGGATCACCCTAGGTTTATGTTACTAAAAAGGATTACCCATCCCTGATGATTGTGTTCAACTGAACCATTAGTCAAGATTAACATTAGACACTTCCAATCCCGACATAGCAAACTGAGCATGACGTACCCATGCTAATATACTACACCATAGCCCAGGAAACAAGGAATAATATGGAACAGGATAATGACACATGGGATTCAATATTAACACAGATGCATAAAGATAGAGAGGCATGTAAAACATAGGTTCAAAATACATCAAGGACACTTGCCTGGTTCCCCTTGCTGCTGCTCAAAGTCTTCTGGCTGAAGGTCCTCGAAGTTCTCTAACTGCGGTTTGTCTACTCAACGTCACACCTGAAAAACAAGCACACAAGCAAAGTAAGAAACCATACACCAAACAGTAACAAAGTACTACAAAAATAGTACCAAAAGATAGTACTCGCCTCTACGATCACGTGAGCGCAAGAGTCACTTAAAACAGAGCTAAGAGTAAAAACTTCTGAAGGTTTGAAGGTCTAGGAGCTAAAATATAAAATGACTGGACTAAAATAGCAAGTAGAGAAGCTTATTCATGCAAGTCTATAAGCAATCAACTAGAGTATGGTAAGCATACAAGAATGAATAGCACGGTATGTAAATAAGGAGAGTAATGCATCAAAGTAAGGAGTAGAGTAAGAGATGGCTCATGATTTTTTCCCGAGGTCTCGGAAGGATGACGCCTTCCCCTACTCCTCGTTGGACCACTCCCGCTAGAGTCCCGGTCCCTCCTGCCACTAATGTGGAGTTCTCGCCCACGATCCCGCAATCACTCCCGGAGTGAAGACACGGTGCGCGTTACCTCTTCCACCAAGGCACAAGCTCGCCTCCCTCGAGAACTTGCCGGACTCCCCGAGCCGACACGGGCGCTCACTAGCGATGCCCCTTTCACCGGTGGGCTCAAACCATGTACAAACGTGTGATGGCCTTCACAACCAATCATCATAGGCTCGATCACTGACACCTAACTGGTCTAGGTCTCACCATAGACCAAAAGTAACGACCTAGATCACACCCTCAAGGACACCTAGCCTTAGATGTGCAAGATCACTCTATGTTACTCTCACTAGCACTCTCAAGATATGCACTATCTCTTCCTAGTGCTCTCCTTTTTTCCTCTTGGCTCTCACCAAATGCTCTCAGGTATTCCACTGGCCAAGGGAGGTCTCCAACACCCCAGCAACGAAGTTATATAGGCTTCCAATCTCAAACTAGTCGTTGCTCCACGAAATCAGCTTTCTAGGCCTACTGACCGGACTGTCCGGTCACTGCCTGACCGGACCATCTGATCACTACAAACCTGAGCGCCAATGGCTCTGCCCTGCTGAAATCCTATACTGACTGGACCATCCGGTCCGTTTCTCTCTCTAGTCCAGAAACATTTCTAGCGCTTGCTTCCTCGCTGCCCAAAGTCACATATACAGACCGGACCGTCCAGTCTGTAGACCAGACCATCTGGTCTCTACAACTTCAACTCTGGCAGTTTCCTCGCTTCTTCACTATAAGTCCTAGACAACTTCACCTAGTGACCGTACAGTCCGGTCACCATTAACGCCTCTGTCCGATCACTATGTCCAGAAGCTGAAACTTGTCGTCTTCGCTTAACTTCATTTCCCGGCTTCCCTGAACAGCTCCTTGGTTTCTCCACTGTCATCTAGTACCTGTGATTTCACCGAGCAACCTTGCACATCACCGACTAGACATGACCTAAGAGAAATGACCTAGACCCCCTTGATAGTACGGTTTTTCCTATAGACTCAAAGCCCTAACAACTAGACAAGTGTTCCCAACACTTGCTCCATCGATTGTCATCAACTTTGATCCATCTCCATCAACCCTTGGACTCCATCAAGCTCACAACCCTCCATGCTTGTGGTCATTGACATCAATCGCGAAGGAAACCATCATCCATATGATTTGTAGTGGAGTTTAGAGATGATTCCTATATAGACAATACTCGTGTAGACATTAGTCACATTTCATGGTTGTCATTCATCACCAAAACATCATACCTTGGGGTGACCTCAATGGTCATGATCCTTACAATCTCCCCCATTTTCATGATGGATGACAACCACTACTTATGATGATCCAAAACGGACAAGCAATAAGAAACCAAAGGAAAAGAATGGAATGAGAGGATTACCTTGGTCCTTACCATGGAAGTAGTCTCCCCCTTGGAATGTGCTAGGTGTTGAGGGAGAACTACACAATCACGTAGGGCACTTGATATCTATCTTGAGTTGAATTTTGCGCCCATCTTGGTGTCATGGTAGGTGTTCTTGTTGATGTAGACACGCACCATAGACGTAGATGTTCATGTCGGCGTAGATGTTCATTGTTGTTCTTCTCCATGTTGGTGTGGATGTTCATCTTGTCATGATCTCCATATGTACTCCAAGTGAACATGCACCATTGTCTTGATCATCTTCATGTTCTCCACTTCGTCACCATAGTCTTGGCATTTGGATTATTCACGTTTCTTCATGTTCCTTCATGTTCTTCTCTATCTTCAATTTTCTTCTTTCCATCTTTTGTGTTGGATCTTCATGAACCTCTCCCTCTTTTTGACTGGAGTTGGCTTTTGGATCTTCATGTTCTTCTCCTCCTTTGTCACCTATCACCAAAAACCACAAGCCAATGACAAAGCACAAGAGAACCAAGGAGCAAATAATAAGAGACAAGAGGTAGAAAGAGTCCCCCTTTCATAGTGCTCCTCCTTGGTCACAATGGTCATCCACCATAGCTCCCCCTACACACATGACTCAACAAAGAATTTCTCAAATATGCAATGGTTAGTCATTAGTGTGTTGGGAATGTATGAGTCACTTGTCTTTGAGCCGCGCGAATAGATTTAACCTCGGAGCTCGGTGAACATGATTCAATGGGCATGAAGCACAAAGATCACTATGTGATCATCTAGAGGGTCATATACTTACAATGTAAATAAGCAACTCCCCCTAGAAACATGCTTGGAAGCATAGCATGTAAGGTATCACAATACAAGAATGCTTGAATGCAAAAAATGCAAATGCAACAAGTTTAGAAATGCATGATGCGATGCTAAAGGAAAGAGAGAAAAACTACAAACCAAGGTGTCAATGACGAGTTGTTCCCTTCTCGAGCTTACTCACAATGGACAATTCTTCAAAGCCTTGGGTACACCATGAACCACCTTCTCAAGCTTAACCCATGTCCATTGCTATCTCAAGGAGGTCCGTAGTCAACTTACAAGAGAAGAGAAACAAGCACAAACAAAGACACAAACAACAAAACAAACATGCAAAGCTGTTCAAATTTACAAGAGACAAGCTTTAGAGTTACTCTAGTGAAGTTGGAGAGGTCAAAAACATTGTGCTCTCCCCTTAGCTTGTTGAAGGTCTTCTCGTCAAGAGGCATGGTGAAGATTTCTGCCAATTGTTCATGAGTTCGCACATGCACCAAGTCAATGTCCTTCTTCTCAACATGATCTCGAATGAAATGATGTTTGATCTCTATGTGCTTTGCATGACCATGATCTCTAGTTTTGAGAGCTAGCTTGATCGCCGTTTCACTATCACAATAGAGTGGCATTTGAGTGAAGTTGAGACCATAGTCCGAGAGTGTTCGCCTCATATAGAGAAGTTGAGCACAACAAGATCCCGCTGCCATATACTCCGCTTCGGCTATAGATAGAGCCATCGAGTTTTGCTTCTTTGAGCTCCAAGACACAAGAGATCTTCCAAGGAATTGGCAACCTTCCGATGTACTCTTCCTATTCCCTTTGCATCTTGCGAAGTCCAAATCTGAATCCGAATCCGAATACCCAAGTAACTCAAAGCTTGTTCCTCTAGGGTACCATAACCCCATGGTAGGTGTGTACTTGAGGTATCTTAGTATCCTCTTCACGGCCTTCAAGTGTGACTCTTTTGGATTTGCTTGATAGCGTGCGCACAAGCACACACTAAACATGATGTCCGGTCTTGAGGCGGTGAGATAGAGAAAGGACCTTATCATTGATCTATAGAGCTTGGGGTTCAATGATTTTCCCTTTTCATTCATGTCCAAGGGTTTGCTTGTTGCCATAGGACTGTGCAAGGGTTTGCTATTTTCCATGTTGAACCTCTTGAGAAGATCCTTGGTGTACTTTTCTTGATAGATGAAATTGCCTTCTCTCAATTGCTTCACTTGAAAACCAAGGAACACATGGAGCTCTCAAATCATAGACATTTGAAATTCCCTTGCCATCATTTCCCGAAACTCCTCATTGTACTTCTGATTTGTTGACCCATATATGATATCATCCACATAGATTTGGCACACAAAGAGATCCTTTCCAACATGCCTTGTGAATAAAGTGCTATCAATGCTTCCAACCTTGAACCCATTCTTGAGAAGGAAGTTCCTCAAGTGTTGATACCATGCCCTTGGTGCTTGCTTTAGTCCATAGAGAGCCTTCTTCAGTTTACACACATGTCTAGGATGTTTGGGATCCTCAAATCCCGGAGGTTGTTCCACATAGACTTTCTCATTTATCTCTCTATTCAAGAATACACTCTTCAGATACATTTGGTAGAGCATGAAGCCATTGTGTGAAGCATAGGCAAGCATGATCTGAATAGCTTCAAGTCAAGCAATCGGAGCAAATGTTTCCTCAAAGTCAATTCCTGCCACTTGAGAGTACCCCTTAGCCACTAGACAAGCCTTGTTTTTCATAATTGCACCTTTCTCATCTTGTTTGTTCTTGAAAACCCACTTGGTGCCAACAACGTTGTGATTCTTGGGTCTCTCAACAAGTTTCCATACCTTGCACCTCTTGAAGTTATTCAATTCTTCTTGCATGGCAATTACCCACTTCTGATCATTCATTGCCTCTTCCATTTGTTGTGGGCTCAATCATGGAGACAAAAGAGAAGTTCTTAATTACAACATTTGCCTCATCATCATTTTCTTCACTCACATAGTTAGGCTTGTATTGATTCCTCCTTGTCCTAACTCCTTGAGATGGACTCCCAATGATCAAATCCTGAGTATGGTTCTTGTTGATAGCTTTGGGTCTAGGATGATGTTCTTTTTGAGTGGGAGGTGGTCTAGGTGTAGTATCTCGGGCATCATGGATAGCTTGCTCTCTTGAGATATGAGTGTCTTGGATTCTTAGAGAGGTGGGAGAATCACTCATAGGCTTTCTAGCTTTAGACTTAGAGCTTGAAGTGGATGGAAGGGTATCTTGTGAAGAGCTTGGGGATGTAGCTTATGGTGAAGTATGTGGGGAGGCTTGTGGCTCACTTCTCACTTGGGTTTCCTCATCACTTGGTGGGTAAACTCTCACTGAATTTTGGGAGGAGCTGGAAGGTGTACTTGTGGCATTTTGGGTTGGTTCTTGCACCTCAGAGGAAGAGGTTGGTTTAGGTGGTGGAGTAGAGGGCTCATCAATATTACCATCATTTCCCTCGTGGGGTAAAATCTCGCCCACGGGCATGTTCCTCAAAGCTTCCCTCATAGGATCATCTCCAATGTTTACTTATTGAAATTTATCTACCTTCTGAGAACCATTTGACTCATCAAATTGCACATCATAGGATTCTTCCACACAACTTGTGGCTGAGTTGTAGACCCTATATGCCTTAGAGGTCCCTGAGTACCCAACAAGAATGCCTTCATCAGTTCTGCTCTCAACTTTCCCTGGCTTTCTCCTCTTCTTGAGAATGCAGCACTTGCAGCCAAAAACTCGGAAATAGGAAACATTGGGTTTTCATCCCACCAATAGCTCATATAGTGTCTTCTTCAACAGCCAGTGGAGATAGACACGGTTGGAGGTGTAGCAAGCTGTGTTGATTGCTTCAGCCCAAAACCTCTCATGAGTCCCATACTCGTCCAACATGGCACGAGGAAGAGTGATGAGTGTCTTGTTCTTCCTCTCCACTACTCCATTCTTCTCGGGAGTATATGCAGCAGAGAATTCATGCTTGATTTCCTTCTTGTCACAATATTCCTCCACTGTTGTGTTCTTGAACTCAGTCCCATTGTCACTCCTTATCTTCACAATGCTAGCCTTGAACTCATTCTTTGCTCTTCTTGCAAACTTTCTGAAAATATTTCTTGCTTGAGACTTGTCTACAAGAAAGAAGGTCCAAGTGTATCTCATGAAGTCATCCATAATCACCAAGCAATATAGGTTCCCTCCCAGACTCTTGTAATGTGTTGGCCCAAACAAGTCCATATGCAAGAGCTCTAAAGGACGAGATGTAGACATGAAAGACTTGGTGGGATGTGAAGATGCAACTTGCTTTCCAGCCTGACAAGCACTGCACAATTTATCCTTCTCAAAGGTCACATCCTTGATTCCTTCAACCAGATTCTTCTTGACCACTTTTTTTAGCTGATTCATTCCAACATGTGCCACTCTTCTATGCCACAACCATCCTTTGGTTGCCTTAGTGAAGAGGCAAGTACTTGGTGGCATGTTGCTTGATTTGAAGTCCGTGACATACAAGTTCTCATGCCTCACTCCATGAAATACTAGCCCTTTCTTTGAATTTTCAATCATTGCACCATCCTCATAAAATGTGCACTTGAAACCCACGTCACAGAGTTGACCAATACACAGGAGGTTGAAGTTGAGGTTTACACAAGAAAGACCTTGGAGAGATGGAAGTCCTCCATAATGGCCACCTTGCCTGATCCTCTAACTCTCCCTTCTGAGTTATCCCCAAAAGTCACTTTCTCACTATCTTCGTCTTCATCAATGTTGGTGAACATGGTTGGCCTCCCGGTCATGTGTTGGGTGCACGCACTGTTAGGAATCCAATGAGTACCTCCACTCTTGTAGTTGACCCTGGTGGTAGCCATAAAACAAGCACTAGAGGAAGAAGCGTTAGTATTCAAAGCGTTACTTGATTGACTTGCACTAACCTCATCACGTTGAGCGATAAGTCCATCCTCATAGATAGGGATCCCTGCAATCCCTTCCTGAAGTCTTCTCCTGATGGGATAGTGAGGAGCATGATACCTCCAATGTCCATGGCCATCTCCCATGAGTACGTTGTCGAGGTCGATGTAGTAATTGGGAGGATCATAGAGGCCAGGGACGTGCTCAAGCACATGTCCCCCTTGTGAGTGGAGCACAAGTATCATCTCCATTGCCCTCTCAATTGAGAGCTCATGCCTTCTGTTGACTACCTCCTCAAGTAAGATACCCCTCTCAGGAGTTGTGATTGCAAGAGGAGTCTATCAATCACTTCATATGATGGGATCCTCCGAAGACCTCTGAATGAGTTTATCCTACACACAAGATCATAAATGCTTAAGAGAGTATCACAAAGGTCATCATTCAGATTTCTAACAAATTCACTAAGTTGGAAGATGAGATCCTGTTGGTGAGCTCGACGAAGATGCCAAAGTCGATCTTGTGGCGGAGGAGGTGGAGACACCGGAGCCATAGTGGTGAGATTGATCATCTTAAATGATCGAGTGAGCATTGTTGTTTGCGCTCCCCCTACACCGATACATGGTCCACCCAAAGTGCTTGGCGTAGAACATGGAATGGCACTTGAGGTAGAGATTGACAAAGCACTCGATGAGCTTGGTGAAGGTCTTGATCTAAAGGGGTTGTAGAAGCTGTTGCAAGGCAATCTTGTAGAGGGATCAAAGAAGTTTGAGCTTGAAGCTACTTCTTTCCCTTTTCTTGAAGATGCTCCAATGTTTGCCTTGGAAGTCTTCTCCCCGATCCAGCTTGCGGTGATCTCCTTATCTTCAAGGAGCAACTCAATCACTTCCTCGACGGAGAGACCCTTCTCCATGAGAAGACTGAGGGTCGTGTAGAGGAGCTTGCTACTAGGGAGCAAGGTGAGAATCTTCTCGAGTATCACAATCTTGGGAAGCTTGAAGGATTCTTCATTTTATTCAATTTTGTCCATAATACCTCGCAAGTGAATAAGAGAGTCAAGTAAGTCCTCATTATCATTAGCATGAAAAGTAAAGAACTACTCAACAAGTGAGTCACTAGCAGGATTAAGAGGCACACTATCATCAATCCTAGTCATGCTAGTGGAGCATGCAAGATCAAGAGAACCAACATCATCAATCATTACAATAGACACACTAGTAGAGCAACCTATCAAGTTATCATTAGTAGAATCTAGGCACTCACTAGAACTAGGCACAACCACACAATCATCATTCACATGATCATCGGTAAAGGTATTGGCAAAGTCCACAAGAGTATCCATCAACTCATCCGAAATCATGGCATTTAGGTAGATTTTCAAGTGATCCTTCCATGAGCCATGACCCGGCCCCGAATGCGATGACATCCCAACTCAATTCGGTCCCTACTCAAGGAGGTAAAGCCCTATATTGAGCGCTTGGCTCTAATACCACTTGAACGGATCATAGTGACCGAGAGGTGGGGGGGGGGGGGAATCAGGAACTATCTCTATGTACCAATTTTACCAATTCCCAATGCCAATACACTCAAAACAACTCCTACACAATTCCAGTGGTGACCACACTAAGAAGATAAACCTATGAAAGGAAAGACAACCTATGCATACTAGTGGATCAGACAAGTCAATACAACTCCTATGCACTTCTAGTGATCAAGCACGCCAATGCAACTCCTACACATGCTGGTGATCAAATGCAGAAGCTAAGTACAACTAGCAAGTAGAGAAGCATATTCATGCATGTCTACAAGCAATCAACTAGAGCATGGTAATCATACAAGCATGAATAGCACGGTATGTAAATACGAAAAGTAATTCATCAAAGTAAGGAGTAGAGTAAGAGATGGCTCATGATTTTTTCCCGAGGTCTCGGAAGGATGGCACCTTCCTCTACTCCTCGTTGGACCACTCCCATCGGAGTCCTGGTCCCTCCCGCCACTAATGTGGAGTTCTCGTCCACGAGCCCGCAATCACTCCTGGAGTGAAGACACGGTGCGCGTCACCGCTGCCACCAAGGTACAAGCTCGCCTCCCTCAAGAACTTGCCGGACTCCCCGAGCCGACACGGGCGCTCACTGTGATGGCCCTTTCACTGGCGGGCTCAAACCGTGTACAAACGTGTGATGGCCTTCACAACCAATCACGATAGGCTCGATCACTGACACCTAACCGGTCTACATCTCACCATAGACCAAAAGTAAGAACCTAGATCACACCGTCAAGGACACCTAGCCTTAGATGTGCAAGATCATTCATGTACTCTCATTAGCACTCTCAAAATATGCAATATCTCCTCCTATTGGTCTCCTCTTTTCCTCTTGAATCTCACCAAATGCTCTCAGGTATTCTCCAAGACCCTAGCAACGAAGTTATAGAGGCTTCCAACCTCAAACTAGCCGTTGCTCCATGAAATCAGCTTTCTAGGCCTAGTGACCTGGCTGTCCGGTCAATGCCTGACCAGACCGTCTGGTTACTGCAAACCTGAGCACCAATGGCTCTGCCCTGCTGAAATCCTGTATTGACTGGACTGTACGGTCAGTTGACTGGACCATCCGGTCCGTTTCTCTCTCTAGTACAGAAACATTTCTAGCGCTCGCTTCCTTGTTGCCCAGAGTCACTTGTACAGACCGGACCGTCCGGTCTCTACAACTTCAACTCTAGCAGTTTCCTCGCTTCTTCATTGTAAGTCCGAGACAACTTCACCTAGTGACCGCACAGTTCGGTCACCATTGACCCCTTTGTCTAGTCACTATGTCCAGAAGCTGATACTTGTCGTCTTCACTTGACTTCGTTTCTCGACTTCCCCGAGCAGCTCCTTGGCTTCTCCATTGTCATCTAGTGCCTGTGATTTCATTGAGCAACCTTGCACATCACTGACTAGACATGACCTAAGAGAAATGACCTAGACCCCCTTGATAGTCTGATTTTTCCTATGGACTCAAAGCCCTAACAACTAGACATGTGTTCCCAACACTTGCTCCATAGCTTGTCCTCAGCTTTGATCCATCTCCATCAACCCTTGTACTCCATCAAGCTCTCAAGCCTCCATGCTTGTAGTCATTGTCATCAATCGCCAAGGCAACCATCATCCATATGATTTGTAATAGAGTTTAGAGATGATTCCTACATACACAACACTCGTGTAGACATTACTCACATTTCATGTTTCTCATTCATCACCAAAACATCATACCTTGGGGTGACCTCAATGGTCATGATCCTTACACCGGGGAACGGTTGATGTATCATCTTCGAACCTTGTTCGTCCTCGTATCTTTTTTTTGTCTTTTTTATTACTTTTCCCATTTCTATAATGGAACAACCTACTATCCAATCCTTTTCTACTCCAAAAGGCAAATTCTTTGAGCCACCGCCATCGGCGGACCCAATTTGTACATTGGGCTATGAACTTCGCCCTAGCTTCATAGCCATGGTTCGGGAGCAATACTTTTCTTGCTTAGATAGTGAAAACCCATACCAGCACCTACGAGAATTTAAGCAACTGTGTTCGTGCCTTTCTATAAATTGTTTCCCTTTTCCCTCATGGAGAGAGCAAAACAATGGTACACTCGTACTGTCGGGAGTGTAAATGGTGATTGGGAAGAACTTCGAGACAAATTTTGTCTCGCTTTCTTCCCTATGTCCCATATTGTCTCCCTTCGTATGGAACTTCTCGGTTTTCGCCAGAATGAGAAGGAGTCTTTGGGTGCAGCCTGAGCTAGGCTTAATTTTCTATCCAAATCCGGACCCAACCTTGCCATTCCTCACCCGATGTTGCTACAACATTTTCATGAGGGTTTGAACAAGGAAGCTGCCCTATACCTCGACATTTCTGCTGGAGGATCGTTCGTCCACAAGACCGCGATAGAAGGAAGAGAAATCCTAGACCGTATTCCAGAAAACACTTCGTTCCTTTTTGATCATGCCGAACCCCTCCAGGAGGAAGCCAAGTCGAGCCATGCGGAACCCTTAATAGCTGAATCCAAACCCAGTCGTTGCATATCCCTATATTTGATGTGGAGCCGTGTCCTAAACCTCGAACATTGGAGGAAGATGAAATTCAACATCCAGAGTTCTCTTTTGAATTCGAGGAAGGTCTTTTTAAAGACTTTGGGAATGCCTTGAATTACTGTTCCAAAAAGAACCCACCAGTTCCCATCTGTCCTCCTCATTCTCGAGAGGATGGAAACCCATCCCACGAGGATCCCTCAATGGCTAAATTCAAACCCATAGCTCTCTCATCTCTTGATTTTGCTATTGACACCTCTCGGTAGGAAGAAGAAATTCTACCTTCAGGGTTCCCAGTCAAATTCGAGGAAAGCTTACTTGATGATCGTAGAAAAACCTCGAATTATATATGGCAAAACAAGCCTATGGTATCTACTTTGCCTCCTGGTTCTTTCCAAGAAGGAATTCCAAAGGAGGCCATGAAGAAGCAGCGGTTGAAGGAAGAAAAGCGCTATTTCAAAGATATCCAAATCCATTCACATTCCACAACCATTCCTTGTCTTATATGAGGAAATGTCGTAGAGTCCCTTCATGATCCCACCATAGGAGTTAATATAATCCCTGAATACATAGCTTTACAGCTTGTGGATGATATACCTCTAGAGCCAACCGATTCTCTCTTCAAGGATTCCTTGGGAGTATCCTATACATGTCGGGAGATCGTAAAGGCGATACCAATCAAGATAGGAAGAGTTGAGCTTTACTTAGACTTCCATGTCTTTCCTATCATCGATTTTGATCTCCACCTTGGCTACCCACTAGAAAAACTCCATATACTAGGTGCATCTCATGGGAGCCAGACTAAAAAGCTTACAGAGACTGCTTTTGCCACCAGGAACCTTTTATTAGAATATCCTTTGGTGAGGTCTCATCTCGAGCACCCCCCGCTTGAGAAAGTAATGTTTCGTTCCCAACTCGCATTACCGAAGCCTGTTCTTTATAGGAACATGAAGCTTTTCACCCAAGAAGATGACAATAAGGACAAAACTCCAAATCACTTTCAAACCAAACCGTCATCTTTCTTTCCTAAGCCTTTTTCCTCCGACTCCCAAGTCCCCATTCTCGACGGTGATCATGAACCAACTGTGACATTTATCAATGAATTTCTTAAGAAGGAGAGACTTCGGGCCACTAGATTAGTTGAGCCATTGACTCTAGAAATAGGAGGAGAAGATTCAATAGGTGAGCATGAGAGATTCTTTCTTGAAAACCCATAGAATACATGCTCATTCATTGAATCTTCAGAGTCAATCAATTTTAGTACCAATCACACCTATGAGGACTACAACCACCACAAGAGCCTCATCAGCAAAATATTTGTTAGGATGGTTGTAGATGCTTTTGTTTACCATAAATATTGCAAATCTCCCGGTTGTACTTTGGCACTAACCCTTGCGGCTACAGCTTTAATAACACATCAAAAATTGGCAGTGGACTGGGAACTACATCGTCAATAGCAGCTGCAATAGGAAGTCCCCGTGGTCAAGCTTCTGACTGTAAACAAAGCACTACCGGGAGATGGCCCGGATTATCATTTCCCTTTTTCCTAAATAAAAGCAAGAATATGTTTAAAGATTATGTTTGCCTTCGCGTATTTTTGGTCGCTAACCGTTTCAGGTTGAGATTAAAAAGAACGATGATTATTCTGTACCTATAAACATAGGAGCTGCATCAACTTTAACACCATGGTATTTTTGGCGAGGGAACCTACTACAAGAAGGCTACAACACTACACACTTGATTTTTAGCATCTCACGATACAAAAATCTAAGTGTGGGGGAGTTCTGTAAGTATCTTGTAGCAAGTTTTGTTCTTATCAGTTTTATCTCGGTTAAGAGGTGTTGCTAGTTCCTGTTTTCATGCCCTGCTGAAAAAGAAAAAAATATTAAAAGGTGCTTCAGTTTATTTTGCCTTTTTATTTCCTTTCAATTCAATTTTATAGTGTGCCTAGAAAAGAAAAAGAATAATAAATAAATTTGTGACTCTCTCAGGCCCATAAAGCCGGTAGAGTCCCATTTGCTTTTCACCCTTTTTGGTTTTGTTCAAATAAAGCTTCTGGGTACAAGATCAAGTGTGGGGGAGGCCTTCAAGATTTTCAACACACAAACAATACAAGGCCTCCAACCGACACATTGCACAATCGTCGCTTAAGCCAACATGTCAAAGGTCGAGGTGATCGGGCTCCAAGTGACATCGACCAACCTACAAGGACAGTCGACACAAGCATGGTGCTCCTAAGCTTCCACATCTTCCATAGTGACGGTTTGCATAATCTATCCCTTTCCTACTAGTTTCCAAGTTAAATCAAATTTATCCTGAGTCAATCAATAAATTTAACTTAAAAACTAAAACCGATTCTTGTGAACCCCCATTATCGTGCTTCTCTTTGATTCAGTTGCATGGTCCTTATTCCTAGTTCATTTACTTGTTGCTTATGAACTATTTCTCTAGGGAAGCATGTCACCTAAGTAATTGACTTATAAGATATGGTGTGATGAAAGAAATCTTGCTCTTATGCTTGTAATGCTTGGGAGTTTCTCTTTAAAAAGGAAAATGAAGGTGATGAGGACATCACTCCTATGGATACACACAACACTCCTCCAATTCTGGACTTACAGGGTCCAATGACTAGAGCTCGTGCACGACGACTAAATTTAGAGGTGACCTCGTTCCTACGTTCTTCGCTTTATGTTACTTTTGAGAATGGTTTGCTACCTAATGATTATTTTATGATTAGGAACCATGGAGAGGACCAGGAGATTATGGGAGAAGGAGTTGGGAACGTGGAGGACCAGCAAGGCCTTGGAAGCCAAAGTGGAGGCCCAATCAAAACCGACTTCGAGTCTGTTTCAGGGCCCAGGACCAGTCTGTACTAAAATGGTCGTCCCGGACTCATACGGACTTGGATTTGGACGTTCTACATATGCATGGAAAGATAAGGAGAAGTCCTTTCCAATACAGCCGGCCTCATATCAAAATTCATCCGGAGTCATCGGGAATCGTCGAAACAAGAGAGAGTCCACAATCTATGTCGGTGCTGCGTCGCCTATTTTTGGCCTTTGGGCTTTGTATCTAGTTGAGCCCAATTAGGGGCATGTCTAGAGGGTCTTGCACGACCCTAGGGTCTTCATATACAGCCGCCACCGCACCATTAGGGTTCAGGTTTTACTTAGATTAATTCTGTTCATAAACAGTGTCACCGTTCATCGGTTTGTGAGACCCCAACTTCGTGAGTTTAATCATACATCTGCAATTGTGTTACATTCTTCCTTGTTCTTGCTTGTGTTCTTGATTTACAGGTAGGGATTAGCCTTCTCAGCGAGGTCAATCGTCCTTGGACGGTTGATAACCAGAGCAGACGTCGTGCTGCGATTGCGGGGTTTAGAACGTGCTGTTCTGAAGCCGGATCGATTTGTGTGTCACCTCCGACCAAATCAACTTACCAAGAACCTTTTGGAAGATCAGGAACCCTTGTTCACATCAAATGGTAATCAGAGCTTCAGGTGCACCGTCTGGTTCACACTACCCTTTAGTTTTGTTTTCGTGTTCTTCCTATCGTCCACAGAAAAGCCAAAAAACAATTTTCCCACCCATAACCACGTGTTTAGCCTTTGCATATTTCAATTTTAGTGTCCTTAGTGTTGAGTTTGTGCCCTAGTTCTTGTTTAGTCGCTGGTTTAGTTTGTGTTTTTGTTGTCAGTAGTGTTTCCCTTGCAACCCTAGCCGCCATCCCTTCCACCACCCTTGGTTTTGTCGGCTTTGTGTGCTAGGGTTGATTGATAACCATGGCCCCCCTAATCCCACCCTAAACCCACCCTCAACACCTCGGACCAATTCTCACAAATTCCACTTTTCGCTGCATCCACCTCGTCAAAAAAATTCCTACCCGACCCCAAACCCGACTCGAGGTTCACTCAAACCCCGGGTTTCCTCATAACAGATTCCGACACCCCTTCGGTAAAACAACCATAACTTTTTGCTCGGTTGTCCGTATTGGCTGAAATTTTTTACAGGAGATTCTTCACAAAAAGTTGAGGTGACCCACACTAGGCTATGCCCTGTGTGCCCTCGTCAAAAAATTCAAAAAAATATCAGGAAGATAAAGAAAAAATTTATTCAAGTTGAAACCCGACGTTTTCTAAAACTTCAAGATTTTCTATAAGCCACGTCCTAGCTCTGTTTGAGCTGAAATTTTTGTGGTTCCTCCCCCTTTGCTAGTGAGTTGGAAAAAATATCAAAAAAATAATAAAAAAAAGAAATTTGGGTTCTGCTCCATCTAGCCCCCTGGAATTTCTGAGTTTGGCTGTTTTACACTTATTATCGACTGTGTGCCTTTGTCTCCTTATTTCTTCTTTGCCATCACTACTTTTCTAGGACATAGTTAGACCAGCAACTAGGGACAAGTTACTTGGGCACTTATTCAGCTTTACTATCTGTTTTTGATTTGTGTGCCACTCACATATATATATTTGGCCTTCCTAGCTCTACATATTTCTTCTGGAGAGCACACAGGTTATTTTCTAACCCTTGCAATTGTGGAACACACCTCCCTGGTATCCTTTGCTTTGTTTTTTTCAGAACTTTGTAAGAGCTTTGCAAGAAGCTTCCTTTTGCTGTGTTGAGAGGCACCACTGCTTAGTAGTTTTGTAGGGATAACCTTCACTTTTTGTTTCCTGTTTTGGTGTTGCTGATGTCAGGAAGCAATGGAGAGAGTGCTTTGCCCTCAAAATTTGATGAGTGCGTGAGCCAAAGTCAGCTACAGAAGGCTTTGTAGGCGGTTCAGAGTGATTTGACAGAGACGATCACTAGGGCCGTCACCGACGCCGTCACCAAGCTTCACCCGGGAGAAAGCATTGAGCGGTTGGATAACAGAGTCTCTATGTTAACCGATCAGGTTGTCGAATTGGAGACCACTCACAAGACCACCAACACTAACACCAACAGCGTAGTTGAAGAGGATCATGATGAAGAAACAGTGTTTAAGGCAGATGGCATCGTCGATAGGTCAGCTACAAGGACCGCAAGGTTACGACGTCGTTTGCAACATAACCCTCAAGGTATGGGTGGTTTCCACAATCACAACCATCGCACACAAGGTAACCATGCTCCAGATGACCCGTATGCTAAAATTAAGTTTTCAATTCCTTCGTTTTCGGGTCAGTACGATGGTGATGCTTACCTTGATTGGGAAATGACTGTAGAACAAAAATTTAATGCTCACCTTGTTCCTGAATAACATAGAGTTAGACAAGCCACTAGTGAGTTTCAGGACTTTGCTATTGTTTGGTGGAGTGGTCTAGCTGCTGAAACTGATTTGCCTACTACTTTGGAAGAACTTAAGGTAGCAATGCATGATCGTTTTGTTCCTCCTTCTTTTTATAGAGAGATTCATAATAAACTGCAGCGTTTAGATCAAGGAGATAAAACTGTTCAGGAGTATTTTAGTGAGCTTCAGAAGGGTTTGATTCGTTGTGCTGTGGTTGAAAAAGTAGAGGATCAGATTTGCCGCTTTTATTCTGGTTTGAGAAAAGAAATTCAGGACATCCTTGATTATAAAGAATTTTATACCCTCAACTAGTGTTTCCAATATGCTATGCTTGCAGAGAAAGAATCACAGGGACTTTTCCAGGCTTTTGAGGAGTACAGCAAGTCCAGGACTTCCTACCCACCATGGCCGACGGGGACTTCGGGGCTGCCCAAGCCATCTTTCCGGCCACCCCCACCCGCTAGTGTTGTTTCTGCAACACCAAGATCAGCCCCTGCCCCTTCTACGCGCTCAGGTAAAAATTCTGTGCAGGTACCGACTAGTAGTGCCTCCTCTGTTGCTTCGATGGGACGCACTACAGGGATTCCGTGCCACCGCTGCGATGGTCTTAGTCATGTGTAGAAAGATTGCCCAAGTAGGCGGGCATATGTGATGACAGATGATGGCGGTTACATGAGCAACTCCGATGTGAAGGATGAGGAGGAGGATGTCGCTGCCCCCAGCGGTGACCTCGTCCTTGGAGGCGGAGATACCATGGGCTACATGGATATTATTGGGCAGCATGTGCTTAGCACACAAATCCAGCAGCTCGAGACGATGCAGCGACATAACTTGTTCCAGATTTTCTTCGCCATCAAAAACCACCGAGCACATGTCACCATTGATGGAGGAAGTTGCAACAATGTGGTGAGTTCCGATGTAGTTAAGAAGCTTGATTTGACCACACGGCCACATCCACATCCATACTACATTCAGTGGTTAAATGACTCTGGAAAAGCTAAGGTAACACAAACTTGCAGAGTTCCTTTTTCCATTGGTTCCTATGTGGATTCTGTTGATTGTGATGTTTGTATCCATGCAAGCTTGTTCACTTTTATTGGGTAGACCTTGGGAATTTGATAATGATGCTGTACACCATGGTAAAAGTAATAAGTACACTTGCAGGTTACTACCGCCACTTTGTCAAAGATTTCAGCACCATTGCTGCACCATTGCATGACTTGACAAAGAAGGGCGTTGACTTCCATTTTGGTAAGGTACATCATGAGTCTTTTGAGGCTTTTAAGGACAAACTTACACATGCACCATTGCTGCAATTACCCAATTTTGATAAGACTTTTGAGCTTGAATGTGATGCTAGTGGTATAGGCATTGGTGGTGTTTTGATGCAAGATGGTACACCTGTTGCATACTTTAGTGAGAAAATTACTAGGCCTGTTTTGAGTTATTCCACGTATGATAAGGAACTATATGCACTTGTACGTTCTTTAGAGATGTGGCGTCATTATTTGTTGCCCAAAGAATTTGTTATTCATTCTAATCATGAATCACTTAAGTATATTCGTTCTCAATGCAATTTGAACCGTAGACATGCTAAATGGGTTGAGTTTATTGAGTCTTTTCCTTATATTATTAAACATAAGAAAGGGAAGGATAATGTGATTGCTGATGCTTTATCTAGCCGATATACTTTGTTGTCTCAACTTGATTGTAGAATTTTTGGACTTGAGGCAATTAAAGAACAATATGTTGCTGATGTTGATTTTAAAGATGTATTGCTGCACTGTAAAGAAGGTCGTGCTTGGAACAAATTTGTGTTGAATGATGGTTTCGTGTTTAGAGCTAACTGCATATGCATTCCAGTTGGTTCCGTTCGTCTTTTGTTGTTGCAGGAGGCGCATGGAGGTGGATTGATGGGTCATTTTGGTGCTAAGAAGACGGAGGATATTTTGGCCTCACACTTGTTTTGGCCAAGGATGAGGAAAGATGTTGAGCGTTTTGTTGCTCATTGCACTACATGTCAAAAAGCTAAGTCTCAATTGAATCCACATGGTTTATACATGCCACTTCCTGTTTCTTCTATTCCTTGGGTGGATATTTCTATGGACTTTGTTTTAGGACTGCCTAGGACTAAGTGGGGGAGCGATAGCATTTTTGTTGTTGTGGATCGTTTTTCTAAGATGGCACACTTTATACCATGTCATAAAAGTGATGATGCTAGTTATATTGTTGACCTCTTTTTCAAAGAAATTGTACGTTTGCAAGGTATGCCTTCTACTATTGTTTCAGATCGTGATGCAAAATTCTTGAGTCATTTTTGACGCAACCTTTGGAATAAGTTGTGTACAAAGTTGCTATTTTCTACAACTTGTCATCCACAAACTGATGGACAAACTGAGGTTGTGAACCGCACTTTGGGCACTATGTTGAGAGCTATTTTGAAGAAAAATCTGAAGCAATGGGAAGAATGTTGCCTCATGTTGAGTTTGCTTATAATCGGGCAACACATTCTACTACCAAGGTAAGTCCCTTCAAGGTAGTGTATGGTTTTGATCCCCGTACTCCACTTGATATACTTCCTCTAACTATTAATGAGAGAGTTCTTGTTGATGCTAAGGAGTGATGTGGACAAGGGTTCCCGATCTTCCGATAGGTTCTGATAATCTTGATTAAGGAGGAGGCGATACACAAATCGATCCGGCTTCCGAACGACACGTTCTGAACCCCGCAATCGTAGCACAACGTCTCCTCTGGTTATCAACCGTTCAAGAACGATTGACCTCGCCGAGAAGGCTTATCCTTGCCTGCAAATCAAGAACACAAGCAAGAACAAAGAAGAATGCAACAAATTTGCAAGTATACGATGAATCTCACAAGTTGGAGTCTCACAAACCGATCAAACGGCAAAACTGTTATCAACAGAATAATCTAAGCAAAACCCCAAACCCTAATGAAGAGGCGGCGGCTGTATATGAGGACCCTAGGGTCGTGCAAGACCCCCTGGACGCAGCCCTAAGTGGGCTCAACTCGATACATGGCCCAAAGACCGATTACGGTGTCGCAGCACCAGGACAGATTCTGGAAGTCGAATCGTTTCGGTGATTTCCGATGGCTCGAGACTACTTTTGACATGGGACCAGTTGGGTTAGAAAGGTCTTTTCGTTATCTTTCCAGGCATATATAGAACGTACAAATCCGAGTCCGTATGCGTACTGGGCGTCCGTTTTAGTGCAGACTGGTCCTGGGCTCCGAAACAGACTCGAAGTTGGTTTTGATTGAGCCTCCACCTTGGCTTGGACATCCTTGCTGGCCCATCACATCTCCAATCACCTCCCCAGCTATCTCATCATCATCTCCATGGTTTCAAACAATAATTAATTCATTAGGTAGCAATCTATTCTCAAAATCACATAAAAGAATCATTAGGAACAAGCTCACCCGTAAATTCAGTTGTCGCGCATGAACTTGCATTTTGGTTGGCGGAGTGCTGGGTGTATCCATAAGGGTGATGTCCTCATCATTCTCCCCCTTTTGAATTAGAGTCGTCCTCGACTCGAGCTCATCTCTTTCTCCCATGTATGGTCTCAAATCTGAAATATTAATTGTGGAACTATTCCCAAACTTAGGATACAACTCATAGTTATATGCATTATAAAATTTATAATTACAATGTGAAAATACAATAGAACGCATGCCATGCAAATTAATGACCTCTATGAAAACTTGCTCAGCAATATAAACATCATTCTCCCTCTTATGACAAGATAGAAAATATATGATCTTAAAAACACTAGAAAAACATGACATGATATGGTAATCGTTATTGCAGTTTTCTAGTTCATCATTTGATTGTACAACACAAGGAGTATTCATGTTTGAGCAAATATAAACCTTATGCACCATAAATACACCTCTATGATCATAGTTTCCTATAGCATAAAATTCGTTTCTTGTTAGTAAAGGCAATTCAGGTTGAGAAAAGATTTGCTTCTCCACGGTATTTAGATCACAAAGAACATCAAATTCAATATAACCCAAAGTATTTAGAGAAGACAATAATTTCTGCTCATCCTTTTCACATGTTATTAAAATCAAATGTTTTATTTCAGGACTAGTAGGTGAATCATAAGCAAAAACATCAAGCTTATTCATTTGTTGTGGCAAAGGTATAAGTGAAGCAGTGGCACACAACTCCTCTTTATCATAAGGATCAGTAGATAAATGAACTTGTGGCAAAGGTAAATCAAGACAAGGTTCCAATATAACAAGATTGTTGGAACAATTCATCACATCAAAAAAGCTCTTACCTGAAGCAACAACATGTTCTTCATCTTTCTCACTATCCTCTTCTTTGTGTAGAACCTGAAATGTATTAGTTGCAACAAGAGGCAAGGAAATATGTTCATCATCTAATTCAGATTTTGATGTAAGTGTTGCAACATTTGAAACAGTCCATTCTTTCCTAAACGGTTCATTCTTTCTCCTTTCAAGCCTTTGTTGATCCTCTTCTAAAATTTCAGCAGCGGTCATAGGTTTAAGAGTAACTCTTCTATCATTGTATTTAAATGAGTAGCTATTTATAATGGCATTGTGCGAAGCATTATTTATAATAATCCAAGGTTTACTAAATAACAAATGACATGCTTGCATAGGTACTATATCAAATTCTGCACTATCCTTATAAGAACCAATAAAAAATTCAATACGTGCAATTTTATCTACCTTTATCTTATCAAACGAATTTACCCATTGGATGTAGTATGGACATGGGTGTGGCTGTGTTGTCAATCCAAGCTTCTTTACTAATTCTAAACTTGCGATGTTGCGGCTACTCTCTCCATCAATGATAACACGACAACGTCGATCCTTGACAACAAAGTGAGTCTGAAATAAATTGTTCAATTGATTTTACTCTACCTTCTCCATTTGAGGACTGAGCACTCTTTGTAATACATCACCCATATTGTTCTCGTTAGACGACGTTGAATCATCACCATGAGTGGTGTAACCTATCATTGTTAGTAGCAAACAAGAAAACACACGGAAGTATATTTTTCTATCACTACTATGTGATCACAGTGTAAACTCTCAACAAGCAAAGGGAAGCATCTTATCAAGCTCTTACAAAGTTCTTAATTACAACAAGCAAATGATATCTTGGAGAGTGTGAACTGATGATTGCGAGAGTAAAAAAAATCTGTGCATGTTCAGAAGGAAATATATAGAGCTTGGATAGGCAATATTAGGTAGCAAGGATTAGCAAAATTTCAATTTAGAACTTGCAAAACTGAATAATAGTCCCAAGATAGTCTATGTCACCGGCCTAAACTTGTCTCGGACCTAGTTCAAGCAAGCAAGCAAATGACTCAACAAAGGACACAAAGGGTGCAAGCAATTTTGAATTTGTATCTTTTCTTTTTTCTATTTCTTTTTTTTTGTGCGGCTTTTTCTCTTGTGCACTTTTGCCTTTTTCTTTTCTTTTCTTGAGAATCAGAGCTGCAGCAAGGTATTACAAGTTTTACAACCAATGGAACCCCAGAATATATTTTTTTTCTTACTACAAGTGCAGCAAAAGGATTCTTGTAATAGAACAACTAAAACAAACTTCTATAACAAGATCAAGCACTAATTGGTTGGCTTTTGATCACAATGAGACAGCAACAGAGCACTCTAATTTTCTTTTGCACACGAAAGTAGAAGGCTAGATTTTTTCTCAACATGTGCACATAATTCGAGCAATACTATTATCTCAACATGTGCAACACTGATTTTTTCTCTTGTTTGTCTATGACAAGGATATGCACGACTCAAACAATAACCAAAGAACAAGTACTAGACCAACAACACAATGACCTTGTAGGGACTAAAATTCAGAGAAGCAAACTAAACTGAAAATTGCAAGGCGCAAGGGGGGTGTATGACAGCGGAAACACGACGAACAAATATTTTTGTAGCGCAATTTTCTGGACTCTAGGATTGAACAAAATAACAAGGATAAGGGCGAACCTAACGGTGTACCTGAAGCTCTGATTAAGGCGGAGGCGATAGACAAATCGATCCGGCTTCCGAACGACACGTTCTGAACCCCGCAATCGTAGCACAACGTCTCCTCTGGTTATCAACCGTTCAAGAACGATTGACCTCGCCGAGAAGGCTTATCCTTGCCTACAAATCAAGAACACAAGCAAGAACAAAGAAGAATGCAACAAATTTGCAAGTATACGATGAATCTCACAAGTTGGGGTCTCACAAACCGATCAAACGGCAAAACTGTTATCAACAGAATAATCTAAGCAAAACCCCAAACCCTAATGAAGAGGCCGCGGCTGTATATGAGGACCCTAGGGTCATGCAAGACCCCCTGGACGCAGCCCTAAGTGGGTTCAACTCGATACATGGCCCAAAGACCGATTACGGTGTCGCAGCACCAGGACAGATTCTGGAAGTCGAATTGTTTCGGCGATTTCCGTTGGCTCGAGACTAATTTTGACATGGGACCAGTTGGGTTAGAAATGTCTTTTCGTTATCTTTCCAGGCATATAAAGAACGTACAAATCCGAGTCCGTATGCGTACTGGGCGTCCGTTTTTGTGCAGACTGGTCCTGGGCTCCGAAACAGACTCGAAGTCGGTTTTGATTGGGCCTCCACCTTGGCTTGGACATCCTTGCTGGCCCATCACGTCTCCAATCATCTCCCCAGCTATCTCATCATCATCTCCATGGTTTTTAACAATAATTAATTCATTAGGTAGCAATCTATTCTCAAAATCACATAAAAGAATCACTAGGAACAAGCTCACCCGTAAATTCAGTTGTCGCGCATGAATTTGCATTTTGATTGGCGGAGTGCTGGGTGTATCCATAAGGGTGATGTCCTCATCATTCTCCCCCTTTTGATGGTGCATTCAAAATAATGGAGAAGATTAATGATAATGCATACAAACTTGAGTTGCCTCCCGAGTTCGGGGTTAGTCCTACTTTTAACATTTCAGATTTGAAACCATACTTGGGAGAAGAGGATGAGCTTGAGTCGAGGATGAATCCATTTCAAGAGGGGGAGGATGATAAGGACATCACTCCTATGGATACACACAACACTCCTCTAATTCTTGACTTACAAGGTCCAATGACTAGAGCTCGTGCACGACGACTATATTTAGAGGTGAGCTCGTTCCAACGTTCTTTGCTATATGTTACTTTCGAGAATGGTTTGCTACCTAATAATTATTTTATGATTAGGAACCATGGAGAGGACCAGGAGATGATGGGAGAAGGATTTGGGAACGTGGAGGACCAGCAAGGCCTTGGAAGCCAAAGTGGAGGCCTAATCAAAACCGACTTCGAGTCTGTTTTGGGGCCCAGGACCAGTCTGCACTAAAACGATCGCTCAGGACACATACGGACTCGAATTTGGACGTTCTACATATGCACGGAAATATAAGGAGAAGACATTTCCAATGCCGCCAGCCTGATGTCAAAATGCATCATGAGTCATCGGGAATTGTCGAAATAAGAGAGCATCCAGAATCTGTGTCAGTGCTGCGTATCTAGTTGAGCCCAATTAGGGGCATGAACAGAGGGTCTTGCATGACCCTAGGGTCTTCATATACAGCTGCCGCTGCACCATTAGGGTTCGGGTTTTGCTTAGATCAATTCTGTTCATAAACAGTGTTGCCGTTCATCGGTTTGTGAGACCACAACTTCGTGAGTGTAATCATACATCTGCAATTGTGTTGCATTCTTCGTTGTTATTACTTGTGTTCTTGATTCGCATGTAGGGATTAGGCTTCTTGGAGAGGTCAGTCGTTCTTGGACGGTTGATAACCAGAGGAGATGTCGTGCTGCGATTACGGGGTTTAGAACGTGCTGTTCTGAAGCCAGATCGATTTGTGTGTCGCCTCCGACCAAATCAACTTACCAAGAACCTTTCGGAAGATCGAGAACCCTTGTTCACATCAGAAGGCCCTCTCCTCAATTATGTGAATGTCCTACCAAAGCCATATGATAGTTATATTGAAAACCTTATGCATATGCTGTTTGTTGTTTCATTGAACTTTGTCAAATTCTTGTGACCCTAGTGAGATGCATGTTTATGTTTTGTTGATCAAGATCATGTGTACATTTTCCTTCATATGCTAATGTTCCACATTGGAAGGTATCATTTTTCGTATCCATCCACCAAAAGAAATACTCTTTAAATTATCCTGTCATGACTCTCTCTGGATAGTTTCCATAGAAGGCATGGCTATAAAAAAAACATGCTCTCACTTTTTAGCAAGATGAAAAAAAGAGAAAAGAAATAGTCACGCCCAATATGATTTTAAAGAAAGAAAGAGAGTCTAAATATAAAGGAGTATTCATCCACCTCCATCATCCACCGTCATCCATATGCTAATTCTTCTACACCAGAAGATATCATCATCCATCCACAAAAATAAAGTGCTCCACCATGCTTTGAGAAACTCCCTCTCCAATTATGCTTGCAGAAAGAGACATGGGCTGTCAAGTATTTAATATAAAAAAATAATAATAAGATATAGAAAAAAGAAAGAGAGATAGCCCATGTTCTCAAATACAAGAGAGGGAGGATTCCAAAAGGGGCATGTATCATTCGCCTTTCCATCCATTCCATCCATTTATGTGCACATGCTTGATCACAATTCATAACTTTGTTTCTCTGTGGATCTGGTTTTCGACTTACTAATATATGAGGCACAAGTATTCCTTCTTTATTCCCCTGCCCTGAGCTCCACATAAACCATATTTAGAGGTAGGATGAAAAGAGGCAAAGTCAAATGCCTTGGTGAGGAACCACACACATAGTAAGTGATCTGACAGAATCATTGGAGGAGAATGGCCATGATTTGTTTTTGAAAATCTTGTAAAAACCCATGTTACTCAGCAGAAGGAGTAAAGACGACTAGAGTCAACGCTGTTCCATTCTTCAACCACCCAAGGGGATTTGATAGACACTTCAAAGTTCATGGGTACAGGTATGATTTGGAATAATTTGCATGGTAGTCTTGTATCAAAAGAAGTTATGATTCACCTTAGTCTCTATTTCTTTACTCGAGGACGAGTAAAGGCTAAGTGTGGGGGTGTTGTTGACGGTCCGTAAATACTAAATCTTACCGTCAAATTCCTGCATAATACATATAAAATAAATAACGAACATAGTGGTAGGAGTTTATTACTAAAAATTTCCATGAGTTGGGAGTGTGTGTTTGCTGGTATAAAAGAGCCACAATATGCAAAAACATGAAGAAACGCCCCATCGGCCGATCATCATTGTGAAACAGCCATTTTCACCGGATGATAGGGTCGTTTACGGCTGAAATCAGGCCCCAGCCGACAGGGTCGTTTAAGGCACAAATCAGCCACCCGGCTGATCTACCAGAATCATTATCAGGCTGATCATTCGACCCGGTCAATTTTGCAAAATACTTCACCATGATGCAGTTTTCTCCTCCCGGACCAAAAGTGATCAAATATGTCTAAGGAAAAGAGGCCAACATGTGGCCTAACCGGGAGAAGTCAAGTGGCGACCCGGAGGGGGTCGGCACCAGGCCAAGGCTGCCGCCCAGCCTAGGCCGCCGCCCGGCCCGTCTTGCCGCCCGGCCTGGGTTGGCCACCCAGGGTTGCCAGCCCATGACGCCTACCACCTGCCAAATGAAGAGTCGGTGGAAACCGACCAAGCAACAACCTTTGGGACAAAATCCATGCCATCCAAGGGAAGTCGGTCGCGAACCGACACGATCCAATGGCCGTCCGGCCTGGGCTGCCACCCGGCACACGTGGCACCCGGCACACGTGGCTGCCCGGCCTTGCCTGCCGCCCGGGGGATCGACTTTGGCCTACCGAGTCGCCTTCACCTACAAGTACCCCCCTACCCACTGCCACCTATAAATAGAGGGGGAATTCCGCATGAACAACACAACACACAAGAATTGAGTTTAGACCTCCATTCCAAAGGCTTTGGCACTGCCAAAGTGTTTAGAAAATAGAGAGAGAGTGAGAGAGAGTTTAGGGAAGCGTCGGGTTTGTCGGCGATCTTCCCCACGCTTGTACCTCGAAGGATTCTATCTTTTTCAAGCAAGCGTTCATATTTCCTGTTTGGTATTTAAGTTTCTTGTTTAAGTAAGTTCTTTCCTTTATTTCTTATGGGTTCATCGCTATATTTAATTAGAGTATCTTAGTCATCTATAAGCGTGGATCCGAGACTAGGATAGTAATTAATAGTGTAGACGTGGTGTCTAGGCTAGAGGTTACCTTTGTTTGCCGCGTGCCCCATGGTTTGTAGAGCTAGTCAATAGGTGGTGACGGCCCTACCCGGCCTTAGTAATCCTCCATGTTCGGGTACGTCATAGAGCTGTTGGCCGGAGTCGCCTGTGGATGCAGGAGTAAGTCGGTGCCCGAAGTAAGCACTAGAGACTGAACCTATCTTATTATAGGATCCTTGACCATAGGAATCCTCTCTACCCTTTGCCTACCATATTCTTGTTGTCCTTGGACAGATTATTATAAGAGATTAGATACACACGTTCCCTGTGAATTTCATACGTTGGAATACTCTTAGGCGAAGTGCTACTGCGGTATCCGTGCGCTTGCGGATTTATCTATGATCGTAAGAAATACCAATAGGGCACTTCTGACATGCACCCAAAAGAGTTGGTCTAGCCTTGAATTCATCAAGCTCTTTAAGGGCACTCTCAAGCTGACTGGCAACTTGAGCATGCACACTTTCCCTCTATGCAAGATCATTAATCACAACTTGACAAGAGTCACACTCAACAACAATGTCATCTTTTGCAAGCTTAGACCTAAGAGAAGTGATTTCATATTTAGCACTCTCCAACTTAGAATAAAGCTCTCTATTCTCACGAACAGCACTATGAAGCTTATCATTTTGCATGAGCAAAACATCGTGCAAGTGATCAAGTTCAGAAGAGAGCTCATCATGAGTTGGAGGTACCTCGCTTGTGTCGGAGTCAGAGCCAGAGTCGATGTCGTGATCATTCTTTGCCATGAAACAAAGCCCAGTGAAGTCGTCCTTCCTCTTGACTCGTGGCTTCTCAGTCTCCTCCACAGAGCTTGTAAGGCCATTGCTTGATGTGAGGTCAACGTCGCTTAGAGCGGCAACACAGGCATGTGCAATGGCCTTGGCGAACTTCTTGGAGTTCTTGCCTTTCTTGTAGAAGCAGTTCTTCTTCTGCATGAAGTCTTCAGGGTTGTTATCGTGGTACCCGGCATTCTTCTTCTTTTTGGGAGAGTCAGCGATGAAGTGTCCAGGGCCACCACAGTCGAAGCAGGTTCTTGAAATACCTCCTCTTGTCTCCTTCCGATTGTTGTAGAACTTCGTGAACTTCCTTGTGAGCAAGGACAACTCCTCGTCAGGAATGCACTCTATCTGTTCATCAGAAGCTACAACAAGAGAAGACAGAGCAAACTCCAAGGAAGACTTGTCAAGTGAGGGGTTAGTTCCATAAGAAGCACCACTATGACTACCCTTTTGAGAGCTAGAAAGCAAAGCCATGCTAGAAGCAGGATTAATATGATTAGGATGAGATTTCCTAGACAGTTCATGAGATTTCAGCTTGCTATACAGTTGCTCACAAATCAGGGTATTGAAATCAGCAGTTTCCTCTAGAGCAACAATTTTAACCTCCCTAAAGATTTTCATCAAGTGAATACAGCTGTTGCTTAGCTCTATCATTATCATTGTACACAAAGTTGCAGACAGTTGCCTCAACCTACAAAAAGTTTCATCTAGTGACTCACTGGGTTTTTGTGCCAATGTTTGGTACTATCTATTGTAAGAGTCCTTACGCATAGACTTGACTTGATTGGTACCCTCATGGTACGTGCAAAGCTTTTCCCAAATGGTATGAGCAGTGTCAAGGTGTGCAACATGATCATGTTCACTCCTACCTAGAGCTAAAAGTAGAACATTGACAACTTTGGAGTTGTTTTCATACTTGGTTAAATCACCTACAACTATAGAGTTGAGGTCTTTTTGTATGGCATACTCCTGCTCAACTATCTCCCAAATTGCACGTCCTTGTCTTAAGAGATAGGCCTTAGTCCTTGACTTCCAGTAGGAAAAGCCTTCTCCATCAAACATCCAAAGCTTGACCACACACTTCTCCATGTCCCTTCAGATCACACAGCCGATGGAGTTCAACTAGTGATCAAACCGGCTCTGATACCAATTGAAGGACGGAGAAGGCGACCAGAGGGGGGGTGAATGGGAGCCAATTAAAATTCTTCAATAGAACTTGGCCTATGTCCCAATTACCACCCAAACCAACCTCTAGAGAAATCATCAAGGTCTCACACACCAACTTGTGATGTGCTAACCCTAGAAGTGACCAACAACAGCAGTGGAATATAGAAGAAACAAAACAGGACAACAAAGATTCAAAATGGTCAAAGAACAGACTCAAAATAGATCACTGGACGACCAGCGGCATCACAGGCATCGGTAGTGCCGATTGGTTCTATCGACAGTGCTGATCATGTCCATCGTCAGTGCCGATGCAGGGTTCAGACCCAAGCCACCGATAGTGCCTGTTCTGGCAATCGACAGTGCCGATCGACCCCCGACAGAACTGAAAATTGTCGCGTTTTTCCCCCTAATCTCTCCAAAACTCAACCAAATTATCTCCAGAACAAGCGATTTCTGGACGAGAGAATCCTCAACACATCATGACCCTACTCCAACAAGATCCACTCAAACAGCACAATGAATTATCATGAATTTTAGATCTTGTGCTAAGAACACCAAAAACCGGAAACTTGAGAAATCTTTCAAATTGAAAGTGCTAGTGCTTATGATTCGGTCAAGCACCCATATAGGATTGTTCTAGCTTGTCATAGCACCAAGATCCCCCAAGGAATCCTCAAAAAACTTGCCCAAAAATGAGATAAAAAGTTCCCACAAAAATAGCTCCGAAAATAGAGAAAAAGAGAAATTCGAGATTTAGGGAGAGAGGAAGAACTTGAGCACGAATTTGAATCTTATATCATTGATTCATCGAGTCAAGATACATGGATACATGGCTAGGAAGCCACCCTCTTTCTCCCACTATTTGGAAGAGAATGAGATCTCTCTCACACACCCTCTCCTCTCCTCTATTACATGAAGACCTTTCCTATCACTTTGAAATGAAGACCTAAGGAAAGGCTAAGGGAAAGAGAGGCACATCTTCCACCAGCCCTACCTCTTCTTATATAGGCCTAGGGGTTGTCCTAAAGACCATCCTACCCCTCACCTACCATACACTGCTACCTACCACCAGGGGCACACCCATCCATCTTTTTTCTCATCGCATGAATGCTCTCGGGCCCTTCACATCTTTGCTTCACCTCAATGCAAGCTCCGTGATGGTGCCACATGCACCACCAACCACAGCCACCGGTTTTGAGGCCCAAACCAGGAAACTGCCTTGCACGTGTCTCAAAGCACGACTTCTCAATGTCGACATGTGTCACCTTGTCCTGCGATCCTGACCACCGGCAAGTCTCTCCAGATCCCTTGTCACTTGCACCGACATCCCGCTTGCCTTGACTTGGTCAACACGTCGTGTTTATCACCACCATGGTTTTGAGGATCAACCACGAAAGCGTCCATCCTTCTTGCCTCTCCACATGTACGGTGTGGATCACCCTTGACGTCACCCGACATCCCGATCGTCCGGCCCCAAGTCCCCTACTTCTGCCCGATCCTCTCACCGCTGACCGCCAAGTCGACTCCATTGACCTACACATCATGAGACAAGCAAACACATTTCCCATCTCCTGCAACTTCGCCAGTACCTCCACCAACTACGGTTAGTCAAAACCATGACATGCACAAACTCATGCAATCCCTAAATTTCCGCATTTCAACTCAAACACCGAACTCAACCAATGTCAATTACTCATCACATATTGCAAACCATGGCACATATGCACATGGTTCCTCAAGGTCCTACAGGGCTTGGATGATGAGGATGACGTTGAGTCAACACATCCTACGTTCGAGTCTGTTCCTGCTACATCCACTACTCCTGCAGAGGGTCCCGAAGCTGCTACATCAACGTTTGTCACAGTCGAGCCAACTCCACCTGTGGTGGAGGGGGAGGTACGCTTTGAGAGAGAGGCCCCTAGCCACATTCAGCGTTAACATCCACCTCAACAGATGATTGCTAATCTCTATGAGAGGACTACAAGGTCAAGGTCTGCACATCTCGCTTGCTTTACCAATTCTCACTTTGTTGCGACCTTTGAACCCCAGGATGTTGGACACGCACTATCTAATGAACATTGGGTTAATGCCATACATGAGGAGTTGGAAACATTGAGAGAAACAAAGTGTGGACCCTAGTACAGCCTCCTGTTGGTGTCAATGTCATAGGAACCAAGTGGGTGTTCAAAAACAAGCATGGGGAAGATGGTGAGGTAGTGAGAAACAAGGCTAGGCTTGTTTCTCAGGGTTTTAGCCAAGTTTAGGGCTTAGACCAAGTCAAGGCGAACGAGATGCCGGTGCAAGTGACAAGGGGGCTTAATGGAGCGGGACTAGGAGTGACTTTCTGGTGGTCAGGATCGCGGGACATGTTGACACGCGTCGACATCAAGAAAGACGCGCTTCGAGAAGCATGCAATGCAGTTTCCCGGTTTGGGCCTCAAAACCGGTGGTGGTGGTTAGTGGTGCACGTGCACCACCACGGAGCTTGCACCGAGGCGAAGCAAAGTCATAAAGGGCCTGAGAGCGCTCGGGCGATAAGGAAAAAGATGGACGGCTATGCCCCTAGTGGTAGGTGGTAGTGTATTGTATGTAGGGGGTAGGATGGTCTTTAGGACAACCCCTAGGCCTATATAAGAGTAGGTATTGCGGGTGGAAGAGGTGCCTCTCTTTCCCTTAGCCTTGCCTTAGGTCTTCATTCAAAGTGCTAGGAGAGGACTTCATGTAAAGAGGAGAGTAGTGGGTGTGTGAGAGACATCTCTTGCTCTTCCAAGTAGTAGGAGGAAGAGGGTGGCTTCCTAGCCATGTACCCATGTATCTTGACTTGATGCTTCAAATTCGTGCTCAAGTTCTTCCTCTCTCCCTAAACCCCAAATTTCTCTTTTTCCCTATTTTTAGAGCTATTTTTGTGGGAATTTTTGATATCATTTTTGAGTGAGTTTGTGGGATGGATTTCTTGGGGATCTTAGTGCTATGATGAGCTAGAACAATCCCATATTGGTCCATGACCGAATCAAGAGCTCTAGCACCTTCGATTTGAAGGATTTCTCAAGTTTCCCCTTTTTGGTGTTCTTCGCACAAGATCTGAAATTGGTAATGATTCCTAGAGCCAATTAAGTGGATCTTATTGGAGGAAGCTCACAATGACCTAAGAATTCCCTGGTCCAAATATCGCATGTTTGGGAGATCATTTGGTTGAGTTTTGGAGAGATTTGGGAGAAAATTATGACAGTTTTCTGTTCTGTTAGGGGTCGATTCGCACTGCTGATCATCTGGACCGGCACTGCCGGTGGGTTAGAACCTAAATCAGCACTGCCGATGCCACGACCGGCACTTACGGTGGCTTGGGTCCAAACCCGGATCAGCATTGCTGATGGACATGACCGGCACGGCCGATGATGCCGATCGGCACTGCTGATGCCTGTGATCGGCACTGTCGATGGTAGTCCAGTGAGCCTGTTTTGTGTGCATTTCTTTGAGAGTCGTTTCGACATAGCTGTTTTCTTGTGCTTCTCCGATTGTCTTCTGCTGCTACTAGTCATTTCTAGGGTTAGCACATCACAAGTTGGTGAGTAGGTAAAGTATGAAAACAACTCCAAAGTTGTTAACATTCTGCTCTCTGCACTTAGTAGGAATGAATTTGATCATGTTTCACATCTTGACAGTGCTCATGCAATTTGGCAAAAACTCTGCATGTACCATGAGGGTACCAACCAAGTCAGGTCTATGTGTAAGGACTCTTACAATAGGCAGTACCAAACCTTTGCACAAAAACCTGGCGAATCACTAGATGATACCTTTCGTAGGTTTGAGGCTATTGTGTGCAACTTGAGGGCTTGTGGTAACCTTGTGTACAATGATAATGATAGAGCCAAATAATTGTTGTATTCTCTTGATAAAAATGTTTGGGGGGTTAAAATTGCTACTCTAGAGGAAACTGCTGATTCAAAGATCTGAATTGTGAGCAACTATACAACAAGCTGAAATCTCATGAACTGTCTAGGAAATCTTGTCCTAATCATGCTAATCCTTTTTCTAGTATGTCTTTGGTTTCTAGTTCTCAAAAGGGTGATCATGGTGGTGCCTCTTATGGAACTAACCGTTCACCTGACAAGTCTTCCTTGGAGTTTCCTTTGTCTTCTCTTGTTGCAGCTTCCGATGAACAGATGGAGTGCATTCCTGACGAGGAGCTTCGAGTGTGGCGTCCCTGGACACTTCATCATTGATTGCCCCAAGAAGTGGAAGAAGGACAGATATCATGACAACCACTCTGAAGACTTCAAGAAGAAGAAGAACCGCTTCTACAAGAAAGGCAAGAACTCCAAGAAGGTCACGAAGGCGATCGCACGCCTGTGTTGTCGCTTTAAGCGACGTTGACTTCACATCAAGCAATGGCCTTACAAACTCGGAGGAGGAGGTTGAGAAGACATGAGTCAAAAGGATGGACGACTTCACTGGGCATTACTTCATGGCAAAGAATGATACTGACACCGACTCTGGCTTCGACTCCGACACAAGCAAGGTACCTCCCACTCTTGACGAGCTCTCTTCTGAACTTGATCATTTGCGTGATGTTTTACTTATGCAAGATAATAAGCTTCGCAATGCTGTTCGTGAAAGTAGAGAGTTTAAGTTTAAGTTGGAGAGTGCTGAGTATGAGATCACTTTGCTTAGTTCTAAGTTTGCTAGAGACGACATTTTTTTGAGTGTGAGTCTTATCAAGTTTTGGTGAATGATCTCAGTCAGAGGGAAAGTGTGCATGCTCAAGTTGCCCGTTAGCTTGAGAGTGCTCTTAAAGAGCTTGATGAATTCAAAGCTAGGCCAACTCTTTTAGGTGCATGTCAGAAATGCCCCAAGCTCACAAGTGATTTGGAAGCTCCAACCCACAGAGTCAAAGAGCTCGAGTCCAAGTTGCTAAATGAGACTCGCTCGAAAGTTCTCCCACCACCATGTGTAGTGTGTGGCTCTCTCAAGGATTAGCTTGCAATCACTAGAGAGGAAAACAAGGTCCTAACTCAAGAAAATGATAATCTCATCTCTCGTCTCAAAAGAGCCCTAGTGAGCAAAGAAAAGATTGAGAGTGACTTGTCTAGAATTAAGGAGAGTGCTTGTAGGTCAACCTACAACTTGGGGTTGGGTTATGAGAGGTGTGACAAAGAGAGTGCTAATGTAGATAAGTTTGTGCCAAGCTCTACCTACAAGGATGAGGAACTACCCATCAAGCCCACTGACACATACTATCTATGAAACCCAAATCCCTCATTCACCCCTAAGCAAGCTGAGAAACCAAAACCCAAACCTCCTATGTAATCCCTCATTCACCCCTAAGCAAGCTGAGAAACCAAAACCCAAACCTCCTATGAGTACTATTATAGGCGTAAGAGGATTGAGAGGATGCAAGCTGAGTTAACTAGAAATGTGTATCATGATGATTTTGTTGATTTTCAGCCTCGCTCTTTTTCTGGTGCCTATCATCAAAAGGGTCATTTGTCATATGGCTTTGATTCACGAAATAGAGGATTTGCACAGCAGCGCTTTGGTGCCCCACATTTTACTCATCATGCCGAGCGTCACTCGCATGGATTTGGTTTTCACACAGATGATTTCTATCCTCACAACCCAAGGTTTGAGTCGAGATGCTTTGACAGGCCATGCTTTCCCCATCGTGGTTTTCATCCCATGCGTTCGAGTGGTAATGTGCAAAGAACTGTGATAACTCTTATAGGTCGTGTGCTTCCGTGCTGGCTTCCCAAAAGTTTTCTCTCTAACCCCAGCACTGAGCCATCGACCTTTCCTTCTTGTTCTTTGTAGGCGGCAGGTGGAGGCTTGGAGAACAAATGGTTGATGGACTTCGGGTGTTCGCGCCACATGATCGGAGATGCAAAGTGGTTCTCTAGCTTCACTTCTTTGAAGCGCCATGAGTACATGACCTTTGGAGATGACATGAGAGGGAGAGTGAAGGCAAGAGGCACTGTAAAGGTAAATGAAAAATTCACTCTCAAGGATGTTGGTTTGGTTGAGCATCTCAAGTACAATCTCCTCTCTGTTTCTCAGTTGCTTGATGTTAGTTTGGAAGTGCGCTTTAAGAAAAATGCCTCTTGTGTTCTTGGTTTGAATGGTTCTTTGGTTTGTGGGATTTCTAGCATTGGGAGAGTTTTTTAGGCTAATTTTGTTGTTTCTCCCGGTTCTCACAAGTGCTTGTTTGCTCAATCTTCTTCTGATCTCTGGACATGGCATAGGAGACTAGGCCACATGAGTTTTGACTTGCTTTGTAGCTTGAGTGGCCTAGGACTGATCCGAGGATTGCCTAAGCTCCAATTTGACATGAATTTGGTTAGTGCTCCTTCTCGTCATGGTAAGATGGTTGCCTCTTCTCATCGACCAATTAATTTGGTGATGACTGAACGCCCTAGAGAATTGATTCACATGGACACTGTTGGTCCTTCTCGGGTTTGTTCGGTAGGTGGGAAGTGGTATGTTCTTGTGATTGTTGATGATTTTTCTTGCTACTCTTGGGTTTACTTTCTTGAGGGCATGGATGAAATGTTTCATCACTTTTGGAGTTTGGCTTTGAGGTTGTTCAAGGAACTCCCTAGTGCATTACGAGCAATCCGCAGTGATAATGGCACCGAGTTCAAGAACTCCTCCTTTGATGCTTTCTATCTTGAGGATGGTATTGAGCATCAGTTTTCAGCACCTCATGTTCCCCAGCAGAATGATGTGGTCAAAAGAAAGAACAGAACCTTGTTGGAAATGGCCCGGATGATGCTTGATGAGCCTAGGACTCCGAGGTGGTTCTGGGCTTAGGCCATCAGAACTACTTGCTACGTGTCCAAACGGGTTTTCTTGCGCTTAGTTCTTAATGTGATTTCCTATGAGCTACATTTTGAGAGGAAGCCATCTATTTCTCATTTGCGCGCCTGTTGACACTTCTTAACATCGCATCAAGAATATCACTATTCTTGATATGGCACCAGAAATGATTGTTGGCGTTTGTTATGCTTTAAGAATAAAGTGAATTAATCCGCAAGCGCACGGAACACCATTGTAGCATTTCACCCGGGGCTAATCCAAGGTATCGTATTTATTTTCCTCAGGGAAGCTAGGCGTAAGAATAATACCAACTGAGCAAAGACGGGGGCAAGGATGTTCAATGATAAAAGTGGGGGTAGCGACATAGGAGAAATCCACACTAAGATAAATAAAGAGAGCAGTTAAGCTAGCCGGGAGGACAGCGAGTCTAAGTCTAAGATTCCTAAAATATATCTTACTAATATATTTAAATCAAGCATCAAATTCTAGTTACTCGGGTGAGTGCTTACACCAATTTCGTGGTATAGCCTCGAGTCTTTCTCCTGTTAGCTCACTTCAGGGCACAAAAACAATCCACTAATATGGGTCGGTAACTAACCTCTGTAATAGTGGGTACGCTATCGCAAGAAAAGTCAACTTGAGACTTCCCGAACGTGGTGGATTACTAAAGGGACGGACATGGCTGTCACCACCTGCTGCCTACCACATAGCCCGTGGAGACGAATGCAAATCCAGCTAGCGTTAACATAGGCTCCGCGCCTATGCCTTCACTAGATATTCTTCCATTTGCCTAGCAGAAGAATAGCCGAGAAATAACCAAGGCTAAGTTCCAGAGAACTAAAATTAATTAAATCTTAGCCGGGAAACCCGTGAACTATGCAACAATATTTCTTCCCGATATTTGTAACTTAAGGAAATGACTTGATGTGGACAAGGGTTCCTGATGTTCCGATAGGTTCTGATAATCTTGATTAAGGCGGAGGCGATACACAAATCGATCCGGCTTCCGAACGACACGTTCTAAACCCCGCAATCGTAGCACAACGTCTCCTCTGGTTATCAACCGTTCAAGAACGATTGACCTCGCCGAGAAGGCTTATCCTTGCCTGCAAATCAAGAACACAAGCAAGAACAAAGAAGAATGCAACCAAATTTGCAAGTATACGATGAATCTCACAAGTTGGAATCTCACAAACCGATCAAACGGCAAAACTGTTATCAACAGAATAATCTAAGCAAAATCCAAACCCTAATGAAGAGGCGACGGCTGTATATGAGGACCCTAGGGTCATGCAAGACCTCCTGAACGCAGCCCTAAGTGGGCTCAACTCGATACATGGCCCAAAGACCGATTACGATGTCGTAGCACCGGGACAGATTCTGGAAGTCGAATTGTTTCGGCGATTGCCGACGGCTCAAGATGAATTCTGACATGGGACCAGCTGGGTTGGAAAGGTCTTTTCGTTATCTTTCCAGGCATATATAGAACATACAAATCCAAGTTTGTATGCGTCCTGGGCGTCCGTTTTAGTGCAGACTGGTCCTGGGCTCCGACACAGACTCAAAGTCGGTTTTGATTGGGCCTCCACCTTGGCTTGGACGTCCTTGCTGGCCCATCACGTCTCCAATCACCTCTCCAGCTATCTCATCATCATCTCCATGGTTTCTAACAATAATTAATTCATTAGGTAGCAATCTATTCTCAAAATCACATAAAGGAATCATTAGGAACAAGCTCACCCGTAAATTCAGTTGTCGCGCATGAACTTGCATTTTGTTTGGCGGAGTGCTGGGTATATCCACAAGGGTGATGTCCTCATCATTCTCCCCCTTTTGAATTAGAGTCGTCCTCTACTCGAGCTCATCTCTTTCTCCCATGTATGGTCTCAAATCTGAAATATTAATTGTGGAACTATTCACAAACTTGGGATACAACTCATATTTATATGCATTATAAAATTTATCATCACAATGTGAAACTACAATAGAATGCATGCCATGCAAATTAATGACCTCTATGAAAACTTGCTCAGCAATATAAACATCATTCTCCCTCTTATGACAAGATAGAAAATGTGTGATCTTAAAAACACTAGAAAAACATGACATGACATGGTAATTGTTATTACAGTTTTCTAGTTCATCATTTGGTTGTACAACACAAGTAGTATTCATGTTTGAGCAAATATAAACTTTATGCACTATAAATACACCTCTATGATCATAGTTTCCTATAGCATAAAATTCGTTTCTTGTTAGTAAAGGCAATTCAGTTTGAGAAAAGATTTGCTTCTCCATGGTATTTAGATCACAAAGAACATCAAATTCAATATAACCCAAAGTATTTAGAGAAGACAATAATTTCTGCTCATCCTTTTCACATGTTATTAAAATTAAATGTTTTATTTCAGCACTAGTAGGTGAATCATAAGCAAAAACATCAAGCTTATTCATTTGTTGTGGCAAAGGTATAAGTGAAGCAGTGGCACACAACTCCTCTTTATCATAAGGATCAGTAGATAAATCAACTTGTGGCAAAGGCAAATCAAGACAAGGTTCCAATACAACAAGATTGTTGGAACAATTCATCACATCAAGAAAGCTCTGACCTGAAGCAACAACATGTTCTTCATCTTTCTCACTATCCTCTTCTTTGTGTAGAACCTGAAATGTATTAGTTGCAGAGGCAAGGAAATATGTTCATCATCTAATTCAGATTTTGATGTAAGTGTTGCAACATTTGAAACAGTCCATTCTTTTCTAAACGGTTCATTCTTTCTCCTTTCAAGCCTTTGTTGATCCTCTTCTAAAATTTCAGGAGTGGTCATAGGTTTAAGAGTAACTCTTCTATCATTGTATTTAAATGAGTAGCTATTTATAATGGCATTGTGCAAAGCATTATTTGTAATAATCCAAGGTTTACTCAATAACAAATGACATTCTTGCATAGGTACTATATCAAATTTTGCACTATCCTTATAAGAACCAATAAAAAATTCAATGCGTGCAATTTTATCTACCTTTATCTTACCAAAAGAATTTACCCATTGGATATAGTATGGACATGGGTGTGGCTGTGTTGTCAATCCAAGCTTCTCTACTAATTCTAAACTTGCGATGTTGTGGCTCCTCTCTCCATCAATGATAACACGACAACATCGATCCTTGACAACAAAGTGAGTCTGAAATAAATTGTTCAATTGATTTTGCTATACCTTCTCCATTTGAGGACTGAGCACTCTTTGTACTATATAACTCATATTGTTCTCATTAGACGACGTTGAATGATCACCATGAGTGGCGTAACCTGTCATTGTTACTAGCAAACAAGGAAACACACGAAAGTATATTTTCCTATCACTACTATGTGATCACAATGTAAACTCTTAACAAGCAAAGGGAAGCATCTTATCAAGCTCTTACAAAGTTCTTAATTATAACAAGCAAAGGATACCTTGGAGAGTGTGAACTGATGATTGCGAGAGTCAAAAAAATTTGTGCCTGTTCAGAAGGAAATATATAGAGCTTGGATAGGCAATATTAGGTAGCAAGGATTAGCAAAATTTCAATTCAAAAGTTGCAAAACTGAATAATAGTCCCAAGCTAGTCTATGTCACCGGCCTAAACTTGTCTCGGACCTAGTTCAAGCAAGCAAGCAAATGACTCAACAAAGGACACAAAGGATGCAAGCAATTCTGAATTTGTATCTTTTCTTTTTTCTACTTTTTTTTTGTGCGGCTTTTTCTCTTATGCACTTTTGCCTTTTTCTTTTCTTTTCTTGAGAATCAGAACTGCAGCAAGGTATTACAAGTTTTGCAACCAATGGAACCCTAGAATATATTTTTTTTCTTACTACAAGTGCAGCAAAAGGATTCTTGTAATAGCACAACTAAAATAAACTTCTATAACAAGATCAAGCACTAATTGGTTGGCTTTTGATCACAATGAGACAGCAGCAGAGCACTCTAATTTTCTTTTGCACACGAAAGTAGAAGGCTAGATGTTAAAGAAATATTTAGTGCACACAATTCCAGCAATACTATTATGTCAACATGTGCAACACTGATTTTTTCTCTTGTTTGTCTATGACAAGGATATGCACGACTCAAACAAGACCAAAGAACAAGCACTAGACCAGCAACACAATGACTTTATAGGGACTAAAATTCAGAGAAACAAACTAAACTGAAAATTGCAAGGCACAAGGGGGGTGTAGGACAGCGGAAACACGACGAACAAATATTTTTGTAGGGTAATTTTCTGGACTCCAGGATTGAAGAAAGTAACGAGGATAAGGGCGAACCTAACGGTCTTAAGGAAATGTGTTGATGTGGACAAGGGTTCCCGATCTTCCGATAGGTTCTGATAATCTTGATTAAGGTGGAGGCGATACACAAATTGATCCGGCTTCCGAACGACACGTTCTAAACCCCGCAATCGCAGCACAACGTCTCCTCTGGTTATCAACCGTTCAAGAACGATTGACCTCGCCGAGAAGGCTTATCCTTGCCTGCAAATCAAGAACACAAGCAAGAACAAAGAAGAATGCAACCAAATTTGCAAGTATACGATGAATCTCACAAGTTGGGATCTCACAAACCGAACAAACGGCAAAACTGTTATCAACAGAATAATCTAAGCAAAATCCAAACCCTAATGAAGAGGCGGCGGCTGTATATGAGGACCCTAGGGTCATGCAAGACCCCTTGAACGCAGCCCTAAGTGGGCTCAACTCGATACATGGCCCAAAGACCGATTACGATGTCGCAGCACCAAGACAGATTCTGGAAGTCAAATTGTTTCGGCGATTGCCGACGGCTCGAGACGAATTTTGACATGGGACCAGTTGGGTTGGAATGGTCTTTTCATTATCTTTCCAGGAATATATAGAACGTACAAATCCGAGTTCGTATGCATCCTGGGCGTCTGTTTTAGTGCAGACTAGTCCTGGGCTCCGAAACAGACTCGAAGTCGGTTTTGATTGGGCCTCCACCTTGGCTTGGACGTCCTTGCTGGCCCATCATGTCTCCAATCACCTCTCCAGCTATCTCATCATCATCTCCATGGTTTCTAACAATAATTAATTCTTTAGGTAGCAATCTATTCTCAAAATCACATAAAGGAATCATTAGGAACAAGCTCACCCGTAAATTCAGTTGTCGCGCATGAACTTGCATTTTGGTTGGCGGAGTGCCGGGTGTATCCATAAGGGTGATGTCCTCATCATGACTAATTTAAGATAAACACTTGACAAGATATAAAAGGGAAAGATATTTATATTGATTGACCGGTGGCCACGTGTGCGGGGCGGCCGGGCATGCCGACGGGCAGCCCAGGCCCGACGACCCTTGGATCATGTCGGTTCATGACCGACTCCTCTTGGATGGCTTGGATCTTGTCTCGATATCGGTTGTTTGGTCGGTTCGCACCGACTCCTTCATTTTGGGACCGGTAGGCATCTTGGGCCTAGTGGGCTGGCCACCCCGGGTACCAAACCCCGCCTGGGCGGCATGCTAAGCCGGGCGGCGGCCTTTGCCGGGTGCCGACCCCGTCCGGGTCGCCCCTTGACTTCTCCTGATTAGGACACTTGTTGACCTTCTTTCCTTAGCCGTATTTCATCACTTTTGATCTGGGAGGAGAAAACGGCATCACGGTGAAGTGTTTTGCAAAATCGATTGGGTTGGATGATCAGCCTGATAATGATTGCAGTCGATCAGCTGGGTGGCTGATTTTAGCCTTAAACGACCCTATCAGCCGGGTCCTAATATCAGCCATAAAAGACCCTGTCGACCGGATCCTGATTTTAGCTGTAAACGACCCTGTCAGCTGGTGAAAAATGACTGTTTCATAGTCATGATCGGCTGACGGGGTGTTTCTTTATGTTTTTGCATATTTTGGCCCTTTTGTACCTATAAACACATATTTCATCAAAAATCATGGAACTTTATTGGGTTAAACAAATATTTATTAAACTTTGGTCTTTACCTTGCATTTCCTGACCGGTTGGTGGCCGATATTAGGTTTTAAGGGCCACCAACACCTCCCTAAGCTTAAACCTTTGCTCATCCCGAGCAAATTAAAACTTAGAAGTGATGGATCAGAAGTTGCTACAATATTAGAGCCCTGCGAGGATCAAGTGCACGAACACATACTCCAACACAATATGGGTAAGTGTAAACCAGCACAACTAGGTCACTAAGTCATTCACATTGTACATCGGGGCTTATTGGCAATTTGTATCCTTCTCATAAGGGGTTGAAGTCTAGAATAGCTAGATTAGACTCTGTGATGCAATCTCCTTCTCGATCACGAGTCTAAAGTTCTTATAACGCTACATAAGGTTGCAAATCTTCCCTCTTGGTGCAATCTTCACTATGACTCTCATCTCCCAAAAGGGGCATTTCCTTACCAAATGCTCACCATACTTTAGAATTTGGGTTTATATGTGGGGTTTGGTAGGATGGCACATCTAGCATGCATATATTGTTAAGTTAAGAGATGGTCCTAGCAAAAAGACATTGCACTTCATCATTCTAATCATATAGAAACAATGTCCATGGGAGAGGGAGAGAATGGACTCACGCGAAGGAATGGGCTAGCACAATTGCAAAGGTCTTGGGTGCAGATTTATCCCAAAGACTCGAGTTTTTGTGCTAGAGAGCAAGGATGGTCCTTTATTTTTGCTCAAAGATATATTTATTTTATTTTTGAATGAACCTTGAAGCTTTTTTTTATATAGCACATCCATGAGAGCTGATAAACTTTTCCTTTCTTTCTTTGTTTCTTTCTTTGAGCTCTCATGGTGCAAAGAAGTTAATTCAATGGTTCAAATGTTTTTGCAAACCTTTTTTGAGCAATTGTGGGGGGGGGGGGGGCATAATCTTTTAATGGGATCAAAGGCTCGCAAAAAGAAAGATTTTGGTTAACATGCTTGGTGGAAAGGATGCTTGATTCTGATGTGGAAACCGCATAACCAAGCATGATTAATTTGAGAACTCAGAGATAACGCGAAGGAAAATGATTGGCTTTGGAAGTGCAAGTCCCACATAAGGATCAAATCCTAACTAAACTCAATGCATGCATAAATGGCGTAGACATGGTTTTGCTAATTAATATTTGGCCGTGGTAGGAAATTGTCTATCATAGGGAAGATGTGCACCAAGTAGGCGGTTTTTTTGCAGCATAGTTTTGAAAAAAATCATTGGACTCTAATCATAAGGAGATCACTGACTCATCCACCACATGCCATCTCATAAACTCCAACAACTAAACTTGGTGGTTATTAGCCATTTTGCACCCACTAAAACATAGAGGGACTAGTGTTATCATCATGCCAGTCTATCATTACCCACAAAAAATGAGGAGTAGGGAGCTAATAGAGCAACTATTCCTCACTTCCATAGGCAAGGTGGAGACCAAGTTCACAAATTTTATATGTAAAGGGAAATCTTTTTGTTCTTTTTGGTTTTGCAAATTTATTGGCTTTCCTTGAAAACTAAAAATGTTTTTGGGTTTTCTTAATTACCGAAAAAAATGACTCAACTAGAGAAACAGGGCTAGAGGGTAGAACAAATGGCGCACCATGGTTTAGGTACCTCCCCAAGCTTAGGTCTTTGCAAGACGTAAGCTTAGATGACGTTCACTACGGCGGTTGATACTCGATATTGAAGTGGCCGAACAGTTGGTCCATCATGGAGATGTTTGTCTGAAGTTGTTCTGACGTTTGCTGCAGCCATTGTTGTTCCGACCTTACGGTTGCTTGTATTTCTTGAGTTCGCATGTTGGTCTCATAAGCATTTGCAGCCAAGTATTGCATATCTTCTTGCAACTCTGAAAAGTTGTATGATGTGAATCGGGCGGAGCAAGAAGTGCCTATTCCTACATGAGGTTGGTGGCAACTCCCCATCCCATAAGGCTCATAGTTGTCATAGGAGGAAGTAGTGTGGTGGGTCAATGAACTCAAAAAACCAGGGAATTGTGGCTGTTCCCAATTGTATTGGGGACCTCCCGATTCACCCGTCTAAGGCGTGTTTATCGTGGTTCCGTGTTGCTGCTCCTCTCGACGGAGTTGTGCTCTCGTTCTTGGTCTATCCCCTAGAACACTATGTCTTGCACGTTGCAAGGAAGCTTGCAATTTGTACACAAAGTTCCTTTTACCAATGATAGTGAGCTAAGGGTTGGGCAATTCAATTTCTGTGTCATGCCCTAGATGAAGCATAAAGTACCGATTGTTCTCTTCTTTCAACAAGTGGGCTTGCAAGAAATGATCTCCTAACAAAGGAGCACTAGGGAGATGATCTATTCTAGCTCTGTGAAGCGCGCCAACCTTTCTAGCAATTCTAGTGACGAAAGGGGTAAAAGTAATGGGTCCTTGTGGCCTGAATGCTAAGGTGAGCTATTGGTTGATGAGGAAAAACATGGGGTTTGTTTTAATTTTCTTGATTACAGCATAGAGATAGGCTTTATCCAAACTATTCACCGAACATACATCGCCCCGAGGGCTTAGCCAATGAGTGATAAAATGGTGAATTATATGGAGCAATGGATTGTGAATGTCATTAGTGCGTTCCTGCCCATAACGGGATTTCCTGTCTTTACCCAAAGTCCTTGTGGTGCGAAACCTTTAAGTGTATCAATGTCTATGACGGCCTTACGGTCAAAACCAAGATAAGTACTCATTTCCTTTAAGGACCATTCATAGGTTTCACCAAAAGACAAAATTCATGGAGAGTGCCTGTTTTGTTTGATTCATGGGCTTGAAATTTCAATGTGCAAAGAAATTCAATAGTGAACAATTTAGAACTGTATGCATTGAGGTGATAGAAATCATACTACCCTGCCATGTTGAGCGCGTCCTCAAAATCAGCGAGGATGCCGATTCGCTTGAGGAAGTCGTGGTCGAACTTGCGCACAGACTTGAACTCCCGGTCTTGAATGGCGGTGAACTTGCTTTGCTCGTCGAAGTCATTGAACACCATGTTCTCTCCACTTTCCATGAACTTCTCAAACTCTCCATCTTGCATACTCACCACTGCTGTAGCCTCGGATATGGACATTGTTTCCGAGTGGTAACTCGGAGCATACCCATATGAAGCTTCTGAGTGTTGAGCTTCCGAGCGCTCACTTGGGGTGTGCCTCGCACGACTTAAGCTGCTGCTGCTGAACTTGGTGTAGAGGCCCCTCCAAATGTTTGTCATTCCTTTAAAAATGTTACTTGGACACAATACCCGAAGGACAATATGATAACAATGGTTAGTGGTTAGTCATTCGGTTAGTAGTCCAAGTGTTAGTCGTTCAAGCATGCAAAGGTAGCAGCAATCATTATCAAGTTGGTTTTATTGCAACACACTTTGATTCCTATGTTCAAAGTGCACTTACTAAGGGGACTAGTGAAAAGAAAGAGAGAATGCAAAGGGACAGCGAAGTGAGGGAGAAGAGTGTTTTCAGTAGAAGGTTGAGGGGTGAACAATTTGGAGAATGAGACTCGGTATTTATAGGCTTGATAGGAGGCAAGGGGGCAACATCCCACGCCGGGCAACGGGACAAACCGGGTTGTGACCCATGCCGGGTGGCGGGCCATGCCAGGTGGCAGGCCATGCCGGGCGGTAGGTCCTCATCCTCCTTTTGCTGCATTATTGCTTTGGTGGTGATGGGAGAGGGCTAGGTCCATGCGCCATGTGATCCACTTGCTTACTTTGGCCAGAACTTTGTTGGAAGTGAAGGGAGCAAGAAGAGGGTGATGGGATGGACAAAGTTGGATGTTTGCAATGAGTGCCTTGCCATTCATGAAGCCTAGGGGAGTAGGATGGCAGGTGAGTGTTGGTAGTGAGTGAGGTGACTTGTGTGGCTCTCCTTCATCTACTTTTACTCATACTGGGGTCTAGGTGAGAATTCTTTCACAAAGGAAGTGCTGCCACACCTCCTCCACTCATGACCATGATCCCTGCATCTCAAGAGCAAAGAATCCAAGAAAATATATGGTCGGGCAGCCTGCTGGGTGGTCATTTTTCACGAAAAGTGACCTCCATACTGCTAAAAACGGACTGGATTATTCTGGCCGGGTGGCTCAAAAATTACCTCGCTAGGTGGTCGTTTTTCATGAAAAATGACCTCCCGGATGCTGAAATCTGATCAGGTTACTCAGTCCGGGTGGCACAAAAATTACCCAGCTGGGTGGTCGTTTTTTATAAAAAATGACTTCTCGGGTGCTAAAAACTGACTGGCCGGGTTAGAGTCTGAGCGACTTAAAAGTTACCCAGCCAGGTGGACATTTTTCGTGAAAAATGACCTCCCGGGTACTGAAATTTGACTGGCCGGGTTAGAGTCCGGGATCATCACCCGGATAGTCATTTTTGATGAAAAATGACCTTCCGGGTGAAAAATTTGGCTGAGACATCACCAAATTTTTTTTAAGGGGAATGCAATCATTTAAAGAGGGAAATAAAAGCAACCTAATTTAGCGGTATGTACAAGAGAAGTGGAGATAAGTATCGGTTACCTTCTGACAAGGGTCCGGATTTTTTGTCTTGAACAAGAAATCCTCCGTGTTTAGTTTTTCGTGGTGCCCTCCGTGGATGGAGAATTCTCTATGGTCAGTGCAATTTCCTTCTTCCGCCATATATGTTTGATTTTCTTGGGCTTGGTGGTGACCTTTTTATTTACTTCTTGTGGCTTGTTCTTCTTCTTGGGCAGCGGTGGTGCACCCTCGACTTTTGCCATTGGTGCACCTGATTTTTGTGCCATTAGTTATACCACATTTTTCTGCACCGTGTTAGGATTTTTACCATAAAATATGCATAACAGATTGCATTGTACTGTTCGGGGCCTGAAGGCAAATTTCTGTTCGTTCCTATTAATGTTAAGTTGGATTTCTCTAGCCCCAACGTCAGTGTTGGCATTTGTGGTGCTAAGGAACGGCCTTCCTAGTATAAGAGGCGTCTTCACATCGGCCTCCATATCTAACACCACAAAGTCGACAGGAACAAGACAGTTCCTTATCTTCAAGGGTACGTCCTCCGCGATGCCCTCCGGGTAGCGGACTGATTGGTTGGTGAGCTGCAAGCACATTGCTATAGGGGATAATTAATTGGCATTAAGTTTGTCATACATTTGGCATGACGCTCATGCTTTCCCCCAAATCACAAAGGGCGTTGTTGAAATGCTGCATTCCGATGGAACATGGGATGGTTGGGCATCCCGGATCTCATTTCTTTTCTGGCAGAGAGTTCAAGATGGCGGCGCTAGATTCCTCCATTAATTTGATAATCTTAGAGGATGGCATTGGGCGTTTGTTGTTGAGGATGTCCTTTAGGTACTTGAAGTAGGTAGGGAACTGTATAGCATCAAGTAGCAGTATATTGACATATAATTTCTTTATTACCTCTACAAACTTCCCAAATTGCTCGTCCACTGTTGGCTTGCATTGGCAAGAGGGAAATGGCAACACCGATGTATCATAGAACTCATGTGGTGCCTTCTTGAGTGGTGCCTTTGCCTCCTCAACTTCATTTTCTTATTCATCCTCTGACTCTGCATTGGGTTCCTTATTGTTGTTGTTGTTGAGGTAGTTCACGTCTTCTTCTTGGGTCTCTAGGCAGCGGCTTCCATATGTCCAACATTATCACAGACTCAACAAGTCATGCGAGAGTCTAAGGACTGGGAATTCTGAGGCAAATCCATCTTCTTTAAAAGTTTGTCCATCTTGAGTGCTAGCATGTCAATACCATCAACTTGGTGGACTTCCCTCATCTTGGGTTGCAGCTGGCTGTGCCTCTCATCATAGTCACTGTAGTTGGTGACCAACTTTTCTATGAGAGTTTGGGCTTCTTTGACTTTCAGAGAGAAGAAGGAACCTCGAGCGGCTGCATCAAGGTGCTCACGAGCAGGATGGTTGAGCCCATGGTAAAAGCTTTGGATTAATAACCAATATTGCATTCCATGATGTGGGCACACCAAAGTGTACTCCTGGAAGGATTCCCAGGCCTCAGGGATGCTTTCATCGGTCAGCTGTTGGAAACCTGAAATCTTGTCCTGCAGGGCATTAGTTTTGCCTAGCAGGAAGAACCTGGCAAGGAAGGCATTGGAGCACTTGTCCCATATGGTGAGCTCTTCTTGATTACTATAGAACCACTGCTTGGCCTTCCCTAGGAGTGAGAATGGGAAAAGGCAAGGCGGATGGCTTCAGGGGTCACATCCCTCATGGTGAAAGTGTTGCACACTGCCAAAAACTATTGGAGGTGGCCATTTGCGTCTACCAATGCCTTGCCATAGAAAGGACTAGCCAAAACAAAGTTGATTAAGGCCGGTTTCAGCTCATAGCCTCCATCCCCCATGTTCGGGTTCAGACATGGTTGGTCGAGCAGACGTAGACGGATCTAGCTGCTGAGCTTGAGTGATCCGATGTGCTTCTAGAGCAAGTACAGGCCGAGGAAGGGTGAGTCGTTGATGCACTCTCCTCAACAACGCCTCTGGATCGTTGTGGTAGTTGTCTGGTAGGTCAAAACTAGTCATAAAGCGTCATGTTTACACCACAAATAAACAGAACAAGGGTAAGCCCACAAAGGAAAGCGGTGACTTCTCGATAGAAATATCAATGTTAAATTTCCGATATCTTAGCGTATTGCGTCCTCGGCAACGACGCCAGAAATGCTTATTGACACTTCTTAACATTGCATCAAGAATATCACTATTCCTGGTACGGTGCCAGAAATGATTGTTGGTGTTTGTTATGCTTTAAGAATAATGTGAATTAATCCACAAGCGCATGGAACACCATTGTAGCATTTCACCCGGATGTATGCCAAGGTATCGTATTTATTTTCCTTAGGGAAGCTAGGCGTAAGATTATATTGGTTTAACAAAGATATAACTACAAGAATTATACCAACTGAACAAAGACGGGGGTAAGGATGTTCAATGATAAAAGTGGGGGTAGCAACACATGAGAAATCTACACTAAGAAAAATAAAGAGAACAGTTAAGCTAGCCGGGAGGATAGTGAGTCTAAGTCTAAGATTCCTAAAATATATCTTCCCAATACATCTAAATCAAGCATCGAATCCTAGTTACTCGGGTTGAGTGCTTACACCAATTTTTTGGTACAGCCTCGAGTCTTTCACCTGTTAGCTCACTTCAGCGCATGAAAATGATCCACTAATATGGGTCAATAAATAACCTCTGTACTAGTGGGTACGTATCACTAGACAACCCTGCTTGAGACTTCCTGAATGTGGTGGATTACTAAAGGGATGAACAGGGCTGTCTCGACCTGCCGCCTATCACACAGCCCATGGGAACGAATGCAAATCCAGCAAACGTTAACTTAGGCACCGCGCCTACGCCTTCACTAGATATTCTTCCATCCACCTAGTGGAAGAATAGCCAAGAAATAACAAAGTCTAAGTTCCAGAAAGAAATAAAGCAAGACTCTCAGACGATTCAGGAATCTCCAGCGATGCTCTGGACTAGACTCTAACTCTCGACTAACTAACCTACTCTACTAAGTAGCACAAGTAGTGGGAAATGTACTCCTTGATGTGTTTCTTCCTTCTTCTCTTTTTTTGCCAAATTCCCCCTCTATTTATAGGTGGCAATGGGTAGGGGGGTACATGTAGGTGAAGAAGAGTCGGTAGGCCAACGTCAGTCCGCCGGGCGGCGGGCAAGGCCGGGCGGCGACGTGTGCCGGGTGGCCAGGCATGTCGGGTGGCAGCCCAGGCCGAGCGGCCCTTGGACCATGTCGGTTTGCGACCGACTCCTCTAGGATGGGTTGGATCTTGTCCCGATGTCGGCTGTTTGGTCGGTTTGCACCGACTCCTTCAGTTTGGGACTGGTAGGCCTCTTGGGCCTAGTGGGCTGGCCACCTCGGGTAGCAAACCTAGCCCAGGCGGTGGCCTTGGCCGAGTGCTGACCCCCTTCACGTGCCCCTTGACTTCTCCTAATTAGGCCACTTTGTGACCTTCTTTCCTTAGCCATATTTCATCACTTTTGATCTGGGAGGAGAAAACGGCATCACAGTGAAGAGTTTTGCAAAATTGGTCGAGTTGGATGATCAGCCTGAGAATGGTTCCGGTTGATCAGCCAGGTTGCAGATTTTAGCCTTAAACGACCCTATCGGTCGGGTGCTGATTTCAGCTATAAACGACCCTATCGACCGGTGACAAACGGCTGTATCACAGTCATGATCGTCCGACGTGGTGTTTCTTCATGTTTTTGCATATTTTGGCCCTTTTGTACCCGCAAACACATATTTCGCCAAAACTCGTGGAACTTTATTAGTTTAAACAAATATTTATTGAACTTTGATCTTTACCTTGCATTTCCTGACCGGTTGGTGGCCGATATTGGGTTTTAAGGGCCACCAACACCTCCCCAAGCTTAAACCCTTGCTTGTTCCGAGCAAATTAAAATTTAGAAGTGATCCATCAGGAGTTGCTTCAATATTAGAGCCCTACGAGGATCAAGTGTACAAACACATACTCCAACACAATATGGGTAAGTGTAAACCAGCACAACTTGGTCACTAAGTCATTCTCATTGCACAGCGGGGCTTATTGGCTTTTTATATCCTTGTCATAAACGGTTGAAGTCTATAACAGCTAGTCTAGACTCTGTCATTCAACCTCCTTCTCGATCATGAGTCCAAAGTTTTTATTATGCTACATAAGGTTGAAAATCTTCTCTCTTCGTGCAATCTTCACTATGACTCTCATCTCCCAAAAGGTGCATTTCCTTACCAAATGCTCATCAGACTTTAGAATTTGGCTTTGTATGTGGGGTTTGGTAGGATAGCACATCTCGCATGCATATATTGTTAAGTTAAGAGATGGTCCTAGTGAAAATACATTGCACTTCCTCATTCCAATCATTTAAAAATAATGTCCAGGGGAGAGGGAGAGAATGGACTCACACGAAGGAATGGGCTAGCACAATTGCAAAGGTCTTGGGTGCAAATTTATTCCAAAGACTGGATGTTTTGTGCTAGAGAGAAAGGATGATCCTTTATTTTTTCTCAAAGATATAATTATTTTATTTTTGAATGAACCTTGAAGCTTTTTTTTATATAGCACATCCATGAGGGCTGATAAACTTTTCCTTTCTTTTCTTTCTTTCTTCGTTTCTTTCTTTCAGCTCTCATGGTGTAAAGAAGCTAATTCAATTGTTCAAATGTTTTTGCAAACCATTTCTGAGCAATTGTTTGGGGGGGACCATAATCTTTCAATGGGATCAAAGGCTCGCAAAAAGAAAGATATTGGTTAACATGCTTGGTGGAATGGATGCATGATTCCGATGTGGAAACCGCATAACCAAGAATGATTAATTTGAGAACTCAAAGATAACACAAAGGAATATGATTGGCTTTGGAAGTGCAAGTCCCATATAAGGATCAAATCCTAACGAAACTCAATGCATGCATAAATGGCGTAGACATGGTTTTGCAAATTAATATTTGGCCATGGTAGGAAATTGTCTATCATAGGGAAGATGTGCACCAAGTAGGGGGTTTTTGTTGCAGCATAGTTTTGAAAGAAATCATTGGACTCTAATCATAAGGAGATCACTGACTCATCCACCACATGCCATCTCATAAACTCCAACAACTAGAATTGGTGTTTATTAGCCATTTTGCACCCACTAAAACATAGAGGGACTAGTGTTATCATCATGATTGTCTACCATTACCCGTAAAAAAGAAGGAGTAGATGTTGTATACTTGATACTGAAAGGAAGATAATAGAGCAACTATTCATCATTTCCTTAGGCAAGGTGGAGACTAAGTTCTCAAATTTTATTTGTAAAGGAAAATCTTTTTGTTCTTTCTGGTTTTGCAAATTTTTGTGGTTTTCCTTGAATGCTAAAAATCATTTTGGGTTTTTTTAATTACCTAAAAACAAAACTACTCCACTAGAAAAAAAGGGCTAGAGGGTAGAACAAATGGCGCACCTTTGTTGGGGTACCTCCCCAAGCTTTGGTCTTTGCAAGACTTAAGCTTAGATGACGTTCACTGCGGCGGTTGATACTTGATGTTGAAGTGGGCTAATAGTTAGTCCATCATGGAGATGTTTGTCTGAAGTTGTTCTGATGTTTGCTGCAGCCATTGTTGTTCTGACCTTATGGCTGCATGTATTTCTTGAGTTCGCATGTTGGTCTCATAAGCATTTGCAGCCAAGTATTGCATATCTTTGTGCAACACCGAAAAGTTGTATGATGTGAATTGAGCGGAGCGAGAAGTGCCTATTCCTCCATGAGGTTGGGGGTAACTCCCCATCCCATAAGGTTCATAGTTGTCATAGGAGGAAGTAGTGCGGTGAGTCAATGAACTCGCAAAACCGGGGAATTGTGGTTGTTCCCAATTCTATTGGGGACCTCTCGATTCACCCGTCTGAGTTGTGTTCATCGTGGTTCCATGCTGCTGCTCCTCTTGATGGAGTTGTGCTCTCGTTCTTGGCCTATCCCCTGCAACACTATGTCTTGCACGCTGAAGGGAAGCTTGTAATTTGTACACAAAGTTCCTTTTACCAATGATAGTGAGTTGGGGGTTAGGCAATTCAATTTATGTGTCATACCCTGGATAAAGCATGAAGTACCTGTTGTTCTCCTTTTTCAACAAGTGAACTTGCAAGAAATGATCTTCTCCTAACAAAGGAGCACCAGAGAGATGATCTATTCTAGCTCTGTGAAGCGTGCCAACCTTTCTAGCAATTCTAGTGACAAAAAGGGGTAAAAGTAATGGGTCCTTGTTGCCTGAATGCTAAGGTGAGCTAATGGTTGATCAGGAAAATGTGGGGTTTGTTTTAATTTTCTTGATTACATCATAGAGATTTGCTTTATCCAAACTATTCACCAAACATACATCACCTCGAGGGTTTAGGTGATGAGTGATAAAACGGTGAATTATACGGAGCAATGGGTTGTGAATGTCACTAGTGCATTCCTGTCCCATAACAGGATTTCCTATCTTTGCCCAAAGTCCTTCTGATGTGAAACCTTTAAGTTTATCAATGTCTATGGCGGCCTTATAGTCAAAACCAAGATAAGTACTCATTTCTATTAAGGACCGTTCATAGGTTTCACCAAAAAGACGAAATTCATAAAGAGTGCCTGTTTTGTTTGATTCATGGGCATGAACTTTCAATGTGCAAAGAAATTCGATAGTGAGCTATTTAGAACCGTATTCATTGAGGTGATAGAAATCATACCAGCCTGTCGTGTTGAGCGCGTACTCAAAATCAGCGAGGATGCCGATTCGCTTGAGGAATTCATGGTCGAACTTGCGCAGGGACGTGAACTCCTGGTCTTGAATGGCGGTGAACTTGCTTTGCTCGTCGAAGTCGTTGAACACCATGTTCTCTCCACTTTCCATGAACTTCTCAAACTCTCCATCTTGTATACTCGCCACCGTTGTAGCCTCGGATATGGACATTGTTTCCGAGTTGCAACTCAGAGCATGCCCATATGAAGCCTATGAGTGTTGAGCTATTGAGCGTTCACTTGGGGTGTGCCTCCCACGACTTAAGCTGCTGCTGCTGAACTTGGTGTAGAGGCCCCTCCAAATGTTTGCCATTCCTTCAAAAGTGTTACTTGGACACAACACCTGGTTAGTGGTTAGTCGTTCGGCTAGTAGTCCAAGTGTTAGTCGTTCAAGCGTGCAAAGGTAGCAGCAATCTTTATCAAGTTGGTTTTTATTGCAGCACACTTTTATTCCTATGTTCAAAGTGCACTTACTAAGCGGACCAGTGAAAAGAAAGAGAGAATGCAATGGGAGAGAGAATTGGTAGAGAAGAGTGTTTTCAGCTGAAGGTTGAGGGGTGAAGAATTTGGAGAATGAGCCTGGGTATTTATAGGCTCGAGAGGAGGCAAGGGGGCAACATCCCACGCACGACGGCGGGACATGCTAGGTGGTAGGTCCTCATCCTCCTTTTTGCTGCATTATTGCTTTGGTGCTGATGGGAGAGGGCTAGGTCCATGCGCCATGTGATCCACTTGCTTACTTTGGCCAGAACTTTGTTGGTAGTGAAGGGAGCAAGAAGAGAGTGATGGGATGGCCAAAGTTGGATGTTTGCAATGAGTGCCTTGCCAGTCATGAAGCCTAGGGGAGTAGGATGGCAGGTGTGGGTAGTGAGTGAGGTGACTTATGTGGCTCTCCTACATCAACTTCTACTCATAGTGGGGTCTAGGTGAGAATATTTTGACAAAGGAAGTGCTGGCCACACCTCCTCCACTCATGGCCATGATCCCTGCATCTCAAGAGCAAAGAATCCAAGAAAATATATGATCGGGCGGCCTCTTTGGTCGAGCGACACACAAATCACCCAGTCGGCTGGTCATTTTTCACTAAAAATGACCTCCATAGTGCTGAAATCTAACTGGATTATTCTGGCCAGATGGCTCAAAAATGACCTAGCTGGGTGATCGTTCTTCGTGAAAAATGACCTCCCCGGGTGCTGAAATCTGACTGGGTTACTCAGTCCGGGTGGCACAAACATTACCCAGCCAGGTGGTTGTTTTTTATAAAAAATGACTTCATAGGTGCTAAAAACCGACTGGCCGGGTTAGAGTCTGGGCCACGTAAAAGTTACCCAGCCGGGTGGACATTTTTTGTGAAAATGACCTCCCGGGTACTGAAATTTGACTGGCGGGGTTAGAGTTCGGGATCATCACCTGGATAGTCATTTTTGACGAGAAATAACCTCCCGGCCGGGAAATTTGGCCGAGACGTGACCAAATTTTTTTAAGGGGAATGTAATCATTTAAAGAGGGAAATAGAAGCAATCTAATTTAGCGGTATGTACAAGAGAAGGGGGGATAATTATCGATTACCGACCGACAAGGGTCCGGATTTTTCGTTTTGAACAAGACGACCATGGATGGAGAATTCTCTACGATCGGTGCAACTTCTTCCTTCCACCATATTTGTTAGATTTTCTTGGCCTTGGCGGCGACCTTTTTATTTACTTCTTGTGGCTTGTTCTTCTTCTTGGGCAAAGGTGGTGCACCCTCGACTTTTGCCACCGGTGCGCCCGATTTTTGTGCCATTGGTTATACCTCAATTTTCTGCACCATGTTAGGATTTTTACCATAAAAGATGCATACCAGATTGCATTGTTCTGTTCAGGGCTTCAAGGCAAACTTCTCTTCGTTCCCATTATTGTTAAGGTGGATTTCTCCAGCCCCAACGTTAATGTTGGCATTTGCGGTGCTAAAGCCTTCAAATCTAGCACCACAAAGTCGACGGGAACAAGACAATTCCTTATCTTCATGGGTACGTCCTCTGCGATGCCCTCCGGGTAGCGGACTGATTGGTCGGCGAGCTACAAGCACATTGCTGTAGGGGATAATAAACTGACATTATGTTTGTCATACACCACCTTCGGCATGATGCTCACGCTTGCCCCGAAACCACAAAGGGCATTGTTGAAATGCTGCACCCTGATGGAACCTGGGTTGGTTGGGCATCCCGGATCTCGATTCTTTTCTAGCAGAGGGTTCAAGATGGCGGTGTTGCATTCCTCCGTTAATTTGACAATCTCAGAGGATGGCGTTAGGCGTTTGTTGTTGAGGATGTCCTTTAGGTACTTGAAGTAGGTAGGGACCTGCATAGCATCAAGTAGCAGTATATTGACATATAATTTCTTTATTATGTTTACAAACTTCCCAAATTGCTCGTCCACTATTGGTTTGCATTAGCAAGAAGGAAATGGCAACACCGGTGTATCATAGAACTCATGTGGTGCCTTCTTGAGGGGTGCCTTTGCCTCCTCAACTTCAATTTTTTCTTCATCCTCTGACTCTGCAATGGGTTCCATGTCGTTCCCAACACTGTTAGGATTTGGTGGATCCTGTGCAGATTTTCCGCCTCTAGTTGTGACAGCATTAACATTTTCTTTGGGGCTAGCTTCCGGCTGATCAGGGAGCTTGCCAGAGTTTGGCTTAACAATAGAAGCGGCCAGCTGAGCAATTTGTGTTTCTAACATTTTGTTACGATGAATCTGGTTTTGCAAAGAGGTATTGAAAGCTTCCTTATGAGAATCTATGGTTTCTATGACTTTATCAGTAGCAATAAATTTCCAACTAATACTTTCATTGATTTTAGATTGTCCAGGAACAAGATCATAGAAGGAAGGTTTATTACGAGTGAAGTTTGCAGCATTACCCATGTTCTTGTCGAAGGAGAGGTTTGGCTTGGACTCCCATCCGAAGTTGTTTGTGCGGGGCCTAAACCCGTTGTTGTTGTTGTTGTTGTTGTTGCTGTTGTAGTAGTTCACTTCTTCTTCTTGGGTCTCTGGGCAGCGGCTTCCCATATGTCCAACATTGCCATAGACTTCGCAACTCATGCGAGAGTCTAAGGATTGGGCAGTCTGAGGCAAATCCATGTTCTTTAAAACTTGGTCCACCTTGAGTGGTAGCATGTCAGTACCATCAACTTGATCGACTCCCCTCATCTTGGGTTGCGGTTGGCTCTGCCTCTCATCACAGCCATTATAGTTGGTGACCAACTTTTCTATGAGAGTTTGGGCTTCTTTGACCTTCAGAGAGACGAAGGGACCTCAAGCGGCTGCATCAATGTGCTCACGAGCAGGATGGTTGAGCCCGTGGTAAACGCTTTGGATTAATAACCAATCTTGCATTCCATGACGTGGGCATGCCAAAGTGTACTTTTGGAACCATTCCCATGCCTCAGGGATGCTTTCATCAGTCAGCTGTTGGAAACCTAAAATCTTGTTCCGCAGGGCATTAGTTTTGCCTAGCGGGAAGAACCTGGCAAGGAAGGCATTGGAGCCCTTGTCCCTTGTGGTGAGCTCTTCTTGACTGCTGTGGAACCACTGATTGGCCTTCCCCAGGAGTGAGAATGGGAAAAGGCGAAGGCAGATGGCTTCAGGGGTCACATCCCTCATGGTGAAAGTGCTGCACACTGCCAAAAACTATTGGAGGTGGCCATTTGCGTCTACCGATGCCTTGCCACAGAAAGGACTGGCCAAAACCTTGTTGATTAAGACCAGTTTCAGCTCATAGCCACCATTCCCCATGTTCGAGTTCAGACCTGTGAGGATGTTGTCTGCAGACAGGGCGGAATAGTCATGGATCATCTTTTTAGCCATGGTTGGTCGAGCGGACATAGACGGATATAGCTGCTGAGCTTGTGTGATCCAAGGTGCTTTTAGAGCAAGTACAGGACGAGGAGGGGTGAGTGGTTGACACACTCTCCTCAACAACGCCTCTGGATCATTGTGGTAGTTGTCTGGTAGGTCAAAACCAGTCATAAAGCATCCTGTTTACACCACAAATAAACAGAACAAGGGTAAGCCCGCAAAGGATAGCGGTGACTTCTCGATAGAAATATCAACATTAAATTTCCTATATCTTGGCCTATTGGATCCCCTGCAACGACTCCAAAAATGCTTGTTGACACTTATTAACATCGCATCGAGAATATCAGTATTCCTGGTACGGCGCCAGAAATGATTGTTTGCATTTGTTATGCTTTAAGAATAAAGTGAATTAATCGGCAAGCGCACGGAACACCATTGTAGCATTTCACCCGGGAGTATTCCAAGGTATTGTATTTATTTTCCTCAGGGAAGCTAGGCGTAAGATTATCTTGGTTTAACAAAGATATAACTACAAGAATTATACCAACTGACTAAAGACGGGGGCAAGGATGTTCAATGATAAAAGTAGGGGTAGCAACACAGGAGAAATCCACACTAAGATAAATAAAGAGAACGGTTAAGCTAGCTGGGAGGACAGCGAGTCTATGTCTAAGATTCTTAAAATATATATTCCTAATACATCTAAATCAAGCGTCAAATCCTAATTACTCAGGTTGAGTGCTTACACCAATTTCTTGGTACAGCCTCGAGTCGTTTACCTGTTAGCTCACTTCAGGGCATGAAAATGATCCACAAATATGGGTCGGTAACTAACCTCTGTACTAGTGGGTACACTATTGATAGACAACCCTGCTTGAGACTTCCCGAACGTAGTGGATTACTAAACGGACGGACAAGGCTGTCACCACCTGCCGCCTACCACACAGCCCGTGGGGACGAATGCAAATCCAGCTAGCGTTAACTTAGGCACCGCCCCTATGCCTTCACAAGATATTCTTCCATTGGCCTAGCGCAAAAATAGCCGGGAAATAACCAATTCTAAGTTCCATAAAGAACTAAACTTAACTAAATGCTAGCCGAGAAACCCGTAAACTACGCAACAATATTTCTTCCTGATAATTGTAACTTAAGGAAATGACGAAGTTAAGATAAACTTAAGGGAAAGAAATTTATATTGATAAAGGAGAAGTCTTATAAAATGAGAAAAGATACAAGAGAGCTCATACCAAGACTCTGAGACGATTCCGGAATCTCAAGCGATGTTCTCGACTAGACTATAAATTCCGACTAACTATCCGACTCTACTAAGTAGCACAAGTAGTGGGAATGCACTCCTTGATGTGTTTCTTCCTTCCTCTCTTTTTGTGCTGAATTCCCCCTCTATTTATAGGTGCCAATGGGTAGGGGGGGTACTTGTAGGTGAAGAAGAGTCGGTAGGACAAAGTCGGTCCACCGGGCGGCGGGCAAGGCTGGGCAGCCGAGCATGCCGGGCGGCATGCATCGCCGGGCGCCAGCCCAGGCCGGGTGGCCCTTGGATCGTGTCGGTTCGCAACTGACTCCTCTTGGATGGTTTGGATCTTGTCCCGATGTCGGTTGTTTGGATGGTTCGCACCGACTCCTTCATTTTGGGATCGGTACCCCTCTTGGGCCTAGTGGGCTGGCCACCCCGGGTAGCAAACCCAGGCCAGGTGGCATGCTAAGCCGGGCGACAGCCTTGGCCGGGCGGCGGCCTTGGCCGGGTGCCAACCCCCTCCCAGTCGCCCCTTGACTTCTCCCGATTAGGCCACTTATTGACCTTCTTTCCTTAGCCATATTTCATCACTTATAGTCTGGGAGGAGAAAACGACATCATAGTGAAGTGTTTCGCAAAATCGGCCAGGTCAGATGATCAGCCTGACAATGATTCTGGTCGATCAGCTGGGTAGTTGATTTTAGCCTTAAACGACCCTGTTGGTCGGGTCCTGATTTCAGCCGTAAACGACCCTGTCGACCGGATCCTGATTGTAATCGTAAACGACCCTGTTGGCCGGTCAAAAACGGCTATTTCACAGTCGTGATCGGCCGATGGGGTGTTTCTTCATGATTTTGCGTATTTTGGCCCTTTTGTACCTGCATACACATATTTCACCAAAACTCGTGGAACTTTATTAGTTTAAATAAATATTTATTAAACTTTGGTATTTACCTTGCATTTCCTGACCATTGGTGGTCGATATTGGATTTTAAGGGCCACCAACGGTGGCTTTGGTTGCAAGTGCTTCATTATTAAGCGTGACGATCTTGATAAGTTTGAGTCGAGATCTTTTAATGACATCTTTCTTGGTTACTCTCTTCATGGCCATTCCTATAAAGTTTTGAACTTGGAAACTAACACCATCGTAGAGTCCTGCGATGTAACCTTTGATGAGTCAAACTCTTGTGCAAGCAATGTGGTTGAGACTGCAGGTGACAAGGAAATGGAGGAAAGCATCTTTATACAAGAGGGCCCACAGGGCTTGGATGATGAGGATGATGACGAGTCAACAAATCCTACGTTCGAGTCTGTTCCTGCTGCATCCACTACTCCAGCAGCGGTTCTAGAAGCTTCTACATCAACTTCTGTACTACTCCAGCAGCGGTTCCAGAAGCTTCTACATCAACTTCTGTCGCGGTCGAGCCAACTCCAGCTATGGTTGAGGGGGAGGTACAAAGAGGTCCCTAGCCACATTTATCATCAACATCGACCTCAATAGATGATCGGTAATCTCTATGAGAGGACAACAAGGTCAAGGTTTGCACATCTCGCTTGCTTTACCAATTCTCTCTTTGTTGCAACCTTTGAACCCTTGGATGTTGGACACGCACTATCTGATGAACATTGGGTTAATGCCATGCATGAGGAGTTGGAAAACTTTGAGAGAAACAAAGTGTGGACCCTAGTACAGCCTCCTGTTGGTCTCAATGTCATAGGAACCAAGTGGGGGTGTTCAAAAACAAGCATGGGGAAGATGGTGAGGTAGTGAGAAAGAAGGCTAGGCTTGTTGCTCAGGGTTTTAGCCAAGTTGAGGGCTTAGAATTTGGGAAACCATTGCTCCTGTAGCTTATATAGAAGCCATTGGGATTTTGCTTGCCTTTGCTTCTTCTAAGGGCATCAAGCTATACCAAATGGATTCCAAGAGTGCTTTCCTAAATGGATACATAGAGGAAGAGGTTTGTGTGAAATAACATCCTGGCTTTGAGCACCACAAGTACCGAAACCGAGTGTACAAGCTTCAGAAGGCTTTGTACGGGCTAAAGCAAGATCCTAGGGCTTGTTATGCTAGGCTTAAGACCTTCTTGCTAGAGCGTGGGTATGTCATGGGGTGTATTGACAAAACCTTGTTCATTCTGAAAGCATGGCAATGACTTTCTAATGGTTCAGATATACGTGGATGATATCATCTTTGGTGGTTCCTCTCATGCTCTTCGGTCTAGATTTTAGGAAGCTATAGAAAGTGAATTTCAGATGTCGATGATGGGCGAGCTTAGCTACTTTCTTGGACTTCAAACCAAGCAACGCAAGCAAGGTACCTTCATACATCAAGCCAAGTACATGAAGGACCTCCTTAAGAAGTTCAAGATGGTCAATGTGAAGCTGTTGTCAACTCCAATGTCCACCACAACGACACTTGACCCAGACGAAGACTGTGAAGCGATGGACCGAAGGGAGTACAGGAGCATGATCGGCTCCCTCTTGTACCTGACGGTGACAATACCTGACATCCACTTTGCAGTGTGTCTTTGTGCTCGCTTTCAAGCTTCCATAAGGGTGTCTCATCCCAAAGCTGTCAAGCGCATCTTCAGGTATCTCAAATACACCCTTGAGTTCGGTCTTTGGTACACTGCATCTTCATCTCTTGATCTTATTGGGTATTCAGATGCGGACTTTGCTGGGTGTAGAATTGATAGGAAGAGCCGTTCTGGGACTTGCAATTTCATGGGTACTTTTTTGATTTGTTGGTCTACTCGTAAGCAGTCGAGTGTAGCCCAATACACCACATAGGCTGTGATGTGGACAAGGGTTCCCGATCTTCCGAAAGGTTCTTGGTAAGTTGATTTGGTCGGAGGCGACACACAAATCGATCCGGTTTCAGAACAGCACGTTCTAAACCCCGCAATCGCAGCACGACGTCTCCTCTGGTTATCAACCGTCCAAAAGACGATTGACCTCGCCGAGAAGGCTGATCCCTGCCTGCGAATCAAGAACACAAGCAAGAACAACGAAGATTGCAACACAATTGCAGATGTATGATTAAACTCTCGAAGTTGGGGTCTCACAAACCGATGAACGGCGAAACTGTTTATGAACAGAATTGATCTAAGCAAAACCCGAACCCTAATGGTGCGGCGGAGGCTGTATATAAAGACCCTAGGGTCGTGCAAGACCCTCTGGACGCGCCCCTAATTGGGCTCAACTAGATACAAAGCCCAAAGGCCAAAAATAGGCGACGCAGCACCGACACAGATTCTGGACTCTGTCTTGTTTTGACGATTCCCGATGACTCCGGATGAATTTTGACATGAGGCCGGCGGCATTGGAAAGGTCTTCTCCTTATCTTTCCGTGCATATGTAGAACGTCCAAATCCGAGTCCGTATGCGTCCTGGGCAACTGTTTTAGTACAGACTGGTCCTGGGCCCCGAAACAGACTCGAAGTCGGTTTTGATTGGGCCTCCACTTTGGCTTCCAAGCTCTTGCTGGTCCTCCACGTTCCCAGCTCCTTCTCCCATCATCTCCTGGTCTTCTCCATGGTTTCTAATCATAAAATAATCATTAGGTAGCAAACCATTCTCAAAAGTAACATATAGCGAAGAACGTAGGAACGAGCTCACCTCTAAATTTAGTCGTCGTGCACGAGCTCTAGTCATTGGACCTTGCAAGTCCAGATTTGGAGGAGTGTTGTGTGTATCCATAGGAGTGATGTCCTCATCATCCTCCCCCTCTTGAAGTGGAGTCGTCCTCAACTCGAGCTCATCCTCTTCTCCCAAGTATGGTTTCAAATCTGAAATGTTAAAAGTAGGACTAACCCCGAACTCGGGAGGCAACTCAAGTTTGTATGCATTATCATTAATCTTCTCTATTATTTTGAATGGACCATCAGCTCTAGGCATTAGTTTAGACTTTCTCAATTCTGGAAATCTATCCTTCCTTAAGTGTAACCACACTAAATCTCCTACATCAAGCTTTACTTCCTTTCTACCCTTACTGCCAGCAATTTTATACTTTTCATTCATCTTTTCAATGCTAAGTCTAGTGGTCTCATGCATTTGCAAAATAAATTCAGCACGCTCCTTAGCATCAACATGAACTCTCTCATTAATAGGTAGAGGAAGTATATCAAGTGGAGTACGGGGATCAAAACCATACACTACCTTGAATGGACTTACCTTGGTAGTAGAATGTGTTGCCCGATTATAAGCAAACTCAACATGAGGTAAGCATTCTTCCCATTGCTTCAAATTTTTCTTCAAAATAGCTCGCAACATAGTACCCAAAGTGCGGTTCACAACCTCAGTTTGTCCATCAGTTTGTGGATGACAAGTTGTAGAAAATAACAACTTTGTACCCAACTTATTCCAAAGCGTGCGCCAAAAATGACTCAAGAATTTTGCATCACGATCTGAAACAATAGTAGAAGGCATACCATGCAAACGTACAATTTCTTTGAAAAAAAGATCAGCAATGTAACTAGCATCATCAGTTTTATGACATGGTATAAAGTGTGCCATCTTGGAAAAACGATCCACAACAACAAAAATGCTATCACTCCCCCTCTTAGTCCTAGGCAGTCCTAAAATAAAGTCCATAGAAATATCCGCCCAAGGAATAGAAGGAACAGGAAGTGGCATGTATAAACCATGTGGATTCAATCGAGACTTAGCTTTTTGACATGTAGTGCAGCGAGCAACAAAACGCTCAACATCTTTCCTCATCCTTGGCCAAAAGAAGTGTGTGGCCAAAATATCCTCCGTCTTCTTAGCACCAAAATGACCCATCAATCCACCTCCATGCACCTCCTGCAACAATAAAAGACGAACGGAACCAACTGGAATGCATAGGCGGTTAGCTCTAAACAAGAAACCATCATTCAACACAAATTTGTGCCAAGCACGACCTTCTTTACAGTGCAGCAATACATCTTTAAAATCAACATCAGCAACATATTGTTCTTTAATTGCCTCAAGTCCAAAAATTCTACAATCAAGTTGAGACAACAAAGTATATCGCCTAGATAAAGCATCAGCAATCACATTATCCTTCCCTTTCTTATGTTTAATAATATAAGGAAAAGACTCAATAAACTCAACCCATTTAGCATGTCTACGGTTCAAATTGCATTGAGAACGAATATACTTAAGTGATTCATGATCAGAATGAATAACAAATTCTTTGGGCAACAAATAATGACGCCACGTCTCTAAAGAACGTACAAGTGCATATAGTTCCTTATCATACGTGGAATAATTCAAAACAGGCCCAGTAATTTTCTCACTAAAGTATGCAATAGGTTTACCATCTTGCATCAAAACACCACCAATGCCTATACCACTAGCATCACATTCAAGCTCAAAAGTCTTATCAAAATTGGGTAATTGCAGCAATGGTGCATGTGTAAGTTTGTCCTTCAAAGCATCAAAAGACTCATGATGTACCTTACCAAAATGGAAGTCAACGCCCTTCTTTGTCAACTCATGCAATGGTGCAGCAATGGTGCTGAAATCTTTGACAAAGCGGCGGTAGAAACCTGCAAGACCAAGAAAACTCCTCACCTGTGTGATAGTTTTTGGTACAGGCCAGCTCTTTATGGCTTCAATCTTCGCCTCATCCACCTCAATTCCCTGTGGAGTCACAACATAGCCAAGAAAAGAGACTCGATCCGTGCAAAAGGTGCACTTCTCAAGGTTACCAAATAAACGTGCAACTCGCAAAGCATCAAAAACAGCACGCAAATGAATCATATGATCATCCATAGATTTGCTGTAAATCAAGATATCATCAAAGTAGACAACCACAAATTTGCCAATAAAAGGTCTTAAAACCTCATTCATCAAACGCATGAAAGTACTGGGTGCATTAGTTAACCCAAAAGGCATTACTAACCACTCATACAACCCGAATTTGGTTTTAAAAGCTGTTTTCCATTCATCTCCAAGTTTCATTCTAATTTGATGGTAGCCACTACGCAAATCAATTTTAGTGAAAATTATAGCACCACATAACTCATCAAGCATGTCGTCTAGCCTAGGAATAGGATGACGATACCTAATAGTAATGTTATTAATGGCTCTACAATCTACACACATACGCCAAGAACCATCTTTCTTAGGAACCAAAAGTACAGGAACAGCACAAGGACTAAGTGATTGACGAACATACCCACGATCCAAAAGGTCTTGGACTTGTCGTTGTATCTCCTTAGTCTCCTCAGGGTTGGTCCTATAAGCAGCACGGTTTGGCAAAGTAGCACCAGGAATCAAATCAATTTGATGCTCAATCCCTCTCAAAGGTGGCAAGCCCGAGGGTATCTCAGCTGGGAAAACATCCTCATACTCCTGCAAAAGGTTAGTGACAGCAGGAGGCAAAGCACTAGAAGCAATATCACCAAGCAAAAACAAGGCTTGTTTGCATATCAAAGCATAGCAAATATCATCAGTAGAAATTTCAGCAAGCTCAGATTTTGTGGCAAGACATGAACGACCTTGTAATTTAATTGCAGCACCCTTAGAACTTGAAGAATCATTAACATTACTTGGTGTAGAAGCAGAATTAACAGGTTGCTGAATTTCAGGGCTTTTATTTTTCAAACTAGCAGCTCGTTCTAAATCAGCTTGTACAATTTCAGCAGGGGTCATTGGTAACAAAGTAATTTTAGTTCCTTTATGCATAAAAGTGTACTTATTACTTTTACCATGGTGTACAGCATCATTATCAAATTCCCAAGGTCTACCCAATAAAAGTGAACAAGCTTGCATGGGTACAACATCACAATCAACAGAATCCACATAGGAACCAATGGAAAAAGGAACTCTGCAAGTTTGTGTTACCTTAGCTTTTCCAGAGTCATTTAACCACTGAATGTAGTATGGATGTGGATGTGGGCGTGTGGTCAAATCAAGCTTCTTAACCACATCAGAACTCACCAAATTGTTGCAGCTTCCTCCATCAATGATGACACGTGCCCGACGGTTCTTGATGACGAAGAAAATCTGGAACAAGTTATGTCGCTGCATCATCTCGGGCTGCTGGATTTGTGTGCTAAGCACACGCTGCACAATAATATTCATGTAGCCCGTGGTATCTCCGCCTCCAAGGACGAGGTCACCGCTGGTGGCAGCGACATCCTCCACCTCATCCTCCACATCGGAGGTGCTCATGTAACCGCCATCATCTGTCATCACATATGCTCGCCTACTTGGGCAGTCTTTCTGCACATGGCCAAGACCATGGCATCGGTGGCACTGAATCCCTGTAGTGCGTCCCGTCGAAGCAACAGAGGAGGCACTACTAGCCGGTACCTGCACAGAATTTTTACCTGAGCGCGTAGAAGGGGCAGGGGCTGATCTTGGTGCTGCAGAAACAACACTAGCTGGTGGGGGCGGCCGGAAAGATGGCTTGGGCAACCCCGAAGTCCCCGTCGGCCGTGGTGGGTAGAAATTCCTGGACTTGCTGTACTCCTCAAAAGCCTGGGAAAGTCCCTGTGATTCTTTCTCTGCAAGCATAGCATACTGGAAACACTGGTTGAGGGTATAAAATTCTTTATAATCAAGGATGTCCTGAATTTCTTTTCTCAAACCAGAATAAAAGCGGCAAATCTGATCCTCTACTTTTTCAACCACAGCACAACGAATCAAACCCTTCTGAAGCTCACTAAAATACTCCTGAACAGTTTTATCTCCTTGATCTAAACGCTGCAGTTTATTACGAATTTCTCTATAAAAAGAAGGAGGAACAAAACGATCACGCATTTCTACCTTAAGTTCTTCCCAAGTAGTAGGCAAATCGGTTTCAGCAGCTAGACCACTCCACCAAACAATAGCAAAGTCCTTAAACTCACTAGTGGCTTGTCTAACTCTATGTTGTTCAGGAACAAGATGGGCATTAAATTTTTGTTCTACCGTCATTTCCCAATCAAGGTAAGCATCACCATCGTACTGACCCGAAAACGAAGGAATTGAAAACTTAATTTTAGCATACGGATCATCTGGAGCATAGTTACCTTGTGTGCGACGGTTGTGGTTGTGGAAACCACCCATACCTTGAGGGTTACGTTGCAAACGGCGTCGTAACCTTGCGGTCCTTGTAGCTGACCTATCGACGGTGCCATCAGCCTTATACACCGTTGCTTCATCATGATCGTCTTCAACGTCGTTGTTGGTGTTGGTGTTGGTGTTGGTGTTGTTGTTGTTGTTGTTGTTGTTGGTCTTGTGAGCGGTCTCCAATTCGACAACCTGATCGGTTAGCTTAGAGACTCTCTTATCCAACCGCTCAATGCTTTCTCCCAGGTGAAGCTTGGTGACGGCGTCGGTGACGGCCCTGGTGATCGTCTCTACCAAATCACTCTGAACCGCCTGCAAAGCCTTCTGTAACTGATCTTGGCTCACGCACTCATCAAATTTTGCGGGCGAAGCACCCTCTCCATCGCTTCCTGACATCAGAAACACCAAAACAGGAAACAAAAAGTGAAGGTTATCCCTACAAAACTACTAAACAGTGGTGCCTCTCAACACAGCAAAAGTAAGCTTCTTGCAAAGCTCTTACAAAGTTCTGAAAACAACAAAGCGAAGGATACCAGGGAGAAGTGTTCCACGATTGCAAGGGTTACCAAATAACCTATGTGCTGTCCAGAAGAAGTATGTAGAGCTAGGAAGGCCAAATATATATATATGAGTGGCACACAAATCAAAAACAGATAGTAAAGCTGAATAAGTGCCCAAATAACTTGTCCCTAGTTGCTGGTCTAACTATGTCCTAGAACAGTAGTGATAGCAAAGAAGAAACAAAGAGACAAAGGGACACAGTCGATCACAGGGGGCTTAGTGTAAAACAGCCGAACTCAGAAATTCCAGGGGGCTAGATGGAGCACTAGTAGGAATCCCAAATTTCTTTTTTTTTTATTTTATTTTTTTGATATTTTTTTCCAACTCACTAGTAAACAGGAAGAAACCACAAAAAATTTCAGCTCAAACCGAGATAGGACGTGGCCTACAGAAAATCTTGAAGTTTCAGAAAACGTCGGGTTTCAACTTGAATGAATTTTTTCTTTATCTTCCCGATTTTTTTTGAATTTTTTGACGAGGGCACACAGGGCATAGCCGAGTGTGGGTATGCTCAACTTTTCGTCTAGAATCTCCTGTAAAAATTTCAGCCAAAACGGACAACCGAGCGAAAAGTTATGGTTGTTTTACCGAAGGGGTGTCGGAATCGGTTATGAAGAACCCGGGGTTTTGAGTGAAATCCGAGTCGGGCTTGGGGTCGGGTAGGGAGTTTTTTGGCAAGGTGGATGCAGCGGAAAGTGGAATTTATGAAAAGTGGTCCGAGGTGGTGAGGGTAGGTTTAGGGTGAGATTAGGGTGGGCGTGTTGATCAATCAACCCTAGCACACAAAGCCGACAAAACCGAGGATGGTGAAGGGGATGGCGGCTAGGGTTGCAAGGGAAACACTACTGACGACAAAAACACAAACTAAACCAGCGACTAAACAAGAACTAGGGCACAAACTCAACACTACGGACTCTGAAATTGAAATATGCAAAGGCTAAACACGTGGTTATGGGCGGGGGAAAATTTTTTTTTTGGTATTTTCAGTGGACGATAGGAAGAACACGAAAACAAAACTAAAGGGTAGTGTGAACCTGACGGTGCACCTGAAGCTCTGATTACCACTTGATGTGGACAAGGGTTCCCGATCTTCCGAAAGGTTCTTGGTAAGTTGATTTGGTCGGAGGCGACACACAAATCGATCCGGTTTCAGAACAGCACGTTCTAAACCCCGCAATCGCAGCACGACGTCTCCTCTGGTTATCAACCGTCCAAAAGACGATTGACCTCGCCGAGAAGGCTGATCCCTGCCTGCGAATCAAGAACACAAGCAAGAACAACGAAGATTGCAACACAATTGCAGATGTATGATTAAACTCTCGAAGTTGGGGTCTCACAAACCGATGAACGGCGAAACTGTTTATGAACAGAATTGATCTAAGAAAAACCCGAACCCTAATGGTGCGGCGGTGGCTGTATATAAAGACCCTAGGGTCGTGCAAGACCCTCTGGACGCGCCCCTAATTGGGCTCAACTAGATACAAAGCCCAAAGGCCAAAAATAGGCGACGCAGCACCGACACAGATTCTGGACTCTGTCTTGTTTTGACGATTCCCGATGACTCCGGATGAATTTTGACATGAGGCCGGCGGCATTGGAAAGGTCTTCTCCTTATCTTTCCGTGCATATGTAGAACGTCCAAATCCGAGTCCGTATGCGTCCTGGGCAACTGTTTTAGTACAGACTGGTCCTGGGCCCCGAAACAGACTCGAAGTCGGTTTTGATTGGGCCTCCACTTTGGCTTCCAAGCTCTTGCTGGTCCTCCACGTTCCCAGCTCCTTCTCCCATCATCTCCTGGTCTTCTCCATGGTTTCTAATCATAAAATAATCATTAGGTAGCAAACCATTCTCAAAAGTAACATATAGCGAAGAACGTAGGAACGAGCTCACCTCTAAATTTAGTCGTCGTGCACGAGCTCTAGTCATTGGACCTTGCAAGTCCAGATTTGGAGGAGTGTTGTGTGTATCCATAGGAGTGATGTCCTCATCATCCTCCCCCTCTTGAAGTGGAGTCGTCCTCAACTCGAGCTCATCCTCTTCTCCCAAGTATGGTTTCAAATCTGAAATGTTAAAAGTAGGACTAACCCCGAACTCGGGAGGCAACTCAAGTTTGTATGCATTATCATTAATCTTCTCTATTATTTTGAATGGACCATCAGCTCTAGGCATTAGTTTAGACTTTCTCAATTCTGGAAATCTATCCTTCCTTAAGTGTAACCACACTAAATCTCCTACATCAAGCTTTACTTCCTTTCTACCCTTACTGCCAGCAATTTTATACTTTTCATTCATCTTTTCAATGCTAAGTCTAGTGGTCTCATGCATTTGCAAAATAAATTCAGCACGCTCCTTAGCATCAACATGAACTCTCTCATTAATAGGTAGAGGAAGTATATCAAGTGGAGTACGGGGATCAAAACCATACACTACCTTGAATGGACTTACCTTGGTAGTAGAATGTGTTGCCCGATTATAAGCAAACTCAACATGAGGTAAGCATTCTTCCCATTGCTTCAAATTTTTCTTCAAAATAGCTCGCAACATAGTACCCAAAGTGCGGTTCACAACCTCAGTTTGTCCATCAGTTTGTGGATGACAAGTTGTAGAAAATAACAACTTTGTACCCAACTTATTCCAAAGCGTGCGCCAAAAATGACTCAAGAATTTTGCATCACGATCTGAAACAATAGTAGAAGGCATACCATGCAAACGTACAATTTCTTTGAAAAAAAGATCAGCAATGTAACTAGCATCATCAGTTTTATGACATGGTATAAAGTGTGCCATCTTGGAAAAACGATCCACAACAACAAAAATGCTATCACTCCCCCTCTTAGTCCTAGGCAGTCCTAAAATAAAGTCCATAGAAATATCCGCCCAAGGAATAGAAGGAACAGGAAGTGGCATGTATAAACCATGTGGATTCAATCGAGACTTAGCTTTTTGACATGTAGTGCAGCGAGCAACAAAACGCTCAACATCTTTCCTCATCCTTGGCCAAAAGAAGTGTGTGGCCAAAATATCCTCCGTCTTCTTAGCACCAAAATGACCCATCAATCCACCTCCATGCGCCTCCTGCAACAATAAAAGACGAACGGAACCAACTGGAATGCATAGGCGGTTAGCTCTAAACAAGAAACCATCATTCAACACAAATTTGTGCCAAGCACGACCTTCTTTACAGTGCAGCAATACATCTTTAAAATCAACATCAGCAACATATTGTTCTTTAATTGCCTCAAGTCCAAAAATTCTACAATCAAGTTGAGACAACAAAGTATATCGCCTAGATAAAGCATCAGCAATCACATTATCCTTCCCTTTCTTATGTTTAATAATATAAGGAAAAGACTCAATAAACTCAACCCATTTAGCATGTCTACGGTTCAAATTGCATTGAGAACGAATATACTTAAGTGATTCATGATCAGAATGAATAACAAATTCTTTGGGCAACAAATAATGACGCCACGTCTCTAAAGAACGTACAAGTGCATATAGTTCCTTATCATACGTGGAATAATTCAAAACAGGCCCAGTAATTTTCTCACTAAAGTATGCAACAGGTTTACCATCTTGCATCAAAACACCACCAATGCCTATACCACTAGCATCACATTCAAGCTCAAAAGTCTTATCAAAATTGGGTAATTGCAGCAATGGTGCATGTGTAAGTTTGTCCTTCAAAGCATCAAAAGACTCATGATGTACCTTACCAAAATGGAAGTCAACGCCCTTCTTTGTCAACTCATGCAATGGTGCAGCAATGGTGCTGAAATCTTTGACAAAGCGGCGGTAGAAACCTGCAAGACCAAGAAAACTCCTCACCTGTGTGATAGTTTTTGGTACAGGCCAGCTCTTTATGGCTTCAATCTTCGCCTCATCCACCTCAATTCCCTGTGGAGTCACAACATAGCCAAGAAAAGAGACTCGATCCGTGCAAAAGGTGCACTTCTCAAGGTTACCAAATAAACGTGCAACTCGCAAAGCATCAAAAACAGCACGCAAATGAATCATATGATCATCCATAGATTTGCTGTAAATCAAGATATCATCAAAGTAGACAACCACAAATTTGCCAATAAAAGGTCTTAAAACCTCATTCATCAAACGCATGAAAGTACTGGGTGCATTAGTTAACCCAAAAGGCATTACTAACCACTCATACAACCCGAATTTGGTTTTAAAAGCTGTTTTCCATTCATCTCCAAGTTTCATTCTAATTTGATGGTAGCCACTACGCAAATCAATTTTAGTGAAAATTATAGCACCACATAACTCATCAAGCATGTCGTCTAGCCTAGGAATAGGATGACGATACCTAATAGTAATGTTATTAATGGCTCTACAATCTACACACATACGCCAAGAACCATCTTTCTTAGGAACCAAAAGTACAGGAACAGCACAAGGACTAAGTGATTGACGAACATACCCACGATCCAAAAGGTCTTGGACTTGTCGTTGTATCTCCTTAGTCTCCTCAGGGTTGGTCCTATAAGCAGCACGGTTTGGCAAAGTAGCACCAGGAATCAAATCAATTTGATGCTCAATCCCTCTCAAAGGTGGCAAGCCCGAGGGTATCTCAGCTGGGAAAACATCCTCATACTCCTGCAAAAGGTTAGTGACAGCAGGAGGCAAAGCACTAGAAGCAATATCACCAAGCAAAAACAAGGCTTGTTTGCATATCAAAGCATAGCAAATATCATCAGTAGAAATTTCAGCAAGCTCAGATTTTGTGGCAAGACATGAACGACCTTGTAATTTAATTGCAGCACCCTTAGAACTTGAAGAATCATTAACATTACTTGGTGTAGAAGCAGAATTAACAGGTTGCTGAATTTCAGGGCTTTTATTTTTCAAACTAGCAGCTCGTTCTAAATCAGCTTGTACAATTTCAGCAGGGGTCATTGGTAACAAAGTAATTTTAGTTCCTTTATGCATAAAAGTGTACTTATTACTTTTACCATGGTGTACAGCATCATTATCAAATTCCCAAGGTCTACCCAATAAAAGTGAACAAGCTTGCATGGGTACAACATCACAATCAACAGAATCCACATAGGAACCAATGGAAAAAGGAACTCTGCAAGTTTGTGTTACCTTAGCTTTTCCAGAGTCATTTAACCACTGAATGTAGTATGGATGTGGATGTGGGCGTGTGGTCAAATCAAGCTTCTTAACCACATCAGAACTCACCAAATTGTTGCAGCTTCCTCCATCAATGATGACACGTGCCCGACGGTTCTTGATGACGAAGAAAATCTGGAACAAGTTATGTCGCTGCATCATCTCGGGCTGCTGGATTTGTGTGCTAAGCACACGCTGCACAATAATATTCATGTAGCCCGTGGTATCTCCGCCTCCAACGACGAGGTCACCGCTGGTGGCAGCGACATCCTCCACCTCATCCTCCACATCGGAGGTGCTCATGTAACCGCCATCATCTGTCGCCACATATGCTCGCCTACTTGGGCAGTCTTTCTGCACATGGCCAAGACCATGGCATCGGTGGCACTGAATCCCTGTAGTGCGTCCCGTCGAAGCAACAGAGGAGGCACTACTAGCCGGTACCTGCACAGAATTTTTACCTGAGCGCGTAGAAGGGGCAGGGACTGATCTTGGTGTTGCAGAAACAACACTAGCTGGTGGGGGCGGCCGGAAAGATGGCTTGGGCAACCCCGAAGTCCCCGTCGGCCGTGGTGGGTAGAAATTCCTGGACTTGCTGTACTCCTCAAAAGCCTGGAAAAGTCCCTGTGATTCTTTCTCTGCAAGCATAGCATACTGGAAACACTGGTTGAGGGTATAAAATTCTTTATAATCAAGGATGTCCTAAATTTCTTTTCTCAAACCAGAATAAAAGCGGCAAATCTGATCCTCTACTTTTTCAACCACAGCACAACGAATCAAACCCTTCTGAAGCTCACTAAAATACTCCTGAACAGTTTTATCTCCTTGATCTAAACGCTGCAGTTTATTACGAATTTCTCTATAAAAAGAAGGAGGAACAAAACGATCACGCATTTCTACCTTAAGTTCTTCCCAAGTAGTAGGCAAATCGGTTTCAGCAGCTAGACCACTCCACCAAACAATAGCAAAGTCCTTAAACTCACTAGTGGCTTGTCTAACTCTATGTTGTTCAGGAACAAGATGGGCATTAAATTTTTGTTCTACCGTCATTTCCCAATCAAGGTAAGCATCACCATCGTACTGACCCGAAAACGAAGGAATTGAAAACTTAATTTTAGCATACGGATCATCTGGAGCATAGTTACCTTGTGTGCGACGGTTGTGGTTGTGGAAACCACCCATACCTTGAGGGTTACGTTGCAAACGGCGTCGTAACCTTGCGGTCCTTGTAGCTGACCTATCGACGGTGCCATCAGCCTTATACACCGTTGCTTCATCATGATCGTCTTCAACGTCGTTGTTGGTGTTGGTGTTGGTGGTGTTGTTGTTGTTGTTGTTGTTGGTCTTGTGAGCGGTCTCCAATTCGACAACCTGATCGGTTAGCTTAGAGACTCTCTTATCCAACCGCTCAATGCTTTCTCCCAGGTGAAGATTGGTGACGGCGTCGATGACGGCCCTGGTGATCGTCTCTACCAAATCACTCTGAACCGCCTGCAAAGCCTTCTGTAACTGATCTTGGCTCACGCACTCATCAAATTTTGCGGGCGAAGCACCCTCTCCATCGCTTCCTGACATCAGAAACACCAAAACAGGAAACAAAAAGTGAAGGTTATCCCTACAAAACTACTAAACAGTGGTGCCTCTCAACACAGCAAAAGTAAGCTTCTTGCAAAGCTCTTACAAAGTTCTGAAAACAACAAAGCGAAGGATACCAGGGAGAAGTGTTCCACGATTGCAAGGGTTACCAAATAACCTATGTGCTGTCCAGAAGAAGTATGTAGAGCTAGGAAGGCCAAATATATATATATGAGTGGCACACAAATCAAAAACAGATAGTAAAGCTGAATAAGTGCCCAAATAACTTGTCCCTAGTTGCTGGTCTAACTATGTCCTAGAACAGTAGTGATAGCAAAGAAGAAACAAAGAGACAAAGGGACACAGTCGATCACAGGGGGCTTAGTGTAAAACAGCCGAACTCAGAAATTCCAGGGGGCTAGATGGAGCACTAGTAGGAATCCCAAATTTCTGTTTTTTTTATTTTATTTTTTTGATATTTTTTTCCAACTCACTAGTAAACAGGAAGAAACCACAAAAAATTTCAGCTCAAACCGAGATAGGACGTGGCCTACAGAAAATCTTGAAGTTTCAGAAAACGTCGGGTTTCAACTTGAATGAATTTTTTCTTTATCTTCCCGATTTTTTTTGAATTTTTTGACGAGGGCACACAGGGCATAGCCGAGTGTGGGTATGCTCAACTTTTCGTCTAGAATCTCCTGTAAAAATTTCAGCCAAAACGGACAACCGAGCGAAAAGTTATGGTTGTTTTACCGAAGGGGTGTCGGAATCGGTTATGAAGAACCCGGGGTTTTGAGTGAAATCCGAGTCGGGCTTGGGGTCGGGTAGGGAGTTTTTTGGCAAGGTGGATGCAGCGGAAAGTGGAATTTATGAAAAGTGGTCCGAGGTGGTGAGGGTAGGTTTAGGGTGAGATTAGGGTGGGCGTGTTGATCAATCAACCCTAGCACACAAAGCCGACAAAACCGAGGATGGTGAAGGGGATGGCGGCTAGGGTTGCAAGGGAAACACTACTGACGACAAAAACACAAACTAAACCAGCGACTAAACAAGAACTAGGGCACAAACTCAACACTACGGACTCTGAAATTGAAATATGCAAAGGCTAAACACGTGGTTATGGGCGGGGGAAAATTTTTTTTTTGGTATTTTCAGTGGACGATAGGAAGAACACGAAAACAAAACTAAAGGGTAGTGTGAACCTGACGGTGCACCTGAAGCTCTGATTACCACTTGATGTGGACAAGGGTTCCCGATCTTCCGAAAGGTTCTTGGTAAGTTGATTTGGTCGGAGGCGACACACAAATCGATCCGGTTTCAGAACAGCACGTTCTAAACCCCGCAATCGCAGCACGACGTCTCCTCTGGTTATCAACCGTCCAAAAGACGATTGACCTCGCCGAGAAGGCTGATCCCTGCCTGCGAATCAAGAACACAAGCAAGAACAACGAAGATTGCAACACAATTGCAGATGTATGATTAAACTCTCGAAGTTGGGGTCTCACAAACCGATGAACGGCGAAACTGTTTATGAACAGAATTGATCTAAGAAAAACCCGAACCCTAATGGTGCGGCGGTGGCTGTATATAAAGACCCTAGGGTCGTGCAAGACCCTCTGGACGCGCCCCTAATTGGGCTCAACTAGATACAAAGCCCAAAGGCCAAAAATAGGCGACGCAGCACCGACACAGATTCTGGACTCTGTCTTGTTTTGACGATTCCCGATGACTCCGGATGAATTTTGACATGAGGCCGGCGGCATTGGAAAGGTCTTCTCCTTATCTTTCCGTGCATATGTAGAACGTCCAAATCCGAGTCCGTATGCGTCCTGGGCAACTGTTTTAGTACAGACTGGTCCTGGGCCCCGAAACAGACTCGAAGTCGGTTTTGATTGGGCCTCCACTTTGGCTTCCAAGCTCTTGCTGGTCCTCCACGTTGCCAGCTCCTTCTCCCATCATCTCCTGGTCTTCTCCATGGTTTCTAATCATAAAATAATCATTAGGTAGCAAACCATTCTCAAAAGTAACATATAGCGAAGAACGTAGGAACGAGCTCACCTCTAAATTTAGTCGTCGTGCACGAGCTCTAGTCATTGGACCTTGCAAGTCCAGATTTGGAGGAGTGTTGTGTGTATCCATAGGAGTGATGTCCTCATCATCCTCCCCCTCTTGAAGTGGAGTCGTCCTCGACTCGAGCTCATCCTCTTCTCCCAAGTATGGTTTCAAATCTGAAATGTTAAAAGTAGGACTAACCCCGAACTCGGGAGGCAACTCAAGTTTGTATGCATTATCATTAATCTTCTCTATTATTTTGAATGGACCATCAGCTCTAGGCATTAGTTTAGACTTTCTCAATTCTGGAAATCTATCCTTCCTTAAGTGTAACCACACTAAATCTCCTACATCAAGCTTTACTTCCTTTCTACCCTTACTGCCAGCAATTTTATACTTTTCATTCATCTTTTCAATGCTAAGTCTAGTGGTCTCATGCATTTGCAAAATAAATTCAGCACGCTCCTTAGCATCAACATGAACTCTCTCATTAATAGGTAGAGGAAGTATATCAAGTGGAGTACGGGGATCAAAACCATACACTACCTTGAATGGACTTACCTTGGTAGTAGAATGTGTTGCCCGATTATAAGCAAACTCAACATGAGGTAAGCATTCTTCCCATTGCTTCAAATTTTTCTTCAAAATAGCTCGCAACATAGTACCCAAAGTGCGGTTCACAACCTCAGTTTGTCCATCAGTTTGTGGATGACAAGTTGTAGAAAATAACAACTTTGTACCCAACTTATTCCAAAGCGTGCGCCAAAAATGACTCAAGAATTTTGCATCACGATCTGAAACAATAGTAGAAGGCATACCATGCAAACGTACAATTTCTTTGAAAAAAAGATCAGCAATGTAACTAGCATCATCAGTTTTATGACATGGTATAAAGTGTGCCATCTTGGAAAAACGATCCACAACAACAAAAATGCTATCACTCCCCCTCTTAGTCCTAGGCAGTCCTAAAATAAAGTCCATAGAAATATCCGCCCAAGGAATAGAAGGAACAGGAAGTGGCATGTATAAACCATGTGGATTCAATCGAGACTTAGCTTTTTGACATGTAGTGCACCGAGCAACAAAACGCTCAACATCTTTCCTCATCCTTGGCCAAAAGAAGTGTGTGGCCAAAATATCCTCCGTCTTCTTAGCACCAAAATGACCCATCAATCCACCTCCATGCGCCTCCTGCAACAATAAAAGACGAACGGAACCAACTGGAATGCATAGGCGGTTAGCTCTAAACAAGAAACCATCATTCAACACAAATTTGTGCCAAGCACGACCTTCTTTACAGTGCAGCAATACATCTTTAAAATCAACATCAGCAACATATTGTTCTTTAATTGCCTCAAGTCCAAAAATTCTACAATCAAGTTGAGACAACAAAGTATATCGCCTAGATAAAGCATCAGCAATCACATTATCCTTCCCTTTCTTATGTTTAATAATATAAGGAAAAGACTCAATAAACTCAACCCATTTAGCATGTCTACGGTTCAAATTGCATTGAGAACGAATATACTTAAGTGATTCATGATCAGAATGAATAACAAATTCTTTGGGCAACAAATAATGACGCCACGTCTCTAAAGAACGTACAAGTGCATATAGTTCCTTATCATACGTGGAATAATTCAAAACAGGCCCAGTAATTTTCTCACTAAAGTATGCAACAGGTTTACCATCTTGCATCAAAACACCACCAATGCCTATACCACTAGCATCACATTCAAGCTCAAAAGTCTTATCAAAATTGGGTAATTGCAGCAATGGTGCATGTGTAAGTTTGTCCTTCAAAGCATCAAAAGACTCATGATGTACCTTACCAAAATGGAAGTCAACGCCCTTCTTTGTCAACTCATGCAATGGTGCAGCAATGGTGCTGAAATCTTTGACAAAGCGGCGGTAGAAACCTGCAAGACCAAGAAAACTCCTCACCTGTGTGATAGTTTTTGGTACAGGCCAGCTCTTTATGGCTTCAATCTTCGCCTCATCCACCTCAATTCCCTGTGGAGTCACAACATAGCCAAGAAAAGAGACTCGATCCGTGCAAAAGGTGCACTTCTCAAGGTTACCAAATAAACGTGCAACTCGCAAAGCATCAAAAACAGCACGCAAATGAATCATATGATCATCCATAGATTTGCTGTAAATCAAGATATCATCAAAGTAGACAACCACAAATTTGCCAATAAAAGGTCTTAAAACCTCATTCATCAAACGCATGAAAGTACTGGGTGCATTAGTTAACCCAAAAGGCATTACTAACCACTCATACAACCCGAATTTGGTTTTAAAAGCTGTTTTCCATTCATCTCCAAGTTTCATTCTAATTTGATGGTAGCCACTACGCAAATCAATTTTAGTGAAAATTATAGCACCACATAACTCATCAAGCATGTCGTCTAGCCTAGGAATAGGATGACGATACCTAATAGTAATGTTATTAATGGCTCTACAATCTACACACATACGCCAAGAACCATCTTTCTTAGGAACCAAAAGTACAGGAACAGCACAAGGACTAAGTGATTGACGAACATACCCACGATCCAAAAGGTCTTGGACTTGTCGTTGTATCTCCTTAGTCTCCTCAGGGTTGGTCCTATAAGCAGCACGGTTTGGCAAAGTAGCACCAGGAATCAAATCAATTTGATGCTCAATCCCTCTCAAAGGTGGCAAGCCCGAGGGTATCTCAGCTGGGAAAACATCCTCATACTCCTGCAAAAGGTTAGTGACAGCAGGAGGCAAAGCACTAGAAGCAATATCACCAAGCAAAAACAAGGCTTGTTTGCATATCAAAGCATAGCAAATATCATCAGTAGAAATTTCAGCAAGCTCAGATTTTGTGGCAAGACATGAACGACCTTGTAATTTAATTGCAGCACCCTTAGAACTTGAAGAATCATTAACATTACTTGGTGTAGAAGCAGAATTAACAGGTTGCTGAATTTCAGGGCTTTTATTTTTCAAACTAGCAGCTCGTTCTAAATCAGCTTGTACAATTTCAGCAGGGGTCATTGGTAACAAAGTAATTTTAGTTCCTTTATGCATAAAAGTGTACTTATTACTTTTACCATGGTGTACAGCATCATTATCAAATTCCCAAGGTCTACCCAATAAAAGTGAACAAGCTTGCATGGGTACAACATCACAATCAACAGAATCCACATAGGAACCAATGGAAAAAGGAACTCTGCAAGTTTGTGTTACCTTAGCTTTTCCAGAGTCATTTAACCACTGAATGTAGTATGGATGTGGATGTGGGCGTGTGGTCAAATCAAGCTTCTTAACCACATCAGAACTCACCAAATTGTTGCAGCTTCCTCCATCAATGATGACACGTGCCCGACGGTTCTTGATGACGAAGAAAATCTGGAACAAGTTATGTCGCTGCATCATCTCGGGCTGCTGGATTTGTGTGCTAAGCACACGCTGCACAATAATATTCATGTAGCCCGTGGTATCTCCGCCTCCAAGGACGAGGTCACCGCTGGTGGCAGCGACATCCTCCACGTCATCCTCCACATCGGAGGTGCTCATGTAACCGCCATCATCTGTCGCCACATATGCTCGCCTACTTGGGCAGTCTTTCTGCACATGGCCAAGACCATGGCATCGGTGGCACTGAATCCCTGTAGTGCGTCCCGTCGAAGCAACAGAGGAGGCACTACTAGCCGGTACCTGCACAGAATTTTTACCTGAGCGCGTAGAAGGGGCAGGGGCTGATCTTGGTGCTGCAGAAACAACACTAGCTGGTGGGGGCGGCCGGAAAGATGGCTTGGGCAACCCCGAAGTCCCCGTCGGCCGTGGTGGGTAGAAATTCCTGGACTTGCTGTACTCCTCAAAAGCCTGGAAAAGTCCCTGTGATTCTTTCTCTGCAAGCATAGCATACTGGAAACACTGGTTGAGGGTATAAAATTCTTTATAATCAAGGATGTCCTGAATTTCTTTTCTCAAACCAGAATAAAAGCGGCAAATCTGATCCTCTACTTTTTCAACCACAGCACAACGAATCAAACCCTTCTGAAGCTCACTAAAATACTCCTGAACAGTTTTATCTCCTTGATCTAAACGCTGCAGTTTATTACGAATTTCTCTATAAAAAGAAGGAGGAACAAAACGATCACGCATTTCTACCTTAAGTTCTTCCCAAGTAGTAGGCAAATCGGTTTCAGCAGCTAGACCACTCCACCAAACAATAGCAAAGTCCTTAAACTCACTAGTGGCTTGTCTAACTCTATGTTGTTCAGGAACAAGATGGGCATTAAATTTTTGTTCTACCGTCATTTCCCAATCAAGGTAAGCATCACCATCGTACTGACCCGAAAACGAAGGAATTAAAAACTTAATTTTAGCATACGGATCATCTGGAGCATAGTTACCTTGTGTGCGACAGTTGTGGTTGTGGAAACCACCCATACCTTGAGGGTTACGTTGCAAACGGCGTCGTAACCTTGCGGTCCTTGTAGCTGACCTATCGACGGTGCCATCAGCCTTATACACCGTTGCTTCATCATGATCGTCTTCAACGTCGTTGTTGGTGTTGGTGTTGGTGTTGTTGTTGTTGTTGTTGTTGTTGGTCTTGTGAGCGGTCTCCAATTCGACAACCTGATCGGTTAGCTTAGAGACTCTCTTATCCAACCGCTCAATGCTTTCTCCCAGGTGAAGCTTGGTGACGGCGTCGGTGACGGCCCTGGTGATCGTCTCTACCAAATCACTCTGAACCGCCTGTAAAGCCTTCTGTAACTGATCTTGGCTCACGCACTCATCAAATTTTGCGGGCGAAGCACCCTCTCCATCGCTTCCTGACATCAGAAACACCAAAACAGGAAACAAAAAGTGAAGGTTATCCCTACAAAACTACTAAACAGTGGTGCCTCTCAACACAGCAAAAGTAAGCTTCTTGCAAAGCTCTTACAAAGTTCTGAAAACAACAAAGCGAAGGATACCAGGGAGAAGTGTTCCACGATTGCAAGGGTTACCAAATAACCTATGTGCTGTCCAGAAGAAGTATGTAGAGCTAGGAAGGCCACATATATATATATGAGTGGCACACAAATCAAAAACAGATAGTAAAGCTGAATAAGTGCCCAAATAACTTGTCCCTATTTGCTGGTCTAACTATGTCCTAGAACAGTAGTGATAGCAAAGAAGAAACAAAGAGACAAAGGGACACAGTCGATCACAGGGGGCTTAGTGTAAAACAGCCGAACTCAGAAATTCCAGGGGGCTAGATGGAGCACTAGTAGGAATCCCAAATTTCTTTTTTTTTATTTTATTTTTTTGATATTTTTTTCCAACTCACTAGTAAACAGGAAGAAACCACAAAAAATTTCAGCTCAAACCGAGATAGGACGTGGCCTACAGAAAATCTTGAAGTTTCAGAAAACGTCGGGTTTCAACTTGAATGAATTTTTTCTTTATCTTCCCGATTTTTTTTGAATTTTTTGACGAGGGCACACAGGGCATAGCCGAGTGTGGGTATGCTCAACTTTTCGTCTAGAATCTCCTGTAAAAATTTCAGCCAAAACGGACAACCGAGCGAAAAGTTATGGCTGTTTTACCGAAGGGGTGTCGGAATCGGTTATGAAGAACCCGGGGTTTTGAGTGAAATCCGAGTCGGGCTTGGGGTCGGGTAGGGAGTTTTTTGGCAAGGTGGATGCAGCGGAAAGTGGAATTTATGAAAAGTGGTCCGAGGTGGTGAGGGTAGGTTTAGGGTGAGATTAGGGTGGGCGTGTTGATCAATCAACCCTAGCACACAAAGCCGACAAAACCGAGGATGGTGAAGGGGATGGCGGCTAGGGTTGCAAGGGAAACACTACTGACGACAAAAACACAAACTAAACCAGCGACTAAACAAGAACTAGGGCACAAACTCAACACTACGGACTCTGAAATTGAAATATGCAAAGGCTAAACACGTGGTTATGGGCGGGGGAAAATTTTTTTTTTGGTATTTTCAGTAGACGATAGGAAGAACACGAAAACAAAACTAAAGGGTAGTGTGAACCTGACGGTGCACCTGAAGCTCTGATTACCACTTGATGTGGACAAGGGTTCCCGATCTTCCGAAAGGTTCTTGGTAAGTTGATTTGGTCGGAGGCGACACACAAATCGATCCGGTTTCAGAACAGCACGTTCTAAACCCCACAATCGCAGCACGACGTCTCCTCTGGTTATCAACCGTCCAAAAGACGATTGACCTCGCCGAGAAGGCTGATCCCTGCCTGCGAATCAAGAACACAAGCAAGAACAACGAAGATTGCAACACAATTGCAGATGTATGATTAAACTCTCGAAGTTGGGGTCTCACAAACCGATGAACGGCGAAACTGTTTATGAACAGAATTGATCTAAGCAAAACCCGAACCCTAATGGTGCAGCGGCGGCTGTATATAAAGACCCTAGGGTCGTGCAAGACCCTCTGGACGCGCCCCTAATTGGGCTCAACTAGATACAAAGCCCAAAGGCCAAAAATAGGCGACGCAGCACCGACATAGATTCTGGACTCTGTCTTGTTTTGACGATTCCCGATGACTCCGGATGAATTTTGACATGAGGCCGGCGGCATTGGAAAGGTCTTCTCCTTATCTTTCCGTGCATATGTAGAACGTCCAAATCCGAGTCCGTATGCGTCCTGGGCAACTGTTTTAGTACAGACTGGTCCTGGGCCCCGAAACAGACTCGAAGTCGGTTTTGATTGGGCCTCCACTTTGGCTTCCAAGCTCTTGCTGGTCCTCCACGTTCCCAGCTCCTTCTCCCATCATCTCCTGGTCTTCTCCATGGTTTCTAATCATAAAATAATCATTAGGTAGCAAACCATTCTCAAAAGTAACATATAGCGAAGAACGTAGGAACGAGCTCACCTCTAAATTTAGTCGTCGTGCACGAGCTCTAGTCATTGGACCTTGCACGTCCAGATTTGGAGGAGTGTTGTGTGTATCCATAGGAGTGATGTCCTCATCAGGCTGTGTATGTTGCTGCTGCTAGCTGCTGCTCACAAATCCTATGGATAGTGTCCACCATGAGAGACTATGGGTTAAACTTTAGGAGTGTTCCACTCATGTGTGATAACTTCAGTGCCATTTGCCTAGCCAAAAACCCAGTCCAACATGGTAAGGTCAAACACATAAATATCAGATTCCACTTCCTGAGAGACAAAGTTGAGAAGGGAGATGTTGTGCTAAAATACATTGACACTAAACACCAATTGGCTGATATTCTCACCAAGCCCCTAGATGGTTTGAGATTTGCTTTTCTTCGGGAGGGGGGGGGTGGCTTGGTGTTTGCCATCTGTATGGCATCATTTGAGGGGGAATTGCTCTTTTTGTATATATTGAAGGACCGAGAAGGCAACTGGGGGGGGGGTGAATGGGAGCCAATAAAAATTCTTCACAAGAAATTGGCCTATGTCCCAATTTCAACCCGAGCCAACCTCAAAACGGATCACCAAGATTACACACATCAACTTGTGATGTGCTAACCCTAGGAGTGATCAAAAACAACAGCGAGACACAGCAGAAACCAAGGAGAGCAGCAAAGACTCCACACGGTCAAAGAACAGACTGATGAGGACATCACTTCTATGGATACACACAACACTCCTCCAAATCTGGACTTGCAAGGTCCAATGACTAGAGCTCGTGCACGACGACTAAATTTAGAGGTGAGCTCGTTCCTACGTTCTTCGCTATATGTTACTTTTGAGAATGGTTTGCTACCTAATGATTATTTTATGATTAGAAACCATGGAGAGGACCAGGAGATGATGGGAGAAGGAGTTGGGAACGTGGAGGACCAGCAAGGGCTTGGAAGATAAAGTGGAGGCCCAATCAAAACCGACTTCGAGTCTGTTTCGGGGCTCAGGACCAGTCTGTACTAAAACAGTCGCCCAGAACGCATACGAACTCGGATTTGGACGTTCTACATATGCACGGAAAGATAAGGAGAAGACCTTTCCAACGCCTCCGGCCTCATGTCAAAATGCATCCGGAGTCATCAGGAATCGTCAAAACAAGACAGAGTCCAGAATCTATGTCGGTGCTGCGTCGCCTATTTTTGGCCTTTGGGCTTTGTATCTAGTTGAGCCCAATTAGGGGCGCGTCCAGAGGGTCTTGCATGACCCTAGGGTCTTTATATACATCCGCCGCCGCACCATTAGGGTTTGGGTTTTGCTTAGATCAATTCTGTTCATAAACAGTTTTGCCGTTCATCGGTTTGTGAGACCCCAACTTTGAGAGTTTAATCATACATCTGCAATTGTGTTGCATTCTTCGTTGTTCTTGCTTGTGTTCTTGATTCGCAGGCAGGGATTAGCCTTCTCGGCAAGGTCAATCATCTTTGGACGGTTGATAACCAGAGGAGACGTCGTGCTGCGATTGCGGGGTTTAGAACGTGCTGTTCTGAAGCCGGATCGATTTGTGTGTCGCCTCCGACCAAATCAACTTACCAAGAACCTTTCGGAAGATCGGGAACCCTTGTTCACATCACAGACTCAAAATAGTTCACTGGACAATCATCGGCAGTGCCGATCACAGGCATCGGCAGTGCTGATAGCCACCATCAGCAGTGCCGGTCATATCATCGGTAGTGCTGATTGACATCAGAAAAAAACAAAATTTCTAGTCAGGACATCAGCAGTGCCGATCAGGATTTTCACTCACGCACCAGCAGTGCCGAGAAAAAGATGGGCAGTCCCGAACAGGGCATCAGCAGTGCTGATCGGCATTTTAGACAGAGCACCGGCAGTGCCGATCAAACTTTCGGTAGTGCCAATTGACAACAGAAAGTAGACAAAATTCCCGATCAGGGCATCAACAATGCGGATCCAGATTTTTGTTTCCGCACCGGCAGTGCCGATGGAAAGATCGGCAGTGCCAATCGACCCTCGACAGAACAGAAATTAGTTTGGGATTACGCAAGAACTTGACCAAAACCTAATCAAACGAACTCCAAATCATGCGATTTTTGCACTAGATAATCCCCAACACATCATGACCCCAATCCTAGACGATCCACTCAACTGGCTCAAGGAATCATCACAAATTTTAGATCTTGTCCCAAGAACACCAAAAAGGGGAAACTTGAGAAATCGTTCAAATCGAAGGTGCTAGAGCTCTTGATTCGGCGAAGGACCCATATAGGATTGTTTTAGATCATCATAGCACTAAGATCCCCTAAGAAATCTGCCCAAAAACTTGGCCAAAAATGAGATCAAAAATTCCCACGAAAATAGCTCCAAAAATAGAGAAAAAGAGAAATTCAGGATTTAGGTAGAGAGGAAGAACTTGAGCATTAATTTGAATCTCATATCATTGATTCATCAAATCAAGATACATGGATACATGGCTAGGAAGCCACCCTCTTCCTCCCACTATTTGGAACAGCAAGAGATGTCTCTCACACATCCTCTCCTCTCCTCTGTTACATGAAGACCTCTCCTAGCACTTTGAAATGAGTTCCTAAGACAAGGCTAATGGGAAAGAGGCACGTCTCCCACTAACCCTACCTCGCCTATATAGGCTTAGTGGTTGTCCTAAAGACCATACTACCCCTCACCTACATTACACTGCCACCTACCACCAGGGGCACAACCGTCCATCTTATTCCTCATCGCCCGAACGCCATTGAGCCTATCACGACTTTGCTTCACCTCAACGCAAGCTCTGCGATGGTGCCACGTGCACCTCCAATGACCGCCACCGGTTTTGAGGCCTAAACCAGGAAACCGCCTTGCACGCTTATTAAACCACGACCTCCTGATCTTGATGCGTGTCACCTTGTCCCGTGATCCTCCTCGTCGGCAAGTCTCTCCCGCCTTCGGTCCATTAGAAGCCTCTACTTGCACCGACAACCGATCACCTTTGACTTGTTCAACGCTGCCGTATTGATCACCACCCATAGTTTTGAGTCTCAACCACGAAACCGTCTGTGCTTCTTTCCTCTCCACATGTACGGTGTGGATCACCCTTGACTTCACCCGGCCTCCTGATCATCCGACCCCAAGTCTCCTTCTTGTGCCCAATCCTCTCGCCGTTGACTGCTAAGTTGACTCCAGTGACCTACACATCATGAGACAAGCAAACACATATCCCATCTCTTGCAAACTCCCCAACATCTTTAGCAACTCCGGTTAGTCAAAACCATGACAAGCACAAACTCATGCAATCCCTAGATTCCCAAATTTCAACTCAAACACCGAACTCAACCAATGCCAATTACTCAAAACATATTGCAAACCATGACACATGTCCACATGGTTTCTCAATCTCCCCCTTGATGAGTACATTGACAACATCAAACGCACAAAGCCTAGAGATTTGAAATGTGAAACCGAATAAGCACATCCAAATGGCCAAACCCAAAGAAAAGGTGAAAAGTAGCCATCTAGCATAAGAGGGATCACAAAACCAATAGTTGACAAAGAAAGCCACTCAAGAACACAAAGATTTTGAAAAGCGCATGAAAAACGCTCAAGGATATGATATGCTCCACCTCAACTTGTGGTAGGTCTCATGTAATGCAAAATGGATCATTTTAAGTTTCTTAGCACTATTTGTGCATGACCCAATATTGTCTCCCCCTTTGGTAATTAACTCATCAAAGAAGCAAAAGAACAAGCAAACATGCAATGCATGAAAATGAAAACCTAAGGAGCTTCAACAATTATGCAAACAAGCATTTAACCTTGCTAGTCATAAGTATAGATCTATGAAGTGTAAAAGCAGTAGCTCACAATCATACAAAGATAAAAAAATAGATAGCAAGGCATAAACACAAAGAGCTATACAGGCTAAGAAAAAAGATTGACTCGTTTAGATAGAATCAAATTTACTCCTCATGAGAAAAGTTGCCACCACCTGTGTAAGTACTCCCATCAAAGGCAAAACAAGCATCAAGTGAATCATAAGTATCTAGCCAGTCGCAATCTCAACCAAGGAAACAAGCATTCGCAGAAAATAAGCTCTACAAACGCTCACATATGCAACAGAGACTCATAAGAAAAGAGAAAAGCCTTATTCTTATGTGATCCTCATGTATCTTCTAATCCGTGCGGAGGGTAGCACGACTGGGTACGACAAACACCCCGAGCCTTCAAAGTACAATGTTTGGATATAGCATTTTTATGTTACTTCTAATCCATGCGGAGGGTCGCACGACTGGGTACAGCAAACACTCCGAGGCTTTGAAGCATAGTCAACTTATTTTGCAAATTAAAAGCATAAGGATGAGCATGCCTTTGCAGCAAAAGGAACAAACGTTCCCACAATGTTCCATCATGAGCTAAACATTTGCAAAGCCATATTTGCCAAACACAAAGTGCCAGGGCCAAGATATCCTCTAGACTAGCCTCAATGCAAGTTTCAACAAGGATAAAAGCAATTATACACATGGTGAGCAAGTTTTAGCAAGATTAGTTCATAAGTTTACAAGAAGCTAAGTTTACCTTTAAGATTAGCAAGTTGCTCAAAAGAGTCTATAACAAGCCATCTAGGAAATCTAAGCATGAGAGATTACTACCACATCAACAGAACTTAGCTCAAGCTCAATCATAGCAAAGAAAAATGCAAGAAAGCATAAGAATCAAAGCTCATCTACCAATGCATATATGAGATGCAATGCAAAAAGATAAGATACATATATACAAGAGAACACCAACTCCTCCTAATATGATGCCATAAGTATGGCAAACACCAAGCTCCCCCCGAAGAAAAACAAATCACAAAGCATCTAGGGGCTTGGTAAGGATATCAGCCAATTTGTTTTTGGTGTTGATGTATTTGAGCTCAACATCTCCCTTCTCAACATTGTCTCTCAAGAAGTGAAATCACACGTTAATGTGTTTGACCTTACCATGTTGGACTGGGTTCTTGGCTAAGCATATGGCACTGGAGTTATCACACATGAGCGGAACACTCTTAAAGGTTAACCCACAATCTCTCATGGTGGATACAATCCATAGAATTTGAGAACAGCAGCTAGCAGCAGCAACATACTCAGCCTCTATGGTGGATTGGGCTACACTCGACTACTTACGAGATGACCAACAGATCAAAGAAGTACCCAAGAAATGGCAAGTACCAAAACTGCTCTTCCTATCAATTCTACACCCAGCAAAGACCGCATCCGAATACCCAATGAGATCAAGAGATGAAGATGTAGAGTACCAAAGACCAAACTCAAGGGTGTATTTGAGATACCTGAAGATGCGCTTGATAGCCTTGTGATGAGTCACCCTTGGGGAAGCTTGAAAGCGAGTACAAAGACACACCGCAAAGTGTATGTCAGGTCTTGTTGCCGTCAGGTATAAGAGGGAGCCGATCATGTTCCTGTACTCTCTTTGGTCCACCACTTCATAGTCTTTGTCAGGGTCAACTACCGTTGTAGTGGACATTGGTGTTTACAACGGCTTCACATTGACCATGTCGAACTTCTTCAAGAGATCCTTTGTGTCCTTGGCTTGATGTATAAAGGTGCCTTGCTTGCATTGATTGATTTGAAATCCAAGAAAGAAGCTGAGCCACCCATCATCGACATTTGAAATTCACTTTTCATAGCTTCCTGAAATCTGTACGCAAGAGCATGAGAGGAACCTCCAAAGATGATGTCATCCACGTATATCTGAACCATTAGAAAGTCATTGCCATGCTTTCGAGTGAACAAGGTTTTGTCAACACACCCCATGACATACCTGCGCTCTAGTAAGAAGGTCTTAATCCTAGCATACCATGCCCTAGGTGCTTGCTTATGCCCATACAAAGCCTTCTGAAGCTTGTACACACGGTTTGGGTATTTGTGGTGCTCAAAGCTAGGTGGTAGTTTTACATAAACGTCTTCCTGTTTGAAACAATTTAGGAAAGCACTCTTGACATCCATTTGGTAGAGTCTAATGCCCTTAGAGGCAGCAAATGCGAGCAAGACCCTAATGGCTTCCATGCGTGCAATAGGAGCAAAGGTTTCCCCATAGTCTAAGCTCTCCACTTGACTGAAACCCTGGGAAACAATACTAGCCTTGTTTCTCACAACCTCACCATCTTTACCATGCTTGTTTTTGAACACCCACTAAGTTCCTATGACATTGACACCAACAGGAGGCTCAACTAGGGTCCATACTTTGTTCCTCTCAAAGTTTTCCAACTCTTCATACAAGGCATTAACCCAATGTTCATCAAATAGTGCATGTCCAACATCCCGAGGTTCAAATGTGCCAACAAATATGGAATTGGTAAAGCAGGCAAGATGTGCAGACCTTGACCTTGTTGTCCTCTCATAAAGATTACCAATCATCTATTGAGGTGGATGTTGATGCTGAATGTGGTGAGGAGCCTCTCTCTTAGAGCGTACCTCCCCCTCAACCACAACTGGAGCTGGCTCGACAGCTGCTGAGGTCAATGTAGATGCTTCTGGACCCTCTGCTGGAGTGGTGGATGTAGCAGGAACAAGCTCAGATGAGAGATGAGGTGAATCATCATCATCATCGTTAGTGCCCTATAGGTCCTCTTCTACAAAGATGCTTTCCTCCATTTCCTTGCTACCTGCAGTCTCAACCACATTGCTCGCACAAGAGTTTGATTCATCAAAGGTTACATCGCAGGACTCTACGATGGTGTTAGTTTCCAAATTCAAAACTTTGTAGGAATGGCCATGAAGGGTGTAGCCAAGAAAGATGCCATCGAAAGATCTCGACTCAAACTTATCAAGATTGCCACGCAAATGAGAAACATATGGCTTCCTCCCAAAATGTAGCTCATAAGAAGTCGCATTAGGAATTGAGCGCAAGAAAACCCGATTAGAAACATAGCAAGCAGTGCTGATGGCCTCAGCCTAGAACCGTCTCAGAGTCCTATGCTCATCGAGCATCATCCGGGCCATTTCCACCAAGGTTATGTTCTTTCGACCATACCATTCTGCTGAGGGACCCAAGGCGCTGAAAACTGATGCTCAATACCATGCTCAAGGCAGAAAGCATCAAAGGAGGAGTTCTTGAACTCGGTGCCATTATCACTGCGGATTGGTCGTAATGCACCAGGAAGTTCCTTGAACGATCTCAAAGCTAAGCTCCGAAAGTGATGAAACACTTCAACCTTGCTCTCAAGAAAGTAAACCCAAGAGTAGCAAGAAAAGTCATCAACAATCATAAGAACATACCACTTCCCACCCGCGAAACGAACCCGAGAAGGACCAACAGTGTCCATGTGAAGCAATTCTCCAGGGCGTTTAGTTATCAGCAAATTAATTGGTGGATGAGAAGCAACAATCATTATCCCATGACGAGAAGGAGAACAAACCAAATCCTTATCAAATTTGAGCTTAGGCAATCCTCGGATCAAACCTAGGCCACTCAAGCAACAAATCAAGTCAAAGCTCAAGTGACCTAGTCTCCTATGCCTTTTCCAAGAGCTTAGAAGAAGATTGAGCAAGCAAGCACTAGTGAGAACCAGAAGAGATAGCAAAATCAGCCTGAAACAGTTTCCCAATGCTAGAAATTCCACAAACAAAAGAGTCATTTGAATCAAGAACACAAGAAGCATTTTTCTTAAAGCGCACTTTCAAACCAACATACAGCAACTGAGAGATAGAGAGGAGATTGTACTTGAGATGCTCAACCAAACCAACATCCTTGAGAGTGAATTTTTCATTTACCTTTACCAAACCCCTTGCCTTCACTCTCCCTCTCTTGTCATCTCCAAAGGTCACATACTCCCAGCGCTTCAAGGGAGTGAGGCTGGAGAACCACTTTGCATCTCCGGTCATGTGGCGCGAACACCCAGAGTCCATTAGCCACTTGTTCTCCAGGCCTCCACCTGCTACCTACAAAGAACGAGAAGGGAAGATTAATGGCTCAATGCTGGGGTTAGTCAGAAAGATTTTGGAATCTAGCACTTCACCATACGACCGGTAGTAGTCATCACAGTTCTTTGCACATTATCATTTGAACGCATGGGACGAGAACCACGATGGGGAAAACGTGGCCTGTCAAAGCGTATCGACTCAAACCTTGGGTTGTGAGGATAGAAATCATATGTGTGAAAACCAAATTCACGCGAGCGACGCTCACCACGATGGGTAAAACATGGGAAGCCGAAGTGCTGCTGCGCAAAGCCTCTGTTTCGTGAATCAAATCCATATGAGGGATGACCCTGTCCATGATAGGCACGAGAAAAAGAGCAAGGCTGAAAATCAACAAAATCATCATGATGCACATTTCTAGTTAATTCAGCTTGCATCCTCTCAATCCTCTTACGCCTATAACAGTACTCATCCAAGTGGCCCTTACGACCACAGAACATGCAAATGTCAAAACTCATGTTAGGCTTTGTTTGCACAGGAGGGTTGGGTTTTGGTTTCTCTTTTTGCTTTGGGTTGAAGGATGGTTTGGGGTTTGGTGGATAGTATGTGTCAGTGGGTTTGATGGTTTGTTCGTCGTCCTTGTAGCTAGAGCTAGGCACAAGCTTACCCACATTTTCACTCTCTTTGTCACACCTCTCAAATCCCAAGCCCAAGTTGTAGGTTGACCTACTAGCACTCTCTTTGACTCTTGCCAAGTCACTCTCAATCTTCTCCTCACTCACTAGGGTTCTTTGGAGACGAGAGATGAGGTAGTCATTTTCTTGAACTAGGTTCTTGTTTTCCTCTCTAGTTATTGCAAGCTTATCCTTAAGAGAGCCACACACTACACATGGTGGTGGGAGAACCTTAGAGCATTTCTCATTTAGCAGCTTGGACTCAAGCTCTTTGACTTTGAGGGTTTTAGCTTCCAACTCACTTGTGAGGTTGGGGCACTTCTGACATGCACCCAAAAGAGTTGGTCTAGCCTTGAATTCATCAAGCTCTTTAAGGGCACTCTCAAGCTGACTGACAACTTGAGCATGCACACTTTCCCTATGTACAAGATCATTCATCACAACTTGACAAGACTCACACTCAACAACAATGTTATCTTTTGCAATCTTAGATCTAAGCGAAGTGATTTCATACTCAGCACTCTCCAACTTAGACTTAAGCTCTCTACTCTCACGAACAGCATTGTGAAGCTTATCATCTTGCATAAGCAAAACATCATGCAAGTGATCAAGTTCAGAAGAGAGCTAATCAAGAGTGGGAGGTACCTTGCTTGTGTCGGAGTCAGAGAGTGAGTCAGTGTTGTGATCATTCTTTGCCATGAAGCAAAGCCCGGTGAAGTCTTCCTCTTAACTGGTGGCTCCACAACCTCCTCCTCAGATCTTGTAAGGACGTCACTTGATGTGAGGTCAACATTGCTCAAAGCAGCAACGCAGGCGCGTGCAATGGCTTTGGCGAACTTCTTGGAGTTCTTACCTTTCTTGTAGAAGTGGTTCTTCTTCTGCTTGAAGTTATCAGTGTTGTTGTCATGGTGCCCGGCCTTCTTCTCCTTCTTGGGGCAGTCAGCAATGAAGTGTCCTAGGTCACCACACTCGAAGCAGGTTCTTGAACCACCTCCTCTTTTCTCTTTGCGGTTGTTGTAGAACTTCTTGAACTTCCTTATGAGCAAGGACAACTCCTCGTCAGGAATGCAATCCATCTGTTCATCGAAAGCTGCAAAAAGAGAAGAAAGAGCAAACTCTAAAGGAGACTTGTCAAGTGAGCGGTTAGTTCCATAAGAAGTGCCACTGCGACTACCCTTCTGAAAGCTACAAAGCAAAGCCTTGCTAGAAGCAGGATTAACATGATTAGGACGAGATTTCCTAGATAGTTCATGAGATTTCAGCTTGCTATACAGTTGCTCATAGTTCAGGGAACTGAAATCGGCAGTTTCCTCTAAAGCAGCAATTTTAACCCCCCCCCCCCCCCCAAACATTCTCATCAAGTGAAAACAGCAGTTGCTTAGCTCTATCATTATAATTGTACACAAGGTTACCACAAGCTCTCAAGTTACAGACAATTGCCTCAAACCTACGAAAAGTTTCATCTAGTGACTCGCTAGGTTTTTGTGCAAAGATTTGGTACTGTCTATTGTAAGAGTCCTTACGCATAGACTTGACTTGATTGGTACCCTCATGGTACGTGCAAAGATTTTCCCAAATTGCATGAGCGGTGTCAAGATGTGCAACTTGATCATGTTGACTCCTACCTAGAGCAGAAAGCAGAATATTGACAGCTTTGAGTTGTTATCATACTTGTTCAACTCACCTACTGGTGTGGTGTTGAGGTCGTCCGGTATGGCGTAGTCCTGCTCAACGATCTCCCAAATTGCACGTCCTTGGCTTAAGAGATAAGCCTTGGTCCGTGACTTCTAGTAGGGAAAGTCCTCTCCATCAAACATCCAAAGCTTGACCGCACGCTTCTCCATCAAACATCACAAAACCGGTGAAGGTCAATTAGTAATCAAACCGGCTCTGATACCAATTGAAGGACCGAGAAGGTGATGTGAACAAGGGTTCCCGATCTTCCGAAAGATTCTTGGTAAGTTGATTTGGTCGGAGGCGACACACAAATCGATCCGGCTTCAGAACAACACGTTCTAAACCCTGCAATCGCAGCACGACGTCTCCTCTGGTTATCAACCGTTCAAAAGACGATTGACCTCGCTGAGCAGGCTAATCCCTGCCTATGAATCAAGAACACAAGCAAGAACAACGAAGAATGCAACACAATTGCAGATGTATGATTAAACTCTCGAAGTTAGGGTCTCACAAACCGATGAACAGCAAAACTGTTTATGAACAGAATTGATCTAAGCAAAACCCAAACCCTAATGAAGAGGTGGCGGCTGTATATGAGGACCCTAGGGTCATGCAAGACCCCCTGGACGCAGCCCTAAGTGGGCTCAACTCCATACATGGCCCAAAGACCGATTACGGTGTCGCAGCACCAGGACAGATTCTGGAAGTTGAATTGTTTCGGTGATTGCCGACGTCTCGGAACAAATTTTGACATGGGACCGGTTGGGTTGGAAAGGGCTGTTCGTTATCTTTCCAGGCATATATAGAACATCCAAATCTGAGTCCGTATGCGTCCTGGGCATCCGTTTTAGTGCAGACTGGTCCTGGGCTCCAAAACAGACTCGAAGTCGGTTTTGATTGGGCCTCCACCTTGGCTTGGACGTCCTTGCTGACCCATCACGTCTCCAATCACCTCCCCAGCTATCTCATCATCATCTCCATGGTTTCTAACAACAATTAATTCATTAGGTAGCAATCTATTCTCAAAATCACATAAAGGAATCATTAGGAACAAGCTCACCCGTAAATTCAGTTGTCGCGCATGAACTTGTATTTTGGTTGGCGGAGTGCTGGGTGTATCCATAAGGGTGATGTCCTCATCAGAAGGCGACCAGAGAGGGAGGGGGGTGAATGGGAGCCAATAAAAATTCTTTACAGGAACTTGGCCTATGTCCCAATATCAACCCGAGCCAACCTCAAAACGGATCACCAAGATTACACACACCAACTTGTGATGTGCTAACCCTAGGAGTGATCAACAATAGCAGCGGGACACAGTAGAAAGCAAGGAGAGTGGGAAAGACTCGACAGGGTCAAAGAACAGACATAAAACAGGTCACTGGACAATCATCAACAGTGTAGATCACAGGCATCGGCTGTGCCGATAGGCACCATCGGCAGTGCCGGTCATATCATTGGTAGTGTCGATTGACATCAGAAAGAAAACAAAATACCTAGTCAGGAGATCGGCAGTGCTAATCAAGATTTTCACTCACGCACCAGCAGTGCCAAGACAAAGATAGGCAGTCTCGATCAGGGCATCAGCAGTGCCGATCGGCAATTTAGACAGAGCATAGGCAGTGCCGATCAAATTGTCAGTTGTCTCGATTGACAACAGAAAGAAGACAAATTTCCTCATCAGGTCATGGACAGTGCCGATCCAGATGTTTCTTCCCGCACCGGCAGTGCCAATGGAAAGAGCAACAGTGCCGATCGACCCTCGATAGAACAGAAATTAGTTCGGGATTAGGCAAGAACTTGACTAAAACCTAATCAAATGAACTCCAAATCATGTGATTTTTGGACCAAGTAATCCTCAACACATCACAACCCTAATCCTAGAAGATCCACTCAATTGGCTCAAGGAATCGTCACGAATTTCAGATCTTGTGCCAAGAACACCAAAAGGGGAAAACTTGAGAAATCTTTCAAATCGAAGGTGCTAGAGCTCTTGATTTGGTCAAGGACCCATATAGGATTGTTCTAGCTCATCGTAGCACTAAGATCCCCAAGAAATCTACGAATGCTTGTTGCCGTAGTTGAGATTGAGACTGGCTAGTGTCTTTTGATTCACTTGATGCTTGTTTTGCCTTGGATGGGAGTACTTATTCATGTGGTGGTAGCTTTTCTCATGACAAACAAATATGATTCTATCTAAGCTAGTCAATCTTTTTGCTTAGCTTGTATAGCTCTTGGTGTTTATGCCTTGGTATCTATTTTTGATCTTAGCTCTATGTTTATGATTAGCAAGGTTAAATGCTTGTTGGCATATTTGTTGAAGCTCCTTAGGTTTGCATTTTCATACATTGCATGCTTGTTCTTTTGTTTCTTTGATGAGTTCATTGCCAAAGGGGAAGAAAATATTGGGTCATGCACAAATAATGCTAAGAAACTTAAAATGATCCATTTTGCATTACGTGAGACCTACCACAAGTTGAGGGGGAGCATATCATGTATTTGAGCATCTTTCATGTGCTTTTCACAATCTTTGTTCTCGAGTGGCTTTCTTCTCAACTCTTGGTTTTGTGATCCCTCTTATGCCAGATGGCTACTTTTCACCTTTTCTTTAGGGTTTGGCCATTTGCATGTGCTTATTCGGTTTCGCATTTCAAATCTCTAATCTTGTGCATTTGATGTTGTCAATGTATTCATCAAGGGGGAGATTGAGAAACCGTGTGGATATGTGCCATGGTTTGCAATATGTGATAAGTAATTGACTTTGGTTGATTCAGTGTTTGAGTTGAAATGCTGGAATCTAGGGATTGCATGAGTGTGTGCATTGTTATGGTTATGACTAACTGGAAGTTGATGAGGATATTGGAGAGCTTGCAGGAGAAGGAAAATGTGTTTGCTTGTCTCATGATGTGTAGGTCAATGGAGTCGACTTGGCGGTCAACGGCGAGAGGATCGAGCACAAGTAGGGGACTTGGGGCTGGACGATCGGGGTGCTGGATGAAGCCAAGGGTAACCCACACCGTACACATGGAGAGGCAAGAAGCTTGGACGGTTTCGCAGTTGAGCCTCAAACCCGTGGGAGCGATGAAGACGATGTGTTGACCAAGTCAAGGCAAACAAGATGCCGGTGCAAGTGACAAGGGGGCCCAATGGAGCGGGACGTGGAGAGACATGCCGGTGGTCAGGATCGCGGGACAAGGTGACACATGTCGACATCAAGGAAGACGTGCTTTGAGAATGCAAGGTTGTTTCCTGATTTGGGCCTCAGAACCGGTGGTTGTGCTTGGTGGTGCACGTGGCACCATCACGGAGCTTGCGCTGAGGTGAAGCAAAGTCGTGAAGGGCCCGAGAGCGTTCGGGCGATAAGGAAAAAGATGGATGGTTGTGCCCATGGTGGTAGGTGGCAGTGTATTGTAGATACGGGGTAGGATAGTCTTTAGGACAACCCCTAGGTCTATATAGGAGTAGGTAGGGCTGGTGGAAGAGGTGCCTCTCTTTCCCTTAGCCTTGCCTTAGGTATTCATTCAATGTGCTAGGAGAGTAGTGGGTGTGTGAGAGACATCTCTTGCTCTTCCAAATAGTGGGAGGAAGAGGGTGGCTTCCTAGCCATGTACCCATGTATCTTGACTTGATGAATCAATGATATAAGATTCAAATTCATGCTCAAGTTCTTCCTCTCACCCTAAATCCCAAATTTCTCTTCTTCCCTATTTTCATGGGAATTTTTTATCTCATTTTTGAGTGAGTTTTTAGTCGGATTTCTTGGGGATCTTAGTGCTATGATGAGCTAGAACAATCCTATGTGGGTCCTTGAACGAATCAAGAGCTCTAGCACCTTCGATTCCAAGGATTTCTCAAGTTTCCCCTTTTTGGTGTTCTTGGCACAAGATCTGAAATTTGTGATGATTCCTTAAGCCAATCGAGTGGATCTTGTTGGAGGAAGGTCACAATGACCTGAGGATTCCCTGGTCCAAATATCACACATTTTGGAGAGATTTGGGGGAAAATCGTGACAACTTTTTGTTATGTCGGGGGTCGATCGGCACTGCCAATCATTTGGACCGGCACTGCCGGTGGGACAGAACCCGAATCAGCACTGCCGATGTGACAACCAGCACTGCCGGTGGCTTGGGTCAGAACCCCTCATTGGCACTGCCGATGGACAAGACCGGCACTGCCGATGGTGGCTATCGGCACAGCCAATGCCTGTGATCGGCGCTACCGATGGTAGTCCAGTGAGCCTCTTTTGTGTGCATTTCTTTGAGTCGTTTTGTCATAGCTGTTTTCTTGTGCTTCTCCTATTCTCTTCCACTGCTACTAGTCATTCCTAGGGTTAGCACATCACAAGTTGGTGTGTGTGACCTTGGTGACTTGCTTTAGGTTTGGGTTTGGTTGAAATTGGGACATAGGCCAAATTCTTGAGAAGAATTTTAATTGGCTCCCATTCAACCCCCCCCCCCCCCCCTCTGATCGCCTTCTCGGTCCTTCAACTTCTATATATTTCTCTTATGGTACCAAAATGACGTGATTCCTTTTTCCTACATTATTATACAACTAGTATCTGCTATCACATGGAATAATTCACATCATGAAAATCCAGTTTGATCTTACTTTTATCCGAACCATGCACAAACCTTCCATATAAGCGTGTTTAGCTACATGATGCACAAATACATTCAAAGATCTAACAAAATGCACAATCATGATCTCGATGTCGGGGCTCTTCCATTTAGGTTAGTCTCACTGCATAGTTTGATCTCCCACATTTTAATAGTGACACGTCGGCTTTAGAGTTTTTATCTTATAGATGAAATGGTCTTTCTCAATGCACAACTTCATTTCACTATTATTTCATGACTAGGATTGACAAATGCATGTTAGGATGAAACTTTATGCTCTCAATGGTAGTTTCAATTGAGTTTCATGCATACGAAATAGTGCTAAATGAGTTCATCCCTTTGAAACTCATTTGCCTAGTTTCATATTAATCACTCTGCCATGTCACCACTTTTTCTGATGTGACACATCATTTAATGCAAATGAAACTCCAACTGAGACTGGCCACACTTTGGCATCCTTCTTCAAAACACGAAGATACGATACGATCTACCCCTCCGTCCTACACGAACTCCGAGGCACTCGCTTCATTTACTAGGCTAAATAGCCAAGCGCTAACTAATTTGCATGTCAATTTCACATCGTGGCCATCTCCTCAAGCCAACCATCGTGCGCTAATTAATCTACATGCAATCCGACTTCGCCGTCTCCCGCATGCGCACGGCTAGCGCTTATTGACTTCTTCTCAAAACCAACGGCCACACATAAATAACTAGGAGCCCAACCGTAATACGCACAATATTTGTGGAAAACTCATTGTGTATGTTTACATAGGGAAGTTGTAAGTACCACTAGTAGAAGGCTATGGGTGTAGATACACCCACGACCAAATTGAAAAATCAACTATAGCTCTTTGATTTTTACCATGTATGCACCCCTAGGCTGACTCCAATCAGAAGAGGCAACTACGTGAGCCAAATACAGCTTTGCCTCATGGAATACTCGTCAAAACAACCATGTGCTCAAAACACCACTTACTTTAAATTCAATTGGAAGAAATTTGAACTTTTGATGAATCGAGAAAATACTGAGTACGTGTTCTTTTTATTAGGAATAACATAATTTACAGCTATGTCGTGAGTCACCTGCATGCACAAGAGGGCGACAATCCATTTGGAAGCAATTCACATATTTGGGTTTCTGAGATCTAACACAATGCACAATCTTGATCTCGATCCCGAAGCTCTTCCATACGAGCACTTTAACTTAATTTCACAAAGCAGAGAGATATGGCCTATACTCTTGATTTGATCTCAGTTTGGGCCCTGTTATGGTACCTCTATCACCTCCTAATAAGAGGTAAGACTTCAATTCAATCACATCCCTTAATTTTTATAGAGAGTAATAGGAAAGATAATGATGAGAAGAATATGTTGATCTCTAATATCATTTCTGTCCTAATCGCAACAACTAGACAGGGGTTTATTTGTAAAGGAAAAATATGCTTTACCTAGTGATGAACATACATTTGTACCGTTATTAAAATGAGGACATGCACCTACACTGAATAAAAATACTGTAGCACATGTATGTCCTATTGCTGGAAAAATGTAAAATGTTATAGATCATTACCAATCGAAAGGCATATCCGATTCTAAGATCAGTCATTATGTTTCACCTTGAATCTGGCTAGTGACCACGTCATATAGATTCCATCATTCAACATTATACATTGATGGAGGCATTCATTCCATCATACTGACTGGTAGGGCCACATTGTAGAAACTGGTGTTGAGTGAGTTAATTCTCTTTTGCATATTTCCTTCATTGACTCCTGTTTAGTGCAAAGTGGGTTCACAAATAAATGGTGTAGATGTAAATTTTAAACTTGATCAAAGCTTAGGCCATTTCATAGTTTGATTAACAAGAAAAACATATGACTAGTGTCTCTGGTTCATAATGAATGTAGGTCATAAGCAAACATGAGTTTTAATGCATTTGTCCTCTAGATCAATTCTTTCGTAAATTATTAACTCTATTAGTTTCATGACCGCATTGCGGTTAACCAAATAAGGTAACAATGCAATCATGCAAGGCAAAGTGATTAAGTGAGTAATAACATGCGTTCCAGGACATGCATGCTAGTAGAAGGTAAAAGACTATTTAGGAAACTAAACTTGATTAACCATCTAACTTACGTAGATTTAACTACGTACTTTACAAGATTAAAAGAAAGTATAAACTCATGCAAGTGATTTGAACCTAAAACATGGAAATTCAAATGGATGCACCAAACAAGGAGTTCTAGAGTTATTTTCATTAAGATGATCATGCACCAATTAATTACTACAAAAAAATCATAATATAAGCATGCCTTCTGTCACACCCATTTTAAGAAGCAAAACAGGTGCAGTTGTACGTGTGCCCAGGATCAAGTTACACACACATACGTTACATCATTAATGGTAAACAGAATAAGTATCCATATCATTTAATTATTACATCGTATCTTTATTATAAAAGGACTTGTTGGTCTAAAAGAAATGTACGTCAAAGCAGCGGAAATAAACTAGCGTAGACATCCCAAGACTCCACAGGCACCGACTGGTGGACCATCGCGTAATACTCGCCCCCATCGTCTTCATGGTGGTCCCAACCTTCTCATGTGGCTGAGCAGCAATATGGTATAGCAAGGGTTAGTACGTGTCGTACTCACCAAGTGGGGAAAAAGATGACATGGGCTAAAGACAAGAAAGGCTTATAGGGTCTATTGCATGAGCATTTAATTAACCTAAGCATCCTATTTAGGTCATCCCAACCATCAACCCACGGGGTCCTATCCAAGCCAAGTCCGATCCATCCACCAACCATGACCATCCGTAACCCACCAAACTAATCTTGTGAGGACTCCAGGCCGCTCATGACCGTGAGCACGGTTATCATGATAGTTTTACACTCTGCAGAGTTTGTACCATTTTACCCACAAGTCATGATTCCCTTTGAGCCCGTGGACGCGACCCACATTACACACTTCCTTAGGTGTGTGGCAGGGTTTCACTACGAGGCTTTTCCAAAGGGTCTCCTAGTACATGCTAGCCACTAAGGTTCCACCCCCGTCCATAAGTGATAGCCCACCAACAAGCAGCTCATCACCCCAGGAGCCCCCTCTTGAGCCATTCGGATACAAGGACAGTCCCCTTTTGACTTCCATTACCTGCTGCACCAACACTGGGAGAACACCAAATTACTAGGCCAAGCCTTACCCATATCGGTCTTGTGATGGCACTGTTTTCCTAGTTTATCGCTCCAAGAACCGGTTCCTAGGATCTACAACAAGCCTATCACCACTAACCATGCGCCCACTGCACCACATCCATTCCATCTGGCTTGCATAGATCCCTAAGTCCAATCCGTTCCGATGTGATATTGTTCATTAGTCAAAATTAAATGGAACCCAACAACCCAGTAAGCAACTAAGCATGTCTACCCATTTACCGATAAAAATTCTAGTTCAAGGCGACAAGGACAAGATAGAACAATACTAGTAAACCCTAACAATAGGTTCCCAATCAATTGACACAAGCATGCAATCCTAAAGTAACATTCACAATAGGTACAACATGCATCAAAGACACTTGCCTTTGTCCTGCATGTGTTGTTGCTCAACCACTTCGAACTCTTGCTCTTGGAGGTCCTCGTACGGTGATCCTTGTGTGTAGTCGTCTTTACGCGTGACAGTACCAGCACAAGCAATTGCATACAAAATAAATACACAGCCATGCATTCATGAAAAACAATATGTGAATGCAATGAATGCCAATGGTTATGCTCCTATGAGAACTTTGGCGCAAGAATCACCTAATTCGGAGTTACGAGTAAAAAGTTATGCCTAGTTGAAGCTCTAGGGTTAAAACAGTAAAAACAGGTTAATTTGGGGTTAAAAAAATATAATTTCAAAATATTATAGGGTCAAATCTGCAAAATAACTGGGTCTAAATAATGTAAAATAAAATCTAGGGACAAAATTACAATATTGGTGAAGTACTTGGGTTAAATTGTAAAAAGACAGGACCTAAAAATAATTAGAAACAAGTCCAGGGGGTTTTCTATAAACTACAGGGCCAAAATAATAATTTTAGTAAAGTACAAGGGTGTTTCTATTAAAATGTAGTGTTAAAATAATTTTTATGATGTTTAGGGGCTTAGATACAATTTACTAAAGCTTCTATACAAAAATAGGGGCATAAATATAATTTGAATTAAGCGTAGGGGCCTAAATGCAAAATCCTACCAATATCCAGTTTTATTTGAAAAAAATTAAACTAAATATTCCGTGGACCGGGTCTATGGATCGGTGGACCCGTGGTCCACTGGTCCACGGTGCACCGATTACATAACCCTTCGGGCTCCAGGGCTCCAAGGATAGAGGACATGCACTCCGGTGGCGACCATTCCAAATGGCGGCGCGGCAGTAGGTTTCGCCAGAGTTGGCTGGAATGGCACTCCGGTGGCCGGGACGGAGTGCCGAGGGGTCCTGGAGGTAGAAGAGGCGATGGCGAACTCACCAGTGAGGTCACGCAAAGGAGGAAGAGGCCAGGGAGGGCTCGTGATGGTGATCGGCGGCTCGGGTTCATCGGCAATGGTGAGAAGGGGTTCAGCGGCGTCGGCGAGCGTCGGGGAGCGGCTCTGAAGTCTCCTGGTCGACCTGCGATGCCGAGGGATGGGTCAAATTGGAGTGAAGGGCGTCAAAGGGGAAAAATTGATGGCGGTGGCGGAGCTCTGACCAGAGACGAGGAAGGGACGGCGCCCGGCGGCGCTGGAGTGAAGCAGAGAGGGGGAAAATCTCGAGTGCGTCCAGGGAAGGGTTGGGCGTCGACTTTTATATGAGGGAGGGCTAGGGTTCATCAGCGCGGCTTGGCGGGGAGCAAGGGCCGGCTATGTCGCGCCTTCCAAAAATTAGAGCCGGCGACGGGGGGTTTGGTGGGGGAAAGTGGGCCAGGGGAACGCGAGGTGTGCGGCGATCATGCCAGGGCTGTCGAGGCCGCGTGGGAGCGAGCGTGCGGGCGCTGATTTGAATGGGGGGAGAGAAAAATGGAAAGGAGCAAGATCGGTGGAAGGAAGGGGATGACAAGGCGGGGCCCGGGTGTCTGTGAGAGAGAGAGGGGAGAGAGGGTGATGGGTTCTGGGTAGGGCGCCTTCAGCGCTAGGGGGGGAGGCTAGCTGGGCCGCTTGCCCCGTGGGCTGGCTGGGCCGAGAGGGGGAAGTGGGTGGGAAGAGGGAGAGAACGGGGTGGTCTAGAAGAAGGGAGTTTTCAGCCCATTCTGGTTTTCCTCCCTTTTTCTTTTCCTTTTCTAATTCTTCGCCTATGATCGGCATAGCTTTTCTGCCTTGACTGTGCAACCTTCAGGTTCTCGCGCACAATCTTAACTTGTCTTTCTGCTTCTTGTAGTATTTCTGGTCCAAAGACTTGATTCTCTCCTGTCTCATTCCAGAAAAGAGGTGTTCTACACTTTCTTCCATATAGAAACTCGAAATGCGCCATCTCTATACATGCTTGATAACTATTGTTATAGGAAAATTCTGCATAGGGCAGACTCTTGTCCCAACTCTTGCCATATTCCAAAGCACAAGCTCTCAACATGTCTTCCAATATTTGGTTCGTCCTCTCGGTTTGTCCATCAGTCTGAGGGTGATAAGCAGAGCTGAAATTCAACTTAGTGCCCAGGGACTCATGTAGCTTCTCCCAAAACCTCAAGGTGAACTGAGAGCCTCTATCAGATACTATCTTCTTAGGGACTCCATGTAAGCATACTATCCCTGACATGTATAGTTCCGCCAACTTCGCACCATTGTAGGTTGTCTTGATAGGGATGAAGTGTGCCACCTTGGTTAAGCAGTCAACTATAACCCATATAGAATCATATCCCGACTGTGTACGGGGTAACCCAACTATGAAGTCCATTCTGACTTGTTCCCATTTTCACTCAGGAATATTCAGGGGTTGAAGCAATCCGGCGGGTCTTTGGTGTTCCGCCTTGACACGCTGACATGTGTCACATACAGCAACATATTCTGTGACATCGCGCTTCATGCCATACCACCAATAACGAGTGTTCAAGTCTTGGTACATCTTAGTACTCCCAGGATGAATGGAGTATGCAGATTCGTGTGCTTCCCGCAGGATCAGGTCATGAATGGGCTTCTTGTCTGGCACACATATCCATTTACCGATCCATATGGTGCCCTTCTCATCTTCTGTGAAGTCGGTAGCCTTTCCTTCCTTAATGAGCTTTCTGATCTCACTTAGCTTCTCATCATCTAACTGTCCCTTGCAGATTTTCTCCTCGAGAGTGGGTTCCACTTCCATTGCAATGGTCCCTAGCTCATTCACAAACCCAAGATTCAGTTGCTCAAACTCCTTGCATAGCTCTGGTGGTAACTCCTCCACAATTAGCTGGCAGCAATAGGTCTTTCTACTCAAGGCATCCGCAATGACATTTGCCTTCCCTGGGTGATAGTTGATACCCACATCATTGTCGTTGATCAACTCTAACCAATGTAATTGTCTTAGGTTCAGCTCAGTTTGAGTAAATATGTACTTGAGACTCTTGTGATCCATATAGATCTCAGAACGATGTCTAAGAATATAGTGCATCCAAATCTTCAGAGCATGTACCACTGCTGCTAACTCCAAATAATGTGTTGGGTACTTCTCTTCATGTGTGTTTAATTTCCTAGAGGCATATGCTATGACCTGTCCTTCTTGCATGAGCACACATCCAAGTCCTTGCTTTGAGGCGTCACAGTATATATCAATACTCCTACTGATGTCCGATAAGACCAGGATAGGAGCTGACGTTAGTCTTCGTTTCAATTCTTCAAAGCTAGCTTGACAATTCAGAGTCCACTCAAAACTCTTGTCCTTTCCCAACAACGTTGTCATCGACTTGGCTAATCTGGAGAAATCCTTTATGAAACACCGATAGTACCCAGCTAATCCAAGGTAACTTCTAATCTCTCGTACTGTCTGGGGTGGCTTCCAATCTAGAACATCCTTCACTTTGCCTGGATCGACTGACACTCCTCCCGCGAAGATGACATGCCCGAGAAATGCTACCTCCTTCAACTAGAATTCACACTTGCTCAGCATAGCATACAACTTGTGCTCTCGTAGCTTTTCTAGAACTAGCCTCAGGTGTTCCTCATGCTCTTCCTCATTCTTTGAAAATACCAAGATGTCATCGATGAAAACCACAACAAACTTGTCCAAATACTCCATAAACACCTTGTTCATAAGGTACATGAAGTAGGCTGGTGCATTGGTCAGCCCAAATGACATCACTGTATACTCATATAACCCATATCTTGTCCAAAAAGCCGTCTTGGGTATGTCTGATGGTCTGATCTTCAATTGGTGGTACCCAGATCGTAGATCAATCTTGGAGAAGACACAAGCTCCCTTCATCTGATTGAACAAATTCTCAATCCGTGGTAGGGGATATTTGTTCTTAATAGTCACCTCATTAAGAGAACGGTAGTCTACATACATCCTCTGTGTCTTATCCTTCTTCTCAACAAAGAGTACTGGAGCTCCCCAAGGTGAGGAACTAGGGCGAATAAAGCCCTTCTCTAGCATCTCTTGCAATTGCTTTTTGAGCTCTACTAACTCGTTAACAGGCATCCTATAGGGCCTCTTAGATATAGGTGCAGTTCAGGTATTAAGTCGACAACAAACTCTATTTCGCGGTCAGGCGGCATACCTGGAAGTTCTTCTAGGAATACATCAGGGAATTCACAAACCACTCGTATCTCATCTATGGGGGTGCCCCTGGCTTGATTTAGTATGACTTCATTGACTGCGCAGTTGGCTGCTATGAACTCGACCTTGGTACCTCCTATACTGGTCAATTGTACTGCCCGCTTGGCGCATTGTATCACCCTATTATACTTGCGTAGTGTTGGTCGTATCTACGCACCCACTTATATACCGGAAGAAGACGGTGTACGATTGTAGCACTTTTTCCCTTGAATTGACTATTCTAGGGTTTATCGAATCCACTGGGACCTTAGGGATTTATTAAACAAAGTTAACAGTAAAAGATCTAGTCAAGGCTACTGTCAAGGTCAGGTTGCATGAGGGGGACACTGGCCAGTGCAAAGGTGCGCCAGACAGTAAATCTGTCGTTGCACCGATCAGCGCAGGAGTCGAGCCAATCGGCACACTAATGAAACCAAGTCAAAGTGCACGAGATCTATTAAATCTGGGGTTGTGCCGATCGGCGTAGGAGTCGAGCCGATCGGCACACTAGTGAGTCTAAAGCCAAAGTTGTTGCACTGATAGACACAGGGGTTGAGCCGATCGGCACACCAGTGAATCTAAGCCAAAGTGTTCCAGATCTTGTAAACCTATGCTGGTAAGTGAGTAGCCAGATATCTACTAGTGAGATCGTAACCAGAAAGTCTAATTGAATAGCATCATAATGGGTAATTACATAGATCAATGAAAACCTATAATGAGTAAGACCACCCTGCTTTCTGAGCGGCTCCCTATTTATCGCAGCGGGGAGGAAACCCTTAACCGCGCAAGTATCTTAGCCTACTCAATTATCCAATAGTGCTGCGCAGGCTTAGTGCTGTCACCGCTAAACCACACTACTGGCATCATCAAGCAACCATAATCAATACAATGTCCGAATACTATCCTAATCACCACGATTAAGATAATATCTACTTACTTAGCCTAGAACTAAGCAATTGGAATGAGCACATGCATGATTATAGAATCAAGATAGACAATCACCAAAACCATCACCAACATATTCAATCATCCTTGAGATACATAGAGTAAGATTCATCCCCATCGAGATGGCCTACCTTGACGGATCAACTCTTGACTCCAATGGTTCTTGAAACTCAACTAGAGATCTATTCTAACAGGGCAAGCCCCGGTGGCTCTAACTCACGGATCTGGTGTCCCTCTGTCACCTCCCCCTTCTGCGGCGAGGGTTTACAAGTATTTATAGGGGTTCTACTCGTAAAGGACTCGGTTTCTAGCAAATAAGGCGGTTGCGCCGATCGGCGCAGGATTGCAGCGATCGGCGCAAGCCATGTCTTGTCTGATTTCTTCTCCGAGTCGGTTCCTTTGTCTTCCACAGCTGCCATATGGGCCTTTTCCTTCGAGATAAAGTCTTGTACTGCACGTTAAGATCGTGGAGTTCCATAAATCTTCTTGAAGTTCCATAATTCTTCTCAGACAAATATCTTCAAGTGTCTTGCGCAGATAAACTTCCATAAACAAGTGGAATGAGCCTCGGTCACTTCTGTGGGTCAAAACACCCTTGCGCCGATCGGTGCACTGGGCTTCTTCAGTGCTTTTCGTCGGTTCTGGACTCCTGTCCTCTCCATCATCGCATTAATCACCAATTTTACCTGTTTCTGCAATAAAGCTCTAAAACAACGCATATACAAATATATAGGCAATATCACAAGTAAATGGCCTAAATTAGTATCAATTATGCTCTAATTGGGGTAAAATTCACATATAAAAGGGGCACTTGGGAAGTGCCAATAGTTCCCCCACACTTAAACCTTTGCTCATCCCGAGTAAAGTAAAAGAAAGAAAAATCGAAAAACATACTCTTTCTATCATAAAAGATATGTCAAATCAGCAAATGTTGAGCATTGTTCTATTGTGGTGTATTGCATATTGGTATTCAGCAAAATAGATCAAATATGGGCATAAGCTTAAAGTTCTCCCCAAAGAAAAAGATCATGTCCAATTCATAAATTATGACTTTTCCACACATGAGAATCACTTAAAAGATTGTTGTGAACATAGAGAATCTATCTTCCAAATAATCCAAGGCAACAACTCATCTTTCAAATCATTCAACCTATATTCTACATCATAATGATCAAATAATATTAGTGTAAGGCTTATATGAGTAGCTAGGTAAGGTAATTCAAGGATTGCAAACATAAATCAATAATATATTGTCAAGCTAGGAGATTATTCTTCGTTGGAATTATAGAAACTTATCAAGATGGCAATTAAGAAAGAAAAATTTAAGAAAGGACTCAGACTTTGGATATGTGGACATGTGCATAGTAAAAATTTAATCTTGAAAGATTGCACATGGTTGGAATGATTCATGGCTATATTGAATTTCGAGAATAAGCATGTCATACCATCCCCCCACACTTCAAATTTTGCTAGTCCCTTAGCAAACAGCAGAGGTTTTTTTTTTGACACCATCTCTGTTGCGCCGATCGGCTCAGGGTGCGCCGATCGGCTCTCAACCCAAATTTACCAACATTTGTTGGTATTTGATTTGTCTAGCTTCAACATTTATTCAAGAATTAAATATAGCCAGAAATATAGGATGTGGTCAAGGAATGATACTCAACAAGATGTATTGGGTTTATGGTAGTGTACTCAGCGGAATTGAATTTTTGCATAAGTAATTTCAAGGCTAGAAAAAGATACACAAAGAATTGCCATCTTGATAAAATTCATACCAAAAAGAATTAAATCCTAATCGAACTCAACCATCAATTTAATGTTTATCTACATATCAAAGGTTCATGAGTGTTGTTCATAATATGGCATTGGTAGGTAAGGATCTTGAAAAACAATAAATTCTAAAGTTCACAACATGAAAATTTATTTTTGAAAAGATTGGTACTAAGTTATCATTACAAACTGGACAACACAAATGAAGCACATGGGTACTCAAAATTGCTCCATATTTGCCGAATAATCATTAAGTGTAAGTTCGAAATTTTATTCAATGCTCAACACTATTTGATCTTCATCAACACTTTTCAAGAAAGTATAAATAATTCAATTCTCCTAATAGAGCATAACCGCCACTATTATATTAAGATCAAAACTTGAATACATGATGATGATTTTTGCACACACTTGCATGAAAATAAAACTACTACTAACACACTTGCATGAAAATAAAACTACTACTAACACACTTGCATGAAAGTAAACACACCCGATACATGGTTTCCCAACCCGCTCACACACACATAAGTAAATAAAGAAAAAGACTGCAAAAGATAAAAGAAAACGCAAACCGGGAAACCGATACACGTGCCAACTCCTAGGCACTCTAGTCATCTGAAAGTGGAGTTGGTGGCTGATCAAAGCCATAGCACCGTGCCTTAAGTCGCTCGAACTCCTCCACCATCGCATCGTGGTTGTACCTCCATTGGGACGTGGCCTCCTCCACGCGCTCGATGTAGTGCATGTTGTTGTCGAGGTACCCCTGCATGGGCACGAAAAAGTTTGCACCGGGCACAGGAGGCACCACTGGTACACACCCGTGGTACCTGTAGTCAATGCCCGCGCTGCAGTAGGGTGCGCTGATCGGCGCGTTGCCTGCGCCGATCGGCGCAGAGGGCTGTGAACCACCGGCTGTGTCGCTCCACCCTAACTGGTACTACTGGTACTCCTGGCGTGACCGCCAGGAGTCCCACTCGCCGTCGGCAGCTATAGATGTGTCCGGCTGTCGAACCCGCCCACGGCGGTTCCTTAGAACTCGGCCCCCCTCCAAGAGACCTTCCTCAAGCCAATTTCCTCCCTCCAGCTTGCGAGGGAGAAAAACTCCTAGCTCCGCACACGGGAGCTTTATGTTGGTGCCGCCAACATGGAAGCCGGCGTGAACACTTCCTGTGACAATATTGCCACGAGTCATATTCTCGTCGATCTCCGTCGCGCACTCCCACTTGTCATTGCACCCTCCCGGTCCGTCGTTGTCGTAGACGAGGGCTACTAGGCGTTGAAAATAGGCCCTGAAGGCCAACTTCTTGCTTGCCTTGCCCCTCTTGTCGAGCCAACCCCGCACCATCCCCAACATGGGATTGCAATGAGACGGACTCACGATGGCGTTGAAGAGCCACCGCAAGTCCGTATCGGTGACGTTGCTGGAGTCGACCTTGTCGCCTATTCGCGCCGCCAACCACCGATGGAAGACTTGAATGGTCGGGTTGCGGATGTTTCCGCGCTTCATCTCATCTATAAATGAGAGCCGCCTCCAAAAGGAGTCCAACTCCCCACGTCCTAAGATGCCGATGACGTCGGCGTCGGCATCGAAGCCGAAGGCTTGAGCTGCCGTCTCCATGGTCACCGTGTGGCTGATGTCGCGGACACAAAAGTTGACGGCCTCGCTACCGTCTTCGACGGTGCCAAGCCTCATCGTAGAAGCAACCTCGGTGATGGCGTTGAGGTTGTAGTCCATGGGGAGGAGGTGGAAATCCACCCAGCCGAGGTTGTCTAGCATCCTCCTTAAGTCCTCCCACATGCCGACCGAGGTGAGGAAGGTCTTGTCCAAGTCAAAGTTGGGGATGAACCTTCCCCTCACCGTGAGGTAGTGCCGCTCTTCCTCTGCACTCAGGATGGTGAAGCCCTCCTCCACCGTGCGCGGCATGAAAGCCGGCGGCGGTGGTGATGTGGGAACCCCACGGCTTGCCACCGTTTGGCTCCTCGTATGTCGCTACCGCCGAGTCGATGGATGCACCACCCACCGAAATGTCATCGCGAGCGTCGGAGCCACCCCTCACCGAGGAGCTACCGCTCGACTCGCTGCTGCTACTGGAACTGCTCCCCCGGCGCAGCCTCTTGCCCAACTTGCGGACGGAGGAGCGGAGACGATCCATCTGCGAGGAATACGGAACGTGTGCGAGATCGTGGGTAGTGGGGAAGGTGGAGAGATTACCGGGATGGTGTGCCGAATGGGGGCGCCTAGCCTCCCTTTTATAGTGTGGGAAACTTCTAGGAGAAGGAACGGCCATAAAATTTCAAAATTTGAGAGCGCGCCGATCGGCACGAATATTGCGCCGATCGGCACAATTCAAATTTTGAATGCTCTGACCACTCTGATGCTTGATTCCCCTCCTTCATCTCGCTTCCTGGCACATCATGTTGGTTGGTAGGGGAACAGCACAGAATCCTGATGTCTTGTTGGCGGCGCCAATCGGCGCGGGCCCGCGCCGATCGGCGCGCCGTCTCTTTTTTAGCCTTTGGTCAATTTCGTGTCTCCCCTGCACTGCACACCTACATAATAATCATACCTGTTCCTCAAAAACAATGCCTGCCACTTTTGTCGCCCATTTGGGAACATCATGGGTAGCCGCGCCGATCGGCGCAGTAGGGCGCCGAACGACGCAAGTCCCTCGCACCTCGTCTTTAGGTCCGGCGCTGATTTTGATGCCTCATATTCATCTCTTTCACCTAATTTCCACTTCTCCAATGTTCCTGTAGTATTGACATACGTGTCGGGGCTCATCTGGTGAATGCGCCGATTGGCGCTGACTTGCACCGATCGGCGCGACGTCCGTTTTTGCTTCTGGCCCCTCGCTTATTCGCTAGATGCTGTCTTCATCCTTGAAAATAGCTCTGTCTCCAAAAATTATTGTGCTGGTTTAGCACTCCTTCAATTTTGGGCGTCGTTGGCCTTCTGTCCTGACTTGGGCAATAGTGTGCTGATCGGTGCAGATGTGCGCCGATCGGCGCAAGCTCTGTTCCTTCCTGTTTTTGGTCTTTTTTTTTATATTCCTACATTGTTAGTCTACAGTATGTATATACACAGTTTTGCACGAATAAACAGACAGCGCAAGAGCACACAAGAATTAAGCACATACTTTTCTAATTTTTTTTATTTTATTCGGGAGATAATTTTTATCACAAGCAAGCAAATTTTAAAAACACCGGGTTGCCCTCCCGGGCAGCACTAATTAACTAAATGAAATGGGTTACCCTCCCATAAGCACTAAATAACTTCTAAATCCCCCGATCATTGGGTTGCCTCCCAAGAGCGCTCTAGTTATTTAAAGGTTAATGAGCTCGACCTCCCCGCAAACAATCAATCCTTAGTGTCGCGGTGCGGGATGTCAGGCCGCGACACTACAAGGTTAGCTGATCTCTATGGTTCATATAGCTTGGACGACCTATCCATACATCCCCTCCAATTACTTTCGACGCCTCCAGGCCACGGTGTCTTGTATCTCTTCACTTCATCAATAGCACGGCACTCTTCTCCCTTTGGGCGAAACTTGAAAGAGTAGGGAGTCCCACTTATATCGAAGCTTATCTTACCACTCCCAACATCAATACTTGCCTTTGCTGTCCTTAAGAAGGGTCTGCCTAAGATCAACGGGGTCCTCGTCCTCTTATCCATGTCAAGCACAATAAAATCAACAGGGACGATATGATATCCAATTTGAACAGGCACATCCTCAGCAATTCCATCAGGAAAGCGTACCGATTGACCGGCTAACTCCAAACACATACCCGTAGGCTCTAATTCAGGCAAATTGAGAGTTATGAATATATGACGGGGCATAACACTTACGCTTGCTCCAAGATCGCACAAGCACCTATCAAACATCCTTGTTCCAGTCATGCATTTGATGCTCGGTGATCCAGGGTCGGGTTTCTTCTCCAGTGCAACATCATTGATTACCGCCATTAGTTCCTTAGTGACCTTCACAACCTCCTCAGAAACTAGAGACTTCTTGTTGTGCATCATGTACTTAATGTACTTGGCATAGGTGGGAACTTGGATAGCGTCAACGAAAGGGACATTGATGTAAAGCCTCTTCATAATATCGACGAATCTTGCAAACTGCTCGTCGTGTTGTCGCGCTCTTTCTGTCTTTGTCAGTAGTTGAGTATCTAGAAATGTGGCAGGGCCATGCTCTTCTGTCTCCACGCCCATTTTCAGACCAGAGAGTTCATCATCATCCTTGCGCCGATCGGCGCTTTCAGAGAGCCGATCGGCTCCGACAGGGTCGTCGCGCCGATCGACGCCGGGTGTGCGCCGATCGGCGTGGGGCTTCTTTGCTCCCACAGAGTGTTCTGGATCTTCTGTTTGTTTTCCTAATCACGTAGCTATTGCCTTCAACTGTTCTGCAGACATCGTATTGCCAGGAATAGCCCCCTTATTGCCTTGAATGGCTTGCGATAGCTGTCCCATCTGTTGCTCCATAATTTTGGTATGCTTCAAAATCTGCTAGTTGGAGCTCCCAATTTCTATCACCTTGTCATTAACTCTCTCAAGGACACGATCAACCTCCTTGAATCTAGCTTGATTGTCTTTGTTGATCTTCTCTTGAGCTTGGAAGAACTCATGACATTGGAGACGAAGTGGGATAGAGTTTTGCATGGACGAACTAGGAGAGAAAGAACTCCTTTGTTGTTGATATTGGGGCTTCCATCCACTATTCTTCATATATTCTAACATCTTCATCTCTTCAGGGCAATCTTTCTGCCCATGACTCACACAGGTGAGGAGTTTTCTTGGTCTTGCAGGTTTCTACCGCCGCTTTGTCAAAGATTTCAGCACCATTGCTGCACCATTGCATGAGTTGACAAGGAAGGGCATTGACTTCCATTTTGGTAAGGTACATCATGAGTCTTTTGATGCTTTGAAGGACAAACTTACACATGCACCATTGCTGCAATTACCCAATTTTGATAAGACTTTTGAGCTTGAATGTGATGCTAGTGGTATAGGCATCGGTGGTGTTTTGATGCAAGATGGTAAACCTATTGCATACTTTAGTGAGAAAATTACTGGGCCTGTTTTGAATTATTCCACGTATGATAAGGAACTATATGCACTTGTACGTTCTTTAGAGACGTGGCGTCATTATTTATTGCCCAAAGAATTTGTTATTCATTCTGATCATGAATCACTTAAGTATATTCGTTCTCAATGCAATTTGAACCGTAGACATGCTAAATGGGTTGAGTTTATTGAGTCTTTTCCTTATATTATTAAACATAAGAAAGGGAAGGATAATGTGATTGCTGATGCTTTATCTAGGCGATATACTTTGTTGTCTCAACTTGATTGTAGAATTTTTGGACTTGAGACAATTAAAGAACAATATGTTGCTGATGTTGATTTTAAAGATGTATTGCTGCACTGTAAAGAAGGTCGTGCTTGGCACAAATTTGTGTTGAATGATGGATTCTTGTTTAGAGCTAACCGCCTATGCATTCCAGTTGGTTCCGTTCGTCTTTTGTTGTTGCAGGAGGCGCATGGAGGTGGATTGATGGGTCATTTTGGTGCTAAGAAGACAGAGGATATTTTGGCCACACACTTCTTTTGGCCAAGGATGAGGAAAGATGTTGAGCGTTTTGTTGCTCGCTGCACTACATGTCAAAAAACTAAATCTCGATTGAATCCACATGGTTTATACATGCCACTTCCTATTCCTTCTATTCCTTGGGCCGATATTTCTATGGACTTTATTTTAGGACTGCCTAGGACTAAGAGGGGGAGCGATAGCATTTTTGTTGTTGTGGATCGTTTTTCCAAGATGGCACACTTTATACCATGTCATAAAACTGATGATGCTAGTTACATTGCTGATCTTTTTTTCAAAGAAATTGTACGTTTGCATGGTATGCCTTCTACTATTGTTTCAGATCGTGATGCAAAATTCTTGAGTCATTTTTGGCGCACGCTTTGGAATAAGTTGGGTATAAAGTTGTTATTTTCTACAACTTGTCATCCACAAACTGATGGACAAACTGAGGTTGTGAACCGCACTTTGGGTACTATGTTGCGAGCTATTTTGAAGAAAAATTTGAAGCAATGGGAAGAATGCTTACCTCATGTTGAGTTTGCTTATAATCGGGCAACACATTCTACTACCAAGGTAAGTCCATTCAAGGTAGTGTATGGTTTTGATCCCCGTACTCCACTTGATATACTTCCTTTACCTATTAATGAGAGAGTTCATGTTGATGCTAAGGAGCATGCTGAATTTATTTTGCAAATGCATGAGACCACTAGACTTAGCATTGAAAAGATGAATGAAAAGTATAAAATTGCTGGTAGTAAGGGTAGAAAGGAAGTAAAGCTTGATGTAGGAGATTTAGTGTGGTTACACTTAAGGAAGGATAGATTTCCAGAATTGAGAAAGTCTAAAATAATGCCTAGAGCTGATGGTCCATTCAAAATAATAGAGAAGATTAATGATAATGCATACAAACTTGAGTTGCCTCCCGATTTCGGGGTTAGTCCTACTTTTAATATTTCAGATTTAAAACCATACTTAGGAGAAGAGGATGAGCTCGAGTCGAGGACGACTCCACTTCAAGAGGGGGAGGATGATGAGGACATCACTCCTATGGATACACACAACACTCCTCCAAATCTGGACTTGTAAGGTCCAATGACTAGAGCTCGTGCACGACGACTAAATTTAGAGGTGAGCTCGTTCCTACGTTCTTCGCTATATGTTACTTTTGAGAATGGTTTGCTACCTAATGATTATTTTATGATTAGAAACCATGGAGAAGACCAGGAGATGATGGGAGAAGGAGTTGGGAACATGGAGGACCAGCAAGGGCTTGGAAGCCAAAGTGGAGGCCCAATCAAAACCGACTTCGAGTCTGTTTCGGGGCCCAGGACCAGTCTGTACTAAAACAGTCGCCCAGGACGCATACGGACTCTGATTTGGACGTTCTACATATGTGCGGAAAGATAAGGAGAAGACCTTTCCAATGCCATCAGCCTCATGTCAAAATTCATCCGGAGTCATCAGGAATCGTCAAAACAAGAGAGAGTCCAGAATCTGTGTCGGTGCTGCGTCGCCTATTTTTGGCCTTTAGGCTTTGTATCTAGTTGAGCCCAATTATGGGCGCGTCCAGAGGGTCTTGCACGACCCTAGGGTCTTTATATACAGCCGCCGCCGCACCATTAGGGTTCGGGTTTTGCTTAGATCAATTCTGTTCATAAACAGTTTCGCCGTTCATCGGTTTGTGAGACCCCAACTTCGAGAGTTTAATCATACAGCTGCAATTGTGTTGTATTCTTCGTTGTTCTTACTTGTGTTCTTGATTCGCAGGCAGGGATTAGCCTTCTCGGCGAGGTCAATCGTCTTTGGACGGTTGATAACCAGAGGAGACGTCGTGCTGCGATTGCGGGGTTTAGAACGTGCTGTTCTGAAGCCGGATCGAATTGTGTGTCGCCTCCGACCAAATCAACTTACCAAGAACCTTTCGGAAGATCGGGAACCCTTGTTCACATCAAAGGGTTGGGCGTCGGCTTTTATAGGAGGGAGGGCTAGGGTTCGGTGGCGTGGCTCGGCGGGACGCAGGGGCCGGCAATGTCGCGCCTTTCCAAAATTGGAGCCGGCAGTGGGGGGTTTGGTGGGGGAAAGTGGGCCAGGGGATCACGGGGTGTGCGGCGATCATGCTAGGGCTGTCAGGGCCAATACTTAGAGCACTAGATCAGTTTATTTGGGAAATCCAAAAGTACCAGCGTATAGGGTAAACATTGTAAAACAAAGAGGTCCAGACACGCAGAACGTGCATGGCGATATCTATGAAATATGGATTTTTGAAATTGACTTGTTGATTAGGAAACTTAGAAAATTTCAAGTCTTGGATCTTCCTTAACTTTTAGGCAATTTGTAAATTCGAATTGGGGCATCAAATGAGGTCCAAATTTACCAGGGGTGGCATATCCATGAAGAGCAAGGTTGGTAGTAACAAGAAGGGATTGTGTCATTCTGGAAGGGAAATAATGTTCTAAACCACCAAAAATGAAGGTTGGTAGTAGCAAGGTGGCATATCCAGCGAGTTATGAAGTTTCAAAGTTGTTTAACAGACAAGGCTGCTATCTGCTCACAAAATGTGATTTTGCTAAAAATTCCAAAAGTGACTCTACCTGATATGGTTAAATCAAGCCAAAATTATATGTTATTCCTAATGATTGGATCTCAATTATGAGGACTATCTGGTTCAGTGAGTCCTTATAAAATTTGAAATTTAAAATTTGAAAGCAACTCTATTTCTAAGCTTTATTTGATTTATTTGGTCTACTTACCAATGAGATAAAATCACCATAAATTCGCCAAAATTCTTATTTGAGTCATGGACCAAGATTATGTATATTTAATTGGGTCACATATAATAGAAAATTTGAACTTCTAGTTCAAGGCCTTTTTGACTCAAATTCAAATAAAATCAAACTTGGGTTTTAAAATTGTTATTCCTGATTTTGGTTTTTTTCCTTGACTTTGTAAGAGGATAAGGTAACACCTGGGATGTCATAGCCCTCCCCGCATAAAGAAATCTCATCATGAGATTAAAGGAGGTCAAAAAAAAATTCAGGTTTGGTCTACGGCCTATGGACTTTGGCATAATGCTTTGTGGCTACTCCTTCATTCCCATGTAGCCTCATCTTCAGTGGTGACACTTGGAATGCATCATATACACTAGCAAATTCGACTAGCAACTGGAGCACGTGAGCTATGGGTCCACATCTTGCAGTGATACGGTAGGCTGATATATCATAGTACTAAAATTTTGGGAAGACAGTGAAAAAATGGATTTAATTATGATAGGAAGATTTAGAATAGCAATAGATGATACAACATCAAATTTGAGCTAGGATTAAAATGAGTGACAAAGAGCCGAAAATCTGAATAGCAACAAATTGGTAACTTAAGGCGACACGGATAGAGGTATAGAAGAATTTCAAAAAATTTGGTTTGGGTCAATCAGCTATCAAAAGGGAATCATGACTTGGGGCTCCACAAGGCTGATCAACAAAAGAAAATCAACCTTGTAGACAATTATTCTAGCATATAAGGGATCAATAATTCAAGCAGTTTCGAATCAAATAGACAATCGAAGGAAAAATAGGCCAGCAAGGTCTTGGGTCTCTTGATTGCTCTTGAATGACAACAATGGTTTTGAAGCAACCAACAAAAATAAGGTTCAATAACATGGTTATTCAAATTTCATATTCTTGCTCATTGTTAATGGTTATTCCTGTATATTGACCCTGATTGCATATCTACATGTTCCCCAATAAACACCAGAATGCTATGATGCAATTTACGTGCATGACATGCTTGCGTGATGCTATGCACATGGATGATGATGCATATGCAATGATGCACTTGAAGAATGACATGTTACATATGAATGATGCACTGATGCTGCATATGTCATGATGTATATATGTATATGAAATGGTGCACATAACGTGATGCATATGCTTGCACATGCACATATAACTGTTGTAATATGGTGCACATAATATGGTGCATACATGATGCTTCATGCATATTCGTGATGCGCGTGAAGAATGATGCAATGAAATTATGTGATTTTACAATGCAAACAATTTAATGATATACATTAGTGAGTTGTATAAATGCATATGATCCATGCATTTAAAATTTTATTTGCTTGAGCAAGAATATGACACGGCATGGGTGAAATATCATTGGAATAGCTCCGGAGGGGGATCTTTAGGAATTGACAATAAGATGAAGGCATCTAGAATTTGAGGGTACTATTCTGGACTGTTTTAGAAAGTAATGGTCTGCCATTATTAGAATAAAACTAGACACGTAACGGACTCCGAAAATAGCGGTAGCAATCTGTCTTGACTGTAAACAGCAGTCAGAAAAACCAAAGCTGGCAGAACTGGATGCAGAATAAAATTTTTTCTTTCACACCAAACTTTTAGGGGACTTACATATCTTTCCATCGCATATTTATACGCCTTCATACGATGAGTAAAACTCAAGATATGGCTACTTGAAGTTGACCCCTAATGTCTGAAATTCTGTTCTTGTCACACTCTGTCTTCACTGGCAGTCAATACAAACATTATAACTGCTCTTTATGAGTGCAGAATTAGTATTTTGGGTTCATACCAAAGTTATAGAGGGGTTTTATAACTTTCCGACTCCTACTCACACAGGTTCATAGGGTCAATGGTCTATGAGTTATAAATTTTTAAAGTTCCGGTCGACTGCTGAAATCCTGTTCTGGACAGAAATATGTTCGCCTGAAGATGGGTCCTAAATCCTATATTCTGGGCTTCAAATTTACAATTTCAGAAGACAAAAGTTGTAGATAATTTCATAAAAGTTTCAGAAAGTACACGAACACAAAATTTGGTTCGGTATTTTAAGAGTTATGCAGTTTTGAAGTTGACTGAAACTTCTGAACCTTCAGTTTTTCAGATCAGGCACTAGTTCACAGTTTGAAATTTTTAACATGATCAAAAACAGTTATCAAATGTACTGAAAGATTGTTTTTATTCAGTAAGTTTAATAAGACCGGTTGAGTGTACTATTTTACTCTATTTGCATAATAATTTCTGAAATTTTAAAGTATTAGTTACCTAGATACAACATGCAAATGAGTATGAAATGAGATAACAATATGTCGTCCTATCGTCCTCCCCAACATAAAAATTGGTCAATATTGCAACCATACGTGACCTCGGTGGCAAACAAGGTCTCTCAACTTTTGGTTAGTCGTTTTGCTAACGTGCTAAATATTCGTGGATAGCATACCTACAGAAGATTCACTCCAGAAACAATACATCAAATAGAAAAGAAACAAGCCAAAAATAATCCCTTGTTATCACCCGAGGATAGGGGCACTGATGTTTACCACAATCAGCCCGCGTTCACACCTTTGTGCTAGCTTTCCATGCTACTGTCCACATGGTGGGACACCTACCTTCGTTGATGATGCCATAGATGCAAGTATTTAAACAAACAACCTCCTACAGTTAGCTTTGCCACCTGAACTATAACCAATAACATTCTCATATGGGCTTACTAACTCGTACCTCACCATATGCGTTGTTTTTGAAAATAATGCTCATTAGTGTGGTACTAGCCCCGATATAGCTCTGATACCAGTTGTGACATCTCCGCCCCACGAATGAGCGGGGTAGTCGAAGGATCGAACATCGTGTGACATCTTGACGAATCAAGAGTCCAAAAGTACATACATATGAGCATAAAAGATTATTATGCAATGTTAAAATTGAATTATTACATCTTTGGTTCAGATTTGGGTATTGTAAACAAGTTTGAAATTTGATTACACAAATCACGAAAGCAATATATCTCACGTTCGAATCCTGTCATGAAGCACATCAAGCCTGTAGACGTGCCTCATTATCAAGAAGAACACCTACACAAAACAACATAGAGAGAAGCCTTGAGAAACTAATACTCAGCAAGATTACCCATCAAAATGGCACGCTAAGGCCGACAAGTAGTATGCAGGGGACTGACTAAAGGTTGTTGGAATGATTGCAAAAAACAGCACTGATAATTGATCCTTATTTTTAGGTTTTAGCCAAGTTAATAGGGTTTTTGCATAAAATAAATATTGTGCAGCTATACTACAACAAACATGGTTGCAATACATTTTATAGAAATACAATATCATCATCATCATTTCACTTTGTACTTCGATGTGATAGCGATCACAAGTGGTACTCAATAACCGCGAGGGACGGCAACTCGGATCGATTTACATCCTGCAGGAGAAATCCAAGCACATGACGCACACACACTCACGAGGAGTCACATACGGCCACCTTTCACAAGACACCATAGAGCTGGTCCGGGGCCAACCTCTCCCGAGTACACGTCACCCCATGCGATGCCCACGTCGGAGCCATCCATGGGTAGCTCGTGCACTCTCCCTTCCAACACATACCCCAATTCCTCCATAACCTTCTTCATCACCAAAAGAGAGGTTGGGTTGCCGTCCAATCACTATGATAATCAAGCTACATCGGTTTCCTAGTCCCCATATAAAGGTATGTACTTGGTACTATCCAAACTTGCTCAACGGGGCCACACTCAAAGGAGGTTCTTAATCGACACAAACGGGTCTATGGCAAACAAGGTCCAACCTTGTCACCTCAACCTACACATGCACTTCCCTGTTCGGTCTCAAATTAATCCACTATTATCATGTGAGAGTTACAAGTAATAATGTTCCCAGACCATCCTATATCGAGTAGTCTCCGTACCACCTGATTTTGCTACCGATGACTCGATATTAAGCATAGAAAAATCTATCAAATAGCTTCCCAAGTAGACCTATACCCATATGATTTATATTTCCTACATACAACTAGGGTTCCAATCAATTCCTACACGTAATGCACAATCATGACACACATACATATGATACAAAATAAAATTTTAAAACATAGGAGTGCACTGGGGCTTGCCTTTGGTCCGAGGAATGTTGGCACACTCAAAAACCATTTCCTAGTAAAATGATGCATGATGCAAGTCAAGAAGGTGATAAGGAAATTCGTGGAACTTCCTTAATAATGGATGCAAGGACATGATGCATATGAGAAGATGTTTTGTGGATTCATAACGAGTGAGTTAATTCTCTTTTGCATATTTCCTTCATTGACTCCTATTTAGTTGAAAGTGGGTTCACAAATAAATGGTGTAGATGGTGTGGTAAATTTTAAACTTGATCAAAGCTTAGGCCATTTCATAGTTTGATTAACAAGAAAAACATATGACTGGTGTCTCTGGTTCATAATGCATGTAGGTCATAAGCAAGCATGAGTTTTAATGCATTTGTCCTCTTGATCAATTCTTTCATAAATTCTTAACTCTACTAGTTTCATTACCGCATTGCGGTAAACCAAATAAGGTAACAATGCAATCATGCAAGGCAAAGTGATTAAGTGACTAATGACATGCGTTTCAGGACATGGGTGCTAGTAGAAGGTAAAAGGTTATTTAGGAAACCAAAGTTAATTAACCATCTAACTTAAGTAGATTTAACTACGTACTTTACAAGATTAATAGAATGTATAAACTTATGCAAGTGATCTGAACATAAAACATGGAAATTCAAATGTATGCACCAAATAAGGAGTTCTAGAGTTATTTTCGTTAAGATGATCATGCACCAATTAATTACTACAAAAAAAATCATAACATAAGCATGCCTTGAGCAGAATAAATCATTTCATGCAAATGCCTAGTAGAGAAACTTTATGTTAATGCACAGAGGCATAGTACAATGCAAATGATGATTTATAAAATAGGGATAAGCATCATGTCAAGTGAAGGACCGAGAAGGTGACCAGAGGGGGGGGGGTGAATAGGAGCCAATTAAATATCTTCTCAAGAACTTGGCCTATATCCTAGTTACAACTCGAACCAACCTTTGAAAGAATCACCAAGTCCACACACACCAACTTGTGATGTGGTAACCCTAGGAATGACTCACACTAGCGGAAGAACTATGGAGAAGCAAAGAAAAGCACCCAAGACTTGAAACTAGGAAAGAAAACACGGAACAAGCAACTCAGACTAACCATCAGCAGTGCCGGTGTTGGTCGTAATTACGCACCCACTTATATACTGCAACAGGACGGTGTACAGTTGTAGCTCTTTTTCTCTCAGAGTATTCCAAGGTTATCGAATCCACAGGAAACGAGCAGAACTAATACTATTAAAGGGTTACTAACAAATTGCAATGGGTTGGTTGGTGTGAATGATGACGGTGAGAGAGTGGAAGGTGAATGTTATTGAAGAGGTAACAGGATGATGAAGGATTCTCTCCTTAGGATTGGTTCACTAGCATGCAACCTTATTCTTATCAACTCGAGTGATGACTCTAATATTCTACAAGACATGGTGGTTTCGTTCACCCCGGCTGTCACTACAGAGGCTATTAGCTCTCCACTGGTTTCTTGCACTATGTAATGGGCAAAAGTGTATTGGCCGATACACTAATGAAAGGGATAGATAGATGTGCAATAAAGTTCATCACACAGACTAAATTCATCGAGAGAGTATCAACAAGTATGAGAGTTATATGACCAGATCCCTGCACCAGAGAAGAGAATATGAGACTTCTCACTCATCCTTCCGCTAGACATAGCAGAGGGGTGAGAAATAGCGCTGGAATACACACGAGCCGATCGGCGCAAGCGTCACGCCGACCGACTCTAACTCATACTGGGCTGGGCCTTCGTCTTTCCTGGACCGGATCATGTTTTCGTCATCTTTTCCTCCTGCGCCGATCGGCGCAAGCGTCGCGCCGATCGGCGTGGCTCCGCATCTGGCCCATCTTCATTACTCTTCAGCTCTTTATCCATAATTGCCCTGTTTTACACCTGTTTCCTGCGATTACATCCAAAACAGAACAACTACAAATATATGCAAATATGGGGTTAATTGTTAGTTCAAACCACCAAATTAAGACGCAAAACATCCCTTTTTGGTAGATAAAATGGGCGTCTAGAAACCACCAACAGTTCCCCCACACTCAAATCATTGCTTGTCCTCGAGCAATACAAAATCAAATATGTAATAAGAATATTCACACCATCTCTCATGCAGTCAATCTCAATCATCATTTTTACTCGTTATCCCACCACAAAGATTTTCTCTCATCTCCTTTTAACCAATCGGCATATCATACTTGAACTTAATCAAATTACCACAAAACTTTTTCAAAAACAATTTTAGTTCTCTTCAACTCATCTTTTAGCATCAAACATCAAGCATTTGGTCTTCTCTAGGTCTCTCAAGTGTATTTCCTTCCCTCTCCTATCTAATCAAGGATTATATGTGGATCTTGGAGGGCTATATAACTAAATGAAACCATAAGATTAACCATGTCAACAATGTGCTCAATCATGCCTGTTAAGAAAGAATTTTCTTGGAAAAGAAATTTTAATGGAGAAAAGGAATGTAGAAGATCTAAAAGATATTCCAATGGGAACAATGGCAAAGAATGAGAAATAATTAGAAATCTGCTTTCTTTGATAACCTTACTACCTCCAATGGGAACAAAAGAGACACTTGCAACCCTCAATACAACTGTTCCTATGAATCTTATTTTCTTGAAAACTTTCCCAATCGGTAAGAACCCTGGGAAAGGATTCATCCCTTCTAGCTTGAAGATCCTTCTCCGCATCCTGCTGGTACATAGCTTCTTCGCCTTCCTCTCACAGCTTGAGTTCATACTTGGCGGCAATGTCATGTTCACTATAAAGTCGGCACCTATGGATTGTGAGGGTTCTTTCTTCATCTAGATCTTCCTTCTCTTGCTCAGATAATGATCTTTTGAAAGCTAGGAAGTCCTCATACGACAAGGGCTTAGCAAGATCAAGAAGACTTTCCATGGTATACCTTTGAGAAACTGCTTCACTTTCAATAGGCGCTACAGATTTTCCTTTGCGCACCAATACTCTCTTCATCATCTGCCGAAGCTCATTGTCCATCTTCACCTTGTCGGCATCCCACGCGTCAGCTTCGCTTTTCTTCATGAATATCTTCCGCAGATCTGACCAGACGAGAGGATCATCTCGTGTTGGTGTCAACACTTCGTCGACTTCTCCCCAGGACCAACTTGCAAAGGTCGCGTTGGTCTCCTCCCTCCAGAGTCGCGCCGATCGGCGCCGCCTTGGTTTCTGCCCGATGCGTTGCCTTCCATCGTTTCTGCTCTTAGGGTTTGTTTTGGTGATGATGTAATACGAGTTGATCAGTGGGTTTGTTGTCCCATCATATTTATATCCCTTGATTTCCAATTAGACTAGGACTCTTTCTCTTATTCATAGAATTTAATGAGTCTTAAAAACGCAAGGTCCAAAACCGACTCAAAAACGAAAAGGACTCTGCCGCGCCGATCGGTGCAGGGCTGCGCCGATCAGCGCGGTACACTAAATTACCAAATCAGAAAAAGAAAAACTACGGAAATCAAAATACATACAAGCCTATGTTTTACGTCGTTATGCTCGACCACACGGGGTACTATGCAGTGAAATACCCATCAAAAGATTTTTAACAAATGTGTCGGGTTCTAGGTATACCTTTAGACGTTGTCCGTTCACCGTGTACTTGTTTCTCTTGCCATCCATTATGATTACCGCTCCCAAAGGTAACACCGTATTCACAATATAAGGTCCCTCCCATTTGCTTCGCAGTTTTCCTTTACCAAATAATCTGAATCGCAAATTAAACAGGAGCACCCGATCACCTTCCTTGAATTCCTTCTTCAAAAGCTTCTTATCGTACCACTTATTTGTATATGGCTACATTTTCATATGCACGCAATCGCATCTCTTCTAATTCACTTATTTGTATCTTCCTTTTCATGCCGGCGACATCAAGATAAAAATTCATTTCCTTTATAGCCCAATAAGCCTTATGTTCCAATTCCACCGGTAGGTGACACGACTTCCCATAGACGAATTGATATGGTGTCATACCAATCGGTGTCTTGAATGCCGTCCTATATGCCCATAACGCTCCATTAAGCTTCGTGGCCCAATCTTTTCCTTCCTTTGTAACAATCTTATGCAGAATTCCCTTTAATTGCTTATTTGATGTTTCTGCTTGTCCATTCGTCTAGGGATGGTAGGCTGTTCCAATTCTATGTTCAACTCCAGATTTGGTTAAAAACCTAGTAAATTCTCCTCCTGTAAAATGGGATCCTCCATCTATAATTATTATCCTAGGTACTCCGTACCTAGGAAATATCTTCTCCTAAAGTATACTCCTTGATTCTCTTGTAGTATTAGCCTTGCATGCCATTGCTTCGACCCACTTGGAGACATAATCAACGACGACCAATATGTACTCGAAACCATGAGAATTCACAAAGGGTCCCATATAATCCATACCCTAAACATCAAAGGTATCGACTTGAAGATTGTACATAAGAGGCATTGCATTCCTACTGTTAACATTCCCTATTCGTTGGCATTGAGCACATGTTGCAACATACCTTTTTGCATCTTCATGCATAGTAGGCCAATAGAATCCACTCGCCCATACCTTTGCCTATGTTCTGAAGTAGCCATAGTGTCCCCCATAATCCGAAGAATGAAATTTTGCTAAAATGCTCGCTCTTTCTTCTCTGGGTACACATCTCCGTACTGCTCCGTCCTCGCAATACCTATACAAGTATGGGTCGGCCCATATAAATTTTCTCTTTTCACTCTTAACTCTTTTCCTTGTGTTCTTGTTCATTAGATCAGTTTGTCCCTTGAAACCTTTGATAATATCCATCATCCAGTTCTCTCTATGATCAAATGCGGCAAACAACTGCTCTTGTCGCATTTCATCTCTCATAGGCTCAGTTGATGATGATTCAAGACGAGATAAATGATCTGCTACAGAATTTTCTACTCCTTTCTTATCTCTTATCTCCAATCAAATTCTTGCAGCATCAATACCCATCGCATTAACCGAGGCTTAGACTCCTTCTTTGAAACCAAGTATCTTAAGCAGCATGATCAGTATATACAATCACCTTCGAATTTAGAATGTAGGATCTAAACTTCTCAAAAGCAAATATAACAGCTAACATCTCTTTCTGAGTTGTTGTATAATTCATCTGCGCCTCATTCAAAGTTTTGCTAGCATAATAAATAGCATGCACTTTACCTTCCTTCCGTTGTCCAAGAACAGCTCCAACTGCATAGTCACTTGCATCACACATGATTTCAAAAGGTAAAATCCAATCAGGTGGCTGCATAATGGGTGCAGAGCATAGAGCTTCCTTTAATCTTTTGAAGGCCAAGAGTCTTTTCTCGTTCATGACAAATTCTGTATCTTGCCTTAACAATTCTGTCAGGGGTTTACCAATCTTTGAATAATCCTTAACAAATCTACGATAGAAGTTGGCATGTCCAAGAAAACTCCTCAAAGTTGTAAGATCAGTAGGGGGAGGTAATTTCTCAACTGTAGATACCTTTGCCTTATCAACCTCTATCCCTCTCTTAGATATGACATGACCAAGTACTATCCCTTCTGTTACCATAAAGTGACACTTCTCCCAATTAAGAACTAAGTCGCATTCAACACACCTTTTCAAAACCTTCTCCAAATTCTCCAAACAGCTATCAAAATCGGCACCATGCACGGAGAAGTCATCCATAAATACGTCCATAATATCTTCTATGAATTCAACGAATATTGCATTCATCCATCTTTGAAATGTTGCAGGCGTGTTGCAAAGACCAAATGGCATCCTTCTATATGTATACGTCCCAAAAGGGCAAGTAAAAGTAGTTTTCTGCTGATCTTCTGGTCTTACCGGTATTTGAAAGAAACATCCATCCAAATAACAAAAGTATGAATTCCTTGCTAACCTTTCAAGCATCTCATTAATGAACGGAAGAGTATAGTGACCTTTCTTCATCGCTTTGTTGAAACTTCTATAATCTATGCACATTCTCCATCCAGTTACAGTCCTTTGAGGGATCAACTCATTGTTCTCGTTAGGTACTACTGTCAACCCTCCTTTCTTGGGTACACAATGCACTGGACTAACCCATTCACTATCAGCAACAAGGTAGATCATACCAGCATTAAGCAGCTTCAAAATCTCCTTTTTAACCACTGGCTTCATTGATTCCTTCAACCTTCGCATCCGTTCAACCACTGATTTAGTATTCTCCTCCAACTTAATCTTGTGGGTGCAAAATGCGGGGCTGATTCCCTTGATGTCATCTAATGTGTAACCAATGGCTTTCTTATACTTTTTGAGCATAGCAAGAAGCCTCTTTGTTTTTTCTTTCATTAGGGCGTTGTTCACAATAACTAGATATGTTCTATTCTTTCCTAGATATTCATAGCGTAGCTCCGTTGGAAGTTCCTTCTGTTCCACTTCTGGCGCTTCATCTGGATCCAGCTCCCCGAGAGGTTCAAAATCAGGATTTTCCTGGTTGAGCCGATCGACGCGAGGGTCGCGCCGATCGGCACTGGCAGTATGCTTGAGCCGATCAGCGCAAGGGTCGCGCCGATCGGCGCTGGCAGTATACTTGTCAGTTCCACGCATGATGTGGTCCATTGGGTTCCCCATATCCATCCCTATCCTCTCGTCTTCCTCTGGGCAGAATTCCTGATAGTAAGAAGAGTCTTGATGAGACAGATCATTAAATTGAAATCGCACTTCTTCCTCTCCTAGGTGTAGCGTAATTTGACCTTTCCCAGCATCCAGAACAGCTTGTACTAATCTTAAGAATGGCCTTCCCAGGATGATATCTTCAACCTCAGTTTCTTTATTGTCTAGAACAAAGAAATCTACCGGCATTGTTTTCGAGCCGATCTCAATTTTGACATTCTTGATCACTCCCAGTGGCTTGGTCTTCCTACCATCTGCCATGATTAGCTCAAGTTCAGTCCCCATCAGCCGCTGTTCAGTTCCATAGGGCATGCTCATGAATGCATCGTAAGTCATCAGGCTGACATGACAACCAAAGTCACACAAGGCTTTCGGAAATTTCTTCCCCGATATCTCACATGGTATGTAGGGTTCTTCTCTTTCCTCTTCAGTGAGACCTACAACATACACACCACATAATCCTTCATAGGGGGATGGCTCAAAGCAATTGTCTAGCAATCTCTTCGCTTGTTTCACCTCTGTTCCATCAAGCTCTATATCATCCTGGTAAAGCTTCCCTAAAACTCTCCCAATAATCTCTTGATCGAAAACTTCCAACTTGAGGTGATTACTTGGGAAATTATACTCAATTTCGGCTTCGGAGGTGTCTTGCGGACTGAAGGATCTTCTCATATTGAGCAACTCTTGCAAAAAATCAATGGGAATCCAGTCCGTCGGCTCAAATTCGTCAAGTGGTTTAGCATTCGCCAATGTTCTATCCCCCTTTGGCTTAGCAAAGTTCCCTTCAAATTCCTTTAGGTGGTTGTCTAGAATCGCAGCTTCTATCTTGGTATATTCCTTGCTACTTGACGGAGTTGTCAGGGTGATCCGTTCTCCTATCGTCGCGACTGCGCCGATCGGCTCAGAGACTGCGCCGATCGGCGCACACGTCAGATCCATAGAGGCGAGTCCGACGGGCTTTATTTCTTCGAATTGCTCCGAAGTAATCATTGATCTACTATCAGACATCAAGACCTGTTCAGCTGGCGACTCTTCCTTCTGCATAACTTCTGGGCACTGCCGATTTGGTTCTAGATAATCTTCCCAATGCTTGTGCAAAGCTTCATTCTCGGCAATTTGCCTAACAATTTGATCCCCATCTTGGCTGTCAATCTCAGAAAACTTCCTCCGGCCGATTCGTCCAAATGCATCATCGATGCCTTGTTTATGGCCATGTAGAAGCTTTGAGCGCACATATTCTCATCAATGCCGAGGTCAGGTCCTTGTTTCAACAATGTTTGAAAATGCGTCCAGGCTTCCACGAGAGATTCTTCATCTTCTTGTAAGAAGTTCACCACTTCCCTTCTCAACTTCCGCACCTTCGGCAAAGGAAAATAGTGGAGACAAAAATTTCCAACTAACTTACTCCACTTACCTTTTGCGTCTCGAGATGCTGCCTTGTCCCACTCTTTGGCTTTTCCTCCCAAAGAGAATGGGAAAAACAGCCACCTGTAAAGATCCCGAGGCACTCCTTCATGATGGAACGTTTGGCAAAGTTCCTCCAAATCTTGTAAGTGAGTATACGGGTTCTCCTCTTTCGCTCCAAAGAACTTGTTTGCTTCAACCATGCTAATGATAATGGGGTTCAACACATACGAGGAGGCCATGGCCTTCTCATCCGAGGATTAAGGCACCAGCACGTCTGGAGATGGAAGAGAAAATTCCCTGAGCGTCAGAGAAGGTCCTATCGTACTCATCCTAAAAATTCACACAAAACACAAAAACGAAAACAACTAGAAAAGAGAGGATTAGATGTTAGTAAAATATTAATAGTAAAAGAACTGGCTTGTTCCCCGGCAACGGCGCAAGAAAAAGGGCTTGTTGGTCATAATTACGCACCCACTTATATACCACAAGAGGACGGTGTACAGTTGTAGCTCTTTTTCCCTCGGAGTATTCCAAGGTTATCGAATCCATAGGGAACGAGCAGAACTAATACTATTAAAGGGTTACTAACAAATTGCAACGGGTTGGTTGGTGTGAATGATGACGGTGAGAGAGTGGAAGGGGAATGTTATTGAAGAGGTAACAGGATGATGAAGGATTCTCTCCTTAGGATTGGTTCACTAGCATGCAACCTTATTCTTATCAACTCGAGTGATGACTCTAATATTCTACAAGACATGGTGGTTTCGTTCACCCCGGCTGTTACTACAGAGGCTATTAGCTCCCCACTGGTTTCTTGCACTATGTAATGGGCAAAAGTGTATTGGCCGATACACTAATGAAAGGGATAGATAGATGTGCAATAAAGTTTATCACATAGATTAAATTCATCGAGAGAGTATCAACAAGTATGAGAGTTACATGACTGAATCCCCGCACTAGAGAAGAGAATATGAGACTACTCACTCATCCTTCCGCTAGACATAGCAGAGGGGTGAGAAATAGCGCTGGAATACACACGAGCCGATCGGCGCAAGCGTCGCGCCCATCGGCGCGACATCCCTTCTGGTGGATCTCGTCGGTGTTCACGAACCTCCGCCGCCAATATCCTGGAACCCTAGTTCTAATAATTGATTCTCGCGATCCGCCGTCTCTCTGGTTCCCTTCGGCTCTTGATAATTATCTTCCTTTTATACTCGACGGGATTAGGTCAACTTCCACCGACTCTAGCTCATACTGGGCTGGGCCTTCGTCTTTCCTGGACCGGATCATGTTTTCGTCATCTTTTCCTCCTGCGCTGATCGGCGCAAGCGTCGCGCAGATCGGCGCGGCTCCGCATCTGGCCCATCTTCATTACTCTTCAGCTCTTTATCCATAATTGCCCTGTTTTACACCTGTTTCCTGCGATTACATCCAAAACAGAACAACTACAAATATATGCAAATATGGGGTTAATTGCTAGTTCAAACCACCAAATTAAGACGCAAAACATCCCTTTTTGGTAGATAAAATGGGCGTCTAGAAACCACCAACAGCCGGTCAGGAGCATCGGCAGTGCCGATTGGTACTACCGGTAGGGCCGGTCATATCATCGGCAATGTCGAACGAAAAACCTGAGCAAGTCATCGGCAGTGCCGATCTGGATTTTCATCCCCACATTGGCAGTACCGGTGCAAAGATCAGCAGTGTCGATCGACTCCCGACAGAACAAGATTTGGGTCAGGATTAGGCAAAAACTTGACCAAAACCTAATCAAACGAACTCCAAATTGTGTGATTTTTTTGACCAGGCAATCCTCAACACGTCGTGACCCTAATATTAGAAGATCCACTCAATTGGCTCAAGGAATCATCACGAATTTCAGATATTAACAGCTTTGGAATTGTTTTCATACTTGTTCAACTCACCTACTAGCGTGGTGTTGAGGTCGTCCGATATGGCGTAGTCCTGCTCAACAATCTCCCAAATTGCACGTCCTTGGCTTAACAGATAAGCCGTGGTCCGTGTCTTCCAGTAGGGAATGTCCTCTCCATCAAACATCCAAAGCTTGACCGCACGCTTCTCCATGTCGCCTTTGGATAAAAAAATCAGTGAAGGTCAACTAGTGATCAAACCAGCTCTGATACCAATTGAAGGACCGAGAAGGCGACCAGAGGGGGGTTGAACTAGAGCCAATTAAAATTCTTCTCAAGAAGTTGGCCTATATCCCAATTACAACCCGAACCAACCTCTGAAAGTACCACCAAGGCCACACACACCAACTTCTCATGTGCTAACCCTAGGAATGACTCATGCCAGTGGAAGAACTAGAGAGAAGCAAAGAAAAACACCCAAGACTTCAAACGAGGAAAGAAAACACAAAACAGGCAACTCAGACTGATCATCGGTAGTGCCGGTCATATCATCGGCTGTGTCGATTGAGTTCAGAAAGCAGACGAAAAACCTGAGAAGGTCATCGGCAGTGCCGATCTGCATTTTCATTCCTGTATCGTCAGTATCGATGCAAAGATCGGCAGTGTTGATTGACTCATGACAGAACATGATTTGGCTCGGGATTAGGCAAAAACTTGACCAAAACCTAATCAAACGAACTCCAAATCGTGCAATTTTTTGACCAGCCAATCCCCAACACATCATGAACCTGATCCTAGAAGATCCACTCAATTGGCTCATGGAATCATCACAAATTTCAGATCTTGTGCCAAGAACACCAAAAAGGAGAAACTAGAGAAATATTTCAAATCAAAGGTGCGAGAGCTGATGATTCAGTCAAGGACCCATATAGGATTGTTCTAGCTCATCATAGCACCAAGATTCCCCCAGAAATTCGCCCAAAAACTAGCCTACAAATGAGATTGAAAATTCCCACAAAAATAGCTCCAAAAATAAAGAAAAAGAGAAATTCATGGTTTAGGGAGAGAGGAATAACTTGAGCACGAATTTGAATCTCCTCTCATTGATTCATCTAGTCAAGATACATGGATACATGGCTAGGAAGCCACTATTTGGAAGAGCAAGAGATGTCTCTTACACACCCTCTCCTCTCTTCTATTACATGAAGACCTCTGCTAGCACTTTGAATTGAAGACCTAAGGGAAGGCTAAGGGAAAGAGAGGCACCTCTTCCACCAGGCCTACCCCTCCTTATATAGGACAAGGGGTTGTCCTAAAGACCATCCTACCCCTCACCTATAATACACTACCACCTACCACTAGGGGCACAACCGCCCATCTTTTTCCTCGTCGCCCGAACGCCATCGAGCCCTTCATGACTTTGCTTTGCCTCGACGCAAGCTCCGCGATGGTGCCACGTGCACCTCTAATCGCAGTCACCGGTTTGAGGCCCAAACCGTGAAACCGCCTTAAAGCATGACATCTTGATCTTGACGTGTGTCACCTTGTCCCGTGATCCTCCTCATCGGCAAGTCTCTCCCGCCTCCGGTTCATTGGAAGCCTCTACTTGCACTAACGCCTGATCACCTTTGACTTAGTCAACTCTGCCATCTTGATCACCATCCATAGTTTTGCGGCTCAACCGTGAAACCGTCCATGCTTCTTGCCTCTCCACAAGTATGGTATGGATCATCCTTGACTTCACCCGGTCTCCCGATCATCCGGCCCCAAGTCTCCTACTTGTGCCCGATTCTCTCGTTGTTGACCGCCAAGTTGACTCCAGTGATCTACACATCATGAGATAAGCAAACACATTTCCCATCTCCTGCAAACTCTCCAACATCTTTGCCAACTCCGGTTAGTCAAAACCATGAGATGCACAAACTCATGCAATCCCCAGATTCCCATATTTCAACTCAAACACAGAACTCAACTGAAGTCAATTACTCATCACTTATTGCAAATCATGGCACTTATCCACATGGTTTCTCATCATGACTATTTATTTTATATCATTTAAATAGCTCTAAGCAATGATAAATGCACCACATTCAATTTTAGAACATGACATGATCAGGTTAATTCACATATGAGTTACATGCAACACAGAGAACATTTATGCAAAAACTGAGAATTTAATCATGCACTAATGGGGAGTTATGACTCTATTTGTTATTTTGTTATTAAATGCACTCACAAATAAATATGAACTTTTAGGGTGTTTTAGCCATTGATTAAAATAATACATTTTTAGACGAGTCCAAAAAGTATTTATTTGCAATTTTCTATGAAGTAGATTTTTCTGTGTGGATTATAAAAGTTAAAACCATTTTTCTTTAGACATTACATGCATAAATAAATATTTGATATTTCTGTGACTTTTATAAAATAGTACATATTACTAGAAGTCCAAAACCTATTTTCTAGCATTTTTCTTTGAAGCACATTTTCCTAGGTCAAATTTTTTTAAATTTGGAAATAATGAAGTTGCTTTGTTTTTATCACAAAGAAAATTACCTAGCCCATTGGGCCGAAACTTTTGGGCCCATCAGGTCTGCGCAGAGGGGAGAGGGGGTCCTAGAAATGACTTGGCCTAGCAAGAGCTATGGCCTGAGGATACTTGGCCAGGCCAGCCGAGGGAGAAGGAGCGGGCGCGCGCACGCGACGCTCGACGCCAGGCGGTGGGATAGGCGACTCGGGCGGAGAAGCAAGTTGTCAAGGAGGACGGCTGGGCTGGTCGAGCGCGTGGTGCAGCTCGGGGACAACTCGCGGTGACGGGCTCGGTGGGTTGCGACGGGAAGGCAGCGTTCCTGCGGCAGAGCTGGACAAACTTGAGCCGAGTGGGATAAGAACGACACACGGGGAGGAGGTGAGCTTGCTGGTGAGTGGAATCGAAGAAGGGATCGTTGTGGTGGTGGGAATCGAAGAAAAGGCGATGACACTAGCTTCAGGAAAGAAGCTTCGATTTGTGGCGATGACGGCGAGAGGGAGTGAGCCGGCTTGCATGGAGGGGGAGGAGTGGTTCGCGACGCGGTGGGGATGCTCGGCCGGGGCTGGCAGGCGCTAGGGCAGCCGGGCTACGAGCTACCTGCTTGGGAGTCCATGTCGGGTGTATTCACGGGAGAGAGGGAGCCGAGAGCGAAATGTGAGAGGGGGAGAGAACCAGGGGATAAGGGTCTCAGACGTGGGCCACACGATCCGACGAGGGGGTCATCGGACCGTACGTCGACGTCCATGTGGTAGGCGGCGATCGGGCAGAACGGTTGTGTTTTCTCAGAGTGTATGATAGGTGGGGCCCATGGTGGTTTAGAACTCGAGAAAACAGAGCCATCAACTATTTTCAAGACAACACTTAGAGCAGTAGATAGGTTTATTTGGGAAATCCAAAAGTACCAGCATATAGGGTAAACGTTGTAAAACAAAGAGGTCGAGACATGCAGATCATGCTTGGCCATATCTATGAGATATGGATTTTTGAAATTGGCTCGTTGATTAGGAAACTTTGAAAATTTCAGGTCTTGGAACTTCCTTAACTTTTAGCCAATTTGTAAATTTCATTTGCGGCATCAAATGAGGTCAAAATTTACCAGGGGTGGCATATCCATGAAGAGCAAGGTTGGTAGTAACAAGAAGGGATTATGTCGTTCTGAAAGGGAAATAATGTGCGAGTTATGAAATTTCAAAGTTGTTTAACTGACAAGGCTAATATCTGCTCAGAAAATATGATTTTGCTAAAAATTCTAAAAGTGACTCTTCCCGATATTGTTAAATCAAGCCAAAATTATATGTTATTCATAATTATTGGATCTCAATTATGAGGACTATCTGGTTCATTGAGTCCTTATAAAATTTGAAATTTTAAATTTTAAAATAACTCTATTTCTGAGCTTTATTTGATTTATTTGGTCTATTTTCCAATGAGATAAAATCACCATAAATTCTCCAAAATTCTTATTTGAGTCACGGATCTAGATTATGAAGTTTAATTGGGTCACATATATTAGAAAATTTGAACTTGTATTTCAAGGCCTTTTTGACTCAAATTCAAATAAAATCAAACTTGAGTTTTAAAATTGTTATTCCTGATTTTGTTTTCTTTCCTTGACTGCCTAGGAGGATAAGGTGGCACCTAGGGTGTCACTGCCATGGCCAAGACATCCTCTAGACTTGCCTTAATACAAGTTTTGGCAATGATAAAAGCAATTATTCACATGGTGAGCAAGATTTAGCAAGATTAGTTCATAAGGTTCACAAAAAGCCATGTTCACCTATAAGATTTGCAAGATGCTCAAAAAGAGTCTATAACAGGCCATATAGAAAATCTAAGCATGAGAGATTGCTATCACATCCACACAACTTAGCTCAAGCTTAATCATAGCAATGAATAATCCAAGAAAGCATAAGAGGCAAAGCTCATCTACCAATGCATATATTACATATGAGATGCAATGCAAAAAGGTAAGATACATATATACAAAAGAGCATCAACTCCCCCTCAAATGATGTCATAGGGATGGCAAACACCAAGCTCCTCCCGAAGAGAAGCAAATCTCAAAGCATCTAGGGGCTTGGTGAGAATATCACCAATTGGTGTTTAGTATCAATGTATTTGAGCTCAACATCACCTTTCTCAACATTATCCCTTCGGAAGTGGAATATCACATTTATGTATTTGACATTACCATGTTGGATTTGGTTTTTGGCTAGGCAAATGGCACTGGAGTTATCACACAAAAGTGGAACACTCTTAAATGTTAACCCAAAGGATTTGAGAACAGCAACTAGCAGCAGCAACATACTCAGCTTTGGTTGTGGTTTGGGCTACACTAGATTGCTTGCGAGAAGACCAAAAACCAAAGAAGTACCCAAGAAATGGCAAGTACCCGAAGTGCTTATCCTATCAATTCTACACCCAACAAAGTCCGCATTTGAATACCCAATAAGATCAAGAGATGATGATGCAGAGTACCAAAGACCAAACTCAAGGGTATGTTTGAGATACCTTAAGATGCGCTTGACAGTTTTGTGATGAGTCACCCTTGGGGAATCTTGAAAGCGGTCATAAAGACGCACCACAAAGTATATGTCAGGTTTTGTCACTGTTAGGTACAGGAGGGAGCCGATCATGCTCATGTACTGCCTTTCCACCGCTTCACAGTCTTCGTCTAGGTCAAGTGCCGTTGTAGTGGACATTGGTGTTCACAATGGCTTCACATTGACCATATTGAACTTCTTCAGGAGATCCTTCATGTACTTGGCTTGATGTATGAAGGTGCCTTTTTCGCGTTGCTTGATTTGAATTCCATGGAAGAAGGTGAGCTCACCCATCATCGACATCTGAAATTCACTTTTCCTAGCTTCCTAAAACCGAGACACAAGAGCATGAGAAGAACCTCCAAAGATGATATCATCCACGTATACCTAAACCATTGAAAAGTCATTGCCATGCCTTAGAGTGAACAAGGTTTTGTCGCCGCACCCCATCACATACCCGCGCTCTAGCAAGAAGGTCATAAACCTAGCATATGAAGCCCTAGGCACCGCCTTTGATCGTACACAGTCTTCTGAAGCTTGTACACTCGGTTTGGGTACTTGTGGTGCTCAAAGCCAGGTGGTTGTTTAACATAAACCTCTTCCTCTATGTAGCCATTTAGGAAAGCACTCTTGACATCCATTTGATAAAGCCTAATGCCCTTAACGCAACAAAGGCAAGATCCTAATGGCTTCTATGCGTGCAAGAGGAGCAAAAGTTTCCCCATAGTCTAAGCCTTCCATTTGGCTAAAACCCTAAGTAAGAAGCCTAGCCTTGTTTCTCATAACGTCACCATCTTCCCCATGCTTGTTTTTGAACACCCACTTGGTTCCTACGACATTGACACCAACAGGAGGCTCTACTAGGGTTCACACTCTATTTCTCTCAAAGTTTTCCAACTCTTCATGCATGGCATTAACCCAATGTTCATCAGATAGTGCGTGTCCAACATCTCAAGGTTCAAAGGTGGCGACAAATAGACAATTGGTAAAGTAGGTGAGATGTGCAGACCTTGACCTTGTTGTCCTCTCATGGAGATTACCGATTACCTTTGAGGAGGATGCTGACGTTGAATGTAGAGAGGAGCCTCTATCTTAGAGCGTACCTCCCCCTCAACCACAGCTGGAACTGGCTCAATAGTGACTGAAGTCGATGTAGAAGCTTCTGGACCATCTGCTGGAGTAGGGGAAGCAGCAGGAACAAGCTCAGATGTGGGATGTGATGACTCATCATCATCATCCAAGCCCTGTAGGTCCTATTCTACAAAGATGCTCTCCTCCATTTCCCTGTTACCTGTAGTTTCAACCACATCGCAGGTTTACATCGTAGGACTCTACGATGGTGTTAGTTTCCAAATTCAAGACTCTATAGAAATGTCCATGAGGAGTGTAACCAAGAAAAATGCCATCAAAAGATCTTGACTCAAAATTATCAAGATTGTCATGCTTGAGAATAAAGCACTTGCAACCATAAGCACGCAAATGAGAAACAAATGGCTTCCACCCAAAACATAGCTCATAGGAAGTCACATTAAGAATTGAGCACAAGAAAACCCGATTGGAAACATAGCAAGTAGTGCTGATGGCCTCAGCCCAGAATGACCTCGGAGTCCTATGCTCATTGAGCATTGTCCAGACCATCTCCAACAAGGTCCTGTTCTTTTATTCGACCACACCATTCTGCAGAGGAACATGAGGTGCTGAAAATTGATGCTCAATACCATGTTCAAGGCAGAAAGCATAAAAAGAGGAGTTCTTGAACTCGGTGCCATTATGCTCAATGCCAGGTTTTACGGATTGCTTGTAATGCACTTGGGAGTTCCTTGAATGACCTCAAAGCTAACCTCCAAAAATGATGAAACAATTCATCCTTGCTCTCAAGAAAATAAACCCAAGAGTAGCGACAATTCATCGATGGCTCAGTGCTGGGGCTAGAAAGAAAGGTTTTGGGAATCCAGCACTTCACCATACGACCTGCAGAAGTGAAACAGTTCTTTGCACATCACCATTTGGATGCATGGGACGAGAGCCACGATGGGGAAAGCTTGGACCATCAAAGCGTCTCGAAATCAAACCTAGTGTTACGAAGATAGAAACCATTTGAGCGAAATGCATATCCACGCGAGGGATGCTCACCACGATGGGGAAAACATGGGGTGCCAAAGCGCTGCTGCTCAAAGCCTCTATTTTGTGAACCAAAGCCATATGAGGAATGATCCTATCCATGATAGGCATGAGAAAAAGAACGAGGCTGAAAGTCAACATAATCATCATGAAACACATTCCTAGTTAACTCAGCTTGCATTTTTCAATTCTTTTACACCTATAACAGAAATCATCCAAGTGACCTTTTTGACCAATAAACATGAAAATGTAGACTCTCTCGGGATTAGGCTTTGATTGCATAGGAGGTTTGGGTTTTGGCTTCTCTGCTTGCTTTGGATTGAAGGAGGGATTGGGATTTGGTGGATATTATGTGTCTATGGGTTAGATGAATTGTTCCTCATCCTTGTAGATAGAGCTAGGCACAAACTTACCCACATTAGCACTCTCTTTGTCAACCCTCACATACCCCAAACCCAAGTTGTAGGTTGACCTACTAGCACTCTCCTTGACTCTTGACAAGTCACTCTCAATCTTTTCTTTGCTCACTAGGGTTCTTTTGAGGCGAGAGATGAGATAGTCATTTTCTTGAGTTAGGTTCTTGTTTTCTTCTATAGTGATTGCTAGCTTATCGAGCCACACACTACACATGGTGGTGGGAGAACTTTTGAGCGAGTCTCACCTAGAAGCCTGGACTCAAGCTCTTTGACTTGGAGGGTTTGAGCTTCCAACTCACTGGAGATCTTGGGGCACTTCTGGCATGCACCCAAAAGAGTTGGTCTATCTTTGAATTCATCAAGCTCTTTTAGGGCACTCTCAAGCTGACTAGAAACTTGAGCATGCACACTTTCCCTCTGATTAAGATCATTCATCACAACTTGACAAGATTCACACTCAACAACAATGTCATCTCTAGCAAGCTTAGACCTAAGCGAAGCAATCTCATAATCAGCACTCTCCAACTTCGAATTAAGATCTCTACACTCACGAATAGCACTGCGGAGCTTATCATCTTGCATGAGCACAACATCGCGCAATTGATCAGGTTCAGAAGAGAGCTCATCAAGAGTGGGTCGTACCTCACTTGTGTCGGATCCAAAGCCAGAGTCGGAGTCATGATCATTCTTTGCCATGAAGCAAAGCCCGGTGAAGTCATCCTTCTTCTTAGAGGTCACTTGATGTGAGATCAACGTCGCTTAGAGCAGCAATGCAGGCGCGTGCGACCGCCTTTGTGAGCTTCTTAGAGGTCTTGCCTTTCCGGTAGAAGTGGTTCTTCTTCTTCTTCTTCTGAAAGTCTTCAGAGTTGTTTTTTTGGTACCCGGTCTTGTTCTTCTTCTTGGGGCAGTCAGCGATAAAGTGTCAAGGGTCACCACACTCAAAGCAGGTTCGTGCATCACCGCCTCTTCTCTCCTTGCGGTTGTTGTAGAACTTTCCTAAACTTCCTTGTGAGCAATGACAGCTCCTCGTCATGGATGCACTCCATCTGTTCATAAGAAGCCGCAACAACAGAAGACAAAGCAAACTACAAGGAAGACTTGTGTGACACCCTACTCTCCGGGGCGTCCTGTACCAATCCCTGGATCAGTAGTTGGTACGCACAATCAGATAATCTCAAATCCATATAGTACTAAAATACGAGAAAATACGGATGACTTACCAAGCATGGCTAAGTTACAATCCAGACGAGGTAGCGGAAATTGGCGCAGAAGACTGGTTCACTTCAACTCATCACATCACTTCTATCCACAGGCAAACTTGAGCATACGACAAAACCCAACTGCTTTTACTCTTTGGGAGTTCATTCACTTAAAACCACAAATAGCAACCCGTGAGTACATAAGGTACTCAGCAAGCACTAACACTACTCAAGGGTAAAATCATGCAATAAGGATGTAGCAAGGATGTAGGCAAAGGGTTTAATATTTGCACTAGCAGCTAAGCAGGCGGGGTTCACTAAGAATAGATATCAAGGAAAGAGGGGACTTGCCAATATTATAGTAGGTTGGCCCTGGAGGGAGTATATACCATTCCCACCAGTTCCCATAGTTTTAAAAGGGATGGATCTCCATATCCAAACCTTGCACTTCCAAAACATAGATATCACATCACCCACTCACACCTCACGGAGACTGGTTTGTGGCTAATCAATGAGAGCCCAATGATTGGTGTGCCATGACCAGTGACAACGGACATCCAGATGATTTAGGGTTAACTCTATAGAGCTTAGTATGATGTACCCACAGGCTATGTGCTCCTAGCTACGGATCACATAACGCTCACACTTCACCTAGGCATGCCCACAAGTACATCACGAAGCTCAGGGATTCCACCATCATGACACTTAGTCATATCACAACAAAGGCACACAGCCAACAATTTTGCCAAGTACTGGACATATCATCATCATGAGGACATCACCCTTATGGATACACCCAGCACTCCGCCAACCAAAATACAAGTTCATGCGCGACAACTGAATTTACGGGTGAGCTTGTTCCTAATGATTCCTTTATGTGATTTTGAGAATAGATTGCTACCTAATGAATTAATTGTTGTTAGAAACCATGGAGATGATGATGAGATAGCTGGGGAGGTGATTGGAGACGTGATGGGCCAGCAAGGACGTCCAAGCCAAGCTGGAGGCACAATCAAAACCGACTTCGAGTCTGTTTCGGAGCCCGGGACCAGTCTGCACTAAAACTGATGCCCAGGATGCATACAGACTCAGATTTGGACGTTCTATATATTCTTGGAAATATAACGAAAATCCCTTTCCAACCCAACTGGTCCCATGTCAAAATTCGTCCCGAGCCGTCGGCAATCGCCGAAACAATTCGACTTTCAGAATCTGTCCTGGTGCTACGACACTGTAATCGGTCTTTGGGCCATGTATGGAGTTGAGCCCACTTAAGGCTGCGTCCAGGGGGTCTTTCATGACCCTAGGGTCCTCATATATAGCCGCCGCCTCTTCATTAGGTTTTGAGTTTTGCTTAGATTATTCTGTTGATAATAGTTTTGCCGTTTGATCGGTTTGTGAGACCCCAATTTGTGAGATTCATCGTATACTTGCAAATTTGGTTGCATTCTTCTTTATTCTTGCTTGTGTTCTTGATTTGCAGGCAAGGATAAGCCTTCTCGGCGAGACGTTGTGCTGCGATTGCGGGGTTCAGAACGTGTCGTTTGGAAGCCGGATCGATTTGTGTATCGCCTCCGCGTTAATCAAGATTATCAGAACCTATCGGAAGATCGGGAACCCTTGTTTACATCAAGTGGTAATTAGAGCTTCAGGTACACCGTTAGGTTTGCCCTTATCCTTGTTATTTTGTTCAATCCTAGAGTCCAGAAAATTGCCCTACAAAAATATTTGTTCGTCGTGTTTCCGCTGTCCTACACCCCCCTTGTGCCTTGCAATTTTCAGTTTAGTTTGCTTCTCTGAATTTTAGTCCCTACAAGGTCATTGTGTTGTTGGTCTAGTACTTGTTCTTTGGTCTTGTTTGAGTCGTATGTGTCCTTGTTCATAGACAATCAAGAAAAAAAATCAAATTGTTGCACACGTTGAGAGAATAGTACTGCTTGAATTGTTTGCACTAAATATTTATTTAACATCTAGCCTTCTACTTTTTGTGTGCAAAAGAAACTTAGAGTGTTTTCTATTGCACGTTGTTCCTTGAGTCAAGAGATTGCTGCACGTTGTTGCATATGAGAATTGTCGGTTCAGTTCTACATATACATCTATTCCTTACGTAAAGAGCGCAAAAAAGAAAGTTTAGGTTTTTCCTTTGTGCCATAAAGTTCACAACTCTTGCTGCAGTTCTATGTCAAAAAAATCATGAAAGAAGTAAAAGGCAAAGAGGTGCTGAAAAAAAAAATAAGAAGAAAACGCCGCACCTATAACAAAAGAATTCAGAATTGCTTGCAGCCTTTGTGTCCTTTGTTGAGCCATTTGCTTGCTTGCTTGAACTAGGTCCAAGACAAGTTTAGGCCAGTGACATAGACTAGCTTGGGACTATTATTCAGTTTTGCAATTTCTGAATTGAAATTTTGCTAATCCTTGCTACTATAAATTGCCTACCTAGCTCCATACATATCCTTCTGAATAGGCACAGATCTTTGGACCCTCGCAATCGTCGGATCACACTCTCCAAGGTATCCTCTGTTTTGCTACTAAGAATCTTGTAAGAACTCAGTTAGGTGCTGTCATTTGCTTGTTGAGAGTTTCCACTGTGATCAAACAGTGGTGATAGGAAAATACACTCTTGTGTGTTTTCTTGTTTTCTATTAACAATGATAGGTTACAACACCGATGGTGATGAGTCGATGGTGTCAAATGAGGTTGATACAAGTGTTTTAGCACAACGAGTGTTTAGTTCTCAAATGGAGAAGGTAGAGCAAAATCAAATGAACAACTTGTTTCAGAGTCACTTTGTTGTGAAGGATCGACGTTGTCGTGTCATCATTGATGGAGAGAGTAGCAACAACATCGCAAGCTTGGAATTGGTCGAGAAGCTCGGCTTGACCACACAGCCACACCCATGTCCATACTAGATCCAATGGGTAAATTCTTGTGGTAAGATAAAGGTAGGTAAAATTGCACGCATTGAATTTTTTATTGGTTCTTATAAGGATTGTGCAGATTTTGATATAGTGTCTATACAAGCGTGTCATTTGTTATTGAGTAAGCCTTGGATTTCTACAAATAATGCTTTGTACAATACAATTGCTAATAGCTATTCATTTAAATACAATGGTAGAAGAGTTACTCTTAAACCTATGTCTGCTGCTGAAATTTTAGAAGAGGATGAACAAAGACTTGAGAGAAGAAAGAATGAACCATTTAGGAAAGAATGGACTGTTTGAAATGTCGCAACACTTTCATCAAAATCTGACTTGCTAGAGGATGAACATATTTCTTTGCCTCTTGTTACAACTAATATTTTTCAGTATATACACAAAGAAGATGATAGTGGGAACGATAACGAACAGGTTGTTGCTTCAGGTAAGAGCTTTCTTGATATGATGGATTGTTCCAATAGTCTTGCTATATTGGAACCTTATGATCATGTTCCTTTGTCACAAATTGATTTACCTAGTGGTCCGTGTGATAAAGAGGAGTTGTATGTCACTGCTTCATATATACCTTTGCCACAACAAATGAATGAGCTTGATGCTTTTGCTTATGATTCACCCACTAGTGCTGAAATTAAACGTTTGATTTTAGTTACATGTCAAAAGGATGAGCAGAAATTATTTTGTTCTCTAAATACTTTAGGTTATATTGAATTTGATATTCTTTGTAATCTAAGTACTTTAGAGAAGCAAATGTTTTCTCAAACTAAGTTGCCTTTATTGATAAGAAACATTTTTTATGCTATTGGCAACTATGATCATAGAGGTGTATTTATGGTACATAGAGTTTATGTTTGTTCAAATCTGAAACATCCTTTTGGTTTGCAACTAAATGACCAACTAGAAAACTTTAATATCAACTACCATGTCATGTCATCTTTTTCTAGTATTTCTAAGATCACACATTGTCTACCTTGTGATAAGAGTGAGAATGATGCTCATATTGCTGACCAAGTTTTCAAAGAGATTATTAATTTGCACGGAATGCCTTCTACTGTAGATTCTTATTGTGATGACAAATTTTATAATGCATATAAATATGAGTTGCATCCCAAGTTTGGGAATAGTTCCACAATTAATATTTCAGATTTGAGATCATACATGGGAGAAAGAGATGAGCTCGAGTCGAGGACGACACTAATTCAAAAGGGGGAGAATGATGAGGACATCACCCTTATGGATACACCCAGCACTCCGCCAACCAAAATACAAGTTCATGCGCGACAACTGAATTTACGGGTGAGCTTGTTCCTAATGATTCCTTTATGTGATTTTGAGAATAGATTGCTACCTAATGAATTAATTGTTGTTAGAAACCATGGAGATGATGATGAGATAGCTGGGGAGGTGATTGGAGACGTGATGGGCCAGCAAGGACGTCCAAACCAAGGTGGAGGCCCAATCAAAACCGACTTCGAGTCTGTTTCGGAGCCCGGGACCAGTCTGCACTAAAATGGATGCCCAGGACGCATACGGACTCGTATTTGGACGTTCTATATATGCCTGGAAAGATAACGAAAAGCCCTTTCCAACCCAACTGGTTCCATGTCAAAATTCGTCCCGAGCCGTCACCAATCGCCGAAACAATTTGACTTCCAGAATCTGTCCTGGTGCTGCGACACCGTAATCGGTCTTTGGGCCATGTATGGAGTTGAGCCCACTTAGGGCTGCGTCCAGGGGGTCTTGCACGACCCTAGGGTCCTCATATACAGCCGCCGCCTCTTCATTAGGTTTTGGGTTTTGCTTAGATTATTCTGTTGATAACAGTTTTACCGTTTGATCGGTTTGTGAGACCCCAACTTGTGAGATTCATCGTATACTTGCAAATTTAGTTGCATTCTTTTTTGTTCTTGCTTGTGTTCTTGATTTGCAGGCAAGGATAAGCCTTCTCGGCAAGGTCAATCGTTCTTGAACGGTTGATAACCAGAGGAGACGTTGTGCTGCGACTGCAGGGTTCAGAACGTGTCGTTCGGAAGCCGAATCGATTTGTGTATCGCCTCTGCCTTAATCAAGATTATCAGAACCTATCAGAAGATCGGAAACCCTTGTCCACATCACATCACATCACCGCTCCAATTTCTGAGTCCGTTTCTACTTCGCTAGGTGATACATCCTTGTTGCGTTACCCAACATCCATGTTAGTCCTGCGCATACAACATCTGTGGTCATACTGAAATACCACCAAGTTGAGGACTCGCTATCGTTCCTGAGCGGCCGGCCAAGCACTCATCCACGACAAGTGGATCTAGACCGAAGACACCATCGCCAAGTACTCTGCATCAGTACTAAGGAGTCTCGCCCTCGACCAAGTCACTCCTACCCAACTTCACCTGCATACAATTAATTTATCACCCATCTACACCGTACTTATACGCACACCACCACACACATTTTCACCCATTTTCGAAATAGTAGTATGTAATATGGTGTTGTGATGAACCTCATCGCGGGGTTCTTAAGCGCTTCTAGCATAGCAGCACTCCGGACATTTGGCATCTAATGTCGCGGTCTGTGGAGCTTGCGGGGTGGTAGGGTATGGCATACAAGGAGGGGTTGTGGTGACAACAACAGAGTTACCAATACTCAAGTAGGTAACAATCATGCAAGCAAGTCACAAGAATAGCACTCAAGAGAACATGCAATATAGAAAAGGCTCTAGGTAGGTTTCTAAATTGCCTGGTAATGTTATCCTTAAACATCGCAGATTATGTCACTTCGCGTAACGGTGTCGGCGTCCGTCTCGAAACTTAGACCTTTGAGCTTCGTCTCTCGCATCGGGCTCCTCGGGTTCTTCGCGTGCTACGGTACGTCACACTAGCGCGAAGAAAATAAAATAAATAAGAAACAATCATAACTCCAATTAAAACTCCAATTAGGTTATTTAAGGGGTTCGATGTATACCAGTGGGATTATAGGTAGGTTGGGTCTCAGATGGGTCGGCGGTGAAAGAATCGGTAAAAGCAGAGTTCGGGCGATGAAGATATGGTGTTTAGGGGGGCAAGTGAAAATACCATGGCGCAAAAAGGGTCCTCGTGTCGGGATGATCGCGTGAGCGTGAGAATCGCCTAAAACGGAGCTACGGTTGAAAAGATATGCACAGTGATGACTTTATGTGGTCTGGGGGCAATACTGCGCGTAGTACCACTAGGTACTACATACAGATACGAACCCGTAGGCGCAAGAATCGCTCGGATCTGGCTTACAGTTTGAATGTTATGCCTTTTCAAAGGTTCTAGGGGCTTTTCTCTAAATTTGGAAGGTTTCAAGGACCTTTCTGCAATTACTAAAAAGTTCAGGGGCTTGGTTGTAAAATGAAAGGGGCTAAAAATAATTTCCAGAAAGTTAGTGGGTCTTTCTGTAAATTATTTGGGCTAAAATGGAATTAAAATAAAGGTCAGGGACCTTTCTACAAAAAAGACAAGAGCTAGGATTTTCTGGTATTTCTGGATTTATTTTTCTGTTGGAAATTCCGTGGACCGGGTGTATGGTTCGGTGGGCTGGGTCCATAGGGGTGGTCTATGGATTTTGTATGGACCGAGGGGCTAGAATGGAAATATGGCTACTAGAATAGGAGGGGGTTCGCTTGTAAAAAGGGTAAGGGCTCTTATGTAAAATATGCTTTTAACTCACATATAAGTCTTCTTCCTCCTGTGTTCATTCCGTCTTGGCCGAGCTTGAGGCTAAGGGCCGCAGCGGAGGAGAGCGGAAACTGGCCGGCGATTTGGTGGAAGCCGAGGAAAGATTCCTGTGCATCCGTCTGAGGTGAGAGCTCACGGAGAGGATACCAGGATGCGGCGTATTTTGAGTAACAAAGGCCATGGTCATGGAGCTCGGGAGAGGGAAGGGGGAAATCGAAATTGGCGTTGGCTCGGGGAGAGGGAGGAGAAGGGAGGCGCACCGATAGGGAGAGGCGAGCGTCGCGTGACGGTTTTATAGGCGAGGTGGGCAGAAGAGACGTGCGCGCGTGGAACATGCCTTTGTGGCGGCTAGCGGGTTAGACCGGCAGGGTCAAGCTGGTGGAGTGAATGGCGATCATCGGTTTGCGAGTGTCGTGGGGCGGCAGGGTCCAGTCGCGTCTCATGCACAGGCAGAGTTAAAGGTGACGGTGGCCTGACGCGCATGAGTGCAAGGTGGGTGGTGACCTTGGTGAGTTCGGCTTCCATCAATGGTTGCCACTGTGCATGCGTAGGACGACGGAACGTGTCACTGGTGGCGGTATGTGGTGAGGTGACGGCTCGGGCAGACTGGGCGCAGCGCGTTGCACTTGAAGGGCTGGCAACGAGGTGGTAATGGCCGAGGCAATGGGCGTTGGTCTAGAGTATAAGGGGGGTGGCCATGGCGTTTGGTAGTTGATGGTGGCAGTTGGCACAACGGCGTCCGACCGAGAGCGGGGAAGGTGTGTCGCAGAGCGGGGGAGGTGGGATGTCGAGTTGTATGCGTCGTGATTAATGGCGGGAAGGCAGGGCTAGGCATCAGGGGGGCGAGGTGGTGGTGTCGGTGGCGTTCATTTCGTTCTTCCTGGAGGAGGAAGACGATGGGAGAGGGAGCCTTGCCGGCTGGGCTAGGGGCACGCGGCCCAGAGAGGAAGGGGGAGGGAGCACGCTGGGCCAGGAGGGCGCCGCGACCCAGCTGGAGGGGAGGCATGCGGGCTGGTTGGGTCTGGAGGTGTGCTGGGCCAGGGAAGGCGATGGCCCATGCGGGATGGAGCGGAGGGAGAAGGGAGGGGGTGGCGGCTGGGCCAAGGGTGGGAAGTGCAGCCCAGGCGGGGAGATGGTGGCCTGTGCGGGGGAAGAGGGACGGTAGCAGGAGTCGTGCTGGCCCGAGAGAGGAAAAAAATATTGGGTGAGAGGGGATTCGACCCGATACGGATGGAGAGAGGGATTTAATATTTTTCCTGGATCTTGGTTTTGGTTTTCGGGTATAATTTCTAAAAGGGGACTGGAGTTTCAAATCGGAGCAACAACTCGGATAAATGAAGGAAATAAATAGCACACACTTCACAAGGTTTATTTTATTTATGAAATTTTTGTCTCATTATTTCTAGTTTAATTATTTAGTGAGATTTTGTTTTTGAAAATCATGAAATCATATCTAACTTTCAATTTCACCGTGATTTATCTAGTTAATTTTAAGAATTTGGGGGTGTTATAGATGTACCCTACTTAAAAGAATCTCGTCCTCTAGATTGGAGGGTGCTAAGAGACGAGAGAAGAATTTGAGGTCGGGTGTGGGATTTATTCAACGGGAGAGGGGATTCCCGAACAAGATGGAGAGGATGGTGAAGGGCATAACAATTTGATTATTCAACTTGCCAAGTATAGACTCGACACCGAGATTACATTCGCGCTTAGGCGAAAAATCACGGAGCGGGCTTAGCCAGAGGCTAGGAGAGGAGCTTTCGCACGAGATAGGCCATTAGCAGCAGGTAAGCGGCGACAACCCAAACTAGTACATCCAGACTGAAGGTCATGGTGGCCGCAGCTCGATGCAAGCTGCAATCTAATAGCGGCTTGGAACGACGGGTTGAAGCCTGAATTGGGAAGAGTGGTTGGTATTTCTGGTCGATGGTGGAGGTCTGGCAATGGTGGTACCCTTTTATGGTCGCTCACGATGTGCGGTGTGGTGGCAGGGGAAGTGGTGATTCCAACATGGACGACACGGTTGCGAGCACAGAGGTGTGGAGCAAGGGGTTGAGGCTGTGCGAGACAGATTTTTATCCCTTGGTGAGGTGATAGATGCGACGAGGTTACTGGCGATGGTGGATGGCAGGGAATCTAGCTCATGGTTCCGCAGGCTAGGCGAAGTGGAGGTGGTGCCAATGGGGAGGTTTTCCAGTTGTAGTGTAGGTAGGGTTCACGGGATTCGGAGAAGACGAGCGAGTGAGCCTACGAATGGAAATGGGCCGTGTTTAGACGGGGGAAAGTTCTGTTTTTCTTTGGCTAGGATAAAACATTTGGTAAGTAGGGAGGGATCTACCCTACTTAAAAAAGCTTTGCTCGGGGTCAAGGAATCTAGTAGGGTACTACCCTACTTAAGAATTTGGCCTAGGGTGGTATGCTGATGAATCTCAAGGTTCGGCTACATCTACATGGCTACTTTCTTGGTAGAACATTTGGTATAGGGTCTGGTAGGGATCAAGGGTGTAAGCCAAGCGGTGGAGAATATGCTCGGCGAGCTTTACTGACTGGTAAAGGGATTTTCCAGCGGTGAGATTTCCTAATCTCATCAAGGTTGTGATTGCAGCAGCTAAGTTACTTTCTACCTTAGCGGCATAGGCTTTGGCTTCTTCAAGTTAGAGACGCAGGGCTAGGCAGTGTGCATTGGTTCTTTTTCATGCTGGATGCGTGTTTCAAGGTGTTGGGTTTGCTGGTCGCAAAGGTCGTCCAACATGTGGAGATATTTGGTGGTGTTGACAAGGGTAGGGTCATGCCTAATAGAGTTTGACTCTATCAGGGATTCTACACAAGATTTCCAGTAGGGTAGGTCCTTATTGGTGATGGGGAGGTACCACATGCTTGAGTATGCAAGAGGGGGCTCGTAGAGCTGGAACAAGAGTTTCAAGGCTTTACGGGCAAAAAGTTGGTAGGTGTCTGGGAGACGTGATCCAACAGCGGTTACACTGAAATGTTGTATGGTGGGTGTTGGCACTTCCCAAGTGCCCCTTTTATATGTGAATATTATCCCAATTAGAGCATAATTGATACTAATTTAGGAAATTTACCTGTGATATTGTCTATATATTTGTTTATGCCTTGTTTTGGAGCTTTATTGCAGAAACAGGTAAAATTGATGATTAATGTGATGATAGAGAGGACAGGAGTCTAGAACCGACGAAAAGCACTAAAGAAGCCCAGTGCGCCGATCGGCGCAGTCCCTGACCGATCGGCGCAAGGGTGTTTTGGCCCACAGAAGTGACCGAGCCCCATTCCACGTGTTTATGGAAGTTTATCTGCGCAAGACACTTGAAGATATTTGTCTAGAAGATTTATGGAACTTCAAGATCTCGACGTGCAGTACAAGACTTTATCTCGAAGGAAAAGGCCCACATGGCAGCTGTGGAAGACAGAGGAACCGACTCGGAGAAGAAACCAGAGAAGACACGGCTTGCGCCGATCGGCGCAATCCTGCACCGATCGGCGCAACTGCCTTATTTGCAAGAAACCGAGTCCTTTATGAGTACAACCCCTATAAATACTTGTAAACCCTAGCCGCAGAGAGAGGAGGCGACAGATGGACACCAGATCCGTGAGTTAGAGCCACCGAGGCTTGCCCCGTTAGAATAGATCTCTAGTTAAGTTTCAAGAACCATTGGAGTTAAGAGTTGATCCGTCAAGATAGGCCATCTCGACAGGGACGAATCTTACTCTATATGTATCTCAAGGATGATTGAATACGTTGATGATGGTTTGGTGATTTGTCTATCTTGATTCTGTAATCATGCATGTGCTTATTCCCATTGCATAGTTCTAGGCTAAGTAAGTAGATATTATCTTGATCGTGGTGATTAGGATAGTATTCGGACATTGTATTGATTATGGTTGCTTGATGATGCTAGTAGTGTGGTTTAGCGGTGACAGCACTAAGCCTGCACAACACTATTGGATAGTTGAGTAGGGTAAGATACTCGCGCGATTAAAGATTTCCTCTCGGCAGCAATAAATCGGGAGCCGCTCGGAAAGCAGGGTGGTCTTATTCATTATAGGTTTTCATTGATCTATGTAACTACCCATTATGATGCTATTCAATTAGACTTTCTGGTTACAATCTCAGTAGTAGATATCTGGTTACTCACTTAACAGCATAGGCTTACAAGGTCTGGCACACTTTGGCTTAGATTCACGAGTGTGCCGATCGGCTCAACTCCTGCGCTGATCGGCGCAACAACAGATTTACAAGATCTGGCGCACTTTGGCTTGGATTCACTTGTGTGCCGATCGGCTCAACTCCTGCGCTGATCGGCGCAATGACAGATTTACTGTCTGGTGCACCTCTGCGCTGGTCAGTCTCCCCCTCATGCAACCTATTTTTGACAGTAGCCTTGACTAGATCTTTTACTGTTAACTTTGTTTAATAATCCCTAAGGTCCCAGTGGATTCGAGAAACATTGGAATACTCAATTCAAGGGAAAAGTGCAACAATCGTACACCATCCTCTTGCGGTATATAAGTGGGTGCGTAGGTACGACGAACAAGCGTTACAACTTTTCTGGCGCCATTGCCGGGGACCATAGCAGGTTTTTAAACATTGTTTGATGTATTAGTGTTTAGTCATTGTACTTTACTTGTCTCTCTAGTACATATATTCTGTTAACTGAAACTAATAGGTATGGACGGTCCTAAGTCAAACAAACCCTCTAATTACATCGATGATCCAGAAAGACTCTTTCACAAGAAGAGAACAACAGAGAAGAGAAGCAAGTCACTTGGAGATTTAGCTGGAGAAGTAGTCCGCGCAACACCTCGAGTATTATTCACAATAGAAGACCCAGTTCAAGAGCAAGAAGAAGAGGAGATGGCAGAGGTACCTATGGTTAATCATCTCAACCCACAATTGACTAGTATTGTCAAGACATATTTCCAAGAAGCTCAAGATCAACTTCCGTACCAATTGGAGAGATATGTTGGAATAGTGACGCAACAACCGTTCACAGGTTCGGAAGATCCCAATCATCACTTGCAACACTTCCTTGAGGTTTGCAGTACATTCAAGATAGCGAGATTGAAAGGAGATCAAGCACGTGTGCGGCAGTTCCCCTTCTCTCTAGTTGGTCGCCCCAAGCAATGGTACAATGGATTGGAAAACACAGTAAAAACGGTATGGAACACGTTAGCAGCTGAATTCTTGGCCAAATACTTCCCTCCTGGTAAGACTCAAGCTTTGAAAAATAAGATTCTTGGATTTACACAGAATATTGATGAGAGCATTGGAGAAGCATGGAAAAGATACAATGAATATATGGATGCATGCCCTCATCATGGTCTGACGGTTGGAGAAGTTGTTAAGAAGTTCTACATAGGATTGAATCTTCTATCACGTCAACACTTGCACGCCTCACCTGCAGGATCATTCATGTCAAAAACCCCCACCGAAGCTAAGAATTTGATCAAGTTGCTAGTTGAAAATCAATCATGGGATGGTGAGAGAAGCTCAAGGAATTTGCAACCTTCAAAAGGAGTAGCGAAGAGTGTGATTGAGAAGACTCAGGAAGAATTGATTATAGATCGCCTCGATGCTATTCAAAGGAGGTTGGACAATAATCTTCATATCCCTAAGGAAGAGACACTCAAGCTGGCGGAATCACGCTCCTCATGTAGTGAGTGTGGAGAATTTGGTCATGTGCAGAAAGATTGCCCTGAAGAGATGAAGATGCTAGAATATATGAAGAATAGTGGATGGAAGCCCCAATATCAGCAACAAAGGAGTTCTTTCTCTCCTAGTTCGTCCATGCAAAATTCTATCCCACTTCGTCTTCAATGTCATGAGTTCTTCCAAGCTCAAGAGAAGATCAACAAGGACAATCAAGCTAAATTCAAGGAGATTGATCGTGTCCTTGAGGGAATTAATGACAAGGTGATAGAAATTGGGAGCTCCAATGAGCAGATTTTGAAGCATACCAAGATTATGGAGCAACAGATGGGACAGCTATCGCAAGCCATTCAAGGCAACAAAGGGGCTATTCCTGGCAATATGATGTCTACAGAGCAGTTGAAGGCAATAGCTACACGGTTAGGAAAACAAACAGAAGATCCAGAGCACTCTACGGGAGCAAGGCAGCCCCGCGCCGAACGGCGCACACCCAGCGCCAATCGGCACGACAATCTTGTCGGTGCTAATCGGCTCCCTAAAAGCGCCGATCAGCGCAAGGAGGACAATGACCTCTCTGGTCTGAAAATGGGCATGGAGATAGAAGAGCATGGCCCTGCTGCGTTTCTGGATACTCAACTACTGACAAAGATAGAAAGAGCGCGGCAACACGACGAGCAATTTGCAAGGTTTGTCGATATTATGAAGAAGCTTTACATCAATGTCCCTTTTGTCGACGCTATCCAAGTTCCTACCTATGCCAAGTACATTAAGGACATGATGCAAAATAAGAAGTCTCTAGTTTCTGAGGAGGTTGTGAAGGTCACTAAGGAACTAATGGCGGCAATCAATGATGTTGCACTGGAGAAGAAACCTGACCCTGGATCACCAAGCATCAAATGCATGATTGGAACAAGGATATTTGATCGATGCTTGTGCAAGCGTAAGTGTTATGCCCCGTCATATATTCACAAATCTCAATTTGCCTGAATTAGAGCCTACCGGTATGTGTTTGGAGTTAGCCGATCAATCGGTATGCTTCCCTAATGGAATTGCTGAGGATGTGCCTGTTCAAATTGGAGATCACATCGTCCCTGTTGATTTTATTGTGCTTGATATGGATAAGAGGACGAGGACCCCGTTGATCTTAGGCAGACCCTTTTTGAGGATAGCAAAGGCAAGTATTGATGTTGGGAGTGGTGAGATAAGCTTTGATATAAGTGGGACTCCCTACTCTTTCAAGTCTCGCCCAAAGGGAGAAGAGTGCCGTGCTATTGATGAAGTGAAGAGATACAAGACACCATGGCAACGTGGCATTGAAAGTAATTGGAGGGGATGTATGGATAGGTCATCCAAGCTATATGAACCATGGAGATAAGATAACATTGTAGTGTCGCGCCCTCACATCCCGCACCGTGACACTAAGGATTGATTGTTTGCGGAGAGGTCAAGATCTTTGACCTCTAAATAACTAGAGCGCTCTTGGGAGGCAACCCAATGATTAGGGGATTTAGAAGTTGTTTAGTGCTTGTGGGAGGGCAACCCATTTCATTTAGTTATGTAGTGCTGGCCGGGAGGGCAACCCGGTGTTTGAAAGTTTGCTTGCTTGTGATAAAAACAATCTCCCGAATAAAAAAAATAGAAAAGTGTGTGCTTAATTCTTGTGTGCTCTTGCGTTGTCTATTTATTCGTGCAAAACTGTGTATATACATACAGTAGACTAACATTGCAGGAATATAAAAAAAAGACCAAAAACAGGAAGGAACAGAGCATGCGCCGATCGCCGCACTTCTGCGCCGGTCGGGGCCTTATCGTCCAAGTCAGGACAGAAGGCCGACGACGCCCAGAATTGAAGGGGTGCTAAAAATCAACCAACACAGTAATTTTCAGAGACGGAGCTATTTTCAAAGTAATAAAAAATCTTTTTGAATTAATTTTTGTGTGCAAATTGGTTGCTAAATGACGCAGGAAAGGATGAAGAGCAACATCTAGCGAAGAAGTGAGGAGCCCAGAGCAATAATGGACGTCGCGCCGATCGGCGCGAGTCAGCGCTGATCGACGCCGTCACCAGATGAGCCCTGCTACGTATGCCAATACTACAGGAACATTGGGAAAAGTGGAAAATTAGGTGAAAGAGATGAACACGAGGCATCAGGATCAGCGCCGGACCAAAAGATGAGGTGCAAGGGACTTGCGCCGTTCGGCGCCCTACTGCGCCAATCGGCGCAGTTACCCATGCGGTTCCCAAATGGGCGACAAAGGCGGCAGGCATTGATTTCAAGGAACAGGTATGATTATTATGCAGGTGTGCAGTGCAGAGGAAACACGGAACTGACCAAAAGCTGAAAAAGAGACGGCGCGCCGATCGGCGTGGGCCCGCGCTGATTGGCACAGTCAACAAGACATCGGGATTCCGTGCTATTCCCCTGCCAACCAACATGATGTACCAGAGTGGTCAGAGCTTTGAAAATTTGAATTGTGTCGATCGGCGCACTGCCATGCCGATCGACGTGCTCTCAAATTTTGAAATTTTACGGCAGTTCCTTCTCCTGGAAGTTTCCCACACTATAAAAGGGAGGCCAGGCGCCCCCCAGCTCGGCACACCATCCTGGTAATCTCTCCACCTTCCTCACTACCTCTAATCTCGCACACGTTCCGCAATTTTTGCAGATGGATCGTCTCCGCTCCTCCGTCGGCAAGTTGGGCAAGAGGCTATGCCGGGGAAGCAGTTCCGGCGGTAGCGGCGAGTCGAGCGGTGACTCCTCGGTGAGGGGTGGCTCGGACGCTCGCGATGACATTTCGGTGGGAGGTGCATCCACCAGCTCAGCGGCGGGGACATACGAGATCCGCGCCCGCCACTCCGTCTCCGGCGCGTCCCTTCCAACGGGGTGTGCCACGAGGAGCCAAACGGCGGCAAGCCGTGGGGTTCCCACATCACCACCACCGCCGACATTCATGCCGTGCACGGTGGAGGAGGGCTTTACCCTCCTGAGTGCAGAGGATCAGCGGCACTACCTCATGGTGAGGGGAGGGTTCGTCCCTAACTTCGACTTGGACGAGACCTTCCTCACCTCGATCAGCCTGTGGGAGGACATAAGGAGGATGCTAGACAACCTCGGCTGGGTGGATTTCCACCTCCTCCCCATGGAATACAACCTCGACGTCATCACCGAGGTTGCCTCTACGATGAGGCTTGGCACCGTCGAAGACGACAGTGAGGCCGTCAACTTCCGCGTCTGCGACATCAGCTACACGGTGACCATGGAGGCGGCAGCTCAAGCCTTCGGCTTCGACGTCAACGCCGACGTCGCCGGCATCTTGGGACGCGGGGAGTTGGACTCCTTTTGGAGGCAGCTCTTGTTCGTAGAAGAGATGAAGCGTGGCAACATCCGCAACCCGACCATTCAACTCTTCCATCGGTTGTTGGCGGCGCGCATAGGCGACAAGGTCGACTCCAGCAACGTCACCGATGCAGACTTGCGGTGGCTCTACAACGCCATTGTGAGTCCGTCTCATTGCAACGCCATGTCGGTGATGGTGCGGGGTTGGCTCGACAAGAGGGTCAAGGCAAGCAAGAAGTTGGCCTTCGGGGCCTATCTTCAACGTCTAGCAGCCCTCGTCTGCGACGGCGACGGACTGGGAGGGCGCGATGACAAGTGGGAGTGCGCAACAGAGATCGGCAAGAATATGACACGTGGCAATATTGTCACGGGAAGTGTTCGCGCTGGCTTCTATGTTGGCGGCACCAAAGTCAAGCTTCCGTGTGCGGAGCTAGGAGTTTTCCTCCCTTACAAGCTAGAGGGAGGAAATTGGCTTGAGGAAGGTCTCCTGGAGGGGGGCTGAGTTCTCAAGGACCGCCATGGGCGGGTTCGACAGTCGGACATATCTACAGCAGCCGGCAGCGAGTGGGACTCCTGGGGGTCACGCCAGGAGCCTCAGCAGTACCAGTCAGGATGGAGCGATGCAGCGGTCGGTTCACAGCCCTCTGCGCCGATCGGCGTAGGAAACGCGCCGGTCGGCGCACCCTACTTCAGCGCGGGCATTGACTACAGGTACCAAAGGCGTGTACCAGTGGTGCCTCCTGTGCCCGGTGCAGACTTTTTCGTGCCCATGCAGGGGTATCTCGACAACAACATGCACTACATCGAGCGCGTGGAGGAAGCCACGTCCCAATGGAGGGACAACCACGATGCGATGGTGGAGGAGTTCGAGCGACTCAAGGCGCGGTGCTATGGCTTCGATCAGCCACCGCCTCCACTTTCGGGTGACTAGAGTGCCTAGGAGTTGGCACGTGTATCGGTTTCCCGGTTTGCGTTTTCTTTTATCTTTTTGCAATCTTTTTCTTTATTTACTTATATGTGTGTGAGCGGGTTGGGAAACCATGTATCGGGTGTGCTTACTTTCATGCTAGTGTGTTAGTAGTAGTTTTATTTTCATGCAAGTGTGTTAGTAGTAGTTTCATTTTCAAGTGTGTGCAAAAATCATCACCATGTATTCGACTTTCGATCTTAATATAATGGTGGCGGTTATGCTCTTTTAGGAGAGTTGAATTATTTATTCTTTCTTGAAAAGTGTTGATGAAGATCAAATAATATTGAGCATTGAATAAAATTTCGAACTTACACTTAATGATTATTTGGCAAATATGTCTTATGTGGAGCAATTTTGAGTACCCATGTGCTTCATTTGTGTTGTCCAGTTTATGATGATAACTTAGTACCAATCTTTTCATAAATAAATTTTCATGTTGTGAACTTTGGAATTTATTATTTTCAAGATCCTTACCTACCAATGCCATATCTTGAGCAATACTCATGAACCTTTGATATGTAGATAAACATTAAATTGATGGTTGAGTTTGTTTAGGATTTAATTCTTTTTGGTATGAACCTTACTAAGATGGCAATTCTTTGTGTATCTATTTCTAGCCTTGAATTACTCATGCAAAAATTCAATTCTGCTGAGTACACTACCATAAACCCAAAATATCTTGTTGAGTATCATTCCTTGACCACATCCTATATTTCTGGCTATATTTAATTCTTGAATAAATGTTGAAGCCAGATATATCAAATACCAACAAATGTTGGTAAATTTGGGTTGAGAGCCGATCGGCGCACCTTGAACCAATCGGCACAGCGGAGAACAAAAAAAAAACTCTGTTGTTTGCTAAGGGACTAGCAAAATTTTAAGTGTGGGGGGATGGTATATGACATGCATATTCTCGAAATTCATTCTAATATAGCCATGAATCATTCCAACCATGTGCAATCTTCCAAGATCAAATTTTTACTATGGACATGTCCACATATTCAAAGTGTGAGTCCTTTCTTAAATTTTTCTTTCTTAATGGCCATCTTGATAAATTTCTATAATTCCAATGAAGAATAATCTCGTAGCTTTACAATATATTATTGATTTATGTTTGCAATCCTTGAATTACCTCACCTAGCTAATCATATAAGCCTTACACTAATATTATTTGGTCATTATGATGTAGAATATAGGTTGAGTGATTTGAAAGATGAGTTGTTGCCTTGGATTATTTGGAAACTAGATTCTCTATGTTCACAACATTCTTCTAAGGTGATTTTCATGTGTGGAAAAGTTATAATTTATGAGTTGGACATGATCTTTTGCTTTGGGGAGAAACTTTAAGCTTTATGCCCATATTTGAACTATTTTGCTAAATACCAATATGAAATACACCACAATAGAACAATGCTCAATATTTGCAGATTTGAGATATCTTTTATGATAGAAAGAGTATGTTTTTTGATTTTTCTTTCTTTTACTTTACTCGGGACGAGCAAAGGTTTAAGTGTGGGGGAACTGTTGGCACTTCCCAAGTGCCCCTTTTATATGTGAATATTACCCCAATTAGAGCATAATTGATACTAATTTAGGCCATTTACCTGTGATATTGTCTATATATTTGTATATGCGTTGTTTTGGAGCTTTATTGCAGAAACAGGTAAGATTGGTGATTAATGTGATGATGGAGAGGACAGGAGTCCAGAACCGACGAAAAGCACTGAAGAAGCCCAATGCGCCGATCGACATAGTCCCTAAGCCGATCGGCGCAAGGGTGTTTTGGCCCACAGAAGTGACCGAGGCCCAATCCACATGTTTATGGAAGCTTATCTGCGCAAGACACTTGAAGATATTTGTCTAAAAGATTTATGGAACTTCAAGAAGATTTATGGAACTTCAAGATCTTGATGTGCAGTACAAGACTTTATCTCGAAGAAAAAGTGATAAGAACACGACAACGGTGTCCGGATTTTATCCCAATCTTTCACGGTACAGCAAGTACTAGCAAGTATATATAGGTATTGAAACTTGTTATCTCAGCTATAAATAGATAGAACAACAATCTCAAGCTGAATGATCCAGCAACCACAATAAAATAGACACCACAGATTTGTTATCCAATAGCAATCATAAACCAGCTAGAACACGATAGGAAAATACCGGCTTATAAGAACTTGATGTAGATGCAAACCAGTAGAGATAAACTCTCCAACCCATTACTTAGACAAGCATGATCTGGAGATGGGGAACCACAAGTTCCAGCACGCACACAAGGGAAGAATCACTTGATCACGCACTTCAGCGACCGGCAGAGATCGGCGGCAGCAACCGGTAGAGGAGGGCAACACCTCTAGGGTTTCTTGGAGGACACCACGACCAAAAACACAATACAATCACGTCCTACCTTACAGGGGCGCTGGCCCTAGGCTATATGGCATGCAAACCAGCCAAAAACCCGGTTCGACTCGAACACATCTAAAAACAGACTCGGACTCAACACAACCCAACATTGTTTTGATTATTGCGACCGCTAGGGAATTTATTTGGCTATGGGGTTGGATCCGTTGGAAATTTTATCAAATTATCTTTCCAACGAGTATTTATTCAGCCCAATCCGACTCCGTATGACCCAGTTATGCTACTTTTACTCCACACCTGTCTGGCTGATCCTAAACCGAGTCCGAACTGATTTTGAGTTTCCATATCTTCTGATTTCGTGACTGGGTGGACTTGAGACCGTGTAGACTTTGAAAGTAAAGTATTGCATACCTTTGGGAAGGCCTGTAACACCAATATATGTTCCTTACTTTTCACAAGTGGCACAACCATTGATCCAATCATAACATATTCCTTCGTTTCTCCTTTCTTTTCCTCAACCTTCAGATTGGTCCCAATGAAAACATTGCATGGCATAGAATAATTGGCTAGCGAATCCTCACTTTGCTCTTTATTATTCATAATATTTGTCAAAGATCCAAACTGAATGTTGGTAGTTCCTGCTGTAACAAGTGCAATGTTTTCAGAATACGTAGTTTTAATGACTCGATGAGCCATGGGCTCATCATCCTCCCTTCCTTGAATCAAAGCTGTCCTCGACTTTGACATAATTTGACGAGCTCCTCTCCTATTCAGATCAACACCAATAGCACTGTTTAGACAATTCTTTGCATCACTATTATTTTTCCCTTCATGTAATTCATCTTTGACCAAATCACAATGAATGGTACAATGTTCAGGAGCAACAACTGAAAGAATTTCAGAAATACTAGGTGCACTTGTTACAGCAGGAACTACCACATCAAAAAGGCCCACATGGCAGCTATGGAAGACAGAGGAACCGACTCGGAGAAGAAACCAGAGAAGACACGGCTTGCGCCGTTCTGCGCAACTGCCTTATTTGCGAGAAACCGAGTCCTTTACGAGTAGAACCCCTGCAAATACATGTAAACCCTGGCCGCAGAGAGAGGAGGCGACAAAGGGACATCAGATCCGTGAGTTAGAGCCACCGGGATTGCCCTGTTAGAATAGATCTCTAGTTGAGTTTCAAAAACCATTGGAGTTAAGAGTTGATCCGTCAAGGTAGGCCATCTCGACGGGGATGAATCTTACTCTATGTATCTCAAGGATGATTGAATACGTTGATGATGGTTTTGGTGATTTGTCTATCTTGATTCTGTAATCATGCATGTGCTTATTCCAATTGCTTAGTTCTAGGCTAAGTAAGTAGATATTATCTTGATCGTGGTGATTAGGATAGTATTCGGACATTGTATTGATTATGGTTGCTTGATGATGCTAGTAGTGTGGTTTAGCGGTGACAGCACTAAGCCTGCGCAGCACTATTGGATAGTTGAGTAGGGTAAGATACTCGCACGATTAAGGGTTTTCTCTCGGCAGCGATAAATCAGGAGCCACTCGAAAAGCAGGGTGGTCTTATTCATTATAGGTTTTCATTGATCTAAGTAATTACCTATTATGATGCTATTCAATTAGACTTTCTGGTTACAATCTCACTAGTAGATATCTGGTTACTCACTTAACAGCATAGGCTTACGAGGTCAGGCGCACTTTGGCTTAGATTCATCAGTGTGCTGATCGACTCAATTCCTGCGCCGATCGGCGCAACAACAGATTTACAAGATCTGGCGCACTTTGGCTTGGATTCACTTGTGTGCCCATCGGCTCAACTCCTGCGCCGATCGGCGCAATGACAGATTTACTGTCTAGCGCACCTTTGCGCTGGCCAGTTTCCCCTCATGTAACTTGATTTTGACAGTAGCCTTGACTAGATCTTTTACTATTAACTTTGTTTAATAATCCCTAAGGTCCCAGTGGATTCGATAAACCTTGGAATACTCAATTCAAGGGAAAAGTGATACAATCGTACACCGTCCTCTTGCGGTATATAAGTGGGTGCGTAGGTACGACCAATAGTGGGGTAGTCTCGGTTGGTGTCAACGTGAGCAGAGACGACACAACTTGGGGTGCCGGACTTGTTGTATTCTCTACCAACATATCGAGGATAGAGCTTGAAGCCTAGGGAAACCATAGCAGTGTAAAGGAGTTGTGGGAAGCCAGGCTCATGTTGGCAATCAGTGATGACCCAAGGTTGGTCTTCGGTGGATGGGGATTGACGCTGGGGTAATTGGGTTGGTGGAGGGGAAAGTTTTTGCCTGGTGAGAATCCATGAGTATTTGGGGATGTGGGAAGGTGGTATTCACGGGAAGGTTGTTGGCGATAGGGCTGAAGGATAGGGATGGTGGTCACAGGCTTTATCTATAGGCGGGGAGAATAGGTAGCTTGAGGCTAGTGAGAGAATCCTGGGTTGTGTGGGTTAGGGCTCATTTTTATAGCAAAGATAGGGTAGGTGTTTGTGTATGGGGTACTAATATGTGACTTGGGCTAGTGCTGTTGACTTGATGCACGGGGTACGATGCCATTATCTTGGTTGCTTTCATTTTATGGTCAAGGTAAGGCTTGACAGGAAATGCGGCAACACTGGGTCAAAGGTGGTGTTTTGGTGGCATGAAGGGATCGAGGCTGTGATAAAACATGTCGTGGGGTTTGGTGACATGTTATCAAAAGATGACTGGAAAGAGAAAGGGAGTTTGACTTTGGTGCTTATGGTGAATGGAGGGTATCCAAGGATGGCCAGAAGACGGGAAAAAATACGAGATACGAGACTAAAAGTAGATCTGTAGATCTTTTTTTTTGTATATTATTTACTTGTTTAGAATTCACGACTATTTTGCGACTTCCGGTTGCGTTTGTGTTCTTTGTTGGTCTAAGCACACAACATCTGATAGGTGTAGAGTGCCCGATCTTTCGGCGAGTGGAGATAACTTCGATTTGGTGGATGTCGACCCTCACGGTCCGACTACGACGAGCAAGCCGAAGCGCCAATGCAATCGCTGAACCAACTTCCGGAGGATATTAACCTTGTGGTAAACAAGATCAACCTGATCACGAGGATCAATTCTTACGCGCAATCGAAGAACGAGCAAGAATTAGAGGCGAGCAATCTGATGTATTGCACGAAGGTGGAGTTCTGAATTCACGTCGAGAGACGGATGTATAGCTCAGCTAAACTTAAAACAAAACTCGAAGATTACAAGGGGCGCAGCCCTTGACTATATAGGGGGAGGACGAGGCATCTAGGGCCGGCTGAAGTGGAGAGGCGCGCGGTGGAGAGGGAGTCGTGCGACTTGGGCCACGTGGGCCTTCGGGCGACATCATCCTGGGCCGTCGTTCCTTAGCATCAAAACCGTCTTCAATTCCTGGGCTCGAGCTCTAGTGATTGGGCCCTTGTACGTCGTCGTCTCGTTAGAAGATGGATCCGTAACTCGAGGAGGCGCGACGACGAGAGGTGAAGGTGTGACAGCTTGGTTTGGCGCGCCATCTTCCGTCGTCATTATTCGTATGTCGTTGATGTCCTCATCATCCTCCCCTTCTTGAAGTGAAGTCGTCATTATTCGTATGTCGTTGATGTCCTCATCATCCTCCCCTTCTTGAAGTGAAGTCGTCCTCGACGGCAACTCATCATCCTCACCCAAGTATGGTTTCAAATCTGCAACATTAAAACTAGTGGAAACACCAAACTCCATGGGCAAGTCAAGAACATAAGCATTATCGTTAATCTTGGTTAGCACTTTAAAAGGACCAGCAGCACGAGGCATCAGTTTAGAACGACGCAAAGTAGGAAATCTATCTTTACGCAAGTGCAACCAAACCAAATCACCAGGTTCAAAAGAAATATGTTTTCTACCTTTACTACCAGCAACTTGATACTTTTTATTAGCAATGGCAATGTTGTGTTGTGTTTCTTCATGCAATTGTTTCATGTGATCAATATGAGCAAGAGCATCAAGATGTGGTTCATCTTCAGCATCAATAGCAAACAAATCAATAGGCGCCTTAGGAACATAGCCATAAACAACCTCAAAAGGACACATCTTAGTGGCAGAATGTGTAGCACGATTATAAGCAAATTCAACATGAGGTAAACAATCTTCCCAACGTCTCAAATTTTTATCTAAAACAGCTCTAAGCATAGCAGACAAAGTTCTATTTACTACCTCAGTTTGCCCATCAGTTTGAGGATGACAAGTAGTACTAAACAGCAGCTTAGTTCCTAATTTATTCCAAAGAGAACGCCAAAAATGACTAAGAAACTTAGCATCACGATCAGAGACAATTGTTTTAGGAATTCCATGCAATCTAACAATCTCTCTAAAGAACAATTCAGCAACATTTGAGGCATCATCAGTTTTATGACAAGGTATAAAGTGAGCCATTTTAGAGAAACGATCAACAACCACAAAAATACTGTCCCTCCCCTTCTTAGTGCGAGGCAATCCCAAAACAAAATCCATCGAAACATCATGCCAAGGAGAAGAGGGAACAGGCAAGGGCATATACAAACCATGATTACCCAAACGAGATTTAGCTTTTTGACATGTAGTACAACGTGCAACAAGGCGCTCAACATCACGGCGCATCCGTGGCCAAAAGAAATGGTCGGCCAACACCTCATGTGTCTTGAAAACTCCGAAGTGACCCATAAGACCACCTCCATGCGCCTCCTGTAATAACAAAAGACGAACCGAGCTAGCTGGAATACACAGCTTGTTAGCACGAAACAGGAACCCATCCTGCATATGAAATTTGCCCCAAGGTTTGCCATCCTTACAATGCATCATAATATCATGAAAATCAGCATCATTCACATATTGATCTTTCAAAGCTTGCAAACCAAAGATTTTAAAGTCTAATTGGGACAGCATCATATAACGACGAGACAAAGCATCGGCAATCACATTTTCCTTCCCGTTTTTATGTTTAATGATGTATGGAAAAGATTCAATAAATTCAACCCATTTAGCATGACGACGATTCAGATTAGTTTGGGTTCTAATATGTTTCAAAGCCTCATGATCAGAATGAATAATAAATTCGCGAGGCCGTAAATAATGCTGCCATGTTTGCAAAGTTCTTACTAAAGCATAAAGTTCTTTATCATAAGTGGAATATTTAAGAGCAGCACCACTTAACTTCTCACTAAAATAAGCAATGGGTTTATGATCTTGCAACAAAACAGCACCCAAACCAATTCCACTAGCATCACATTCCAATTCAAACACTTTATCAAAATTAGGCAATTGTAAGAGAGGAGCATGAGTTAACCGTTCCTTTAAAGTGTTGAATGCGTCGTCTTGTGGTGCGCCCCACTCAAATGGCGCACCCTTCTTGGTCAGCTCATGTAATGGTGCAGCAATAGAACTGAAATCCCGCACAAAACGACGATAGAAGCCTGCAAGACCAAGAAAACTGCGAACCTGTGTGACCGTCGTCGGTTGGGGCCAACTCTGAATGGCGTCCACCTTGCTGCTATCGACCTCAATGCCCTGTGGAGTAACAACATATCCAAGAAACGAAACACGTTGTGTGCAAAAAGTGCATTTTTCCATGTTCCCAAACAAGTGAGCAGCACGCAAAGCATCAAAAACAGCATGCAAATGATCTAAATGCTCATTCATGGATTTGCTGTATATAAGGATATCATCAAAATAGACAACAACAAATATTCCAATGAAAGACCGAAGAACTTCATTCATTAAGCGCATAAAAGTGCTAGGAGCATTAGACAATCCAAACGGCACAACCAACCATTCATACAAGCCAAATTTAGTTTTAAAAGCCGTTTTCCATTCATCTCCTAATTTCATTCTTATTTGAAGGTAACCACTACGTAAATCAACCTTAGAGAAAATTGTGCACCACTAAGTTCATCAAGCATATCATCAAGGCGTGGTATAGGATATCGATAACGAATTGTAATATTGTTAATTGCACGACAATCTACACACATACGCCAAGAACCATCTTTCTTAGGAACAAGCAAAACAGGAACCGAACAAGGGCCGAGAGACTCACGAATGTAACCTTTATCAAGCAATGCCTGCACTTGACGCTGAATTTCTTTCATCTCCTCAGGATTTGTGCGGTACGGGGCGCGATTAGGAAGCTGTGCGCCTGGAATTAAATCAATCTGATGTTCTATGCCACGAATAGGAGGAAGACCCGGTGGCAATTCAGCAGGAAAAACATCTTTATAGTCCTGCAAAAGGTTAGCAACAGCAGGAGGAATATGCAACATAGGCGCCTCATCTAGTGAAACAAGCATACGAGAGCAAACTAGCGCATAGCAAAGCAGATTAGCATCATGTAATTCATCAAGATCAGCACGTGTAGCAAGCAAGATAGGGTTATTCAATTTGATCTCATATTGAACAGGTGCAACAGGAGGCGATGTAACCAATTTTGCAGCTTTTGTCGCTCGAGCAATATCATCTTTAAGAACTTGTTCAGGTGTCATAGGATGAATAACAATTTTCTGACCCTTGAACATGAAGGAATAATAATTGGAGCGACCATGATGAACACTATCGACATCATATTGCCAAGGACGGCCAAGCAACAAAGAGCATGCTTCTATTGGAACAACATCACAATCTACAAAATCAGAATAGGCGCCAAGAGAGAAAGGAACATGTACCGAGCGCGTTACCTTTATTTTGCCGCCATCATTAAGCCATTGAACATGATAAGGATGTGGATGCTTCCTTGTTGGCAATGACAACTGCTCCACCAAGGTCGTACTAGCCAAATTGTTGCAACTGCCACCATCGATGATTATACGGACCGCTCGTTCTTGCACAACGCCTTTGATATGAAAAATGTTGTGGTGCTGATGCTTTTCATCCTGAACGACCTGTGTACTAAGAGCACGCTGCACAACAAGAGTGGCATACCTGTCGGCGGCACTAGAGTCGACATGAAGCTCCGTATTATCTGCATGATTAGTGGCAAGCATAGTTTGCTGAATATCCTCAGAATCACTAGCAGAGGAATACCCACCGTCGTCACGAATCAACATAGTTCGTTTATTTGGACAATCGCGTATCACATGACCAAATCCTCGGCAACGGTGACACTGAATATCACGAGCTCGTCCAGACGACGAGGAGGACGGCACGAACGAGGCAGATTTGGCCGTGGATGGAGCACTCGATTTGGACGTGGTCGAGGAGTGGTCGCGCGACGTGGAAGGAGGTGTCGACCGTGGAGCTGAAGGCGTCTTGGACCCTACAAAAATGTTAGGTCTTGACGAAGATTGTCGATCCTGCACTTCACGTTCAGCTTTACAAGCATATTCAAATAAGGTGGTCATATCATCATAATGCTTATAATCAAGAATATTCTGAATTTCACGATTTAACCCACCCCTAAAGCGAGCCATAGCAGCATCATCCAGTTCAACTAAACCACAGTGAATCATACCCTTTTGCAAAGCTTGATAATAATCCTCTACAGAAAGTGAACCTTGTTGAAAACGCTGCATTTGATTAAGCAAATCTCTAGCATAATATGACGGCACAAAATGATGACGCATAGCAGCTTTTAATGCCGTCCAAGTGGCTGGAATATTATCAGGATATCTTTGTCTATACTCACGCCACCAAAGTAAAGCAAATTCAGTAAATTCACTAATAGCAGCCTTAACTTGTAAATTAGCAGGAATATCATGGCATGCAAATTTCTGTTCAACCTCTAATTCCCAATCAAGATAAGCACCCGGATCATATTTGCCATTAAAAGTGGGAATACGAAATTTTATTTTGGCAAAAGAATCATTAATAGGAACACGTACCCTACGAGCACGACCACGGCGATTGTCGTCATCCTGCTCGGTGTCGACGCCGTAGTCACGTGCATGTTGCAACTCCGTGAGCTGCGTCGTCATGGTCCCAAGCTGCGTCGACATGGCCTCAAGACGAGTCATGATCGTCGCGAGCATGGTGCGGGCAGCCGTATCAGCAAGGTCCAATTGATCAAAACGCTCATTCGACGAAGTGACCGTAGAGTCAAGTCTCTCGTGCATCGTCTTCATGTCGTTTTGTAGACCATCTACCTGTGGCTGGATATCCTGGAGGGTGAGCTCCTCCGACTTCGAGCTGTTTTCTGCCATAGAAACACAAGCAATACAAAAAGCGGGATCCTACAACGAGAGGTGAGTGGTGGATGAAAAGCTCAATCAAAAAGCTGTTATGAAATTCTTACCCGTCCTTACCAAGCACGCAAGCGTGAACTGCAACCACAGGTAAAACCGGTGGAAGATTGGTGGAGCGATTGCGTGGTGAAACAAAAACCTGCTCGTAGTAGAAAATTTGTGGGGCTAGGAGGCTGCACTCAATCCAAGGGTTAGCACAATTCAAACAATAACTGCAAAGCTGAATAATGGTGCTAAACGTGAAAAGATTGCTGCCGGTACAAGTGCAAGAGGAAGGAAAAAGGATCAAAACAAAGTGCAGCAAGAACGCGTCGCCTGTGTTACTCGGCCGCTCTTGTTTTTTTTCTTTTTTTTTCTCTTTTTTTTTTCTCTTTTTTTTCTTTTTTTTTCTCTTTTTTTTTAATACTTTTTTGCTGAAAATATAAACAATGAGACCTCAAATAAGCAAATAAGCAATTAAGCACAAGCACTCTCTCTCTCTCTCTCTCTCTAGAGTAGGAACAAACGAAACCGAGCTGAAACAAACACACGGCGAGGCGAGCGGGTCACGACGTAACCGAGTAGGACTCGATCAGCGAGGCGAGCGGGACACACGAAACCGAACAGAACTAAACACAGGGCAAGGCGAGCGGGTCACGACGTAACCGAGTAGGACTCGATCAGCGAGGCGAACGGGACACACGAAACCGAACAGAACTAAACACAGGGCGAGGCGAGCGGGTCACGACGTAACCGAGTAGGACTCGATCGTCGAGGCAGTGATTGACCCGGACTCACGGTGCAGTGGAAAAATTTGGCAAGCGAGACGGGGTAAACAGATGCGGCGGAAAGCAAACTGTGGTGGTGAAAACACGCGGCACGGCGGCAGGATACGACGATGATAGGAAGAAAACGATGAAACACAGTGTACCAGCAACGATCAAAAGCGAAAGCACAAAAACTCAACAACGCAAATTATTGAACGAAAGTGCAAGGCTCAAAACCGTACTGGGGTAAACTTTTTTTTTGTAGTTTCTGGTTTATGTGGACTTGGATAAAACTCACCGAGAAACACTGGAATCTGATACCACTTGATAGGTGTAGAGTGCCCGATCTTTCGGCGAGTGGAGATAACTTCGATTTGGTGGATGTCGACCCTCACGATCCGACTACGACGAGCAAGCCGAAGCGCCAATGCAATCGCTGAACCAACTTCCGGAGGATATTAACCTTGTGGTAAACAAGATCAACCTGATCACGAGGATCAATTCTTACGCGCAATCGAAGAACGAGCAAGAATTAGAGGCGAGCAATCTGATGTATTGCACGAAGGTGGAGTTCTGAATTCACATCGAGAGACGGATGTATAGCTAAGCTAAACTTAAAACAAAACTCGAAGATTATAAGGGGCACAACCCTTGACTATATAGCGGGAGGACGAGGCATCTAGGGCCGGCTGAAGTGGAGAGGCGCGCGGTGGAGAGGGAGTCGTGCGACTTGGGCCACGTGGGCCTTCGGACGACATCATCCTGGGCCGTCGTTCCTTAGCATCAAAACCGTCTTCAATTCCTGGGCTCGAGCTCTAGTGATTGGGCCTTTGTACGTCGTCGTCTCGTTAGAAGATGGATCCGTAACTCGAGGAGGCGCGACGACGAGAGGTGAAGGTGTGACAGCTTGGTTTGGCGCGCCATCTTCCATCGTCATTATTCGTATGTCGTTGATGTCCTCATCAACATCACTCAATCAAAAAAATCCAAATAGGCAACAAGGATTCACACAATCATGGTTGAATTACACATTTAGGCGTACTAAGCGAAGTACTATGGGCGATATGCGCGGAGCGCAAACAAGTCTACACTAGACGGGTCGGATACTATTTAGTTGGCATGACTAGAAATACATGGTTCGCGATGCTAGTACTACTAAGCTTTGGACCAGGACGGCTTCGTTCCCATGGCGGTGCTGTCAATTCCGGTTGAGCTTTACTCGATGGTGTCTTCAAGCTTCTCGGTCAGTGAATGGTATGGAGTGGAAGTTCCTTCTTCCTTGGGGACTGTCCGAGTCAGAGGGATCGACTCGTAAGTTTCTTTGTTGAGTGGACCCTGGAAAGGTTCCTCTCTTTTGTCTTCAATCGACAAGGGGCTGACTGGAAATCTTTGCTTCACGGAGAGGAAGGAGCTGACGAGTATTCTTTCAAGGATTGTGTCTTTCACTTCTCCGGTGACGTGCAGGGTTCTACAGGCTGCGCGACCGGTGAGGTAGTCTTGGTTGAGGGCGCGGGTGTGGTGATTCTCCTTGCTTCTCAGGGTAGCTTTGGTTGTGGTAGCGCGGTGATGAGGTTTTGCTGCTTGAGCTTCTGCTTCTGCGAGGTCAACTTGCTATCTTCCGTACTGCTCATCGGCTTCTTCGGCTCACGTGATGCAGGCTCGCAGTTGTTCTTTTTGCTGGTCAAATAGCTCGTCAAGGGCGAGGAGGTACTACGTCATGGTGACAACAGTAGGGTCTCCATCCCGACTTTCCAAGCCATCGACGCGGCCTTTCCAAGTAGGGCGGTCTTTGTCCAAATACGGAAAGTATCGCATGCTGGTGCGACTGATGGGCTTCTCGAGCAACTGGCACCGGTATCGCAGAGCCTTACGAGCAACTAATTGGTAGGTGTCTGAAAAGCGGAACCCAATAGTCGTCACTCTCCATGGCTTCTTGCTGGGAGCTTCTGGGCTGGCGGCGACCTGGACTGTGAAAGTGCAGCGCACGGTGCCAGATTCTTCCTACTCTCTTTCAACGTACTCAGGGCGCTCTAGGATGCCTAGTTTTGTTGTAGTGGTGAGTAGGATTTTGGGAGAACCAGGCTCTTCTAGGTAGTAGCTAGTGGTCCAGGTGATGTCTTCCATGGATAAGGTGGGATAGGTTTAATGTGGACAATGGGATGGTTGAGGGGAATGATGAACGACTGGGTGAGGCTAAGGTCCTTTTGTAGGCTATAATTGGGTTGGTCTAGACTTGCAGAGACACGCACATGTATTGGCGGTAAATGGAGGGCGCACCATTATGGTGTCGGTGGCTTTTGCGCGCTTTGATCGGTCAAGGAGATAGCGGTCGGCATGCAAGAGTTGACACGTGAAAGGCAGTGTGTGTGCTAGGGGCGACACACGGGGCAACACGATCACGATGCTAGATATCCTTTGAATGAGTCAAAATGTTCCAGGTCATGATGATATATGGTCTCCAGGACTGCTTGCGTGCTTTGAGGAACACGCTTCAGGAAAAGGTTCTCGGAACGCAGGAACGTAAGACTCACAAGGCTAGAGGGCTTCTAGGCAAGGCAGGTAAGGTTTTGGGTTGCAGTTTGGGTTTGGTTTCGGGTGGTATAGGAAATACGGGGCAGGGGTCTCTATATATGGTCTATGTATGGCTCTAGGTTTCATCCTACGGTCAAGGATGGCTCTGATACCAATCTGTGACACCCCACTCTATGGGGCGTCCTGTGCATCCTGTACTAATCCCTGGATCAGTAGTTGGTAAGCACAATCAGATTATCTCGAATCCATACAACACTAAAATATGAGAAAATATGGATGACTTACCAAGCACGGCTAAGTTACAATCCAGACGAGGCAGCGGAACTTGGGCGTGGAAGACTGGTTCACTTCAATTCATCACATCACTTCTATCCACAGGCAAACTTGAGCATACGATAAAACCCTACTGCTTTTACTCTTCAGGAGTTCGTTCACTAAAAACCACAAATAGCAAACCGTGAGTACATAAGGTACTCAGCAAGCACTAACACTACTCAAGGGTAAAATCATGCAATAAGGATGTAGCAATGTAGGCAAAGGGTTTAATATTTGTGCTAGCACCTAAGCAGGCGGGGTTCACTAAGAATAGATATCAAGGAAAGAGGGGACCTGTCAATATTATAGTAGGTTGGCCCTAGAGGGAGTATATACCATTCCCACCAGTTCCCATAGTTTTAAAAGGGATGGATCTCCATATCCAAACCTTGCACTTCCAAAACACGGGTATCACATCACCCACTCACACCTCACGGAGACTGGTTTGTGGCTAATCAACGAGAGCCCAATGATTGGTGTGCCATGACCAGTGACAGCGGACATCCAGGTGATTTAGGGTTAACTCTGCAGAGCTTAGTACGCTGTACCCACAGGCTATGTGCTCTTAGCTACGGATCGCATAATGCTCCCACTTCACCCATGCACGCCCATAAGTCCACCATGAAGCTCAGGGATTCCACCATCATGACACTTAGTCATATCACAACAAAGGTACACAACTAACAGTTTTGCCAAGTACTAGACTTATCATCACATCATTGCTCCAATCCCTGAGTCTGTTTCTACTTCGTCGGGTGATACTTCCTTGCTGCGTTACCCAGGATCCGTGTTAGTCCTGTCCATACAGGTTCTATTGTCATTCTGAAATACCACCGAGTTGAGGTCCTGCTATCGTTCCTGAGCAGCCAGGCAAGCACTCATCCACGACAGGTGGATCTACACCGCAGACACCATCACCAAGTACTCTGCACCAGTAATAAGGACTCTCACCCTTGACCAAGTCACTCCCACCCAACTTCACCTTCACACAGTTGATTTATCACCCATCCACACCGTACATATACGCACATCACCACACACATTTTCACCCATTTTCAATATAGCAGTATGTAATATGGTGTTGCGATGATATAACACCCTACTTTTTGTAAATTCTAAAAATGCCAATTTTCTAGCATTTAGCAATTAATAAAGTAGCCTGGTCAAATTATTTTCTAAAATAATTATAATTAACTCATTGCATTTGCATGTCATGTCATTGTCATGTAGGTTTTGTTTGCATTATGCATTTAATTAATTACTAAATAAAATACCAGGAAAAAATTAGAATAGGAAATGGGAGAGAAAAGAGTAGAGAAGGAAAAGAAAACAGCAAAACCAGCACATTGGGCCGAAACCCCCCACTCTGGCCCACCCCGGAACCCTCTCCCCTCTTTCCCCAGCTCTTTCCCCTCTCAGCCCGCGAGCCCACGGGGCAATGGATGCCTTGCCCCTCAGCGGATTCGAAAGGAAGCAAGTGAGGAGGTAACTCAACTAGAACATGAGAAGACCCCATGGAGGAAGAAGAAGAGGAGGGGCCTGAAGAACAGGAGCAAGAAGAAGATCCTAAGGTGCCCCAAGAGGAAGAAGACCCTAAAGCACTGGAAGACCCTGAAGGTGGTGATGATGACTCAGAGGATGAAGACAAGGACCCCGTCGTCCGCCAGGCCGAGAAGTACCGTGCTTTTGGACAAGAGGGTGAAACTTTCTCCAAGACCCTGCGGAAGCTACTTGAGAGGATCGCCATCAATAACAGGCCACAGTACTTCCTCAAGAAGGTGGATCGCCCTTTTCGTGAGGAGTGGATAGCAGAGGTCAACATCTACAATGACGACCATGTCATATCTACTCACCGTGGCCGCATTCCTTGGGCTACACATGGAGCCGCGGTGGATGACACTGCTGGGAAGGCTCTCACTAGTCTCTGCTACACTCATCGCCATGGGATAGCGAAGACAAACTTTGCCCACATTCCCCATCGGAAGCCAGGCACAGGGAAGTACACTGCTGCTCCTATAAAATGGTATGTGAGCAGTAGGGAGATGGACGAGACCCAGGGAGTTGCCATGGACATAAGCCACACTGTGGAAGTGGAAGCCTTACAGAAGGAAAACCACACTCTTCGGAAGCAGCTGCGTGATGTAGAGGCTTATCTGAGGCGCGATCATCGGGTTAAGATGGGAGAGGAGAGTGGTCTCTACTCCTCTGGCATCCGTACTTGGAGTGCCACAACACCGCAACATGCAAGCTCTCTGCCTTCTATCTCCGACGAACCCGACTCCCATGCCTAGGAGACTAGCTTATCCCTATGAATAAAGTTGTAATAATCAAACACTTAGATCGATTTGCTTTCATGGTGTGATGTAATGAACTCTTTTGCTTGGTTTGTGTGTGCTTGATGTGAGTTGTGGGATGCTTTGGCACCTTGTCCGCAACCTCATCTTTTGTTTCATTTAATTAATAAACTATCGTGTTGCTAATCATTCCTTGATGCATATAGTTGGGGGAAGCATGTCAGTGAGTACCTGAACAGATTCATTCAGCTATCTAGGTATGCTCTTGATGATGTGAGCACCGATGAGAAGAAGTAGTACATGTTCATGAGGGGACTGCAGAACGATATCCAGTTCCAGCTGCTGAACAATGACTATGTGAACTTCCAGAAGCTGGTAGACAAGGCCATTGTTGTGGAGAAAAAGCGTAATGATATCAAAAGGGATGGCAAGAGGAAGATGCCATTGCAAGGGCAGTCATCTGGCAGTAACACTCGCCCTCACATGATGCCACCACCAAGCCCATACTACAGAGCTCCCAACACCATTAGGCCACCCATCCAAGCTTCACGCCCCAACTTCCAAATGCTACGCCCCATCAATCAGGCACCTCGCCCCAACCAGCAGCAAGCACCTCGCCCCACCTATCAGCAGGCACCCCGCCCCACTGCCCTAACAGCTCCACAAAACCAGAACCGTAATACCTCTGGAAACACTGGTGGCTTGAAGCGAGGTTGTTATCATTGTGGACAGGAAGGTCACTTCATGGGACAGTGTCCCCAGCGGAACAACGCACGAAGGCAAGTCCTAACCAACACAATGCAACGCAATCGAGGACAGAAGAATTATGCTCGAGGTCGCGTCAAGCATGTCACTACTGACGAGGCTGAGCAAGCTGCAGATGTGGTGCTCGGTATGTTCTTAGCTAACTCTCAACCTGCAACCATTTTATTTGATTTAGGAGCATCACATTCATTCATCTCCTCAGCCTTTGTTGCAAAGTATAATCTGTCAATTGCTATTATGAAGCATGCCAGGCTAGTTAGTTCTCCAGGAGAAGAAATGAGGACCAATCAATTATGCCCAAAGGTTACCCTTAAAATAAGGGGGGGTAGACTTCTCAGCTAATCTCATAGTACTGAACTCAAAGGGTATAGATATTATCTTGGGATGGACTGGCTATGCAAGTATAATAGGGTAATACAATGCGCCAAGCGGGCATTACAGTTGACCAGTATAGAAGGTACTAAGGTCGAGTTCATAGCAGCCAACTCTGCAGTCAAGGAAGTCGTTCTAAATCAAGCCACGGGCACCCCCATGGATGAGATCTGGGTGGTTTGTGAATTCCCTGATGTATTCCCAGAAGAACTTCCAGGTATGCTGCCTGACCGTGACATAGAGTTTGTTATCGACCTAATACCTGGAACTGCACCTATATCTAAGAGGCCCTATAGGATGCCTGTTAATGAGTTAGTAGAACTCAAAAAGCAATTACAAGAGATGCTAGAGAAAGGCTTTATTCGCCCTAGTTCCTCACCTTGAGGAGCTCCAGTACTCTTTGTTGAGAAGAAGGATAAGACACAAAGAATGTGTGTAGACTACCGTTCTCTTAATGAGGTGACTATTAAGAACAAATATCTCCTACCACGGATTGAGGATTTGTTCGATTAGATGAAGGGAGCTTGTGTCTTCTCCAAGATTGATCTACGATCTGGGTATCACCAATTGAAGATCAGACCATCAGACATACCCAAGACGGCTTTTCGGACATGATATGGGTTATACGAGTATACAGTGATGTCTTTTGGACTGACCAATGCACCGACCTACTTCATGTACCTTATGAACAAGGTGTTTATGGAGTATTTGGATAATTTTGTTGTGGTTTTCATCGATGACATCGTGGTATTTTCAACGAATGAGGAAGAGCATGAGGAACACTTGAGGCTAGTTCTAGAAAAGCTACGAGAGCACAATATATTTGCTAAGCTAAGCAATTGTGAATTCTGGTTCAAGGAGGTAGCATTTCTCGGACACGTCATCTCCACGGGAGGAGTGTCAGTCGACCCAGGCAAAGTGAAGGATGTTCTAGATTGGATGCCACCCCAGACAGTACGGGAGATTAGAAGTTTCCTTGGATTAGCTAGGTACTATCGGCGTTTCATAAAGGATTTCTCCAGAATAGCCAAGACGATGACAGCTTTGTTGGGAAAGGACAAGAGTTTTGAGTGGACTCCGAATTATCAAGCCAGCTTTGAAGAATTGAAGCGAAGAATAATGTCAGCTCCTGTCCTGGTCTTACCATAAATCAGTAGGAGTTTTGATATATACTGCGACGCCTCAAAACAAGGACTTGGATGTGCACTCATGCAAGAAGGACATGTTGTAGCATATGCCTCTAGGCAATTATGGACACATGAAGAGAAGTACCCGTCGCATGATTTAGAGTTAGCGGCAGTGGTACATGCTCTGAAGATTTGGATGCACTATATTCTTAGACATCGCTGTGAGATCTATACGGATCACAAGAGTCTCAAGTACATATTTACTCAAACTGAGATGAACCTAAGACAATGATGTTGGTTAGAGTTGATCAAAGACTATGATGTGGGTATCAACTACCACCCAGGGAAGGCGAATGTCGTTGCAGATGCCCTGAGTAGAAAGACCTATTGCTGCCAGCTAATTGTGGAGGAGTTACCACCAGAGCTATGCAAGGTGTTTGAGCAACTGAATCTTGGGTTTGTGAATGAGCTAGAGACCGTTGCAATGGAAGTGGAACACACTCTCAAGGAGGAAATCGGCAAGGCACAGTTAGATGATGAGAAGCTAAGTGAGATCAGAAAGCTCATTAATGAAGGAAAGGCTACCGACTTCGTAGAAGATGAGAAGGGCACCATATGGATCGGTAAACGGATTTGTGTGCCAGACAAGAAGCCCATTCGTGACATAATCCTACGGGAAGCACACGAATCTGCATACTCCATTCATCCAGGGAGTACTAAGATGTATCTAGACTTGAAGACTCATTATTGGTGGTATGGCATGAAGCGCGATGTCGCAGATTATGTTGCTGTATGTGAGACATGTCAGCGTGTCAAGGCAGAACATCAAAGACCCGCCGGATTGCTTCAACCCCTGAAGATTCCTGAGTGGAAGTGGGAACAAGTAGGTATGGACTTCATAGTTGGTTTACAACGTACACAGTCGGGATATGATTCTATACGGGTTATAGTTTATCGCTTAACCAAGGTGGCACACTTCATCCGTGTCAAGGCACCCTACAGTGGTGCAAAGTTGGCGGAACAATACATGTCAAGGATACTATGCTTACATGGAGTCCCTAAGAAGATAGTATCTGACAAAGGCTCTCAGTTATCCTCGAGGTTTTGGGAGAAGCTACATGAGTCCCTGGGCACCAAGTTGAATTTCAGCTCTGCTTATCACCCTCAGAGTGATGGACAAACTAAGAGGACGAACCAAATACTAGAAGACATGTTGGGAGCCTATGCTTTGGAATATGGCAAGAGTTGGGACAAGAGTCTGCCTTATGCGGAATTCTCCTACAACAATAGTTATCAAGCAAGTCTTGAGATGGCTCCTTTCGAGTTTCTCCACGGAAGAAAGTGCAGAACATCTATATTCTGGAGCAAGATAGGAGAGAATCAAATCTTTGGGCCAGAGGTACTACGAGAAGCAGAAAGGCAGGTCAAGATTGTGTGCGAGAGCCTGAAGGTCACGCAGTCAAGGCAGAAAAGCCATGCCGATCGTAGGCGAAGACATCTATCCTTCGAGATTGGGGATTTTGTGTATCTCAAGGTATCACCCATGAGGGGTGTTAGACGCTTCAAGGTCAAACGGAAGTTAGCACCACAGTACATCGACCCTTTCAAGATCATCGAGAGAAGAGGAGAAGTTGCATACCAGTTGGAATTGCCACCACATCTCACGGACGTGCATGACGTGTTTCATGTGTCCCAACTGAAGAAGTGCTTAAGAGTGCCTGAAGAGCAACTGCCTGTAGATGAAGTGGACCTTCGGGAAGATCTCACATATGCAGAACAACCAGTCAGGATCCTAGAAGTTGTTGAGAGAGTTACGAGAAAGAAGGTAATTCGAATGTGCATGGTACTATGGAACCATCACACAGAAGAGGAAGCCACCTGGGAGCATGAAGAAGAATTGAAAGCCGAGTTTCCCCATCTCTTCACCGATCTTTTCGAATCTCGAGGGCGAGATTCATCTTAAGGGGGGTAGGTTTGTAACACCCTACTTTTTGCAAATTCTAAAAATGCCAATTTTCTAGCATTTAGCAATTAATAAAGTAGCCTGGTCAAATCATTTTCTAAAATAATTATAATTAACTCATTGCATTTGCATTATGCATTTAATTAATTACTAAATAAAATACCAGAAAAAGTTAGAATAGCAAATGGGAGAGAAAAGAGTAGAGAAGGAAAAGAAAACAGCAAAATTAGCACATTGGGCCGAAACCCACCACTTTGGCCCACCCCGGAACCCTCTCCCCTCTTTCCCCCGCTCTTTCCCCTCTCGGCCCGCCGGTCCACGGGGCAATGGCCCAGCCAGCCTCCCCACAGGCGCCTTCCCTCGAAACCCGCCTCCCTCCCCTCTCTCTTTCGCTGACATGCGGGCCCACGATGTCATCCCCTTCCTCCCGCCAATCCCGCCCTCTTTCCCTTCTCTGCCGCCCCGTTCAAATCCTGCCCCTCGCTCGCTTGCCCCGCTTCCCCCCGGCAGCCTGGACGTGATCGCCATGATTCCCGCGCCGCTTTCCCTGCTTTCCCCCAACTCCCCCGCGCCGCCGTCGTCGAAATTTGGAAAGCGAGCGCCTCCGCCGGCCTCTGCTCCCCCGATGCCGTGCGCAGCCCTAGCCTCTCCCCTCCCTATAAATTCAACCCCTGAGGAATCCCAGCCCCTTACCCGGCCCGCGCTTGAGCTCTCCCCCTCTTTGCTTCGCTCCGGCGCCGCCGCACGCCATCTTTTCCCCGTCGCCGGTAACAGCACCACCGCCCCCCACCCCCCCCCCCCCCCCCCCGATTCCTCCCCTCCGATGCGTCCCGTGCCATTTTGACATGTCGCTATGCCTCGCAGGTGCTCGAGGGACCTCGAGAGCTAGTTCCGACCGCCTTCCGTCGACGCAGACCCCTTCCCCGACGTCGTAGACGACCTCGAGCCGCCGCCCACCACCGCGAGCCCTCTACGACTCTCCAACCACCGTCGCAAATCCCCTTGGTGAGACCCCCGTGTTCCCCTCTCCCTTTTGAACCCCTCCGTGCCTCGATCCATCCACCGGAGCGCCGCCTCCGGCGAGCTCTGCCGTGCGCCGCCGCACTGGCCGCCGGCAGCCACTGCACACGCCCCTGTTAAATCCTGGCCGTTGGATCTCGATCCAGCAAGCCAGATTACATACCCCTAGGTCCACAGAACCCATGCATCGGTCCACGGGTTTTTAGGCTTTAAATTAATTCACTTAATTCCTAGATAATGTTAACATTTTGCATTTAGGCCCCTGCGTTTAATTTAAATTATATTTATGCCCCTATTTTTGTGTAGAAGTTTTAGAAAATTGTATTTAAGCCCGTGAACTTCATAAAAATTGTTTTAGCACTATATTTTTATAGAAACACCCCTATACCTTGCTAAAATTATTATTTTGGCCCTGTAGTTTTACAAAAACACCCCTAGACTTATTTTTAATTATACTTAGGTCCTGTCTTTTTACACTTTAGTCCCTGAACTTGTTATAAATTAAATTTTAGTCCCTAGATTTTATGATAGGTTATTTTCATCCTGTTATTTTACAAGTTAGTCCCTATACTTTTTAGAAATTACTTTTTAGGTCCCTACACCTATCTGTTTTTACTATTTTAGCCCTAAAACTTCAAACCTTCATAACTTTTCAACCGTAACCCGGATTTAAGTAATTCTTATGCCAACGTGATCGTAGTAACTAATCCTACTTGTTGGTACTATTTCTTTTGATTTTACTATTTTAACCTTGTATCTTCAAACCTTCATAACTTTTTACTCGTAACTTCGAATTAGGTGATTCCTGCGCCAAAACGATCGTAGGAGCATAACCTATGCATTCATAGCATTATCATATTGTTTTTCTATGATTGCATGGCTGTGTATTATACAACCTCTACAGAGTGTAAAACTATCATGATAGTCGTGCTCACGGTCACGAGCGGCCTGGAATCCTCACAAGATTAGTTGGTTATGGGATGGAATGGTTGGTATTGGTGGTTTCGATTGGACTTGGCTTGAATAGGACCCCATGGTTAATGGTTAGGATGACCCCACTTAGTAAATAGGATGCTTAGGTTAATTAAAAGCTCATGCAATGAACCCCTATAAGCCTTTCTTGCCTATAGCCGCATGTCATCTTTTCCCCCACTTGCTGAGTACGACACGTACTCACCCTTGATATACCATATTGCTGCTCAGCCACAGGAGAAGGTTGGGACTACCATGAAGAAGATGGCGGCAAGTACTAGGCGATGTGATGTGAACAAGGGTTCCCGATCTTCCGATAGGTTCTGGTAAACTTGATTAAGGCGAAGGCGATACACAAATCGATCCGGCTTCCGACCGACATGTTCTGAACCCTGCAATCATAGCACAACGTCTCCTATGGTTATCAACCATTCAAGAACGATTGATCTCACCAAGAAGGCTTATCCTTGCTTGCAAATCAAGAGCACAAGCAAGAACAAAGAAGAATGCAACCAAATTTGCAAGTATATGATGAATCTCACAAGTTGGAGTGTCACAAACCGATATGACGGCGAAACTGTTATGAACAGAACAATCTAAGCAAAACCCAAACCCTAATAAAGAGGTGGCGGCTGTATATGAGGACCCTAAGGTCATGCAAGACCCCCTGGATGCAGCCCTAAGTGGGCTCAACTCGATACATGGCCCAAAGACCGATTACGGTGTCATAGCACCAGGACAGATTCTGGAAGTCTATTTGTTTCGGCGATTGCCGACGCCTCGGGACGAATTTTAACATGGGACCTGCTGGGTTGGAAAGGTATTTTCGTTATCTTTCCAGGCATATATAGAACGTCCAAATCCGAGTCCGTATGCATCCTGGGTGTCTATTTTAGTGTAGACTGGTCCTGGGCTCCGAAACAGACTCGAAGTCGGTTTTGATTGGGCCTCCATCTTGGCTTGGACGTCCTTGCTGGCCCATCACGCCTCCAATCACCTCTCTAGCTATCTCATCATAATCTCCATGGTTCCTAACAACAATTAATTCATTAGGTAGTACTCTATTATCAAAACCACATAATAAAAACATTAGAAACGATCTCACCTATAAATTCAGGTGATGCACATGAACTTTCATCTTAGTTGGAGGAGTGTTGTGTGTATCCATGGATATGATGTACTCATCATTCTCCCCCTTTTGAATTAGAGTCGTCCTCAACTCGATCTCATCCCTTTCTCCTAATGGTGGTCTCAAATCTGAAATATAAAATATATAACTATTCCCTAACTTGGGATGCAACTCATATTTATATGCATTATGAAATTTATCGTCACAATGTGAAACTATAGTAGAAGGCATGCCATGCACATTAATGACCTCTTTGAAAACTTGCTCAGCAATATAAACATCATTCTGCTTCTTATGACAAGATAGAAAATGTGTGATCTTAAAAACACTAGAAAAATATGACATGACATGGTAATTTTTATTGCAGTTTTCTAGTTCATTATTTGGTTGTACAACACAAGGAGGATTCATGTTTGAGCAAATATAAATTTTGTGCACCATAAATACACCTCTATGATCATAGTTTCCTATAGCATAAAAATTGTTTCTTGTTAGTAAAGGCAATTCAGTTTGAGAAAAGATTTGCTTCTCTACAGTATTTAGATCACAAAGAACATCAATTTCAATACAACCCAAAGTATTTAGAGAAGATAATAATTTCTGCTCATCCTTTTCACGTGTTATTAAAATCAAATGTTTCATTTCAGCACTAGTAGGTGAATTATAAGCAAAAACATCAAGCTCATTCATTTGTTGTGGCAAAGGTATAAGTGAAGCAGTGGCACACAACTTCTCTTTATCAAAAGGATTAGCAGATAAATCAACTTGTGGAAAAGACAAGTCAAGACAAGGTTCCAATACAACAAGATTGTTGGAACAATTCAGTACATTAGGAAAGTTCTTACTTGAAACAACAATTTGTTCTTCATCTTTCTCACTATCCTCTTCTTTGTGTAAAAGCTAAAATGTATTAGTCGCAACAAGAGGCAAGGAAATATGATCATCCTCTAGTAATTCAGATTTTAATAAAAGTTTTGCAACATTTGAAATAGCCCATTCTATCCTAAACGGTTCGTTCTTTCTTCTCTCAAGTCTTTGTTGATCCTCTTCTAAAATTTCAATAGCAGACATAGGTTTAAGAGTAACTCTTCTACCATTGTATTTAAATGAATAGCTATTAGCAATGATATTGTGCAAAGCATTATTTGTAGAAATCCAAGGCTTACTCAATAACAAATGACACGCTTGTATAGGCACTATATCAAAATCTGCACAATCCTTATAAGAACCAATAAAAAATTCAATGCATGCAATTATATCTACCCTTATATTATCACAAGAATTTACCCATTGGATGTAGTATGGACATGGGTGTGGCTGTGTGGTCAAGCCGAGCTTCTCAACCAATTCCAAGCTTGCAATGTTGTGGCTACTCTCCCCATCAATGATGACACGACAACGTCGATCCTTCACAACAAAGTAAGTTTGAGACAAGTTGTTCATTTGATTTTGCTCTACCTTCTCCATTTGAGAACTAAGCACTCGTTGTGCTACAACACTTGTATCAACCTCATTTGACACCATCGACTCATCACCATCGGTGTTGTAACCTGTCATTGTTAATAGAAAACAAGAAAACACACAAGAGTATATTTTCCTATCACTACTGTTTGATCACGGTGGAAACTCTCAACAAGCAAATAGCAGCACCTAACTGAGTTCTTACAAGATTCTTAATAGCAACACAGAGGATACCTTGGAGAGTGTGACCCGACGATTACGAGGGTCCAAAGTTCTATGCCTATTCAGAAGGATATATATGGAGCTAGATAGGCAATTTATAGTAGCAAGGATTAGCAAAATTTCAATTCAGAAATTGTAAAACTAAATAATAGTCCCAAGCTAGTCTATGTCACCGGCCTAAACTTGTCTCGGACCTAGTTCAAGCAAACAAGCAAATGGCTCAACAAAGGACACAGAGGCTGCAAGCAATTCTCAATTTTTTTCTCTTCTCCATTCGTGTTTTTCTTTTGTTATAGGTGCGGTTTTTTCTTCTTATTTTTTTTCAGCACCTCTTTGCCTTTTACTTCTTTCATGATTTTTTTGACACAGAAGTACAGCAAGAGTTGCGAACTTTATAGCACAAAGGAAAAACCTGAACTTTCTTTTTTGCACTCTTTACATAAGGAATAGATGTACATGTAGAACTAAACCGACAATTCTCATATGCAACAACGTGCAGCAATCTCTTGACTCAAGGAACAACGTGCAACGGAAAACACTCTAAGTAGAAGACTAGATGTTAAATAAATATTTAGTGCAAACAATTCCAGCAGTACTATTCTCTCAACGTGTGCAACAATCTGATTTTTTTCTTGATTGTCTATGAACAAGGACACACACGACTCAAAAAAGACCAAAGAACAAGCACTAGACCAACAACACAATGACCTTGTTGTTGACGGCTGTTAAGTACCATTTTCAACCGTCAACTATACTCAAATAAAGGAGAATTTGGCATTTCATACACGCATGCTTTATCACAATAATATAGTTCCACTTGTACTTGGAGAACTTTGTGCATGCAGGAGGAAATGTGAAGGAAACACCTCAAAAGGCAAGAAAACACACTTTCGACCAATCAGAGAGTGCCACATGGATGTCACACGGATTGAAGGGCCCATTTTCAGCTCTTAACCGACGTAACTCCCTGTAATACCGCGGGAACCGACCTCAGGACCCACCTGCCAGCCTCCCCAAGAAAGCACAGGCCAGGAGGACCCCTGGCCAGGTCGGGCGACCCAGTCAGGTCGGCCGACCTGGTCCTGGGGGATATTCCTTTGTGCTTCCACGTGTTGGCTCCTCAGCGACTCCTGATGGCGGTTTGAGGTGCCTTCCGTGGCGGTTACTCTCCCTTGCCGACCTATTGAGGCTATAAATAGGAGGGTGTGCCTTCACACTCAACACACACCACAAGAAGCATTTCTCTCATGCTAGTAGTAGTTCTTGGAGTTTTAGTGGAGTTAGGCTGAGTCTAGAGCTCTCTAGTCACAAGTCTTCACTTGGAATTGGTATGGCTCTTGTATCTTTTCCCTTTTGTAAGACTTTGCTCTTATCAATATATATATTTTTTCTATATAGTTGTGCTTGGGTCATGAGTTTCTTGTTTGATATTGTGATCCATATATGTGATAGTATAGTCTACTTGTGTGATAGTAGTTTATATTTATTATACTACTATTGTCATGCTAGTTATATACCGTCACTATAGTCTAGTTTATATGTTATAGTCTCTATGCTTAGTTTTAGCTGATAAAGTATAGCATGGGTTTGGTGATCGTATTCGTACGGTAGCTCTGCCTCGTTAATAGTAATCGCGGAGGGGCAGAGTGCTCTTTGGTCATGCAAGTATGGTACTTGGGTGACTGATTTGCATCAATTATTCGTTAGTCTACTGGTTCGTTGAGGTAGGCGGCAGGTGGTGACAGCCCTGTCCGTCCTTTGAAATCCTCCCCGCTAGGCTAGTGCGTAGGCTCTTGGCGGAAGTCGCCTGTGGATGCAGGGGTAAGTCCGTGCCTGAAGTGCTATACTATTGACTGCTGAACCTGAGTGTGGGTCTGTATGTATTCTACTTAGGCTATGCAACTGTATAGGAATGTATAGTAGGAGTAGCTTAGCCTAGTCTTTCCTCCACTAGACTTTATTTATTTAGTAGGAATCTTCTGTGTGTGTCACACTACCCGATTATTATCATGTACCCGCCTGTCTTGGTTAGATATCCTTGCTAATTGTTAACATGATCTTATATGTTAGTAACGCTTCTTGATCATAACCTTCCTTTGGGATAAACAAATACGATACCCTGAATACTTCCGGGTGAAATGCTACAGCGGTATTCTCCGTGCGCTTGCGGATTTTACCTACTTGACTCTGGGACATATTAGTGAACCGTTTCTGGCCCCATGCCGGGAATGATTTATTAATATGGCTTAGCAAAAGTCAACAAGCATTTCTGGCGCCGTTGCCGGGGAAGGCGTATGATTTAAGAAAAATTACTAATGTATATAGTAGTGTTGCAATTATTAAGGCTATCTCCTAGGCAGGCTAACCTTGCTTTGTTTTCTGCATTTTGTATGAAAACAGGGTAGTGTATGACTGGTTTCGACTTGCCGACAAACTTCACTGAAGATCCTGAGTCAGTCCTGAGAAGGACACGAGCTAGGCTCACCCCTCCTCGTAAGGAGACTCGGCCAATCGAACCTGTCATTCCCGCACCATCAAGCTCTGAGCAAATGGCCGACAAGACCCTCCGCGAGTTCTCCGCTCCCTCCGCTGCCAACAATCCCTACGGGACCAGCTGGCAATGTGGGAGATGCGAACTTCGAGATCAAGACCGGTCTCATCACCATGGTGTAGGCTAGCCCATTCTGTGGGAAAGCCAATGAGGACGCTAGTGCTCATCTCCAGCAATTCCTGGAGATTTGCAACACGTTCAAAATGAAGGACGTCACCCCCGACACTGTTCGCCTTCGACTGTTCCCGTTCTCTCTCCTTGGGAGAGCGAGACAGTGGTTCTGCGCAAACCCTGAAGCTGTGAACACTTGGGAGAAGTGTTCAGCTGCGTTCCTTGCAAAGTTCTTCCCGCTGGGCAAGACCAATGCCCTCCGCGGAAGGATCTCAAGCTTCCAGCAGGAGTCGAAGGAGTCGATTCCTGAGGCATGGGAGAGGCTCCAGGAGTACATCCTGGCATGTCCCCACCACGGGATGGATGATTGGCTGATCATCCAGAACTTCTACAACGGGCTTACTCTGTCGGCCCGCGACCACCTCGACGCTGCTGCTGGTGGAGCCTTCTTCTCGCTCACTGTGAGCAAGGCAAAAGATTTGATCGAGAAGATGGTGTCCAACCAAGGTTGGAATGAAGAGCGCCTCCAACCTCGCCAGCGAGGCATGCACTCCGTCAAGGAGGTTGACATGCTCGCCGCCAAGATTGACCTTCTCATGAAGAAGATGGACGACCAAGCCAATGGAGAAGTGAAAGCCCTAGACGCTCGTATGACTTGCGAGGTCTGTGGCAACATGGGACACTCGGGCAATGACTGCCCTTAGACCCGTGAGGACGCAATGTTCATAAGCAACAGCCCCCGAAGTCCACAAGGCAGCAACCTCTGAGGTCTGCAAAGAAACAGGCTGTGAAGCCTGCAAAACCGCAGCCTCCGAAGCCCGAGAAGCCACCGACCGCAACAAAGACCAAGAAGGTGTGGCGAGTGAAACAAGAAGCATCATCCGTGTCTTCATCTCCGGGACCGGACAACGCTTCATCGAGCTGAACGCCGGAGAAAAGTCCCGCTCGTCGGACTTTAAAAGGTGAGTCCTCGCCGGGAGGTTAAACCAGTAGTTATCCATATTTGCTCTCTTAATTGCATATTTGCTTTCCACCACATTTTGATTTTTCCCAACCACTGCATTTCTGCATTTTTGAATTTTTCCAGCCACCTTGGAATTTTTCAAAACTCATTTGCATTTTTGAAAATTTAGAAAATAGGTTTTTGGGCTTTCCATTTTGAAAAGATTTTTTGTCGAGCGTTTTGAGCAAAAAGGCAGCAGGGGACAAATCCCCTAGCCGTTGGGGAACACATAGGAAAAAAGGGGGCTGCCAGGAGGCCCACCTGCCAGGTCGGCCGACCTGGTGGGGTCGGCCGACCCCCTGGCCCCACCTTTTCCTGTGATCCTTTCTCCCAACGGCTATATGGCCGTTGCTCTGTCCCTTTCTAACGGCCATCTTGCTTCCTTGGCTATAAAAACCGCCCAGGAGGAGGAGCTTCACCATTCCAAGCTCATCTTTCACTCCCCTCCTTTGCTCACTTGTTGCTCTCCCAAAATTTCGTGTTCTTCAACTTTACTACAGCCCCAAAAAACCCAAAAAAAAAAATATTTCCCCTCTGTTTTAGTGCATTTGCAAGTTGTTGTGAGAAGAAAACCAATTTCGGAGAAGCTCGGGTTTGTCGTTTTCACTAACGCTCACCCGAACACTTGTTCGATCTTGTTTTTGTTCTTGTCTTGTGTTTGTTCTTGTGTGCAGCCATGTTCAACCGAATGAAGCAAGTCGCCGGAATCAAGCGGAGAAAAAGCACTCGTGCAAGCACGAGTCAAGCATACTCCGTCAAGCTCACACCAAGTCCGGGGCATGGTGACCCCGAAGCTGAAATTCCGGAGGAAAGGCCGGCCTTGCTCATCACCGAGGAGCATCTCGACATCAAGGACGACCGCGAGGGCCAAGCCATCGCGCTCATGAGAGAACGGCCATTCGCCCACACCCGACGCTTTGATCCGGACTTCCTCGAGAAAATAGGTATGAGAGAAGAATTTGCCTCTATTTTTCGCACTATGGGTTGGCTAAATTTCGTAGAAGTAGATGAGCTGGGTTCTCGTTTGCTTACTATGCAGTTTTTATGCACCCTTAGAAAGTATGATGAAGGCATTTCTTTTCGCTTGTTTGGGCAAGAGCGCTTGGTCACATGGGGTGATCTTCATGCTATGCTAGGTCTAAATCCTAAATGTAGGCTAGACTTAGATAAAGCGCTAAAGGGGTTCCATAAAGAAAGTTTTTGGAAAAAGATTTCCGGAAACGAGTGAGGTCCCAAACCTAGAACAAGTGCCATCCATAATCCTACACTTAGATTTATGCATGTGTGGTTGGCTATGACCTTGTTTCCTCGAGGTGACATTAGGGTTGTCCGGCAAGATGAATTGAAAATACTTTATGCCATGGTTAAGAAAATTAGGGTGTCACCCGCGGAATGCATGATTGATCAATGGTTAGACAATATAAAGTTGACAGGACCAATTGAGTGCACCTCTTTAGTTACTCGCATTGCGCAGAAGTGTGGTCTGCTTGAGAATGTTCATGTTGAATATTTGACGGTAGATAGAGAATTTCTAGGCGAGGACTATTTTATGCAAGGACATACTTTGAAACATGGTCCAAATAATACCTTGATCTATCACTTTCCCGGGTATACAAATGAATTCCCGTTACCTAACCCGGGTCTTCATTTGTATCACTGTCGGGCACTAACCCTCCCACTTGAGCCAGTGGGAGAAGTTCGCAGGCATAGTGTTTCAGGGCGACCGACACGTTCCCGTAGGCATATGGAGCCTACACCGGAGTTTCACACTCCGACTGGAGATCCGGTATGGGAGCAGCCCCCGCCACAGGACGAGGCGGGTGCATCAACATGGCAGGCCGGAGCATGGGAATCTCAGTACGATTACCCCATGCAGACGTCATCAAGTTCAAGCGGACCGCCATCCTTTGCCACTCGGTCATTCTCATCCCGTGGGTTCCGTGAACTCAACTATGGGATGGCCGAGTTGACAAGGAGGGTGAACGACATTGATTTGCGCACCGAGAGCATGCAACAAACTCTCACGCAACATGTCGCCGACACCCAGCAATGGCAGAATTTCAGCGACAACCAATTCCGCCAGCTGAACGCGATGATGGCTCAGAATCAGAGCAATTGGGATGCCTTCTTCCGCTCCCAAGGCTACGACCCGAACCAGCAGATATGAGCAAGAACAAGCTTGGGGGAGGACTCCCCTTCTCACGGTAACTTGTATCTTTCCCCTTCCCTTTATTTCTTGCATTTGCTAAATCTGAAAATCCATAAAAATTTGCAAAATATAAAAAGAACAAAAATATTTCCCTTTTCATGGGCGGTATGAATGTGTATAATTTTCCTATGTTGAGATGATGAATAGTTGCTCTGTCCTTTATTCCTCTCTAATGCTAGTTTACAACTTAGTACTCTCTCAAGAGTTAGGTTTGTTGGTAAATCTTGCCTTGAACTTGAATCTTGTGGGTAGCATATGCATTCTCTAGTTCTAAGTTGTTGAGAGGTATGATATGATAGATAGGGCTGCTATGATCTTGCTCAACGTAAAGCTTGAATTCCGGAGTTTTATTTTTCAAAATGACAAATTGATAAGTTCCTCAATGATGAAATTCCCACCACAGCCATATGTAGTGTTTACATTTGAAAACCTTTACACATATGCTGCTTGTTTCACATTGAGCTTAGTCAAAATTGTTGTGACCCTAGTAGAACTCTTTTCATGCTTTCTTGATCAAGATCATATACACACATCCACCGCCATGAGCTATCCTTCTAAATCAAGAAGATAGCATCCACCATATCCACCATATCCACCGTGAGCTATTCTTCTACACCGGAAGAAAGCCACTATCCATCCATCCATCCAAAGAAACACTCCATATATCCATTGCAAAATTCCTCTCTCAAAGTATTCATTGCAAACTAGGACTGTGGCTATGCAAAAAGAAAAGAAAAAAAAATGCTCAAAAAAGAGAGCAAGCAAAAGATAGCCATAGCCTAGAAACTCCAAAAGAGAGAAGGAAAATTCAAAAAGGAGTTATTTCTTCCCATCCACCATTCCTCCGTTCTCCCACACACTTGCACATCTTGATCAAGATTGTTTGAATTGATGTTTTTCTTGGATCCAGTCTTTTGACATAGCAATATTATGTGAACATGAGTGCCTCATATATCCCTACCTTGAGCTCCACATAAAGCCTTATTTAGAAGTAGGTGATTATAGGCAACACTTTGCCTTGGTGAGGAATCATACACATATTGAGTGATCCGAGAGAATCATTTGAGGAACTTGGTTTTTATTTTCAAAATCTTTTGAAAACCTCCGGAATAACATAGCGGAATCTAGAGCAAGTGATTGGTGCCCTGCAATTGTTCTATCTCTCAACCGCCCAAGACAATGAGGTGTAAAAGCCCCATGGATCGAGGTAAATGGGTAAGTTATGTGCCAACATATTTAATTCTAGGAAGAGTACTTTGTTGTGCGCATAGTATTATTGAGGAGTAGGACATTGTAGCAACTCCTGATCAACAACTTAAGTTTATCTTTGCTTCGGGACGAGCAAAGGGTAAGCTTGGGGGAGTTTGTTGACGGCTGTTAAGTACCATTTTCAACCGTCAACTATACTCAAATAAAGGAGAATTTGGCATTTCATACCCGCATGCTTTATCACAATAATATAGTTCCACTTGTACTTGGAGAACTTTGTGCATGCAGGAGGAAATGTGAAGGAAACACCTCAAAAGGCAAGAAAACACACTTTCGACCAATCAGAGAGTGCCACATGGACGTCACACAGATTGAAGGGCCCATTTTCAGCTCTTAACCGACGTAACTCCCTGTAATACCGCGGGAACCGACCTCAGGACCCACCTGCCAGCCTCCCCAAGAAAGCATAGGCCAGGAGGACCCCTGGCCAGGTCGGGCGACCCAGTCAGGTCGGTCGACCTGGTCCTGGGGGATATTCCTTTGTGCTTCCACGTGTTGGCTCCTCAGCGACTCCTGATGGCGGTTTGAGGTGCCTTCCGTGGTGGTTACTCTCCCTTGCCGACCTATTGAGGCTATAAATAGGAGGGTGTGCCTTCACACTCAACACACACCACAAGAAGCATTTCTCTCTTGCTAGTAGTAGTTCTTGGAGTTTTAGTGGAGTTAGGCTGAGTCTAGAGCTCTCTAGTCACAAGTCTTCACTTGGAATTGGTATGGCTCTTGTATCTTTTCCCTTTTATAAGACTTTGCTCTTATCAATATATATATTTTTTCTATATAGTTGTGCTTGGGTCATGAGTTTGTTGTTTGATATTGTGATCCATATATGTGATAGTATAGTCTACTTGTGTGATAGTAGTTTATATTTATTATACTACTATTGTCATGCTAGTTATATACCGTCACTATAGTCTAGTTTATATGTTATAGTCTCTATGCTTAGTTTTAGCTGATAAAGTATAGCATGGGTTTGGTGATCGTATTCGTACGGTAGCTCTGCCTCGTTAATAGTAATCGCGGAGGGGCAGAGTCCTCTTTGGTCATGCAAGTATGGTACTTGGGTGACTGATTTGCATCAATTATTCGTTAGTCTACTGGTTCGTTGAGGTAGGCGGCAGGTGGTGACAGCCCTGTCCGTCCTTTGAAATCCTCCCCGCTAGGCTAGGGCGTGGGCTCTTGGCGGAAGTCGCCTGTGGATGCAGTGGTAATTCCGTGCCTGAAGTGCTATACTATTGACTGCTGAACCTGAGTGTGGGTCTGTATGTATTCTACTTAGGCTATGCAACTGTATAGTAATGTATAGTAGGAGTAGCTTAGCCTAGTCTTTCCTCCACTAGACTTTATTTATTTAGTAGGAATCTTCTGTGTGTGTCACACTACCCGGTTATTATCATGTACCCGCCTGTCTTGGTTAGATATCCTTGCTAATTGTTAACATGATCTTATATGTTAGTAACGCTTCTTGATCATAACCTTCCTTTGGGATAAACAAATACGATACCCTGAATACTTCCGGGTGAAATGCTACAGCGGTATTCTCCGTGCGCTTGCGGATTTTACCTACTTGACTCTGGGACATATTAGTGAACCGTTTCTGGCCCCGTGCCGGGAATGATTTATTAATATGGCTTAGCAAAAGTCAACACTTGTAGGGACTAAAATTCAGAGAAGCAAACTAAACTGAAAATTGCAAGGCACAAGGGGGGTGTAGGACAGCGAAAACAGGACAAACAAATTTTTTGTAGGGCAATTTTCTGTACTCTAGGATTGAATAAAATAATGAGGATAAGGGCGAACCTAACGGTATACCTGAAGCTCTGATACCACTTGATGTGAACAAGGGTTCCTGATCTTCCGATAGGTTCTGGTAAACTTGATCAAGGCGGAGGTGATACACAAATCGATCCGGCTTCCGAACGACACATTCTGAACCCCGCAATCGTAGCACAACGTCTCCTATGGTTATCAACCGTCCAAGAACAATTGACCTCGCCGAGAAGTCTTATCCTTGCCTACAAATCAAGAACACAAACAAGAATAAAGAAGAATGTAACCAAATTTATAAGTATATGAAGAATCTCACAAGTTGGGTTGGAAAGGTCTTTTTGTTATCTTTCCAGGCATATATAGAACGTCCAAATCTTAGTCAGTATGCATGCTGGGCGTCCGTTTTAGTGCAGACTGGTCCTGGGCTCCGAAGCAGACTCGAAGTCGGTATTGATTGGGCCTCCATCTTAGCTTGGACGTCCTTGCTGGCCCATCACGCCTCCAATCACCTCCCTAGCTATCTCATCATCATCTCCATGGTTTCTAACAACAATTAATTCATTAGGTAGCAATCTATTCTCAAAACCACATAATAAAAACAATAGAAACAATCTCTCCTGTAAATTCAGGTGATGCACATGAACTTTCATCTTAGTTGGAGGAGTGTTGTGTGTATCCATGGGTATGATGTACTCATCACGATGGTATGACCATGATCTCCGGTTTTGAGAGCCATCTTGATTGTCGCCTCGCTATCACAATATAATGGCATTTGAGTGTAGTTGAGGTCATAATCTGAGAGTGCTTGCCGCATAGAGAGAAGTTGTGCACAACAAGCTCTCGCTGCCATGTACTCGTCTTCGGCTGTAGATAGAGCCATCATGTTTTGCTTCTTTGAGCTCCAAGATACAAGAGATCTTCCAATAAATTGGCAACCTCCCGATGTGCTCTTTCTATTCACTTTGCATCCTGTGAAGTCTGAATCTGAATACCCAAGTAACTCAAAGCTTGTTCCTCTAGGATACCATAATCCCATGGTCGGTGTGTACTTGAGGTATCTAAGAATCCTCTTCACGACCTGCATGTGAGACTCCTTTGGATTTGCTTGATAGCATGCTCACAAGCACACGCTAAACATGATGTCCGGTCTTGTGGCAGTGAGATAGAGCAAAGAAATAATCATTGACCTATAGAACTTGGGGTTCTGTTGATTGTACCTATGCACCCACTTATATGCCGCAAGAGGACGGTGTATGATTGTAGCACTTTTCCCTTGAATTGAGTATTCCAAGGTTTATCGAATCCACTGGGACCTTAGGGATAATTAAACAAAGTTAACAGTAAAAGATCTAGTCAAAGCTACTGTCGAGTTTAGGTTGCATGAGTGGGAGACTGGCCAGCGCAAAGGTGCGCCAGACAGTAAATCTGTCGTTGCGCCGATCGACGCAGGAGTTGAGACGATCGGCACACTAGTGAATCTAAGCCAAAGTGCGCCAGACAGTAAATCTCGCCGCAGAGAGAGGAGGCGACAGAGGGACACCAGATCCGTGAGTTAGAGCCACCGTGGCTTGCCCCGTTAGAATAGATCTCTAGTTGAGTTTCAAGAACCATTGGAGTCAAGATTTGTCCGTCAAGGTAGGCCATCTTGATGGGGATGAATCTTACTCCATGTATCTCTAGGATGATTGCACATGTTGATGATGGTTTTGGTGATTTGTCTATCTTGATTCTATAATCATGCATGTGCTTATTCCAATTGCTTAGTTCTAGGCTAAGTAAGTAGATATTATCTTGATCGTGGTGATTAGGATAGTATTCGGACATTGTATTGATTATGGTTGCTTGATGATGCTAGTAGTGTGGTTTAGCGGTGACAGCACTAAGCCTGTGCAGCACTATTGGATAGTTGAGTAGGGTAAGATACTCGCGCGATTAAAAGCTTCCTCTCGGCAGCGATAAATCGGGAGCCGCTCAGAAAGCAGTGGTCTTATTCATTATAGGTTTTCATTGATCTATGTAATTACCCATTATGCTGCTATTCAATTAGACTTTCTGGTTACAATCTCACTAGTAGATATCTGGTTACTCACTTAACAACATAGGCTTACAAGGTCTGGCGCACTTTGGCTTAGTTTCACCAGTGTGCCGATCGGCTCAACTACTGCGCCGATCGGCGCAACAATAGATTTACTCTCTGGCGCACCTTTGCACTGGCCAGTCTCTCCCTCATGCAACCTAAATTCGACAGTATCCTTGACTAGTTCTTTTACTGTTAACTTTGCTTAATAATCCCTAAGGTCCTAGTGGATTTGATATACCTTGGAATACTCAATTCAATAGAAAAGTGCTACAATCGTACGCCGTCCTCTTGCGGTATATAAGTGGGTCCGTAGGTACGACCAACAAGCATTATACTTTTCTGGCGCTGTTGCCGGGGACCATAGCAGGTTTTTAAACATTGTTTGATGTATTAGGGTTTAGTCATTGTGCTTTACTTGTCTCTCTAGTACATATATTCTGTTAAGTGAAACTAACAGGTATGGATGGTCCTAAGTCAAACAAACCCTCTAATTACGCCGATGATCCAAAAAGACTCTTTCGCAAGAAGAGAACAACAGAGAAGAGAAGCAAGTCACTTGGAGATTTAGAAGCAGTCCATGCAACACCTCGAGTATTATTCACAGTAGAAGACATAGTTCAAGAGCAAGAAGAAGAGGAGATGGCAGAGGTACCTATGGTTAATCGTCTCAAGCCACAATTGACAAGTATTGTCAAGACAGATTTCTAAGAATCTCAAGATCAACTTCCGTATCAATTGGAGAGATATGTTGGAATAGTGGCGCAACAACTGTTCACAGGTTTGGAAGATCCCAATCATCACTTGCAAAACTTCCTTGAGGTTTGCAGTACATTCAAGATAGCGGGATTGACAGGAGATCAAGCACGTGTGCGGCTGTTCCCCTTCTCTCTAGTTGGACGCCCCAAGCAATGGTACAATGGATTGGAAAACACAGTAAAAACAGTGTGGAACACGTTAGCAGCTGAATTCTTGGCCAAATACTTCCCTCCTGGTAAGACTCAAGCTTTGAAAAATGAGAGCATTGGAGAAGCATGGGAAAGATACAATGAATATATGGATGCATGCCCTCATCATGGTCTGACGGTTGGAGAAGTTGTTGAGAAGTTCTACACAGGATCAAATCTTCTGTCACGTCAACACTTGGACGCCTCAGCTGCAGGATCATTCATGTCAAAAACCCCGACTGAAGCTAAGAATTTGATCAAGTTGCTAGTTGAAAATCAATCATGAGATGGTGAGAGAAGCTCAAGGAATTTGTAACCTTCAAAAGGAGTAGCGAAGAGTGTGATTGAGAAGACTCAGGAAGAATTGATTATAGATCGCCTCGATGCTATTCAAAGGAGGTTGGACAATAATCTTCATATCCCTAAGGAAGAGACAATCAAGCTGGCGGAATCATGCTCCACATGTAGTGAGTGTGGAGAATTTGGTCATGTGCAGAAAGATTGCCCTGAAGAGATGAATATGCTAGAATATATGAAGAATAGTGGATGGAAGCCCCAATATCAGCAACAAAGGAGTTCTTTCTCTCCTAGTTCGTCCATGCAAAATTCTATCACACAGTCTCCAATGTCATGAGTTCTTCCAAGCTCAAGAGAAGATCAACAAGGGCAATCAAGCTAAATTCAAGGAGATTGATCGTGTCCTTGAGGGAATTAATGACAAGGTGAAAGAAATTGAGAGCTCCAATGAGCAGATTTTGAAGCATACCAAGATTATGGAGCAACAGATGGGACAGCTATCACAAGCCATTCAAGGCAACAAAGGGGCTATTCCTGGCAATACGATGTCTGCAGAGCAGTTGAAGGCAATAGCTACACAGTCAGGAAAACAAACAGAAGATCCAGAGCACTCTACGGGAGCAAGGATAATATCCTAATCACCATGATCAAGATAATATCAACTTACTTGGCCTAGAACTAGCATCATCAAGCAACCATAATCAATACAATGTCCGAATAATATCCTAATCACCATGATCAAGATAATATCAACTTACTTAGCCTAGAACTAAGCAATTGGAATAAGCACATGCATGATTATAGAATCAAGACAGACAAATCACCAAAACCATCTTCAACATATTCAATCATCCTTGAGATACATAAAGTAAGATTCATCCCCGTCGAGATGGCCTACCTTGACGGATCAACTCTTAACACCAATGATTCTTGAAACTCAACTAGAGATCTATACTAATAGGGCAAGCCCCGGTGGCTCTAACTCACGGATCTGTTGTCCCTCTATCGCCTCCCCTCTCTGCGGCCAGGGTTCACAAGTATTTATAGGGGTTCTACTCGTAAAGGACTCGGTTTCTAGCAAATAAGGCGGTTGCGCCGATCGGCGCAGGAATACGCCGATCGGTGCAAGCCGTGTCTTCTCTGGTTTCTTCTCCGAGTCGGTTCCTCTGTCTTCCACAGCTACCATGTGGGCCTTTTCCTTCGAGATAAAGTCTTGTACTGCACGTCGAGATCTTGAAGTTCCATAAATCTTCTAGGCAAATATCTTCAAGTGTCTTGCGCAGATAAACTTCCATAAACATGTGGAATGGGCCTCGGTCACTTCTATGGGCCAAAACACCCTTGTGCTGATCAGCTCATGGACTGCGCCGATCGGCGCACTGGGCTTCTTCAGTGCTTTTCGTCGGTTCTGGATTCCTGTCCTCTCCAGCATCACTTTAATCACCAATTTTACCTGTTTCTGCAATAAAGCTCCAAAACAACGCATATACAAATATATGGATAATATCATAGGTAAATGGCCTCAATTAGTATCATTTATGCTCTAATTGGGGTATTTACATATAAAAGGGACACTTGGGAAGTGCCAACAGGTTCACTGGTTTTCCTTTCACATCATCATCCAAGGGTTTGCTTGTTGCCATAGGTGTATGCAAAGGCTTACAATCTTCCATGTTGAATCTCTTGAGGAGGTCCTTGGTGTACTTTTCTTGATATATGAAGTTCCCTTCTCTCAAATTGCTTCACTTGAAAACCAAGGAACACATGCAACTCTCCAATCATTGACATTTGGAATTCCCTTGCCATCATTTCCCGGAACTCCTCATTGAACTTCTCATTGGTTGAGCCATAGATGATATCATCCACATAGATTTGGCACACAAAGAGATCCTTCCCAACATGTCTTATGAACAAGGTGCTATCAATGCTTCCAATCTTGAAACCATTCTTGAGAAGCAAGTTGCTCAAGAGTTCATACCACGCCCTTGGTGCATGCTTGAGGCCATAGAGAGCTTTCTTCAATTTGTACACATGTCATGGATGATTAGGGTCCTCAAACCCTAAAGGTTGTTCCACATAGACTTTCTCATTGATCTCTCCATTCAAGAAGGCACTTTTGACATCTATTTGTTAGAGCTTGATGCCATTGTGTGATGCATAGGCAAGTAAGATCCGAATCGCTTCAAGACGGGCCATGGGAGCAAATGTTTCTTCAAAGCCAATACCCGCCACTTGAGAATACCCCTTAGCCACTAGGCGACCTTGTTCTTGACAATGGCACATTTATCATCTTATTTGTTCTTGAAGCCCCACTTGGTGCCAACAACATTATGATTCTTGGCCCCCTCAATAAGTTTCCACACTTTGCATCTCTTAAAGTGGTTCAACTCTTCTTGCATAGCCATTACCCACTTGTGATCATCCATAGCTTCATCAATGGTAGTGGGCTCAATCATAGATACGTATGAGAAGTTCTCAATTGCAACATTTACCTCATCAAAATTCTCTTCATTCGCGTAGTTGGGCTTGTATTGATTGCTCCTTGTCCTAACTCCTTGAGATCGACTCCTAATGATCAAGTCACATGAATGATCCTTGTTGATAGCTTTGGGTCTAGCAAGAGGTTCTTCTTGAGTGGGAGGAGGTCTAGATGAAGTATCTTGTGCATCATGGATTGCTTGCTCTCTTGAGATAGGAGTGTCTTAGATTCTTAGTGGGGTGGTGGAATCACTCATATGCTTTCTTTTCTTGGAACATGAGCTTGGAGTGGATGAGGAAGTATCATGTAAAGAGCTGGGAGAAGTGGCTCGAGGTGAAGTATGTGGGGAGGATTGTGGCTCACCTCTCGCATGGGTTTCCTCATGGGTGGCTGGATGCACTCTCAAGGAATCTTGTGAGAGCTAGTGGGCGTGTCAATGGCATCTTGGGTTGGTTCTGGCACCTCGAAGGAAGAGATTGGTTGAGGTGGTGGAGTTGAGGGCTCACCACAATCATCATCATTAGCCTCATGGGGTAAAACCTCGCCCACGGGCATGTTTCTCATAGCTTCTCTTATTGGTTCATGTCCAATATTCACTTCAAGAAATTCATCTTCCTTTTGAGAACCTTTTGACACATCAAATTGCACATCATAAAATTCCTCCACACATCTTGTGGTTGAGTTGTAGACCCGATATGCCTTAGAAGTCCCTGAATACCCAACACGAATGCCATCATCAGTTCTGCTCTCAAATTTCCCGAGCTTCCTCCTCTTCTTGAGAATGTAGAAATTGCAGCCAAAGACCCAAAAATAGGAAACATTCGGTTTCCGTCCAACCAATAGCTCATAGGGTGTGTTTTTCAACAACCGGTGGAGATAGACATGGTTTAAGGTGTAGCAAGCTGTGTTGATTGCTTTAGCCCAAAACTCACATAAGTACCATACTCTTCTAACATGTCATGAGCAAGGGTGATGAGTGTCTTGTTCTTCCTCTCCACTACTCTATTTTGCTCGGTAGTATATGTAGCGAAGAATGCTTGATCCCCTTCTTGTCACAATATTTCTCGACCGTTGTGTTCTTGACCTCAGTCCCATTGCCACTCCTTATCTTCACAATGCTAGCCTTGAATTCATTCTGTGCTCTCCTTGCAATCTTCCTAAAGATGTAACTTTCTTGAGACTTGTCCACAAGAAATAAAGTCAAAGTGTATCTTGTGAAGTCATCCACAATCATCAAGCAATATAGATTCTCTCCCAGACTCTTGTAATGTGTTGGCCCAAACAAGTCCATGTGCAAGAGCTCTAGAGGACAAGATGTAGACATGAAAGAATTGGTGGGATGTGAAGATGCAACTTGCTTTCCAGCCTGACAAGCACTGCACAATCAATCCTTCTCAAAGATCACATCCTTGATTCCTTCAACTAGATTCCTCTTGACCACTTTTCCAAGCTGATTCATTCCAACATGTCCCAATATCCTATACCACAACCATCCCATAGTTGCCTTGGTGAATAGGAAAGTACTTGGTGGCATGTTGCTTGATTTGAAGTCTATGACATACAAGTTTCCATGCCTCACTCCATGAAATACTAGCCCTTTTTTTGCATTTTCAATCATTGCTCTATCCTCATCAAATGTGCACTTGAATCCCATGTCACAAAGCTAACCAATAGACAAGAGGTTGAAATTGAGGGTTTCAACAAGAAAGACTTTGGAGAGATGGAGGTCCTCTATGATGGCCACCTTGCTTGAGCCTCTAACTCTCCCTTTTGAGTTGTCCCCAATAGTCACCTTCTCACTGTCTTCATCTTCATCAATGTTGGTGAACATGGTTGGCTACCTGGTCATATGTTGGGTGCACTCACTATCAAGTATCCCGTGGGTACCTCCACTCTTGTAGTTGACCCTGGTAGTAGCCATAAGACAAGCACTAGAGGAAGAAGGGTTAGTATCCAAAGCATTTCTTGATTGACCTTCACTAACCTCATCATATCGAATGAGACCATCATCAAAATTAGGGATTCGTGCAATCCTTTCCTGAAGTCTCTACCATATAGGGTAGTGAGCAGCACGATATCTCCATTGCCCATAACCATCCCCCATGTGCACATTGTCGAGGTCGATGTAGTAGTGTGAAGGGTCATAGAGGCCAGTGACGTGCTCAAGCACGTGTCCCACTTGTGTGTGGAGCACAAGTATCATCTCCATTGCTCTCTCAATTGACAGCTCATGTCTTTTGTTGATCACCTACTCATGTAAGAAACCCCTCTCAGGAGTTGTGATTTGTAACAGGAGCCTATCAATCACTTCATATGATGGGATCCTCCATAGGCCTCGAAAGGAGATTATCCTGCACACAAGATCATAAATGCTCAAGAGAGTCTCACAAAGATCATCATTTAGATTTCTCACAAATTCATCAAATTAAAAGAAGAGATCCTATTGTTGAGCTCGACAAAGATGCCAAAGTCGATCTTGTGGTGGAGGAGGTGGAGGCGCCGGAGCCGTAGTGGTGAGATCGATCATGAATGACACTTGGGGTAGAGCTTGATTAAGCGCCTGATGAAGAGCTTGGTGTAGGTCTTTATCCGAAGGCATTGTAGAAGATATTGCAAGGCAATCTTGTGGAGAGATCAAAGAAGTTTGAGCCCGAGGCTACTTCTTTCCCTTTGCTTGTAGATGCTTCATTGTTTGCCATGAAGTTCTTCTTTCCTATCAAGCTTGCGGTGATCTCCTCATCCTTGAAGAGTAGCTTGATCACATCATCAATAGAAAGATTCTTGTCCATGATGAGATAAAGGGTGATGTAGAGGAGCTTGCTGCTAGGGAGCAAGGTGAGGATCTTCTCGACAATCAATATCTTGGGATGCTTGAAAGCAGTCGCTGCAATTCTGTCCACGATACCTCGCAAGAAAATAAGAGAGTCAAGTAAGTCCTCATTCTCATTAGCACGAAAAGCAAAGAACTCCTCAACAAGTGACTCACTAGCATGATCAATAAAAGGCTCACAAGCATCATCAATACTAGTCATACTACAAGAGCAAGCAAGGTCAAGAGACACATCATTATTAATCAACACATTGGGCACACTAGCAGAGCAACCTATCAAATCATCAATAGTAGAACTAGACACATCCACACAATTATCATACACATGATCGTAGGTAATGGTAATGGCAAAGTCTACAAGTGTAGCGTCTAGCAACTCATCCGAAATCATGGTCTTTAGGTAGCTTTTCGAGTGATCCTTCCATGAGCCATGACCCGGCCCCGAATGAGATGACACCCTAACTCAATACATTCGCTACTCAAAGCGGTTAAGCCCTATGATGAGCACTTGGCTCTGATACCACTTGAAAAGATCAAGTGACCGACCACTCAAACAACTCCTACACAATTCTATTGGTGAACACACTAGTAAGATAATCCGATGAAAGGTAGAACAACCTAAGCATACTAGTGGATCACACACAAGGGCCAATCAACTCCTATGCAAGCTAGTAACCAAAGACAAGCGGAAGCACACAAAGATCATCAAGTACAAGATAAGCAAACAAGCATGAGTAGCATGATACAAACTAGGGTGATCAATCAAGCCAAAACAACTCCTAAATATGCTAGTGATCAAGTGAAATCTAAGCACAACTAGCAAGTAAAGAAGCCTATTCATGAAAGTCTACAAGGTAATCAACAAGAGCAAGGTAAACACACAAGCATGAATGGCATGTTAAGTAAATGCGAAAAGTAAGGCATTATAGTAAGGAGAAGGTCAAGGAATGCCCATGATTTTTTCCCGAGGTCTCGGAAGGATGGTGCCTTTCCCTACTCCTCGTTGGACCACTCCCGCCAAAGTACCGGTCCCTCCCGCCACCAAGCACAGGTGGAGTTCTCGCACACGAGCCCGCAATCACTCATGGAGTGAAGACATGATTGCGTCACCGCTACAACCAAGGCACAAGCTTGCCTCCCTCAAGAACTTGCTGGACTCCCCGAGCCGACACGGGCGCTCACTAGCAATGCTCCTTTCACCGGCAGGCTCAAACTGGGTATAAACGTGTGATGGCCTTGACAACTGATCACGATAGGCTCGATCACCGACACCTAACCGGTCTAAGTCTCACCATAGACCAAGAGTATAAACCTACGTCACACCCTCAAGGACACCCTAGCCTTAGATATGCAAGATGCTCAAGTTACTCTCACTAGCACTATCAAGATATGCAATATCTCCTCCTAGTGCCCTCCTCTTTTCCTCTTTGCTCTCACCAAATGCTCTAAGCAATTCCACTGGCCAAAAGTGGTCTCCAAGACCCCAGCAACAATATTATATAGGCTTCCAGCCTCCAACTAGCCATTGCTCCACGCAATCATCTCTCTGGACACCATTGACCAAACCGTCCGGTCACTACCAAACCAGACCGTCCGGTCTCTCTATAACGGTTCCCAGAACCATTAACGCTTCACTGTCTAGTGATCGCCTATACTGATCGGACAGTCCTGACAGACTTTCTCTCTCCATTCCAGAGAGCACCATTTTCTATGCCCTTCTATCCCAAGCTACCACCATATAGACCAGACCGTCCGGTCTCTACAGGTCTTCGCGCTGACAGATTTCCTCGCAGTCTTCTCTTTAGTCTCCTAGTGACCATACAGTCTAGTCTCCTCTATCCCCTCTGTCCGGTCTTTACGTCTAGAAGCTGAAATTCCTCGTCCTCGCTTGATTTTGTTTCCTGGCTTCTCAGAACAGCTCCTTGGATTCTCAACTGTCACCTAGTGCCTGTGATTTCACTGAGCATCCATGCACATCACCGACTAGTCGTGACCTAAGAGGCATGACCTAGACCCCTTGATAGTCCATTTTTTCCTATGGACTCTAAGCCCTAACAACTAGACAAGTGTTCCAAACACTTGCTCCATAGCTTGTCCTTAGCCTTGATCCATCTCCATGTTGGTTTTTCTTACGTCTACGAATAAATCCGCAAGCGCACGGAAGACCGATGTAGCACTACACCCAGAGTATTCCGGGTATCGAATCACGAGGAACGTGTGTGTCTATCGTTGGACTAAATCACCCAAGGACACAGAGATTGATTAAGACAGGCAGAGGACAGAGAGGATGTCCCAAGAGTTAGGTTCCTACGTTAACTAAGCTATGCTCTAGTTTGCTCGCGTTGGGCACGGACTTACCCCTGCATCCACAGGCGACTTCCGCCAAGAGCCTACGCACTAGCCTAGCGGGGAGGATTTCAGAGGACGGACAGAGCTGTCACCACCTGCCGCCTACCTCAACGAACCAGTAGACTAACGAATAATCAAAGGTAACCTCCTGCCTAGACACCACGTCTATGCGATCGATTACTACCTTAACCTTCTAGCAACGAATATTCAGGCTAAGGCACCCTAAGAACTTAGAGCGATGAACGAGCTCACAAGCTAGAACTATAACTTAATTAAAGTAAAAAGTGAACTGCAAGAGGGGAAATCTCGACACTTACTATGATTGGCAAATGTCGTCGAAGTACAAGCGTGGAGAAGGCGAAGACAAGCCCAAGCCTCCTCCGAACTCTACTCCACTCTCTTCCTAATCTAAGCACTAGCTAAGTAGCACTTGGCCTTTGCAAGAGGAGCACTAAATCTTCAATCTTGAGTGTGTGTTGGAGTGAAGGCCCTCACCCTCTATTTATAGCCTCCTAACGTCGGTTGCAGAGGAGTAACCGCCACGGAATCCCCCCAAACCGCCATCAGGGAGTCCTGAGGAGCCAACACGTGGAAGCCCAGGCGGAGAGGGCGTCCGGCCAGGTCGCCCGACCTGACCAGGTCGGCCGACCTGGGGGTGGGCCCTCCTGGCCTGTGCTTTCTCCAGGTGGCTGTCCTGTGGGCCCTGACAACGGTTTGCGCGGTATTACGGGGAGTTACGTCGGTTAAGCGCTGAAGGTGGGCTCCTTAATCCGTGTGCTTGCTCCTGATTGGCCGGAAGTGTGCTTTCTCCTTGAATTTCCTTGAATTTTATTTAAACTCCATGGGTTGCTTCCTGCATACACAAAGTCACCAAAACTTGTGGAAATAATTAGTAATAAATTCCTACCACTAAGGTGGTGATCAAATTGTGTGATTCTTGCGGGTAAACGACGGTCATATTTTGCATTTAAGGACCGTCAACAAACTCCCCCACACTTAGCCTTTGCTCGTCCTCGAGTAAAGGACTAAAGACTAAGGACTAAGTGATAATTCAAACCTTGATAAATCAAATCTAGCATGCAAATTATTCCAGGCATTACCTTGTATCTCCATGAGCTTTTGAAGTGTCTAGCATGCCTTCTTTGGATATTGATGAATGGAACGAATCTTGACTCCGAAAACTCAGCTCCTTCTGCTTATGTAACTTGGGTTTTCGAAAAGATTTTCACAATCAAAAAATAGTAGCCATACTCCTCAAATGATTCTCTCAGTCGCTCAAAGGTGTATTTTACTCACCAAGGCATTGTGCCTTTCATGTCCTATCTCTAAATATGGTATATGTGGAGCTCAAGAATAGGATTGAAATGGTGGCATACTTATAATTCATATCTTGCTAAGTCAAAATTCGGATCCAAAGAGAAAAACAAGTCATGATTCATAAGTCAAGTCTGTGCACATTTATTTGGTAGATGGAAGATGGATACTCCTTTGAATATTCCCTCATTGAAATGAGATCATGGGCTATCTTTCTTTCTTTTCTTTTCTCTCTCTTCTTCTTTTTTTTTTTGTTGAATACTAGATAGCCCATACTCTTTTTGCAACAAAATACGGAGGGAAGTATGTAGAACTGGAGTATTTTATTTTCATGGATGGTGGAGATGCTAACTTCCAGTGTAGAAGTTTTAGCATAGGGGTGGATGTGCACACAGACTTGATAAATGAAGCATAACAGGCATCTCCATTTGGGTCTCAAAATTTTGACAAGGCTCAATAAATTAATAAGTAGCACAAAAGAGCACAATCTTTGATAAGCAAAATTTGGCCTTGGTAGGATAAATTTTATCATTGAGGAGTTGGCTTTCAAATTTATCATTTTCAAAAGAAAATCCCAAGTTATAAGCATAAGAGTGAAGATTCATAAAGTCTATTCATATCACACAAATCAATAGTCCTAGGTAGCATGTTTTCCTAAAGATATAGTCATGGAAATTTAGGCAAACATTCTAGGAATAAGGAGCATGCAAGATGATAAATCAAAAAGAATGAATTATGGAGAAAATTCAGGTTTTTAGTATTTATTAATTTTTTCCATATTCAAGGAGAAAATAAGCAGAGAGGCAGGGAGGAATGGGAAGTGGACGTGCAAACCAGAGTATGGACCAAGTGGGGGTCCGAGGGGAGCCAGGCCTGGGTCGGCCGACCTAGCCAAGTCGCCCGACCTGGGAGATGCTCCTCTGGTCCCCTGGTTCGTCGTGTCGCTTCGTGTCGCCCTGTGCAACATATTTCTCAGGGTAGACCGTCCGTTTGCGCGTTCGTACTTCGCAAATCCTCCTCCACACTTGTTTCCTGACTTCTTTTTATTTGACATAAACAAAAAGGAAAAGTGTGAAAGCAAAGGTGGACCTCACCGGCTTTATGGGCTCAGGGGGTTCCATTATTCAATTCTTTATTATAGGCGCATTACATTTTAATGAAATAAACGAAGAAAATCTAAAAAGGGAAACTAAGCGCCTATTTTCCTAAACTATATGGGAGAGCCTATTCATTTGCCCTTATATAAGTCGGGCTCTCCCATGTGGCTACAAATGCGCTCCATCTTAGCGCATAAGCCACGGCGGAGGTCTTTCATACCCTGTAACCATGAAATTCACGATATCTGCATACCAGGGTGTGGAGTCCGCGACCTTTAGCAGCATATCATCTCGTAGGAAGTCGTTGATTGGTAGTTCCTGCATGTTAGTGACTTGCATACGAGATAGATGATCTGCTACGGAATTCTCTACTCCTTTCTTATCTTTGATTTCAAGATCAAACTCTTGGAGTAAGAGGATCCATCTGATGAGCCTTGGTTTAGCATCTTTTTTAGCGAGCAGGTACTTTAGTGCAGCATGATCAGTGTAAACAATTACCTTTGCTCCAACTAAATAAGATCTAAATTTATCGATAGCAAAAACCACAGCCAGGAGCTCCTTTTCTGTGGTAGCGTAGTTGAGCTGTGCTCCTGTCAAGGTTTTGCTAGCGTAGGCTATTGCGTGATGCTTCTTGTCCTTAGTTTGGCCGAGAACGGCCCCTACGGCATAGTCACTAGCATCGCACATGATTTCAAAGGGCAGCTTCCAATCAGGGGGTTGGATGATGGGAGCTGAGATAAGTGCATTTTTCAAGACATGAAAAGATTTCAAGCACTCATCATCAAAGTCAAAAGGGGCATCCTTAGCTAAGAGGTTGGTGAGGGGTCTAGCGATTTTCGAAAAGTCTTTAATGAATCGTCGATAGAACCCAGCATGCCCTAAAAAGCTACGAATACCCTTGACGTTGATCGGAGGTGGAAGTTGCTCGATAACTTCTATTTTCGCCTTATCCACCTCGATCCCTCTCTCGGACACTAAGTGCCCTAGCACTATGCCTTCTCGGACCATAAAGTGGCACTTTTCCCAATTAAGTACCAGGTCCTTTTCTTGGCATCGAGTCAAGACCCTGTCCAAGTTCTCGAGACAGTCATCGAAGGTCTTCCCATAGACTGAGAAGTCATCCATGAAGACTTCCATGATTTCCTCGATCATGTCCGAGAATGTGGACATCATACACCGTTGGAAAGAGGCGGGTGCATTACACAACCCAAAAGACATCCTACGGTAGGCATACGTTCCATACGGGCACGTGAAGGTGGTCTTACTCTGATCATCGGGATGGATAGGAATCTGATGATAACCAGAATACCCATCAAGGAAACAGAAGAAGGAATGGTTTGCCAACCGCTCTAACATCTCATCGATGAAGGGCAGCGGGAAATGATCCTTCTTTGTTGCCTTGTTGAGTTTTTTGTAATCGATACACATCCTCCATCCCGTGACGGTACGTTGGGGAATAAGCTCGTTCTTATCATTCTTAACGACCGTCATACCTCCCTTCTTCGGCACTACTTGTACCGGGCTCACCCACTCACTATGAGGTACGGGATATATGATCCCTGAATGCAGAAGTTTTAGAACTTCCTTCTTCACAACCTCGCGCATAGCATTATTTAACCTCCTCTGAGGTTCCCTAGAAGGTGTACTCTCGGGGTCAAGAGGGATGCGATGGGTGCAGAGAGTGGGACTAATTCCCTTTAGGTCTTGGAGGGAGTACCCAAAGACAGAGCGATGTTTCTCTAAGACAGAGATCAGCTTCTTGGTTTCCTCCTCCGAAAGCTTATCACTAATGATGACAGGGGACTCCGTGTCACCATGTAGGAAAGCGTAGCGTAGGCCAGGGGGTAAGGTTTTTAACTCGATGGGAGGTCGAGTCGGTGGTTCATCTTCAGGAAGCTCGAGAGTTTCCTGTAGATCATCCTCCTCTTCTGTAAAAAGATCGGCGTCTTGGTCAAGGAGGGTATCAGGAGGGTCGAAAGGGGAAATCACTTTCACCTCTTCGATTAGGTCTCTCTCATCAGGAAATTCAGCGATGGTGTTTCGCGAACGGGAGATTGGGATTGAGAGAGCCTTTCCTCCGATGTTGACACTGAGGTTACCGGATGAGGCTGCCGTAAAGAGTTTTTCTAAAGGAAGCCCGATGAGGACATCAAAGCTTGGGACCTCAAAGACATGAAAGTTCAGAAGGGCCTCAGCGTCTTTGTGTCGTATCGACACATTGTTTAGAATCCCGTAACCTTCTAGGATGGCTCCGGTAGGGCTTTTGAAGGTCTTTTGCGTAGGAAGCAGAGGTTCGTCTCCTAATACCTCAAAGGCAAAGGAGTCGGAAACGATGTTTATTCCTACGGCGGGATTATACCAGACATCCACAGCTCTGCCTCTAACCATACAAGGAATGGTAGTAGAGGATGAGATAATCCGAACAGGTTCGGAACATTGCTCATTTTCTCGGGACCACTCATCACTCATGATGGCTGTTAGTTCTTTCACTGAGTCCCTAAGGAATTGTTCTTCTTTAGGTTCAGGGGAAGGAACTGGTGTTTGAGGCTTTCGTTGGATGGCATACATCGAGGTGTTACCGAAATCTTTGAAAAGATCATCCTCGATGATGAAAGGGAATTCGGACGGCTGAATTTCTTCATCATCCGAATTTCCTGGTTCAGGAGGAGGCTCACTAGCTAAGTCTTGAGATGTGCAAGAAGCAGGGTCAGATTCGGCTAGCTGGAGAGTCTCCTGGCTCGGCGTAGCTTCTTCGCAGGGGGGTTTGGTGGGCTCAAGGAAAGAGGTATTTTCTAGAATGCGTTCTAGGATGGTTCTTCCTTCTGAGACCGTTTTGTGTATGAATGAACCTCCGGCGGCTTTGTCGAGATATTGGGCAGATTCCTTGTCGAGACCCATCCGAAAATGCTGTAGCAGCATGGGATCGGGTATAGACAAGTCAGGACCGGATTTCACTAAAAGCGAGAACCTAGCCCAAGCTGTGCCTAAGGATTCTTTCTCGGCCTGCTCGAAGTTGAAGACCTCTCTACGGAGAGAAACGATTCGTGACATTGGGAAGAACGCAAGACAAAATTTGTCCCGGAGCTCTTTCCAGTCACCATTCGTGCTTTCTGCCGTGTGAGTGTACCATTGCTTCGCCCTCTCTATAAGAGAAAAGGGAAACAATTTCCACTTGAGAGTCTCTTGTGTCATACCCCTGATTTGGATGCACGAGCACAATTGCTCAAATTCTCGCAGGTGATGGTGTGGGTTTTCGTTTTCTACCCCCGAGAAAGGTTGTGCCTGAACCATGGCTATAAAGCCTGGGCGGAGTTCGAAGCCATCAGAAAGGATTGGTTTTGAAGATGAAGGTGGCTCGTAGAACTCGCCCCTTGGAGCAGAGAAGGATTGGATAGAAGGTTGCTCCATGGTAGGGATAAGGAAAGAAATAAAAGAAAGATAAAAAAGGGATACGAGGGTGACTAGGGTCCGCAGATAAAACAGCAACCGTTCCCCGGCAACGGCGCCAGAAATGCTTGTTGGTTTTTCTTACGTCTACGAATAAATCCGCAAGCGCACGGAAGACCGATGTAGCACTTCACCCAGAGTATTCCGGGTATCGAATCACGAGGAACGTGTGTGTCTATCGTTGGACTAAATCACCCAAGGACACAGAGATTGATTAAGACAGGCAGAGGACAGAGAGGATGTCCCAAGAGTTAGGTTCCTATGTTAACTAAGCTATGCTCTAGTTTGCTCGCGTTGGGCACGGACTTACCCCTGCATCCACAGGCGACTTCCGCCAAGAGCCTACGCACTAGCCTAGCGGGGAGGATTTCAGAGGACGGACAGAGCTGTCACCACCTACCGCCTACCTCAACGAACCAGTAGACTAACGAATAATCAAAGGTAACCTCCTGCCTAGACACCACGTCTATGCGATCGATTACTACCTTAACCTTCTAGCAACGAATATTCAGGCTAAGGCACCCTAAGAACTTAGAGCGATGAACGAGCTCACAAGCTAGAACTATAACTTAATTAAAGTAAAAAGTGAACTGCAAGAGGGGAAATCTCGACACTTACTATGATTGGCAAATGTCGTCGAAGTACAAGCGTGGAGAAGGCGAAGACAAGCCCAAGCCTCCTCCGAACTCTACTCCACTCTCTTCCTAATCTAAGCACTAGCTAAGTAGCACTTGGCCTTTGCAAGAGGAGCACTAAATCTTCAATCTTGAGTGTGTGTTGGAGTGAAGGCCCTCACCCTCTATTTATAGCCTCCTAACGTCGGTTGCAGAGGAGTAACCGCCACGGAATCCCCCCAAACCGCCATCAGGGAGTCCTGAGGAGCCAACACGTGGAAGCCCAGGCGGAGAGGGCGCCCGGCCAGGTCGCCCGACCTGACCAGGTCGGCCGACCTGGGGGTGGGCCCTCCTGGCCTGTGCTTTCTCCAGGTGGCTGTCCTGTGGGCCCTGACAACGGTTTGCGCGGTATTACGGGGAGTTACGTCGGTTAAGCGCTGAAGGTGGGCTCCTTAATCCGTGTGCTTGCTCCTGATTGGCCGGAAGTGTGCTTTCTCCTTGAATTTCCTTGAATTTTATTTAAACTCCATGGGTTGCTTCCTGCATACACAAAGTCACCAAAACTTGTGGAAATAATTAGTAATAAATTCCTGCCACTAAGGTGGTGATCAAATTGTGTGATTCTTGCGGGTAAACGACGGTCATATTTTGCATTTAAGGACCGTCAACACTCCATCAACACTTGGACTCCATCAAGCTCATTAAGCCTCCATTCTTGTGGTCATTGTAATCCATCATTAAGGCAAGTGTCATCGATCATCATAGAGTAGAAAAGGTTTCCTACCCGTACAATGCTCGTGCAGATATTAGCCACATTTCATGTTTGTCATTCATCACCAAAACATTCATACCTTGGGGTGACCTCAATGGTCATGATCCTTACACCCTTGCTCTTTCTGCTCGCCATGCTCAACTGCCATGGCGCCCATGGAGGACTCGAGTGAGGCCACTGGCAACCGGAACCTCCGCACCCCTCTCCTCCAGGCGTCTGTGGTATATTCCTTCCCATGTTCCATGATTTCCGTACAATTTTAGGGTTTTTTGTTTGCTCAATATATCTATGATTCTTGATAGATCTCGACTGTTTTAGGCCAATATTGGTGCTATTTATGCTTCAATTTAGTTATCAAGTCGTTATATCATGATTTATCAAATCTGGGGATTTTTTACTGTTCATTGACTCTTTATAGACTGGTGATTCATCTTCTTCCGTGGCTCGGGCACGCCGCGGCAAGTTGCGCTCCCCTTCGCCAAAGCGCGTCCACAGCGCTCTAGCCCTAGTCTTCTCGGTGGCAGTGTAGGAGGAGGAGGTGGTGGTCGTCCCTATGGCAGCGAAGAAGAAGGCGACACCACCACCGATGACGATAGCGATGAAGAGTACATTGACAGCAGCGACTACTACGATTCCCCCAACGGCGTCATGCATTTCATGTACCGAGAGGATTATTACTCCGGCAAGACCTTGTACTCATGCCCGGTTTGCCAAGAGAGGGAGTTTGAGTGCAAGGAGGCGGTTCAGGTGCACGCGTTGCAGTTCTTCCACGACAAGGTTTGGGTGGCCGACGACATTGACAGTCACCGTCAGATTGCTTGGGTCGTAGGATCCATGTCCGCCTTCAAGAAGAGATGGACTTCCTCCTCGATCGTTGTCACCACCGCGGCTGGGTAACCTCGTTGATAGTCGTTAATTAGTAGTACTAGTTTGATGTTTTTTTTTTCGTTTCTTTCTTTCTGTGTGTTGATGATGAACACTATGGATATCCAATGGTGGTGTACTAGCCAATGCTATTTTTTTAATGTATATATATTAGGTCATATATGTGTCTTGCTCAATTATGATCATCTGCGCCAAAAAAAGACACTAGTTACTTACATACAATATATTGAGCATTGAGCACACTTAGTATTAATAAGCATTCAATAGGAACATATATTGATGCTCCGGGGATGACATAGAAATATCATTGCATACCATGTAACAAATGAAGCATTTCTTACATAAGTAAGCTTCATCCGACATAATTTCAAAATAACAAAGTGGCATTCATTACACAAGTAATCCTCACACTAGATAAGTTCATTCATACATGCCTAAGTTGATTATTTGGTATTCTTGTACACTCTGTCCATCACCTTCTTCTTCAGAATAATCCGAACATCCTATGCACTAGCCGTGATCTGAAGTTTTATAAGGCGCATAGTTAATAAGTATATATAGCATGTCAAACTATATCAGTGTTGTAATCAACAGGAAGGACCATCACCTCCTTGCAAGACAACACCTCGTTAGGTATAACATCGCTACTTTCATAAGTGAACTTAAACTTGATGTGCATTTTTTTCAATCCGATGTCAAATTGGATTTCACATCCTGGTGGCACATCCATGTCAGCCATGAAATCAAAGACGGGTTCAGATTTCTTCTTCCTTTTGTCTTCAAATCCTGGTAGCATATCGGGGAGGTTGGGCTTGAGTACCTATAATAAAGAGATTGATGAAATGAGATAATCATAATTTTCTGATGGATAGCATGATACAAAATTGATGTAAGCATGTAAAATTAACAGATAGCATAAATCAAAGTTCTAGTACAAATAAAACTAAAAATACATTAATAAATCAATCTAATTACTCTAACAGATTAATCAAGTGAAGTAGAGGGTACTCACAGATCGATACATTCATATAGCATAAAACAAATGAACAATACAATTAATAAGCCTCCAACTACATTTTTAATGAATCTAAAAGCATATTAGTCAGTCCATCTAATTACTCTAACAGATTAATCAAGCGTAGCACGTGGTACGCACAGACGGATTCGTGGTGATGGCTGATGCAGAGGATGTTGCTGTTCCCTTCCCATTCTTCCTCGAGCTCGCTGTGGCTCAGGCAGAGGCTTCTGCAAGCCCCTTCCCTTTGTCCATGGAGTTCAAGGCGCGCGGTGGCTGAGGCTAAGGTAGAGGCACGCCGCAGTGGCCAAAGCTGAGGTCGAACGGGATGGGGGCCAAGGAGTCGTGGGTGGCTGACGGAGATGCCGTGGTCACTGCACTATGTGAGAAGCGCCCGCATGCATCGCACCACTGGTTCCGTGACTGGTACTTCCGGCCTTTATACATCGTCAGTGGTTGTGGCTTTCCCCGAGGTCGAAGAGGGTTTCAGTCGGCGTTGCAGGCGAGATTGGGGATACGAAGTTGAATCGGCGATGGGACGTTTTGGTGAGGAGATGAATAGTTAGGCTTGAGAGCGTATAGGCATGTGCTTCGGTTGAGTTAATAAGTTTAGTAGGGAACGACATAGTTGTTTATACCTGCAGTCACTGACTTGTGCGACGCCATGGCCTACAGAGAGGTTTGTGTTCATTGACGCCATGTGTTTTTTTCTAAACTACTTTGACGCCCTGTCAAGACTAATGAGTTATGATAATTTGAATAAATTTGTAATAACGCGAGCAACTCTTTGTCATACTCCAAGGCATGCAAGAGGATTATGTGTACTAATTACCATTTAGTACGGCAATGGGGTTCTCTTTGTTACTCAATCAGGGGATGAGGGGTGGCATGCTTTGGCCGTCCCCCCTTGGTATTCTTTATTGTCTACACTTTGACAATACTTGGGAAAAAGTCAACTAAAGTCAAAACTACCCCTCTCCACTTATAATATTTTCCTTGAACCCATATATATGTTCACTTTTTGGTTAGTTAATAAAGGGCAAACATATCTACATTTTGTTTAGACAAAGACTTTAGTCATGGATCCAAACATGCACCTCCTAAAATTTAGTTGGCTAAACTTTAGTTGGCTTAAATTTAACCAACTAGATTGATGGAGCCCACCACTGTCATTAAGGGTGCCTTTACCCATTGCAATGGCACTTGCACAGATCGTTGTGAATTCCTTGCAAAGGGGTCTGGAAACAAGATTTAGGTCATCAGGTTGCATGGAGAGTGTCGTTACCCGAACTCACTCGTGCTGCACGGAGTAATGATAGCATCTGTGACTACACACTCGCATCGAGTAATAGTAGCAGCTGTGAATGGTCACGTCGCTTGACTCGAATCGAGACGAGCAACACCTTCCATGTCGAAATTGACTGGCTTCCCTCGCACTGTGTTGCAATGGATTTGCCAGCCTGTGAAATTGTGTTTTCGTGTTCTTGGTATTTGGCCTTTTCATTCTAACTACTAAAACCAATGAACTTGTGTATATTTCTCTTATGGTACCCAAATGATGAGATTCCTTTTTCCTATATTATTATACAACTAGTATCTGCTATCACTTGGATCAATTCACATCATAAAAATCCAGTTTGATCTTACTCTTATCCGATCCGTTCACAAAACCTCCATATAAGCGTGTTTTGCTACAGGATCCACAAACACATTCAAAGGTCTAACAAAATGCAGAATTTCAATCTCGATGTCGGAGATCTTCCATTTAGGCCAGTCTTACTGCATAGTTTCATCTCGCACATTTCAATAGTGCCACGTCAGCTTTAGAATTTTTATCTTATAGATGAAATGGTCTTTCTCAATGCACAACTTCACTTCTCGAGAATTTCACGACTAGGATTGGTCAATGCGTGTTAGGATGAAACTTTATGCTCTCAATGGTTGTTTCAATTGAGTTTCATGCATACAAAATAGTGCAAACTGAGTTCATACCTTTGAAACTCATTTGCCCAATTTCATATTAATTATTCTGCCATGTCATCACTTTTGCTGATGTGATACATCATTTAGTGCAAATGAAACCCCAACTAAGACTAGCAACACTTTGGCATCCTTCTTCAAAGCACAAAGATACGATACGATCTACACCCTCCGTCCTACACAGAAAGCATGGAAAAGAAATAGGTTGTGTGCGTTAATATGGTTCGTGAACCACGCACGACAGCATCGCTGAGCCATGCGTTGGGACTTGGTACGCGGGCTGACATGTCATGTGCATGCACTCAGTAATTGCCGTTGGACGGAGCAGGGCTAGTTAGTAGATCAGTTGATAACGCTGGAGAAGCTATGTAGTACTTCCCTTCGTCCATGTATGCAATGCGTATTATAGCTCCCACTACAAAGACCAAGGAAAAAACTGTTGTTTATAACTCTACATGCAACTCCGAGGCACTCACTTTTACTGGGTTGAATAGCCAGGCGCTAATTAATATGCATGCCAATTTCACATCATGGCTGCGTCCTCGATCCAAGCACCATGCGCTAATGAATCTGCACGCAATGCAACCTCGTCGTCTCCTGCATGCACGCACCTAGCGCTTATTTACTTCTGCTCAAGACCAACGGCTGCACACAAATAACTAGGAGCCTAACTGTAATGCGCTGAATATTTGTGCAAAACTCGTTGTGTATATGTAAACGGAGGGAAGTTGTATGTACTACTAGTAAAAGGCGGTGGGTGCAGATGCACCCATGCCAAATTGAAAAATCAACTATAGCTCTTTTATTTTTACCATGTATGCACCCCTAGGCTGACTCCAACCAGAAGAGGAAACTACGTGAGCCAAATGCAGCTTTGCCTCATGTGTACAGTGACTGAAAAAAGCATTTTTTTGTGATTTCTCCAACAGTCCGAGAGGTAAATCCCACCATGCACTGACGCCCTAATAGATTTTCCTACCAGGAGAGAGGAATCCAACTTTACCTCACCTCTCTCCTCACAATATGCAAAATGCCTACTCGTTTACCTTTTCTGTTGGAGCTCGGTTTGGTGATGCACATTGTAAATTGAGATGCATATTTGGCCCTATTTCTATTGCATATTTGGTAATGGTTGCACGATTGACCCCTTTTTTGTGCATATTTGGCCCTCTTTTTACATGGAATAGGGTGAATCATATAATTCATTTTCAAAAACCAGGGTCAAATGTCCAAACCCTAAAATAGGGTGTCATACGTGCAATATAACTTGAAAATTGGGTCATTGGCGCAACTGTTTGATGCAAAAACAAGCAAAGAGAGAAATTATCATATTTCCCCTAATAAATGTAGCTTTCCCTTCTCAAAATAGACACTGACTTTAAATTCAATTGGACGTAATTTGCACATTTGGATGTTTTAACAAAAAATGTTATTATAAAGCCCTCCATATATGGCCCATAGGTATGTGGGGTTCGGTAATTGGCGCTGAGTTGTTCACGGTTCACCTATTTCTTCCTTAGTTCTTCTTCTTGTTGTTGTTCTGTCGTTTTCATTTGTAATAAAAAGTTTGAACTTGATTCTTTTTCTTGAATTCATATAAAACTTTTATCTATCACATAGACCCATTTGCGTCATGACAGCCCAGTTTGATTTTGTTCTCTTTCAACCAAACTCCTTATGGTACTGTTTGTCAGATGTTTATATACCTCACTAATAAAGATTTGTTTGGCTATGAGATATAGTGTCTATACCAACCATACGCCTCCCTGCATAGAGAATGTATTTGTTCAAGTTTTACAACAACCTATAATTGGCATTATCCATTTCACCTTCAATTGTACTAGACGTTGAAAGGACCGAGTGACCGAGAGGGGGGGGGGTGAATCAGGAACTCGCACTATGTACTAAAATCACCAATTCCTAAAACCAACCACTCAAAACAGCTACTACACAATTCTAGTAGTGAACACACTAGTAAGATAATGAACCTATGAATGGATCAACAACTTAAGCATACTAGTGAATCACACAAGGCAATACAACTCCTATGCAAGCTAGTGATAAAGACATGCGGAAACAAACAATTAGCTAGCAAAGGAGCCTACTCATGCAAAGCTACTAGATCATCAAGTACAAGATAAGCATACAAGCATGAGTAGCACTATACATACTAGGGTGATCGATCAAGCCAAAGAAACTCCTATACATGCTAGTGATCAAGAGAATGCTAAGCACAAGTAGCAAGTAGAGAAGCCTATTCATGCAAGTCTACAAGTAATCAACTAAAGCACGGTAAGCATACGAGCATGAATAGAGTGATATGTAAATGCGGAAAGTAATGCATCAAAGTAAGGAGTAGAGTAAAAGATGGCTCATGAATTTTTTTTTTGAGGTCTCAGAAGGATGGCACCTTCCCGTACTCCTTGTTCGTGCACTCCCGCCGGAGTCCCGGTCCCTCCGGCCACCGATGTGGAGTTCTCGCGCACGAGCCCGCAATGACTCCGGGAGTCAAGACACAGTGTGCGTCACCGCTGCCATCGTGGCACAAGCTCGCCTTCCTCGAGAACTTGCCGGGCTCCCCGAGCCGACACGGACGCTCACTGTTGAGGCTCCTTTCACCGGCGGGCTCAAACCATGTACAAACGTGTGACGGCCTTCATAACCAATCACGATAGGCTCGATCACCGACACCTAACCGGTCTAGGTCTCACCATAGTCCAAGAGTAACAACCTAGATCACACCCTCAAGGACACCCTAGCCTTAAATGTGCATCAATGCTCAAGTTACTCTCACTAGCACTCTCAAGATATGCAATATCTCCTCCTAGTGCTGTCCTCTTTTCCTCTTGGCTCTCACCAAATGCTCCAAGCTATTCCACTGGCCAAGAGAGGTCTCCAAGACCCCAGCAATGAAGTTATATAGGATTCCAACCTCCAACTAGCCGCTGCTCCATGAAATTAGCTTCCTGGGCCTACTGACCAGACTGTCCGGTCACTGCCTGACCGGACTGTCCGGTCACTATAGACTTCAGCACCAACGGCTCTTCCCCCTCTGCTGACTTCCACTGACCGGACCGACCGGTCCGTTTCTCTCTTCAGTCCAGAAACATTTCTAGCACTGCTTCCTCGCTGTCCAAATCCCAAACCTACTGACTAGAACGTCCGGTCACTAGACCGGACCGTCTGGTCTCTAGGTCTTCCAGACTTGGTAGTTTCCTCGCTGCTCGCTGTAGGCTCCAGATAAAACCTCTTAGTGACCATATAGTTCGGTCACCACTGACCCCTCTGTCCGGTCACTTCATCCAGAAGCTGAAACTCCTCGTCCTCGCTTGACTTCATTTCCCGACTTCTCCGAACAGCTCCTTGGCTTCTCCACTGTCACCTAGTGCCTGTGATTTCACTGAGCATTCATGCACATCACTGACTAGACATGACCTAAGAGAAATGACCTAGACCCCCTTGATAGTTCGGTTTTTCCTATGGACTCAAGGCCCTAACAACTAGACAACTGTTCCCAACACTTTCTCCATAGCTTGTCCTTAGCTTTGATCCATCTCCATCAAACCTTGGAGTCCATCAAGCTCATAAGCCTCCAAGCTTGCGGTCATTGTCATCAACCGCCAAGGCCGCCATCTACAATCATCATAAGGTAGAAAGGTTTCCTACACGAACAACACTCGTGTAGACATTAGTCACACATTTCATGTTTATCATTCATCATCAAAACATCATACCTTAGGGTGACCTCAATGGTCATGATCCTTACAATCTCCCCTTTTTTGGTTATGGATGACAACCACTACTTATGATGATCCAAAATAGACGAGCAATAAGGAACCAAAAGAAAAAAGTGGATTGAAAAGATTACCTTGGTTCTTACCTTGGAAGTAGTCTCCCCCTTGGAATGTCCTAGGTATTGAGGGAGAACTACCCAATCACGTACGACACTTGATATCTATCTTGAGTTGAGTTTTTGCGCCCGTCTTGGTGTCATGGTTCATGATCTTGTCGAAGTAGACACGCACCAAGAACGTGGATGTTCATGTCGGTGTAGGTGTTCATTGTTGTTCTAGATATGCACCATTGTTGTTCTTGTCCATGTTGGTGTAGATGTTCATCTTGTCATGATCTTCATATGTACTCCAAGTGAACATGCACCATTGTCTTCATTTGCTTGATCATCTCCAATATGTCTTCATGTTCTTCTCTTTGTCACCTCATATCTTCCTTGTATCTTCTTGTTCTTCTTCCCTTCTTGATGGTTGATCTTCATGCACTTTTCCGTCTTTCCTTCTCCTCTTGATCTATGACTTGGTTTTAGGATCTTCATGATCTTCATGTTCTTCTCCCCCTTTGTGTTATCGATCTAGGCTTGGCTTTTGGATCTTCATGTTCTTCTCCCCCTTTGTCACCTATCACCAACAACCAAAGACAAAACACAAGAGAACCAAAGAGCAAATAATAAATGGCAAGAGATAGGAAACTCCCCCTTTCATAGTGCTCCTCCTTGATCACAATGGTGTTCCACCATAGCTCCCCCTACACACATGACTCAACAAAAATATTTTCTCAAGTATGAAATGATTAGTCATTTGTGTGATGGGAATGTATGAGCCACCTGTCTTTGTGCTGCGCGAGTAGATTTAACCTTGGAGCTCGTTTGAACATGACTCAATGGGCATGAAGCACAAAGATCACTATGTGATCATCTTGAGGGTCATATACTTACATTGTAAATAAGCAACTCCCCCTAGAAACATGCTTGGAAGCATGTAAGGTATCACAATACCAAATGCATATGCAACAAGTATGCATGACGCGATGCTAAAGGAAAGAGAGAGAAAGGCTACAAACCAAAATGCCAATGATGAGTTGTTCCCTTCTTGAGCTTACTCACAACGAACCATTCGTCAAAGCCTTGGGCACACCATGAACCACCATCCCAAGCTTAACCCATGTCCATTGCTATCTCAAGGAGGTCCGAAGTCGAGCTACAAGCAAAGAGAAACAAGCACACACCAAAGACACAAACAACAAAATAAACAAAACAAGACTATACATATTTACAAGAGACAAGCTTTAGGGTTACTTATGTGAAGTTTGAGAGGTCGAGAACATTGAGTTCGCCCTATAGCTTGTTGAAGGTCTTCTCGTCGAGTGACTTGGTGAAGATATGCGCCAATTGTTCATGAGGCCACACACTCACTAACTCAATATCCTTCTTCTCAACATGGTCTCTAATGAAGTGATGCTTGACTTGAATATACTTTGCATGACCATGATCTCCAGTTTTGAGAGCCATCTTGATTGCCGCCTCACTGTCACAGAATAATGGAATTTGAGTGTAGTTGAGGCCATAATCCGAGAGTGTTTGCCTCCTGCAGAGAAGTTGGGCACAACACGCTCCTGCCGCCATGTACTCCGCTTTAGCTATGCGTAAAGCCACCGAGTTTTGCTTCTTTGAGCTCCAAGATACTAGGGATCTTCCAAGAAATTGGCAACCTCCTGATGTACTCTTCCTATTCACTTTGCATCAGGGATCTTCCAAGAAATTGGCAACCTTCTGATGTACTCTACCTATTCACTTTGCATCCTATGAAGTCCGAATCCGAATACCCAAGTAACTCAAAGCTTGTTCCTCTAGGATACCATAGTCCCATGGTAGGTGTGTACTTGAGGTATCTAAGAATCCTCTTCACGGACTTCAAGTGAGACTCCTTCGGCTTTGCTTGATAGCGTGCACACAATCACACACTAAATATGATGTCCAGCCTTGAGGCGGTGAGATAGAGCAAGGATCCAATCATTGATCTATAGAGTTTGGGGTTCACTGGTTTACCCTACGCATCATCATCCAAGGGTTTGCTTGTTGCCATAGGTGTATGCAAGGGCTTGCAATTTTCCATGTTGAATCTCTTGAGTAGGTCCTTGGTGTACTTCTCTTGGTAGATGAAGTTCCCTTCTTTCAATTGCTTCACTTGAAAACCAAGGAATACACGCAACTCCCCAATCATTGGCATTTGAAATTTCCTTGCCATCATCTCCCGAAACTCCTCATTGAACTTCTCATTGGTTGACCCATAGATGATATCATCCACATAGATTTGGCACACAAAGAGATCCTTCCCAACATGCCTTGTGAACAAGGTGCTATCAATGCTTCCAATGGTGAATCCATTCTTGAGTAGGAAGTTACTCAAGTGTTCATACCATGCCCTCGGTGCTTGCTTGAGGCCATAGAGAGCTTTCTTCAATTTGTACACATGTCTTGGATGTTCAGGGTCCTCAAACCTGGGAGGTTGTTCCACATAGACTTTCTCATTGATCTCTCCATTCAATAAGGCACTTTTGACATCCATTTGAAAGAGTTTGAAGCCATTGTGTGATGCATAGGCGAGTAAGATCCGAATAGCTTAAAGACGAGCCACAGGAGCAAAGGTTTCTTCAAAGTCAATGCCCGCCACTTGAGAATATCCCTTAGCCACTAGGCAAGCCTTGTTCTTGACAATTGCTCCTTTCTCATCTTGCTTGTTCTTGAAGACCCACTTGGTGCCAACCACATTATGATTCTTGGGCCTCTCAACCAATTTCCATACTTTGCACCTCTTGAAGTTGTTCAACTCTTCTTGCATAGCTATTACCCATTTGTGATCATCCATAGCTTCATCAATGGTAGTGGGCTCAATCATAGAGACAATGGAGAAGTTCTTAATTGCAACATTTGCCTCATCATCATTTTCTCTACTCATGTAGTTGGGCTTGTATTGATTTCTCCTTGTCCTTACTCCCTGAGATGGGCTCCCATTGATCAAGTCACGTGAGTGATCCTTGTTGATGGCCTTGGGTCTAGGATGGTGTTGTTCTTGAGTGGGAGGAGCTCTAGGTGAAGTATCTTGAATTCTTAGTGAAGTGAGAGAATCACTCATATGCTTTGTTGTTTTGGAGCTAGAGCTTGGTGAGGATGTGGGGTTGTTGTGTGAAGAGCTTGGAGAAGTGACTCGATGTGAAGTATGTGGGGAGGATTGGGGTTCACTTCTCTCTTGAGTTCCCTCATGGGTAGGTGGATGCACTCTTAATGAATCTTGGGAGCAGCTAGTGGGAGAGGCAATGGCATCTTGGTTTGGTTCTCGCACCTCGGAGGAAGAGGTTGGTTGAGGTGGTGGAGTTGAGGACTCATCAATGTTTCCATCATTGGCCTCGTGGGGTAAAACCTCGCCCACGGGCATGTTTCTCAAAGCTTCCCTCATAGGCTCATCTTCAATGTTCACTTCATGAAACTCCTCTCCTTTCTGAGAACAGTTTGACTCATCAAATTGCACATCATAAGATTCTTCCACACATCCAATGGCTGAGTTGTAGACTCAATATGCTTTGGAAGTCCCTGAATACTCAACAAGAATGCCTTCATCAGTTCTGCTCTCAAACTTCCCGGGCTATATCCTCTTCATGAGAATGTAGCAAGTGCAGCAAAATACCCGAAAATAGGAAACATTTGGTTTCCGACCAACCAACAGCTCATATGGTGTCTTCTTCAACAGTCAGTGGAGATAGACACGGTATGAGGTGTAGCAAGATGTGTTGATTGCCTCAGCCCAAAACCTTTCATGAGTTCCATACTCATCCAACATAGCACAAGCAAGGGTGATTAGTGTCTTGTTCTTCCTCTCTACTACTCCATTTTGCTTGGGAGTATATGTAGTGGAGAATTCATGCTTGATCCCTTTCTTGTCACAGTATTCCTCCACTGTTGTGTTCTTGAACTCAGTCCTTATCTTCACAATGCTAGCCTTGAATTCATTCTTTGTCCTCCTTGCAAACTTCCTGAAGATGTCACTTGATTGGGACTTGTCCACAAGAAAGAAGGTCCAAGTGTACCTCATGAAGTCATCCACAATCACAAAGCAATATAGATTCCCTGCTAGACTCTTGTAATGTGTTGGCCCAAAGAAGTCCATGTGCAAGAGCTCTAGAGGACGAGATGTAGACATGAAAGACTTGGTGGGATGAGATGATGCAACTTGCTTCCCAGCTTGACAAGGAGTAAACAATTTGTCCTTCTCAAAGGTGACATCATTGATTCCTTCAACTAGATTTCTCTTGACCACTTTTCTAAGTTGATTCATTCCAACATGTGCTAGTCTTCTATGCCAAAACCATCCCTTAGTTGCCTTGGTGAATAGGCAAGTACTTGGTGGCATGTTGGTTGACTTGAAGTCTGTGACATACAGGTTTCCATGCCTTACTCCATGCAATACTAGTCCCTTCTTTGCTTTTCAATCATTGCACCATCCTCATCAAATGTGCACTTGAAACCCATGTCACAAAGCTAACCAATAGATAGGAGGTTGAAGTTGAGGGTTTCCATAAGAAAGACCTTGGAGAGATGGAGGTCCTCAGTAATCGCCACCTTGCCTGATCCTCTTACTCTTTCTTTTGAGTTATCCCAAAGGTCACCTTCTCACTGTCTTCATCTTCATCAATGTTTGTGAACATGGTTCGCTTCCTGGTCATATGTTGAGTGCACCCACTATCTAGAATCCAATGAGTACCTCCATTCTTGTAGTTGACCCTGGTGATAGCCATAAGACAAGCACCAGAGGAAGAAGGGTTAGTATCCAAAGAATTACTGGATTGACTTGCACTAACCTCATCACGTTGAGCGGTATGTCCATCCTCATACATAGGGATCCCTGCAATCCCTTCCTGAAGTCTTCTCCTAATGGGATAGTGAGGAGCACGATACGTCCAATGACCATCCCCCATTTGCACATTGTCGAGGGTGATGTAGTAGTGAGGAGGATCATAGAGGCCAGTGACGTGCTCAAGCACGTGTCCCACTTGTGAGTGGAGCATAAGTACTGTCTCCATTGCCCTCTCAATTGAGAGCTCCTACCTTCTGTTGACTACTTCCTCAAGTAAGAAACCCTTCTCAGGAGTTATGATTTGCAAGAGGAGTCTATCAATCACTTCATATGATGGGATCCTCCGAAGACCTCTGAATGAGTTTATCCTACATACAAGATTGTAAATCCTCAAGAGAGTATCACATAGGTCATCATTCGGATTTCTCACAAATTGACCAAGTTGAAAGATGAGATCCTGTTGGTGAGCTCGATGAAGATGCCAAAGTCAATCTTGTGGTGGAGGAGACGGAGGCGCTGGAGCCATAGTGGTGAGATGGATCATCTCCAACGATTGTGTGAGCAATGTTGTTGGCGCTCCCCCTACACCAATGCGTGGTCCACCCAAAGTACTCGGAGTAGAACTTGAGATGACACTTGGGGTAGAGCTTGATGAAGCACCTGATGAGGAGCTTGGTGTAGGTCTTGATCCGAAGGGGTTGTAGAAGCTGCTGCAAGGCAATCTTGTCGAGGAATCAAAGAAGTTTGAGCTCGAAGCTACTTCTTTTCCTTTTCTTGAGGATGCTCAATTGTTCGCCTTGGAAGTCTTCTCCCCAGTCTAGCTTGTGATGATCTTCTCATCATCAAAGAGCAACCCAATCACATCCTTGATGGAGAGACCCTTCTCCATGATGAGATCAAGGGTGACGTAGACGAGCTTGCTGCTAGGGATCAAGGTGAGGATCTTCTTGACTATCACAATCTTGGGAAGCTCGAAAGTAGTTGCTCCAATTCTATCCACAATACCTCGTAAGTGAATAAGAGAGTCAAGTAAGTCCTCATTCTTATTAGCACAAAAAGCAAAGAACTCCTCAACAAGTGTATCACTAGCATGACCAATAAAAGACTCACAAGCATCATCAACACTAGTCATACTAGAAGAGCAAGCAAGATCAAGAGAGCCAACATCATCAATCAACACATTAGGCACATCCACACAATCATCATTATCATATACATGATCATCGATAAAGGTATTGCCAAAGTCTACAAGTGTGTCCATCAACTCATCCGGAATCATGGCATTTAGGTAGCTTTTCAAGTGATCCTTCCATGAGTCATGACCCGGCCCCAAATGAGATGACATCCCAACTCAATACGGTCACTACTCAAGGCGGTTAAGCCCTATGACGAGCACTTGGCTCTGATACCACTTGAAAGGACCGAGTGCCCGAGAGGGGGGCGGGGGGTGAATCGGGAACTCGCACTATGTACCAAAATCACCAATTCCTAAAAACCGATCACTCAAAACAACTCCTACACAATTCTAGTGGTGAACACACTAGTAAGATAATGAACCTATGAATGGAACAACAACCTAAGCATACTAGTGAATCACACAAGGAAATACAACTCCTATGCAAGATAGTGGTAAAGAGACGTGGAAGCAAACAATTAGCTAGCAAAGGAGCCTACTGATGCAAAGCTACTAAATCATCAAGTACAAGATAAGCATACAAGCATGAGTAGCACTATACAGACTAGGGTGATCGATCAAGCCAAAGCAACTCCTATACATGTTAGTGATCAAGAGAAAGCTAAGCACAACTAGCAAGTAGAGAAGCCTATTTATGCAGGTCTACAAGTAATCAACTAAAGCACGATAAGCATACGAGCATGAATAGAATGGTATGTAAATGCGGAAAGTAATGCATCAAAGTACGGAGTAGAGTAAGAAATGGCTCATGATTTTTTTCCTGAGGTCTCGGAAGGATGACGCTTTCCCCTAGTCCTCGTTGGACCACTCCCACCGGAGAGCCGGTCCCTCCCGCCACCGATGTGGAGTTATCGCCCATGAGCCCACAATCACTCCCAGAGTGAAGACACAGTGCGCATCACCGCTGCCATCATGGCACAAGCTCGCCTCCCTCGAGAACTTGCTGGACTCCCTGAGCCGACACGGGCGCTCACTATTGATGCCCCTTTCACCGGCAGGCTCAAACCATGTACAAACATGTGACAGCCTTCACCACCAATCATGATAGGCTCGATCACTGACACCTAACCGGTCTAGGTCTCACCATAGACCAAGAGTAAAAACCTATATCACATTCTCAAGGACACGATAGCCTTAGATGCGCATCAATGCTCAAGTTACTCTCACTAGCACTTGAAGATATGCATAATCACCTCCTAGTGCTCTCCTCTTTTCCTCTTGGCTCTCACCAAATGCTCCAAGCAATTCCACTGGCAAAGAGGTTTCCAAGACCCTAGCAAGAAAGTTATACAAGCTTCCTACTGACCGGACCGTTCAGTCACTGTAGACTTCAGCTCCAACGGCTCTGTCCCCTCTGCTGAGTTCCATTGACCGGACCATCCGGTCAGTTGGCCGGACCGTCCGGTCCATTTATCTCTCCAGTCCAGAAACATTTCTAGTGTTGCTTCCTCGCTACCCAAATCCCAGACCTACTGACCGGACTGTCCGGTCACTAGACCGGACCATCCGGTCTCTAGATCTTCCAGACTTGGCAGTTTCCTCGATGCTCGTTGTAGGCTCCGGTCAAAACCTCTTAGTCAGCGTATAGTCCGGTCACCACTGACCCTTCTGTCTGGTCACTTCGTCCAGATGCTGAAACTCTTCGTCCTCGCTTGATTTCATTTCCCGGCTTCTCCGAACAGCTCCTTGGCTTCTCCACTTACGCCTAGTGCCTGTGATTTCACCGAGCATTCATGCACATCATCGACTAGACATGACCTAAGAGAAATGACCTAGACCCGCTTGATAGTCCAGTTTTTCCTATGGACTCAAAGCCCTAATAACTAGACAAGTGTTCCCAACACTTGCTCCGTAGCTTGTTCTTAGCTTTGATCCATCTCGATCAACCCTTGGACTCCATCAAGCTCACAAGCCTCCAAGCTTGCGGTCATTGTCATCAACCGCCAAGGCCGCCATCTATAATCATCATAAGGTTGAAAGATTTCCTAGACGAATAACACTCGTATAGACATTAGTCACACATTTCATGTTTGTCATTCATCATCAAAACATCATACCTTGGGGTGACCTCAATGGTCATGATCCTTACTGACATACTATGTCATATATCCTCGATCTAACATACATTGATAGAAGCATTCATCCCAAAGAGTTTGGAAATATTGTATGTAGGTGGTATTTGAAACGGAATACTCGTCAAAACAACCATGAGCTCAAAACACCACATACTTTAAATTGAATTCGAAGAAATTTGCACTTTTGATGATTCAGGAAAATACTAATTACGTGTTCTTTTAATTCGAAAAAACATTATTTAAAGCTATATCATGAGTCACCTGCATGCGTTGGGGGTGACAATCCATTTGGAAGCAATTTGCACAATTGTTTTTTTTAATGAAGAGTTATTATTATGATGCCCTCTCCATATATGCATGATTGTATTTTGTGAGATGATGTACGGAAGCACATTCTGAGATGTGACCAGTTCACAATCTCGATCTTGATCCTGGAACTCTTCCATATGAGCACTTTGTTTCACTTTCTAAAATCGGAGAGATATGACCTATCCTCTTGATTTGATCTTAGATTGGGCCCTGTTATGGTACCTCTATCGCCTCCTACTAAGAGGTAAGACTTACTTCAACTCAATCACATCCTTTGATTTTTAGAGAGAGAAATAGGAAAGGTAATGATGAGAATATGTTGATCTATATCCATTCCAACATTTTGCTTTTCTAACTAAAAAATCATATAGAAATTATTTATCAAAAATATAAACTATATTCTTTTGTATAGTGATAGATATCATCTATGATTATACAAAATTATATCTTCAAATTAAAATGGTACAAAGAGAAACGAAAAAAAGAAATTTGCATAAGGGGGTAGATTGCACCAACTTAAATTCACTACTACAATAAAGCTCTGTAGTAGTGAGCAAAATGGGGCCTTAGTGGCAGACAATAGAATCACCACTACGCCACTGTCACTACTGACTTACAAACTTAGTTGCGGCCTAAGGACCGCTACTATCCTAGGTTACACATGTGGTAAAAAGGCATGAGTAGCGGCCTAAGGACCGCTAATGATGCCTTAATGATGAGGAGATCACTCCTATGGATACACATAATACTCCTCCAATTCTGGACTTGCAAGGTCCAATGACTAGAGCTCGTGCACGACTACTAAATTTAGAGGTGAGCTCGTTCCTACGTTCTTCGCTATATGTTACTTTTGAGAATGGTTTGCTACCTAATGATTATTTTATGATTAGAAACCTTGGAGAGGACCAGGAGATGATGGGAGAAGGAAATGGGAACGTGGAGGACCAGCAAGGGCTTCGAAGCCACAGTGGAGGCCCAATCAAAACCGACTTCGAGTCTGTTTCGGGGCCCAGGACCAGTCTGCACTAAAACAGTCGCTCAAGACGCATACGGACTCAGATTTGGACGTTCTACATATGCACGGAAAGATAAGGAGAAGGCCTTTCCAATGCCACCGGCCTCATGTCAAAATTCATCACGAGTCATCAGAATCTGTGTTGGTGCTGCGTCGCCTATTTTTGGCCTATGGGCTTTGTATCTTGTTGAGCCCAATTAGAGGCGCGTCCAGAGGGTCTTGCATGACTCTAGGGTCTTTATATACAGCCTCCGCCACACCATTAGGGTTCGGATTTTGCTTAGATCAATTCTGTTCATAAACAGTGTCGCCGTTCATCGGTTTGTGAGACCTCAACATCGAGAGTTTAATCATACATCTGCAATTGTGTTGCATTCTTCGTTGTTGTTGCTTGTGTTCTTGATTCGCAGGCAGGGATTAGCCTTCTCGGCGAGGTCAATCGTCTTTGGACGGTTGATAACCAGAGGAGACGTCGTGCTGCTATTGCGGGGTTTAGAACATGCTGTTCTGAAGCCGGATCGATTTGTGTGTCGCCTCCGACCAAATCAACTTACCAAGAACCTTTTGGAAGATCGGGAACCATTCATCCACGCCCACACCCACACGCGCTGGCGGCCTAGCAACGCGCCCGTCTCCTTCATCCACCCATCGTTGCCGTCCGTCGTCCCACGCCCTCCCGTCCGCCGAAGCGGCACCGTCTCTCTCACTGTAGGGGGAGGGAGAGGGCGCTCGAGGAGGTTGACGCGAACGCCGCACTCCGAAGCAGCAGTCAAGGTTCGGGCCCCCGCCACTGACGCGTCCCCGCCCGATACGCCTCCAGATCCACCCTTGGGGCGATGTGGAGGGGCACGAGACGAAGGAGGAGGAGGGGGGGGCGCCAGGTGGTTTCGTGTTGGCGAGGGTGACAGCGCGCTGGGAACAGGTGCGCCAGACACACTGCACGCAGCCCCAACGGCGCCTCGACGTCTTTGACATGATGGTGGAGGCGGCCGGAGGTGGACGGTCAGCGGAGGAGGAGGAAACCATAACCCTAGCTAACGCGGTGGTGCGAAGGAGGAACCGTAAAGGCTAGCTAAGGCGATGGTGCGATGCGTGCGGAAGTGATACTACCGCACCACACCACCCCCTTTTATAGAATGGCGCGGTTGGTAGTAGCGGGCCTCGTTGTCAGGCTCACAACAACATGGGCCTTAGGCCATAGTTGCGGGCTTGACAGAAACTGCTACTACGGGATTTATTTAGTAGCGACCATTGTGGTCCATAGTTCCGTTGCATTAAGGACCACTACTATGTTTGTTAACGTACTCACGGTCTTCCTACTATGCTGCACGTAGTTGCAGTTTTTGCAAGGACCCGTTATTGAAGCCAAAAGTAGTTCTGCTACTACAGAGCTTTATTGTAGTAGTTATTGTTTAGGGGACTAAAATGAGCCAAAAGTTTGTTTAGGGACTAATATGAATAAAATGGATTATTCAGGGGAGTAAAATGGACTTTTCCCAAAAAAGAAAAACTTTCTTCCTTCCATTTTTTATGACATATGCTGAAGTTCTACTCAGCATACAGTGACAGGTGGGCTTGAATTTAAGCGGTCCCATGTTTCATTGCATTAGCATAACAGACACCAAGTGTGCTAGTATGAGAAAAGGCGTTTCTTGACCTCACGCCTGTTGGTAGTCGTAAATTCCCTGTTTCGACTACCCATTTACCATAAAAAGGTTGATCTTAACTAATAATGTAATGAAAATAACCTTTGTACTAATGAGTTCCACAAGTTTTGGTGAAAATATGTGTGTGTAGGTGCTATAGGGTCAAAATATGCAAAACCATGAGAAAATACCCCGTCGGCCGACCACAGCCATTTTCTGACAGCCGACAGGGTCGTTATGGCCAGAATCAGTACCCAGTTAGGTGATCACCAAGTAAAATTGTCAACCGGCCAGATGATAAGCAATCATCACCCGGTAGGGTGAATCAGTTGTTCAATCAATTTCCGATCGTACGACAACACGACCTAGCACCACTGACCGATTTGGAACTAAACCCCCTCCCACCCGCTGACATACAAACGCCATCACCATGAAGTCATTTCCTAATTCCGGTCTAAAAGATTTTTAAAGAGACAAAAAGAAGGAAGTCGACACATGGCCTAACCGGGAGAGGGGAAGGACAATTAGGCCACATGGCCAAAGGGCTGCCGCCCAAAAATGGGCCTTGCCGCTCGACGGGTTTGCGACTCGGCCTATGAGGCCATTTAGCCCATTAAACCAACCTCCCGCCCTGCCATGCCTACTGACCTAAAACCAAAGGAAAAGAGACAACCGACCCTCAAAACCGACCTCAGAACATCATTATGGCCGTCCAGAATGAGTCGGTTGGAAAACCGACCAAATCGGATGGCCACTCGGCTTTTGGCCGCCCGACCAACCCTGTCGCCCAGCCTCCACGGCCGCCCGGCGTACCCGACTACCCGGCCAATGGTTTTTCACCATTTTCGGCCACCGACTTCCCACCGGCCTAATAGTACTTCCCACTGTGCCTTGGGGATGATTCTCCTCTAAGAGTAGAGTCCCCATTCTACGGTCGGTCGAGTAACACGTAGACCATATTTTGTTCATTTAATCATTGAATCTTTCTTTATTTATATCTTATTTATGGGATCTTAGTCCATGTTAGATAAAGTCTTTTACTTTATTTGACTGTGATTACTCTGTCTTTAGTTAACAAGGTTAGAGTAGTAATTATAAGTGTATATGTGGTCTATGGACTTAGAATTATCTAAGTTTGCTCCCAACCCCACGGGCTGTGTGGTAGGTAGTTAGGTGGTGACAACACTGAGCTATCCTCTGTAGTCGACCACGTTCGAGTTGGGTTCATAGGTGTTGATGGTAGTATTTCCCGAGGTCCCTTCTCATCCCTTTTCGTACCTCGAACGACTATGCCCCGAAGTAAACAAGAGTAAATATTGGAGTCTGATGATTATTTGGATATAAGTTGTCACATGAAGCCAAGGCTAGAGGACCCTCTCAACCTATTTTTATCCTTCCTTTTTGTTCACTAGAATTAGATTAGGATAGAATTTCACTTCTCGTTCCCCGTCGATTCGATACCTTGGAATCCTCCTGGGTGAAGGCTACATCAGCATCCGTACGCTTACGGATTTCTTTGTTAGACTTAAGGATCGCCAACAAGCTTTCTCACACCATTGCCGGGGAAGGGTAGCTGAAACTTATCTGAACCTGATTCTTTTTACTTTTCTTTTTATTTTTCTCTCTCCTTTTCTTTCCTTCCATAAATCCCCCATCTATCCGTGACTTCTCAGCCCCTAGGAGCGAATTTCTAGAACCCATACCCTCATCACTCTCAATAACATCACCTAGCTATGAGATTTATCCAAGTCTCATACTATTGATTCAGAAAACAACCTTCACAGGGGCAGAAAATAAAAATCCTTACGTTCACCAACAACAGTTTGAGCTTTGCTGCTCCACTCTTGCCATTGATGGGTTTCCTCAAGAAACCATGAAATGGAAGTTGTTCCATTTTTCATTAGGCGGGGCAGCAAAAACATGGTATTTTAACCATGTAGGTGAAGTAGATGGAGTTTGGTCCACCTTAAGAGAGTATTTTTTGCGCAAATATTTTCCTCTCTAAGGAAGAAGGTTATCAAGATAGGTGCTCTAAGGAAGAAAGTTATCAATTTTGAGCAACAAGACCACGAATCACTAGGAGCATCATGGGAAAGGTTCCTATCCTACACCGATACTGGGGTATGTTTAGGAATAGAGCCTATAAAGCTGCAACACTTCTTCTTTGGTCTAAGGCTCGAAAGTGCAAATTATTTAAATCTTGCGGCTGGAGGTGCTTATCTTTGTACAACACCATCAGAGTGAGTCATCCATCTCCCCAGAACCTACCAACGAAAGCACCCAAACTTCTAGCCAATCCAAAGAAATAAAATACAAGTGTCTCCCCAAAAAGGCCAAAGCTCCTATGATAGCCTCGCTCCACCCACCACACCCTGATGTTGTAGAAGAAGACGCATGCTTTTTCCCACCTCAATCCTTTGAAGTTGACAAACAACCTTTTTCGAATTTCAAAAACACTCATAACATGGAATGGGTGAAGAGAAGAAGTATTAATCAAGAAGGGTCTACTGGACAAGACTACAACGGTAAACAAGGTGATCCTTTACTAAATCCTTCCGTTGTAAAGAGTGAAGAAGAGCTCAAGGAGCCACCCCAATTCCCTAGAGTGGATGACAAGGAATTTCCCTCCGATTATCCCTGATCTCCCTAATGCACCATGGACTAAAATCATAGAAAGGCGTCTTTCAAACAAAAATGGTGCTCAATTCTTGGATTTATACCCAAACCTCATAGCAAAGGTTTGGACGGTCCTCTTCACTAGGGAAAGTCATGAAGACCCCTATGCCCATCTTCGAAATTTTGAGGAGACTTACTCCAACTTCCTAAATATTGGGTTGTTACTTGAAGAGCTCATGTGGAGACTCCTCTTCTACTTATTAGATGGGCATGCCAAGGACTAATACCTATGGTTGATCAATGATGGGGAGTGGTATATAATTGAAATGCCACGTCCCTTGAAAGGTCTATGGAAACTACTAAAGTACCATTTTTGTGAGCATCTTTTTCCTCATGAGAAGTATTGTCATATAATGACTAATATCAAAAACATTAAACAAGAGGATGAAGAACCCATAGAAGCTTGTTGGGGCCAGTTTATTTCCCTTGTCTTTAGTGGTCCAAGGATGGACACTCCAGAAGAAAAGCTCTTGTCGTATTTTGTCCATGGTTTGCACAAAAGGAGTGTCAAGCTACTGGAGGAATGCTCTCATGGTTCCTTCCATAGGAAAAGCATAGAAGATGTGTGGGCTGTTATCAACCATATGACCCAACTCACCCATCGCAAAACACCTTCAATTGCTACTAAAGAGCCAGTTTTGAACCATGTGGCAAAAGTTGGGAGAAAAGACCCTGAGCCATACTTTGCTTCATCAGCCAATACTACCCTAATCCTTGAACCACATAGGCCTTGCCATCCCACACAAATCCTCCCAAATCCCGCATGGATCCATGTTCTACCTAATGGAGGCACCGCAAGGATATCATCTACCAATGGAAAAGAGGTACCAAAGCAACCAAAGGATGATCTATAGAAGGAAAACTTTGGACAAGATCAATCCATGAAGCATGAAGTGCAATACAAAGTTTGGTCCATAGAAATTCATGAGGCTCAACTTTAGAGTTAAAAGGGAATTCTCCCACCATGCCAAGGAGTCGTACTTTAGAAAATTCCCATACTCCTCACTCACACAAAAGTTTTCCCACCACAACAAATATTTATGATGGTGGTACACAAGAGGCCTACAACTGCTCTACCCCTTTAGGACATAGTAATTTCAAAGGGACGATTGTAGATGCATTTGTCTATCACAAACATTGCAAATTTCGTGGTCCTTGTCATATGCCTTAGTTGTGCAATCATTCACACGCGTTTGGTGATGGAGGAAGCCACATTGCCAACCCAAGCTGCAAAATGAACTAATGCTCCCATGGTCAAATTTGTGACCTTAAATAATTACTAACGGGAGGTAACCCGATGTGTTTCCCTTTACTAGAATTTGATAGTTTTTCATTTGTAATTTTTTAAAAAAGTTTGCTTTGTTCCATCTCAACAATAAAATTTACTCGACAACAATAGTGGCACAACTTTGGGCTTCTTCCTTCGGGTTTTATGTTTAGCTAACCCCTACAGGTTAATGTCAAAAGGAACAAGAGGAGAAGATACGAATGAACAACAATCATTTCGGTATTCCTTGTATCACCTACCCCTTGCTCTTTTTGTATGAATTGAAATTTTTTTGGCAAGCATGACAAATGGAAGGTGAAATAAAATTCCTTCTCATTCATGCTTGATTTATAAAGATTGTTCCTTGCATTCTTTCATCGCCCATGGGAAATGCACATTGCATAAGAAAACCTTGTCTAAATTGTTGGTAGATGTGATATGACCGTAGAGAGCGTAACCTTTTGTAGAACCAAGTGAGCTCCTTGATTTTTAATTTTCAAAAGCTTATAAATGAGAACTCTAGATTCACAATCTTCTCAATGATGAGTTTATTCCTACCAAAGCCAGATGATTATCTTAATGACAACCTATTGCATTTGCTACTTGTATTTTCATTGAACTTTGTCAAATTGTTGTGACCCTTGTGAGATGTTAGCTATGTGTTATTGATCAAGTTCATGTGCAAACCCCAGCCACTCCATATGTTGAAACTTCTACACTGGAAGTTCGCATCCATGATCCCCATAATTCATTCATTGAATAAAGTGCTTCACCATATATGTAGAAAAAGTGGAGGGAGACGGGGATGTCGGCTCCTTCTCCACCTTGTGCCTCGGGGATGATTCTCCACCAAGAGTAAAGTTCCCGTCCTTCGGCCGGGCAACACGTAGACTATCTTTTGTTCATTTAATCATTGAAGCTTTCATTATTTTTATCTTGTTTATGGGTTCTTAGTCCATGTTAGATAAAGTCTTTTACTTTACTTGACTGTGATTACTCTGCCTTCAGTTAACAAGCTTAGAGTAGTAATTGTAAGTGTATACGTGGTGTATAGACTTAGAATTATCTAAGTTTGCTCCCAACCCCACGGGCTGTGTGGAAGGTAGTTAGGTGGTGACAACACTGAGCTATCATTTGTAGTCCCCCACGTTCGGGTTGGGCTCGTAGGCATTGATGGTAGTTTTACCCGAGGTCCTTTCTCATCCCTTTCCGTACCTCGGACAACTATGCCTCGAAGTAAACAAGAGTAAATATTGGAGTCTGATGATTATTTGGATATAAGTTGTCATAAGAAGCCAAGGCTGGATGACCCTCTCAACCCGTTGTTATCCTTCTCTTTTGTTCACTAGAATTTGATTAGGATAGAATTTCACTTCTCGTTGCACGTTGATTCGATACCTTGGAATACTCCCAGTTGAAGGCTACATCGGCATCTGTACGCTTGCGTATTTCTCCGTTAGGCTTAAGGATCACCAACAACATCTATATTACGGGCACACTCCTGTATACGCTATCACTCCACTCTTCCGCTTCGTCTTCTTCGCCGCCACGCTCAAACCCTGGCTCTCACCACTCACCACACACAATTACCATGGCGCCCATGGGGAACTCGAGTGAGGCCGCTGGCAGCCGGAACCTCCGCACCCCTCTCCTCCCGGTGTCCGCGGTACGTTCCTGCCTATGTTTCATGATTTCCATAGAATTTTTGGGGTTTTTTGTTTGCTCAATATCTCTGTGATTCTTGATAGATCTTGACTATTTTCGGCGAATATTGGTACTATTTGTACTTCGATTTAGTTATCGAGTCATTATATCATAATTTATCGAATGTGGATTTTTTTAGCTATTCATCAACTCTTTACAGACCGGTGGTTCGTATTCTTCTGTGGCTCGAGCATGCCTCGCCTTCGCTGAAGTACGTCCATGGCGCTCTAGCCCTGGTCGTCTCGCCGGTAGCACAGGAGGAGGAGGAGGTGGTCATCCCGACGGTGGCGGTAGAGGAGGAGGTGGTCATCCCGGCGGTGGCAGAGGAGGAGGAGGTGGTCGTTCCGGCGGCATTGAAGGAGGAGGAGGTAGTCTCAGGGGTAGCAGAGGAGGTGCAGGAAGTCATCAAGGCAACCTTTCCTTACCGGTGCACCACCTCCGGCTAGTGCTGGTACCGGTGCCTGATCTGCAAAGACAACCAGGAGTATGGCTCCTGGATGGCGGTCGTCATGCAGGCATCCTGGTTCATCTGCAACCCCAACATCACGAGGACGCCCGATGCCATCGAGCAGCACTGCAAGATTCCTCGGGTGGATTGATGAGTCCCCTCCTCTTCGTTGTCGTTGCTTGCCTCTTTGGATGCTCGTCGTCTAGCTAGTTTGAAGCCTCATCGTCGTCACTTTAATTTGTTTTCTTTCATTGTACTAGTATATTTGTGTTGAACACTTCCGATCATGTTTTATTGACCTCTTGGTTGATGTGGATGAACTGCATTAGTTTGTGAATGTATTATGTGTTCTAATCGTCATCCCCTCATCGCCGATGTATGTTTGGGTCAGGATTGGTGTTTTTTACATATTTAATTGTGGTGAAGCTAGAGCAAAATCAAGAGGAGGCACCTAGCTACTAGCTCTACCTAGATGGAGCAAAATTAAGGGGGTGCTGCTAGCTCGCCTAACATGATGACACTCTCGAGAAATAACAGCGCAACACACCATAACACCACAGGCAATTCACTAGGGGCACGCTCACCTAGAAGTAGTCTTCATCAATGCAGTCCATCTCTCTATCTTCTGAGCAGCAGTTTATAGTATAACAACAAAGGGAAATAGCAAGGGTGAGCACATGCTGTACTCAGCAAGTGGGGGAAAATATGACATGCAAGTTTAATAGAAGAAAGACTAACACAATGGTTCATTTGCAGAAATGAGCACTACACCTAAGACCATTTGAAAAGCACTCCTATTTACTAAGTGAAAAGTTCTCCCAAGTTATCTCATCTATCCAACACAACAGGTTACACCGCCTGTAGCAAACTATAGGTTAAACCGCCCATAAGACACCACACTACAGGTTACACCGCCTGTAGCCAACCATGGGTGAAACCACCCATAAGACACCACACTACAGGTTATACCACCTATAGCAAACCAAACTTGGCTACCCCACCAAGTTCACCCATAAACAACCCGCCAAAACGTGTAAAAGGTCCATGCCGCTCATGACCGTGAGCGCGGCTGTTATAATAGTTTTACACTATACAGAGGTTGCCCAACTTTACCCACAGGTTGGTGATTCTATCACCCGTCAGTGACTAAAGTCTCCATGTTGCCCAAATCAAACTACCATTGATGTGAAGCCAAGAGATCATCACAAGGTCTTTCAAAGAGCTTCCTAGCTTACAAACAACCCATGCTAAGGTTTCACCGCTGCGGAATTGAACCATTCCATAGAAGCCCTCTCTGGCGTCGTGGCTAGGAGTGAACCGTCCATCGCCTGAGTCTGAGAGTAAACCATCCCGTCCTTATTCCTCGACTGCCCGCAAAACTGGGAAGAAATCTTGATACTCTACGAAACCTACCCATATCAGCCCTGTGCTTTGCACTGTTTTCATGGTTAGACATTCCGTAAACCTATCCTTGTGGTCCCAAGTAGGTACCACCACAATCCCACAGTACTGTACCGAGTACATGTTGGTCGTATCTACGCACCCACTTATATACCGCAAGAGGATGGTGTATGATTGTAGCACTTTTTTCCCTTGAATTGAGTACTCCAAGATTTATCGAATCCACTGGGATCTTAGGGATTTATTAAACAAAGTTAACAGTAAAAGATCTAATCAAGGCTACTGTCAAGATCATGTTGCATGAGGGGGAGACTGGCCAGCGCAAAGATGCGCTAGACAGTAAATCTGTCATTGCGCCGATCGGCGCGGGGATTGAGCCGATCGGCACGCTGGTGAAACTAAGCCAAAGCTGTTGCGTCGATCGGCGTAGGGGTTGAGCCGATCGGCACGCTGGTGAATCTGTGGTTGCGCCGATCAGCACAGGGGTTGAGCCGATCGGCACACTGGTGAATCTAATCCAAAGTGCACCAGATCTAGTAAACCTATGCTGATTAGTGAGTAGCCAGATATCTACTAGTGAGATCATAACCAGAAAGTCTAATTGAATAGCATCATAATGGGTAATTACATGGATCAATGAAAACCTATAATGAGTAAGATCACCCTGCTTTCCGAGCGGCTCCCTTTTTCATCGATGCGGGGAGGAAACCCTTAATCGCACGAGTATCTTACCCTACTCAACTATCTAATAGTGCTGCGCAGGCTTAGTGTTGTCACCTCTAAACCACACTACTAGCATCATCAAGCAACCATAATCAATACAATGTCCGAATACTATCCTAATCACCATGATTATGATAATATCTACGTACTTAGCCTAGAACTAAGCAGTTGGAATAAGCACATGCATGATTATAGAATCAAGATAGACAAATCACCAAAACCATCATCAACATATTCAATCATCCTTGAGATACATCGAGTAAGATTCAACCCCGTCGAGATGGCCTACCTTGACGGAACAACTCTTGACTCCAATGGTTCTTGAAACTCAACTAGAGATCTATTGTAACGGGGCAAGCCCCGGTGGCTCTAACTCATGGATTTGGTGTCCCTCTGTCGCCTTTTCTTCTGTGGTGAGAGTTTACAAGTATTTATATGGGTTCTACTCATAAAGGACTCGGTTTCTTGCAAATAAGGCGATTGCACCGATCAGTGCAGGATTGCGCCAATCGGTGCAAGCCGTGTCTTCTCTGATTTCTTCCCCGAGTCGGTTCCTTTGTCTTGCACAGCTGCCATGTGGGCCTTTTCCTTCGAGATAAAGTCTTGTACTGCACGTTGAGATCTTGAAGTTCCATAAATCTTCTTGAAGTTCCATAAATCTTCTAGACAAATATCTTCAAGTGTCTTGCGCAGATAAACTTCCATAAACATGTGGAATGGGCCTCGATCACTTCTGTGGGCCAAAACACCCTTGCGCCGATCGGCTCATGGACTGCGCCGATCGGCGCACCGGGCTTCTTCAGTGCTTTTCGTCGGTTCTGGACTTCTGTCCTCTCCATCATCGCATTAATCACCAATTTTACCTGTTTCTGCAATAAAGCTCCAAAACAACGCATATACAAATATATACAAATATACAGGTAAATGGCCTAAATTAGTATCAATTATGCTCTAATTGGGGTGATATTCACATATAGAAGGGGCACTTGGGATGTGCCAACAGTTCCCCCACACTTAAACCTTTGCTCGTCCTGAGTAAAGTAAAAGAAAGAAAAATCGAAAAACATACTCTTTCTATCATAAAAGATATCTCAAATCAACACATGTTGAGCATTGTTCTATTGTGGTGTATTTCATATTGGTATTCAACAAAATAGATCAAATATGGGCATAAGCTTAAAGTTCTCCCCAAAGCAAAAGATCATGTCCAATTCATAAATTATAACCTTTCCACACATGAGAATCACTTAAAAGATTGTTGTGAACATAGAGAATCTATCTTCCAAATAATCCAAGGCAACAACTCATCTTTCAAATCACTCAACCTATATTCTACATCATAATGGTCAAATAATATTAGTGTAAGGCTTATATGAGTAGCTAGGTGAGGTAATTCAAGGATTGCAAACATAAATCAATAATATATTGTAAAACTAGGAGATTATTCTTTGTTATAATTATAGAAACTTATCAAGATGGCAATTAAGAAAGAAAAATTTAAGAAAGGACTCTGACTTTGGATATGTGGACATGTGCATAGCAAAAATTTGATCTTGGAAAATTGCACATGGTTGGAATGATTCATGGCTATATTGAATTTCGAGAATAAGCATGTCATATACCATCCTCCACACTTAAAATTTTGCTAGTCCCTTAGCAAGAAGCAGAGTTTTTTTTTCAACATCTCTACTGCGCCGATCGGCTCAGGGTGCGCCGATCGGCTCTCGACCGAAATTTACCAGCATTTGTTGGTATTTGATTTGTCTGGCTTCAACATTTATTCAAGAATTAAATACAGCTAGAAATATAGGATGTGGTCAAGGAATGATACTCAACATGATGTTTTGGGTTTATGGTAGTGTACTCAGCGGAACTGAATTTTTGCATGAGTAATTTCAAGGCTAGAAAAAGATACACAAAGAATTGCCATCTTAATAAAGTTCATACCAAAAAGAATTAAATCCTAACCGAACTCAACCATCAATTTAATGTTTATCTACATATCAAAGGTTCATGAGTGTTGTTCAAAATATGGCATTGGTAGGTAAGGATCTTGAAAAACAATAAATTCTAAAGTTCACAACATGAAAATTTATTTTTGAAAAGATTGCTACTAAGTTATCATTACAAACTAGACAACACAAATGAAGCACATGGGTACTCAAAATTGCTCCACATAAGACATATTTGCCGAATAATTGTTAAGTGTAAGTTCGAAATTTTATTCAATGCTCAACACTATTTGATCTTCATCAACACTTTTCAAGAAAGAATAAATAATTCAATTATTCTAATAGAGCATAACCGCCACTATTATATTAAGATCGAAACTTGAATACATGGTGATGATTTTTGCACACACTTGCATGAAAATAAATATATTACTAACACACTTGCATGAAAGTAAAACTACTACTAACACACTTGTATGAAAATAAAACAACTACTAACACACTTGCATGAAAGTAAACACACCCGATACATGGTTTCCCAACCTGCTCACACACACATAAGTAAATAAAGAAAAAGACTACAAAAGATAAAAGAAAATGCAAACTGGGAAACCGATACACGTGCCAACTCCTAGGCACTCTAGTCATCCGAAAGTGGAGTCGGTGGCTGATCGAAGCCATAGCACCGCGCCTTGAGTCGCTCGAACTCCTCCACCATCGCATCGTGGTTGTACCTCCATTGGGAACGTGGCCTCCTCCACGCGCTCGATGTAGTGCATGTTGTTGTCGAGGTACCCCTACATGGGCACAAAAAAGTCTGCACTGGGCATAGGAGGCACCAGTGGTACACGCCCTTGGTACCTGTGGTCAATGCCCGCGCTGCAGTAGGGTGCGCCGATCAACGCGTTGCTTGTGCCGATCAGCGCAGAGGGCTGTGAACCGCCCGCTCCATTGCTCCACCCTGACTGGTACTGCTGGTACTCCTGGCGTGACCCCCAGGAGTCCCACTCTGCTGTAGATATGTCCGGCTGTCGAACCCGCCCACGACGGTCCTTGAGAACTCGGCCCCCCTCCAAGAGACCTTCCTCAAGCAAATTTCCTCCCTCCATCTTGCGAGGGAGAAAAACTCCTAGCTCCGCACACGGGAGCTTTACGTTGGTGCCGCCGACGTGGAAGCCGACGTGAACACTTCTCGTGACAATATTGCCACGAGTCATATTCTCGCCGATCTCCGTCGCGCACTCCCACTTGCCATTGCATTGAAGATAGGCCCCGAAGGCCAACTTCTTGCTTGCCTTGCCCCTCTTGTCGAGCCAACCCCGCACCATCACTGACGTGGGATTGCAATGCGACGGACTCACGATGGCGTTGAGGAGCCACCGCAAGTCCGCATCGGTGACGTTGCTGAAGTCGACCTTGTCGCCTATGCGCACCACCAACCACCGATGGAAGACTTGAATGGTCGGGTTGCGGATTTGTCCGTGCTTCATCTCCTCTACGAACGAGAGCCGCCTCCAAAAGGAGTCCAACTCCCCACGTCCTAAGATGCCGGTGACGTCGGCGTCGGTGTCCAAGCCGAAGGCTTGAGCCACCGCCTCCATGGTCACCGTGTGGCTGATGTCGCGGACGCGGAAGTTGACGGCCTCGCTACTGTCTTCGACGGTGCCAAGCCTCATCGTAGAAGCAACCTCGGTGACGACGTCGAGGTTGTAGTCCATAGGGAGGAGGTGGAAATCCACCCAGTCGAGGTTGTCTAGCATCCTCCTTAAGTCCTCCCACATGCCGATCGAGGTGAGGAAGGTCTCGTCCAAGTCAAAGTTGGGGACGAACCTTCCCCTCACCGCGAGGTAGTGCCGCTGTTCCTCCACGCTCAGGAGGGTGAAGCCCTCCTCCACCGTGCGCGGCATGAATGCCGGCGGCGGTGATGATGTGGGAACCCCACGGCTTGCCGCCGTTTGGCTCCTCGTAGCACGCCATGTTGGTAGGGATGCGCCGGAGACGGAGTGGCAGGCGCGGACCTCGTATGTCGCCGACGCCGAGCCGGTGGATGCACCACCCGTCGACATGTCATCGCGAGCGTCAGAACCACCCCTCGCCGAGGAGTTACCGCTCGACTCACTGCTGCTGGCGGAACTACTTCCCCGGCCCAGCGTCTTGCCCATCTTGCCGACGGAGGAGCGAAGACGATCCATCTGTGAAGATTGCGAAACGTGTCCGAGATCGTGGGTAGTGGGGAAGGTGGAGAGATTACTGGGATGGTGTGCTGAATGTGGGCGTCTGACCTCCCTTTTATAGTGTGGGAAACTTCCAGGAGAAGGAACCGCCATAAAATTTCAAAATTTGAGAGTGCGCCGATCGGCACGGATACTGCACCGATCGGCACAATTCAAATTTTGAATGCTCTGACCACTCTGATGCTTGATTCCCCTCGTTCATGTCGCTTCCTAGCACATCATGTTGGTTGGCAAGGGAACAGCACGGAATCCTGATGTCCTGTTGGCGGCGCCAATCCGCGCGGGCCCGCGCTGATCGGCACGCCGTCTCCTTTTCAGCCTTTGGTCAATTCCGTGTCTCCCCTGCACTGCACACCTGCATAATACTCATACCTGTTTCTCAAAATCAATGCCTGCCACTTTTGTCGCCCATTTGGGAACATCATGGGTACCCGCGCCGATCGGCGTAGTAGGGCACCGAACGGCGCAAGTCCCTTGCACCTCGTCTTTAGGCAATATCACAGGTAAATGACCTAAATTAGTATCAATTATGCTCTAATTGGGATAATATTCACATATAAAAGGGGCACTTAGGAAGTGCCAACAGTACATGTGTATACCCGCACCATCATCATCACCCTCCTGCTTGGATCACCCAAGTTCCATGTTGCTAAAAAGGATTACCCATCCCTCATGATTATGTTCAACTGAACCATTTATCAAGATTAACATTAGACCCTTCCATTCCCGACATAGCAAACTAAGCATGACGTACCCACACTAATATACTACACCATAACCCAGGCGGCAAGGAATAATATGGAACACGATAATAACACATGGGATTCAGTATTAACAAGCATGCATAGGAATAGAGAGGAATGTAAAACATATGTTCAAAATGCATCAAGTACACTTGCCTAGTTCCCTTTGCAGCTGCTCAAAGTCTTCAAGATGGAGATCCCGGAAGTTCTATAACAGCAGTTCGTCTACTCAACGTCACACCGGAAAGACAAGCATACAAAAAAACTGAGAAACACACATCATATAGTACCGAACAGCAATGAAAACAAAACTATGAAATAGTACGTGTTGCTATGATCGCGTGAGCGCAGGAATTGCCTAAATCCGAGTTACGTGCTAAAAGTTATGAAGGTTTAAAGGTCTAGGGTTAAAACAGTAGAATAGGAAAACTACTATAAATAGTACGAATAGATAATATTCATTCCCACGATTGCATTGGCGCAAGAATTTCTTAGATCAGAGCTACGGTTGGAAAGTTATGAAGATTTGAAGTTTTAGAGGCAAAAACATTAAAAACAGAAATGTCAGGGACCTAAATGTAATTTTTGAAAAGTAACAGGGCTAAACTATAAAATATCAGGGTGAAAATATAATTTGTGTAAAGTTTAGGGACTAAAATGTAATTTTGGAAAAGTTCATGGGCTTAACTATAAAATTTACAGGGCCAGAATACAATTATTTATAATTTTAGGGGGCTAAGTGTAAAATGCCCAACCTAAGTTATAATTTAGAAAAATTTAGGGCTAAAATAAAATTACTAGAAAATTTAGGACTAAAATATTATTTAAGAAAATTCTTGGGGCTTTTCTGCAAAAATACAGTGCAAAAATACAGGATTAAAATATTATTTAAGAAAACACACATTTATAAAGGTTCACAGAAAAAATCAGGAGTAAAATGCAATTATGATAAAAGGCAGGGGCCTAAACATAAATATTGCATTTTCTGGTAATTAAATCAAAAAAATAGATAATAAATAAATAAATAAATTGATCCCGTGGACTTGGTCCACGGGGCGCGTGAACCAGGGGGCTGCGCGGGTCCACGGTGGACCGGAACCATACCCCTTCGCCAGATCTAATCGAGGCCGTTGGTCGAGATCGGTCGGCTAGGGGGAGTTGCGCGGGGGTGGTGGCCGGCGGCCAAGGTGAAGGCGGCGACGACCATTAGAGCCGATCGGAGCTCCACCGGAAAGAGGCTTCAGGCGAGCGGGGCCAAGGAGAAGGGGCGCGGGGAACGCAGCTAGGCCAGGGGAGCTTAGCGGGGTTCGCGCGGGCGCGGGGGAGGCTAGAGGCGGCGCCGATGGCCTGCGGCGGCGGCGAGCGAGGCGTGGGCGCACGTGTTGAGGCGGCGGCGGGGAAGCGAAAGGGGGCGCGAAGGGGGCGAGTCCCTCCCTATTTATAGGGCGTGGGGCCCTAGGCGGTTGCGCGCGCATGCGTTGGCGGCGGCGGCGGCCGGACTGGGCTGGCGGTGCATTAGGGTTTTCGGGCATGGGCGCGGGCGAGCTAGGCCGGGTTGAGCGGGAGTGGGCCCGGTAGGCGGGGCGCTGGGCCGAGTAGGCCGAAAGAGGGAGGGAGGAGCGAGCTGGCCCAGTTGGAGGGAATTCAGCCCAAGCCCAGAGCAGATCGGGTAGGCCGAAAGAAAGGGAGGGGGAAGTTGGGCCATGGGGAGGGATCTCGGCCTAGAGAGGGGTTTCTTCGTTTTCTTTTCTTTTCCCATTCTATTTCTATTTTCTCAACAAAAACAAACTTGAATTTGAAAGGAATTTTCAATTCTTTTTCCTATAACAAAATCTAATGCACTTAACCAGCATGAATGCAACAAACAAAATTTTAAAATAACCTATATTTGATTATTTTCTTTAGAAAATAATTTTTTATCTTATTAAAATATTAACACCCTAATTAATTCTAGAAATTTTTTAAAATATTCATAAATTTGAAAAATAGGGTGTTACATATATAATGTGCTAGTTTGTTTCACTCCTAGATTATATAATCCAGATTATATAATCAGGGTGGATTATAAGCTGAAATATATAGGACCTAACTAGCTATCTGTTGTTTTCTACTATTTTCTTGGGTGCTAATATGGTGAAAATTATAGGATTGTAACTGATTTTCCATTTTGTTGTGGATGCATTTGCACCCACTAGCTACAAGGTAGCTTCTCCCATGTTAACTTTTATTTGCAAGTGATTCAAAACTAATCAGTTGCTTTCAGTCACACTGTTCTATGCAAAACAATATCAAATAATTCAAAACTAATCTCTTTTTAACGAAGGCATCAAAAGTTTTTACATATGTACTAGTTAGTTCTGCTTGAAAGGTTTTAGCAGTTATTAGTATCAAACAAGTTTTTACTAATCCCAAACGGTTATTAGCGCTGCTTGAAAGGTTCCTTAAAATTCAAACGACTGAAACATAGCAAGGTTCGAGTTTTTATGACCCTAGTGGGTTTTCGTGGTCGTATGACAACATGATTAAAGGACTAATCCTATTTATGAGTATATGAGCAGGTTTTACATGTAGAATATACTTAGCATTAATACAAATGATCAGCTTCAATAATGTACAGTTGTGTAAGTTAAATGGGCCTATGGGATGAAAAGGTGAAATATCAAATAAATGAGTCCATATAAGCAATATCATGAGAAGCTAAGATTTGAAGTGAATATGGAACATAAAAACCATTGATATCAGATGGTCTCAACAAATTGGTGTAGTCCAGAAAAATACGTGATCAAGTGCTATTTTTCTATGGTATTAAATCTTGGAAGCAACTTGATCAAATCAATGTTCAAAAAGAGTTCAAAAGAAGGCATAATGATGATACAAAGATAGCAAGATTGATGAGTGCATCACACCCATGGATACACACAACACTCCTCCAACTAAGATGAAAGTTCATGTGCATCACCTGAATTTACAAGTGAGATCATTTCTAATGCTTTTATTATGTGGTTTTGAGAATAGATTGCTATCTAATAAATTAATTATTGTTAGAAAACATTGAGATGATGATGAGATAGCTAGGGAGGTGATTGGAGACGAGATGGGCCAGCAAGGACGTCCAAGCCAAGGTGGAGGCCCAATCAAAACCGACTTCGAGTCTGTTTCGGAGCCCAGGACCAGTCTGCACTAAAATGGACGCGCAGGACGCATACGGACTCGGATTTGGACGTTCCATATATGCCTGGAAATATAATGAAAATAACTTTCTAACCCAACTGGTCCCATGTCAAAATTCGTCCCAAGCCGTCGGCAATCGCCGAAACAAATCGACTTCCAGAATCTGTCCTGGTGCTGCGATACCGTAATCGGTCTTTAGGCCATGTATCGAGTTGAGCCCACTTAGGGCTGCGTCCAGGGGGTCTTGCACGACCCTAGGGTCCTCATATACAGCCGCTGCCTCTTTATTAGGGTTTGGGTTTTGTTTAGATTATTCTGTTCATAACAGTTTCGCCGTCATATCGGTTTGTGAGACTCCAACTTGTGAGATTCATCATATACTTGCAAATTTGGTTGCATTACTCTTTGTTCTTGCTTGTGTTCTTGATTTGCAGGCAAGGATAAGCCCTCTCAGCGAGATCAATCATTCTTGGACGGTTGATATCCATAGGAGACGTTGTGCTGTGATTGTGGGATTCAGAACGTGTCGTTCGGAAGCCGGATCGATTTGTGTATCCCCTCCGCCTTAATAAAGTTTACCAGAACATATCAAGTGGTAATCAGAGCTTTAGGTATACCGTTAGGTTCGCCTTTATCCTTATTTATTCGTTCTATCCTATAGTCCAGAAAATTACCCCACAAAAATATCGGTTCGTCATGTTTCCGTTATCCTATACCCCATTGTGACTTGCAAATTTTTACTTCAGATTGCTTCTCTGAATTTTATTCCCTATAAAGTCAATGTGTTGCTGGTCTAGTGCTTGTTCTTTGGTCTTGTTTGAGTCGTGCATATCCTTGTCATAGACAAACAAGGGAAAAAATCAGTGTTGCACAGGTTGAGATAATAGTATTGCTGGAATTGTGTGCACTAAATATTTGTTTAACATCTAGCCTTCTACTTTCGTGTGCAAAAGAAAATTAGAGTGCTCTGCTGCTGTCTCATTATGATCAAAAGCCAACCAATTAGTGCTTGATCTTGTTATAGAAGTTTATTTTAGTTACAAATATGATCTTGTTACAAAAGTGCACAAGAGAAAAAGCCGCACAAAAAAAAAGGAAGTAGAAAAAAAGAAAAGATACAAATTCAGAATTGCTTGCATCCTTTGTGTCCTTTGTTGAGTCATTTGCTTGCTTGCTTGAACTAGGTCCAAGACAAGTTTAGGCCGGTGACATAGACTAGCTTGGGACTATTACTCAGTTTTGCAATTTCTGAATTGAAATTTTGCTAATCCTTGCTACCTAATATTGCCTATCCAAGCTCCATATATTTTCTTCTGAACAGGCACAAATTTTTTTGACTCTCGCAAGCATCAGTTCACACTCTCCAAGGTATCCTTTGCTTGTTGTAATTAAGAACTTTGTAAGAGCTTGATAAGATGTTTCCCTTTGCTTGTTGAGAGTTTACACTGTGATCACATAGTAGTGATAGGAAAATATACTTCCGTGTGTTTTCTTGTTTGCTACTAACAATGACAGGTTACGCCACTCATGGTGATGATTCAACGTCGTCTAATGAGAACAATATGAGTGATGTAGTACAAAGAGTGCTCAGTCCTCAAATGGAGAAGGTAGAGCAAAATCAATTGAACAATTTATTTCAGACTCACTTTGTTGTGAAGGATCGACGTTGTCGTGTTATCATTGATGGAGAGAGTAGCCGCAACATCGCAAGTTTAGAATTAGTAGAGAAGCTTGGATTGACAACACAACCACACCCATGTCCATACTACATCCAATGGGTAAATTCTTTTGGTAAGATAAAGGTAGATAAAATTGCACGCATTAAATTTTTTATTGGTTCTTATAAGGATAGTGCAGAATTTGATATAGTACCTATGCAAGCATGTCATTTGTTATTGAGTAAATCTTGGATTATTATAAATAATGCTTCGCACAATACCATTATAAATAGCTACTCATTCAAATACAATGGTAGAAGAGTTACTCTTAAACCTATGACCGCTACTGAAATTTTAGAAGAGGATCAACAAAGGCTTGAAAGGAGAAAGAATGAACCGTTTAGGAAATAATGGAATGTTTCAAATGTTGCAACAGTTACATCAAAATGTGAATTAGATGATGAACATATTTCCTTGCCTCTTGTTGCAACTAAGACATTTCAGGTTCTACACAAAGAAGAGGATAGTGAGAAAGATGAAGAACATGTTGTTGCTTCAGGTAAGAGCTTTCTTGATGTGATGAATTCTTCCAACGATCTTGTTGTATTGGAACCTTGTCTTGATTTGCCTTTGCTACAAGTTGATTTATCTACTGATCCTTGTGATAAAGAGGAGTTGTGTGCCACTGCTTCACTTATTCCTTTGCCACAACAAATGAATAAGCTTGATGTTTTTGCTTATGATTCACCTACTAGTGCTGAAATAAAACATTTGATTTTAATAACATGTGAAAAGGATGAGCAGAAATTATTGTCTTCTCTAAATACTTTGGGTTATATTGAATTTGATGTTCTTTGTGATCTAAATACCGTGGAGAAGCAAATCTTTTCTCAAACTGAATTGCCTTTACTAACAAGAAACAAATTTTATGCTATAGGAAACTATGATCATAGAGGTATATTTATGGTGCATAAAGTTTATATTTTCTCAAACATGAATACTCCTTGTGTTGTACAACCAAATGATGAACTAGAAAACTGCTATAACAATTACCATGTCATGTCATGTTTTTCTAGTGTTTTTAATATCACACATTTTCCATCTTGTCATAAGAGTGAGAATGACGTTCATATTGCTGAGCAAGTTTTCAAAGAGGTCATTAATTTGCATGGCATGCCTTCTATTGTGGTTTCACATTGTGATGATAATTTTTGTAACACATATAAACACGAGGTGCATTCCAAGTTTGGGAATAGTTCTATATTTTATATTTCAGATTTGAGACCACTATTGGGAGAAAGAGATGGGATCAAGTCGAGGACGACTCTAATTCAAAAGGGGGAGAATGATGAGTACATCACACTCATGGATACACACAACACTCCTCCAACTAGAATGAAAGTTCTTGTGCATCACCTGAATGTACAGGTGAGATCGTTTTTAATGTTTTTATTATGTGATTTTGAGAATAGATTGCTACCTAATGAATTAATTGTTATTAGAAACCATGGAGATGATGTTGAGATAGCTGGGGAGGTTATTGGAGACGTGATGGTCCAGCAAGGACGTCCAAGCCAAGGTGGAGGCCCAATCAAAACCGACATCGAGTCTGTTTCGGAGCCCAGGACCAGTCTACACTAAAACGGGCGCCCAGGACGCATACGGACTCGGATTTGGACGTCCTATATATTCCTGGAAATATAATGGAAAGAACTTTCCAACCCAACAAGTCCCATGTCAAAATTCGTCCGGAGCCGTCGGCAATCGCCGAAACAAATTGACTTCCAAAATCTGTCTTGGTGCTGCGACACCGTAATCGGTCTTTGGGTCATGTATCGAGTTGAGACCACTTAGGGCTGCATCCAGGGGGTCTTGCACGATCCTAGGGTCCTCATATACAGCCACCGCCTCTTCATTAGGGTTTGGGTTTTGCTTATATTATTCTGTTCATAACAGTTTTGCCGTCATATCGGTTTGTGAGACTCCAACTTGTGAGATTCATCATATACTTGCAAATTTGGTTGCATTCCTCTTTGTTCTTGCTTGTGTTCTTGATTTGCAGGCAAGGATAAGCCTTCTCGGTGAGGTCAATCGTTTTTGGACGGTTGATAACCATAGGAGACGTTGTGCTGCGATTGCGGGGTTCAGAACATGTCGTTCGGAAGCCGGATCGATTTGTGTATCGCCTCCGTCTTAATCAAGTTTACCAGAACCTATCGGAAGATCGGGAACCCTTGGCCATATCAAAGATGGTGAAGGATTGGCATGACTAGGCCACGACGGACCATGCATGGGAGAAGGACAATATAGAGTCTTGGCGTCGAGGGCCCCAAGCCATGGTGAAGGACAGGTGGAGCGTAATCGCAATGGACCGATCAAGCTATAAGTGGTCATACATTTTCAAGTATCAATCGTTATTGGAACATGAAGACATACTGTAACTTGTGAACCAAAGGATGGAAATGGATCTTATGAAAGAAGAAATTCCAAGTCACAAGATCTAGGTGATGATGCTCAGCAAAAGCACATGTGATCGTCCTCATGAAGCATAAAAGAAAAGAACTGGAAAAATTCATTAATCATGTAAGCTCAAGAAGAAAAATTGTCTTTTTATTTAATCTTGAGTATAGGCATGCCGCTCTATCAAGGGGGATGCTACATGGTTTGCATATAATGTCTCAATGCTTAAAAAAAACCCAAGTGAGATGAGAGAAACACAATGGCCACACAAAACACAAGTCTCACTAGCTTTGGCAAAATTGGTGTAACTGGTTTACCAAACCAGAGGGACCGGTTTGTGTTCGAATCTCTAACGGCTAGTTCAGGAAAACCGGATACCGGTTTGAGAAATTGGATGGACCGGTTTTGACTGGTTTCGTGTAACCGCTAGCTTTGGGGGGACAAGTATAAATACTTCCTTCCCCCTCCTTTGAATGCAGTTGATCGTGTGCACAAAGAAAATACATCCCAAGCCTTGTAGAGCTCTCCCCAACACCTCTTTGTGAGGTTTGAGTGATTTGTGAGAAATCCTAAGTACTGGGTTGAGAGAGATTGAGATTGAGATTGAGAGCACAAAAGAAAAAATCCAACACTCGAGCATTTGAGCATTCTGGTGCTAATCCGTGAAGCATTTGTCCTAGAGCTCCCAATCTTGTGGTGAGCCATGGGAAAGTTTGTGAAGGTCCGCTTCGCCTCCGCAAGGAAAGAAGCAAAGATAGTGGATCGGGGAAAGTGGTTGAAAGAGACCTGACTTGGAGACTGCTGTTGAGCATCTCAAGCTTCCTGAACGGAGACGTAGGGTTCACGGGGTGAATCTAAACTTCAACAAACAAATCTCTATGTGTTTCATTTGGTTTGCTCTCTTAAGTTGCTGCTTTATTTATTGGGATTTACTAGGATGCAATGAGTAGCTGTGCTTGTCTCCTCTATGGTTACATGTGCTAGTTCTTGTGTAACTTATTAGAATCTATTAAGCTTGCTACAACTTAGCAGGTCACCATTATTCTTGTTTTAATCTCTCTGTCCCAAGAAAACCGATGGGTTCGGTTTCCCAAACCGATGGGTCCGATTTTGGTAGTTGTGAAATTTTACACAGTCTTAATGACTCCACTTTGTGTTGTGCCTTGTTGCAGCCTTGGATAAGTTTTGATTATTTAGGCTTCATAATTCATGAGTAGATCATTAATTGCTATATGTGCCTGAAAAACCATTGTGTCCGATTTACCAAATCGGTAGGTCTGATTTCGGACTTTGTCTTTTAAGGCTGATTCTCTATGAATCAATTTGGGGTGGTTCTTATGTTTTTTTTATTAGCTTGTTTGTCTTTAAAACTTGGCTGTTTTTCTCATTATCTTGTTTTATGTCAAGCTCTCAGACAAAACCGGATGTTCCGGTTTGCTAAACCGGAGCAACCAGTTTTGGCAATTTTAATTCCGCTGCAAGTTTTGTTAATTTTTCAGGAACGCCTATTCACCCCCAGCCTCTAGGCGACATTGAGGGACTTTTAATTGGTATCAATAATCTCCTCATTAGGCCTAACCGCTTGGAGAATTGATCATGTTGCAAGGTAAAATGTGTCAAATTGCCTATGGGTGTTCTAGTGCTTCATTTTCTTTCATTTCACAACCTTTATAAGAGGAATCTTATTTTGCTAGCACAAATTTTGCTAATTGGAGACCTAAAATGATCTCATATTTTCAGGAGATGAGTCCTAAAATTTGGTGGGTTGTGGATGTAGGTTTTTCTCACAACATTGATAGGGAATCCACCACACAAGCACCAGAAAAATGCCTAGTGAAGGACGCAAAAGCTTCGGTCACCGCCGCCACTGAATCGTCCTCGTCGGAGCTTGAGATCCTAGAGCATCTTCACGAGTTCTCTGAGAGCATCAGCAGCACCAACACCTTGAACACCATGGTCGTCGATGGCGTCCTGTTGGAGCAGGCGTGGCTGAATTGGAAGGTACCTGGTCCTAAACCTCAGCCTCTTCCAATCTGCAAGCAGATAGTTTTTTCCGCTGCTTCTTTGTGCCAAACTTTGGAGTTCGCTGATGCAGCTTCTTGCGTAGGCTCCTTTTCTCCTATGGGATTGAGTTAGTGAATCTCAATCCCAACTCTATTCTGCACATTGCTATTTTTGTGCATTTGTGTGAAGCCTTTCTCGGCGTTCTACCCCACTTTACTTTGTTCTACCATCTCCTTGTTCTTCGTCCTTTGTCATCGGCCGCCAACCAGGAGGCCATTGGGGGCGTTGTCATTCAGCTCCGGAAGAAGGAGCAGTACATCGATGTGCCGCTGGCCATGGGAATAAGAAGTGGCGGGACAAGTGGTTCTATTATGATAATCCCCCTCCACCCATCTCTGACTGCACTGGTGCCAAAGCTAGTTCTCAACCCTCCTAGATAGTGAAGCCAGACCTGACCGACGCTCAAGTCCAAGACCTTCTGAAGAAGATCGTCGAGCTGAAGAAGGTAGGAATCGATGGGGTGACCATTGCCAAGAGCTTCATCATTCATCGAGTGCAACCAGTCAAGCAGCAGTGTCATCCCAGATGGGAATATTCTTCTGACGTTGAAATCAGAGAGGTGCCCGACCCACAGAACTCTGCTTTGCGCAAGGCTCGCTTGGGCAAAATGTTTCGAATTATGTTTGTCGATTGTAGTCTTAGCAAAATATTTGTTGCTAACACTGTCTTCATGCTCGTATGCAGGTACTCGATACTTATTTGTCTCACCCTCCACTCCCTCAGACTAACACAGAGGGGGTGGACTATGCTCCTAAGCCACCGCGCGCGGTCATCCCTATTGAGCCGAGTGTCACAACTAGCCAGCAGACCAATCCGGTCGGTGATTCCGGCCCCTCCGCTTCTCCATTGGTCGACCAGCCTTCTGGCCAGCGGCAAAAGCTACTTGCCATCGGTTGAGACAATACCGGGGGGAATACTAGAGATGACAACGTGAAAGACGACCTCCTGTTAGCCGACCGCCTGCCTCTTGCTTCTTCTGACCAACCTACTGGTCAGTCATGGCTATCAAGCAAAGCAGCGAGTGATGCAGAGACGGTGGCTAAGTCTCCAGAGGTTGCGAAGCAGCCTTCTTTGAAGAGGAAGCAGACTGATTTGCAGACCTCCTCCTTAAAGACTAAGGTTGGCAGAATCAAGATCAAGTGAGCCTCGAGGTAACTCTTTTTTCTTGTGATCATTTTTTTTCTTGATTTTAAACATATGCTCAATTCTAAATGTTGAATGCAGCAAAAACACTCCTCGATCGACCAAAGTCCCAAAAGTCTCTGTATCGAAGGACACGGCACAGACTCTAGCTTCTTGTCTGACCGACCTGGCTCAATCTGTAGTCATGCCATCAAGCATGCAGATTGAGTCAGGGAAGTCTCCAGGTGCTCCTACTCCAATGCAGACCGTCAATCCTCCACAGACTACCAAGGCGCCGACTCCAGAGAAAGATAAAAGCACGCCGGTCAAGAGGCCATCTGGTCGGCCGGATGCAGAAGACTTCAAGATCCTCTGCAACCACCGCAAAGCATCCAAGGTACATCAATACCAAGGCCTTTTTTTCTTCCACCTCAAGTTATATTAAGTATTAAATCACTCTGCCACTCTTGACCAGAAAATGTATTCCCTGGTGGAGAGGAAACAGTCACGGATAGACTTCCTTGAGGCTGAAAAGTTTGGTAAGTTCTTGAAATCTTCAATGTATGAATCATTACTCTTGCTAACCGACTTTCCTCTGAATTCTCTAGTCATCGGTCAGCAGCATTCCAAGGTTAAGGACCAAGTAGATAGACTGCTGACCGACCTCAAAGAAGCATCCGCCTCCTTGGATGAGAATCGTCTCGCCAGCGCAGGTAAAAGACTGTCAAGCCTTCACTTCTTGATAGACCTCAATGCTGAGTACTTTTTGCCTTCAGCTCATGAGAAAAAAGGTGCCGACCTAGAGAACCACACTTCGGACCAGCAGAGGTTTTTAGACACTCTGACTGTAGAGAAGAATGATCTTTCTAAGTCACTCAAAGAGCAGAGTGCTGAGAATGCTCAATTGAAGAAAAGGCTAGAGGAGGTCGAAGATCAGAGCGCTAAGGTTGCTCGGTTGAAGAAGAAGCTGGAGGAGACCGCGGACAAGCTGAAGGACGCCAAAAGTAGCGCTAGAGCTTTTAAATGTAAACTTGCTAGTTAGCTTCTTTTGATCACCTTCAATCTTCAGTCTACTTTATCCTTCTCACTTGCTGGTATTCTTTGGCCTTGTCTTACCGCGCTCGGAAAGCTCTGGATTATGTCCATGCCAACCAAGTCCAACAGACCGGGCACAGTTTGGATTATCTTTTGGGGCAGGCGCCTGAAGTTATCGAGTAGCACACCAAGCGAGTGGTCGTAGATGCCGGGAGTCAAGTGCTAGTTATTTGCAAGTCTTGGAGTCGTGAGCTCCCTATTGATAACATTAGGGAAGACTTCAACCCCAAGCTCATAATGGATCAATTCCAGCTACTTCTTGACTCCATGGTGGAGACCTCCCGCACTCTGGTGGACAACATTGACATTGTTCCTGCCGCTCCTACTCCTCTGATGACTCCATATGTTGAACTAGAGGATGCTGCCTCTTTTCCTTCCTAGGAGTTGTAAATATATGTGTAATGAAGTACATTAGTAGTATTCAAATATGGAAAGAATATATTCCATGTATAAATAAGAGTTCTTTTCTTGCTTAGTTACTAAACAAGTAGAAATTTGACTGAAAAGCCATAATAGCAATCTCCTATCACTTTGGTAGATCAGTTAGCACTTAGTTGCATTATTCGCCCTTTAGCACTTGAACCTTTGTAGCATAAGATCTTCAAGATAAAACAGAAGACGCATCGGTCTGCCTTATCATATAAGGTCATAATTCATAACTGCATAACAATCAGAGTCGACCAATCGACACATGACCTCTCGCTCTTTGGCTCTGGGTTTAGTGTAGTGGCAGTCTGTTCTGCAGAACAAATTGTATGGTCACAATGATTCGGTGTTAGACCAAAAATTTAAGACCGTGTCAACATATGAGATATCGGTTGGAACAATCCAAAACCAGAATGTATCAAGGTCAAGGAGTTGTGGGACATTATTACTAGCCCCCTGGCTCGATTGTTTAATGTATAAATTAAGGAATTAAGACAAATGAGAATGAAAATCATCATAAACATCTTTCATCAAAAAGACTAAAGTTTCATTCAATAATAATGTATATGTAAATACATAAAAGGACTTAGTATAAAAGCGATGTAGCTGGTTAATGTTCCAAGAATTTGGTACGTCGTTACCATCTTCATACATCAGTCGATAAGCCCCGGCCAAGTGACTTCTTTGACCAAATAAGGTCCTTCCCATTTAGGGGATACCTTGTGCCGATTCTTGGTAGATTGCACTAGACGTAACACCAGTTCTTCAACTTGAAACTGGCGGCTTCGGACATTCTTGTCGTAGTCATGTCGCAAGCCTTGCTAGTATACTACCGACCAAAACAGAGCACGATCACTCATCTCCTCTGCTACAATCAACTCAATTTCTCGGTTGTTTTCAGAAAGCTTCTCGTCGTTTCCTTTAACTCGTGTCGAAACGAGGTTCACCTTGGTCAGTAGCATAGCTTCAGAGCCATAAACCAATGAGAATGGTGACTAACTGGTAGCCCGACTGACATTAGTGTGCCGCCCACAGAGAACAAAAGGTAACTCGCAAACTCGTCGGTCGGCATATGGTTTGAGCCTATCAAAAATCCGAGGCTTTAACCCCCTAAACAGTCATACCATTGGCCCATTCGACATGCCCATTGCTTTGAGGACGAGCCATCGAAGCAAAGTGGATTTTTATTCCCATCTCATCAGCAAGGTCACGGAATTCCTCAGATGTAAACTCAGTACCGTTATCGGTGATGATATCATGAGGTCTCCAAACTGAGTGAAGATCTCTTTGACAAACTCAATTGCCTTCTTGGAAGTTATCTTCCCGACCAGCTTTGCTTCGATCCACTTGGTGAACTTATCAATAGCAACAAACAAATGAGTGAACCCACCTGGCGCCTTTTTCAAAGGACCGACAATGTCGAGCCCCCAGACTGCAAAGGGCCAAGTCATAGGTATCATCTGAAGTTGCTGCGAGGGCACATACATTTACTGAGTGAAGAACTGACATCCTTCACACTTCTGAACGACTTGGTGCGCATCTACGACCGCCGTGGGCCAATAAAACCCTGGCTGGAAAGCCTTGCCAACCAAAGTCTTGGAAGCTGGATGATTGCCACACGCTCCTGCGTGGATCTCCGCCATCAACTCTTTGCCTTTGGGAATAGAGATACAACGCATCAAAATATTCGACCCTCGTCTTCGATGAAGGAGGTCATCCACCATCAAATATCCTCGACACTTGGGCTGGAACCTTTGTTGCTCCTTATAATCTGTAGGCAATGTACCCTTAGTCAAGCATTGGACAATTGGGCCGCGCCAATCGGCCTCCACGTGCATCCATTGCTGGCTCGGCAACATCGGTTGTCAGCACCTCTGACCGAGGAGAAATACTGGGAACATCTAGGGTGTTAAGGAAAACACCGGGCGGAACCATCGATCGAGACGATCCCATCTTTGTTAACACAAGAACAGCTTGATTATTATCTTGAAGAACATGCGTGAACTTGAGTCCATCGAACTTGTTCTCCAGTTTCCTTACTTCTTGGCAGTAAGCAGCCATATTGTCATCTACACAGTTCTAGTCCTTAGTGACTTGGTTAATTACCAGAGCCGAGTCACTAAAGATGTCCAGACGATGAATGTCGAGTGACACTGCAATGCGTAGACCGTGTAAGAGAGCTTCATACTCCGTGGCATTGTTGGTTGCTCGGAAGTTAGTTTGAAGGACGTATTTGAGCTTCTCTCCCTAAGGCCAGCCCTCACGCCTTATAGTTGAAGTGACCCATCAAAGTACATCCTCCAATACTCAATATCTTGTGGCACTAGTGGCATCTGAATTTATGTCCACTCAGAAACAAAGTCCGCTAGAGCCTGTCTTGTAATAGCCGAGCGAGCCACGAACGTAATGGTACACTGACCAAGTTCGACCACCCACTTAGCAATGTTGCCGACCACTTCCCGGTTGTGAAGCACTTCTTCGAGTGTGAATGACGTTTGGACTTCAATCGAATGAGCTTGAAAATAATGCTTCACCTTTCTTGAGGTGATCAAGAGTGCATAAAGAAGCTTCAAGATCTGGTGATATCGTGTTTTGGAGGCATTAAGGACCTCGCTAACGAAATACACCAGGTGTTGTACTTTTTGTACATGGCCCTCCTCCTCTCGGTCGACCGTGAGAATAGTACTCACAACTTGAGTTGTAGCCGAAATATAAAGCTGAAGCTTTTCTTGCAGTTCCGGAGGCACTAAGACTAGAATCATGCTGAGATGACTCTTCAATTCGTCCAAAGCCGACTGCGCCTTGTTCCTCCAGACAAAGTTATCCTGCTTTTTAAGCAGTTTGAAGAAAGGTAGACCTCTAACCCCTAATCGGGAGATAAAGCGACTCAATGATGCCATGCAACCGGTCAGCTTCTGTACGTCCCTTTGAGAGTTTGGTAGTCCAATATCAAGTTTTGCCTTGATTTTACCTCGTTTCAAAATGATGTAACCAAGCAGCTTTCTCGAAGGTACCCCAAAAACACACTTCTTGGGATTCAACTTCATCGAGTATTGCCTCAAGTTGTCGAATGTTTCTGTCAGGTCAGAAAAGAAGTTCTTCAGCTTTCTGAGACTTCACTACGATGTCAACGACATATGCTTCTGCGTTCCGACCGATTTGAGTCCCAAGGTAGCATTGAATACCACGTTGGTAAGTCACGCTAGCGTTTTTCACACTGAACGGCATAGTGATATAGCAATAGGCACCGAAGGGAGTTACAAAGGAAGTGTTGATTTCATTGTCAACTTTCAGTGGGATCTGGTGATAGCCTGAATAGACATCCAGAAAGCTTAAAAGCTCACACCCGGCTGTAGAGTCTACGATCTGGTCGATGCGTGGCAGAGCGATGGGATCCTTAGGACAGACCTTGTTCTAATCGGTATAATCAACGCACATACGCCACTCTCTATTTTTATTAGGTGTCCTTGACTAGATTAGCCAGCCAATCTAGATGATACACTATAAAACTAGCATCTAAAAGTCTAGCTATCTCCTTCTTTATGGCGTCCTTGCGGTCTTGTGCAAATCTTCTTAGTCTCTGCTTGACAGGTGTAGCCCTAGGAGGCACCCTTAATTTGTGCTTAATCTTTTCCCTAGGAACTCCCGGCATGTCAGAAGGCTTCCATGCAAACATGTCCTTGTTTTCCTAGAGGAAAAGAGTGAGCGCGAGTTCCAATTTCTCACCGAGATCGGCCCCTGCATAAGTGACCTTAGCAGGGTCTTCTGGGTTGACCAATATCTTCTTGGTCTGTACATCATCCATCTGGAGTTTCTCCTTGCCGGGCTTCTTCGCGGGGATCTCCGTGTCAAGCTTCACATCATTGTCGTCTGCCTTTTGGATCTCCAGCCGGTCAGACAGCATCAACTGTGGTCGGCCAACTTGCAACTCTAGACATCGCAATCAAAAGAGTTCCAAAGATCAAAGTGGAGGAAAATGATTTCTTTAGGGGCCTGGCATCTTTAAGGTGAGGTATGGATAATGCAGGACCGCCATGAATTTCGCCATCGCCGGTCTACCATGGATAGCATGGTAGGCTGACTCGAAGTCAACCACCTAGAAGGTGATGCGATCGGTCCTGAAGTTCTCTTGAGTGCCGAACATGTCAGGTAGAGTGACTTGTCCGATTGGGACAGAGGTCTTGCCTAGCATCATTCCTTGGAAGGGATATGTACTAGGTCTGAGGTCGTCGACCGTCAAGCCTAGCACTTTAAGGGTCTTGGTGAAGATCAAGTCGAGGCTGTTTCCTCCATCAATGAGTACCCTGTTGAACTTCACCTCCTTCATGGTTACCGCGAGTTCAAGTGGATAGACTTGGGCAGGTGCTTGGGGTGATCCGATCGATCGAAGTGATCAGAATCTCGGACCACTTCATGTACTCGGGAGCAGTAGGTTCTACGAAGTTAATCGCTTGTAGCTCTAGCTTCTGCTTGCGCTTGGACGAGTAGACATCCGGCCCTCCAAAGATAAAGTTGACTTCCTTTTGGGGCTTCAAGAACTTTCTTTCTTCGTCCTTATCATCACTGTCGTCAGCCTTGTCCTTGCCGTGGCGCCTTGGTGGGTCTTTGGCCACCTTCGATGCGGTTGTCGCAAAGCCCTTGAGATAGTAACAATCTTTGGCTTTGTTGTTTCCCATGGGGTGCCATAGGCACGGGCCACTCAGCAGGTTTCCATGGTCTGCTGGTTCATCCGTGGATTCTTCCTAGATTAGTCTATTGCAGCGACCAGGTTGTCAGTCTTTCTCTTCTTGTCCTTCCTCAAGCGAACTTGTCAGCGATCTCGAAGCACTCTGGAGCGGTCAGATCGAGTTTGTGGTTCCTCTAACCGATCTCCTGGACCAAGTCATCATTTTGCACCCCTTCTTGGAAGGCCGTAATGATCTGCTGGTTCGGAACATTGGGAATCTCAGTCTTCTTGGCACAAAACCGCTTGATGTAGTCGCGCAGGGATTCGTCGGGCATCTGCTTGAGTCGGCTGAGGTCGAAGTGGTTGCCCGGCTGGTTGCAAGTAGCTTGGAAGTTCTTAATGAACTTTTTGTTAAGATCTCCCCAAGAGGTGATTGACTTTTCCTAGAGGGAAGTAAGCCAAATCCTAGTGGCTGGCTTGAGGCAGACCGACAGATAGTTGGCCATCATGAAAGTATCCCCTCCAGCCGATCGAATAGTAGTGCTATAGATCTGAAGCCACTCTTTGGGGTTGGTTGCGCCATCATATTTCTCAATGGTGTTCGTCTTGAAGCCCTTTGGCCATCTGGCAGTGCGAAGCTCAGGCACATTATTATCCCATCGAATCCATCGTCGTTGGGTGTGGTCGACCTCCGCCGTCGATCGGGCGAGCGGGAAGGCGTGCAGCAATTGTGGCGAGGGCCAATGTCGTCCTCATGACGTCGTTGCCTATTGTCATCGTTACGGTCATTGCGCTGGTCCTGATCATCATGACAACATCGGTCGTCGCGGTTATCCCTCGGAGGTGGGTCTCGCCGATCTTCTCGTCTGTATTCCTGATGACGATCGTCCCTCCGATCACGCGACTCTTCCTCGTAGCGGTGACTGTCATGAGCTCGCTGCTCATGGTATCCTTTAAGGATTTCCCGTCCATCTTGGTTGCTGAGAGAGTGTCTCAGATCTCGACGTCCTAGACAGCCTTGGGTAGTCGCTCGGCTAGAGCATGCCACTAATTGGGGTGGTTCTCTAACCGCATCTTGAACAACTGTTGCTTTAAGCATAGTCACTGCCTTTTGCATCACAGGGGTTTGATATGCCTCATCAGCCATCAAGCTATCGACTAGTGTCTTTGCCTCGGGGATGTTATTCTGTGGGGTTTCGTAGACCCTGATGACATCCATCTCGATCTCTTGCCCCCCGAGATCCAACAGCCATGCGAGTCCTCGAGATCTGCACAATCCTCTTGATCGGCGTCGATGATCACCTGATGTGGCTTCCTCCTTGCGGCCTCCTTCTCGATGGGATCCTTCTCCGTCATTCACCGGTGGTGTGTTTTCCACGAGGTCGACCATGTTAATGGCCAATGGATATGGGCAAGAAGTACAATCCGATTCCTCATCAAAGGAGTGGACCGACTTTGAGTCATACCCGGTGGGTTGGTCTATTCCGCCGAATCTAAGTGATACTAGGGCAGGAATCAGATTTGACGAACTCGGTGATCACACCATAGAGTTGGCTGCAGCTGAGTCAGATCATTGTTTTTCCAGACCTAGCATTCCGTCAGCGTCCATGGCGAAGTCGAGTGACCTGAAGGAGATCTTGAAGTCCGGCGAGTACTGGATGTTGGGAATATCTGCCATCGAAGTCGGCGATGAATCCCGGCGTGCCTTGGTCCCCTTCCTAGCGCGCCAACTGTCAATACTTGATCTTGGCAATATATTTAAAGGGCTACATGGGGATTAAGAACTATGATGGTAACACAAGACGCTAAGTTATATAGGTTCGAGCCTTCTCAATGAGAGTAAAAACCCTACGTCTTGTGTTCTGTGGTATGTATTGCAATGAAGATCTGATGTGTGTTGTGCCCCTTGATGGGAGGTTCCTACCGCCTTATATATTCGGTCGGAAGGTGTGACATTCCATGTTACAACATGAAGTTAACTAAGCCTAACCTCAATTAAGGACTAAGCTGGAGTATGATTGATCCATGTGCTAAAGGATAAAGAAAAGAAACCTAGTTAATTAAATTCCAAAAATATTCAACTATGGGTCTCTCACAAACATCATCAAAATCCATGAAAGTACCCAAATATTTTTACATATTCTGAATGGCCATAATAAAATAGAATTTTGAGAATTTTTCCAGAATTTTTGGTAACCATTTAATACCCTTAAAAATTTCCCCAAAGTCAGAAAAGTGTATTTCGGGTTTAGAATTTTCATAAATTCTCAAGGGCAAACTAACAGGTGCACCCAACAGAAAAGTTGGAGCACACGTTTTACTGAATGCACACAAAACGTTGCGTCAAATTTGGAGCACGGGAACGTGTCAGAATTTACCAAACCCGAGTCCAAGTTCTGGGTCAAGCCGGGTCAACCGCCCCTTCCCTCTCCCATTCTCTCCGGCCAGTCTCCGCCCGACACCGACGCGCCCGTACGAGCCACCGTCGATCGCTGTAGCCCCGTCACGGTCACTGCTCCGCCGAATCGCGCCTGTGCCACCGGCCGGCATTGAAGCTCCACCGGAGGAGCCGCTCCCTGCCCGACAGCTCGCCGTCCTCCCTCCTTCCCTCTCTCGGCTCCTCTTTCCGGCGGCCACAACATAAGGGCAGCAGCAGCTCACCCACCCCCATTCCTCTCCCTCTCTGCTCGCCAACACTTCCGCACGCCCCAGGCGCTCCCGCAAGGTCATGCAGCGCTGCTACCGCCCTGCTCCTCCTCTGCCGCAAGGGAACCCGGCGAGCTCCCCTGCTCCGGGCCGCGTGAGCGCCGCCGCGTCCAGCCCTGACCAGGCAGCCCCTCCCTTCTTCTTTCTTTCGCAAATCAGCGCGCTAAGGAGTCCTCTCGCCGCCTGCTGATCCTCTCCCTCCCTCGTGCAGAGACGTTGCCGGAATTTGGAGAACCCGAGCCGCCGTCGGCCACCACGCGGAAAGGGCTCACGGCGACGACCACCCTCCCGGCCACCCCAACTCCAGCCCACGCGTCGACGAGCACCGCGGCACCCAGGTGATGCTTCCGGACCTCCCCCCTTGCCGATTCCGTCTCTAGGCGTGCCTGCCGCCGTCGGCCGCCGTCCAGCGTCGCCGCCGCTCGTCGCCGGCAGAGCTCCGGCAGCCCCCGCTCCGGCCACCACCACCCACGTGACCGCCTTGGGTCACTGATCTTGTAGAGCAGCACCAAATTCCGTGCCTCGCCGCCGATCGCCGCCGGCGAGCCAGCAGAGCCACCCCGCCGCTCCGCCGCGCGCACGCGCGGGGAAAAAATTTGAAAATGGCCAGTGGCAGATTTGTAAATAAGGGTGAACTTCGATTAAAACTTTAAAATTCAATAACTCGAGAAATAAGAGGCCTAAAAATGTGAAATTAATTTTGTTTGACTCCAAAAATCTTGCTCTACCTGAAAAACAAGATGAGATCCAGGGTTATGCAGTAGGTTAGTAGAATTAAATCACCAAAGTTAGAACCTTGCTAAGAGTATTAAATTAATAATTCAAAATCTGCAACTGATAAAATCATGGGATTTGGTCAGTAAGCACTTCATGTCATTCCTAAACTTTCTGCTAAAGCACATTTCCATCTTTTATGCAAATTTTAGTGTTATTACATAATCCCCATTTTTAGTAAATAAATTTCTATAAATGCTTGGGTAGGATTTTAAATTCTGAAATTTTGCATTCCTACTCTTTGAGCATTTCTACATAAGTATAAAATCTCCATGAAAAATGTTTGGGCACCATCAGTGTGCTTTTGGCTGTTAAAGTTACTCATTCCTAATTAACTTAAGAATTTCAATATAATTGTTGCCTAATATATGCATATGGTTATTATTAGTGGTAAATCCATCCTTGGGACAACCCATGCAACATGTTAATCTTGACTTACAGTGAAGTTATGATTTTCTTTTGCATAATAATGATTCACAATTAATGTATATATCTAGATTAGTCAGGGCTACAATTAAAAGTGAACATGTAAAACTCTAGGAGGTTGCAATTAACCTTGAAAAATAAAATTTCTAGGTTCTCTTGCATAGGTAGTTTAATTGGGAAATGAGCCCTGGGTAAGTGGGAAGTCAAGGAGCCTTACATGTTTGCTAAGTGGGCCTCGATGGCATACTCGTAATTGGATATAGGTGATATGCTCATTTATTACCATGTCTCCCATTTCCCTAATTAGAAGTTTGTCCCCTGAAAGTTAATAATTGCCAGAGTGTGGTACAAACATGTCATCTCATGCATGAGCATCATTCCGTCAAATCCTATTTATTGAGGAAGTGTCATGCATCATCGTCCAACTCCTGACCATGCATTGCACTGCATTGACTAGGGAGCGAGACTGGGAGCAAGGACGTGGCAAGCAACCCTGAGGAGCCCGAAGTTGAGCTCAACCCCGTCGAAAACTTTAACTACGATCACTCCCAAGGCAAGCCCCGGTGCACACCTACTGATTTACGAGTCCTTTTATTTTGCCACCATAGAGGGATATTGTATTGTGCATTAGGTATAGGGCTTGGATGGAAACCCACTTGCATACACAAACTGTGACCTATACTTAGTTACGTCAGTAAGCCTTTCGTTAGCAACTGCTAGGCTTAAATTAGTGGAGTCAACGGTAGGCTATGGGATCACTTGATTCAATCATGATCCACGTGAAGAATAAAAGAATTGGTTAAAATTTGGGAACCTACCGTTGCAACCACGCGGACAAGTATTGAACAGTACCAAGTGCATACCTCTATATGGGAATTGGTAAACCTAGTAACTTGGGCGCCGTATTGTTGGACGGTATTACTCATCGATCCAGAGGTGATGTGAATGACACGGTGGATGCACGGGTCGAGGACCGCTGGAGAGTGCACGGGTTAAGCCTCGGATACAAAGTACTGTATCGCGGGGAGGACGTGTACTCGGGATCGATGGCCCCGGATCGACTTTATCGCAACCTCGTGAACGGTGGCCATACGTGTTCTTAAATGATGCGTATGTCGTGCATTTGGGTTATTCTCCTGCAGGATGTAAATCAATTCGAATTGCCGTCTCTCGCGGTCATGAGTATCTCTTGTTTCGAGCAGTGGCAATGATACTTTAAGTAGAGAAATTTGTTTAGGATGCTGATATTTATTTACTCTATGGATACAAATTGCTATGTTGTATTGTTCTTTATATTTGAACAGTCTTAGTAGCTAGCTAGGGTCCACTATAGTTCCTTTCCCGCAACAAGCAATTAAAATCTTGGTCAAGGAATAAGCATCGCCTCATAGAATTAATAGGTGCTTTTATGCAAATATCAAATAAACCTGGTCGGCCCCCTGCATACTAGGAGTCGGTTTTAGTAAACCCCTTTTGGATGGGTAAGTCTTGCGGAGTATGCTAGGTACTCAGGCTTTCCGATTATGTGGTTTTCAGGTTTGCCTCAAGCGACTTATTGCGATTGCTGTAACAAAATTGTGTGGGAAGGCGAGGAGCCCCAGAATTGGACCATTGAATGGGTCCCCGGCTCCCCTAATCAAGACGAGTGAGCCACTACCATAGGGCCGGCGTGGCTTGCTTAGGCTTGGCGGAGTGTTTGTCGTATCTCCCACCTCCGCATAATTATGAAATATGAACCAAGAACATATGTATAATAATGTAACTAAATTTGCTTCCGCCATGACTCTTGAGCTGTAATCTTATACCCTTAATGTTGTATCTCTGTATATGATGGATGTCCTGTGTGAATGCTATGTATGGTTACTTCGTTAACCATCTCCCGAGGCGATCCTGTACGGCACACTCTATACTTCGGTATAGGGTCGTGACAGCTGGTATCAGAGCCGACTCGGGATAAGCATCACACCGATGAACATTTTAAAAGACCTAAACAACCCGTTTTACGCCGCACGGTGAGGTACGAGCTAGTAGTGCCCATATAAGGACTTTATTAGTAGATGGCAAAGCTAACCCTGGGTTATGTTTGTTAAGTACTCGCCTCTACGGATTCTTCTCCGAAGGTATGTGTCTGTGCGCGGATCGGTTGCGCAAGAAACACCGAACGCCTTCCGGGTGGGCAAAGACCTGGACTTTGTTTGACGCGCGGACCGATTGCGCTTAAATATCGGCTGCCTTCCGGGTGGGCAAATACCTGGACATAACTGTCATTGTTATTTTGGCTTGTTTCTTTTGGATTTGATGTATTGTTTCTGAAATGGATCTATTGCAGGTATACTAACCACGGGTAGATCGCTTAGAAACGTGCGAGAAGTGTGCGTGCCATCGGACGGATCGATCTATATATTCGGTCAAGGTTTTCCTTTGTGAGGACGTAGGAAATCGGCATATTGAGCATTTGGCATTCATGCATACCACATGCATTTATCTTTACCAAATTATGTAAAAGGTCACAATTATCACAAACATGTAAATAATCAAACTCCGGGCGACTGCGAATCCCTATGGCGCTTAAAACGAAAGTTCGAATTTAATTGGGACGAACTCTGCCAGGAAAGTCAGTCCCACAAAAATGAGCATAACTTCCTCGATTTTAATCCGACGAAGGCGAATAAGTATCCGTTGGAAAGCTAATGTTTTCCCCTACGAGTTTGGTATAGTGGGTTTGTCTCAGAAAAATCAGTAAATGGGGCGGATTTTGCAAAAACAGCAAGCTTTCGGAAAGTCAGCAGCAGTCTCATTTCTGTCCTCTGTTTTTGGATGATCATAACTCTCGGAGATGTTATCGGTTAGGGATGTGGGAGCATGCGTTGGAAAGGTACTGAACTCCTCTACAATTAACAAAAAGGGATCAAAAGGTTAAATTGTACAGAGGCGACGTGTTTTTGCTCATCCCTGCAAGTTACCCTGTCGATCGTAGAACTGCATAGTTCTCCGTCCCACGGGTTGGACACCTTACGTTTTTTTTTTCTCCTTAACCGTCAATCCTTATGCCACTTTGGGCATGTATGCTTAAAGGGATATTAAGTTTTGACTCATCCTCGCAAAACTTATTCCGACAGATGGTGGACGACAAGCTCCCGAAGGACTACGAGCCCCTTCCCGCACGCATTCTCGAGTTGGAACGAGAGCGTGAGGCGCTGCAGCTCGCACTTGCCGCCCGAGACGCCCAGCTCGCCACTCGCGATGCGGAGATCGCGATCCTCAGGGGCAAACTGCACACTAGCGAGTTGGAGCGGGCGGACCTGTTCGAGCAGCTCCATGACGCTCAACTTATCATCGAGGGTGACGCTAGCGAGCAGTTGCAGGAGCAACTGAACCAGCGTAATGCCCAACTCACTGCTGCCCAAGAGGAGATCTACTCCCTTCATGGCCAGGTTGACGCCCTCTTGGAGGAGCGAAGCGAGCTCCAAGCTCAACGCGAAGAAGCCCAAGATGCGAGGGATGTCATGGAAGGGAACCTCAACGACGCACATGTCATCATCGCACAACAAGAACAACTTATTGGGCATCTCCAAGCTGCTAATGCCCAGCTGAACGCGGTTCTTAATGCCCAGCCACCCGTGCCACTCGCGGTGATTCCCCCAGACGACGCCGACTTGAGTGAGGACGGTGACTCCGGTGTTGACTATGAGGCGCCCCCTGGACCGGGCGACATGGAATGGGAGTCCGATGGTAGCAGGCACACCGAGTGACTGAGGCGTAGTAGGTCGTGTAGGGTGGAAGCTCGTGAAGACTTTGTGCTCGTATGTGGATAGTGCTAGTAGTGCTAGGTGGTGTTGTAACCGAAAGCTCTTCCAGACCACATGCTATCACGAGGTAGTAAGGGAACATAAGGATTTCCATGTATTGGAAGACGTGTCGCATGTACCCATGGTTTGATCATAAGTATGTTGCCTATGTTGTTGAAACTAGTGGAATCCAAGTGACCACCCGTAAATTGCACCGTGCACTGTCAACAGTTCCGTTATGAGCAGTTAAAATGTTATTGTTGTCACTGAATTATAGGCTTATTACCATAATGTTGCAGGCGATAATCGGGCTAATATGCTTTACCACTGTGACAGATGGTGCAAACTCGCCGTGGTGGAGAGAACCTCGGTGAGGCTCCCGGTGCCTTCAACGCGGGTGGAAACCAGCCGCCACCCAATGCTCCGCCCATGACGCCGATGGAGCAGCTCATCCACAATCAGAACGAGATGTTCCGCATGTTCATGGAGAACATGAATCGCCAAGGAGCTCCCGGACCACCACCGCTACAGCCCCGCGAATCGTCCTACAGCGACTTTTGGGCAACTCATCCGCCCACATTCGGCGAAGCTGGTGATCCGCTGGAAGCGGATAATTTCATTCGCACTCTAGAATCGAAGTTTGCTCTACTCCACTGCACCGACCACCAGAAGCCCCTCTTCGCAGCGCAGCAACTCCGCGGTTCCGCAAGTGCTTGGTGGGCAAGCTACACCACTGCTCTTGCCCCTGGCCACCAAGTCACTTGGCCGGAATTCTGCACCGCCTTTCGTGCACACCACATTCCGGCCGGTCTTATGAAGCGCAAGCTGCAAGAATTTCTCAACCTGAAGCAAGGCGCGGGAACTGTGCAAGAGTATGCACGGAAGTTCAACTACTTGGCTCAGTATGCGTCGTATCATGCCGACACGGACGAGAAGAAGAAAGATTGTTTCCGTTCGGGCCTTACCCCAAAGCTGCAAGACCGTCTGGCACAAGTTACCGCAGGGTCATTCAACGACCTAATAAGTGCCGCCATTGTGCAAGAAGATGCCATCCGTGCTAACCAGGAGGACAAGAAGAGGAAGCGTGCTATGGGAAGTTCGTCCGGATCCGCACTGCCCAAGTACAGGCTGGCAATCACCTCCCCGACGGGGCAGAAGTTCCGAGCTGCGCTACCGCCAGGAGGAGGGTCTCGTCCCACCTACTCGCAGCAGCACTTCCATTCCCGTGGAGGCAACCTGCAGCCCTCCGCTGGTCCCCGCCCCCCGCAGCAGACTAATCAAGTTGTGAAGCACAACTCCCCGCAGCCATGCTACAACTGTGGCCGAACCGGTCACTTTGCCAAGGAGTGCCGCTTTCCGAAGCGCAACCAGGGAAACAGCAACAACTCCAACCCCTCTGGAAACATCAACAACCACCCCAACAACGGTAACAACCACGGCAATAATGGGAGTCGTCCCCAGTCTTCTGCCCTTACCCACAAGAATGGCCGAGTCAATTATACCACGGTCGAAGAGATTCAAGTCGGAGAGCCCGTTCTCGCGGGTACGTTCTCGATCAACCAACACGCTGCCATGGTTCTCTTTGATTCAGGAGCAACGCATGATTTTATTAGTCAAGCATGTGTGAATCATCTGAAATTCACCCCCACCACTACGGGAACCCCATACATCATCACATCCCCCGGTGGGAAAATAAGAACTCACCTTGAGTTGAGAAAAGTGCCACTTAAGTTAGCAGGCAACGTGTACCCCGCTTCGTTAATCATCTAGATGGTCAGGGTATTGACATAATTCTTGGTATGAGGTGGATGACTAAACATAGAGCCGTCTTACACATTGATCCCGGGAGGTCCACTTGAACTCACCCCTCTATGGTCCGTCCATTCTTCGGTTGCCGAGTCCTAGATTGTCCATTCCTCAAGTGTGTCATGCTGAAGGGAAAAAGCTAGAGGATATTCCAGTGGTACGTGACTTCTCCGACGTGTTCCCAGATGAGTTACCAGGAATGCCTCCGGACAGAGACGTCGAGTTTAAGATTGAACTCCTACCCGGTACGGCGCCTATCTCTCGCAGGCCGTACAAGATGGCCCCTAATGAGTTAGCAGAATTAAAGGAACAGTTACAAGAGCTTATGGACAAGGGCTACATCTGACCGAGTTCATCTCCCTGGGATGTCCCGCCCTCTTTGTAAAGAAGAAAGACCAGACCCTACGTCTGTGTGTCGACTACAGGCCCCTGAATGCTGTAACCATTAAGAACAAGTACCCTTTACCTCGAATTGATATTCTATTCGATCAGCTTGTTGGTGCTAAAGTTTTCTCCAAGATTGACCTCCGATCCGGTTACCACCAAATAAAGATCCGAACCGAAGACGTTCCAAAAACTGCCTTCTCCACACGTTATGGTCTTTTCGAGTATCTCGTCATGTCTTTTGGTCTCACTAATGCTCCAGCCCATTTCATGTATTTGATGAATTCCGTGTTCATGCCAGAGTTGGATAAGTTCGTGGTCGTGTTCATCGACGACATCCTTATATACTCCAAATCCGAGGAAGAACACGCCGAACACCTCCGCATTGTTCTGCAACGACTCCGAGATCACCAGCTTTACGCCAAATTCAGCAAGTGTGAATTTTGGCTAAAGCAAGTTCCATTCTTGGGTCATATCATCTCCGTAGAAGGGGTAGCCGTTGATCCTGCCAAGGTAGAAGACGTGTTGAATTGGAGAGCTCTGAAATCGGTCAGGCAAATTCGCAGCTTCCTTGGCCTTGCTGGATATTACCGGAAATTTATTCCCAACTTCTCAAGCATTGCCAAGCCTATGACCAAGTTGCTGGAAAAGGATACGAAGTTTAAGTGGAGTAGTGCATGTGAAGAAGCCTTTCAATCACTTAAGAAGCACTTGACAACTGCTCCGGTTTTGGCTCAACCTGATATTACCAAACCATTCGACGTTTACTGTGATGCCTCCGGCACTGGGTTGGGTTGTGTGCTTATGCAAGAAGGCCGTGTCATTGCCTATGCCTCTCGACAGCTCCGAAAGCATGAGCAAAACTATCCCACTCACGATTTAGAATTGGCATCCGTAGTCCTGGCCTTAAAGATCTGGCGCCATTACCTGCTTGGTAACCTTGTCAACCTCTACACCGACCACAAAAGTCTCAAGTATATATTTACGCAGCAAGAACTGAATATGAGGCAACGAGATGGTTAGAATTAATTAAGGATTATGAATTGGAGATTCATTATCACCCCGGGAAGGCCAACGTGGTTGCCGACGCCCTAAGTCGTCGGGACCAATGCAATCACGCAGTAGTTTGTTCCATAGGAGCGTGCCCGAATTCAGATTCAAGCGAACCAAGTCTTCGTATCATTCCATTTGGATACTTGCATAATCTAGCTCTCATCCCTACCCTTCGCGAAGAAATTGCCGAGGCCCAGAAGGGAGACGAGGGGACGGAACGCATTCGACAGAAGATGCTCCAAGGGGAAGCTACATGTTTCCGACAGGACGAAGATGGAGTGCTATGGTTCAACAATCGCCTGGTCGTCCCAAAGAAAGAGAGTTAAGGAAGAAAATTTTGGATGAGGCTCACTTGTCCAAGTACTCCATACACCCCGGCAGCAACAAGATGTACCGTGGGTTAAGGGAAAAGTTTTGGTGGACGCGCATGAAAAGGGAAGTCGCTCGTTATGTTTCCGAATGCGATACGTGCCAGCGTGTGAAGGCCGACCACCTGAGGAAAGCTGGTCTTTTACACCCTTTAAAAATCCCTGCTTGGAAATGGGAGGATGTTGCTATGGACTTTATTGTCGGGTTACCCCTCACCCCCAAGAAACATGATTCCATATGGGTCATCGTGGATAGGTTGACCAAGTCCGCTCACTTTATTCCAGTCCATACAACCTACCCTACCAAGAAGTACTCTGAACTCTACATCACAAGAATTCTATGTTTGCACGGCGTGCCCAAGACTATTATCTCCGATCGAGGTCCCCAATTTATTGCTCGTTTTTGGGAGCAATTGCACGCTTGTCTCGGCACCACTCTCATCCGAAGTTCTGCTTATCACCCGCAGACCGATGGTCAAACCGAGAGGCTGAACCAATATTTAGAGGACATACTAAGAGCCTGTGTTTTGGACAATCGGGAGAATTGGGAAGATTGCCTTCCGTTCGCCGAATTCTCATACAACAATAGCTATCAGGAGAGCTCGGGAATGTCCCCGTTTGAGGCCTTGTACGGCCACTCATGCCGAACGCCGCTGAATTGGTCCGAATCAGGGGAAAGAACTAGTTTTGGTCCCGACCTCGTCATACAAGCCGAAGAAAAGGTGCGGCAGATTCAAGCTAACATGAGGGCAGCACAATCCCGTCAAATCAGCTATGCCAACAAAAGGAGACGCCCATTGGAGTTCGAGAAGGGCGACCATGTTTATCTACGAGTCTCTCCCAATAAGGCGTATCTCGCTTTGGAATCAAGGGCAAATTAGCACCCCGCTACATCGGACCCTTTCCGATCATGGAGAAGCATAGCGCCGTTGCTTATCGATTGCAACTACCGGAAACTCTTGAGCGGGTGCACAACGTGTTCCACGTATCCCAACTAAAGAAGTGTTTGAAGCCTCCGATCGATGTAGTTATCTCCGACACCGAGCAATTGGAAGAAGACCTCTCCTACCCCGAATACCCCGTCCGAATCATTGATCAAAAGGACCGGGTAACGCGCCATCGCACCACCACATTCTACAAGGTGCAATGGAGTAACCATACTGAAGAGGAAGCCACATGGGAACAAGAGGGGTTTCTGAAGGCCAACTTTCCAGAATTTTTGGCCCCCCAAAACCGGTAACCATCCGCACCCTCCCTTTTGTTCATTCTTTTGCAAATCTCGGGACGAGATTTCCTTAAGGGGGGTGTGCTGTGACATTCCATGTTACAACATGAAGTTAACTAAGCCTAACCTCAATTAAGGACTAAGCCGGAGTATGATTGATCCATGTGCTAAAGGATAAAGAAAAGAAACCTAGTTAATTAAATTCCAAAAATATTCAATTATGGGTCTCTCACAAACATCATCAAAATCCATGAAAGTACCCAGATATTTTTACATATTCTGAATGGCCATAATAAAATAGAATTTTGAGAATTTTTCCAGAATTTTCGGTAACCATTTAATACCCTTAAAAATTTCCCCAAAGTCAGAAAAGTGTATTTCGGGTTTAGAATTTTCATAAATTCTCAAGGGCAAACTAACAGGTGCACCCAACAGAAAAGTTGGAGCACACGTTTACTGAATGCACACAAAAAGTTGCGTCAAATTTGGAGCACGGGAACGTGTCAGAATTTACCAAACCCGAGTCCAAGTTCTGGGTCAAGCCGGGTCAACCGCCCCTTCCCTCTCCCATTCTCTCCGGCCAGTCTCCGCCCGACACCGACGCGCCCGTACGAGCCACCGTCGATCGCTGTAGCCCCGTCACGGTCACTGCTCCGCCGAATCGCGCCTGTGCCACCGGCCGGCATTGAAGCTCCACCGGAGGAGCCGCTCCCTGCCCGACAGCTCGCCGTCCTCCCTCCTTCCCTCTCTCGGCTCCTCTTTCCGGCGGCCACAACATAAGGGCAGCAGCAGCTCACCCACCCCCATTCCTCTCCCTCTCTGCTCGCCAACACTTCCGCACGCCCCAGGCGCTCCCACAAGGTCGTGCAGCGCTGCTACCGCCCTGCTCCTCCTCTGCCGCAAGGGAACCCGGCGAGCTCCCCTGCTCCGGGCCGCGTGAGCGCCGCCGCGTCCAGCCCTGACCAGGCACCCCTCCCTTCTTCTTTCTTTCGCAAATCAGCGCGCTAAGGAGTCCTCTCGCCGCCTGCTGATCCTCTCCCTCCCTCATGCAGAGACGTTGCCGGAATTTGGAGAACCCGAGCCGCCGTCGGCCACCACGCGGAAAGGGCTCACGGCGACGACCACCCTCCCGGCCACCCCAACTCCAGCCCACGCGTCGACGAGCACCGCGGCACCCAGGTGATGCTTCCGGACCTCCCCCCTTGCCGATTCCGTCTCTAGGCGTGCCTGCCGCCGTCGGCCGCCGTCCAGCGTCGCCGCCGCTCGTCGCCGGCAGAGCTCCGGCAGCCCCCGCTCCGGCCACCACCACCCACGTGACCGCCTTGGGTCACTGATCTTGTAGAGCAGCACCAAATTCCGTGCCTCGCCGCCGATCGCCGCCGGCGAGCCAGCAGAGCCACCCCGCCGCTCCGCCGCGCGCACGCGCGGGGAAAAAATTTGAAAATGGCCAGTGGCAGATTTGTAAATAAGGGTGACTTCGATTAAAACTTTAAAATTCAATAACTCGAGAAATAAGAGGCCTAAAAATGTGAAATTAATTTTGTTTGACTCCAAAAATCTTGCTCTGCCTGAAAAACAAGATGAGATCCAGGGTTATGCAGTAGGTTAGTAGAATTAAATCACCAAAGTTAGAACCTTGCTAAGAGTATTAAATTAATAATTCAAAATCTGCAACTGATAAAATCATGGGATTTGGTCAGTAAGCACTTCATGTCATTCCTAAACTTTCTGCTAAAGCACATTTCCATCTTTTATGCAAATTTTAGTGTTATTACATAATCCCCATTTTTAGTAAATAAATTTCTATAAATGCTTGGGTAGGATTTTAAATTCTGAAATTTTGCATTCCTACTCTTTGAGCATTTCTACATAAGTATAAAATCTCCATGAAAAATGTTTGGGCACCATCAGTGTGCTTTTGGCTGTTAAAGTTACTCATTCCTAATTAACTTAAGAATTTCAATATAATTGTTGCCTAATATATGCATATGGTTATTATTAGTGGTAAATCCATCCTTGGGACAACCCATGCAACATGTTAATCTTGACTTACAGTGAAGTTATGATTTTCTTTTGCATAATAATGATTCACAATTAATGTATATATCTAGATTAGTCAGGGCTACAATTAAAAGTGAACATGTAAAACTCTAGGAGGTTGCAATTAACCTTGAAAAATAAAATTTCTAGGTTCTCTTGCATAGGTAGTTTAATTGGGAAATGAGCCCTGGGTAAGTGGGAAGTCAAGGAGCCTTACATGTTTGCTAAGTGGGCCTCGATGGCATACTCGTAATTGGATATAGGTGATATGCTCATTTATTACCATGTCTCCCATTTCCCTAATTAGAAGTTTGTCCCCTGAAAGTTAATAATTGCCAGAGTGTGGTACAAACATGTCATCTCATGCATGAGCATCATTCCGTCAAATCCTATTTATTGAGGAAGTGTCATGCATCATCGTCCAACTCCTGACCATGCATTGCACTGCATTGACTAGGGAGCGAGACTGGGAGCAAGGACGTGGCAAGCAACCCTGAGGAGCCCGAAGTTGAGCTCAACCCCGTCGAAAACTTTAACTACGATCACTCCCAAGGCAAGCCCCGGTGCACCCCTACTGATTTACGAGTCCTTTTATTTTGCCACCATAGAGGGATATTGTATTGTGCATTAGGTATAGGGCTTGGATGGAAACCCACTTGCATACACAAACTGTGACCTATACTTAGTTACGTCAGTAAGCCTTTCGTTAGCAACTGCTAGGCTTAAATTAGTGGAGTCAACGGTAGGCTATGGGATCACTTGATTCAATCATGATCCACGTGAAGAATAAAAGAAATTGGTTAAAATTTGGGAACCTACCGTTGCAACCACGCGGACAAGTATTGAACAGTACCAAGTGCATACCTCTATTTGGGAATTGGTAAACCTAGTAACTTGGGCGCCGTATTGTTGGACGGTATTACTCATCGATCCAGAGGTGATGTGAATGACACGGTGGATGCACGGGTCGAGGACCGCTGGAGAGTGCACGGGTTAAGCCTCGGATACAAAGTACTGTATCGCGGGGAGGACGTGTACTCGGGATCGATGGCCCCGGATCGACTTTATCGCAACCTCGTGAACGGTGGCCATACGTGTTCTTAAATGATGCGTATGTCGTGCATTTGGGTTATTCTCCTGCAGGATGTAAATCAATTCGAATTGCCGTCTCTCGCGGTCATGAGTATCTCTTGTTTCGAGCAGTGGCAATGATACTTAAGTAGAGAAATTTGTTTAGGATGCTGATATTTATTTACTCTATGGATACAAATTGCTATGTTGTATTGTTCTTTATATTTGAACAGTCTTAGTAGCTAGCTAGGGTCCACTATAGTTCCTTTCCCGCAACAAGCAATTAAAATCTTGGTCAAGGAATAAGCATCGCCTCATAGAATTAATAGGTGCTTTTATGCAAATATCAAATAAACCCGGTCGGCCCCCTGCATACTAGGAGTCGGTTTTAGTAAACCCCTTTTGGACGGGTAAGTCTTGCGGAGTATGCTAGGTACTCAGGCTTTGCGATTATGTGGTTTTCAGGTTTGCCTCAAGCGACTTATTGCGATTGCTGTAACAAAATTGTGTGGGAAGGCGAGGAGCCCCAGAATTGGACCATTGAATGGGTCCCCGGCTCCCCTAATCAAGACGAGTGAGCCACTACCATAGGGCCGGCGTGGCTTGCTTAGGCTTGGCGGAGTGTTTGTCGTATCCCCCACCTCCGCATAATTATGAAATATGAACCAAGAACATATGTATAATAATGTAACTAAATTTGCTTCCGCCATGACTCTTGAGCTGTAATCTTATACCCTTAATGTTGTATCTCTGTATATGATGGATGTCCTGTGTGAATGCTATGTATGGTTACTTCGTTAACCATCTCCCGAGGCGATCCTGTACGGCACACTCTATACTTCGGTATAGGGTCGTGACAGCTGGTATCAGAGCCGACTCGGGATAAGCATCACACCGATGAACATTTTAAAAGACCTAAACAACCCGTTTTACGCCGCACGGTGAGGTACGAGCTAGTAGTGCCCATATAAGGACTTTATTAGTAGATGGCAAAGCTAACCGTGGGTTATGTTTGTTAAGTTACTCGTCTCTACGGATTCTTCCCCGAAGGTATGTGCCTGTGCGCGGATCGGTTGCGCAAGAAACACCGAACGCCTTCCGGGTGGGCAAAGACCTGGACTTTGTTTGACGCGCGGACCGATTGCGCTTAAATATCGGCTGCCTTCCGGGTGGGCAAATACCTGGACATAACTGTCATTGTTATTTTGGCTTGTTTCTTTTGGATTTGATGTATTGTTTCTGAAATGGATCTATTGCAGGTATACTAACCACGGGTAGATCGCTTAGAAACGTGCGAGAAGTGTGCGTGCCATCGGACGGATCGATCTATATATTCGGTCAAGGTTTTCCTTTGTGAGGACGTAGGAAATCGGCATATTGAGCATTTGGCATTCATGCATACCACATGCATTTATCTTTACCAAATTATGTAAAAGGTCACAATTATCACAAACATGTGAAATAATCAAACTCCGGGCGACTGCGAATCCCTATGGCGCTTAAAACGAAAGTTCGAATTTAATTGGGACGAACTCTGCCAGGAAAGTCAGTCCCACAAAAATGAGCATAACTTCCTCGATTTTAATCCGACGAAGGCGAATAAGTATCCGTTATAAAGCTAATGTTTTCCCCTACGAGTTTGGTATAGTGGGTTTGTCTCAGAAAAATCAGTAAATGGGTCGGATTTTGCAAAAACAGCAAGCTTTCGGAAAGTTCAGCAGCAGTCTCATTTCTGTCCTCTGTTTTTGGATGATCATAACTCTCGGAGATGTTATCGGTTAGGGATGTGGGAGCATGCGTTGGAAAGGTACTGAACTCCTCTACAATTAACAAAAAGGGGTCAAAAGGTTAAATTGTACAGAGGCGACGTGTTTTTGCTCATCCCTGCAAGTTACCCTGTCAATCGTAGAACTGCATAGTTCTCCGTCCCACGGGTTGGACACCTTACGTTTTTTTTTTCTCCCTTATCCGTCAATCCTTATGCCACTTTGGGCATGTATGCTTAAAGGGATATTAAGTTTTGACTCATCCTCGCAAAACTTATTCCGACAGATGGTGGACGACAAGCTCCCGGAGAACTACGAGCCCCTTCCCGCACGCATTCTCGAGTTGGAACGAGAGCGTGAGGCGCTGCAGCTCGCACTTGCCGCCCGAGACGCCCAGCTCGCCACTCGCGATGCGGAGATCGCGGTCCTCAGGGGCAAACTGCACACTAGCGAGTTGGAGCGGGCGGACCTGTTCGAGCAGCTCCATGACGCTCAACTTATCATCGAGGGTGACGCTAGCGAGCAGTTGCAGGAGCAACTGAACCAGCGTAATGCCCAACTCACTGCTGCCCAAGAGGAGATCTACTCCCTTCATGGCCAGGTTGACGTCCTCTTGGAGGAGCGAAGCGAGCTCCAAGCTCAACGCGAAGAAGCCCAAGATGCGAGGGATGTCATGGAAGGGAACCTCAACGACGCACATGTCATCATCGCACAACAAGAACAACTCATTGGGCATCTCCAAGTTGCTAATGCCCAGCTGAACGCGGTTCTTAATGCCCAGCCACCCGTGCCACTCGCGGTGATTCCCCCAGACGACGCCGACTTGAGTGAGGACGGTGACTCCGGTGTTGACTATGAGGCACCCCCTGGACCGGGCGACATGGAATGGGAGTCCGCGGGTAGCAGCCACGCCGAGTGACTGAGGCATAGTGGGTTGTGTAGGGTGGAAGCTCGTGAAACTTTGTGCTCGTATGTGGATAGTGCTAGTAGTGCTAGGTAGAGTTGTAATCGAAAGCTCTTCCAGACCACATGCTATCACGAGGTAGTAGGGTAACATAAGGATTTCCATGTATTGGAAGACGTGTCGCATGTACCCATGGTTAGATCATAAGTATGTTGCCTATATTGTTGAAACTAGTGGAATCCAAGTTACCACCCGTAATTTGCACCGTGCACTGTCAACAGTTCCGTTATGGGCAGTTAAAATGTTATTGTTGTCACTGAATTATAGGCTTATTACCATAATGTTGCAGGCGATAATCGGGCTCATATGCTTTACTCCTGTGACAGATGGTGCAAACTCGCCGTGGTGGAGAGAACCTCGGTGAGGCTCCCGATGCCTCCAACGCGGGTAGAAACCAGCCGCCACCCAATGCTCCGCCCATGACGCCGATGGAGCAGCTCATCCACAAACAGAACGAGATGTTCCGCATGTTCATGGAGACATGAATCGCCAAGGAGCTCCCAGACCACCACCACCGCCGCAGCCCCGCGAATCATCCTACAGCGACTTTTGGGCAACTCATCCGCCCACATTCGGCGAAGCTGGTGATCCGCTGGAAGCGGATAATTTCATTCGCACTCTAGAATTGAAGTTTGCTCTACTCCACTGCACCGACCACCAGAAGCCCCTCTTCGCAGCGCAGCAACTCCGCGGTTCCGCAAGTGCTTGGTGGGCAAGCTACACCACTGCTCTTGCCCCTGGCCACCAAGTCACTTGGCCGGAATTCTGCACCGCCTTTCGTGCACACCACATTTCGGCCGGTCTTATGAAGCGCAAGCTGCAAGAATTTCTCAACCTGAAGCAAGGCGCGGGAACTGTGCAAGAGTACGCACGGAAGTTCAACTACTTGGCTCAGTATGCATCGTATCATGCCGACACGGACGAGAAGAAGAAAGATTGTTTCCGTTCGGGCCTTACCCCGAAGCTGCAAGACCGTCTGGCACAAGTCACCGCAGGGTCATTCAACGACCTAATAAGTGCCGCCATTGTGCAAGAAGATGCCATCCGTGCTAACCAGGAGGACAAGAAGAGGAAGCGTGCTATGGGAAGTTCGTCCGGATCCGCACTGCCCAAGTACAGGCTGGCAATCACCTCCCCGACGGGGCAGAAGTTCCGAGCTGCGCTACCGCCAGGAGGAGGGCCTCGTCCGACCTACTCGCAGCAGCACTTCCATTCCCGTGGAGGCAACCTGCAGCCCTCCGCTGGTCCCCGCCCCCCGCAGCAGACTAATCAAGTTGTGAAGCACAACACCCCGCAGCCATGCTACAACTGTGGCCGAACCGACCACTTTGCCAAGGAGTGCCGCTTTCCGAAGCGCAACCAGGGAAACAACAACAACTCCAACCCCTCTGGAAACATCGACAACCACCCCAGCAATGGTAACAACCACGGCAACAATGGGAGTCGTCCCCAGTCTTCTGCCCTTACCCACAAGAATGGCCGAGTCAATTATACCACGGTCGAAGAAATTCAAGTCGGAGAGCCCGTTCTCGCGGGTACGTTCTCGATCAACCAACACGCTGCCATGGTTCTTTTTGATTCAGGAGCAACGCATGATTTTATTAGTCAAGCATGTGTGAATCATCTGAAAATCACCCCCACCACTACGGGAACCCCATACATCATCACATCCCCCGGTGGGAAAATAAGAACTCACCTTGAGTTGAGAAAAGTGCCACTTAAGTTAGCAGGCAACGTGTACCCCGCTTCGTTAATCATCTTAGATGGTCAGGGTATTGACATAATTCTTGGTATGAGGTGGATGACTAAACATAGAGCCGTCTTACACATTGAATCCCGGGAGGTCCACTTGAACTCACCCCTCTATGGTCCGTCCATTCTTCGGTTGCCGAGTCCTAGATTGTCCATTCCTCAAGTGTGTCATGCTGAAGGGAAAAAGCTAGAGGATATTCCAGTGGTACGTGACTTCTCCGACGTGTTCCCAGATGAGTTACCAGGAATGCCTCCGGACAGAGACGTCGAGTTTAAGATTGAACTCCTACCCGGTACGGCGCCTATCTCTCGCAGGCCGTACAAGATGGCCCCTAATGAGTTAGCAGAATTAAAGGAACAGTTACAAGAGCTTATGGACAAGGGCTACATCCGACCGAGTTCATCTCCCTGGGGATGTCCCGCCCTCTTTGTAAAGAAGAAAGACCAGACCCTACGTCTGTGTGTCGACTACAGGCCCCTGAATGCTGTAACCATTAAGAACAAGTACCCTTTACCCCGAATTGACATTCTATTTGATCAGCTTGTTGGTGCTAAAGTTTTCTCCAAGATTGACCTCCGATCCGGTTACCACCAAATAAAGATCCGAACCGAAGACGTTCCAAAAGCTGCCTTCTCCACACGTTATGGTCTTTTCGAGTATCTCGTCATGTCTTTTGGTCTCACTAATGCTCCAGCCCATTTCATGTATTTGATGAATTCCGTGTTCATGCCAGAGTGGGATAAGTTCGTGGTCGTGTTCATCGACGACATCCTTATATACTCCAAATCCGAGGAAGAACACGTCGAACACCTCCGCATTGTTCTGCAACGACTCCGAGATCACCAGCTTTACGCCAAATTCAGCAAGTGTGAATTTTGGCTAAAGCAAGTTCCATTCTTGGGTCATATCATCTCCGTAGAAGGGGTAGCCGTTGATCCTGCCAAGGTAGAAGACGTGTTGAATTGGAGAACTCCGAAATCGGTCAGGCAAATTCGCAGCTTCCTTGGCCTTGCTGGATATTACCGGAAATTTATTCCCAACTTCTCAAGCATTGCCAAGCCTATGACCAAGTTGCTAGAAAAGGATACGAAGTTTAAGTGGAGTAGTGCATGTGAAGAAGCCTTTCAATCACTTAAGAAGCACTTGACAACTGCTTCGATTTTGGCTCAACCTGATATTACCAAACCATTCGACGTTTACTGTGATGCCTCCGGCACTGGGTTGGGTTGTGTGCTTATGCAAGAAGGCCGTGTCATTGCCTATGCCTCTCGACAGCTCCGAAAGCATGAGCAAAACTACCCCACTCACGATTTAGAATTGGCATCCGTAGTCCTGGCCTTAAAGATCTGGCGCCATTACCTGCTTGGTAACCTTGTCAACCTCTACACCGACCACAAAAGTCTCAAGTATATATTTACGCAGCAAGAACTGAATATGAGGCAACAGAGATGGTTAGAATTAATTAAGGATTATGAATTGGAGATTCATTATCACCCCGGGAAGGCCAACGTGGTTGCCGACGCCCTAAGTCGTCGGGACCAATGCAATCACGCAGTAGTTTGTTCCATGGGAGCGTGCCCGAATTCAGATTCAAGCGAACCAAGTCTTCGTATCATTCCATTTGGATACTTGTATAATCTAGCTCTCATCCCTACCCTTCGCGAAGAAATTGCCGAGGCCCAGAAGGGAGACGAGGGGACGGAACGCATTCGACAAAAGATACTCCAAGGGGAAGCTACATGTTTCCGACAGGACGAAGATGGAGTGCTATGGTTCAACAATCGCCTGGTCGTCCCAAAGAAAGAGGAGTTAAGGAAGAAAATTTTGGATGAGGCTCACTTGTCCAAGTACTCCATACACCCCGGCAGCAACAAGATGTACCGTGGGTTAAGGGAAAAGTTTTGGTGGACGCGCATGAAAAGGGAAGTCGCTCGTTATGTTTCCGAATGCGATACGTGCCAGCGTGTGAAGGCCGACCACCTGAGGAAAGCTGGTCTTTTACACCCTTTAAAAATCCCCGCTTGGAAATGGGAGGATGTTGCTATGGATTTTATTGTCGGGTTACCCCTCACCCCCAAGAAACATGATTCCATATGGGTCATCGTGGATAGGTTGACCAAGTCCGCTCACTTTATTCCAGTCCATACAACCTACCCTACCAAGAAGTATTCTGAACTCTACATCACAAGAATTCTATGTTTGCACGGCGTGCCCAAGACTATTATCTCCGATCGAGGTCCCCAATTTATTGCTCGTTTTTGGGAACAATTGCACGCTTGTCTCGGCACCACTCTCATCCGAAGTTCTGCTTATCACCCGCAGACCGATGGTCAAACCGAGAGGCTGAACCAATATTTAGAGGACATACTAAGAGCCGGTGTTTTGGACAATCGGGAGAATTGGGAAGATTGCCTTCCGTTCGCCGAATTCTCATACAACAATAGCTATCAGGAGAGCTCGGGAATGTCCCCGTTTGAGGCCTTGTACGGCCACTCATGCCGAACGCCGCTGAATTGGTCCGAATCAGGGGAAAGAACTAATTTTGGTCCCGACCTCGTCATACAAGCCGAAGAAAAGGTGCGGCAGATTCAAGCTAACATGAAGGCAGCACAATCCCGTCAAATCAGCTATGCCAACAAAAGGAGACGCCCATTGGAGTTCGAGAAGGGGGACCATGTTTATCTACGAGTCTCTCCCAATAAGGGCGTATCTCGCTTTGGAATCAAGGGCAAATTAGCACCCCGCTACATCGGACCCTTTCCGATCATGGAGAAGCATAGCGCCGTTGCTTATCGATTGCAACTACCGGAAACTCTTGAGCGGGTGCACAACGTGTTCCACGTATCCCAACTAAAGAAGTGTTTGAAGCCTCCGATCGATGTAGTTATCTCCGACACCGAGCAATTGGAAGAAGACCTCTCCTACCCCGAATACCCCGTCCGAATCATTGATCAAAAGGACCGGGTAACGCGCCATCGCACCACCACATTCTACAAGGTGCAATGGAGTAACCATACTGAAGAGGAAGCCACATGGGAACAAGAGGGGTTTCTGAAGGCCAACTTTCCAGAATTTTTGGCCCCCCAAAACCGGTAACCATCCGCACCCTCCCTTTTGTTCATTCTTTTGCAAATCTCGGGACGAGATTTCCTTAAGGGGGGTGTGCTGTGACATTCCATGTTACAACATGAAGTTAACTAAGCCTAACCTCAATTAAGGACTAAGCCGGAGTATGATTGATCCATGTGCTAAAGGATAAAGAAAAGAAACCTAGTTAATTAAATTCCAAAAATATTCAATTATGGGTCTCTCACAAACATCATCAAAATCCATGAAAGTACCCAAATATTTTTACATATTCTGAATGGCCATAATAAAATAGAATTTTGAGAATTTTTCCAGAATTTTTGGTAACCATTTAATACCCTTAAAAATTTCCCCAAAGTCAGAAAAGTGTATTTCGGGTTTAGAATTTTCATAAATTCTCAAGGGCAAACTAACAGGTGCACCCAACAGAAAAGTTGGAGCACACGTTTTACTGAATGCACACAAAAAGTTGCGTCAAATTTGGAGCACGGGAACGTGTCAGAATTTACCAAACCCGAGTCCAAGTTCTGGGTCAAGCCGGGTCAACCGCCCCTTCCCTCTCCCATTCTCTCCGGCCAGTCTCCGCCCGACACCGACGCGCCCGTACGAGCCACCGTCGATCGCTGTAGCCCCGTCACGGTCACTGCTCCGCCGAATCGCGCCTGTGCCACCGGCCGGCATTGAAGCTCCACCGGAGGAGCCGCTCCCTGCCCGACAGCTCGCCGTCCTCCCTCCTTCCCTCTCTCGGCTCCTCTTTCCGGCGGCCACAACATAAGGGCAGCAGCAGCTCACCCACCCCCATTCCTCTCCCTCTCTGCTCGCCAACACTTCCGCACGCCCCAGGCGCTCCCGCAAGGTCGTGCAGCGCTGCTACCGCCCTGCTCCTCCTCTGCCGCAAGGGAACCCGGCGAGCTCCCCTGCTCCGGGCCGCGTGAGCGCCGCCGCGTCCAGCCCTGACCAGGCAGCCCCTCCCTTCTTCTTTCTTTCGCAAATCAGCGCGCTAAGGAGTCCTCTCGCCGCCTGCTGATCCTCTCCCTCCCTCGTGCAGAGACGTTGCCGGAATTTGGAGAACCCGAGCCGCCGTCGGCCACCACGCGGAAAGGGCTCACGGCGACAACCACCCTCCCGGCCACCCCAACTCCAGCCCACGCGTCGACGAGCACCGCGGCACCCAGGTGATGCTTCCGGACCTCCCCCCTTGCCGATTCCGTCTCTAGGCGTGCCTGCCGCCGTCGGCCGCCGTCCAGCGTCGCCGCCGCTCGTCGCCGGCAGAGCTCCGGCAGCCCCCGCTCCGGCCACCACCACCCACGTGACCGCCTTGGGTCACTGATCTTGTAGAGCAGCACCAAATTCCGTGCCTCGCCGCCGATCGCCGCCGGCGAGCCAGCAGAGCCACCCCGCCGCTCCGCCGCGCGCACGCGCGGGGAAAAAAATTTGAAAATGGCCAGTGGCAGATTTGTAAATAAGGGTGAACTTCGATTAAAACTTTAAAATTCAATAACTCGAGAAATAAGAGGCCTAAAAATGTGAAATTAATTTTGTTTGACTCCAAAAATCTTGCTCTACCTGAAAAACAAGATGAGATCCAGGGTTATGCAGTAGGTTAGTAGAATTAAATCACCAAAGTTAGAACCTTGCTAAGAGTATTAAATTAATAATTCAAAATCTACAACTGATAAAATCATGGGATTTGGTCAGTAAGCACTTCATGTCATTCCTAAACTTTCTGCTAAAGCACATTTCCATCTTTTATGCAAATTTTAGTGTAATTACATAATCCCCATTTTTAGTAAATAAATTTCTATAAATGCTTGGGTAGGATTTTAATTCTGAAATTTTGCATTCCTACTCTTTGAGCATTTCTACATAAGTATAAAATCTCCATGAAAAATGTTTGGGCACCATCAGTGTGCTTTTGGCTGTTAAAGTTACTCATTCCTAATTAACTTAAGAATTTCAATATAATTGTTGCCTAATATATGCATATGGTTATTATTAGTGGTAAATCCATCCTTGGGACAACCCATGCAACATGTTAATCTTGACTTACAGTGAAGTTATGATTTTCTTTTGCATAATAATGATTCACAATTAATGTATATATCTAGATTAGTCAGGGCTACAATTTAAAAGTGAACATGTAAAACTCTAGGAGGTTGCAATTAACCTTGAAAAATAAAAATTTCTAGGTTCTCTTGCATAGGTAGTTTAATTGGGAAATGAGCCCTGGGTAAGTGGGAAGTCAAGGAGCCTTACATGTTTGCTAAGTGGGCCTCGATGGCATACTCGTAATTGGATATAGGTGATATGCTCATTTATTACCATGTCTCCCATTTCCCTAATTAGAAGTTTGTCCCCTGAAAGTTAATAATTGCCAGAGTGTGGTACAAACATGTCATCTCATGCATGAGCATCATTCCGTCAAATCCTATTTATTGAGGAAGTGTCATGCATCATCGTCCAACTCCTGACCATGCATTGCACTGCATTGACTAGGGAGCGAGACTGGGAGCAAGGACGTGGCAAGCAACCCTGAGGAGCCCGAAGTTGAGCTCAACCCCGTCGAAAAATTTAACTACGATCACTCCCAAGGCAAGCCCCGGTGCACCCCTACTGATTTACGAGTCCTTTTATTTTGCCACCATAGAGGGATATTGTATTGTGCATTAGGTATAGGGCTTGGATGGAAACCCACTTGCATACACAAACTGTGACCTATACTTAGTTACGTCAGTAAGCCTTTCGTTAGCAACTGCTAGGCTTAAATTAGTGGAGTCAACGGTAGGCTATGGGATCACTTGATTCAATCATGATCCACGTGAAGAATAAAAAAAAATTGGTTAAAATTTGGGAACCTACCGTTGCAACCACGCGGACAAGTATTGAACAGTACCAAGTGCATACCTCTATATGGGAATTGGTAAACCTAGTAACTTGGGCGCCGTATTGTTGGACGGTATTACTCATCGATCCAGAGGTGATGTGAATGACACGGTGGATGCACGGGTCGAGGACCGCTGGAGAGTGCACGGGTTAAGCCTCGGATACAAAGTACTGTATCGCGGGGAGGACGTGTACTCGGGATCGATGGCCCCGGATCGACTTTATCGCAACCTCGTGAACGGTGGCCATACGTGTTCTTAAATGATGCGTATGTCGTGCATTTGGGTTATTCTCCTGCAGGATGTAAATCAATTCGAATTGCCGTCTCTCGCGGTCATGAGTATCTCTTGTTTCGAGCAGTGGCAATGATACTTTAAGTAGAGAAATTTGTTTAGGATGCTGATATTTATTTACTCTATGGATACAAATTGCTATGTTGTATTGTTCTTTATATTTGAACAGTCTTAGTAGCTAGCTAGGGTCCACTATAGTTCCTTTCCCGCAACAAGCAATTAAAATCTTGGTCAAGGAATAAGCATCGCCTCATAGAATTAATAGGTGCTTTTATGCAAATATCAAATAAACCTGGTCGGCCCCCTGCATACTAGGAGTCGGTTTTAGTAAACCCCTTTTGGACGGGTAAGTCTTGCGGAGTATGCTAGGTACTCAGGCTTTGCGATTATGTGGTTTTCAGGTTTGCCTCAAGCGACTTATTGCGATTGCTGTAACAAAATTGTGTGGGAAGGCGAGGAGCCCCAGAATTGGACCATTGAATGGGTCCCCGGCTCCCCTAATCAAGACGAGTGAGCCACTACCATAGGGCTGGCGTGGCTTGCTTAGGCTTGGCGGAGTGTTTGTTGTATCTCCCACCTCCGCATAATTATGAAATATGAACCAAGAACATATGTATAATAATGTAACTAAATTTGCTTCCGCCATGACTCTTGAGCTGTAATCTTATACCCTTAATGCTGTATCTCTGTATATGATGGATGTCCTGTGTGAATGCTATGTATGGTTACTTCGTTAACCATCTCCCGAGGCGATCCTGTACGGCACACTCTATACTTCGGTATAGGGTCGTGACAGAAGGGGGTACATAAAGAATCCTACTTGTAGTCTACAAGGGTTTACATAGTAAGTCTATCTCTAATTGCCTTGCGCTCCAAGCCGACTTGGTCGGTTTCCTTATTGGTGGTCCACCCGGTCGTCTACCGACGTAGGCCTAATTCTAGATACCGGTAATGTAAGAATTCCACAGAGTGGATCGAGGAAAGTGGTTGAAAGAGACCCGGCTTGGAGTGTGCTGTTGAGCAGCTCAAGCTTCCCCAACGCAGACGTAGGGTTCACAGGGTGAATCTAAACTTCAACAAACAAATCTCCGTGTGCTTTATTTGGTTTGCTCTCTTAAGTTGTTGCTTTATTTATTGGGATTCACTAGGATGCATGAGTAGCTATGCTTGTCTCCTCTGTGTTTAAATGTGCTAGTTCTTGTGTAACTTATTAGAATCTATTGAGCTTGCTACAACTTAGCAGGTCACCGTTATTCTTGTTTTAATCTCTCCGTCCCAAGAAAACCGATGGGTTTGGTTTCCCAAACCGGTGGGTCTGGTTTTGTAGTTGTGAAATTTTACAAAGTCTTAATGACTCCACTTTGTCCATGCCTTGTTGTAGCCTTGGTTAAGTCTTGATTCTTTAGGCTTCATAATTCATGAGTAGACCATTAATTGCTATCTGTGCCTGATAAACCGGTGTGTCCAATTTACCAAACCGGTAGGTCCAATTTTGGACTTTGTCTTTTAAGGCTGATTCTCTGTGGATTGATTTGGGGTGGTTCCTGCGTTTGTTTTCTTAGCTTGGCTGTTTTTCTCATTATCTTGTTTTATACCAAGCTCTCTGACAAAACTTGAGGTTTCGGTTTGCCAAACCGGAGCAACCGGTTTTGGTAGTTTTAATTCTGCTGCGAGTTCTGTTAATTTTTTAGGAATGCCTATTCACCCCCTGCCCCATCTAGGCGACATCCAGGGACTTTCAATTAGTATCAGAGCCTAATCTCCTTATTAGGCCTAACCGCTTGGAGAATTGATCATGTCGCAATGTAAAATATGTCAAATTCCCTATGGGTGTTCTAGTGCTTCATTTTCTTTCATTTCACAATCATCATACAAGGAACCTTATTTCGATGGCACAAATTATGCTAATTGGAGACCTAAAATGATCCCATATTTTTAGGAGATGAGTTCCAAAATTTGGTGGGTTGTAGATGTAGGTTTTTCTCACAACATTGCCAGGGTATCTACCATACAAGCACAAGAAAAATGCCTACATCTCCAAGCCCAAGCTACCAATGCCTTATTTGGTGCATTGAGTAGGGATGTCTTTCATAAGATATACAAGTTGAAGAGTTCTCAAGCTATGTGGATTCGGATTCAAGAGATATATTATGGATCCAAGAACACAAGAGATGATTCCAACAATATGGAGTCGAGCTTTCAAGAAGACAAGACTCAAGCTACAATCCTGGAAAAACCGGACACACCGGTTTCCCAAACCAGAGGTACCTGTTTTGGCAGAACAACAATCATCACTGCTGACAATCCCTATTAGAGGTTTAGACCAAATGAAGAGTCTATGTCACCAAGGAGCTCAATCTCAGATGATGAAAAATCTTTTTACCTCATGGCCAAGAGACAAAGAAAATCCCATGGATCCTTAGTTGGAAAGGTCGACAACTTAAGGAATGATCATACTAGTGCTACTAACATGTCTTCTTATGTAGCACAGCTAGAAGAGACAAATAAAAGAATTATGACTGAGTTTCAAAAACTTGCTAGCATGCACAAGAAATTGCAAGAGAGACATGGTGATCTTCTATGCTCTCATGAAAAGCTCATTGACTCGTATGCCATGCTAGAAACAACTCATGAGGTTGCACTTACTGTGGTAAAATCTACCGAACCTCACACATGCACATGCACAACACAATCAATTGTTTTATCTGGTGCTAATTTTTGTTGCTCTCAAACAAAGCTATCATATGATGAGCAAGTAATTGTAGAAACTTGTGGTAATAGTATAACCCACAAGCGCACAGATAATACCGTTGTAGCATTTCACTATTGGATTGCTCCAATAGCTTGGATTTATAGTTCTACCAAAGGAAGGCTATAGCATAAATATATGATTGTTAATGACAACATAGTCATAAAGATTGGTATGAGTATTCAAAGTTCACACGGGGGTAAGTATAATAATAAGGGTAGGGGTAGTGAGACACACAGAGCAATCATTCGTCTAGATAAATAAAAGTTCTAAGTCACTAGGGAGTTTTAGTTAGGTGAGCTAAGCTGTATCTCTAATGTTAGTCTACCTATATAGTTACGTAGCCAAACAATTATAAGCAAGGTTATACTAGCCATAGTCTAATGCAATCAACACTTCGTGTACGGATTCATGCCCGGCATACACAAGGCAACTCTGTCTTGGACACACGTCGTAACCAAACATGGAGGGGTACAATGGACAGATAGGGCAGTCACCACCTACTTCCTACCTCTACAAACCATGGATTACAAGGTGATCAATACTACCTAGCCATCTAAGCACCGCGCTTACACATTTAAGTAGAATTCTAGCATTGATCAAATACTGGAATCACCGATTGGATTAATAAATACTAAAGCATACATAACTCTAACCCTACGGATTAACAAGTCATGAGCTAAGAAATTGCAATCCTAATTAGATATCGAACCCATGTTGAAGCATAACAACTAGACTAAAGTGTAACTAGCATTATATCATTTAGACTACAGTTAAGGTATATGCCAATCATGACAATAAGGTAGCAAATCTATATCATCATGGAAGCGTAAAGTCCTATAATATGAATATGATATATAAGCAAACAAGGAACACATATCATAAGCATAAGTATATGGAAGAACTATATTACTTGAATAGAACAAAGTCATAATAATAAAATAGAATAAAGGTAAAGATACAAGAGCCATACCAATACTCCTATGACTTGGAGACTTGAGCAAGGCTCGTCCTACACTAAACTCCACTAGGACTAGGAAACTACAAAGTGAAAGAGGGAAATGACTAGCTCTTCAGTGTGTGTGTTGAAGTGAAGCTCTCCCCATCTATTTATAGTGGCCAAAGGTAGGTACTGAGGAGTAACCGCCACGGAACCGCCATGCACCAGCGTTGCCAAAGAGCTCAGGAGTTGACATGTGGAAGCCCGTCCAAATTGGGCTCAAGACTTGGTCGGGCAACCGGGGGGTGAGGTGGGCAGATCGGCCAGTGGGCCCTTTGAGAAACCATGTGGATATGTGCCATGGTTTGTAATATGTGATGAGTAATTGACATTGGTTGAGTTCGGTGTTTGAGTTGAAATGTGGGAATTTGGGATTGCATGAGTTTGTGCATATGATGGTTGTGACTAATCGGAGTTGGTAAAGATGTTGGAGAGTTCGCAGGAGATGGGAAATGTGTTTTCTTGTCTCATGATGTGTAGGTCACTGGAGTCAACTTGGCGGTCAACGGCGAGAAGATCGGGCACAAGTCGGAGACTTGGGGCCAGACGATCGGGAGGTCAGGTCAAGTCAAGGGTGATCCACTCCGTACACATGGAGAGGCAAGAAGCACGGACGGTTTCACGGTTGAGCCTCAGAATCATGGATGGTGATGAAGACGGCGGGGTTGATCTAGTCAAAGGCTATTAGGCGTCGGTGTAGGTAGAGGCTTCTAATGGACCGGAGGTGGGAGAGACTTGCCGACGAGGAGGATCATGGGACGAGGTGACACATGTCAAGATTAAGAAGTCACACTTTGAGAAGCGAGCATGGCGGTTTCCTGGTTTGGGCCTCAAAATTGGTGGCGGCGATTGGAGGTGCACGTGGCACCATCACGGAGATTGCGTCGAGGTGAAGCAAAGCCATGAAGGGCTCGATGGCATTCGAGCGACGAGGAAAAAGATTGACGGTTGTGCCCCTGGTGGTAGGTGGAAGTGTATTATAGGTGAGGGGTAGGATGGTCTTTAAGACAACCCCTAGCCCTATATAAGGAGAGGTAGGGCTGGAGGAAGAGTGGCCTCTCTTTACCTTAGCCTTGCCTTAGGTCTTCATTCAATGTGCTAGGAGAGGTCTTCATGAATTAGAGGAGAGTAGTGGGTGTGTGAGACATCTCTTGCTCTTCCAAATAGTGGGAGGAAGAGGGTGGCTTCCTAGCCATGTATCCATGTATCTTGACTTGATGAATCAATGACTAATCGACTCCGGGTGTTCTTTGTAGGCAGCAGGTGGAGGCCAGGAGAACAAGTGGCTAATCGACTCCGGGTGTTCGCACCACATGACCGGAGATGCAAGGGAGTTCTCCAGCCTCACTCCCTTGAAGTGCCAGGAGTATGCGACCTTTGGAGATGATAAGAGAGGGAGAGCAAAGGCAAGGGAAAGAGAGGGAGAGTGAAGGCAAGGGGCATGGTAAAGGTAGCAAGGAAATGGAGGAAAGTATCTTTGTAGATGAGGACCTATAGGGCATCGATGATGATCATGATGATTCACCTCATCTCTCATCTGAGCTTGCTCCTGCTGCTTCCACCACTCTAGCAGAGGGTTCAGAAGCTTCTACATCAACCTCAGCAGCTGTCGTGCCAGCTCCAGCTATGGTTGAGGGGGAGGTGCGCTCTGGGAAAGAGGCTCCTCACCACATTCAGTGTCAACATCCACCTTAATAGATGATTGAAAATCTCCATGAGAGGACAACAAGGTCAAGGTCTTCACATCTTGCCTACTTTACTAATTATCTATTTGTTGCCACCTTTAAACCTTGGGATGTTAGACACACACTATCTAATGAACATTGGGTTAATGCCATGCATGAAGAGTTGGAAAACTTTGAGAGAAACAAAGTGTGGACCCTAGTAGAGCCTCCTGTTGGTGTCAATGTCATAGGAACAAGTGGGTGTTCAAAAACAAGCATTGGGAAGATGGTGAGGTTGTGAGAAATAAGGCTAGGCTTGTTGCCCAGGGTTTCAGTCAAGTGGAGGGGTTAGACTATGGGGAAACCTTTGCTCCTGTTGCACGCATAAAAGCCATTAGGATCTTGCTTGCATTTGCTACCTCTAAGGGCATTAGACTCTACCAATCGGATGTCAAGAGTGCTTTCATAGATGGTTTCATAGAGGAAGAGGTTTATGTGAGACAACCACCCAGCTTTGAGTGCCACAAATACCCAAACCGAGTATACAAGCTTCAGAAGGATTTGTACGGGCTAAAGCAAGCACCTAGGGCATGGTATGCTAGGCTTAAGACCTTCTTGCTAGAGCGCGGGTATGTCATGGGGTGTGTTGACAAAACCTTGTTCACTCTAAAGCATGGCAATGACTTTCTAGTGGTTCAGATATACATAGATGATATCATATTTAGAGGTTCCTCTCATGCTCTTGTGTCTACATTTCAGGAAGCTATGGAAAGTGAATTTCAGATGTCGATGATGGGCGAGCTCACCTTCTTTCTTGGACTTCAAATCAAGCAATGCAAGCAAGGCACCTTCATACATCAAGCCAAGTACACGAAGGATCTCCTTAAGAAGTTCGACATGGTCAATGTGAAGCCGTTGTCAACACCAATGTCCACTACAATGGCAGTTGACCTTGACGATGACTATGAAGCAGTGGACCAAAGGGAGTACATGAGCATGATCGGCTCCCTCTTGTACCTGATAGCGACAAGACCCGATATACACTTTGCGGTGTGTCTTTGTGCTCGCTTTCAAGATTCCCCAAGGGTGACTCATCGCAAGGCTGTCAAGCGCATCTTCAGGTTTCTCAAATACACCCTTAAGTTTGGTCTTTGGTACTCTGCATCTTCATCTCTTGATCTCATTGGGTATTCGGATGCGGACTTTGCTGGGTGTAGAATTGATCGGAAGAGCACTTCTGGTACTTGCCATTTTTTCGTACTTCTTTGATCTGTTCGTCTTCTCATAAGCAGTCAAGTGTAGCCCAATCCACCACAGAGGTTGAGTATATTGCTGCTGCTAGCTGTTGCTCACAAATCCTATGGATAGTATCCACCATGAGACATTATGGGTTAACCTTTAAGAGTGTTCCCCTCTTGTGTGATAACTCCAGTGCCATATGCTTAGCCAAGAACCCAATCCAACATGGTAAGGTCAAACACATTAATGTGCGATTCCACTTCCTCACAGATAATGTTGAGAAGGGAGGTGTTGAGCTCAAATACATCAACACCAAAAACCAATTGGCTGATATCCTGACCAAGCCCCTAGATGCTTCATGATTCGCTTTTCTTCGGGTGGAGCTTGGTGTTTGCCATCCTTATGGCATCATTTGAGGGGGAGTTGGTGTTCTCTTGTATATATGAATCTTATCTTTTCGCCTTGCATCTCGTATGTAATATATGCATTGGTAGATGAGCTTTGATTCTTATGCTTTCTTGCATTTCTCTCGGCTATGATTGAGCTTGAGCTAAGTTGTGTGGATGTGATAGTAATCTCTCATGCTTAGATTTTCTAGATGGCTTGTCATACTCTTTTGAGCAACTTGCTAATGTTAAATGTAAACTTAGCTTCTAGTGAACCTTATGAACTAATCTTGCTAAAACTTGCTCACCATGTGTATAATTCCTTTTATCCTTGTTGAAACTTGCATTAAGGCTAGTCTAGAGGATAACTTGGCCATGGCACCTTGTGTTTACGAAATGTGGCTTTGCAAATGTTTAGCTCATGATGGAACATTGTGGGAACGTTTGTTCCTTTTGCCGCAAAGGCATGCTCATCCTTATGCTTTTAATTTGCAAAAATAGTTGACTGTGCTTTGAAGCCTCAGGGTGTTTGTCGTACCTAGTTGTGTGATCCTCTGCATGGATTAGAAGTAACATAAAAATGCTATATCCAAACATTGAACTTCGAAGCCTCGGGGTGTTTGTCGTACCCAGTCATGCGACCCTCCGCACGGATTAGAAGATACATGAGGATCACATAAGAATAATGCTTTTCTCTTTTCTTATGAGTCTTTGTTGCATATGTGAGCGTTTGTAGAGCTTATTTTCTATGAATGCTTGTTGCCTTGGTTGAGATTGAGACTGTCTAGATTCTTATGATTCACTTGATGCTTGTTTTGCCTTGGATAGGAGTACTTACACATGTGGTGGCAGCTTTTCTTATGAGGAGTAAACTAGATTCTATCTAAGCTAGTCAATTTTTTTTGCTTAGCTTGTACTGCTCTTGGTGTTTATGCCTTGCTATCTATTTTTGATCTTTGTATGAGTGTGAGCTACTGCTTTTACACTTCATACCTCTATACTTGTGATTAGCAAGGTTAAATGCTTGTTTGCATAAATGTTCAAGCTCCTTAGGTTTGCATTTTCATGCATTGCATGTTTGCTTGTTCTTTTGCTTCTTTGATGAGTTCATTGCCAAAGGGGGAGAAAATATTAGGTCATGCACAAATAACGCTAAAAAACTTAAAATGATCCATTTTGCATTACATGAGACCAACCACAAGTTGAGGGGGAGCATATCATGTCCTTGAGCGTCTTCAAGTGCCTTCCATGTTCTTTTCGTCTCAAGTCGCTTTCTTTGTCAACTCTTGTTTTCGTGATCCCTATCTTGCTAGATGGCTCGTTTTCACCTTTTCTTTGGGTTTGAGCCATTTGGATGTGCTTATTCCGGTTCGCATTTTAAATTTCAAGTCTTTGTGTATTTGATGTTGTCAATGTACTCATCAAGGGGGAGATTGAGAAACCATGTGGATATGTGCCATGGTTTGTAATATGTGATAAGTAATTGACATTGGTTGATTTTGGTGTTTGAGTTGAAATGCGGGAATTTGGGGATTGGATGAGTTTGTGCATGTCATGGTTGTGACTAACCGGATTTGGTAAAAATGTTGAAGAGTTTGCAGGAGACGGGAAATGTGTTTGCTTTTCTCATGATGTGTAGGTCACTGGAGTCAACTTGGTGGTCAACGATGAGAGGATCGGGCATAAGTAGGAGACTTGGGGCTAGATGATCGGGAGGCCGGGTGAAGTCAAGGGTGATCTACACCATATACCGGGAGAGGCAAGAAGCACGGACGGTTTCACGGTTGAGCCTCAAAATCGTGGATGGGGATCAAGACGGTGGGGTTGACCAAGTCAAAGGTGATCGAGCGTCGGTGCAAGTAGAGGCTTCCAATGGACCGGAGGCGGGAGAGACTTGCCGACGAGGAGGATCACGGCATGAGGTGACACGTGTCAAGATCAAGAAGTCAAGCTTTGAGAAGCATGCACAGCGGTTTCCCGATTTTGGCCTCAAACTCAGTGGCGGCGATTGGAGGTGCACGTGGTACCGTCGGGGAGCTTGCGTCGAGGTGAAGCAAAGCAGTGAAGGGCTCGATGGCGTTCGGGCGACGAGAAAAAAGATGGACGGTTTTGCCCCTGGTGGTAGGTGACAGTGTATTGTAGGTGAGGGGTAGGATGGTCAGGACAACCCTAAGGCCATTATAAGGAAGGGTAGGGCTGGTGGAAGAGGGGCCTCTCGTTCCTTTAGCCTGGCCTTAAGTCTTCATTCAAAGTGCTAGGAGAAGTCTTCATGAATTATAGGAGAGTAGTGTTGGTTTTTCTTACGTCTACGAATAAATCCGCAAGCGCACGGAAGACTGATGTAGCACTTCACCCAGAGTATTCCGGGGTATCGAATCACGAGGAACGTGTGTGTCTATCGTTGGACTAAATCACCCAAGGACACAGAGATTGATTAAGATAGGCAGAGGACAGAGAGGATGTCCCAAGAGTCAGGTTCCTACGTTAACTAAGCTATGCTCTAGTTTGCTCGCGTTGGGCACGGACTTACCCCTGCATCCACAGGCGACTTCCGCCAAGAGCCTACGCACTAGCCTAGCGGGGAGGATTTCAGAGGACGGACAGAGCTGTCACCACCTGCCGCCTACCTCAACGAACCAGTAGACTAACGAATAATCAAAGGTAACCTCCTGCCTAGACACCACGTCTATGCGATCGATTACTACCTTAACCTTCTAGCAACGAATATTCAGGCTAAGGCACCCTAAGAACTTAGAGCGATGAACGAGCTCACAAGCTAGAACTATAACTTAATTAAAGTAAAAAGTAAACTGCAAGAGGGGAAATCTCGACACTTACTATGATTGGCAAATGTCGTCGAAGTACAAGTGTGGAGAAGGCGAAGACAAGCCCAAGCCTCCTCCGAACTCTACTCCACTCTCTTCCTAATCTAAGCACTAGCTAAGTAGCACTTGGCCTTTGCAAGAGGAGCACTAAATCTTCAATCTTGAGTGTGTGTTGGAGTGAAGGCCCTCACCCTCTATTTATAGCCTCCTAACGTCGGTTTCAGAGGAGTAACCGCCACGGAATCCCCCCAAACCGCCATCAGGGAGTCCTGAGGAGCCAACACGTGGAAGCTCAGGCGGAGAGGGCGCCCGGCCAGGTCGCCCGACCTGACCAGGTCGGCCGACCTGGGGGTGGCCCCTCCTGGCCTGTGCTTTCTCCAAGTGGCTGTCCTGTGGGCCCTGACAACGGTTTGCGCGGTATTACAGGGAGTTACGTCGGTTAAGCGCTGAAGGTGGGCTCCTTAATCCGTGTGCTTGCTCCTGATTGGCCGGAAGTGTGCTTTCTCCTTGAATTTCCTTGAATTTTATTTAAACTCCATGGGTTGCTTCCTGCATACACAAAGTCACCAAAACTTGTGGAAATAATTAGTAATAAATTCCTACCACTAAGGTGGTGATCAAATTGTGTGATTCTTGCGGGTAAACGACGGTCATATTTTGCATTTAAGGACCGTCAACAAACTCCCCCACACTTAGCCTTTGCTCGTCCTCGAGTAAAGGACTAAAGACTAAGGACTAAGTGATAATTCAAACCTTGATAAATCAAATCTAGCATGCAAATTATTCCAGGCATTACCTTGTATCTCCATGAGCTTTTGAAGTGTCTAGCATGCCTTCTTTGGATATTGATGAATGGAACGAATCTCGACTCCGAAAACTCAGCTCCTTCTGCTTATGTAACTTGGGTTTTCGAAAAGATTTTCACAATCAAAAAATAGTAGCCATACTCCTCAAATGATTCTCTCAGTCGCTCAAAGGTGTATTTTCCTCACCAAGGCATTGTGCCTTTCATGTCCTATCTCTAAATATGGTATATGTGGAGCTCAAGAATAGGATTGAAATGGTGGCATACTTATAATTCATATCTTGCTAAGTCAAAATTCGGATCCAAAGAGAAAAACAAGTCATGATTCATAAGTCAAGTCTGTGCACATTTATTTGGTAGATGGAAGATGGATACTCCTTTGAATATTCCCTCATTGAAATGAGATCATGGGCTATCTTTCTTTCTTTTCTTTTTTCTCTCTTCTTTTTTTTTTTTTTTTTTGAATACTAGATAGCCCATACTCTTTTTGCAACAAAATACGGAGGGAAGTATGTAGAACTGGAGTATTTTATTTTCATGGATGGTGGAGATGCTAACTTCCAGTGTAGAAGTTTTAGCATAGGGGTGGATGTGCACACAGACTTGATAAATGAAGCATAACAGGCATCTCAATTTGGGTCTCAAAATTTTGACAAGGCTCAATAAATTAATAAGTAGCACAAAAGAGCACAATCTTTGATAAGCAAAATTTGGCCTTGGTAGGATAAATTTTATCATTGAGGAGTTGGCTTTCAAATTTATCATTTTCAAAAGAAAATCCCAAGTTATAAGCATAAGAGTGAAGATTCATAAAGTCTATTCATATCACACAAATCAATAGTCCTAGGTAACATGTTTTCCTAAAGATATAGTCATGGAAATTTAGGCAAACATTCTAGGAATAAGGAGCATGCAAGATGATAAATCAAAAAGAATGAATTATGGAGAAAATTCAGGTTTTTAGTATTTATTAATTTTTCCATATTCAAGGAGAAAATAAGCAAAGAGGCAGGGAGGAATGGGAAGTGGACGTGCAAACCAGAGTATGGACCAAGTGGGGGTCCGAGGGGAGCCAGGCCTGGGTCGGCCGACCTGGCCAGGTCGCCCGACCTGGGAGATGCTCCTCTGGTCCCCTGGTTCGTCGTGTCGCTTCGTGTCACCCTGTGCAACATATTTCTCAGGGTAGACCGTCCGTTTGCGCGTTCGTACTTCGCAAATCCTCCTCCACACTTGTTTCCTGACTTCTTTTTATTTGACACAAACAAAAAGAAAAAGTGTGAAAGCAAAGGTGGACCCCACCGGCTTTATGGGCTCAGTGGGTTCCATTATTCAATTCTTTATTATAGGCGCATTACATTTTAATGAAATAAACGAAGAAAAACTAAAAAGGGAAACTAAGCGCCTATTTTCCTAAACTATATGGGAGAGCCTATTCATTTGCCCTTATATAAGTCGGGCTCTCCCATGTGGCTACAAATGCGCTCCATCTTAGCGCATAAGCCACGGCGGAGGTCTTTCATACCCTCCTCGAGGCGTTGCACACGATCCTCAAGTTGAGCACGATCAACCAACTCCTCCGCCAACTTGTTGGCCAGCCTCTTATTCTCCACCCGTAGGAGGAGAACGTCCTGCGCAAGCTTGGCCTTGGAGGGACCTGTCGCCTCGTCCCCGCTGTCCTGGTAGTGTCCGCCCTCCGCTGTGATTGGCGGGGGGTCGAGGAAGCGGCTGATGGTCTTCTGCGGGGAGGAGTCGATGGATTCCTCCATCTCCCGCTTGTCCTCCGAAGTGAGCTTGGGGAAAAGCACTTTCCCCTTGCCCGGTCCGGTACGTGGTCCGGTGCTGGTGAACCGTCCCTTCTGCTCTGGCGACGTGGGGATGTAGTCCATCCGGTACTTGTACCCGAATGGCGACCCATCCCTGCCCCGAAGCGTCTCAACGAGGTGTTCCCTAGGCAGGAGAGCAGAGGGATCCCCGTTGTGGAGACGACGGGTGGGTGTCGTCTTGCGGTGCGCCAGAGTGCCCGTCGTTGGTCTCTTGATGTCGGGGGTAGGACGCCGTACAGGCGACGTTCCCCGCGTCTTCATGGTGCGTGCCGGGGTCGGCGAAAGTGCCCGCTGCGATGTGCGGGTGGCGGAAGGGCTGCGCCGTTCAGCAAACCGTGTACGGCCTGCCCTTTCCTCTTCGCGGCGCAGGGGAGGCTCAATGGCGAGAGGCTCAACGATCTCGGCAAGGGTGAGATCGAGGTTGGTCGGGACAATTTGGTTAGCGGGGGTGATTTCCCCGCTAAGGGCAAGGGCGGAGCTGGTCAAGGAAGCCTGGGAAGTGCTCTTTTTGGCAGCCATGACGAAGTTGGGGGCTCTGGAAGAGGTTCACAGGAAGGTTTGGGATGAGAGAAAAGCATCGCTCCCCTCTGCTTAAAAGGAGAGTCCCCCGACGGTATATTCGCGATTCTCCGCGAGAATCTCCGATTAGGGCGAAGGGGGAAGTTGGAGGAACACGTGAGAGAAAAACGGAAAGCGGCGGCGCCACCAGGGGGTCGCCCGACCTGGCCAGGTCGGCCGACCTGGTGGTGGGCCCCCTGGGGCTGCTGCTTCGTGGGCTGCCTAAGGGAGGTCCAAGGAGGGGGAAAAGTACGGCAATTTAATTTGATTCTAAGTTTAGGTGCCCGTAAAGGCTATGGGTAGGCCCGGAAGTCAATTAAATTGACTACGTCCTCCTCAACTCCTATACTTTTAATAGAATCGTAAAAGAGTTTAAGTCGATGGCCGTTTACCTTAAACGCGTTCCCTTCCTTGTCCTGGAGTGTGACCGCTCCATGTGTCGCGACGTCAATGACGAGATATGGCCCAAGCCATTTGCTTCGCAGCTTCCCGTCGCCGAACAGCTTCACTCTTGAGTTGAAGAGTAGCACCTTGTCTCCAGGGTTGAACTCCTTTGGCTGTATCCTTTTGTCGTGCCATTTCTTGGTCTTTTCTTTATAGATCCTGGCACTGTGATACGCCTTTTCTCTCCATTCCTCCAACTCAGAAATTTGCTTCATCCTGTGCCTTCCTGCTTCTTTGGAATCCATATTCCATTTCTTTATTGCCCAGTATGCCTTGTGTTCCAGTTCTACCGGCAGATGGCAAGTCTTGCCGTAGACCAGCTGGAATGGAGACATGCCTATGGGGGTCTTGTATGCAGTGCGATATGCCCATAGTGCATCTGGCAACTTATTCTTCCATCCCGATCCCATTTCCTCCACTGTTTTCTGCAGGATGTTCTTGATTTTCTTGTTCGAGGTCTCTGCCTGACCACTGGTCTGGGGGTGGTATGGAGTAGCAATGTTATGGTCGGAACCGAGTTCCCTCAGGAAGTGTCGGAATCCTTTATCCGTGAAGTGTGAACCTCCATCACTAATCACCATCCTTGGTACCCCAAAGCGTGGGAAAATGATCTCATAGAGCATCTTCCGTGCGCTCTTTGCATCTGCAGCTCTGCATGGCAATGCTTCAACCCACTTTGACACGTAGTCGACTGCCACCAGGATATACTCGCAATCATAGGACCTTGGGAAGGGTCCCATGAAGTCGATGCCCCAGACGTCGAAAAGTTCGACTTGCAGGTTGTATGTCAAGGGCATCGCGTTGCGAGATGAGATTCCTCCATGCTTCTGGCATCTCCTGCACTTCCTGATGTACTCCTTGGTGTCCTCATACATCGTCGGCCAATAGAAACCACTTTGCCAGATTTTTGCTTGCGTCCGGTACACGCCGTAGTGTCCTCCGTACGGAGCTGCATGGCACTTCTCAATTATCTGTGCACCCTCAATGGTGGGGATGCATCGCCGCAACAGACCATCAGCACAGACCCTGTAGAGGAATGGGTCGTCCCAAAGGTGTCGCCTACTTTCATAGGCCAGCTTCTTTCGGTTTTCCCCCGGCGGAACATACCCTGTAACCATGAAATTCACGATATCTGCATACCAGGGTGTGGAGTCCGCAACCTTTAATAGCATATCATCTCGTAGGAAGTCGTTGATTGGTAGTTCCTGCATGTTAGTGACTTGCATACGAGATAGATGATCTGCTACGGAATTCTCTACTCCTTTCTTATCTTTTATTTCAAGATCAAATTCTTGGAGTAAGAGGATCCATCTGATGAGCCTTGGTTTAGCATCTTTTTTAGCGAGCAGGTACTTTAGTGCAGCATGATCAGTGTAAACAATTACCTTTGCTCCAACTAAATAAGATCTAAACTTATCGATAGCAAAAACCACAGCCAGGAGCTCCTTTTCTGTGGTAGCGTAGTTGAGCTGTGCTCCTGTCAAGGTTTTGCTGGCGTAGGCTATTGCGTGATGCTTCTTGTCCTTAGTTTGGCCGAGAACGGCCCCTACGGCATAGTCACTAGCATCGCACATGATTTCAAAGGGCAGCTTCCAATCAGGGGGTTGGATGATGGGAGCTGAGATGAGTGCATTTTTCAAGAGATGAAAAGATTTCAAGCACTCATCATCAAAGTCAAAAGGCGCGTCCTTAGCTAAGAGGTTGGTGAGGGGTCTAGCGATTTTCGAAAAGTCTTTGATGAATCGTCGATAGAACCCAGCATGCCCCAAAAAGCTACGAATACCCTTGACGTTGATCGGAGGTGGAAGTTGCTCGATAACTTCTATTTTCGCCTTATCCACCTCGATTCCTCTCTCGGACACTAAGTGCCCTAGCACTATGCCTTCTCGGACCATAAAGTGGCACTTTTCCCAATTAAGTACCAGGTCCTTTTCTTGGCATCGAGTCAAGACCCTGTCCAAGTTCTCGAGACAGTGATCGAAGGTCTTCCCATAGACTGAGAAGTCATCCATGAAGACTTCCATGATTTCCTCGATCATGTCCGAGAATATGGACATCATACACCGTTGGAAAGAGGCGGGTGCATTACACAACCCAAAAGACATCCTACGGTAGGCATACGTTCCATACGGGCACGTGAAGGTGGTCTTACTCTGATCATCGGGATGGATAGGAATCTGATGATAACCAGAATACCCATCAAGGAAACAGAAGAAGGAATGGTTTGCCAACCGCTCTAACATCTCATCGATGAAGGGCAGCGGGAAATGATCCTTCTTTGTTGCCTTGTTGAGTTTTCTGTAATCGATACACATCCTCCATCCCGTGACGGTACGTTGGGGAATAAGCTCGTTCTTATCATTCTTAACGACCGTCATACCTCCCTTCTTCGGCACTACTTGTACCGGGCTCACCCACTCACTATGAGGTACGGGATATATGATCCCTGAATGCAGAAGTTTTAGAACTTCCTTCTTCACAACCTCGCGCATAGCATTATTTAACCTCCTCTGAGGTTCCCTAGAAGGTGTACTCTCGGGGTCAAGAGGGATGCGATGGGTGCAGAGAGTGGGACTAATTCCCTTTAGGTCTTGGAGGGAGTACCCAAAGACAGAGCGATGTTTCTCTAAGACAGAGATCAGCTTCTTGGTCTCCTCCTCCGAAAGTTTATCACTAATGATGACAGGGGACTCCGTGTCACCATGTAGGAAAGCGTAGCGTAGGCCAGGGGGTAAGGTTTTTAACTCGATGGGAGGTCGAGTCGGTGGTTTTTCTTCAGGAAGCTCGAGAGTTTCCTGTAGATCATCCTCCTCTTCTGTAAAAAGATCGGCGTCTTGGTCAAGGAGGGTATCAGGAGGGTCAAAAGGGGAAATCACTTTCACCTCTTCGGTTAGGTCTCTCTCATCAGGAAATTCAGCGATGGTGTTTCGCGAACGGGAGATTGGGATTGAGAGAGCCTTTCCTCCGATGTTGACACTGAGGTTACCGGATGAGGCTGCCGTAAAGAGTTTTTCTAAAGGAAGCCCGATGAGGACATCAAAGCTTGGGACCTCAAAGACATGAAAGTTCAGAAGGGCCTCAGCGTCTTTGTGTCGTATCGACACATTGTTTAGAATCCCGTAACCTTCTAGGATGGCTCCGGTAGGGCTTTTGAAGGTCTTTTGCGTAGGAAGCAGAGGTTCGTCTCCTAATACCTCAAAGGCAAAGGAGTCGGAAACGATGTTTATTCCTACGGCGGGATTATACCAGACATCCACAGCTCTGCCTCTAACCATACAAGGAATGGTAGTAGAGGATGAGATAATCCGAACAAGTTCGGAACATTGCTCATTTTCTCGGGACCACTCATCACTCATGATGGCTGTTAGTTCTTTCACTGAGTCCCTAAGGAATTGTTCTTCTATAGGTTCAGGGGAAGGAACTGGTGTTTGAGGCTTTCGTTGGATGGCATACATCGAGGTGTTACCAAAGTCTTTGAAAAGATCATCCTCGATGATGAAAGGGAATTCGGACGGCTGAATTTCTTCATCATCCGAATTTCCTGGTTCAGGAGGAGGCTCACTAGCTAAGTCTTGAGATGTGCAAGAAGCAGGGTCAGATTCGGCTAGCTGGAGAGTCTCCTGGCTCGGCGTAGCTTCTTCGCAGGGGGGTTTGGTGGGCTCAAGGAAAGAGGTATTTTCTAGAATGCGTTCTAGGATGGTTCTTCCTTCTGAGACCGTTTTGTGTATGAATGAACCTCCGGCGGCTATGTCGAGATATTGGGCAGATTCCTTGTCGAGACCCATCCGAAAATGCTGTAGCAGCATGGGATCGGGTATAGACAAGTCAGGACCAGATTTCACTAAAAGCGAGAACCTAGCCCAAGCTGTGCCTAAGGATTCTTTCTCGGCCTGCTCGAAGTTGAAGACCTCTCTACGGAGAGAAACGATTCGTGATATTGGGAAGAACGCAAGACAAAATTTGTCCCGGAGCTCTTTCCAGTCGCCATTCGTGCTTTCTGCCGTGTGAGTGTACCATTGCTTTGCCCTCTCTATAAGAGAAAAGGGAAACAATTTCCACTTGAGAGTCTCTTGTGTCATACCCCTGATTTGGATGCACGAGCACAATTGCTCAAATTCTCGCAGGTGATGGTGTGGGTTTTCGTTTTCTACCCCCGAGAAAGGTTGTGCCTGAACCATGGCTATAAAGCCTGGGCGGAGTTCGAAGCCGTCTGAAAGGATTGGTTTTGAAGATGAAGGTGGCTCGTAGAACTCGCCCCTTGGAGCAGAGAAGGATTGGATAGAAGGTTGCTCCATGGTAGGGATAAAGAAAGAAATAAAAGAAAGATAAAAAGGGATACGAGGGTGACTAGGGTCCGCAGATAAAACAGCAACCGTTCCCCGGCAACGGCGCCAGAAATGCTTGTTGGTTTTTCTTACGTCTACGAATAAATCCGCAAGCGCACGGAAGACTGATGTAGCACTTCACCCAGAGTATTCCGGGGTATCGAATCACGAGGAACGTGTGTGTCTATCGTTGGACTAAATCACCCAAGGACACAGAGATTGATTAAGATAGGCAGAGGACAGAGAGGATGTCCCAAGAGTCAGGTTCCTACGTTAACTAAGCTATGCTCTAGTTTGCTCGCGTTGGGCACGGACTTACCCCTGCATCCACAGGCGACTTCCGCCAAGAGCCTACGCACTAGCCTAGCGGGGAGGATTTCAGAGGACGGACAGAGCTGTCACCACCTGCCGCCTACCTCAACGAACCAGTAGACTAACGAATAATCAAAGGTAACCTCCTGCCTAGACACCACGTCTATGCGATCGATTACTACCTTAACCTTCTAGCAACGAATATTCAGGCTAAGGCACCCTAAGAACTTAGAGCGATGAACGAGCTCACAAGCTAGAACTATAACTTAATTAAAGTAAAAAGTAAACTGCAAGAGGGGAAATCTCGACACTTACTATGATTGGCAAATGTCGTCGAAGTACAAGTGTGGAGAAGGCGAAGACAAGCCCAAGCCTCCTCCGAACTCTACTCCACTCTCTTCCTAATCTAAGCACTAGCTAAGTAGCACTTGGCCTTTGCAAGAGGAGCACTAAATCTTCAATCTTGAGTGTGTGTTGGAGTGAAGGCCCTCACCCTCTATTTATAGCCTCCTAACGTCGGTTTCAGAGGAGTAACCGCCACGGAATCCCCCCCAAACCGCCATCAGGGAGTCCTGAGGAGCCAACACGTGGAAGCTCAGGCGGAGAGGGCGCCCGGCCAGGTCGCCCGACCTGACCAGGTCGGCCGACCTGGGGGTGGCCCCTCCTGGCCTGTGCTTTCTCCAAGTGGCTGTCCTGTGGGCCCTGACAACGGTTTGCGCGGTATTACAGGGAGTTACGTCGGTTAAGCGCTGAAGGTGGGCTCCTTAATCCGTGTGCTTGCTCCTGATTGGCCGGAAGTGTGCTTTCTCCTTGAATTTCCTTGAATTTTATTTAAACTCCATGGGTTGCTTCCTGCATACACAAAGTCACCAAAACTTGTGGAAATAATTAGTAATAAATTCCTACCACTAAGGTGGTGATCAAATTGTGTGATTCTTGCGGGTAAACGACGGTCATATTTTGCATTTAAGGACCGTCAACAAGTAGTGGGTGTGTGAGAGACATCTCTTGCTCTTGCAAATAGTGGGAGGAAGAGGGTGGCCTCCTAGCCATGTATCCATGTATCTTGACTTGATGAATCAATGATATGCGATGCAAATTCGAGCTCAAGTTCTTCCTATCTCCCTAAATCCCAAATTTCTCTTTTTCTCTATTTTCGGAGCTATTTTCGTGAGAATTTTTTATCTCATTTTTGGGCAAGTTTTTGGGCAGATTTCTTGGGGGATGTTGGTACTATGATGAGCTAGAACAATCCTATATGGGACATCGACTGAATACAGAGCTCTAGCACCTTCGATTTGAAAGATTTGTTAAGTTTCTCCTTTTTTGTGATCTTGGCACAAGAACTGAAATTTGTGATGATTCATTGTGCTATTTGAATGGATCTTGTAAGAGTAGGGTCGTGATGTGTTGAGGATTACCTGGTCCAAAAATCGCATGATTTGGAGTTCGTTTGATTAGGTTTTGGTCAAGTTCTTGCCTAATCTCGAACTAATTTCTGTTCTGTCGAGAGTCGATCGGCACAGCCGATCTTTCTATCGGCACTCCCGGTGCGGGAAGAAAAATCTGGATCGGCACTACCAATGTGATGAGGACATCACTCCTATGGAACACACAACACTCCTCCAAATCTGGACTTGCAAGGTCCAATGACTAGAGCTCGTGCACGACAACTAAATTTAGGGGTGAGCTCGTTCCTACGTTCTTCGCTATATGTTACTTTTGAGAATGGTTTGCTACCTAATGATTATTTTATGATTAAAAACCATGGAGAGGACCAGGAGATGATGGGAGAAGGAGTTGGGAACATGGAGGACCAGCAAGGGCTTGGAAGCCAAAGTGGAGGCCCAATCAAAACCGACTTCGAGTCTGTTTCGGGGCCCAGGACCAGTCTGTACTAAAACGGTCGCCCAGGATGCATACGGACTCGGATTTGGACGTTCTACATATGCACGGAAAGATAAGGAGAAGACCTTTCCAATGCCGCCGGCCTCATATCAAAATTCATCCGGAGTCATCGGGAATCGTCAACACAAGAGAGAGTCCAGAATCTGTGTCGGTGCTGCGTCGCCTATTTTTGGCCTTTGGGCTTTGTATCTAGTTGAGCCCAATTAGGGGCGCGTCCAGAGGGTCTTGCACGACCCTAGGGTCTTTATATACAGCCGCCACCGCACCATTAGGGTTCGTATTTTTCTTAGATCAATTCTGTTCATAAACAGTTTCGCCGTTCATCGGTTTGTGAGACCCCAACTTCGAGAGTTTAATCATACATCTGCAATTGTGTTGCATTCTTCGTTGTTCTTGCTTGTGTTCTTGATTTGCAGGCAGGGATTAGCCTTCTCGGCGAGGTCAATCGTCTTTTGGACGGTTGATAACCAGAGGAGACGTCGTGCTGCGATTGCGGGGTTTAGAACGTGCTGTTCTGAAGCCAGATCGATTTGTGTGTCGCCTCCGACCAAATCAACTTACCAAGAACCTTTCGAAAGATCGGGAACCCTTGTTCACATCAAGTGGTAATCAGAGCTTCAGGTGCACCATCAGGTTCACACTACCCTTTAATTTTGTTTTCGTGTTCTTCCTATCATCCACTGAAAATACCAAAAAAAAATTTCCCCCGCCCATAACCACGCGTTTTAGCCTTTGCATATTTCAATTTCAGAGTCTGTAGTGTTGAGTTTGTGCCCTAGTTCTTGTTTAGTCGCTGGTTTAGTTTGTGTTTTTGTCGTCAGTAGTGTTTCCCTTGCAACCCTAGCCGCCATCCCCTTCACCATCCTCGGTTTTGTCGGCTTTGTGTGCTAGGGTTGATTGATCAACACGCCCACCCTAATCCCACCCTAAACCTACCCTCACCACCTCGGACCAATTTTCATAAATTCCACTTTCCGCTGCATCCACCTCGCCAAAAAAACTCCCTACCCGACCCCAAGCCCGACTCGGATTTCATTCAAACCCCGGGTTCTTCATAACCGATTCTGACACCCCTTCGGTAAAACAGCCATAACTTTTCGCTCGATTGTCCGTTTTGGCTGAAATTTTTATAGGAGATTCTTGACGAAAAGTTGAGCATACCCACACTCAGCTATGTCCTATGTGCCCTCGTCAAAAAATTCAAAAAAAATCGGGAAGATAAAGAAAAAATTCATTCAAGTTGAAACCCGACGTTTTCTGAAACTTCAAGATTTTCTGTAGGCCACGTCCTATCTCGGTTTGAGCTGAAATTTTTTGTGGTTTCTTCCTGTTTGCTAGTGAGTTAGAAAAAATATCAAAAATAAAAATAAAAAAAAAGAAATTTGGGATTCCTAGTAGTGCTCCATCTAGCCCCCTGAAATTTCTGAGTTCGGCTATTTTATACTAAGCCCCCTGTTATCGACTGTGTCCCTTTGTCTCTTTGTTTCTTCTTTGCTATCACTACTGTTCTAGAACATAGTTAGACCAGCAACTAGGGACAAGTTATTTGGGCACTTATTCAGCTTTACTATCTGTTTTTGATTTGTGTGCCACTCATATATATATATTTGGCCTTCCTAGCTCTACATACTTCTTCTGGACAGCACATAGGTTATTTGGTAACCCTTGCAATCGTGGAACACTTCTCCCAGGTATCCTTTGCTTTGTTGTTTTCAGAACTTTGTAAGAGCTTTGCAAGAAGCTTACTTTTGCTGTGTTGAGAGGCACCACTGCTTAGTAGTTTTGTAGGGATAACCTTCACTTTTTATTTCCTGTTTTGGTGTTTCTGATGTCAGGAAGCGATGGGGAGGGTGCTTCACCCTCCAAATTGGATGAGTGCGTGAGCCAAAATCAGTTACAGAAGGCTTTGCAGGCGGTTCAGAGTGATTTGGCAGAGACGATCACCAGGGCCGTCACCGACGCCGTCACCAAGCTTCACCTGGGAGAAAGCATTGAGCGGTTGGATAAGAGAGTCTCTAAGCTAACCGATCAGGTTGTCGAATTGGAGACCGCTCACAAGACCAACAACAACAATAACAACAACAACAACAACAACAACAACAACAACAACAACAACACCAACACCAACACCAACAATGACACCAACAACGACGTTGAAGACGATCATGATGAAGCAACGGTGTATAAGGCTGATGGCACCGTCGATAGGTCAGCTACAAGGACTGTAAGGTTACGACGCCGTTTGCAACGTAACCCTCAAGGTATGGGTGGTTTCCACAACCACAACCGTCGCACACAAGGTAACTATGCTCCAGATGATCCGTATGCTAAAATTAAGTTTTCAATTCCTTCATTTTCGGGTCAATACGATGGTGATGCTTACCTTGATTGGGAAATGATGGTAGAACAAAAATTTAATGCCCACCTTGTTCCTGAACAACATAGAGTTAGACAAGCCACTAGTGAGTTTAAGGACTTTGCTATTGTTTGGTGGAGTGGTCTAGCTGCTGAAACCGATTTGCCTACTACTTGGGAAGAACTTAAGGTAGAAATACGTGATCGTTTTGTTCCTCCTTCTTTTTATAGAGAAATTCGTAATAAACTGCAGCGTTTAGATCAAGGAGATAAAACTGTTTAGGAGTATTTTAGTGAGCTTCAGAAGGGTTTGATTCGTTGTGCTGTGGTTGAAAAAGTAGAGGATCAGATTTGCCGCTTTTATTCTGGTTTGAGAAAAGAAATTCAGGACATCCTTGATTACAAAGAATTTTATACCCTCAACCAGTGTTTCCAGTATGCTATGCTTGCAGAGAAAGAATCACAGGGACTTTTCCACGCTTTTGAGGAGTACAGCAAGTCCAGGAATTTCTACTCACCACGGCCGACGGGGACTTCGGGGCTGCCCAAGCCATCTTTCCGGCCGCCCCCACCAGCTAGTGTTGTTTCTGCAGCACCAAGATCAGCCCCTGCCCCTTCTACGCGCTCAGGTAAAAATTCTGTGCTGGTACCGGCTAGTACTGCCTCCTCTGTTGCTTCGACGGGACGCACTACAGGGATTCAGTGCCACCGCTGCCATGGTCTTGGCCATGTGCAGAAAGATTGCCCAAGTCGGCGGGCATATGTGGCGACAGATGATGGCGGTTACATGAGCACTTCCGATGTGGAGGATGAGGAGGAGGATGTCGCTGCCACCAGCGGTGACCTCGTCCTTGGAGGCGGAGATACCACAGGCTATATGAATATTATTGTGCAGCGTGTGCTTAGCACACAAGTCCAGCAGCCCGAGATGATGCAGCGACATAACTTGTTCCAGATTTTCTTCGTCATCAAGAACCGTCGGGCACGTGTCATCATTGATGGAGGAAGCTGCAACAATTTGGTGAGTTCTGATGTGGTTAAGAAGCTTGATTTGACCACACGCCCACATCCACATCCATACTACATTCAATGGTTAAATGACTCTGGAAAAGCTAAGGTAACACAAACTTGCAGAGTTCCTTTTTCCATTGGTTCCTATGTGGATTCTGTTGATTGTGATGTTGTACCCATGCAAGCTTGTTCACTTTTATTGGGTAGACCTTGGGAATTTGATAATGATGCTGTACACCATGGTAAAAGTAATAAGTACACTTTTATGCATAAAGGAACTAAAATTACTTTGTTACCAATGACCCCTGCTGAAATTGTACAAGCTGATTTAGAACGAGCTGCTAGTTTGAAAAATAAAAGCCCTGAAATGCAGCAACCTGTTAATTCTGCTTCTACACCAAGTAATGTTAATGATTCTTCAAGTCTAAGGGTGCTGCAATTAAATTACAAGGTCGTTCATGTCTTGCCACAAAATCTGAGCTTGCTGAAATTTCTACTGATGATATTTGCTATGCTTTGATATGCAAACAAGCCTTGTTTTTGCTTGGTGATATTGCTTCTAGTGCTTTGCCTCCTACTGTCACTAACCTTTTGCAGGAGTATGAGGATGTTTTCCCAGCTGAGATACCCCCGGGATTGCCACCTTTGAGAGGGATTGAGCATCAAATTGATTTGATTCCTGGTGCTACTTTACCAAACCGTGCTGCTTATAGGACCAACCCTGAGGAGACTAAGGAGATACAACGTCAAGTCCAAGACCTTTTGGATCGTGGGTATGTTCGTCAATCACTTAGTGCTTGTGTTGTTCCTGTACTTTTGGTTCCTAAGAAAGATGGTTCTTGGCATATATGTGTAGATTGTAGAGCCATTAATAACATTACTATTAGGTATCGTCATCCTATTCCTAGGCTAGACGACATGCTTGATGAGTTATGTGGTGCTATAATTTTCACTAAAATTGATTTGCGTAGTGGCTACCATCAAATTAGAATGAAACTTGGAGATGAATGGAAAACAGCTTTCAAAACCAAATTTGGTTTGTATGAGTGGTTAGTAATGCCTTTTGGGTTAACTAATGCACCTAGTACTTTCATGCGTTTGATGAATGAGGTTTTAAGACCTTTTATTGGCAAATTTGTGGTTGTTTACTTTGATGATATCTTGATTTATAGCAAATCCATGGATGATCATATGATTCATTTGCGTGCTGTTTTTTATGCTTTGCGCGTTGCACGTTTATTTGGTAACCTTGAGAAGTGCACCTTTTGCACGGATCAAGTCTCTTTTCTTGGCTATGTTGTGACTCCACAGGGAATTGAGGTGGATGAGGCGAAGATTGAAGCCATAAAGAGCTGGCCTGTACCAAAAACTATCACACAGGTGAGGAGTTTTCTTGGTCTTGCAGGTTTCTACCGCCGCTTTGTCAAAGATTTCAGCACCATTGCTGCACCATTGCATGAGTTGACAAAGAAGGGCGTTGACTTCCATTTTGGTAAGGTACATCATGAGTCTTTTGATGCTTTGAAGGACAAACTTACACATGCACCATTGCTGCAATTACCCAATTTTGATAAGACTTTTGAGCTTGAATGTGATGCTAGTGGTATAGGCATTGGTGGTGTTTTGATGCAAGATGGTAAACCTGTTGCATACTTTAGTGAGAAAATTACTGGGCCTGTTTTGAATTATTCCACGTATGATAAGGAACTATATGCACTTGTACGTTCTTTAGAGATGTGGCGTCATTATTTGTTGCCCAAAGAATTTGTTATTCATTCTGATCATGAATCACTTAAGTATATTCGTTCTCAAGGCAATTTGAACCGTAGACATGCTAAATGGGTTGAGTTTATTGAGTCTTTTTCTTATATTATTAAACATAAGAAAGGGAAGGATAATGTGATTGCTGATGCTTTATCTAGACGATATACTTTGTTGTCTCAACTTGATTGTAGAATTTTTGGACTTGAGGCAATTAAAGAACAATATGTTGCTGATGTTGATTTTAAAGATGTATTGCTGCACTGTAAAGAAGGTCGTGCTTGGCACAAATTTGTGTTGAATGATGGATTCTTGTTTAGAGCTAACCGCCTATGCATTCCAGTTGGTTCCGTTCGTCTTTTGTTGTTGTAGGAGGCGCATGGAGGTGGATTGATGGGTCATTTTGGTGCTAAGAAGACAGAGGATATTTTGGCCACACACTTCTTTTGGCCAAGGATGAGGAAAGATGTTGAGCGTTTTGTTGCTCGCTGCACTACATGTCAAAAAGCTAAGTCTCGATTGAATCCACATGGTTTATACATGCCACTTCCTGTTCCTTCTATTCCTTGGGCGGATATTTCTATGGACTTTGTTTTAGGACTGCCTAGGACTAAGAGGGGGAGCGATAGCATTTTTGTTCTCGTGGATCATTTTTCCAAGATGGCACACTTTATATCATGTCATAAAACTGATGATGCTAGTTATATTGCTGATCTTTTTTTCAAAGAAATTGTACGTTTGCATGGTATGCCTTCTACTATTGTTTCAGATCGTGATGCAAAATTCTTGAGTCATTTTTGGCGCACGCTTTGGAATAAGTTGGGTACAAAGTTGTTATTTTCTACAACTTGTCATCCACAAACTGAGGTTGTGAACCGCACTTTGGGTACTATGTTGCGAGCTATTTTGAAGAAAAATTTGAAGCAATGGGAAGAATGCTTACCTCATGTTGAGTTTGCTTATAATCGGGCAACACATTCTACTACCAAGGTAAGTCCATTCAAGGTAGTGTATGGTTTTGATCCCCGTACTCCACTTGATATACTTCCTCTACCTATTAATGAGAGAGTTCATATTGATGCTAAGGAGCGTGCTGAATTTATTTTGCAAATGTATGAGACCACTAGACTTAGCATTGAAAAGATGAATGAAAAGTATAAAATTGCTGGTAGTAAGGGAAGAAAGGAAGTAAAGCTTGATGTAGGAGATTTAGTGTGGTTACACTTAAGGAAGGATAGATTTCCAGAATTGAGAAAGTCTAAACTAATGCCTAGAGCTGATGGTCCATTCAAAATAATAGAGAAGATTAATGATAATGCATACAAACTTGAGTTGCCTCCCGAGTTCGGGGTTAGTCCTACTTTTAACATTTCAGATTTGAAACCATACTTGGGAGAAGAGGATGAGCTTGAGTCGAGGACGAGTCCACTTCAAGAGGGGAGGATGATGAGGACATCACTCCTATGGATACATACAACACTCCTCCAAATCTGGACTTGCAAGGTCCAATGACTAGAGCTCGTGCACGACAACTAAATTTAGAGGTGAGCTCGTTCCTACGTTCTTCGCTATATGTTACTTTTGAGAATGGTTTGCTACCTAATAATTATTTTATGATTAGAAACCATGGAGAGGACCAGGATATGATGGGAGAAGGAGTTGGGAATGTGGAGGACCAGCAAGGGCTTGGAAGCCAAAGTGGAGGCCCAATCAAAACCGACTTCGAGTCTGTTTCGGGGCCCAGGACCAGTCTGTACTAAAACGGTCGCCCAGGATGCATACGGACTCGGATTTGGACGTTCTACATATGCACGGAAAGATAAGGAGAAGACCTTTCCAATGCCGCCAGCCTCATGTCAAAATTCATCCGGAGGCATCGGGAATCGTCAATACAAGAGAGAGTCCAGAATCTGTGTCGGTGTTGCGTCGCCTATTTTTGGCCTTTGGGCTTTGTATCTAGTTGAGCCCAATTAGGGGCGCGTCCAGAGGGTCTTGCACGACCCTAGGGTCTTTATATACAGCAGCCGCCGTACCATTAGGGTTCGGGTTTTCCTCAGATCAATTCTGTTCATAAACAGTTTCGCCGTTCATCGGTTTGTGAGACCCCAACTTCGAGAGTTTAATCATACATCTACAATTGTGTTGCATTCTTCGTTGTTCTTGCTTGTGTTCTTGATTTGCAGGCAGGGATTAGCCTTCTCGGCGAGGTCAATCGTCTTTTGGACGGTTGATAACCAGAGGAGACGTCGTGCTGCGATTGCGGGGTTTAGAACGTGCTGTTCTGAAGCCGGATCGATTTGTGTGTCGCCTCCGACCAAATCAACTTACCAAGAACCTTTCGGAAGATCGGGAACCCTTGTTCACATCACAATGCCCTGATCAGGAATTTTGTCTTCTTTCTGTTGTCAATCGACACTACCGATATCGTCACTGCTGATGCCCTAATCGGGACTGCCTATCTTTGTCTTGGCACTACCGGTGCATGAGTGAAAATACTGATCGGCACTGCCGATGTCCTGACTAGGAATTTTGTTTTCTTTCTGATGTCAATTGGCACAACCGACGATATGACTGGCACTGCCGATGATTGTCAAGTTACCTACTTTGAGTCCGTTATTTGATCGTGTCGAGTCTTTGCTGCTCTACTTTGTTTCCGCTGTGTTCCGTTGCTGTTGTTGATCACTCCTAGGCTTAGCACATCACAAGTTGGTGTGGGTAATCTTGGTGATCTGTTTTGAGATTGGCTCGGGTTGAAATTGGGACATAGGCCAAGTTCTTGTGAAGAACTTTTATTGGCTCCCATTTACCCCCCCCCCCCCTCTCTCTCTCTCTCTTCGCCTTCTCGGTCCTTCACCCTTTTGCTTTGTGCTTTCTCTAGGTGGCTGGTAGGTGGGTCCTCTTCTATTTTGACTAGGTGTTCCCTGATGGAATCCCAGGTAGCCACATTCGCAATCCAAGGGAAGTCCAGTTGGAAATAGAGAAGAAACATTTCATCCCCCTGCATAGTTCTAACATCCTTTCTAGGGAACAAAGTCACTGCCAGCCATTTATGCATAAAACGCAAGGTGGGGTTGTTGATATCCATATTTCTAGGTGAGAGAGCAAGGGTGTGCCCTGTGATTTCTTCCCAATATCTCCTTTTGTCAAAACTGAAATTTTCGGAATGAAAATCCAAAATAGCAATAGGAGAAAAACCTAGCAAATAACTGAATTTCCTCCAAGTGAGTGAGATTTCCATTTCATTGAACCGGAACAAAATCCTCTCACTATCCCACTGAAGGGTGCAAAGGAATTGAATGGTAAGCAAATGAGAGCAAGGCTCTTCTGCCAAAACAAAACCATCCCATCCTATAGTATGAATGATAGAAGCAAATTCAGTATCCATACCTATCTTGGAAAGAAAGTCCGAATCATACATTTGCCAGTAACATAAGACCAGCCAGTGATCATCTGATGGATGTCACGTTCTCTCTTTCCAACCAATTCAAGGTCGTAGTCAGTGTTGAGTCAAAGTTGAACATTACTGAAATCTAGCAGTGGTTCCGGCTCCACTTCTGTTGGTTCCTCATGCGTCTTCTCGTGGCTCTTCCTCAAGAGATTGATGATGGGAGCGAGTATTTGTTGGGTATTTTAAGGACAATAGAATAAATCCGCAAGCGTACGAATACCGATGTAGCTTTCACCCAAGAGTATTCCAAGGTATCGTATCCACAGGGAACGTGTGTGCCTAATCTTTAGTTCTAGTTCAACCAAGGACACCAAGATAAATACGGCTCTGGGTAGAGAGGATTACTAATGGTTATAACGTCCTAATCAAGGTAAGAGTACTACTAGTTGCTTGCATTGGGCATCTGGTTTTTCCCCTGCATGCACAGTGCGATTCTAGCCAAGAGCCTACTGCGTAGCCGAAAGTGGTGGATTTTAAAGGACAGATAGGGCTGTCACCACCAACTGCCTACCTCAAGCAATCCATGGACTACGTGATAAACAAAGGTAACGTACGGCCTAGACACCACGTCTATGCTTTCAATTACTCCCTTAATCTCTTGCTACGATGGTACAAGACTAAGGTCTCTAACTAAATAGAGCACTGAGCGAGCAAAGCAACTAAGTATAAAACTAACTTAAAAGGAAACTTAAATACCAAGAAGGAATCACGAATACTTATTAAATATGGCAAACATCCATCGAGGTACAAGCGTGGAGAAGAGGTGGACAGACCCACTCCTGCTCCGGACTTCCCCTCACTCTCTCCCTATTTTCTAAGCACTTTGGCAGTGCGCCTTTGAGAAATGGAGTAATAAACACATCTTGAAGTCTGTTTAGAGTGGAGGCACTCCCCTCCTTATATAGGGCCCAAAGGCGGTTCCTAAGGCGTTAACTGCCGCCCTAACTGGGCGACACGTGGAAGCGGGGGACGAGAGGGCCCACCCTCTATTCGGTTAAACAGGGGTGTTTGCCCGAACATGAGTCGGCTCCTTTTGTACTCCACTTCCTCTGGAGCACTGATAGGTGGGTCCCTTCCTCGTTTATCCCTGTTAGGCCCTATGGAACGTTGGTTTGCTCTATTTATGGGCCCGTGGATCCTTATGCTGCGCTCTGATTGGCCGGAAGTATGCTTTCTCCTACAATGACATGGATTTTACCTCAATTATGAGGGTAAATCACCAGCAAGCAAATATTCACCACCACTTGTGGATTCGTTAGTCATAAACTCCTACCACTATGTTGCTCCTTTACTTTTATTGTTTTCTATAGGTATTTGACGGTTGAATTTGGTATTTATTGATCATCAACAAACTCCCCCACACTTATCCTTTGCTCTTTGTCGAGTAAAGGAAAATGACTAAGGTGGATCATAATTTCCAAACGGTATGATGCTAGCATGCAAATTATTCCAAACTATACCTATATCAATGGACTTTGAAGTGTCTACCATGTCACCTTGGGTGGTTGAAGAGTGGAATGATACAGATTCCAGTCATCTCTGCTCCTCATGCTAAGTAACTTGGATTTTTGAAGAATTTTCAAAAGTAAAACAAAGTTGTACTCCTCTAATGATTCTCTCAACTCACTCATATTTGTGTGTGGATCCTCACCAAGGCTTTTGTTGTTGCCTCTTTTTGTTCCTACTTCTGAAGATAGGCTTATGTGGAGCTCAGGGTAGGGAATAAAAAGAAGGCATACATGTGCTTAATATATTACCAAGTCAAAAACCGGATCCAAAGAGAAAACAAGTAATAAATCATCAATCAAGTATGTGCACATATATGGATGGAATGCATGTAGTGGTGAAATATGGGTACTCCTTTTGATATCCTCCCTCTCTTCTATTTGAGAACATGGGCTATCTATCTATCTTCTTTTTTTTTCTTTTTTTTTGAATACTTGACAATCCATGTCTCTTTTTGCAAGGACAATTGGAGAACAAGTTTATCAAAGTAGTGGAGCACTTTATTTTGTGGGTGGTTGATGGATAAGTGTGATGCTATCTTCTATAGAGGAAGAGCAGCATATGGAAGGAGATGGATGATGGAGGTAGATGAATACTCCTTTATGTGTAGACTCTCTCTTTCCTTGAAATGATATTGGGCATGGCTATTTCTTTTCTCTCTTTTTTTCATGCCCAAGGATTGAGAGCATTTTTTTTATAGCCATGCCTTCTATGGGAACAATTGAGAGAGAGTCATAACAAGATAATCATGGAGTAATTCTTTTGGTGGATGGATGGATGATGATGATGATAATGCTACCTTCCAATGTAGAAGATTAGCATATGAAGGGAATGTGCACATGATCTCAATCAACAAAGCATAACAAGTATCTCACTAGGGTCACAAGAATTTGACAAGGTTCAATGAAGACACAAGCAGCATATGCATAAGGTTTATCAAATGAAACTAGCATATGCCTCTGGCGGGATATTTCTAATCATTGAGGAGTAAGCTTATAGATTTTTAATTTTCAAAAAGAATTCCCAATTACTTTATGCAATAGAGAGCAAGAATCACTTCATCAAATCATATCACACTAGTCAACACCTAGGTAGCATGTGGTCCCCATGAATATAGCCCACTAGTACTGGCATAAGAGCAAGGAATAAAGAGCATGCACGCCAACCATGGAAAGCTTTAAATAATTAGGAGGTCATCAAGGTTGATTTTAATTTTGCAGTTTGGATTTTATCATTTTGTTCTAGGAAAATTAAATCAATGCACAAAATAGGGAGATAGAGGGATAAGACGCACAAATCGTCACACAGGTTGAAGACGAGGCTGAGCAGGGCCATGGTGAGTCCACTATGGCGTGTTGCTCTGTGCGGCATTGTTCATCATATATATGTTGGCCGGTGAGGTCCTTTGTTGCACGTCTGGAATCCTGATGATCTCCCCCACACTTGTTTGCTTGCCTGCACTTTTTATTTTGACACAAGAAAAACAAAAAAAAAGGGTTAAAAGCAAAAGGGACTCTACCGGATTTATGGGTGCTATGGAGTCACAACTTTATTATTATTATTTATTTATTACTTTTTCTAGGCGCTCTATAAGATTGAATTGGAAGGAAAAATAAAAAGAAAATGAACTAAAGCGCCTTTCGTTTTTTTAAGCAAGGCATTATTGCAAGAACTAACAACAACTCTATACCAATAGGCAAGTTGGCATGAATGGAACTTAATATGTGATACTTACTTAGACTTTTATATCTCTTAGACACAATAAATATAGTGTGTAGTGTTGCTGCCTTCTCGTAGTAGGTTCCATCGCCAAAAGTACCGTGGTGTCAAGTTGATGCAGCTCCCATGTTCTTAGGCATAGTGAAGGACCGAGAAGGTGACCAAAGGGGGGTGAATGGGAGCCAATTAAAATTATTCACAAGAACTTGGCCTATGTCCCGATTTCCACCCAAACCAACCTCTAAAGACATCACCAAGGCCACACACATCAACTTGTTATATGCTAACCCCAGGAGTGATCAAAAACAGCAATGGAATACAGCGGAAACAAAAGAGAGTAGCAAAGACTTGAAACGGTCAAAGAACGGACTCAAAACCGATCACTGGACGACAATCTGCAGTGCTGATTAGTACTATCGGTAGTGCTGATCATGTCCATCGGCAGTGCTGATGTGGGGTTCGGACCCAAGCCACCGGCAGTGCCGGTTGTGACATCAGCAGTGCTGATCCGGGTTCTGACCCACCGGCATTGCTAGTCTAGGCGATCGGCAGTGCCGATTGATCCCCGATAGAACAGAAAACTATCACGATTTTTCCCCAAATCACTCTAATACTCAACCAAATGATCTCCAAAACATGTGATTTTTGGACCAGATAATCTTCAACGTATCACGACCCTACTCCAACAAGATGCACTCAAATAGCACAAGGAATCATCATGAATTTTAGATCTTGTGCTAGGAACACCAAAAAGCGGAAACATGAGAAATCTTTCAAATCGAAGGTGCTAGAGCTTATGATTTGGTAAAGGACCCATATAGGATTGTTCTAGCTCGTCGAAGCACCTAGACCCCCAAGAAATCTACCCAAAAACCTGCCCAAAAATAAGATACATGGCAAGGAAGCCACCCTCTTCCTCCCACTATTTAGAAGAGAAAGAGATGTATCTCACACACCCTCTCCTCTCCTCTATTGCATGAAGACCTCTCCTATAGCACTTTGAAATGAAGACCTAAGCCAAGGCTAAGGGAAAGAGAGGCACCTCTTCCACCAGCCCTACCTCTCCTAATATAGGCCTAGGGGTTGTCCTAAAGACAATCCTACCCCTCACCTACAATACAATGCCACCTACCACTAGGGGCACAACCATCCATCTTTTTCCTCGTTGCCCGAACACCATCGAGCCCTTCACGACTTTGCTTTGCCACGACGCAAGCTCCAAACCGGAAAACCGCCTTGCATGCTTCTCAAAGCATGACTTCTTGATCTTGACGCGTGTCACCTCGTCTCGTGACCCTCCTCGTCGACAAGTCTCTCCCGCCTCCGGTCCATTGGAAGCCTCTACTTGCACCAACGCCCGATCATCATTGACTTGGTCAATCTTGTCGTCTTGATCATCACCCACGGTTTTGAGGCTCAACCGCAAAACTGTCCTTGCTTCTCGCCTCTCCACGTGTATGGTATGGATCACCCTTGACCTCACCCGGCCTCCCGAACGTCCGGCCCCAAGTCTCCTACTTGTGCCTGATCCTCTCGCTGTTGACTGCCAAGTTGACTCCAGTGACCTACACATTATGAGACAAGCAAACATATTTCACATCTCCTGCAATCTCTCCAACATCTTCACCAACTCCAGTTAGTCAAAACCATGACATGCAGAAACTCATGCAATCCATAAATTCCTGCATTTCAACTCAAACACTAAACTCAACCAATGTGATTGTTGGCCAGGGTTTCAGTCAAGTGGAGGGCTTAGACTATGGGGAAACCTTTGCTCCTATTGCACGCATAGAAGCCATTAGGATCTTGCTTGCATTTTCTGCCTCTAAGGGCATTAGACTCTACCAAATGGATGTCAAGAGTGCTTTCCTAAATGGTTTCATGGAGGAAGAGATTTATGTAAAACAACCACCTGGCTTTGAGCACCACAAATACCCAAACTGTGTGTACAAGCTTTAGAAGACTCTTTACGGGCTGAAGCAAGCACCTAGGGCATGGTATGCTAGGCTTAAGACCTTCTTGCTAGAGCGCGGGTATATCATGGGATGTGTTGACAAAACCTTGTTCACTCTAAATCATGGCAATGACTTTCTGATGGTTCAGATATAAGTGGATGATATCATCTTTGGAGGTTCCTCTCATGCTCTTGTGTCTAGATTTCAGAAAGCTTTGTAAAGCGAATATCATATGTCGATGATGGGCGAGCTCACCTTCTTTCTCGGACTTCAAATCAATCAATGCAAGCAAGGTACCTTGAGAAACCATGTGGATATGTGCTATGGTTTGCAATATGTCATGAGTAATTGACATTGGTTGAATTCGATGTTTGAGTTGAAATGTGGGAATCTGGGATTGCATGAGTTTGTGCATGTCATGGTTTTTACAAACCGGAGTTGGTGAGGATGTTGGAGAGTGTGCACGAGATGGGAAATTTGTTTGCTTGTCTCATGATGTGTAGGTCACTGGAGTCAACTTGATGGTCAACGGCGAGAGGATTGGGCACAAGTAGGAGACTTGGGGCCGGATGATCGGCACGCCAGGTAGAGTCAAGGGTGTTCCACACCGTACACGTGGAGAGACAAGAAGCACGGACGGTTTCACGGTTGAGCGTCAAAACCGTGGGTGGTGATCAAGACGGCGGGATTGACCAAGTCAAAGGTGATCGGGCGTCGGTGCAAGTGGAGGCTTCCAATGGACTGGAGGCAGGAGAGACTTGTCGACGAGGAGGATCATAGGACGAGGTGACACGCGTCAAGATCGAGAAGTTGCGCTTTGAGAAGCGTGCAAGGCGGTTTCCCAGTTATGGCCTCAAAACCGGTGGCGGCGATTGGAGGTGCACGTGGCAGCATCGCGGAGCTTTCGTCGAGGCGAAGCTAAGACATGAAGGGCTCGATGGTGTTCGAGCGACGAGGAAAAAGTTGGATGGTTATGCCCTTGGTCGTAGATGGCAGTGTATTGTAGGTGAGGGGTAGGATGGTCTTTAGGACAACCCCTAGGCCTATATAAGGAGAGGCAGGGCTAGTGGAAGAGGTGCCTCTCTTTCCCTTAGCCTTGCATTAGGTCTTCAATTCAAAGTGCTAGGAGAAGTCTTCATGTAATAGAGGAGAGTAGTGGGTGCGTGAGAGACATCTGTTGCTCTTCCAAATAGTGGGAGGAAGAGGGTGGCTTCCTAGCCATGTATCCATGTATCTTGACTTGATGAATCAATGACATGAGATTCAAATTTGTGCTCAAGTTCTTCCTCTCTCCCTAAATCCCGAATTTCTCTTTTTCCCTATTTTTGGAGCTATTTTTGTGGTGATTTTCGATCTGGATTTTGAGTGAGTTTTGGGATGGATTTCTTGGGGGATCTTGGTGCTATAATGTGCTTGAACGACCCCATATAGGTCCTTGACCGAATCAAAGGCACGAGCACCTTCGATTTCAAATATTTCTCAAGTTTGCCCTTTTCGATGTTCTTTGCACAAGATCTGAAATTCATAATGATTCCTTGTGTTATTTGAGTGGATCTAGAGTTGTGATGTCTTGTGAATGATCTGGTTCAAATTTTGTAATTTTTGGAGTTCTTTTGATAGGGTTTCGGCAATTTTCTTTTCGAAACGAAGCTGCTGTTCTGTCCAGGACAGAACTTTCGTCGCCCGGACAAAACTTCCGTCACCACGACGGAACTTCCGTCAAGGACCACGGAACTTCCGTGAGTGACAGAACTTCTATCGCCCGGAACATCCTTATGTGTCAGAACCTTTGCTGGGGATTTCGAAACTTCAGTCTGGTACCACGGAACTTCCGTCAAGCTCAGTTTTGTGATTTCTCAGATCTTCCTTGTTTCTCATTTTGTCCCTCTTGTGCTTCCGCTATGTGTCCTTTTGGTTTGAGTCATTCCTAGGGTTAGCACATCACAAGTTGGTCTGTGTAATCTTGGTGACTCGGTTAAAGATTGGGTTTGGTAGTATTTGGGATATAGGCCAAGTTCTTGTAAAGAATTTTAATTTGCTCCCATTCACCCCCCCCCCTCTGGTCGCCTTCTTGGTTCTTCAATTGGTATCAGAGCCGGTGTGATCACTAGTTGACCTTCACCGGTTTTGTGATCCCAAGGCGACATGGAGAAGTGTGCAGTCAAGCTTTGGATGTTCGACGGAGAAGACTTTCGCTACTAGAAGTCACGGACCAAGGCTTATCTCTTAAGCCAAGGATGTGCAATTTGGGAGATTGTTGAGCAGGACTACGCCATACCGACCGACCTCAACACCGCGCCAGTACGTGAGTTAAACAGGTATGAAAACAACTCCAAAGCTGTCAATATTCTACTCTCTGCTCTTGGTAGGAGTGAACATGATCGTTATTCTACTCCAAAACTCCAAAGCTGTCAATATTCTACTCCAAAACTATCTAGGAAATCTCATCCTAATCATGTTAATCCTGCTTCTAGCATGGCTTTGCTTTCTAGCTCTCAAAAGGGTAGTCACAGTGGTGCTTCTTATGGAACTAACCCCTCACTTGACAAGTCTTCTTTAGAGTTTGCTCTTTCTTCTCTTCTTGTAACTTTCGATGAACAGATGGAGTGCATTCCTGACGATGAGCTATCCTTGCTCACAAGAAAGTTTAGGAAGTTCTACAACAACCAGAAGGAGAGAAGTGAAGGTGTTTCAACAACCTGCTTTGAGTGTGGTGACCCTGGACACTTCATCGCTGACTGCCCCAAGAAGAAGAAGAAGTCCGGGTACCACGACAACAACACTGAAGATTTCAAGCAGAAGAAGAACCGCCTCTACAAGAAAGGCAAGAACTCCAAGAGGTTTGCCAAGGCCATTGCACGCACCTGGGTTGCTGCCTTGAGCGATGTTGACCTCACGTCAAGTGAAGGCCTTACAAGCTCGGAGGAGGAGGCTGAGAAGCCATGAGTCAAGAGAAAGGACGACTTCACCGGGCTGTGCTTCATGGGAAAGAACGACCACGACACCGACTCTGGCTCCGACTCTGACACAAGTGAGGTACCTCCCACTCTTGATGAGCTCTCTTCTGAACTTGATCATTTGCGTGATGTTTTGCTCATGCAAGATGATAAGCTTCGCAGCGCTGTACGTGAGAGTAGGGAACTTAAGTCTAAATTGGAGAGAGCTGAGTATGAGATCACTTCACTTAGGTCTAAGCTTGCTAGAGATGACATTGTTGCTGAGTGTGAGTCTTGTCAAGTTGTGATGAATGATCTTGCACAGAGAGAAAGTGTGCATGCTCAAGTTGCCAGTCAGCTTGAGAGTGCCCTTAAAGAGCTTGATGAATTCAAGGCTAGACCAACTCTTTTGGGTGTATGTCAGAAGTGCCCCAAGCTCACTAGTGAATTGGAAGCTCAAACCCTCAAAGTCAAAGAGCTCGAGTCCAAGCTATTAAATGAGACTCGCTCTAAAGTTCTCCCACCACCATGTGAAGTGTGTGTTTCCCTTAAGGACAATCTTGTAATCACTAGGGAGGAAAACAAAGTCCTAGTCCAAGAAAATGACTAGCTTGTTTCTAGGCTCCAAAGAACCCTAGTGAGTGAGGAGAAGATTGAGAGTGACTTGGCAAGAGTCAAAGAAAGTGCTAGTAGGTCAACCTACAACTTGGTCTTGGGATTTGAGTGGTGTGACAAAGAGAGTGAAAATGTGGGTAAGTTTGTGCCTAGCTCTAGCTAACAAGGATGAGGAACAATCCATCAAACCTACTGACACATACTATCCACCTAACCCCAATCCTTCCTTCAACCCAAAGCAAGATGAGAAGCCAAAACCCAGACCCACTATGCAAGCTAAGCCTAAACATGAGAATGTCTACATTTGCATGTTATGTGGTCGTAAGGGTCACTTAGATGAGTACTGTTATAGGCGTAAGAGGATTGAGAGGATGCAAGCTGAGTTAACTAGGAATGTGCATCATGATGATTTTGATGGTTTTCAGCCTCGCTCTTTTCCTCGTGCCTATTGTGGACAGGGTCATTCCTCGTATGGCTTTGATTCACGAAACAGAGGCTTTGCGCAGCAGCGCTTTGGGGGCCCATGTTTTCCCCATCGTGGTGAGCGTCGCTTCGGTAGATTTGGCTTTCACATAGATGATTTCTATCCTCACAACCCTAGGTTTGAGTCGAGACGGTTTGACAGGCCACGTTTTCCCTATTGTGGTTCTCGTCCCATGCGTTCGAATGATAATATGCAAAAAACTGTGGTGACTACTACCGGTCGTATGGTGAAGTGCTGGATTCCCAAATGCTTTTTGACTAACCCCAGCACTGAGCCATCAACTTTTCCTTCTCGTTCTTTGTAGGCAACAGGTGGAGGCCTGGAGAACAAGTGGCTAATTGAAAGTGCCTAGAGGGGGGTGTGAATAGGCAATTATCTCTGAAATTCACTTAATAATAAAACTTAAATGCGCAGTGTCGGACTTGTCCGACGATTGTGGGGAAAGTCTGATGACTTGTCCGATGGCACGAGATAGAAAAGTAGATCGGCCGGGTAAATATTAAAACTAGTGCAAGGCAAGCTAGGAGCAAGTGAATACAAGCAAAGAGAAGTTGTAAAAATAAGGAGAGCAACTAGCAAGCAACCTACACAAGTTAATTTAAGAAATACAAAGCAAACCCTAACTAAGACACGTAATTAAAGCACAAGTGAGGCACAAGATTTGTTCACCGAAGTTCAGCTCCACAAAGAAGCCTACGTCTCCGTTAAGGGATCCACAAAGGACCAGGTCTCTTTCAACCCTAACCTCTCCAAGTGACCACAAAGATCAAACTTGGTTTTGCACTAGAAACTCCACAAAGAAGGGGTCAATACAAACTTCCCAAGGCATCACCACACAAGTTGGGAGCTCTACGAGCACCTCTAACCGTCTAGGGGATGAATCCCCAAGAGTAACAAACACAATAGTCATCAGCGGTGGGGATGAACCAAGTGCTCAAGAGGATGGAAGCTTGGAGTCGATGGAGCACTTCAATCTTCTCTCAATCCCTTCACAAATCAAGAGTGGAAGCAAGGGAGGAGAGTTGGGGAGAGCAAAGTGAGCTTGAGAGTGTTTTTGAGTGGAATGAGTGACCAACCGGCCAAGGGCGAAGAGGTGTTCTATTTATAGCCCAATGGGGAAAAGAGATGTTGGAGACCCAATTTCTGAGATCTGTGTCGGACAAGTCCGATGGTCATTGGACAAGTCCGATGAATCAAGGTGGTGCAGAAACTGGAGTCCGACAAGCTTGCCTGATGCCTTAGATAAGATGACCATCGGACAAATCCGATGGCCATCGAACATGTCCGATGGCACAGAAGGGGTAGAGAAACTGGAATCCGATGGACTTGTCCGATGGCTCGGACAAGTCTTGTCCATCGGACAAGTCCGATGAAAATAGGGTGGCAGGGGAACTATACTCCGATGAAAGTGCCCGATGCGTCGGACTTTCCTCTGGTCATCAGACAAGTCCGATGACTGTCGGACATGTCCGATGACCCAGAGTGGCAGAGCTACTAGAGTCCGATGGACTTGTCCGATGTGTCGGACAAGTCCGATGATTTTGCCCTGGAAAATTTTATTTGGCCTATAAAGGGGAATTTTGCACTTAGTTCACCTCCGCTTCACACTTTTGTGTCCCCCTTAATAGTACGGCTTTTCCTATACTCAAGATTTAAAATAAAACTCCATGAACTTCATTCTTGAGCATATTTTGAATTTCATCTTGAAGCACTTTGCCATCTTCTTTTCTCCCTTTTTTTTCTATGCATTTAATCACCAAACTTTGTACCATAATCTACACACATGTTCATTAAAAGATTAGTCCATTCTTAATTGTATTGACGCCAATCACCAAAATAAAATTAGGGGCCTAGATGCACCTTCAATCTTCTCCTTTTTGGTGATTGATGACAATACAACTAAATTTCATAATAATATGCAATAAAGGTTCAGTTTGTGATGAGGAGCTCCCCCTAAATGTGTGCATGAGGAAGAAGATATGAGATAATAACAAGTGCACATATTTAAAGAAAAAAATGTGAGAGCTCCCCCTAAAACTATGCATACATGTTAATTTGCACCAATTGATCACAAAAGATAGACGAAATGCAATGACAAGATAAACAACGAAGTACCAATACAATAAGCAAATAGAGTGCACAAAACAACCACATAGGTAGCAAAATAGAGTTTTACAAACCAAATAGTGCCATAAATAGTTCAACTCCAAACTCGCTCACAACTCATAAACTAAGATAGAGAGAAAAAAAACTAAGATAACTACACTTCTCCCCCTTTGGCATCAAGACACCCAAAAAGGAGAAAAGTGCGGGTAGAAGGTGATGAGAGCTCTAATCGTCAGAGAACTCATAGTCTTCATCATCATCATCGCCTTCTTCCTCTTCAATGGCCGGTCCTTTCCCTTTGTGCTGGTGAAGAGCATAGGCAGCTTGATCTTCACCACCCCACCGTCCTCATCCTCAAAGCGAATGTGTTAAGCACTTGAACCTGCGTCGGAGGAGAAAGGAGGAGGAGTCGGGTAGTACCCAAAATAGTTCATCTCCTCGACGGTGAAGGTGGGGTCATCATGAGTAGTGGGTCAGCATGAGTAGAAGGAGGCGAGCCTTCTGCCGGAGACGGTGGAGGAGGGGTCTCAATACCAAAATGGTCATAAAGACCCTTTTGATTCCTCTCAATGATGTTGAGCCTCTGATTAATGCTCCTGCACATGCTCATAAGGGATTTGAACATCTTCATAATCCCGCTTCTCTTCCCTCGAGGAGGCGGAGGCACATGAGAAGATCCAGTGCCCCGAGAGGCAGCCCGAGGTGGCTGAGGGGGTGCAGCTAAAGATGGAGGCTGAGCTGCTCCAAAGAACTCCAGAGGTGGTGTCGGGAGTCCAGTTAGAAGTAATCTGAGGTTTGAGGCTCAGATGCTTCATATCCTTGTTGAAGGTTAAACCCGATACCTTCTCAATCATGAACATGATGTGAGGAGCGTATCCACAGCCACGCTTGGGAGAGATGGAGATGTCCCACATCTCATGACACACATAGTCAAATGCAACAAACTTTCTATTCCCATGAACCCAGTACAGGATATCCCTCTGAAAGGCAGGGATACGGTCAGAATTGCCTCCACTTGGAGCTAAGGTGCTCCTACAGATCTGAAACAAGACCGAAAAGAATAGTTTCAGTCCACTGGAGTTGGGAGGAGAGCAGTTATCCGGGTCCACATACATGTACCTCATGTCCTCAGCATCCATATGATTCCCCTTGTGAACCTTGTGCTTTTCCTTGCGTGTATGCTTAAGTCCAATCATACTAGCAAACTGGTTCAGGGAGCAGGTGTACTTGGTGCCATTCGTCATCCGGGACATGGTTTTGGCATCTTCATCAAAATAGACAGTGGAGTAAAACTGAGCTATGATTTCTGTATTCCAAGAGTACTGGAAAGTCAGGAAGGTCTTGAGACCATGATGCTCACAGGCAGCCAACACTTGATCGAGTAATGGATGCTTCCTTGTCTTCATGTGATCCCAATAAAGCCACTTCATCTCAACCACTGCATTCTTCATGCGTAGATAGGTGGAGCGGTACCAATCCATATGGAAGTGTGCATGAAAGTGGAAATCAGAAGCTTCTTTCTCACTAGCATAGAAGTTGGTTAACCTTGCCTCGGAGCAAGTCTCAACGGAGGCATGGAGGTAGTTCACAATGTCGCGGTCAGAGTGCTCCATTTCTGCTGGAGGATGCATGACCCTAACGAGCTCATTTGTCTCTTCTGGCTCCTCTCTCTCAGCTGGAGCTTTCAGGGTGGTGCGGCGGATGCGCTTAGCAGTGGCCTTCCTCCTCTTTGGGGGATGGCTTTGACCTTGGTCTTCGCCGGTCTTGGTTCTCTTCTCCCTGAAGGGGGATGCTTCCACGTCAGACATGCTGAGAAAAAGTGGCGAGCAACAAGTTAGGAGTGAGTCAAAGAGAGGAATAGGGGTGAGAAGAATCAATGAAGAGTTCAGGTTTATGAAGAGACTGCAGGTCGTTGGACATGTCCGATAATCATCGGGCAAGTCCTATGCGTCGGACTTGTCCGATGGTCGTCAGACTTGTCCGATGACACACAGTTTTTCCGAAAACCTAGATCCTTCACAAATCCACCTACCACAAGTACCCAAACTTCTTCTACTCCACTAACAACTAACTAGGGGCTACTTCCATGGATCAAATATGCAAGAGAACAAGATTTGACACTAGCATTTGATCAATAACCCTAACATTAAGAGAGAGAGAGGAGGGGGATTAGGGTTAAACCTTGCAAAGACGATGGGGGATCAGACTTCTCTGATGGAGGAGAACCTCTTGACCTCCAAACTTGCTCCAATGGATGGTGGGAGAGGGAGATCGCCTTGGTGCCGCCAATGGGGGTGTTCTTGAGGAGAGAGAACATGAGGGAGATGAATGAGGAGGGGTTGACTGAAGGGGTAAGTTGGGCTAGGTTAAAAGGGTCAAAACCTGGACCGGCGGACTTATCCAATGATAGTCGGACTTGTCCGACGACGTCAGACATGTCCGATGGCTGTCGGACTTACCCGACGCCAGAATGACCAGAGAGATTAGAGTCCAACCAGGAAAGAATAGAGGATTTTTATTTTCTTTAAAATAGTTTGATTGAAAGTCTTGACATCTTATGGTCAGCCAACAATCAATAAGACATAACAATGGCCATATTTTGTCAAGATTCGATCTAGTGCAAAAACCAACTTCAATAGCACAAATAATAGGTTTTTGACATAATACAATAATTTTTGTAATAAAAAAACAATCACCATTAAGATGTGCACATTCTCTACATCACATTGCTAGAGTCAAGAATATTTAATTCACTCCTAAGGTAGCAAAATCTCTTCTCATCTAGGGGCTTGGTGAATATATCGGCTAGTTGATCTTCGGTTCTCACATGGCTAACTTCGATATCCCCCTTGATGGAATGATCTCTCAAAAAATGGTGGCGGATATCTATATGCTTTGGGCGCGAATGCTCAATGGGGTTATAAGCAAGCTTTATAGCACTCTCATTATCACATAGGAGCGGAACACAGTTCAACTTGTAACCATAATCCCTTAGAGCTTGTCTCATCCAAAGTAGTTGTGCATAACAACTACCGGCTGCAACATACTCCACTTCGGCCGTGGAAAGTGCAACGGAGTTTTGTTTCTTGGATGACCATGACACTAGGGACCTACCCAAGAATTGGCATGTCCCGGAGGTGCTCTTTCTATCTAGCTTATCCCCGGCATAATCCGCATCAGAATAGCCTAATAGGTTGAACTTTGAGCCCTCGGGGTACCAAAGCCCTAGGTTGGGTGTGTGAACCAAATATCTCAATGTTCTCTTAATGGCCACCATGTGACAGTCCATAGGAGCGGCTTGAAAACATGCACACATACACACACTAAGCATGATGTCGGGCCTAGATGCACAAAGATAAAGCAAAGAGCCAATTATGGAGCGATATACCTTTTGATCAACGGATTCATCCTTTTTGTTGAGGTCGAGGTGACCATTTGTCGGCATAGGAGTTTTGATGGGCTTTGCCTTGTCCATGTCAAATTTTTTCAATAAGTCTTGTGTGTACTTTGCTTGACATATGAAGGTTCCCTCCTTGAGTTGCTTCAATTGGAAGCCTAGAAAGAATGTCAATTCTCCCATAATGGTCATCTCGAACCTTTTGGTCATCATCTTGCTAAATTCATCACAAAAGGTTTGGTTAGTAGAACCAAAAATAATGTCATCGACATATATTTGGCATACAAAGATATCATCACCAAAACGCTTAGTGAAGAGGGTTGGGTCAGCCTTGCCAATGACAAAACCCTTTTTAACAAGAAAATCCCTAAGGCATTCATACCATGCTCTTGGGGCTTGCTTAAGCCCATAGAGCGTCTTATGGACTTTATTAACATGGTTAGGATACTTAGAGTCTTCAAAGCCCGGTGGTTGCTCCACATACACCTCTTCCTTGATTGGCCCATTTAGGAATGCACTTTTCACATCTATTTGGTACAACTTAAAATCATGATGAGTAGCAAAAGCCAGTAATATTCTAATAGACTCAAGTCTTGCTACGGGGGCATAAGTTTCATCAAAATCCAAACCTTCCACTTATGAATACCCCTTTGCCATGAGCCTTGCCTTGTTTCTTGTCACAACACCATCTTCATTTTGTTTATTGCAGAACACCCATTTGGTGCCCACAACATTCTTGTTCTTTGGCCTTTCCTCTAGTGCCCACACTTCATTTCTTGTGTTCAATTCTTCTTGCATGGCCTTCACCCAATCCGCATCCTCAAGCGCTTGTTCTATCCTAAATGGCTCCATAGAAGAGATAAAAGAGTAATATTCATAAAAACTACTAACTCGAGATCTAGTGATTACTCTCTTGTCAATATCTCCAAGAATTTGCTCGACGGGGTGATCATGTTGTACATTTTGATGCACTCTTGGGTGCGGTGGGTATGAGCTTTCTTGACCACCATCTTTATCAACCTCTTCATCATGTCCTTGAGAATCATTGCTTGATGCTTGTTCAGGATCCCCAACATCTTGATCTTGACCACTTGCGTGATCTAATTCTTCATTCTCATGATGTTGGTTTTGTCTTGAGCGAGAGGGTTGATTTTCAATACTTGATATTTCTTGTGGTCTCACATCACCAATGGCCATCCTTTTTATTACACTTCTAGGAGCTTCGTCATCTACACCATCATTAACAACTTGCTCCCCTTAAGAGCCATTAGATTCATCAAATGTCACGTCACGTGAAATTTCAACACAACCGATGGTCTTGTTGAATACACGATAGGCATGAACATTCGACCCACAACCAAGCAAGAAACCTTCATCAACTTTTGGAGCAAACTTAGAAGTCTTGGGTTTCTTGTTTAGCATAAAGCACTTGCTCCCAAAAACACGAAAGTAGGAAATATTAGGCTTGTTACCGGTTAGTAGCTCATATGGTGTTTTCTTCAATAGTTGATGGAGATACAACCGGTTGGAGGCATGGCATGCGGTGTTGACGGCCTCGGCCCAAAAGCGGTCGGACGTGTTGTATTCATCAAGCATTGTTCTTGCCATCTCAATGAGCGTGCGGTTCTTTCTTTTGGCCACCCCATTTTGTTGAGGGGAGTAGGATGCCGAAAATTCATGCTTGATGCCTTCTTCATCGAGATACTCTTCAACTTGAGTGTTATTGAATTCAGTGCCGTTGTCACTCCTTATTTTCTTGATCGTGACTTCATATTCATTTTGTGCTCTTTTCATGAATGTCTTGAGCACATCTTTTACTTAACCTTTATCATGCAAAAAGAATACCCACGTGAAGCGAGAAAAGTCATCAACAATTACGAGACCATATTTGTTACCACCAATACTTATGTAGGAGACAGAGCCGAAGAGGTCCATGTGCAACATCTCCAATGGCCTTGTGGTGGTCATCACATTCTTGGCGGGGTGTGATGCTCCAACTTGCTTTCCTGCTTGGCATGCACTACAAATTTTATCCTTCTTAAAGCAAACATTGGTTAGTCCAATGATGTGGCTACCCTTTTGGAGTTTGTGAAGATTTCTCATACCAACATGGGCTAGCCTTCTATGCCACAACCATCCTATGTTGGACTTCGCTAATAAGCATGTACCAAGTCTAGCTTCATCTGTGGAGAAGTCCATAACATAAAGCTTTCCTTTAAGCACACCCTTAAAAGCAACCGAGCCATCACTCCTCTTATATACGGTGACACCACATTCGTTGAACAGACAATCATAGTCCATTTTACAAAATTATGAAATGGACAAAAGATTGAAGTCAACATGATCAACAAGCATAACCTTGGAGAGGGAGTATGAAGGAGTGAGAGGGACTTTACCATAACCTAGTACTTGTCCCGTTTCATTGTCACCAAATATGATGTACTCATTTTTGTTATGACTTGCCTCGAATGACTTGAACATCTTTTTGTCTCCGGTCATATGATTGGTGCATCCACTATCAATCACCCAACTTGATCCTCCGGAGACATAGTCCTACAAAACAAATTAAGCTTTGTTTTTAGGTACCCAAATTTGCTTGGGTCCTCTTACGTTAGTCATAAGCACTTTGGACACCCACACACAAGTCTTTGGCCTCTTGTTGCGTGGCCCAACATATTTGGCAAACACACAATCATGCATGTTTCTCGTGAGCACATATGAAGCATCAAAATCATGTAAGAGTGCACAAGTAGCATTAGGCATATTAGCTTGAGAATCATTAACAAAAGAAGAATGATTAATATTCTTGTTCTTGGCTTGCTTCTTTTGTTAAGATCCTTCCTCGGTGAACTTAAGGAATTCCTTCCCATTCTTGTTCTCCCGAGCATTATGCTTGGCACCCTCAACATAATCAATGTCATCCATGACATGTGGCATTCTAGTATATGAGTATGCACCTCTTGCATACTTTGCCTTCTCATCATCAACAACATCTTTCTCATGTTGTATTTTGCTTTCAAGGGCTTTTAATTGCTTGTTCAAATCATCAATAAATTTGATATTAGTAGCACAAGCATCAACATCAATATTATAGCATCTATCACATCCTTTGCTAGTGGAAGCATGAGAGGAATTATTTGAGGAGGATATGAAAGTTGAAAGAATCCTATATTGTTCTTCAAGAGACTTATGAGTCTTTTCCAAATCCTCATACTTCTCTTGAAGTTCATCTTCAATGCTCTTAACATTCTCACAAATATTCTCAATTTTAGTGAGAGACATAGTTAAGTCACTATTTTTCTTTCTCTCTTCTTCTAGGAGCTTTTCTAGTTCAAGGTTTCTTTTCTTTTCAAGAATAAGCAAGTCTTCTTGTTTCTCAAGTAGCTCCTCTTGCCTTTCATTTTCTTTCTTTTGTTTTTCAAGTAATTCCATAAATTCATGCATTTTGGGAAGTGAAGCATTAACATCATCATCATCATCACTACTACTAGCATAAGAGGTACGCTTGTGTTTAGATTTTGTTACCTTTGATCCTCTTGCCATAAGGCACCTGTGAGTGTTGTCATCATCATCATCACTCAAGGTCCCAAATAGAGAAGTGTTGGTGGGAGTGACGCCAATGGCAAGTGTAGCAATGCCTCCCTCATCTGAGTCGGATTTGGAGGAGGTAGATGATGAAGAGGATGAATCATCAGAATTCCATTCTTGACCAATGTGAGCTTCACCTCTTCTATGCTTCTTGTACTTCTTGTATTTCTTGTGGTGCTTGTCTTTCCTTCTTTCATCTTTGTTCTTCTTCTTTAGACATTCCGCAATGAAATGTCCTTCATCACCACATTCATAGCAAGTTATGTTTGACCTTCTTGCTTTGCCCTTGTCAAAGCTTTTCTTCTTGTAGCCATCTTTCTTGAGAAATGACTTGAATCTCCTCACAAGCAAAGCCATCTTATCATCACTATCTTCACTACTATAATCAACCACTTTCTTCTTCTTCTTTTGTGTGGCTTTGAGTGCCACATCATTTTTGTCACCATTTGCTCCTTCAATTTGCTTGATCAAGGCATTTATCTTGTTGGATTGATCATTTTGTTGCTTTTGGGAAAGAAGCTTTCCAAGCACTTCATCGGTGGAGAAAGTTTTGAAGTTGTCCTTCTCTCTAATATTTGAGCAAATGTTGTTATCCCATGGTCTCAATGCTTGTAGTAGTCTCTTGTTGATATCCAAGTCGGTCATTTTAGCTCGTAGTGCTCTTCTTTGATTCACAATCCTCATGAGCCTATCATGAACTTCCTTTGGGCCTTCTCCTGGACCCATGACGAATAGGTTGAACTCATTTTGCAATTTTTTAAGTCTTGCATCTTTGACGGAATCAATGCCCTCATAGATAACCTCAAGTTTTCTCCATAGTTGGTTGGCATTCTTTATTCCGGCTACCTTGTCATACTCGGTGGCACTAAGTGCGGAAACAATTGCACTAGCAGCCACGGCATTGCGATGAATGTTGATTTGATCCTTACGGGTTGGATTGTCTCTATTTTCCCACAAAAAACCATTCTCAGTTATATTTGCAACATGAGGACTCATGGATTCCAAATACATCATCATCTTGCATTTCCAATGATCATAAAATTGTCCATCAAAGTAGGGGAGTCTATCGGACCCTTGCCTAATGCGATCTTCTCTGAGATCATCATAATCAAACATGACATTGTTGTAGGTTTTTGGTAGCTCATCTTTATCAATATCTTCAATCCTTGGATTTTCTCCAGGTGTATCACCCTCGGACCTTGCTTCGGACGATCCACAGGCGGAATTTCCTTTCCCGTTGTCATCTTTATCTTCAAGCAGTTAAGCCTTCAAGAAGATCCCGCTCTGATACCAATTGAAAGTGCCTAGAGGGGGGGGGGTGAATAGGCAATTATCCCAGAAATTCACTTAATAATAAAAGTTAAATGCGCAGTGTCGGACTTGTCCGATGATTGTGGGGAAAGTCCGATGACTTGTCTGATGGCACGAGATAGAAAAGTAGATCGGCTGGGTAAATATTAAAACTAGTGCAAGGCAAGCTAGGAACAAGTGAATACAAGCAAAGGGAAGTTGTAAAAATAAGGAGAGTAACTAGCAAGCAACCTACACAAGTTAATTTAAGAAATACAAAGAAAACCCTAACTAGCAAGTTTATGAGCAAGAACAAGTAAGTGAAAGACACATAATTAAAGCACAAGTGAGGCACAAGTAAGTGAAAGACACGAAGTTTAACTCCACAAAGAAGCTTACGTCTCCATTGAGGGATCCACAAAGGACCGGGTATCTTTCAACCCTAACCGCTCCAAGTGACCACAAAGATCAAACTTGGTTTTCCAGTAGAAACTCCACAAAGGAGGGGTCAATACAAACTTCCCAAGGCGTCACCACACAAGTTGGGAGCCATATGGGCACCTCTAACCGTCTAGGGGATGAATCCCCAAGAGTAACAAACACAATAGTCGTTGGCGATGAGGATGAACCAAGTGCTCAAGAAGATGAAAGCTTGGAGTCGATGGAGCACTTCAATCTTCTCTCAATCCCTTCACAAATCAAGAGTGGAAGCAAGGGAGGAGAGTTGGGGAGAGCAAAGTGAACTTGAGAGTGTTTTTGAGTGGAATGAGTGACCAACCAGACAAAGGGCGAAGAGGGGTTCTATTTATAGCCCAATAGGGAAAACAGACGTTGGAGACCCAATTTCTGAGATCTATATCAGACAAGTCCGATGGTCATTGGACATGTCCGATGAATCAAGGTGGCGCAGAAACTGGAGTCCGACAAGCTTGCCCGATGCCTCGGATAAGATGACCATCGGACATGTTCGATGGCATAGAAGGGGCAAATCCGATGGACTTGTCCGATGGCTCGGACAAGTCCGATGAAAATAGGGTGGCAGGGGAGCTATACTCCGATGAAAGTGTCCGATGCGTCAGACTTTCCTCTGGTCATCAGACAAGTCTTGTCCATCAGACAAGTCTGATGGTCACCGGACAAGTCCGATGAAAATTAAAGTTGAGGAGGCAAAGGCACCCCTCAAGAAGGCACCACATGAGTTCTATGATACACCGGTGTTGCCATTTCCCTCTCGCCAACACAAGCCAACAGTGGACGAGCAATTTGGGAAGTTTGTAGAGGCAATAAAGAAATTATATGTCAATATACCTCTACTTGATGCCATGCAGGTCCCTACCTACTACAAGTACCTAAAGGACATCCTCAACAACAAACGCCCAATGCCATCCTCTAAGATTGTGAAATTAACAGAGGAATGCAACGCCGCCATCTTGAACTCTCTACTATAAAAGAAGCTAGATCTGGGATGCCCAACCATCCCATGTTCCATCAGGATGCAGCATTTCAACAACGCCCTTTGTGATTTGGGGAAAAGCATAAGCGTCATGCCGAAGGTGATATATGACAAACATAATGTCAATTCATTATCCCCTACAGCAATGTGCTTGCAGCTCGCCAACCAATTAGTCCGCTACTCGGCGGGCATCGCGGAGGACGTACCCATAAAGATAAGGAACTGTCTTGTTCCTATCGACTTTGTGGTGCTAGATATGGAGGCCGATGTGAAGACGCCTCTTATACTAGGAAGGCCGTTCCTTAGCACCGCAAATGCCAACATTGATGTTGGGTCTGGAGAAATTCACCTTAACATTAATGGGAATGAAGAGAAGTTTGCCTTCAAGCTCTGATCGGAACAATGCAATCAGGTATGCATCTTTTATGGTAAAAATCATAACACGGTGCAGAAAATTAAGGCATACCCAATGGCACAAAAATCGAGCGCACCGGTGGTAAAAGTCGAGGGTGCACCACCGCTGCCCAAGAAGAAGAACAAGCCACAAGAAATAAATAAAAAGGTCACCGCCAAGCCCAAGAAAATCAAACAAATATGGCGGAAGAAACAAGTTGCACCGACCATAGAGAATTCTCCATCCACGGAGGGCACCGCGAAAAACTGAACACGGAGGACGTCTTGTTCGAGACGAAAAATCCAGACCCTTGTCAGAAGGTAACCGATATTTATCCCCCCTTCGCTTGTACATACCGCAAAATTAGGTTGCTTTTATTACCCTCTTTAAATGACTACATCCCCCTTGAAAAAAATAGTGATGTCTCGGTCAAATTTCCCTGTCGGGAGGTCATTTTCATCAAAAACAACTATCTGGGTGATGATCTCGGACTCTAACCCGGCCAGTCAAATTTCAGTATCCGCAAGGTCATTTTTCACGAAAAATGACCACCCAGCTGGGTAACTTTTAAGTCACCCAGACTCTAACCCGGCCAGTCAGTTTTTAGCACCCGAGAAGTCATTTTTTATAAAAACGACCACCCGGCTAGGTAATTTTTGTGCCACCCGGACTGAGTTACCCAGTCAGATTTCAGCACCGGGGAGGTCATTTTTCGTGAAAAACGACCACCAGGCTAGGTAAGTTTTGAGCCACCCGGCCAGAATAATCCAGTTAGTGTTTAGCACCCGGGAGGTCATTTTACGTGAAAAATGACCACCCGACTAGATGATTTTTGTGCCACCCAGCCAATAATGGCCACCCGACCATATATTTTCTTGGGTTCTTTGTTCTTGAGATGCAAGGATCATGGCCATGAGTGGAGGAGGTGTGGCCAGCACTTTGTGAAAAAATTCTCACCTAGACCCCACAATGAGTAAAAATAGATGAAGGAGAGTCACACAAGTCACCTTACTCACTACCCACACTCATCTTGATGTGAACAAGGGTTCCCGATCTTCCGAAAGGTTCTGGGTAAGTTGATTTGGTCGGAGGCGACACACAAATCGACCCGGCTTCAGAACAGCACGTTCTAAACCCCGCAATCGCAGCACGACGTCTCCTCTGGTTATCAACCGTCCAAAAGACGATTGACCTCACCGAGAAGGCTAATCCCTTCCTGCGAATCAAGAACACAAGCAAGAACAACGAAGAATGCAACACAATTGCAGATGTATGATTAAACTCTCGAAGTTGGGGTCTCACAAACCGATGAACGGCGAAACTGTTTATGAACAGAATTGATCTAAGCAAAACCCGAACCCTAATGGTGCGGTGGCGGCTGTATATAAAGACCCTAGGGTCGTGCAAGACCCTCTGGACGCGCCCCTAATTGGGCTCAACTAGATACAAAGCCCAAAGGCCAAAAATAGGCGACGCAGCACCGACACAGATTCTGGACTCTGTCTTGTTTTGACGATTCCCGATGACTCCGGATGAATTTTGACATGAGGCCGGCGGCATTGGAAAGGTCTTCTCCTTATCTTTCCGTGCATATGTAGAACGTCCAAATCCGAGTCCGTATGCGTCCTGGGCGACTGTTTTAGTACAGACTGGTCCTGGGCCCCGAAACAGACTCGAAGTCGGTTTTGATTGGGCCTCCACTTTGGCTTCCAAGCCCTTGCTGGTCCTCCACGTTCCCAGCTCCTCCTCCCATCATCTCCTGGTCTTCTACATGGTTTCTAATCATAAAATAATCATTAGGTAGCAAACCATTCTCAAAAGTAACATATAGCAAAAACGTAGGAACGAGCTCACCTCTAAATTTAGTCGTCGTGCACGAGCTCTAGTCATTGGACCTTGCAAGTCCAGATTTGGAGGAGTGTTGTGTGTATCCATAGGAGTGATGTCCTCATCATCCTCCCCCTCTTGAAGTGGAGTCGTCCTCGACTCGAGCTCATCCTCTTCTCCCAAATATGGTTTCAAATCTGAAATGTTAAAAGTAGGACTAACCCCGAACTCGGGAGGCAACTCAAGTTTGTATGCATTATCATTAATCTTCTCTATTATTTTGAATGGACCATCAGCTCTAGGCATTAGTTTAGACTTTCTCAATTCTTGAAATCTATCCTTCCTTAAGTGTAACCACACTAAATCTCCTACATCAAGCTTTACTTCCTTTCTACCCTTACTGCCAGCAATTTTATACTTTTCATTCATCTTTTCAATGCTAAGTCTAGTGGTCTCATGCATTTGCAAAATAAATTCAGCATGCTCCTTAGCATCAACATGAACTCTCTCATTAATAGGTAGAGGAAGTATATCAAGTGGAGTACGGGGATCAAAACCATACACTACCTTGAATGGACTTACCTTGGTAGTAGAATGTGTTGCCTGATTATAAGCAAACTCAACATGAGGTAAGCATTCTTCCCATTGCTTCAAATTTTTCTTCAAAATAGCTCGCAACATAGTACCCAAAGTGCGGTTCACAACCTCAGTTTGTCCATCAGTTTGTGGATGACAAGTTGTAGAAAATAACAACTTTGTACCCAACTTATTCCAAAGCATGCGCCAAAAATGACTCAAGAATTTTGCATCACGATCTGAAACAATAGTAGAAGGCATACCATGCAAACGTATAATTTCTTTGAAAAAAAGATCAGCAATGTAACTAGCATCATCAGTTTTATGACATGGTATAAAGTGTGCCATCTTGGAAAAACGATCCACAACAACAAAAATGCTATCACTCCCCCTCTTAGTCCTAGGCAGTCCTAAAATAAAGTCCATAGAAATATCCGCCCAAGGAATAGAAGGAACAGGAAGTGGCATGTATAAACCATGTGGATTCAATCGAGACTTAGCTTTTTGACATGTAGTGCAGCGAGCAACAAAACGCTCAACATCTTTCCTCATCCTTGGCCAAAAGAAGTGTGTGGCCAAAATATCCTCCGTCTTCTTAGCACCAAAATGACCCATCAATCCACCTCCATGCGCCTCCTGCAACAATAAAAGACGAACGGAACCAACTGGAATGCATAGGCGGTTAGCTCTAAACAAGAAACCATCATTCAACACAAATTTGTGCCAAGCACGACCTTCTTTACAGTGCAGCAATACATCTTTAAAATCAACATCAGCAACATATTGTTCTTTAATTGCCTCAAGTCCAAAAATTCTACAATCAAGTTGAGACAACAAAGTATATCGCCTAGATAAAGCATCAGCAATCACATTATCCTTCCCTTTCTTATGTTTAATAATATAAGGAAAAGACTCAATAAACTCAACCCATTTAGCATGTCTACGGTTCAAATTGCATTGAGAACGAATATACTTAAGTGATTCATGATCAGAATGAATAACAAATTCTTTGGGCAACAAATAATGACGCCACATCTCTAAAGAACATACAAGTGCATATAGTTCCTTATCATACGTGGAATAATTCAAAACAGGCCCAGTAATTTTCTCACTAAAGTATGCAACAGGTTTACCATCTTGCATCAAAACACCACCAATGCCTATACCACTAGCATCACATTCAAGCTCAAAAGTCTTATCAAAATTAGGTAATTGCAGCAATGGTGCATGTGTAAGTTTGTCCTTCAAAGCATCAAAAGACTCATGATGTACCTTACCAAAATGGAAGTCAACGCCCTTCTTTGTCAACTCATGCAATGGTGCAGCAATGGTGCTGAAATCTTTGACAAAGCGGCGGTAGAAACCTGCAAGACCAAGAAAACTCCTCACCTGTGTGATAGTTTTTGGTACAGGCCAGCTCTTTATGGCTTCAATTTTCGCCTCATCCACCTCAATTCCCTGTGGAGTCACAACATAGCCAAGAAAAGAGACTCGATCCGTGCAAAAGGTGCACTTCTCAAGGTTACCAAATAAACGTGCAACTCGCAAAGCATCAAAAACAGCACGCAAATGAATCATATGATCATCCATGGATTTGCTATAAATCAAGATATCATCAAAGTAAACAACCACAAATTTGCCAATAAAAGGTCTTAAAACCTCATTCATCAAACGCATGAAAGTACTAGGTGCATTAGTTAACCCAAAAGGCATTACTAACCACTCATACAACCCGAATTTGGTTTTGAAAGCTGTTTTCCATTCATCTCCAAGTTTCATTCTAATTTGATGGTAGCCACTACGCAAATCAATATTAGTGAAAATTATAGCACCACATAACTCATCAAGCATGTCGTCTAGCCTAGGAATAGGATGACGATACCTAATAGTAATGTTATTCATGGCTCTACAATCTACACATATATGCCAAGAACCATCTTTCTTAGGAACCAAAAGTACAGGAACAGCACAAGGACTAAGTGATTGACGAACATACCCACGATCCAAAAGGTCTTGGACTTGTCGTTGTATCTCCTTAGTCTCCTCAGGGTTGGTCCTATAAGCAGCACGGTTTGGCAAAGTAGCACCAGGAATCAAATCAATTTGATGCTCAATCCCTCTCAAAGGTGGCAAGCCCGAGGGTATCTCAGTTGGGAAAACATCCTCATACTCCTGCAAAAGGTTAGTGACAGCAGGAGGCAAAGCACTAGAAGCAATATCACCAAGCAAAAACAAGGCTTGTTTGCATATCAAAGCATAGCAAATATCATCAGTAGAAATTTCAGCAAGCTCAGATTTTGTGGCAAGACATGAACGACCTTGTAATTTAATTACAGCACCCTTAGAACTTGAAGAATCATTAACATTACTTGGTGTAGAAGCAGAATTAACAGGTTGCTGAATTTCAGGGCTTTTATTTTTCAAACTAGCAGCTCGTTCTAAATCAGCTTGTACAATTTCAGCAGGGGTCATTGGTAACAAAGTAATTTTAGTTCCTTTATGCATAAAAGTGTACTTATTACTTTTACCATGGTGTACAGCATCTTATCAAATTCCCAAGGTCTACCCAATAAAAGTGAACAAGCTTGCATGGGTACAACATCACAATCAACAGAATCCACATAGGAACCAATGGAAAAAGGAACTCTGCAAGTTTGTGTTACCTTAGCTTTTCCAGAGTCATTTAACCACTGAATGTAGTATGGATGTGGATGTGGGCGTGTGGTCAAATCAAGCTTCTTAACCACATCAGAACTCGCCAAATTGTTGCAGCTTCCTCCATCAATGATGACACGTGCCCGACGGTTCTTGATGACGAAGAAAATCTGGAATAAGTTATGTCGCTGCATCATCTCGGGCTGCTGGATTTGTGTGCTAAGCACACGCTGCACAATAATATTCATGTAGCCCGTGGTATCTCCGCCTCCAAGGACGAGGTCACCGCTGGTGGCAGCGACATCCTCCTCCTCATCCTCCACATCGGAGGTGCTCATGTAACCGCCATCATCTGTCGCCACATATGCTCGCCTACTTGGGCAATCTTTCTGCACATGGCCAAGACCATGGCATCGGTGGCACTGAATCTTTGTAGTGCGTCCCGTCGAAGCAACAGAGGAGGCACCACTAGCCGGTACCTGCACAGAATTTTTACCTGAGCGCATAGAAGGGGCAGGGGCTGATCTTGGTACTGCAGAAACAACACTAGCTGGTGGGGGCGGCCGGAAAGATGGCTTGGGCAGCCCCGAAGTCCCCGTCTGCCGTGGCGTATAGAAATTCCTAGACTTGCTGTACTCCTCAAAAGCCTGGAAAAGTCCCTGTGATTCTTTCTCTGCAAGCATAGCATACTGGAAACACTGGTTGAGGGTATAAAATTCTTTATAATCAAGGATGTCCTGAATTTCTTTTCTCAAACCAGAATAAAAGCGGCAAATCTGATCCTCTACTTTTTCAACCACAGCACAACGAATCAAACCCTTCTGAAGCTCACTAAAATACTCCTGAACAGTTTTATCTCCTTGATCTAAACGCTGCAGTTTATTACGAATTTCTCTATAAAAAGAAGGAGGAACAAAACGATCACGCATTTCTACCTTAAGTTCTTCCCAAGTAGTAGGCAAATCGGTTTCAGCAGCTAGACCACTCCACCAAACAATAGCAAAGTCCTTAAACTCACTAGTGGCTTGTCTAATTCTATGTTGTTCAGGAACAAGATGGGCATTAAATTTTTGTTCTACCGTCATTTCCCAATCAAGGTAAGCATCACCATCGTACTGACCCGAAAATAAAGGAATTGAAAACTTAATTTTAGCATACGGATCATCTGGAGCATAGTTACCTTGTGTGCGACGGTTGTGGTTGTGGAAACCACCCATACCTTGAGGGTTATGTTGCAAACGGCGTCGTAACCTTGCGGTCCTTGTAGCTGACCTATCGACGGTGCCATCAGCCTTATACACCGTTGCTTCATCATGATCGTCTTCAACGTCGTTGTTGGTGTCGTTGTTGGTGTTGGTGGTGTTGTTGTTGTTGTTGTTGTTGTTGTTGTTGTTGGTCTTGTGAGCGGTCTCCAATTCGACAACCTGATCGGTTAGCTTAGAGACTCTCTTATCCAACCGCTCAATGCTTTCTCCCAGGTGAAGCTTGGTGACGGCGTCGGTGACGGCCCTGGTGATCGTCTCTGCCAAATCACTCTGAACCGCCTGCAAAGCCTTCTGTAACTGATTTTGGCTCACGCACTCATCCACTTTGGAAGGTGAAGCACCCTCCCCATCGCTTCCTGACATCAGAAATACCAAAACAGGAAACAAAAAGTGAAGGTTATCCCTACAAAACTACTAAGCAGCGGTGCCTCTCAACACAGCAAAAGTAAGCTTCTTGCAAAGCTCTTACAAAGTTCTGAAAACAACAAAGCGAAGGATACCAGGGAGAAGTGTTCCACGATTGCAAGGGTTACCAAATAACCTATGTGCTGTCCAGAAGAAGTATGTAGAGCTAGGAAGGCCAAATATATATATATGAGTGGCACACAAATCAAAAACAGATAGTAAAGCTGAACAAGTGCCCAAATAACTTGTCCCTAGTTGCTGGTCTAACTATGTTCTAGAACAGTAGTGATAGCAAAGAAGAAACAAAGAGACAAAGGGACACAGTCGATAACAGGGGGCTTAGTGTAAAACAGCCGAACTCAGAAATTCCAGGGGGCTAGATGGAGCACTAGTAGGAATCCCAAATTTCTTTTTTTTTATTTTATTTTTTTGATATTGTTTTCCAACTCACTAGTAAACAGGAAGAAACCACAAAAAATTTCAGCTCAAACCGAGCTAGGACGTGGCCTACAGAAAATCTTGAAGTTTCAGAAAATGTCGGGTTTCAACTTGAATGAATTTTTTCTTTATCTTCCCGATTTTTTTTGAACTTTTTGATGAAGGCACACAGTGTGGGTATGCTCAACTTTTTGTCTAGAATCTCCTGTAAAAATTTCAGCCAAAACGGACAACCGAGCGAAAAGTTATGGCTGTTTTACCGAAGGGGTGTCGGAATCGGTTATGAAGAACCCGGGGTTTTGAGTGAAATCCGAGTCGGGCTTGGGGTCGGGTAGGGAGTTTTTTTTGGCAAGGTGGATGCAGCGGAAAGTGGAATTTATGAAAAGTGGTCCGAGGTGGTGAGGGTAGGTTTAGGGTGGGATTAGGGTGGGCGTGTTGATCAATCAACCCTAGCACACAAAGCCGACAAAACCGAGGATGGTGAAGGGGATGGCAGCTAGGGTTGCAAGGGAAACACTACTGACGATAAAAACACAAGCTAAAACCAGCGACTAAACAAGAACTAGGGCACAAACTCAACACTACAGACTCTGAAATTGAAATACGCAAAGGCTAAACACGTGGTTATGGGCGGGGGAAAAATTTTTTTTGGTATTTTCAGTGGACGATAGGAAGAACACGAAAATAAAACTAAAGGGTAGTGTGAACCTGACGGTGCACCTGAAGCTCTGATTACCACTTGATGTGAACAAGGGTTCCCGATCTTCCGAAAGGTTCTGGGTAAGTTGATTTGGTCGGAGGCGACACACAAATCGATCCGGCTTCAGAACAGCACGTTCTAAACCCCGCAATCGCAGCACGACGTCTCCTCTGGTTATCAACCGTCCAAAAGACGATTGACCTCGCCGAGAAGGCTAATCCCTGCCTGCGAATCAAGAACACAAGCAAGAACAACGAGGAATGCAACACAATTGCAGATGTATGATTAAACTCTCGAAGTTGGGGTCTCATAAACCGATGAACGGCGAAACTGTTTATAAACAGAATTGATCTAAGCAAAACCCGAACCCTAATGGTGCGGCGGCGGCTGTATATAAAGACCCTAGGGTCGTGCAAGACCCTCTGGACGCGCCCCTAATTGGGCTCAACTAGATACAAAGCCCAAAGGCCAAAAATAGGCGATGCAGCACCGACACAGATTCTGGACTCTGTCTTGTTTTGACGATTCCCGATGACTCCGGATGAATTTTGACATGAGGCCAGCGGCATTGGAATGGTCTTCTCCTTATCTTTCCGTGCATATGTAGAACGTCCAAATCCGAGTCTGTATGCGTCCTGGGCGACTGTTTTAGTACAGACTGGTCCTGGGCCCCGAAACAGACTCGAAGTCGGTTTTGATTGGGCCTCCACTTTGGCTTCCAAGCCCTTGCTGGTCTTCCACGTTCCCAGCTCCTTCTCCCATCATCTCCTGGTCTTCTCCATGGTTTCTAATCATAAAATAATCATTAGGTAGCAAACCATTCTCAAAAGTAACATATAGCGAAGAACGTAGGAACGAGCTCACCTCTAAATTTAGTCGTCGTGCACGAGCTCTAGTCATTGGACCTTGCAAGTCCAGATTTGGAGGAGTGTTGTGTGTATCCAGAGGAGTGATGTCCTCATCACATCTGCCATCCTGCTCCTCTCGGCTTCATGAATGGCAGGGCACTCATTGCAAACATCCAAGTTTGGCCATCCTATCACTCTCTTCTTGCTCCCTTTAGTTCCAACAATGTTCTGGCTAAAGTAAGCAAGTGGATCACATGGCGCATGGACCTAGCCCTCTCCCATCACCACAAAAGCAATAATGCAGCAAAAGGAGGATGAGGACCCACCGCCTAGCATGGGTCGCCGCTCGGCGTGGGATGTTGCCCCCTTGGCTCCTCTCGAGCCTATAAATATCAAGGCTCATTCTCCAAATTCTTCACCCCTCAACCTTCAGCTGAAAGCACTCTTCTCTCTCACTTCTCTCTCCCTTTGCATTCTCTCTTTCTTTTCACTAGTCCCCTTAGTAAGTGCACTTTGAACATAGGAATAAAAGTGTGCTGCAATAAAACCAACTTGAGAAAGATTGATGCTACCTTTGCACGCTTGAATGACTAACACTTGGACTACTAACCGAACGACTAACAGCTAACCATTATTATCATATTGTCCTTCGGGTATTGTGTCCAAGTAACACTTTTGCATGGGATAGGCCAAGAACGAGAGCACAACTCCGTTGAGAGGAGCAGCAGCACGGAACCATGATGAACACGCCTCAAACGGGTGAATCGGGAGGTCCCCAATACAATTGGGAACAACCACAATTCTCTGGTTCTACGAGTTCATCGCCCCACCACACTACTTCCTCCTATGACAACTATGAGCCTTATGGGATGGGGAGTTACCCCCATCCTCATGGAGGTATACGCACTTCTCGCTTTGCCCGATTCACATCATACAACTTTTTGGAGTTGCAAGAAGATATACAATACCTGGCTGCAAATGCTTAAGAGACCAACAAGCCAACACAAGAAATACAAGCAGCCATAAGGTCAGAACAACAATGGCAGCAACAAACATCAGAACAACTTCAGACAAACATCTCCATGATGGACCAACTGTTGGGCCACTTCAAAAATGAGTATCAACCACCACAATGAACGTCATCTAAGCTTAAGTCTTGCAAAGACCTAAGCTTGGGGAGGTACCCAAACCTAGGTGCGCCAATTGTTCTATCCTCTCTACCTCTCTCTCCAGTTGAGTTGTTTTGTTTTTAGCTAATTAAGAAAACCCAAAAAGATTTTTAGCATTCAAGGAAAACCACAAAAATTTGCAAAACCAGAAAGAACAAAAAGATTTCCCTTTACAAATAAAATTTGAGAACCTGGTCTCCACCTTGCCTATGGAAATAATGAATAGTTTCTCTATCAGCTCCCTTTGAGTCTCAAGTATACAACCTCTACTCCTTATTTTTTGTGGGTAATGGTAGACCGGCACGATGATAACACTAGTCCCTCTATGTTTTAGTGGGTGCAAAATGGCTAATAAACACCAAGTCTAGTTGTTGGAGTTTATGAGATGGCATGTGGTAGATGAGTCAGTGATCTCCTTATGATTAGAGTCCAATGATTTCTTTCAAAACTATGCTGCAACAAAAAAACCCCTACTTGGTGCACATCTTCCCTATGATAGACAATTTCCTACCATGGCCAAATATTAATTAGCAAAACCATGTCTACGCCATTTATGCATGCATTGAGTTTAGTTAGGATTTGATCCTTATGAGGGACCTGCACTTCCAAAGCCAATCATTTTCCTTCGTGTTATCTTTGAGTTCTCAAATTAATCATGCTTGGTTATACGGTTTCCACATTGGAATCATGCATCCATTCCACCAAGCATGTTAACCAAAATCTTTATTTTTGCGAGCCTTTGATCCCATTAAAAGATTATGGTCCCCCCAAACAATTGCTCAGAAAAGGTTTGCAAAAACATTTGAATCATTGTATTAGCTTCTTTACACCATGAGAGCTGAAAGAAAGAAAAGAAAGGAAACGTTTATCAGCTCTCATGGATGTGCTATATCAAAAAAAACTTCAAGGTTGATTAAAAAATAAAATAAATATATTTTTGAGCAAAAATAAAGGACCATCCTTTCTCTCTAGCATAAAAATCTAGTCTTTGGGATAAATCTGCACCCAAGACCTTTGGAGTTGTGCTAGCCCATTCCTTTGTGTGAGTCCATTCTCTCCCTCTCTCCTAAACATTATTTCTAAATGACTGGAATGAGGAAGTGCAATGTCTTTTCGCTAGGACCATCTCTTAGCTTAACAATACATGCATGCTAAATGCACCTTTCTACCAAGCTCCACATATTTAAGCCAAAGTTTTAGAAAGTCGGATGAGCATTTGGTAAGGAAATACACCTTTTGAGAGATGAGAGTCATAGTGAAGATTGCACCAAGAGGGAAGATTTTCAATCCTATGCAGTAGTACAAAAACCTTGGACTCATGATTGAATAGGAGATTGCATGACAAAGTCTAAACTAACCGTTCTAGACTTCAACCGCTTATGACAAGGTTATAAAATGCCAATAAGCCCCGCTGTACAATGAGAATGACTTATTGACCAAGTTGTGCTGGTTTACACTTATCCATATTGTGTTGGAGTATGTGTTTGTACACTTGATACTTGCATGGCTCTAATATTGAAGCAACTCCTGATCCCATCACTACTAAGTTTTAATTTGCTTGGGATGAGCAAAGGTTTAAGCTTGGGGAGGTGTTGGTGGGCCATAAAACCCAATATCGGCCATAAATCGGTCAGGAAATGCAAGGTTAAGACCAAAGTTTAATAAATATTTGTTTAAACTAATAAAGTTGCATGAGTTTTGTTGAGTTATGTGTTTGCAGGTATAAAAGAGCCAAAATATGCAAAAAAAAAAACATGAAGGAACACCCCGTCGGCCGATCACGACCGTGAAACAGCCGTTTTCACCGACTGACACGGTAGTTTTCAGGCTGAAATCAGGACCCAGCCGACAGGGTCATTTAAGGCTGAAATCATTATCAGGCTGATCATCCGACCCGGCCAATTTTTGCAAAACACTTCACTGTGATGATGTTTCTCCTCCCAGACCAAAAGTGATGAAATATGACCAAGGAAAGAAGCCAACAAGTGGCCTAACCGGGAGAAGTCAAGGGGCGACACGGAGGGGGTCGGCACTCGGCCAAGGCCGCCGCCCGGCCTGGGTTTGCTACCCCGGGTGGCCAGCCCACTAGGCCCAAGAGGCCTACCGGTCCCAAAATGATGGAGTCGGTGCGAACAAACCAAACAACCGACATCGAGACAAGATCCAAGCCTTCCAAGAGAAGTCGGTCGCGAACCGACACGATCCAAGGGCTGCCCGGCATGCCCGGCCGCTCGGCACACGTCGCCGCCCAGCCTTGCCCGCCGCCCGACGGACCGACGTTGGCCTACCGACTCTTCTTCACCAACAAGTACCCCCCTGCCCATTGCCACCTATAAATAAAGGGAGAATTCGATAGAAAAAGATAGGAAGGAAGAAACACATCAAGGAGTACATTTCCCACTAATGGTGCTACTTAGTAGATTAGGTTAGTTAGTCGGGAGTTAGAGTCTAGTCGAGAGCATCGCTCGAGATTCCGGAATCATCTCAGAGTCTTGGTATGAGCTCTCTTCTATCTTTTCTCTTTTATAAGACTTATCCTTTATCAATATAAATATCTTTCCCTTTTATATCTTGTCAAGTGTTTATCTTAACTTAGTCATTTACTTAAGTTACAATTATCAGGAAGAAATATTGTTGCATAGTTCACAGGTTTCCCAGCTAGGATTTAATTTAGTTCTTTCTGGAAGTTAGACTTGGTTGTTTCCTGGCTATTCTTCCGCTAGGTCAATGGAAGAATATCTAGTGAAGGCGTAGGCGCTGTGCCTAAGTTAACGCTAGCTGGATTTGCATTTGTTCCCACGGGCTGTGTAGTAGGCGGCAGGTGGTGACAACCCTATCCGTCCCTTTAGTAATGCACCACGTTCGGGAAGTCTCAAGCAGGGTTTTTTAGCGATAGTGTACCCACTAGTACAGAGGTTAGTTACTGACCCAAATTAGTGGATCATTTTCGTGCCCCGAAGTGAGCAACCAAGTGAAAGACTCGAGGCTGTACCAAGAATTGGTGTAAGCACTCAACCCGAGTAACTAGGATTTGACGCTTGATTTATATATATTAGGAAGATATATTTTAGGAATCTTAGACTTAGACTCGTTGTCCTCCTGGCTAGCTTAACCGTTCTCTTTATTTATCTTAGTGTCGATTTCTCCTATGTTGCTACCCCCACCTTTATCATTGAACATCCTTACCCCCATTTTTGGTCAGTTGGTATAATTCTTGTAGTTATATCTTTGTTAAACCAAGATAATCTTACACCTAGCTTTCCTAAGGAAAATAAATACGATACCTTGGAATACTCCCGGGTGAAATGCTACAATAGTGTTTCGTGCGCTTGCGGATTAATTTACTTTATTCTTAAAGCATAACAAACACCAACAATCATTTCTAGTGTCGTACTCGGAATAGTGATATTCTTGATGCGACTTTAAGAAGTGTCAACAAGCACCTTCTCAAGGACTGCTCCACGATGAAGAAATTCATTCAAGAGGAGGTGAAGAAGGGGGAACCAGAGAAAGCATCAGAACCGGGTGCGCAGGACCCCATGAACGACGACGACGAGCAAGGGGGACCGGTATTCCCCAACACCAAAGCGTGCCATATGATCTTTATGGGGCCCGAAGCCTGAGGGTGTCGACGCATAGCTAAGGTTGAGCATCGTGAAGTCTTCGTGGCTGAACCCGAAACATTGTCTTTCCTCAAGTGGTATGATCTACCGATAACTTTTGATCGGTCGGAACACCCCCTTCATGTGCCGCGACCGGGTCGGTACCAGTTCTTGGTCCACCCCATCATTGTTGAGGTCCACCTCACAAAGGTGATGATTGACGGGGTCAGCTGTCTCAACATCCTGTATGCCGACACCCTCAACCTGCTAGGAATCGATCGATCGCGTCTCCAGCCGGCCGGCGCGCCCTTCCACAGAATCAGCCTGCCCGTGACCTTCGGGACTCCATCCAACTTTAGGACCGAGACCCTCGCCTTCGAGGTGGTTGACTTCCTAGGCACGTACCACACCCTCCTCGGGCGGCCGTGCTACGCCAAGTTCACGGTGATCCCCAATTATACCTAACTCAAGTTGAAAATGCCCGGGCCGAAGGGTGTCATACCGTGGACGCGTCTCTCTAGCACGCTTATCAGTGCAAGACTGAGAGCAGAGACCGCGCTGTTGCCACGGTGGCATCGACCCAGGAGCTCGCGGCCATTTGCAATCATGCTGTCGAAGACGCCCCTGACTCCACCCATAAGAACGCCACGTTCAAGCCGGCGGAGGATACCATGGAGGTGTAGATCGATCCCGAAGGCGACAAGGAGAAGACGGTTAGGGTTGGGACCTCCCTCACCCCTAATAGGAAGGCGAGCTCATCGACTTTCTCCGCACGAATGCCGACGTCTTCATGTGGAAACCCTCAGACATGTCAAGCATTCCGAGGGAAGTCACCGAGCACTCCTTGAATATCAAGCCAGTCTCCAAACTGATGAAGCAATGTCTGTGCCGCTTCGACGAGGAGAAGCGCAAGGCAATCGGGGAGGAGATCGTGAATTTGTAAGCTGCCGGATTCATCAAGGAGGTATTTCATCCTGAATGGTTAGCTAACCCTGTTCTTGTATGAAAAAAGAATGGGAAATAGAGAATGTGTATTGACTACATGAGCCTGAATAAGGCATGTCCAAAGGACCTCTTTCCTTTACCACGCATAGACCAAATAGTTGACTCGACTGCGGGGTGTGAGACTGTTCTTGTACCATTCAGCCTTAAAAAACGTCGGAGCAACGTTCCAGTGTTGTATGTAGAAATGCTTTGACTATTTGATCGGTGACACAATTGAAGCTTGTGTGGATGACATCATAGTCAGGTCCAAGAAAGTCGACACCCTCGTGGGTGATCTTGAACGCACTTTCGCTAAGCTGCAGGGAAACGGCGTCAAACTCAACCTTGAAAAGTGCGTTTTCGGGGTGCCAAAAGGCATGCTCTTAGGGTTCATCGTGTCTGAATGTGGCATCGAGGCCAACCCTAAGATGATATCCGCTATCGAGCGGATGGGCCCGAGACGAAATCTAAACGGGTTGCAATGTCTCACGGGCTGTTTAGCGGTGCTGAGCCGCTTTATTTCGCATCTCGTCGAGAGGGTGCTTCGGTTGTTGATATGGACAAGGGTTCTCGATCTTCTGAAAGGTTCTAGTAAATCTTGATTTGGGTGGAGGCAAAACACAAATCGATCCGGCTTCTAAACAACACGTTCAGAACCCCATAATCACAGCACAACGTCTCCCACTATGTAAGGATGACACAAAAATAACACCTTAATTAGTGATGGTTCTGTTAAAATGCATCACCAAACACATAATAGTGACACGTGAAAACAAGGCGCGTCACTAATTAAGGTGTCCCAACCAAGATGCGTCACCAATATCTAACCTCTTTAATAAGTGACACTTCTCAGTATTATGTGCCACTATTCACCAAGACCCGGACCCAAAATTTTTATCAACTTTCGCTCGGGGCTCGGCTCGTGTCCGTGACCACCATGCCGCCTCGGCCCCTTCCTCTCGCGCCCGAGCATCCTCCTCCCTCTCACTCCCATCCCCAATCCCCACCGTCGCTCCCCCGTTGTTGGAGAGGACGCACCCGCCCGCCCGTGCCTCGCCCACCCGACCCGCCGCGCTGCGCTCGAAGCAGCCGCCGCTGCATCAGGCCCCGTTGTGCCATGCCCGGAGCCGGAGCCGCCTCGGGCCTGCCGCCTCCGCGCTCCGAGAGGCCGGATCCCTGCGTCCGACCTCGAGGTGGCCAGATCTGCGCTCCAGGAGGGCGGATCTGGGCGACAAAAGCAGGGAGGAGGCGGAGACCATCGGCACGCGTGGGGAGGTGGAGGCTGTCGACGTGCGTGGGGAGGACCGCTGCCGCTCGTGGGGAGGACCGAGGGTATGCGCGCGTGGGGGGTGGGACCGCTGCCTCCGCGTGTGGAAAAAAAGGAAATCCAAGGCGGAGGAGTGGGGCGGCGTGGCGGTCGTGGTGCAGGAGGGCGATGTGGTGGAGGCCGTCCGTGTGGGCCGCAGCGCAAGGGACCGGGCCCGGGCGGCACTGGAGCTTGAGGCGCCGTTCAAGGGAGGGCGTGCAGGGCTGCACAAGACACTGCACGTGATGTTCAAGCACGAGGACACCTGCGTCGAGGTGCGCATGCGGGGCAGCAGGGAGCTCCAGGCCTACATCATGCTGCACCACGCCGCCCCTGGTGGGGGAAGGAAGCAGTACGTCCCGCGGTCGATGCATGACCCCAACTACCTGCTCGGCTTCATCGATCGCCTCCAGAGCGAGTGTCAAGAATTCCAAGTAATTGTAGTCTGCGGTCTGTAGAATTTTCTTATTCATCCTTGCTACTCCTGCTCCTGCTGAATTCGGCCCCAAAAGCTGTTCTGATCAGAATCAAGTGAACCCATTTTTTTTCCTCTGCTGTTCTGATTTCGGCTAAATTGAATACGCTTGTAGTATCTGATGAATATTTTACTGAGCTCAATTGACTAAGAATTAGAGCCCAGTAAAGCATATACTGATCAGTAGGTATAGAGAGTGCAAAAACAATAGATATTGCAACGAGAGTCATACTACAAAGTTGTCGAGAATTGCCACGGTGGCCCTGTTCATGGTTCACTATTGTTGATCCAGACTTACAGAGTGAATTGGTACATGATATGTATTTAATTATATCTTCCAAGGTGGCCCTGTTCACTATTGTTGACACTTACATTTGGGTGGGTGAACTTCTTCTTTTCAGGTTTTCTTGCAGGCATGTCCAGATGTGCTTTGTTGGTGTGTATAGTTTTGTTGAACTTCTTCTCTTCATTGATTGGCATGTAGGGAGCCGGGCCGTTCGGCTAACCCTACCTCCATAGAGGCGACAACGTCGAGGTTGCCGTCACCTTCTGTGTTCCACTGCTACATGGCTCACTTCCTACACTATTTCCATGGCTTGGTCGCGGGGCTCCTTTGCACTCCCATCTGCCGTGGTCATCCATCGAACTTGCTAGGTATATCTACTATACTCTGCTAGATTTGTTGTTTCTTTGTCTTGCCTCACTGATTTCGGTTAGGACACTATATGGTTTAATCATTTTGGCATGAGTCACTGCAGTTCCATGGTTGCGTGAGGTCTAGAGGGTGCTGATGGATTAATCACCTTGCAATTTGTGAAACTATATTTAGGTAGGAGGAATTTACTTTCTTGCATGTCAAGCTCTGTCATGTCTGGGTTTATGTTGCCATGTAGGAGGAATTTATTCGACCCTATTTAGTTAGTCTCGTTCTCTAGGCCATGTAGATGGTGGTCTCACAAAACATGAACAGATATGTGTTGCTCTGGTACTTGTCAACTCGACACAAACAGAAATTTGGAATTGTGAGTATGTTATTTTCTTCACTAGAAGGTACTCACTCTAGATTTTCCTTTCACTGTATCCTCTTATTGAATTATCACAGTTGCTTCTTGGAGTTGGGCTGCCAACCTTAAACCAAATGCTACTCTCCTTGTTCCTCTATCCAGAAGGCACCTAGTGTAGTGGTCATTTATTGTGTAACGAGGCTTCTTTCTTTTGATTAGTACAACTGCAACTATTTCATTTGTCTGTTCAATCTGTTTTGATGCTTAACAGCAATAAAAAGTATTGTATGTCTGCTTCTTTTATTGAGATTCTTGGTGTGCAGTTTACCTAAAGTTTTGGCTTCTTTTCTTTTGCTTGTATGCAGTTCTAAACAAGTGATGGCAAGAGTCTCAAGGAATGGCAACAGGCTGCAGCAAGGTCCAGTGCATAAGAGCACTTTTAACACCAACAGGTCAATATAATCAAATTAATATTATAGTCGTTAAATTTGATATGTGTACATCACTTCAAATTAATATTCTAGCATGTGCATGTGTAGATTGTCGTGCCAGTCTCTGCATACTACTCTGTTAGTGCTTAGATTAAACCTTTCAGATGGATATTTTATCTATAGATGCGCATGTATAGACAATTGAAAACCATAGGCTTAGGTGAGATCATATTGTCCTATTATAAAGAATATTAGGTATGAAAATTGTAGAATATACTGAATATAGTTTATTTGGTTTACTGAACTAGTGCAAATATTTTGAAATCTGCAGGCAATCGACAGAAATTTTCAGGACCTACTTATATGCTTCTCATGGCTGAGAAGTAGAAAGTTTTGGTTGATAGATTAGTACTTTTGCATAACTGAATTCTTGTTGGATCGTGATTCTAGTAATCATGATTGTAAAAGGATGTACTTTGATTCTGGTGAATGGATGTATGTTGATTGTAATCCTAGTTCCGTTGATGCAATGGAGAAAAGAATAGACGCGTTTAGCTTAGCAATTGTCCTTGAATAATTATTTAGCTAGCTTGCAGTACAGGGCATGTGTATTTTTTTTTGTTTCTTAATTTTATCATCGGTGACGCGTCTTGTGGTAAAGCGTCACTAATGTCTCCGACATTAGTGTCGCATCTTGATTGAAATATGTCACTAATGTGTGAGTCATTAATGACGTGTCTAGACCAAAACGTGTCACTAACGTATGATTATTTAGTGACGCGTACAAACCACGTTAGTGACGCAATAAATACGTCACTAATAACAGTTAAGAAGTGTCACTAAAGACCAGTTTTTACATAGTGTCCTCTGGTTATCAACCGCCCAAAAATAATTGACCTAACCTAGAAGGCTATTCCCATCCTACGAATCAAGAACATAAACAAGAACAAGGAAGAATACAACACAATTGCAGATGAATGATTAAGCTCATGAATTTGTCGTCTCACAAACCGATGAATGGCGATACTGTTTATAAACAGAATTGATCTAAGCAAAACCCAAATCCTAATGGTGTCCCGGCTGTTGTATATGAAGATCCTAGGATCGTGCAAGACCCTCTGGATGCACCCCTAATTGGGCTTAACAGGATACAAAGCCCAAAGACCAAAACAGGCGACACAGCACCGACACAGATTCTGGATCCTCTCTTGTTTCGATGATTACCGATGACTCCTGACGAATGTTGACATGAGACCAGTGGCATTGTAAAGGTCTTCTCCTTGTCTTTCCGTGCATATGTAGAACGTCCAAATCTGAGCCCATATGTGTCCTGGGCGTTCGTTTTAGTGCAGGCTGGTCCTGGGCCCCGAAACAGACTCAAAGTCGGTTTTGATTGGGCCTCCATCTTGGATTTCATGTCCTTGCTGGTCCTCCATGTCCCCAAGTCCTTCTCCCATCATCTTCTGATCCTCTCCATGGTTCCTAATCATAATATAATCATTAGGTAGCAAACCATTCTCAAAAGTGACATATAACGAAGAACGTAGGAACGAGCTCACGTCTAGATTTAGGCGTTGTGCACGAGCTCTAGTCATTGGATCTTGCAAGTCCAGAATTGGAGGAGTGTTGTGTGTATCCATAGGAGTGATGTCCTCATCATACTCCCCCTCTTGAAGTGGAGTCATCCTTGACTCAAGCTCATCCTCTTCTCCCAAGTGTGGTTTTAAATCTGAAATGTTAAAAGTAGGACGAATCCCAAACTCGGGAGGCAACTCAAGTTTATATGCATTATCATTAATCTTCTCAATTATTTTGAACGGATCATCATCTCTATGCATTAATTTAGACTTTCTCAATTCAGGAAATCTATCCTTCCTCAAGTGTAACCACACTAAATCTCCAACATCAAGCTTTACTTCTTTTCTACCTTTACTACCAGCAATTTGATACTTTTCATTCATCTTTTCAATGCTAAGTTTAGTGGTCTCATGCATTTGTAAAATAAATTCAGCACGCTCTTTTGCATCAACATGAACTCTCTCATTAAGAGGTAGAGGAAGTATATCAAGCAGAGCACGGGGATCAAAACCATACACTACCATGAAGGGACTTTCCTTGGTAGTAGAATGTGTTGCTCGATTATAAGCAAACTCAACATGAGACAAGCATTCTTCCCATTGATTCAAATTTTTCTTTAAAATAGCTCCCAACATAGTGTCCAAAGTGCAGTTCACCACCTCAGTTTGTCCATCAGTTTGTGGGTGATAAGTTATAGAAAACAGCAACTTGGTACCCCACTTTTGCTAAAGTGTGCGTCAAAAGTGACTCAAGAATTTTGCATCATGTTCTAAAACAATAGTAGAAGGCATACGATGCAAACGTACAATTTCTTTGAAAAAGATGTCAGCAATATGACTAGCATCATCGGTCTTATGACATAGTATAAAGTGTGCCATCTTAGAAAAATGATCCACAACAACAAAAATGCTATCACTCCCCCTCTTAGTCCTAGGCAGTCCTAAAACAAAGTCCATAGAAATATCCGCCCAAGGAATAGAAGGAACAGGGAGTGACATGTATAAACCATGTGGTGGCATATATAAACCATGTGGATTCAAATGAGACTTAGCTTTTTGACATGTAGTGCAGCGAGCAACAAAACGCTCAATATCTTTCCTCATCCTTGGCCAAAACAAGTGTGTGACCAGAATATCCTCAGTTTTCTTAGCACCAAAATTACCCATCAATCCACCTCCATGCGCCTCCTGCAATAATAAAAGATGAATGGAACCAACAATAATGCATAGGTGATTAGATCTAAACAAGAATCCATCATTCAACACAAATTTGTTCCAAGCACGACCTTCTTTACCTCAAGTCCAAAAATTCTACAATCAAGTTGAGACAATAAAGTATAGCGCCTAAATAAAGCATCAGCAATCACATTATCTTTTCCTTTCTTATGTTTAATAATATAAGAAAAAGACTCAATAAACTCAACCCATTTAACATGTCTACAGTTCAAATTGCATTATGAGCAAATATAATTAAGCGATTCATGATTAGAATGAAAAACAAATTCTTTGGGTAACAAATAATGACGCCACGTCTCTAAGGAACATACAAGAGCATATAATTCCTTATCATAAGTGGAGTAATTCAAAATAGGCCCAGTAATTTTTTTGCTAAAGTATGCAACAGGTTTACCATCTTGCATCAAAATACCACCAATGCGTATACCACTAGCATCACATTCAAGCTCAAAAGTCTTATCAAAATTAGGTAGTTGCAGCAAAAGTGCATGTGTAAGTTTGTCCATCAAAGCCTCAAAGGACTCATGATGTACCTTACCCCAATGGAACTCAACGCCCTTGTTTGTCAACTCATGCAATGGTGCAGTGATGGTGCTGAAATCTTTGGCAAAGCGGCGGTAGAAACCTACAAGACCAAGAAAACTCCTCACCTGTGTGAAAGTTTTTGGTACAGGTCAGCTCTTTATGGCTTTAATCTTCGCCTCATCCACCTCAATTCCCTGTGGAGTCACAATATAGCCAAGAAAAGAGACTCGATCCGTGCAAAAGGTGCACTTCTCAACGTTACCAAATAAACATGCAGCTCGCAAAGCATAAAAAATAGCATGCAAATGATTCATATGTTCATCCATGGATTTGCTATAAATCAAGATATCATCAAAGTAAACTACCACAAATTTTCCAATGAAAGCTCCTAAAACCTCATTCATTAAACGCATGAAAGTACTAGATGCATTAGTTAAGGCAAAAGACATTACTAACCACTCATACAACCTGAATTTGGTTTTGAAAGTTGTTTTTCATTCATCTCCAAGTTTCATTCTAATTTTATTGTAGCCACTACGCAAATCAATTTTAGTGAAAATTATAGAACCACATAACTCATCAAGCATGTCATCTAGCCTAGGAATAGGATGACGATACCTAATAGTAATGTTATTAATGGCTCTAGAATCTACACACATACGCCAAGTACCATCTTTCTTAGGAACCAAGAGTACAGGAACAGCGCAAGGACTAAGTGATTGATGAACGTACCCATGATCCAAAAGGTCTTGGACTTGTCGTTGTTAGTCTCCTCAGGGTTGGTCCTTTAAGTCGCACGGTTTGGCAAAGTAGCATCCGGAATTAAATCAATTTGATGCTCAATCCCTCTCAAATGTGGCAATCCCAGGGGTATCTTAGCTGGAAAAACATCCTCATACTCCTGCAAAGTGTTAGTGACAGCAGGAGGCAAAGCACTAGAAGCAATATCATCAAAGGAAAAAACAAAGCTTGTTTACATATCAAAGCATAGCAAATATCATCATCAGCAGAAATTTCAGCAAGCTCAGATTTTGTTGCAAGACATGAATGACCTTGTAATTTAATTCCAGCACCCTTAGATCTTGAAGAATCATTAACATTACTAGGTGTAGAATTAGAATTAATAGGTTGCTGAATTTTAGGACCTTTATTTTTCAAACTAGCAGCTCTCTCTAAATCAGCTTGTACTATTTCAGCAGGGGTCATTGGCACCAAAGTAATTTTAGTTCCTTTATGCATAAAAGTGTACTTATTACTTTTACTATGGTGTACAACATCATTATTAAATTCCCAATGTCTACCCAATAAAAGTGAACATGCTTGCATGGGTACAACATCACAATCAATAGAATCCACATATGAACCAATGGAAAAAGGAACTCTGCAAGTTCGTGTCACCTTAGCTTTTCCAGAGTCAATTGACCACTGAATGTAGTACGGATGCAGATGTGGATGTGGACATGTGGTGAAATCAAGCTTCCTGACCACATCAGAACTCACCAAACTATTGCAGCTCCCTCCATCAATGATGACATGTGCTTGGCGATTCATGATTACGAAGAAAATCTGGAACAAGTTATGTCGCTGCATCGTCTCGGTCTACTAGATTTGTGTGCTAAGCACACGCTGCACAATAATATTCATGTAGCCCGTGGTGTCTCCGCCTCCAAGGACGAGGTAGCCGCCGGTGGCAGCGATATCCTCCTCCTCATCCTCCACATCAAATGTGCTCATGTAACTGCCATTGTCTGTCGCCACATATGCCCGCCTACTTGGGCAATCTTTCTGCACATGACCAAGGTCATGGCAGTGGTGGCACTGAATCCCTGTAGTGCGTCCCATCGAAGTGATAGAGGATGCACTACTAGCTGGTACCTGCACAGAATGTTTACCTGAGCGAACAGAAGGCAGCTGCTGGTGGGGGCGGCCGAAAAGATGGCTTGGGCAGCCCTGAAGTCCCTGTCAGCCGCGGTGGGTATACAGTACGACTGTATTTGCTATAAGCCTCAAAAGCATAGAAAAGTACCTGCGATTCTTTCTCTGCAAGAATAGCATACTGGAAACACTGGTTGAGGGTATAAATTCTTTATAATCAAGGATGTCCTGAATTTCTTTTCTCAAACCAGAATAAAAGCGGCAAATATGATCCTCTAATTTTTCAACTATAGCACAACGAATCAAACCCTTCTAAAGCTCACTAAAGTACTCCTGAACAGTTTCATCTCCTTGATCTAAGCTCTGTAGTTTATTACGAATCTCTCTATAAAAAAAAGGAGGAACAAAATGATCATGCATTGCTACCTTAAGTTCTTCCCAAGTAGTAGGCAAATCAGTTTCAGTAGCTAGACCACTCCACCAAACAATAGCAAAGTCCTTCAACTCACTAGTGGCTTGTCTAACTCTATGTTGTTCAGGAACAATGTGGGCATTAAATTTTGCTCTACAGTCATCTCCTAATTAAGATAAGCTCACCATCATACTGACCCGAAAACAAAGGAATTGAAAATTTAATTTTAGCATATAGATCATCAAGAGCATGGCCATGATTGTTACCTTGTGGGCGACGATTGTGGTTGTGGAAACCACCCATACCTTGAGTGTTATGGTGCAAGCGACGTCGTAATCTCGCTGTCCTTGTAGCAGCCCTATCCACGGTGCCATTAGCCTTATACACCATGTCTTCATCATGGTCGTCTTCAATGTCGTTGGTGATGGTGTCGTTAGTCTTGTGAGCGGTCTCCAACTTGATAACCTGATCGGTTAACTTAGAGAACCTCTTATCCCACCACTCAATGCTTTCTCTAAGGTGAAGCTTGTTGACCGCATGAGTGATGGCCCTGGTGATCGTCTCTGCCAAACCACTATGAGCCGCTTGTAGAGTCTTCTGTAGCTGATCTTGGCTCACACACTCATCAAATTTTGAGGGCAAAGCCCCCTCTTCATCACTTTCTACCGTCACAAACACCAAAACAGGAAACAAACAGTGAAGGTTATCCCTACAGAACGACTAAGCAGTGGTGCCTCTCAACACAGCAAAAGGAAACTCCTTACAAATGTCTTACAAAGTTCTGAAAAGCAAAGCAAAGGATACTAGGGAGGTGTGTTCCACAATTGCAAAGGTCACAAAATAACCTGTGTGCCATTCAGAAGAAATATGTAGAGCTAGGAAGGACAAATATATATATGTGAGTGGCACACAAATCAAAAACAGAGAGTAAAGATGAATAAGTGCCCCAAGTAACTTGTACATAGTTGCTGGTCTAACTATGTCATAGAATAGTAGTGATAGTAATGGCCAAGTGTGAAAGTAGAATAAAGCACAACAGGGGGCTATGTGTAAAGCAACCAAACCTCCAAATTCGAGGGGGATAGATGGAGCACTAGTAGAAATCCCAAAGTTGTTTTTTTTATTTTTTGATATTTTTCTCCAACTCAGTGGCAATAGGGGAGAACTCACAAAAACTTTCAGCTCAAACAGAGCTAGGATGTGACCTACAGAAATTTTGCAAGTTTCAGAAAACATCGGGTCTCAACTTAAATGAATTTTTTATTTATCTTCCAGATTTTGCTTTATTTTTTTGAGATGGGCAAACGGTCTTGGGCTGTTTGGGGAGGCACCTTTTCGAGTCATGAAGCTCCTATAAAAATTTGAGCTAAAACAGACAACCAAGTGAAAAATTATGACCGTTTTACTCAAGGTACCTCGAAACAGGTTTTGATGGAACCCGAGGCCGGGTTTGAGGGAAACCCGAGTCGGGTTCGGGGTCGGGTTTGGAATTGGGTAGGAAATCATTGATGGAGTGGATGCAACGGAAAGTGGAATTTGTGGGCATTGGTCTGAGGTATTGAGGGCGGGTTGAGGGTGGGTTTAGGGTCGGTTTAGGGTGGGATTAGGGTGGGCGTGTTTATCAATCAACCCTAGCACACAAAGCAGAATAAAACAGAGGGTGGTGGAGGGGATGGCGGCTAGGGTTGCAAGGGAAACACTACTGACAATAAAAACACAAACTAAACCAACGACTAAACAAGAACTAGGGCACAAACTCAACACTACGAACTCTAAAATTGAAATATGCAAAGGCTAAACACGTGGTTATGGGCGGGGGAAATTTTTTTTTCTGGTTTTCTGTGGATGAAAGGAAGAACATGAAAACAAAACTAAAGGGTTGTGCAAACCTGATGGTGCACCGGAAGCTCTGATTTCCACTTAAAGTGGACAAGGGTACCTGATCTTCCAAAAGGTTCTGGTAAATCTTGATTTGGGCGGAGGCGAAACACAAATCGATCCGGCTTCTAAACAACACGTTCAGAACCCCGCAATCGTAGCACAACGTCTCCTCTGGTTATCAATAGCCCAAGAACGATTGACCTCACTGAGAAGGCTAATCCCTGCCTATGAATCAAGGACACAAGCAAGAATAAGGAAGAATGCAACACAATTACAGATGAATGATTAAGCTCACGAAGTTGAGGTCTCACAAGCCGATGAACGGTGACATTGTTTATGAACAGAATTGATCTAAGCAAAACCCAAACCCTAATGGTGCTGCGTCTGCTGTATATGAAGACCCTAGGGTCATGCAAGACCCTCTGGATGCGCCCCTAATTGGGCTCAACGGGATACAAAGCCCAAAGGCCAATAACAAGCAACACAACACTGGCATAGATTCTAGATCCTCTATTGTTGTGACGATTCCTGATGACTCCGAACGAATTTTGACATACGACCGGCAACATTGGAAATGTCTTCTCCTTATCTTTCCATGCATATGTAGAACGTCCAAATCTGAGTCCGTATGCGTCCTAGGCGTCCACTTAGTTCAGACTGGTCCTGGCCTCAAAGCAGACTCGAAGTCAGTTTTGATTGGGCCTCCACCTTGGCTTTCACGTCCTTGCTGGTCCTCCACGTCCCCAAGTCCTTCTTCCATCATCTCCTGGTTCTCCCCATGGTTCCTAATCATAATATAATCATTAGGTAGCAAACCATTCTCAAAAGTGACATATAACAAAGAAAATAGGAACGAGCTCACCTCTTAATTTAGGCGTCGTGCACGAGCTCTAGTCATTGGACCTTGCAAGTCCAGAATTGGAGGTGTTGTGTGTATCCATAGGAGTGATGTCCTCGTTAGCTGTACAGACTTTTGAAGAAGTTTGACCAGTTGGAATGGACGCCCGAAGCACAGAGCGTCATCGATGAGTTTCATACGCGTCTTGAGCAACACCTCGGTGTTGACCCCACCACTTCCGGGCAACGTGCTGCTGCTCTACATTGCAGCAACGACCCAAGTCGTCAGCGCTGCACTCGTTGTCAAGAGAGAGAAGGAAGGGCACATCCTCAAGGCGTAGCACGCCGTGTATTACGTCAGTGAGCTCCTATCCGACTCAAAAACCTGGTACCTGCAGATCTTTAAGATTCTCTATGCCGTGATGGTCACGAGGTGCAAGCTCCGACACTACTTCGGCTCTCACCTGATACACATAGTAAGCTCCTTTCCCCTTCGTGAAATCATACAAAACAGGTACTCAGCAGTGCTTGAGTTAATGGGGCATGACATCACATACTAACCTCAAGCAACCATCAAGCCCAGCTGACGCACGCTACGGTCGACCAGGAGTACTGGGTCAAGTACTTTGATGGGTCACTCATGCGCTCAGGAGTCGGCGTCGACCTCGTCTTCGCTACTTGGGGTACGTATGAAATATGCAGTTCATTTACATTTTCCTGCTTCCAGTAATGTTATCGAATACGAAGCGCTTGTGAATGGGCTCAAAAGCACCATCGAGCTCAGCATCTGATGACTCAAGGTTCAGGGGGACTTCTAGCTCGTGGTCGACCAGATCATGAAGGAATCAAGCTGTCACAGTGATGCAATGATGCTCTACTGCCAAGAGCTCCGCAAGGTCGAGGGCAAGTTCGACGGGCTTGAGCTCAAACACATCCCGTGGCATCTCAATGAAGTGGCTGACATCGTGGCCAAAAGGGCATCCAGTCAAGAGCTGATCCCACCAGGAATCTTTGCTAACGGTCAACACCAGCCGTCGGTTTGACCCAAGGAGACCGAAAGACTCGACGAGGGGCCAAGCGACCCGGATAGCTCGATCAACAATCGAGCAGGGCGAACTCGGGGGCTGGTTGGACTTTGGCCCACGAGAAGCCGAAGTCAGGGAAATCGATTAGCTGACCGGCCAGATCAACCCTGGCGACTAGTCGAACGGTCCGAAGGTCGAGCAAGTCGGTCCTTCAGTCGAGCGAGCCACTATCCCAGGCGACTGGAGAGATCTGTACGTCTAGTACCTAACATGAGGCACTCTTCCCACCGATAGGACAGAGGCCAAGTGGCTTTACCGACATGCCAAGTCTTTTGTCTTGGTCAACATCGAGCTCTATAAGCGTAGCATCATGAGGATCATGCAATGCTCCATCCCTGTCAGCGAACGCGTCAAGCTCCTTGCCAACATCCACAGGGGGGTTTGCGGCCACCATGTTGTGCCTCGAACCCTCGTAGGCAACGTGTTTCGACATGGCTTTTACTGGTCGACTGCAGTAGGAGATGCCACCTACATAGTAAAAACCTACAAGGGTTGCCAGTATCACGCATAGCGGACTCATCTCCTACCCCAGGCCTTCCAAACCATCCCCTGACATGGCCTTTCGTGGTCTGGGGGATGGACTTGGTCGGGCTGCTCAAAAAGGCTCCCAGGGGCTTCAACCACTTGTTTGTCGCGGTCGATAAATTCACCAAGTGGATCGAGGCATGCTCGCTCGTTAAAATCCAATCCGAGGAGGTTGTTGAATTTTTCCTTGAAATTATCCACCGATTTGCTGTCCTGAACTCCTTAATCATGAAAAATGGCACCCAGTTCACATTCGCATCATCTGGGCCGCTGTCGCCCACACTAAGATGAACGGCTAGATCGAGCAAGCAAACGGCATGATACTCCAAGGGTTGAAGCCTCGAATCTTCGATCCAACCGTCATCTTCAACCGCTTGAAGTAATTCAGAAGTCGATGGGCGACCGAGCTCCACGTCGTGCTCTTAAGCCTTCGCATGACCAACAGTCGAGCTACTGGCTTTACGCCTTTCTTCATGGTCTACGAGTCCGAGGCAATCCTGCCCACAGGCCTCGACTATGGCGTGCCGTGAGTACACACTTACAATAAAAAGGGCAACAAAACATCACTCGAGGACGCGATGGACCAAGTCGATGAGGCACGGGACATTGCACTCCTTCATTCGGCCAAGTACCAGCAAGCACTCCGTTGATACCATGACCAAAATGTAAGAGACAGAGGTCTTCTAGTCGATGATCTCGTCCTATGCAGGGTTCAAGAGAATAGAGGTCGACACAAGCTCTCGCCGCTCTGGTGTAAGCTTCATGACCATTGATGATTGGATCCCCAAGGTATGAATGTTTTGGTGATAGATGGCAACTATGAAATTGTGGGCTAATATCTACATGAGTATTGTCTATGCAGAAATCATCTCTAAACTCTCCTACAAATCATATGGATGATGGTTGCCTTGGCGATTGATGACAATGACCACAAGCATGGATGCTTGATGAGCTTGATGGAGTCCAAGGACAAGCTGTGGAGCGAGTGTTGGGAACACTTGTCTAGTTGTTAGGGCTTTTAGAACATAGAAAAAACCAGACTATCAAGGGGGTCTAGGTCATTTCTCTTAATTCATGTCTAGTCGGTGATGTGCATAGATGCTCAGTGAAATTACAGGCACCAGGTGATAGTGGAGAAGTCAAGGAGCTGTTCGGAGAAGCCAGGAAATGAAGTCAAGCGAGGACAAAGAGTTTCAGCTTCTGGACATAGTGACTGGACAGAGGGGTCAGTGGAGACCGGACTGTACGGTCAATAAGAGAACAGGAAATCCAGAGAAGAAGACTCAGCGAGGAATCTGCCTGTGCTGGAGCTGTAGAGACCGGATGGTCCGGTCTATATAGATGTGCTTAGGGCATAGACGAGGTGAGCTCTGGAATGTTTCTGTAGTCGAGAGAGAAAGTCAGCTAACCAAACTATCCGGTCAGTACGAGGTCTTCGGCGCACAATGAAGCCAACGGTTTTGGGAGCCGTTCCAAGAGTGACCGGACAGTACGGTCAATACGCCCAGAAAGGAGATTTCGTGGAGCAACGACTAGTTAGAGGTTAGAATCCTATATAACTTCGTTGCTAGGGTCTTGGAGATCACTCTTGACTAGTAGAATTGCTAGGAGCATTTGGTGAGAGCCAAGAGGAAAAGAAGAGAGCACTAAGAGGAGATATTGCATATCTTGAGAGTGCTAGTGAGAGTAACAAGAGCATCTTGCACATCTAAGGCTAGGGTGTCCTTGAGGGTGTGATCTAGGTTGTTACTCTTGGTCTATGGTGAGACCTACACTGGTTGAGTGTCGATGATCGAGCCTATCGTGATTGGTTGTGAAGGGTGTCACATGATTGTATCCGCTTTGAGCCCACCGGTGAAAGGGGCATCGCTAGTGAGCGCCTGTGTTGGCTTGGGGAGTCCGGCAAGTTCTCGAGGGAGGCGAGCTTGTGCCTTGGTGGCAGCAATGAGGCGCACCATTTCTTCACTCCGGGAGTGATTGTGGGCTCGTGGGTGAGAACTCCACATTGGTGGTAGGAGGGACCAGAACTCCGGTGGGAGTGGTCCAACGAGGATTAGGGGAAGGCGTCATCCTTCCAAGACCTCGGGAAAAAATCATGAGCATTCCCTGACCCTCTCTTTACTATTTCCCACTCCTGTCCTCTAGTGAGTAGGTTGAATTGTGGCTTGCAAAGGCTAGTGTGTTTTGCTTCCGTATTCGCTCTCATCATGAACTCTAGCATGTGTAGGGTCTTGGACTCCTAAAATTGTTAGGTTGCAATGATTGCTAGGTTTTAGTGGTGTGAATTGAATTATTCGGATTCATGGTCGGCTTACCGATTCACCTCCCCCCCCTCTTGGTACGCCTTCCATCCTTACAAGTGATGTCACAGCCAACTGCTCATCTTTGAGGCTTCACCGCCCTAAGTAAGGATGCCGAGACAGGTGGGGAGTGTTCCCGTATTCATTAGGGAGGACTACAGGTATTGGAAGGCTCATATGCAAGCCTACCTGGAGTCCCTTGATCCAGAGATATGGATGGTGACCCATGAGTCTGATGCGGATGTGAACCTGCTTCAACTTGATTTCATTAAGAACAACGCTAAGGACAAGAATGCTCTGTTTTCATGCATAACTAAGGATGTCTTTGCCATATTGGATGCTAGTTCAATAGCACATGGTATCTGGATTGAGATTCAAGGTCTCCATGAGGAAACTAGTGATGTCAAAGAGGAAAGATCCTATGTGCTGAAGAACAAGTATGGTAACTTCACTAGATTGCCACATGAGAGAGCTAACACTGCTTATTCTCGCTTTCATGTACTAGTGGAGGAGATCAATGCTCTTTGGGATGACTTCAAGCTCAAGCCTATTGAGGTGATAAGAAGATTCTTGAGGCTATTCAAACACCCCAAGTATGAGTCCATCATCACCTTCATCATACAAGGTGATCTCAAGACCAAGACCATGAAGGATGTACTTGGCAAGATCACTGCTTTTGAGAGCTATCAGTTGGGTATGGATGATCCTTAACCATCCAACCTAGCTTTTCAAGCCGAAAAGCAAGAGCATATCAAGAGCAAGGGGAGCAAGAACTGAAGATGATGATGATGATGAAGATGACTTGAGTGAGGACTTGGCTCTTCTCATGAAGAAGATGAGGACCTTCAAGAACAAGTTTGCTTCCAAGGCCAAGGGAAAGTTCTTCAACTATGGATCCAAGAACTACTTTGTTCGAGATTGTCCCAAGCCAAAGAAAGAAGCCTCCAAGTCCTAAGACTCAAGTGATGAAGAAGAAGAAGAAGAAGAAGAAGAAGAAGAAGAAGAAGAAGAAGAAGAAGAAGAAGAAGAAGATCCCAAAGCCAAGCATAAGAAGAAGAGGTACTTCAACAAGGACAAGAGCAAAGGCAAAGGCAAAGCTCAAGACTACAAGAAGAAGTTCTCACGCAAGGCACTTGTTGGAGAGCGGAAAAGTGACAACTGAAGTGACACATCATCTTCCTCAAGCGATGATGAAGAAGTGGCCAGCCTAGCCATGATCAAGACCACACTTCCACGAGCTCTTGCTCTACCTCCCATGTGCCTCATGGGCATGAGCCAACTTGGGGAGAGTGTGGATGAGAGCAGCGACGGCAGCAATGATGAGAAGCTCTCCTGCACCGACCTTTGGAGGATGCTTGAGCAAGCTTGCGACATCGCCGTCAAGAAATCCAAAATGTTGGATGTCGTAAGAAAAGAGTGTAAGTTGGCTAAGGCCCATGCTGTGAGATTGAGAGTGAGCTCAAGGACCTTGTCACATCTTATGAGGCCCTAAACAAGAGTTATGACAAACTCAAGGGTGATCAGGTAGAGCTACGTGAGAAGTACGAGGCCCTTGAACTTACTTTTGAGGCCATCAATGTTGATAACCTTGCCTTTCCCTCCTCTTGTTCATCAAAGAGTGATGCTTCTACCATATGTGATGAACTAACCACCTCACTCAAGGAAGAGAGGAAGATGGCGATGGACGGCTTCGAGAGACTCACATGAGGTAGATCCATCCACAAGGAGACTCTTGGGAGAAACCTTGTGGACAATGTCTCAAATCAGGGACTTGGCTCATATCCCGCCGCCATCCACAACATCGGGATGAGTGACTCCATCCCCGCATGGATCAAGACGCTACTCGCCAATGACTACTATTACGAGAGGTGTTGCAATGATGGCCACACCATCAAGGAATGTCCATTATTTTAGCTAATGCTAAATTGTTTTATGAGAACACCCACTTCAAGCTTTTTAGGGTCAAGGGTGGCAAGGTAAAAGCAAAGGCTTTAGGACCACCAAACAAGAAGAGAAAGGTCAAGAGCATATGGGTGCCTGAGTGCATTGTTGATCTTGAAATGTCAGCGACGTACAAGTGGGTGCCCAAGAACAAGACCTAGAAGGTGGTGGTGGTGGTACACCGGGAGCTTACTTGAAGATCAAGTGAAGTCCACCACGAGTGACATGGACCTCAACGACATATCTACCCATGAGGGAGGTAACCATGTTAGTTCTTGGTAGTTGTAGTGTGTTCTTTCTTTTCTTGCATTGCATGGTAATTAGAACTCCTTTGTGACTAGTATGCTTTGCATCCATACGTGTGTAAATAACAAAAAGAAAAACACATAAAAATTAGTCAATGTCTAACCCACTCAAGATAGCTATAAGCAAGGGGAGTGCTTGAGATGGTGGTATGGCTTCTCTCAAGGCAAGGGTATGGCTTATAGTGAGTAAGCTTGAGAGGGGTTCAAACTTGACATTGTTAGGTTTCCTTTGTGTCTTGTTTAATATTGCTTGTATTCACATTACATGTTTACTTTCACTGCATATATAAAATGCTTGTTGCATGCATCATATAGGAAACACAAAAGAGGCTTGTCACATTCGGAGATATTTGTGCCTCATGATCTATATGAGATTACATATCCACAAGTGTGACCAAAGGAAAGGATTGTGCTTCATGCCCATTGAGAAAGCTCTTATGAACTCCAAGGTTAAATTCAATCACGCGGTTCATGGACTACGGCTCATACATACCCATTTGGTTCTTAGTTGCCTTGATTCTTATTTGCTCGATTCTTCATTTGGCATTTGCACATAAGGCCATAATGAGCCACTATTTGAAAAGGAGAGTTTGAGATTTCCCTTCATGATCCAACTGCAGTGTTAGTTTGGGTGTTAAGTGAGGGCACTTGGAAAATTGGAGAAATTCCTTGGTTCAGCGTAATTTCCATTGTGATCGTACAGTCCAATCTTCGGACCATACCCACCGGTCAGTGCACATGTGCACACTACTTCAGGACAGTCGAGTTGTAGAGACCCGACAGAACGATCAACCTGACCGTACTATCCTGTCACTATAGTTGATCACGCGATGCAATTCCAGATCTAGACCGTTCATGGTTCGTTTGACCTAGGTCAAAATCGAGAGACTCTTGTTCTCGTCCTCGTTCAGCCCCGACGCCGAGAGCTCACCCCTGACGCCCTTCTCGCCATGCGCTGCCGCCTCCTCACCGAGCTCGCCACCTCACGCACATCGCCGTGCTCGCCCCACCGTGCGCGCTCATCGGTTGCTGCTCTTCGTGTGTGCAGCTGCCTTCGCTGCCGACTGCCCTCGCGCAGCCGCAGCCGCAACGCCGTAGAGCGCCTGCACCGCCTCACGCATCTGCTTCCCCTGTCATCACGCATGTCCTCACAACCCCGCTCTCCCTTCCTGCTCACGCGCGCAAGCCACAACTCCTCTCCACCCTCGCCGAGCTCCACCGCAAGTCCTAGGGCAAAGGTTCCCCTCCTTTTCCCCATCTCCTTTGCGGCAACCAAAGACTCCGCCTTTTCGATGATCGGTCACGTGATTGTTGCGGTTCTCGACTTTGGATTCTCCAAGGTATCATACATTCTCTCCAATTCATCATTTATACCCTATTTGTCGAGAAATTTCCTTAATTGATGCAATTAAGATTATGTGCCCATGGTTAGTTGCATTAATTAGGTAATTAGCTCAACCAAGGTTGCAATTGATTCCATGCCTATTTGTTAATTGCAATTCAAGGGTTTGTCTCTCGTTTAGTGTGCAATTAAATTTATTGTCAATTGTTTGACTGTACACTAGATGACCCGCACCAGTCACATATAGTCGATGATCACTGTTGTTACTTTGCATAGTTGTTCAGTGATCATGTCCTTCATTCAGTGCTAGGGTTTCTATTGCGCATTCTTTCCTAGCGGTGTCTTGCTTGTAAATTTATATATGTTCTATGCTCATCCTGTCTATACCTACGTGCGTGTAGTGACAGTTTCAGCAGCAGAGATGGCAGCATCAGGTTAGGATAAGGGCAAGGGAAAGATACCAGAAAAGCCCAAGAGCAAGAAGAGGACCAGGCTAGACCCAGAGTCAGAGAGAGTCTTGAGGGTTGCAAAGCACCTAGAGGCTATGGAGACAGCACGCAAGAAACTCGGAGCACTGTTGATCACGGGTACATAGACAGATGACCTGGGTCGCAGGAGGAGCTCTAGACAGAGGACAGCAGCCCCAGCGCCGTATACAGGAGTGAGGCTACCACCGTGGTCGCATGGTACTCCGACTTCTCATCAGGAGAGGTCATCGAGACCTGCAGAGCAGGGATCCTCGAGGCAACAGGAGGAGTCCAAGAAGGAGGAGAGCTTAGAGTCAGAGTCTGAGACAGAGTACTCATAGGAGGAGCAGACTAAGAAGCCAGCGCTCACCGGGTAGTAGACCCGTAGTGCACTTGTGAGGTGTGCACTAGGAGGCTGTAGAGACTTGTAGCAGTAGCTGGAGAGGGAGACATGCTTAAGGTTCCTGCCAATGACCTTAAAGCGAGTCGTCCCGTCTGCTTCGAGTAGTGGGTTCCAAACCCTAGGGACCCTGTTAGAGGAGAGAGGTACTGGACCAGTCTTTAGAGGAGGATCGGTGAGGGTCTGAGACGGTACCTTGCTACGAAGGGCAAGGCTGGACTGTTTGTGTCACAGCAGTACACGCTGTACCAAGCCATGAGGAGGGCCATAGGCACTGACTTGGAGTAGTACTTCACGTACTTACCTAGACTAGCAGAGTTAGCCACTGCTCCATACAGATACAACGAGGACATCGTCATGGAGTTCTATGCTACATTGTGGGTAGCCAGAGATCGCTCAGAGATCTGGTTCTTATTTAGATGATATCCCCAACCCTTGACCAGGGAGGATCTAATAGCTGCTCTGGGACTTCTAGCATCAGACTTGTAGTTGTACCCGACCTTCGCTCCGCCCCGTAGACCACAGGGAGGGATGCTACCTCCAGACGAGATGGTGTCAGTCCCCTTTCCGCCACCACACACTCTAGAGTTTGACAGATGCCCTGCTAGGCTCACAATAGAGGCAAAAGTGGTTAGAGCGATAGTCACTAGAACTATCATCCCTCGGTCTGGATATAGAGAGGAGTTCATGCTCTTACACCACTGGGTAGTGTCAGCTATCCTGAGGAGACAACACTTTGACTTTGCAGATCTTTTCATTGTTGAGATAGAGGAGGTGATCTCTGAGAAAGTTGAAGGACAACACCTAGTCTACGGGACATACATTTGCTATCTTGTAAGGAGGCTAGGGCTTGTGACTAAGGAGCAGTATGACGCGTTCCCTGAGGTGACCACCAGCTACTCACTTCGAGTCCCCACAGGATCGTAGTTAGCCTCTAGTTAGCAGACAGGAGAGGAGGAGCAAGGATCACCACCGGTCACTCACAAGCAGGCAACTCATCCAAGGACGGTGGTTCCTGAGTAAGCTAGCACTGGAGCACCACCCCAGCCTATAGGTACATAGTTAGAGGATGCCACTTTTATTGCAGCACTTGTAGGACGTCTGAGTGACTTGTTTCAGAACTGAATTGAGGAGAGGCGTCAGATCATGGAGGTGATTAGGGGTCTGGCAGAGCTCCAGAGATAGCAGATCACGCTAGTTACCACACTTATGACACAGATGGTAGGGTTCACTCAGAGGCAGGCCAGTCAGCAGCCAGGACCTTCTGCATTTCCATAGTTTCAACTGCTGCAGACAATGCCAGGACCCTTCACTACCATGATGACATCCCAATCTAGTGGTTTGTCATCACACTCAGGAGTGTTACCGACAGGGGGAGAAGGATAGACTTTCTCACCAACTTAGTTCTCCCTCGTGTCCGTCTTCTCGGTTTCTGCATTGTTCTCTTCTCTAGTCTAGTCCATAGCTTCACAGATGACAGTACCCTCCACCTCCCAGCAGCAGCCACCAGTCAGGAGTCTATTCTCAGACATAGTGCACACTACTCGAGCAAACTCTCAGACAGCACTAGAGATAGCTATAGCTCCACCTTCTTCTGCTATAGACTCTACGCTTGTCACACCTCAGGTAGTAGAGGATCTTGTCCGTCGAGGCTTCACTCAGGAGGATGTGGATGACCTTCCTCTTTTTCAGGTTGTCACACCCGGTTTTAATGACAAAACGAAGTGCTTATCATATGTGTGCCCAGGAACAAGTTTCACACTTATCGACAGTAAAGGAAAAATAGAATAACCAATGTCATTGTTAAAGTGTACCAATATTACATAAATAATTGTCCTTAAAGACTAAGGATGACTCTCTTGTCAAATAACGGCGGAACACACCATAACACCACAGGCAATCAACCGGGGGTACGCTCGCCTAGTAGTAGTCCTCGTCGGTGTAGTCCATCTCTCCATCTTCTGAGCAGTAGTTTATTGTAGAACAACAAATGGAAATAGCAAGGGTGAGCACATGCCGTACTCAGCAAGTGGGGCAAAGTATGACATGCAAGCTTAATAGAAGAAAGGCTACCATAATGGTTCATTTGCATAAATGAGCATCTATAAGACAATTTGAAAAGCAATCCTATTTACTAGGGGAGCTGTAAAACCAAAACATGTTAATGTTAATTAGTTATAGCCCACACAGGACCATGTTCACATAGAATCCAGAGCCACCAACTCACCCAGACTTGAACAGTTCATATAGAACACTATTCACTAAGAAACCATCCAATCCCAACCAAACCAAACTTGGCTACCCACCAAGTTCACCCAACCATTCCCACTACTCATGTGAGGATCCAGGCCGCTCATAACCGTGAGCATGGCTGTTATAACAGTTTTACACTCTACAGAGGTTGTACAACTTTACCGAAAGGTTGGTGATTTCATCACTATGCAGTGACTAAAGTCTCCATGTTGCCCAAATCAAACTACCAGAGGTGGGAGGCCAAGAGATCACCACAAGGTCTTTCAAAGAGCTTCCTAGCTTGCATACAACCCATGCTAAGGTTTCACTACTACGAAATAAACCGTTCCACAGAAGCCCCCTCTAGCGCCGTGGCTAGGAGTAAACCGTCCCGTCCCCATTCCTCGACTACCCGTAGAACTAGAAAGACATCTCGATACTCAACCAAGCCTACCCATATCAGCCCTGTGCTTTGCGTTGTTTTCCTGGGTGCCGGCTCCACGAACCTATTCTTGTGATCCCAAGCAGTTACCATCACAAACCCATTGTACTATACCGAGTACACATGCATACCCGCACCATTATCATCATCCTCCTGCTTGGATCACCCTAGTTCCATGTTACTAAAAAGGATTACCCATCCCTCATGATTATGTTCAACTGAACCATTAGTTAAGAATAACATTAGACACTTCCAATCCTGACATAGCAAATTATGCATGACGTACCCATACTAATATACTATAGCATATCCTAGGCGACAAGGAATAATATGGAACAGGATAATGATACATGGGATTCAATATTAACACACATGCATAAAGATAGAGAGGCATATAAAACATAGGTTCAAAATGCATCAAGGACACTTGCCTGGTTCCCCTTGCTTCTGCTCAAAGTCTTCTGGTTGAAGGTCCTTGAAGTTCTCTAACTGCGGTTCGTCTACTCAACATCGCACCGAAAAAACAAGCACAAAAGCAAACTAAGAAACCATACACCAAACAGTAATGAAGTACTACAAAAACAGTACCAAAGGATAGTACTCGTCTCTTCGATCGCGTGAGCGCAAGAATCACTTAAAACAGAACTAAGAGTAAAAACTTCTAAAGGTTTGAAGGTCTAGGGGCTAAAATGTAAATGACTAGACTAAAATACAATATATAAAAAGTACGGGGATTAAACTATAAAAGGTAATTATTAAAATATTACTTATGAAAAGTTTAGGGACCAAAATGTAATTTATGAAAAGTTTAGGGACCAAAATGTAGAATGATAGGACAGAAATATAATTTATAAAATTTGAAGGACTAAAAAGTAATTTTAGAAAAGTTCAGGAGCTTAAGTGTAAATAGGTACAAAATATTATTTAGGAAAACCCAAGAGTCCTTTCTGTAAAAATAGAGAGTTAAAATATTATTTACAAAAAGGTTAAGGTTGCTTTCATAAAACTTGGAGATCTAAACATAACATAGCCATTTACTGGGAATTAATCAAAATAATTTTAATCCTAAATATGGTGGACTAGGTCCATTGGGCTCATGGACCGGAGTCAACCATAGGTGCATGGTCCATGGTTGACCAGGCTCATAACCTTTCGGGGTTGATCTAATCTGGGCCGCACACCACGCGATGGACGGTAGGGAGGGGTTCAGGCGAGGGCGATGGCTGTCAGTGTCCAGGAGGGCGGTGGCATCATGGGAGGCTCGCCAGAGTTGCGCGGGGCGATGCTCCGGTGGCTAAAGTTGCCCGGGATTAGACGGCGGGGAGCGGGGGTGTGGCTTTGGCGACGTCGATGAGGGATCTCCGACTTCGGTTCTCGTTGTGAGGAGCACGGGCGGAGGTGGCTTGGCGTTGTGGGGCTCGGCAGCAGGTCGGCGAAGCCGGGGTGGCCTCCTTGCGGCGATCATGGAGCTCGGCGAACTCCGGCATGACGGGCAGCGGCACGAGCGCCTCGGGCGGGTGCAAAGCAGCGCGCGGGGAGGGGGAGCCTAGGGCGGTGCTCGTGCGCGGGTCCTGCCCTTTTATATGGGGCGGGCCCCCTGGTTGGTGTGGCATGCACACCGAGGGCAACGGCGGCGGCGGTGGCTGGGCTCGGCGCGGCTGCTATCGAGAACACACAACACAAAGAAAAAAGAGTGTGTTCCCGTTGATATGCTACACCAATAACTACAGGACTTGAACCCGTGCGTTGGTAGTGTTGTGGAATATGATATTGGCATGATAAGGAGGACTCGAGTTTATCTGAGCAGGAGATCCATGGGTTTGAATAGGGAAAGGTCGTGCAGCAACAGTCTGAACGCCAACGACGTTCCTGGTTGCGTCGGGGCAGATCTTGAGCCGTGCTTCTGGGAACGATCAGCTAACTTCCTGGAACACACTATGGTATAGGTATCAGAACAGGTAGCTCCCCATATTCAGCAGATAAAGGGTTAAGATTACCGTCATGTGCACTAGACGCGAACAGACGACAAATAGCAGCCATTGCAATCTAGATCCTGATCGCCTCGAGGCTCCAATCGATCTGCTTTTTGGATATGTTTTAGAAGACATTGAGGAGAACTTTCGGGGTAAAATATGGTGGTATTTGGATGGGTAGATCTCTGGGAATGTCAACATGAATATGCGGCAGTATCGCTAGACGCGAGGGCATATTGTGATGGTGGCAGCTTGGTAGCGTGGTTAGGGTTTTATGGGCGTGGGGATGGCCTGGGATTGGCCTAGGATTTATAGTCGGGGTGAGGATGATGGTTAGTGGGCTATGGGCCAAGGCAAGGGAAGAGAGGAGGGAAGGAAACTGGGCCGAAGGGAGGGAAATTGGCCCAGAAGGCCGAGACAGGTTGACTGCTGGGGAAAGTTTTGCCGTAGAGAGAAAAGTTGGCCCATGAGGTCACGTGGGGTTTTATTTTCTTTTCCCTTTCTATTTCTATTTTCTATACAAAATAAAACCACTTCTAATCAAATTTTCAAAATAGTTTTTTTTTACACTCAATAAAATCTTAATGCAACTACGGCGGCATGAATGCAACAAACAATATAACAATAACCTAAATGAATTTATTTAATTTAGAAAATAACTCTTTGCTCAAATTAATGATAATTCTCTAATTAATCTAGGGTAAATTATAATCTATTATAAAAAGTTTATAATTTAGTGAAATCTAAGTCACAAACAAAAATTTGAAATTTTGGGGTGTGACAAGACTACCCCCTTAACAGGAATCTCGTCCCGAGATTCTACGCGGCTAGCAAGAAAAGGGTAAAGGGAATCTTGCTTTTTGTTTCTCATCTTGGAGCTCGATTCACTGATTGACTGATGGTGTTTACTCCTGCAACTTCTCCAAATGAAATCTTTATGTCCTATATCTTTCAATCTTACTCTTCCATGTATAACACCTATGTCTGATCTCTACCCCCCTTAAGTGCACACTTAGGGTCGAACAGAATGGACGATCAAAACCACTTGTCCTTCGGTTGTAACTATCTTCTCAATCCATGCACCAATTTAAAGCATCCCGAATTTTTTGATTGGGCATTTTCTAGAGGGGCCATGTTGCTCACAATGATAATACATTATGTCCGTCTATGGTCAATTCTCAAACCAGTGACCATGTCGGCTCCAAGTAGAGCATTGGATTCTTGTAACAAAAGGATTTGGAAAGGCAACATTAGGATCTTCGTGCTGGTAGCTCGTCTCCCTTGATAGTTTCTACTTTAACTCAGATTTGCATAGGTTACTTTGGAAGGAAACATAGGTGGTTTTCATGAAGTTTACAACTATAGCAACCTTCTTGAATTCTACGGGCCTTGTTCTTGTTCTTGGATAGTCACTTGGTGTCCTGCTAGTACCATCCTTGATAAGCTTCCTCTTCTTTTGTGGCATTGATTCTTCTTCTATGGGCATCACCGCAGGAGGCAAAGTTGTGTGTTGCCTCTTCCATGGAAAAATCCCAATCTTATTATTATTGTTTGGAGCTAGCAGAGGTAATGGTGAACTATCTTGGGTAGTTGATTGACATCCATTGGAATTAGTAAGATCATAAGCAACTAGGATAGAAGAGAATGATAGAGGGTAGGATTGCAATGGATAAAGAGGAAATGATACCCCCAACTAAACCAAAACTAGGTATAACTAATGATGTGATAACAAAGCTAAAAGATCTACAAACACACCAACACACAATCAAAGATCCAACTCAAACATAGCACACCACCAGCAACACAAATCATACGGTTAGCAACGTTCTATATCATGATTATTCTTCTAAATCGAAAGGATTTTAAATCATGATCCTAGGGGAGGTCCTTCTTCATGTTGACGTAGAATGATGAGCAATGCTTTTCCTTTGGTGCAGAGCCTTCAACTTGGATCCTATGATCTCCACGGTAAATACGATCTTCTATAATCTTCAAAACTATTTATCTTGATCCTGGTAGACTAAGTTGCCCTAGCTAGTATTTTGAAAAGGGGAAAGCATATAGTACAAATAGCATTTTTTCAACATTTGAGAAGATAAAAGAAAATTGAAGATATGAAGATAGGATAGAAAAACTTTTTTCTTCTTTGCTATCACTACTGTTCTAGGACATAGTTAGACCAGCAACTAGGGACAAGTTACTTGGACACTTATTCAGCTTTACTATCTGTTTTTTATTTGTTGTGCCACTCACATATATATATTTGGCCTTCCTAGCTCTACATACTTCTTCTGTACAACATATAGGTTATTTTGTAACCCTTGCAATCGTGGAACACATCTCCCTGGTATCCTTCGCTTTGTTGTTTTCAGAACTTTGTAAGAGCTTTGCAAGAAGCTTCCTTTTGCTGTGTTGAGAGGCACCACTGCTTAGTAGTTTTGTAGGGATAACCTTTACTTTTTGTTTCCTGTTTTGGTGTTTCTGATGTCAGGAAGCGATGGAGAGGGTGCTTCACCCTCAAAACTTGATGAGTGCGTGAGCCAAAGTCAGCTACAGAAGGCTTTGCAGGCGGTTCAGAGTGATTTGGCAGAGACGATCACCAGGGCCATCACCGACGCCGTCACCAAGCTTCACCTGGGAGAAAGCATTGAGCGGTTGGATAAGAGAGTCTCTTAGCTAACCGATTAGGTTGTCGAATTGGAGACCGCTCAAAAGACCAACAACAACACCAACACCAACACCAACACCAACACCAACACCAACAACAACACTAACAACGACGTTGAAGACGATCATGATGAAGCAACGGTGCATAAGGCTGATGGCACCGTCGATAGGTCAGCTATAAGGACCGCAAGGTTACGACGTCGTTTGCAACGTAACCCTCAAGGTATGGGTGGTTTCCACAATCACAACCATCGCACACAAGGTAACCATGCTCCAGATGACCCGTATGCTAAAATTAAGTTTTTAATTCCTTCGTTTTCGGGTCAGTACGATGGTGATGGTTACCTTGATTGGGAAATGATGGTAGAACAAAAATTTAATGCCCACCTTGTTCCTGAACAACATAGAGTTAGACAAGCCACTAGTGAGTTTAAGGACTTTGTTATTGTTTGGTGGAGTGGTCTAGCTGCTGAAACCGATTTGCCTACTACTTAGGAAGAACTTAAGGTAGAAATACATGATCGTTTTGTTCCTCCTTCTTTTTATAGAGAAATTCGTAATAAACTGCAGCGTTTAGATCAAGGAGATAAAACTGTTCAGGAGTATTTTAGTAAGCTTCATAAGGGTTTGATTCGTTGGGCTGTGGTTGAAAAAGTAGAGGATCAGATTTGCCGCTTTTATTCTGGTTTGAGAAAAGAAATTCAGGACATCCTTGATTATAAAGAATTTTATACCCTCAACCAGTGTTTCCAGTATGCTATGCTTGCAGAGAAAGAATCACAGGGACTTTTCCAGGCTTTTGAGGAGTACAGCAAGTCCAGGAATTTCTACCCACCACGGCCGACGGGGACTTCGGAGCTGCCAAAGCCATCTTTCCGGCCGCCCCCACCAGCTAGTGTTGTTTCTGCAGCACCAAGATCAGCCCCTGCCCCTTCTACACGCTCAGGTAAAAATTCTGTGCAGGTACCGGCTAGTAGTGTCGGTACATCGCCTGAGTCCGAGAGTAAACCATCCCGTCCCCATTCCTCGACAGCCCGCAAATCTAGGAAGACATCTCAATACTCAACCAAGCCTACCCATATCAGCCCTGTGCTTTGCGCTGTTTTCTTGGGTGGCCGCTCCACGAACCTATTCTTGTGATCCCAAGCAGGTACCATTACAAACCCATTGTACTATACCAAGTACACATGCATACCCGCACCATTATCATCATCCTCCTGCTTGGATCACCCTAGTTCCATGTTACTAAAAAGGATTACCCATCCCTCATGATTATGTTCAACTGAACCATTAGTTAAGAATAACATTAGACACTTCCAATCCCGACATAGCAAACTATGCATGACGTACCCATACTAATATACTATAGCATATCCCAGGCGACAAGGAATAATATGGAACAGGATAATGATACATGGGATTCAATATTAACACGCATGCATAAAGATAGAGAGGCATGTAAAACATAGGTTCACAATGCATCAAGGACACTTGCCTGGTTCCCCTTGCTTCTGCTCAAAGTCTTCTGGCTGAAGGTCCTCGAAGTTCTCTAATTGTGGTTCGTCTACTCAACGTCACACCGGAAAAACAAGCACACAAGCAAACTAAGAAGCCATACACCAAACACTAACAAAGTACTACAAAAACAGTACCAAAGGATAATACTTGTGTCTACGATCGAGTGAGCACAAGAATCACTTATAATAGATCTAAGAGTAAAAACTTCTGAAGGGTTAAAGTTCTAGGGGCTAAGATGTGAAATGACTGGACTAAAATACAATTTATAAAAAGTACTGAGATTAAGCTGCAAAACATAATTATTAAATATAATTTATGAAAATTTTAGGGACCAAAATGTAATTTATAAAAATTTTAGGGGCTAAATGTAGAATGATAGGACAGAAATATAATTTATAAATTTAAAGGACTAAAAAGTAGTTTTGGAAAAGTATAGGGGGCTTAAGTGTAAATAGGTATAAAATATTATTTAGGAAAACCCTAGGTTTGTTTCTGTAAAAATATAGAGTGAAAATATTATTTACAAAAGGGTTAAGGTTGCTTTTACAAAACTTGGGGACCTAAACATAACATAGCCATTTACTCGAAATTAATCAAATTAATTTTAATCCTAAACATGGTGGACTAGGTCCATGGGGCTCACGGACCAGGGTCAACTATGGGTGCATGGTCCATGGTGGACCTGGCTCATAACCTTTCGGGGTTGATCTAATCTGGGCCACACATCACACGATGGACGGTGGGGAGGGGTTCAGGCGCGGGCGACGGCTGCCGATCTCCAGGAGGGCGGCGACTTCATGGGAGGGCTTGCTGGAGTTGCGCGGGACGGCGCTTTGGTGGCTAAAGCTTGCCCAGGATTAGACGGCGGGCAGTGGGGATGTGGCTTCGGCGGCATCGGTGAGGGATGTGCAGATTCGGTTCTCGTTGCGAGGAGCACGGGCGCAGGCGGCTTGGTGTTGTGGGGCTCGGCAGCAGGTCAGCGAACTCCGGCCATGGCGGGCGGTGGCACGAGCACCTCGGATGGGTGCGAAGAGGCGCGCGGGGAGGGGGAGCTGAGGGTAGCGTGGGGGCGCGGGTCCTACCCTTGTATATGGGGACGGGCCCCTAGGCTGGCATGGCACGCACATCAAGGGCAACAAAGAAAGAAGAGTGTGTTCCTGTTGATAGGCTACACCAATAACTACAAGACTTGAACCCATGTCTTGCTAGTGTTGTGGAACATGATATTGGCAAGATTAGGAGGACTCAAATTCATCTGAGCAGGAGATCCATGGGTTTTAACAGGGAAAGGTTGTGCAGCAATAGTCTGAACGACAACGGCGTTCCTTGTGGCGTCGGGGCAGATCTCAGGCCATGCTTCTGGGAACGATCAGCTAACTTCCTGGAACACGCTATGATATAGGTATTAGATCAGGTAGCTCCCCATATTCAGCGAACAAAGGGTTAAGATTACCGTCATGTGCACTGGATGCGAACAGACGACGAATAGCGGCATTGCAATCTAGATCCTGATCGCCTCAAGGCTCCAATCGATCAGCTTTTTGGATATGTTGGATAGGACATTGAGGATAACATCTGGGTAAAATGTGGTGGTATTTGGATGGGTATATCTCCAGGAACGTCGACGTGAATATGCGGCAGTATGGCTGGACGCGAGGGCAGATTGTGATGGCGGCAGCCTAGCGGCGTGGTTAGGGTTTTATGGGTTTGCGGATGGCATGTGATTGTCCTAGGATCTATAGTGGGGGTGAGGTTGATGGTTAGTGGGCTATGGGCCGAGGCAAGGGAAGAGAGGAGGGAAGGAAAGTGGGCCGAAGGGAGGGAAATAGGCCTAGAAGGCCCTGGCAGGTTGAGTGTGGGGGAAAGTTGGGTCGTAGAGAGAAAAGTTGGCCCATGAGGTCATGTGGGGTTTTATTTTCTTTTCCTTTTCTATTTCTATTTTCTATACGAAACAAAACGTCTTCTCATCGAATTTTCAAAATAGTTTTTTTTACACTCAATAAAATTCTAATGCAACTATGGCGGCATGAATGCAACAAACAATATAACAATAGCATAAATGAATTTTTTTAATTTAGAAAATAACTCTTTGCTCAAATTAATGATAATTCTCTAATTAATGGATGATAAATTTTAATCTATTATATAAAGTTTTAAAATTTAGTGAAATCTAAGTCACGAACCAAAATTTGAAATTTTGGGGTGTGACACAAGCGACAACTGCTGAGGAGGCATCCATAGTCCCACCAGCAGGGCAGGACAGAGGGTCTGAGTCACCAGCAGACCTTGAGTACTTTGAGTAGCTTGACGGTCAAGTGACACATGCTCAGGGAGAGCAGCAGGATCCACCATAGGAGCAGCCCAGAGCAGAGCACACAGTGGACGTCGCTACACCACCACCTCCTTCGACCACGAGCGCTTAGTTGTTCTCTTCATCTCTTTTTGGTGCTTGTTGCCAAAGGGGGAGAAGACATAGAGATAGGGGCAATGGGAGTGTGATCCTGTCGATTGTGAGACAGTAGCATGTATCTAGGGGGAGCATATGTGTATATTGGTTTTGGGAGTTAGATACATTCGGATTTATTTTGATGGATTTATCGATGTTCGTGGATTTTGATGAGTCATGGTTTTCATTCGTTTGTGTTTGACTCATCTAGATTTTGATGAGTCATGGTTTAGTTTTCACTTCGTTTAGTTTTCATCCTATTTGCCTGTGTATGAGGCTATAGCGATGATGGCTTGCCATCAATTCTTATGCATTACTGTTGGCGGCCGATCAAACCCAATATCGGCCACCAACCGGTCGGGAAATGCAAGGTAAAGACCTAAGTTTAATAAATATTTATTGAAACTAATAAGATTGCACGAGTTTTGGTGAAATATGTGTTTGTAGCTGTAAAAGAGACAAAATATGCAAAAACATGAAGAAACACCCCGTCGACCGATCTCGACTATGAAACAGCCATTTTCACCGGCCGACAGGGTTTTTTTCAGGCTGAAATCAGGAACAGGCCGACAGGATCATTTACAGCTGAAATCAGCCATCCGGCTGATCAATCGGAGTCGTTTTTCCGGCTGATCATCCGACTCGGCCGATTTTTGCAAAACACTTCACCGTGATGCTGTTTTCTCCTCCTAGACCAAAAGTGATGATATATGGCTAAGAAAAGAAGGCCAACAAGTGGCCTAACCGGGAGAAGTCAAGGGGCGACCCGGAGGGGGTCGGCACCCGGCCAAGGCTGCTGGCCGGCCTGGGTTGGCCACCGAGGGTTGCCAGCCCATGAGGCCTCCGAACCCCAAAATGAAGAGTCGGTGAGAACCAACCCACCAACCGCATCCACGAGGCAGAAGAGTCAGTGAGAACCAACCCACCAACCGACTCCACGGGGCAGAAGAGTCGGTGAGAACCAACCCACCAACTGACTCCACGGGGCAATCCAAGAGGTCCAACGCAAGGTCAGTTGGAAACGGACTTAAGCCAAGGCCGCTCGGCGCACTAGGCCTACCGGCCCTAATCCGCAGAAAACGGCACAAACCGACCAAGGCACCGACTCCACAAGATCATCGGAAGCGTCCAAGACAAGTCGGTGCCGAACCGACAAAATTATGTGGCCGCCCGACGGACTGACTTTGGCCAACCGACTCCACTTGACCTACAGATACCTCCCTGCCCATTGCCACCTATAAATAGTGGAGAATTCAGGAGGAAATGAACAAGCAACACATCAAGGAGTCCATTTCAAACTACTTGTGCCACAATGTAGAATAGGTTAGTTAGTCGGGAGTTAGAGTCTAGTCGAGAGCATCGCTCGAGATTCTGGAATTGTCTCAGAGTCTTGGTATGAGATCTCTTGTATCTTTTTTCTTTATGTAAGATTTATCCCTTATCAATATAAAATATCTTTCCTTTTATGTCTTGTCAAGTATTTATTTTAATTTAGTCATTTCCTCAAGTTACAATTATGGGGAAGAAACATTGTTGCGTAGTTCATGGGTTTTTCGGCTAGGATTTAATTAAGATTAGTTCTTTTCGAGACTTAGACTTGGTTATTTCCCAGCTATTCTTCCGCTCGATCAATGAAAGAATATCTAGTGAAGGCATAGGCGCGGTGCCTAAGTTAACGCTAGCTGAATTTGCATTCGTTCCCACAGGCTGTGTGGTAGGCGGCAGGTGGTGACAGCCCTGTCTGTCCCATATTAGTGGATCACTTTTGTGCCCTAAAGTGAGCTAACAGGTGAAAGACTCGAGGTTGTACCTAGAAACTGTTGTAAGCACGCAACCCGAGTAACTAGGATTTGACGCTTGACTTAGATTTATTAGGAAGATATATTTTAGGAATCTTAGATTTAGACTCGTTGTCCTCCCGGCTAGCTTAACCGATCTCTTTATTTATCTTAGTGTGGATTTATCCTGTGTTACTACCCCACTCTATCATTGATTATCCTTACTCCTATCTTTGGATAGTTGGAATTATTCTTTAGTCATATCTTTGTTAAGCCGAGATAATCTTACGCCTAGCTTCCCTGTGGAAATAAATACGATACCTTGGAATACTCCCGGGTGAAATTCTACAATGGTGTTCTGTGCGCTTGCAGAATTAATTCATTTTATCTTTAGAGCATAGCAAACGCCAACAAGCATTTCTGGTGCCATTGCCAAGGAAGCAATAGCTAAGATTTCAAGACTAACATAGATTGTCTACTGAGCTAATTCACCGAAAGCCTTAGCGGGATCACCCCTGTTTTGTTTGAGTATGGAACAAACAGGACACCGTCTCCTTGACCTTGGAGCAAGTTTTCATAGAAGAACAACCCGTGGTGTTGCGATACTTCTCAACGAATCCTCATGTACCACTATAGCTCAGTTTTCACCATCTATTATGATAGTTTAGTTATTGATGGAATTGATTCGTCCCCAACTAAAGTTATGTTCTTATCTTATCCTATATTGGGTCATGCGTTCCTTGTTTGGTTGTGTGACATATGTATGTGTATGATCTAGAATATAAAACTGGTAATCTCTTTCATGCTACAATGTAAAATAAGGAAAATGCATGTGTTTTCCTTTCACAATTGATCAAATTAGATATGGTGTCTAGGTTGATTGATGGAATTGATAGAGATATGCCTATTATAGATGAATAAATTTGCGCTAACAATTGTAGGAAATCAATGGACCAAGTGATGTCAAAAGAGAATGAAAAAGGAAACTCCAAAAGGTCACCACCATAGAGCCCAAAAACAAGATTCAGGTATGGCAAAAGGAGGCCGTCTTGTTCAGGACATAAAATCCGAACCCTTGTCGGAAGGTAACTGATATTTATCCCCCTTTTTTTCTTTTTCTTGTACATACCACTAAATTAGGCCGCCCGGAGGACCGACTTTGGCCCACCGACTCCACTTGACCTACAAATACCTCCCTGCCCACTGCCACCTATAAATAGTGGAGAATTTGGGAGGAAATCAACAAGCAACACATCATGGAGTCCATTTCCCACTACTTGTGCCACAATGTAGAATAGGTTAGTTAGTCGGGAGTTAGAGTCTAGTCGAGAGCATCGCTCAAGATTCTGGAATTGTCTTGGAGTCTTGGTATAGGATCTCTTGTATCTTTTCTCTTTATGTAAGATTTATCCCTTATCAATATAAAATATTTTTCCTTTTATATCTTGTCAAGTATTTATTTTAGTTTAGTCATTTCCTCAAGTTACAATTATGGGGAAGAAACATTGTTGCATAGTTTGCGGGTTTCTCGACTACGATTTAATTAAGTTTAGTTCTTTCTGGGACTTAGACTTGGTTATTTCCTAGCTATTCTTCCGCTCGATCAACGGAAGAATATCTAGTGAAGGTGTAGGCGCGGTGCCTAAGTTAATGCTAGCTGGATTTGCATTCGTTCCCACGGGCTGTGTGGTAGGCGGCAGGTGGTGACAGCCCTGTCCGTCCCTTTAGTAATCAACCACATTCGGGAAGTCTCAAGCAGGATTGTCTAGCAATAGCGTACCCACTAGTATAGAGATTAGTTACCGACCAATATTAGTGGATCGTTTTCGTGCCCTCAAGTGAGCTAACAGGTGAAAGACTCGAGGCTGTACCAAGAAATTGGTGTAAGCGCTCAACCCGAGTAACTAGGATTTGATGCTTGACTTAGATTTATTAGGAAGATATATTTTAGGAATCTTAGACTTAGACTCGTTGTCCTCCCAGCTAGCTTAACTGATCTCTTTATTTATCTTAGTGTGGATTTGTACCGTGTTACTACCCCACTCTCTCATTGATTATCCTTACTCCCATCTTTAGATAGTTGGAATTATTTAGTCATATCTTTGTTAAGCCGAGATAATCTTACGTCTAGCTTCCCTGTGGAAATAAATACGATACTATGGAATATTCTCGGGTGAAATTATACTCTCGGGTTAATTCATTTTATCTTTAGAGCATAGCAAACGCCAACAAGCATTTCTAGTGTCATTGCCGGGGAAGCAATGGCTAAGATTTCAAGACTAAGATAGATTGTCTACTGAGCTAATTCACCAATAGCCTTAGCGGGATCACCCCCGTTTTGTTTGAGTATGGAACAAACAAGACACCGCCTCCTTGACCTTGGAGCAAGTTTTCATAGAAGAAGAGCCTATGGTGTTGCGATACTTCTCAACAAATCCTCATGTACCACTATAGTTCAATTTTCACCATCTATTTGGACAGTTTGGGTATTGAAGGAATTGACTTGTCACCAACTAATGTTATGTTGTGTGCCCTATGTATGGTTGTGTGCCCTATGTATGTGTATGATTCAGAATATAAAACTAGTAATCTCTTTCATCTTACAATGTAAAATAAGTAAAATGCATGTGTTTTCCTTCCATGATTGATCAAATTAGATATGGTGTCTAGGTTGATTGATGGAATTGATAGAGATATGCCTATTGTAGATGAATAGATTTGCCCTAACAATTGTAGGAAATCAATGGACCAAGTGATGCCAAAAGAGAATGAAAAAGGAAACTCTAAAAGGTCGCCACCATAGAGCCCAAAAACAACATTCAAGTATGGCAAAAGGAGGCCGTATCGTTCAGGATGTAAAATTCGAACCCTTGTCGGAAGGTAACCGATATTTATCCCCTTTTTTTTCTTTCTCTTGTACATACCACTAAATTAGGTTGTTTTTATTTCCTTCTTTAACAATGAAATTAGGCAAAAAAAAAATGGTGATGTCTCGGCCAAATTTCACGGCCGGGAGGTCAATTTTCGTCAAAAATAACTATCCGGGTGATGATCCGGGACTCTAACCCGGCAAGTCAAATTTCAGCATCCGGGAGGTCATTTTTTATGAAAAACGACCACCCGGCTGGGAAATTTCTGTGCCGCCCGACCAGAATGACACAGTCAGATTTCAGCACCCGTGAAGTCATTTTTCATGAAAAACGACCACCCGGCTGGGTAATTTCTGTGCCGCCCGGCCAGAATAACCCAGTCAGATTTCCACACCCGGGAGGTCATTTTTCGTGAAAAACGACCACCCGGCTGGGTAATTTCTATGCCGCCCGGCCATACTTTTCTCGGATTCCATGCTCTTTTGATGCAGGGATAATGGCCATGAGCAGAAGAGGTGTGGCCAGCACTTCCTTTATGAAAAATGCTCACCTAAGACCCCACCATGAGTAAAAGTAAATGAAGGAGAGCCACACAAGTCACATCACCCTCTCACCACTCACACTCACCTTCCGTCCTACTCCCCTAGGCTTCATGAATGGCAAGGGACTCATTGCAAACATCCAACTTTGGCCATCTCATCACTCTCTTCTTGCTCCCTTCACTTCCAACAAAGTAATGGCCAAAGTAAGCAAGTGGATCACATGGCGCATGGACATAGCCCTCTCCCATCACCACCAAAACAATAATGCAGCAAAAGGAGGATGAGGACCTGCCTCCCGGAATGGCCTGCCGCCCGGTAAGGCCCGCCGCCCGGCATGGGTCACCGCCCGGTGTGTCCCGCCGCCCGGCATGGAATGTTGCTCCCCATGCCTCCTCTCGAGCCTATAAATACCGGGGCTCATTCTCCAAATTCTTCACCCCTCAACCTTCAGTTGAAAACACTCTTCTCCCTTTCTTTCTTTTCACTAGCCCCCCTACTAAGTGTGCTTTGAGCATAGGAATAAAAGTGTGCTGCAATAAAACCAACTGGAGCAAGTTTGTTGCCTCCCTTGCACGTTTGAGCGACTAACACTTGGACTACTAACCGAACGACTAATTGCTAACCTTTATTATCATATTGCCATTCGGTTATTGTGTCCAAGTAACCCTTTTATAGGAATGGCAAACATTTGGAGGGGCCTCTACACCAAGTTCAGCAGCAGCATGGAACCGCAATGAACACGCCTCAGATTGTGAATCGGGAGGTTCCCAATACAATTGGGAACAGCCACAATTCCCCGGTTTTGCGAGTTCATCGACCAACTACACTACCTCCTCCTATGACAACTATGAGCCCTATGGGATGGGGAGTTACCTCCAACCTCATTACGAGGTGGCAATTCTCGCTCCGCCCGATTCACATCATACAATTTTTCGAAGCTGCAAGAAGATATGCAATACTTTGCTGCCAATGCCTATGAGACCAACATTCAAACACAAGAAATATAGGAAGCCATAAGGGAAGAACAATAATGGCGACAACAAACAACCGAACAACTTCATAGAAACATCTCCATGATGGATCAACTATTCGGACCATTTCAACATCGAGTATCAACCACTGCAGTGAACACCATCTAAGCTTAAGTCTTGCAAAGACCTAAGCTTGGGGAGGTACCCAAACCAAGGTATGCCATTTGTTCTATCCTCTCTCCCTCTTTCTCTAATTGAGTCGTTTTGTTTTGAGCCAATTAAGAAAACCCAAAAAGATTTTTAGCTTTCAAGGAAAACCATCAAAATTTGCAAAACAAGAAAGAACAAAAAGATTTCCCTTTACGAATAAAATTTGAGAACTTGGTCTTTACCTTGCCTATGGAAATGATGAATAGTTTCTCTATTAGCTCCCTTTTAGTCTCAAGTATACAACCTACTCCTCATTTTTGTGGGAAATGGTACACCGGCATGATGATAACATTAGTCCCTCTATGTTTTAGTGGGTGCAAAATGGCTAATAAACACCAAGTCCAATGATTAGAGTCTAATGATTTCCTTATGATTAGAGTCCAATGATTTCTTTCAAAACCATGCTGCAACAAAAACCCCCTACTTGGTGCACATCTTCCCTATGATAGACAATTTCCTACCATGGCCAAATATTGATTAGCAAAACCATGTCTACGCCATCTATGTATGCATTGAGTTTAGTTAGGATTTGATCCTTATGTGGGACTTGCACTTTCAAAGCCAATCATTTTCTTTCGTGTTATTTTGAGTTCTTAAATTATTCATGCTTGGTTATGCGGTTTCCACATCAGAATCATGCATCCACTCCACCAAGCATGGTAACCAAAATCTTTTTTTTCACGAGCCTTTGATCACATTAAAAGATTATGGTCCCCCCCCCCCCCCCCCCCGAGACAATTGCTCAGAAAAAAGTTTGCAAAAAATTTTAACCATTGAATTAGCTTCTTTACACCATGAGAGCTGAAAGAATGAAACAAACAAAGAAAGAAAGAAAACGTTTATCAGCTCTCATGGATGTGCTATATCAAAAATCTTCAAGGTTCATTCAAATATAAAATAATTATATCTTTGAGCAAAAATAAAGAACCATCCTTTCACTCTAGCACAAAAATCCAGTCTTTGGGATAAATCTACGCCCAAAACCTTTGCAATTGTGCTAGCCCATTCCTTCGCATGAGTCCATTCTCTCCTTATCCCCTAGACATTATTTCTAAATGATTGGAATGAGGAAGTGCAATGTCTTTTTGCTAGGACCATATCTTAGCTTAACAATACATACATGCTAAATGCGCCATCCTACCAAGCTCCACATAGTTAAGCCAAACTTTCAGAAAGTAGGATGAGCATTTGGTAAGGAAATACACCTTTTGAGAGATGAGAGTCATAGTAAAGATTGCACCAAGAGGGAAGATTTTCAATCTTATGCAGCATTACAAAAAACCATGGACTCATGATCGAATAGGAGATTGCATGACAAATTCTAAACTAGCTATTCTAGACTTCAACCGCTTATGACAAGGTTATAAAATGCCAATAAGCCCCACTGTACAGTGAGAATGGCTTAGTGGCACACTTGTGCTGGTTTATACTTACCCATATTGTGTTGGAGTATGTGTTTGTGCACTTGATACTTGCAGGGCGCTAGTATTGAAGCAACACCTGATCCATCACTTCTCTGTTTAATTTGCTCGGGACGAGCAAAGGTTTAAGCTTGGGAAGGTGTTGGCGGCCAATAAAACCCAATATCGGCCACCAACCAGTCGGGAAATGCAAGGTAAAGACCTAAGTTTAATAAATATTTATTTAAACTAATAAGATTCCACGAGTTTTGATGAAATATGTGTTTGCAGGTGTAGAAGAGCCAAAATGTGCAAAAACGTGAAGAAACACCACGTTGAACGATCACGATTGTGAAACAGCCGCTTTCACCGGCCGACAGGGTCATTTTCAGGCTAAAATCAGGAATGGGCCGACAGGGTCATTTACTGCTGAAATCAGCCACCCGGCTGATCAACCGGAGTCATTTTTCTGGCCGATCATCCGACGTGGCTAATTTTTGCAAAACACTTGACCATGATGTTGTTTTCTCCTCCTGGACCAAAAGTGATGAAATGTGGCTAAGGAAAGAAGGCCAACAAGTGGCCTAACTCGGAGAAGTCAAGGGGTGACCCGAAGGGGGTCGGCATGCGACCAAGGCCGCTGCCCGCCCTGGCTTGCCGGCCGGCTTGGGCTGCCCCCTGGACTGGGTTGGCCACTCGGGGTTGCCAGCCCATGAGGGCCTTGAGGTCACCCGACCCCAAAATGAAGATTCGGTGAGAACCAACCCACCAACCGACTCCACGGGGCAATCCAAGAGGTCCAATGCAAGGTCGGTTGGAAACGAGTTGTGGAATGTCTCTATAGTGGAAAAAAGTCATGAGCATTCCTTGACCCTCTCTTTACTATTCCACACTTGTGTGCTCTAGTGAGTAGGTTAAATTGTTGCTTGCATAGGCTAGTGTGTTTAGCTTCCGCATTCGCTCTCATCATGAACACTAGCATGTGTAGAGTCTTGACCTCCTAGAACTATTAGGTTGCAATGATTGCTAGGTTCTAGTGATGTGAATTGAAGTATTCGGATTCGTGGTTAGCTTATCGATTCATCCCCCCCCCCCCCTCTGTGTACGCCTTCGGTCCTTAGACCTGGGAAGGACCATACGTCATTTGTCGAGTGATTTGACCCGGCACCTACAAGCTCAAGACTTTGGAAGGTGAAGAATTCAAAAATACATGGAACATGTCACAACTATGTAAATTCTATCTTTATAATCTTCTCTAGTTTAATATCCATTCATGCCGCCTACACTTCAGCGACCCTCGCCACCCTTCTAGGGGACGAGCATCGCTCGGGGGCTAGGAAGCGCACAACACCTAGAAATTTCTTCATAAAAATTACAATTTGAATTCAGTTCGATTTCCCAGCCTTAAGCCTTCGTTACAGCAACAAGAAATGCAAAGTAAGCCTCGGGCAAAGCAGGTTCATGATCGAGTCGGTCAGATGGCGCAACGTCGTGCTAGCCCTAGTGGCCATGACAACGGCGATCACTGACAGCACCAAACCTCAAATGGCCCGGGGACTCAAACTTTGCAAATCAAAACAGTAAAGGCAAAAGAGCCAAACTTACAAACAATTAAGCAAAACATGAACTAGAATTGTTTAAGGCCACAGGCCGACCACACTAAACGAGCACACGAGTTCACAACTTAAAACTATTACATAAAAGCAGGCATGATGACCCAGTTTTAAAACACGAAGCAAACTAAGAAAAACAACCACTAACTAATTCCCCTCGTCAATCTTGGGGAGCGCTTATTTGTCATACTTTGCAGCCAAGATGTCGGCGGGGCGCTCGGAGTCGGCCTGGATCCGAGCCATCTCCTCAGAAGTATGGTCGAGGTAACCGAGGCTCAGCGCCTCATAGTCCACATCCACGAAATGTGTCCCGATTACGACAAAAATAGTGCGCACACCAAAGCGCATCTTGCGCCTGATCCATTTGCGACCTAAGAACATTAAGCCACTGACCTGCGACGCCAGTGAAGTACCAGGTGCTACAGGGACTTCAAGCTCTCGAGCCGCCTTCCCCAGCACGGTGCACAGCTCGCCCTTCTCCGCGACCTTAACCGCACACCCATCGTTGCATTTAAGGCAGAGTAGAGGGTGGCTGGTGACTTTCATCCCGCTCGACTCCCGTCACTCGGGGTCGAGCGAGCCGAACATGGGTCGCCCATCATAGAGGGTCGAGCGCCTTGTCGACTTGTGTTTGGTGGTAGCTTTTGGAATGGGTTCAAGCCCATCATGACTATCAAATCTGACTTTCCCCCTCTATTACTCCTGCACGATGCAGCGATGCGACCCCCCGTCCTATCCGAGTGGTGTGGACCACTAATAGGGTTGGCAGGGGCGGTGAGTGGTGTTAGTTTTACTATGCGCGCACGCACACACATCATCATTATAGGTGTGGAGTTGTCTCCTATATCAGTTGTGTGCTCGACTCCAGCCGTGAGGGTCGAGCGAGGCGTGGCATAGTCATCCCCGTCTGTGGGGGTCAAATTTCGTGTACCGCGCCCAAGTCTTATCCCATAGGTCGAGCAAGGCATAGGGGTGTTGACCGTGTTGAGGTGGGGTTGTATGGATCGAGATCGCATCGGGCCCACCATGAGGCCGCAACATAGGTTTTGTTAGTACGCTTTTAATTACTTCCACGTGGCATCGCTAACATTTATCCCCGATACATGCCTATTTTGAGATTAATTTGAACAACGGTTGTCATACCCCTATCTGGGATCTATTGTGTATTCCGTACCAATCCCTGGATTAGTAGCTGGTACACACATACAAATGATACAAAAGACGATACAATGATCTTTATTAAGTCCACGCAGGGACAATAGAGTCATATAAGTCTTAGACTACAAGCCAAAGAGGTGGTCATGCCATCCTCAGAAATGGAGGAAAACATCACACAAGTTTTATTCAACTTCTATAGGCAACTCGAGCATAGGGCGCAACCTATTCGTCAAACTCCACGGGTGCTTCTTCTTCTTCTCCGTCCTCTGAGTAATTTAATTTAAAGCAAGGGTGAGTACATAAGGTACTTTGCAAGCCCTACCTCTATCAAGGGCATAAACATGCATTTGGGTAAGTAGTCAAGGAAATGGGGTTGGGTTTCCAGAGTTTTGCAGAAAGCGTGTATGTAGGGGCTTCTATAGAGGCAAAGGGGTTTTTCAAGTGAGGAAAACAGTTTTGTAACTTATGGTTGGTTAGACCTGAGGGAGGTTACAATCAATCCCAATAGTTCCCATATTTTACTTGAGCCTTTCGACACACAATCAAAATGACTCTGGTACACCTTGCCAACACCATTCACCAAAACACGTGTATCTTAAGAGCCCAATTGTTTGGTGTGTCATACTAGTGACAATGGACGTTTGGATGATTTAGGGTTAACTCTACAGAGCTTAGTACGTTGTACCCAAAGGCTATGTGCTCTTAGCTACGGATCACATAACGCTCCCACTTTGCCCGGGCACGCCCACAAGTCTAGCACAGGGCTCAGGGGTTCCACCATTATGACACACATTCAGATCACCTTCGATGACACACAGTCATATATTCTTGCCAAGTACTGGACTTATCACCACTGCACCAAAACCAACCAATGAGTCCATTCCTACTTCGCCGGGTGATTCTTCCTTGTTGCGTTACCCAGGATCCGCGTTAGTCCTGCCCATATAGGTTCTGTGATCGTACTGAGAATATCACCAAGTTGAGGTCTTAACTAGTCGTTCCTGAGCGGCCGGGCAAGCACTCATCCACGATAGGTGGATCTACACCAAAGACACCATCACCAAGTACCCTGCACCAGTTTTAAGGAGTCTCGCCCTTGACCAAGTCTCTCCCACCCAGCTTCATCATCACACAGTTGACTTAACACCCACCCATTTGTCCATACACCACCAAACACGTTTTTACCAATTTTGTAAAACATTGTAGTGTAAAGGTATGGTGATATAAATCACGGGGTCCTAAGCATATGCTAACAAGGGGGCGTCATCATTAGCAAGGCTACTGATAACTTCCTATGTTTATCAAGGTGGTGGGATAACAATTGCGGTCAAACAAGGATCTAACATTTATATCTTATATAGGCGATAAGAACGTTAGTTTTCACACAAGTGGGTTTCAACTAAGCAATCATAAAGAGACAAGGAATAATGCATATAAGAAGTAGGCTCTAAGTTGGGTGCATTTTCGAAATAATAGGAGCAGCCATGATGAAGGAATAGGTAGAGCTTTCCTCCGAACGCGTCCTCGAAGTCTTCCTCGTAGTCTGGGTCCTCAGGCTCCTGCTCCTGGTTCTCTGTCTGCAAAAACGTGAGCTACGCGTAAGCTATCGGAACATAAAATAACACACAATCAAGATGAAGCCAAATAGTGAGAAAACCAGAAGTTAAGGGGCTATAGGTAGTTCTCATTGGTTAGGGTTCGCGACAACGATTCCAACGGTGCAAGAATTGCCTAAATCGGAGTTACAATTTGAAAACTAGGGCTTTCGGAAGGTTTAGGGACCTATTTGCAATTTCTAGAAGTTCTAGGGACGTATCTATAAATATAAAAAGCTTTAGGGGCTTGGTTGAAAAATAACAAGGACTAAAATATAATTACAGAAAAGTTAGGGTGCTTTTCTATAAAAAATCTTGGACTAAAACAAGGTTAAACTAAACCTTAGGGGGCTAACTATAAAACTATAGATTCCTGGGATTTTTTCTGGAACTGTTTTTGTATGGGAAAACCTATAGAATAGGTATACGGTTACTGTGAGCCAGGCACACGGGAATGGTCTATGGACCGAAGGGCTGTGGGCCGTGGATCGGATGATGGAGGGCTGCGATTTAAACAGATGAAGGGGTACGCTGCCTTCTAATCTCGGCCATCGATCGAGATCGGATGGCTGTGGGCATGGGTAACGGCAACGCGTGACGGCCGGAGCCAGCGAAGGCGGCGGCGCCATGGACGGCAGCTCCAGCGCTCGCCACAGGGCGCTTCGATATCTAATGCTTGGCGGGGTTAGGCCTAAACAGGTGCGAGGAAAGTGTTGCGCTCTATAGAGGTGATCGCGAGGTAGCCTGATGGTTAGGGCGAGCTCACGGTTTTCAGCGGAAAACTCAGTGGCTACGGGGAGAGAAAGAGGGAGAATCGGCTAGGCACTTGCCTTAAACGATCATGGGCGGCGGTGAGGGATTAGCAAGGAAGCGATCGGCTACTAATAGGTGGGAGGGGGAGGAGACGACGAGGTGGCGTGAAGCACATGCCACTGGCATTTTGCGCCATCATTCGCATGTCGGCGTTAGTGGCTACCCGACAGCCATCAATGGGTCATGTCGTGGCAGTGCAGGGTGAGGGGTCGTTTCTATGAGCAGAGTCGAATTACATCGCCAGCGATGAGGTGGCGTCGCTACTGTTGGTGGCCCATAAAACCCAATATCGATCACCAACTGGTCGGCAAATGTAAGGTAAAGACCTTAGTTCAATAAATATTTATTTAAACTAATAAGATGCCATGAGTTTTGTTGAGATATGTGTTTGCAGGTATAAAAGGGCCAAAATATGCAAAAACACGAAGAAACACCCCGTCGGCCGATCACCACTGTGAAACAACCATTTTCACCAGCCGACAAGGTCGTTTACGGCTGAAATCAGGACCCGGCCTACAGGGTCGTTTACGGCTGAAATCAGCACCTGGCCGATAGGGTCGTTTACGGCTGGAATTAGCACCCGGCCGATAGGGTTATTTATGGCTGAAATCATCACCCGGCCGGCTAAAATCATCACCTGGCCGATTCTGCAAAATACTCCATCATGATGCCATTTTCTCCCCCCGAACCAAGACACGTGAAATATGGCAAAGGAAAGAAGGTCATCAAGTGGCCTAACTACGAGAGGATAAGAGGCAACCCGGCAAGGGCCGGCACCCGGCCAAAGCTGCCGCCCGGCATGAGCCGCCACCCGGCATGGGCCGCCGCCCGGCCGAGCTTGCCGCTCGGCCTGGCCTGCCACCCGGGGTTGCCAATCCATGAGGCCCATGAGGCCTACCAGCCCCAAAAGAAGAGAGTCGGTGGCAACCGACTAAACAACCGCCATCAGGATCAAATCTAAGCCATCAAGAGAAGGTCGATCGGGAAACCGACACGATCCAAGGGCCGCTCGGCCTTGCCCGCCGCCAGGCGGTGTATGTCGTCCGGCATGCCCGACACACGTGGCCGCCTAGCATGCCCCACCGCCTGACGGATCGACATCAGCTTACTGACTCTACTTCACCTACAAGTACTCCCCTGCCCATTGCCACCTATAAATAAAGGGGAAAATCGGCAGAAGAAAGGAATCAACAAAGAAACACATCAAGAAGACTACTTTCCCACTACTTCTGCTACAATGTAGAATAGTATAGTTAGCTTCGGAGTTAGAGTCGGGTTGAGAGCTTCTCCTCGGTATTCCGGATTTGTCTTGGAAGCCTTGGTATAAGTTCTCTTGTATCTTTTCTTCTATCAGACTTATGCCTTAAATATAAAGATGTTTGTTCTTTTATTTGTCCAAGTCCGATACTGCCTTCTTAAGCTTTGTAGTTGTTTACTAGTTGCACCTTTTGAGAGTGTTTCCATGATTTACATGTTCACGGGTTTCCTGACTAGGGCTTAATTGAGTCGTCGTCCTGATTAAGGGTTTTAGACTTAGTTATTTCCTGGATATTCTTCCGCAAAGATCTACGAAAGAATATCTAGTGTGAATGTAGGCGTGGTGCCTATGTAAATGCTAGTTGGTTATGCATTCGTCCCCATGGGCTGTGTGGTAGGCGGCAGGTGGTGACAGTCCTGTCCGTCCCTTTAGTAATCCACCATATTCAGGAAGTCTCAAGCAGGATTGTCTAGCGATAGTGTACCCACTAGTACAGAGGTTAGTTACCGACCCATATTAGTGGATTGCTTTCGTGCCCCGAAGTGAACAAAACATGAGTCGTAGAATCGCTAGTAAATGGTGCAGCTCTAGAAGCAACACTTAACGCTTGTCTTGGAAATTTTAGAACATCATTACTTAGAAAATCCAACTTGGCTCGTTGTCCTCCCAACTAGTTGTACCTTTCTCTATTAAATACTTGTAGTGTGGTCTTCTCTTGATGTGTGCACCATATGACACACTCATTATCTTCATCCCCGTTGTGGTTTGGTTGGTGATTTTCTTATAGACATAAGATTGTTAACTCTCGATACTCTTACGCCTTGATTCCCAGAGGAGAAATAGATACCCTGGAATACTCTCGAGTGAAATGCTACAATGGTGTTCCGTGCGCTTACAGAATTAATTGAATTTATCTTTAGAGCGTAGCAAACACCAACAACGACGTGGGTTAAGATGGGAGGGGTCCGGTTGTGGCGACGCTTGATGGTGATGGGACGGGTCCCGGGCGTTTGTGGGGGTAGGGTGACATGTCCAGGGGTCGCAGGGTTCCAATGGCATCGTGACGGGCCATCATAGGGTCACCTCGCGGAACATGGAGGGCTGCAGCGGTTCATTGCTCGTCAGAGTGTGAGTTAGGGCAACACGACGCGTCCCTGGCCGAGTGGAGACGATGAGCGTTTAAGGCTCGCGTTGTCAAAGGGGATTGAAGGCAGCGATGTCGCCTTGCATCGGTGCGACGGGGTAGCTGGGCATGGCGTTGAGCGGTGGTGTGGTGACGGTGTCGAGAGGTAGGGGAAGCGGGAGAGTGCTGGGCCAAGTGGGCCAGGGAGCGGCGTGCGGGTGTGCGCGTGAAGGGGAAAGGGGAGCGGGCTGGTTGGGTCGAGAAGAAAGGAAAGGGAGGGCAGCAGCCTGCTAAGGGCTTTTGGCATTTTTCTTTTATTCTCTGGTTTTCTCAACACAACTTCAAACAATCTTCAAACTAAGAATTCAAATAAATAAACTTCAGAGAAAAGATGCAAATAAAATCCAAGGAATAAAGAGCAGGCACTTATCATGTTTTAAGTTTTAAAATTTCAAAAGTGGGTTTTAGTCTATGTCTAATGATACCATAGATTTTTCCTTTCTACTTGAGAGAAATAAAATACTTTTCTTTTAAAACAAATAAAACAATTTATAAGTGTATTTTTAAATGGCCAAAATATAGGGTCTCACAATGGTGGATTAAAATTCGATGATTTGATGCATGTCATGTATATGTAAAGGTTGATGTTCCAAAATGAATTATGTGGGGACAACAATGAGCCTATTTGGAGCCGATGACAATTTTTGGTGTATAAAAATGAGCCGTAAAGTAGATATATTGTAAGAAAATTGGGATTATATTTAAGCTTACTTTGACCACATTGTAGTTCTTGATGAATCAAATAGGAGCCACAATTAATTAGGCTCCAACCAAAAGTGGGCTAACAAATGGCCTTATTGGATCCGGAGGAAAATTTATGACTAGCCAAACATGTGCCCCAAACAAGCTGAGCTCAAGAAGAATTGGTCTTACTTAGACCATGTGATAATTTATGATGAAACAACCCAGCTAAAAATGGTAAAAAATAGGCTTATTCCAATAAAAATTGGGAAATCAATAGGATGAAATTAAAAAAATATATAAACTGCATTGCCACGATGGATTGTCATCCGAAGTTTAGTAATTTGTCATAATCACTAATCTAGTGATGATAACATATAATCATCACTAGTTATGATTAATTATGTACACGTGATTAGTGACAAACAATAGGCCGTTTTTGACAAAAAAAATCATCGGTCAGCATATATTGCTCTTAATGAGTGCTGGTCGTAATTCTGGTTCCATCCAACCTTAGACAGACCAACCTGATATATCTAATGATGTGAAAGGTCCATACCACTCCTGCGCATGGCTATCATGTGAAAGGTCCATACTCTTTAGAGGTAGCAAATCTTACCCATTCGTTGTAATTCCTGTAATTTGAGATGTTGAGCTGCGAATATGTGGAATTCCGCATCAAAACAAATGTCGCTTTATTGCCTAGTTATTTCTAATGCAAATTTTCATTTCTCAATGCAAAGTTTTATTTCGTTAATTTTAAAAGTAATATGTTATCTTATAGTTTTGAAATTGATGAATGAATCTATAGAGTTTTATTTTATAGTTTCATATTTTAGTGTGACATTTAAATGTTTTATCTAAATGACCGATGAGAGTTGCTAAATATGTAGAGATGAAACCCAACATTGAGTTATCTTCTAGTTTTAAAATTTTGATAATCATATACACGGAGTTTCATCCTAATGAAACACAACTCTCATCTCTGCTTATAAATTGCATGTCACGTCATCTATTTTGCCTATATGACATGTTATTTATTTAAAATGAAACTTTTACAAAACCACCACTGAGATTGGCCAAAGAACTCTAGGTAGGCTAGTCCTTACAATCCTCATGGTTATTGCCAAATGCCAGGTGGTGTGGACGCGTTGAACTCGAGGTAATGGTTCCATCCAACCAAGACCACATGGTGTATTCCGTGCACACCCCTGGAGGGTTGTCGTGGACATCGTTGAGGATCACAAGGTCGGTGACAGATTATTGGTCAATTCTAACGCTATAGGGACCATGCTACTTGCAGTAGTTAGAGAGCATTGTCACAATAAGATGATGTATTGTTAAGCTACTATGCACCGACCAGTTACACCCAAATCTAAGTTGATGGGAAAGAGTGGGCAATTCACTTATGGTTCAACACTTTCCCTTATGTGCAGCTCACTCGGACGCAAACGTGGAAATAGGAGCGGCGCAGCGAAAAATACGGTTACCAGGATTTGAACTCAAGACCTCTAGCTCTGATGTCATGATAAGCTACTATGCACCAACCAGTTCACCCAAAAGCTCAATCTGATGGAGAAGGGTGGGCAATTCACTAATGATTCAACACTCCCCCTCACGTGCAGCTTTCTTGGGGCGCAAACCTAAAAATAGGAGCGGCGCTGCGAAAAATACGATTAGTAGGAGTTGAACTCAAGACCTCTAGTCTAATACCATGATAAGCTACTATGTACCGACCAGTTGGACCCACCAGCCTAAGCTGATGGGGAAGGATGGGCAGTTTACTTATGGTTCAATACTCCCCCTCACGAGAAGCTCCCTCGGGGTGCAAACGTGAAAATAGGAGCGGCACAGCGAAAAATATGATCACCGGGACTTGAACTCAAGACCTCTAGCCTTATACTATGTTAAGCTATTATGCACTGATCAGTTACACCCAAAAATCTAAGCTGATGGGGAAGGATGGGCAGTTCACTTATGGTTCAACATGTACCACCGTGGAAAATTTGATGGCCTCTTTTTTCAACTTCTTCTCTGGTCTAATCAACAATTCAATGGAGCCATCAATGAAGTCCAGAAAATTAATGTATGACAAGCTTTGTTAGGAGCTGGGGGAGGCAGCAGCTGAACAGCATAGCATTATGCACGGCATCTATACACACGCAAAAAAAGCTTAATTATTTATTTTTGCGAGTATCGAAGTACATAATGATACGCTGAGTTCTGGAACACCCAAACAATCAACAATATTGACAATAGCTGTCTTTGTTTTTTATCTTGACAGAGAAGGCACAACCTTTTTACGATGCACATAAAGATGTTACAATTCCACATTATCGCTATTTAAACATGTCCTCTTCTTTGTAATAAAACACTAATGTCCATGTGTCTCACCAATCAAAGGTTGAGGAGGCACCTAAGCGATTTGCCTTCCTGGAGCAACTCGAAGGCCTTGTTGATGTCCGAGAAGGGCATCTTGTGCGTTATAAAGCCATCGAAATTAATCTTCACCTCCTGAACAAATTTAGGAACGATTAAATTACCATTCAATCAGGATACCTTGGGCATCGTTATGATTTAACTATTCCATTTTCATGAACAAGGAAAAACTTCATGTGGCACTGCATTTCTATATTGCACGGATTTCAGTTACATACCCCATTCATGCACTTGTCCACGAGCTCAGGGAGCTCGGACTTGCCCTTGAAGTCACCAAATACACATCCGGTGATCCGACGGCCGTCGAAAAGCTCCATCGGGTGTAGCGGCATCATCTTCGGCGTCGCATGGATCCCTAGCACCACTGTCAGGCCCCAACCCTGAGTTCATATTTGTGTACGCAACAGTTTCAGCAGTTGTCTTTAACCCAAGCAAATTGAAAGGGACAGTACAAAGTAGACGAACATCATGCGTGGACACGAAGGCCTCTCTGAGAACGTCGTTGATGCCAGTACACTCGAAGCTGTAATCGACACCCCCATCAGTCATTTCTCTGATCACCTGCCGAACAAGACAAAAGCTGTGCTTACACTCCACAATATGCATCAATGTATTAATGTAGATTGTAAGGACAAGGTTGATTGCTGCAAAAGAAAGATGCAAATACCTCGTGGACTGGTTTACCACATGTCATAGAGTTGATGAAGTCAGTGATGCCCATCTCTTTTCCTGGATGCATGGTAAGCAATTTTTCAGACAAGTTGCGAGTTTTTTAAAATAAACTGCAATTTATGGGAGATAGAACTCTAGTTATAAATGTCATGCTTGTATCATTTGCATATACTATTTACCTTCTTGATTCTTGACACGTCATTATTCGGAAACGTAGAGATTATTGGCAGTAAACAATATTAATGCAGATCGTAAGGTAAGGGGCTCTTGTTTCACAATAAGGTTACTGAGAACATTAAAACAGAGATCTCTAGCTGTAGCATTTCTACTCTTTTCATACCCGAAAGAGTAATGTAATAGGAACTTTTGTCAACAACGAAATGCAAGGGGTACATCATAACCCGAAATTAAAACAGTAAAGTACTTACTCTTAATGATAAGGCATGTAATCTCCAACGTGTCATTTTAAAAAACAAATAACAAATAGAAGGAAACGAATGCCAGGTTGGGCAAAGTTGAGCAAGGTATTTAATTTCATCTACCTCAATTTCAAACAAAAATAAATATGTGACGAGGCGGAATCAATTCTACGGTAAGTATCATTTCATTTCATACATCCTTTGTGTCTAACTTTTTGGTTCAAGAATTATTTTTTCCCAACATTTACTAAACCTTTGGTATATTTTATTTGTTTATGATTATACTTTATCATTATTTACGGTAATATTTGATGTGTGACCTAAGGAGCTCTATGGATTGATAGAATGACCACTCTTATCTCTGTGTGATATTTTTCAAACTAATGTGAATCGGGTTAATAAGTTCTATAGGCGCAGCTCATCATCTGAGTATCTCACAAAAAGATACCTAAGTTGCTACGTGCGCCGCACTCACTGCCAAAATGTTAAAGTTCGATGTAGTTCTTACAGGTGCATTGGACTTGTGATAGATCACTAACATGTTGGTACCAAATGTACCTGTAATCAGTCAACAACTCACTGTGGATTGCGATTTTTCATGCGTGCTGTCTGGCCAAGTGACAAGATAAGAATTGTTCTGTTCTGCTCCTCGAAGCATCATATGGAAAGCGACACCCTCATCCTTGAATCTTGATTAAACGAAGTGAGATTTCCACGGAATCATCGTACTACTTTATCAACATTATCAACAAGATATAACTGCCTTTCATTAAGACAAGGGTACTCTTCAAGCTAAGAAATTCTGCCTTGTTTCTTATTTCATTTTCCACTGAACGTCTGGAATTTCAGTGTTCTATATTTACCTTATGTCACATATTTGACATGAGAGCTTCATCTATCTCTATGTGCCTGCGGTTGTGTTAATTAGGGAAAAAATAATGATCCGATCCCATTATTACTTTGAATCTAACAAAAAAGATGTCAAATTTTTTCAACAAAAATAAGCATGGCAATCATTTGGGATCTTTTTGAGTTTTAATAAAAACAATCAAAATGGAGAGACTGTTTAAATGTCAAGCCATACGTACGTGATGAAAACACATTTTATTCTTTAATGTGGCAAGGATATGAAAATGGATAAGCAGAATAATAATGATACATACACACCTTTTGTATACTTTTCTGGGTTTATATCAATTCCAATGATCCGAGATGCCCCGCGTATCCTGGCGCCCTCAGCAACCTAGCAAATTCTAAGTGATGTTTGTAGTCCTCTCAAACCATAACTGTGTCAACAGTAAACATTCTTACAATCTAATAAAATTTAGTTCATCTTATTACTGACCGCGAGACCAACAGAACCGAGCCCAAAGACAGCAACCGTGGACCCCTTGGAAACATTTGCTGTGTTCCATGCAGCTCCCACACCTGAAGGAAAAACCATATGGTAATTGAAATTATCATTTTTGAGATATTATGAATCATGTTTCTGACAAAGAAATACAATAATCAAAAGACTAAGAGAGGTGGGATAGTTTTAACGATGTTTTTCACTGGTTTTTTAGGATACTTGTTGGATGCACTTTAATTGTGTATATGTTTTCATGACTATAACATACTAGTGAAATTCACCGCACGATGCGGGTGTTTAAGAATAATTATTAGAAATCAAAATTAAACAATTACCACACCTGACCATTTGAAGAAAAGGAATAAACTGGAAGCTAGCTGCTAGCTGGAGAATTCAACTAATTTTATTATATTCATATAAATGGGTTATAGGAGAAATTATATGGCACATAAAACAGATTTCTGCACAAAAAAAAGTGTTGGTTACACACTGTAGTTTGAAGGAGAAAACACTGCCTTATTTGGAGTTTTTTTACAGATAGCAAATATTGTACTATAAGAAAGAGAAGAAAATGTTAAATAGACGTAATCTCTAACAAGAAAAGAATTGTTAGTACCGAATATATTGAACGAACCAAGTGCTAACACAGCAATCATTTTGCCGTGTTAATAACACCGGTTATTAAAATTTTGGAAACCTTTGCAGAAGCAAAGTAGGTCCATAGTTCTGAAGAACAAATGTCACAACCGAACATGTGCATGAAAATTATATCAGAAATCAGCCCAAACGGACTGAGGAAATTATGGTACTCCGATATAGGATAGCATACATACAGATACAGTACCAGCTGAGTAAGCACAATTGCACGAATGGATTTCTCATGGATGAGGAAGCCGAAACATGAAGTATAGCCGCTGGGAGCTACTGTGATGCCGGAGCGCGGAACATGCTATTGGCATTACGCAATGGAGATTAAAGTTGTCTTGATTGCAGAGCTTGATCGGAAGCCTCTCATGACCAAAATAGCGAGAACAGTATGCTTTTTCCATCTGCTACCTCAGTCCTCAGGGTGCGATCCCTTCAAAAGTAGCATCATCTGGTGTTTGCTTTTGTTCTGCATGTAGGGTCTAAACTCAGGCTTAGAGAGCTGAGCGAACTTGGCTTGGCGTTTGACTGGGACAGAAGGTGCACACGTGAAACAGGGTGGTATGAGCGGTCTGATCTGATGAAGTAAAGCTGATCTAACGGTTTTACCTTTAAGTGTCGTGGCTCAATGTGAGAGCAGAAAAATAATAATTAATGACCCTTAGTGGGTGGCTTCTATTATTTAGATATAGATACTGAAATTAAGAGTTCCTAAAAAGTATCACACCTTGAATTAAACTCCTGCACATTTTGTGGACTCCATGAATAATTCTGCAGACGGTTGTATAAGTTATGGCGGCCCCACTTGAGCACTCACTATATGGGGGCCCATGTTCGGTTCTACGACACCAACTTGTAGTCACAATTGAAATTCTCTTTCTGAACGTTTCTCATGGACCTGGTTTTGTTGGCAAGTTAGAAACCAAGAGACATGGCAACTGGATCAACCGTCAAAGTTAAGCATGCGGCCAAGGGAATTGACTCGTGCAGCAAGTCCAAGTTCCATGATCCATGCAGGATCAATCTAGCTCTAGATGAAACATACAGATTCAGCTCAATAGCAAATATGGAGTCATGATTCTTTATGTAAATCGCCTTCATCTAGGAGTCCAGGTGGCGCTGGTGCTTTTGAGTGTCTGTCCAAAATATTGGCCATTAGTTTTGAGAAACTATTGGCCTATAGTTTGAGGGTAATTTTGTAATTACATCATTATAAATGATTTTACGTTTATTTTACAATAGAAATTTAAAGCATCAGTTGATCTTTTAAAAAATAAAACATCAATTATTAATCATATTACTAATTTATTTTTATTCGTAACAAAATAAAATAATTATTATAAATCTAAAAATATTATTTTTCTGATATTACTCTCAAACTAATAAACTATTGGCCAATAGTTATATGTTTAGATTATTAAATCTAAACCATTGGATCAAACTATTTGTCAATAGTTTTTAAATTTAATGACCAATATTTTGAATAGTAAAACTCCTCATATAATTATGGTAGAGAAAGACATGTGGAGGCTTATCATTTCAGGAAGAGGAAGGAGAAGAAGGTTCAGGCTCGCTGTCCTTCACAGGGTGGTGCCCCTTAATGTATTGTTAAGTCATGATACGATGTAAAATGGAATGGAGGACCAGGTGCGTGAGCTGGACACATGGTTTGCTTCATCTAAAAATAGAGTTGGCCTAGCACAGCAATCCTCAGGGTTCCACTACCCAAAGTGTCCCATAACCATTCAAGTTTCCAAATCAAATCTGCATAACGCACATCTTAGTGACAAGTGCATACCATACCATATCGTCCAGTTTGTTAACACGTCATATTAGTCCAGCTCAATAGCACAGCATGGATATGTCAAATCACAAAACTTTCCCAACCAATCATTAATGATGAGTTGATCAATTACCTGTGGAGATGCAGCAGCTGAGGAGGCTCATCTTCTCCAGCGAGGCATTAGAGTTGATCTTGACAGTGCAGGCCGCGTCGAGCACGGTGTACTCCGCGAAGGTGGATGTGTTGAGGAAATGGTAGACCGGACGGCGAACGCCGGACCCATCCACCACGGAGAATCTCGTGCCACCGTCAGATACCATGGTGCTCTTTAAGGGGTTGATACGGTAGGTCTTGCACAGGTTGGTTTTCGCGGACGCGCAGTAGGCGCATGCTCCACATTCTCCGGTGAAGATTGGGACCACATGGTCCCCCGGTGCAAGGTCTTCTACTCCGTCGCCTACGCTCTCTACCACTCTATATGTGAGTTACATGTCGTTGTCAGTTGCACATCAAAAGGATTACAACCTTCAATGCATGATAGTTACAGGAAAATATTGGTAGCAAGTTGTGTTCATGCTCTTCTCCACCGGGAAAGTTGGTCTAGTTTACAGTTAATCAAAGATTCAAACTGGAGCAATATTACACATCATAGTATTTGGATTTGTTGCATAAGAATAATAGTAAGAAAATACTGGATATCGTAATTACTGGTTTTGGAACTTTTTATGAACGGACCAAAGGAAGTAATATCAACAGTCGAAATCTCCATGACACTGACGAGAGATTCTCAGTAGTTGACAGAAGCTATAGCCTTGTCTGCGGCATATACAATAGTTCGTCAAATTTGTCGGTTATTAAAGCCAGAGCAGATTGATGAACTGCTAGCAGCTAGCGTGCCAATACAAACAAAAAAACCTTAGGCCAATTTTAATGTATAGTTTCACCTTACATTCTTCAAGAGTGTCACATCAGATTTGAAGATTTATTCTGATGTATGAAATAGTCTTTCTCAATGCATAGTTTTATCTCATGATTTTATATATAAGTTACAACATTAAATTAAAATCTATTTATTATATTGAGATTGATCAAAATATGTTAGGATGAAACTCTATGTTCTCAATAGGAGTTTAAATAGAGTTTTATAGCTATGAAACAATGTCAAATGAGTTTCATCCCTATAAAACTCATTTGTTCAATTTCATATTAATTGTTATGACACGTTATTTCTTTTGCTTATGTGACACCACCTTATTTAATGCTGATGAAATCTCCACTCAGACTAGCCTTATGGCCGTATGGGCATCCCAAAGTCATGTGAGGGAAGCTGGTCATCGGAAACGCGATTTCAAGATCCAAGGCAGCGTTCTCGGCTCCATCCGCCAGCGCCTAACCAAATTGTTCTTGAAGTGGATTGTTTAATTAATGTTACCGTGCGTGGATCAAATCCTACCCCTCTGGAAAGGTATATGTTGCCATGGTCAAGTTGACCATTTTGGTTATATTATTATGACGAGACCTCTATTATGATGAGGTGAAAGTTTAGTCCCTTGTGTAGAAAAAAGTAGGAGACGTGTTCGATCCGCAGTTTTCGTACAGGAAATTCCTTTTTAACAAAACCTTAGCACGGAAAAGTTGTTCTAATAGTATCGAACATTTAAATCTGGAGTGACCGAGAGAGTAAAATGAAATAAGTAGAGAATTAAGGGGAAGATTAGAAGCAGGAAGATTTAAAGCGAGTCAAGTTGGCAGGATTACACACCCGGCTGCTTCGTGACCCAAGATGCGAGGGAACTTGCTCTGCTGCTCGTTCTGCTTTCGATACAACATTACAGCACCGTCAGATGTGAGCAGAGAAACATATTATTCAACGGATGAATTTAAAAGAATTATCAAGCCGCCGACGGTCGTCACCACCATACACATGCAGAAACATAGTATAGTGAGTACGCTCGTTTGTATATGTATGCGTATATTTCTATTCTATACATACCTCTCCCTTCCACGCGCTGAGGTCAGTGTGGCAGATGGAGGTTACGAACACCTTGACCCGCACCTCCAGCCGCCCCGGCGGCGCCACCTCAACCTCCTCCACGGACAGCGGTTTGCCGGGACCCCAAGCCACCGCCGCTGCAAGCATCAACCGTGGTTAATTAGCCGGCTAAAAGGCTTGGACAAATAGGAGCCTGTCGGCGCTTGAGAGACAGAGAAGGAAAGAGTAGAAATTAAGAGGAGTTCGCAGCAACACCTTTGCATTTGATGGTCCTTCCTCGGGTGCCGCTGCCGTTCAACAAGTAGCCGTTCCCGTTGGCGGCCATGGTGTCCTCCGATCCTCCGTCGATGACTTCTTGGTTCTCTCGCTGTCGATTACTTTTATGGAGAAAATGGATTCTTGGCCGTACTGAGCTCGCGAGACAGGGAGGACCAACCTGCTGGGCCGTTATATAGCCAGACGAGGGAATGGGGAGGGAAGCACCAAGCAGATATTCACGTTTTCTTTTATTTTCTCCCTTTTGTTTCCTTCTGCGGTCTGAAAAAGACGGTGGGTCCTTTGACTTCTCTAAATTTTAATATATCCGGAAAATATAAAGGTCGCTTGGGCAGATTCAACATGCTGATGTTCATCTTGGAAGGTTTTCATTTTTGTGCAACACGAAAGATCTATTGTTGGTTAAAAATAAAGAGCATACTCAAAAGTATTTTAAGTTATGGACGGGTACTAGTAATTAGTGGATCAGGTATTAACTATTTTATTTTATTTTAATTAGAGAAAGGGCAGATTAGTAACTTCACACTACCATGTATTTGGCATGTATTGTATTGAGTATGGGTACGGCACAACGAAGATGGAGGACGACGGCTCAGACGAAGTCCAGCCGGAGATCAGCGGCCGGCGGTGCATCGAGGTTAGAATCTCAGATTCTGCTATCGAAGCCATATACCCGCATCCTTTTCGTAGGTCCGAGCCGTCAGTTGCCTTCATCCAGGCTTGCCCGTCTGGCCAGGTCCAAGCCAACTGATGCCATGAGCGCTGGTACATCCACCTAAGTCGCACTAGTCTAATGTTCAGCCGGTTCCAAAGTCTTCATACCTTCCCAAGGAGAACTGAAGCCTTTGATCAAACAATTATACAGGTCACCTGGTAATGCTATAAATTTTTCTGAAGAAACATTCAGACAAAGATACTCTGCCGATTATCAGAGATTGTTCTTTCCAATCTGAAGTTTCGTATGCATCGCAAATGAATGCCGCAGTAGAACCAGATATTCAGATAAAGCGCTGCTTAATGGCAATATGAAGATATTCTGATGCATTTACATCACTGCTGAGAAGCAACAATTTTCAGTTGAATATCTTCATTCCTGAAACGAGCATTAGAATTCTTTTAACCCAAAGCCGCCCTCATCCAACAATGAAAGATTCCCTTGACACAAGCATACGCATATTTAGGTATGAATGAAGTTTTCGATTTGAGCAGCAGTTCAGAGCCGATGCTAAAATTGACATGAGAGCAGAAATCCAAAGAAAGACCATAAGAGCAGGGCTAGTAATACAGCCCGCTGCCGGCTATATATATATATATATATATATATATATATATATATATATATATATATATTTTGACCGGAAGCCGGCTATATTCTTGTGCCATGTTAATAAACGCAGTTACTAAAATGCAGTGGTACAATGGATTGGCGATTTGACTGGCTGATAGTTTGCCTTTACTATATTTAAATACTAATTGCTTGCATGCATTGGTCGGAGTTAGTACTTTCCTCGGGTCTACTGCTTTGAGCCGGCGACTCAACAATCGCTAGCATTCTTCTCTTTCTTTGCCTCTCACTCTGTCACGTCGGATTTGTATGACGTGGCTAATGTTTTAGTCAAGTGAGTAAGACTCCAGTATACTTGCACTAACGTACCATAAATTACGTAAAACTATAATAGACATGTATTTCTATTCTTAAATTACATATATTAAGAATCTCTGTATTGGAGACTTCATCAGTTTCAGCTCCAACTTAACTCTCCTTTCTGGAAACTGAGCTCCGCTACTTGTGCTAGGGTTCCACCGCCGCCACTGCCCCCCTCCCCTCTGGCGCCCTCACCGGCAGTGGATAGGAGAGGGAAGCCCCTTCCATAGCTGTAGGTAATTGGTAGGGTTTGCTTCTTAGCTCCTGCAATTGGACCAATGTGCTGTCATGCTTTCCTCCCACTCTAGACCGCCATAGGCCTCAAATTCGAGCTTCTGCTCGCTGCTAGTGCCTTTTACGGTGAAGTCTAAGAGTAGAAGAGACCCCCAATAAAGTTGGTTTAGGTCCCTCCTTTCTCCACTCCGTACATTTGCAAATACAGCCAGAGTTGCTGCCGGTATCCGAAGGCCTCTTGTTTGATCCACGCGTTCTACCGCAAGATCTGGTGGGAGTGCGCCTGGATCTGGCCTCTTTGGCCTTCGTCCTCCCTGTTATCGACTTCATTTCCGCTCCGCAATAATGCAGCTGTGCCACATCGGCTACGACCTCCGCTGCGCTACCAACACCACCGCCAAGCCGACATCCATCTCTCCGCCACTGGACCTCTTAGCTCAGTCATCATCGTTCATCTTTGGAGAAGAAGCAGACTATCTTCAACACGCCGACGTCGACATATCAACATCACCAAATCAGCCAGCGATGACCTCTACAACAAGCTGTCCTCTTCCCTAGCATCCGGCCTTCACTCGGCAAAGGCTCAAGTAGCGCCTCACGCATGCAAGCCTGTTCACAAACACGCGGCGCGCAATGTGCCTTTGATGTGTGTGCTACCGTTCGCTCTTCTTTTCTTCTAGAGTACCAAGCTCCACGGGTTAGGCTACTGATGGTATCTAGGTCGTTGATGTCCATGTCGACATTTCATACTCATGTTTTTATGAACGATGGCTGCCACGGATGCTCTGATCCATATGACTCAGACTTAGTATGTCTGTGTTATCAAGTGTTGTCAACCAAAGCTGTAGCCTTTGTCTTCCTCACACGTCCAGGTGAATAATAAACAGACTCAGCTTCACCGGCGTTATTTTCTCATATAGACAGGCTACATCAACCTCATGTTTGTCATAAACAAGACCCTCCAGATGACACTTTGAGAACCGGTCTGTCGATAGTCTTCTTTGATGTTATATGTAGTTGGCTCTTTGGTGTTTTGTTCATGGGGTGTTTCCACTCCTATGTCTGTAATCTTTCTCTGAAACAATACAGTCACAAACCATTATAAAAAAAGACCTCTGCACAACATCGCCATGAATCGAGTAAACAAATCAGATATCAACCATGACCTGTACACAAAGCCTGTGTGTTCCACATTTTCAAAAAAAAAAACGGTGTGTTTCAGATTTCAGTGTCACAGATCCTTCGTTGCATAAGCTAGGTAGCCAAGTCGGAATGGTGGATGTGAAGAATTTCAGGGGAAAGGATGATAGATGGAAGCATCGGTTCCTGTGCCAGATGTGGGTGAAGCATCGGTTACTGTGCCAGATGTGGGTGTAGGAGGTCACATTGATTTGCTGGACTGTCGAGAACAAGGCAGCAGGCGGGTAGCACGGCACGGCGTTGAAGCCCTCAAGGCGCAAGCAAGTGCACCGACGGCGGATTGGGGGAGCGGCGGCAACAATGAGGCAACTGTTTGCATTCACCGTGAGAAATACGAGGTTAGGGATGAATTATACAAGGACGATGACCAAATTAACCCTGCTTATAATGATTTAGAGTCTAACTAGCAAAATGTCCATGCGTTGCTATGGACTTTTAAAAAAATTCAACAACTATAAACAACTCTAATTTTAATAGACATGCATGTTAGACATTTCTATTAACTATATTTGATAAGCACCATCCATAAATGTTAGGTTAATGACCTTTGGGGGCAATATCCATCTCATTGCGAATAGTGCTCAGACATACTCATCAAATGAATCAATAAAAGAACTGTCCATGCAATGCAATCTATATAGGGAAAATATTTAGTGGAAACCACCTATTCGGTGGATTCGTAAAACCCTCTCCAAAATTATATCTAGAAGTTTTTAAAAATTCTGAAACTTGGCATACATATAGATGACATGATGAAAAATATACACACAAAATTTCAAGTCCAAATTCAACTTCACTAAAAAGATATAAAAATAATAAATTATGAAGAAAGAGGGAGAAAAGGACAAAATAGCACATGTCATCTATTTTTCTCATCTTTTTCATGATTTGTTATTTTTATATTTTTTAAATGAATTTGAATTTGGACTTGAAATTTTGTACGGACATGTATCGCCATGTCATCTACATATATACTGAGTTTTAGAATTTTTAAAAACTTCTAGATACAGTTTTTGAGAGGGTTTTTATGATTCCACCGAATAGGTGGTTTTCACTGAATATTTTTCCATCTATATATATGTAAAGAAGTAAATCATAACTATTACAACAGAGTATAGGAGCTTAATCAGACTCATCAGATGAATTGTACATAGGATTCACCAATGCAATGGAATCTTTATGTAGAGTTTTTCATCGCAATTTACGACGTGCTGTTTCATGATCTCTTCTTGCTTGGATTTGCTTGGGTGTCATATTACACACCCTCCGGCGTTTGCATCTTTCTTCAATGAGCTCTTGACTTGTAGAATTGTGACGCAATGTGTCTTGCATATATTGACATCGAAATCTGCAGTTTTTCTCTGTAGGTGTTATATTTGCATGCCACATACTCTCCCTCATGCATCTTGCCTCTCTCTGATCATCTGACAATATTCTCCGTGATAGGTTCTTAGCATGAGAAATAGGGGTAGCACTTGCGATGATATTCCTAGGTTTGACTGAATTAGGGGCACGTTGCAAATGCATTGCCTTTTTATTTTCCATATTGAATGTGCTGTCACCATCTAAAATATTTTGTAAGGAATTAGAACCATGCATAAACTAAGATGTAGCTGAAGTATTAAATTTCTATGCATCTGGTACCTTTGGTTCTTCCATGAAGCACAAAGTCAGATTTTTTTTATATGCTTCACTACAATTTCGATTCCTTTCATCTCTTTATTTGTCAGTCATCAATGCATACTGATCCCTCTCCCTTTTCCTTTTATGTTCTTTTGAATCAAGAAGTTGTGATTGTGCTTTGGATGTTGTGTGATCATGTGCATCAGTACCGTTGAGTATGTCTGAAAAGATAGAATATATATTCAAATACTAACTAACAAAAGAAGAAAAGAGGTATTTAGACACAAATTATAAAAGTTATTAGTTTTTCAACACAATGTATAACTGGACCACCAAGAACAATAATAACATGGTATGGTCAACCAAAATAAATAGTAGTAGTGAGTCCTTAGCTATTACATGGCGTCCTTCTAATTACATAACAAAAGCACAATTTAAAATTTAATGTATATATAACCCATTTCCCATGCACTAATAAAACAACGATCAAACACACATTAGGTAACTAAATCATGAATATTTCAGTTAAACATTCCTGGAAACACACATGAACGTTGATTGATGGGCATATGTGCTATTTTAAATTTGAGAATATAACTATATTAATCCGTGATTTTAAATCACCTTGTATGATCATGATGAAAACAAAGTAATATACATATAGATAACAGAATGATAGACAGTACGTATGAGATTTTATTACTCACAACCAGGTGTGACCATACAAATGTTGCGTCTGTTGCCAAGAATGCTGGCGAGTGTGAAGCCACAAGACAATTGTTTAATAGCCAAAATTAAGTAATCTAAGCTCTCAATTAGACTCGGCTAAAGCTTTCACTGTCTTGTCGGTGTGTCAAAGTCACTGAGAGACTTGGCTAGAGTTTTCACTGTCTTATCGCTGTGTCAAAGTCACTGTTACTGTTAATGATATCAACTTGACAAAATGAATTATCAATTAGTTAAAAAAAAAAGAATTCAAAGATAAGAGAACATTGTGAACAAAGAATTACCTCTAGATAGAGTTTAATGAATTGACGTGGTGAATAAGCCATTCAATTGTGGAAGACTCACCCATTCACATTATAGATTGATTCAAACACAATATTTTTGACATAATACTGGATGCTAGGATGGACTAAATTCTTTGATCATCATGAAACAATTAGTTCATGTTTTCAGGCACGTATACATGCATGCTAGCTACATCATTCCATCAAGATGCCTATAATTTTTTATGGGTTACGACAGAAACGACTCAAGAGATGTAGATTGAGTTACCTAACCCAAATCAAGTTCTCTAATTCTCTTACTCCCATGCATGTCTTATCTTTTGCTTGTTCCCTTCCAGCGTAGCAATATGGCATGATTAAGAAAAAACAAATCAAATCAAATGAACTTATGTCCGCAACAAACCATAGAACTACTGTACCAAAGTATATTCAAATTCAGGACAGAGAAGTGTGCATCTCAGTAAAAAAAGAACCAAAATGATAGGCATATAATATAACCAACCTGTATTATCTAACTTGTCAGAGAGTTATCAGCGACGGCCATTGTTTTAACAATCAAACTCAGTAGCATAGACTCCGTAGCACAGACTCCACTTTGTGAACGAGTATGATTATGGGGCAGTGAAACCATCAACGTAGGTTGGCGACAAATAAATTACACGATTAGCTGTGACGCTTACTAAACGACTCATCGGGGCAGACCGGCGAAGCAACACGAACAACAAGGCAGACTATACGAGATGGTCGCATGCGTCGTCGTCTGATTTTCTAGGAAATAAATATATGAGGCTACGATCTGGCAACACGAAATAATTCGTGACCGAATAGGACTCTAGAGTAGAGACACCGGAGTAGGACTCCGTGACAGACTACATACGATGGTAGGGACAGAGCAACACGAAACGGTAGACCTGGGCACCACAGGCCGACCCAAAGGACAGACATATCATGCTCATCTAAATTAATAAAGAGTAGAGATAATCAGCCTTTTAAATTAACTGTTGATAATATTTGTTTGGAGAGGAACAAACACAACAGCAAAAAGGCCTGTAGCGGCGGTTTGAAAAGCCCTATAGCGGCGGGAAGACCACCCCGCCGCGACGCAAACACAACTACAAATAAGCGTTTGTAGCGACGGGTAGTTCTACGAAGAAACAAACCGCCGCTACAGACCACTTTATAGCAGCGGTTGAAGATGTCAACCGCCGCTACTGCAGGAGCACAGTAGCGGTGGTTGACATCTTCAACCGCCGCTACTTGTTATTTTCGAAAAAAATAAAATTCAATATATATATATATATATATCACAACACATTAAATTTACAACATGTCATCACAGAAATTTATAACACGTCATCACAGAATATATACAACTTCTCAAAATGTTGATGCATTACAAAATATCTTATACGAACCCTAATGCATAGTCATCATCTTTCTTCAACACATTGGGCTCATATGGTGCTCTTGAACCAGCCCACTCACAAAGGGACCTATGGTTTGTTGCTAGTTCACCGTTTGAATCAAAACACTTCCCTTCTGGACAATTACCTCTCTCAAAAGAAAACGACAAACAGAAGCTACAACTAGATACATGTTATGTGTACTCAAATGAACGTGTTCTTTAGGAATCCTACCCTTTCTAATCTTGTCGTTCCTCTTCATCTTTGAATTCCATAATGCTTTTTCCTTTATGGCTCTATGACATATGAGTAGAGTATGTTAATATGAGATCTTAAAAATTTACTGTAGAATAAAGTAAAATGGAAATAAACAAAATCAACTTACCTCTTGATCGGAGTCCTCAACGATATGGTCTAGGTAAGTTGACGAGCTAGACGCGAACATACATGTGTAGTAGCCACAATGCACACTTCCTTTTACTTGCTTATAGCACTTTATAGTAGAGAACATAAGTTAGTTACACTTTATATGATGGATACTACGATAAAGACATGTATACGATGCATATAAATGTTATCCAAATATTATGACGGAGGTACATCTTCTATTTTCATTTTGGATGGCATTTCCCTCCCGCTTTGACATATTTCTCATAAGCACTAAACTATCGACAAAAGCGTATCATTACATGATATTAACATTATTAAATTCTATACACATAGACTAATTTGTTACCTATCTATGAGTTCCACAATGTCGCTGTATAACTTCTTGTCGTAGTCCAGACTATCCAGCACCAGAAGGTACCTATTTTTGGAAACTATCATAAAACAGATCCAATGATTGCTACAAGAATGTTGACAACAAGTTACTTACGATTGAATTTAACTTTAACATATGATAGATGACGAAGGCAGTAGTAGTCCAACTTACTTGAAGTTGTAGGGGGCCAAAATGCATTCTCTATCTTGCCACTTCAGGTAGCACTCATATAAATAATTCATAACCTGAGTTCTTGCTTCATTTCTCCGGACCGCCTTCATTGCAGCTATCTCTACTGGTGTCTTATCCGGGTAGTTATCCGGATTTACCTCTGGGTTTATCGTGCTTTGGTTGATGCGGTTTGGGTTGACGTAGGCCACCTTCCAATCTTTTCTATCGACCCTGAAGGAGCGAGAAGGCGACCAGGGGGGGGGGGGTGAATGGGAGTCAATTAAAAATCTCCAAGAGAACTTGGCCTATATCCCGATTTCAACCAAACCCAACTTAAAAACGGATCACCACGATTACACGTGCCAACTTGTGATGTGCTAACTCTAAGAGTGATCAACAACAACAGCGGAACACAACAGAACAAAGGAAAGCAACAAAGACTCGAAACCGTCAAGAAGCGTACTCAAAACAGATCACTGGGCGACCATCGGCAGTGCCGATTGGTACTATAGGCAGGGCCGATGCGGGGTTTGGACCCAAGCCACCGGCAGTGCCGATCCGGGTTCTGACCCACCGGCAGATCCGGTCCAGGTGATCGGCAATGCCGATCGACCCCCGACAGAACAAAAAACTATCATGTTTTTCACCAAAATCTCTCCAAAACTCAACCAAATGATCTCCAAAACGTGTGATTTTTGGTCCAGCCAATCCTCAACACATCACGACCATAATCCTAGAAGATCCACTCAATTGGCTCAAGGAATCATCATGAATTTAAGATCTTGTGCCAAGAACACCAAAAAGGGGAAACTTGAGAAAACTTTCAAATCGAAAATGCTAGAGCCATGGATTCGGTCAAGCCCTATGGGGATTTGTTTTAGCTCATCATAGCACCAAGTTTCCCACAAAATCCATCCTAAAAACTTGCTCAAAAATGAGATCGAAAATTCCCGTGAAAATAGCTCCAAAAATAGGAAAAAAGAGAAATTTGGGATTTAGAGAGAAAGGAACAACTTGAGCATGAATTTGAATCTCAGATCATTGATTCATCAAGTCAAGATACATGGATACATGGCTAGGAAGCCAACCTCTTCCTCTCACTATTTGGAAGAGAAAGAGATGTCTCTCACACACCCACTCCTCTCCACTATTATATGAAGACCTCTCCTAGCACTTTGAATTGAAGACCTAAGACAAAGCTAAGGAAAAGAGAGGCACCTCTTCCACCAGCCCTACCTCTCCTTATATAGGCATAGGGGTTGTCCTAAAGACTATCCTACCCCTCACCTACAATACACTGCCACCTACTACGGGGGGCACAACCGTCCATCTTTTTCCTCGTCGCCCAAATGCCATCGAGCCCTTCACGACTTTGCTTTGCCCCGACGCAAGCTCCGCGATGGTGCTACGTGCACCTCCAATCGCCACCACCAGTTTTGAGGCCCAAACCGGGAAACCGTCGTGCACGCTTCTCAAAGCGCGACTTCTTGTTGACGCGTGTCACCTCGTCCCGTGATCCTCCTTATCGGCAAGTCTGTCCTGCCCGATCACCTTTGATTTGGTCAACCCCGTCGTCTTGATCACCACCCATGGTTTTGAGGCTCAACCGCGAAACCGTTCGTGCTTTTTGCCTCTTCACGTGTACGGTGTGGATCACTCTTGACTTCACCTGGCCTCCCGATCGTCTGGCCCCAAGTCTCCTACTTGTGCCCAATCCTCTCGCCGTTGACCACCAAGTTGACTCCAATGACCTACATATCATGAGACAAGCAAACATATTTCCCATCTCCTGTAAACTCTCCAACATCTTTACCAACTCCGGTTAGTCAAAACCATGACATGCCCAAACTCATGCAATCCCCATATTCCCGTATTTCAACTCAAACACCGAACTCAACCAATGTCAATTACTCATCTCATATTGCAAACCATGGCACATAACCACATGGTTTTTCAATCTCCTCCTTGATGAGTACATTGACAACATCAAATGCACAAAGCTTAGAGATTTGAAATGCGAAACCGAATAAGCACATCCAAATGGCCAAACCCAAAGAAAAGGTGAAAAGTTGCCATCTAGCATAAGAGGGATCACAAAACCAAGAGTTAATAAAGAAAGCCACTCAAGAACGCAAAGAATGTGAAAAGCGCATAAAAAACGCTCAAGGACATGATATGCTCCCCCTCAACTTGTGATAGGTCTCATGGAATGCAAAATGGATCATTTTAAGTTTCTTAGCATTATTTGTGCATGGCCTAATATTTTCTCCTACTTTGGCAATGAACTCATCAAAGAGGCAAAAGAACAAGCAAACATGCAAAGCATGAAAATGCAAACCTAAGGAGCTTCAACAATTATGCAAACAAGTATTTAACTTTGCTAATAAAAAACATAGAGCCATGAAGTGTAAAAACAATAGCTCACAATCATACAAAGATAAAAAATAGATAGCAAGGCATAAACACCAAGAGCTATACATGCTAAGCAAAAAGATTGACTAGCTTCGATAGAATCAAATTTACTCCCATCGAAGGCAAAACAAGCATAAAGTGAATCATAAGAATCTAGCCAGTCTCAATCTCAACCAAGGCAACAAGCATTAGTAGAAAATAAGCTCTACAAACGCTCACATATGCAACAGAGACTCATAAGAAAAGAGAAAAGAATTATTCTTATGTGATCCTCATGTATCTTCTAATCCGTGCGGAGGGTTGCACGACTGGGTACGGCAAACACCCAGAGGCTTCAAAGTATAATGTTTGGATTTAGCCTTTTTTATGTAAAAAGCAGAGGGTCGCACGACTGGGTTTGACAAACACCCCGAGGCTTCGAAGCACAGTCAACTTATTTTGCAAACTAAAAGCATAAGGATGAGCATGCCTTTGTGGCAAAAGGAGCAAACGTTCCCACAATGTTCCATCACGAGCTAAACATTTGCAAAGCCATATTTCGTAAACATGAGGTGCCATGGCCAAGATATCCTCTAGACTAGCCTCAATGCAAGTGTTCACAAGGATAAAAGCAATTATACACATGGTGAGCAAGTTTTAGCAAGATTAGTTCATACGGTTCACAAGAAGCTAAGTTTACCTTTAAGATTAGCAAGTTGCTGAAAAGAGTCTATAACAAGCTATCTAGAAAATCTAAGCATGAGAGATTACTATCACATCCACCCAACTTAGCTCAAGCTCAATCAAAGCGAGGAGAAATGCAAGAAAGCATAAGAATAAAAGTTCATCTACCAATTCATATATTACATATGAGATGCAATGCAAAAAATAAGATACATATATACAAGAGAACACCAACTCCCCCTCAAATGATGCCATAAGGATGGTAAACACCAAGCTCCCCCCGAAGAAAAGCGAATCGTGAAGAATCTAGGGGCTTCGTAAGGATATCAACCAGCTGGTTTTTGGTGTCGATGTATTTGAGCTCAACATCTCCCTTCGCAACATTGTCTCTCAAGAAGTGGAATCACACATTAATTTGTTTGAACTTACCATGTTGCACTGGGTTCTTGGCTAAGCATATGGCACTGAAGTTATCACGTATGAGTGGAACACTCTTAAAGGTTAACCCACAGTTTCTCATGGTGGATACAATCCATAGGATTTGAGAGCAGCAGCAACATACTCAGCCTCTGTGGTGGATTGGGCTACACTTGACTACTTACGAGAAGACCAACAGATCAAAGAAGTACCCAAGAAATAGCAAGTACCAGAAGTGCTCTTCCTATCAATTCTACACCCAGCAAAGTCCGCATCCAAATACCCAATGAGATCAAGAGATGAAGATGCAGAATACCAAAGACCGAACTCAAGGGTGTATTTGAGATACCTGAAGATGCCCTTGACACCCTTGGGGAAGCTTGCAAGCGAGCACAAAGACACACCGTAAAGTGTATGTCGGGTCTCATCGCCATCAGGTGCAAGAGGGAGCAAATCATGCTTCTGTACTCCCTTTGGTCCACCACTTCACAGTCTTTGTCTGGGTCAAGTGCCGTTGTAGTGGACATTAGTGTTGACAACAGCTTCACATTGACCATGTCGAACTTCTTCAGGAGATCTTTCGTGTACTTGGCTTGATGTATGAAAGTGCCTTGCTTGCATTGCTTGATTTGAAGTCCAAGAAAGAAGGTGAGCTCACCCATCATCGACATCTGAAATTCACTTTCCATAGCTTCCTGAAATCTAGACACAAGAGCATGAGAGGAACCTCCAAAGATGATATCATCCACGTATATCAGAACCATTAGAAAGTCATTGCCATGCTTTAGAGTGAACAAGGTTTTGTCAACACACCCCATGACAAACCCACGCTTTAGCAAGAAGGTCTTAAGCCTAGCATACCATACCCTAGGTGCTTGCTTTAGCCCGTACAAAGCCTTCTGAAGCTTGTACACACGGTTTGGGTATTTGTGTGCTCAAAGGTGGGTGGTTGTTTCACATAAACCTTTTCCTCTATAAAACCATTTAGGAAAGCACTCTTGACATTCATTTAGTAGAGTCTAATGCTCTTAGAGGCAGCAAATGCAAGCAAGATCCTAATGGCTTCTATGCGTGCAATAGGAGCAAAGATTTCCCCATAATCTAAGCCCTCCACTTGACTGAAACCCTAGGCAACAAGCCTAGCCTTGTTTCTCACAACCTTACCATCTTCCCCATGTTTGTGTTTGAACACCCACTTAGTTCCTATGACATTGACATCAACAGGAGGCTCAACTAGGGTCCACACTTTGTTCCTCTCAAAGATTTCCAACACTTCATATATGGCATTAACCCAATGTTCATCAGATAGTGCGTGTCCAAGATCCCGGGGTTCAAAGGTTGCAACAAATAGAGAATTGGTAAAGCAGGCAAGATGTGCAGACCTTGACCTTGTTGTCCTCTTATAGAGATTACCGATCATTTGTTGAGGTGGATGTCGACGCTGAATGTGGTGAGGAGCCTCTCTCTCGGAGCATACCTCCCCCTCAACCACAGCTGGAGCTAGCTCGATAGCTGCTGAGGTTGATGTAGAAGCTTCTGGAGTCTCTGCTGGAGTGGTGGAAGTAGTAGGAACAAGCTCGGATGTGGGATGGAATGACTCATCATCATCATCATCCAAGATCTGTATGTCCTATTCTACAAAGATACTCTCCTCCATCTCCCTGTTACCTGTAGTCTCAACCACATTGCTTGCACAAGAGTTTGATTCATCAAAGGTTACATCGCAGGACTCTACGATGGTGTTAGATTCCAAGTTCAAAACTCTGTAGTAATGGCCATGAAGGGTGTAGCCAAGAAAGATGCTATCTGAAGATCTCGACTCAAACTTATCAAGATTGCCACGCTTGAGGATGAAGCACTTGCAACCAAAGGCACGCAAATGAGAAACAGATGGCTTCCTCCCAAAAGATAGCTCATAGGAAGTCACATTAAGAATTGAGCGCAAGAAAACTCGATTGGAAACATAGCAAGCAGTGCTGATGGCCTCAGCTCAGAACCGCCTTGGAGTCCTATGCTCATCGAGCATCATCCGGGCCATTTCCACCAAGGTTCTGTTCTTTCTTTCGACCACACCATTCTGCTGGGAAACACGAGGTGCTGAAAACAGATGCTCAATACCATGCTCAAGACAGAAAGCATCAAAGGAGGAGTTCTTGAACTCGGTGCCATTATCTTGTTTCGTAAAGCACTAGAAAGTTCCTTGAACCACCTCAAAGCTAAGCTCCAAAAGTGATGAAACACTTCATCCTTGCTCTTAAGAAAGTAAACCCAAGAGTAGCGAGAAAATTCATCAACAATCACAAGAACATACCACTTCCCACCCGCCGAATGAACCCGAGAAGGACCAACAGTGTCCATGTGAAGCAACTCTCCAGAGCGTTCAGTCATCACCAAATTAATTGGTGGATGAGAAGCGGCAATCATTTTCCCATGACGACAAGGAGCACAAAACAAATCCTTATCAAATTTGAGCTTAGGCAATCCTCGGATCAACCCTAGGCCACTCAAGCGACAAAGCAAGTCAAAGCTCATGTGACCTAGTATCCTATGCCATTTCTAGAGCTCAGAAGAACATTGAACAAACAAGCACTTGTGAGAACCAGGAGAGACAAAAAAGTCAGCCTGAAAAACTTTCCCAATGCTAGAGATCTCACAAACCAAAGAGCCATTCGAATCAAGAACATAAGAAGCATTTTTCTTAAAGCGCACTTCCAAACCAACATCAAGCAACTAAGAGACAGAGAGAAGATTGTACTTGAGATGCTCAACCAAACCAACATCCTTGAGAGTGAATTTTTCATTTACCTTTACTGCACTCCTTTCCTTCACTCTCCCTCTCTTGTCATCTCCAAAGGTCACATACTCCCAGCGCTTCAAGGGAATGAGGCTGGAGAACCACTTTGCATCTTTGGTCATGTAGCGCAACCACCCGGAGTCCATTAGCCACTTTTTCTCTAGGCCTTCACCTGCTGCCTACAAAGAATGAGAAGGAAAGATCGATGGCTCAGTGCTGGGGTTAGTCAGAAAGCATTTGGGAATCCAACACTTCACCATACGACCGGTACTAGTCATCACAGTTCTTTGCACATTATCATTTGAACGCGTGGGTCGGGAACCACGATGGGGAAAACATGGCCTATCAAAGCGTCTCGACTCAACCCTGGGGTTGTGAGGATAGAAATTATCTGTGTGAAAGCCAAATCCTCGTGAGCGACAGTCACCATGATGGGGAAAACATGTGGTGCGAAAGCGCTGTTGCACAAAGCCTCTGTTTCATGAATCAAAGCCATATGAGGAATGACCCTGTCCACGATAGGCATGAGAAAAAGAGCGAGGCTGAAAATCAACAAAATCATCATGATGCACATTTCTAGTTAATTCAGCTTGCATCCTCTCAATCCTCTTACTCCTATAACAGTACTCATCCAAGTGACCCTTATGACCGCAGAACATGCAAATGTAGACACTCTCATGTTTAGGCTTTGTTTGCATAGGAGGTTTGGGTTTTGGCTTCTCTGTTTGCTGTGGGTTGAAGGAAGGTTTGGGGTTTGGTGGATAGTATGTGTCAGTGGGTTTGATGAATTGTTCCTCATCCTTGTAGCTAGAGCTAGGCACAAACTTACCCACATTTTCACTCTCTTTGTCACACCTCTCAAATACCAAGCCCAAGTTGTAGGTTGACCTACTAGAACTCTCTTTGACTCTTGCCAAGTCATTCTCAATCTTCTTCTCACTCACTAGGGTTCTTTGGAGACGAGAGATCAGGTAGTCGTTTTCTTGAACTAGGTTCTTGTTTTCCTCTCTAGTTATTACAAGCTTATCCTTAAGAGAGCCACACACTACACATGGTGGTGGGAGAACCTTAGAGCGAGTCTCATTTAGCAGCTTGGACTCGAGCTCTTTGACTTTGAGCTTTCAACTCACTAGTGAGCTTGGGGCACTTCTGACATGCACCCAAAAGAGTTGGTCTAGCCTTGAATTCATCAAACTCTTTAAGGGCATTCTCAAGCTGACTGGAAACTGGAGCATGCACATTCCCTCTGTGCAAGATCATTCATCACAACTTGACAAGACTCACACTCAGCAACAATGTCATCTCTAGCAAGCTTAGACCTAAGCGAAGTGATCTCATACTCAGCACTCTCCAACTTAGACTTAAGCTCTCTACTCTCATATACAACGCTGCGAAGCTTATCATCTTGCATGAGCAAAACATCACGCAAATGATCAAGTTTAGAAGAGAGCTCATCAAGAGTGGGAGGTACCTCGCTTGTGTCGGAGTCAGAACCAGAGTCGATGTCATGGTCGTTATTTGCCATGAAGCAAAGCCCGCTGAAGTCATCCTTCCTCTTGACTCATGGCTTCTCAACCTCCTCCTTAGAGCTTGTAAGGCCATCGCTTGATGTGAGGTCGACATCGCTCAAGGTGGCAACGCAGGCACATGCAATGGCCTTGGCGAACTTCTTGGAGTTCTTGCCTTTCTTGTAGAAGCGGTTTTCTTCTGCTTGAAGTCTTCAGTGTTGTTTTCGTGGTACCCGGCCTTCTTCTTCTTCTTGGGACAATCAGCAATAAAGTGTCCAGGGCCACCACACTCGAAGCAGGTTCTTGAACCACCTCCTCTTCTCTCCTTCTGGTTGTTGTAGAACTTCCTGAACTTCCTTGTGAGCAAGGATAGCTCCTCGTCAGGAATGCACTCCATTTGTTCATCGAAAGCTGCAACAAGAGAAGACAGAGCAAACTCCAAAGAAGACTTGTCAAGTGAGGGGTTAGTTCCATAAGAAGCACCACTATGACTATCCTTTTGAGAGCTAGAAAGAAAAGCCATGCTAGAAGCAGGATTAACATGATTAGAACGAGATTTCCTAGATAGTTCATGAGATTTCAGCTTGCTATAAAGTTGCTCATAGTTTAGGCTATTGAAATCAGCAGTTTCCTTTAAAGCAGCAATTTTAACCCCCCAAACATTCTCATCAAGTGAATACAACAATTGCTTAGCTCTATCATTATCATTGTACACAAGGTTACCACAAGCCCTCAATTTGTAGACAATTGCCTCAAACCTACGAAAAGTTTCATCTAGTGACTCGCCAGGTTTTTGTGGAAAGGTTTGGTACTGTCTATTGTAAGAATTCTTATGCATAGAGTTGACTTGATTGGTACCCTCATGGTACGTGAAAAGCTTATCCCAAATTGCATGAGTAGTTTCAAGATGTGCAACATGATCATGTTCAGTCCTACCAAGAGCAGAGAGCAGAATGTTGACAGCTTTGGAATTGTTGTCATACCTGGTTAACTCACCTGCAGCTACAGTGTTGAGGTCTTCTGGTATGACATACTCCTACTCAACGATCTTCCAAATTGCACGTCCTTTGCTTAAGAGATAAGCCTTGGTCCATGACTTCCAGTAGGGAAAGTCTTCTCCATCGAACATCCAAAGCTTAATCGCACGCTTCTCCATGTCGACTTCGAATCACAAAACCGGTGAAGTTCCACTAGTAATTAAACCTGCTCTGATACCAATTTAAGGATCGAGAAGGCGACCGGAGGGGGGGGGGGGCGGTGAATGGAAGCCAATTAAAAATTCTCAAAGAGAACTTGGCCTATATCCCGATTTCAACCAAACCCAACTTCAAAACAGATCACCATGATTACACACACCAAGTTGTGATGTGCTAACCCTAAGAGTGATCAACAACAGGAGCAGAACACAACAGAACAAAGGAAAGCAGCAAAGACTCGAAACCGTCAAGAAGCGTACTCAAAATAGATCACTCGTGACCATCGACAGTCCTTATCACAGGCATCGGCAGTGTCGATTGGTACAACCGTCATCTCCATCGGTAGTGCTGATGCGGGGTTCGGACCCAAGCCACCGGCAGTGCCAATCTAGGTTCTGACCCACCGGCAGTGCCGGTCTAGGCGATCGGCAGTGTCGATCAACCCCCGATAGAACAGAAAATTGTCGCATTTTTCAACAAAATCTCTCCAAAACTCAAGCAAATGATCTCCAAAACATGTGATTTTTGGACCAGCCAATCCACAACACATCACGACCCTTATCCTTGAAGATCCACTCAATTGGCTCAAGGAATCATCACGAATTTCAGATCTTGTGCCAAGAACACCAAAAAGGGGGAACTTGAGAAAACTTTCAAATTGAAGATGGTGGAGCCATTGATTCGGTCAAGGGCCTATGGGGATTTGTTCTAGCTCATCATAGCACCAAGTTTCCCACAAAATCCTTCCCAAAAAATTGCTCAAAAGTGAGATCGAAAATTCCCATGTAAATAGCTCCAAAAATAGGGAAAAAGAGAAATTCGGGATTTAGGGAGAAAGGAAGAACTTGAGCACGAATTTGAATCTCATATTATTGATTCAGCAAGTCAAGATACATGGATAGATGGCTAGGAAGCCACCCTCTTCCTCCCACTATTTAGAAGAGAAAGAGATGTATCTCACACACCCACTCCTCTCCTCTATTACATGAAGACCTCTTCTAGCACTTTGAATTGAAGACCTAAGGCAAGGTTAAGGGAAAGAGAGGTACCTCTTTCACCAGCCCTACCTCTCCTTATATAGTCATAGGGGTTGTCCTAAAGACCATCCTACCTGTCACCTACAATACACTACCACCTACCACTAGGGACGCAACCGTCCATCTTTTTCCTCGTCGCCCGAATGCTATCGAGCCCTTCACGACTTTGCTTCGCCTCGACATAAGAAGTTGCCACCTCCAATTCTCCTTGGCTTTCTCTTCTCTCTCTTTCTTGTGCAATTTATGCTTCTTATACAGGTGTGAGGATGTTTCAGAGAAACCTTCTTTCCATGCTGCCGATGATGACACTCCTCGTATCCGACCACCATGTTCTTTGGTCCCAATAGCCTTCGCTAGGTCATCCTTGTGATACTCCGTTGTAAACAGACCATCCTCCATCTGTGTCGCGATGGGACCTTTCAAGGCTTGCACGACTTCCATTGTCGTGGGATCCTTCACAATAATCTCTCCTTCATCGGTTAACTTGGAGGGACCATATACCCAATTCCTAGTATGCTCATTGGTGTTTGGCAAAGGATCAGGTTTTCCTTCCGCACGGAGCTAGGCTTATGTCTCTCTTCAAATAAGAATCTTCTTTTTGTATGCACTCGGACCTAACCGCTCAACCATCTTTTTACTGAGCCCCTTCAAAGCACTGCTCATCTTCTGCTCCACAAACTCATCCTTCTTACTGACTGATATTTCCATGCAGGTAGATAGGGCCCAATGCAGAGATCTGGTCAACAATATGAATCATGAAGTGTTTCATCGTATCAAAAAAGGATGGAGGGAAGACCCTTAAGTATGCATATTGTTTCCTTCATGTGGGTTCGTAGGTCATTTAACTCGTCTTCAGTTATCACCTACTTTGATACAGCGTTAAACAAGTAGCAAAGACGAATTACAGCCAACTTCAGCCATGGCGATTTAACAGCTCTGGTAGCAATAGGGAGAAACACCAAAAGAATTATGTGGCAATCGTGAGTGTTGTACCCAATTATCTTTAACTCTTCAATGTTTACAAGATTCTTGATATTCGATGAGAAACCTATTGGTACTTTAATCCCACTTATGCACTTATAGAATGCTGTTTTCTCCTCAATCGTAAGTGTGTAGGCTGTCGGAGGGAGAAAGTACTTTCCATTAGCTCTTTCTTGTGGATGGAGCTCTGGTTTTATTCCCATCACTACAAGATCTCTACCTGCACTGAGTCCATCCTTTGTCTTACCAGGTTGGTCGAGTATAAGTCTGCTACTACTGTCAAATACACCCTTCCCAATATGCATCCAGTCGAAAGCATGATTAACTTCCAATTCATTCCAATAATGGAAATATACGGAGAAAATAGATTTCTTCTTAAACAGCGTGGGACCTTTTGCCTTTTTGACTCCCTTCACCAGCTTTCCAAATACAACACTGATGTTTTTAAAAAGGTCAAACACAACACTGCCAGTCCAACATCGAGGTTCTTTCTCATTCTCAACTGTGCCATCTAAGTGTCTAGCCATCGCACGATACTTGTGTTTTGCTGGTAAGAATCGGCGATTTCGCGTATACACTAGCTTCTGGGATGCTAGAAGGTACACATGGGATGTATCATCAACGCATACGAAACATGTTACCTTTTATTTGACCTGCCCTGATAACGCCCTTAGTGTCGGGGAATCACTTACCGTGTAAAAAATAATTGCTCTAAGCATGAATTACTCTCTTCGGTACTCATTCCATATACGGACCCCCTCCAACCACAGTTCCTGCAGGTCTTCGAACAATGGTACTAAGAACATGTCTATGTCGTTTCCAGGTTCTTTGGGCCCAGATATGAGAATGGTCAGCAGTAGGTACTTATGTTTATGGCATGACTATGGTGGAATGTTGTACATTTCTAGTATCACTGGCCAAGTGCTATGCGGATTTCTCATTTGACCAAATGGGTTCATCCTATCTATACTCAATGCAAACCGTAGGTTTCTTTCCTCACCAGAGAAGTCTCGATGATTCTCATCGAACTATTTCCATTGCGTTCCATCTGCGGGATGCCTGAGCTTACCGCCCCCCTTGCGTGCATGCCATGTCATCAGTGCAACATCCCTAGGGTTGGCAAACAAGCGTCTGATGCGATCGACCACGGGTAAGTACCACATGACTAAGGCAGGAACCTTACTATCATCATTGTCATCGACGATAGACCTTCTTTTCTTCTTTCTTCCCTTTTTGGTATTCTTCACGCCACCATCGGCATCACAATCGTTGTTCCTCTTGTAACGACTGTGTTTGCACCATGGGCATCTCACAATGTCCTGATGCTCCTTTCGATACAATATGCAATGATTTGGACATGCGTGAATTTTTTGCACGCCCAACGAAAGTGGCGAAATCAGCTTCTTAGCAAGGTATGTTGTCCTTGGCAACAAGTTGGGCTTCAACAGTGCATCGGAAATAAGTTACAACAAATCCGTGAAACTAGCGTCTGACCAGCCATGCATGGCCTTCAGCTTCATCGGCTCAAGTACAATACATAACACGGTGAACTCTTTACCACATCCCTTAGATTCCTCAGATAATGCATCCTTTAATGCCTTCTCTATTCTATGAAAATTATCAAGCCCTTTAGTTGTACCGGCATTGATCAACACCTACGGCTCAATGTGATATAACAACTCCTCAACATCAAAATCAGCTTCACTAGGCGATTCCGTCGCATCTGCACTAGGCGAATTGATAGCCTCGACTTCAACTTCAATATGCTCATCAAATTCCATATAGACCACACTATTCTCACCATATTTTGTCCATCTTATGTACCCTTCAATAAAACCCCTCCATAACAAGTGTGAGTTGATTAATTCTATATCATTCCACAGCTTCTGATTCTTGCAATCAAAACATGGACAATATATATCAGTCGTCCCTTCACGTTGAGCATGTTGTGCGGCCCCTTCGATAAATTTAGAGACTTCTCATAAAAATATTTGACCCGGTCTTGGTGCCTCGTACAACCAAGATCTATCCATCGCGAACGACCTTGAACGAGAACCAAAAAAATATTTTAAATTAATTAATTAATTATGTGTAACAAAAATATTAAAAATTCATTATATATTGAATAATAAATTACATAAACTGAGAAATATTATGTAAGGTAAAATAAAACAAATATCAAATTATTTTGTATATTATTTAACTTTTATCGAGAATTAATAAAAATGAATATCTCTCTTGTCCTAACACTTTCTCTCTCTTATATTAACCAAACTAGATCTAGATTCCTATTGACATAAAAGAGGCTAGATATAGTATTTTTTGTGTAGGGACGAAAATAGATGATGTATGCCTTCATAAATTTTAACTATAACCCAATAAAACCATACAAATCAAACAAATTTAGCTAAAATTTAATGAAAATCTAACAAACTTGAAATACAAAATTCAACTTGATTCCAAAATAATAGCATAAAAAGAATATATGGGATGAGTTCCCCTTACCTCAGAGAGCAAATTTCTGAAAAAAACAAACTCAAAACCTTCACCCCTTGATTTTCATGATTTGCCTAAATTTTCAGACCGCCACTGCTCGAGTGAGGGCCGGAGCTGTCTGAACGCGGCTTTTATAGCATGGGCACTTTATAGTGGCGGTTGATATTGTCAACCGCCTCTATTATACTCTTAATAGCGGCCGTTGATATAGCGGTGGTTGATAATGTTAACCGCCGCTATTGTAGCTCTTCAGCGGCGATTTGTATGGGAACAGCCCTAATGGGCTCTGTAGTGGCGGTTGACTTTGGCTCGCGCCGCTACGGTGGTTTGTCTGCCACAGCTACAAACCCTATTTGTGGTAGTGAAATCTCGTAATGAAAAGTTACCAATTACTTGAAAGTAGATAGACAAAATCAGTCCTCATGCATACCCTCTTCATCTTTAAATTGTGTAAGTGGTTAATTTAATTTTGATGTAACCAATATCACGTATGTATTCCAAGCCGGAGGGAGTATACTCATCCGCAGAACAAGGAAAAGGAGCTTCTCTTTTTTTTTTCTTCAAGAGAGAAAATAGTCTCATGGATCTAAGGCACTTAATCATCTAAAACATGAATAGCGCGATGAATTGGCGATCGTTCAACATACAAAATTAAATGTAGATGAAGTTTAGCGGCGCGCTAGCTACTACGCATGCTTTTCTTTGAACGCTGTGTGTACTTCCGTACAAGAACCACATGATTCAGTTCAAGCGTGGATGAAGTAGACCATTTCACCAATGAGGAAATATGAGATGAGTTCGGCAATCGGAAATTGAGATGTGTGTGTGCCCAACCTATCATTCTGTCTAGGACGTACGTAACGTATCATTTTTGCACACTTCAACCAGCTAAGACTCAAGAATTCCTCACCACCTTTGATGGAACTCACTGTGGCACCTATAAAAAATGTGGTAGGTGCGGCTAGCAATGCAAAAAAAAAAAAAAAAAAAACCATTCCAGCAATGGTTCGATTTGAAATTACTCCTTTTCTGAATGATTTGTAAATACTTGCAATTTGTGGCAGCTATGTATGTTTGTTAAGTAATTTTTTTTTTATTTAGTTAGCTCCATATTTTGATGCTGCTCCATGTGGGGGTTGCCAAGTTGCGCTGGATTCGTTGAATTAACAAATAACTCGATTGGACCATTAGCTCCGGTGGCGTGACCTGAATCAGATTATGTGTCGATCCAATCCCTGATCGTGCGTGCACGGAACAGCTTTGGGATGAGACGAAGACCAAGATGTGGGCGCGTCAAATTTTATTTCTAGATAGTCACCCCGTGACAAAATTTTGATTCCCTGATCTCTCTGATGTCAAGAAAGATCTTCCTTTCAACTTTCAACGAGGGCTTGCCAAATATCACGGGTTTCCCGCTACTCCGATAAGTATACGAAGGTACATTCTTGCATCACCAAGAGAAAAACACTTGTGGTGTAAGAGCAATTCCAAGAGAATAGCCAAAAATAATTATAGTCAAATATAGTTATTATTTAGTAAAAATTATCGTCAATAGATTGTTTAACTCACTCTCTAAATTTGGTGGCTCTCCATTCCGAAATTTTTGCTAGCTACTTTTGAAGAGCTAATGTTGCTAGCTAGTCTTATTATAAATTTTACAGAGGCTATTGGATTATACTAGTTTTTTTATGAGTGTTTTACTTTAGAGAGTAGCTACATCAAGAAGTTTAGAATATATTTTTAGCTAATATATTAGAGTTGCTCTATGCCACAAAATTCTATCGAACTATTCATAAAATTAATGGCCTTGTAGTACAACGGAGAGGTATTGAGACATTTTTTGAAGTACGCTAATAAATCTGAATATCCGTACGAGATACAATTTGCCGATACTTTCACAAGAAAGCGCACGTTTTTTTTATCAAAAAAAAACCCGCACGTTTTGATCGTCAATGCCCTAATATCTCTCGATAGCAAAATGGTAAGAAAACGCTTTGCTATTTCTCATGTATGAACGAAGGTTGTGTCAAGGGCATGTCAGCCAGAATATATTTCTGCTCGATTTACTGGTAAAAAATACAGTACTATCCCACCTCTTTATGAAAAATATTTTTGTCAAAGAATCTGTAGTTTTGTGCAATTTACATATCTTCAGGATGTAAGAGTAGATATATGTCTTGCACACTGTTCAGGTTTGACATGGAGGTGGTGGCTCATGTCGTCGCTGTATTCAGCCAACAAACAATTGTGAATTTTACTATTTTTGAGAGCACTTGGCCTTTTAGCATTAGGTTAATATTTTTTACTCTATTTTAGTGATCTATATCTGGATTGTACATTGCCAAAACAACCTAGATACGTGAACTGTGTTAGGGTAATCTTATATTTTTACATTTATTGAGCTTTCGACAGCTGAAGCATATGATATCATATCCATTTGATCTATATCATATTGACTCTTGGAGCACTAAAATTCTCCAAAACTATTACCCTTGACTATAAGAACTAGCATAGGTTCTCTCGCATGTATACTTAAGAGACTTTTTTTAGCATGCCTATGCGACATTCCTAATACCCCTTTTCTTCTTTCTCAGTGAATCTTGATCCTTAGAACAAGAGATATTCTACTGAAAACATTCTTATGAACTTTGAAGACAAGAACTTCTTCTCATGAAGTAGATTGACATTACCACTAGCAAGTAGAACGTTATCAACATGTATAGGAGTAGGAAAACAATTTGCCATTCGATAAATTTGTATAAATATGATTGTCCTCTCATTTTCTTTGAACCCAAAATAACAATTGATTCTTATAACTTTAAAAACTACTATCTAGAACTTGCTCTAGTCCACAAATGATTTCCTCAGGCAACATCTCTTATTCTCTTTTGTTTTCATGACAAAACCTTAAGGTTGTGCCATGTAATTGTTTTCACACAAATCCCTTTTGAGAATGCTGACTTTTCTTTCATTTTATCTTTCATGGCTCCAGCCATATAAACTTGGTAATCATTAGGAAAATTGATCTTTTAACTCTTTAAGACATCATAGAGGCCTCATCCTATGGCACACACCTTCTATATGCGGCTGTTGGAGGTCTTCGTCATGTACAACAATAGGTTCCATTGGCTCCTGAAGGATAGGTTCCATATTACACTTATTATTGCCATGGTAGAATCACAACAGGTACTAACAGCGTAACTTCAGGAGTTGTCAATGCAATAACATCAGGTAGTGAGAAAGGGTCCTGAATCATCAGAGTGAGCATATATACCCGTTTCTCCTCAAGGTCGATTTCTCGAGCTACCAAGCTCCCCCTAATTTCTCTCATAATGTGTCTTGTTAGAAACAAATGACTTTTGGCCAACAAATGGCCAACAAAATGGCTCCCTAGATCACATTTTGGGTTTGTTCTGTTACTGCCTCGTTCACATTGCTATCTTCTTATTCGGACCAACAAAAAATCTAGGAATTTAGCTATTTTTTTTACTTTAGAGGTATCATTATGATGATTGTCATACTCCCTAGATGATCACATTCATCATTTATAGATCAGTTTAGATGCATAATATGCATCGCTTTATCTGAAGTATAGGAGTTTTATCAATTTATCTCACTGTTCTTTCTCCCCCTCAAAATGTGGCAAGAACCTTTTATGCCGCAATTTCAAAAACCATTTAGAACTCTTGTGAGTTGAGGAAAGTTTGACTATGTACTTCATTCATCTGATTACTTTATGGGAAACGAAGTTATTTTAACTCATATAAGAGTACTTTTTCTTCATTCCATTTCAAAAATTCAATAGAGTTCTTTATCAATAGTATTTTCGCAAGTCACGCTTGCATATCATTCTCATCTTTAGGTTCATCTATAACTTTTATTCTATTTAGACTCATGGTCGATATAGAAAAGTATAAGAGCTATTCTATACTTTTCTTCCAGAGTGGGATATATTAAAAGCACATGAATATAGGATAATTCTGACATAAATATTATGCCAACTGTACCCCGTCATGTGGGGTTTTTCCCATACTTTTCCAGCCATGTGGGTATTATCATAACTTTTTCCCACCATGTGGATAATTCTCTAGAAGGGATATGAAATGTCAGAATCGACTCTTTTGACTGCATATTCAATCATCCAATTCAAAGATAAATCCGAATACTCTTTGACACACATGCTTAATCCTACATTGGTCAAATTAAACATGCATGTTGTTTGTTACATCTCTAATCATGATGACTGAAAATGAAAATAAATCCTTCTTTAAAGAAATTACATGAAAAACATTTCTCAAGATTCTCAATGATAGTCCCTTTTGCAATAGCCTTCTTTCTGCATCATCTTCCGAGTCACAAGTACCCAACTCATTTTTCTTACTCCTTTTAAGAATCACAACATGAAGATCTTTTGGTCCAAGAAAAATTAGCCAATAATTAACAATGATGAGCATAAAAACAACCCTACATTGGTCTAGTTAAAAATATGCACATTAAAATTTTAAACCTTTTTTTTTGTATTCTAAATCATCATTGGGCAGAAATAAAATAAAACGTCATTCTTCTACATCAATTATAAATTACCATTGGGCAGCAAAATAATTAATGCATAAAAATGTTGACATTGGCTAAGCTACATCGATTAAATCATCTCCAACATGGCACTAGAAATAATTTAATGATGCACCCTAGTGTCAATAGAGTAAATTCCGGAAGCGCAATAAAAATACCGTTGTAGCATTTCATCACTGGATTGCTCCAGTGGCTGCCATTTATAGTTCTACCATAGAAAGGCAATATAAGGATAGAGTATTTAATAGGAACAACATGAGCACATGATTATAGAGGAATCAAGACTTATGCAGGGGTAAGATATGATAAAGGGGTAGTGTGGTACACAGAATATCATTCCCTATAATAAATAAAAAGAACCTAAGTTGCTAGTGGATTTTAGTTAAGAGAGCTAAGACGTATCTCTAATATTGTTCTATTAATTAGTTGCATAGTCAAACTATTACAAGCAAGCCTATACTAGTCATAGTCTCATGCACACAACACTTCATGCACGGATTCATGCCCGACATACACAAGACAACTCCGCCTAAAGGACACATGTCACAACCAGACGTGGAGGAGTACAATGGATAGATAGGGTTGTCACCACCTACTGACTACCTCTGTAGACCGTAGATTATAAGGTGATTGATACTACCTAGCCAAGTAAGCATCATGCTTACACTTTTAAGTAGAATTCTAGCATTGATCAATCACTAGAATCTCCCTAAACCTAATTGGATATCAAACCCTTGTTGAGGCATAACAGCTAGACTAAAGTACAAACTAGCATTATAATATTTAGACTATAGTCAAGGAATATGCAAATTATAATAATAAGGTAGCAAATCTATATCATCATGAAAGCATACTAAAGTCCTATGACATGAATATGATATATAACCAAATAAGGAACACATATCATAGAAACAACTATATAAATGAAATAGAGCAAAGTAATAAATAAATAGAATAAAGTTAGGAATACAAGAGTAATTATCAAACTCCTATGACTTGAAGACTTGAGCGAGGCTCAACCTTGACTAAACTCCCAATAGGTCTTGGAACTACTAAATCATAGAGGGAAATGAGTATTCTTGAGTGTGTGTAGAGAGTGGACTGTTCCCCTCCTTTTATAGTGGTCATAGGTTGGCAACGAGGAATAACCACCATAGAACTGCCATGCACCAACGCTGCAAATCCTCGGAGGAAGCATCATGTGGAAGCACGCCCGAAACGGGCTTCAGACTAAGTTGGCCGACCAAGGGGCCACAAGTCGGCCGACCAAGGAGTGGGGCCCTGGCTTTGTGTTTTGTCTAGGTGGCTCCTAGGTGGGTCCTCTTATTAGTTAAGGTAGTGTTCTCTCGAGGAATCTCGTGCAGCCACGTATTCCACGTATTTGATCCATGTGATGTCCAGTTGTCATCATCCTATTGGTCAAAAGGGTGTTTTCATAGATCTTGCTCTATTTCTGCACCCCTTTTGTACCAAATTCCTGCATGCATTTATTTCTTGAAGGACAAATAGAATCTTATTATTCCTAGGTAACAAGAGTGTATGAAATGCTAAGACTTCCTTTATTTGTGGCTATATTGACGGTCAGAATTGGTATTTAATGACCGTTAAGAAGAAGTCATATATAATGTGATGATATTTCTATTAAACAACTTTCCTATGAACTAACATTATCTTTATCAATTATCTGAAATTGGTCACATTCATACAAAATTTATCAAAGATTTAAAATTTAACTATAAGACTGAGAGAATTATAAGATTGTTATCATCAACGTTTGTCAAAAAATAAAAATATCATTTTAATTTTAAACAAATATATTTCTTTTCTTTGAATTAAATTTTCCCGTAGGTTTCATTTTAATTAGATGATGGAAACTATACATTACAGCAAAAAATTAAAAATGTTCTATTCAGAAGCATCACTGTGTACTTTTCCACTCTCTGAACAAATTATCCCATTGATTCAAATTTGAATAGAGGAGCAACAATTTAATCTTTCATAGTGAAAACATGAACAAAAATTCATGAAAAAAGTACAATTCAGAAGCATTTCTTTACTTTTCTATTCTCTAAACAATTTAAAATTGAATAGAGGTCAAAACTATACAAATTATCGCAAAACAAACATTCAAAATATCTTTTGAAAATGATTCAAACAATTCACAAATCTTATTGTGCTCGAACTATGCTTTTGGCCTAGGCCAAAATTTGGCCCACACCCTCTTTCCCGCACGCGCGTGGGCTGTTGGCCTAGCAGCCAACCCCCATGCCGCCATTCTGGCCTGCGAGCGCCACCTGCCTGCGCCTGTAGTTGGCCCAACTACGCATGGCATGCCGGTTGGGAAAACCTTTCCATTATTTCCTCTCCCCCTTACCGAGCAGCGCTACACGGCAGCTGCGGCCTCTTCAGATCTAGCGGTGTCGCTCTAGGCCACATCTGCAGCGGGTGGTGCAGTGGTGCCGGCGGATGCTCGGCAGTCACCTCCCCCTCTTTCTTTGCTTTATCCTCCCTCCCCACTTCTTTCTCTCTCACTCGGAGCCGAGCAAGATGCGGTGGTGGCCACTGGTGGCAGCCCGAGGGAGGTCGTGGCGTCATTGAGCCCCCTCACCGGACCGCGGGTGCCGGCTGCGGTCAGCGCGCACCTCCATCGAGCAGTTCTCGGCGGAACACTTAGCCCGAGTCCGCACCCGCACTATACAGCGGTGGCGGCGTCTTGATCGTTTCTTCCTATGTGGTGACAAGAGTGCCTACAGCGGTGGCAAAGTCAACACGGGCTCAAGGTGAGTCCGGTCCCACCGCTGCCCTTTCTTTTCTTTGCTAGGGTTAGGGTTCAACTTTTCTTTTCTTCTCTCCCCACGAAACAACGGGTGTTCTTCTCTCTAGGACCGACCAGTTTGCGCACTACAGGCAATCCTTACCCTGGCGCGCCACTCATTTCGGTCACCATGGCATGGCCGCATGACCAAATTGTCGGACCCCAAACTTTTAAACTTTTGGTTTGTGACTAAAATTTCACTAATTTTTAAAACTTTTTATGATAGATTAAAATTTATCCAAAATTAATTAGAGTGTAATCATTTATTATAGGAAAAAAAGTTATTTTCTAAAATAATAAATTAATTTAGGTTATATTATTTTTTTGTGCTGCATTCATGCTGAATTAGATGCACTAGGTTTTACTGTATGTAAAAATGTATTTTAAAATTCGAATAGGAATCATATTTATTTTGAAGCTATTAGACCGAGAAACAAAAAATAATAGATGAGGAAAGAAAACCAGCCTAAGGCCTTTGGGCCCAATCCTTTCCTCGGCCCATCCTCCCTCCCTTTAAGTCCCTCTCCTTCCAGCCTGCGTTGGCCTTGGGCTGAAATCACTCACCCGCTGCCCACTCTCCTCCCTCCCACGACCTCCTTGGCCCAGCATACCTGACAGCAAGCCCACGTCTGCTAGCTCGCCGCAGCCCATCAGCCCACATGCAAGCCTCCCTCCCCACTATAAGAAAAAGGCCTTATAGACATGATTGTGTTATTACGTTTTTATAAGCTTTACTACATCAAGATCTAAATACGCTTTTTGACATATTTTTAAGAACGTGTTAGCAAGACATGATATTAGATATGTTTCAACGTTGGTAAAAAGATAAACATGCTTTTGACAAGTTTTTTAGCACGCCTCAAATTGACATGATAGTAGACACGATTTAAACTATCAATAGCCATCGTTGCAATGCTTTTTTAAGATGTTTTTAAAAATGTCTCAAAATGATACGATATAAAAACACGTTTTGGACCATTACTAGTCCCCTCAAACACGATTATTGATATGGTTTGAAAATATCTCAATATGATATGATATTTAGACATGTTTTGACCATATCTAGCCTCACCTAAAGACGCTTGTTGACATGTTATTAAAAACAAATAAAAATAAAACACTGTTAGATACGATTTGGTCGTAAATACTCTCATACAAAGATATTTTTGACACGCTGTTAAGAATCCTTGAGACGTCAAACACCTAGAAAATATAAGTAGAAAAGAAAAATATCAAAATTACTTACTCAGATGAGATGGTTAAGTATGTTTGCAAGAAACAATGAGGTCATGGGTTCAACTCCTCCTACTTGCATGAGTAAATCACTCATTTAGGACAGGTGCTATTTTTTGAAATATTATGCAAACCAAAGCATGTTTAACTTTATTAACACATCATAAAAATGTGTCTAGTATAGCTGACATGTCAAATAAATGTCGCTATGAAAGCATGCGTAAATGTGTAAACACGCCTATATCGTCTTAAAAAAAATATCTTATATGTTCTAGATATGTTTTTAAAATTCATATCTACAAGCACATGACACCGTCCATGTAGAGATGCCTCTAACACGTTTTACAAAAATGTCTCTAGTTTTGCATAGAAATGAAAAAACCATATCTAACGCTTAAATAAAATGCATGAGTAAATCACTCATTTAGGACAGGTGCTATTTTTTGAAATATTATGCAAACCAAAGCATGTTTAACTTTATTAACACATCATAAAAATGTGTCTAGTATAGCTGACATGTCAAATAAATGTCGCTATGAAAGCATGCGTAAATGTGTAAACACGCCTATATTGTCTTAAAAAAAATATCTTATATGTTCTAGATATGTTTTTAAAATTCATATCTACAAGCACATGACACCGTCTATGTAGAGATGCCTCTAACACGTTTTACAAAAATGTCTCTAGTTTTGCATAGAAATGAAAAAACCATATCTAACGCTTAAATAAAATGCATGAGTAAATCACTCATTTAGGACAGGTGCTATTTTTTGAAATATTATGCAAACCAAAGCATGTTTAACTTTATTAACACATCATAAAAATGTGTCTAGTATAGCTGACATGTCAAATAAATGTCGCTATGAAAGCATGCGTAAATGTGTAAACACGCCTATATTGTCTTAAAAAAAATATCTTATATGTTCTAGATATGTTTTTAAAATTCATATCTACAAGCACATGACACCGTCCATGTAGAGATGCCTCTAACACGTTTTACAAAAATGTCTCTAGTTTTGCATAGAGATGAAAAAACCATATCTAACGCTTAAATAAAACATATCTAGAAGGGTATTTTTCTTGTAGTGCCCCGAAGCCCTATCCGTACCGCACTGCCCCAGGGCCCAACCGCCACCGGCCACGATGTGCGTGCCACGCTGCCCCAGGGCCCGCGCCCAATAAATTGGGGAGGGGGGGGGGGGGCATGCGCTCCGCACCCCCTCCATTCTCTTCACCGCTGCCCATGCATCACCTGCCGCCACACTGCCCCAGTTTTGCATAGAGATGAAAAAACCATATCTAACGCTTAAATAAAACGTATCTATAAGGGTATTTTTCTTGTAGTGCCCCGAAACCCTATCCGTACCACACTGCCCCAGAGCCTAGCCGCCACCGGCCACGACGTGCGTGCCACGCTGCCCTAGGGCCCGCGCCCAATAAATTGGGGGGGGGGGCATGCGCTCCACACCCCCTCCATTCTCTTCACTGCTGCCCATGCATCACCTGCCGCCACCGCAAGCCGCAGCGCCGGCGTCGTCGCCCAACCGTTCCTAGCTGCCTCCGGTGAGCTTCCCCTTCCCGCACCGCCTCGCAGAGAAGTTTCTTTTGGTTAAAAAAAATCTGGGAGGTAAAGGTGCCCGAGGTGTTCATGTCAGAGAAGGTTACAACTGTCCAGTGAATAAATAAGTTTTGTAGCTGATTCTTTTTATAGTTGTGTACATATAAATAGATGCATGTTTTTAGATATAAAAGAGTGAAAGAGGCACGTTGTCGTGCCCAATTACTTATCTGGCCATGTATCCTAGGTGTCACTCCAAATAGGTAGCAGGAGGCTAACCCACCTAAGGCAATTCTGATGTGATAGCCAATCTATCAAAATAGGATATGACGTTATAAAATCAAATCAAAGAGAATTCAGTGAATTGGAGCTCAGTTCTCTCATTGTAGAACGCGCAACACACCACAACCGCTGGTAGTTTTAATAATCATGTTTATCATTTAAACTTTAATAACCTTTATAGGCATTAAAATTTTCTGGAACTTCGCACCTATGCTTATTTCCTGTTTCAAAATTTTCTGAACGATAACCTTTGTTGAAACAATTGGTGAAGAAGTTAATATATTTGTATGAATAATATATATTGTAGTGAATACACGCTGAAACGCGTGGACACTTTCAAATTCTCATATTTGATACTGTAAAAAAACAAAACGTTAATATTTTTTCTCTGCATATCATTTTATTAATAGAATAGGAGGAAATTCACAACATACACACCCCACAAGAAAAGAGTAGAACATCGCGCCTGCTACTAAAACACACTACCCGACCTGAACCGGAACAGCTACAAAGGCTGAGGGCCGGCCACCAGGGATAGTCCCTTGGATCCAGCCATACTCCACAGCCATGCTTCATTATCTGCTAGAGATAGGACAACAGGGAGGCTTCGTGAACCTCCATTAAACACGCAGTCATTTCGGTGATGTCACAGCATCCAAGCACCTAGAATAATGAGAGGGTTCAGTTCATCTTTGAGCGCACGGTCTACCAAGGTATCCACCCGGCTCCACCATTCATCAAAGACAAGATCATGAGGCTGGGGGTAGAGAGTAGCTTGACCAGCCCTTTGGAAGATTGAAAACCAGAATTGGCGGGCAAAAACACAAGAAGTAAGCAGGTGGTCAATCGTCTCCTCTTCTTGATGGCACAAGGGGCACATAGACGGATGAGGCATGTTGCGCCGAGCTAACCGGTCAGCTGTCCAACAACGTCTGTGTGCAACCAGCCACATGAAAAAACAGCACTTGGGTGGCGCCCAGGACTTCCAAATACGTTCCTAGGGGCTGAAAACGACAGATCCTTCAGAAAGAGCATTAGAGGCTGACTTGGCTGAGTATTGTCTTGAGTTTGAGAAGCGCGATATATGTGCATCAGCAACTCCTGGTTGAAGTACCACTTCTGTAAGAGCATCCCAGAGGAAAAGTTACTCCACAATGACAGCCAGTGTCGCTCTTCCATGTATGTCTCTTACCCATCTCAACTCTGTCAGCGGTTCAAGAAACGTTCTGCTATTGACAATTCGTTTAGGAATCATAGGAAAAATGCTTGGAGCACGATCTGCTATCCGCTGTCCAAGAAGCCACCTATCCTTCCAAAATAGTGTGTTACTCCCATCTCCAATGTCAGTTGTGATGGCCACAAAGACCAAAGCCTCAATGCGGCCTTTAACCTGGAATGGGAAAGAAGCCTGCGACATGTTTGGCTCAGTTTTTTAGAGCCATAACCACCGAATCCTGAGCGCACAATTGAGTTCTTTAAGATCTGAGATGCCCAAACCTCCTAGTTGTTTAGGGCGTGTAACTTTTGGCCAAGAGAGTAGACAATGCCCCCCATTGACTTCTTTCCGGCCTCTCCATTGAAATCCTCATCGAATCTTGTCAATTGCTTTAAGCGCCCAGGGAGGGAGATCAGGAGCCATTGCGTGGTAGATGAGAGTCCTGTTAGCACAAATTGAACCTGCACAACCCGACCTGATCTAGTCATCAAATCGGCCCTCCAATCCGGTAAGAGACACTACGTCAAGTCAGCCTTCTAGTGCTAGAGATAGAAAAAAATATTACTGAGACCTATAGTAACATATTTAATAAGTGATCTAGGTTGTGCTGTTACTATAGCATGTTTTGTAGTAAGACGTAACACATTTATGTGTTACTGATTGTGAGAAAATGTGAAACAAACAACTTCTATTGTGACACATATATGTGTTACTATTTATAAGAAAAAATGGTATAAACAAAGCCAATTGTAACACATATATGTGTTACTACTCAACAAAAGTGTTACACCTATGGTACCAAAAAAATAATGTTAAATATAAATTAATGTCTTGCACGAGGAATTGAACTCTGGTGGCATAATTTAAGATTCATGGCAACACCAGTTAGTCTAGGACATGTTTGTGATTATGATTTCTAAATATAGAATTTATAATATAAGGAAGGACTATAAGGAAGGACAGCTAATGTTTATTGTAACATATATATGTGTTACTACTTGAGAGACTGTGTTACAATATCTTTGTTTGGTTGTAGTAAATGTTGAATCATATTACTATTGTTCAAAAAGTCCAATAACATTGCTTGACATGTAGATTTATAAGTGAGTTCTGGTGTTCAGCTGCTTGTCGTCGAAGCATATGCAGCTTCTGTAGTATTAAACAAAAATAACTTGTAATGTCAAAATGAAATAATGCGTTGTTTATAAAAAACTGAACTCATGTGTTTAGTTTTCAAATTTGTGATATTTTCACCTATGATAAGGTAGAATTTAGAGTAACATAAGCATATCGTCATGTTATAATCATTAGAGAGGATAGAGTTTTATACCAACATGAACTCACTAACACATGATTTGGAAAATTTGCATCCGGGGCTAAAGTTATTAGAAGATTAAAAATTTTAAATGCATTATTAAAGTAGCAGCTGGCAAGAGATTATGAGCTCCAATCCTGTAATATTTTTGTTGCAACACTATTTTATGTTACAACAAGATTTTTGTTACTAAATTTGTTTCTTGCAACATATTTTTTGAAAATGAAAATTTTGTGTTGCTATAAAATCTATTGTAACACCAATGCCCAAGTGTTACAAGCATGTGTTACTATATGTATGTTCTGTAGTAGTGAGATCAGCTATGCGATCAAAGAGTAATTGGAGTTGTGTCTTGGTGAGTTCCGTGAGCGATAGAGTTAGACAAAGATACTTAATGGGGAGTTCTTCTAGCTTGCAAGGGAGATGGTCATGTATACTCTGAATGACATCAGCAGGGCATTGAATGGGCAGCACACTACTTTTTTGAACATTTTTTTAGACCTGATGCTTCTCCAAAAACCAGCAAAATATTGAGTGTGGGATCTGAAGATGCATCTAGGATCCCCTAGTGAGTTTTGGTGTATGATGACATATGATTAAAAATATACTAACATGAATATGAGGCAAATGTGCAGATTATCAAAAGAATATCTAAATCCACATTGTGAGATAGTTCATCCCTCTACAAAAAAGAATAGAGAAAGGACTCAAAACAGCTTCAATGTTTAGCTTTTGCCATTTTACTGAGTCATAGGTATATCGAACTATTAAGAGGGGAAACTAATCTTGCTTGTAGGAAATTTATGTGCTCAAGTCAACCAAAAAGCTTCCACTCTCTCGTGAAAAGGGTTGGACTCATTGCTATTTCACCCCACTTTCAACTAGAGCTCTCTCCTCTCACATACACACTTGTTCTTGACATTCCAAACACTTGTGAGAGAGATCCAACCACAAAAGCTTCAGTCCAACCATTCAAAAGCTTGACCACATCTTTCCCTTCACTACAAGAATTGCTTTACTTGTTACTCTTGGAGACTTGGTCTCCTAGACGGCTAGACGTCACCCTTGAGTTCCCAAGTTGTTGTGGTGAGATGGGGATGTTTGTGAACAAGTGATTCACCTCTAGAGGAAAAGAATCAAGTGAAGAAAGCATCCAAGCATGATCTTTGTGATTGCTTGAAGGGAAAAAGGGTTGAGAGAGACCCTACCACTTTGTGTGGCTCCTCAATGAGGATGTAGGAACTACTTAGTGTGGTTGCCAAACCTCGGGTTAAATCCTTGTGTCTCTCTCTCTCTCTTTATCTTTCCTGCACTTTCTCTTATTATTGAGCTTATTGTGTCAATTCATATATTGTTCTCGATCTACTTGTTTGTTGTGTTGCATGGTTATCTTCTTATAGGAATTGAGATTATCATTGTCCAAGCTTCTCGCCATTCAAGTAAAGTATATAACTTTTGATTATTTCCGTATTTCAATTGTTTATCACCTTGCAATGGGGGAATTTCTGTCATTTGACAAAACCTCCGTGGTAACGGAAGTTCCATCGGAGACTAACGAAAGTTCCGTTGGTGTCTGTTTGATCAGTTTCAAGTGTTGGTTTCAGGTCAAATTTTTAGATTACCTATTCACCCCCCTCTAGGCAACTTTCAATTGATATCAGAGCTAGCATCTTCTACAAGGCTTGAAAGCTTGAAGATCAATGATGATGAAACCACAAGAGGGAAATATTCCACAAGATCTTGCCTCCGGAAGTGGTGGAGGTAGCACAAGTGGTGGTTCAACTACAGCGACATCGCAAACATGCATTGTAGTGGAAGTGGGAGATTGCCTTACTTTAAAGGCAAGGATTTTGGTTGGTACAAGCATTGGATGAAGATGTACTTGATATCGATTGGTCCCCCAATTTGGGACATAGTTGACAAAGGATACACTTTGCAGAACCGCAACAATCCTACATCGCAATGCTCAAGCGATGTCGGCCATTCTCTCATCCTTGAACCCCAAGGAGTACTTAAGAGTCACCTGATTAGAGAATGCCCATGAGATATGAAAAATGTTGATTAGCGCTCATGAAGGTGTGGATGTAGTCAAGAAATCAAGACTACAAGTGCTCAAGAATCAGTTCAATTTCTTCGTGATGAATAATGGAGAAGAGGCTCAACAAACACATGATAGACTCATAGAAATAGTTAATGAGAGAAGAGCTTATGGAGACAATATTCAAGATGACTAAGTGAATTACAAGCTTCTCATGTCTCTCAGAGTTTGGAATCCAACTCTATGCACTATCATTGAAGAGAAGGATGGCTTAGAGAGCTTCTCAAAGGATGAATTGATTGAAAGAATTAATGCTCATAAGAGTCATGATGATGAGGGCAAGAGAGTAAATGGCCGTATTGGTGATGAAGGCTTAAGCGAGAAGGACATCGCACTCAAGGCTAAGAATGTTCAAGAGAACAAGGATGATGAAGATGATGACAATGATAATGAAGATGAAGACAATGAAGAGGTTGCCTTATTTGTGAAGAAATTTGGCAAATATATTATGAGATATATATACCCGGGATACTTCACCACTCAGTTATATTGCTGAGTGGGCCGAGGTCCAATGAAGAGAAAGCCCTTGAAGATAACTACTCGGATTATTACTTGGAGTAGACGACAAGTAAATACTAGAGATAGAAAGTTAGAGATAGAATTCTAGTCAGAAATCATGTTGTAACCGACTAGGAGACTTGCCATGTAACCCTGTCCTCTAGAAATATAAGGAGGGGTAGGGGCTCTCTCATAGACAATCTCAGTATACCGCATAATACACCATAGAACACAGAACGTAGGGTTGTTATCCTTCGGGAGGCCCGAACCTATCTAAACCTCGCGTCTTGTGTGTTCATCGACTCTCGATCTCGTGCATGCCTTTACCAATAAATAAGGATCATCGGTAGTCCTATGATCCACTGCCGATAATAGTATCAATAGTTGGCGCGCCAGGAAGGGACTGACGTTAAGATCGGCTCGTCGAGTTTGATGGCCGCGCTTTTAAAAAAGATGGATCTCCATCAGCAGCGATCAAGCAGAGGCTGCAATTCCATCCGACGAGGCGGCATGCATATGCGTGTGATGGCGACGACGCATTATGTTGTCCATCTGCGATCAACTTACAAGGAGTCGGCCGGTTCCCTTGAAGCTAATCAAGGAGTCGACGTGTTTGCATCTCGCCGAGATGGGTTTGCACATGGAGCGACGGAATCGGGAACTTTTTCTTTTTTCTTTTTTGCACTTTCTAAGTTATTTTATTCCATTTATGCTAATCAGGTTGATTAGTAGGACTCACGTGTTGCTTTGCATGAGCAAATGTACTCATTCAACGAGTTGGTTTAGAATAGGCCTCGATTTCCTAAAGCAGCTAGGAATCTTGGTCACATGCAAGGCCATGTCCGAGTCGAATACTTGGACATTCACGTACCATCGAGGAAGTTTTCTTTTCTTCTTGACTTTTGTATTATTTTATTGTTTATAATCTAATCAATCTGATTAGGAGAGCGAATCAGATTATGCCTTTTTGCATGTACGAGATGGATCTGGAAACCGGTTTGGCCATCCAACTTTGAGCTCATCTTCACGGTGACCAAAGGCAGAACCGCCTGTTTGTGATGCCTTCAAACAACTTTGATAACTTGCGGCAGCTCGGCGACTGGGCAACTCGGTAACTCGGTGAGTATTGCTACGAAGTTCTGGCTTGATTACCCAGATGCAAACCCGAGTCATATATGGTTACACATCCATAGGGCAGTTTATTTCTTTCATTATTCCGTCCGTATTATTATATTCCATGTATACTAATCAATCTGGTTAGTCGGAATACTAATCACGTAATGTTTCTTTGCACGTACGTGAGTCGCATGGAGGTCGGCTTCATCATATTCTTGCGTCGAGTTGCAGTTAATTTGTGGCAAGATAGACGGCGCTAGTGAAGCTCGCATGCCTGATTGCCCGCTTAACGCTCCTTATTGGTGCGACGTTGGATGACTCGGCGACTTGGCGGCCTTTCACTCGATCAAGTGTTGCCACATCACGATGACTTAGCCAAATTTCTCTACAACTGGACAACTCAGCGCTTCATCCGGCTAGTTCGTTACTTGACGACTCGATCAATCATTCGGCGAGTAGTTTGCTCGGGGGCTCGTCTTCGACTCATCTATTATGGAAAAGCTAAGTAAATTTTATAATTTTTTCTTACCAGTATGATTTAAAGGCCGTAGGTTCTTAACCTTATTGTCATAGTTTTGAGTTTTTTTTGAACTCATCTTTTTGCCTCGACAATATTGGTCAATAATTTTTCTCTGTTGATTTTGACTCATACATGTATGGCCGACTGAGTTTTAGCATTACATAAGTGGTATTAGGAGGAGTTCAGTTGTTTTGCTTAGTTGCCCGTCTGACTCTGATTACCCAAGTTGGTTAGTCTAGCTCCAAGGCTCTTGTCGTTTGTTGAAATCATCGTGCACATCGTTCTTCTAATGAACCTTGTTTGTTTTTTATGTCTATTGGTTGAATGATCGGTTGTTTCTGCCAGTACTCTAAGCAAACATAAGCCTTTAGATGAATAACAGAATATCAATAGACTTAGATATTAAAGGCGTTGTTTCATCAATGTTTTAAATTAATTTTACATATAACTACATTATTTGTGTTATTGTATTACAGTTATCTCATCGATATTACTCGGTCATGGAGCGCCGAGTCATTGGATCACTCGGTCACGGAGCGCTGAGTCATTGGATCACTCGACCATGATCAACTACTCATGATCTCACTCAGAATTATTTCCAGAAGGACTATCATGACCATGGTTTATGATTTTACTCAATATTGAAGAGCCCTACAAGAGTTGTTATTCCTCACTGGATCACACCCGGATGCTGCTATACTTGTTATATCTGATCAAGTATCACCCAGATATTTTGATAACTACTATGCTTAATATATCTGATCAAGTATCACTCGGATTCATTAGTACTAATGGTTCCTTTTGTTAGTTGGGGGGAGTGGTAGAACCAATCTTGGGGGCTATATCATATTAAAACTCCTCGTCGAATCAGTCGGGGAAAGTGGTAGATCTAGATTTACATATGGTGTTATTATTTTTGACTCACAAGATATTTTGTGATCTAAATACCTTCTGAGTCAGGGGCTATACCTACACCTAGTAGGTGGATTTATTCGTCACATCTGGATATTATTTGGCGCACAATCCTTTTTGAAGATTCTTGGAGACCTTTACAAGTTTGTTGCTGTACATGAAAAAACTTAATCATATTCATGGCGAAGCATTAGCCAATCAATTGAAGATCAACAAAAAGCTCTCGGGGTCTACTATGGGATATATATACCCGGGATACTTCACCACTCGGATATATTACTTGGAGTAGACGACAAGACAATACTAGAAATAGAAAGTTAGAGATAGAATCCTAGTCGGAAATCATGTTGTAACCTACTAGGAGACTTGCCATGTAACCCTGCCCCCCAGATATATAAGGAGGGGCAGGGGCTCTCTCATAGACAATCTCAGTATACCGTATAATACACCATAAAACACAGGACGTAGGGTTGTTATCCTTCGGGAGGCCTAAACATGTCTAAACCTTGTGTCTTGTGTGTCCATTGACTCTCGATCTCGCGCATGCCTTTACTGATAAACAAGGATCATGGGTAGCCCTATGATCCACTACCGATAATAGTATCGACATATATGATGAGGAATGGGTTCACCAAGAAGAGCTTTGACAAAGCAAATACTAGAAGGACGAATAGACAATACTATGAGTGCCATGATCAAGGTCACAAGATAGCTGATTGTCTAAGGCTAAATGGCAAGGGCAACAATAATGACCAGTACGTCAACAAGAACAAGCCCAACAAGAAGCCATACAAAGGGCAAGCTTACATTGGTCAAGAATAGATATCTAATGATGAAGAAGAAGATGATGAGGGTGGCATTACCAACCTTGCTTTTGGCCTATCACCAGCGATGAAGTCACCCTTCAACAACTTTACTAATGATGAAGATGATGCTCCCTGATGCTTCATGGCTAATGAAAGCAAGGTATCATCTAAATCCGATTTCAGTACATCATATTGTAGTGATGAAGAGGAGGACTTGGTCCCCTCTGTGCAAGATATAATGAAAATGCTAGGTAAGCTCAATTAAGAGATTGCAGATCAAGAAAGAATTCTTCAAAGACAAGAAGAACTACTTATTGAAGAAAAAGAGAAGAATCTTGAACTCACAAAGCAACTTGGGCAAGAAAAGGAAAAGAAAAAGATTTTTGTCGAGACTTAATCTCGGCACTAGACATAGGGTAGTTCACCTATGAGGATTTATATATAGAATCGGGGTAGTATGAGTGAGATTGAGAGACTATGTTAACACAAGACGTCGATTTAGACAGGTTCGGGCCTCCTGGAGGATAATAATCGTACATCCTCTGTTCTGTGGTATTTGTATTGATATTCCTAGATCATAGATCTAGACGAGGTTAGACCTAGAGGATGATGTCTAGTTCTATGTTATGTGTGATGCTCTGTCAACCTTGAGGGAGGTCCCTGCCCTGCCTTATATATCCGGATGGACAGGGTTACATGGCGGAGTCCTAGTCGGTCTACTATACATATCCAAGTAGGAGTCTATCTCCACTTTTCTTGTATGAGAGGTATCCTGGGTACGTATCATCGACAGAAGCTCCTGAGAGTCTTGCAAGCTTGATGATAATCTTTAGTTGCTTACCGACTGGTTTGCGCCATGTAGAATGCTTCGGCTTTATATCAGCAAGCTTGTAAGGGTCTCAGAGATATGAAAATGTCTTCGAGAAATCATCTTGTGCACCGAGTAGGTGCACCTAATTAGGTGTAGCCCCCGACTCTTGTATCATTTGGAAACTGTAAATAATGCAAGAGTCCAAAACAAGAATAGTCGTGTTGGCTCTCTATAAGGAAAAATCGCTCAAATCATCAAATTTGAGTGATAAATAGCTAAGTAGAATGACATCAATCACTACCGGGTGATAGATGACTTAGACAAATGACTTCAATCATCGCTGAGTGGTAGATGACTCAAACCAATGACTTCAATCATTGTCGAGTGCTATATGATATACTTGGGCAACATCAATCATAGCCGAGTGATATTAAGTTCAAACGGGTGACATCAATCACAACCGAGTGAACATGGCCTCATGACATCAATCATATCCAAATGACATAAACTTTGGTCGAGTGGCCTATGAGTGATTATGAATCAAATGGGTGACTTCAATCATAGCCGAGTGAACGAGGCTTTATGACATCAATCATAGCCAAGTACTAAGTTACCATGACTTCAATCATGATTAAGTAACCTGTCCTTAAGAATGTTAATCACTTATATCTTTGAGCTTTATTTTCACTATTCTAGACTAACTTCAATCAGTCAAGTGGTGCTTGATATTTCGCGTATATGACCATCAAGTAATAGCGACATGATCATTGAATCATGCTTCGAATAATGATGGCGTCAACCATTTTTGATAAAGCACTTCTCTTCAAAGAAGCACATATTGATAGAGTGACCATCAAACCACTGTTATATGATCATCGAATCATATATTTTTATATATTTTAGCATCAACCATAAATTTGATAGAAAATGCTTCTCTTCAAAGAAGCCCCGAGACCATCGCCGTTATGAGTGGCAACCGCACTCAACTCAGAATATCATGTCTGAGTGGCAGCGGTGCTCAACTCTGAGGTCGAGTCAAGAAGGCAGTCAAGGTTGTTGAGCTACCGACTGCTATTGAAGTAAAAATCTTTCAAATTCATGATGACCGAGTAAAGCCGACGGTCTAACATGTAGCCGACCGATGATGGCAGTCAGAAGTGATATGGTAGACCAATGGTGTCAGTCGAAGCTGGTGTAGTCGACCGATGAAATCAGTCGGAGTTGTAAGCCGACTGATGAAGTCAATCAGAACTAGCATGATCGACCCATGAAGGTGGTCGGAGCTGTAAGCCGTCCAATGAAGGCGAGGAAATCACTCTATGTCGAGTGGTGTATCCACCTATCCATCATAAATGTTCCTGACAATAAAGAAAATTAGAATAATTAGTCCTAATTAACATTGTTTGTTTGATAACTTTTATTATAAGCCAAACAAATTAGTTGACTGAAATGTCAAGTCTATCCATTTTTCTCCTTTAAGTAGACCGACTGGCGCATAGCAGAGTATTCGCGCATTAGCAACCAGACTGATCCACCATACATGTGTACTGCTAAATTCATAAAAAATTAGGAGAACACATGTATAGATACACAAATATTCTTCTAACTCGATTGTTTAATATAAAGAATTAAAGAACCGAGGCAATATAGAGATGGATAAAGCCATAAAAAAAGCACTGATTAAAAAGCTCAACTTTACCCATCAAGAATCCTACGACCTTCTGCTTAAAAAATGGAGATAAGCGGCCGTGGGAAAAAATTATGAAGGACATGAGCCCAAAACCTCGAAAGTAAATCGAGAAAGTATAAAGATACTTAGCTTTGATATTCGGCGAATTGAAGATGAGCCCCTGAGCGTGTTGATGTTGTTGGCGAGTGGTCGAACGTTGAAGTCATGCCATCGTGTCGCCGAAACATCGAAACTAGGAGTCATTGGCCTGTAGCCGTGTAGCCAGATCATGGAATCATTGAGTTGTCAATGTGTCGGATCGCCGTGTCACGGTGATATTGTCGAGTGGCAAAGTCGCCAAGTTGCGACAATATTGCCGAATGGCACAGTCATCGGGTCGTTGTCGAGTAGCGGAGTGGCTAGATGAGTGGCGGAGTAGCCCCCGCGCATGTCCATGTGGTTCCCGAGTGATCGAACCGTTGAGTCGCGGTGATGTTGCCGAGTGGCGAAATTGCCGAGTCACGGCAATATTGCCTGAATGACCGAGTCTATCGAATCATTGAGTAACCAATCTGCAGAGTCATCGAAGACATCATTGGTTAGCCGCCGGATATGTCTATGTGGTCGCCGAGCGATCAAGCCATCGAGTCGCTATGATGTTGCCGGGTGGCTGAGCCATTAACTGGCCAAACCAGAGGTGCCAATGGCATCGACCATGGACCCATCGCCTTGTTGAAGCTGCTGTCTTGAGCTTGGTTGCTGAGCCGGCGGTCGAATCGTGAAACCAATGACGATGTGCACATTGTGTTGTCGTTGGTCGCGATGAATCGTCGATGTCAATCTTTAGTAAGCTGCAGCTGCCGATGAGGTGCTCGAGAACAAGCTTTGAGGCAGCAGCCCCCGGGCGTGTTGTTTGATCTTCCTGCTGAGCGGCCAAGTGATGAACTGCAAGACTGCGGAGTGGCGGAATCCTCAGGTGGCTAAGGTGCCTGGTTGCTGAATAGCTAACATGGCGGGTTAACAAATGCCCGTGCATGTTGTGAGCTGCCTTGATTAGTCAAGGCCAATGGTAGAGGTTGCCATGCATCATGATGATGACATGCATGGTCGTGGTGATAGTTGATCAGCAGAGGATGATGCCATCGCTAAGCTATGGCGAGTTGCCAAGTAGCTGATAGCATGCCAGCATGGTTGCGTTCGACGAAGCTTTCCCATGATGCTCCTCCAAATAGCCTGCAGCTGATGTCGCCTTGTTTTCCAACTGCCACGAGAAGTTGTATGGCAGGCTCTATGTGCAAAGATCATGTCAACACATATATGCAAAAAAGAATCTTGTAATGAGTATTGTACTAATCGGTTTGATTAGTATAGATATGAAGAATAGAATAATATAGAAAAAATAAACAAAGGAAAGAAACTTCCCCTGTGTGTGCACACGTGAACGCCGCCGAGTCAGTTTGTTCTGCAGTAACTGACTCATACTTGGCTACTGTGTACAATCAGGACTCGCCGCCTTTTGATAGACGAACTCGCCGACTCGAAGTGCGATCTGCTAGCATTATGCACAATCATGTGGCTACAATCTTGCATGCCGTGATTAGCAACTTGCGGACTTCAAGTATTGTTGACGCCATAGTGTCAAGGATGTGTACTCGGGAGCCTCGCCGAGTTCTCGTAATGCAAGAAGCAGCGGTCTTCCGTCAACTTGGTTTGGAGTCACTTGATAAATATGTGATGACTTGTGCGCTTCAATGCTGGTCAGATCGTGATCAAATCTTGAAGTAGCTTGAGACCATCGAAATCAATAAGCCAACCGTCAGGCTTTTCCCACGGATGGCGCCAAATGTCGAGACTTAATCTTAACACTAGACTTAGGGTAGTTCACCTATGAGGATTTATATGTAGAACAGGGATAGTATGCGCGAGATCGAGAGATGATAGTAACATAAGACGCCGATTTAGACAGGTTCGAACCTCCCGGAGGATAATAACCCTAGGTCCTGTGTTCTGTGGTATTTACATTGATATGTCTAGATCATAAATCTAAATGAGGGTAGACCCAGACGATGATGTCTAGTTTTATTTTATGTGTGATGCTCTATCTCCCTCGAGGGAGGTCCCTGCCCCGTCTTATATATCCGGGGGGATAGGGTTACATGGCGGAGTTCTAGTCGGTCTACTATACATATCTAAGTATGAGTCTATCTCTACGTTTCTTGTATGAGGGGTATCCCGGGTACGTATCATCGACAATTTTGACCAAGGATCTTGCCAAGGTCAAAATCTATCCTATCGATTTTACCAACAATGAAGGATTTAGTCCAAATGCTTGCTTCGTTGCTAAAACCACATTGGACAGGTTATGGCATCGCTGACTAGCTCATGTTGGGATGAGGAACCTCCATAAACTTCTAAAGAATGATCACATTGTCGAACTAAAGGGTGTTACTTTTGAGAAGGACAAAATTTGCAGTGCATGTCAAGCTGGAAAGCAAGTTGGAGTTGCACATCCATCCAAGACTATGATGACAACAACAAGACGAGATGCTCCATATGGACCTATTTGGACCAGTCACCTACATAAGCATTGGCGGTAATTTAATTGTTGATGATTATTCTTGTTTTACTTGGCTATTCTTTTTGAACGACAAAAGTAAAACACAAGGAATCCTAAAGAGGTTTTTGAGGAGAGCACAAAATGAGTACGAAGTGAAGATCAAGAAGATAAGGAGTGATAATGGAACCGAATCCAAGAACACTCAAGTTGAGGAATACCCTAATAAAGAAGGCATCAAGCATGAATTCTCCGCTTCATACACTCCACAACAAAATGGAGTAGCCAAAAGGAAGAACCGCACAGTCATTGAGATGACAAGAACAATGCTTGATGAGTACAAGACCCCAGGCATCTTTTGGGCCGATGCCATCAACACCGCATGCCATGCCACAAATAGATTGTATGTTCACAAGATTTTGAACAAGACACCATATGAGCTTCTCATTGGTAACCTGCCAAATGTCTCATATTTCCATGTCTTTGGGAGCAAGTGTTTTTTTCTTAACAAGAAACCTAAATCTTCTAAATTTGTTCCTAAGACACATGATGGTTTCCTCCTTGGATATGGAACTAATGTCTATGCATATTGTGTCTTTAATAAGGACACCGAAGTTGTTGAGATAACCCGTGATGTAATATTTGATGAATCTAATGGCTCTCAAGTAGAGCAAGTTAATCCATGTGATGTAGGTGATGAAGCTCCTTGTGATGCAATAACAAAATTGGCCACTAGTGAAATAAGACCACAAGAACAAGATCCTAATCAACATGAACCATCTTCGTCAAATCAAGATAATTCTCCTCCACAAGATTCACAAAATGAACAAGATCAAGGAAGTGACCAAGATCATAAACAAGATCAAGGAAGTGACCAAGATCATGGTGATGATCATGTTGAAGGCAATGACCAAGATCAAGCTCAAGATGGTGGAGAAAGAGATGCTCAAGATGAACACAATCAAGAAAAAGAATATGCATCTAGACCAACACACCCACAAGTCCGACAAAGCATTCAAAAGATCACCCCGTTGTTAACATTCTTGGTGATATCTGAAAGGGGGTAACTACTCGATTCCGAATGACTACATTTTGTCATCATTACTCATTTTTTCCTCCATGGAACCTCTTGGGGTGGAACAAGCACTCCAAGTCTCGGATTGGGTGGTGGCCATGCAAAAAGAGTTGCACAACTTTGAAAGAAACAAGGTGTGTACATTGAGACCCAAGCAAAATGTTGTAGGTACAAAATGGGTGTTCCATAACAAGCAAGATGAGTATGATGTGGTGGTGAGAAACGAAGCAAGACTTGTTGCATAAGGCTACTCTGAAGTTGAAGATTTCGATTTTGGTGAAACATATGCATCGGTAGCTAGGCTTGAGTCAATTCATTTTTTACTTGCCTATACTACTCACCATGATTTCAAGATTTTTCAAATAGACGTGAAAAATGCATTTCTCAATGACCATCTCAAGAGGAGGTGTACGTACAATAACCTTTGGGGTTTGAAGATCCAAAGAAGCCAAACCATGTATACAGGCTTCACAAAGCTTTCTATGACCTCAAGCAAGCTCCTAGAGATTGGTATGAACACCTCCAGGGGTACTTAATCAACAAGGGCTTCATAGTTGGCAAGGTCGATCCTACTCTCTTGACAAGAAAAGTTTATAATGATATCTTTGTATGCCAAATATATGTCGATGACATTATAATTGGTTCTACTAATCGACCTTTTTGTGACGAGTTTGCCAAGATTGTGACTAGGAAATTTGAGATGTCCACGATGGTTAGGTTGAAATTCTTTCTAGGTTTTCAAGTCAAGCAACTTGAAGAAGTAACGTTCATAAGTTAAACCAAGTACATTCAATATATACTCAAGAAGTTTGACTTGGACAAGGCAATGGCCAACAAGACTCTAAGAAGATAAATGGACACTTTGGACTAGATGTCCATGGTAAGCCCGTGGATCAAAAGGTTTATCAATCCATGATTGGCTCCATGCTTTGTGCATCTAGACCCTATATTATGCTAAGTGTGTGCATGTGTGCAAGGTTCCAAACTGCTCCTAAGGAAAGTGACTTGGTGGCTGTTATTGTGGTATCCAAAGGGTTTCAAGTTCAAATTACTCGGTTATTCCGATGCCGACTATGTAAGGTGGATAGGAAGAGTACCTCTAGGACTTCCAATTCTTGGGTAGGTCCCTTGTGTCATGGTCATCCATGTAACAAAATTCCATTGCCTTATCCACAGCCGAAGTAGAATATATCGTGGCCGGAGTTGTTGTGCTCAACTCCTTTGGATGCGGTAAACTTTAGAAGACTTTGGATACACTATGACCAAAGTTCCACTCATATGTGACAATGTGAGTGCTATCATGATTGCATATAACACCATTGATCATAATAGGACCAAGCATATAGATATCAGGCACTACTTCTTGAGAGATCATTCCATAAAGGGGGATATTGAGATTAGCTATGTTAGAACCAACAAACAACTAGCCGATATCTTTACCAAGCCCCTAGATGAGGAAAGGTTTTGTGAGTTGAGAAGTGAGCTGAACATTCTCGATTCATCAAATATGGAGTAGAACCTTGTGCTTTGTTTGTTTCTTGTTGATATTGAACAAAGGCTTTAAAATGAAATTGATTCAAAAAATTGATTATTGCTTTTGTTTGTAAAAATTATTTGGAGTTGACCAATAGATCATAATGTTGACACTTGAGAATATTGTTTTGATTGATTGAATGCTGCTATTCACAAGTTGAAACTTATATATAAAAACCTATTTTTGGTTCAAACAGATAACAACAAAACTTCTATCAGTAACTGATGGAACTTCCGTCATTCCCTCCCTAGAACCTGAGGGCAACGGAACATCTACCACTCGTTGATAGAATTTCCATCGTTTTCAAACCGTTCTGCTAGCCCAAACCCGAGAGTGACAGAACTTCCGTCACCCAATGATGGAACTTCCATCACCCCTAGGTTAAAGGGCCTGACAGCTTCTTCTTCCCTAAGTCAACCATTCATTCACATCTATTCCTCTCTCTCCCTCTCCTCTCCATGAACCCTAGGTGGAGATTCCCGGTGATTTGAGGATTCAACCGACAATTTCCATCAAGTTTGAGGGGATTTCACTCCTTCCCCATCGAAGTTCCGGGATCTCCATCGATTTTCTCCATCCTTTTTCCCTAGGTATAAGCTTTGACCTAGATTTACTCCTTTAGGTCCTCACAATGTCTTCGTTTCCCTTGGATAACTAGGTTTGTTTGTAACTAGTTTATCAATTCCTAGAGGCATTTGCATCATTGTGGTAGGATTTAGGAGTTTGGTTGAATTTGATACAAACTGCAAGTGACGGAAGTTTAGTGAAAAATTCCGTCACAATGGAAGTTCCACGATATCATCATGGAAGTTTCGTCGCCTACAGTTCAGTGCACTGATTTTGGCCTATCTCTGGATTCTTGCCCTAGATCATACATGATCCCTTGATTTCTATTCTTGCCCTAGGTCTCTAAAAATGGTTCACATCAAGTATGCTTCAAACGTGACTGAGGAATCAAGTGATGATAATCAAACCAACTCCTCCGCTCCAAGTGAGGAACTCGTGCCCGCATCAAAGTGGAGAAAAGAACTAGCTTCGAGGAAGCGAGGGGGAGGCACAGGTGGGTCTGCACAAACCATGCATGTTGAGCAAGGAGGATCTCTTCCTCCTCAGCGTGCTCAAGACACGGGCAAGAGACCTGCTAAGGATCAAGGTACCGCAAGCGCAAAGGTGTAAGAAGTGATGTGATGTATATTGTGAAGGACCTTCGTGTACATGCTCTAGTTTATGCAGAGAGGCAGATCTTAAAGGATTACAAGAAGGACCATGATGCTCTCATTGAAGAAAGAAATCAAAATCCTTTGCAAGTGGCAGAGCAGGAAGCTTCTGATGACAGCTTCTACACATGGTTCCAACAAGACTATTACATGTCCATGTTGATTGAGAAGAACCAGAAGAATAGATTGGCAACTCACCAATGGATTGATTGGAGTTACATGAAATCCAAAGACATCTGGTCTTTAAGGAAATCATTCAAATCTGCAAGGATCGTGGTGTGTATGACCTCATGGGCTTCAACTATGAGTGGAATGAAGAAGTGATATGCCAATTTTACTCCACTCTCTTCATTGAGCCAAGGGGTACTATTCATTGGAGGACACAAGGTGTGGATTATGCTATCTCTCCAACCCACTTTGCAGCATACTTCTTTCAAGGGAGTGAAGACCATGAGAGGGAACTCATTTCAAATGAGCCTGTGATGAAGGAAAGTGAGATGGCTTTTATGTACTATAAGCCAAGTGCCTCAGTTTTTGGCACAACAAATGGACTCCACAACTTCTACTTCACCCTCAACCAGATGCTCAGGGTGCCCATTGCACCAAAGGGAGGATATGCTACTGCCATAGTTGAGTCCTCAAGAAACATTCTTGTAACATTTTGTCTTGAGGCAGCCTCTTTTTGTGTCATGAACTTCAGAACTAGTGACATTCACATATCATTTATTGACACTAGGAGAGTTCTTCCATATGATCCCTACATCATGAGGATGATTGAGTCAGAGACTGGCCTCATTTTTGAGAAAGAATGCATGCACACCCCCTTAAGGCCAAGAGTACAACATGAGCTTCGCCCAACTTTTGCAGAACAACCTAGAGTCTTCTTCTATGAGAGCTAGCATTGCTAGAGCGCATGCCGAGACAGCAACAGTAGCAACAACAAGGCCTACAACTTCTTGAGCTCCACCTCCTCCAGAAGATCTTCGCCAACCATCTTCTCACATTGTCTCCTTCTTCAAAAGCATTTTGTTTGTTGTCTCTTTTGACTATCTTTTTATATCCTTTTTAATCTATTATCATCAATCACCAAAAAGGGGGAGATTGAAGATGCATCTAGAATCCCCTAGTGGGTTTTGGTGAACGAAGACGTAGGATTAAAAATTTACTCAAATGAATATGAAGAAAATATGCAGATTATCAAAAGAATATCTAAACCCACATTATGAGATAGTTCATCCCTTTACAAAAAGAAGAAAAGAGAAAGCACTCAAAAGAGCTTCAATGTTTAGCTTTTTGTCATTTTCTTGAGTCATAGATATGCCGAACTATTAAGAGGGGTAAACTAATCTTGCTTGCAGGGAATTTATGTGCTCAAGTCAACCAAAAAGCTTGGAAAGCCAACTAGCCACAAAAATTCCAAAAAGAGCCATCTCATTATGAGCCAAACAGAGAGTCACGAAAGTTCCGTGAGTTATTCACGGAAGTTCCATCATTGCCAACACCGAGAACTCTTGCAACCTGAGAGTTACAAAAGTTTCGTGAGGTCCATCACGGAAGTTTCATCATGTCTTGTCTTAGATGAAACCTATCCCACGCAACGACTCTTTTTTAGTTCACAGAAGTTCCGTCAAACTCAGAATACACTGCAATAATTAGTTTTTGGAGATGGTCTATATATACCTCTTCGACTCTCTCGTGAAAAGGGTTGGACTCATTGCTATTTCACTCCACTTTCAACTAGAGCTCTCCCCTCTCACATACACACTTGCTCTTGACATTCCAAGCACTTGTGATAGACATCCAACCATAAAAAACTTCAATCCAACCATTCAAAAGCTTGAGCACATCGTTCCCTTTACTACAAGAATTGCTTTACCTATTACTCTTGGAGAGTTGGTCTCCTAGATAGCTCGGCATTGCCCTTGAGCTCCCAATTTGTTGTGGTGAGACGGGGACATTTGTGAAGGCGTGATTCGCTTCCGGAGGAAAAGAATCAAGTGAAGAAAGCATCCAAGCATGATCTTTTTGATTGCTTGGCGGGGAAAAGGGTTGAGAGGGACCCAAAGCCACTTTGTGTGGCTCCTCGACGAGGACGTAGGAACTACTTAGTATGATTTCCGAACCTCGGGTTAAATCCTTGTGTCTCTCTCTCTCTCTCTTAGCTTTATATGTCTTGCACTTGTTCTTGTTATTGAGCTTATTGTGTCAATTCACATATTGTGCTCAATCTACTTGTTTGTTGTGTTGCTTGGTTATCTTCTTGTTGGAATTGAGATTATCATTGTCCAAGCTTCTTGCCATTCAAGTAAAGTATTTACCTCTTGATTATTTCTGCATTTCAATTGTTTATCACCTTGCATTGAGGGAACTTCTGTCATTTGACAGAACTGCCATGGTGAAGGAAGTTCCATCGGAGACTGATGGAAGTTCCGTCGATGTCTATTTGATCAGTTTCAAGTGCTGGTTTCAGGTCAAATTTTTAGATTGGCTATTCACCCCCCCCCCCTCTAGGCAACTTTCAAGACCAATGTCACTTGCAACCGGACTCAAGAAACGGACAACATCACCTGCCTAGAGAGATAATCTGTGTTGGATGGAACATGAAGATAGGGGCTGAAGAAGGCTAGCTTCAAATGCTTTTGTGATAATCAAGTTTAGTGTATCCATGACCAAGTTGAATAGCATGGGGGAGAGAGGATCGCCTTGCCATAATCCTTGCCGATGAGTGATGGACTCTCCCGGAAGTCCGCTAAGTTGCAACTGTGTGCATGAAGTAGCTAGTAGTACACTCAACATATCTCTCCAGGTTCTTCCAAATCCAAGTTTCTCTAGAACTTCCATTAGAAAGGCCTAAATATAGAGTCAAAAGCCTTTGAAATATCAAGCTTTAATAGGATGCTAGGCTGTTTTTGTGAGTGTAAAAATCTAGCCATTTGTTACACTAGCATAAAAGTTATCTTGAATGAATCTGCCCTTGATGAAAGCGGTTTCATTATTGGAAACCATGATCTCAAGACGACCAGCCAGCCTCTTTGCAAGTATTTTATTAATCAGTTTTGCAAAGCTGTGGATTTGGCTTATGGGCCTAAAGTCCTTTGGTTCAGTCACTCCATCGTTTTTGAGCAACAAGGTGATATAGGCAGAGTTGAGCAGCCTGAAATTCTGAAATCCTTTCTCCAAACACCCTATAAAGCCGTCTGGGCCTGGAGCTTTGTTGGACGACAAGTTCATGATTGTGTTCCATACCTCATCTGCCGAAATGGGAGCATCAAGCATGTGCAAATCATGTTGTTGTATGCGGAGTGCCTCTAGATCAATTCTTGTTTGACGCTTCTCCCTGGAATCCATCAGATTGGTATAGAATCCGAAGATCATCTCTGCTTTGTCCTCATGGCTGGTAGAACCTGCTCATAGTCACAAAGTTCAGCAATAAAGCTTTCGTCTTTCAGTAGCGAGAATGCATGTGAAATAAGCTTGTATTTGCATCACCATCTTCCAGCCATCCAATCCTATAACGGAGTCTTGCAATGGTTGTTGCACCGAAGTTCCCAAGGTGCTGAGTAAGCAGACACAAGATAATACAACAATCGACCAAGTTCAAATTACGTAAAAAGTAGTATTATTTTTACATCAGAGTTCAAGTGTTAAGTGCAGCGGAGACTATTACAACATCAGTTTTGAAAACAACAGAAGATGGAGTGATTTAAACGTCTATAATATACAATTTGATGATAAAAGCAGTTGTGATATATCTGAGCCCATACGGATCGTCACCAAGCATCACACAATAGCAGCGGCTACTCAGTCTCCCAATGGGCTGACCATCCCTCTAGAATAGACATATCCCAGGGAAGTACACCCAAAGGTAACTCATAAGCATTAACATTATTACCTGAGATAGATAAAACAACAACATGGCAAAGCCTGAGCTACTAAGCTCAATAAGTCTTATCCGACAAGTATTAAGTCTAGTCATGCATAGGCTCAAAGGAGTGTAAAAATAAATTTAGTGTCAATTACAGCAGCTAAGGAGTGTAAATTTAAATATAAAATATATCAATGTAAACTAGCATATAGAAATATAAAGTACAACAAGCAATCTACAATTTAAGACAAGTATAATATGTAACAAGTTCAGACTTACTAAAACAACATATTCTTCATACAAATATTCTGTAAATTATTATTAGTGATGTTATTAAACTATGATGTGACTTAGTGAACAAGCGGTACTCATTACTACAAGGGACAACGATTGCAATAATTTTACACCAGTTGGGAAAATTCGAAATACATGGCATACGCATCATTTAAGAACACGTATGACAACTTTTCACAAAGACATCATACAAGCCAGTCCGGGTCCAAAGTTCCGAGTGGGCAGCCATTCCACACTACCTAGGGAATTTGTCCACTCATATTGGATCACACGACCAAGAATTTGGGTACCATCCAACACGCAAATGACCATGCTACATCAGTTTATTACTTCTCATATACTAGCATGCATTCAATACTCTTTAATACTTGTTCGAAGGGGCCGACAACGGACAGGTCCTATATCGATATAGACACGGCTACAACCTTGCAAAACATGTCCTCCGAAGGCACACGATCTTTGCCCTTTCACCTATGGGGTCTGTCCACGTCTCAACTTTTAGTTGTTGACATAAATGAACTGCCACCTTGCGAGACAAAAACCTCACAGGACCTTTGCCTTCGCCCTTTCCAAAACAGACCTGTTTAGTCCAAATTTTAACCTCCTTATTTAACCATGTGAGATCATCATTTTATAAAATATTCCACATACCATAAACAGTGATCCTACAACTAAGCATTGTAGTTTCTCTATTAACTACCTGTACCTGTATACCATGTCTAAAATAAAATAGGACATATCCAGAAAATGCAGGTGGTTTTCATTCAACTCCTAAACTTAATGCACAATTCATCTATACACATCTAGTAATTTAATTACTAGAACCAAATTAATACATGGGAATGTTCCAGGGCTTGCCTTGATCTTCAACTACGGGGTTAGTACTCATGTTAGATACTTCTTGAGTAGAAGTACCCGAAGAATCCTTCTGAAAATCCTCCTCAGAAGAGTTAACATTCCCTATCATAATACCCACATGTCAATATAAAGAAATGTATAGAAAATGCAACAAAATGTAATGCACATGATGGATGAGTGCATCAATTAAAATTCGTTTCTCAGCATTGTTCTCGAAGCCATATGCTTTAGATCAAAAATTGATAGTAGAAGTTTCATGATAAATATTTTTTATTGCATTAAAACAGGATTATGCAAATAAAAAGGGCAATTAAATTATTTACTATACTAAAAACATGTTACTGGACATCATTGATCTACTGATGATAAATAGATGCATGACCATCAAGTTTGCCAAGTTTCACTAATAGGTCATGAGCAAAACAATAATACTGCATTTAACTAAAATTTTGACTAAAATAATTAAACTAAAATATGTATAGAAGATAAATTTCTATAAAAATTCAAGATTATACAATATGACAAGCATGATTTTTGTGCATAACACCAACTCCTAAAAATTTATAGAATTTACTTTATTGCTGTTCTAAGAATTTCAAAGATAAATTCATATATAATTATATATCTAGAAACTAGGGTCAAATAAATATATTCTGACTAGAGCATGTTGTGAGAAGTCTAAAACAATTTAATTTGCTATTTTATCAAATCTACAACTAAGTTGTGAACATCATTGAACAGGAACCAAGGGTAGGACCTCACCAAAAGAGGAGAATTTCAGAGGAGAACGGAGAAGGGCTGAAGATGGTTGCCAACGAGGAAATGGCGTTGATCTCCTGAACTAAGGTAGGAAAAACTCGATTGGAGGCTATGGGAGCAGAAAGAGTGACCAGGGACGCACTCGGGCAACGGAGGACCGAGCTTCCAGCTCTTACCATCGCCCTTGAAGAAACAAAAGAGCTAGAGAACGGGAGAGAGCGGGGGCGAGAAAAGTCGGTAAGAGTGAGAGAGAATGGGTGAGAGGGACGAGGCGCCGCTGTGGGTTGGCCTCGCTTGAGCGGCGACGGCCAGAGCGGGCGACACGCAGGCGTCGTGGTGGCTGTGGGCTCGGGCGCCAGCATTCTGAAGCAGAACAGAGGAACACAGACTGACGAGTGGGTCCCATGATCATTTTCTATTTTCCTGATTTATCTCGGTCATAAGTTTGAATGCTCAAATAAAATAGCTAGGAACCTCGAAAAATTTGGGGAACAATTGTGCGTACTCTCTGACACATGTACAACATAATGATACAAGTTTCAAACTTCAATTCAAAAAGATTTGATCTTGCCATTTATGTGAATATGGCTAAAATTCAAAATTCTAGCAATTATTTACGGTATTTTCAATTTGAGAAAAATTCCAGGAAAATTTTTAAAATTCTTTTATAGCAAACCTTATGACATAAAGTTTTTACAGCACCTAGTTGCATGGTACAATTTGAAGTTGCTTCTCAACCTAGCCATAATTTGGTTTAATATCAAATTCAAATAAATTTGAAATACAACCAAAATTGAGTTATGACTTGCTAAACCAGAATTAGGTGCAATCATATGATCAAAATAGTTTAGTGATACTGGGATGTCACAGCCCTCCCTCCTTAAGAAAAATCTCGTCCCGAGATTTAAAGCGAATTAGAGGTGGGTTAAATATAAAGTTTATTACCTGAGAATTAATGCAAAAATTTCAGATAATGGGTATTAAGGAATTCTGCAGATCCCCAAGTTACTTCATCTTTGAAATAATTATTCTACTAAAGTTTATAAAACTTGATGGTTCATTTCCGAGTAACTCGATCTTTCTCATCCAATATTTTTATTGGATGCTTGGAATAGGTCATACACATGGAAAATGTCATGCACACCCGAAAGATTTTCAAGCAATTTCAACTTGTATGCCACGTTTTCACATCGTTCCATTACTTGAAATGGACCAATATAACGGGGAGCTAACTTTCCTTTGACTCCAAACCGTTGAATACATTTCATAGGTGATACTTTTAAATAGACATGGTCGCCCTTTTCAAAGATTAGAGGTCGACGTCTTTTATTAGCATACATCTCTTGTCGTTGTTTTGCAGCTTTCAGATTGGCCTGAATAATTCGAACCTTTTCTTCAGCTTGTTGCACAAGATCAGATCCGAAGGTATCTCTTTCTCTAGATTCTGACCAATTTAAAGGAGTTCTATAACTACGGCCATATAATGCTTCAAATGGTGTCATACCTGCACTCTCTTTATAACTGTTGTTATAAGAAAATTCCGTGAGAGGCAAATGATAATGCCAATTATGATGTGAACAAGGGTTCCCGATCTTCCGAAAGGTTCTTGGTAAGTTGATTTGGTCGGAGGCGACACACAAATCGATCCGGCTTCAGAACAGCACGTTCTAAACCCCGCAATCGCAGCACGACGTCTCCTCTGGTTATCAACCGTCCAAAAGGCGATTGACCTCGCCGAGAAGGCTGATCCCTGCTTGCGAATCAAGAACACAAGCAAGAACAACGAAGATTGCAACACAATTGCAGATGTATGATTAAACTCTCCAAGTTGGGGTCTCACAAACCGATGAACGGCAAAACTGTTTATGAACAGAATTGATCTAAGCAAAACCCGAACCCTAATGGTGCGGCGGCGGCTGTATATAAAGACCCTAGGGTCGTGCAAGACCCTCTGGACGCGCCCCTAATTGGGCTCAACTAGATACAAAGCCCAAAGGCCAAAAATAGGCGACGCAGCACCGACACAGATTCTGGACTCTGTCTTGTTTTGACGATTCCCGATGACTCCGGATGAATTTTGACATAAGGCCGGCGGCATTGGAAAGGTCTTCTCCTTATCTTTCCGTGCATATGTAGAACGTCCAAATCCGAGTCCGTATGCGTCCTGGGCGACTGTTTTAGTACAGACTGGTCCTGGGCCCCGAAACAGACTCGAAGTCGGTTTTGATTGGGCCTCCACTTTGGCTTCCAAGCCCTTGCTGGTCCTCCACGTTCCCAGCTCCTTCTCCCATCATCTCCTGGTCTTCTCCATGGTTTCTAATCATAAAATAATCATTAGGTAGCAAACCATTCTCAAAAGTAACATATAGCGAAGAACGTAGGAACGAGCTCACCTCTAAATTTAGTCGTCGTGCACGAGCTCTAGTCATTGGACCTTGCAAGTCCAGATTTGGAGGAGTGCTGTGTGTATCCATAGGAGTGATGTCCTCATCATCCTCCCCCTCTTGAAGTGGAGTCGTCCTCGACTCGAGCTCATCCTCTTCTCCCAAGTATGGTTTCAAATCTGAAATGTTAAAAGTAGGACTAACCCCGAACTCGGGAGACAACTCAAGTTTGTATGCATTATCATTAATCTTCTCTATTATTTTGAATGGACCATCAGCTCTAGGCATTAGTTTAGACTTTCTCAATTCTGGAAATCTATCCTTCCTTAAGTGTAACCACACTAAATCTCCTACATCAAGCTTTACTTCCTTTCTACCCTTACTGCCAGTAATTTTATACTTTTCATTCATCTTTTCAATGCTAAGTCTAGTGGTCTCATGCATTTGCAAAATAAATTCAGCACGCTCCTTAGCATCAACATGAACTCTCTCATTAATAGGTAGAGGAAGTATATCAAGTGGAGTACGGGGATCAAAACCATACACTACCTTGAATGGACTTACCTTGGTAGTAGAATGTGTTGCCCGATTATAAGCAAACTCAACATGAGGTAAGCATTCTTCCCATTGCTTCAAATTTTTCTTCAAAATAGCTCGCAACATAGTACCCAAAGTGCGGTTCACAACCTCAATTTGTCCATCAGTTTGTGGATGACAAGTTATAGAAAATAACAACTTTGTACCCAACTTATTCCAAAGCGTGCGCCAAAAATGACTCAAGAATTTTGCATCACGATCTGAAACAATAGTAGAAGGCATACCATGCAAACATACAATTTCTTTGAAAAAAAGATCAGCAATGTAACTAGCATCATCAGTTTTATGACATGGTATAAAGTGTGCCATCTTGGAAAAATGATCCACAACAACAAAAATGCTATCACTCCCCCTCTTAGTCCTAGGTAGTCCTAAAATAAAGTCCATAGAAATATCCGCCCAAGGAATAGAAGGAACAGGAAGTGGCATGTATAAACCATATCGATTCAATCGAGATTTAGCTTTTTGACATGTAGTGCAGCGAGCAACAAAACGCTCAACATCTTTCCTCATCCTTGGCCAAAAGAAGTGTGTGGCCAAAATATCCTCCGTCTTCTTAGCACCAAAATGACCCATCAATCCACCTCCATGCGCCTCCTGCAACAATAAAAGACGAACGGAACCAACTGGAATGCATAGGCGGTTAGCTCTAAACAAGAAACCATCATTCAACACAAATTTGTGCCAAGCATGACCTTCTTTACAGTGCAGCAATACATCTTTAAAATCAACATCAGCAACATATTGTTCTTTAATTGCCTCAAGTCCAAAAATTCTATAATCAAGTTGAGACAATAAAGTATATCGCCTAGATAAAGCATCAGCAATCACATTATCCTTCCCTTTCTTATGTTTAATAATATAAGGAAAAGACTCAATAAACTCAACCCATTTAGCATGTCTACGGTTCAAATTGCATTGAGAACGAATATACTTAAGTGATTCATGATCAGAATGAATAACAAATTCTTTGGGCAACAAATAATGACGCCACGTCTCTAAAGAACGTACAAGTGCATATAGTTCCTTATCATACGTGGAATAATTCAAAACAGGCCCAGTAATTTTCTCACTAAAGTATGCAACAGGTTTACCATCTTGCATCAAAACACCACCAATGCCTATACCACTAGCATCACATTCAAGCTCAAAAGTCTTATCAAAATTGGGTAATTGCAGCAATCGTGCATGTGTAAGTTTGTCCTTCAAAGCATCAAAAGACTCATGATGTACCTTACCAAAATGGAAGTCAACGCCCTTCTTTGTCAACTCATGCAATGGTGCAGCAATGGTGCTGAAATCTTTGACAAAGCGGCGGTAGAAACCTGCAAGACCAAGAAAACTCCTCACCTATGTGATAGTTTTTGGTACAGGCCAGCTCTTTATGGCTTCAATTTTTGCCTCATCCACCTCAATTCCCTGTGGAGTCACAACATAGCCAAGAAACGAGACTCGATCCGTGCAAAAGGTGCACTTCTCAAGGTTACCAAATAAACGTGCAACTCGCAAAGCATCAAAAACAGCACGCAAATGAATCATATGATCATCCATGGATTTGCTATAAATCAAGATATCATCAAAGTAAACAACCACAAATTTGCCAATAAAAGGTCTTAAAACCTCATTCATCAAACGCATGAAAGTACTGGGTGCATTAGTTAACCCGAAAGGCATTACTAACCACTCATACAACCCGAATTTGGTTTTGAAAGCTGTTTTCCATTCATCTCCAAGTTTCATTCTAATTTGATGGTAGCCACTACGCAAATCAATTTTAGTGAAAATTATAGCACCACATAACTCATCAAGCATGTCGTCTAGCCTAGGAATAGGATGACGATACCTAATAGTAATGTTATTAATGGCTCTACAATCTACACACATACGCCAAGAACCATCTTTCTTAGGAACCAAAAGTACAGGAACAGCACAAGGACTAAGTGATTGACGAACATACCCACGATCCAAAAGGTCTTGGACTTGTCGTTGTATCTCCTTAGTCTCCTCAGGGTTGGTCCTATAAGCAGCACGGTTTGGCAAAGTAGCACCAGGAATCAAATCAAATTGATGCTCAATCCCTCTCAAAGGTGGCAATCCCGAGGGTATCTCAGCTGGAAAAACATCCTCATACTCCTGCAAAAGGTTAGTGACAGCAGGAGGCAAAGCACTAGAAGCAATATCACCAAGCAAAAACAAGGCTTGTTTGCATATCAAAGCATAGCAAATATCATCAGTAGAAATTTCAGCAAGCTCAGATTTTGTGGCAAGACATGAACGACCTTGTAATTTAATTGCAGCACCCTTAGAACTTGAAGAATCATTAACATTACTTGGTGGAGAAGCAGAATTAACAGGTTGCTGAATTTCAGGGCTTTTATTTTTCAAACTAGCAGCTCGTTCTAAATCAGCTTGTACCATTTCAGCAGGGGTCATTGGTAACAAAGTAATTTTAGTTCCTTTATGCATAAAAGTGTACTTATTACTTTTACCATGGTGTACAGCATCATTATCAAATTCCCAAGGTCTACTCAATAATAGTGAACAAGCTTGCATGGGTACAACATCACAATCAACAGAATCCACATAGGAACCAATGGAAAAAGGAACTCTGCAAGTTTGTGTTACCTTAGCTTTTCCAGAGTCATTTAACCACTGAATGTAGTATGGATGTGGATGTGGGCGTGTGGCCAAATCAAGCTTCTTAACCACATCAGAACTCACCAAATTGTTGTAGCTTCCTCCATCAATGATGACACGTGCCCGACGGTTCTTGATGACGAAGAAAATCTGGAACAAGTTATGTCGCTGCATCATCTCGGGCTGCTGGATTTGTGTGCTAAGCACACGCTGCACAATAATATTCATGTAGCCCGTGGTATCTCCGCCTCCAAGGATGAGGTCACCGCTGGTGGCAGCGACATCCTCCTCCTCATCCTCCACATCGGAGGTGCTCATGTAACCGCCATCATCTGTCGCCACATATGCTCGCCTACTTGGGCAATCTTTCTGCACATGGCCAAGACCATGGCATCGGTGGCACTGAATCCTTGTAGTGCGTCCCGTCGAAGCGACAGAGGAGGCACTACTAGCCGGTACCTGCACAGAATTTTTACCTGAGCGCATAGAAGGGGCAGGGGCTGATCTTGGTGCTGCAGAAACAACACTAGCTGGTGGGGGCGGCCGGAAAGATGGCTTGGGCAGCTAGACCACTCCACCAAGTAGTAGGCAAATCGGTTTCAGCAGCTAGACCACTCCACCAAACAATAGCAAAGTCCTTAAACTCACTAGTGGCTTGTCTAACTCTATGTTGTTCAGGAACAAGATGGGCATTAAATTTTTGTTCTACCGTCATTTCCCAATCAAGGTAAGCATCACCATCGTACTGACCCGAAAACGAAGGAATTGAAAACTTAAATTTAGCATACGGATCATCTGGAGCATAGTTACCTTGTGTGCGACGGTTGTGGTTGTGGAAACCACCCATACCTTGAGGGTTACGTTGCAAACGGCGTCGTAACCTTGCGGTCCTTGTAGCTGACCTATCGACGGTGCCATCAGCCTTATACACCGTTGCTTCATCATGATCGTCTTCAACGTCGTTGTTGGTGTCGTTGTTGGTGTTGGTGTTGGTGTTGTTGTTATTGTTGTTGTTGTTGTTGTTGTTGTTGTTGTTGGTCTTGTGAGCGGTCTCCAATTCGACAACCTGATCGGTTAGCTTAGAGACTCTCTTATCCAACCGCTCAATGCTTTCTCCCAGGTGAAGCTTGGTGACGGCGTCGGTGACGGCCCTGGTGATCGTCTCTGCCAAATCACTCTGAACCGCCTGCAAAGCCTTCTGTAACTGATTTTGGCTCACGCACTCATCCCATTTGGAGGGTGAAGCACCCTCCCCATCGCTTCCTGACATCAGAAACACCAAAACAGGAAACAAAAAGTGAAGGTTATCCCTACAAAACTACTAAGCAGTGGTGCCTCTCAACACAGCAAAAGTAAGCTTCTTGCAAAGCTCTTACAAAGTTCTGAAAACAACAAAGCGAAGGATACCAGGGAGAAGTGTTCCACGATTGCAAGGGTTACCAAATAACCTATGTGCTGTCCAGAAGAAGTATATAGAGCTAGGAAGGCCAAATATATATATATGAGTGGCACACAAATCAAAAACAGATATTAAAGCTGAATAAGTGCCCAAATAACTTATCCCTAGTTGCTGGTCTAACTATGTCCTAGAACAGTAGTGATAGCAAAGAAGAAACAAAGAGACAAAGGGATACAGTCGATAACAGGGGGCTTAGTGTAAACAGCCGAACTCAGAAATTCCAGGGGGCTAGATGGAGCACTAGTAGGAATCCCAAATTTCTTTTTTTTTATTTTATTTTTTTGATATTTTTTTCCAACTCACTAGTAAACAGGAAGAAACCACAAAAAATTTCAGCTCAAACCGAGATAGGACGTGGCCTACAGAAAATCTTGAAGTTTCAGAAAACGTCGGGTTTCAACTTGAATGAATTTTTTCTTTATCTTCCCGATTTTTTTTGAATTTTTTGACGAGGGCACACAAGGCGTATTAAATTTCAGATAATGGGTATTAAGGAATTCTGCAGATCCCCAAGTTACTTCATCTTTGAAATAATTATTCTACTAAAGTTTATAAAACTTGATGGTTCATTTCCGAGTAACTCAATCTTTCTCATCCAATATTTTTATTGGATGCTTGGAATAGGTCATACACATGGAAAATGTCATGCACACCTGAAAGATTTTCAAGCAATTTCAACTTGTATGCCACGTTTCCACATCGTTCCATTACTTGAAATGGACCAATATAACGGGGAGCTAACTTTCCTTTGACTCCAAATTCCGTGAGAGGCAAATGATAATGCCAATTATGATGTGAACAAGGGTTCCCGATCTTCCGAAAGGTTCTTGGTAAGTTGATTTGGTCGGAGGCGACACACAAATCGATCCGGCTTCAGAACAGCACGTTCTAAACCCCGCAATCGCAGCACGACGTCTCCTCTGGTTATCAACCGTCCAAAAGGCGATTGACCTCGCCGAGAAGGCTGATCCCTGCTTGCGAATCAAGAACACAAGCAAGAACAACGAAGATTGCAACATAATTGCAGATGTATGATTAAACTCTCCAAGTTGGGGTCTCACAAACCGATGAACGGCAAAACTGTTTATGAACAGAATTGATCTAAGCAAAACCCGAACCCTAATGGTGCGGCGGCGGCTGTATATAAAGACCCTAGGGTCGTGCAAGACCCTCTGGACGCGCCCCTAATTGGGCTCAACTAGATACAAAGCCCAAAGGCCAAAAATAGGCGACGCAGCACCGACACAGATTCTGGACTCTGTCTTGTTTTGACGATTCCCGATGACTCCGGATGAATTTTGACATAAGGCCGGCGGCATTGGAAAGGTCTTCTCCTTATCTTTCCGTGCATATGTAGAACGTCCAAATCCGAGTCCGTATGCGTCCTGGGCGACTGTTTTAGTACAGACTGGTCCTGGGCCCCGAAACAGACTCGAAGTCGGTTTTGATTGGGCCTCCACTTTGGCTTCCAAGCCCTTGCTGGTCCTCCATGTTCCCAGCTCCTTCTCCCATCATCTCCTGGTCTTCTCCATGGTTTCTAATCATAAAATAATCATTTGGTAGCAAACCATTCTCAAAAGTAACATATAGCGAAGAACGTAGGAACGAGCTCACCTCTAAATTTAGTCGTCGTGCACGAGCTCTAGTCATTGGACCTTGCAAGTCCAGATTTGGAGGAGTGCTGTGTGTATCCATAGGAGTGATGTCCTCATCAAATTATCACCATGTGTTAAAACACAGGCACTAAGCATGTCTTCCAAATTTTGGTTAACATGCTCGGTCTATCCATTAGTAGTAGGGTGATATGCAGAGCCTCAGATTAAATGGGTACCCATAAATGCATGAAGTTGCTCCCAAAATCGTCCCATAAATTGAGAGCCTCGATCTGAAATAATCATCTTTAGTACACCATGTAAACATAATATTCGAGAAATATATAGTTCAGCATATTGACGTACGACCTAACAAGTATTTACTGGAATGAAGTGAGCTGATTTTGTAAATCGATCAACCACAACACATATGGAGTCATGTTTACGAAGTGTGTTAGGAAAGCCGACTATGAAATCCATACTGATATCATCCTATTTCCAAGCAGGTATACTTAGTGGCTGTAATAAACCAGCTTTCTTTAAATGATCAGCCTTGATACGTTGACACGTATCACATTTTGCAACGTAACGGGCGACTTCTTATTTTATTCTTATCCACCAAAAATTTTTCTTCAGCCCCTAGTACATCTTGTTACTACCAGGGTGAACATAGTACTTGGACTGATGAGATTCATCTAACATTTTGCGGTGTAGTTTAAAATCTTTGGGGACTACAAGATGATTGTTAAACCATAGCACACCATTCTCATCTTGATGAAAACAAGTAGCTTTTCCATCCTTGATATTTTTACTGATGTGTGCCATGCCTTTGTTATTTTTCTGAGCAAATTATGTATAGCAACCACAGGTACAATATGAACACTTAGTTCAGTAGAGGAAATATTCATGCTGCTGTCCCAAGTCAATAAATTCAGATTGTTGCAGTGTTTCTTTCGGCTTAAAGCATCGGCTACGACATTGGCTTTACCGGGGTGGTAATGGATATCCAAGTCCTAATCTTTAATTAGCTCAAGCCATCTTCATTGACGCATATTCAGATCTGATTGGGTGAAGATATATTTTCATGCTTGCATATTTGCCGAGATGCATAAGCAATTACACGACCTTCTTGCATTAGAAGACATCCCAATCCTGTTTCAGAAGCATCATAATAAACATCAAAGAATTTGGTGATGTCGGGTTGAGCTAAAACTGGTACAGTGGTTAATAATTTCTTCAATTTCTGAAAACCCTATTCACATTGCAGAGCCCACTCAAATGTCACATTATTTTGTAGCAACTTAGTGATAGGTTTAGCAACTTGAGAAAAGTTAGGAATAAACCGCCGATAATATCCAGCTAGTCCGAGAAAACTACGGACTTGAGTGACGGTTTTGGATAGCTTCCAATTCAATACATCTTGGACCTTCCCTGGATCAACAGAGATGCCCTCAGCTGAAACCACATGACCAAGGAATGGTACTTGGGTAAACCAAAATTCACACTTGCTGAACTTAGCATATAACTTATGATCTCGCAGACGTTGAAGCATAATTCGAAGATGTTCAGCATGTTCATCTTCAGACTTGGAATAAATAAGAATGTCATGAATGAAGACCAATACAAACTTATCTAACTCTGGCATAAATACTGAATTCATCAAATACATAAAATATGATGGAGCATTGGTTAATCCAAAGGATATAACCAAATATTCATAGAGTCCGTATCTCGTAGAGAATGTGGTCTTAGGAATATCTTCTTCTCTGATTTTTATTTGATGGTAGCCTGATCGAAGATCAATCTTTGAAAAGAATTTAGCACTAATCAATTGATCAAATAAAATATCAATCCTTAGTAGAGGATATTTATTCTTGATAGTAACTTTATTTAACGGTCTGTAATCAACCACTAATCTTAGACTCTTGTCTTTCTTTTTTACAAACATTGTCGGACAGCCCCAAGGTGATGAACTTGGCCGTATATATCCTTTGTCTAGCAACTCTTTAATTTGTTTCTTGAGTTCTCCTAATTCACTATTTGCCATTTTATATGGTTGTCGAGAAATTGGAGAAGTTTCTGGTGGTAAATCAATTCTGAATTCAACCTCACGATCAGGTGGTAGACCAGGAAGATCATCCGAAAAAACATCTGGGAACTCACGAACAATTGGAATTTTCTCCATAGATTTTTCCTCAAGATGATGGACAGTGATGGTAGTGACCGGAGATAGATGTAAAGGAATGGGGTCAATGCCATGAACTAAAGAATTTACGTAAATAATACGAGGTGCAATATCTAATAGGACCTTATGAAATGTCATCCATTGCATACCGAAAATTAAGCAGACATAAGATAATATAATAACTGATCAAGTTCAAACTACGTAAAAAGTAATATTATTTATTTTACATCAGAGTTCAAGTGTTAAGTGCAGCGAAAAATATTACAAGATCAGTTTTGAAAACAACGAAAGATAGCATGATTTAAACGTCTACAATATACAACTCGACGATAAAAGCAGTTGTGATAAACCGAGCCCATACGGATCATCACCTATTATTACACAACAGCAGCGGCTACTTAAGTCTCCCAATGGACTGACCATCCCTCTGGAATAGACATATTCCAGGGAAGTACACCCAAAGGTAACTCATAGGCATCAACATTATTACCTGAAACAGATAAAACAACAACATGGCAAAGCCTGAGCTACTAAGCTCAATAAGTCTTACTCGACAAGTATTACGTCTAGACATGCATAGGCTCAGAGGAGTATAAAAATAAACTTAGTGTCAATGGCAGCAACTAAGCAGTGTAAATTTAACTATAGAATCTATCCATGTAAACTAGCATATAGAAATATAAAGTACAACAAGCAATCTAAAATTTAAGTTAAGTACAATATGTAACAAGTTCAGACATACAAAAACAACAATATTCTTCATATAAACATTCTGTAAATTATTATTAGTGAAGTTATTAAACTATGATGTGACTTAGTGAACAAGCGGTTCTTATTACTACGAGGGACAGCGATTGCTATCGTTTTACACCAGCTTGGAAAATCCGAAATACACGACATACGCATCATTTAAGAACACGTATGACAACTTTTCGCAAAGACATCACACAGGCCGGTTCGGGTCCAAAATCCCGAGCGGGCAGCCATTCCACACTACCTCAAGAATCGGTGCACTCCTACTGGATCACACAACTAAGAATTTGGGTACCGTCCAACATGCAAATGACCATGCTACATCAGTTTACTAGTTCTCATATACTAACATGCATTCGGTACTGTTCAATACTTGTTTGAAGGGGCCGACAACGGACGGGTCCTAGATCGACACAGTCAGAGCTACAACCTTGCAAGACATGTCCTCTGAAGGCACATGATCTTTGCCCTTTCACCTTCGGGGCCTGTCCACGTCTCAAATTTTAGTTGTTGACATAAACGGTCTGCCACCTTGTGAGACAAAAACCTCACAGGTCCTTTGCCTTCGCCCTTTCCAAAGCAGACCCGTTTAGTCCAAATTTTTTACCTCCTTATTTAACTATGTGAGATCATCATTTTACAAAATATTCCACATACCATAAACACTGTTGATCCTACAACTAAGCATAGTAGTTTCTCTATTAATTAACTATTCCTGTATACCATGTCTAAAATAAAATAGGACATATCCAGGTGGTTTTCATTCGACTCCTAAACTTAATACACCATTCATCTATACACATCTAATAATTTAACTAGTAAAATTTAATTAAATTAATACTCAAGAATGTTTTGGGGCTTGCCTTGGGCTTCAACTACGGGGTCAGTACTCATGTTAGATATTTTTTGAGTAGAGATACCTGAAGAATCTTTCTGAAAATGCTCCCCAGAAAAGTTAATATTCCCTATAATAATACCGACATGTCAATAAAAAGGAATGCATAGAAAATGCAACAAAATGTAATGCATAATATGGACAAGCACATCAATTAAAATTCATTCCTCAACATTATTCTCAAAGCCATATGCTTCAGATCCTAAATTGAAAGTAGTAGAATTTTCATGTTAAACATTTCTTGTTATACTAAAACAGAATTATGCAAATATGAAGGACAATTAATTTATTTACTATACTAAAATCATGTCACTAGACATGATTGATCCACTGATGATAAATAGATGCATGACCAGCAAATTTGTCAAGTTTCACTAATATATCATGAGCAAAACAATAATAATGCTTTTAACTAGAATTTAGACTAAACAAATTATACTAAAATATGTACCGAAGATAAATCCCTACAAAAATTTATAATAATATAATATAACAAGCATGATTTTTATGCACAACACCAACTCTGAAAAATTTACAGAATTTACTTTAATGCCATTCTAAGCATTTTCAAGATAAATTCATATATAATGATATGTTCAGAAAATAGGGTCAAATAAATATATTCTGGATAGAGCATGTCATGAGAAGTCTAAAACAATTTAATTTGCTATTTATCAAGTCTACAACTAAGTATATGAATTTATTAAGCTTTACACTAAATAAATCATACATTCAAAACTTTATATGATAACCATGTGCAACAACATTTTCTGTGCATAAAGCTCATGTCAAGAAAACCAACAAAATTTACTTTGCTATTTTAGGAGCTCTAAAACTCTAGATATGGATTTTAGAAGATTTAAGTATTTTCCAGGAAATTCATTTAAGAGTTCGCGTTATTTACGAAAATGCCATCGTCGTCTTCAACCTCAGTCCAGTGCCATGACGGCCAGAAAAATTGAAATTGCTTCGTTTTCCTTGGAGGAATCAAAGAAAGAAGGAATCAGAGAGTTGCGCTAATGAGTTGTGAACATCATTGAACAAGAACCAAGGGCAGGACCTCACCAAAAGAGGAGAATTTCAGAGGAGAACGGAGAAGGGCTGAAGATGGTTGCCGACGAGGAAATGACATCGATCTCCTGAACTAAGGTAGGAAAAACTCGATTGGAAGCTATGAGGAGCAGAAAGGACGTATCACGCGACGATTTGCGGGTTCTGTTCGGCCGGGGAGGCACTCGGGCGACGGAGGACCGAGCTTCCAGCTCTTGCCGTCGCAAAGGGTGTTCTGCTCTGGAAGAAACAAAAGAGAAAGAGAATGGGAGAGAGCAGGGGCGACAAAAGTCCGTAAGAGTGAGAGAGAATGGGTCAGAGGGTTGAGGCGCCACTTTTGGTTGGCCTCGCTTGAGCGGCAACGGCCAGAGCAGGCGTCGTTGTGGCTGTGCGCTCGGGCGCCAGCGTTCTGATGCAGAACAGAGGAACACTGGCGAGTGGGTCCCATGATCATTTTCTATTTTCCTGATTTATCTCGGTCATAAGTTTGAGTGCTTAAATAAAATAGCTAGTAACTTTGAAAATTTAGAGAAAAATTGTTCTGATGCAGAACAGAGGAACACAGACTGGCGACTGGGTCCCATGATCATTTTATATTTTTCTGATTTATCTCGGTCATAAGTTTGAGTGCTCAAATAAAATAGCTAGGAACTTAGAAAATTTGAAGAAAAATTATGCGTACTCTCTGACACGTGTACAACATAATGGAACAAGTTTTAAACTTAAATTTGAAAAGGTTTGATCTTGCCATTTATGTGAATATGACTAAAATTCAAAATTCTAGCAATTATTAAGGGTATTTTCAATTTGAGGAAAATTTTAGAAAAATTTCTAAAATTCTTTCATGGCAAACCCTATCACATAAATGTTTTATAGCACCTAGTTGCATGGTACAATTTGAACTTGCTTCTTAACCTAGCCATAATTTAGCTTAAATTCAAATTTAAATAAATTTGAAATGCAACCAAAATTGAGTTATGACTTGCTAAACAAGAATTAGGTGCAATCATGTGATCAAAATAGTTTAGTGACACTGAGATGTCACAATAATGCGGATAAGGGATGAAAGAGCTAAGGAGTGCTTCTTCAGATTGTTGAGTAGCCACACATCTACAGAAGAGAGTGGCCTGCAGTCTTGTGCAACCTCTATCTTGTTAGTAATTTCTTTTGCAAGTTCTAGTTGTGATTTAAAGTGACCAACTCGCTTGTCACTCCAGCTTTGTAGTGCCTTAGATGTGGGCTTGAACTTGAGGGAAAGAGTCTCATGGGGCCTGCAGCACAGTGTCTTGAAACCCATTAAATTATTTATGTTCTAGAATATGGAGGTCAATGCTTATATACATTTTTGTATAGCTGCATGTATCGTCCATGTTATAAGATAATCCGATCCCGCCGTCCACTAAAAGTATCATTCTAACCAAATTTACCAAAACCAAAGCACTAAGCTATTTTACACTGCTACCCTCATTCATTACTTGTCCCCTTCCACTGTTTCGCTAGGCCATCCTATGCCCCCTCCCCCCTCGAAGATCTCACCGCTGAGCTTCGTGTCATCCACACACCATTGAGCAGCTACTCGCCATCCACCCTGAGCAGCTCCACGCCATCGTCATCCTCCGCACGTGGCTCCGTGCTGCCATCCTTCATGCGAGGCCTTCCAACCTTCGTGTCCCGTACATGCACACGGATCTGGGGAGGGAAGGATCGATGGTGAAGTCGTTGCCCTGTCCTGCCTGCATGGGTCCAGACGCAATAACGCTAGTCGATCCAAGGGAGTGCCAAGTCTTGGTGCCTCTGTCACGGCTGCACACATGGCAGATGATGGTTTAGAGACGAGATTTCATCCAGGCTGTGTGCCATGAGCCGCTTCTCCTTCATGAGGTGTCATGCGCCGTCATTGAGGCAGAAGCAACTATTCTCAAACTGTTTGTCGAGGTATATTCTCGATAGTAGATCTAAGTAGACGTATGAGCTCGAGACGTCAATGGACACAAGGCACATGGTTTATATTGGTTCGGGCCTTCCTGAGGATAACAACCATACATCTTGTTTATGGTGTATTATATTGATGATGTTTCGCACTAGGGTTAGAGTTTCCCAATGCGAGTTCTGATGATCAATCTAAAGCCCCCTGCCCCACCTTATATACCCGAGGGGCTAGGATTACATAGAAAGCCTCCAAGTTCTTTAACATTTATCTCTAATTTTATTTTCCTACCTAATCTAAGTAATCACCCGAGTAGTAATTGTTGGTAGTCATAAATTCCCTTTTTCGACTACCAATTTAACATGAAAAGGTGGATCTTAACTGATAATGTAATGAAAATAATCTTTGTACTCATGAGTTCCACAAGTTTTGGTGAAATATGTGGTTGCCGGTGCTACAGGGTTAAAATAAGCAAAAACATGTGAAAATACCCCGTCCGCCGATCACGGTTGTGAAACAGCCATTTTCTGACAGCCGACAGGGTCGTTAATAGGCAAAATCAGCACCCGGTCAGGTCATCACCAAGTAAAATTGTTAACCGGCCGGATGATAAGCTATCATCATCCGGCATGGTGAATCAAGTGTTCAATCAATTCCCGGTCGTACAACAACACGACCTAGGACCACCGGCCAATTTGGAACTTCACCCCCTTACCCGGCCAACAAGCAAACACCATCGCCATGAAGCCATTTCCTAATTCCGATCCAAAAGATTTTCAAAGAGACAAAGGAAGGAAGTCGACACATGGCCCAACTGGGAGAGGGGAAGGACAACTAAGCCACTTGGTCAAAGGGCTGCTACACAAAAATAGGATGCCGCCCAGCGGGCCTTGCCACCCAGCGAGTCATGCCGCCTGGCCTACCGGGCCATTCGACCCATAAAACCTACTGCCCGGCCTGCCATGCCTACCGACATAAAGCCAAAGGAAAACGGCCAACCGACCCTCAAAACCAACCTCAGAACATCATTACGGCCATCTAAAATGAGTCAGTTGGAAAACCGACCAAATCGGGCGGCTGCCCGGCCGTCCGACCGACCCTGCCGCCCGGCCTCCACGGCCGCCCGGTGTACCCGGCCGCCCAGCCAATGATTTTTCACCATTTTTGGCCACCGACTTCCCACCGGCCTACAAGTACTCGCCCTCCATCATTTGGGTATAAATACGATAGTTTAGCCACCGGTTTAGACAACAATTGAAGAGGAGAACAACGAGCACCATACTGCAGAAATATAAGAGAATAGGGAGTGAGAATGAGAGGTAGAAGTTCGAGAGGGAGCCGGGAATGTCGGCTCCTTCTCCATCTTGTGCATAACCTTTTATCTGTGGGATCCTCGTGCATAACCTTTTATTGCTTTTATAGCATTAATTTGTTTAGACTTAGTTTTCCTTGGATTGCTTTTGTCCCCACAGGCTGTGTGGTAGGCGGCACGTGGTGACAGCCCTGTCTGTCCAATATTATAATCCATCATATTCGGGAAGTCTCAAGCAGGATTGTCTAGCGATAGCGTACCCACTAGTACATGAAGTTAGTTACCGATCATTATTAGTGGATCGTTTTCGTGCCCCGAAGCAGATAAATTGAAAGAGGAACTCATTAAATTACTTAGCAGGAGTTTACTACATTAGATTATTGTAACACCCTGATTTTTCAAAATTTGGAATATTTAAAAACTATCTAGAATTAATTAGGTTGTTAACATTTTTCTAAGAAAAAGAATTATTTTCTAAAGAAAATAATCAAATATAGGTTATTTTTTAAAATATTTGGTTGTTGCATTCATGTTGATTAGTTGCATTTAGGATTTTATTGTGTGTAAAAATCTATTTTTAAAATAGGATTAGGAATCAGTTTAGTTTTTAGATTGAGGAAAAGGAAATCAGAAAAGATAAGATAAAGAAAGCCAGACTTGGCCCTAGGCCCAATTCCCTTGGTCCATTTTCCCCTCCCCTCTCTTTCGGTCGTGGGCTGATTCTCTCCCCCTTTCCCCTCGAGGCCCACTTCCCCCTCTCCCCTCTTTCCCCCTTTCTCTCCCCCGGCTTGGACCTCCCTCCCTGGCGGGCCAGCCCCCCTGCTCTTTCCCTTTGGCCTGCCCACCCGTGCTCGGCCCATCCACAAGCCGCGCGGCCCAACAAGCCAACCCATCTCGAGCCCGCGCAAGCCGGCCTGGCCTAGCAGCCCTCGCGCGCCAGCCTGCCAGTCCCTGAAACCCTAACCGTAGCCGCCGCCGGGTCCAGCGCCGTCACCATTTTTGGCGTGCGTGCCAAGTTACCCCGGGGCCCGCGCCCTATAAATAGGGTGGGACCCGCCCCACGCCGCCTTTTCCCCCTGCCGCCTCGCTCCACGCTCCCCTGCGTCGCCGCCACCGCTCCACCGTCGCAGCCGCCGGAAGCCACCGTATCCGCCATTTCGCTCCGCCGCCTTGGCCCCTCCTCCGCTTGCCGTGCGCGCCCGGTGAGTCTCTGCCCATGCGCCGCCTCCCCGCGCCCCTTCCCGTCGGCCACCGTGCGTCGGTGCGCTTCCCTGGCGAGCTCGAGGAGGCTACCAATGGCCGTCACTGCCACCCTCGTTGCCGGCCGCCGCTGCCCTCGCCGGAATCGCTCCCGGCCGTCTGATCTAAGATCGACGGCGAGGTTTAGATCACCCGAAGGGGTATGGCCCCGGTCCACGGTGGACCGGTGGACCCACGGTCAATGCCCGGTCCACGAATCGAGTGGACCCAGTCCATAGGGGTTTTAGGGTTAAAATAATTTATTTAATTCCTGTTATTGTTATAGTTTTGTGTATAGGTCCCTAAAGTTTGTTAAAATTAGATTTTTAAACTTAATTTTCTACAAAACCTATAATTAATTGTATTTAAGCCCTGAGTGATTAATTAATTATTTTTTTAGCACTGTATTTTTATAGAAAACACCCTAGTACTTTCTTAAATAATATTTTAGCCTTGTATTTTTATAAAAACGCCCCTACACTTACTTTTAATTATATGTTAGTCTTGTATTTTTACACTTAGGCCCTGTACTTTTAATTATTTACATTTTAGTCCCTAATATTTTCTAAAATTATATTTTATACTTATATTTTACAATTTATCCCTTATACTTTTCTAAAATTAGTTTTAGGTCCCTAAACTTGTCTATTTTTATATTTTAGCCCCTGAAATTTTAAATCGTCATAACTTTTCAACCGTAGCTCAGAACTGAGAAATTCTTACACTAGAGTGATCGTAGTGTTTAATATTATTTATTCATACTGTTTCATATTATTTTGCTAATTTATTATTTTTCACCCTAGAACTTTAAACCTTCGTAACTTTTTACTCGTAACTCGAATTGAGGCGATTCTTGCGCTCAAGCGATCATAGCAACACGTACTTTTTCGTAGTAGTGCCTTCAATGTTGTTTTGTAATGTGTGGTGTAATGTTTCTTAATTTGTTTGTATGCTTGTTTCTCCGGTGTGACATTGAGTAGACGATCCACAGTTAGAGAACTTGAAGAATCTCCATCTTGAATACCTTGAGCAGCAGCAAAGGGAACCAGGCAAGTATCCTTGATGTATTTTGAACCTGTAGTGTGATTTCTTATGGGCGGTTAACCCATGGTTGGATACAGGCGGTGTAACCTGTAGTGTTGGATAGATGAGGTAACTTGTGGGAACTTTTCACCTAGCAAATAGGAGTGCTTTTCAAATGGTCTTAGGTGTAGTGCTTATTTATGCAAATGAACCATTATGTTAGCCTGTCTTCTATTAAGCCTGCATGTCATCTTTTCTCCCACTTGTTGAGTACGGCATGTGGTCACCCTTGCTATTTCCCTTTGTTGTTGTACTATAAACTGTTGCTCAGAGGATGGAGAGATGGACTACATTGACGAAGACTACTACTAGGCGAGCATGCCCCCGGTCGATTGCCTGTGGTGTTATGGTGTTTTCTGCTGCTAGTTATCGAGAGTGTCGTTTTAGTGTTTGAAGCCAATTATTTATGTAATAATAGTATGTTTTAATAATGACATTGGTTATACTGTTATTCACTTTACTGTCGATATGTGTGAAACTTGTTCCTGGGCACACATATAGCAAGCATTTGGTTTTGTCCTTAAAATCGGGTGTGACAGAAGTGGTATCAGAGCCGCGTCGACCGTAGGACGCAAGCCTAGATAGAGTGGTCATGTCCTAAGGTCTATTTTACAAACTAAAACTATTTTTTAAACTCTTTGGCTGAAAATTATAGTCTTGTTTAGATTTACTTTTGTTATTGGTCTTGTTTTTACCATGCAGTTTATAAAACCCTTTTTACTAATTCGTCTCTCCTATTTCAAAACTGTATAGATGGGCCGTACCAAGAAGACTTCTCATAGGTGTGATCACAACCCACGTTTCAGGCCTTCTCCAGAGCTCGTTCCTCTTGGATATGAAGAAGAGTTTGGGATAGAAGAGGCTGAACAAGAGATGGTGCCACCACCGAGTCCACCACCTTATCGTGACACTCGACTCTTCAAGGATGTAGGAAATAATGCAGGAAGGTTACCTCACATGCTTTGGGAGATGCTATAACAGTTGGGTTACGAGAAGGAACCAGAGTATTGTGGTACCCAAGTGACCTATGAAGGTTCTGAGCCTGCATGGAAGGTTCAAGTTCACATATTTTCTCTGAGACCGCTCCGAGGAACTTTTGAGGTGGAAAGGATTCATGAGGCCATTGCTCCACGGAAGTCTTTCTCCGCTGGGATCCGTGACGCCGCTCGCCAAGCTTGCATGGACAGTCGCTCTCGTTATCATTAGTATTTTGAAGATACAAGGTATGCTTACTTCCCTGTATCTGGATAAGGACATGAGAAGTTTAAGAAGCAAATCACTCTTACCATGGTGATTTCTAGGGACTTGGATTCAACCACGGAGGAACTAGGGTTTTGGCAGAAGAAATATGAGGATGCAATAAAGACAGTTCGCCAGCTCAAGCGATGTTTGCCTGATGACTTGGACTTACCTTTGGAAGAAGAGCTAAAGGACGCGACTCCTTCCTCACCACCTCGTAGAATGGCTAGTCATGCCCCACCAGCTTACGTCATTCCCAACCTTGACAAGGATTAGGAGGTCTATCCCTTAGTGGCTTCATAGGAGTCGATTAGTGTTATGGAGTCGAATAAATATAACGGTTTCGCGAGAGAGTCTTAGCGTTTGCACGTCCTTTTGTTTGGTTTGCTAGTTTGATTTGGTGTGATGAGTGTGATCTGGATTTTTTGTAATGAGTGCTGATGTGATGCAAGGCGTGTCTTGCAACCACATCCTTATACTATACTTTGTTTTTATTTTAATAAAGATTAGTTGATTTGGGGTATCTCTTTATCTACCTCTTTTGTTTCGCACCTCTTCTTTGCTTTACCATATCATATCCTTGCACTCTACCTATATCTTCTACCCATTTTTGCTTACCATATCCCGATTTACATCAGATGGCAAGGGGTGGAAACCGTAATAACAACAACGAGGAACAGGAGCAGCCACCCCCACAATTCTCTATGGAACAACTCATGGCTATGCAGACACAACTTCTCCAGACCATGCACCAGACCTTGGTGCAGCAACAGAACAACAATGTCGCAGGAGCTGCTCCCCAGCCTAGAGACAAGCTTGGAATTTCCAACGGACCAAACCTCCAACTTTCTCTCACTCTGTGGAGCCCATGGATGCAGACGATTGGCTAAAGACTATTGAAAAGAAGCTGCAAGTCGCTCAATGCAATAACAGGGATAAGGTGTTGTTTGCCGCACATCAGCTTGTTGGGCCCGCTGCTAATTGGTGGGATGCTTATGTTGCAGCCCATGACGAGCCTGATAGTATTAACTGGCATGAGTTCCAGAACAACTTTAGGTGTCACCATGTGCCTCAGGGAGTAATACGGCTGAAGAAAGAAGGAGTTCCAGGATCTGAAGCAGGGATCCATGACCGTGAGTGAGTATGTTGCTCACTTCACACAACTATCTAGGTATGCCCCAGGAGAAGTGGACACGGATGAGAAGAAGTGTGAGTGTTTTCTTGATGGGTTGAATAATGGCCTTGCCTATGCACTTGAGGCTCGTAGCTATGCGAACTTTCAAGAGATGGTGGATAAAGCTCTAGTCCTAGAGAACAGAAGGTCAAAGATGGATAGCAAGCACAAGCTAGAGCATCAAGGTCAGCAATGGGGCAGCAACACTAGGCCTCACATTGGATCATCATCTGGTGGACCTGTATTCCACTCTGGATAGCAAAGTGGACAGAAGAGGACTCAACCTACCGATCAAGGATTCTTTAATCCTCAACGTCAGTTTCAACGTTCCAACTCTCAGACGCCTCCTGTGTCAGCTCAAACCCAGCAGAGGACCAATGGCGATCAAACACCAACCACTAGTAGGAACTGCTACAGATGTAGAGAAAAGGGTCACTTTGCAAACCAATGCTCCAACCCGCAGACGCGGCAACCTCCGACCCAAGATGTTGCCCCAACACCCAACCGCAATGGTAACTTTGCCCCGACAGCAGCCAAGCAGAACTATGCTAGAGGTCGAGTCAACCAGGTTGCTCTTGACGATGCTCAGAAATCCCTAGACGTTGTTCTTGGTATGTTACTCGTTAACTCAAACCCTGCTGTTGTTTTGTTTGATTCTAGAGCATCACATTCATTCATGTCATCCAAGTATGTGGCCAAGTACAACATTACCATCACCTTGCTTAGGAATAAGATGATAGTTAGTTCACCTGGAGGGGAATAGAAAGCAGAACATGGATGTCATAAATTAAGTGTTAGCATAAGGGGGGTAGACTGTACTATGAGTTTCACTGTTTTAGATTCCAAGGGTATAGATGTGATACTTAGAATGAATTGGTTAACCAAGCACAAGGGAATCATAGATTGTGCTAGAAAGGCGGTCAAGTTGACACATCCCAATGGAGAAGAGGTGGAATATGTGGCAAAAGCATTTCCACATGACAAGGAAAGGTTGGACATCGATGCACCCAACGAAGTGAGAGCCTAGTTTCCTTCTTTCTTTCTGGTCCTGTCCAAATCTCGGGACGAGATTCCTTTTAAGGGGGGGTAGATTTGTAACAACCTTTTTTCAAAATTTTGAATACTTTAAAATTTTCTAGAATTAATTAGGTTGTTAACATTTTTAAAGAAAAAGAATTATTTCCGAAAGAAAATAATCAAATATAGGTTATTTTTTTAAAATATTTGATTGTTGCATTCATGTTGATTAGTTGCATTTAGGATTTTATTGTGTGTTAAAATCTATTTTTAAAATATGATTAGGAATCAATTTAGTTTTTAGAATGAGGAAAAGGAAATCAGAAAAGAAAAGAGAAAGAAAGCCAGACTTGGCCCTAGGCCAAATTTCCCTGGTCTATTTTCCCCTCTCCCTCTCTTTCAGTCGTGGGCCGATTCTCTCCCCCTTCCCCTCGAGGCCCACTTCCCCCTCTCCCCTCTTTCCCACTTTCTCTCCCCCGGCTTGGGCCTCCCTCCCTCGTGGCCCAGCACCCCTCCTCTTTCCCTTCGGCTTGCCCACCCGCGCTCGACCCACCCGCAAGCCGCGCGGCCCAACAAGCCAACCCACCACGCGCCTGTGCAAGCCGGCCTGGCCCAGCAGCCCTCACGCGCCAGCCCGCCCGCCCCTGAAACCCAAACCGTAGCCGCCGCCGTTTTTGGCACGCATGCCAAGGTACTCCGGGGCCCGTGCCCTATAAATAGGAAAGGACCCGCCTCACGCCGCCTTTTCCCCCTGCCGCCTCGGTCCCCGCTCCACTGCGTCACCGCCACCGTGCCGCCGTGGCAGCCACCGGAAGCCACCGCAGCCGTCATTTCGCGCCGCCGCCTTGGCCCCTCATCCGCTTGCCGTGCTCGCCCGGTGAGTCTCTGCCCTTGCGCCGCCTCCCCGCGCCCCTTCCTGCCGGCCACCGCGCGTCAGTGTGCCTCCCCGGCAAGCTCCGGGAGGCCACCAATGGCCATCGCCGCCTCCCTCGTTGCCGACCGATTTGAGATCGGCGGCCAGTATTAGATCACCAGAAGGGGTATGGCCCCGGTCCACGATGTACCGGTGGACCCCGGTCCATGAACCTAGTGGACCCGGTCCATAGGGTTTTTAGGTAAAAAAAATTTATTTAATTCCTGTTATTGTTATAGCTTTGCGTATAGGTCCCTAAAGTTTGTTAAAATTAGATTTTTAAACCTAATTTTCTACAAAACTTATAATTATTTGTATTTAAGCCCTGAGTTATTAATTAATTATTTTTTTAGCACTGTTTTTTTTATAGAAAACACCCTAGTATTTTCTTAAATAATATTTTAGCCCTGTATTTTTATAAAAATGCCCTTACAGTTACTTTTAATTATATTTTAGTCCTGTATTTTTACACTTAGGCTCTGTACTTTTAATAAATTACATTTTAGTCCCTAATATTTTCTAAAATTATATTTTATACTTACATTTTACAATTTAGCCCTTATACTTTTCTAAAATTAGTTTTAGGCCCCCTAAACTTGTCTGTTTTTATATTTTAGGCCCTGAAATTTCAAATGGTCAAAACTTTTCAACCGTAGCTCAGAACTGAGAAATTCTTGAACCAGAGTGATCGCAGTGTTTAATATTATTTATTCATACTATTTCATAATATTTTGCTAATTTATTATTTTTAACCCTAGAACTTTAAACCTTCATAACTTTTTACTCGTAACTCGGATTGAGGCGATTGTTACGCTCACGCGATCGTAGCAACACGTACTTTTTCGTAGTATTGCCTTAAATGTTGTTTTGTAATGTGTGGTGTACTATTTCTTAGTTTGTTTGTATGCTTGTTTTTTTTGGTGTGACGTTGAGTAGACGATCCGCAGTTAGAGAACTTGAAGAATCTCCATCTTGAAGACTTTGAGCAGCAGCAAAGGGAACTAGGCAAGTATCCTTGATGCATTTTGGACCTATACTTTACATTCTTCTCTATTTTCTATGCATGCTTGGTAATACTGAATCCTATGTGTCATCATCCTGTTCCATCTTATTCCTTGTCGCCTGGGTTCTGGTGTAGCTTATAGTGTGGGTACGTCATGCTTAGTTTGCTATGTCGGGAATGGAAGTGTCTATTGTTAATCTTGACTAATGGTTCACTTTAACATAATGATCATGAGGGATGGGTAATCCTTTTTAGCAACATGGAACCTAGGTGATCCAAGCAGGAGGATGACAAGGATGGTGCAGGTATGCACGTGTACTCTATACACTACTATGGGATTGTGGTGGTACCTGCTTGAGATCACAAGAGTTAGGTTGTGGAGCGACCACCCAGGAAAACAGCGCAAAGCACGTGTCTGATATGGGTAGGCTTGATTGAGTCTCAAGATGTCTTCCCAGTTTTGTGGGCAGTCGAGGAATAGGGACGGGACGGTTTACTCTCGGACTCAGGCGTGGGACGGTTTACTCCCAAACCACGACACCAGAGGAGGCTTCTGTAGGAATGGTTTAATTCCGCAGTGGTGAAACTTTAGCATGGATTATTTGTAAGCTGGGAAGCTCTTTGAAAGACCTTGTGGTGATCTCTTGGCCTCACACCTTTGGTGGTGTGATATGGGCAACATGGAGACTCTCTAGTCACTGCATAGTGATGAAAACACCAACCTGTGGGTAATGTTGTGCAACCTTTGCAGAATGTCAAACTGTTATAACAGCCGTGCTCACGGTCATGAGCAGCCTGGATCCTTACACGCTTAGGAAGGTTGATGATGGGTGAACTTGGTGGGTAGCCAAGTTTGGTTTGGGCGGTGTAACCCTTGGTTTGCTATAGGCGGTGTAACATGTAGTGTGGTTTCTTATGGGCGGTTTAACCCATGGTTGACTATAGGCGGTGTAACCTGTAGTGTGGTTTCTTATGGGTAGTTTAACACATGGTTGGCTACAGGCGGTATAACCTATAGTGTTGGATAGATGAGGTAACTTGTGGGAACTTTTCACCTAGTAAATAGGAGTGCTTTTCAAATGGTCTTAGGTATAGTGCTCATTTATGCAAATGAACCATTATGTTAGCCTTTCTTGTATTAAGCCTGCATGTGATATTTTTCCCCACTTGCTGAGTACGGCATGTGCTCACCCTTGCTATTTCCCTTTGTTGTTGTACTATAAACCACTGCTCAGAAGATGGAGAGCTGGACTACATTGACGAAGAATACTACTAGGCGAGCGTGCCCCCGGTCGATTGCCTGTGGTGTTATGGTGTTTTCCGCTGCTAGTTAACGTGAGTATTGTTTTAGTCTTTGAAGACAATTATTTATGTAATAATGATACATTTTAATAATGATATTGGTTATAGTGTTATTCACTTTACTGTCAATATGTGAGAAACTTGTTCCTAGGCACACATATACCAAGCATCCGGTTTTGTCCTTAAAACCGGGTGTGACAATTATCTGGCCCGAGGACCTCTTCTCTGTATAGAACCTATTCTTCTCTCAACCATTTTTGTTCCTCTCCTTTGTGCACTAGAGATGGATTAGGATAGAATTTCACTTCTCGTTTCCCGTGGATTCGATACCTTGGAATACTGCCGGGTGAAGGCTACATTGGCATTCGTACGCTTGCGGATTTCTCTGTTAGGCTTAAGAATCGCCAATAGTAATGTTCATGGTCTCTATCTTCATTGTATCACTATTGGACCTGACTTTTATACCCGTCATATCCGAGTAATTAATTATTCGGGGTACACATACTCTACAGTAGCCCCTAGGAACTTTACAATTTTCGATCTTGATACATTAAAATTGAAAAATACTTCAATCATATCTTCAAGATCTTCAAAACAAAAAATATATTCTTATCCATGTGCACCTAATTAGGTGTACTGAATGAGTATAGCCTCCGACTCAAAAGATATTTAGATTTCTAAATATCTTATGAGTCTTCAATCATCATAACATCATTTGAAATCAATTCGATTGCTGCACCTAATTAGGTGTAGCCCCTGACTCAGATGTAATTTAAAATAAATTGATTGTGAGTCAGAAAGGAAACTTAACACACCATGTCATATAATATATCTCTTTTCCTATGTTTTAACAAAAACTATAACCCACAAGAATGGGTCTATCACTTTTCCGTGTGATTTCAATGAAAGACGTAGCCCCATGTGTGGGTGTACCACTTCCCTGAATGAAAGCTGTAATCCCCAAGGGTCTACCACTCCCGAGTAATTTCCATGAAAAGTAACTTAATCAGGTCATGAAAAACAAAAGGGAATGATTTTATACAAACTGAGTAGCATAGCTCTATCATCATATTAACCATTAGTTATCTGAGTGATTTCAATAATAAATCACATATGCACTATTGTACAACCGACTGATTTGTACAAAAAAAAAACACTTTTCAAGCAACAAATCATCTTCCTGGCTTAACATAACAGGAATAACTCACTAACAAAATTTCAGGGGTCATTTTGCAAAAAAATGTCACATCACAATCACTTGCAGATCCAAAAAAACCGTGTATATCAATCCTGCGACGCAAAGCCAATATACTTGCTAAATGCAATTCCAATAATAAAACTATGAACACTAGCTCTGATTATACGGGTTGTATACTATGCGTCCCAATAATTTCCATTAGACAATCACTTCTTCATTCGCACGTATATTAGGTCAATGACTCGGTGCCCATAAATACTGGCTTAGGTCAAATAGCCAAAGTGTCACATTCTTCCTCCTTTCATTCTTTGCGCCACTGCCGGTTGCTGAACCTTCGGCCTCCAAACCCTAGTTGTGTGCCACAAGCTTCAAGATCCCATCCATGGCGCCGAATAAATCTTACTCAGCAAGGAAGGGTTCCCCAAATGACAAAACTTCTATCGATGCCACCGCGTCGCAATCCTCGACGCTGATAGAGGATGACCCTGAGCTTGATATTCCACAAGGGTTAAAGGAATCCCTGGAATCTACCATGAACGCAAAGAAGATAAACAAGTTGGTTCGCGATGGCGTTCTTCAAAATCAGGAGACGGCACGGTGGGCTGAGTTGATAGGTCAAACCATCCCCCAAACTCATGTTGACCATACTAATATTTTCGCTCCCTTCTTTTATCGTTGATTTGGCTTGCCTGCTTCTGATTTCTTCCACGGATTACTCCATTTCTATGGGATCCATCTTATCAACCTCAACTCTAACTCCATTCTTCAGATTTCTATACTCGTGTATCCATGAGAGGTATTTATGGGAGTGTACACCCATTTCAATCTGTTCAAAAATCTGTTTATGCTAAAGAACAATAACAAAAGCGTTATTGGGGATACGGGTACCCAACTCTGAAACAAAATCCATGTACATCAATGTGCCCCTTCCTCAGACCAAAAAGGGTTGGCATGCCGAGTGGTTCTATAGCAGCAAGCACAAATCGTTCAACAACCTTCTTGGTCTGAAAAACCATCTCTAGAGAAACATGGTGAGGTTGACAGGTTGTCGAAACAAATCAGAGAGCTTAAGAAGAATGGCATTACTGTTGGATAAATTAGCACTTTTAGTTTTATATTAATCTAGAAATAAATCATAAGCATGATTAACAGATTGCATGATGAACTAGACAAGTCTACGCAAGATCTAGATAGGTCTATAAGGCCAGACAAAAGCATAACATCTACCATACTAGCAACATCCATTATAGATAAACAGATTATGAAAGCTAGTATGGAAGACATGGTTTGAGACGAGAGTTTGTATGTTTCCTTCTGGACTAGGTAGAGGAGGCGGCGACGACATGCAGCAACATCACATTGTTGGCGATGGTGGGTGAGACCGACTCGATGATGAGAAAGACGAGCCGTGGCGACGAGCTTGACGAAGACGAGGAAGCGATCGAGCAGTCATGCAGAGCGCTTCCCAAAAACCTTATTCGCCCTCTCTCAGTGCAGGGTCGCAGAGGACGATGGTTCCGGAGACCTGCTCTCCCGTTTGCCGGTGGACGCTGACGATCGAGATGGAGAAGTCTTGGCGGCGCAGCAGTAGCGAGAGGCAAAACCCTAGGCGATTACATGATGTGATTTGCGGCGATACCCGTACGTATTTATAGGGAGGAACTGCTAGGGTTGGGCATCCCGCAACCGAGTCGGTTACCATATTAATACGTCGGCATAACCAAATATATGGAAACATATGGAACACGTAGCAAAAAAAAAGTGCAAAAGGAAGCCATGCCCCCGCAAGGCAATTAACCGAATTTTGGCGGACCATTCACGCAGGTGATGCGCGCCCGCGCCCATCGCCCACGCCCCGCTCGGCCCGGCCCACCCGGACAAGGCGAGGCGAGGCGAGGCGAGGCGAGCGGGCGTGCGCGTGTGTTCTTCCTTCTTCTCATCCACACACTTGCAAGAGATGCTAGAGCAACCAACCTTATAAGTTGGACTCCCTCCACCTCTACTAGCAATGTGGGACTAAACCTTTGCACTCCCACCACTCATGAATGGGCCTTTGAGATTTTTCAGGAATTATTGTGAATATTAATGGGCCAAGCCCATGTAATTCTAGCAATCCCCCACCAGATCTCAAAGTCCGAGCTAGACTTTGCCTCACCCCACTGTTATTTAATATACCAGTATTTTCAGTGGAGACTGTTAAGTTGAACTTCCACCTAGAACAATAAGCTACACTCATTCACAACTTGAACAATGGACTATGCCTTGAATTGCAAGCTTTATGCAAACAAGTTTCACTTACTGTCATAACTGATACTAGACCTTCAGTAGCCTTCTCTGTAGGTGGAGCATATAGGTCATACTCCCTTGGTCTGTCATGAGCTTAATAGAGATCACCCAAATCTCACGGATTGCGACCTTACAACAATCGGGCTCATATAGGTGTACTCATTCAAGAATGTTCTATAGGACAACATCTTCGCTATTTAAAACCAACTGAATACATTAAGGCAACAAACAACCTGCCATACAGATATCGAGAGTAATGCATCGCTACTCGAGTGGGTTATAAAAGGTTACTCTCATGTTAACCAATAACTTGTTCTTCCCAGGTCCTACTTCACGGGATCTCCGATCACATAGGTTGGGTTACTACTATGGAATAACACATATGGTTCTCATACCCATCTCCTTCGATGCACTGTCTATCACATTACGTGACAGCCCCTTGGTGAATTGATCTGCCAGGTTCTCACCAGTTGAAATATATTCTACTGATATGACTCCGGAGTTTCTCATTTTCCTGACAGACTTCAAACGTCTCTTAATATGTCTTGATGACTTCATATTGTCCTTAGAATTGTTCACTTTGACTATCATAGTTTGATTGTCACAATTCATGAGGATTGCCGGCACAGGTTTCTCGATAATAGGCAAGTCCATCAAGAGCTCACGTAGCCAATCGGCCTCGACTGTAGCTGTATCTAGTGCGGTAAGCTCTGCTTCCATGGTAGACCTCATCAAAATGGTCTGTTTGCATGATCTCCATGAAACAGCAGCACCACCAAGAGTAAATGCATATCCACTCATGGCATACAGCTCATCAGCATCAGATATCCAATTGGAATCACTATAGCCCTTTAGTACTGCTGGATATCCAGAATAATGAATTCCATAATCCATAGTACCAACTAAATAGTGCATTACCCGCTCAAGTGCATGCCAATGATCATCTCCCGAGCAAGAAGTAAACCGGCTCAGTTTGCTCACAGCAAACGAGATGTCAGGCCTAGTAGCACTAGCTGAATACATAAGTGATCCAATAATCTGAGAATATCTTAATTGGTCTCTACCAATTCTCTTATTCTTTCGAAGGATCAAGCTAGGATCATAAGGTGTTGGAGAAGGTCTCTGCCAATTCTCTTATTCTCTGCCAAAACGGTTTAAGAGCTTCTCAACATAATGAGGTTGCGTAAGAGTAATCCCATTCTCTCCTTTGATTAGCTTGATGTTCAAGATAACATCAGCCTCATCCAGATCCTTCGTATCAAAGCTTTGGCACAAAAAATGATGAGGACATCACTCCTATGGATAAACACAACACTCCTCCAAATCTGGACTTGCAAGGTCCAATGACTAGAGCTCGTGCACGACGACTAAATTTAGAGGTGAGCTCGTTCCTACGTTCTTCGCTATATGTTACTTTTGAGAATGGTTTGCTACCTAATGATTATTTTATGATTAGAAACCATGGAGAGGACTAGGAGATGATGGGAGAAGGAGTTGGGAACGTGGAGGACCAGCAAGGGTGATGTGAACAAGGGTTCCCGATCTTCCGATAGGTTCTGATAATCTTGATTAAGGCGGAGGCGATACACAAATCGATCCGGCTTCCGAACGACACGTTCTGAACCCCGCAATCACAGCACAACGTCTCCTCTGGTTATCAACCGTTCAAGAACGATTGACCTCGCCGAGAAGGCTTATCCTTGCCTGCAAATCAAGAACACAAGCAAGAACAAAGAAGAATGCAACCAAATTTGCAAGTATACGATGAATCTCACAAGTTGGGGTCTCACAAACCGATCAAACGGCAAAACTGTTATCAACAAAATAATCTAAGCAAAACCCGAACCCTAATGGTGCGGCGGCGGCTGTATATAAAGACACTAGGGTCGTGCAAGACCCTCTGGACGCGCCCTAATTGGGCTCAACTAGATACAAAGCCCAAAGGCCAAAAATAGGCGACGCAGCACCGACACAGATTCTGGACTCTGTATTGTTTTGACGATTCCCGATGACTCCGGATGAATTTTGACATGAGGCCAGCGGCATTGCAAAGGGCTTCTCCTTATCTTTCCGTGCATATGTAGAACGTCCAAATCCGAGTCCGTATGCGTCCTGGGCGACTGTTTTAGTACAGACTGGTCCTGGGCCCCGAAATAGACTCGAAGTCGGTTTTGATTGGGCCTATACTTTGGCTTCCAAGCCCTTGCTGGTCCTCCACGTTCCCAACTCCTTCTCCCATCATCTCCTGGTCTTCTCCATGGTTTCTAATCATAAAATAATCATTAGGTAGCAAACCATTCTCAAAAGTAACATATAGCGAAGAACGTAGGAACGAGCTCACCTCTAAATTTAGTCGTCGTGCACGAGCTCTAGTCATTGGACCTTGCAAGTCCAGATTTGGAGGAGTGTTGTGTGTATCCATAGGAGTGATGTCCTCATCATCCTCCCCCTCTTGAAGTGGAGTCGTCCTCGACTCGAGCTCATCCTCTTCTCCCAAGTATGGTTTCAAATCTGAAATGTTAAAAGTAGGACTAACCGACGACTCGAGAGGCAGCTCAAGTTTGTATGCATTATCATTAATCTTCTCTATTATTTTGAATGGACCATCAGCTCTAGGCATTAGTTTAGACTTTCTCAATTCTGGAAATCTATCCTTCCTTAAGTGTAACCACACTAAATCTCCTACATCAAGCTTTACTTCCTTTCTACCCTTACTACCAGCAATTTTATACTTTTCATTCATCTTTTCAATGCTAAGTCTAGTGGTCTCATGCATTTGCAAAATAAATTCAGCATGCTCCTTAGCATCAACATGAACTCTCTCATTAATAGGTAGAGGAAGTATATCAAGTGGAGTACGGGGATCAAAACCATAGACTACCTTGAATGGACTTACCTTGGTAGTAGAATGTGTTGCCCGATTATAAGCAAACTCAACATGAGGTAAGCATTCTTCCCATTGCTTCGAATTTTTCTTCAAAATAGCTCGCAACATAGTACCCAAAGTGCGGTTCACAACCTCAGTTTGTCCATCAGTTTGTGGATGACAAGTTGTAGAAAATAACAACTTTGTACCCAACTTATTCCAAAGCGTGCGCCAAAAATGACTCAAGAATTTTGCATCACGATCTGAAACAATAGTAGAAGGCATACCATGTAAACGTACAATTTCTTTGAAAAAAAGATCAGCAATGTAACTAGCATCATCAGTTTTATGACATGGTATAAAGTGTGCCATCTTGGAAAAACGATCCACAACAACAAAAATGCTATCGCTCCCCCTCTTAGTCCTAGGCAGTCCTAAAATAAAGTCCATAGAAATATCCGCCCAAGGAATAGAAGGAACAGGAAGTGGCATGTATAAACCATGTGCATTTCAATCGAGACTTAGCTTTTTGACATGTAGTGCAGCGAGCAACAAAACGCTCAACATCTTTCCTCATCCTTGGCTAAAAGAAGTGTGTGGCCAAAATATCCTCTGTCTTCTTAGCACTAAAATGACCCATCAATCCACTTCCATGCGCCTCCTGCAACAACAAAAGACGAACGGAACCAACTGGAATGCATAGGCGGTTAGCTCTAAACAAGAATCCATCATTCAACACAAATTTGTGTCAAGCACGACCTTCTTTACAGTGCAGTAATACATCTTTAAAATCAACATCAGCAACATATTGTTCTTTAATTGCCTCAAGTCCAAAAATTCTACAATCAAGTTGAGACAACAAAGTATATCGCCTAGATAAAGCATCAGCAATCACATTATCTTTCCCTTTCTTATGTTTAATAATATAAGGAAAAGACTCAATAAACTCAACCCATTTAGCATGTCTACGGTTCAAATTGCATTGAGAACGAATATACTTAAGTGATTCATGATTAGAATGAATAACAAATTCTTTGGGCAACAAATAATGACGCCACGTCTCTAAAGAACGTACAAGTGCATATAGTTCCTTATCATACATGGAATAATTCAAAACAGGCCCAGTAATTTTCTCACTAAAGTATGCAACAGGTTTACCATCTTGCATCAAAACACCACCAATGCCTATACCACTAGCATCACATTCAAGCTCAAAAGTCTTATCAAAATTGGGTAATTGCAGCAATGGTGCATGTGTAAGTTTGTCCTTCAAAGCATCAAAAGACTCATGATGTACCTTACCAAAATGGAACTCAACGCCCTTCTTTGTCAACTCATGCAATGGTGCAGCAATGGTGCTGAAATCTTTGACAAAGCGGCGGTAGAAACCTGCAAGACCAAGAAAACTCCTCACCTGTGTGATAGTTTTTGGTACAGGCCAGCTCTTTATGGCTTCAATCTTCGCCTCATCCACCTCAATTCCCTGTGGAGTCACAACATAGCCAAGAAAAGAGACTCGATCCGTGCAAAAGGTGCACTTCTCAAGGTTACCAAATAAACGTGCAACTCGCAAAGCATCAAAAACAGCACGCAAATGAATCATATGATCATCCATGGATTTGCTATAAATCAAGATATCATCAAAGTAAACAACCACAAATTTGCCAATAAAAGGTCTTAAAACCTCATTCATCAAACACATGAAAGTACTGGGTGCATTAGTTAACCCAAAAGGCATTACTAACCACTCATACAACCCGAATTTGGTTTTGAAAGCTGCTTTCCATTCATCTCCAAGTTTCATTCTAGTTTGATGGTAGCCACTACGCAAATCAATTTTAGTAAAAATTATAGCACCACATAACTCATCAAGCATGTCGTCTAGCCTAGGAATAGGATGACGATACCTAATAGTAATGTTATTAATGGCTCTACAATCTACACACATACGCCAAGAACCATCTTTCTTAGGAACCAAAAGTACAGGAACAGCACAAGGACTAAGTGATTGACGAACATACCCACGATCCAAAAGGTCTTGGACTTGTCGTTGTATCTCCTTAGTCTCCTCAGGGTTGGTCCTATAAGCAGCACGGTTTGGTAAAGTAGCACCAGGAATCAAATCAATTTGATGCTCAATCCCTCTCAAAGGTGGCAATCCCGGGGGTATCTCAGCTGGGAAAACATCCTCATACTCCTGCAAAAGGTTAGTGACAGCAGGAGGCAAAGCACTAGAAGCAATATCACCAAGCAAAAACAAGGCTTGTTTGCATCTCAAAGCATAGCAAATATCATGAGTAGAAATTTCAGCAAGCTCAGATTTTGTGGCAAGACATTAACGACCTTGTAATTTAATTGCAGCACCCTTAGAACTTGAAGAATCATTGACATTACTTGGTGTAGAAGCAGAATTAACAGGTTGCTGAATTTCAGGGTTTTATTTTTCAAACTAGCAGCTCGTTCTAAATCAGCTTGTACAATTTCAGCAGGCGTCATTGGTAACAAAGTAATTTTAGTTCCTTTATGCATAAAAGTGTACTTATTACTTTTACCATGGTGTACAGCATCATTATCAAATTCCCAAGGTCTACCCAATAAAAGTGAACAAGCTTGCATGGGTACAACATCACAATCAACAGAATCCACATAGGAACCAATGGAAAAAGGAACTCTGCAAGTTTGTGTTACCTTAGCTTTTCCAGAGTCATTTAACCACTGAATGTAGTATGGATGTGGATGTGGGCGTGTGGTCAAATCAAGCTTCTTAACCACATCAGAACTCACCAAATTGTTGCAGCTTCCTCCATCAATAATGACACGTGCCCGACGGTTCTTGATGACGAAGAAAATCTGGAACAAGTTATGTCGCTACATTATCTCGGGCTGCTGGATTTGTGTGCTAAGCACACGCTGCACAATAATATTCATGTAGCCCGTGGTATCTCCGCCTCCAAGGACGAGGTCACCGCTGGTGGCAGCGACATCCTCCTCCTCATCCTCCACATCGGAGGTGCTCATGTAACCGCCATCATCTGTCGCCACATATGCCCGCCTACTTGGGCAATCTTTCTGCACATGGCCAAGACCATGGCATCGGTGGCACTGAATCCCTGTAGTGCGTCCCGTCGAAGCAACAGAAGAGGCACTACTAGCCGGTACCTGCACAGAATTTTTACCTGAGCGCGTAGAAGGGGCAGGGGCTGATCTTGGTGCTGCAGAAACAACACTAGCTGGTGGGGGCGGCCGGAAAGATGGCTTGGGCAGCCCCGAAGTCCCCGTCGGCCGTGGTGGGTAGAAATTCCTAGACTTGCTGTACTCCTCAAAAGCCTGGAAAAGTCCCTATGATTCTTTCTCTGCAAGCATAGCATACTGGAAACACTGGTTGAGGGTATAAAATTCTTTATAATCAAGGATGTCCTGAATTTCTTTTCTCAAACCAGAATAAAAGCAGCAAATCTGATCCTCTACTTTTTCAACCACAGCACAACGAATCAAACCCTTCTGAAGCTCACTAAAATACTCCTGAGCAGTTTTATCTCCTTGATCTAAACGCTGCAGTTTATTACGAATTTCTCTATAAAAAGAAGAAGGAACAAAATGATCACGCATTTCTACCTTAAGTTCTTCCCAAGTAGTAGGCAAATCGGTTTCAGCAGCTAGACCACTCCACCAAACAATAGCAAAGTCCTTAAACTCACTAGTGGCTTGTCTAACTCTATGTTGTTCAGGAACAAGATGGGCATTAAATTTTTGTTCTACCGTCATTTCCCAATCAAGGTAAGCATCACCATCGTACTGACCCGAAAACGAAGGAATTGAAAACTTAATTTTAGCATATGGATCATCTGGAGCATAGTTACCTTGTGTGCGACGGTTGTGGTTGTGGAAACCACCCATACCTTGAGGGTTACGTTGCAAACGGCGTCGTAACCTTACGGTCCTTGTAGCTGACCTATCGACGGTGCCATCAGCCTTATACACCGTTGCTTCATCATGATCGTCTTCAACGTCGTTGTTGGTGTCGTTGTTGGTGTTGGTGTTGTTGTTGTTGTTGTTGTTGTTGTTGTTGTTGTTGGTCTTGTGAGCGGTCTCCAATTCGACAACCTGATCGGTTAGCTTAGAGACTCTCTTATCCAACCGCTCAATGCTTTCTCCCAGGTGAAGCTTGGTGACGGCGTCGGTGACAGCCCTGGTGATCGTCTCTGCCAAATCACTCTGAACCGGCTGCAAAGCCTTCTGTAACTGATTTTGGCTCACGCACTCATCCAATTTTGAGGGTGAAGCACCCTCCCCATCGCTTCCTGACATCAGAAACACCAAAACAGGAAACAAGAAGTGAAGGTTATCCCTACAAAACTACTAAGCAGTGGTGCCTCTCAACACAGCAAAAGTAAGTTTCTTGCAAAGCTCTTACAAAGTTCTGAAAACAACAAAGCGAAGGATACCAGGGAGAAGTGTTCCACGATTGCAAGGGTTACCAAATAACCTATGTGCTGTCCAGAAGAAGTATGTAGAGCTAGGAAGGCCAAATATATATATATGAGTGGCACACAAATCAAAAACAGATAGTAAAGCTGAATAAGTGCCCAAATAACTTGTCCCTAGTTGCTGGTCTAACTATGTCCTAGAACAGTAGTGATAGCAAAGAAGAAACAAAGAGACAAAGGGACACAGTCGATAACAGGGGGCTTAGTGTAAAACAGCCAAACTCAGAAATTCCAGGGGGCTAGATGGAGCACTAGTAGGAATCCCAAATTTCTTTTTATTTTATTTTATTTTTTTGATTTTTGTTTCCAACTCAATAGCAAACAGGAAGAAACCGCAAAAAATTTCAGCTCAAACCAAGCTAGGACGTGGCCTACAGAAAATCTTGAAGTTTCAGAAAACGTCGGGTTTCAACTTGAATGAATTTTTTCTTTATCTTCCCGATTTTTTTTGAATTTTTTAACGAGGGCACACAGGGCGTAGCCGAGTGTGGGTATGCTCAACTTTTCGTCAAGAATCTCCTGTAAAAATTTCAGCCAAAACGGACAACCGAGCGAAAAGTTATGGCTGTTTTACCAAAGGGGTGTCGGAATCGGTTATGAAGAACCCGGGGGTTTGAGTGAAATCCGAGTCGGGCTTGGGGTCGGGTAGGGAGTTTTTTGGCGAGGTGGATGCAGCGGAAAGTGGAATTTATGAAAATTGGTCCGAGGTGGTGAGGGTAGGTTTAGGGTGGGATTAGGGTGGGTGTGTTGATCAATCAACCCTAGCACACAAAGCCGACAAAACCGAGGATGGTGAAGGGGATGGCGGCTAGGGTTGCAAGGGAAACACTACTGACGACAAAAACACAAACTAAACCAGCGACTAAACAAGAACTAGGGCACAAACTCAACACTACGGAATCTGAAATTGAAATATGCAAAGGCTAAACACGTGGTTATGGGCGGGGGAAATTTTTTTTTTGGGTATTTTCTGTGGACGATAGGAAGAACACGAAAATATGCAAAGGGTAGTGTGAACCTGACGGTGCACCTGAAGCTCTGATTACCACTTGATGTGAACAAGGGTTCCCGATCTTCCGATAGGTTCTGATAATCTTGATTAAGGCGGAGGCGATACACAAATCGATCCGGCTTCCGAACGACACGTTCTGAACCCCGCAATCGCAGCACAACGTCTCCTCTGGTTATCAACCGTTCAAGAACGATTGACCTCGCCGAGAAGGCTTATCCTTGCCTGCAAATCAAGAACACAAGCAAGAACAAAGAAGAATGCAACCAAATTTGCAAGTATACGATGAATCTCACAAGTTGGGGTCTCACAAACCGATCAAACGGCGAAACTGTTATCAACAGAATAATCTAAGCAAAACCCGAACCCTAATGGTGCGGTGGCGGCTGTATATAAAGACACTAGGGTCGTGCAAGACCCTCTGGACGCGCCCTAATTGGGCTCAACTAGATACAAAGCCCAAAGGCCAAAAATAGGCGACGTAGCACCGACACAGATTCTGGACTCTGTCTTGTTTTGACGATTCCCGATGACTCCTGATGAATTTTGACATGAGGCCGGCGGCATTGGAAAGGTCTTCTCCTTATCTTTCCGTGCATATGTAGAACGTCCAAATCCGAGTCCGTATGCGTCCTGGGCGACTGTTTTAGTACAGACTGGTCCTGGGCCCCGAAACAGACTCGAAGTCAGTTTTGATTGGGCCTCTACTTTGGCTTCCAAGCCCTTGCTGGTCCTCCACGTTCCCAACTCCTTCTCCCATCATCTCCTGGTCTTCTCCATGGTTTCTAATCATAAAATAATCATTAGGTAGCAAACCATTCTCAAAAGTAACATATAGCGAAGAACGTAGGAACGAGCTCACCTCTAAATTTAGTCGTCGTGCACGAGCTCTAGTCATTGGACCTTGCAAGTCCAGATTTTGAGGAGTGTTGTGTGTATCTATAGGAGTGATGTTCTCATCAAAGGGCTTGGAAGCCAAATTGGAGGCCCAATCAAAACCGACTTCGAGTCTGTTTCGGGGCCCAGGACCAGTCTGTACTAAAATAGTCATCCAGGACGCATACGGACTCGGATTTGGACGTTCTACATAAGCACGGAAAGATAAGGAGAAGACCTTTCCAATGCCACCGGCATCATGTCAAAATTCATTCGGAGTCATCGGGAATCGTCAAAACAAGAGAGAGTCCAGAATTTGTGTTGTTGCTGCGTCGCCTATTTTTGGCCTTTGGGCTTTGTATCTAGTTGAGCCCAATTAGGGGCGCGTCTAGAGGGTCTTGCACGACTCTAGGGTCTTTATATACAGCCGCCGCCGCACCATTAGGGTTGGGGTTTTGCTTAGATCAATTCTGTTCATAAACAGTTTTGCCGTTCATTAGTATGTGAGACCCCAACTTCGAGAGTTTAATCATACATCTGCAATTGTGTTGCATTCTTCATTGTTCTTGCTTGTGTTCTTGATTCGCACGCTGGGATTAGCCTTCTCGGCGAGGTCAATCGTCTTTGGACGGTTGATAACCAGAGGAGACGTCGTGCTGCGATTGCGGGGTTTAGGACGTTGCTGTTCTGAAGCCGGATCGATTTGTGTGTCGCCTCTGACCAAATCAACTTACCAAGAACCTTTCGGAAGATCGGGAACCCTTGTTCCTGAACAACATAGAGTTAGACAAGCCACTAGTGAGTTTAAGGACTTTGCTATTGTTTGGTGGACTGGTCTAGCTGCTGAAACTGATTTGCCTACTACTTGGGAAGAACTTAAGGTAGAAATGCGTGATCGTTTTGTTCCTCCTTCTTTTTATAGAGAAATTCGTAATAAACTGCAGCGTTTAGATCAAGGAGAAAACTGTTCAGGAGTATTTTAGTGAGCTTCAAAAGGGTTTGATTCGTTGTGTTGTGGTTGAAAAAGTAGAGGATCAGATTTGCCGCTTTTATTCTTGTTTGAGAAAAGAAATTCAGGACATCCTTGATTATAAAGAATTTTATACCCTCAACCAGTGTTTTCAGTATGCTATGCTTGCAGAGAAAGAATCATAGGGACTTTTCCAGGCTTTTGAGGAGTACAGCAAGTCCAGGAATTTCTACCCACCACGGCCGACGGGGATTTCGGGGCTGCCCAAGCCATCTTTCCGGCCGCCCCCACCAGCTAGTGTTGTTTCTGCAGCACCAAGATCAGCCCCTGCCCCTTCTACGCGCTCAGGTAAAAATTCTGTGCAGGTACCGGCTAGTAGTGCCTCCTCTGTTGCTTCGACGGGACGCACTACAGGGATTCAGTGCCACCGCTGCCATGGTCTTGACCATGTGCAGAAAGATTGCCCAAGTAGGCGGGCATATGTGGCAACAGATGATGGCGGTTACATGAGCGCCTCCGATGTGGAGGATGAGGAGGAGGATGTCGCTGCCACCAGCGGTGACCTCGTCCTTGGAGGCGGAGATACCACGGGCTACATGAATATTATTGTGCAGCGTGTGCTTAGCACACAAATCTAGCAGCCCGAGGTGATGCAGCGACATAACTTATTCCAGATTTTCTTCGTCATCAAGAACCGTCGGGCACGTGTCATTATTGATGGAGGAAGCTGCAACAATTTGGTGAGTTCTGATTTGGTTAAGAAGCTTGATTTGACCACACGCCCACATCCACATCCATACTATATTCAGTGGTTAAATAACTCTGGAAAAGCTAAGGTAATACAAACTTGCAAAGTTCCTTTTTCCATTGGTTCCTATATGGATTCTGTTGATTGTGATGTCGTACCCATGCAAGCTTGTTCACTTATATTGGGTAGACCTTGGGAATTTGATAATGATGTTGTACACCATTGTAAAAGTAATAAGTACACTTTTATGCATAAAGGAACTAAAATTACTTTGTTACCAATGACCCCTGCTGAAATAGTACAAGCTGATTTAGAACGAGCTGCTAGTTTGAAAAATAAAAGCCCTGAAATTCAGCAACCTGTTAATTCTGCTTCTACACCAAGTAATATCAATGATTCTTCAAGTTCTAAGGGTGCTGCAATTAAATTACAAGGTCGTTCATGTCTTGCCACAAAATCTGAGCTTGCTGAAATTTCTACTGATGATATTTGCTATGCTTTGATATGCAAACAAGCCTTGTTTTCGCTTGGTGATATTGCTTTTAGTGCTTTGCCTCCTACTGTCACTAACCTTTTGCAGGAGTATGAGGATGTTTTCCCAGCTGAGATACCCCCGGGATTGCCACCTTTGAGAGGGATTGAGCATCAAATTGATTTGATTCCTGGTGCTACTTTACCAAACCGTGCTGCTTATAGGACCAACCCTGAGGAGACTAAGGAGATACAACGACAAGTCCAAGACCTTTTGGATCGTGGGTATGTTCGTCAATCACTTAGTCCTTGTGCTGTTCCTGTACTTTTGGTTCCTAAGAAAGATGGTTCTTGGCGTATGTGTGTAGATTGTAGAGCCATTAATAACATTACTATTAGGTATCGTCATCCTATTCCTAGGCTAGACGACATGCTTGATGAGTTATGCGGTGCTATAATTTTCACTAAAATTGATTTGCGTAGTGGCTACCATCAAATTAGAATGAAACTTGGAGATGAATGGAAAACAGTTTTCAAAACCAAATTCGGGTTGTATGAGTGGTTAGTAATGCCTTTTGGGTTGACTAATGCACCCAGTACGTTCATGCGTTTGATGAATGAGGTTTTAAGATCTTTTATTGGAAAATTTGTGGTTGTTTACTTTGATGATTTCTTGATTTATAGCAAGTCCATGGATGATCATATGATTCATTTGCGTGCTGTTTTTGATGCTTTGCGAGTTGCACGTTTATTTGGTAACCTTGAGAAGTGCACCTTTTGCACGGATCGAGTCTCTTTTCTTGGCTATGTTGTGACTCCATAGGGAATTGAGGTGGATGAGGCGAAGATTGAAGCCATAAAGAGCTGGCCTGTACCAAAAACTATCACACAGGTGAGGAGTTTTCTTGGTCTTGCAGGTTTCTACCGCCGCTTTATCAAAGATTTCAGCACCATTGCATGAGTTGACAAAGAAGGGCGTTGACTTCTATTTTGGTAAGGTACATCATGAGTCTTTTGATGCTTTGAAGGACAAACTTACACATGCACCATTGCTGCAATTACCCAATTTTGATAAGACTTTTGAGCTTGAATGTTATGCTAGTGGTATAGGCATTGGTGGTGTTTTGATGCAAGATGGTAAACCTGTTGCATACTTTAGTGAGAAAATTACTGGGCCTGTTTTGAATTATTCCACGTATGATAAGGAACTATATGCACTTGTACGTTCTTTAGAGACGTGGCGTCATTATTTGTTGCCCAAAGAATTTGTTATTCATTCTGATCATGAATCACTTAAGTATATTCCTTGGGCGGATATTTCTATGGACTTTATTTTAGGACTGCCTATAACTAAGAGGGGGAGCGATAGCATTTTTGTTGTTGTGGATCGTTTTTCCAAGATGGCACACTTTATACCATGTCATAAAACTGATGATGCTAGTTACATTGCTGATCTTTTTTTCAAAGAAATTGTACGTTTGCATGGTATGCCTTCTACTATTGTTTCAGATCGTGATGCAAAATTCTTGAGTCATTTTTGACGCACGCTTTGGAATAAGTTGGGTACAAAGTTGTTATTTTCTACAACTTGACGGATGGACAAACTGAGGTTGTGAACCGCACTTTGGGTACTATGTTGCGAGCTATTTTGAAGAAAAATTTGAAGCAATGGGAAGAATGCTTACCTCATGTTGAGTTTGCTTATAATCGGGCAACACATTCTACTACCAAGGTAAGTCCATTCAAGGTAGTGTATGGTTTTGATCCCCGTACTCCACTTGATATACTTCCTCTACCTATTAATGAGAGAGTTCATGTTGATGCGAAGGAGCGTGCTGAATTTATTTTGCAAATGCATGAGACTACTAGACTTAGCATTGAAAAGATGAATGAAAAGTATAAACTTGCTGGTAGTAAGGGTAGAAAGGAAGTAAAGCTTGATGTAGGAGATTTAGTGTGGTTACACTTAAGGAAGGTTAGATTTCCAGAATTGAGAAAGTCTAAACTAATGCCTAGAGCTGATGGTCCATTCAAAATAATAGAGAAGATTAATGATAATGCATACAAACTTGAGTTGCCTCCCGAGTTCGGGGTTAATCCTACTTTTAACATTTCAGATTTGAAACCATACTTGGGAGAAGAGGATGAGCTCGAGTCGAGGACGACTCCACTTCAAGAGGGGGAGGATGATGAGGACATCACTCCTATGGATAAACACAATACTCCTCCAAATCTGGACTTGCAAGGTCCAATGACTAGAGCTCGTGCACGACGACTAAATTTAGAGGTGAGCTCGTTCCTACGTTCTTCGCTATATGTTACTTTTGAGAATGGTTTGCTACCTAATGATTATTTTATGATTAGAAAACATGGAGAGGACCAGGAGATGATGGGAGAAGGAGTTGGGAATGTGGAGGACCAGCAAGGGCTTGGAAGCCAAAGTGGAGGCCCAATCAAAACCGACTTCGAGTCTGTTTCGGGGCCCAGGACCAGTCTGTACTAAAACAGTCGCCCAGGACGCATACGGACTCGGATTTGGACGTTCTACATATTCACGGAAAGATAAGGAGAAGAACTTTCCAATGCCGCCGGCCTCATGTCAAAATTCATTCGGAGTCATCGGGAATCGTCAAAACAAGAGAGAGTCCAGAATCTGTGTCGGTGCTACGTCGCCTATTTTTGGCCTTTGGGCTTTGTATCTAGTTGAGCCCAATTAGGAGCGCGTCCAGAGGGTCTTGCACGATCCTAGGGTCTTTATATACAGCCGCCGCTGCACCATTAGGGTTGGGGTTTTGCTTAGATCAATTCTGTTCATAAACAGTTTTGCCGTTCATCGGTTTGTGAGACCCCAACTTCGAGAGTTTAATCATACATCTGCAATTGTGTTGCATTCTTCGTTGTTCTTGCTTGTGTTCTTGATTCGGAGGCAGGGATTAGCCTTCTCGGCGAGGTCAATCGTCTTTGGACGGTTGATAACCAGAGGAGACGTCGTGCTGCGATTGCGGGGTTTAGAACGTGCTGTTCTGAAGCCGGATCGATTTGTGTGTCGCCTCTGACCAAATCAACTTACCAAGAATCTTTCGGAAGATCGGGAACCCTTGTTCACATAAAAAAAGTCTTGACGTCATTGATCATGGCAAGATTTGTTTCAAAGATGAGTATGTCATCAACATACAAGCACAATATAACTCCCTGACCCCTATCATGACGGTAGTACACAGATTTATCAGCCTCATTGACTAAAAAGCCTGCTGCTAGAAGTGTCGAATCAAATTTCTCATGCCATTGCTTAGGAGCTTGTTTCAGACCATACAAAGACTTCAACAACTTATACACCTTGTCTTCTTGGCCCTTTATAACAAATCTATCTGGATGATCCATATAGATTTCCTCATCCAACTCTCCATTAAGAAAAGTTGTCTTAACGTCCATCTGATGAACGATAAGACCATCTGAGGCAGCCAGGGCAAGTAATACATGAATAGTGGTCAATCTAGCAACAGGTGAATAAGTGTCAAAGAAGTCTTCGCCTTCTTTCTGAGTATAACCCTTAGCCACCAGCCGAGACTTATACTTGTCAATAGTACCATCAGGCTTAAACTTTTTCTTGAACACCAATTTACAACCCACAGGTTTGCAACCATATGGTCTCTCGACAACTTCCCAAGTTCCATTAGAAAGAATAGAATCCATCTCACTATGGACAGCTTCTTTGCAGTCATCTGCATCAGAAGATGCATATGCCTCTGAAATGGTTCTAGGAGTGTCATCCATAAGATAAACAGTGAAATCATCACCAAAAGACTTTGCAGTCCTTTGTCTCTTGCCTCCTAGGAGCTTCACTATCAATCTCCTCATGGATTGGTTCAAGTGTTTGTTCAGCATGATCAGAAAATGCACTAGGTTCAGGAGTTGTTTTAGTAATCACATTAGAAGATAATCTAGACATGCTATGTAAATCTTTCATAGGAAATATGTTCTCAAAGAAAGTAACATCACGAGACTCCATTAATGAATTAACATGAACATCAGGCACCTCTGATTTAACCACTAAAAATCTATAGGCAATGCTATGATGAGCATATCCAAGAAAGATATAATCCACAGTTTTAGGTCCTAACGTACGCTTCTTGTTGATTGGTACATTAACTTTGGCCAAACAACCCCATGTGCGTAAGTAAGAGAGCGATGGCTTTCTACCAATTCATTCCTCATATGATGTCAATAAAGCCTCCCCCCACCATGCCTTGGATAATCCAGCCGTGTCTAACATGGAATTAACCAAGTCAGTCAAGGTGCGATTTTTTCTTTCGATAACCCCGTTTGATTGGGGCGAATAGGGAGGCGTCCTCTCACGTATCATACCATGTTCCGCACAGAATAAGTCAAACTCATTTGAGAAATACTCGCCACCATGATCGGACCTAATTCTTTTGATCTTTTTCTCTAGTTGAGTTTCAACTTCAGCCTTATAAATTTTAAAGTAGTTTAGAGCCTCATCTTTAATTTTTAGCAAATAAACATAGCAATATCTAGTCGCATCATCAATCAAAGTCATGAAATATCTTTTTCCACCTTCAGTCAATATACCATCCATCTCACAACAATCTGAATGTATAAGTTCTAGCAGTGCTAAGTGTCTCTCCTCTGCAGCCTTGTGAGGCTTTCGAGGTTGCTTAGATTGCACACAACTTGAGCACTTAGAACCTTTGAGAATGGAAAAATTTGGAATTAAATTCAAGCTGGAAAATCGAGACATAGAACCAAAATTTAGAAGACATAAACGTGAATGCCAAACACTAGCATCACTCCCATTAACACCATCACAAATATAGTTCACAAACTTATTGCAATAATCTGAAAGGGAAAAGCGGAACAAGCCTCCGCACTCATAGCCTTTACCAATAAATTATTCACTCTTAGACACGACAACTTTATTCGACTCAAGCACTACCTTAAAACCATCCCTACACAAAATGGAGCCACTAACGAGATTCTTCTTGATAGAAGGGACATGCTATACGTTCTTCAATTGGACAATCTTCCCCGAAGTGAACTTCAGCTTGACCGTGCCAACACCATGAACAGAAGCATATGACCCATTCCCCATTAGGACGGAGGAATCCCGGGCGACCTGGTAAGAAGTAAACAAAGAAGAATCAGCACACACATGAACATTAGCACCGGTATCAAGCCACCAACTAGTAGATTGAAATACAGAAAAAACATATGGTAAATTACCATACCCACTATTTTCTCCAACACTAGTCACCATGTTCGTAGACTTCTACTGTGGAGGCTTTCTTCCTTTGCGTTCTGGACACTTCTTTGCCCAATGCTCATTAGAACCGCAAACAAAGCATGCTCCCTTCTCCTTGTTCTTCTTCTTAAAGGTAGTGGTCAGCTTAGGCTTATTGTTCTTGCCTTGCCCTTATCACCACTGCCATGAGACTGCTGTGGATGATGCACCATATTGGCAACAGTGTGTCCCTCGTTAGCTTTAGAACGTTCAACCTTCTCACGAGCTTTCTCCTCAATATCAAGAGACGCGATCAAATCTGAGACAGATATGTTCATTTTCTTGTGTTTAATAGTAGTGGTAAAATCCCTCCAATATGGAGGCAATTTGGCAATCATGCTTCCAGCCACAAGCTTCTTAGGTACGACGATCTTAAGCAGTTTGAGTTCCTTCACAATGCACTGTATCTCATGAGCCTGCGCGACGATAGATTTACTATCTACCATCTTATAATCATGGTACTGCTCAATGACATACAGTTCAGTGCCAGCATCAGAACCACCATAGTCAGTGATCAGAGCGTCCCATAATTCCTTTGCGATTGTATGATGGATATAGACGTCCTGAAGACGATTGAATGATAAGCATGATTAACAGATTGAATGATGAACTAGACAAGTCTACGCAAGATCTAGACAGGTCTATAAGGCTAGACAAAAGCATAGCATCTACCATACTAGCAACATGCATCATAGATAAACAGATCATAAAAGCTAGTATGAAAGACATGATTTGAAATGAGAGTACGTACATTTCCTTCTGGACTGGGTAGAGGAGGCGACGACGACGTGTAGCACCGTCACGTTGTTGGCGATGGCGGGTGAGACCGACTCGACGATGAGGAAGACGAGCCGTGGCGACGAGCTTGACGAAGAGAGGAAGCGATTGAGCAGTCACGCAGAGCGCTTCCCAAAAACCTTATTCACCATCTCCCGGTACAGGATCGCAGAGGACGACGATTCTGGAGACCTGCTCTTCCGTTTGCCGGTGCACGCCGACGATCGGGATGGAGAAGTCTTGGCGGCACAACAATAGCGAGAGGCAAAGCCCTAGATGATTGTGTGATGTGATTTGCGGTGATACCCGTACGTATTTATAGGGAGGAACCGCTAGGGTTGGACATCCCGTAATCGAGTCGGTTACCATATTAATACGTCGGTTTCCATAACCAAATATATGGAAACATATGGAACACGGAGCAAAAAAAAGTGCAAAAGGAAGCCGCGCCCCCGCAAGACAAGGGACTGAATTTTAGCGAACCATTCACACAGGTGATGCGCGGTCGCGCCCATCGCTCACGCCCCGCTCGGCCCGGTCTGGTGAGGCGAGGCGAGCGAGCGCGCGCGTGTGTTCTTCCTTCTTCTTGTCCACACACTTGCAAGAGATGCTAGAGCAACCAACCTTATAAGTTGGACTCCCTTCACCTCTACTAGCAATATGGGACTAAACCTTTACACTCCTACCACTCATGAATGGGCCTTTAAGATTTTTCAAGAATTATTGTGAATATTAATGGGCCAAGCCCATATAATTCCAGCAATTATTGGGGTGCATGTTGTTGGGAGCTTTATCCATCATTGAGTGCAACCAGCGAAGAAGCACGACCACCTCGCCTGGGTATTTAATCTAGATGGTGACTCTATTCGTTAGGCACCAGAAGACCTACCAGATTAAAAAATTGTTGTCCCGTATGATGGCCATATTCTCCAGCACTTTGAATTGGGATGTTGCATACAAGAATCAAGGGTTTCACTTGAAGATGAAGCGAAGTCCCATATAAGACTTGTGAAATGCTTGATATAAATAACTTCACATTCATGTAGTTCTAATATAAAAGTATTTCAAGTCTCTGGACAAGTTTGCATCCAGCCCACCAATGCCTCCAGCAGCTCATGAAAGATCACGAGAACAATCCCCTCCATCTAAGCGATGGAAGGCCCTGGTCAATGACGACTCGGACGAATAAACCGAGTCATTATAACAAAGGGCCACCCAATGCCGGTCGAAATATGTTAAAGAAACTCATGCGAAGGATGCTACCACTTGAGCTGAGGCCAAGGCTTTAGAAAAGATTGCAACAGCTGACAAGAATCCGCTAGCCAATGAGGGCAATACTCAAGAAGATCATCATCAATTGGGGGCATGCCCAAAAAGTCACCCTAAAGGTGAAAGGCTTGAAGTTTAACCGAGCTTCGAGGTAAATCTAATGCCATTACATGCTCGTTGCCAGTCCGTCATGTTCGTAAATGAAATATATGTGTTGTTGTAGGGCGTAAGGTGGGTCGGCCGACATAAATCAATCTCAGGACTCGGCTAGAAAGAATGCCAATGAAGAGACCACGCAAAAGCCAAGTGATGCTGAACCAATGATCAAAGGGGATGCAAAGAAGAACACTCCTAGCAATTCCAATATCAAAATGCCCAATGAGCTAAGGCATTCTGCAAACCAAGATGCTGGCGAGATCCCAACATCAAAATCTTGTTCGATTCAACAACCTCTGATGGATACTACACCCCATACTCAATTTGAAGAAGAGGAACCAACACTGATACGGGAAATAGTTCCACCATCAGTCTTTGATGAACCTATCGGCCCGGAAGTTAATCCTTTCCCAAAGCCAATCCACGGCTGTGTAAATGAAAAGCTTGATCCTATCAGGATCAGGACTGCATATTACACTAGGAAATATATTTAAGCTGGCATAGACGAAGCCGAAGAAAAGGAAGAGATGGAAAAGTTCTACTCCACGATGAGTGGGGCATATGACTCGGCGTTGGTGAGTAAATATTTTCCCAAGTCATTATAAGCTTGTAATTTTCCTGTTATATTCTAATATAGTTTGTCCATATCAGCGTCTACAAAAATATACTAAAGAAAAGAGCAAATTACATCAATATGCCCGTCAATAGTGTAGCTTGGCCGTAGATGCAAAAAATAAGCTTGCTCGTAAATGGCTGGAGGTCGGTCGATTTACATTGGAATTGCAAATTCGAGGCAGCCAAATGGATGAGTTGAAGGACAGGTTGAGAGGTATGTCCTTCAATACTATCATTCGGTAAATATGACCCATAAGTTCATATTATTTTATCATGCAGAACTAAACGAAGAGTTGGCAAAAAACTACAAAGAAGCTAACTCGGCTCTGCTAATAGCTGAGTTAAAAGAGCGAATAAAAAGTCTAGGGGAAAATAATAATTCAGTAGTTGCTTTACAAAAAGCAAATGATCAGCTGAAGAATCAATTTGCAAACTCAAAAAATATTGAAGAAAAAATTGAGAAGGTGAAAGCCATTAACAAAACCTTGGATGATTAAACAGTCAAATGGCAAAACAAGGCAGAAGGTAATGTTTTCTACTTGGATGTGATCATTCTGCAATTTGTTTTTAACTAATCAATTGTGCTGTGTGATGTAGATTTACAAAGAAATCTAGAAGACCAATAACAACAATGTGAAAAATCTATAGCCGAGTTGGTCAAACGACAAGAAGTCGACCAAAACTTGGTAAACGAGGCCATGACGAGTTGAAAACCATCAAGGGATCAATTGATAAGATAAAAAGTCTCAAAGATGACTATAAAGTGAAAAATGAATCACTTACAGAAGAGAAAAAAGAATTAGAAAAACGTCTCAGAGGTAAAACATCTTACCACCCACTGTGCTTAAGTATTGTTTGGTTCATAAGTTAAAATATATAATATTCCATAGAATCCAAGAAAGCATATGAAGTTTTGCAAAGAAAATTCATAGAAGGTGATAAAAGTCTGCATTGGTCTCTTGCAGCATTGCAAAAGGACACGAAAAAGGTTGCGCAATATATCATGCCCGAAGAGAAATCACTGAGTTGTCGTGATCTCAGCGCTCGATTGCAAAGCATTCCTGACAGGGTCCATGAGCATTTCTGTCATATTGCTGAGTTAGCAGGGGCAGATGTACTTGCCATTGCAAAGACGCTTAACAAAGATATTGACTTGAAGCTTACTGCAGAAGGATTTCTAGCAAACTTTTCTAACGATGACTATTCTGCCTTAATAGTTGAGGCACAAAGCACTGCAAAAATCCTCGTCGAGCAGATTGAGCTTGATCCTCTGACAAAGTAGGAATATGTACTGTCGGCTGTATTGTAATATGAATACTGTATGAACTCTTGTAACGGTCACAACCAGTATCAATGTGCAACGTATTTATTAGACTTTCTCAACATTCAATATGAACCCTGGAGCTAGACTGATGCTAGGAACTCACTCAAGCAAGCGTGTGCAAGTTGAGATAAAATGTTGACTCGGTGTCTCAACATTCAACAGGAACCCTAGAGCTAGACTGATGCTGGGAACTCACTCAGTCAAGCTATGTGCGAGTTAAAACAAATATCGAGAGTAAAAAATATGAGTCATGACGAGTTTGCCAAAAAGAAGATCAGTTCCAAAAACTAATCATTGATCTCTTGATAAAAGATATGGCAATGATGTGTATATGAATTGAAAGATTACATGCTACAACATAATAAAATAATGATAATTAGTAATTATTAAACGTAAAAACAACGGTTGGGCTATCACTACAAGGTTTCAGAGCTATTGCCACGACATTCATCTCAACAATGTAATTTTCATTGCAATAGACATGGATAATTGCAACGAAAGGTGATTTTGGTTACGATAGATTGGATATATCGCCACGCTTGCATGTGCATTGTAATTAGGGTGACGTTTTTGCAACGCTTTCCTGTGATTGTTGCAATTGTTGCAATAAGGTTATTTCACAACAGAAGAACGAGTATAGGTATTGCAACGACAATCGATGCGGTTGCAACTGCGTCTTACATATTGCAACGCAGATGTTTGTCGTTGCAAGTATGCATAGATATAGCAACAAAAGTCGATGTAGTTGCAACTGCGCCTTACATATTGCAACAAAAATGTATGTCATTGCAACAATGCATAGATATCACAATGAGAGTCGATGTGGTTGCGACTGCGTCTTACATATTGCAACAAAAATAACTGTCATTGCAACAATACATAGGTATCACAATGAGAGTCGATGTGGTTGTGATTGCATCTTACATATTGCAACAAAAATGTCTATCGTTGCATTGTCATGGGATTGCAACAAAAATTAAATGAAAGTGGCCAAACGGGGTATTCTTTCTCAACACTTTAAACTAAAGTCAAATAAGTGATCACACAGTCTACTTCACTCATAATAATTAAGAACATCATTAAAACAACGGAAAACATGGAGCATCCATAAGTTACAATACAATCTTAGAGTGCATACATTGTTATAAGTGTTCTAGTGATACAACAGACTTAAACTAAATATCAAAGACTAACAATAAAAGGGGGGCCGGCGGGGTGGCTACTTGAAACATGGGTAGGGGCGGATTAACAGAGTGGCTTGCAGAGGTATATTGAGTCGACCCCGGATAAAATTGAACCGGTCATATCACCTAACATGACCGTGATGATCATCAGCAGGGATCTTCACCATTTCTCCATCCATGTGGTCTGAAACATACAGACGTGGTGGATCCACTTTCTTGTCTCCTTCTGGTACAACAAACCAGAATGGATAATTTGCTCCTAGACAAAGAGAGCGTACACTCTGCAAAACTCTCAACTTCGTTCATCCACCGTCGTCTATTGGTCTCTCATATAATGTCACGTCATCCACTGTCATGCACATTGACTGGTAGCTCATTAGTTGCCTATAGGTTCGTCTTCCCTAAAAGTCTCCCGACAGTTGGATGATCATAGGCTGTTTACGAGCTGACCGTGCAAGATACATCATCGACCCACGTCTGTAGTGCACTGGACGAGCATAAGGAGGCCCTTGACTCATTCGGAGATCCAATATTTGGCTTCCTAACCAGGTCCCAAACTGTTAGGTCTCCCCACCGACCCAGTGCCACCACATGCCCATCCCAGTAAGCAGCATCCAGAAATCTTACTGGAAATCATTTTTCACTTGGTAACGCCATCCACATGCCATCTGTCCTTCTGGTGTGGATGCCGACGTCAGTAGCATACGGACAACAGGTACCAAGCCATGCTGATCTTTCACCTGATTGAGTTCTTTCTTTCTAATAGTCATCAGCCAGATGGCTACAATCGCGTCCACCAATCTGAAAATACTCTCTGAAAGAGCAATAGGCAACGAACGCTACTGGCTGACCCTAGAACAATGCCACGAGTCACATTATATTATGGTGTTTAATTTTCCATATGCTAAATTTGATCAAGACAAAAATAAGCTCAAAATTCCTATGATGTGTAGCAAAACAATAATGAAATATTGTACAAAAAAATATTGAACTAGGAACTCTACAATTTATACTATTTTTTGAGATTCACTTATTTCTCACATTGAAATAGGGTAAAGTATGTTTGTGTTAGTATAAGTAAAGAGTTCTACCTACAGACTACTCAGGGTTAGTGCTAAATAAGATAGAGGCAACTTTAAAAAATTACAAATGCAGATATGACTTTATTTTCATAGAAACATAAATTTGTTCATATTTGTCCTTAAATATTCTTAGCCTCCGCATGTGCACGGGTCGATGGACTAGTATACTCAAAGGACATAAATCAATAAAACTTGACTATAGGAAATAGATTATTGGCCAATTCTTCTTTGAGAGTAAACGATTCATCATAAAATAATTAAAGGTATTAAGCCTCAACATCAACATGCAGCCCACAAACCAGCCCACGAGAAAATGAAAGGACGATGCGGCAACCTATCGATCGCGTCTTCGTCGCAAACTAGAATGAATATGCCTGTAACTATGAATAGACTATATAAGAAATGCGTAATTAACTGGACAAAATAAAAGAATTTTAATTATATTAATATACTTGAACTGAGGGCCTAATTTTGCTTTTAACACAGGTCGATCGCTCCTCCAAAATCTGTAATATGGCCCTGCTCGCATGAACTCCACGAGCAATGCTAGAGCTATGTAAAACTCTACAAAATTCCTATGCACTAACTTGGGGCCCACAAAAGACGGACGTAGCTGGACGCGTGGAGCCGAGCAGTAGCGCGAAGCAAGGCCTTGTTAATCAGGTTTGGATGGTAACTTAGTGGACCCGGGCCACGTTAGGAGCATGATTAGACTTAATCCTCATCAGCACGTAGACAATACGTAAGCTAGTTCGTAACTCTAGCATTTCTCCAAATTCCACCCTAGTCTAGGAGGGCATGAATGCGCGAGATGGCATGCATGCGCTAAAATAACCCAATGGAAATTAAAAAGGGGTACGGTGGAAAATATAACATACAATTGCTCTGAGTTATGAACAGATCCTTCTGCTTGAGACTCCTGTACACCAACGTCGCTCGAAGCCAATTTGCAGCGTTTTGCCGTGGGAGGATCTCTGTGCTCGGCCATGACACGATGACCGAATGGGGATCTCATGATCATTCCTTGACCCCCTGTTTTCTTTTCCCTCTGTAGAAGATGGAAGTGGAGACGAAGATGACAAGAGAGGAGCGGTTAAAAGATGACGAGAGAGGAGGAGAATTGAGATACATACGACGGATGGGGAGTGAGGGGAGACGAGATGACGAGGGTTTTTTAGAGCAGGATACGAATGAGGGAGGCATCCCATGGAGAGGCGTTTCATGGGCCTCTAAATGTGTGCTGGTCATGGAAGGCGAGGGGTCATGGAAGCCAGGGTCGATTGTGTCCATGTGTTCAACTTCCCCGACGGGGGCTTCGTTCTTTGAGAACCGCGCTACACACGTGCACTGACACGCAAGCTCTTCGTCTTCTGGGAGCCACTCCACAAGTAGTTCACCCCGTTCAGTGCACACCTGCCAGTTCAGTGCCCATCAAATAACTCCTACACCCTGTTCACGGCACCCTCCCACCCGTTCAGTTCTGGAACCGTCGCGCTCCTCACCCCGTTCATGGCGCCCACGTGCCCGCCCAGCGGCAACGCGACCTCGTGCTTGAAACACTTCAGCATGCCGACCAGTGGTGGCATCGCCATGCGCTCCTGCTTGCCACCTCACACTCCCACAGGCGATCCGGTGCACTGCCTTGAGAGCGCCGCCTCGTGCTCCCAAGCCCTGCCAACCCACCGCCTGCCGTCGTCACCGACGCGCTTCATCGTCGTCAAGTTCCAACACTACAACATCGACACAACTGTCACATCAGATAGCAGCATGGTCATCAAGTTCCTTGATGAGGATTGGCCGAATGAAGAGCCGCTCCTCATCGGTTTGGATACGGAGTGGCTGAACATTCCACGCGCCAATAGTGTGAATAACGATCCAAACAAGATAGCCATCATTCAGATCTGCATGGGCATACCAAACGACAGCCATCAATATCGATGTCTCCTCTTCTAGGTGTGCCACGCCGACAAAGTTCCAGAGGAACTAAAAGATTTCTTGGAGAGTCGTCGGTGCATGTTCGTCAGCTCGAACATCGGCAGTGACATCCATCAGCTGCCCATTGATCACAACATCCATGTACCTAGGACGTCAGAGCTACAGGACGCCGCGTGGGTTCGCTTGGACCGAACCTCACGACACGGACTTGGACTCGAGAACATGTGTGAGCTAATACTCGGTCTGACAATGGCCAATAAGCAGCCCCACGGTGCATTTCACCACAAGTGGGGGTATAAGCACCTGACTAAGCAGCACATCAAGTACGCCGCTATAGATGCCTGCGCCTCCTACAAGCTTGGTCAGATCTATAACATCAAACCATAGAATGAAGAAGTGTGAGTGTATAGCGCCTGCGTGCGTGCGTGCGTGTGTTCAACTAATTAATATCAATATATCACTGAATATATGTTAAAGTAGTTCAGTTCGCATGTGTTCGACTAATTAATATCAATTTCTTTTTTATCTTACTACAAAATATATTGATTCATAATGTAAACTTCAGTATTTTTATTTTAATTTTTGATAAATTTTGGCTAATTTGTGTCAATTGAATTTTTATTTAAGTGTTGTGTTGTAGTTAAGCAGCTTCAGCTGTCTGTATGCTGGTTATGTCTCTGAACTAAGTTCATGTGTCAGATGTATGCTGGTTATCTCGTTGGCTAGCAACTGTTATGTGGAATATTGATGTGTAGACGCAAGCCAATGATAGAAAACACAATACAGTAACATAGTTGGAGGATCCAGAGTGCAACTCAAATTTACACAAAAAAAAAATCATCATCATCATTTGAATCGACTGCAGGTACGACTCCATCAGCAGTGTACGTGTCATCATCAGGATCATTGTAGTCATCCTGTATGTCCTCATCATCCGGTTCTGGCATGGAGGCAGCACGCACCTCTTCGAGTACAGCAGCATCAACACTTAACCCTTCCATGTCAGTTCTACTCCAATTTGTCAATTCCTCATGTCGGCCTTCAACATTCATATGTTCCAATCCTACAACGAGTGAGTCAACATTGGTATCAACAAAATTATTTTCATTTCCCTCTCCCTCAGGCATGGCAAACAGGTTCCTAGGTTTCATTCCAAGGACACTGCACCAATTTGTTCTCTTGGCACTTTTCACATAACACACCTGCTCTGTTTGGATCGCCAGGATGTACGACTCCTCTGAATATCGAGTTCGACTGGTATCAATGTCGACAATGCCATATTTATCCTTATTGTACCCTCTGGATTTATTTTTGTCTGGTGCAGGAACTTCAAACCAATCACACTCAAACAAAATGACTTCCTTATTCTTAGGATAGTCCAGCATGATTATTGTTCTAATCACTCCGTACCATTCCATGCCATCCCTCTGGACGACAACACCGCTATTCTGTGTGGTTAAGTTTTTCTCTATTTCTTTTGTCCGAAAGAGAAATCCATTGATAGAGCACCTGTTAGCCACACGAATACGAGTGATGAGGACATCACTCCTACGGATACACATAACACTCCTCCAATTCTGGACTTGCAAGGTCCAATGACTAGAGCTCGTGCACGACGACTAAATTTAGAGGTGAGCTTGTTCCTATGTTCTTCGCTATATGTTACTTTTGAGAATGGTTCGCTACATAAAGATTATTTTATGATTAGAAACTATGGAGAGGACCAGGAGATGATGGGATAAGGAGTTGAGAACGTGGAGGACCAGCATGGGCTTGGAAGCCAAAGTGGAGGCCCAATCCAAACCGACTTCGAGTCTGTTTCGGGGCCCAGGATCAGTCTGTACTAAAATAGTCGCCGAGGACGCATACGCACTTAGATTTAGACGTTCTACATATGAACGGAAAGATAAGGAGAAGACCTTTCCAATGCCACTGGCCTCATGTCACAATTCATTAGGGGTCCTCGGGAATCATTGAAACAAGAGAGAGTCCAGAATCTGTGTTGGTGCTGCGTCGCCTATTTTTGGCCTTTGGGCTTTGTATCTAGTTGAGCCCAATTAGGGGCGCGTTCAGAGGGTCTTGCATGATCCTAGGGTCTTCATATACAGCCACCACCGCACCATTAGGGTTTGAGTTTTGCTTAGATCAATTCTGTTCATAAACAGTATCGTCGTTCATCGGTTTGTGAGACCCTAACTTCGTGAGTTTAATCATACATCTGCAATTGTGTTGCATTCTTTGTTGTTCTTGCTTGTGATCTTGATTTGTAGACAGGGATTAGCCTTCTCAGCGAGGTCAATCGTCCTTGGACGGTTGATAACCAGAGGAGATGTCGTGCTGCAATTGCGGGGTTTATAACGTGTTGTTCTGAAGCCGGATCGATTTGTGTGTAGCCTCCAACCAAATCAACTTACCAAGAACCTTTCGGAAGATCGGAAACCCTTGTTCACATCAAGTGGTAATCAGAGCTTCAGGTGCACCATCAGGTTTGCACTACCCTTTACTTTTATTTTCGTGTTCTTCCTATCGTCCACAAAAAAGCCAAAAAAAAATTCTCCCGCCCATAACCACGTGTTTAGCCTTTGCATATTTCAATTTCAGAGTCCTTAGTGTTGAGTTTGTGCCCTAGTTCTTGTTTAGTCGCTGGTTTAGTTTGTGTTTTTGTTGTCAGTAGTGTTTCCCTTGCAACCTTAGCCGCCATCCCTTCCACCATCCTCGGTTTTGTCGGCTTTGTGTGCTAGGGTTGATTGATCAACACGCCCACCCTAATCCCACCCTAAACCCACCCTCAACACCTCGGACCAATTCTCATAAATTCCACTTTCCGCTGCATCCACCCCGCCAAAAATATCCCTACCCGACCCCAAACCCGACTCGAGTTTCACTCAAACCCCGGGTTTCTTCATAACCGATTCCGACACCCCTTCGGTAAAACAGCCATAACTTTTCGCTCGGTTGTCCGTTTTGGCTAAAAGTTTTACACGAGATTCTTGACAAACAGTTGAGGTGACCCACACTTGGCTATGTCCTGTGTGCCCTCGTCAGAAAATTCAAAAAAAATAGGGAAGATAAAGAAAAAATTCATTCAATTTGAAACCCGATGTTTTCTGAAACTTCAAGATTTTCTGTAGGCCATGTCCTAGCTCTGTTTGAGCTGAAATATTTTGTGGTTTCTCCTCCTTTGCTAGTGAGTTGGAAAAAATATCAAAAAAATAAAATAAAAAAAAGAATTTTGGGATTCCTACTAGTGCTCCATCTAGCCCCCCGGGATTGCCACCTTTGAGAGGGATTGAGCGTCAAATTGATTTGATTCCTGGTGCTACTTTGCCAAACTATGCTGCTTATAGGACCAACCCTGAGGAGACTAAGGAGATACAACGACAAGTCCAAGACCTTTTGGATCGTGGGTATGTTCGTCAATCACTTAGTCCTTGTGTTGTTCGTGTACTTTTGGTTCCTAAGAAAGATGGTTCTTGGCGTATGTGTGTAGATTGTAGAGCCATTAATAACATTACTATTAGGTATCGTCATCCTATTCCTAGGTTAGACGACATGCTTGATGAGTTATGTGGTGCTATAATTTTCACTAAAATTGATTTGTGTAGTGGCTACCATCAAATTAGAATGAAACTTGGAGATGAATAAAAAACAGCTTTCAAAACCAAATTCGGGTTGTATGAGTGGTTAGTAATGCCTCTAGGTTTAACTAATGCACCTAGTACTTTCATGCGTTTGATGAATGAGGGTTTAAGACCTTTTATTGGAAAATTTATGGTTGTTTACTTTGATAATATCTTGATTTATAGCAAATCCATGGATGATCATATGATTCATTTACGTGCTTTTTTTGATGCTTTGTGAGTTGCACGTTTATTTGATAATCTTGAGAAGTGCACCTTTTGCACGGATCGAGTCTCTTTTTTTGGCTATGTTGTGACTCCACAGGGAATTGAGGTGGATGAGGCGAAGATTGAAGCCATAAAGAGCTAGCCTGTACCAAAAACTATCACATAGGTGAGGAGTTTTCTTGGTCTTGCAGGTTTCTACCGCCGCTTTGTCAAAGATTTCAGAACAATTGCTGCACCATTGCATGAGTTGACAAAGAAGGGCGTTGACTTCCATTTTGGTAAGGTACATCATGAGTCTTTTGATGCTTTGAAGGACAAACTTACACATGCACCATTGCTGCAATTACCCAATTTTGATAAGACTTTTGACCTTGAATATGATGCTAGTGGTATAGGCATTGGTGGTGTTTTGATGCAAGATGGTAAACCTGTTGCATACTTTAGTAAGAAAATTACTGGGCCTGTTTTGAATTATTCCACGTATGATAAGGAACTATATGCACTTGTACGTTCTTTAGAGACGTGGTGTCATTATTTGTTGCCCAAAGAATTTGTTATTTATTCTGATCATGAATCACTTAAGTATATTCGTTCTCAATGCAATTTGAACCGTAGACATGCTAAATGGGTTGAGTTTATTAAGTCTTTTCCTTATATTATTAAACATAAGAAAGGGAAGGATAATGTGATTGCTGATGCTTTATCTAGGCGATATACTTTGTTGTCTCAACTTGATTGTAGAATTTTTGGACTTAAGGCAATTAAAGAATAATATGTTGCTGATGTTGATTTTAAAGATGTATTGCTGCACTGTAAAGAAGGTCGTGCTTGGAACAAATTTGTGTTGAATGATGGTTTCTTGTTTAGAGCTAACCGCCTATGCATTCTAGTTGGTTCCGTTCGTCTTTTGTTGTTGCAGGAGGCGCATGGAGGTGGATTGATGGGTCATTTTGGTGCTAAGAAGATGGAGGATATTTTGGCCACACACTTCTTTTGGCCAAGGATGAGGAAAGATGTTGAGTGTTTTGTTGCTCGCTGCACTACATGTCAAAAAGCTAAGTCTCGATTGAATCCACATGGTTTATACATGCCACTTCCTGTTCCTTCTATTCCTTGGGTGGATATTTCTATGGACTTTGTTTTAGGACTGCCTAGGACTAAGTGGGGGAGCGATAGCATTTTTGTTGTTGTGGATCGTTTTTCTAAGATGGCACACTTTATACCATGTCATAAAACTGATGATGCTAGTTATATTGTTGACCTCTTTTTCAAAGAAATTGTATGTTTGCATGGTATGCCTTCTACTATTATTTCAGATCGTGATGCAAAATTCTTGAGTCATTTTTGGCGCACGCTTTGGAATAAGTTGGGTACAAAGTTGCTATTTTCTACAACTTGTCATCCACAAACTGATGGACAAACTGAGGTTGTGAACCGCACTTTGGGCACTATGTTGAGAGCTATTTTGAAGAAAAATTTGAAACAATGGGAAGAATGCTTACCTCATGTTGAGTTTGCTTATAATCGGGCAACACATTCTACTACCAAGGTAAGTCCATTCAAGGTAGTGTATGGTTTTGATCCCCGTACTCCACTTGATATACTTCCTCTACCTATTAATGAGAGAGTTCATGTCGATGCTAAGGAGCGTGCTGAATTTATTTTGCAAATGCATGAGACCACTAGACTTAGCATTGAAAAGATGAATGAAAAGTATAAAATTGCTGGTAGTAAGGGTAGAAAGGAAGTAAAGCTTGATGTAGGAGATTTAGTGTGGTTACACTTAAGGAAGGATAGATTTCCAGAATTGAGAAAGTCTAAACTAATGCCTAGAGCTGATGGTCCATTCAAAATAATAGAGAAGATTAATGATAATGCATACAAACTTGAGCTGCCTCTCGAGTTCGGGGTTAGTCCTACTTTTAACATTTCAGATTTGAAACCATACTTGGGAGAAGAGGATGAGCTTGAGTCGAGGACGACTCCACTTCAAGAGGGGGAGGATGATGAGGACATCACTCCTATGGATAGACACAACACTCCTCCAATTCTGGACTTGCAAGGTTCAATGACTAGAGCTCGTGCACGACGACTAAATTTAGAGGTGAGCTCGTTCCTACGTTCTTTGCAATATGTTACTTTTGAGAATGGTTTGCTACCTAATGATTATTTTATGATTAGAAACCAAGGAGAGGACCAGGAGATGATGGGAGAAGGAGTTGGGAACATGGAGGACCAGTAAAGGCTTGGAAGCCAAAGTGGAGGCCCAATCAAAACCAACTTCGAATCTGTTTCGGGGCCCAGGACCAGTATGTACTAAAACAGTCACCCAGGATGCATACGGACTCGGATTTGGACGTTCTACATATGCACAGAAAGGAAAGGAGAAGATCTTTCCAATGCTGCTGGCCTCATGTCAAAATTCATCAGGAGTCATTAGGAATCGTTGAAACAAGAGAGAATCCAGAATCTGTGTCGGTGCAGTGTCGCCTATTTTTGGCCTTTGGGCTTTGTATCTAGTTAAGCCAAATTAGGGGCGCATCCAGAGGGTCTTACACGATCCTAGGGTCTTCATATATAGCCGCCGCCACACCATTAGGGTTCAGGTTTTGCTTAGATCAATTCTGTTCATAAACAGTGTTGCCATTCATCGGTTTGTGAGACCCCAACTTCATGAGTTTAATCATACATCGACAATTGTGTCGCAGGCAGGGATTAGCCTTCATCGGTGAGGTCAATCGTCCTTGGACGGTTGATAAACAGAGGAGACGTCGTGCTGTGATTGCGGGGTTTAGAACGTGCTGTTCTGAAGCCGAATCGATTTGTGTGTCGCCTCCGACCAAATCAACTTACCAAGAACCTTTCAGAAGATCAGGAACCCTTGTTCACATCAACAAGGATCTGGACCACGAGATAGAGCATACATCATGTCATCCACTTTTCCATTTTCAAATAGTTTCCTTATCTACCTGAAAATAATTTGGAGAATATGATAGGAACACATTGTGAATTAAAATATCATGTATTAAAAAAATGGAGGAATATGTCTCACTTTTCGCTCAAACCATCCTACAAATTGTTCCTTGTGCCTTCTATCAACATGCCGTGAGTCAGAATTTCTCAATTCCTCCTTATACTCATAGCATCATCAGTAGGCAAATGATCATTTACCTAGTAGAAGACAAGGCATGTTTCCAAAAAAAAAACAATCCTATGTGACATGCTACAACTTACTTTATCCATTCAATGCACTCATCACTGTTGGATAATATGTATTGCTTCATCTTCTGAAATTCTCGAGGCTTAGCTTTCTCGAGCTGAAAAGGAGTCTTTTTAGTGTAGTTTCTGCTGCGGAATACGCTTATACCATCAGAAGGTGGTTCACTAACAGCGTTCTTTTCTTGATGCTCTGGCCGATCGAGCTTTGTACTAACATCTTCAAAGAAGCGAGAACAAAATGTAAGGCACTCCTCTGAGAGATATCCCTCTGCTATTGAACCTTCAGGACACGCTTTGTTCCTCACGTAGCCCTTGAGGGTACGTAGGTACCTCTCAACTGGATACATCCATCTGTAGCAAATTGGGCCTCCGTACTTAGCCTCCAAGCAAGATAAACTGGTAAGTGCATCATAATATTGAAAAAGGCAGGCGGAAAAATCATCTCAAGGTGACAAAGGGTCTCGCCAATAGATTTGTCAAGTTTTTCAAGTTCGGCATCCTCAAGCTCCTTTGAACATATTGCGTTAAAAAACCTGCTGAGTTCAATGATCCCGATCACTACATCCTCAGGCAATATATCGCGTACCACCAAGGGTAAAAGTTTTTGTAACAAAATATGGTAGTCATGACTTTTAAGTCCAGCTACATTGCAGCCACTGACATCAACACACCTCTTGATATGGGAGGCATACCTATCTGGCATCTGAATATGTTGTAGAAAATTGCAAAAAATTTCCTTCTCCTCTTTTCCTAACGTGTATAATGCTGGTGGCAAAGTGTATTTACCTTTCTCTTGGAATGGATGTTGATCCTTCCTTATACCCAATTCTTGTAGATCAAGGCGAGCCTTCTCAATGTCGCTATCAAGCTCTCGCAAATATTCTTCGAAATGTGCATGACATCTAGATTATGGCGTATCATCAATGTTCTCCAGCAAGGAAGCTGAAAAAAAAAACACTTCTTCTTCCAGTTGTGCCACCTACTATCTTCATCTCGCTGCTTCCTTTTCCCTGCGGTAGTGTTTCCAAAATATACTTGCTCAAAACTCTCGTAATGCTTCAAAACTTGTTTGATCAGTTAGCAGTACTGGAGGCTCCCTCTCTTCAACCTTGTCGTTGAAGCTCACCTTGTTCATCCGCAACCTGTGGCCTGAAAGCAAAAAACGGCGATGCCCCATATAACAATGCTTTCTACCATGTTGCAACCACAAGTAATCAGTATCCTTGTGACAATGAGGACAAGCAAACTGTCCTTCTGTGCTCCAACCAGATAACAACACATATGCAAGAAAATCATTTATTGTCCAAAGTAGAACTACATGTAAATTAAAATTTTTCTTCGCTTTTGCATCCAAAGTCACAACTCCTTTAATCCAGAGATCTTCCAGCTGATCGATCAGAGGTTGCAAATACACATCAATGTTAATTCCTAGAAATCTAGGCCCTGGAATGAGCATGACTATTTCAAGGACAACCATGGAGGCAGGTTATAAGGAATTAGGAGCACCGGCCATGTAGTGTAATTCACATTCAACATCCCAAATGAATTGAAGCCATCTGATGCAAGTCCCAACCTAACATTATGTGGCTCCAATGCAAAGTCCTTATACATGTTAGCTACGTGCTTCCATGCCAATGAATTGGTCAGGTGCCAAACTTTCCCATCTTCAACTAGTTCATTAGTAGCATGCCAAAGCATTTGCTTCTATGTGGTCGCGTTCATATATAATCTTTGAAGCCGAGGAATAAGTGGAAAGTACCTCACTATTTTTTGAGGAAAGAGCTTCTTCTTTATTCCACCATCATAAGTGGCACCACCCTCTGCATGCCCCTCTGGATCAGCATTTTTCCACCTACTTTGTCAGTGTGTTGGACACTCATGCAGATCCTCATATTCTCCATGAAATAACACATAGTCGTTGACACAAGCATGAATCTTAACACAGTCCAGGCCAAGTTCTTGAACTACCTTTGGAACTTTTTCTAGTGTATCTGGGACACAATGTCCATTAGGGAGCAAAAGACATATTAACCAAAAGATGTGCTCCATAGCATTGTTGCTAATGCCGAACATGCACTTAATCTGAAATATCCTCACAATGAAAGATACTTGTGTAGCCTCCTTACAACCTGGGTACAATTCTTTCTCTGCTTCTTTCATTAATTTGAAAAAAAACCTTTGCTGACTCATTTGGCTCCTCGGTATTTTTGCTGCTTCTGCTAAGCTTTCCATGTATAGCATCAATGATTAGTGAGTCAATCAGATTTTTAACAGAGGGGCCATCAAGAGCAGGTTGGCCTTTATCAGTAAAATCCCAATTATCATCCAGAACCATAGGCTCAGCAACACGATGATGAAAATGATGTTTCTGTGCTATGAAATCCTTATGAAACCCTCTGCTACGCAGGTGTTGTTCAACCTCAACCTTTGTTCTGAATGCCATGCAGCCACACCTAGTACATGGACATTTCGTAGTCTCTCCTGGAAAAGTGTCATCAAAGGTGTTTTTAAGGAATTCTTCAACTCCGTCCTGCCAAGCCAGATCTTTTTGTGTCGACAACATCCAACTCTGATTGTTCCCAGCCGCCATCAGTGAAACTAAAGCCAAATCAAAGGAACTAATTAACAAATTCCAGAAATAGGAGAAAGGTTTCTGATGGCGGGCTAATAAACAAACAATCAAAACTACTCTCCTAAAAAATGAAACTACTTAGATTAACTAATCTGCCAATAAGCCCCAATCACAAAAAAGTATTAGAAGGTCTCGACCTTATTGTGGATGGCGCCCGTTTTAGGAGGCGGGGTGTGGGACAAGGCCGGTGTCCACAATCCAGGCCACGCGCATCCCCGGCGAGCATACTAGAAGATCACCAATAGGCCGGGTCACGTAAGCTGCAGTCTTCCCACAGCCGAATGCCTTGGCCGCGTCACCAGCAACTGTTCTAGGTTTACTGACAATGTTGGAGCTAAGGATGGACTGGGGGCCCCATGCTCGTTTTAGACGACATTTTGCATACCAATGAGAGCATCTGTGAGTTGTTTTGGGAAGCTGTTGAAGATGGTTTTTTAAACTAAACCCCATTAATATGATTTAGGGAGAGTTTTTAGAGAGCTTTTGGTGATGCTCTGAGTGATTAATTAGAATGATGATTTTCCATCTCTTCTCAACATTAATTTCTCGCTTCTGCTACCCAAATTCCTACCTCTCCGTAGCTTTGCTCGCAGCCATGGGGATCCCAATCTGGACTCCATGGAGGTTTTCCCATCATCACTTAAAGTTTGGAGCTTCTGCTACCCAAGTCCCATCGCTTGACATTGGAGGACTAAAGTTGTTCAATTCCGGTCTCATGGCCCTGCGCGGAGTAATGATGGCAGCTATGAATACACACATCACATCGAGTAATAGTAGCAGCTATGAATGGTCACATCACTTGACTCGAACCGAGGCGAGCGGCGCCACCCACATCGAAATTGACTGGTTCCCCTAGCCATGCATTGCAATGGATTCGCTAGCCGTGAACTTGTGTTTACGTATTCTTGGTATTTGGCCTTTTGATTCTAGTAGCTATAGTAGTAAAACCTATGAACTTGTGTATATATTTCTCTACCCTAGTGACGTGATTCCTTTTTTCTATATTATTATACAACTAGTATCTGCTATCACATGGATCAATTCACATCGTGAAAATCTAGTTTGATCTTACTTTTATCTGAACCATGCACAAATCCTCCATACAAGCATGTTTTATTTTGCAAGGGCATACAAGCATTTAATATTTGAATCGTAAATGAGACAAACTAAATCGCTAGCTGAATAGCCAACCCATTATATGAGATCTTTTCTTTGCATACTTCTGGTGACCGTTCAAGTTTGAGAGGACACTCCCTCAAAAAAAAAAAGTTTGAGAGGACATGGTGCATAAGGACACCGATCTTCAGGAGCAAAACAGCCGCCCTTTTCCATCTAATGCTCCAACTGGTAACTCCCTTTCACATCTACAATTAGTATTGGCCACAACGTCCATGTAAAAACATGTGCATGCATGTTGTCATCGATCTGCAGGCACATCGGTCAGCAATGGTTGTGTGCTTCAACTATTGAAGCCGTCCATTCATTCCAACACGGTGTTGCCAAAGTTGTTAATTCCAAGGGGTTGCAGGAAAGCAAGCAAAGCTCATAATACATGTTATGTTATTTTAGATGCACCGTAAGAGGTTTAAAAAAATGCACCATAAGATAAGAGTGCATGCAAACTGGGGAATAAACAATCTGGGGCAAGCTCCATGAGATGCGCAGGTATGATCCTTCTTTCTTTCCTTCTATTTAATTTGTAATTGCGATTAATTATAACAACAATAAAGTATGACACGCATATGGCTAGAATATTCTATTGAAGAAACTTTGGTGCTAATAATATCCCAAGACACACCTAATACTAGTACGTGTTATGCTAGTAGAATATTCTAGGAGTACAAACAGAAGCAAAATGGTTCTGTCAAATTCTTAGCAAAAACTATAGTACAAAGCACGGGATGACAGACTAGTGCACATGAATTGACGGTTCCTCGATACAACTGGATGGTCCCGTGCATACGCAGCGGCAGCAATCCTGCTGACGTGCGTAGTGGATCACATGCCTTGAAACTTTCATACTAGTACTAGTACTACTAGGAGAGAGAGAGAGAGAGAGAGAGAGAGAGAGAGAGAGAGAGAGGAGCAGGCATCCTCATCAGATATCAGAAGTGAATCAGATATTAGAAGAGAATCAGTAGCGGAAGAATCATGGGCAGTGGTGCATTGAGGGCTACTGGGGCCCAGGGAAAACACCCTGGCATAGGTAGCAACTCATGTGTGAGGAGCAACTCATGTATCATCTGGCATGTTGAGCATAACAGCTGGTTTCATATGGCCCACTGAGATGTGGGGTCTGATAGTCGGTGCCGGGTCAGCAAACGGAGTGGGTTCACGCCCAATAGGACCTGTCATGAGACTCGTAACAAGATTAGGGAGCTAATTATGCATTTTTACAGTTGAGGTACCTAATATGTGACACAGTCGGTTAAGTTTAATGACCGGCTGTGCACTTTACTCTTTTCGTAATACAGAGATGGTTTCCTTTTTCCACATCCCTATTCTTCTTTACTTGGCGCAGCTGCCCTCCTCCTCCATGTACGCACAAGAGAAGCAGAGGAGCCGCGCCCGCACACTAGCCACGTTTCCCGAGAGAAGCAGACGCGTCGTGATGTTTCCACAGAGAAGCACGGGAGTCGTGCTCATGCAGTTTGCACGACCCACGTTTTTCCCAGATTAGCGGAGGAGGAGAGACGATGCGCTCGCACACTAGCCATGAGCACGAAGTGGTTCTTCTATAAATACCGTATAGCGATCTCTAGCTAGCGCTCCATCTCATCACGCAAACTAGCTCTATAACCACGCATTGATTCCCCACTCCGTTCCTACAAGCACATCATGGCTAGCTCCAGCGCTCCATCCAGCCACCGCTCTCCGGCTAGCGTTGGTTCAAGCGGCGAACCCGACGGCAGCCGTAAGCGTCTCCGTTCGCCGTCTCCTAACCTACCGACTAGAGAACCCAACTAGCCGTTGAAGAAGGCCACTTGCAGCAAAGCGGTGGTGGACTATCTTGGGATAGCCCCTAGAGTAGCCACTGATTGTCTACTAAAGGTGAGCATAGTTTGGATTGAGAAGATGTATTTAGTCATACAGTGGCGCTGACTATATATTGGGTTTTTCGTTGGCTTCGCTTCTGCAGGTGAAGGTGATGACCAGCTAGGAGGAGCCTAAACCCAATAAATGGCTAGTTGTGGTTGCAGCCTGCCACTCTCTTTTGGAGCCTGAGGCAGCATCAAGGTCGCCTTGGATGCAGACGATGGCAAGTGCTTCGTTCTATGCAGGGAGCGCTCATACGCTGATCGGTTGGATTATGAAAAGTTGATTCACGTCAATGATGATCGCTACTTTGTTTGCTTCTCTCGGAAGGAAGTTCTTGAATTGTATAGTGAGGATGTTGATCAAGTTCATGGATTTAACATTCGCTGCGGATTGAGGGGTCAGGGGAACATAGACCTCATAGGCCATAAGAGAACTCGTATAACTCTTAAGCCATAAGTGATCTGGGTGATGTACTGTAGTGTTTTCTTTAGTTTCCTTCTTTCTGAACTCTATTTGTTGAAAACTTTGTAATTTCGTCGCTAAGTTAATGAAATTCCCTGTTGTCAAATTCCTCCTAATTAGAGCATCTTCAAAAGAAAATTAATGTCATAATGCATGTTACAGTAAGAAAATTAATCTCACAACGCATCCCACTCACAACAAGCAACCTTGCCTCCCTACTAGTAATAACATCACGTTCTCTCCCGAGACGACGCGATCTGCTGGTATCCCGAGAAGAGCATGCGCTGTGAATCGTTGTTTCCCTTGCCTTCCGCTTTGCCAACTAGGAAAGAGGAAAAAAACATCAAATAAAAAATACATCTACTATGGAGAATCGAACCTGGGACCATGTCTTTGGGAAGTAGAACAACTAACCAGTCACACGCTCAGGATATTATGAGAGGATTCGCGGTGATGCCCCATTTATTATGGGTAAACATGGAAATTTTTGCCTAATTAAATGTTCCTTGGTATGCTAAATTCTATCTAAAATGAATTGTTTTTCTAGTATGGAGGGAGCATGTCATATATCATCCATCTCCAACATACATTGATGGAAGCATTATTCATCCCAAAAAGTTTGGAAATATTGTATGTCGGTGGTATTTGAAATGGAATACTCGTCAAAACAACCATGAGCTCAAAACACGACTTAATTTCTTTAAATTCATTTGGAAGCAATTTGCACTTTTGATGAATCAGGAAAATACTGATGATTACGTGCTCTTTTAATTAGGATAAATGTACTTTTGAGTTAAGTTGTGAGTCACGTGCATGCGCAGGGTCCGGCAATCCATTTGGAAGCAATTTGCATATTGGGATACTAATTGTATCTAATCACTGTATTTAGCTTCGAAGGATTGATATGACAACACTAAAATTTTGATCCCAAGAAATGAACACACCCAAAGATCTAACACAATGCACAATCTCGATCTCGATCCCAAAGCTCTTTCCAAATGAGCACTTTGACTTAATTTCCAAAGCTAAGAGATATGACCTCTATAACCTCCTAATAAGAGAGGTAAGACTTCAATTCAATCACATCCCTTGATTTTTAGAGATAGAAATAGGAAAGGTAATGATGAGAAGAATATGTTAATCTCTAATGTCGTTTCTGTCCTAATCGCAACAACTAGACAATTGGTTTATAAAGGAAAAATACGCTACACCCAGTGATGAAGTACATTTGTACTGTTATTAAAATGAATACATGCACCTCCACAAAACAAAAAATGCTACAACACATGTATGCCCTATTGCCGGAAAAATGATAGAGATCATTAGCAATTGAAAAGCAATGCAAATCAAAGTCTAAGATCAGTCATTATATTTCACCGTGAATTTGCCTAGTGACCATGTCATATAGTAGTATCCATCATTCAACATTATACATTGATGCAGGCATTCATTCCATCATACTGACTGGTCGGGCCACGTTGTAGAAACTGCCGACCTCCTACCCCCCTTGGAATGTAGGATAGGAAAAACATAGGAATAGGAAAAATATTGGAATTGAGATGGTATGCTTTTGAAATCCTATAGGAATTGAAAACATACGAATTTGGATGAGAAGGTCTTTGGTAGTCTCATAGAAATGACAGGTGGGCCCGAGTTTACGCAGTCCCATTTTTCTGTGTGTTAGCATATCAGAAACAAAGCATGCTAGTATGAGAAAAGGCGCCTCTCGACCTCACGCCCATGCCCACTCCCGTTTCAACCATATCACTCCACTCTCCTGCTTCTCATCTTCTTCGCCACGCACAAACCCTCGCTCATGGCTCACCATGCTCAACTGCCATGGCACCCACGGGGGACTAGAGTGAGGCCGCTGGCAACCACAACCTCCCAACCCCTCTGCTCCCAGCGTCCGCAGTACGTTCTTGCCCATGTTCTGCGATCTCGATACAATTTGAGGGATTTTTCATTTTCTAAATATCTCTGCGATTCTCGATAATATCGGTACTATTTGTGCTTCAATTTAGTTATCGAGTTGTTATATCGTGATTTCTAGAATAGGGATTTTTCATTGTTCATCAACTCTTTACAGATCGGTGGTTCGTCTTCTTCCGTGGCTCGAGCACGCTGCGGCTAGTCGCACTCACCTTCACTGAAGCACGTCCACGGCGTTATGGCCCCGGTCGTCTCGGCGACAGCGAAGGAGGAGCAGGAGTTCATCTCGACATCAGAGGAGGAGGAGGAGCTCGTCTCGGCATCAAAGGAGGAGGAGGAGTTCGTCCCAGCATCAGAGGAGGAGGAGAAGGTCATCCTGGCATCACAGGAGGAGGAGGAGGTCATCACGACAACCATCAGCGACGACGACGCCACCACCATCGATGACAGTGACGAAGTGCCCCCCTTCACTACCCGCTTGCGCTTTCCTTACTGGCACACCCCCTCCGACAATTACTGGTACTGGTCCCCGGTCTGCAACGATGACCAGGAGTACGACTCTAGGATGGAGGTCATCATGCACACGTCCCGGTTCATCAGCAACCCTGACAATGCGGGGAGGCCCGATGCCATCGAGCTGCACCGCAAGATTGCTCGGGTGGACTGATGAGTCCCCTCCTCGTCATCGTTGTCACCTCATCCTTCCTAAATAAAAAAGGGGCAAACAAGTCCAAAACAACTAGTTTTCATTAACAGAATTGCAAAATCTGGCTACACCCCATAAACAAACTCAAATCTAGAACCAAAAGTGAAGTTATAACCAAGACTCAATGACAGGTGGGCCCGAATTTATGTGGTCCCATGTTTAAGTGTGTTAGGATATCAACACCAAGCGTGTTAGTATGAGAAAAGGCGCCTCTCGACCTTAGGCCCATATCAGGGGCACGCTCCCATTTCCACCATCACTCCACACTCTCCTGCTTTGTCTTCTTGTTGGTGGTTTTTAGACGCCCATTTTATCTACCAAAAAGGAATGTTTTGCGTCTTAATTTGGTGGTTTGAACTAACAATTAATCCCATATTTGCATATATTTGTAGTTGTTCTGTTTTGGATGTAATCGTAGGAAATAGGTGTAAAACAGGACAATTATGGATAAAGAGCTGAAGAGTAGTGAAGATGGGCCAGATGCAGAGCCGCACCGATTGGCGTGACGCTTGCGCCGATCGGCGCAGGAGGAAAAGATGACAAAAACACGATCCGGTCCAGGAAAGACGAAGGCCTAGCCCAGTATGAGTTAGGTGGAAGTTGACCTAATCCCGTTGAGTATAAAAGGAAGATAATTATCAAGAGCCAAGGGGAACCAGAGAGACGGCAGATCACGAGAATCAATTATTAGAACTAAGGTTCCAGGATATTGGTGGCGGAGGTTCGTCAACACCGACGAGATCCACCAGAAGGGAGGTCGCGCCGATCGGCGCGACGCTTGTGTCGATCGGCTCGTGCGCGTTCCAGCGCTATTTCTCACCCCTCTGCTATGTCTAGCGGAAGGATGAGTGAGTAGTCTCATATTCTCTTCTCTGGTGCGGGGATCTGGTCATGTAACTCTCATACTTGTTGATAGTCTCACGATGAATTTAATCTGTGTGATGAACTTTATTGCACATCTATCTATCCCTTTCATTAGTGTATCGGCCAATACACTTTTGCCCATTACATAGTGCAAGAAACCAGTGGGGAGCTAATAGCCTCTGTTGTGATAGCCGGGGTGAACGAAACCACCATGTCTTGTAGAATATTAGAGTCATCACTCGAGTTGATAAGAATAAGGTTGCATGCTCGTGAACCAATCCTAAGGAGAGAATCCTTCATCATCCTGTCACCTCTTCAATAACATTCACCTTCCACTTCCTCACCGTCATCATTCACACCAACCAACCCATTGCAATTTGTTAGTAACCCTTTAATAGTATTAGTTCTGCTCGTTCCCTGTGGATTCGGTAATCTTGGAATACTCTAAGGAAAAAAGAGCTACAACTGTACAACGTCCTCTTGCGGTATATAAGTGGGTGCGTAATTACGACCAACAAGCCCTTTTTCTGGCGCCGTTGCCGGGAAACAAGCCAGTTCTTTTACTATTAATATTTTACTAACGTCTAATCCTCTCTTTTCTAGTTGTTTTCATTTTTATGTTTTGTGTCAATTTTTAGGATGAGTACGACAGGACCTTCTCTGACGCTCAGGGAATTTTCTCTACCATCTCCAGACATGTTGGTGCCTCAATCCTCAGATGAGAAGGCCACGGCCTCCTCGTATGTGTTGAACCCCATTATCATTAGCATGGCTGAAGCAAACAAGTTCTTTGGAGCGAAAGAGGAGAACCCGTATACTCACTTACAAGATTTGGAGGCACTTTGCCAAACATTCCATCATGAAGGAGTGCCTCGGGATCTTTACAGGTGGCTGCTTTTCCCATTCTTTTTGGGAGGAAAAGCCAAAGAGTGGCACAAGGCAGCATCTCGAGACGCAAAAGGTAAGTGGAGTGAGTTAGTTGGAAATTTTTGTCTCCGCTATTTTCCTTTGTCGAAGGTGTAGAAGTTTAGAAGGGAAGTGGTGAACTTCTTACAAGAAGATGAAGATTCTCTCGCGGAAGCCTGGACGTGTTTTCAAACATTGTTGAAACAAGGACCTGACCTCGGCATTGATGAGAATATGTGCGCTCAAACCTTCTACATGGCCATAAACAAGGCATCGAGGATGCATTTGGACGGATCGGCTGGAGGAAGTTTTCTGAGATTGACAGCCAAGATGGGGATCAAATTATTAGGCAAAATTACCAAGAATGAAGCTTTGCACAAGCATTGGGAAGATTATCTAGAACCAAATCGGCAATGCCCAGAAGTTATGCAGAAGGAAGAGTCGCCAACTGAACGGATCTTGTTATCCAAGAGTAGATCAATGATTACTTTGGAGCAATTTGAAGTAATAAAGACCATCAGACCCGCCTCTGTGGATCTGACGTGTGTGCCGATCAGCGCAGTCTCTGAGCCGATCAGCGCAGTCGCGATGACAGGAGAACCGATCACCCTGACGATTCCCTCAAGTAGCAAGGAATATACCAAGATAGAAGCTACGATTCTGGACAACCACCTAAAGGAATTTGAAGGGAACTTTGCTAAGCCAAAGGGGGATAGAACATTGGCGAATACTAAACCACTTGACGAATTTGAGCCGATGGACTGGATTCCTATTGATTTTTCGCAAGAGTTGCTCGATATGAGAAGATCCTTCAGTCTGCAAGACACCTCCGAAGCCAGAATTGAGTATAATTTCCCAAGTAATGGCCTCAAGTTAGAAGTTTTCGATCAAGAGATTATTGGGAGAGTTTTAGGGAAGCTTTACCAGGATGATATAGAGCTTGATGGAACAGAGGTGAAACAAGCGAAGAGATTGCTAGACAGTTGCTTTGAGCCATCCCCCTACGAAGGATTATGTGGTGTGTATGCTGTAGGTCTCACTAAAGAGGAAAGAGAAGAACCGTACATACCATGTGAGATATCAGGGAAGAAATTTCTGAAAGCCTTGTGTGACTTTGGTTCCCTTGTCAGCTTGATGACTTAAGATGCATTCATGAGCATGCCTTATGGAACTCAACAGTGGTTGATGGGGACTGAACTTGAGCTAATCATGGCGGTTGGTAGGAAGACCAAGCCACTGGGAGTGATCAAGAATGTCGAAATTGAGATCGGCTCGGAAACAATGCCGGTAGATTTCTTTGTTCTAGACAGTAAAGAAACTGGGGTTGAAGATATCATTCTGGGAAGGTCATTCTTAAGATTAGTACAAGCTGTTCTGGATGCTAGGAAAGGTCAAATTACGCTGCACCTGGGAGAGGAAGAAGTGCGATTTCAATTTAATGATCCGTCTCATCAAGACTCTTCTTACTATCAGGAATTCCGCCCACAGGAAGACAAGAGGATAGGGATGGATATAGGAGACCCACTGGACCACTTCATGCGAGGAACTGACAAGTATACTGCTAGCGCCGATCGGCGCAACCGTCGCGCCGATCGGCTTAACCAGGAAAATCCTGATTTTGAACCTCTCAGGGAGCTGGATCCAGATGAAGCGCGAGAAGTGGAACAGAAGGAACTTCCGAAGGAGCTACGCTATGAATATCTAGGAAAGAATAGAACATATCCAGTTATTGTGAACAACGCCCTAACAAAAGAAGAAACAGAGAGGCTTCTTGCTATGCTCAAAAAGTACAAGAAAGCCATTGGTTACACATTGGATGACATCAAGGGAATCAACCTCGCATTTTGCACCCACAAGATTAACTTGGAGGAGAATACTAAACCAGTGGTTGAAGGGATGCGAAGGTTGAAGGAATCAATGAAGCCAGTGGTTAAAAAGAAGATTTTGAAGCTGCTTAATGCAGGTATGATCTACCCTGTTGTTGATAGTGAATGGGTTAGTCTAGTGCATTGTGTACCCAAGAAAGGAGGGTTGACAGTAGTACCTAACAAGAACAATGAGTTGATCCCTCAAGGGACTGTAACTGGATGGAGAATGTGCATAGATTATAGAAGTTTGAACAAAACGACGAAGAAAGATCACTATCCTCTTCCGTTCATTGATGAGATGCTTGAAATGTTAGCAAAGAATTCATACTTTTGTTATTTGGATGGATATAGTGGTTTCTTTCAAATACCGGTAAGACCAGAAGATCAGCAGAAAACTACTTTTACTTGCCCTTTTGGGACATATGCATATAGAAGGAAGCCATTTGGTCTTTGCAACGCGCCTGCAACATTTCAAAGATGCATGAATGCAATATTCACTGAATTCATAGAAGATATTATGGAGGTATTTATGGATGACTTCTCCGTGCATGGTGCTGATTTTGATAGCTAATTGGAGAATTTGGTGAAAGTTTTGAAAAGGTGTGTTGAATGCGACTTAGTTCTTAATTGGAAGAAGTGTCACTTCATGGTAACAGAAGGGATAGTGCTTGGTCATGTCATATCTAAGAGAGGGATAGAGGTTGATAAGGTAAAGGTATCTACAGTTGAGAAATTACCTCCCCCTACTGATCTTACAACTTTGAGGAGTTTTCTTCGACATGCCAAATTCTATCGCAGATTTGTTAAGGATTATTTGAAGATTGCTAAACCCCTGACAGAATTGTTAAGGCAAGATACAGAATTTGTCATGAACGAGGAAAGACTCTTGGCCTTCAGAAGACTAAAGGAAGCTCTATGCTCTACACCCATTATGCAGCCACCTAATTGGAGTTTACCTTTTGAAATTATGTGTGATGCAAGTGACTATGCAATTGGAGCTGTTCTTGGACAACGGAAGGAAGGTAAAGTGCATGCTATTTATTATGCTAGCAAAACTTTGAATGAGGCACAGATCAATTATACAACAACTGAGAAAGAGATGTTAGCTGTTATATTTGCTTTTGAGAAGTTTAGATCCTACATTCTAAATTCTAAGGTGATTGTATATACTGATCATGCTGCTATAAGATACTTGGTTTCAAAGAAGGAGTCTAAGCCTCGGTTAATGCAATGGGTATTGATGCTGCAAGAATTTGATTTGGAGATAAGAGATAAGAAAGGAGTAGAAAATTCTATAGAAGATCATTTATCTCGTCTTGAATCATCATCAACTGAGCCTATAAGAGATGAAATGCGACAAGAGCAGTTGTTTGCCGCATTTGATCGTAGTGAGAACTGGATGATGGATATTATCAAAGGTTTCAAGGGACAAACTGATCTAATGAACAAGAACACAAGGAAAAGAGTTAAGAGTGAAATGAGAAAATTTATATGGGCCGATACATAATTGTATAGGTATTGCGAGGACGGAGCAGTACGGAGATGTGTACCCAGAGAAGAAAGAGCGTGCATTTTAGCAAAATGTCATTCTTCGGATTATGGGGGACACTATGGCTACTTCAGAACACAGGCAAAGGTATGGGCGAGTGGATTCTATTGGCCTACTATGCATGAAGATGCAAAAAGGTATGTTGCAACATGTGCTCAATGCCAACGAATAGGGAATGTTAACAGTAGGAATGCAATGCCTCTTAAGTACAATCTTCAAGTCGATATCTTTGATGTTTGGGGTATGGATTTTATGGGACCCTTTGTGAATTCTCATGGTTTCAAGTACATATTGGTCGTCATTGATTATGTCTCCAAGTGGGTCGAAGTAATGGCATGCAAGGCTAATACTACAAGAGAATGAAGGAGTATACTTTAGGAGCAGATATTTCCTAGATATAGAGTATCGAGGATAATAATTATAGATAGAGGATCCCATTATACAGGAGGAGAATTTACTAGGTTTTTAACCAAATCTGGAGTTGAACATAGAATTGGAACAGCCTACCATCCCTAGACGAATGGACAAGCAGAAACTTCAAATAAGCAATTAAAGGGAATTCTGCAGAAGATTGTTACAAAGGAAGGAAAAGATTGGGCCACGAAGCTTAATGGAGCGTTATGAACATATAGGACGGCATTCAAGACACCGATTGGTATGGCACCATATCAATTCGTCTATGGGAAATCGTGTCACCTACTGGTGGAATTGGAACATAAGGCTTATTGGGCTATAAAGGAAATGCATTTGGATCTTGATGCCACCAGCATGAAAAGGAAGATAAAAATAAGTGAATTAGAAGAGATGCGATTGCGTGCATATGAAAATGCAGCCATATACAAAGAGAAAACAAAGAAGTGGTACGATAAGAAGCTTTTGAAGAAGGAATTCAAGGAAGGAGATCGGGTGCTCCTGTTTAATTCGTGATTCAGATTATTTGGTAAAGGCAAACTGCAAAGCAAATGGGAGGGACCTTATCTTGTGAACACGGCGTTACCTTCAGGAGCGGTAATCATAATGGATGGCAAGAGAAACAAGTACATGGTGAACGGACAACGTCTAAAGGTATACCTAGAACCCGACACATTTGAATTAAAATCTTTTGATGTGTATTTCACTGCTTAGTACCCCGTGTGGTCGAGCTTAATGACGTAAAACAAAGGCTTGTATGTATTTTGATTTCTGTAGTTTTTCTTTTTCTGATTTGGTAATTTAGTGTACCGCGCCGATCGGCGCGGCAGAGTCCTTTTGGTTTTTGAGTCGGTTTCGGACCTTGCCTTTTTAAGACTCGTTAAATTCCACGAATAAGAGAAAGAGTCCTAGTCCAATTGGAAATCAAGGGATATAAATATGAGGGGACAGCAAACCCACGGATCGACGCGACTCATGCGCCGACTGGCGTGACTCTGGAGCCGATCGGCTCGGTGGCGGATTTCCTCAGCCCTCTGCAAGTTGGTCCTGGGGAGAAGTCGACGAAATGTTGACACCAACACGAGATGATCCTCTCGTCTGGGCAGATCTGCGGAAGAAATTCATGAAGAAAAGCGAAGCTGACGCGTGGAACGCCAACAAGGTGAAGATGGACAATGAGCTTTGGCAGATGATGAAGAGAGTATTGGTGTGCAAAGGAAAATCGGTAGCGCCTATTGAATGAAGCAGTTTCTCAAAGGTATACCATGAAAAGTCTTCTTGATCTTGCTAAGCCCTTGTCATATGAGGACTTCCTAGCTTTCGAAAGATCATTGACTGAGAGAGAGAAGGAAGAGCTAGATGAAGAAATCACCCTCACAATCCATAGGTGCCAACTTTATAGTGAACATGACATTGCCGCCAAGTATGAACTCAAGCTGCGAGAGAAAGCCAAAGAAGCTATATACCAGCAGGATGCGGAGAAGGATCTTCAAGCTAGAAGGGATGAATCCTTACCCAGGGTTCTTACCGATTGGGAAAGTTTTCAAGAAAATAAGATTCATAGGAAAAATTATATTGAGGGTTGCAAGTGTCTCTTTTGTGCTAAAGATCTTCAACGCAAGGTTGAACTCCAATTGGCAGAAGATCCAGCATTCATACCTAGAGATTTAATATATGATGATGGCTATCGCGTCGTTCCTGGAGGGAGGACGCCTAAGGAAATTAATAATGAGATTTTACGAAGGCAGCAGAATAAGGTCATCCATGAGCGTAATCTAGAGCAGTTAGCTGAGTATATGGAGGAAGATGGTCTGCAAGCCGATCGGCGCGACACAGGAGCCGATCGGCACGATCTGAAGATGGCTGAATTTATTGATCTGACGGCTCTGCCAAGTGAAGACGAAGAACCTTCTGCAAGGAAGTGTAAGACTACACTAGAGGTTCGCAGATCTGCTAGACTATCGGGTAAGCCAATTCAAAATTATTTCGAATGGGATAGCGACTATAGTCATACTATTTGGAAACTTTGGAAAGCGGTGATCCTAGTGTGCCTGGAGATTTTAGTGATGATTTTGATATGCGAAGAAGCTTTGGTAGTCCTAAGTTCGAAAATCGGGAAACACTTGCAGAATGCAGTAATGACAGGGCAGCAGGAATTTCAACAAGAGTTAATCGTAATGCAGAGGGAAGTGGAGGAAGTCGCAATGGTGGAAGAACACCACTGCGCCGATCGGCTCAGAGGAATTTGAATAGTGCCTCCCCTTATAGCGTTGAAAATCATAACCTGCAACCGCCTGCTTGCTGCCTGTCTGCCGAAGAAAAATTGAGCGCCTGTATCTAGACAGAGATCATGCTTACAGGCATCAAAGAGATGTGGACCGCAGAATCCAGGATACAATCGAGATGAACAAAGCGGACTACACTTTTCTCATAAGGAATATAAGACAAATTTTCCGAGTCTTGAACAGGCATGGTCTGCATGATTAGTGTGTTGAGTTTCTTCTCTTGCAATGAGGACATTGCAAATTTTGAGTGTAAGGGAAGGGCTTTGCCATTAGTCATAGTTTTTAAGTGTTTTTGAGTCTAGTTTCTCAATTGTTTTTCTTAATGAGTATTTATTTAAGTTTGTGTGTGTGCTTAAGAGAGTCACGAGTCATGTTGAGAGTTGCTTCAAGGTCTTTTATGTAATTTGAATTATTGCATTGTCTTTAATAAAGTTAGTGTCGATTGTCAAATTGAAAGTGCCCCATGCTATTTATCTTGTCTTTCTGATGATCGATTGGTTGATTACTTGAATTTGTTGGTTACCACTTAACTTTTGAGCTTTGTATTTGTGAAAATTTCTTTTGACTCATCATAAGCTAAAGCAATAGCAAGGTCTAAATATGCTTACATAGCTGAGTGAATGAGAGAAAGCTACACATTTGAACTAAGTGGATTGTAAGTAACTTTGTCAACATTTTGCTCATGATTTCGACCAAGTTAGGAAAGGATGATCTATTTTGTTTAGCTCTGTATTTCTAGCCATTCTTATCCATTTAAATTCCTTGCTATCATGAAAACCATACATCTTTGTTTCTCCCTCCTCCTTGATACAACCTATATTCTCAATAAAAGGGAATTCAGAAAATTTCTGCTGCTGATACAAGACAAAAATTGATGATCATATCGGGAATAGAAAAAAAAGGGGTGAAAGAAAAGAAAGAAAAAAAATAGACTGCGCCGACCGGCGCAGTGCTGTGCCGATCGGCGCTGTTGCAAAAGAAAGAAAAAAAAGAGGATATTACAAAAAAGAGGTAAAGAGAAAATATATATTCCCTGAGAGGCAATAAGGTCATCAAAGAAAGCAGATTTCTGATTATTTCTCATTCTTTGCCATTGTTCCCATTGAAATATCAGATCTTCTACATTCCTTTTCTCCATTAAAAGTTCTTTTCCAAGAAAATTCTTTCTTAATAGGCATAATTGAGCACATTGTTGACATGGTTAATCTTATGGTTTAATTTAGTCATATAGCCCTCCAAGATCCACATACAATCCTTGATTAGATAGGAGAGGGAAGGAAATACACTTGAGAGACCTAGAGAAGACCAAATGCTTGATGTTGGATGCTAAAAGATGAGTTGAGGAGAACTAAAATTGTTTTTGAAAAAGTTTTATGGTAATTTGATTAAGTTCAAGTATGATATGCCGATTGGTTAAAAGGAGATGAGAGAAAATCTTTGTCGTGGGATAACGAGTAAAAATGATGATTGAGATTGATTGCATGAGAGATGGTGTGAATATTCTTATTACATATTTGATTTTGTATTGCTCGAGGACTAGCAATGATTTGAGTGTGGGGGAACTGTTGGTGGTTTCTAGACGCCCATTTTATCTACCAAAAAGGGATGTTTTGCGTCTTAATTTGGTGGTTTGAACTAACAATTGAACCCATATTTGCATATATTTGTAGTTGTTCTGTTTTGGATGTAATCGTAGGAAACAGGTGTAAAATAGGGCAATTATGGATAAAGAGCTGAACGTAATGAAGATGGGCCAGATGCGGAGCCGCGCCGATTGGCATGACGCTTGTAATCGGCGCAGGAGGAAAAGATGACGAAAACACGATCTAGTCCAGGAAAGACGAAGGCCCAGCCTAGTATGAGTTAGAGTCGGTGGAAGTTGACCTAATCCCGTCGAGTATAAAAGGAAGATAATTATTAAGAGCCGAGGGGAACCAGAGAGACGGCGGATCGCGAGAATCAATTATTAGAACTAGGGTTCCAGGATATTCGCGGCGGAGGTTCGTCAATACCGACGAGATCCACCAGAAGGGAGGTCGCGCCAATCGGCGCGACGCTTGCGCCGATCGGCTCGTGCGCGTTCCAGCGCTATTTCTCACCCCTCTGCTATGTCTAGCGGAAGGATGAGTGAGTAGTCTCATATTCTCTTCTCTGGTGCGGGGATCTGGTCATGTAACTCTCATACCTATTGATACTCTCTCGATGAATTTAATCTATGTGATGAACTTTATTGCACATCTATCTATCCCTTTCATTAGTTTATCGGCCAATACACTTTTGCCTATTACATAGTGCAAGAAACCAGTGGGGAGCTAATAGCCTCTGTAGTGACAGCCGGGGTGAACGAAAGCACCATGTCTTGTAGAATATTAGAGTCATCACTCGAGTTGATAAGAATAAGGTTGCATGCTAGTGAACCAATCCTAAGGAGAGAATCCTTCATCATCCTGTTACCTCTTCAATAACATTCACCTTCCACTCTCTCACCATCATCATTCACACCAACCAACCCATTGCAATTTGTTAGTAACCCTTTAATAGTATTAGTTCTGCTCGTTCCCTGTGGATTCGATAACCTTGGAATACTCCGAGGGAAAAAGAGGTACAACTGTACACCATCCTCTTGCGGTATATAAGTGGGTGCGTAATTACGACCAACACTTCTTCGCCACCGTGCTCAAACCCTCGCTCTCGCCAATCTCAATGGGAGTTCCATAGGAGTTTCATTTTCAATAAATGACATGCTACATAGCCAAAAATGTTGATGTGGAATGTAATTTATGAGGAGAGTGGAGACAAGGGTTTCATTGGGATGAAACTCCATGTACACGTACGATTACCAAAACATTGAAACTAAAATGAAACTCCATTGAGAGTGTTTGAGATTCATCTCTATTCATTTAACAACTCTCACTAGTCATTTAAATGGAACATTTAAATGCTACACTAACATATGAAATCATGAAATGAAACTTTGCATTGATAAATCTAGTTTCATTCATCCATTTAAAAACTATGAGGTGACATAGCACTCTTGGAAACAACAAAATGAAACCATGCATTGAGAATGGCCATGGTCACATTTCACATGTTTATAGCTCACGAATTAACAAAGATGTGCTTGGCTATGAGAGAAGGATTTACACGCACGAGAGAATTTTGGCCGGCGTGGATACCATCTAGAGCTGCCATGGCATTTTAGGCGGAAGCGTGTGTGCCTCCTGTCACAACACGTGGTGCATTCTCTGGCACTCATGTGCCATGTTGACTATAACGGCTGCCCAGGGCAGTGGATGGCGAGTGAGCCAGCGGGCACTCATGGCCCACACGCAGCGGCAGCAGTCCTGCTGAAGGGAGAGAGAGAGAGAGAGAGAGAGAGAGAGAGATACAGAATAGCGAGCATCCTCGTATGGTGTCCCAATCACTTTGATTCTTTTTTTCTTTTTTGAATTCATATGAAACTTTTATCTATCACATATTGTATGTATGTGGTACTTGAAATGGAATACTCGTCAAAACAACAATAAGCTCAAAACACCACTTACTTTAAATTCAATTGGAAGCAATTTGCACATTTGAATTCAGGTAAATACTGATTACATGTTTTTTTAATTAGGAAAAACGTAATTTAGAGCTATGTCTTGCACGTGATGAGTCACCTGCATGCGCAGGGGGCCGAGACAATACATTTGGAAGCAATTCGCACATTTGTTTTTTTTAACGAACAGTTATTATGAAGCCCCTCCATATATGTACGATCATGTTTTGCTAGATGACCATATGTGCAAAAACACATTCTGAGTTCTAATGCACAATCTCGATGTCTATCCCGGAGCTCTTCCATACGAGCACTTTGCAAAGCAGAGAGATATGACCCATCCTCTTGATTTGATCTTAGATTGGGCCCTGTTAATTAGAGCATCTCCAAGATAGAGTCCCATAAACTCTCCCTAAATCAAATTATTAGGGTTTAATATAAAAAACCATCTCCAACAGCTCCCCAAAACAACTCACAAATTTATTCTCTCCCTAAATTCTCCTCATTTGTAGCACGGGAGAAGTTTTCTTGTCTCCTCCAATAGTTCTCCCTAAAAATAGATCATGAAAAATTTTGATTGGGCCAGATCAGCATCTGGGACAAGAACAACATTAATTCCCTTAAATACAAGGATTACCCAAAAAATATTTGGGAGAAGTTTTCTTGTCTGCTCTAATAGTTCTCCCTCTCGTTTCTAGCTATAAATAAAAAGAATTTAGGGAGAGAATAAATCTGTGGGTTGGTTTGTGACATCCCAAGTCACAAAAAGTTGATTAAGCTAACACAAATGTTAAATTGCTGACTAATTAAAAATTTTAGATAATTAAAGTGCCAAAGAAAAAGGGGAATAAATTTAATTGATTAAATCCACAATTTGGCCAATCAATAGTATTTCACAAACTTTACAAAACTCAATGAAAGTGTGCCAATATTTTTGCATATATTAGTGGATCATGTCAAGAAGAAATTTTGAGGAATTTATCAGAATTTTTGGTAAAGGTTTAATACCCCTAGAAATTCCATAAGTGCAGAGAAAAGCACCTCTGTGCAAAGACAAGCTTCGAGACTTTAACAGGGTACAGAGCATTGTTCCAGTCAAAAGGGGTCAACCGCTTCTCTGTCCTTGGGCCACTCAACGATCGACACCGCCCTACCCCCCCCCCCCCCCCCCCCCCCCCCCCGCCGGCCCGATCACCTCCTCTCTCCCCCATCCCGGCCACTGCTCCGTCTGCTCTCTCCCGTGCCATCGACCAGCATTGAAGCCCCACTGGCAAGCCAATTCCCGGCGGCCAGCTCGCCTCCTCTCTCTCTACTCTCTCTCCCTGCCGCTCGGCACTTAAGGCAGCAGCCACCTAGACTTTCTCCTCCTCCTTCCCTCTCTACGCTCGCACGCACACCACATGATTCCCGAGCCTCCCGGTGAAACCAGGTGCCCCTGCCCTCGCCTCATTCCTCCTCTTCCGCAAGAATCGGGCGCCGCCCCTGTTTCCCTCCGCCATGGCCGCCGTCGCATCAAGCTCCACCTAGGCAGCTTCCCGTTCGCTCCTTTCTCCTCAAATCGATGCGTAAATATCTCCCCTAGCGTGCCCCTGACCCGCTCCCTTTGTGTCGAAGAGCCTCACCAGCTTCCCTCGCGGTTATGAGTACCTCTTGTTTCGAGCAATGGCAATGATACCTTAAGTAGAGAAGTTTGGTTATGCTGCTGAAATTTATTTACTCTATGGATACATATTGCTATGTTGTATTGTTCTTTATATTTGTACAAGTCTTAGCAGCCAGCTAGGGTCAACTACAGTTCCTTTTCCGCAACAAGCAATTAAAAATCTTAGTTAAGGAATAAACTGCAGTCCACACTTGCCGCCGGTGACGCCCAGCTCGCCGCTCGCGATGCTTAGATTGCGGTACTCGAGGACAAACTGCACACTAGTGAGTTGGAGCAGGCCGAATTTTTTGAGCAGCTCCATGACGCTCAACTCATCATCGAGGGAGATGCTAGCGATCAGTTGCAGGAGCAACTGAACCAGCGTAATGCCCAACTCACTGCTGCCCAAGAGGAGATCTACTCTCTTCATGGTCAGATTGACACTCTCTTGGAGGAGCGAAGCGAGCTCCAATCTCAACGCGAAGACGCCCAAGATGCGAGGGATGTCATGGAAGGGAACCTCAACGACGCTCACGTCATCATCGCATAGCAAGAACAACTCATTGGGCATCTCCAAGTTGCCAATGCCCAGCTGAACGCTGTCCTTAATGCCCAGCCACCCGTGCCACTCGCGGTGATTCCCCAGATGACGCCGACTTGAGTGAGGACGGTGACTCCGGTGTTGACTACAAGGCACCCCCTGGACCGGGTGACATGGAGTGGGAGTCCGATGGAAGCAGCCACACCGAGTGACTGAGGCGTAGTATGTTGTGTAGGGTGGAAGCTCGTGAAACTTTGTGCTCGTATGTGGATAGTGTTGGTAGCGCTAAGTGGAGTTGTAACCTAAGTTCTCTGAGATCGTGTTGTTGTCGTGTTGTAGTGATGTAACCTAAGGCTTGCCATGTATTGGAAGATGTGTCGCATGTACCCATGGTTTGATCATAAGTATGCTGCCTATGGTGTTGGAACCAGTGGAATCCAAGTTATCTCTTGTGACCTGCACCGTTCCCTGTCAACATTTCCGTTATGAGCAATCTGAAATTTTATTTTTGTCACTATACTGAAGCTGTATTATCATATTGTCTCAGGTGATGATCGGGCTAACATGCTTTACTCCAATGGCAGATGGTGCAAACTCACCGCGGTGGAGAGAACCTCGGCGATGCTCCTCGTGCCTCCAACGCGGGTAGAAACCAGCTGCCACCCCATGCTCCGCCCATGACACCTATGGAGCAGCTCATCCACAATCAGAACGAGATGTTCCGCATGTTCATGGAGAACATGAATCGCCAAGGAGCTCCCGGACCACCACCGCAGCAGCCCCGTGAATCCTCCTACAGCGACTTTTGGGCAACTCATCCGCCCACATTCGGAGAAGCCAGTGATCCGCTGGAAGCAAATAATTTCATTCGCACTCTGGAATCGAAGTTTGCTCTGCTCCACTGCACCGACCACCAGAAGCCCCTCTTTGCCGTGCAGCAACTCCATGGTTCTGCAAGTGCTTGGTGGGCGAGCTACACCACTGCTCTTGCCCCTAGCAACCAAGTCACTTGGCCGGAATTCTGCACCGCCTTTCGTGTACATCACATTCCCGCCGGTCTTATGAAGTGCAAGCTGCAAGAATTTCTCAACCTAAAGCAAGGCTCGGGAACCGTGCAAGAGTACGCACGGAAGTTCAACTACTTGACTCAGTATGCTTTGTATCACGCCGATACGGACGAGAAGAAGAAGGATTGTTTCCGTTTGGGCCTTACCCCGAAGCTGCAGGACCGTTTGGCACAAGTTACCACAGGCACGTTCAACAACCTAATGTGTGCCGCCATTGTGCAAGAAGATGCCATCCATGCTAACCAAGAAGACAAGAAGAGGAAGCGTGCTATGGGAAGTTCGTCTGGCTCCGCACCGCCCAAGTACCGGCTGGCAATCACCTCCCCGACTGGACAGAAGTTCCGAGCTGCGGTACCGTCAGGAGGAGGATCTCGTCCGACCTACTCGCAGCAGCACTTTCATTCCCAAGGAGGCAACCAGCAGCCCTCCTCTGGTCCCCGCCCTCCGCAGCAGACTAATCAAGTTGTGAAGCACAACTCCTCGCAGCTGTGCTACAACTGTGGCCGAACCGGTCACTTTGCCAAGGAGTGTTGTTTCCCGCAGCGCAACCAGGGAAACAACAACAACTCCAACCCCTCCGGGAGCAACAACAACCACCACAGCAGCGGCAACAACCACGGCAACAATGGGAATCGTCCCCAGTCTTCTACCCCTACTCACAAGAATGGCCGAGTCAATTATACCACAATCGAAGAGATTCAAGTTGGGGAGCCCGTTCTCGCGGGTACGTTCTCGATCAACCAACACGCTGCTATGGTTCTTTTTGATTCAGGAGCAACGCATGATTTTATTAGTCAAGCATGTGTGAATCATCTAAAAATCACCCCCACCACTACGGGAACCCAGTACATCATCACATCCCCCGGTGGGAAAATAAGGACTCACCTCGAGTTGAGAAAAGTGCCACTTAAGTTAGCAGGCAACGTGTACCCCGCTTCATGAATCATCTTAGATGGTCAAGGCATTGACATAATTCTTGGTATGAGGTGGATGACTAAACATAGAGCCGTCTTGCACATTGAATCCTGGGAAGTCCACTTGAACTCACCCCTCTATGGCCTGTCTATTCTCCGATTACCGTGTCCTAGCTTGTCGACTCCTCAAGTGTATCATGTTGAAGGGAAAAAGCTGGAGGATATCCCAGTGGTACGTGACTTTCCCGATGTGTTCCCAGATGATTTACCGGGAATGCCTCCGGACGGATATGTCAAGTTTAAAATTGAACTCCTACCAAGTACGGCACCGATCTCTCGTAGGCCGTACAAAATGGCTCCTAATGAGTTAGCAGAATTAAAAGAGCAATTACAAGAGCTTATGGACAAGGGCTACATCCGACCGAGTTCATCCCCCTGGGGATGTTGCGCCCTCTTTGTGAAGAAGAAAGACAAGACCTTACGTCTATTTGTTGACTACAGGCCTTTGAATGCTGTAACCATCAAGAACAAGTATCCTCTACCTCAAATTGATATTCTCTTTGATCAACTTGTTGGTGCTAAAGTTTTCTCCAAGATTGACCTCCGATCCGGTTACCACCAAATAAAGATCCGAGCCACAGACATTCCAAAAACTGCTTTCTCCACGTGATATGGCCTTTTCGAATACCTTGTCATGTCTTTTGATCTCACCAATGCTCCAGCCCACTTGATGTATTTGATGAATTCCGTGTTCATGCCATAGTTGGATAAGTTCGTGGTTGTGTTCATTGATGACATCCTTATCTACTCCAAGTCCGAGGAAGAACACACCGAACATCTCCGCATTGTTCTACAACGACTCCGAGATCACCAACTTTATGCCAAATTTAGTAAGTGTGAATTTTGGCTAAAGCAAGTTCCATTCTTGGGTCATATCATCTCAGCGGAAGTAGTAGCCGTCGATCCTACCAAGGTAGAAGATGTGCTGAATTGGAAAGCTCCGAAATCGGTCAAGCAAATTCGTAGCTTCCTTAGTCTTGCTGGATATTATCGGAAATTTATTCCCAACTTCTCAAGCATTGCCAAGCCTATGACCAAGCTGCTGGAAAAAGATGCTAAGTATCAGTGGAGTAGTGCATGTGAGGAAGCCTTCCAGTCACTTAAGAAGCATTTGACAACTGCCCCGGTTTTGGCTCAACCCGATATTACCAAACCGTACGATGTTTACTGTGATGCCTCGGGCACCGGACTGGGTTGTGTGCTTATGCAAGAAGGCCGTGTCATCACCTATGCCTCTCGACAGCTCTGAAAGCATGAGCAAAATTATCCCATTCACGATTTGGAGTTGGCATCCGTCGTCCTAGCCTTAAAAATCTGGCGCCATTACCTGCTTGGTAACCTTGTCAATCTCTACACAGACCACAAAAGTCTCAAGTATATATTCATGCAGCAAGAACTGAATATGAGGCAACGTAGATGGTTAGAATTAATCAAGGATTATGAATTGGAAATTCATTATCACCCCGGAAAAACCAACGTGGTTGCCGACACAAGTCGTTGGGACCAATGCAATCACGCAGTTGTTTGTTTCATGGAAGCTTGCCCAAATTCAGATTCAAGCAAACCAAGTCTTCGTATCATTCCATTTGGATCCTTTTATAATCTAGCTCTTATTCCTACCCTTCACGACGAAATTGTTGAAGACCAAAAGGGAGACAAGGGAATGGAACACATTCGACAAAAGATACGCAAGGATGAAGCTACGTGTTTCCGACAGGACGAAGATGGAGTGCTATGGTTCAACAATCGACTTGTTGTTCCAAAGAAGGAGGAATTAAGGAAGAAAATCATGGATGAGGCTCACTTGTCCAAATACTCTATACACCTCGGCAGCAACAAGATGTACAGCGGGTTAAAGGAAAAGTTTTGGTGGACGCGCATGAAAAGAGAAGTCGCTCGTTATGTTTCCGAGTGCGATACTTGCCAGCGTGTGAAGGCTGACCATCTGAGGAAAGCCGGTCTTTTGCACCCATTAAAAATCCCCGCTTGGAAATGGGAGGATATTGCTATGGATTTTATTGTTGGGTTACCCCTCACCCCCAAGAAACATGATTCCATATGGGTTATCATGGATAGGTTGACCAAATCCTCTCATTTTATTCCCGTCCATACAACCTACTCTACCAAGAAGTATGCCAAACTATACATCGCAAGAATCCTATGTTTGCGCGGTGTGCCCAAGACTATTATCTCTGATCGAGGTCCCCAGTTTATTGCTTGTTTTTGGGAGCAACTGCATTCTTGTCTTGGCACCACCCTTATCCGAAGTTCGGCTTATCAGTCGCAAACCGATGGTCAAACCGAGAGGCTGAATCAATATTTGGAGGACATATTGAGAGCATGTGTTCTGGACAATCGGGGGAATTGGGAAGATTGCCTTCCGTTTGCCGAATTATCATACAACAATAGCTATCAGGAGAGTTCGGGAATCTCACTGTTTGAGGCCTTGTACGGCCACTCATGCCGAACACTGCTGAATTGGTTGGAATCGGGAGAAAGAATTAATTTTGGTCCAGACCTTGTCATCCAAGCCGAAGAGAAGGTGCGACAAATTCAAGCTAACATGAAAGCAGCACAATCCCGTCAAATAAGTTATGCCAACAAAAGGAGATGCCCATTGGAGTTCGAAAAGGGAGATCATGTCTATCTTGGAGTTTCTCCCAACAAGGGCATGTCTCGTTTTGGAATCAAGGGTAAATTAGCACCACGCTACATCGGACCCTTTCCGATCATGGAGAAGCATAGCGCCGTTGCTTATCGATTGCAACTACCGGAAACTCTTGAGCGTGTGCACAACGTCTTCCACGTATCCCAACTCAAGAAGTGTTTAAAGCCTCCAATCGATGTGGTCATTGCCGACATTGAACAATTGGAAGAAGACCTCTCCTACCATGAGTACCCTGTCCGCATCATTGATCAAAAAGACCGGGTAACGCGCCATCGCACCATCACCTTCTACAAGGTGCAATGGAGCAATCATACCAAAGATGAAGCCACCTGGGAGCAAGAGGAGTTTCTGAAAACCCACTTCCCCGAGTTCTTGACCTCGCAAATCCGGTAAACACCCACGCCCTCTCTCTTGTGTTCAGCCAGTTACAAATCTCGGGGCGAGATTTCTTTTAAGGAGGGAGTGCTGCGACATCCCAAGTCACAAAAGGTTGATTAAGCTAACACAAATGTTAAATTTCTGACTAATTAAAAATTTCAGATAATTAAAGTGCCAAAGAAAAAGGGGAATAAATTTAATTGATTAAATCCACAATTTGGCCAATCAATAGTATTTCACAAGCTTTACAAAACTCAATAAAAGTTTGCCAATATTTTTGCATATTCTAGTGGATCATGTCAAGAATAAAGTTTGGGGAATTTATCAGAATTTTTGGTAAAGGTTTAATACCCCTAAAAATTCCCTAAGTTCAGAGAGAAGCACCTCTGTTCCAGGATTTTTAAAAAATTCTCCAGCAGGAATTTCGACATGGCCCCAAAAGCAAAGTTGGAGAACAAGTTTTTCTGGACATACACAAAAATTGGCATGGAGTTTGGAGCAACTAATCTTGGAGAATTTAGCAGGGTACAGAGCACTGTTCTAGTCAAAAGGGGTCAACCGCTTCTCTGTCCTTGGGCCACTCAACGATCGACACCGCCGTACCCCCCCCCCCCCCGACCCCTGCCGGCCACGATCACCTCCTCTCTCCCCCATCGCGGCCACTACTCCACCTGCTCTCTCCTGTGCCACCGACTAGCATTGAAGCCCCACCGGCGAGCCAATTCCCGGTGGCCAGCTCGCCTCCTCTCTCTCTGCTCTCTCTCCCTGCCGCTCGGCACTTAAGGCAGCAGCCGCCAAGACTTTCTCCTCCTCCTTCCCTCTCTGCGCTCGCATGCACGCCACACGATTCCCGGGCCTCCCGGCGAAACCAGGTGCCCCTGCCCTCGCCTCTTTCCTCCTCTTCCGCAAGAATCGGGCGCCGCCCCTGTTTCCCTCCGCCATGGCCGCCGTCGCGTCAAGCTCCACCTAGGCAGCTTCCCGTGCGCTCCTTTCTCCTCAAATCGGTGCGCAAATATCTCCCCTAGCATGCCCCTGACCCGCTCCCTCTGTGTCGCATAGCCTCACCAGGATTTCGCGAAGAAAGGTACCCGCCGTCGTCGGGAGTCGTCCACCTCGCCGACGAGAACCCTCCTCCGGCCTCCCTCCTCGGCTCCTTCCTCGACGCCGGCCATCTACGACCCTCGGTGAAGCTCGACGACCAACACGCGACCTCTCTCTCCCTTGGTGCACGACGCACGACGCCACCGGAATTTCCTCTGCCACCGCCCCTCGTCGCCGGCAGGATTCCCGGTGAGCCCTCCCTCCGGACCCCCCCGCCCAACCGAGCCCCCACAACGTGCCGATCGTTTTGGTCCAGTCGCCGGCCACCCTCGACCCCTCCTTCCCTTCCCCGACGAGCTCCGGTCGCGCTCCGGCGAGCTAGGCGTGCGCGCGCGCACGGAGTTGATTTCAAATCGGTGAGTGGCAGAGTGGTAATTAAGGGTGAACTCCTTTTAAAACTTCAAAATTCAATAATTTGAAAACTAAAATGGGGAAAAATGTGAAACTAATTTTGTTCGACTCCTAAAATTCCCCTCTACCAGAAAAACAAGATGAGAGCGATGGTTATGCAGTATATTAATGAAATTAAATCACCAAAGTTAGAACCTTGCTAAGAGTATTAAATTCATAAATAAAATTTTATAGCTGGTAAAATCATGGGATTTGGTCAGTAAGCATTTCATGTCATTTCTAAACTTTCTACAAAAGCACCTTCCCATTTTGTATGCAAATTTTTAGTGTTATTGCATAATCTCCATTTTCAGTAAATGAATTTATATAAATTCTTGAGTAAGATTTTAATCGTGGGATTTAGTATCCCTATTCTTTGGGCATTTCCACATGTCTATAAATTTCCATGTAAAAATGTTGGGCACCATCAGTATGCTTTTTTGCTGTTAATTTGCTCACCCTTAATTAGCTTAAGAATTTCAATATAAATATTGCCTTGTATATGCATATAGTTATTATTAGGGATAAACCCATCTTTGGGACTGTTCATGCAACATGTTAATCTTGACTTGCAGTAAAGTTTTTTATTTTCCATTGTATGCTCATGTTTCATAATTGGCTTATATATCTAGATTGGGTTATGGTTATACTTAAAAGTGTGCATGTCAACTTTTAGGAGGTTAAGGAAGGAGGCACATGCTGGTGTTTAACTTTGAAATATAAGGTTTCTATCTTCCCTTACATGATCATTATATTTGGTAAATGAACCCCGGGTAGGGTTTTAGTTAAGAGGCTTCGCATGTCTGCTAAGTAGGCCTTAACACACCGAGGAAAAATACCCTATAAATTCCTTAGCACCAAAGGTATGCTTGTATGTGAGGTATAGGTGATATGCTTATTGATTGCCATGCCTCCCACTTCCCTAATTAGAAGTTTGTCCCCTTAAATTCAGTAATTGCCTAGAGTGTTGTGCAAGCATGTCATCTCATGCATGAGCATCATTCTGTCAAATTCTATTTATTAAGGAAGTGCCATGAATCATCGTCCAATTCCTTACCGTGCATTGCACTGCATTGACTAGGAAGCGAGACCGGAAGCAAGGCCGTGGCAAGCAACCCCGAGGAGCCCGAAGTTGAGCTAAACCCCGCCGAGAACTCTAACTACGATCACTCCCAAGGCAAGCCCTAGTGCACACCTACTGATTTACGAGTCCTTTTATTTTGTCACAATATAGGACTATTGTATTGTGTATTAGGTATAGGGCTTGGATGGAAACCCACGTGCATAAACAAACTATGACCTATAGTTTAGTTATGTTAGTAAGCCTTTTCGTTAGCACTGCTAGGCTTAAATTTGTGGAGTCAACGGTAGGTTATGGGGTCACTTGATTCAATCATGATTCACATGAAGAATGAAATTGATTAAAATTTGAGAACCTATCATTGCAACTCCGCGGACAAGTATCGAACAGTACCAAGTGCATACCTTTATATGGGAATTTGTAAACCTAGTAACTTGGGCGCCGAATTGTTGGACGGTATTACTCATCGATCCAGAGGTGATGTGAATGGCACGGTGGATGCACGGGTCAAGGACCGCTGGAGAGTGCACGGGTTAAGCCTCGGATACGAAGTACTATATCGCGGGGAGGACATGTACTCGGGATCGATGGCCCCGGATCGACTTTATCGCAACCTCGTGAACGGTGGCCATACGTGTTCTTAAATGATGCGTATGTAATGCATTTGGGTTATGCTCCTGCAGGATGTAAATCGATTTGAAGTGCCGTCCCTCGCGGTTATGAGTACCTCTTGTTTCGAGCAGTGGCAATGATACCTTAAGTAGAGAAGTTTGGTTATGCTGCTGAAATTTATTTACTCTATGGATACATATTGCTATGTTGTATTGTTCTTTATATTTGTACAAGTCTTAGCAGCCAGCTAGGGTCAACTAGAGTTCCTTTTCCGCAACAAGCAATTAAAAATCTTAGTTAAAGAATAAGCATCGCAGCATAGAATTAATAGGTGCTTTTATGCAAATATCAAATAAGCCTGGTCAGCCCCCTGCATATTAGGAGTCGGTTTTAGTAAACCTCTTGGACGGGTAAGTCTTGCGGAGTATGCTAGATACTCAGGCTTTGCGATTATGTGGTTTTTCAGGTTTTCCTCAAGCTACTTATTGTGATTGCTGTAACAAAGTTGTGTGGGAAGGTGAGGAGCCCCAGAACTGGACCATTGAATGGGTCCCCAGCTCCCCTAATCAAGATGAGTGAGCCATTGCCCTAGGGCCGCCATGGTTTACTTAGGTTCCACGTAGTGTTTTGTCGGATCTTCCGCCTCCGCATATTTATGTCATATGAACCAAGAACATATGTATGGTAATGTAACTAAATTTGCTTCCGTTATGACTCTTGAACTTGTAATATTATACACTTAATGATGTATCTTTGTAAATGATAGATGTTCATGTGTGAACGCTATGTATGGTTACTTCATTAACCATCTCCCAAGGTGATCCTGTACGGCACACTCTATACTTCGGTATAGGGTTGCGACAGTTTGGGGAGCCATTGGAGACGGTTTTATGGGGCTCTATTGGAGATGCTATTACGGTACCTCTATCACCTCCTAATAAGAGGTACGACTTCAATTCAATCACATCCCTTGATTTTTAGAGAGAAATAGGAAAGGTAATGATGAGAAGAATGTGTTGATCTCTATCCATTCCAATGTTCTGTTTTCCCGACTAAAAAGAAGAAAAACTTTCTGCCTCCTATTTTTTACGATATGCTGAAGTTATAACCAGGACTCAATGACAGGAGGGCCTGAGTTTACGCCGTCCCATGTTTCAGTGTGTTAGCATATCAGACACCAAGCATGCTAGTATGAGAAAAGGCGCCTCTCGACCTTAGGTCCATATCAGGGGCGCACTCCCGTTTCCGCCATCCCTCCACGCTCTCCCGCTTTGTTTTCTTCGCCGCCGTGCTCAAACCCTCGCTCTCGCCAATCTCAATGGGAGTTCCATAGGAGTTTCATTCTCAATAAATGACATGCTACACAGACAAAAATGATGATGTGGCATGTAATTTATGAGGAGAGAGGAGACAAGGGTTTCATTGGGATGAAACAACATGTACACGTACGATTACCAAAACATTGAAACTAAAATGAAACTCCATTGAGAGTGTTTGAGATTCATCTCTATTCATTTAACAACTCTCACTAGTCATTTAAATGGAACATTTAAATGCTACACTAACATATGAAATCATGAAATGAAACTTTGCATTGATAAATCTAGTTTCATTCATCGATTAAAAAACTATGAGATGACATGGCACTCTTGGAAATAACAAAATGAAACCATGCATTGAGAATGGCCATGGTTACCTTTTCACATGTTTATAGCTCACTAATTAACAAAGATGTGCTTGGCTATGACAGAAGGATTTACACGCACCAGGGAATTTTGGCCGGCGTGGATACCATCTAGACCTGCCATTGCATTTTAGGCGGAAACGTGTGTGCCTCCTGTCACAACACGTGGTGCATTCTCTGGCACTCATGTGCCATGTTGACCATAACGGCTGCCCAGGGCACTGGATGGCGAGTGAGAAAGCGGGGACTCATGGCCCACACGTAGCAGAAGCAGTCTTGCTGAAGGGGGGGGGGGGGAGAGAGAGAGAGAGAGAGAGAGAGGGAGGGAGGGAGGGAGGGAGGGAGATACAGAACAACGAGCATCCTCATATGGTGTCCGACTCACTTGATTCTTTTTTTCTTTTCTAAATTCTTATGAAACTTTTATCTATCACATATTGTATGTATGTGGTACTTGAAATGAAATACTCGTCAAAACAACAATGAGCTCAAAACACCACTTACTTCAAATTCAATTGGAAGCAATTTGCACATTTGAATTCAGGAAAATTCTGATTACGAGTTCTTTTAAATAGGAAAAACATAATTTAGGGCTATGTCTTGCACGTGATCAGTCACTTGCATGCGCACGGGGCCGAGACAATACATTTGGAAGCAATTCGCACATTTGTTTTTTTTTAAAGAAGAGTTAGTATCAAACCCCTCCATATATGTACGATCATGTTTTGCTAGAAGATCATATGTGCAAACACATATTTTGAGTTCTAATGCACAATCTTGATGTCTATCCCGGAGCTCTTCCATATGAGCACTTTCCAAAGCAGAGAGATATGACCCATCGTCTTGATTTGATCTTAGATCGGGCCCTGTTAATTAGAGCATCTCCAGGAGAAAGTCCCATAAACTCTCCCTAAATCAAATTATTAGGGTTTAATATAAAAAACCATCTCCAAGAGCTCCCCAAAACAGCTCACAAATTTATTCTCTCCCTAAATTCTCCTCATTTGTAGCTCGGGAGAAGTTTTCATGTCTCCTCCAATAGTTCTCTCTAAAAATAGATCATGAAAACTTTTGATTGGGCCACATTAGCATCTGGGACTAGAACAACATTAATTCCCTTAAATACAAGGAGTACCCAAAAAATATTTGGGAGAGGTTTTCTTTTCTGCTCCAATAGTCCTCCCTCTCGTTTGTAGCTATAAATAAAAAGAATTTAGGGAGAAAATAAATCTGTGGGTTGTTTTGGGCAGCCGTTGGAGATGGTTTTGTGGGGCTCTATTGGAGATGCTGTTACGGTACCTCTATCACCTCCTAATAAGAGGTACGACTTCAATTCAATCACATCCCCTGATTTTTAGAGAGAAATAGGAAAGGTAATGATGAGAAGAATTTGTTGATCTCTATCCATTCCAAGGTTTTGTTTTCCTGACTAAAAAGAAGAAAAACTTTCCGCCTCCTATTTTTTACGATATGCTGAAGTTATAACCAGGACACAATGACAGGGGGGGCCGAGATTACGTGTTCCCTTGTTTCAGTGTGTTAGCATATCAGACACCAAGCATGCTAGTATGAGAAAAGGCGCCTCCCGACCTTAGGCCCATATCAGGGGCGCACTCCCGTTTCCGCCATCCCTCCACGCTCTCCCGCTTCGTCTTCTTCGCCGCCGCGCTCAAACCCTCGCTCTCGCCAATCTCAATGGGAGTTCCATATGAGTTTCATTCTCAATAAATGACATGTTACATAGACAAAAATGATGATGTGGCATGTAATTTATGAGGAGAGAGGAGACAAGTGTTTCATTGGGATGAAACTCCATGTACACGTACGATTACCAAAACATTGAAACTAAAATGAAACTCCATTGAGAGTGTTTGAGATTCATCTCTATTCATTTAACAACTCTCACTAGTCATTTAGATGGAACATTTAAATGCTACTCTAACCTATGAAATCATGAAATGAAACATTGCATTGATAAATCTAGTTTCTTTCATCCATTTCAAAACTATGAGATGACATGGTACTCTTGGAAATAACAAAATGAAACCATGCATTGAGAATGGCCATGGTCACCTTTTCACATGTTTATAGCTCACTAATTAACAAAGATGTCCTTGGCTATGAGAGAAGGATTTAGACGTACAAGAGAATTTTGGCCGGCGTGGATACCATCTAGAGCTGCCATGGCATTTTAGGCGGAAGCGTGTGTGCCTCCTGTCACAACACGTGGTGCATTCTCTGGCACGCATGTGCCACATTGACCATAACGGCTGCCCCAGGGCACTAGATTGCGGGTGAGCCAGCGGGCACTCATGGCCCACACGCAGCAGAAGCAGTCCTGCTGAAGGGAGAGAGAGAGAGAGAGAGAGAGAGAGAGAGAGAGAGAGAGAGAGATACAGAACAGCGAGCATCCTCATATGGTGTCCGAATTACTTGATTCTTTTTTTCTTTTCTGAATTCATATGAAACTTTTATCTATCACATATTGTATGTATGTGGTACTTGAAATGGAATACTCGCCAAAACAACAATGAGCTCAAAACACCACTTACTTTAAATTCAATTGGAAACAATTTGCACATTTGAATTCAGGAAAATACTGATTATGTGTTCTTTTAATAAGGAAAAACGTAATTTAGAGCTATGTCTTGCACGTGATGAGTCACCTGCATGCGCAGGGGCCGAGACAATACATTTGGAAGCAATTTGCATATTTGTTTTTTTTAAGAAGAGTTATTATGAAGCCCCTCCATATATGTACGATCGTGTTTTGCTAGATGATCATATGTGCAAACACACATTCTGAGTTCTAATGCACAATCTTGATGTCGATCCTGGAGCTCTTCCATATGAGCACTTTGCAAAGCAGAGAGATATGACCCATCCTCTTGATTTGATCTTAGATTGGGCCCTGCTAATTAGAGCATCTCCAAGAGAGAGTCCCATAAACTCTCCCTAAATCAAATTATTGGGGTTTAATATAAAAAACCATCTCCAACAGCTCCCTAAAACAAGATACAAATTTATTCTCTCCCGAAATTCTCCTCATTTGTAGCTCGGGAGAAGTTTTCTTGTCCCCTCTAATAGTTCTCCCTAAAAATAGATCATGAAAACTTTTGATTGGGCCACGTCAGCACCTGGGACCAGAACAACATTAATTCCCTTAAATACGATAGTCCTCCCTCTCGTTTCTAGCTATAAATAAAAAGAATTTAGGGAGAGAATAAATCTGTGGGTTGTTTTGGGGAGCCGTTGGAGATGGTTTTTTGGGGCTCTATTGGAGATGCTGTTACGGTACCTCAATCACCTCCTAATAAGATTTAAGACTTCAATTTAATCACATCCCTTGATTTTAGAGAGAAATAGGAAAGGTAATGATGAGAAGAATGTGTTGATCTCTATCCATTCCAACGTTCTGTTTTCCCGACTAAAAAAAAGATAAACTTTCTGCCTCCTATTTTTTACGATACGCTGAAGTTATAACCAGGACTCAATGACTGGGGGGCCCGAGTTTACGCGTTCGCATGTTTCAGTGTGTTAGCATATCAGACACCAAGCATGGTAGTATGAGAAAAGACGCCTCTCGACCTTAGGCCCATATCAGGGGCACACTCCTGTTTCCGCCATCCCTCCACGCTCTCCCGCTTCATTTTCTTCGCCGCCACGCTGAAACCCTCGCTCTCGCCAATCTCAATGGGAGTTCCATATGAGTTTCATTCTCAATAAATGACATGCTACATAGACAAAAATGATGATGTGGCATGTAATTTATGAGGAGAGAGGAGACAAGGGTTTCATTGGGATGAAACAACATGTACACGTACGATTACCAAAACATTGAAACTAAAATGAAACTCCATTGAGAGTGTTTGAGATTCATCTCTATTCATTTAACAACTCTCACTAGTCATTTAAATGGAACATTTAAATGCTACACTAACATATGAAATCATGAAATAAAACTTTGCATTGATAAATCTAGTTTCATTCATCGATTAAAAAACTATGAGATGACATGGCACTCTTGGAAATAACAAAATGAAACATGCATTGAGAATGGCCATGGTTACCTTTTCACATGTTTATAGCTCACTAATTAACAAAGATGTGCTTGGCTATGACAGAAGGATTTACACGCACGAGGGAATTTTGGCCGGCGTGGATACCATCTAGAGCTGCCATGGCATTTTAGGCGGAAACGTGTGTGCCTCCTGTCACAACACGTGGTGCATTCTCTGGCACTCATGAGCCATGTTGACCATAACGGCTGCCCAGGGCACTGGATGGCGAGTGAGGAAGCGGGCACTCATGGCCCACACGCAGCGGAAGCAGTCTTGCTGAATGGGGAGAGAGAGAGAGAGAGAGAGAGAGAGATATGGAGGGAGGGAGGGAGATACAGAACAACGAGCATCCTCATATGGTGTCCGAATCACTTGATTCTTTTTTTCTTTTCTAAATTCTTATGAAACTTTTATCTATCACATATTGTATGTATGTGGTACTTGAAATGGAATACTTGTCAAAACAACAATGAGCTCAAAACACCACTTACTTCAAATTCAATTGGAAGCAATTTGCACATTTGAATTCAGGAAAATTCTGATTACGTGTTCTTTTAAATAGGAAAAACGTAATTTAGGGCTATGTCTTGCACGTGATCAGTCACTTGCAAGCGCAGGGGGCCGAGACAATACATTTGGAAGCAATTCGCACATTTGTTTTTTTTAAAGAAGAGTTATTATGAAGCCCCTCCATATATGTACGATCATGTTTTGCTAGAAGATCATATGTGCAAACACACATTTTGAGTTCTAATGCACAATCTTGATGTCCATCCCGGAGCTCTTCCATATGAGCACTTTCCAAAGCAGAGAGATATGACCCATCGTCTTGATTTGATCTTAGATTGGGCCCTGTTAATTAGAGCATCACCAAGAGAAAGTCCCATAAACTCTCCCTAAATCAAATTATTAGGGTTTAATATAAAAAACCATCTCCAAGAGCTCCCCAAAACAACTCACAAATTTATTCTCTCCCTAAATTCTCCTCATTTGTAGCTCGGGAGAAGTTTTCATGTCTCCTCCAATAGTTCTCTCTAAAAATAGATCATGAAAACTTTTGATTGGGCCACCTCAGCATCTGGGACTAGAACAACATTAATTCCCTTAAATACAAGGAGTACCCAAAAAATACTTGGGAGAGGTTTTCTTTTCTGCTCCAATAGTCCTCCGTCTCGTTCGTAGCTATAAATAAAAAGAATTTAGGGAGAAAATAAATCTGTGGGTTGTTTTGGGCAGCCGTTGGAGATGGTTTTGTGGGGCTCTATTGGAGATGCTGTTACGGTACCTCTATCACCTCCTAATAAGCGGTAAGACTTCAATTCAATCACATCCCTTGATTTTTAGAGAGAAATAGGAAAGGTAATGATGAGAAGAATTTGTTGATCTCTATCCATTCCAACGTTCTATTTTCCTGACTAAAAAAAAAGAAAAACTTTTTGCCTCCTATTTTTTACGATACGCTGAAGTTATAACCAGGATTCAATGACAGGGGGGCCTGAGTTTACGTGGTCCCATGTTTCAGTGTGTTAGCATATCAGACACCAAGCATGCTAGTATGAGAAAAGGTGCCTCTCGACCTTAGGCCCATATCAGGGGCGCACTCCCGTTTCCGCCATCACTCCACGCTCTCCCGCTTCGTCTTCATCGCCGCCGCGCTCAAACCCTCGCTCTCGCCAATCTCAATGGGAGTTCCATAGGAGTTTCATTCTCAATAAATGACATGCTACATAGACAAAAATGATGATGTGGCATGTAATTTATGAGGAGAGAGGAGACAAGGGTTTCATTGGGATGAAACTCCATGTACACATACGATTACCAAAACATTGAAACTAAAATGAAACTCCATTAAGAGTGTTTGAGATTCATCTCTATTCATTTAACAACTCTCACTAGTAATTTAGATGGAATATTTGAATGCTACACTAACATATGAAATCATGAAATGAAACTTTGCATTGATAAATCTAGTTTCATTCATCCATTTCAAAACTATGAGATGACATGGTACTCTTGGGAATAAAGAAATGAAACCATGCATTGAGAATGGCCATGGTCACCTTTTCACATGTTTATAGCTCACTAATTAACAAAGATGTGCTCGCCTATGAGAGAAGGATTTACACGTACGAGAGAATTTTGGCCGGCGTGGATACCATCTAGAGCTGCCATGGCATTTTAGGCGGATGCGTGTGTGCCTCCTGTCACAACACGTGGTGCATTCTCTGGCACCCATGTGCCATGTCAATGATAACGGCTGCCGAGGGCAGTGGATGGCGAGTGAGCTAGCGGGCACTCATGGCCCACACGCAGCAGCAGTAGTTCGACTGAAGGGAGAGAGGGAGAGACAGAGAGAGAGAGATAGAGAGAGAGAGATACAGAACAGCGAGCATCCTCATATGGTGTCCGAATCACTTGATTCTTTTTTTCTTTTCTGAATTCATATGAATCTTTTATCTATCACATATTGTATGTATGTGGTACTTGAAATGGAATACTCATCAAAACAACAGTGAGCTCAAAACACCACTTACTTTAAATTCAATTGGAAGCAATTTGCACATTTGATTTCAGGAAAATACTGATTATGTATTCTTTTAATTAAGAAAAACGTAGTTTAGAGCTATGTCTTGCACGTGATGAGTCACCTGCTTGCGCAGGGGGCCAAGACAATACATTTGGAAGCAATTCGCACATGTATTTTTTTTAAAAGAAGAGTTATTATGAACCCCTCCATATATGTACGATCGTGTTTTGCTAGATGATCATATGTGCAAACACACATTCTGAGTTCTAATGCACAATCTCGATGTCGATCCCGGAGCTCTTCCATATGAGCACTTTGCAAAGCAGATAGATATGACCCATCCTCTTGATTTGATGTTAGAGTGGGCCCTGCTAATTAGAGCATCTCCAAGAGAGAGTCCCATAAACTCTCCCTAAATCAAATTATTGGGGTTTAATATAAAAAACCATCTCCAACAGCTCCCTAAAACAACACACAAATTTATTCTCTCCCTAAATTCTCCTCATTTGTATCCCGGGAGAAGTTTTCTTGTCTCCTCCAATAGTTCTCCCTAAAAATAGATTATGAAAACTTTTGATTGCGCCACGTTAGCATCTGGGACCAGAACAACATTAATTCCCTTAAATACATGGACTACCCAAAGAATATTTGGAAGAAGTTTTCTTGTATGCTCCAATAGTTCTCCTTCTCATTTCTAGCTATAAATAAAAAGAATTTAGGGACAGAATAAATCTGTGGGTTGTTTTGGGGAGCCGTTGGAGATGGTTTTGTGGGGATCTATTGGAGATGCTGTTACAGTACCTCTATCACCTCCTAATAAGAGGTAAGACTTCAATTCAATCACATCCCTTGTTTTAGAGAGAAATAGGAAAGGTAATGATGAGAAGAATGTGTTGATGTCTATCCATTCCAACGTGCTGTTTTCCCGACTAAAAAAAAGAAAAACTTTCTGCCTCCTATTTTTTATGATACGCTGAAGTTATAACTAGGACTCAATGACAGGAGGGCCCGAGTTTACGCGGTCCCATGTTTCAGTGTGTTAGCATATCAAACACCAAGCGTGCTAGTATGAGAAAAGCGCCTCTTGACCTGAGGCCCATATCAGGGGCGCACTCCTGTTTCCGCCATCACTCCATGCTCTCCTACTTCGTCTTCTTCGCCGCCGTGCTCAAACCCTCACTCTCACCAATCTCAATGGTAGTTTCATAGGAGTTTCATTCTCAATAAATGACATGCCACATAGACAAAACTGATCATGTGGCATGTAATTTATGAGGAGAGAGGAGACATGGGTTTCATTGGGATGAAATTCCATGTACACGTACGATTACCAAAACTTTGAAACTAAAATGAAACTCCATTAAGAGTGTTTGAGTTTCGTCTCTATTCATTTAACAACTATCACTAGTCGTTTAGATGGAACATTTAAGTGCTACACTAAATATGAAATCGTGAAATGAAACTTTGCATTGATAAATCTAGTTTCATTCGTCCATTTCAAAACTATGAGATGACATGGCACTCTTGGAAATAAGGAAATGAAACCATGTATTGAGAATGGCCATGGTCACCTTTTCACATGTTTATAGCTCACTAATTAACAAAGATGTGCTTGGCTATGAGAGAAGGATTTACACGCACGAGGGAATTTTGGCCGGCGTGGATACCATCTAGAGCTGCCATGGCATTTTAGGTGGAAGCGTGTGTGCCTCCTGTCACAACATGTGTTGCATTCTCTGGCACTCATGTGCCATGTTGACCATAACGGCTGCCCTGGGCACTGGATGGCGAGTGAGTCAGTGGGCTCTCATGGCCTACACAGAGCGGAAGTAGTCCTGCTGAAGGGAGAGAGAGAGAGAGAGAGAGAGAGAGAGAGAGAGAGATACAGAACAGTGAGCATCCTCATATGGTGTCCGAATCACTTGATTCCTTTTTTCTTTTCTGAATTCATATGAAATTTTTATCTATCACATGTTGTATGTATGTGGTACTTGAAATGGAATACTCGTCCAAACATCAATAAGCTCAAAACACTACTTACTTCAAATTCAATTGTCTCCTCCAATAGTTCTCCCAAAAAATAGATCATGAAAACTGTTGATTGGGCCACGTCAGCATCTGGGACTAGAATAATATTAATTCCCTTAAATACAAGGAGTACCCAAAAAATATTTAGGAGTAGTTTTTTTGTCTGCTCCAATAGTTGTCCCTCTCGTTTCTAGCTATAAATAAAAAGAATTTAGGGAGAGAATAATCTGTGGGTTGTTTTGAGGAGCCGTTGGAGATGGTTTTGTGGGGCTCTATTGGAGATGCTGTTACGGTACCTCTATCACGTCCTAATAAGAGGTAAGACTTCAATTCAATCACATCCCTTGATTTTTTGAGAGAAATAGGAAAGGTAATGTTGAGAAGAATGTGTTGATCTCTATCCATTCCAACGTTCTGTTTTCCTGACTAAACAAAAGAAAAACTTTCTGGCACCTATATTTTATGATACACTGAAGTTATAACCAGGACTCAATGACAGGAGGGCCCGAGTTTACGCGGTCCCATGTTTCAGTGTGTTAGCATGTTAGACACCAAGCGTGCTAGTATGAGAAAAGGCGCCTCTCGACCTTAGGCCCATATCAGGGGTGCACTCCCATTTCCGCCATCACTCCACGCTCTCACGCTTCGTTTTCATTGGTGCCGCGCTCAAACCCTCGCTCTCGCCAATCTCAATGGGAGTTCCATAGGAGTTTCATTCTCAATAAATGACTTGCTACATAGACAAAAATGATGATGTGGCATGTAATTTATGAGAAGAGAGGGGACAAGGGTTTCATTTGGATGAAACTCCATGTACACATACGATTACCAAAACATTGAAACGAAAATAAAACTCCATTGAGAGTGTTTTAGATTCATCTATATTCATTTAACAACTGTCACTAGTCATTTAGATGGAACATTTGAATGCTACACTAACATATGAAATCATGAAATGAAACTTTGCATTGATAAATCTAGTTTCATTCATCCATTTCGAGACTATGAGATGACATGGTACTCTTGGAAATAATGAAATGAAACCATGCATTGAGAATGGCCATGGTCACCTTTTCACATGTTTATAGCTCACTAATTAACAAAGATGTGCTTGGCTATGAGCGAAGGATTTACACGCACGAGAGAATTTTGGCCGGCATGGATACCATCTAGAGCTGCCATGGCATTTTAGGCGGAAGCGTGTCTGCCTCCTGTCACAAGACGTGGTGCATTCTTTGATACTCATGTGCCATGTTGACCATAATGGCTGCCCAGGGCAGTGGATGCCAAGTGGGCCAGTGGGCACTCACAGCCCATGCACAGTGGGAGTAGTCCTGCTGAAGAGAGAGAGATACAGAGCAGCGGGCATCCTCATATAGTGTCTGAATCACTTGATTCTTTTTTTTTTTTTGAATTCATATGAAACTTTTATCTATCACATATTGTATGTATGTGGTACTTGAAATGGAATACTCGTCAAAACAACCATGAGCACAAAACACTACTTACATTAAATTCAATTGGAAGTAATTTGCACATTTGAATTCGGGAAAATACAGATTACGTGTTCTTTTAATTACGAAAAATGTAATTTAGAGCTATGGCGTGCATGTGATGAGTCATCTGCATGCGTAGGGGGTTGAGACAATTCATTTGGAAGCAATTTGCACATTTGTTTTTTTTTTAAAGAAGAGTTATTATGAAGCCTCTCCATATAGGTATGATCGTGTTTTGCGAGATGATCGTATGCGCAAACACACATTCTGAGTTCTAATGCACAATCTCGATGTCGATCCTGGAGCTCTTTAATCTGAGCACTTTGCAAAGCAGAGAGTTCTGACCTATCCTTTTGATTTGATCTTAGATTGGGCCCTGTTAATTAGAGCATCTCCAAGAGAGAGTCCAATAAACTCTGCCTAAATCACATTATTGGGGTTTAATATAAAAAACCATCTCCAACAACTCCCCAAAATAACTCACAAATTTATTCTCTCCCTAAATTCTCCTCATTTGTAGCTCGGGAGAAGTTCTCTTGTCTCATCCAATAGTTGTCCCTAAAAATAGAACATGAAAACTTTTGGTTGGGCCACGTCAGCACTTTTGACCAGAACAACATTAATTCCCTTAAATACAAGAAGTACCCAAAAATTATAAGGGAGAAGTTTTCTTGTCTGCTCCAATAGTTCTCTCTCTCTCGTTTCAAGCTACAAATAAGGAGAATTTAGGGAGAGAATAAATCAGTGAGTTGTTTTGGGGAGCCGTTGGAGATGGTTTTTTAGATTAAACCCCATTAATTGGATTTAGGGAGAGTATGTGGGGCTCAATTGGAGATGCTGTTACAGTACCTCTATCACCTCCTAATAAGAAGTAAGACTTCAATTCAATCACATCCCTTGATTTTTGGAAAGAAATAGAAAGGGTAATGATGAGAAGAATATGTTGATCTCTATCCATTCTAACGTTCTATTTTCCCGACTACAAAAAAAAACTTTCTGCCTTCCATTTTTTACGACATACACTTAAGTTATAACCAGGACTCAATGATAGGTGGGCCCGAGTGTACACGGTCCCTTGTTTCAATGTGTTAGCATATCAGACACCAAGCGTGCTTGTATGAGAAAAGGCGCCTCTCGACCTTAGGCCCATATCAGGGGCGCACTCCCGTTTTCGCCATCACTCCACGCTCTCCTGCTTCATCTTCTTCACTGCCGCATTCAAACCCTTGCTCTCGCCGCTCAACACGCTCAACTGCCATGGCGCCCACAGGGGACTCGAGTGAGGCCGCTGGCAACTGCAACCTCCGCACCCCTCTCCCCACTAGCGTCTGTGGTATGTTCCCGCCCAGGTTCTGTGTTTTCTGTATAATTTTGGGGTTAGGGGTTTCTTGTTAGCCTAATGTCTCTATGATTCTTGATAGTACTCGACTATTTGAGGCCAGTATCGGTACTATTTATGCTTCAATTTAATTATCGAGTCATTATATCATGATTTATGGATGGGGGATTTTCACTGTTCATCGACTCTTTACAAACCGATGGTTCATCTTCTTCCGTGGCTCGAGCACGCTTCGTCGAGTCGCGCTCGCCTTCGCCGAAGCGTGTCCGTGGCGCTCTGGCCCCGGTCGTCTCGGATGCAGCGAAGGATGAGGAGGAGGTGGCGCCACCAGAGGAGGTCGTCATGGCGACTGTCGGTGACAACGGCACCACCACCAACTATGACAGTGTCGAAGAGTACAGCGACAGCAGTGACTCCGGCCGACTACTACCACTCCCCCGGCACGTGCGTCATGTACCGGGAGGATTATTCCTCCGGCAAGACCTTGTACTCGTGCCTGGTTCGCTAAGATAGGGAGTTCGAGTGCAAGGAGAAGGTTCAGGTGCACGCATTGCGGTTCTTCCACGACAAGGTGGGGGTGCCCGACGACATTGAGAGGCACCATTAGATTGCTCAGGCCGTGGGATACAAGTCCGCATTCAAGAAGAGATGGACATCCTCCTCGATCATTCTCGCCACCGCGCCTGGGTCATCCCGTTCGTAGTCGTTAACTACTAGTACTAGTTTGTTGTTTTTGTTTTCTGTTTCTTTTTTTCCATATGCTAATGATGAAACTATTGATGTCGATCATCTATGTATATATTACTACCTCCGGATTTAAATTGTTGATGCAGTTGACTTTTTTAGCCGTGTTTCATCATTTGTCTTATTCAAAATATTTGTTCAAATATACAAAATTATAAGATAGATTTTAACTTTCTTTAGTGATAAAATAAATTGTAACAAAATATCTAATAAATTTTTAAACTTTTAAAATAAGACGAATGGTCAAACATAACTAAAAAAGTCATCTGCGTCAACAATTCAAATCCGGAGGGAGTAGGTCATAATATATATGTGTATTGCTTGTTTTTCATCATCTTCACCTTAAAAAGACGCTAGTTATTCTGATATAATATATTGAGCATTGAGCACACTTAGTATTAATAAGCATTCAACAAGAACATACATTGAGGCTCCAGGGATGACATAGAAATACCATTGCGTACCATGTAACAAATGAAGCATTCCTTACATAAGTACGGCATAATTTCAAAATAACAAAGTGTCATTCATTACACAAGTCATCCTACCACTAGATAAGTTCATTCATACATGCCTAAGTTGATTATTTGTTGTTCTTGTACACTCTGTCCATCACCTTCTTCTTCAGAGTAGTCTGAGGATCCTCTGCCCTAGCCATGATCTGAAGTCATACAAGGCGCATAGTTAATAAGTATATATAGCATGTCGAACTATATCAGTGTTGTAATCAACAGGAAGGACCATCACCTCCTTGCAAGACAACACCTCGTGAGGTCTAACATCGCTGCTTTCATAGGTGACCGTAAACTTGATGTGCATTTTTTTCAATCTGAGGTCACATTGGACTTCACCTGGTGGCACATCCATGTCAGCCATGAAATCAAAGATGGGTTCAGATTTCTTCTTCCTTTTGTCTTCAAATCCTAGTGGCACATCCGGGAAGTTGGGCTTGATGAAATGAGATAATCATAATTTTCTGAAGGATAGCATGATACAAAATTGATGTAAGCATGTAAAGTTAACATATAGCATAAATCAAAGTTCCAATACAAATAAAACTAAAAGTACATTAACAAATCTAGCTAATTACTCTAACAAATTAATCAAGTGAAGCAGGGGGTAGTCACAGATCGATACATATAGAAGAAAACAGACTGACAGTACAATTAATAAGCCTTCAATTGCATTGATTAATGAATCTAAAAGCACATTAATCAATCTATCTAAATACTCTCACAGATTAATCAAATGAAGCTCATGGTATGCACACATGGATTCGTGGCGATGGTTGATGCAGAGGCTGTTGTTGTTCCCTTCTCTTTCTTCCTCGCGCTCGCGGTGGCTGAGGTAGAGGCTTCCACAAGCCTCTTCCCTTTGTCCATGGCGTTCGAGGCGTGCAGTTGCTAAGGCTGAGGCAGAGGTGCACCACGGTGGCCGACGCTAAGGTCGAACGGGATAGGGGCCGAGGAGTCACGGGTGGCTGGTGGAGATGCCGCGGTCACTGCACTACGCGAGAAGCGCTCGCACGCATCGCCCGCGTTCTCGCTGCCCTCAAGGTCAAAGAGGATGTGATGTGGACAAGGGTTCTCGATCTTCCGAAAGGTTTTTGGTAAGTTGATTTGGTCGGAGACGACACACAAATCGATCCGGCTTCAGAACAGCACGTTCTAAACCCCGCTATCGCAGCACGACGTCTCCTCTGGTTATCAACCGTCCAAACGACGATTGACCTCGCCGAGAAGGCTAATCCCTGCCTGCGAATTAAGAACACAAGCAAGAACAATGAAGAATGCAACACAATTGCAGATGTATGATTAAACTCTCGAAGTTGGGGTCTCACAAACCGATGAACGGCGAAACTGTTTAAGAACAGAATTGATCTAAGCAAAACTCAAACCCTAATGGTGCGGCGGCGGCTGTATATAAAGACTCTAGGGTCGTGCAAGACCCTCTGGATGCGCCCCTAATTGGGCTCAACTAGATACAAAGCCCAAAGGCCAAAAATAGGCGACACAGCACCGACACAGATTCTGGACTCTCTCTTGTTTTGACGATTCCCGATGACTCCGGATGAATTTTGACATGAGGCCGGCGGCATTGGAAAGGCCTTCTCCTTATCTTTTCGTGCATATGTAGAACGTCCAAATCCAAGTCCGTATGCGTCCTGGGCGACTGTTTTAGTACAGACAGGTCCTGGGCCCCGAAACAGACTCGAAGTCGGTTTTGATTGGGCCTCCACTTTGGCTTCCAAGCCCTTGCTGGTCCTCCACGTTCCCAACTCCTTCTCCCATCATCTCCTGGTCTTCTCCATGGTTTCTAATCATAAAATAATCATTAGGTAGCAAACCATTCTCAAAAGTAACATATAGCGAAGAACGTAGGAACGAGCTCACCTCTAAATTTAGTCGTCGTGCACGAGCTCTAGTCATTGGACCTTGCAAGTCCAGATTTGGAGGAGTGTTGTGTGTATCCATAGGAGTGATGTCCTCATCATCCTCCCCCTCTTGAAGTGGAGTCGTCCTCGACTCGAGCTCATCCTCTTCTCCCAAGTACGGTTTCAAATCTGAAATGTTAAAAGTAGGACTAACCCCGAACTCGGGAGGCAACTCAAGTTTGTATGCATTATCATTAATCTTCTCTATTATTTTGAATGGACCATCAGCTCTAGGCATTAGTTTAGACTTTCTCAATTCTGGAAATCTATCCTTCCTTAAGTGTAACCACACTAAATCTCCTACATCAAACTTTACTTCCTTTCTACCCTTACTACCAGCAATTTTATACTTTTCATTCATCTTTTCAATGCTAAGTCTAGTGGTCTCATGCATTTGCAAAATAAATTCAGCACGCTCCTTAGCATCAACATGAACTCTCTCATTAATAGGTAGAGGAAGTATATCAAGTGGAGTACGGGGATCAAAACCATACACTACCTTGAATGGACTTACCTTGGTAGTAGAATGTGTTGCCCGATTATAAGCAAACTCAACATGAGGTAAGCATTCTTCCCATTGCTTCAAATTTTACTTCAAAATAGCTCGCAACATAGTACCCAAAGTGCGGTTCACAACCTCAGTTTGTCCATCAGTTTGTGGACAACATAGAAAATAACAACTTTGTACCCAACTTATTCCAAAGCGTGCGCCAAAAATGACTCAAGAATTTTGCATCACGATCTGAAACAATAGTAGAAGCCATACCATGCAAACGTACAATTTCTTTGAAAAAAAGATCAGCAATGTAACTAGCATCATCAGTTTTATGACATGGTATAAAGTGTGCCATCTTGGAAAAACGATCCACAACAATAAAAATGCTATCGCTCCCCCTCTTAGTCCTAGGCAGTCCTAAAATAAAGTCCATAGAAATATCCGCCCAAGGAATAGAAGGAACAGGAAGTGGCATGTATAAACCATGTGGATTCAATCGAGACTTAGCTTTTTGACATGTAGTGCACCGAGCAACAAAACGCTCAACATCTTTCCTCATCCTTGGCCAAAAGAAGTGTGTGGCCAAAATATCCTCTGTCTTCTTAGCACCAAAATGACCCATCAATCCACCTCCATGCGCCTCCTGCAACAACAGAAGACGAACGGAACCAACTGGAATGCATAGGCGGTTAGCTCTAAACAAGAATCCATCATTCAACACAAATTTGTGCCAAGCACGACCTTCTTTACAGTGCAACAATACATCTTTAAAATCAACATCAGCAACATATTGTTCTTTAATTGCCTCAAGTCCAAAAATTCTACAATCAAGTTGAGACAACAAAGTATATCGCCTAGATAAAGCATCAGCAATCACATTATCCTTCCCTTTCTTATGTTTAATAATATAAGGAAAAGACTCAATAAACTCAACCCATTTAGCATGTCTACGGTTCAAATTGCATTGAGAACGAATATACTTAAGTGATTCATGATCAGAATGAATAACAAATTCTTTGGGCAACAAATAATGACGCCACGTCTCTAAAGAACGTACAAGTGCATATAGTTCCTTATCATACGTGGAATAATTCAAAACAGGCCCAGTAATTTTCTCACTAAAGTATGCAACAGGTTTACCATCTTGCATCAAAACACCACCAATGCCTATACCACTAGCATCACATTCAAGCTCAAAAGTCTTATCAAAATTAGGTAATTGCAGCAATGGTGCATGTGTAAGTTTGTCCTTCAAAGCATCAAAAGACTCATGATGTACCTTACCAAAATGGAAGTCAACGCCCTTCTTTGTCAACTCATGCAATGGTGCAGCAATGGTGCTGAAATCTTTAACAAAGCGTCGGTAGAAACCTGCAAGACCAAGAAAACTCCTCACCTGTGTGATAGTTTTTGGTACAGGCCAGCTCTTTATGGCTTCCATCTTCGCCTCATCCACCTCAATTCCCTATGGAGTCACAACATAGCCAAGAAAAGAGACTCGATCCGTGCAAAAGGTGCACTTCTCAAGGTTACCAAATAAACGTGCAACTCGCAAAGCATCAAAAACAGCACGCAAATGAATCATATGATCATCCAAGGATTTGCTATAAATCAAGATATCATCAAAGTAAACAACCACAAATTTGCCAATAAAAGGTCTTAAAACCTCATTCATCAAACGCATGAAAGTACTGGGTGCATTAGTTAACCCAAAAGGCATTACTAACCACTCATACAACCCGAATTTGGTTTTGAAAGCTGTTTTCCATTCATCTTCAAGTTTCATTCTAATTTGATGGTAGCCACTACGCAAATCAATTTTAGTGAAAATTATAGCACCACATAACTCATCAAGCATGTCGTCTAGCCTAGGAATAGGATGACAATACCTATTAGTAATGTTATTAATGGCTCTACAATCTACACACATACACCAAGAACCATCTTTCTTAGGAACCAAAAGTACAGGAACAGCATAAGGACTAAGTGATTGACGAACATACCCACGATCCAAAAGGTCTTGGACTTGTCGTTGTATCTCCTTAGTCTCCTCAGGGTTGGTCCTATAAGCATCACGGTTTGGTAAAGTAGCACTAGGAATCAAATCAATTTGATGCTCAATCCCTCTCAAAGGTGGCAATCCCGGGGGTATCTCAGCTGGGAAAACATCCTCATACTCCTGCAAAAGGTTAGTGACAGCAGGAGGCAAAGCACTAGAAGCAATATCACCAAGCAAAAACAAGGCTTGTTTGCATATCAAAGCATAGCAAATATCATCAGTAGAAATTTCAGCAAGCTCAGATTTTGTGGCAAGACATGAACGACCTTGTAATTTAATTGCAGCACCCTTAGAACTTGAAGAATCATTAACATTACTTGGTGTAGAAGCAGAATTAACAGGTTGCTGAATTTCAGGGCTTTTATTTTTCAAACTAGCAACTCGTTCTAAATCAGCTTGTACAATTTCAGTAGGGGTCATTGGTAACAAAGTAATTTTAGTTCCTTTATGCATAAAAGTGTACTTATTACTTTTACCATGGTGTACAGCATCATTATCAAATTCCCAAGGTCTACCCAATAAAAGTGAACAAGCTTGCATGGGTACAACATCACAATCAACAGAATCCACATAGGAACCAATGAAAAAAGGAACTCTGCAAGTTTGTGTTACCTTAGCTTTTCCAGAGTCATTTAACCACTGAATGTAGTATGGATGTGGATGTGGGCGTGTGGTCAAATCAAGCTTCTTAACCACATCAGAACTCACCAAATTGTTGCAGCTTCCTCCATCAATGATGACACGTGCTCGACGGTTCTTGATGACGAAGAAAATCTAGAACAAGTTATGTCGCTGCATCATCTCGGGCTGCTGGATTTGTGTGCTAAGCACACGCTGCACAATAATATTCATGTAGCCCGTGGTATCTCCGCCTCCAAGAACGAGGTCACCGCTGGTGGGAGCGACATCCTCCTCCTCATCCTCCATATCGGAAGTGCTCATGTAACCGCCATCATCTGTCGCCACATATGCTCGCCTAATTGGGCAATCTTTCTGCACATGGCCAAGACCATGGCATCGGTGGCACTGAATCCCTGTAGTGCGTCCCGTCGAAGCAACAGAGGAGGCACTACTAGCCGGTACCTGCACAGAATTTTTACCTGAGCGCGTAGAAGGGGCAGGGGCTGATCTTGGTGCTGCAGAAACAACACTAGCTGGTGGGGGCGGCCGGAAAGATGGCTTGGGCAGCCCCGAAGTCCCCGTCGGCCGTGGTGGGTAGAAATTCCTGGACTTGCTGTACTCCTCAAAAGCCTGGAAAAGTCCCTGTGATTCTTTCTCTACAAGCATAGCATACTGGAAACACTGGTTGAGGGTATAAAATTCTTTATAATCAAGGATGTCCTGAATTTCTTTTCTCAAACCAGAATAAAAGCGGCAAATCTGATCCTCTACTTTTTCAACCACAGCACAACGAATCAAACCCTTCTGAAGCTCACTAAAATACTCCTGAACAGTTTTATCTCCTTGATCTTAACGCTGCAGTTTATTACGAATTTCTCTATAAAAAGAAGGAGGAACAAAACGATCTCGCATTTCTACCTTAAGTTCTTCCCAAGTAGTAGGCAAATCGGTTTCAGTAGCTAGACCACTCCACCAAACAATAGCAAAGTCCTTAAACTCACTAGTGGCTTGTCTAACTCTATGTTGTTCAGGAACAAGGTGGGCATTAAATTTTTGTTCTACCGTCATTTCCCAATCAAGGTAAGCATCACCATCGTACTGACCCGAAAACGAAGGAATTGAAAACTTAATTTTAGCATACGGATCATCTGGAGCATAGTTACCTTGTGTGCGACGGTTGTGGTTGTGGAAACCACCCATACCTTGAGGGTTACGTTGCAAACGGCGTCGTAACCTTGCGGTCCTTGTAGCTGACCTATCGACGGTGCCATCAGCCCTATACACTGTTGCTTCATCATGATCGTCTTCAACGTCGTTGTTGGTGTCGTTGTTGGCGTTGGTGTTGTTGTTGTTGTTGTTGGTCTTGTGAGCGGTCTCCAATTCGACAACCTGATCGGTTAGCTTAGAGACTCTCTTATCCAACCGCTCAATGCTTTCTCCCAGGTGAAGCTTGGTGACGGCGTCGGTGACGCCCCTGGTGATCGTCTCTGCCAAATCACTCTGAACCGCCTGCAAAGCCTTCTGTAACTGATTTTGGCTCACGCACTCATCCAATTTGGAGGGTGAAGCACCCTCCCCATCGCTTCCTGACATCAGAAACACCAAAACAGAAAACAAAAAGTGAAGGTTATCCCTACAAAACTACTAAGCAGTGGTGCCTCTCAACACAGCAAAAGTAAGCTTCTTGCAAAGCTCTTACAAAGTTCTGAAAACAACAAAGCGAAGGATACCAGGGAGAAGTGTTCCATGATTGCAAGGGTTACCAAATAACCTATGTGCTGTCCAGAAGAAGTATGTAGAGCTAGGAAGGCCAAATATATATATATGAGTGGCACACAAATCAAAAACAGATAGTAAAGCTGAATAAGTGCCCAAATAACTTGTCCCTAGTTGCTGGTCTAACTATGTACTAGAACAGTAGTGATAGCAAAGAAGAAACAAAGAGACAAAGGGACACAGTCGATAACAGGGGGCTTAGTGTAAAACAGCCAAACTCAGAAATTCCAGGGGGCTAGATGGAGCACTAGTAGGAATCCCAAATTTTGTTTTTTTTTTATTTTATTTTTTTGATATTTTTTTCCAACTCACTAGCAAACAAGAAGAAACCACAAAAAATTTCAGCTCAAACCGAGCTAGGACGTGGCCTACAGAAAATCTTGAAGTTTCAGAAAATGTCGGGTTTCAACTTGAATGAATTTTTTCTTTATCTTCCCGATTTTTTTTGAATTTTTTGATGAGGGCACACAGGGCGTAGCCGAGTGTGGGTATGCTCAACTTTTCGTCAAGAATCTCCTGTAAAAATTTCAGCCAAAACGGACAACCGAGCGAAAAGTTATGCCTGTTTTACCGAAGGGGTGTCGGAAACGGTTATGAAGAACCCGGGGGTTTGAGTGAAATCCGAGTCAGGCTTGGGGTCGGGTAGGGAGTTTTTTGGCGAGGTGGATGCAGCGGAAAGTGGAATTTATGAAAATTGGTCCGAGGTGGTGAGGGTAGGTTTAGGGTGGGATTAGGGTGGGCGTGTTGATCAATCAACCCTAGCACACAAAGCCGACAAAACCGAGGATGGTGAAGGGGATGGCGGCTAGGGTTGCAAGGAAAACACTACTGACGACAAAAACACAAAGTAAACCAGCGACTAAACAAGAACTAGGGTACAAACTCAACACTACGGACTCTGAAATTGAAATATGCAAAGGCTAAACACGTGGTTATGGGCGGGGGAAATTTTTTTTTGGTATTTTCGTGGACGATGGGAAGAACACGAAAACAAAACTAAAGGGTAGTATGAACCTGACGGAGCACCTGAAGCTCTGATTATCACTTGATGTGGACAAGGGTTCCCAATCTTCCGAAAGGTTCTTGGTAAGTTGATTTGGTCGGAGACGACACACAAATCGATCCGGCTTCAGAACAGCACGTTCTAAACCCCGCAATCGCAGCACGACGTCTCCTCTGGTTATCAACCGTCCAAAAGACGATTGAACTCGCCGAGAAGGCTAATCCCTGCCTGCGAATCAAGAACACAAGCAAGAACAACGAAGAATGCAACACAATTGCAGATGTATAATTAAACTCTCGAAGTTGGGGTCTCACAAACCGATGAACGGCAAAACTGTTTAAGAACAGAATTGATCTAAGCAAAACCCGAACCCTAATGGTGCAGTGGCGGCTGTATATAAAGACTCTAGGGTCGTGCAAGACCCTCTGAATGCGCCCCTAATTGGGCTCAACTAGATACAAAGCCCAAAGGCCAAAAATAGGCGACGCAGCACCGACACAAATTCTGGACTCTGTCTTGTTTTGACAATTCCCGATGACTCCGGATGAATTTTGACATGAGGATGGCGGCATTGGAAAGGTCTTCTCCTTATCTTTCTGTGCATATGTAGAACATCCAAATCCGAGTCCGTATGCGTCCTGGGCGACTGTTTTAGTACAGACTGGTCCTGGGCCCCAAAACAGACTTGAAGTCGATTTTGATTGGGCCTCCACTTTGGCTTCCAAGCCCTTGCTGGTCCTCCACGTTCCCAACTCCTTCTCCCATCATCTCCTGGTCTTCTCCATGGTTTCTAATCATAAAATAATCATTAGGTAGCAAACCATTCTCAAAAGTAACATATAGCGAAGAACGTAGGAACGAACTCACCTCTAAATTTAGTCGTCGTGCACGAGCTCTAGTCATTGGACCTTGCAAGTCCAGATTTGGAGGAGTGTTGTGTGTATCCATAGGAGTGATGTCCTCATCAGGATGGCTGCAGCGTCTCAGGGAAGACGGGAGATATGAAGTTGAATCGATGATGGGATGTTTTGGTGAGGAGATGAACAGTTATGCTTGAGAGAGTGTAGAGGAGTGTGCTTCGGTTGGGTTTATAAGTTTAGGATGTGTTTGGTACAGCTTTTTCTTATACTTTAAATTGCTTATGCTTATGCTTATGTATCAAAAGTGCTTTCTCAGTTTATCTAGCTTGTTGAAGCATAAGCAATCTAACCGTTTGGCAAAAGTGCTTATATGCTTATGCTTATCCTGTGGAAGTATGGGGATATGTGCTCCATAAGCTGGAAAAGCAAGGTTATGGTTGGATTGCCTCTCTAGGACAAAATGCCAAAGTGTTTAGGGCAAGTATTATGGAGTCCAGTCAGCAGGCAAAATGGGTTGCCACATCAAAAAAATCATCGCTGGCAGAGAGAGAAAGTGAAACAGGCGACTCATTAAACGTCGGCTAAGACAGGCGAATTTGCTGTTGGGCTGCTCCTATTCATTACGTTCCTTCCTGTAAACACAGACATCATTAAAGTTGACTGGGGGACCAGCAGTCCATGCATGTGAAGGCTCTCCATGCTGGCGTTTATTTCACCCACAGCCGGCGCTCCTATTAGTCTTGCTCTTATGGTTGCTTTGCCTCTCAAAATATGTCAAAATATGTTGTTCAATGGGAGTTTCAATGGGCTTTCATTTATATGAAACCGTGCCAAATGCCTTTCTTCCCTATGAAAGGCATTTTCTTTGATGCCCTGTCTTTCCTAACCAATGAATAACGTGCACTTGAAGGAATTTAATATTTGAATCTTAAATGAGAGACACTAAATCGCTAGCTGAATAGCCTACCCGTTATATGTGATCTTTTCTCTACATATAGAGTACTTCTGATGATGTGCCCTTATTATTTAGCTGGTTGTTGGCTAAACCATTGGCCATGCTCTGAGAGGTGGCATGCTTTGCTCAATTCCGGCCGGTCTCATGGCCCTGCATGGAGATATGATAGCAGCTTTGAATACACACGTCACATCGAGTAATAGTACCAGCTACGAATGGTCACATCGCTTGACTCTCGAGGCGAGCGGCGCCCACGTAGAAACTGACTGGCTCCCCTCGCCCTGCGTTGCAATGGATTCGCTAGTCTGCGAACTTGTGTTTACACGAGTTCATGGTATTTGGCCTTTTGATTCTAGTTGCTAGTACTAGTAAAACCTATGAACTTTTGTATATATTTCTCTACCCAAATGATTTGGTAACTTTTTTCTATATTAGTAGTATACAACTAGTATTTGCTATCACATATGGATCAATGCGCATCATGAAAATTCTGTTTGATCTTACTTTTATTCGAACCATGCACAAACCCTCCATACAAGCGTGTTTCTTTTTTTGCAAGGGCATACAAGCGTGTTTTGCTGCATGATGCTCAAACACATTCAGAGATCTAACAAAATGCACAATCTCAATCTTGATCCCGGAGCTCTTCCATTTCTTCATCTCGCACATTTCAATAGTGCCACATCAGCTTTAGAATTTTTATCTTATAGATGAAATGGTCTTTCTCAATGCATAACTTCATTTCACGATTTCATGACTAGGACTGGTCAATGCATGCTAGGATAAAACTTTATGCTCTCAACGGTTGTTTCAATTGAGTTCATGCATACTCCCTCCATATTAGCAGTCGTTAAGAAATGAATTTGTTTTGGCATATTAACAGTTGTTAAGATGTTTTGCTCATGCAAGATGATAAGCATCGCAGCGCTGCTCGTGAGAGTAGAGAGTTTAAGTCTAACTTGGAGAGTGCTGAATATGAAATCACTTTGCTTAGGTCTAAGCTTGCAAAAGATGATAGTGTTGTTGAGTGTGAGTCTTGTCAAGTTGTGATAAATTATTTTGCACAGAGGGAAAGTGTGCATGCTCAAGTTCCCAGTCAGCTTGAGAGTGCCCTTAAAGAGTTTGAAGAATTCATGGCTAGACCAACTCTTTTGGGTGCATGTTAGAAGTGCCCCAAGCTCACTGATGAGTTGGAAGCTCAAACCCTCAACGTCAAAGAGCTTGAGTCCAAGCTGCTAAATGGGACTCGCTCTAAGGTTCTCCCGCCACCATGTGTAGTGTGTGGCTCTCTTAAGGATAAGCTTGTAATAACTAGAGAGGAAAACAAGAACCTAGTTCAAGTAAATGACGACCTCATTTCTCGTCTCCAAAGAACCCTAGTGAGTGAGGAGAAGATTGAGAATGACTTGGCAAGAGTCAAAGAGAGTGCTAGTAGGTCAACCTACAACTTGGGCTTGGGATTTGAGAGGTGTGACAAAGAGAGTGAAAATGTGGGTAACTTTGTGCCTAGCTCTAGCTACAAGGATGAGGAACAATCCATCAAAGCCACTCACACATACTACCCACCAAACCCCATACCTTCCTTCAACCCAAAGCACACAGAGAAGCCAAAACCCAAACCTCCTGCGCAAACCAAGCCTAAACATAAGAATGTCTACATTTGCATGTTCTGTGGTCATAAGGGTCACTTGGATGAGTACTGTAATAGGCATAAGAGGATTGAGAGGACGCAAGCTAAATTAACTAGAAATATGCATCATGGTGATTTTGTTGATTTTCAGCCTAGCTCTTTTTCTTGTGCCTATCGTGGATAGGGTCATCCCTCATATGGCTCTTATTCACGTAATAGAGGCTTTGCGCAGCAGCGCTTTGGCGCCCCACGTTTTCCCCATCTAGGTGAGCGTCGCCCGCATGGCTTTGGCTTTCACACAGATGATTTCTATCCTCACAACTCAAGGTTTGAGTCGAGGTGCTTTGACAAGCCACATTTCCCCCATTGTGGTTCTCGTCCCATGCGTTCAAATGATAATGTGCAAAGAACTGTGATGACTACTACCGGTCGTATGGTGAAGTGCTGGATTCCCAAAAGCTTTCTAACTAACCCAGCACCGAGTTATCGATCTTTCCTTCTCGTTCTTTGTAGGCAGCAGGTGGAGGCCTGGAGAACAAGTGGCTAATGGACTCAGTGTGTTCGCGCCACATGACCGGAGATGCAAAGTGGTTTTCCAGCCTCACTCCCTAGAAGCACCGGGAGTATATGACTTTTGGAGATGACAAGAGAGGGAGAGTGAAGGCAAGGGGCATAGTAAAGGTAAATGAAAAAATCACTCTCAAGGATGATGGCTTGGTTGAGCATCTCAAATACAATCTCCTCTCTATTTCTCAGTTGCTTGATGTTGGTTTGGAATTGCGCTTTAAGAAAAATGCTTCTTGTATTTTTGATTCGAATGGTTCTTTGGTTTGTGGGATTTCTGGCATTGGGAGAGTTTTTCAGGCTGATTTTGCTGTTTCTCCAGGTTCTCACAAGTGCTTGTTTGCTCAATCTTCTTCTGAGGTCTGGAAATGGCATAGGAGACTAGGTCAGATGAGCTTTGACTTGCATTGGCGCTTGAGTGGCCTAGGTTTGATCGGAGGATTGCCTAAGCTTAAATTTGATAAGGATTTGGTTTGTACTCCTTGTCGTCATGGGAAAAATATTGTCGCTTCTCATCCACCAATTAATTTGGTGATAACTGAGCGCCTTGGAGAGCTGCTTCACATGGACACTGTTGGTCCTTCTCAGGTTCATTTGGCAGGTGGGAAGTGGTATGTTCTTGTGATTGTTGATGACTTTTCTTGTGACTCTTGGGTTTACTTTTTTGAGAACAAGGATGAAGTGTTTCATCACTTTTGGAGCTTAGCTTTGAGGTTGTTCAAGGAACTCCCTAGTGCATTACGAGCAATCCGCAATGATAATGGCACCGAGTTCAAGAACTCCTCCTTTGACTTTCTGCCCTGAGCATGGTATTGAGCATCAGTTTTCAGCACCTCATGTTCCTTAGTAGAATGGTGTGTCCAAAGAAGGAACATAACCTTGGTGGAAATGGCCGGGATGATGCTCGATGAGCATAGGACTCCGAGGCGGTTCGGGGCTGAGGCCATCAGCACTACTTGCTATGTTTCCAATTGGGTTTTCTTGCACTCAATTCTTAATGTGACTTCTTATGAGCTACGCTTTGGGAGGAAGCCATGTGTTTCTCATTTGCGTGCCTTTGGTTGCAAGTGCTTTATTCTCAAGCATGGCAATCTTGATAAGTTTGAGTCGGGATCTTCCGATGGCATCTTTCTTAGCTACACCCTTCATGGCCATTCCTACAGAGTTTTGAATTTGGAAAGTAACACCATCGTAAAATCCTGTGGTGTAACCTTTGATGAATCAAACTTTTGTGCAAGCAATGTGGTCGAGACTGCAGGTAACAGGGAGATGGAGGAGAGTATCTTTGTAGAAGAGGACCTACAGGGCTTGGATGATGATGTTGATGATGAGTCATTCTATCCCACATCCGAGCTTGTTCCTGCTGCCTCCACCACTCTAGCAGAGGGTCTAGCAGCTTCTACATCGACGTGAGTTGCTGTTGAGCCCGCTCCAGCCGTGGTTAAGGGGGAGGTACACTCTGAGAGAGAAGCCCCTCACCACATTCAACGTCGGCATCCTCCTCAACAGATGAACGGTAACCTCAATAAGAGGACAACAAGATCAAGGAAGCTATGGAAAGTGAATTTCAGATGTCGATGATGGGTGAGCTCACCTTCTTTCTTGGACTTCAAATCAAGCAATGCAAGCAAGGCACTTTCATACATCAAGCCAAGTACACGAAGGATCTCCTGAAGAAGTTCGACATGGTCAATGTGAAGCCGTTGTCAACACTAATGTCCACTACAATGGCACTTGACCCAGATGAAGACTGTGAAGCAGTAGACCAAAGTGAGTACAAGAGCATGATCGCTCCCTCTTGTACCTCACGGCGACAAGACCCGACATACACTTTGCGGTGTGTCTTTATGCTCACTTTCAAGCTTCCCCAAGGGTGACTCATCACAAGGCTGTCAAGCGCATCTTCAGGTATCTCAAATACACCCTTGAGTTCGGTCTCTAATACTCTGCATCTTCATCTCTTGATCTCATTGGGTATTCGGATGTGGACTTTGCTGGGTGTAGAATTGATAGGAAGAGCACTTCTGGTACTTGCCATTTCTCTGGTACCTCTTTGATCTGTTGGTCTCGTCGTAACCAGTCGAGTGTAGCCCAATCCACCACAGAGGCTGGGTATGTTGCTGCTGCTAGCTGCTGCTCTCAAATCCTATGGATAGTATCCCCCATGAGAGACTATGGGTTAACCTTTAAAAGTGTTCCACTCATGTGTGACAACTCTAGTGCCATATGCTTAGCCAAGAACCCAATCCAACATGGTAAGGTCAAACACATCAATGTGCGATTCCACTTTTTGAGAGACAATGTTGTGAAGGGAGATGTTGAGCTCAAATACATCGACACCAAAAACCAACTGGCTGATATCCTTACCAAGCCCGTAGATGTTTTGCGGTTCGCTTTTCTTCGGGGGGAGCTTGGTGTTTTCCATCCTTATGGCATCATTTGAGGGGGAGTTGGTGTTCTCTTGTATATATGTATCTTACCTTCCATGCATTGCATCTCATATGTAATATATGCATTGGTAGATGAGCTTTGATTCTTATGCTTTCTTGCATTTCTCTTTGCTATGATTGAGCTTGAGCTATGTTGTGTGGATGTGATGGTAATCTCTCATGCTTAGATTTTCTAGATGGCCTATTATAGACTCATTTGAGCAACTTGCTAATCTTAAAGGTAAACTTGGTTTTTTGTGAAGCTTATGAACTAATCTTGCTAAAAATTGCTCACCATGTGTATAATTGCTTTTATCCTTGTTGACACTTGCGTTGAGGCTGGTCTAGAGGATATCTTAGCCATGGCACCTTGTGTTTGCGAAATGTGGCTTTGCAAATGTTTAGTTCATGATGGAACATTGTGGGAACGTTTGTTCCTTTGGCCGCAAAGGCATGCGGATCTTTTTTTCTTTTAATTTGCAAAATAAGTTGATTGTGCTTCAAAGCCTTGGGGTGTTTGCCGTACCCAGTCATGCGACCCTCCGCATGGATTAGAAGTAACATAAAAATGCTAAATCCAAATATTATACTTTGAAGCCTCAGGGTGTTTGCCATACCTAGTCGTGCGACCCTCCGCACGGATTAGAAGCTACATGATGATAACATAAGAATAATGTTGTTTTCTTATGAGTGTTTGTTCCATATATGAGCGTTTGTAAAGCATCTTCTCTATGAATGCTTGTTGCCCTGGTTGAGATTGAGACTGGCTAGTTTCTTTTGATTCATTTAATGCTTGTTTTGCCTTGGATGGGAGTACTTATACATGTGGTGGCAGCTTTTCTCATGATAAGCAAATTTGATTCTATCTAAGCTAGTTAATCTTTTTGCTTAGCTTGTATAGCTCTCTGTGTTCATGCCTTGCTATCTATTTTTTATCTTTGTATGATTGTGAGCTATCTCTTTTACACTTCATAGCTCTATGTTTATGATTAGCAAGATTAAATGCTTGTTGGCATATTTGTTAAAGCTCCTTAGGTTCTCATTTTCATACATTGCATAGTTGTTCTTTTGCTTCTTTGATGAGTTCATTGGCAAAGGGGGAGAAAATATTTGGTCATGCACAAATAATGCTAAGAAACTTAAAATGATCCATTTTGCATTACATAAGACCTACCACAAGTTGAGGGGGAGCATATAATGTCCTTGAGCGCTTTTCATGCGCTTTTCACAATCTTCACATTCTCAAGTGGTCTGTGATCCCTCTTATGCTAGATGGCTACTTTTCACCTTTTCTTTGGGTTTGAGCCATTTGGATGTGCTTACTCGGTTTCATATTTCTAATCTCTAGGCTTTGTGCATTTGATGTTGTCAATGTACTCATCAAGGGGGAGATTGAAAAACCATATGGATATGTGCCATGGTTTGCAATATGTGATGAGTAATTGACATTGGTTGAGTTCGGTGTTTGAGTTGAAATGCGGGAATTTGGGGATTGCATGAGTTTGTGCATGTCATGGTGTGTTGGTCAATGGAGTCGACTTGGCGGTCAACGGCGAGAGGATCGGGTACAAGTAGGGGACTTGGGGCCGGACAATCAGGATGTCAGGTGAAGTCAAGGGTGTTTCACACTGTACACGTGGAGAGGCAAGAAGCACGGACGGTTTCACGGTTGAGCCTCAAAACCGTGGTGGTGATGAAGACGGCGTGTTGACCAAGTCAAGGCGAGCGGGATGCCGGTGCAAGTGACAATGGGGCCCGATGGATAGGGACCGGATGAGACTTGCCGGTGATCAGGATCGTCGGACAAGGTGACACGCATCGACATCAAGAAGTCGCGCTTTAAGAAGCGTGAAAGTCGGTTTCCCGGTTTGGGCCTCAAAACTGGTGGCAGCGATTGGAGGTGCACGTGGCACCATCACGGAGCTTGCGTCAAGGTGAAGCAACGTCATGAAGGGCTCGATGGCGTTTGAGCGACGAGAAAAAAGGTGGACAGTTGTGCCTCTAGTGGTAGGTGGCAGTGTATTATAGGTGAGGGGTAGGATGGTCTTTATGACAACCCCTAGGCCTATATAAGGAGAGGTAGGGCTGGTGGAAGAGGTGCCTCTCTTTCCCTTAGCCTTGCCTTAGGTCTTCATTCAAAGTGCTAAGAGAGGTCTTCATGTATTAGAGGAGAGTAGTCGGTGTGTGAGAGACATCTCTTGCTCTTCGAATTAGTGGGAGGAAGAGGGTGGCTTCCTAGCCATGTATCCATGTATTTTGACTTGATGAATCAATGATATGAGATTCAAATTCGTGCTCAAGTTCTTCCTCTCTCCCTAAATCCCGAATTTCTCTTTTTCTCTATTTTTGGAGCTATTTTCGTGGGAATTTTTTATCTCATTTTTGGGCAAGTTTTTGGGCAGATTTCTTGGGGGATCTTGGTGCTATGATGATCTACAACAATCCTATATGGGTCCTTGACCAAATCAAGAACTCTAGCACCTTCGATTTGAAAGATTTCTCAAGTTTCCCTTTTTTGGTGTTCTTGGCACAAGATCTGAAATTCGTGATGATTCCTTGTGCTATTTTAGTGGATCATGTTAGAGTAGGGTCATGATGTGTTGAGGATTACCTGGTCCAAAAATCGCATGATTTAGAGTTCATTTGATTAGGTTTTGGTCAAGTTCTTGCCTAATCCTGAACTAGTTTCTGTTCTATCGAGGGTTGATCGGCACTGTCGATGATTGTCTAGTGACCTATTTTGATTCCGTTCTTTAACCTGTCAATTCTTTGCTGCTCTCCTTTTTTCTGCTGTGTCCCGCTGCTGTTGTTGATCACAAGTTGGTGTGTGTAATCTTGGTGATTCGTTTTAAGGTTGGCTCGGGTTGAACTTGGGACATAGGCCAAGTTCTTGTGAAGAACTTTTATTGGCTCCCATTCACCCCCCCCCCCCTGGTCACCTTCTTGGTCCTTCAAATAATTAGTCAGGGTTTTAGTTGTTTATTTGGTGGGTCATCATGCCCAGAGTCATGTAACAGTTTAAGTTTGAACTCGTGCTTGGTTAATTCCGTTGGCCCGTGGTGGCCTTGAACAAATTTAGTTCCAGTTGTTAAACTACTTTGTGTGCCCAGCCCCTTGTCCTTGCTAATTTGATTCACAAAGTTTGAGCCCCTGAGCATTTCGGAAGTTTAGCTTGTCTGGTGATCGCCGTTGTCGTGGCCGCTGGGGCTAGCATGACGTTGCGCCGTCCGACCAATTCGGCTGTGAACTTCTTTGCTCGTGGCTTACTTTGTTTGTCATTGTAGCCGGGTTCAGGGTCGAGAGACAAAAATAAGGAGGAGTGGCACGGGTTGTGCCTATCATGTCCTTCCTAGCCCCGTGAGTGATGCTCGACCCCTTAGGAGGGGTAGAGGGACACATAAGAGTAGGCATCGTGCCTGAATGTTGGACACAAATGAAATTTAGGGATAGAATTTACGTAGCTGTGAGATGTTCCATGCGTTCTTGAATTCCTTGCCTTCTAGAGTCTTGAGTTTGTAGGTGCCAGGCCGGATCACTCGAGAGACGATGTACGGTCCTTCCCATGGTGGTGAGAGCTTGTGTCCACCTTTGTTGTCTTGAACCCTGCATAAGACAAGATCATCGATGAGCAGGCCTCTATCCCTCACATTTCGGTCATGGTATCGATGGAGTGCCTGTTGGTATTTGGCCAAGTGAAGGAGTGCGACATCTCGCGCCTCATCTATCTGGTCCATCGCATCCTCCAGCGCGGTTTCATTGCCCTGCTCACTATAGGCGCGTACTCTTGGGGCGCCGTAGTCGAGGTCTATAGGCAGGACTGCCTTGAATCCATAGACCATAAAGAAGGGGGTGAAGCTACTCGTTCAACTCTGGGACGTGCGGAGGCTCCAAAGCACGGCATGGAGCTCAATTTCCCAACGATCGCTGAACTGCTTCAGGCGGTAGAAGATCACGGTAGGGTCAAAAATTTGGGGTTTCAACCCTTGACGTATCATGCCATTCGCTCACTCGACCTGGTGGTTCGTCTTGGGATGGGCGACCGCAACCCAGTCAATGCGAATGTGGTAGTCATCGTAGAACTTCAAATATTTCTTTCCCGTGAATTGCGTGCCATTATCCGTGATTATGGAGTTTGGGAATCCGAATCAGTGGATAATGTCAAGGAATAATTCAACCGCCTCCTCGGACCGGATTTCAGCGAGCGGGTGTGCTTCGATCCACTTAGTGAACTTGTCAACTGCGACGAGCAAGTGGGTGTAGCCTCCGAGCGCCTTTTTGAGCAGGCCAACCAGGTCCAGTCCCCAGACTGCGAAAGGCCACGCAAGGGGGATCACTTGGAGGGCCTGGGCAGGCAGATGCGTTTGGCAAGCATAGTATTGGCAGCCTTTGTAGGTTTTGACTATGTCGGTGTCGTCACCCACGACAGTCGGCCAATAGGAGCATTGGCAAAATGCGTTGCCTACTAGGGTTTGAGGCGTGGCGTGGTGGCCATAGCCCCCCCCCCCCCCCCCCCCCCCGTGCTCGTCGATGAGAAGTTTGACACCGTCACTGATGGGGTTGCAACGCTGCATAACTTTGGTCATGCTTCATTTATAAAGCTCCCCGTCGACGAAAGACTTGGCGCGCCGGTAGGGGGATTTTTGCGCATTCCACTCCATAACCACCTTCTCATTCGGATGAATACTTCACCTTCTAGGGTCCTGGCACTAGCGTGTTCTTCAGGAGCCTAGTGTTTGTTGCCGCAGCTGATCAAAAGTTGTTATGCGTCAGCATTCCCATGCCCATGCCGCCTCTGGCCCCTACGCCCGCCATCGAAGCGTCGTGTCCTTGGTGGCTAGAGGACTCGGGCCACACGCCAGGTTTAGTCGTTGCAAACGACGGCTTGTTAGGACTCACTGACGAGTTGCTCCCTTATTCCATTGCGGCAGCTACAGCCGTCGCCAATGAGGCGATGTGCGCGTCTCAGCTCGAGCTGGCCAGATCTAGTCCCCTTGGTCGGTTCGCCCTGTCAACCAACTACAGAGACCAGTTGTGGCACCACATGGAGTGCTACTTGGGCCCCACTTCGACCCAGGATGACCTCCGAGGAGTGGCGTTCGTCCTTGCTAATGTTCATGGCCAACTGCTCGGGGCAAACCCATCCCCCCTAGGGCACCTCAACCAAAGCCCCCCAGGTGGCCTCCCGCATGGCCTATGAAAAATCGCAAGGGAGTTTTAGAACCTCACCATTCTTCGAGGCGTCCTGATAGCCATGAACCCTTGGTTCGTGGGGGCAATCGATCGCCCCGACGAGTCCTTCTTTACCTCCTTGACGCGGGAGCCCATGAGGAATCCTACTCCGATTGCGACAGTTGTGCGGGAAGCTACGACCCCCAAGCGATTGCCATATGGTGCAGCTCGCGCACGTGACGGTCGCTGGAGGTGCCGAAACCTCAGCAGCTGGAATGAGGGCGAACCCCGAAACCCGTGCCCCAGCGAACCCTGTAGCGGGTGCAAGGGCGGGGGAAACGCTCTTCAGCGTCCCCGCCACTCCAGCTAGGAAACTACCGCTCGTGCCTCGCCCTGAAGATCCCGAGCAATGGTTGAGAGCAAGACGGGCGAAGCTGGAAGAAACCCGGCGTCAGCTAGAAAATGACAAGGAAGCAATAGACTGTGAGCTGGCTTGTTCCGGCTCGGGCGCGCGCACTCGTGCCATGGCTCGCGACATCAACCAACGCATCGTCAACAACGAGTAGGGGCCCTTGCAGTTCACCCGGGCAGGGCAGAACATAGTCATGGCTGTCACGCTGCTTAAGACCCTTCCTAAACCCGAGACGCACGAGGCCAAAACAGGCTCAGCGGGAAGTCGCGGCTCTTCTGGCCAAGGCCGCCAAACTCCAGACGGAAAGTTCACTGTGACACGCCGCTCAATCCAGCCAGCAGATCTCCATGTCACGACATGCTAGAGGGGGCAGCACTGCTGGCTCGCAACAACACTTGGTTCGACAGCCATCTCTAGCTGGGGGCACACCCAAGAAAGCCATGGTCCATGATTGAGTCGAGCCCCACCGCGAAGCACATCATACTCTCTGGACACATCGACTCTGGCGGTGCTCTGGTGGTCGGATATTGACCGGGGGAGGGGGAAAATGGAGAGGAGGACACAACGCACTCACCCAGGGGCTCACGCAGAGAGGTCGAAGGCCAGAGAGGGGTTCCCGATGACGTGGTGGTGGTGGCGACGTTCGACGGCTCCGGGGAGGCTGCTCGGGCGGTGCGGCTCATCGCGGATGGGATGGCCGAGGGCGGTGCTGCATCACGGGGCTCGACATGAGGTTAGCGAGGCACGACGCGACCGTCGCGTGCATTGCGGTGGAGCTCGCCGTGCTCCAATGGCGAGGCGGCAGCGGTGCAAGTACTGGGCGGAGCAGGGTCATAGCGGTGGCTAGGGAGGCCGAAGGGGCGCCGAGGGGCGGGTCCCATCCTATTTACGTGCATGGCGCCCTAGGATGGCCGGGGAGGGGCACGCATGTCGAGGGTGGCGATGCTAGGGTTTTGGCCGGGCCGGGCGAGGCCGAGTGGCGGGGTGGGCCGTGTGGGTGAGGCGGCTGGGTGGGCTGGGCTAGTGAGGTGGGCTGACAGGGCAGGGTTGGATTGCGGGCCCGCGCTGGACCGAAGCAGGCCAGAAGAGAGGGGGTGGAGAGAGTGGGCCGCGGTGGGGAGATCGTGGCCTATGGCCGGGGCAGAGGGGAAGGGGGGATGTTGGCGGGTTTCAACACAAGGCGCCTTTGGCGCTGGTGCTAGCTGCGTGGGCCGAGTGGACCGAGTAGGGAGGGAAAGGAGAGGGGTGCGGGTGGGCCAAAATGGCTAGTTTCGGCCTAGAGTGGCTTGGGTTCTTCGATTCTATTTCTTCATTTTTCTATTTCAAATATCTATTTTCTAAATCCAAATAAACTCAATTTTAATCAGACTTTTAAATACTTTTTCACTTAATAAAAACCTTATGTATTTAACTAGCATGAATGCAACACATAAAATAATTAAAACCTAATTATATTTATTTAATTTAGAAAATAGTTCTTTTGCCTAAAATAATTGGTAAAGCTCTAATTAATTTAAAATAAATTTTAATCTATTGTAAAAATGTTGAAATTTAGTGGAATTGGGTCACAAACAAAAATTTGAAATTCTGGGGTGTGACATTCCGGCACTACTTCGACTCTCACCCGATACACATTGTATGTTCCTTTCCGCTCCATGAAATTATACAGAACAGGGACTCGGCGGGCAAAGTCGCCAAGTCGGCACTCGAGTTGATGGGGCACAATGTCACGTACCAACCTCAGGTAGCTATCAAGTCAAAGACCCTCGTCGACTTCATGGCGGAATGGACTGAAGCCCGCTCCTATCGACCAATAGTATTGGGTCATGTACTTTGGTGGGTCGCTCATGCGGATGGGCGCTAGAGTCAGTCTGGTGTTCATCTCTTCACCTGCGGTACTGATGAAATACACGGTTTGCCTACACTTGGCAGCATCAAATAATGTTGCAGAGTATGATACACTCGTGAATGGGCTTAAGATCACCATCGAGGTTTGTTTCCGGTGACTGGAGATCTGGGGCGACTCCTAGCTCATGGTCGACCAGATCATGAAAGAGTCTAGCTATCGGACAGACACCATGTCCCTCTACTGCCAGGAGGTCCGTAAGCTCGAAAACAAATTCTATGGACTAGAGCTTAAGAATATCCCCCGGCACCTCAATGAGGTGGCTGACGCGTTGGCCAAGATGGCATCTGGTCGAGGGCTGATTCCCTAGGGAGTCTTCGCCAATGACCAGCACCAACGCTCGGTTCGACCTAAAGAGCTTGCAGAGCTCGAGGGGGGCCCGTGCGATCCTATAGGTTCGGCCAGGCGTTGAGCGACCCGGACCAAGAGGCAGGGACGCTCTCAACCCCACACCGGGCTCACGTCATGGAAATCGATTGACCCAATGACTCAAGCGAACCGGACGACCAGTTGGATGACCTTGAGGTCGAACGATTTGATCCCCCCATCAAAAGATCCAAGCTCCCAAGAGACTGGAGGGTCCCGTACATTGAGTACCTAGCCTGGGGCACGCTTCCCATCGACAGGATCGAAGCCAAGCGGCTCTACCTGGCGCGCCTACTATCGGTGTTTAGATCACCGGCTAGTAGAATTTGTTCTAGGTGATGCGCGTTCCAAGTTCAGCGATGGCAATGCAAGAGGACACGGGGATTATACTGGTTCGGGGAAGCCTCCAACGTCCAGTTCATTGGTTTGCTCGTGTTACTTGCGCTAGGTAGGGCATACACTAGTGGCGAGAGAGGAGGAGTCTCCAAGTCCCAGGTTGCTAACAAATGGGTGAGTGTGTGTGTGGGTGCGTGGTTTTTCTTCTGTCTATCCCCCGAGGAAGAAAAAGTCCTTCCATTTTATACCTCAAGGGGTTGGCCCCTGATTACAGAGACCGAGAGAGAGAGACCTATATCTATGTGGATTCAAGGAGAACGTGTGGAAGACGACATGCACTCTGGTTGATGGCATGGTCTTCAATTCATGCGGATCCCACCATCTCGATCTTTGTGTTGGTCAACATTGTGTAGAGGCGTGCCCCTGTAATCCGATAAGGAGTCGAACCTCCGTGTTCCTGTAGAAGGCGTGTTGCGCCGACTGGGGGTGATGCAGTACAGGCAGTATCACATCGTCTAGGCAAAGTTTGATCCACCTGTCTATCAAGCTGTCTTGCATCGGCGGTACGGCATTTAAGGCGGGGTGGTTGGTGGTTGTTGACTAGCGCCCCGCTCGACCCCCACGTCAAGGGTTGTGTCGTCGGGTTGTGCCTATCCGGACCCGCCTGGAGTCAGGGTCTGTCCTGTCTTGACAAGGCAATTGAGTTTCTCCACCCTGCTATTTCTGCCTAAATGGTGGTTTGTTGGGCTGTCTCATCACAGGGGCAGGGCCCACTCGGTGGGAGTTGGCAGGGGCAGTGCTCGTTTAGTGGTTCCGGCCTCACTCGTGTTGTCATAGCCACGATAATGATGAATCGGTCATCCTTATCTTTAAAGTCTTTGTATAGGACGAATGGCAGGGTTGTCAGAGCTGGGCGAGGCGAGGCGCGCGTCCGGGCCTCTACGGTTAGGCTGGTGCTGTCTCGACCCCTCGAGGGGTTGAGCGAGATGCGGCTGGCTCTCGACCATCGACGGGTCGAGCGGGGCACGGCCGATTTTTGACCCTTGGCTAGTCGAGCAGGCCGAGGGTAGCACGGTCTCCGCTCCCGAGACTCGGCCGGTATGGAGATTCCCTTCAAAGGGGCCACGCTGATGCCACATCGGCCGTGCTTCGGTGGACCTATTGGCTTAGGTATCCGCAGGTTTCTAAGTGGTGCCACGTGGGACCTCTGGTTTTTACCCCCGACAGAAGGGCCAATGTCCCATGGGAATCAAGAATATTACTTAGCAATGTAAGCATGGTGCTTTGGTAGGTAAATATTATTCAGTGGTTGGTTGCCCCATGAACAGAAATAGGTGTGGCAGTAAGGACTTAATTGCCTTTTATCACATGTACTAGTAATGGATTGCCAGCAGGTGGTGACAGTCCTGCCTTGCTTATTAATCCTCCCTATCTCAGCTTGGCATAAGACTTAGGCTTGTATGTGTGCATGTATCTAACCTATAGACAGGAGTATAGAAGTATATAGGGACCTAGCTTAACTCTTTCGAACCCACTTAACCTAGACTTTGGACTAATGTTATATTGGATTGTTCTGTGTGTCACTACCTGTTGGTGGCCAATAAATCCCAATATCGGCCACCAACCGGTCGGGAATGCAAGGTAAAGACCTAAGTTTAAGAAATATTTATTTAAACTAATAAGATTCCATGAGTTTTGGTGAGATATGTGTTTGCAGGTATAAAGGGCCAAAATATGCAATAAAAACATGAAGAAACGCCCCATCGCCCGATCACCACTATGAAACAGCCATTTTTCACCGGCCGATAGGGTCGCTTACAGGCTGAAATCAGGACCGGGCCAATAGGTTCATTTACGGCTAAAATCAGCCACCCAGCTGATCGACCGAAATCATTGTCAGGATGATCATCCGACCCGCCCAATTTTGCAAAACACTTCACTGTGATGTCGTTATCTCCTCCCAGACCAAATGTGATGAAATATGGCTAAGGAAAGAAGACCAACAAGTGGCCTAACTGGGAGAAGCCAAGGAGCGACCCGGAGGTGGCGAGCGTCTGGCTAAGGCCACCGCCCGGCCTAGCATGTCGCCCGGCCTGGGTTGGCCACCCGTGGTTGCCAACCCATGAGGCCCATAAGGCCTCCCAACCCCAAAATGAAGAGTCGGTAAGAACCAACCCACCAACCGACTCCATGGGGCAATCCAAGAGGTCCAATGCAAGGTCGGTTAGAAACGGACTTAACCCAAGGCCGTGCGGTGCACTATGCCTACCTGCTAAAATCCGTGGAAAATGGCACAAACCGACCAAGGCACAGACTCCACAAGATCATCTGAAGCGTCCAAGACAAGTCGGCGTCGAACCAACAAAATCATGTGGCCGCCCAGCGGGTCCCACCGCCCGGCGGACCGACTTTGGCCACCGACTCCACTTGACCTACAAATACCTGCCTGCCCATTTCCACCTATAAATAGTGGAGAATTTAGGAGGAATAAAATAAGCAACACATAAAGGAGTCCATTTCCCACTACTTGTGCCACAATGTAGAATATGTTAGTTAGTGGGGAGTTAGAGTCTAGTCGAGAGCATCGCTCGAGATTCCGGAAATGTCTCGGAGTCTTGGTATGAGATCTCTTGTATCTTTTCTCTTTATGTAAGATTTATCCCTTATCAATATAAAATATCTTTACTTTATATCTTTTCAAGTATTAATTTTAATTTAGTCATTTCTTGAAGTTACAATTATCCGGAAGAAATATTGTTGCGTAGTTCACGGGTTTCCCGGCTAGGATTTAATTAAGTTTAGTTCTTTCTGGAACTTAGACTTGATTATTTCCTAGCTATACTTTCGCTCAACCAACAGAATAATATCTAGTGAAGGTGTAGCCGCGATGCCTAAGTTAATGCTAGTTGGATTTGCATTCGTCCCCACGGGCTGTGTGGTAGGCGGTAGGTGGTGACAGCCCTGTCCGTCCATTTAGTAATTCACCACGTTCGAGAAGTCTCAAGCAGGGTTGTCTTGCGATAGCGTACCCACTAGTACAGAGGTTAGTTACCGAACCATATTAGTGGATCGTTTTCATGCCTCGAAGTGAGCTAACAGGTGAAAGACTCGAGGCTATACCAAGAAATTGGTGTAAGCAATCAACCCGAGTAACTAGGATTTGATGCTTGACTTAGATATATTAGGAAGATATATTTTAGGAATCTTAGACTTAGACTCGTTGTCCTCCCGGCTAGCTTAACCTCTTTATTTATGTTAGTGTGGATTTCTCCTGTGTTACTACCCCACTCTATCATTGATTATCCTTACTCCCATCTTTGGATAGTTGGAATTATTCTTTAGTCATATCTTTGTTAGGCCGAGATAATCTTACGCCGAGCTTCCCTATGGAAATAAATACGATACCTTGAAATACTCCCGGGTGAAATGCTACAATGGTGTTCCGTGCGCTTGCGGAATTAATTCATTTTATCTTTAGAGCGTAGCAAATGCCAACAAGAATTTCTGGCGCTGTTGCTGGGGAAGCAATGGCTAAGACTTCAAGACTAATATATATTGTCTATTGAGCTAATTCACCGCTAGCCTTAGCGGGATCACCCCTGTTTTGTTTGAGTATGGAACTAACAGGACACAGTCTCCTTGACCTTGGAGCAAGTTTTCATAGAAGAAGAGCCCGTGGTCTTGCGATACTTCTCAACAAATCCTCATGTACCACTATAGCTCAATATTCAAGGAGGTAAGCCCCAAAATCTTTCCCCTAACCATCTATTTGGACAGTTTGGGTATTGATGGAATTGATTCATCACCAACTAATGTTATGTTCTTATCTTATTCTATATTGGGTTATGCGTTCCTTGTTTGGTTGCGTGCCCTATGTATATGTATGATCTAGAATATAAAAGTGGTAACCTCCATCATGCTATGATGTAAAATAAGGATAATGCCTGTGTTTTCCTCCCACAATTGATCAAATTAGATATGGTGTCTAGGTTGATTGATGGAATTGCTAGAGATATGCCTATTGTAGATGAATAGATTTGCGCTAATAGAGAATGAAAAAAGAAACTCTAAAAGGTCACCACCATAGATCACAAAAACAAGATTCAGGTATGGCAAAAGGAGGCCATCTCGTTCATGACGTAAAATTTGAACCCTTGTCGGAAGGTAACCGATATTTATCCCCTTTTTTTCTCTTGTACATACCACTAAATTAGGTTGCTTTTATTTCCTTCTTTAACAATGAAATTAGGAAGAAAAAAAAAAGGTGATGTCTCGGCCAAATTTCCCGGCGGGGAGGTCAATTTCGTCAAAAATGACTATCCGGGTGATGATCTGGGACTCTAACCCGGCCAGTCAAATTTCAGCACCCGGAAGGTCAATTTTCGCGAAAAACGACCACCCGGCTGGGTAATTTTTTGTGCCGCCCAGCCAGAATAGCCCAGTCAGATTTCAGCATTCGGGAGGTCATTTTTCATGAAAAATGACCACCCGGCTGGGTAATTTCTGTGCCGCCCGACAGGAGCTGCCGCCCGGCTACACTTTTTCTCGGATTCCATGCTCTTGTGATGTAGGGATAATGGCCATGCACGGAAGAGGGTTGGCCAGCACTTCATTTGTGAAAAATGCTCACCTAAGACCCCACCATGAGTAAAAGTAATTGAAGGAGAGCCACACAAGTCGCATCAGTCTTTCACCACTCACTCACCTGCCATCCTACTCCCCTAGGCTTCATGAATGGCAAGGCACTCATTGCAAACATCCAACTTTGGCCATCCCATCACTCTCTTCTTGCTCCTTTCACTTCCAACAAAGTTATGGCCAAAGTAAGCAAGTGGATCACATGGTGCATGGACCTAGCCCTCTCCCATCTTCACCAAAACAATAATGCAGCAAAAGGAGGATAAGGACCTACCGCCTGGCATGGCCAGCCTCCCAGCATGGGTTGCCGCCTGGCATGGAATGTTGACCCCCATGCCTCCTCTCGAGCCTATAAATACCGGGGCTCAATCTCCAAATTCTTCACCCCTCAACCTTTGGTTGAAAACACTCTTCTCCCTTTCTTTCTTTTCAATAGCCCCCTAGTAAGTGCGCTTTGAACATATGAATAAAAGTGTGCTGCAATAAAACCAACTAGAGCAAGTTTGCTGCCTCCCTTGAACATTTGAACCACTTACACTTAGACTACTAACCGAATGACTAATTGCTAACCTTTATTATCATATTGTCCTCCGGGTATTGTGTCCAAGTAACCCTTTTGCAGGAATGGCAAACATTTGGAGGGGCCTCTACACCAAGTTCAGCAGCAGCACAGAACTGTAATGAACACGCCTCAGACGGGTGAATCAGGAGGTTCCCAATACAGTTGGTGATACGAACACGACGACGGTGTCCGGATTTTATCCCAATCTTTCACGGTACAGCAAGTACTAGCAAGTATATATAGGTATTGAAACTTGTTATCTCAGCTATGAATAGATAGAATAACAATCTCAAGCTCAATGATCCAGCAACCACAATAAAATATACACCACAGATTTGTTATCCAATAGCAATCATAAACCAGCTAGAACACGATAGGAAAATACCGGCTTACAAGAACTTTATGTAGATGCAAACCAGTAGAGATAAACTCTCCAACTCATTACTTAGACAAGCATGATCTGGAGATGGGGAACCACAAGTTCCAGCACGCACCCAAGGGAAGAATCACTTGATCACGCACTTCAGCGACCGGCAGAGATCGGCGGCAGCAACCGATAGAGGAGGGCAACACCTCTAGGGTTTCTTGGAGGACACCACGACCAAAAACACAATACAATCACCTCCTAGCTTACAGGGGCACTGGCCCTAGGCTATATGGCACGCAAGCCAGCCAAAAACCCAGTTCGACTCGAACACATCTAAAAATAGACTCGGACTCAACACAACCCAGAATTGTTTTGATTATTGCGACTGCTAGGGAATTTATTTGACTATGGGGCCAGATCTGTTCGAAAGGTTATCAAATTATCTTTCCAACGAGTATTTACTCAGCCCAATCCAACTCAGTATGGCCCAGTGATGCTACTTTTACTCCGCACCTGTCTGGCTGATCCTAAACCGAGTCCGAACTTATTTTTAGTTTTCATATCTTCTGATTTCATGACTGGGTGGACTTGAGACCGTGTAGACTTTGAAAGTAAAGTATTGCATACCTTTAAGAAGGCCTGTAACACCAATATATGTTCCTTACTTTTCACAAGTGGCACAACCATTGATCCAATCATAACATATTCCTTCGTTTCTCCTTTCTTTTCCTCAACCTTCAGATTGGTCCCAATGAAAATATTGCATGGCATAGAATAATTGGCTAGCAAATCCTCACTTTGCTCTTCATTATTCATAATATTTGTCAAAGATCCAAACTGAATGTTGGAGTATTTTGACACATCATGTTCTGCAATATGTGCAAAATCATGCTTGTTTTCAGAATACGTAGTTTTAATGACTCGATGAGCCATGGGCTCATCATTCTCCCTTCCTTGAATCAAAGCCGTCCTCGGCTTTGACATAATTTTACGAGCTCTTCTCCTGTTCAGATCAACACAAATAGCACTGTTTAGACAATTCTTTGCATCACTATTATTTTTCCCTTCATGTAATTCATCTTTGACCAAATCACAATGAATGGTACAATGTTCAGGAGCAACAACTGAAAGAATTTCAGAAATACTAGGTGCACTTGTTACAGCAGGAACTACCACATTATTCTCTCCCCCTTGAAACAAAGCCGTCCTCGGCTTTGAGGTAATATCGGCACCATGTTTCTTCTTTGTTGCAGCAACAAAAACCTCAGCCTTAATATCACATTCCTTCATTGGCTTTAGAATGTGACGAACACCTTTATGCATGAAAGAATAATTGTTTGAACGACCACCATGTGTTGCATCAAGATCAAACTGCCATGGTCTTCCTAACAACGGTGCCACATCACAATCCATAGTGTCAACATAATCTCCTACTAAAAATTTTACTCTGGCCCTGTGGGTAATTTTCAGCGTGCCACTTTTATTCATCCATTGCACGTAATAAGGTGTAGGAAGCCGCCATGTAGATAAAGATAATGCATGTACCAAATCTGAACTAATCACATTATTGAAACTTCCACCATCAACAATTAATTTGCATACCTTCTTTTTAATCTTGCACTCTGAATGAAAAATATTACACCGCTGCCCCTTGACATCTACAATGACGCCATCTGAATTTACTTCCTGAGACATCAAAGATAAACCCATATGGTCTGCAGCTTCAATTAATGATTCGACCTGATCAGCACAAGAAGACTCAAGAACTTCCAACTCTACATTTGATTTGTGCACATTCGAACACACCTCAGCTTGCTTGGGTTTGGACAAAACAGCACTAACAGCCTCCTTGACACAATGATGAATTGGATCATAATCTAGCTTTAGAACATCGAAGGACTCAAGTTCAACAATCTTCTTCTTCGACTCAAATGGGGGATCAAATCGGTTTCGTAATTCTGACTTCATCGCTGCCCAAGATGTGCAATAGTTATCACCTTGGTATGTAAGATCTTGTTGCAATTGCCTCCACCATAGCAAAACAGCAAAGGAGAATGTTTGCTTTGCCAAATTTACTAATTGGTTTAGTGGCAATTCACCAATCCTATAGAAAGCTTCTATATCATCCTCCCACTCATAATACTCAGATCGAGAACTTGTTGTATATAGTGTTGGCACAAACTTCAAGTATAGGTCAAAATCGTAGGAATCCATCACCACAAATCAGCAGCAAGTACCGTGAGCAACCCGGAAAAACTGATACCACATGATACGAACACGACGACGGTGTCCGGATTTTATCCCAATCTTTCACGGTACAGCAAGTACTAGCAAGTATATATAGGTATTGAAACTTGTTATCTCAGCTATGAATAGATAGAACAACAATCTCAAGCTCAATGATCCAGCAACCAAAATAAAATAGACACCACAGATTTGTTATCCAATAGCAACCATAAACCAGCTAGAACACAATAGGAAAATACCGGCTTACAAGAACTTGATGTAGATGCAAACCAGTAGAGATAAACTCTCCAACTCATTACTTAGACAAGCATGATCTGGAGATGGGGAACCACAAGTTCCAGCACGCACCCAAGGGAAGAATCACTTGATCACGCACTTCAGCGACCGGCAGAGATCGGCGGCAGCAACCGGTAGAGGAGGGCAACACCTCTAGGGTTTCTTGGAGGACACCACGACCAAAAACACAATACAATCACCTCCTAGCTTACAGGGGCGCTGGCCCTAGGCTATATGGCACGCAAGCCAGCCAAAAACCCGGTTCGACTCGAATACATCTAAAAACAGACTCAGACACAACACAACCCAAAATTGTTTTGATTATTGCGACCGCTAGGGAATTTATTTGACTATGGAGCTAGATCCGTTGGAAAGGGTATCAAATTATCTTTCCAACGAGTATTTAGTCAGCCCAATCCGACTCCGTATGGCCCAGTTATGCTACTTTTACTCCGCACCTGTCTCGCTGATCCTAAACCGAGTCCGAACTGATTTTGAGTTTCCATATCTTCTGATTTCGTGACTGGGTGGACTTGAGACCGTGTAGACTTTGAAAGTAAAGTATTGCATACCTTTGGGAAGGCCTGTAACACCAATATATGTTCCTTACTTTTCACAAGTGGCACAACCATTGATCCAATCATCATAACATATTCCTTCGTTTCTCCTTTATTTTCCTCAACCTTCAGATTGGTCCCAATGAAAACATTGCATGGCATAGAATAATTGGCTAGCAAATCCTCACTTTGCTCTTCATTATTCATAATATTTGTCAAAGATCCAAATTGAATGTTGGAGTATTTTGACACATCATGTTCTGCAATATGTGTAAAATCATGCTTGTTTTCAGAATACGTAGTTTTAATGACTCGATGAGCCATGGACCCATTAGTTGGGATCAGCCACAATTCCCCGGTTTTGCGAGTTCATCGACCAACTACGCTACCTCCTTCTATGATAACTATGAGCCCTACGGGATAGGGAGTTAGCTCCAACCTCATGGTGGGGTGGCACTTCTCGCTCCGCCCGATTCACATAATACAATTTTTCAGAGCTGCAAGAAGATATGCAATACTTTGCTGCCAATGCCTATGAGACCAACATTCGGACACAAGAAATACAGGAAGCCATAAGGGAAGAACAATAATGGTGACAACAAACAACGGAACAACTTCAGACAAACATCTCCATGATGGATCAACTGTTCGGACTATTTCAACATCGAGTATCAACTGTCGCAGTGAACACTATCTAAGCTTAAATCTTGCAAAGACCTAAGCTTGAGGAGGTACCCACACAAAGGTACACCATTTGTTCTATCCTCTCTCCCTCTTTCTCTAATTGAGTCATTTTGTTTTGAAATAATTAAGAAAACCCAAAAAGATTTTTAGCTTTCAAGGAAAACCATAAAAATTTGCAAAACAAGAAGAAAATAATATTAATAACGTAAATAAGTCTTACAAGAGAAGACTAGAGTAGAACTCACCCGAAAGCTCACCAAGACTAGGTCGAGGACCTCTAGTCAGCTCTCCTCTATCCTAAACTCTACTAGGACATGAAGACTAAGTGTAATGCTAGAGAATGGATTCTTCTTGGTGTGTGTTAGAGTGGAGCTCTCCTCCTCTATTTATAGGGTCCACAAGTCAGTACGGGAGAGTAACCGCCACGGAACTGGCATGCACCAATGTTGCCAAAGGGCTGAGGGGGTCACACGTGGAAGCCCGGCCGAAAGAGTCTCAAGACTAGGTCGGGCGACCAAGGTGGGAGGTCGGCCGACCTGGCCCTGGGCCCATTTGTCCTATGCTTTGTTCAGGTGGCTAATAGGGGGTCCTCTCCTTATTTGAGTCGGTGTTCTCTCGTGTAATCTAGTGTAGCCATGTCATTGATCCGTGGGGAGTCCGGTTGGCGCTTTCCTATTGGTCAGAGTGTTATTTCATAGATCTTGCTCCATTTCTCCACTCCTTTTTTATATATTCTCTGCATGCACATAAATCTCCAAGGATAAGTGGTATCTTATTAATCCTAGCTAACATGCATGTATGAAATGCTAAGTCTTCCCTTATTTGTGGCTATATTGATGGTCAAAATTGGTATTTAACGAATATCAACAAGACCCCCCCCCCCCCAAGCTAAACTTTGCTCGCTCCGAGCAAAGCTAAACTTAGGTTTTGTTGATCAAGAGTTTCTACAATATCTTACTCTTAATAAATACCCTAGTACACAACTAAGACACTCTACATAGGATTGAATAAGTCGGCATGAGTAGTTCACCCTTTTATTTATCTATGGGGCATTGTAGCTTCTCCAAATCTTGAGCTGTTGGAAGATAGAATAGTATATAGGACTCCCATTTCACCTACTCTCTCTAATCGACTTTAGCCTGAAGATTATTATTTTTGTGATCAATCTAAGTTCTTCAAATTCACTCAGATCACTGAAAGTGTATAAATTCCTCACCAAGTCTTATGGTGCCTCAAAAATCCTACCTCTAAAGGTTGACATGTGGAGCTCAAGGTATGGATAAATATGGCATACCAGTATTTCATATGTCACCGAGTCAAAAGAGTGGATCCATGTAGAAAGCATTTTCCTACAAGCATGATCAAGTTGTGCATGTGTGGTGGATATGGTGGGGTAGAATGGAGACTCTTTTTATTTGTCTCTCCCTTTATTTGGTAGTGTTGGCTATCTTTTCTTTCTTTCTTTTTCTCTCATGCTCTTCATGGAGCAAGAGTTTTTCTTCTCTCTTTTTTTTTGATAGCCACAACCATGATTGCCTTGGGGAGAGACAAAACATGAAGATAGAGTCTTTCTTTTGTGGATGGATGGCGTGACATGGATGATTACTAATTTCTAGTGTGGAAACTAAGCGTGATGTTCACGGACTGGATCATGAATGTAGAAAAATGTTTCTCACTAGGGTCACACAATTTTGACAAGGCTCAATGAAAATACAAGTAGCATATTGTAAGGACCGAAGGCGTACCGAGAGGGGGCGGGGGTGAATCGGTATGCCACTCACGAATCCAAATACTTCAAGACCCTACACATGCTAGTGTTCATGATGATAGCAAGCGCGGAAGCCAAACACACTAGCCTATGCAAGCTACAATTCAACCTAGTTACTAGAGCACATAACTGCAGAATAGTAAAGAGGGGGTCAAGAGATGCTCATGATTTTTTCCCGAGGTCTCGAAAGGATGGCGCCTTTCCCTACTCGTTGGACCACTCCAGCCAGAGTGCTAGTCCCTCCCGCCACCGATATGGAGTTCTCTCCCACGAGCCTGCAATCACTCCCGGAGTGAAGACACGGTGTGCATCACCACTGCCACATAGGCATAAGCTCGCCTCCCTTGAGAACTTGCCGGACTCCCCGAGCCGACAAGGGCATTCACTTTTGATGCCCCTTTCACCGGCGGGCTCAAACTGGGTACAAACACGTGACGGCTTTCACAACCAATCACGATAGGCTCAATCACCGACACCTATGTAATAGAACTGCCTTACCACCGAGACAATTCTATTCTAGGATCTTTCTCGGGTGGCGACACGCGCTGTGACGCCCAATAGTACAACACATGACAGAATAACATAGCTTGTTACAAGAACCAGATAGAGTACAAAGTTTCACATTAATCCGAATTTAAGTTACAAACAAGAGTTTTTAAAGTGCAGAAGCGAATAGTTCAACAGGAATAAAATGGTCTGACGCAATAAGTGAGGTACAATCGCCCTCTCACGACGAGTCACATAAAACATCCGACCTTGTAGGTGGTTGCCAGAACACCGTACCGGCAATCAACATCTTAACGTCCTCATTGTGGGTGCACAGCTCCCATTCGATATTCCAACAGCCAGGGCGCTGGCCTTCCTAGTGGAACCTTCCACCGTAGTGGCAATCTCCATTCTGGTCATCTGAAAACCACATATAGCTACGCCCTGAGCAACTAATTTACTCAGCAAGATTGACTCGTCAAAATGGCCATCTACTCCTAGATATCCACAGGCTAAGGGTAGGGTTTATGTTGCCAAAAAGCCAGCCTAAGAGTGGATCCTTATTTTTAAGTTTTAGCATCAAGTTAAGTTGCCATGCATAATAATAAATTTAGTTTGCACTAAAACTACAACAATCATGATTGCAATACAATTAGCATAATTCCATACAGCAGTATTGAACCCATTCATCATATTAATGGCTTCCATTAATGTTCCGGAGCAGCGATCAAGTGGTACACATTACTGTGAGGGGCAGCGACTCGAATCGATTTACATCCTGCAGGAGAAACCTGGTTGCCCGATCCATACGCGCTTCATGGAAGCCGCATGGAGCAACCTTTCACATACGGTACCACAAGGTCTTCCGGGCCTGGCTCCCCCGATTAGGGTCCTCCAACGCGATGCGTCACGTACCGCCATCCATGGGTGGATTAGGTTACTCCTCTGAAAAGGGTGCGTTCCGTCCTAGGGTACAGCAGTCACTAAATCGAGCTTTTAAGCAAATTTACTTACAGATTTTGGATAGGAAATGAATAGAAAAGTTGTAGAGTATTTCAACACCTTTCCAACGAGTACTTACTCAACTTCATCTAATAAGGGGTTCAGGAGATGAGAATTTTCTAAGTTATAGGTCCGAATCTGAAAATCCATTATGGGCAGCACTGCGTTTGATCTGAAAAAGGGTCTGAAATCTAGGTCTCTTTTCATTTAACCTTAGAAGTAAACTATCAGCATCATGGAGGATTTTAGCAGCTTTCCAATGCATACTCGCACACCTCCAACAAATTTTTAGAACTCAAGATATAAGATTTACAAGTTGCTATTGTCTGCTGAACTGTTTGTGGGGACAGAATACTGTTGCTCTGAAAATGGGCTCACAAACATGTCTTAAAAGCATCAAAAAGGAATGGTCCGAATACTAAATTTACAGAATGTTTAACAATCTTTCCAGAAAATGCTCATACAGCCCTAGAGGTGTTCTAAGCAAAAAGTTATGAATTTTACCAGATAGGTCATAAATCTGAATTCCAGACTGATGACAATTTGACATGCTGACTCCGACGGACCAAATAAGACATTGTCCGGAAATCTTTAAAGCAAAAATTCTTGCTGGATGTACAGAGGGTTTGTTCATGATTCTAATAACGATTTAGTTACATGGTTTGACATAATGTGCGAGGAGATATGAAGTTTTATGTGAGTGATGGCTTGCTGAAATTTCAGATTTGCATAACGACTTGATGCTCCAATATTTTACATGAATGCATATGCTTTCGACCTATACGTCCTCACAAATAAAATTTGGCCATGAATAGGACCATACGTATAGTCGGTGGCAGGTGATCTCTCAAGTTAATCGTATGCTACACGTTTCTTACTCGATTCGTGGTTAGCGTACCTACAAAAGATTGATTTCAGAAACAATACATCAAATAGAAAAGAAACAAGCTGAAAATAATCCCTTATTATTGCCCTAGGGCAGTGCACTAATGTTTACTGCAATTAGCCCGCCTTCACACCTTTGTGCTAGCTTCCCATGTTACTGTCCACAGGGCGGGACATATACCTTCGTTGGCGAGGCCGTAGATGTAGATATTTAAACAAACAACCTCCTACAGTTAGCTTTGACACCTGAATCATAACTAATAATATCCATATGGGCACATCCTCACACGTTTGTAACACGGGTTTCAAAAATATGTTTTTGAATGTTGCACTATTCTCGAGATTGCTCTGATACCACGCTGTAACAGAACCACCTTACCACGGAGACGATTCTGTTCCAGGATCTTTCTCGGGTGGTGACACGCGCTGTGATGCCCAATAGTACAACACATGACAGAATAACATAGCTTGGAACAAGAACCATATAGAGTACAAAGTTTTACATAAATCTGAATTTAAGTTACAAACCAGTGTTTTTAAAAGTACGGAAGTGAATAGTTCAACAGGAATAAAATGGACTGACGGAATAAGTAAGGTACAGTCGCCCTCTCACGGCGACTCACATAGAACATCCGGTCTTGTAGGTGGTTGCCCGAACACCGTACCGGCAATCAACATCTTAATCCTCCTCATTGTCGGTGCACAACTCCCATTCGATATTCCAGCAGTCAGTGCGCTGGCCTTCCCAGTGGAACCTCCCACCGCAGTGACAGTCTCCACCCTATCATCTGAAAACCACATAGAGCTACGCCCCGAGCAACTAATTTACTCAGCAAGACAGACCCGTCAAAATGGCCATCTACAGCCGACTCCTAGACATGCACAGGCTAAGGTAGGGTTTATGTTGCCAAAAAACCAGCCTAAGAGTGGATCCTTATTTTTCAAGGTTTAGCATCAAGTTAAGTTGCCATGCATAATAATAAATTTAGTTTGCACTAAAACTACAGCAATCATGGTTGCAATACATTTAGCATAATTTCATATAGCAGTATTGAACCCATTCATCATATTAATGGCTTCCATCAACGTTCCGGAGCAGAGATCAAGTGGTACTCGTTACTATGAGGGGCAGCGACTCGAATTGATTTACATCCTGTATGAGAAACCTGCTTGCACGATCCATACGCGCTTCGTGGAAGCCGCATGGAGCAACCTTTCGCATACCGTACCACAAGGTCTTCCAGGCCTGGCTCCCCCGAAAGGGTCCCCTAACGCGATGCGTCCCGTACCGCCATCCGTGGGTGGATTGCTTCCTCCTCTCAGCCCCAGTTCCACCAAACAAGGAACTAGGGTATCTTTCGACCAAGCGGTAGTCGTAGCTACATCAGTTTACTGGGCCCATAACTCCAGCATGCAAATAGTACATTCAAACTCGGCCTCATAAGACCGGACACAATGTGTAGCCTTTGGTGACTCGGACGGGGCTACCTCCTTAAGACAAGCTGTCCTTCCCTTTCCACCTAGTTGCCCATCCGGTCTTTATTTTTATCCCATCCAAATTTTCCTTCAGCCGATATCATTCCCCAATGATAATATTTCCTAGTCTACGAGTGGTCTTCATACCACTCGATGAATAATCGTCCTAGATCAAGCAGAGCGCCTACCGTTCTGAGGCTATCATCAGGTAAAGGGGACTTAATGCAATGCTAGGTTTTCAAAAAACTCCTATATACTTAATGCACAGACAAGCCGACATCCCTAACTAGTGATAAAGTAAAAATGTAAAACTGGTGGGATGCACCGGGGCTTGTCTTGGTCCTGTTCCTGGTTAGTCGAAGCACCACCCGGTCCTTCTGGCTCCTGCTCCTGTCCTGCCTCCACGTTGTTCACCTCTTGATCTATATGATGCAGTGATGCGATGTGTACGAGATCAATATTCTATTCATGGTACTTCCGGACTAAGTGAACTGGGAGGGGTGAATTGTGATACGTGAATAAGTTGTGAAGTGTGGATTACCAAGGTGTACTGATCAAGACATTATTTTCCGGACTAAGTGAGGCCTGATATGGACTAAGTAGATCATAATGCAAAAATATTGAATTAATACTATAGTGCTAAGTGAAATATTAAAGCTATAAGGAAATTAATTATTTTAGCATGGTTCTGGAAGTCCAACTAAAATGGGTGATTTACTGCAAGTAGAACATGCCAAGGGTGATTTTTGAACCAAGTTTTAGGGACATTCATTGAGCCAATAATTTTTAATAATTAACACAAGGTAGAGGATAAAATAATTAATTGTGATCAAAATACAGAAAAATAAAATGTGTGACTTGTTGGGGGGGGGGGGGGGGTTGGAGCATGCCAAAACATGATTTTTACACCAAGGTTCACGAAGTTATCAATTACCTAGAAGTGCTTATGAAATATTTAGGGTTTCCTTAATTTAATTTGAGTCTGACAAACATATGGGATATTATGGGCAATTAGTATTTTTGTTAAATAGCCTATGGTCGGTGGAACCTAGAAAAATTGGTTTGGGTCAAAAATACCTAGTAATTAATTCCCTATGCATTTTAGCAGTTTGTAGCCATTTACTAGATTAAAAATTCAAAAGAAAAACTTTTTTTAAATCTCACACGCGCGCGCAGGGCTCCTCGCCGGAGCGTGGCAGTGCTGGCCCGAGGCTTGCCACAGCTTGCTGCGGGCCTCGCCTGGGGTCAGGAAAAAAAGAAAATTGACCCCCTCGGTGCGCACCCTCTGGAGTCTACGGCGACCGCCGACGATGGCCGGAGGGGCATGTGCGGCAACGTCAGAAACAGGGGTAGGGTCCGGCGGAGGCGAGCGCACGGAAGAGGGTAGGGAAAACGCGGGATCTGGCCGGGAAGTCACCTGAGTGAGGGGAAAGATGGCATGGGGTTGAGTGGCGGCGGGGAGAGCTGGAGGGCTCGGTCGTCGTCGAGGCGGAGTTCTTCGGCCGGCGGCAATGGTGGCCCCAAATCTAGTGAAGCAACAGCAGGACCTACATGTGCACGTGGTCAGGGGGTGCGCAAGGACATTGGTGAGCCTCCCGCACGAGGAATCGAGATCTGGCTCACCGTGGATGGCTTGCGACGCCGCAGAGTGGTCGGGGTCGGAGTTGCCGGTGTCGAGGAAGAACCATGTCGATCTCCAAATGCGGGACGGAAGGGGGCAAAGTGACAGTCGAAGAGGCTTTAGGGCATCCTGGCGTGGCTCCCACTGTCTTGGCTTGAGCTTCGGAGGACGGTGACGACCGGACGAGGTGGAGAGGCGACGGCGGGAGCAAGAGCAGACGCGAGCGCGGTGAGAGCAAATGAGCTGGGCAGGGAGGGGGAAAGCCGATCGGAAGTGGGACAAGGCGTCGAGGTGGGGGCCTGGATCCACCCAGGTGCCGCTCGCGCCAGTCATCGATGCCCACGCGGCGTACGGCTGCTGGAGGGAGGCGGGCGGCAACAGGTGTGTTTCTTCACCGAGCATGACACGCGGGTCCCGCCTGGTTTTGATTTTTACAGATTTTCCAAAAATGCTACTCCTGTTTATTTACTTGCCTTAAATTCTAGAGCTCTAATTGAGAAACCAAAAATATGGGCATGTACAGCAAGATGTGATTGAATTTATAAAAATGATAACATTCAGTGTTTGCAATTTGAATTTGAATAAGAAATTTTCAAAGAGGGGCAATTTTTGACATTTAGGGCATTTACTTGAGCCATTAAACAAAAGCATAAAATTCTGAGAAATTCCTCAAAATTCTAATTTGTTCCATGCTACAACCTATATTTTTTGTGGGTATGAGTTATGTTGAAAACTTTTGATCTTTAGTTCAAATGTCATTCAAATTCGCTTTAATTTAGTTTAAATTAGATCAATTTCTGTTTAAATTTTTTGTCCCAAGTGTTCATGCTTGAGGGGATGGCTCTAATATGCTTCCCAAAAGTGTTGCATGATAGAAGAGGTGTCACAACCTAACCGGTCTAGGTCTCACCATAGACCAAGAGTAACAACCTATATCGCACCCTCAAGGACACCCTAGCCTTAGATGTGCATTAATGCTGAAGTTACTCTCACTAGCACTCTCAAGATATGCAATATCTCCTTCTAGTGCTCTCTTCTTTTCCTCTTGTCTCTATAAATCATATGGATGATGGTTGTCTTGGCAATTGATGATTCCTACATAGATAAGACTCATGTTGATATTAGCCCATAGTTTCATAGTTGTCATCTATCACCAAAACATTCATACCTTGGGGATCCCTCCATCAATGGTCATGAAACTTACAATCTCCCCCTTTTTGGTGATTGATGACAACCACTACTTATCATAGTCTTATTAATGAACAACAAGGCTAAAAGAGCTACACTACGATCGAGAGGAACCTCAAAAGCATAAGAGAGAAACACACAAGGTCCTACTCAAACAAGCATCATCAAGAGCTAAGAGGAATAAGAAAGAAAAGCACACTCTAGATGATCTGCATGCATGCCATGAGAAGATATTAATAAAAGCATAAGGACATGCAATGAAAGACATGAATGATGATATGCAACAGGTTAGCATGGCAATGCATAAGAATGAAGAACAAGCAATCATCATCATGGAATCAGACATAGGCATACAGAATAAATAAAGAAGGGCAAACACTGCGTATGAAAATTAAACCAAGTGAGATCAAAATGAGTCAAACACGAGAGAATGAAAACAGGACTCATCAAAATTCACGAACATCTCGATAAAACCACCAAAATAAAGATCTAAATGTATCTATCTCCCAAAACCAATGTACACATATGCTTCCACTAGATACAAGCTACTCTCGATCGCACAGGATCACACACCAACTCCCCCTAGACCTATGACATACTTCTCCCCCTTTGGCAACAAGCACCAAAAAGAGGGAAAAGAGAACATCTACGCGCTTGTGGTCGAAGGAAGTGGTGCAGCAATGTCCTCTGAAGGCTCTGCTCCTGGCTGCTCCTGTGCTGGATCCTGCTGCGCTTCCTGAGCCTGTGCCGCCAGAGCATCCATCTGCTCGAACAAGTCAAGGTCTACAGATGACTTAGATCCTCTGTCCTGCCCTGCTGGTGGGACTGTGGATGTCTCCTCGGCAACAGTCGCCTGAAGAAGAGCAAGATCATCCACGTCCTCGTGAGTAAAGCCTCGGCGGACCAGATCCTCTACTACCTGAGGTGTGAGAGTGCTGACTGTAATAGTAGAAGGTGGAGCTGTAGCTGACTCTGGGGCTGGCTGGGAGTCTGCACGAGTGGTGCGCACTATCTCTGAGAACAGACTACTGATTGGTGGCTGCTGCTAGGAGGTGGTAGGTGTTGTTCTCTGCGAAGCCGTAGACTGTGCAGGTGAAGAGAACAACACAGAGACTGAGAATCCTGACAAGAGGGAGAGCTGAGTTACTGGAGAGAAAGTTTGTCCTACTCCCCCTATCAAAAACACCCCTGAGTGTGACAACCCGCTGGACTGAGTTGTCATCATAGCAGTGAAGGGGCCTGCCTGGGTCAGAAGCTGCTGGAACTATGGTAGTACGAGGACTCCTGCCTGCTGGCCAATCTAACCTCTTGTGAGCTCCGCCATGTGAGTCATCAGGGTGGTCACTAGTGCCATCTACTATCTCTGAAGCCCTGCCAGTCCCGTGATAACCTCCAACATCTGACGTGTATCCTCAGCTGCGCTCTGGATGAACTCACCCAGGCGTCTTGCAAGTGCTGCTATAGTGAGGGCGTCCTCTGTCTGTGTGCCTATAGGCTGGGGAGGTGCTCCTATACTAGCTAACTCATGAACCACCGTCTCTGGATGAGCTGCCTGCTCGTGAGTGACTGGCGGTGACTCCTGCTCCTCCTCTCCTGTCTGCTGACTAGAGGCTGACTGCGAACCCCTAGGAACTCTAGTTGAGTAGCTGGTGGTCACCTTAGGGAATGCGTCATACTGCTCCTCCGTCACTAGTCCCATCCTCCTCAATAGATAGCAAATGTAGGGAGCATAGACTAAGTGACATCCTCCTACCCTCTCAGAAATAGCCTCCTCCATCTCACCAATCAGCAAATCCGCCAAGCCAAATGGCTGTCTCCTTAGTATAGCTACTACTGCCCACTGGTGAAGTAGTGTAAACTCATCTCTGTATCTAGACCTAGGAATGATAGTCCAGGTGACAATCGCTCTACCCACCTTGGCCTCTATGGTGAGTCTTGTAGGGTCTCTCTCAAAGCATGGAGTGTGCGGTGGTGGAAAGGCGATCGACACCATATCGTCTGGAGGTAGTGTCCCTCCCTGTAACACCCTAATTTTCCATTTTTTTGAATATTTTAAAAATTTTCTAGAATTAATTAGGTTGTTAGTATTTTTATAAGAAAAATAATTATTTTCTACAAAAAATAATTAAATACAGGTTATTTTAAAATTTTATGTTGCATTCATGCTGAATAGTTGCATGTAGGATTTTATTGTGTGCAAAGGTATTTTAAAAATCAGGTAGAATTCGGTTTTAGAATTTTATTTAGGAAATAGTTATTTGAGAATAGAAAACAAAAAAGAGAAAGGAAAAAGGAAACCAGCATGGGCTGAAACCCCATACGCAGCCCACCTGTGCTCCCTTTGTTTTTCTCTTCCACTCGGCCTGCTCAGCCCATTAGTGCGCAACCAGCCCAATTGGCCCAGCAGCCACTAAAATCCGGTTTCTATTTTCTCTGTCTCCATTTTCTCCACGCGAAGGCGCCCTTGATGAAAATACGCTTTGGCTGTGTTCTTCTTCCTACCATGCCCGACGCGGACTCCACCGTCCAGCGCCGCCGTGCCGCCTCGAGACTCCGCCTCCGAGCCCTGCGCGGGTCCCGTAAGCCCCCCTTTAAAACCAGCACCACCTGTGCCCTCTATTTCACCAATTACGAAGCCGCCGCATCGCCCTAACCCTAGTATACTAGCGCCGCCGCCGTCATTGGAGCTATAGCCATCGAGCTCGTCGCCTGGAGCAAGGGAGCCACCTCGGGAGCTGACGAATTGACGAGAAGCACCAGACGAGCATCCTCCACCGATTCTCAAAGACCCCGACGCGAATTCGTCGCAGCAGACCCGATTCCGCCACCGCCGACAAACCGCCGCCACCAAACCTCGTTGCCTGCTTTCGCTGAGCCATCCCGGAGCCGCACGTCGCAGTAGGTGAGCTCGCGATCCTCTCCTCTCTCTCTCTTCCCATCTACTCGCGACGCGGAACCATACTCCGTAGCGCGAGGACATGCAACTCCGGCGAAGCGCCGCCGTGTAGCTCGCCGGTGTTGAGCAATCCCGGCAGCCCCGCTATTTTATAGATAGAACCCTATGTTTTAATTTAATTGGATTATAACCCTTGCGTGTTTGCAAATAAGACCTTGGATTTATTTTCTTTATTTTTTAGTTTAATATAGATCAGATCTGTTTTATAATTAGGTCCCTAATCTTTATTTCTTTTTACATAATAAAGAAAAATATGTTTTCATAATAGGATCTAATTCTGATTTATTTTTATTTATTTTTTTGCAAAATAAATTATTTATCTTATGTTTATTTTATAACTAAATTAATAAGTTATTATTTTAACTTTTAAAATACAATTTTAATAGTTAATTAGTTTCGAGTAAGTTTTTTTGTAATTTAGACCCTAGAATTTTAAATGTTCATAACTTTTTACTCGTAACTCCGTTTTTAGTGATTCTTGCGCTCACGCGATCGTTTGATGTACTGTTTCTTAGCTTCTTTGTTTGTGTTCTTTTCCGATGATTGGAACGAGTAAGAGAAGAGCAATACGTGAATTTCCAAGACCTTGATTTTGAAGTCACCACTGAGCAGCAAGAGAAGGCAAGTGTCCTTGATGCATATTGATCCTATGTTTTCAATGTGTCTTTTATAAACTTGCATGCAGATAATTTGAATCCCATGTGTCTTTTTCTTGTTCCATATTATTCCTTGTCGCCTTAGTTGGGTAATGGTGTGTCCATGGGTACGTCATGCTTAGTTGTGCTGTCAAGGGATTTGGGTTGTGTTAATGTTAATCTTGACTAATGAACTACTTCAACCAAATAGGTAATTTGGTGATCTTTTTAGCAACATGGATCTTAGGATGCCATGGTTTGCGCAAGTGGATGTTTGGTTGGTGCGGGAAGCACGAGACTTTGGTTTGTGGTTAGAACTTGCTCGAATCAGTTTAGGACCATTCGTGGAACGTGTTACCATGACAACAGTGCCATCACAAGACCTATATGGGAAGGCTAGCTGAATAATTAGGTTTACACTCAGTTTTGTACTGGCGAGATTGGTGGTGAAGAGAAAAGGATGTCTTCCATAATCTTAGGAGCCACATGACTCAAGAGGGAGCGGGGTAATAGAGAAAAGGATGTCTTCCATAATCTTTACCTGGGCCGTGAAACCTTAGGGTGTGAAGTACAAAATTTGAGGGTAATAACCTTTGTAAAGGCTAGTAGTGATCTCCTGGTCTCACAACTTCGGTAGTGTGAATTGGACAACATAGAGACTTTAGTCCACCTGGCAAGAGGGGATGAAATCACTAACTTGTGGGTAAAGTGGTGCCACCTCTGCAGAGTGTAAAACTGTTATAGCAGTCGTGCTCACGGTTATGAGCGGCATGGACCTTTCACACAATTAGAGTTTGATGTTGGGTGGACTTGGTGGGTAACCCGTTGGATTGGATTGGTTGGGTGGATGTAATCCGGAGATGTTATTTGGGTGTTCATAACCTGTGGCTTTAGAAAGGTGGATGTAACCTTGTGATACTTTTGGATAATGGGGTTGGTAGGAATTAACCTAGTAATATAGGTTGCCTTTGGGTAAAATGTGTCTTAATTATAGTTTCGCATTTATGCAAATAAACGCTTGTTTAGCCTTTCTTTATTAAAGCCTTGCATGCCATATTTCCCCCCACTTGCTGAGTACGGCATGTGCTCACCATTGCTATTTTCCACATATATAAAATGCTGCTCAGAGAGTGATGGTGATTATGGTGATTATGAAGACGATGACTACTTCTAACTTGTGGAGCCCCGGCCGACGTCCCTCTAGAGTTATGGAGTCTTCCGCTAGCATCTTAGAGTTGATTTAGACTTTTATTTATCTTTTATAAAGGTGTAATTCGTTATTAAACACTATTTCTGTTATACACTGAGTCCCTACATGCATGAGACTTGATCCTGGCATACATGTGGTTTGCATTTAGTTTTGTCCTTAAAATGGATGTGACAAAGTGGTATCAGAGCTGTGTTGACCGTAGGACGCAAGCCTAGGTAGAATGGTTGTCCCTAGGAAATAATTTAATCAAAATCCTTCTTAAAAAAATATTTTACTCATTCTACATTCTTCCCTAGTTCTCTTTTGAAATGTTCTCTCTCCTTTATCATGCTCTTTTGTTTTTAAGCATTCAACTAAACCTATCCTATTTGTTTTTAGATGGCCTGTACCATGAAGACTGCGTGCAAATGTGACTGCAACCCACCTGCTCGCCACTCACCAGAACCCATTCCCCATGAAGAAGAGTGGATTGACATCGAGGAGGTGCCGCAACAAGAAGAGGAGCCAATTCTAGTGGAGGCTGAGGAAGAAGAGCCTGAGGAAGTGATACCAGTCCCCGAGCGCCCCGTGCCACATTACAACAGTCGAGTATTCATGGACTATGGAAATGATGCGGGGAAGCTACCTAACATGCTTTCGGAGATGTTACAAGAGTTGGGTTATGAGAAGCAACTAGAATACTATGGCACCCAAGAGACCTATGAGGGTTCAGAGTCTACATGGATGGTTCAAGTGTACATCTATGCTCCAACGCCGTCGGTGGAATCTTTGTAGTGGAGAGGGTACATAACGCCATTGCCCCAAGGAGAACTTTCTACGCAGGGATTTGTGACTCCGCACACCAAGCTTACATGGTCCTTCGCTCTCACATCATTATCATCTGGATGATATGGAGTATGCTCATTTCCCGCAACGAGCAAGTGGATCTACCTACATTCACGTCGAGCCTGTGCAAGGGGAAGGGAAGTGGAGACTCAAGAAGCAAGTCACTCTTAGCACTTTCCTCACCAAGGAGCTGGATTCAACCATAGAGGGGTTAGAGTTTTGGCAAGAGAAGTATGAGGAGGCCATGAAGACGGTCCGCAAGCTTAAGCGTCATTTGCCTGAGGATGAAGAGTTGTCTTCGAACGAGGAGCTAGAAGAGAAAACCTGGTCCTCACCCCCGCGCAAGATGGCTAGTCGTGCCCCACCAGCCTACATCATTCCAAACAGTAATGAGGATTAGGAGATTAGTCCCTTAGTAGTTTTATAAGGTTTCGTAGAGCGGCAGATTGTGTTGGTGTTCTTATTGTTTTAGTGGTGTGTTTGGGTGTGCCATGTTTGAGTTGGATTTTTGTGTGAATGTCGATGTATGGAGAAGCATGACTTTGTGAACACATCTTTTATATCATTAATAAAGTTTTAGTTTGGGTTATCTTTATTCTATCTTCTTTCTTCCCAAAAAAAAAATCTAGCTACTCTATCCACTCTATTCTTTCCTTTTATTCTATGTTAACCCCTCCTTCACCTTTCTCTTTACTTTGCCCCTCATCTATGAAAATTTTCATGCTATCTCTCCTCTGTTTCCTCGCTTACCCTTTTTACCACAACCAACTACTCAGATGGCAAGAGGCGGAAACCGCAACAACAACGAGGACCAAGAACAACAACCCCCTCAGTACTCTATGGAGCAGCTTATGGCTATGCAGACACAACTTCTTCAAAGCATGCATCAGAACATGGTGCAGCAACAGAACAACAACATCACAGCCCCACCTAGGGACAAGCTTGGAGACTTTCAACGGACTAAGCCAGCAACGTTCTCTCATTCTATGGAGCCTATGGATGCGGATGACTAGTTGAAGAGTATTGAGAAGAAATTACTAGTGGCGCAATGCAACAATAGGGAAAAGGTCCTATTTGCTGCTCATCAATGGTTGGTCTAGCAGCTGATTGGTGGGAGGCCTCTGTGAATGCTCATGAGGAGCCAGATAGTATCAACTGGCAAGAGTTCAAAGATAGCTTTAGGTCCCATCATGCGCCCCAGGGAGTGATGAAGCTGAAGAAGAAGGAGTTCCAAGATCTGAAACAATGGTCCATGTCAGTAAGTGAGTATATTACTCGTTTCACCCAACTATCTAGGTATGCCCCAGGAGAAGTGGACACTGATGAGAATAAGCGTGAGTGTTTTCTTGATGGGTTGAATAATGGCCTTGCCTATGCACTTGAGGCTCGCAACTGTGCAAACTTTCAAGAGATGGTGGATAAAGCTCTAGTCCTAGAGAATAGAAGGGCAAAGATGGATAACAAGCGCAAGATGGAACACCAAGGTCAACAAGGAGGTAGCAATACTAGACCACGCTACAATAACTCGCAGCTTGGGCCAATGTTTCATTCTGGACAACAAGAGACTCAACCGAGAGTGCAGCCTGGAAATCAAGGGTTCTCTACGCCACCAGGACAGATATTACGTCAGGACTCTCAAACCCCTACATCTCAACCTTCTGGGAAGTCTAATACCCATCAGAGTCCCGCACCCAGGGTTTGTTTCAAGTGTGGAGAAGAAGGTCACTATGCTAATACGTGTCACAAGCACAACCGCGGTACCACTCCTGTGCAAGGTGCAACACCACCGCCTAACCGTAATGGAAATTCAGCACCAACTTCAGCAAGGCAGAACTATGCTAGAGGCCGTGTCAATCATGTCGCTCTTGATGATGCTAAAGAGGCACCAGATGTCATTTTTGGTATGTTGCTCATTAACTCGAACCCTGCTATCGTTTTGTTTGATTCTGGAGCATCACATTCATTCATATCATCTAAGTATGTGGCCAAACACAACCTACCTATTGTGACATCCCATGTCACAACATGAAGTTAACTAAGCCTAACCTCAATTAAGGACTAAGCCGGAGTATGATTAATCCATGTGCCAAAGGATAAAGAAAAGAAACCTAGTTAATTAAATTCGAAAAATATTCAAATATGGGTCACTCACAAACATCATCAAAATCCATGAAAGTACCCAAATATTTTTACATATTCTGAATGGCCATAATAAAATAGAATTTTGAGAATTTTTCCAGAATTTTTGGTAACCATTTAATACCCTTAAAAATTTCCCCAAAGTCAGAAAAGTATATTTCGGGTTTAGAATTTTCATAAATTCTCAAAGGCAAACTAACAGGTGCACCCAACAGAAAAGTTGGAGCACACGTTTTACTGAATACACACAAAAAGTTGCGTCAAATTTGGAGCACGGGAACGTGTCGGAATTTACCAAACCCGAGTCCAAGTTCTGGGTCAAGCCGGGTCAACCGCCCCTTCCCTCTCCCATTCTCTCCGGCCAGTCTCCGCTCGACACCGACGCGCCCGTACGAGCCACCGTCGATCGCTGTAGCCCCGTCACGGTCACTGCTCCGCCAAATCGCGCCTGTGCCACCGGCCGGCATTGAAGCTCCACCGGAGGAGCCACTCCCTGCCCGACAGCTCGCCGTCCTCCCTCCTTCCCTCTCTCGGCTCCTCCTTCCGGCGGCCACAACATAAGGGCAGCAGCGGCTCACCCACCCCCATTCCTCTCCTTCTCTGCTCGCCAACACTCCCGCACGCCCCAGGCGCTCCCGCAAGGTCGTGCAGCGCTGCTACCGCCCTGCTCCTCCTCTGCCGCAAGGAAACCCGGCGAGCTCCCCTGCTCCGGGTCGCGTGAGCGCCGCCGCGTCCAGCCCTGACCAGGCAGCCCCTCCCTTCTTCTTTCTTTTGCAAATCAGCGCGCTAAGGAGTCCTCTCGCCGCCTGCTGATCCTCTTCCTCCCTCGTGCAGAGACGTTGCCGGAATTTGGAGAACCCGAGCCGCCGTCGGCCACCACGCGGAAAGGGCTCACGGCGACAACCACCCTCCGGGCCACACCAACTCCAGCCCACGCGTCGACGAGCACCGCGGCACCCAGGTGATGCTTCCGGACCTCCCCCCTTGCCGATTCCATCTCTGGGCGTGCCTGCCGCCGTCGGCCACCGCCCAGCGTCGCCGCCGCTCGTCGCCGGCAGAGCTCCGGCAGCCCCCGCTCCGGCCACCACCACCCACGTGACCGCCCTGGGTCACTGATCATGTAGAGCAGCACCAAGTTCCGTGCCTCGCCGCCGATCGCCGCCGGCGAGCCAGCAGAGCCACCCCGCCGCTCCGCCGCGCGCACGCGCGGGGAAATTTGAAAATGGCCAGTGGCAGATTTGTAAATAAGGGTGAACTTCGATTAAAACTTTAAAATTCAATAACTCGAGAAATAAGAGGCCTAAAAATGTGAAATTAATTTTGTTTGACTCCAAAAATCTTGCTCTACCAGAAAAACAAGATGAGATCCAGGGTTATGCAGTAGGTTAGTAGAATTAAATCACCAAAGTTAGAACCTTGCTAAGAGTATTAAAATCATAATTCAAAATCTACAACTGATAAAATCATGGGAGTTGGTCAGTAAGCACTTCATGTCACTCCTAAACTTTCTGCTAAAGCACATTTCCATCTTTTATGCAAATTTTAGTGTTATTGCATAATCCCCATTTTTAGTAAATAAATTTCTATAAATGCTTGGGTAGGATTTTAATTCTGAAATTTTGCATTCCTACTCTTTGGGCATTTCTACATAAGTATAAAATCTCCATGAAAAATGTTTGGGCACCATCAGTGTGCTTTTGGCTGTTAAAGTTACTCATTCCTAATTAACTTAAGAATTTCAATATAATTGTTGCCTAATATATGCATATGGTTATTATTAGTGGTAAATCCATCCTTGGGACAGCCCATGCAACATGTTAATCTTGACTTACAGTGAAGTTATGATTTTCTTTTGCATGCTAATGATTCACAATTAATGTATATATCTAGATTAGTCAGGGCTATAATTAAAAGTGAACATGTAAAACTCTAGGAGGTTGCAATTAACCTTGCAAAATAAAAATTTCTATGTTCTCTTGCATAGGTAGTTTAATTGGGGAATGAGCCCTGGGTAAGTGGGAAGGCAAGGAGCTTTGCATGTTTGCTAAGTGGGCCTCGATGGTATACTCGTAATTGGATATAGGTGATATGCTCATTTATTACCATGCCTCCCATTTCCCTAATTAGAAGTTTGTCCCCTGAAAGTTAATAATTGCCAGAGTGTGGTACAAACATGTCATCTCATGCATGAGCATCATTCCATCAAATCCTATTTATTGAGGAAGTGTCATGCATCATCGTCCAACTCCTGACCATGCATTGCACTGCATTGGCTAGGGAGCGAGACTGGGAGCAAGGACGTGGCAAGCAACCCTGAGGAGCCCGAAGTTGAGCTCAACCCCGTCGAAAACTTTAACTACGATCACTCCCAAGGCAAGCCCCGGTGCACACCTACTGATTTACGAGTCCTTTTTATTTTGTCACCATAGAGGGATACTGTATTGTGCATTAGGTATAGGGCTTGGATGGAAACCCACTTGCATAAACACACTGTGACCTATACGCAGTTACGTCAGTAAGCCTTTCGTTAGCAACTGCTCAGCTTAAATTAGTGGAGTCAGCGGTAGGCTATGGGATCACTTGATTCAATCAGGATCCACGCGAAGGATGAAATTTGGGAACCTATCGTTGCAACCCCGCGGACAAGTATTGAACAGTACCAAGTGCATACCTCTATATGGGAATTGGTAAACCTAGTAACTTGGGCGCCGTATTGTTGGACGGTATTACTCATCGATCCAGAGGTGATGTGAATGGCACGGTGGATGCACGGGTCGAGGACCGCTGGAGAGTGCACGGGTTAAGCCTCGGATACGAAGTACTGTATCGCGGGGAGGACGTGTACTCGGGATCGATGGCCCCGGATCGACTTTATCGCAACCTCGTGAACGGTGGCCATACGTGTTCTTAAATGATGCGTATGTCGTGCATTTGGGTTATTCTCCTGCAGGATGTAAATCAATTCGAATTGCCGTCTCTCGCGGTCATGAGTATCTCTTGTTTCGAGCCGTGGCAATGATACTTTAAGTAGAGAGATTTGTTTAGGATGCGGATACTTATTTACTCTATGGATACAAATTGCTATGTTGTATTGTTCTTTATATTTGAACAGTCTTAACAGCTAGCTAGGGTCCACTATAGTTCTTTCCCGCAACAAGCAATTAAAATCTTGGTTAAGGAATAAGCATCGCAGCATAGAATTAATAGGTGCTTTTATGCAAATATCAAATAAACCCGGTCGGCCCCCTACATACTAGGAGTCGGTTTTAGTAACCCTTTGGACGGGTAAGTCTTGCGGAGTATGCTAGATACTCAGGCTTTGCGATTATGTGGTTTTCAGGTTTGCCTCAAGCGACTTGTTGCGATTGCTGTAACAAAATTGTGTGGGAAGACGAGGAGCCCCAGAACGGGACCATTGAATGGGTCCCCGGCTCCCCTAATCAAGACGAGTGAGCCACTACCCTAGGGCCGGCACGGCTTGCTTAGGTTCGGCGGAGTGTTTGTCGTATCTCCCGCCTCCGCATATTTATGTAATATGAACCAAGAACATATGTATAATAATGTAACTAAATTTGCTTCCGCTACGACTCTTGAGCTGTAATATTATACCCTTAATGATGTATCTCTATAAATGAGGGATGTCCTGTGTGAACGCTATGATTGGTTACTTCGTTAACCATCTCCCGAGGCGATCCTGTACGGCACAATCCATACTTCGGTATAGGGTTGTGACAGATGGTATCAGAGCCGTCTTGGGATAAGCTACACACAAATGAGCATTTTAAAACGTAAACAAGCCGTTTTTCCGCATTACGGTGAGGTACGAACTAGTAGTGCCCATATAAGAGTTTTGTAGGTGGCAAAGCTAACCCCGGGTTATGTTTGTTTAAATTACTTGCAACTACGGACTCTTCAACGAAGGTATGTCTTGGTGCGCGGATCGGTTGCGCTGTAAATACCGAACGCCTTCCGGGTGGGCAAAGACCTGGACTTGTTTGACGCGCGGACCGATTGCGCTTAAATATCGGCTGCCTTCCGGGTGGGCAAATACCTGGACATAACTGTCATTGTTGTTTTGGCTTGTTTCTTTTGGATTTGATGTATTGTTTCTGAAATGGATCTATTGCAGGTATACTAACCCCGGGTAGTTCGCTTAGAAACGTGCGAGAAGTGTGCGTGCCATCGGATGGATCGATCTATATATTCGGTCAAAGTTTTCCTTTGTGAGGACGTAGGAAATCGGCATATTGAGCATTTGGCATTCATGCATACCACATGCCTTTATCCTTACCAAATCATGTAAAAGGTCATAAATATCACAAACATGCGAAATAATCAAACTCCGGGCGAATGCGAATCCCTATGGCGCTCAAAACGAAAGTTCGAACTTAATTGGGACGAACTCTGCCAGGAAAGTCAGTCCCACAAAAATGAACATAACTCCCTCGATTTTAATCCGACGAAGGCGAATAAGTATCCGTTGGAAAGCTAATGTTTTCCCCTACAAGTTTGGTATAGTGGGTTTGTCTCAGAAAGATCTGTAATTGGGTCGGATTTTGCAAAAACAGCGAGCTTTTCGGGAAGTTCAGCAGTAGTCTCATTTCTGTCCTCTGTTTTTGGATGATCATAACTCTCGGAGAGGTTATCGGTTAGGAATGTGGGAGCATGCGATGGAAAGATACTGAACTCCCCTACAATTATCATAAGAGGGTCAAGAGGTTAAATTGTATAGAAGCAACGTGTTTTTGCTCATCCCTGCAAGTTACCCTGTCAATCGTAGAACTGCATAGTTCTCCGTCCAACGGGTTGGGCACCTTACGTCTTTTTCCCTTATCCGTCACTCCTTATGCCACTTTGGGGCATGTATGCTTAGAGGGATATTAAGTTTTGACTCCTCCTTGCAAAACTTATTCCGACAGATGGTGGACGACAAGCTCCCGAAGAACTACGAGCCCCTTCCCGCACGCGTTCTCGAGTTGGAACGAGAGCGTGAGGCGCTGCAGCTCGCACTTGCCGCCCGAGACGCCCAGCTCGCCACTCGCGACGCGGAGATCGCGGTCCTCAGGGGCAAACTGCGCACTAGCGAGTTGGAGCGGGCGGACCTGTTCGAGCAGCTCCATGACGCTCAACTCATCATCGAGGGCGATGCTAGCGAGTAGTTGCAGGAGCAACTGAACCAGCGTAATGCCCAACTCACTGCTGCCCAAGAGGAGATCTACTCCCTTCATGGTCAGGTTGACGCCCTCTTGGAGGAGCGAAGTGAGCTCCAAGCTCAACGCGAGGAAGCCCAAGATGCGAGGGATGTCATGGAAGGGAACCTCAACGACGCACATGTCATCATCGCACAACAAGAACAACTTATTGGGCATCTCCAAGTTGCTAATGCCCAGCTGAACGCGGTTCTTGATGCCCAGCCACCCGTGCCACTCGCGGTGATTCCCCCAGATGACGCCGACTTGAGTGAGGACGGTGACTCCGGTGTTGACTACGAGGCACCCCCGGGACCGGGCGACATGGAATGGGAGTCCGCGGGTAGCAGCCACGCCGAGTGACTGAGGCGTAGTAGGTTGTGTAGGGTGGAAGCTCGTGAAACTTTGTGCTCGTATGTGGATAGTGCTAGTAGTGCTAGGTAGAGTTGTAACCGAAAGCTCTTCCAGACCACATGCTATCACGAGGTAGTAGGGTAACATAAGGATTTCCATGTATTGGAAGACGTGTTGCATGTACCCATGGTTTGATCATAAGTATGTTGCCTATGTTGATTGAAGCCAGTGGAATCCAAGTTACCACCTGTAATCTGCACCGTGCAGTGTCAACAGTTCCGTTTTGAGCAGTTAAAATGTTATTGTTGTCACTGTATTATAGGCTTATTACCACAATGTCTCAGGCGATAATCGTGTTAACATGCTTTACACCTGTGACAGATGGTCCAAACTCGTCGTGGTGGAGAGAACCTCGGTGAGGCTCCCGGTGCCTCCAACGCGGGTAGAAACCAGCCGCCACCCAATGCTCCGCCCATGACGCCGATGGAGCAGCTCATCCACAATCAGAACGAGATGTTCCGCATGTTCATGGAGAACATGAATCGCCAAGGAGCTCCCGGACCACCACCACCGCAGCCCCGCGAATCGTCCTACAGCGACTTTTGGGCAACTCATCCGCCCACATTCGGCGAAGCTGGTGATCCGCTGGAAGCGGATAATTTCATTCGCACTCTAGAGTCAAAGTTTGCTCTGCTCCACTGCACCGACCACCAGAAGCCCCTCTTCGCAGCGCAGCAACTCCGTGGTTCCGCAAGTGCTTGGTGGGCAAGCTACACCACTGCTCTTGCCCCTGGCCACCAAGTCACTTGGCCGGAATTCTGCACCGCCTTTCGTGCACACCACATTCCGGCCGGTCTTATGAAGCGCAAGCTGCAAGAATTTCTCAACCTAAAGCAAGGCGCGGGAACTGTGCAAGAGTACGCACGAAAGTTCAACTACTTGGCTCAGTATGCGTCGTATCATGCCGACACGGACGAGAAGAAGAAAGATTGTTTCCGTTCGGGCCTTACCCCGAAGCTGCAAGACCGTCTGGCACAAGTTACCGCAGGGTCATTCAACGACCTAATGAGTGCCACCATTGTGCAAGAAGATGCCATCCGTGCTAACCAGGAGGACAAGAAGAGGAAGCGTGCTATGGGAAGTCCGTCCGGCTCCGCACTGCCCAAGTACAGGCTGGCAATCACCTCCCCGACGGGACAGAAGTTCCGAGCTGCGCTACCGTCAGGAGGAGGGCCTCGTCCGACCTACTCGCAGCAGCACTTCCATTCCCGTGGAGGCAACCTGCAGCCCTCCGCTGGTCCCCGCCCCCCGCAGCAGACTAATCAAGTTGTGAAGCACAACTCCCCGCAGTCATGCTACAACTATGGCCGAACCGGTCACTTTGCCAAGGAGTGCCGCTTTCCGAAGCGCAACCAGGGGAACAACAACAACTCCAACCCCTCTTGGAACATCAACAACCACCCCCGCAATGGTAACAACCACAGCAACAATGGGAGTCGTCCCCAGTCTTCTGCCCTTACCCACAAGAATGGCCGAGTCAATTATACCACGGTCGAAGAGATTCAAGTCGGAGAGCCCGTTCTCGCGGGTACGTTCTCGATCAACCAACACGCTGCCATGGTTCTCTTTGATTCAGGAGCAACGCATGATTTTATTAGTCAAGCATGTGTGAGTCATCTGAAAATCACCCCCACCACTACGGGAACTCCTTACATCATCACATCCCCCGGTGGGAAAAGAAGAACTCACCTTGAGTTGAGAAAAGTGCCACTTAAGTTAGCAGGCAACGTGTACCCCGCTTCGTTAATCATCTTAGATGGTCAGGGTATTGACATAATTCTTGGTATGAGGTGGATGACTAAGCATAGAGCCGTCTTACACATTGAATCCCGGGAGGTCCACTTGAACTCACCCCTCTATGGTCCGTCCATTCTTCGGTTGCCGAGTCCTAGATTGTCCATTCCTCAAGTGTGTCATGCTGAAGGGAAAAAGCTAGAGGATATTCCAGTGGTACGTGACTTCTCCGACGTGTTCCCAGATGAGTTACCAGGAATGCCCCCGGACAGAGACGTCGAGTTTAAGATTGAACTCCTACCCGGTATGGCGCCTATCTCTCGCAGGCCGTACAAGATGGCCCCTAATGAGTTAGCAGAATTAAAGGAACAATTACAAGAGCTTATGGACAAGGGCTACATCCGACCGAGTTCATCTCCCTGGGGATGTCCCGCCCTCTTTGTAAAGAAGAAAGACAAGACCCTACGTCTGTGTGTCGACTACAGGCCCCTGAATGCTGTAACCATTAAGAACAAGTACCCTTTACCTCGAATTGATATTCTATTTGATCAACTTGTTGGTGCTAAAGTTTTCTCCAAGATTGACCTCCGATCCGGTTACCACCAAATAAAGATCCGAACCGAAGACGTTCCAAAAACTGCCTTCTCCACACGTTATGGTCTTTTCGAATATCTCGTCATGTCTTTTGGTCTCACTAATGCTCCAGCCCATTTCATGTATTTGATGAATTCCGTGTTCATGCCAGAGTTGGATAAGTTCGTGGTCGTGTTCATCGACGACATCCTTATATACTCCAAATCCGAGGAAGAACACGCCGAACACCTCCGCATTGTTCTGCAACGACTCCGAGATCACCAGCTTTACGCCAAATTCAGCAAGTGTGAATTTTGGCTAAAGCAAGTCCCATTCTTGGGTCATATCATCTCCGTAGAAGGGGTAGCCGTTGATCCTGCCAAGGTGGAAGACGTGTTGAATTGGAGAGCTCCGAAATCGGTCAGGCAAATTCGCAGCTTCCTTGGCCTTGCTGGATATTACCGGAAATTTATTCCCAACTTCTCAAGCATTGCCAAGCCTATGACCAGGTTGCTGGAGACGGATACGAAGTTTAAGTGGAGTAGTGCATGTGAAGAAGCCTTTCAATCACTCAAGAAGCACTTGACAACTGCTCCGGTTTTGGCTCAATCTGATATTACCAAACCATTCGACGTTTACTGTGATGCCTCCGGCACTGGGTTGGGTTGTGTGCTTATGCAAGAAGGCCGTGTCATTGCCTATGCCTCTCGACAGCTCCGAAAGCATGAGCAAAACTATCCCACTCACGATTTAGAATTGGCATCCGTAGTCCTAGCCTTAAAGATCTGGCGCCATTACCTGCTTGGTAACCTTGTCAACCTCTACACCGACCACAAAAGTCTCAAGTATATATTTACGCAGCAAGAACTGAATATGAGGCAACGGAGATGGTTAGAATTAATTAAGGATTATGAATTGGAGATTCATTATCACCCCGGGAAGGCCAACGTGGTTGCCGACGCCCTAAGTCGTCGGGACCAATGCAATCACGCAGTTGTTTGTTCCATGGGAGCATGCCCGAATTCAGATTCAAGCGAACCAAGTCTTCGTATCATTCCATTTGGATACTTGTATAATCTAGCTCTCGTCCCTACCCTTCGCGAGGAAATTGCCGAGGCCCAGAAGGAAGACGAGGGGATGGAACGCATTCGACAAAAGATACTCCAAGGGGAAGCTACATGTTTCCGACAGGACGAAGATGGAGTGCTATGGTTCAACAATCGCCTGGTTGTCCCAAAGAAGGAGGAGTTAAGGAAGAAAATTTTGGATGAGGCTCACTTGTCCAAGTACTCCATACACCCCGGCAGCAACAAGATGTACCGTGGGTTAAGGGAAAAGTTTTGGTGGACGCGCATGAAAAGGGAAGTCGCTCATTATGTTTCCGAATGCGATACGTGCCAGCGTGTGAAGGCCGACCACCTGAGGAAAGCCGGTCTTTTACACCCTTTAAAAATCCCCGCTTGGAAATGGGAGGATATTGCTATGGATTTTATTGTCGGGTTACCCCTCACCCCCAAGAAACATGATTCCATATGGGTTATCGTGGATAGGTTGACCAAGTCCGCTCACTTTATTCCAGTCCATACAACCTACCCTACCAAGAAGTATGCTGAACTCTACATCACAAGAATTCTATGTTTGCACGGCGTGCCCAAGACTATTATCTCCGATCGAGGTCCCCAGTTTATTGCTCGTTTTTGGGAACAGCTACATTCTTGTCTTGGCACCACCCTTATCCGAAGTTCTGCTTATCACCCGCAGACCGATGGTCAAACCGAGAGGCTGAACCAATATTTAGAGGACATACTAAGAGCCTGTGTTTTGGACAATCGGGAGAATTGGGAAGATTGCCTTCCGTTCGCCGAATTCTCATACAACAATAGCTATCAGGAGAGTTCGGGAATGTCCCCGTTTGAGGCCTTGTACGGCCACTCATGTCGAACGCCGCTGAATTGGTCCGAATCAGGGGAAAGAACTAATTTTGGTCCCGACCTCGTCATACAAGCCGAAGAAAAGGTGCGGCAGATTCAAGCTAACATGAAGGCAGCACAATCCCGTCAAATCAGCTATGCCAACAAAAGGAGACGCCCATTGGAGTTCGAGAAGGGGGACCATGTTTATCTACGAGTCTCTCCCAATAAGGGCGTATCTCGCTTTGGAATCAAGGGCAAATTAGCACCCCGCTACATCGGACCCTTTCCGATCATGGAGAAGCATAGCGCCGTTGCTTATCGATTGCAACTACCGGAAACTCTTGAGCGGGTGCACAACGTGTTCCACGTATCCAAACTAAAGAAGTGTTTGAAGCCTCCGATTGATGTGGTTATCTCCGACACCGAGCAATTGGAAGAAGATCTCTCCTACCCCGAATACCCCGTTCGTATCCTCGATCGAAAGGACCGGGTAACCCGGAGCCGCACTATCACCTTCTACAAAGTGCAATGGAGTAACCATACTGAAGAGGAAGCCACATGGGAACAAGAGGAGTTTCTGAAGGCCAACTTTCCAGAATTTTTGGCCTCCCAAAACCGGTAACTATCCGCACCCTCCCTTTTGTTCGTTCTTTTGCAAATCTCGGGACGAGATTTCCTTAAGGGGGGTGTGCTGTGACATCCCATGTCACAACATGAAGTTAACTAAGCCTAACCTCAATTAAGGACTAAGCCGGAGTATGATTAATCCATGTGCCAAAGGATAAAGAAAAGAAACCTAGTTAATTAAATTCCAAAAATATTCAAATATGGGTCACTCACAAACATCATCAAAATCCATGAAAGTACCCAAATATTTTTACATATTCTGAATGGCCATAATAAAATAGAATTTTGAGAATTTTTCCAGAATTTTTGGTAACCATTTAATACCCTTAAAAATTTCCCCAAAGTCAGAAAAGTATATTTCGGGTTTAGAATTTTCATAAATTCTCAAAGGCAAACTAACAGGTGCACCCAACAGAAAAGTTGGAGCACACGTTTTACTGAATACACACAAAAAGTTGCGTCAAATTTGGAGCACGGGAACGTGTCGGAATTTACCAAACCCGAGTCCAAGTTCTGGGTCAAGCCAGGTCAACCGCCCCTTCCCTCTCCCATTCTCTCCGGCCAGTCTCCGCTCGACACCGACGCGCCCGTACGAGCCACCGTCGATCGCTGTAGCCCCATCATGGTCACTGCTCCGCCAAATCGTGCCTGTGCCACCGGCCGGCATTGAAGCTCCACCGGAGGAGCCACTCCCTGCCCGACAGCTCGCCGTCCTCCCTCCTTCCCTCTCTCGGCTCCTCCTTCCGGCGGCCACAACATAAGGGCAGCAGCGGCTCACCCACCCCCATTCCTCTCCTTCTCTGCTCGCCAACACTCCCGCACGCCCCAGGCGCTCCCGCAAGGTCGTGCAGCGCTGCTACCGCCCTGCTCCTCCTCTGCCGCAAGGAAACCCGGCGAGCTCCCCTGCTCCGGGTCGCGTGAGCGCCGCCGCGTCCAGCCCTGACCAGGCAACCCCTCCCTTCTTCTTTCTTTCGCAAATCAGCGCGCTAAGGAGTCCTCTCGCCGCCTGCTGATCCTCTTCCTCCCTCGTGCAGAGACGTTGCCGGAATTTGGAGAACCCGAGCCGCCGTCGGCCACCACGCGGAAAGGGCTCACGGCGACGACCACCCTCCGGGCCACACCAACTCCAGCCCACGCGTCGACGAGCACCGCGGCACCCAGGTGATGCTTCCGGACCTCCCCCCTTGCCGATTCCATCTCTGGGCGTGCCTGCCGCCGTCGGCCACCGTCCAGCGTCGCCGCCGCTCGTCGCCGGCAGAGCTCCGGCAGCCCCCGCTCCGGCCACCACCACCCACGTGACCGCCCTGGGTCACTGATCATGTAGAGCAGCACCAAGTTCCGTGCCTCGCCGCCGATCGCCGCCGGCGAGCCAGCAGAGCCACCCCGCCGCTCCGCCGCGCGCACGCGCGGGGAAATTTGAAAATGGCCAGTGGCAGATTTGTAAATAAGGGTGAACTTCGATTAAAACTTTAAAATTCAATAACTCGAGAAATAAGAGGCCTAAAAATGTGAAATTAATTTTGTTTGACTCCAAAAATCTTGCTCTACCAGAAAAACAAGATGAGATCCAGGGTTATGCAGTAGGTTAGTAGAATTAAATCACCAAAGTTAGAACCTTGCTAAGAGTATTAAAATCATAATTCAAAATCTACAACTGATAAAATCATGGGAGTTGGTCAGTAAGCACTTCATGTCACTCCTAAACTTTCTGCTAAAGCACATTTCCATCTTTTATGCAAATTTTAGTGTTATTGCATAATCCCCATTTTTAGTAAATAAATTTCTATAAATGCTTGGGTAGGATTTTAATTCTGAAATTTTGCATTCCTACTCTTTGGGCATTTCTACATAAGTATAAAATCTCCATGAAAAATGTTTGGGCACCATTAGTGTGCTTTTGGCTGTTAAAGTTACTCATTCCTAATTAACTTAAGAATTTCAATATAATTGTTGCCTAATATATGCATATGGTTATTATTAGTGGTAAATCCATCCTTGGGACAGCCCATGCAACATGTTAATCTTGACTTACAGTGAAGTTATGATTTTCTTTTGCATGCTAATGATTCACAATTAATGTATATATCTAGATTAGTCAGGGCTATAATTAAAAGTGAACATGTAAAACTCTAGGAGGTTGCAATTAACCTTGCAAAATAAAAATTTCTATGTTCTCTTGCATAGGTAGTTTAATTGGGGAATGAGCCCTGGGTAAGTGGGAAGGCAAGGAGCTTTGCATGTTTGCTAAGTGGGCCTCGATGGTATACTCGTAATTGGATATAGGTGATATGCTCATTTATTACCATGCCTCCCATTTCCCTAATTAGAAGTTTGTCCCCTGAAAGTTAATAATTGCCAGAGTGTGGTACAAACATGTCATCTCATGCATGAGCATCATTCCATCAAATCCTATTTATTGAGGAAGTGTCATGCATCATCGTCCAACTCCTGACCATGCATTGCACTGCATTGACTAGGGAGCGAGACTGGGAGCAAGGACGTGGCAAGCAACCCTGAGGAGCCCGAAGTTGAGCTCAACCCCGTCGAAAACTTTAACTACGATCACTCCCAAGGCAAGCCCCGGTGCACACCTACTGATTTACGAGTCCTTTTTATTTTGTCACCATAGAGGGATACTGTATTGTGCATTAGGTATAGGGCTTGGATGGAAACCCACTTGCATAAACACACTGTGACCTATACGCAGTTACGTCAGTAAGCCTTTCGTTAGCAACTGCTCAGCTTAAATTAGTGGAGTCAGCGGTAGGCTATGGGATCACTTGACTCAATCAGGATCCACGCGAAGGATGAAATTTGGGAACCTATCGTTGCAACCCCGCGGACAAGTATTGAACAGTACCAAGTGCATACCTCTATATGGGAATTGGTAAACCTAGTAACTTGGGCGCCGTATTGTTGGACGGTATTACTCATCGATCCAGAGGTGATGTGAATGGCACGGTGGATGCACGGGTCGAGGACCGCTGGAGAGTGCACGGGTTAAGCCTCGGATACGAAGTACTGTATCGCGGGGAGGACGTGTACTCGGGATCGATGGCCCCGGATCGACTTTATCGCAACCTCGTGAACGGTGGCCATACGTGTTCTTAAATGATGCGTATGTCGTGCATTTGGGTTATTCTCCTGCAGGATGTAAATCAATTCGAATTGCCGTCTCTCGCGGTCATGAGTATCTCTTGTTTCGAGCCGTGGCAATGATACTTTAAGTAGAGAGATTTGTTTAGGATGCGGATACTTATTTACTCTATGGATACAAATTGCTATGTTGTATTGTTCTTTATATTTGAACAGTCTTAACAGCTAGCTAGGGTCCACTATAGTTCTTTCCCGCAACAAGCAATTAAAATCTTGGTTAAGGAATAAGCATCGCAGCATAGAATTAATAGGTGCTTTTATGCAAATATCAAATAAACCCGGTCGGCCCCCTACATACTAGGAGTCGGTTTTAGTAACCCTTTGGACGGGTAAGTCTTGCGGAGTATGCTAGATACTCAGGCTTTGCGATTATGTGGTTTTCAGGTTTGCCTCAAGCGACTTGTTGCGATTGCTGTAACAAAATTGTGTGGGAAGACGAGGAGCCCCAGAACGGGACCATTGAATGGGTCCCCGGCTCCCCTAATCAAGACGAGTGAGCCACTACCCTAGGGCCGGCACGGCTTGCTTAGGTTCGGCGGAGTGTTTGTCGTATCTCCCGCCTCCGCATATTTATGTAATATGAACCAAGAACATATGTATAATAATGTAACTAAATTTGCTTCCGCTACGACTCTTGAGCTGTAATATTATACCCTTAATGATGTATCTCTATAAATGAGGGATGTCCTGTGTGAACGCTATGATTGGTTACTTCGTTAACCATCTCCCGAGGCGATCCTGTACGGCACAATCCATACTTCGGTATAGGGTTGTGACACCTATTACCTTGTTGAAGAATCAAATGGTAGTTAGTTCACCTGGAGGTGAAATGAGAGCAGAATATGGATGCCATAAATTAAGTGTTACCATGAGGGGGGTAGTCTTTCCTATGAGTTTTATCATTTTTGGTTTCCAAGGGCATAGATGTGATACTCGGAATGGATTGGTTAACCAAGCACAAGGGAATCATAGATTGTGCTAGAAAGGCGGTTAAGTTAACACATCCTGATGGACCGGAATTGGAGTATGTGGCAAAAGCTCTACCTGTAGACAAGGAAATATTGGAGAAGGATGCACCCAACCGAGTGAGAGCTTAATTCCTTTCTTCCTTTCTTAGCCTACTGAATCTCGGGGCGAGATTCCTTTTAAGGGGCGTAGATTTGTAACATCCTAATTTTCAATTTTTTTTGAACATTTTAAAATTTTTCTAGAATTAATTAGGTTGTTAATATTTTTATAAGAAAAAGAATTATTTTCTAGGGAAAATAATTAAATATAGGTTATTTTAAAATTTTATGTTGCATTCATGCTGAATAGTTGCATGTAGGATTTTATTGTGTGCAAAGGTATTTCAAAAATCGGGTAGAATTTGGTTTTAGAGTTTTATTTAGGAAATAGTTATTTGAAAATAGAAAACAGAAAAGAGAAAAGAAAAAGGAAACCTGCGTGGGCTGAAACCCCATACGCAGCCCACCTCTCCTCCCTCTTTTTTTCTCTTCCACTCAGCCTGCTCAGCCCATTAGTGCGCAGCCAGCCCAATTGGCCCAGCAGCCACTAAAATCCGTTTTCTATTTTCTCTGTCTCCGTTTTCTCCACGCGAAGGCACCCCTGAAGAAAATACGCTTTCACTGTGTTCTTCTTCCTCCCGTGCCTGACGCGGACTCCACCGTCCAGCGCCGCCGTGCCATCTCGGGACTCCGCCTCCGAGCCCTGCGCGGGTCCCCTGTGCCCCCCTATAAAACCAGCACCACCTGTGCCCTCTATTTCGCCAATTACGAAGCCGCCGCATCGTCCTAACCCTAGTCAACTAGCGCCGCCGCCGCCATTGGAGCTGTAGCCATCGAGCTCATTGCGTGGAGCAAGGGAGCCACCACAGGAGCTGACGAGTTGACGAGAAGCACCAGACGAGCATCCTCCACCGATTCCTGAAGACCCCGACGTGAATTCGTCGTAGCAGACCCGATTCTGCCACCGCCGACAAACCGCTACCGCCAAACCTCGTCGCCTGCTTTCGCTGAGCCATCTCGGAGCCGCACGTCGCAATAGGTGAGCTCGCGATCCTCTCCTCTCTCTTCCCATCTACTCGCGATCCTCTCCGTAGCACGAGTACGAGCAACTCCGGCGAAGCGCCGCCGTGTAGCTCGCCAGCGTTGAACAATTCCAGCAGCCCCGCTAATCTATAGATAGAACCCTATGTTTTAGTTTATTTGGATTATAAACCTTGCGTTTTTGCAAATAAAACCTTGGATTTATTTCATTTTTTTAGTTTAATATAGATCAGATCTGTACAATTAGGTCCCTAATCTTTATTTCTTTTTACATAATAAAGAAAAATATGTTTTTCATAATAGGATCTAATTCTGATTTATTTTTATTTATTTTTTTGCAAAATAAATCATTTATAACTATATTAATAAGTTATTATTTTAACTTTTAAAATACAATTTTAATAGTTAATTATTTTCAAGTAGGTTATTTTGTAATTTAGACCCTAGAACTTTAAACGTTCATAACTTTTTACTCGTAACTCCGTATTTTGTGATTCTTACGCTCACGCGATCGTAGCAACGAGTAATATTTTTTAGTACTGATTTTGTAGTAATTTGCTATTTTTTAGTGTACTGTTTCTTATCTTCTTTGTTTGTGTTCTTTTTCGATGATTGGAATGAGTAGGAGAAGAGCAATACGTGAATTTCCAAGACCTTGATTTTGAAGTCACCACTGAGCAGCAAGAGAAGGCAAGTGTCCTTGATGCATATTGATCCTATGTTTTAAATGTGTCTTTTATAAACTTGCACGTAGATAATTTGAATCCCATGTGTCTTTATCTTGTTCTATATTATTCCTTGTCGCCTTAGTTGGGTAATGGTGTGTCCATGGGTACGTCATGCTTAGTTGTGCTGTCAAGGGATTTGGTTTGTGTTAATGATAATCTTGACTAATGAACTACTTCAACCAAATAGGTAATTTGGTGATCTTTTTAGCAACATGGATCTTAGGATGCCATGCTTTGAGCAAGTGGATGTTTGGTTGGTGCGGGAAGCACGAGACTTTGGTTTGTGGTTAGAACTTGCTCGAATCAGTTAAGGACCATTCGTGGAACGTGTAACCATGACAACAATGCCATCACAAGACCTATATGGGAAGGCTAGCTGAATAATTAGGTTTACACTCAGTTTTGTACTAGTGAGATTGGTGGTGAAGAGAAAAGGATGTCTTCCATAATCTTTACCTGGGCCATGAAACCTTAGGGTGTGAAGTACAAAATTTGAGGGTAATAACCTTTGTAAAGGCTAGTAGTGATCTCCTGGTCTGACACCTTCGGTAGTGTGAATTGGACAACATAGAGACTTTAGTCCACCAGGCAAGAGGGGTTGAAATCACTAACTTGTGGGTAAAGTGGTGCCACCTCTGCAGAGTGTAAAACTGTTATAACAGTCGTGCTCACGGTTATGAGCGGCATGGACCTTTCACACAATTAGAGTTTGATGTTGGGTGGACTTGGTGGGTAACCCGTTGGATTGGATTGGTTGGGTGGATGTAACCCGAAGATGTTATTTGGGTGGTCATAACCTGTGGCTTTAGAAAGGTGGATGTAACCTTGTGATACTTTTGGATAATGGGGTTGGTAGGAATTAACCTAGTAATATAGGTTGCCTTTGGGTAAAATGTGTCTTAAGTATAGTTTCGCATTTATGCAAATAAACACTTGTTTAGCCATTCTTTGTTAAAGCCTTGCATGTCATATTTTCCTCCACTTGCTGAGTATGGCATATGCTCACCCTTGCTATTTTCCACATATATAAAATGCTGCTCAGAGAGAGTGATGGTGATTATGAAGACGACGACTACTTCTAGCTTGTGGAGCCTTGGCCGACATCCCTGTGGAGCTATGGAGTCTTCTGCTAGCATCTTAGAGTCGATTTAGACGTTTATTTATCTTTTATAAAGGTGTAATTCATTATTAAACACTGTTTCTATTATACACCAAGTCCCTACATGTATGAGACTTGATCCTGGCATACATGTGGTTTGCATTTTGTTTTGTCCTTAAAACCGGATGTGACACTCCCTGTGGTCTGCGAGGTGAAGCAAGGGTCGGGTAAGCACTCCTGTATAGCTGGAGATCTGAAGCAATGAGTCCAAAGCTGGCTATCAGGTCTCCCCTGCTCACACACTATGGATGCCCTCTAAATAGGAACCGGATCTCTCAGCGGTCTCTGGCAACCCACATTGTCACGTAGAACTCTAGCACAATATCCTCTTTGTACCTGTAGGGCTCCATGACCAACTCGGCCAGACCAGGTAGGTAAGTGAAATACTGCTCCATGTCTATGCCAGTGGCTCTCCTCATAGCCTGGTAAGTGGTGTACTACTATGGCACAAATAGCTTATCTTTGCCTTTCAAAGAATGATAGCGTCTCAGACCCTCTCCAATCCTCCTAGAGAGGCCTGTCCAGTACCTCTCTCCTGTAGCTGGGTCCCTGGAGACTGGAACCCACTGCTCGAAGGAGACAAGACATAGCAACTTAAGGTCCTTTGCAGGAACCTTAAGGATGTCTGTCTCTCCAGCTGCCTATACCTGTCTCTGCAGCCTCCTCGTGCACACTGCACAGGTGCACCTCGGGTCTCCTGCCCGGTGAGCTGACCTCTATGGTCCTGTCTGCTCCTCCTCCTCTGACTCCCCATACTCCTCTGACTCTGAGGTCTCCTCCGACTCCTCCTCCTCCTCCTCTGACACCTCCTGCTGCCTGGAGGATCCCTGCTCCACAGGTCTCGATGACCTCTCCTGACAAGAAGGCGGAGTACCCTGTGACCACGGTGGCAACCTGATCCCTGTGTACAGCTCTGGCCCTATGGGCCTCTACCTGGTGATCCTCCTATGACCCTGGTCGCCTGTCTGAGTACCTGTGATCAGCAGTGATCCAGGTATCCTGCGGGAAGCCTCCATGGCCTCTATGTGTTGTGCAACCCTCCTGCCCCCCTCAGACTCTAGGTCCAGCTTCGTCCTCTTCTTGCTCTTTGGCTTCTCTGGCATCTTACCCTTGCCCTTATCTTGTCCAGATCCTACCATCTCTGCTACTGACTGCTGTCACTGCACGCAGGTAGGTATAGATAGGATAAGCATAGACCCTATATAAATCTACAAGCAAAGCACCGCTAGGTAAGAATGCGCAATAGAAATACTAGCACTGAATGAAGAACATGATCACTGATCAAATAAAGCAATGAAATCAACAGTGATCATCGACTATATGTGGCTGGTGCGAGTCATCTGGTGTACAGTCAAATAATTTGCAATAAATCTAACTATAGACTAGATGCGAGACAAACCCTAGAATTGCAATTAACAAATATGCATGGAATTAATTGCAACCTAGGTTGAGTTAATTACCTAATTAATGCAACTAGACATGACAATTAATCTACTTCGCATCAATTAAGGAAATTGCTCGATAATTAGGGCATCAATCGATGAACGAAGGATGAGAACAATACCCTCGGAGAATTGTCAATACACCAAGAACAATGAACGCTTCAAAACGCGCTCCGATCACTGAAAAGATTGGAACTATCGACGTCGGCAACAGAGAAAAGGAGGGAAAACGGGGCACCTTTGCCCTAATGATTCAGTGGAGCTCGGCTCTAGAGGCTCTGGGCATGTGGACGTGAGGGGGATGGCGGAACAGCGGCGGTGGTGACGGCGAGCAAGCAAGGCGGCACAGCGGCAACTCAGCGACGGTGCAGGAGGTCAGCGGCGGCGGCTGCTCTCGATGGTGACGACTGTGCGGGCGCGGTGCGAGCGAGTGCGGCAGGGGGCATGTGCGTGCGCGGGGTGAGCAAAGGCGTAGTGTCCGCTACCGGCGGCGAGGCTCGGGCGATGGCGATGGTGGCGAGGCAGCGTTGGTGAAGGAGCCGGCAGGTGCATGCTCTCAGTGTCGGGGTCGAACAAGGAAGAGAACAAAGAGAACTCCCGATTTTGACCTTGGTCAAGGGCTAGATCGACGGCCGAGATCTCACAAGGATAGACAATTGGCTTAGATTTGGACGTGCATCACGCGACCAACCGTAGTGATCGGAACGTCTGCTCACTAGACCGGACCAATGGCTTACATGTTCTGGTTCACATCGGCGACCAACCGTAGTGAACCAGAACATGTGCAGATCGAACTGTCCGCTCTTTAGAAAGATTCTGTCCGGTCTCTATTTTTCTTTTCCCCAAAGCTCTGTGCATTGCTGCACAGACTGGACTGTACATTCATATGACCGGACTGTACGGTCACTATCAGAAAATTGCTGAGTCAAGGAAATTGTCCATTTTCCAAGTGCTCTCACTTAATACCCATATAAAAACTCTGCACTTGGAACATGAAGGGAACTCTCAAACACTCCTTTTCAAATAGTGGCGCTTTATGGCCTTATAATTTTCATAAATGCCAAATGAACAATCGAGCAAATAAGAACAAACGCGAATAAGAGCCAAATGGGTATGTATGAGCTTTAGTCCATGAACCGCGCGAGTGGGTTTAACCTCGGAGTTCATAAGAGCTTGCTCAATGGGCATGAAGCACAATCCTTTCCTTTGGTCACACTTGTGGAGATGTAACCTCATATAAATCATGAGGCAGAAATATCTCCAAATGTGACAAGCCTCCTTTGTCTTTCCTATATGATGCATGCAACAAGCATTTTACATATGCAATGAAAGTAAACATGCCATGTGGACGCAAGCAATATTAAACTAGACACAAAGCCATACCCTTGCCTTGAGAGAAGCCAAACCACCATCTCAAGCACTCCCCCTTGCTTATAGCTATCTTGGATGGGTTAGACATTGAATAATTTTTATGTGTTTCTCTTTTAGTTATTAGCACGTGCATGGGTGCAAAGCATACTAGTCACAAAGGAGTTCTAATTACCATGCAATGCAAGAGACGAAAAAAACACACTACAACTACCAAGAACAAACACGGTTACCTCCCTCATGAGTAGATATGATGTTGAGGTCCATATGACTTGTAGTGGACTTCACTTGATCTTCAAGTAAGCTCACGGTCCACCAGCACCACCATCTTCTAGGTCTTGTTCTTGGGCACCCACTTGTACTTCGTTGACTGTTGACACTTCTTAATGTCGCATCAAGAATATATCTATTCTTGGTATGATGCCAGAAATGATTGTTTGGCATTTGTTATGCTTTAAGAATAAAATGAATTAATCCACAAGCGCACAGAACACTATTATAGCATTTCACCCGGGAGTATTCCAAGGTATCGTATTTATTTTCCTCAGGGAAGCTAGTCGTAAGATTATCTTAGTTTAACAAAGATATAACTACAAGAATTATACCAACTGACCAAAGATGGGGGTAAGGATGTTCAATAATAAAAGTGGGGGTAGCAACAAAGGAAAAATCCATACTAAGATAAATAAATAGATCGGTTAAGCTAGCTAGGAGGATAGCGAGTCTAAGTCTAAGATTCCTAAAAATCAATCTTCGTAATATATCTGAGTCAAGCATCAAATCCTAGTTACTCGGGTTAAGTGCTTACACCAATTTCTTGGTACAACCTCGAGTATTTCACCTGTTAGCTCACTTCGGGGCACAAAAACGTTCCACTAATATGGGTAGCTAACTAATCTCTGTACTGGTGATTACGCTATCGCTAGACAACCCTGCTTGAGTCTTCTACGAATGTGGTGGATTACTAAAAGGACAGACAGGGCTGTCACCACCTGCCGCCTACCACACAACCCGTGAGGACGAATGCAAATCCAGCTAGCGTTAACTTAGGCACCGCGCCTACACTTTCACTAGATATTCTTCCGTTGGTCTAACGGAAGAATAGCCAGAAAATAACCAAGTTTAAGCTCAGAAAAAACCAAACTTAATTAAATCCTAGCCGGGAAACCCGTGAGCTAGGCAACAAAGTTTCTTCCCGATAATTGTAACTTAAGGAAAATGACTAAGTTAAGATAAATACTTGACAAGATATAAAAGAAAAGATATTTATATTGATAAGGGATAAGTCTTACATGGAGAGAAAAGATACAAGAGAGCTCATACCAAGACTCCAAGACAATTTCGGAATCCCGATCGATGCTCTCAACTAGACTCTAACTCTCGACTAACTAACCTACTCTACTAAGTAGCACAAGTAGTGGGAAATGGACTCCTTGATGTGTTTTTGCTTCGATTGCTCTCTTCTGCCGTATTCCCCCTCTATTTATAGGTGGAAATAGTCCAGGAGGTATTCGTAGGTGAAGAAGGGTCGGTTGGCCGAAGTCGGTGCACCAGGCGGCGGGCCATGCCGGGCAGCATGCACCGCCGGGCGGCTGTAGGATCGTGTCGGTTCGCGATCGACTTCTTTTGGTTGACTCGAATCTTGTCCCGATGGCGGTTATTCAATCGGTTTGTACCGACTTCTCTATTTTGGGGCCAGTACGCTTATTGGGACTCATGGGCTGGCAACCCTGGGTGACCAACCTAGGCCGGGCGGCAGGCCAGGTCAGGCGGCAAGCCAGGCTGGGCGGCGGCCTAGGCCGGGTGCCGACCCCCTCCGGATTGCCCCTTGACTTCTCCCGGTTAGGCCACTTGTTGGCCTTCTTTTCCTTAGCCATATTTCATTATTCTTAATATGGGAGGAGAAAACGGCATCACGGTGAAGTGTTTTTGCAAAACCGGCCGGATCGGATGATCAGCCTGAAAAACGACTCCGGTTAATCAGCCGGGTGGCTGATTTCAACCGTATATGACCGTGTCGACCGGTTCCTGATTTCAGCCTGAAAACGACCCTGTCGGCTGGTAAAAACGGTTGTTTCATAGTCGTGATCGACGACGGGGTGTTTCTTTATATTTTTGCATATTTTGGCTCTCTGATGCCTGCAAACACATATTTCACCAAAACTCATGGAACTTTATTAGTTTAAACAAATATTTATTAAACTTTGGTCTTTATCTTGTATTTCCCAACTGGTTGGTGGCCGATTTTGGGTTTTATCGGCCGCCAACACCTCCCCAAGCTTAAACCTTTGCTCGTCCCGAGCAAATCAAAACTTAGAGGTGATGGATCAGGAGTTGCTTCAACATTAACGTCATGCAAGTATCAAGTGCACAAACACATACTCCAAAACAATATGAGTAAGTGTAAACCAGCACAACTAGGTTACTAAGTCATTCTCAATGTACAGCGGGGCTTATTGGCATTTTATAACCTTGTCATAACCGATTGAAGTCTAGAACGGTTAGTTTATACTTTGTCATGCAATCTCCCACTATGGCTCTCATCTCTCAAAGGGTGTATTTCCTTACCAAATGCTAATACTACTTTCTAAAAGTTTGGCTTAAATATGTGGACCTTGGTAGGATGTTGCATTTAGCATGCATATATTGTTAAGTTAAGAGATGATCTTAGCAAAAAATATTGCACTTCCTCATTCCAATCATTTAGAAATGATGTCTAGGGGAGAGGGAGAGAATGGACTCACGTGAAGGATTGGGCTAGCACAATTGCAAAGGTCTTGGGTGCAGATTTATCCCAAAGACTAGAATTTTGTGCTAGAGAAAAAGATGGTCCTTTTATTTTTTTCTCAAAGAAATATTTTATTTTTGTATGAACCTTGGAGCCTTTTTAATATAGCACATTCATGAGAGCTGATAAATTTTTCCTTTCTTTTCTTTCTTTCTTTCTTTGCTTCTTTCTTCCAGCTCTCATGGTGTAAAGAGGCTAATTCAATGGTTCAAATATTTTTACAAACTTTTTTTGAGCAATTGGGAGGACCATAATCTTTTAATAGAATCAAAGGCTCGCAAAGAGAGAGATTTTTGGTTGGCATGGTTGGTGAAGTGGATGCTCGATTCCGATGTGGAAACCGCATAACCAAGCATGATGAATTTGAGAACTCAAAAATAATTCAAAGGAAAATGATTGGCTTTGGAAGCGCAAGTCCCTCATAAGGATTAAATCCTAACTAAACTCAATGCATGCATAAATGGCGTAGACATGATTTTGCTACCTAATATTTGGCCATGGTAGGAAAATTGTATATCATAGGGAAGATGTACACCATCTAGGGGGTTTTTGTTGCAGCATGGTTTTGAAAGAGATCATTGGACTCTAATCATAAGGAAATCACAGACTCATCCAAAACATGCCATATCATAAACTCCAACAACTAGATTTGGTGTTTATTAGCCATTTCACACCCACTAAAGCATAGAGGGACTAGTGTTATCATCATGCCAGTCTACCATTACCCACGAAAGATGAGGAGTAGAGGTTATATACTTGAGACTCAAAGGGAGCTAATAGAGCAACTATTCATCATTTCCATCGGAAAGGTAGAGACCAAGTTCTCAAATTTTATTTATAAAGGGAAATATTTTTGTTCTTTTTGGGCTATGAAAATTTTTATGGATTTCATTGAAAGCTAAAAATCTTTTTGGGTTTTCTTAAACTTTCTAAAAACAAAATGACTCAACTAGAGGAAGAGGGAGAGAGGATAGAACAAGTGGTGCACCTTGGTTTGAGTACCTCCCCAAGCTTAGGTCTTTGCAACACTTAAGCTTGGATGGCGTTCACTACGGTGGTTGATACTCGATGTTGAAATGGCCGAACAGTTGATCCATCATGGAGATGTTTGTCTGAAGTTGTTCTGATGCTTGCTGCTGCCATTCTTGTTCTCTCCTTATGGCTGCTTGTATTTCTTGAGTTTGGATGTTGGTTTCATAAGCATCGGTAGCCAAGTATTGCATATCTTCTTGCAACTCCAAAAAGTTGTATGATGTGAATTTGGCAGAACGAGAAGTGCCTATGCCTCCATGGGGTTGATGGTGACTTCCCGTCCCATAGGGATTAGAAGGTTCATACTCTTCATAGGAGGAGGTAGTGTAGTGTGTTGATGAACTAGAAAATCCGGGGAACTGTGGCTGCTCCCAATGGTATTGGAAGTTTCCTGAAGTACCCGGTTGAGGTGTGTTCATTGCTGTTTCATGCTGTTGTTCTGCCCGTCAGAGTGGTGCTCTTGTTCTTGACCTATCCCCTGAAACACTATGTCTTGCACACTGCAAGGGAGCTTGCAATTTGTACACAAAGTTCTTTTTGCCAATAATAGTGAGCTGGGGGTTAGGCAATTCAATCTTTGTGTCATACCCTGGATAAAGCATGAAGTACTTATTGTTTTCCTCTTTCAACAAGTGGGCTTGCAAGAAATGATCTTCTCCTAGCAAAGGAGCATTAGGGAGATGATCTATTCTAGCTCTATGAAGTGCACCGACCTTTCTAGCAATTATAGTGACAAAAGGGGTAGAGGTAATGGGTCCTTGTTGTCTGAATGCTAAGGTGAGCCAATGGTTGATGAGGAAAAATGTGGGGTTCATTTTAATCTTTTTGATTACAGCATGGAGATAGGCTTTATCCAAACTATTCACTGAACGTACATCACCCCGAGGGGTTAAGTAGTGAGTGATAAAACGGTGAATTATACGGAGCGACGGGTTGTGAATATCACTAGTGCGTTCTTGCCCCGTAACATGATTTCCTATCTTTGCTCAAAGTCCTTGTGGTGTGAAACCTTCAAGTTTATCAATGTCTAAGGCTTCCTTACGGTCAAAACCAAGAAAAGTACTAATTTCTTTTAAGGACCGTTCGTATGTTTCACCAAAAAGATGAAATTCATAGAGAGTGCCTGTTTTATTTGATTCATGGGCATGAATTTTCAAAGTGCAAAGAAATTCGATAGTGAGCCATTTAGAACCATATTCATTGACGCGATAGAAATCATACCATCCGGCCGTGTTGAGCGCGTACTCAAAATCGGCGAGGACGCCAATTCGCTCGAGGAAGTTGTGGTTGATCTTGCACATGGTCGTGAGCTCCCGGTCTCGAATGGTGGTGAACTTGCTTTGCTCGTCGAAGTCATTGAACACCATGTTGTCTTCACTCTCCATGAACTTCTAGAATCCTTCATCTCCTCCTCCTTGTCCCCTTGCTATTGTTGCAGCATCGGATATGGACATTGATTACGAGTGGTAGCTTGGAGCTTGCCCGTAGGCAGCCTCCGAGTGTTCAGCTTCTGAGCGCTCGCTTGGGGTACGTCTCCCATGACTTGAGCTGCTGATGAACTTGGTGTAGAGACCCCTCCAAATGTTTGCCATTCCTGCAAAAGGGGTTACTTGGACACAATACCCGAAGGACAATATGATAATAACGGTTATCGGTTAGTCGTCTGGTTAGTAGTCCAAGTGTTAGTAGTTCAAAACAAGCAAGAGACAAAGCAAAATTTCCTCTAGTTGGTTTTATTGCAGCACACTTTTATTCCTAAGTTGAAAGTGCACTTACTAAGCAAACTAGTGGAGTGAGTAAGGGAGAGAGTTGTGAGGAAGAAATGAAGTTTTAGCTGAAGGCTGAGGGGTGGAGAACTGAGTGAGAGGGCGCCTGGTATTTACAGCCTCGAGAGGGAGCCTTGAGGGAAAATTTTCAGGCCGGGCAGCGGCACATGCCGGGTGCCAACCCATGCCGGTCGGTAGGCCTTTTTCCTCCACTTGCTCGATTATTGCTTCGGTGGTGATGGGAGAGGGCTAGGTCCATGCGCCATGTGATTCACTTGCTCTCTTTGTTCAGAAATGTGTTAAGAGTGTAGGGAGCAAGGATAGAGTGATGGGATGGCCAAAGTTGTATGTTTGCAATGAGTATCCTGCCACTCATGAGGCTGAGGGGAGTAGGATGGCAGGTGAGTGTGGGTGGTGAAAGAGTGAGGTGACATGTGTGGTCCTTTTTCATTTACTTTTACTCATGGTGGGGGCTTTTAGTGAGCATTTTTCCTAAAGGAAAGGTTGGGTACATTTCCTACACTCATGGCCATCATCTCGACATTAGAATAGCATGGAATACAAGAAAACCTATGGTCGGGCAGCATGGCTTGCCGGGCGGCACTGAAATCACCTAGATGGGTGATCATTTTTCATGAAAAATGACCTCCCGGGTGCTGAAATTGGACTGGGTTATTTCAGGCTAGGTGGCTCAAAAATTACCTAGCCGGGTGATCATTCCTCACCAAAAATGATCTCTTGGGTGCTGAAATTTGACTGGCCGGGTTAGATTCTGGGCAACTTAAAATTACCCTGCCGGGTGGTCATTCTTCAACGAGAACGAGACAATTCCTTATCTTCACGGGTACGTCCTCTGCAATACCCGTCGGGTAACAGACTGATTGGTCGGTGAGCTGCAAGCACATTGCTGTAGGGGATAATGAATTGACATTAAGTTTTTCATACACCACCTTCGACATGACGCTCACGCTCGCTCCCAAATCACAAAGGGCTTTGTTGAATTGTTGCATCCCGATGGAACATGGGATGGTTGGGCATCCCGGATCTCGCTTCTTTTCTGGGAGGGAATTTAAGATGGCGGCACTACATTCCTCCGTTAATTTGACAATCTCAGTGGACGGTATTGGGCGTTTGTTGTTGAGGATGTCCTTTAGGTACTTGGAGTAGGTAGGAACCTGCATAGCATCAAGTAGGGGTATGTTGACATATAATTTCTTTATTACCTCCACAAACTTCCCGAATTGTTCGTCCACTATAGGCTTCCTCTAGGGAGAGGGAAATGGCAACACTGGGGTATCATAGAACTCATTTGGTGCCTTCTTGAGGGGTGCCTTTGCCTCTTCAACTTAATTTTCTTCTTCATCCTCTGACTCTGCACTGGGTTCCCTCTCCTTCCCTGCATTGTTAGGATTTGGTGGATCCTATGTAGACTTTCCACCTCTAGTTCTGACAGCATTAACATTTTCCTTGGGGCTAGCTTCTGGCTGACCGGGGAGCTTGCCCGAGTTAGGCATAACAATAGAAGCGGCCAGCTGAGCAATTTGTGTTTCTAACATTTTATTATGACTAAGTTGGTTTTGCATAGAGGTATTGAAAGCCTGCGAGAATCTATACTTTATAGGACTTTATCAGTAGCAATAAATTTCCTACTAATACTTTCATTGATTTTAGATTGTCCTAGAACAAGATCACGGAAGGAAGGTTCATTGCGAGTGAAGTTTCCAGAGTTACCCGTATTTTTGTCAAAGGAGTTTGGCTTGGACTCCCATCCGAAGTTGTTCGTGCGGGGCCTAAACCCGTTGTTGTTGTTGAGGTAGTTTACCTCTTCTTCCTGAGTTTCTGGGCAGCGGCTACCTGTGTGTCTAACATTGCCACAGAGTTCGCAAGTCATGAAAGAGTCTAAGGATTGGGCAGTCTGAGGTGAATCCATTTTCTTCAAGAGTTGATCCATCTTGATCGCTAGCATGTCAATACCATCAACTTAGTGGACTCCCCTCATCTTGGGCTACGGCTGGCTTTGCCTGTTATCATAGCCATTGTAGTTGGCGACCATCTTTTCTAGGAGATTTTGAGCTTCTTTAACCTTCAGGGAGAAGAAATAACCTCCAGCGGTTGCATCTAGGTGCTCACGAGCGGGACGGTTGCGCACATGGTAAAAGCTTTGGATTAGCAACCAATCTTGCATTCCATGATGTAGGCACGCCAAAGTGTACTCTTGGAAGCGTTCCCATGCCTCAGGGATGCTTTCATCGGTTAGCTATTCAAAGCTTGAAATTTTGTTCTGCAGGGCGTTGGTTTTGCCTAGCGGGAAGAAACTGGCAAGGAAGGCGTTGGAGCACTTGTCCCATGTGGTGAGTTCTTCTTGATTAATGTAGAACCACTGCTTGGCCTTCCCCAAGAGTGAGAATGGGAAAAGGCGAAGGCGAATGGATTTAGAGGCAACGTCCCTCATGGTGAAAGTGCTGCACACCACCAAGAATTGGTGGAGGTGGGTGTTTGCGTCTTCTGATGCCTTGCCATAGAAAGGACTGGCCAAAACCATGTTGATTAAGGCCGGTTTCAGCTCATAGCTTCCGTTATCCATGTTCGGGTTCGGACTGGTGCAGATGTTGTCTGCAGATGGGGCGGAGTAGTCACGGATTGTCTTTTCAGCCATGGTTGGTTGAGCGGACGTATACGGATCTTGCTGCTGAGCTGGTGTGATCGGAGGTGCTTCAAAAGCAAGTCTAGGCCGAGGAGCAGTGAGTTCTTGATGCACTCTCCTCAACAAAACCTCTGGATTGTTCTGGTAGTTGTCTGGTAGGTCGAAACCAGTCATAAAGTGTCCTGTTTACACCACAAATAAGTAGAACAAGAGTAAGCCCGCAAAGGAAAGCGGTAACTTCTTGGTAGAAATAACAATGTTAAATTTCCAATATCTTAGCCTATTGCTTCCCCGGCAACGGTGCCAGAAATGGTTGTTGATACTTCTTAATGTTGCATCAAGAATAGTGCCAGAACTGATTGTTTGGCGTCTGTTATGCTTTAAGAATAAAATGAATTAATCCGCAAGCGCACGGAACACATTGTAGCATTTCACCCGGGAATATTCCAAGGTATTGTACGTATTTTCCTCCGGGAAACTAGATGTAAGATTATCTTAGTTTAACAAAGATATAACTACAAGAATTATACGAACTGACCAAAGACGGGGGTAAGGATGTTCAATAATAAAAGTGGCGGTAGCAACACAGGAGAAATCAACACTAAGATAAATAAAGAGATCGGTTAAGCTAGCCGGGAGGACAGTGAGTCTAAGTCTAAGATTCCTAAAAATATATCTTCGTAATATATCCAAGTCAAGTGTCAAATCTCAGTTACTCGGGTTGAGTGCTTACACCAATTTCTTGGTACAGCCTCGAGTCATTCACCTGTTAGCTCACTTCGGGGTACGAAAACGTTCCACTAATATGCGTCGGTAACTATCCTCTATACTAGTGATTACGCTATCGCTAGACAACCCAGCTTCAGACTTCCCGAACATGTGGATTACTAAAGGGACGGATAGGGCTGTCACCACCTGCCACCTACCACACAGCCCGTGGGGACGAATGCAAATCCAGCAAGCGTTAACTTAGGCACCATGACTACGCTTTCACTAGATATTCTTCTATTGTCCTAGCGGAAGAATAGCCGGGAAATAACCAAGTTTAAGCTCAGAAAGAACCAAACTTAATTAAATCCTAGCCGGGAAAACCATGACGTAACAAAGTTTCTTTCTGATAATTTTAACTTAAGGAAAATGACTAAGTTAAGATAAATACTTGACAAGATATAAAAGAAAAGATAACGGATAAGTCTTACATAAAGAGAAAGGATACAAGAGAACTGATACCAAGACTCAAAGATAATTCCGGAATCCCGAGCGACTAGACTCTAACTCCCGACTAACTAACCTACTCTACCAAGTAGCACAAGTAGTGGGAAATGGACTCCTTGATGTGTTTCTTGCTTCGATTGCTCTCTTCTACCGAATTTCCCCTCTATTTATAGGTGGCGATGGTCCGAGGGATATTTGTAGGTGCAAGAGGGTCGGTTGGCCGAAGTCGGTGCGCGGGGCGGTGGGCCATGCCGGGCGGCCGGGCATGTCGGGCGGCATGCACCGCTGGGCGGCATCCCAGGCCGGGCGGCCGTAGGAATGTGTCGGTTCACGACTGGCTTTTTTTGTTTGGCTCGGATCTTGTCCCGATGGCGGTTATTCAGTCGGTACGTACCGACTTCTTCGTTTTAGGGCCGGTAGGCTTATTGGGACTCATGGGCTGGCAACCCTGGGTGACCAACCTAGGCCGGGCGGCAACCCAGGCCGAGCAGCAAGCCAGGCTGGGCGGTGGCCTAGGTCGGGTGCCGAGCCCCTCTGGATCGCCCCTTGATTTCTCCCGGTTAGGCCACTTGTTGGCCTTTTGAGAAACCATGTGGATATGTGCCTTAGTTTGCAATATGTGATGAGTAATTGCTGAGCTTGTATAGCTCTTGGTGTTTATGCCTTGCTATCTATTTTTGGTGTTTGTATGATGGTGAGCAATTGCTTTTACATTTCATGGCTCTATGTTTTTTATTAGCACAGTTAAATGTCTCATGCAGTCAATCTAAATCATTATTTTTACTCATTTTCCCACCACAAAGATTTTCTCTCATCTCCTTTTAACCAATCGGCATATCTTATTTGAGCTTAATCAAATTACCACAAAACCTTTTCAAAAACAATTTTAGTTCTCCTCAACTCATCTTTTAACATCAAGCATCAAGCATTTGGTCTTCTCTAGGTCTCTCAAGTGTATTTCCTTCCCTCTCCTATCTAATCAAGGATTGTATATGGATCTTGGAGGGCTATATAACTAAATTAAACCATAAGATAAACCATGTGAATAATGTGCTCAATCATGCCTATTAAGAAAGGATTTTCTTGGAAAAGAACTTTTAATGGAGGAGAGGAATGTAGAAGATCTAAAAGAAAATTCAATAAGAACAATTGGCAAAGAATAAGGAATAATTAGAAATCTGCCTTCTTTGATGACCTTACTGCTTCTCAGGGAATATATATTTTTTCTCTTTACCCTTTTTTTTATAATAATCTCTTTTTGCAACAGCACCAATCGGCACAAGCGTTGCGCCGATCGGCGCGACCTATATTTTTTCTTTTTTTTTCTTTTCTTTCACCTCTTTTTTTTATATTCCCTGATATGATCAGTAATTTCTGTCTTGTATCAGCAGTAAAAACTTTCTAAATTCCCTTTTATTGAGAAGATAGGTTGTATCAAGGATGAGGGAGAAACAAAGATGTATGGTTTTCATGATAGCAAGGAATTTAATTGGATAAGAATGGCTAGAAATACAGAGACAAACAAAATAGATCATCCTTTCCTTACTTGGTCGAAATCATGAGCAAAAAGTTGACAAAGTTACTTACAATGCACTTAGTTCAAATGTGTAGCTTGATTTCATTCACTCGGCTATGTAGGCATATTTAGACCTTGCTTTTGCCTTAGCTTATGATGAGTGAAAAGAAATTTTCACAAATATAAAGCTCAAAAGTTAAGTGGTAACCAACAAATTCAAGTAATCAATCGATCGATCATCAGAAAGACAAGATAAATAGCATGGGGCACTTTCAATTTGGCAATCGACAACTAACTTTATTAAAGACAATGCAAGAATTCAAACTACATAAAAGACCTAGAAGCAACTAGCAACATGACTCGTGACTCTCTTAAGCACACACACAAACTTAAATAAACACTCATCAAAAACACTTAAAAACTAAGAAACTAGACTCAAAAACATTTAAAAACTGAGAAACTGGACTCAAAAACCTTTAAAAACTAAGAAACTGGACTAAAAAACACTTAAAAACTATGACTAATGGCAAAGCCCTTCCCCCACACTCAAAATTTGCAATGTCCTCATTGCAAGAGAAGAAACTCAACACACTAATCATATAGACCATGCCTGTTCAAGACTCGGAAAATTCGTCTTATATTCCTTATGAGAAAAGTGTAGTCCGCTTCGTTCATCTCGATTGTATCCTGGATTCTGCGGTCCACCTCTCTTTGATTCCTATAAGCACGATCTCTGTCTAAATACAGTCTCTGAGCCGATCAGCGCATAGGCTGAGCCGATCGGCGCAGTGGCGTTCTTCCACCATTGCGACTTCCTCCACTTCCCTCTACATTACCATTAACTCTTGTTGAAGTTCCTGCTGCCCTGTCATTACTGCATTCTGCAAGTGTTTCCTGATTTTCGAACTTAGGACTACCAAAGCTTCCTTGCATATCAAAATCATCACTAAAATCTCCGGGCACACTAGGACCATCGCTTTCTAAAGTTTCCAAATAGTATGACGTATAGTCGCTATCCCATTCGGAATAATTCTGAATTGGCTTACCCGATAATCTAGCGGATCTGCGAATCTCTGGCGTAATCTTGTACTTCCTTGCAGCAGTTTCTTCGTCTTCACTTGACAGAGCCATCAGATCAATAAATTCAACCATCTTCAGATCGTGCCGATCGGCTCCAGTGTCGCGTCGATCAGCGCAGCCAGCAGCTTCCTTCATATACTCACCTAACTGCTCTAGATTACGCTCACGGATCACCTTATTCTGCTGCCTTCATAAAATCTCATCATTAATCTCCTTAGGTGTCCTTCCTCCAGGAACTGTGCGACAGCCATCATCATATATCAAATCTCTAGGTATGAAAGCTGGATCTTATGCCAATTGGAGTTCCACCTTGTGGTGAAGATCTTTAGCACAAAAGAAACACTTGCAACCCTCAATACAACTGTTCTTATGAATCTTATTTTCTTGAAAACTCTCCCAATCGGTAAGAACCTTGGGAATGGATTCATCCTTTCTAGCTTGAAAATCCGTCTCTGTATCCTACTGGTACATAGCTTCTTCGACTTCCTCTCGTAGCTTGAGTTCATACTTGGCGGCAATGTCATGTTCACCATAAAGTCGGCACCTATGAATTGAGAGGGCGCTCTCTTCATCTAGCTCTTCCTTCTCTTGCTCAGTCAATGATCTTTCGAAAGATAGGAAATCCTCATACGACAAGGGCTTAGCAAGATCAAGAAGACTTTCCATGGTATACCTTTGACAAACTACTTCACTTTCAATAGGTGCTACAGATTTTCCTTTGCGCACCAATACTCTTTTCATCATCTGCCGAAGTTCATTGTCCATCTTCACCTTGTCGGCGTTCCACGCGTCAGCTTCGCTTTTCTTCTTGAATTTCTTCCGTAGATCTGACCAGACTAGAGGATCATCTTGTTTTGGTGTCAACACTTCGTCGACTTCTTCCCAGGGCCAATTTGCAGAGGGCTGAGGAAATCCGCCGCCGAGCCTATCGGCTCCAGAGTCACGCCGATCGGCGCAGGGGTCGCGCCGATCAGCGCCGAGATCGCGCCGATCGGCGCCGCCTTGGTTTCTGCCTGATACGCTGCCTTCCATCGCTTCTGCTCTTAGGGTTTATTCTGGTGACGATGTAATATGAGTTGATCCGTGGATTTGCTGTCACCTCATATTTATATCCCTTCATTTCCAATTGGACTAGGACTCTTTCTCTTATTCCTGCAATTTAACGAGTCTTAAAAAGGCAAGGTCCAAAACTAACTCAAAACAAAATTGACTCCACCACGCCGATCGGTGCAGGGCTGCGCCGATCGGCGCAGCGTTGCACTGATTGGTGCAAGCATCACACCGATCGGCGCGGTATACTAAATCGCCAAAAAAGAAAAACTACGGAAATTAAATACATACAAGCTTTTGTTTTACGTCGTTAAGCTCTCACACGGAGTACTAAGCAGTAAAATACACATTAAAAGATTTTAATTCAAATGTGTCAGGTTCTAAGTATACCTTTAGATGTTGTCCGTTCACCGTGTACTTGTTTCTCTTGCCATCCATTATGATTACCGCTCCCGAAGGTAACACCGTATTCACAAGATAAGGTCCCTCCCATTTGCTTTGCAGTTTGCCTTTACCAAATAATCTGAATCGCGAATTAAATAGGAGCACACGAACTCCTTCCTTGAACTCCTTCTTCAAAAGCTTCTTATCGTACCACTTCTTTGTTTTATCTTTGTATATAGCTGCATTCTCATATGCACGCAATCTCATCTCTTCCAATTCACTTATTTGTATCTTCCTTTTCATGCCGGCGGCATCAAGATCCAAATTCATTTCCTTTACAGCCCAATAAGCATTATGTTCTAATTCCACCGGTAGGTGACACGATTTCCCATAGTCAAATTGATACGGTGTCATACCAATTGGTGTCTTGAATGCCGTCCTATATGCCCATAATGCTCCATTATGCTTCGTGGCCCAATCTTTTCCTTCCTTCATAACAATCTTCTGCAGAATTCCCTTTAATTGCTTATTTGAGGTTTCTACTTGTCCATTTGTCTGGGGATGGTAGGCTGTTCCAATTCTATGTTCAACTTCAGATTTGGTTAAAAACCTAGCAAATTCTCCTCCTGTAAAATGGGATCCTCCATCCGTAATTATTATCCTCGGTACTCCGTACCTAGGAAATATCTGCTCTTGAAGCATACTCCTTGATTCTCTTGTAGTGTTAGCCTTGCATGCCATTGCTTCGACCCACTTGGAGACATAATCAACGGCGACCAATATATACTCGAAACCACGAGAATTCACAAAGGGTCCCATGAAATCCATACCCCAAACGTCAAAGATATCGACCTGAAGATTGTACTTAAGAGGCATTGCATTCCTACTGTTAACATTTCCTATTCGTTGGCATTGAGCACATGTTGCAACATACCTTTTTGCATCTTCATGCATGGTAGGCCAATAGAATCCACTTGCCCATACCTTTGCCTATGTTCTGAAGTAGCCATAATGTCCCTCATAATCCGAAGAATGACATTTTGCTAAAATGCTTGCTCTTTCTTCTCTGGGTACACATCTCCGTACTGCTCCATCCTCACAATACCTGTACAAGTATGGGTCGGCCCATATAAATTTTCTCATTTCACTCTTAACTCTTTTCCTTGTGTCCTTGTTCATCAGATTAATTTGTCCCTTGAAACCTTTGATAATATCTGTCATCCAGTTTTCCCTACGATCAAATGTAGCAAACAACTGCTCTTGTCGCATTTCATCTCTTATTGGCTCAGTTGATGATGATTCAAGACGAGATAAATGATCTGCTACAGAATTTTTTACTCCTTTCTTATCTCTTATCTCCAAATCAAATTCTTGCAGCATCAATACCCATCGCATTAACCGAGTTTTAGACTCCTTTTTTGAAACGAAGTATCTTATAGCAGCATGATCAGTATATACGATCACCTTAGAATTTAGAATGTAGGATCTAAACTTCTCAAATGCAAATATAACAGCTAGCATCTCCTTCTCAGTTGTTGTATAATTTATTTGCGCCTCATTCAAAATTTTGCTAGCATAATAAATAGCATGCACTTTACCTTCCTTCCGTTGTCCAAGAACAGCTCCAACTGCATAGTCACTTGCATCACACATAATTTCGAAAGGTAAACGCCAATCAGGTGGCTGCATAATGGGTGCAGAGCATAGAGCTTCCTTTAATCTCCTGAAGGATAAGAGTCTTTCCTCATCCATAACAAATTCTGTATCTTGTTTTAACAATTCTGTCAGGGGTTTAGCAATCTTCGAATAATCCTTAACAAATCTGCGATAGAAGTTGGCATGTTCAAGAAAACTCCTCAAAGTTGTAAGATCAGTAGGGGGAGGTAATTTCTCAACTGTAGATACCTTTGCCTTATCAACCTCTATCCCTCTTTTAGATATGACATGACCAAGTACTATCCCTTCTGTTACCATGAAGTGACACTTCTCCCAATTAAGAACTAAATCGCATTCAACACATCTTTTCAAAACCTTCTCCAAATTCTCCAAACAGCTATCAAAATCAGCACGATGTACAGAGAAGTCATCCATAAATACCTCCATAATATCTTATATGAATTCAGCGAATATTGCATTCATGCATCTTTGAAATGTTGCAGGCGTGTTGCAAAGACCAAATGACATCCTTCTATATGCATATGTCCCAAAAGGGCAAGTAAAAGTAGTTTTCTGCTGATCTTCTGGTCTTACCGATATTTGAAAGAAACCACTATATCCATCCAAATAACAAAAGTATGAATTCCTTGCTAATCTTTCAAGGATCTCATCAATGAGCGGAAGAGGATAGTGATCTTTCTTCATCACTTTGTTCAAGCTTCTATAATCTATACACATTCTCCATCCAGTTACAGTCCTTTGAGGGATAAACTCATTGTTCTCGTCAGGGTCACGCCGATCGGCGCTGGCAGTATGATTGAGCCGATCGGCGCCAGGGTCACGCCGATCGGCGCTGGCTGTATACTTGTCAGTACCACGCATGATGCGGTCTAGTGGGTCTCCCATATCCATCCCTATCCTCTCGTCTTCCTCTGGGCAGAATTCCTGATAGCAAGAAGAGTCTTGATGAGACGGATCATTAAATTGAAATTGCACTTCTTCCTCTTCTAGGTGTAGCGTGATTTGACCTTTCCCAGCATCCAGAACAGCTTGTACTAATCTTAAGAATGGCCTTCCTAGAATGATATCTTCAATCCTAGTTTCTTTATTGTCTAGAACGAAGAAATCTACCGGCATTGTTTTCGAGCTGATCTCAATTTCGACATTCTTGATCAATTCCAGTGGCTTGGTTTTCCTACCATCCGCCATGATCAGCTCAAGTTCAGTCCCCATCAGCCGCTGTTGAGTTCCATAATGATGAGTACATCATATCCATGGATACACACAACACTCCTCCAACTAAGATGAAAGTTCATGTGCATCACCTGAATTTACAGGTGAGATCGTTTCTAATATTTTTCTAGTGTTTTTAAGATCACACATTTTCTATCTTGTCATAAGAGGGAGAATGATGTTCATATTGCTGAGCAAGTTTTCAAAGAGATCATTAATTTGCATGGCATGTCTTCTACTATAGTTTCACATTGTGATGATAAATTTCATAATGCATATGAATATGAGTTGCATCCCAAGTTTGGAAATAGTTCTATATTTTATATTTCAGATTTGAGGCCGCTATTGGGAGAAAGGGATGAGATCGAGTCGAGGACGACTCTAATTCAAAAGGAGGAGAATGATGAGTACATCATACCCATGGATACACACAACACTCCTCCAACTAAGATGAAAGTTCATGTGCATCACCTGAATTTACAAGTGAGATCATTTCTAATGTTTTTATTATGTGGTTTTGAGAATAGATTGCTACCTAATAAATTAATTGTTGTTAGGAACCATAGAGATGATGATGAGATAGCTGGACAGGTGATTGGAGGCGTGATGGACCAGCAAGGACGTCCAAGCTAAGGTGGAGGCCCAATCAAAACCGACTTCGAGTCTGTTTCAGAGTCCAGAACTAGTCTGCACTAAAACTGACGCCCAGGATGCATACGAACTCGGATTTAGACGTTCTATATATGCCTGGAAAGATAACGAAAAGACCTTTCCAACCCAACCGGTCCCATGTCAAAATTCGTCCCGAGTCATTAGAAATCGCCGATACAAATCGACTTCCATAATCTGTCCTGGAGCTGCGACACCGTAATCGGTCTTTGAGCCATGTATCGAGTTGAGATCACTTAGGGCTGCGTCCAGGGGGTCTTGCACGACCCTAGGGTCCTCATATACAGCCGCCGCCTCTTCCTTAGGGTTTGGGTTTTGCTTAGATTATTCTGTTGATAACAGTTTTGCCATTTGATCGGTTTGTGGGACCCCAACTTGTGAGATTCATCGTATACTTGCAAATTTGGTTGCATTCCTCTTTGTTCTTGCTTGTGTTCTTGATTTGCAGGCAAGGATAAGCCTTCTCGGCGAGGTCAGTCGTCTTTGGACGGTTGATGACCATAGGAGACGTTGTGCTGCGATTGCGGGGTTTAGAACGTGTTGTTCGGAAGCCGGATCGATTTCTGTATCGCCTCCGCCTTAATCAAGTTTAGGAGAACCTATCGGAAGATCGGGAACCTTTTTCTACATCAAGTGGTATCAGAGTTGGTTTTGATTGGGCCTCCACCTTAGCTTGGACGTCTTTGATGGCCCATCACGCCTCCAATCACCTCTCCAGCTATCTCATCATCATCTCCATGGTTCCTAAAAATAATTAATTCATTAGGTAGCAATCTATTCTCAAAACCACATAATAAAAACATTAGAAACGATCTCACCTGTAAATTCAGGTGATGCACATGAACTTTTATCTTAGTTGGAGGAGTGTTGTGTGTATCCATGGGTATGATGTACATATCACATAAGGCATGCTCATGAATGCATCGTAAGTCATCAAGCTGACACGGGAGCCGAAGTCACACAAGGCTTTCGGAAATTTCTTTCCCTATATCTCACAGGGTATGTACGGTTCTTCTTTTTCCTCTTCAGTGACACCTACAGCGTAGACATCACATAATCCTTCGTAGGGGGATGGCTCAAAGCAACTATCTAGCAATCTCTTTGCTTGTTTCACCTCTGTTCCATCAAGCTCTATATCATCCTTGTAAAGCTTCCCTAAAACTCTCCCAATAATCTCTTGATCGAAGACTTCCGACTTGAGGCGATTACTTGGGAAATTGTACTCAATTCCGGCTTCGAAGGCATCTTGCGGACTGAAGGATCTTCTCATATTAAGCACTTCTTGCGAAAAATCACTGGGAATCCAGTCCATCGGCTTAAATTTGTCAAGCGGTTTAGCATTCGCCAATGTTCTATCCCCCTTCGGTTTAGCAAAATTCCCTTCAAATTCCTTCAGGTGGTTGTCCAGAATCGTAGTTTCTATCTTGGTATATTCCTTGCAACTTGGCGGACTTGTCAGGGTGATCGGTTCTCCTGTTGTCACGGCTGCGTCGATCGGCTTAGAGACTACGCTGATCGGCGCACATGTCAGACCCACAGAGGTGAGTCTGATGGGCTCTATTTCTCCGAGTTGCCCTGAAGTAATCATTGATCTTCTCTTGGACATCAAGATCTGTTCAGCTGGCGACTCTTCCTTCTTCATAACTTCTGGGCATTGCCGATTTGGTTCTAAATATTCTTCCTAATGCTTGTGCAAAGCTTCATTCTCAATAACTTTGCCTAACAATTCGATCCCAACCTTAGCTGTCAATCTCAGAAAACTTCCTCCGGCCGATCCATCCAAATGCATCCTCGATTCCTTGTTTATAGCCATGTAGAAGGTCTGAGCGCACATATTCTCATCAATGCCATGGTCAGGTCCTTGTTTCAACAACGTTTGAAAACGCGTCCAGGCTTCCGCGAGAGGTTCTTCATCTTCTTGTAAGAAGTTCACCACTTCCCTTCTCAACTTCTGCACCTTTGGCAAAGAAAAATAGTGGAGACAAAAATTTCCAACTAACTCACTCCACTTACCTTTTGCTTCTCGAGATGCTGCCTTGTGCCACTCTTTGACTTTTCCTCCCAAAGAGAATGGGAAAAGCAGCCACCTAAAAAGATCTCAAGGCACTCCTTCATGATGGAATGTTTGGCAAAGTGCCTCCAAATCTTCTAAGTGAGTATACGGGTTCTCCTCTTTCGCTCCAAAAAACTTGTTTGCTTCAGCCATGCTAATGATAATGGGGTTCAACACATACGAGGAAGCCGTGGCCTTCTCGTTTGAGGGTTGAGGCACCAGCACGTCTGGAGATGGTAGAGAAAGTTCCCTGAGCGTCCGAGAAGGTCCTGTCGTACTCATACTAAAAATTCACACAAAACACAAAAACAAAAACAACTAGAAAAGAGAGGATTAGATGTTAGTAAAATATTAATAGTAAAAGAACTGGCTTGTTCCCCGGCAACGGCGCTAGAAAAAGGGCTTGTTGGTCGTATCTACACACCCACTTATATAACGCAAGAGGATGGTGTACAGTTGTAGCTCTTTTTCCCTCAGAGTATTCTAAGGTTATCGAATCCACAGGGAACGAGCGGAACTAATACTATTAAAAGGTTACTAACAAATTGCAATGGGTTGGTTGGTGTGAATGATGACGGTGAGAAAGTGAAAGGTGAATGTTATTGAAGAGGCAACAGGATGATGAAGGATTCTCTCCTTAGGATTGGTTCACTAGCATGCAGCCTTATTCTTATCAACTCCAGTGATGACTCTAATATTCTACAAGACATGGTGGTTTCATTCACCCCGGCTATCACTACAGAGGCTATTAGCTCCCCACTGATTTCTTGCACTATGCAATGGGCAAAAGTGTATTGGCCGATACACTAATGAAAAGCATAGATAGATGTGCAATAAAGTTCATCACATAGATTAAATTCATCGAGAGAGTATCAATAAGCATGAGAGTTACATGACTAAATCCCCGCACCAGAGAAGAGAATATGAGACTACTCACTCATCCTTCCACTAGACATAGCAGAGGGGTGAGAAATAGCGCTGGAACATGCACGAGCCGATCAGCGCAAGCGTTGCGCCGATCGGCGTGACCCCCCTTCTGGTGGATCTCGTCGGTGTTGATGAACCTCCGCCGCCAATATCCTGGAACCCTAGTTTTAATAACTGCTCCTCGCGATTCCCGTCTCTCCTTCGTCATCCTTGGCTTTTGATAATTATCTTCCTTTTATACTCGACGGGATTACGTCAACTTCCACAGACTCTAACTCATGCTGGGCTGGGCCTTCGTCTTTCCTAGACCGGATCATGTTTTAGTCAACTTTTCCTCCTGCGCCGATCGGCGCATGGGTTGCGCCGATCAGCACGGCTCCATATCTGGCCCATCTTCGTTACTCTTCAGCTCTTTATCCATAATTGCCCTGTTTTACACCTGTTTCCTGCTATTACATCCAAAATAGAACAACTACAAATATATGCAAATATGGGGTTAATTGTTAGTTCAAACCATCAAATTAAGACGCAAAATATCCCTTTTTGGTAGATAAAATGGGCATCTAGAAACCACCAACAATGAGCTTGATGAATTCAAAGCTATACCAACTCTTTTGGGTGCATGTCAGAAGTGCCCCAAGCTCACTAATGAGTTGGAAGCTCAAACCCTCAAAGTCAAAGAGCTCGAGTCCAAGCTGCTAGATGAGACTCGCTCTAAAGTTCTCCCACCATCATGTGTAGTGTGTGGTTCTCTTAAGGATAAGCTTGCAATCAGTAGAGAGGAAAACAAAATCCTAAGCTTGCAATCTCTCGTCTCCAAAAAACCCTAGTGAGTGAGGAGAAGATTGAGAGTGACTTGGCAAGAGTCAAAGAAAGTGCCAGTAGGTCAACCTACAACTTGGGCTTAGGATTTGAGAGGTGTGACAAGGAAAGTGAGAATGTGGGTAAGTTTGTGCCTAGCTCTAGCTACAAGGATGAGGAACAGTCCATCAAACCCACTAACACATACTACCCACTTAACCCCAATCCTTCCTTCAACCCAAAGCAAGCCGAGAAGCTAAAACCCAAACCCACTGTGCAAGCTAAGCCTAAACATGAGAGTGTCTAAATTTGCATGTTCTGTGGTCATAAGGGTCACTTGGATGAGTACTGTTATAGGCATAAGAGAATTGAGAGGATGCGAGCAGAGTTAACTAGGAATGTGCATCATGATGATTTTGTTGGTTTTCAGCCTCGCTCTTTTTCTCGTGCCTATAGTGGACAGGGTCATTCCTCATATGTCTTTGATTCATGAAACAGAGGCTTTACATAGCAGCGCTTTGGCGCCCCACATTTTCCTCATCGTGGTGAGCGTCGCTCACGTGGATTTAGTTTTCACACAGATGATTTCTTTCCCCACAACCACAGGCTTGAGTCGAGACACTTTGATAGACCACGCTTTCCCCATCGTGGTTCTCGTCCCATGCGTTCGATTGGTAATATGCAAAGAACTATGATAACCCCTGCAGGTCGTGTGATTCAGTGCTGGCTTCCCAAATGTTTTCTTTCTAACCCCAGCACTGAGTCATCGATCTTTCCTTCTTGTTCTTTATAGGCAGCAGGTGGAGGCCTGGAGAACAAGTGGCTAATGGACTCCGAGTGTTCGCGCCACATGACCGGAGATGCAAAGTGGTTGTCCAGCCTCACTTCCTTGAAGCGCTGGGAGTATGTGACCTTTGGAGATGACAAGAGAGGGAGAGTGACGGCAAGAGGCCCGATAAAGGTAAATGAAAAATTCACTCCCAAAGATGTTGGTTTGGTTGAGCATCTCAAGTACAATCTCCTCTCTATCTCTCTGTTGCTTGATGTTGGTCTGGAAGTGCGCTTTAAGAAAAATGCTTCTTGTGTTCTTGATTCGGATGGCTCTTTGGTTTGTGGGATTTCTAGCATTGGGAAAGTTTTTTAGGCTGATTTTTCTATTTCTCCTAGTTCTCACAAGTGCTTGTTTGCTCAATCTTCTTCTGAGCTCTGGAAATGGCATAGGAGACTAGGACACATGAGCTTTGACTTGCTTTGTCGCTTGAGTGGCCTAGGTTTGGTCCGAGGATTGCCTAAGCTCAAGTTTGATAAGGATTTGGTTTGTCATGGGAAAATGATTGTTGCTTCTCATCCACCAATTAATTTGGTGATGACTGAACGCCCTGGAGAGTTGCTTCACATGGACACTGTTGGTCCTTCTTGAATCGTTCGGCGGGAGGGAAGTGGTATGTTCTTGTGCTTGTTGACGACTATTCTCGATACTCTTGGGTTTACTTTCATGAGAGCAAGGATGAAGTGTTTCATCACTTTCGGAGCTTAGCTTTGAGGTTGTTCAAGAAACTTCCTCGTGCATTACGAGAAATTCGCAGTGATAATGGCACCAAGTTCAAGAACTCTTCCTTTGATGCTTTCTGCCTTGAGCATGGTATTGAGCATCAGTTTTCAGCACCTCGTGTCCTGCAGCAGAATGGTGTGATTGAAAGAAAGAACAGAACCTTGGTGGAAATGGACCGGACGATGCTCGATGAGCATAGGACTCCGAGGCAGTTCTGGGCTGAGGCCATTAGCCCTGCTTGTTATGTTTCCAATCAGGTTTTCTTACGCTCAATTCTTAATGTGACTTCCTATGCTTTGGGAGGAAGCCAACTCTTTCTTATTTGCACGCTTTTAATTGCAAGTGCTTCATTCTCAAGCGTGGCAATCTTGATAAGTTTGAGTCGAGATCTTCCGATGGCATCTTTCTTGGCTACACCCTTCATGGCCATTCTTACAGAGTTTCGAATTTGGAAACTAACACCATCGTAGAGTCCTGCGATGTAATGTTTGATGACTCAAACTCGTGTGCAAGAAATGTGGTTGAGACTGTAGGTAACAGGGAGATGGCGGAGTGTATCTTTGTAGAAGAGGACCTACAGGGCTTGGATGATGACAATGATGAGTCATTCCATCCCATATCCGAGCTTGTTCCTGCTGCTTCCACCACTCCAACAGAGGGTCCACAAGCTTCTACATCGACCTCAGCAGCTGTTGAGCCAGCTCTATCTATTGTTGAGGGGGAGGTAGACTCTGAGAGAGAGGCTCCTCACCACATTCAGCGTCAACATCGACCTCAACAGATGATCGGTAATCTCTATGAGAGGACGACAATGTCAAGGTCTACACATCTTGCCTGCTTTACTAATTCTCTCTTTGTTGCCACCTTTGAACCTTGGGATGTTTGACATGCACTATCTGATGAACAATGGGTTAATACCATGCATGAGGAGTTGGAAAACTTTGAGGGCAACAAAGTGTGGACCCTAGTAGAGCCTCCTGTTAGTGTCAATGTCATAGGAACCAAGTGGGTATTCAAAAACAAGCATGGGAAAGATGGTGAGTTTGTTAGAAACAAGGCTAGGCTTGTTACCTAGGGTTTCAATCAAGTAGAGGGCTTAGACAATGGGGAAACCTTTGCTCCTATTGCACGCATAGAAACCATTAGGATCTTGCTTGCATTTGTTGCCTCTAAGGACATTAGACTCTACCAAATGGATGTCAAGAGTGCTTTCCTAAATGGTTTCATAGAGGAAGAGGTTTATGTGAGACAACCACCTGACTTTGAGCACCACAAATACCCAAACCGTGTGTACAAGCTTCAAAAGGCTTTGTACGGGCTAAAGCAAGACCTAGGGCATGGTATGCTAGGTTTAATACTTTCTTGCTAGAGCGCGGGTATGTCATGGGGTGTGTTGAGAAAACCTTGTTCACTCTAAAGCATGGCAATGACTTTCTAATGGTTCAGATTTACGTGGATGATATCATCTTTGGAGGTTCCTCTCATGCTCTTGTGTCCAGATTTCAGGAACTATGGAAAGTGAATTTCAGATGTCAATGATGTGTGAGCTCACCTTCTTTCTTGGACTTAAAATCAAGCAGTGCAAGCAAGGCACTTTCATACATCAAGCCAAATACATGAAGGATCTCCTGAAGAAGTTCGACATGGTCAATGTGAAGCTGTTGTCAACACCAATATCCACAACAACGACACTTGACCCTGACGAAGGGAGTACAGGAGTATGATTGGCTCCCTTTTGTATATGACGGCGACGAGATCCGACATACACTTTGCAGTGTGTCTTTGTGCTCTCTTTTAGGCTTCCCCAACGGTGACTCATCGCAAGGCTATCAAGTGCATCTTCAGGTTTCTTAAATACACCCTTGAGTTCGGTCTTTGGTAATTTGCATCTTCATCTCTTGATCTCATTGGGTATTCAGATGCGGACTTTGCGAGGTGTAGAATTGATAGGAAGAGCACTTCTGGTACTTGCCATTTCTTGGGTACTTCTTTGATCTGTTGGTCTTCTCATAAGCAGTCCAGTGTAGCCTAATCCACCATCGAGGCTGAGTATGTTGTTGCTGCTAGCTACTACTCACAAATCCTATGGATAGTATCGACCATGAGAGACTATGGGTTAACCTTTAAGGGTGTTCCACTCATGTGTGATAACTCCAGTGCCATATGCTTAGCCAAGAACCCAGTCCTACATGGTAAGGTCAAACACATAAATGTTAGATTCCACTTTCTGAGATATAATGTTAAGAAGGGAGATGTTGAGCTCAAATACATTGACACTAAAAACCAATTGGCTGATATCCTTACCAAGCCCCTAGTTGCTTTGAGATTTGCTTTTCTTCGAGGGGAGCTTGGTGTTTGCCATCCTTATGGCATCATTTGAGGGGAAGTTGGTGTTCTCTTGTATATATATATCTTATCTTATCGCATTGCATCTTATATGTAATATATGCATTGGTAGATGACCTTTGATTCTTATGGTTTCTTGCATTTCTCTTTGCTATGATTGAGCTTGAGCTAAGTTGTGTGGATATGATAGTAATCTCTCAGGCTTAGATTTTCTAGATGGCTTGTTATAGACTCTTTTGAGCAACTTGCTAATCTTAAAGGTAAACTTAGCTTCTTGTGAACCTTATGCACTAATCTTGCTAAGACTTGCTCACTATGTTCATAATTGCTTTTATCCCTATTAAGACTTGTGTTGAGGCTAGTCCAGAGGATATCTTGACTTTGGCACCTTGTGTTTGCGAAATGTGGCTTTGCAAATGTTTATCTCATGAAGGAACATTGTGAGAACATTTGTTCCTTTTGCCATAAAGGCATGCTCATCCTTATGCTTTTAATTTGCAAGATAAATTGACTATGCTTCGAAGCCTCGGGGGTGTTTGCCGTACCTAGTCGTGCGACCCTCCGCATGGATTAGAAGTAACATAAAAATGCTAAATCCAAACATTGTACTTTGAAGCCTCGGGGTGTTTGCCGTACCCAGTCGTGCGACCCTCTGCATGGATTAGAGATACATGAGGATCACTTAAGAATAATGCTTTTCTCTTTTCTTATGAGTCTTTGTTGCATATGTGAGCGATTATAGAGCTTATTTTCTGCGAATGCTTGTTGCCTTGGTTGAGATTAAGACTGGCTAGTTTCTTTTGATTAACTTGATGCTTGTTTTGCCCTGGATGGGAGTACTTATACATGTGGTGGCAGCTTTTCTCATGATGAGCAAATTTGATTCTATCTAAGCTAGTCAATCTTTTTTCTTAGCTTGTATAGCTCGTGGTGTTTATGCCTTACTATCTATTTTTGGTCTTTGTATGATGGTGAGCTATTGCTTTTACACTTCATGGCTCTATGTTTTTGATTCACACAGTTAAATGCCTGTCTGCATAATTGTTGAAGCCCCTTAGGTTTGCATCTTCATGCATTGCATGTTTGTTTGTTCTTTTGCCTCTTTGATGAGTTCATTGCCAAAGGGGGAGAAAGTTGTGGGTCATGCACAAATAATGCTAAGAAACTTAAAATGATCCATTTTGCATTACATGAGACCTATCACAAGTTGAAGGGGAGCATATCATGTCCTTGAGCGTTTTCTTGCGCTTTTCACATTCTTTGTGTCTCAAATCGCTTTCTTTGCCAACTCTTGGTTTTGTGATCCCTATTTTGCTAGATGGCCTATTTTTACCTTTTCTTTGGGTTTGGCCATTTGGATGTGCTTATTCGGCTTCGAATTTAAATCTCTAATCTTTGTGCATTTGGTTTTATCAATGTATTCATCAAGGGGGAGATTGAGAAACCATGTGAATATGTGTCATGGTTTGCAATATGTGATGAGTAATTGACATTGGTTGAGTTTGGTGTTTGAGTTGAATTGCGGGAATCTGGGGATTGCATGAGTTTGTGCATATCATGGTTTTGACTAACCAGAGTTGGTGAGGATGTTGGAGAGTTTGCAAGAGATGGGAAATGTGCTTGCTTGTCTCATGATGTGTAGGTCACTAGAGTCAAGTTGGCGGTCAACGACGAGAGGATCGGGCACAAGTAGGAGACTTGGGGTCAGACGATTGGGAGGTTGGGTGGAGTCAAGGGTGATCCACACCGTACACGTGGAGAGACAAGAAGCACGGACGGTTTTGCGGTTGAGACTCAAAACCGTGAGTGGTGATCAAGACGGTAGGGTTGACCAAGTCAAAGGTAATCGGGCGTTGGTGCAAGTAGAGGCTTTCAATGGACCGGAGGCGGGAGAGACTTGCCAGCAAGGAGGACCACGGCATAAGGTGACACGCGTCAAGATCATGAAGTCTTGCTTCATTAGAAGTGAGCATGAAGTCGCACTTTGAGAAGCGTGCAAGGTGGTTTCCCGGTTTGGGCCTCAAAACCGGTGGCAGTGGTTGGTGGTGCACGTGGCACCATCGCGGAGCTTGCGTCGAGGCGAAGAAAAAGTTGTGAAGGGCTCGATGGCGTTCAGGCGAAGGAAAAAGAGTTGGACGGTTTTTCCCCTGGTGGTAGGTGGCAACGAGTTATAGGTCAAGGGTAGAGTTGTCTTGGATCCTAGGCCTATATAAAAAGAGGTGTGGCTGGTGGGAGAGGTGCCTCTTCCCATTAGCCTTGTTAGGACTTCATTCAAAGTGCTAGGAGAGGTCTTCATGTAATAGAGGAGAGGAGAGGGTGTGTGAGAGACATCTCTTTCTCTTCCAAATAGTGGGAGTAAGAGGGTGGCTTCCTAGCCTTGTATCCATGGATCTTGTAAGCATGTTTCTATGATATGAGAATTATTTTCAAGCTCAAGATCTTCCTCTATCCCTAAATCCCGAAAATGCTCTTTTTCTCTATTTCTGGAGCTATTTTTGTGGGAATTTTTTATCTCGTTTTAGAGTGATTTTTTGAGGCAGATTTCTTGGGGATCTTAGTGCTATGATAAGCTAGAATAATCCTTCATGGGTCCTTGATCGAATCAAGAGCTCTAGCACCTTCGATTGGAAGGATTTCTCAAGTTTCCCCTTTTTGGTGTTCTTGGCACAAGATCTGAAATTCGTTATGATTCCTTGAGCCAAATGAGTGGATCTTCTAGGATTACGGTCGTGATGAGTTGACGATTAGCTGGTCCAAAAATCGCACGTTTTGGAGATCATTTGGTTGAGTTTTGGAGAGATTTGTGGGAAAAATGTGATAGTTTTCTGTTCTGTCGAGGGTCGTTCAGCACTGCCGATGACCAGAACCGGCATTACCGGTGGGTCTGAACTCTGATCCGCACTGTTGATGCCACGATCAGCACTATCGGTTGCTTGAGTCTGAACTCCGCACCGTAACTGCCGATAGTCACGACCAGCACTGCCGATGCACTCCGACTGTTTCCTTCTAGAGTTTTGAGAACCCCGCACCAGCACTGCAGATGAGCGTGACCGGCACTGCCGATGGTGTCAACCGGCACTGCCAATGGCTGAGATCGGCACTGCCAATGGTTGTCCAAACTTGATCTATTTTGGTGCGTTTCTTTGACAGTTTGGAGTCTTTGTAGTTCTTTTTTGTTTCCGCTGTGTTCTGCTGCTGTTGTTGATCACTCCTAAGGTTAGCACATCATAAGTTGATGTGTGTGTCCTTGGTGATCGGTTTAGAGGTTGGCTTGGATTGTAATTGGAATATAGGCCAAGTTCTTGTGAAGAATTTTTATTAGCTCCCATTCACCCCCCCCCACCTCTGGTCGCCTTCTTGGTCCTTCACCTTCTTTTCCTTAGCCATATTTCATTATTCTTAATCTGTGTTGACGGCTGCTAAGTACCATTTTCAACCGTCAACTATACTCAAATAAAGGAGAATTTGGCATTTCATACACGCATGCTTTATCACAATAATATAGTTCCACTTGTACTTGGAGAACTTTGTGCATGCAGGAGGAAATGTGAAGGAAACACCTCAAAAGGCAAGAAAACACACTTTCGACCAATCAGAGAGTGCCACATGGACGTCACACGGATTGAAGGGCCTATTTTCAGCACTTAACCGACGTAACTCCCTGTAATACCGCGCAAACCGACGTCAGGGCCCACAGGACAGCCACCTGGAGAAAGCACAGGCCAGGAGGGGCCACCCCCAGGTCGACCGACCTGGTCAGGTCAGGCGACCTGGTCTGGCGCCCTCTCCGCCTGTGCTTCCACGTGTTGGCTCCTCCGCGACTCCTGATGGCGGTTTGAGGTGCCTTCCGTGGCGGTTACTCTCCCTTGCCGACCTATTGAGGCTATAAATAGAGGGTGAGGGCCTTCACACTCAACACACACCACAAGAAGCATTTCTCTCTTGCGAGTAGTAGTTCTTGGAGTTTTAGTGGAGTTAGGCTGAGTCTAGAGCTCTCTAGTCCCAAGTCTTCACTTGGAATTGGTATGGCTCTTGTATCTTTTCCCTTTTGTAAGACTTTGCTCTCATCAATATATATAGTTTTTCTATATAGTTGTGCTTGGGTCATGAGTTTCTTGTTTGATATTGTGATCCATATATGTGATAGTATAGTCTACTTGTGTGATAGTAGTTTATATTTATTATACTACTATTGTCATGCTAGTTATATACCGTCACTATAGTCTAGTTTATATGTTATAGTCTCTATGCTTAGTTTTAGCTGATAAAGTATAGCATGGGTTTGGTGATCGTATTCGTACGGTAGCTCTGCCTCGTTAATAGTAATCGCGGAGGGGCAGAGTGCTCTTTGGTCATGCAAGTATGGTACTTGGGTGACTGATTTGCATCAATTATTCGTTAGTCTACTGGTTCGTTGAGGTAGGCGGCAGGTGGTGACAGCCCTGTCCGTCCTTTGAAATCCTCCCCGCTAGGCTAGTGCGTAGGCTCTTGGCGGAAGTCGCCTGTGGATGCAGGGGTAAGTCCGTGCCTGAAGTGCTATACTATTGACTGCTGAACCTGAGTGTGGGTCTGTATGTATTCTACTTAGGCTATGCAACTGTATAGGAATGTATAGTAGGAGTAGCTTAGCCTAGTCTTTCCTCCACTAGACTTTATTTATTTAGTAGGAATCTTCTGTGTGTGTCACACTACCCAGTTATTATCATGTACCCGCCTGTCTTGGTTAGATATCCTTGCTAATTGTTAACATGATCTTATATGTTAGTAACGCTTCTTGATCATAACCTTCCTTTGGGATAAACAAATACGATACCCTGAATACTTCCGGGTGAAATGCTACAGCGGTATTCTCCGTGCGCTTGCGGATTTTACCTACTTGACTCTGGGACATATTAGTGAACCGTTTCTGGCCCCGTGCCGGGAATGATTTATTAATATGGCTTAGCAAAAGTCAACAAGCATTTCTGGCGCCGTTGCCGGGGAAGGCGTATGATTTAAGAAAAATTACTAATGTATATAGTAGTGTTGCAATTATTAAGGCTATCTCCTAGGCAGGCTAACCTTGCTTTGTTTTCTGCATTTTGTATGAAAACAGGGTAGTGTATGACTGGTTTCGACTTGCCGACAAACTTCACTGAAGATCCTGAGTCACTCCTGAGAAGGACACGAGCTAGGCTCACCCCTCCTCGTAAGGAGACGCGGCCAATCGAACCTGTCATTCCCACACCATCAAGCTCTGAGCAAATGGCCGACAAGACCCTCCGCGAGTTCTCCGCTCCCTCTGCTGCCAACATCCCTACGGGACCAGCTGGCAATGTGGGAGATGCGAACTTCGAGATCAAGACCGGTCTCATCACCATGGTGCAGGCTAGCCCATTCTGTGGGAAAGCCAATGAGGACGCTAGTGCTCATCTCCATCAATTCCTGGAGATTTGCAACACGTTCAAAATGAAGGACGTCACCCCCGACGCTGTTCGCCTTCGACTGTTCCCGTTCTCTCTCCTTAGGAGAGCGAGACAGTGGTTCTACGCAAACCCTGAAGCTGTGAACACTTGGGAGAAGTGTTCAGCTGCGTTCCTTGCAAAGTTCTTCCCGCTGGGCAAGACCAATGCCCTCCGCGGAAGGATCTCAAGCTTCCAGCAGGAGTCGAAGGAGTCGATTCCTGAGGCATGGGAGAGGCTCCAGGAGTACATCCTGGCATGTCCCCACCACGGGATGGATGATTGGCTGATCATCTAGAACTTCTACAACGGGCTTACTCCGTCGGCCCGCGACCACCTCGACGCTGCTGCTGGTGGAGCCTTCTTCTCGCTCACTGTGAGCAAGGCAAAAGATTTGATCGAGAAGATGGTGTCCAACCAAGGTTGGAATGAAGAGCGCCTCCAACCTCGCCAGCGAGGCATGCACTCCGTCAAGGAGGTTGACATGCTCGCCGCCAAGATTGACCTTCTCATGAAGAAGATGGGCGACCAAGCCAATGGAGAAGTGAAAGCCCTAGACGCTCGTATGACTTGCGAGGTCTATGGCAACACGGGACACTCGGGCAATGACTGCCCTGAGACCCGTGAGGACGCAATGTTCATGGGCAACAACAACAACAACGGCTACCGTCCACAAGGAGGTCAAAGTTGGGGTCCACCACGTCCCAACTACCAAGGAGGTAACTCTGGCAACTTCTCTGGTTTTAATTCCGGTTATAATCAGCCCTCCTTGAAAGATCTTGTGCTTGGTCAAGCTAAGGTTAACGATAACATCAGTAAAAAGCTTGCCACCACTGATAGGACTCTTGAGAGCATCCACACTAAGATAGAGGGTGTTTCCTCTGCTCTCAAGAATCAGCTGAGCTTTAATAAAATGATAGAAACCCAATTAGCTCAGTTAGCTGCTGCTGTTCCTACTGCTGAGTCGGGGAAAATCCCGGGGCAACCCGAGACCCCCTTAGAAAATGTTAATGCGGTTACCACGAGAGGAGGTAAGTCCACTCGGGATCCGCCATACCCTAACCATGCAGGAAAGGACACATCAGCTGAGAAGCCGGCAGAAGAAGAAGAACTGCCGCCCAGAAAAACGGCCCCACATGAGTTCTATGATACGAACCTCATGCCGTTTCCTGAAAGAAGAAGGAAGCCCACCGTGGACGAGCAGTTCACACGCTTTGTTGAGGTGATCCAAAAGCTGCACATCAACGTGCCCTTGCTGGATGCGATACAAGTACCCACGTACGCTCGCTACCTCAAGGATCTTATTAGCAACAAGCGCCCACTACCGACCATAGAAATTGTCAAGCTGACGGAAGAGTGTAGCGCTGCTATACTCAATCGGCTTCTTGAGAAGAAGAAAGATCCGGGGTGTCCCACGATCACCTGCTCGATCAGGACATAGAACTTCGACCATGCCTTATGTGATCTTGGGGCAAGTGTGAGCGTCATGCCGAAGGATGTCTTCGACAAGCTCAACTACACCACACTATCCCCCACGCCGATGCAGCTGCAGCTGGCCGATTCAACGGTCCGCTATCCGGCGGGGATCGCCGAAGATATTCCGGTGAAAATCCGGGATTGCTTCATCCCCGTCGACTTCGTAGTGCTTGACATGGACGTCGGGAAGAGCACACCGCTCATCCTGGGACGCCCATTTCTCAGCACTGCGGATGCTCGCATCGATGTAGGAGTCGGAGAAATCCGTTTCCACATCAATGGCAAGGAGGAGAAGTTTGACTTTCGGCCACAGAAAGAACAGTGCAACATGATCCGTATCAAGTACGGGCCGAACCCAAGCAACATCAAGGAAGTGGAGGTCACTCCGCCAAAGAAGGACAGCCTCATCACATTTATGAAGAACTTCCTTGAGAAGGAAAAGGTCGCACAACGACAACTGATGAAGGCAAGGAGGCAAAGGTCACACATTAAGCAACAGCCTCCGAAGTCCCCAAGGCAGCAACCTCCGAGGTCTGCAAAGAAACAGGCTGTGAAGCCTACAAAACCGCTGCCTCCGAAGCCCGAGAAGCCACCGACCGCAACAAAGACCAAGAAGGTGTGGCGAGTGAAACAAGAAGCATCATCCGTGTCTTCATCTCCGGGACTGGACAACGCTTCATCGAGCTGAACGCCGGAGAAAAGTCCCGTCGTCGGACTTTAAAAGGTGAGTCCTCGCCGGGAGGTTAAACCGGTAGTTATCCATATTTGCTCTTTTAATTGCATATTTGCTTTCCACCACATTTTGATTTTTCCCGACCACTGCATTTCTGCATTCTTGAATTTTTCCAGCCACCTTGGAATTTTTCAAAACTCATTTGCATTTTTGAAAATTTAGAAAATAGGTTTTTGTGCTTTCCATTTTGAAAAGATTTTTTGTCGAGCTTTTTGAGCAAAAAGGCAGCAGGGGACAAATCCCCTAGCCGTTGGGGAACACATAGGAAAAAGGGGGCTGCCAGGAGGCCCACCTGCCAGGTCGACCGACCTGGTGAGGTCGGCCGACCCCCTGGCCCCACCTTTTCCTATGCTCCTTTCTCCCAACGGCTATATGGCCGTTGCTCTGTCCCTTTCTAACGGCCATCTTGCTATAAAAACCGCCCAGGAGGAGGAGCTTCACCATTCCAAGCTCATCTTTCACTCCCCTCCTTTGCTCACTTGTTGCTCTCCCAAAATTTCGTGTTCTTCAACTTTACTACAGCCCCAAAAACCCAAATATATATATATATATATATATATATATATATATTTCCCCTCTGTTTTAGTGCATTTGCAAGTTGTTGTGAGAAGAAAACCAATTTCGGAGAAGCTCGGGTTTGTCGTTTTCACTAACGCTCACCCGAACACTTGTTCGATCTTGTTTTTGTTCTTGTCTTGTGTTTATTCTTGTGTGCAGCCATGTTCAACCGAATGAAGCAAGTCGCCGGAATCAAGCGGAGAAAAAGCACTCGTGCAAGCACGAGTCAAGCATCCTCCGTCGAGCTCACACCAAGTCCGGGGTATGGTGACCCCGAAGCTGAAATTCCGGAGGAAAGGCCGGCCTTGCTCATCACCGAGGAGCATCTCGACATCAAGGACGACCGCGAGGGCCAAGCCATCGCGCTCATGAGAGAACGGCCATTCGCCCACACCCGACGCTTCGATCCGGACTTCCTCGAGAAAATAGGTATGAGAGAAGAATTTGCCTCTATTTTTCGCACTATGGGTTGGCTAAATTTCGTAGAAGTAGATGAGCCGGGTTCTCGTTTGCTTACTATGCAGTTTTTATGCACCCTTAGAAAGTATGATGAAGGCATTTCTTTTCGCTTGTTTGGGCAAGAGCGCTTGGTCACATGGGGTGATCTTCATGCTATGCTAGGTCTAAATCCTAAATGTAGGCTAGACTTAGATAAAGCGCTAAAGGGGTTCCATAAAGAAAGTTTTTGGAAAAAGATTTCCGGAAACGAGTGGGGTCCCAAGCCTAGAACAAGTGCCATCCATAATCCTACACTTAGATTTATGCATGTGTGGTTGGCTATGACCTTGTTTCCTCGAGGTGACATTAGGGTTGTCCGGCAAGATGAATTGAAAATACTTTATGCCATGGTTAAGAAAATTAGGGTGTCACCCGCGGAATGCATGATTGATCAATGGTTAGACAATATAAAGTTGACAGGACCAATTGAGTGCACCTCTTTAGTTACTCGCATTGCGCAGAAGTGTGGTCTGCTTGAGAATGTTCATGTTGAATATTTGACGGTAGATAGAGAATTTCTAGGCGAGGACTATTTTGTGCAAGGACATACTTTGAAACATGGTCCAAATAATACCTTGATCTATCACTTTCCCGGGTATACAAATGAATTCCCGTTACCTAACCCGGGTCTTCGTTTGTATCACTGTCGGGCACTAACCCTCCCACTTGAGCCAGTGGGAGAAGTTCGCAGGCATAGTGTTTCAGGGCGACCGACACGTTCCTGTAGGCATATGGAGCCTACACCGGAGTTTCACACTCCGACCAGAGATCCAGTATGGGAGCAGCCCCCACCACAGGACGAGGCGGGTGCATCAACATGGCAGGCCGGAGCATGGGAATCTCAGTACGATTACCCCATGCAGACGTCATCAAGTTCAAGCGGACCGCCATCCTTTGCCACTCGGTCATTCTCATCCCGTGGGTTCCGTGAACTCAACTATGGGATGGCCGAGTTGACAAGGAGGGTGAACGACATTGATTTGCGCACCGAGAGCATGCAACAAACTCTCACGTAACATGTCGCCGACACCCAGCAATGGCAGAATTTCAGCGACAACCAATTCCGCCAGCTGAACGCGATGATGGCTCAGAATCAGAGCAATTGGGATGCCTTCTTCCGCTCCCAAGGCTACGACCCGAACCAGCAGATATGAGCAAGAACAAGCTTGGGGGAGGACTCCCCTTCTCACGGTAACTTGTATCTTTCCCCTTCCCTTTTTTTTCTTGCATTTGCTAAATCTGAAAATCCATAAAAATTTGCAAAATATAAAAAGAACAAAAATATTTCCCTTTTTCATGCGCGGTATGAATGTGTATAATTTTCCTATGTTGAGATGATGAATAGTTGCTCTGTCCTTTATTCCTCTCTAATGCTAGTTTACAACTTAGTACTCTCTCAAGAGTTAGGTTTGTTGGTAAATCTTGCCTTGAACTTGAATCTTGTGGGTAGCATATGCATTCTCTAGTTCTAAGTTGTTGAGAGGTATGATATGATAGATAGGGCTGCTATGATCTTGCTCAACGTAAAGCTTGAATTCCGGAGTTTTATTTTTCAAAATGACAAATTGATAAGTTCCTCAACGATGAAATTCCCACCACAGCCATATGTAGTGTTTACATTTGAAAACCTTTACACATATGCTGCTTGTTTCACATTGAGCTTAGTCAAAATTGTTGTGACCCTAGTAGAACTCTTTTCATGATTTCTTGATCAAGATCATATACACACATCCACCGCCATGAGCTATCCTTCTAAATCAAGAAGATAGCATCCAGCATATCCACCATATCCACCGTGAGCTATTCTTCTACACCGGAAGAAAGCCACTATCCATCCATCCATCCAAAGAAACACTCCATATATCCATTGCAAAATTCCTCTCTCAAAGTATTCATTGCAAACTAGGACTATGGCTATGCAAAAAGAAAAGAAAAAAATGCTCAAAAAAAAAGAGAGCAAGCAAAAGATAGCCATAGCCTAGAAACTCCAAAAGAGAGAAGGAAAATTCAAAAAGGAGTTATTTCTTCCCATCCACCATTCCTCCGTTCTCCCACACACTTGCACATCTTGATCAAGATTGTTTGAATTGATGTTTTTCTTGGATCCGGTCTTTTGACATAGCAATATTATGTGAACATGAGTGCCTCATATATCCCTACCTTGAGCTCCACGTAAAGCCTTATTTAGAAGTAGGTGATTATAGGCAACACTTTGCCTTGGTGAGGAATCATACACATATTGAGTGATCCGAGAGAATCATTTGAGGAACTTGGTTTTTATTTTCAAAATCTTTTGAAAACCTCCGGAATAACATAGCGGAATCTAGAGCAAGTGATTGGTGCCCTGCAATTGTTCTATCTCTCAACCGCCCAAGACAATGAGGTGTAAAAGCCCCATGGATCGAGGTAAATGGGTAAGTTATGTGCTAACATATTTAATTCTAGGAAGAGTACTTTGTTGTGCGCATAGTATTATTGAGGAGTAGGACATTGTAGCAACTCCTGATCAACAACTTAAGTTTATCTTTGCTTCGGGACGAGCAAAGGGTAAGCTTGGGGGAGTTTGTTGACGGCTGCTAAGTACCATTTTCAACCGTCAACTATACTCAAATAAAGGAGAATTTGGCATTTCATACACGCATGCTTTATCACAATAATATAGTTCCACTTGTACTTGGAGAACTTTGTGCATGCAGGAGGAAATGTGAAGGAAACACCTCAAAAGGCAAGAAAACACACTTTCGACCAATCAGAGAGTGCCACATGGACGTCACACGGATTGAAGGGCCCATTTTCAGCACTTAACCGACATAACTCCCTGTAATACCGCGCAAACCGACGTCAGGGCCCACAGGACAGCCACCTGGAGAAAGCACAGGCCAGGAGGGGCCACCCCTAGGTCGGCCGACCTGGTCAGGTCGGGCGACCTGGTCTGGCGCCCTCTCCGCCTGTGCTTCCACGTGTTGGCTCCTCCGCGACTCCTGATGGTGGTTTGAGGTGCCTTCCGTGGCGGTTACTCTCCCTTTCTGACCTATTGAGGCTATAAATAGAGGGTGAGGGCCTTCACACTCAACACACACCACAAGAAGCATTTCTCTCTTGCGAGTAGTAGTTCTTGGAGTTTTAGTGGAGTTAGGCTGAGTCTAGAGCTCTCTAGTCCCAAGTCTTCACTTGGAATTGGTATGGCTCTTGTATCTTTTCCCTTTTGTAAGACTTTGCTCTCATCAATATATATACTTTTTCTATATAGTTGTGCTTGGGTCATGAGTTTCTTGTTTGATATTGTGATCCATATATGTGATAGTATAGTCTACTTGTGTGATAGTAGTTTATATTTATTATACTACTATTGTCATGCTAGTTATATACCGTCACTATAGTCTAGTTTATATGTAATAGTCTCTATGCTTAGTTTTAGCTGATAAAGTATAGCATGGGTTTGGTGATCGTATTCGTACGGTAGCTCTGCCTCGTTAATAGTAATCACGGAGGGGCAGAGTGCTCTTTGGTCATGCAAGTATGGTACTTGGGTGACTGATTTGCATCAATTATTCGTTAGTCTACTGGTTCGTTGAGGTAGGCGGCAGGTGGTGATAGCCCTGTCCGTCCTTTGAAATCCTCCTCGCTAGGCTAGTGCGTAGGCTCTTGGCGGAAGTCGCCTGTGGATGCAGGGGTAAGTCCGTGCCTGAAGTGCTATACTATTGACTGCTGAACCTGAGTGTGGGTCTGTATGTATTCTACTTAGGCTATGCAACTGTATAGGAATGTATAGTAGGAGTAGCTTAGCCTAGTTTTTCCTCCACTAGACTTTATTTATTTAGTAGGAATCTTCTGTGTGTGTCACACTACCCAGTTATTATCATGTACCCGCCTGTCTTGGTTAGATATCCTTGCTAATTGTTAACATGATCTTATATGATAGTAACGCTTCTTGATCATAACCTTCCTTTGGGATAAACAAATACGATACCCTGAATACTTCCGGGTGAAATGCTACAGCGGTATTCTCCGTGCGCTTGCGGATTTTACCTACTTGACTCTGGGACATATTAGTGAACCGTTTCTGGCCCCGTGCCGGGAATGATTTATTAATATGGCTTAGCAAAAGTCAACAAGCATTTCTAGCGCCGTTGCCGGGGAAGGCGTATGATTTAAGAAAAATTACTAATGTATATAGTAGTGTTGCAATTATTAAGGCTATCTCCTAGGCAGGCTAACCTTGCTTTGTTTTCTGCATTTTGTATGAAAACAGGGTAGTTTCGACTTGCCGACAAACTTCACTGAAGATCCTGAGTCACTCCTGAGAAGGACACGAGCTAGGCTCACCCCTCCTCGTAAGGAGACTCGGCCAATCGAACCTGTCATTCCCGCACCATCAAGCTCTGAGCAAATGGCCGACAAGACCCTCCGCGAGTTCTCCGCTCCCTCTGCTGCCAACATCCCTACGGGACCAGCTGGCAATGTGGGAGATGCGAACTTCGAGATCAAGACCGGTCTCATCACCATGGTGCAGGCTAGCCCATTCTGTGGGAAAGCCAATGAGGACGCTAGTGCTCATCTCCAGCAATTCCTGGAGATTTGCAACACGTTCAAAATGAAGGACGTCACCCCCGACGCTGTTCGCCTTCGACTGTTCCCGTTCTCTCTCCTTGGGAGAGCGAGACAGTGGTTCTACGCAAACCCTGAAGCTGTGAACACTTGGGAGAAGTGTTCAGCTGCGTTCCTTGCAAAGTTCTTCCCGCTGGGCAAGACCAATGCCCTCCGCGGAAGGATCTCAAGCTTCCAGCAGGAGTCGAAGGAGTCGATTCCTGAGGCATGGGAGAGGCTCCAGGAGTACATCCTGGCATGTCCCCACCACGGGATGGATGATTGGCTGATCATCCAGAACTTCTACAACGAGCTTACTCCGTCGGCCCACGACCACCTCGACGCTGCTGCTGGTGGAGCCTTCTTCTCGCTCACTGTGAGCAAGGCAAAAGATTTGATCGAGAAGATGGTGTCCAACCAAGGTTGGAATGAAGAGCGCCTCCAACCTCGCCAGCGAGGCATGCACTCCGTCAAGGAGGTTGACATGCTCGCCGCCAAGATTGACCTTCTCATGAAGAAGATGGGCGACCAAGCCAATGGAGAAGTGAAAGCCCTAGACGCTCGTATGACTTGCGAGGTCTATGGCAACACGGGACACTCGGGCAATGACTGCTCTGAGACCCGTGAGGACGCAATGTTCATGGGCAACAACAACAACAACGGCTACCGTCCACAAGGAGGTCAAAGTTGGGGTCCACCACGTCCCAACTACCAAGGAGGTAACTCTGGCAACTTCTCTGGTTTTAATTCCGGTTATAATCAGCCCTCCTTGAAAGATCTTGTGCTTGGTCAAGCTAAGGTTAACGATAACATCAGTAAAAAGCTTGCCACCACTGATAGGACTCTTGAGAGCATCCACACTAAGATAGAGGGTGTTTCCTCTGCTCTCAAGAATCAGCTGAGCTTTAATAAAATGATAGAAACCCAATTAGCTCAGTTAGCTGCTGCTGTTCCTACTGCTGAGTCGGGGAAAATCCCGGGGCAACCCGAGACCCCCTTAGAAAATGTTAATGCGGTTACCACGAGAGGAGGTAAGTCCACTCGGGATCCGCCATACCCTAACCATGCAGGAAAGGACACATCAGCTGAGAAGCCGGCAGAAGAAGAAGAACTGCCGCCCAGAAAAACGGCCCCACATGAGTTCTATGATACGAACCTCATGCCGTTTCCTGAAAGAAGAAGGAAGCCCACCGTGGACGAGCAGTTCACACGCTTTGTTGAGGTGATCCAAAAGCTGCACATCAACGTGCCCTTGCTGGATGCGATACAAGTACCCACGTACGCTCGCTACCTCAAGGATCTTATTAGCAACAAGCGCCCACTACCGACCACAGAAATTGTCAAGCTGACGGAAGAGTGTAGCGCTGCTATACTCAATCGGCTTCTTGAGAAGAAGAAAGATCCGGGGTGTCCCACGATCACCTGCTCGATCAGGACATAGAACTTCGACCATGCCTTATGTGATCTTGGGGCAAGTGTGAGCGTCATGCCGAAGGATGTCTTCGACAAGCTCAACTACACCACACTATCCCCCACGCCGATGCAGCTGCAGCTGGCCGATTCAACGGTCCGCTATCCGGCGGGGATCGCCGAAGATATTCCGGTGAAAATCCGGGATTGCTTCATCCCCGTCGACTTCGTAGTGCTTGACATGGACGTCGGGAAGAGCACACCGCTCATCCTGGGACGCCCATTTCTCAGCACTGCGGATGCTCGCATCGATGTAGGAGCCGGAGAAATCCGTTTCCACATCAATGGCAAGGAGGAGAAGTTTGACTTTCGGCCACGGAAAGAACAGTGCAACATGATCCGTATCAAGTACGGGCCGAACCCAAGCAACATCAAGGAAGTGGAGGTCACTCCGCCAAAGAAGGACAGCCTCATCACATTTATGAAGAACTTCCTTGAGAAGGAAAAGGTCGCACAGCGACAACTGATGAAGGCAAGGAGGCAAAGGTCACACATTAAGCAACAGCCTCCGAAGTCCCCAAGGCAGCAACCTCCGAGGTCTGCAAAGAAACAGGCTGTGAAGCCTGCAAAACCGCAGCCTCCGAAGCCCGAGAAGCCACCGACCGCAACAAAGACCAAGAAGGTGTGGCGAGTGAAACAAGAAGCATCATCCGTGTCTTCATCTCCGGGACCGGACAACGCTTCATCGAGCTGAACGCCGGAGAAAAGTCCCGCTCGTCGGACTTTAAAAGGTGAGTCCTCGCCGGGAGGTTAAACCGGTAGTTATCCATATTTGCTCTTTTAATTGCATATTTGCTTTCCACCACATTTTGATTTTTCCCGACCACTGCATTTCTGCATTCTTGAATTTTTCCAGCCACCTTGGAATTTTTCAAAACTCATTTGCATTTTTGAAAATTTAGAAAATAGGTTTTTGGGCTTTCCATTTTGAAAAGATTTTTTGTCGAGCTTTTTGAGCAAAAAGGCAGCAGGGGACAAATCCCCTAGCCGTTGGGGAACACATAGGAAAAAGGGGGCTGCCAGGAGGCCCACCTGCCAGGTCGGCCGACCTGGTGAGGTCGGCCGACCCCCTGGCCTCACCTTTTCCTGTGCTCCTTTCTTCCAACGGCTATATGGCCGTTGCTCTGTCCCTTTCTAACGGCCATCTTGCTATAAAAACCGCCCAGGAGGAGGAGCTTCACCATTCCAAGAAGCATTTCTCTCTTGCTAGTAGTAGTTCTTGGAGTTTTAGTGGAGTTAGGCTGAGTCTAGAGCTCTCTAGTCCCAAGTCTTCACTTGGAATTGGTATGGCTCTTGTATCTTTTCCCTTTTATAAGACTTTGCTCTCATCAATATATATACTTTTTCTATATAGTTGTGCTTGGGTCATGAGTTTCTTGTTTGATATTGTGATCCATATATGTGATAGTATAGTCTACTTGTGTGATAGTAGTTTATATTTATTATACTACTATTGTCATGCTAGTTATATACCGTCACTATAGTCTAGTTTATATGTTATAGTCTCTATGCTTAGTTTTAGCTGATAAAGTATAGCATGGGTTTGGTGATCGTATTCGTACGGTAGCTCTGCCTCGTTAATAGTAATCGCGGAGGGGCAGAGTGCTCTTTGGTCATGCAAGTATGGTACTTGGGTGACTGATTTGCATCAATTATTCGTTAGTCTACTGGTTCGTTGAGGTAGGCGGCAGGTGGTGACAGCCCTGTCCGTCCTTTGAAATCCTCCCCGCTAGGCTAGTGCGTAGGCTCTTGGCGGAAGTCGCCTGTGGATGCAGGGGTAAGTCCGTGCCTGAAGTGCTATACTATTGACTGCTGAACCTGAGTGTGGGTCTGTATGTATTCTACTTAGGCTATGCAACTGTATAGGAATGTATAGTAGGAGTAGCTTAGCCTAGTCTTTCCTCCACTAGACTTTATTTATTTAGTAGGAATCTTCTGTGTGTGTCACACTACCCGGTTATTATCATGTACCCGCCTGTCTTGGTTAAGATATCCTTGCTAATTGTTAACATGATCTTATATGTTAGTAACGCTTCTTGATCATAACCTTCCTTTGGGATAAACAAATACGATACCCTGAATACTTCCGGGTGAAATGCTACAGCGGTATTCTCCGTGCGCTTGCGGATTTTACCTACTTGACTCTGGGACATATTAGTGAACCGTTTTTGGCCCCGTGCCGGGAATGATTTATTAATATGGCTTAGCAAAAGTCAACAATCTGGGAGGAGAAAACGGCATCACGGTGAAGTGTTTTTGCAAAACCGGCTGGGTCAGATGACCAGCCTGAAAAACGACTCCGGTTAATCAGGCGGGTGACTGATTTCAGCCATATATGACCCTGTCGGCCGGTTCCTGATTTCAGCCTGAAAACAACCCTGTCGGCCGGTGAAAATAGCTGTTTCACAATCATGATCGGCCGACGGGGTGTTTCTTCATATTTTTGCATATTGTGGCTCTCTTATGCCTGCAAACACATATTTCACCAAAGCGAGTGGAACTTTATTACTTTAAACAAATATTTATTAAACTTTGGTCTTTACCTTGTATTTCCCAACCGGTAGGTGGACGATTTTGGGTTTTAGCGGCCACCAACATTGACCTCTCAAGATCAACAATGCACTTAGGAACCCATATGCTCTTGACCTTTCTTTTCTTGTTTGGTGGTCCCAAAGCCTTAGCATTCACCTTGCCATCCTTGTTCCTAAAAAGCTGGAAATGTGTGTTCTCATGGAACAAGTTAGCGTTAGGCAAAACAATGGAACTTCTCACCATAGGACAATCCTTGATGTTGTGGCCATCCTTGCAACACCTCTCGCAATAGTAGTCATCGGCGAGCAGGGTTTTGATCCATGCAGGGATGGAATCACTCGTCCCGATGATGTCAATGGCGGCGAGATATAAGCCAAGTCCCCGGTGCGAGATGTTGTTCACAAGGTTTCTCCAAAGAATCTCCTTGTGGATGGATCTACCACGTGTGAGCCTCTTTAAGCCATCCATCACCATCTTCCTCTCTTCCTTGGGCTTGTGATATTCCTCCAAAACAAATGGCTCAAGAGAAGAAACCTCGCTCGAGGTGGTTAGTTCATCACACATAGTGGAAGCATCACACTTAGATGAACTAGAGGAGGGAGAGGCAAGGTTATCAACATTGATGGCCTCAAAAGTAAGTTCAAGGGCCTCGTACTTCTCACAAAGCTCTACATGATCATCGTTGAGTTTGTCATAACTCTTGTTTAGGGCCTCATGAGATGTGACCAGGTCCTTGAGCTCACTCTCAAGCTCACCAACATGGTCCTTAGCCAACTTACACTCTTTTCTTACCACATCCAACATTTTGGATTTCTTGACGGCGATGTTGTGGGCTTGCTCAAGCACACTCCAAAGCTCGGCACATGTGAGCTCCTCATCATCGCTGTCGTCGCTGCTCTCATCCTCACTCTCCCCAAGTTGGATCGCGGCCATGAGGCATGTGGGAGGTGGAGGAAGAGCTCGTGGAAGTGTGGTCTTGATCATGGCTAGGCCGGCCACTTCTTCATCATCGGTTGAGGAAGAGGATATGTCACTTGAGTTGTCACTTGTCCACTCTCCAACAAGGGCCTTACGTGAGAACTTCTTCTTGTGGTCTTCAGCTTTGCCTTTGCCTTTGCCTTTGTCCTTGTTGCAGTACCTCTTCTTCTTTTGCTTGGCTTTGGTGTATTCTTCATTATCACTTGAGTCTTCGGACTTGAAAGCTTCATTCTTTGGCTCGGGGCATTCTCGAACAAAGTGGTTCTTGGACCCACAGTTGAAGCACTTGCCCCTGGACTTGGAAGCAAACTTGTTCTTGAAGGTTCTCATCTTCTTCATGAGAAGAGCCAAGTTCTCGGTCAAGTCACCTTCACCATCATCATCATCATCATCTTCATCTTCATCTTCATCTTCTTCCATGGTTGCCTTTTTCTTGTTTTTCTTGCTCTTGCTTGATTCTTGCTTGTCAGCCTAAAGAGCAAGGGTGGATGGTTGTGGATCATCCATCCCCAACTGGTAGCTCTCGAAGGCAGTGATCTTGCCAAGTACATCCTTCATGGTCTTGGTCTTGAGGTGACTTTGCAAGGTGAAGGTGATGACGGACTCATACTTGGAATCTTTGAATAGCCGCAAGAATCTTCTTATCACCTCAACAGGCTTCAGCTTGAAGCCATCCCTAAGAGCATTGATCTCCTCCACTAGTACATGAAAGTGAGAATAAACAGTGTTAGCTCTCTTATGTGGCACTCTAGTAAAGTTATCATACTTGTTCTTCAGCCCATAGTATCTTTCCTCTTTGACATCACTAGTATCCTCATGGAGACTCTGAATCTCAATCTAGATACCATGTGCTGTCAAACTTGCATCCAATCTAGCAAAAACATCCTTAGATATGCATGCAAACAGAGCATTCTTGGCCTTAGCGTTGCACTTAACAAAATCAAACTCAAGCAGGTTCACATCCGCATTAGTCTCGTGAGTGACCATCCATATCTCTGGATCAAGGGACTCTAGGTAGGCTTGCATGTGAGCCTTCCAATACCCGTAGTCCTCCCTATTGAATATGGGAACACTCCCCACCTGTACCGGCATCCATACTCAAGGCGGTGAAGCCTCAAAGATGAGCACTTGGCTCTGATCCACTTGTAAGGACTGAAGGCGTACTGAGAGGGGGGGAATCGGTAAGCCGCTCACAAATCTGAATACTTCAATTCACACTACTTGAACCTAACAATCGTTGCAACCTAAACAATTCTAGTAGGCCAAGACCCTACACACGCTAGTGTCCATGATGATAGCAAGCACGAAAGCCAAACACACTAGCCTATGTAAGCCACAATTCAACCTAGTTACTAAAGCACACAACTCTAGAATAGTAAAGAGGGGGTCAAGAGATGCTCATGATTTTTTCCCGAGGTCTCGGAAGGATGGCACCTTCCCCTACTCCTCGTTGGACCACTCCTGCCGAAGTGTCGATCCATCCCGCCACTGATGTGGAAGTCTCGTCCACGAGCCCGCAATCACTCCCGGAGTGAAGACATGGTGCATGTCACTGCTGCCATATAGGCACAAGCTTGCCTCCCTCGAGAACTTGCCGGACTCCCCGAGCCGACACGGGCGCTCACTATTGATGCCCCTTTCATCGGCAGGCTCAAACCGGGTGCAAACATGTGACGGCCTTGACAACCAATCACGATAGGCTTGATCACCGACACCTAACCGGTCTAGGTATCACCATAGACCAAGAGTAACAACCTAGATCACACCATCAAGGACACCCTAGCCTTAGATGTGCATCAATGCTCAAGTTACTCTCACTAGCACTCTCAAGATATGCAATATCTCCTCATAGTACTCTCCAAGACCCCAGCAATTCCACTGGCCAAGTGAGGTCTCCAAGACCCCAGCAACGAAGTTATATAGGCTTCCAACCTCCAACAAGTCGTTGCTCCATGAAATCAGCTTTCTGGGCTTCCTGTACTGACTGGACCGTCCGGTCAGTTAACCGGACCGTCCGCTCCGTTTCTCTCTCTAGTCCAGAAACATTTCGGCTCCTTCTTCCTCGCTACCTAGAGTCATATTGTACAGACCGGACCATCCGGTCTATACAGGCTCGACTCTGGCAGTTTCCTCATTGAATTTTCTCGCTAGATTGTTCTCTCCTCTGATGCCCATACTGTCCGGTCACTCCTTGACCGACTGTCTGGTCTCTTCATCCAGAAGCTGAAACTTCTCGTCCACGCTTGACTTCATTTCTCGGCTTCTTCGAAAATCTCCTTGGCTTCTCCACTGTCACCTAGTGCATGTGATTTCACTGAGCATCCATGCACATCACCCACTAGACATGACCTAAGAGAAATGACTTAGACCCCCTTGATAGTTCGGTTTTTCCTATGGACTCAAAGCCCTAACAACTAGACAAGTGTTCCAAACACTTGCTCCATAGCTTGTCCTCGGCTTTGATCCATCTCCATTAACCCTTGGACTCCATCAAGCTCACAAGCCTCCATGCTTGTGGTCATTGTTATCAATTGCCAAGGCAACCATCATTCATATGATTTGTAGTTGAGTTTAGAGATGAATCCTACATAGACAACACTCGTGTAGATATTAGCCCACAATTTCATAGTTGTCATCTATCACTAAAACATTCATACCTTGGGGATCCCTCCATCAATGGTCATGAAGCTTACACATATGTATATAGGTTTTGTATTGTAGATCAACATATGGCCATGGTAGGAATTTATATCATTGAGGAACTTGTCATTTTTATCAAATTAATTCTCCGGGTGTCAAGTTCACAAATTGAGCAGGATCATAGCAGCCCTTACTAACCATATCATATCTCCCAACAACCTAGATGGATAACGCTTATGCCACCCACTAGTATGTTTGAAGTGAAATTTAATTATACCAACAAAACAAAACTAAATGGAGTGCTAGGTTGTAAACCGGGCATATAAAAGGAATAAAAGACAGAGCAACTATTCCTCATCTCAACATAGGAAACCTTATGCATTCATACCACTCATGAATTTATTCATTTATTTTAGTTTTTCTATTTATCATGCATGTGAATGGGAAACAAATCTTTTTGTTTTTTTTAATTTTATCATGCATGTGGTGATGGAAGGGAAATGATTCAAGGTACCTCACATTTAGGGGGGAAGAACTTCCCCCCAAGCTGGCTTGTGCTCACTTGAACAATGGTGGTTGTCTGTAGTGGAATGGTTATTTCCCATGGTTATAGAAATGATAATCCAGGTTAGGTAACCGAATCTCATTCACATACCCAGGGAAGACAAATAGATCAAAATGCCATCGAGAGCATACTTGAGAGTCTATCCCTACCAAATATATCTCTCGCCTTGATAAATACGGGCATTGATGGAATCATCAGATGGAGCTAGATTGAGCAGCCCATAGTTATGTGCAGGGCGAGAGATAAAAGATGTTCATTCAATTTTATATATTTGTGTAAGGATCTTGATCCATTGCTTAACCATGGCTAGAACTAGTAAAGTTTTAATCTTACTAACCATACAGAATAAATTTTAATATTATTATCAGGTATGGTCCTAAGATCCTTCTTTTAGGAAAAAGAGTAATAGTCATCCACTGTTGCAAAGAATGCAAGGTAGGATTATGGACATTTTTTGTTCTAGGCCAAACGCAACATGATTGTCGAGATCCTCCCAAAATGTGCTTTTAACAATACCCTCAAATGCAACATTTAAGTTTAAAGCGCATAAGGAAGAAAAGCCTAGCATGTAACTAAACTGCCTCCAAGTCAGAGAGAATTCAATTTCAACGAACCAAAATAAAATCATCTGATCATCCAAACCAAGGGTGCATAAAGACTGGATTGTGAGCAAGTATGAGCAAGGCTCAATTACCATCAATAAAGTGCTTCACCCTATAGCATAGAAAACAGAAGCAAAGCTTTTATCCATACCTTTTATGGAAAGAAAGTTCAGATCATATGCTCGCATAGGGGCATAAGACCGGCCAGTGATAGCCCGAAGGATACCATGTTCTTTCTTTCCAACCAAGTGGAAGATGTTATTGGAGGGAAGCTTGAGCAGGGTTGTGGCTTCTTCCTCCTTTGGCAATTTCTCCACTTGTGCATCCTCCATCATACATTGGTCGTGTGTGCCCGCCAACTTGTATTTCATTACTGCACATGTGAGCAAACCCACACAAGAGCAACTCGAACGGGGGTTAAGGTTAGTTTAAAACCAATCGAAAGCTCCATTGGTAGCTCTTGCAAATGAGGGACCAACTTGAGAATGCAAATGTTTTTGGCAGAATGTCAGAGTGTTTAATGATGCCAAAGCCTAGAGAAAATGATGACAAATGACCAGAGCATAATGGAGAGGTGTAATATGTGAATGAAGTGTAGAACTTCCTCTCATGGACCTTGCCTCAAAATGCAAAGCGAAACAATAGTCATATTGAGACATGACAGTTGCCAGCTAGCAGTTAGGACAAGTGGGGCTAGAGAGCCATTTTTCTTTTGTCAGGTGACCAATAGGCCTGGTCGCTCGACCAAGAGTGGCCCCTTTGGTTCTCTGCTCTGGTCTATAGGCCCAACTTGTGGTGGCCCACAAGAAAGAAAATATATTTCAAGGAAAAACATTTTTTATCCTTTGTACTCTCAACTTCTCAAAAGATGAACTCTGAAATTCTATATTATTTTTATATATAATTTTGAAAAAAAGGAAATGGGTTAGAATAAATTCTAACATGTAGATGTGGTGGAAAATCAAATATGCAAATGCATTTGAAAATCCATAGATTGGTGGAAAGAAAATACGAGATAAGTACCAATTTACCTTTGGCAATGGCTCACCAATTTTAATTCCAATGAGAGGGACACTACCCTATTTTCACTTAAAGAGAAACCAAAGCAAAGAGAACCTATCTAGACAATGGTAATTAATAGAAATATAATTAGGAACAATGCTAGTGATTCTCTTTAACCAATGCCTTCCCCAGCAAAGGCGCGAGAAATGCTTGTTGACATCTGCTAAGTCACACCAAATAACTAGACCTGGGCAAGGCGCCAGAACTACTTGTGGGCAAGTAAAATCCTCAAGCGCACGGACATCCCATTGTTGCATTTCACCACTAGATTACTCCAATGGCTGACATATTATAGTTCTCCCAAGGGAAGGCGATGGTTAAGAGATAGCATGTTCATAAGCATATAACTAACAATATACGAAAGTAATAGATAGGGGTAAGGATAATAAATGATAGTATATAGTGACACACAGAACAATCCAATCTAACATTAGTCCAAAGTCTAGGTTAAGTGGGTTAGGAAGAGTTAAGTTAGATACATGCAACACATACAAGCCTATGTCCTACACCAAGCCGAGACATGAAGGATTAATAAGCACATGAGGGCTGTCACCACCTGCTGGCAATCCTTTACTATGACACATGGCAAAAGGGCAATTAAGTCCTTACCGTCACACCTATTACTGTTCGTGGGGCAACCAAGCTTTCAAAGATATTACTGTTTGTGGGGCACACCTACGCCATGGTTTGCAATATGTGATGAGTAATTAACATTAGTTGAGTCCGTGTTTGAGTTGAAATGTGGGAATCTAGGGATTGTAGGAGTTTGTGCATGTCATGGTTTTGACTAACCGGAGTTGGTGAGGATGTTCGAGAGTTTGCAGGAGTTGGAAAATATGTTTGCTTGTCTCATGATGTGTAGGTCACTGGGATCAACTTGGCGGTCAACAGTGAGAGGATCGGGCACAAGTAGGAGACTTGGGGCAGGACGAACAGGAGGCCGGGTGAAGTCAAGGGTGATCCACAACGTACACGTGAAGAGGCATGAAGCACGGACAGTTTCGCGGTTGAACCTCAAAACCGTGAGTGGTGATCAAGACGACAGGGTTGACCAAGTCAAAGGTGATCGGGCGTCGGTGCAAGTACAGGCTTCCAATGGACCAGAGGCGGGGGAGACTTGCCGACGAGGAAGATCATGGGACGAGGTGACACACGTTAAGATCAAGAAGTTGCACTTTAAGAAGCGTGCAAGGCAGTTTCCCGGTTTGGGCCTCAAAACCGGTGGTGGCGATTGGAGGTGCACGTGGCACCATCACGGAGCTTGTGTCGAGACAAAGCGAAGTTGTGAAAGGCTCGATGGCGTTCGGGCGAAGGAAAAAGAGTTGGATGGTTTTGCCCCTCGTGGTAGGTGGCAATGAGTTATAGGTCAAGGGTAGAGTTGTCTTCGACCCTAGGCCTATATAAGAAGAGGTGTGGCTGGTGGGAGAGGTGCCTCTTCCTATTAGCCTTATGTTAGGTGTTCATTCAAAGTGCTAGGAGAGAGCTTCATGTAAAGAGGAGTGTAGTGGGTGTGTGAGAGACATCTCTTGCTCTTCCAAATAGTGCGAGGAAGAGGGTGGCTTCCTAGCCTTGTATCCATGGATCTTGTAAGCATGTTTCTATGATATGAGAATTATTTTCATGCTCAAGATCTTCCTTTCTCCCTAAATCCTGAATTTGTCTTTTCTCTATTTTTGGAGCTATTTTCATGAGAATTTTTTATCTCCTTTTTGGACAAGTTTTTGGGATAGATTTCATTCGAAACTTGGTGATATGATGAGCTAGAACAAATCCCCATAGGTCCTTGACCAAATCCATAGGTCTAGCATCTTCGATTTGAAGGATTTCTTAAGTTTTCCGTTTTTGGTGTTCTTGGCACAAGATCTGAAATTCATGATGATTCCTTTAGCCAATTGAGTGGATCTTCTAGTATTAGGGTCATGATGTGTTGAGGATTCACTGCTCCAAAAATCACATCATTTGGAGTTCGTTTGATTAGGTTTTGGTCAAGTTTTTGCCTAATCCTGAAACCTTTTTTCTATTCTGTCGGGGTCGACCGGCACTGCCGACGACTAGGACAGGCACTGCCGGTGGATCAAAACTCGGATCAGCACTGCCGATGCCACGACCAGCACTGCCAGTGGCTTGAGTCCAAACCCCGCACCAGCACTGCCGATGGCCAGACCGGCACTGCCGATGCGCTCTGTTTACTATGTTTGAGAATACCTCACCGGCAACGCCGATGGGCTTTACCGGCACTGCCGATGGTGCCAACCGGCACTGCCGATGGCTGTGATCGGCACTGCTGATGGTGGTCTAGTAAGGTGATTTGTGTGCCCCTCTTTGACTGATTCAAGTCTTTGCTGTTCCCTTTTGTTTCCGTTGTGTTCCGCTGTTGTAGTTGATCACTCCTAGGGTTAGCACATCACAAGTTGGTGTGTATAGCCTTGATGATCGGGTTAGAGGTTGGCTTGGGTTGTAATTGGGACATAGGCCAAGTTCTTGCGAAGAATTTTTATTGCTTCCCATTCACCCCCCCCCCCCCTCTCTGGTCGCCATCTTGGTCCTTCATTTACCAACCTAAGCACCATGCTTACATTATAAATAATACTCTTGATTCCCATGGGACTTTGGCCATTCCAACCAACAGGACTAGAATAAGAGTACACCTAACTCTGACCTGATAGATCAACAATTCAAGTACTAAAGGTTGCATAACTATGACCCTATGGATCAACAAGTAAAGGGGTGGGACATGCATAGCTTTAACCCTACAGATTACCAAGCTACAGGCTATAGTTTACATAACCCTAACCCTACGGATTAACTAGTCATGGACTAAAGCATGTCTATCCACAATATGCATTGCCCGAGTGTTGGGACATAGGTTGATTAGCATAAGTATGTGAAGCATGTAACAACCAAACATGACTAGGCAATAACCATATATAAATCACATGACTATCACACTAATATAAGGATAAGGCATAAGGAATAAAGAATAAAATAATATTAACAAAGTGGTAAGTCTTACAAGAGAGGACTAGAGTAGAACTAACCCAAAGCTCTCCAAGACTAGGTCGAGGACCTCTAGTCACCTCTCCTCTATCCTAAACTCTACTAGGACCTTAAGATTAATTGTAATGCTAGAGAATGGATTCTTCTTGGTGTGTGTTGGAGTGGAACTCTCCCCCTCTATTTATAGGGTCGATAACTCGATACTAGAGAGTAACCGCCACGAAACCAGCATGCATCGATGTTGCCAAAGGGTTGAGTGGGTAACACGTGGAAGCCCGGCCGAAAAGGCCTCAAGACTAGGTCGGGCGACCAAGAGGGAAGGTCGGCCGACCTGGCCCTGGGCCTGTTGGTCCAGTGCTTTCTTCAGGTGGCTGACATGTGGGTCCTCTTCCGATTTAAGTTGGTGTTCTCTCGTGCAATCCTATGTAGCCATGTCATTGATCCGTAGGGAATCCAGTTGGCGCTCTCCTATTGGTCCGAGTGTTATTTCACGGATCTTGCTCTATTTCTCCACTCCTTTCGTATATATTCTCTGCATGCACATAAATATCCAAGGACAAGTGGAGTCTTATTAATCCTAGCTAACATGCATTTATGAAATGCTAAGTCTTCCCTTATTTGTGGCTATATTGATAGTCAAAATTTGTATTTAACGACCATCAACATTAGGATAGTATTCTAGATCTTGTATGAGTTAGATTTGCACATATAACTACTATGCATGGTAGGAGGTACGTGTAGAGGTGAAGTCGTAGACTAATTCAGGGGACTGCTCATGACAGGAGACCCTCAAAAAAGTCTCTTCATCACTCGTTTAGGCTCTTTGTACCCAAGTAATCATGTCTATGATACTATTAGAATATGCTTCGTGGTTATGATCTCAACTAGCAAATTATCTGGCTAAACTCATTAAAACATGTTTCTTGTATGCTGCTTTGCAACCCTTAACAACTTCCTCTAAAAAAGCATCCGTGCTGATCGGCATAGAAATGCGTCGATCGGCACAACCCTAGCCTACCGACAAACAGCTTCATCTTTAGAAGCTTAATTAGGTTTTTTATCAATTGCTTTGCTTAATTCCCACTGGACTCTGTGGACACGATTAAACCTTGGAATATTCTAACGAAAAATATGCTACATCTGTACATCGACCTCTTGCAGTATACAAGTGGGTGTGTAACTTCAACGAACAGCTACCACTAGTGCAGCCAGAACTACACCACCAGTCCATGATTACACTACAGGCTCAAAACATTCTGGTGACCCAGCTTGAATGTTTACACTATAGCAGTATGAGACTGAAGGTTCGTCATGGTAGAAAGCTAGTAGTGCATAACAAGGATATGGCCCTGAGTCGATTGGGACAGCTCCACGCCACGATGGACATCACTGTTTTTTGGGCTTTAGTTATCATGACTATGGTCCGGAATTAAGGGATCTTATGAGGAGGATGGATGATCTGGATGTGAGAACGGGTGAGATGCAAAACACCCTTACCACTCATGCCTAGACCACCTGAGAGTGTCAGCAGCACAGCGACGACAAGTTTTGTCACCTCCTGAAGCAGCTACGAGTGCACCACGCCGATATGGAGGCATACTACCGTTGGAGTGGATTCGATTTAAACTAACAGCCTTGAGAAAGGACAATTAGGGGAGTACCCCCACCAAGGTGACTTGTATCTTTCCTTTCATTTCTTTTTTTTCTTTGTCATAATTACCTATAAAACCAAATAAAAATTTGCAAAACTAAAAGGAACAAAAAAAGTAGGTTGTCATGCATGCTAGGGATGTTTGTGCCTTCATGTTGAGATGATGAATAGTTGCTATGTTTTATATCCTTCCTATAGTCTCTCGTATACAACTTAGTACTATCAATTTTTTAGTTTGTTGGCTAAACATGCTTGCCTTGAACTTGAATACGTGGGTTGCAAAGAGCTTGATCTAAGTCTAGGTTGTTGTGAGATAAGATATGGTTAGAATAGGGCTGCTATGATCTTTGTCCCAAAGTGAAGCTCAACATCTAGAGATTTTAATTTTTAAAATGATAAAATTGAAAAGTTCCAGAATGATGAAAAATTCCTACCACGGCCATATGTTGTATTTCACTGCAAAACCTTCTACATATGGTGCTTGTTTTTGCATTGAGCTTTATCAAAATGCTTGCAACCTTTGTGAGATCCATTTCATGCTTTTATGATCAAGATTCACGTACACATCCACCATCACCTGCTAAACTCCAACATTAGGAGATAGCAACTCCATTCCATTGCATCCACAACCATATGCTCAACTTCTACGCTAGAAGTTGGCAAAATAAATACTCCATAATTATCATGTTATGAGTCTCTCTCAATTGGTTGCATGGAAGGCATGGCTATCAAAAATAGAATAAATGCTTGCTCTTAATCATGAGCGATCAAGAGAATCATTGGAGGAGCTTAGATCTACTTGCAAAAATCTTTTGAAAAAAAACTCTAGATGGAAAATGGAACACATGGATGAGAGAATGGTGTCCTATCAAAGACCGTTCTATCTTTCAACCACCCAAGATGAAGAGAAGCCAAAAGCCCCATAGGGACTAAGTAAAAGGGTGAGTTACCAAATTCCATCTTACTCAATTAACGATAGAGTGTTTTGTTATGCACTTGGTACTACGGAGAGAATATAAAACATTATAGCAACTCGTGATCAACAACCTGAAGTTTTATCTATGCATCGGGATGAGCAAAGGATCAGCTTGGGGGATTTATTGACGGTCGTTAACTACCATTTCCAACGATCAATATTACTCGATATAAAGGAGGATTCAACATTCCAACCATGCATGTTAGTTAGAATTAATAAAGATCCACTTGTACTTGGAGAAATGCTCACATGCAGGGAATATGCATAAAAGGACTGAAGAAATGCCTCATGATCCGTGGAAATGTACTTCAAGCCAATCACAACAAAGCACACGGATTGAATGGCCCACTTACGGAAGCAAAACACCTCAACAACTGACCTAAGGGTGTTACTAGACAAAAGGGCCCACTTGTCAGTGGACCAGAGAAAGGAGGGCACGTGGGGACTCCCCACTTGTTCGGTCGAATAGGGGTGTTCGATAGAACAGGGAGTGACCCCCTCGTGCATGGCTGCCAAGTGCTGGCACCTATTGGCTCCCCAAAGGCAGTTGTGTGCGTTAGGTGCGGTTACCGAATCTAGGAACCAACTTTGGGCCCTATAAATACAGAAGAGAGGCTTCACTCCAACATACACACTTAGAAGCATCACTCTCTTAGAATTTGTAGTTCCTCTCTAGTTTTAGTGGAGTTAGGCTTAGAATAGAGTCTTCTTCAGTTACCAAGTCTTCTTCGGAGTTGTGGTATGGCTCTTGTATCTTTCTCCTTTTGCAAGACTTTGTTCTATTTTATATATTTAGTCTTTCTATATAGTTGTGCTTGAGTCATTTGTTTCTGGTTTGATTATGTGATTCATTCATATATGTGGTTAGTATGCTTACATGTTAGTACTGTAGTTATACTATACTACCGTGGTAGACATAGGCTCTTACTATAGTCTTTGTTTATATCATTATAGTGATGCATGACTAATGTCTGACTTAGATCATTTCCACATGCTTAGTGTTCACTTAAATCTGATTACTCCTTTTCTGATCCATCACTAGGGGGTTAGGGGTGCTGTTCTAGAGATAGAATGCACTATTTGTTATATCATTATAGTGGTGCTTAGATCAATAGAATGCACTATTTGTTGTGTAGCTCACAGATTGTATTGAGGTAGGCAGTAGGTCTTGACAGTCCCATTTGTCCATTGAAATCCTCCACGTGCGGCTATGCAATAGGCTCTTAGCTAGAATCGTACTATGGATGGAGGGGAAAACCGGATGCCTAGGGTGTGATGATCTGATTGTCTTGCATTGTTTGTGTATCTATATAATAGTATATAATATAGACTATACAACTATATAAAAGCGACATAGGAACTTAGTTATTTCTTTGTCCTTCTCCACTAGACTAGTCTTATTTCTCTTGAGTATGCTATCTATGTGTCCACTACCCATGATTATTTATATTCTTACCCTTATGAGGACTTTGCCTTATAATCCACTACACACATCTGGAACATGGTAACCATATTGATCCATCCCCTTCCTTCCTTTGGAACAAAATAAATACGATATCCTGAATACTTCTGGGTAAAATGCTACAACATTATTCTCCGTGCACTTGTAGATTACCTGCATTTGTTAAAAATACCAAAAATGAGCAAAGGTTCAGCTTGGGGGTTTCGTTGACGGTCGTTAAGTACCAATTTCGACAGTCAATATACCTATAAAAGTAGAAGACTTGGCATTTCATACCCACATGTTAGTTGGGAATAATAGAACTCCACTTGTCCTTGGAGATTTATGTGCATGTAGGGATTTGATATAAAAGAAGTGGAGAAAATAGACCATAATCCGGGAAAACACCATTCTAGCCAATAGGACGGTGCCAACTGGACTTCCCACATATCAAATACGTGGTTGTGTGGGATTCCTCCGTAGAACACCGGCTTAAAATAGAAGAGGACCCACCAGTCAGCCACCCTGAGAAAGCACAAGCCCAGAAGGCCCACTTACTGGTCGGGCAACAAGATAGGACTTGGTCGGCCGATCTGGCATTGAGGCAGTTTGGCCTCCCCTTCCATGTGTTGCTTCCTCAGCCCATTCATTACATTGTTGCGCTAAAGTTCTATAGTGGTTACTCCTTCAAATAGACCTATGGGCCCTATATAAACAAGGGGAGAGCTCCACTCCAACACACACACTCAAGAGCTATTCATTTCCCTCTTTCACTTAGTCATTTCCTAGTCCTAGTGGAGTTTAGTTTAGGTGGAGCCTTGCTCAAGTCTCCAAGTCATAGGAGTTTGGTAATGGCTCTTGTATCCTTTTCCTTATTCCCTTTATGTTTGATTTTGCTCTATTTAAATGGTATAGTTCTTCCATATAGTTATGCTTATGATATATGTTCCTCTTTTGGATATATATCATATTCATGTCATAGGACTTTCTTATGCTTTAATGATGATATAGACTTGCTACCTTGTTGCCAAGATTGGCATATACCTTGACTATAGTCTAAATGGTATAATGCTAGTTGTACTTTAGTCTAATTGTTGTGCCTCAACATTGATTTGTTATTTAAGCAGGTTTAGGGAAGTTGTAGTATTTGATCAATGCTAGAATTCTACTTAAATGTCTAACCGCGGTGCTTAGACAGCTAGGGAAGTGTTGAGTGCATTAGACTGTGACTAGTATAGACTTACTTGTAACTGTTTGACGATGTGACTATATAGGTAGACTAACATTAGAGGTACAACTTTGATCTCCTAACTAAAACCCACTAGAGACTTAGGTTCTTTATTTATCTTTGGGAATGATGCACTGTGTGTCACACTACTACTATTATCATTATACTAACCCCTATATAAACTTTGAGTACTAATACCAATCTTTATGTCTAGGTTATTATTAACAATAATATATTCATGCTACACCTCCGTTTGGTAGAAGTATAAATGACATGTCATTGTAGTAATCCATTGGTGAAATGCTATAATGGTATTTTCCATGTGCTTGCGGATTTTACTCAATTAACACTGAGGTGCATCTTTATAATTATTTTTGGCACCACTGCCAGGGATGATTTTATTGATGTAACTTAGCAAACGTCAACAGACGGCTAGGTAGTATCAAGCACCTCGTAATCCATGGTGTGCAGAGGTAGGCAGTAGGTGGTGACAGCCTTATCTGTCGATTGTACTCCTCCACGTTTGGTTGCCACATGTGTCCTTTAGGTAACATTGCCTTATGTATGCCGTGAAGTTGCCTTGTGCGACGTGTGTCATTTAGATGAAGTGTTGTGTGCATTAGACTATGACTAGTATTGGCTTGCTTGTAATTCTTTGACTATGCAACTAATTAATAGAACAACATTAGAGATACGACTTCGCTCTCCTAACTAAAATCCACTAGCGACTTAGGTTCTTTTTATTTATTATAGGGAATGATGTTCTATGTGTCACACTACCCCTTTCTCATATCTTACCCCTCCATAGATCTTGATTTCTCTATAATCCTATGCTCATGTCGTGGTTATTAAATACTCTATTCTTATATTGCCTTCCTATGGTAAAACTATAAATGACAGCCATTGGAGCAATCTAGTGGTGAAATACTACAAGAGTATTTTTCGTGCGTTTGTAGATTTTACTCTATTGACTCTAAGGTACATCATTGAATTATGTCTGGTGCCTCTACTGGGGATGATTTAATCAGTGTGACTTAGCAGCCATCCTGGTTGGGGCAACTGGTGTGGCTAATTGTTGCTTCTGGACTGCTGTCGCCATGAGGTGTGCCTTGAGCATCTTGACCTGCGGGGTTGTCGCAGGGTGGGCTTTGATTATTGGCCCGAGGGTCTCTAGTAGGGTTGATGCAGCCATGATGGTTTGTTGTGGGGTTGTATAGACTTTCTCAGCATCCTTCTATAAGGTTAGATCTCCCATATTGAGCCATTGTACGATACCCGATCTGTTTTGTCAATGACATGGTCACTCATGTTCGGGGGTACAATCCTCTAAGTCATCCTCCAAGACGGACATCGTGGCACCATCTCGTGGGTCAGTGGTCGTGGCTGTCCCCAGAGCGGGCAACGCTCCTAGTATCACAGATCCCCATGGTGTATCTGGTGCTGTGTGTTCTCCTGGTGTTGCTGGTGCTCCTAGCACTGTGATGAGGACATCACTCCTATGGATACACACAACACTCCTCCAAATCTGGACTTGCAAGGTCCAATGACTAGAGCTCGTGCACGACGACTAAATTTAGAGGTGAGCTCGTTCCTACGTTCTTCGTTATATGTTACTTTTGAGAATGGTTTGCTACCTAATGATTATTTTATGATTAGAAACCATGGAGAAGACCAGGAGATGATGGGAGAAGGAGCTGGGAACGTGGAGGACCAGCAAGAGCTTGGAAGCCAAAGTGGAGGCCCAATCAAAACCGACTTCGAGTCTGTTTCGGGGCCCAGGACCAGTCTGTACTAAAACAGTTGCCCAGGACGCATACGGACTCGGATTTGGACGTTCTACATATGCACGGAAAGATAAGGAGAAGACCTTTCCAATGCCGCCAGCCTCATGTCAAAATTCATCCGGAGTCATCGGGAATCGTCAAAACAAGACAGAGTCCAGAATCTGTGTCGGTGCTGCGTCGCCTATTTTTGGCCTTTGGGCTTTGTATCTAGTTGAGCCCAATTAGGGGCGCGTCCAGAGGGTCTTGCACGACCCTAGGGTCTTTATATACAGCCGCCGCCGCACCATTAGGGTTCGGGTTTTGCTTAGATCAATTCTGTTCATAAACAGTTTCGCCGTTCATCGGTTTGTGAGACCCCAACTTCGAGAGTTTAATCATACATCTGCAATTGTGTTGCAATCTTCGTTGTTCTTGCTTGTGTTCTTGATTCGCAGGCAGGGATCAGCCTTCTCGGCGAGGTCAATCGTCTTTTGGACGGTTGATAACCAGAGGAGACGTCGTGCTGCGATTGCGGGGTTTAGAACGTGCTGTTCTGAAGCCGGATCGATTTGTGTGTCGCCTCCGACCAAATCAACTTACCAAGAACCTTTCGGAAGATTGGGAACCCTTGTCCACATCAAGTGGTATCAGAGCCAGGTTTCGATCCTGGGACCTGTGGGTTATGGGCCCACCACGCTTTCGGAAGATCGGGAACCCTTGTCCACATCAAGTGGTAATCAGAGCTTCAGGTGCACCGTCAGGTTCACACTACCCTTTAGTTTTGTTTTCGTGTTCTTCCTATCGTCCACTGAAAATACCAAAAAAAAAAATTTTCCCCCGCCCATAACCACGTGTTTAGCCTTTGCATATTTCAATTTCAGAGTCCGTAGTGTTGAGTTTGTGCCCTAGTTCTTGTTTAGTCGCTGGTTTAGTTTGTGTTTTTGTCGTCAGTAGTGTTTCCCTTGCAACCCTAGCCGCCATCCCCTTCACCATCCTCGGTTTTGTCGGCTTTGTGTGCTAGGGTTGATTGATCAACACGCCCACTCTAATCCCACCCTAAACCTACCCTCACCACCTCGGACCACTTTTCATAAATTCCACTTTCCGCTGCATCCACCTTGCCAAAAAACTCCCTACCCGACCCCAAGCCCGACTCGGATTTCACTCAAAACCCCGGGTTCTTCATAACCGATTCCGACACCCCTTCGGTAAAACAGCCATAACTTTTCGCTCGGTTGTCCGTTTTGGCTGAAATTTTTACAGGAGATTCTAGACGAAAAGTTGAGCATACCCACACTCGGCTACGCCCTGTGTGCCCTCGTCAAAAAATTCAAAAAAAATCGGGAAGATAAAGAAAAAGTTCATTCAAGTTGAAACCCGACGTTTTCTGAAACTTCAAGATTTTCTGTAGGCCACGTCCTATCTCGGTTTGAGCTGCAATTTTTTGTGGTTTCTTCCTGTTTACTAGTGAGTTGGAAAAAATATCAAAAAAATAAAATAAAAAAAAAGAAATTTGGGATTCCTACTAGTGCTCCATCTAGCCCCCTGGAATTTCTGAGTTCGGCTGTTTTACACTAAGCCCCCTGTGATCGACTGTGTCCCTTTGTCTCTTTGTTTCTTCTTTGCTATCACTACTGTTCTAGGACATAGTTAGACCAGCAACTAGGGACAAGTTATTTGGGCACTTATTCAGCTTTACTATCTGTTTTTGATTTGTGTGCCACTCATATATATATATATATATATATTTGGCCTTCCTAGCTCTACATACTTCTTCTGGACAGCACATAGGTTATTTTGTAACCCTTGCAATCGTGGAACACTTCTCTCTGGTATCCTTCGCTTTGTTGTTTTCAGAACTTTGTAAGAGCTTTGCAAGAAGCTTCCTTTTGCTGTGTTGAGAGGCACCACTGCTTAGTAGTTTTGTAGGGATAACCTTCACCTTTTGTTTCCTGTTTTGGTGTTTCTGATGTCAGGAAGCGATGGAGAGGGTGCTTCACCCTCAAAATTGGATGAGTGCGTGAGCCAAAATCAGTTACAGAAGGCTTTGCAGGCGGTTCAGAGTGATTTGGCAGAGACGATCACCAAGGCCGTCACCGACGCCGTCACCAAGCTTCACCTGGGAGAAAGCATTGAGCGGTTGGATAAGAGAGTCTCTAAGCTAACCGATCAGGTTGTCGAATTAGAGACCGCTCACAAGACCAACAACAACAACAACAACAACAACAACAACACCAACACCAACACCAACAACGACGTTGAAGACGATCATGATGAAGCAACGGTGTATAAGGTTGATGGCACCGTCGATAGGTCAGCTACAAGGACCGCAAGGTTACGACGTCGTTTGCAACGTAACCCTCAAGGTATGGGTGGTTTCTAGAACCACAACCGTCGCACACCAGGTAACCATGCTCCAGATGACCCGTATGCTAAAATTAAGTTCTCAATTCCTTCGTTTTTGGGTCAGTACAATGGTGATGCTTACCTTGATTGGGAAATGATGGTAGAACAAAAATTTAATGCCCACCTTGTTCTTGAACAACATAGAGTTAGACAAGCCACTAGTGAGTTTAAGAACTTTGCTATTGTTTGGTGGAGTGGTCTAGCTGCTGAAACCGAATTGCCTACTACTTGGGAAGAACTTAAGGTACAAATGCGTGATCGTTTTGTTCCTCCTTCTTTGTATAGAGAAATTCGTAATAAACTGCAGCGTTTAGATCAAGGAGATAAAACTGTTCAGGAGTATTTTAGTGAGCTTCAGAAGGGTTTGATTCGTTGTGCTGTGGTTGAAAAAGTAGAGGATCAGATTTGCCGCTTTTATTCTGGTTTGAGAAAAGAAATTCAGGACATCCTTGATTATAAAGAGTTTTATACCCTCAACCAGTGTTTCCAGTATGCTATGCTTGTAGAGAAAGAATCACAGGGACTTTTCCAGGCTTTTGAGGAGTACAGCAAGTCCCGGAATTTCTACCCACCACGACCGACGGGGACTTCAGGGCTGCCCAAGCCATCTTTCCGGCCGCCCCCACCAGCTAGTGTTGTTTCTGCAGCACCAAGAACAACCCCTGCCTCTTCTACGCGCTCAGGTAAAAATTCTGTGCAGGTACCGGCTAGTAGTGCCTCCTCTGTTGCTTCGACGGGACGCACTACAGGGATTCAGTGCCACCGCTGCCATGGTCTTGGCCATGTGCAGAAAGATTGCCCAAGTAGCCGGGCATATGTGGCGACAGATGATGGCGGTTACATGAGCACCTCCGATGTGGAGGATGAGGAGGAGGATGTCGCTGCCACCAGCGGTGACCTCGTCCTTGGTGGCGGAGCTACCACGGGCTACATGAATATTATTGTGCAGCGTGTGCTTAGCACACAAATCTAGCAGCTCGAGATGATGCAGCGACATAACTTGTTCCAGATTTTCTTCGTCATCAAGAACCGTCGTGCACGTGTCATCATTGATGGAGGAAGCTGCAACAATTTGGTGAGTTCTGATGTGGTTAAGAAGCTTGCTTTGACCACACGCCCACATCCACATCCATACTACATTCAGTGGTTAAATGACTCTGGAAAAGCTAAGGTAATACAAACTTGCAGAGTTCCTTTTTCCATTGGTTCCTATGTGGATTCTGTTGATTGTGATGTTGTACCCATGCAAGCTTGTTCACTTTTATTGGGTAGACCTTGGGAATTTGATAATGATGCTGTACACCATGGTAAAAGTAATAAGTACACTTTTATGCATAAAGGAACTAAAATTACTTTGTTACCAATGACCCCTGCTGAAATTGTACAAGCTGACTTAGAACGAGCTGCTAGTTCGAAAAATAAAAGCCCTGAAATTCAGCAACCTGTTAATTCTGCTTCTACACCAAGTAATGTTAATGATTCTTCAAGTTCTAAGGGTGCTGCAATTAAATTACAAGGTCGTTCATGTCTTGCCACAAAATCTGAGCTTGCTGAAATTTCTACTGATGATATTTGCTATGCTTTGATATGCAAACAAGCCTTGTTTTCGCTTGGTAATATTGCTTCTAGTGCTTTGCCTTCTGCTGTCACTAACCTTTTGCAGGAGTATGAGGATGTTTTCCCAGCTGAGATATCCCCGGGATTGCCACCTTTGAGAGGGATTGAGCGTCAAATTGATTTGATTCCTGGTGCTACTTTACCAAACCGTGCTGCTTATAGGACCAATCCTGAGGAGACTAAGGAGATACAACGACAAGTCCAAGACCTTTTGGATCGTGGGTATGTTCGTCAATCACTTAGTCCTTGTGCTGTTCCTATACTTTTGGTTCCTAAGAAAGATGGTTCTTGGCGTATGTGTGTAGATTGTAGAGCCATTAATAACATTACTATTAGGTATCGTCATCCTATTCCTAGGCTAGACGACATGCTTGATGAGTTACGTGGTGCTATAATTTTCACTAAAATTGATTTGCGTAGTGGCTACCATCAAATTAGAATGAAACTTGGAGATGAATGGAAAACAGCTTTCAAAACCAAATTCGGGTTGTATGAGTGGTTAGTAATGCCTTTTGGGTTGACTAATGCACCCAGTACTTTCATGCGTTTGATGAATGAGGTTTTAAGACCTTTTATTGGCAAATTTGTGGTTGTTTACTTTGATGATATCTTGATTTATAGCAAATCCATGGATGATCATATGATTCATATGCGTGCTGTTTTTGATGCTTTGTGAGTTGCACGTTTATTTGGTAACCTTGAGAAGTGCACCTTTTGCACGGATCGAGTCTCTTTTCTTGGCTATGTTGTGACTCCACAGGGAATTGAGGTGGATGAGGCGAAGATTGAAGCCATAAAGAGCTGGCCTGTACCAAAAACTATCACACAGGTGAGGAGTTTTCTTGGTCTTGCAGGTTTCTACCGCCGCTTTGTCAAAGATTTCAGCACCATTGCTGCACCATTGCATGAGTTGACAAAGAAGGGCGTTGACTTCCATTTTGGTAAGGTACATCATGAGTCTTTTGATGCTTTGAAGGACAAACTTACACATGCACCATTGCTGCAATTACCCAATTTTGATAAGACTTTTGAGCTTGAATGTGATGCTAGTGGTATAGGCATTGGTGGTGTTTTGATGCAAGATGGTAAACCTGTTGCATATTTTAGTGAGAAAATTACTCGGCCTGTTTTGAATTATTCCACGTATGATAAGGAATTATATGCACTTGTACGTTCTTTACAGACGTGGTGTCATTATTTGTTGCCCAAAGAATTTGTTATTCATTCTGATCATGAATCACTTAAGTATATTCGTTCTCAATGCAATTTGAACCGTAGACATGCTAAATGGGTTGAGTTTATTGAGTCTTTTCCTTATATTATTAAACATAAGAAAGGGAAGGATAATGTGATTGCTGATGCTTTATCTAGGCAATATACTTTGTTGTCTCAACTTGATTGTAGAATTTTTGGACTTGAGGCAATTAAAGAACAATATGTTGCTGATGTTGATTTTAAAGATGTATTGCTGCACTGTAAAGAAGGTCGTGCTTGGCACAAATTTGTGTTGAATGATGGTTTCTTGTTTAGAGCTAACCGCCTATGCATTCTAGTTGGTTCCGTTCGTCTTTTGTTGTTGCAGGAGGCGCATGGAGGTGGATTGATGGGTCATTTTGGTGCTAAGAAGACAGAGGATATTTTGGCCACACACTTCTTTTGGCCAAGGATGAGGAAAGATGTTGAGCGTTTTGTTGCTCGCTGCACTACATGTCAAAAAGCTAAGTCTCGATTGAATCCACATGGTTTATACATGCCACTTCCTGTTCCTTCTATTCCTTGGGCGGATATTTCTATGGACTTTATTTTAGGACTGCCTAGGACTAAGAGGGGGAGTGATAGCATTTTTGTTGTTGTGGATCATTTTTCCAAGATGGCACACTTTATACCATGTCATAAAACTGATGATGCTAGTTATATTGCTGATCTTTTTTTCAAAGAAATTGCACGTTTGCATGGTATGCCTTCTACTATTGTTTCAGATCGTGATGCAAAATTCTTGAGTCATTTTTGGCGCACGCTTTGGAATAAGTTGGGTACAAAGTTGCTATTTTTTACAACTTGTCATCCACAAACTGATGGACAAACTGAGGTTGTGAACCACACTTTGGGTACTATGTTGCGAGCTATTTTGAAGAAAAATTTGAAGCAATGGGAAGAATGCTTACCTCATGTTGAGTTTGCTTATAATCGGGCAACACATTCTACTACCAAGGTAAGTCCATTCAAGGTAGTGTATGGTTTTGATCCTCGTACTTCACTTGATATACTTTCTCTACCTATTAATGAGAGAGTTCATGTTGATGCTAAGGAGCGTGCTGAATTTATTTTGCAAATGCATAAGACCACTAGACTTAGCATTGAAAAGATGAATGAAAAGTATAAAATTGCTGGTAGTAAGGGTAGAAAGGAAGTAAAGCTTGATGTAGGAGATTTAGTGTGGTTACACTTAAGGAAGGATAGATTTCCAGAATTGAGAAAGTCTAAACTAATGCCTAGAGCTGATGGTCCATTCAAAATAATGGAGAAGATTAATGATAATGCATACAAACTTGAGTTGCCTCCCGAGTTCGGGGTTAGTCGTACTTTTAATATTTCAGATTTGAAACCATACTTGAGAGAAGAGGATGAGCTCGAGTCGAGGACGACTCTAATTCAAGAGGGGGAGGATGATGAGGACATCACTCCTATGGATACACACAACACTCCTCCAAATCTGGACTTGCAAGGTCCAATGACTAGAGCTCGTGCACGACGACTAAATTTAGAGGTGAGCTCGTTCCTACGTTCTTCGCTATATGTTACTTTTGAGAATGGTTTGCTAACTAATGATTATTTTATGATTAGAAACCATGGAGAGGACCAGGAGATGATGGGAGAAGGAGTTGGAAACGTGGAAGACCAGCAAGGGCTTGGAAGCCAAAGTGGAGGCCCAATCAAAACTGACTTCGAGTCTGTTTTGGGGCTCAGGACCAGTCTGCACTAAAACAGTCGCCCAGGATGCATACGAACTCGGATTTGGACGTTCTACATATGCACGGAAAGATAAGGAGAAGACCTTTCCAATGCCGCCGGCCTCATGTCAAAATTCATCCGGAGTCATCAGGAATAGTCAAAACAAGAGAGAGTCCAGAATCTGTGTCGGTGCTGCGTCGCCTATTTTTGGACTTTGGGCTTTGTATCTAGTTGAGCCCAATTAGGGGCGCGTCTAGAGGGTCTTGAACGACCCTAGGGTCTTTATATACAGCCGCCACCACACCATTATGATTCGGGTTTTGCTTAGATCAATTCTGTTCATAAACAGTTTCGCCGTTCATCGGTTTGTGAGACCCCAACTTCGAGAGTTTAATCATACATCTGCAATTGTGTTGCATTCTTCGTTGTTCTTGCTTGTGTTCTTGATTCGCAGGTAGAGATTAGCCTTCTCGGGGAGGTCAATCGTCTTTTGGACGGTTGATAACCAGAGGAGACATCGTGCTGCGATTGCGGGGTTTAGAACGTGCTGTTCTGAAGCCGGATCGATTTGTGTGTCGCCTCCGACCAAATCAACTTACCAAGAACCTTTCAAAAGATCGGGAACCCTTGTTCACATCAGGAGTTCTCCAAGAGCGCCATCAGCACCAACACGCTGAATGCTATGGTCGTCGATGACATCCTACCGGAGCAGGCATGCCTGAAATGCAAGGTACCAGGATCTAAATCTCATCCCCTCCCAATTCATAATCAGATTGTGGTCTTCTACTCATTCTTCGAGCGTGGCTTCGGAGTTCCCTGTTGTAGCTTCTTGCGCAGGCTCCTTTTCTTTTACGGGATTGAGCTGGCCAATCTCAACCCTAACTCCATCCTACACATCGCCATCTTCGTGCACATGAGCGGAGCATTCCTTGGCATTCTACCCCACTTTACTTTTTTCCGCCACCTCTTTGTCCTTTGTCCCTTGTTGTCTGCCGTCAATCAAGAAGCCATTGGGGGCGTAGGCATCCAGCTCTAGAAGAAGTACTTGTACATCGATGTTCCATTGGCCACAGGGAACAAGAAATGGCAGGACGAATGGTTTTATTGGGATAATCCTCCCCCAGCCATCTCAGACTTTACTGGCGCTAAGGCTAGCCCCCAATCCTCTTGAACTGAGAAGCCAAACCCAAACGACACTCAAGTTCAAGGTCTTCTGAAGAAGATTGCCAGTCTGAAGAAGGAGGGAATTGACAGTGTCACCATAGCCAAGCGCTTCATTGTGCATTGAGTGCAACCCCTCGAGCAACAATGCCACTCAGATTGGGACTACACTTCTGACGATGAAACTAGGGAAGTTCCCAACCCTCCCAACGCAACTTTGCGCAAAGCTCACCTTAGCAAGATGTTCGAGTCGATCGGTCCTCGAGATCATGAATTGATCAAGAAAGCATACAACAAGGGCACTCATCAGACCCGAGTAAGCAATAGCTTCTACTGCATATTCAATTGTTGATTTAACAAAGATATTCTTTGCCAATATTGTCTTCATTCATGTGTGTAGGTACTTGACACTTATGTGTCTCACCCTCTGCTCCCGCCGACTGACTCGGAAGGAGTGCACTATGTCGCCAAGCCACCTCCATAGACCGACCCTACTAGGACAAGTTTATTAGTGAGCGTGCATCAAATTGATTCCGTCGATGCAAGCGGCTCTACCATCCCTGATGTCAACCTGACCTCTCCCGATCAACAGGTCAAGTTGGTCACCCACAACCAAAGACAGTACCGAGGGGATGGTGATGATGAGGAGGAGGAGGAAGAGAGTCCTCAGGATGTAGCTCAGCACTCCCCGCTTCCACTGACCGACCTTCAAGCCAGTCGGAGCCCCCGAGCTGAGTGGTTGGAGACGTAGGAGTGGCAGAGAAGACTATGGAGGTGGTGAAGTGATCATCCTTGAAGAGGAAGCAATCTGATTCGTAGACCAGTTCTATGAAGAAGAAGGTCTGTAGGATTAAAATCAAAAAAGCCTGTGAGTAAGTTTCCTCATCCCTTCAAATCATGATTGACTTATTCTAGAGTTTTTTTGACCTCTGAATTTCTTGTTCGTAGTGGAGATGCCTCCCAGTCGACTAGAACGCAGAGCGTATCCCTGTCTAAAGACATGGTATGAACTCTTGCTCTTAGTCCGACCAAGTCACCTCAGTCGATCGCTACGCCATCAAGCGTGTAGACTGAATCAGCGAAGTCTCCTAATGCTCCAGCACCACCGAAGACCGCCGCCCTATCACAGACTATCAACATACCATCTCCTGATAAAGACCAAACCGCATCAGTCGAGAGGCCGACTGGTCAACTGGACGTTGAAGATTTGGAGATCCTCTGTCAACATCGCAAAGCATCCAAGGTACATCAATACCAAGGTCCTTTTCCACCTTCGTCAAGTTATATGAAGTATTAATGCACCCTGCCTCTCTTTGGTCAGAAAACGTATTCTCTATTGGAGAGAAAACAGGCGTGGATTGACTTCCTTGAGGCTGAAAGCTTCAGTAATGCACTTTGAGTTTTTACTGTACAAATACTATTCCTGTTAACTAACATGGTGCCATTCTGATTTTTCTAGTCACTAGTCAGCAGTACTCCAAGGCTAAGGAGCAAATAAACTAACTACTGACCGACTTCAAGGCAGCGACCACCTCTTTGGAAAAGAGCTGTCTCGATAGCGTAGGTAAAAGACTAATAAGTCTTTCTATCTTCATTGATTCCCATGCTAGAAATTTTGTATTTATCTTCAGCTCATGAGAAGAAACCAATCGACTTGGAGAAGCTTACTTCAAACCAGCAAAGGTATTAGATACTCTGACTGCAGAGAAGAATAACCTCACCAAGTCACTTGAGGAGCATAGCGCCGAGAATGCTCAAATGAAGAAAAAGCTGGAAGAGGCCGAAGAGCAGAGTGCTGAAGTCATTCGGCTGAAGAAGAAACTGGAAGAATCCGAGGAGAAGCTGAAGGAATCCAAAAGCTCTGCCACGGCCTTTAAATGTAATGCCAGTAAGCTCTTCACTGTCTTCTTTGTCATCAATCGTGCAAGCTTCAACTTTTGACATGCTTGTGGATCTTGCAGCTTTATCTTATGGTGCTCGGAAGGCTTTGGATTATATCCTCAGGCAATTGAGCAGCACACTAGGCGAGTAGCTATCAAAGCCAGGAGCCAAGTGTTGGCGATTTGTAAATCTTGGAATCCTGAGCTCTCCGAAGATAAAATCACGGAGGGCTTCAATCCCAAGAAGACAGTCGACCAATGTCAGCTACTACTCGACTCTATGCTGGAGACCTATAGAGTCTTAGTGGAGAACATTGACATGGCTCCAGCCCTTCCGACTCCTCTAGCGACTCCGGATGTTGAATTAGAGGATGACGCCTCTTCTCCTTCACAGGAGGTGTAAATATCTGTGTAATGAAATACATTAGTAGTATTTAGATATGGATAGAATATGTCCCTTGTGCAAATAAAAGTTCTTTTCTTGCTTAATTGTTTAAACAAGTAGAAATTCGACCAAGAAGTCATAAGAGCAATCTCCTGTTCCTTAAAGTAGATTGGTTAGTACTTAACTGATGTATTCGCGCTATAGCACTTAAACCTTTTTCCCATAAGGTATTAGAGATTAAAGCAGAAGATGCAGCGGTCTGCCTTATCATATTAGGTCGTAATTCATAACTACGTAACAATCAGAGTCGACCGGTTGACACATGACCTCTCGCTCTTTGGCTCTGGGTTTAGCGTAGTGGCAGTCTGTTGTGTAGTACAAATTGCATGGTCATACTGATTTAGCGTTAGACCAAAAGAATGAGATTGTATCAAGATTTGAGAAATCGGTCAAAAAAATTCAAAACCAGAATTTTTCAAGGTTAAGGAGTAGTGGGACATTATTACTAGCCCCCTGGCTCGATTGTTTAATGTTTAAATTAAGGAATCGAGACAAATAAGAATGAAAATTATCAAAAACATCTTTCATCAAAAAGACTGAAGTTTCATTCAATAGTAATATACATGAGAATACATAAAAAGACTAAGTATAAAAATGACGTAGTTGGTTAATATTCCAGGAGTTCGATACGTCGTGGCCATCATAGATCAGTCGGTAAGCCCCCGACCGAATGACTTTTTGACCACATAAGGTCCTTCCCATTTAGGAGATAACTTGTATCGATTCTTGGTCGATTGCACTCGGCGCAACACTAATTCTCCAACTTGAAACTGGTGATTTCGGACATTTTTGTTGTAGTAACATCGCAAGCCTTGTTGGTAAACTGCTGACCGCAATAGAGCACGATCACGCATCTCCTCTGCCGCAATCAACTCAAACTATCAGTTATCTTTAGAAAGCTTCTCATCATATCCCTTAACTTGCACCGAAATGAGGTTTACCTCAGTCGGTAACATGAGTTCAGAGCCACAGACCAATGAGAAACGTGTTTCTTCGATAGCTCGACTAACATTGGTACGTAAACCCTAGAGGACCGAAGGTAATTCTCACACCCACCGACCAGCATATGGCTTAAGTTTGTCAAAAATCCGGGGCTTCAACCCCTGAAGAATCATACAGTTGGCCCGTTCAACCTACCCGTTTGCTTGTGGATGAGCCACTGATGCAAAGTGGATTTTTATTCCCATCTCATCAGCATAGTCACGGAATTCCTCAGATGTAAACTGAGTACCATTATCAGTGATGGTATCATGAGGAACTCCAAACCAAGTGAAGACCTCCTTGACAAACTCGACCGCCTTCTTAGAAGTTATCTTATCAACCGGCTTTGCTTCAATCCACTTGGTGAACATGTTGATGGCAACAAACAAATGAGTGAACCCACTTGGCGCCTTTTGGAAAGGACCAACGATATCAAGCCCCCAGACTGCAAAGGGCCAAGTCACGGGTATCATCTGAAGTTGCTGCGAAGGCACATGCGTTTGCTGGGCAAAGAATTGACAACCTTCACACTTCCGAATGACTTGGTGTGCATCTTTCACCGCTGTGGGCCAATAAAACCCTTGCCGAAAAGCTTTGCCGACCAAAATCTTGGAAGCCGCTTGGTTACCACATATTCCTGCATGGATCTCCGCCATTAGCTCCTTGCCTTAAGAAATTGAGATGCAGCGCATCAAAATATTTGATCCTCCCTTTCAATAAAGGAGGTCATCCACCATTAAATGATGAGGACATCACTCTTATGGATACACACAACACTCCTCCAATTCTGGACTTACAAGGTCCAATGACTAGAGCTCGTGCACGACGACTAAATTTAGAGGTAAGCTCGTTCCTACGTTCTTTGTTATATGTTACTTTTGAGAATGGTTTGCTACCTAATGATTATTTTATGATTAGAAACCATGGAGAGGACCAGGAGATGATGGGAGAAGGAGTTGGAAATGTGGAAGACCAGCAAGGGCTTGGAAGCCAAAGTGGAGGCCCAATCAAAACTGACTTCGAGTCTGTTTTGGGGCTCAGGACCAGTCTGCACTAAAACAGTCGCCCAGGATGCATACGGACTCGGATTTGGACGTTCTACATATGCACGGAAAGATAAGGAGAAGACCTTTCCAATGCTGCTGGCCTCATGTCAAAATTCATCCGGAGTCATCAGGAATAGTCAAAACAAGAGAGAGTCCAGAATCTGTGTCGGTGCTGCATCGCCTATTTTTGGACTTTGGGCTTTGTATCTAGTTGAGCCCAATTAGGGGCGCGTCTAGAGGGTCTTGAACGACCCTAGGGTCTTTATATACAGCCGCCACCGCACCATTATGATTCGGGTTTTGCTTAGATCAATTCTGTTCATAAACAGTTTTGCCGTTCATCGGTTTGTGAGACCCCAACTTCGAGAGTTTAATCATACATCTGCAATTGTGTTGCATTCTTCGTTGTTCTTGCTTGTGTTCTTGATTCGCAGGTAGAGATTAGCCTTCTCGGGGAGGTCAATCGTCTTTTGGACGGTTGATAACCAGAGGAGACGTCGTGCTGCGATTGCGGGGTTTAGAACGTACTGTTCTGAAGCCGGATCGATTTGTGTGTCGCCTCCGACCAAATCAACTTACCAAGAACCTTTCGAAAGATCGGGAACCCTTGTTCACATCAAGAGTTCTCCAAGAGCGCCATCAGCACCAACACGCTGAATGCTATGGTCCAGAATCTGTGTTGGTGTTGTGCCACCTGTTTTTGGCTTTTGGGCTTTGTATCCAGTTGAGGCCAATTAGGGGCGCATCCAGAGGGTATTGCATGACCCTAGGTTCCTCATATACAGCCACCACTGCACCATTAGGGTTCAGGTTTTGCTTGGATTAATTCTGTTCATAAACAGTGTCACCGTTCAACGGTTTGTGAGACTCCAACTTCGTGAGTTTAATCATTCATCTGCAATTGTGTTGCATTCTTCTTTGTTCTTGCTTGTGTTCTTGATTCGCAAGCAGAGATTAGCCTTCTCGGTGAGGTCGATCGTCCTTGGACGATTGATAACCAGAGGAGACATTCTGCTGTGATTGCGGGGTTTTGAACAAGTGTTTTGAAGCCAGGTCAATTTGTGTTTCGCCTCTGCCCAAATCAAGATTTACCAGAACCTTTCGGAACATCGAGAACTCTTGTCCACATCATTAAATATCCTCGACATTTAGCCTTCAGCCTTTGTTGCTCTGTGGAATCCATAGGTAGCGTACCCTTACACTACAACAAACTATTTAATCTGTGATGATTTTTTTTTATGATGTTCTTACGGAACATCACAGATTCGCAGCCAATGATACAAAACCCAAAGTTCTATGATGTTTCATCCATTTCATCACAATCGAGCCCAAAACACTATGACGTTTAAGCAAAAATTCACAGATTTGCAATTATGGATACAAAGCCCAAAATATCATGACATTTTATCGATTTCGTCACAATCCTATATTTCTAGAAAAAATAGTAAAAAAATTAAAATAGTTGGATCTTGGACCCTCTTAGCCCAAAGGTTTTAAACTTTCCATCAAGCAACATTTTTCTTTGTTGTTTGTTTCGGTATGTAATTATTTTATACTCTTTTTCATACTGTTCCAGCACTTACCTGTCCAGCCGACTAGCCAGGTCACCGGCCGCACTGGCGCATGTCAACCAAACCAGCCAGGTCAGCCGGCCACCACATCCCCGCCCGCCTAGAAAATGTTCAAAAAAAACGCAGAGAGGGTTCAAACCCTGTATCTCCAGCTCTGGAAGTAGCGAGTCTACCACCAGACCACACCTCCATCGGTGAAAGGTTTGTTATTTAATTTTACTTAAGAGAATAAAATTGGTTGCACATCTGTGGCCACATCCCTTCTTGCAGTGACACGACCTCGCATTTTCTTCGCCGCCACCCACCGTTTCTCCGGCGAGGATTCGGGTTGAGGGTCCACGGAGCGTTGCTCGGCGAGGTAGCTTCAAGTAGATCCCAGGTTGTGCCGCCAACCATTGCCACCGCATTCCGAATCAACGCTGCGGCCACTCTCCGCTGCAGCACCGGCGCCATCCGATTCTCCGCCCACCCGCCGCCGCCTACCACCACCACGCCATAGCCTCGCCCACCACCAGCACACTCTCTGTCGTAGTCTCCCCCATGCCATCCATTACACCTCAGGACTCACCGCGTGCTAGTAGAAGCCGTCATGTAGGCGGCACATCTTGGGCACCGGCGGCACGACTATCAGCCTCCCCGTTTGCAGCCACTGGGCTCGAGGGCCATGGGCGTGTAGGCGGCACGTCTTTGGCACCGGCAACACTACTGTCAGCCTCCCTGACTGCAGCAACAGGCTCTCGAGCGCCATGGCCTAGTAGAGCAGCATGACGTCGAGGCCACTGCTCATCTGCTGCAGCAGCTCCACAAGTGCGCAGCGAGGTATATATCTGAAATTTTTATCTTTGTTTTCTTGATTGTATGGCTTCGAATTGGTTTCAACTTATTCATTTGGGTTTGTCTATCAGATTGATCGAAGTTTGGTTCAGGGTAGATTGTTTTCCCCTGAACACAATGATGGTGTCAAATATTTCATGAGCTTCATTCAAGAAAAGTTCAGTGAGAATATTGAAATTTGTGCCCTTGTAGTAGATGCCTTAACTAGAAGTACTGTTGTCAGCCTCTTGTGAAGAAGCACATTTTGATGAATGGCATGGACAGTAGTTATACTCGATGGATTCATCATGGAGAAAGCATCAATGTAGAAGTTTTTGAGCATCTTGTTGATTTGCATGACAATAGTGATGGTACCATACATGGAGGAGAAGATGACAGTGCTGATCGTTTGGAAGAGCTTATAAGAGACCTACACACTGCAGCAGAACAAGAAAGGCAGAATGAAGATCAGGAAGGTGATGCAGAACCTAATGGTAAGGAGTCTTTTTTTCAAAATTGTGATGAAAGAGGCGAAGCATCAGCTATTTCCTGGTTGTACCAAATTCTCAAGGTTCTCTTTTGTTGTAAAGCTTCTCCATATGAAGTCATTATTTAGGATAAGCAATTCAGCCTTTACTGCAATATTGCAGCTATTGGTAGAAGCATTCCCTGATTGCAATACACTCCCCAAATCTTATAATGAAGCAAAGAATCTTCTGAAGGAATTAGGTCTTGGATATCAATCAATACATGTGTGCTTCAATAATTGTGTGTTGTTCAGAAAAGAATATGCCAAGTATGACAACTGCCCTGTTTGTGGTCTCTCAAGATGGAAAGATGAAGAAAGAAAGAAGATTCCACAGAAGGTGTTGTGACACTTTCCATTGGCACCAAGGCTGAAGAGGATGTTTGCGACCCATGAAGCATGAGAACAAGCACAATGGCACAAGTCAAAGCGGTAGCACAGTGAGAAGAAAATGAGCCACCGAGCCGATGGTGAGGCGTGGCAAGATTTTGACAGAGAATTTCCCGATTTTGCAATAGATGCAAGAAACCTTAGGCTTGGCCTTGCTACCGATGGGTTCAATCCATTTTCAGAAAAGAACACAAAATACAGTATGTGGCCTGTGTTTGTGGTACCGTACAACCTTCCCCTTGGGCCTGCATGGAGGAATCAAACTTCATGATGGCTTTACTTATTCCAGGTCCTACATACCCTGGGAAGGATTTTGATGTATTTTTAGAGCCTCTTGTGGAAGATTTGCTTGATCTTTGGACAGGTGTGCGTGCTTATGATGGCGCTACTCGCAAATTGTTTAAGCTTCATGTTGTAGTTTTGTGGTGCATCCATGATTATCCTGCTTTGAGCACTCTTTTAGGGCGTACCACAAAAGACTATTTTGCATGTACTCATTGTGACAAGAATCCTCTTTCCTACGGTCTAAGGAGCAAAATTGGGTATTTTGGACACTTTCATTTCCTTCCAAAGGGACATCCCTTGCGGAGAAACAATCAATTTGCGGGCCTCTATGAAAGCAATGACCCACTAGGTGAATTCTCTATAGAAGAGTTGATGGCTGAATTGGAGAAAGTTAAGGATGTTCAACCTGGGAAGCCACGAGGTGGAAAAAGGAAGCGTTCTGACTTGGAAGGTGTTCATGTGAAAATTTGGAAACGGATGGTGAGTTTATGGAAGTTGCCATATTGGCATAAATTGAAGTTAAGACACAATCTCGATGTCATGCACATTGAGAAAAACATATGTGAAAGTCTGATTGCAACTATTCTCAATATAGCTAGGAAGACGAAGGACACAGTTAAAGCTAGGCTTGATATGAAAGATTTGGGAATTAGAAAGGAGCTGCAAATTAGAGAGGGTGGAGAGTCATGTGAGATGCCTATACATGTACATGGTACTTTGGCACTTGTCTAACATGTATTCTGTATATAATGTAGGAGACATGTCAAAAGAACAAAGACAACCGAGGTAGGGTCAAGTATCACCAAACAACTGGCACACGCAGTTACCCTGTTGTTGTACAGAATTTGGTAAGTGTTGATGCAAGTTTCATTTGTTAGCTCGTTGTATTTTATATAGCTTGCAGTTCTGCATAATTCACTTGTTAGACAATGTGGTTCATAACTACTATTTCCAGTTGCCGGTAGTAACTTCATATCCATCTTGTTCAAATAAACAAGCAGTTCTGTCAAGTTCAGTTAGCCTACTGTCCTTTTAATACACAAAAGCTTTGCATAATTCACTTTTATAACTATTTGCTGGTTGTAACTGCATATCCATTCTGTACAAGTGAATGTGTTGTTCTATCATGGCCAGAAGCATGTTTTGTCATGTTTAGATGCCACTTTTGTCAAACATGCTGATCTGTCATGTTTTGTCAAACATTCTGTACAAACATTATGTTTTGTCCAGATGCCTAACTCCACATGCATCTGATTAATTAATCTTGCTCCATATAACAATTTCTAGGCACGCGATGAGTACAGTGATAGTGAACCTGATGCATTTGATTTGTTCAAAGTCTGCCACTTCAGCAGGAAAACAAAAGGATATACACCAACGGTACAATCGGCTATTGTAAGTGATCCTTCTAATCGTCCTATTCTGATTTTCTTGTTTTCAACTGCCTAATGAACTTGAACCATGCATGTTTGTTGATTGCTTGCTAGAATGAAATGGCAAGCCGGATGGCTGCAAAACCTAAAGAAGGTGAAGAACCCAAGTCAAAGTCTCAAGTTGTAGCTGACGTGCTTGACCACAACATCAAGAACAATCAATTCCTTCAGAACGTGGGGATGTCGATGTCACGGCCAAGATCCACTACACAAGATGTTGTAGCACGACTGCAATAGGAGAAGATGGAGAATGCTGAGCTTCGATCAGTTGTCATCAATCAATGCAAGCAATTGGAGGAAGCTGAATAGGCAAGGATGAAGGTTGAAGAGATAAGCAAGAAGTGTGCTGACTTGGAGGCCAAGGTTAACCTTTTGCTGGGTACAAATCAACCAAGCTAACTGATAGCTACTTCATTTGCTATTGTTGATTGTTTTGGTGCAGCTGTTTTTGGAGCATGCTCACAGCTTGGAATTGAAATATATGTATGTCTTTGAGCTGAATTCTTGTAAGATTGGCACCTATTAGAGTAACTCGTGCATTGCTAGTTTTGTTGCTGGTACAACTGAGTTGGGCTGAATTTCAGTCAAAATTCATACTGAGTTTAAATATGAAATTATGGTGAAATTTGAATTTGAAATTTTGGTGAAATTTGAAATTGAAATTCTTGTGAAATTTGAATATGAATTACTGGTGAAATTTATTGTGGGTTGAATTGGTCAATTTGATAAGTTTAATGTGGGCTTGTATATGGGCTGAAAATGGCCCATCAATGTGGTCCAGTACAAAAATGGGCCTATTAACAAGTTGGCAATATAAACTAAAAACAATTCTTAGAAAAAGAAGGCCATGTCAGCAGCCGCCACATCATTATCCATGTCATCAACATTATCCACATCAATAACCATGTCAGCTGCCACATGGTAGCCATCTATGACATTTTCTTTTCGTGATAGAAATTGGGTTTGGACTGGGTTGAATGGGCTCAAGGCCAATCTATGACGTTTAAGAAATATCACAGATTGGTTCAATCTGTGATGTTTTTGTTAGAAATGTCACGCAATTTAATCTCAATCCATGACGTTATCTGATATCATCACAAAAGCTGCTTTGTGACGTTTTTTTGGCAATCTATGACAAATTCATAGCATCACAGATTAAATGATTTCTTGTAGTGTTAGTCAGGAATTGGACAATTGGGTCACGCCAGTCGGCTTCCGCACTTTGGTTCATTACTGGTTCGACAACATCGGTCGTCAGCACATCCGAACGAGGAGAAATAGTAGGAGTATCGAGGGTGTGTAGAAAAACACCCGGAGGGACGGCCAATCGCGACGTTCCCATCTTTGCATAGCTCGTCAGCAGCTTGATTATTGTCACCAGGAACATGCGTGAATTTGAGTCCATCAAACTTGTTCTCCAACTTCCTTACTTCTTAGCAGTAAGCAGCCATATTATCGTCCACACAGTTCCTATCCTTAGTGACCTGGTTGATTACAAGAGCCAAGTCACCAAAGATGTCAAGATGCTGGATGCCAAGTGATATGGCAATGCGCAGACTGTGTAGAAGGGCTTCATATTCCGCAATGTTGTTGGACGCGTGAAAACTAATTTGAAGGACATATATGAGCTTCTCTCTCTAAGGTGAGATGAGCACAATTCCTGCCCCCCCCCCCCCGCACCTTGTAATTGGAGTGACCCATCAAAATACATCCTCCAATATTCGATGTCTTGTGGTGCCGGTGGCATTTTAATTTCTGTCCATTCAGAGACGAAGTCTGCCAAGGCTTGTCTCTTAATTGCCAAGCAAGCCACGAACAAAATGGTGTATTGACCAAGTTCGATCGCTCACTTGGCAATCTTGCCGACCACCTCATGATTATGAAGCACTTCTCCGCGAGCGAAAGATGTATGAACTTCAATCGAATGAGCATGAAAGTAATGCTTCAACTTCCTTGAGGTGATCAAGAGTGCATAAAGTAGCTTCAGGATCTGGTGGTAACGTGTTTTGGAGGCATTTAGGATCTCACTAACAAAATATACCGGGTGTTGTACTTTTTGTATATGACCCTCTTCCTCTCGGTCGACTGTTAAAACAGTACTTACAACTTGAGTTGTAGCCGAAACATAAAGTTGAAGCTTCTCTTGGGGCTCCGGAGGCACTAAGACTGGAATATTGCTGAGGTGAGCCTTGAACTCATCCAAAGCCGTCTGTGCCTCTTCTATCCAGATGAAGTTATCTTGCTTCTTAAGCAACTTGAAGAAAGGTAGACCTCTGACTCCTAATCGGGGGATAAAGCAACTTAAGGACACCATGCATCCTGTTAGCTTCTGTACATCCCTTTGAGAGTTTGGTGGTCCCATATCAAGGATCGCGTTGATTTTGTCCGGGTTAGCCTCTATACCTCGTTTCAAAACGATGTAACCGAGTAGCTTTCCCGAAGGTACCCCGAAAACACACTTCTTGGGATTCAACTTCATCGAGTATCATCTCAGGTTGTCAAACGTCTCTGCCAGGTCAGAGAGAAGTTCTCCAACGTTCTGAGTCTTTACCACGATGTCATCAACAATGCTTCTGTATTCCGACCGATCTGAGTTTTGAGGCAGCGTTGAATACCATGTTGGTAAGTGGTGCCAGCATTTTTCAGACTGAACAGCATAGTGATGTAGCAATAGGCACCAAAAGGAGTTATAAAGGAAGTCTTAATTTGATCTTCGACTTTCAGTGGGATCTGGTGATAGCATGAATTGGCATCTAGAAAGCTTAAAAGCTCACACCCGGTTGTTGAGTCTATAATCTGATCGATACGTGGCAGAGCGAAGGGGTCTTTCGGATAGACCTTGTTCAAATCAGCATAATCAACGCACATACGCCACTCTTTATTCTTCTTAGGTACAAGGACTGGATTAGCCAGCCAATCTGGATGATACACTTTCTTTATAAAAGTAGCATCTAAAAGCCTAGCTAACTCCTTCTTCATAGCTTCCTTGTGGTCTTGAGCGAATCTTCTAAGACATTGCTTGGCAGGTGTAGCCCTAGGAGGCACTCTTAATTCATGCTCAATATTTTCCCTAGGAACTCGCGGCATGTCAGAGGGCTTCCATGCAAAGATGTCCCTATTTTCTTGGTGGAAAAGAGTGAGCGTGAATTCTTATTTCTTTCTCGAGATCGGCCCCTACATAAGTAACCTTAGAACAGTCTTCAGGGTTGAGCGATATCTTCTTTGTCTAGACGTCATCCGTTTGGAGTTTCTCCTTGTTGGGCTTCTTCATTGGGATATCTGCATCAGACTTCACCTCATTGCCAACTGCCTTCTGGATCTCTAGCCGGTCGGACACCATCAACTGTCAGTCGGCTAACTCGCAACTCTACACATCGCAATCAAAAGAATTCCAAAGATCAGAGTAGAGGGAGATGATTACCTTGGGGTCTGGCATATTTAAGGTGAGGTATGGATAGTGTGGGACCGCCATGAATTTTGCCATCGCCGGTCTGCCAATAATAGCATGCTAGGCAGACTCGAAGTCGGCTACTTGGAAGATCATGCGCTCGGTCCTGTAGTTCTCTCGGGTACCGAATGTGACAGACAGAGTGATTTGCCCTATCGAAACCGAGGTCTTGCCTGGCACAGTCCCATGGATAGGAGAAATACTAGGTTTGAGGTCATTGACCATCAAGCCCAGCTCTTTGAGAGTCTTGGTGAAGATCAAGTCCAGGTTGCTTCCTCCATCAATGAGTACTCGGTTGAACTTGACCTCCTTCATTGTAGCTGCAAGTACGAGTGGGTAGCGGTCTGGCTTGGGCAGGTGCTTGGGATGATCTGACAGATAAAAAATAATCGGAATCTCAGACCACCTCATGTACTCGGGGCCGGCAGGTTCTACGGAGTTGATCTCTCGTAGTTCCAGCTTTTGCTTGCGTTTGAACGTGTAGGCATCTGGTCCTCCAAAGATGAAGTTGACCTCTTTTTAGGGCTCTTGAAACTCTCCCTCTTCGTCCTTGCTGTCACTGTCGTCGGCCTTGTCCTTGCTGTTGCGTCTTGGTGGATCTTTGGCCACCTTTAGTGCGACTGTCGCAAAGCCCTTCAGACAATAGCAGTCTTTTGCTTTGTGGTTTCCCTTGGGATGCCATAGGCACGGTCCACTCAGCAAGTCGTTCATGGTCTGCTGGTTCATCCGTGTATTCTTCCTGGATCGGTCTACAGCAGAAACCATGTTGTCGGTCTTTCTCTTCTTGTCCTTCTTGGAGGACTCTGGCTTGTCCTAGCGCTTCTCTTTCCCCTTACCGTGGATATCATATAGAGCCGACTCCCCTGAAGCGTACTTGTCCGTGATCTTGAAGCACTCCCGAGCGGTCAGATCGAGGTTATGATTCCGCCGATCGATCTCCCGAACTAGGTCATCACTCTGCAACCCTCCTTGGAAGGCAATAATGATCTTCTGATCCGGGATGTTGGGGATCTCCGTCTTTTTTGGCGCAGATGCACTTGATGAAGTCGCGCAGGGGCTCGTCAGGCTTCTTCTTAAGTCGGGTGAGGTCAAAGTGGTTGCTCGAACGGTTGTAGGTAGCTTGGACGCTCTCAATGAATTGCTTGCTGATCTCTTCCTAATTGGAGATGGACTTCTCAGGGAGAGACGTGAGCCAAATCCGAACAAATGGCTTAAGGCAGACCGATAGATAATTGGCCATCACGTAGGCGTCTCCCCCTGCAGACCGAATAGTTGTGCTATATATCTGGAGCCACTCCTTAGGGTTGGTCTGGCCATCATACTTTTCGATGGGCGATTGGCATGAAACTCCTTGGAAACTTGCTCCTACGCAGCTTGGGAGTGTAAGACTTTATTCCATCAAACTCCTTGTCGGTCGACGACAGAGTCCTGCACCGACGATCTGGAGATCGTGAAGTTGAGGGAGTATGGCGCCGGTGGCGCAGACCCACATCATCATCGCGGCGACCACGATAATTATCCTCGCTGTGGTTTTCACGCCAATCCCAATCGTCATAACAACGTCAGTCATCACGGTTATCCCTCGGAGGAGGATCATGCTGATCTTCTCGTCGGTCTTTCCAACGGTGGTCATCCCTCCAATCACGCCACTCTTCTTCATAGTGGCGATTGCCTCGAGCACGCTCTTCATGATGAGAGTTGATGACTTGTCGAAGGTCACGGGGGCCTCGAGAATCTCTCAGATCGTGACATCCTCGACTGTCGTGTGTAATAGCATGGCTAAAGCTCGGTACCGATTGGGGTAGCTCTTTCACTGTGTATTGAACGGCAGCTACTTTAAGCATGGCCACCGCCTTCTTCATCACGGGAGTCTGATACGCCTCATCATCCATCAAGCTGTCGAGTAACATCTTTGCCCCGGTGATGTTATTGTGTGGGGTGTCATAGACCTTGATGCCATTCATCTCGATCTCTAGCCCCCCAAGATCCAATTGCCGCGCAAGACGAGATCCACGTGATCCTCTCGGTCGACGACAATGATCGCCAGATGTGGCCTCCTCCTCGTGGTTTTCTCCTCCACAGTTTCCTTCTCTATCGTTTGCCGGTGGGTTTTCCATGAGATCGACCATATTTACGGCCAATGGATATGGGCAAGAAGTTCCTTCCAACTCCTCATCAAAGGAGCAGACCGACTTTAAGTCATACCAGGCGAGTATGTTAGCTCCGCCGAATCCGAGTGGTATAGGGCTGGGATTAGATCTGGCGAGCCCAGTGATCACGTCATAGAGTTGGTTGCGGTCGAGTCGGATCGATGTTTCTCTAGGTCTAACGCTCCGTCGGCGTCCACGGTGAAGTCGAGTGATCCGAAGGAGTTCTTGAAGTCCGGCGAGTACTGTATATTGAGAATCTCTGCCATCGAAGTCGATGGTGAATCTTGGCATGCCTTGTCCCCTTCCTGGCGCGCCAGCTATCGAGACTTGATCTCGGCAATATATTTATAGGGCTACATCGGGATTAAGAACTTGATGGTTAAGACACAAGACATCGAATTATACAGGTTCGGGCCCTCTCGATGAGAGTAAAAACCTTACGTCTTGTGTTCTATGGTTTGTATTGTAATGTAATCTGGTGCCCTCGATGAGGGGGTCCCTGCCGCCTTATATATCCGATCGGCAGGGGTACATGAAGAGTCCTACTCGTAGTCTACAAGGATAAACATAGTAATTATATCTCTAATTGCCTTGCACTCCAAACCGACTCGCTCGGTTCCCTTATTTGTGGGTCACCCGGTCGTCTACCAACTTAAGCATAGCTATGGATACGGGTAAGGTAAGTATTCCACACCAACATTATAAACTCTATATTAAAACGCTTCTATAATAATGTTTTACAGACTTAGTTAGTTATGAAGAGTCTGCAAAAATATTGATAAGTCTGTAATACTATAATATTGTAGACTCTTCCTGAAAAAACAGGTCTATAAAACTTTTACAACTCTTCTTCTTGATGCTTCTTCCTGATGCGATTCTGCAATAGTGCGGATTATTGCAGACTATCTCTTGATCCGAGTCTGCAAAATTATTGCAGACTACGAGTCTGTAATAGTGTAAGAGGGACCCGAAATTTTTCTTTAACTTCAGTTTTTTTGGCTCACGTCCGCGCCCCACACCAGGTGCCCTGTCTCTCGCGAAAAAAAATTCCCTGCGGACGGTTCGCATAGGCTTGTAGTGCGGTCCTATCCTCGATCCCTACCATGTGGATATCTTTAGAGATCAAACGGGAGCTCTTGACACAGACTGCATCTTGCGACTCCTAGACGCGCAACTCGGCTGCTCGGCTTCACAATCGAATCCATGAAGATGAACTAGAGGACAAAGCTGATGACGGAGAGCCCGCTCAGGACACGCACGATGACGTAGAGCATCTCGCCCTCGAGGTCCAGGTGCTGCGCGAAGCAGAACGCGACGTGCATGGCGACCATGACGGTTGCAGCCAGAGGCTGGAGCATGCCTACCAAAGAACTCACGCCATTGCCGGCTAGGTCCACCTGACGAGCCACTGGGTCCAGCAACACCGGCGCGTGCTCCATGCCTTCATTGTTCCTCATCAACTACCTCTCACCGGCGAATGAATTCTTAAGTCTCAATAGTGAGGAAGGCGGTGGCGGTATTTTATTTTTTTTTACAGGGATGGAGGTGGCGATCTGAGATCGGAGCCGAGCCGTTGCGCCAGAGTGGATTGAATCCGCTGAAACTGAGCCGACCTGTACTCCGTTCGATTTTCCAGGATCTCCACGGGCAGAGATGAGGCCCCGGCCGCATGGGGGCACACCGCAGGGAACTTTTTCCGTTAGAGAGACGGCTCATTCGATGTTTCTTTCATTGGCTCGGCCAAGCAACATCAGGATGCCATCTACAGGTGGCACAAATCAAGACGGTGCTGCAAGGGATACGATTGCAGCACAGCTGCATGCAATTATTTTCTGTTTGTTTGGGAATATTTAAATTCAGGCAGTCCATTGCTATTTAGTTATCGGCCACATGGCTAATCCACGTTACCGAGACAATAATGTGACTCACGAATAATATTATCTAACACACAAATAGTATTTTTTTTTATCACGGATTGTGTGTACAAATAGATTTAAACCGTTACACGTCAATTCTAATGTCCTCACTGCCTCCAATAGTTAATCATTTCAATTCTCTTTATGAAACCAACAGTAGTGGAACCTCAATTTCCTTCGATGCAAAAGAAGTATTGGATCGTGTGGATGCGGCACTTCCAAGACGTGCTTCCTCCGGCCAGGAACGACTCCATCACGCGCATGCGGTGATGACCGCGTGTCATTTGTTGGACGGCGGCGATGGGCATAATTTCAATGAGTCTAGAACCATCAGGTGACACTGAAACAGCTGGCTGGCCGATGACGAGAGATGCGAAGCACATGAACAGTGTGTTGACGCGACAACAGCATTAGTGCTGGGCACATCAAGCAGACCGCTAAAGGCCGGTGATTTAAATATAGCCAGATGGAAATTGGAAGTTTGTCGCCCTATGACAGCAAAACCATGTGACAATTACTCCTGCTGATGTATCGAAAGGGACCCTTACGTATACTCGTATTGTACACCTGCGACACACACACGTGCTATCCTCTTACTATAATTATTTATCAAAGCTAAATATTATTATTAGAACTGATGACTAATTAGTTAAATTATACTTTATATTAGAAACATGTTATTCACAACATGATTGCTTATTTTCAATACATAGACCCGTGCATATGAAAGTTTGATTATAAACATTAGTGCCACAAGTAGTTTGATTACAAATGATCACATGCACATTGACAAAACCGTACTCTTCAACCAGTCAATTGAACACTGACTTGTGAAGGTTGTGAAAGTACAATAAAAACTCATCAGCTATAAACAAAACATGGATAATTGTTACCTCCACATGTAATTTACTCATATAGTATACTCTGATATGATGTCATCACAACACTGGCACACAGAATGGTACTATATCATACACAGGCTACAAGCAATACTTGGTACTCTCCTGCATGCCAATGAAAATAAAGACAACCAATGCTTAAAGTCACACACCCCGTTGCCATCATCTTCGAGTGAGAGCAAGTCCACCAACATCCTATCCAAATTATAGTATATGTAAAATTATAGGAGTGCTTCTGCAAAGCGTGTAGGCAGCTCACCCACTGTTCTGCAACCAGCCTCCAACTCCCTTTCAATCAAATTGATCACGTATGGTCAGATCACCATGTTCCCAGACTTGATCAAGTTTTTTGGTGAAAAGCGTGTAGGCGTCAACCAACAGGAAACATTTGCATATAGAGTGACCCTACAGAGAAACAATGGAGTTAGGTCATATACTTAATTTGCATAAGCTATAGAAATGTAGAAGAAAATTTATGATACTAAGGTAAAAACTAATAACGACTTCAAATCACAGATACCAAGAGAAAATGAATAGCATATACTTAAATAAAAACTTATAACGACTTCAATTCACAGATATCAAGAGAAATGAATAGTATATACTCAAATAAAGATGTTGTCGAATGTTATCTTTAGTATAACAATGTGTGAATTTGTAACAGTAGTAGAAGTGAGAAATAAAAGTAGTAATACAAAACAAAAGCTCTCATGGTAGCGTGCAAACACTTTGGCTTAACTTGTCAACTATTGCACATCTAAACTGGCAAGTAAAAAGAGTAGTATATTATAGAAACAGTGGTTGTTCTTATGAGTGATCTAGTAAGAGCTATTATGATGTTATTTTTACCTTTGTATGGTTGTTGGAAAAAAGGAGCGTTGAAATTAGTGCGATCGCTGAGAGCCCTTCTTTCAGTAGCAGGGCAATTATTATTTTGTGTCGATGATGCTAGCTCGGTGATTTTGTCCATAGCACAGTGAAGGTAACAAAGCTCTATCCCTATATCAAGAAAGAAGATATTCCTAAACTAATTTAAAACATGATCTGTTAAGAGGGAATTGGGTGCACACCGACAAAATTTTCAAACATCTAGTAAACAACCGAAGCAAATAATTCAAGATCTATAAATTGAAAAAGTTGCTATATATGTGTTCAAAGTTTCAGGTATACATTAAGCAAATTATAAGTTAACACTCTCTGATGTGTCACCACCAAAAAGTCATCCTTCCTTAAGATAAGTTTTAAGAGTTTCCCTAAAAAAAAGTTTTAAGAGGGTAAGGCAATCTGATATTACATGGTAAAACTGCAGAATACTGGGCAAGGAAGATTTGCAGCCGACAAAAAGAACCTGGTATAAATTCCAAGCCTTTAGAAAATCAATGACTAAACTACAATACAAAAAATCTAACAAACTATAATTGATTATTTCTACTTGTTTGGACTGTAAACATAACAGAATAATTCTAAAAAAAATCCATTGAGCTGTATAGGAAAATACCTTTAGGGACATTTGATCACTGTTGTGAGAGTCTATATCATCAGGGTTATCAGAAATAACTGAGGAGGGCACATTTAACTTGCAATTTCTCTGAACACAGCGAAAATAGTACCCATTATGCTGCCAAGGAATCATTTATTTGCTATTGATTGCTTATCCAACACATGACTTAACAATACTCATCAAACTATGAGTACATAAGCTGAGTTCATAAAGAATTATGCTGAGATTGTCAGCAATCAACTATCACTTAAAATCAGATGTCAACCACAATTAAGCGGATAAGCATGTTGTGTTACCAATCAATAGAAGATGAGGCCTATCTCCATTTTGTCCTTTTTATTTGTTTCCTCAATCCTCTCTTATTTTCCTTCCAATTCTGTCTCCCGTCTCTAACTTGGTAATGGCAGTAGCACAACTGCAGATGACGCCCATCAGAGAGCAAGCTCTAGCAGGTATTGACAGCCTGACAATATGCGCAAATCTCAGACTGAAACATTTGAGTAGAAATTTTATATTCCAATTTCTGGCGACAAAGAAGAATAGAGTGTTTCCAGCAATACCTAAACTTTGGAGAGCAAGGGGTTAAGGATGTGTGGCGACCACTGAATCCGCAATGAAGTTCGCATTGCGGGAACCTCATTCCGCCTTGAGCAATCCCATCTTCGATACGACAGCATTGATGTACTGGATACACAAAAAGCAGAACGGAGATGAGGATGAGTTGGTTGTCATCACGAAAAATCTCGAGAGGGATAGAGATTGAAGAGGGGCAACAGCGGAAGCATACCTGGCAAAGCAGCAGCGTACCAAACTGATCAAAAAGGGCGCATCCTGAGATTTTGGTGGCCCTGGGCGAAAATAAATTTTAGGCCCCAATATAAACATAAAAAATATCGTAGTTAGTTATAAGTTGGTCTAACAATGGAACCCTTAAATAGTGAAGTATCTCCCCGCAAAAAAATTCATTTTTATATGTATTGTACATCAGTACATGTCAGCAGCCAAAAAATTGCAGTACCTTGAACACTGGTTTTCTAATCAAGTAATCAGGTACTTTAATCATTTTCCAATTCTAAAGAAACGGTAACTCACAACTCATGATCTAATATGGACATGCAAATATCAGTTGCCACTACACCAAAAATTAATCAGATATATAGAATATGAACTACTGCAATATCTAGGATGACATAAGTAAAGATAATTTAGCATTGCTGATAGCCTGCTACTACAACAGTGTAATTCTTCCATTGTGTAAAGAAATAGAATAGCATGACCCAAGCTCCAAATTAAAAAATGATTAAACACACCACTACCTCGTCATAGTTATGGTTGTGAAGCTGTGAACAGCTGCCCATACTCTAACAGAGGACCAGACCAGACCTCAATAATCTCCAGCCCGTGCGCATGCAGCTTAACACGAACATACATCATTTTTTAAAATCTCTGAAAATTCCATTGTGAGAGGTACTAATAATGCAGCTACCACTTCATTAATTTGACATCAATTGAGGAGTGAAGCCACTCATTTGGACAGTTTCACCAATTTGAGTGAGGGGTACTAATATTTAGGTAATACAAAACTACCAAAACTTCTGAATGACCACATCAATGAAGTGCTTTGTTTCATGGTATAGAGAAAAAGTAACCCAGCCATTGTGGAAACTCTCAAGAACCTGCACTAATGGTTGCAAATGAATAAAAACAAGCAGGCACGTCTTTGAGGCAATTTGAATTCTGAACAGTTTCACCATGTCACTGCCTAATTCTCATAAATAGGCATCAGCCGTAACTCTGAACTAATATTGCGATCAGAGAGAAGCAATCAGTTATAATATATGCTGTGTCACAGTTCTAAAAGTCCTAACGTAAATAGAAAGCTGTGTCACAGTTCTAAAAGTCCTAACGTAAATAAGGGTCCAAAATATATGCAGCGTCACATTTATTAGCTTTCTGAGAGAAAAAAAAAACACAACCCTGGTCTTCATCTCTATGTAAATAAATATAAATATAAAAGAAAAAAGAAACTACATCAACATCAAGATGGCATGGGCTAGATCTCGAAGATAACCAATAAAAACCTATATGAATTTTGCAGTTTTATGCTATGCAACATTTTCCATGGAAAGGAAATGAAAATAAAAGTAGCACAGATGCAGTTCACATATGAGCTCGTTGGTAGTGCATGGGAGAACCCATTTTCACACTATTCTTATGATTTGTGTGTAAATCCAAAATTCACATTTTATATACGTTAACTGCCCTACTGCAAGTAGGCACGCAAAGTGGTAGGAATCAAAATAAAATCAAACCTTTTGTTGCTGTCTCCTGGATATATGCTGGTTCCTGCTACTGATGTTGCTGTGGCCACGGGCTGTCCTCTCCATTATACTGCAGAAACAAACACAATGGATGCAGATCTTCATTGTACATCAATTAAATCCAAAAATGTGAATTTAATGTGAACAAAAGCACCCTCGAATATGGATAACTTTTTCTACCATGTGCTGGTGGCAGATTCAGGAATCACTCTTGGCTGCGGGTAGGCTTTGAAGTGCCGTCACATCTGCTCCTTCGGCGTCTGCGCCGGCTGACGAGGAGGATGTCGTGTGGACCGAAGCCGCGACTCCGCCGCCTTCTCGCGCTGCTCCTGCTCCACCTGCAGATGCACACAATGATATTGGTATGATTGCCACCGCGCCGGCGACGGATTCCAGTGCAACGACGCGGGACAGGAGCGAACGGAGTCGAAGGTGGCCGGGGTCAGACGCGGCGGGCTGCGGCTGTTAGATGTATATGTGTTGTTGTAGTTTCATATTGTACAAGGGGGTTTTGTGCATATTTAATAATCTGTACATGTATATATTCGGACCGAGTGTCCTTATTATAAATACAAATGCTATTTATAACATGGTACCAAAGCTAGAAATTAGGTTTCCACCCCCGTTGCACTTGTGTGGTTCTTTTTTTTTTTCTACCGCCGCCGTCTTTTCTTGTCTTGGAACGGCGATACGGCGATCGTCATATTGTGGGGAGTCTTGTTTATCTTGGTGTTACTCGTCCTGATATCTCGCATGATATGCATATCCTGAGTCAATTTGTTTCCGCTCCCACCCAGGTCCACTATACTTACTTGCTTTGAGTCCTGCGTTATCTTCGTGGGACTATATCTCGTCGCTTATTCTTTTCACGCTCCAGCTCTTTACAGCTCCAGGCATATTGTGATGCTACCTGGGCTAGTGATTGCTCCAACCGTCGTTCTCTTTCTGCTTTTTATGTGTTTCTTGGTGGTTCTCTCATTGCTTAGAAAACTAAGAAGCAGACAACAGTTTCTCATTCGAGTGCAGAGGCTGAGTTACGTGTTATGGCTCTTGTGACAGCAGAGGTTACTTGGTTGGTGGTTGCTTGAGGATTTTGGTGTTTCTTTTTCTATGCCGACTTCTCTTTTTTTCTGATAGTACAGGTGCTATCAGTATGGCTCTTGATCCTGTGAAGCATGAACTCAGTAAGCATGTTGATGTTGATGCTTTTTATACACGAGCTCAGGTGCAGGATGGTATTGTTGCTCTTCAGTATGTGCCTTCAGAGATTCAGTTGGTTGATTTGTTCACCAAGACACAGACTGGAGCTAGGCACAGGTTCTCTCTCCAAACTAATTTGTTTTTATATTTTTAAAAAATAGAGTGAATAACACGAATGGTCAATCGTAATACTCATAGTTAACAAATGCTTACATTTTGGAATGGAGGTATTATTCCACTACTTGTTAACAGATACGGTTGATATAGAGGACATAAATAACGTCATGGTATGTTTAATATATTCTAATTAAAAAGAGATAGCATGATCTGCAAGAATTTTAGTAGAGGAAACATCAAGATAACTGTAATGACAGCGATTGCTGATACACAGTATTGATCAACAACAAGTTAATTGTTATTAACAACATCTCCCTAATAATTGCTCATAACACTGCTAGCTAGCTTAGGCCAGAATAATACTAAAGTCATGTATGCTGATAATAACAACCAATAATTATAGTATATATTTCCTTTCTTTCAGGCCACTAAAAGTGGCCAAAACTTTCAATCACTTAGGAAATGGTTATAATAGATTTGTATTAGTATTTATTTTATAGGACTATATGTTTTAATAAGAGGAGAAAAATTTGTTGATATAAGAACTATAGAAAAAGTTATTTTTTAAACATATGAAGACTCAAAACGGTAACTGAAAGTTACCAAAATTTTTGTATAGTCGACTAAAAATTAGCAGAACCCATTATAATATCCAAAATGACCCAGACAAATCTATTTCTCTTGTTAATATGTTACTGGTATAGTAGTAATATAGAAGCCCTATTCATAGCACGATGAATCTATGCTGGCAACACCAAGATCTTCTGCCTGCTCCATCTAGAATTTTAAGCGAATGCAAAACTACAAAAAATCCTGTTATATGACGTATTCTCATATTTGTTGACAGAACACTCTAGGGTGTAGTCATTCTGCGTAACGTTATTCATACACTCTGGCATGTCCTGAAAATAATGCAGTGTATAATACACCCATGTCGATGCTTTATAGGCATGGGCATTGCTGCATCTTGCGAATTTATAGTCTTTATTTCAACCTTCTCCTCGTTAGGCACTAGGCAGTGCAACGCTACAGCTTGAAGTTGCACATGGATGCGGAGAAAAATAAGTCAAAGCTTATGATGCTGGCAGGTTTATCTGTCAAACTCATTTTTGACATGGTTTGTATAATTGCTAATGTTCTCCAGATAGGTGTAGCAGGAAATAAAATATGGACTTGTAAGTTCAGCCTCACATGCAGTTCTGTGTATTAATTAGCAGTTTTAAAAATTCTATGGACTCTCTAAATCTAAAGCTCTGACAAACGAGATCTATTCAATGATTTGTGTTCCCTGTCCGCTAGTGGAGCAGCCTCAAGCTGAAGAGAGGGGATGTTTTAGTTAATTCATTGTATGGTCAATTTGTTAACTATTTTTAATAACTAGTTTTCTGCACGTGCGAACACACGTTGCTATTATTCTACAAGATTATCATGAATTAAATAAAAATATATGTTAATGACAGGCTAATGTACATCTTTATCTTGATGAAGAGAATTATAAATACACAATTAGGTAAAACATTTTTTTTTATCTGATGTTAAGAGACATGTGAATAGGGAGGTGTTTTGAATATCTGAAAGAAGCTATTAAAGGTAACTTTGCGAGTAGAAGTGAGATTAACGTGTATGGGTTAATATTTTAGGACAATCGGGTTAGCATATGGTAGATCAGGAACATCGTGACCAAAAAACAATAATCAAGAATATTTAGCAATCGGGTTAACATATGATAGATCAGAAACATCGTGACCAAAAAACAATAATTAAGGATATTTAGTTTTCACATAATAGAATTTGATAATGAAATATTAATATTGAATCATTGACTATTTAAAATAATGAATGAAATCATTTCAGAGTAATGTATTATATTTGTGATCAAGACTCATATCTCAAATAAGAAAGAAATATATAACTCAACAGTGAGTACACGTGTAGTTGTGTATGTGTGCCATACGATTTTTCAACCATGGCAATTAAAATGCATCAATAATATATGACTTATAAAAATAGTATTTTAAAATAACAAATGTATGAATATATCTTAACAATGAGCATGAGCATAATGAAATATAGGATAACCTTTTCTTCTCAAGTATGCACAAATAACTTTTGTCAAGGCTTTTCATTGTTCGTGGGCATTCGCATAATACAATTTCCACCTGTCCTTCCATCCCTACTCTATGTAGAGCTACCAAATATTTAGCTATAGATATCTATGTTTGCCAAATTCAAGTAGCTTCAATATGGAATATCACAATACTTGCCGCTAGCCGATCCGTGCATGTCCCTAGTGTTTGCACCAAAAAAAAAAAATCAACATCAAGATAAAAAAGAAATATGAGTTCTCTTATAAAGGTGCTAATAGAAACAAAACAAAAATGTGTTTTTCATGTGCAGGCATACCTTATTTGGGTACTTTGTTGATTCGCACGAACCTTGAATCAAGCAAGTGGATCTGCAACTTGAGTTGTTTGCCAACAGAGTTGTGCGAGTGGAAACAATGCTCATGAAGAAAAGTCAAATATGGCTGTTCAGTCACATTTTATGTCTATCATCAAGTTAACCAGATATTCACTCAAGAAATTAATAAAGTTAAAGAACATCACAAATAATTATTATAACAAGTTGACATCGATTTAGCAAAAAAAACATATATTATGTATTCATTACGAAAAAAGTACGGTGAGAAGAGCTATACAAACATGTACAAGAGAAAGCAAGCAATGCATTCTAATTCAAAACAAACCATTATGGCAGTTAGTGACTCAATATCTTCTATTCAATTTTCAGCTTGTAGTGCTACCAGAACAATAAGTTACATCATCATAAACATGTCAACAGCATGGCATCAATATCTTATTATGGATGTAAGCCACCAGCGTCTGATGCTAATGGACCACACAAAGGTCAAGCCATCAGCTTCAATGCAACTCTTAAATAGCACTTCATCACTAAACTTATTTTTTCTCTTGATAGGAACACTGGTTAATAAACTATTTCTTTTATCTCCAGCATGTCCTCTGGGGCTTGAGGATGGCCCTTGTATTGTCAAGGAATGCATTTATTTTGTGCTACTAAAGAGAGAAATGAATAATAGAAGTAACATACAGTTCAAACCTATGCTTGTCATATAGGTACTACGGTATATCCAGGATGACAAGAAGATAGAAATCAAGCCAAATACTACTGACCTTAGATTTAAGGATTCAGATATCTACTCCTGTACCTTCTATTTGGTTCAATAATTTATATACAGGATAACCAGAAATTCTGCCCCTTAAGCAGTTGTCAGAATCTCAGCTATGATGGGAATGGGAATGAGAATACCTGCAATTCTTTCAGAGACTCCGTGATGTGATACCTCAAGGAAATCAATCAACTCTACTTTGATTTTTAGCATCCTCAAGCTTCATGAAACAAACGCCAGAGAACAGAAACGACCGTAGTAATGTAGCTATAAAAAGAAAAATAGAAGAACTTTAGGATGAGTCGGAATACATTTCTAGAGACCACCATCATACATTGAGGGAGAGCCCGAATGCTTTAGGGTGACCTGAAACAACAATACTACGGATAGGGACAGGCAATATTATCACAATACCAGATCAGTTGAGCTTGTCAATAAGCCATACAAAATTAATATTCCACTAAATGTAGAATTCAGAAACCTGGAGAACCCACCCCAATCCTGTATGGTTTTAATAGTAAACACACTTCACATTTCATCATTAAGAGAGTAATTATGATCATATTGAAGTAATTAAGAACAATGCAGTTAAAGTAAAAAAATCAACTGAGGTTTTAGAATCAATTAAAACCATGGTTGCTTGTAAGGTAGATTAAAAGATCAAAAATTCATTTATAAATTGCAGAATAGTATTTTGATATATAAATATGAATGATCAACAATAAATGCTAGGTGCCTCGGTGCTATGTCTATAAATTCATGAACGCTGCTATGCCAGCATCAAGCAATCTAGACTGCACTACTCGTTAATTCAAGGGGTTGAATTACTCTAAATTATCAATCTAACCACAATGCAATATATAAAAAGGCAGCAAATGAGCAATCTGAATTCTACAAGCGCCAGCACACATTTGCTAAAGACTGTTAAATTGATCCTACTGATTGAAACGTTTCCGTGTCACAACATGGACAACACAGTCACCACGTACCTCCTGGTCGGACTTCTTGTGCAAAAATTTGGGGTGTGGAATGTGGCCCCGGTACCGCATGCAGGGGAATAGTGATTGAAACCAAAATGTTACCATATAATTGAGAAATAATATGCCATCGACTGAAATTGCATGCAAGAACAGATTCGTCAAAGTATAACATTAGTCTATTTCATATCAACTGTAGTCTAATGAAACTTTGTTAACAGTCTAATACTTGAAAGAAAAATATCCAAAATAGAAACAAAAGGTAGAAGAACTTGGTTTAGCCCTCCTCTGCTAGGAGCCTAGGATGGTGACAAATAATAAAATAGAAAATAAATCCTCTCAATGCTCAACATCACAGAGAAATGTTGTCAGAAAAGAAATTATGTCAAAAGAATCATATGTTCAATAGTGCTCAATGCCTAATGAGTAGAATTTACAGTTTCCATTTCATGAAAAGCTAAAAGAAGTGTTGTAATATTGTCAGACTTAACACCTGAAAGTGGTTATCCTGAATAGTCCAACTATTGTAACTTTGAGAGAACCAAACTTTTTCTTGACCTTAAGACCAGTCAGGCATTTTCACATCTTTTTGCTTAGATGCTGAAGTCATGCAAAGACAGAATACTAATAACATGATACAAGTCAACTGCATTTGTATAAAGCGGGAGCTAGATTTATCAAATGAATCTATCAGGTTAATTGTGAGCCTTGAGCTACAATGAGAAAGAACCAAAGTGCCACAGTACCTAAACTGGTAACTCCTTATCACCTAGAGCAACAAAGCTTCATCTTTAGTAGCCTGTTGCTTGTTCATGTGGCTGGTGAAAATGTATGAGTTACTTCTATATATACCACACTAAGATCTACATACAATAATTAGTGGCTTGACCATAAGCAAGTGCTATAGGTCTAATTTTTATCATTTGAAATTGGTTGTCAAAAAGTAGCAGCACCAAACATGTGAGAAGTTTAGCATGTTCATGGAACATGTACGCCAATCAATCCAGGATATTCATAGGCACCACCAGTTGGCTGTTGTCAATGCCACAAGCTCACAATTACATCACTGGAGCCTTCTCTGATGCTTGAACAATGCATCACTGGAGCCTTCTCCTGATGATTGCACAATGCAGATAGATTCACTCGTAGTCCTTTATTTACTTTTCATGAGTTTTTTGTATTGAAAATCAGTAACTATCTTCAGACATGAAATAAGTTAAAAATGGCATATCACTCTGAAATAAATAGATGAGACAGGTTCACATATAACCAATCGTAAGCATGCAAATTTAGGCACTCTGAATATTATAGTTATGAAGGCACAATATAATATCAGTGTAAATCAAGTTTATGCTACACACAAACGAGAGATAAGCTAAATTACCAGTAATTTAGCGAGCTCAAGATCACCGTTCACCCTGATGATGGTGCAACAACAAGCATTCTTCGTACTGCCAGGGGTTGCCTTGGGGTGGTGGGCAAGAGGCTGCTCCAGATTTGCACACAGCACACCAGCTTTCCAACATAATCAACCATTCTCCCCTTGTTTATGATAGACTGATGAATGATAGAGAAACTGATTCATTACAAACTCTAGTGCAAACAAGCATTTTCATAGGCCACTTCTCAAAGTCAAATGGTACATCTTTCAAGTAGTATTGTTATTGCACTCAATCAGAGAAACACCTAGAGACATTCATAATTCCCCTAGACCCAGGTGAATGGAAATAAAAATGTTGCATGTCAAATAAAAGAAAATACCGATATTATAAATTTTTGGAAGCATCAATACAGGGATCATAAAGGGCTAATTGTCTATGGTTCATTACTTTCTAAACATAGTAATGCAAATGAAAACCAGTATTTAGTAACTGTGTACTTGCTAGGGATTTTTGGTTCAGAATTTTTGATCCAGTGGGGCTAGCAGAGTGCATCCCAGGTCAAAATCATCAGGAGTTCGTGGAATGGTGGAGGAAAGCTAGAAAACGGACTGAGAAATCCATGAGAAAAGGCCTAAATTCCTTGATCATCCTGGGCACATGGATTTTATGGAAACACAGGAATTCTTGCGTCTTCGAGGGTGATCATTCGAGCATTCAGAAGCTCATGAGTGATTTCAGCAATGAAAAACAGCTGTGGCACCTCGCTGGTGCTCGTTTGCTGCAGGCTTTGGGTCCAGGAGAGGAGCTAAACTAGCCTCTGCCTTGTGTAGTCTCTTTTAGGGTCAGGTCTTACCTTCAGTTATTGTTTTTTTTAGTTTCTCAAAACTTATGTAATGACAGCCCCTCGTAGCTCGGTTTGGAGTGAGGTGGCGGTGTTTGTATGGGACCGGTTTCTCTCTTCTTAATGCAAAGATACGCAGCTCTCCTGCGTATTCGAGAAAAAAAAATAACTGAACATGCCGAGGATTCGGCAAATCTATGTTGTTAGGACAAGAACAAGAAGGTACCTCTGAGAAAATTCTGTCTACTACAATCTTATACACAATCCATGAACCTATGCTTTCAGAACCTACAAATATATCATATACTAGCAAAGTATCCATGCGTCGTTGCAACGGGCTTTCAAAAAATAAATACAACATACTATATGCACTCATATTTTTGATAGGGTATAATAGACAGTTTTATTATACCCAATAAAAGACAATCCATTTTTTTTTCTAATTATTACAATCTTTACATAGAGTTCATAAACATAATCAAATTAGGCATATGCACAACAGTGAGGTGCACAATTAGGTTTTGACCGGTATGATAAAAAGAGACTATAAAAAACAACAGTGAGGTGCACAATTAGTTTACAATTTTATTAATTTAAGTCCAGACTGCAAAAGCCCAAAATATATGACCTAAAGAGTAGACTGAAAATCATACTGGTTACACTATGCCCCTATTCGATCTCATCATAGGGATGTATAAGAAACTGAGCTGTTGATAGAACAGCTGCTTCTAAGCACCACTCAGATCCTAGATTGTACAATGTGTACACTTGCATTAATCAGCTGAACAAAAACCAGTGCCACAGGCAAACGTGAGCACCAACAACTTAGCACCGTGATGGGGTAACAACGGCCTCATGCTGTTCACCTCTACCCTACACCTTGCTGCGGTGACACACTTCTCACTATGCTTCTCACAAAGCACCGTGTAGCACGTTGTAGTCCTGCAAGAAGATATGGATGGATAGCTAGAGCCCCATCAACCATCCTTCCTCCAATTATACCCCATCCCTTCATGGCACTGCCCTTGCAACCAAAAAAATGGGATAGGCTAGAGATGAAACCCCGAGAAACCCAACACAAGAACAAAACAAAGAAATAAAAGAAATAAGGCAAATAAGAAATTATCATGACTAAGTAGTCAAACAAAATTAGTCAGCTAGCCCTGCTCCCCTCAATGGCGGGCCTATTCATTTCTCACATTGTGGTCATTCTGAAGCCACAATGCTCTCAGCTACTATTCTTTTCTCACATTAACATTCTGAAATCATAACTGAAAGGTACCACCAAAGTGAACATTAAGTAGCACAACTTCTAACATCCTACTATTGGTATGCCATATCTGCAGTAAATATCACAAAGCCACAATGCTAGCCGGGCAGTGTACCTTGCATGCTGAGAAGCTTAGCCCCATAGGTTTGTCTCCAGCTGCTGCTGCATGGAGATGAATCTGCAATTCTCCGTTGCATCTGGTTTCACCATTATTTCACCACTGCAGCTATCACTTTTTTCCACTCTATCACATGAAAGAACAAATGGGCAGCCTCTGAAATAAACAGGCTCAATTCCGCTGGAACGGATCTCCATCAAGCTGAAGCGCCTCACCAGAGCACTCCAATCTTGGAGCCAAAAAAGGGTTGGTCACATCAAAACTCAGTTGGGTCTTGCGCGGGAGATTCTCCATCGACTTGAGATCGCTCAGGATAACTGACTTCTCACCTCTGATGAGGAATGGCTGCGAAAGGAGGCCAAAAGGTTGTGCCTCGTGCTTGCATCTCTTGAATGCACAGTGGCTCGACTGCGATCTCGTATCTGGTTCCTAAAAGATGGAGATGCTAATACAGAGTTGTTTCATAGAACTGCCAGATTCCGGAAAAAGAAGAATTTTATTCCAAAGTTACTGCATGAGGACAGAGTGGTCACTGGCCAAGAGGAGAAGCAGGACATCATGTGCGATTTCTTTAACAATCTTATTGGTACTGCACTGCCACGAACAGACACCCTCGACATGGAATTCTTTTACCGAGAAGGGTTTGATCTTGCAGCACTCGATGAGCCGATCACGGAGGAGGTTTGGAAAATGATTAAATCTCTAACTTCTGATCGTGCTCCCGACCCAGATGGATATACAGGCCGGTTTTACAAAGCATGTTGGTCAACCATCAAGGCTGATTTTCTGGCTGCAATTTTGACTTTACAGCAGGGAGATTCTAGGAAGCTTTGGTTGCTGAATTCAGCCTATCTCACATTGATTCCTAAGAAGGAAGAAACACCCACGGCCAGGGATTTCAGGCCTTTTAGCTTGATACATAGTTTTGCAAAGTTGGTGACAAAAATTCTTGCAAACTGGTTGGCGCCACTACTGGACTCAATGATCTCCACAAATCAAAGTGCTTTTATCCGAGGTCATTGCATTCACGACAACTACATCTTGGTCCAGCAAACAATCAAGTTCCTCCACATGCACAAGGTATCTAGTCTTTTTCTGAAGCTAGATGTTTCTAAAGCATTTGATTCGGTGGCTTGGCCCTTCTTGTTGAAGGTTCTTGTGCATCTAGGATTTGGGCCATCATGGCATGCTCTAGTTTCTAACCTGTTGCGCACATCGTCTACAAGCATCCTACTGAACGGACAGCAGGGTGATGAGATTAGACATCAACGGGGTCTTCGACAAGGAGACCCCCTCTCCCCTATGTTGTTTATTCTAGTAATGGATGTTTTAGATAGCATTTTCAAGAAGGCGAGCGAGCTAGGGCTGCTGCAACCTCTCTCTCGCCGACATCAAGACCACCAGATTTCTCTCTACGCTGATGACGTAGCACTTTTTATTCGACCAACTGAAGAAGAGATGAATCTTACTATGAATATTCTTGACCGGTTTGGACGAGCATCGGGATTGTACACCAACCTTCAGAAAAGTTGCGTCATTCCAATCCGGTGTGAAGAGTCATAGGTGGAGCTTGTTGGCCAAACACTTCCCTTCACGGCTGCCGAGTTTCCTTGCACCTATCTCGGCCTCCCGATTTCAGACAAGAAGTTAAGGAAATCAGAGTTGATGGCTTAGGTGGATAAAATTGGTAACAAATTACCTGGCTGGCAAGCTTCTCTCATGAACATGGCTGGGAGAACCGCCTGGGTTCGTTTCGTACTCTCAGTCATTCCTATATATGTCCTGGTTGCCATCAAGGCCCCTAAGTGGTTCATCAAAGCTATCAACAAATTGCGCCGGGGATTCCTTTGGAAAGGTCGGGACAAGGCTAATGGTGGATTGTGCCTTGGGGCATGGGAAAGAGTTCAACGACCTTTTGAGTTGGGCGGGCTTGGAATCCTAAATTTGGAGCTAATGAGTTGGGCGTTACAAATACGGTGGCTCTGGTTTCAAAAGACAGATGCAAACCGGCCATGCAAAGGGCTTGACATCCCAGTTCACCCAAACGCGGTAGTTCTGTTTGACATCTCAATAATTTCTCATGTGGGCAAGGCACTACGGTATCTTTTTGGACCGACAAATGGCTGTTTGGGTGCAGCCTGAAAGAGCTTGCACCAGCAGTGGTTGCGACGGTGCCTCAAAGAATCCGACAACAGCAAACAGTGGCAGAAGCATTCCAGGGACGGCTATGGCCGAGAGATATTCAGGTTGGCCTATCTTTAATTGGCTTATATGAATACTTTCAGCTCTGGGATGCCCTTCTCGAAGTGGACCTAACAACCGAGGATGATCGGCACATCTGGCAATGGGACAGCTCAGGAGTGTTTTCCACAAAATCTGCATACAGAGCTTTTCTGAATGGAGCCACTACCTTTGAGCCTTGGCGATGCCTTCGGATAACCTGGGCGCCTGCTAAGTGCAAGATATTCTTGTGGCTCGCAATTCGTAACAAGTGCTGGACCGCGGATCGACTAGCAAGAAGGGGACTGCCACACCCTAGCAGCTGTGTGCTTTGTGATCAGACTGACGAGAATATACAACATGCTCTCACTAACTGTGTACTTGCTAGGTATTTTTGGTTCAGAATTTTTGATCCAGTGGGGCTAGCAGAGTGCATCCCAGGTCAAGATGATGAGGAGTTCGCGGAATGGTGGAGGAAAGCTAGAAAATGGACTCAGAAATCAAAGAGAAAAGGCCTCTGTTCCTTGATCATCCTGGGCGCATGGATTTTGTGGAAACACAGGAATTCTTGTGTCTTTGAGGGTGATCATCCGAGCATTTAGAAGTTCATGAGTGATTTCAGCAACGAAAAACAGCTGTGGCACCACGCTGGTGCTCATTTGCTGCAAGCTTTGGGTCAAGGAGAGGAGCTAAACTAGCTTCAGCTAGGTGGTCTCTTTTAGGGTCAGGTCTTACCTTTAGTTGTTGTTTTTATAGTTTCTTAAACTTATGTATTGAAAGCCCCTCACAGCTCGATTCGGAGTGAGGTGGTGGTGTTTGTATGGACCAGTTTCTCTCTTCTTAATGTAAAGATACATAACTCTCCTGCGTATTCGAGAAAAAAAATAGGCTCAATCAGGGGCAGCAGTCTATAGAAATCATGCATGACAAGTATGCACATAAAGACAAAAGGAAATTCAGATGAATGAAACTTAGATGACTTCAGCATAGCTGTTGCAAGACTGAAAGATAAGTTGATATTATGGGATCTATAAACCAAAACTAAGAATAAGGCTTAACATAATCTTTTTTTCTCAAATACGCAGGAGAGCTCGCATCTTTGTATTGATAGAGAAGAAAAAAACCGGTCCCTTACATACCATGCCACCTCACTCTGAACCGAGCTGTGAGGGGCTGGGGAATACAAAAGTTGAACTTAAAAAAATAAAGAACTACAAGACCAGCTTGACCTGAACAAACTAGATTCCTCACAAACCTAGTCAGCACCTATAGCTGGACCTATGCTCAAGGAGGTGAGTCTCCGAGCTCCTGCTAGTCCCCAAAGATGGTGCTCATCTTGGAAGGTCCTCATCAGTTCATTCATACATGGACGAGCTCCTTCTAAGACACACGCATTGCGGTGTTTCCAAAGAAGCCAAGCACCCAAGATGATCAATGTATTATAGTCCTTCCTTTTCTCCTTTGGCACTTTCTACACACTCTTCCGCCACCATTCAGCTAACGATGTGGCCTGAGGATACGACACACATCGCTGTAGGCCAAGCGAAGAAAAGATACAAAACTAGAAATCCCTGGCAAAGACACATGTGGTCAGGAGGTGTCGGATATCTTCCTCATCCTGATCGCAAAACAAGCATTGGTCCGGGTGAGGCAAATTCCTCCTGGCTAGCCTATCGGGCATCCAACACCTATTCCTTATTGCCAGCCACATGAACATCTTGCACTTTGCCGGTGCCCAGGTTTTCCAGATGCGATGCCATGGCTCAAACATGATCGATCCATTGACTAAGGCTCTATATGCTGATTTTGAGGTATACTGACCAGAAGAGTCCAGTCTCCATATACGAGTATCCTCATCCTGTGAGAGCACAATTTCTAGCAATGCATCCACCAACAGAAAGAATTCATATTTGAAAGACTTAGGATCTAGGCATCGACTAGTAGACAATAGACTAGACATGTGCATGGGGTCGGATCTATGACATATGATGAAGAACCAGAGAGCTAGAGGGAGGAGAGGTGAGTACACTGACCGGAGGCTGAGCTGGAGAGGTGGCTCTATGCGGCGGCAATCTGCGTGGCGCCTGAGGTAGCGGTTTCATCATCGTGCGCCATCGAGAAGGGACTGTCGATGGAGTCGTTCCCGTCGGTGAGGAGAGTCGAGGGTGGCGAGATCCGGGGGCGGCAGCAGTAAACAGTCCTGGCTGCACCCCTCCTTAGGTCAGATTAGGGTTTGAGGGGTAAGGTGGAGTACGGCACGGTGAACCTTTGTCTGCGTGCCTCCGGTCCGCACCCCCTTTTATGTTGCGCAGTGTGATGGGGGCCCACCAGCCAGTAGGCTGGGTGCCCCCGATCAGGGCGCGTGAACAAGGTTGTTGGGTCCTTGGGCCCAACCCGGGAGATCAACCTAACATTCTCCCCCTTGATGTCATACCTTTACATTTACTTTTGTTTTCTATTTCACCACAGATTTACGCATACAACATGCTTCTTCATCACGGTCTATCCGATAGAATCAATAGCCACTATACCCATCTCTATTTAGAAACAGATACATTCCTTTACTTTGGTCCTCTAGTCCAGAGATCATAAGGCTTCCCTTAATCCCATGTTGGCTACATGTTCCTTGAACACGTTGGATGGTAGGCCTTTGGTGAGCGGATCCGCGAGCATCCTTTCTGTTCTTATGTGCTCGAGACTTGTGGTTTGATCTTGAACTTTATCCTTCACAACATAGTACTTTATGTCAATGTGTTTGGCAGCACCACTTGACTGATTGTTGTGAGCATACATCACTGCGGGCTCATTGTCACAGTATAATGTTAATGGTCTTTCAATACTACCGACCATCTTCAATCCGGGTATGAATTTCTTTAGCCAGTTTACCTGCCCCATGGCCTCATAACATGCTATAAACTCAGCATACATTGTTGACCCTGCAGTAATCGTCTGCTTGGAACTTTTTCATGAAATGTCTCCTCCTCAAGAGTGAACATGTATCCCGATGTTGACTTCGTGTTATCCTTTGCAAAGTCAGAATTTGAATACCCCACCACTTGGAGTGATTCTGATCTCCTATATGTCAACATGAGGTCTTTCGTTCCTTGCAAATAGCACAAGACTTTCTTTATCAATTTTCAGTGCTCTATGCCTGGATTACTTTGAAATCTGTCAAGTAACCCGGTGACAAATGCTAAGTCAGGGCGAGTGCACACTTGTGCATACTGTAGGCTCCTAACAGCTGAAGCATACGATACCGCTTTCATTTCATTGAGCTCATACTGACTTTGGGGACATTAAAAATCTCCATATTTATCACCCTTCACTATAGGAGCAGGTGTGACACTACATTTGTGCATATTGAATTTCTTCAATACCTTTTCTATATATGTCCTTTGAGACAGTCCTAGTGCAAAATTTTTCCTATCCCGGTGAATTTCTATGCCCAAGACATACGATGCTTCATCAAGATCTTTCATGTCGAAATTCGAGGACAAGAATTTCTTTGTTTCATGTAGTAGGCTGATATCACTACTAGCGAGTAGAATATCATCCACATACAGAACTAGGAAAATAAATTTTCCATTCTTGAACTTTACATAAATGCAATTGTTCTCTACATTTTCTTGAAACCCTAATTTCCTTATTGTTCCATCAAACTTCAGGTACCACTCTCTTGAAGCTTGTTTTAATCCATAAATGGATCGCTTTAGACAGCATCCCATATTTTCCTTTCCTTGCACGACAAAACCTTTCGGTTGTGCCATGTAAACTCTTTCCTCTAGATCCCCGTTTGGAAATGCCATCTTTACATCCATCTGATGTAATTCCAAGTCATAATGTGCCACTACAGCCATTATAATTCTGAAAGAATTTTTACAAGAGACTGGATAAAAGGTCTCAATTTAATCAACTCCTTCTCTTTGCGTGAAGCCTTTTACCACAAGCCGTGCTTTAAACTTTCTAATTTTCCCTCAAGAGTCATATTTGATCTTGTAGACCCATTTACAGCCCACTGTTTTGGCTCCTTTGAGAATTTCCTCCAAATCCCACACATCTTTGAAATGCATGGACCTCATTTCATCTTTCATGACCTCTAGCCATTCGGATGCATAGGCGCTGCTCATGGCCTTTTCATATGTGGTGGGATCATCCTCCATATGAAATTCTTCTGTACGATAGACTTGATAATCATCAGGTATAGCTGATTTTCTGGCTCGTTGGGACCTTCTAGGGGCCTCCACATTTGGCACATTTTCTACTTGAGGCTATTGTGGCTCCCCCTCATGTGTGGCAACGGGTTCTGTTGGATCCTGAATGACAGGTTCCTTAATTTCTCTTTCTGTCGCCATACTAGGAGTCATAACAGGCGCTGGCTCAGCAATGTCATGCATTGCAGGCGCAACATCAACAGGTAGTGAGAAGAATGGTTCTTGAGTCCTCGAAGTGGGCACGAATACCCGCTTCTCCTCAAGATGAATCTCCCGAGCTACCATGCTCCCCCTCATCATATCATCCTCCAAGAAGATGGCGTGTCTCATTTCCACAAACTTCGTGTATCTGTCTGCACAGTAGAAACGATATCCTTTTGACTTTTTAGGATAGCCAATAAAATGACAACTCACTGTCTTGGGTTCCAATTTCCCAATATTTGGGTTAAATACTTTAGCCTCCGCATGGCTCCCCCACACACGTAGGTGAGCTAGCGAAGGCACTCTTCCTGTCCATAGCTCGTACGATGTTTTAGGCACCGACTTGCTAGGCACTCTATTGAGAATATGAATGGCGGTTTTTAACGCCTCCATCCATAAACCCAATGGTAGAGTGGAATAGCTCATCATACTGCACACCATATCCATCAATGTACGATTACGCCTTTCCGCTACTCCATTCTGCTGTGGTTCGCCCGGTGTAGAATGCTGGACGACTATACCATTCTCTTGCAAAAATCTTGCAAAAGGTCCAGTGACTTGTCCATACGGCGTGTGCTGACCATAGTACCCCCCTAATGGTCGGACTGCACTATTTTAATCTTTAAATCATGTTGATTTTCAACTTCAGCTTTAAATATCTTAAATTTATCCAATGCCTCTGATCTTTCTTTAATTGGATAAATATAACCATAGCAGGAGTATTCATCTATGAATGTTATAAATAAATCATAACCATCCACACTTTTCACAGGAAAAGGATCATAAATATCCATATGTATGATCTCTAATATTCCTGCGCTTCGCTTAGCACCTTTCTTTATTATCTTTACATATTTTCCTTTAATGCAGTCTATGCACTGTTCTAAGTCTAACAACTCTAATGGAGGAAGAATATCATTATTAATGAGTATCTCAATTCTCCCCCTCGAAATATGGCCTAAGCGACAATGCCATAATTTTGATGAGACATCATTTAGAGTTCTCTTTCTTTTCTTCACTTTATTCGAAGAGGATACATCAACATTCACATCACTTATGGAATTCACATTATGACACAATGATAATAAATAAAGCTTGTCTTTCAACATTGCAAGACCAATGCATTTATTATTAAACATGAGTTCACATTTACCATTACCAAAATGACACTGATATCCATTACAATCTGAACGCGACACACTTATTAAGTTCCTTTGTAATGAAGGTACATAAAAACATGGGGAAATTCCTTATCCGCCACTAGAAAAAGTTAGAGTTCCCTATCAACCACTCAAATTTTCGATTTTCCTTATCAACCATCCCTCTTATCTTTTGTTCCCTAATAACCATCGCCATCCATTTCATGACTTAACGGTGTTAAATAGAGGAGAAAAAGACTCAATTGTCCTTGGTTACAAATTTATACTAAAGTTCACCTGGTAGCTATTTAAATGGGCATAGTGTGTATTTGCACGTGTAAACTTTTTTGGAAGGGTTTGACTATAACGAACAACAACTATAATATTTTTTTAAATAATTGCTAAATATTTTTTTGGAAGAAAATGTTATTTTTATATGGGCCCACCCAATAGAGCTAAATATTGAGTAATTTTTGATAATCTGCACCTGATGACATGTTACTCGCTGAATCTTTGAAGTTTGAAGGATTTTTGTTTTGAGTGAAACCTTTCAAGGAAAGTTTATAGAACTTGCAAAAAATAATGTTGGCTAGAATGGAAACATGCAAAGTAGGGGTAAATGTGTCTTTTTCTTTACCATATAACACTGTTTACTCATGAAATGGACGACAGTGGCTAATAAGGAATAAAAAATCAAAACAATGGCTAATAAGGAAATTCAACTTTCTTGATGGTTAATAAGGAACACAAAGTTTTTTGAGTGGCTAATAAGGAATTTTCCCAAAAAACATCCCTAAGTAGAAGTCTAACACCATCAGCTAGCTCTAGAGGCAAATCCCCAATGGCTTCAACTTCTAGAACCTTAGTTTCTTCCCGTGGTTCTCATCGAAATGAATCCCTTTAAAGAATTAGCAACATGAATAGTTGCACCAGAATCAATCCACCATGTGGATCTAGAATAATCAATATACAAGGATTCATTTACAAAAGTAATAACGTTCTTACCCCTTCTTGCCATGAATTCTGTCAAGAAGTCAGGACAATTTTTCTTAAAGTGTCTTTTTTTCTTGCAGTGGAGACACTGATCCTTCTCCACTGTCCACTCTCTCTGCTGGGTGGAGGCTGATGCTGCTTTCCCTTTGAAGTGGAGGGGTTAAAGTTCTTCTTTTTGTTGTCCTTGACATAGTTCAAGGAACCTCCACTTGATTGGTTGAGAGTTCTCTTCATGTTGCACATAGTTAGCAATGAGCTTATCATAAGTCCATTTCTCAGGACTATAGTTATAGTTGACAACAAAGTTGTCAAACTCCTTAGGCAAAGAAGCGAAGATCAGGTGTACCACGAACTCATCTGGAAGTGCCAACTTCATTGGCACCAACTTGTTGGCCATGTCCATCATGCGAATGATGTGGTCCCTCATGCCATTCCCTGTGTACTTTTGTGTCACAAGTTGCTTGATCAACAAAGTAGCAGTCTTTGAAGAACCAGTAAACTGGTTCTTTATCCTTTCAAGGTACTCCTTGACATTATCACAATCTTGGATTGAGCCCAAAATGGATGGCCCAATCATGTTCTTTACCAAAGACAAGCACTTCTTATTGTCCATGGTCCATTTCCTATGATTAAGATCATAGGCAGCTCTTATGGGAGCAAAATCTCGCTCCTTCTTTTGCCAGTCAGCATCAGACTCATTAGCCCCCCTCACAGGATCAGTGGGCTCCTTAGGACGGGGTTCATTCAAAATCCAATCCAACTCTCCCATGACAAAAGTCATGTCAACCTTGCTTTTCCAAGCACCATAGTTGTCTCCCCTCAGCGTTGGGATGTCCTTCAACACACCCATCAAGGCGAGACCTGAAATAATCATGACAAGGTGAGAACAACATTTAAAAACATATAATCAAATGTATGCATTACGCCTATATCACCGTTGGGCAGAAAATAGACATAATACATAAACCAACATAACTATGATATTGCAATTGACAACGTTGGTCAGAAAATAGCAACATCACAGAATTGAATTAATGCTCCTAAAATTAAATTTATCCCATTGGTTCAAAATTTAATTTTAGAAAACACCAATTTTCATCATATATCATCAATATGCAGCGGAAACATTCAATAAGCATGTATTAACAGTAGGAAAATTAACCTTAATTTACTCTTTGGAAAATCATCCCGTTGGTTCAAATTTTCTAGAAGTAAAGATGATCATATTCATTCAAAATCTCATCAAAATTCCATTCAAATTTTAACCAAAACAAACCAAAATATTAAAACTTTGCTATTGTTTATAGTCCGATCATTTGGCCCAGAAAAATGGCCCATGGAATGCGTGCAAAAACTTTTCGGTCGAGCCCACCCGCTCCCACGCGCGTGCGTGCCGATCACCGTCGGCTTGGCCCAGCTGGGCCGCTCTTACCACTGCCTTGATCTGGACCGTTGGTCCAGATCGACGGCTCACCGGCGATTCCGCCTGGAACGAAACCGGCGCTGCGGGCCACCCTAGAAACCCTAGCCCTTATTTCCTTCCTCCGCACCTCCATCTCCACAGCAGACGGCAATCAGATCGGCAGCGAGCTCAGCACGTCGCGGCACACGGCAACGCCCACGATGGCTCGTGATGAGTGAAGAGCATGCGCCGCCGTGAGGCTTCTCACCGGTGCACGCGCTCACCCGTGGGTGAGCGGCGCGCCGTCGAGGAACCTTTCAGCGGTGAATCAACCCTGGCGCCGGTGAGTCGGCGTCAGTCATGGCACGTCGAGCAAAATAGGTAGGTGCCCGAGATCCCTCTCCAGTGCTTCTTGTTTAACATTTACCCTAAAAACCTAGGGTTAGGGTTAGGGTTTCTTTTGAGTTTTCCTATTGACCGATTTGAATCGATCCCCTCCTTCTACTCTTCTCTAATCGATGCACAAAACCGTGGCTCTGGTACCATTGTAAGACTTAGGATCTAGGCATCGACTAGTAGACAGTAGACTACACATGTGCATGGGATTGGATCTAACATACGAGGAAGAACCAGAGAGCTAGAGGGAGGAGAGGTGAGTGCACTGATAGGAGGCTGAGCTGGAGAGGTCGTGCTGTGCGGCGGCAATTTACGCGGCGCCCGAGGTAGCGGCTTTATCATCATGCGCCATTGGGAAGGGGCCGTCGACGGAGTCTTTCCCGTCGATGAGGAGTCGAGGGCGGCGAGATCCGGGTGGCGACGGCGGTGAACTGTCCCATCACTGGCTGTGCCCCTCCTTAGATCGGATTAGGGTTTGTAGGGTGTGGAGTACGGCACGGTGAACCTTGGTCTACGTGCCTCCGGCCCCCACCCCCTTTTATGTTGTGCAGTGTGATGGGGGTCCACCAGCCAGTAGGCTGGGCGCCCCCGATCAGGGCGTGTGAACAAGGTTGTTGGACCATTGGGCCCAACCCGGGGATCAACCTAACATATATTGCCCTATGAGTGAGAGGCCTCCGTGTATGTCTCTGGTCCAGGCTTGATCAAGTAGGGCCTCTGCCACAGATCGTTTATTTCTGACCTTGATTGGTACCGCTGCCACCACTAGCGGCGCAATATCAGATATCGACAGTCCCATGAGCCATTTATCTTTCCAAAACAATGTGGTGTTGCCGTTCCCAACTCGCGATTCTGTGGCGATCTGAAAAAGGGCAACTACACATGGATGAACCGGGATCTCTAGAGCATGCCAAGGCCGACTTGAGTCTGTTTTCCTGAGCCACAGCCATCGGACTGGTAGCGCCCATCCCATGAACTCCAAGTTGGAAACACCAAGACCGCCTAAGTCCAGGGGCCTCTGCACCTTGTCCCATGCCACCAAACAGCACCCGCCATTCACGAGCAGGGGCACTTTTCTAGTTCTATTTTGCAGACATAGTAAAAGAAACACATCTATAGTAATTACATATTGATTTTATGTTGTAAAATGAGTTTTAATAAGTAGCTTTCCGCCTGGTCGGTAGTTCCAGAACATAAGCCAACAGCGGTAACAGATCGAGACCAAAATGAAAGAACATGATACATCACATCGGTTGCATACAAGTGGATAGAGGCGCTTATTATTATATGCACTAAAGAAATCCTTACCATTACAGTACTGATGTAAATTGTACTCCTTTTCTATCTTTATAGCAGTAAATAGTGACTTTTGGCAAGCAGTTTTCAGCGTCATTCATAGTGTTTGCTGTAGAAATCAAAACTTTTAAGTACTAAGACATTGCACTATTCACTTTCATAAAAGGGAAACGTTTCTTTGACAACATATACTGAGCACATATATGAGCATACCATCCAATGGTAAAAACGATTCGTTCTAGTTACAGGTTAAATGATATGGTAAAGTGAAAATTGTTCCCAGTTGGAAGACAATATAGATCTAAGCACACTTTTAAATCATATATTTTGCGGTACCGCCAATCATTTTTTTTGTTTTGCAGAAGGAATGAGGTGCAATAAAATAATATTTGCAATAGAGAAAAACAATCTATCTGGACTGCAGAAATGCTCATGTAGATTTGTTTTTGCTTTTTAAAAAAGAGCTTAGTTTCTTACCATTTTCAATTGTTGGGTGAGTGCTCATCGAATATGTTGCAGGCAGAGTAGCGATTTTCAGTTCCAAAAGTATTTCATCATAGACGTCATTCCATTACCACAGAATTCCTCGATCGTTTTCTCATTTGGCACTATTACCGCTACAAGAGAAGGAATGCTAAAAAAAGTCAAATCCAGATCGAAATGAAAGGCAACGAAGATGAGGTGTTATGGCTGCTACACCCTCCCCAACGCCCCTAATCATAGTCTCGGCAGGGAATAGAAAGCTAATGTATAGTACAATGAGTACAAAAACACACTTACCTAGATGTAAGATGTTCATTTCCTCTTTTTACAATAAGTACAAAAACACACTTACCTGGAACCGTATTGCCTTTCTTTTTTCATAATTCTTAGTATTTATTTCTGACAGGATCTTATATACGATTACAGAGAAAGCATAATTAAATAGAGCAAGGTAACAAGCATAACCAGAGACGGATTTGTTGGAGAAAGTGTTCATTGTATTCCTCCAAACCCTAGAAGGGTGGGTAAATATATCCCTATACATGGGCCTCTATGGGCCAAATATGCACAGCACTATGGGCTACAAACATATCACTAACACCCCCCCTCCCCGCAGTTAAAACTACCGGCACAGCGGAGTTCAAGACTGGACAAGAAAAGCCTACACCCCCCTCCCTCCCCCCGCAGTTACAACTAGCCACTAGCGATGTTGAGACTGGAGTGAAACTCCGAGAACGTCGAGGAGGGGAGACCCTTGGTGAAGATATCGGCGAACTGGGAGGTGGTCGGGACATGGAGCACCCGAACATGGCCAATAGCGACCCGATCACGAACGAAGTGAAGGTCGATCTCCACATGCTTCGTCCACTGATGCTGAACCGGGTTAGTGGAGAGGTAGACGGCGCTGACGTTGTCACAGTAGATGAGCGTGCTCCTGGTCAGGGGGCTGTGAAGCTCCGCCAAGAGCTGCCGTAGCCAGGACGCCTCAGCCACGCTGTTGGCAACCGCCCGGTACTCCGCTCTGGCACTAGAGCAGGAGACCACTGGCTGCCGCTTGGACGACCAGGAGACTAGGTTGCCGCCTAGGAAGATGGCATAGCTAGAAGTGGACCGACGAGTGTCAAGACACCCGGCCCAGTCAGCGTCGGTGTAGACAACGAGCTCGATGGAGGGAGCCCGGTGAAGAACCAAGCTGTAGTCAACAGTACCTCGAACATAGTGCAGCAGACGCTTCAGAGCAGTGAGATGTTACTCTCAGAGATCATGCATATGAAGACAGATCTGCTAGATGGCATAAGTGATATCTGGCCTGGTGAAGGTGAGGTACTGAAGGGCCCCAGCAAGGCTACGGTAAGCAGTCGGGTCAGCGACCGAAGCACCCACGTTCGTAGAGAGCTTCCCCTGAGTGTTGATCGGAGTGGAGTAGGGCTTGCACTCAGTCATCCCAGCCCGCTCCAGGATATCAAGAGCATACTGCCACTGGTGAAGAAAAAGGCCAGAGGGACGGGGCTCTACAGTGACACCCAGGAAGTGGTGGAGCACACCCAGATCCCTCATAGCAAACTCTCACCGTAGTGACTGAATGATACTCTGAAGGAAGGTCTGACTGGAAGTAGTGAGGATGATGTCATCAACATAGGGCAGCAGGTAGGCAGCATCAGAGCCCCGGTGGTAGACAGACAAAGAAGTGTCAAACTTGCACTCAGTGAAGCCAAACGTGGCCAAGAACATGGCAAACCAAGAGTACCACGCCCGAGGAGCCTGCTTCAGGCCATAGAGAGACTTGTTGAGGCGACAGACCAGATCCAGACGACGAGAATCCATAAATCCCACTGGCTGACTGCAGTAAACTGTCTCTGTCAGAGTGCCATGGAGGAATTCTTTACATCAAACTGGTGCACGAGCCAGGAGCGGGAGAGAGCCAGTGAGAGAATCGTGCGCACTGTTGCCGACTTCACCAACAGACTGAAGCCCCAAAGAACCTAGCGAGCCTTGTAGCGCTCCAAGGAACCGTCAGCCCGGCGCTTATGCGTCCAGATCCACTTGCCGGTGACCATATTGCAACCAGATAGACACGGTACGAGGTCCCACGTCTGGTTGGCGCGAAGAGCCACGTACTCCTCCTCCATAGTCCGACGCCAGTGAGGATCCGCCAGGGCATCGCGGACGGAGGAGGGCACGGGTGAGACGCCCGGCTCTGCCTCGACGGCAGAGAGGACACCTGCTGCCCGTCGTGTCACCATGGGATGAGAATGCCTAGGATCCCAATGGATGACAGATGGGTGGTACACCTTCAGGTCGAGTCGAGAGCGCGCGCGAGAGCGCACTATCGACGTAGGCGGAGCCGGTGGTGGCGAAGAGACCACCTGGTCTGGGATCAGCGCCGCACAGCGCCTGTAGACCTGCATTGGCTCGGCGAAGCGGGCAGCAAAACCTGAAGGCTCCCTCGGCGCAAGAGGTGGCGACGAGGCCACGCATGGCGCAGGCGAAGGCTCCGGGGCCGCGCGTGGCGCGGTAGAAGCTTCAGTGCCGCGCGTGGCGCAGGCGAAAGCTCCGGTGCCACGCGTGGCACACGTGAAGGCTTCGATGTCGCGCGTGGCGTGGTAGAGGACTCCGGTGCCGCGCGTGGCGCGGTAGAAGACGTCGGTGCCACGCGTGGCGCAGCTGAGATCATCGGGGAACCTACTAGAAAGGGGTAAACAGAAGCAGGGGGCTGGACCACCGAGTCAGTCAAAAAAATGGACTCGAGGTCAGGATCAGGTGAGGCAGTAGTGGAGGTGGAGTACGGGAAGTCTGACTCGTCAAACACAACATGCCGGGAGATGAGGATGCAGCGTGAGGTCAGATCGAAGTAACGGTACCCCTTGTGATCGGGGGAGTAGCCAAAGAAAACACACCGAGTCGATCGAGGCGCCAACTTGTGTGCGTAGTGGCAGATGTGTTAGGGTAGCAGGCGCACCCGAAGACCCGAAGGTGATCATACCGAGGTGGGGTGCGAAAAAGGGCGTGGTGAGGAGTGGGAGCAGGGGAGGATATGGTGAGAGGACGGTTCAGAAGGTAGGTGGCTGTATGAAGGCCCTCGGCCCAGAAGCGGGCAGGAAGGGAGGCCTGGAGGAGAGTGGTGCGCACGTCTTGCCGTTTTGAGGCGAGGTATACGGGCACGACATGCGTAGGTGAACACCGTGAGAGAGGAAGAAGTCACGGGAGGCGTGATTGTCAAACTCACGGCTGTTGTCACATTGGACAGCCTTGACTGTGAGCCCGAACTGAGTGGAAACCCAAGCAAAGAAGCGGAGGAGGGTAGGGAAGGTGTCAGACTTGGCACGCACGAAGGCCGTGGCGACAGCGGCCGCGTACGAGGGAGGGAGGGGAGGGAAGGAAGAGGAGGAGGGAGGAGGTGGCCGACGGCCGGCCATGGCGGCAGTGATGGCGGCTGGGTGGGAGGGAGAGGAGGAGAGGAAGAAACCCTAGCTCTGTACCATGTTGGAGAAAGTGTTCATTGTATTCCTCCAAACCCTAGAAGGGTGGGTAAATATACCCTTTACATGGGCCTCTATGGGCCAAATATGCACAGCACAATGGGCTACAAACATATCACTAGCAGGATTCAGCATCTGAGAAAGAATTTGACAAAGCAAGATGCATGTTAATTTGCTTGCATAGAATAGCATAAAACAAAACCATCATCAGTGGACGCTAATGCAAGATCATAGAGTAACAACAGTCCACTCTCTCTAACTTCTCCTACCTAAGTGAGAGTAACAGCACCAAGCTGCTTCGAGGCCTCTAAGTTAGAACCCAAAAACTATAATTGAAACATAATGAAGTATATAAGCCTCTACTATCTGGACCCAAGAAAATTGAAAACACATAAAAGTCGCAGCTGATTATAGCACTGCACCACTAATTCTAGCTAATTCATTGTGTAGACAATATTGTGTACTCCAAGGCTCTAAGTTAGAGTAACAGCAGTCCCATGGTGTCAAAAGTTAGCATGGTCTACATGAAACATTCTACCAACCTGCTTTCAAAAGGTTGTGATCAGGGAAAAGCCATGCCACAGAACTATAAGAAGTGATGGTATCGATGTGAGACTATCAGTACATGATGACTCTAAAAGATAGCAAGGCGCTAGAGTCTGGCAACGTGGGCTCATCCTACACCAGATCACTATGACAGTGGAACAAATTGTCTGACCATGTACAGAATGATAAGAAATGTCATAGGATCATGATATTAAATACTTATCTATGATGCTAATCTAACACATAAGGTCACGTGCACCCAAACAAAAAAATGAAGAAAATTCCATTAAACAGATTTAGCATAGCTACCAGCATAATACTCTCAGTTGTTACCAGGTAGGATAATTTCAGAGAACCATCTCACTCACTAATTGCCACCCTACTTGGATAGTAGTATTCAGGATGATAAGAGCATCATCATCACCCAGATCTTCACATCCATACACAACATTCACAGAAACAAGGCAATGCTATATTCAGAAGGCTTATAACTTTTATTGTCATTTCTCTTACCATTGAAGGATCTTGGATTTAGCTACTGTGATGCCAATAGGAAAGCTCATCAAGAGAATGTGGTCCGTGTCGGCACTCTTCTACATCTTCAAAAATCCAGCAAGATTCTTCACTGAAAGAGCCTAACAGGGAAAAAACAAAAACTAACCAAATCAGGAAGGCAAACAGGTCAAGCGCCATTTTATCATCAGGAGCCACTTTCTTAGACTCATTAAGAGTGAGAGGTCAAGCGCACGTGGGAGGGATCAGCGCCCAGAAATGCCCTCTGTTTTCAACAACAGGAAATAGATATAACTGGCTGTTGTTTCGCCTAGAGGGTAGACACTGCTACCATACAAACAAACCTGTGCTTGCTTGCCACAAATTATGTGCATGATCTGTAGGTTTGCCAGAAATAATTGAACTACCTGCAGACACCAACAAATCTGTGCCGTTTGCAGCTCAATTTCCAAAAGTTCATCAGTTTTAAGTAGCTAGGGTATTAGTGATCCTGTGGCATATGATGGAGAGAATCTGTACAACAGAAAGAAAAGATAAATAGCTAGGGCATTAGTGATCCTAGACCATGCAACGGATTCAAAATAGGCTGATCTTGTCCAAGCCTGCTGGAACTGTCGATTTGCATCATGATGAAGTAAGCAGACATGATGCCATGAAAGCAGAGTTTGTCATGAGGGATCAACGAGAGAAGCACAGAATGATTAGAAATGTCACAGGATCAACAGTCCTGAGATCATTACCTTATTGCCGCCTCTCTGCAATGGGAGGAGAGGGCACTGGAGATCACGCGATCAGGAGGGGACGCTATTCTTTATCGCGCGATGAAGGGGAGTGTCAGTTTTGGTGGGGAGGGACAGGAGATCATGCCACGGCCTCTCTGCACGGGGACCAGGAGTGGGCGCCGGCAATCCTCGTCTTGGTGTGGAGGGGCCGGAGACCATGCCGCCGCCAGACTTCAAGAGGTGATAGAAGATCGAGCCGGACGTGGCCTGTGCACGGCGAGGGGAGGAGTTGAGGGCGGCGGCGATCTCCTTCAAAGCCAAAACGCGAGTCTCTTCAAGACTCGCCCTTTGGCTCGGGGGCTACACCCGACGGGTGCGCTCACCTGCACCTCCATCAAAGATCAAACCACCTACACCACGCCACTCACGGAAGTTGAGCGACATCATTCGAGCCACTCTTCGATTCACTCGGGGGCTACTGTCGAGGGTAAAAACCGGCGATGCCACATGGCCTCGGTTGACCCCGTTGGTCCAACATCCATACGACACAAGCCGGCGAAACATTGGCGCGATGCGGGCAGTGCGGAGCCAACCTTGCCTCACTCGACTCACCGAGGGTCGAGCATCACCCTCGCACCGCTCAACTCATAAAGGATTGAAGGCCACCTCTGCCTTGCTCGATGCATCGAGGGTCGAGGCAGCATTAACTCTGGCCAGCACTCGAAAACCTGAGGTCATACCACCCCGCTCGACCACAATGGGAGTTGAGTGGGCCAACACCACCCCACAGCCAAGCCGGATGCCTTGGGGATAAGGACATCCGGTCAGTCACCATAGTAACCAAGACCACATGAGCGACCGTAGAGCTACAGGGCCTATGCTGTTCCTGCCAACTCTCGTTAGCGATCCCCACCCCGGAGACAGGACGACACCCCGTGTCACTGACCGCGCGGGAGCGACAGAAGGAGAAACTCAATTACACTACCAAGATGAGACGGATTCCTATTCCTTGTGGGCCAGAATGAGTACAACTAGATAACTCGACCCATGACAAGAGGGTCGAGTTGGTTGGAGGTCAACAGCTACCGACACCCCCCCCCCCCCGCCGCCTTAAATGTCACACCAGCCGTACGTCCATAGCATCAGGGGTTCAAATCCAGCAGCAAAACCACTCCTACCGCCATCCCTCCACCGATGGACGAGTTTGACATCACAAGGAAGCCTGTGCTGCTTGCCTGAGGCTCGATCTTGATGACACCCTCAATAGTGGCGATGCAGGACGGCCCGATCGACAGCAGCGACGCTGACCGTGCATAAACATCATGATACCGCCCCTTTTGTATCGCCCCTTTTTGTGGAACGCGCCCTCTATAGGGACATGAAGGTTCAACCTATCGACGGATTACAGGGGCACGCGTCAGCTCAGTGCTGCCTGACGCAAGGACCAAGGGCAGCGGGACCCATAAGGACCGAAGACTACGCCGTCGACCAGCGGCGCTGCCTCACCGAGGCCGCTTGGTGAAGAACACATGTGGAGACTCTCTTTCTTTCTCTCTCTCTCTCTCTCTGTAATGTGGACCCGACCCCTCAAAATGTAAAGGTGGAGGCCCATCTTCTTCCAGCGATGATCTAACCATTCGCGCACACAGACACTCATCGAGACTTGGGATCCCTCCTCTCTCATCATCATTGTACTCCCTGGTGCAAGTAACACGAGCTGCAACCCGAACTAGACGTAGGGGGACTTCCCTGAACCAGTATAACCCCCCATGTCCGCTTGCACAACCATTACGGAACTCAAAACGTGCATCCCCTAGAACAAATTCTATTGGCCGGTGATCAAAACACCGACACTAGTGTATTTTCTGTATATCAATCTAATGATTGGTGGATAGATACAGTAGCCAGTATTCACGTTTGTGCTTATATCTCTATGTTTTTTTTTACCAGGTCTCATAAGGTTCTTCCATCATGATGGGGAACGACTCACATGCTACTGTTCTTGGTGTTGTTTCGGTCGATCTGAAGTTCACTTTAGGAAAGATCATCGGCTAAAGAAAGTGCAGCATGACCCCTAAATAACCAAGAACCTCATTAGTGGATCGCTCCTCTGTCAAGATGGATTCAAGCTGGTCTTTGAGTCAAACAAAAGTAGTCATTTCAAGGTTCGGCCAATTCATTGGCAAAGGCTATGATAGCGGAGGCTTGTTCCGCTTTTCCCTTTCTGATTTTTGTAAGAAGGTTGCAAACCATGCATGTGATTAAAACAATTCTAAGGCTAATATATGGCATTCCCGTTTGTGTCACATAAATTTTGGGTTTATGAATTGGCTATCCAGTATGAGTTTAATTCCTAAGTTCTCAGTTGTCGAAGGTTCTAAGTTTCAAGTTTGTGTGCAAGCAAAGCAACCTCGTAAGCCTAACAAAGGTATAGACGAGGGAAACTCAGCTCTATTAGAACTTATACATTCTGATCTTTGTGAGATGAATGGTGTGTTGATAAAAGGAGGGAAAAGGTACTTTATGACCTTAATTGATGATGCAACTAGGTACTGTTATTTGTTTCTACTAAGAGCTAAGGATGAGGCGTTTTAGTGTTTTAAGACCTACAAGGCTAAGGTAGCAAATCAACTAGAAAGAAAAATGAAATATGTTAGGTCTGATATGGAGGAGAGTATTTTTCTAATGAGTTTGATCTTTTCTGTTCAGAGAATGGAATAATTCATAAACGAACACCTTCCTACTCACCACATTCTAATGGTGTTGCTGAAAGGAAGAACCGGACAATGATGGACTTGGTGAATGCCTTGTTAGAAACTTCCGATTTACCAAAAGCATGGTGGGGGGAGGCTGTTCTAACAGCATGTCACATCCTAAATAGAGTTCCCACTAAGAGTAGTGATATCACTCCGTATGAAGGATGGGAAGGAAGAAAACCCTCACTCTCATATTTGCGTACATGGGGCTGTTTGGCCATGGTTATCATACCAATAAATAAGAAATGCAAACTTGGACCTAAGACAGTTGATTGTGTCTTGGATACGCGTACCATAACACAATATATAAATTTTTGGTGATAAGGTTTGAAGCACCTGATGTCTTAGTTGATTCACTCTTAGAGTCTCATGATGTAACTTTCTTTGAGAATATATTTCCTATGAAAGATACATACTATGTACCTAGTTCTTCTACTGGTTTAACTCCAGAACCTACAACTCTACTTGAACATCCACATGGGAGTGACAAGGATGATAGTGAAGTAGCTCCTCGAAGGAGTAAGAGACAAAGAGTTGCAAAATCCTTTGGCGATGACTTCACTGTGTACCTTGTTGATGATACACCCACATCCTTTGATGCAGAATACTAGAAGGATGCAGTCCATAGTGAGATGGACTCCATCATCTCCAATGGAATGTGGGAAGTAACTGATTGACCTAGTGGTTGCCAGTTGGTTGCAAGTGGGTATTTAAGAAAAAGCTTAGGCCTGATGGTACCATTGAAAAGTAAAAGGCAAGGCTTGTAGCTAAGGGATATACGCAAAGAGACGGTGAGGAATATTTTGATGCTTACTCACTCGTTGCCAGATTAACCAGCATCCGGTTATTACTATCATTGGCTGCCTCACATGGTCTTCTAGTCCATCAGATGGATGTGAAGACAACTTTCCTTAATGGAGAGTTGGATGAGGAAATCTACATGGATCAGCCAGATAGATTTGTCATGTCTGAACAATAGGGTAAGGTGTGTAGGTTACTAAAGTCCTTGTATGGCCTAAAACAAGCGCCCAAGCAATGGCATGAGAAGTTTGACAAAACATTAACATCTGCTATGTTTGTTGTAAATAAGGCTGACACCTGCGTGTACTACCGCTATGGTGGGGGTAAAGAAGTTATACTGTGTTTATATGTCAATGACATACTAATTTTTGGGACTAGTATCGATGAGATAAATGACGTAAAATCATTTTATCCCAAAATTTTGACATGCAGGATTTAGGAGAAGCAAATGTGGTCCTTAATATTAAACTTAAGAAGGGTGAGGATGGGATTACTCCTATGCAATCCCATTATCTTGAGAAGGTCTTGAGTCGCGTCAGCTACTTGGAAAGCAAACCTTCTCAAACCCCATATAATTCTAGTCTAATACCTTGAAAGAATAAAGGACAAGGAAAGGATCAACTACGATACTCTCAAATTGTTGGCTCACTGATGTACCTAGCTAGTGCAACCCGCCCTGACATCTCATTTGCCATAAGCAAATTGAGTCGGTTTAACTCTAATCCGGGAGATGATCATTGGCGTGGTATTGATCGAGTCTTGCTCTATCTAGAGGGCACAATGAGTTATGGAATTCACTATTTAGGGTACCCTGATGTACTTTATGGATATAGTGATTCAAACTGGATATAACAGATGTTGATGAGCTGAAGGCCACTAGTGGATACCTATTCATGCTTGGTGGCGGTGCTGTCTCATGGAGATCGTGCAAGCAAATGATCTTGACTAAATCAACCATGGAGGCAGAGCTCATCACTCTAGAAATAGCAGCCATAGAGGCAGAGTGGTTGAGAGAACTTTTGATGGACTTGCCGATGGTTGAAAAACCAATCCGTGCTATTCTCATGAACTGTAATAATCAAACAGTTACCAGGAAGGTGACTAGCAGTCAGGATAATATAAAATGAAGCAAAAATGTGAAGTGCAGACTGAAGTCTGTCAGGAAACAAAGGAGCTCCGGTGTTATAGCTGTGAAATACATTAAAATAGCAAAAAACCTGGCAGATCTCTTTACTAAGGGATTATCACGCATTGTGATAGATAACACATTGAATAAGATGGGATTGAGACCCAAATGAATAACACTACAGTGGCAACATAACCTATGTGATTGGAGATCCCATGAATTAGGATTTGGGAAGAACAAACTGTTAGTTAACTGAAGAGTACAATCAATACCTGAGAAACCATATGGATATGTGCCATGGTTTGCAATATGTGATGAGTAGTTGACATTGGTTGAGTTTGGTGTTTGAGTTGAAATGCGGGAATGTAGGGATTGATGTGTTGATGCATATCATGGTTATGACTAACCGGAGTTGGTAAAGATGTTGGAGAGTTTGCTGAAGATAGGAAATGTGTTTGCTTGTCTCATGATGTGTAGGTCACTAGAGTTAACTTAGCGGTCTACGGCGAGAGGATCGGGCACAAGTAGGAGCCTTGGGGCCGGACGATCGGGAGGCCGGGTGAAGTCAAGGATGATACATACCATACACGTGGAGAGGCAAGAAGCATAGACGGTTTCACGGTTGAGCCTCAAAACCGTGGGTGGTGATCAAGACGACAGGGTTGACCAAGTCAAAGGTGATCGGGTGTCGGTACAAGTAGAGGCTTCCAATGAACCAGACGCGACAGAGAGTTGCCGATGAGGAGGATCACGGGACGAGGTAACACGCATCAAGATCAATAAGTGCTTTGTGAAGCGTGCAAGGTGGTTTCCCGGTTTGGCCTCAAAACCGGTGGCGGTGATTGGAGGTGCACGTGGCACCATTTCAGAGCTTGCGTCGAGGCAAAGCAAATTCGTGAAGGGCTCGATGGCGTTCGGGCGATAAGGAGAAAGATGGATGGTTGTGTCCTTGGTGGTAGGTGGCAGTGTATTGTATGTGAGGGGTAGGATAGTCTTTAGGACAACTCCTAGGCCTATATAAGGAGAGGTAGGACTGGTGAAAGAGGTGCCTCTCTCTTTCCCTTAGCCTTGCCGTAGGTCTTCATTCAAAGTGCTAGGAGACATCTTCATGTATTAGAGGAGAGTAGTGGGTGTGTGAGAGACATCTCTTGCTCTTCCCAATAGTGGAAGGAAGAGGGTGGCTTCCTAACCATGTATCCATGTATATTGACTTGATAAATCAATGAAATGAGATTCAAATTCGTGCTCAAATTCTTCCTCTCTCCCTAAATTCCGAATTTCTCTTTTTCTCTATTTTCGGAGCTATTTTCATGGGAATTTTCGATCTCATTTTTGGACGAGTTTTTGGGTCGGATTTCTTGAGGGTCTTGGTGATATGATGAGTTAGAACAATCCTATATGGGTCCTTTTCCGAATCAAGAGCTCTAGCACCTTCGATTTCAAAGATTTCTCAAGTTTCCCCTTTTTGGTGTTCTTGGCATGAGATCTGAAATTCATGATGATTCCTTGTGCTATTTGAGTGGATTTCATTAGAGTAGAGTCGTGATGTCTTGTGGATGATCTGGTCCAAATTTTGTGATTTTTGAAGTTCGTTTGATAGGGTTTTTGCAATTTTCTTTCCGAAACGGACCTGCTGTTCTGTCCAGGACAGAACTTCTGTCACCAGGACAGAACTTCCATCACCATGATGGAACTTCCGTCAAGGACCATGGAACTTCGATGAGTGACAGAACTTCCATCGCCTGGAATTTCCATGAGTGACAGAACCTTTTTTGTGGACTTCTGAACTTCCGTCGGGCAGCACGGAACTTCCGTCAAGCTCAGTTTTGTGATTTTTTGGATCTTCCTTGTTTCCTTTTTGTCCCTCTTGAATCTTCCGCTATGTGTACTTTTGGTTTGAGTCATTCCTAGGGTTAGCACATCACAAGTTGGTGTGTGTAATCTTGGTGACTCGGTTAGAGGTTGGTTTGGGTAGTAATTGGGATATAGACCAAGTTCTTGTGAAGAATTTTAATTGGCTCCCATTCACCCCCCCCTCTGGTCGCCTTCATGGTCCTTCAATTGGTATCAAAGCTGGCTTGATCACTAGTTGACCTTCACCGGCTTTGTGATCCAAAGGTGACATGGAGAATCGTGCGGTCAAGCTTGTGATGTTCAATGGGGAAGATTTTCCCTATTGGAAATCACGGACCAAGGCTTATCTCCTGAGTCACGGACGTGCTATCTGGGACATCATCGAGAAAGAATACAACAATCCTGCCAACCTCGATGCTGCTCCCATTGGTGAGGTAAACAGGTATGACAACAATTCCAAAGCTGTGCTTGCTCTCTGCACTTGGTAGGAGTGAATTTGATCGTGTTTCACATCTTGATGCTGCTCATGCAATTTGGGAAAAGCTTTGCACATACCATGAGGGTACCAATCAAGTCAAGTCTATGCATAAGGATTCTTACAATAGACAGTACCAAACCTTTGCACCAAAACATTGCGAGTCACTAGATGAAACTTGAGGGCTTGTGGTAACCTTGTGTACAATGATAATGATAGAGCAAAGCAACTTCTATATTCACTTGATGAGAATGTTTGGGGGGTTAAAATTGTTGGTCTAGAGGAAACTGTTGATTTCAATACCCTAAACTGTGAGCAACTGTATAGCAAGCTGAAATCTCATGAACTGTCTAGGAAATCTCGTCCTAATCATGTTAATCCTGATTCTAGCATGTCTTTGATTTCTAGCTCTCAAAAGGGTAGTTACAGTGGTGCTTCTTATGGAACTAACCACTCACTTGACAAATCTTCCTTGGAGTGTGCTCTGTCTTCTCTTGTTGTAGCTTCCGATGAACAGATGGAGTGCATTCCTGACGAGGAGCTGTCCTTGCTCACAAGAAAGTTCATGAAGTTCTACAACGACCGCAAGAAGAGAAGAGGAGGTGGTTCAAGAACCTGCTTCGAGAGTGGTGACCTGGGACACGTCATTGCTGACTGCCCCAAGAATAAGAAGAAGGAATGGTACCACAACAACAACACTAAAAACTGCAAGCAGAAGAAGAACCACTTCTACAAGAAAGACAAGAACTCCAAGAAGTTCACCAAGGCCATCGCACGTGCCTATGTTGCCGCTTTGAGCAATGTCGACCTCACATCAAGCGAAGGCCTTACAAGCTCGGAGGAGGAGGTTGAGAAGCCATGAGTCAAGAGGAAGGATGACTTCATTGGGCTTTGCTTCAGGGCAAAGAACAATCACAACACCGACTCTCTTCTGGACTTGATGAGCTCTCTTCTGAACTTGATCATTTGCATGATGTTTTGCTCATGCAAGATGATAAGCTTCGCAGCGCTGTTCGTGAGAGGAAAGAGCTTAAGTCTAAGTTGGAGAGTGCTGAGTATGAGATCACTTCACTTAGGTCTAAGCTTGCTCGAAATGACATTGTTGTTGAGTGTGGGTCTTGTCAAATTGTGATGAATGATCTTGCACAGAGGGAAAGTGTGCATGCTCAAGTTGCCAGTCAACTTGAGAGTTCCCTTAAAGAGCTTGATGAATTGAAGGCTAGACTAAATCTTTTGGGTGCATGTCAGAAGTGCCCCAAGCTTACTAGTGATTTGGAAGCTCAAACCCTCAAAGTCAAAGAGCTCGAGTCCAAGCTGCTACATGAGACTCGCTCGAAAGTTCTCCCACCACCATGTGTAGTGTGTGGCTCTCTTAATAATAAGCTTGCAATCACTAGAGAGGAAAACAAGAACCTAGCTAATGAAAATGACTACCTCATCTCTCGTCCCAAAAGAACCCTACTGAGTAAGGAAAAGATTGAGAGTGATTTGGCAAGAGTTAAAGAGAGTGCTTGTAGGTCAACTTATAACTTGGGCTTGGGATTTAAGAGGGTTGACAAGGAGAGTGAAAATGTGGGTAAGTTCATGCCTAGATCTAGCTACAAGGATCAGGAACAATCCATCAAACTCACTGACACATACTATCCACCTAATCCCAATCCTTCCTTCAACCCAAAGCAAATAGAGAAGCCAAAACCCAAACCTCCTATACAAGCTAAGCCTAAACATGAGAGTTTCTATATTTTGATGAATTCTTTTATAGGCATAAGAGGGAGAGGATGCAAGCTGAGTTAACTAGAAATGTGCATCATGATGATTTTGTTTATTTTCAACCTCGCTCTTTTTCTCGTGCCTATCATGGATAGGGTCATTCCTCATATGGTTTTGATTCAAGAAACAGAGGCTTTGTGTAGCAGCGCTTTGGCGCCCCATGTTTTCCCCATCGTGGTGAGCATCATTTGCGTGGATTTGGTTTTCACACAGATGATTTCTATTCTCACAACCCAAAGCTCGAATCGAGACGCTTTTATAGGCCACGTTTTCCTCATCATGTTTCTCGTCCCATGTGTTCGAATGATAATGTGCAAAGAACTATGATGACTACTACTGGTCATGTGGTGATGTGCTAGATTTCCAAAAGCTTTCTGACTAACCCCAGGATTGAGCCATTGATCTTTCCTTCTCATTCTTTGTAGGTAGCAGGTGGAGGCCTGGAGAACAAGTGGCTAATGGACTCCGGGTGTTCACGCCACATGACCGGAGATGCAATGTGGTTCTCCAGCCTCACTCCCTTGAAGCGCCAGGAGTATGTGACCTTTGGAGATGACAAGAGAAGGAGAGTGAAGACAAGGGGCGCGGTAAAGGTAAATGAAAAATTCACTCTCAAGGATGTTGGTTTGGTTGAGCATCTCAAGTTAAATCTCGTCTCTGTCTCTCCGTTGGTTGATGTTGGTTTGGAATTGCGCTTTAAGAAAAATGCTTCTTGTGTTCTTGATTTGAATGACTCTTTGGATTGTGAGATTTCTAGCATTAGGAGAGTTTTTTAGGTTGTTTTTGCTGTTTCTCCTGGTTCTCACAAGTGCTTTTTTTCTTAACCTTCTTCTGAGCTCTAGAAATGGCATAGGAGACTAGGTCACATGAGCCTTGACTTGTTTTGTCACTTGAGTGGTCTAGGTTTGATCCGAGAATTGCCTAAGCTCAAATTTGATAAGGATTTGGTTTGTGCTCCTGGTCATCATGGGAAAATGATTGCCGCTTCTCGTCCACCAATTAATTTGGTGATGACTGAACGCCCTGGAGAGCTGCTTCACATGGACACTATTGGTCTTTCTCGAGTTCGTTCGGCGGGTGAGAAGTGGTATGTTCTTGTGATTGTTGATGACTTTTCTCACGACTCTTGTGTTTACTTTCTTGAGAGCAAGGATGAAGTGTTTCATCACTTTTGGAGCTTAGCTTTGAGGTTGTTCAAGGAACTCCCCTGGTGCATTCTGAGCAATCCGTAGTGATAATGGCACCGAGTTCAAGAACCCCTCCTTTGATGATTTCTATCTTGAGTAAGGTATTGAGCATCAATTCAGCATCTCATGTCCCTCAGCAAAATGGTGTGGTCAAAAGAAAGAACGGAACCTTGGTGAAAATGGCTCGGATGATGATCGATAAGCATAGGACTCCGAGGCAGTTCTGGGCTGAGGCCATCAACACTCCTTGCTATGTTTTCAATCGGGTTTTCTTGCGCTCAATTGTTAATGTGACTTCCTATAAGCTACGTTTTGGGAGGAAGCTATCTATTTCTCATTTGCGTGCCTTTGGTTGCAAGTGCTTTATTCTCAAGCATGGCAATCTTGATAAGTTTGAGTCGAGATCTTCCAATGGCATCTTTCTTGGTTACACTCTTCATGGCCATTCCTACAGAGTTTTGAACTTGGAAACTATCAAGATCATAGAATCCTGCAATGTAACCTTTGATGAATCAAACTCTTGTGCAAGCAATATGGTTGAGACTGTAGGTAACAGGGAGATGGACGAGAGTATCTTTGTAGAAGAGGACCTATAGGGCTTTGACGATGATGACGATGATTCACCTCATCTCTCATCTGAGCTTGTTCCTGCTGCTTCCACCACTCCAACAGAGGCTCCAAAAGCTTCTATATCAACCTCAGCAGCTGTCAAGCCATCTCCAGCTGTGGTTGAGGGGGAGGTACACTCTAAGATAGAGGCCCCTCTTCACATTAAACGTCAACATCCCCCCAACAGATAATTGGTAATCTCTATGAGAGAACAACAAGGTCAAGGTCTTCATATCTTGCCTGCTTTACCAATTCTCTATTTGCTTCCACCTTTGAACCTCGGGATGTTGGACACGCACTATCTCATGAACATTGGGTTAATGCCATGCATGAAGAGTTGAAAACTTTGAGAGAAACAAAGTGTGGACCCTAGTAGAGCCTCCTGTTGGTGTCAATGTCATAGGAACCAAGTGGGTGTTCAAAAACAAGCATGGGGAAGATTGTAAGATTATGAGAAACAAGGCTAGGCTTGTTGCTCAGGGTTTTGGCCAAGTTGAGGGCTTAGACTATGGGGAAACCTTTGCTCCTGTTGCACGCATAGAAGCCATTAGGATCTTGCATGCATTTGCTACCTCTAAGGGCATTAGACTCTACCAAATGGATGTCAAGTGTCCTTTCCTAAATGGTTTCATAGAGGAAGAGGTTTGTGAGACAACCCCCTGACTTTGAGCACCACAAATACCCAAATCATGTGTATAAGCTTTAGAAGGCTTTGTACGGGCTAAAGCAAGCTCCTAGGGCATGGTATGCTAGGCTTAAAACTTTCTTGCTAGAACGCGGGTATGTCATGGGTTGTGTTGACAAAACCTTGTTCACTCTAAAGCATGGCAATGACTTCGTAATGGTTCAGATATACGTGGATGATATCATCTTTGGAGGTTCCTCTCATGCTCTTTGTCTAGATTTCAGGAAGCTATGGAAAGTGAATTTTAGATGTCAATGATGGGCGAGCTCACCTTCTTTCTTGGACTTCAAATCAAGCAGTGCAAGCAAGGCACTTTCATATATCAAGCCAAGTACACAAAGGATCTCTTGAAGAAGTTTGACATGGTCAATGTGAAGCCGTTGTCAACAGCAATGTCCACTAGAATGGTACTTGACCCAGATGAAGAGTGTGAAGCGGTGGACCAAAAGGAGTCAGGAGCATGATCGGCTCCCTCTTGTATCTAACGGTGTCAAGACCCGACATACACTTTGGGTTGTGTCTTTGTGCTCGCTTTCAAGCTTCCCCAAGGGTGACTCATCGCAAGGCTGTCAAGCGCATCTTCAGGTATCTCAAATACACCCTTGAGTTCGGTCTCTAGTACTCTGCATCATCATCTTTTGATCTCATTGGGTATTCGGATGCGGACTTTGCTGGGTGTAGAATTGATAGGAAGAGCACTTCTGGTACTTGCCATTTCTTGAGTACTTCATTGATCTATTGGTCTTGTCGTAAGAAGTCGAGTGTAGCCCAATCCATCACAGAGGCTGAGTATGTTGCTGTTGCAAGCTACTGCTCACAAATCCTATGGATAGTATCCTCCATGAGAGACTATGGGTTAACCTTTAAGAGTGTTTCATTCATGTGGGATAACTAGAGTGTCATATGCTTAGACAAAACCCCAATCCAACATGGTAAGGTCAAACACATTAATGTGCGATTCCACTTTCTGAGAGACAATGTTGAGAAGGGAGATGTTGAGCTCAAATACATCAACACCAAAAACCAACTGGCTGATATACTTACCAAGCCCCTAGATGCTTCACGATTCGCTTTTCTTCGGGAGGAGCTTGGTGTTTGTCATCCTTATGGCATCATTTGAGGGGGAGTTGGTGTTCTCTTGTATATATGTATCTTACCTTTTTGCATTGCATCTCATATGTAATATATGCATTGGTAGATGAGCTTTGATTCTTATGCTTTCTTGCATTTCTCTTTGCTATGATTGATCTTGAGCTAAGCTATGTTGATGTGATGGTAATCGCTCATGCTTAGATTTTCTAGATGGCTTGTTATAGAATCTTTTGAGCATCTTTCTAATCTTAAAGGTAAGCTTAGCTTCTTGTGAACCTTATGAACTAATCTTGCTAAAACCTGCTCACCATGTGTATAATTGCATTTATCCCTGTCAAGACTTGTGTTGAGGCTAGTCTAGAGGATATCTCAGCTTTGGCACCTTGTGTTTGCAAAATGTGGCTTTGTGAAAGTTTAGCTCATGATGGAACATTGTGGAACATTTGTTCCTTTTTGCCGCAAAGGCATGCTCATCTTTATGCTTTTAATTTGTAAAATAAGTTGATTGTGCTTCGAAGCCTCGGGGTATTTGTCTTAATCAGTCGTGAGACCCTCCGCATGGATTAGAAGTAACATAAAAATGCTAAATCCAAAAATTGTACTTCGAAGCCTCGGGGTGTTTGCCGTACTCAGTCGTGTGACCCTTAGCATGGATTAGAAGCTACATGAGGATCTCATAAGAATAATGCATTCGTCTTTTCTTATGAGTCTCTGTTCCATATATGAGCATTTATAAAGCTTCTTTTCTATGAATGCTTGTTGTCCTGATTGAGATTGAGACTGGCTAGTTTCTTTTGATTCACTTGATACCTGTTTTGCCTTGGATCGGAGTACTTACACATGTGGTGGCAGCTTTTCTCATGAAGAGTAAATTTGATTCTATCTAAGCTAGTTAATCTTTCTGCTTAGATTGTATAGCTCTTGGCGTTTATGCCTTGCTATCTATTTTTGATCTTTGTATGATTGTGAGCTATTGCTTTTACACTTCATGGCTCTATGTTTATGATTAGCAAGTTTAAATGCTTGTTTGCATAATTGTTGAAGCTCCTTAGGTTTGCATTTTCATGCATTGCATACTCGTTCTTTTGCTTCTTTGATGAGTTCATGGCCAAAGGGGGAGAAAATATTGGGTCATGCACAAATAATGCTAAGAAACTTAAAATGATCCATTTTGCATATCATGGCCTTGAGCGTGTTTCAAGCGCTTTTCATAATCTTTGTAATCTTTGCATTCTCGAGTGGCTTCCTTTGTCAACTCTTCGTTTTGTGATCCTTCTTGTGCTAGATGGCTACTTTTCACCTTTTCTTTGGGTTTGGCCATTTGGATGTGCCTATTCGGTTACGTATTTCAAATCTCTAAGCTTTGTGCATTTGATATTGTCAATGTACTCATCAAGGGGGAGATTGAGAAACCATGTGGATATGGGCCATGGTTTGCAATATGTGATGAGTAATTGACATTGGTTGAGCTTGGTGTTTGAGTTGAAATGCAAGAATTTAGGGATTGCATGAGTTGATGCATATCATGGTTATGACTAACCGGAGTTGCTAAAGATGTTGGAGAGTTTGCAGGAGATGGGAATTGTGTTTGCTTGTCTCATGATGTTGTGGGTCACTGGAGTCAACTTGGCGGTCAACGGCGAGAGGATTGGGCACAGGAGACTTGGGGTCGGACGATTGGGAGGCCGGGTGAAGTCAAGGGTGATCCATATCATACACGTGGAGAGGCAAGAAGCACGAATGGTTTCGCGGTTGAGCCTCAAAACGGTGGGTGGTGATCAAGACGGCGGGTTGACCAAGTGAAACATGATCGGGTGTCGGTGCAACTAGAGGCTTCTAATGGACTAGAGGCGGGAGAGACTTGCCGACGAGGAGGATCACAGGATGCGGTGACATGCATCAAGATCAAGAAGTCATGCTTTGTGAAGCGTGCAAGGTAGTTTCCCGATTTGGGCCTCAAAACCGGTGACGGCGATTGGAGGTGCATGTGGCACCATCGTAGAGCTTGCGTCGAGGCGAAGCAAAGTCGTGAAGGGCTTGATGGTGTTCGAGCGATGAGGAGAAAGATGGATGGTGGTGGCCCAGGTGGTAGGTGGCAGTGTATTGTAGGTGAGGGGTAGGATGGTCTTTAGGACAACCCCTAGTCATATATAAGGAGAGGTAGGGCTGGGGGAAGAGGTGCCTCTCTCTTTCCCTTAACCTTGCCTTAGGTCTTCTTTCAAAGTGCTAGGAGAGGTCTTCATGTAGTAGAGGAGAGTAGTCGGTGTGTGAGAAACATCTCTTGCTCTTCCAAATAGTGGGAGGAAGAGGGTGGCTTCCTAGCCATGTATCCATGTACATATAACCATGTATATGACTTGATGAATTAATGATATGAGATTTAAATTCGTGCTCAAGTTCTTCCTCTCTCCCTAAATCCTGAATTTCTCTTTTTCTCTATTTTCGGAGCTAATTTTGTGGGAATTTTACTTCCCATTTTTGGGTGAGTTTTTGGGTCAGATTTCATGAGAATCTTGGTGCTATGATGAGCTAGAACAATCCTATATGGGTCCTTGACCGAATCAAGAGCTCTAGCACCTTCGATTTCAAAGATTTCTCAAGTTTCCCCTTTTTGGTGTTCTTGGCATGAAATCTGAAATTCATGATGATTCCTTGTGCTATTTGAGTGGATTTCTTTAGAGTAGAGTCGTGATGTCTTGTGGATGATCTGGTCCAAATTTCATGATTTTGGAGTTCGTTTGATAGGGCTTTGGCAATTTTCTTTCCAAAATGGATTTGTTGTTCTATCCAGGCAGAACTTCCATCACCATGATGAAACTTGCGTCAAGGACCACGGAACATGCTTCTTGGGGCCATCACCATGATTTCAATACCGCAAGGAGGGAAGAGGAGGTGGTTCAAGAACCTGATTCATGTGTGGTGACCCGGGACACTTCATTGCTGACTGCCCCAAGAAGAAGAAGAAGGACGGGTACCATGACAAAAACACTAAAGAGTTCAAGCAGAAGAAGAACCACTTCTACAAGAAAGGCAAGAACTCCAAGAAGTTTGCCAAGGCCATCGCACGCGCCTACGTTGTCTCTTTGAGCGATGTCGACCTCACATCAAGCAAAGGCCTTACAAGCTCGGAGGAGGAGGTTGAGAAGCCACGAGTCAAGAGGAAGGATGACTTCACTGGGCTTTGCTTCATGGCAAAGAACGATCACGACATGGAATCTCTTCTGGACTTGATGAGCTCTCTTCTGAACTTTATCATTTACGTGATGTTTTGCTCATGCAAGATGATAAACTTCGCAGTGCTGTTCGTAAGAGTAGATAGCTTAAGTCTAAGTTGGAGAGTGCTGAGTATGAGATCACTTCGCTTAGGTCTAAGCTTGCTAGAGATGACATTGTTGTTGAGTGTGGGTCTTGTCAATCTCGAATTTCTCTTTTTCTTTATTTTTGGAGCTATTTTTGTGGGAATTTTTTATCTCATTTGTGGGTGTGTTTTTAGGTCAGATTTCTTGAGGATCTTGGTGCTATGATGAGCAAACAATCCTATATGGGTCCTTGACCGAATCAAGAGCTCTAGCACCATCGATTTCAAAGAATTCTCAAGTTTCCTCTTTTCGGTGTTCTTGGCACGAGATCTGAAATTCATGATGATTCCTTGTGCTATTTGAGTGGATATCTTTAGAGTAGAGTCATGATGTCTTGTGCATGATCTGGTCCAATTTTCATGATTTTTGGAGTTCGTTTGATAGGGTTTTGGCAATTTTCTTTCCGAAATGGAGCTGCTATTCTGTCCAGGACAGAACTTCCGTCGCCAGGATAGAACTTCTATCACCATGAAGGAAATTCCGTCAAGGACCACGGAACTTCCATGAGTGACAGAACTTCCGTTGCCCGGAACTTCCGTGAGTGATAGAATCTTTGTCGTGGACTTCGGAACATTCGTCGGGCACCACAGAACTTCCGTCAAGCTCAGTTTTCTGATTTCTCGGATCTTCCTTGTTTCCTTTTTGTCCCTCTTGATACTTCCACTATGTGTCCCTCTTGTTTGAATCATTCGTAGGGCTGGCACATCACAAGTTGGTGTGTGTAATCTTCGTGACTCAGTTAGAGGTTGGTTTGGGTAGTAACTGGGATATAGGCCAAGTTCTTGTGAAGAATTTTAATTGGCTCTCATTCACTCCCCCTCTGGTCGCCTTCTCGATCCTTCAATACCCTTAACCCACTTCATTAGAGATGTGGTACTCTCATATCTGTAAGGTAGGATGACTTTGTCTTAATGTGTACTGACGCTCTTTAATGAGTGAGATACTGTCCTATAAAGTATCCTTGCAAGAAAACACCTATGTGAGCTAGATCATTAGTCGCGATCTATAACAATTGGAAGTTGTTTAACAAGATCATGAAGTGAGACAGGAGTACAACTTATATGCTCCACCAGCGGGGTAGACTCTTGGCAGCCAAGTACCAGTCAAGGCTACAAGTGACACTTGTTTATACCAAACTATCAATTCAAAGCATAGTCCATTTCATAGTTAGTGGATGAGTGTAGCTTGTAGCTCTAGGTGGATGTTCAACCTTCACCGGTCTCCATTGAAAAGCTGGTATATCAATAATACATTGGTATGATGGGCAAATTGACATGAGCCTCTGGGATCTGGTTGGGAATTGTTAGAAGTTTTGTCATGTGGCCCAAATTAATAATTTCAATAAATCCCAAAGGCCCATGTGCACAAGCATGACATGGTGGGGGGACTTTAGTCCCATACTGCAAGTCTAGGGAGGAGAATAAGAACTTAAATACTTGAGATATTTCCACCTAGTTGAGCTAGTAAGAGAGAAGAGGAAGAACACACGAGCGCTCGCCTCGCCGGGCTGGGCCAGGCGCGGCAGGGCAAAGGGCGCAGGCGCATGAGATGCGTGTGAATGGTCTGGCAAAATCCGAGCCTTGCATGTGCGGGTCTCAGCTTCCTTTTGCCACTTAGAATTTTTGTTATGCAAGAGATAGTTGCGCTAACCATATATGGTAAGCAATTATTCTCACTTAAAGGTAATAACGGGCCTGCTTAATTATCAATTAATTACCATAAGTGTGCAATGCTGTATGTATATAAAGGGTGACACATTGCCTCTACAGAGTATATGGGTTTTCTCTACATCTCTTGCTATTTTGCACTGTGCTATTGCATCGTCTTCCCCATCCCGCCGTCGACGTGCCATCGGTGCTGGGAGAACAGGTCTCTGAATCCCACATATCCTCATGTCCTTGCACAGAGTAGGGGAAATATTAGGTTTTTCAGAAGCGCCATCACGACCGCTCACTTGTCATCCGATCCACATCCTCTTCTTCGACCGATCGCCTACATCTGCACCACGTTCTTCATCGATGGATCAGACTCTACAATGACCATCACCGGAGCGCTTCCCTGTAAGTCATCTTTCAACATCTTGCGATGATTACATCGAGTGATCTAGGCCTTGTCCCTAGATTGTTGCTAGTCACTATGATTAGCATTTGTTCCTGATTTATGTCTTATAATCTACTAGTACACGTAATTGAGACAGGAGCTTTCATGATGGTTTGCATGCCTAGATTACGTGTTCTTTCTCTAGTATTTGTACCCACTGGATTTAGACTTATCATCACTATACTGCTATTATTTCCAACAATAGACAAACCTAATCAAATCACATCACCATAGGAATAGGGGCATCTTGCCATGCATATTGTCCTTGGTTGCTCGAGCATCATGCAGATCCAGCCATGACAAGGAGAATCCTGATTCACGGCCTAGTCACTGTTGCCACAACCTTCATGGAGGAACCTAATAAAATCCCATCACCATAGGAACCATGATACATGCAGGAAATTCAATGTGGTTAGTGAAACAAGATCCAGCTCTCGAGTCAACCTCCATGGAGATGACACAAATCATGTGCGAGGCTAATGGATATGTTGTCTCACAGGCTGAGGCGCAGTCGACCGTGCGTGGAGGTGGTGCTGAGGAAGCGCGGGGGTGGCTCCTCCTCCTCCTCCTCACGCCCATTGCCTGTTGTCGGCCACCATTAATATGTCAAGGGCTCAAGGTCGAGGTGGTGCCTTCAAAGCTCACCCAGGTCTGGCCATTGCCCATCGGGACAACTTGTGAAGGTGCCACGGGCCATGGCAATAGAGCACATAGGTGGATCATGGCCATGGCGACAGTTGCGACTCTTGACATCCTATCCACCCTTCCAGGCTTCTCACGCTCACATTTGTTTGTGAAGATACAGATTGAGGAAGAGGGAAGGAAATATGAGATTGAATTGCAGTGAACGAAATAACGTGGAGGTGGAGAAGTTAGGAAACATGAGCTCGATTCGAGGCGAAGGAAGGAAATCACGCGGAGACAAAAAATCTGGGTGGGTGCGAGCGGGTAGGTATAAGTTTACTACAATGAAAAAAGTCAAGATTTTAGTGGCAGACAACATCAGTTTTGTATTAGAGAGGATGTAATTGTCCTATGTCATAGTGTGTCTAGAGTTAATCACACGGTTAAATTAAAACAAGGTCGAAAATCAAAGGCTAGGATGTGATAGGTAAATGGATTTCATGGTGAGGTTAGATGAGTAGATGTTTAGTCTTTATAGTATAGATATGCACAATGGTGCTAATGCCTTAGGAGTCTAGGATCCCCAATTTCTATGACAGTTACATGCCAATAATCACATGTTGGAGATATGTCCAAGAGACAATAAGGATTGGATTCGTATGTGAGATGATGAGGACATCACCCTTACGGATACACCCAGCACTCCGCCAACCAAAATACAAGTTCATGCGCGACAACTGAATTTACGGGTGAGCTTGTTCCTAATGATTCCTTTATGTGATTTTGAGAATAGATTGCTATCTAATGAATTAATTGTTGTTAGAAACCATGGAGATGATGATGAGATAGCTGGAGAGGTGATTGGAGACGTGATGGGCCAGCAAGGACGTCCAAGCCAAGGTGGAGGCCCAATCAAAACCGACTTCGAGTCTGTTTCGGAGCCCAGGACCAGTCTGCACTAAAACGGATGCCCAGGACGCATACGGACTCGGATTTGGACGTTCTATATATGCCTGGAAAGATAACGAAAAGCCCTTTCCAGCCCAACTGGTCCCATATCAAAATTCGTCCCGAGCCGTCGGCAATCGCCAAAACAATTAGACTTCCAGAATCTGTCCTGGTGCTGCGACACCGTAATCGGTCTTTGGGTGGTTGATAACCAGAGGAGACGTCGTGCTGCGATTGCGGGGTTTAGAATGTGCTGTTCTGAAGCCGAATCGAATTGTGTGTCGCCTCCGACCAAATCAACTTACCAAGAACCTTTCGGAAGATCGGGAACCCTTGTTCACATCAAATACAATGGTAGAAGAGTTACTCTTAAACCTATGTCTGCTGCTGAAATTTTAGAAGAGGATCAACAAAGACTTGAGAGAAGAAAGAATGAACCATTTAGGAAAGAATGGACTACTTTAAATGTTGCAACACTTACATCAAAATCTGAATTAGATGATGAACATATTTCCTTGCCTCTTGTTGCAACTAATACATTTCAGGTTCTACACAAAGAAGAGGATAGTGTGAAAGATGAAGAACATGTTGTTGTTTCAGGTAAGAGCTTTCTTGATGTGATGAATTGTTCCAACAATCTTGTTGTATTGGAACCTTGTCTTGATTTGCCTTTGCCACAAGTTGATTTATCTACTGATCCTTGTGATAAAGAGGAGTTGTGTGCCACTGCTTCACTTATACCTTTGCCACAACAAATGAACAAGATTGATGTTTTTGCTTATGATTCACCTACTAGTGCTAAAATAAAACATTTGATTTTAATAACATGTGAAAAGAATGAGCAGAAATTATTGTCTTCTCTAAATACTTTGGGTTATATTGAATTTGATGTTCTTTGTGATCTAAATACCATGGAGAAGCAAATCTTTTCTCAAACTGAATTGCCTTTACTAACAAGAAACAAATTTTATGCTATAGGAAACTATGATCATAGAGGTGTATTTATGGTGCATAAAGTTTATATTTTCTTAAACATGAATACTCCTTGTGTTGTACAACCAAATGATGAACTAGAAAACTGCAATAACAATTACCATGTCATGTCATGTTTTTCTAGTGTTTTTAAGATCAAACATTGTCTACCTTGTGATAAGAGTGAGAATGATGCTCATATTGCTGACCAAGTTTTCAAAGAGATTATTAATTTGCACGGAATGCCTTTTACTGTAGATTCTCATTGTGATGACAAATTTCATAATGCATATAAATATGAGTTGCATCCCAAGTTTGGGAATAGTTCCACAATTAATATTTCAGATTTGAGACCATACATGGGAGAAAGAGATGAGCTCGAGTTGAGGACGACTCTAATTCAAAAGGGAGAGAATGATGAGGACATCACCTGATGTGGACAAGGGTTCCCGATCTTCCGAAAGGTTCTTGGTAAGTTGATTTGGTCGGAGGCGACACACAAATCGATCCGGCTTCAGAACAGCACGTTCTAAACCCCGCAATCGCAGCACGACGTCTCCTCTGGTTATCAACCGTCCAAAAGACGATTGACCTCGCCGAGAAGGCTGATCCCTACCTGCGAATCAAGAACACAAGCAAGAACAACGAAGATTGCAACACAATTGCAGATGTATGATTAAACTCTCGAAGTTGGGGTCTCACAAACCGATGAACGGCGAAACTGTTTATGAACAGAATTGATCTAAGCAAAACCCGAACCCTAATGGTGCGGCGGCGGCTGTATATAAAGACCCTAGGGTCGTGCAAGACCCTCTGGACGCGCCCCTAATTGGGCTCAACTAGATACAAAGCCCAAAGGCCAAAAATAGGCGACGCAGCACCGACACAGATTCTGGACTCTGTCTTGTTTTGAAGATTCCCGATGACTCCAGATGAATTTTGACATGAGGCCGGCGGCATTGGAAAGGTCTTCTCCTTATCTTTCCGTGCATATGTAGAACGTCCAAATCCGAGTCCGTATGCGTCCTGGGCAACTGTTTTAGTACAGACTGGTCCTGGGCCCCGAAACAGACTCGAAGTCGGTTTTGATTGGGCCTCCACTTTGGCTTCCAAGCTCTTGCTGGTCCTCCACGTTCCCAGCTCCTTCTCCCATCATCTCCTGGTCTTCTCCATTGTTTCTAATCATAAAATAATCATTAGGTAGCAAACCATTCTCAAAAGTAACATATAGCGAAGAACGTAGGAACGAGCTCACCTCTAAATTTAGTCGTCGTGCACGAGCTCTAGTCATTGGACCTTGCAAGTCCAGATTTGGAGGAGTGTTGTGTGTATCCATAGGAGTGATGTCGTCATCATCCTCCCCCTCTTGAAGTGGAGTCGTCCTCGACTCGAGCTCATCCTCTTCTCCCAAGTATGGTTTCAAATCTGAAATGTTAAAAGTAGGACTAACCCCGAACTTGGGAGGCAACTCAAGTTTGTATGCATTATCATTAATCTTCTCTATTATTTTGAATGGACCATCAGCTCTAGGCATTAGTTTAGACTTTCTCAATTCTGGAAATCTATCCTTCCTTAAGTGTAACCACACTAAATCTCCTACATCAAGCTTTACTTCCTTTCTACCCTTACTGCCAGCAATTTTATACTTTTCATTCATCTTTTCAATGCTAAGTCTAGTGGTCTCATGCATTTGCAAAATAAATTCAGCACGCTCCTTAGCATCAACATGAACTCTCTCATTAATAGGTAGAGGAAGTATATCAAGTGGAGTACGGGGATCAAAACCATACACTACCTTGAATGGACTTACCTTGGTAGTAGAATGTGTTGCCCGATTATAAGCAAACTCAACATGAGGTAAGCATTCTTCCCATTGCTTCAAATTTTTCTTCAAAATAGCTCGCAACATAGTACCCAAAGTGCGGTTCACAACCTCAGTTTGTCCATCAGTTTGTGGATGACAAGTTGTAGAAAATAACAACTTTGTACCCAACTTATTCCAAAGCGTGCGCCAAAAATGACTCAAGAATTTTGCATCACGATCTGAAACAATAGTAGAAGGCATACCATGCAAACGTACAATTTCTTTGAAAAAAAGATCAGCAATGTAACTAGCATCATCAGTTTTATGACATGGTATAAAGTGTGCCATCTTGGAAAAACGATCCACAACAACAAAAATGCTATCACTCCCCCTCTTAGTCCTAGGCAGTCCTAAAATAAAGTCCATAGAAATATCCGCCCAAGGAATAGAAGGAACAGGAAGTGGCATGTATAAACCATGTGGATTCAATCGAGACTTAGCTTTTTGACATGTAGTGCAGCGAGCAACAAAACGCTCAACATCTTTCCTCATCCTTGGCCAAAAGAAGTGTGTGGCCAAAATATCCTCCGTCTTCTTAGCACCAAAATGACCCATCAATCCACCTCCATGCGCCTCCTGCAACAATAAAAGACGAACGGAACCAACTGGAATACATAGGCGGTTAGCTCTAAACAAGAAACCATCATTCAACACAAATTTGTGCCAAGCACGACCTTCTTTACAGTGCAGCAATACATCTTTAAAATCAACATCAGCAACATATTGTTCTTTAATTGCCTCAAGTCCAAAAATTCTACAATCAAGTTGAGACAACAAAGTATATCGCCTAGATAAAGCATCAGCAATCACATTATCCTTCCCTTTCTTATGTTTAATAATATAAGGAAAAGACTCAATAAACTCAACCCATTTAGCATGTCTACGGTTCAAATTGCATTGAGAACGAATATACTTAAGTGATTCATGATCAGAATGAATAACAAATTATTTGGGCAACAAATAATGACGCCACGTCTCTAAAGAACGTACAAGTGCATATAGTTCCTTATCATACGTGGAATAATTCAAAACAAGCCCAGTAATTTTCTCACTAAAGTATGCAACAGGTTTACCATCTTGCATCAAAACACCACCAATGCCTATACCACTAGCATCACATTCAAGCTCAAAAGTCTTATCAAAATTGGGTAATTGCAGCAATGGTGCATGTGTAAGTTTGTCCTTCAAAGCATCAAAAGACTCATGATGTACCTTGCCAAAATGGAAGTCAACGCCCTTCTTTGTCAACTCATGCAATGGTGCAGCAATGGTGCTGAAATCTTTGACAAAGCGGCGGTAGAAACCTGCAAGACCAAGAAAACTCCTCACCTGTGTGATAGTTTTTGGTACAGGCCAGCTCTTTATGGCTTCAATCTTCGCCTCATCCACCTCAATTCCCTGTGGATTCACAACATAGCCAAGAAAAGAGACTCGATCCGTGCAAAAGGTGCACTTCTCAAGGTTACCAAATAAACGTGCAACTCGCAAAGCATCGAAAACAGCACGCAAATGAATCATATGATCATCCATAGATTTGCTGTAAATCAAGATATCATCAAAGTAGACAACCACAAATTTGCCAATAAAAGGTCTTAAAACCTCATTCATCAAACGCATGAAAGTACTGGGTGCATTAGTTAACCCAAAAGGCATTACTAACCACTCATACAACCCGAATTTGGTTTTGAAAGCTGTTTTCCATTCATCTCCAAGTTTCATTCTAATTTGATGGTAGCCACTACGCAAATCAATTTTAGTGAAAATTATAGCACCACATAACTCATCAAGCATGTCGTCTAGCCTAGGAATAGGATGACGATACCTAATAGTAATGTTATTAATGGCTCTACAATCTACACACATACGCCAAGAACCATCTTTCTTAGGAACCAAAAGTACAGGAACAGCACAAGGACTAAGTGATTGACGAACATACCCACGATCCAAAAGGTCTTGGACTTGTCGTTGTATCTCCTTAGTCTCCTCAGGGTTGGTCCTATAAGCAGCACGGTTTGGCAAAGTAGCACCAGGAATCAAATCAATTTGATGCTCAATCCCTCTCAAAGGTGGCAAGCCCGAGGGTATCTCAGCTGGGAAAACATCCTCATACTCCTGCAAAAGGTTAGTGACAGCAGGAGGCAAAGCACTAGAAGCAATATCACCAAGCAAAAACAAGGCTTGTTTGCATATCAAAGCATAGCAAATATCATCAGTAGAAATTTCAGCAAGCTCAGATTTTGTGGCAAGACATGAACGACCTTGTAATTTAATTGCAGCACCCTTAGAACTTGAAGAATCATTAACATTACTTGGTGTAGAAGCAGAATTAACAGGTTGCTGAATTTCAGGGCTTTTATTTTTCAAACTAGCAGCTCGTTCTAAATCAGCTTGTACAATTTCAGCAGGGGTCATTGGTAACAAAGTAATTTTAGTTCCTTTATGCATAAAAGTGTACTTATTACTTTTACCATGGTGTACAGCATCATTATCAAATTCCCAAGGTCTACCCAATAAAAGTGAACAAGCTTGCATGGGTACAACATCACAATCAACAGAATCCACATAGGAACCAATGGAAAAAGGAACTCTGCAAGTTTGTGTTACCTTAGCTTTTCCAGAGTCATTTAACCACTGAATGTAGTATGGATGTGGATGTGGGCGTGTGGTCAAATCAAGCTTCTTAACCACATCAGAACTCACCAAATTGTTGCAGCTTCCTCCATCAATGATGACACGTGCCCGACGGTTCTTGATGACGAAGAAAATCTGGAACAAGTTATGTCGCTGCATCATCTTGGGCTGCTGGATTTCTGTGCTAAGCACACGCTGCACAATAATATTCATGTAGCCCGTGGTATCTCCGCCTCCAAGGACGAGGTCACCGCTGGTGGCAGCGACATCCTCCTCCTCATCCTCCACATCGGAGGTGCTCATGTAACCGCCATCATCTGTCGCCACATATGCTCGCCTACTTGGGCAGTCTTTCTGCACATGGCCAAGACCATGGCATCGGTGGCACTGAATCCCTGTAGTGCGTCCCGTCGAAGCAACAGAGGAGGCACTACTAGCCGGTACCTGCATAGAATTTTTACCTGAGCGCGTAGAAGGGGCAGGGGCTGATCTTGGTGCTGCAGAAACAACACTAGCTGGTGGGGGCGGCCGGAAAGATGGCTTGGGCAACCCCGAAGTCCCCGTCGGCCGTGGTGGGTAGAAATTCCTGGACTTGCTGTACTCCTCAAAAGCCTGGAAAAGTCCCTGTGATTCTTTCTCTGCAAGCATAGCATACTGGAAACACTGGTTGAGGGTATAAAATTCTTTATAATCAAGGATGTCCTGAATTTCTTTTCTCAAACCAGAATAAAAGCGGCAAATCTGATCCTCTACTTTTTCAACCACAGCACAACGAATCAAACCCTTCTGAAGCTCACTAAAATACTCCTGAACAGTTTTATCTCCTTGATCTAAACGCTGCAGTTTATTACGAATTTCTCTATAAAAAGAAGGAGGAACAAAACGATCACGCATTTCTACCTTAAGTTCTTCCCAAGTAGTAGGCAAATCGGTTTCAGCAGCTAGACCACTCCACCAAACAATAGCAAAGTCCTTAAACTCACTAGTGGCTTGTCTAACTCTATGTTGTTCAGGAACAAGATGGGCATTAAATTTTTGTTCTACCGTTATTTCCCAATCAAGGTAAGCATCACCATCGTACTGACCCGAAAACGAAGGAATTGAAAACTTAATTTTAGCATACGGATCATCTGGAGCATAGTTACCTTGTGTGCGACGGTTGTGGTTGTGGAAACCACCCATACCTTGAGGGTTACGTTGCAAACGGCGTCGTAACCTTGCGGTCCTTGTAGCTGACCTATCGACAGTGCCATCAGCCTTATACACCGTTGCTTCATCATGATCGTCTTCAACGTCGTTGTTGGTGTCGTTGTTGGTGTTGTTGTTGTTGTTGTTGTTGTTGTTGGTCTTGTGAGCGGTCTCCAATTCGACAACCTGATCGGTTAGCTTAGAGACTCTCTTATCCAACCGCTCAATGCTTTCTCCCAGGTGAAGCTTGGTGACGGCGTCGGTGACGGCCCTAGTGATCGTCTCTGCCAAATCACTCTGAACCTCCTGCAAAGCCTTCTGTAACTGATCTTGGCTCACGCACTCATCAAATTTTGAGGGCGAAGCACCCTCTCCATCGCTTCCTGACATCAGAAACACCAAAACAGGAAACAAAAAGTGAAGGTTATCCCTACAAAACTACTAAGCAGTGGTGCCTCTCAACACAGCAAAAGTAAGCTTCTTGCAAAGCTCTTACAAAGTTCTGAAAACAACAAAGCGAAGGATACCAGGGAGAAGTGTTCCACGATTGCAAGGGTTACCAAATAACCTATGTGCTGTCCAGAAGAAGTATGTAGAGCTAGGAAGGCCAAATATATATATATGAGTGGCACACAAATCAAAAACAGATAGTAAAGCTGAATAAGTGCCCAAATAACTTGTCCCTAGTTGCTGGTCTAACTATGTCCTAGAACAGTAGTGATAGCAAAGAAGAAACAAAGAGACAAAGGGACACAGTCGATCACAGGGGGCTTAGTGTAAAACAGCCGAACTCAGAAATTCCAGGGGGCTAGATGGAGCACTAGTAGGAATCCCAAATTTCTTTTTTTTTATTTTATTTTTTTGATATTTTTTTCCAACTCACTAGTAAACAGGAAGAAACCACAAAAAATTTCAGCTCAAACCGAGATAGGACGTGGCCTACAGAAAATCTTGAAGTTTCAGAAAACGTCGGGTTTCAACTTGAATGAATTTTTTCTTTATCTTCCCGATTGTTTTTGAATTTTTTGACGAGGGCACACAGGGCGTAGCCGAGTGTGGGTATGCTCAACTTTTCGTCTAGAATCTCCTGTAAAAATTTCAGCCAAAACGGACAACCGAGCGAAAAGTTATGGCTGTTTTACCGAAGGGGTGTCGGAATCGGTTATGAAGAACCCGGGGTTTTGAGTGAAATCCGAGTCAGGCTTGGGGTCGGGTAGGGAGTTTTTTGGCAAGGTGGATGCAGCGGAAAGTGGAATTTATGAAAAGTGGTCCGAGGTGGTGAGGGTAGGTTTAGGGTGGGATTAGGGTGGGCGTGTTGATCAATCAACCCTAGCACACAAAGCCGACAAAACCGAGGATGGTGAAGGGGATGGCGGCTAGGGTTGCAAGGGAAACACTACTGACGACAAAAACACAAACTAAACCAGCGACTAAACAAGAACTAGGGCACAAACTCAACACTACGGACTCTGAAATTGAAATATGCAAAGGCTAAACACGTGGTTATGGGCGGGGGGAAATTTTTTTTTTGGTATTTTCAGTGGACGATAGGAAGAACACAAAAACAAAACTAAAGGGTAGTGTGAACCTGACGGTGCACCTGAAGTTCTGATACCACTTGATGTGGACAAGGGTTCCCGATCTTCCGAAAGGTTCTTGGTAAGTTGATTTGGTCAGAGGCGACACACAAATCGATCCGGCTTCAGAACAGCACGTTCTAAACCCCGCAATCGCAGCACGACGTCTCCTCTGGTTATCAACCGTCCAAAAGACGATTGACCTCACCGAGAAGGCTGATCCCTGCCTGCGAATCAAGAACACAAGCAAGAACAACGAAGATTGCAACACAATTGCAGATGTATGATTAAACTCTCGAAGTTGGGGTCTCACAAACCGATGAACGGTGAAACTGTTTATGAACAGAATTGATCTAAGCAAAACCCGAACCCTAATGGTGCGGTGGCGGCTGTATATAAAGACCCTAGGGTCGTGCAAGACCCTCTGGACGCGCCCCTAATTGGGCTCAACTAGATACAAAGCCCAAAGGCCAAAAATAGGCGACGCAGCACCGACACAGATTCTGGACTCTGCCTTGTTTTGACGATTCCCGATGACTCCGGATGAATTTTGACATGAGGCCGGCGGCATTGGAAAGGTCTTCTCCTTATCTTTCCGTGCATATGTAGAACGTCCAAATCCGAGTCCGTATGCGTCCTGGGCAACTGTTTTAGTACAGACTGGTCCTGGGCCCCGAAACAGACTCGAAGTCGGTTTTGATTGGGCCTCCACTTTGGCTTCCAAGCTCTTGCTGGTCCTCCACGTTCCCAGCTCCTTCTCCCATCATCTCCTGGTCTTCTCCATTGTTTCTAATCATAAAATAATCATTAGGTAGCAAACCATTCTCAAAAGTAACATATAGCGAAGAACGTAGGAACGAGCTCACCTCTAAATTTAGTCGTCGTGCACGAGCTCTAGTCATTGGACCTTGCAAGTCCAGATTTGGAGGAGTGTTGTGTGTATTCATAGGAGTGATGTCCTCATCATCACCCTTACGGATACACCCAGCACTCCGCCAACCAAAATACAAGTTCATGCGCGACAACTGAATTTACGGGTGAGCTTGTTCCTAATGATTCCTTTATGTGATTTTGAGAATAGATTGCTACCTAATGAATTAATTATTGTTAGAAACCATGGATATGATGATGAGATAGCTGGAGAGGTGATTGGAGACGTGATGGGCCAGCAAGGACGTCCAAGCCAAGGTGGAGGCCCAATCAAAACCGACTTCGAGTCTCTTTCGAAGCCCAGGACCAGTCTGCACTAAAACGGATGCCCAGGACGCATACGGACTCGGATTTGGACGTTCTATATATGCCTGGAAAGATAACGAAAAGACCTTTCCAACCCAACTGGTTCCATGTCAAAATTCGTCCCGAGCCATCAGCAATCGCCAAAACAATTCGACTTCCAGAATCTGTCCTGGTGCTGCGATACCGTAATCGGTCTTTGGGCCATGTATGGAGTTGAGCCCACTTAGGGCTGCGTCCAGGGGGTCTTGCACGACCCTAGGGTCCTCATATACAGCCGTCGCCTCTTCATTAGGGTTTGGGTTTTGCTTAGATCAATTCTGTTCATAAACAGTTTTGTCGTTCATCGGTTTGTGAGACCCCAACTTTGAGAGTTTAATCATACATCTGCAATTGTGTTGCATTCTTCGTTGTTCTTGCTTGTGTTCTTGATTCGCAGGCAGGGATTAGCCTTCTCGGCGAGGTCAATCGTCTTTTGGACGGTTGATAACCAGAGGAGACGTCGTGCTGCAATTGCGGGGTTTAGAACGTGCTGTTCTGAAGCCGGATCGATTTGTGTGTCGTCTCCGACCAAATCAACTTACCAAGAACCTTTTGGAAGATCGGGAACCCTTGTTCACATCATGAGAGACACTCAACTATTGATCTGTGAGGGATTCGCCTACTAATGGAATTGGCACATGGAGGCCAATTAGCGAGGTCTATATAAATGGAGGAGGGGCTTAGGATGTTGGCTATCTCATGCTTGCCACCATATAATGTGAGCTCCAGCGGCAATATGAGAACACTGATGCCCGTAATATAATTATTGGGCTTTGTGGCATGTTTGAGAACCACGCAAGAACTAAGAGGTATAACATCTCAAAGGCCTTGTTTGCATGCAGGCTAGTTGAAGGTAGTCAGATCAGTCCTCATAAGATCTATATGATTGGTTGCAAATGTATGTGAACCAATGAGTTGTGTCCCATCATTCCTGCCTTGGGCGGCAACATTATATCCTCCTCATGTTTTGAGGAAGTTGATGGTTATGAGGTTGAAATAGGAACAAATGTCGCTCCATTTATGAGAACGATATTCTCTATGCTAATTGTCCGTTGATGAATGGATTGTATTGTCTTAATTTTGAGAATAAGCTGATTTATAACATTGATGCAATAAGGCTCCGTCCAAATGATTTGAATCCTACCTATACTTGGAATTGTCGTTTAGGGCATATAAATGAGAGAAACATGGAGAAGATCCATAAAGATGGTCTTCTACATTCATGTGATTTTTAATCCTTTGAGACATGTGAGTCTTGGTTGCTTGGCAAGATGACTAAGTCATCTTTCATAGAACATAGTGAGAGAACAAATGACCTATTGGCCCTTGTACATACAAATGTATGTAGATCAATGAGTTGTGTGGCTAGAGGTGTTTTTTAGTACGTTATTACTTTTAATAATGACTTTAGTAGATATGGTTATATGTAGTTAATGAAGCATAAGTCTGAATCATTTAAAAAGTTCAAAGAATTTTAGAATGAAGTACAATATCAATTGAGAAAAATAATTAAGGCTCTACGATCTGACTATGGACGTGAGTATTTGAGCCATGAGTTTGGTGATCATATGGAACAATGTGGAATTGTTCCACAATGGACACCGCCCGATACACCTCAGTTAAATGGTTTGTCTGAACAGAGGAATCGAACCTTGTTGGATATGGTTAGGTCTATGATGACCCATAGTGATCTTCTTTTGTCCTCTTTGGGATACATGTCGCAACCCTATACCGAAGTATAGAGTGTGCCGTACAGGATCGCCTCGGGAGATGGTTAACGAAGTAACCATACATAGCGTTCACACAGGACATCCATCATTTACAGAGATACATCATTAAGTGTATAATATTACAAGTTCAGGAGTCATAGCGGAAGCAAATTTAGTTACATTATCATACATATGTTCTTGGTTCATATTACATAAATATGTGGAGGCGGAAGATACGACAAACACTGCGCAGAACCTAAGTAAGCCATGCCGGCCCTGGGGCAGTGGCTCACTCATCTTGATTAAGGGAGCCGGGGACCCATTCAATGGTCCAGTTCTGGGGCTCCTCACCTTCCCACAAAATTTTGTTACAGCAATCGCAATAAGTTGCTTGAGGTAAACCTGAAAACCACATAATCGCAAAGCCTGAGTATCTAGCATACTCCGCAAGACTTACCCGTCCAAAAGGTTTACTAAAACCGACTCCTAGTATGTAGGGGGCCGACCGGGTTTATTTGATATTTGCATAAAAGCACCTATTAATTCTATGTTGCGATGCCTATTCCTTAACTAAGATTTTGGTTGCTTGTTGCAGAAGAGGGACTGTAGTTGAACCTAGCTAGCTACTAAGACTTGTACAATTATAAAGAGCAATACAACATAGCAATAGGTATCCATAGAGCAAATAAATTTCAGCATCATAAACGAACTTCTCTACTTAAAATATCATTGCCACTGCTCGAAACAAGAGGTACTCATAACCGCGAGGGACGGCAATTCGAATTGATTTACATCCTGTAGGAGAATAACCCAAATGCACGACATACGCATCATTTAAGAACACGTATGGTCACCGTTCACGAGGTTGCGATAAAGTCGATCCGGGGCCATCGATCCTGAGTACACGTCCTCCCCGCGATACAGTACTTCGTATCCGAAGCTTAACCCGTGCACTCTCCAGCGGTCCTTGACCCGTGCATCCACCGTGCCATTCACATCACCTCTGGATTGATGAGTAATACCGTCCAACAATACGGCACCCAAGTTACTAGGTTTACCAATTCCCATATAGAGGTATGCACTTGGTACTGTTCAATACTTGTCCGCGGAGTTGCAACGATAGGTTCTCAAATTTTAACCAATTTCATTCTTCACGTGAATCATGATTGAATCAAGTGATCCCATAGACTACCGTTGACTCCACTAATTTAAGCCTAGCAGTTGCTAACGAAAGGCTTACTGACGTAACTAAGTATAGGTCACAGTTTGTTTATGCAAGTGGGTTTCCATCCAAGCCCTATACCTAATGCACAATACAATATCCCTCTATGGTGACAATAAAAAGGACTCGTAAATCAGTAGGTGTGCACCGGGGCTTGCCTTGGGAGTGATTGTAGTTAAAGTTCTCGGCGGGGTTTAGCTCAACTTCGGGCTCCTCAGGGTTGCTTGCCACGTCCTTGCTCCCAGTCTCGCTCCCTAGTCAATGCAGTGCAATGCACGGTCAGGAGTTGGACGATGATGCATGACACTTCCTCAATAAATAGGATTTGATGGAATGATGCTCATGCATGAGATGACATGTTTGTACCACACTCTGGCAATTATTAAATTTCAGGGCACAAACTTCTAATTAGGGGAAGTGGGAGGCATGGTAATCAATGAGCATAACCCTATATTCCAAATACAAGTATACCCTTGGTGCTAAGAAATTCGCAGGGCATTTTCCCTCGGTATGCCAAGGCCTACTTAGCAAATATGCAAATCTCCTTAACTACACCCTTACCCAGGGTGCATTCACCAATTAAAATACCCATGCAAGAGAACATAGAAACCTTATCTTGCAAGGTTAATTGTAACCTCCTGGAATTTGACATGCTCACTTTTAATTATAACCCTAACCAATCCAGATATATAAACTAATTGTGAATCATGAGTATACAAAAGAAAATCATAACTTTACTGCAAGTCAAGATTAACATGTTACATGAGCTATCCCAAGGATGGATTTATCACTAATAATAACTATATGCATATACAAGGCAACATTTATATTGAATTTCTTAAGCTAATTATGAATGAGTAACTTTAACAGCCAAAAGCATACTGATGGTGCCCAAAATTTTTCATGGAGATTTTATAGTTATATAGAAATGCCGAAAGAGCAGGAATGCAAAATTTCAGAATTAAAATCCTAACCAAGCATTTATAGAAATTCATTTACTAAAAAGGGGGATTATGCAATAACACTAAAAATTTGCATCAAAGATGGAAATGTGCTTTAGCAGAAAGTTTGGAAATGACATGAAGTGCTTACTGACCAAATCCCATGATTTTATCAGTTATAGATTTTTAATTATGAATTTAATACTCTTAGCAAGGTTCTAAATTTGGTGATTTAATTTTACTGATCTACTACATAACCCTGGCTCTCATCTTGTTTTTCTGGTAGAGGAAGATTTTAGGAATCCAACAAAATTGGTTTCATGCTCATTGGACTTTTGTTTTTCGAGTTATGAATTTTTGAAGTTTTTAGCAAAGTTGGGGGTAATTTATAGAACTGCCATTCGGCATTTTCAAAAACTCACGGGCGCGCGCGCGCTGGTTGGCGCCGGCGAGCTCGGCCAGCGGCCAATCGGCAGCGCGGCTCGGCCAACGCCGTGTGCACACGTGCTTAGCACCTCACGGCGACCTCGTGGGTCCGGTGGGTATACTGGGGGAAGCGCCGGAGATGGCCGGCGACGAGCGGCGGAACAGGGGGGGTGTACGGCGGCGTTGCGCGGCGAGCACAGCGAGCGAGAAGGGTCGGGGAGTGGAGGGAGAGCATCACCTCGGTGCGGAGATCGACGGCATGGAGGAGCTAGGCGACGGGGAGGGCCGGAAGGGGGGTCTCGTCGGCGGGGTGGGGGAGAACCCAACGGCGACGGCTCCTTTCTTCGTCGATTCCGGCGAGGACTCTGCGGCAGCGGGGGAACGGGTCAGGGGCCTGCTAGGGAAGACCCTGGCGCAACAATTTGAGGAAAGAGGAGGGGAGGGGGAGCTACCTATGCGGAGCTTGACGCGACGGCGACCATGGCGGGGGAAAAACAGGGGCGACGCCCGATTCTAGCGGAAGAAGAAGAAGGAGGCGAGGGCAGGGACGTCTGGTCTCGCCGGAGGCCTGGGGATCGCGTGGCGCGCGTGCGAGAGCAGAGAGGGGAGGAGGAGAGTGGAGGCTCTTGATGGCAGCGGTCTTAAGTACCGCGCGGCGGTGCAAGGGCAGAGGGAGCGAGGAGGCGAGCTGGCCGCCGGGGGTTGGCTCGTCGGTGGAGCTTCAATGCGGCCGGTGGCACAGCGACGGCAGGTGGAGCAGTGGCCGGGATGGTCAAGAGAGAGAGAAGGCGCGTGGTGGCCGGCGGAAGAGGTACGGCGGTGTCGATCGGTGAGTGGACCAGAGAAGAAAATGGTTGACCCCCCCCCCCTTGACTGGAATAGTGCTGCACTTTTGCTGATTTCTCCACTTACGAAGCTTCAAATCCTTAGCACATTTTTGTGTAGGTTCAGCAAATCCTACTTGCCAACTTTGCTTTTGGGGCTAGGTCGAGATTCCTTCTGGAAAATTAACTAAAATTCTTGGAACAGAGGTTCTGTTCTCTGGACTTAGGGAATTTTTAGGGGGGTTAAACCTTTACCAAAAATTCTAGTAAATTCCCCAAAATTCTTTCTTGCCATGCCCCACTGGAATATGCAAAAATATGGGCACACTTCCATTGAGTTTTGCAAAGTTTTTGAAAAGCTAATACTTGGCCAATTAGTGGAATTTCTAATTAAGTTAATTCCCCTTTTTCTTTGGCACTTTAATTAATTGAAATTTTGAATTAGTCAGCAATTTAACATTGTGCTAGCTTAATCCACATTTTTGTGACTTGGGATGTCACAATACACTCTAGAGATAGATGTTGTCAATCCAAATAAGGTTATATCTAAATCTATAGAGAATAAACCATATGAGATATGAACCAGGAAGTGTCCCGCGCTATGTTTTCTTAAGATTTGGGGTTGTGAGGCTGACGTAAAATGTATGATGTATGATAAGCTTTCTTCCAAGTCTGGTAAATGCTTCTTTGTAGGATATCCTAGGGAAACCAAAGAATATTATTGCTACAATCGGGAAGAGAGCAAAGTGTTTGACACTTGTAATTGTGTATTTCTATAGAAAGAGTTTCTCTCAAGAAAGGTTCGTAGGAGGACAGTGCAACTTGAAGAAATTCAAATGACATCGGAAAATGTTTTTGTTCTCATTGAACCTTAATTAAAATATGTTGCAAAAAATGTTGTAGAACCTGTTGTTGAGGCACCAGCCCCGCGTAGATCTGAACGGGCACATCACGCATCTAAAAAGTTTACGCTGCTAAGAATGAGGTAGTGCAAGATATTATTGGTGGACAATCATGAGCCCAACACCTATATGGCAGCAATGATGGGACTGTACTGTGAGAAATGGCTTCAAGCCATGAGATCCAATTTATAATCCATGAAAGAAAATCAAGTTTTTGAACTTGATTGATCTACATGATGATGGTGTTGAAACCATTGAGTGTAAATGGTGTTTTAAGAGAAAGATATACAAGGTGTCGAATCCTTGCCTTAGTGGTATCCATAGCAAGACCTAATACCAGAGGGCAAAAGGATGGCCCACACATTGGAATTGATCGAGTCAAAATAACCCACACGGAGTATTAGAGATATAGTTGTTGTATTTAGCTTTGTAAGATATGACTAGAACACTTCATGTAATCCCTGCCTCCTTGATATATGAGGCTGGTAGGGACACCCTCAAAGACATCTGACAATCAATACAATTCACCACATACATGACATAGGGTTTTTACTCTCGCCAAGAGGGCCCAAACCTATCTAAATCATTATGTGTGCTAACCATCGAGCTTTTGGTCCTTGCGTAGCCTTATAAATATATTGCCGAGAATAAGTCTTGACAGTTGGCGTGCCTGATAGGGGCTTACGCTGAGATCCTTCATCAACCTTGATGGCTAAGATTCCAAGCTTCAAGTGCTCACCCAGCTTTAAATCACCTTTGGCTTGCTCGATGTTGACATTTGCTAAGTTTCATCGATATAATCATCCCTGGCAATGGCGCCAGACATAATTATAAAGATGCACCTTAGTGTGAATAGAGTAAAATCCGCAAGCGCACAAACAATACCATTGTAGCATTTCACCAAAGGATTGCTCCAATGGCTTGTGATTTATAGTTGTACCAAAGGAAGGAGTAGCTTGAATATATGGTTGTTAATAGTAACATAGAAATAAAGATTGGTATTACTACTTAGAGTTTATATAGGGGTAAGTATAATACGGATAGGGGTAGTGTGACACATAGAGCATCATTCCCAAAGACAAATAAAAGGTCCTAAGTCTCTAGTGAGTTGTAGTTAGGAGAGCAAAGCCGCATTTGTAATGTTAGTCTACCTATATAGTCACATAGTCAAACAATTAAAAGCAAGTATATACTAGTAATAGTCTAATGCACTCAACACTTCATGTACGGATTCATGCCCGGCATACACAAGGCAACTTCATCTTGGACACATATTGCTACCGAACATGGAGGAATACAAAAGACAGATAGGGTTATCACTATTGACGGTTGTTAAATACCATTTCCGACCATCAATATTACTCAAAATAAAACAAGGGTCAACATTCCCACCATGCATTTTATTTAGAATTAACAATTATCCACTAGTACTTGGAGAAACACTCACATGCAGGAGAAATAACAAGATGGAGGAGGAAACACACCTTGTTGTCGAAAAAACACAACTCCCACCAATCATAACGCGCCAACTGGGACTCCCACGGATTGACTAGCCCACCTACAGAAGCAAACTGACTTCACAACCGACCTTATAGTGTCACTAGGCAACGGGACCCACCTGGAAGGCCAACAGAGGCGGCAGCACCTCAGGGGACTTCCCCCCTATTCGGCCGAACAGGGAGTGACCCCTCTGGTGCATGGCTGCCTTGTGCTGGCTCCTGGTGGCCCCCCAATGATGGTTGTACATGTTTGGTGGAAGTTACCAACTCCTGGAACCACCTTTGAGTGCTATAAATAGAAGGAAGATGCCTCACTCCAAAACACACACCAAGAAGCATTACTCTCTTTGTCATTTCGTGATTCTCTTAAGTTTTACTGGAGTTAGGCTTAGAATAGAGTCTTTGATGTGGACAAGGGTTCCCGATCTTCCGATAGGTTCTGATAATCTTGATTAAGGCGGAGGCGATACAAAAATCGATCCGGCTTCCGAACGACACGTTCTGAACCCCGCAATCAAAGCACAATGTCTCCTCTGGTTATCAACCGTTCAAGAACGATTGACCTCACCGAGAAGGCTTATCCTTGCCTGCAAATCAAAAACACAAGCAAGAACAAAGAAGAATGCAACCAAATTTGCAAGTTTACGATGAATCTCACAAGTTGGGGTCTCACAAACCGATCAAACGGCAAAACTGTTATCAACAGAATAATCTAAGAAAAATCCAAACCCTAATGAAGAGGAGAAGGCTGTATATGAGGACCCTAGCGTCATGCAAGACCCCCTGGACGCAGCCCTAAGTGGGCTCAACTCGATACATGGCCCAAAGACCGATTACGGTGTCGCAGCACCAGGACAGATTCTGAAAGTCGAATTGTTTTGGCGATTGCTGACGGCTCGAGATGAATTTTGACATGGGACCAGTTAGGTTGGAAAGGTCTTTTCGTTATCTTTCTAGGCATATATAGAACGTACAAATCCGAGTCCGTATGCGTCCTGGACGTCCGTTTTAGTTCAGACTGTTCCTGGGTTCCGAAACAGACTCGAAGTCGGTTTTGATTGGGCCTCCACCTTGGCTTGGACGTCCTTGCTGGCCCATCACGTCTCGAATCACCTCCCCAGCTATCTCATCATCATCTCCATGGTTTCTAACAATAATTAATTCATTAGGTAGCAATCTATTCTCAAAATCATATAAAGGAATCATTAGGAACAAGCTCACCCGTAAATTCAGTTGTCGCGCATGAACTTGCATTTTGGTTGGCGGAGTGCTGGGTGTATCCATAAGGGTGATGTCCTCATCATTCTCCTCCTTTTGAATTAGAGTCGTTCTCGACTCGAGCTCATCTCTTTCTCCCATGTATGGTCTGAAATCTGAAATATTAATTGTGGAACTATTCCCAAACTTGGGATACAACTCATATTTATATGCATTATAAAATTTATCATCACAATGTGAAACTACAATAGAGCGCATGCCATGTAAATTAGTGACCTCTATGAAAACTTGCTCAGCAATATAAACATCATTCTCCCTCTTATGACAAGATAGAAAATGTGTGATTTTAAAAACACTAGAAAAACATGACATGACATGGTAATTGTTATTGCAGTTTTCTAGTTCATCATTTGGTTGTACAATACAATGAGTATTCATGTTTGAGCAAATATAAACTTTATACACCATAAATACACCTCTATGATCATAGTTTCCTATAGCATAAAATTCATTTCTTGTTAGTAAAGGCAATTCAGTTTGAGAAAAGATTTGCTTCTCCACGGTATTTAGATCACAAAGAACATCAAACTCAATATAACCCAAAGTATTTAGAGAAGGCAATAATTTCTGCTCATCCTTTTCACATGTTATTAAAATCAAATGTTATATTTCAGCACTAGTAGGTGAATCATAAGCAAAAACATCAAGCTTATTTATTTGTTGTGGCAAAGGTATAAGTGAAGCAGTGGCACACAACTCCTCTTTATCATAAGGATCAGTAGATAAATCAACTTGTGGCAAAGGCAAATCAAGACAAGGTTCCAATACAATAAGATTGTTGGAACAATTTATCACATCAAGAAAGCTCTTACCTGAAGCAACAACATGTTCTTCATCTTTCTCACTATCCTCTTCTTTATGTAGAACCTGAAATGTATTAGTTGGAACAAGAGGCAAGGAAATATGTTCATCATCTAATTCAGATTTTGATGTAAGTGTTGCAACATTTGAAACAGTCCTTTCTTTCCTAAACGGTTCATTCTTTCTCCTTTCAAGCCTTTGTTGATCCTCTTCTAAAATTTCAGCAGCGGTCATAGGTTTAAGAGTAACTCTTCTATCATTGTATTTAAATGAGTAGCTATTTATAATGGCATTGTACGAAGCATTATTTGTAATAATCCAAGGTTTACTCAATAACAAATGACATGCTTGCATAGGTACTATATCAAATTCTGCACTATCCTTATAAGAACCAATAAAAAATTCAATGCGTGCAATTTTATCTACCTTTATCTTACCACAAGAATTTACCATTGGATGTAGTATGGACATGGGTGTGGCTGTGTGGTGAAGCCGAGCTTGTCGACCAATTCCAAGCTTGCGATGTTGTGGCTACTCTCTCCATCAATGATGACACGACAACGTCGATCCTTCACAATAAAGTGAGTCTGAAACAAGTTGTTCATTTGATTTTGCTCTACCTTCTCCATCTGAGAACTAAACACTCGTTGTGCTACAACACTTGTATCAACCTCATTTGACACCATCGACTCAGCACCATCAGTGTTGTAACCTGTCATTGTTAATAGAAAACAAGAAAACACACAAGAGTATATTTTCCTATCACTACTGTTTGATTACGGTGGAAACTCTCAACAAGCAAATGGCAGCACCTAACTGAGTTTTTACAAGATTCTTAATAGCAAAACAGAGGATACCTTGGAGAGTGTGATCCGACGATTGCGAGGGTCCAAAGTTCAGTGCCTATTCAGAAGGATATATGTGGAGCTAGGTAGGCAATTTATAGTAGCAAGGATTAGCAAAATTTCAATTCAGAAATTGCAAAACTGAATAATAGTCCCAAGCTAGTCTATGTCACTGGCCTAAACTTGTCTCGGACCTAGTTCAAGCAAGCAAGAAAATGGCTCAACAAAGGACACAAAGGCTGCAAGCAATTCTGAATTTTTTTCTCTTCTCCTTTCGTTTTTTTTTCTTTTGTTATAGGTGCGGCTTTTTCTTCTTATTTTTTTTCAGCACCTCTTTGCCTTTTACTTCTTTCATGATTTTTTTGACATAGAACTGCAGCAAGAGTTGCGAACTTTATAGCACAAAGAAAAAACCTAAACTTTCTTTTTTGCACTCTTTACGTAAGGAATAGATGCACATGTAGAACTGAACCGACAATTCTCATATGCAACAACGTGCAGCAATCTCTTGACTCAAGGAACAACATACAACAGAAAACACTCTAAGTTTCTTTTGCACACAAAAAGTAGAAGACTAGATGTTAAATAAATATTTAGTGCAAATAATTCCAGCAGTACTATTCTCTCAATGTGTGAAACAATCTGATTTTTTTTCTTGATTGTCTATGAACAAGGACACACATGACTCAAACAAGACCAAAGAACAAGTACTAGACCAACAACACAATGACCTTGTAGGGACTAAAATTCAGAGAAGCAAACTAAACTGAAAATTGCAAGGCACAAGGGAGGTGTAGGACAGCGGAAACACGACGAACAAATATTTTTGTAGGGCAATTTTCTGGACTCTAGGATTGAACAAAATAACAAGGATAAGGGCGAACCTAACGGTGTACCTGAAGCTCTGATTACCACTTGATGTGGACAAGGGTTCCCGATCTTCCGATAGGTTCTGATAATCTTGATTAAGGCGGAGGCGATACACAAATCGATCCGGCTTTCGAACAACACGTTCTGAACCCAGCAATTGCAGCACAACGTCTCCTCTGATTATCAACCGTTCAAGAACGATTGACCTCGCCGAGAAGGCTTATCCTTGCCTGCAAATCAAGAACGCAAGCAAGAACAAAGAAGAATGCAACCAAATTTGCAAGTTTACGATGAATCTCATAAGTTGGGGTCTCACAAACCGATCAAACGGCAAAACTGTTATCAACAGAATAATCTAAGCAAAACCCAAACCCTAATGAAGAGGTGGCGGCTGTATATGAGGACCCTAGGGTCGTGCAAGACCCCCTGGACGCAGCCCTAAGTGGGCTCAACTCGATACATGGCCCAAAGACCGATTACGGTGTCGCAGCACCAGGACAGATTCTGAAAGTCGAATTGTTTCGGCGATTGCCGATGGGTCGAGACGAATTTTGACATGGGACCAGTTGGGTTGGAAAGGCCTTTTCGTTATCTTTTCCAGGCATATATAGAACATACAAATCCGAGTTCGTATGCGTCCTGGACGTCCGTTTTAGTGCAGACTGGTCCTGGGCTCCGAAACAGACTCGAAGTCGGTTTTGATTGGGCCTCCACCTTGGCTTGGACGTCCTTGCTGGCCCATCACGTCTCCAATCAGCTCCCCAGCTATCTCATCATCATCTCTATGGTTTCTAACAATAATTAATTTATTAGGTAGCAATCTATTCTCAAAATCATATAAAGGAATCATTAGGAACAAGCTCACCCGTAAATTCAGTTGTCGCGCATGAACTTGCATTTTGGTTGGCGGAGTGCTGGGTGTATCCAGAAGGGTGATGTCCTCATCAGTCTTCTTCTATTCCCAAGCCTTCTTTGGACTTGTGGTATGGCTCTTGTATCTTTCTCCTTTCATAAGACTTTGTTCTATTTAATATATTTAGTCTTTCATTATAGTTATGCTTGGGTCATCTGTTTCTTGTTTGATTATATGATTCATTCATGTATGTAGTTATTATGCTTGCATGTTAGTAATGTAGTTATACTTTATTATCATATTAGACATAAGCCCATACTATAATCTTTACTTATATCGCTATAAGGATGCGTGACTAATGTTTAACTTAGATCATTTCCATGTGCTTAGTGTTCACTTAAATGTGGTTACACCTTGTCTGATCCATCGCTAGGGATTAGGGGTATTGTTCTGGAGATGTAAGCGTGGTGCTTAGATCAATAGAATGCATTATCACGTAGTCCATGGATTGCTATGGGTAGGTAGTAGGTGGTGACAACCCTATGTGTCCCTTGAAATCCCTCACATTTAGCTACATAGTAGGCTCATTACCGGAATCGTACTGTGGATGCAGGGGAAAACTGGATGCCCAGGATGTGATGATCTGATTGTCTTGCTTTGTCAATGTATCTGTCTAATAGTATATAATGTAGACTATATAACTATATGTTGACGGTCATTAAATACCATTTCGGCCATCAACAGTACTCAAAATAAAGAAGGATTGTATATTCCCACCATGCATGTTAGTTAGAATTAATAAATATCCACTATTGCTTGGAGAATCACTCACATGTAGGAGAAATAACGAAATGGAGGAGGAAAAACATCCATGTGGCGAAGAAACACAACTTCTACCCATCAGAGCGCGCCAACAGGGACTCCCACGGATTGACTAGCCCACCTAAAGGAGGAAACCGCCTTAACAACCGACCTTACAGTGTCATTGGGAAATGGGACCCACCTGGCAGGGCACTAGAGGCGATAGCACCCGCGAGGAATCCCCCCCTGTTTGGTCGAACAGGGGGTGGGCCCCCTCGTGCATGGCTGGCACATGCTAGCTCCTGGTGACTCCCCAATGACTTTGGCGGAGGTTAATGACTCCAGGAACCAACTTTGGACAACATAAATAGAAGGGAGAGGCCTCACTCCAAAGCACACACCAAGAAGCATTACTCTCTTATTCACTTCGTGATTCCCTTTAGTTTTAGTGGAGTTAGGCTTGGAATAGAGTCTTCTTGAGTCCCCAAGTCTTCCTTGGAGTTGTGGTATGGCTCTTGTATCTCTCTCCTTTTGGAAGACTTTGTTCTATTTAATATATTTAGTCTTTCTATATAGTTGTGCTTGGGTCATGTGTTTCTTGTTTGATTATATGATCCATTCATGTATGTGGTTATTATGCTTGCATGTTAGTAATGTAGTCATACTATATTACCATGTTAGACATAAGCCCTTACTATAGTCTTTATTTATGTCATTATAATGATGCATGACTAATGTGTGACTTAGATCATTTCCATGTGCTTAGTGTTCACTTAAATGTGATTACTCCTTTTCTGATCCATCACTTATAGGATTAGGAGTATTTTTCTAGAGATGCCAATGGATTGATAGGGGTAGGCAGTAGGTGGTGACAGCCCTACCTATCCTTTGAAATCCCCCACGTTCGGCTACGTAATGGGCTCTTGGCCGGAATCGTACTGTGGATGCAGGGGAAAACTGGATGCCCAGGGTGTGATGATCTTATTGTCTAGTATTGTCATTGTATCTTTATAATAGCATATAATGTAGACTATCTAAATATATAAAAGCAACATAAGAACTTTGCTCTTTCTTTGTCCTTCTCCACTAAACTAATATTTATCTAACTTGAGTATGCTATCTCTGTATCCACTACCATGTTTATCTTTATCCTTACCCTTATGAGAACTTTGTCTTATAATCAAATGTGCAATGTCTAGAAATATGGTAATTACTTTGATCAATCATATGCCTTCCTTTGGGACAAAACAAATATGATACCTGAATACTTTCGGGTGAAATTTTACAACGGTATTCTCTATGCGCTTGCGAACTCTCTGCATTCGTTAAAGATTAGCAATAAACATTTTTGGCTTCGTTGCTAAGGAAACATAGTAACGACGTTAGAAATGTCAACAAGCATTTCTGGCGCTGTTGCCGGGGAAACCTAGTGATGATGTTAGAAATGCTAACAAGCATTTATGGCGCCGTTGCTGAGGAAGGCAAATTGATCAGAGGAATTACCCAATGTTCTATTCTTGCATATGAGATTATTTGGCATTCGCCCAAATAGGCTAAACTTGTCTGTTTTCTCCTTTTCTGTGAGAATAGGGTAGTGCATGACCGACTTCACCTTTCCTGAAAATTATATTGAAGATCCTGAACAACTCTTGAGAAGGGTACGTGCACATCTCATCCCTCCTCAAAAGTTCGTGTCTGTAAGTGAGCCAGTCATCTCCGCACCATCAAGCTTCATGGTCATGGCCGAGAAGAGCCTTTGTGATTTCTCCGCTCCCTCGGTGTCCAACATTCCTGTTGCACCCAACATCACGGGAGATGCGAATTTCGAAATCAAGACAGGACTCATTACCATGGTGCAGGCCAGCCCATTTTGTGGGAAGGCCAATGGGGACGTCAGCGGCCATCTGCAACAATTTCTGGAGATTTGCAGCGCCTTCAAGATGAAGGACGTCTCTCAAGACGCAATTTGCCTTCGTCTATTTCCGTTCTCCCTTCTAGGGAGGACAAAATAGTGGTTCTACGTGAACAAGAATGCTGTGGGTACTGGGAAAAGTGTTCAGCCATGTTCCTCGCCTCATTCTTCCCGCTGGGCAAAACCAACGCCCTTCGTGGAAGAATTTCAAGATTTCAGCAGGAGTCCAAGGAGTCAATCTCTAAGGCTTCAAGAGAGGCTGCGAGAGTACATTGTCGCCTGCCCTCATCAAGGGATGGATGAATGGCTTGCCATCTAGAACTTTTACAATAGTCTAACTCCGTCGGTGTTGACACTTCTTAACGTCGCATCAAGAATATCTCTATTCCTGCTACGATGCCAGAAATGATTGTTGGCATTTGTTATGCTTTAATAATAAAATGAATTAATCCACAAGCGCATAGAACACCATTGTAGAATTTCATCTGGGAGTATTCCAAGGTATCGTATTTATTTTCCTCAGGGAATCTAGGCGTAAGATTATCTTAGTTTAACAAAGATATAAATATTAGAGTTATACCAACTGACCAGAGACAGGGGTAAGGATGTTCAATGATAAGAGTGGGGGTAGTAACACAGGAGAAATCCACACTAAGATAAATAAAGAGATCGCTTAAGCTAGCTGGGAGGACAACGAGTCTAAGTCTAAGATTCCTAAAAATATATATTCCTAATATATCTAAGTCAAGCATCAAATCCTAGTTACTCGGGTTGAGCGTTTACACCAATTTCTTGGTACAGCCTTGAGTCTTTCACCTGTTAGCTCACTTCGAGGCACGAAAACATTCCACTAATATGGGTCAGTAACTGTTGGCGACCAATAAAACCCAATATCAGCCACCAACCGGTCGGGAAATGCAAGGTAAAGACCTAAGTTTAATAAATATTTATTTAAACTAATAAGATTCCATGAGTTTTGGTGAAATATGAGTTTGCAGGTGTAAAAGAGCCAAAATATGCAAAAACATGAAGCAACACCCCATCGGCCGATCATGACTGTGAAACAACCGTTTTCACCGGCCGATAGGGTCGTTTTCAGGCTGAAATCAGGAACTGGCGAGTAGGGTGATTTACGGCTGAAATCAGCCACCCGGCTGATCAACCGGAGTCGTTTTTCAGGCTGATCATCCGACCCGGCCGATTTTTCAAAACACTTCACCGTGATGCTGTTTTTTCCTCCCGGACCAGAAGTCATGAAATATGGCTAAGGAAAGAAGACCAACAAGTGGCCTAACCAGGAGAAGTCAAGGGGGGACACGGAGGGGGTCGGCGGTGGCCTTGCTTAGCATGCCGCCCGGCCTGGCTTGCCGGCCATCCTGGGCTGACGCCCGGCCTGGGTTGGCCACCCGGGGTTGCCAGCCCATGAGGCCCATGAGGCCTCCCGACCCCAAAATGAAGAGTTGGTGAGAACCAACCAAGGCCGCTCGGCGCACTAGGCCTACCGGCCCAAATCCATGGAAAACGGCACAAACCGACCAAGGCACCGACTCCACAAGATCGTCTGAAGCATCCAAGACAAGTCAGTGCCATACCGACAAAATCGTGTGGCCGCCCGGAGGGCTAGGCTGCCCGGCAGGTCCTGCCGCCCGGCGGACCGACTTTGGCCCATCGACTCCACCTGACCTACAAATACCTCCCGCCCATTACCACCAATAAATAGTGGAGAATTCGGGAGGAAATCAACACGCAACACATCAAGGAGTCCATTTCCCACTACTTGTACCACAATGTAGAATAGGTTAGTTAGTAGGGAGTTAGAGTCTAGTCGAGAGCATCGCTCGAGATTTTGGAATCATCTCGGAGTCTTGGTATGATCGCTCTTGTATCTTTTCTCCTTATGTAAGACTTATCTCTTATCAATATAAAATATCTTTCCTTTTATATCTTGTCAATTATTTATTTTAATTTAGTCATTTCCTCAAGTTACAATTATCGGGAAGAAACATTATTGTGTAGTTCGTGGCTTTCCCGGCTAGGATTTAATTAAAGTTTAGTTCTTTCTGGTACTTGGACTTGGTTATTTCCCGGCTATTCTTCCACTTGATCAATGGAAGAATATCTAGTGAAGGCGTAGGCGCCGTGCCTAAGTTAACGCTAGCTGGATTTGCATTCATCCCCATGGGCTGTGTGGCAGGCGGCAGGTGGTGACAGTCCTGTCTGTCCCTTTAGTAATCCACCACATTCAGGAAGTCTCAAGTAGGGTTGTCTAGCGATAGCGTACCCACTAGTACAAAGGTTAGTTACCGACCCATATTAGTGGAACGTTTTCGTGCCCCGAAGTGAGCTAACAGGTGAAAGACTTGAGGCTGTACCAAGAAATTCATGTAAGCGCTCAACCCGAGTAACAAGGATTTGATGCTTGACATAGATATATTAGGAAGATATATTTTAGGAATCTTAGACTTAGACTCGCTGTCCTCCCGGCTAGCTGAACCGATCTCTTTATTTATCGTAGTGTGGATTTCTCCTGTGCTACTACCCCATTCTATCATCGATTATCCTTACTCCCATCTTTGGATAGTTGGAATTATTCTTTAGTCATATCTCTGTTAAGCCCAGATAATCTTACGCGTAGCTTCCCTGTGGAAATAAAAACGATACCTTGGAATACTCCCGGGTGAAATGCTACAATGGTGTTCCGTGCGCTTGCGGAATTAATTCATTTTATCTTTAGAGCATAGTAAACACCAACAAGCATTTCTAGCACTGTTGCTAGGGAAGCAATGGCTAAGATTTCAAGACTAACATAGATTTTCTATTGAGCTAATTCACCGCTAGCCTTAGCGGGATCACCCCTGTTTTGTTTGAGTATGGAACAAACAGGACATAGTCTCCTTGGCCTTGGAGCAAGTTTTCATAGAAGAAGAGCCCGTGGTGTTGCGATACTTCTCAACAAATTCTCATGTAACACTATAGCTCAATTTCAAGGAGGTAAGCCCCAAAATCTTGCCCCTAACCATCTATTTGGACAGTTTGGGTATTGATGGAATTGATTCGTCACCAACTAATGTTATGTTCTTATCTTATTCTATATTAGGTTATGCGTTCCTTGTTTGGTTGTGTGCCCTATGTATGTGTATGATCTAGAATATAAAAGTGGTAATCTCTATCATGCTATGATGTAAAATAAGGAAAATGCCTGTGTTTTCCTCCCACAATTGGTCAAATTAGACATGGTGTCTAGGTTGATTGATGGAATTGATAGAGATATGCCTATTGTGGACAAATAGGTTTGTGCTAACAATTGTAGGAAATCAATGGACCAAGTGATGCCAAAAGAGAATGAAAAAGGAAACTCTAAAAGGTAACAACCATAGGCCGTCTCGTTCAGGACGTAAAATCCGAACCCTTGTCGGAAGGTAACTGATATTTATCCCTCTATTTTTCTTCTTTCTCTTGTACATACCACTAAATTAGGTTGCTTTTATTTCCTTCTTTAACAATGAAATTAGGCAAAAAAAAGGGTGATGTCTCAGCCAAATTTCCCGGTCGGGAGGTCAATTTTTGTCAAAAATGACTATACGGGTGATGATCCGGAACTCTAACCCGGCCAGTCAAATTTCAGCACCCAGGAGGTCAATTTTCGTGAAAAACGACCACTCGGTTGGGTAATTTTTGGTGCTGCCCGGCCAGAACAACCCAGTCAGATTTCAGCATCCGGGAGGTCATTTTTCATGAAAAATGACCACCCGGCTGGGTAATTTCTGTGCCGCGCGGCCAGAATAACCCAGCCAGATTTCAGCACCCGGGAGGCCATTTTTTGTGAAAAAAGACCACCCGACTGGGTAATTTCGTTGCCGCCTGGCAGGGGCTGCCGCTCGGCCAAACTTTTTGTCGGATTCCATGCTCTTGTGATGCAGGGATCATGGCCATGAGTGGAGGAGGTGTGGCCAGCACTTACTTTGTCAAAAAATGCTCACCTAAGACCCCACCACGAGTAAAGGTAGATGGAGGAGAGCCACACAGGTCACCTCTTTCACCACTCACACTCACCTGCCATCCTACTCTCCTAGGCTTCATGAATGGCAGGGCACTCATTGCAAACATCCAACTTTGGCCATCCTACCACTCTCTTCTTGCTCCCTTCACTTCCAACAAAGTTATGGCCAAAGTAAGAAAGTGGATCACATGGAGCATGGACCTAGCCCTCTCCCATCACCACCAAAACAATAATGCAGCAAAAGGAGGATTAGGACCTGCTGCCCGGCATGGGTCGCCGCCCGACGTGGAATGTTGCCACCCATGCCTCCTCTCGAGCCTATAAATACTAGGGCTCATTCTCCAAATTCTTCACCCCTCAACCTTTAGTTGAAAACACTCTTCTCTCTTTCTTTCTTTTCAGTAGCCCCCCCTAGTAGGTGCGCTTTGAACATAGGAATAAAGGTGTGCTGCAATAAAACCAACTAGAGCAAGTTTGTTGCCTCGCTTGCACATTTGAACGGCTAACACTTGGACTAGTAACTGAATGACTAGTTGCTATCCTTTATTATCATATTGTCCTTCAGGTATTGTGTCCAACTAACCCTTTTGTAGGAATGGCAAACATTTGGAGGGGCCTCTACACCAAGTTCAGCAGCAGCTCAAGTCGAGGGAGACGCACCCCAAGTGAGCACTTAGAAGCCGAAGCTTCATATGGGCATGCTCTGAGTTACCACTCGGAATCAATGTCCATATCCGAGGCTGCAACGGTGGCAAGTGAGTAAGGAGCAGGAGAAGGGGAATTCGAGAAGTTCATGACAGTAAAGAGAACATGGTGTTCAACCACTTCAACGAGCAAAGCAAGTTCACCGCCATACAAGATCGGGAGTTAACGTCCGTGCGCAAGTTTGATCACGACTTCCTCAAGCGAATCGGCGTCCTCGCTGATTTTGAGCACAAGCTCAACACGGCGGGGTGAATAGGCACTTCTCGCTCCGCCCAATTCACGTCATACAATTTTTCAGAGCTGCAAGAAGATATGCAATACTTGGCTACCAATGCCTATGAGACCAACATTTGAACACAAGAAATACAGGAAGCCATAAGGGAAGAACAAGAATGGCGAGAACAAACAACGGAACAACTTCAGACATAGATCTCCATGATGGATCAACTATTTGGACCATTTCAACATCGAGTATCAACCACTGCAGTGAACACCATCTAAGCTTAAGTCTTGCAAAGACCAAAGCTTGGGGAGGTACCCAAACCAAGGTATGCCATTTGTTCTATCCTCTCTCCCTCTTTCTCTAATTGAGTCATTTTGTTTTGAGCCAATTAAGAAAACCCAAAAAGATTTTTATCTTTCAAGGAAAACCATAAAAATTTGTAAAACCAGAAAGAACAAAAAGATTTCCCTTTACAAATATAAATTGAGAACTTGGTCTTTACCTTGCCTATGGAAATGATGAATATTCTCTATTAGCTCCCTTTTAATCTCAAGTATATAACCTACTCCTCATTTTTGTGGGAAATGGTACACCGGCATGATGATAACATTAGTCCCTCTATGTTTTAGTGGGTGCAAAATGGCCAATAAACACCAAGTCTAGTTGTTGGAGTTTATGATATGGCATGTTTTGGATGAATTTGTGATTCCCTTATGATTAGAGTCCAATGATTTCTTTCAAAACCATGCTGCAACAAAAAACCCCTACTTGGTGCACATCTTTCCTATGATAGATAATTTCCTACCACGGCCAAATATTGATTAGCAAAACCATGTCTACGCCATCTATGTATGCATTGAGTTTAGTTAGGATTTGATCCTTATGTGGGACTTGCACTTCCAAAGCCAATCATTTTCCTTCGCGTTATCTTTGAGTTCTCAAATTATTCATGCTTGGTTATGCGGTTTCCACATCGGAATCATGCATCCACTCCACTGAGCATGTTAACCAAAATCTTTCTTTTCATGAGCCTTTGATTTCATTAAAAGATTATGGTCCCCCCCAGACAATTGCTCAGAAAAAGTTTGCAAAAACATTTGAACCATTGAATTAGCTTCTTTACACCATGAGAGCTAAAAGAATGAAACAAAGACAAAAAAAAAAAGAAAAAGTTTATCAGCTCTCATGGATGTGCTATATCAAAAATCTTCAAGGTTCATTCAAAAATAAAATAAGTATATCTTTGAGCAAAAATAAAGGACCATCCTTTCAATCTAACACAAAAATCTAGTCTTTGGGAGAAATCTACACCCAAGACCTTTGCAATTGTTCTAGCCCATTCCTTCACGTGAGTCCGTTCTCTCCCTCTCCCCTAGACATTATTTCTAAATGATTGGAATGAGGAGGTGCAATTTCTTTTTGCTAGGACCATCTCTTAGCTTAACAATACATGCATGCTAAATGCGCCATGCTAGCAAGCTCCACATATTTAAGCCAAACTTTTAAAAAGTACGATGAGCATTTGGTAAGGAAATACACATTTTGACAGATGAGAGTCATAGTGGGAGATTGCACCAAGAGGGAAGATTTTCAATCTTATGTAGCATTATAAAAACTTTGGACTCATGATCAAGTAGGAGATTGCATGACAAAGTCTAAACTAGCTGTTCTAGACTTCAACCGCTTATGACAAGGTTATCAAATGCCAATAAGCCCCGCTGTACAATGAGAATGACTTAGTGACACAATTGTGCTGGTTTATACTTCCATATGGTGTTGGAGTATGTGTTTGTGCACTTGATACTTGGAGGGCGCTAATATTGAAGCAATTCCTGATCCATCACTTCTAAGTTTAATTTTCTCGGGATGAGAAAAGATTTAAGCTTGGGGAGGTGTTGACAGCCAATAAAACCCAATATCGGCCCTCAACCGGTCGGAAAAATGCAAAGAAAAGACCTAAGTTTAATAAATATTTATTTAGACTAATAAGATTCCACGAGTTTTGGTGAAATATGTGTTTGTAGGTGTAAAAGAGCCAAAATATGCAAAAACATGAAGAAACACCCTGTCGGCCAATCACGACTGTGAAACAGTCGTTTTCACCGGCAGACAGGGTCGTTTTCAGGCTGAAATCAGGTACCGGCCGACAGGGTCATTGACGGCTGAAATCAGCCACCCGGCTGATCAATCGGAGTCGTTTTTAAGGCTGATCATCCGACCCGGCCAATTTTTCAAAACACTTCACCGTGATGCTGTTTTCTCCTCCCGGACCAAAAGTGATGAAATATAGCTAATGAAAAAAGGCCAACAAGTGGCCTAACCGGGAGAAGTCAAGGCACAACCCGGAGGGGGTCGGCACCCGGCCTAGGCTGCTGCCCGGCCTGGCTTGCCGCCTGGCCTAGGTTGGCCACCTGGGGTTGCCAGCCCATAAGGCCCATGAGGCCTCTCGACCCCAATAGCGGCAACCCCGGGTGGCAAGCCAGGCCAGGCGGCAACCTAAGCCTTGGCCGGGTGGCGACCCCCTCCGGGTCGCCCCTTGATTTCTCACGGTTAGACCACTTGTTGGCCCTTTTTTTCCTTATCCATATCTCATCATTTTTAGTCCAGGAGGAGAAAAACGGCATCACGGTGATGTGTTTTTGCAAAACCAGATAGGTCAGATGATCAACCTGAAAAATGACTCCGGTTAATCAGCCGGGTGGCTAATTTCAGCCTTATACGACCCTGTCGGCCGGTTCCTGATTTCAGCCTGAAAATGACTATGTCGGCCGGTGAAAACGGCTGTTTCACAATCGTGATTGGTTGACGGGGTGTTTCTTCATATTTTTGCATATTTTGGCTCTCTTATACCTGCAAACACATATTTCACCAAAACTCGTGCAACTTTATTAGTTTAAACAAATATTTATTAAAGTTTGGTCTTTACCTTGCATTTCCCGACCGATTGGTGGCCGATTATGGGTTTTATCGGCCGCCAACACCTCCCCAAGCTTAACCTTTGCTCGTCCTGAGAAAGTTAAACTTAGAGGTGGTGGATCAGGAGTTGCTTCAATATTAGCGCCCTGCAAGTATCAAGTGCACAAACACATACTCCAACACAATATGGGTAAGTGTAAACCAGCACAACTGTGTCACTAAGTCATTCTCATTGTACAGCGGGGCTTAGTGGTATTTTATAACTTTGTCATAAGCGGTTGAAGTCTAGAACAACAAGTTTAGACTTTGTCATATAATCTCCTTTTTGATCATGAGTCCAAAGTTTGCATAAGAATGAAAATCTTCCCTCTTGGTACAATCTCCCATTATGGCTCTCATCTCTCAAAGGGTGTATTTCCTAACCAAATGCTGATCCTACTTTCTAAAAGTTTGGCTTAAATATGTGGAGCTTGGTAGGATGTCGCATTTATCAAGCATCTATTGTTAAGCTAAGAGACCATCCTAGCAAAAAGACATTGTACTTCCTCATTCCAATCATCTAGAAATAATGTCAAGGGAGAGGGAGATAATGGACTCACACGAAAGATTGGGCTAGCATAATTGCAAAGGTTTTGGGTGCAGATTTATCCCAAAGACTAGATTTTTGTGCTAGAGAGAAAAGATGGTTTTTTCATTCTTGCTCAAAGAAATATTTTATTTTTTTTGTATGAACCTTGGAGCTTTTTGACATAGCATATCCATGAGAGCTGATAAATTTTTCCTTTTCTTTTCTTTCGTTCTTTCTTTCTTTGCTTCTTTCTTTCATCTCTCATGGTGTAAAGAAGCTAATTCAATGGTTCAAATATTTTTACAAACTTTTTCTGAGCAATTGGGAGGACCATAATCTTTTAATGGGATCAAAGTCTTGCAAAAAGAAAGATTTTTGGTTAGCATGCTTGGTGAAGTGGATGCATGATTCCGACGTGGAAACGGCAGAACCAAGCATGATTAATTTGAGAACTTAAAGATAACATGAAGGAAAATGATTGGCTTTGGAAGTGCAAGTCCCTCATAAGGATTAAATCCGAACTGAACTCAATGCATGCATAAATGGCATAGACATGGTTTTTTTGCTTAATATTTGGCCATGGTAGGAAATTGTATATCATAGGGAAGATGTGCACCAAGTAGGGAGTTTGTTGCAGCATAGTTTTGAAAGTAATCATTGGACTCTAATCATAAGGAAATCACAGACTCATCCAAACTGTGCCATATCATAAACTCCAACAACTAGACTTGGTGTTTATTAGCTATTTTGCACCCACTAAAGCATAGAGGGACTAGTGTTTATCATCATGCCGGTCTACCATTACCCAAAAAAATGAGGAGTAGAGATTGTATACTTGAGACTCAAAGGGAGCTAATAGAGCAACTATTCATCATTTCCATAGGCAAGGTAGAGACCAAGTTCTCAAATTATATTTATAAAGGGAAATCTTTTTGTTCTTTTTAGCTTTGCAAATTTTTATGGTTTTCTTTGAAAACTAAAATATTTTTGGGTTTTCTTAAATTTTCTAAAACAAAACGACTCAACTAGAGGAAGAGGGAGAGAGGATAGAACAATTGGCGCACCTTGGTTTTAGTACCTCCCCAAGCTTAAGTCTTTGCAAGAATTAAAGTTAGATGGCGTTCAATGCGGCAGTTGGTACTTGATGTTGAAATGGCCGAACAGTTGGTCCATCGTGGAGATGTTTGTCTGAAGTTGTTCTGACGTTTGCTGCTGCCATTCTTGTTTTCTCCTTATGGCTGCTTGTATTTCTTGAGCCAAGTATTTCATATCTTCTTGCGACTCCAAAAAGTTGTATGATGTGAATCTGGCAGAATGAGAAGTGCCTATGCCTCCATGGGGTTGATGGTAACTTCCCATCCCATAGGGATTGGAAGGTTTGTACTCTTCATAGGAGGAGGTAGTGTAGTTTGTTTATGAACTAGCAAATCCGAGAAACAGTGATTGCTCCCAAGGGTATTGGGAGTTTCCCGAAGTACCCGGTTGAGGTGAGTTCATGACTGTTTCGTGCTGCTATTCTGCTCGTCGGAGTTGTGCTCTTGTTATTGGCCTATCCCCTGAATAATTATGTCTTGCACACTGCGGGGGAGCTTGCAATTTGTATGCAAAGTTCTTTTTACCAATAATAGTGAGCTGGGGGTTAGGCAATTCAATTTCTGTGTCAGGCCCCGGCTAAAGCATGAAGTACTTATTGTTTTCCTCTTTCAACAAGTGGGCATGCAAGAAATGATCTTCTCCTAGCATATGAGCACTAGGGAGATGATATATTCTAGCTCTATGAAGTGCACTGACCTTTCTAGCAATTCTAGTGACAAAAGGGGTAAAAGCAATGGGTCTTTGTTGTCTGAATGCTAAGGTGAGCCAATGGTTGAGGATGAAAAATGTGGGATTCGTTTTAATCTTTTTAATTACAGCATGGAGATAGGCTTTATCCAAACTATTCACTGAACGTACATCACCCCGAGGGGTTAAGTAGTGAGTGATAAAACAGTAAATTATACGGAGCGATGGGTTGTGAATGTCACTAGTGCGTCCTTGCCCCCTAACAGGATTTCCTATCTTTGCCCAAAGTCCTTGTGGTGTGAAACCTTTAAGTTTATCAATGTCTAATGCTGCCTTACAGTCAAAACCAAGATAAGTACTAATTTCTTTTAAGGACCGTTCGTATGTTTCACCAAAAAGACAAAATTCATAGAGAGTGCCTGTTTTATTTGATTCATGGGCATGAACTTTCAAAGTGTAAAGAAATTCATTAGTGAGTCATTCAGAACCATATTCATCGAGGCGATAGAAATCATACCATCCGGCCGTGTTGAGCGCGCACTCAAAATCAGCGAGGACACCGATTCGCTCGAGGAAGTCGTGGTCGAACTGGCGCACGGTCGTGAACTCCCGGTCTCGAATGGCGGTTTGTTTTGCTCGTCGAAGTCATTGAACATCATGTTCTTTTCACTTTCCATGAACTTCTTAAATCCTTCATCTCCTCCTCCTCATTCACTTGCTACCATTGCAGCCTCGAATATGGACATTGATTCCAAGAGGTAGCTTGGTGCTTGCCCGTAGGCAGCCTCCGAGTGTTCAGCTTCGGAGCGCTCACTTGGGGTACGTCTCCCACGACTTGAGCTGCTGCTGAACTTGGTGTAGAGGCCCCTCCAAACGTTGGCCATTCCTGCAAAAGGGTTACTTGGACACAATACCCGAAGTGATGAGGACATCACCCTTATGGATACACCCAGCACTCCGCCAACCAAAATACAAGTTCATGCGCGACAACTGAATTTACGGGTGAGCTTGTTCCTAATGATTCCTTTATGTGATTTTGAGAATAGATTGCTACCTAATGAATTAATTGTTGTTAGAAACCATGGAGATGATGATGAGATAGCTGGGGAGGTGATTGGAGACGTGATGGGCCAGCAAGGACGTCCAAGCCAAGGTGGAGGCCCAATCAAAACCGACTTCGAGTCTGTTTCGGAGCCCAGGACCAGTCTGCACTAAAACGGATGCCCAGGACGCATACGGACTCGGATTTGGACGTTCTATGTATGCCTGGAAAGATAACGAAAAGCCCTTTCCAACCCAACTAGTCCCATGTAAAAATTCGTCCGGAGCCGTCGGCAATCGCCGAAACAATGCGACTTCCAGAATCTGTCCTGGTGCTGCGACACAGTAATCGGTCTTTGGGCCATGTATGGAGTTGAGCCCACTTAGGGCTGCGTCCAGGGGGTCTTGCATGACCCTAGGGTCCTCATATACAGCCGCCGCCTCTTCATTAGGGTTTGGGTTTTGCTTAGATCAATTCTGTTCATAAACAGTGTCGCCGTTCATCGGTTTGCGAGACCCCAACTTCGAGAGTTTAATCATACATCTGCAATTGTGTTGCATTCTTCTTTGTTCTTGCTTGTGTTCTTGATTTGCAGGCAAGGATAAGCCTTCTCGGCGAGATCAATCGTTCTTGAACGGTTGATAACCAGAGGAGACGTTGTGCTGCGATTGCGGGGTTCAGAACGTGTCATTCGGAAGCCGGATCGATTTGTGTATCGCCTCCGCCTTAATCAAGATTATCAGAACCTATCGGAAGATCGGGAACCCTTGTCCACATCAAGTGGTAATCATAGCTTCAGGTACACCGTTAGGTTCGCCGTTATCCTTGTTATTTTGTTCAATCCTAGAGTCCAGAAAATTGCCCTACAAAAATATTTGTTCGTCGTGTTTCCGCTGTCCTACACCCCCCTTGTGCCTTGCAATTTTTAGTTTAGTTTGCTTCTCTGAATTTTAGTCCCTACAAGGTCATTGTGTTGTTGGTCTAGTACTTGTTCTTTGGTCTTGTTTGAGTCGTGTGTGTCCTTGTTCATAGACAATCAAGAAAAAAAAATCAGATTGTTGCACACATTGAGAGAATAGTACTGCTGGAATTATTTGCCCTAAAAATTTATTTAACATCTAGCCTTCTATTTTTTGTGTGCAAAAGAAACTTAGAGTGTTTTCTGTTGCACGTTGCTCCTTGAGTCAAGAGATTGCTGCACGTTGTTGCATATGAGAATTATCGGTTCAGTTCTACATGTACATCTATTCCTTACGTAAGAGTGCAAAAAAGAAAGTTTAGGTTTTTTCTTTGTGCTATAAAGTTCGCAACTCTTGCTGCAGTTCTATGACAAAAAAATCATGAAAGAAGTAAAAGGCAAAGAGGTGCTGAAAAAAATAAGAAGAAAAGGCCGCACCTATAACAAAAGAAAAAAAACGAAAAGAGAAGAGAAAAAAATTTAGAATTGCTTGCAGCCTTTGTGTCCTTTGTTGAGCCATTTGCTTGCTTGCTTGAACTAGGTCCGAGACAAGTTTAGGCTAGTGACATAGACTAGCTTGGGACTATTATTCAGTTTTGCAATTTCTGAATTGAAATTTTGCTAATCCTTGCTACTATAAATTGCCTACCTAGCTCCACATATATCCTTCTGAATAGGCACAGAACTTTGGACCCTCGCAATCGTCGGATCACACTCTCCAAGGTATCCTCTGTTTTGCTACTAAGAATCATGTAAGAACTCAGTTAGGTGCTGTCATTTGCTTGTTGAGAGTTTCCACCGTGATCAAACAGTGGTGATAGAAAAATATACTCTTGTGTGTTTTCTTGTTTTCTATTAACAATGACAGGTTACAACACCAATGGTGATGAGTCGATGGTGTCAAATGAGGTTGATACAAGTGTTGTAGCACAACGAGTGTTTAGTTCTCAAATGGAGAAGGTAGAGCAAAATCAAATGAACAACTTGTTTCAGACTCACTTTGTTGTGAAGGATCGACGTTGTCGTGTCATCATTGATGGAGAGAGTAGCAACAACATCGCAAGCTTGGAATTGGTCGAGAAGCTCGGCTTGACCACACAGCCACACCCGTGTCCATACTACATCCAATGGGTAAATTCTTGTGGTAAGATAAAGGTAGATAAAATTGCACGCATTGAATTTTTTATTGGTTCTTATAAGGATTGTGCAGATTTTGATATAGTGCCTATGCAAGCGTGTCATTTGTTATTGAGCAAGCCTTGGATTTCTACAAATAATGCTTTGCACAATACCATTGCTAATACCTATTCATTTAAATACAATGGTAGAAGAGTTACTCTTAAACCTATGTCTGCTGCTGAAATTTTAGAAGAGGATCAACAAAGACTTGAGAGAAGAAAGAATGAACCATTTAGGAAAGAATGGACTACTTCAAATGTTGCAACACTTACATCAAAATCTGAATTAGATGATGAACATATTTCCTTGCCTCTTGTTGCAACTAATACATTTCAGGTTCTACACAAAGAAGAGGATAGTGTGAAAGATGAAGAACATGTTGTTGTTTCAGGTAAGAGCTTTCTTGATGTGATGAATTGTTCCAACAATCTTGTTGTATTGGAAGCTTGTCTTGATTTGCCTTTGCCACAAGTTGATTTATCTACTGATCCTTATGATAAAGAGGAGTTGTGTGCCACTGCTTCACTTATACCTTTGCCACAACAAATGAACAAGATTGATGTTTTTGCTTATGATTCACCTACTAGTGCTGAAATAAAACATTTGATTTTAATAACATGTGAAAAGAATGAGCAGAAATTATTGTCTTCTCTAAATACTTTGGGTTATATTGAATTTGATGTTCTTTGTGATCTAAATACCGTGGAGAAGAAAATCTTTTCTCAAACTGAATTGCCTTTACTAACAAGAAACAAATTTTATGCTATAGGAAACTATGATCATAGAGGTGTATTTATGGTGCATAAAGTTTATATTTGCTCAAACATGAATATTCCTTGTGTTGTACAACCAAATGATGAACTAGAAAACTGCGATAACAATTACCATGTCATGTCATGTTTTTCTAGTGTTTTTAAGATCAAACATTGTCTACCTTGTGATAAGAGTGAGAATGATGCTCATATTGCTGACCAAGTTTTCAAAGAGATTATTAATTTGCACGGAATGCCTTCTACTGTAGATTCTCATTGTGATGACAAATTTCATAATGCATATAAATATGAGTTGCATCCCAAGTTTGGGAATAGTTCCACAATTAATATTTCAGATTTGAGACCATACATGGGAGAAAGAGACCATACATGAGGACATCACCCTTATGGATACACCCAGCACTCCGCCAACCAAAATACAAGTTCATGCGCGACAACTGAATTTACGGGTGAGCTTGTTCCTCATGATTCCTTTATGTGATTTTGAGAATAGATTGCTACCTAATGAATTAATTGTTGTTAGAAACCATGGAGATGATGATGAGATAGCTGGGGAGGTGATTGGAGACGTGATGGGCCAGCAAGGACGTCCAAGCCAAGGTGGAGGCCCAATCAAAACCGACTTCGAGTCTGTTTCGGAGCCCAGGACCAGTCTGCACTAAAACGGATGCCCAGAACGCATACGGACTCGGATTTGGACGTTCTATATATGCCTGGAAAGATAACGAAAAGCCCTTTCCAACCCAACTGGTCCCATGTCAAAATTCATCTCGAGCCGTTGGCAATCGCCGAAACAATGCGACTTCCAGAATCTGTCCTGGTGCTGCGACACAGTAATCGGTCTTTGGGCCATGTATGGAGTTGAGCCCACTTAGGGCTGCGTCCAGGGGGTCTTGCATGACCCTAGGGTCCTCATATACAGCCGCCACCTCTTCATTAGGGTTTGGGTTTTGCTTAGATCAATTCTGTTCATAAACAGTATCGCCATTCATCGGTTTGTGAGACCCCAACTTCGAGAGTTTAATCATACATCTGCAATTGTGTTGCATTCTTCTTTGTTCTTGCTTGTGTTCTTGATTTGCAGGCAAGGATAAGCCTTCTCGGTGAGGTCAATCGTTCTTGAACGGTTGATAACCAGAGGAGACGTTGTGCTGCGATTGCGGGGTTCAGAACGTGTCGTTCGGAAGCCGGGTCGATTTGTGTATCGCCTCCGCCTTAATCAAGATTATCAGAACCTATCGGAAGATCGGGAACTCTTGTCCACATCACGAAGGAGAATATGATATAGTCGTTAGTGGTTAGTCATTCGGTTAGTAGTCCAAGTGTTAGTCGTTCAAACGTGCAAGAGAAACAGCAAACATCCCCTAGTTGGTTTTATTGCAGCATACTTTTACTCCTATGTTCAAAGTGTACTTACTAAAAAGACTAGTGAAAAGAAAGAGAGGGTGCAAAAAAAGAGAGATGTGAGGGAGAAGAGTGTTTTCAGCTGAAGGTTAAGAGGTGAAGAATAAGGAGAGTAGGCCTCGGTATTTATAGGCTCGAGGGGAAGCCTTGGAGCGAGATTTTCAAGCCGGGCGGCAGACCTGGCCGGGCGGCACTGAAATTGCCGAGCCGAGTGGTCATTTTTCATGAAAAATGACCTCTCAGGTGCTGAAATTGGACTGGGTTATTTCAGGCCAGGTGGCTCAAAAATTACCCAGCCGGGTGGTCATTTCTCACCAAAAATGACCTCCCGGGTGATGAAAACTGACTGGCCGGGTTAGAGCCCTGGATATGCAGCCGGGTGGTCGTTTTGACCCAAAATTGACCTCCCGGCCGGGAAACTTGGCCGAGTCATCACCAGATTTTTTTAGCATAATTTAATGGTTAAAGAAGGAAAATAAAACTAATTCGATGGTATGTACAAGAGAAAGGGGGGATAAATTTCGGTTACCTTCCGACGAGGGTCCGGATTTTTCGTCTCGAACAAGACGTCCTTCATGTTCAATTCTTCATGGTGCCCTTCGTGGATGGAGAATTTTCCATGATCGGTGCAACTTATTTCTTCCGCCATACTTGTTTGATTTTCTTTGGCTTGGCGGGGACCGTTTTCTTCATTTCCTGTGGCTCGTTCTTCTTTTTGGGCAGCAGTGGTGCGCTCTTAACATTTACCACAGGTGCACCTGATTTTGGTGGAATTGGGTACACCTCAATTTTCTGCGTGGTGTTAGGATTTTTGCCATAAAAGATGTGTACCTGATTGCATTGTTCCGTTCGGGGCTTGAAGGCGAACTTTTCATCGTGCCCATTAATGTTAAGGTGAATTTCTCCAGCCCCAATGTCAATGTTAGCATTTACGGTGCGGAGGAATGGCCTTCCGATGCCACCCCCCTTACCCCGTTTCTCGGCCATGACAAGCCACAAGGCGACACCATCATGAGTGAATTTCCTCCCCTGCCGGTGCCGACATGACCGTGCCGCCAGCTCGGCCACCATGCGTCTGACCGCTCCCCATTGCTCCGACAGCCTCAAATCACGTGTGCACAACCACAGGCCAACGCTGCCACCCACCCCGGTGTCACTCGGCCTTTAAACCCCTCTCCATGGCCATTCGCTCCCAAGCCTAGTTTCTGCCACCATTGTTGAGCTCGAGCCCGAGTCGCCGCTCCAGTGCGTCCCTAGCCGATTAAATCTCAAACTGCTGCGCTTGAGTCCATGACTGCCTTCTGTGGTGGCCAATCTGGGAAGCCCTCAACGCCTTAATTGAATCGAACCATTTTCTCCTAAGCTCAGCTATCGACCCCTATTCCGCTTCTCTGAAATTCGACTTCCTTAGTGAGCTTCAGTTCAATTCCTTGTACTCAAAGCTTCCTTCATCATCTACGCATCCTCTGAGCCTAATCTCTTTAGTATTTGTCCTCACGCTTGTTAATTCTCCAGGTTTTTGTGGCCGTCGATGTCCCTGCCAATCTGCGCCTCACGATGAGCTCCACTTCCCGGCTTCTCTTGATGCCTAGCAACCCGATGCCGATTCACAGCATGTCATCGTGGAGCTCTGAGTGAAGACGGAGTCCAAGTCCGCGGCCTATAGTCGAAATGCGACCCCTGCCACTTGCTCCATCTCGACGTGTGCATCATTTCCCCGCAACCGCGGCGAGGTCCCATCCACGCACGGTCTAAAGTATATGTCTTCCCGAACATATTAGTAGATTAATTATTATATTAACATCACTACATTCTTGCATGAGCATACCTTTGCATGTTACGGTGTTATTTTAGTACCGTTAACACCTTTTTTATCATATAGGTAACGACAACCAGGAGCAAGAAGGAGATTTTCAGAAGGATATTGACTCTCAGGAGCAAGAAGTATAGGTTGCTAACACTAGTTGATTGTTGCATTAGGTTTAGGAGTTGGTTGAAAACCCACCTTGCATGTTTTCCCAAATGACCCATGTTAGGTTTATATGAGTCTTGGTAGGATCCGGTACTGTGCTGCTATGCTTAGTAATTGAATAATGGCATTAGTTTACTTTTATGTTATGACCGGGCGGGGATGATGCATGTATAGGTTTGCAGCAACACATGGGTGTTGACTGCGGTAGTCCTGCCTTGTTGAACCTAGGACCCGTCCGTTGTTGGCCCCTTGGTCAAGTATTGAACAGTACCGAAGGCATGCAAGTTTATGGGCACTAGTAAACTGATGTAGCATTAAAATAACTTGCAATAGGAATGGTTAAGGTGCATTGGTTATTGACCCTTCTGCTGTTGGAGTGGGCGGTTCATACCATGAAGTACTATTGGCAGAATGACATGCCCACTCGATGTCACCACACCCGGTCTGAGCTGTAAGTTCTTTTATTGTGAAAGGTTGTCATATACAACCTTAAGTGGTGCGTATGTGTCTTGTATTTCGGGTCATTCCCAGCTGGTGTCAATCGATTGCAATTGCTATCGCTCGCAGTAATGAGTACCGCTTGATCACTGAGTCATCACGTAGTTCACATGATACTATGAAAGATGATCATTTGGTTATTTTTTATTATTATTACTACTGCTCTTATATTATATTTACATCATGTGTTGATTTCATCATTTTTATGTTACTCCATTAAAGTTATATTTCTGCCCTACCCAATTAACTTGACTAAATAAAAATTGGTAGAACTAATAGGATGCTTAGTGCAAGTTTATTTTAAATAGCCATCCTATTAGAGCCAATGCATGTATAGGTCCTTTGCCGGGTAAGTCTTGCTAAGTAATTAGTACTCACGCTTTGTGCCATTCTTGTTTTTCAGGTAATGAAGAAATGGAATTGCCTGTAGATGAGATGCCTTGGAACATGCAAGTCCCTGAGGGTTGGACTGTCCATTGGGAGTCCGACCTGCCGCCGCAGTGATTGTTGTGTACTGCTAGGATAATGGTTCTCTAGGCATGAATCATTACTTACTGTTGTATCGTCGAGAGCTCGTATAACTTTTCATTATTCGCTTCCGCTGTTTTCGAACTATCTTAAATTTGTAATATTCTACTGCACTTCAGTACTCTATTTATGTAATAACTTAATTTAAAATGGACAATTGTTATATTATCAAGTGTATGCGCCATCAGCACCTTTGGGACCTCGATCCTCTGGGAAGGGGTGCCACAGCTGGTATCAGAGCCGTGGTCCATGAAAATACAACAAATAAACCGTATTTTCAAAAACTACAATGTATGCGAGTGAGGATACGTTAGTATTGCCCATATTAGAATATTAGGAGTGGTGACAAAGCTAACCCGGATTATGTTGTTTAAATTATTTGCATTTACGGCTTCCTCAAATGAAGGAGTGGTGACAATGCAGGATGTCGGTGTCTGTGCCCGCAGACGGATACAGGACACTGTTGGCTCATGACTTATCATGGGGTGATCCTTTTCCATGGATCGTTACTAGTAGAATTATGCTTATTTTTGTAGTTCTTTTAAATTTTATGTATTGTTTCTACAATGGATCTTCTGCAGGTACACTAACTCCATTAGTACAAAACTTAGATTGACTTACATGTTGAGTGCGGGTCCTCATCAATTATACGTGTCGCTGAGTATCGACAAAATATGTGTTGTGTTGTGAGAAATGATAGATTAATAAATTGAAAGTTTTGCATCATGCATCCCTCTATAACTCCACTAAATTTTTTTTCTCATCTTGCTCACCAACCTCTGGATATAAAAATCTAACTTTGTTAATTGCAAAATTTTGAAATTACAAGTCCAATTGTAAGTTAGCAACAATCTTTTCTGTTTCTAGTTGCCAACTTCAAAAATTCACAGTTATTAAATTACTCAACCAAATAAGGCATACAAATACTTGTTAGAAATATCTCAACACTCTCTATCACCTAAAGTTTAAATTAAATTTCGATCATAACACAAACAACCCCAACACAGAGAGCAAGTGCAATCTGCCAACACGCTGCTTTCAGCATAACCCTGAATTTAAAAATTTCATGGCTGGAGTTGTACTTCTAATTTCTAAGTGTTTAAGCCCAATCTCGAAAACCTTAGAAGTCTATTTTTATTCGTAGTAGGTCTCTCAAATTAATTATTTTTCCCCTGTCCAGTAGAGTTGAAAAACTGAGCCCCTATCATCCAGAAATAAAATCTGCCAACCTGAACTTGTAAAATTTATAAGTCCGGATCCACTTTGAATTTTTGGGAGTATAAATACAATATGGAAAGCTATGAAAGTATACTGTAACATCATGCCAAACACTAGTTCTGAAGATTTCATTTTCTGGTCTAAATACTCACTTTTCTGACTGCAGTACAGACAAGACAGAACCTGTTATAAAACCCGTTTCCGCATTATTGCCCCTTGAAGCTGGAAAATATGAAACTAAAATTTTATTGCACTTTATATGAAATGCATTTTTACTGTAAGGAAGGTTTGACTCAATCAAAAGTATTTTCCTTGTAGATGGCTGAAAACAATGAACAAACCCCACCGCGTTGGGAGATCATCGACGGCCTGGAGTTCACCGGGATGACTTATCTGTTTTGGAGAGTTCTCCGTGGTTTTGGTTACGACATCCCTACCACTTATGTTGGCAAGGAATTTCAGGAGCATGGAGTCCCCTCTTGTGTCATCCATGTGGCGGTTTCCATCAACTATTCGGTTACTCCAGCATGGGAATCCTGGACCATTAGCATCACTGGGACAGATTTTCTTTCCACTTGGGTGTCACTGCATTCAAGGCACTCACTCGGTTTTGTGAAGATCGCAAGAATGAAGTTGCTAGAACACCCGTCGCATTGTTGCCCATCAATGATGTGAATGATTTTGAATGGAATCGGCGTGTGGACTTTATCTTTGATCCAAACCACCACCACCATGATCCTATGCTGCCCATAATAGAGTATTATGGACTCTCTACATTCGCTTTGTGCACAAACTTGTGCTGGCGGCTGGACGTGTATCGGGCTGCACTTCGACTTTTCAAAGCTGAAAAACAAGGTAAGGATGTGGAAATTTCAGAACTGAACCAACAAATCCAAGCAAAGAATGAAGAGATGGATGCAATTATAGAAGAGCGTGATCAAGCCTTGCAGGATGCAGAGAGTTTTGAGCATGATATGATCGAGGCTCAAGATGACTTGGATGCATTCAAAACTGCCCATTTTCCTATTGAAGGGAATTGGGTTGAGATCACCTTGGAGTATGGAGAACAAGAGGATGTAGAGATGGCTGGTAATAATGATGTAGAAATAATGGATCTGGAAGAATCGGAAGAGTCTATGGAACCAGAAGAACCGGAAGAGCCTATGGAACTAGAAGAGCCAGAAGAGCCGAAAGATATAGACCAGGAGTAGATGAGTTGCTACATCATGTGTTGTGTTCATGTAATATATGTATCTCGAGTTCGGATGTAGGATCATGTGTCTTGCATAGTGTGTCCGCAATACAGTAGCTAGGCGTTGGCACATATTTGTAAGACTTAGTGTGATGTTGTTTTTTTAACAATCATGTAATCAGTCTTGAACTAATGAAAATGGTGGTCACTTCTAAAATTTTTATTTGTGCCCTCTTGCAACCGTATAAATTGCAGCATGGTGCATACTCGGAACCAGGAGGAGCCTGAGAGCTCGTAGCAGGGAGGTGCTGCATAGCCCAGCATGGCCAATTTAATCGCTGCTATGCTCACCCGTCAGTAAGGTGATTCCGAGATGCTTCACCAACTGGTGGAGAATATGTCCAATTTGGGTGGACGTGGAGGAAACCACAACAACAACAACCAACCTCATCAGTGCACATACTCGGATTTTTTGGGTACTCATCCTTCGACATTCCAGCGTGCCACAGAGCCTCTGGATGCTGACCACTGGCTACGTCAGACCGAGTCAAAATTCCTCGGTATGCTGGACTGCACTGAGCACCAAAAGGTGTTGTTCGCCACCCAACAACTCCGGGGCTCTGCTAGTGCCTAGTGGGCGAATTATGAAGCTTCTCTGCCCGTTAGATGCCGCATCAAGTGGAATGAGTTCAAGACTACATTTCGTGCTCATTTCATTCCGACTGGCCTCATGCAGAGGAAATTCTAGGAGTTCATGGATTTGAAACAAGGAGGAAGGAATCTTCTCCAGTATTCTAAAGCTTTCAACCACCTCGCTCAGTATGCTCTGAGTATGTTAACATTGAAGATAAGAAGAGGTTTGCATTCTTGCGTGGAATGTTGATCTGGTCAATGCTGCTATCGTCCAGGAAGATGCTATGCGCCAAGTCGAAGAGGAAGAACATAAAAGGAAGGCCCCTGCTAGTGCCTCTGCTGCTCCACAAGCTAAGCACCATTTGATTTATACTTCACTCACTGGACAGCGTTATCAGGCATCCCCGCAGTAACAATTTTAGCGCCCGTATGCTCAGAATTACTCGAGGACACCGTAGCAGCAAAACTTCTCACCCCGTGCACCATACCAACAGCAAAACAATCAGTATCATGCACCCTATCAGCAGCAAGGAAATCAAAATGCTCGTGCCCCACGGCCCGCTGATCGTGGAGGCAACTATCCGTGCTACAATTGTGGTCGTACCAGCCACTTTGCTAAGAACTGTACTGCACCTAGGCGCAACAACAACAATAATAATCAGCGTCAGAACTAGGGCAAGTCTAAGAATGCAGCATCTCATGGTTCTCAAGTCAATTACAATAATGCTGAAGATATTCCTCAGGGCGAACCCGTGCTAACCGGCATGCTCTCACTCTATCGTCAACCTGTCCTTGCACTTTTTGATTCTGGTGCTACACATAATTTCATTAGCAAAGCTTGTGTGCAAAAACATAATCTCCGCACACTACAAGGTTTCAGGTCTATCGCAAGTATGGGTATTTTTGTTGCGATAATATACTATAACAACGATGTCGTATCATTCGGAGGCGTCACAAGTAGTCACGCTGCGATAGCACATTGCATCGATTTTTTGTATCGTTGCGGTAGCTATGGCTTATTGCAACGACATGTGGCAGGTGATATGGCAATGACAGCTACGTTGCAGTAGGACGGATTTGCAACTATGCGCATCATTCTATAATGGCTATTTCATCAATGTTGCTTAGTTGCAAATATGTAATATTACAATGCTCGTGAGGTGTAGCGAATGCCGCAATTGCCACGTAGGTGCTCGTCGTGATATCTTACCCAAACTGCAACAACCTCCTCTGCGTTGCTATACGTTGAGCTGCAATTGCAACACCAGTCGTGCCGTTGCTATAGGCTCACCTGCAATCGCGATGAAAGGACGTGCTGTTGCTATACACCCAAACGGAATCGCGATGCCTACCGTGCCGTTGCTATACACTCACCTGCAATCGCGACAAAAGGATGTGCCATTGCTATACATCCAAACAGAATCCCGATGCCTGTCGTGCCATTGCTGTACACTCACCTGCAATCACGATGGAAGGACGTGCCATTGCTATACACCTAAACAGAATCGTGACGCCTGTCGTGCCGTTGCTATACGCTCACCTGCAATCACGATGGAAGGACGTGCTGTTGCTATACACTAAACGGGAATCGCAACGGTGAACGTATCGTTGCTATACCGCCAAAGGGAATTGCAATGACGTACCTGTCATTGCTACAGGTTTAAAGGGTATCACATCGGAATAATAGTCACTGCTATATAGATAGAGGGTATCGCATCAAAATATCTACCGTGACAATATGCATTTAGTGTATCGCACCAAAATGAATAGTATACATCAATCTAATATTATTGTTAGTTACATCAATCCAACATTCACTCATACAACCCATTCAAATCTAGAACTGCAATTGTATCCACAGAAATTCTACATGTGGAAATGATAACAATGAAGGGAGAATTAAGGTTGCCTCGCACCTAGGTACTAAGCAATCCTAAACCTTGTATATCGCCCCGCCAAATCTCAATGTTCCTGCCCAAATAAGAGACATATAGGGTTTCTAGTGAGATGAGAATTACAGCTTGTGGAGCTATATAGAAATGCATTGATAAAAACTAAGGCAATTACGAATGAATGTCTATTTCCAGTTCTTACATGCTGATTCCTTTTGCCTCCTCGTGTTCTACTTAGAATTATCAGCTCATTTTGAGAGATGAAACTTTTTGATGACTCATGAGCACGATATTCCTTCGCCAAATTCTTTGACAGCTTGGTAGTTTTGGTTTGCGAGCCGGAACATTTTCTTTTTGTGTTGTGATAATGCTTCTTGTCTCAATCTGGTATGAAGACGTTGGAATATTGTTAGCTATAATCCAAGCATGACATCATCATGATTGCCATACTTGTTCAAAACCATTACCTGCTCCGGCTCGAGTGTTCGAACAGTGTTATGCACTGGTGTTGCATCAATGTTGTCCTTAGTGTTCCTAGCTTCACGTTCTGTTGTATGGCAGCTTATTACATTGTTCGTCCCTTCATTGGTCTCCTCTGCAATTATGCCTTCAATGGTCCCTAATGCAATGTTGGTTTCATTGTTCTGTACTGCAATGTTGCCATCACTGCTTCCAGTGTTTGTAGCTGCATTGCTCTCTGGTACATTGCTGGTTTGGGGGGTAGCAGCCTGCAAATTACAAAATAGAGAATAAATTACGTAATATGACAAATTTAAAAGCAGTTGAGATTTCGACTATACTCTATGTGAGCAATTTCAGAAACTTTCAGGAGCATTATGAATCTTTAATTGGCAACAGAGCTTGGCAGTGGCAGAGCTAGGCCCAAGCTCTAGGTTGGGCAAATGCTATCGGGCTGGTTTGGGTGGGCCAAAGAAGGAAAAAAATGCCAAAAACAGATGCAAAAAAAAAATGTATCTTTTGGATCTGAGGGTGGGCCTGAGAGTGTTATCTCCGGATTGCAGTTTTGTGGAAACATTGCTGGAAACTCTTGCAACAATTTTTCTAGAAGTTCGGCAGCTTGCTTTGCAAGAAGCGCTTTTAGTTTCTGAAGCTCAAGCTCATGTTCTTTGACTCTGTCCTTAAGCAGTTGGTTTTTATTTGGATTACACATGTAACCTTGGCCACGTAACTTGCTTGATTTGGCGCCGGTTGTTTCCATGTACGATTGGTGGAGAACAAGGCCTTCTTTACCACAAGCAGATGTGTTACTTCTTGCTTCATCAGAACCCAATTCAGATGATTCAGCCATATGCAATCTCATGGCTGTATTGCTCTGAGGAAAAGAAACAAATGTCTGTGATCAATGTATGTAGTGTTGCGGCAAAAAGTAAATTAGTTCACAAAGTTCATAAAACTCACATAAATACTTTCAGACGTCTCATTTTACCATTATCCACGCTTCATGTGAGTAACCTTGAGGAGTTCCATAGGGCTTGGCTCAGCACCAGTTTCTATATCTCTCTACAAATGCAAGCGTACACATCACTAATATCAGATTAATATGTTACAAGCAGAGAACAGTAATGACAATGTTTACCATTTCCCAACTACACTGAGAGAAAGGCTTCAAACCCATCACATGCATATTTTTCATTTCCTTATGATTCGTAGAGTTCTGGCTGCTGAAAGTTAACAATTATAGTTAGGAAACTCAAACTACCACTACAAAACATAGAATGTCAGGACTTTCCAATATTTCAATATGCAGATGATATGCTCCTAATAATGGAGAATACAGCACACTTTCATCCTTGCCTGCTTAGGACATGCATGGTTACAAGGCGAAAAAAACAAGGTAGTTTGGGAATCAAGAAATTGGCAACACAGAATGATACGCTCATGGTAATGGAAGCCTCCCAAGATGACAACTCTAAAAGCCCTACTACACACATTTGCAGAATTAACAGGCTTTAGAGAGTAATAGATCACAACAAATCAATCATCGTTATACTAAATGTCAGCAATGATTGCCATTCACATACCTATGATTGCCACTATTTACCACAAAACCAAGATTAGAGGATTTCATCCCACTTGTCCAAACAATTGAGAAAAAGACTCACAAGCACTTCAAATTATCTATCACAAGCAGGCAAACTAGCTAGAAATGGACAATACAGCACACTTTCATCCCTGCCTGCTTGGGACATGCATGGTTACAAGGCCAAAAAAACAAAGTAGTTTGGGAATCAAGAAATTAGCAACATAGAATGATACGCTCTTGGTAATGGGTGCCTCCCAAGACGACAGCTCTAAAAGCCCTACTACACACATTTGCTGAGTTAATAGGCTTTAGAGAGTAATAGATCACAACAAATCAATCATAGTTGTACTAAACGTGGGAAATTTGCCATTCACATACCTATGATTGCCACTATTTACCACAAAACCAAGATTAGAAGATTTCATCCCACTTGTCCAAACAATTGAGAAAAAGACTCACAAGTTACCTTGGAGCATTTGGACTACAAGAAATGAACATTGTGTTACCATGAACTTTGAAGTTCCAAAGTACTTGATTAAATAGTACCACTCTACAATGTCCAAGTCTTCAGGCTTATGCTTCATTTTGGCATCATAACTCTTGTATGCCTTATATGTAGTACTAAAAGTGGATCTCCATCCTTTGTAGCGCTCTTGCGCAACCTTCAATATGTTTTCCTTGGCATCACCAATGTGCTCCATGTCCCATCCTTCCTATTGTAAGCCACTCATGTTAATATATTGTCAACAACTGATAAATGGTTTACAAGGAAATTAACATACCATAATGTTGTCTGTGATGTAATTCTTGATTTCTTCGCTTACATGTTTCCACTGTCCAACTCCAATTATTGGAATCTTTGTTCTTGTAAACATAACCACTTCATCCACAAATGCACGTCTATTTTTTCCACAGGGACCACCCAAAGTTGGCGAAAATTCAATTTGCATTTTCACAATACTAGCCTTACATCTCCTAGCAAATGCAACTAGACCTATCATGGTACCACGCCCGACATTCTTGCCATTTCCTAATAATCATAAAACAAATGGCTATGAGATACTGTGTCTGTACCAAACTACAAGGTTTCAGGGCTAATTCTATGACATTAATAATCATATATATATAACCTTTCACCTTCTTCTTTATTCTCCTAGCATGACTTCGCCATTCTTTTCCTCCTGATCCGCTGCAACCAGTGCCCTCACCATCTACTTGTGTAGGCTCCCTATAATTTTTATAACACACTGAAACATTGCAAATACTGATGTCTTAGTTAAAGAAAAAAACATGTTTACAGAACAAGAAGTTAGAATGAGAAAAGAGTTACTTATTTCTCTCAGGAGGCCTTTCTCCTTCAGCCATGCAATGTATGCTGCAATTGAACCATCCCGGCCTACATCAAATAGGAGAAAAAATATAGTTTACATGTGGTTTGTGAAGTACAAAAAGAACATGTATACCTGTATCAGATCCGTGCTTCTAAAGCCAATCTTTGTAAGCATCAACATTCTCATCACCAAGACTATTATCATCATCATCATCATCCTTATCAGACTCAGACTCCCTCACTTGTTTCAGGGGTGTAATGCTAACGTCTCCATTAACTGATTCATCACATGTTGTCAATAACATCCTAACTTTCTTCTCGACACCGATGCAATGAATTAACTTTTCCAAATCATCTGGTAAATCAAATGGCTCGAGACTTGCTGAGCTATTTCCACTTCTCTTCTTGTAGTAGAAGTAGTCTCGCATACTATAACCAAGCCTGTGTTTCATTGATACAAGGCCTAGAAATGTCAGTTGATCCTCGTCCAGATGACCCCTGTTTCTTCCCGTGCATTCGACTGCTAAAGTCCATGTTTCACCACTCAATAGGGGGGGGGGGGGCTGCACATGTGTACATAAATATTATAGCAAGTGCAAGTTACTCACCTTTCGCATGCTAGATCAAAGTGATCTGCTTCAACGTCTCGCTGTCGTCTCATGGCTGCGCCATCATCGGTGGGTCGGTTGTTGGAGATAGTCATGGTGGCAGAAGTTGCGTGGTTAGTGCTCAGAGCAACGCCACGCAGCAACAAGCCGTCTCTCCTTGTCGGCCTCCAAAAGATTATACAAAAAGGTAGCAGCGGCTGTGAGTTTTCTCCTTTTGAGATGCCGCTGTGAGTTTTGAGTAGGTGGCTCGGGCCGAACCACATTAATTTGGAGTGGCTGAGTTGAATTAGGCGGGCTCGCGAAAAAGTTTCACCCACGCGCGCCTAAAGTTTGGAGGGAACATTCCATCTAATAAAAAAATTGAACCTTGCTATAAGTTTCAATCGCTTGAAAGTTAAGGAACCTTTCAAGCAGCGCTATTAACCATTTGAGATGTAGCTAACTTCATTAAAAGCACCAATATTAATGAACCACCGAATGGACATCATGTTGATTAAAAGTTTCTTTGCTTTGGATCACATGAAAACAAGTACAGTACATATATAACAACTTTTGATGCCTTCATGAAAAAACAAATTAGTATTCAATTATTTGACATTGTTTTGCATAGAACACTGATTGAAAGCAAGTGAATAGTTTTGAATTATTTGATGTTGTTTTGAGTCAATTGCAATTAACAAGGGTGAAACTACCTTGTAGCTAGTGGGTGCAAATGAACCCACAACAAAATGAAAAATCTGTTGTCACCATATTAGCAGTCAAGAAAACAATAAAAAAACAGCAGCTAGGTTGCAGTAGCAGCACCCCCTTAATTTGGCCAGGAAACAAACATGCCTTAGCTAGCAGCACACCAGAACACATAATACATTAACAAAATAACGCAGTTCATCCAGTTCCACCACGAGGTCAATAAAACACAATCAGAAGTGTTCAACACAAACATACAACTACAATGAAAATAAAAAGCAACGACGACAACAAGACTTGAAACTAGCTACACGACGAGGAGGGGACGATGAGCATCCACAGAGACGAGCGACGACGGCAACGACGAGGGGACTCATCAGTCGACACGAGCAATCTTGCGGTGCAGCTCGACAGCATCGGGCCTTCCCGCGTTGTGGGGGTGGCCGATGAACCGGGACACGTGCATGATGACCGCCATCATGAGTTGTACTCCTGGTCATCGTTGCAGAATGGGCACCGGTACCAATACTTGCCAAAGGGGGTGGACCAGGAAGGAACGCGCAATCCGGCAGCGAAGGGGGCTCTTTGTCTCTACTGTGGTCGGTGGTGGTGTGGTCGTTGCTCACGGTCGCTTTGATGACCTCCGTCGGGGGCGCCTCCTCCTCTTCTCCTGCCAAGACGACCACCTCCTTCCCCTTTGCAGCCGCCGAGACAACCTCCTCCTCCTTTGCTGCCACCGAGGTGACCTCCTCCTCCTCCTTCTCTGAAGTCGGGACCAACTCCTCCTCCTCCAATAACGCCAGGATAACCTCCTCCTCCTTCTTCGCTACCGCCGATACGTCCGGGGCCAGAGTGCCGCGGGCGCGCTTCGGCGAATCTGAGCGCGACTCGTCGCGACGTGCTCCAACCACAGAAGAAGACGAACCACCACTCTATAAAGGGTTGATGAACAGTAAAAAATCCTTTGACTCGATAACTAAATCAAAGCACAAAATAGTACTGATGTTGGCCTAAAAGAGTCGAGAACTATCGAGAATCATCGAGATATTGAGCAAACAAAAAATCCCTAAAATGGGCAAGAACATACCACGGACTCCAGGAGGAGAGAGGTGCGGAGGTTGCCGTTGCCAGCAGCCTTCCTCGAGTCCCCCATGGGCACCATGGCAGTTGAGCGTAGCGAGCGGTGAGTGAGGATTTGAGGTGGTTTGAGCGTGGCGAAGAAGACGAGAAGCAGGAGAGTGGAGTGATGGCGGAAATGGGAGTGCGCCCCTGATGTGGACGTGAGGTCGAGAGGCGCCTTCTCTCATACTAGCACGCTTAACACATTGAAACATGGGGCCGCCAAACAGGGTCCCACCTGTCCTTGAGTCCTGAGTAGAACTTCAGCGTATGTCGTAAAAACTGGAAGGTAGAAAGTTTTTCCTTCTTTTAGTCAGGAAGGCAAAGGCCTCCAGTGGAACGCAGGAATCCAAAAACACAGGAATAGGAAAAGAAACGGATTTATTAAGTTCACCATGCATTGCATTCCTATGGGAATTGAAAACACAAGAAATTTTCCTAGCAAAAGTTTGGTAGCAACACAGGAGAAACACAGGAATCTGAAGAGAGAGATAGACTCATAGGAATTTTACAAGAGGCTGGACCTCTTGCTTATTTTCCTCCAAAACTTACATGAAGGAATGCAATCCATAAGAATTTGATAGGAATGAATCCTGCATTCCAAAAGTCCTCATAGGAAAAATTCCTATAGGGATTGAATCCTATGAAAATCCTATACTTTTCCTCCATTCCAAAGGAGGCCAGAACGTTGGAATTGATATAACTTACCTTTGCATTTAAGGAAAAATAAAAGAAATTTGGAGGATAGGAATTATAAAGGAATTTTTTAGGTACACTCATTTGGCTCATAGGAAAACCAAAGGATACTTTCCATAGGAATGGATTCTTGTGCTTGACTTGGGAGGATAAGAATTGTAAAGGAATTGTTTTGATGAGTATTCCATTTCAAATACTAACTAATACATACAATATTTCCAAACTTTTTTGGGATGAATCCTTCAATCAATGCATGTTGGAGATAGATGGAGGAGATATATGACATAGTACTTCTAGTACAATTAAAGGTGAAATGAACACGCTAATTACAGGTTGCTGTAGAACTTGAACAAGCACTTTCTATATGCAGGGAGGCGTATGGTCGGTATAGACACTAGTATATCTCCTAGCCAAACACATCTTTATTAGTGAGGTATATAAACATGTGACAAATAGTATCATATAAGGAGTTTGGTCGATAGAGAACAAGATTCAAACTGGATTGTCACGATGCAAATGGATTCAAACATGTGAAATGGTTGTTTTCCATGTACTTCGTTCCAAATCTGATCCGAACTTCATACAAATTTCAAAACTTTGGAATGAATGCCTCCATCAGTGTATATAACGTTTTATGATGGATATATGACATGGTCACTAAAAGCCAAATTTAAGGTGCAATATAATGACTTATCTTAGAATCTGATTTGCCTTTCAATTGGTAATGATCTATAGCATTTTTTCGGCAACATGACATACGTGTGCTATAGCTTTTTTTTTGTTTTGTGGAGGTGCATGTCTTCTTTTTAATAACGGTACAAATGTACGTTCATCACTGGGTGTAGCATATTTTTCCTTTACAAAAAATATGATTAGGACAGAACTGACACTAGAGATCAACATATTCTCATAATTAATTAACTTTCCTTTTTCTCTCTCTAAAAATAAAGGGATGTGATTGAGAAACTCCAAAAGCTCCCCCAAAACTCTCCCTAAAACAAATTAGTGGGGGTTAGTCTAAAAAACTATCTCCAATAGCTCCCCAAAACAACTCATAGATTTATTCTCTCCCTAAATTCTCCTCATTTGTAGCTAGAAATAAGGGGGAAATTGGGGGCCCTAATCCTTGTATTTACAAGGGAATTAATGATATTGTGGTCCTAGATGCTGACGTGGCCCAATCAAATGTTTTCGTGATCTATGTTTAGGGAGAACTGTTGGAGGAGACAAGAAAACTTCTCTCTAATAATTTTTGGGCTGCTCCGAAAAACACTCTTTTGGGATCAATTTTTCGGGGAGCTTATGGAGATGCTCTAGGAGGTATAGAGGTACCGTAACAGGGCTCAATCTAAGATCAAATCAAGAGCATACTAGGTCGTATCTCTCTGCTTTGAGAGAAATTTAGTCAAAGTGCTCATATGGAAGAGCTCCGGGATTGCTTACAATTGAATTTAAAGTAAATGGTGTTTTGAGCTCATGGTCAGAGTGCAGCCACTAGCATGGTGCCACCTCACCTCACCTCCATCACATTAGTGGAATAGTAGTAGTATAGCATTTGAGGGATTCAATTTTTTCCCACAATATACTAGTACTTACAGTAAAGTAGTATATTCACTTGGGAATGGGTGCATCTGCACCCACAGCTGTCTACTAGTACTAGTACTACATGTAGCTTCACCAGAGTTATCGAGTGCTCTACTAACTATTGTACTTCATAGCCCTGCTCCCTCTGATGGCAATTACGTACTGAGCGCATGCGCATGACTCACGAACCATGTGAACGCACAAAACTGGATGGAGACCATATGTGAGTTGAACGAGGCAGTACAGGCCTATGTCCCTCTATTTTTTCCCTTGGTTTTTGTGTAGTAGGACTGAGGGGGTAGATTGTCGTATCTTTGTGCTTTGATGAGAAGAAGGATGCCACAGTCATTGCGGTGCCTCAAATGTCATGTCATGGCCAATAGAAATTGGTGCTTGGTTTTTCACTTCTCTCACAGCACAGGCACTGATGCTTCATACACCATGGGTCCCGCAATGAAGATAAAAATGTGGGTAAAAATGAAGAGGAACCGGATGCTTCTACATGCACCGATGCTTGATTTTTGAGATGAAGCACCATACCTCACAATGCTAAGCACCGGTGCTTGAAGGAATTATTCCTCTAAGATTCCTTTATGAACCGATCCACTATGGGTGAGCTAATGGAAGAGCTCTGGGATCCAGATCGAGATCGAGATTATGCATTTGTCACTTGGGTAGTACCATAATAAGAGAAATATACACAAGTTCATATAGGTTTTACTGGAATCAAAAGGCCAAATACCAAGAACACCTAAACATGAATCTCTAATTAAGATATTCACAAAAAAAGAATCTCTAATTAAGTTGGCTTATCCCATCGCAGGCTTTGCGATAAATTTTGACACGGGCGACGCCCCTCGCCTGGATTCGAGTCAAGCGACATGACCATTCACAGTCAGCTCCTACTATCATTACTCTGCACAGGGTCATGAGACCGGAATTGAGCGAAGTCAAGCGATCGGACCAGAGGCGTGTCAAGTGGTAGTCCAGACCAAAGCATATCCAATCACTATATGTTTGATGTTGGTTGTTATATATTACTTTTGCCAAAATAGTGCTAGTTGCCAGGAATCACTGGACTCCATGGATCGAAGATGAAGAAAAGGGACTGTTGTTCAGTTGTCCAATGGCCAATAAAATAGTACATGCGACCGTCTCAAGGAATAAACAAAACTTCAATACAAAACCTTTATTCTATGAACATATTATTCCTATATTTTCAAATCTATAACGGTGGTTGTTAGTGTAAATCATAAAATTCTTTTTGTATATATTGATTCCTTTAAACAATATATAATCAACTTTATTTTTTTATTTCTTTTTGTGATACACTTCAAAAACTAAACCTTTATTCTATTAAAAAAGATTATTCCTATTTTCCATACGAACAATGGTGGTTAGCAATGTAAACAAAATTTTATTTTGTATACTTGTTCTACGCCTACATCTCATTATGCACCAAGTACTTATTTATTATAAAAATCATTTTATATAGTGAAAGAATTGAAAATTAATCTTAATTGAATTGTCACGCAAATGCACATTCAACTATGTAATTGGTTTTATATTTAATCATCGTATTTAGCATTTGAATGATTGATGTGACCCCTCTAAAATTTAGACCCCAAGAAATGAATCCATCCATAGATCCTGAAATACACATGCCACGTCCATTGGTTACTAGGCAAAAATTGCTACAAATGACTCTTCGATGATGGTATTTTCTGTAGAGCACTCCTCAATTCTAGTTTTGCTAGAAACCACTCTTCAATGATGGTTATTTGGTAAAACACACTTCAGCTATAATAATCATTTAAGAGAGATAGAACTTTTCAAAGGCCAAATTTGCTAGTGGACATCATTCTTTTGTGGTCTTTGCTATAAGACACTACTACTTAATTATGTAGTTCCCAGAAGACACTCTTTAATTGTGGTAATTGGCTAAGAAACACTCTAATCATTAGAATATGATGACTTTTATTGCATGAAGGGGAGAGAAGAGTTTGCTAGCAGAATATGAATGGAGGTGCAAACTACTGTGTCGTTCCCTACTAAACCCAACCGAAGCACACTCCTCTACGCTCTCAATCCTAACTGTTCATCTCCTCACCGAAACGTCCCATCAGAGATTCAACTTGTATCCCCTATCTCCCCTGCGACACCGGCAGCCATCCTCTTCAACCTCGGGGGCAGCTATAGCCGCCGACGATGCCTAAACGCCGGAGGTTCCAGATGCGCAATGCATGCGGGCGCTTCTCGCATAGCGCAGTGACCGCGACTTCTCTGTCGACCACCAGTGACTCCTCGGCCCCCATCCCGTTTGACCTCAGCTTCGGCCACCGCGGCGCGCCTCTGCCTCAACCTAAGACACCACGCGCCTTGAATGCCACGGACAAAGGGATGGGCCTTGCGGAAACCTCTGTCTCAGCCACCGCGAGCGCAATGAAGAAATGGAAGGGAACAACAATAGCCTCTGCATCAACCATCGCCATGAATCCGTCTGTGCGTACTACTCCTACGTGCTTCACTTGATTAATCTGTTAGAGTAATTAGATAGATTGATTAATGCACTTTCAGATTCATTAATCAATGCAGTTAGAGGCTTAGGGTTATTAGTTGTACTGTTAGTTTGTTTATGCTATATGTATCGATCTATGAGTACCCTCTGCTTCACTTGATTAATCTGTTAGTGTAATTAGATAGATTGATGTACTTTTAGTTCTATTTTTACCGGTACTTTGATTTATGCTCCATGTTAATTTAACATGCGTACATCAATTTTGTATCATGCTATCCATCAGAAAACTATGATTATCTTATTTCATCAATCTCTTTATTATTGGTCCTCAAGCCCAATTTCCTCGATGTGCCACCAGGATTGGAAGACAAAAGGAAGAAGAAATCTAAAGTAGTCTTTGATTTTGTTTTTGACGCCGATGTGCCACCAGGACATGAAGTCCAATGTGACCTCAGGTAGGAAAAAAATGCACATCAAGTTTACGTTCACTAATGAAAGCCGCGATGTTAGACCTCACGAGGTGTTGTCTTGCAAGGAGGTGATGGTCCTTCCCTGTTGATTACAAACACTGATATTGTTTGACATGCTATTATACTTATTAACTATGCGCCTTGTAAAACTTCAGATCATGGCTAGGGCAGAGGGTCTTCGGATTATTCTGAAGAAAAAGGTGATGGAAACTGTGTACAAGAGTAACAAATAATCAACTTAACCATGTATGAATGATCTTATCTAGTGTTAGGGTGACTTATGTAATGAATGCCACTTTGTTATTTTGAAATTATGTCGGATGAAACGTACTTATGTAGGGAATGCTTCATTTGTTACATGATATGCAATGGTATTTCTTTGTCATCCCCGGAGCCTCAATATATGTTCCTGTTGAATGCTTATTAATACTAAGTCTGCTCGATGCTCACTATATTGTAGTATGTCAGAGTAACTAGCGTCTTTTTAGGCAAACATGATGAAAATCGATCAAGACACATATATGACCTAATAATATATATACATTCACAAAATAGCATTGGCTAGTTCACCATCACTAGATATACATAGACAAAGGTCGACATGCATCGATATTGTTCATCATCAGCACACGGAAAGCATCAAACTGGTACTAGTAGTTAACGACTATGAACGGGATGACCCAAGCACGGTGGTGACAATGATCGAGGAGGAAGTCGATCTCTTCTTGAAGGCAGACTTGTATCCCGCATCTCGAGTAATCTAACGGTGCCTCAGAATGTCGTCGGGCACCCCAACATTGTCGCAGAATAACCGCATCGCGTGCACCTGAACCTCCTCCTTGTACTCGAACTCCCTATCTTGGCAAAGCCGGGCACGAGTACAAGGTCATGCCAGAGGAATAATCCACCTGGTATACGACACGCATGCTGCCGTCATGGGAGTGGTAGTAGTCGGCGGAGTCGTTGCTATCGCTGTACTCTTCATCACTGTCGTTGTCGGTGGTGTTGTCGTCGCTGACGGTCGCCTTGATGACCTCCGGCGACGCTACCTCCTCCACCTCTGCCGCTACCGGGACGACCTCCTCCTCCTCCTTCGGTGCCGCCGAGATGTCCGGGGCCAGAGCGTCACGGACGCGCTTCGGCATAGGTGAGCGCGACTCACCGCGGCGTGCTCGAGCAACGGAAGAAGACGAACCACCAGTCTGTAAAGAATCGATGAACAGTAAAAAATCCCCATTCCATAAATCTTGATATATCGACTCGATAACTAAATCAAAGCACAAATGTTGGCCTAAAAGAGTCGAGAACTATCGAGAATCATCGAGATATTGAGCAAATGAAAAACCCCTAAAATTGTACGGAAATCACGGAACATGGGCAGGAACATACCGCGGACTCCGGGAGGAGAGGGGTGCGGAGGTTGCGGTTGCCAGCGGCCTCCCTCGAGTCCCTCGTGGGCGCCATGGCAGTTGAGCGTGGCGAGCGGTGAGCGAGGGTTTTGTTGACGGCTGTTAAGTACCATTTTCAACCGTCAACTATACTCAAATAAAGGAGAATTTGGCATTTCATACACGCATGTTTTATCACAATAATATAGTTCCACTTGTACTTGGAGAACTTTGTGCATGCAGGAGGAAATGTGAAGGAAACACCTCAAAAGGCAAGAAAACACACTTTCGACCAATCAGAGAGTGCCACATGGACGTCACACGGATTGAAGGGCCCATTTTCAGCACTTAACCGACGTAACTCCCTGTAATACCGCGCAAACCAACGTCAAGGCCCACGGGACAGCCACCTGGAGAAAGCACAGGCCAGGAGGGGCCACCCCCAGGTCGGCCGACCTGGTCAGGTCGGCCGATCTGGCCGGGCGCCCTCTCCGCCTGGGCTTCCACGTGTTGGCTCCTCCGCGACTCCTGATGGCGGTTTGAGGTGCCTTCCGTGGCGGTTACTCTCCCTTGCCGACCTATTGAGGCTATAAATAGGAGGGTGTGCCTTCACACTCAACACACACCACAAGAAGCATTTCTCTCTTGCTAGTAGTAGTTCTTGGAGTTTTAGTGGAGTTAGGCTGAGTCTAGAGCTCTCTAGTCCCAAGTCTTCACTTGGAATTGGTATGGCTCTTGTATCTTTTCCCTTTTGTAAGACTTTGCTCTTATCAATATATATATATTTTCTATATAGTTGCGCTTGGGTCATGAGTTTCTTGTTTGATATTGTGATCCATATATGTGATAGTATAGTCTACTTGTGTGATAGTAGTTTATATTTATTATACTACTATTGTCATGCTAGTTATATACCGTCACTATAGTCTAGTTTATATGTTATAGTCTCTATGCTTAGTTTTAGCTGATAAAGTATAGCATGGGTTTGGTGATCGTATTCGTACGGTAGCTCTGCCTCGTTAATAGTAATCGCGGAGGGGCAGAGTGCTCTTTGGTCATGCAAGTATGGTACTTGGGTGACTGATTTGCATCAATTATTCGTTAGTCTACTGGTTCGTTGAGGTAGGCGGCAGGTGGTGACAGCCCTGTCCGTCCTTTGAAATCCTCCCCGCTAGGCTAGTGCGTAGGCTCTTGGCGGAAGTCGCCTGTGGATGCAGGGGTAAGTCCGTGCCTGAAGTGCTATACTATTGACTGCTGAACCTGAGTGTGGGTCTGTATGTATTCTACTTAGGCTATGCAACTGTATAGGAATGTATAGTAGGAGTAGCTTAGCCTAGTCTTTCCTCCACTAGACTTTATTTATTTAGTAGGAATCTTCTGTGTGTGTCACACTACCCGGTTATTATCATGTACCCGCCTGTCTTGGTTAGATATCCTTGCTAATTGTTAACATGATCTTATATGTTAGTAACGCTTCTTGATCATAACCTTCCTTTGGGATAAACAAATACGATACCCTGAATACTTCCGGGTGAAATGCTACAGCGGTATTCTCCGTGCGCTTGCGGATTTTACCTACTTGACTCTGGGACATATTAGTGAACCGTTTCTGGCCCCGTGCCGGGAATGATTTATTAATATGGCTTAGCAAAAGTCAACAAGCATTTCTGGCGCCGTTGCCGGGGAAGGCGTATGATTTAAGAAAAATTACTATTGTATATAGTAGTGTTGCAATTATTAAGGCTATCTCCTAGGCAGGCTAACCTTGCTTTGTTTTCTGCATTTTGTATGAAAACAGGGTAGTGTATGACTGGTTTCGACTTGCCGACAAACTTCACTGAAGATCCTGAGTCACTCCTGAGAAGGACACGAGCTAGGCTCACCCCTCCTCGTAAGGAGACTCGGCCAATCGAACCTGTCATTCCTGCACCATCAAGCTCTGAGCAAATGGCCGACAAGACCCTCCGCGAGTTCTCCGCTCCCTCCGCTGCCAACATCCCTACGGGACCAGCTGGCAATGTGGGAGATGCGAACTTCGAGATCAAGACCGGTCTCATCACCATGGTGCAGGCTAGCCCATTCTGTGGGAAAGCCAATGAGGACGCTAGTGCTCATCTCCAGCAATTCCTGGAGATTTGCAACACGTTCAAAATGAAGGACGTCACCCCCGACGCTGTTCGCCTTCGACTGTTCCCGTTCTCTCTCCTTGGGAGAGCGAGACAGTGGTTCTACGCAAACCCCGAAGCTGTGAACACTTGGGAGAAGTGTTCAGCTGCGTTCCTTGCAAAGTTCTTCCCGCTGGGCAAGACCAATGCCCTCCGCGGAAGGATCTCAAGCTTCCAGCAGGAGTCGAAGGAGTCGATTCCTGAGGCATGGGAGAGGCTCCAGGAGTACATCCTGGCATGTCCCCACCACGGGATGGATGATTGGCTGATCATCCAGAACTTCTACAACGGGCTTACTCCGTCGGCCCGCGACCACCTCGACGCTGCTGCTGGTGGAGCCTTCTTCTCGCTCACTGTGAGCAAGGCAAAAGATTTGATCGAGAAGATGGTGTCCAACCAAGGTTGGAATGAAGAGCGCCTCCAACCTCGCCAGCGAGGCATGCACTCCGTCAAGGAGGTTGACATGCTCGCCGCCAAGATTGACCTTCTCATGAAGAAGCCCTAGACGCTCGTATGACTTGCGAGGTCTGTGGCAACACGGGACACTCGGGCAATGACTGCCCTGAGACCCGTGAGGACGCAATGTTCATGGGCAACAACAACAACAACGGCTACCGTCCACAAGGAGGTCAAAGTTAGGGTCCACCACGTCCCAACTACCAAGGAGGTAACTCTGGCAACTTCTCTGGTTTTAATTCCGGTTATAATCAGCCCTCCTTGAAAGATCTTGTGCTTGGTCAAGCTAAGGTTAACGATAACATCAGTAAAAAGCTTGCCACCACTGATAGGACTCTTGAGAGCATCCACACTAAGATAGAGGGTGTTTCCTTTGCTCTCAAGAATCAGCTGAGCTTTAATAAAATGATAGAAACTCAATTAGCTCACTTAGCTGCTGCTGTTCCTACTGCTGAGTCGGGGAAAATCCCGGGGCAACCCGAGACCCCCTTAGAAAATGTTAATGCGGTTACCACGAGAGGAGGTAAGTCCACTCGGGATCCGCCATACCCTAACCATGCAGGAAAGGACACATCAGCTGAGAAGCCGGCAGAAGAAGAAGAACTGCCGCCCAGGAAAACGGCCCCACATGAGTTCTATGACACGAACCTCATGCCGTTTCCTGAAAGAAGAAGGAAGCCCACCGTGGACGAGCAGTTCACACGCTTTGTTGAGGTGATCCAGAAGCTGCACATCAACGTGCCCTTGCTGGATGCGATACAAGTACCCACGTACGCTCACTACCGACCACAGAAATTGTCAAGCTGACGGAAGAGTGTAGCGCTGCTATACTCAACCGGCTTCCTGAGAAGAAGAAAGATCCGGGGTGTCCCACGATCACCTGCTCGATCGGGACACAGAACTTCGACCATGCCTTATGTGATCTTGGGGCAAGTGTGAGCGTCATGCCGAAGGATGTCTTCGACAAGCTCAACTACACCACACTATCCCCCACGCCGATGCAGCTGCAGCTGGCTGATTCAACGGTCCGCTATCCGGCGGGGATCGCCGAAGATATTCCGGTGAAAATCCGGGATTGCTTCATCCCCGTCGACTTCGTAGTGCTTGACATGGACGTCGGGAAGAGCACACCGCTCATCCTGGGACGCCCATTTCTCAGCACTGCGGATGCTCGCATCGATGTAGGAGCCGGAGAAATCCGTTTCCACATCAATGGCAAGGAGGAGAAGTTTGACTTTCGGCCACGGAAAGAACAGTGCAACATGATCCGTATCCAGTACGGGCCGAACCCAAGCAACATCAAGGAAGTGGAGGTCACTCCGCCAAAGAAGGACAGCCTCATCACATTTATGAAGAACTTCCTTGAGAAGGAAAAGGTTGCACAGCAACAACGGATGAAGGTAAGGAGGCAAAGGCCACACATTAAGCAACAGCCTCCGAAGTCCACAAGGCAGCAACCTCCGAGGTCTGCAAAGAAACAGGCTGTGAAGCCTGCAAAACCGCAGCCTCCGAAGCCCGAGAAGCCACCAACCGCAACAAAGACCAAGAAGGTGTGGCGAGTGAAACAAGAAGCATCATCCGTGTCTTCATCTCCGGGACCGGACAACGCTTCATCGAGCTGAACGCCGGAGAAAAGTCCCGCTCGTCGGACTTTAAAAGGTGAGTCCTCGCCGGGAGGTTAAACCGGTAGTTATCCATATTTGCTCTTTCAATTGCATATTTGCTTTCCACCACATTTTGATTTTTCCCGACCACTGCATTTCTGCATTTTTGAATTTTTCCAGCCACCTTGGAATTTTTCAAAACTCATTTGCATTTTTGAAAATTTAGAAAATAGGTTTTTGGGCTTTCCATTTTGAAAAGATTTTTTGTCGAGCTTTTTGAGCAAAAAGGCAGCAGGGGACAAATCCCCTAGCCATTGGGGAACACATAGGAAAAGGGGGGCTGCCAGGAGGCCCACCTGCCAGGTCGGCCGACCTGGTGGGGTCGGCCGACCCCCTGGCCCCACCTTTTCCTGTGCTCCTTTCTCCCAACGGCTATATGGCCGTTGCTCTGTCCCTTTCTAACGGCCATCTTGCTTCCTTGGCTATAAAAACCGCCTAGGAGGAGGAGCTTCACCATTCCAAGCTCATCTTTCACTCCCCTCCTTTGCTCACTTGTTGCTCTCCCAAAATTTCGTGTTCTTCAACTTTACTACAGCCCCAAAAACCCAAAAAAAAAATATATATTTCCCCTCTGTTTTAGTGCATTTGCAAGTTGTTGTGAGAAGAAAACCAATTTCGGAGAAGCTCGGGTTTGTTGTTTTCACTAACGCTCACCCGAACACTTGTTCGATCTTGTTTTTGTTCTTGTCTTGTGTTTGTTCTTGTGTGCAGCCATGTTCAACCGAATGAATCAAGTCGCCGGAATCAAGCGGAGAAAAAGCACTCGTGCAAGCACGAGTCAAGCATCCTCCGTCGAGCTCACACCAAGTCCGGGGCATGGTGACCCCGAAGCTGAAATTCCGGAGGAAAGGCCGACCTTGCTCATCACCGAGGAGCATCTCGACATCAAGTGATGTGGACAAGGGTTCCCGATCTTCCGAAAGGTTCTTGGTAAGTTGATTTGGTCGGAGGCGACACACAAATCGATCCGGCTTCAGAACAGCACGTTCTAAACCCCGCAATCGCAGCACGACGTCTCCTCTGGTTATCAACCGTCCAAAAGACGATTGACCTCGCCGAGAAGGCTGATCCCTGCCTGCGAATCAAGAACACAAGCAAGAACAACGAAGATTGCAACACAATTGCAGATGTATGATTAAACTCTCAAAGTTGGGGTCTCACAAACCGATGAACGGCGAAACTGTTTATGAATAGAATTGATCTAAGCAAAACCCGAACCCTAATGGTGCGCGGCGGCTGTATATAAAGACCCTAGGGTCGTGCAAGACCCTCTGGACGCGCCCCTAATTGGGCTCAACTAGATACAAAGCCCAAAGGCCAAAGATAGGCGACGCAGCACCGACACAGATTCTGGACTCTGTCTTGTTTTGATGATTCCCGATGACTCCGGATGAATTTTGACATGAGGCCGGTGGCATTGGAAAGGTCTTCTCCTTATCTTTCCGTGCATATGTAGAACGTCCAAATCCGAGTCCGTATGCGTCCTGGGCAACTGTTTTAGTACAGACTGGTCCTGGGCCCCGAAACAGACTCGAAGTCGGTTTTGATTGGGCCTCCACTTTGGCTTCCAAGCTCTTGCTGGTCCTCCACGTTCCCAGCTCCTTCTCCCATCATCTCCTGGTCTTCTCCATTGTTTCTAATCATAAAATAATCATTAGGTAGCAAACCATTCTCAAAAGTAACATATAGCGAAGAACGTAGAAACGAGCTCACCTCTAAATTTAGTCGTCGTGCACGAGCTCTAGTCATTGGACCTTGCAAGTCCATATTTGGAGGAGTGTTGTGTGTATCCATAGGAGTGATGTCCTCATCATCCTCCCCCTCTTGAAGTGGAGTCGTCCTCGACTCGAGCTCATCCTCTTCTCCCAAGTATGGTTTCAAATCTGAAATGTTAAAAGTAGGACTAACCCCGAACTTGGGAGGCAACTCAAGTTTGTATGCATTATCATTAATCTTCTCTATTATTTTGAATGGACCATCAGCTCTAGGCATTAGTTTAGACTTTCTCAATTCTGGAAATCTATCCTTCCTTAAGTGTAACCACACTAAATCTCCTACATCAAGCTTTACTTCCTTTCTACCCTTACTGCCAGCAATTTTATACTTTTCATTCATCTTTTCAATGCTAAGTCTAGTGGTCTCATGCATTTGCAAAATAAATTCAGCACGCTCCTTAGCATCAACATGAACTCTCTCATTAATAGGTAGAGGAAGTATATCAAGTGGAGTACGGGGATCAAAACCATACACTACCTTGAATGGACTTACCTTGGTAGTAGAATGTGTTGCCCGATTATAAGCAAACTCAACATGAGGTAAGCATTCTTCCCATTGCTTCAAATTTTTCTTCAAAATAGCTCGCAACATAGTACCCAAAGTGCGGTTCACAACCTCAGTTTGTCCATCAGTTTGTGGATGACAAGTTGTAGAAAATAACAACTTTGTACCCAACTTATTCCAAAGCGTGCGCCAAAAATGACTCAAGAATTTTGCATCACGATCTGAAACAATAGTAGAAGGCATACCATGCAAACGTACAATTTCTTTGAAAAAAAGATCAGCAATGTAACTAGCATCATCAGTTTTATGACATGGTATAAAGTGTGCCATCTTGGAAAAACGATCCACAACAACAAAAATGCTATCACTCTCCCTCTTAGTCCTAGGCAGTCCTAAAATAAAGTCCATAGAAATATCCGCCCAAGGAATAGAAGAAACAGGAAGTGGCATGTATAAACCATGTGGATTCAATCGAGACTTAGCTTTTTGACATGTAGTGCAGCGAGCAACAAAACGCTCAACATCTTTCCTCATCCTTGGCCAAAAGAAGTGTGTGGCCAAAATATCCTCCGTCATCTTAGCACCAAAATGACCCATCAATCCACCTCCATACGCCTCCTGCAACAATAAAAGACGAACGGAACCAACTGGAATGCATAGGCGGTTAGCTCTAAACAAGAAACCATCATTCAACACAAATTTGTGCCAAGCACGACCTTCTTTACAGTGCAGCAATACATCTTTAAAATCAACATCAGCAACATATTGTTCTTTAATTGCCTCAAGTCCAAAAATTCTACAATCAAGTTGAGACAACAAAGTATATCGCCTAGATAAAGCATCAGCAATCACATTATCCTTCCCTTTCTTATGTTTAATAATATAAGGAAAAGACTCAATAAACTCAACCCATTTAGCATGTCTACGGTTCAAATTGCATTGAGAACGAATATACTTAAGTGATTCATGATCAGAATGAATAACAAATTCTTTGGGCAACAAATAATGACGCCACGTCTCTAAACAACGTACAAGTGCATATAGTTCCTTATCATACGTGGAATAATTCAAAACAGGCCCAGTAATTTTCTCACTAAAGTATGCAACAGGTTTACCATCTTGCATCAAAACACCACCAATGCCTATACCACTAGCATCACATTCAAGCTCAAAAGTCTTATCAAAATTGGGTAATTGCAGCAATGGTGCATGTGTAAGTTTGTCCTTCAAAGCATCAAAAGACTCATGATGTACCTTACCAAAATGGAAGTCAACGCCCTTCTTTGTCAACTCATGCAATGGTGCAGCAATGGTGCTGAAATCTTTGACAAAGCGGCGGTAGAAACCTGCAAGACCAAGAAAACTCCTCACCTGTGTGATAGTTTTTGGTACAGGCCAGCTCTTTATGGCTTCAATTTTCGCCTCATCCACCTCAATTCCCTGTGGAGTCACAACATAGCCAAGAAAAGAGACTCGATCCGTGCAAAAGGTGCACTTCTCAAGGTTACCAAATAAACGTGCAACTCGCAAAGCATCAAAAACAGCACGCAAATGAATCATATGATCATCCATGGATTTGCTATAAATCAAGATATCATCAAAGTAGACAACCACAAATTTGCCAATAAAGGGTCTTAAAACCTCATTCATCAAACGCATGAAAGTACTGGGTGCATTAGTTAACCCAAAAGGCATTACTAACCACTCATACAACCCGAATTTGGTTTTGAAAGCTGTTTTCCATTCATCTCCAAGTTTCATTCTAATTTGATGGTAGCCACTACGCAAATCAATTTTAGTGAAAATTATAGCACCACATAACTCATCAAGCATGTCGTCTAGCCTAGGAATGGGATGACGATACCTAATAGTAATGTTATTAATGGCTCTACAATCTACACACATACGCCAAGAACCATCTTTCTTAGGAACCAAAAGTACAGGAACAGCACAAGGACTAAGTGATTGACGAACATACCCACGATCCAAAAGGTCTTGGACTTGTCGTTGTATCTCCTTAGTCTCCTCAGGGTTGGTCCTATAAGTAGCACGGTTTGGCAAAGTAGCACCAGGAATCAAATCAATTTGTTGCTCAATCCCTCTCAAAGGTGGCAAGCCCGAGGGTATCTCAGCTGGGAAAACATCCTCATACTCCTGCAAAAGGTTAGTGACAGCAGGAGGCAAAGCACTAGAAGCAATATCACCAAGCAAAAACAAGGCTTGTTTGCATATCAAAGCATAGCAAATATCATCAGTAGAAATTTCAGCAAGCTCAGATTTTGTGGCAAGACATGAGCGACCTTGTAATTTAATTGCAGCACCCTTAGAACTTGAAGAATCATTAACATTACTTGGTGTAGAAGCAGAATTAACAGGTTGCTGAATTTCAGGGCTTTTATTTTTCAAACTAGCAGCTCATTCTAAATCAGCTTGTACAATTTCAGCAAGGGTCATTGGTAACAAAGTAATTTTAGTTCCTTTATGCATAAAAGTGTACTTATTACTTTTACCATGGTGTACAGCATCATTATCAAATTCCCAAGGTCTACCCAATAAAAGTGAACAAGCTTGCATGGGTACAACATCACAATCAACAGAATCCACATAGGAACCAATGGAAAAAGGAACTCTGCAAGTTTGTGTTACCTTAGCTTTTCCAGAGTCATTTAACCACTGAATGTAGTATGGATGTGGATGTGGGCATGTGGTCAAATCAAGCTTCTTAACCACATCAGAACTCACCAAATTGTTGCAGCTTCCTCCATCAATGATGACACGTGCCCGACGGTTCGTGATGACGAAGAAAATCTGGAACAAGTTATGTCGCTGCATCATCTCGGGCTGCTGGATTTGTGTGCTAAGCACACGCTGCACAATAATATTCATGTAGCCCGTGGTATCTCCGCCTCCAAGGACGAGGTCACCGCTGGTGGCAGCGACATCCTCCTCCTCATCCTCCACATCGGAGGTGCTCATGTAACCGCCATCATCTGTCGCCACATATGCTCGCCTACTTGGGCAATCTTTCTGCACATGGCCAAGATCATGGCATCGGTGGCACTGAATCCCTGTAGTGCGTCCCGTCGAAGCAACAGAGGAGGCACTACTAGCCGGTACCTGCACAGAATTTTTACCTGAGCGCATAGAAGGGGCAGGGGCTGATCTTTGTGCTGCAGAAACAACACTAGCTGGTGGGGGCGGCCGGAAAGATGGCTTGGGCAGCCCCGAAGTCCCCGTCTGCCGTGGTGGGTAGAAATTCCTGGACTTGCTGTACTCCTCAAAAGCCTGGAAAAGTCCCTGTGATTCTTTCTCTGCAAGCATAGCATACTGGAAACACTGGTTGAGGGTATAAAATTCTTTATAATCAAGGATGTCCTGAATTTCTTTTCTCAAACCAGAATAAAAGCGGCAAATCTGATCCTCTACTTTTTCAACCACAGCACAACGAATCAAACCCTTCTGAAGCTCACTAAAATACTCCTGAACAGTTTTATCTCCTTGATCTAAACGCTACAGTTTATTACGAATTTCTCTATAAAAAGAAGGAGGAACAAAACGATCACGCATTTCTACCTTAAGTTCTTCCCAAGTAGTAGGCAAATCGGTTTCAGCAGCTAGACCACTCCACCAAACAATAGCAAAGTCCTTAAACTCACTAGTGGCTTGTCTAACTCTATGTTGTTCAGGAACAAGATGGGCATTAAATTTTTGTTCTACCGTCATTTCCCAATCAAGGTAAGCATCACCATCGTACTGACCCGAAAACGAAGGAATTGAAAACTTAATTTTAGCATACGGATCATCTGGAGCATAGTTACCTTGTGTGCGACAGTTGTGGTTGTGGAAACCACCCATACCTTGAGGGTTACGTTGCAAACGGCGTCGTAACCTTGCGGTCCTTGTAGCTGACCTATCGACGGTGCCATCAGCCTTATACACCGTTGCTTCATCATGATCGTCTTCAACGTCGTTGTTGGTGTCGTTGTTGGTGTTGGTGTTGTTGTTGTTGTTGTTGTTGTTGTTGTTGGTCTTGTGAGCGGTCTCCAATTCGACAACCTGATCGGTTAGCTTAGAGACTCTCTTATCCAACCGCTCAATGCTTTCTCCCAGGTGAAGCTTGGTGACGGCGTCGGTGACGGCCCTGGTGATCGTCTCTGCCAAATCACTCTGAACCTCCTGCAAAGCCTTCTGTAACTGATTTTGGCTCACGCACTCATCCAATTTGGAGGGTGAAGCACCCTCCCCATCACTTCCTGACATCAGAAACACCAAAACAGGAAACAAAAAGTGAAGGTTATCCCTACAAAACTACTAAGCAGTGGTGCCTCTCAACACAGCAAAAGTAAGCTTCTTGCAAAGCTCTTACAAAGTTCTGAAAACAACAAAGCGAAGGATACCAGGGAGAAGTGTTCCACGATTGCAAGGGTTACCAAATAACCTATGTGCTGTGCTGTCCAGAAGAAGTATATAGAGCTAGGAAGGCCAAATATAGATATATGAGTGGCACACAAATCAAAAACAGATAGTAAAGCTGAATAAGTGCCCAAATAACTTATCCCTAGTTGCTGGTCTAACTATGTCCTAGAACAGTAGTGATAGCAAAGAAGAAACAAAGAGACAAAGGGACACAGTCGATAACAGGGGGCTTAGTGTAAAACAGCCGAACTCAGAAATTCCAGGGGGCTAGATGGAGCACTAGTAGGAATCCCAAATTTATTTTTTTTTATTTTATTTTTTTGATATTTTTTTCCAACACACTAGTAAACAGGAAGAAACCACAAAAAAACTCAGCTCAAACAGAGCTAGGACGTGGGCTATAGAAAATCTTAAAGTTTTAGAAAACATCGGGCTTCAACTTGAATGAATTTTTTCTTTATCTTCCTGATTTTTTTTGAATTTTTTGACGAAGGCACACAGGGCGTAGCCGAGTGTGGGTATGCTCAACTTTTTGTCAAGAATCTCCTGTAAAAATTTCAACCAAAACGGACAACCGAGCGAAAAGTTATAGCTGTTTTACCGAAGGGGTGTCGGAATCGGTTTTGAAGAACCCGGGGGTTTGAGTGAAATCCGAGTCGGGCTTGGGGTCGGGTAGGGAGTTTTTTGGCAAGGTGGATGCAGCGGAAAGTGGTAATCAGAGCTTCAGGTGCACCGTCAGGTTCACACTACCCTTTAGTTTTGTTTTCGTGTTCTTCCTATCGTCCACAGAAAGATACCACTTGATGTGGACAAGGGTTCCCGATCTTCCGAAAGGTTCTTGGTAAGTTGATTTGGTCGGAGGCGACACACAAATCGATCCGGCTTCAGAACAGCACGTTCTAAACCCCGCAATCGCAGCACGACGTCTCCTCTGGTTATCAACCATCCAAAAGACGATTGACCTCGCCGAGAAGGCTGATCCCTGCCTGCGAATCAAGAACACAAGCAAGAACAACGAAGATTGCAACACAATTGCAGATGTATGATTAAACTCTCGAAGTTGGGGTCTCACAAACCGATGAACGGCGAAACTGTTTATGAACAGAATTGATCTAAGCAAAACCCCAACCCTAATGGTGCGGTGGCGGCTGTATATAAAGACCCTAGGGTCGTGCAAGACCCTCTGGACGCGCCCCTAATTGGGCTCAACTAGATACAAAGCCCAAAGGCCAAAAATAGGCGACGCAGCACCGACACAGATTCTGGACTCTGTCTTGTTTTGACGATTCCCGATGACTCCGGATGAATTTTGACATGAGGCCGGCGGCATTGGAAAGGTCTTCTACTTATCTTTCCGTGCATATGTAGAACGTCCAAATCCGAGTCCGTATGCGTCCTGGGCGACTGTTTTAGTACAGACTGGTCCTGGGCCCCAAAACAGACTCGAAGTCGGTTTTGATTGGGCCTCCACTTTGGCTTCCAAGCTCTTGCTGGTCCTCCACGTTCCCAGCTCCTTCTCCCATCATCTCCTGGTCTTCTCCATGGTTTCTAATCATAAAATAATCATTAGGTAGCAAACCATTCTCAAGAGTAACATATAGCGAAGAACGTAGGAACGAGCTCACCTCTAAATTTAGTCATCGTGCACGAGCTCTAGTCATTGGACCTTGCAAGTCCAGATTTGGAGGAGTGTTGTGTGTATCCATAGGAGTGATGTCCTCATCATCAAGGACGACCGCGAGGGCCAAGCCATCGCGCTCATGAGAGAACGGCCATTCGCCCACACCCGACGCTTCGATCCGGACTTCCTCGAGAAAATAGGTATGAGAGAAGAATTTACCTCTATTTTTCACACTATGGGTTGGCTAAATTTCGTAGAAGTAGATGAGCCGGGTTCTCGTTTGCTTACTATGCAGTTTTTATGCACCCTTAGAAAGTATGATGAAGGCATTTCTTTTCGCTTGTATGGGCAAGAGCGCTTGGTCACATGGGGTGATCTTCATGCTATGCTAGGTCTAAATCCTAAATGTAGGCTAGACTTAGATAAAGCGCTAAAGGGGTTCCATAAAGAAAGTTTTTGGAAAAAGATTTCCGGAAACGAGTGGGGTCCCAAGCCTAGAACAAGTGCCATCCATAATCCTACACTTAGATTTATGCATGTGTGGTTGGCTATGACCTTGTTTCCTCGAGGTGACATTAGGGTTGTCCGGCAAGATGAATTGAAAATACTTTATGCCATGGTTAAGAAAATTAGGGTGTCACCCGCGGAATGCATGATTGATCAATGGTTAGACAATAAAAAGTTGACAGGACCAATTGAGTGCACATCTTTAGTTACTCGCATTGCGCAGAAGTGTGGTCTGCTTGAGAATGTTCATGTTGAATATTTGACGGTAGATAGAGAATTTCTAGGCGAGGACTATTTTGTGCAAGGACATACTTTGAAACATGGTCCAAATAATACCTTGATCTATCACTTTCCCGGGTATACAAATGAATTCCCGTTATCTAACCCGGGTCTTCGTTTGTATCACTGTCGGGCACTAACCCTCCCACTTGAGCCAGTGGGAGAAGTTCGCAGGCATAGTGTTTCAGGGCGACCGACACGTTCCCGTAGGCATATGGAGCCTACACCGGAGTTTCACACTCCGACCGGAGATCCAGTATGGGAGCAGCCCCCACCACAGGACGAGGCGGGTGCATCAACATGGCAGGCCGGAGCATGGGAATCTCAGTACGATTACCCCATGCAGACGTCATCAAGTTCAAGCGGACCGCCATCCTTTGCCACTCGGTCATTCTCATCCCGTGGGTTCCGTGAACTCAACTATGGGATGGCGGAGTTGACAAGGAGGGTGAACGACATTGATTTACGCACCGAGAGCATGCAACAAACTCTCACGCAACATGTCGCCGACACCCAGCAATGGCAGAATTTCATCGACAACCAATTCCGCCAGCTGAACGCGATGATGGCTCAGAATCAGAGCAATTGGGATGCCTTCTTCCGCTCCCAAGGCTACGACCCGAACCAGCAGATATGAGCAAGAACAAGCTTGGGGGAGGACTCCCCTTCTCACGGTAACTTGTATCTTTCCCCTTCCTTTTTTTTTTCTTGCATTTGCTAAATCTGAAAACCATAAAAATTTGCAAAACATAAAAAGAACAAAAATATTTCCCTTTTCATGCGCGGTATGAATGTGTATAATTTTCCTATGTTGAGATGATGAATAGTTGCTCTGTCCTTTATTCCTCTCTAATGCTAGTTTACAACTTAGTACTCTCTCAAGAGTTAGGTTTGTTGGTAAATCTTGCCTTGAACTTGAATCTTGTGGGTAGCATATGCATTCTCTAGTTCTAAGTTGTTGAGAGGTATGATATGATAGATAGGGCTGCTATGATCTTGCTCAACGTAAAGCTTGAATTCCGGAGTTTTATTTTTCAAAATGACAAATTGATAAGTTCCTCAATGATGAAATTCCCACCACAGCCATATGTAGTGTTTACATTTGAAAACCTTTACACATATGCTGCTTGTTTCACATTGAGCTTAGTCAAAATTGTTGTGACCCTAGTAGAACTCTTTTCATGCTTTCTTGATCAAGATCATATACACACATCCACCGCCATGAGCTATCCTTCTAAATCAAGAAGATAGCATCCACCATAACACCCATATCCACCGTGAGCTATTCTTCTACACCGGAAGAAAGCCACTATCCATCCATCCATCCAAAGAAACACTCCATATATCCATTGCAAAATTCCTCTCTCAAAGTATTCATTGCAAACTAGGACTATGGATATGCAAAAAGAAAAGAAAAAAAATGCTCAAAAAAAAAAAGAGAGCAAGCAAAAGATAGCCATAGCCTAGAAACTCCAAAAGAGAGAAGGAAAATTCAAAAAGGAGTTATTTCTTCCCATCCACCATTCCTCCGTTCTCCCACACACTTGCACATCTTGATCAAGATTGTTTGAATTGATGTTTTTCTTGGATCCGGTCTTTTGACATAGCAATATTATGTGAACATGAGTGCCTCATATATCCCTACCTTGAGCTCCACATAAAGCCTTATTTAGAAGTAGGCGATTATAGGCAACACTTTGCCTTGGTGAGGAATCATACACATATTGAGTGATCCGAGAGAATCATTTGAGGAACTTGGTTTTTATTTTCAAAATCTTTTGAAAACCTCCGGAATAACATAGCGGAATCTAGAGCAAGTGATTGGTGCTCTGCAATTGTTCTATCTCTCAACCGCCCAAGACAATGAGGTGTAAAAGCCCCATGGATCGAGGTAAATGGGTAAGTTATGTGCCAACATATTTAATTCTAGGAAGAGTACTTTGTTGTGCGCATAGTATTATTGAGGAGTAGGACATTGTAGCAACTCCTGATCAACAACTTAAGTTTATCTTTGCTTCGGGACGAGCAAAGGGTAAGCTTGGGGGAGTTTGTTGACGGCTGTTAAGTACCATTTTCAACCGTCAACTATACTCAAATAAAGGAGAATTTGGCATTTCATACACGCATGTTTTATCACAATAATATAGTTCCACTTGTACTTGGAGAACTTTGTGCATGCAGGAGGAAATGTGAAGGAAACACCTCAAAAGGCAAGAAAACACACTTTCGACCAATCAGAGAGTGCCACATGGACGTCACACGGATTGAAGGGCCCATTTTCAGCACTTAACCGACGTAACTCCCTGTAATACCGCGCAAACCAACGTCAGGGCCCACAGGACAGCCACCTGGAGAAAGCACAGGCCAGGAGGGGCCACCCCCAGGTCGGCCGACCTGGTCAGGTCGGCCGATCTGGCTGGGCGCCCTCTCCGCCTGGGCTTCCACGTGTTGGCTCCTCCGCGACTCCTGATGGCGGTTTGAGGTGCCTTCCGTGGCGGTTACTCTCCCTTGCCGACCTATTGAGGCTATAAATAGGAGGGTGTGCCTTCACACTCAACACACACCACAAGAAGCATTTCTCTCTTGCTAGTAGTAGTTCTTGGAGTTTTAGTGGAGTTAGGCTGAGTCTAGAGCTCTCTAGTCCCAAGTCTTCACTTGGAATTGGTATGGCTCTTGTATCTTTTCCCTTTTGTAAGACTTTGCTCTTATCAATATATATATATTTTCTATATAGTTGTGCTTGGGTCATGAGTTTCTTGTTTGATATTGTGATCCATATATGTGATAGTATAGTCTACTTGTGTGATAGTAGTTTATATTTATTATACTACTATTGTCATGCTAGTTATATACCGTCACTATAGTCTAGTTTATATGTTATAGTCTCTATGCTTAGTTTTAGCTGATAAAGTATAGCATGGGTTTGGTGATCGTATTCATACGGTAGCTCTGCCTCGTTAATAGTAATCGCGGAGGGGCAGAGTGCTCTTTGGTCATGCAAGTATGGTACTTGGGTGACTGATTTGCATCAATTATTCGTTAGTCTACTGGTTCGTTGAGGTAGGCGGCAGGTGGTGACAGCCCTGTCCGTCCTTTGAAATCCTCCCCGCTAGGCTAGTGCGTAGGCTCTTGGCGGAAGTCGCCTGTGGATGCAGGGGTAAGTCCGTGCCTGAAGTGCTATACTATTGACTGCTGAACCTGAGTGTGGGTCTGTATGTATTCTACTTAGGCTATGCAACTGTATAGGAATGTATAGTAGGAGTAGCTTAGCCTAGTCTTTCCTCCACTAGACTTTATTTATTTAGTAGGAATCTTCTGTGTGTGTCACACTACCCGGTTATTATCATGTACCCGCCTGTCTTGGTTAGATATCCTTGCTAATTGTTAACATGATCTTATATGTTAGTAACGCTTCTTGATCATAACCTTCCTTTGGGATAAACAAATACGATACCCTGAATACTTCCGGGTGAAATGCTACAGCGGTATTCTCCGTGCGCTTGCGGATTTTACCTACTTGACTCTGGGACATATTAGTGAACCGTTTCTGGCCCCGTGCCGGGAATGATTTATTAATATGGCTTAGCAAAAGTCAACAGGTTTGAGGTGGTTTGAGCGCGGCGAAGAAGATGAGAAGCAGGAGAGTGGGGTGATTACGGAAACGGGAATGCGCCCCGGATATGGGCATGAGGTCCAGAGGCGCCTTCTCTCATACTTGCACGCTTAACACACTGAAACATGGGACTGCAAAACATGGACCCACCTGTCCTTGAGTCTTGAGTAGAACTTTAGCGTATGTCATAAAAAAATGGAAGGCAGAAAGTTTTTCCTTTTTTTAGTCAGGAAGGCAGAACGTTGGAATTGATATAACTTCCCTTTGGATTTAAAGGAAAAACAAAGGAAATTTAGAGGATAGGAATTGTAAAGGAATTTTCCCTATACACTCATTTGTCCCATAGGAAAAACAAATGATACTCTCTAAAGGAATGGATTCTTGTGCTTGATTTTGGAGGAATCAAAGCAAGTATTTTTTTCTGTTGTTTTCATTTGGAGCAAGAGCAAGCTATAGATTCCTTTCCTATGAGGCTACCAAAGACCTTCATATCCAAATTCCTACGTTTTCAATTCCTATAGGATTTCAAAAGCATACCATCTCAATTCCTATATTTTTCATTATTTCTATGTTTTTCCTATCCTAGTACATTCAAAGGGGGGGGGGGTAAATGAACGAGGTCGACAATTTCTACAACATGGCCCTACCAGTCAGCATGATGGAATGAATGCCTCCATCAATGTATAATGTTGAATGATGGATACTATATGACCTTCTACGAGAAATCCTGCATGTTGTGATAGGAGGCAGACACGCTTCCACCTAAAATGCTCTAGATGGTAACCACACCTGATGAGGACATCAACGACATACGAATAATGACGACGGAAGATGGCGCGCCAAACCAAGCTGTCACGCCTCCACCTCTCGTCGTCGCGCCTCCTCGAGTTACGGATCCATCTTCTAACGAGACGACGACGTACAAGGGCCCAATCACTAGAGCTCGAGCCTAGGAATTGAAGACGGTTTTGATGCTAAGGAACGACGGCCCAGGATGATGTCGCCCGAAGGCCCACGTGGCCCAAGTCGCACGACTCCCTCTCCACCGCGCGCCTCTCCACTTCAGCCGGCCCTAGATGCCTCGTCCTCCCCCTATATAGTCAAGGGCTGCGCCCCTTGTAATCTTCGAGTTTTGTTTTAAGTTTAGCTTAGCTATACATCCGTCTCTTGACGTGAATTCAGAACTCTACCTTCGTGCAATACATCAGATTGCTCGCCTCTAATTCTTGCTTGTTCTTCGATTGCGCGTAAGAATTGATCCTCGTGATCAGGTTGATCTTGTTTACCGCAAGGTTAATATCCTCCGGAAGTAGGTTCAGCGATTGCATTGGCGCTTCGGCTTGCTCGTTGTAGTCAGATCGTGAGGGTCAACATCCACTAAATCAAAGTTATCTCCACTCGCCGAAAGATCGGACACTCTACACCTATCAAGTGGTATCAGATTCCAGTGTTTCTCGGTGAGTTTTATCCAAGTCCACATAAATCGAAAACTACAAAAAAAGTTTACCCCAGTACGGTTTTGAGCCTCGCACTTTCGTTCAATAATTTGCGTTGTTGAGTTTTTGTGCTTTCGCTTTTGATCGTTGCTGGTACACTGTGTTTCATCGTTTTCTTCATATCATCGTCGTATCCTTCCGCCGCGCCGCGTGTTTTCACCACCACAGTTTGCTTTCCGCCGCATCTGTTTACCCCGTCTCGCTTGCCAAGTTTTTCCGCTGCACCGTGAGTCCGGGTCAATCACTGCCTCGACGATCGAGTCCTACTCGGTTACGTCGTGACCTGCTCGCCTCGCTGATCGAGTCCTACTCGGTTACGTCGTGACCCGCTCGCCTCGCCAAGTGTTTAGTTCTGTTCGGTTTCGTGTGTCCCGCTCGCCTCGCTGATCGAGTCCTACTCGGTTACGTCGTGACCCGCTCGCCTCGCCCTGTGTTTGTTCCTGCTCGGTTTAATTACCGTTCTACCCCTGCCTCAAAAAAAAAGCGCTTGTGCTTAATTGCTTATTTGAGGTCTCATTGTTTATATTTTCAGCAAAAAGTATAAAAAAAAGAGAAAAAAAAAGAAAGAAAAAAAGAGAAAAAAAAGAGAAAAAAAGAAAAAAAAAGAGAAAAAAAAAGAGCAGCCGAGCAACACAGGCGACGCGTTCTTGCTGCACTTTGTTTTGATCCTTCTTCCTTCCTCTTGCACTTGTACCGGCAACAATCTTTTCGCGTTTAGCACCATTATTCAGCTTTGCAGTTATTGTTTGAATTGTGCTAACCCTTGGATTGAGTGCAGCCTTCTAGCCCCACAAATTTTCTACTACGACCAGGTTTTTGTTTCACCACGCAATCGCTCCTCCAATCTTCCACCGGTTTTACCTGTGGTTGCAGTTCACGCTTGCGTGCTTGGTAAGGACGGGTAAGAATTTGATAACAGCTTTTTGATTGAGCTTTTCATCCACCACTCACCTCTCGTTGTAGGATCCCGCTTTTTGTATTGCTTGTGTTTCTATGGCAGAAAACAGCTCGAAGTCGGAGGAGCTCACCCTCCAGGATGTCCAGGCACAGGTAGATGGTCTACAAAACGACATGAAGACGATGCACGAGAGACTTGACTCTACGGTCACTTCGTCGAATGAGCGTTTTGATCAACTGGACCTCATTGATACGGCTGCCCGCACCACGCTCGCGACGATCATGACTCGTCTTGAGGCCATGTCGATGCAGCTTGGGACCATGACGACGCAGCTCACGGAGTTGCAACATGCACGTGACTACGGCGCCGACACCGAGCAGGACGATGACAATCGCCGTGGTCGTGCTCGTAGGGTACGTATTCCTATTAATGACTCTTTTGCCAAAATAAAATTTCGTATTCCCACTTTTAATGGCAAATATGATCCGGGTGCTTATCTTGATTGGGAATTAGAGGTTGAACAAAAATTTGCATGCCATGATATTCCTGCTAATTTACAAGTTAAGGCTGCTATTAGTGAATTTACTGAATTTGCTTTACTTTGGTGGCGTGAGTATAGACAAATATATCCTGATAATATTCCAGCCACTTGGACGGCATTAAAAGCTGCTATGCGTCATCGTTTTGTTCCGTCATATTATGCTAGAGATTTGCTTAATCAAATGCAGCATTTTCAACAAGGTTCACTTTCCGTAGAGGATTATTATCAAGCTTTGCAAAAGGGTATGATTCGCTGTGGTTTAGTTGAACTGGATGATGCTGCTATGGCTCGCTTTAGGGATGGGTTAAATCGTGAAATTCAGAATATTCTTGATTATAAGCATTATGATGATATGACCACCTTATTTGAATATGCTTGTAAAGCTGAACGTGAAGTGCAGGATCGACAATCTTCGTCAAGACCTAACATTTTGGTAGGGTCCAAGACGCCTTCAGCTCCACGGTCGACACCTCCTTCCACGCTGCGCGACCACTCCTCGACCACGTCTAAGTCGAGTGCTCCATCCACGGCCAAATCTGCCTCGATCGTGCCATCCTCCTCGTCGTCTGGATGAGCTCGTGATATTCAGTGTCACCGTTGCCGAGGATTTGGTCATGTGATACGCGATTGTCCAAATAAACAAACTATGTTGATTCATGACGACGGTGGGTATTCTTCTGCTAGTGATTCTGAGGATATTCAGCAGACTATGCTTGCCACTAATCATGCAAATAATACGGAGCTTCATGTCGACTCTAGTGCCGCCGACAGGTATGCCACTCATGTTGTGCAGCGTGTTCTTAGTACACAGGTCGTTCAGGATGAAAAGCATCAGCGCCACAATATTTTTCATATCAAAGGCGTTGTGCAAGAACGAGCGGTCCGTATAATCATCGATGGTGGCAGTTGCAACAATTTGGCTAGTACGACCTTGGTGGAGCAGTTGTCATTGCCAACAAGGAAGCATCCACATCCTTATCACGTTCAATGGCTTAATGATGGCGGCAAAATAAAGATAACGCGCTTGGTACGTGTTCCTTTCTCTCTTGGCGCCTATTCTGATTTTGTAGATTGTGATGTTGTTCCAATGGAAGCATGCTCTTTGTTGCTTGGCCGTCCTTGGCAATATGATATTGGTAGTGTTCATCATGGTCGCTCCAATTATTATTCCTTCATGTTTAAGGGTCAGAAAATTGTTATTCATCCTATGACACCTGAACAAGTTCTTAAAGATGATATTGCTCGAGCGACAAAAGCTGCAAAATTGGTTACATCGCCTCCTGTTGCACCTGTTCAACATGAGATCAAATTGAATAACCCTATCTTGCTTGCTACACGTGCTGATTTTGATGAATTACATGATGCTAATCTGCTTTGCTATGCGCTAGTTTGCTCTCGTATGCTTGTTTCACTAGATGAGACGCCTATGTTGCATATTCCTGCTGCTGTTGCTAACCTTTTGCAGGACTATAAAGATGTTTTTCCCGCTGAATTGCCGCCGGGTCTTCCTCCTATTCGTGGCATAGAACATCAAATTAATTTAATTCCAGGCGCACAGCTTCCTAATCGCGCCCCGTACCGCACAAATCCTGAGGAGACGAAAGAAATTCAGCGTCAAGTGCAGGCATTGCTTGATAAAGGTTACATTCGTGAGTCTCTCAGCCCTTGTTCGGTTCCTGTTTTGCTTGTTCCTAAGAAAGATGGTTCTTGACGTATGTGTGTAGATTGTCGTGCAATTAACAATATTACAATTCGTTATCGATATCCTATACCACGCCTTGATGATATGCTTGATGAACTTAGTGGTGCCACAATTTTCTCTAAGGTTGATTTACGTAGTGGTTACCATCAAATAAGAATGAAATTAGGAGATGAATGGAAAACGGCTTTTAAAACTAAATTTGGCTTGTATGAATGGTTGGTTATGCCGTTTGGATTGTCTAATGCTCCTAGCACTTTTATGCGCTTAATCAATGAAGTTCTTCGATCTTTCATTGGAATATTTGTTGTTGTCTATTTTGATGATATCCTTATATACAGCAAATCCATGAATGAGCATTTAGATCATTTGCGTGCTGTTTTTTATGCTTTGCGTGCTGCTCACCTGTTTGGGAACATGGAAAAATGCACTTTTTGCACGCAACGTGTTTTGTTTCTTGGATATGTTGTTACTCCACAGGGCATTGAGGTCGATAGCAGCAAGGTGGACGCCATTCAGAGTTGGCCTCAACCGACGACGGTCACACAGGTTCGCAGTTTTCTTGGTCTTGCAGGCTTCTATCGTCGTTTTATGCGGGATTTCAGTTCTATTGCTGCACCATTACATGAGCTGACCAAGAAGGGTGCGCCATTTGAGTGGGGCGCACCACAAGACGACGCATTCAGCTCTTTAAAGGAACGGTTAACTCATGCTCCTCTCTTACAATTGCCTAATTTTGATAAAGTGTTTGAATTGGAATGTGATGCTAGTGGAATTGGTTTGGGTGCTGTTTTATTGCAAGATCATAAACCCATAGCTTATTTTAGTGAGGAGTTAAGTGGTGCTGCTCTTAAATATTCCACTTATGATAAAGAACTTTATGCTTTAGTAAGAACTTTGCAAACATGGCAGCATTATTTGTGGCCTCGCGAATTTATTATTCATTCTGATCATGAGGCTTTGTAACATATTAGAACCCAAACTAATCTGAATCATCGTCATGCTAAATGGGTTGAATTTATTGAATCTTTTCCATACATCATTAAACATAAAAACGGGAAGGAAAATGTGATTGCCGATGCTTTGTCTCGTCGTTATATGATGCTGTCCCAATTAGACTTTAAAATCTTTGGTTTGCAAGCTTTGAAAGATCAATATGTGAATGATGCTGATTTTCATGATATTATGATGCATTGTAAGGATGGCAAACCTTGGGGCAAATTTCATATGCAGGATGGATTCCTGTTTCGTGCTAACAAGCTGTGTATTCCAGCTAGCTCGGTTCGTCTTTTGTTGTTACAGGAGGCGCATGGAGGTGGTCTTATGGGTCACTTCGGAGTTTTCAAGACACATGAGGTGTTGGACGACCATTTCTTTTGGCCACGGATGCGCCGTGATGTTGAGCGCCTTGTTGCACGCTGTACTACATGTCAAAAAGCTAAATCTCGTTTGGCTAATCATGGTTTGTATATGCCCTTGCCTGTTCCCTCTTCTCCTTGTCATGATATTTCGATGGATTTTGTTTTGGGATTGCCTCGCACTAAGAAGGGGAGGGACAGTATTTTTGTGGTTGTTGATCGTTTCTCTAAAATGGCTCACTTTATACCTTGTCATAAAACTGATGATGCCTCAAATGTTGCTGAATTGTTCTTTAGAGAGATTGTTAGATTGCATGGAATTCCTAAAACAATTGTCTCTGATCGTGATGCTAAGTTTCTTAGTCATTTTTGGCGTTCTCTTTGGAATAAATTAGGAACTAAGCTGCTGTTTAGTACTACTTGTCATCCTCAAACTGATGGGCAAACTAAGGTAGTAAATAGAACTTTGTCTGCTATGCTTAGAGCTGTTTTAGATAAAAATTTGAGACGCTGGGAAGATTGTTTACCTCATGTTGAATTTGCTTATAATCGTGCTACACATTCTGCCACTAAGATGTGTCCTTTTGAGGTTGTTTATGGCTATGTTCCTAAGGCGCCTATTGATTTGTTTGCTATAGATGCTGAAGATGAACCACATCTTGATGCTCTTGCCCATATTGGTCACATGAAACAATTGCATGAAGAAACACAACACAACATTGCCATTGCTAATAAAAAGTATCAAGTTGCTGGTAGTAAAGGTAGAAAACATATTTCTTTTGAACCTGGTGATTTGGTTTGGTTGCACTTGCGTAAAGATAGATTTCCTACTTTGTGTCGTTCTAAACTGATGCCTCGTGCTGCTGGTCCTTTTAACGTGCTAACCAAGATTAACGATAATGCTTATGTTCTTGACTTGCCCATGGAGTTTGGTGTTTCCACTAGTTTTAATGTTGCAGATTTGAAACCATACTTGGGTGAGGATGATGAGTTGCCGTCGAGGACGACTTCACTTCAAGAAGGGGAGGATGATGAGGACATCAACGACATACGAATAATGACGACGGAAGATGGCGCGCCAAACCAAGCTGTCACGCCTCCACCTCTCGTCGTCGCGCCTCCTCGAGTTACGGATCCATCTTCTAACGAGACGACGACGTAGAAGGGCCCAATCACTAGAGCTCGAGCCCAGGAATGGAAGACGGTTTTGATGCTAAGGAACGACGGCCCAGGATGATGTCGCCCGAAGGCCCACGTGGCCCAAGTCGCACGACTCCCTCTCCACCGCGCGCCTCTCCACTTCAGCTGGCCCTAGATGCCTCGTCCTCCCCCTATATAGTCAAGGGTTGCGCCCCTTGTAATCTTCGAGTTTTGTTTTAAGTTTAGCTTAGCTATACATCCGTCTCTCGACGTGAATTCAGAACTCCACCTTCGTGCAATACATCAGATTGCTCGCCTCTAATTCTTGCTCGTTCTTCGATTGCGCGTAAGAATTGATCCTCGTGATCAGGTTGATCTTGTTTACCGCAAGGTTAATATCCTCCGGAAGTTGGTTCAGCGATTGCATTGGCGCTTCAGCTTGCTCGTCGTAGTCGGATCGTGAGGGTCAACATCCACTAAATCGAAGTTATCTCCACTGGCCGAAAGATCGGGCACTCTACACCTATCAACACCGGCCAAACTTCTCTCGTGCATGGAAATCCTTCTAATTAAGTTGGCTGGACGAATCACGTCATTTGGGTATCATAAGAGAAATATATATGAGTTCTTACAGTATTTTCCCGATTCAAAGGTGCAAATTGCTTCCAATTGAATTTAAAGTAAATGGTGTGTTGAGATCATGGTTGTTTTGACAAGTATTCCATTTCAAATACCACCTACATAGTACAATATTTCCAAACCTTTTTGGGATGAATCCTTCCATCAATGTATGTTGGAGATGGAGGATATATATGACATAGTACTTCTAGTATATTTAAAGGGGAAATGAACACTGCCAATTATAGGTTGCTATAAAACTTGAACAAGCACATTCGATATGCAAGGAGGCCATGGTCGGTATAGACACGTACTAGTATATCTCCTAGCCACCAAGCACATCTTTATTAGTGAGGTATAGAAACATGTGACAAATAGTACCATAAGGAGTTTGGTTGATAGAGAACAAAATCAAATTGGACTGTTAAGACGCAAATGGGTATATGTGATAGATAAATGTTGGTTTAATTGCAAAAACCACCCCATAAGTCAGTTGGAGTTTGAGACTCCCACACATAAGTCATTTTTTGTTGCAAATCCCCACCCACCCATTGAGTTTTATTGTAAAAATCACCCTATTTTTACTCATGTTTTATTTATTCAACATGTTTTTTATTTGGAGTAGCCAATAATGTTCTTACAAAAAATACAAAATTTTGAAAGTTTAATCTTCCTATTTTTTTATAAAGAATATGTAGCTAAAATATCATTTAAAGTTTGGATAGTGTTCAATAAAGTTTAAAATCTAGATATGTTTTTCATGAAAATAAGAGGAATTAAACACACTAAAAATCTCTAACAATGTTAAACTTATTTAACTTAGCTTCATTTTAAATTTATATCGATGAAATCATATGAGATCAATTAAACATGTGTCAACTAGGGTGATTTTTGCAACAAAACACATTGGCTGGGTGGAGATTTGCCACAAAATGACTTATGGGTGGGAATCTTAAACTCTAACTTATGGGGTGGTTTTGCAATTAAGCCATAAAAGATTCATATGAATTGAGAAAAATGAATCCACAACGGAGACGGACCGTTGACGCACATCAAGAGGACTGCTGCCACTGCGTGTGGGCCTGGAGCACTTGCCATCCACTGGCCCGGGCAGCCGTTATGGTCAAACATGGCACATCCGCATATGAGTGCCAGAGAATGCACCACGTGTTGTGACAAGAGGCAGACACGCTTCCACCTAAAATGCCATGGCAGCTCTTGATGGTATATCCATGCCAGTTGACATATGAGTAGTAAGCATGTGTGGTTTTTTCCTAGGAGTTGCTGCCTGGCCCCGACAATCAAATCCAAACCCAGGCTGAGAAAATCCAACCCCAGGCTGGTGGAGCTTCCTGCATGCACCGGAGACTATTCCTCTGCAGTCATGCAGTCGTGCAGTAACTGGCTGACATGTGGGTCCCATAGCTGCAGGGCCCACATGTCAGCCAATGACTACACGACTGCATGACTGCAGAGCATCATGATTCACATGCACCAGGCAGTTTTCCCCATGGTCCTAGTAGCCTTCAATGCACCACTGGCCTATCTCTCTCTATCTCTTGGTAGTAGGAGTATGAAAGTTTCAAGGCATGTGGTCTCTCTCTCTCTCATTGCTCCTTTTTGCTAGTACTACTAATGAACATCAACCTACAAATTCCTTTTTTTCCTGTGAAGCATCCAAAGACCTGCTCCCTTCGACGACAATTACGTACTGAGCGCATGTGCATGACTCTCGTCAGCCAGCCTACCCAGTCCCAATGCATGCCTCAGCGATACTGAACGCATACGCATGACTCATGAACCCCTGGAAACGAACACACCTCGCTTCCCCCATCGCAGGCTTTGCAAGGGGAGCCAGTAATTTTGATGTGGGCGGTGCCGCACACCTCGATTCGAGTCAAGCGACATGACCATTCATAGTCAGCTGCTACTACTATTATTCAATGCGACGTGGGTAACAGCTGCTAGTCATCATTACTCCGCGTAGGGCCATGAGGCCAGAATTGAGCAAAGTCAAGCGATGGGACCGGGATTGACCAAATTCATGCTATGGATCATTCTTTAGGTTAATTGTCAACGAGTTGTGCGTGACGGGAAAACCTCCATGGAGTCCAGATTGATGAGATCCCCATGGCCGTGAGAAAAGCTGCGGAGAGGTAGGAACTTGGGTAGCAGAAGCGAGAAATTTGGGCGCATTAATCCGCGCACGCGTGAAAAAATAGGAATTCTAGCGTCATGCACAGCAAAAGGAAAAAAAACTAGTGCCCTGCATGCTCCACACGCGGTAAACAAAAAATACAAGCACGAAATTATGTACTATGCTGGTGTGCAGCAAGGAATCGAGCTCGTGACCTGCAGTCTAGAGAGCCGAGTAGATAGCCAGTCAAACAACGACTTAATGTTGATAACAATGGACCGGAAACTCTTTTTAATGGCATGGATGGAAAACCATCATCTAGTCATAGTAGATACATATAAGCGCATGCATATACGTCATTGAGTTTTAGCTTTCCATTTATTTGGTTTGACTGTAGACTCCTTTTTTGTGAAACTTTCTTCAATTTTTCTCCGATTAATGTGGAGGCATCAAAAGGAGGCTCCAATTAGTAAATATATATAAGATAAAATTTGTATGCTAAATGTTGTCTAAAATGAGTTGCATTACATATAGAATCAGAGGGAGTATATGACTCATACCAGGCGGGAGGTAAATAGGATTTTTTCCCTTGCAAAAAAATAATACCAGCATGGGGCCCCTAGTCCATCTCGGCTCCAACGTTGTCCGTCCACTAGCTGTTGGTGTCTCCGTCGTCAGCTCCAACGTCGTCAGTTAGTGTCGCCTCCACCCTAGAGCAGTCGCTGGTGATGCAGCCAAGGCATTCGGCGGCAGGAAGACTACGGCGGGATGACGCGCGTGGCTAGGATTGTGGACGCCGGACTTGTCCCGCACCCCGCCTCCTGGAACACGAGCCATCCATGATAATGTCAAGATCTTCTAATACATTTTGTGATTGGGGCTTATTGGCAGATTAGTAAATCTGAGTAGTTTAGTAGTTTTGATCATCGTTTGTTTATTAGTCCGCCATCAGCAACCTTTTCTCCTGTTTTAGGAATTTGTTAATTAGTTCCTTTAATTTCACTGATGGCATCTGGGAACGATCGGAGTTGGATGTTGTTGTCACATGGAGATAAGGCTTGGCCGGACGGAGTTGAAAAATTCATTAAAGACACCTTTGAGGGCACTTTTCCAAGAGAGACTGCAAAATGTCCATGTAATAGGTGTGGCTGCATGGCATACAGAACAAAAATTGAGCTTGCACAACACCTGGTTCACAGAGGGTTTCATAAGGAATTCATAACACAGGAACGTCATTTTGGTGATCTTGCTGCTGAGCCTATGGTTCTGGATGATAATCGGGATTTTACTGATGAAGGCGAACCTACTCTTGATGGCCCTACTGTTAAAAATCTGATGGACTCACTAATTAGTGGTGCTATACATGGAAAGCTTAGCGAAAACAGCAATAATACCAAGGAGCCAAATGATTCAGCAAAGGCTTTTTTCAAATTAATGCAAGAAGTAGAGGAAGAATTGTATCCATGTTGTAAGGAGGCTACAAAAATATCTTTCATTGTGAGGCTATTTCAGATTAAGTGCATGTTCGGCATTAGCAACAATGCCATGGAACAGATCCTTCGGTTAATATGTCTTTTGCTGCCTAAAGGACATTGTGTCCAAGATACATTGGGAAAAGTTTGAAAGGTAGTTCGAGAACTTGGCCTGGACTATGTGAAGATTCATGCTTGTGTCAATGACTGTGTGTTATTTCGTGGAGAATACCAGGATCTGCATGAATGTCCCACATGTGGAGAAAGTAGGTGGAAAAATGCTGATCCAGAGGGGCATGCAGAGGGTGGTGCCACTCATGATGGTGGAGTAAAGAAGAAGGAGAAGCTCTTTCCTCAAAAAATACTAAGGTACTTTCCACTTATTGCTCGCCTTCAAAGATTATATATGAACGCGACCACATCGAAGCAAATGCGTTGGCATGCTGAAGAATTGGTCGTTAAAGATGGGAAAGTCCGGCACCCGGCCAACTCATTGGCATGGAAGCACGTAGATGGAGAGTAAAAGGACTTCGCATCGGATCCATGTAATGTTAGGCTGGGACTTGCATCAGATGACTTCAATCCATTTGGGATGTTGAATGTGAATTACACTACATGGTCGACGCTCCTAATTCCTTATAACCTGCCTCCATGGTTGTGCTTGAAATAGTCTTAATGGATGATGTCGATGCTCATTCCAGGGCCTAGATCTCCAGGAATTAACATTGATGTGTATTTGCAACCTCTGATCGATGAGCTGAAAGATCTCTGGATTAATTGAGTTGTGACTTGGAATGCAAAAGCGAAGAAGAATTTTAATCTATATGCAGTTTTACTTTGGACAATAAATGATTTTCCTGCATATGCGATGGTTATAACATGGTAAAAATCATTGTTCTATGGGGCATCGCCATTTTTTGTCTTCAGGCCACAGGTGGCGAATGAACAAGGTGAGCTTCAATGACAAGGTTGAAGAGAGGGAGCCTCCAGTGCCGCTAACTGGTGAACAAGTTTTGCAACGTTACGAGAGTTTTGAGCAAGTATATTTTGGAAAGACTACTGCATGGAAGAGGAAGCAGCGAGATGTAGATATTAGGTGGCACAACTGGAGGAAGAAGAGTGTTTTTTTTAGCTTCCTTACTAGAAAAAATTGCTGATACGCCATAATCTAGATGTCATGCACATTGAGAAGAATATTTGCGAGAGCTTGATAGCGACTTTGCTTGGTTTAGCTGGTAAATGTAAGGATGGTGAGAAGGCTCGACTTGATCTGCAAGAACTGGGTATAAGGAAGGATCAACATCCATTGCAAGAGAAAGGTAAATACACTTTGCCACTAGCGTTGTACACGTTAGGAAAATATGAGAAGCAATTTTTTTCCAATTTCCTACAACATATTCAAATGTCAGATGGGTATGCCTCCCATATGAGGAGGTGTGTTGATGTAAGTGCCTGCAAGGTAACTAGACTCAAAAGTCATGACTACCATGTTTTATTACAAAAACTTCTACCCTTGGTGGTTTGTGACATATTGCCTAAGGATGTAGTGGTCGGGATCATTGAACTCAGTAGGTTTTTAATGCAATATGTTCGAAGGAGCTTGAGGATGCTGAACTTGAAAAACTTGACAAATCTATTGGAGAGACCCTTTCTTGCCTTGAGATGATTTTTCCGCCTGTATTTTTTGATATTATGGTGCACTTACCAGTTCATCTGGCTTGGGAGGCTAAGTACGGTGGCCCGGTTTGCTACAGATGGATGTATCTAGTTGAGAGGTACTTGCGTACCCTCAAGGGCTACGTGAGAAACCAAGCATGTCCTGAAGGTTCAATAGCAGAGGGATATCTCTCGGAGGAGTGCCTTACATTTTGCTCTTGCTTGTTTGAAGATATTAGTACAAAGCTCAATCGGTCAGAGCGTCAAGAAAAGAATGCTGTTAAACCACCCTCTGATGGTATGAGCATATTCGGCAGCAGGGACTACAGTAAAAAGAACACTTTTCAGCTCGACAAACCTGAGCTTCAAGAATTTCAGAAGATGAGGCACTACATATTATCCAACTGTGATGAGTGCAATGAATGGATAAAGTAAGTCGTTGCATGTCACAAATGATTGATTTTTTTGAAACATGCATTGTCTTCTACTAGGTGCCTGATCATTTGCCTACTATTGCAGTGAGCATGAGGAGGAATTGAGGAAATCTGACTCACGGAATGTTGACAGAAGGAACAAGCAACAATTTGTAGGATGGTTTGAGTGAAAAGTGAGACATATTCCTCTAATTTTTAAATACATGATATTTAAATTTACAATGTGTTCCTAACATATTCTCCAAATTATTTTGAGCCAGATAAGGAAACTATGGGCAGAGGGAGAAGTGGATGGCATGATATATGCTCTAGCCCGTGGTCCAGATCCTCGTATTCGTGTGGCTAACAGGTGCTCCATCAATGGATTTCTCTTTCGGACAAAAGAAGCAGAGAAAAACTTAACCACACAAAATAGCGGTGTTGTCGTCCTGGGGGTTGGCATGGAATGGTACGGAGTGATTAGAAGAATCATCATGCTAGACTATCCTATGAAAAAGGAAGTCATTTTGTTCGATTGTAATTGGTTTGATGTTCCAGCACCGGATAAAAACAAATCTAGAGGGTACAGTAAGGATAAATATGGCATTATCGACATTGATACCAGTCAGACTTGATATTTAGAGGAGTCGTACATCCTGGCGATCTAAGCAGAGCAGGTGTGTTATGTGAAAAGTGCCAGGAGAACGAATTGGTGCAGTGTCCTTAGAATGAAACCTAGGAACCTGTTTGCCATGCCTAAAGAAGGAGAGGAGAATGAAAATAATTTTGTTGATACCGATGATGACTCGGTCATCGTAGGAGTGAAATGTATGAACATTGAAGACCAACCTAAGGAATTGAGAAATTGGAGCAGCACTGACATGGAAGGGTTAAGTGTTGATGCTATTGTACTCGAAGAGGCGCGTGCTGCCTCCATGCAAGAACCGGATGATGAGGACATACAAGATGACTACCATGATTATGATGATACGTACGCTGCTGATGGAGTCGTAGCTGTCGTAGATTCCATGGAAAATGACGATGATGATTTTTTTATGTAAATTTGAGTTGCACTCTGGCTCCTCCAACTTTGTTACTGTATTGTGTTATCTATCATCAGCTTGCGTCTACACATCAATATTGCAGATAACTTAATAGCCAACTAGATAACCAGCATACATCTGACGCATGAGCTTAGTTCATAGACATAACCAGCATACATGCAGCTGAAGCTACTTAACTACAACACAACAATAATTGGATATACATGCACCTACTGATTGCAAATCTACATGAACAACACAATGGCAAAAAAGAACATGCAGCTGAAGCTACTTAACTACAATACAACAATAACTGGATATAGATGCACCTACTGATTGCCAATCCACATGAACAACACAATGGCAAAAAAGAACACACATAACGCCTTTAGCCCGGTCTTCTCCACCTCTAGCTTCCTGACTTCTGCCTTGAGGTCCTCTTTTTCAGATTTTAGAGCATCCATCTTGTCCTCTTCCTTCTTCATCGCCGTCAGCTTCTTCTCCATTGAATCCACCCTAGCGGTTACCTCACCAAGAGCTTTGTTTAGTGTCGTTTTCTCCTTCTTGAGAGACCACACGACATTGCGCAGATCTACGAGCAGTGTCTGCATGAATGCATCGTGCCGATGCTCATACCAACACATGAACGTGCACCCTCCAACCTGTCAAAGAAATAGGGAGGCCAAATAAACCAACCGTGAATTCAAAATCAATCAAATGGGAACAAAACTATACTCACCCGAGCTCTGTAGCACTTGAGGTAGCGCCGTCCAGTGTTGTCGTCGCTCCACAAGATGCACAACGCCGCCTTCTGCTGGCAGTCACAGTACACCGGGGGGTGGTAGTCCAACGGCCCGACGCGATAATGGATGGAGGAATGGCACTTCTCCTCAGGCCCGCCCAAGGAATGGGTCTTGGTGGTGGTCCGCGACGAGCTCGAACTGCCGGCCATGGCGCACCCTCAAGCTAGGGTGACACCTCTGCAAGCTCCTTTGTTTATCCGGCTCTACCCATATTTCAAGTAGCCACCTCTGCAAGCTCCTCTGTTTTTGTTGGATCACTGGAACAGTTGTAATATGATGTATATGCACTCAGATTATACTTTAACTTGTTTTAATGATGTTCTCAATTAATTTTGCAATAGTTTTGTCCACGTGCACACATCATATTATACTCATCACTTAAATACAAATTCAATTTACACACATTATTTTGTAAGATATATGAAACATGTAAACAGTATTGCAATAATGCAAACTGAACTAAAACATCTATTCGGTGATATTGACATTAATTAGTTGAATGGAAACTGAACTAAACATATATTTAGTGACATTGATATTAATTACTTTATGTACATGTGCACGAAGGCGCTCCACCCACACAGTACACACCACACGTATGCGCACGCATGCGCTAGACACACACACACACACACACACACACACTTCTTCTATGGCTTGATGTTAAATATCTGACCAAGCCTGTATGAGACGTGGGCGTCAATAGCTGTGTAATCGATGTGCTGCCTAGTCAGGCGCTTATCCCCCCACTTCTGGTGAAACTTACCCTCAGGATGCTTGGCCATTGTCATACCGAGCATTTTCTGACACGTTCTTGAATCCAAGTCCGTATGTTGAGGTTTGCTTCAAGTGGTCCCATGTGGTGTCCTGCAGCTCCGAGGCTACACTGATGTTCTGATCAATGGACAGCCGATGGACGTCGCCTCCGATCTTCGATCCGATGAACATGCACCGAGGGCTATCCGAGAAATCCTTCAGTTCCTCTGGAACTTTGTCGGCATGACACACCTGGAAGATGTGACACCGATATTGATGGCCGCCGTCTGGTATGCCCACGCAGATCTGAATGATGGCTGTCTTGTTTGGGTCGTTATTCACACGATCGACGTGTCGAATGATGAGCCACTCCGTATCCAAACCGACGAGGAGCGGCTCTTCATTCGGCCAAACCTCCTCAAGGAACTTGACGATGACGCTGCTATCTGAGGTGACAGTTTTGTGGATGTTATAGTGGTGGAACTTGACGACGATGAAGCACGTCAGCGACGACGGCAGGCGGCAGGTCGGCAGGGCTTGGGAGCGCGAGGCGGCGCTCTCTGGGCGGTGCACCGGATTGCCTGTGGGAGCGCAAGGCGGCGAGCGGGAGCGCGTGGCGGCGCCACCGCTGGTCGGCGTGCGGTAGCGTTTCAAGCACGACGCGACATCACCGCTGGGCGGGTGGGTGGGCCCCATGAACGGGGTGAGGAGCGCGGCGGTTCTGGAACTGAACAGGCAGGTGGGTGCCATGAACGGGGTGCGGGAGTTGTTTGATGGGCACTAAACTGGCAGGTGTGCACTGAACAGGGTGAACTACTTGTGGAGCGGTTCCCAGAAGACGAAGAGCTCGCGCACCGGTGCGCATGCATGGCGCGGTTCCTAGAGAACAAAGCCCCCGTCAGGGAAGTTGAACGCGTGGACACAATTGACCCTGGCTTCCATGACCCCTCACCTTCTATGAACAGCACATTGACTCCGCCTCCGCCTTTCGTAAATGACATATGTGTCCGGCTCCAAAATGGCCCCATCCGTAAGCGAGTCTGCCATAGAGGAGCGTGCGGACCCACCAGACGTGTGGGTTCCCGTGTATTCATGCTGCCACCAGGCCACAGGCCTGTCCGCGTAGTGGTGGAACTTGACGTTGACGATGCTCATTGCGTTGACGGTAGGCGGTGGCTCAATAGGGCTCCGGAGCGCGAGACGGCGGCGCTCTCAGGGTGCAGCGGAGCAGGCGATGCCGCCTAGCCTGTTGGATCGAGAGGCGGTGAGCTGGAGCGCCAGACGGTGCTATCATGATGCACCTGAGTGTAGCCCGTCGTAACTAGCCTTGACTGCTGGGAGTGGTGGGAGGACCACGAATTGACCGTCTCGCCTCTCTATGATGTGTGGGACCGCCTGTTAGAAGTAGAACCGTTCATCACGGCTGGAAGGCGATGGGACATGCAGGCCCACCACCACGCTGCACCTCCGTGCGCATGTCCATCAGACTCTGCACCTTCCGAGTACCCTCGCCTCACTTATACTTTCACTGAATAGTGGGTCCAATGGTCACTGGCCTAACGGTCATTTAGTACTTTACTTTCCATGTACCCTTGCCTCCCCTTCCTCGCTCCGAGGAGTCTTCTGGCCCCTGTTCGTCACTCTCCAAACTTCTCTTGCCTTTCGCCTCCCCTGTTCGTATATCCTACTCTAGGAAACCCTCGACGTCTCGTCTCCCTCCCCAACCGTCGTCTCTCACCGTACCCCTCCTCCCTTTCTCATTGTCTTTCAACTGCTCCTCTCTCGTCGTGTCTTCATCTCTGCTTCCATCTTCTGCGCAGAGGCCGAAGAAAGCAGGGTAGAGGAGGTCCTAAGATCTGATTGGTCATCGTCATGGCCGAGCACGGAGATCCTCCCGTGGCAAAATGCTACAAATTGGCTTCGAGCAGCCACGGTGTAGAGGAGTCTGAAGCGGAAGGATCTGGTCATAACCCGGAGCAATCGTATGTTACCTTTTCCACCCCTTTCTCCATGCATGCATTCGGTTCTAGCGCGCGCATGCAATCTCGTTCAATTTCTGCCGTCTCAACCAGGGTGGAATTCGTGCCAGGGCACGTATCACAGATTTCGGAGGCAATTGTGGATCTTGTCCATTTAATTACGCATTTCTTTGATATTCTATCGTCCGTAGTTTCAAACTTTCAGGCATACATACTCTTGTTATTTGCAAGGAAGACGATCGATAGGGTGGCGCATTGTTTTATTTTTTTTCTGTGGGCTGCTTTGTGTGCATGGGCTGGTTAATGTGTGGGCTGCCTGTTTGATGTTGAGGCTTAATATAGATCGATAGGAATATACTTTAGGCTCTGTTTGGATATAAAGTATTTTTGGAGTTTTGCAAGGATACTACGATTTAGCAAAATACTTTGGGTTTGGGAGGTAGGGAGGTGTTTGGATGTGACAAGTTTTGCAGTTTTAGAAACCATGGTATTGCTAAAAGTGCAGGTATTTTGGAGTTTTAAACACTCTATTCCCCACCTCTTTTTTCTAAACCATGGTTTTGCTTGTCGCTGGCTGCTTCTAAAACTATGGTTTCTTAATACTTAATTTGGTTTCGAAAAACTACAACACCCAAACAAGGCCTAGTGTAACTTTCAACCTGCTTTATATTTTGTGTTACAATGTTACCAGCTTGGCTTGAATGATGATATGTGCCATTTTCTAGGGTTAGCCGATGGCGTTCGCTGCCTCTTGCTCTATCGGACAGTATTGTCGGATTGATGGACGGGATTGCAGCCATCAGGCTGATTACTATTGGAAAGGAAGAACGCAAGCTGGTGATGAAGTAGCATGGCTTGATACCTGGTGTCCCTATGCTACTGACATCGGCATCCACTCCAGAAGGCCAGATAGAAGAGCCTGATGTTCTTTTTGGATCTTTTGGGCTGCATATTATTGGGTAAGGGGCGACGATGACCTCATCAGCGCATTCAGTTCTTGAGGGGCTGAAGGGACGTAGTTGGTTGGCTGCGAAGGATGACTAGCTCGTCACTATTGATCAGGAGTTCTCCCTGAGCTTGGTCAACCCAATCACTGGCAAGAGTATCCCACTGTCACCGTTGTCGTCAAACAGTGATAGAAATGAGGAGTTGCTGTCTGATTTCATGAAGAATGACGACGCTGGTGGTCGTGGTCCTCTGTTCATCGAGCACGCAGACCTCTGTAAGACACCTAGGCAAGATGGTGGTCCTTTGTGATCCTTCTGCTCTCTTCAGGAAATATCATGTACCATGAGAAGACTGATGGCATGTGGACAACATTACCAAATATAGACCGATTTGCAACAAGATTTGTGGATGGTGCTTACTGGGAAGAGCGGTACGTGATGGCAATCGGTCAGTGGGGTTCCTTGAAGTTTTGAGACTTGTCCATGAAGCCCATTATTACTGAATCTCCCAAATGGGTAAAGTGTGTCCCTTATGCTCTTCTAGTGTACTCTAGATGCGACCGCGAGGACACGATGTTTCTTGCGTGGTCCGCTCGTAACCGGCCTATGGTCATCCAGCTGTGGGGAGAATTTTGGGGAACACCAACCGATAGGCAACTATGGAGCCACCAGTCAGCGTGCGGTATAGTGGATTGAGTGGCATTTTATAAGTGAAGAGAAGACGGTGGATGGACGGAGTTGAGAGGTTTGCAGGGTGAACGCTCTCTTTTTCTGGGAGCAAATTATCCATTTTGGTTTGCTGTACTAGAAAAAGACAATAAGAAAGTGGTTCCACCATATATGTATGTTTTGGATCATATGCTTGGAGAAATGGTGAAGATCCCTGCTGGTGATCGCCACGGTCATGTCATGCACTATGACATGATCGATTTCACCCGATATCGTCATTATTCCGAACCATCTCTGCAACTACAAGCCCCTCTATTTATCCGCCCCTACCCATCTTTCAAGTAACCCCCCCTTTATTGTTATTAGTGTTTGATGTTTAGTTTAAGTTTATTGGATGGATCACTATGGAACACTTGCTTGTAAGTAATGATTATGCAGTCATATTGTATTTTAACTTGTGAATGTTTCATGTTTTCCATTGTTTTAATGATTTTCTCAATTATTATGAGCGAAGTAGGCCGAGTGATCACGCTGTCCCTTGACTTTAACTTGATATATGTTCAGAGAGATTGAATACTCCATTGGGCAACTTTAGTTTAATATTCGTTGCGATACCATGATAATTCAATGACAGACACTTTCGTTGCAATTTGTAAGACGCTGTGCAACCGCGTCGACATTCATTGCTATATTTATACATTGTTTCAATGACAGGCATCTTTGTTGCCATATGTGAAACGCATTCGCAACCACCATGATTTTCGTTGCTATATCCATGCATTCTTGCAACGCCAAAAGCTTGCGTTGCAATATGTAAGATGCACTCGCAACCACATCGATTGTCGTTGCTATATCCATGCATGGCTGCAATGACTAACAATTTCGTTGCAATATGTTAACACGTAGTCACAACCATATTGATTTTCATTGCTATACCTATGCGTCTTATTACAACACCTCATTCTTCTGTTGTGATATGATCTTATTGCAACAACTACTAAAAAGCGTTGCAAAAACGTCACACTAATTACAACGCACATGCATGCATGGTGATATATCCAATCTATCGCAACCAAAATCACCTTTCGTGGCAATTACTCATATCTATTGCAACGAAAACGACATTGTTGCGATCCTTGTCATGGCATTAGCCCTGAAACCTTGTAGTGACACCACCACCATAAATAAATGCTACACCGTCCGCTCTCCTACTGGACAAATTCTTGCTAACAAAGTATTATGTCAAGATCCACTAGAAATAAATCACTCGAAAATATTCCCATTGTTTGTGAGTATCCGGACGTGTTTCCTGAAGATATCTCTGGCCTCCCACCTGACCATGATGTGGTATTTAAGATAGAGCTAGATCCAGGAACTTCTCCAATATCACGTCGACCATATAAAATGGCCCCGAATGAGCTGGCTAGACTAAAAAAGCAATTGAACGAATTGTTGGAAAAGGGATTCATTCGGCCAATACTTCACCTTGGGGCTGCCCTGCTATTTTTGTGAAGACGAAGGATAAATCTCTGCGCCTTGTCATTGATTATCGGCCACTAAATGAAGTCACGATAAAAAATAAATACCCATTGCCCCGAATTGACATTCTTTTTGACCAATTGGTTGGTGCTAAGGTCTTTTCAAAAATTGACCTTCGCTCGGGTTACCATCAAATAAAGATTAGAGCAGAAGACATTTCGAAGACCGCCTTCTCTACTAGATATGGATTATTCGAGTATCTAGTAATGTCATTCTGATTAACAAATGCTCTTGTCTATTTCATGTATCTCATGAACTCGGTATTGATGCCAGAGCTTGACAAATTTGTGGTAGTATTCATTGATGACATCCTCATCTATTCTAAGTCCAAAGAAGAACATGTTGAACATCTTCATATTGTTCTTCAACGTGTATGAGATCACAAGTTATTCGCGAAATTCAGCAAGTGCAAATTTTTCTTGGACCGTGTGCCATTCCTTGGTCACATAGTTTTAGTGAAAGGTATATATATAGACCCTGGAAAAGCTCAAGATGTGCTGGTCTGGAAGCCGCCTACTGCTGTGCATCAAGTTCGCAGTTTTCTCGGATTAGCTGGTTATTACTGTAGGTTCATTCCTAATTTTTGCCAGTTGTCCAAACCCATCACAAGGCTACTGAAAAATGATATGAAGTTCGAATGGAGTGATAAATGTGAAGAAGCATTTCAGAAGTTGAAAGAATTATTAACTACTGCCCTAGTGTTGGCTTAGTCGAACATCACTAAATCGTTTGACGTGTATTGTTATGCATCTGGGACAGGACTTGGATGTGTGCTTATGCAATGTGGTGGTGTCATTGCCTATGCATCTCAACAACTACGGAAGCATGAAGAACATTATCCAACTCATGATTTAGAGCTAGCTGCAGTTGTGCTTGCCCTAAAAATTTGGAGGCATTATTTGCTCGGAAATCTGGTGCATATCTACATGGATCATAAGAGCTTGAAATACATTTTCACTTATACCAATCTGAATATGTGACAACGTCTGTGGCTGGAATTAATCAAGGATTATAATCTGGAGATTCATTATATGCAGGCAAGGCTAATGTAGTCGCCGACGCGCTAAGCAGAAAAATTCACTGCAATAACCTAGTGCTGGAATTTCAGGACAGCAGCAACAACATAATTGTTTCAGAACCCAGTCTTCACATGTTGCCTGCTATAGTGATCAACAACCTTAGTATACATTCCACCATTCGTGGAGAAATCATTGCTGCATAGAAGACTGACATTGGTATGAATTATATCCGTCAAAACATTAAAAATGGTAAAGCAAAATGTTTCACACAAGACTCGGACGGTACTCTGTGGTTCAATAACCGTTTACTAGTACCAAAAGACTTTGAACTTGGACGAAAAATTTTAGATGAAGCACATCACTCCAAATACTCTATTCACCCGGGTAGTAATTAAATGTACCAAGATCTGAAAAAGAATTTTTGGTGGAAAAGAATGAAGCGAGAAGTTGCTTGGTATGTTGCAGAATGTGATACTTGTCACAGAGTTAAGGCTGACCATTTAAAATAGGCCGGATTATTTCAACCATTAAGCATTCCTACCTGGAAATGGGAAGATATCAGCATGGACTTTACTGTCGGCCTCCCTCTCACTTCGTGTAAGCATGATTCGATTTGGGTCATTGTGGATAGACAAAGTCTGCTCATTTCTTACCAGTCAACAATACATACAAGATGAAACAATATGCAGAACTATATATATCAAGAATATTATTCCTTCGGGGAGTACCTAAGACTATTATTTCGGATAGAGGCTCGCAGTTTGTTGCTCGTTTCTGGGAACAGTTGCATGCATCTTTGGGTAGAAATTTAATTCGTAGCTCTGCTTACCATCCCGCTACTAATGGACAAACTATGCGTGTCAGCATGTGTCTTAGCACATAGTGGTAACTGGGATGAGTACCTGCCTTATGCTGAATTTTCGTATAACAACAATTACCGGGAGAGTGTAAAACTGTCGCCATTTGAAGCACTCTATGGTCAAAGTTGTAGAACCCCTCTGAACTGGTCTGAAGCTAGAGAAAGAGTAACATTTGGTCCTAACCTTGTAAAGGAGGCCAAGGAAAAAGTTTGTACCATTCTGCAAAAAGTCGTCAAGAAAAATATGCAAATCGACGACGTAGACCACTCTATTTCAATAAAGATGACTACGAGTATCTCCAAGTGTCGCTTATGAAAGGCATCCCGCATTTTGGAGTCAAAGGAAAATTAGCTCCCTGTTATTGGCCCATTCAAAATTCTAGAATGATGTGGAAACATAGCGTACAATTGGAGCTACCTGCTAATTTGTCTGGAGTTCATAACACCTTTCATGTCTCCCAACTGAAACGGTGTCTCAAATCACCCATTGACAAAATTTTGGAAGATTATGACCAACTGCAACCGTACCTCACATACTCTGAACAACCGATGAAGATCCTCGATGAGAAAGAATGCACCACCCGTAAAAGAACAATCAAATTCTACAAATTTCAATGGAGTGATCACTCCGAAGATGAATCTACTTGGGAGTCTCAAGAGTTTTTGCGTACTTGTTACCCGGAATTTTGGTCATCATTTGCAGGTATATTTCGACCTCTGTACTTCCCTCTAGTTTGCCTTGTTCATAATCTCGGGACGAGATTTCTTTAAGGAGGGAGGGCTATGACACCTAGGTGTCTCATTTCTACTTAACTAACATAATGCTCATAAAAACATAGCTAAGTGAAGCACCACATGTCAAAGATTGAAACCTCTTTTAAATTAATTGCAATTAATTAAAAAATTTACAACCAAGGTTATAAAGCAACTTAATTAATTCCAATAGAACATATGCCAAATAATTACACCATCAGTATGGGGATAATAAAATGGAATTATGATCCAAAGTTGACCAATTTATCATATTAGAAAATACCCTAAACAAATAATTTAATCCTTGGAACCTTTTATATTTAAAATTTAATTCTATAATAACTATACCAGTTCTGACCAAAGGGACCCCACCACAGTGTTCTATACATCATAGAAGACATGTGTACAAAATTCTAATTCAATGGAGCCTTGTAGCTATTTAATTTGGAATAAGATAGAACCAGGGACCTTTTTGCGAATTTGGGAATAATTGGAGGGGCGCAGGTGAAGAATTCTGTTTTCTTTCTCCATTGGCCAGATGCAGTGCCGGCGCGCACGCCACCGCTCTGCCCACCTCAACCCTGGGACTCGGAGCTGCTACAGCGCGTCAACGCCCGTCGCGTCCCATCCGCCACCCCCCTTTATCCCATTTCCCGGCCACGACAAGCCACAAGACGACACCATCGTGAGTCAATTTCCTCCCCTGCCGGCGCTGACATGACATTGCCGTCCGCTCGGCCACCTTGCGCCCGACCGCTTCCCATCGCTCCGACAGCCTCAAATCGCATGCGCACAACCACTGGCCAACCCTGCCACCCACCCCGGCGTCACTCGGCCTTTAAACCCCTCTCCCTGGTCATTCTCTCCCGAGTTGCTGCCACCATTGTTGAGCTCGAGCCCGAGTTGCCGCTCCAGTGCCTTCCTAGCCGATTAAATCTCAAACTGTTGCGCTTGAGTCCACGAGTGCGTTCCGTGGTGGCCAATCGAAGAATCCCACAATGCCCCAATTGAATTGAACCATTTTCTCCTAAGCTCAACGGTCAACCCCTGTTCTGCTTCTCTGAAATTTGATTTCTTCGTGAGCTACAGTTCAATTCCATCTACTCAATGCTTCCTTTATCGTCTACGCATCCTCTGAGCCTACTCTCTTTGGTATTTGTCCTCGCACTTGTCGATTCTCTAGGTTTTTGTGGCCGTCGGTATCCTGCCAATCTGCGCCTCATGATGAGCTCCACATCCCGGCTTCTCTAGATGCCTAGCAACCCGATGTCGATTCCCAGCATGTGTTCCCCAAATGTCATGCTACGTTTATATGAGTCTTGGTAGGATCCGGTACTGTGCTGCTATGCTTAGTAATTGAATAATGGCGTTAGTTTTATTATTCGTACTAAGAGAATGAACTTGATCACTAAATTTAAACTTAATGGAAATAAGTTTACTTTGATGTTATGACCGGGCAGGGATAATGCATGTGTAGGTTTGCAGCAACACATGGGTGTTGACTGCGGTAGTCCTGCCTTGTCGAACCTAGGACCCATCCGTTGTTGGCTCCTTGATCAAGTATTGAACAGTACCGAAGGCATGCTAGTTTATGGGCACTAGTAAACCGATGTAGCATTAAAATTACTTGCAATAGGAACGGTTAAGGTGCATTGGTTATTGACCCTTCTGCTGCTGGAGTGGGCGGTTCATACCACGAAGTGCTGTTGGTAGAACGGCATGCCCACTCGATGTCACCACACCCGGTCTCAGGTGTAAGTTCTTTTATTGTGAAAGGTTGCCATATACTACCTTAATTGGTGCGTATGTGTCATGTATTTCGGGTCTTTCCCAGATGGTGTAAATCGATTGCAATTATTGTTGCTCGCAGTAATGAGTACCGCTTGAGTCATCGTAGTTCACATGATACTATGAAAGATGATCATTTGGTTATTGTTGATTATTTTACTGCTGCTCTTATGTTATATTTACTTCATGGTTGATTTCATCATTTTTATGTTACGAGGCGTCGACATGTCACCCATGTGTTGTTGACGTAACGCTTGCGTGGCACCCATGTTTTATTGAATAAACCAGAAAAAAACAGAAAAATGATAGAAAAAGGCTAAAAACTTTGAACAATCATAGAAAATCGAATATAAATCCAATGGAGCCCATATAAAGTTTGTTAGTTTCCTTTTAATATGCTCCATTTAAGAACAATTAGATTCTGATACCTCAGTACATGTATTTTTAATAATGTATTTACTTATCAGAACACCAAATAAATCACCTGAAATTCTAGGAGTATAATTGAATCCTGCTTTTTCGCATGCCTAGTAAAAATATCATTATCCATCACCATAAAATTTGGCTTGGCAAAATATGTAATATTTTTATGCTCTAGAATTTAATTAGTGTTTTTGCTTACAAAAATGCTAGTAAATAATCTATAAATCTTTTGCCCATGAAACTTGGTGAAATTATTTCTCATAAGTATCTTTGTTCACGGAAAATCACTCTTGTCCAGAGACACATTTTAACTAAATTAATTGAATTATTTGCTCTCATGACTACAATAACCTTATTTAAATGCTCTAGGAAAAATTTACAACTTAACTCTTGATAACCATTGTACTTGTCTAAAGTATATGTCTTCTAGAACATGTTAGTAGATTAATTATTATATTAACATCACTGCATTCTTGCATGAGCATACCCTCGCATGTTATGGTGTTATTTTAGTACCGTTAACACCTTTTTCATCATAGCAAGAAGGGGATTTTCAGAAGGATATTGACTCTCAGGAGCAAGAAGTAGAGATTGCTAACACTAGTGTCGATCAAGGCAAGCCACGGTTCGCATTCACCTTTTTAAATATTTGCTAGTTTCAATATATCACTGCTAGTGTGTATATTGATTGTTGCATTATATTAATAGGAGTTGGTTGAAAACCCACCTTGCATGTTTCCCCAAATGACTCATGCTACGTTTATATGAGTCTTGGTAGGATCCGGTACTGTGCTGCTATGCTTAGTAATTGAATAATGGCGTTAGTTTTATTATTCGTACTAAGAGAATGAACTTGATCACTAAATTTGAACTTAATGGAAATAAGTTTACTTTGATGTTATGATCGGGAAGGGATAATGCATGTGTAGGTTTGCAGCAACACATGGGTGTTGACTGCGGTAGTCCTGCCTTGTCGAACCTAGGACCCGTCCGTTGTTGGCTCCTTGATCAAGTATTGAACAGTACCGAAGGCATGCTAGTTTATGGGCACTAGTAAACCGATGTAGCATTAAAATTACTTACAATAGGAACGGTTAAGGTGCATTGGTTATTGACCCTTCTGCTGCTGGAGTGGGCAGTTCATACCACGAAGTGCTGTTGGCAGAACGGCATGCCCACTCGATGTCACCACACCCGGTCTCAGGTGTAAGTTCTTTTATTATGAAAGGTTGCCATATACTACCTTAATTGGTGCGTATGTGTCATGTATTTCGGCTCTTTCCCAGCTGGTGTAAATCGATTGCAATTGTTGTTGCTCACAGTAATGAGTAGCGCTTGAGTCATCGTAGTTCACATGATACTATGAAAGATGATCATTTGGTTATTGTTGATTATTATTACTGCTGCTCTTATATTATATTTACTTCATGGTTGATTTCATCATTTTTATGTTACTCCACCAAAGTTATATTTCTGCCCTACCCAATTAATTTGACTAAATAAAAATTGGTAGAACTAATAGAATGCTTAGTGCAAGTCTTTTTAAAATAGCCATCCTATTAGAGCCAATGCATGTATAGGTCCTTTGACGGGTAAGTCCTGCTGAGTAATTAGTACTCAGGCTTTGTGCCATTGTTGTTTTTTAGGTAATGAAGAAATAGAATTGCCTGTAGATGTGATGCCTTGGGACATGCAAGTCCTTGAGGGTTGGACTATCCACTTGGAGTCCAACCTGCCACCGCAGTGATTGTTGTGTGCTGCTAGGGTAATGGTTCTTTGGGCATGAATCGTTACTACCGTTGTATCATCGAGAGCTCGTAGAACTTTTCATTATTTCCTTCCGCTCTTTTCGAACTATCTTAAATTTGTAATATTCCACTGCACTTTAGTAATCTATTTATATAATAACTTAACTTAAAATGGACAATTGTTGTATTATTATGTGTCTATGTTATCAGCACCTTTGGGACCTGGATCCTCTAGGAAGGGGCGCCACAACTAGACCTGTCCGTAACGATGAATTGCGTGTCTTGTTTGCTGCAATTGCTAAAATTCCTATTGCTCATGTTGAAGCTATGATTGGTCAATGGTTAGATTATATTAGAGGATTGGGACCCATTGAGTGCAGGGATCGAGGCTTTACCCAACACTAGATTTGATTATCTTTCTGAGCCTCGTCCCATGATAGACTATAAATTTATTGAGCAGGGTCACATTTTAAAGAAGGGTCCCGATGGTTCTATTATCTTTTATTACCCTGGCTATATAAACAGAATCCCGTTACCTAACCCGGGATATCATTTGAATAGTTGTTGGGAACTAACCATATAACTATAGAGAGAAGGAATGCCTAGCAGGTCCGCTGATCGACGCACACGACAAAGCATGAGGCATGCCACCACTAGCGCAACCAGGACTACACCACCAGTCCATGATTACACTACAGGCTCAGAGCATTCCAGCGAGCCCGCTTGGATGTTCACGCCGTAGCAGTATGAGACTGGAGATTCATCTTGGCAGCAAGCTAGTAGTGCACAATGGGGGCAAGGCCCTGAGTCGATCGAGACACCTCCACATCATGATGGACGTCACTCTTTTTCTGGCTATAGTTATCATGACTATGGCCTGGAATTGAGGGATCTTACACTGAGGATGGATGATTTGTATGTGAGAACAGGGGAAATGCAAAACACCCTTGCTACTCATTGTTGGTGGTTTCTAGACGCCCATTTTCTCTACCAAAAAGGGATGGTTTGCGTCTTAATTAGATGGTTTGGACTAACAATTAACCCCATATTTGCATATATTTGTAGTTGTTCTGTTTTGGATGTAATCGCAGGAAATAGATGTAAAACAGGGCAATTATGGATAAAGAACTAAAGAGTAACGAAGATGGGCCAGATGCGGAGCCGCACCGATCGGCACGGGCCTGCGCCAATCGGCGCAGTAGGACAAGATGACGAAAACATGATCCGGTCCAGGAAAGACGAAGGCCCAGCCCAGTATGAGTTAGAGTCGGTGGAAGTTGACCTGATACCGTCGAGTATAAAAGGAAGATAATTATCAAGAGCCAAGGGAGAACCAGAGAGACGGCAATCGCGAGAATCAGTTATTAGAACTAGAGTTCTAGGATATTGGCGGCGAAGGTTGGTCAACACCGACGAGATCCACTAGAAGGGAGGTCGCGCCGATCGGCGTGACGCTTGCGCCTATCGGCACGTGCGCGTTCCAGCGCTATTTCTCACCCCTCTGCTATGTCTAGCGGAAGGATAAGTGAGTAGTCTCATATTCTCATCTCTGGTGCGGGGATCTGGTCATGTAACTCTCATACTTGTTGATACTCTCTCAATGAATTTAATCTATGTGATGAACTTAATTGCACATCTATCTATCCCTTTCATTAGTGTATCGGCCAATACACTTTTGCCCATTACATAGTGCAAGAAACTAGTGGGGAGCTAATAGCCTCTGTAGTGACAGCCGGGGTGAACGAAACCACCATGTCTTGTAGAATATTAGAGTCAGCACTCGAGTTGATAAGAATAAGTTTGCATGCTAGTGAACCAATCCTAAGGAGAGAATCCTTCATCATCCTGTTACCTCTTCAATAACATTCACCTTCCACTTTCTCACCATCATCATTCACACCAACCAAACCATTGCAATTTGTTAGTAACCCTTTCATAGTATTAGTTCCGCTCGTTCCCTGTGGATTCGATAACCTTGGAATACTCTGAGGGAAAAAGAGCTACAACTGTACACCGTCCTCTTGCGGTATATAAGTGGGTGCGTAATTACAGATGGAGGATCCCATTTTACAGGAGGAGAATTTACTCGGTTTTTAACCAAATCTGGAGTTGAACATAGAATTGGAACAGCCTACCATCCTCAGACGAATGGACAAGCAGAAACTTCAAATAAGCAATTAAAGGGAATTCTGCAGAAGAATGTTACAAAGGAAGGAAAAGATTGGGCCACGAAGCTTAATGGAGTGTTATGGGCATATAGGATGGCATTCAATACACCGATTGGTATGACACCATATCAATTCATCTATGGGAAATCGTGTCACCTACCGGTGGAATTGGAACATAAGGATTATTGGGCTATAAAGGAAATGAATTTGGATCTTGATGCCACCGGCATGAAAAGAAAGATACAAATAAGTGAATTGGAAGAGATGCGATTGCGTGCATATGAAAATGCAGCCATATACAAAGAAAAAACAAAGAAGTGGTACGATCAGAAGCTTTTGAAGAAGGAATTCAAGGAAGGAGATCGGGTGCTCCTATTTAATTTGCGATTCAGATTATTTGGTAAAGGCAAACTACGAAACAAATGGGAGGGACCATATCTTGTGAATACGGTGTTACCTTCGGGAGCGGTAATCATAATGGATGGCAAGAGAAACAAGTACACGGTGAACGGACAACATCTAAAGGTATACCTAGAACCCGACACATTTGAATTAAAATCTTTTAATGTGTATTTCATTGCTTAGTACCCCGTGTGGTCGAGCTTAACGATGTAAAACAAAGGATTGTATGTATTTTGATTTCCGTAGTTTTTCTTTTTCTGATTTAGTAATTTAGTGTACCGCGCCGATCGGCGCGGCAGAGTCCTTTTGGTTTTTGAGTCGGTTTTGGACCTTGCCTTTTTAAGACTCGTTAAATTCCATGAATAAGAGAAAGAGTCCTAGTCCAATTGGAAATCAAGTGATATAAATATGAGGGGACAGCAAACCCATGGATCAACTAGTATTACATCATCACCAGAACAAACCCTAAGAGCAGAAGCGATGGGCGGCGCATCGGGCAAAAACCAAGGCGGCGCCGATCGGCGCGACTCTGGAGCCGATCGGCTCGGCGGCGGATTTCCTCAATCGTCTACAAATTGGTCCTGGGAAGAAGTCGACGAAGTGTTGACACCAACACGAGATGATCCTCTCATCTGGTCAGATCTGCGAAAGAAATTCATGAAGAAAAGCGAAGCTGATGCGTGGAACGCCGACAAGGTGAAGATGGATAATGAACTTTGGTAGGTGATGGAGAGAGTATTGGTGTGCAAAGGAAAATCTGTAGCGCCTGTTAAAAGTGAAGCAGTTTCTCAAAGGTATAAAATGGAAAGTCTTCTTGATCTTGCTAAGCCCTTGTCGTATGAGGATTTCCTATCTTTCGAAAGATCATTGACTGAGCAAGAGAAGGAAGAGCTAGATGAAGAGAGCACCCTCACAATCCATAGGTGCCGACTTTATAGTGAACATGACATTGCTGCCAAGTATGAACTCAAGCTGTGAGAGGAAGCCGAAGAAGCTATGTACCAGTAGGATGCGGAGAAGGATCTTCAAGCTAGAAGGGATGAATCCTTTCCCAGGGTTCTTACCGATTGGGAAAGTTTTCAAGAAAATAAGATTCATAGGAACAGTTGTATTAAGGGTTGCAAGTGTCTCTTTTGTGCTAAAGATCTTCAACGCAAGGTTGAACTCCAATTGGCAGAAGATCTAGCTTTCATACCTAGAGATTTAATATATGATGATGGCTATCGCGCAGTTCCTGGAGAGAGGACGCCTAAGGAGATTAATGATGAGATTTTATGAAGACAGCAGAATAAGGTGATCCGTGAGCGTAATCTAGAGCAGTTAGCTGAGTATATGAAGGAAGCTGCTAGCTGCGCCGATCGGCGCAACACTGGAGCCGATCGGCACAACCTGAAGATGGTTGAATTTATTGATCTGATGGCTCTGCCAAGTGAAGATGAAGAACCTGCTGCAAGAAAGTGTAAGACTACACCAGAGGTTCGCAGATCTGCTAGACTATCGGGTAAGCCAATTCAAAAGTATTCCGAATGAGATAGCGACTTTGATACGTCATACTATTTGGAAACTTTGGAAAGCGGTGATCCTATTGTGCCTGGAGATTTTAGTGATGATTTTGGTATGCGAAGAAGTTTTGGTAGTCCTAAGTTCGAAAATCGAAAAACACTTTGCAGTAATGACAGGACAGCAGGAACTTCAACAAGAGTTAATGGTAATGCAGAGGGAAGTGGAGGAAGTCGCAATGGTGGAAGAACACCACTGCGCCGATCGGCTCAACCTTTGCGCCGATCGGCTCAGTGGAATTTGAATAGTGCCTCCCCTTACAGCGTTGAAAATCATAACCTGCAACCGCCTGCTTGCTGTCCTGTCTGCCGAAGAAACATTGAGCGCCTATATCTAGACAGAGATCATTCTTACAGGCATCAAAGAGATGTGGACCGCACAATCCAGGATACAATCAAGATGAACGAAGCAGACTACACTTTTCTCATAAGGAGTATAAGACGAATTTTCTGAGTTTTGAACAGGCATGGTCTGCATGATTAGTGTGTTGAGTTTCTTCTCTTGCAATGAGGACATTGCAAATTTTTAGTGTTTGGGAAGGGCTTTGCCATTATTCATATTTTTTAAGTGTTTTTTAGTCTAGTTTCTCATTTGTTTTTCTTAATGAGTGTTTATTTAAGTTTGTGTGTGTGCTTAAGAGAGTCACGAGTCATGTTGAGATTTGCTTCAAGGTCTTTTATGTAGTTTGAATTATTGCATTGTCTTTAATAAAGTTAGTGTCGATTGTCAAATTGAAAGTGCCCCATGCTATTTATCTTGTCTTTTTGATGATCGATTGGTTGATTAATTGAATTTGTTGGTTACCACTTAACTTTTGAGCTTTGTATTTGTGAAAATTTCTTTTGACTCGTCATAAGCTAAAGCAAAAGCAAGGTCTAAATATGCCTACATAGCCGAGTAGATGAGAGCAAGCTACACATTTGAACTAAGTGGATTGTAAGTAACTTTGTCAACTTTTTGCTCATGATTTCGACCAAGTTAGGAAAGGATGATCTATTTTGTTTATCTCTGTATTTCTAGCCTTTCTTATCCATTTAAATTCCTTGCTATCATGAAAACCATACATCTTTGTTTCTCCCTCCTCCTTGATACAACCTATATTCTCAATAAAACGGAATTCAGAAAATTTCCGCTGCTGATACATGACAGAAATTGCTGATCATATCGGGAACAGAAAAAAAAATGAAAGAAAAGAAAAAATAGACGGCGCCGACCGGCGCAGGGTTGCGCCGATCGGCGCTGTTGCAAAAGAAAGAAAGAAAAAAGAAGTTATTATAAAAAAAATAGGTAAAGAAAAAATATATATATTCCCTGAGAGGCAGTAAGGTCATCAAAGAAAGCAGATTTTTGATTATTTCTCATACTTTGCCATTGTTCTCATTGAATTTTGTTTTCTTTTAGATCTTCTACATTCCTCTTCTCCATTAAAAGTTCTTTTCCAAGAAAATTCTTTCTTAATAGGCATGATTGAGCACATTGTTGACATGGTTAATATTATGGTTTAATTTAGTTATATAGCCCTCCAAGATCCACATACAATCCTTGATTAGATAGGAGAGGGAAGGAAATACACTTGATAGACCTAGAGAAGACCAAATGCTTGATGTTTGATGCTAAAAGATGAGTTGAGGAGAACTAAAATTATTTTTGAAAAAGTTTTGTGGTGATTTGATTAAGTTCAAGTATGATATGCCGATTGGTTAATAGGAGATGAGAGAAAATCTTTGTGGTGGGATAACGAGTAAAAATGATGATTGAGATTGGTTGCATGAGAGATGGTGTGAAAATTCTTATTAGATATTTGATTTTGTATTGCTCGAGGACTAGCAATGATTTGAGTGTGGGGGGACTGTTGGTGGTTTCTAGACGCCCATTTTATCTACCAAAAAGGGATGTTTTGCGTCTTAATTTGGTGGTTTGGACTAACAATTAACCACATATTTGCATATATTTATAGTTGTTCTGTTTTGGATGTAATCGCAAAAAATAGGTGTAAAATAGGGCAATTATGGATAAAGAACTAAAAAGTAACGAAGATGGGCCAGATGCGGAGCCGCACCGATCGGCACGGGCCTGTGCCGATCGGCGCAGTAGGAGAAGATGACGAAAACACGATCCGGTCCAGGAAAGACGAAGGCCCAGCCCAGTATGAGTTAGAGTCCGTGGAAGTTGACCTAATCCCGTCGAGTATAAAAGGAAGATAATTATCAAGAGCCAAGGGAGAACCAGAGAGACGGCAATCGTGAGAATCAGTTATTAGAACTAGGGTTCTAGGATATTGGCGGCAAAGGTTGGTCAACACCGACGAGATCCACGAGAATGGAGGTCGCGCCGATCAGCGCGACGGTTGCGCCGATCGGCACGTGCGCGTTCCAGCGCTATTTCTCACCCCTCTGCTATTTCTAGCGGAAGGATGAGTGAGTAGTCTCATATTCTCTTCTCTGGTGCGGGGATCTGGTCATGTAACTCTCATACTTGTTGATACTCTCTCGATGAATTTAATCTATGTGATGAACTTAATTGCACATCTATCTATCCCTTTCATTAGTGTATCGGCCAATACACTTTTGCCCATTACATAGTGCAAGAAACCAGTGGGTAGCTAATAGCCTCTGTAGTGACAGCCGGGGTGATCGAAACCACCATGTCTTGTAGAATATTAGAGTCATCACTCGAGTTGATAAGAATAAGGTTGCATGCTAGTGAACCAATCCTAAGGAGAGAATCCTTCATCATCCTGTTACCTCTTCAATAACATTCACCTTCCACTTTCTCACTGTCATCATTCACACCAATAAAACCATTGCAATTTGTTAGTAACCCTTTAATAGTATTAGATCCTCTCGTTCCCTGTGGATTCGATAACCTTGGAATACTCTGAGGGAAAAAGAGCTACAACTGTACACCATCCTCTTGCGGTATATAAGTGGGTGCGTAATTACGACCAATACTCACGCTCAGACCACTCGAGAGTGGCAGCAACACAGTGACGACTCCTTTCGTCACCTCCAGGAATAGCTTCGAGCACACCATGACTATACGGCAACATACTACCGTTGGAGAGGATTTGATCCTAACCAACAGCCATGAGCAACAGCAAGCTTGGGGGGAGCACCCCCGCCAAGGTTACTTGTATCTTTCCTTTCTTTCTTTTTTCTTTATCGGACTTACCCTCATAAAACAAAATAAAAATTTGCAAAACTAGAAAGAACAAAAATAATAGATTGTCATTCATGCTAGGGATGTTCATACCTTCATGTTGAGATGATGAATAGTTGCTCTATTTTATATCTTTTTATAGTCCCTCGTACACAACTTAGTACTCTCCCAATTTTTGAGTTTGTTGGCTAAACATGCTTGCCTTAAACTTGAATACTTGTGGGTTGCAAAAGTGCATGATCTAAGTCTAGGTTGTTGTGAGGCATGATATGGTTAGAATAGGGCTGCCATGATCTTTGTCCCAAAAGTGAGGCTTAACATCTGGGGATTTTGTTTTCTAAAATGATAAAATTGAAAAGTTCCACAGTGATGAAAATTCCTACCATGGCCATATGTTGTACTTCATTGCAAAACCTTCCACATATGCTACTTGTTTTCACATTGGCTTTATCAAAATACTTGCAACCTTTGTGAGATCCATTTCATGCTTTTATGATCAAGATTCACATACACATCCATCATCACTTGCTAAAACTCCTACACCACGAGATAGCAATTCCATTCCATTCCATTCACCACCACATACTCAACTTCTATACCAGAAGTTAGCAAAAATATATACTCCATATTTATCATGTTATGATTCTATCTCAATTTGTCGCACGAAAGGAATGGCTATCAAAAATAGAATAAATACTTGCTCTCGATCTTGAGCATGATGAAAAAAAGAAGAGAAGAATAAGAAGAAAAGAAATAGCCATGCCTGGTTTAGCAATATATGTGTTACAAGTATGTCTCAATTTTTCCTACCCAGAGCTCCACATAAGCCTTATTTAGACGAGGAACAAAAAGAGGCAACTTCAATGCCTTGGTATGGATTTAATCACATTGAGCGACCAAGTGAATCATTGGAGGAACTTAGTTTTGTTTGCAAAAAATAAAATCTTGTGAAAACTTCCGGATGGAAAGTGGAACATAGGGATGAGAGAATGGTGTCCTACAAAAGACCGTTCTCTTTTTCAACCATCCAAGATGAACTCAGCGACTACGGTAAAAAGGGTGAGTTACCAAATGCCAACCTATTCAATTAAAGGGTAGAGTATTTTGTTGTGCACTTCATACTATGGGGGAATATAAAACATTGTAGCAACTCCTGATCAACAACTTAAAGTTCTATCTTTGCATCCGGACGAGCAAAGATTCAACTTGGGGGAGTTTGTTGACGGTCGTTAATACCATTTCCGACCATCAATATTACTCAAAATAAAAGAGGAGTCAACATTCCCACCATGAATTTTATTTAGAATTAATAATTAACCACTAGTACTTGGAGAAACACTAACATGCAGGAGAAATAATGAGATGGAAGAGGAAACACACCTAGTTGGTGAAGAAACACAACTCCCACCAATCAGAACGCGCCAACTGGGACTCCCACAGATTGACTGACCCACCTACAGAAGCAAACTGACCTAACAACCGACCATACAGTGTCACTGGGCAATGAGACCCACCTGGCAGGCCACCAGAGGCGGCAGCACCCGAGGGGACTTCCCCCCTGTTTGGTCGAACAGGGGTGTTCGGCCGAACAGGGGTGTTCGGCCGAACAGGGAGTGGCCCCCTGTTGCATGGCTGCCACGTGCTGGCTCTTTCTTTGTCTTTCTCCACTAGACTAATGTTTATTTCTTTTTGAGTATGCTATTTGTGTATCCACTACCATGCTTATCATTATCCTTACCACTGTGAGGACTTTGTCTTATAATCCAATGTGCAATGTCTAGAATATGGTAATCACTCTGATCGATCATATGCCTTCCTGAGGGATAAAACAAATACAATACCCTAAATACTTTCGAGTGAAATGCTACAACAGTATTCTTCATGTGCTTGCGGACTCTCTGCATTCGATAAAGATTAGCAATAAACATTTCTGGCTTTGTTGCTAAGGAAACTTAGTGACAATGTTAAAATGTCAACAGTCACCACCTATTGCCTACCTCTATAGACCATGGATTACGAGGTGATTGATACTACCTAGCCGTCTAAGCACTATGTTTGCACATTTAAGTAGAATTCTAGCATAGATCAAACACTAGAGGTTCTCTAAACCTAATTGGATATCATACCCATGTTGAGGCACAACAACTAGACCAAAGTACAACTAGCATTATAACATTTAGACTATATTCAAGGTATATGCCAATCATGACAACAAGGTAGCAAGTCTATATCATCATGAAAGCATAAAGTCCTATGACATGAATATGATATATAACAAAACAAGGAACACATATCATAAGCACAACTATATGAAAGAACTATATTCATTAAATAAAACAAACTCATAATACAATAGAATAAAGGAAAGGATACAAGATCCATACTAATACTCCAATGACTTGGAGACTTGAGTAAGGCTCCACCTAAAGTAAACTCCACTAGGACTAGGAAACTACTAAGTGCAAGAGGGAAATGAGTAACTCTTGAGTGTGTGTTTGAGTGTGGAGCTCTCCCCTTCTTTATATAGGGCTCATGGGTCAGTACTAGAGAGTAACCGGCACGGAATCTCGGGCCACCAACGTCGCCGAAGAGCTGAGGGAGAGACATGTGGAAGGGGAGGCCGAACCGCCTCAGGACCAGGTCGACCGACCTCCCCCTTGATTGCTTTACCAGGGAGTGGGGCCTTTTGCCCTATGCTTCCTCGGGGTGGCAGATAGGTGGGTCCTTTTGTGTTTTAAGTCGATGTTCTTTGGAGAAATCCTGTGCAGCCATGTATGCAATCCAAGGGAAGTCTAGTTGGCACCATCCTATTGGCTGGAATGGTGTTTTCCTAGATTATTCTCCATTTCTCCACTTCTTTTATATCGAATCTCTGCATGCACATAAATCTCCAAGGACAAGTAGAATCTTACTAACTAACATGCGGGTATGAAATGTTGTCTTCCTACTTTTATAGTTATATTGGCGGTCAAAATTGGTAGTTAACAACCGTCAACAAACCCCACAAGCTGAATCTTTGCTCATCCCGAGTGAAGGCAGAACTCAGGTTTGTGTTGATCAGGAGTTGCTACTATGTCCTATTCTTAACATATACCCAAGTGCACAACTGAGTCACTCTATAAAGGATTGATTAAGTTGGCACGGGTACTTCACCTTCTATTACTTGTGGGGCATTGTAGCTTCTCCAAATCTTGGGCGGTTGGAAGGCAGAATAGTTCGTAGGACTGCCATTTCTCCTACTCTCTTTGATTGACTTTAGTCTGGAGGTTAATTTTTGTGATAAATCTAAGTTCCTCAGATGATTCACTCAGATCGCTCAAAGTGTATATATTCCTCACCAAGGCTTATGATGCCTCAAAAATCCTACCTCTAAAGGCTGATATGTGGAGCTCGGGGTAAGGATAAATGTGGCATACTTGTATTTCATATGTCGCCGAGTCAAAAGAGTGGATCCATGGAGAAAGCATTTCCTACAATCATGATCAAGATGTGCATGTGTGGTGGATATGTTGGAGTGGAATGGAGACTCTTTTTATTTGTCTCTCCCTTTATTTGACAATATTTGCTATGTTTTCTTTCTTTCTTTTCTCTCAAGCTCTTCACGGAGCAAGAGCTTTTTTTTTTTCAAGCTCTTCATGGAGCAAGAATCTCTTTTTTTGATAGCCATAACCTTGATTGCCTTGGGGAGAGATCAATCATGAAGATAGAGTCCTTATTTTGTGGATGGATGGTGTGACATGGATGATTGCTAATTTCCTGTGTGGAAACTTAGTGTGATGTGCGCGGACTTGATCATGAATGCAGAAAATATTTCTCACTAGGGTCACATAATTTTGACAAGGCTCAATGAAAGTACAAGTAGCATATGTAGAAGGTTTTTCAATGTAGAATAACATATGGCTGTGGTAGGAATTTATATTATTGAGGAACTTGTCATTTTTATCAAATTAATTTTCTGAGTGTCAAGTTTCACAAATTGAGCAAGATCGTAGCAGCCCTAACTAACCATATCATATCTCCCAACAACCTAGAAGGATAATGCTTATGCTACCCAGTAGTGTATTTGAGGTGAAATTTAATCATGCCAACAAACCAAAACTAGATAGAGTGCTAGGTTGTAAACTGAGCATATGAATGGAATAAAAAAAAGAGCAATTATTCATCATCTCAACATTCATACCGCACATGAATTTATGTATCTATTTTTTAGTTTTTCTATTTATCATGCATGTGAAAGGGAAACAAATCTTTTTGTTGTTTTTAGTTTATCATGCATGTGGTGATTGGAAAGGGAAACCATACAAGTTACCTTCACATTAGGGGGAGGAACTCCCCCAAGCCTGCTTGTGCTAACTCGGACGGCGGCAGCTCCTAACTGAAGTAGCCTTGAGAGTGGAAATAACACCTGATTTGAGAGTTACCCCAAGAGAGCTTTTCCTCAATTCTCGAGAGCTCCCTATGAACATCATCTCTCCACTCATTCTCGTGGTGGATATGAGTGTGGATGGTTTGGTCCAATTGGTCGATCTTGAAGGACATGTTGTCAACTTGTCTAGTGAGGTCATCTATGCCCCTCCTTGAACCACTGTGAGAGTGATGTGTGCTGAATGGTGGTGGTAAACCACTCGAACTGGAGCTACCAGAGGCTCCTCCGGGCCATTCATCGGTGTCCCAGGATACACTGCCACTTCTGTGAGGAATGTCGTGATACCAAGAACCCATGCTTGGCTCCTCCCTTGGGATGGATGCCTCAGTGTTCCTCCGTGATTTGTTTCTGGTCATAGGGCGGGAAACACTATTCATGCAAGCTGCAAAGCATATCTCTAGAGGAATGGTTAGTTCATTACAGTTATACAACATCAAAATCAGGGTTAGGTAAGTGGATTTCATTTGCATAACCGGAAAACAGGTAAACCGGAGAGCCATTGGGTCCTTGTTTCAGAGAATGTCTCGATTTGAAAAATTGCTCGCCTAGGATAGCCCGCTCAAAATTTAAATCTCCAATATGGGCATGTCCAAGTAAACCAAGATTGTGCACAAGGCGTTAGCTCATGGACATAAATTCAAAAATCTCCTAGTTGTTTGATAACTCCGACCCATTGCTTCACCATGGCTATGACAGGGGAGCCTTTGATTTTATTAATCATGCAGTAGAGAAGAAACATTTCATCACTACGCTTGGTTCTTAGATCCTTTCTAGGGAACAAAGTCATTGGCTGCCATTTATGCATAAAACGCATCCTAGGTGACAAGGCAAGGATATGCCCTCTTATTTCCTCCCAAAAAACTGCTTTTGTTAAAATCGAATTTTTTTTAATGAAAATCCAAAACAGCAATAGGAGAAAAAACCTAGCAAATCACTGACTTGCCTCCAAGTGAGTGAGATTTCCATTCCATTGAATTGGAACAAAATCCTATCATTGTCCCACTTAAGGGTGCATAAGAACTTAATGGTAGGAAAGCGAGAGCAAGGCTCATCTATCAGAACAAAACCATCCCATTCTATAGCATGAAAGATAGAAGCAAATTCAGTATCCATACCTATCTTGGAAAGAGAAAGTCTGGATGATACATTCGTGTAGGAATGTAAGACTGGCCGGTGATCATCCAATAGATGTCACGTTCTCTCTTCCCATCCAAGTCGAGGTCGTGGTCAGTGTTCAGTCGGCTCTACTTCTGTTGGTTCCTCATACAATGCGTCTTCTTCTGGCTCTTCCTCAAGATGTCGATGATGAGAGTGAGTATTATACACCATCGAAGGTGTAGGACTTGCATTGCTTGGGCTTCCCGTCACCTTTTTCTTCATTTTGCTTAAGGCTCGCTTCATCTTGTTCATCGCTGCACACTTGAGCAAGCCAACACAAGAGCAACTCGAACGGGGGTTAAGGTTAGTGAAACAACAAAAAAAAACTCCATTGGAAACTCTTGCAAATGTGAAACCAACTCGTAAATTCAAATTGGAACGAAAGAAAATATTTTTTATGGAATTTTAGAGTGTTGATCAATGCAAAGGCATGGAGAAAATGGAAGCAAATGGCTAGAACAAAGTGGAGAGGGGGGGAATGTGAATGGAGTGAAGAACTCCCTCTCCTAACCATTGCCTTAAATAGCAGAGGATAGCAATGGTCAATTTGAAGATTGACCATTGCCTACTAGCCGTTGGGGAAAGTGGGGCTTGAGAGCCATTGCTCTCTGGTTGGCCGACCAGGGGCTGGCCCCTCCGGTCCACTACTCTGGCATGTGGACTCCACTGGTGGTTGGCCCACAAGAATGAAAATATGTTTTGAGGAAAAGTGTTTTCAATCTTTCTGCAAATCCAAAATCTCAAAAATATAAACTCTAAAAATTCCATTTTTGTTTGAAATTGGGTTGGAATAAATTCCAACATGTAGTGAAAAATACAAATATGCAAATTGAAATCAAAAAGTTTTGAAAAGGGAAATATGGATAAACACCGTTTAACCTGCCGGCGAGGGTTCACCAATTTTGAGTCCGGCGGATGGGACTTTCTCTCCTTCGTCGTTTAGCTTGTTGTTAGTGCATCCTTGTCCAAAGATGAGGACATGGATGTCTTCTTTAGCCGCCACACCTTTTTCACCTTCTTGGGTGGTGTGAATGAAGGATTCTTGTGTACCGGCTACTTCTTTGCCCACAGTCCAGGCATGCTTGTTGCCTTCTACTTCGGGGCGACAAGAGGGAGGGTTCTCTTGTGCCAAGAAGTGTAGCATAAAGACCACTAGGCTGTCTCTTCTCAGCCTCACTTCTACTTCCTTGATGTTTTGTGGGTTCAGCCCAAATTTAACTCTGACCATGGAGCATTGTTCCACTCTTGGTCGGAAATCAAATTTCTCCTCCATGCCATTAATGTTGAGGCTTATTGCTCCGGCCCCGATAGCAATTTGTGCGTATGTGGTGCTTAAGAATGTCCGCCCAAGGATGATCGGCATTCTCTTATGAATATCTATATCTAGCACAGCAAAATCCACAGGGACAAAACATCCACGGATCTTCATTGGAATGTCTTTTGCAATCCCTGCGGGGTACTGTAGACGGTTACTAAGTACCAAATCTGACCATCAAACACATGCATTAAACTATAAAAGTAAACAACCGACATAGTGATAGGAGTTTATTACTAACAAATTCCATAAGTGTTGGTGAATATTTTCTTGCAGGTGATTTACTTACATAATTAAGGTAAAATCCATGTCATCATAGGATAAACCACACATCTGGACAATCAGAGTGCAGCACAAGGATGCAGATGCCCATAAACAGAGCAAACCGACATACCAGAAGGCCAAACACATGGAGGGACGAATGAGAATAGCAAGTCAGAGACTTGGAGAAGGCTGTGGCGGGAAGGGGCCGGTCTATGTTCGGCCAAACATCCTTGTTCGACCGAACAAAGATTGAGCCGAGTTGGCCCAGGCCTGCTCGAGGAGTCCCCCACCGCCTTTCCAAGGTCGGTTCTCGTGCTTAGGGCAGGAGTTACTAATGAGGACCTCATTTCCGTGGATACACGCAACACTCCTCTAATTCTGGACTTGCAAGGTCCAATGACTAGAGGTCGTGCACGACGACAAAATTTAGAGGTGAGCTTGTTCCTACGTTCTTCGATATATGTCACTTTTCAGAATGGTTTGCTACCTAATGATTATATTATGATTAGGAACCATGGAGAGGAACAGGAGATGATGGGAAAAGAATTTGGGGACATGGAGGACCAGCAAGGACGTGGAAGTCAAGGTGGAGGCACAATCAAAACCGACTTCGAGTCTGTTTTGGGGCCCAGGACCAGTCCGCACTAAAACAGATGCCCAGTATGCATACAGACTCAGATTTGGGCATTCTACATATATACGGAAATCTACGGAAAACAGCTTTCAAATTCCGCTGGCCTCATGTCAAAATTCATCAGGAGTCATTAGGAATCATCAAAACAATGGAGAGTCTAGAATCTATGACGATGCTACGTCGCCTGTTTTTTGGTCTTTGGGCTTTGTATCCAGTTGAGCCCAATTAGGGGCACATCTAGATGGTTTTGCATGCCCAAGGGTATTCATAAACAGCCGCCACCGCTCCATTAGGGTTTAGGTTTTGTTAGATTAATTCTGTTCTTAAACCATCGGTTTGTGAGACCCCACAATTCATCGGTTTGTGAGACCCCACAATTGTGTTGCATTCTTCTTGGTTCTTGCTTGTATTCTTGATTCACAAGCAGGGATTAGCCTTCTCGATGAGGTCAATTATTCTTAGACGGTTGATAACCAGAGGAGACATCGTGCTATGATTGCGGGGTTCGACACGTGTTGTTCGAGAGTCGGATCGATTTGTGTGTCGCCTCCGACCAAATCAACTTACCAGAACCTTTCGGAAGATCGGGAACCCTTGTCCACATCAAGTGGTAATTAGAGCTTCAGGTGCACTGTCAGGTTCGCACTACCCTTTAGTTTATTTTTGTTTTCGTGTTCATCCTATGGTCCACAGAAAAGCCGCAAAAAAACTTTTCCCCCGCCTATATCCACGTGTTTAGCCTTTTGAATATTTCAATTTTAGAGTCTGTAGTGTTGAGTTTGTGCCCTAGTATCATTGTTTTGTTGCTGGTTTATTTTGTGTTCTGGTTGTCAGTAGTTTCCCGCTTGCAACCCTAGCCGCCACCCCCCTCCACCACCTTCTGTATTGTTCGACTTTGTGTGCTAGGGTTGATTGATCGTCATGCCCTAATCCCACCCTAAACCCACCCTCAACATGTCGGACCAACTTCCACAACTTCCACTTTCTGCTGCATCCACCCCGCTAAAAAAAATTTCCTACCCGATCCCAAACCCGACTCGGGTTCCTTCAAACCTGGCCTCGGGTTCCTTCAAACCCGGTTTCGAGGTACCTTTAGTAAAACAGCCATAACGTTTTGCTTAAAGTTCCGTTTTTGCTGAAAGTTTTATAGGAGCTTCGTGACTCAATTTGGAGCCTCCCCAAATGGTCTAAGGCTGTTTGTAATTCTCAAACAAATTAAGAAAAATCGGAAAGATAAAGAAAAAATTCATTCAAGTTGAAACCCGACGTTTCCTGACACTTGCAAAATTTCTGTCGGCCATATCCTATCTCTGCTTCAGCTGAAATTTTCTATGGGTTCTCTCTCATTGCCATTAAGTTGGAGAAAAATATCAAAAAAATAAAAGAGAAAAAAATAAATTTGGGATTTCTACTAGTGCTCCATCTAGGCCTCTAAAATTTTGATGTTTGGTTGTTTTATATCTCGCCCCCTGTTCTTGGTTGTGTTCCATTGACTACTTGTTGCTGCCTTGCTGTTACTACTGTTCTAGGACACAGGTAGACCAGCAACTAGGGACAAGTTACTTGGGGCACTTAATCAGTTTTACTATCTGATTTTGATTTGTGTCACTTACATATATATATTTGGTCTTCCTAGCTCTACATATTTCTTCTGGATAGCACAGGTTTTTGTGACCCTTGCAATCATGGAAAACACCTTCCTGGTATCCTTTACTTTGCTTTTCAGAACTTTGTAAGAGCTTTGTAAGGAGCTTCCTTTTGTTGTGTTGAGAGGCACCACTGCTTAGTAGTTTTGTAGGGATAACCTTCATTGTTTGTTTCTGTTTTGGTGTTTGTGATGGCAGGAAGTGATGGAGAGGGGGCTTCACCCTCAAAATTTGATGAGTGCGTGAGCCAAGACCAACTACAAAAGGCTTTGTAGGCGGCTCAGAGTGATTTGGCAGAGACGATCACCAGGGCCATCACTGATGCGGTCAACAAGTTTCACCTTGGACAAAGAATTGAGCGATTGGATAAGAGAGTCTCTAAGTTAACCGATCAGGTTACCGAGTTGGAGACCGCTCACAAGATCAACGACACCATCACCAACGACATTGAAGATGACCATAATGAAGACACCGTGTATAAGGCTAATGGCACCATGGATAGGACTGCTACAAGGACAACGACATTACGATGTCGTTTACACCATAACACTCAAGGTATGGGTGGTTTCCACCACCGTCATCCACAAGGTAACAATCATGGCTATGCGCCAGATGATCCGTATGTCAAAATTAAGTTTTCAATTCCTTTGTTTTTGGGTCAATATGATGGTGCTACTTACCTTGATTGGGAGATGACTATAGAGCAAACATTTAATACCCACCTTGTTTGGTGGAGTGGTCTAGCTGCTGAAACTAATTTGCCTACTACTTGGGAAGAACTTAAGGTAGCAATGCGTGATCGTTTTGTTCCTCCTTCTTTTTATAAAGAGATTTGTAATAAACTGCAGCGCTTAGAACAAGGAGATAAAATTATTCAGGAGTACTTTAGTGAGCTTCCGAAGTATTTGATTCGTTGTGCTATAGTTGAAAAAGTAGAGGATCAGATTTGTTGCTTTTATTCTGATTTGAGGAAAGAAATGAAGGACATTCTTGATTATAAAAAATTTAATACTCTCAACCAGTGTTTCCATCTTGCAGAGAAGGAATCGCAGGGACGCCTGGAGGCTTTTGAGGCATACAGGAACTCTAGTCATACCTTCTACCCACCACGGCCGACGGGGACTTCGGGGCTGGCCAAGCCATCTTTCCGGCTGCCCCCACCAACAGCAGCTGCTGCCAAGGGACCCAGTGGTGCTTCTGCAGCACCAAGATCAGCCCCTGCACCTTCTGTGAGCTCAGGTAAAAATTTTGTGCAAGTACCATCTATTAGTGCCTCCTCTGTTGCTTTGACGGAACGCACTATAGGTATTCAGTGCCACCGCTGCCTTGGACTTGGTCATGTGCAGAAAGATTGCCCAAGTAGGTGCGCATACATGGCGACAGACGATAGAGGTTACATGAGCACCTCCAATGTGGAGGATGAGGAGGAGGATGTTGCTCTCACCAGCGACACCATGGGCTACATGAATATTATTGTTCAGCGTGTGCTTAGTGCACAAGTCCAGCAGCCTGAGATGATGCAGCGCCACAACTTGTTCTAGATTTTCTTCGTCATCAAGAACCGACGAGCACGTGTCATCATTGATGGAGGGAGCTGCAATAACTTGGTGAGTTTAGATGTAGTCCAGAAGCTTGCCTTGACCACACGCCTACATCCACATCCATACTACATTCAATTGTTAAATGACATTGGAAAAGCTAAAGTAACACAAACTTGTAGAGTTCCTTTTTTCATTGGTTCTTATGTGGATTCTGTTGATTGTGATGTTGTACCCATGCAAGCATGTTCACTTTTATTGGCTAGACCTTGGGAATTTGATAATATGCTATACACCACGGTAAAAGGAATAAGTACACTTTTATGCATAAAGCAACTAAAATTACTTTGTTACCATTGACCCCTACTAAAATTGTACAAGCTGATTTAGAAAGAGCTGCTAGTTTGAAAAATAAAGAACCTGAAATTCAGCAACCTGTTGATTCTGATTCTACACCTAGTAATGTTAATGATTCTTCAAGTTCTAAGGATGCTGGAATTAAATTACAATGCCGTTCATGTGTTGCAACAAAAACTAAACTTGCTGAAATTTCTGTTGCTGATGATATTTGCTATGCTTTTATATGGAAACAGACTTTGTTTTCGCTTGATGATATTGCTTCTAGTGCTTTGCCTCCGACTGTCACTAACATTTTGCAGGAGTATGAGGATGTTTTCCTAGCTAAGATACCCCAGAATTGCCAGCTTTGAGAGGGATTGCGCATCAAATTGATTTGATTTCGGGCGTTACTTTGCCAAACTGTGCCGCCTATAGGACCAATCCTGTGCAGACTAAGGAAATTCATCGACAAGTCCAAGACCTTTTGGATCGTAGGTATGTTCGTCAATCACTTAGTCCTTGTGCTGTTCCTGTACTTTTGATTCCTAAGAAAGATGGTACTTGGCATATGTGTGTAGATTGTAGAGCCATTAATAACATTACTATTACGTATCGTCATCCTATTCCTAGGCTAGACGACATGCTTGATGAATTATGTGGTGCTATGATTTTCACTAAAATTGACTTGCGTAGTGGCTACCATCAAATTAGAATGAAACTTGGAGATGAATGGAAAACAGCTTTCAAAACCAGATTCGGTTCGTATGAGAGGTTAGTAATGCCTTTTGGTTTAACTAATGCACCTAGTACTTTCATGCGTTTGATGAATGTGGTTTTAAGAGCTTTCATTGGCAAATTTGTGGTAATTTACTTTGATGATATCTTGATTTATAGCAAGTCAATGGATGAATATATGAATCATTTGCGTGGTGTTTTTTATGCTTTGCGGGATGCACGTTTATTTAGCAACCTTGAGAAGTGCACCTTTTGCATGGATCGAGTCTCTTTTCTTGGCCATGTCGTGACTCCATAGGGAATTCAGGTGGATGAGGTACATCATGAGTCATTTCATGCTTTGAAGGACTAACTTACACATGCACCATTGCTGCAACTTCCAGTTTTAATAAGACTTTTGAGATTGAATGTGATGCTAGTGGTATAGGCATTGGTGGTGTTTTGATGCAAGATGGTAAACCTATTGCATACTTTAGCGAAAAAAATATTGGGCCCGTTTTGAATTACTACACTTATGATAAGGAATTATATGCTCTTCTTTGTTCCTTAGAGACATGGCGTCATTATTTGTTGCCCAAAGAATTTGTTATTCATTCTGATCATGAATCGCTTAGGTATATTCGCTCATAATGCAATTTGAACCATAGACATGCTAAATGGGTTGAGTTTAATGAGTCTTTTCCTTATATTATTAAACGTAAGAAAGGGAAGGATAATGCTTTTCCTTATACTTTTTTGTCTCTACTTGATTATAGAATTTTTGGACTTGAGGCAATTAAAGAATAATATGCTAATGATGCTGATTTTAAGGATGTAATTCTGCAATATAAAGAAGGTCGTTCTTGGAACAAATTTGTGTTGAATGATGGATTCTTGTTTAGAACTAACCGCCTATGCATTCTAGTTGGTTCCGTTCGTCTTTTGTTGTTGCAGGAGGCGCATGGAGGTGGATTGATGGGTTACTTTTGTGCTAATAAGACGGAATATATTTTGGCCACACACTTCTTTTGGCCAAGGATGAGAAAAGATGTTGAGCATTTTGTTGCTCGCTGCACTACTTGTCAAAAAGCTAAGTCTTGCTTGAATCCACATGGTTTATACATGCCACTTCCTGTTCTTTCTATTCCTTGGGTAGATATTTGTATGGACTTTGTTTTAGAACTGCCTAGGACTAAGTGGGGGAGTGATAGCATTTTTCTTGTTGTGGATCATTTTTCTAAGATGGCACATTTTAAACCATGTCATAAAACCGATGATGCTAGTCATATTGCCAACCTCTTTTTCAAAGAAATTGCGTTTGCATGGTATGCCTTCTACTATTATTTCGGATCATGATGCAAAATTCTTGAGTCACTTTTGGCGTACACTTTGGAATAAGTTGGGTACAAAGTTACTGCTTTCTACAACTTGTCACCCACAAACTGATAGACAAACTGAGGTGGTGAACCACACTTTGGGCACTATGTTGAGAGCTATTTTGAAGACAAATTTAAATCAATGAGAAGAATGTTTGCCTCATGTTGAGCTTGCTTATAATCAGGCAACACATTCTACTACCAAGGTAAGTCCCTTCAAGGTAGTGTATGGCTTTGATCTCCATACTCCACCTATTACTGAGAGAGTTCGTGTTGATGCTAAGGAACGTGCTGAATTTATTTTACAAATGCATGAGATGACTAGACTTAGCATTGAAAAGATGAATAAAAAGTATTGAATTGCTGGTAGTAAATGTAGAAAGGAAGTAGAGCTTGATATAGGTGATCTAGTGTGGTTACACTTGAAAAAAGGATAGATTTTTAGAATTGAGAAAGTCTAAATTGATGTCTAGAGCTGATGGTCCATTCAAAATAATTGAGAAGATTAGGATAATGCATATAAACTTGAGTTGCCTCCTGAGTTCGGGATTAGTCCTACATTTATCATTTCAGATTTGAAACCATACTTGGGAGAAGAGGATGAGCTTGAGTCGAGGACGACTCCATTTCAAGAGGGGAAGGATGATGAGGACATCACTTCTATGGATACACACAACACTCCTCCAATTCTGAACTTGCAAGGTCCAATGACTAGAGCTCGTGCATGATGACTAAATTTAGAGGTAAGCTCGTTCCTACGTTCTTTGCTATATGTCACTTTTGAGAATGGTTTGCTACCTAATGATTATATTATGATTAGGAACCATGGAGAGGATCAGGAGACGATGGGAGAAGTACTTGGGGACGTGGAGGAGCAGCAAGGACGTGGAAGCCAAGGTGAAGGCCCAATCAAAACCGACTTCGAGTCCGTTTTGGGGCCCAGGACTAGTCCGCACTAAAACGGACGCCTAAGATGTATATAGACTCGGATTTGAGAATTATACATACACATGGAAAGCCAAGAAGAACACCTTTCCAATGCCACTGGCCTCATGTCAAAATTCATCAGGAGTCATCAGGAATTACCAAAATAAGAGAGCGTCCAGAATCTGTGTCGGTGCTACGTCGCCTGTTTTTTGGCCTTTGGGCTATCCAGTTGAGCCCAATTAGGGGCACGTCAAGAGGGTCTTGCATGACCCTAGGGTCTTCATAAATAGCTGTTGGCGCTCCATTAGGGTTCGAGTCTTGCTTAGATTACTTCTGTTCTTAAACAGTGTCATCGTTCATCGGTTTGTGAGACCCCAACTTCATGAGATTAATCATACATCTGCAATTGTGTTGCATTCTTCTTGGTTCTGGCTTATGTTCTTGATTCGTGGGCTAGGACTAGCCTTCTTGGTGAGGTCAATCGTTCTTGGACGGTCGATAACCAGAGGAGACGTCATGTTGTGATTGCGGGGTACGGAACCTATTGTTTAGAAGCCGGGTCGACTTGTGTGTCGCCTCCGACCAAGTCAACTTACCAGTACCTTTCAAAAGATCGGGAACCCTTGTCCACATCAGTTACCGCCTTAGTTACCGACATTGGGCCCCTATATAAGGAGGGGAGTGTCTCCACTCTCCACACACTTCAAGATTAGTTTAGTACTTCATTTCCTAAAGGCTTTAGCACTGCCAAAGTGCTTAGAAAATAGGGAGAGACTGAGGGGAAGTCCGAAGGAAGAGTGGGCCTGTCCACCTCTTCTTCATGCTTGTACCTCGACGGATGCTTGCCATATTTAGTAATTCTTCATGATTCCTTCCCTGGTATTTAAGTTTCCTTTTTAAGTAAGTTTTATACTTAATTGCTCTGCTCGCTCGGCGCTCTATTTAGTTAGAGACCTTAGTCTTGTACCATCGTAGCTAGAGATTAAGGGAGTAATTGAAAGCATAGACGTGGTGTGTAGGCCATAGGTTACCTTTGTTTATCGTGTAGTCCACGGATTGCTTGAGGTAGGCAGTAGGTGGTGACAGCCCTATCTGTCCTTTGAAATCCTCCACATTAGGCTACGTAGTAGGATCTTGCCCAGAATCGCACTTTGGATGCAGGGATCAACCGGATGCCCAATGCAATGTAAGCTTCATGACCATTGATAGGATCCCCAAGGTATGAAATGTTTTGGTGATAGATGACAACTATGAAATTGTGGGCTAATATCTACACGAGTGTTGTCTATGTAGGAATCATCTCTAAACTCTACTACAAATTATATGGATGATGGTTGCCTTAGCGATTAATGACAATGACCACAAGCATAGTGGCTTGTGAGTTTGATGGAGTCCAAGGGTTGATGGAGATGGATCAAAGCTGAGGACAAGCTATGGAGCAAGTGTTGGGAACACTTATCTAGTTGTTAGGGCTTTGAGTCCATAGGAAAAACCAGAATATCAAGGGGGTCTGGGTCATTCTCTTAGGTCATGTCTAGTCGGTGATGTGCAAGGTTGCTCGGTGAAATCACAAGCACTAGATGACAGTGGAGAAGCCAAAGAGCTGTTCTGAGAAGCCGGGAAACGAAGTCATGCAAAGACGACAAGTTTCAGCTTCTGGACATAGTGACCGGATAGAGGGGTCAATGATGACTGGACTATACGGTCACTAGGTGAAGATGTCTGGAACTTAAAGCGAGCAGCGAGGAGTCTGTCCGTGCCATGATTCACAGTGACCTGACGTTCCGGTCTACTGACCGGACGTCCGGTCAGTATGAGTTGCGTATGGCAAAGAGGAAGCTGAGTCTGAAATCTTTCTGGACTGGAGAGAGAAATGGACCGGACGGTCTAGTCAGTTGACCGTATGGTCCAGTCAGCAGGAGATCAGCAGTGGGCAGAGCTGTTGATGTGGACAAGGGTTCCCGATCTTCCGAAAGGTTCTTGGTAAATTGATTTGGTCGGAGGCGACACACAAATCGATCCGGCTTCAGAACAGCATGTTCTAAACCCCGCAATCGCAGCACGACGTCTCCTCTGGTTATCAACCGTCCAAAAGACGATTGACCTCGCCGAGAAGGCTAATCCCTGCCTGCGAATCAAGAACACAAGCAAGAACAACGAAGAATGCAACACAATTGCAGATGTATGATTAAACTCTCGAAGTTGGGGTCTCACAAACCGATGAACGGCGAAACTGTTTAGGAACAGAATTGATCTAAGCAAAACCCGAACCCTAATGGTGCGGCAGCGGCTGTATATAAAGACCCTAGGGTCGTGCAAGACCCTCTGGACGCGCCCCTAATTGGGCTCAACTAGATACAAAGCCCAAAGGCCAAAAATAGGCGACGCAGCACCGACACAGATTCTGCACTCTGTCTTGTTTTGACGATTCCCGATGACTCCTGATGAATTTTGACATGAGGCCGGCGGCATTGGAAAGGTCTTCTCCTTATCTTTCCGTGCATATGTAGAACGTCCAAATCCGTGTCCGTATGCGTCATGGGCGACTGTTTTAGTACAGACTGGTCCTGGGCCCCGAAACAGACTCGAAGTCGGTTTTGATTGGGCCTCCACTTTGGCTTCCAAGCCCTTGCTGGTCCTCCACGTTCCCAACTCCTTCTCCCATCATCTCCTGGTCTTCTCCATGGTTTCTAATCATAAAATAATCATTAGGTAGCCAACCATTCTCAAAAGTAACATATAGCGAAGAACATAGGAACGAGCTCACCTCTAAATTTAGTCGTCGTGCACGAGCTCTAGTCATTGGACCTTGCAAGTCCAGATTTGGAGGAGTGTTGTGTGTATCCATAGGAGTGATGTCCTCATCAGCTGTTGGAGCCAGAGTCTGCAGTGACCGGACGGTCCGATCAGGCAGTGACCGAACAATTCGGTCAGTAGGCCCAGAAAACTGATTTCATGGAGCAACGGCTAGTTTGAGGTTGGAAGCCTATATAACTTTGTTGCTGGGGTCTTGGAGACCTCTCTTGGCCAATGGAATACCTGAGAGCATTTGGTAAGGTCCAAAAGGAAAAGAGGAGAGCACTAGGAGAGGATATTGGATATCTTGAGAGTGCTTGTGAGAGTAACAAGGAGCGATCTTGCACATATAAGGCTAGGGTGTCCTTGAGGGTGTGATCTAGGTTGTTACTCTTGATCTATGGTGAGACCTAGACCGGTTAGGTGTCGGTGATCGAGCCTATCGTTATTGGTTGCGAAGGCCCTCACATGTTTGTACACGGTTTGAGCCCGCCGGTGAAAAGGGCATCACTAGTGAGCGCCCGTGCCGGCTCCGGGAGTCCGACAAGTTCTCGAGGGAGGCGAGCTTGTGCCTTGGTGGCAGCGGTGACACACACCATGTCTTCACTCCAGGAGTGATTGTAGCCTCGTGTGCGAGAACTCCACTTGGTGGCTGGAGGGACCAGGACTCCGACGGGAGTGGTCCAATGAGGAGTTGGGGAAGGCGCCATCCTTCCGAGACCTCAGGAAAAAATCATGAGCATTCCTTGACCCCCCCCCCTTTACTATTCCGTATTTGTGTGCTCTAGTTGATAGTGTGACTTGTGGCTTACATAGGCTAGTGTGTTAAGCTTCCGCGTTTTGTTTTGCATCATGAACACTAGCATGCATAGGGTCTTGGCCTACTAGAACTGTTTAGGTTGCAACGCTTGTCGGGTTCTAGTGGTGTGAAATTGAAGTATTTAGATTCGTGGTTGGCTATCGATTCCCCCCCCCCCCCCCCTCTCGGTAGGCCTTCGGTCCTTTCATGCTAGCAACCTAGTAGTACTCTTACCTTCATTAGAACCTAATAACCATTAGGAATCCTCTCTACACAACGCCACATTTATCTTGTTGTCCTTTAGTCGAACTAGAATAGAAGATTAGGCACACATGTTCCCCCTAGATTCGATACCTTGGAATACTCCTGGGTGAAAGCTACTTCGATATACGTATGCTTGCGGATTTAATCTGATGTTGTTAAAATACCTAACAAGCTTTTTGGCACCATTGCTGGGTAATGGTTGTTGTTTGATCTTCAAAACTAGTTCGCCCTCGTATCTTTTTATCTTTCTTTATTTCGTTTCCCTTCTCTACCATGGAGCGATTTTCAATTCAAGATATGTCTGCTCTCAAGGGTGAGTTCTTCAAGCCGCCGCTTGCTGTGGAACCTATCCAATCATCTGGCTTTGAACTCCATCCAGGCTTTATAGCCATGGTTTGGGAACAATCCTTCTCCGGTTTACATAGAGAAAACCCGTTCAATCATTTATGAGAGTTTGAGCATTTGTGTTCATCCCTGTTGATCAAAGGCATGAATCAAGAAATCATCAAGTGGAAACTGTTTGCATTTTCCCTCATGGAGAATGCAAAACAATGGTACACTCATTTTGTTGGGAGTACTAATGGTGATTGGAAAGTACTCCGAGATAAATTTTGTCTCGCATTCTATCCTACATCATGTATCATCTCTCTACGATTAGGAGATTATCGACTTTCGTCAAAGCTAGAAGGAATCCATAGGTGCAGCCTAGGCCAGGTTTTCCTTGTTAACCACTTCCTGCCCTGATTTGTCTTTGCCTGACCACGTGTTGTCGCAACATTTTTGTCTGGGTTTAAGCCAAGAGTCTGCCCTATATCTCGATGTCATCGCCGGAGGTTCGTTCGTCCATAAGATGCCTGTAGAAGGAAGAGCTATCCTTGACCTTATCTAAGAAAACTCTTCTTTTGTAGCCGCCTATAGAGAGCCCCTTCAGAAGGAAGCCTCGTTGAGCATTGTGGCCACCCCACAAGTTGAACCTAAGCCAATCCTTGCCTATCCATTGATTCATCTAGTGAGACCTCAACCGAACCGCGAGCAATGGAGGAAGAAAAAATTCAACCTTCAAAGCTCCCTTTCCAATTTGAGGAAAATCTTGTAAAAGATCATGGGAAATCCTCGAGTTGTCGCTATCAAAAGAAATCACCAACTCCTGTATCTTCTCCCAATCCTCTTAAAGTGCCTTTGCTTGAAGAGACCATGAAGGAGTTAACATCAAGCATTAGCAATGAGCGGTTGACAGAGGCTGAGTTATCTCCAAACCTAATTCAAATTAGCTCCCCTTCCACTTCCATTCAATGCCTCATAAGAGGAGTTAAGATTGATATTCTTTATAATCCCACCATCCGTGCCAACATCATTTTTGATGCTTGCGCTTTTGCCATTTTTGGTGAATAACCCTTCGCACCGACTTGCAACTTCAATGTCCCTCTGGATCCATTTCAGAGGGATATGGGATTTTGCAAAATGTGTCTCTAAGGCACAAAGATGTTGAAACTCTCCTTGATTTCCATGTGTTTGAAGTCTATGACTTTGACATTTTAATCAGACATCCCATGGAGAGACTTTTCTCTGGTGCACCGACCAAGGAGATGGTAGACATCAAACTCAGGGGAAGAAATTTTTCTGTCCCAATGTCTCAATCAGAAAATTCCCCTGAGTTCTCTTTCAAGTTTGACGAAGGTCTTTTGCAAGACCACAGGGACACCTCGAATTGTTTTTGCAAGAAAGACCCACCAGTCCTTGTCTCTCCTCCCGATCCTCTAGAGGACAATTTTCTCCAAAAGAATGAGAGGGAGTGCTCTGCCATGCGGAGCAGTAAATGGTTGGATGAGGGTGCACACTCTCCTGATATAATTTGGGTAAGACCCCCTTACTCAATCATTCAGTGCCATATAAAAAGGGATAATGGTGAATGTTCTTTTCAGTCCCATAATTGGTGCAAATTTAATATCCAAATCCATTGCAACCTCCTTCCTGAGCCCCTTAGGCTAGCATTTAGAAGGATTTGGGACCTTGAAAAATGTGCCTGTGAAGCACAAAAATGTTGAGACTATCCTAATCTTCCACATAGTTGAAGTCTTTGACTTCCAAATCTTGATCGGCCATCAGTTGGATGAGCTATACCTGGATGGACCAAAGCTAGGAAGTCTCGACATAAGACTTGGAAGAGGCATATCTTCTGTCTCAATCTGTCAATCAGAAAATCTTTTGACAGAATCTCTCCCGAGGGGTGAGCCAATCAATGAGATGATGGCAACATTCCCTTTTGAGCCCCCTAGATCTATTCTCAAGGAACAAGATCAACAATTTATCCAGGGGAAGACAAACCAACCCACGAGAGTCCCTCAAAAGCCAGATTTGAATCCATTGTTATCTTACCTTTAGACTCTGCTGTTGAGACCGCTATGAAGGTAGGAGAATTCCTACCATCAAGGTTGCGAGTTGAATTCGAGGCAGGAATACCTAATGATCATGGAAACACCTCGAATCACTTCTAGCAGAAGAAGCCTACAGCATTCGTTTCACCTCCCAAGCCTTTCCTAGAAGAAATCCTACAAGAGGCCGCTAACAAGGAATGGTTGAAGGAAGTAAGATATCCTTCAAGTGAAATCGAAATCTCTTCTCCTTCTTCTATGATTCCCTGTTATATAAAGGGAAACATCATAGATGCCCTTTTCGATCCCACCATCAGAGCCAATATCATCCCCGAGTATATAGCCTGGCAACATTTGGATGATACACCTCTTGAGCCAAATGACACACTCGTCAAGGATGCCTTAGGAGTAACATTTCCATATCAGGGGATCGCAAGGGTTGTACCTGTTAAGTAGGACAAAGTCGAAGTTCGCCTAGACCTCCACGTCTTTCCTACCATTGACTTTGAACTTCTCATAGGCTTCCCACTACAAATCCTTCATCATGGAGGTGCACTCCTAGGGAGCCGAAATAAAACGCTTAGGAAAACCGCTTTTGCCACCAAAACCCATTGCTTAGAAAATCCTATGGTGATGCCTCACTGCAAGCACTCCCTACTTGAGGAGGTGATGTTTGTTTCCCAACACACATCGACGAGGTTTGTTCTTCATGAGGACGTGAAACTTTGCACCCAAGAAGGAGATGATTTAGAGGAAACTCTTAATACTTTTGAAACCATACCATATTCCTTCTTTCCTAAGTCTTTTCCCTTTGACCCTCAATACTCCATCCTCCATGGTGATCAAGAATCAACCATGACCATTATCTTTATTAATGAAACTCTTGAGGAGGAGAAATTTTGGGCCATTGGATGGTTAGAGACATTGACTCTAGAGACAGGAGGAAATAATTCAATTGATGAGCATGAGAGCTTCTTCCTTGAACAACCACAAGATGATGCTCATATAAGGAATCTCTAGAGTCAATCAAGATTACTGCTAAAAGTACCTACGAGGACTACAATCACCTTAAGGCCTTACTTAGCAAAACATTTGGAAGGATGGTTGTAGATGTTTTTGTTTATCATAATTTTTGCAAATCTTGTAGTCGAGCTTCTGACTATAAACAACTGGCGGTAAGATGGGAACTACATCGCCAATGATAGCTGCAACATGAAGTCCCCCTAGTCGAGCTTCTGACTGTAAACAAAGCACTACCGAGAGATGGCCCAAATTATCATTTCTTTTCCGTTGTTAAATAATTGCAAGCACATGTTCTTAGGATATATTTGCCTTCGGGTATTTTTGGTCACTAACCCTTTTAGGAGGAGATTAAAAAGAATGATGGTCACACTATGCCTAATAACATGCGAGCTGCATCAACTTGACACCTTGGTACTTTTGGCGATAGAACCTACTATGAGAAGGCTGCAACACTACACACTTGATTTATTATGTCTAAGTGATACAAAAATCTAAGTGTGGGAGAGTTCTGTAAGTATCATGGACTAAGTTCTATTCATGCCAACTTGCCTCTTGGTTTAGAGTTGTTGTTATTTCTTGCATTCATGCCTTGCTAAAAAGAAAAGAAAAAAGAAAGGCGCTTAAGTTCATTTCCCTTTTTATTTTTCTTTCAATTCAATCTTATAGTGCTCCATAAAAAATATAATAAATAAAATAAATAACTTAATAATAAAAGTGTCACTCTACAGGGCCCACAAAGCTGGTAGAGTCCATTTTGCTTTTAACCCTTTTGTTTGTTTTTTTTTGTGTCAAATAAAAGTGCAGGCAAGCTGACAAGTGTTGTCACACCCGGTTGCTTGATGATGTTCACTCTAGCGACTTCAAAAGTCAACGTCATGTTCTCTTTGTCCATATATGCCTCAACTTTATTTTCTCAATCCTCCAGATTCCATATCCGTATGGCTAGTGACGATCACTACTCTTCTTAGATTCACACTCGAGTTTGTACTAAACAAATCTTTCTATGGCAAGCAAAACTTCAAAATAGTGACTCCATAGATCAAAGAGGGAGAATAGGATGACAAGAAATATATGATAGTACCCCCAACTAAACTAAATCTAGAACAATCTAGTGATGTGATAACAAAGCAAAAATGCTCTGCAAGCACACTAGCACAATCAAAGAACCAACTCAAACATAGCACACCACAAGCAACACGGTGCATATGATTAACGTCTTCTCTCGATTTAATTATCAAACGGCAAGGATCCTAAATTAAATTTCCAGGGAAATTCTTTCTTCATGTTGACGTAGAATGATGACCAATGCATTCCATTTTGTGAAGAATCTTCCACTTTAAGATCTTTATTAAATCAACTCGTGAAATCTTTAGGATCATTCATCTTGCTCATGATTGCTCAAACCGTCCAAACTAATAATTTAAAGTCATAAAAAAAATTCATTTGTCATTTGAGAATAGACAAGTCAGGATAAAATATGAAGAGAAAGTAGAATTATTTTGTAGAAGTAAAAGTTTATAACTTTTTTTCAAATACTAATTTTGAAAATAGGACCTATGGCATGACCATTCTTTCTAGGCTTGGGTTCTACAGTCGACATGGCTCTGATACCACTCTGTCACACCCGACAAAAGTGAAGTAACAGTACACCCAGTGTCATTATAATTACATTATACCATTATTACATAGTCGGAAATACTAGACAGTGGAAGGCTCCATAACACCACAGGTAGTCAACCGAGGGCCGCACTCCTAGTCGTAGTAGTCCTCTTCGATGTAGTCCATCTCGCCATCGTCTTCTGAGCAGCAGAATAATAACAGCAACAACACAGGAGAAACTAAAACGTGTGAATACATAAAGTACTTAGCAAGTGATGGAAAGTAATGACATGCAGGCTAAAACAAGAATAGGCTTGATAGATTCACTGCACTACGCATCCTTAGCCTATGACTCTAATTATACAAGCATCCTATTTACTAGGTGAAATGTAGCCCAACAGGTTAACCACCTATCCAACACTATCGGTTGCCCATCGATAGCAAATCTATGAGTTACCCACCCATACCAGAACACTACAAGATACCCACCTGCAGCACCTACGACCTTACCACCCAAATCTGGTTACCCACCAAATCCACCCAACCATTCAACTAATCATGTGAGGATCAAAACCACTCTTGACCGTGAGCACGGCTCTTATAACAGTTTTACACTCTGCAGAGGTTGCACAACTTTACCCACCGGTTGGTGATTCCATCACCCGTCAGTGACTAAAGTCTCCTTGTTGCCAACACACTATCATAGGTGTAAGGCCAAGAGATCACCACATGGTCTTTCAAAGAGCTCCCCAGATTGCAAAACGTCTTCGCTAAGGTTTCACCGCTGCGGGATTAACATCCCTACAGAATCCCCCTCTGGCGCTATGGCTAGAACCATACCTTTCATCACCTGAGGCCAAAAGTGACCCTCTCATCCTCCATCCTCGAACACCCGCAAAACTGGGAAGACGTCTAATATTAGAGCACGCCTACCCATATCAGCCCTGTGCTTTGTGTTGTTTTCCTGGGTGGCGGCTCCACGAATTGGTTTTTATGACCACAAGCAGGTACTACCACAAACCAAACAGTACATTACCCGTACCTATGCATACCCGTACCATCATCAACATCCTCCTGCTTGGGTCATTTAAGTTCCCCAAATGATAATTAGGTTCAAGTGAAAATTAGTCTAGTTTATTATTATTCAATTTTTAATCCTCCAAAGTACTGCACTAGCATGACGTAACCATACTCAACCACCAAGTCCCAAACCAGGCAACAAGGACAGGATAATTCAATATCTAGTCAACCCTAACATAGGATTCAAATTTAGACAAGCATGCATGAAAATAAACTATTATCTTTAATAGGTGCAATATGGTCAAGGACACCTGCCTGTTTTCCTGCTAGTTGCTGCTCAAATAGTCGTGGAAGTTCTCTTCTTTCTGGTCCTCTAATATCGATAAACACCGAAAAAGCATACACATAAAGAAATAAGAAACAGAACATCAAACAGTTCCTATTGACTATGAAAACAGTACCAAAAGATAGTACGTGTTCCCACGATTTCGAGAGCGCAAAAATCACCTTAATCGGTTTTACGAGCTAAATGTTAGGAAGGTTTAGAGACTAAGGGTTTTATTAACAAAACTACTTTCTTAGAAAAATTAATTATTTAATTAGTTTTATAAATCAGAAATCAAATAAAGATTAGTTTGTTAAAAACATATGTTATGAATAATTATTTCACAATCTAATCATATAAGAAACAAACTTTATTGTAGAAAACATATATCTTACTTAAACAATAAAAGGCTAGTGAGTTAAATGTAACTTTAGTAAAGTAAGAAAAATAAAGTGTAAAACATAGGGGCTAAATTATAATTTATAAAAAGTATGAGGGATTTTATGCAAAACAAAGGACCTAAACTGCATTTTCCTTAAAATCAATGACCTAAGCGAAAAAGAGGCATTTACCAGAAGTTAAATGAATTAGAATAAAACATAAATACTAAGTTGACAGGGTCTATGGATCGAGGCTAGGTTAGGTCTGTGGACCACGGTGGACTGAGTTCATAACCTTTCATGGGGTTCTAATCTTGGCCACAAATCAAGATATCGACGGCTAAGAAGAGCGTCAGTGAGCTGGGCGGTGGCTGGTGTTGACCAGGCGGCGATGTCATGAGTGGTGGCACTCCGGTGGCCCATTCTCTATGGCCGAAGGGGCAAAAGGACATGAGGAAGACTAGGTTCTTACTCGTATCTCGCACGGGGTCAGGGAGGGTCGGAGGTAGTCGGCGATGATGGGAGGTGCCAACCGTGGTTGGTTGAAGCTTGATTAGGAGCGTCTCCTGGGGTTCTAAAGCGTGAGCTCTGGAAGGCAGCAGTGGGGTAGGGTGACATATGGGGCCATTTTATAGGGCAAGGGAGAGGGGCATATGCGAGCGGGTGCGAGGTCACCGACCTTCAATGGTGGGTGTGCCATTGATGCGCACAAGCGCAAACCGATGATCTATAAAAGCCAACAATGGTCGAGGAGTGGGAAGGTGAGGCTGGACGACACGCTGTGAGCTCGGTGGGTCATCTCGGATGTCAGGGAGGTGGGATGCAGACGGTCGACGCTGACTTCTAGCGGTGGCACAGTAACGGACGGAGGTGGGGGATGACGGGCGAGGCGGCGCATCCATAGGGGATTGAGGGAGAAAAGTCTCAGGAAATTTTAGCGATGGCTGAGAGGTGCTTGCGATGGGTTTTAAAGTGGCCATGGGTCATCGAAACAGTCGCGAGGCTAGCAAAGGTTTGGAGGCGGTGGGCGTCGAAGGGTGGCAGCGGTGGATGATGCAGATAGTCAAGGATATGGCTCCTAGGGTTGCAGCTCATCTTTGAGGGTTGAAGTGTGCTCCTGGGGCACCTACGCAGGGGTATATGGGTTAAAGGGGGCTGGGGTGGCTGGGAAGTAGGAAGGATGCATGGCAGCGCAACTCACTGAATGGGAAGACAATGTCGAGGAATGTTTTTCTACAGTGGAATGGGAGGCAAAAGCATCGGGGAAGGCAAATAATAGCCGAGGGGAAACTCACACGGGATTTTATAGGAGTCGGGGGAAAGCGGAGAGGTCGCGAGTGGAGCTTGCCGAAAATCAATGCCACCATGGCCATTGATGCACAATAGAACTAGCGGGTGCGCAATGAAGGCCGGTAAGGCATGGGAGTGGGGGAGGGGAAATGGGGAAAACCGTTTGTGAGTTCAATGGGTCGGTTTTGGAACCAAGGAGGTAGGGATGCGGAGCGACGGTGGTGGTTTCTTAATGGCGGTGGCGGTGGCGTAGGTGAGGGACTCAATGACAAGGTTGATGGCAAACGTTTGGCGGTGTTGGGAATCAGCTTCACGCTGCTCCTCCAAAGGGCGCAGTTCAACTCCAGTACCTCTATTAAGTTGTCGGCAGTGACCGGGACGGCTTCTCTCCGAGCGACTCGCGTTAACGTTGTTTGACAGCTCTGGGGAAAATGATGGCTGAGCAGCGATCCGATGCATGGGTGGGGGTTAGGGATTTTCTGAGAGGAAAGTATGACAATGGGGATGTTTAGGGGCCGTTTTTATAGAGGGAGGGGTCATTCGAAGGGTCATGAGCCTGGCAGGCAGCTCGGCTGCTACTATGAATAGAACAGCACGGCCAAAGACTTACGCGTTTCCGAGGATTGACTACACTAATCAATCTACAACTTCATTATACGTCTTGTACAAGTTGTGGAACACGATATAGGCAAAGTGGTTTAGATTGTTGCTCACCTGATTTGGAGATCGGGAGGTTGAAACAGGGCAAGGTCGTGGAGCGACAGTTCGCGGGCCAAACGCGTTCCTGGAGGCAACGTGCAAGATCTTGGGGCAGTCTCCTGCGAAGTGGTAGAGGACTTCCTGGGACACGATATGGATCAAGGTTTGCAGCTTATAATGCTAGGAATTGATCACAGCGAGGTTCCATGTTACCATGTCGCGCACAGTCGATGAACTGACAGGGAACAGCGTCCATGGCGAACAAGATCTTGGTTTCTTCGGGGCTCCAATTGACGCGAGCTATGGTTATGTTGTAGATGAGTACTAGGCGCACCTTCTGTAGATGTTTCGCGTCGATTGGTGCAGTGGATCACCGGGAATGCCGATGCCAACATGGCACTGCATGGCTGGACGCGACAGGAACTTGGAGAGATAGCGATGAATTGGACTCTAATGTGCGGGACAGAGAGAATGGAGACAGGGGGCTTCAGCACACATGAAAAGAGACATGTAGGCCTCGTTTTATAGGGTGGGGAGGAGGTGGAAAAGCAGAGGAACGGATCATCAAACCTTGAATGTCTGGTGGCGCCATTAATGGCCAGTGGAGCTCCATGGTGGATGATTAATGATGAAAACGGTTGGAATTAGAAGAGGAGAGGACAACGCATCCATTTGAAGGGCAGGGCTTTGGTTAATTGTGCGGGGAGGCAGATCATCTGCTGGCGGCGTCGGTTCCTAGCAGCAGCACTCGTGCACGGGGAAGAAGAGACGGCATGGCTGGCTGGGCTCGTGCTTGGTGGGCCGAGCAGGCTGGCAAGTTGGGCTGCGCAGGAGAGGTAATTGGCCCAAACAGGCCACGTGACGGTTGTCTTTTCTAATTATTTTCTCCTACTTTCTATTGCTATTTTTGAATCAAGTTTTTACTTAAATTTTTAAAATACATTTTTCACACAAGAAAACCCTAATACTTCGCCAAAGCCGACTACATCTCTTTTCACTGCGCATTTTTAGAACTAAGAAGACTACTAAAGGATCGAATTCGCTTTTCGTGGTGAACTAGCCGTCCCATACCTTCATTTTGTCTCATGTGTGTTGAACATTGTCTTCCTCGGTTCCAGCTTCACTGATGTAGATAGAGCTGGGCGAGAAAGGATCCCCTCTTGATGAGTACATCACATCCATGGATACACAAAACACTCTTTCAACTAAGATGAAAGTTCATGTGCATCACCTGAATTTACAGGTGAGATCGTTTCTAATATTTTTATTATATGGTTTTGAGAATAGATTGCTACCTAATAAATTAATTGTTGTTACGAACATGGAGATGATGATGAGATAGCTGTGGAGGTGATTGGAGATGTGATGGGCCAGCAAGGACGTCCAAGCCAAGGTGGAGGCCCAATCAAAACCGACTTCGAGTCTGTTTCGGAGCATAGGACCAGTCTGCACTAAAATGGACGCCTAGAACGCATACGGACTTGGATTTGGATGTTCTATATATGCCTGGAAAGATAATAAAAAGAACTTTCCAACCCAACCGGTCCCATATCAAAAGTCTTCCCGAGCCGTCGGCAATCGCCAAAACAAATCGACTTCCAGAATCTGTCCTGGTGCTGCGACACCGTAATCGGTCTTTGGGCCATGTATCTAGTTGAGCCCACTTAGGGCTGCGTCCAGGGGGTCTTGCACGACCCTAGGGTCCTCATATACAGCCGCCGCCTCTTCATTAGGGTTTGGGTTTTGCTTAGATTATTCTGTTGATAATAGTTTCGCCGTTTGATCGGTTTGTGAGATCCCAACTTGTGAGATTCATCGTATACTTGCAAATTTGGTTGCATTCTTCTTTGTTCTTGCTTGTGTTCTTGATTTGCAGGCAAGGATAAGCCTTCTCGGCGAGGTCAATCGTTCTTGAATGGTTGATAACCAGAGGAGACGTTGTGTTACGATTGCGGGGTTCAGAACGTGTCGTTCGGAAGCCGGATTGATTTGTGTATCGCCTCCACCTTAATCAAGATTATCAGAACCTATCGGAAGATCGAGAACCCTTGTCCACATCACCTCTTGCCTATTAGTAAGCGGGCCTTCAATTCCACCGGGGTCTTACGGTCTCATAGAGGGGGGAGAACTACCTAACTAAAGAAGAATAGCGCTCTTTATAAATAAGAGTAGGCGTGGAGAGCTTTTTGCACATTTTTCTTTTTTTTGGATCCCCATGCATTCTGTTATTCCTGTAACTATGGATTGATTATCCCTACCTAACTAAATGGTAGTGGTCTAGTTCAACCTCTCACCAAGTCCTATACTCTAGTACATCTAGTAAGTGTGAGAGATTAGATTAATCTGCAAACTACTTCACCATGAATGCGACAATACAAATATAACCTAAATTAATTTGATGGATTTTAGAAAATATGTTTTTTGCCTAAAGAAAAATGATAACTAAAATAATTGATGAAGTTAATTTAATCGATTGCAAAAGGTTTTAAAATTTAGTGAAATTTTATTTACAATCTAAATTTAAAATGTGGGATGTTACAAGTGTGGGGGAGATCCTCAGGATTCCCGACGTGCAACAAAGGACCTCATCGACCAAAATATAATGAACAGTGTCGCACAGAGCACCATGCATACGGTGACCAAGCTTAACGCCAGGATGATTCAGCTGAACCCTCTAGGTTGACTGAACCCACCTAGGCCCTGCTCGGCATCATCTACTAGTGCGATGGTTTGCATGTCTTATCTCTCTATCTCTTTATTTCGTGCATTGATTTTTCCTGGAACAAATTGATAAAATCTAAACATGAAAATTAAAATGAACCTTGATGACCTCCTAATTATTCGATGTTTTCCATGGTTGGCCCTCATGCTCTTTATTCCTTGCTCATATGCCAATACTAGTGGACAATATTCATAGGGACGGCATGCTACCTAGGTTGTTGGCTAGTGTGATACGGTTTGATGAAGTGATTTTTGCTCACTTATGCATAAAGTACTTGGGAATTCCTTTGAAAATTAAAATTTACAAGCTTATTTCTCAATGATTTGGAATATCCCACCAGAGCCATTTGATAAATTGATTTGATAAACATTATGTATATGCTACTTGTGCCTTCATTGAACCTTGTCAAATTGTTATGACCCTAGTGAGATTCTTGTTATGTATTGTTGATCAAGTTCATGTGCGCATTTCCTTGATATGCTAATCTTCTACATTGGAAGATAGCATTACCATCATCATCATCCACCCATCCACCAAGTGAAATACTCCATGATCATCCTATTATGACTCTCTCTCTCTCTTATTCACATAGAAGGCATGGCTATAAAAAAATGCTCTCAATCCTTGAGCATGAAAAAAAAAGAAAAAAAAGAGAGAAAATAAATGGTCATGCCCAATATTGTTTTAAAGAAAGAGAGAGTCTACACATAAAGGAGTATTCATCCACCACCATCATCCATCTCTTTCCATATGCTACTCTTCTACTCCGGAAGATAGCATCACACATCCATCATCCGTCCACAAAATAAAGTGCTACACCATGCTTTGAGAAACTCCCTCTCCAATTATCCTTGCTAAAAGACACATGGGTTGTCAAGTATAAAAAGAAGAAAGAAAGAGAGATAATCCATGTTCTCAAGTAAAAGAGAGGGAGGATATCAAAAGGAGTACCCATTATCCACCACTACATCCATTTCATCCATATATATGCACATACTTGATTGATGATTCATGACTTGTTTTCTCCTTGGATCTGGTTTTTGACTTGGTAATATATGAAGCATAGGTATATCTTCTTTTTATTCCCTATCCTGAGCTCCACATAAGCATATCTTTAGAAGTAGGAACAAAAAGAGGCAACAGCAAAAGCCTCGGTGAGGATCCACACACTTATATGAGTGATTTTGAGAGAATCACTTGAGGATTACAGCTTTGTTTTATCTTTGAAAATTCTTCAAAACCCTAAGTTACTTAGTACAAGGAGCAAAGATGACCAGAATCTATACCATTCTACTCTTCAACCATCCAAGATGACATGGTAGACACTTCAAAGTCCATTGGTACAAGTATGGTTTGGAATAATTTGCATGCTAGCATCATACCATTTGAAAATTATGATCCACCTTAGTCCTTTTCCTTTACTTAAGGACGAGCATAGGCTAAGTGTGGGGGAGTTTGTTGACGGTCACTTAGTACCAAATCTGATCATCAAATACCTGCATTAAACTATCAAAGTAAACAACCAACATAGTGGTATGAGTTTATTACTAACGAATTCCATAAGTGTTGGTGAATCTTTGCTTGCATGTGATTTACCCACATAAGTGAGGTAAAATCCATGTCAACATAAGATAAAGCACACTTCCGGCTAATCAGAGCAAACTGACATACCAAAAGGCCAAACACATGGAGGGACGAATGAGAACAGCAAGTCACAGACCTGGAGAAGGCTGTGGCAGAAAGGGGTCGGTCTATGTTCAGCCGAACACCCTTGTTCGACCGAACAAAGATTGAGCCCACTCAGCCCAGGACTGCTCGGGGAGTCCGCCACCGCCTTTCCAAGGTCGGTTTCCGCGCTTAGGGTAGGAGCTACCGCCTTAATTACCGACTTTGGGCCCCTATATAAGGAGGGGAGTGCCTCCACTCTCCCCACACTTCAAGATTAGCTTAGTACTTCATTTCCTAAAGGCTTTAACACTGTCAAAGTGCTTAGAAAATAGGCAGAGAGTGAAGGGAAGTCCGAAGGAGGAGTGGGCCTATCCACCTCTTCTCCACGCTTGTACCTTGACGGATGCTTGCCATATTTAGTAAATCTTTGTGATTCCTTTTTTGGTATTTAAGTTTCCTTTTTAAGTAAGTTTTATACTTAGTTGCTTTGCTCGCTCAACGCTCTATTTAGTTAGAGACCTTAGTCTTGTACCATCGTAGCTAGAGATTAGGGGAGTAATTGAAAGCATTGACGTGGTGTCTAGGTCGTAGGTTACCTTTGTTTATCGCGTAGTCCACTAATTGCTTGAGGTAGAGAGTAGGTGGTGATAGCCCTTTCTGTCCTTTGAAATTCTCCACGTTCGGCTACGTAGTAGGCTCTTGGCCGGATTCGCACTATGGATGCAGGGAAAAACCAGATGCCCAATGCAAGCAACCTAGTAGAACTCTTACCTTGATTAGGACCTTATAACCATTAGGAATCCTCTCTACCCAAAGCCACATTTATCTTGGTGTCCTTTGGTTGAACTAAAATAGAAGATTAGGCACACACGTTCCTGTGGATTCGATACCTTGGAATACTCCTGGGTGAAAGCTACTTTGGTATCCGTACGCTTGTAGATTTATTCTGTTATCGTTAAAATACCCAACAGGTACCACACTGACAAGTCTGCTAGCTGTAGTTGCATAGGAGTAGGGACTAAGTCTTTGAAGGTCAGCTTGTAGAACACATCCCTTGACATGACACTAAATCTGGCTCCAAGATGACAAAGTGCTTCCTCAAAGAACTCTATTCCAATTGAGCATAAGATCATCGGACTCTTTGGATCACATTGGATTACTGGAATGATGATCCACTCATCCTATTCATCGTTTCCTACATGGTTAGTATACGGCCGGCTGCGAGTAGGATTACCCACAAGCATTACTTCTTTCACATTTTCTATGGTACTTCCGAGTTGCCCCAGAATTTTTCCACCGTCCAAAGCAAGCAAAGCAGCGACTATTTGAGCTAGCTAGGTTTCAAGCATTTTATTAAAACTAAGCCTGGCTCTTAAAAGAAGAAGAAAGGCCTTCTAACATAGCATCAATGCTTTCTAAGCTCTTGTCAGTGGGGGCAAACTTTTTACTATAGTTTTCATTTGTTTTAGTTTGGCCCAAGACAATATATTTCAAGGCTGGTTAGGATTGAAAGAATTATTGAAATAACCATTGTTACCTCCTTGATAGCGGCATGGTTGCCACCCCTAATCTCCTTGAGGGCGATACATGTTGTTGACGAACACAGCCTCCTCATGAGTCTCCGGGCAATGATTGCCTGAATGTCCCGTGTTTCCATAGATCTCGCCCGTCATGCAATGGTCCATAGCTTGTACTATGCCCATCAAGCTGGGGTCGTCGTGAATGTCGATCCACTTCAAGATAAGGTCCACTTTTGCGACGAAAATTTCCATCTCCTTGACGGTGTGCATGCCCCGTGCACGTGGCTAGAGTTGCTCATCATTCCAGCCTTGATTGGAGACCATCTTCTCAATCAACTCGGTTGCCTGATTAATGATGAGTGAGAAGAAGGCTCCTCTGGTGGCGGCATTGAGGTGACCCTTCCCAGAAGATCGAGGTCCCAAATGTGCTAATAATGCAGACACTTGATAATACAACAATTATCCAATTTAAGTTAAGTTATTACATCAATAGAGTACTGAAGTAAAGCGAATATTACAATTTAAGATAGTTCAAAAACAACGAAAGCAAATAACAAAAAGTTCTACAAGCTCTCAACAATACTGCAATGAAAGGTCAGACTCCCAGTGGGCAATCCAACCGTCAGGGACTTGCATGTCCCAAGGCATCACATCTACATTCAACTCTATTTCTTCATTACCTAAAAACAACAAAGGCATAGAGCCTTAGTACTAATTACTTAGCACGACTTACCCATTAACAACCTAGACATGCATTGGCTCTAATAGAATGTTTGTTCTAAAAGACTTGCACTAAGCATCTTATTAGTTCTATCAAATTAATTAGTCAAGTTTTCTTGTATAGAACAGAAATATAAATTTAGTGAAACAAATCATGAATAGTAAAACATAGCATGTAGTAAATAACTAAATACATCATAAGAGCAGCAGTAGTAATAATCAACATAAGACAATATAATCCATTTCATAGCATTGGCCACCGTATCACCGGCTAGAACAACCGAAGTATAGACAAGCGAGTCCAAGAAATCGGGCCAAACTATGACCTCAATGAGATTAGGAATTACGAGATGCCCATTCAATGTCATGATGCTCAATTGACATCGTATCACGAGCGAGAACAATTGAGTATGGACAAGGAATAGAGGTATCATGAGACATCATATCGTCACCTAATGGCTCGTCCAATGTTGTTATACTCATTGGCCATCGTATCGCCAGCTTCAACCAACGAAGTATAGACAAGGTGAGTCCAAGAAATCAGGCTAAACTGTGGCGTCGATGAGATGACGCCTTAGGAAATACCCACTCAATGTTATCATGCTCGATTGACACCGTATCACCAACAAGAACAATCGAGTATAAACAAGGAATGGAGCTAACATGAGGCATCATATCATCGCTTAATGGCTCGTAAAATGTCGTTATACTTATTAGCCACCGTATCACCGGTTAGAACCAAAGAAGTCTAGACAAGGTGAGTCCAAGCAATCGTGCCAAACTGTGACGTTGATGAGATGTCATCATGCTTGATTGACACCATATCACCACTAGGAACAATCGAGTCTGGACAAGGAATGGAACTAAGATGAGACATTATATTGTCGCCTAATGGCTCGTCCAATATTGTTATACTCGGTGGCCACCGTGTCACTAGCTACAACCAATGAAGTATAGACAAGGCGAGTCCAACAATCAGGCCAAACAGTGACGTCGATAAGTTGAGGCCTTACGAGAATCCCATTCAATGTCATCATGCTCGATGGATATCGTATCACCAGTGAGAACAATCGAGTGTGGATGAAGAATAGAGCAATCGTGATACATCATATCATCGCCTAATGGCTCATCCAATGTCGTTATACTCAATGGCTGCCATGTCACCGGCTAGAACCAACAAAGTATAGACAAGGCCAGTCTAAGCAATCAGGCTAAATTGTGACGTTGATGAGATGAGGCCTTACGAGATGCTCATTTAATGTCATCATGCTCGATTGACACCATATCACTAGCAAAAAAAATAGAGTATGGCCAAGAAACGGAGCTATCGTGAGACATCATATCATTGCATAATGGCTCGTCCAATGTCGTTATACTGAATGGCCACTGTATCACCAGCTAGAACCAACAAAGTATAGACAAGGCGAGTCCAAGCAATCGGGCCAAACTATGATGTTGATGATATGAGGCCTTACGAGATGCCCATTCAATGTCCTCATGCTCGATTGATACCATATCACCGGCGAAAACAATGGAGTATGGATAAAGGAATGGAAATATCATGAGCCATCATATCGTCGCCTAATTGCTCGTCTAATGTCATTACACTCACTGGCCACCATATCACCGGCTAGAACAACCGAAGTATAGACAAGCGAGTCCAAGCAATCGGGCCAAACTATGACCTCAATGAGATTAGGAATTACGAGATGCCCATTCAATGTCATCAAACTCGATTGACACCATATCATGAGCAAGAACAATTGAGTATGGACAAGGAATAGAGCTATCATGAGACATCATATCATCACCTAATGGCTCGTCCAATGTTGTTATACTCATTGGCCATCGTATCGCCAGCTTGAACCAACGAAGTATAGACAAGGTGAGTCCAAGCAATCGGGCCAAACTGTGACGTCGATGAGATGACGCCTTAGGAAATACCCATTCAATATCATCATGCTCGATTGACACCATATCACCAACAAGAACAATCGAGTATAAACAAGGAATAGAGCTAACATGAGGCATCATATCATCGCTTAATGGCTCGTAAAATGTCGTTATACTTATTAGCCACCGTATCACCGGCTAGAACCAAGGTGATATGAACAAGGGTTCCCGATCTTCCAAAAGGTTCTTGGTAAGTTGATTTGGTCGGAGGCAACACACAAATCGATCCGGCTTCAAAACAGCACGTTCTAAACCCCGCAATAGCAGCACAACGTCTCCTCTGGATATCAACCGTTCAAGAATGATTGACCTCGCCAAGAAGGCTTATCCTTGCCTGCAAATCAAGAACACAAGCAAGAACAAAGAAGAATGCAACCAAATTTGCAAGTATACGATGAATCTCACAAGTTGGGATCTCACAAACCGATCAAACGGCAAAACTATTATCAACAGAATAATCTAAGCAAAACCCAAACCCTAATAAAGAGGCGGAGGCGGTATATGAGGACCCTAGAGTCGTGCAAGACCCCCTAGACACAGCCCTAAGTGGGCTCAACTCGATACATGGCCCAAAGACCGATTACGGTGTCGCAGCACCAGGACAGATTCTGAAAGTCGATTTGTTTTGGTGATTTCTGACGGTTCGGGATGAATTTTGACATGGGACCGGTTGGGTTGGAAAGTTATTTTCGTTATCTTTCCAGGCATATATAGAACGTCTGAATCCGAGACCGTATGCGTTTTGGGTGTCCGTTTTAGTGCAGACTGGTCCTGGACTCCGAAACAGACTCGAAGTCGGTTTTGATTGGGCCTCCACCTTGGCTTGGACGTCCTTGCTGGCCCATCACGTCTCCAATCACCTCTCAATGATGAGTACATCACATTCATGGATACACACAACACTCCTCTAACTAAGATGAAAGTTCATGTGCATCACCTGAAATTACAGGTGAGATCGTTTCTAATGTTTTTATAATGTGGTTTTGAGAATAGATTGCTACCTAATGAATTAATTGTTGTTAGAAACCATAGAGATGATGATGAGATAGTTGGGGAGGTGATTGGAGACGTGATGGGCCAGCAAGGACGTCCAAGCCAAGGTGGAGGCCCAATCAAAACCGACTTCGAGTCTGTTTCGGAGCCCAGGACCAGTCTGCACTAAAACGGACGCCCAGGACGTATACGGACTCGGATTTGGACGTTCTGTATATGCCTGGAAAGATAACGAAAAGAACTTTCCAACCCAACCGGTCCATGTCAAAATTCGTCCCAAGCCGTCGGCAATCGCCAAAACAAATCGACTTCCAGAATCTGTCCTGGTGCTGCGACACCGTAATCGGTCTTTGGGCCATGTATCGAGTTGAGCCCACATAGGGCTGCATCCAGGGGGTCTTGCATGACCCTAGGGTCCTCATATACAGCCGCCGCCTCTTCATTAGGGTTTGGGTTTTGCTTAGATTATTCTGTTGATAACAGTTTTGCCGTTTGATCGGTTTGTGAGACTCCAACTTATCAGATTCATCGTATACTTGCAAATTTGGTTGCATTCTTCTTTGTTCTTGCTTGTTTTCTTGATTTGCCGGCAAGGATAAGCCTTCTTGGTGAGGTCAATCGTTCTTGAACGGTTGATAACCAGTGGAGACATTGTGCTGCAATTGTGGGGTTTAGAACGTGCTGTTCTGAAGCCGGATCGATTTGTGTATCGCCTCCGCCTTAATCAAGATTATCAGAACCTATCGGAAGATCGGGAACCCTTGTCTACATCAAGTGGACGTCTTTGCTGGCCCATCACGTCTCCAATCACCTCCCCAACTATCTCATCATCATCTCCATGGTTTCTAACAACAATTAATTCATTAGGTAGCAATCTATTCTCAAAACCACATAATGAAAACATTAGAAACGATCTCACCTGTAATTTCAGGTGATACACATGAACTTTCATCTTAGTTGGAGGAGTGTTGTGTGTATCCATGAGTGTGATGTACTCATCAAGGTGAGTCCAAGCAATCGTGCCAAACTGTGACGTTGATAAGATGTCATCATGCTTGATTGACACCATATCACCACTAGGAACAATCGAGTCTGGACAAGGAATAGAACTAACATGAGAATTCATATTGTCGCCTAATGGCTCGTCCAATATTATTATACTTGGTGGCCACCGTGTTACTGGCTAGAACCAATGAAGTATAGACAAGGCGAGTCCAACAATCAGGCCAAACAGTGACGTCGATAAGTTGAGGCCTTACGAGAATCCCATTCAATGTCATCATGCTCGATGGATATCGTATCACCAGTGAGAACAATCGAGTGTGGATGAAGAACAGAGCAATCATGATACATCATATCATCGCCTAATGGCTCATCCAATGTCGTTATACTCGATGGCTGCCATGTCACCGGCTAAAACCAACAAAGTATAGACAAGGCCAGTCCAAGCAATCATGCTTAACTGTGGCGTTGATGAGATGAGGCCTTATGAGATGCTCATTCAATGTCATCATGCTCGATTGACACCATATCACCAGCAAAAAAATTAGAGTATGGCCAAGAAACGGAGCTATCGTGAGACATCATATCATTGCATAATGGCTCGTCCAATGTCGTTATACTGAATGGCCACCGTATCATCAGCTAGAACCAACAAAGTATAGACAAGGCGAGTCCAAGCAATCGGGCCAAACTATGATGTCGATGATATGAGGCCTTACGAGATGCCCATTCAATGTCCTCATGCTCGATTGATACCATATCACCGGCGAAAACAATGGAGTATGGATAAAGGAATGGAAATATCATGAGCCATCATATCGTCGCCTAATTGCTCGTCTAATGTCATTATACTCATTGGCCACCGTATCACCGGCTAGAACAATCGAAGTATAGACAAGCGAGTCCAAGCAATCGGGCCGAACTATGACCTCAATGAGATTAGGAATTACGAGATGCCCATTCAATGTCATCATGCTCGATTGACACCATATCATGAGCGAGAACAATTGAGTATGGACAAGGAATAGAGCTATCATGAGATATCATATCGTCACCTAATGGCTCGTCCAATGTTGTTATACTCATTGGCCATCGTATCGCCAGCTTGACCAACAAAGTATAGACAAGGGGAGTCCAAGCAATCGGGCCAAACTGTGACGTCGATGAGATGACGCCTTAGAAAATACCCATTCAATGTCATCACGCTCGATTGACACCATATCACCAACAAGAACAATCGAGTATAAACAAGGAATAGAGCTAACATGAGGCAACATATCATCGCTTAATGGCTCGTAAAATGTTTTTAGCCTTGATCCATCTCCATTAACCCTTGGACTTCATCAACTAGACAAGTGTTCCAAACACTTGCTCCATATCTTGTCCTTAGCCTTGATCCATCTCCATTAACCCTTGGACCCCATCAACTAGACAAGTGTCCCAAACACTTGCTCCATAGCCTGTCCTTAGCCTTGGACTCCATCAAGCTCATCAAGCTCCATGCTTGTGGTCATTGTCACCCATCACCAAGGCAACCATCAACGATCATCATTAAGTAGAAGAGGTTACCTACACACACAACACTCATGTAGACATTAGTTACATTTCTGTTTGTCATTCATCACCAAAACATTCATATCTTAGGGTGACCGCAATGGTCATGAGCCTTACACCCAGCCGACTTGGGCACTCACTATCGATGCCCCGTTCAACGGTGGGCTCAAACCGTGTACAAACATGTGACGGCCTTCACAACCAATCACGATAGGCTCAATCACCGATACCTAACCGGTCTAGGTCTCATCATAGACCAAGAGTAACAACCTAGATCACACTCTCAAAGACACTCTAGCCTTAGATGTGAATAGATGCTCAAGTTACTCTCTCTAGCACCCTCAAGATCTACAAATCTCCTCCTAGTGCTCCTCTCTTTTCTCTTGGCTCCCTACTGATGCTCCCAGCTATTCCATGTGCCAAGAGAGGTCTCCAAGACCCCAGCAATGACCTTATATAGGCTTCCAATCTCAAACTTGTCGTTGCTCCATGAAATCAGCTTTCTGGACATACAGATGGTACAGTCCGGTCTCTGCCAGATCGAACCATCCGGTCTCCTTCTAGACGGTTCCTCTAGAGCCGTTGCGCTCTGTCCCTTGCTGATTCTTGTACAGACCAGACCATCTGGTCTCTCTATCCTCGCTCATTCCAGAGAGAGTCCAAAAGTGCTCCTCTCTGTTCTACTCCCATCCATATAGACTGGACTGTCTGGTCTGTAGACCGGACCATCCGGTCTCTATGGGTCTTCATGCAATAGATTCCTCGCAGTCCTCCTCTCTGATCCTCTGATGACCGTACAGTTCGGTCTCTCTAGACCCCTCTGTCCGATCACTATCTTCAGAAGCTGAAACTCCTTGTCCTCGCTCGACTTCGTTTCTCGGCTTCTTCCAATAGCCCCTTGGCTTCTCCACTGCCATCTAGTGCCTATGATTTCACTGAGCATCTACGCACATCACCGACTAGCATGACCTAAGATACATGACCTAGACCCCCTTGATAGTCCAATTTTTCCTATGGACTCAAGCCCTAACAACTAGATAAGTGTTCCAAACACTTGCTCCTAGCTTGTTCTTAGCCTTGTTCCATCTTCATCAACCCTTGGATTTCATCAAGCTCATCAAGCCTCCATGCTTGTGGTCATTGTCATCAACCGTCAACAATAATCATTAAGTAGAAAGGTTTCCTACATGCACAACCCTCGTGTAGATGTCGTCACATTTCATGTTTGTCATTCTTCACCAAAACATTCATACCTTAGGGTGACCTTAATGGCCATGATCCTTACAACTTTGAATGGTACCCATGAGCCATGACTTCGCCTTTTGCTACATGGGGGCTTGACATTGTTGGTTCTTTCAAGAAGGCATCAGGCAGATTTACTCATTTGTTCATTGCTATCAACAAGTTCATCAAGTGGAATGAAGCAAAGTCGGTCGGCAAGATTACTTCAAAAAGTCTATTGAGTTTGTTCGATATGTGCTCACTGGGTTTGGAGTTCCATACAATATCATCACCAATAACGGTACTTAGTTCACGTCTGAGGAATTTTGTGACTTTGCTAACGATATGGGGATTATAATTCACTATGTGTCTGTGGCGCATCCCAAGAGCAATGGGTAGGTCGAACGAGCCAACAAGATGATTCTTTAGGGGTTGAAGCCATAGATGTTTTATCGACTCAAGACTTGTGCTTATCAGTGGGTCAACGAATTACCTGCAGTCCTATGGGGGCTTCACACAAATACCAGTCGAGCTACTGTTCAGAGTCCTTTCTCGGTGGTTTATGGGTCTGAGGCCATGTTGCCGATTGAGGTGCACCTTGTGTGACTTGAGTCAAAGGATATGATGAGAAGCTATCTGAAGAAAATCGGGAGGTAGAGCTGATTGCGGCAGAGGAGTTGTGTTATCGTGCTCAATTACGTGCTACACGATACCAACAGACCTTACGACATTATCATGAGAAGAATGTTAAGAGCAGACAATTCCAGATTGGAGATCTAGTGCTGCGGTGTGTGCACTCCACCAAGAATCGGCATGGTTGTTCACTATGTGAAAAGGGCCTTATGTGGTTAAGGAGGTCACTCGGCTGGGGGCTTATCGGCTGGTGTATGAAGACGGCGAGTATGTACCCAACTCCTAGAATATTAATCAGCTACATCGGTTTTACACTTAATTTTTCTATAGTCTTATGTACTTCTATACATCATATTTATGAATGAAATATTAGTCTATTTTATGAAAGATGGTTCTTGAGTTTCATTCGATTTTGTAACGATTGTTTAATTGCATTAAACAATCGAGCCAAAGGGCTAACTATAATGTCCTCCTTTACCTAAAATCAATAGTAACTTGATTTTAGTTTGACTGATTTCTTGCAAGTTAATACAGTCTAATTTTTTGGTCTTACGCTGACAAAAAACAATTGCATGTGATTCTCAGCTACGCATGAAGAGTACCCGTTAGGGCTGTCAAACCAAGACCGGTCTGACTGGTGTGACATATCGGTCTCACCGATTGGGGACAAGCCATCCTACCAAACTAGCCAAGACATTCCACAAACTACCCACTTGGCTGCAAAACAACTCAAACTACCTACCTAACAATATTTCTAGGTCAAACACTCAATAACCCAAAACAGGACCCAGAAACTCTATTCAAACTTGATGAGGACATCATCCTATAGATACACACAATACTCATCCAACTAAGATGCAAGTTAAAGCGCAACAACCAAATTTACTAGTGAGCTCATGTCTAATACTTTGTTTCTGTGGTTTTGAGATTAGATTGCTACCTATTGAAATAATTCTTGTTAAGAATTATGGAGACGATGATGATATAACTGGAGAGGTGATTAGAGGCGTGATGGGCCAGTAAAGACGTCCAAGCCAAGATGAAGGCCCGGCAACTTTCAGTCCAACTCAGAGTCTACGAGCAGGTCGTACTAAAACGGATGCTCAGAACATATATGGGCTTGAATTTAGACGTTCTAGGGGTGTGTTTGGTTTGGTTGTGGCTGTGAAAAAAAGCTGTTGTGGGCTGTGAAAAAAGCTGTTGTAAGATATGAGCTGTCAAAAAGCTAAAAGCCGTTTGGTGAAAACTACTATGAAAAACTGATTGTGAGCTAATAACTATAAAATAATAAGTTATTCATTTAAATTTACATGCAATTTAAAAGCTTCATCTTAATTTGCTAAAATTAACATGCAATTTAAAAAAATTTTAAAAATTAAAAAATTAAATTGAAAATGCTTTTTAAAAATTCATTTTTTAATTGAAAACGTTTTTAATAATGTAAAAAAATTTAAAATTTCAAAAAAAATTAAATTTAAAACTTTTTTAATAATTTAAAACATTTTTAATATTTAAAAACATTTTAAATTCTAAATAATTTAAAAGTTTTTTGAAATAATAGAAAATGTTTTTAAATAATTTTAAAAAGTTTTTTAAAAAATTCTAAAAAAAATCCAAACTTGTAAAAGCCCAAAGCCCAAAAAAGCACCTCTATACCTGCTTTCAGAAATGAACTAGCTAAAAGCTGCCTTTGGTCGTGACTTTCTTTGAAAGACAACCCCTTTGGTTGGCTTTTGGCTTTTATAAAAAGTCAAAGTCAGAAAAAGCTCAACGAAACACACACTATATATTCCTAGAATGATAATGAAAAGACCTTTCTAACAGACCCAGTTTTATATCAAAATTCATTCGGAGTCATTGGGACTCATCAAAACAAGTCGACATTCAGAATATGTCCTGTGGCAGCGACACCGTATTCGGCCTTTGGACCATATATCGAGTTGAGCCTACTTATGGCTGCGTCAAGGGTTCTTGCACAACCCTAGGTTCCTCATATAAAGCTTTTTCCTCTTCATTAGAGTTTGGAGTTTTGTTTACATTAATTTTATCAAAAATAATTCGTTATTTTCATCGGTTTGTAAGACCCAAACTTCGTGAGATTTATAATATATCTACAATTGTGTTGCATTCTTCTTTTATTCTTACTTGTCTTGTTGATTGGCAGACAGGAATTAGCCTTCTTGATGACGTCAATCATGTAACACCGGATGATAACCAGAGAAGACATCGTGCTACGATTACAGAGTTTTGAGTATGTTGTTCAGAAGTCAGATCGATTTGTGTGTTGCCTCTAATCAAATCAACTTACCAGAACCTTTCTAAAGATCAAAAAACACTTGTCCACATCAAGTGGTAATAAAGCTTTTGATATGCCGTTAGATTTACCCTTATCTTATTATTTTATTCTATCCAATAGTCAAAAAAACTCCCCACAAAAATATTTGTTCATCATATTTCTAATGTTCTATGAGCCACAACAAAATTGACAAATGACCGCAGAGCAAAGCGTCAGCAACAACAATTTCCACACCTAAAGAGAACTGTGGCAACAAAAATAGAACGGAGGGAGAATGTATCACCATGGATCTATAGCTCTGTAAACATGGCAAACCAAAACATGTACCAATTACAAATCTTATGATTAATATTAATAGAATGATTTTAAACATATCTTGAAAGCTGAAACGCATCACAACAAATTTATTTCTCATCAAATCAGACATACGAGCAAAGAGGACGAGAATGGGAAGCTGAGATGAAAAGCACATGTACCAGCAAAATTAATGGAATCAAAACTTAGATGTAGCACAGCTGTCAGCATGACGATTCCAACGTCAGTCCCGTTGGCTGCATTACATTGATAAATTACCCAAGAGCGGACCCCTCATGTGTCAGAAAAGAATGAATTCCAGTGTCATATCACGTACTATACTGCCTATGAATTCTACTTAAAGAAAAAAAGAACAGAAGACATCATCGATCCTAATCTGTTATAGAAGGGTTGTAATAAAATAAATAGATCATATCTTCTCTGCTGTGCCTTCCAAACATCAATGGCTCCAGGGAACCCCTAAACAAATGTAGAGTGCCCCAGACTCAGGTGAAATTCGATCAATCTCCTGGGTGAACGAAAAATTGTATCCACACTAACATTTCATTTGAGAATCTTAAGCCTCAAGTGAATCAACCATATCAATGTCAATTGAAACATCTTTTACTGCTGTACTTGATTCTCCAACACGTCGATAGAAAAGCACATACGCTGCAGATGTCTTGATCTCATCCTCATTAACCGGTGAAACATGACTATCATCAAAATGATACCAATTGTCCTCTTCGACTAGCTGCAAATGCAAGAACAGAAAAGATTTTTAGGAAGATAACATAGTGCACATCCAAGAATGTGTACATACAATAGAGATGGGTGGTAGAAATAAGAGCAGATACCTTCGCATACGCTGAGTAGTGACCGCCACCCATACCACCATAATGATTGATTACTGCATAGAGTTCAAACACATGGGGACGATCATCTCTTGTTGTCTGCTTCACATACTTGCTCATATCGAGGTCACGGATTGGAAAATTCACGAAAGTATCAAGCTTATTCTTCATATACCGGCTGTATGAGAACCTTTTCAAGTGAACTACTAATATCTCAGGCAACCTCCACAAGTCCAGTTTCTTGCTTGCTTGCCTGTGTTCCTTGCAGCCAGGACAATACCTGTTTAGAAGCCAAAAAAAAAAAAGTGCAAACCATCAGATACCAGGAATGCTCATTTCCACCTGCTTTTAAAGCTGATTCATTGCGAACAAAGAAAACAGGAATAGCACTAACCACATGTCATCAGGCCCCAGAGGTTCCTCCTTTAGAAAAGCATCCAGGCATGAAAATAAGTTCACAGCTTCTTGTCGGGTTTTCTTTGACATAAAACCAGGCTTGAAAACATCAGGAAGATCATCCATGTAATCAGTATTGTACACCTCAAGCTCTGTCTCAGACCAGTCCATCAACACCTTCATAACTAACCCAAAAACACGATTGGAGTCTGTATTTATAGCATTTCTCGTGTTAGCTTTTTCATCAGTCAAGAAAAGCTGAAACGGTAAGGGCTCGTTATTTGCTGCATTTTCATCTACATTAGACGTTGAGAGGCCATCCTCACAAGTGGTGCCATTATCTGTCAGCACAATACCATCCAGGCTTGGTCCATTCCCATTCAACTTGACTGCAGATACATCAGGACCATGTACTTTTGCTCGTACAAAAGGAGCCAGAACAGCAGAAACAGCTGTATAAATATCAGATTTACCAGTGGAGTCATTAGGAATACAAGTAACAAGAGGGCACCCAATAAGCTTCCGTCCAATGTTAAATTCCCGAGTAAACCTGGGTTAATCAACAAATGCATATCAATACATCACAACTCTAGAACACAATTCCACAAGTACAAACACTAATATTATTTAAAGACGGGTTAGAATTATTTAGTGATTTGGCTACAAACTATGTTTGACGTCCATGAACAAACAAAATTAACCTGAAAAAATCAATTAAGATTTATAGTATAGTTTTTATTTACTCTAATATAATTTAAAAACAGGTTAGAATTATTTTGTGATTCTTGTGGCTACAACTATGTTTGATATCCATGATGAACAAAACACACGAAATTAACCTGAAAAAATCAATTAAGATTTATAGCATAATTTTTATTTGCAACAGTCACCATGAGAAATAATAATAGTGCACCGACATAAAAAATAATAGAAGAAATGACACCTTTGTGTTTTCAATTAAATTTTAGTTCATGTTTCTCCAAAACTGACATCATGAGCTCACCTATCTGCCTTGCGATGCAGGATCTCAAGTCTCAAAAGTTTTTCATGTCCAACAGGGAGCTTGTACGCAACAAGCATATCTTCGTCTTTTATATTATATAGTGCCTCTGATGGATTCATAAAGTAGCGATAAATCCGATGATCATACACCTACACATAAAAGTACCATAACCACAGTTGTTTGACACAAAAAACATAAGTTTCATGCCTCAATTAAACAAAAAATAGACAAAACAGAGATGTACCTCAGCAAGTAACAATGCTTCAGAACTTTTCAAGCAACAAACATCAGTAAGGGCTTTGATAAGATCTATGCAATTTCCATTTTTTTCAACTGTCACAGTGTAAGGCATAGGAATAGAATCACCAGTTCCACTGAATACGGTTACAGTCATCATTCGAGTAACTGTTGACGGCAGTGGTAATGTCAAATGCAAAAACGGATCAAAGGTAACAGAGATTTTGTTACAAACTGGGCACACCAATGTGGACTTGTATTGTCCCTGCAAAGTAGCCAAAGAAATAATGGTTACAGCAGAGAACTCACAATATGCAAAACAACAAAATGAAAAAACAATAGCATGAAAGATACCAAATAATTAAGGCAATTGCAAGACAACTCGAACCATCATCTTTAACAGGTTGGAAAATAAGTCATTTGAGGGGAACATTTCAATGTGCATGCAACCAATACATAATAATTAAGAACCCTCTCTTCTGTGTAAAATTAAGTTCAGATAAAGGCGCAGCTTAGTATCACAACATAAATTGTGTTCTTCTGGAAAGAGTTAGAATATATCAACAGCAAGCGGGCAACAGCTGCAGAAATATGTACTTTCTCAAATCTCATGTCAGCAGAAAACAATTTCAAGAAAAGAATAAAAAAAGAACTCATTAATCAACAGAGAATTGCAAGCAGACTGTTGGCATTGCTTCCATGACTACTGTCACGCTAGACATCAGAAATCCTCAAGTTGCATGCAGGTTCAAGAGGCATGCTAGGATTAGTTTGGAGCAGTGAATGTGTGTTATTTGTTTTTATTTCATTGTGTTGTGTTTGTTGTTGTTACAACATTTTATTATACAATTGATAAAAAGACACGGTTCTCTTTGTTAGACAAAAAGACAAATAAATGGAGAATGGTAAATATGCCACTCAAAACGGTTGTTTCATGTACTAAGAGGTAAAGGGTGCAATGAGTACAAGATGAAAGTCCAAAGATCGACTCAGTTAATGAAAAATATTGGAATAAAAAAGAATAAATAATAAGAAATAATAACAGGTTAACTTACCTGGAACTTATCCACAATTATCGAGTCATTTCGAGCTCTATGGTAACTCCAACATTCTTCAGCAAATTCATCATCTGGTCGGCCATCTGCATCCTTTGCTTCAATGTATGGTTTCTTTTTCACTCGGTTGAGATCTTCATGCAGCCCATCCAACAGAAATGCAAGAAGCTCCTGCAGGAAAAGAAAAAAAAAAAGATGGATATTAAATCATAATTGTGACTAAATAATAAATACAGAAAAGTATATTGATAGTGAGACAAGACAAAAAAAAAAAGACAAACATGTTAAAAAAATATAGAATCCATAAAAAATGCAAAGTTGCACGGGCAGCATCCAGAAACAGAAGTGCTATTAGCATGCACTCAACAGAACTGAATGAAGCAAATCATAATATGAAAACCGAATGAATAAGCAAGAATATTGAACAGGTGCGGAGCGGTGAGACTGAAAAGACAACACAGCGACTACACCCATACATCACAAATGCTATAGTGAAAAATACAGATGCACATCATCATGTAATACCACTTAACCATAAGGAACAAAGGGAAGGCAATGGGGGTAGAAACTACAGGGGTGCGGTGGAGGATGAGTTACAAGACATCTAGAAAATCAGAACTTGATTCCTGTTCAACATGACACCAACCTGAGAATCATGCTGATTATATCCACTGAATTGTGGAGCAAAACGAGTAAGTTTTGATCTAAATGCACGAGGAGCAATAGAAGTCCGGCCAGCTGACCAAAGTTTTCTCAGCAGCTCACCAAATGCTATCGCAAGTTCACCCTGCATGTTAAGAAATCCTCAAACATCAGGAACAATTAAGAAGATACGGGAAGATGAAGAAGAAGCTCATACCTAAAGCCCTAGTGGATTTTCTGTGGTTAAGGAGGTCACTCGGCTGGGGGCTTATCGGCTGGTGTATGAAGACGGCGAGTATGTACCCAACTCCTAGAATATTAATCAGCTACATCGGTTTTACACTTAATTTTTCTATAGTCTTATGTACTTCTATACATCATATTTATGAATGAAATATTAGTCTATTTTATGAAAGATGGTTCTTGAGTTTCATTCGATTTTGTAACGATTGTTTAATTGCATTAAACAATCGAGCCAAAGGGCTAACTATAATGTCCTCCTTTACCTAAAATCAATAGTAACTTGATTTTAGTTTGACTGATTTCTTGCAAGTTAATACAGTCTAATTTTTTGGTCTTACGCTGACAAAAAACAATTGCATGTGATTCTCAGCTACGCATGAAGAGTACCCGTTAGGGCTGTCAAACCAAGACCGGTCTGACTGGTGTGACATATCGGTCTCACCGATTGGGGACAAGCCATCCTACCAAACTAGCCAAGACATTCCACAAACTACCCACTTGGCTGCAAAACAACTCAAACTACCTACCTAACAATATTTCTAGGTCAAACACTCAATAACCCAAAACAGGACCCAGAAACTCTATTCAAACTTGATGAGGACATCATCCTATAGATACACACAATACTCATCCAACTAAGATGCAAGTTAAAGCGCAACAACCAAATTTACTAGTGAGCTCATGTCTAATACTTTGTTTCTGTGGTTTTGAGATTAGATTGCTACCTATTGAAATAATTCTTGTTAAGAATTATGGAGACGATGATGATATAACTGGAGAGGTGATTAGAGGCGTGATGGGCCAGTAAAGACGTCCAAGCCAAGATGAAGGCCCGGCAACTTTCAGTCCAACTCAGAGTCTACGAGCAGGTCGTACTAAAACGGATGCTCAGAACATATATGGGCTTGAATTTAGACGTTCTAGGGGTGTGTTTGGTTTGGTTGTGGCTGTGAAAAAAAGCTGTTGTGGGCTGTGAAAAAAGCTATTGTAAGATATGAGCTGTCAAAAAGCTAAAAGCCGTTTGGTGAAAACTACTATGAAAAACTGATTGTGAGCTAATAACTATAAAATAATAAGTTATTCATTTAAATTTACATGCAATTTAAAAGCTTCATCTTAATTTGCTAAAATTAACATGCAATTTAAAAAAAATTTTAAAAATTAAAAAATTAAATTGAAAATGCTTTTTAAAAATTCATTTTTTAATTGAAAACGTTTTTAATAATGTAAAAAAATTTAAAATTTCAAAAAAAATTAAATTTAAAACTTTTTTAATAATTTAAAACATTTTTAATATTTAAAAACATTTTAAATTCTAAATAATTTAAAAGTTTTTTGAAATAATAGAAAATGTTTTTAAATAATTTTAAAAAGTTTTTTAAAAAATTCTAAAAAAAATCCAAACTTGTAAAAGCCCAAAGCCCAAAAAAGCACCTCTATACCTGCTTTCAGAAATGAACTAGCTAAAAGCTGCCTTTGGTCGTGACTTTCTTTGAAAGACAACCCCTTTGGTTGGCTTTTGGCTTTTATAAAAAGTCAAAGTCAGAAAAAGCTCAACGAAACACACACTATATATTCCTAGAATGATAATGAAAAGACCTTTCTAACAGACCCAGTTTTATATCAAAATTCATTCGGAGTCATTGGGACTCATCAAAACAAGTCGACATTCAGAATATGTCCTGTGGCAGCGACACCGTATTCGGCCTTTGGACCATATATCGAGTTGAGCCTACTTATGGCTGCGTCAAGGGTTCTTGCACAACCCTAGGTTCCTCATATAAAGCTTTTTCCTCTTCATTAGAGTTTGGAGTTTTGTTTACATTAATTTTATCAAAAATAATTCGTTATTTTCATCGGTTTGTAAGACCCAAACTTCGTGAGATTTATAATATATCTACAATTGTGTTGCATTCTTCTTTTATTCTTACTTGTCTTGTTGATTGGCAGACAGGAATTAGCCTTCTTGATGACGTCAATCATGTAACACCGGATGATAACCAGAGAAGACATCGTGCTACGATTACAGAGTTTTGAGTATGTTGTTCAGAAGTCAGATCGATTTGTGTGTTGCCTCTAATCAAATCAACTTACCAGAACCTTTCTAAAGATCAAAAAACACTTGTCCACATCAAGTGGTAATAAAGCTTTTGATATGCCGTTAGATTTACCCTTATCTTATTATTTTATTCTATCCAATAGTCAAAAAAACTCCCCACAAAAATATTTGTTCATCATATTTCTAATGTTCTATGAGCCACAACAAAATTGACAAATGACCGCAGAGCAAAGCGTCAGCAACAACAATTTCCACACCTAAAGAGAACTGTGGCAACAAAAATAGAACGGAGGGAGAATGTATCACCATGGATCTATAGCTCTGTAAACATGGCAAACCAAAACATGTACCAATTACAAATCTTATGATTAATATTAATAGAATGATTTTAAACATATCTTGAAAGCTGAAACGCATCACAACAAATTTATTTCTCATCAAATCAGACATACGAGCAAAGAGGACGAGAATGGGAAGCTGAGATGAAAAGCACATGTACCAGCAAAATTAATGGAATCAAAACTTAGATGTAGCACAGCTGTCAGCATGACGATTCCAACGTCAGTCCCGTTGGCTGCATTACATTGATAAATTACCCAAGAGCGGACCCCTCATGTGTCAGAAAAGAATGAATTCCAGTGTCATATCACGTACTATACTGCCTATGAATTCTACTTAAAGAAAAAAAGAACAGAAGACATCATCGATCCTAATCTGTTATAGAAGGGTTGTAATAAAATAAATAGATCATATCTTCTCTGCTGTGCCTTCCAAACATCAATGGCTCCAGGGAACCCCTAAACAAATGTAGAGTGCCCCAGACTCAGGTGAAATTCGATCAATCTCCTGGGTGAACGAAAAATTGTATCCACACTAACATTTCATTTGAGAATCTTAAGCCTCAAGTGAATCAACCATATCAATGTCAATTGAAACATCTTTTACTGCTGTACTTGATTCTCCAACACGTCGATAGAAAAGCACATACGCTGCAGATGTCTTGATCTCATCCTCATTAACCGGTGAAACATGACTATCATCAAAATGATACCAATTGTCCTCTTCGACTAGCTGCAAATGCAAGAACAGAAAAGATTTTTAGGAAGATAACATAGTGCACATCCAAGAATGTGTACATACAATAGAGATGGGTGGTAGAAATAAGAGCAGATACCTTCGCATACGCTGAGTAGTGACCGCCACCCATACCACCATAATGATTGATTACTGCATAGAGTTCAAACACATGGGGACGATCATCTCTTGTTGTCTGCTTCACATACTTGCTCATATCGAGGTCACGGATTGGAAAATTCACGAAAGTATCAAGCTTATTCTTCATATACCGGCTGTATGAGAACCTTTTCAAGTGAACTACTAATATCTCAGGCAACCTCCACAAGTCCAGTTTCTTGCTTGCTTGCCTGTGTTCCTTGCAGCCAGGACAATACCTGTTTAGAAGCCAAAAAAAAAAAAGTGCAAACCATCAGATACCAGGAATGCTCATTTCCACCTGCTTTTAAAGCTGATTCATTGCGAACAAAGAAAACAGGAATAGCACTAACCACATGTCATCAGGCCCCAGAGGTTCCTCCTTTAGAAAAGCATCCAGGCATGAAAATAAGTTCACAGCTTCTTGTCGGGTTTTCTTTGACATAAAACCAGGCTTGAAAACATCAGGAAGATCATCCATGTAATCAGTATTGTACACCTCAAGCTCTGTCTCAGACCAGTCCATCAACACCTTCATAACTAACCCAAAAACACGATTGGAGTCTGTATTTATAGCATTTCTCGTGTTAGCTTTTTCATCAGTCAAGAAAAGCTGAAACGGTAAGGGCTCGTTATTTGCTGCATTTTCATCTACATTAGACGTTGAGAGGCCATCCTCACAAGTGGTGCCATTATCTGTCAGCACAATACCATCCAGGCTTGGTCCATTCCCATTCAACTTGACTGCAGATACATCAGGACCATGTACTTTTGCTCGTACAAAAGGAGCCAGAACAGCAGAAACAGCTGTATAAATATCAGATTTACCAGTGGAGTCATTAGGAATACAAGTAACAAGAGGGCACCCAATAAGCTTCCGTCCAATGTTAAATTCCCGAGTAAACCTGGGTTAATCAACAAATGCATATCAATACATCACAACTCTAGAACACAATTCCACAAGTACAAACACTAATATTATTTAAAGACGGGTTAGAATTATTTAGTGATTTGGCTACAAACTATGTTTGACGTCCATGAACAAACAAAATTAACCTGAAAAAATCAATTAAGATTTATAGTATAGTTTTTATTTACTCTAATATAATTTAAAAACAGGTTAGAATTATTTTGTGATTCTTGTGGCTACAACTATGTTTGATATCCATGATGAACAAAACACACGAAATTAACCTGAAAAAATCAATTAAGATTTATAGCATAATTTTTATTTGCAACAGTCACCATGAGAAATAATAATAGTGCACCGACATAAAAAATAATAGAAGAAATGACACCTTTGTGTTTTCAATTAAATTTTAGTTCATGTTTCTCCAAAACTGACATCATGAGCTCACCTATCTGCCTTGCGATGCAGGATCTCAAGTCTCAAAAGTTTTTCATGTCCAACAGGGAGCTTGTACGCAACAAGCATATCTTCGTCTTTTATATTATATAGTGCCTCTGATGGATTCATAAAGTAGCGATAAATCCGATGATCATACACCTACACATAAAAGTACCATAACCACAGTTGTTTGACACAAAAAACATAAGTTTCATGCCTCAATTAAACAAAAAATAGACAAAACAGAGATGTACCTCAGCAAGTAACAATGCTTCAGAACTTTTCAAGCAACAAACATCAGTAAGGGCTTTGATAAGATCTATGCAATTTCCATTTTTTTCAACTGTCACAGTGTAAGGCATAGGAATAGAATCACCAGTTCCACTGAATACGGTTACAGTCATCATTCGAGTAACTGTTGACGGCAGTGGTAATGTCAAATGCAAAAACGGATCAAAGGTAACAGAGATTTTGTTACAAACTGGGCACACCAATGTGGACTTGTATTGTCCCTGCAAAGTAGCCAAAGAAATAATGGTTACAGCAGAGAACTCACAATATGCAAAACAACAAAATGAAAAAACAATAGCATGAAAGATACCAAATAATTAAGGCAATTGCAAGACAACTCGAACCATCATCTTTAACAGGTTGGAAAATAAGTCATTTGAGGGGAACATTTCAATGTGCATGCAACCAATACATAATAATTAAGAACCCTCTCTTCTGTGTAAAATTAAGTTCAGATAAAGGCGCAGCTTAGTATCACAACATAAATTGTGTTCTTCTGGAAAGAGTTAGAATATATCAACAGCAAGCGGGCAACAGCTGCAGAAATATGTACTTTCTCAAATCTCATGTCAGCAGAAAACAATTTCAAGAAAAGAATAAAAAAAGAACTCATTAATCAACAGAGAATTGCAAGCAGACTGTTGGCATTGCTTCCATGACTACTGTCACGCTAGACATCAGAAATCCTCAAGTTGCATGCAGGTTCAAGAGGCATGCTAGGATTAGTTTGGAGCAGTGAATGTGTGTTATTTGTTTTTATTTCATTGTGTTGTGTTTGTTGTTGTTACAACATTTTATTATACAATTGATAAAAAGACACGGTTCTCTTTGTTAGACAAAAAGACAAATAAATGGAGAATGGTAAATATGCCACTCAAAACGGTTGTTTCATGTACTAAGAGGTAAAGGGTGCAATGAGTACAAGATGAAAGTCCAAAGATCGACTCAGTTAATGAAAAATATTGGAATAAAAAAGAATAAATAATAAGAAATAATAACAGGTTAACTTACCTGGAACTTATCTACAATTATCGAGTCATTTCGAGCTCTATGGTAACTCCAACATTCTTCAGCAAATTCATCATCTGGTCGGCCATCTGCATCCTTTGCTTCAATGTATGGTTTCTTTTTCACTCGGTTGAGATCTTCATGCAGCCCATCCAACAGAAATGCAAGAAGCTCCTGCAGGAAAAGAAAAAAAAAAAGATGGATATTAAATCATAATTGTGACTAAATAATAAATACAGAAAAGTATATTGATAGTGAGACAAGACAAAAAAAAAAGACAAACATGTTAAAAAAATATAGAATCCATAAAAAATGCAAAGTTGCACGGGCAGCATCCAGAAACAGAAGTGCTATTAGCATGCACTCAACAGAACTGAATGAAGCAAATCATAATATGAAAACCGAATGAATAAGCAAGAATATTGAACAGGTGCGGAGCGGTGAGACTGAAAAGACAACACAGCGACTACACCCATACATCACAAATGCTATAGTGAAAAATACAGATGCACATCATCATGTAATACCACTTAACCATAAGGAACAAAGGGAAGGCAATGGGGGTAGAAACTACAGGGGTGCGGTGGAGGATGAGTTACAAGACATCTAGAAAATCAGAACTTGATTCCTGTTCAACATGACACCAACCTGAGAATCATGCTGATTATATCCACTGAATTGTGGAGCAAAACGAGTAAGTTTTGATCTAAATGCACGAGGAGCAATAGAAGTCCGGCCAGCTGACCAAAGTTTTCTCAGCAGCTCACCAAATGCTATCGCAAGTTCACCCTGCATGTTAAGAAATCCTCAAACATCAGGAACAATTAAGAAGATACGGGAAGATGAAGAAGAAGCTCATACCTGAAGCCCTAGTGGATTTTCTGTGTTTATTTCCTGAGAATAATCCTCCAAAAAGTATTCTACCAACTGAGGAGTATGAACCAATGATTGTATGGCACTATTCATGAAGCATGTATTGCCCAGGTTATGCAACCCGCTCAAGCCATGAGTGTCATCTATAATGCCATTGCTGAAACTACTATAACCATCTTCTGTGTCCCGTAGAAATGAGTTAAAACTATTATCTTGTGAGAAACTAGAGCCAAATCCAGAAGAATAACCATTTGACATGATGGGCCCTCCAGCAATTGAAAATGATGATGTAGATGGTTCTAATGGAATTAATGCTAATTCATTGTTTGTAGATCCTGTACGAAAATCTGAACTGCTCTCATCTGCTTTCATTTCCAGGAGAATCTGCAAGCATAATTAGAGAGGGAATGCTAAGGCACAGCCAGAAAAGAGCTAATACGTAACAAGCTCAACATAAAATATAAACATATCAGCAAGCATAATTAGAGAGGGAATGCTAAGGCACAGCCAGAAAATAGCTAATACGTGACAAGCTCGACATAAAATATAAACATATTCAGGATCAGGAAGGCACTAGCATTATACTACTACAAGAAGACTAGCGAGTTAGCACTAGGCACAAGCGCATTCAAGTGGAGCACAAAAAGACCTGATGGATATCACGAGTCCATTATTGAAGATTAAGGAAGCAAACTTCATTCATTCAAAAAACTAATCATGAGATAATGTGTGCAAAGGAGAAGTGAAGTTACAACAAACAAAAGAAAAATTGAAGTGTCAATGTTCAAATAGAAATCTACATGCAAAACAAACTGCAGGAGAAAATATTGAATTTTACAATAGTAACAGCAAAAGCTAGCAGGATCTCGTTGTCTCTTTAATGCTTTTATAAATAAAGAGTTAATTTATCAGAACCACAACTATTTGATCTTTTGTATAATAGAACCACAATCCACAACTTTTAAAATTAATTTCACAAAACTACAACTATTTGTGCCTTTGTATCATACAACCACAACGTTTTCCCATGGTCCCACATCAGCCACACTTGTCGCTCCAAATACAATGGTCCTTGACATGTGGGACCAGGTGAAGTTGTAGTTTTGCATTACAAAGGTGCAAATAGTAGTAGTTCTATGAAACTCGTTTTAGAAGTTGTGGTTTTCTGATACAGAGAACCAAATAATTGTGTTTCTATGAAATTATCTCTTTAAATAAAGGTATTCAGCTCAAATAGGTAGACAATATAGCATAATACCTCCTGGTCCATAACAAGTTCAGCTGCATCTAATGTCTGATCGAGGTAAGTCAACTTTTTGCTCTTTGACTTCCTGTAATAATCCCAGATTTCGATCTGAACAGACCAAAATATCGAAAGACAAGAAGACGTAAGCATCAGCTTAACTACAGATAGTGACATTTTCATATTTAAAGTGCATAAGAGATGATAATGTTCATACCTTGGACTGCTCTACTGACGTAAGTGAGCAAACCAGACTGTAGAGCTCACGAACTTTGGCCTGAATTTTTTTTTTTTAAAAGATGATAACCAATAATTAAGTGCAGAACAAAATTGTTAACCAGGGCAAGGAGTTGTGAATTCTGAAAAACAATACAAATAACTAAGGGATTTTACTTAGGTCATGCACAATAAATTTCAAACAGTCAACAATTGGTGCCTCTAAAAGCTGATAACAAACTAAGTGACAAAACCATCCATGTTAGTCTGATCCCATCTCATATTACATAAGGCATTTTTATTCCACCCAAAATATCTATCATCAACAACGCAGACAGTTCAACAAATAAAAGCTGAGTGTTACACAAAAGAAGGGATTTGGTAGTGAAAATGTGATCATGCAACTAATTAATTAATAGTAATCTTAATAACTTCATTTGTCATGCTTCAAATTTAGAATTATGTATGAAATGCTTCATTTGAACTATATACACAGGCATCTTAATGCTGAGGAGACCACTTTACCTTTCTGCTTATCCTAATAATTTTTTCGGAGTTGTCCCTTCCATCAATTAGTTTAAAGCAGAGAGGATAGACATCCACTATGTAAGTTTTATGAATTGGATCATCAATGTATACTTTTCTAGGGATCTCTGGTCCACCTTTATACCTGCAAATATTCACATACTCAATGACTAATAAATTACACCAAAGACCACATAGAATAGTCATAAGCATCACGTAACTCACTCTCTCAAACGGTTAACTACATAGAAGGCAGTGCAACTCCTCCATAGGTCAAATATACCCAAACCAAAGACACATAATACAAACAGCACTAGATAAGGAAAAACTGTTTAAATGATAGGACCCATTATCAAAAAAATGATAGGTCCAATTTGCTAAATCTTTCCTGATAGCAACGCATGCATTCAGCTAGTGCAATATGATTTGTTTGTGTGTGTGTGTGGGGGGGGGGGGGGGGATCCCTGTAGGAGCTGCTAACTAAGGAAAATGATCACTACACATTATATATGTACCCCAAGAATAGCACAAACTCACTATTCAAAAATATTAATTAACAAACAGACATAAAGGGAAAGGGAAAGGAAAAGGAACATCTTGTACAAGTATGTGAGGATTCTGACAAATATAAAAATGAACAAAAATATTAATTAAGCAGGATTCCAAACAAAATTGGCCAACAAAGTCATTGATGCAATATTATTATTTCAACAGGCAAGTACAGTTAATGGAACTAGAAATACGAAATAAGCAAACATAATGCATCAGATACCATTCATATAATCTTTGCCAAGCTTCTGGGGCCACCAAAGTGTAATCCTGCCCTTCTCTCAAGGTTCTGTGAAGCTCTGGCTCATCACTACAACTGGTTGTTCCAGATGAAACTAGCTTTGAGTTATGAATTTCTCCAGGTCTATTCCGAGCATCAGGAAGCTGCTCGCTGTCATTCTCCCGAGTGGGGACTAAGCCCACATAGTGTTGCCAGTTAATCCACCAGCTGCCACATGTACATAAGATGTGATTTAGTAATTCAAATGTCCACATGAGTTCAATATTTCAAAAATGGCAATCAAACAAGGACCATCACACTGAATTGTTTTGTACAATGCATTCCAATATATCATGATTCAGATTATTCTTTGCAAAATTATTGACAAAAGCACTCAGATCTCCATATGTAAATATCTGAAAAATTAATAAAATAAATGTTAAGACTTATCATACTTCATTCGATTGGCCCATTTTTGGTGAGTGAAGTCAATCATGTATTTCCACTGGATAATACCTATCTGAAACCTAGGAACTAATTGCATATCATGTGAATAAAGAAGCAATCGACCCGATAGATGGCAATTGCAAATATGATGTATGTAGCTATCACATTTGATGCCCCAACTCCCAAAAAACAATAAGCAGATAGCATATGCAAACTATTGGAGTATGCACCCTTCACTGCAGTTGAAAAAAAGAATAGAAACAAATGTATAATTTACAGATAAGAAGAACAACTTTTTTTTGCCGAAAATGTGGAAAATCTTCCAGATTACAATTGCAGGATTCGATGACTATGTTTGACACCTTGTTGCAAAAGTACAACTTCATCATCATAGGGCCACTCATCAATCTCGGTGGCATAAAACAAGTAGGCCAACGTTGTCAACAATAGTCAATAGGTCTAGATGAGAAGGTTCTAGTTCATCACAAGTGTCGTAATAGTTGTTGGCTTCCGCAGTGGGTACCAGAAGTTGTATCTTTTTGCAATGTGGCCAAAGATCGTTGTGGCATTTTGAAATTTACTTCATTATCTTTTCAAAGGGAGTGAAACCTACTCCTAACTTGTGGAACAAGTAAAATAACAGTAAAAAGTAATGATGCATCACATGTACTCCAAAGGCTCACGCTTAGCCAACACCCCTACCGACAGTCGTTATGAGGTCCTACAAAAACTACTGTAACAGAAAAGTGACGGTCTAATTGGACCAATAACCTAAAAAGGACATGGTCTCAGTACATGGACATCTAGAATTTTGAAACGACTGATGACTTTCAACTCCTTGCTATAGATCTAAAATGCATGTAAACAACTGTGTAACCTTTACTCAATTATAGTCTCTCAGAACAAATTGTTAACACAATATTGAAATAAACGAGCAATGTGTGAAAGCTCCATGAGGAAACAGAACAAAATTAATACTGTTGTCTAATCATAGGACAAGCATATAATGGATATTAAATGAATAAGCCAGTGCGTGAGAGTTTTAGAGCATCTCCAAGAGAGCCCCATAAACTCTCCCTAAATCAAATTAATAGAGTTTAATCTAAAAACCATCTCCAACAGCTCTCCAAAACAACTCACAGATTTATTCTCCCTAAATTCTCCTCATTTGTAGCTAGAAACAAGGGAAAAATTGAGGGCCCTAATACTTATATTTACAAGGGAATTAATGTTGTTGTGGTCCCAGATGCTAACGTGATCCAATACAAAGTTTTGTGGTCTACTTTTAGGGAGAACTGTGGGAGGAGACAAGAAAACTTCTCCCTAATAATTTTGGGGCTGCTACTAAAAACACTCTTTTGGGATCAATTTTTTGGGGAACTTTTGGAGATTCTTGTTCTTTATCACCTTTACTTTGAAAAGCATGATGTGTGGCACCAGAATACAACCCTGAAATGAATTGTCCAAACAGTTGATTCTTTCCTCAACGTCATAATCAAAAGCCGTCATACAGCATCAATTTAAACCGCATGTTGAAGTAGCCCAAACCCCTCCTAAATCTAGTCTTCTTGACACCAAAAGAGTTATGGCCCAAATCACCTAAAACCTAAAGCGGCGCTAGATTGGATCGACGACCCCCAACACCGGCAGCGCCAAAAACTACTCATAGATTCAATTAGCCACGAGACCGCATCACCAGACCAAACAGGACGTCCCCGATGCCCCACTCATTCCAATTCAAATCCTATACTGATCCTGCTTTCGTGATCTGCACAACTGCCGCTCCAATTCCCGGAGCCACGAAGCGATTCAACGCTGAAAAAAATACGCAGCAAAAATTTACAGGGCAATCGGTGTACTGACCTCTGGGAGACAAGGTACCGGAGATCGCCGTCCTTGACATTCTCGTCGGCCTCCCGCGTGAGCGCCTGGATGGTGTCCCGCTCCTCCTCCGGCGTGCACGGCAGACAGCTCTCCCCGTCGAGGAACCCCTCGGTGCTTGGTATCGTCATCTTCGCCACCCCCACACAGCAGCGCGCCCGATGCCGCGCTAACGCGCGATCGAATCTGTGCACAGGGAGACGCCTAATTGAATCGAATCTCGAGACCTAGGGTTTGGTTCAGCTTGGAGTTTGGTTTGGCAGCTGGGTGTTTTAATTGGAAGCAGGAAGATGGAGCGAAGCGGACGGAAGAGAAACGGAGACGAAGCCGAGAAAGAAAAGGGTAAACGAAATTAGAAAAGAAAAAGTAAATTTAATTCAATTTGAAAATTACGCGGTGCATTAATAGGTGTGACGACGAGCTGGAAGCCCCGCCCTTGCGCGTCGGGACGGTCGAGCCCGTCTCCCTGACACGTGAGGACGGCCTCGAGAAGGCCCCGTTATGGGAGATCGCGTAACGGGTGTGGGGTTCTGTTCCGTTTCACGGCGAGTATTCTGGAGGCACCCACCGCTGCTGCCCGTGCCGGCGGAGTCCAGGTTGGCTGATCCTGACGAGTGGGGCCCAACTCTGTTGATCCGTCATGCGGCTGGATCTCTTCTTCAGCAGCTTTCTAATATCTCATCCCATAGCTGAAAAATCGCTTTCTAAGCAATTAGACAAAAACACAAAAGACGTCTTCAATTTCTTTCTCCTCCCACCATCTTCGGCTACATCTCGCCATCGGCGCCCTATCTGTTGGCGCTCGCCTACTTGTGCCCATCGGCCGCCTGCTCGACTTGCCTCCCCCGACTGCGCACCGCCACGTTGCTTAGCAGTGCCTTGCACCACCATATTGCCATATGCGAGCTATGCCGTTGCGGTGACAGGAGGCGTCTTGGCCTCCGATGACGGACCAGCTTCGACAGCAACATGAGCTTGATTGAGGAACACCGGGAATGGAGGAGCAAAGGAGGTGTCACATGCCATGGCGGCGGAGGTTGCGCCATCCATTGAGAAGAAACGAGCGATGGTGTCTCATTGAGAGGAAAAAGACTCGATTTGGACGGCCCTCAAATCGGCGCATCGAGACGCAGTGATGGCCTGGGACGTCGTCTTAGTGCTCGAGGTGGCCGGGGACGACGGACGAAGACCGAATATGGCGAACGGCGGCGGGAGAGAGAGAGAGAGAGAGAGAGAGAGAGAAGGATAGAGGCGGGTAGGAGACAGAAAAAATACTCACGCTAGAAAAAAAGATAGTTAGGACGGGAAATGAGTGGCACCCAGCTAACGGGATGGGAGGGAGATCCCTAGTATAGTGGAGATGTAGGGGTGTTTATAGTAATGAAAAATTATCGAGGATAAGATTGGAGAACTCTTAGAGCAGTTTTTTCATCATAATATTTTTAATATCATAGTTTTTTTTGCTATTAGGGATGGAATTGGGGAATTGTTCGAATTGCTCTAAGGAGAGGTAATGGCAACAACAATGGGCCAATATGTTAAATTGCTAGCTAGGGAAGCTTTCAATAAAGTACTTGAAGATACTTGTGACACACCATAGTTTAGGAATAAAGTTTTGAATTTTTTGTTGCGAAGATGAGAAAAAGTTTCGAAGGGAAAATTCAACTCCTGTGATGATAAAATAATATTAACCAATAGATGTCTTAACAGCCTCTCAATATATATGATGGGCTTTTATCATCTGCATGATGGGACACACAGGAAAACGGATATGATCAGATCCAACTTCTTTTAACAAGGCATGGACAACAAATCAAAATATCATATGTTGCGATTGGACGCATTGACTAGACCCAAGGAATTTGGTAGACTTGGTATAATTAACAAAAGAATAAAGAATGATTGTTTCTTAGTAAAAAGGATTTGGAAGATAGAAAACAACAATAATGAAATGTGGTGTAGACTGCTAAAAGCCAAATATATGGATAATGATGGCTTTTCTATAGCAAGGACGCAAGATCCTCGTAGTTTCGCGCAAGGGTTATATGAAGTCAAACACCTTTTTCAATGGGGAGCAATATACAAAGATCATAATGGGAAGGAAACACGGTTATGGAATGATGTATGGCTGAAACAAGTCCCATTGAAGATTACCTACCTTCCCCTCTATGTTTCGCATATGTGATCATAAAAATATCTCTGCTCGTAGTACTTACATTCCTCTAGGTTTCTCATGTCAATGCAGATCCGAGACAATGAGACGCCTCATGCTTATCATCTTCAACAAAATTTGGTCTAACTAATCCTCATACTCATTGTTTCTAAGTAGATCTAGTTGTAGTCAAACTTCAACCTGAGCTCTATTTGTGAAATGATTTCAAGGTTTTGTAGTCAAATTCCTCCATGGCGCTTGATTCTGAAACATGTTCTCTTAGCACAATTTCATAATTCATTTTTGCCCCTTTGTTTTTCAGTTTTGTTACAAAATAGTTATGGAGGCATTAAGCTTGGTACCATGTGATCAAACTATTTCACTAGCATTGCAACTTCAATTCTCTCTAGCTAATTTATAGTCCAAAATGACCTTTTTTTTGTTTTTCAAATTTCTATTTACTTCAGTAAATATCCAATAGGTGTTAATAAGGACTGAAGCATGAAACATAAAAAACAAATCACAATGTTAAGTAGAGGTAGGATACACTACTTGGATGTAGGAACGAGGATGAGAAGTTACGCCATCTTCCTGATTTGTTTGTTAGAAATATATTTTGTGATTAAAAGGACCTTGATGTTGCCTAGAGGGGGGAGGGTGAATAGGCGAAATCTGTAATTTTAAAACTTAAAACAGGGATCAGTACAAAACCGATCAAACTGATTTGGTAAACCGGTCATACCTGTTTTGGTAGGGTTTGTTAACTCTAACTCTAACCTATACTCAAAATAGTGCTCCGATAGATGTTCCTTGCAAATGCACTTATTCTCTGCACAACATAAAAAAGCACACCCAAGTAGATCGAAGCGGAAGCACAATATGAGTTAGAAAACAAATAAGAGATACAAACCGAACAAGGAGACACAAGTGTTTATTTACCAAAGTTCAGATTCACCCCGTGAATCCTACGTCTTTGTTGAGGGAGCTTGAACCGCTCAAAAGCCAACTCCAAATTGGTCCTGTTTCAACCACTTTGCCCGATCCACTAGCTTGATCTTTTCCCTTTCGGAGGCAAAATCCCCAACCTTCAAAAACTGATTTGTGGCTCATCACAACTTGGGAGCTCGAGGGTAATGTTTAGCCATCTAGGAGGCTCATCTCCAAGTGCAACAAAGGCCACAATGTTTCTTGGTATAGCCACGCGGTGTTCAAGGCTTGGACTGCTTTCAAATACTCACTTAGCTCAAATCTCTCAACCCAACTCAAAGATTTTCACCAAATCACTCAAGTCTCATAAAGAGGTATTGGAGAGAGCTCAATATGACTGTTCGTTTGTTCTGAGATGCTCTGAAATCAACAGCACACGAAGGAAGGGGAAGATAGGTATTTAACCCTTTTCCCAAAACTAGTTGTTGGCTCTGTTAGGCAAAATCCGTCTGACCTGTATCAGAAACCGGTCTTACCTATTTTTGACCAGCACACCAACACATCTACACAAGGCACTCCACTCCAACCTCTTGGATCTTAGCTCACCAATACTTAAAAGAAAGGGAAAAGAAAAGAAAAGAAACTGGTCTGACCTATCGATTTTGTTTAGTTATAGAAAACAAGAAAGAAAGGGGAAAGAAAAGGGGAAAACAACAACCTAGGCTCAGCCCAGCCATTCTGGCCCACCCTGCGCCCCCTCTCTTTCCCCACTCTCCCCTCTCGGCCCACCCGCCCACGAGGCCAGCAGCCCGGCCAGCCTCCCCAGTACTGAAGGCGTACTCCTGAAAACCCGCTAGCGCCTCCCCCCTCTCTCACAAACAGGCGGGTCCCGCCTATCATCCTTGACCATTAGCGCAATTAGTGCTCCCTACCATTTCTTCCCCCGCGCATTCAAATTTCCGCTCGCGCGCTCACCCCACGACGCACCCAATCGCGCGTGCGTGATCGCTGCGATCGCTCGCACCCTTTGCCCCGCTTTCCCTTCCGAAATCGCTGCCACCGGCCTCAATTTTGGAAAGTGGCGAGATCACCGGCCTCTGCTCCCTGCCGAGCCACGGCAATCTTAATCCTCCTCCCCCTCCCGCCTATCTGTAAAAGTCGATGCCCGATGCCTTTGCGCACTTTCCTCGCCACACTCGAGCTTCTCTTCCCCCCCCCCCTTCTATTTAATTTACAAAATAGTTCATTTTACCTAAAATAAATAATAATGCTCTAATTAATTTAATATAAATTTTAATCTATTATATAAATTTAATAATTTAGTGGAATTTCAGTCACAAATAAAAATTAGAAATTTTGGAGTGTGACAATACTACCCCTCTTAAGAGGAATCTCGCTCTGAGATTATGCGTGGCTAGCAAGAAAAGGTTAGAGGTAGGCTTGCTTTCATTCTCCATCTTCAACTCAATTCACTCGATTGACCGGTTGTGCTTACTCTTGCAACTTCTCCAAAGGAAAATATTGACATCATTCTTTTAGTACATCTCTGGATCTTACTCTTCCATCGATGTCACCTAAGGAGTGTTCGCTTGAAGCTAGGAGTCGCACGTTGTCCCTTTCATGAGAAGATCCCAAAGTTATGATCGTTGTTTGGAGATGACCGAGATAAGGGTGCATCATCTTGTTGGTGCTACCTTCGAAGACTCTAATTGTTGAGTTCAACATATCCTAGGTTTGGTTAGGTCATAAGCGACTAGAGTAGAATAGAGTGAAGGTAAGATAGCAAAGAATAGAGAGAAACGATAACCCCAACTAAACTAAACCTAGGTATAACTAATGATGCAATAACAAAGCTAAACGCATTGCAAGCACACCAACACACAATCAAAGATCCAACTCAAACATAGCACACCACAAGCAAAACAAGACATACAATAAGCAACATCATTCTATCTAGAGGGCGGGAGCAAAGTAGAGAGGGGGAGAAGCTCGAGCACGACCAAGAAAGTGCACAGACACGTTAGGCATCGGCTTTTATAGAGGGGGAGGGGGAGGATTATGGTTGTCGCGGCTCGACAGGGAGCAGAGGCCGGCGATCTCGCTGCTTTCCAAAATTATAGCCAGTGGTGGCAATTTGGGAAGGGAAAGCGGGGCAGAGGGCACGGGCGATCGTGGCGGTCACGCGCGTGCGGTCGGGGGCTTTGTGGGGTGAGCGCAGGCAGAAATTTGAATGCGCAAGGGAATAAATGGCAGGCAGCATTGGAGGTCGGTGATGACAGGCGGGACCTGCCTGTCTATGTGAGAGAGAGGGGGAGGCGCTGGCGGGTTTTTAGGAGTACGCCTTTGGCCCTAGGGAGGCTTGCTGGGTTGCTGGCCTCGTGGGCTGGTGGACCGAGAGGGGAGAGTAGGGAAAAAGAGAGGGGTTGCAGGGTGGGCCAGAATGGCTGGGCTTAGCCTAGGTTGTTGTTTTCTCCTTTTCTTTTCTTTTCCCTTTCTTTCCTATTTTCTATAACCAAACAAAATCTATTCCTAGTCGAATTTTCAAATAACTTTTTGCACACAATAAAATCCTAATGCAACTAAACAAAGCAAACACTAATAATAATAATAACCTAAATTAATTTATTTAATTTAGAAAATAGTTCATTTTACCTAAAATAAATAATAGTGCTCTAATTAATTTAATATAAATTTTAATCTACATATAAATTTTATAATTTAGTGGAATTTCAGTCATAATCAAAAATTAGAAATTTTGGGGTGTGACAATACTACCCCTCTTAATAGGAATCTTGCCCCGAGATTCTGCCTGGCTAGCAACAAAAGGTTAGAGGTAGGCTTGCTTTCATTCTCCATGTTGAACTCAATTCACTTGATTGACCGGTTGTGCTTACTCTTGCAACTTCTCCAAAGGAAATCTTGACGTCCTTCTTTTATGTCTCTAGATCTTACTCTTCCATGTGTGTCACCTAAGGAGTGTTTGCTTGAAGCTCGGAGTTGCGTGTTGTCCCTTCCGTGAGAAGATCCCAAAGGTACGATCGTTGTTTGGAGATGGCCGAGATAAGGGCGACCTGTCTTAGGTACTGGCGTCATCTTGTTGGTGCTACCTTCGAAGACTTTGATGGTTGAGTTCAACATCTCCTGGGATTCGTTAGGTCATAAGCGACTAGAAGAAAATGGAGTGAAGGTAAGATAGCAAAGAATAGAGAGATACAATAACCCCAACTAAACTAAACCTAGTTATAACTAATGATGCTATAACAAAGCTAAACGCTTTGCAAGCACGCTAACACACAATCAAAGATCCAACTCAAACATAGCACACCACAAGCAAACACAAGACATACAGTAAGCAACATCGTTCTATCTAGCGATTATTATTCTAAAATAGGAAGGATCTAAACCACGGTTTTTTGGAAAGTCTTTCTTCCTGTGGAGTGATGACCAATTTGTTCAATCTTGTGAAGAGCCTCCAACTTCGACTTTTGATCTTCATCTTCATACTAAGAAGAACCAGCTGATCCTATCTTCCGTGTCATTCATCTTGTTCATGATAGCGTAAGCCGGCCAAACTAATATTTTGAAAGGGAAAAGGAATAGTAGAAATAGCATTTTGTCATTCATTTGAGAATAGGCAAGTAAAGAGAAACTAAGAAGAGAGGATAGAAGATATAAGAGTTTTGTAGAGATAAAAGTTTTCCAAATACTAGTTTTGAAAATAGAACCTATGGCATGACCATTCTATCTAGGCTTACGTCCGACGATCGATATAGCTCTAATACCACTTGTCACACCCGGTTTCAACGACTAAAACTGAATGCATCTGTATGCGTGCCCAAGATCAGGTTTTCACGCACATAGGACAATAATTGTGATAAATGAATAATATATTTTCTTTATTAAATAGATAATATTATTACAAGGATGACCCGTAGGTCAAAACAAAAAGATTACATTGCAGCGGAATAAACTAAGCATTGGTGTCCTTCAATTCCCACAGGAAGTCGACAAGAAGACCGCATGCCTAGTCTCCTCCATCATCTTCATAGTTGTACGAACCTTCTCCTATAGCTGAGCAACAATATGGTATAGTGCAACAGTGATTACATGTCATACTTAGCAAGTGGGGGAAAAGATGAAATGGGGCTTAGACAAGGAAGGCTTATTGGGGCTTATTGCATGAGCTTTTAGTTTACAACAACATCCTATTTGCTATGTGAGGTCAGCCCAACCATCAATCCACAAGGTGCTATCCAAGCCAAGTCCAAACCCATCCACCAACCAACCATCCCAACCCATAACCACTAATCAAGTGAGGATTCCAGGCCACTCGTGACCGTGAGCATGACTGTCATGACAATTTGATACTCTGCAGAGTTTGTACCACTTTACCCAAAAGTTTTGACTCCCATTGTGCCCGTGGACGCGACCCACATTACACACTTCCTTTGGTGTGTGGCAGGGTTTCACTACGAGGCTTGTCCAAAGGGTCTCCCAGTACATGCTAGCCACAAAGGTTTCACTCCCGTCCAAAAGTGACAGCCCATCAACAAGCAGCTCATCACCCCAGGAGCCCCCTCTTGAGCCATTCGGATACAAGGACAGTCCTCTTGACTTTAATTCCCCGCTCCACCAAATGCTGCACCAACACTAGGAGAACACCATATTACTAGGACAAGCCTTACCCATATCGGTCTTGTGATGGCACTGTTTTCCTGGGTCATCGCTCTAAGAATCGGTCCTTATGATCTACAACAAGCATACCACCACCCAACATATGCCAACGGCACCACATCCATTCCATCGAGCTTGTTTAGATCCTTAAGTTCATGTTGCTAAAAGAATTACCAAATTATTCTCAATATGACATTGTTAATTAGTCAACATTAATTGAACCCAACAACCCAATAAGCAACTAAGCATGTCTACCCATAGTCAATTAAACCTCTAGTTCAAGGCGACAAGGAAAAGATAAAGCAATACTAGTAAACCCTAACAATAGGTACCCATTAATTTGGCACAAGCATACAATTCTAAAACAATCATTCATAATAAGAGCAAAATGCATCAAGGACACTTGCCTGAAAATAGATGTTGCTGCTCACTCATCTTGAACCTTGTCTTCATGTCTACGTGTGATTCTGATGCATATTCCTCTGTTCGTTGCAATCATCAGAAAAGAACACAAACAAAGAAACTAAGAAATAGTACATCAAACAGTAACAACTAAGATAAAATCAGTACTAAAAGATAGTACTCGTTGCTATGATCGCGTGAGCGCAAGAATTGACTAAATCGAACTTATGAATAAAAAGTTACAAAGGTTTGAATTTATAGGGTTAAAATAGTAAAATCAGAAAAAGAAGTACTAGCAGGTACTATTCATTGCTACGATCATGTAGGCAGAAAAATTACTTAGATTGGAGTTACGGTTGAAAAGTTACAAAGATCTGAAGTTTTAGGGACTAATATAGTAAAAACAGATAGTTTAGGGACCTAAAAGTAATTTTTAGAACAGTATAGGAACTAATTTGTAAAATATCAGGGTGGAAATACAATATTTGAAAAGTTTGGGACTAAAATGTAAATTGTTAAGGGTTTAGGGGCCTAAGTATAAAATTACAGGACTAAGATATAATTAAAAACAAATACAGGGGTGTTCTCGTAAAACTATTGGGCTAAAATATTATTTAAGAAAAGTATAGGGGGTTCTCTATAAAAATACTATGCTAAAATTAATTAATTTATAACTCAGGGGTCTAAATATAAATTAATAAGGTTCTGTAGAAAAAAATAGGTTTAAAATCTTATTTAATCGAAGTACAGGGGCCTATATGCACAATCCTAACATTATCCAAGAATTAGCAAATTAAATTAAATGAAAAACCCTGTGGACTGGGTCTATGGGTTTTGTGGACCTACAGTGGACCAGAACATACCCCTTCGAGGGATCTAATCCTGGCCATTGATCAAGAGATGAACGACCAGTAGGGGCTTTGGCGAGGTGGTGCTCGCCGACAGCCATCCCGGTGGCGGTGCAGGACGAGGTTCACCGGAGGTCACCGGAGACGAACCTCTGGTGGCCGGATTTTGGCCGGGAGAGGGGGAGAAGTGAAAATGCCTAGAGGGGTGGGGGGGGTGTGAATAGGCACAAATCCCTGAAAATAACTTAATAATAAAAGTTAAATACGTAGTGTCGGACTTGTCGACGATCGTGAGTAAAGTGCACCTACTTGTCCGATGGCACGGGATAGAAAAGTAGATCGGGCGATTAAAACTTAAAACTAGTGCAAAACAAGCTAGGAACAAGTGATTACAATCTAGATGAAGTTGTAGAAATGAGGAAATGAACTATCATGCACCCTACAAAAGTTAATTTAAGAAATACGAAGCAAACCCTAACTAGCAAGAGTGAGATCAAGAACAAGTAAATGAAGGGCAAGTAATAAAGCACACAAGAGACACGGGATTTTTCACCTAAGTTCAGCTCCACAAAGAAGCCTACGTCTCCGTTGAGGGATCCACAAAGAACCAGGTCTCTTTCAACCCTAAACCTCTCCAAGTGATCACAAAGATCAAACTCGGTGTTCCACTAGCAACTCCACAAAAGGAAGGGTCAATACAAACTTCCCAAGGCATCACCACACGATTTGGAAGCTCAACGGGGACCTCTAACCGTCTACGGGATGAATCCCCAAGAGTAACAAACACAAGAGTTGTCGACGGTGAGGATGAACTAGTGCTCAAGAGAATGGAAGCTTGGAGGAGTAGTGGTACTTCAATCTTCTCTCAATCCCTTCTCAAATCAAGATTGGAAGTAAGGGAGGAGAGTTGGGGGGAGCAAAGTGAGCTTGAGAGTGTTTTTGAGTGGATTGAGTGACCAACCAGCCAAAGGGCGAGATAGGGTTCTATTTATAGCCCATGGAGAAAAAGAGCCGTTTTGGGGTATTTCTCAGATCTGTATCGGACAAGTCCGATGAATCAAAGTGGCACGATTACTAGAGTCCGAAAGACATGCCCGATGCCTCGGACAAGTCTTGTCCATTGGACAAGGTCGATGGTCATCGGACATGTCCGATGACAGAAGGTGGTAGAGGTGCTAGAGTCCGATGGACTTGTCCGATGCCTCGGACAAGTCTTGTCCGTCAGACAAGTCTGATGTTCATCAGACATGTCCGATGACACAAGATGGCAGAGGTACTAGAGTCCGATGGACTTGTCCGACACGTCGGACAAGTCCGATGAAAAACCTTTGGAAAAGTGTATTTGGCTGGGAAAAGGAATTTTAGCACTTAGTTCACCTTCGCTTCACATTTTTGTCTCCCTCTTAATAGTACGACTTTTCCTGTACTCAAGATTTAAAATAAAAACTCCATGAACTTCATTCTTGAGCATATCTGAATTTCATCTTTGAAACACTTTGCCATCTTCTTTTCTCCTTTTTGCTTTTATGCATTTCTTTCACCAAACTTTGAAGTGTTATCTATACACATGCTCAATAAAATATTAGTCCATTCTTAATTGTATTGATGCCAATCATCAAAATAAAATTAGGGGCCTAGATGCACTTTCAATCTCCCTCTTTTTGGTGATTGATGACAATATAACTAGATTTCATAAAAAATATTCAATGAGGTTTACTTTGTGATAAAAAGAGGTGTGGAGCTCCCCATAAATATGTGCATGAGTGAAGTGATAAGCAATAATAACAAGTGTACATCTCTTAGAGAAAAGTGTGAGAGCTCCCCCTAACACCATGCATGAATGTCAATTTGCAACAAATAGCCATAAGAAATGAAAACAATGCAAATGACATACGAATTCACACAAATGCGTTTGGAAAGAGAAAACCAACAAAAATATGCTCAAGAAACTCAAATAAGTTCACAAGCCACAAATTAAGATCTTACAAGCAAGCACATAACCAATACGAATACAAGATAGGAAATTGTCCATCAAACTCACCACTCACAAACTAAAGCGATAGATAGATAGATAAATCAATACACTTCTCCCCCTTTGGCATCAAGACACAAAAAGGAGAAAAGCAAAGACACTAGGGAAGACGATCTTCTACTCATCGTCATAGTCTTCATCGTCTTCATCTTCATCCTCATCTTCATCTTTATCATCAACAACTGGTGCCTTGCCCTTGCGCTCTCGGAGAGCATATGCAGCAGAATCCTCTTCCTCCTCTTCTTCTCCCTCATCATCATCAAAATAAACATGCTGACCACTAGAGGCCGCTCCGATGTCAAACTGAGGTGGTGGAGGATAGTAACCAAAGTAGTTCATCTCCTCCGGAGTGAAGGTGGCAGTCGGATCAGCATAAGCAGGCGAGTAAGAGTCTTCCGCTGGAGGCGATGGAGGAGGAGGAAGTTCACAATTCATCTTATCCATAATGATCTTCTGGTTCCTCTCAATAACATCCATCCTTTGATTTATGTTCCAACACATGCCAAGAAGGGATTTGAACATCTTCATAATCACGCTTCTCTTCCCACCAGGTGGCGGAGGGACCCTGGAAGATCCAGTGCCCCTAGTAGCAGCCTTAGGAGGCTGAGGAGAGGAGGGCTGAGCTGCAACAAAATACTGACCGGAAGTGGTGTCGGGAGTTCAATTCGAAGGTATCTGAGGCTTGAGACTCTGGTGCTTTATATCCTTATGGAAAGTCTGCTTCGAGACTTTCTCAATCATGCACATGATGTACGGAGCATAGGCACAGGCACGCTTTGGAGAGACTGAGATATCCCACATCTCCTGATAGATGTAATCAAACACATCAAATTGTTCCTCCCTATGAACCCAGCGAAGGATGTCTCTCTGATAGGCAAGAATACGGTCAGAATTACCCCCACGGGGTGCTAGAGTGCTCCTCATGATTCGAAAAAGAACTAAGAAAAAGGGCTGAAGTCCATTGGAAAGAGGCGGATCACAGTTATCTGGGTCAGTGTACATGTTCCTCATAGCCTCGGCATCCATGTGGTTGTTTTTGTGCACCTTCTTCTACTGCTTGTGAGAATCCTTGAGTCCTATCATGGAAGCAAACCTAGAGAAGGTGCAAGAGTACTTTGTACCATTTGTCATCCATGTCATGGATTTAGCATTATCATCAAAATACACAGTGGAGTAGAACTATGCAATGATCTATGTGTTCCACGAGTAGTTGAAGGTTAGGACCGTCTTGATCCCATGATGCTCACAGGCTGCCATCACTTGATTGAGCAGTGGGTGCTTCCTATCCTTCATGTATTTCCAATCAAGCCACTTCATCACAACAACCGAATTCTTCATACGGAGATAGGTGGAGCGGTACTAGTCGGCATGGAAATGAGCCCAAAACCGAAAGTCAGCTGCCTCCTTGTCATAAGAGTAGTAGTTGATCAAGTGGGCTTTAGTGCATGTCTCAATGGAGGCATGTAGGTAGTCCACAATGTCTCATCCGGAGTTCTCCACCTCAGCTGGAGGATGCATGACCCAAATGAGATCCGTGGGTTCCTCTGGTTCTTCTCTTTCAGCCGTCCGCAAAGTGGTTTTGCGTATGCAATGAGCAACGACCTTCCTCCTCTTTGGAGCTTGACTTTGATCCTCACTGTTCTTGGTCCTCTTTTCCCTCAAAGGTGATGCACCCGAATCGGCCATACTGAAGAATAGAGCAAGCAACTAATTAGGAGAGGTCATGGAGATGTATACGAGAGAGAGAGAGAGAGAGAGCGAGAGAGAGAGAGAGAGAGAGAGAGAGAGAGAGAAAGAGAGGTGGACTCATGAATAGAATGGGCTTTCAAAAATTCTACAGGTCGTCGGACATGTCCGATGATCATAAAGAAAGTCCAACACATTGGACTTTCCCGATGGTCATCGGACTTGTCTGATGACACACAGGATTTTCAAAGAGCCCATCTCACTCATGGATCCACCACTAAAATCGACTGAAAATACACCTACCGCGACTACAACTAACTAGGAGCTATCTTCATGGACCAAAGATGCAAGAGAAATAGGATTCTAGAAAATCCCTTGAGAAATATCCCTAACCCTAATGGAGAGAGAGGGGATTAGGGTTAAACCTTGCAAAAACGAAGGGGAATTAGACTACTTTGATGGAGGAGATCTGATGAGGACATCACTCCTATGGATACGCACAACACTCCTCCAATTCTGGACTTGCAAGGTCCAATGACTAGAGCTCGTGCACGACGACTAAATTTAGAGGTGAGCTCGTTCCTACGTTCTTTGCTATATGTTACTTTTGAGAATGGGTTGCTACCTAATGATTATTTTATGATTAGAAACCATGGAGAGGACCAGGAGATGATGGGAGAAGGAGTTGGGAACATGGAGGACCAGCAAGGGCTTGGAAGCCAAAGTGGAGGCTCAATCAAAACCGACTTCGAGTCTGTTTCGGGGCCCAGGACCAGTATGCACTAAAACAGTCGCCCAGGACGCATACGGACTCGGATTTGGACGTTCTACATATGCACGGAAAGATAAGGCGAAGACCTTTCCAATGCCGTCGGCCTCATGTGAAAATTCATCTGGAGTCATCGGGAATCGTCAAAACAAGAGAGAGTCTAGAATCTGTGTCGGTGCTGCGTCGCCTATTTTTGGCCTTTAGGCTTTGTATCTAGTTGAGCCCAATTAGGGGCGCATCCAGAGGGTCTTGCACGACCCTAGGGTCTTTATATACAGCCACCGCCGCACCATTAGGGTTTGGGTTTTGCTTAGATCAATTCTGTTCATAAACAGTTTTGCCGTTCATCGGTTTGTGAGACCCCAACTTGAGAGTTTAATCATACATCTGCAATTGTGTTGCATTCTTCGTTGTTCTTGCTTGTGTTCTTGATTCGCAGGCAGGGATTAGCCTTCTCGGTGAGGTCAATCGTCTTTGGACAGTTGATAACCAGAGGAGACGTCGTGCTGCGATTGCGGGGTTTAGAACGTGCTGTTCTGAAGCCGGATCGATTTGTGTGTCGCCTCCGACCAAATCAACTTACCAAGAACCTTTCGGAAGATCGGGAACCCTTGTTCACATCAAGTGATAATCAGAGCTTTAGGTGCACCGTCAGGTTCGCACTACCCTTTAGTTTTGTTTTCGTGTTCTTCCTATCGTCCACAGAAAATACCAAAAAAATTTTTCCCCCGCCCATAACCACGTGTTTAGTGATGAGGACATCACTCCTATGGATACACACAACACTCCTCCAAATCTGGACTTGCAAGGTCCAATGACTAGAGCTCGTGCACGACGACTAAATTTAGAGGTGAGCTCGTTCCTACGTTCTTCGCTATATGTTACTTTTGAGAATGGTTTGCTACCTAATGATTATTTTATGATTAGAAACCATGGAGAAGACCAGGAGATGATGGGAGAAGGAGCTGGGAACGTGGAGGACCAGCAAGAGCTTGGAAGCCAAAGGGGAGGCCCAATCAAAACCGACTTCGAGTCTGTTTCGGGGGCCAGGACCAGTCTGTACTAAAACAGTTGCCCAGGACGCATACGGACTCGGATTTGGACGTTCTACATATGCACGGAAAGATAAGGAGAAGACCTTTCCAATGCCCCGGCCTCATGTCAAAATTCATCCGGAGTCATCGGGAATCGTCAAAACAAGACAGAGTCCAGAATCTGTGTCGGTGCTGCGTCGCCTATTTTTGGCCTTTGGGCTTTGTATCTAGTTGAGCCCAATTAGGGGCGCGTCCAGAGGGTCTTGCACGACCCTAGGGTCTTTATATACAGCCGCCGCCGCACCATTAGGGTTCGGGTTTTGCTTAGATCAATTCTGTTCATAAACAGTTTTGCCGTTCATCGGTTTGTGAGACCCCAACTTCGAGAGTTTAATCATACACCTGCAATTGTGTTGCAATCTTCGTTGTTCTTGCTTGTGTTCTTGATTCGCAGGCAGGGATCAGCCTTCTCGGCGAGGTCAATCGTCTTTTGGACGGTTGATAACCAGAGGAGACGTCGTGCTGCGATTGCGGGGTTTAGAACGTGCTGTTCTGAAGCCGGATCGATTTGTGTGTCGCCTCCGACCAAATCAACTTACCAAGAACCTTTCGGAAGATCGGGAACCCTTGTCCACATCATTTAGCCTTTGCATATTTCAATTTCAGAGTCCGTAGTATTGAGTTTGTGCCCTAGTTCTTGTTTAGTCGCTGGTTTAGTTTGTGTTTTTGTCATCAGTAGTGTTTCCCTTGCAACCCTAGCCGCCATCCCCTTCACCATCCTCGGTTTTGTCGGCTTTATGTGCTAGGGTTGATTGATCAACACGCCCACCCTAATCCCACCCTAAACCTACCCTCACCACCTCGGACCAATTTTCACATATTCCACTTTCCGCTGCATCCACCTCGCCAAAAAAAAAATCCCTACCCGACCCCAAGCCGACACGGGTTTCACTCAAACCCCCGGTTTCTTCATAACCGATTTCGACACCCCTTCGGTAAAACAGCCATAACTTTTCGCTCGGTTGTCCATTTTGGCTGAAATTTTTACAGGAGATTCTTGACAAAAAGTTGAGCATACCCACAGTAGGCTATGCTTTGTGTGCCCTCATCAAAAAATTCAAAACAAATCGGGAAGATAAAGGAAAAATTCATTCAAGTTGAAACCCGACGTTTTCTGAAACTTCAAGATTTTCTGTAGGCCACGTCCTAGCTCGGTTTGAGCTGAAATATTTTGTGGTTTCTCCCCGTTTTCTTGTGAGTTGGAAAAAAATATCAAAAAAAAATAAAATAATAAAAAAGAAATTTGGGATTCCTACTAGTGCTCCATCTAGCCCCCTGGAATTTCTGAGTTTGGCTGTTTTACATTAAGCGCCCTATAATAAACTGTGTCCCTTTGTCTCCTTGTTTCTTCTTTGCTATCACTACTGTTCTAGGACATAGTTAGACCAGCAACTAGGGATAAGTTATTTGGGCACTTATTCAGCTTTACTATCTGTTTTTGATTTGTGTGCCACTCATATATATATATTTGGCCTTCCTAGCTCTACATACTTCTTCTGGACAGCACATAGGTTATTTGGTAACCCTTGCAATCATGGAACACTTCTCTCTGGTATCCTTCGCTTTGTTGTTTTCAGAACTTTGTAAGAGCTTTGCAAGAAGCTTCCTTTTGCTGTGTTGAGAGGCACCACTGCTTAGTAGTTTTGTAGGGATAACCTTCACTTTTTGTTTCCTGTTTTGGTGTTTCTGATGTCAGGAAGCGATGGAGAGGGTGCTTCACCCTCAAAATTGGATGAGTGCATGAGCCAAGATCAGTTACAGAAGGCTTTGCAGGCAGTTCAGAGTGATTTGGCAGAGACGATCACCAGGGCCGTCACCGACGCCGTCACCAAGCTTCACCTGGGAGAAAGCATTGAGCGATTGGATAAGAGAGTCTCTAAACTAACCGATCAGGTTGTCGAATTGGAGACCGCTCACAAGACCAACAACAACACCAACACCAACACCAACACCAACACCAACACCAACACCAACAACGACGTTGAAGACGATCATGATGAAGCAATGGTGTATAAGGCTGATGGCACCGTCGATAGGTCAGCTACAAGGACCGCAAGGTTACGACGTCGTTTGCAACGTAACCCTCAAGATATGGGTGGTTTCCACAACCACAACCGTCGCACACAAGGTAACCATGCTCCAGATGACCCGTATGCTAAAATTAAGTTCTCAATTCCTTCGTTTTCGGGTCAGTACGATGGTGATGCTTACCTTGATTGGGAAATGACGGTAGAACAAAAATTTAATGCCCACCTTGTTCCTGAACAACATAGAGTTAGACAAGCCACTAGTGAGTTTAAGGACTTTGCTATTGTTTGGTGGAGTGGTCTAGCTGCTGAAACCGATTTGCCTACTACATGGGAAGAACTTAAGGTAGAAATGCGTGATCGTTTTGTTCCTCCTTCTTTTTATAAAGGAATTCGTAATAAACTGCAGCGTTTAGATCAAGGAGATAAAACTGTTCAGGAGTATTTTAGTGAGCTTCAGAAAGGTTTGATTCGTTGTGCTGTGGTTAAAAAAGTAGAGGATCAGATTTGCCGCTTTTATTCTGGTTTGAGAAAAGAAATTCAGGACATCCTTGATTATAAAGAATTTTATACCCTCAACCAGTGTTTCCAGTATGCTATGCTTGCAGAGAAAGAATCACAGGGACTTTTTCAGGCTTTTGAGGAGTACAGCAAGTCCAGGAATTTCTACCCACCACGGTCGACGGGGACTTCGGGGCTGCCCAAGCCATCTTTCTGGCCGCCGCCACCAGCTAGTGTTGTTTCTGCAGCACCAAGATCAGCCCCTGCCCCTTCTACGCGCTCAGGTAAAAATTCTGTGCAGGTACCGGCTAGTAGTGCCTCCTCTGTTGCTTCGACGGGACGCACTACAGGGATTCAGTGCCACCGCTGCCATGGTCTTGGCCATGTGCAGAAAGATTGCCCAAGTAGGCGGGCATATGTGGCGACAGATGATGGCGATTACAAGAGCACCTTCGATGTGGAGGATGAGGAGGAGGATGTCGCTGCCACCAGCGGTGACCTCGTCCTTGGAGGCGGAGATACCATGAGCTACATGAATATTATTGTGCAGCGTGTGCTTAGCACACAAATCCAGCAGCCCGAGATGATGCAGCGACATAACTTGTTCCAGATTTTCTTCGTCATCAAGAACCGTCGAGCACGTGTCATCATTGATGGAGGAAGCTGCAACAATTTGGTGAGTTCTGATGTGGTTAAGAAGCTTGATTTGACCACACGCCCACATCCACATCCATACTACATTCAGTGGTTAAATGACTCTGGAAAAGCTAAGGTAATACAAACTTGCAGAGTTCCTTTTTCCATTGGTTCCTATGTGGATTCTGTTGATTGTGATGTTGTACCCATGTAAGCTTGTTCACTTTTATTGGGTAGACCTTGGGAATTTGATAATGATGCTGTACACCATGGTAAAAGTAATAAGTACACTTTTATGCATAAAGGAACTAAAATTACTTTGTTACCAATGACCCCTGCTGAAATTGTACAAGCTGATTTAGAACGAGCTGCTAGTTTGAAAAATAAAAGCCCTGAAATTCAGCAACCTGTTAATTCTGCTTCTACACCAAGTAATGTTAATGATTCTTCAAGTTCTAAGGGTGCTGCAATTAAATTACAAGGTCGTTCATGTCTTGCCACAAAATCTGAGCTTGCTGAAATTTCTACTGATGATATTTGCTATGCTTTGATATGCAAACAAGCCTTGTTTTCTCTTGGTGATATTGCTTCTAGTGCTTTGCCTCCTGCTGTCACTAACCTTTTGCAGGAGTATGAGGATGTTTTCCCAGCTGAGATACCCCCGGGATTGCCACCTTTGAGAGGGATTGAGCATCAAATTGATTTGATTCCTGGTGCTACTTTACCAAACCGTGCTGCTTATAGGACCAACCCTGAGGAGACTAAGGAGATACAACAACAAGTCCAAGACCTTTTGGATCGTGGGTATGTTCGTCAATCACTTAGTCCTTGTGCTGTTCCCGTACTTTTGGTTCCTAAGAAAGATGGTTCTTGGCGTATGTGTGTAGATTGTAGAGCCATTAATAACATTACTATTAGGTATCGTCATCCTATTCCTAGGCTAGACGACATGCTTGATGAGTTATGTGGTGCTATAATTTTCACTAAAATTGATTTGCGTAGTGGCTACCATCAAATTAGAACGAAACTTGGAGATGAATGGAAAACAGCTTTCAAAACCAAATTCGGGTTGTATGAGTGGTTAGTAATGCCTTTTGGGTTGACTAATGCACCCAGTACTTTCATGCGTTTGATGAATGAGGTTTTAAGACCTTACATTGGCAAATTTGTGGTTGTTTACTTTGATGATATCTTGATTTATAGCAAATCCATGGATGATCATATGATTCATTTGCGTGCTGTTTTTGATGCTTTGTGAGTTGCACGTTTATTTGGTAACCTTGAGAAGTGCACCTTTTGCACGGATCGAGTCTCTTTTCTTGGCTATGTTGTGACTCCACAGGGAATTGAGGTGGATGAGGCGAAGATTGAAGCCATAAAGAGCTGGCCTGTACCAAAAACTATCACACAGGTGAGGAGTTTTCTTGGTCTTGCAGGTTTCTACCGCCGCTTTGTCAAAGATTTCAGCACCATTGCTGCACCATTGCATGAGTTGACAAAGAAGGGCGTTGACTTCTATTTTGGTAAGGTACATCATGAGTCTTTTGATGCTTTGAAGGACAAACTTACACATGCAGCATTGCTGCAATTACCTAATTTTGATAAGACTTTTTGAGCTTGAATGTGATGCTAGTGGTATAGGCATTGGTGGTGTTTTGATGCAAGATGGTAAACCTGTTGCGTACTTTAGTGAGAAAATTACTAGGCCTGTTTTGAATTATTTCACGTCTGATAAGGAACTATATGCACTTGTACGTTCTATAGAGACGTGGCGTCATTATTTGTTGTCCAAAGAATTTGTTATTCATTCTGATCATGAATCACTTAAGTATATTCGTTCTCAATGCAATTTGAACCGTAGACATGCTAAATGGGTTGAGTTTATTGAGTCTTTTCCTTATATTATTAAACATAAGAAAGGGAAGGATAATGTGATTGCTGATGCTTTATCTAGGCGATATACTTTGTTGTCTCAACTTGATTGTAGAATTTTTGGACTTGAGGCAATTAAAGAACAATATGTTGCTAATGTTGATTTTAAAGATGTATTGCTGCACTGTAAAGAAGGTCGTGCTTAGAACAAATTTGTGTTGAATGATGGTTTCTTGTTTAGAGCTAACCGCCTATGCATTCCAGTTGGTTCCATTCGTCTTTTGTTGTTGCAGGAGGCGCATGGAGGTGGATTGATGGGTCATTTTGGTGCTAAGAAGACAGAGGATATTTTGGCCATACACTTCTTTTGGCCATGGATGAGGAAAGATGTTGAGCGTTTTGTTGCTCGCTGCACTACATGTCAAAAAGCTAAGTCTCGATTGAATCCACATGGTTTATACATGCCACTTCCTGTTCCTTCTATTCCTTGGGCGGATATTTCTATGGACTTTATTTTAGGACTGCCTAGGACTAAGAGGGGGAGCGATAGCATTTTTGTTGTTGTGGATCGTTTTTCCAAGATGGCACACTTTATATCATGTCATAAAACTGATGATGCTAGTTATATTGCTGATCTTTTTTTCAAAGAAATTGTACGTTTGCATGGTATGCCTTCTACTATTGTTTCAGATCGTGATGCAAAATTCTTGAGTCATTTTTGGGGCACGCTTTGGAATAAGTTGGGTACAAAGTTGCTATTTTCTACAACTTGTCATCCACAAACTGATGGACAAACTGAGGTTGTGAACCGCACTTTGGGTACTATGTTGCGAGCTATTTTGAAGAAAAATTTGAAGCAACGGGAAGAATGCTTACCTCATGTTGAGTTTGCTTATAATCGGACAACACATTCTACTACCAAGGTAAGTCCATTCAAGGTAGTGTATGGTTTTGATCCCCGTACTCCACTTGATATACTTCCTCTACCTATTAATGAGAGAGTTCATGTTGATGCTAAGGAGCGTGCTGAATTTATTTTGTAAACGCATGAGACCACTAGACTTAGCATTGAAAAGATGAATGAAAAGTATAAAATTGCTGGTAGTAAGGGTAGAAAGGAAGTAAAGCTTGATATAGGAGATTTAGTGTGGTTACACTTAAGGAAGGATAGATTTCCAGAATTGAGAAAGTCTAAACTAATGCCTAGAGCTGATGGTCCATTCAAAATAATGGAGAATATTAATGATAATGCATACAAACTTGAGTTGCCTCCCGAGTTCGGGGTTAGTCCTACTTTTAACATTTCAGATTTGAAACCATATTTGGGAGAAGAGGATGAGCTCGAGTGCAGGACGACTCCACTTCAAGAGGGGGAGGATGATGAGGACATCGCTCCTATGGATACGCACAACAACCATGGAGAGGACCAGGAGATGATGGAAGAAGGAGTTGGGAATGTGGAGGACCAGCAAGGGCTTGGAAGCCAAAGTGGAGGCCCAATCAAAACCGACTTCGAGTCTGTTTTGGGGTCCAGGACCAGTCTGCACTAAAACAGTCGCCCAGGACGCATACGGACTCGGATTTGGATGTTCGACATATGCACGGAAAGATAAGGAGAAGGCCTTTCCAATGCCGCCAGCCTCATGTCAAAATTCATCCGGAGTCATCGGAAATCATCAAAACAAGAGAGAGTCCAGAATCTGTGTCGATGCTGCGTCGCCTATTTTTGGCCTTTGGGCTTTGTATCTAGTTGAGCCCAATTAGGGGCACGTTCAGAGGGTCTTGCACGACCCTAGGGTCTTTATATACTGCCGCCGCCGCACCATTATGGTTTGGGTTTTGCTTAGATCAATTCTGTTCATAAACAGTTTCGCCGTTCATCGGTTTGTGAGACCCCAACTTCGAGAGTTTAATCATACATCTGCAATTGTGTTGCATTCTTCGTTGTTCTTGCTTGTGTTCTTGATTCGCAGGCAGGGATTAGCCTTCTCGGCGAGGTCAATCATCTTTGGACGGTTGATAACCAGAGGAGACATCGTGCTGCGATTGCGGGGTTTAGAACGTGCTGTTCTGAAGCCGGATCGATTTGTGTGTCGCCTCCGACCAAATCAACTTACCAAGAACCTTTTGGAAGATCGGGAACCCTTGTTCACATCAAGATCTCCTTGACCTCCAAACTTGCTCCAATGGATGGTGGAGGAGGGAGATCGCCTTGGATCGCCAATGGGGGTTGTCCTTCAGGAGAGAGAAAAGCTGGGAGATGAATGAGAGGGGTTTGACTGAAGGGGTAAGTCGGGCTGGGTTAAAGGGTCGAAACCTGGAGGCGTCAGACTTGTCCGATACTTGTCGGACTTGTCCGACACCAGACAGAACAGGGTTCAACTAAGAAGAAAGAGAGAGAGGAGATTTTTAAAATAATTTTTGATGGACAAGGGCAGGTCTTGACATCGTATGACCAGTCAACAATCATCAAATCACAACAATGACCATACTTTGACAAGATTTGATCTAGAGATCAAAAACCAACTTCAATAGCATAAATAATAGGTTTTTGACATAAAGCAATGTTTTTTGCAATAATAAAGCAATCACCAATTAGATGTACACATTCGCTACATCACATTGCTAGAGTCAAGAATATTTAGTTTACTCCTAAGATAGCAAAATCTCTCCTCATATAGTGGCTTGGTGAATATATCGACTAGTTGTTCTTTGGTTCGCACATGACTAACCTCTATATCCCCATTGATAAAATGATCTCTCAAAAAGTGGTGGTGGATATCTATATGCTTTGTGCGCGAATGCTCAACGGAGTTATAAGCAAGCTTTATGGCACTCTCATTGTCACATAGGAGAGGAACACGGTTCAACTTATAACCGTAGTCCCTTAGAGTTTGTCTCATCCAAAGTACTTGTGCACAACAACTACTAGCTGCAACATACTCCGCTTCGACCGTGGAAAGTGCAACGGAATTTTGTTTCTTGGATGACCATGACACTAGGGACCTACCCAAGAATTGGCATGTCTTGGAGGTGCTCTTTCTATCTACCTTATCCCCGGCATAATCCGCATCGGAATAGCCTATAAGGTTGGACATTGAACCCTTAGGGTACCAAAGCCCTAGGTTGGGTGTGTGAACCAAATATCTCAATATTCTCTTAACGGCCACCATGTGACACTCCATAGGAGCGGCTTGAAAACGTGCACACATACACACACTAAGCATGATATTGGGCCTAGATGCACAAAGATAAAGCAAAGATCCTATCATGGAGCGGTATACCTTTTGATCAACGGGATTGTCATTTTTGTTGAGGTCGAGGTGGCCATTTGTTGGCATGGGAGTTTTGATGGGCTTTGCCTTGTCCATGTTAAATTTCTTCAATAAGTCTTGAGTGTACTTTGCTTGACATATGAAGGTGCCCTCCTTGAGTTGCTTCACTTGAAAGCCTAGAAAGAATGTCAATGCTCCCATCATGGACATCTTGAACCTCTTGGTCATTATCTTGCTAAATTCATCACAAAAGGTTTGGTTAGTAGAACCAAATATTATGTCATCGACATATATTTGTCACACAAATATATCATCACCAAAACGCTTTTGTGAAGAGAGTTGCATTGGCCTTGCCAATAACAAAACCCTTCCTAACAAGAAAATCCGTAAGGCATTCATACCATGCTCTTGGAGCTTGCTTAAGCCCATAGAGCGCCTTATGGAGTTTGTAAACATGGTTAGGATACTTACGGTCTTCAAATCCCGGAGGTTGCTCCACATACACTTCTTCCTTGATTGGCCCATTGAGAAATGCACTTTTCACGTCCATTTGGTACAACATAAAATCATGGTGAGTAGCAAAAGCAAGTAATATTCTAATAGATTCAAGTCTTGCTACGGGGGCATAAGTTTCATCAAAATTCGAACCTTCAACTTGTGAGTACCCCTTTGCCACAAGCCTTGCCTTGTTTCTTGTCACAACACCATCTTCATTTTGTTTGTTGCGGAACACCCATTTGGTGCCCACAACATTTTTATTCTTTGGCCTTTCCTCCAATGTCCACACTTTATTTCTTGTGAAGTTGTTCAATTCTTCTTGCATAGCCATCACCCAATCCGAATCCTCAAGTGCTTGTTCTATCCTAAATGGCTCCATAGAAGAGACAAAAGAGTAATATTCACAAAAATTACTAACTCAAGATCTAGTGATTACCTCCTTATCAATGTCTCCAAGGATTTGTTCGACGAGGTGATCACGTTGTACGTTTTGATGGACTCTTAGGTGTGGTGGATGTGAGCTTCCTTGATCACCATCTTTATCAAGCTCTTGATCATGTATTTGAGAATCATCACTTGATGCTTGTTCATGATCCCCAACATCTTGATCTTGACCACTTGCATGATCAATTTAGATGTTGGTCTTGTCTTGTGGGAGAGGGTTGATTTTCAACACTTGATGTTTCTTGTGGTCTCACATCACCAATGGACATCCTTTTAATTACATTTCTAGGAGCTTCATCATCTACATCATCATTAACAACTTGCTCCTCTTGAGAGCCATTAGATTCATCAAATGTCACGTCACGTGAAATTTCAACACAACCAGTGGTTTTGTTGAACACACGATAGGCATGAACATTCGACCCATAACTAAGCAAGAAACCTTCATCAACTTTTGGAGCAAACTTTGAAGTCTTGGGTTTCTTGTTTAGCATAAAAAATTTGCTCCCAAAAACATGAAAGTAGGAAATATTAGGCTTGTTACCGGTTAGTAGCTCATATGGTGTTTTCTTCAATAAGCGGTGGAGATACAACCGGTTGGAGGCATGGCATGCGGTGTTGATGGCTTCGGCTCAAAATCGGTCAGATGTCTTGTATTCCTGAAGCATTTTTCTTGCCATCTCAATGAGTGTGCGGTTCTTTCTTTCGGCCACCCTATTTTGTTGAGGGGAGTAGGGTGCCGAAAATTCATGTCTGATTCCTTCTTCATCAAGAGGAACTTTACCATAACCTAGTACTTGTCCCATCCCATTGTCACCAAAAGTGATGTACTCATTCTTGTCATAACTTGCCTCAAATGATTTGAACATCTTTTTATCTCCGGTCATATGATTGATGCATCCACTATCAATCACCCAACTTGACCTACCGGAGATATAGTCCTACAAAACAAATTAAGCTTTGTTTTTAGGTACCCAAATTTGCTTGGGTCCTTTCACATTAGTCACAAGCACTTCGGGCATCCACACACAAGCCTTTGGTCTCTTGTTGCGTGGCCCAACATATTTTGCAAAGACACGACCATGCATGTTTCTCATGAGCACATAGGATGCATCAAAGTCATGAAAGAGTGCACAAGAGTTATTAGGCTCATTAGCATGAAAATCATTAACCAAAGAAGTTTGGCTAGTGTTCTTGTTCTTAGCTTGCTTCTTTTGATAAGATCCTTCCTTGGTGAACTTACGGAATCCCTTCCCATTCTTGTTCTCTCTAGCATTGTGCTTGGCACCCTCAACATAACCAATGCCATCCATGACATTAGGGTGCCTTTTGTATGAGTATGCACCTCTTGCATACTTTGCCTTCTCATTATCAAAAACATTTTTGTCATGTTGAGTTTTACCTTCAAGAGCCTTTACTTGCTTGTTCAAATCATCAATTAATTTCACATTAGTAGCACAAGCATCAACATCAATATTATAACACCTATCACATCCTTTGCTAGTGGAAGCATGAGAATTGTTGGTGGAAGATGTGAAGGTTGAAAGTATTTGATATTGTTCTTTAAGAGACTTATGAGTCTTTTCTAAGTTCTCATACTTCTCTAGAAGAGCATCTTTTGAGCTCTTAAGACTTTCACAAGAGTTTTCAATTTTAGTGAGAGACATAGTTAAATCATTATTTTTCTTTCTCTCATCTTCTAGGAGCTTCTCTAGTTCAAGGTTTCTTTTCTTTTCAAGAATAAGCAAGTCTTCTTGTTTTTCAAGAAGCTCCTCTTGTCTATCATTTTCTTCCTTTTATTTTTCAAGTAATTCCATAAATTCAAGCATTTTAGGAAGTGAAGTATTAACATTATCATCATCATCATCATCATCACTACTACTAGCATAAGAGAAACATTTATGTTTATATTTAGATATCTTGGATCCTCTTGCCATGAAGCACTTGTGAGTGTTGTCATCATCATCATCACTCAAGCTCCCAAATAGAGAAACATTGGTGGGAGTGACGCCAATGGCAATTGTAGCAATGCCTCATCTGAGTCAGATTTGGAGGAGGAAGATGATGCAGAGGAGGAGTCATCGGAATTCCATTCTTGACCAATGTGAGCTTCACCTCTTCTATGCTTCTTGTATTTCTTGTCTTTTTTGTGGTGCTTGTCTTTCTTTCTTTCATCCTTGTTCTTCTTCATTGGACATTCCACAATGAAATGTCCTTCATCTTGTAGCCCTTGTCATAGCTCTTCTTCTTGTAGCCTTCCTTCTTAAGAAATGACTTGAATCTTCTTACTAGCAAGGCCATTTCATCATCACTATCTTCATCACTAGGATCAACCACTTTCTTCTTTTTCTCTTGCTTCTCTCGAGTAGCATTGAGTGCTACATCATTTTTGTCACCACTTGCTCCCTCAATTTGCTTGATCAAGGCATTTATCTTGTTGGCTTGATCATTTTGTTGCTTTTGGGAAAGAAGTTTCCCAAGCACTTCGTCGGTGGAGAAACTCTTGAAGTTGTCCTTCTCTCTAATGTTTGAGCAAATGTTGCTATTCCATGGTCTTAATGCTTGTAGCAATCTTTTGTTGATATCCAAGTCGGTCATTTTTTCTCCTAGTGCTCTTCTTAGATTTACAATCCTCATCAGCCTATCATGAACCTCTTTTGGGCCTTCTCCTGGACCCATGATGAATAAGTTGAATTCATTTTGTAATTCTTCAATTCTTGCATTCTTGACGGAATCGGTATCCTCATAAATAACCTCAAGTTTTCTCCATAGTTGATTGGCATTCTTAATTTCGGCAACCTTATCATACTCGGTGGAGCTAAGTGCGGAGACAATTGCACTAGCTGCCACGACATTGCGATGATTGTTGATTTGATCCTTGCGGGTTGGATTATCTCTATTTTCCCACAAGAAACCATTCTCGGTTATACTTGCAACATGTGAACTCATGGATTCCAAATACATCATCATCTTGCATTTCCAATGATCATAGAATTGTCTATCAAAGTAAGGAAGTCTACCCGACCCTTGTCCAATGCGATCTTCTTTGAGATCATCATAATCAAACATGACATTGTTGTAGGTTTTTGGCAGATCATCTTTGTCACCATCTCTAGTCCTTGCATCATCTCCATCTCGAGAACCACTAACACCTTCTTTGGTTGGAAGAGTGGTGGGTGGTCGTTCTTCCAGTTTTGACATCTTTAATCTTCAAGCGGTTAAGCTTTGTAAAAGATACCAGCTCTGATACCAATTAAAAGTGCCTAGAGGGGGGGGGGGGAATAGGCACAAATCTCTGAAAATGACTTAATAATAAAAGTTAAATGCGCAGTGTCGGACTTGTCCGACGATCGTGAGTAAAGTGCACCTACTTGTCCGATGGCACGAGATAGAAAAGTAGATCGGGCGATTAAAACTTCAAACTAGTGCAAGGCAAGCTAGGAACAAGTGATTACAAGCTAGAGGAAGTTGTAGAAATGAGGAAATGAACTAGCATGCAACCTACACAAGTTAATTTAAGAAATATGAAGCAAGCCATAACTACCAAGAATAAGAGCAAGAACAAGTAAATGAAGGGCAAGTAATAAAGCACACAAGAGACATGGGATTTTTCACCGAAGTTCAGCCTCACAAAGAAGCCTACGTCTCCGTTGAGGGATCCACAAAGGACCGGGTCTCTTTCAACCCTAAACCTCTCCAAGTGATCACAAAGATCAAACTCGGTGTTCCACTAGCAACTCCACAAAGGAGGGGTCAATACAAACTTCTCGAGGCATCACCACATGAGTTGGGAGCTCAATGAGCACCTCTAACCGTCTAGGGGATGAATCCTTAAGAGTAACAAACACAAGACTTGTCGGCGGTGAGGATGAACTAGTGCTCAAGAGGATGGAAGCTTGGAGGAGTAGTAGTACTTCAATCTTCTCTCAATCCCTTCACAAATAAAGATTGGAAGCAGGGGAGGAGAGTTTGGGGGGAGCAAAGTGAGCTTGAGAGTGTTTTTGAGTGGAATGAGTGACCAACCGGCCAAAGGGCGAGATGGGGTCTGAAAGACATGCCCGGTGCCTCGGACAAGTCTTGTCCATCGAACAAGGCCGATGGTCATCAAACATGTCCAATGACAGAAGGTGGTAGAGGTACTGGAGTCTGATGGACTTGTCTGATGCCTCTGTCCATCGGACGAGTCCGATGGTCATCGGACATGTCCGATGACACAATGTGGCAGAGGTACTGGAGTCCGATGAACTTGTCCGACACGTTGGACAAGTGTATTCGGCTAAGAAAAGGAATTTTAGCACTTAGTTCACCTTCGCTTCACACTTTTGTGTCCTTTTTAATAATACGGCTTTTCCTATACTCAAGATTTAAAATAAAAACTCCATGAACTTCATTCTTGAGCATATTTGAATTTCATCTTTGAAGCACTTTGCCATCTTCTTTTCTCCGTTTTGCTTTTATGCATTTCTTTTACCAAACTTTGAAGTGTTATCTATACACATGCTCAATAAAATATTAGTCCATTCTTAATTGTATTGACGCCAATCACCAAAATAAAATTAGGGGCCTAGAAGCAGTTTCAAGTAGGGAGAGGATTAGCCGGGGATCTCACCGAGAGGGTCGCTCGCAGGGTTTGGAGGCAGGGGTGGGGATCGGTGGCTCCGGGTCATCGGCCTTGGGCAGCTCGAGGTGGTCTTCGATCTCCTACGATGGCGACGGGTCAATTTGGGCCAAGGCGTTGCGGTCCATGAGAATTCAATGACGGGGTGGAGCTTACCGGCAACGAGGAAGAAAGGTGAGGGCGGCGACACGGGAGCAAAGCAGAGAAGCTTGAGCGCGGCCAGGAAAGTGCGTAGAGGTGTCAGACATCAGCTTTTATAGAGGGGGGGGGGAGGATTAGGGTTGTCGCGGCTCGACAAGGAGCAGAGGTGTAAGCTTCATGACCATTGAGGATTGGATCCTCAAGGTATGAATGTTTTGGTGATAGATGAGAACAATGAAATTGCCGGCTAATATCTACACGAGTGTTGTCTATGCAGATATCATCTCTAAACTCGACTACAAATCATATGGATGATGGTTGCCTTGGCGATGGATGACAATGACCACAAGCATGGAGGCTTGTGAGCTTGACGGAGATGGATCAAAGCTAAGGACAAGCTATGGAGCAAGTGTTGGGAACACTTGTCTAATTGTTAGGGCTTTGAGTCTGTTGGCACTTCCCAAGTGCCCCTTTTATATGTGAATATTACCCCAATTAGAGCATAATTGATATTAATTTAGACCATTTACCTGTGATATTGCCTATATATTTGTATATGCGTTGTTTTGGAGCTTTATTGCAGAAACAGGTAAAATTGGTGATTAATGCGATGATGGAGAGGATAGGAGTCCAGAACCGACGAAAAGCACTGAAGAAGCCCAGTGCGCTGATTGGCACAGTCCATGAGCCGATCGGCGCAAGGGTGTTTTGACCCACAGAAGTGACCGAGGCCCATTCCACATGTTTATGGAAGTTTATCTGCGCAAGACACTTGAAGATATTTGTCTAAGAAGAATTATGGAACTTTAAGAAGATTTATGGAACTCCAAGATCATAACGTGCAGTACAAGACTTTATCTCGAAGGAAAAGGCCCACATGGCAGCTGTGGAAGACAAAGGAACCGACTCGGGGAAGAAATCAGAGAAGACACGGCTTGCATCGATCGACGCAATCCCGCGCCGATCGGCGCAACCGCCTTATTTGCTAGAAAGCGAGTCCTTTACGAGTAGAACCCCTATAAATACTTGTAAACCCTCGCCGCAGAAGGAGGAGGCGACAGAGGGACACCAGATCCGTGAGTTAGAGCCACCGGGGCTTGCCCCGTTAGAATAGATCTCTAGCTGAGTTTCAAGAACCATTGGAGTCAAGAGTTGATCCGTCAAGGTAGGCCATCTCGACGGGGATGAATCTTACTCTATGTATCTCAAGGATGATTGAATATGTTGATGATGGTTTTGGTGATTTGTCTATCTTGATTCTATAATCATGCATGTGCTTATTCCAATTGCTTAGTTCTAGGCTAAGTAAGTAGATATTATCTTAATTGTGGTGATTAGGATAGTATTCGGACATTGTATTGATTATGGTTGCTTGATGATGCCAGTAGTGTGGTTTAGCGATGACAACACTAAGCCTGCGCAGCACTATTGGATAGTTGAGTAGGGTAAGATACTCGCGCGATTAAGGGTTTCCTCTCGGCAGCGATAAATCGGAAGCCGCTCGGAAAGCAGGGTGGTCTTACTCATTATAGGTTTTCATTGATCTATGTAATTACCCGTTCTGATGCTATTCAATTAGACTTTCTGGTTACGATCTCACTAGTAGATATCTGGCTACTCACTTACCAGCATAGGTTTACAAGATCTAGAACACTTTGGCTTAGATTCACTGGTGTGCCGATCGGCTCAACCCCTGCGCAGATCGGCGCAACAACTTTGGCTTAGACTCACCAGTGTGTCGATCGGCTCGACTCCTGCACCGATCAGCACAACTCCAAATTTAATAGATCCCGCGCACTTTGACTTAGTTTCATTAGTGTGCCGATCGGCTCGACTCCTGCGCCGATCGGCGCAACGACAGATTTACTGTCTGGCGCACCTTTGCGCTGGCCAGTCTCCCCCTCATGCAACCTGATCTTGACAGTAGCCTTGACTAGATCTTTTGCTGTTAACTTTGTTTAATAAAATCTCTAAGATCCTAGTGGATTCGATAAACCTTGGAATACTCAATTCAAGGGAAAAAGTACTACAATCGTACACCGTCCTCTTGCGGTATATAAGTGGGTGCGTAGATACGACCAACAAGCTCTCTTTTTCTGGCGCCATTGCCGGGGACCATAGCAAGTTTTTAAACATTGTTTGATGTATTAGTGTTTAGTCATTGTGCTTTACTTGTCTCTCTAGTACATATATACTGTTAAGTGAAACTAACAGGTATGGACGGTCCTAAGTCAAACAAACCCTCTAATTACGCCGATGATCCAGAAAGACTCTTACACAAGAAGAGAACAGCGGAGAAGAGAAGCAAGTTACTTGGAGATTTGGAAGCAGTCCGCGCAACACCTCGAGTATTATTCACAATAGAAGACTCAGTTCAAGAGCAAGAAGAAGAGGAGATGGCAGAGGTGCCTATGGTTAATCGTCTCAAGCCACAATTGACTAGTATTGTCAAGACAGATTTCCAAGAAGCTCAAGATCAACTTCCGTACCAATTGGAGAGATATGTTGGAATAGTGGCGCAACAACCGTTCACAGGTTCAGAAGATCCCAATCATCACTTCCAACACTTCCTTGAAGTTTGCAGTACATTCAAGATAGCGGGATTGACAGGAGATCAAGCGCGTGTGCGGCTGTTCCCCTTCTCTCTAGTTGGACGCCCCAAGCAATGGTACAATGGATTGGAAAACACAGTGAAAACGGTGTGGAACACATTAGCAGCTGAATTCTTGGCCAAATACTTCCCCCCGCGGTAAGACTCAAGCTTTGAAAAATAAGATTCTTGGATTTACACAGAATATTGATGAGAGCATTGGAGAAGCATGGGAAAGATACAATGAGCATATGGATGCATGCCCTCATCATGGTCTGACGGTTGGAGAAGTTGTTGAGAAGTTCTACACAGGATTGAATCTTTTGTCACGTCAATATTTGGACGCCTCAGCTGTAGGATCATTCATGTCAAAAACCCCCACCGAAGCTAAGAATTTGATCAAGTTGTTAGTTGAAAATCAATCATGGGATGGTGAGAGAAGCTCAAGGAATTTGCAACCTTCAAAAGAAGTAGCGAAGAGTGTGATTGAGATGACTCAGGAAGAATTGATTATAGATCTCCTTGATGCTATTCAAAGAAGGTTGGACAACAATCCTCATATCCCTAAGGAAGAGACACTCCAGTTGGCGGAATCACGCTCAACATGTAGTGAGTGTGGAGAATTTGGTCATGTGCAGAAAGATTGCCCTGAAGAGATGAAGAAGTTAGAATATATGAAGAGTAGTGGATGGAAGCCCCAATATCAACAACAAAGGAGTTCTTTCTCTCCTAGTTCGTCCATGCAAAACTCTATCCCACTTCGTCTCCAATGTCATGAGTTCTTCCACGCTCAAGAGAAGATCAACAAGGACAATCAAGCTAGATTCAAGGAGATTGATCGTGTCCTTGAGAGAGTTAATGACAAGGTGATAGAAATTGGGAGCTCCAACGAGCAGATTTTGGAGCATACCAAGATTATGGAGCAACAGATGGGACAGCTATCGCAAGCCATTCAAGGCAATAAGGGGGCTATTCGTGGCAATACGATGTCTGCAGAACAGTTGAAGGCAATAGCTACACGATCAGGAAAACAAACAGAAGATCCAGAACACTCTACGGGAGCAAAGAAGCCCCGCGCCGATCGGCGCACATTCGGCGCCGATCGGTGCGACGACCCTATCAGAGCCGATCGGCTCCCTGAAAGCGCCTATCAGCGCAAGGAGGATGATGACCTCTCTGGTCTGAAAATGGGCGTGGAGACAGAAGAGCATGGCCCTGCCGTGTTTCTAGATACTTAACTCCTGACGAAGACAGAAAGAGCGCGACAACACGACGAGCAGTTTGCAAGATTCGTCGATATTATGAAGAGGCTTTACATCAATGTCCCTTTTGTTGATGCTATCCAAGTTCCCACCTATGCCAAGTACATTAAGAACATGATGCAAAACAAGAAGTCTCTAGTTTCTGGAGGTTGTGAAGGTCACTAAGGAACTAACGACGGCAATCAATGATGTTGCACTGGAGAAGAAACCCGACTCTGGATCACCAAGCATCAAATGCATGATTGGAACAAGGATGTTTGATAGGTGCTTGTGCGATCTTGGAGCAAGCATAAGTGTTATGGCCCGTCATATATTCACAAATCTCAATTTGCCTGAATTGGAGCCTACGGGTATGTGTTTGGAGTTAGCCGATCAATCGGTACGCTTCCCTGATGGAATTGCTGAGGATGTGCCTGTTCAAATTGGAGATCATATCGTCCCTGTTGATTTTATTGTGCTTGACATGGATAAGAGGATGAGGACCCCATTGATCTTAGGCAGACCCTTCTTGAGGACAGCAAAGGCAAGTATTAATGTTGGGAGTGGTAAGATAAGCTTCGATATAAGTGGGACTCCCTACTCTTTCAAGTTTTTTCCCAAAGGGAGAAGAGTACCGTGCTATTGATGAAGTGAAGAGATACAAGATACCGTGGCATCGAGGCGTCGAAAGTAATTGGAGGGAATGTATGGATGGGTCGTCCAAGCTATATGAACCATGGAGATAAGATAACCTTGTAGTGTCACGGCCTCACATCCCGCACCGCGACACTAAGGATTGATTGTTTGCGGGGAGGTCGAGCTCTTTGACTTTTAAATAACTAGAGCGCTCTTGGGAGGCAACCCAATGATCAGAGGATTTAGAAGTTATGTAGTGCTTATGGGAGGGCAACCCATTTCATTTAGTTAATTAGTGCTGACCGGGAGGGCAACCCGGTGTTTTTAAAATTTGCTTGCTTGTGATAAAAATAATCTCCCGAATAAAATAAAAAAATTAGAAAAGTGTGTGCTTAATTCTTGTGTGCTCTTGCGTTGTATGTTTATTCGTGCAAAACTGTGTATATACATACTGTAGACTAACAATGCAGGAATATAAAAAAAAAGACCAAAAACAGGAAGGAACAGAGCTTGCGCCAGTATTGCCCAAGTCAGGACAGAAGGCCGACGACGCCCAGAAATGAAGGAGTGCTAAACCAGCACAATAATTTTCGGAGACAGAGCTATTTTCAAGGATGAAGACAACATCTAGCGAAGAAGCGAGGGGCCAGAAGCAAAAACGGATGTCGCGCCGATCGGCGCAAGTCAGCGCCGATCGGCGCATTCACCAGATGAGCCCCGACACGTATGCCAATACTACAGAAACATTGGAGAAGTGAAAATTAGGTGAAAGAGATGAATACGAGGCATCATAATCAGCGCTGGACCTAAAGACGAGGTGCAAGGGACTTGCGCCGTTCGACGCCCTACTGCGCCGATCGGCGCGGGTACCCATGATGTTCCCAAATGAGCTACAAAAATGGCTGGCATTGATTTTGAGGAATAGGTATGATTATTATGCAGGTGTGCAGTGCAGGGGAGACACGGAATCGACCAAAGGCTGAAACAGATACGGCGCGCCGATCGGCGCGGGCCCGCGCCGATTGGCACCGCCAACAAGGCATCAGGATTCCGTTCTGTTCCCCTACCAAGCAACATGATGTGCCAGGAAGCGACATGAAGGAGGGGAATCAAGCATCAGTGTGGTCAGAGCATTCAAAATTTGAATTGTGCCGATCGGCGCGCTCTCAAATTTTGAAATTTTATGGCGGTTCCTTCTCCTGGAAGTTTTCCACACTATAAAAGGGAGGCCAGGGGCCCCCATTCGGCACACCATCCCGGTAATCTCTCCACCTTCCCCACTACCCATGATCTCGCACACGTTCCGCATTCCTCGCAGATGGATCGTCTCCGCTCCTCCGTCGGCAAGTTGGGCAAGAGGCTGCGGCGGGGGAGCAGTTCCGTCAGCAGGAGTGAGTCGAGCGGCAACTCCTCGGCGAGGGGTGGCTCCGACGCTCGCGATGACATGTCGGTGGGTGCTGCATCCACCGGCTCGACAGCGGCGACATACGAGGTCCGTGCCCGCCACTCTGTCTCCGGCACGTCCCTACCAACAGGGCGTGCTACGAGGAGCCAAACGGCGGCAAGCCATGGGGTTCCCACATCACCACCACTGCCGGCATTCATGCCGCGCTGATTCACCCTCCTGAGCGCGGAGGAACAACGACACTACCTCGCGGTGAGGAGAAGGTTCGTCCCCAACTTCGACTTGGACGAGACCTTCCTCACCTTGATCGGCATGTGGGAGGACTTAAGGAGGATGCTAGACAACCTTGGCTGGGTGGATTTCCACCTCCTCCCCATGGACTACAACCTCGACGTCGTCACCGAGGTTGCTTCTATGATGAGGCTTGGCACCGTCGAAGATGGTAGCGAGGCCGTCAACTTCCACATCCACGACATCAGCCACACGGTGACCATGGAGGCGGCGGCTCAAGCCTTCGGCTTCGACGCCGACGCCGACATCGCCGACATCTTGGGATGTGGGGAGTTGGACTCCTTTTGGAGGCGACTCTTGTTCATAGAGGAGATGAGGCGCGGAAACATCTGCAACCCGACCATTCAAGTCTTCCATTGGTGGTTGGCGGCGCGCATAGGCGACAAGGTCGACTCCAGCAACGTCACCGATGCGGACTTGCGGTGGCTCTTGAACGCCATCATGAGTCCGTCTCATTGCAATCCCATGTCGGTGATGGTGCGGGGTTGGATCGACAAGAGGGGCAAGGAAAGCAAGAAGTTGGCCTTGCGGGGCCTATCTGCAATGCCTAGTAGCCCTCGTCTGCGACAGCGACGGACCGGGAGGGCGCGATGACAAGTGGGAGTGTGCGATGGAGATCGGTGAGAATATGACTCGTGGTAATATTGTCACGAGAAGTGTTCGCGCTCCATGTCGGCGGCACCAACGTAAAGCTCCCGTGTGCGGAGCTAGGAGTTTTTCTCCCTCTCAAGCTGGAGGGAGGAAATTGGCTTGAGGAAGGTCTCTTGGAGGGGGCCCGAGTTCTCAAGGACCGCCGTGGGCGGGTTCGACAGCCGACACATCTACAGCAGCCGGCGACGAGTGGGACTCCTGGGGGTCACGCCAGGAGTACCAGTAGCACTAGTCAGGGTAGAGCGACGCAGCGGGCGGTTCACAGCTCTCTGCGCCGATCGGCTCAGGTAACACGCCGATCAGCGCACCCTACTGCACCGCGGGCATTGACTACAGGTACCAAGGGCGTGTACCAGTGGTGCCTCTTGTGCCCGGTGCAGACTTTTTGGTGCCCATGCAGGGGTACTTCGACAACAACATGCACTACATCGAGTGCGTGGAGGAGGCCACGTCCCAATGGAGGTACAACCACGATGCAATGGTGGAGGAGTTCGAGCGACTCAAGGCGCGGTGCTATGGCTTCGATCAGCCACCGACTCCACTTTCGGATGACTAGAGTGCCTAGGAGTTGGCACGTGTATCGGTTTCCTGGTTTGCGTTTTCTTTTATCTTTTGAAGTCTTTTTCTTTATTTACTTATGTCTGTGTGAGCGGGTTGGGAAACCATGTATCGGGTGTGTTTACTTTCATGCAAGTGTGTTAGTAGTAGTTTTATTTTCATGCAAGTGTGTTAGTAGTAGTTTTATTTTCATGCAAGTGTGTGCAAAAATCATCATCATGTATTCATGTTTGGATCTTAATATAACGGTGGCGGTTATGCTCTATTAGGAGAATTGAATTATTTATTCTTTCTTGAAAAGTGTTGATGAAGATCAAATAGTGTTGAGCATTGAATAAAATTTTGAACTTACACTTAATGATTATTCGACAAATATGTCTTATGTGGAGCAATTTTGAGTACCCATGTGCTTCATTTGTGTTGTTCAGTTTGTAATGATAACTTAGTACCAATCTTTTCAAAAATAAATTTTCATGTTGTGAACTTTAGAATTTATTGTTTTTCAAGATCCTTACCTACCAATGCCATATTTTGAACAACACTCATGAACCTTTGATATGTAGATAAACATTAAATTGATGGTTGAGTTCGGTTAGGATTTAATTCTTATTGGTATGAACTTTATTAAGATGGCAATTCTTTGTGTATCTTTTTCAAGCCTTGAAATTACTCATGCAAAAATTCAATTCCGCTGAGTACACTACCAGAAACCCAAAACATCTTGTTGTGTATCATTCCTTGACCACATCTTATATTTCTACCTATATTTAATTCTTGAATAAATATTGAAGCCAGACAAATCAAATACCAACAAATGTTAGTAAATTTGGGTTGAGAGCCGATCGGCGCACCCTGAGCCGATCGGCGCAGCAGAGATGAAAAAAAAAACCTCTGCTGTTTGCTAAGGGACTAGCAAAATTTTAAGTGTGGGGGGATGGTATATGACATGCTTATTCTCGAAATTCAATATAGCCACGAATCATTCCAACCATGTGCAATCTTTCAAGATCAAATTTTTCTATGCACATGTCCACATATCCAAAGTCTGAGTCCTTTCTTAAATTTTTCTTTCTTAATTGCCATCTTGATAAGTTTCTATAATTCCAACGAAGAATAATCTCCTAGCTTTACAATATATTATTGATTTATGTTTGCAATCCTTGAATTACCTCACCTAGCTACTCATATAAGCCTTACGCTAATATTATTTGATCATTATGATGTAGAATATAGGTTGAGTGATTTGAAAGATGAGTTGTTGCCTTGGATTATTTGGAAGATAGATTCTCTATGTTCATAACAATCTTTTAAGTGATTCTCATGTGTGGAAAAGTTATAATTTATGAATTGGACATGATCTTTTGCTTTGGGGAGAACTTTAAGCTTATGCCCATATTTGATCTATTTTGCTGAATACCAATATGAAATACACCACAATAGAACAATGCTCAATATTTGTTGATTTGAGATATCTTTTATGATAGAAAGAGTATGTTTTTTGATTTTTCTTTCTTTTACTTTACTCGGGACGAGCAAAGGTTTAAGTGTGGGGGAACTGTTGGCACTTCCCAAGTGCCCCTTTTATATGTGAATATTACCCCAATTAGAGAATAATTGATACTAATTTAGGCCATTTACCTGTGATATTGCCTATATATTTGTATATGCGTTGTTTTGGAGCTTTATTGCAGAAACAGGTAAAATTGGTGATTAATGCGATGATGGAGAGGACAGGAGTCCAGAACCGACGAAAAGCACTGAAGAAGCCCAGTGCGCCGATCAGCGCAGTCCATGAGCCGATCGGCGCAAGGGTGTTTTGACCCACAGAAGTGATCGAGGCCCATTCCACATGTTTATGGAAGTTTATCTGCGCAAGACACTTGAAGATATTTGTCTAAGAAGAATTATGGAACTTCAAGAAGATTTATGAAACTCCAAGATCTTAACGTGCAGTACAAGACTTTATCGCGAAGGAAAAGGCCCACATGGCAGCTGTGCAACACAAAGGAACCGACTCGGGGAAGAAATCAGAGAAGACACGGCTTGCACCGATCGACGCAATCCTGCGCCGATCGGCGCAACCGCCTTATTTGCTAGAAACCGAGTCCTTTACGAGTAGAACCCCTATAAATACTTGTAAACCCTCGCCGCAGAAGGAGGAGGCGACAGAGGGACACCAGATCCGTGAGTTAGAGCCACCGGGGCTTGCCCCGTTAGAATAGATCTCTAGTTGAGTTTCAAGAACCATTGGAGTCAAGAGTTGATCCGTCAAGGTAGGCCATCTCGACGAGGATAAATCTTACTCTATGTATCTCAAGAATAATTGAATATGTTGATGATGGTTTTGGTGATTTGTCTATCTTGATTCTATAATCATGCATGTGCTTATTCCAATTGCTTAGTTCTAGGCTAAGTAAGTAGATATTATCTTAATCATGGTGATTAGGATAGTATTCGGATATTGTATTGATTATGGTTGCTTGATGATGCCAGTAGTGTGGTTTAGCAGTGACAACACTAAGCCTGCGCAGCACTATTGGATAGTTGAGTAGGGTAAGATACTCGCGCGATTAAGGGTTTCCTCTCGGCAGCGATAAATCGGGAGCCGCTCGAAAAGCAGGGTGGTTTTACTCATTATAGGTTTTCATTGATCTATGTAATTACCCATTATGATGCTATTCAATTGGACTTTCTGGTTACGATCTCACTAGTAGATATCTGGCTACTCACTTACCAGCATAGGTTTACAAGATCTAGAACACTTTGGCTTAGATTCACTGGTGTGCCGATCGGCTCAACCCCTGCGCCGATCGGCGCAACAACTTTGGCTTAGACTCACCAGTGTGTCGATCGGCTCGACTCCTGCGCCGATCGGCACAACCCTAGATTTAATAGATCTCACGCACTTTGACTTAGTTTTATTTGTGTGCCGATCGGCTCGACTCCTGCACCGAACGACGCAACGACAGATTTACTGTCTAGCGCACCTTTGCACTGGCCAATCTCCCCCTCATGCAACCTGACCTTGACAGTAGCCTTGACTAGAACTTTTACTGTTAACTTTGTTTAATAAATCCCTAAGGTCCTAGTGGATTCGATTAACCTAGGAATACTCAATTCAAGGAAAAAAGTGCTACAATCGTACACCGTTCTCTTACGGTATATAAGTAGGTGCGTAGATACGACCAACAGAGTCCATAGGAAAAACCAGACTATCAAGGGGGTCTAGGTCATATCTCTTAGGTCACACTAGTTGGTGATGTGCATGGATGCTTAGTGAAATCACAGGCACTAGGTGACAGTGGAGAAGCCAAGGAGCTGTTCGAAGAAGCCAGGAAATGAAGTCAAGCAAGAACGAGGAGTTTTAGCTTTTGGACGAAGTGATCGGACAGAGGGGTCAGTGGTGACCAGACTGGACGGTTACTAAGAGGATTTATCTAGGACTTACAGCGGGCTGCGAGGAATTTGTCTGTGCTGGGATCTATAGTGACCGGACGGTCCGGTCTGTGTGGCTCCACACATGGCAAAGATGAAGCAGCGCCGAGAAATTTTCTAGACTGGAAAGAGAAACTGACCGGACGGTCTGGTCAGTTCACAGGAGTTGTCTGGACAGAGTAGCCAACGGTTCTGGTAATCGTTCCATAGAGACCGGACGGTCCGGCCTGGTAGTGATCGGACAGTCCGTTCATTGGGTCCAAAAAGGCAACTTCATGGAGCAACGACTAGTTGGAGGTTGGAAGCCTATATAACTTCATTGCCGGGGTCTTGGAGATCACTCTTGGCCAGTGGAATTGCTTGGAGCATTCGGTGAGAGCCAAGAGGCAAAGAGGAGAGCACTAGGAGGAGATATTGCATATCTTGAGAGTGCTAGTGAGAGTAACTTGAGCATCGATGCACATCTAAGGCTAGGGTGTCCTTGAGGGTGTGATCTAGGTTGTTACTCCTGGTCTATGGTGAGACCTAGACCGGTTAGGTGTCGGTGATCGGGTCTATCGTGATTGGTTGTGAAGGCCGTCACACGTTTGTACCTGGTTTGAGCCGCCGGTGAAATGGGCATCGCTAGTGAGCGCCCGTGTCGGCTCAGGGAGTCTGGCAAGTTCTCGAGGGAGGCGAGCTTGTGCCTTGGTGGCAGCGGTGACACGCATCGTGTCTTCACTCCAGGAGTGATTGTGGGCTCATGGGCGAGAACTCCATATTGGTGGCGGGAGGGACCGGCACTCCGGCAGGAGTGGTCCAACAAGGAGTAGGAGAAGGCGCAATCCTTTCAAGACCTCGGGAAAAAATCATGAGTATTCCTTGACCTCCTCTTTACTATTCTATATTTGTGTGCTCTAGTAACTAGGTTGAATTGTGGTGATGAGGACATCACTCCTATGGATACACACAACACTCCTCCAAATCTGGACTTGCAAGGTCCAATGACTAGAGCTCGTGCACGACGACTAAATTTAGAGGTGAGCTCGTTCCTACGTTCTTCGCTATATGTTACTTTTGAGAATGGTTTGCTACCTAATGATTATTTTATGATTAGAAACCATGGAGAAGACTAGGAGATGATGGGAGAAGGAGTTGGGAACGTGGAGGACCAGCAAGGGCTTGGAAGCCAAAGTGGAGGCCCAATCAAAACCGACTTCGAGTCTGTTTTGGGGCCAGGACCAATCTGTACTAAAACAGTCGCCCAGGACGCATACGGACTCGGATTTGGACGTTCTACATATGCACGGAAAGATAAGGAGAAGACCTTTTCAATGCCGCCGGCCTCATGTCAAAATTCATCTGGAGTCATCGGGAATCGTCAAAACAAGAGAGAGTCCAGAATCTGTGTCGGTGCTGCATCGCCTATTTTTGGCCTTTGGGCTTTGTATCTAGTTGAGCCTAATTAGGGGCGCGTCGAGAGGGTCTTGCACGACCCTAGGGTCTTTATATATAGCCGCCGCCGCATCATTAGGGTTGGGGTTTTGCTTAGATCAATTCTGTTCATAAACAGTTTTGCTATTCATCGGTTTTTGAGACCCCAACTTCGAGAGTTTAATCATACATCTGCAATTGTGTTGCATTCTTCGTTGTTCTTGCTTGTGTTCTTGATTCGCAGGCAGGGATTAGCCTTCTCGGTGAGGTCAATCGTCTTTGGACGGTTGATAACCAGAGGAGACGTCGTGCTGCGATTGCGGGGTTTAGAACGTGCTGTTCTGAAGCCGGATCGATTTGTGTGTCGCCTCCGACCAAATCAACTTACCAAGAACCTTTCAGAAGATCGGGAACCCTTGTCCACATCATGTGGCTTGCATAGGCTAGTGTGTTTGGTTTTCATGCTTGTTATCATCATGAACACTAGCATGTGTAGGGTCTTGGCCTACTAGAAATGTCAAGTTGTAGTGATTGTTATGTCCTAGTAGTGTGAATTGAAGTTTTCAGATTCATGAGTGGCTTACTGATTCACCCCCTCCTCTCAGTACGCCTTCGGTCCTTACAAGTGGTATCAGAGCCAAGTGCTCATCTTTGAGGCTTCACCGCCTTGAGTAAGGATGCTAGGACAGGTGGGGAGTGTTCCCATATTCGATGGGGAGGACTACGGGTATTGGAAGGCTCGCATGCAAGCCTACCTAGAGTCCCTTGATCTAGAGATATGGATGGTGACTCACGAGTCTGATGCGGATGTGAACCTACTAGAGCCTGATTTTATTAAGAACAACGCTAAGGCCAGGAATGCTCTATTTGCATGCATATCTAAGGATGTTTTTGCTAGATTGGATGCAAGTTCGACAACACATGGTATCTGGACTGAGATTCAGGGTCTCCATGAGGGTACCAGTGACGTCAAAGAAGAAACATACTATGTGCTCAAGAACAAGTATTATAACTTCACTAGATTGCCACATGAGAGAGCTAACACTGTTTATTATCGCTTTCATGTACTAGTGGAGGAGATCAATGCTCTTGGGGATGACTTCAAGCTGAAGCCTGTCGAGGTGATAAGAAGATTCTTGAGGCTATTCAAAGACCCCAAGTATGAGTCCATCATCACCTTCACCTTGCAAGGTGACCTCAAGACCAAGACCATGAAAGATGTACTTGGCAAGATCACCACCTTCAAGAGCTACCAGCTGGGTTTGGATGATCCTCAACCAGCAAACCTTGCTCTTCAAGCTGAGAAGCAAGAACCTATCAAGAGCAAGAAGAGCAAGAAGAAGGCAGAAATTGAAGAAGATGATGATGACGACGATGATGATGATGACTTGAGTGAGGACTTGGCTCTTCTCATGAAGAAGATGAGGACCTTCAAGAACAAGTTTGCTTCCAAGTCCAAGGGCAAGTGCTTCAACTGTGGGTCCAAGAACCACTTTGTTCGAGATTGCCCCAAACCAAAGAAAGAAGCTTTCAAGTCCCAAGACTCAAGTGATGATGATGAAGAAGAAGAAGACACCAAAGCCAAGCAAAAGAAGAAGAAGAAGAAGAAGTACTTCAACAAGGACAAGAACAAAGGCAAAGGCAAAGCTCAAGACCAGAAGTTCTTATGCAAGGCTCTTGTTGGAGAGTGGACAAGCGACAACTCAAGTGACACATCCTCTATCTCAAGCGATGATGAAGAAATGGCCAGCCAAGCCATGATCAAGACCACACTTCCACGAGCTCTTCCTCCATCTCCCATGTGCCTCATTGCCGCAAGCCAACTTGGGGAGAGTGAGGATGAGAGCAGCGATGACAGCGATGATGAGGAGCTCGCATGTGCTGAGCTTTGGAGTATGCTTGAGCAAGCCCGTGACATCGCCGTCAAGAAATCCAAAATGTTGGATGTGGTAAGAAAAGAATATAAGTTGGCTAAGGACCATGTTGGTGATCTTGAGAGTGAGCTCAAGGACCTTGTCACATCTCATGAGGCCCTAAACAAGAGTTATGATAAACTCAAGGGTGATCATGTAGAGCTACGTGAGAAGTACGAGACCCTTGAACTTAGTTTTGAGGCCATCAATGTTGATAACTGAAAGGTCTAGAGCCTTGAGTTAATGATGAGTTTTGGTGATAAATGACAATGCATATTGGAACTAACCTTTTATATAAGTTTGTGAGTTCAATGTTAGGTTATGTTCCGGCATGAAGCAAAGGTCAAGAACAACATATTCATAAAGGTTATGGACCCATTACAAGATAATTGATTGATCCATATGTTGGAAATTATCATATTATATGGTGAAGATGTTTGACAAAGGATGATGGTAATCGATCTGTTGATAAAGGTGTCGGAGGACATAATCAACACTCGTGCTTAAAGATGAAGCACATCACATGTTCAAAGGTCAAACACAATATATTATTGATTCATGACAAGGGATGATATTGATGATAGTGTTGATTGTTGATACAATCAACACATATACATAAAGAAGATCAAGACACTTCGTCAACGAGAATTGGACATCCCTATAGTTGATGATGTTAAAATGGTTATGTGAATACTTGGTATTAAATGGAAATATCAATGCAAGTATTAGTTGGAATCCATGAGTTGATATATATCAATAAGTGATGGTGGTCAAAGCAAGGATATTATTATTGAAAGATCATCTAGGCCTCCTAGTAGGTTTTGGTGTTTTGATGACAACACGATTAAAGAGCTAATGTAATTTGTTGAGTTGTAACTGGTAAATGTCTTGTAAATTTATTATGAACATTGATATATCAAGACATGGATGTATATGGATATTCTACATGTATATTTTGTATGCCATATGACAAAGGATGTGATAATGGTGAAGCTACATGGATGATCACTAATGAAAATCTTATGCTATGTGTTACATGAAGAAAAATGAAGCTTGGATGATACGTCTTACATTATTTGAAATTGCCACCATATTCAAATATTGGTGACATGACTCTTGTGGTCATATCAAAGAAATCAACACATATCACAACAAACATCAATACAACATGAAGGTGAAGATCAAGCGTGTGCTAATGGACAATGCAAACAAATGTGTGAACCATGATGGTAAGTTGATGAAGGGTTAGCAAGGACTTGGCTACGATGGACCATACATTGGAGAAGGGCAAGCAAGAGGCTTGGCGCCGAAGGACCTTTTGTGATGGAGAAGAGCAAGTGGATGCTTGAATCCGATGAATCAAAGAAGCCATGGAGGATTACATATTTCCTAGTGTCGAATATTTGTGAATCAAGAAGAAAAGGTGACATGGATAAAGTATGGAGTCTTGACTATATATTGAGAAAATCCATGTTCATCTGCTCAAGGTGGATATGCTCAAGTAAAGAATTGTTGTCAGCCCTCACGAAGCAAAACATGAAGCATTTCGGCATATGATTTTATCTCAAGCTCAAGTGGAAGAAAATTAGCTTTTATGAGTATAGGTATGTCGTACTATAAAGAGGGATGCAACATGTGTTGAATGATAAAGTCAACATGCTCAAAATCACAGAGAGAAACCTTTCCAAGTGATTTTAAACCCCAACCTCGAGTTCTATCAGGTCAAGGAGGTCAGACCGCCTTGAACCAGTTTTTTTGGGGTCAATTTTTTGGGTCAGTGAGTTCTTGGCCTTGAAAGTGAAGGGTTGTTATTTTGAGTGTGTTAAGCAACCAAATTTGTGGCTTGTAGGGGCTCATGTGTCTGTTTGTTGGTTGCCTGTCAGTGCAAGGCGGTCAGACCGGGTGGGCAACCCGGTCAAGCCGCCCTGAGCCTGACAGCTCCAACGGCAAGTTTTCCAAACAGCCTTTCAATAACCCCCCCCCCCCACCACACCCTTCGGTTGCTGCTGGTTCCTGCCCGACTCCCTAGCATTCCAATGGCCATTTGAGCTCCACCCAACCTCTCTTTGTGAGATCCAAGTGCTTTGTGCAAAATCTTTAGTTGGGTTGAGAGATTTGAGTGTGTGGAGCATTAGTGAGCAAATCCTAAGCCTTGAGCACTTTCGGCTACGTCAAGCAACTCGTGAATCATTTGTTACTCTTGGAGGTGAAGCCTCCTAGACGGCTAGGCGTTGCCCTAGAGCTCCTAAGCTTGTGGTGAGCCTTGGGAAAGTTTGTGAGGGCTGTGATCTTGCCTCTGGCGTGGAAAAGGTCGAGTTAGTGGATTTTGGGGAAAGATGTTGAAAGAGACTCGGCTTGGAGTTGGCCTTGTAAGCAACTCAAGCTTCCTCAACGGAGACATAGGGATCACGGTTGGTGGTCCTGAACTTCGGTGAAACAAATCTTGTGTCTCCTTGCCAGTTTTCATTCCTAGTTGTTTTCTAGCTTATTCTTGTGCTTCCGCTTCGATCTACTTTTGTGTGCTCATTCGTGTGTAGGTACTACATGTACATGCTAAGGAAAATCTCTAGAGCATCACCGCAAGTTTTGATTTGAGCTAGAATTCAAATTTGGAGAGTCGATCTGTTTCTGCCTGTGCAAGGCGGTCTGACCGGGTTGACAAGGAGGTCAGACTGGGTTGAACTATTCTGTGTGAAAAGTTCTGCCTGTGTAAGGAGGTCTGACCGGGTTGACAAGGAGGTCAGACTGGGTTGTACTAATCTATGAGAAAAAGTTTTATTGATTTCAGGTTTCGCCTATTCACCCCCCCTCTAGGCGACATCAAGGTCCTTTCAATTATACCAATAGAACGTGGATTTCTAGTGACCACTTACAAGAAGATAAAAGTCATGAATTTGGAAATATCATCTTGGAGATCAAATTGATAAAGTGGATACATTGTTGATGTTGGATACAAAGTAGTGTTGCATGGAAAGGCGGTAAAGGTTAGGCAAGACTCGGCTGCGATGGACCATGTGTGAGGGTGAAGGGCAAGCAAGAGGCTTGGCATCGAAGGACCAAAGGCAATGGTGAAGAGTGAGTTAAGTCTTAGTGCGATGAACCATGTAAGACCATGTGAAGCTATGGATTATCCACATCACTGATTTAACGATACAAAAAGATGATGTTGATATGTCACAACGAGTGCAATTGACAAAAAGAGTTAAAGGTGAATATACAATATCAAAAGAAGACCAAGTGGCTTGAATATAGGAAGTTGTGAAACTTCATAAGTGGTTGAACATCAAGCCTATCTCATATGGACTTTGCTCAAGCCAAAGGTATAATATTGGATATATATGTTTATTGATGGTTAATCAAATAAATATCCAAAATGATCAATTGCTTATAAAGTTGGCAACCCTCAATAAGAAGAATGAAGATGATATCAAGGTGTTCCTATTGACATAGATTTTCTAATTGCTATTGAGTCTAGGAACGTCGTACTATAAAGAGGGATGCAACTTTGATGGCTTTGCTTTTGTCTTTTGGTGCTCAAATTGATCCAATAACCTTTGGGGGAGTATTTAGCAAACCTATGTGTCATTTTGGAGCTTGGTAATAGTTGGATTGGATAGCCCTTTAAATTATCTTTTCGTAGAGTCCAAGATCACCTAAATCGGCCTCCGAAGTCAAAAGTTATGGGCATTTCTCTATTGGTTGTCTGTCTGTTTTGTTTCCAATCGGCAGGGCCGATCCGGGCATCGGCAGTGCCAATCTGGAACTCAACAGAACGTTTTTTTCTTGCCCTCTGTGACTTCCTCATCGACAGTGCCGATCCGGGACGTACAGAACCCCAACGGCTAGTTTTTGAGCCTATCCTATCGGCAGTGCCGATGCGGGGCATCTAGAGCCCAAACGGCTAGTTTTTGAGCTCCTCCTATTTATACCCCTTCGGTCCTAACATTGGGGGTGCTGAAAACACCTCAAAGAAACATCCATTTGAGCCAAAAATTACCTCTCCACTCCCTATTGATTAGTGCTATACCTTGTGGGTGAGATTGGGTGAGAGATTGAGAAAGAGCAAAAATCCATTGTTGAGCACTTGAGCAAGCAAGCAATCATTGTGGCATTTGTTACTCATGGAGATTCATCCCCTAGACGACAAGGCGTTGCCCGGTGAGCTCCCAAACTTGTGGTGAGCCGCGGGAAGTTTGTGAAGGTTTCAATTGACCTCCAAAAGGAAAGGAATCAAGAGAAGGAAATTCGAGGAAAAGGGTTCAAAGAGACCTGGCTCAAGTGTGACCGAGCCCCTCAACGGAGACGTAGGACTCATTTGAGGAGTCCAAACTTCGGTAAACAAATATTGTGTCTCCGTGTGCTCCTCTATTTACTTGTTACTTTTTCATGCTCTAGGATTTGCTCTTATATTTGCTTAAATTACTAGTTCTACTTATGTAGGTTGTGTCTAGTAGTTGCTATATTGTTGTTGTGCTTCATATTAACTATTGTAGTCTTTCCATCAACCTAGTAACTGCGAAACTAACTAAGATTTACTTTTGGACGACTTTCTGTACCACTATTGGCACTACCAATTGAGCATCAGCAGTAGCCATCGGCAGTGTCAATCGGTCCCATCGGCACTGCCAATCGTACTGATTCTTTTTTTTAAGTCTAATTTCATAGAAATTTATTGAATCGCCTATTCACCCCTCCTCTAGGTGACATAAAGGTCCTTTTAATTGGTATCAGAGCCTAATCTCCTCATTAAGCTTAACCGCTTGGAGAGTTGATGATGTCGCAAGGTAAATGTTGATCTTGCTCAAAGTAAAGCTTGAATTCCGGAGTTTTATTTTTCAAAATGATAAATTGATAAGTTCCTCAATGATGAAAATTCCTACCAAAGCTATATGTAGTGCTTATTTGAAAAAACTTATACATATGCTGCTTGTTTCACATTGAGCTTAGTTAAAATTGTTGTGACCCTAGTAAGACTCTTTTCATGCTTTCTTGATCAAGATCACATACACACATCCACCGCCATGAGCTATTCTTCTAAATTGGAAGATAGCAGCCACCATATCCTCCACCATGAGCTATTCTTTTACACCGGAAGAAAGCCACCACCACTTCCATCCACCTGAAAGAAATACTCCATATGTTTATTGCAAAAATTCCTCTCTCAATTATCATTGCAAACTAGGACTATGGCTATGCAAAAAGAAAATAAATGGATGCTCCAAAGAAGAGCAATCAAAAGATAGCCATGTCCTAGAAAAATTCCAAAAGAGAGGAAAGAAATTCAAAAAGGAGTTATTCATTCCATCCATCATTCCATCATGTTTCCCACACACTTGCACGTCTTGATCAAAATTGTGTGAATTGATTTTTCTAGGATCCGGTCTTTTGACATAACAATAGTATGTGAACAAGTATGCCTCAATTATCCCTACCTTGAGCTCCACATAAGCCTTATTAGAAGTAGGTGATTTTAGGCAACACTTAGCCTTGGTGAGGAATCATACACTTTTGAGCGATCCGAGAGAATCACTTGAGGAACTTGGTTTTATTTGCAAAATCTATTGAAAACCTTCGGAGTAAGATAGTGGAATAGAGAGCAGGTAATTAGTACCCTACAATTGCTCTATCTCTCAACCGCCCAAGACAATGAGGTGTTAAAAGCCCCATGATGATCAAGGTAAATGGGTGAATACTGTGCCAACATATTTAATTCAAGGAAAAGTATCTTTATTGTGCACTTAGTATTATTGAGGAGTAGGACATTGTAGCAACTCCTGATCAACAAGTTAAGTTTTATCTTTGCTTCGGGACGAGCAAAGGTTCAGCTTGGGGGAGTTTGTTGACGGTTGTTAAGTACCATTTTCATCCGTCAACTATGCTCAAATAATGGAGAACTTGGCATTTCATACACGCATATTTGTTTACAATAATGTAGTTCCACTTGTACTTGAGAATTATTTGCAAGCAGGAGGAAATATGAAGGAAACACACCCAAAAGACAAAGAATCACACTTTCGACCAATGAGAGAGCGCCAACTGGACATCCCATGGATTGAAGGGCCCATTTTTAGTATCACACCGAAGAAACACACAAAACTACCTCGACATCTAGGATGAGGACCCACTTGGCAGCCACCCTGAGGAAGCACAACCCAGGAGGGCCCAGCCACAGGTCTGCCGACCCCCCTAGGTTGGCCGACCCAGGCAAGCGACCTTTCCTCCTGGGCTTGCACATGGAGGCTCCTGGTTGATCCCTGAAGGCGGTGGGTAGGGATATTCTTGGCGGTTACTCCCCTTTGCCGACCTATAGAGGCTATCCCATGAGATAGTATAGCCCACTTGTGTGAAGTTTATATTTATTATACTACTATTGTCATGCTTGTTATATGCCGTCACTATAGTCTAATTTATATGACATAGTCTTTATGTTTAGGATTCATTGTTATGACATGACATGTGTTTGGTGATCATATTTATATGATAGCTCTGCTTCGTTAATATAACCATGGAGGAGTAGAGTGCTCTTTGATTATGCAAGTATGGTACTTGGATAATTGATTTGCATCAATTATTCATTAGTCTACCGGTTCGCTGAGGTAGGCGGCAGGTGGTGATAGCCCTGTTCGTCCTTTGAACTCCTCCATGCTAGGCTAGTGCATAGGCTCTTGGCGGAAGTCGCCTATAGATGCAGGGGTAGGTCCGTGCCTGAAGTGTTATATTAGTAACTATTGAACCTATGTATAAGCGTGTATGTGTATAGAACTTAGGCTATACAACTATATATGAAAGTACTGTAGGAGTAGCTCAGCTTAGTTCTTTCTCCACTTGGCTTTACTTATTTATTTATTTATTTATTTATATTTGAGATAGAATCTTCTGTACATCACACTACCTCGTCATTATCCATTGCTTGCCTGCCTTGGTTAGATGATCCTTATCAATTCGCAATGTAAATATGTGCATAAGTAAGCCTTCTTATTCATTGCCTTCCTTGGGATAAACAAATACGATACCCTGAATACTTCCGGGTGAAATGCTACAACGGTATTTTTCGTGCGCTTACAGATTTTACCTAATTGGCTCTAGGACATATTAATGAAGCACTTATTTCACCTTGCCAGCAATGATTTATTAGTATGGATTAGAAAAAGTCAACAAGCATTTCTGGCATCGTTGCCGGGGAAGGCGTATGATTAAGAAATTACTAATGTGCATATTTATGTTACAATTCTAAGGCCATCTCCTAAGCAGGCTAACCTTGCTTTGTTTTCTACATTTTGTATGAAAACAGGGTAGTGTATGACTGGTTTCGACTTGTCGACAAACTTCACCGAAGATCCAGAATCACTCTTGAGAAGGGCACAAGCTAGGCTCACCCCTCCTCAAAAGCAACCTCGGTCAAGCGAACCCGTCACTTCCGCACCACCAAGCTTTGAGCCGATAGCCCAAAAGACCCTCCGCGAGTTCTCCGCTCCCTCTGCTGCCTATGTTCCTGTTGGTCCAGCTGGCAACATGGGAGATGCAAACTTTGAGATCAAGACGGGTCTCATCACCATGGTGCAGGCCAGCCCATTCTGTGGGAAGGCCAATGAGGATGCAAGTGCTCATATGCAACAATTCCTTAAGATTTGCAACACTTTCAAGATGAAGGACGTCACCCCCGATGCTGTTCATCTTCGATTGTTCCCGTTCTCTCTCCTCGGGAGGGCGAAACAGTGGTTCTACGCGAACTTTGATGCTGTAAACACTTGGGAAAAATGTGCTGCCGCGTTCCTCACGAAGTTTTTCCCATTGGGCAAAACCAATGCCCTCTGTGGAGAGATTTCGAGCTTCTAGCAGAAGTCGATTCCTGAGGCGTGGGAGAGGCTCCAAGAGTACATCTTGGCATGCCCACACCACGGATGGATGACTGGCTTATCATCCAGAACTTCTACAACGAGCTCACTCCATTGGCCCATGATCACCTTGATGCTGCTGCTGGTGGAGCCTTCTTCTCGCTCACTGTGAGCAAGGCAATGGAGCTGATCGAGAAAATGATGTCCAACCAAGGTTGGAGTGAAGATCGCCTCCAACCATGTCCGCGGGGCATGCACTCCGTCAAGGCGGTTGACATGCTTGCAACTAAGATAGATCTCCTCAGGAAGAAGATGGACGATCAGGCCATGGGAGAAGTACATGGGACTGCCAAAGTTGTGGACGCTCGCATGACGTGCGAGGTCTGTGGCAACACGGGGCACTCAGGAAATGGCTGTCTTGAATCCCGTGAGGACACAATGTACATGGGCAACAACAACAACGGCTACCGTCCAAAAGGAGGTCAAGGGTGGAATCAACAGCGCCCTAACTACCAAGGAGGTAACAATGGCAACTTTAACTCTGGTTATAATCAGCCCTCCTTGAAAGATCTTGTCCTTGGTCAAGCTAGGATAAATGAGAATATTAGTAACAAGCTTGCCACCAATGATAAGACTCTAGAAAGCATCCACACTAAAATTGAAGGCCTTTCTTCTGCTTTCAAGAACCAGCTAAGCTTTAATAAAATGCTTGAAACCCAATTAGCTCAGTTGGCTGCTGCTGTTCCTCCTGTAGAGTCGAGGAAAATCCCGGGGCAACCCGAGACTCCCTTAGAAAATGCTAATGCCGTTACCACGAGGGGAGGTAAATCCACTCGGGACCCGCCATATCCTAACACTGTAGGAAAGGAAAAGGAGAGCACACAAGTTGAGAAGCCGGCGGAAGAAAAGGAACAAGAGGCAATGCCGCTAAGGAAAACGGCTCCACATGAGTTCTATCACACGAACTTCATGCCGTTTCTTGACAGAAAAAGGAAGCCGACCGTGGACGAGCAGTTCACACGCTTTGTTGAAGTAATCCAGAAGCTGCACATCAACGTGCTCTTGCTGGATGCGATGCAAGTACCTAGGTACGCTCGCTACCTTAAGGACCCCATCAGCAACAGGCGTCCGATGCCGACCACGGAGATTGTCAAGCTTATGGAAGAGTGTAGCGCTGCTATACTCAACCGGCTCCCCGAGAAGAAGAAAGATTCGGGCTGTCCCACGATCACCTGCTCGACCAGGACACAGAACTTCGACCATGCCATGTGTGATCTCGGGGCGAGCGTGAGTGTCATGCCGAAGGACGTCTTCGACAGGCTAAACTATACCGCCTTATCCCCCACGCCAATGCAGCTCCAGCTGGTCGATTCCTCAGTCCGCTACCCGGCGAGAATTGCCGAAGATATTCCGGTGAAAATCCGGGATTGCTTCATTCTTGTCGATTTCGTGGTACTCGACATGGATGTCGGTAAGGAAACACCGCTCATCTTTGGGCGGCCATTCCTGAGCACCGCGGATGCTCGCATTGATGTTGGAGCTGGAGAAATCTGTTTCCATATCAATGGCAAGGAGGAGAAGTTTCATTTTCAGCCATAGAAGGAGCAATGCAATATGATCCGCATCAAGTATGGGCCAAACCCAAACAACATCAAGGAAGTCGAAGTCACGCCCCCAAAGAAGGACAGCCTCATAACGTTCATGAAAAACTTCCTCGAGAAGGAAAATGATGAGGACATCACTCCTATGGATACACACAACACTCCTCCAAATCTGGACTTGCAAGGTCCAATGACTAGAGCTCGTGCACGACGACTAAATTTAGAGGTGAGCTCGTTCCTACGTTCTTCGCTATATGTTACTTTTGAGAATGGTTTGCTACCTAATGATTATTTTATGATTAGAAACCATGGAGAGGACCAGGAGATGATGGGAGAAGGAGTTGGGAACATGGAGGACCAGCAAGGGCTTGGAAGCCAAAGTGGAGGCCCAATCAAAACCGACTTCGAGTCTGTTTCGGGGCCCAGAACCAGTCTGTACTAAAACAGTCACCCAGGACGCATACGGACTCGGATTTGGACGTTCTACATATGCGTGGAAAGATAAGGAGAAGACCTTTCCAATGCCGCTGGCCTCATGTCAAAATTCATCCGGAGTCATCGGGAATTGTCAAAACAAGAGAGAGTCCAGAATCTGTGTTGGTGCTGCGTCGCCTATTTTTGGCCTTTGGGCTTTGTATCTAGTTGAGCCCAATTAGGGGCGCGTCCAGAGGGTCTTGCATGACCCTAGGGTCTTTATATACATCCGCCACCGCACTATTAGGGTTCGGGTTTTGTTTAGATCAATTCTGTTCATAAACAGTTTCGCCGTTCATCGGTTTGTGAGACCCCAACTTCGAGAGTTTAATCATACATCTGCAATTGTGTTGCATTCTTCGTTGTTCTTGCTTGTGTTCTTGATTCGCAGGCAGGGATTAGCCTTCTCGGCGAGGTCAATCGTCTTTGGACGGTTGATAACCAGAGGAGACGTCGTGCTGCGATTGCGGGGTTTAGAACGTGCTATTCTGAAGCCGGATCGAATTGTGTGTCGCCTCCGACCAAATCAACTTACCAAGAACCTTTCGGAAGATCGGGAACCCTTGTTCACATCAAGTGGTATCAGAGCTTCAGGTGCACCGTCAGGTTCACACTACCCTTTAGTTTTGTTTTCGTGTTCTTCCTATCGTCCACTGAAAATGGCAAAAAAAAAATTTCCCCCGCCCATAACCACGTGCTTAGCCATTGCATATTTCAATTTCAGAGTCCGTAGTGTTGAGTTTGTGCCCTAGTTCTTGTTTAGTCGCTGGTTTAGTTTGTGTTTTTGTCGTCAGTAGTGTTTCCCTTGCAACCCTAGCCGCCATCCCCTTCACCATCCTCGGTTTTGTCGGCTTTGTGTGCTAGGGTTGATTGATCAACACGCCCACCCTAATCCCACCCTAAACCTACCCTCACCACCTCGGACCAATTTTCATAAATTCCACTTTCCGCTGCATCCACCTCGCCAAAAAAATCCCTACCCGACCCCAAGCCCGACTCGGATTTCACTCAAACCCCCGGGTTCTTCATAACCGATTCCGACACCCCTTCGGTAAAACAGCCATAACTTTTCGCTCGGTTGTCCGTTTTGGCTGAAATTTTTACAGGAGATTCTTGACAAAAAGTTCAAAAAATTCAAAAAAAATTCATTCAAGTGTGCCCTCATCAAAAAAATTCTTACGCCCTGTGTGCCCTCGTCAAAAAATTCAAAAAAATCGAGAAGATAAAGAAAAAATTCATTCAAGTTGAAACCCGACGTTTTCTGAAACTTCAAGATTTTCTGTAGGCCACGTCCTATCTCGGTTTGAGCTGAAATTTTTTGTGGTTTCTTCCTGTTTGCTAGTGAGTTGGAAAAAAATATCAAAAAAATAAAATAAAAAAAAATAAATTTGAGATTCCTACTAGTGCTCCATCTTGCCCCCTGGAATTTCTGAGTTTGGCTGTTTTACACTAAGCCCCCGGTTATCGACTGTGTCCCTTTGTCTCTTTGTTTCTTCTTTGCTATCACTACTGTTCTAGGACATAGTTAGACCAGCAACTAGGGACAAGTTATTTGGGCACTTATTCAGCTTTACTATCTGTTTTTGATTTGTGTGCCACTCATATATATATATTTGGCCTTCCTAGCTCTACATACTTCTTCTGGACAGCACATAGGTTATTTGGTAACCCTTGCAATCGTGGAACACTTCTCCCTGGTATCCTTCGCTTTGTTGTTTTCAGAACTTTGTAAGAGCTTTGCAAGAAGCTTACTTTTGCTGTGTTGAGAGGCACCACTGCTTAGTAGTTTTGTAGGGATAACCTTCACTTCTTGTTTCCTGTTTTGGTGTTTCTGATGTCAGGAAGCGATGGGGAGGGTGCTTCACCCTCAAAATTGGATGAGTGCGTGAGCCAAAATCAGTTACAGAAGGCTTTGCAGGCGGTTCAGAGTGATTTGGCAGAGACGATCACCAGGGCCGTCACCGACGCCGTCACCAAGCTTCACCTGGGAGAAAGCATTGAGCGGTTGGATAAGAGAGTCTCTAAGCTAACCGATCAGGTTGTCGAATTGGAGACCGCTCACAAGACCAACAACAACAACGACAACAACACCAACACCAACACCAACAACGACACCAACAACGACGTTGAAGACGATCATGATGAAGCAACGGTGTATAAGGCTGATGGCATCGTCGATAGGTCAGCTACAAGGACCGCAAGGTTACGACACCGTTTGCAACGTAACCCTCAAGGTATGGGTGGTTTCCACAACCACAACCGTCGCACACAAGGTAACTATGCTCCAGATGATCCGTATGCTAAAATTAAGTTTTCAATTCCTTCGTTTTCGGGTCAGTACGATGGTGATGCTTACCTTGATTGGGAAATGACGGTAGAACAAAAATTAAATGCCCACTTTGTTCCTGAACAACATAGAGTTAGACAAGCCACTAGTGAGTTTAAGGACTTTGCTATTGTTTGGTGGAGTGGTCTAGCTGCTGAAACTGATTTGCCTACTACTTGGGAAGAACTTAAGGTAGAAATGCGTGATCGTTTTGTTCCTCCTTCTTTTTATAGAGAAATTCGTAATAAACTGCAGCGTTTAGATCAAGGAGATAAAACTGTTCAGGAGTATTTTAGTGAGCTTCAGAAGGGTTTGATTCGTTGTGCTGTGGTTGAAAAAGTAGAGGATCAGATTTGCCGCTTTTATTCTGGTTTGAGAAAAAAATTCAGGACATCCTTGATTATAAAGAATTTTATACCCTCAACCAGTGTTTCCAGTATGCTATGCTTGCAGAGAAAGAATCACAGGGACTTTTCCAGGATTTTGAGGAGTACAGCAAGTCCAGGAATTTCTACCCACCACGGCCGACAGGGACTTCGGGGCTGCCCAAGCCATCTTTCCGGCCGCCCCCACGAGCTAGTGTTGTTTCTGCAGCACCAAGATCAGCCCCTGCCCCTTCTACGTGCTCAGGTAAAAATTCTGTGCAGGTACCGGCTAGTAGTGCCTCCTCTGTTGCTTCGACGGGACACACTACAGGGATTCAGTGCCACCGCTGCCATGGTCTTGGCCATGTGCAGAAAGATTGCCCAAGTAGGCGAGCATATGTGGCGACAGATGATGGCGGTTACATGAGCACCTCCGATGTGGAGGATGAGGAGGAGGATGTCGCTGCCACCAGCGGTGACCTCGTCCTTGGAGGCGGAGATACCATGGGCTACATGAATATTATTGTGCAGCGTGTGCTTAGCACACAAATCCAGCAGCCCGAGATGATGCAGCGACATAACTTGTTCCAGATTTTCTTCGTCATCAAGAACCGTCTGGCACGTGTCATCATTGATGGAGGAAGCTGCAACAATTTGGTGAGTTCTGATGTGGTTAAGAAGCTTGATTTGACCACACGCCCACATCCACATCCATACTACATTCAGTGGTTAAATGACTCTGGAAAAGCTAAGGTAACACAAACTTGCAGAGTTCCTTTTTCCATTGGTTCCTATGTGGATTCTGTTGATTGTGATGTTGTACCCATGCAAGCTTGTTCACTTTTATTGGGTAGACCTTGGGAATTTGATAATGATGCTGTACACCATGGTAAAAGTAATAAGTACACTTTTATGCATAAAGGAACTAAAATTACTTTGTTACCAATGACCCCTGCTGAAATTGTACAAGCTGATTTAGAACGAGCTGCTAGTTTGAAAAATAAAAGCCCTCAAATTCAGCAACCTGTTAATTCTGCTTCTACACCAAGTAATATTAATGATTCTTCAAGTTCTAAGGGTGCTGCAATTAAATTACAAGGTCGTTCATGTCTTGCCACGAAATCTGAGCTTGCTGAAATTTCTACTGATGATATTTGCTATGCTTTGATATGCAAACAAGCCTTGTTTTTGCTTGGTGATATTGCTTCTAGTGCTTTGCCTCCTGCTGTCACTAACCTTTTGCAGGAGTATGAGGATGTTTTCCCAGCTGAGATACCCCCGGGATTGCCACCTTTGAGAGGGATTGAGCATCAAATTGATTTGATTCCTGGTGCTACTTTACCAAACCTTGCTGCTTATAGGACCAACCCTGAGGAGACTAAGGAGATACAACGACAAGTCCAAGACCTTTTGGATCGTGGGTATGTTCGTCAATCACTTAGTCCTTGTGTTGTTCCTGTACTTTTGGTTCCTAAGAAAGATGGTTCTTGGCGTATGTGTGTAGATTGTAGAGCCATTAATAACATTACTATTAGGTATCGTCATCCTATTCCTAGGCTAGACGACATGCTTGATGAGTTATGTGGTGCTATAATTTTCACTAAAATTGATTTGCGTAGTGGCTACCATCAAATTAGAATGAAACTTGGAGATGAATGGAAAACAGCTTTCAAAACCAAATTCGGGTTGTATGAGTGGTTAGTAATGCCTTTTGGGTTAACTAATGCACCCAGTACTTTCATGCGTTTGATGAATGAGGTTTTAAGACCTTTTATTGGCAAATTTGTGGTTGTTTACTTTGATGATATCTTGATTTATAGCAAATCCATGGATGATCATATGATTCATTTGCGTGCTGTTTTTGATGCTTTGCGAGTTGCACGTTTATTTGGTAACCTTGAGAAGTGCACCTTTTGCACGGATCGAGTCTCTTTTCTTGGCTATGTTGTGACTCCACAGGGAATTGAGGTGGATGAGGCGAAGATTGAAGCCATAAAGAGCTGGCCTGTACCAAAAACTATCACACAGGTGAGGAGTTTTCTTGGTCTTGCAGGTTTCTACCGTCGCTTTGTCAAAGATTTCAGCACCATTGCTGCACCATTGCATGAGTTGACAAAGAAGGGCGTCGACTTCCATTTTGGTAAGGTACATCATGAGTCTTTTGATGATTTGAAGGACAAACTTACACATGCACCATTGCTGCAATTACCCAATTTTGATAAGACTTTTGAGCTTGAATGTGATGCTAGTGGTATAGGCATTGGTGGTGTTTTGATGCAAGATGGTAAACCTGTTGCATACTTTAGTGAGAAAATTACTGGGCCTGTTTTGAATTATTCCACGTATGTTAAGGAACTATATGCACTTGTACGTTCTTTAGAGACGTGGCGTCATTATTTGTTGCCCAAAGAATTTGTTATTCATTCTGATCATGAATCACTTAAGTATATTCGTTCTCAATACAATTTGAACCGTAGACATGCTAAATGGGTTGAGTTTATTGAGTCTTTTCCTTATATTATTAAACATAAGAAAGGGAAGGATAATGTGATTGCTGATGCTTTATCTAGGCGATATACTTTGTTGTCTCAACTTGATTGTAGAATTTTTGGACTTGAGGCAATTAAAGAACAATATGTTGCTGATGTTGATTTTAAAGATGTATTGCTGCACTGTAAAGAAGGTCGTGCTTGGCACAAATTTGTGTTGAATGATGGATTCTTGTTTAGAGCTAACCGCCTATGCATTCCAGTTGGTTCCGTTCGTCTTTTGTTGTTGCAGGAGGCACATGGAGGTGGATTGATGGGTCATTTTGGTGCTAAGAAGACAGAGGATATTTTGGCCACCCACTTCTTTTGGCCAAGGATGAGGAAAGATGTTGAGCGTTTTGTTGCTCGCTGCACTACATGTCAAAAAGCTAAGTCTCGATTGAATCCACATGGTTTATACATGCCACTTCCTGTTCCTTCTATTCCTTGGGCGGATATTTCCAAGATGGCACACTTTATATCATGTCATAAAACTGATGATGCTAGTTATATTGCTGATCTTTTTTTCAAAGAAATTGTACGTTTGCATGGTATGCCTTCTACTATTGTTTCAGATCATGATGCAAAATTCTTGAGTCATTTTTGGCGCACGCTTTGGAATAAGTTGGGTACAAAGTTGTTATTTTCTACAACTTGTCATCCACAAACTGATGGACAAACTGAGGTTGTGAACCGCACTTTGGGTACTATGTTGCGAGCTATTTTGAAGAAAAATTTGAAGCAATGGGAAGAATGCTTACCTCATGTTGAGTTTGCTTATAATCGGGCAACACATTCTACTACCAAGGTAAGTCCATTCAAGGTAGTGTATGGTTTTGATCCCCGTACTCCACTTGATATACTTCCTCTACCTATTAATGAGAGAGTTCATATTGATGCTAAGGAGCGTGCTGAATTTATTTTACAAATGCATGAGACCACTAGACTTAGCATTGAAAAGATGAATGAAAAGTATAAAATTGCTGGTAGTAAGGGAAGAAAGGAAGTAAAGCTTGATGTAGGAGATTTAGTGTGGTTACACTTAAGGAAGGATAGATTTCCAGAATTGAGAAAGTCTAAACTAATGCCTAGAGCTGATGGTCCATTCAAAATAATAGAGAAGATTAATGATAATGCATACAAACTTGAGTTGCCTCCCGAGTTCGGGGTTAGTCCTACTTTTAACATTTCAGATTTGAAACCATACTTGGGAGAAGAGGATGAGCTCGAGTCGAGGACGACTCCACTTCAAGAGGGGGAGGATGATGAGGGCATGACTCCTATGGATACACACAACACTCCTCCAAATCTGGACTTGCAAGGTCCAATGACTAGAGCTCGTGCACGACGACTAAATTTAGAGGTGAGCTCGTTCCTACGTTCTTCGCTATATGTTACTTTTGAGAATGGTTTGCTACCTAATGATTATTTTATGATTAGAAACCATGGAGAGGACCAGGAGATGATGGGAGAAGAAGTTGGGAACGTGGAGGACCAGCAAGGGCTTGGAAGCCAAAGTGGAGGCCCAATCAAAACCGACTTCGAGTCTGTTTCGGGGCCCAGAACCAGTCTGTACTAAAACAGTCGCCCAGGACGCATACGGACTCGGATTTGGTCGTTCTACATATGCACGGAAAGATAAGGAGAAGAACTTTCCAATGCCATCGGCCTCATGTCAAAATTCATCCGGAGTCATCGGGAATCGTCAAAACAAGAGAGAGTCCAGAATCTGTGTTGGTGCTGCGTCGCCTATTTTTGGCCTTTGGGCTTTGTATCTAGTTGAGCCCAATTAGGGGCGCATCCAGAGGGTCTTGCACGACCCTAGGGTCTTTATATACATCCGCCACCGCACCATTAGGATTCGGGTTTTGCTTAGATCAATTCTGTTCATAAACAGTTTCGCCGTTCTTCGGTTTGTGAGACCCGAACTTCGAGAGTTTAATCATACATCTGCAATTGTGTTGTATTCTTCGTTGTTCTTGCTTGTGTTCTTGATTCGCAGGCAGGGATTAGCCTTCTCGGCGAGGTCAATCGTCTTTGGACGGTTGATAACCAGAGGAGACGTCGTGCTGCGATTGCGGGGTTTAGAACGTGCTGTTCTGAAGCCGGATCGAATTGTGTGTCGCCTCCGACCAAATCAACTTACCAAGAACCTTTCGGAAGATCGGGAACCCTTGTTCACATCAGAAAAAGTGTCACCACAGCGGGTGACGGTGAAGAGGTCGTAGCCGCCGACCATACCGACAAAAGCCGCCGACCATACCGACAAAAAAAAGACCAAGAAGGTGTGGCGAGTGAAGCAAGAAGCATCATCCTTGTCCTCATCTCTGGGACCGGATGACACTACATCGAGCTAAATGCCGGAGAAAAGTCCCGCTCGTCGGACTTAAATGAGTGAGCCCTCATCGAGAGGTTAAATCAGTATTTATCAATATTTATTTTCTTCAATTCCATATTTGCTTTCCATCATGTTTAGATTCATTTCCAACTTTTGCATTTTGCATATTTGAATTTTTCAACCATCTTGCACATTAGAATTTTTCCAATCATATGCATATTTAAATATATATATATATATATAGGTTTTTTGGGTTTGTCTTTTTGAAAAGAATTTTTGTCGAGCAATTTGAGCAAAATGGCTGCACTGGCTAGATTCACTAGCCGTTGGGGAACATCCTGGAAAAAGGAGGGAGCCAGGAGGGCCCACTGGCAGGTCGGCCGACGTGACCAGGTCGGTCGACCCCCCTGGTCCCACCTTTTTGTCCTCAGCTTTTTCCCAACAGCTCTATAGCCGCTGCTCTGTCCATTTCCTGCTGCCATTCTGGTGTTTGGGCTATAAAAGCTGACCAGGAGGAGGAGCTTCACCATTCCAAGCTCATTCTTCACTCTCCTCCTTTGCTCACTTTGTTGCTCTTCAAGAATTCGTGTTCTTCACTTAGATACTGCCCCAAAAACCCAAAAAAAATAGTGTTGGTGGTTTCTAGATGCCCATTTTATCTACCAAAAAGGGATGTTTTGCGTCTTAATTTGGTGGTTTGGACTAATAGTTAACCCCATATTTGCAAATATTTGTAGTTGTTCTGTTTTGGATGTAATCGTAGGAAACGGGTGTAAAACAGGGCAATTATGGATAAAGAGCTGAAGAGTAACGAAGATGGGCCAAATTCGGAGCCGCGCTGATCGGCGTGACCCATGCGCCGATTGACGCAGGAGGAAAAGATGACTGAAATACGATGCAGTCCAGGAAAGACGAAGGCCCAGCCCAGTATGAGTTAGAGTCGGTGGAAGTTGACCTAATCCCGTTGAGTATAAAAGGAAGATAATTATCAAAAGCCAATGACACCTGAGTGGAGACGGCAATCACGAGAACCAGTTATTAAAACTAGGGTTTCAAGATGTTGGCGGCGGAGGTTCGTCAACACCGACGAGATCCAGCAGAAGGGAGGTCGTGCCGATCGGCGCAACGCTAGCGCCGATCGGCTCGGGCGCGTTCCAGCGCTATTTCTCACCCCTCTGCTATGTCTAGCGGAAGGATGAGTGAGTAGTCTCATATTCTCTTCTCTGGTGCGGGGATCTGGTCATGTAACTCTCATGCTTGTTGATACTCTCTCGACAAATTTAATCTATGTGATGAACTTTATTGCACATCTATCTATTCCTTTCATTAGTGTATCAGCCAATACACTTTTGCCTATTGCATAGTGCAAGAAACCAGTTGGGAGCTAATAGCCTCTGTAGTGACAGCCGGGGTGAACGAAACTATCATGTCTTGTAGAATATTAGAGTCATTACTTGAGTTGATAAGAATAAGGTTGCATGCTAGTGAACCAATCCTAAGGAGAGAATCCTTCATCATCCTGTTGCCTCTTCAATAACATTCACCTTCCACTTTCTCACCGTATCATTCACACCAACCAACTCATTGCAATCTATTAGTCACCCTTTAATAGTATTAGTTCCGCTCGTTCCTGTGGATTCGATAACCTTGGAATACTCTGAGGGAAAAAGAGCTATAACTGTACACCGCCCTCTTGCGGTATATAAGTGGGTGCGTAGATACGACCAACAAGCCCTTTTTCTGGCGCCGTTGCTGGGGAACAGGCCAGTTCTTTTACTATTAATATTTTACTAACGTCTAATCCTCTCTTTTCTAGTTGTTTTTATTTTTGTGTTTTGTGTGAATTTTTAGGATGAGTAGGACGGGACCTTCTCGGACGCTCAGGGAACTTTCTCTTCCATCTCCAGACGTGCTGGTGCCTCAACCCTCAGATGAGAAGGCCACGGCCTCCTCATATGTGTTGAACCCTATTATCATTAGCATGGCTGAAGCAAACAAGTTCTTTGGAGCAAAAGAGGAGAACCCGTATACTCACTTATAAGATTTGGAGGCACTTTGCCAAACATTCCATCATGAAGGAGTGCCTCGGGATCTTTATAGGTGGCTGCTTTTCCCATTCTCTTTGGGAGGAAAAGCCAAAGAGTGGCACAAGGCAGCATCTCGAGAAGCAAAAGGTAAGTGGAGTGAGTTAGTTGGAAATTTTTGTCTCCACTATTTTCCTTTGCCAAAGGTGCAGAAGTTGAGAAGGGAAGTGGTGAACTTCTTACAAGAAGATGAAGAATCTCTCGCGGAAGCCTGGACGCGTCTTCAAACGTTGTTGAAACAAGGACCTGACCATGGCATTGATGAGAATATGTGCGCTCAGACCTTCTACATGGCCATAAACAAGGAATCGAGGATGCATTTGGACGGATCGGCCGGAGGAAGTTTCTGAGATTGACAGCCATGGCAGGGATCGAATTGTTAGGCAAAATTGCCGAGAACAAAGCTTTGCACAAGCACTGGGAAGAATATTTAGAACCAAATCGGCAATGCCCAGAAGTTATGAAGAAGGAAGAGTCGCCAGCTGAACAGATCTTGATGTCCGAGAGCAGACCAATGATTACTTCGGGGCAACTCAGAGAAATAGAGCCCGTCGGACTCACCTCTGTGGGTCTGACGTGTGCGGCGATCGGCGCAGCCGCGACAACAGGAGAACCGATCACCCTGGCAACTCCGCCAAGTAGCAAGGAATACACCAAGATAGAAACTGCGATTCTGGACAACCACCTGAAGGAATTTGAAGGGAATTTTGCTAAACCGAAGGGGGATAGATGGCGAATGCTAAACCGCTTGACGAATTTGAGCCGATGGACTGGATTCCCATTGATTTTTCACAAGAAGTGCTTAATATGAGAAGATCCTTCTGTCCGCAAGACGCCTCCGAAGCCGGAATTGAGTACAATTTCCCAAGTAATCGCCTCAAGTGGGAAGTCTTCGATCAAGAGATTATTGGGAGAGTTTTAGGGAAGCTTTACAAGGATGATGTAGAGCTTGATGGAACAGAGGTGAAACAAGCAAAGAGATTGCTAGATAGTTGCTCTGAGCCGTCCCCCTACAAAGGATTATGTGGTGTGTATGCTGAAGGTGTCACTAAAGAGGAAAAATAAGAACCGTACATACCATGTGAGATATCAGGAAAGAAATTTCCGAAAGCCTTGTGTGACTTCGGCTCCCGTGTCAGCTTGATGACTTACGATGCATTCATGAGCATGCCTTATGGAACTCAACAGCAGATGATGGGGATTGAACTTGAGCTGATCATGGCGGATGGTAGGAAAACCAAGCCACTAGGAGTGATCAAGAATATCGAAATTGAGATCAGCTCGAAAACAATGCCGGTAGATTTCCTCGTTCTAAACAATAAAGAAACTGGGGTTGAAGATATCATTCTGGGAAGGCCATTCTTAAGATTAGTACAAGCTGTTCTGGATGCTGGGAAAGGTCAAATCACGCTACACCTGGGAGAGGAAGAAGTGCAATTTCAATTTAATGATCCGTCTCATCAAGACTCCTCTTGCTATCAGGAATTCTGCCCAGAGGAAGACGAGAGGATAGGGATGGATATGGGAGACCCACTGGACCACATCATGCGTGGAACTGACAAGTATACTGCCAGCGCCGATCGGCGCCAGGGTCGCGCCGATCGGCTCAATCATACTGGCAGCACCGATCGGCGCGACCCTAGCGCCGATCGGCTCAATCATACTGGCAGCGCCGATCGGCGCGACCCCTGCGCCGATCAGCTCAACTAGGAAAATCCTGAATTTGAACCTCTCGGGGAGCTGGATCCAGACAAAGCGCTAGAAGTGGAACAGAAGGATCTTCCGAAGGAGCTACGCTATGAATATCTAGGAAAGAACAGAACATATCCAGTTATTGTGAACAATGCCCTAACGAAAGAAGAAATAGAGAGGCTTCTTGTTGTGCTCAAAAGGTATAAGAAGGCCATTGGTTACACATTGGATGACATCAAGGGAATCAGCCCCGCATTTTGCACCCACAAGATTAACTTGGAGGAGAATACTAAACCAGTGGTTGAAGAGATGCGAAGGTTGAAGGAATCAATGAAGCCGGTGGTTAAAAAGAAGATTTTGAAGCTGCTTAATGCAGGTATGATCTACCCTGTTGCTGATAGTGAATGGGTTAGTCCAGTGCATTGTGTACCCAAGAAAGGAGGGTTGACAGTTGTGCCTAACGAGAACAATGAGTTGATCCCTCAAAGGACTATAACTGGATGGAGAATGTGCATAGATTATAGAAGTTTGAACAAAGTGACGAAGAAAGATCACTATCCTCTTCCATTCATTGATGAGATGCTTGAAAGATTAGCAAGGAATTCATACTTTTGTTATTTGGATGGATATAGTGGTTTTTTTGAAATACCGGTAAGACCAGAAGATCAGCAGAAAACTACTTTTACTTGCCCTTTTGGGACATATGCATATAGAATGATGCCATTTGGTCTTTGCAACCCGCCTGCAACATTTCAAAGGTGCATGAACGCAATATTCACTGAATTCATAGAAGATATTATGGAGCTATTTATGGATGACTTCTCCGTACATGGTGCTGATTTTGATAGCTGTTTGGAGAATTTGGAGAAGGTTTTGAAAAGTTGTTTTGAATGCAATTTAGTTCTTAATTGGGAGAAGTGTCACTTCATGGTAACAGAAGGGATAGTACTTGGTCATGTCATATCTAAAAGAGGGATAGAGGTTGATAAGGCAAAGGTATCTACAGTTGAGAAATTACCTCCCCCTACCGATCTTACAACTTTGAGGAGTTTTCTTGGACATGCCAACTTCTATCGCAGATTTGTTACGGATTATTCGAAGATTGCTAAACCCCTGACAGAATTGTTAAAATAAGATACAAAATTTGTTATGGACGAGGAAAGACTCTTGGCCTTCAGAAGATTAAAGGAAGCTCTATGCTCTGCACCCGTTATGCAGCCACCTGATTGGAGTTTACCTTTCGAAATTATGTGTGATGCAAGTGACTATGTAGTTGGAGCTGTTCTTGGACAACGGAAGGAAGGTAAAGTGCATGCTATTTATTATGCTAGCAAAACTTTGAATGAGGCGCAAATAAATTATACAACAACTGAGAAGGAGATGCTAGCTGTTATATTTGCTTTTGAGAAGTTTAGATCCTACATTCTAAATTCTAAGGTGATCGTATATACTGATCATGCTGCTATAAGATACTTGGTTTCAAAGAAGGAGTCTAAGCCTCGGTTAATGTGATGGGTATTGATGCTGCAAGAATTTGATTTGGAGATAAGAGATAAGAAAGGAGTTGAAAATTCTGTAGCAGATCATTTATCCCGTCTTGAATCACCATCAACGGAGCCAATAAGAGATGAAATGTGACAAGAGCATTTGTTTGCTGCATTTGATCGTAGGGAAAACTTGATGATGGATATTATCAAAGGTTTCAAGGGACAAACTGATCTGATGAACAAGAACACAAGGAAAAGAGTTAAGAGTGAAATGAGAAAGTTTATATGGGCCGACCCATACTTGTACAGGTATTGCGAGGATGTAGCAGTACGGAGATGTGTACCCAGAGAAGAAAGAGCAAGCATTTTAGGAAAATGTCATTCTTCGGATTATGGGGGACATTATGGCTACTTCAGAACATAGGCAAAGGTATGGGCAAGTGGATTCTATTGGCCTACCATGCATGAAGATGCAAAAAGGTATGTTGCAACATGAGCTCAATGCCAACGAATAGGAAATGTTAACAGTAGGAATGCAATGCCTCTTAAGTACAATCTTCAGGTCGATATCTTTGACGTTTGGGGTATGGATTTCATGGGACCCTTTGTGAATTCTCATGGTTTCGAGTATATATTAGTCGCCGTTGATTATGTCTCCAAGTGGATCGAAGCAATGGCATGCAAGGCTAACACTACAAGAGAATCAAGGAGTATGCTTCTAGAGCAGATATTTCCTAGGTACGGAGTACCGAGGATAATAATTACAGATGGAGGATCCCATTTTATAGGAGGAGAATTTGCTAGGTTTTTAACCAAATCTAGAGTTGAACATAGAATTGGAACAACCTACCATCCCTAGACAAATGGACAAGCAGAAACTTCAAATAAGCAATTAAAGGGAATTCTAGAAAAGATTGTTACGAAGGAAGGAAAAGACTGGACCATGAAGCTTAATGGAACATTATGGGCATATAGGACGGCATTCAAGACACCAATTGGTATGACACCGTATCCATTCATCTATGAGAAATCGTGTCACCTACCGGTGGAATTGGAACATAAGGCTTATTGGGCTATAAAGGAAATGAATTTCGATCTTGATGCCGCCGGCATGAAAAGGAAGATACAAATAAGTGAATTGGAAGAGATGAGATTACGTGCATATGAGAATGCAGCTATAGACAAAGAGAAAACAAAGAAGTGGTACGATAAGAAGCTTTTGAAATAGGAGTTCAAGGAAGGAGATCGGGTGCTCCTATTAAATTCGCGATTCAGATTATTTGGTAAAGGCAAACGGCGAAGCAAATGGGAGGGACCTTATCTTGTGAATACGGTGTTACCTTTGGGAGCGGTAATTATAATGGATGGCAAGAGAAACAAGTACACGGTGAACGGACAACGTCTAAAGGTATACTTAGAACCCGACACATTTGAATTAAAATCTTTTGATGTGTATTTCACTGCTTAGTACCCCATGTGGTCGAGCTTAACGACGTAACAAAAGCTTGTGTGTATTTTAATTTCCATAGTTTTTCTTTGGCAATTTAGTGTACCGCGCCGATCGGAGCGATGCTTGCGCCGATCGGCATGGCAGAGTCCTTTTTGTTTTGAGTCGGTTTTGGACCTTGCCTTTTTAATACTCGTTAAATTCCACGAATAAGAGAAAGAGTCCTAGTCCAATTGGAAATCAAGGGATATAAATATGAGGTGACAGCAAATCCACGGATCAACTCGTGTTACATCATCACCAGAACAAACCCTAAGAGCAGAAGCGATGGAAGGCGGCGCATGAGGCAGAAACCAAGGCGGCGCCGATCGGCACGACCCCCGCGCCGATCGGCGCAACACTGGAGCTGATCGGCTCGGCGGCGGATTTCCTCAGCCCTCTGCAAATTGGCCCTGGGAAGAAGTCGACGAAGTGTTGACACCAACATGAGATGATCCCCTAGTCTGGTCAGATCTGCGGAAGAAATTCATGAAGAAAAGCGAAGCTGACGCGTGGAACGCTGACAAGGTGAAGATGGACAATGAACTTCGGCAGATGATGAAAAGAGTATTGGTGCGCAAAGGAAAATATGTAGCACCTATTGAAAGTGAAGTAGTTTCTCAAAGGTATACCATGAAAAGTCTTCTTGATCTTGCTAAGCCCTTGACGTATGAGGATTTCCTATGTCTCGAAAGATCATTGACTGAGCAAGAGAAGGAAGAGCTAGATGAAGAGAGCGCCCTCACAATTCATAGGTGCTGACTTTATGGTGAACATGACATTGCCGCAAAGTATGAACTCAAGCTGCAAGAAGAAGTCGAAGAAGCTATGTACCAGCAGGATACGGAGACGGATCTTCAAGCTAGAAGGGATGAATCCTTTCCCAAGGTTCTTACCGATTGGGAAAGTTTTCAAGAAAATGAGATTCATAGAAACAGTTGTATTGAGGGTTGCAAGTGTTTCTTTTGTGCTAAAGATCTTCAACACAAGGTGGAACTCCAATTGGCAGAAGATCCAGCTTTCATACCTAGAGATTTGATATATGATGATGGCTGTCGCGCAGTTCCTGGAGGAAGGACACCTAAGGAGATTAATGATGAGATTTTACGAAGGCAGCAGAATAAGGTGATCCGTGAGCGTAATCTAGAGCAGTTAGATGAGTATATGAAGGAACCTGTTGGCTGCGCCAATCGGCGCGACACTGGAGCCAATCGGCACGATTTGAAGATGGTTGAATTTATTGATCTAACGGCTCTGCCAAGTGAAGAAGAAGAAACTGCTGCAAGGAAGTACAAGATTATGCCAGAGGTTTGCAGATCCGCTAGATTATCAGGTAAGCCAATTCAGAATTAATCCGAATGGGATAGCGACTATACGTCATACTATTTGGAAACTTTGGAAAGCGGTGATCCTAGTGTGCCCGGAGATTTTAGTGATGATTTTGATATGCAAGGAAGCTTTGGTAGTCCTAAGTTCGAAAATCAGGAAACACTTGCAGAATGCAGTAATGACAGGGCAGCAAGAACTTCAACAAGAGTTAATGGTAATGCAGAGGGAAGTGGAGGAAGTCGCAATGGTGGAAGAACTCCACTACGCCGATCGGCTCAGCCTATGCGCCGATCGGCTCAGAGGAATTTGAACAGTGCCTCTCCTTACAGCGTTGAAAATCATAACCTGCAACCGCCTGGTTGCTGTCCTGTCTGCCGAAGAAACATTGAGAGACTGTATCTAGATAGAGATCGTGCTTACAGGAATCAAAGAGAGGTGGACCGCAGAATCCAGGATACAATCGAGATGAACGAAGCGGACTACACTTTTCTCATAAGGAATATGAGACGAATTTTCCGAGTCTTGAACAGGCATGGTCTGCATGATTAGTGTGTTGAGCTTCTTCTCTTGCAATGAGGACATTGCAAATTTTGAGTGTGGGGGAAGGGCTTTGCCATTAGTCATAGTTTTTAAGTGTTTTTGAGTCCGGTTTCTCAGTTTTTAAGTGTTTTTGAGTCCAGTTTCTTAGTTTTTAAGTGTTTTTGAGTCTAATTTCTTAGGTTTTGAGTGTTTTTGATGAGTGTTTATTTAAGTTTGTGTGTGTGCTTAAGAGAGTCACGAGTCATGTTGAGAATTGCTTCTAGGTCTTTTATGTAGTTTGAATTCTTGCATTATCTTTAATAAAGTTAGTGTCGATTGTCAAATTGAAAGTGCCCCATGCTATTTATCTTGTCTTTCTGATGATCGATTGGTTGATTACTTGAATTTGTTGGTTACCACTTAACTTTTGAGCTTTATTGTGAAAATTTCTTTTGACTCATCATAAGCTAAAGCAAAAGCAAGGTCTAAATATGCCTACATAGCCGAGTGAATGAGACCAAGCTACACAATTGAACTAAGTGGATTGTAAGTAACTTTGTCAACTTTTTGCTCATAATTTCGACCAAGTTAGGAAAGGATGATCTATTTTGTTTATCTCTGTATTTCTAGCCATTCTTATCCAATTAAATTCCTTGCTATCATGAAAACCATACATCTTTGTTTCTCCGTCATCCTTGATACAACCTATATTCTCAATAAAAGGGAATTCAGAAAGTTTCCGCTGCTGATACAAAGATTGTTGATCATATCAGGGAATATAAAAAAAAGAGGTGAAAGAAAAGAAAAAAAAGAAAAAAATATAGGTCACGCTGACCGGCGCGACGCTTGTGCCGATCGGCGCTGTTGCAAAAAGAGAAAAAAAGAGGTTATTATAAAAATGGGTAAAGAGAAAAAAAAATATATTCCCTGAGAAGCAGTAAGGTCATCAAAGAAAGTAGATCTCTGATTATTCCTCATTCTTTGCCAATTGTTCTCATTGAATTTTCTTTATATTTTATACATTCCTCTTCTCCACTATAAGTTCTTTTCCAAGAAAATCCTTTCTTAATAGGCATGATTGGGCACATTGTTGACATGGTTAATCTTATGGTTTAATTTAGTTATATAACCCACCAAGATCCACATACAATCCTTGATTAGATAGGAGAGGGAAGGAAATACACTTGAGAGACTTAGAGAAGACCAAAAGCTCGACGTTTGATGCTAAAAGATGAGTTGAGGAGAACTAAAATTGTTTTGAAAAAGTTTTGTGCTAATTTGATTAAGTTCAAGTAAGATATGCCGATTGGTTAAAAGGAGATGAGAGAAAATCTTTGTGGAGGGATAATGAGTAAAAATGATGATTGGGATTGACTGCATGAGAGATGGTGTGAAAATTCTTATTACATATTTGATTTTGTATTGCTCGAGGACTAGCAATGATTTGAGTGTGGGGGAACTGTTGGTGGTTTCTAGATGCCCATTTTATCTACCAAAATGGGATGTTTTGCGTATTAATTTGGTGGTTTGGACTAACAATTAACCCCATATTTGCATATACTTGTAGTTGTTCTGTTTTGGATGTAATCGCAGGAAACGGGTGTAAAACAGGGCAATTATGGATAAAGAGCTGAAGAGTAACGAAGATGGGCCAAATTCGGAGCCGCGCCGATCGGCGCAGGAGGAAAAGATGACTGAAATACGATCCAGTCCAGGAAAGACCAAGGCCCAGCTCAGTATGAATTCGAGTCGGTGGAGGTTGACCTAATCCCGTCGAGTATAAAAGGAAGATAATTATCAAAAGCCAAGGACACCTAAGGGGAGACGGCAATCACGAGAACCAGTTATTAAAACTAGGGTTCCAGGATATTAGCGGCAGAGTTTTGTCAACACCGATGAGATCTAGCAGAAGGGAGGTCGTGCCGATCGGCGCAACGCTTGCGCCGATCGGTTCGGGCGCGTTCCAGTGCTATTTCTCACCCCTCTGCTATGTCTAGCGGAAGGATGAGTGAGTAGTCTCATATTCTTTTCTCTGGTGTAGGGATCTGGTCATGTAACTCTCATGCTTGTTGATACTCTCTCGATGAATTTAATCTATGTGATGAACTTTATTGCACATCTATCTATCCCCTTCATTAGTGTATCGACCAATACACTTTTGCCCATTGCATAGTGCAAGAAACCAGTGGGGAGCTAATAGCCTCTGTAGTGACAGCCGGGGTGAACGAAACCACCATGTCTTGTAGAATATTAGAGTCATTACTTGAGTTGATAAGAATAAGGTTGCATGCTAGTGAACCAATCCTAAGGAGAGAATCCTTCATCATCCTGTTGCCTCTTCAATAACATTCACTTTCCACTTTCTCACCGTCATCATTCACACCAACCAACTCATTGCAATCTGTTAGTAACCCTTTAATAGTATTAGTTCCGCTCGTTCCCTGTGGATTCGATAACCTTGGAATACTCTGAGGGAAAAAGAGCTACAACTGTACACCGTCCTCTTGCGGTATATAAGTGGGTGCGTAGATATGACCAACAAATAGTTCCGCTCTGTTTTGTGCATTTTCAAGTTGATTGTGAGAATCAAAATCAAGTTTGGGAGGGTCCGGGTTCATTTTCACTAACGTTAACCCGAATGAAAGGTCGTTCTTGTTTTTGTTTGTTCTTGTGTGTAGCCATGCTCAATCGAATCAAGCAAGCTGTCGGGGGGAAGAAGAGGAAGAGTTCTCGGGCAAGCACGAGCCAGATGCCCTCCGTCAAGCTTACCCCGAGTTCAGAACATGGTGACTCCAAAGCTGAAATTCTGGAGGAAGAAACGCCGGCCATGCTCACCTCCGAGGAGCACCTCGACATCATCGACGATCGTGAAGGACAAGCCATCGAGCTCATGAGAGACCGGCCGTTCGCCCACACCCGACATTTCGACCCGGACTTCCTCGAGAAAATAGGTATGCAAGAAGAATTTTCCACTGTTTTTTGCACTATGGGTTGGCCTGATTTCGTAGACGTAAATGAGGAAGGTTCTCGTTTGCTTACTATGCAGTTTTTGTGCACCCTTAGAAAACATGATGAAGGCATTTCTTTTCGCTTGTTTAGGCAAGAACGTCTTGTTCCTTGGACCCACCTTAATTCTATGCTTGGTCTAAATGTCAAATGTAGAGTAGACTTAGACAAAGCATTGAAAAGTTTTCATAAGGAAAGTTTTGGGAAACAAATTACTGGAAATGATTGGGGTCCAAAGCCTAGAACAAGTGCCATCCATAATCCCACTTTGAGATTCATGCATGTTTGGTTGGCCATGACCTTGTTTCCTCAACATGATATTAGGATTGTCCATAAAGATGAACTAAAACTACTGTATGCCATGGTCAAAAGAATTAGAGTTTCTCCCGTGGAATGCATGATGGACCAATGGTTAGAAAATATAAAAATGAAAGGACCAATTGAGTGCACTTCCTTAATTACTCGCATTGCTAAAAAATGTGAAATGCTCAAAAATGTTCAAATTGAATATTTGAGTGCGGACAGAGAATACATAGGCGAGGATTATTTTGTGGATGGACATACTTTGAAGCATGGTCCGAATGATACCTTGGTCTATTATTTTCCTGGGTATATGAACGAATACCCGTTACCTAACCCGGATCTCCGTTTGTATCACTGTCGGGCACTAACCCTCGCTCTCGAGGTAAGGGGAGATTCTCGTAGGGACAGCGTCTCTGAACGACCAACCTGACCATGGAGAAGCATGACGGCCACACCGGGGTTCCAAACCCCAATCGGAGGTACGGCTTAGGATCAGCCCCCACCACCTGACGAGGCTAGAGGATCATCATGGCAGGCCGGTGCATGGGGATCTTAGCACGACTACCCCATGCACACATCATCAAGCTCGAGCGGAGCGCCATCCTTTGCTAATCGGTCATTCTCATCCCGTGGGTTCCGTGAACTCAATTTCGGGATGGCCAAGTTAACAAGTCGGGGAGACGACATCGACTTGCGCACCGAGAGTATGCAACAACTCTCTCGCAGCACGTCACCAAAACCCAACAATGGCAGAATTTCAGCGACAACCAATTCCGCCAACTCAATGCGATGATGGCCCAAAACCAAAGCAATTGGGACGCCTTCTTCCGCTTCCAAGGGTACGACTCGAACCAGCAAATGTGAGCAAGAACAAGCTTGGGGGAGGACCCCCATCTCATGGTAACTTGTATCTTTCCCTTGTTTTCATTTTTGCATTAGAAAATCCAAAAATCCAAAAAAATATAAAATCTGAAAATCAAAAAAAAAATGAGAAGATGATAAAAAGACCAAAAATATTTTCTTTAGTTTTTTCATGCGTGGTATGAATGTGTATAGTTTTCCTATGTTGAAATGACGAATAGTTGCTCTGTTTTATTCCTCTCTAACATTGGTTTACAACTTAGTACTCTCCCAAGAATTAAGTTTGTTCTAAAATTTTATCTTGAACTTGAAACTTATGGGTAGCACATACATTCTCTAGTTCTAAGTTGTTGGGAGATATGATATAGTGAATAGGGCTGCTATGATCTTGCTCAAAGTAAAGCTTGAATTTTGGAGTTTTATTTTTCAAAATGATAAATTGATAAGTTCCTCAATGATGAAAATTCCTACCAAAGCCATATGTAGTGCTTATTTGAAAAACCTTATACATATGCTGCTTGTTTCACATTGAGCTTAGTCAAAATTGTTGTGACCCTAGTAAGACTCTTTTCATGCTTTCTTGATCAAGATCACATACACACATCCACCGCCATGAGCTATTCTTCTAAATTGGAAGATAGAAGCCACCATATCCACCACCATGAGCTATTCTTTTACACCGGAAGAAAGCCACCACTACTTCCATCCACTTGAAAGAAATACTCCATATGTTCATTGCAAAAATTCCTCTCTCAATTATCATTGCAAACTAGGAATATGGCTATGCAAAAAGAAAATAAATGGATGCTCCAAAGAAGAGCAATCAAAAGATAGCCATGTCCTAGAAAAATTCCAAAAGAGAGGAAAGAAATTCAAAAAGAAGTTATTCATTCCATCCATCATTCCACCATGTTTCCTACACACTTGCACGTCTTGATCAAAATTATGTGAATTGATTTTTCTATGATCCGGTCTTTTGACATAACAATAGTATGTGAACAAGTATGCCTCAATTATCCCTACCTTGAGCTCCACATAAGCCTTATTAGAAGTAGGTGATTTTAGGCAACACTTTGTCTTGGTGAGGAATCATACACTTTTGAGCGATCCGAGAGAATCACTTGAGGAACTTGGTTTTATTTGCAAAATCTATTGAAAACCTTCGGAGTAAGATAGTGGAATAGAGAGCAGGTAATTAGTACCCTACAATTGTTCTATCTCTCAACCGCCCAAGACAATGAGGTCTTAAAAGCCCCATGATGATCAAGGTAAATTGGTGAATACTGTGCCAACATATTTAATTCAAGGAAAAGTATCTTTATTGTGCACTTAGTATTATTGAGGAGTAGGACATTGTAGGAACACCTGATCAACAACTTAAGTTTTATCTTTGCTTCGGGACGAGCAAAGGTTCAGCTTGGGGGAGTTTGTTGATGGCTGTTAAGTACCATTTTTATCCGTCAACTATGCTCAAATAAAGGAGAACTTGGCATTTCATACACGCATATTTGTTTACAATAATGTAGTTCCACTTGTACTTGGGAATTATTTGCATGCAGGAGGAAATATGAAGGAAACACACCCAAAAGGAAAAAAAACACTTTCGACCAATGAGAGAGCGCCAACTAGACATCCCATGGATTGAAGGGCCCATTTTCAGTACCACACCGAAGAAACACACAAAACTACCTCGACATCTGGGATGAGGACCCACCTGGCAGCCACTCTGAGGAAGCACAACCCAAGAGGGCCCAGCCACAGGTCGGCCGACCCCCGTAGGTTGGCCGACCCAGGCATGCGGCCTTTCCTTTTGGGCTTGCACGTGGAGGCTCCTGGTTGATCCCTGAAGGTGGTGGACAGGGATATTCTTGGCGATTACTCCCCTTTACCGACCTATAGAGGCTATAAATAGGAGGGTGTGGCTTTACACTCACACACACACCACAAGAAGAATTCCTTCTCTTGCTACTTAGTTGTTCTCAAGTTTTAGTGGAGTTAGGCTGAGTCTAGAGCTCTCTAGTTCTTCAAGTCTTCTCTTGGAGAAATTGGTATGGCTCTTGTATCATTTCCCTTTTGTAAGACTTTGCTCTATTTAACAAATGTCATCTTTTCATATAGTTGTGTTTGGGTCATGAGTTTCTTGTTTGATATTGTGATCCATATATGTGATAGTATAGCCTACTTGTGTGATAGTAGTTTATATTTATTATACTACTATTGTCCTGCTTGTTATATACTGTCACTATAGTCTAATTTATATGACATAGTCTTTATGCTTAGGATTCATTGTTATGACATGACATGGGTTTGGTGATCATATTTATATGATAGCTCTGTTTGGTTAATATAACCATGGAGGAGTAGAGTGCTCTTTGATTATTCAAGTATGGTACTTGGATAATTGATTTGCATCAATTATTCGTTAGTCTACCGGTTAGCTGAGGTTGGCGGCAGGTGGTGACAGCCCTGTCCGTCCTTTGAACTCCTCCACGCTAGGCTAGTGCGTCGGCTCTTGGCGGAAGTCGCCTGTGGATGCAGGGGTAGGTCTGTGCCTGAAGTGTTATGTTAATAACTGTTGAACCTGAGTATAAGCGTGTATGTGTATAGAACTTAGGCTATACAACTTTATATGAAAGTACTGTAGGAGTAGCTCAGCTTAGTTCTTTCTCCACTTGGCTTTATTTATTTATTTATATTTGAGATAGAATCTTCTGTGTGTCACACTACCTCGTCATTATCCATTGCTTGCCTGCCTTGGTTAGATGATCCTTATCAATTCGCAATGTAAATATGTGCATAAGTAAGCCTTCTTATTTATTGCCTTCCTTTGGGATAAACAAATACGATACCCTAAATACTTCCGAGTGAAATGCTACAATGATATTTTCCGTGCGCTTGCGGATTTTACCTAATTGGTTCTAGGACATATTAATGAAGCATTTATGGCACCTCGCCAGCGATGATTTTTTAGTATGGCTTAGCAAAAGTCAACAGTAAAATGTATCAAATTCCCTATGGTTGTTCTAGCGCCTTGTTTTCTATCATTTCACAACCTTCACACGAGGCACCATATTTTGATGGCACAAATTATGCTTATTGGAGATCACAAATGATTTCATATTTTCGGGAGATGAGTCCCAAAATTTGGTGGGTTGTAGATATTGGCTTTTCTCATGCCTTGGATCATGATTCTCCAACACAAGGGCAAGAGAAATGCCTACATCTCGAGGCCCAAGCTACTAATGCTTTATTTGGTGCTTTGAGTAGGGATGTTTTCAATGAGATATACAAGTTGAAGAGTGCTCATGCTATGTGGATTCGAATTCAAGAAATATATGAAGAATCCAACATGACAAGTGATATTTCCAACAATGAATTGGTAATTGAGGATGATTGGTCCACCTCAAGCTTACATGATATTGATGATCATTCTCTTTCAAATGATTATATTAATGAAGTATCAACTCCATCGACATCACCATGTTGCCTTATGGCCAAAGGCAACATGCAAGTAAAATTCCACGAAATTCGTAGTGATCATGATGATGTTGTTGATGTTGACGGTGATGATAATGATGATAGCGATAGTGATGATGATAATGATCATGAGTATACATATGATGAGCTTGTTGCATTGTTGCATAACATGGGAAGGTATATGAAATTAGAGGAGTCTAAAATGAAAAATCTACATGATGAAAATTCTTCTTTAAAAGACTCATTAAAGGAGCTAAAACGGTCTCATGAGGATCGTAGTGAAACTCATGAGAAGCTCAAAGATGCTTATGATTCACTTGCTTCTAATGTTTTGGAAAGTACTACATGTCACAAAAGTAGATATAAGCATTACACATGATTTAATTGATAATGTATCTACTTATTGCAATGATTAATGTGATAACCCTTGTCACTCCCAAGCAAATATTTCCCCGAGCACTACATGTGACTTGGATTGCATAGGTGAAAAAGTGAAGCATAAGGGTCATGGAATCAACAAAAATCACAAGAAGAACTTCAAGTCTAACATGAGCAATAATCAACAAAAGAAAAAGAAGTTAGCTCATGTTACATGTTTCAAGTGTTCAAACGCGGGACACTATGCCCCTATGTGTTCCTTGAAGATTGATGATGAGACCACACTTCCGAAGAAGAAAACAAGAAGAAGTAAAAGGAAGTGCTATAGATGTCATGAGAAGGGTCATGAAATTGTTTCATGCCCTAACATAATAAATGATGATTTTGAGTCATCCAAGAAGTGGCTCACCGGCAAGGAAGCAATAATTAAGAAGCAAGATAAGGAAGTGTCTTGCATGAATAAGAAGTGTATTTGCTACACTTGCCGAGAAAAGGGACATATGGGTAAAAATTGTCCCAAGGGTAACATTCCTAAGCCTATTCATTCAAAAGATAATCATTTGCTTAAGAAAGCTAGAAGTGTTAATATTATTGCAAATGTTGTTAGGTCACACAATGCTAATGCAAAGGCCATTTGGGTGTCTAAATTTCTTATGACTAACATACTAGGACCCAATGTAACTTTGGTGCCGCGAAATGCTTGACTTGCTTAATAGGTACTTGGAGATGCATTGAAGACTTGACACACTTGATATGATTTATGTTGAACATCTTAAGTCAAGATTCTTTCAAATTGGTATTCCTCATCACTTATGGAAAGGATGTCAAGTATAAAAATTAATGGTCTAGAACCCCAACCAATGTCATCTCGGTAACAAGTGTTTATATTGAAAGTATCTATGCTCTAGCCTTATGTAGGTTCCATTGTTCATACATATCATCCATGTATGTTGTTTGCACATTTCATTTGTACAAATTTGAGAAAAGTGATGGTTACCATGTTTCGGGGGGTACTATATCATTCCATATATATTGCAACCCCAAAATGAGAATGAATTCTTATTGATGCTATAATAGTTTTTGAAAAGTTTTTAAGTAAACTTCAAAATATTTAGACGGTTTGCAAAATTGCTAAAAAGTGTTTGAACATATTCATTTGTGAAAACAAAAATGTGATTTGCAAACAAAATGTTTTATTATATCAAAACAAACCGTTTATAGAAAAACTTTCAAAATAAATTATTTTGCAAATTTCTCTAATTGATCATTGTCAATCTTTTGGTATTTAAAATTGTTTTATAAGACCAATGGTTTTGAAAATGGTATTCAATTTGAAAAATTTCTCGAAAAACTATCTTGACCATTTTCGGTCCTATTCTAGCATCAAGTGAGTCTTTCTACTAGAGCCATATATTTTGTATGTATGGGTTATGGTGGTATTTATGATTCATAAATGAGTAAATTCAAGTGACTCATCACCTTACTTAAAATTTGTATCAATGGAGCTTTGGTTTAATTATGAGCATTCTTTTGATCATCCTTGAGACAATGAGATACTCATGCTTCTTTTATTACTAAGAGTAAAGAGTTCATCTTGTTAATTTGTTTAATGAAGGAGCATGAATAACTTATTTGTCTTCTCTTTGCAATGAAAATATTGTTGTTAAGACTAACCATGTGCAAGGGAATTGAGAAGATCAAACATGAATAGTAAAGCTGAAAAAGACTTGGTGGAAGAAATTTTGAAGCAATGTCAAACCTCTTCAAGATATTGGTAGACATGGGCAAGAGCTTGAGTCGATGGTATTGGGTTGCTCAAGGCAAGATGGCGGGTCTATCATGAATAAGCTTGTGAATTTCCTCTTAGTGCAAGCTCAACATGAATGATGATTGTTTGATAATAAAAAGGAAATCCAACTAGGACCATGCATAAAAAAATTATTATTATCATTGAAGATTTTGCATGTACCATCTATTCTTGTTAATGGTTGAGTTGGACATCATGGAGGATTTCGAGCTTGGTATATTTCTTGATGGTTTGCATATGCAAAAGATTCCAAGCTCTCGAATTGTTGAGCACATTGAGGTAACTATATCTATGTCTTATACAAGTTCTCTCTTTCCTAATAATAAAGAGCAACTAGATTTCATTCTATGTTTTTGCATGTTGCTCTATATCACCAATCATGTCTCGACACATGCACTAGTTGTTCTTTGTGATTATTCCTTTGTGGTCTTGGATGGAAATTTCATATGCTCATCATGATTGTCTTGGAATATGTTAGCATTTGCTCATATAGTAAAATTTTTTTTAAAAAAAAACTAAGTCCATAGTTTCGTTTCATATGGTAGATTGCTATGCTTCATGTTATCTTTTTTTAAGCAATCTACATGATTTAATGTTCTTCTTCATATAGAGTGAACAAATTACATGTTCTAGTAAAGTCAAATGCTCAATTTTCCAACTAATTTTATTCTATCAAGCTCTCTGTTTTGCACTCATCAGCAGTGCCTGTGATCTCCATCGGTAGTGTCGATCCTCCTACATAGAAGCGCTGTAAAGCACAGGCATCTCTCTAATTCAGTCTTGCTAGCATCGCCAATGCCGATGGCTCCATCGGCAGTGCCGTTCATGACATCCAGAGAGCACCTTTTCTGTCTAATTTCCATCGGCAGTGCCGATCACCCTAATCGGCAGTGCCGACCCTCCTTTCACAGAGAGTTAGAAAAAAGGTTAAAAATCATTTTTCTTCTTATGTCTTATGGCATGTTGCTTCTCTCGAATTTATTTATTTTGCCATAACCCGAGATATCGGATTTGTTCCCTCCCGGGTTGTTTTGACTATGTGCATGTTTGTAAAATTATTCAAATACTTGTGTGCACAAATTTAGGGGGAGCATATACTATGTCATTGGACATGAGACTAACATGTCTATCAAGTATCTTGGTAGTTTCTTTGTTTTCTATCAATGGTTTAGGAAATTTGCCTATGTGGTGGATGAACATCAAGGAAAACAAAATGTACCAAATGAATTGAATGCCAAAAGGAACAAGGGCAACATATACTTGAGGAGAATAATATTGTGAAGATGATTGCTTACAATATCAACATAGCAAGTAATGAGGAGGAATTACAATCTTTTTGGATGCCCATGAACCGTCATGGAGAATCTTTGAAAATGCTCCAAAATATTTATTTATTTTATCATGAGCATATCGGCTTTGAGAGGATTTGAAGATTTTGCTTAAAAAAGAATTGAAGCAACGAGAAACAATGTCCTCCAAGGATATCCATCTTATAAGCAGTATTTCTTGATCATCTATCCTATGCTCAAATCCTTCTCTTAAATGTCGAATAGACTAGAATCAATTTCATGCATGTGTTGCTTTATGCCTCTTTGTGTACGATTAGGATTGCATGAGTTTGTCAAATCATTTTTATATCTTTTTCTTTTATGTGAATCAAAGATGCATTTTGTGGTAATAGATTGTTTTTTTTTACTTGTGAATCATTTCATATGTAACCATGTTGAAAATGTTTCATATCATGTTGTCTTAAATCTTTATCTTTTACCATGATATGATTGCTTACTCGGCTCATGTCTTATCTATTCATATCTTTTTAAGCCATCATGATGTGGACAAGGGTTCCCGATCTTCCGAAAAGTTCTTGGTAAGTTGATTTGGTCGGAGGCGACACACAAATCGATCCGGCTTCAGAACAGCACGTTCTAAACCCCGTAGAGTCCAAGATCACCTAAATCGGCCACCAGAGTCAAAAGTTATCGGCATTTCTCTATTGGTTCTCTGTCTATTTTTTTTTCCAATCAACAGTGCCGATCCAGGCATCAGCATGCCAATGCGGGACGTCCAGAACCCCAACGGCTAGTTTTTAAGCCTATCCTATCGGCAGTGCCGATCCGGGCATCAGTAGTGCAGATGCGGGGCGTCCAGAGCCCAAACGGCTAGTTTTTGAGCTCCTCCTATTTATACCCCTTCGGTCCTAACGTTGGGGGTGCTGAAAACACATCAAAGAAACATCCATTTGAGCCAAAAATTACCTCTCCACTTCCTATTGATTAGTGCTATACCTTGTGAGTGAGATTGGGTGAGAGATTGAGAGAGAAAGAGCAAAAATCCATTGTTGAGCACTTGAGCAAGCAAGCAATCGTTGTGGCATTTGTTACTCCTAAAGATTCATCCCCTAGATGACAAGGCGTTGCCCGGTGAGCCGCGGGAAGTTTGTGAAGGTTTCGATTGACCTCCGAAAGGAAAGGAATCAAGGGACCTGGCTCAAGTGTGACCGAGCCCCTCAACGGAGACGTAGGACTCATTTGAGGAGTCCGAACTTCGGTAAACAAATATTATGTCTCCGTGTGCTCCTCTATTTACTTGCTACTTTTTCATGCTCTAGGGTTTGCTCTTATATTTGCTTAAATTACTAGTTCTACTTGTGTAGGTTGTGTCTAGTAGTTGCTATATTATTTAGTGCTTCATATTAACTGTTGTAGTCTTTCTATCAACCTAGTAACTATGAAACCAACTAAGATTTACTTTTTGGCGACTTTCTGTACCACTATCGGCACTACCAATTGAGCATCGGCAGTAGCCATCGGCACTGCCGATCGGTCCCATCGGCACTGCCGATCATACTGATTCTTTTTGTTAAGTCTAATTTCATAGAAATTTATAGAATCGCCTATTCACCGCCCCTCTAGGCGACATCAAGGTTCTTTCAATAACCTTTCCTCTCCCTCCCCTAGTTCATCTAAGAGTGATGCTTCTACTATGTGTGATGAACTAACCACCTCGATCGAGGTTTCTTCCCTTGAGCCATTTGTTTTGAAGGAATATCACAAGCTCAAGGAAGAGAGGAAGATGGTGATGGACGGCTTCGAGAGGCTCACACATGGTAGATCCATCCACAATGAGATTCTTGGGAGAAACCTTGTGAACAATGTCTCCCACCGGAGACTTGGCTCATATCTCGCCGCCATCGACATCATCGGGAGGAGTGACTCCATCCCCGCATGCATCAAACCCCTACTCGCCGATGAATACTATTACGAGAGGTGTTGCAAGGATGGCCATACCATCAAGGATTGTCCTATGGTGAGAAGTTCCACTGTTTTGCCTAAGGCTAACTTGTTCTATGAGAATACACATTTCAAGCTTTTTAGGAACAAGGATGGCAAGGTGAATGCTAATGCTTTGGGACTACCAAACAAGAAGAGAAAGGTTAAGAGCATATGGGTGCCTAAGTGCATTGTTGATCTTGAGAGGTCAATGAAGTACAAGTGGGTCCCTAAGAACAAGACCTAGAAGTGGTGGTGGTGGTGGACTGAGAGCTTCATGAAGATAAACTAAAGTCCACCACAAGTGTCGTAGACCTCAACAATATATCTACTCATGAGGGACGTAACCGTGCTTGTTCTTGGTAGTTGTAGTGTGTTTTTCTTTCTCTTGCATTGCATGGTAATTAGGACACCTTTATGACTAGTATGTTTTGCATCCATGCATGTGTAAATAACTAAAAGAAAAACACATAAAAATTAGTCAATGTCTAATCCACTCAAGATGGCTATAAGCAAGGGGGAGTGCTTGAGATGGTGGTTTGGCTTCTCTCAATGCAAGGGTATGGCTTATAGTGAGTAAGCTTGGGAGGGGTTCAAATTTGACATTGTTATGTTTCCTTTGTGTCTTGCTTAATATTGCTTGCATTCACATGGCATGTTTACTTTCATTGCATATGTGAAATGCTTGTTACATGCATCATATAGGAAACACAAAGGAGGCTTGTCACATTTAGAGATATTTGTGCCTCATGATCTATGTGAGATTACATCTTCGCAAGTGTGACCAAAGGAAAGGATTGTGCTTCATGCCCATTGAGCAAGCTCTTATGAACTCCGAGATTAAACCCACTCGCACGGTTCATGGACTAAGGCTCATACATACCCATTTGACTCTTATTCGCTTTGGTTCTTATTTGCTCGATTCTTCATTTGACATTTGCAAAAATTATAAGGCCATAAAGAGCCACTATTTGGAAAGGAGTGTTTGAGAGTTCCCTTCATGTTCCAAGTGCGGTGTTTATTTGAGTGTTTAGCAAGGGCACATGGAAATTGGAGAAATTCCTTGTTTCAGCGAAATCCCTATAGTGACCGTACAGTCCGATCATTGGACTGTACTATCCGGTCAGTGCCTCTACGCATAGTGAACTGAGGAGTCTAGTCATAGAGACCATATGGAATGGTCCTAGAGACCATACCATCCGGTCTGCATGAATGCCAGCAGACTCGGAGCTGACCAGACAGTCCGGTCTAGAGACCGTACCGTCCGGTCACTACATTGAAATCGCGTGAATGCTTTCAATCTGTGACCGTTGATCTATTCTTCTTTGGATCTCGGCTCTTCATCTCTATTTGACCTAGGTCACAATCAAAGAAGACTTCGGTACTTCTCCCATTTGCCCCCGACGCCGAGTTCACACACGCCGACGCCATGTCGCTGTTCTTGCCGCCGCTCTTCGTCACCTCCGGCCGAGCCGTCGATGCATCACGCCTTGCTCTCTGCAGGGCCACTGCTCGCTGCACCCGTGTGCAGTTGCCTGCCGCCGTGCCACCACCTCCAGAGTCGCCGCCGCCGCCAAGCTTCACCGCCGCGCGCCGAAGCTGCCGTACGCCACCGCCGACCGAGCCGCCAAGCAGCTCGCCGACGTGCGCCATCACCCCCGCTTCTCCCTCTCCCCCGCGCGCGCATGCCTTAGAGCCCCCCAGAGCCGAGCTCACCTCTCCTAGGGCAAAGGTCTCCCCTTTCCCCTCCACTTCCATTATCGGCAAGCCAAAAGCTCCAATTTTCCGACTTCTCTGCCCCCAGGGTATTGTGCCTATCCTCCATTCATCGATCATACCCTGAATTTTGAGCATTTGTTCTTAATTGATGCAATTAGATTAATTGCTCATATTTAATTGCATTACTTAGGATTAATTGGCTCAACCTAGTTTGCAATTAATTCCATGCCTATATATTAATTGCATATGTAGGGTTGTCTCCTATCTAGTTTGCAGTTAGATTTATTGCTTAACTATTTGACTGCACACTAGATGACTTGCACCAATCACATATAGTCGATGATCACTGTTGTTACTTTGCATACTTGTCTAGTGATCATGTCCTTCATCACAGTGCTTGGATTTCTATACCGCATTCTTACCTAGCGGTGCTTTGCTTGTAAACTTATATACGTTCTATACTTATCCTATCTATACCTATGTGCCTTGTGTAGTGATAGTAGTCAGCAGCAACAGAGATGGCAGGTTCTGGACAGGATAAGGGCAAGCACAAGATGCTAGAGAAGCCTAGAGGCAAGAAGAGGACCAGACTAGATCCTGAGTCAGAGAGAGCATGGAGAGTTGCACAACACATAGAGGCCATAGAGCAGTCATGGGGACACCTGGATAACTGCTGATCATAGGTACATAGACCGACGACCAGGGTCGCAGCAGGAGCACCAGGTAGAGGACATCAGGATCAGAGCTATACACAGGGATCATGTTGGCACCGTGGTCGCAGGGCACTCCGACTTCTTGTCAGGAGTGGTCGTCGAGACCTGCAGAGCAGGGATCCTCTAGGCAGCAAGAGGAGTTAGAAAAGGAGTCAGAGTCAAAGGAGAGCTCAAAGTACGAGTCTGAGGAGATCGAGGAGACTGAGCATGTCACAACCCCCATGGACCGAAGTTCCTGAGGTGCTGATTAAGCAAACACAAGATAATGCAACAACCAACCAAGTGTAAAATACGTAGAAAAGAGTGTTATTTATTATACATCAGAGTTAAGTATTTAGTGTAGTAGAAATATTACAAAACCAAGTTTTTAAAACAACGGAAGACAACATGATCAAATGTCTACAATATACAGCTCGACGATAACAACAACTATGATAAATCCGACCCCGTACAGATTATTACCTAGCATCACATAATAGCAGCGGCTACTCGGTCTCCCAATGGGTAGACCATCCTTCCAAAATAGACATATCCCAGGGACGTACACCCAAAGGTAACTCATAAGTATCAACATTATTACCTAAAATAATAAAACAACAACATGACAAAGCCTGAGCAAGTCTTATCCGAAAAATATTAAATCTAGACCTGCATAGGCACAGAGATGGATAAAATTAAATTTAATGAACATTCTAGTAATTCTAATAGTGTAAGGTAACAAGCATATAGAGATATAAAATACAACAAGCCATCTGAAATTTAAATCAAGTATAACATATATCAAGTTCAGATTCACTAAAACACAATGTTCCTCATCCAAACATTCCTTTCATTAATATTAGTGAGGTTCTTAAGCTACGATGTGACGCAGTGAATAAGTGATACTTATTACTGCGAGGGACAGCGATTGCAATCGTTTTACACCAGCTGGGAAGACCCAAAATACATGGCATACGCATCATTTAAGAACATGTATGACAACTTTTCACAAAGTCAGAGTACAAGCCGGTCCGGGTCCAAAGTCCCGAGTGGGCAGCCATTACACAGTACATCGGGAATCTGTCCACTCCTACCGGATCACACGATTAAGAATTTGGTTGCTGTCCAACATGAATATGAGAATGCTACATCAGTTTACTAGTTCCTATATACTAGCTTGTATTCGGTACTGTTCAATACTTGCTCAGCACGGCCGACAATGAACGGGTCCTAGGTCGACACAGACAGGGCTATAGCCTTGCAAGACATGTCCTTTGAAGGCACATGATCTTTGCCCTTTCACCTACGGGGCCTGTCCACGTCTTAAATTTTAGTTGTTAACATAAACGGATTGCCACCTTGCAAGACAAAAACCATCATAGGTACTGTGCCTTCGCCCTTTCCAATACATACCAGTTTAGTCCAAATTTTAACATTCTTACTTTACCATGTGACTATCATCATTTAAGTAATATTCCAAGTACCATAATAGTGTAAATCCTACAACTAAGCATAACGTTTTCTCTATTAACTACCTATACCTGTATACCATATTTAAATAAAATGGGACATATCTAGAAAATACAGGTGGGTTTTCAATCAACTCCTAGACTTAATGCACAAATCAGCCATACACATCTAGTATATTAAATACTGGAAATTAATCAATTTAAATACATGAAAATGTTTCGGGGCTTGCCATGGGCTTCAACTACGGGGTCAGTACTAATGTTAGATATTTCTTGGGTAAAGATACCCGAAGAATCCTTCTGAGTATCCTCCTCAGAAGAATAAACATTTCCTATAATAATACCGACATGTCAATATAAAGAAATGCATAGAAAATGCAAGCAAATGTAATACACATGATGGATGAGCACATCAATTAAAATTCGTTCCTCAACATTATTCTGAAAGCCATATGCTTCAGATCACAAATTGAAAGTAGAATTTCCATGATAAACATTTCTTATTCTATTAAAATAGGATTATGCAAATATAAAGAGTAATTAATTTATTTACTATACTAAAAACATGCTACTGGACATGATTGATCTACTAATGATATATATAACTCCGATGATTTTATGAACAAATCAATTATAATACATTTAACAAGATTTCTGCCTAAACAAATTATAGTAAAATAATTAGAGAAGCTAAATTCCTACATAACTTGTGAGGAATCGGTCAGGGATTTGCCTTATTGAGTTTTACATCTCATTGCTCAAGAATCTTGGACAGAAACTCACTAGAAGTAAAGGGATCGGTCATGGCATCAAGGACGGTCGAGCTCGGTTCAACAATGGTTGTGAGACGAAACAAATGGAATTTCCGAGCAGAGCTCGCGAGGAAACAGCGGGGAAGCAGAGGAGGAGTTCGAGAGAGGTCCAAGGCGTCCTTTTAAGGTGGTCGGGCGGTCAGGGTTGCGCTGGCGCCGACCTGGGCAGGTGGCGCCCTGCATGGCCCTCGTGCCTGCCCGATGAGGAAGAAAAGAGAAGTTTTTCACTGGCACCCCTCAAGGTTTTCATGAATTTATAATTAGCTTCCTAGATTGGATAAATTCAAAATAAAATAGTTCCAAACTCTAAATTAATTTGGAAAAATTTGTACAGAATCCTTAAATTGTATAGAGCACAAAGTGATAGGTGTCAATGTTCAAATTTAAATTGTTTGAACTTTTCCATTTATTTAAAGATGGACAAATTTCAAACTTCCATGATTTAATTAGGGTACTTCCTCTCTACATAAAATTCTAAGAAAAATCTAAAAATTCTTTTATGACATACCCTATCACATATATTTTTGCTAACACCGTATTGTATAGAAAAATTTAATGTTGCTTCTCAACTCATCCACACTCTGGTTTAAATTCTAGTTCAAATAAATTTGAAATGCATTCAAATTTAAAAAATGACTTGTTAAACCAGAAGTAGGTGCAAATAGATGATCAAAAGTGTAATGACAGCTACAGCAGCAGAGAACTGCTCACCGGGCAGGAGATCCGAGGTTCACCTGTGCAGTGTGCACGAGGAGGCTGCAGAGACTTGTAGAGGTAGTCGGGGAGACAAACATTCTTAAGGTTCCTGCGAAGGACCTTAAGACGCTTCGTCTGGTCTCCTTCGAGCATTGGGTTCCAGTCCCTAGGGATCCCGCTGCAGGAGAGAGGTACTCGACCGGTCTTCAGAGGAGGATCGGTGAGGGACTGAGACGCTACCTTGCCAGGAAGGGCAAGGATAAACTGTTTGTGCAATAGCAGTACACATTGTACCCGACCATGAGGAGGGCCACAAGCATTGACATGGAGCAGTACTTCATGTACTTGCCAGGGCTAGCAGAGCTAGTTACTGCTCCATACAGGTACAGAGAGAACATCATCCTAGAGTTCCATGCTACACTATGGGTAGCCACAGACCGCTTAGAGATCTGGTTCCTATTCAGAGGACAACCATAACGTGTGAGCAGGGGGGATCTTATAGCCAGCTTTGGACTTCCTGGTTAGGATTTCCAGTTATATAGGAGTGCCTACTCGACCCTTGCTCCCCCCCCACAGACATAGGGAGGGACGCTACCTCCAAATGAGATGGTGTCAGTTGCCTTTCCACCACCATACACTCCAGGGTTTGACAGACGCCCTGCTAGGCTCACAACAGAGGTGAAGGTGGTTAGGGCGATAGTCAACAGGACTATCATTCCTAGGTCTGGATATAGAGAGGAGTTCACACTTCTACACCAGTGGGCAGTGGCAGCCATTCTAAGGAGACAACCATTTGACTTGGCTGATTTGCTGATTGGTGAGATGGAGGAGGTTATCTCTGAGAGGGTAGGAGGACGTCACTTAGTCTATGACCCATAAATATGCTACCTTCTAAAGAGGATGAGACTAGTGACTGTGGAGGAGTACGAGTCATTCCCTGCGGTGACCAGCAGCTACTCACCTCGGGTCCCTAGGGGATCGCAGTCAGCCTCGAGTTAGCAGATGGGAGAGGAGGAGCAGGATCACCGCCAGTCACTCATGAGCAGGCAGCTCATCTAGAGCCATTGGCTTAACTAACCGGACTATCCGATCACTGCTGGAACAGCTCCTAGAGCCGTTGGCTTAGCTGTGCTCAGAAGATCTCCAACTGACCGGGTCGTCCAGTCTGTTCCTGTTCATCAATTTTAGAGAGCTCCCAAAATGCTTCCTCTCTGTTCTGTGCTTCACCCATATAGACTGGATTGTCCGGTCTGTAGACCGTACTGTCCAATCTCTATGGTCTCCAGCACAACCAGATTTCTCGCGAAGTCTTCTCTCTGAACTGCCATCTCCTCTGATGACCGTACAGTCCAATCTCCACTGATCCTTCTGTCCAATCACTCCGTCGAGAAGCTGAAACTCCTCATCCTCACTTGTCTTTGTTTCTCGGCTTCTTCCAACAACTCTTTGGCTTCTCCACTGTCACCTAATGCCTATGATTTCACTGAGCATCCGCACACATCACCGACTAGCATGACCTAAAGAGACATGACCTAGACCCCTTTGATAGTCCGGTTTTTCCTATTGACTCAAAGCCCTAACAACTCGAAAAGTGTTCCAAACACTTGCTCCACAACTTGTTCTTATCCTTAATCCATCTCCATCAACCCTTGGACTCAATGAAGCTCATCAAGCCTCAATGCTTGCGGTCATTATCATCAATCACCAAGGCAATCATCATCAATAAGATTTGTAGTAGAGTTTAGAGATGATTCCTGCATAGACAACACTCATGTAGATATTAGCCCACAATTTCATAGTTCTCATTAATCACCAAAAACATCCATACTTCAGGGATCCATTCATCAATGGTCATGAAGCTTACAGTCTCCCCCTTTTTGGTGATTGATGACAACAACTACTTAACATAAAAACATCAAGGCTAAAAGAGCTACACTACGATCAAGAGAAACTACAAAGGCATAAGCAAAGAACAAAGAAGGTCCTACTGAATCAAGCATCATCAAGAGCTAAAAGGATAAAGAGAGATAAGCACACTCTAGATGATAATGCATGCATGTCATGATAGGATATTAAAGAAAGCATAAAGACATGCAATACAAGAAATGGATGATGATATGCAATAGGATAGCATGAACATGCAAGGAACTAAGAGCAAGCAACCATCATCATGGAATCATACATAGGCCTACAGGATAAATAAAGAAAGACAAAGCATTATGTATGAAAATAAACCAAGTGAGATCATGACGAGTCAAACACAAGTGAATGGATACAATGACTCATCAAAATCCACAAACATCGATGAAACCATCAAAATAAGATCTCAAATGTATCTCCCAAAACTGGTATACCACATATACTCTCCCTAGATACAAGACTACTCTCTCGATCGTCACAGGATCACACTCCCCCTATCTATGTCTTCTCCCCTTTGGCAACAAGCACCAAAAAGAGAGGGAAAAACAACTAAGCGCTCGAGGTCGTAGGAGGTGGTGGTGCAGCAACGTCCTCCGAAGGCTCTGCGCTGGGCTGCTCTAGTGCTAGATCCTGCTGCTCTGCCTGGGCCTGTCTCACCTAAGTGTTGAGCTACTCAAAGTACGCGAGATCCTCTGGTGACTCGGACCCTCTATCCTGTCCTGCTATGACCGTGGGTGTCTCCTGTGTGTCTGACACCTGAAGAAGAGCAAGATCATCCATGTCCTCCTGAGTGAAACCTCTCCGGACTAGATCCTCTGTTACCTGTGGTGAGACAAGCGTAGAGTCTATAGCAGAAGAACGTAGAGCTGAGCTAGTAGTTGTGGCCGTCTGCGGGGCTGCCTGAGTGGTGTGCACAATATCTGAGAAGGTCAGACTCCTGACTGGTAGCTGCTGGGAGGTAGAAGGTCCTGCCATCTGAGAAGCAGTGGACTGGAAAGGTGAAGTGAAGAGCGCAGACACTGAGAAAGCTGACATAGGGAGAACTGTGTCGGTGAGAAAGGTTGTCCTACTCCACCTGTCGGTAACTCCCCTAAAAGTGAAGGCAAGCCAGAAGACTATGTCATCATCATCGTAGTGAACGGGCCTCCCTGTGATAGAAAATGTTGGGCCTGTGGAAGGATAGGGACTTCTGTGTGTTGACTGGACTGCCCTCTAGTAAGCTCTGACATCTGGCTCAACAGGTGTGTCATCAACATCATTTGCTGTCTCTGGAGGTCTGCCGGTGCCCTCAGCATATCCATGATTTCACGCCTCTCCTCAGTGATGCTCTGGATGAAATCACCCAGACATCCTGCAAGCGTTGCTACGGCGGAGGCGTCAGACATCCTGCAAGCGCTGCTGTGGTGGAGGCGTGATCTGTCTCTGTGGGTGGTGGCTGAGGCGGTGCACCTGTATTGGCTGACTTAGGAACCGCCATCTCTGGATGAGCCTCCTGCTCGTGAGTGACTAGCGGCAACTCCTGCTCGTCCGTCTGCTGGCTGGAGGCTGACTGTGATCCCCTAGGTTCTCGAGGTGCGTAGCTAGTGGTCACCTTAGGGAATGCCTCGTACTGCTCCTCCATCACAAGTCCTAGTTGTTGACATCAGCTAAGTCACACCAAATAAATAGACCTGGGCAAGGCGCCAGAACTACTTGTTAGTAGAACTTAACAGATGGTTAGTGTGGGCAAGTTAAATCTGCAAGCGCACGGACATTCCGTTGTAGCATTTCACCACCAGATTACTCCAATGGCTATCATTTATAGTTCTCCCAAGGAAAGGTGGCGATCAAGAGATAGCATGTTCATAACCATATAACTAATAATATACCAAGGTCTAAATAGGGGTAATGATAATATATATGATAGTGGGTAGTGACACATACAACAATCCAATCTAACATTAGTCCAAAGTCTAGGTTAAGTGGGTTAGGAAGAGTTAAGATGAGTCCCTATATACTTCTATACTCCTACCTATAGGTTAGATAAAAGCAACACATACAAGCCTAAGTCCTATGCCAAGCCGAGACAAGGAGGATTAATACGCACAGCAGGGCTGTCACCACCTGCTGGCAATCCTATACTAGGACACGTGACAAAAGGCAATTATGGCCTTACCGTCACACTTATGCCTGTTTGTGGGGCAACTAAGTACTTAAAGATATTTACCAACCTAAGCACCATGCTTACATTGCTAAATAATGTTCTTGATTCCCATGGGACTTTGGCCCTTCAGACTAACAAGTCGAGAGCAAGAATATACTTAACTCTAACTGACGGATGAACGAGTCAAGAACTAGAGAATGCATAACTTCAACCCTACAGATCAACATCAAGGGCTAAGACATGCGTAACTTTGACCCTACGGATCATCAAGCTAAAGACTATAGCACACATAACATTAACCCTACGGATTAACATGTTAAGGACTAAAGCATGTCTAACCACATTATGCATTGAAGGAGTACAAAAGCATAGATTGACTAGTATGAGTATGTGAAGCATAGAGCATAAGAGTAAAGAAGATAAATATATTAATAAAAGGAATAATTCTTACTAGGGAGAGATAGTGTGGAACTGATGAGGACATCACTCCTATGGATACACACAACACTCCTCCAAATCTGGACTTGCAAGGTCCAATGACTAGAGCGCGTGCACGACGACTAAATTTAGAGGTGAGCTCGTTCCTACGTTCTTCGCTATATGTTACTTTTGAGAATGGTTTGCTACCTAATGATTATTTTATGATTAGAAACCATGGAGAAGACCAGGAGATGATGGGAGAAGGAGCTGGGAACGTGGAGGACAAGCAAGGGCTTGGAAGCCAAAGTGGAGGCCCAATCAAAACCGACTTCGAGTCTGTTTCGGGGCCCAGGACCAGTCTGTACTAAAACAGTCGCCCAGGACGCATACGGACTCGGATTTGGACGTTCTACATATGCACGGAAAGATAAGGAGAAGACCTTTCCAATGCCGCCGGCCTCATGTCAAAATTCATCCGGAGTCATCGGGAATCGTCAAAACAAGACAGAGTCCAGAATCTGTGTCGGTGCTGCGTCGCCTATTTTTGGCCTTTGGGCTTTGTATCTAGTTGAGCCCAATTAGGGGCGCGTCCAGAGGGTCTTGCACGACCCTAGGGTCTTTATATACAGCCGCCACCGCACCATTAGGGTTCGGGTTTTACTTAGATCAATTCTGTTCATAAACAGTTTCGCCGTTCATCGGTTTGTGAGACCCCAACTTCGAGAGTTTAATCATACATCTGCAATTGTGTTGCAATCTTCGTTGTTCTTGCTTGTGTTCTTGATTCGCAGGCAGGGATCAGCCTTCTCGGCGAGGTCAATCGTCTTTTAGACGGTTGATAACCAGAGGAGACGTCGTGCTGCGATTGCGGGGTTTAGAACGTGCTGTTCTGAAGCCGGATCGATTTGTGTGTCGCCTTCGACCAAATCAACTTACCAAGAACCTTTCGGAAGATCGGGAACCCTTGTTCACATCAAGTGGTAATCAGAGCTTCAGGTGCACCGTCAGGTTCACACTACCCTTTAGTTTTGTTTTCGTGTTCTTCCTATCGTCCACTGAAAATACCAAAAAAAAAATTTTCCCCCGCCCATAACCACGTGTTTAGCCTTTGCATATTTCAATTTCAGAGTCCGTAGTGTTGAGTTTGTGCCCTAGTTCTTGTTTAGTCACTGGTTTAGTTTGTGTTTTTGTCGTCCGTAGTGTTTCCCTTGCAACCCTAGCCGCCATCCCCTTCACCAGCCTCGGTTTTGTCGGCTTTGTGTGCTAGGGTTGATTGATCAACACGCCCACCCTAATCCCACCCTAAACCCACCCTCACCACCGCGGACCAATTTTCACAAATTCCACTTTCCGCTGCATCCACCTTGCCAAAAAAAAACAAAATCCCTACCCGACCCCAAGCCCGATTCGGATTTCACTCAAACCCCCGGGTTCTTCATAACCGATTCCGACACCCCTTTGGTAAAACAGCCATAACTTTTCGCTCGGTTGTCCGTTTTGGCTGAAATTTTTACAGGAGATTCTTGACAAAAAGTTGAGCATACCCACAAAAATTTTTACGCCCTGTGTGCCCTCGTCAAAAAATTCAAAAAAAATCGGGAAGATAAAGAAAAAATTCATTCAAGTTGAAACCCGACGTTTTCTGAAACTTCAAGATTTTCTGTAGGCCACGTCCTATCTCGGTTTGAGCTGAAATTTTTTGTGGTTTCTTCCTGTTTGCTAGTGAGTTGGAAACAAATATCAAAAAAATAAAATAAAAAAAAAGAAATTTGGGATTCCTACTAGTGCTCCATCTAGCCCCCTGGAATTTCTGAGTTTGGCTGTTTTACACTAAGCCCCCTGTTATCGACTGTGTCCCTTTGTCTCTTTGTTTCTTCTTTGCTATCACTACTGTTCTAGGACATAGTTAGACCAGCAACTAGGGATAAGTTATTTGGGCACTTATTCAGCTTTACTATCTGTTTTTGATTTGTGTGCCACTCATATATATATATTTGGCCTTCCTAGCTCTACATACTTCTTCTGGACAGCACATAGGTTATTTGGTAACCCTTGCAATCGTGGAACACTTCTCTCTGGTATCCTTCGCTTTGTTGTTTTCAGAACTTTATAAGAGCTTTGCAAGAAGCTTACTTTTGCTGTGTTGAGAGGCACCACTGCTTAGTAGTTTTGTAGGGATAACCTTCACTTTTTGTTTCCTGTTTTGGTGTTTCTGATGTCAGGAAGCGATGGACAGGGTGCTTCGCCCTCAAAATTTGATGAGTGCGTGAGCCAAGATCAGTTACAGAAGGCTTTACAGGAGGTTCAGAGTGATTTGGCAGAGACGATCACCAGGGCCGTCACCGACGCCGTCACCAAGCTTCACCTGGGAGAAAGCATTGAGCAGTTGGATAAGAGAGTCTCTAAGCTAACCGATCAGGTTGTCGAATTGGAGACCGCTCACAAGACCAACAACAACAACAACAACAACAACAACAACAACAACACCAACACCAACACCAACAACGACACCAACAACGACGTTGAAGACAATCATGATGAAGCAACGGTGTATAAGGCTGATGGCACCGTCGATAGGTCAGCTACAAGGACCGCAAGGTTACGACGCTGTTTGCAACGTAACCCTCAAGGTATGGGTGGTTTCCACAACCACAACCGTCGCACACAAGGTAACCATGCTCCAGATGATCCGTATGCTAAAATTAAGTTTTCAATTCCTTCGTTTTTGGGTCAGTACGATGGTGATGCTTACCTTGATTGGAAAATGACGGTAGAACAAAAATTTAATGCCCACCTTGTTCCTGAACAACATAGAGTTAGACAAGCCACTAGTGAGTTTAAGGACTTTGCTATTGTTTGGTGGAGTGGTCTAGCTGCTGAAACCGATTTGCCTACTACTTGGGAAGAACTTAAGGTAGAAATGCGTGATCGTTTTGTTCCTCCTTCTTTTTATAGAGAAATTCGTAATAAACTGCAGCGTTTAGATCAAGGAGATAAAACTGTTCAGGAGTATTTTAGTGAGCTTCAGAAGGGTTTGATTCGTTGTGCTGTGGTTGAAAAAGTAGAGGATCAGATTTGTCGCTTTTATTCTGGTTTGAGAAAAGAAATTCAGGACATCCTTGATTACAAAGAATTTTATACCCTCAACCAGTGTTTCCAGTATGCTATGCTTGCAGAGAAAGAATCACAGGGACTTTTCCAGGCTTTTGAGGAGTACAGCAAGTCCAGGAATTTCTACCCACCACGGCCGACAGGGACTTCGGGGCTGCCCAAGCCATCTTTCCGGCCGCCCCCACCAGCTAGTGTTGTTTCTGCAGCACCAAGATCAGCCCCTGCCCCTTCTACGCGCTCAGGTAAAAATTATGTGCAGGTACCGGCTAGTACTGCCTCCTCTGTTGCTTCGACGGGACGCACTACAGGGATTCAGTGCCACCGCTGCCATGGTCTTGGCCATGTGCAGAAAGATTGCCCAAGTCGGCGGGCATATGTGGCGACAGATGATGGCGGTTACATGAGCACCTCCGATGTGGAGGATGAGGAGGAGGATGTCGCTGCCACCAGCGGTGACCTCGTCCTTGGAGGCGGAGATACCACGGGCTATATGAATATTATTGTGCAGCGTGTGCTTAGCACACAAGTCCAGCAGCCCGAGATGATGCAGCGACATAACTTGTTCCAGATTTTCTTCGTCATCAAGAACCGTCGGGCACGTGTCATCATTGATGGAGGAAGCTGCAACAATTTGGTGAGTTCTGATGTGGTTAAGAAGCTTGATTTGACCACACGCCCACATCCACATCCATACTACATTCAGTGGTTAAATGACTCTGGAAAAGCTAAGGTAACACAAACTTGCAGAGTTCCTTTTTCCATTGGTTCCTATGTGGATTCTGTTGATTGTGATGTTGTACCCATGCAAGCTTGTTCGCTTTTATTGGGTAGACCTTGGAAATTTGATAATGATGCTGTACACCATGGTAAAAGTAATAAGTACACTTTTATGCATAAAGGAACTAAAATTACTTTGTTACCAATGACCCCTGCTGAAATTGTACAAGCTGATTTAGAACGAGCTGCTAGTTTGAAAAATAAAAGCCCTGAAATTCAGCAACCTGTTAATTCTGCTTCTACACCAAGTAATGTTAATGATTCTTCAAGTTCTAAGGGTGCTGCAATTAAATTACAAGGTCGTTCATGTCTTGCCACAAAATCTGAGCTTGCTGAAATTTTTACTGATGATATTTGCTATGCTTTGATATGCAAACAAGCCTTGTTTTTGCTTGGTGATATTGCTTCTAGTGCTTTGCCTCCTGCTGTCACTAACCTTTTGCAGGAGTATGAGGATGTTTTCCCAGCTGAGATACCCCCGGGATTGCCACCTTTGAGAGGGATTGAGCATCAAATTGATTTGATTCCTGGTGCTATTTTGCCAAACCGTGCTGCTTATAGGACCAACCCTGAGGAGACTAAGGAGATACAACGACAAGTCCAAGACCTTTTGGATCGTGGGTATGTTCGTCAATCACTTAGTCCTTGTGCTGTTCCTGTACTTTTGGTTCCTAAGAAAGATGGTTCTTGGCGTATGTGTGTAGATTGTAGAGCCATTAATAACATTACTATTAGGTATCGTCATCCTATTCCTAGGCTAGACGACATGCTTGATGAGTTATGTGGTGCTATAATTTTCACTAAAATTGATTTGCGTAGTGGCTACCATCAAATTAGAATGAAACTTGGAGATGAATGGAAAACAGCTTTCAAAACCAAATTCGGGTTGTATGAGTGGTTAGTAATGCCTTTTGGGTTAACTAATGCACCCAGTACTTTCATGCGTTTGATGAATGAGGTTTTAAGACCTTTTATTGGCAAATTTGTGGTTGTTTACTTTGATGATATCTTGATTTATAGCAAATCCATGGATGATCATATGATTCATTTGCGTGCTGTTTTTGATGCTTTGCGAGTTGCACGTTTATTTGGTAACCTTGAGAAGTGCACCTTTTGCACGGATCGAGTCTCTTTTCTTGGCTATGTTGTGACTCCACAGAGAATTGAGGTGGATGAGACGAAGATTGAAGCCATAAAGAGCTGGCCTGTACCAAAAACTGTCACACAGGTGAGGAGTTTTCTTGGTCTTGCAGGTTTCTACCGCCGCTTTGTCAAAGATTTCAGCACCATTGCTGCACCATTGCATGAGTTGACAAAGAAGGGCGTTGACTTCCATTTTGGTAAGGTACATCATGAGTCTTTTGATGCTTTGAAGGACAAACTTACACATGCACCATTGCTGCAATTACCCAATTTTGATAAGACTTTTGAGCTTGAATGTGATGCTAGTGGTATAGGCATTGGTGGTGTTTTGATGCAAGATGGTAAACTTGTTGCATACTTTAGTGAGAAAATTACTGGGCCTGTTTTGAATTATTCCACGTATGATAAGGAACTATATGCACTTGTACGTTCTTTAGAGACGTGGCGTCATTATTTGTTGCCCAAAGAATTTGTTATTCATTCTGATCATGAATCACTTAAGTATATTCGTTCTCAATGCAATTTGAACCGTAGACATGCTAAATGGGTTGAGTTTATTGAGTCTTTTCCTTATATTATTAAACATAAGAAAGGGAAGGATAATGTGATTGCTGATGCTTTATCTAGGCGATATACTTTGTTGTCTCAACTTAATTGTAGAATTTTTGGACTTGAGGCAATTAAAGAACAATATGTTGCTGATGTTGATTTTAAAGATGTATTGCTGCACTGTAAAGAAGGTCGTGCTTGGCACAAATTTGTGTTGAATGATGGATTCTTGTTTAGAGCTAACCGCCTATGCATTCCAGTTGGTTCCGTTCGTCTTTTGTTGTTGCAGGAGGCGCATGGAGGTGGATTGATGGGTCCTTTTGGTGCTAAGAAGACAGAGGATATTTTGGCCACACACTTCTTTTGGCCAAGGATGAGGAAAGATATTGAGCGTTTTGTTGCTCGCTGCACTACATGTCAAAAAGCTAAGTCTCGATTGAATCCACATGGTTTATACATGCCACTTCCTATTCCTTCTATTCCTTGGGCGGATATTTCTATGGACTTTATTTTAGGACTGCCTAGGACTAAGAGGGGGAGCGATAGCATTTTTGTTGTTGTGGATCGTTTTTCCAAGATGGCACACTTTATACCATGTCATAAAACTGATGATGCTAGTTACATTGCTGATCTTTTTTTCAAAGAAATTGTACGTTTGCATGGTATGCCTTCTACTATTGTTTCAGATCGTGATGCAAAATTCTTGAGTCATTTTTGGCGCACGCTTTGGAATAAGTTGGGTACAAAGTTGTTATTTTCTACAACTTGTCATCCACAAACTGATGGACAAACTAAGGTTGTGAACCACACTTTGGGTACTATGTTGCGAGCTATTTTGAAGAAAAATTTGAAGCAATGGGAAGAATGCTTACCTCATGTTGAGTTTGCTTATAATCGGGCAACACATTCTACTACCAAGGTAAGTCCATTCAAGGTAGTGTATAGTTTTGATTCCCGTACTCCACTTGATATACTTCCTCTACCTATTAATGAGAGAGTTCATGTTGATGCTAAGGAGCGTGCTGAATTTATTTTGCAAATGCATGAGACCACTAGACTTAGCATTGAAAAGACGAATGAAAAGTATAAAATTGCTGACAGTAAGGGTAGAAAGGAAGTAAAGCTTGATGTAGGAGATTTAGTGTGGTTACACTTAAGGAAGGATAGATTTCCAGAATTGAGAAAGTCTAAACTAATGCCTAGAGCTGATGGTCCATTCAAAATAATAGAGAAGATTAATGATAATGCATACAAACTTGAGTTGCCTCCCGAGTTCGGAGTCAGTCCTACTTTTAACATTTCAGATTTGAAACCATACTTGGGAGAAGAGGATGAGCTCGAGTCGAGGACGACTCCACTTCAAGAGGGGGAGGATGATGAGGACATCACTCCTATGGATACACACAACACTCCTCCAAATCTGGACTTGCAAGGTCCAATGACTAGAGCGCGTGCACGACGACTAAATTTAGAGGTGAGCTCGTTCCTACGTTCTTCACTATATGTTACTTTTGAGAATGGTTTGCTACCTAATGATTATTTTATGATTAGAAACCATGGAGAAGACTAGGAGATGATGGGAGAAGGAGCTGGGAACGTGGAGGACCAGCAAGGGCTTGGAAGCCAAAGTGGAGGCCCAATCAAAACCGACTTCGAGTCTGTTTCGGGGCCCAGGACCAGTCTGTACTAAAACAGTCGCCCAGGACGCATACGGACTCGGATTTGGACGTTCTACATATGCACGGAAAGATAAGGAGAAGACCTTTCCAATGCCGCCGGCCTCATGTCAAAATTCATCCGGAGTCATCGGGAATCGTCAAAACAAGACAGAGTCCAGAATCTGTGTCGGTGCTGCGTCACCTATTTTTGGCCTTTGGGCTTTGTATCTAGTTGAGCCCAATTAGGGGCGCATCCAGAGGGTCTTGCACGACCCTAGGGTCTTTATATACAGCTGCCACCGCACCATTAGGGTTCGGGTTTTACTTAGATCAATTCTGTTCATAAACAGTTTCGCCGTTCATCGGTTTGTGAGACCCCAACTTCGAGAGTTTAATCATACATCTGCAATTGTGTTGCAATCTTCGTTGTTCTTGCTTGTGTTCTTGATTCGTAGGCAGGGATCAGCCTTCTCGGCGAGGTCAATCGTCTTTTAGACGGTTGATAACCAGAGGAGACGTCGTGCTGCGATTGCGGGGTTTAGAACGTGCTGTTCTGAAGCCGGATCGATTTGTGTGTCGCCTCCGACCAAATCAACTTACCAAGAACCTTTCGGAAGATCGGGAACCCTTGTTCACATCAGGAACTATAGCCAAGACTCCAAAACTAGGTCAAGGACCTCTAGTGAGCTCTCCTCTATCCTAAACTCCACTAGGATATGAAGACTAAGTACAATGCTAAAGAATTCTCTTTTTGGTGTGTGTTGGAGTGGGAGGCAGTCCCCTCCTTTTATAGTGTCCAAAGGTTAGTTTGTAAGAGTAATCGCCACGGAACCTCGGTGTACCAAAGTCGGCAAAGGGACAAGGGAGCGACATGTGGAAGGGGGGAGCGAACCGCCTCAAGACTTGGTCGGCCGACCAAGCCCCTAGGTCGGCTGACCTGGAGGTGGGCCCCCTTGAGGTGTGCTTCCTCGGGGTGGCTGGTAGGTGGGTCCCATCCTCTGTTAAGTAAGTGTTCTCCCATGCAATCCTGTGTAGCCATGTCATTGATCCATGGGGAGTCTGGTTGGCGCTCTCCATTTGGTCAGAATGTTATTTCACGGATCTTGCTCCATTTCTCCACTCCTTATATATATATATATATATATATATATATATATATATATATATATATATTCTCTGCATGTACACAAATCTCCAAGGATAAGTGAAATCTTATTAATCCTAACTAACATGCGTGTATGAAATGCTATGTCTTCCCTTATTTGTGGCTATATTGACAGTTAGAATTAGTATTTAATGACCGTCAACAAGACTCCCCCAAGCTGAACTTTGCTCGTCCCGAGCAAAGCTGAACTTAAGTTTTGTTGATCAGGAGTTGCTATAATGTCTTACTCTTAGTTATATACCCAAGTGCACAACTGAGATACTCTACATAGAATTAAACAAGTTGGCATGAGTAATGCACCTTTTTAATTACCTGCGGGGCGTTGTAGCTTCTCCAAATCTTGAGTTGTTGGAAGACAGAACAATCTGTAGGACTCCCATTTCACCCACTCTCTCTGATCGACTTTAGCCTGGAGTTTATTAACTTTAGTGATAAATCTAAGTTCCTCCAATGATTCACTCAGATCGCTTAATGTGTATGTATGCCTCACCAAGTCTTATGATGCCTAAAAAATCCTACCTCTAAAGGCTAATATGTGGAGCTCAGGGTAAGGATAAATGTGGCATATCTATATTTCATATGTCGCCGAGTCAAAAGAGTGGATCCATGGAGAAAGCATTTCATACAAGCATGATCAAGATGTGCATGTGTGGTGGATATGGTGGAGTGGAATGAAGACTCTTTTTATTTGTCTCTCCTTTTATTTGGCAGTATTGGCTATATGTCTTTTTTTTTTCTCTCAAGCCCTTCATGGAGCAAGAGTTTTTTTTGTCAAGGTCTTCATGGAGCAAGAATCTTTTTCTCTTTGTTTTTTATAGCCATAACCTTGATTGCCTTGGGAGAGATCAATCATGAAGACAAAGTCTTTATTTTTTGGATGGATGGTGTGACATCGATGATTGCTAGTTTCTAGTGTGGAAACTTAGCATGATGTGTACGGACTAGATCATGAATGTAGAAAAATATTTCTCACTAGGGTCACACAATTTTGACAAGGCTCAATGAAAATACATGTAGCTTACGTGTATAGGTTTGCAATGTAGATCAACATATGACTGTGGTAGGAATATATATCATTGAGGAACTTGTCATTTTTATCAAATTAATTCTCTGGGAATCAAGTTTCCCAAATTGAGCAAGATCATAGCAGCTCTAACTAAACATATCATATCTCCTAACAACCTAGAAGGATAATGCTTATGCTACCCACTAGTATGTTTGAGGTGAAAAATAATCATGCCAACAAACCAAAACTAGATAGAGTGCTAGGTTGTAAACCAGACATATAAAAGGAATAAATGACAGAGCAACTATTCATCATCTCAATATAGGAAACCTTATGCATTCATACTGCACATGAATTTATTTATTTATTTATTTTAGTTTTTCTATTTATCATGCATGTGAAAGGGAAACAAATCTTTTTGTTGTTTTTAGTTTATCATGCATGTGGTGATTAAAAAGGGAAATGATACAAGTTACCTTCACATTAGGGGTAGTAACTCCCCAAGCTGGCTCTTGCTGACGGTTTGCCGCAACGTGTTGATGTTGCATTTGAAGTCTTGGCTTCAACAAGAGGGCAGGAGTACAAAAGAACAACTACTCTTATTTCTCATGGGACTTTGACCCTACGGATCAACAAGTCGAGAATAAGAGTATACTTAACTTTGACTCGATAGATCAACAAGTCAAGTACTCGATAGTTATCAAGCCCTCATTGAGTTTGTTCTTATAAAGATTTGAAGGCAACATAAAGATGCAAATGAAACTCAAAGCAACTAGTTTTGGCAGAATTTCAGAGTGTTTTGTGATGCCAAAGCCTAGAGAAAACGATAACAAATAGCCAGAGCATAATGGAAAGGTGAAATATGTGAATGCGGTGAAGAACTTCCTCTCGTGAACCTGGCCTCAAAATGCAGAGCAAACCATCAGTCATATTGGGACATGACAGTTGCAAGATAGCAGTTGGGGCAAGTGGGGTCAGAGAGCCATTTTTCCTTGGTCAGCCGACCAATAGGTCTGGTCGCTCGACCAGGGAATGGCCCCTCTGGTCCTTTGTTGTGGTCAGTGGGCCCTACTTGTGATGGCCCACAAGAAAGAAAATATATTTCAAAGAAAAAACATTTTCAATCTTTTGTACTCTCAATTTCTCAAAAGATGGATTCTGAAATTCTATTTTTTTATATAATTTTGTAAAAGGGAAATAGGTTGGAATAAATTCCAACAGGCAGATGTGGTTGAAAATTCAAATATGCAAATGGAAATCCAAAAATATTATGAAAGCAAAAATGAGATAAGTACCAATATACCTTTCGCAAGGGCTCACCAATTTTAAATCCAATGAGTGAGACTTCTCTCCGTTGCGCTTAACTTGGTGCGCGGTGTCTGATCCCAAAGTTGAGGATGCAGACGACTTCTCGCATTGGGGTTGTGGCTGTCATATAATAGAACTTATGCGAAGCCTCTTCCCCTTATGTGCTTCTTTCATGGTGGTGTTGCATAACTTCTCTTCCTTGATGTAGTTTCCTGCATCGTGGTTACTATATGACTATTTATGAGTGGATTCACATCCTCTCGGATTCATCGTATCGTGAGAAACCATGTTGATATGTGCCATGGTTTGCAATATGTGATGAGTAATTGACACGGGTTGAGTTGGTGTTTGAGTTGAAATGCGAGAATCTCGGGATTGCATGAGTTTGTGCATGTCATGGTTTTGACTAACCGGAGTTGGTGAGGATGTTGGAGAGTTTGCAGGAGATGGGAAATGTGTTTGCTTGTCTCATGATGTGTAGGTCACTGGAGTCAACTTGGCGGTCAACGACGAGGGGATCGAGCACAAGTAGGAGACTTGGGGTCAGACGATCGGGAGGCCGGGTGGAGTCAAGGGTGATCCACACCGTACACGTGGAGAGACAAGAAGCACGGACGGTTTTGCGGTTGAGCCTCAAAACCTTGGATGGTGATCAAGACTGCAGGGTTGACCAAGTCAAAGGTGATCAGGCGTCGGTGCAAGTAGAGGCTTCCAATGGACTGGAGGCGGGAGAGACTTGCCGGCAAGGAGGATCACGGGACGAGGTGACACGCGTCAAGATCATGAAGTCTTGCTTCAGTAGAAGTGAGCATGAAGTCGCACTTTGAGAAGTGTGCAAGGCGGTTTCCCGGTTCGGGCCTCAAAACCAGTGGCGGTGGTTGGTGGTGCATGTGGCCCCATCACGGAGCTTGCGTTGAGGCGAAGCAAAGTTGTGAAGGGCTCGATGGCGTTCGGGCGAAGGAAAAAGAGTTGGATCATTTTGCCCCTCGTGGTAGGTGGCAATGAGTTATAGGTCAAGGGTAGAGTTGTCTTAGACCCTAGGCCTATAAAAGGAGAGGTGTGGTTGGTGGGAGAGGTGTCTCTTCCCATTAGCCTTGTTAGGACTTCATTCAAGGTGCTAGGAGAGGTCTTCATGTAATAGAGGGGAGGAGAGGGTGTGTGAGAGACATCTCTTTCTCTTTCAAATAGTGGGAGGAAGAGGGTGGCTTTGTAGCCTTATATCCATGGATCTTGTAAGCATGTTTCTATGATATGAGAATTATTTTCGTGCTCAAGATCATCCTCTCTCCCTAAATCCTGAATTTCTCATTTTCTTTATTTTTGGAGCTATTTTCATGGGAATTTTTGATCTCCTTTTTGGGCACGTTTTTGGGACGGATTTCATGGGAAACTTGGTGCTATGATGAGCTAGATCAAATCCCCATAGGTCCTTGATAGAATCCATAGCTCTAGCATCTTCGATTTGAAGGATTTCTCAAGTTTTCCCATTTTGATGTTCTTGGCACAAGATCTGAAATTCATGATGAATTCTTGAGTCAATTGAGTGAATCTTCTAGGATTATGGTCATGATGTGTTTAGGATTGGCTGGTCGAAAAATTGCATGTTTTGGAGATCATTTGATTGAGTTTTTAAGAGATTTTAGGGAAAATCGCGACAATTTTCTGTTCTGTCAGGGGTTGATCGGCAGGTCAGAACCCGGATCGGCACTGTCGATGCCACGACCGGCACTGCTGGTGGTTTGGCTCTGAACCCCACATCGGCACTACCGATGGACTTGATCAGCATTGCCGATAGTACCAATCGGCACTGCTGATGATCGTCCAATAACCTGTTTTGAGTTTCTTCTTTGACTGTGTCAAGTCTTTGCTGCTCTCCTTTGTTTCCGCTGTGTTCCATTGCTGTTGTTGATCACTCCTCGGGTTGGCACATCACAAGTTGGTGTGTGTTGCCTTGGTGATCGGTTTAAAGGTTGGCTTGGGTTGTAATTGGAATATAAGCCAAGTCCTTATAAAAAATTTTAGTTGGATCCCATTCACCCCCCCCCCCCGCCCCCTCTGGTCGCCTTCTGGGTCCTTCAGTTGGTATTAGAGCCGGTTTGATCACTAGTTGACCTTAACCGGCTTTGTGATCTGAAGGAGACATGGAGAAGCGCGCGGTCATGCTTTGGATGTTCGATGGAGAGGACTTTTCCTACTAGAAGTCACGGACCAAGGCTTATCTCTTAAGCCAAGGACGTGCAATTTGGGAGATCGTGGACTATGACTACGCCATACCGGATGACCTCAACACCGAGCCAGTAGGTGAGTTAACCCGGTATGAAAACAACTCCAAAGCTATCAATATCCTGCTATCTGCTCTAGGTAGGAATGAACATGACCATGTTGCTCATCTTGATACTGCATATGCTATTTGGGCAAAGCTTTGCACGTACCATGTGGGTACCAATCAAGTCAAGTCCATGCATAAGGATTCTTACAATAGGTGGTACTAAACCTTTGCACAAAAGCCTGGCGAGTCACTAGATGACACTTTTCATAGGTTTGAGGCCATTGTGTGCAACTTGCAGGCATGTGGTAACCTTGTGTACAGTGATAATGATAGAGCTAAGCAATTGCTGTATTCACTTGATGAAAATGCTTGGGGGTTAAGATTGCTGCACTAGAAGAAACTGCTGATTTCAATACCCTGGACTGTGAGCAGCTGTATAGCAAGCTAAAATCTTATGAACTGTCTAGGAAGTCTCGTCCTAATCTTGCTAATCCTGCTTCTAGCATGGCTATGCTTTCTAGCTCTCAAAAGGGTAGTGACAGTGGTGCTTCTTATGGAACTAACCCCTCACTTGACAAGTCTTCTTTGGAGTTTGCTCTTTCTTCTCTTGTTGCAGCTTCCATGAACAGATGGAGTGCATTCCTAACGAGGAGCTGTCCTTGCTCATAAGGAAGTTGAGGAAATTCTACAACAACCGCAACGAGAGAAGAGGAGGTGGTTCAAGAACCTGCTTCAAGTGTGGTGACCCAGGACACTTCATTGCTGACTGTCCTAAGAAGAAGAAGTAGGTCGGGTACCACGACAACAACACTGAAGACTTCAAGAAGAAGAAGAACCTCTTCTACAAGAAAGGCAAGAACTCCAAGAAGTTCACCAAGGCCATTGCACGCGCCTGTGTTGCCGCCTTGAGCGATATGGACCTCACATCAAGCGAAGGCCTTACAAGCTCGGAGGAGGAGGCTGAGAAGCCACTAGTCAAGAGGAAGGACAACTTCACCGGGCTTTGCTTCATGGCAAAGAATGATCACGACATCGACTCTGGCTCCGACTCCGACACAAGCAAGGTACCTCCCACTCTTGATGAGCTCTCTTCTGAACTTGATCATTTGCGTGATATTCTACTCATGCAAGATGATAAGCTTCGCAACGCTGTTCGTGAGAATAGAGAGTTTAAGTCTAAGTTGGAGAGTGCTGAGTATGAAATCACTTCGCTTAGGTCTAAGATTGCAAAAGATGACATTGCTGTTGAGTGTGAGTCTTGTCATGTTGTGATGAATGATCTTGCGCAGAGGAAAAGTGTGCATGCTCAAGTTGCCAGTCAGCTTGAGAGTGCCCTTAAAGAGCTTGATGAATTCAAAGCTAGACCAACTCTTTTGGGTGCATGTCAGAAGTGCCCCAAGCTTACTAATGAGTTGGAAGCTCAAACCCTTAAAGTCAAAGAGCTTGAGTCCAAGCTGCTAGAAGCGACTCGCTCGAAAGTTCTCCCACCACCATGTGTAGTGTGTGGCTCTCTTAAGGATAAGCTTGCAATCACTAGAGAGGAAAACAAAATCCTAACCCAAGAAAATGACTATCTCATCTCTCATCTCCAAAGAACCCTAGTGAGTGACGAGAAGATTGAGAGTGACTTGGCAAGAATCAAAGAAAGTGCCAGTAGGTCAACCTACAACTTGGGCTGGTGATTTGAGAGGTGTGACAAGGAGAGTGAGAATGTGGGTAAGTTTGTGCCTAGCTCTAGCTACAAGGATGAGGAACAATCCATCAAACCCACTGACACATACTATCCACCTAACCCCAATCCTTCCTTCAACCCAAAGCAAGTCGAGAAGCCAAAACCCAAATCCACTATGCAAGCTAAGCCTAGACATGAGAGTGTGTACATTTGCATGTTCTGTGGCCGCAAGGGTCACTTGGATGAGTACTATTATAGGCGTAAGAGGATTGAGAGGATGCAAGCTGAGTTAACTAGGAATGTGCATCATGATGATTTTGTTGGTTTTCAGACTCGCTCTTTTTCTCGTGCCTATCGTGGACAGGGTCATTCCTCATATGGCTTTCATTCACAAAACAAATGCTTTGTGCAACAGCGCTTTAGCGCCACACATTTTCCGCATCATGGTGAGCGTCGCTCGCGTGGATTTGGCTTTCACACAGATGATTTCTATCCTCACAACCACAGGTTTGAGTCGAGACGCTTTGGCAAGCCACACTTTTCCCATCATGGTTCTCGTCCCACGCGTTCGACTGGTAATGTGCAAAGAACTGTGATAACTCCTACAGGTTGTGTGATTCAGTGCTGGCTTCCCAAGAGTTTTCTTTCTAACCCCAGCACTGAGTCATCGATCTTTCCTTCTCATTCTTTGTAGGCAGCAGGTGGAGGTCTGGAGAACAAATGGCTAATGGACTCTGGGTGTTCGCGCCACATGACCGGAGATGCAAAGTGGTTCTTCAGCCTCACTCCCTTGAAGCACCGGGAGTATGTGACCTTTGGAGATGACAAGACAGGGAGAGTGAAGGCAAGAGGCATGGTAAAGGTAAATAATAAATTCACTCTCAAGGATGTTGGTTTGGTTGAGCATCTCAAGTATAATCTCCTCTTTATCTCACAGTTGCTTGATGTTGGTTTGGAAGTGCGCTTTAAGAAAAATGCTTCTTGTGTTCTTGATTCGAATGGCTCTTTGGTTTGTGGGATTCTAGTATTGGGAAAGTTTTTCAGGCTGATTTTGCTGGTTCTCCTGGCTCTCACAAGTGCTTGTTCGCTGAATCTTCTTCTGAGCTCTGAAAATGGCATAGGAGACTAGGTCACATGAGCTTTGACTTGCTTTGTCGCTTGAGTGGCCTAGGTTTGATCCGAGAATTGCCTAAGCTCAAATTTTATAAGGATTTGGTTTGTGCTCCTTGTCGTCATGGGAAAATGATTGCTGCTTCTCATCCACCAATCAATTTGGTGATGACTGAACGCCCTGGAGAGTTGCTTCATATGGACACTGTTGGTCCTTCTCGGGTTCATTCGGCGGGTGGGAAGTGGTATGTTCTTGTGATTGTTGATGACTACTCTCACTACTCTTGGGTTTACTTTCTTGAGAGCAAGGATGAAGTGTTTCATCACTTTTGGAGCTTAGCTTTGAGGTTGTTCAAGGAACTTCCGGGTGCATTACAAGTAATTTGCAGTGATAATGGCACCAAGTTCAAGAACTCCTCCTTTGATGCTTTCTGCCTTGAGCATGGTATTGAGCATCAGTTTTCAGCAGCTCGTGTCCCTCAGCAGAATGGTGTGGTCGAAAGAAAGAATAGAACCTTGGTGGAAATGGCCCGGACGATGCTTGATGAGCATAGGACTCCGAGGCGGTTATGGGCTGTGGCCATTAGCACTGCTTGCTATATTTCCAATCGGGTTTTCTTGCGCTCAATTCTTAATGTGACTTCCTATGAGCTATGCTTTGGGAGGAAGCCATCTGTTTCTCATTTGTGCGCTTTTGGTTGCAAGTTCTTCATTCTCAAGCGTGGCAATCTTGATAAGTTTCAGTCGAGATCTTCCGATGGCATCTTTCTTGGCTACACCCTTCATGGCCATTCCTACAGAGTTTTGAATTTGGGAACTAACACCATCGTAGAGTCCTGCGATTTAACCTTTGATGAATCAAACTCTTGTGCAAGCAATGTGGTTGATACTGCAGGTAACAGGGAGATGGAGGAGAGTATCTTTGTAGAAGAGGACCTACAGGACTTGAATGATGATGATGATGAATCATTCCATCCCACATCTGAGCTTGTTCCTGATGCTTCCACAACTCCAGCAGTGGGTCCAGAAGATTCTACATCGACCTCAGCAGCTATTGAGCCAGCTCCATCTATGGTTGAGGGGGACGTACGCTCTGAGAGAGAGGCTTCTCACCACATTCAGCATCAACATCCACATCAACAGATGATCGGTAATCTTTATGCGAGGACAACATGATAGGTGTAGAGTGCCCGATCTTTCGGCGAGTGGAGATAACTTCGATTTGGTGGATGTTGACCCTCACGATCCGACTACGACGAGCAAGCCGAAGCGCCAATGCAATCGCTGAACCAACTTCCGGAGGATATTAACCTTGCGGTAAACAAGATCAACCTGATCACGAGGATCAATTCTTACGCGCAATCGAAGAACGAGCAAGAATTAGAGGCGAGCAATCTGATGTATTGCACGAAGGTGGAGTTCTGAATTCACGTCGAGAGACGGATGTATAGCTAAGCTAAACTTAAAACAAAACTCAAAGATTACAAGGGGGAGGACGAGGCATCTAGGGTCGGCTGAAGTGGAGAGGCGCGCGGTGGAGAGGGAGTCGTGCGACTTGGGCCACGTGGGCCTTCGAGCGACATAATCCTGGGCCGTCGTTCCTTAGCATCAAAACCGTCTTCAATTCCTGGGCTCGAGCTCTAGTGATTGGGCCCTTGTACGTCGTCGTCTCGTTAGAAGATGGATCCGTAACTCGAGGAGGCGCGACGACGAGAGGTGGAGGCGTGACAGCTTGGTTTGGCGCGCCATCTTCCGTCGTCATTATTCGTATGTCGTTGATGTCCTCATCATCCTCCCCTTCTTGAAGTGAAGTCGTCCTCGACAGCAACTCATCATCCTCACCCAAGTATGGTTTCAAATCTGCAACATTAAAACTAGTGGAAACACCAAACTCCATGGGCAAGTCAAGAACATAAGCATTATCGTTAATCTTGGTTAGCACTTTAAAAGGACCAGCAGCACGAGGCATCAGTTTAGAACGACGCAAAGTAGGAAATCTATCTTTACGCAAGTGCAACCAAACCAAATCACCAGGTTCAAAAGAAATATGTTTTCTACCTTTACTACCAGCAACTTGATACTTTTTATTAGCAATGGGCAATGTTGTATTGTGTTTCTTCATGCAATTGTTTCATGTGATCAATATGAGCAAGAGCATCAAGATATGGTTCATCCTCAGCATCAATAGCAAACAAATCAATAGGCGCCTTAGGAACATAGCCATAAACAACCTCAAAAGGACACATCTTAGTGGCAGAATGTGTAGCACGATTATAAGCAAATTCAACATGAGGTAAACAATCTTCCTAGCGTCTCAAATTTTTATCTAAAACAGCTCCAAGCATAGCAGACAAAGTTCTATTTACTACCTCAGTTTGCCCATCAGTTTGAGGATGACAAGTAGTACTAAACAGCAGCTTAGTTCCTAATTTATTCCAAAGAGAACGCCAAAAATGACTAAGAAACTTAGCATCACGATCAGAGACAATTGTTTTAGGAATTCCATGCAATCTAACAATCTCTCTAAAGAACAATTCAGCAACATTTGAGGCATCATCAGTTTTATGACAAGGTATAAAGTGAGCCATTTTAGAGAAACGATCAACAACCACAAAAATATTGTCCCTCCACTTCTTAGTGCGAGGCAATCCCAAAACAAAATCCATCGAAATATCATGCCAAGGAGAAGAGGGAACAGGCAAGGGCATATACAAACCATGATTACCCAAACGAGATTTAGCTTTTTGACATGTAGTACAGCGTGCAACAAGGCGCTCAACATCACGGCGCATCTGTGGCCAAAAGAAATGGTCGGCCAACACCTCATGTGTCTTGAAAATTCCGAAGTGACCCATAAGACCACCTCCATGCGCCTCCTGTAACAACAAAAGATGAACCGAGCTAGCTGGAATACATAGCTTGTTAGCACGAAACAGGAACCCATCCTGCATATGAAATTTGCCCCAAGGTTTTCCATCCTTACAATGCATCATAATATCATGAAAATCAGCATCATTCACATATTGATCTTTCAAAGCTTGCAAACCAAAGATTTTAAAGTCTAATTGGGACAGCATCATATAACGACGAGACAAAGCATTGGCAATCACATTTTCCTTCCCGTTTTTATGTTTAATGATGTATGGAAAAGATTCAATAAATTCAACCCATTTAGCATGTCGACGATTCAGATTAGTTTGGGTTCTAATATGTTTCAAAGCCTCATGATCAGAATGAATAATAAATTCGCGAGGCCATAAATAATGCTGCCACGTTTGCAAAGTTCTTACTAAAGCATAAAGTTCTTTATCATAAGTGGAATATTTAAGAGCAGCACCACTTAACTTCTCACTAAAATAAGCAATGGGTTTATGATCTTGCAACAAAACAGCACCCAAACCAATTCCACTAGCATCACATTCCAATTCAAACACTTCATCAAAATTAGGCAATTATAAGAGAGGAGCATGAGTTAACCGTTCCTTTAAAGTGTTGAATGCGTCGTCTTGTGGTGCGTCCCACTCAAATGGCGCACCCTTCTTGGTCAGCTCATGTAATGGTGCAGCAATAGAACTGAAATCCCGCACAAAACGACGATAGAAGCCTGCAAGACCAAGAAAACTGCGAACCTGTGTGACCGTCGTCGGTTGGGGCCAACTCTGAATGGCGTCCACCTTGCTGCTATCGACCTCAATGCCCTGTGGAGTAACAACATATCCAAGAAACGAAACACGTTGCGTGCAAAAAGTGCATTTTTCCATGTTCCCAAACAAGTGAGCAGCACGCAAAGCATCAAAAACAGCACGCAAATGATCTAAATGCTCATTCATGGATTTGCTGTATATAAGGATATCATCAAAATAGACAACAACAAATATTCCATTGAAAGGCCGAAGAACTTCATTCATTAAGCGCATAAAAGTGCTAGGAGCATTAGACAATCCAAACAGCATAACCAACCATTCATACAAGCCAAATTTAGTTTTAAAAGCCGTTTTCCATTCATCTCCTAATTTCATTCTTATTTGATGGTAACCACTACGTAAATCAACCTTAGAGAAAATTATGGCACCACTAAGTTCATCAAGCATATCATCAAGGCGTGGTATAGGATATCGATAACGAATTGTAATATTGTTAATTGCACGACAATCTACACACATACACCAAGAACCATCTTTCTTAGGAACAAGCAAAACAGGAACCGAACAAGGGCTGAGAGACTCACGAATGTAACCTTTATCAAGCAATGCCTGCACTTGACGCTGAATTTCTTTAGTCTCCTCAGGATTTGTGCGGTACGGGGCGCGATTAGGAAGCTGTGCGCCTGGAATTAAATCAATCTGATGTTCTATGCCACGAATAGGAGGAAGACCCGGCGGCAATTCAGTGGGAAAAACATCTTTATAGACCTGCAAAAGGTTAGCAACAGCAGGAGGAATATGCAACATAGGCGCCTCATCTAGTGAAACAAGCATACGAGAGCAAACTAGCGCATAGCAAAGCAGATTAGCATCATGTAATTCATCAAAATCAGCACGTGTAGCAAGCAAGATAGGGTTATTCAATTTGATCTCATGTTGAACAGGTGCAACAGGAGGCGATGTAACCAATTTTGCAGCTTTTTTCGCTCGAGCAATATCATCTTTAAGAACTTGTTCAGGTGTCATAGGATGAATAATAATTTTCTGACCCTTGAACATGAAGGAATAATAATTGGAGCGACCATGATGAACACTATCAACATCATATTGCCAAGGACGGCCAAGCAACAAAGAGCATGCTTCCATTGGAACAACATCACAATCTACAAATTCAGAACAGGCGCCAAGAGAGAAAGGAACACGTACCGAGCGTATTACCTTTATTTTGCCGCCATCATTAAGCCATTGAACGTGATAAGGATGTGGATGCTTCCTTGTTGGCAATGACAACTGCTCCACCAAGGTCGTACTAGCCAAATTGTTGCAACTGCCACCATCGATGATTATACGGACCGCTCGTTCTTGCACAACGCCTTTGATATGAAAAATGTTGTGGCGCTGATGCTTTTCATCCTGAACGACCTGTGTACTAAGAACACGCTGCACAACAAGAGTGGCATACCTGTCGGCGACACTAGAGTTGACATGAAGCTCCGTATTATCTGCATGATTAGTGGCAAGCATAGTCTGCTGAATATCCTCAGAATCACTAGCAGAAGAATACCCACCGTCGTCACGAATCAACATAGTTCGTTTATTTGGACAATCGGGTATCACATGACCAAATCCTCGGCAACGGTGACACTGAATATCACGAGCTCATCCAGACGACGAGGAGGACGGCACGAACGAGGCAGATTTGGCCGTGGATGGAGCACTCGACTTGGACGTGGTCGAGGAGTGGTCGCGTGACGTGGAAGGAGGTGTCGACCGTGGAGCTGAAGGCGTCTTGGACCCTACAAAAATGTTAGGTCTTGACGAAGATTGTCGATCCTGCACTTCACGTTCAGCTTTACAAGCATATTCAAATAAGGTGGTCATATCATCATAATGCTTATAATCAAGAATATTCTGAATTTCACGATTTAACCCACCCCTAAAGCGAGCCATAGCAGCATCATCCCGTTCAACTAAACCACAGCGAATCATACCCTTTTGCAAATCTTGATAATAATCCTCTACAGAAAGTGAACCTTGTTGAAAACGCTGCATTTGATTAAGCAAATCTCTAGCATAATATGACGGCACAAAACGATGACGCATAGCAGCTTTTAATGCCGTCCAAGTGGCTGGAATATTATCAGGATATCTTTGTCTATACTCACGCCACCAAAGTAAAGCAAATTCAGTAAATTCACTAATAGCAGCCTTAACTTGTAAATTAGCAGGAATATCATGGCATGCAAATTTTTTTTCAACCTCTAATTCCCAATCAAGATAAGCACCCGGATCATATTTGCCATTAAAAGTGGGAATACGAAATTTTATTTTGGCAAAAGAATCATTAATAGGAACACGTACTCTACGAGCACGACCACGGCGATTGTCGTCGTCCTGCTCGGTGTCGGCGCCGTAGTCACGTGCATGTTGCAACTCCGTGAGCTGCGTCGTGATGGTCCCAAGCTGCGTCGACATGGCCTCAAGACGAGTCATGATCGTCGCGAGCGTGGTGCGGGCAGCCGTATCAGCAAGGTCCAGTTGATCAAAACGCTCATTCGACGAAGTGACCGTAGAGTCAAGTCTCTCGTGCATCGTCTTCATGTCGTTTTGTAGACCATCTACCTGTGCCTGGACATCCTGGAGGGTGAGCTCCTCCGGCTTCGAGCTGTTTTCTGCCATAGAAACACAAGCAATACAAAAAGCGGGATCCTACAACGAGAGGTGAGTGGTGGATGAAAAGCTCAATCAAAAAGCTGTTATCAAATTCTTACCCGTCCTTACCAAGCATGCAAGCGTGAACTGCAACCACAGGTAAAACAGGTGGAAGATTGGTGGAGTGATTGCGTGGTGAAACAAAAACCTGCTCGTAGTAGAAAATTTGTGGGGCTAGGAGGCTGCACTCAATCCAAGGGTTAGCACAATTCAAACAGTAACTGCAAAGCTGAATAATGGTGCTAAACGCGAAAAGATTGCTGCCGGTACAAGTGCAAGAGGAAGGAAAAAGGATCAAAACAAAGTGCAGCAAGAACGCGTCGCCTGTGTTGCTCGGCCACTCTTTTTTTTCTGTTTTTTTTTCTTTTTTTTCTCTTTTTTTTCTTTTTTTTCTTTTTTTTCTCTTTTTTTTTATTACTTTTTGCTAAAAATATAAACAATGAGACCTCAAATAAGCAATTAAGCACAAGCACTTTTTTTTAGGCAGGGGTAGAACGGTAATAAAAAGATCAAGCAGTTTCTCTCTCTCTCTCTCTCTCTAGAGTAGGAACAAACGAAACCGAGCAGAAACAAACACAGGGCGAGGCGAGCGGGTCACGACGTAACCGAGTAGGACTCGATCAGCGAGACGAGCAGGACACACGAAACCGAACAGAACTAAACACAGGGCGAGGCGAGCGGGTCACGACGTAACCGAGTAGGACTCGATCAGCGAGGCAAGCGGGACACACGAAACCGAATAGAACTAAACACAGGGCGAGGCGAGCGGGTCACGACGTAACCGAGTAGGACTCGATCGTCGAGGCAGTGATTGACCCGGACTCACGGTGCAGTGGAAAAATTTGGCAAGCCAGACGGGGTAAACAGATGCGGCGGAAAGCGAACAGTGGTGGTGAAAACACGCGGCACGGCGGAAGGATACGACGATGATAGGAAGAAAACGATGAAACACAGTGTACCAGCAACGATCAAAAGCGAAAGCACAGAAACTCAACAACGTAAATTATTGAACGAAAGTGCAAGGCTCAAAACCGTACTGGGGTAAACTTTTTTTTTTGTAGTTTTCTTTTTATGTGGACTTGGATAAAACTCACCGAGAAACACTGGAATCTGATACCACTTGATAGGTGTAGAGTGCCCGATCTTTCGGCGAGTGGAAATAACTTCCATTTGGTGGATGTTGACCCTCACGATCCGACTACGACGAGCAAGCCGAAGCGCCAATGCAATCGCTGAACCATCTTCCGGAGGATATTAACCTTGCGGTAAACAAGATCAACCTGATCATGAGGATCAATTCTTACGCGCAATCGAAGAACGAGCAAGAATTAGAGGCAAGCAATCTGATGTATTGCACGAAGGTGGAGTTCTGAATTCACGTCGAGAGACGGATGTATAGCTAAGCTAAACTTAAAACAAAACTCAAAGATTACAAGGGGCGCAGCCCTTGACTATATAGGGGGAGGACGAGGCATCTAGGGCCGGCTGAAGTGGAGAGGCGCGCGGTGGAGAGGGAGTCGTGCGACTTGGGCCACGTGGGCCTTCGAGCGACATCATCCTGGGCCGTCGTTCCTTAGCATCAAAACCGTCTTCAATTCCTGGGCTCGAGCTCTAGTGATTGGGCCCTTGTACGTCGTCGTCTCGTTAGAAGATGGATCCATAACTCGAGGAGGCGCGACGACGAGAGGTGGAGGCGTGACAGCTTGGTTTGGCGCGTCATCTTCCGTCGTCATTATTCGTATGTCGTTGATGTCCTCATCACAACAAGGTCAAGGTCTGCACATCTCGTCTGCTTTACTAATTCTCTCTTTGTTGCCATCTTTGAACCTCGGGATGTGGGACACGTATTATCTGATGAACATTAGGTTAATGCCATGCATGAGGAGTTGGAAAACTTTGAGAGAAACAAAGTGTGGACCCTAGTAGAGCCTCCTGTTGGTGTCAATGTCATAGGAACCAAGTGGGTTTTCAAAAACAAGCATGGGGAAGATGGTGAGGTTGTTAGAAACAAGGCTAGGCTTGTTGCCCAGGGTTTCAGTCAAGTGGAGGGCTTAGACTATGGGGAAACCTTTGCTCCTGTAGCACGCATAGAAGCCTTTAGGATCTTGCTTGCATTTGCTGCCTCTAAGGGCATTAGACTCTACCAAATGGATGTCAAGAGTGCTTTCCTAAATGGTTTCATAGAGGAAGAGGTTTATGCGAGACAACCACCTAGCTTTGAGCACCACAAATACCCAAACCGTGTGTACAAGCTTCAAAAGGCTTTGTACGGGCTAAAGCAAGCACCTAGGGCAAGGTATGCTAGGCTTAAGACCTTCTTGCTAGAGTGCGGGTATGTCATGGGGTGTGTTGACAAAATCTTGTTCAATCTAAAGCATGGCAATGATTTTCTAATGGTTCAGATTTACATGGATGATATGATCTTTGGAGGTTCCTCTCATCCTCTTGTGTCCAGATTTCAGAAAGCTATGGAAAGTGAATTTCAGATGTCGATGATGGGCGAGCTCACCTTCTTTCTTGGACTTCAAATCAAGCATTGCAAGCAAGGCACCTTCATACATCAAGCCAAGTACACGAAGGATCTTCTGAAGAAGTTCGACATGGTCAATATGAAGTCGTTGTCAACACCAATGTAAACAACAACAGCACTTGACCCTGACGAAGACTATGAAGCCGTGAACCAAAGGGAGTACAGGAGCATGATTGGCTCCCTCTTGTACCTGACGGCGACAAGACCCGACATACACTTTGCAATGTGACTTTGTGCTCGCTTTTCAGGCTTCCCCAAGGGTGACTCATCGCAAGGCTGTCAAGCGCATCTTCAGGTATCTCAAATACACCCTTGAGTTTGGTCTTTGGTACTCCGCATCTTCATCTCTTGATCTCAATGGGTATTCGGATGCAGACTTTGCTGGGTGTAGAATTGATAGGAAGAGCACTTCTGGTACTTGCCATTTCTTGGGTACCTCTTTGATCTGTTGGTCTTCTCATAAGCAGTCGAGTGTAGCCCAATCCACCACAGAGGCTGAGTATGTTGCTGCTGCTAGCTGCTACTCACAAATCCTATGGATAGTATCCACCATGAGAGACTATGGGTTAACCTTTAAGGGTGTTCCACTCATGTGTGATAACTCTAGTGCCATATGCTTAGCCAAGAACCTAGTTCTACATGGTAAGGTCAAACACATAAATGTGAGATTCCACTTCCTGAGAGATAATGTTGAGAAGGGAGATGTTGAGCTCAAATACATTAACACTAAACACCAATTGGCTGATATTCTCACCAAGCCCCTAGATGCTTTGAGATTTGCTTTTCTTCGAGGGGAGCTAGGTGTTTGCCATCCTTATGGCATCATTTGAGGGGGAGTTGGTGTTCTCTTGTATATATGTATCTTACCTTTTTTCATTGCATCTCATATGTAATATATGCATTGGTAGCTGAGCTTTGATTCTTACCCTTTCTTGCATTTCTCTTTGCTATGATAGAACTTGTGCCAAGTTGTGTGGATGTGATAGTAATCTCTCATGCTTTGATTTTCTAGATGGCTTGTTATAGACTCTTTTGAGCAACTTACTAATCTTAAAGGTAAACTTAGCTTCTTGTGAATCTTATGCACTAATCTTGCTAAGACTTGCTCACCATGTGCATAATTGCTTTTATCCCTATCAAGACTTGTGTTGAGGCTAGTCTAGAGGATATATTAACTTTAGCACCTTGTGTTTGCGTAATGGAAGGCTTTGCAAATGTTTAGCTCATGATGAAACATTGTAGGAACGTGTGTTCCTTTTTGCCGCAAAGGCATGCTATTTTGTCTTGTGAATAAATCATGAAAAATCTCCTAAGTGCTTTGATCAAAATAATTCTGAATTGCTAAATCCAAACATTGTGACTATAGGCCTCGGGGTGTTTGCCATACCCAGTCGTGCGACCCTCCGTATGGATAAGAGGACACATGAGGATAAACAATAAACACTTAATCAAATGAGTCTCTATTGCATATGTGAGCGTTGAGATTGAGACTGACTAGTTTCTTTTGATTCACTTGATGCTTGTTTTGCCTTGGATGGGAGTACTTGTACATGTGGTGGCAGATTTTCTCATGATGAGCAAATTTGATTCTATCTAAGCTAGTTAATCTTTTTTGCTTAGCTTGTATAGCTCTTTGTGTTTATGCCTTGCTATCTATTTTTGATCTTTGTATGATTGTGAGCTATTGATTTTACACTTCATAGCTCTATGTTTATGATTAGCAAGGTTAAATGCTTGTTTGCATAACTATTGAAGCACCGTAGGTTTGCATTTTCATACATTGCATGCTTTTTATTTTTCTTCTTTGATGAGTTCATTGCCAAAGGGGGAGAAAATGTTGGGTCTTGCACAAATAATGCTAAGAAACTTAAAATGATCCATTTTGCATTACATGAGACCTACCACAAGTTGAGGGGGAGCATATCATATCCTTGAGCGTTTTCTTGCGCTTTTCACATTCTTAGCGTCTCAAGTCACTTTCTTTGCCAACTCTTGGTTTTGTGATTCCTATTTTGCTAGATGGCCTACTTGTCACCTTTTGTTATGGTTTGGCCATTTGGATGTGCTTATTCGGCTTTGCATTTCAATCTCTAATCTTTGTGCATTTGGTGTTGTCAATGTACTCATCAAGGGGAAGATTGAGAAACCATGTTGATATGTGTCATGGTTTGCAATATGTGATGAGTAATTGACATTGGTTAAGTTGGTGTTTGAGTTGAAATGCGGGAATCTGGGGATTGCATGAGTTTGTGCATGTCATGGTTTTGACTAACTAGAGTTGGTGAGGATGTTGGAGAGTTTACAGGAGATGGGAAATGTGTTTGCTTGTCTCATGATGTGTAGGTCACTGGAGTCAAGTTGGCGGTCAACGGCGAGAGGATCGGGCACAAGTAGGAGACTTGGGGTCAGACGATTGGGAGGTTGGGTGGAGTCAAGGGTGATCCACACCGTACACGTGGAGAGACAAGAAGCACGGACGGTTTTGCGGTTGAGCCTCAAAACCGTGAGTGGTGATCAAGACGGTAGGGTTGACCAAGTCAAAGGTGATCGGGCGTTGGTGCAAGTAGAGGCTTTCAATGGACCGGAGGCGGGAGAGACTTGCCGGGAAGGAGGACCACGGCATAAGGTGACACGCGTCAAAATCATGAAGTCTTGCTTCAGTAGAAGTGAGCATGAAGTCGCACTTTGAGAAGCGTGCAAGGTGGTTTCCCGGTTTGGGCCTCAAAACCGATGGCAGTGGTTGGTGGTGCATGTGGCACCATCACGGAGCTTGTGTTGAGGCGAAGCAAAGTTGTGAAGGGTTCAATGGTGTTCGGGTGAAGGAAAAAGAGTTGGACCGTTTTGCCCCTGGTGGTAGGTGGCAATGAGTTATAGGTCAAGGGTAGAGTTGTCTTAGACCCTAGGCCTTTATAAGGAGAGGTGTGGCTGGTGGAAGAGGTGCCTCTTCCCATTAGCCTTGTTAGGACTTCATTCAAAGTGCTAGGAGAGGTCTTTATGTAATAGAGGAGAGGAGAGGGTGTGTGAGAGACATCTCTTTCTCTTCCAAATAGGGGGAGGAAGAGGGTGGCTTCCTAGCCTTATATCCATGGATCTTGTAAGCATGTTTCTATGATATGAGAATTATTTTCGTGCTCAAGATCTTCCTTTCTCCCTAAATCCCGAATTTCTCTTTTTCTCTATTTTCGAAGCTATTTTCATGGGAATTTTTTAGTTCCTTTTTGGGCTAGTTTTTGGGACGGATTTCGTGGGAAACTTGGTACTGTGATGATCTAGAACAAATCCCCATAGGTCCTTGACTAAATCCATAGCTCTAGCATCTTCGATTTGAAGGATTTCTAAAGTTTTCCCTTTTTGATGTTCTTGGCACAAGATCTGAAATTCATGATGAATTCTTGAGCCAATTGAGTGGATCTTCTAGGATTAGGGTCGTGATGTGTTGAGGATTGGCTGGTCCAATAATCGCATGTTTTGGAGATCATTCGATTGAGTTTTGAAGAGATCTGGGGGAAAATCGTGACAGTGTTCTGTTCTGTCGGGGGTCGATTGGCACTGCCGATCGCCTGGACCGGCACTACCGGAAAGTCAGAACCCGAATCAGCACTGTCGATGCCACGACCGGCACTGCCCGAGGCTTGGCTCTGAACCCCGCATTGGCATTGCCAATGGACTTGACCGGCACTGCCGGTAGTACCAATCGGCACTACCGATGCCAGTGATCGGCACTGCCGATGATCGTCCAATAACCTATTTTGAGTTTCTTCTTTGACCGTGTCAAGCCTTTGCTGCTCTCCTTTGTTTCCGCTATGTTCCAGTGCTATTGTTGATCACTCCTAGGGTTGGGACATCACAAGTTGGTGTGTGTTACCTTGGTGATTAGTTTAGAGGTTGTCTTGGGTTGTAATTGGGATATAGGCCAAGTTCTTGTAAAGAATTTTAATTGGCTCCCATTCACCCCCCTCTAGTCGCCTTCTCGGTCCTTCATATCGAGAGTTCTAACTGAGGAAACAGCAGCAGCTAGCTGAGCCAACTTAGTCTCTAATAATTCATTAAATTGTTGTTGGTGCTCAAAGAAAGTTTTCTATCATAGGGCTGAAATGTTCTAAAATTTTTTCATGAGCCTCTAGCTTTTGAAATAGTTTATCATTTAGCTTAGGTTGGTCATGAATAATATCTCTTAAGGAGGGAAAACTATATTCGGAAATATTGAGATTGCTTTTGTTACCTCCATGTTGATAAGGGCATTGTTTCCACACTTGACCTCCTTGTGGATGACTCCTATTAGTGTTGCACAACATGTCCTCATATGCTCTAGGGTGGTCATGCTTCATGTTATGGTTGACTTCACGCTTCACATATTCTACGGCTTGAACCATGTCGTGCATCTCCATCTTCTTCTTGGAATATTTATCCACACGCTTCATGATGAGGTATAGCTTATCATTGAGCATCTCCATCTCCTTGTTTGTATGCTCATCCTTCTGGCAGGGTTGGTGATGATCATCATCCCACCCTTGTTTGGAGACTATCTTCTCAATTAATTATTTTGCTTGAGTAGCTATAACTAAGAAGAAGGCTCCTTTGTCAGCAGCATCGAGATGATCACGGGCTGGTAATGCCAACCCATGGTAGAAGGTGGTCAAAATTGACCAATCGTCCAATCCATGATGTGGGCATGCTAACATGTACTCTTGAAGCCTCTCCCAAGCTATAGGAATGCATTCCTCTTCTGCTTGCCAAAAGTTTGGATACAGGCAATGCATACAAGCCTAACTCCTATGCCAAGCCAAGACACGGAGGATTAATAAGCACAGCAGGGCTATCACCACTTGCTGGCAATCCTATACTAGGACACGTGACGAAAGGCAATTATGTCCTTACCGCCACACCTATGCCTGTTTGTGGGGCAACTAAGCAATAAACTAAAAAGACATATTTTTGGTGGTTTTTGAATTAACAACTTTGGAGAAGCAATGTGAGAGCTCAATAGCAAATGAGTGGAGGAGGGAGTGAAATCAGAAATGAGCTTGGATAGCAAATCACTCTCTTGGCAACCGTTGGCAAAAGGCCAAGGTTGGTGGGGCCCACACCCCTTCGGCCGAACATGGGTGTTCGGCCGACCAGGGGTCGGTCCCACAGGTCCCTCACTTTGGCCCACAACTCCCTAACAACCATATTTTTTGAGCTGCAGGGGTTAGTGTTGACGGTCGTTAAATACCATTTCCGACCATCAATATTACTCGAAATAAAGGAGGATTCAACATTCCTACCATGCACATTAGTTAGAATTAATAAGATTCCACTATAGCTTGGAGAAACACTAACATGCAAGAGAAATAACAAAATAGAGGATGTGTAAGGATCATGACCATTGAGGTCATCCTGAGGTATGATGTTTTGGTGATGAATGACAAACATGAAATATGACTAATGTCTACATGAGTGTTGTGCGTGTAGAAAAAACCCTTTCTACTCTATGATGATTGTTGATGATTGCCTTGGTGATGGATGACAATGACCACAAGCATGGAGGCTTAGTGAGCTTGATGAATATCAAGGGTTGATGAAGATGGATCAAGGTTAAGGACAAGCTATGGAGCAAGTGTTGGGAACACTTGTCTAGTTGTCTAGTCCTTAGGAAAAACCGGACTATCAAGGGGGTCTAGGTCATTTCTCTTTGGTCATGTCTAGTCGGTGATGTGCATGGATGCTCAGTGAAATCACAGGCACTAGGTGACAGTGTAGAAGCCAAGGAGCTGTTCGGAGAAGTCGGGAAACGAAGTCAAGCGAGGACGAGGAGTTTCAGCTTCTAGACATAGTGACCGGACAGAGGTGTCAGTAGAGACCAAACTCTATGGTCACTAGGAGAACAGGAAATCCAGAGAAGAAGACTCAGCGATGAATCTGCCTGTGCTAGATCTGTAGAGACCGGACGGTCTGGTCTATATAGATGTGCACAAGGCAGAGAGGAAGCGAACTCTAGAATGTTTCTGAGGTGAAGAGAGAAAGTCTGACCGGACGGTCTGGTCAGCTGACCGGACGGACCGATCAGTCTGAGATCTTCGACGCATAGTGAAGCCAACGGCTCTGGGAGCCATTCCAGGGGTAACCATACGGTCCGGTCAGGCAGTGACCGGACAGTCCGGTCAGTACGCCCAGAAAGAAGATTTCGTGGAGCAACGACTAGTTGGAGGTTGGAAGCCTATATAACTTCGTTGTTGGGGTCTTGGAGACCACTCTTGGCCAATGGAATTGCTAGGAGCATTTGGTGAGAGCCAAGTGGAAAAGAGGAGAGCACTAGGAGGAGATATTGCATATCTTGAGAGTGCTAGTGAGAGTAACAAGAGCATCTTGGACATCTAAGGCTAGGGTTTCCTTGAGGGTGTGATTTAGATTATTACTCTTGGTCTATGGTGAGACCTAGACCGGTTAGGTGTCGGTGATCGAGCCTATCATAATCGATTGTGAAGGTCGTCACACGTTTGTACACGGTTTGGGCCCACCAGTGAAAGGGGCACTAATAGTGAGCACTCGTGTCGGCTCAGGGAGTCCGGCAAGTTCTCGAGGGAGGTGAGCTTGTGCCTTGGTGGCAGCGGTGACGAACACCACGTCTTCACTTCAGGAGTGATTGCGGGCTCGTGGGAGAGAACTCCACATTGGAGGCGGGAGGGACCAAAACTACAACAGGAGTGGTCCAACGAGGAGTAGGGGAAGGCGCCATCCTTCTGAGACCTCGAGAAAAAATCATGACCCATCTCTTACCCTACTCCTTACTTTGACACATTACTTTTCGCATTTACATACCGTGCTATTCATGCTTGTGTGCTTACCATGCTCTAGTTGATTACTGGTAGACTTGCATGAATAGGCTTCTCTACTTGCTAGTTGTGCTTAGATTTCACTTGATCACTAGCATGTGTAGGAGTTGCATTGGCTTGATTACTCACCCTTTTATGTATTGTGCTACTCATGCTTGTGTGCTTATCTTGTACTTAATGATCTAGTAGATTTGCATGAGTAGGCTCCTTTGCTAGCTTGTTGTGTGCTTTCGCGTGTTCTTTGATTATTATCTTGCATCGGAGTTGTGTGCCTTGTGTGTGATCTACTAGTATGTTTAGGTTGTCTTTCCTTTCATAGGATTATCTTGCTAGTGTGTTCCCACTAGAGTTGTGTAGGAGTTGTTTCAGTGGTTGATTTTAGTAATTGCCAAATTAGGTACATAGTTTGAGTTCCCGATTCACACCCCCCCCTCTCGGTCACTCAATCCTTTCAGGAGAAAACACACCCATGTGGCGAAGAAACACAACTTCCACCAATCAGAGCTCGCCAACTAGGACTCCCACGGATTGACTGGCCCACTTACAGAAGCAAACCGACTTAACAACCGACCTTACAGTGTCACTAGGTTTGGGGACCCACCTGGCAGGCCACCAGAGGCAGCAGCACCCGAGTGGAAGAATTTCAAGCTTCCAGTAGGAGTCCAAGGAGTCAATCTCCGAGGCTTGGGAGAGGCTGCAAGAGTACATTGTCGCCTGTCCTCATCACGGGATGGATGAATGACTTATCATCTAGAACTTTTACAATGGTCTGACTCCATCGGCTCGTGATCATATTGATGATGCTACGGGAGGAGCCTTCTTCTCACTGACCATTGATAAGGCTAAAGAACTTATTGAGAAGATGGTTTCAAACCAAGGATTGAGTGAAGATCGTCTTCACTCGTGCTAGCGAGGCATGCACATCGTTAAGGAGGTGGACAGATTAGCCGCTAAAATGGACCTCCTCATGAAGAAGATGGACAAACAAGCCAAGGGATATGAAGTCGGCACCGTCAACCCTTTAGACTCTCGCATGACATGCGAGGTCTGCGGCAACACGGGTCACTTGAGCAATGACTGCCATGAGACTCGTAAGGATGTGTTGTACATGAATAACAACAACAACGGCTATTGTCCACAAGGAGGCAATGGGTGCAATCAACCACGCCCGTATTATCAAGGAGGTAACAACTTTCACTCTTGCAATGATCAACCCTCCTTTAAAGATCTTGACTTATGCCAGGCTAAAATCAATGAATCCTTCACTAAAAAGCTTGCCATCAATGACAAGACTTTAGAAAGTGTTAATGAAAAGCTAGAAGGTCTTGCTTCTTCCTTTAAAAAGCAGCTTAGTTTTAAGAAAATGCTAGAAACCCAACTAGCTCAGTTGGCCACTGCTCTGCCTACATCAGACCGGGGGAAAGTTTCAGGGCAACCCGAATCTACCACAAAAGCTATGAATGTGGTGATGCTTGTGGGGAACCATACCCGCTGCTCGCCAAATACTAACCATGCAAGAAATGATGAAGAAGATGAATTGAACGTCATCCCAGTCATCCAAGGTGATACAGGAAGCCCGATGATCTCATGTTCAATCGGGATAGAGTTCTTCGAACAAGCGTTATGCGACTTTGGAGCCAGCGTCAGCATCATGCCGAAATCTAACTCAGGCCTAGTCCCAACTCAGATGGAGATTCAGCTTGCTGACTCGACACTGCGACACCCCGTAGGGATTGTCGAGGAAGTTCTAGTTGAGATCCATGGATGCTTCATCCCTGTGGATTTTGTGGTGCTCGACATGGAAGTCGACAGGAGTACGTCGCTCATCCTTGGGCGGCCATTCTTAAGCACCATGTTCCCACAAATTGATGTGTGATCTTAAATAGTTCGTCTCAACCTTAATGGCAAGGAAGCAGAATTTGAGTTTCAGCCTTGCCTCATGGGTGGAGTCAAAAGCTGACCGAACCTTCAGGACATCAAGAAATTAGAGATGGAGACAAGGGGGGGGGGGGGACAACATAGAGGATTCCATGATAAAGCTTTGGGCACAAGGAAATCACACTCTTGTCACTCACAAGTAGAAGGCAACAGGCATGCCTGGACTCTTGAAAAAGAAGCAGCCGGTAATGAAGAATCCTTCACCCAAGAAGCCACCAACCACACCAAAAATGAAGAAGGTGTGACGAGTGAAGGAAGCGCAGCCATCCATGTCCACTTCTCCAGGACCGGACACCGCAACATCAAGCTAAATACGATGGAGAAAAGTCCCGCTCGTCGGACATTAAAAATTGGTGAGCCCTTGCCAAAGGTAAATTGGTATTTATCTTATATTTTATTTTCCTTCTTTGCACATTTGAATTTTTTCAAACTTTTGGATTCTTTCAAATTTGCCTCTGCATTTGCATATTTGGATTTCACACATGCATGTTGGGATTTATTCCAACCCTCTTCTTTGTTTGATAAAAATATAAAATTCGGTTTTTGGTTTTTAACTTTGAGAAAATATATTCTTGAGTAAAATTCTATCGAAACTTTGGACCTAACTCCTGCATCTCAGAAAATATAGCGGTTAGGTAGTTATGGGCCAAAGTGGGGGACCAATGGGACCCACGCACAGTTGGCCAAACACCCGTGTTCGACTGAAGGGGTGTGGGCCCCACTAACCTTGGCCTTTTGCCTATGATTGGATTTGGCTCCCCACAAGCCGTTTTTGGATGTTTGGGAATTTTCCTATAAATTGAGTGCCCAGGGGAGAGTGTTTTGTCGTTCCAAGTTTACTTCTCATTTCATTCCCTCCTTCACTCATTTGCTATTGAGCTCTCACATTGCTTCTCCAAAGTTGTCATTCCAAAAAAATATTTCTCTTATTAGTTTACTTTGTTTTTTTGGATTGTTCAAGTCTTTGAAAGGTTTGGCAAGATCAACACGACCGGTAGATTTTATTTGCTAATCCATAACCTGTGGGCGAGTTGTTCTTGTGTGTTTGCTTAAGTGGTGCAGATGAATGTAACATCCCAAATTTGAAATTTGGGTTGTGAATAAAATCTCACAAAATTTTGAACTTTTTTTTATAGATAACAATTTGACTTCAATTAATTATTGTGCTATCATTATCTTTAGGCAAAAGTTATATTTTATAAATTAAATAAATAAATTTAGGTTATTATTTTTGTTTGTTGCATTTATGCTGAAATAGTATGCATTAGGGATTTTATTGTGTGCAAATGTATTTTAAAATTCGAGTAGAAATTCGATTTAGAATTAACAACAGAAGTACAAAATAGAAACTAGAAAAAGAAAGAAATATTTCACGTGGCACATGGGCCAATTCTCCACCGCAGCCCATATCCTTTTCCCCCTTTCGCCTATCTATTTTGGCCTGCTAGGCTGATCCGATCTCCAGGCCGCCCACCCCACCTTTTGTTTTCTCGTCTGGGCCTGCAACAGTGTGGCCCAGCAAGCTCTCAGCCCACCTTCGTGCTCAGCCCAGCCAGCCGATCGTATTTCTTCCTCCTCTCGGTTCTAGAAACCGTCGCACCGAGCCCCAAAACGAGTCAAACCGGTGCCCCTCCCCACTACCCGGCCATCAGGAACCTTAACCGCGCACTCACACGTGTTATTGCGCGTCAATAGCCACCATCGGCCATTAATGGCTGGCGGAGCTCAGCTGCTCGCCTCCCGCTCTCCCCTGCCCTATAAAGTGGTCCCAGACATCGCCCTCCTCCCACTGATTGCCTCTGCATGAACCACCGCTCTCATTCCCGGCAAAATTGTCATGTTGTTTGTTTTCTTCCACGTCTACGGTGGGCAACGCTGCCTGCGCCGTCTTCTCTGTTCTCAACCTCCCAGAGTCCCCTAACCTTTTCTCCTCGTGCGCAGGTGCGTGGGAAACGCTCAGCATCCTTGCGCGACAACCGACGACCCCGGCAGCCCTGTCCCTGCCGAGCTCCAAAATCGCCGCCACCAATCCTTCTGTTTCGCCTCCGGTGAGCTGCGTCGCCTTGCACTGTTTCCTCTATTCTCGACCATGACGACCTCCCCTGAACCTTCTCTCTCGTGCACAGGTGCACGAGCTCTCCTTGGCACTCGACGACAAGCTTCGACCCTAGGAGCCGGGTCTTCACGGAGCTCCAACGACCCTGACACCACCTCCCATCGCGCCCAGCAATGCAGCGCGATATTGGCTTCGATGTTCCTGGCGATCCACTTAACCAATGGACGCGAAACTTCACCAGGTCGTGGTCCCAGTGTTCCTCTCCAACATATCCAAAAAGCACAGCCAGGAGATCCATGATGCGACAAGGAACGCGTCCGCAATGGACGGTACCTCGTGTCAATTCACAGACTACGTGCAACGTGGTAAACTCGAGGTTTGTTTTGCCAACCTTAGAGTTCTAAGCTTCACATTTATATCCATGTCGTGTTCCAGCAAGTTTTCTTTGTTATCGCAGAAGCTCTCATCACGATCTCCCACCACGACTCCAGGAACGCGTTTGGCCCGTCAACTCTCGCTTCGCGACCTTGCTCTGTTTCGACCCTGCGATCTACATGTGAGTTGAGCAAAAATCTAAACTAGCTTCTCATTATTGTGTTCCACAATGCTCGCAACGTACAGGTTCAAGTTGTAGATCGATTAGTATAGCCAATCAACGGGAACACGCAAGCCAAGCAACATGCTGTTCTGTGCACAGCTGCAGCCGAGCTGCATGTCAGCGTCACGGACGTTCCGATGAATGGTGGCCCCTGTAAAACCCAGCACGCACACCCCTCAGCCACCGCCAAAATTCCTGTTTTCGCCCTCAATCCCCTGTGGAAGCGCCGCCCTTGCCGTCTTTTTCCCCAAATCCGGTGAGCAACGATGCCGTGATCCATTTTTCTAATTCTAGGCCACACCGAGCACTCGCTCCTCCACTTCTCTGTTTTGGCCTGTCTCAACCCTAGGGCAATTCCCTCCCCATGGCCCAGCTTGCAGCATTGTTCGCTAGCACACCCGACCCAGCTTGATAGGCACATCAGCCCAATGCAAGCCACTGCGTAGTAGTTGATAGGTGGGCCTCACTAGTCTTCTTCCTCCTCTTACTATTTCGACCTTGAAGGTAAAAAACTGATGCTGCCCTCTCGGATCCCCGCGGTCCCTCGCCGTTTCACCGAACCAAAGGCACCAGCGCAACGCCCCATTTCCCTTCCCCCACTCCCGATCATCAATGGCCATCAATTGCGCACTCGGGCGCACTAAGGCGCATCAATAGCGCAACCCGTCATTATTGGTCGATGAAGTTTGAGCTGCTCGGTTTCGCTTCCTTTCCCCCTATAAACTGGATCCCACGGAGTTGCCTAAATCTATTCTTGCCACCCTTTTTGCGCACCCTGTCCTCAATACTGAGAGCCTCATCACCGCTGAGCTCCACCAACTTCCGCCGGCACCTCCCATTTTCACCGACTACCTCCGAGCCTCCCCAACCCCACATGAGCCACAGCTAAGGACCTCCGCCTTCCTCCCATCCTTTTGCCCCTTTCGCCGTAGAGAATGGGTCATCGGAGCGCCTGTCCGACGAGCTCTGACGCTGCTGGCCATGACACCGCCGCTTGCTCAAATGCCAATCGCCTTCCAGCTCGCTGACGCCCTTCTTAGCCTTCGATTTCCTAATCTGTGACCAAGATTAGAACCTAATGAAAGGTTATGAACCCGGTCCACCATGGAGCATAGACCACAACCTAGCCTCGATCCATAGACCTCGTACTTTTTATAACTTATGTTCTGGTCGTAGTATTTTTATACTCAAACCCCTATACTTTACTAAAATTACATTCAGGCCCCTAGCCTTTAATCTTTTTTTCATAATAAGTAAAACATGTGTTTTCTGGAATAAAATTGATTTCTTTTATGTTTAGATTGTAAAACAAATTATACCATCTTTGTTTAATAAAACTAAATCTTTATTTTATTTTATGATTTATAAAATCCGGTAGGTAATTTTGCTAACAGGCCCTTAGTCTTTAAACCTTTATAACTTTTAGCTCGTAACTCCGATTTAGGTGATTTCCACGTTCATGAAATTGTAGGAACGAGTACTATCTTTTGATACTGTTTCCATAGTCATTAGGAATGTTTGGTGTATTGTTTCGTATTTGTTTATGTATGCTTTTTTTGATGTTTATCGATATTAGAGGACAAGCAAGAAGAGAACTTTCAAGACTATTGAGCAGTAGCTAGCAGGAAAACAGGCAAGTGTCCTTAATGATATTACACCTATTAAGGATAATTGTTTATTTTCATGCATGTTTGTCTAAATTTGAATCCTATGTCAGGGTTGCCTAGAAATTTATTTATCCTGTCTTTGTCGCCTGGCTTGGGTCTTGGTGGTTGAGTTTGGGTACGTCATGCTAGTGCAATACTTTGGGGGTATAAAAAAAATAATAATAAACTTGACTAAAATTTGCTTGAACCTAATCATCACTTGGGTCGGTAATCTTTTTAACAACAAGGATTATAGGTGACCCAAGCAGGAGGATGTTGATGATGGTGTGGGTATGTACAGGGACGAGTAATGTACTGTTTGGATTGTGGTAGTACCTGCTTATGCTCATAAGATCAATTCGTGGAGTGGCCATCTAGGAAAACAGCGCAAAGCGCATAGCTGATAGGGGTAGGCGTGGTCCAATTATAGATGTCTTCTAAGTTTTGCTGGCGTTCAAGGAAGGAGAACGAGAGGGTTACTTTCGGCCTCAAGTGATGAAGGGTATGCTTTTAGCAACAGCGCCAGAGGGGGTTCTGTAGGGATGGTTAATCCCATAGTGATGAAACCTTAGTGGGGACGTTTTGCAAGCTAGGGAGCTCTTTGAAAGACCATGTGGTGATGTCTTGGCCTCACACCTACGATAGTGTGTTGGCAACAGGGAGACGTTAGTCACCGACGGGTGATGGAATCACCAACCTGTGGGTAAAGTTGTGCAAACTCTGTATAGTGTAGAACTATTATAACAGCCGTGCTCATGATCAGGAGCAGCCTGGATCGTCACACGATTAGATGGATGGTTGGGTGGATTTGGTGGGTAACCAGATTTAGGTGGTACTGTAGGTGGGTACACTATAGTGTTCTAGTATGGGTGGGTAACTCATAGACTTGCTATCGGTGGGCAACCGATAGTGTTGTACAGGTGGTTAACCTGTGGGGCTACTTTTTATCTAGTAATTAGGATGCTTGTTTTTAGAATAGTAGGCGATGCATAGTGCAGTAAACTGTGTCAGGCCTATTCTTGTTTTTAGCCTGCATGTTATTAATTTTCCCCACTTGCTAAGTACTTTATGTACTCGCGCAATTTAGTTTTTCCTGTGTTGTTGCTGCTATCATTCTACTGCTCAAAAGACTATGGCGAGATGGACTACGTCGACGAGGACTACTACAACTAGGATTGCGACCCCCGTTGGCTGCCTGTGGTGTTATGGAGTCTTCTGCTGTCTAGTCCTTTAGACTATGTAATAAAGGTATCATATAATTATTATATTATAATGACATTGGTTGTACTGTTACTTTACTTTTATCTTGTGTGCATAAAAACTTGATCCTGGGCATGCATACAGATGCATTGAGTTTTGGCCTTAAAACCGGGTGTGACAGAGTGGTATCAGAGCCATGTCGACCGTAAGACACAAGCCTAGGTAGAATGGTTATGTCATAGGTCCTATTTTCAGCACTAGTATTTGGAAAACAAAATATATTTCCTTCTAAAAAAATTATTTTATCCTATCTTCATATTTTCCCCCTAACTTGTCTATTCTAAAATGTTGAATAAATGTATTTTTGTCCCATTTTTTAATAAAATATTAGCTCGACCGATTTGAATGAGCAATATGAATGATCCTGAAGATTCACATGCCGTCTCTACTGCATCTGAAGTTCTACAGTTGAAGATTCTTCACAAAATGAAAGCATTGGACATCACTCTACGTCAACATGAAGAAAGACTTTTCTGATAAGCTTAATTTATGATCTCTCCCTTTTGATAACAGAATCGATAGAAAAACGTTAATCGTATGCAGTGAGTTTCTTGTGATGTGCTATGTTTGAGTTGGATCTTTGATTGTATGCTGGTGTGCTTGCAGAGCATTTTTGCTATGTTATCACATCACTAGGATTTTTTAGACTTAGTTAAGTTGGGGTACCTATCCTTTATTCCTTGTCCTCCTATTCTCCCTCTTTGATCAATAGAGCCACTATTTTGAACTCTAGCCAAATAAGGATTGATTACTACAAACCCGAGTGTGAACCTAAGAGGGATAGTGATCATCACCAACATTATGGATATGAAATCTGAAGGATTGAGAAACTAATGTTGAAGCATATATGAACAAGAGAACTCGAAGTTGGCATTTAGAGAAGTTGCTGGAATCAACATCATCAATCAATCAAGTTTATCGAATCCAAGATGAAGAAAGAAACCAAAAATTTCCTATACCCTTTCTTGCTAGCCACGTAGAATCTTGAGGCGAGATTCCTGTTAAGGGGAATAGTTTTGTAACATCCCAAATTTGAAATTTGGGTTGTGAATAAAATTTCACTAAATTTTAAAACTTTTTTTATAGATAAAAATTTGACTTCAATTAATTATTATGCTATCATGATCTTTAGGCAAAAGTTATATTTTATAAATTAAATAAATAAATTTAGGTTATTATTTTTGTTTGTTGCATTTATGCTAGAATAGTATGCATTAGAGATTTTATTGTGTGAAAATGTATTTTAAAATTCAAGTAGAAATTCGATTTAGAATTAACAACAGAAATACAAAATAGAAACTAGAAAAAGAAAGAAACACTTCACGTGGCACATGGGCCAATTCTCCACTGCAGCCCATATCCTTCCCCCCCTTCCCCCTCTCTATTTTGGCCTGGTAGGCTGATCCGATCTCCAGGCCACCCACCCCAACGTTTTGTTTTGGAAGAAGTCCTATTTACCTCCCTCAACTATTATGGGTGTCTCACTATTCCTTCCTCAACTAAATACCGGGTATCTAGCCTCCCCTAATTCTTAAAACCGTTTGTTTTTCCTCCCAGTATTATTTTGAGGGTGATTTTCGCTGATGTGGTGCACATGTCGGCTGACACGTCAACATCTATTTTATTTTTTTCTTTCTCTTTTAATAATGGTTTTTTCTTCTAAACACTAACTTTCAAGACTTCAAAAAGTTATAGGACTTTTTGTACTAGTAGGACAGAAGCTAAGAAACAATTATTTTTATTACAAATTTCCAAATTTAAAATAAATTTCTAAATTCAAAATTGTTAAATTTGAAATAACAAAGTGGCATCTATAATTTTTAGTGTAAAATTTATTTTGAATTCGAAAAGGTCTAATAACAAAAATGATTCCTTATATAATGTACTATGAGCACAAAAATCACAAAATTTTCTCAGATTTGAAACCTAGTATTTGTAAGGAAAATTATCATTAAGAGAGAGGAAAAAAAAGAAAATATTGACGTGGTAGGTGACATGTGCACCACGTTAGTCAAAACTGCCCTCAAAACCGTTCCGGGAGGAAAAATAAATGGTTTTAAAAGTTAAGAGAGTCTAGATACACGATATTATAATTAATAGAGGAATAATAAGACACCTATAATAATTGAGAGAGGTAAATAGGACTTCTTCATTTTATTTTCTGGTTTGGGCCCACAAGAGTATGGCCGAACAAGCTCTCAGCCCACCTTTGTGCTCAGCCCAGCCAGCCCATCGTATTTCTTCCTCCTCTCGCCGTTTCATGGCACACGCTCGCAACCAATGACCACTACCGCTCCGCTTGTCCGCCTCCCCACCTCTCGGTTCTAGAAACCGTCGCACCGAGCCCCAAAACGCGTCAAACTGGTGCCCCTCCCCACTACCCGGCCATCAGGAACCTTAACCGCGCACTCACACCGTCACACGCGTTATTGCGCGTCAATGGCCACCATCGGCCATTGATGGCTGGCGGAGCTCGACTGCTCGCCTCCTGCTCTCCCCTGCCCTATAAAGTGGTCCCAGACGTTGCCCTCCTCCCACCAATTGCCTCTGCATGAACCACCGCTCACATTCCCCTGCAAAATTGTCACGTTGTTCATCTTCTTCCCCGTCTACGGTGGGGAACGCTGCCTGCGTCGTCTTCTCTGTTCTCAGCCTCCTAGAGTCCCCTAACCTTTTCTCCTCGTGCGCAGGTGCGTGGCAAACGCTCAGCAACCTTGCGCAACAACCCACGACCCCGGCAACCCTGTCCCTGCCGAGCTCCAAGATCGCCGCCACCAATCCTTCTGCTTCGCCTCCGGTGAGCTGTGTCGCCTTGCACCGTTTCCTCTATTCTCGACCATGCCGACCTCCCCTGAACCTTCTCTCTTGTGCGCAGGTGCACGAGGAGCTCTCCTCGGCACTCGGCGACAAGCTTCGACCCTAGGAGCCGGGTCTTCACGGAGCTCCAACAACCCTGACACCTCCTCCCGTTGCGCCCAGCAACACAGCACGCTATTGGCTTCGATGTTCCCGGCGATTCACATAACCAATGGACGCAAACCTCGTGTCAATTCACATACTGCATGCAACGTGGTAAACTGGAGGTTTGTTTTGCTCCAACCTGAGAGTTCTGAGCTTCAAATTTTGATCCATGTCGTGTCCCAGGAAGTTTTCTTCATTGTCGTAGAAGCTCTCATCACGATCTCCGACCACAACTCCAGGAACGCGTTGGCCCGTCAACTCTCGATTCGCGACCTTGCTCTGTTTCGACCCTGCGATCTACATGTGAGTTGAGCAAAATTCTAAACTAGTTTCTCATTATTGTGTTTCACAGTGCTCGCAACATACAGGTTCAAATTGTAGATCGATTAGTATAGCCAATCAATGGGAACACGCAAGCCAAGCAACGTGCTGTTCTGTGCACAGCAGCAGCCGAGCTGTATGTCAGCGTTGCGGCCGTTCTGATGAACGGTGGCCCCTGTAAAACCCAGCACGCACACTCCTCAGCCACGGCCAAAATTCCTGGAGAGTTTTCACCCTTGCCGTCTTTTTGCCCAAATCCGGTGAGCAGCGATGCCGTGATCCATTTTTCTAATTTTCGGCCACACTAAGCACTCACCCCTCCTCTTCTCTGTTTCGGCCTGTCTCAGCCCGAGGACGATTCCCTCACCATGGCCCAGCTCGTAGCATTGTCCGCTAGCACACCCGACCCAGCTCGATAGGCACATCAGCCCAACGCAAGTCACCGCGTAGTCGCTGGCAGGTGGGCCTCACTAGTGTTCTTCCTCCTCTTACTATTTCCACCTTGAAGGTAAAAAACCTACCGCTGCCCACTCGGATCCCCGCGGTCCCTTGCCGTTTCGTCAAACCAAAGGCACCAGCGCAACGCCCCATTTCCCTTCCCCCACTTTCGATCATCAATGGCCATCAGTTGCGCACTCGGGAGCACTATGGCGCATCAATGGTGCAACCCGCCATTATTGGTCGATGAAGTTTGAGCTGCTCGGTTTCCCCTTCCTTTCCCCCTATAAACTGGATCCCACGGAGTTACCTTAATCCATTGCCGCCACCCTTTTTGCGCACCCTGTCCTCAATACTGAGAGCCCCATCGTGGCCGAGATCCACCAACTTCCGCCAGCACCTCCCATTATCGCCGACTACCTCCGAGCCTCCCCAACCCCGCATGAGCCATAGATAAGGACCTCCACCTTGCTCCCATTCTTTTGCCCCTTCCCCTGTAAAGAATGGGTCACCAGAGCACCTCTCTGGCGAGCTCCAACGCTACCGCCCATGACGCCGCCGCTTGGTCAGATGTTGATCGCCGTTCGGCTCGCTAACGCCCTTATTAGCCTTCGATTTCTTGATCTGTGGCCAAGATTAGAACCCAATGAAAGGTTATAAACCCAGTCCACCATGGAGCATAGACAACAACGTAGCCTCGATCCATAGACCCTGTACTTTTTATAACTTATGTTCTGGTACTAGTATTTTTGTACTCAAACCCTATACTTTACTAAAATTACATTCAGCCCTCTAGCCTTTAATCCTTTCTTTTTATAATAAGTAAAATATATGTTTTCTAGAATAAAATTGATTTCTTTTTTGTTTAGATTGCAAAACAAATTATAGCATCTCTGTTTAATAAAACTAAATCTTTATTTTATTTTATGATTTATAAAATCCAATTAAGTTAATTATTTTTTGGGTAGGTAATTTTGCTAATAGGCCCTTAGTCTTTAAACCTTTATAACTGTTAGCTCGTAACTCTGATTTTGGTGATTTCTGCGCTCATGAAATCATAGGAAGAGTACTATCTTTTAGTACTATTTTCATAGTCATTAGTATTGTTTGGTGTACTGTTTCTTATTTGTTTATGTATGGTTTTTCGGTGTTTATCGATATTGGAGGACGAGCAAGAAGAGAACTTAGGACTATTGAGCAGCAGCTAGCAGGGGAACAGGCAAGTGTCTTTGACCATATTGCACCTATTAAGGATAATAGTTTATTTTCATGCATGCTTGTCTAAATTTGAATCCTATGTTAGGGTAGCCTAGAAATTAATTTATCCTATCCTTGTCGCCTAGTTTGGGACTTGGTGGTTGAGTTTGGATACGTCATGCTAGTGCAATACTTTGGGGGTATAAAAATGAATAATAATAAACAGGACTAAAATTCACTGGAACTTAATCATCATTTCGGTTGGTAATATTTTTAGCAACAAGGATCATAGGTGACCCAAGCAAGAGAATGTTGATGAGGGTGCGGGTATGCACAGGTACGGGTAATGTACTGTTTGGATTGTGGTAGTACCTGCTTGTGGTCATAAGACCAATTCATGGAGCGGCCACCCAGGAATACAACGCAAAGCACATGGTTCATATGGGTAGGTGTGGTCCGGTAGTAGATGTCTTCCTAATTTTACGGGCATTCAAGAAAGGAGGACGTAAGGGTTACTTTCGGCCTCAGGTGATGAAGGGTATGCTTCTAGCCACGGCATCAGAGGGGGCTTCTGTAGGGATGGTTAATCCTCAGTGGTGAAACCTTAGTGGGTATGTTTTGCAAGCTGGGGAGCTCTTTGAAAGACCATGTGATGATCTCTTGGCCTCACACCTATAGTAGTATGTTGGCAACAGGGAGACTTTAGTCACCGACGGGTGATGGAATCACCAACCTATGGGTAAAGTTGTGCAACCACTACAGAGTGTAAAACTGTTATAACAGCCGTGCTCACGGTCAAAAGCGGCCTGGATCCTCACACGACTGGATGGATGGTTGGGTGGATCTGGTGGATAACCAGGTTTGGGTGGTACTGCAGGTGGGTAACATGTAGTGTTCTGGTATGGATGGGTAACTCATAGGCTTGCTATCGGTGGGCAACCGATAGTGTTGGACAGATGGTTAACCTGTGGGGCTACTTTTCACCTAGTAATTAGGATGCTTGTTTTTAGAATCATAGGCTAAGGATGTGTAGTGCAGTAAACCTGTGTCAAGCCTATTCTTGTTTTTAGCCTGCATGTCATTACTTTTCCCCACTTGCTGAGTACTTTATGTACTCATGTGTTTTAGTTTTCCCTGTGTTGTTGCTGCTATCATTCTACTGCTTAGAAGACTTTGGCGAGATGGACTACGTCGATGAAGAGTACTACAACTAGGATTACGATCCCCGGTTGACTGCCTATGGTGTTATGGAGCCTTCCGCTATCTAGTCCTTTAGACTATGTAATAACGGTATCATATAATAATGATATTATAATGACATTGGTTATACTGTTACTTCACTTTTGTCTTATGTGCATGAAAACTTGATCCTGGGCACGCATACAGATGCATTCAGTTTTGGCCTTAAATCCGGGTGTGACAATGAAGAAGGCTAAGGTGTTGATGCAGCGGGTGACACGTTCGAGTTCATGCCGTTCACACGATAGCTCGAGCACACACTTCTCCATCGAGGATGAACCAACAAGGTATATGCCCGTTGAGGACGATATGGAGGAGGATGAGCCACACGCTCTTCTCGCCAACACCGACCTCGAGCTACTAGATGAACAGGAGAGACGAGTCTATCACCGCCTATGTGACCACATTTTCATCCACACCAGGGCATATGATGACGACCTACTCTCCACTATAGGCATGGACTTCGAGTTCCTTTCTATATGGAAAGCATTGGGTTGGACTGAATTTGCACACATCACTGAGGCAGGTTCACGCCTCCTCACTATCCAGTTTTTGTGCACCTTGCTGAAAGATAACAACGGGCTACTTTTCCGCTTGTTCGAGAAGGAATACCATCTCACCTGGAAAGAACTTAGCATCATTCTTAAGTTTAAAAGTTATTGCAACACCAACTTAGAAGGTGCAACCATGGGTTTTGAAAAAGGGATTTATTTAGCAACGAATTTTGGGGGAGTTGTCTTGTGAATGTCTCAGGATGAGTGACATTCACAACCCAACTCTAAAACTATGGCATAGGTGGCTTGCTATGGCTTGTTTCCCTAGACAAGACAATAGACCTATCCATAATGATGAATTGCGTGTCTTGATTGCTGCAATTGCTAAAATTCCAATTGCTCTTGTTAAAGCTATGATTGGTCAATGGTTAGATTATATTAAAGGATCGGGACCTATTGAATGCACTTTTTTAGTGACTCATATTGCTGCAGGGGTCGGGGCTTTATCCAACACCAGATTTGATTATCTTTCTGAGCCCCGTCCCATGATAGACTATAAATTTCATGAGCAAGGTCACACTTTAAAGAAGGGTCCCGATGGTTCTATCATCTTTTATTACCCCAGTTATACAAACGAAATCCCGCTGCCTACCCTGGGATATCATTTGTATAGTTGTTGGGAACTAACCATGCAGCCGCAGAGAGAAGGAATGTCTGGCAGGTCCGCTGATCGATATACACGATGGAGACATGGCCCTGAGCCGATCGGGATGCCTCCACATCATGACGGACATCACTCATTTTTGGGCTTTAGTCATCATGACTATGGTTCAGAGTTGAGGGATCTTACAAGGAGAATGGACAGTCTGGATGTGAGAACAGGGGAAATGCAAAACACCCTTGCTACTCATGTCTAGACCACCAGAGAGTGGCAACAGCTCAGTGACGACCAGTTTCGCCACCTCGAGGAACAGCTACGAAAGCACGATGACTACAAGACGACATACTACCGTTTTAGAGGATTTGATCCTAACCAACAACCATGAGCAAGAGCAAGCTTGGTGGAGCACCCCCACCAAGGTGACTTATATCTTTCCTTTCTTTCTTTTTCTTTGTTGGACTTACCCTCATAAAAAAAAAATAAAAATTTGCAAAACTAAAAAGAACAAAAATAATAGGTTGTCATGTATGCTAGGGATGTTCATGCCTTCATGTTGAGATGATGAATAGTTGCTCTATTTTATATCTTTTTATAGTCCCTCGTATACAACTTAGTACTCTCCCAATTTTTGAGTTTGTTGGCTAAACATTCTTGCCTTGAACTTGAATACTTGTGGGTTGCAAAGTGCATGATATAAGTCTAGGTTGTTGTGAGGCATGATATGGTTAGAATAGGGCTGCTATGATCTTTGTCCCAAAGTGAAGCTTAACATCCGGAGATCTTGTTTTTCAAAATGATAAAATCAAAAAGTTCCTCAACAATGAAAATTCCTACCACGGACATATGTTATACTTCATTACAAAATCTGCCACATATGCTACTTGTTTTCACATTGAGCTTTATCAAAATGATTGCAACCTTTGTGAGATACATTTCATGCTTTTATGATCAAGATTCACGTACACATCCACCATCATTTGCTAATGCTCCTACACCGGGAAATAGCAATACCATTCCATTGCATCCACCACCATATGCTTAACTTCTATTCCGGAAGTTAGCAAAATAAATACTCCATGAATATCATGTTATGACTCTCTCTCAATTGGTTGCATGGAAGGCATGGCTATCAAAAATAGAATAAATGCTTGCTTTCAATCTTGAGCATGATGAAAAAGAGAGAAAAGAAGAAAAAAAAAAATAGCCATGCCCAAGTGATAATTAAAGAAAGAGAGAGTCTACTCAAAAAGGAGTATCCACCATTCCATCTTCATCCCACCAAATTCCACACACATGCACATCTTGATCAGATTGTTTGACTTGTTTCTCTGTGGTTTTAGTCTTTTGGTTTAGCAATATATGTGTTACAAGTATGTCTTATTTATTCCTACCCAGAGCTGCACATAAGCCTTATTTAGAGGTAGGAACAAAAAGAGGCAACTTCAATGCCTTGGTAAGGATTTATACACATTGAGCGATCGAGTGAATCATTGGAGGAACCTAGTTTTATTTGCTAAAATCTTTTGAAAAACTCCGGATGAAAAGTGGAACACAGGGATGAGAGAATGGTGTCCTACAAAAGACCGTTCTGTCTTTCAACCACCCAAGATGAAGAGAAGCCAAAAGCCCCACAGGGACTAAGGTAAAAAGGGTGAGTTACCAAATGCCAACTTATTCAATTAAAGGTAGAGTATTTTGTTGTGCACTTGATACTATGGGGGAATATAAAACATTGTAGCAACTCTTGATCAACAACCTAAAGTTCTATCTTTGCATCGGGATGAGCAAAGGTTCATCTTGGGGGAGTTTGTTGACGGTCGTTAAATACCATTTCTGACCATCAATATTACTCAAAATAAAGGGAGATTCAACATTCCTGCCATGCACATTAGTTAGAATTAATAAAATTCCACTATATCTTGGAGAAACACTGACATGCAGGAGAAAAAATGAAATTCAGGAGGAAACACACCCATGTGGCGAAGAAACACAACTTCCACCAATCAGATCTCGCCAATTAAGACTCCCACGGATCGAGTGGCTCACTTACAGAAGCAAACCGACTTAACAACCGACCTTATATAGTGTCACTGGGCAGGGGGACCCACCTGGCAGGCCACCAGAGATGGCAACACTCGAGGGGACCCCCCTATTTGGCCGAACGGGGAGTGCCCCTCTGGTGCATGGCTGCCACGTGCTGGCTTCTGGTGACTCCCCAATGATAGTTGTGCATGTTTGGCGGTGGTTACCGACTCTAGGAACTGACTTTGGGCAGTATAAATAGAAAGAAGCATTACTCTCTTTACCATTTCGTGATTCCCTTTAGTTTTAGTGGAGTCTGGCTTAGATAGTCTTCTTCAGTTTCCAAGTCTTCCTTGGAGTTGTTGAATGGCTCTTGTAGCTTTCTCCTTTTGTAAGACTTTAGTCTATTTAACATATTTAGTCTTTTCATATAGTTTTGTTTGGGTCATGAGTTTCTTGTTTGATTATGTGATCCATTCATGTATGTGGTTATTATGGTTGCATGTTAGTAATGTAGTCATACTGTATTACCATATTAGACATAAGCCCTTACTACAGTCTTTATTCGTGTCGTTATAATGATGCAGGACTAATGTGTGACTTAGATCATTTCCATGTGCTTAGTGTTCACTTAAATGTGATTACTCCTTTTTTTGATCCATCACTTAAGGGATTCGGAGTATTGCTCTAGAGATGTAAGCGTGGTGCTTAGATCAATAGAATGCATTATTTGTCGTGTAGCCCACGGATTGCTAGGGGTAGGCAGTAGGTGGTGACAACCCTACTTGTCCTTTGAAATCCCCCATGTTTGGCTATGCAATAGGCTCTTGGCCGGAATCGTACTATGGATGTAGGGGAAAATCGGATGCCCAGGGTGTGATGATCTGATTGTCTTGCATTGTCATTTGATCTATATAATAGTATATATTGTAGACTATGTAACTATATAAAAGCAACATAGGAACTTAGCTCTTTCTTTGTCCTTCTCCACTAGACTAATATTTATGTAACTTGAGTATGCTATCTGTGTGTCCATTACCATGTTTATCTTTATTCTTACCTCGGTGAGGTCTTTGTCTCCTAATCCAATGTGCAAATATCTAGAATATGGTAATTACTCTAATCAATCATATGCCTTCCTTTGAGATAAAGAAATATGATACCCTGAATACTTCCAGGTGAAATGCTACAACGGTATTCTCCGTGCGCTTGCGGACTCTCTGCATTCGTTAAAGATTACCAATAAACATTTCTGGCTTCGTTGCTAAGAAATTTAGTGACGATGTTAAGAAATGTCAACAGTTAGGTCCAAAGTTTTGATAGAAATTTTGCTCAAAAAAATATTTTTCCAAAGTTGAAACCAAAAGAATTTTTTTGAAAGAATGAAAAAGGTTGGAATTAATTCCAACATGCAAGTGTGTGAAATCCAAATATGCAAATGCAAGTGCAAACTTGAAAAACCCTAAAAGTTGGAAAGTTCAAATGTGCAAAAAGTTGAGAAATCAAATATGAGATAAGTACCAATTCACCTTTGGCAAGGGCTCACTAATTTTTAAAGTCCGATGAGCAGGACATTTCTCCCTTGCGTTTTAGCTTGGTGACGTGGTGCCTGATCCCGGAGATGACGATACAGATGACTTCTCACATTGGGGTTGTGGCTGTCTTTTCATAGCACTTGTGTGAAGCATATTGGCTTTGTGCCTTCCTTCCATTGTGGTGTTGGATGGCTTCTTTCCTCCATGATGATAAGGGCGTTATCTCCACCCTCGGCCTCCTTGTAGATGACTCCGTTTGCGTTTGTATGGCACGCCCTCTTGTGTCCTAGGGTAGTCATCCCCTGACTGTCCCATATTACCATTGACATCAAACTTCATGTGTGAGTTTTTGGCATGAACTGTGTCGTGCATTTTCTTCTCCTTGGAGTCTTCATTGATACGCTTCATGAAGAGGTCCAACTTAGCACTGAGCATCTCAATTTCCTTGTTGGTGTGCTCATTCTTCTGGCTGGGTTGGGGACGATCTTCATTGCACTCTTTCTTGGAGGCTATCTTCTCTACTAATGTTGTTGCTTCAGTGGCGTGAGTGAGAAGATAGATCCTTTAGCAACAACATCAAGACAATCACGGGCTTCTGAGGTCAGCCCGTTGTAGAAGGTGAAAATCAGCCAATAATCCATTCCATGATCATGGTATCTTGCCATATACTCTTAACGTTTCTCCCAGGCTTCCGGAATGGATTCATCTTGTGCTTGCTAGAAGTTTGAAATCTCCCCACGAATGGCACGGACGTTGCATATCAGGGAGAATTTTTTGAGGAACGCTATGTAGCAACTTTTTGAGTCACCCATAAAATATCTCTCATAGAACCACTATCTCGCTTTCCCCAAGAGAGAGAAGGGAAATAGACAGAGCCTGATGATATTTTGAGTGACTCCTTCTATGGATAAAGTTTTGCACCTTTCTAAGAATCGTTGAAGGTGAGCATTTGTGTCCTTGTTGGCCTTTCCACTGAATGGATTGGCCTGCACCATGTAGATTAGACCGGCTGTGGGTCTGAAGTTTCCGTCTCTAGTGCTGATAATTGGCCCTGAAGCCACGCCTTCTACACCAGCAGCAGAGAACTCACGAAACACCCTTTCGGCCATTGATGTTGCTTGATGGTGCGGATCTTGGGAATGGATGACTCGAGGTTGTGCTTTTCTCAAAATTACTTCTGGATTCTCGATGTATTTCTTCGATAGGTCAAGGCCAGTAGTAAACTACCATGTTTTCACATGAAGAGAAAACAAAGCAAAGTTAATCCTATCTAGACAATGGTCATTAATAGAAATATAATTAGGAACGATGCTAGTGATTCTCTTTTAACCAGTGCCTTCCCCCGCAACGACGCTAGAAATGCTTGTTGACATCTGCTAAGTCACACCAAATAAATAGACCTGGGCAAGGCGCCAGCACTACTTGTTGGTAGAACTCAATAGATGGTTAGTATAGGCAAGTTAAATCCGCAAGGGCACGGACATCTCGTTGTAGTATTTCACCACTGGATTACTCCAATGGCTGTCATTTATAGTTCTCCCAAGGGAAGGCGGCGGTCAAGAGATAGCATGTTCATAATCATATAACTAATATTATTCCAAAGTCTAAACAGGGGTAAGGATAAGAATGATATGGGTAGGTGACACACAGAAATATCCAACCTAACAATAACACAAAGCCTAAGTGGGTTTAAAGAGGAGTCAAGCTATATCCTTATGTACTTCTATACTCCTGTCTATAGGTTAAATACACGCAACACATACAAGCCTAGGTCCTATGCTAAGCCAGAACATGGAGGATTAAGCACAGCAGGACTGTCACCACCTACAGGTTAACCCCACACTAGGACATGTGACACTAGGGCTATCAAGTCCCTATGCCACTCCTAAATTCAGTCCTGTTCATGGGGGCAAACAATTACTTAATGAGGACATCTCAACCATTCACATAAAGAAAGCAAATCATGATGTAAGCCATGTTGAGAACCTTGGGCATGTTTCAAAGTACACCATACCAACAACACATACACAGGTGAAAGCTACAATTTTTTATATAAGTAATTATCTTCATAAAGCAAAACAACTACTTGGTTTATATGATTGCAGAATGAAGCACCATGCTGTACTAGAATGGTTCTCGGTGATCACACCAACAATACAACCAATAATTGCAAAAGAACATGTTTATGAAAACCATTGGATGAGTCATGTAATAACTATGAGAAATGGTCAAAATAAACCATGGTCCAAGCCTATACTCAACGTACAAGCTACACACAATAAAGGGCCAGCCACAACAAGCCTTGAACCCATATAACAATTCAAGGATCGACTACACAAAGTCAAGTACAATTACATAAAAAGGTGAACTCCATCCTTAACAAATTTAATTCCACTTTGAATAAGAACTTTCTTCTACCTAAGTCCTCTACACTTATTTTGACAAGGTTCACACACAAGTAGGGGCTCACTGGACCAACCAATATGGAGTGCACCAAGGAGAACATGAGTTACATGGAAGCTGAACAAACTCATTGATAGCTGACATCAGAGGCAAATTCCAAGAGTCACGTGCACCAGACCTTAAATATTCTGGAAACATAATATATATGGCTGGAAAGATAATCAAGTCTACTTTCACCTCCAATAAATGGCTTGTCATTTGGACTTCCCACTAGGGAGTAATGATAATTTTAGTGGAGACTGCCAGGGAGGCTGATAGTCGCGCGAGACTTCACCGGACTGCTGTTTTCACACCATTCACCTACCCTTTAATTAGTAGAAACTCCTGAACGTTTCACACCCAACTAGGAGAGATGTTTCTAGTAAAAATAAACCTTGTATCTCAGACACTTGGAATAACTTTAATAATAGAAAACAACCCACTTTGGTTAGCCGAGTGCTATCAAATTCAAAGAGTGATCTCTACCCCTTTGCTCTTGTGATTTCCTCGAAGATTACATAAGCGACGTTCGATGTCACCCAATTGGTGCTCCTGCTCCGTTTGATTGCATGTTGTGTTGGTTGGTAACTCAGAGTGTGGTTGGACGAATCCTCGATTCAGGTTGCCGTATAAAGACGTTGGTTGGCTTCGAGTTGATTTCGTCAGGTTGCACTGTTATCTTGGCTTCTTTGAAGCTAGTTATCTTGTTCGTGATCCTATGCCATGAAGATCAGGCCACAGTCTCATCATTTGGTATCAAGAGCCATCGTGGCCATGGTAGGATTGTTCGTTATCCTTAGCTACATATAATTCTTATTGTCCTATCCACAAAAGCCCTAAAAAATATTTATATATAGCCCTTTAGTTCAATCTGATATTTTGGTGAGTTTTGTTAAGTTTTAGTCCATTAGAATCTTTGTTTAGTTGCTGATCATATCTTCCTTTGTGTGTCCTTTGTGCCATTTCCATATCATTGTGTCTTTTTCATATCTAAATCTGAAAATATCACAAAAAAAGAGGTAATCCAGTTCATGCCTTTGCGCAAACTTTGTTCCTATATAGCTAGCTACTGATTGCATTTAGTACTATCTATAAGTGTGGACTTGTTATATCAGTTTTGTTGTTGTGTCAAGAAAGAAGAAGTAAACAAAAACAGTACCAAAAAGAAGTGTGAAAAAAAGAGAGAGAGATAAAAGAATTGTGAAAGAAAGAAAGAGAGTTAAAAAAATGTAAAAGGGAGAAAGAATTTTCTAGATGTTCATGAGCACAGGTTCTGAAATTTTCATATATCATTGTGCAATCAATTGGCTTTTATACTTTTGATGCAATTCTTGCTAGTTCAAAAAACAGGAATCATATTTTACTAGCGTATACCTTGTTTGCATCAAATCTGATATCTTTGTGCATGCGTGACACCATTTACACTCATCATCTCTTGTGATCAGCACTAGGCATTGGACTTCTAGTTTGGATTGCTACTTAACTTTGCAACAACTAGAATTTCAGATTGCTCCTTATGCATCATTCCCCACCAAGATCGACATAAAAGCCACCGTAAACGGAATCGTCTTCGTGTATTCGCTTAACCGTCACTTGTTACCACCACACATTACTTTTATAGTCTGCAAGGAAACCATAAGAGCTTTGGTTGGTAAGGGAAGTTGAGCTTGAGAGATTCCACATATTTATGTTCCTATTCCACATGTATGCTTGCTATTGTTTCAAAAGAATTTTGTGAAACTAACCATGGCAGATCACAAGGGTGCATGCATTCCATTCTATGGAAGTTCTAATCCAGAGGAATTTCTTGATTGGAAAGAAGAAATGGAGTATGAGTTTGGACTAAAAAATGGTTCAGGAATAAGAATATATCAAGTCACACAGATTATGCTCGTGATTGGTGGAGATGTTATCCACAAAAGCATTTTATAAGGAAATTGGAAAATCTTTACACTATCATGAGAAAAGAATTTGTTCCTCAAGAGTATGCGCAAATTTTACTATGTCGTCTAAGACACAAGAAGCAAGGACGCAAATCTGTCCAAGATTTCTACGATGATATATCTTCTGCTATGCACCGAGCCAACATTATGGATGACATAGAAGCCATGACATATTTTAAGAGAGGTTTGAACTCTAGTATTGCTGCTGTTGTGAAACAAAAATACTTTTCAAGTATGCATGACATGCTGAGTCATGCCATTAAGGTGGAAAAGAGAGTGAAGAAGCAGCAAGAAAACATGACACGTTGCATTGAGTTGTGCCAAGATTTTACCGCTAGAACAAAATCTGATTCTCAGTCTAGTGGTACTATTTTGAGTGGAAAATATAAGAGAAAGAATATTGTTGAAAATTCTGCTATGAATATTCATGTCCCAATGGCACCAATAGAGGTCATGAATCATTTCAATGATTGTGTCCAATCTGAAATGAAAGATGTGCAACGAAATCCAAGTGAGGATGAGTGCCGCATAGCCAAAATGAGTGAAAGAGAAAATAAAAGTGAGTTGTGTGACTCCACTAAACGTGAGGTAGAGAGCATGCACAATATGAGTGGGAGAGATATGCCATACATCACAAGAGGGACTGATTGTTCAAATTGTGAGGATGCTTTAGAAACTAACACAATCACACCTACATCTTGTGTTGTTCATCTTAATGTGCAGGATTCTAGAAAAGATGAGGAGGAGTTGGTTGCTCATGGATCCAAGAAGATAACCGTTGCACGGAATGGAGTTGTTTCCCGGCAAATATTGAATCATGACGGTGAAAATAAAGGTAAGAATTCAGAGATGATTACCACAACCAAAGATAAATCACAAGAATTGGAAGGTAATATTTTTCCTAGCCACAAACCTGAAAATGTTGAACTACTTACTCATGATGAAATGGTCACAAGAATTTGTCCTGCTAAATGTTTATGCTATCTCATACTTGATGAACATTTCTTCTTAAAGAAATGCTTGCGAAGGTTTCTAAGATAGCATCCGTGAGTAATTCTTTATCTGGTATAACCCACTACAGTATCACTTTCAATCTGGTTGGATACCACGTTTCAAATAATTTCTTTGTTAATGCTATTTGCATCACTTGTGACAATATTATCTATTTGAAATTGAACAAAATATTGGACCCATGTATTTCTTAGTATGACATGAATAAATTGCTTCATGCTTGCTGTCCATCGAAAGATTTGTTGACTAGATGTTCATGTGTCTTAGGAAATAAACACATTGATAATGCCTTTGGAGCACTCAAATTTTTTTCTCTCATTAGTGAAAAATTAATTGCCAAGACCAAATTTCATATGTCAAATCAGTTGTGTGGTTTACAAGAAATTTTTGTTCTTCCATCTACTAACATGTTTGCAGGTCTGCAAAATAGGAGAACACGATTTGATCACCATGTAGAAGGTAGTAAACTTAATATTTTTGATCCTGTATCATCTAAAAATCGTTGGCCATATATAAATGGTAGTATTTACAACAAGGAGAACCATGATATTGTTCATATAGAATATTTCAGGCATAAAAAAGTCGAGGACGACTTTTCTTTAAGTAGGGGAGTATGATGAGGACATCTCAGTCATTCACATAAAGAAAGCAAATCATGATGTAAGCGATGTTGAGAACCTTAGGCATGTTTCAAAGTACACCATACCAACAACACATACATAGGTGAAAGCTACAATTATTTATATAAGTAATTATCTTCATAAATCAAAACTACTACTTGGTTTATATGATTGCAGAATGAAGCACATATTGTACTAGAAGGGTTCTCGGTGATCACACCAACAACAGAACCGACAATTACAAAAGAACATGTTTATGAAAACCATTGGATGAGTCGTGTAATGATTATAAGAAATGGTCAAAGTAAACCATGGTCCAAGACTATACTCAACATACAAGCTACACATGATAAAGGGCCAGCCACAACAAGCCTTGAACCCCATACAACAATTCAATGATCAACTACACAAAGTCTAGTACAATTACATAGAAAGGTGAACTCCATCCTTAACAAATTTAATTCCACTTTGAATAAGAACTTCCTTCTACCTAAGTCTTCTACACTTATTTTGACAAGGTTCACACACAAGGAGGGGCTCACTGGACCAACCAATATGGAGTGCACCAAGGAGAACATGAGTTACATGGAAGCTGAACGAACTCATTGATAGCTGACATCAGAGGCAACTTCCAAGAGTCATGCACACCAGACCTTAAATATTCTGCCAGCATAATATACATGGCTGGAATGATAATCAATTCTACTTTCACCTCCATCAAATGGCTTGTCATTTGGACTTCCCACTAGGGAGTAATGATCATTTTAATGGAGACTGCCGGGGAGGCTGATAATCGCGTGAGACTTCACGAGGCTTGTTTTCACACCATTCACCTACCCTTTAATTAGTAGAAACTCCTGAACGTTTCACACCCAACTAGGAGGGATGTTTCTAGTATAAATAAACCTTGTATCTCAGTCATTTGCAACAACTTTGATAATAGAAAACAATCCCCTTTGGTTAGTCGAGGTCTATCAAATTCAGAGAGTGATCTCTACCCCTTTGCTGTTGTAATTTCCTTGGAGATTACATAAGTGACGTTTGACATCACCCAATTGGTGCTCCTACTCCATTTCATTGCAGGTTGTGTTGGTTGGTAACTTAGAGTGTGGTTAGGCAAATCCTCGATTCAGGTTGCCGTATAAAGACGGTGGTTGTTTTGGAGTTGATTTCGTCAGGTTGCACTATTATCTTGGCTGCTTGCAGCTACTTATCTTGGCTTCTTTGAAGCTAGTTATCTTGTTCGTGATCCTATGCCGTGACGATCGGGCCATAGTCTCATCAATACTCATGACCATTTACACCACTAGAACCCGACAATGGTTGCAACCTAATAAGTCTAGTAGGCCAAGACCCTACACATGCTAGTGTTCATGATGAGTGCAAATGCGGAAGCTAAACACACTAGCCTACGTAAGCCACAATTTAACCTACTCACTAGAGCACACAATTGCAATAAAGAGAATGTCAAGGGATGCTTATGATTTTTTCTCGAGGTCTCGGAAGGATGCTGCCTTCCGCTACTCCTCGTTGGACCACTCCTGTCGGTGTGCCGGTACCTCCCGCCACAAAGTGGAGTTCTCGCACACGAGCTCGCAATCACCCCTGAAGTGAAGACACGGTTGCATCACTACTGCCACCAAGGCACAAGAGCCTCTCTCGAGATCTTGCTAGACTCCTGAGTCGACACGGGCTCACTAGCGATACCCCTTTCAACGACGGGCTCAAACCATGTACAAACGTGTGACAGCCTTCACAACCAATCACGATAGGCTCGATGATCGATAGCTAACTGGTCTAGATCTCACCATAGACCAAGAGTAACAACCTACATCACCCTCAAGGACACCCTAGACTTAGATATGCAAGATGCTCTTGTTACTCTCACTAGCACTCTCAAGATATCCAATATCCTCTCCTAGTGCTCTTCTCTTTTCCTCTTGGACCTTATCAAATGCTCTCAGGTATTCCACTGGCCAAGAAAGGTCTCCAAGACCCCACCAATAAAGTTATATAGGCTTCCAACCTCCAACTAGTCGTTGCTCCATGAAATTAGCTATCTGGGCCAACGAATCGGACTGTCCGATGACTGCCAGACCAAACTGTCTCGTCTCCATAGATTGGCTCCTCCTGAGCCGTTGGCCCTCTGCCCAGGCTGAAATCCTGTACTGCCCGGACTGTCTGGTAAGTAGACCAGACCGTCAGGTCTCTTCCTTCTCTCTCCATTCCACAGAGCACCCATTTCTGCACCTTCTATCTCGACTTCCATCCACACAGACCGGACCGTCCGGTCTCTATGGTCCTTCACGCTGATAGACTTGATCTCCTAGTGACCGTACAGTCTGGTCTCCACTGACCCCTCTATCTGGTCACTCTGTCCAGAAGCTGAAACTTCTCGTCCTCGCTTGACTTCGTTTCGCGGCTTCTCCGAACACCTCCTTGTCTTCTCCACTATCAACTAGTAACTATGATTTCACTGAGCATCCACATACATCACCGACTAGCATGACCTAAAAAGACATGACCTAGACCCCCTTGATAGTCTGGTTTTTCCTATTGACTCAAAGCCCTAACAACTAGATAAGTATTCCAAACACTTGCTCTATAGCTTGTCCATTGCCTTAATCCATCTCCATCAACCATTGGACTCCATCAGGCACATCAAGCCTCCATGCTTGTGGTCATTATCATCCATCGCCAAGGAAGCTGTCATCATTAATAGGATTTATAATAGAGTTTAGAGATGATACTTGCATAGACAACACTCATGTAGATATTAGCCCACAATTTCATAGTTGTCATTAATCACCAAAACATCCATACCTCGGGGATCCAATCATCAATGATCATGAAGCTTAGAATCCCCCCTATTTGGTGATTGATGACAACCACTACTTACCATAAAACATCAAGTCTAAAAGAGCTACACTACGATCAAGAGGAACCACAAAAGCATAAGCGAAGAACACACAAGGTCCTACTCAATCAAGCATCAACGATAGCTAAGAGGATAAAGAGAGAAAAGCATATTCTAGATGATAATGCATTCATGTCATGTTAGGGTATTAAAGAAAGCATAAGGACATGCAATGCAAGACATGAATGATGATATGCAACAGGATAGCATGAACATGCAAGGAATGAAAAGCAAGCAATCATCATCATGGCATCATACATAGGCAAACAGGATAAAAAGAAAGTCAAGGCACCGCGTATGAAAATAAACCAAGTGAGATCATGACGAGTCAAACACAAGAAAATGAAAACCATGACTCATCAAAATCCACAAACACCTTGATAAATCCATCAAAATAAGATCCAAATGTATCTAAATCCCAAAACCAATTTACATGTATGCTCTCCCTAGATACGAGCTACTGTCTCTCGATCGTCATAGGATTACACTCCCCCTATCTCTATGTCTTCTCCCCCTATCTCTATGTCTTCTCCTCCTTTGGCAACAAGCAACAAAAAGAGAGGGAAAACTACCAAGCGCTCATGGTCGAAGGAGGTGGTGGTGCAACGACGTCCTCTGAGGGCTCTGCTCTGGGCTGCTCCTGTGCTGGATCCTGCTGCTCTGCCTGAGCCTGTCACCTGAGCATCGAGCTGCTCAAAGTACTCAAGGTCTACTGGTGACTCAGATCCTCTGCCCTGTCCTGCTGGTGTGATCGTGGATGTCACCTGAGCAACTGTGGCCTGAGGAAGAGCAAGATTATCCACATCCTCCTCAGTGAAACCTCTGTGGACAAGATCCTCTGCTACCTCAGGTGTAACAAGTGTAGTTTCTATAGCAGAAGAAGGTAGAGCTGTAGCTGACTCTGGGGCTGTCTATGGGTCAGCTCGAGTAGTGTGCACTATATCTGAGAACAGACTCCTGACTGGTGGTTGCTGGTGGGAGATGGAGGGTACTGTCATTTGCGAAGCTGTAGACTGAGCTGGTGAAGTGAACAATGCACAGACCGAGAAAGCTGACACGATGGAGAACTATGTAACTGGCAAGAAAGGCTGTCTTGCTCCCCCTGTCGCTAACGCCCTTGAGTGTGATGACAAACCACTAGACTGGGCTATTATCATGGCAGTGAAGGGCCCTGGCTGTGTCTGGAGCTGTTGAACCTATGCAAGTGTGGGGACTCCTGCCCGCTGGCTAGAGTATCCTCTGGTAAGCTCTGCCATCTAGGTCATCAGTGTCGTCATCAGCATCATCTACTATCTCTGAAGCTCTGCCTGACCTCTGATCACCTCCATAATCTGACGTCTCTCCTTAGCTGAGCTCTGGATGAAGTCACCCAGGCGTCCTACAAGCGCTGCTCTGGTAGTGGCGTCCTTACACTGTGTACCTACTAGCTGAGGTGGTACTCCGGTGCTGGCCGATTCTAGAACCACCATTTCCAGATGAACCTCCTGCTCGTTAGTGACTGGCGGCGACTCCTGCTCATCTGTCTGCTGGCTAGAGGCAGACTGTGATCCCCCGGGGACTCCAGGTGCATAGCTGGTGGTCACCTCAGGGAACGCGTCATACTGCTCCTCTGTCACTAGTCCAAGCCTCATCATAACATAGCAAACATACGGACTGTAGAATAAATGATGTTCTCCAACCCTCTTTGAAGTAACCTCCTCCATATCAGCAAAGAATAAGTCTGCCAGGTCAAACTGCTATCTACTAAGAATAGCTGCCACTGCCCACTGGTGTAAGAGTGTGAACTCCTCTCTGTACCCTGACCTTGGTATGATAGTCCTGGTGACTATGGCTCTAACCACCTTCGCCTTTGCTGTGAGCCTAGTAGGGCATCTGCCAAACCCTGGAGTGTGTGGTGGTGGAAAAGCAACTGACACCATGTCATCCGGAGGTAATATCTCTCTATATGGTCTGCGAGTTGGAACGAAGGTTGGGTAAGCACTCCTATAAACTACAGATCTGAAGCAAGAAGTCCTAGTGCAACTATCACATCCTCCCTGGTCAAGCGTTGGGGCTCTCCTCTGAACATGAACCAGATCTCAGAACGATCTTTGGCCACCCACAGTGAAGCGTAGAACTTCATCACTATGTCCTCCTGGTATCTGTAAGGGCTAGTGACTAAGTCTGCAAGTCCAGGCAAGTACGTGAAGTACTGCTCCATGTCTGTGCCTGTGGCTCTCCTCATAGCCTGGTATGTCGTGTACTACTATGGCATGATCAGTCCAGCCTTGGTGTTCCTGGCAAGGTACTGTCTCAGACCCTCACCAATCCTCCTCTGAAGACCAGTCCAGTACCTCTCTCCTCCAGCAGGGTCCATGGGGACTAGAACCCACTACTCGAAGGGTACTAGATGACTGGCCTTAAGGTCCTTGGTAGGAACCTAAAGGATGTCTCCCTCTCCAGCTATTGCTACTAGCCTCTCTAGCCTCCTAGTGCACACGTCACAAAATGCATTGCAGGTCTCCTGCCCGGTGAGCTGACCTCTAGGGTCCTGTCTGCACTGGCTGCTCTGGCTTCTCCTCCTCAAACTCCTCAAACTCAGACTCAGACTCACTGTCCTCCTCTAACTCCTCGGACTCCTCCTGCTGCCTGGAGGATCCCTGCTCCGTAGTTCTCGATGACCTCTCCTGACGAGAAGTCGGAGTACGCTGCGACCAAGGTGCTGGAACAACTTCTGTGGGCCAAGGCTGGTGTCCTCATCCTGGTACTTCTCCTGAGTCCCTGGTGTCCTACGGGATGTCTCCATAGACTCTAAGTGTCTGGCCACCCGTCTGTCTCTCTCTGACTCAAGGTCCAGTCTAGTCCTCTTCTTTCGACTAGGCTTCTCTGGCATCTTCCCTTTACCCTTATCCTGACCTGCTCCTTCCATCTCTGGAACTGACTGCTTTCACTGCACGCACATAAGTAGGGATAAGATAAGTATGGAACCTATATAAATCTACAAACAAAGAACTGCTAGGTAAGAAAGCGCAATAGGAGTCCTAGCACCGACTGAAAGAAATGATCACTGGACAAATCTGCAAAGTAACAACAATGATCATCGATTATACGTGGCTGGTGCGAATCATCTAGTGTACAATCAAATATTGGCAATAAATCTTACTGTAGACTAGGCAGGAGACAACCCTAGACATGCAATTAATAGGTAAACATGTGATCATTTGCAACCTAGGTTGAGCTAATTACCTAATTAATGCAACTAAAGGATGAAGATTCAACTAATTGCATCAATTAAGGAATTTCTTGAAATTTAGGGCATGAATGATGAATGAGAGATATAGTACGATACCCTAGAGATCATCGAAGCCGAAGACACAAGAATCACACGCCTAATCCCCGGAAAACTGAAGCTTTTGGGGTCGCCGGCAATGGAGGTGGGGGAAAGGAGTAAACTTTACCTTTTGCTTGTGGTGGAGGGGTGCAGTTTTGCTCTGGTGGTCTGGGTGAGCGTGCGTGGGTGAATCACAATGGCGACTGTGCTGTGATGGCGGCAGCCGACGGTGGCTCGCCGAGGCGGAGATGGCAGCGCTAGCTCGGTGGCAGCGCACAGCGGCGACAGCGAGGAGGCGAGGGGGCTCGACGTGAACTCGGCGTCAGGGAGAAGAACAGAAAGCACGACATGATTTTGACTTAGGTCAAAATGGATGAATGGACAAGATCTCACAAGGATTAAATCAACGATCTGGATTTTGGAAAGCGTCGCACGATCAACCGTAGTGACCGGACCGTCCGCTCTCTAGACTGGACCATCTGGCCACTTCGGAGACCTAAAAATCACTGTTCTCGAAAAACAGAACTTGTGCAGACCGGACCGTCCGATCATTAGAAAAAGTTCTGTTCGGTCTCTATTTTGATCTTCTCGAAGCATTGTGCACTGATACACAGACCGGACTGTACGGTCTAGTGACCGAACCGTACGATCACTACCAAGATTTCACAGAATCAAGGAATTTCTCCATTTTTCCAAGTGCTCTCACTTAACACCCAAATAAACACAGCACTTGGAGCATGAAAGGAACTCTCAAACACTCCTTTTCAAATAGCGGCTCTGCATGGCCTTATAATTTTTGCAAATGCGAAATGAAGAATCGAGCAAATAAGAACCAAAGCAATTAAGAGACAAATGGGTATGTATGAGACTTAGTCCATGAACCGCGCGAGTGGGTTTAACCTCGGAGTTCATAAGAGCTTGCTCAATGGACATGAACCACAATCTTTTCCTTTGGTCACACTTGTGGAGATGTAATCTCATATAGATCATGAGGCACAAATATCTCCAAATGTGACAAGCCTGCTTTGTGTTTCCTATATGATGCATGCAACAAGGAATTTACATATGCAATGAAACTAAACATGCCATGTGAATGCAAGCACTATTAAACAAGACACAAAGGAAACCTAACAATGTCAAGTTTGAACCCCTCCCAAGCTTACTCACTATAAGCCATACCCTTGCCTTGAGAGAAGCCAAACCACCATCTCAAGCACTCCCCCTTGCTTATAGCTATCTTGAGTGGGTTAGACATTGACTAATTTTTATGTGTTTTTCTTTTAGTTATTTACACATGCATGGATGCAAAACATACTAGTCACAAAGGAGTTCTATTTACCATGCAATGCAAGAAAAGAAAGAACACATTACAACTACCAAGAACAAACACACACGGATACCTCCCTCATGGGTAGATATGTCATTGAGGTCCATGTCACTTGTGGTGGACTTCGCTTGATCTTAGAGTAAGCTCCCGGTCCACCACTACCACCGTCATCTAGGTCTTGTTCTTGGGCACCCACTTGTACTTTGTTGACCTTTCAAGATCAACAATGCACTTAGGCACCCATATGCTCTTGACCTTTCTCTTCTTCTTCAGTGGTCCCAAAGCCTTTGCTCTCACCTTGCCACCCTTGCCCTAAAAAGGTTGAAGTGAGTGTTCTCATGGAACAAGTTAGCGATAGGAAAAACAATGAAACTTCTCACCATAGGACAATCCTTGATGGTATGGCCATCCTTGCAACACCTCTCGCAGTAGTAGTTGTCGGTGAGTAGGGGATTGATCAATTATGGGATGGAGTCACTCATCCCGAAGATGTCGATGGCGGCAAGTGTTGACGGTCCTTAAATGCAAAATATGACCGTCGTTTACCCGCAAGAATCACACAATTTGATCACCACCTTAGTGGTAGGAATTTATTGCTAATTATTTCCACAAGTTTTGGTGACTTTATGTATGCAGGTAGCAACCCATGGAGTTTAAATAAAATTTAAGGAAATTCAAGGAGAAAGCACACTTCCGGCCAATCAGGAGCAAGCACACGGATTAAGGAGCCCACATTCAGCGCTTAACCGACGTAACTCCCTGTAATACCGCGCAAACCGTTGTCAGGGCCCACAGGACAGCCACCTGGAGAAAGCACAGGCCAAGAGGGGCCACCCCCAGGTCGGCCGACCTGGTCAGGTCGGGCGACCTGGCCGGGCGCCCTCTCCGCCTGGGCTTCCACGTGTTGGCTCCTCAGGACTCCCTGATGGCGGTTGGGGGGATTCCGTGGCGGTTACTCCTCTGAAACCGACGTTAGGAGGCTATAAATAGAGGGTGAGGGCCTTCACTCCAACACACACTCAAGATTGAAGATTTAGTGCTCCTCTTGCAAAGGCCAAGTGCTACTTAGCTAGTGCTTAGATTAGGAAGAGAGTGGAGTAGAGTTCGGAGGAGGCTTGGGCTTGTCTTCGCCTTCTCCACGCTTGTACTTCGACGACATTTGCCAATCATAGTAAGTGTCGAGATTTCCCCTCTTGCAGTTTACTTTTTACTTTAATTAAGTTATAGTTCTAGCTTGTGAGCTCGTTCATCGCTCTAAGTTCTTAGGGTGCCTTAGCCTGAATATTCGTTGCTAGAAGGTTAAGGTAGTAATCGATCGCATAGACGTGGTGTCTAGGCAGGAGGTTACCTTTGATTATTCGTTAGTCTACTGGTTCGTTGAGGTAGGCGGCAGGTGGTGACAGCTCTGTCCGTCCTCTGAAATCCTCCCCGCTAGGCTAGTGCGTAGGCTCTTGGCGGAAGTCGCCTGTGGATGCAGGGGTAAGTCCGTGCCCAACGCGAGCAAACTAGAGCATAGCTTAGTTAACGTAGGAACCTGACTCTTGGGACATCCTCTCTGTCCTCTGCCTGTCTTAATCAATCTTTGTGTCCTTGGGTGATTTAGTCCAACGATAGACACACACGTTCCTCGTGATTCGATACCCCGGAATACTCTGGGTGAAGTGCTACATCGGTCTTCCGTGCGCTTGCGGATTTATTCGTAGACGTAAGAAAAACCAACAAGCATTTCTGGCGCCGTTGCCGGGGAACGGTTGCTGTTTTATCTGCGGACCCTAGTCACCCTCGTATCCCTTTTTTATCTTTCTTTTATTTCTTTCCTTATCCCTACCATGGAGCAACCTTCTATCCAATCCTTCTCTGCTCCAAGGGGCGAGTTCTACGAGCCACCTTCATCTTCAAAACCAATCCTTTCTGATGGCTTCGAACTCCGCCCAGGCTTTATAGCCATGGTTCAGGCACAACCTTTCTCGGGGGTAGAAAACGAAAACCCACACCATCACCTGCGAGAATTTGAGCAATTGTGCTCGTGCATCCAAATCAGGGGTATGACACAAGAGACTCTCAAGTGGAAATTGTTTCCCTTTTCTCTTATAGAGAGGGCGAAGCAATGGTACACTCACACGGCAGAAAGCACGAATGGTGACTGGAAAGAGCTCCGGGACAAATTTTGTCTTGCGTTCTTCCCAATGTCACGAATCGTTTCTCTCCGTAGAGAGGTCTTCAACTTCGAGCAGGCCGAGAAAGAATCCTTAGGCACAGCTTGGGCTAGGTTCTCGCTTTTAGTGAAATCCGGTCCTGACTTGTCTATACCCGATCCCATGCTGCTACAGCATTTTCGGATGGGTCTCGACAAGGAATCTGCCCAATATCTCGACAAAGCCGCCGGAGGTTCATTCATACACAAAACGGTCTCAGAAGGAAGAACCATCCTAGAACGCATTCTAGAAAATACCTCTTTCCTTGAGCCCACCAAACCCCCCTGCGAAGAAGCTACGCCGAGCCAGGAGACTCTCCAGCTAGCCGAATCTGACCCTGCTTCTTGCACATCTCAAGACTTAGCTAGTGAGCCTCCTCCTGAACCAGGAAATTCGGATGATGAAGAAATTCAGCCGTCCGAATTCCCTTTCATCATCGAGGATGATCTTTTCAAAGATTTCGGTAACACCTCGATGTATGCCATCCAACGAAAGCCTCAAACACCAGTTCCTTCCCCTGAACCTAAAGAAGAACAATTCCTTAGGGACTCAGTGAAAGAACTAACAGCCATCATGAGTGATGAGTGGTCCCGAGAAAATGAGCAATGTTCCGAACCTGTTCGGATTATCTCATCCTCTACTACCATTCCTTGTATGGTTAGAGGCAGAGCTGTGGATGTCTGGTATAATCCCGCCGTAGGAATAAACATCGTTTCCGACTCCTTTGCCTTTGAGGTATTAGGAGACGAACCTCTGCTTCCTACGCAAAAGACCTTCAAAAGCCCTACCGGAGCCATCCTAGAAGGTTACGGGATTCTAAACAATGTCTCGATACGACACAAAGACGCTGAGGCCCTTCTGAACTTTCATGTCTTTGAGGTCCCAAGCTTTGATGTCCTCATCGGGCTTCCTTTAGAAAAACTCTTTACGGCAGCCTCATCCGGTAACCTCAGTGTCAACATCGGAGGAAAGGCTCTCTCAATCCCAATCTCCCGTTCGCGAAACACCATCGCTGAATTTCCTGATGAGAGAGACCTAATCGAAGAGGTGAAAGTGATTTCCCCTTTCGACCCTCCTGATACCCTCCTTGACCAAGACGCCGATCTTTTTACAGAAGAGGAGGATGATCTACAGGAAACTCTCGAGCTTCCTGAAGATGAACCACCGACTCGACCTCCCATCGAGTTAAAAACCTTACCCCCTGGCCTACGCTACGCTTTCCTACATGGTGACACGGAGTCCCCTGTCATCATTAGTGATAAGCTTTCGGAGGAGGAAACCAAGAAGCTGATCTCTGTCTTAGAGAAACATCGCTCTGTCTTTGGGTACTTCCTCCAAGACCTAAAGGGAATTAGTCCCACTCTCTGCACCCATCGCATCCCTCTTGACCCCGAGAGTACACCTTCTAGGGAACCTCAGAGGAGGTTAAATAATGCTATGCGCGAGGTTGTGAAGAAGGAAGTTCTAAAACTTCTGCATTCAGGGATCATATATCCCGTACCTCATAGTGAGTGGGTGAGCCCGGTACAAGTAGTGCCGAAGAAGGGAGGTATGACGGTCGTTAAGAATGATAAGAACGAGCTTATTCCCCAACGTACCGTCACGGGATGGAGGATGTGTATCAATTACAGAAAACTCAACAAGGCAACAAAGAAGGATCATTTCCCGCTGCCCTTCATCGATGAGATGTTAGAGCGGTTGGCAAACCATTCTTTCTTCTGTTTCCTTGATGGGTATTCTGGTTATCATCAGATTCCTATCCATCCCGATGATCAGAGTAAGACCACCTTCACGTGCCTGTATGGAACGTATGCCTACCGTAGGATGTCTTTTGGGTTGTGTAATGCACCCGCCTCTTTCCAATGGTGTATGATGTCCATATTCTCGGACATGATCGAGGAAATCATGGAAGTCTTCATGGATGACTTCTCAGTCTATGGGAAGACCTTCGATCACTGTCTCGAGAACTTGGACAGGGTCTTGACTCGATGCCAAGAAAAGGACCTGGTACTTAATTGGGAAAAGTGCCACTTTATGGTCCGAGAAGGCATAGTGCTAGGGCACTTAGTGTCCGAGAGAGGGATCGAGGTGGATAAGGCGAAAATAGAAGTTATCGAGCAACTTCCACCTCCGATCAACGTCAAGGGTATTCGTAGCTTTTTAGGGCATGCTGGGTTCTATCGACGATTCATTAAAGACTTTTCGAAAATCGCTAGACCCCTCACCAACCTCTTAGCTAAGGATGCGCCTTTTGACTTTGATGATGAGTGCTTGAAATCTTTTCATCTCTTGAAAAATGCACTCATCTCAGCTCCCATCATCCAACCCCCTGATTGGATGCTGCCCTTTGAAATCATGTGCGATGCTAGTGACTATGCCGTAGGGGCCGTTCTCGGCCAAACTAAGGACAAGAAGCATCACGCAATAGCCTACGCTAGCAAAACCTTGACAGGAGCACAGCTCAACTACGCTACCACAGAAAAGGAGCTCCTGGCTGTGGTTTTTGCTATCGATAAATTTAGATCTTATTTAGTTGGAGCAAAGGTAATTGTTTACACTGATCATGCTGCGCTAAAGTACCTGCTCGCTAAAAAAGATGCTAAACCAAGGCTCATCAGATGGATCCTCTTACTCCAAGAGTTTGATCTTGAAATAAAAGATAAGAAAGGAGTAGAGAATTCTGTAGCAGATCATCTATCTCGTATGCAAGTCACTAACATGCAGGAACTACCAATCAACGACTTCCTACGAGATGATATGCTGCTAAAGGTCGCGGACTCCACACCCTGGTATGCAGATATCGTGAATTTCATGGTTACAGGGTATGAAAGACCTCCGCCGTGGCTTATGCGCTAAGATGGAGCGCATTTGTAGCCACATGGGAGAGCCCGACTTATATAAGGGCAAATGAATAGGCTCTCCCATATAGTTTAGGAAAATAGGCGCTTAGTTTCCCTTTTTTAGATTTTCTTCGTTTATTTCATTAAAATGTAATGCGCCTATAATAAAGAATTGAATAATGGAACCCACTGAGCCCATAAAGCCGGTGGGGTCCACCTTTGCTTTCACTTTTTCCTTTTTGTTTGTGTCAAATAAAAAGAAGTCAGGAAACAAGTGTGGAGGAGGATTTGCGAAGTACGAACGCGCAAACAGACGGTCTACCCTGAGAAATATGTTGCACAGGGCGACACGAAGCAACACGACGAACCAGGGGACCAGAGGAGCATCTCCCAGGTCGGGCGACCTGACCAGGTCGGCCGACCCAGGCCTGGCTCCCCTCGGACCCCCACTTGGTCCATACTCTGGTTTGTACGTCCACTTCCCATTCCTCCCTGCCTCTCTGCTTATTTTCTCCTTGAATATGGAAAAATTAATAAATACTAAAAACCTGAATTTCTCCATAATTCATTCTTTTTGATTTATCATCTTGCATGCTCCTTATTCCTAGAATGTTTGCCTGAATTTCCATGACTGTATCTTTAGGAAAACATGCTAGCTTGGACTATTGATTTATGTGATATGAATAGACTTTATGAATCTTCACTCTTATGCTTATAACTTGGGATTTTCTTTTGAAAATGATAAATTTGAAAGCCAACTCCTCAATGATAAAATTTATCCTACCAAGGCCAAATTTTGCTTATCAAAGATTGTGCTCTTTTGTGCTACTTATTAATTTATTGAGCCTGGTCAAAATTTTGAGACCCAAATTGAGATGCCTGTTATGCTTTATTTATCAAGTCTGTATGCACATCCACCCCTATGCTAAAAACTTCTACACTGGAAGTTAGCATCTCCACCATCCATGAAAATAAAATACTCCAGTTCTACATACTTCCCTCCGTATTTTGTTGCAAAAAGAGTTATGGGCTATCTAGTATTCTAAAAAAAAAAAAAAGAAGAGAGAAAAGAAAAGAAAGAAAGATAGCCCATGATCTCATTTCGATGAGGGAATGTTCAAAGGAGTATCCATCTTCCATCTACCAAATAAATGTGCACAGACTTGACTTATGAATCATGACTTGTTTTTCTCTTTGGATCCGAATTTTGACTTAGCAAGATATGAATTATAAGTATGCCACCATTTCAATCCTATTCTTGAGCTCCACATATACCATATTTAGAGATAGGACATGAAAGGCACAATGCCTCGGTGAGGAAAATACACCTTTGAGCGACTGAGAGAATCATTTGAGGAGTATGGCTACTATTCTTTGATTGTGAAAATCTTTTCGAAAACCCAAGTTACATAAGCAGAAGGAGCTGAGTTTTCGGAGTCAAGATTCGTTCCATTCATCAATATCCAAAGAAGGCATGCTAGACACTTCAAAAGCTCATGGAGATACAAGGTAATGCCTGGAATAATTTGCATGCTAGATTTGATTTATCAAGGTTTGAATTATCACTTAGTCCTTAGTCTTTAGTCCTTTACTCGAGGACGAGCAAAGGCTAAGTGTGGGGGAGTTTGTTGACGGTCCTTAAATGCAAAATATGACCGTCGTTTACCCGCAAGAATCACACAATTTGATCACCACCTTAGTGGTAGGAATTTATTGCTAATTATTTCCACAAGTTTTGGTGACTTTGTGTATGCAGGTAGCAACCCATGGAGTTTAAATAAAATTTAAGGAAATTCAAGGAGAAAGCACACTTCCGGCCAATCAGGAGCAAGCACACGGATTAAGGAGCCCACATTCAGCGCTTAACCGACGTAACTCCCTGTAATACCGCGCAAAGCGTTGTCAGGGCCCACAGGACAGCCACCTGGAGAAAGCACAGGCCAGGAGGAGCCACCCCCAGGTCGGCCGACCTGGTCAGGTCGGGCGACCTGGCCGGGCGCCCTCTCCGCCTGGGCTTCCACGTGTTGGCTCCTCAGGACTCCCTGATGGCGGTTTGGGGGGATTCCGTGGCGGTTACTCCTCTGAAACCGACGTTAGGAGGCTATAAATAGAGGGTGAGGGCCTTCACTCCAACACACACTCAAGATTGAAGATTTAGTGCTCCTCTTGCAAAGGCCAAGTGCTACTTAGCTAGTGCTTAGATTAGGAAGAGAGTGGAGTAGAGTTCGGAGGAGGCTTGGGCTTGTCTTCGCCTTCTCCACGCTTGTACTTCGACGACATTTGCCAATCATAGTAAGTGTCGAGATTTCCCCTCTTGCAGTTTACTTTTTACTTTAATTAAGTTATAGTTCTAGCTTGTGAGCTCGTTCGTCGCTCTAAGTTCTTAGGGTGCCTTAGCCTGAATATTCGTTGCTAGAAGGTTAAGGTAGTAATCGATCGCATAGACGTGGTGTCTAGGCAGGAGGTTACCTTTGATTATTCGTTAGTCTACTGGTTCGTTGAGGTAGGCGGCAGGTGGTGACAGCTCTGTCCGTCCTCTGAAATCCTCCCCGCTAGGCTAGTGCGTAGGCTCTTGGCGGAAGTCGCCTGTGGATGCAGGGGTAAGTCCGTGCCCAACGCGAGCAAACTAGAGCATAGCTTAGTTAACGTAGGAACCTGACTCTTGGGACATCCTCTCTGTCCTCTGCCTGTCTTAATCAATCTCTGTGTCCTTGGGTGATTTAGTCCAACGATAGACACACACGTTCCTCGTGATTCGATACCCTGGAATACTCTGGGTGAAGTGCTACATCGGTCTTCCGTGCGCTTGCGGATTTATTCGTAGACGTAAGAAAAACCAACAGCAAGATATGAGCCAAGTCCTCGGTAGGAGACATTGTTAACAAGGTTTCTCCCAAGAATCTCCTTGTGGTTGGCTCTATCTTGTGTGAGCCTCTCAAAGCCGTCCATCACCATCTTCCTCTCTTCCTTTAGCTTGTGATATTCCTCCAAACCAAATGGCTCAAGAGAAGAAACCTCGACTGAGATGGTTAGTTCATCACACATAGTAGAAGCATCACTCTTGATGAACTAGAGGAGGGAGAGGCAAGGTTATCAACATTGATGGCCTCAAAATTAAGTTTAAGGGCCTTATACTTCTCACGTAGCTCTACATGATCACCCTTGAGTTTGTTATAACCCTTGTTTAAGGCCTCATGAGATGTGACAAGGTCCTTGAGCTCACTCTCAAGCTCACCAACATGATCCTTAGCCAAATTACACTCTTTTCTTACCACACCCAACATTTTGGATTTCTTGACGGTGATGTCGTGGGCTTGCTCAAGCATAATCCAAAGCTCGGCGTACGAGAGCTCCTCATCATCACTGTCATTGCTGCTCTTATCCTCACTCTCTCCAAGTTCGCTCGTGGCCATGAGGCACGTGGGAGGTGGAGTAAGTGCTCGTGGAAGTATGGTCCTGATCATGACTAGGCCGACCACTTCTTCATCATCGCTTGAGGAAGAGGATGTGTCACTTGTCCTCTCTCCAACAAGGGCCTTGCATGAGAACATCTTTTTGTAGTCTTTGGCTTTGGCTTTGCCTTTGCTCTTCCTTTTTTGCTTGGCTTCGGGGTTTTCTTCTTCATTTTCTTCTTCATCACTTGAGTCTTGGGGCTTGAATGCTTCTTTCTTTGGCTTGGGGCAGTCTCAAACAAAATGATTCTTGGAGCCATAGTTGAAGCACTTGCCCTTGGACTTGGAAGCAAATTTCTCCTTGAATGTCCTCATCTTCTTCATGAGAAGAGCCAAGTCCGCACTCAAGTCATCTTCATCATCATCCTCATCATCTTCAAGCACTGCCTTCTCCTTGCTCTTCTTGCTTTTGATAGGCTCTTGCTTCTCAACTTGAAGAGCTTGGTTGGATGGCTGTGGATCATCCAAACCCAACTGGTAGCTCTCAAAAGCAGTGATCTTCCCAAGCACTTCCTTGATTGTCTTGGTCTTGAGGTCACCTTGCAAGGTATATATGATGATGTACTCATACTTGGGATCTTTGAGCCACCTCACAAATCTTCTAATGGCCTCCACAGGCTTGAGCTTGAAGTCATCCCCAAGAGCATTGATCTCCTCCACTAGCACATGAAAATGAAAATAAATAGTGTTAGCTCTCTCATGTGGCAATCTAGTGAAGTTATCATACTTGTTCTTCAGCACATAGTATCTTTCCTCTTTCATATCACTAGTACCATCATGAATACCCTGAAAATCTCAGTCTAGATACCATGTGTTGTCGAACCCGCATCCAATCTAGCAAACACATCCTTAGAGATGCATGCAAATAGAGCATTCTTGGCCTTAGCGTTGTGCTTAACAAATTTAGGATCAAGCGGGTTCATATCCGCATCCAAATCATGGGTCACCTTCCATATCTCTGGATCAAGGGACTCAAGTTAGGCTTGCATTTGAGCCTTCCAATAGCTGTAGTCCTCACCATTGAATATGGGAGCACTCCCCATCTCTCCCGGTATCCTTACTCAAGGCAGTGAAGCCTATAGATTGAGCACTTGGCTCTGATAGCAATTGTAAGGACCAAAGGCATACCGAGAGCGGGGGAGGGGGGGGGGGGGTTGAATTGATAAGCCGACCACAAATTTGAATACTTCAATTTCACACCACATGAACTCGGTGATCATTGCAACCTTACAATTCTAGTAGTCCAAGACCCTCCACAGCTAGTGTTCTTGATGAGTGTAAATGCGGAAACTAAACACACTAGCCTACGCAAGCCACAATTCAACCTAGTCACTAGAGCACAATTATGGAATAGTAAAGAGGGGATCAAGGAATGCTCATGATTTTTTTCTGAGGTCTTCGAAGGATGACGCCTTCCCCAAATCCTCGTTGGACCACTCCGGCCAGAGTGCTGGTCCCCTCGCCACCAAGTCAATTTCTTGCACACAAGCCCACAACCACTCTCGGAGTGAAGACACGGTCGCGTCACCGCTGCCACCAAGGCACAAACTCGCCTCCCTCGAGAACTTGCCGAACTCTCCGAACTGACACGGGCGCTCACTAGCAATGCCCCTTTCAACGGCGGGCTCAAACCGTGTACAAACATGTGACAGCATTCACAACCAATCATGATAGGCTCGATCACCGCCATATAACTGGTCTATCTCTTACCATAGACCAAGAGTAAAAACCTGGATCACACCCTCAAGGACACCCTAGCCCTGATGTGGATAGATGCTCGAGTGTTTCTCACTAGCACTCTCAAGATATCGAACATTCTTTCCTAGTGCTCTCCTCTTTTCCTCTTGGCTCTTACCAAATGCTCCGAGCTGTTCCACTGGCCAAGAGAGGTCTCCAAGACCCAGCAACAAAGTCATATAGGCTTCTAAACTCAAACTAGTCGTTGCTCCACAAGATCACCTTCTGGACACTGACCAGACTATCCAATCACTGCCTGACCAGACCATCCGGTAACTGGTGGAACGCCTCCTAGAGCCGTTGGCTTGACTATGCCCAGAAGATCTCCAACTGATCGGACCATCCAATCAATAGACCGGACCATCCGGTATGTTCCTGTTCACCAATTCTAGAGAGCTCCTAAAATGCTTCATCTCTGTTCTACTCACCGTCCGGTCTATAGACCGTACTGTCCGGTCTCTATGGTTTCCAGCACATACAAATTCCTCATGAAGTCTTCTCTCTGAACTGCCTTCTCCTCTGATGACCGTACAGTCTGGTCTCCGTCGACCCCTCTGTTCGGTCACTCTGTCCATAAGCTAAAACTCCTCGTCCTCGATTGACTTCATTTATCGGCTTCTTCCAACAGCTCCTTAGCTTCTCCACCGTCACCTACTGCTTGTGATTTCACTGAGCATCCATACACATCACCGAATAGCATGACCTAGATGCCCTTGATAGTCCAGTTTTTCCTATGGACTCAAATCCCAAACAACTGGATAAGTGTTCCAAACACTTGCCCCACAGCTTGTCCTTAGCCTTGATCCAACTCCATCAACCCTTGTGCTCCATCAAGCTCATGAAGCCTCCATGCTTACGGTCATTGTCATCAATCGCCAAGACAACCATCATCAATAAGATTTGTAGTAGAGTTTATAGATGATTCCTACATAGACAACACTCGTGTAGATATTAGCCCATGTTGGAATTTGCTACGCTCTAAAGATGAATTCAATTAATTCCGCAAGTGCACGGAACACTATTGTAGCATTTCACCCGGGAGTATTCCAGGGTATCGTATTTCTCCTCAGGAAAGCAAGGCGTCAGAGTATCGAGAGTTAACAATCTTATGTCTATAAGAAAATCACCAACCAAACCACAGCAGGGATGAAGATAATGAGTGGGTCATATGGTGGACGCATCAGGAGAAGATCACACTACAGGTATTTAACAGAGAAAGGTACAGCTAGTTGGGAGGACAAGAAGCCAAGTTGGATTTCCTAAGTAACGATGTTCTAAAAATTCCAAGACAAGCGTTAAGTGTGGCTTCTAGAGTTCCACCATTTACTAGCAATTCTATGGCTCACATTTAGTTCACTTAGGTGCACGAAAACGATCCACTAATACAGGTCGGTAACTAACCTCTGTACTAGTGGGTACACTATCGCTAGATAACCCTGGTTGAGACTTTATGGTGGATTACTAAAGGGATGGACAGGGCTGTCACCACTTGCCACCTACCACACAGCCCGTGGGGACGAATGCATAACCAGCTAGCATTTACATAGGCACCACGCCTACATTCACACTAGATATTATTTCGTAGATATTTGCGGAAGAATAGCCGGGAAATAACTAAGTCTAAAACCCTTACTCTGGACGGCGACTCAATTAAGTCATAGCCGGGAAACCCGTGAACATGTAAATCATGGAAACACTCTCCAAAGGTGCAACTAGGAAACAACTACGAAGCTTAAGAAGGCAGTATCGGACTTGGATAAATAAAAAAACAAACATCTTTCTATCTGAGGCATAAGTCTGATAGAAGAAAAGATACAAGAGAACTTATACCAAGGCTTCCAAGACAAATCCGGATTCCCAAGAAGAAGCTCTCAACCTGACTCTAACTCCCAAGCTAACTATCCTATTTTACATTATAGCAGAAGTAGTGGAAAAGTAGTCTTCTTGATGTGTTTCTTTGTTGATTCCTTTCTTCTATCGATTTTCCCCCTCTATTTATAGGTGGCAATAGGCAGGGGGTACTTGTAGGTGAAGTAGAGTCGGCAGGTCGAAGTCGGTCCACCGGATGGTGGGCCATGCCGAGCGGCATGCACCGCAGGGCAGCAGGCAAGGCCGAGCGGCCCTTGGATCATGTCGGTTTCTTGGCCGACCTTCTCCCGAGGGCTTGGATTTGGTCCCGATGGCGGTTGTTTAGTCGGTTGCCACTTGATGGCCTTCTTTCCTTTGGAATATTTCACGTGTCTTGGTCTAGGAGGAGAAAATGGCATCATGGTGGAGTATTTTGCAGAATCGGCCGGGTGATGATTTCAGCCGTAAACGACCCTGTCAGCCGGATGCTGATTTCAGCAATAAACAACCCTGTCGGCCGGGTCCTGATTTCAGCCGTAAACGACCCTATCGGCTAGTAAAAATGGCTGTTTCATAGTGGTGATCGGCCGACGGGATGTTTCTTTGTGTTATTGCATATTTTGGCCCTTTTATACCTACAAACACATATCTCACCAAAACTCGTGGAATCTTATTAGTTTAAATAAATATTTATTGAACTAAGGTCTTGCATTTCCCGACTGGTTGGTGGCCGATATTGGGTTTTATGCGCCGCCAACACCTCCCCAAGCTTAAACCTTTGCTCGTCCTGAGCAAATTAAACTCAGAATTGATAGATCAGGAGTTGCTTCAATATTAGCGTCCTGCAAGAATCAAGTGCACAAACACATACTCCAACACAATATGGGTAAGTGTAAACCAGCACAATTTTGTTACTAAGTCATTCTCATTGTACAGCTAGGCTTATTGGCATTTTATGACCTTGTCACAAGCGGTTGAAGTCTAGAACGGCTAGTTTGGACTTTGTCATGCAGTCTCCTACTTGATCATGAGCCCAAAGTTTTTATAATGCTGCATAAGATTGAAAATCTTCCCTCTTGGTGCAATCTCCCACTATGACTCTCATATCTCAAAAGGTGTATTTCCTTACCAAATGCACATCCTACTTTCTAAAAGTTTGGTTTAAATATGTGGAGCTTGGTAGGATGGCGCATTTAGCATCCATGTACTGTTAAGCTAAGAGATAGTCCTAGTGAAAATACATTGCACTTCCTTATTCCAATCATTTATAAATGATGTCCAAGGAAGAGGGAGAGAATGGACTCACGCGAAGGAATGGGCTAGCACAATTGCAAAGGTCTTGGGTGCAGATTTATCCCAAAGACTGGATTTTTGTGCTAGAGCGAAACAAAGGTCCTTTACTTTTGCTCAAAGAGATATTTATTTTATTTTTGAATGAACCTTGAAACTTTTTGGTAAAGCACATTCATGAGAGCTGATAAACTTTTGCTTTCTTTTCTTTCTTTCTTTCTTTGTTTCTTTCTTTCAGCTCTCATGGTGTAAAGAAGCAAATTCAATGGTTCAAATTTTTCTTTTCAAACTTTTCCTAAGCAATTGTCTGGGAGGACCATAATCTTTTAACGGGACCAAAGGCTCGCTAAAAGAAAGATTTTGGTTAACATGCTTGGTGGAGTAGATCTATGATTCCGATGTGGAAACCGCATAACCAAGAATGATTAATTTGAGAACTCAAATATAACGTGAAGGAAAATGATTGGCCTTGGAAATGCAAGTCCCTCATAAGGATCAAATCCTAACTAAACTCAATGCATGCATAAATGGCGTAGACACGGTTTTGCTAATCAATATTTGGCCGCGGTAGGAAATTGTCTATCATTGGGAAGATGTGCACCAAGTAGAGGGTTTTTGTTGCAGCATGGTTTTGAAAGAAATCATTGGACTCTAATCATAAGGAAATCACAGACTCATCCAAAATATGCCATATGATAAACTCCAACAACTAGACTTGGTGTTTATTAGCCATTTCGCACCCACTAAAACATAGAGGGACTAGCGTTATCATCATGCCGCTCTACCATTACCCAAAAAAATGAGGAGTAGAGGTTGTATACTTGAGACTCAAAGGAAGCTAATAGAGCAACTATTCATCATTTCCATAGGCAAGGTAGAGACCAAGTTCTCAATTTTATTTGAAAACAATATATCATTTTTGCAAATTTTTATGACTTTCGATAAGACAACAAGGTGAATCTTTTTATTTTTTTTTTCAGAATAAAGCAACTAGATAGAGGGGAGAGAGGAGAAGGATTTGATGGCAAACCTTGGTTTATGTACCTCCCCAAGCTTAGGGCTTTGCAAGATTTATGTTTAAAAGAGGTGGTCACTGTAGCGATGGATACTCCAGGTTCATAGTAGACACCCTTCAAATGTTTGCCATACCTTGCATCTTTTTTTTATAGCATTCAAGAGCAGGCTTTGAAAGCTTAAGCCTTTCGCCGGCCGACTAAAGTGGTCGGGCAGCAGCACCTCGCCGGGCGGCAAAACATGGTCGATCGGCATGCTCACTTGATCCTGCTGTTGCGTGCTTGCTTTGTTGTTAATGGGAGTGCAACGCGGAGTAGAGCCATGTGCTCTTTTTACAAATCTTGGTCATGGCGAGACCCTCCTTTTTTTGCAAATTGTTTCAAGGGCAACAGTGCTCCTACTTTAGCCATCCACGGCCTAAATATCTTGCTCCCTGCATAGATTAGGTAAGAGAAATGGAGAAAAGTAGGCCGAGTGGCCATATTTGGCCGGGCGGCGGTTAGTGGCAAGGCGGCCACATTCGACATGAAAACTGCCCAGCCAGGTGATCATTTTTCATGAAAAATGACCCCCCCAGGCCTTGATTTCAGCCAAGTAATTACGTGGCCGGGTTAGCATCCTGGACAGCCAGTCATGAGGTCATCCAACATGAAACGGCCTCCCGGTCGATGATCTTGGCTAGGTATTGGCCTGACGGGTTTAACAACCCGGGGAGTCGGCCTGTCGATCACTTGGCCTAGAAATCAGCCAGTTGGTTGATGATCTCGGCCGGGGTAGCACCGAATGGTTTTTAGTTTTTTTACATTTTATTTTTCTATTATCCAGATTTAATCAGTAAAATAAACAAGAAAAAACAACCTAATCTAATGGTACATATGAGGGATATTAAAGGAGGATAAGTATCGGTTACCTTCCGATGAGGGTTCGGTTTTTACATCCCAAACGAGGCGGTCTCCTTTTGCCATACCTGAATCTTCTTTTTGGCCTCTATGGCGGTGACTTTTTGAGTTTTCTATTGTCCATCCTTTTGCCATACCATGTCTAATTTGATCAATTACGGACGCATCAATCAAAGCATCATAGAGAGATGACTATTTTTATGTTGTTCAGTTTATCATACAAGTGAGTGCGATATGCAACCAAACAAGGAACGCTTATCACAGCCACAATTATACAATAGAAGGAATATTCTATATCATACTCATACATGGGCCACACAACCAAGCAATGAATGCATAGACCAATATGTGATATGATAAGAATGTAACATTAGTTGTACACAAAACAATTGAATCAATATCCATGTTTTCCAAATAGATAGATGGGGGACAAGATATTGGGTCTGACCTCCTCCAGAACAAAGCTAAAGTAATGATGATTCATTGAGAAGGATCAACGCACCACGGGCTCTTCTTTTGGGAAAAAACGCTGCAAGGTCATGGTGACTTTGTCCTGTTTGAATTTGCTCAATAGACAATCTATATTAGTCTCAAAATCTTAGCCATTGCTTCCCTGGCAACGGTGCCAGAAATGCTTGTTGGTGTTTGCTACACTCGAAAGATAAATTCAATTAACTCCGCAAGCGCACGTAACACTATTGTAGCATTTCACCTAGGAGTATTCCAGGGTATCGTATTTCTCCTCAGGGAAGCAAGTTGTAAGAGTATCGAGAGTTAACAATCTTATGTCTATAAGAAAATCACCAACCAAACAACGACGGGGATAAAGATAATGTGTGTCATATGGTGGAAGCATCAAGAGAAGACCACACTACAGGTATTTAATAGAGAACGGTATAGCTAGTTGGGAGGACAACGAGCCAAGTTGGATTTCCTAAGTAATGATGTTTTAAATTTTCCAAGACAAGCGTTAAGTGTTGCTTCTCGAGCTGCACCATTTACTAGCGATTCTACGGCTCACATTTTGTTCACTTCGGAGCACAAAAATGATCCACTAATATGGGTCAGTAACTAACCTCTGTACTAGTGGGTATACTATCGCTAGACAACCCTGCTTGAGACTTCCCGAACGTGGTGGATTACTAAATGGACGGACAGGACTGTCACCACCTGCCGCCTACGACACAGCTCATGGGGATGAATGCATAACCAGCAAGCATTTACATAGGCTCCACGCCTACATTCACACTAGATATTCTTCCGTAGGTCTTTGCGGAAGAATAGCCGGGAAATAACTAAGTCTAAAACCCTTACTCAGGACGGCGACTCAATTAAGTCCTAGCGGGGAAACCCGTGAACATGTAAATCATGGAAACACTCTCAAAAGGTGTAACTAGGAAACAACTACAAAACTTAAGAAGGCAGTATCAGATTTGGATAAATAAAAGAACAAATATCTTTATATTTGAGGCATAAGTCTGATAAAAGAAAAGATACAAGAGAACTTATACAAAGGCTTCCAAGACAAATCTGGAGTCCCATGGAAAAGCTCTCAACCTGACTCTAACTCCCAAGCTAACTATCCTATTCTACATTGTAGCAGAAGTAGTTGGAAAGTAGTCTTCTTGATGTGTTTCTTTGTTGGTTCCTTTCTTCTGCCGATTTCCCCCTCTATTTATAGGTGGCAATAGGCACCCCTTGGATCATATCGGTTTCCCGACCGACCTTCTCCCGATGGCTTGGATTTGATCCCGATGGCAGTTGTTTAGTCGGTTGCCACTGACTCTCTTCTTTTGGGGCCGATAGGCCTCATGCGCTGGCAACCCTCGGTAGTAAACCCAGGCCAGGCAGCACGCTAGGCCGGACGGTGGCCCATGTCGGGCGGCAGCCTTGGCCGGGTGCCGACCCTTGTCGGGTTGCCTCTTGTCCTCTCCCAGTTAGGCCACTTGATGGCCTTCTTTTCTTTGCCATATTTCATGTGTCTTAGTCCGGGAGGAGAAAATGGCATCATGGTGGAGTATTTTGTAGAATCGGCCGGGTGATGATTTCAGCCGGCCAGGTGATGGTTTCAGCCGTAAATGACCCTGTCGGCCGGTGCTGATTTCAGCAGTAAACGACCCTGTCGGTCGAGTCCTGATTTCAGCCGTAAACTACCCTATCAGCCAGTGAAAATGGCTGCTTCACAGTAGTGATCGGCCGACGGGGTGTTTCTTCATGTTTTTGCATATTTTGACCCTTTTATACCTGCAAACACATATCTCACCAAAACTCGTGGAATCTTATTAGTTTAAATAAATATTTATTGAACTAAGGTCTTTACCTTGCATTTCCCGACCAGTTGACGGCCGATATTGAGTTTTATGGACCGCCAATAGTCCACAATTTCATAGTTGTCATTAATCTCTATTATAAAGGCTAAACATCCCTTCCTATATGTGTTACCCTGAGATAGTCTACCTGCCCCCTTTCTCCTCCCTTGGATCTATCCGCTGATTCAAATCTGATCATTAGATTAAGTTTGGTCCCACAATTAGAGTGTTACATGTCCCATGTTTACACGAAAATACACATAATCTGCCCGAAAATCTTGAACTTTTTTCACCGGCCGCGAGGCATACCCACCCGCCATACCCATGCCTCCCACCCGTCAATTTATGGAAACGTTTCCTTCTGTTCGGAGAGCTTTCCTAACTGTTGCCGTGCAGCGCATCCAGTGCGTCCTTAATTGTCTCAAGCTTTCCATCCTTCGCTTGCATGCATGGCCAAATCAGACGCAATTCTTCCCGCTAATTATGGCCCTGCGTAAAGGCCTTCCTTGATTTCCTCACGCTTTCCATTCTTGATTAAAATTGCCTTAGCGACAAACTTCGCCCGGCAGCACGGTTCTGCAATCGGAAGAGAGTGGCTCACATTTTGGCATGCACGTCTCTCTCCCTGGACTTTGAAAGCAGTGGCAGCTCGCTCGAAACATTGGTGTCACGCGGCGGCGGCTCGCCGGATTCCTCGACGTTCGAGGACTACGCGCACTGTCCGCTTGCTGAATCCCTCGGCGTCCGAGGACTACGCACATGAGGCCGTTCTCATCTCCTGCTTGCGGTGATTGCATCTCGTCGACTTTTCGACACTGCTCTCAGCAGGTTGGCCATCTACGGTGACAATCAGTGTTGGCGATCGCTGCTCTCCCTGCACGCCGGGGCCTGCGGCAGGGAATCCGCGTTCATCTCTAATCGCGCACAGGAGGATGGAACCCTAACCAAGTTACCGAACTGTTTTTGCTCGCTCCTCCTGAATAATTCCATGTTCGATTGTTCCCTCTGTTTTTTCCTCTGCAATGTCTGAATGTTCGCTTGGTCCATCAGTTCTTGTTAATTTCGTAGCTGCAGCGTTCACTGCTTATTAAGGTGCACAATTCTGTCATGGATTTTCATCGGCTGTATGCCTGTTCTTTGGTTTTGATTCCATGGCACAATGTATGCCACACTGCCCGAGTAGATGTAGTTTCGTCACCCAAAAACTTGAGTAGACGATAGGGTTTACCTGGCTTCACCATGTTGTTTCAGGGTTCGGTACTTTGGTCATCTCGTGCAAGGTGGTTTATCAATGATCGGTTTATTTGAGTACTTCCAACTGTGGGACATCATCCAATACTTCATCATCACGCAGGAAGATGACTCATTTGTTTGGAGAATGGGCAGTTCGGGGTCGTTCTCATTAAAGTCAGCATATCAGCCTTTCTTTCAGGGCGCTGTTACTTTTGAACCTTGGCGGCGAATTTGGAGAAGTTGGGCACCGGGAAAATGTAAAGTGTTCTTGTGTTTGGCAGTTCGGGATAGATGTTGAACAGCGGATCGTCTAGCTAAACGGAATTTATCTAATCCCAACAAGTGTCCTTTTTGTGATCAGGCTGATGAAACCGTGCAACACTTACTGACTTCTTGTGTTCTCGCAAGAGAATGTTGATTCAAGGTGCTAGCTCCTCTTGGTCTCTCATCAGCTGTGCCCAGAAACCATAATCACAATTTCTCAGATTGGTGGAGAAGAGCAGTTAAGAAAGTGCCCAAGGCCAAGAGAAAAGGATTCAATTCGGTGGTGATTTTAGTTGCTTGGCTTTTATGGAAACACAGAAATGCATGTGTTTTTGAAGGGTCCAGTCCAGACTTGAGATCCATTCTTCGTTCCTATGATACTGAGCATCATTTGTGGTGCTTAGCAGGGGCCAAAGGACTGGCATCTCTGGGTCGTAGTGAGCTGACAGGATAGTTAGCTAGTCAGTGTTAGGGTCAGGTCTTGCCTATTTTTGGTTTTTTTATCAAGTTCTCTCTTTTTTGTTTTGTAAAAACTCTCTTGCAGCTCGGCCAGGAGCATGAGAGTTTTCCTGTAAGGGGCCGTTTTTTCCTCTTAATGCAATAATATGCTCTCCTACGTATTCGAGAAAAAAAAATCTCTTTTCCCTGCAAAAATTCTTTTGTGGCGTTTGTTCTGAACTGTTTAGGCATTCAGCAGTACGGTCTGATCGTTTTTCTCATGGTGCTGCAGTGGTTGGAAAACAAAAATGATTGCTGTCGGATACCTCTAGGAGATCTTACAAATAATATATGCAGTGGTAAGTGTAAACTGAAAATTAATTTCTTGAACGTAATAGTCTGGAGTTTGCAAAGTAACTTATGTTTTGCCCTTCTCAGATCAGAAGACTCTCCCAACAATGATCAAGCATCTCAGAAGCGTGCACGTGATAATGAACGACAACGTAAAAGATGTGAGAATCAACGATTGTTGCAGAAGGTGATACTTTTTGTACTCCTTTCATATATTTGGCATTTATATATCATGCTTTTCATATATTATAGTGCGTAAAAGCTGTGAGAACAAACGATTGGTTGTTTTGGTTAATAGTCGCATCGTGCGTGTCGCATGTGCGTGCCACACGTGCAAAAGACTAGTCACCAAAACATCCATACCTCAGGGATCCATTCATCAATGGTCATAAAGCTTACAACATGTAGTTTTTCACTTGCCATTTTATCACTTTTTCTTCAACTGGGGTTGTCAACATGAGTATAAATCTGAGCACATCTACCTTGAGCTGATGACTATGAATGTTAATCCTCTTGATTGTTGACGGTCCTTAAATACCAAAATTGACCGTTGATTATCTGCATGAAAGAGCTAAAATAATAAACAAACATAATGGTAGGGATTTATTACTAATAAATTCCACAAGCATTGGTGAATATTTGAGTGCAGGTGAATTATCCACGAATTATGGGCAATTCCATGTCATCAATCCAAGAAAATACTGATCCGGCCAATCAGGAGCCTGCACAAGGATTACATACGTGGATGGACGGGATTCCCTCGCGCAACTCAGGAGAACACCGACCTTAAATAGGAGTGGACCCACCTACTTGTGACCCAAAGAAAGCACAAGGCCAATGGGCCCAGGGCCAGGTCGGCCGACCTCCCCCCTTGGTCGCTCGACCTAGTATTGAGGCGGTTAGGCTCGAGCTTCCACGTGCACTTCCTCATCTATTTCCTGAAGTTGGTGCATGTGAGTTCCGTGGCGGTTACTCCTAGAAACCGACCTATGGGCCCTATATAAAGAGAGGAGGGGCATCACACTCACACACATACATCCAAGAGAAGAGAGCCACACTCCAAAGGTGTAGTACTACCTAGTTTAGTAAGTAGAATAGGTGGAGAGTGAAGAGAAGTGTAGGAGTGGAGCTTTGCCTATGGGCCCTCTACTCCAACCTTGTAACTCGGTGAAGCCTTGCCTTATTAAGTAAGTCCTTGAGATTATTTATGTTCTTTAACTTTCTTATTTAAGTAAGTTGAATGCTTATTTACTTGTGGGTTCAAAGTCTTATATCCTATATAGGTTGTTTAGTCAAAGTGATGGCTTAGCTAAATAGTGATTATTAACTTAGGCATGGTTCTTAGGTTAGAAATCATCTTTGATCACATTGTAATCCACGGTTTGTTGAGGTAGGTAGTAGGTGGTGACAACTCTATCTCTCCATTGTACTCCTTCACATTCGGTTTCCACGTGTGACCAAGACGGGTTGCCTTGTGTATGTCGGGCATGAATCCGTGCACGAAGCAATAATTGAAGCCTCAACCTTATTGATTTAGAAATCTATCCATAGATAAACCTCTCTATCCTACACCAACATTTATCTCTTGTGTCCTTGGACTGACTAGAACTTTAAGATTTATCCATACCGTTCCTTGGATTGATAACCCTTGGAATACTCCGTTGGGAAAGTGCTACAATGGTATTTCTATGCGCTTGCATATTTATCTGTGATCATTAAAAATACCAACAAGCATTTCTGGCGCTGTTGTCGGGGAATAGTTGTCATTTTGTCCTAGAATCCTAGTCGTCCTCGTATCTATTTTTCTTTTATTTTATTTCTTTCCTTTGTACCATGGACGGACCTTGTACATCTAGTCTATCCACCCCCAAGGCGAGTTCTACAAACCTCCTTTGTCTCGAAAGGCGATCCTGGCAAATTATTTTGAACTCAGCCCTGGCTTTATAGCCATGGTTCGGGAACAACCCTTCTCTAGGCTACTTAGTAAAAGCCCGTATTTACACCTGCGTGAATTTGAGCTACTGTGCACATGCCTAAAACTCAGGGGTGTCTCACAGGAAACTCTTAAGTGGAAATTGTTTCCCTTTTCCCTCAAGGATAAAGCAGAACAATGGTACACACATACCGCGGGTAGGGTGAATGGTTATTGGGTGACACGACAAGATACATTCGGTCTTGCGTTCTTCCCACTGTCATGTATCACCGCTCTGCGTTCGGAAGTCCTTAGCTTCTAGCGGAGAGAGAAGGAGTCTATAGGTGCAGCCTGGGCTAGATTTACATTGTTAATCTACTTTGGCCCAGACTTGTCCATTCCCGACCATGTACTTCTACAACGTTTTAATATGGGTCTGGACAAGGAATCTGCCCTATACCTTAACACTTCCGCCGAAGGATCGTTCGTGCATAAAACACTAGCCCAAGGAAGGGAGATCCTTGAGCGTATTCTTGAAAATACATCCTTCCTAGTCGAAGACAAAGAACCACCGACGGGACACGTCAAATCCAATGACAAGATCCAAAATCCTACCGAGCCAGAGCCTGTAGCTTCTACATCCTTAGACTCAGATTTAGAAACCTCGTCTGAACCACCCAATTCAGAGGATGAGGAGCCGTCACCCTCTGACTCACCATTCAAATTCGAGGGTAGTCTATTTGAAGACTGTGGGAATGCGTCAAATTATTAAATACAGGCAAAATTGTTTGCTCCTGACATTCCCACTTGTCCGCATGACAAGGTGTTTCTTTAAGAAACAGTCCGGGAGCTAACCTCAATTATGAGTGATGCATGGTCAAGGGAGATTGAGCCTTCTTTTGACATCCTCAAAATAAGTCCTCCCTCTTCCTTCACCCAACTCTATGTCATAGGGACACAGGTAATAGCCTGGTACAATCCCACTATTAGTGCCAACATAATGTCAGATTCTTTTGCATTCACCCATGTGAATGATGTGCTGCTGACATCAACATGTAAAACCTTCAAAACCTCCAAAGAAAAATTGTTGGAAGGGATTGGAATTTTGCATGGAGTGTCTGTAGGACACAAAATCGTCGAGGCCATCTTAGATTTCCACCTTTTGGAGATCCAATATTTTGACATCCTAATCGAGTATCCTATTGAGAAATTTCTTAGAGATGTCCTGAATTTAGGACGCCTAGACGTTAAACTCGGGGGTAGGATATTTTTGTGCTGATCACACGATCAAAGAACAGCATTGCTGAACCTCCCCCGATAGAGAGCCAATTGAGGAAGTGATGGCCATATTCCCAGTCGTGTCCCCTGACTCCCTTCTTGAAAAAGAAGTGGGGGATTATATTTAGGAAGACAATGAGCTACATGAAACCATAGATTTTCCTAAACAAGCGCCAGGGCCTTGCCCTCCAATTGAGCTCAAAACCTTACCTCCAGGCCTATGTTATGCTTTTCTTAATGGTGACACGGAAACTCCTGTCATCATCAGCGACAAGCTTTCAGAAGAAGAAACCCGCAGGCTAATTGCTATCCTAGAAAAGCATAGATCCGTGCTAGGCTACTCGCTCCAAGACCTTAAGGGAATAAGCCCTGTAGTTTGCACACACCACATTCCCATTGACTCTGATAGTATACCTTCTAGGGAGCCTCAGCGTTGACTGAACAATGTGATGCGGGAAGGTGTGAAGAAGGAGGTGCTTAAATTATTACACGTCGGGATTATTTATCCCGTCCCGCATAGTGAGTGGGTAAGCCCTGTCCATGTAGTGCCTAAGAAAGGAGGAATGATGGTCGTTACAAATGAAAATAATGAACTTACCCCTCAATCATCACGGGATGGAGAATGTGCATTGACTATAGGAAACTCAACAAGGCCACAAAGAAGGATCATTTCCCTCTTCCCTTTATTGATGAAATGTTGGAGCGATTGGCGAAACATTCCTTCTTTTGCTTGCATGACAGGTATTTCGGATATCACCAAATTCCCATCCATCCCAATGATCAAACCAAGGCGACATTTACATGTCCGTATGGCACCTATGCCTATCGTAGGATGTCGTTCAGGCTATGTAATGCACCCGCTTGTTTTCTGCGATGCATGAAGTCTATTTTCTCAGACATGATCGAGGAAATCATGGAAGTCTTCAGCGATGACTTCTTTGTTTATGGCAAAAACTTTGATCATTGTCTAGAGAATTTAGACAGAGTCATGCAAAGTCGTGAGAAGGACCTGATACTAAATTGGGAAAAGTGCCATTTTATGGTCGAGAAGGCATTGTCCTTGGACACTTAGGGTCTGAGAGGGGGATTGAGGTGGACAGAGCAATATTGAAGTTATAGAAAAGCTTCCACCTCCAATAAATGTAAAAGGCGTCTAAAGTTTTTTTGGTCATGCGGGGTTCTACCGATGATGATTCTATAAAGATTTTCCTCAAATCACTAGAAATCATGTGTGATGAGTGCCTTAAAGCTTTCAATACTCTGAAAAAAGCACTCATCTCAACACCAATTATCCAACCCCCTAATTGGTCACCATCCTTTGAAATCATGTGTGATGCTAGTGATTATGCTGTTGGGGTGGTTTCAGGCCAAACCAATGACAAGAAGCATCATGCTATAGACTACGCTAGCAAAACCATGACCAGACCACAACTCAATTATGCAAGAACTAAAAAAGAACTCCTGGCCATTGTCTTTGCTATCGATAAGTTTAGATCTTACTTAGTAGGAGCCAAGGTCATTGTTTACACTGACCATGCTGCACAAAAATATTTGCTCACTAAGAAAGATGCTAAGCCTAGGCCAATAAGATGGATTCTTCTACTCGAAGAATTTGATCTAGAAATTAGAGATAAGAAGGGAGTAGAGAATTAGGTCACGGATCATTTGTCCCGTATTCAAGTTACTTACATGTAGGACCTGCCTATCAATGATTACCTCCGTGATGACATGCTACTGAAGGTGACAGACTCCAACCTCTGATATGCGACATTGTCAATTTTTTATTGTCACAGGATATGTGCCACCAGGGGAGAACAAAAAGAAGCTTATCCTAGAGAGTCGTACTCACCATTGGGACGACCCGTACCTCTACAAAGTTTGTGCAGACTGTTGATGGTCACTAAATACCAAATTGACCGTTAAATACCTATAGAAAATAATAAAAGTAAAGGACCAACATAGTGGTAGGAGTTTATGACTGATGAATTCCACATGTGGTGGTGAATATTTGCTTGCAGGTGATTTACTCACGTAATTGAAGTAAAATCCATGTCATCATAGAAGAAAGCACACTTCTGACCAATCATAACGCAACACAAGGATCCATGGGCCCATAAACAGAGCAAACCGACGTTCCACTCGGCCTAATGGTGATAACTGACGAAGGGACCCACCTATCAGTGCCCAGAGGAAGTGGGGTACGAAAGGAGCTGACTCATGTTCGGCCAAACACACCTATTCGGACTAATAGAGGGTGGGCCCCCTTGTCTTCCGCTTCCATGTGGCGCCCGTTACCGCCTTTTTAATGTCTGTTGGCCCGGTTAGGGCAGCAGTTACCACTTGAGTAACCGCATTTGGGCCCTATATAAGGAGGGAAGTGCCTCCACTCTCCACACATTTTAAAATTAGCTTAGTTCTTCATTTCTTAAAGGCTTTAGCACTGCCAAAGTTCTTAGAAAATAGGGAGAGAGTGAGGGGAAGTTCAGAGGAGGAGTGGGCCTGTCCACCTATTCAACACACTTGTACCTCGACGGATGCTTGCCATATTTAGTAAGTCTTCATGATTCCTTTCTTGGTACTTAAGTTTCCTTTTTAGCTAAGTTTAATACTTAGTTGCTTTGCTCGCTTAGTGCTCTATTTAGTTAGAGACCTCAGTCTTATATCATCGTAGCTAAAGATTAAACGAGTAATTGAAAGCATAGACGTGGTGTCTAGGTTGTAGGTTACCTTTGTTTATCGCATAGTCCTTGGATTGCTAGAGGTAGGCAGTAGGTGGTGACAGCCCTATCTGTCCTTTGAAATCCTCCATGTTCGGCTACGTAGTAGGCTCTTGGCTGCAATCACACTGTGGATGCAGGGGAAAACCGGATGCCCAATGCAAGCAACCTAGTAGTACTCTTTCCTTAATTTGGACCTTATACCTGTTAGGAATCCTCTCTACCCAACGCCACATTTATCTTGGTGTCCTCGGTCAAACTAGAACAGAAGATTGAGCACAAAAGTTCCCTGGGGATTCGATACCTTGGAATACTCCTGGGTGAAAGTTACTTCGGTATCCGTACGCTTGTGGATTTATTCTGTTGTTGTTAAAATACCTAACAAGCTTTCTGGCGCCATCACCGAGGAATGGTTGCTGTTTGATCTTCAAACCTAGTTCGCCCTTGTTGACGGTCCTTAAATGCAAAATATGACCGTCGTTTACCCGCAAGAATCACACAATTTGATCACCACCTTAGTGGTAGGAATTTATTGCTAATTATTTCCACAAGTTTTGGTGACTTTGTGTATGCAGGAAGCAACCCATGGAGTTTAAATAAAATTCAAGGAAATTCAAGGAGAAAGCACACTTCCGGCCAATCAGGAGCAAGCACACGGATTAAGGAGCCCACCTTCAGCGCTTAACCGACGTAACTCCCCGTAAAACCGCGCAAACCGTTGTCAGGGCCCATAGGACAGCGACCTGGAGAAAGCACAGGCCAGGAGGGGCCACCCCCAGGTCGGCCGACCTGGTCAGGTCGGGCGACCTGGCCGGGCGCCCTCTCCGCCTGGGCTTCCACGTGTTGGCTCCTCAGGACTCCCTGATGGCGGTTTGGGGGGATTCCGTGGCGGTTACTCCTCTGAAACGGACGTTAGGAGGCTATAAATAGAGGGTGAGGGCCTTCACTCCAACACACACCACAAGAAGCATTTCTCTCTTTCTAGTAGTAGTTCTTGGAGTTTTAGTGGAGTTAGGCTGAGTCTAGAGCTCTCTAGTCCCAAGTCTTCACTTGGAATTGGTATGGCTCTTGTATCTTTTCCCTTTTGTAAGACTTTGCTCTTATCAATATATATATCTTTTCTATATAGTTGTGCTTGGGTCATGAGTTTCTTGTTTGATATTGTGATCCATATATGTGATAGTATAGTCTACTTGTGTGATAGTAGTTTATATTTATTATACTACTATTGTCATGCTAGTTATATACCGTCACTATAGTCTAGTTTATATGTTATAGTCTCTATGCTTAGTTTTAGCTGATAAAGTATAGCATGGGTTTGGTGATCGTATTCTTACGGTAACTCTGCCTCGTTCATAGTAATCGCGGAGGGGCAGAGTGCTCTTTGGTCATGCAAGTATGGTACTTGGGTGACTGATTTGCATCAATTATTCGTTAGTCTACTGGTTCGTTGAGGTAGGCGGCAGGTGGTGACAGCCCTGTCCGTCCTTTGAAATCCTCCCCGCTAGGCTAGTGCGTAGGCTCTTGGCGGAAGTCGCCTGTGGATGCAGGGGTAGGTCCGTGCCTGAAGTGCTATACTATTGACTGATGAACCTGAGTGTGGGTCTGTATGTATTCTACTTAGGCTATGCAACTGTATAGGAATATATAGTAGGAGTAGCTTAGCCTAGTCTTTCCTCCACTAGACTTTATTTATTTAGTAGGAATCTTCTGTGTGTGTCACACTACCCGGTTATTATCATGTACCCGCCTGTTTTGGTTAGATATCCTTGCTAATTGTTAACATGATCTTATATGTTAGTAACGCTTCTTGATCATAACCTTCCTTTGGGATAAACAAATACGATACCCTGAATACTTCCAGGTGAAATGCTACAGCGGTATTCTCCGTGCGCTTGCGGATTTTACCTACTTGACTCTGGGACATATTAGTGAACCGTTCCTGGCCCCGTGCCGGAAATGATTTATTAATATGGCTTAGCAAAAGTCAACAAGCATTTCTGGCGCCGTTGCCGGGGAACGGTTGCTGTTTTATCTGCGGACCCTAGTCACCCTCGTATCTCTTTTTATCTTTCTTTTATTTCTTTCCTTATCCCTACCATGGAGCAACCTTCTATCCAATCCTTCTCTGCTCCAAGGGGCGAGTTCTACGAGCCACCTTCATCTTCAAAACCAATCCTTTCACATGGCTTCGAACTCCGCCCAGGCTTTATAGCCATGGTTCAGGCACAACCTTTCTCGGGGGTAGAAAACGAAAACCCACACCATCACCTGCGAGAAATTGAGCAATTGTGCTCGTGCATCCAAATCAGGGGTATGACACAAGAGACTCTCAAGTGGAAATTGTTTCCCTTTTCTCTTATAGAGAGGGCGAAGCAATGGTACACTCACACGGCAGAAAGCACGAATGGTGACTGGAAAGAGCTCCGGGACAAATTTTGTCTTGCGTTCTTCCCAATGTCATGAATCGTTTCTCTCCGTAGAGAGGTCTTCAACTTCGAGCAGGCCGAGAAAGAATCCTTAGGCACAGCTTGGGCTAGGTTCTCGCTTTTAGTGAAATCCGGTCTTGACTTGTCTATACCCGATCCCATGCTGCTACAGCATTTTCGGATGGGTCTCGACAAGGAATCTGCCCAATATCTCGACATAGCCGCCGGAGGTTCATTCATACACAAAACGGTCTCAGAAGGAAGAACCATCCTAGAACGCATTCTAGAAAATACCTCTTTCCTTGAGCCCACCAAACCCCCCTGCGAAGAAGCTATGCCGAGCCAGGAGACTCTCCAGCTAGCCGAATCTGACCCTGCTTCTTGCACATCTCAAGACTTAGCTAGTGAGCCTCCTCCTGAACCAGGAAATTCGGATGATGAAGAAATTCAGCCGTCCGAATTCCCTTTCATCATCGAGGATGATCTTTTCAAAGATTTCGGTAACACCTCGATGTATGCCATCCAATGAAAGCCTCAAACACCAGTTCCTTCCCCTGAACCTATAGAAGAACAATTCCTTAGGGACTCAGTGAAAGAACTAACAGCCATCATGAGTGATGAGTGGTCCCGAGAAAATGAGCAATGTTCCGAACCTGTTCGGATTATCTCATCCTCTACTACCATTCCTTGTATGGTTAGAGGCAGAGCTGTGGATGTCTGGTATAATCCCGCCGTAGGAATAAACATCGTTTCCGACTCCTTTGCCTTTGAGGTATTAGGAGACGAACCTCTGCTTCCTACGCAAAAGACCTTCAAAAGCCCTATCGGAGCCATCCTAGAAGGTTACGGGATTCTAAACAATGTGTCGATACGACACAAAGACGCTGAGGCCCTTCTGAACTTTCATGTCTTTGAGGTCCCAAGCTTTGATGTCCTCATCGGGCTTCCTTTAGAAAAACTCGTTACGGCAGCCTCATCCGGTAACCTCAGTGTCAACATCAGAGGAAAGGCTCTCTCAATCCCAATCTCCCGTTCGCGAAACACCATCGCTGAATTTCCTGATGAGAGAGACCTAACCGAAAAGGTGAAAGTGATTTCCCCTTTCGACCCTCCTGATACCCTCCTTGACCAAGACGCCGATCTTTTTACAGAAGAGGAGGATGATCTACAGGAAACTCTCAAGCTTCCTGAAGAAAAACCACCGACTCGACCTCCCATCGAGTTAAAAACCTTACCCCCTGGCCTACGCTATGCTTTCCTACATGGTGACACAGAGTCCCCTGTCATCATTAGTGATAAGCTTTCGGAGGAGGAAACCAAGAAGCTGATCTCTGTCTTAGAGAAACATCGCTCTGTCTTTGGGTACTCCCTCCAAGACCTAAAGGGAATTAGTCCCACTCTCTGCACCCATCGCATCCCTCTTGACCCCGAGAGTACACCTTCTAGGGAACCTCAGAGGAGGTTAAATAATGCTATGCGCGAGGTTGTGAAGAAGGAAGTTCTAAAACTTCTGCATTCAGGGATCATATATCCCGTACCTCATAGTGAGTGGGTGAGCCCGGTACAAGTAGTGCCGAAGAAGGGAGGTATGACGGTCGTTAAGAATGATAAGAACGAGCTTATTCCCCAACGTACCGTCACGGGATGGAGGATGTGTATCGATTACAGAAAACTCAACAAGGCAACAAAGAAGGATCATTTCCCGCTGCCCTTCATCGATGAGATGTTAGAGCGGTTGGCAAACCATTCCTTCTTCTGTTTCCTTGATGGGTATTCTGGTTATCATCAGATTCCTATCCATCCCGATGATCAGAGTAAGACCACCTTCACGTGCCCGTATGGAACGTATGCCTACCGTAGGATGTCTTTTGGGTTGTGTAATGCACCCGCCTCTTTCCAACGGTGTATGATGTCCATATTCTCGGACATGATCGAGGAAATCATGGAAGTCTTCATGGATGACTTCTCAGTCTATGGGAAGACCTTCGATCACTGTCTCGAGAACTTGGACAGGGTCTTGACTCGATGCCAAGAAAAGGACCTGGTACTTAATTGGGAAAAGTGCCACTTTATGGTCCGAGAAGGCATAGTGCTAGGGCACTTAGTGTCCGAGAGAGGGATCGAGGTGGATAAGGCGAAAATAGAAGTTATTGAGCAACTTCCACCTCCGATCAACGTCAAGGGTATTCGTAGCTTTTTAGGGCATGCTGGGTTCTATCGACGATTCATTAAAGACTTTTCGAAAATCGCTAGACCCCTCACCAACCTCTTAGCTAAGGATGCGCCTTTTGACTTTGATGATGAGTGCTTGAAATCTTTTCATCTCTTGAAAAATGCACTCATCTCAGCTCCCATCATCCAACCCCCTGATTGGAAGCTGCCCTTTGAAATCATGTGCGATGCTAGTGACTATGCCGTAGGGGCCGTTCTCGGCCAAACTAAGGACAAGAAGCATCACGCAATAGCCTACGCTAGCAAAACCTTGACAGGAGCACAGCTCAACTACGCTACCACAGAAAAGGAGCTCCTGGCTGTGGTTTTTGCTATCGATAAATTTAGATCTTATTTAGTTGGAGCAAAGGTAGTTGTTTACACTGATCATGCTGCACTAAAGTACCTGCTCGCTAAAAAAGATGCTAAACCAAGGCTCATCAGATGGATCCTCTTACTCCAAGAGTTTGATCTTGAAATAAAAGATAAGAAAGGAGTAGAGAATTCCGTAGCAGATCATCTATCTCGTATGCAAGTCACTAACATGCAGGAACTACCAATCAACGACTTCCTACGAGATGATATGCTGCTAAAGGTCGCGGACTCCACACCCTGGTATGCAGATATCGTGAATTTCATGGTTACAGGGTATGAAAGACCGCCGTGGCTTATGCGCTAAGATGGAGCGCATTTGTAGCCACATGGGAGAGCCCGACTTATATAAGGGCAAATGAATAGGCTCTCCCATATAGTTTAGGAAAATAGACGCTTAGTTTCCCTTTTTAGATTTTCTTCGTTTATTTCATTAAAATGTAATGCGCCTATAATAAAGAATTGAATAATGGAACCCACTGAGCCCATAAAGCCGGTGGGGTCCACCTCTGCTTTCACACTTTTTCCTTTTTGTTTGTGTCAAATAAAAAGAAGTCAGGAAACAAGTGTGGAGGAGGATTTGCGAAGTACGAACGCGCAAACGGACGGTCTACCCTGAGAAATATGTTGCACAGGGCGACACGAAGCAACACGACGAACCAGGGGACCAGAGGAGCATCTCCCAGGTCGGGCGACCTGACCAGGTCGGCCGACCCAGGCCTGGCACCCCTCGGACCCCCACTTGGTCCATACTCTGGTTTGCACGTCCACTTCCCATTCCTCCCTGCCTCTCTGCTTATTTTCTCCTTGAATATGGAAAAATTAATAAATACTAAAAACCTGAATTTCTCCATAATTCATTCTTTTTGATTTATCATCTTGCATGCTCCTTATTCCTAGAATGTTTGCCTGAATTTCCATGACTATATCTTTAGGAAAACATGCTACCTTGGACTATTGATTTATGTGATATGAATAGACTTTATGAATCTTCACTCTTATGCTTATAACTTGGGATTTTCTTTTGAAAATGATAAATTTGAAAGCCAACTCCTAAATGATAAAATTTATCCTACCAAGGCCAAATTTTGCTTATCAAAGATTGTGCTCTTTTGTGCTACTTATTAATTTATTGAGCCTGGTCAAAATTTTGAGACCCAAATTGAGATGCCTGTTATGCTTCATTTATCAAGTCTGTATGCACATCCACCCCTATGCTAAAAACTTCTACACTGGAAGTTAGCATCTCCACCATCCATGAAAATAAAATACTCCAGTTCTACATACTTCCCTCCGTATTTTGTTGCAAAAAGAGTTATGGGCTATCTAGTACCCTAAAAAAAAAAAAAAAAAAAGAGAGAGAGAGAAAAGAAAAGAAAGAAAGATAGCCCATGATCTCATTTCGATGAGGGAATGTTCAAAGGAGTATCCATCTTCCATCTACCAAATAAATGTGCACAGACTTGACTTATGAATCATGACTTGTTTTTCTCTTTGGATCCGAATTTTGACTTAGCAAGATATGAATTATAAGTATGCCACCATTTCAATCCTATTCTTGAGCTCCACATATACCATATTTAGAGATAGGACATGAAAGGCACAATGCCTCGGTGAGGAAAATACACCTTTGAGTGACTGAGAGAATCATTTGAGGAGTATGGCTACTATTCTTTGATTGTGAAAATCTTTTTGAAAACCCAAGTTACATAAGCAGAAGGAGTTGAGTTTTCGAAGTCAAGATTCGTTCCATTCATCAATATCCAAAGAAGGCATGCTAGACACTTCAAAAGCTCTTGGAGATACAAGGTAATGCCTGGAATAATTTGCATGCTAGATTTGGTTTATCAAGGTTTGAATTATCACTTAGTCCTTAGTCTTTAGTCCTTTACTCGAGGACGAGCAAAGGCTAAGTGTGGGGGAGTTTGTTGACGGTCCTTAAATGCAAAATATGACCGTCGTTTACCCGCAAGAATCACACAATTTGATCACCACCTTAGTGGTAGGAATTTATTGCTAATTATTTCCACAAGTTTTGGTGACTTTGTGTATGCAGGAAGCAACCCATGGAGTTTAAATAAAATTCAAGGAAATTCAAGGAGAAAGCACACTTCCGGCCAATCAGGAGCAAGCACACGGATTAAGGAGCCCACCTTCAGCGCTTAACCGACGTAACTCCCCGTAAAACCGCGCAAACCGTTGTCAGGGCCCACAGGACAGCCACCTGGAGAAAGCACAGGCCAGGAGGGGCCACCCCCAGGTCGGCCGACCTGGTCAGGTCGGGCGACCTGGCCGGGCGCCCTCTCCGCCTGGGCTTCCACGTGTTGGCTCCTCAGGACTCCCTGATGGCGGTTTGGGGGGATTCCGTGGCGGTTACTTCTCTGAAACCGACGTTAGGAGGCTATAAATAGAGGGTGAGGGCCTTCACTCCAACACACACCACAAGAAGCATTTCTCTCTTGCTAGTAGTAGTTCTTGGAGTTTTAGTGGAGTTAGGCTGAGTCTAGAGCTCTCTAGTCCCAAGTCTTCACTTGGAATTGGTATGGCTCTTGTATCTTTTCCCTTTTGTAAGACTTTGCTCTTATCAATATATATATCTTTTCTATATAGTTGTGCTTGGGTCATGAGTTTCTTGTTTGATATTGTGATCCATATATGTGATAGTATAGTCTACTTGTGTGATAGTAGTTTATATTTATTATACTACTATTGTCATGCTAGTTATATACCGTCACTATAGTCTAGTTTATATGTTATAGTCTCTATGCTTAGTTTTAGCTGATAAAGTATAGCACGGGTTTGGTGATCGTATTCTTACGGTAACTCTGCCTCGTTAATAGTAATTGCGGAGGGGCAGAGTGCTCTTTGGTCATGCAAGTATGGTACTTGGGTGACTGATTTGCATCAATTATTCGTTAGTCTACTGGTTCGTTGAGGTAGGCGACAGGTGGTGATAGCCCTGTCCGTCCTTTGAAATCCTCCCCGCTAGGCTAGTGCGTAGGCTCTTGGCGGAAGTCGCCTGTGGATGCAGGGGTAAGTCCGTGCCTGAAGTGCTATACTATTGACTGATGAACCTGAGTGTGGGTCTGTATGTATTCTACTTAGGCTATGCAACTGTATAGGAATGTATAGTAGGAGTAGCTTAGCCTAGTCTTTCCTCCACTAGACTTTATTTATTTAGTAGGAATCTTCTGTGTGTGTCACACTACCCGGTTATTATCATGTACCCGCCTGTTTTGGTTAGATATCCTTGCTAATTGTTAACATGATCTTATATGTTAGTAACGCTTCTCGATCATAACCTTCCTTTGGGATAAATAAATACGATACCCTGAATACTTCCGGGTGAAATGCTACAACGGTATTCTCCGTGCGCTTGCGGATTTTACCTACTTGACTCTGGGACATATTAGTGAACCGTTTCTGGCCCCGTGCCGGGAATGATTTATTAATATGGCTTAGCAAAAGTCAACAGCCCTCATATCTTTTTATTTCACTTTATTTATTTCTCATCTCTTCTCTACCATGGAGCGATTATCAATTCAAGATCTGTATTCTTCCAAGGGCGAGTTCTTTGAGCCGCCGCTTTCTGCGGAACCTATCCACTCATCTAGCTTTGAACTCTGCCCTGGCTTTATAGCCATGATTCAGGAACAATCCTTCTCGGGTTTAAATAGCAAAATCTCGTTCCATCATTTGTGAGAGTTTGAGCATTTGTGTTCATGCCTATCGATCAAAGGCATGACTCGAGATACTCTCAAGTGGAAATTTTTTCCCTTTTCCCTCATGGAAAATGCAAAACTATGGTACACTCATTTTGTTAGGAGTACAAATGGTGATTGGAAAGTACTCCAAGATAGATTTTGTCTCGTGTTCTATCCTACATCACGTGTCGTCTCTCTACGAAGGGAGATACTCGACTATTGTCAAAGTGAGAAGGAATCCATAGGTGCAGCCTGGGCCAGGTTTTCCTTGTTAACCACTTCTGACCCTGACTTGTCTTTGCCCGAGCATGTGTTGTTGCAACACTTTTGTCTGGGTTTAAGCAAGGAGTCTACCCTATATCTCTACGTCACCGTCGGAGGTTCATTCGTCCACAAGACGCCTGCAGAAGGAAGTGCTATCCGAGACCTTATTCAAGAAAACTCTTCTTTCCTCGCTTCATCGAGCGTTGAAGCCACCCCTCGAGTCGAACCTAATCCAAATCCTTGTCGATCCAATGATTCATCTAGTGAGACCTCAACCGAACCACAAGCAATGGAGGAAGAAGAAATTCAACCTTCAAAGCTCCCTTTCCAATTCGAGGAAAATCTTGTAAAAGATTGTGGGAAAACCTCGAGTTGTCGCTAGAATCAGAAATCACCAACACCTGTATCTTCTCCTAATCCACTGAAGGAGCCTTTGCTCCAAGAGACGATGAAGGAGACAACTTCAAGCATGAGTAATAAGCGGTTGAGAGAGGCTGAGTCTTCTTCAAACCTAATTTAGATTAGCACCCCTTCCTCTTCCATTCAATGCCTCATCAGAGGAGAAAAGGTGAATCTTCTTTATAATCCCATTGTCGGTGCCAACATCATTTTTGATGCTTGCGCTTTTGCCATTTTGGGTGAAGAACCCTTGGCACCGACTTGCAAATTTCTTCAATGTCCCTCCGGTCCCATTTCAGAGGGATATGGGATTTTGCAAAATGTGTCTTTAAGGCACAAAGATGTTGAATCTCTCCTTTTTCCATGTGTTCGAAGTCCATAACTTTGACATTTTAATCGGGCATCCCATGGAGAGACTTTTCTCTAATGCACCGACCAAGGAGACGTTACACATTCAACACAGGAGAAGAAATTTTTCTGTCCTAATGTATCAATCAGAAAATTCCCCTGAGTTCTCTTTCATGTTCAAAGGTCTTTTGCAAGACCACAAGGACACCTCAAATTGTTTTTGCAAGAAAGACTCACCAGTTCTTGTCTCTCCTCCTAATCCTCCAGAGGACAATTTCCTCCAAGAGAATGAGAGGAGTGCTCTGCCATGCCAAGCGGTGAATCATTGGATGAGGGTGCACACTCTCATGATATAGTTTGGGTAAGACCCCTTACTCAACCATTCAATGCCATATATGAGGGATAAAGGTGAATGTTCTTTTCAGTCCAACAATCGTGCAAATTTAATATCCAAATCCATTGCGACCGCCTTCATAGGCGGTGAGCCCCTTGCACCAATTAGCAAATACTTCCTGAGCCCCTTATGACAGCATTTAGAAGGATTTGGGACCTTGCAAAATGTATCAGTGAAGCACAAAAGTGTTGATACTATCCTTAACTTCCATATAGTTGAAATCTCTGACTTCCAAATCTTGATCGGGCATCCGATGGACGAGCTATTACTGGATGGACCAAAGCTAGGAAGTCTCGACACAAGACTTGGGAGAGACATCTTTTCTGTCCTGATCTATCAACCAGAAAATCTTTTGACATAATCTCTCCCAAGGGGTGAGCCAATCAATGAGGTCATGGCAACATTCCTTTTTGTGCCCATGGATCTATCGTCGAGGAACAAGATCAGCAATTTATCTAGGGGGAAGGAATGTCAACCCACGAGGGTCTCTTAATAGCCAAATTTGAATCCACAACTATCTTACCTTTAGACTCTACTGTTGAGACAACTCGGAAGGAAGGAGAATTCCTACCATCAATGTTGCCAGTTGAATTCAAGGAAGGAATACCTGATGATCATGGAAACACCTCGAATCACTTCTGGCAGAAGAAGCCTACAACATCCCTTTCACCTCCTAAGCTTTTCCAAGAAGAAACTCTACAGGAGGTTGTTAACAAGGAGTGGTTGAAGGAAGAAAGATATTCTTCAAGAGAAATCCAAATCTCTTCTCCTTTGTTGGTATTTTTAACGAATGCAGATGAGTCCGCCAGCGCACGGAGAATACTGCTATAGTACTTCACCTCTGGAGTATTCCACGGGTATCGAATTCACATGGAACGTGTGAGCTAATCTTCTATTCTAATCGTCCAAGGACACCAAGATAACTATGGCTCGGGTAGAGAGGATTCTAACTGGTAAAAGAGTCGTAATCAGAGTAACATGACACTAAGCTGCTTGCATTGGGCATCCGATTTTCCCCTACATCTACAGTATGATTCCGGCCAAGAGCCTACTGCATAGCCGAACATGGAGGATATCAAAGGTAAAGTAGGGCTGTCACCACCTACTGCCTACCTCTAGCATCCGTGTACTACGTGATAAACAAAGGCAACCTACGGCCTAGACACCATGTCTATGCTTTCAATTATTCCCTTATTCTCTACATAGGATGGGCCAAGACTAAGGTCTCTAATTAAATAGAGCGCTGAGCGAGCAAAGCAACTAAGTACTAAAATAATAAAGGAAAACTAATAACCAGAAAAGAATTACGAAGACTTACTTAAAAAGGCAAGCATCTGTTGAGGTACAAGCACGGAGAAGGGGTTGGACAGGCCCGAACCTCCTCTCCTAGACTCCTCCTCACTCTCTCCCTATTTTCTAAATGCTTTGGTAGCGTTGAGCCTTTTGGAAATGAAGTGCTAATTCTATCTTTAAGTGTTGAGAGAGTGAAGCCCTTCCCTTCCTTTTATAGCACTCAAACGCGGTTCCTGGAGTTGGTAACTTCCACCAAATATGCACAACCGACCTTGGGGAGGCACTAGGAGACGACACGTGGAGGTGGCGCACTAGAGGGGGACCCACCTGTTCGGCCGAATAGGGGTGTTCGGCTGAATAGGATTTGTGGGCCCTTGGCCCCCCTCTACTCTAGGTCCCTAGTAGGTGGCCCCTTGTACCTCCTGACACCGTAAGCGATGGGTTACGTCGGTTTTCTTCTGAAAGTGGGCCAGTGAATCCGCGTGCTTGGCTCAGATTGGCCGGAGGTGTATTTTCTCCCTTGATGATGTGGATTTTCCAATAATTCTATGGAATAATTACCTGCAGCACATTTACCAATACTAGTGGAATTTGTTAGTAATAAACTCCTACCACTATGTTGGTTGTTCACTTTATTGCTTATATGAATATAATTGATGGTCTATATTAGGCATTTGGTGACCGTCAACAAACTCCCCCACAGTTAGCCTTTGCTCGTCCTCGAGTAAAGGAAAAGTACTAAGGTGGATCAAAGTTTCCAAATAGTATGATGCTAGGCAGTGTCTACCTCATGTACGAGTGGATTTGCAGTGTCTACCTCATTACCTTAGGAGATTGAAGAGTGGAATGGTGCAGACTTTGATCTTCTTGACTTCCTCTGCTAAGTACTTAGGTTTTCGAAAGATTTTCAAAAATAAATGCAGGCTATACTCCTCAAGTGATTCTCTCAAATCACTCAATATTTGTGTAAGTGGATACTCACCAAGGCTTTTTTGCTTTTGCCTCTTTCTATTCCTACAACTAATTTTGGCTTTTGTGAAGCTTAGGGTAGGAAATAAAGAAAGGAGCATACTTGTGCTTCATATTTTACTGAGTCAAAAACCAGATACAAGAAGGAAACAAATCATGAATCAATAATCAAGTATGTGCACACCTTAGGGATTGGATGGTGAAAATGAATCGATACTCCTTTACATATAGATTCTCTCTTTCTTTGAACAATTTTGGGCATGGCTATTTCTCTTTCTCTTTTTTTCATCATACTCTTGATTTGGAGCAAGAATTTTATTTTACTTTTGATAGCCATGCCTTCTAAATGATCAAATGAGAGAGAATCCTAATCGAGAATTTTCATGGAGTATTTGCGTGGATGGATGGAATGATGGTGGTAATGCTAACTTCCAGAGTAGAAGTTTTTAGCAAAATTGGTGTGCACATGAACTTGATCAATAATTTATAACAAGCAATTCCCAAGGGTCAAGAGTTTGACAAAGTTCAACAAAGTCACAAGCAGCAAATGTATAGGATATTAAATAGAATTTATTTGGCTCTGGTAGGATTTTACTTTCTATATTGAGGAGTAAGCACTAAAATTTAAATTTTCAAAATAAATCCTGAGTACTTTATGCAAAAGGATAGCAAGAATCACATTGTCAAACCATGTCACACTAGTCAATAACTTAAGTTACATGCGGTCCCTATAAATGTTTCCCACTAGCAATGGTATAGTAATAAGGAATAAAGAGCATGCATGCTAACCAGGGAAAATTTCAATATAAATGGGAGACATCATCAGGGTTGATTTTAATTTTCTTGATTGATTTTATCATTTTAATTCCTAGAAAATTAAATCAAAAAACCTAATAGGGAGATTAAGGGACAGGACATTTAAACCATTGTGCCGGAGAAAACTAGGGCCAAGGGGGGCCAGGTCCTGTTCGGGTGAACAGGGGTGTTCGGCCAAACCCCCCTGGTCACCGAGTGGGCCCCACTTTGGTGTGCTGCTTCGAGCGACGATGTACACTGTATTTTTCATCATGTGGAATTTTTGTTGACGTAGGAAGTCCCGAGGATCTAACCCACACTTGTTTTCTTGCCCGCTCTTTTTATTGACACAAAAACAAAGAAAAAAGGAAAATGCAAAGGGACTCTACCCGCTTTATGGGCAAGGTGAGTCTTTTATTCATTTATAAAGCAAACTAGTAGGCGCTGATTACATTAATGGAATGAAATAAATAACTAAAGGGAAATTGAAACTAAGCGCCTACTTTATTTCCTATATAAAAGATAGGGAAGCATAATCATTTGCCATGATAAAGCTCAGGCTTCCCTAACTCGTAGCACACTTGCATCAGCTTGGTGCCAAGGTTTCGGCGGAGGCTGCCAAATTCGCGCTTGAGGGCCTCAAGGTCATCCTTGATGTTGGCCCTCACTAATTTTTCCTCTCCCAAATCATCAACTAGCCACCTATTTGCTAGGTTGAGGCTCTCAATCTCCTTACAGAGTTATGCAGCAGTCTTCCTCTTGGGAGAGTCTTCCCCACTGCTCTGGTAGTACCCCACCGATTTCTAGATTGGAGGCGGTGAAGTAAACCGCCTTATGGTATTCTTTGGCGGGGGAGAGATGACTGACTCCTCCCGTTCTCCTTGTTCGACTAGCATGATAGGCTTCATGAGCTGCATCCCCATGCCACCTACACCCCTCACCCCTTATCGTACAGGTGTGTTGCTTCTAGGTGAGTAAGGCGGGGTGTCCTAAGAGAAACTGCTCAAGGAAGGCTGTCCCGGTTTGGTCTTCATGGCCAGTGGGACGATCACGTCCTACGGGAGATGTGGAAGCATCCCCTTTGGAGAGGTCGTGCCAATGGTTGACCTCCTAGGTGGGGTCCTTTCTCGCCCCTTCATAGGTGGCCCTTTGATCGGGGATAGGGAGCATGCAGCAATGCGGGTCGCCAGGGTCTTGCACCCACGAGTTCCCTCCCCCGATGGTTGTGACATCAGAGGGGCTAAGGAGAGGTCAAGGGCCGAGGCGAGGTCACAAGGAGGAGGCTCGTCACGGCCACGGGAGGAGCTAGGGCTAGTAAAAGGGGTCATCGTCTTGTGGACCATGGCTATGGTGCTTGGAGGTGGAGAGACCAAAGGAGAAAGATGGAGTTTTGTTTCTAGTTCTGCTCTGGGTTGAGGGAAAACTCCGTCTTTATTGACTCACCAATGACGGGATGAGGCTTACGTGTCAAAAAGGATCAGGGTAGGTTAGGTTAAAGCGCTCGAGGAAGCAGGGGGTGGCGGCACCGCCCCTTGTTTGGCCGAACATGGGTGTTCGGCCGGCCCTATTTGCCCCCTTGTTTCCTGTGTGAGTTGGGTCAGATGGGGGTAAGGTCCAGAGATGGGCTAGGCCTGTTAGTTCTAATGAAAATCTAAAAAAACAGCTAATAGAGTATACTTAAGTCAATTAAATTGACCACATCTATTTCCTTATCAAAATATTTATTAGAATGAAAGAGCTTTAAGTGATGGCCATTTACCTTAAAAAGGTTACCTTTGTCGTCTTGCAGCATGATCGTTCCATGAAAAGATGTGTCAACGAAGGTGTATGGTCCATCCCATTTGCTCTTTAGCTTTCCATGTTTGAATAGCTTTACCCTGGATTTGAAATGTAGTACCTTATCTCCTGCTTGAACTCCTTAGGCTGGATCCTTTTGTCATGCCATCTTTTGGTTTTCTCCTTGTAGATCTTGACACTATGGTACTCACATATCAATTTTATTTATTCTTCCCAGGCGGTACATAACTTGCAACGATGTAATTCACAATATCCGCATACCAGGGGTTGGTGTCAGTCACCTATAGCAACATGTCATCTTGTAGAAAATCATTTATCGGCAGCTTCTGCATGTTAGTGATTTGCATATGCGACAAATGATCTGCTACAGAATTCTCTATTCCTTTCTTATCTTTTATTTCAAGGTCAAATTCTTGGAGTAAGAGAATCCATCTAATTAGCCTAGGTTTAGCATCTTTCTTAGTGAGCAAATATTTTAAGGCAGCATGATCAGTGTAAACAATCACCTTTGCTCCAACTAAGTAAGATCTAAACTTATCGATAGCAAAAACAATAGCAAGGAGCTCTTTCTCAGTGGTAGAATAATTTAGTTGTGCTCCTGTCAATGTTTTGCTAGCGTAGGCTATTGCGTGATGCTTCTTATCCTTGGTTTGGCCCAAAACGGCCCCAATGGCATAATCACTTGCATCACACATGATTTCGAAAGGCCGCGCCCAGTCAGAAGGTTGGATAATTGGGGCTAAGATGAGTGCCTCTTTAAAGGTATCAAATGAGTTGAGGCACTCATCATCGAAATCAAAGGGTGCATCTTTAGCTAAGAGACTAGTGAGGGGTCTAGAAATTTGAGAGAAATCCTTAATGAAACGTCGGTAGGAACCTGCATGGCCTAGAATGCTACGGATACCCTTAATGTTGATAGGAGATGGAAGCATTTCTATAACTTCTATTTTTGCTTTGTCCACTTCTAACCCCCTTTTGGACTATGCCCTCTCAGACCATAAAGTGGCACTTTTCCTAATTAAGCACCAGGTCCTTTTCTTGGCATCTAGTCAAGAACTTGTAAATTCTCCAGACAGTGTTTAAAGGTTTTTCCATAGATGGAGAAATCATCCATGAAACTTTCCATGATTTCTTCTATCATGTCAGAGAAGATGGAGATCATGCACCTTGGAAGGATGCCGGGGCATTGCAGAGCCCAAATGACATATTCCGATAAGCATACTTTCCATACGTACATGTGAACGTGGTCTTGCTTTGATCATCGGGATGGATGGGAATTTGATGGTAACCAGCGTAACCATCAAGGAAACAAAAGAAGGAGTGATTTTCAAGCCGCTCTAACATCTCATCAATGAAGGGCAGCAGGAAATGATCCTTCTTGGTTGCCTTGTTGAGTTTCCGGTAATCAATGCACATTCTCCACCCCGTGACGGTTCGTTGTGGGATTAACTCATTTTTGTCATTTTGAACGACCGTCATTCCTCCCTTCTTTGGCACTACTTGAACCGGGCTAACCCACTCGCTATGAGCCATCCCGTTGTGCAAAAGTTTTGGGACCTCCTTCTTCACTAGTTCTCGCATTGAATTGTTGAGCCTATGTTGAGGCTCCCTAGATGGCGTACTATCTGGGTCAAAGGGACCGCGATGAGTCCAAAGAGCAGGACTAATTCCCTTAATGTCTTTGAAGTAGTAGCCTAGGACAGCATGATGCTTTTCTAAAACGGCTATGAGGCATTGGGTTTCTTGATCTGAAAGCTTGTCACTTATGATGACAGGGGCTTCTAAATCGCCGTGAAGGAAAGCATAGCATAGGCCTGCTAGTAAGGTTTTAAGCTCAATTGGGGGTCGTTTTGATGGCTCCTCCTTTAGAAGTTCAAAGGTTTCCTGATTTTTGTCCTCCTCCTCAACAAAATCTTCTGATTGTTGCTCGAGGGCGGATTTAGGTGAATCAAAAGGCAGGACAGCCTTAACTTCCTCAATTGGCTCATCATCAAAAGAAAAATCTGAGATAGTGTTCCTGGATCGAGTGATTGGGGCAGAATATTTATATTCCCCGAGTTTGACATTAAGCTTCTCCTTGGTCGGAGCATCAGAGAAGATTTCCTCAATTGGATGTCCGATAAGTATGTCAAAGTCTAAGACTTCAAACACATAAAAATAAGGGAGTGCACCAATGCCTTTGTGTCGTACAGGCACTTCTCGCAAAATTTCGTATCCTTCTAGAATGGGTCCAGAGGAACACTTAAGGAATTTACGGGCCGGTGCCATGGGTAAATCACCTAGAATAGCAAAAGCGCAAGCATCAGAAATGATGTTGGCACCAACAGTGGGACTATAAAAATGTCCACCTTGGCTCTTCTAATGCAGCAGGACAGAGTCGAGGTTGGCTTTTATACCCGGATTGGGTCCATGGATAGCTCGCTTTCTCTCGACCATTCACTGCTCATAAGAGCCGAAAGCTCCTTTACCATCTTCAGGAGGAATGCCTCCTCATCGTGGTTAGGGCCTGAGTCAGGTATTTGATGAGGACATCCCTCCTATGGATACACACAACACTCCTCCAAATCTGGACTTGCAAGGTCCAATGACTAGAGCTCGTGCACGACGACTAAATTTAGAGGTGAGCTCGTTCCTACGTTCTTCGCTATATGTTACTTTTGAGAATGGTTTGCTACCTAATGATTATTTTATGATTAGAAACCATGGAAAAGACCAGGAGATGATGGGAGAAGGAGCTGGGAACGTGGAGGACCAGCAAGGGCTTGGAAGCCAAAGTGGAGGCCCAATCAAAACCGACTTCGAGTCTGTTTCGGGACCCAGGACCAGTCTGTACTAAAACAGTCGTCCAGGACGCATACGGACTCAGATTTGGACGTTCTACATATGCACGTAAAGATAAGGAGAAGACCTTTCCAATGCCGCTGGCCTCATATCAAAATTCATCCGGAGTCATCAGGAATCGTCAAAACAAGACAGAGTCTAGAATCTGTGTCGGTGCTGCGTCGCCTATTTTTAGCCTTTGGGCTTTGTATCTAGTTGAGCCCAATTAGGGGCGCGTCCAGAGGGTCTTGCACGACCCTAGGGTCTTTATATACAGCCGCCGCCGCACCATTAGGGTTCGGGTTTTGCTTAGATTATTCTGTTGATAACAGTTTCGCCGTTTGATCGGTTTGTGAGACCCCAACTTGTGAGATTCATCGTATACTTGCAAATTTGGTTGCATTCTTCTTTGTTCTTGCTTGTGTTCTTGATTTGCAGGCAAGGATAAGCCTTCTCGGCGAGGTCAATCGTTCTTGAACGGTTGATAACCAGAGGAGACGTTGTGCTGCGATTGCGGGGTTCAGAACGTGTCGTTCGGAAGCCGGATCGATTTGTGTATCGCCTCCGCCTTAATCAAGATTATCAGAACCTATCGGAAGATCGGGAACCCTTGTTCACATCAGTATTGGTGGCTTCTTATGATAGCTATAATTCAAGGAGTACCCATAACCTTCAAAAAGATCATTCTCAAATTGGAAAGGGAGCTCCGAAGGTTGAATCTCTTCTTCCTCTATTGCTCCTGGTTCGGTCGAGGTTTCACTAGATGAATCATCGGATAGGCAAAGGCTAGGCTTAGGTTCGACTAGTGGGGTAGCCTTAATGCTCGACATTGCTTCCTCCTGGAGGGGCGTTCTACAGTCGGCTAGGAAAGACGTGTTTTCTAGGATAAGGTCTAAGACAACTCTTCCTTCCTCGGGAATCTTGTGGACACACAATCCTCTAGCGGTGGTGTCAAGGTACAGGGCAGACTCCATGCTCAAACCCAGGTAAAAGGGTTGAAGCAACACATGGTCGGGCACAGACAAGTCTAGGCTAGAACGGGTTAGCGTGGTAAACCTGGCCCAGGCTGCACCAATAGATTCCTTCTCAAATTGCCGAAAGTCAAGAATGTCTCTTCGTAGGGAGACGATACGTCATACAGGAAAGAATGTGAGAAAAAATTTATCTCGGAGTTTATTCTAATCACCATTCACACTCCCGACGGTATGGGTGTAACATTGTTTTGCATTCTCCAAGAGGGAAAATGGAAATAATATCCACCGCAAAGTTTCATGTGTCATTCCTACAATGGTGAGGCATGCACACAATTGCTCGAACTCTCGCAAATAATGAAACGGGTTTTCACTATCTAAACCCGAGAAGGATTGTTCCCGAACCATAGCTTTAAAGCCAGGATGAAGTTCAAAGCCAGATGAAAGAATTGGGTCCGCTGATGGCGGTGGCTCGAAGAACTCGCCCTTTGGAGCAGAAATATTTTGAATGGTAGGTTGCTCCATTGGAGAAAAGAGGTAAGAAATAAACAAAAATAAATAAAAAGATATGATGGCAACTAGGTTTGAAGACTAACAGCAACCGTTCCCGGCAATGGCGCCAGAAATGCTTGTTGGTATTTTTATCGAATACAGATGATCCTCGAGAACACGTAGAATACCGCTGTAGCACTTCACCTCAAAGGTATTCCAAGGGTATCGAATTCACAAGGAAGGTGTGTGCTAATCTTCTATTCTAATCGTCCAAGGACACCAAGATAACTATGGCTCGGGTAGAGAGGATTCTAACTGGTGAGCCCTAATTATAGTAAGTTGACACTAAGCTTCTTGCATTGGGCATCTGGTTTTCCCCTGCATCCATCGTGTAATTGTGGCCAAGAGCCTACTGCGTAGCCGAACGTGGAGGATTTCAAAGGACAAATAGGGCTATCACCACCTACTGCCTACCTCTAGCAATCCATGGACAACGCGATAAACAAAGGCAACCTACGGCTTAGACACCACATCTATGCTGTCAATTACTCCCTTAATCTCTACATACGATAGGCCAAGACTAATATCTCTAATTAAATAGAGTGCTGAGCGAGCAAAGAAACTAAGTACTAAAACTTACTTAAAAAGGAAAACTAATAACCAGAAAAGAATCACGAAGACTTACTTAAAAAGTCAAGGATCCATCGAGGTACAAGCGCGGAGAAGGGGTTGGACAGGCACGAACCTCCTCTCTTGGACTCCTTGTCACTCTCTCCCTATTTTTTAAATGCTTTGGCAGCGTTGAGCCTTTTGGAAATAAAGTGCTAATTCTATCTTGAAGTGTTGAGAGAGTGAAGCCCTTCCCTTCCCTTTATAGCACTCAAAGGTAGTTCCTGGAGTCGGTAACTTCCACCAAACATGCACAATCGACCTTGGGGAGGCACCAGGAGATGACACGTGGAGGCGATGCACCAGAGGGGGACCCACTTGTTCGGTCAAACAGGGGTGTTCGGCCTAACAGGGGTTGTGGGCCCTTGGCCCCCCTCTGCTCTAGGTCTCTGGTAGGTGGCCCATTGTCCCTCTTGACACTGTAAGGCGGTGGGTTACGTCGGTTTTCTTCTGAAAGTGGGCCAGTGAATCCGTGTGCTTGGGTCCGATTGGCCGGAAGTGTGTTTTGTCCCTTGATGATGTGGATTTTCCAATAATTTCATGGAATAATTACCTGCATCACATATTTACCAATACAAGTCAAATTTGTTAGTAATAAAGTCCTACCACTATGTTGGTTGTTCACTTTATTGCTTATATTTAGATAGTTGAAGGTCTATATTAGGCATTTAGTGACCGTCAACATCCTTATTCTACCATTCCCTGTTATATAAAGGGAAATGTTGTATAAGCCCTTCACGATCCCACTGTAGGAGCCAATATCATCACCCGAGTATATAGCTTGGAAACATTTGGATGATATACCTCTTGAGCCAAATAGGTCACTCCTAAAGGATGCATTGGGAGTAACATTTCGATGTCGGGTGATCGCAAGGGCTATAACAGTTGAGATGGACAAAGTCGAAGTTCACCTAAACTTCCACGTCTTTTCAATCAGCGACTTTGAAGTTCTAATAGACTTCCTACTAGAAACCCTTCACCATAAGGGTGCATCTCTAGGGAGCCTAAATGAAAAGCTTAGGAAAACCACTTTTGCCACCAGCGCCTATTTCTTACAAAATCCTATGGTAAGGCCTCATCTCAAGAACTCTCCGCTTGAGGAGGTGATGTATGTTTCCCAACACGCACAACCGAGGTTTGTTCTTTATGACGATGCAAAGCTTTGCACCCATGAAGGAGACGATTTAGAGGAAACTCTTAATGTTTTTGAAACCAAACCGTCATCCTTCTTGCCTAAGTTTTTCCTTTGGTCCTCAATACTCCATTCTACAGGGTGATCAAGAATCAACCATTATCTTTATCAATGAAATTCTTGAGAAGGAGAACCGTTGGGCCATTGGATTGTTAGAGACATTGACTCTAGAGGCAGGAGGAAATAATTCAATTGATGAGCATGAGAGTTTCTTCCTTGAACAACCACAAGATACATGCTCATATGAGGAATCTCTAGAGTCAATAAAGATTACTATTAAAAGCACATACGAGGACTACAACCAACTTAAGGCCCTCATTAGGAAAAAGATTAGAAGGATGGTTGTAGATGCTTTTCTTTATCATAAGTATTGCAAATCTCGTAGTTTGCATTTTTGGCACTAACCTTGCAGCTAAGACTCCAATGATACATTAATAATTGGTGGTGTGATAGGAACTACATCGCCAATGATGGCTGCAACAAGAAGCCCTCGTAGTCAAGCTTCTGACTATAAACAAAGCACTACTGGGAGATAGCCCGGATTATCATTTACCTTTTTCCTTTATTGAATAATTGCAAGCATATGTTTTTAGGATATATTTGTCTTCGGGTAGTTTTGGTCACTAACCCTATCAGGTGAGGATTGAAAAGAACGATGGACACACTATGCTTGACAACATGGAAGCTACATCAACTTGACACCTTGGTACTTTTGGCGATGGAACATAGTACGAGAAGGCTGCAACACTGCACACTGATTTATTGTGTTTGAGTGATACAAAAATCAAGGTGTGGGGGAGTTCTCTAAGTATCACGCATTAAATTCCATTCATGCCAACTTTCCTCTTGGTTTAGAGTTGTTAGTTCTTGCATTCGTGCCCTTCTAAAAAAAAGAAAAAAAAAGGAGAATGGCATTTACTTCATTTCCTTTGTTTCCTTTCAATTCAATTATGTAGTGCGCCTTGAAAAAACTAAAAATAAAATAAAAAATAAAATAAAAAATAAAATAAAGAACTTAATAGTATAGTTGTGACTCTATAGGGCCCATAAAGTCGGTAGAGTCCATTTTGCTCTTAACCCTTTTGTTTGTTTTTCTTGTGTAAAATAAAAGTGCAGGCAAGCGAACAAGTGTGGGAGAGATCCTTAGGATTCTCGATGCTCAACAAAGGACCTCATCGGCCGACATCGCACAGAGCCCAATGCCATACGGTGACCAAGCTAGACGCCAGGATGATTCAGCCGAACCCTCTGGGTCGACTGAACCCACTTGGCCCTACTTGGCATTATCTACTAGTGCGACAGTTTGCGCGTCTTTTCCCTCTATCTCCCGGTTATGTGCATTGATTTAATTTTCCTAGAACAAATTGATAAAATCTAAACTAGAAAATTAAAATCAACCTTGATGACCTTCCTATTATCCAAAGCTTTCCATGGTTGGCCTGCATGCTCTTTATTCCATGCTCTTATGCCAATGCTAGTGGACTATATTCATAGGACCCGCATGCTACCTAGGTTGTTGACTAGTGAGATATGGTTTGATGAAGTGATTCTTCCTCTCTATTGCATAAAGTACTTGGGATTTTTTTTTTGAAAATTAAAAACCTATAAGCTTAATCCTCAATGATTAGAAATATTCCACCAGAGCCATATGATAGTTTCATTTGGAAAACCTGATGCATATGCTGCTTGTGCCTTCATTGAACCTTGTCAAATTATTGTGACCATAGTGTGCTGCTTGTTATGTATTGATGATCAAGTTCATGTGCACATTCCCCTAATATGTTAATCTTCTACATTGGAAATTAGCATAACCATCATCATCATCCATTCATCGACCAAAAGAATTACTCCATGATTATCTTGTTATGACTCTCTATCAATTGTTCCCATAGAAGGTATGGTTATAAAAAAAGTGCTCTCAATCCTTGAGCATGAAAAAGAAGAATGAAAAAAAGATATAGCCATACCCAATATCATTTCAAAGTAAGAGAGAGTCTACACATAAAGGAGTATTCATCCACCTCCATCATCCATCTCCTTCCATATGCTACTCTTCCACTCCGGAATATAGCATCACACATATCCATCATCCTCCCACAAAATAAAGTGCTCCACCATGCTTTGAGAAACTCCCTCTCTAATTAACCTTGCTAAAAGAGATATGGGCTGTCAAGTATTAAAAAAAAAAAGAAATAGATATAGCCCATGTTCTCAAAATAGAAGAGAGGGAGGATATCAAAAGGAGTACCCATATTTCACCACCACATCCATATATGTGCACATATTTGGTTGATTATTCATTACTTGTTTTCTCCTTGGATCCGGTTTTTGACTTGTTAATATATGAAGCAGTATGCCTTCTTTTTATTCCCTACCTTGAGATCCACATAAGCTTATCTTTTGAAGTAAGAATAAAAAGAGGCAACAACAAAAGCCTTAGTGAGGATCCACACACATATATGAGCGATATGAGAGAATCATTTGAGGAGTACAGCTTTGTTTTATTTTTGAAATAATTCTTCAAAAACCCAAGTTACTTAGCACAAGGAGCAGAGATGACCATAATCTGTACTGTTCCACTCTTCAACCATCCAAGGTGACATGGCAGACACTTCAAAGTCTATTGGTATAGGTATAGTTTGGAATAATTTGCATGCTAGCATCATAACGCCTGGAGATTATGATCCACCTTAGTCCTTTTCCTTTACACGAGGGCGAGCAAAGGCTAAGTGTGTGTGTGGGGGGGCGGGGGGGGGGGGGGGGGGGGGGCGGTTCTTGACGGTCACTAAATACCAAATCCGACCGTCAAATACCTATAGAAAACAATAAAAGTAAAGGAATAACATAGTGGTAGGAATTTATGAGTGACAAATTCCACAAGTGGTGGTGAATATTTGTTTGCAGGTGATTTACCCATGTAATCGAGATAAAATCCATGTCATCATGGGAGAAAGCACACTTCTGGCCAATCAGAGCACAACATAAGGATCCACGGGCCCATAAACAGAGAAAACCAACGTTCCACGGGCCCTAACGGGGATAACCGATGAAGGGACCCACCTATCAGTGCCCTAGAGGAAGTGGGGTACGAAAGCAGCTGACTCATGTTCGACCGAACACCCCTGCTCGACCAAACAGAGGGTGGACCCCTCATCCCCCGCTTCCACGTGTCACCCGTTACCGCCTTTCTAAGGTCGGTTGGCCCGGTTAGGGGGGCAGTTACTGCCTTAGGAACCACCTTTGGGCCCTATATAAGGAGAGGAGTGCCTCCACTCTCCACAAACTTGAAGATTAGTTTAGTTCTTCATTTCCTAAAGGCTTTAGCACTGCCAAAGTGCTAAGAAAATAGAGAGAGAGTGAGGGGAAGTCCGGAGGAGGAGTGGGTCTGTCCACCTCTTCTCCACGGTTGTACCTCGATGGATGCTTGTCATATTTAGTAAGTCTTCGTGATTCCTTTCTTGGTTTTGAAAGCATTGATTGGTGTCTAGGCTGTAGTTCACCGTAGGTTACCTTTGTTTATCGTGTAGTCCATGGATTGCTAGAGGTAGGCAGTAAGTGGTGACAGACCTATCTGTCCTTTGAATTCCTTTACGTTTGGCTATGCAGTAGGCTCTTGGCCGGAATCCCACTGTGGATGCAGGGGAAAACTGGATGCCCAATGTAAGCAACCTAGTAGTACTCTTACCTTATTTAGGACCTTATAACCGTTCAGAATCCTCTCTACCCAAAGCCACATTTATCTTGGTGTCCTTGGTCAAACTAGAACAGAAGACTGAGCACACACGTTCCCTGTGGATTAGATACCTTGGAATAATCCTGGGTGAAAGCTACTTCGGTATCCGTACGCTTGCGGATTTATTCTGTTGTTGTTAAAATACCCTACATAGACGGAGTAGTAAGAAGGTGTTTCCCATCAATTGAGGGTGCTAAGATAATAGAGAAATGGTACTCCAGCCTATATGGAGGACACTATGGAGCATACTGCACAAAGGCAAAGTTCTGACAAAGTGGATTCTATTGCCCAACCATATAAAAAGATACTAAGGATTATATCCGAAGGTGTGCAAGCTGCCAGAAACATGGAGGAATCACTGCTCGCAATGCAATGCCCCTAACATACAATCTTCAAGTGGGACTTTTTGATGTATGGGGTATCGACTTCATGGGACCTTTTCTAGTGTCCTATGGTTGCGAGTACATTCTGGTGACAGTGGATTATGTGTCCAAATGGGTAGAGGCAATACCATGCAAATAGGCCAATCACAAGAAAGCAAGGAAGATGTTTCAAGAAATCAGCTTTCCTCGGTTTGGAACCCCAAGGATGGTCATAAGTGACGGAGGGTCTCATTTCACCTATATGGCCTTCCGCTCATTTCTGAAAGAACTTGGTGTGAGGCATAATATTGCAACTCCATACCATCCACAGACAAGTGAGCAGGCAGAAACTTCAACTAAGAAAATCATGAATATCCTGCAAAAGACTATGGAAGAAATGGGTGTGAGTTGGAAGCACAAACAACCCGATACTATACCGGCATATAGGACAGCATACAAGACACCTATCGGAATGTCCTCATTTCAATTAGTTTATGGTAAAACTTGCCATCTGTGAGTAGAATTGGAATATCGAGCACATTGGGCCATAAAGAAGTGGAACATGGACTTGGATAAGGAAGGAGAACATAGGAGCATGCAGATATCCGAGCTTGAAGAATGGCAGGAAAAGGCTTATCATAGTGCCAAGATTTATAAAGAAATAACCAATAGATGGCACCATAAGAGAATCAAGCCAAAGGAGTTCAAGCCAGGGGATAAGGTACTACTGTTTAATTCCAGGGTCAAGTTATTTGGGCATGGAAAACTTAGAAGAAAATGGGATGGACCATATGTAGTTATTGATACTTCATTACACGGAGCAATCACACTTCACGACGATGAAGGTAATGTCTTTAAGGTAAATGGCCATCACTTAAAAGTTTTTCTAGAAACTAAAGATTTAGAGGGAGAGGTGGACATAGTCAATTTAATTGACTTTAATGTCCTACCTCACCCTTAATTTTAATTCTCCTGAGAACTACCTTGTACATAGGCCCCTAAGGACCCATACTACAACCACCAAGAATAGGGGAGGCAACTGGGCCAAGCCCGGGTCGGCCGACCAATCCCATTGGTCGCATGACCTCGGATTTGCACCATCACCTCCCAACTTTCTAGTGCACGTAGTCTAGAAAGTTTTTATAGCCCAAACACCAGAATGGCAGCAAGAAATGGACAGAGCAATGGCTATAGAGCCGTTGGGAAAAAGCTAGGGACAAAAAGGTGGGACCAGGGGGTCGGCCGACCTGGTCAGGTCGGCCGACCTGCCAGTGGGCCCTCTTGGCTCCCTCCTTTTTCCAGGATGTTCCCCAATGGCTCGTGAATCTAGGCAGTGCAGCCATTTTGCTCAAATTGCTCGAGAAAAATTCTTTTCAAAAAGACAAACCCAAAAAACCTATTTACATATATATATATTTATTTAAATATGCATATGATTGGAAAAATTCCAATGTGCAAGATGGTTGAAAAATTCAAATATGCAAAATGCAAAAGTGGAAATGAATCTAAACATGATGGAAAGCAAATATGGAATTGAAGAAAATAAATATGGATAAATACCGATTTAACCTCTCGGCGAGGGCTCACCCATTTAAATCCGACAAGCGGGACTTTTTTCCGGCGTTTAGCTCGATGTGGTGTCGTCCGGTCCCGAAGATGAGGACACGAATGATGCTTCTTGGTTGACTCTCCACAACTTCTTGGTCTTCTTTGTCGGTGTGGTCAGCGGCTTTGCAGACTTCGAAGCCTGTGGCTTGGCACGCGGCTCCGACCTCTTCGCCCTCACCCGTCGTGGTGACACTTTTTCCTTCTCGAGGAAGTTCTTTATGAACATTATGAGGCTGTCCTTCTTTGGGGCATGACTTTGACTTCCCTGATGTTGTTCAGGTTTGGCCCATACTTGATGCGGATCATATTGCATTGCTCCTTCTGTGGCTGAAAATCGAACTTCTCCTCCTTGCCATTGATATGGAAACGGATTTCTCTGGCTCCAACATCAATGCGAGCATCCGCGGCGCTGAGGAATGGCCGCCCAAAGATGAGTGGTGTTTCCTTACCGACATCCATGTCGAGTACCATGAAACCGACGGGAATGAAGCAATCCCGGATTTTCACCGGAATATCTTCGGCAATTCCCGCCGGGTAGCGGACCGAGGAATCGGCCAGCTGGAGCTGCATCGGCGTGGGGGATAAGGCTGTATAGTTCATCCTGTCGAAGACGGCCTTCGGCATGATGCTCATGCTCGCCCCGAGATCCCACAGGCATGGTCAAAGTTCTGTGTTTCGATTGAGCAGGTGATTATGGGACAGCCCGGATCTTTCTTCTTCTTGGGAAGACGGTTGAGTATAGCAGCGCTACACTCTTCTGTAAGCTTGACAATCTCCATGGTCAGTATCGGATGCTTGTTGTTGATGAAGTCCTTGAGGTAGCGAGCGTACGTAGGTACTTGCATCGCATCCATGAAGGGCATGTTGATGTGCAGCTTCTGGATTACATCAACAAAGCATGTGAACTGCCTGTCCATGGTCGTCTTCCGCTTTCTTTCAGGAAACGGCATGAAGTTCATGTCATAGAACTCATGTGGAGCCGTTTTCCTTAGCAGCATCGCCTCTTCCTTTTCTTCCGCCGGCTTCTCAACTTGTGTGCTCTCCTTTTCCTTCCTACGGTGTTAGGATATGGCGGGTCCCGAGTGGATTTACCTCCCCTCAAGGTAACCACATTAACATTTTCTAAGGGAGTCTCGGGTTGCCCCGGGATTTTCCCCGACTCTACAGGAGGAACAGCAGTAGCCAACTGAACTAATTGGGTTTCAAGCGTTTTATTAAAGCTTAGCTAGTTCTTGAAAGCAGAAGAAAGGCCTTCAATTTTAGTGTGGATGCTTTCTAGAGTCTTATCATTGGTGGCAAGCTTTTTACTAATATTCTCATTTATCCTAGCTTGACCAAGAACAAGATCTTTCAAGGAGGGCTGATTATAACCAGAGTTAAAGTTTCCATTGTTACCTGCTTGGTAGTTGGGGCGCTGTTGATTCCACCCCTGACCTCCTTGTGGATGGTAGCCATTGTTGTTGTTGCCCATGTACATTGAGTCCTCACGGGTTTCAGGACAGCCATTTCCTGAGTGCCCCGTGTTGCCACAGACCTCACACGTCATGCGAGCGTCCACAGCTGGGGCAGTCTGTTGACGGCTGTTAAGTACCATTTTTAACCGTCAACTATACTCAAATAAAGGAGAATTTGGCATTTCATACACGCATGCTTTATCACAATAATATAGTTCCACTTGTACTTGGAGAACTTTGTGCATGCAGGAGGAAATGTGAAGGAAACACCTCAAAAGGCAAGAAAACACACTTTCGACCAATCAGAGAGTGCCACATGGACGTCACACGGATTGAAGGGCCCATTTTCAGCTCCTAACCAACGTAACTCCCTGTAATACCGCGGGAACCGACCTCAGGACCCACCTGCCAGCCTCCCCAAGAAAGCACAGGCCAGGAGGGGCCACCCCCAGGTCGGCCGACCTGGTCAGGTCGGCCGACCCGGCCGGGCGCCCTCTCCGCCTGGGCTTCCACGTGTTGGCTCCTCCGCGACTCCTGATGACGGTTTGAGATGCCTTCCGTGGTGGTTACTCTCCCTTGCCGACCTATTGAGGCTATAAATAGGAGGGTGTGCCTTCACACTCAACACACACCACAAGAAGCATTTCTCTCTTGCTAGTAGTAGTTCTTGGAGTTTTAGTGGAGTTAGGCTGAGTCTAGAGCTCTCTAGTCCCAAGTCTTCACTTGGAATTGGTATGGCTCTTGTATCTTTTCCCTTTTGTAAGACTTTGCTCTTATCAATATATATATATTTTCTATATAGTTGTGCTTGGGTCATGAGTTTCTTGTTTGATATTGTGATCCATATATGTGATAGTATAGTCTACTTGTGTGATAGTAGTTTATATTTATTATACTACTATTGTCATGCTAGTTATATACCGTCACTATAGTCTAGTTTATATGTTATAGTCTCTATGCTTAGTTTTAGCTGATAAAGTATAGCATGGGTTTGGTGATCGTATTCGTACGGTAGCTCTGCCTCGTTAATAGTAATCGCGGAGGGGCAGAGTGCTCTTTGGTCATGCAAGTATGGTACTTGGGTGACTGATTTGCATCAATTATTCGTTAGTCTACTGGTTCGTTGAGGTAGGCGGCAGGTGGTGACAGCCCTGTCCGTCCTTTGAAATCCTCCCCGCTAGGCTAGTGCGTAGGCTCTTGGCGGAAGTCGCCTGTGGATGCAGGGGTAAGTCCGTGCCTGAAGTGCTATACTATTGACTGCTGAACCTGAGTGTGGGTCCGTATGTATTCTACTTAGGCTATGCAACTGTATAGGAATGTATAGTAGGAGTAGCTTAGCCTAGTCTTTCCTCCACTAGACTTTATTTATTTAGTAGGAATCTTCTGTGTGTGTCACACTACCCGGTTATTATTATGTACCTTCCTGTCTTGGTTAGATATCCTTGCTAATTGTTAACATGATCTTATATGTTAGTAACGCTTCTTGATCATACCCTTCCTTTGGGATAAACAAATACGATACCCTGAATACTTCCGGGTGAAATGCTACAGCGGTATTCTCCGTGCGCTTGCGGATTTTACCTACTTGACTCTAGGACATATTAGTGAACCGTTTCTGGCCCCGTGCCGGGAATGATTTATCAATATGCCTTAGCAAAAGTCAACACAGTCCCATGTACTTGTCCCTTGGCCTGATCGTCCATCTTCTTCGTGAGGAGATCTATCTTAGCGGCAAGCATGTCAACCTCCTTGATGGAGTGCATGCCCCGCGGACGTGGTTGGAGGCGATCTTCACTCCAACCTTGGTTGGACACCATTTTCTCGATCAGCTCCTTTGCCTTGCTCACAGTGAGCGAGAAGAAGGCTCCACCAGCAGCAGCGTCGAGGTGATCACAGGCCGACGGAGTGAGCCCGTTGTAGAAGTTCTGGATGATAAGCCAGTCATCCATCCCGTGGTGTGGGCATGCCAAGATGTACTCTTGGAGCCTCTCCCATGCCTGAGTAATCGACTCCTTCGACTCTTGCTGGAAGCTCAAAATCTTTCAACGCAGGGCATTGGTTTTGCCCAACGGGGAAAACTTCACGAGGAACATGGCAGAACATTTTTCCCAAGTGTTTACAGCATCAAGGTTCACGTAGAACCACTGTGTCGCCCTCCCGAGGAGAGAGAACGGGAACAGTCAAAGACGAACAGCGTCGGGGGTGACATCCTTCTTCTTGAAAGTGTTGCAAGTCTCCAGGAATTGTTGCAGATGAGCACTTGCGTCCTCATTGGCCTTTTCACAGAATGGGCCGGCCTGCACCATGGTGATGAGACCCGTCATGATCTCAAAGTTTGCATCTCCCACATTGCCAGCTGGACCAACAGGAACATTAGCAGCAGAGGGAGCGGAGAACTCGTGGAGGGTCTTTTGGGCCATCGGCTCAAAGCTTGGTGGTGTGGAAGCGACAGGTTCACTTGACCGAGGTTGCTTTTGAGGAGGGGTGAGCCTAGCTCGTGCCCTTCTCAAGAGTGATTCTGGATCTTCCGTGAAGTTTGTCGACAAGTCGAAACCAGTCATACACTACCCTAATTTCATTCAAAATGTAGAAAACAAAGCAAGGTTAGCCTGCTTAGGAGATGTCCTTATAATTGTAACATAAATATGTACATTAGTAATTTCTTAACCATACACCTTCCCCGGCAACGGCGCTAGAAATGCTTATTGACTTTTGCTAAGCCATACTAATAAATCATCGCTAGCAAGGTGCCATAAATGCTTCATTAATATGTCCTAGAGCCAATTAGGTAAAATCCGCAAGCGCACGGAAAATACCGTTGTAGCATTTCACCCGGAAGTATTCAAGGTATCGTATTTGTTTATCCCAAAGGAAGGCAATGAATAAGAAGGCTTACTTATGCACATATTTACATTGTGAATTGATAAGGATCATCTAACCAAGGCAGGCAAGCAATGGATAATGACAAGGTAGTGTGACACACAGAAGATTCTATCTAAAATATAAATAAATAAATAAAGCCAAGTGGAGAAAGAACTAAGCTGATCTACTCCTATAGTACTTTCATATATAATTGTATGGCCTAAGTTCTATACACATACATGCTTATACTCAGGTTCAACAGTTATTAACATAACACTTCAAGCATGGACCTACCCTTGCATCCACAGGCGACTTCCGCCAAGAGCCTACGCACTAGCCTAGCGTGGAGGAGTTCAAAGGACGGACAGGACTGTCACCACTTGCCGCCTACCTCAGCTAACCGGTAGACTAATGAATAATTGATGCAAATCAATTATCCAAGTACCATACTTGCATAATCAAAGAGCACTCTACTCCTCCATGGTTATATTAACGAAGCAGAGCTATCATATAAATATGATCACCAAACCCATATCATGTCATAACAATGAATCCTAGGCATAAAGACTATGTCATATAAATTAGACTATAGTGACGGTATATAACACACATGACAATAGTAGTATATTAAATGTAAACTACTATCACACAAGTGGGCTATACTATCACATGTATGGATCAAAATATCAAACAAGAAACTCATGACCCAAACACAACTATATGAAAAGATGACATTCATTAAATAGAGCAAAGTCTTACAAAAGGAAAATGATACAAAAGCCATACCAATTTCTCCAAGAGAAGACTTGAAGAACTAGAGAGCTATAGACTCAGCCTAACTCGACTAAGACTTGAGAACAACTAAGTAGCAAGAGAAGGAATTCTTCTTGTGGTGTGTGTAAAGCCACACCCTCCTATTTATAGCCTCTATAGGTCGGCAAAGGGGAGTAACCACCAAGAATATCCCTGCCCATCACCTTCAGGGGTCAACCAGGAGCCTCCACATGCAAGCCCAGGAGGAAAGGCCGCATGCTTGGGTCGGCCGACCTGTGGCTGGGCCCTCCTAGGTTGTGCTTCCTCAGGGTGGCTGCCAAGTGGGTCCTCATCCCAGATGTCGGGGTAGTTTTGTGTGTTTCTTCGGTGTGGTACTAAAAATGGGCCCTTCAATTCATGGGATGTCCAGTTGGCGCTCTCTCATTGGTCGAAAGTGTGTTTGTTTGCCTTTTGGGTGTGTTTCCTTCATATTTCCTCCTGCATGCAAATAGTTCCCAAGTACAAGTGGAACTACATTATTGTAAACAAATATGCGTGTATGAAATGCCAAGTTCTCCTTTATTTGAGCATAGTTGATAGATGAAAATGGTACTTAACAGCCGTCAACAACTGCCGGCAGATCGGTGAAGACCGGTGTATGATCTGGCACATGCTGTTTTAACTTGGAAACATTGAAAACAGGGTGTACCTGACTACCATCAGGGAGCTGAAGCTTACAAGCTGACTCTCCAACCTTGGACAGAATTTCGTAGGGGCCATAATACTTGAATGAGAGCTTAGGAAAAGGCCGGTTGACAACCATTGCTTGAGCATAGGGCTGTAGTTTCAGATATACTTTTTCTCCCACCTGAAACGTTCTGTGACTTCTCCCCTTGTCAGCAAATAGCTTCATCCTTTGTTCTGAGCTTTGCATCTAGGAACGAAGCATTTCAGAGTAAAGTTCTCGGTCCTTAAACATATCAACCACCTCTGGGCTAGCCACTTGAGTGAGATCAGGCAACATACCATAATTTGGCTTAGTTCCATATAGGGCTTTGAACGGAGTACGATCCAGTGAAGTGTCATAGGAAGTGTTGTACCAAAATTCTGCTAAAGGAAGCCAATGAAACCACTTCTTAGGTGTATCATGGACTGAACAACGCAAGTACATCTCAAGAAAATAATTCACACACTCAGTTTGACCATACGTTTGAGGGTGGTATTCAGAACTCATCTCTAGGGTTGTCTTCCATCCTTTGAACAACTCTTGCGAGAGCTTGCTGGTGAAAATTCTATCCCTGTTAGACACAATGCTTCTAGGAATACCATGTAAACGAGCTATTTGTTGAAGGAAAGCCTTTGCAACAGAAGTTGCTGTATAAGGATGTTTTAGTGGTATAAAATGGGAGTATTTGGTTAATCTGTCCACGACCACCAGGATTACTGAATAACCTTTAGAACTCGGTAATCCCTCTATGAAATCCAGTGAGATGTCCTGCCATGCATTCGTAGGTATGGGCAATGGTTGGAGCAAACAAGGTAATTTGCAATTCTCATGTTTTGCTCTTTGACAGATATCACACTGCTGAACAAAAGAAGACACTGCAGATTTCAGATCTTGCTAGGAGAAAAGCTTCTTGATGCGCTGGTAGGTGGTCTACTGTCTAGAGTGACCACCAATAGGGGTTGAGTGAAAGGCATGAATAAGCTTTGTTTGAGTCCGTATTAGCCACAATCTATATTCTGCCATTATGTCAAATAATCCCATCCCTGAGAGAAAACCCTTCACTATTGCTTCCCGACAAGGCCAATTGTGTCAGTAAAGCCTGTGTTGCTGTGTCAACAGAATAAGAATTCAGAACGTCTTGCAACCAAGTTGTTTGAGTAATTGACACAGCCTCCATAGACAAGATGTGATCCATCCTGGATAGAGCATCTACAGCCTTATTCTCAACTCCTTTCTTGTATTGGAATCTAAATTGGAGACCCAACAGCTTGGTCATTGCCTTCTTCTGTAAATTGGTGGTTAATTGTTGATCACTCAGACTGCAGAGGCTTTTGTGATCTATCTTTATAACAAAAGGGCCATGTTGTAAATACTATCTCCATCTATCCACTGTCATCATAATAGTCAGGCATTCCTTCTCATAAATGGACAACTTCTGATTATTCACTCCCAAAGCTTTGCTATAATATGCCACTGGATGTCCATCTTTAGTGAGAACCGCTCCAATGCCCATGTCAGACGCATCAATTTCGATGCAGAAGGCCTTGAGGTGCTTGATATGTTCCTCCAAACTCTTGCTATATACCAGAATGTCATCCATGAAAACCAGAATAAATTTCCTAAGATAAGGAGCAAATATGCTATTCATTAGGCATTGAAATGTTGAGGGTGCATTTGTCATAGCCAAAGGGCATGACCTTGAATTGAAACTGCCCATGATGGGTCTTGAATGTTGTCTTGAACTCATCCTGTTTTGCCATTCGAATTTGGTGAAAACCTGAGCTTAGGTCAAGTTTGGCAAACCATTTGGCTCCAGCTAATTCACTTAGCAATTCTTCTGTTATGGGCATAGGAAATTTACTCTTGATTGTCATTTCGTTAAGCTTTCTGTAATCGACATAGAAACGCCAACTTCCATCCTTCTTTTTGACCAGCAGAACAGGTGAGGCAAAAGGGCTCATACTTCTAGTGATAGTGCCTGCCTTCAACATTTCGTCTACTTGGCGTTCAATTTCATCCTTTTATTGATGGGAATATCTATATGGCCTAGAGTTCACAGGAACTACTCCGGGTATCAAATAAATTTCATGATCAAAGTTCCTGTGTGGGGGAAGACTAGTAGGTTTTGGAAACAAGTCTCTATTAGCATTAGTGAGCTGTTGCACTTCAATAGGAACTGGTTTCTTGGCCATATCAATATCTGGTTGGAGAAGCACTATAGCCCAAACATCATTCCCTTTTTCACACTTGATCAACTGCTCCAGTGAAATCTCAGTAATATCTTTATCCACCTGGTCAAGAACCTCTCGGAGTCTCATTGTTTTCCCGTCATAAAGAAAATCCACCCATTTTTCAAATTGATAGTTCATTAATCCCCTCTATTCCAGCCAGTCCATGCCCAGTATGGCATCATAGCCCCTTAGATGAATCACCTTCATGTTATGTTTGAAAGTAGCATTTGGTACCAACCAGGTAAAATCTAGCCTCTAAAACACAGGTTATAGTATCACCATTAGCTACTCTTACTAGCCTTGTGAAGATGCATCTAGGATCCCCTAGTGGGTTTTGGTGTACGATGACGGAAGATTAAAATTGTACTAATAATGTTCATGAAGTAAATGTGTAGATAATCAAAATTGTTGTCTAAACCCACATTTGCAAGGTGGCTATTACTCCCAAAAAGAAGAAAAGGAAAATTGACTCAAATGCCTTCTAAAGAGTAGTTTTATTTTAATTGAGTCATAGGCATGCCGAACTATAAAGGAGGGGGGGGGTAAACCAATCTTGCTAAGAAGGGAAGTTTAAGCGCTCAAGCCTACAAAAAAGTTTGTAGTTTAGCAAACCAATGCCAAAAATAACCAATCCTTTTTGAGCCAACCAAAAAGCGACGAAAGTTTCATAAGTCCCCTCATGGAAGTTCCGTCAGTGCCCAGCTTCAAACTCTACCAACCCGAGAGCGATGGAAGTTCCGTGAGCTCCATCACGGAAGTTCCGTTGTCTCTGAATCAGTTGAATTCCTACCACGTGCAACCTCTATTTTTGAAATGACAAAAGTTCTGTGAGTTCTCACGGAAGTTCTGCCAGACACAGAAAAATTGTGTAACGGCTAGTTTTTTGGAGAGCCTCGATATATACTCTCCCCTTTCCCCATGGGAAAGGTTGGACTCCTTGAAAATTCACTCTCATTTCCGCTAGAGTTCTCCCCTCTCACTCCTAGACTTGTTCTTGAGATTCCAAGAAAGTGAGAGAGATCCAACCACAAAAAGATTGAATCCATCCACTCAAAAGCTTGAGCACATCTTTCCCTCCCCATCAAGATTTGATTTGCTTGTTACTCTTGGAGACTTGGTCTCCTCGATGGCTAGGCTTCTCCCTTGAGCTCCCAACTTGTTGTGGTCAGACGGGGACGTTTGTGAAGGTTTTATTCGCCTCCGGAGGAAAAGAATCAAGTGGAGAAAGAAATCCAAGCACGATCTTTGTGATTGCTTGGCGGGGAAAAGGGTTGAGAGAGACCCAACCACTTTATGTGGCTCCTCAACGAGGAAGTCGGAACTACTTAGTGCGGCTGCCGAACCTCAGGTTAATTCCTTGTGTCACTCTTTACATTTCCGCATTTCTTTCACATTATTGTGCTCGATTCACTTGTTGATTGTGTTGCTAGCTATTCTTCAATGAATCCTAAGTGTGCATTCTTGTAGCTTCACCTTTATCAAGTATTGTATCTCTACTTGTTTAGTTATCCGCATTTAAATAAGTTTTAGAGAAAGGATTGGTGAAGTTCGTGGTGACGGAAGTTCCGTCGTTTCTGACGGAAGTTTCGTCATTCCTGTCATTTGATCAAAACTTAGTGCTTTTTTAGGATTATTTTTAGATTGCCTATTCACCCCCCCCCCCCAGGCAACTTTCAATTGGTATTAGAGCCATAATCTTCTACAAGGCTTAAAAGCTTCAAGATTAAGGAATGTTGAAATCGGGGGAAGGTGACAAGCCTCAAGATCTTGCTTCGGCAAGCAAAGGAAGTCATTTGCACATGGCCATGCCATTCAACTATGCCGATACGGCAAACATTCATGTCAGTGGAAGTAGAAGATTGCCTTATTTCAAAGGCAAAGACTTTAGTTGGTTCAAGCACCGGATGAAGATGTACCTCATGTCTATTGGTCCACGAATTTGGGAAATTGTGGAGAAGGGATTCACCTTGCAGGACAAGGACAACCCTACAACCATGGACCAACTCAACATACATCGCAATGCTCAAGCGTTGTCGGCCATTCTCTCTTCCTTGAACCCCAAGGAATATTCAACAGTAGCCAGAATTGAGAATGCCCTGAGAATGTGGAAGAAGCTAGTATGTGCCCATGAGGGAGTAAATGTTGTGAAGAAGTCAAGGCTCAAAGTCCTTAAGAATCAATTCAATTTCTTTGTGATAAACAAGGGAGAAGAGTCTCAACAAACTCATGATAGGCTCATGGACATTGTGAATGAGAGAAGAGCATATGGGGACAACATCAAAGATGAAGAAGTCAACTACAAGCTTCTCATGGCCCTTAGAATGTGGAACCCAACTCCATGCACTATCATTGAAGAAAAGGATGGATTTGAGAATTTCACAACCGATGAAGTCATTGGAAGAATCAATGCCCGCAAGAGTCGTGGTGATGAGGGCAAAAGAGTGAATGTGCTCATTGGTGATGAGGGCTCAAGCAAGAAGGACATAGCTCTTAAGGCAAATGATGACGAAGATGATGACAATTGAAGTGAACAAGGGTTCCCGATCTTCCGAAAGGTTCTTGGTAAGTTGATTTGGTCGGAGGCGACACACAAATCGATCCGGCTTCAGAACAGCACGTTCTAAACCCCGCAATGGCACCACGACGTCTCCTCTGGTTATCAACCATCCAAAGACGATTGACCTCGCCGAGAAGGCTAATCCCTGCCTGTGAATCAAGAACACAAGCAAGAACAACGAAGAATGCAACACAATTGCAGATGTATGATTAAACTCTCGAAGTTGGGGTCTCACAAACCGATGAACGGCAAAACTGTTTATGAACAGAAATGATCTAAACAAAACCCGAACCCTAATGGTGCTGTGGCGGATGTATATAAAGACCCTAGGGACGTGCAAGACCCTCTGGACGCGCCCCTAATTGGGCTCAACTAGATACAAAGCCCAAAGGCCAAAAATAGGCGACGCAGCACCGATACAGATTCTGGATCCCGATGACTCCGGATGAATTTTGACATGAGGCCAGCGGCATTGGAAAGGTCCTCTCCTTATCTTTCCGTGCATATGTAGAACGTCCAAATCCGAGTCCGTATGCATCCTGGGCGACTGTTTTAGTACAGACTGGTCCTGGGCCCCGAAACAGACTCGAAGTCGGTTTTGATTAGGCCTCCACTTTGGCTTCCAAGCCCTTGCTGGTCCTCCACGTTCCCAACTCCTTCTCCCATCATCTCCTGGTCCTCTCTATGGTTTCTAATCATAAAATAATCATTAGGTAGCAAACCATTCTCAAAAGTAACATATAGCGAAGAACGTATGAACGAGCTCACCTCTAAATTTAGTCGTCGTGCACGAGCTCTAGTCATTGGACCTTGCAAGTCCAGATTTGGAGGAGTGTTGTGTGTATCCATAGGAGTGATGTCCTCATCAACAATGATGATGAAGAAGAAAACAATGAAGAATTTGCCTTATTTGTCAAAAAAATTGGCAAATACATGATGAAGAACGGCTTCACCAAGAGAAAGTTTGACAAGGCCAAAGCTAGAAGAACAAGTAGAAGATGCTAGAAGTGTCATGAACAAGGACACATGATTGCCGATGTCCGAGGCCAAATGGCAAGGGCAAGAAAAATGAAAAGTACAACAACAAGACCGAGCCAAACAAGAAGCCATACAACAAGGGGCAAGCTCAGATTGGACAAGAATACATCTCCGAGGATGATGATGAAGATGATGAGGGTGACATTGCCAACATTGCCATTGGTCTACCTCCGGCCATGAATTCACTTTTCAACAACCTCACAGATGATAAGGATGATGCTCCCCGATGCTTCATGGCCAAGGAAAGCAAGGTAGCTCCTCACACCGATTTCAATCCCTCTTATTGTAGTGATGAAGAGGAGGACTTGGTCCCCTCTATGCATGAAATGGTTAAAATGCTAGATAAGCTACAAAGGGAGTTGGACAATCAAGAAAGAATCATTGATAGACAAGAAGAGTTGCTTGATGAAGAAAGAAGCAAGAACCTTGAGCTCACCAAGCTACTTGAGCAAGAGATGCAAAAGAATAGGACCTTGACTAAGGACCTTGCAAAGGTCAACGAGTCAAGTGAATCATGCACCTCAACAACCAAGAAGTATCAAAAAAGGTGAAACACCTTGCTAGAGGAGAACAAGGCCTTAGCAAAGGCCATTGAAGATCTCAAGACAAGCTCCAGCTCATTGGTGAAGAAGCTTGAATCTTCCCAAGCTTCAACAAGCAAGGGTTGTGGAAGGTGCCACAACATCAATGTTGAAATGATTGCCAAGCAAGATGCAATCATTGAAAAGCTATCCAATCAAGTCAAGGAACTTGAGAAGAAGGCTCAAATAGAAACCACAAAAATAGTTGGTGAGCCAAGAGCCTCTCATGACAAGAGAGGATTAGGGTACAACAAGAATGCACAAAAAAAGGGCTACAACAAGAGACCCAACTTTGTACCCAACAGCAAGGGAAAGCAAGCAGCACAAGAGAAGACAATCAAGCCAAAGAATGTCATCCAAGTCAACAAGAACAACAAGACCTCTACCATATCCTTTTATAATTTTTATGCCTCTTATGTGCTAACCCGCAATGCTTATGGTAGAGTAGTTGCTAAGTTTGTTGGGCCACACGATGCAAGGTGGAAGCCTTGTTTGGGTGGCCAAAGTACTTGTATCTAGTGTTAAGGGACCCAAACCAACTTGGGTGCCTAAAACACATGCTTGATGTTCTTTGTAGGAATACTTCTCCGGTGGCGCGACATGGGTACTTGATAGTGGGTGCTCAAATCATATGACCAGAGAGAGATCAATGTTCTCCACACTTGATCATGACAATCTACCAAGTGGAGGCATATCATTTGGAAATGACAACAAGGGAAAGGTAATTGGTTGTGGTCAGATTGCCATCACCCATGACCTTTCAATTGGTAATGCTTATCTTGTAAATGGTCTAGGATACAACTTGATGTCCGTTTCACAACTTTGTGAAATAGGCTATAGTTGTCTCTTTGACGATGATGGCGTGACTGTTTCTAGGAAGAAGGATTCCTCAATAGCCTTCAAAGGGTATTTAGAGGACAAGATCTATCTTGTTAATTTTACGAACAATGAGGGATCTAACCTAAATGCTTGCTTGGTAGCTAAAACCACCTTGGGTTGGCTATGGCATCACCTACTAGCTCATGTTGGGATTAGGAACCTTTCCAAACTCCTAAAAGGTGGTCACGTTGTCAGACTAAAGGATGTTGCTTTTGAGAGGGACAAAATATGTAGCGCATGTCAAGCCGGAAAGCAAGTTGGAGCGACACATCCATCCTAGACAATGATGAAAATGACAAGACCGTTGGAAATGCTCCACATGGACCTCTTTGGACCGGTCACCTACATAAGCATTGGCGGTAACAAATATGGCCTTGTAATTGTTGATGATTATTCTCGTTTCACGTGGGTATTCTTTTTTAAGGACAAAAGTGAAACAGAAAGTATCCTAAAGAGGTTTTTGGTAAGAGCACAAAATGAGTATGAGGTGAAGATCAAGAAGATAAGGAGTGACAATGGAACGGAATTCAAGAATACTCAACTTGAAGAATATCTTGATGAAGAAGGCATCAAGCATGAATTCTCTTCTCCGTACACTCCACAACAAAATGGTGTAGCCGAAAGAAAGAACCGCACACTAATGGAGATGGCAAGAACAATGCTTAATGATTAAAGACGTCGGACACCTTTTGGGCCGAATCCATCAACACCGCATGTCATACAACAAATAGATTATATCTTCATAAGATTTTGAAGAAGACACCTTATGAGCTCCTCACCGGTAACCTTCCCAATGTTTCATATTTTTGTGTTTTTGGCAGCAAATGTTTTATTCTTAACAAGAAACCTAAATCCTCTAAGTTTGCTCCTAAGACACATGAAGGTTTTCTTCTTGGATATGGAACTAACGTCTATGCATATCGAGTCTTTAACAAAGACACCGTGGTTGTTGAAATCACCCGTGACGTACAATTTGATGAATCTAATGGCTCTCAAGTAGAGTAAGTTAATCCAAGTTATGTAGGTGATGAAGCTCCTTGTGATGCAATAAGGAACATGGCAATAGGTGATATAAGACCACAAGACCCAAACTCAAGTCAAGATGAAGCATCCTCTTCGAGACAAGATGACTCATCTCCACAAGAGCCACATGATGAACAAGATCAAGGAACCAAGATCATGGTGACGATCATGGTCAAGGAAACAACCAAGATCAAGCTCAAGATGGTGGAGAAAGAGACACTCAAGATGACAACAATCAATAAGAAGAAGATGCATCTAGGCCAATTCATGCACGAGTCCGACAAAGCATTCAAAAGGATCACCCCGTTGACAACATTCTTTGTGACATCCAAAAGGGGGTAACTACAAGATCTCGAATGGCTACGTTTTGTCATCATTACTCGTTTGTTTCCTCTATGGAACCTCTTAGGGTGGAACAAGCACTTCAAGACTCGGATTGGGTGATGACCATGCAAGAAGAGTTGAAGAACTTTGAAAGAAACAAGGTGTGGTCATTGGTGGAAAGACCCAAGCAAAATGTTTTTGGTACAAAATGGGTCTTCCGCAATAAACAAGATGAGTATGGTGTGGTGGTGAGAAACAAAGCAAGACTTGTTGCAAAAGGCTACTCACAAGTTGAAGGTTTGGACTTTAGTGAAACTTATGCACCCGTAGCTAGGCTTGAGTCAATTCATATTTTACTTGCCTATGCTACTCACCGTGGCTTTATGCTTTTTCAAATGGACGTGAAAAGTGAATTTCTTAATGGCCCAATTCAAGAGGAGGTGTATGTAGAACAACCTCCGGGGTTTGAAGACCCAATGAAGCCAAACCATGTCTACAAACTTCACAGAGCTCTCTATGGCCTCAAGCAAGCTCCCCGAGCTTGGTATGAACACCTCAAGGGATACTTGATCAACAAAGGCTTCACAATTGGCATGGCCGATCCTACTCTCTTCACAAGAAAAGTCGATAATGATATTTTGGTGTGCCAAATATATGTCGATGACATTATATTTGGTTCTACTAATCAATCTTTTTGTGATGAGTTTGCCAAGATCATGACTAGAAAATTTGAGATGTCTATGATGGGAGAATTAAAGTTCTTTCTAGGTTTTCAAGTCAAGCAACTTGAAGAAGGAACATTCATAAGTCAAACCAAGTACAATCAAGACATACTCAAGAAGTTTGACATGGAGAATGCAAAACCAAACAAGACTCCCATGAAGACAAATGGACATCTCGGGCTAGATGTGAACGGTAAGCCCGTGGATCAAAAGGTATATCAATCCATGATTGGCTCCTTTATCTTTCGGCATCTAGGCCCGATATCATGCTTAGTGTGTGCATGTGTGCAAGATTTCAAAGTGCTCCCAAGGAAAGTCACTTAGTGGCTATAAAAAGAATCTTAAGATACTTAGTTCACACACCAAACCTAGGATTGTGGTATCCAAAGGGTTCTAAGTTCAAGTTAGTCGGTTATTCTGATGCCGACTACGCCGGATGTAAGGTGGATAGGAAGAGTATCTGCAGGACATGCCAATTGTTAGGTAGGTCCCTTGTGTCATGGTCATCCAAGAAACAAAATTCTGTTGCCCTATCCACAGCCGAAGTGGAGTATGTCACAACCGGAAGTTGTTGTGCTCAACTACTTTGGATGGGACAAACTTTAAAGGACTTTGGATACACTATGACCAAAGTTCCACTCCTATGTGACAATGAGAGTGCCATCATGATTGCATATAACCCCATTGATCATAATAGGACTAAGCATATAGATATCCGGCACAACTTCTTGAGAGATCATTCAATCAAAGGGGATATTGAGATTAGCTATGTTAGAACCGATAAATAATTAGCGGATATATTTACCAAACCCCTAAATAATAAGCGGTTTTGTGAGCTTAGGAGTGAACTAAATATTGTTGACTCATCCAACTTGGAGTAGAATCTTTTACTTTGTTTGATGTAGTGCTCATGCAAAATCCCTTGAAAATTAAATCTTTAAAAAATTTCATAATGTCTTTCTTTTCTTAAAAAACAAAATGTTTTGATCAATAGATCATATTGCTAAAACCTGTGAATATAGTTTTACTTGGTTGATTGTTGCTATTCATAAGTTGAAACAAGTCCTATATTCCCTACCTATCTTGTCCAAAAGTTCAAACTAGTAGAGGATTTCTCTCTGTCAAACAGAGAACGATGGAACTTCCGTCACGCATTCACGGAACTTCCGTTGTCCACGAAAGTTCTGTGGGAACTTTCGTGACTTCTCATTCGGGCTGTCTGCCCAAACCCGAGAGCGACGAAACTTCCGTCACCCAATGACGAAACTTCCATCACTCTCAGGTTAAAGGGCCCAACGCCCTTCTTCTTCCAGGTCAACCGGTCACTCCTCTATTTCTTTTCTCTCTCTTCCACTCAAACCCTAGCGGTGATTTTTGGCGATTTGAAGATTACACCGATGAAGTTGATCAAGAAGGTGGAGATTTGGCTCCTCCTCAAAATCTCCATCGCTTTTCTTCGGTTTTTGACCTAGCTATGAGTCCTTAACCTAAATTTTGTTTTTAGGTCAAAAGTTCAAATGTCTTCATTTCCTTTGGATAGATTAACTCCTCTAGAGCTAGTCTATCATCTGTTAGAAGCATTTGCGATGTCGTGGTAGGATCTAGGAGTAATGTCAATTTTGGTGCAAACTGCAAGTGAAAGGAAGTTCCGTTAGAACTTCCGTCATGACAAAACTTCCGTGACTTGTCATGGAACTTCCATGGTCTTCAGTTTAGTGCATTGTTTTTAATCATCTCTTTGATTCTCACCGTAACAGTTTGACTCATTCCTTGATTAATCTTCATCCTACTGGCAGCTCAAGATGGTGAGAATTAAGTACGCATCCAATGCTCCGAGCGAGCCAAGAGATGAAGACTCTTCCTCCTCATCTCCAAGTGAAGAACTTGTGCCCGCCTCTAAGAGAAGAAAGACTGCTACAGTTCGAGGACAAGGGTCGACTGGCCAAGGCTCCAGCAGGGATGCCCAGACTGTGCATGTCCAGCCGGGTGGATCTCTTCCTCCTAGGAGATCTCAAGATAAGTGCAAGCGGCCTATGAAGGAAAAGAAGTTTGCAAAGGAAAAGGGATCATCAAGAGCAGCAAGGACAGACCCTGTAGATGTGGTTGAGGGACTTAAAGTCTATGAACCCGTCTATCCAGATGACTACATCTACAAGGACTACAAGAAAGATCTTGATGCCCTCATTGAAGCAAGGAAGCAAAATCCTGCACTAGTGGGAGAACAAGAAGCCACTGACCCCCGGTTCTACACATGATTTCAGCAAGATTACTATATATCTATGCTCATGGATTGATTGGTACTACATGGATTCAAAGCAGAATCACGTGTTCGACGAGATCATCCAAGTGTGCAAGGATAGAGGAGTTTATGATTTGATGGGCTTCAACTATGATTGGAACGAAGAGGTAATTTGTCAGTTCTACTCTACTCTCTTTCTTGATGCCAAGGGCACTCTCCATTGGAGGACACAAGGCATGGAGTATTCGATCTCGACCAGTCGATTTGCTAGCTACTTCTTCCAAGGAAGTGAGGACCGTAAAAGGGATATCATTTCTAATGAAGCTGTGATGAAAGAAAAGGAAATGGCCTTTATGTACTATGAGAAGTGTCCAAATGTGTTTGGAACTACTAATGGACTTCACAACTTTTATTTCACCCTCAACCGGATGCTGAGAGTCACCATTGCACCCAAGGGAGGCTATGCAACTGCCATTGTGGTATCCTCAAGAAACATTCTTGCTAGGTTTGCTCCGGATGCCACTCCATTTTGTGTCATGGACTTCATCACAAATGACATTCACATGTCATCTATTGACACTAGAAGGAGCTTTCCTTATGCTCCCTATCTCATGAGGATGATTGAAGCTGAAACTGGGCTTATATTTGAGAAGGAATGCAAGCATGTTCCTCTCCGACCTAGAGTGCAACATGAGCTTTCCCCAGTTGATCCTACTCCCCCAGGAGTGTCTTCCTCTAGGAGAGCGAATCTCGCTCGTGCTCATGCCGAGACAGCGGCTGAGAGAGATGCCGCAGCAGCAGGGGCCTCTTCCTCAGCCCAAGACCGGTAGCATCGTCCATCTTCTCCACTTCTTGCCTTCCTCAAAGGCATCTTCAATGTCTGTTGCCTCAATGCTAAAGAGAACTAGGAGAACAAGAGGAGAATCAAGAAGCAAGTAAGGCGTTACAAGTGGGACCAGCGAGCTCCAGGACGTGAGGTGTGTCCCAATGGGTCCGAGTGTGAGCCCGATGGTGAGCCACTGGTCCTTGCTGACCCTCTTGCAAGCTATGATTAGAATGATCTCTTTGTCGGGCCATCTACAGCTCCTCCTCCTCATGAAGGTGAAGATGAAGATGACGATGAGGGATCTGAGGAAGAGGATGAGTAATTTCATTTCTTCTTTCCCTTTTTCCTTCTTTTTGGTGCGTTGATGCCAAAGGGGGGGGGGGGGAGAAGTGATGAAAAAGGATGATAGTTATGTGATCTCATTTGTAATAGGATAGTGATGAACCTATGGACAAGTATCTTTCTATTTTCTTTGTGTGTGAAAACTATTTGTGAACCTTTATTGTAATAACTCTACCCCATAGTTTTATGTTATGTGTGCTTGTTTTATTACTCCTTGTTGATTGTTTGTGTCAAGTATGTTGAATGCTCATTGCTTTATCACTATGTTGCACACTTGTAGACCTTTAGGCACCCCACTCATTGAAAAATATAGGGGGAGCTCCTCCACACGTTTGTGTGATTCATGCATATCATTAGGGGGAGCTTCGCTATATTTTGCTCTGTCAAGTTTGAATATCTCCTTTATAACCTTTTTAATCTATTTTCATCAATCACCAAAAAGGGAGAGATTGAAGATGCATCTAGGATCCCCTAGCGGGTTTTGGTGTAAGATGATGGAAGATTAAAATTGTACTAACAATGTTCATGAAGTAAATGTCCATATAATCAAAATTGTTGTCTAAACCCACATTTGCAAGGTGGCTATTACTCCCAAAAAGAAGAAAAAGAAAATTGACTCAAATGCCTTCTAAAGAGTAGTTTTATTTTAATTGAGTCATAGACATGCCGAACTTTGAAGGGGGGTAAACCAATCTGGCTAAGAAGGGAAATTTGAGTGCTCAAGCCTACCAAAAAGTTTTGTGAGAGTTTAGCAAACCAATGCCAAAAAGAACTAATCCTTTTTGAGCCAACCAGAGAGCAACAGAATTTCCGTGAGTCCCCTCACGGAAGTTCCGTCAGTGCCCAGCTTCAAACTCCAGCAACCCTAGAGCGACGGAAGCTCCGTGAGCTCCATCACGGAAGTTCCGTCATCTCTGAATCTGTTGAACTCCTACCTCGCGCAACGGCTATTTTTTAAATGATGGAAGTTCTGTGGGTTCTCACGGAAGTTCCGTCAGACACAGAAAAGCTGTGTAACGGCTAGTTTTTTGGAGAGCCTCTATATATACTTTCCCCTTTCTCTCGTGGGAAAGGTTGGACTCCTTGAATTCACTCTCATTTCAGCTAGAGCTCTCCCCTCTCACTCCTAGACTTGTTCTTGAGATTCCAAGCAAGAGAGAGATCCAACCACAAAAAGATTGAATCCATCCACTCAAAATCTTGAGCACATCTTTTCCTCCACATCGAGATTTCAATTGCCTGTTACTCTTGGAGACTTGGTCTCCTAGACGGCTAGGTGTCGCCCTTGAGCTCCCAACTTGTTGTGGTGAGACGGGGACGTTTGTGAAGGTGTGATTCACCTCCGAAGGAAAAGAATCAAGTGGAGAAAGAAATTCAAGCACGATCTTTGTGATTGCTTGGCGGGGAAAAGGGTTGAGAGAGACCCGACCACTTTGTGTGGCTCCTCAACAAGGATGTAGGAACTACCTTGGGTTAATTCCTTGTATCACTCTTTACATTTCCGCATTTCTTTCATATTACTATGCTCGATTCACTTGTTGATTGTGTTGCTAGCTATTCTTCAAAGAATCCTAAGTGTGCATTGTTGTAGCTTCACCTTTATCAAGTATTGTATCTCTACTTGTTTAGTTATCTGTATTTAAATAAGTTTAGTGAAAGGATTGGTGAAGTTCTGTCATTTGACAGATCTTCCGTGGTGATGGAAGTTCCGTCGTTTTTGACGGAAGTTCCATCGTTCCTGTCATTTGATCAAAACTTAGTGCTCTTTCAGGATTATTTTTAGATTGCCTGTTGACCCCCCCCCCCCCCCCCCCCATCTAGGCAACTTTCACCTTGGCTGAATAGGAGTTTGTTGGCAACCTAGTTTCTCTGCAAGGGACTCATCCAGAAAGCTATGAGAACTACCAGAATCCAATAAAATCAACATCACCTGATTCTTGACAAGTGCTCTAATCCTGATTCTTGACAAGTGCTCTAATCCTGGTTATTCCTAGCTAACATGCGTGTATGAAATGCTAAGTCTTCCCTTATTTGTGGCTATATTGACGGTCGGAATTGGTGTTTAATGACCATCAATAGCAGTGCTCTGGATGAAATAACCTAGGCGTCCTGCAAGAGCTGCAACGGTGGAGGCGTGATCAGTCTCTGTAGCTGCTGGCTGAGGTGATGCACTGTAAGCTTTATGACCATTGATGATTGGATCCCTGAGGTATGGATGTTTTGGTGATTAATGACAACTATGAAATTGTTGTCTAATATTTACATGAGTGTTGTGTATGCAGGAATCATCTAAAACCTCTACTATAGATATTATTGATGATGGTTGCCTTGGCGGTTAATGAAAATGACCACAAGCATGAAAGCTCGGTGAGCTTGATTGGGTCCAAGGGTTGATGAAGATGTATCAAGGCTAAGGACAAACATGGAGCAAATGTTTGGAACACTTGTCTAGTTGTTAGGGCTTGAGTCCATAGAAAAAAACCGGACTATCAAGGGGGTCTAGGTCATGCTAGTCGGTGATGTACGTAGATACTCAGTGAAATCACAGGCAGTAGGTGACAGTGGAGAAGACAAAGAGCTATTGGAAGAAGCTGGGAAATGAAAAGAAGCTGGGAAATGAAGTCAAGTGAGGAGGAGAAGTTTTAATTTCTAGACAGAGTGACCGGAAAGAAGATTAGGAATGATCGGACTGTATAGTCATCAAAGGAGATGGCAGATCAGAGAGAAATTGTTACAAGGAATCTGTCAGCATGTAGACCCATAGAGACTGGACGGTCCGGTCTATAGACCGGACGGTCCGGTCTGTGTGGATGAGGTGCAGGACAGAGAGGAAGCAAAATGGACGCTCTCTGGAATCAGCAGGACCTGAATAGACCGGACGGTCCGGTCTATTGACTAGATGGTATGGTCAGTACGAAGTGAGCAGTGACAGAGAGCCAACAGCTCTAGAGGAGCCATCCAGATGGAGACCGGATGGTCCGGTCAGGCAGTGACCAGACTATACGGTCAGTTCGCCCAGAAAGCTGATTTGATGGAGCAATGGCTAGTTTGAGGTTGGAAGCCTATATAAGGTCATTGCTGGGGTCTTGGAGACCTCTCTTGGCTCATTGGATAGCTGGGAGCATTAGTAGGGAGCCAAGAGGAAAAGAGAGGAGCACTAGGAGGAGATTTGAAGATCTTGAGAGTGCTAGAGAGAGTAACTTGAGCATCTATTGACATCTAAGGCTAGGGTGTTTGTTGACAGTCACTAAATACCAAATCCAACCATCAAATACCTACAAAAAAGCAATTAACTAAACAACCAACATAGTGGTAGGAGTTTATTAATAACAAAGTTATTCCATAAGTGTTGGTAAATATATGATGCAGGTGATTATTCCACGGGATTAATGGAAAATCCATGTCATCAAGGGAGAAAACACACATCTTGCTAATCAGAGCCAAGCACGGAAATCAAGTGGCCGACTTCTAGAAAGAAACTGACATAACCAAAGACCCTACGGTATCAGACAGGAAGAGGGGCCACCCACCAGGCAACCAGAGGAGACAGGGCCTACTAGGCCTCACCCCCAATTTGGTCAAACAGGGATGTTTGGCCGAACATGGGCTGAGCCTAGTAGGGCCCATGTTCTGAGGTCGGTTCCCCACTGCCTTTCCTATGTCGATTACCCCCCTTAGGGCGGAGTTACCGACCCTAGAACCACCTTTGGAGTGCTATAAAAGTGAGGGAAGGGCTCCACTCTCTAAACACTTCAAGATTAGAGTAGAGCTTCATTTCTCAAAGGCTTTAGCACTGCTAAAGTGCTTAGAAAATAGGGAGGGAGTGAGGGGAAGTCCGGAGGAGGAGTGGGCATGTCCATGTCTTCTCCACCATTGTACATCGACGGATGCTTGCCATATTCAGTATGTCTTTGTGATTCCTTTCTTGGTATTTAAGTTTCCTTTTTGAGTAATTTTATACTTAGTTGCTTTGCTCGCTCAGCGCTCTAACTAAATTTAGTTAGACAACTTAGTCTTATATCATCGCATGTGGAGAATAAGGAAGTAATTGAAAGCATAGACGTGGTGTCTAGGCCGTAGGTTACCTTTGTTTATCGCGTAGTCCACGGATTGCTAGAGGTAGGCAGTAGGTGGTGACAGCCCTATCTGTCCCTTGAAATCCTCCATGTTCGGCTACGCAGTAGGCTCTTGGCCGGAATCGCACTGTGGATGCAGTGGAAAATCGGATGCCCAATGCAAGCAACCTAGTAGTACTCTTACCTTGATTAGGACCTTAGAACCATTAGGAATCCTCTCTACCAAATACCACATTTATCTTGGTGTCCTTGGACGAACTAGAACAGAAGATTAGGCGCACACATTCCCTGTGGACTCAATACCTTGGTATACTCCTCGGTGAAAGCTACTTCGGTATCCGTATGCTTACGGACTTATTCTATTATCATTAAAATACCCAACAAGCTTTTTGGTGCCATTGACGAGGAATAGTTGTTGTTTGATCTTCGAACCTAGTTCACCCTCGTATCTTTTTATTTCCTTCTATTTATTTCTTTCCCCTTCTCTACCATGGAGCGACTATCAATTCAAGACCTTTCTGCTCCTAAGGGCGAGTTCTTCGAGCTATCGCTTTCTGCGAACCCAATTCATTCATCTGGCTTTGAACTCTGTCCTAGCTTTATAGCCATGGTTCAGGAGCAATCCTTCTTTGGTTTGCATAGCGAAAAACCATTCAATCATTTGCGAGAGTTTGAGCATTTGTGTTCATGCCTATTGATCAAAGGCATGACTCAAGATACTCTCATGCGGAAATTGTATCCCTTTTCCATCAAGGAGAATGTAATACAATCATACAGTCATTTCGTTGAGAGTACGGATGGTGATTGGAAAGTGCTCTGAGATAAGTTTTGTCTCGCGTTCTGTCCTACATCACGTGTTGTCTCTCTGCGAGAGGAGATTCTTGACTTTCGTCAAAGCGAGAAGGAAACTATAGGTGCAGCCTGGGCTAGGTTTTTCTTGTTAACCATTTCTGACCCTAACTTTTCTTTACCCGACCACGTGTTGTTGCAACACTTTTGTTTGGGTTTAAGCCAGGAGCCTGCCCTATATCTCAACGTCACCGCTGGAGGTTCATTTGTCCACAAGACGCTGCAGAAGGAAGAGCTATCCTAGAACTTATTCAAGAAAACTCTTCTTTCCTAGCCGACTGTAGAGAGCCCAATCAGGAGGAAGCTTCATCGAACATTGAGGCCACCCCACTAGTTGAACCTAAGCCAAACCCTTGCCTATCCATTGATTCATCTAATGAGACCTCAACCGAACAACGAGCAATGGAGGAAGAAGAAATTCAACCTTAGAAGCTCCCTTTCCAATTCGAGGAAAATATTGTAAAAGATCGTGGGAAATCCTCGAGTTGTCACTATGAAAAGAAATTACCAACTCATGTATCTTCTTCCAATTCTCTTAAGGAGCCTTTGCTCCAAGAGACGGTGAAGGAGTTAACTTCAATCATGAGTAATGAGCGGTTGGGAGAGGCTGACTTTTCCCCGAACCTAATTCGGATTAGCTCCCCTTCCTCTTTCATTCAATGCTTCATAAGAGGAGAAAAGTTTAATCTTCTTTATAATCCCACTATCAGTGCCAACATTATTTTTGATGCTTGCGCTTTTGCCATTTTGGGTGAAGAACCCTTGAATCTGAGTTCCAAATTTCTTCAATGTCCCTCTGGACCCGTTTCAGAGGGATATGAGATTTTGCAAAATGTGTCTTTAAGGCATAAAGATGTCGAAACTCTCCTTGATTTCCATGTGTTTGAAGTCCATGACTTTGACATTTTAGTCGGGCATCCCATGGAGAGACTTTTCACTAATGCATCGACCAAGGAGATGTTAGACATTGAACTCAGGGGAAGACATTTTTCTGTCCCAATGTCTCAATCAGAAAATTCTCTTGAGTTCTCTTATAAATTCGAGGAAGGTCTTTCCAAAGACCGTGGGGACACCTTGAAGTATTTTTGCATGAAGAACCCACCAATTCCCATCTGTCCTCTTGACCCTCTAGAGGACAATTTCCTCCAAGAGGAAGAGAGGGAATATTTTGCCATGTCGAGCAATGATTGGTTGAATGAGGAAGAACATTCTCTTGATTCAATTTGGATTAGGCCTCCTTATTCAACCATTCAATGCCAAATAAGAGAGATGAAGGTGAATGTTCTTTTCAGTCCCATAATCGGTGCAAATATCTAGTCAAAATCCATTGCACCAGCCTTCATAGGTGGTAAGCCCCTTGCACCGATTAGCAAATTCTTCCAGAGCCCCTTAGGCCGATCTTTAGGAGGATTTGGGACCTTGCAAAATGTGCCCGTAAAGCACAAAAATGTTTAGACTGTCCTAGACTTCCATATAGTTGAAGTCTATCCGAAAATCTTTTGACAGAATCTCTCCCAAGGGGTGAGCCAATCATTGCGGTTATGGCAACATTCCCTTTTGAGCCCCCTGGATCTATCCTCAAGGAACAAGATCAGCAATTTACCCAGGGGAAGGCAAGCCAACCCACGAGGGTCTGTCAACAACTGAATTCTAGCTCAGTGCTATCTCACCTTTCAATTCTAGTGTTGAGACCACTCGGAAGGCAGGAGAAATTCTACCTTCAAGGTTGCTAGTTGAGTTCGAGGAAAAGCTATATGATAAACATGAAAACACCTCGAATCACTTCTAACACAAGATGCCTATGGCATCCCGTTCACTCCCAAGCCTTTCCATGAAGAAATCCTCAAGGAGTCCATGAACTAGAAATAAATTCTCCAAAGGAAATCCAAATCTATTCTCCTTCCTTTACCATTCCATGTTATATAAAGGGGAATGTTGTAGAAGCCCTTCATGATCCCACCATAGGAGCCAATATCATCCCTGAATACATAGCCTGGCAACTTTTGGATGACATACCTCTTGTGCCAAATGACACACTCCTCAAGGATGGCTTGGGAGTAACCTTTCCATTTTGGGGGATCGCAAGGGTTGTACCAGTTGAGATGGACAAAATCGAAGTTCATCTAGACCTCCACGTCTTTCCTATCATCGACTTTGAACTTCTCATAGACTTCCCACTAGAAAGGCTTCAGCATAAGGGTGCATCTCTAGGGAGCCTAAATGAAAAGCTTAGGAAAACTGCTTTTGCCGCCAATGCACATTGCTTAGAAAATATTATGGGGCCTCTTCTCAAGCACTCCCGGCTTGAGGAGGTGATGTATGTTTCCTAACACGCATCACCGAGTTTGTTCTTTATGACGACGCAAAGCATTGCATCCAGGGAGGATACAATTTGGGAGAAACTCTCCATTATTTTGAAACTGAGCCATCATCCTTCTCGCCTAATCAATTTCCCCGTGGTCCTCAATACTTCAATCTCTACAGTGATGAAAAATCATCGATTTGCTTTCTCGATGAAATTCTGGAGGAGAGGAACCTTTGGACCATTGGATTGTTAGAGACATGGACTCTAGAGACAAGAGGAAGTAATTCAATTGATGAACATGAGAGCTTCTTTCTTGAACAACCACAAGATACATGCTCATATGAGCAATCTCTAGTGTCAATAAAAATTATTGCTAAGGGCACCGACAAGGACTACCACCACCTTAAGGCCCTCATTAGTGAAATGTTTAGAAGGATGGTTGTAGATGTCTTTGTTTATCATAAATTTTGCAATTCTCGTAGTTGCATTTTGGCACTAACCTTTGTTGGTGGCCCATAAAACCCAATATTGGCCACCAACCAGTCAGGAATTGCAAGTTAAAGACCAAAGCTTAATAAATATTTGTTTAAACTAATAAAGCTCCACGAGTTTAAGTGAGATATGTGTTTACAGGTATAAAAGAGCCAAAATATGCAAAAACATGAAGAAACACCCCTTTGGCTGATCACGACTGTGAAACAGCCGTTTTCACCGGCCGACAGGGTCATTTTCACGCTGAATTGGGACCCGGCCGACAGGGTCATTTACAGCTGAAATCAGCCACCCGGCTAATCGACCCAACCGATTTTGCAAAACACTTCACCGTGATGCTGTTTTTCTCCTCCCAAACTAAAAGTGATGAAATATGGCCAAGGAAAGAAGGCCAACAAGTGGCCTAACCGGGAGAAGTCAAGGGGCGACCCGGAGGGGGTCGACACCTGGCCAAGGCTACCGCCTAGCCTAACATGCCGCCCGGCCTAGGTTTGCTACCCGGGGTGGCTAGCCCACTAGGCCCAAGAGCCCTACCGGACCCAAAATGAAGGAGTCGGTGCGAACCGACCAAACAACCAACATTGGGACAAGATCCAAGCCATCCAAGAAGACTCGGTCACAAACCGACATGATCCAAGGGCCGCTCGGCCTGGGCACACGTGGCCGCCCGGCCTTGCCCGCTGTCCGGTGGACCGACTTTGACCTACCGACTCTTCCTCACCTACAAGTACCCCCTGCCCATTGCCACCTATAAATAGAGGGGGAATTTGGTAGAAAAAGATAGGAAGGAAGAAACACATCAAGGAGTACATTTCCTACTACTTGTGCTACTTAGTAGAGTAGGTTAGTTAGGGCGTGTTTGGCATGGCTCCGCTCCACAGTGGAGCAGCTCCACTCCAAAACTCCAGTGTGGAGCTGCTCCACTATGGAGTGGAGCCATGCCAAACACCTCAGCTCCACAAAAACATGGTCAAACACGTAAAATAGACAATACGCCTTCTCTCCCGTCTTCACTGGGCGGCGCAAATCAAAGCCTTCACCAGAGCGGGCTGCCCACCGCGACGACGCGAATCGAGCGAGGTGATGTGAATCGACCGTGGCGGCGCAAAACAAGGCAAGGTTGTCGACGTCGGAGGAACCGGTCTGCCTTGATTCGCTGCCTCCAGCTCTGGCGGCATGAATCAAGGCGAGCTCGCTGGATGGCTATCGCGATAGCGTCGATGGGGAGAAAAGATCTGGGATGCGTGCGCTAGTGCAAGGCACGGCAGAGCGGACAGGCGGGGGAATGGCGGGGAGGAGGCCCAGTGCGGGGAGGGTGGGGAGGAGGCTCGGTGCGGGGACGGTAGGAAGGAGGGCCGACATGGGGGAGGGGGGGGGAGGAGCCCCGACGAAGGAACAATGAGGAGGAGTGCCGGCGCGGAGAGAGAGGAGCCCCAGCGGAGGAACAGCGGGGAGGAGTGCCGACGCGGAGAGAGAGGAGCGAATGAGAATGAAGAGCGAACCATTTTTTATGTAGGTGGTGGCAATGTGGGTAATTTGCTGCAACTCCTTGTTTCCCTGGTCTTTAGAGCTGGGTTTGAGGTGCTCTGAAAAAATGAACTGGAGCTCCTCAAACTCCTGAGAGTTGGCTGCTCCAAAAATTTCTGGAGCTGAGGTGTTTGGCTGGCTCTGATCCACTTCCAACTAGAGCTCGGCTCTGAAGCCATGCCAAACACCCCCTTAGTTAGGAGTTAGAATCTAGTCGAGAGCATCGCTTGAGATTCCGGAATCGTCTCGGAGTCTTCATATGAGCTCTCTTGTATCTTTGATCTTTTTATAAGACTTATCCTTTATCAATATAAATATCTTTCCCTTTTATATCTTGTCAAGTGTTTATCTTAACTTAGTCATTTCCTGAAGTTACAATTATCGGGAAGAAACTTTGTTGCGTAGTTCACGGGTTTCCCGGCTAGGATTTGCATTCGTCCCCACGGGCTGTGTGGTAGGCGACAGGTGGTGATAGTCCTATCCATCCCTTTAGTAATCCACCATGTTAGAGAAGGCTCAAGCAGGGTTGTCTAGCAATAGCGTACCCACTAGTACGTAGGTTAGTTACCGACCCATATTAGTGGATCGTTTTTGTGCCCCGAAGTGAATTAACAGGTGAAAGACTCAAGGCTGTACCAATAAATTGGTGTAAGCGCTTAACCCGAGTAACTAAGATTTGACGCTTGATTTAGATATATATATTTGGAAGAAATATTTTTTGGAATCTTAGACTTAGACTCGCTGTCCTCCCGGCTAGCTTAACCGATCTCTTTATTTATGTTAGTGTGGATTTCTCCTGTGTTGCTACCCCTACCATTATTATTGAACATCCTTACCCCCGTCTTTGGTCAGTTGATATAATTCTTGTAGTTATATCTTTATTAAACCAAGATAATCTTACGCCTAGCTTCCCTGAGGAAAATAAATACGATACCTTGGAATACTTCCGAGTGAAATGCTACAATGGTGTTCCGTGTGCTTGCGGCTTAATTCACTTTACTCTTAAAGCATAACAAACGCCAACAATCATTTCTAGCACCATTCCAGGAATAGTGATATTCTTGATACGACGTTAAGAAGTGTCAACAACCTTGCAGGTAAGACTTCATTGATACATCATCAACAATTGGTGGTAAGATGGGAACTACATCACCAATAATAGCTGCAACATGAAGTCCCCTTAGTCGAGCTTCTGACATAAACAAAGCACTACCAGGAGATGACCCGGATTATCGTTCCTTTTCCCTTATATAATAATTGCAGGCAGATGTTTTTGGATATATTTGCCTTCGGGTGTTTTTGGTCACCAACCCTTTCAGGTGGAGATTAAAAAGAATGATGGTCACACTATGCCTAAGAACATGAGAGCTGCATCAACTTGACACTTGATTTATTGTGTCTAAGTGATACAAAAATCTAAGTTTGGGGGAGTTCTATAAGTATCAAGTAGGACCATCAATAGTGAGCGCCCGTGTCGGGTCGGAGAGTCCGGTAAGTTCTTGAGGGAGGCGAGCTTGTGCCGAGATGGAAGCGGTGACGCGCACCGTGTCTTCACTCTGGGAGTGATTGCGGGCTCGTGGGTGAGAACTCCACATTGGTGGCAGGAGGGACCAGGACTCTGGTGGGAGTGGTCCAACGAGGAGTAGGAAAATGCGCCATCCTTCCGAGGCCTCGGGAAAAAATAATGAGTCATCTCTTACTCTACTCCTTACTATGATGCATTACTTTTCGCATTTACATACCGTACTTTTCATGCTTGTATGTTTACCCTGTTCTAGTTGATTGCCTTGTAGTCTTGCATGAATAGGCCTTCTTACTTGCTAGTAGAGCTTAGCTTTCTTACTTGATCATCAGCATGCATAGGAGTTACTTTGGCTTGATTGGTCACCCTAGTATGTATTGCACTACTCATACTTGTGTGCTTTCCATGTACTTATTGTTCTAGTAGCTCTGCATGAGTAGGACTCTTTGCTTGCTAAGTTGTGTGCTTCCGCGTATCTTTGGTTACTAGCTTGCATAGGAGTTGTTTTGCCTTTGTGTGATCCACTAGTATGCTTAGGTTGTTGTTCCTTTCATAGGTTTATTATCTTCCTAGTGTGATCACCACTAGAATTGTGTAGGAGTTGTTTTGAGTGGTCGTTTTTAGAAATTGGTGAATTTGGTACATAGTGCGAGTTTTCGATTCACCCCCCCCCCCCCTCTCGGTCACTTGGTCCTTTTAAGTGGTATCAGAGCCAAGTGCTCATCATAGGGCTTAACCGCCTTGAGTAGTGACCGTATTGAGTTCGGATGTAATCCCATTCAGGGCCAGGTCATGGCTCATGGAAGGATCACTTGGAAAGCTACCTAAATGCCATGATTCTGGATGAGTTGATGGACACACTTATGGACTTTGCCAATACCTTTACCGATGATCATGTATATGATGATGATGCTTGTGTGGATGTGCCTAGTGCTAGTGAGTGCCTAGATTCTACTAGTGATGATTTGATAGGCTTCTCTACTAGTGTGCCTAATGTGTTGATTAATGATGTTGGCTCTCTTGATCTTACTTGCTCTTCTAGTATGACTAGTGATGATGATGCTTGTGAGTCTTTTATTGATCATGCTAGTGATACACTTGTTGAGGAGTTCTTTGCTTTTCGTGCTAATGAGAATGAGGACTTACTTGACTCTCTTATTCGCTTGTGAGATATTGTGGACAGAATTGGAGCAACTACTTTTGGCCTTCGCAAGATTGTGATAGTCAAGAAGATCCTCACCTTACTCCCTAGGAGCAAGCTCCTCTACATCACCTTTGATCTCATCATGGAGAAGGATCTCTCCGTCGAGGATGTGATCGAGTTGCTCTTTGATGATGACAAGCTCACCGCAAGCTGGATGGGGGAGAAGATCTCCAAGGCAAATGGAGCATCATCAAGAAAAGGGAAGGAAGTAGCTTCGAGCTCAAGCTTCTTTGATCCCTCTACAAGATTGCCTTGTAGAAGCTTCTACAACCCCTTCGGATCAAGACCTACACCAAGCTCTTCATCAGGCGCTTCATCAAGTTCTACTCCAAGTGCCATTCCAAATTCTACTCCAAGCCTTTTGAGTGAACCATCTACATTGCTCATGCGATCATTTCAGATGACCGATTCTACCAGTCCAGCTCCCCCACCTCCTCCACAAGATCGACTCTGGAGCATTCATCAAGCTCAACAACAGGAGTTCTTCTTCCAATTTGATGAAGTTGTGAGAAATCCGAATGATGACCTTTGTGATACTTTCTTGAGGATTTATGATCTTGTGTGCAGGATAAACTCCTTCAGAGGTCTTCGGAGGATTGCTCCACTTGAAGTGATTGACAAGCTTCTCTGACAAATCACAGCTCCTGAGAGGGGTTTCTTACTTGAGGAGGTGATTAACAGAAGACACGAGCTCTCAATTGAGAGAGCGATGGAGATGATTCTTGTGCTCCACTCACAAGTGGGACATGTTCTTGAGCACATCACTGGTCTCTATGATCCTCCCCATTACTACATCGACCTCGACAATGTACACATGGGGGATGGTCATGGACATTGGAGGTATCGTGCTCCTCACTATCCCATCAGGAGAAGACTTCAGGAAGGGATTGCAAGGATCCCAATCTATGAGGATGGACTTATCACTCGACATGATGAGGTTAGTGCAAGTCAATCTAGTAATGCTTTGGATACTAACCCTTCTTCCTCTAGTGCTTGTCTTATGGCTACCACCAGGGTCAACTACAAGAGTGGAGATACTCATTGGATTCTTGACAGTGGGTGCACTCAACATATGACCGGGAAGCCAACCATATTCACAAACATTGATGAAGACAAAGATAATAAGAAGGTGACCTTTGGGGAAACTCAAAAGGAAGAGTCAGAGGATCAGGCAAGGTGGCCATTACTGAGGACCTCCATCTCTCCAAGGTCTATCTTGTGGAAACCCTCAACTTCAACCTTCTGTCTATTGGTCAGCTTTGTGACATGGGTTTCAAGTGCACATTTGATGAGGATGGTGCCATGATTGAAAATGCAAAGAATGAACTAGTATTTCATGGAGTAAGGCATGGGAACCTGTATGTCGCAGACTTCAAGTCAAGCAACATGCCACCAAGTACTTGCCTATTCACCAAGGCAAATAAGGGATGGTTGTGGCATAGAAGACTGGCACATATTGGAATGAATCAACTCAGAAAAGTGGTCAAGAGAAATCTAGTTGAAGGAATCAAGGATGTCACCTTTGAGAAGGACAGATTGTGTAGTGCTTGTCAAGTTGGGAAGCAAGTTGCATCATCTCATCCCACCAAGTCTTTCATGTCTACATCTCGTCCTCTAGAGCTCTTGCACATGGATTGGTTTAGGCCAACACATTACAAGAGTCTGAGAGGGAATCTATATTGCTTGGTGATTGTGGATGACTTCATGAGATATACTTGGACCTTCTTTCTTGTGGACAAGTCTCAAGCAAGTGACATTTTCAGGAAGTTTGCAAGAAGGGCAAAGAATGAATTCAAGGCTAGGATTATGAAGATAAGGAGTGACAATAGGACTGAGTTCAAGAACACTATAGTAGAGGAATACTGTGACAAGAAAGGGATCAAGCATGAATTCTCCGCTACATATACTCCTGAGCAAAATGGAGTAGTGGAGAGGAAGAACAAGACACTAATCACTCTTGCGCGTGCCATGTTGGATGAGTATGGAACTCATGAGAGGTTTTGGGCTGAAGCAATCAACACAACATGCAACACCTCAAACCGTGTCTATCTCCACGAGTTGTTGAAGAAGACACCCTATGAGCTATTGGTTAGATGAAAACCAAATATTTCCTATTTTCGGGTATTTGGCTGCAGTTGCTACATTCTCAAGAAGAGGAGGAACCCTGAGAAGTTTGAGAGCAGAACTGATGAAGGCATTCTTGTTGGGTATTTCGGGACTTCCAAAGCAAATTGGGTCTACAACTCAGCCACAGGATATGTGGAAGAATCTTATGATGTGCAATTTAATGTCAAATGGATCTCAGAAAGGAGATGAGTTTCATGAAGTAAACATTGGAGATGAGCTTATGAGGGAAGCCTTGAGAAACATGCCCGTGGGCGAGGTTATACCCCACGAGGCCAATGATGGAAATATTGAGCCCTCAACTCCACCACCTCAACCAGCCTCTTCGTCCGAGATGCAAGAACCAAACCAAGATGCCTTCTGCCAAGATTCATTGAGAGTGCATCCACCTGCCCATGAGGAAACCCAAGAGAGAAGTGAGCCCCAAGCCTCCCCACATACTTCACATCAAGCCACTTCTCCAAGCTCTTCACATAACATCCCCACATCCTCACCAAGCTCTAGCTCCAAAACAATAAAGCATATGAGTGACTCTCCCACCTCACTAAGAATTCAAGATACTGATATCTCAAGAGAGCGAGCAATCCATGATGCACAAGATACTTCACCTAGAGCTCCTCCCACTCAAGAAAAACACCATCCTAGACCCAGTGCCATCAACAAGGATCACTCACATGACTTGATCATTGGGAGTCCATCTCAAGGAGTAAAGATATGGAGAAATCAATATAAGCCCAACTATGTGAGTGAAGAAAATGATGATGAGGCAAATGTTGCAATTGAGAACCTCCTTCGTCTCTATGATTGAGCCCACTACCATTGATGAAGCTATGGATGATCACAAATGGGTAATAGCTATGCAAGTAGAGTTGAACAACTTCAAGAGGTGCAAAGTATGGAAATTGGTTGAGAGGCCCAAGAATCATAATGTGGTTGGCACCAATTGGATCTTCAAGAACAAGCAAGATGAGAAAGGAGCAATTGTCAAGAACAAGGCTCGCCTAGTGGCTAAGGGATATTCACAAGTGGCGTGCATTGATTTTGAAGAAACCTTTGCTCTCGTGGCCGTCTTGAAGCGATTAAAAGTTTACTTGCCTATGCATCACACAATGGCTTTAAGCTTTTTCAAATGGATATCAAAAGTGCCTTCTTGAATGGAGAGATCAATGAGAAAGTGTATGTGTAACAACCTCCGGGGTTTGAGGAACCTAAACATCCAAGACATGTATACAAACTGAAGAAAGCTCCCTTTGGCCTCAAATAAGCACAAAGGGCATGGTATGAGCACTTGAGGAACTTCCTTCTCAAGAATGGTTTCAAGATTGGAAGCATTGATAGCACCTTGCTCACAAGACATGTTGGGCAGGATCTCTTTGTGTATCAAATCTATGTGGATGATATCATCTATGGGTCAACCAATGAGAAGTTCAATGAGAAGTTTCAGGAGATGATGGCTAGGGAATTTCAAATGTCAATGATTGGAGAGTTTTATGTGTTCCTTGGTTTTCAAGTCAAACAATTGAGAGAAGGGAACTTCCTCTATCAAGAGAAGTATACCAAGGATCTTCTCAAGAGATTCGACATGGAGAACTACAAGCCTTTGCACACTCCTATGGCGACAAGCAAATCCTTGGATGATGATGCAAAGGGTAAACCGGTGAACTCCAAGCTCTATAGATCAATGATTGGATCCTTGCTCTATGTCACCGCCTCAAGACCGGATATCACATTTAGTGTGTGCCTATGTGCACGCTATCAAACAAACCCGAAGGAGTCTCACTTGAAGGCCGTGAACAGGATTCTTAGATACCTCAAGTACACACCTACCATGGGACTATGATATCCTAGAGGAACAAGCTTCGAGTTACTTGGGTATTCGGACTTGGACTTCACAGGATGCATAGTGAATAGGAAGAGTACATTGGGAGATTGCCAATTTCTTGGAAGATCTTTAGTATCTTGGAGCTCAAAGAAGCAAAACCCGATGGCTTTATCCACAGCTGAAGCGGAGTACATGGCGGCGGGAGCGTGTTGTGCCCAACTTCTCTACATGAGGCAAACGCTCTCGGATTATGGCCTCAACTACACTCAAATGCCATTATACTGTGATAGTGAGGCGACAATCAAGATGGCTCTCAAAACTAGAGATCATGGTCATGCAAATCATATTCAAGTCAAACATCACTTCATAAGAGACCACGTTGAGAAGAAGGATATTGAGTTGGTGAGTGTGCGGACTCATGAGCAATTGGCGAACATCTTCACCAAGCCACTTGATGAGACGATCTTCAACAAGCTAAGAGGAGAACTCAATGTTCTCGACCTTTCAAACATCACATGAGTAACCCTAAAGCTTGTCTCTTGTAAATATGTATAGTCTTGTTTTGTTTTTGTTTTTTGTTTGTGTCTTTGTTTTGTGCTTGTTTCTCTTTGTTTGTAGGTCAACTTCAGACCTCCTTGAGATAGCAATGGATATGGGTTAAGCTTGGAATGGTGTTTTATGGTGTGCCCAAGGCTTTGAAGAATGGTTCATTGTGAGTAAGCTCAAGATGAGAACAACTCGTCGTTGACACTTTGGTTTGTAGCGGTTCTTTCTCTTTCTTTTTCGCATCATGCATTTGTGTACTTATTGCATTTGCACTTGCATTCATGCACTCTTGCATCATGATACCTTACATGCTCTCAAGCATGTTTCTAGGGGGAGTTGCTTATTTACAATGTAAGTACATGACCACCTAGATGATCATATAGTGATCTTTGTGCTTCATGCCTATTGAATCACGTTCAAACGAGCTCCAAGGTTAAATCTAATCGCGCGGCTCAAAGGCGAGTGACTCATACATTCCCATCACACAAATGACTAACCATTACATACTTGAGAAAATATTTTGTTGAGTCATGTGTGTAGGGGGAGCTATGGCGGAACACTATTGTGACCAAGGAGGAGCACCATAAAAGGGGAAGTTTCCTACTCTTGCCATTTATTATTTGCTGCTTGGTTTTTGATGATAGGTGACAAAGGAGGAGATGAACATGAAGATCCAAAAGCCAAGTCTAGATCGATAGCACAAAGGGGGAGAAGAAGATGAAGATCCTAAAGCCAAGTCATAAGATCAAGAGGGGAAGGAAAGATGGAAAAGAACATGAAGATCAACCATTAAGAAGGGGAGAAGAACAAGAAGATACAAGGAAGTTATGAAGTGACAAAGAGGAGAACATGAAGAACAAATAAAGATGATCAACGAAATGGTGCATGTTCACTTGGAGCACACATGAAGACCATATCAAGATGAACATCTACACGAACATCTAAGGCTATGGTACGTGTCTACGTCAACAAGATCAATAACCACGACACCATGATAGAACAAAATTCAACTCAAGCTCAACATCTAGTTTGCTATGTATTTGGGTAGTTCTCCCTCAACACCTAGCACACTTCAAGGGGGAGACTACTTCCAAGGTAAGAACCAAGGTAATCTTTTTAATCCACTCTTTTCCTTTGGTTCCTTATTGCTCATCCGTTTTGGATCATCATAAGTAGTGGTTGTCATCCATCACCAAAAAGGGGGAGATTGTAAGGATCATGACCATTGAGGTCACCCCAAGGTATGATGTTTTGATGATGAATGACAAACATGGAATGTGTGACTAATGTCTACACAAGTGTTGTTCATGTAGGAAACCTTTTCTACCTTATGATTGTAGACGGTGGCCTTGGCGGTTGATGAAAATGACCACAAGCATGGAGGCTTGTGAGCTTGATGGAGTCCAAGGGTTGATGGAGATTGATCAAAGCTGAGAACAAGCTATGGAGCAAGTGTTTGGAATAGTTGTCTAGATGTTAGGGCTTTGAGTCCATAGGAAAAACCGGACTATCAAGAGGGTCTAGGTCATTTATCTTAGGTCATGTCTAGTCGGTGATGCGCATGGATGCTCAATGAAATCATAGGCACTAGATGACAGTGGAGAAGCCAAGGATCTATTCGGAGAAGGTGGGAAACGAAGTCAAGCGAGGACGTGCAGTTTCAGCTTCTTGATGGAGAGACCGGACAGTCGGTCAAGGAGTGACCAGATTGTATGGTCATCAGAGGAGAGAACAATCCAGTGAGAAAACTCAGTGAGGAAACTGCTAGAGTCGAGCCTGTAGAGACCGGACGGTGCGGTCTGTACAAGATGACTCTAGGCAGCGAGAAAGCAGGAGCTGAAATGTGTCTGGACTGGAGAGAGAAATGGATCAGATGGTCCGGTCAGTACAGGAATTTCAGCAGGTAGAGCCGTTAGTGTAGAGGATTGCACTGGCCGGATGGTCTGGTTAGGCAGTGATCGGACAGTCTGGTCAGTAGGTCCAAAAAGCTGATTTCATGGAGCAACGACTAATTGGAGGTTGGAATCCTATATAACTTTGTTTCTGGGGTCTTGGACACCTCTCTTCGCTAGTGGAATTGCTAGGAGCATTTAGTGAGAGCCAAGAGGAAAAGAGGACAACACTAGGATGAGATATTGCATACCTTGAGAGTGCTAGTGAGAGTAACTTGAGCATTGATGCACATCTAAGGCTAGGGTGTCCTGGAGGGTGTGATCTAGGTCGTTACCCTTGGTGTATGATGAGACCTAGACTGGTTAGGTGTCGGTGATCAAGCCTATCGTGATTGGTTGTGAAGGCCGTCACATGTTTGTACTTGGTTTGAGCCCGCCGATGAAAGGGGCATCAATAGTGAGCGCCCGTGTCGGCTCAGGGAGTCCGGCAAGTTCTCGAGGGAGGAAAGCTTGTGTCGAGATGGCAGAGGTGACGCACCGTGTCTTCACTCTGGGAGTGATTGCGGGCTCGTGGGCGAGAACTCCACATCGGTGGCGGGAGCAACCAGGACTCCGACGGGAGTGGTCCAACGAGGAGTAGGGGAAGGCGCCATCCTTCCGAGACCTCAGGAAAAAATCATGAGTCATCTCTTATTCTACTCCTTACTACGATGCATTACTTTCTGCATTTACATACCATACTATTCATGCTTGTATGCTTACCCGGTTCTAGTTGATTGCCTTGTAGTCTTGCATGAATAGGCCTTCTTACTTGCTAGTAGAGCTTAGATTTCTTACTTGATAACTAGCATGTATAGGAGTTACTTTGGCTTGATTCATCACCCTAGTGTGTATTGCGCTACTCATGCTTGTGTGCTTTCCATGTACTTGTTGTTCTAGTAGCTTTGCATGAGTAGGACTCCTTGTTTGCTAAGTTGTGTGCTTCCGTGTATCTTTGGTTACTAGCTTGCGTAGGAGTTGTTTTGCCTTTGTGTGATCCACTAGTATGCTTAGGTTGTTGTTCCTTTCATAGCTTCATTATCTTGCTAGTGTCATCACCACTAGAATTGTGTAGGAGTAGTTTTGAGTGGTCGGTTTTAGGAATTGGCGAATTTGGTACATAGTGCGAGTTCCTGATTCACCCCCCCCCTCTCGGTCACTCGGTCCTTTCACAAGGACTACAACCTGGAGATCCATTATCATCCAGGCAAGGCCAATGTAGTCGCCGACGCGCTTAGTAGGAAAATTCATTGCAATAATCTAGTGCTGGAATTTCAGGACAGCAGCACTAAAAAGTTTATTTCAGATCCAAGCCTTCGCATTATGCCCATCCCAATGATCAACAACCTTAGTATACATTCCACCATTTGTAAAGAAATTATTGCTGCATAGAAAAATGATAAGGGATGGAACATATTCGCCAAAACATTAAGGACGGTAAAGCTCAATGTTTTACACAAGACTCGGACGGTACTCTATGGTTCAGTAACAGTTTAGTAGTACCAAAGAACTTTGAACTTCGTCAGAAAATTATGGATCAAGCACACCAGTCAAAATATTCCATTCACCTGGGTAGTAATAAAATGTACCAAGGTGTAGAAGAGAATTTTTGGTGGACAAGAATGAAGCGAGAAGTTGCCCAGTATGTCACAGATTGCGATACTTGTCAGAGGATTAAAGCGGATCATTTGAAATCGGCCGGATTACTTCAACCATTGAGTATTCCTGCCTGAAAGTGGGAAGATATCAGAGTGGATTTTATTGTTCGCCTACCTCTCACTTCGCATAAGCATGACTCAATTTGGGTCATTATGGATAGACTCACGAAATCTGCTCATTTCTTGCCGGTCAGCAATAGGTATAAGATAAATCAATATGAAGAGCTATACATATCAAGAATCTTATGTCTTCATGGTGTACCTAAGACTATCATTTCAGATAGAGGCTCATAGTTCGTTGCTCATTTCTGGGAACAACTGCATGCATCTTTGGGTACACACTTAGTTTGTAGTTCTGCTTACCACCCTGTTACTGATGGACAAACAAAGCGTGTCAACCAAATCCTGGAGGATATGCAAAGAGCATGTGTTTTAGCACATAGTGGTAACTAGGACGAATATCTGCCTCATGCCGAATTTTCATATAACAACAGTTATCAAGAAAGTGTGAAAATGTCACCGTTTGAGGCACTCTAAGGACAAAGTTGCCGAACACCATTGAAATGGTCCAAACCTGGAGAGAGAGTTACATTCAGTCCTGATCTTGTAAAGGACGCTAAGGAAAAGGTTCGCACCATTCAGGCGAATCTTAAAGCTGCAAAGTGTCGTCAGGAAATATATATGAACCGATGATGTAGACCACTCTATTTCACTGAGAATGACTATGTCTACCTTCGAGTATCACCTATGAGAGGTATACAATGATTTGGAGTCAAGGGAAAATTAGCTCCCCGCTATATTGGCCCGTTTAAAATTTTGGAACAATGTGGACCCATGGCTTACAAGTTGGAATTACCTGCTAGATTATCTTATCTGGAGTCCACAACATTTTTCATGTCTCACAACTAAAGCGGTGTCTCAAACCACCAATTGATATTGTCTTGGAAAACTTTGACAATCTTCAACTGGATCTCACTTACTCCGAACACCCAATAAAAATCCTCGATACAAAGGAACACGTAACCTGTAAACATACACTCAAGTTCTATAAAGTACAATAGAGTAATCATTCAGAAGATGAATCTACTTGGGAATTTCAAGAATTTCTGAGTACCCATTACCCGGAATTCTGGTCATCATTCTTAGGTATATTTAATTACCGCACTTCCCTCTCGTCTGCTTTGTTCTTAATCTTGGGACGAGATTTCTTTAAGGGGGAGGGCTGTGACACCCTATGGTAATACTAAATTAATAAACAATAGTTAGCAAGTGTATTAAGCCAAGGTCTAATTAAAGTATCACATGAAATATTAGAAGCCAATCCATTTAAATTGCTTGGTCAAATAAAACTCTGTGACCCAAGTTGTGAAACATCTTTTATTTTTCTTTGAACACCCTGCCAAATAATTATACTAACATGATAGTAATGGTGAAATATAATTTTAGACCAAAGTTGAGAATTTTACCTCATTTAGAAATGCCACAAATAATTATTAAGGGCCAGAAACCTTTAACAAAAGGAACTTTATTCTAAAGTAATTATAATTAATCTGACAAAATGGACCCCACCAGGGCCTCACAAATATCTTGGAGCGCTGATGTTAAAAATCCCAATTCATTTGGACTCAAGGAAGTATTTTATTTGATTAAAATCAGAACAGGGACTCTTTTGCAAGCCATTTAAAAACTCGGAGGGACTAATTGAAAATTAGCATTTGTCTTCTTGCTTCTCCCGCTCCTGGCCAAACCGATCACGCGCTCATGCCGCTATTTCCGTTGCTGCCCTAGCTTCCGCGCTTCGCGCACGTCGCGCCGCTTCGCCTCCCTGCGTCGGTGCCCTGCTTCACCACTATTGCCGCCCTCTGCTGCGCCAGCGAACGTTGTCTTGTCACCTCTCCTTCTGCCGCCTGGGTCGCCGCAGCAATGGCCTGCTGCATGCACACGCCGAGCCAGTCCTGGCCTTGACCAAGACTGTAAACCGTAGCATCTTCGCGCCCTGACCTCAACCGTGCAAAGCCGAGCTCACCTGACCATTAAACCCCCGGCCAGGCCATTCTCTTTCGAGCCAGTTTTTCCTACCGCCATTGTTGGCACTCATGAAAACTTAGCGCACAGCCAGAGTACCGCCTAATAGCTTGATCCAATTAGCTTCACAAGAGCCACGAGTTTCCTTTAGTCCAGCGCACAAAATCTCTCCTCAATGCGACCCTCCTACATCAAGAATTTGAAGCTTTTCTGTTGAGGCCTCCCTAATGACCACCACTACGTCCATTCCCAAATTCTCCAACCACGGTGAGCCAGTTTCAAATTAACTGCACCCACAAGTTCTAGACCCATGCACGAACCCCTTTGAGTCAATTTCATTTTGTTTCTTGGCTTGAGGTCGGGGCAGTTTTGATTTTTCCCTAATGACGACCTTGGTTTTCATCTGCTCCACGACAAACTCGATGTCCTGACCATCCACAACGCAGCCCAACATGACATCGGCCTTCTCTATGAAGCCGTGAAGCTCTAGGAAGAAACCGTGCAACATTTCCTGCCTCCTGCTCAAATCACGACGCTACCGAACCCCCGCCTCCCACCGCCTCTCATCGACGGCTAGTTCCGGTGAGCCTTCGCCCTCTAGAACCACCCTGGCCGACTCGCCTCGACGTGTGCACTCTTCCGGCACCCCCGCGACGAGCTCCCGACACGCGTAGCCGACGGCGACGAGTCCTCCGGCGAGCCTGGCCTGCCCTACGGTGGTGCTGATTGGCAGCCAGTTGGCGCGTGCAGGCAACCCGACGTGGCACTGATGTGTCGCCATGGGGCATTGCTAGAATTAAGCTAAAACTAGAAATACCAGGAAAATGACCAGAAAATGCTGATAACTTTGAAAAGGCATAGTAAATCAAATATGAATCCAATGGAGCCCAAATAAACTTTGTTAGTTTCCTTTTGATATGCTATATTAAAGAAAAATGAGAAACTTATGCCTCTGTACAAGGAATTTTAATAATTAATTATCTTGCTCAAACACTAAACAAATCATTATAAATTCTAGGAAAACAATTTAATTCTGGACTTTTGCATGCACTGTTAATTTATACTAATCTACTGCCCTGATTTTTGGTTAGGCAGAATTTGAATTATTTTAGGCCCTAGGATTTATTTAGCACTTTTGCTTATAAAATTTCTAGTAAATAAATTACTAATATGCAGGAGCTGCCCCTTGGTGAAAATGATGTTTATACATGCCCCTATACATGTTAAATCACCCATGTCCAGAAACACATATTTACTATATTAAATGAATTATTTGTTCTCAAAGCTATATTAACCCTATTAAAAATGACTTTTACACATAAAATGATAAAAACCGAACTTGTTTCTTTGAAGCCTATGGCTTCAAGAACATATTAATAACAATGTGGTCACCATAACATGCATTTTGCATTTGTCATATTATTGCATGTACGGTGTTATCTTGATGCCGTTAACACATTGCTCATATATAGGTAACGATAATTAGGAGCAAGAGCCGGATTTTTAGAAGGACACTGATTTCCAGGAGCAAGAAATTGTAGTTGCTAACACTTGTGTTGACCAAGGCAAGCCCCGGTTTGCATATGCCATTTTATAAAGTTTTGTCAGTTTCAATATATCAATGATAGAGTCTACAATGGTTGTTGCATTAGGTTAATAGGAGTTGGTTGGAAATCCACTTTGCATGTTTCCCAAATGACCTATTTACTGCTGTATTTAAGTCATGGTAGGATTTGGTACTTTACTGCTATGCTTAGTAATAGAGTAAACGATAGTTGCTACTCAACTAGGAGAATGACTTGATCACTAAAGTTGAACTTAATGGAATAATTTTACTTTGATGTTATGACCGGGCAGGGATGATGCATGTGTAGGTTTGTAGCAACACATGGGTGTTGACTGCGGTAGTCCTGCCTTGTCGAACCTAGGACCCGTTCGTCGTTGGCCCCTTGATCAAGACTTGAAAAGTACCAAATGCATGCTAGTTTGTGGGCATGAGTAAACTGATCTAGCATTAACACGGCAATGAGGAAGGTACCCAGTATATTGGTTGTTGAGCCTTCTGCTGTTGGAGTGGGCGGTCCATACCACGAAGTACTACTGGCAGGACGGCATGCCCACTCGATGAGACTGGCCCCGGACCAAGTTGTTTTGATGTTCTTGCGAAAGGTTGTCATATACGACCTTAATTGGTGCGTATACATTGTGTAGTTTGGGTTTTCCTAGCTGGTGTAAATCAATTGCAATTGTTGTCGCTCGTAGAAATGAGTACGCTTGTTCACTACGCCTTCACGTTGATCGAATGATACTATGAAATGGATTATGTAGCTTATGATGATTATTATTGCTACTATTCTTATATTGTATTTATTCCATGTTCTGCTTCAATATTCTTGTATTGTTCACTAAAGTTTTATTTCTGCTTCACCCAATTTACTTGGCTAAATAAAATTTGGTAGAACTAATAGGTTGCTTAGTGCAAGTCTTTTTAAACTGCCAACCTATTGGAGCCAATGCATATCTAGAACTTTTGGCGGGTAAGCCTTGCTGAGTAATTAGTACTCAGGCTTTGTGCCACTATTGTTTTCAGGTAATCTAAAGATAGAACTGCCTGTTGATGTGCTACCGTGGGACAAGGAAGTCCCTGAAGGCTAGACTGCCCACTGGAAGTCTAAGCTACCACCATAGTAATGTTGTGTGGTGATAAGGTGATGATTCTTGGGCATGAGTCATTACCACCGCTGTATCTTCGAGAGCTTGTATTAGTATTCGTATTTGATTCCGCTATATTTGAACTTTCATGAACTTGTAATATTCTGCTGCACTTTAACTACCCAATAATGTAACAATTTGACTTAAATTTGAACACTGTTGTATTATCAAATGTCTACGTTATCAGCACTATTGGGACATCGATCCTCTGGGAAGGGGCGTCACACTAACGATGACGCTGTTGACGGCTGTTAAGTACCATTTTCAACCGTCAACTATACTCAAATAAAGGAGAATTTGGCATTTCATACACGCATACTTTAGCACAATAATATAGTTCCACTTGTACTTGGAGAACTTTGTGCATGCAGGAGGAAATGTGAAGGAAACACCTCAAAAGGCAAGAAAACACACTTTCGACCAATCAGAGAGTGCCACATGGACGTCACACGGATTGAAGGACCCATTTTCAGCACTTAACCAACGTAACTCCCTGTAATACCGTGCAAACCGACGTCAGGGCCCACAGGACAGCCACCTGGAGAAAGCACAGGCCAGGAGGGGCCACCCCCAGGTCGGCCGACCTGGTCAGGTCGGCCGACCCGGCCGGGCGCCCTCTCCGCCTGGGCTTCCACGTGTTGGCTCCTCCGCGACTCCTGATGACGGTTTGAGATGCCTTCCGTGGCGGTTACTCTCCCTTGCCGACCTATTGAGGCTATAAATAGGAGGGTGTGCCTTCACACTCAACACATACCACAAGAAGCATTTCTCTCTTGCTAGTAGTAGTTCTTGGAGTTTTAGTGGAGTTAGGCTGAGTCTAGAGCTCTCTAGTCCCAAGTCTTCACTTGGAATTGGTATGGCTCTTGTATCTTTTCCCTTTTGTAAGACTTTGCTCTTATCAATATATATATATTTTCTATATAGTTGTGCTTGGGTCATGAGTTTCTTGTTTGATATTGTGATCCATATATGTGATAGTATAGTCTACTTGTGTGATAGTAGTTTATATTTATTATACTACTATTGTCATGCTAGTTATATAACGTCACTATAGTCTAGTTTATATGTTATAGTCTCTATGCTTAGTTTTAGCTGATAAAGTATAGCATGGGTTTGGTGATCGTATTCGTACGGTAGCTCTGCCTCGTTAATAGTAATCGCGGAGGGGCAGAGTGCTCTTTGGTCATGCAAGTATGGTACTTGGGTGACTGATTTGCATCAATTATTCGTTAGTCTACTGGTTCGTTGAGGTAGGCGGCAGGTGGTGACAGCCCTGTCCGTCCTTTGAAATCCTCCCCGCTAGGCTAGTGCGTAGGCTCTTGGCGGAAGTCGCCTGTGGATGCAGGGGTAAGTCCGTGCCTGAAGTGCTATACTATTGACTGCTGAACCTGAGTGTGGGTCTGTATGTATTCTACTTAGGCTATGCAACTGTATAGGAATGTATAGTAGGAGTAGCTTAGCCTAGTCTTTCCTCCACTAGACTTTATTTATTTAGTAGGAATCTTCTGTGTGTGTCACACTACCCAATTATTATTATGTACCCGCCTGTCTTGGTTAGATATCCTTGCTAATTGTTAACATGATCGTATATGTTAGTAACGCTTCTTGATCATACCCTTCCTTTGGGATAAACAAATACGATACCCTGAATACTTCCGGGTGAAATGCTACAGCGGTATTCTCCGTGCGCTTCCGGATTTTACCTACTTGACTCTGGACATATTAGTGAACCGTTTCTGGCCCCGTGCCGGGAATGATTTATCAATATGCCTTAGCAAAAGTCAACAAGCATTTCTGGCGCCGTTGCCGGGGAAGGCGTATGATCTAAGAAAAAATTACTAATGTATATAGTAGTGTTGCAATTATTAAGGCTATCTCCTAGGTAGGCTAACCTTGCTTTGTTTTCTGCATTTTGTATGAAAACAGGGTAGTGTATGACTGGTTTCGACTTGCCGACAAACTTCACTGAAGATCCTGAGTCACTCCTGAGAAGGACACGAGCTAGGCTCACCCCTCCTCGTAAGGAGACTCGGCCAATCGAACCTGTCATTCCCGCACCATCAAGCTCTGAGCAAATGGCCGACAAGACCCTCCGCGAGTTCTCCGCTCCCTCCGCTGCCAACATCCCTACGGGACCAGCTGGCAATGTGGGAGATGCGAACTTCGAGATCAAGACCGGTCTCATCACCATGGTGCAGGCTAGCCCATTCTATGGGAAAGCCAATGAGGACGCTAGTGCTCATCTCCAGCAATTCCTGGAGATTTGCAACACGTTCAAAAAGAAGGACAGCCTCATCACATTCATGAAGAACTTCCTTGAGAAGGAAAAGGTTGCACAGCAACAACTGATGAAGGCAAGGAGGCAAAGGTCACACATTAAGCAACAGCCTCCGAAGTCCACAAGGCAGCAACCTCTGAGGTCTGCAAAGAAACAGGCTGTGAAGCTTGCAAAACCGCAGCCTCCGAAGCCCGAGAAGCCACCGACCGCAACAAAGACCAAGAAGGTGTGGCGAGTGAAACAAGAAGCATCATCCGTGTCTTCATCTCCGGGACCGGACAACGCTTCATCGAGCTGAACGCCGGAGAAAAGTCCCGCTCGTCGGACTTTAAAAGGTGAGTCCTCGCCGGGAGGTTAAACCGGTAGTTATCCATATTTGCTCTTTTAATTGCATATTTGCTTTCCACCACATTTTGATTTTTCCCGACCACTGCATTTCTGCATTTTTGAATTTTTCCAGCCACCTTGGAATTTTTCAAAACTCATTTGCATTTTTGAAATAGGTTTTTGGGCTTTCCATTTTGAAAAGATTTTTTGTCGAGCTTTTTGAGCAAAAAGGCAGCAGGGGACAAATCCCCTAGCCGTTGGGGAACACATAGGAAAAAGGGGGCTGCCAGGAGGCCCACCTGCCAGGTCGGCCGACCTGGTGAGGTCGGCCGACCCCCTGGCCCCACCTTTTCCTGTGCTCCTTTCTCCCAACGGCTATATGGCCGTTGCTCTGTCCCTTTCTAACGGCCATCTTGCTTCCTTGGTTATAAAAACCGCCCAGGAGGAGGAGCTTCACCATTCCAAGCTCATCTTTCACTCCCCTCCTTTGCTCACTTGTTGCTCTCCCAAAATTTCGTGTTCTTCAACTTTACTACAGCCCAAAAACCCAAAAAAAAATATTTCCCCTCTGTTTTAGTGCATTTGCAAGTTGTTGTGAGAAGAAAACTAATTTCGGAGAAGCTCGGGTTTGTCGTTTTCACTAACGCTCACCCGAACACTTGTTCGATCTTGTTTTTGTTCTTGTCTTGTGTTTGTTCTTGTGTGCAGCCATGTTCAAACGAATGAAGCAAGTCGCCGGAATCAAGCGGAGAAAAAGCACTCGTGCAAGCACGAGTCAAGCATCCTCCGTCGAGCTCACACCAAGTCCGGGGCATGGTGACCCCGAAGCTGAAATTCCGGAGGAAAGGCCGGCCTTGCTCATCACCGAGGAGCATCTCGACATCAAGGACGACCGCGAGGGCCAAGCCATCGCGCTCATGAGAGAACGGCCATTCGCCCACACCCGACGCTTCGATCCGGACTTCCTCGAGAAAATAGGTATGAGAGAAGAATTTGCCTCTATTTTTCGCACTATGGGTTGGCTAAATTTCGTAGAAGTAGATGAGCCGGGTTCTCATTTGCTTACTATGCAGTTTTTATGCACCCTTAGAAAGTATGATGAAGGCATTTCTTTTCGCTTGTTTGGGCAAGAGCGCTTGGTCACATGGGGTGATCTTCATGCTATGCTAGGTCTAAATCCTAAATGTAGGCTAGACTTAGATAAAGCGCTAAAGGGGTTCCATAAAGAAAGTTTTTGGAAAAAGATTTCCGGAAACGAGTGGGGTCCCAAGCCTAGAACAAGTGCCATCCATAATCCTACACTTAGATTTATGCATGTGTGGTTGGCTATGACCTTGTTTCCTCGAGGTGACATTAGGGTTGTCCGGCAAGATGAATTGAAAATACTTTATGCCATGGTTAAGAAAATTAGGGTGTCACCCGCGGAATGCATGATTGATCAATGGTTAGACAATATAAAGTTGACAGGACCAATTGAGTGCACCTCTTTAGTTACTCGCATTGCGCAGAAGTGTGGTCTGCTTGAGAATGTTCATGTTGAATATTTGACGGTAGATAGAGAATTTCTAGGCGAGGACTATTTTGTGCAAGGACATACTTTGAAACATGGTCCAAATAATACCTTGATCTATCACTTTCCCGGGTATACAAACGAATTCCCGTTACCTAACCCGGGTCTTCGTTTGTATCACTGTCGGGCACTAACCCTCCCACTTGAGCCAGTGGGAGAAGTTCGCAGGCATAGTGTTTCAGGGCGACCGACACGTTCCCGTAGGCATATGGAGCCTACACCGGAGTTTCACACTCCGACCGGAGATCCGGTATGGGAGCAGCCCCCGCCACAGGACGAGGCGGGTGCATCAACATGGCAGGCCGGAGCATGGGAATCTCAGTACGATTACCCCATGCAGACGTCATCAAGTTCAAGCGGACCGCCATTCTTTGCCACTCGGTCATTCTCATCCCGTGGGTTCCATGAACTCAACTATGGGATGGCCGAGTTGACAAGGAGGGTGAACGACATTGATTTGCGCACCGAGAGCATGCAACAATCTCTCACGCAACATGTCACCGACACCCAGCAATGGCAGAATTTCAGCGACAACCAATTCCGCCAGCTGAACGCGATGATGGCTCAGAATCAGAACAATTGGGATGCCTTCTTCCGCTCCCAAGGCTACGACCCGAACCAGCAGATATGAGCAAGAACAAGCTTGGGGGAGGACCCCCCTTCTCACGGTAACTTGTATCTTTCCCCTTCCCTTTATTTCTTGCATTTGCTAAATCTGAAAATCCATAAAAATTTGCAAAACATAAAAAGAACAAAAATATTTCCCTTTTTCATGCGCGGTATGAATGTGTATAATTTTCCTATGTTGAGATGATGAATAGTTGCTCTGTCCTTTATTCCTCTCTAATGCTAGTTTACAACTTAGTACTCTCTCAAGAGTTAGGTTTGTTGGTAAATCTTGCCTTGAACTTGAATCTTGTGGGTAGCATATGCATTCTCTAGTTCTAAGTTGTTGAGAGGTATGATATGATAGATAGGGCTGCTATGATCTTGCTCAACGTAAAGCTTGAATTCCGGAGTTTTATTTTTCAAAATGACAAATTGATAAGTTCCTCAATGATGAAATTCCCACCACAGCCATATGTAGTGTTTACATTTGAAAACCTTTACACATATGCTGCTTGTTTCACATTGAGCTTAGTCAAAATTGTAGTGACCCTAGTAGAACTCTTTTCATGCTTTCTTGATCAAGATCATATACACACATCCACCGCCATGAGCTATCCTTCTAAATCAAGAAGATAGCATCCACCATATCCACCATATCCACCATATCCACTGTGAGCTATTCTTCTACACCGGAAGAAAGCCACTATCCATCCATCCATCCAAAGAAACACTCCATATATCCATTGCAAAATTCCTCTCTCAAAGTATTCATTGCAAACTAGGACTATGGCTATGCAAAAAAAAAAAAAAGCTCAAAAAAAAAAAAAAGGGAGCAAGCAAAAGATAGCCATAGCCTAGAAACTCTAAAAGAGAGAAGGAAAATTCAAAAAGGAGTTATTTCTTCCCATCCACCATTCCTCCGTTCTCCCACACACTTGCACATCTTGATCAAGATTGTTTGAATTGATGTTTTTCTTGGATCCGGTCTTTTGACATAGCAATATTATGTGAACATGAGTGCCTCATATATCCCTACCTTGAGCTCCACATAAAGCCTTATTTAGAAGTAGGTGATTATAGGCAACACTTTGCCTTGGTGAGGAATCATACACATATTGAGTGATCCGAGAGAATCATTTGAGGAACTTGGTTTTTATTTTCAAAATCTTTTGAAAACCTCCGGAATAACATAGCGGAATCTAGAGCAAGTGATTGGTGCCCTGCAATTGTTCTATCTCTCAACCGCCCAAGACAATGAGGTGTAAAAGCCCCATGGATCGAGGTAAATGGGTAAGTTATGTGCCAACATATTTAATTCTAGGAAGAGTACTTTGTTGTGCGCATAGTATTATTGAGGAGTAGGACATTGTAGCAACTCCTGATCAACAACTTAAGTTTATCTTTGCTTCGGGACGAGGAAAGGGTAAGCTTGGGGGAGTTTGTTGACGGCTGTTAAGTACCATTTTCAACCGTCAACTATACTCAAATAAAGGAGAATTTGGCATTTCATACACGCATACTTTAGCACAATAATATAGTTCCACTTGTACTTGAAGAACTTTGTGCATGTAGGAGGAAATGTGAAGGAAACACCTCAAAAGGCAAGAAAACACACTTTCGACCAATCAGAGAGTGCCACATGGACGTCACACGGATTGAAGGGCCTATTTTCAGCACTTAACCAACGTAACTCCCTGTAATACCGCGCAAACCGATGTCAGGGCCCACAGGACAGCCACCTGGAGAAAGCACAGGCCAGGAGGGGCACGACTGTTTCGGTCGACGTTCTATCGGTCGAGCTCGCACGTCGCTTTGAACTCCCGGACAGATCGTTCGAGGTTCATTGTCTGTGCCCCATGGACTATCTAGTGCTCCTAAGTGATGAAGCAACGACGATCAGTGTCTACAATGAAGGAGAACCCATCCAGTTAGCGTCATGTTTGCTGTACTTCTGGTGGTGGTCGCGTCTAGCCAAAGCCACCGGGGTGGTCTTGCCTAACCTCATCTTCGTTGAGCTGCATGGCATTCCAGCACACGCCTGGGAGCTAAATGGCAGAGCACTTGCTCGAAGAATGGTGTTGGGTGCAGGAGCTCCTTTCGGACACGGTGGATAGGAGGGACTACTCGATGTTTTGGCTAATTGCTTGGTGCGTGGAGATAGAATGCATCCCAACAAACATTGATCTCATCATAGTGGAGCCGCCGATGATGTTTGAAGAAAACTTGCTGGTCAATAGAGCCCTGGAGTATCCCATTGACATCGCGGTGGTGTCGGTCCCTAGGACTGTGTAGTCACCGGCAGTTCAGGGACCTCCATCACTGCCACCATTGTTGACATTTCTTCACGTCGTTAGTAAGTTGCCTTAGCAACAAAGCCAAAAACGTGTTGTGGTAATCTTTAACGAATGCAGAGGGTCCGTAAGCACAAGGAGAATACCGTTGTAGCATTTCACCCGGAAGTATTCAGGGTATCATATTTATTTTATGTCGAAAGAAGGTGGGAGATTCTTGATCAAAGTAATTACCATGTTCTTAAACAAGCATAATGGATTATGAGACAAAGTCCTTTTTCACAGGGGTAAGGATAAAGGTAAACATGGGTAGTGGACACACTAGTCTAGTGGAGAAGGACAAAGAAAGAGCTAAGCTCCAATGTTGCTTTTATATAGTTATATAGTCTACATTATATACTATTATATAGATACATAAGCAATGGACGACAATCAGATCATCACACCCTGGGTATCCGGGTTTTCCCTACATCCACAATACGATTGCTGCCAAGAGCCTATTGCATAGCCGAACATGGGGGATTTCAATGGACAGATAGGGCTGTCACCACCTACTGCCTACCCCTAGCAATCCGTGGGCTACACAACAAGTAATGCATTCTATTGATCTAAGCTCCACGCTTATATCTCTAGAACAATACCCCTAATCCCCTAGCAGTGAATTAGAAAAGGAGTAATCACATTGAAGTGAACACTAATCTCGTGGGAATGATCTAAGTCGAATATTAGACATGCATCACTATAATACAAAGAGAGTGATGCTTCTTGGTGTGTGTTTTGGAGTGAGGCCTCTCCCTTCTATTTATAGCGCCCAAAGGTGGTTCTCGAAGTCAGCAACTGCCGCCTAACCCGCACAATCACCATTGGGGAGCCACTAGGAGCCAGCACATGGCAGCCATGCTTGAGGGGGTCCACCCTATGTTTGGCCAAACACCCTTGTTCGGCCGAACAGGAGGGGAATCCTTTCGGGTGCTACCGCCTCTGGTGCCCTGGTAGGTGGGTCCCATTGTCTAGTAACACTGTAAGGTCGGTTGTTGAGGCGGTTTGCTCCTGTAAGTGGGTCACTCAATCCGTGGGAGACCCTGTTGGTGAGATCTTATTGGTGGAAGTTGTGTTTCTTTGCCAATTAGGTGTGTTGCACTTTCCATCTCTATGTTGCACTTTCCATCCGAAGGTTTTATTGATGGTCGTTAAATTCCATTTCCGGCCATCAACATTTCTCAAAATAAAGAAGGATTGCATATTCCCACCATGCATGTCAGTTAGAATTAATAAATATCCACTATTGCTTGGAGAAACAATCACATACAAGGAAAGTACAAAAAAGGAGTGAAGAAATGCCTCATGATCCGTGGAAATGAACTTTCGGCCAATCACAGCCAAGTACATGGATTGGATGGCCCACAAATAGAAGCAAACCGTGTCAACAACTGATCTTACTATATCACTGAGCAATGGGACCCACCTAGAAGGGCTCCTGAGGTGGCAGGATCCTAGTGGGCCCATCCCCTGTTCGGCCAAACAGGTGGGCAGCCCACTATGGCCCATCTTCGAATGTTGGTTCCCCACTGACTACCCAAAGGCGGTTGTCCCCCTTAGGGCGGGAGTTACTGATCTCAAAAACCCCTTTGGACAGCTAGGAAAGGAAGGGAGAGGCCTCACTCCAAAGCACACACCAAGAAGCATTACTCTCTTAGTCATTTCGTGATTCCCTTTAGTTTTAGTGGAGTTAGGCTTAAAATAGTGTCTTCTTTAGTACCCAAGTCTTCCATAGAGTTGTGGTATGGCTCTTGTATCTTTCTCCTTTTGTAAGACTTCATTCTATTTCATATATTTAGTCTTTCTATATAGTTATGCTTGGGTCATATGTTTAATGTTTGATTATATGATCCATTCATGTATGTGGTTATTATGCTTGCATGTTAGTAATGTAGGTACACTATACTACCATGTTAGACATAAGCCCTTACTATAGTCTTTATTTATATCGTTATAATAATGCATGACTTAGATCATTTCCACATGCTTAGTGTTCACTTAAATGTGATTACTCTTTTTCCGATCCATCGCTAGCGGATTAGGGGTATTATTCTAGAGATGTAAGCGTGCTGCTTAGATCAATAGAATGCATTATTTCTCGTGTAGCCCATGGATTGCTAGCGGTAGGCAGTAGGTGGTGACAACCCTACTTTGAAATCCCCCACGTTCAGCTATGCAATAGGCTCTTGGTCGGAATCGTACTATGGATGCAGGAGAAAACCGGATGTCTAGGGTGTGATGATCTAATTGTTTTGTAATTTCATTATAACTGTATAATAGAATATAATGTAGACTATGTAACTATATAAAAGCAACATAGGAAGTTAGCTCTTTCTTTGTCCTTCTACACTAAACTAGATTTATTTAACTTAAGTATGCTATCTTTGTGTCAACTACCAAGTTTATCATTATCCTTACCTCTGTGAGGCTTTTGTCTTGTAATCCGATACGCAATGTTTAGAATATGGTAATTACTCTGATCAATGATATGCCTCCCTTTGGGATAAAACATATATGATACCCTGAATACTTCCGGGTGAAATGCTACAATGGTGTTCTCCGTCCGCTAGCAGACTCTCTGCATTCATTAAAGATTACCAATATACATTTATAGGCTTCATTGCTAAGGCAACTTAGTGATGATGGTTAGAAATGCCAAAAAGCATTTCTGGCGCCGTTGCCGGGGAAGGCAAATTGATTAAAAGAATTACCTATGTTCTATTATTGCACATAAGATTATTCGGCATTTTCCCAAACAAGCTAAACTTGTCTAATTTCTCCTTCTATTTGAAAATAGGGTAGTGCATGACCGGTTTCACCTTGCCTGAAAATTATGTTGAAGATCCCGAACAACTCTTGAGAATGGTACATGCACATCTCGTCCCTCTAGTCATTTCCGCACCATCAAGCTTCAAAGGTATGGCCCATAAGAGTCTTCAAGATTTCTCCACTCCCTTGGCGTCCAACATTCCTGTTGCACCCAATGTCACAGGAGATGCAAATTTCAAGATCAAGACTTGTCTCATTACCATGTTGCACCCATCTACAATAGTTTCTGGAGATTTTCCGCACCTTCAATATGAAGGATGTCTCTCAAGAAACCATTTGCCTTCGTCTATTTTCGTTCTCCCTTCTAGGAAGGGCGAAATAGAGGTTCTACGTGAACAAGAATGTTGTGGGTACCTGGAAAAAGTGTTCAACCGTGTTCCTCAACAAGTTCTTACCGTTGGGCAAAACCAATGCCCTTCACGGGAGAATTTCAAGATTTTAGCAGGAGTCCAAGGAGTCAATCTCCGATGCTTGGGAGAGGCTGCAAGAATACAATACTGCCTGTCCTCATCATGGGATGAATGAATGGCTTATCATCCAGAACTTCTACAATGGGCTGACTTCATTAGCTGATGATCATATTGATGCTGCTGGGGGAGGAGCCTTTCTTCTCATTGACCGTTAAAAAGGCTAAAGAACTTATTAAGAAGATGGTCTGCAACAAAGGATGGAGTGAAGATCGTTTTCACTCGCGCCAGTGGGGCATGCACATCATTAAGGAGGTGGACATGCTAGTCGCTAAAATGGACCTCCTCATGAAGAAGATGGACCAACAAGCCAAAGGATGTAAAGTCGGCACCGTCAACGCCTTAGACGCTCGCATGACGTGCGAGGTGAGTGGCAACACGGGTCACTCGGGCATTGACTGCCCTGAGACTCGTGAGGACGTGTTGTACATGAACAACAACAACAACAACGGCTATCGTCCACAAGGAGGAAATAGGTGGAATCAACCACGCCCGTATTATCAAGAAGGTAACAATTTTAACTCTTCCAACAATCAACCCTCCTTTAAAGATCTTGTCTTAGGCTAGGCTAAAATCAATGAAAACTTCACTAAAAGGCTTGCAACCAACAATAAGACTTTAGAAAGTGTTAATGCTAAGCTAGAAGGTCTTTCTTCTTCCTTTAAGAATCAACTTAGCTTGAATAAAATGTAGAAACCCAGCTAGCTCAGTTAGTCACTGCTTTGCCCGCCTCAGACTGTGGGAAAATTCCGGGGCAACCCAAATCTACCACAGAAACTATGAATGCAGTGATGCTTGTGGGGAACCATACCCGGAACTCGCCATATGCTAACCATATAGGACATGATGAAGAGGATGAATTGAACATCATCCTAGTTATCCAAATTGATCCAAGAAGCCCGATGATCTCGTGTTCAATTGGGACAGAGTTCCTTGAACAAGCATTATGCGACCTTGGAGCCAGCGTCAGCATCATGCCAAAACCTATCTTCAACAAGTTGAACCTCTCAGTCCCAACTCAAATGCAGATTCAGCTTGCGGACATGACACTACGATACCCCGCAGGGATTGTCGAGGAAGTCTTGGTTGAGATCCATGGATGCTTCATCCCTGTGGATTTTGTGGTGCTCGACATGGAAGTTGACAAGAGTACGTCGCTCATCCTTGGGCGGCCATTCTTAAGCACCACATTCACACAAATTGACATAGGGGCTGAAGTAATCCGTCTCGACCTTAATGGCAAGGCAGCTGAGTTTGAGTTTCAGACTTGCCTCATGGGTGGAGGCAAAAGTTGGTCGAACCCTTAGGACATCCAGAAACTGGAGACAGAATCAAGGAGGGACAGCCTAGAGGATTCCATGATAAATATATGGGCACAAGAAAATCACACTCTTGTCACTCACAAGAAGAAAGCAAGAGGCACGCCTGGGCTATGGAAAAAGAAGCAGCCGATAAAGATGAATCCTTCATCCAAGAAGCCACTGACCGCAACAAAGAAGAAGAAGGTGTGGTGAGTGAAGGAAGTGCAGCCATTCGTATCCATTTCTCCATGATCGAACGTCGCGACATCAAGCTAAACGCGAAGGAGAAAAGTCCCGCTCGTCAGACTTTAAAAATTGGTGAGCCCTTGCCAAAGGTAAATTAGTATTTATCTCATATTTAATTTCCTCAATCTTTGCATATTTGAATTTTTTCAAACTTTTGGATTCTTTCAAATTTGTCTTTACATTTGCATATTTGGATTTCACATGCATGTTGGAATTTATTCCAACCCCTTTTCTTTCTTTTAATAAAAATTTCAAAATTTAGTTTTCAATTTCCAACCTTGAGAAAATATTTTTCTAAGCAAAATTCTGTCCAAACTTTGGACCTAACCCCTACAGCTCAAAAAATATAGTTGTTAGGGAGTTATGAACCAAAGTGGGAGACTAGTGGGACCCACCCATGGTCGACCAAACACGCATGTTCGGCCGAAGGGGTGTGGGCCCCACCAACCTTGGCCTTTTGCCAACGGTTGGATTTGGCTCCCCACTAGCCGTTTTTGACAGTTTGGAACTTTCCATACATTGAGTGCCTGGGAAAGAGTGTTTTGCCATTCCAAGCTCATCTCTCATTTCACTCTCTCCTCCACTCATTTGCTCTTGAGCCCTCACTAGCTTTTCTAAGGTTGTCATTCCGGAAACCACCAAAAATATTTCCCTTTTTAGTTTGCTTTGTTTTTGGATTGTTCAAGTCCTTTGCAAATCTTGGCAAGGTCAACACGGCCGGTAGATTTTAGTTGCTATCCCATAACCTGTGTTCGAGTTGTTCTTGTGTTTGTGCTTAGGTGGTGTAGATGAAGAAGGCTAAGGTGTTGATGCAGCAAGTGACGCGTTCGAGTTGACGCCATTCACACGGTAGCTCGAGCATGAACCTCTCCGTCGAGAACAAATCAATGAGGCACATGCCCATTGACGACAACATGGAGGAGGATGAGCCATGCGTTCTTCTCGCCGACATCGACCTTGAGCTGCTGGATGAACGGAATAGACGAGTCTACCACCGCCTACGCAACCGCAGTTTTATCCACACCAGGGTGTACGATGACGACCTACTCTCCATTATAGCTATGGACCTTGAGTTCCTTTCTATTTGGAAAGCTTTAGGTTGGACCGAATTTGCACACATCACTGAGGAGGGTTCACGCCTCCTCACTATCTAGTTTTTGTGCACCTTGCTAAAAGTTAACGACAGGGTACTTTTCCGCTTGTTCGAGAAGGAATACCATATCACTTGGAAAGACCTTAGCATCATTCTTAAGTTTAAAGTTATTGCAACACTAACTTAGAAGGTGCAACCACGGGTTTTGAAAAGGGTTCCTTTTGGCAAAGGATTTAGGGGGATTTTTGTTGTGAACACCTTAGGACTAGTGACATTCACACCCCAACTCTACAATTGTGGCATAGGTGGCTTGCTATGACTTGTTTCCTGAGACAAGACACTAGACCTGTCTGTAATGATGAAATGCATGTCTAATTTGCTGCAATTGCTAAAATTCCTATTGCTCCAGTTGAAACTATGATTGCTTAATGGTTAAATTATATTAGAGGACTGGGACCCATTGAGTGCACTTCTCTTGTGACCCGTATTGATCAGGGGTCGTGGGTTTATCCAATGCTAGATTTGATTATCTTTTGGAGCCCCATCCTAGGATATATTATAAATTTCTTGAGAGGGGTCACACTTCAAAGAAGGGCCCCGATGGTTCTATCATCTTTTATTACCCCGGCTATACAAACGAAATCCCACTTCCTAACCCGGGGTATCATTTGTATAGTTGTTGGGAACAAACCATACAACTGCAGAAAAAAGCAGTGCCTGGCAGGTTCGCCGATCAACATACGTGACAAAGCACGAAGCATGCCACCACTAGTGCAGCCAGAACTACAGCAACAGTCCATGTTTACACTGCAGGCGCAGAGCATTCCAGTGACCCCGCTTGGAAGTTCATGCTGCAACAGTATGAGACTGGGGGTTCATCTTGGCAACAAGCTAGTAGTGCACAATGGGGACGTGGCCCTGAGTCGATTGGGACGAGTCCACATCACAATGGATGCCACTCTTTTTCAGGCTTTGGTCATCATGACTATGGCCTGGAATTGAGGGATCTTATAAGGAGGACGGACGATCTGGATGTGAGAACAGGGGAAATGAAAAACACTCTTGCTACTCATGCCCAGACCACCAGAAGAGTGGTAGCAGCATAGTGACGACCAGTTTCGCCACCTCTAGGAACAGCTACGAGAGCACCATGACTACATGGCAGCATACTACTGTTGGAAAGGACTTGATCCTAACCAACAGCCGTAAGCAAGAGCAAGCTTGGCAGAGCACCCCCGCTAAGGTGACTTGTATCTTCCTTTCTTTTTTTCTTTGTCGGAATTACCCTCATAAAACCAAAAAAAATTTGCAAAACTAAAAAGAACATAAGTAGTAGGTTGTCATGCATGCTAGGAATGTTCATGCCTTCATGTTGAGATGATGAATAGTTTCTCTGTTTTATATATTTCCATAGTCCATTGTTTACAACTTAGTACTCTCCCAATTTTTGAGTTTGTTGGCTAAACATGCTTGCCTTGAGCTTGAATACTTGTGGGTTGCAAAAGTGCATGATCTTAGTCTAAGTTGTTGTGAGGCATGATGTGGTTAGAATAGGGCTGCTATGCTTGTCCCAAAGCGAAGCATAACATCTGGATGTGTTGTTTTTCAAAATGAGAAAATTGAAAAGTTCCTCAATGATGAAAATTCCTACCACGGCCATATGTTGTACTTCATTGCAAAACCTTCTACATATGCTGCTTGTTTTCGCATTGAGCTTTATCACAATTCTTGCAACCTTTGTGAGATCCACTTTATGCTTTTATGATCAAGATTCACATACACATCCACCATCATTTGCTAATGCTCCTACTCTGGGAAATAGCAATATCATTCGATTGCATCCACCATACGGTTAACTTCTCTAACCCGGAAGGCATGGAAAGCATGTTATGACTCTCTCTCTCTCTCAATTAGTTGCATGGAAGGCATGGCTATCAAAAGAATAGAATAAGCGCTTGCTCTCAATCTTGAGCATAATGAAAAATAATAAGAAGAAAAGAAATAGCCATGCCCAAGTGCTAATTGAGGAAAGAGAGAGTCTACTCAAAAAGGAGTATCACCATTCCACCATCATTCCACACACATGCACATCTTGATCAGATTGTATGACTTGTTTCTCCGTGGGTTCAGTCTTTTGGTTTAGCAATATATGTGTTACAAGTATGTCTCAATTATGTTACACAAAAAAAGAGTATGTCTCAATTATTCCTACACAGAGCTCCATGTAAGCCTTATTTAGAGGTAGGAACAAAAGAGGCAATTTCAATGCCTTGGTAAGGATTTATACACACTGAGCGATCGAGTGAATCATTGGAGGAACTAAGTTTTTATTTGCAAAAATATTTTGAAAAACTCCGAATGGAAAGTGGAATACAGAGATGAGAGAATGGTGTCCTACAAAAGAGCGTTCTGTCTTTCAACCACCCAAGATAAAGAAAAGCCAAAAGCCCCATCGCGAATAAGGTCAAAAGGATGAGTTACCAAATGCCAACTTATTTAATTAAAGGTGGAATGTTTTGTTGTGCACTTGGTACTATAGGGGAATATAGAACATTGTAGCAACTCCTGATCAACAACCTAAAGTTTTATCTTTGCATCGAGACGAGCAAAGGTTCAACTTAGGGGAGTATGTTGACGTCGTTAAATACCATTTTCGGCCATCAACATTTCTCAAAATAAAGAAGGATGGCATATTCCTACCATGCATGTTAGTTAGAATTAATAAATATCCACTATTGCTTGGAGAAACACTCACATGCACGGAAAGTACATAAAAGGAGTGGAGAAATGCCTCATAATCCATGGAAATGAACATTGGCCAATCACAACCAAGTACACGGACTGGATGGCCCACAAATAGAAGCAAACCGCCACAACAACCAACCTTACTATATCACTGAGCAATAGGACCCACCTAGCAGGGCTCCCGAGGCGATAGGACCCCAGTGGGACCAACCATGTTCGGTCGAACAGGTAGGCAGCCCGCTAGGGTCCATTTAGAATGTTAGTTCCCCACCGACTACCCAAAGGCAGTTGTCCCCCTTAGGGCGGGGGTTACCGACCTTAGAACCGTCTTTGGACAGCTATAAAAGGAAGGGAGAGGCCTCACTCCAAAGCATACACCAAGAAGCATTACTCTCTTAGTCATTTCGTGATTCTGTTTACTTTTAGTGGAGTTAGGATTAGAATAGAGTCTTCTTCAGTTACCAAGTCTTCCTTGGAGTATCTTTCTCCTTTTGTAAGACTTTATTCTATTTAATATATTTAGTATTTTTATATAATTATGCTTGGGTCATGTGTTTCTTGTTTGATTATATGATCCATTCATGTATGTGGTTATTATGGTTCCATGTTAGTAATGTAGTTACACTATACTACCATGTTAGACATAAGCCCTTACTATAGTTGTTATTTATATCATTACAATGATGCATAACTAATGTTTGACTTAGATCATTGCCACATGCTTAGTCTTCACTTAAATGTGATTACTCCTTTTCTGATCCATCGCTAGGGGATTAGGGGTATTATTCTAGAGATGTAAGCGTGGTGCTTAGATGAATAGATTGCATTACTTGTCATGTAGGCCACGGATTGCTTGGTGTAGGCAGTAGGTGGTGACAGCCCCATCTGTCCTTTGAAATCGCCCATGTTTGCCTATGCAATAGGCTCTTGGACGAAATCGTACTGTGGATGCAGGGGAAAATCGGATGCCCAGGGTGTGATGATCTAATTGTCTTGCATTGTCATTGTAACTGTATAATAGAATATAATGTAGACTATGTAACTATATAAAATCAACATAGGAACTTAGCTCTTTCTTTGTCCTTCTCTGTGAAACTAGATTTATGTAACTTGAGTATGCTATCTGTGTGTCCAGTACCATGTTTATCATTGTCTTACCCCTGTGAGGAATTTTGTCTTGTAATCCGATGCGCAATGTTTAGAATATGGTAATTACTCTAATCAATCATATGCCTTCCTTTATGATAAAACAAATATGATACCCTAAATACAACGGTATTCTTCGTGTGCTTGCGGACTCTCTGCATTCGTTAAAGATTACCAATATACATTTCTTGGCTTCGTATCTAAGGCAACTTAGTGAGACGCTTAGAAATGCCAACAGGTTTTTGAAAGATTTTTGCAAATAAAACTTAAGTTCCTCCAATGATTCACTGGATCGCTCAATGTGTATAAATCCTTACCAAGACATTGAAGTTGCCTCTTTTTGTTCCTACCTCTAAATAATCTTATGTGGAGCTATGGGTAGGGAGCAACTGAGACATACTTGTAACACATATGTTGCTAAAGCAAAAGACTGAACCCACAGAGAAACAAGTCATACAATCTTATCAAGACGTGCATGTGTGTGGAATGTGGTGGAATGATGGTGAAATGATGGATACTCCTTTTTGTGTAGACTCTCTCTTTCTTGAACAAGCAATTGGGCATGGCACCACTGTCGTAGCAGCTCTTATAGGACGACCGAGTGACTTCATTCAGAACTCAGCTCAGGAGAGGCATCAGATCATAGACGTGCTGAGAGGACAGGCAGAGATCCAGAGAGAACACATGACGATCTTGTCTACGCTGATGTTACAAATGGCCGAGATGACTCAGAGACAGGTCAGTCAGCAGCCAGAACCTTCTGCACTTCCATAGTTTCAGTCGCTGTAGACACAGCCGGGACCATTCCCTACCATGATGATAGCTCAGTCCAGTGGTTTGTCACACTCAGGGTTGCTACCGACAGGGGGAGTAGGACAGACTTTCTCACCAGCTCGGTTCTCTCTCGTGTCCGCTTTCTCAGTATCTGTGTTGTTTTCTTCACCGAAACACTCTACCACTTCGCAGATGGCAGGACCCTCCATTCACCAGCAGCTGCCAGTCAGGAGTTTGACCTTCTTAGAGATTGTACACACCACACAGGCAGCTCCACAGACAGAGACTCGCCCAGAAACAGCTACAACTCTACCTTATTATGCTACGGACACTTTTCTTGTCACACCTCAGGTAGCAGAGGATCTTGTCTGTAGAGGTTTCACTCAGGAAGATGTGGATGACCTTACTCTTCTTTAGGCGACAGCTGCTGAGGAGACATCCACAGTTGCACAACAGGACAGGATAGGAGGTCTGAGTCACTAGTTGACCTTGAGTACTTTGAGCAGCTCGATGCTTTGGTGACATAGGCTCAGGCAGAGCAGGAGGATCCAACACAGGAGCAGCCCGGAGCAGAGCCCGCACAGGAGGTTGCTGCACCACCTCCTTCAACCATGAGCGCTTAGTTGTTTTCCCTCTCTTTTTGGTGCTTGTTGCCAAAGGGGGAGAAGACATAGAGATAGGGGGAGTGTCATCCTGTGACGATCGAGAGATAGTAGCAGAGATGGTAGCATGTATCTAGGGGGAGCATACATGTACATTGGTTTTGGGAGTTAGATACATTTGTATCTTATTTTGATGGATTTATCGATGTTCATGGATTTTGATGAGTCATGGTTTTGTTTCGCTTGCGTTTGACTCATCTTGATCTCACTTGGTTTATTTTCATACGCAGTGTCTTGTCCTTCTTTTTTTTATCCTGTTTGCCTATGTATGATACCATGATGATGATTTCTTGCTTTTAATTCCTATGCATTGCCATGCTATCTTGTTTGCATATCATCATTCATGCCTTGCATTGCATGTCTTTATGCTTTCTTTAATATCTTCACATGACATGCATGCATTATCATCTAGAGTGTGCTTTTCTCTTTTCATTCTCTTAGCTCTTGATGATACTTGATTGAGTAGGATCATGTTTGTTCTTTGCTTATGCTTTTGTGGTTCCTCTTGATCGTAGTGTAGCTCTTTTAGCCTTGTTGTTTCTTGATAAGATTATATTAAGGAGTGGTTGTCATCAATCACCAAAAAGGGGGAGATTGTAATCTTGATAACCATTGATGATTGAATCCCCAAGGTATGAATGTTTTGGTGATAGATGACAACTATGAAATTGTAGGCTAATATCTACATAAGTGTTGTCTATGCATGAATCATCTCCAAACTCTACTACAAATCTTGTTGGTGATGACGGTTGCCTTGGCGATGAATGACAATGACCACAAGCATGGAGGCTTGATGAGCTTGATGGAGTCCCAGGGTTCATGGAGATGGATCAAGCCTAAGGATAAGCTATGGAGCAAGTGTTTGGAACACTTGTCTAGTTGTTAGGGTTTTGAGTCCATAGGTAAAACCGGACTATCAAGGGGGTCTAGGTTATATATCTTTAGGTCATGCTAGTCGGCCATTTGCATGGATGCTCAGTGAAATCACAGGCAGTAGGTGACAGTGTAGAAGCCAAGGAGCTGTTCGGAGAAGCCGGGAAACAGAGTCAAGCGAGGACGAGGAGTTTCAGCTTCTGGACAGAGTGACCGGATAGAGGGGTCAGTGGAGACCGGACTGTAGCTCACTAGGAGATCAGGCAATCTAGAGAGAAGACTCAGTGAGGAATTTGCCAGTGTTGGAGTCTATAGAGACCGGACGGTACGGTCTATAGACCAGACGGTCTGGTCTGTACAGCTCCACTCAGGGCCAAGAGAAAGCGAGCTCTGGAATGTTTTCTGTAATGGAGAGAGAAACGGACCGGATGGTCCAGTCAGTTGACCATGTGGTCTGGTCAGTTTGAGGATCAGCAAGTGGCAAAGCCGTTGGAGCTGGATCTACAGTGGCTGGATGATGTGGACAAGGGTTCCCGATCTTCCGATAGGTTCTGATAATCTTGATTAAGGCGGAGGCGATACACAAATCGATCCGGCTTCCGAACGACACGTTCTGAACCCCGCAATCGCAGCACAATGTCTCCACTGGTTATCAACCGTTCAAGAACAATTGACCTCACCGAGAAGGCTTATCCCTACCTGTGAATCAAGAACACAAGCAAGAACAACGAAGAATGCAACACAATTGCAGATGTATGATTAAACTCTCGAAGTTGGGGTCTCACAAACCGATGAACAGCGAAACTGTTTATGAACAGAATTGATCTAAGCAAAACCCAAACCCTAATGAAGAGGTGGCGGCTGTATATGAGGACCCTAGGGTCGTGCAAGACCCCCTGGATGCAGGCCTAACTGGGCTCAACTCGATACATGACCCAAAGACCGATTACGGTGTCGCAGCACCAGGACAGATTCTGGAAGTCAAATTGTTTCGGTGATTGCCGACGGCTCGGGACGAATTTTAACATGGGACCAGTTGGGTTGGAAAGGGCTTTTTGTTATCTTTCCAGGCATATATAGAACGTCCAAATCTGAGTCCGTATGCCTCCTGGGCGTCCGTTTTAGTGCAGATTGGTCCTGGGCTCCGAAACAGACTCGAAGTCGGTTTTGATTGGGCCTCTACCTTGGCTTGGACGTCCTTGCTGGCCCATCACGTCTCCAATTACCTCCCTAGATATCTCATCATCATCTCCATGGTTTCTAACAACAATTAATTTATTAGGTAGCAATCTATTCTCAAAATCACATAAAGGAATCATTAGGAACAAGCTCACCCGTAAATTCAGTTGTCGCGCATGAACTTGCATTTTGGTTGGCGGAATGCTGGGTGTATCCATAAGGGTGATGTTCTCATCACTGGACGGTCAGGTCAAGCAGTGATCAGACAGTCCAGTCAATATGCCCAGAAAGCTGATTTCATGGAGCAACAACTAGTTTGAGGTTGGAAGCCTATATAACTTCGTTGCTGGGGTCTTGGAGACCTCTCTTGGCCATTGGAATACCTGAGAGCATTTGGTAAGGTCCAAGAGCAAAAGAGGAGAGCACTAGGAGAAGATATTGCATATCTTAAGAGTGCTAGTGAGAGTAATATGGAGTGATCTTGCACATCTAGGGCTAGGGTGTCCTTGAGGGTGTGATCTAGGTTGTTACTCTTGGTCTATGGTGAGACCTAGACTGGTTAGGTGTTGGTGATTGAGCCTATCAGGATTGGTTGTGAAGGCCATCACATGTTTGTACACGGTTTGAGCCCGCCGGTGAAAGAGGCATCGCTAGTGAGCGCCCATGCTGGCTTTGGGTGTCCGGCAAGTTCTCGAGAGAGGCGGGCTTGTGCCTTGGTGGCAGCGGTGCCGCACACCGTGCCTTCACTCCGGGAGTGATTGCTGGCTCGTGGGCGAGAACTCCACATTGGTGACGGGAGGGACTGGGACTCCGGCGGGAGTGGTCCAACAAGGAGTAGGGGAAGGCTCCATCTTTCCAAGACCTTGGGAAAAATCATGAGCATTCCTTGACCCCCTTTTTACTATTCCGTATTTGTGTGCTCTAGTTGATAGGGTGACTTGTGGCTTGCATAGGCTAATGTGTTTAGCTTCCACGTTTTGTTTTGCATCATGAACACTAGCATGCATAGGGTCGTGGCCTACTAGAACTGTTTAGGTTGCAACGCTTGTCGGGTTCTAGTGGTGTGAAATTGAAGTATTTGGATTCATGGTTGGCTACCAATTCAACCCCCCCCCCCCCTCTGTAGGCCTTCGATCCTTTCAATTGGTATTAGAGCCAAGTGCTCATCTTTGAGGCTTCACCGCCTTGAGTAAGGATGCCGGGAAAGGAGGGGAGTGTTCCCATTTTCGATGGAGAGGACTACGGGTATTGGAAGGCACGTATACAAGCCTACCTGGAGTCCGTTAATCCAGAGATATGGATGGTGACCCATGAATCGGATGCGGACGTGAACCTTCTTGAACCTGATTTCATTAAGAACAACGCTAAGGCCAAGAATGCTCTGTTCTCATGCATCTCTAAAGATCTGTTTGCTAGATTGGACTCGAGTTTGACAGCACACGGTATCTGGACTAAGATTCAGAGTATCCACGAGGGTACTAATTATGTCAAAGAGGAAAGATACTATGTGCTGAAGAACAAGTATTATAAATTTGCTAGATTACCACATAAGAGAGCTAACACTGTGTATTCTTGTTTTCATGTGCTAGTGGAGGATATCAATGCACTTGGGGATGATTTCAAGCTCAAGCCTGTTGAGGTCATCAGAAGATTCTTGAGGCTTTTCAAAGATCCCAAGTATGAGTCCATCATCACCTACACCTTGCAGAGTGACCTCAAGACTGAGACCATGAAGGATATACTTGGCAAGATCACTGCCTTCGAGAGCTACCAGTTGGGGATGGATGATCCTCAACCATCCAACCTTGCTCTATAGGCTAACAAGCAAGAGCAAGAAAAACAAGAAGAAGACAGTCACTAATGATGAAGATGATGATGAGGGTGACTTGACCTGTCACAACCCTATACCGAAGTATGGATTGTGCCGTACAGGATCGCCTCGGGAGATGGTTAACGAAGTAACCAATCATAGCGTTCACACAGGACATCCCTCATTTACAGAGATACATCATTAAGGGTATAATATTACAGCTCAAGAGTCGTAGCGGAAGCAAATTTAGTTACATTATTATACATATGTTCTTGGTTCATATTACATAAATATGCGGAGGCGGGAGATACGACAAACACTCCGCCGAACCTAAGCAAGCCGTGCCGGCCCTAGGGTAGTGGCTCACTCGTCTTGATTAGGGGAGCCGGGGACCCATTCAATGGTCCAGTTCTGGGGCTCCTCGTCTTCCCACACAATTTTGTTACAGTAATCGCAACAAGTCGCTTGAGGCAAACCTGAAAACCACATAATCGCAAAGCCTGAGTATCTAGCATACTCCGCAAGACTTACCCGTCCAAAGGGTTACTAAAACCGACTCCTAGTATGTAGGGGGCCGATCGGGTTTATTTGATATTTGCATAAAAGCACCTATTAATTCTATGCTGCGATGCTTATTCCTTAACCAAGATTTTAATTGCTTGTTGCGGGAAAGAACTATAGTGGACCCTAGCTAGCTATTAAGACTGTTCAAATATAAAGAACAATACAACATAGCAATTTGTATCCATAGAGTAAATAAGTATCCGCATCCTAAACAAATCTCTCTACTTAAAGTATCATTGCCACGGCTCGAAACAAGAGATACTCATGACCGCGAGAGACGGCAATTCGAATTGATTTACATCCTGCAGGAGAATAACCCAAATGCACGACATACGCATCATTTAAGAACACGTATGGCCACCGTTCACGAGGTTGCGATAAAGTTGATCCGGGGCCATCGATCCCGAGTACACGTCCTCCCCGCGATACAGTACTTCGTATCCGAGGCTTAACCCGTGCACTCTCCAGCGGTCCTCGACCCGTGCATCCACCGTGCCATTCACATCACCTCTGGATCGATGAGTAATACCGTCCAACAATACGGCGCCCAAGTTACTAGGTTTACCAATTCCCATATAGAGGTATGCACTTGGTACTGTTCAATACTTGTCCGCGGGGTTGCAACGATAGGTTCCCAAATTTCATCCTTCGCGTGGATCCTGATTGAATCAAGTGATCCCATAGCCTACCGCTGACTCCACTAATTTAAGCTGAGCAGTTGCTAACGAAAGGCTTACTGACGTAACTGCGTATAGGTCACAGTGTGTTTGTGCAAGTGGGTTTCCATCCAAGCCCTATACCTAATGCACAATACAGTATCCCTCTATGGTGACAAAATAAAAAGGACTCGTAAATCAGTAGGTGTGCACCGGGGCTTGCCTTGGGAGTGATCGTAGTTAAAGTTTTCGACGGGGTTGAGCTCAACTTCGGGCTCCTCAGGGTTGCTTGCCACGTCCTTGCTCCCAGTCTCGCTCCCTAGTCAATGCAGTGCAATGCATGGTCAGGAGTTGGACGATGATGCATGACACTTCCTCAATAAATAGGATTTGATGGAATGATGCTCATGCATGAGATGACATGTTTGTACCACACTCTGGCAATTATTAACTTTCAGGGGACAAACTTCTAATTAGGGAAATGGGAGGCATGGTAATAAATGAGCATATCACCTATATCCAATTACGAGTATACCATCGAGGCCCACTTAGCAAACATGCAAAGCTCCTTGCCTTCCCACTTACCCAGGGCTCATTCCCCAATTAAACTACCTATGCAAGAGAACATAGAATTTTTTATTTTGCAAGGTTAATTGCAACCTCCTAGAGTTTTACATGTTCACTTTTAATTATAGCCCTGACTAATCTAGATATATACATTAATTGTGAATCATTAGCATGCAAAAGAAAATCATAACTTCACTGTAAGTCAAGATTAACATGTTGCATGGGCTGTCCCAAGGATGGATTTACCACTAATAATAACCATATGCATATATTAGGCAACAATTATATTGAAATTCTTAAGTTAATTAGGAATGAGTAACTTTAACAGCCAAAAGCACACTGATGGTGCCCAAACATTTTTCATGGAGATTTATACTTATGTAGAAATGCCCAAAGAGTAGGAATGCAAAATTTCAGAATTAAAATCCTACCCAAGCATTTATAGAAATTTATTTACTAAAAATGGGGATTATGCAGTAACACTAAAATTTGCATAAAAGATGGAAATGTGCTTTAGCAGAAAGTTTAGGAGTGACATGAAGTGCTTACTGACCAACTCCCATGATTTTATCAGTTGTAGATTTTGAATTATGAATTTAATACTCTTAGCAAGGTTCTAACTTTGGTGATTTAATTCTACTAACCTACTGCATAACCCTGGATCTCATCTTGTTTTTCTGGTAGAGCAAGATTTTTGGAGTCAAACAAAATTAATTTCACATTTTTAGGCCTCTTATTTCTCGAGTTATTGAATTTTAAAGTTTTAATCGAAGTTCACCCTTATTTACAAATCTGCCACTGGCCATTTTCAAATTTCCCCGCGCGCGCGCGGCGGAGCGGCGGGGTGGCTCTGCTGGCTCGCCGGCGGCGATCGGCGGCGAGGCACGGAACTTGGTGCTGCTCTACATGATCAGTGACCCAGGGCGGTCACGTGGGTGGTGGTGGCCGGAGCGGGGGCTGCCGGAGCTCTGCCGGCGACGAGCGGCGGCGACGCTGGACGGTGGCCGACGGCGGCAGGCACGCCCAGAGATGGAATCGACAAGGGGGGAGGTCCGGAAGCATCACCTAGGTGCCGCGGTGCTCGTCGACGCGTGGGCTGGAGTTGGGGTGGCCGGGAGGGTGGTCGTCGCCGTGAGCCCTTTCCGCGTGGTGGCCGACGGCGGCTCGGGTTCTCCAAATTCCGGCAACGTCTCTGCACGAGGGAGAAAGAGGATCAGCAGGCGGCGAGAGGACTCCTTGGCGCGCTGATTTGCGAAAGAAAGAAGAAGGGAGGGGCTGCCTGGTCAGGGCTGGACGCGGCGGCGCTCACGCGACCCGGAGCAGGGGAGCTCGCCGGGTTTCCTTGCGGCAGAGGAGGAGCAGGGCGGTAGCAGCGCTGCACGACCTTGCGGGAGCGCCTGGGGCGTGCAGGAGTGTTGGCGAGCAGAGAAGGAGAGGAATGGGGGTGGGTGAGCCGCTGCTGCCCTTATGTTGTGGCCGCCGGAAGGAGGAGCCGAGAGAGGGAAGGAGGGAGGACGACGAGCTGTCGGGCAGGGAGTGGCTCCTCCGGTGGAGCTTCAATGCCGGCCGGTGGCACAGGCGCGATTTGGCGGAGCAGTGACCGTGACGGGGCTACAGCGATCGACGGTGGCTCGTACGGGCGCGTCGGTGTCGAGCGGAGACTGGCCGGAGAGAATGGGAGAGGGAAGGGGCGGTTGACCCGGCTTGACCCAGAACTTGGACTCGGGTTTGGTAAATTCCGACACATTCCCGTGCTCCAAATTTGACGCAACGTTTTGTGTGTATTCAGTAAAACGTGTGCTCCAACGTTTCTGTTGGGTGCACCTGTTAGTTTGCCTTTGAGAATTTATGAAAATTCTAAACCCGAAATATACTTTTCTGACTTTGGGGAAATTTTTAAGGGTACTAAATGGTTACCAAAAATTCTGGAAAAATTCTCACAATTCTATTTTATTATGGCCATTCAGAATATGTAAAAATATTTGGGTACTTTCATGGATTTTGATGATGTTTGTGAGTGACCCATATTTGAATATTTTTGGAATTTAATTAACTAGGTTTCTTTTCTTTATCCTTTGGCACATGGATTAATCATACTCCGGCTTAGTGCTTAATTGAGGTTAGGCTTAGTTAACTTCATGTTGTGACATGGGATGTCACAGCACACCCCCCTTAAGGAAATCTCGTCCCGAGATTTGCAAAAGAACGAACAAAAGGGAGGGTGCGGATAGTTACCGGTTTTGGGAGGCCAAAAATTTTGGAAAGTTGGCCTTCAGAAACTCCTCTTGTTCCCATGTGGCTTCCTCTTCAGTATGGTTACTCCATTGCACTTTGTAGAAGGTGATAGTGCAGCTCCGGGTTACCCGGTCCTTTCGATCGAGGATACGAACGGGGTATTCGGGGTAGGAGAGATCTTCTTCCAATTGCTCGGTGTCGGAGATAACCACATCAATCGGAGGCTTCAAACACTTCTTTAGTTGGGATACGTGGAACACGTTGTGCACCCGCTCAAGAGTTTCCGGTAGTTGCAATCGATAAGCAACGGCGCTATGCTTCTCCATGATCGGAAAGGGTCCGATGTAGCGGGGTGCTAATTTGCCCTTGATTCCAAAGCGAGATACGCCCTTATTGGGAGAGACTCGTAGATAAACATGGTCCCCCTTCTCGAACTCCAATGGGCGTCTCCTTTTGTTGGCATAGCTGATTTGACGGGATTGTGCTGCCTTCATGTTAGCTTGAATCTGCCGCACCTTTTCTTCGTCTTGTATGACGAGGTCGGGACCAAAATTAGTTCTTTCCCCTGATTCGGACCAATTCAGCGGCGTTCGGCATGAGTGGCCGTACAAGGCCTCAAACGGGGACATTCCCGAACTCTCCTGATAGCTATTGTTGTATGAGAATTCGGCGAACGGAAGGCAATCTTCCCAATTCTCCCGATTGTCCAAAACACAGGCTCTTAGTATGTCCTCTAAATATTGGTTCAGCCTCTCGGTTTGACCATCGGTCTGCGGGTGATAAGCAGAACTTCGGACAAGGGTGGTGCCAAGACAAGAATGTAGCTGTTCCCAAAAACGAGCAATAAACTGGGGACCTCGATCGGAGATAATAGTCTTGGGCACGCCGTGCAAACATAGAATTCTTGTGATGTAGAGTTCAGCATACTTCTTGGTAGGGTAGGTTGTATGGACTGGAATAAAGTGAGCGGACTTGGTCAACCTATCCACGATAACCCATATGGAATCATGTTTCTTGGGGGTGAGGGGTAACCCGATAATAAAATCCATAGCAATATCCTCCCATTTCCAAGCGGGGATTTTTAAAGGGTGTAAAAGACCGGCTTTCCTCAGGTGGTCGGCCTTCACACGCTGGCACGTATCGCATTCGGAAACATAACGAGCGACTTCCCTTTTCATGCGCGTCCACCAAAACTTTTCCCTTAACCCACGGTACATCTTGTTGCTGCCAGGGTGTATGGAGTACTTGGACAAGTGAGCCTCATCCAAAATTTTCTTCCTTAACTCCTCCTTCTTTGGGACAACCAGGCGATTGTTGAACCATAGCACTCCATCTTCGTCCTGTCGGAAACATGTAGCTTCCCCTTGGAGTATCTTTTGTCGAATGCGTTCCATCCCCTCGTCTTCCTTCTGGGCCTCGGCAATTTCCTCGCGAAGGGTAGGGACGAGAGCTAGATTATACAAGTATCCAAATGGAATGATACGAAGACTTGGTTCGCTTGAATCTGAATTCGGGCACGCTCCCATGGAACAAACAACTGCGTGATTGCATTGGTCCCGACGACTTAGGGCGTCGGCAACCACGTTGGCCTTCCCGGGGTGATAATGAATCTCCAATTCATAATCCTTAATTAATTCTAACCATCTCCGTTGCCTCATATTCAGTTCTTGCTGCGTAAATATATACTTGAGACTTTTGTGGTCGGTGTAGAGGTTGACAAGGTTACCAAGCAGGTAATGGCACCAGATCTTTAAGGCCAGGACTACGGATGCCAATTCTAAATCGTGAGTGGGATAGTTTTGCTCATGCTTTCGGAGCTGTCGAGAGGCATAGGCAATGACACGGCCTTCTTGCATAAGCACACAACCCAACCCAGTGTCGGAGGCATCACAGTAAACGTCGAATGGTTTGGTAATATCAGGTTGAGCCAAAACCGGAGCAGTTGTCAAGTGCTTCTTGAGTGATTGAAAGGCTTCTTCACATGCACTACTCCACTTAAACTTCATATCCTTCTCTAGCAACCTGGTCATAGGCTTGGCAATGCTTGAGAAGTTGGGAATAAATTTCCGGTAATATCCAGCAAGGCCAAGGAAGCTGCGAATTTGCCTGACCGATTTCGGAGCTCTCCAATTCAACACGTCTTCCACCTTGGCAGGATCAACGGCTACCCCTTCTACGGAGATGATATGACCCAAGAATGGGACTTGCTTTAGCCAAAATTCACACTTGCTGAATTTGGCGTAAAGCTGGTGATCTCGGAGTCGTTGCAGAACAATGCGGAGGTGTTCGGCGTGTTCTTCCTCGGATTTGGAGTATATAAGGATGTCGTCGATGAACACGACCACGAACTTATCCAACTCTGGCATGAACACGGAATTCATCAAATACATCAAATGGGCTGGAGCATTAGTGAGACCAAAAGACATGACGAGATATTCGAAAAGACCATAACGTGTGGAGAAGGCAGTTTTTGGAACGTCTTCGGTTCGGATCTTTATTTGGTGGTAACCGGATCGGAGGTCAATCTTGGAGAAAACTTTAGCACCAACAAGTTGATCAAATAGAATATCAATTCGAGGTAAAGGGTACTTGTTCTTAATGGTTACAGCATTCAGGGGCCTGTAGTCGACACACAGACGTAGGGTCTTGTCTTTCTTCTTTACAAAGAGGGCGGGACATCCCCAGGGAGATGAACTCGGTCGGATGTAGCCCTTGTCCATAAGCTCTTGTAATTGTTCCTTTAATTCTGCTAACTCATTAGGGGCCATCTTGTACGGCCTGCGAGAGATAGGCGCCGTACCGGGTAGGAGTTCAATCTTAAACTCGACGTCTCTGTCCGGGGGCATTCCTGGTAACTCATCTAGGAACACGTCGGAGAAGTCACGTACCACTGAAATATCCTCTAGCTTTTTCCCTTCAGCATGACACACTTGAGGAATGGACAATCTAGGACTCGGCAACCGAAGAATGGACGGACCATAGAGGGGTGAGTTCAAGTGGACCTCCCGGGATTCAATGTGTAAGACGGCTCTATGCTTAGTCATCCACCTCATACCAAGAATTATGTCAATACCCTGACCATCTAAGATGATTAATGAAGCGGGGTACACGTTGCCTGCTAACTTAAGTGGCACTTTTCTCAACTCAAGGTGAGTTCTTATTTTCCCACCGGGGGATGTGATGATGTAAGGGGTTCCCGTAGTGGTGGGGGTGATTTTCAGATGACTCACACATGCTTGACTAATAAAATCATGCGTTGCTCCTGAATCAAAGAGAACCATGGCAGCGTGTTGGTTGATCGAGAACGTACCCGTGAGAACGGGCTCTCCGACTTGAATCTCTTCGACCGTGGTATAATTGACTCGGCCATTCTTGTGGGTAAGGGCAGAAGACTGGGGACGACTCCCATTGTTGCTGTGGTTGTTACCATTGCGGGGGTGGTTGTTGATGTTCCAAGAGGGGTTGGAGTTGTTGTTGTTCCCCTGGTTGCGCTTCGGAAAGCGGCACTCCTTGGCAAAGTGACCGGTTCGGCCACAGTTGTAGCATGACTGCGGGGAGTTGTGCTTCACAACTTGATTAGTCTGCTGCGGGGGGCGGGGACCAGCGGAGGGCTGCAGGTTGCCTCCACGGGAATGGAAGTGCTGCTGCGAGTAGGTCGGACGAGGCCCTCCTCCTGACGGTAGCGCAGCTCGGAACTTCTGTCCCGTCGGGGAGGTGATTGCCAGCCTGTACTTGGGCAGTGCGGAGCCGGATGGACTTCCCATAGCACGCTTCCTCTTCTTGTCCTCCTGGTTAGCACGGATGGCATCTTCTTGCACAATGGCGGCACTCATTAGGTCGTTGAATGACCCTGCGGTAACTTGTGCCAGACGGTCTTGCAGCTTCGGGGTAAGGCCCGAACGGAAACAATCTTTCTTCTTCTCGTCCGTGTCGGCATGATACGACGCATACTGAGCCAAGTAGTTGAACTTTCGTGCGTACTCTTGCACAGTTCCCGCGCCTTGCTTCAGGTTGAGAAATTCTTGCAGCTTGCGCTTCATAAGACCGGCCGGAATGTGGTGTGCACGAAAGGCGGTGCAGAATTCCGGCCAAGTGACTTGGTGGCCAGGGGCAAGAGCAGTGGTGTAGCTTGCCCACCAAGCACTTGCGGAACCACGGAGTTGCTGCGCTGCGAAGAGGGGCTTCTGGTGGTCGGTGCAGTGGAGCAGAGCAAACTTTGACTCTAGAGTGCGAATGAAATTATCCGCTTCCAGCGGATCACCAGCTTCGCCGAATGTGGGCGGATGAGTTGCCCAAAAGTCGCTGTAGGATGATTCGCGGGGCTGCGGCGGTGGTGGTCCGGGAGCTCCTTGGCGATTCATGTTCTCCATGAACATGCGGAACATCTCGTTCTGATTGTGGATGAGCTGCTCCATCGGCGTCATGGGCGGAGCATTGGGTGGCGGCTGGTTTCTACCCGCGTTGGAGGCACCGGGAGCCTCACCGAGGTTCTCTCCACCACGACGAGTTTGCACCATCTGTCATAGGTGTAAAGCATGTTAACACGATTATCGCCTGAGACATTGTGGTAATAAGCCTATAATACAGTGACAACAATAACATTTTAACTGCTCAAAACGGAACTGTTGACAGTGCACGGTGCAGATTACAGGTGGTAACTTGGATTCCACTGGTTTCAATCAACATAGGCAACATACTTATGATCAAACCATGGGTACATGCGACACGTCTTCCAATACATGGAAATCCTTATGTTACCCTACTACCTCGTGATAGCATGTGGTCTGGAAGAGCTTTCGGTTACAACTCTACCTAGCACTACTAGCACTATCCACATACGAGCACAAAGTTTCACGAGCTTCCACCCTACACAACCTACTACGCCTCAGTCACTCGGCGTGGCTGCTACCCGCGGACTCCCATTCCATGTCGCCCGGTCCCGGGGGTGCCTCGTAGTCAACACCGGAGTCACCGTCCTCACTCAAGTCGGCGTCATCTGGGGGAATCACCGCGAGTGGCACGGGTGGCTGGGCATCAAGAACCGCGTTCAGCTGGGCATTAGCAACTTGGAGATGCCCAATAAGTTGTTCTTGTTGTGCGATGATGACATGTGCGTCGTTGAGGCTCCCTTTCATGACATCCCTCGCATCTTGGGCTTCCTCGCGTTGAGCTTGGAGCTCACTTCGCTCCTCCAAGAGGGCGTCAACCTGACCATGAAGGGAGTAGATCTCCTCTTGGGCAGCAGTGAGTTGGGCATTACGCTGGTTCAGTTGCTCCTGCAACTGCTCGCTAGCATCGCCCTCGATGATGAGTTGAGCGTCATGGAGCTGCTCGAACAGGTCCGCCCGCTCCAACTCGCTAGTGCGCAGTTTGCCCCTGAGGACCGCGATCTCCGCGTCGCGAGTGGCGAGCTGGGCGTCTCGGGCGGCAAGTGCGAGCTGCAGCGCCTCACGCTCTCGTTCCATCTCGAGAACGCGTGCGGGAAGGGGCTCGTAGTTCTTCGGGAGCTTGTCGTCCACCATCTGTCGGAATAAGTTTTGCAAGGAGGAGTCAAAACTTAATATCCCTCTAAGCATACATGCCCCAAAGTGGCATAAGGAGTGACGGATCAGGGAAAAAGACGTAAGGTGCCCAACCCGTTGGACGGAGAACTATGCAGTTCTACGATTGACAGGGTAACTTGCAGGGATGAGCAAAAACACGTTGCTTCTATACAATTTAACCTCTTGACCCTCTTATGATAATTGTAGGGGAGTTCAGTATCTTTCCATCGCATCCTCCCACATTCCTAACCGATAACCTCTCCGAGAGTTATGATCATCCAAAAACAGAGGACAGAAATGAGACTACTGCTGAACTTCCCGAAAAGCTCGCTGTTTTTGCAAAATCCGACCCAATTGCAGATCTTTCTGAGACAAACCCACTATACCAAACTTGTAGGGGAAAACATTAGCTTTCCAACGGATACTTATTCGCCTTCGTCGGATTAAAATCGAGGGAGTTATGTTCATTTTTGTGGGACTGACTTTCCTGGCAGAGTTCGTCCCAATTAAGTTCGAACTTTCGTTTTGAGCGCCATAGGGATTCGCATTCGCCCGGAGTTTGATTATTTCGCATGTTTGTGATATTTATGACCTTTTACATGATTTGGTAAGGATAAAGGCATGTGGTATGCATGAATGCCAAATGCTCAATATGCCGATTTCCTATGTCCTCACAAAGGAAAACTTTGACCGAATATATAGATCGATCCATCCGATGGCACGCACACTTCTCGCACGTTTCTAAGCGAACTACCCGGGGTTAGTATACCTGCAATATATCCATTTCAGAAACAATACATCAAATCCAAAAGAAACAAGCCAAAACAACAATGACAGTTATGTCCAGGTATTTGCCCACCCGGAAGGCAGCCGATATTTAAGCGCAATCGGTCCGCGCGTCAAACAAGTCCAGGTCTTTGCCCACCCGGAAGGCGTTCGGTATTTACAGCGCAACTGATCCGCGCACCAAGACATACCTTCGTTGAAGAGTCCGTAGTTGCAAGTAATTTAAACAAACATAACCCGGGGTTAGCTTTGCCACCTACAAAACTCTTATATGGGCACTACTAGTTCGTACCTCACCGTAATGCGGAAAAACGGCTTGTTTACGTTTTAAAATGCTCATTTGTGTGTAGCTTATCCCAAGACAGCTCTGATACCAGCTGTCACAACCCTATACCGAAGTATGGATTGTGCCGTACAGGATCGCCTCGGGAGATGGTTAACGAAGTAACCAATCATAGCGTTCACATAGGACATCCCTCATTTACAGAGATACATCATTAAGGGTATAATATTACAGCTCAAGAGTCGTAGCGGAAGCAAATTTAGTTACATTATTATACATATGTTCTTGGTTCATATTACATAAATATGCGGAGGCGGGAGATACGACAAACACTCCGCCGAACCTAAGCAAGCCGTGCCGGCCCTAGGGTAGTGGCTCACTCGTCTTGATTAGGGGAGCCGGGGACCCATTCAATGGTCCAGTTCTGGGGCTCCTCGTCTTCCCACACAATTTTGTTACAGTAATCGCAACAAGTCGCTTGAGGCAAACCTGAAAACCACATAATCGCAAAGCCTGAGTATCTAGCATACTCCGCAAGACTTACCCGTCCAAAGGGTTACTAAAACCGACTCCTAGTATGTAGGGGGCCGACCGGGTTTATTTGATATTTGTATAAAAGCACCTATTAATTCTATGCTGTGATGCTTATTCCTTAACCAAGATTTTAATTGCTTGTTGCGGGAAAGAACTATAGTGGACCCTAGCTAGCTGTTAAGACTGTTCAAATATAAAGAACAATACAACATAGCAATTTGTATCCATAGAGTAAATAAGTATCCGCATCCTAAACAAATCTCTCTACTTAAAGTATCATTGCCACGGCTCGAAACAAGAGATACTCATGACCGCGAGAGACGGCAATTCGAATTGATTTACATCCTGCAGGAGAATAACCCAAATGCACGACATACGCATCATTTAAGAACACGTATGGCCACCGTTCACGAGGTTGCGATAAAGTTGATCCGGGGCCATCGATCCCGAGTACACGTCCTCCCCGCGATACAGTACTTCGTATCCGAGGCTTAACCCGTGCACTCTCCAGCGGTCCTCGACCCGTGCATCCACCGTGCCATTCACATCACCTCTGGATCGATGAGTAATACCGTCCAACAATACGGCGCCCAAGTTACTAGGTTTACCAATTCCCATATAGAGGTATGCACTTGGTACTGTTCAATACTTGTCCGCGGGGTTGCAACGATAGGTTCCCAAATTTCATCCTTCGCGTGGATCCTGATTGAATCAAGTGATCCCATAGCCTACCGCTGACTCCACTAATTTAAGCTGAGCAGTTGCTAACGAAAGGCTTACTGACGTAACTGCGTATAGGTCACAGTGTGTTTATGCAAGTGGGTTTCCATCCAAGCCCTATACCTAATGCACAATACAGTATCCCTCTATGGTGACAAAATAAAAAGGACTCGTAAATCAGTAGGTGTGCACCGGGGCTTGCCTTGGGAGTGATCGTAGTTAAAGTTTTCGACGGGGTTGAGCTCAACTTCGGGCTCCTCAGGGTTGCTTGCCACGTCCTTGCTCCCAGTCTCGCTCCCTAGTCAATGCAGTGCAATGCATGGTCAGGAGTTGGACGATGATGCATGACACTTCCTCAATAAATAGGATTTGATGGAATGATGCTCATGCATGAGATGACATGTTTGTACCACACTCTGGCAATTATTAACTTTCAGGGGACAAACTTCTAATTAGGGAAATGGGAGGCATGGTAATAAATGAGCATATCACCTATATCCAATTACGAGTATACCATCGAGGCCCACTTAGCAAACATGCAAAGCTCCTTGCCTTCCCACTTACCCAGGGCTCATTCCCCAATTAAACTACTTATGCAAGAGAACATAGAATTTTTTATTTTGCAAGGTTAATTGCAACCTCCTAGAGTTTTACATGTTCACTTTTAATTATAGCCCTGACTAATCTAGATATATACATTAATTGTGAATCATTAGCATGCAAAAGAAAATCATAACTTCACTGTAAGTCAAGATTAACATGTTGCATGGGCTGTCCCAAGGATGGATTTACCACTAATAAGTAAATATTAGGCAACAATTATATTGAAATTCTTAAGTTAATTAGGAATGAGTAACTTTAACAGCCAAAAGCACACTGATGGTGCCCAAACATTTTTCATGGAGATTTTATACTTATGTAGAAATGCCCAAAGAGTAGGAATGCAAAATTTCAGAATTAAAATCCTACCCAAGCATTTATAGAAATTTATTTACTAAAAATGGGGATTATGCAGTAACACTAAAATTTGCATAAAAGATGGAAATGTGCTTTAGCAGAAAGTTTAGGAGTGACATGAAGTGCTTACTGACCAACTCCCATGATTTTATCAGTTGTAGATTTTGAATTATGAATTTAATACTCTTAGCAAGGTTCTAACTTTGGTGATTTAATTCTACTAACCTACTGCATAACCCTGGATCTCATCTTGTTTTTCTGGTAGAGCAAGATTTTTGGAGTCAAACAAAATTAATTTCACATTTTTAGGCCTCTTAATTCTCGAGTTATTGAATTTTAAAGTTTTAATCGAAGTTCACCCTTATTTACAAATCTGCCACTGGCCATTTTCAAATTTCCCCGCGCGTGCGCGCGGCGGAGCGGCGGGGTGGCTCTGCTGGCTCGCCGGCGGCGATCGGCGGCGAGGCACGGAACTTGGTGCTGCTCTACATGATCAGTGACCCAGGGCGGTCACGTGGGTGGTGGTGGCCGGAGCGGGGGCTGTCGGAGCTCTGCCGGCGACGAGCGGCGGCGACGCTGGACGGTGGCCGACGGCGGCAGGCACGCCCAGAGATGGAATCGGCAAGGGGGGAGGTCCGGAAGCATCACCTTGGTGCCGCGGTGCTCGTCGACGCGTGGGCTGGAGTTGGGGTGGCCGGGAGGGTGGTCGTCGCCGTGAGCCCTTTCCGCGTGGTGGCCGACGGCGGCTCGGGTTCTCCAAATTCCGGCAACGTCTCTGCACGAGGGAGGAAGAGGATCAGCAGGCGGCGAGAGGACTCCTTAGCGCGCTGATTTGCGAAAGAAAGAAGAAGGGAGGGGCTGCCTGGTCAGGGCTGGACGCGGCGGCGCTCACGCGACCCGGAGCAGGGGAGCTCGCCGGGTTTCCTTGCGGCAGAGGAGGAGCAGGGCGGTAGCAGCGCTGCACGACCTTGCGGGAGCGCCTGGGGCGTGCGGGAGTGTTGGCGAGCAGAGAAGGAGAGGAATGGGGGTGGGTGAGCCGCTGCTGCCCTTATGTTGTGGCCGCCGGAAGGAGGAGCCGAGAGAGGGAAGGAGGGAGGACGGCGAGCTGTCGGGCAGGGAGTGGCTCCTCCGGTGGAGCTTCAATGCCGGCCGGTGGCACAGGCGCGATTTGGCGGAGCAGTGACCGTGATGGGGCTACAGCGATCGACGGTGGCTCGTACGGGCGCGTCGGTGTCGAGCGGAGACTGGCCGGAGAGAATGGGAGAGGGAAGGGGCGGTTGACCCGGCTTGACCCAGAACTTGGACTCGGGTTTGGTAAATTCTGACACGTTCCCGTGCTCCAAATTTGACGCAACTTTTTGTGTGTATTCAGTAAAACGTGTGCTCCAACTTTTCTGTTGGGTGCACCTGTTAGTTTGCCTTTGAGAATTTATGAAAATTCTAAACCCGAAATATACTTTTCTGACTTTGGGGAAATTTTTAAGGGTATTAAATGGTTACCAAAAATTCTGGAAAAATTCTCAAAATTCTATTTTATTATGGCCATTCAGAATATGTAAAAATATTTGGGTACTTTCATGGATTTTGATGATGTTTGTGAGTGACCCATATTTGAATATTTTTGGAATTTAATTAACTAGGTTTCTTTTCTTTATCCTTTGGCACATGGATTAATCATACTCCGGCTTAGTCCTTAATTGAGGTTAGGCTTAGTTAACTTCATGTTGTGACATGGGATGTCACAGCCGAGGACTTGGCTCTTCTCATGAAGAAGATGAACACCTTCAAGAACAAGTTTGCTTCCAAGTCCAGGGGCAAGTGCTTCAATTATGGCTCAAGAAAGAAGCATTCAAGTCACAATATTCAAGTGAAGAAGAAGAAGATGATGAAGAACCCAAAGCCAAGCAAAAGAAGAAGAGGTTCTTCAACAAAGACAAAAGCAAGGGCAAAGGCAAAGCCAATGACCCCAAGAAAAGATTCTCACGTAAGGCTCTTGTTGTGGAGTGGACAAGTGACAACGAGTCCCCTTCCTCAAGTGATGAAGAAGTGGCCGGCCTAGCCATGATCAAGACCACACATCTACGAGCTCTCCTTCCACCTCCCACGTGTCTCATGGCCTCGAGCCACCTTGGGGAGAGTGAGGACGAGAGTAGCAGTGAGGACAAGGAGCACACCTATGCTGAGTTGTGGAGTATGCTTGAGCAAGCCCGCGACATCACCGTCAAGAAATCCAAAATGTTGGATGTGGTAAGAAAAGAGTGTAAGTTGGCTAAGGACCGTGTTGTTGACCTTGAGAGTGAGCTCAAAGACCTTGTCACATCTCATGATGCCCTAAAAAGAGTTATGACAAACTCAAGGGTGATCATGTAGAGCTTCATGAGAAGTACAAGGCCCTTGAGATTACTTATGAGGCCACTAATGTTGAGAACCTTGCCTCTCCCTCCTCTAGTTCATCAATGAGTGATGCTTCTACTATGTGTGATGAACTAACCACCTCGAATGAGGTTTCTTCTCTTGAGCCTTTTGTTTGGAAGGAATATCACAAGCTCAAGGAAGAGAGGAAAATGGTGATGGACGGATTTGAGAGATTTGCACGTGGTAGAACCATCCACAAGGAGATTCTTGGGAAGAATCTTGTGAACAACGTCTCCCACCATGGACTTGGCTCATATCCTGCCTCCATCGACATTATTAGGACGAGTGACTCCATTCCCAAATGGGTCAAACCCCTATTCACCGACGACTACTATTGCGAGAGGTGTTGCAAGTATGGCCACACCATCAAGGATTTCCCTTTGGTGAGAACTTCCATTGTTTTACCTAACGCTAACTTGTTCCATGAGAACACCCATTTCAAGCTTTTTAGGAACAAGGATGGCAAAGTGAAAGCAAAGGCTTTGGGACCACCAAACAAGAAGAGAAAGGTCAAGAGAATATGGGTGCCTAAGTGCATAGTTGATCTTGAGAGGTCAATCGCGTACAAGTGGGTGCCCAAGAACAAGACATAGATGGTGGTGGTGGTGGACCATGAGCTTACTTGAAGATCAAGTGAAGTCCACCACAAGTGACATGGACCTCAACTTCATATCTACTCATGAGGGAGGTAACCGTGTTAGTTCTTGGTAGTTGTAGTGTGTTTTTCTTCCTCTTGCATAGCATGTTAATTAGGACTACTTTGTGACTAGTATGCCTTGCATCCATGCATGTGTATATAACTAAAAGAAAAACACATAAAAATTAATCGATGTCTAACCCATCCAAGATAGCTATAAGCAAGGGGGAGTGCTTGAGATGGTGGTTTGGCTTCTCTCAATGCAAGGGTATGGCTTATAGTGAGTATGCTTGGGAGGGGTTCGAACTTGACATTGTTAGGTTTCCTTTGTTTCTTGTTTAATATTGCTTGCATTCATATGGCATGTTTACTTTCAATGCATATGTAAAATGCTTGTTGCATGCGTCATATAGGAAACACAAAGGAGGCTTGTCTCACTTGGAGAAATATGTGCCTCATGATCAATATGAGAGAACATCTCCATAAGTGTGAAGAAAGGAAAGGATTGTGCTTCATGCCCATTGAGCAAGCTCTTATAAACTCCGAGGTTAAACCTACTAGTGCGGTTAATGGACTAAGGCTCATACATACCCATTTGGTTCTTCATTGCCTTGGCTCTTATTTGCTCGATCTTTCATTTGACATTTGCAAAAATTATAAGGCCATAGAGTGCCACTATTTGAAAAGTAGTGTTTGAGAGTTCCCTTCATATTCGAAGTGCATTGTTTATTTGTGTGTTTAGTGAGGGCAATTGGAAAATGGAGAAATTTCTTGACTCAGCAAAATTCACTGTAGTGACCGTACCGTCCGCTCTTCGGACTGTACCATCCAATCAGTGCCCACGGGCATAGTGTTCTGGAGTGTCTGGTCATAGAGGCCGGACAAAATGATCCTAGTGATCGGACCGTCCATTCTGCATTGATGCCAGCAGACACAGAAACAGACTGGACCGTCCTGTCCAGAGACCGTACAGTCCGGTCACTCTGATTGATCGTGCGATGCACCTTCATATCTGGACCGTTGATTCGTTCCTTGTTGAATCTCAGCCGTCGGTCTCCTATTTGACCTAGGTCAAAATTGTCAGGCCGATTTGGTCTCTTCTTCATTCGATCCTAGAAGCCCAATTCACGCCGAAGTCGCCGACCTCGCCGACGTCGTCACGCCGCTCATCGCCGTCGAGCCACCGCGCTGCCCCCTCCCACGCACGCGCCCCGCTCTCATCAGCGCCGCCGTGCACCCGAGCCCCCATGCCGCTGAGCCGCGCCCCAGTCGCCAAGCCGAGCTGTCGCTTGCTGTCACCGCCGTATGCCTCGCCATCACCGCTGCCCCCCCCCTTCGCCAGACACCAGAGCCGACCCCCCACTACAAGCCTAGGGCAATAGGTTGCACTTTCCTCTTCTCCCCTATTACCCGCGAGTCTAAGCATTGATCTTTTTGGCGTTCAATCGTGTTCCTCTTGGTGTTCGACTTCGAATGTTCCTCTTGGTGTTCCAGTAGTGACCGGACGGTTCGGTCAGTGCGTCCAGAAAGGTGATCTCGTGGAGCAACGACTAGTTTGAGGTTGGAAGCCTATATAACTTCCCTGCTAGGGTCTTGGAGACCTCTCTTGGCCAGTGAAATACCCAAGAACATTTGGTAAGGTCCAAGAGCAAAAGAGGAGAGCACTAAGAGAGGATATTGGATATCTTGAGAGTGCTTGTGAGAGTAACATGGAGTGATCTTACACATCTAAGGCTAGGGTGTCCTTGAGGGTGTGATCTAGGTTGCTACTCTTGGTCTATGGTGAGACCTAGACTGGTTAGGTGTCGGTGATCGAGCCTATCGTGATTGGTTGTGAAGGCCATCACATGTTTGTAAACAGTTTGAGCCCGCCGGTGAAAGGGGCATCGCTAGTGAGCGCCCGTGCCGGCTCCGGGAGTCCGGCAAGTTCTCGAGGGACGCGAGCTTGTGCCTTGGTGGCAGCGGTGACGCACACCATGTCTTCACTCCTGGAGTGATTGCGGCCTTGTAGGCGAGAACTCCACATTGGTGGCGGGAGGGACCGGGACTCCAGCGGGAGTGGTACAACGAGGAGTAGGGGCAGGCGCTATCCTTCTGAGACCTCGGGAAAAATCATGAGCCTTCCTTGACCCCCTTGTTACTATTCCGAATTTGTGTGCTCTATTTGATAGGGTGACTTGTGGCTTGCATAGGCTAGTGTGCTTAGCTTCCGTGTTTTGTTTTGCATCATGAACACAAGCATGCATAGGGTGTTGGGCTACTAGAACTGTTTAGGTTGCAACATTTGTCGGGTTCTAGTGGTGTGAAATTAAAATATTTGCATTCGTGGTCGGCTACCGATTCACCCCCCCCCCCCCCTCTCTCAATAGGCCTTCGGTCCTTTCACTAACTAACATGCATGGTGAGAATGTTGAATCCTCCTTTATTTTGTGTAATATTGATAGTCGAAAAATGGTATTTAACAACCGTCAACAGTCGTCTGATGATGAAGACTGCGGACGTCGCCTGCGGTGATGCGTTTCTCGCTCGCCATCGTCCGCCTCCCAAGATTCAAGGGGCGGGTCTCCAGTACGTGGCAAGGCCCCTCATCTTTTGGTGCAAGCAAGGTTGGTCCCACAACCTGTCAGGGCTGACTCTTTGATGTTTGAAATCGAGGAAGGGGAAGTGGTGCAATCCACCTCGGTTATGAATCCCGTGATTCACGATTTGGCGGCTATTATTATTAGCCCCTCCTCGGGGGCTACCATCGAGGAGTCAAAAAGGGTTTTGATGGACTTTGAGTTTAAACTTCAAATCCCAGCTACTGGTGGGTTGGTTCCGGGGTTTGATGAAGCAATGGAAGATAGTCTGGGCCCCCTGGACCTGTCCCCTAAACCAAGGCCCGTATTTTCTGAACCACAGGACTCCACCACTCACCTGAGATCAAGGGTTCTAGGCCCGATTGAGGCAGCTCTAGAAGATACTCCAACTGCGACAGTGGAGCAGCCTTCATCGCCCAGACCGACGCTTGAGCAAATCTCTCTCACAGCCCAAGTCATGGCAGCCCTAAATGTCACAGCATGCTCAAATGTTACTCGCGTCGGCGCAAACAAGACAAAGAGATGCTCCTATATCAAGTGCAAGAGCTTTCCAAGGAAGCGGATCACGATCCACTATAGAGCAGGACTATGGATGCCACGAGCGTCGATGGAATAAACACGTCTCTACAACCATGCCAAGAGGGCTCAGATTGTCTTGATGCCAAGTTCATTTCTCTGCCGAGCATCATGAGGAGATGGCCGTCGCTTTGAGCACTAATGGGACGGCCATGCTTCCGCACTCGACCCAGGTTGGCCTAGAACTCACGGATGACATGGTTGAACCTCCACTCTTGTTGATCACACAAGCTGCTCCTACCTTTGAAACCCAAGCTTCATTGACACCGGTTTTGCCAAAGATGGTCTTCATCAGCAAAGCGATGGAAGTCATTGACAACAACTTGCCTGCGCCACCAGTCCCCAAGAGAAGGAAGAGAATAATGCCATCAGATTTCAAGGCAAGGCGTAGTCATCGGGTGGCAAATCTCTCACCCGAATCTCATCATCAAGCAGTTGCATCGGTTTGTCAGCAACTGGGCTTTGTGAGTGCTAAAGACAAAGTGCGTAGGGATTCTTTGGAGCAGTATGCAAGGGTTTTCGATCAGCCTCTTAGTCGGTTACATATCAAAGCTTTGGCTGCCTTGTTTGGGTGGAATGCTCCTCTTGAGGCAGAGGCGCGAGGAGTAGAAAGCGCTGCCTAAACATGTTGTGTGTACCAGGGTCATGCTTTTGCTCTATTAATCAATGGCTGATGCTAACATGTTGATTTGGAATGTGCGAGGCCTTAACGAGTGTGGGCGCAGGGATGTGGTGAATCAAGTAGTGCAAGCATGTCATCCAGCGATTGTATGCTTGCAAGAAACCAAGCTGTCCTACATCTGTGACCAGGATGTTCTTACCATTCTCGGTCCGGATTTCAGATTGTTTGCCTATCTCCCGGCACAAGGAACACGTGGAGGAATTATGGTTCCATGGTGTGGGGATCGTTTCTCCGCCGTGACCCATCGACTCCATCTCCATTCTGTGACAGTTCAGTTTCAAGAGGAGGGAGAGCAGCCATGGTGGTTTTCTGGTATATATGGTCCTCATCTTGATGCCGAGAAGCCAACTTTCTTGGACAAAATAAGAGAAGTGCAAAGCATGTGTGCTGGTCCGTGGATGTTGGCAAGTGATTTCAACCTGATTTACAGTGCCGAGGACAAGAATAATGACAATGTGACTGAGCCTCCATTGGTCGCTTTCATTGTTTTGTAAATGAAATGGAGCTAAACGAAATCCCTCTGATTGGGCGGTGTTACACTTGGTCCAGTGAGAGGGAATCTCCAACATTGGTTAAGTTGGATAGATTTGTGCTCGACGGATTGGGAGGACTTATACCCCGAGTGTGTTTTGCACATCCATGCAATGAAGATGTCCGATCACTGTCCACTGATTCTTGGACTCAGAGATGGAATACAAGGTAAAAGGAGATTTTCATTTTGAAAGCTTTTGGTCACGGATTCTGGGGTTTCTAGATGTAGTAGCGAGTTCTTGGGAAGCGCCGGTACGGCAGTCTTGTCCCCTAGAACGTATCTCGCTAAAACTCAAACGACTCACCTATGATCTGCAGTATGGAGCGCAAAAAAAGTTGGACATGTTAAGTCGCAACTCACTTTGGCGCGAGAGGTGCTTCATAGATTGAAGATGGTGGAGGACCAGAGAGCACTTGCATCAGATGAGGTGTGGCTTCACAAGGAACTGAAGAAAATTTGCTTACGGTTGGCCTCACTGGAACGTACCATAGCACGACTTCGATCCAGAGTCAAAACCCTCAAAGATGGAGATGCTAATACTTCTTACTTCCATAAGCAAGCTGTACATCGGAAGAGGAAAAATTTTATCCCAAAACTAGTTGATGATGAGGAGCGGATCGTCACAGCACAAGAGGAAAAACACAAAATCCTGTTTGATTTCTATGAAGGATTGATCGGCAAGGCAACTAACTGGGAGATGACTTTGGACTTGGAGTTTTGTCACAGGGCCATAGCAGATTTATCCAACCTTGATGAGCCAATAACTGATGATGAAGTTTGGGAGACAATGAAAAATCTATTGGGTGATAAAACACCGGGACCGGATGGGTACATGGGCAGATTCTATAAGACTTCATGGCCAATAATCCAAGCTGATTTCATGGCATCAATCATAACCTTGCAGCAAGGGAATGCAAGAGGTTTAGGTCTCCTCAATGCAAATTACATCACCTTGATTCCAAAGAAAATGGATGGCATGCGTGCTAAGGATTTTTGCCCTATTAGCTTGGTACAGAGTTTTACAAAACTTCTCACCAAGATTCTTGCTAACCGACTGGCTCCTTACTTGAGCTCTATGATAGCTGCAAATCACAGTGCTTTCATCTGTGGTCATTGCATACACGATAATTTCATTTTGGTTCAGCAAACAGTGAAAGTTCTTCACCGGCAGAAAGTCACTAGCTTGTTTCTAAAACTTGATATCACAAAAGCCTTCGACTCGGTCTCTTGGTCTTTCTTGCTGGAAGTATTAAGACACGTTAGCTTTGGGACAGTGTGGTGTAACATGGTGGGTCCACTTCATCAACACAAATTCTTCTTAATGGTGAACCGGGGGATTATATACAACATCAGCGTGGCCTTAGATAGGGGGACCCCCTGTCCCCAATGTTGTTTATCATCACCATGGATGTTCTTCATAGCCTCTTTGTGAAGGCGGGCGAAGAGGGACTTTTGCAGCAGCTTTCTAACCGGGTCTCTGGACAGCGGCTTTCTATCTATGCAGATGATGTCGCACTATTCATCAAGCCAATTGAGGAAGAGCTGCAGCTCACAAAAGAAATACTCAGCATTTTTGGGAATGCCTGCAGGTTGGAAACAAACTTTAACAAGAGCAGCATCATACAAATTCGATATGAGAATCTCCCTACTTCCGTAATCAGTGATATTTTGCCTTGCCAAGTGGGAGAATTTCCATGCACTTATTTAGGACTGCCACTCTCAAACTAGAAACTTTTGAAGAAAGATCTGATGCCTTGGGTGGAGAGGTTGGCTGATAAATTACCATGTTGGAAAGCAGGGCTAATAAATAGAGCGAGACACGACATCTGCTATGCCAACCTATCTCATGATTGCAATTCGGGTGCCGAAATGGTTTGTGAAGGCCATAGACAAGATCAGAAGGGGGGTTTCTTTGGCAGGGAAAGGAAAAGGCCAATAGGGGATGCTGCTTGGTGGCCTAGGAAAAAAGTAACCTAGCCTCTTGACCTCGGTGAACTGGGCATTCCTAACTTAGAATTCACAGCATGAGCTTTACAAATGAGATGGTTGTGGTTTAGGAAAACAAGGTTAGACAGACCATGGACTGATCTGGAGCTGCCGGCACGTCCTAATTCTGTTGCACTTTTTGCTATTGCGGTAACCACTGACATTGGAAATGGCAACAACACGATGTTTTGGACGAATCGCTGGATTCATGGTTGTTCGGTTCAGAACTTGGCGCCATCAGTATTTGCTGTCGTGCCAATGAGGATACGTGATAATCGGTCAGTAGCTGAGGCACTGGTGGATGAACAATGGATCTTGGATATACAGGGTGGTTTGTCATGGACTGGCATCAGGGAGCTTTTGAGATTATGTGACTGTTTGGAGAATATTGCGCTCACTGATCAGGAGGACCGACATGTGTGGAATTTGGTCGAATCTGGCCACTATTCATCAAGATCGGCATACAAAGCATACTTCTTCGGTTCCATCAGTTTTGAGCCATGGAAGCAATTGTGGAAAGCATGGCACCTGTTAAGTGTAAGCTCTTTCTTTGGTTCGCCATCAGAAACAAGTGTTGGACGGCCGACAGACTTGCTACGAGGGGACTTGATCACCCAGAAAAGTGTCCTCTTTGCGATCAAGAAGAGAAAACGATTCAGCATCTACTCATGACATGTGTGGTAGCACTGGAGGTCTGGTATAAATTGTTGCAGCCTCTCGGCCTAGCATCCTCGGCTCCTCGGCGTCGAGAGATTAGCTTTGCAGAATGGTGGCGCAAGACAATGAAGAAGGTCAAGAAGGAAGACAGAAAAGGTGTGAATTCCCTAACTATTTTAGGAGCCTCAATCATTTGGAAACACCGAAGTGCTTGTGTATTTGATGGCACCGCTCCTTCAGTGAATACTATCATGAGCGAGGTCAAGGACTTCCAAAGCCTTTGGTGCATGGCCGGTGCAAAAAAGCTGCTGGCATTGGGTCTTGGAGAGGGCACCTTGGGTTAGTTGGTCGCTCTGTGTTTGGTCAGGTCTTTGTGTGTGTGTGTGTTTTTCTCTTAAGTGTAAGAACTATGTCTACACCTCTCATACTGGGCCCCCATATGAGATTAAGGTGATGTGAGGGGCATTTCTATGTCTACACCTCTCCTGTGTTTTCGAAAAAAAAAATTACAGTTGTCTATCTTTGAATAATTTCTCGATGCTTATTTTCTCATATTTAGTAAACATATTAGTTTTCCAGCAAAGGAAAATCTGTATCTTTTGCTCTTCCAGATGCTTCTGATGGGGCCGCTCCTAGAGATACAAATTTCAAAAGATGCACCGATAGAAAAAAACTGAGAAGAAGCTAACCCACAGAATTTGTCAGAGGAGAATGAAAGGTTGGTACTGAAAATAACAATGCATTATCAGTTTTATATAATATGACATTTTCATTCTTGTATCTTGGATATTTTTTAGAGGTTAAGACTTTACTGGAAACACCGTATGAGAAGATAGATCACTATAAGCTTAGTGAAGCAAATCTCAGGTTCTTACAAGCGGCCAGACAGCATAACAATGTGAGTTTTGTGGCAACTTTAGTAGTTATATTTTGAGTAAAATGCATGAATAGCCATCATACTTGTTTAATGGTCTTATTTTGGTCATCATACTCATGAAACTGCAAATTACAATCGTTAAGCTTACTCATACGTATCAATATAGTCACTGTTTTCATATCTCAGTGTATTTTGATAATGTGACAAGTATGATGGCTATTTCATAAATACAATGGCCAAACTGAAATTGCCAAACAAGTACAATGATTATTCACGCATTTTACCCATATATTTTTTAAATATGCTTATGTTTTTTCTCCTGATTTTGTTTTTCTTTTCCAGGTTAAAGAAACTCCACCAAGACCATCCTCTTATGCAAGGTACACCATGTTATTTTTTATTTCTTTGAATACTATGCAAGGTGAAACTCAAGCCGAGCATTTAGAGCAGCACAAGGGTCTACTTCATTATTTCTACATATATTCCACTTTCAACAGACCAGAGCCAGGTGCATGATCAGTGCTGGCTAGCTCACCTGTTAGTATTGTTATAGATATTTCTTCCAACCTTTTGTTAAACATATATATTTCTGAACTTGTTTAGCAATTTACTTTTTCATGGCGAAGTTGTCATATTATTTATATACATTGGTGATGCTACAAAACTTATATCACAGTTTGTTAGTGCTATATATTCCATCTGTGACAATTACTCCATACTTTCTATCAGTTAATCCCTTTCAACTGTATAGAGCATTTAAAAGTTTCTATGTCATATTCTCCTACAGGAAGAATGGCTCAATATGTATATAGTATATTCAGGCCTCCTCTATGGTACATTCAGCACCTCTCATTTTGGGCTATAACTTTTTCAAAATTTGTTTCTTGTTTTCTGGCCAGTGGATCAACTTAGAAGCCAAGCCATCATGTTTTAAGTTTTGGTTTTATTTTGTATCATTTATGTGGCTGACAAAAGTGAGATGAGATTCGAGCATTTCTAAGTTCTTCTGCTGCTATTCTTAAGTAACCAATGGATGTCATAAGTAGTCTCATTTTTTCATTTCCACTGTTTATGTTCTGAATACAGAAATAATTTAGTGGTAACAAGCCCTGTGATTTTAGAACATTTATTTTTTTATTTGTTAGTAGTCTGATTGCTGACAGACTAAGAAATGCTAAAGTGAATCACCGTGATTGTGTCGGCAAGGTGAAGGAATCATCCCTCTAGGCCACCAGAATACCGATTAAGAAATGACCGGGCAAGGAGAGATTGTGTTCGTAAAATGGTTGATGCAGTTCGGCCTGCAATTGTATGTCACCAAGAGACTAAATTAAATTTCTTATCAGAATGGGCAATAGACCACGCACCTCCCTTAGCTCATCAAGGAAGGCTTGTAGGAGATTTCTTGATGAGCTAAGGGACCTCGCTGAGATAATGAAAAACAAGCCCACCGTGGGTACTTGCAGGAGATTTCAATATGATCTATTGCTCGGAGGATAAGAACAATGACAACATCAACCATGCTATGATGGGAAGATTCAGATGATTTGTAAATGATATGGAGCTTAAGGAGATACCACTTCTAGGTAGAAGATATACATGGTCGAATGAAAGGGAAGCGCTGGCATTAGTCAAGTTAGGCAGAGTTCTATGCACGGCTGATTGGGAGGCTATGTTCCCGGATTGCATTCTCCAGAGACCATTGCCCTTTAGTGCTTGGATTCAAGGATGGCACGAGAGGAAAGAAAAGGTTTCATTTTGAGAGTTTTTGGACCAAGCTGTCCGGTTATCACGACACCGTCGTGACTTCGTGGAATGAGCCAGTGTCCTGCCCATGCCCGCTTCAGCGGGTTTCAATCAAGCTAAAGCGGCTGGCTCGCGCGCTGCAATCTTGGAGTCGGTGGGAGACTAGACATGTGAAGACCAAACTCGCTCTTTCTTCTGTGGTGCAACACAGGCTCGAAATTGCCCAAGACAATAGAGTGCTTACGGAAGAAGAAGTGTGGCTGAAGGGCGAGTTGAAACGTCTCTGTTGCGGTCTCGAGTCCGACAACTCAAGGATGGGGATGCTAACACCTCCTTCTTCCACCAGCAAGCAGCTTATAGGAAGAAGAAAAATACCATCCTGAAGCTAAAACAGGGAAATCAAATCCTCACTTCTCAAGAAGACAAGCAGAGAGTATTGTTGGAATATTATGAATGTCTTCTTGGAACAGCAATTCCACACGACATCACTCTTGAGCTGGGGTATTTCCACCGTGAGTGCTTGGATCTCTCGGACTTGGATGCACCGATCACCAAAGAGGAGGTTTGGGCAATGATTAATGACCTCCCGGCTGATCGCGCGCCTGGGCTGGATGGCTTCACTGGCCATTTCTAGAATGCGTGTTGGCAGGTGATCAAGGCAGATTTTATGGCGGCTATTCTAACCCTCCAACAAGGTAACGCCCAGAAGCTATGGATGCTCAACTCGGCTTTCCTCACTTTGCTGCCCAAGAAGCCGGATGCTATTTTCGCTTCAGATTTCCGGCCCATCAGCTTGGTACATAGTTTTGCCAAGCTCATCACAAAGATTTTGGCAAACCAGCTGGCCCCAAGATTCAACGAGATGATATCTACCAACCAAATTGCTTTTATAAGAGGGCAATGCATTCACGACATCTTCATCATGGTCCAACAAACGATAAAGAGGCTTCATCAACGAAAGGTGTCAAGTGTGTTCTTGAAACTTGACATCACAAAAGCGTTTGATTCAGTTTCTTGGGCATTTCTCTTAGAGGTGTTGACACACCTTGGATTCGGTCCTGTGTGGCGAAATCTAATATCAAGTCTTCTCTCTACAGCCTCTACTCAAGTACTTCTCAATGGAGATCCAAGGGATAGCATCCAGGGTCCATCGGCGTTGAGGAGATGGCCCGGAGGGTTCCTGTTTGACACCGGCGTATCATTGACCGCTCGACAAGCATTGCGTGGGCGGAGACGGAGCTGGCCGGAGCTCTCACGGTTGCTTTTGTTGGAAGTTTAGCGGCTACATCGATCAATACTTTAGTGGTCGAGATTGCTCACTGCTATGAGCTCCCGGTGCGATCGCTTACCTTCCACCGTCTCAGCCCAGAGGACGGCGTGCTCATCTGCCTTGATGAAGTTGTGGCGACCCTGATCTTCGATGAGGGTTGCCCGCTACAGTTACCACCATTCACGCTCTGTTTCCGGCGCTGGTCAAGGTTCAAGAATGCAACGTCTGATGTGCTTCCTTCCTCCATCGATGTCATGTTGTCGGGCGTCCCGACGCATGCCTGGGAGCTGGAGACGGCGGAGCAGCTACTAAATGAGTGGTGTTGGGTTCGTGAGCTTCATCCGGACACGTTAGGTCGTCGCGACTACTCTTCGTTCTGGTTGATGGCGTGGTGCTCGCGCCCGGAGCTGATTCTGGCGGAGATGGAGCTAGTGATCGTGGAGCCACCGGTGCTAGTGGAGGAAAACTGGTCCATGAAACACGCGTTGGAATATGACATCAAGATCACTGTCACAGTTGATCAGTCTGGAGGGGGTGGTACCGGGCCTCCACCTTCCTCTCCAGGTTTTGATTCTAGCCATGGCAGACGTCACCAGCTGAAGGACCGAGAAGACGACCATAGGGGGGTGAATGGGAGCCAATAAAAATTCTTCTCAGGAACTTGGCCTATGTCCCAATTTCAACCTAAGCCAACCTCTAAATAGATCACCATGATTACACACACCAACTTGTGATGTGCTACTCTTAGGAGTGATCAACAACAACAGCGGAACACAGCGACAACAAAAGAGAACATCAAAGACTCGAAATGGCCAAGCAATTGCAACTGAAATAGACAACTCTGTTAGTACATCGGCATTCCCGATCGTAGCATCGACAGTGCCCATCGGGAGCTGGAGCAGACCATCGGCAGTGCCAGTCTAGCTATCGGCAGTGCCTTTCAATAGATGGAGCAAAACTTTGGGAACACTCAGACAAAAGACATTAGCAGTGCCGTTCAGGGCATCGGCAGTGCCGATTGGCAATTTGGACTGCATCGGCAGTGTCGATCGAATCGTCGGTAGTGCCGAATAACAAAAGAAAGAAGACAAAATTCTTGATCAGGACATCGGCAGTGCTGATCCTGATTTTTCTTCCCGCACCAGCAGTGCCGATGGAAACATCGGCAGTGCCGATCGACCCTCGATAGAACAGAAATTAGTTTGGGATTAGGCAAGAACCTGACCAAAACCTAATCAAATGAACTCCAAATCATGGGATTTTCGGACCAGGTAAACCTTAACACATCACGACCCTACTCCAACAAGATCCACTTAAATAGCACAAGAAATCATCACGAGTTTCAGATCTAGTGCCAAGAACACCAAAAAGGGGAAACTTTAGAAATCTTTCAAATCGAAGGTGCTAGAACTCTTGATTCGGTCAAGGACCCATGTAGGATTGTTCTAGCTTATGATAGCACTAAGATCCCAAGAAATCCGCCCTAAAAAATCAACCAAAGTGAGATAAAAAAATTCCCACGAAAATAGCTCTGAAAATAGGGAAAAAGGCAAATTCGGGATTTAGGGAGAGAGGAAGAACTTGAGCACGAATTTGAATCTCATTGATCCATCAAGTCAAGATATATGGATACATGGCTAGGAAGCCACCCTCTTTCTCCCACTATTGGGATGAGAAAGAGATGTCTCTCACACACCCAGTCCTCTCCTCTATTACATAAAGACCTCTCCAAGCTTTTTAAAGTGATGACCTAAGGCAAGGCTAAGGGAAAGAGAGGCACCTCTTGATGTGGACAAGGGTTCCCGATCTTCCGAAAGGTTCTTGGTAAGTTGATTTGGTCGGAGGCGACACACAAATCGATCCGGCTTCAGAACAGCACGTTCTAAACCCCGCAATCGCAGCACGACGTCTCCTCTGGTTATCAACCGTCCAAAAGACGATTGACCTCGCCGAGAAGGCTAATCCCTGCCTGCGAATCAAGAACACAAGCAAGAACAACGAAGAATGCAACACAATTGCAGATGTATGATTAAACTCTCGAAGATGGGGTCTCACAAACCGATGAACGGCAAAACTGTTTAGAAACATAATTGATCTAAGCAAAACCCGAACCCTAATGGTGCGGCGGCGGCTGTATATAAAGACCCTAGGGTCATGCAAGACCCTCTGGACGCGCCCCTAATTGGGCTCAACTAGATACAAAGCCCAAAGGCCAAAAATAGGCGACGCAGCACCGACACAGATTGTGGACTCTCTCTTGTTTTGACGATTTCCGATGACTCCGAATGAATTTTGACATGAGGCCGGCGGCATTGGAAAGGTCTTCTCCTTATCTTTCCGTGCATATGTAGAACGTCCAAATCCGAGTCCGTATGCATCCTGGGCGACTGTTTTAGTACAGACTGGTCCTGGGCCCCGAAACAGACTCGAAGTCGGTTTTGATTGGGCCTCCACTTTGGCTTCCAAGCCCTTGCTGGTCCTCCACGTTCCCAACTCCTTCTCCCATCATCTCCTGGTCCTCTCCATGGTTTCTAATCATAAAATAATCATTAGGTAGCAAACCATTCTCAAAAGTAACATATAGCGAAGAACGTAGGAACGAGCTCACCTCTAAATTTAGTCGTCGTGCACGAGCTCTAGTCATTGGACCTTGCAAGTCCAGATTTGGAGGAGTGTTGTGTTTATCCATAGGAGTGATGTCCTCATCATCCTCCCCCTCTTGAAGTGGAGTCGTCCTCGACTCGAGCTCATCCTCTTCTCCCAAGTATGGTTTCAAATCTGAAATGTTAAAAGTAGGACTAACCCCGAACTCGGGAGGCAACTCAAGTTTGTATGCATTATCATTAATCTTCTCTATTATTTTGAATGGACCATCAGCTCTAGGCATTAGTTTATACTTTCTCAATTCTGGAAATCTATCCTTCCTTAAGTGTAACCACACTAAATCTCCTACATCAAGCTTTACTTCCTTTCTACCCTTACTACTAGCAAGTTTATACTTTTCATTCATCTTTTCAATGCTAAGTCTAGTGGTCTCATGCATTTGCAAAATAAATTCAGTACGCTCCTTAGCATCAACATGAACTCTCTCATTAATAGGTAGAGGAAGTATATCAAGTGGAGTACGGGGATCAAAACCATATACTATCTTGAATGGACTTACCTTGGTAGTAGAATGTGTTGCCCGATTATAAGCAAACTCAACATGAGGTAAGCATTCTTCCCATTGCTTCAAATTTTTCTTCAAAATAGCTCGCAACATAGTACCCAAAGTGCGGTTCACAACCTCAGTTTGTCCATCAGTTTGTGGATGACAAGTTATAGAAAATAACAACTTTGTACCCAACTTATTCCAAAGCGTGCGCCAAAAATGACTCAAGAATTTTGCATCACGATCTGAAACAATAGTAGAAGGCATACCATGCAAACGTACAATTTCTTTGAAAAAAAGATCAGCAATATAACTAGCATCATCAGTTTTATGACATGATATAAAGTGTGCCATCTTGGAAAAACGATCCACAATAACAAAAATGCTATCGCTCCCCCTCTTAGTCCTAGGCAGTCCTAAAATAAAGTCCATAGAAATATCCGCTCAAGGAATAGAAGGAACAGGAAGTGGCATGTATAAACCATGTGGATTCAATCGAGACTTAGCTTTTTGACATGTAGTGCAGCGAGCAACAAAATGCTCAACATCTTTCCTCATCCTTGGCCAAAAGAAGTGTGTGGCCAAAATATCCTCTGTCTTCTTAGCACCAAAATGACCCATCAATCCACCTCCATGCGCCTCCTGCAACAACAAAAGACGAACGGAACCAACTGGAATGCATAGGCGGTTAGCTCTAAACAAGAATCCATCATTCAACACAAATTTGTGCCAAGAACGACCTTCTTTACAGTGCAGCAATACATCTTTAAAATCAACATCAGCAACATATTGTTCTTTAATTGCCTCAAGTCCAAAAATTCTACAATCAAGTTGAGACAACAAAGTATATCACCTAGATAAAGCATTAGCAATCACATTATCCTTCCCTTTCTTATGTTTAATAATATAAGGAAAAGACTCAATAAACTCAACCCATTTAGCATGTCTACGGTTCAAATTGCATTGAGAACGAATATACTTAAGTGATTCATGATCAGAATGAATAACAAATTCTTTGGGCAACAAATAATGACGCCACGTCTCTAAAGAACGTACAAGTGCATATAGTTCCTTATCATACGTGGAATAATTTAACACAGGCCTAGTAATTTTCTCACTAAAGTATGCAACAGGTTTACCATCTTGCATCAAAACACCACCAATGCCTATACCACTAGCATCACATTCAAGCTCAAAAGTCTTATCAAAATTGGGTAATTGCAGCAATGGTGCATGTGTAAGTTTGTCCTTTAAAGCATCAAAGGACTCATGATGTACCTTACCAAAATAGAAGTCAACGCCCTTCTTTGTCAACTCATGCAATGGTGCAGCAATGGTGCTGAAATCTTTGACAAAGCGGCGGTAGAAACCTGCAAGACCAAGAAAACTCCTCACCTATGTGATAGTTTTTGGTACAGGCCAGCTCTTTATGGCTTCAATCTTCGCCTCATCCACCTCAATTCCCTGTGGAGTCACAACATAGCCAAGAAAAGAGACTCGATCCGTGCAAAAGGTGCACTTCTCAAGGTTACCAAATAAACGTGCAACTCGCAAAGCATCAAAAACAGCACGCAAATGAATCATATGATCATTCATGGACTTGCTATAAATCAAGATGTCATCAAAGTAAACAACCATAAATTTGCCAATAAAAGATCTTAAAACCTCATTCATCAAACACATGAAAGTACTGGGTGCATTAGTCAACCCAAAAGGCATTACTAACCACTCATACAACCCGAATTTGGTTTTGAAAGCTGTTTTCCATTCATCTCCAAGTTTCATTCTAATTTGATGGTAGCCACTACGCAAATCAATTTTAGTGAAAATTATAGCACCGCATAACTCATCAAGCATGTCGTCTAGCCTAGGAATAGGATGACGATACCTAATAGTAATGTTATTAATGGTTCTACAATCTACACACATACGCCAAGAACCATCTTTCTTAGGAACCAAAAGTACAGGAACAGCATAAGGACTAAGTGATTGACGAACATACCCACGATCCAAATGGTCTTGGACTTGTCGTTGTATCTCCTTAGTCTCCTCAGGGTTGGTCCTATAAGCAGCACGGTTTGGTAAAGTAGCACCAGGAATCAAATCAATTTGATGCTCAATCCCTCTCAAAGGTGGCAATCCCGGGGGTATCTCAGTTAGGAAAACATCCTCATACTTCTGCAAAAGGTTAGTGACAGCAGGAGGCAAACAACTAGAAGCAATATCACCAAGCGAAAACAAGGCTTGTTTGCATATCAAAGCATAGCAAATATCATCAGTAGAAATTTCAGCAAGCTCAGATTTTGTGGCAAGACATGAACGACCTTGTAATTTAATTGCAGCACCCTTAGAACTTGAAGAATCATTAACATTACTTGGTGTAGAAGCAGAATTAACAGGTTGCTGAATTTCAGGGCTTTTATTTTTCAAACTAGCAGCTCGTTCTAAATCAGCTTGTACTATTTCAACAGGGGTCATTGGTAACAAAGTAATTTTAGTTCCTTTATGCATAAAAGTGTACTTATTACTTTTACCATGGTGTACAGCATCATTATCAAATTCCCAAGGTCTACCCAATAAAAGTGAACAAGCTTGCATGGGTACTGTTGACGGCTGTTAAGTACCATTTTCAACCGTCAACTATACTCAAATAAAGGAGAATTTGGCATTTCATACACGCATGCTTTATCACAATAATATAGTTCCACTTGTACTTGGAGAACTTTGTGCATGCAGGAGGAAATGTGAAGGAAACACCTCAAAAGGCAAGAAAACACACTTTCGACCAATCAGAGAGTGCCACATGGACGTCACACGGATTGAAGGGCCCATTTTCAGCACTTAACCGACGTAACTCCCTGTAATACCGCGCAAACCGACGTTAGGGCCCACAGGACAGCCACCTGGAGAAAGCACAGGCCAGGAGGGGCCACCCCCAGGTCGGCCGACCTGGTCAGGTCGGGCGACCTGGTCTGGCGCCCTCTCCGCCTGGCCTTCCACGTGTAGGCTCCAGACGACTCCCTGATGGCGGTTTGGGGGGATTCCGTGGCGGTTACTCCTCTGAAACCGATGTTAGGAGGCTATAAATAGAGGGTGAGGGCCTTCACACTCAACACACACCACAAGAAGCATTTCTCTCTTGCTAGTAGTAGTTCTTGGAGTTTTAGTGGAGTTAGGCTGAGTCTAGAGCTCTCTAGTCCCAAGTCTTCACTTGGAATTGGTATGGCTCTTGTATCTTTTCCCTTTTGTAAGACTTTGCTCTTATCAATATATATATTTTTTCTATATAGTTGTGCTTGGGTCATGAGTTTCTTGTTTGATATTGTGATCCATATATGTGATAGTATAGTCTACTTGTGTGATAGTAGTTTATATTTATTATACTACTATTGTCATGCTAGTTATATACCGTCACTATAGTCTAGTTTATATGTTATAGTCTCTATGCTTAGTTTTAGCTGATAAAGTATAGCATGGGTTTGGTGATCGTATTCGTACGGTAGCTCTGCCTCGTTAATAGTAATCGCGGAGGGGCAGAGTGCTCTTTGGTCATGCAAGTATGGTACTTGGGTGACTGATTTGCATCAATTATTCGTTAGTCTACTGGTTCGTTGAGGTAGGCGGCAGGTGGTGACAGCCCTGTCCGTCCTTTGAAATCCTCCCCGCTAGGCTAGTGCGTAGGCTCTTGGCGGAAGTCGCCTGTGGATGCAGGGGTAAGTCCGTGCCTGAAGTGCTATACTATTGACTGCTGAACCTGAGTGTGGGTATGTATGTATTCTACTTAGGCTATGCAACTGTATAGGAATGTATAGTAGGAGTAGCTTAGCCTAGTCTTTCCTCCACTAGACTTTATTTATTTAGTAGGAATCTTCTGTGTGTGTCACACTACCCAGTTATTATCATGTACCCGCCTGTCTTGGTTAGATATCCTTGCTAATTGTTAACATGATCTTATATGTTAGTAACGCTTCTTGATCATAACCTTCCTTTGGGATAAACAAATACGATACCCTGAATACTTCCGGGTGAAATGCTACAGCGGTATTCTCCGTGCCCTTGCGGATTTTACCTACTTGACTCTGGGACATATTAGTGAACCGTTTCTGGCCCCGTGCCGGGAATGATTTATTAATATGGCTTAGCAAAAGTCAACAAGCATTTCTGGCGCCGTTGCCGGGGATGATTTATTAATATGGCTTAGCAAAAGTCAACAAGCATTTCTGGCGCCGTTGCCGGGGAAGGCGTATGATTTAAGAAAAATTACTAATGTATATAGTAGTGTTGCAATTATTAAGGCTATCTCCTAGGCAGGCTAACCTTGCTTTGTTTTCTGCATTTTGTATGAAAACAGGACTGGTTTCGACTTGCCGACAAACTTCACTGAAGATCCTGAGTCACTCCTGAGAAGGACACGAGCTAGGCTCACCCCTCCTCGTAAGGAGACTCGGCCAATCGAACCTGTCATTCCCGCACCATCAAGCTCTGAGCAAATGGCCGACAAGACCCTCCGCGAGTTCTCCGCTCCCTCCGCTGCCAACATCCCTACGGGACCAGCTGGCAATGTGGGAGATGCGAACTTCGAGATCAAGACCGGTCTCATCACCATGGTGCAGGCTAGCCCATTCTGTGGGAAAGCCAATGAGGACGCTAGTGCTCATCTCCAGCAATTCCTGGAGATTTGCAACACGTTCAAAATGAAGGAGTCGAAGGAGTCGATTCCTGAGGCATGGGAGAGGCTCCAGGAGTACATCCTGGCATGTCCCCACCACGGGATGGATGATTGGCTGATCATCCAGAACTTCTACAACGGGCTTACTCCGTCGGCCCGCGACCACCTCGACGCTGCTGCTGGTGGAGCCTTCTTCTCGCTCACTGTGAGCAAGGCAAAAGATTTGATCGAGAAGATGGTGTCCAACCAAGGTTGGAATGAAGAGCGCCTCCAACCTCGCCAGCGAGGCATGCACTCCGTCAAGGAGGTTGACATGCTCGCCGCCAAGATTGACCTTCTCATGAAGAAGATGGACGACCAAGCCAATGGAGAAGTGAAAGCCCTAGACGCTCGTATGACTTGCGAGGTCTGTGGCAACACGGGACACTCGGGCAATGACTGCCCTGAGACCCGTGAGGACGCAATGTTCATAAGCAACAGCCCCCGAAGTCCACAAGGCAGCAACCTCTGAGGTCTGCAAAGAAACAGGCTGTGAAGCCTGCAAAACCGCAGCCTCCGAAGCCCGAGAAGCCACCGACCGCAACAAAGACCAAGAAGGTGTGGCGAGTGAAACAAGAAGCATCATCCGTGTCTTCATCTCCGGGACCGGACAACGCTTCATCGAGCTGAACGCCGGAGAAAAGTCCCGCTCGTCGGACTTTAAAAGGTGAGTCCTCGCCGGGAGGTTAAACCAGTAGTTATCCATATTTGCTCTCTTAATTGCATATTTGCTTTCCACCACATTTTGATTTTTCCCAACCACTGCATTTCTGCATTTTTGAATTTTTCCAGCCACCTTGGAATTTTTCAAAACTCATTTGCATTTTTGAAAATTTAGAAAATAGGTTTTTGGGCTTTCCATTTTGAAAAGATTTTTTGTCGAGCGTTTTGAGCAAAAAGGCAGCAGGGGACAAATCCCCTAGCCGTTGGGGAACACATACGAAAACAGGGGGCTGCCAGGAGGCCCACCTGCCAGGTCGGCCGACCTGGTGGGGTCGGCCGACCCCCTGGCCCCACCTTTTCCTGTGATCCTTTCTCCCAACGGCTATATGGCCGTTGCTCTGTCCCTTTCTAACGGCCATCTTGCTTCCTTGGCTATAAAAACCGCCCAGGAGGAGGAGCTTCACCATTCCAAGCTCATCTTTCACTCCCCTCCTTTGCTCACTTGTTGCTCTCCCAAAATTTCATGTTCTTCAACTTTACTACAGCCCCAAAAACCCAAAAAAAAATATTTCCCCTCTGTTTTAGTGCATTTGCAAGTTGTTGTGAGAAGAAAACCAATTTCGGAGAAGCTCGGGTTTGTCGTTTTCACTAACGCTCACCCGAACACTTGTTCGATCTTGTTTTTGTTCTTGTCTTGTGTTTGTTCTTGTGTGCAGCCATGTTCAACCGAATGAAGCAAGTCGCCGGAATCAAGCGGAGAAAAAGCACTCGTGCAAGCACGAGTCAAGCATCCTCCGTCGAGCTCACACCAAGTCCGGGGCATGGTGACCCCGAAGCTGAAATTCCGGAGGAAAGGCCGGCCTTGCTCATCACCGAGGAGCATCTCGACATCAAGGACGACCGCGAGGGCCAAGCCATCGCGCTCATGAGAGAACGGCCATTCGCCCACACCCGACGCTTCGATCCGGACTTCCTCGAGAAAATAGGTATGAGAGAAGAATTTGCCTCTATTTTTCGCACTATGGGTTGGCTAAATTTTGTAGAAGTAGATGAGCCGGGTTCTCGTTTGCTTACTATGCAGTTTTTATGCACCCTTAGAAAGTATGATGAAGGCATTTCTTTTCGCTTGTTTGGGCAAGAGCGCTTGGTCACATGGGGTGATCTTCATGCTATGCTAGGTCTAAATCCTAAATGTAGGCTAGACTTAGATAAAGCGCTAAAGGGGTTCCATAAAGAAAGTTTTTGGAAAAAGATTTCCGGAAACGAGTGGGGTCCCAAGCCTAGAACAAGTGCCATCCATAATCCTACACTTAGATTTATGCATGTGTGGTTGGCTATGACCTTGTTTCCTCAAGGTGACATTAGGGTTGTCCGGCAAGATGAATTGAAAATACTTTATGCCATGGTTAAGAAAATTAGGGTGTCACCCGCGGAATGCATGATTGATCAATGGTTAGACAATATAAAGTTGACAGGACCAATTGAGTGCACCTCTTTAGTTACTCGCATTGCGCAGAAGTGTGGTGTGCTTGAGAATGTTCATGTTGAATATTTGACGGTAGATAGAGAATTTCTAGGCGAGGACTATTTTGTGCAAGGACATACTTTGAAACATGGTCCAAATAATACCTTGATCTATCACTTTCCCGGGTATACAAATGAATTCCCGTTACCTAACCCGGGTCTTCGTTTGTATCACTGTCGGGCACTAACCCTCCCACTTGAGCCAGTGGGAGAAGTTCGCAGGCATAGTGTTTCAGGGCGACCGACACGTTCCCGTAGGCATATGGAGCCTACACCGGAGTTTCACACTCCGACCGGAGATCCGGTATGGGAGCAGCCCCCGCCACAGGACGAGGCGGGTGCATCAACATGGCAGGCCGGAGCATGGGAATCTCAGTACGATTACCCCATGCAGACGTCATCAAGTTCAAGCGGACCGCCATCCTTTGCCACTCGGTCATTCTCATCCCGTGGGTTCCGTGAACTCAACTATGGGATGGCCGAGTTGACAAGGAGGGTGAATGACATTGATTTGCGCACCGAGAGCATGCAACAAACTCTCACGCAACATGTCACCGACACCCAGCAATGGCAGAATTTCAGCGACAACCAATTCCGCCAGCTCAACGCGATGATGGCTCAGAATCAGAGCAATTGGGATGCCTTCTTCCGCTCCCAAGGCTACGACCCGAACCAGCAGATATGAGCAAGAACAAGCTTGGGGGAGGACTCCCCTTCTCACGGTAACTTGTATCTTTCCCCTTCCCTTTATTTCTTGCATTTGCTAAATCTGAAAATCCATAAAAATTTGCAAAATATAAAAAGAACAAAAATATTTCCCTTTTCATGCGCGGTATGAATGTGTATAATTTTCCTATGTTGAGATGATGAATAGTTGCTCTGTCCTTTATTCCTCTCTAATGCTAGTTTACAACTTAGTACTCTCTCAAGAGTTAGGTTTGTTGGTAAATCTTGCCTTGAACTTGAATCTTGTGGGTAGCATATGCATTCTCTAGTTCTAAGTTGTTGAGAGGTATGATATGATAGATAGGGCTGCTATGATCTTGCTCAACGTAAAGCTTGAATTCCGGAGTTTTATTTTTCAAAATGACAAATTGATAAGTTCCTCAATGATGAAATTCCCACCACAGCCATATGTAGTGTTTACATTTGAAAACCTTTACACATATGCTGCTTGTTTCACATTGAGCTTAGTCAAAATTGTTGTGACCCTAGTAGAACTCTTTTCATGCTTTCTTGATCAAGATCATATACACACATCCACCGCCATGAGCTATCCTTCTAAATCAAGAAGATAGCATCCACCATATCCACCATATCCACCGTGAGCTATTCTTCTACACCGGAAGAAAGCCACTATCCATCCATCCATCCAAAGAAACACTCCATATATCCATTGCAAAATTCCTCTCTCAAAGTATTCATTGCAAACTAGGACTATGGCTACGCAAAAAGAAAAGAAAAAAAAATGCTCAAAAAAAAGAGAGCAAGCAAAAGATAGCCATAGCCTAGAAACTCCAAAAGAGAGAAGGAAAATTCAAAAAGGAGTTATTTCTTCCCATCCACCATTCCTCCGTTCTCCCACACACTTGCACATCTTGATCAAGATTGTTTGAATTGATGTTTTTCTTGGATCCGGTCTTTTGACATAGCAATATTATGTGAACATGAGTGCCTCATATATCCCTACCTTGAGCTCCACATAAAGCCTTATTTAGAAGTAGGTGATTATAGGCAACACTTTGCCTTGGTGAGGAATCATACACATATTGAGTGATCCGAGAGAATCATTTGAGGAACTTGGTTTTTATTTTCAAAATCTTTTGAAAACCTCCGGAATAACATAGCGGAATCTAGAGCAAGTGATTGGTGCCCTGCAATTGTTCTATCTCTCAACCGCCCAAGACAATGAGGTGTAAAAGCCCCATGAATCGAGGTAAATGGGTAAGTTATGTGCCAACATATTTAATTCTAGGAAGAGTACTTTGTTGTGCGCATAGTATTATTGAGGAGTAGGACATTGTAGCAACTCCTGATCAACAACTTAAGTTTATCTTTGCTTCGGGACGAGCAAAGGGTAAGCTTGGGGGAGTTTGTTGACGGCTGTTAAGTACCATTTTCAACCGTCAACTATACTCAAATAAAGGAGAATTTGGCATTTCATACACGCATGCTTTATCACAATAATATAGTTCCACTTGTACTTGGAGAACTTTGTGCATGCAGGAGGAAATGTGAAGGAAACACCTCAAAAGGCAAGAAAACACACTTTCGACCAATCAGAGAGTGCCACATGGACGTCACACGGATTGAAGGGCCCATTTTCAGCACTTAACCGACGTAACTCCCTGTAATACCGCGCAAACCGACATCAGGGCCCACAGGACAGCCACCTGGAGAAAGCACAGGCCAGGAGGGGCCACCCCCAGGTCGGCCGACCTGGTCAGGTCGGGCGACTTGGTCTGGCGCCCTCTCCGCCTGGCCTTCCACGTGTAGGCTCCAGGCGACTCCCTGATGGCGGTTTGGGGGGATTCCGTGGCGGTTACTCCTCTGAAACCGATGTTAGGAGGCTATAAATAGAGGGTGAGGGCCTTCACACTCAACACACACCACAAGAAGCATTTCTCTCTTGCTAGTAGTAGTTCTTGGAGTTTTAGTGGAGTTAGGCTGAGTCTAGAGCTCTCTAGTCCCAAGTCTTCACTTGGAATTGGTATGGCTCTTGTATCTTTTCCCTTTTGTAAGACTTTGCTCTTATCAATATATATATTTTTTCTATATAGTTGTGCTTGGGTCATGAGTTTCTTGTTTGATATTGTGATCCATATATGTGATAGTATAGTCTACTTGTGTGATAGTAGTTTATATTTATTATACTACTATTGTCATGCTAGTTATATACCGTCACTATAGTCTAGTTTATATGTTATAGTCTCTATGCTTAGTTTTAGCTGATAAAGTATAGCATGGGTTTGGTGATCGTATTCGTACGGTAGCTCTGCCTCGTTAATAGTAATCGCGGAGGGGCAGAGTGCTCTTTGGTCATGCAAGTATGGTACTTGGGTGACTGATTTGCATCAATTATTCGTTAGTCTACTGGTTCGTTGAGGTAGGCGGCAGGTGGTGACAGCCGTGTCCGTCCTTTGAAATCCTCCCCGCTAGGCTAGTGCGTAGGCTCTTGGCGGAAGTCGCCTGTGGATGCAGGGGTAAGTCCGTGCCTGAAGTGCTATACTATTGACTGCTGAACCTGAGTGTGGGTATGTATGTATTCTACTTAGGCTATGCAACTGTATAGGAATGTATAGTAGGAGTAGCTTAGCCTAGTCTTTCCTCCACTAGACTTTATTTATTTAGTAGGAATCTTCTGTGTGTGTCACACTACCCAGTTATTATCATGTACCCGCCTGTCTTGGTTAGATATCCTTGCTAATTGTTAACATGATCTTATATGTTAGTAACGCTTCTTGATCATAACCTTCCTTTGGGATAAACAAATACGATACCCTGAATACTTCCGGGTGAAATGCTACAACGGTATTCTCCGTGCGCTTGCGGATTTTACCTACTTGACTCTGGGACATATTAGTGAACCGTTTCTGGCCCCGTGCCGGGAATGATTTATTAATATGGCTTAGCAAAAGTCAACAGTACAACATCACAATCAACAGAATCGAATAGGAACCAATGGAAAAAGGAACTCTGCAAGTTTGTGTTACCTTAGCTTTTCCAGAGTCATTCAACCACTGAATGTAGTATGGATGTGGATGTGGGCGTGTGGTCAAATCAAGCTTCTTAACCACATCAGAACTCACCAATTTGTTGCAGCTTCCTCCATCAATGATGACACGTGCGTGACGGTTCTTGATGACGAAGAAAATCTGGAACAAGTTATGTCGCTGCATCACCTCGGGCTGCTGGATTTGTGTGCTAAGCACATGCTGCACAATAATATTCATGTAGCCCGTGGTATCTCCGCCTCCAAGGACGAGGTCACCGCTGGTGGCAGCGACATCCTCCTCCTCATCCTCCACATCGGAGGCGCTCATGTAACCGCCATCATCTGTCGCCACATATGCCCGCCGACTTGGGCAATCTTTCTGCACATGGCCAAGACCATGGTAGAGGTGGCACTGAATCCCTGTAGTGCGTCCCGTCGAAGCAACAGAGGAGGCACTACTAGCCGGTACCTGCACAGAATTTTTACCTGAGCGCGTAGAAGGGGCAGAGGCTGATCTTGGTGCTGCAGAAACAACACTAGCTGGTGGGGGCGGCCGGAAAGATGGCTTGGGCAGCCCCGAAGTCCCCGTCGGCCGTGGTGGGTAGAAATTCCTGGACTTGCTGTACTCCTCAAAAGCCTGGAAAAGTCCCTGTGATTCTTTCTCTGCAAGCATAGCATACTGGAAACACTGGTTGAGGGTATAAAATTCTTTATAATCAAGGATGTCCTGAATTTGTTTTCTCAAACCAGAATAAAAGCGGCAAATCTGACCCTCTACTTTTTCAACCACAGCACAACGAATCAAACCCTTCTGAAGCTCACTAAAATACTCCTGAACAGTTTTATCTCCTTGATCTAAACGCTGCAGTTTATTACGCATTTCTCTATAAAAAGAAGGAGGAACAAAACGATCACGCATTTCTACCTTAAGTTCTTCCCAAGTAGTAGGCAAATCAGTTTCAGCAGCTAGACCACTCCACCAAACAATAGCAAAGTCCTTAAACTCACTAGTGGCTTGTCTAACTCTATGTTGTTCAGGAACAAGGTGGGCATTAAATTTTTGTTCTACCGTCATTTCCCAATCAAGGTAAGCATCACCATCGTACTGACCCGAAAACGAAGGAATTGAAAACTTAATTTTAGCATACGGATCATCTGGAGCATGGTTACCTTGTGTGCGACGGTTGTGGTTGTGGAAACCACCAATACCTTGAGGGTTACGTTGCAAACGACGTCGTAATCTTGCGGTCCTTGTAGCTGACCTATCGACGGTGCCATCAGCCTTATACACCGTTGCTTCATCATGATCGTCTTCAACGTCGTTGTTGGTGTTGGTGTTGTTGTTGGTGGTGTTGTTGGTCTTGTGAGCGATCTCCAATTCGACAACCTGATCGGTTAGCTTAGAGACTCTCTTATCCAACCGCTCAATGCTTTCTCCCAGGTGAAGCTTGGTGACGGCATCGGTGACGGCCCTGGTGATCGTCTCTGCCAAATCACTCTGAACCGCCTGCAAAGCCTTCTGTAACTGATTTTGGCTCACGCACTCATCCAATTTTGAGGGTGAAGCACCCTCCCCATCGCTTCCTGACATCAGAAACACCAAAACAGGAAACAAAAAGTGAAGGTTATCCCTACAAAACTACTAAGCAGTGGTGCCTCTCAACACAGCAAAAGTAAGCTTCTTGCAAAGCTCTTACAAAGTTCTGAAAACAACAAAGCGAAGGATACCAGGGAGAAGTGTTCCACGATTGCAAGGGTTACCAAATAACCTATGTGTTGTCCAGAAGAAGTATGTAGAGCTAGGAAGGCCAAATATGTATATATGAGTGGCACACAAATCAAAAACAGATAGTAAAGCTGAATAAGTGCCCAAGTAACTTGTCCCTAGTTGCTGGTCTAACTATGTCCTAGAACAGTAGTGATAGCAAAGAAGAAACAAGGAGACAAAGGGACACAGTCGATAACAGGGGGCTTAGTGTAAAACAGCCAAACTCAGAAATTCCAGGGGGCTAGATGGAGCACTAGTAGGAATCCCAAATTTCTTTTTTTTTATTTTTTTATTTTTGATATTTTTTCCAACTCACTAGCAAACAGGAAGAAACCACAAAAAATTTCAGCTCAAACCAAGCTAGGACGTGGCCTACAGAAAATCTTGAAGTTTCAGAAAACGTCGGGTTTCAACTTGAATGAATTTTTCCTTTATCTTCTCGATTTTTTTTTATTTTTTTGACGAGGGCACAAGAACTAGGGCACAAACTCAACACTACGGACTCTGAAATTGAAATATGCAAAGGCTAAACACGTGGTTATGGGCGGGGGAAATTTTTTTTGGTATTTTCAGTGGACGATAGGAAGAACACGCAAACAAAACTAAAGGGTAGTGTGAACCTGACGGTGCACCTGAAGCTCTGATTACCACTTGATGTGGACAAGGGTTCCCAATCTTCCGAAAAGTTTCTTGGTAAGTTGATTTGGTCGGAGGCGACACACAAATCGATCCGGCTTCAGAACAGCACGTTCTAAACCCCGCAATCGCAGCACGACGTCTCCCCTGGTTATCAACCGTCCAAAAGACGATTGACCCCGCCGAGAAGGCTAATCCCTGCCTGTGAATCAAGAACACAAGCAAGAACAACGAAGAATGCAACACAATTGCAGATGTATGATTAAACTCTCAAAGATGGGGTCTCACAAACCGATGAACGGCAAAACTGTTTAGGAACAGAATTGATCTAAGCAAAACCCAAACCCCAATGGTGCGGCGGCGGCTGTATATAAAGACCCTAGGGTCGTGCAAGACCCTCTGGACGCGCTCCTAATTGGGCTCAACTAGATACAAAGCCCAAAGGCCAAAAATAGGCGACGCAGCACCGACATAGATTCTGGACTCTCTCTTGTTTGGATGATTTCCGATAACTCCGAATGAATTTTGACATGAGGCCGGCGGCATTGGAAAGGTCTTCTCCTTATCTTTCCGGGCATATGTAGAACGTCCAAATCCGAGTCCGTATGCATCCTGGGCGACTGTTTTAGTACAGACTGGTCCTGGGCCCTAAAACAGACTCGAAGTCGTTTTTGATTGGGCCTCCACTTTGGCTTCCAAGCCCTTGCTGGTCCTCCATGTTCCCAACTCCTTCTCCCATCATCTCCTGGTCCTCTCCATGGTTTCTAATCATAAAATTATCATTAGGTAGCAAACCATTCTCAAAAGTAACATATAGCGAAGAACGTAGGAACGAGCTCACCTCTAAATTTAGTCGTCGTGCACGAGCTCTAGTCATTGGACCTTGCAAGTCCAGATTTGGAGGAGTGTTGTGTTTATCCATAGGAGTGATATCCTCATCACCTCTCCTTATATAGGCCTAGGGGTTGTACTAAAGACCATCCCACCCCTCACCTATAATACACTACCACCTACCACAAGGGGCACAACCATTCATCTTTTTCCTTGTTGCCTGAACGCCATCGAGCCCTTCACAACTTTGTTTCGCCTCGACGCAAGCTCCCCGATGATGCCACATGCACCTCCAATAGCTGCCGCCAGTATTAAGGCCCAAACCGGGAAACCACCTTGCACGCTTCTCAAAGTGCGACTTCTTGATCTTAACGTGTGTGACCTCGTCCCGTGATCCTCCTCGTTGGCAAGTCTCTCCCGCCTCCGGTCCATTGGAAGCCTCTACTTGCACCGACGCCTGACCACCTTTGACTTGGTCAACCCCACCGTCTTGATCACCACCCATGGTTTTGAGGCTCAACCGCGAAACCGTCCGTGCTTCTTGCTTCTCCACGTGTACGATATGGATCACCCTTGACTTCACCCGGCCTCCTGATTGTCCGGCCCAAATTCCTACTTGTGCCCAATCCTCTCGCCGTTGATCACCAAGTTGACTCCCGTGACCTACGCATCATGAGACAAGCAAACATATTTCCCATCTCCGGAAAACTCTCCAACACCTTTACCAACTCCGGTTAGTCATAACCATGACATGCACAAACTCATGAAATTCCCGAATTCCCGTATTTCAACTCAAACACCGAACTCAATCAATGTCAATTACTCATTATATATTACAAACCATGGCACATATCCACATGGTTTCTCAATCTCTCCCTTGATGAGTACATTGACAATATCAAATGCACAAATCTTAGAGATTTGAAATGTGAAAATGAATAAGCACATCCAAATGGCCAAACCCAAAGAAAAGGTGAAAAGTAGCCATCTAGAATAAGAGAGATCACAAAACCAAGAGTTGACAAAGAAAGCCAATCGAGAATGCAAAGATTGTGAAAAGCGCATGAAAAACGTTCAAGGACATGATATGCTCCGCCTCAACTTGTGGTAGGTCTCATGTAATGCAAAATGGTTCATTTTTAGTTTCTTAGCATTATTTGTGCATGACCCAATATTTTCTCCCCCTTTGGCAATGAACTCATTAAAGAAGCAAAAGAACAAATATGCAATGCATGAAAATGCAAACCTAAGTAGATTCAACAATTATGCAAACAAGTATTTAACCTTGCTAATCACAAGTATAGAGCTCAAGCTCAATAATAGCAAAGAGAAATGCAAGAAAGCATAAGAATCAAAGCTCATCTATCAATGCATATATTACATATGAGATACAATGCGAAAAAGGAAAGATACATATATACAAGAGAATACCAACTCCCCCTCAAATGATGCCATAAGGATGACAAACACCAAGCTCCCCACTCCCCCCCCCCACCCCGAAGAAAAGTGAATCGTGAAGCATATAGGGGCTTGGTAAGGATATCAGCCAGTTGGTTTTTAGTGTCGATGTATATGAGCTCAACATCTCCCTTCTCAACATTGTCTCTCAGAAAGTGAAATCGCATATTAATGTGTGTGACCTTACCATATTGGATTGGGTTTTTGGTTAAGCATATGGCACTGGAGTTATCACACATGAGTGGAACACTCTTAAAGGTTAACCCATAGTCTCTCATGGTGGATACTATTCATAGCATTTGTGAGCAGCAGCAACATGCTCAGCCTTTGTGGTGGATTGGGCTACACTCGACTGCTTACGAGAAGACCAACAGATCAAAGAAGTACCCAAGAAATGGCAAGCACTAGAAGTGCTCTTCCTATCAATTCTACACCTAGCAAAGTCCACATCCGAATACCTAATAAGATCAAGAGATGAAGATGCAGAGTACCAAAGACCGAACTCAAGGATGTATTTCAGATTTCTGAAGATGCACTTGAAAGCGAGCACAAAGACACAGTGCAAAGAGTATGTCGGGTCTTATCGCTGTCAAGTACAAGAGGGAGCCGATCATCCTCTTGTACTTCCTTTGGTCCACTGCTTCATAGTCTTCATCTGGGTCAAGTGCTGTTGTAGTGGACATTGGTGTTGACCACGACTTCACATTGACCATGTCAAACTTCTTCAGGAGATCCTTCGTGTACTTGGCTTGATGTATGAAAGTGCTTTGCTTACACTGCTTGATTTGAAGTCCAAGAAAGAAGGTGAGCTCGCCCATCATCGACATCTGAAATTCACTTTCCATAGCTTCCTGAAATCTAGACACAAGAGCATGAGAGGAACCTCTAAAGATGATATCATCCACGTATATCTGAACCACTAAGAAGTCATTGTCATGCTATAGAGTGAACAAGGTTTTGTCAACACACTCCATGGCATACCGTGTCCTAGGTGCTTGCTTTAGCCCGTACAAAGCCTTCTGAAACTTGTACACACGATTTGGATATTTGTGGTGCTCAAAGCTAGGGGGTTGTCTGACATAAACCTCTTCCTCTGTGAAACCATTTAGGAAAGCACTCTTGACATCCATTTGGCAGAGTCTAATGCCCTTAGAGGAAGCAACTGCAAGCAAGATCCTAATGGCTTCTATGCATGCAACAGGAGCAAATGTTTTCCCATCGTCTAAGCCCTAAACTTGGCTAAACCCCTGAGCAACAAGACTAGCCTTGTTTCTCACAACCTCGTCATCTTCCCCATGCTAATTTTTGAACACCCACTTGGTTTCTATGATATTGACACCAATAGGAGGCTCTGCTAGGGTCCACAGCTTGTTTCTCTCAAAGTTTTCCAACTATTAATGCATGGCATTAACTAATATTCATCAGATAGTGCGTGTCCAACATCCCGAGGTTCAAAGGTGGCAACAAATAGAGAATTGGTAAAGCATGAAAGATGTGCAGACCTTGACCTTGTTGTTCTCTCATAGAGATTACCAAATATCTATTGGGGAGGATGTTGATGTTGAATGCGAAGAGGGGCCTATATCTCAAAGTGTACCTCCCCCTCAACCACAACTGGAGCTGGCTCGATAGATGCTGAGGCTGATGTAGAAGCTTCTTGACCCTCTGCTAGAGTGGTGGAAGCAGCAAGAACTAGCTTGGATGAGAGATGAGGTGAATCATCATCATCATTATCGTCAAAGTCCTGTAGGTCTTCTTCTACAAAGATACTCTCCTCCATCTCCCTGTTACCTGTAGTCTCAACCATATTTCTTGCACAAGAGTATGATTCATCAAAGGTTACATCACAGGATTCTATGATGGTGTTATTTTTGAAGTTCAAAACTCTGTAGAAATGGCCATGAAGAGTGTAACAAAGAAAGATGTCATCGAAAGATCTCAACTCAGACTTATCAAGATTGTCATTTTCGAGAATAAAACACTTGCAACCAAAGGCACGTAAATGAGAAACAGATGGCTTCCTCCCAAAGCGTAGCTCATAGGAAGTCACATTAAGAATTGAGCGCAAGAAAACCCGATTGGAAACATAGCAAGCAGTGCTAATGGCCTCAGCCCAGAACCGTCTCGAAGTCCTATGCTCATCGAACATTGTCCTGGCCATTTCCACCAAGGTTTTGTTCTTTCTTTTGACCACTCCATTCTGCTGAGGGACACGAGATGTTGAAAACTGATGCTCACTACCATGCTCCAGACAGAAAACATCAAAGGAGGAGCTCCTGAACTCGATGCCATTATCACTGCGGATTGCTCGTAATGCACCAGGGAGTTCCTTAGGAAACCTCAAAGCTAATCTTTGAAAGTGATGAAACACTTCATCCTTACTCTCAAGAAAATAAACCCAAGAGTAGCGAGAAAAGTCATCAACAATCACAAGAATATACCACTTCCCACCCGCCGAACGAACCCGAGAAGGACCAACAGTGTCCATGTGAAGCAACTCTTCAGGGCATTCAGTCATCACCAAATTAATTGGTGGATGAGAAGCGACAACCATTTTACCATGACGACAAGGAGCACAAACCAAATCCTTATCAAATTTGAGCTTAGGCAATCCTCAGATCAAACCCAGGCCACTCAAGCGACAAAGCAAGTCAAAGCTCATGTGACCTAGTCTCTAATGCCATTTCCAGAGCTTAGAAAAAGATTGAGCAACGAAGCACTTGTGAGAACCAGGAGAAACAGCAAAATCAGCATGAAAAGCTCTCCCAATGCTAGAAATTACACAAATCAAAGAGCCATTTGAATCAAGAACACACGAAGCATTTTTCTTAAAGCGCACTTCCAAACCAACATCAAGCAACTGAGAGATAGAGTGGATATTGTACTTGAGATGCTCAACCAAACCAACATCCTTGAGAGTGAATTTTTCATTTAGTTTTACCGCGCCCCTTGCCTTCACTCTCTCTCTCTTGTCATCTCCAAAGGTCACACACTGCCGATGCTTCAAGGGAGTGAGACCGGAGAACCGGAGTCCATTAGCCACTTGTTCTCCAAGCCTCCACCTGCTGGCAACAAAGAACGAGAAGGAAAGATCGATAGCTCAGTGCTGGGGTTAGTCAGAAAGCTTTTTGGAATTTAGCACTTCACCACACGACCGGTAGTAGTCATCACAATTCTTTGCATATTATTATTCGAACACATGGGACGAGAACCACGATGGGACATGGCTTGTCAAAGCGTCTTGATTCGAACCTTGGGTTGTGAGAATAGAAATTATCTATATGAAAGCCAAATCCACGCGAGCAACGCTCACCACAATGGGGAAAACATGGGGCGCCAAAGCGCTGCTGCACAAAGCCTCCGTTTCATGAATCAAAGCCATATGAGGGATGACCCTGTCCACGATAGGCACGAGAAAAAGAGCGAGGCTGAAAATCAACAAAATCATCATGATGCATATTTCTAGTTAATTCAGCTTGCATCCTCTTAATCCTCTTATGCCTATAACAGTACTCATCCAAGTGACCCTTACGACCACAGAACATGCAAATGTAGACACTCTCATGTTTAGGGTTTGTTTGCATAGGAGGTTTGGGTTATGGCTTCTCTGTTTGCTTTGGATTGAAGGAAGGTTTAGGGTTCGGTGGATAGTATGTGTCAGTGGGTTTGATGGATTGTTCCTCATCCTTGTAGCTAGAGCTAGGAACAAACTTACCCATATTTTCACTCTCTTTGTCACACCTCTCAAATCCCAAGTCGAAGTTGTAGGTTGACCTACTAGCACTCTCTTTGACTCTTGCCAAGTCACTCTAAATCTTCTCCTTACTCACTAGGGTTCTTTGGAGATGAGAGATGAGGTAGTCATTTTCTTGAACTAGGTTCTTGTTTTCCTCTCTAGTTATTGCAAGCTTATCCTTAAGAGAGCCACACACTACACATGGTGGTAGGAGAACCTTAGAGCGAGTCTCATTTAATAGCTTGGACTCGAGCTCTTTGACTTTGAGGGTTTGAGCTTCCAACTCACTTGTGAGCTTGGGGCACTTCTGACATGCACCCAAAAGAGTTGGTCTAGCCTTGAATTCATCAAGCTCTTTAAGGGCATTCTCAAGTTGAGTGACAACTTGAGCATGCACACTTTTTCTCTGACTGAGTCATTCATCACAACTTGACAAGACCCACACTCAACAACAATGTCACCTTTGGCAAGCTTAGACCTAAGCGAGGTAATCTCATAATCAGCACTCTCTAACTTAGACTTAAGGTCCCTACTCTCACGAATAGCATTACGAAGCTTATCACCTTGCATGAGCAAAACATCGCACAAATGATCAAGTTCAGAAGAGAGCTCATTAAGAGTGGGAGGTACCTTGCTTGTGTCGGAGTCGGAGCCAGAGTCGGTGTCATGATCATTCTTTGCCATGAAGCAAATCCCAGTGAAGTCGTCCTTCCTTTTGACTCATGGCTTTTCAACTTCCTCCTCAGAGCTTGTAAGGCCATCGCTTGATGTGAGATCGACGTTGCTTAGAGCGGCAACACAGGTGCGTGCGACCGCCTTCAAGAACTTCTTGGAGTTCTTGCTTCGCTTGTAGGAGAGGTTCTTCTTCTTCTTAAAGTCTTCAGTGTTGTTGTCGTGGTACCTGGTCTTCTTCTTCTTCTTGGGGCAGTCAGCGATGAAGTGTCTAGGGCCACCACACTCGAAGAAGGTTCTTGAACCACCTCCTCTTCTCTCCTTCCGGTTGTTGTAGAACTTCCTAAACTTCCTTGTGAGCAAGGACAACTCCTCGTCAGGAATGCACTCCATCTGTTCATCGAAAGCTGCAACAAGAGAAGACATAGCAAACTACAAGGAAGACTTGTCAAGTGAGGGGTTAATTCCATAAGAAGCACCACTACGATTACCCTTTTGAGAGATAGAAAGCAAAGCCATGATAGAAGCAGGATTATCAAGATTAGGACGAGATTTCCTAGACAGTTCATGGGATTTTAGCTTGCTAGATAGTTGCTCATAGTTCAGGGTATTGAAACCAGCAGTTTCTTCCAGAGCAGCAATTTTAACCCCCCAAACATTTTCATCAAAAGAATACAATAGTTTCTTAGATCTATCATTATCATTGTACACAAGTTTACCACAAGCCTGCAAATTGCACATAATGGCCTCAAACCTACAAAAAGTGTCATCTAGTGACTCGCCTGGTTTTTGTGCAAAGGTTTGGTACTGTCTATTGTATGAATCCTTATGCATAGACTTGACTTGATTGGTACCCTCATGGTGCGTGCAAAGATTATCCCAAATTGCATGAGCAGTTTCAAGATGTGCAACACGATCATGTTCACTCCTACCAAGAGCAGAAAGCAGAATATTGACAACTTTGGAGTTATTTTCATACTTGATTCACTCACCTGCAGCTACAGTGTTGAGGTCTTCTGGTATGGTATACTCCTGCTCAACTATCTCCCAAATTGCACGTCCTTGGCTTAAGAGATAAGCCTTGGTCCGTGACTTCCAGTAGGGTGATCACTAGCTGGAAGTCACGGACCAAGGCTTATCTCTTAAGCCAAGGACGTGCAATTTGGGAGATCGTTGAGCAGGACTATGCCATACCGAACGACCTCAACACCGCGCCAGTAGGTGAGTTGAACAAGTACGAAAACAACTCCAAAGCTGTCAATATTCTACTTTCTGCTCTAGGTAGGAGTGAACATGATCGTGTTGCACATCATGACACTGCTCATGCAATTTGGGAAAAGCTTTGCACGTACCATGAGGGTACCAATCAAGTCAAGTCTATGTGTAAGGATTTTTATAATAGATAGTACCAAACCTTTGCACAAAAACCTGGTGAGTCACTAGATGAAACTTTTCGTAGGTTTGAGGCAATTGTGTGCAACTTGAGGTTTGTGGTAACCTTCTATACAATGATAATGATAGAGCTAAGTAACTGTTGTACTCACTTTATGAAAATGTTTGGGGGGTTAAAATTGCTGCTTTAGAGGAAACTGCTAAATTCAATACCCTGAATTGTGAGTAATCTAGGAAATCTCGTCCTAATCATGTTCATCCTACTTCTAGCATGTCTTTGCTTTCGAGCTCTCAAAAGGGTAGTCACAGTGGTGCTTCTTATGAAACTAACCCCTCGCATGACATGTCTTCCTTGGAGTTTGCTTTGTCTTCTCTTGTTGCAGCTTCTAATGAATAGATGGAGTGCATCCCTGATGATGAGTTGTCCTTGCTCACAAGGAAGTTCAGAAAGTTCTACAACAACCGCAAGGAGAAAAGAGGAGGTGGTTCAAGAACCTGCTTCGAGTGTGGTGGCCCTGGACACTTCATCGCTGACTGTCCCAAAAATAAGAAGAAGGCCTTGTACCATGATAACAACACTGAAGACTTCAAGAAGAAGAAGAAACACTTCTACAAGAGAAGCAAGAACTCCAAGAAGTTTGCCAAGGCCGTCGCACGTGCCTGCGTTGCCGCTTTGAGCGACGTCGACCTCACATCAAATGAAGGAGGAGGAGGTTGAGAAGCCACGAGTCAAGAGGAAGGATGACTTCATCGGGCTTTGCTTCATGGCAAAGAACGATCATGACACGGACTCTGGCTCCCACTCTGACACAAGTGAGGTACCTCCCACTCTTGATGAGCTCTCTTCTGAACTTGATCATTTGCGTGATGTTTTGCTCATGCAAGATGATAAGCTTCGCAGCGCTGTTCGTGAGAATAGAGACTATAAGTCTAAGTTGGAGAGTGCTAAGTATGAGATCACTTCGCTTAGGTCTAAGCTTGCCAAAGATGACATTGCTGTAGAGTGTGAGTCTTGTCAAGTTATGATGAATGATCTTGCATAGAGGGACAGTGTGCATGCTCAAGTTGCCTGTCAGCTTGAGAGTGCCCTTAAAGAGCTTGATGAATTCAAGGCTAGACCAATTCTTTTTCGTGCATGCCAAAAGTGCCCCAAGCTTACAAGTGAGTTGGAAGCTCAAACCCTCAAAGTCAAAGAGCTCGAGTCCAAGCTGCTCAATGAGACTCGCTTGAAAGTTGTCCCACCATCATGTGTAGTGTGTGGCTCTCTTAAGGATAAGCTTGCAATCTCTAGAGAGGAAAACAAGAACCTTGTTCAAGAAAATGACTTTCTCATCTCTCGTCTCCAAAGAACCCTAGTGAGTGAGGAGAAGATTGAGAGTGACTTGGCAAGAGTCAAAGAGAGTGCTAGTAGGTCAACCTACAACTTGGGATTGGGATTCTAGAGGTGTGACAAAGACAGTAAAAATATGGGTAAGTTTGTGCCTATCTTTAGCTACAAGGATGAGGAACAATCCATCAAACCCACTGACACATACTATCCACCTAATCCAAAACCCTCATTCAACCCAAAACAAGTTGAGAAACCAAAACCCAAACCCCCGATGCAAGCAAAGACTAAACATGAGAGTGTCTACATTTGCATGTTCTGTGGTTGAAAAGGCCATTTGGATGAATTGGGTTATAGGCGTAAGAGGATTGAGAGAATGCAAGCCAAGTTAACTAGAAATATGCGTTATGATGATTTTCTTGACTTTTAGTCTTGCTCTTTTTCTCGTGCCTATCATGGACTTGGTCATCCCTCAGATGGCTTTGCTTCATGAAACAGAGGCTTTGCGCAACAGCGCTTTGGCGCCCCACGTTTTCCCTATTGTGGTGAGCATTGCTCGCATGGATTTGGTTTTCACACAGATGATTTCTACTCGCACAATCCAAGGTTTGAGTCGAGATGCCTTGACAGGCCACGTTTTTCCCATCGTTGTTCTCGTCCCATGCGTTCAAATGGTAATGTGCAAAGAACTGTGATGACTACTACAGGTCATATGGTAAAGTGCTGGATCCCTAAAACCTTGTTGACTAACCCCAGCACTGAGCCATCGATCTTTTCTTCTTGTTCTTTGTAGACAGTAGGTGGAGTCCTGGAGAACAAGTGGCTAATGGACTTCGGGTGTTCGCGCCACATGACCGGAGATGCAAAGTGGTTCTCCAGCCTCACTCCCTTGAAGCGCCGGGAGTATGTGACCTTTCGAGATGACAAGAGAGGGAGAGTGAAGGCAAGGGGCGCGGTAAAGGTAAATGAAAAATTCACTCTCAAGAATGTTGGTTTGGTTGAGCATCTCAAGTACAATCTCCTCTCTGTCTCTCAGTTGCTTGATGTTGGTTTGGAAGTGCGCTTTAACAAAAATGCTTCTTGTGTTCTTGATTTGAATGGCTCTTTGGTTTGTGGTATATCTAGCATTGGGAAAGTTTTTTAGGCTGATTTTGTTGTCTCTCCTGGTTCTCACAAGTGCTTGCTTGCTCAATCTTCTTCTGAGGTCTAGAAATGGCATAGGAGACTAGGTCACATGAGCTTTGACTTGCTTTGTCGCTTAAGTGGCTTATGTTTGATCCGAGGATTGCCTAAGCTCAAATTTGATAAGTATTTGGTTTGTGCTCCTTGTCGTCATGGGAAAATGATTGTTGATTCTCATCCACAAATTAATTTGGTGATGATTGAACGCCCTGGAGAGCTGCTTCACATGGACACTGTTGGTCCTTCTCGAGTTCGTTCGATGGGTGGGAAGTGGTATGTTCTTGTGATTTTTGACAACTACTCTTGCTACTCTTGGGTTTACTTTCTTGAAAGCAAGGATGAAGTATTTCATCACTTTCAGAGCTTAGCTTTGAGGTTGTTCAAAGAACTACCTGGTGCATTACGAGCAATCCGTAGTGATAATGGAACCGAGTTCAAGAACTCCTCCTTTGATGCTTTCTGTCTTGAGCGTATATTGAGCATCAATTTTCACCACTGCAGAATGGTGTGGTCGAAAGAAAGAATAAAACCTTGGTGGAAATGGCCCGGACGATGATCGATGAGCATAGGACTCTGAGGCGGTTCTGGGCTGAGGCCATCAGCACTGCTTCCTATGTTTCCAATCAGGTTTTCTTGCACTCAATTCTTAATATAATTTCTTATGAGCTACGTTTTGGGAGGAAGCCATTTGTTTCTCATTTGTATGCCTTTGGTTGCAAATGCTTTATTCTCAAGCGTGGCAATATTGATAAGTTTGAGTCGAGATCTTCCGATGGCATCTTTCTTGGCTACACCCTTCATGGCCATAACTACAGAGTTTTGAATTTGGAAACTAACACCATCGTAGAGTCCTATGATATAACCTTTGATTAATCAAACTCTTGTGCAAACAATGTGGTTGAGACTACAGGTAGCAGAGAAACGGAGGAAAGCATCTTTGTAGAAGAGGACCTACAGGACAGTGACGATGATGATGATAATTCACCTCATCTCTCATCTGAGCTTGTTCATGCTGCTTCCACCACTCCAACAGAGGGTACAGAAGCTTCTACATCGACCTCAGCAGCTGTCGAGCCAGCTCCAGCTGGGGTCGAGGGGGAGGTATGCTCTGAGAGAGATGCTTCTCAACACATTCAACGTCAACATCCACCTCAACAGATGATTGGTAATCTCTATGTAAGGACAACAAGGTCAAGGTCTGCATATCTCGCCTGCTTTAATAATTTTCTATTTGTTGCCACCTTTGAACGTCGGGATGTTGGACATGCACTGTCTGATGAACATTGGGTTAATGTCATGCATGATGAGTTAGAAAACTTTGAGGGGAACAAAATGTGGACCCTAGTAGAGTCTCCTGTTGGTGTCAATGTCATAGGAACTAAGTGGGTGTTCAAAAACAAGCATGGGGAAGATGGTGAGGTTGTGAGAAACAAGGCTAGGCTTGTTGCCCAAGCTTTTAGTCAAATGGAAGGCCTAGACTATGATGAAACCTTTGCTCCTGTTGCACGCATAGAAGCCATTAGGATCTTGCTTGCATTTGCTGCCTCTAAGGGCATTAGAATCTACCAAATGGATGTAAAGAGTGCTTTCATAAATGGTTTCATAGAGGAAGAGGTTTATGTAAGACAACCACTTGGCTTTGAGCACCACAAATACCGAAACTGAGTGTATAAGCTTCAGAAGGCTTTGTACGGGCTAAAGCAAGCACCTAGGGCATGGTATGCTAGGCTTAAGACCTTCTTGCTAGAGTGCGGGTATGTCATGGGGTGTGTTGACAAAATCTTGTTCACTCAAAAACATGACAATGATTTTTTAATGGTTCAGATATACGTGGATGATATCATCTTTAGAGGTTCCTCTCTTGCCCTTGTGTCTAGATTTCAGGAAGCTATGGAAAGTGAATTTCAGATGTCGATGATGGGCGCGCTCACCTTCTTTCTTGGACTTCAAGTCAAGCAGTGCAAGCAAGGCACTTTCATACATCAAGCCAAGTACATGAAGGATCTCCTAAAGAAGTTCGACATGGTCAATGTGAAGTCGTTGTCAACACCAATGTCCACTACCACGGCACTTGACCCAGATGAAGACTGTGAAGCGGTGGACCAAAGGAGTACAGGAGCATGATCGGCTCCCTCTTGTACCTGACAGTGATAAGACCCGACATACACTTTATGGTGTGTCTTTGTGCTCGCTTTCAAGCTTCCCTAAGGGTGACTCATCGCAAGGTTGTCAAGCGCATCTTCAGGTATCTCAAATACCCCCTTGAGTTCGATCTTTGGTACACTACATCTTCATCTCTTGATCTCATTGGGTATTCGGATGCGGACTTTGCTGGGTGTAGAATTGATTGGAAGAGCACTTCTGGTACTTTCCATTTCTTGGGTATTTCTTTGATCTGTTGATCTTCTCGTAAGCAGTCGAGTGTAGCCCAATCCACCACAGAGATTGAGTATGTTGCTACTGCTAGCTGCTGCTCACAAATCCTATGGATAGTATCCACCATGAGAGATTATGGATTAACCTTTAAGAGTGTTCCCCTCTTGTGTGATAACACCAGTGCCATATGCTTAACCAAGAATCCAATCCAACATTGTAAGGTCAAACACATTAATGTGTGATTCCACTTCCTGAGAGATAATGTTGAGAAGAGAGATGTTAGAGCTCAAATACATCGACACCAAAAACCAATTGGTTGATATCCTTACCAAGCCCCTATATGCTTCGTGATTCTCTTTTCTTCAGAGGGAGCTTGGTGTTTGCCATCCTTATGGCATCATTTGAGGGGGAGTTTGTGTTCTCTTGTATATATGTATCTTATATTTTCGTATTGCATCTCATATTTAATATATGCATTGGTAGATGAGCTTTGATTCTTATGCTTTCTTGCATTTTTTATTGCTATGATTGAGCTTGAGCTAAGTTGTATGGATGTGATAGTAATCTCTCATGCTTAGATTTTCTAGATGGCTTGTTATAGACTCTTTTAAGCAACTTGCTTATCTTAAAGATAAACTTAGCTTTTTATGAACCTTATGAACTAATCTTGCTAAAACTTGCTCACCATGTGTATAATTGCTTTTATCCTTGTTGAAACCTACATTGAGGCTAGTCTAAAGGATATCTTGGCCATGGCACCTTGTGTTTGCGAAATGTGGCCTTGCAAATGTTTACCTCATGATGGAACATTGTGGGAACGTTTGTTCCTTTTGCCACAAAGGCATTCTCATCCTTATGCTTTTAATTTGCAAAATAAGTTAACTGTGCTTCGAAGCCTCAGGGTGTTTGTCGTGCCTAGTCGTACCACCCTCCGCATGGATTAGAAGTAACATAAAAATGCTAAATCCTAACATTGTACTTCAAAGCCTCGGGGTGTTTGCCGTACCCAGTCGTGCGACTCTCCGCACGGATTAGAAGATACATGAGGATCACATAAGAATAATGCTTTTCTCTTTTCTTATGAGTCTCTATTGCATATGTGAGCGTTTGTAGATCATATTTTCTGCGAATGCTTGTTGCCTTGGTTGAGATTAAGACTGTCTAGATTCTTATGATTCACTTGATGCTTGTTTTTCCTTGGATGGGAGTACTTACATATATGGTGGCAGCTTTTCTCATGAGGAGTAAATTTGATTCTATCTAAGCTGGTCAATCTTTTTGCTTAGCCTGTATAGCTCTTGGTGTTTATGCCCTGCTATCTATTTTTGATCTTTGTATGATTGTGAGCTATTGCTTTTACACTTCATAGCTCTATACTTGTGATTAGCAAGGTTAAATGCTTATTTGCATAATTGTTGAAGCTCCTTAGGTTTGCATTTTCATGTATTGCATGTTTGCTTGTTCTTTTACTTCTTTGATGAGTTCATTGCTAAAGGGGGAGAAAATATTAGGTCATGCACAAATTATGCTAAGAAACTTAAAATGATCCATTTTGCATTACATGAGACCTACCACAAGTTGACGGGGAGCATATCATGTTCTTGAGCGTTTTTCATGCGCTTTTCACATTCTTTGCGTTCTCGAGTGGCTTTCTTTGTCAACTCTTGGTTTTGTGATCCCTCTTATGCTAGATGGCTACTTTTCACCTGTTCTTTGGGTTTGGCCATTTGGATGTGCTTATTCAGTTTCGTATTTCAAATCTCCAAGCTTTGTGTATTTGATGTTGTCAGTGTACTCATCAAGGGGGAGATTGAGAAACCATGTAGATATGTGCCATGGTTTGCAATATGTGATGAGTAATTGACATTGGTTGAGTTCGGTGTTTGAGTTAAAATGCAGGAATTTGTGGATTGCATGAGTTTGTGCATGTCATGGCCATGACTAACTGGAGTTAGTGAAGATATTGGTGAAGTTGCAGGAAATGAGAAATAAGTTTGCTTGTTTCATGATGTGTAGGTCACTAGAGTCAACTTGGCAGTCAACGGCGAGAGGATCGGGCACAAGAAGGAGACTTGGGTCCAGACGATCGGGAGGCCGGGTGAAGTCAAGGGTGATCCATACCATACACATGGAGAGGCAAGAAGCACAGACAGTTTCGTGGTTGAGCCTCAAAACCATAGGTGGTGATCAAGCCGGCGGGGTTGACCAAATCAAAGGTGATCGGGCGTCGGTGCCAGTAGAGGCTTCCAATGGACCGGAGGCGAGAGAGACTTGCCGACGAGGAGGATCACGGGATGAGGTGACACGCGTCAAGATCAAGAAGTCACGCTTTGAGAAGCGTGTAAGGCGGTTTCTCGGTTTGGGCCTCAAAACCGGTGGCGGCGATTGGAGGTGCACGTGGCACCATCGCGGAGCTCGCGTCGAGGCGAGCTCCGCGATGGTGCCACGTGCACCTCCAATCGCCGCCACCGGTTTTGAGGCCCAAACCGGGAAACCGCCTTGCACGCTTCTCAAAGCGCGACTTCTTGATCTTAATGCATGTCACCTCGTCCCGTGATCCTCCTCGTCAGCAAGTCTCTCTCGTCTTTGGTCCATTGGAAGCCTCTACTTGCACTAACGCCCGATCACCTTTGACTTGGTCAACCCCACCGTGTTGATCATCATCCATGGTTTTGAGGCTCAACCGTGAAACCATCCGTGCTTCTTGCTTCTCCACGTGTACGGTATGGATCACCCTTGACTTCGCCCGGCCTCCCGATCGTCCAGCCCCAAGTCTCCTACTTGTACCCGATCCTCTCGCCATTGACCACCAAGTTAACTCCAGTGATCTACACATCTTGAGACAAGCAAACACATTTCCTATCTCCTGCAAACTCTCGAACATCTTTACCAACTCCGGTTAGTCATAACTATGATATGCACAAACTCATGCAATCCCCAAATTCTCACATTTCAACTCAAACACCGAACTTAACCACTGTCAATTACTCATCATATATTGCAAACCATGGCACATATCCACATGGTTTCTCACCGGTGCCGCCACCGGCGTACCACGTGGTCTCCAGAGCATTCTGATTGCGGGCCATCCGAGCATGGGGTGGCACCTCGGATCTCGGTACTGAAGCGGCTCGGATCTCGATGTCATGGGCCGGTCAAGGAGGAGTTGGGCATGCAGCCTGGCTGAGGAGATGAGGAGGACGCCTCGGGCCCCTCCCCAATGCATACAATCGCCTCGGGTTTCGCCGGCATCATTGAATATCTGGCCGCCCTCGTCATTAAGCCAAGATGTGGGGAATGGGAGGAGATCCCGGAGAAAATGGAAGCGTTATCTTTGGAGCAGGAGGCAGAAGCGGGAACGGTCAAACACCCTGCTGTGGAAGATGCATTGGCTTCAAGTTTAAAAGGCTCTGCTAAAAGAGATAACGGGCTGGATTCTGTGCTACCCATGTGGTTCTGGAGGATTTGTTAGTTGGCGAGACTTCTCAAGGCTATCTGCACAGCCCAAAGGAGGATGGCCCACTTCAACGTATGACTTTCCCTCCCAGCCCGCCACGCTCGGACGCCTCTCCGGTTCCCAGCCAGGCTCTTTCACTGGCGGTGGATGGCATTTCCCTTGACACCCTGGTCCTCGCCGCCCTGTGCACCTCGCCGGTGTAGGCGGACCTAGGTCAGGCCTTCCTCAAAGACCAAGTACCTGCCACGATGCCGGCTCCTCTAAAGACTTATGTGCGCCGGCGAACTGGCCAACAAACAAGTAAACAAACCAGTGATGTTCCACTTGTTGAGGCTCTGCTATTGCCGCTTGGTGACAGTGTTGTAGCATCGGCAGGTTATGAGGCAGTTGTAGCTACAACCGTGACCGTGGCTCAGATCCCTACTCATCCTTGGCAGAAATGCGACGTAGAAATGGTCATTACCCCTTCTGTCCAGAGGGAGACGGTGCCAACCTCTACCTCAAAAAATGCCCGTGCAAGCTTCCTCAACATGATCTCAACAGCAACTACAAAGGTCCTGCCTAATTCGAATCACCAGCAAGCCAATCTGAAAGCATGCATGCCAGTAGCACCTCCGCGTCGCAGTAGACGCCTTGCTGGTGCGAGCGTGGAGTTCTCGGTAGACCCTGAACCAGCACGTTGCAAGAAACGAGTCATGCGCACTCTCAATGTAATTCAGGAGAATGAAGGCATCAATGACTCGGCTCTGGACGAGTACACCAAATTGTTTGCAGAACCTCTATCAGAAGAGCACTTATTCGCGCTAGCATGTTTATTCGGATGGTGTTCTCCGGATGAACTTGTAAGGGACGCTGGAGTGGAAAACACAGGAGTGTAATAACCTGTACCTTTGGGTCGAATCTTTTTGTGTCAATGGATCTGAAAAAGCTTTTGGTTTGGAATGTACGGGGGCTCAACTCCCGTAGTAGACGGGACGCTGTCAGGACCTTGGTCGATTCAGCTTTTGTCGATGTGGTGTGTTTGTAAGAAACGAAAATGGAAAATATCTCACAGCAGAACGTAATCTCTATGCTTAGAGTGGCCTTTGCTGAGTACATCTTTTTGCCGTCAGTGGGTGCTAGTGGGGGCATTCTCCTAGCATAGAAGAGGGACCTCTGTGTGACAGGCCTCAACAGGGTAGACAGCCACAGTGTCTTGGTGGAGTTTTATCTCTAGCTCCGATCAGCAGTGGTGGTTATCATCTGTATATGGACCTCAAGGAAATGACCGCAAAATTGAATTCCTACAGGAGCTAAGAGATGTCAGGCAGGCTTGTCCCGGTCCATGGGCAGTGGTTGGAGACTTTAATCTAACCTATAGGAAGGAAGATAAGATTAATGCTATTATAATCGGGCTATGATGGGCCGCTTTTGCCGTCTAATCAATGATCTTGCACTCAAAGAGATTTTGTTGCATGGGCGCAAATTTACGTGGACGAATAATCAGGTTTCAGTCAAGTTGGACAGAGTCTTATGTTCCGTCAAATGGGAAAATATTTTCCCTAATTGTCTGTTACAAGCTGCCTCGGACGATTCGGATCACTGCCCACTTCTCTTGGGAACTAATGACATCCAACCCGGGAAACGAAGCTTTCACTTTGAAGCATACTGGCCAAGCTTGATGGTTTTATGGAAGCCATTCAGAATGCATGGGGGTCGGTTCCACCTGGGCCATGCCCGTTTGTCACACTCTCTTGCAAGTTTCAAGCAACAGCTAGAGGTTTGCAAAGTTGGAGTCAAAAGAATGTGGGGCATACAAAGACTCAGCTTGGCATGGCAAGAGAGGTATTGCACCAACTATATATTGCCCAGAACAACCGTAATCTGACTCAAGAAGAAGTCTGGTTGTGCAACTCTCTTAAGAAGCGCTCACTGGTTTTGTCCTCCCTTTTCAGAACGGTAGCACGGTTACGCTCTTGGATCAGTTGGATCAAGGACGGTGATGCTAACACAGCACTTTTTCATGCCCAATCCCGGTATCGCAGCCGTAAGAATTTCATTGCCCAGTTGATGGAGGATGGCCAGGTACATACTGATCAGATGCGTAAATCTGAAATCATGGATAGTTTTTATCAGAATTTGTTGGGGCAGATAGTGGAGAGGGAGCACACAATTAACTTGGCAGCGCTAGACATACCTACACATGATTTGTCATAGCTAGATGCCCCCATCACAGAGGACGAAGTGTACAACATTATCAAAGCACTGCCGCAAGACAAGGCCTCGGGGCCGGATGGATTTACTGGACGTTTCTACGGGGTGTGTTGGCCCATAATTAAGAAGGAAATAATGGATGCTATATCAGCGGTGTGGAGCAGGAAGTTCAACAATTTTGACATTCTGAATTCAGCCTTCATCACTTTATTGCCGAAGGTAGATGGGGCCAACAGTGCCTAGGACTTTCGACCCATAAGTCTAGTCTACAGTTTTGCGAAACTGGTTACAAAATTGTTGGCGAATAGGCTAGCAGGGCGCTAGGACCAGTTGGTCTCTCCTAATCAGAGCGCATTTATCAAGGGCAGGTTTGATCAACACAACTTTATGCTAGTACAACAGACAGCGAGATTTCTCAACCAACAAAAGAATCCATGTTTTGTTCTCAAATTGGACACCTCCAAGGCCTTCGACTTGGTTGCTTGGCCATTCTTAATTGAGGTAATGAGACATCTCGGGTTTGGACAGATATGGTGTGATATTATTAGTGGGCTGCTGAGGTTGTCCTCAACAAGAGTTTTCCTAAATGGCTCTCCTGGTGGTTTGATTGTGCATCGGCGAGGACTCCGGCAAGGAGATCCTTTGTCCCCTATGCTTTTCATTTTGGTGATGGATGTTCTTGGGCACATGATCTCCAAAGCGTCCAGTCAGGGACTGTTGGAACCTTTGGCCTCCCGGGCGCTCCAACATAGAATCTCTATCTATGCCGATGACGTGGTGATGTTTCTTAAACAAGAGGCCGGAGACATTGAAATGACCATGGACATTTTGCATCTTTTTGGAGAGGCATCTGGGCTCAAGATGAATGTTAACAAGAGCAATGCTTATCCTATTCAGTATTGACAAGAGGACATTGAGGTAATCCAGAATAATCTCCCGTGTGAGGTTGCTGAATTCCCATGTCGTTATCTTGGGCTCCCCATCTCCTTGAAAAGGCTTACAAAGAATCAAATCCAACCAATAATAGAATGCCTTGCTGATCTCCTCCCTGGTTGGAAATCTGAACTCATGAGCTAGCAGGGCGGTGCATGTTCAGTTCGTCATGACTGCTATGCTTATATACTTGGTGATGGCCATGGACCTTCCTCAATGGGCTATCAAAGCAGTTGAAAAGATTAGAAGGGAGTATTTCTGGAGAGGTAGAAAGGAAGCGAAAGGAGGGCATTGCCTTGTTGCATGGGGCAAAGTGACACGCTCAAAGGAGCTTGGTGGATTGGGGATTTAAAGAACCTTGGATGGGCCCTGCGAACTCAGTGGTTATGGCTGCACAAAACTGACCCACGCCGACCGTGGAGCATGTTTCAAATTCAAGTTCCTGATCAGGTTCGGGCACTGTTTACAGTAGCAATGGCAACTAAAATCGGAGATGGTACTAGCACTCTTTTCTGGGAGGACCGCTGGTTACATGGACAGTGACTAGCTGATTTGGTGCTCCGGCTATATTCAGTTGTCGCCAAGCAAAACATCAAGAGAAGAACTATGGCGGAGGCGATCAATGAACACCTATGGCTGCGGGACGTGAGAGGTGTCGCATCTGTGGTGGAGCTGAGAGAATTCTTCGAACTTTGGGACATAATTCGAGGTGTAGCTTTACAGACTAAGACTGAGGATAGGCACTACTGGCGGCTTTGTACATCTGGGCAATACTCGGCACAATCTGCATATTCACACTTGTTCTTAGGTACAACTCAGTTTGGACCATGGAAGCGTACATGGAGAACCTGGGCACCTGGCAAGTGTAAGTTTTTTCTTTGGCTGGTGGTCCATGATTGATGTTGGACAGCGGACTGTCTAGCTCGTCGTGGTATGGAGCATCCGGCCAAATGTGTGTTATGTGACCAGGAGCAGGAGACAATCAATCACCTACTGCTAGCATGCCCTTTTGCTAGACAGTTTTGGTACATGTCTCTTGCTCAGGTTGGACTGCAAGAACTAGCACCACAACCGGCAGATGTGATCTTCGATGATTGGTGGGAAAGGGCATGGTTTGCAGCACCGGAGCAGCAGAAGAAGGGCTTTAACTCCATGGTGGCGCTGGGAGCCTGGACCATCTGGACACACCACAATAGTTGTAAGGCTTGGCCCCCAGCATGCCGAGGGCGATCATGGTTGCAAAGGATGAGTGGCGCCTCTGGGAGATGGCTGGAGCGCGTGGTCTCTCTTCCTTGTCGCTCGCAGACAATATGTCTTAGCGGGGTGTGGGTTGGGTTGTTGGTTCTTGGGTCGTTGTAAAGCTAGAATCAGGCGCAAATGTAATCTGAGAATAGAGAGTGTGTCAGGGAGTGTTGTAAGGGTTCTTTGCCCCTTTTTCTTCTTAATATAATGAAACGCAGCTCTCCCGCATTTTTAAGAAAAAAAAAAGCATCCGACATCACAGGGGGCTCCGACAAGGTGACCCCCTGTCACCTATGCTTTTCATCATTGTAATGGACGTCTTGAATAGATTGATCTCAAAGGCAGGGCAAGAAGGCTTGCTGCAACCATTGTCATCTCGGGCTGCAGGTCAAAGAATTTCATTATATGCCGATGATGTGGCTATCTTCATCCAACCAACAGTTGAAGAATTGCAAACAAACAAACGAAATCCTATCCTGCTTTGGCTCAGCCTCGGGACCGCTTACAACATGTAAAAAAGCCAAGTGTATCCCATACAATGCAGCGAAACAGCAAGGGAAGTGATCCAGAATAATATACCTTGCCCGGTTGTGGAATTCCCATGCAGTTACTTGGGTTTGCCCTTATCCAACAGAAAGTTGCGCCGTGCTGATATATTGTTTTGGGTGGAAAATATTGCGGATCGCCTCCCTGCTTGGAAGGCCCACCTCATGAATATGGCCGGAAGGAAGGTGATGGTTCAGTTTGTCCTAGCTGCCATTCCAATACACCTCTTTATCGCCATTAACGTACCTAAATGGATGATCAAAGCTATCAATAAGATTATGCGAGGTTTTCTTTGGAAAGGCCGGGAACATGTTCAGGGTTGGTGCTGCCTTGTTGCTTGGGACAAAGTGCAGCGTCCTATTGATCTTGGTGGACATGGAATTCCGAATTTGGAAGTTATGGCTTGGGCATTACAAATGAGGTGGCTCTGGTTTGCAAAGACGCAGGCTGATGGCCCTTGGAATGGTCTCGAATTGCCGGCTCACGCCAACGTAAAGGCCATGTTCAAAATCTCGATCATCTCTAATGTGGGCAATGGTCAGAACACTCTTTTTTGGACGGATCGATGGATACATGGCTGCTCTGTATCAGATTTAGCTCCACTAGTTTTTGCTCAAGTTCCAGCGCGCACTGCCCATAGCAGGACTGTGGCCCAGGCCCTCACTTATCAGCGATGCGAGCAGGACATAGTTGGGGCACTATCAGCAGAGGCATTCTATGAGTACTACCAGCTCTGGTCGGTACTATTGAAGTTCCATCTCGACCTGGAGGAGGATCAGCATCATTGGATCCATGAGTAGTCCGGAATTACTCAAGCAAGTCAGCATATCATGCCTACTTCCAGGGCTCCATCACCTTTGAATCATGGAAACGTATTTGGAAGTCATGGGCTCCTAGTAAGTGTAAACTTTTCCTCTGGCTTGCCATCCGGTGCTGGACAGCGGATAGGCTGCAACGAAAAGGCCTCCCTCATCCAGCCCGGTGTGTGCTGTTTGACCAAGAGGAAGAATATGCAGGGTCGTTCCTGAGTTTTTAGAGACCCAGGGCGACCCTAAAAACTGAGGCCCCTATGTATATGTATATATATATAATTTTTTTTCTTAGACACATAATTATAACATAAAACATTAACATATTAAAGGCTATGATTATCAGTCAAATCAATAGTATATTAATAAAAAAATTTATATAAAAGTATTTTACATATTACCTTAGAAGTTTCTTGTAACATTTCTTGATGCGAACTAAAAACTATGATTATCGGTCAAATCAATAGTATCATCCTCATTGATTTCAACATTATTTTGTGATGGAACTTGGTCTTCTGTATCAACATTACCCTTTTCCTCCACAGCAACTATCGCCCACTCATCTGGGTTTCCTTACAGTACTCATATTACTCTTAACAAATTTATCCATGACCCCTTTATGTGATTGTATGAACTCATCTTCTCTTTTCTTCTTGTTTCTTTTTTGGCTGCCGGATGCAAACTTTCTAGTCATGATGACTGATGTTGCTGAAAATTATAAAAACATAATCAAGAAAATTAATCAATCTATATATTATGGTGTGAGAACTTAAAACAATTAAAATTAGTATAAAGACAGGTGTGCTGCGCTGTATGCCAACATGGTCAAGATTAGGATCACCATCACCGATCGCCTGGCGTGCCGCGTGCGCTGCGAGTCTGCGACTACTGACTGTAATCTCCTGCACGGCACCGTGATTCCGTTTGCCGTGTGCTAACTGCGAACTGCCGATCTCTCGACTCCTGGCGAGTGGCGACTGGCGACTGGCGTGCTCCCTCTCGGCCTCTCCTGGCGTGCGGCGGCGTCAAAGGCAGAAGACGGAACTACGGAAGAGACAAGTGATCGGTTGCTGGACTGGACTGGACTGGACGATTGGAATTACAGAGCCTTCACGTCGTTGGAATTACAAGCCTACGATTGGAATTACAAGCCTTCATGTCGTTGCCAGCTGGTTGCTGGACTGAACCAAGGCAATAGATAATGGGCCTTGTGTTGTGTTAACATGTAGAGGAAACACTCTATGGGGTGAGGCCCCCAAAATTCAGAGGCGCTGGGCCGTCGCCCTGGCAGCCCCCCCTTAGGGCCGGCCCTGAGAATATGTAACACATCTTGACATCTTGTGTGTTCGCACGAGAATTCTGGGTCAAGGTTCTTTCTACTATGGGGGTTCAGAACGTGTTTTCTCAACGGCATGAAAGAAGCTTTGCAAATTGGTGGCGCCGGGCGAAGAAAAGAGCTGAAAAAGGCAAGAAGAAGGGAGTCAACAGTGCCATCATCTTGGTCGCTTGGACTCTCTGGAAGGTCAGAAATAGAGGGGTCTTTGATGGAATCTTGCCTAGTATGCAGTCAGCGTTTAGTATGTTCAAGGATGAAGCTCACTAGTGGGGGCTAGCCGGAGCTAAGAAGCTCCAGGAACTGCCCATTGGTCGGTTAGGGCTGGGAACTTAGTTTTTCCTTACCCTAGGGTCTTGTGTTGAGTTTAGATCAACAGGTGATATGTAACTTATCGGGGTTAGGTTCTCTGCCCTCCAGTGGGAGGTGAGAATCAGGTGCTATAATTTGCTTTCTTCTCTATTAAATATAATAATACGCAGCTCTCCTGCGTATTTGAGAAAAAAAATCACTACGATTGTAAGGCTCAACAGACATGAAAAGAAATAAAATGGTTTGCCTTCCATATTTACTTCTACTCTTTTTTTCTAATAAAATTCTATTGTTTTTATAACCTGTTGTACTGTTCATCAAATCTGCAAAATACATTTCCATGGAATGGTGAAATTCTATTAGAATATGTGTTTCTTGAACATATAAGCCTTGAGACATAGAAGAGTAGAAGTGCTATTTGAAAAATTCTTGGTCTTCTAACAAATTAATTAAACAATAGATGACTCAAGAAATAGGAGAAATAAATTTGTTAAAAAGTTGATTTCCACCTTGCTATTGCTGCCTTTTTTAACACAAAGTTGTGGTGATAGTTCTCCATACTGCAATTTTTGTTTGGTCTGGTACATCCTGTATACCTTTACATTGCAATATTTTTTATTATCAACAGGAAAGAGAGAGTGGAGGATTTTCAAGATAGGAAGCAGGAGAATTGAAGGGAAAAAGACATGTTTTTCAATTCATCGTTTCACTGACGTAAGCATGCTCAATTTTTTCTTGATTTCATTTAGTGCTTTTTTTGTCAAACTGTGGAGTGTAATATTTAGTTTTCAATGTGTTAGTAAGCCTGTTTATAACACTGGAGGACCTAATCAGTTTTCCCTTGTTCATCCAGTCGGGTAGAACAGATCATTATTTTTCTTTTATGTACCAATTCATTCAGCATCTCTTTGTGTGGACACCTTCTTATGTATTTACTTGAAATTGCTTTATTTGGCTCAGTCTCCTTTTCATTTAATTGTTAAAGCTTTCATGCATATTGTTATATTTTGGATCGATCTAAATTATTTCGGGGCATTTGCCAAACCAGTCCTAGACCCTAATGCTGAAAATGGTGCTATTTTTCAACTTTGCAAAATCGGTCCTATTTTTGAATGTGATGAAAAAAGTAGGTCATATTCTGTTTATAGGTCTTAACAGTGTTAAATGGAAGAAAATACAGATATAGCCTTTGCAAAACATCTCTTGTTTTTATCAAAGCTTTATAAAATTTGTCATGTTTTGAGTAACAGCAATATAATGCTAAAATTTCAGTCTATGTTAAAAGTTCAGTATGATTGCCTGAATTTGAAATTCAGAAACACTAACTAAATACTGTTGTGGCATCTTTTACAATCTTAAGTTTTTGGAATGATATGAGTACCATATTGATCGGGAGGGCCTGCTAATCTAATTCTTGATGGTCACTACAGCTTCACTTCAAAACGATGCCTGCTAATCTCAAATCTGGGGTTGAGGACTGAGGATAAGGGCAATCACTTCAGCTTGCCTCCCTGATGACTTCATACCTGCTAGATAAAAGGTGAGATCTTTGGCCACATGTTTTGTGCCAATGTTGCAAATATGTATTTCTTTAGCCACCAGTCCTGGGTCAGCATGATGCTATTATGTAGTTCATGAGACTACAAAAAGAGCCGTAAACAAGGATGCTTTCACAGCTTATAGTGTCCTGGGTCAGTTTTGTGCCAATGTTTTTTTATTCTTGAATACGCAGGAGAGCTGCGTATCTCTATATTTAATAGAGAAGAAAAAAGTACAACACCACTCTTCACCTATCCACTGGAGGTTAGAAGAGTACCCACCAAAGCTTTGTTTCAAGAACACCAGTTAACACAAAGAGACAAGTCGACCCAAAGGGATGAACCTAGGTTACATTCCCCACTCAACCTAACGGGAGCTCCTGGAGTTTCCTGGCTCCTGCCACGCCCCGCCAATGTGCTTCATCCTTACACGAGCTCAAGGCAGACTGAATACTTGGTGATATATCATCAAATACACATCTGTTCCTAGTTTTCCACAAGGTCCATGCCCCTAAGATGATAGCACTGCTGGCACCCTTTTTCTTGTTTCTTCCAGTTTTCCTTTCAGCCTTGCGCCACCATTCAGCAAAACTTTTTTCCCGTCGCTTGGGAGCTGCATTTTGCATGCCAATAGCTGTCAAAACTGCAACCCAAAATTGTCTTGCAAACACACATGTAGTCAAGATATGTTGAATGTCCTCATCTTCCTGGTCACACAAAACACACCGAGCTGGATGGGGAAGACCTCATTTCTGCAGCCGATCAGCCGTCAAACATCGCTTCCGTACTGCAAGCCACAAAAATAGTTTGCATTTTCCTGGCGCCCATGTTTTCCAAATCCTTTTTCATGGTTCAAAAGTGATTGCCCCCTGACAATAGGCTCTATAGGCTGATTTACTAGAGTAGTTACCCGAAGGGTCATGCACCCAGAAATGTTGATCCTCCTCCAAATCCAGATTGAACTCTAAAAGGACTGTCTAAAGTTGATAATATTCATAGAACCCCTCAGCTGATAGGGCCCCTTGAATGTCCTGTTCCCATCTCTGATTATCAAAAGCTTCAGCTTGTGTGCGACTTCTTGTAATTCTTGGCAAAACTTGAGTAAAAATCAGAGGTGCAAGGTCAGATATTGAATTACCGTGAATCCACCGATCGGTCCAAAATAGTGTGTTCTCCCCATTTCCAACATGAGAGACGACTGAGACCTTGAACATGGCTCGCACATTTGCATGTGCCGGCAGATCTAAGCCTCTCCAAGGACGATCAGTTTGGGATTTTGCATACCACTGCCAACGCATCTAAAGTGTCCAACCGATTACCTCTAAGTTTGGTATTCCAAGGCCACCAAGGTCAATAGGACGTTGAATCTTGTCCCAAGTCACCAAACAGCAACCTCCATTCACTTGTTGTCTCCCTTTCCAGATAAAAGCACGCTGAATCTTATTGATTGCTTTAATCACCCATTTTGGCACATTGACTGCAATTAGGAGGTGTATGGGTATGGCAGTGAGAACAAACTGTACCAAGACTTTCCGACCTGTTCATGAGTTGAGCTTTCCAGGATGGTAGACGATCTGCAATTTTGTCTATCCAAGACATGAGCTTAGCTCTGCGCAGTTTCTTGTTTGATAAAGGTAAGCCTAGATAGGTACAAGGAAATTCTGCTACTGGACACGGTAGTGAATCCTCCACTACTGCCAGAGTTGTTTCTCCACATTGGATGGGATATGCAGAGCTTTTTTCCAGATTTGTGTGTAAACCAGAGGCAGCCCCAAAGCAAGACAAAATATCCTTAGTGAGGAGAAGCTCACTTGTCACACGCTGGATAAAAAGAGCAACATCGTCTGCATATATGGAAATCCTTTGGCCTGCAGCTCGGTTGGTCAATGGCTGCAATAAACCCTCATCTCCTGTCTTAGTAAACAAGCTGTTCAAGACGTCCATTACTATGATAAAAAGCATCAGCGATAGAGGTTCTCCTTGCCGGAGACCTCTATGGTGCCGAATGCTATCCCCTGGATCTCCATTGAGTAGAACTTGTGTAGAAGCTGTTGACAGAAGACTAGAGATAAGATTTCTCCAAACTGGACCGAATCCCAAGTGTGTCATGAATTCCAGCAGGAAAGCCCAAGAAATAGAGTCAAATGCTTTAGTGATGTCAAGTTTCAGAAAAACACTTGGGACTTTTCTCTGGTGTAGCTTCTTTATGGTTTGTTGGACCATGATGAAATTATCATGAATACACCTGCCTCTCATGAAAGCACTTTGATTGGCCGAGATCATAGAGTGTAACCTCGAAGCAAGCCGGTTTGCTAGAATTTTTGTGACTAGTTTTGCAAAGCTCTGAACCAGGCTAATGGGTCGGTAGTCAGAGGCACGAACTGCATCTGGCTTCTTGGGCAATAAGGTAAAAAAGACCGAGTTAAGCATCTATTGTTTCTAAGCATTCCCTTGCTGAAGGATCAGAATAGTCGCCATGATGTCTGCCTTGATCAGAGGCCAGCAAGCTTCATAAAAACGACCGGTAAAGCAATCCGGTCCGGGTGCATGATCAGTTGGGAGGCTTTTCACAGTCGCCCACACCTCTTCTGAAATCGGGACATCCAAATCCGAAAGAACCAACCCCTCTCGATGGAAAAATTCCAGATTGAGAGTAGAAGTCCGAGGAATCGCTGTCCCAAGCAGTCCCTTGTAATAATCCAGCAACACTTTTTGCTTATCTTCCTAAGATGTGACTATATGATCTCCTTGCTCCAATTTGAGGATGGTATTCTTTTTTCTTCCTATATGCTGCCTGCTGGTGAAAGAAAGAGATGTTTGCATCCCCGTCTTTTAGAGGAGTTTTACTGTCCATAATACTGCCTAGTAGTTTTCTAAAACTACTAGCCAGTTGTTTAGAGGTATCATGGTAATTGCACTATTTAATAATAATTTATGTTTTTTAGAAAAAAACGCTATCGGGCTTTTCCATAGCAAATCATGCGGCCTAAACTCAAAATGGCCCAAAGGCCAGAACTCCATCGATCACCCTGGCGGCGCCGACACCGCTGCCATCTCGTGACTTCGTTCGCCTTCACGTGTCACCCGCGCACGACTCCCTTCCCATGCCGCCCCCCCCCCCCCCCCCCCGCCCAGGCGCATCGCCTTTGCTGCCATTCTGCTGCCCCCGCGCACGACGCCCGTCCTGTTCCCTGGGTCCCCGCACCGCCTACATCGCAGATGACGTTCGTTTTCTCCCCAGCGCCGCCAAGGACGAAGTCGCCTTCATCGCCTCCCCTAGCGCCGCCACAACGTCGGAGACGCCCCCATCCCCTTCCCCCGCGGTGCTGCTTCATTCTTGGTGAGCACTAATTTAATTTCCGATTAGTTGTCGTTTCTCTGATCCGGGTGTCATCTCGCTGATGTATCCGTATGCGTGCAGGTCTGCAGGTGCCTTGATTCATCGAAGCTTGGATCTCCTACACTTCCTTCTAGAGTCTTAGTCTCAGGTGAGTTGGGTGCTTCACTTTCGTTGATGCTACAGAATCTGTATTACTGTCCTTCATTTTCAAAATATCAGAATTCTCTGGATGGTTCATTATGTTCCGATTGTTTCTTTGTTACAGGCCTAATTTGTGTACACCTATGCCCTGAATGTGTTAAATTTCTATGATGGATTTTTAGTTTTTTACTTTGATCAAGCCATATAGTCGACACAGTTGTTTATTTTATAAATGGATATTGGTTCTGGTTCTTTGGTTGTACTAATGCATGTGTCCTGGTTCATTGCTGAATGCCTATTTGTACTAATGCATTCAACGATCTGAAATTGGCTTCAGGTTATTTGGCTATACTAATGCATTCATCGATGAATGCCTACTTATAAAATAAACATATGTTTCCAAATGTGGTCATTGCTATTGTTTATGCATGCTGATCAAGTAGTAATATTTAACGTACGTGTGAATTTAGTAGTCAACATGATTGTTTTTTTTTAATTAAGACAACATGAAATATTGCTCAGATATAACAGTATGAATTTATTGTGATCTTTCTTTTTGCTTTCAGTCGTAATCCTACAACATGAATGGTGGTGAGGGATATGTTAGCTTGGAGGATATGGAGGAGTATAACGGTGTGGTAAATGAGACCTTTAAATCTGATAAACAATTCTATGTGTTCTACAATTCGTATGCACACTTGAAAGGATTTAGTGTCAGAAAAAAAGGTGTGAGACGCGACAGACGCACCAAACAGGTGAAATGGAGGATGTTCTGTTGCTCACGTGAAGGTTACAGAAGGGCCAAGTACTTCGGACGATCAAGTATAAAGAAGAAGGGTGGGAGGAAGGGACGTAAACTTACTCGGTGTGGATGCAAGGCTAGGCTTGAAATCCAGCTATGTGAAGACAGCAGTACATGGTATGTGAAGAATTTTGGGGACGGTCATAATCATAAACTTACAAAACCTGAGCATAATTTTTTACTGAGGTCGCACCGTGGACTAAATGATTCTAAAAAATGTGAGGCAATTGAGCTGGCACTAGGAGGCCTCCGTACATGTCAGATCATGAATGTCATGGAGAAGAACCATGGTGGTCCCGATGACACTGGATTCATCATGCAGGACTTGTATAATTTTTTCTCAAGGCAGAAGAAAGAAAGAGTCCAAGGCAATGATGCTGAATATGTTCTGAATTATTTGCGATCAAAGAAAGAGGAAGATTCAGTGTTTTTTTTTGAAATACAGTTTGGATGGAGGAGGACACCTAGAGAACTTATTCTGGTCGGATTCGCAATCACGGTTAGACTATGGTGCCTTTGGAGATGTTGTTGTATTCGACAGTACGTACCGTGTTAATCGGTACAATCTTCCCTTTGTCCCTTTTGTTGGTGTTGCTCAGCATCGCAGCACGGTAATATTTGGATGTGGCATCATTTCGGATGAGACTGTTGCCTCTTACGTGTGGTTGCTTTAAGCTTTTTTAGAGGCGATGGACCAGAGGTATCCAGATTCATTGATCACGGATGGAGATGCAGCTATGGCGAAAGCAATAGAGTGGGTTATGCCAAGTGCGGATCATCGGTTATGCAGTTGGCACATAGAGCAAAGAATGATCATACACTTCCGCCGTGAGAATCTTAAGGATTTTAGAAAGTTCATCTACCAGCCAATGGAAATTGATGAATTCGAGAGGCGTTGGGTGCAGTTTTTAGAGACTCATCAAATCACTGATGATGATGTTTGGATCTGGAAGATGTATGACCTGAGATTCAAGTGGTCAGCAGCATACACTAAAGATAAAAAGTTTCTTGGGATGCGGAGCAACCAGCGGAGTGAGAGTCTCAACTCAATGCTTCACATTCATCTGGATCGGCTGATGTATCTTATTGATTTAGTGAAGCACTACGAGTCATGTTTATCACACATCCGTAGGACACAAGTGGAACATAATGAGAACGCGATGTTGGGGGTGCCCTTCACTGATTTTCATGAGGACCCGTTTGTGCACAAGGCTGCCCCGATTTACACACCAGAGATTTTTGACAAGGTAAAGGTGCATATTGAAAGGCTATCTGAGTTGGAAGTTACAGAAGTGTCGTGGGGAGAGAACGATTCCATGAGGTTCAAAGTTGTTTCAAAAGGACGTGAAACACACTTGTTCCATGTGTTGTGTACATACAATGGCTCGATTATGGTAAATGCTAGCTGCCGTTGTAGGATGCTAGAGTGTGAAGGCATTCCGTGTGGTCACATTTTTACCGCTTTGAGGTCTCTTGGCCTGCGTACCATCCCTCCTTGCTGTATCATGGTCAGGTGGACAATACATGCTAATAATGCATTTTCAGTTGATAGAGTTACCAATACTCATGTATGGTCTGATCAGATGGATCGTTTCCGTGGCCTTCGTAACAAGGGACATCGGGCTTTATTGAAGGCTTCTAATTCTGCTGAGGAGGCGGTGAGGGTTATGGAATTCATTGATGCTATTCTGGATAGAGAGGATGAGCAGAGCACAAAGGGAACGTCATTTGGCCCTTTACCTGCACACTTTTTAGGGGCCCACCGCCCCTCTAATGGCACAAGAGTCCTGAATCCAAAGAAGAAAATTTCACGTCCAGTTGGAACCACGATGCCCTCACCTGCAATAATCAAACATATCAATTTTATACCATGCATGACAACTTCGTAAAATAGAGGGTATATAAAAGTCATTTACCCCATCTTTGTGTTTCTTTGACAGCAGTAACAAAATAAGGATTATTGGTCTTCCTTCCAGGGCTGGCTTCTGTGTGGAAAAATTTGGCCCAAGCCCTATCAATTGCCGTTTTGCCCGCCTTACTCATAGCAGTCCATGGCCCCGTATCAATCCTAGTTTGCACGGTCGGCTTCTTTGCACCTTTTTTCCTTCAAAGAGACTGATCTCTTCAACATGCCAAACACTCCACCACCCTGTGGCTGAGATGACCCATCGCCATGCTCATATTGTCCACCTCGCCGAGAGACCGACCTTCTATATTCAGCATCCTCTCGAGAGGCACGCAAAGCAGCATGCAACTCATCATCATTATCATCATTAATATGACATTACCTTCAGCTGCAATTTCCTCCTGCCTCAGGCTCTCTCTCTGTCTTTCCTTCTTATCCGCGGTCCTATCAAGTTGACGTAGATAGTATGCACGAACATCTGGTGGAACACGGTCACATGATACCACATCTGGTGGAACACGGTCACATGATACCACATTGCCTCCACGTCCGGCCAAATGTTGCTTGAACCGTGTGGCGCCACCCCCCTTCTTTGAGCATTTGCAATACTTACATATAAATCCTGGATAAGTGTTCACACCATGTTCCCAAACATCATCACTCTGATTATGTTCTGTCATTGAAAACCTATGACCAAACGACAAACAAATATCATTAAATTAAATTTCTAATACATCCTACTATTCCTAATTATTTTCACAAAATCAAAAAAAATTAAAAAAATACCTGAGCAGGTCGGCCGAGCGCCGGCTAGCCGGCCTGAGCCATTGGTTAGCCGGGCCAGCGCTCCGGCTACCGGGCCGGCGCGGCGCCTAGCCGGCTCCCGTGCGCTGGCCCCGCTATGCGGCCGAGGCGGGCCAGTGCGGGCCGGCTAGCCGGCCTGTTCAGACGGCTCCCACGCGCTGAGCGTCGGATAGGCGGGCGGGCGATTCCCGGGGGGAGGGGGGCGGGCGCAGATGAATTAGTGATTCGGGGGGGGGGGGGGGGGGGGAGGTGCGGAACGGATCGGGCGATTCTCGGGGGGGGGGGGGGGGGAGCGTCTGGTGAGGACCGAGGATAAGGTTATAATTTTTTTTTCTTCTACTTTCATTCTTTCAATTTTTTCGGGGGTCAAACAATATTTGTTTCATATGATTTGTTCACCACAGTGCATCATAAAAGATCTAGTTTTTTATCATATTTTTTATATAAATTTTATCAAATTTTCAAATTTGTTCAAATTTAACCGACCGGTTTTTACCGGACCGGTCAGACCGGACCAGACCAGTTTGACCGGTTTTCACGAAAACCGGCCGGTTTTCACCGCATTTTCCAACCCTGCTCACCAGTGCGAAATGAGGAGGAGATGAACCCTAATCGTACGGTAATAAGAACAATAATGAACTCACTGTACATTAGATTAATTAACATTATACATTTATTATGTTACTAGTTTCATTTTATGTTATAAAATCAACACTAATTATTAAAATTGATAATTTGACCATATTACCGTCAGTCCAGCAAACTACGGGTCACTAGTATGAGATTTCCGATATTAAATCTCAACCGTTGGATCAAACTACTGATCACTAGTATGAGATTTTCGATATTAAATCTCAATCGATGGATTAAACTACTGGCCAGTAGTTTTAGAAAACTACTGAGCAGTATTATGGACAGTAAAACTCCTTGCCTTTTAGCTGCCTCACATGGGACCGAAGGCGGGCTATAGTGCGTTCAAGAGAGGAGAGGGTAAGGCAGAGTTTTTTCAGCTCACCCCGTAGCCATGCTTCATCCGCAGCAAGAGACCTGCTATCTTGAGCGATCCCTAGTCGATGCAGCACCTCCCGGGCATGAGCAAGCTGAGTTTTAACATGACCAATCTGACGCTGGCTTATGATTGTAAGGCTCTGGCCAAACGTTTCAGTTTGATGGAGACTCTCCAGCGGGCAAAGACAAGACACCGCACCATTCCACGAAGATGCCACGGCGTCATGAAAGTCGGGTAATTTGGTCCAGAAACTCTCAAAGTGAATTCTCTTCTTTCCCTTTGTGCCATCCCTCAATCCGAGTAGTAATGGGCAGTGATCTGACAATTCAGTAGTTTAGCTTTGTAGCATGCTATCTGGAAAAATGGCTTCCCAATCTGCCGTGCAGAGCACTCGGTCCAGTTTGACTAACGTTGGCACTTCTCTTTCATTCAACCATGTGTATCTTCTCCCCAACAGAGGTATCTCCTTCAGCTGCATTTTATTCACAAAGCGTCGGAATCGACCCATCATAGCCCGGTTGATGTTATCGTTGTTTTTATCTTCTGAACAGTATATCATATTAAAGTCTCCTGTCACAGCCCAAGGTCCAGGGCAATGGCCTCGCACTTCTCTCAGTTCATCAAGAAAAACCTGCTTCTCACGGTCCAGGTGTGGCCCATATACTCCTGTAAACCACCATGTTGAATCCTGCCTGTTCAGAAAGCAGACCGAAACTGAATGCATGTGAACTCTATGCGTATCAGAAGTGAATGAACCATCCCTCCAGGCAACCAGAATACCTCCTCTTGTGGGTTGAGCGGGAAGGAAAACAAACGAGCCATAATCACGTCCGAGAATGGACATGAGGTCCCATTCTGAAATGAAAGCAAATTTGGTTTCCTGCAGACAAACTTTGCGCACATTATCACGCCTAGACCGAGCATTCAAACCTCTTACATTCCAAACTAAGATATTTGAGCCCGCCATTGGAAAACGACAAATAGGAGACGACCACCCTAAGAACTTACTAAACTGCCTGCACTGGAGCTGACGGCTGGCCCAAAGGATATTGTGGAACTTGCCACCCCAAAAGGGCAGCCAGTGCTGCAAGATGCTCTCTGCACAAGGGCTCATCAAAAACCTATGTGTACCGCTTGAGGGCTGCGTCTGAAATGTGCTCTTGTTGTTGAATAATGCCCAACTGACCACACACAGACTTTGTGGCTTGAGACAGGTTCTGGTGGTAGCTTAGCCACTATCCGGCTCCGCCTTAGCATAGCAGTTAACATGATTGGTTTCTTTCGGGAGTGTCTAATTTTCAGTCGATTGAAAATAGGATTTCTTTCAATCAACGCTTTTAGCTCTTTGATCTAGATCCAATGGATACAAAAAAATAAATTTTTCTATAGTCTATATATAATATTAATTAATACATATAATCCTACAAATAAATAAATAACAAAAGAAACAAAAAAATAACAAAAACAACAACTGCCATCGACTGAAACAAAGTTCATTTTCAGTCGATTGAACAATAGGATTTCTGGTTTCTTTCCTCGACGTTGTACAACCGGCAGAGACAAATGGGCGTCTACTGGCTTGGAAATCTTTTGGATAAAAGCAGTCGGTGTTCGTGGCGTTTCTTCTAGACTAGACTCCGGTGGGAAACAAGGGCTATCGACCACCGAAGGCTGCATTTGCACCGTGTCAACAAGCAAGGGTCGCTGAGATGATTCCTCCATGGGTTGGTCTGAGTTGGTGTCGAGGTCAACCGCCATGGTGGCAACATCCTTATCCACGAGTGGGAGGATAGAGCCATCTGCCAAGTGGGAGGTTAGCGCCACAGAAGGAGGATGTAGTTGTTGTTGAGCCAATTCCGCCATGGGCCAGCCCATGTTGATGTCGAGGCCAGCCGCCATGGTGGTGGGCATTCTCACACACCAGTGGGAGGCTAGCACCTTCGACCACCGGTGGAGGATGTCGATGTTGTTGAGACAGCTCCGCCACGGGCTGGCCGTGTTGGTGACATCCTCACCCAACAATGGGAGGCTAGCACCAACGACCACCGGTGGGGAGTGAGATTATTGACGAGACGAATCCCCCAGGGGCTGGCCGACACTGATGTCAGAGCCAACCGAAGAGGTGACATTAAGTATGCCCGTCAGTGGGAGACTGGCGTCCTCAACCACGACAGACGATTGTTCTCGTTGGGGGCATGGGCGGCGAGTGAAGACTTTGGCGAAAGTCACAGGGTCTGCACGTTCCTTGCTTTGAAGACTGGAGCTGGCGGTGATCATAGCTGGTCAAGTCAGGCATGGACGGAGATGCACCCCACAGGAGAGTAGAAAACGTAGCTGACTCTTCCAGCAGAGACTTTCCGGCGAGACCACTTCCAGGGGACATGGACAAGGAGAGGAGGACTGGGTCGGAGAGGGAGATAGCTGGCTCGGCTTGGGCCCACTCAGGATAGAGTGCACCAGGTGTGGAGGTGTATTCATCCTACCCCTACGGCCCCACCACATTCACACTTTTGCTATGGTGGCCATCTTGAGTACTCGGCCCATTGTCAAGCGATCGGGCCCGAATACAAGGTGCCTCTGCTCCTCCTTTATCTAAAGAGTTTAAACACGCCAGCTGCGCAGGAAGATGAAGAACTACCTCGACCTCTTCCCACATTGAATCGACTTTACCCTCTAGCTCCTGAAAGGTCGTGTTGGCTCCTTCAAAATGTGAATTGATGACAAAGGCCGCCTGGTCAACAATGGTGTCTTCAAACTCCAAGGCAGCCATGCCGTTTGGAAGAGGAACACCTATAGAGACGGTCTCCTCAATTCCATCACGGGCCTATACCGATTCCACCACGTGTCCATCAGCGGGAAAGAGGTTTCCCAACCTCGCATGCACCGACGTTCACTGATCTTCGTCACAATGCGATGAGCCGGGCAAAGAATGCGGTCGTCACTGAGGACGCTTGCCGCCCCTATCTTTGCCGTCATCAGACGGGGGTGGCGGAGGAGGCGGTGCTGCCGCACTAAGGTGGACTATGGCATGTGACACCGAGATGTCGATGGCGTACTCCAAGGCGCGCTTCTGCGGTAGTGGTTACTCATTCGAGAACGGGGGCTCCACGATGACCAGGTTCATGTTGGCCGGGATCAGCTTCGGCTAAAAACACCATGCCGTGAGCTTGAAGGAAGCGTAGTCGCGACGGCGTAGAGTATCTTGGTGCAGTGCTCTGACCCAACACCACTCATCTAGGAGGTGTTCTGTTGTCTCCAACTCCCATGCATGTGTCGGAACTCCACGAAGCTCAACATCGACAAGGGATGGAAGGGAAACACTAGTGGCCTTCATAAACCTTGACCACTGCCAGAAATGGAGAGTGAACGGTGGACAGAGGAATGGAGCGCCTGCATTGTACACACGGCCCGCCACTTCATCATCTGGTGGAAGACGAACGCATCGACCGGGAGTTTAAAATGGGAGGCAAGCTCGACCGTTAGAACATCCACCAGCACGGCGGCCTAATCGGAGACGACAGAGACCGCTAGGGTGTTGCAGAGCTCAACTTCTGCACGAGCAATCCTTGCGGAACGATCGATGACCCAGCGAGGTCGAGGAGGGTTGATGGTTACGGTCTCGAGCCCGCCGCCATCAACCGGGTTGGCATCTAGGGGAGGGACGCGATCATCCCCATCCACAGAAGCCGGCCGGTCTACCGCTGGTGGAGTTGCCACACGCCACCGTCTCATGCGGCACCTCTTGCGGCCACCTGTGGTTACCGGGGCAACCGCTGTCCCACCTACCTCGCTGCCCTGGGTCGTGGCCAAGGCCATGTTCGGCACAGGGAGATCAACACTAGACGGCGGCACCTGCACTCTGCGCCACTGTTGAACCGGGTGATCCGACATGCCGTTGCCCCTGCACCAGTAGGAGAGATGCCCAAGACTCTAGCACTTGAAACAGCGAGGGCTGCAACACCGCGCTGCTCGGTGGTCCGGCGAGAAGCAGTTGAAGCACCTTCCTCGCAGGTCAATAGGAACAGGACGGCGGGGATGACGAAGTCCTCGGAGTCGGGCCTTTATGGTGCGCCGACTTTTGACCTTCTTCTAGCCTTGCTTGTCGACGAAGATGGGGGCTTAGGTTTGACGCGGCTGGGATTTCAAGACAATCTGCGGTGGGATAGGAACCGTCACCACTTTCGGAGCTGGCGGCGGCTCGGAGCCGGCAGTCAGCAGGACGTCACGGAAGGACGGCAGCCCACGCCCTCCGGTGGGGGAGTCACCTGGCGAGGAGGCGGGCTACAATCCTTCCAACACTACACCTTAGACCTGCCCGCTGTGAGGAAGGGCTCGAGGACGGGCGACAAGGGGGTGGCGGAACTCAGCGTCTTCGGCTTGGGGGTGCTCACGTCTGCACAGGACACGATGGAGGAGGTGGCCACCGGACCATAGGCTCGCGCCAGCAGGGGGCTGGAGGGAGGGGAAGAGACACCGAGAGGAGGAGGGCCAGGAGCGGAAGCCATCTAAGCTCTTCTTCCACGATGGAATGTGCCAATGTTGCAAATATGTATTTCTTTGGCCACCAGTCCTGGGTCAGCATGATGCTATTATGTAGTTCACGAGACTACAAAAAGAGTCGTAAACAAGGATGCGTTCACAACTTCTGTCAAGAAATTGGTATTATACTTTTAATATTTCTGTTGTTGGTAATTTTAATTTTTAGGATGTGTGTGTTTTTCATATTTATAAACATACAATAGGGTTAACTTTCACGGACATCTGCATTATTGATTTGTTATGAGGTAGACAACAAAATTTTCCATCCCTATCATTCCCTTAAATTATAATCAATTCGATAATGTTGTAATCTGCCCAAAGTTTATCTTTCCATGATTAAGGTTTCTCAGAAACCTGTTGTGCCTCTGGCGCCATTGTCTGGTCATGGCATCACTTGAGCGAACAATAGCCCGCCTTCAATCAATAATTCGGTTTCTCAAGGACAACAATGCGAACACTGCCTTGTTTCACAGTCAGGCCGGTTTCTGCAAAAAGAAAAATTTCATCTCGAGGCTGGTGGTAGACGGACAGGTGGTTACGGGCCAGAATGACAAAGACGAAGTGATGTTTCGAGTACTTCAACGAGGTACTTGGTACTACACTACCAAGGGCAACCACCCTTGATCTTAGTTTCTTCCATCATGAGGGATGGATTTCTCTAATCTTGAAGGGCCAATCACTGAAGATGAAGTATGGGACACTATCAAATCCATGTCAGCTGGTCAGGCGCCGGGACCGGATGGTTTCTTGGGCCGCTTTTATAAATCTTGTTGGTCGATAATCAAATGGGATTTCATGGCAGCAATCATTTCTTTGCAGCAAGAGGATTCTAGGAAGTTGTGGCTGCTCAACTCGGCTAATTTAACTCTTATCCCAAAGAAAGTGGATGCAAGCTTATCCAAGGATTTTCGACCAATAAGTCTAATACACAGTTTTACTAAACTTATTGCAAAGATTTTGGCTAACAGACTTGTCCCACACTTGAACAATTTAGTGGCAACCAACCAAAGTGCGTTTATTTGTGGTCGATGCATTCATGTCAATTATATATTAGTACAGCAGACTATCATACTACACCGGCACAAAGTGGCCAGCATCTTCTTGAAATTGGATATATCCAAGGCGTTTGACTCCGTCTCGTGGTCTAGGATTCGGTCCTTGCAGGCGCAATATGATTTCCAGTCTATTACGCACAGCATCTACCCGGGTCCTAGTCAACGGACAGCCAGGAGATGAGATTCATCACCAATGGGGTTTACGTCAAGGAGACCCCTTGTCCCTAATGTTATTTGTGTTGGTCATAGATGTTCTCAACAACATGTTCAAGAAAGCAAGTGAGCTTGGTTACTACAGCCTTTGGCAGGAAGGGAATCAGATCAGCGCATATTGTTGTACGTGGATGACATAGCGCTCTTCATGCGGCCTGATGCAAGTGACATGAATCTCACACTTGCTTTTTTGGAACAGTTCGGTGAAGCCTCGGGATTGCGCACCAATCTTCAAAAGAGCTATGTGATACCGATCAGATGTGAGGAGCAAGATATTGAGAGGATTGACCACACCTTACCATGTACACTTTCAAAATCCTCAGCAACATACTCGGGCCTGCCTATATTTGATAAAAAGCTTCGACGCTCTGATCTACTGCCATGGATAGAAAAGATTAGTGATAAGTTGCCAGGATGGAAAGCTTCTTTGATGAACATGGCAGGTAGAGCCACTTGGGTACGTTTTGTGCTTTCAGCCATTTCTATCTATATCTTAATTGCTATCAATGTACCCAAATGGTTTATCAAAGTTGTCGACAAAATTCGTCGTGGCTTCTTATGGAAGGGATGAGAATAGACAAATGGTGGTGCGTGTTTGGTAGCTTCTGGAAAATTTCAGTGTCCCCTTGAGTTCGGTGGGTTGGGGATTCTTAACTTGGAATATATGAGTTGGTCGTTACAACTAAAGGTGGCTCTGGTAATACAAGATTGAGGGGCAACGACCTTGGAAGGGATTAGAAATTAAAGTCCATTCGAATGCTGCTGCTTTCTTCAGTATAACGGTGAAATCTCAAGTAGGCTATGGAGCAAACACCTTGTTCTGGATAGATAGATGGTTGATGGGATGTTGTGTGGCTGATTTAGCACCAAACATGATCTCAGCAGTGCCATTAAAAACAAGGAAGATCATAACAGTGTTAGATGCAGTGGGAAATAATATTTGGCCAACAGACATTCATGGAGGTATATCAATGATCGGGCAATATGAATACTTCATGTTGTCAGATATTATTCAGGAGTTCGGGCTAACAGAGGAGCAGGACCAACCCTCTTGGAGATTTGAGACTTTAGGTACATTCTCCTATCGATCAGCTTACAAGGCATTCTACAATGGCTCAGTTATCTTTGAACCTTGGCGCTTGATATGGAAAACATGGGCCCCAAACAAAAGTAAAATCTTTCTCTGGTTGGCCAGCCGCAACAGATGTTGGATGGCTGATAGACTGCAAAGGCGTGGGCTCGAATATCCTGAGAAATGTGTGCTTTGTGACCAAGAGGAAGAGATAGTACAACAAATCCTCACTTTCTGCGTATTTGCTAGGCAATTTTGGAACCAGATCCTCACTCCTTTGGGCTTCAACAATTTGGTTCCAGGCCATCGAGACACCATCTTTAGCACTTGGGCTAAAGAGCAGCAAGAGAGTTCGAAAGGAAAAAAAAGGGTATAACACAATGATAGCTTTGGGCATTTGGCTACTCTGGAAGCACAGAAACACTGGTGTCTTTGAGAATGCCAGCCCAAACCTAAATATCTTAGTGAAGTTCTTTGAGGATGAGTCTCACCTTTGGCGCCTGGCAGGTGCAAAGGGGCTGTAGGCTCTAGGTCAAGGTGCATTAGGCACTTGAGGGTCAGGCTGTCCGGGTCAAGCTCTTGTTGACTGTCATTAAATACTATTTCTGACCATCAACATTACTCAAAATAAAGAAGGATTGTATATTCCAACCATGCATGTTAGTTAGCATTAAAAAAATATCCACTATTGCTTGGAGAATCACTAACATGCAGGAGAAATAGCAAAAGAGTGGAGAAACACACCCATGTGGTGAAGAATCACAACTTCCACTAATCAGAGCTCGCCAACTGGGACTCCCACGGATTGACTGGCCCACTTACAAAAGCAAACCGACTTAACAACTGATCTTACAGTGTCACTAGGCAGGGGGATCCAACTGGCAGGCCACCAGAGGCAGCAGCACCCGAGGGGACTCCCCCCCCCCCCCCCCCCCGTTCGGCCGAACAGTGGTGTTCGGCCGAATGAGGAGTGGCCTCCTTGGTGCATGGTTGCCATGTGCTAGCTCCTGGTGACTCCCCAATGACGGTTGTGCATGTTTGGCGGCAGTTACCGACTCCAGGAACCAACTTTGGGCAGTATAAATAGAAGGGAGAGGCCTCATTCAAAAACACACACCAAGAAGCATTACTCTCTTTAAAATTTCTTGATTTCCTTTACTTTTAGTGGAGTTAGGCTTAGAATAGAGTCTTCTTGAGTTCCCAAGTCTTCATTGGAGTTATGGTATTGAGAAACCATGTGGATATGTGCCATGGTTTGCAATATGTGATGAGTAATTGACATTGGTTGAGTTCGGTGTTTGAGTTGAAATACGGGAATCTGGGGATTCCATGAGTTTGTGCATGTTATGGTTTTGAGTAACCGGAGTTGGTAAAGATATTGGTTATGTTGTAGGAGTTGGGAAATGTATTTTCTTGTCTCATGATGTGTAGGTAATTGGAGCCAACTTGGTGGTCAACGACGAGAGGATCGGACACAAGTAGGAGACTTGGGGCCGGACGATCGGGAGGCCGGATGGAGTCAAGGGTAATCCATACCGTACACATGGAGAGACAAGAAGCATGGACGGTTTCGCAATTGTGCCTCAAAACCGGGGGTTGTGATCAGGACGACAGGGTTGACCAAGTCAAAGGTGATCGGGCATCGGTGCAAGTAGAGACTTTCAATGGACCGGAGGCGGGAGAGACTTGCCGACGAGGAGGATCATGGGACATGGTGACACGCGTCAAGATCATGAAGTCGCACTTTGAGAAGCGAGCAAGGCGGTTTCCCGGTTTGGGCCTCAAAAACGGTGACAGCGATTGGAGGTGCACGTGGCACCATCGCGGAGCTTGCGTCGAGGCGAAGCAAAGTCGTGAAGGGCTTGATGGCGCTCGGGCGATGAGGAAAAAGATGGACGGTTATGCCCCTGGTGGTAGATGGCAGTTTATTGAAGGTAAGGGGTAGGATGGTCTTTAGGACAACCCCTAGGCATATATATGGAGAGGTAGGGCTGGTGGAAGAGATGCCTCTCTTTCGCTTAGCCTTGCCTTAGGTCTTCATTCAAAGTGCTAGGAGAGGTCTTCATGTAAAAGAGGAGAGGAGATGGTGTGTGAGAGACATCTCTTGCTCTTCCAAGTAGTGGGAGGAAGAGGGTGGCTTCCTAGCCATGTATCCTTGTATCTTGAGTTGATGAATCAATTATATGAGATTCAAATTCATGCTCAAGTTCTTCTCTCTCCATAAATCCAGAATTTCTCTTTTTTCCTATTTCTTGAGCTATTTTTGTGGGAATTTTTGATCTCATTTTTGGGCAAGTTTTGGGGCGGATTTCTTAGGGAATCTTGGTGCTATGACGAGCTAGAACAATCCTATATGGGTCCTTGACCGAATCATAAGCTCTAGCTGATGAGGACATCACTCCTATTGATACACACAACACTCCTCCAATTCTGGACTTGCAAGGTCCCGTGACTAGAGCTCGTGCACGACGACTAAATTTAGAGGTGAGCTCGTTCCTACGTTCTTCGCTATATGTTACTTTTAAGAATGGTTTGCTACTTAATGATTATTTTATGATTAGAAACCATGGAGAGGACCAGGACATGATGGGAGAAGGAGTTGGGAACGTGGAGGACCAGCAAGGGTTTGGAAGCCAAAGTGGAGGCCCAATCAAAACCGACTTCGACTCTATTATGGAGCCCAGGACCAATCTGCACTAAAACAGTCGCCCAGGACGCATACGGACTCGGATTTAGACGTTCTACATATGCACGGAAAGATAAGGAGAAGAACATTCCAATGCCACCGGCCTCATGTCAAAATTCATCCGGAGTCGTCGGGAATTGTCGAAATAAAAGAGAGTCCAGAATCTGTGTCGGTGCTGCATCACTTATTTTTGGCCTTTGGGCTTTGTATCTAGTTGAGCCCAATTAGGGGCGCGTCCAGAGGGTCTTGCACGACTCTAGGGTCTTTATATACAGCCGCCGCCGCACTATTAGAGCTCGGGTTTTGCTTAGATGAATTCTGTTCATAAACAGTGTCGCCGTTCATCGGTTTGTGAGACCTCAACTTCGAGAGTTTAATCATCCATCTGTAATTGTGTTGCATTCTTTGTTGTTCTTGCTTATGTTCTTGATTCGTAGGCAGGCATTAGCCTTCTCGGCGAGGTCAATATTCTTTGGACGGTTGATAACCAGAGGAGACGTTGTGCTGCGATTGCGGGATTTAGAACGTGCTGTTCTGAAGCCGGATCGATTTGTGTGTCGACTCCGACCAAATCAACTTACCAAGAACCTTTCGGAAGATCGGGAACCCTTGTTCACATCAAGTGGTAATCAGAGCTTCAGGTGCACCGTCAGGTTCGCACTACTCTTTAGTTTTGTTTTCGTGTTCTTCCTATCGTCCACAGAAAAGCCAAAAAAAATTTTTCCCCATCCATAACCACGTGTTTAGCCTTTGCATATTTCAATTTCAGGGTCCGTAGTGTTGTGTTTGTGCCCTAGTTCTTGTGTAGTCGCTGGATTAGTTTGTGTTTTTGTTGTCAGTAGTGTTTTCCTTGCAACCCTAGCCGCTATCCCTTCGACCACCATCGGTTTTGTCGGCTTTGTGTGCTAGAGTTGATTGATCAACACGCCCACCCTAATCCTACCCTAAACCCACCCTCAACACCTCGGACCAATTTTCATAAATTCCACTTTCCGCTGCATCCACTTCAGTAAAACAGCCATAACTTTTCGCTCGGTTGTCCGTTTTGGTTGTCCACATCCACATCCATACTACATTAAGTGGTTAAATGACTCTGGAAAAACTAAGGTAATACAAACTTGCAGAGTTCCTTTTTCTATTGGCTCTTATGTGGATTATGTTGATTGTGATGTTGTACCCATGCAAGCTTGTTCACTTTTATTGGGTAGACCTTCGGAATTTGATAATGATGCTGTACACCATGGTAAAAGTAATAAGTACACTTTTATGCATAAAGGAACTAAAATTACTTTGTTACCAATGACCCCTGCTGAAATCGTACAAGCTGATTTAGAACGAGCTGCTAGTTTGAAAAATAAAGGCCCTAAAATTCCACAACCTGTTAATTCTGATTCTACACCAAGTAATGTTAATGATTCTTCAAGTTCTAAGGGTGCTGGAATTAAATTACAAGGTCATTCATGTCCTGCCACAAAATCTGAGCTTGCTGAAATTTCTGCTGATGATATTTGCTATGCTTTGATATGCAAACAAGCCTTGTTTTCGCTTGGTGATATTGCTTCTAGTGCTTTGCCTCCTGCTATCACTAACCTTTTGCAGGAGTATGATGATGTTTTCCCAGCTGAGATACCCCCGGGATTGCCACCTTTGAGAGGGATTGAGCATCAAATTGATTTGCTTTCTGGTGCTACTTTACCAAACCGCGCTGCTTATAGGACCAACCCTGAGGAGACTAAGGAGATACAATGACAAGTCCAAGACCTTTTGGATCGTGGGTATGTTCGTCAATCACTTAGTCCTTGTGCTATTCCTGTACTTTTGGTTCCTAAGAAAGATGGTTCTTGGCGTATGTGTGTAGATTGTAGAGCCATTAATAACATTACTATTAGGTATCGTCATCCTATTCCTAGGCTAGATGACATGCTTGATGAGTTATGTGGTGCTATAATTTTCACTAAAATTGATTTGCGTAGTGGCTACCATCAAATTAGAATGAAACTTGGAGATGAATGGAAAACAACTTTCAAAATAAAATTCGGGTCATATGAGTGGTTAGCAATGCCTTTTGGGTTAACTAATGCACCCAGTACTTTCGTGCGTTTGATGAATGAGGTTTTAAGACCTTTCAATGGCAAATTTGTGGTTATTTACTTTGATGATATCTTGAATTATAGCAAATACATGGATGATCATATGATTCATTTGCGTGCTGTTTTTGATGCTTTACGAGTTGCACGTTTATTTGGTAACCTTGAGAAGTGCACCTTTTGCACGGATCGAGTCTCTTTTCTTCGCTATGTTGTGACTCCACAGGGAATTGAGGTGGATGAGGCGAAGATTGAAGCCATAAAGAGCTGGCCTGTACCAAAAACTATCACACAGGTGAGGAGTTTTCTTGGTCTTGCAGGTTTCTACCGCTGCTTTGTCAAAGATTTCAGCACCATTGCTGCACCATTGCATGAGTTGACAAAGAAGGGCATTGACTTCTATTTTGGTAAGGTACATCATGAGTCTTTTGATGCTTTGAAGGACAAACTTACACATGCACCATTGCTGCAATTACCCAATTTTGATTAGACTTTTGAGCTTGAATGTGATGCTAGTGGTATAGGCATTGGTGGTGTTTTGATGCAAGATGGTAAACCTGTTGCATACTTTAGTGAGAAAATTACTGGGCCTGTTTTGAATTATTTCATGTATGATAAGGAACTATATGCACTTGTACGTTCTTTAGAGACGTGGCGTCATTATTTGTTGCCCAAAAAATTTGTTATTCATTGTGATCATGAATCACTTCCTTTGGCCAAGGATGAGGAAAGATGTTGAGCATTTTTTTGCTCGCTACACTACATGTCAAAAAGCTAAGTCTCGATTGAATCCACATGGTTTATACATGCCACTTCCTGTTCCTTCTATTCCTTGGGCGGATATTTCTATGGACTTTGTTTTAGGACTGCCTAGGACTAAGAGGGGGAGCGATAGCATTTTTGTTGTTGTGGATCGTTTTTCCAAGATGGCACACTTTATACCATGTCATAAAACTGATGATGCTAGTTATATTGCTGACCTTTTTTTCAAAGAAATTGTATGTTTGCATGGTATGTCTTTTACTATTGTTTCAGATCGTGATGCAAAATTCTTGAGTCATTTTCGGCGCACGCTTTGGAATAAGTTGGGTACAAAGTTGCTATTTTCTACAACTTGTCATCCATAAACTGATGGACAAACTGAGGTTGTGAACCGCACTTTGGGTACTATGTTGCGAGCTATTTAAAATCTGAAATGTTAAAAGTAGGACTAACCCCGAACTCAGGAGGCAACTCAAGTTTGTATGCATTATCATTTATCTTCTGCATTATTTTGAATGGACCATCAGCTCTAGACATTAGTTTAGACTTTCTCAATTCTAGAAATCTATCCTTCCTTAAGTGTAACCACACTAAATCTCCTACATCAAGCTTTACTTCCTTTCTACCTTTACTACCAGCAATTTTATACTTTTCATTCATCTTTTCAATGCTAAGTCTAGTGGTCTCATGCATTTGCAAAATAAATTCAGCACGCTCCTTAGCATCAACATGAACTCTCTCATTAATAGGTAGAGGAAGTATATCAAGTGGAGTATGGGGATCAAAACCATATACTACCTTGAAGGGACTTACCTTGGTAGTAGAATGTGTTGCCCGATTATAAGCAAACTCAACATGAGGCAAGCATTCTTCCCATTACTTCAAATTTTTCTTCAAAATAGCTCGTAACATAGTGCTCAAAGTGTGGTTCACATCCTCAGTTTGTCCATTAGTTTGTGGATGACAAGTTGTAGAAAATAGCAACTTTGTACCCAACTTATTCCAAAGCATGCACCAAAAATGACTCAAGAATTTTGCATCACGATCTGAAACAATAGTAGAAGGCATACCATGCAAACGTACAATTTCTTTGAAAAATAGATCAGCAATATAACTAGCATCATCAGTTTTATGACATGGTATAAAGTGTGCCATCTTGGGAAAACGATCCACAACAACAAAAATGCTATCGCTCCCCCTCTTAGTCCTAGGCAGTCCTAAAACAAAGTCTATAGAAATATCCGCCCAAGGAATAGAAGGAACAGGAAGTGGCATGTATAAACCATGTGGATTCAATCGAGACTTAGCTTTTTGACATGTAGTGCAGCGAGCAACAAAACGCTCAACATCTTTCCTCATCCTTGGCCAAAAGAAGTGTGTGGCCAAAATATCCTCCGTCTTCTTAGCACCAAAATGACCCATCAATCCACCTGCATGCGCCTCCTGCAACAACAAAAGACGAACGGAACCAACTGGAATGCATAGGCGGTTAGCTCTAAACTAGAAACCATCATTGAACACAAATTTGTTCCAAGCACGACCTTCTTTACAGTGCAGCAATACATCTTTAAAATCAACATCAGCAACATATTGTTCTTTAATTGCCTCAAGTCCAAAAATTCTACAATCAAGTTGAGACAACAAAGTATATCGCCTAGATAAAGCATCAGCAATCACATCATCCTTCCCTTTCTTATGTTTAATAATATAAGGAAAAGACTCAATAAACTCAACCCATTTAGCATGTCTACGGTTCAAATTACATTAAGAACGAATATACTTAAGTGATTCATGATCAGAATGAATAACAAATTCTTTGGGCAACAAATAATGACGCCACATCTCTAAAGAACGTACAAGTGCATATAGCTCCTTATCATACGTGGAATAATTCAAAACAGGCCCAGTAATTTTCTCACTAAAGTATGCAACAGGTTTACCATCTTGCATCAAAACACCACCAATGCCTATACCACTAGCATCACATTCAAGCTCAAAAGTCTTATCAAAATTGGGTAATTGCAGCAATGGTGCATGTGTAAGTTTGTCCTTCAAAGCATCAAAAGACTCATGATGTACCTTACCAAAATAGAAGTCAACGCCCTTCTTTGTCAACTCATGCAATGGTGCAGCAATGGTGCTGAAATCTTTGACAAAGCAGCGGTAGAAACCTGCAAGACCAAGAAAACTCCTCACCTGTGTGATAGTTTTTGGTACAGGCCAGCTCTTTATGGCTTCAATCTTCGCCTCATCCACCTCAATTCCCTGTGGAGTCACAACATAGTGAAGAAAAGAGACTCAATCCGTGCAAAAGGTGCACTTCTCAAGGTTACCAAATAAACGTGCAACTCGCAAAGCATCAAAAACAGCACGCAAATGAATCATATGATCATCCATGGATTTGCTATAAATCAAGATATCATCAAAGTAAACAACCACAAATTTGCCATTAAAAGGTCTGAAAACCTCATTCATCAAACGCATGAAAGTACTGGGTGCATTAGTTAACCCAATAGGCATTACTAACCACTCATACAACCCGAATTTTGTTTTGAAAGCTGTTTTTCATTTATCTCCAAGTTTCATTCTAATTTGATGGTAGCCACTACGCAAATCAATTTTAGTGAAAATTATAGCACCACATAACTCATCAAGCATGTCGTCTAGCCTAGGAATAGGATGACGATACCTAATAGTAATGTTATTAATGACTGTACAATCTACACACATACGCCAAGAACCATCTTTCTTAGGAACCAAAAAGTACAGGAACAGCACAAGGACTAAGTGATTGACGAACATACCCACGATCCAAAAGGTCTTGGACTTGTCGTTGTATCTCCTTAGTGTCCTCAGGGTTGGTCCTATAAGCAGCACGGTTTGGTAAAGTAGCACCAGGAATCAAATCAATTTGATCCTCAATCCCTCTCAAAGGTGGCAATCCCGGGGGTATCTCAGCTGGGAAAACATCCTCATACTCCTGCAAAAGGTTAGTGACAGCAGGAGGCAAAGCACTAGAAGCAATATCACCAAGCGAAAACAAGGCTTGTTTGCATATAAAAGCATAGCAAATATCATCAACAGAAATTTCAGCAAGCTCAGATTTTGTGGCAAGACATGAATGACCTTGTAATTTAATTCCAGCACTCTTAGAACTTGAAGAATCATTAACATTACTTGGTGTAGAATCAGAATTAACAGGTTGCTGAATTTCAGGGCCTTTATTTTTCAAACTAGCAGCTCGTTCTAAATCAGCTTGTACAATTTCAGCAGGGGTCATTGGTAACAAAGTAATTTTAGTTCCTTTATGCATAAAAGTGTACTTATTACTTTTACCATGGTGTACAGCATCATTATCAAATTCTCAAGGTCTACCCAATAAAAGTGAACAAGCTTGCATGGGTACAACATCACAATCAACAGAATCCACATAGGAACCAATGGAAAAAGGAACTCTGCAAGTTCGTATTACCATAGCTTTTCCAGAGTCATTTAACCACTGAATGTAGTATGGATGTGGATGTGGGCGCGTGGTCAAATCAAGCTTCTTAACCACATCAGACCTCACCAAATTGTTACAGCTTCCTCCATCAATGATGACATGTGCTCGACGGTTCTTGATGACGAAGAAAATCTAGAACAAGTTATGTCGCTGCATCATCTCAGGCTGCTGGATTTGTGTGCTAAGCACACACTACACAATAATATTCATGTAGCCTGTGGTATCTCCGACTCCAAGGACGAGGTCACCGCTGGTGGCAGCGACATCCTCCTCCTCATCCTCCACATCGGAGGTGCTCATGTAACCGCCATCATCTGTCGCCACATATGCCCGCCTACTTGGGCAATCTTTCTACACATGGCCAAGACCATGGCAGCGGTGGCACTGAATCCCTGTAGTGCATCGCGTCGAAGCAACAGAGCAGGCACTACTAGCCAGTACCTGCACAGAATTTTTACCTGAGCGTGTAGAAGGGGCAGGGGCTGATCTTGGTGCTGCAGAAACAACACTAGCTGGTGGGGGCGGTCGAAAAGATGGCTTGGGCAACCTCGAAGTCCCCGTCGGCCGTGGTGGGTAGAAATTCCTGGACTTGCTGTACTCCTCAAAAGCTTGGAAAAGTCCCTGTGAGTCTTTCTCTGCAAGCATAGCATACTAGAAACACTGGTTGAGGGTATAAAATTCTTTATAATCAAGGATGTCCTGAATTTCTTTTCTCAAACTAGAATAAAAGCGGCAAATCTGATCCTCTACTTTTTCAACCACAGCACAACGAAGCAAACCCTTCTGAAGCTCACTAAAATACTCCTAAACAGTTTTATCTCCTTGATCTAAATACTGCAGTTTATTACGAATTTCTCTATAAAAAGAAGAAGGAACAATACGATCATGCATTTCTACCTTAAGTTCTTCCCAAGTAGTAGGCAAATCGGTTTCAGCAGCTAGACCACTCCACCAAACAATAGCAAAGTCCTTAAACTCACTAGTGGCTTGTCTAACTCAATGTTGTTCAGGAACAAGGTGGGCATTAAATTTTTGTTCTACCGTCATTTCCCTATCAAGGTAAGCATCACCATCGTACTGACCCAAAAACGAAGGAATTGAAAACTTAATTTTAGCATACGGGTCATCTGGAGCATGGTTACCTTGTGTGCGATGGTTGTGGTTGTGGAAACCACCCATACCTTGAGGGTTACATTACAAATGACGTCGTAACCTTGCGGTCCTTGTAGCTGACCTATCGACGGTGCCATCAGCCTTATACACTGTTGCTTCATCATGATCGTCTTCAACGTCGTTGTTGGTGTTGGTGTTGGTGTTGTTGGTCTTGTGAGCGGTCTCCAATTCGACAACCTGATCGGTTAGCTTAGAGACTCTCTTATCCAACCGCTCAATGCTTTCTCCCAGGTGAAGCTTGGTGATGGCGTCTGTGACGGCCCTGGTGATCGTCTCTGTCAAATCACTCTGAACCGCCTGCAAAGCCTTCTGTAGCTGACTTTGGCTCATGCACTCATCAAATTTTGAGGGTGAAGCACCCTCTCCATCGCTTCCTGACATCAGAAACACCAAAACAGGAAACAAAAAGTGAAGGTTATCCCTACAAAAGTACTAAGCAGTGGTGCCTCTCAACACAGCAAAAGGAAGCTTCTTGCAAAGCTCTTACAAAGTTCTAAAAACAACAAAGCGAAGGATACCAGAGAGCTGTGTTCCACGATTGCAAGGGTTACAAAATAACCTATGTGCTGTCCAGAAGAAGTATGTAGAGCTAGGAAGGCCAAATATATATATATGAGTGGCACACAAATCAAAAAACAGATAGTAACGCTGAATAAGTGCCCAAGTAACTTGTCCCTAGTTGCTGGTCTAACTATGCCCTAGAACAGTAGTGATAGCAAAGAAGAAACAAGGAGACAAAGGCACACAGTCGATAACAGGGGCTAAGTGTAAAACAGCCAAACTCAGAAATTCTAGGGGGCTAGATGGAGCACTAGTAGGAATCCCAAATTTCTTTTTTTTATTTTTTTGATATTTTTTTCCAACTCACTAGCAAACGGGGAGAAACCACAAAAAATTTCAGCTCAAACCGAGCTAGGACGTGCCTACAGAAAATCTTGAAGTTTCAGAAAACGTCGAGTTTCAGCTTGAATCAATTTTTTCTTTATCTTTCCGATTTTTTTTGAATTTTTTGACGAGGGCACATAGGGCGTAGCCAAGTATGGGTCACCTCAACTTTTTGTCAAGAATCTCCTGTAAAAATTTCAGCCGAAACGGACAACCGAGCGAAAAGTTATGGCTGTTTTAGCGAAGGGGTGTCGGAATCGGTATGAAGAAACCCGGGGTTTGAGTGAAACCCGAGTCGGGTTTAGGGTCGGGTAGGGATTTCTTTGGCTAGGTGGATGCAGCGGAAAGTGGAAATTGTGAAAATTGGTCCGAGATGGTGAGGGTGGGTTTAGGGTGGGTTTAGGGTGGGATTAGGGTGGGCGTGTTGATCAATCAACCCTAGCACACAAAGTCGACAAATACGAGGATGGTGAAGGGGATGGCGGCTAGGGTTGCAAGGGAAACACTACTAACGACAAAAACACAAACTAAACCAGCGACTAAACAAGAACTAGGGCACAAACTCAACACTACAGACTCTGAAATTGAAATATGCAAAGGCTAAACACGTGGTTATGGGTGGGGGAAATTTTTTTTTTTGGTATTTTCTGTGGACGATAGGAAGAATACGAAAACAAAACTAAAGGGTAGTGCGAACCTGACAGTGCACCTGAAGCTCTGATTACCACTTGATGTGAACAAAGGTTTCCGATCTTTCGAAAGGTTCTTGGTAAGTTTGATTTGGTCGGAGGCGACACACAAATCGATCCGGCTTCAGAACAGCACATTCTAAACCCCGCAATCGCAGCACGACGTCTCCTCTGGTTATCAACCGTCCAAAGATGATTGACCTCGCCGAGAAGGCTAATCCCTGCCTGTGAATCAAGAACACAAGCAAGAACAATGAAGAATGCAACACAATTGCAGATGTATGATTAAACTCTCGAAGTTGGGGTCTCACAAACCGATGAACGGCGACACTGTTTATGAACAGAATTGATCTAAGCAAAACCCGAACCCTAATGGTGCCGTGGCGGCTGTATATAAAGACCCTAGGGTCGTGCAAGACCCTCTGGACGCGCCCCTAATTGGGCTCAACTAAATACAAAGCCCAAAGGCCAAAAATAGGCGACGCAGCACCGACAAATTTTGGACTCTCTTGTTTCGACGATTTCGGATGACTCCTGATAAATTTTGACATGAGGCCGGCGGCATTGGAAAGGTCTTCTCCTTATCTTTCCGTGCATATGTAGAACGTCCAAATCTGAGTTCGTATGCGTCCTGGATGACTGTTTTAGTGCAGACTGGTCCTGGGCCCCGAAACAGACTCGAAGTCGATTTTGATTGGGCCTCCACTTTGGCTTCCAAGCCCTTGCTGGTCCTCGACGTTCCCAACTCCTTCTCCCATCATCTCCTGGTCCTCTCCATGGTTTCTAATCATAAAATAATCATTAGATAGCAAACCATTCTCAAACATAACATATAGCGAAGAACGTAGGAACGAGCTCACCTCTAAATTTAGTCGTCGTGCACGAGCTCTAGTCATTGGACCTTGCAAGTCTAGAATTAGACGAGTGTTGTGTGTATCCATAGGAGTGATGTCCTCATCAGCTGCTCTGTCTGAGCCTACGTCACCTGAGCGTCCAGCTGCTTAAAGTACTCAAGGTCTACTGGTGACTCAGACCCTCTGTCCTGCCCTACTAGTGGGACTGTAGATGTCTCCTTAGCAACTATCGCCTGAAGAAGAGCAAGGTCATCCACATCTTCCTGAGCGAATCCACGGCGGACAAGATCCTCTGCTACCTCAAATGTGACTAGAGGGTTGTCTGTAGCAGTAGGTGGAGCTGTAGCTGTCTCTGGGAGAGTCTCTGTCTGTGGAGCTGCCTGTGTGGTGTGTACAATCTCTGAGAAGGTCAAACTCCTGATTGGCAACTGCTGGTGAATGGAGGGTCCTACCATCTATGAAGTAGAAGATTGTGTCGGTGAAGAGAACAACACAGAAGCTGAGAAGGCTGACACGGGGGAGAACTGACTCACTAGCAAGAAGGTCTGTCCTGCTCCCCCTGTCGTTAACATCCCTGAGTGTGACATCCCGCTGAACTGAGTAGAAGGGGCCTGGCTGTGTCTACAGCGGATGAAACTGCGGAAGAGTAGAAGGTCCTGGCTGCTGACTGGTCTGCCTCTGAGTCATCTCTGCCATCTGTGTCATGAGAGTGGTTATCAATGCCATCTACTGTCTCTAAAGCTCTGCCTGTCCTCTGATGACCTCCATCATCTGACGTCTATCCTCAGCTGTGCTCTGAATGAACTCACTCAGGCATCCTACAAGTGCTGCTACAGTGATAGCGTCCTTTGACCATGTCCCTGCAGGCTGGGGAGGTGCTCCTATGCTAGCTGACTCAGGAACCACTGTCTCTGGATGAGCTGCCTGCCTATGAGTGACTGGCGGTGACTCCTGCTCCTCCTCTCCCGTCTGCTGACTCGAAGCTGACTGCGATCCCCTGGGACTCGAGGTGAGTAGCTGGTGGTCACCTTAAGGAATGCCTCGTACTGCTCCTCAGTCACTAGTCCCATCCTTCTTCAAAGATAACAGATGTATGGACCATAGACTATGTGACGTCCTCTGATCCTCTCAGAGATAACCTCCTCCATGTCACCGATCAGCAAATCAGCCAAGTCAAACGGCTGTCTCCTCAGTATGGCTGCCACTGCCCACTGTTGTAGAAGGGTAAACTCCTCTCTATACCCAGACCTAGGAATGATAGTCCTGGTGATTATCGCTCTGACCACCTTGGCCTCTACGGTGAGTCTTGCATGACCTCTGTCAAAACCTGGGGTGTATGGTGTTGGAAAGGCAACTGACACCATCTTGTCTGAAGGTAGCATCCCTCCCTGTGGTCTGCGGAGTGGAGCGAGGGTCCCATAGGCACTCCTGTATAGCTGGAAATCTAAAGCTAGAAGTCTGAAGCTAGCTATGAGATCCACCCTGGTCACACGTCGTGGCTGTCCTCTATACAAGAACCAAATCTCTGAACGGTCTCTAGCTACCCATAGTGTCACGTAGAACTCCATCATGATCTCCTCCCTATACCTGTATGGAGCAGTAACTAGCTCTTCTAGCCCTGGCAAGTACGTGAAGTACTGCTCCATGTCAGTGCCTGTGGCCCTCCTCATGGCCAGGTACAGCGTGTACTGCTGTGGCACAAACAGTCCAACCTTGCCCTTCCTAGTAAGGTAGCGTCTCAGTCCCTCATCGATCCTCCTATGAAGACCGGTGCAGTACCTCTCCCCTGTAGCAGGGTCCCTAGGGACTAGAACCCACTACTCGAAGGAGATAAGAAGAAGTGACTTAAGGTCCTTTGCAGGAACCTTTAGAATGTCTGTCTCTCCGGCTGTCTCTACGAGTCTCTACAGCCTCCTCGTGCACACTACATAGGTACACCTTGGGTCTCCTGCCCAGAGAGCAGTCCACTGTTGTTGTGGCTATGCTGTCTGCTCAGTCTCCTCCTCCTCATACTTCATAGACTTTGAGCTCTCCTCCTCGTCTTCTCACTTTTCATGCTGTCTGGAGGATCCCTGCTCCGTAGGTGTCAACGACCTCTCCTGACGAGAAGCTGGAGTACGCTGTGACCAAGCTGGCAACCTTACCCCTGTGTACAGCTCGGTTTTTGTGGTCCTGTGCCTAGTTGATGTAAACAAGGGTTCCCGATCTTCCGATAGGTTCTGATAATCTTGATTAAGGCGGAGGCGATACACAAATCGATCCGGCTTCCGAACGACACGTTCTGAACCCCGCAATCGCAGCACAACGTCTCCTCTGGTTATCAACCGTTCAAGAACGATTAACCTCGCCAAGAAGGCTTATCCTTGCCTACAAATCAAGAACACAAGCAAGAACAACGAAGAATGCAACACAATTGCAGATGTATGATTAAACTCTCGAAGTTGGGGTCTCACAAACTGATGAACGGCAAAACTGTTTATGAACAGAATTGATCTAAGCAAAACCCGAACCCTAATGGTGCGGCGGCGGATGTATATAAAGACCCTAGGGTCGTGCAAGACCCTCTGGACGCGCCCCTAATTGGGCTCAACTAGATACAAAGCCCAAAGGCCAAAAATAGGCGACGCAGCACCGACACAGATTCTGGACTCTCTCTTGTTTTGACGATTCCCGATGACTCCGGATGAATTTTGACATGAGGCCGGCGGCATTGGAAAGGTCTTCTACTTATCTTTCCATGCATATGTAAACGTCCAAATCCGAGTCCGTATGGGTCCTGGGCGACTGTTTTAGTACAGACTGGTCCTGGGCCTCGAAACAGACTCGAAGTCGGTTTTGATTGGGCCTCCACTTTGGATTCCAAGCCCTTGCTGGTCCTCCACGTTCCCAACTCCTTCTCCCATCATCTCCTGGTCCTCTCTATGGTTTCTAATCATAAAATAATCATTAGGTAGCAAACCATTCTCAAAAGTAACATATAGCGAAGAACGTAGGAACGAGCTCACCTCTAAATTTAGTCATCGTGCACGAGCTCTATTCATTGGACCTTGCAAGTCCAGATTTGGAGGAGTGTTGTGTGTATCCATAGGAGTGATGTCCTTATCATGATGACACCGCGCGCTCCAAAGAAGCAGAGACATCAACTATTGATCCATCTTCAGCCATGGTGCTTTGGATCGATCCACAAGTATTGCCTCTAAAACTCCATTACTCAAAAACTCACAAATTCTAACATTTTAACTTTCCCAGGCATCCTCGTCACTGGCCGTCCAGGACCCAACTCCTATTGACTCTTCGACAGCTGATAACCAAGGATCTCCCCTCCCTGAAACAGCGGTAAAAATTGATTACCTTTCAAATCATTTTCTTTGTCTTGCCATTATTTTCTAACATCTCTTTTTCAGGCTCAAACATCTTCCATCAGTCTTCTTCCAGAGATCCGCGCCACCCTTTAGCAAATACGCCAACGACTTGATGGAATTCCAATTGAACAACTTTTGTTGGATGCAACTCCTATCAGACAACGGTATCTGGAAATCAAAGACAAGCTGCCACCTCGCCTTGCCTCAGCACTGCATCCAACAGCCTTCATCGATTTTCATCAACTCCGAGTGCTTGAAGCCAAAACCCGCATTGAACAAAGGTTGGAGCACAGAAGCCAAGCAGAAGCTGATGAGGACATCACCCTTATGGATACACCCAGCACTCCGCCAACCAAAATACAAGTTTATGCGCGACAACTGAATTTACGGGTGAGCTTGTTCCTAATGATTCCTTTATGTGATTTTGAGAATAGATTGCTACCTAATGAATTAATTGTTGTTAGAAACCATGGAGATGATGATGAGATAGCTGGGGAGGTGATTGGAGACGTGATGGGCCAGCAAGGACGTCCAAGCCAAGGTGGAGGCCCAATCAAAACCGACTTCGAGTCTGTTTTGGAGCCCAGGACCAGTCTGCACTAAAACGGATGCCCAGGACGCATACGGACTCAGATTTGGACGTTCTATATATTCCTGGAAAGATAACGAAAAGCCCTTTCCAACTCAACCGGTCCCATGTCAAAATTCGTCTCGAGACGTCAGCAATCACCGAAAGAATTCGACTTCCAGAATCTGTCCTGGTGCTGCGACACCGTAATCGGTCTTTGGGCCATGTATGTAGTTGAGCCCACTTAGGGCTGCGTCCAGGGGGTCTTGCACGACCCTAGGGTCCTCATATACAGCCGCCGCCTCTTCATTAGGGTTTGGGTTTTGCTTAGATCAATTCTGTTCATAAACAGTTTCGCCGTTCATCGGTTTGTGAGACCCCAACTTCGAGAGTTTAATCATACATCTGCAATTGTGTTGCATTCTTCGTTGTTCTTTCTTGTGTTCTTGATTCGCAGGCAGGGATTAGCCTTCTCGGCGAGGTCAATCGTCTTTTAGATGGTTGATAACCAGAGGAGACGTCGTGCTGCGATTGCGGGGTTTCGAACGTGCTGTTCTGAAGCCGGATCGATTTGTGTGTCGCCTCCGACCAAATCAACTTACCAAGAACCTTTCGGAAGATCGGGAACCCTTGTTCACATCAAGTGGTAATCAGAGCTTCAGGTACACCGTTAGGTTCGCCCTTATCCTTATTATTTTGTTCAATCCTAGAGTCCAGAAAATTGCCCTACAAAAATATTTGTTCGTCGTGTTTCCGCTGTCCTACACCCCCCTTGGGCCTTGCAATTTTCAGTTTAGTTTGCTTCTCTGAATTTTAGTCCCTACAAGGTCATTGTATTGTTGGTCTAGTACTTGTTGTTTGGTGTTGTTTGAGTCGTGTGTGTCCTTGTTCATAGACAATCAAGAAAAAAATATCAGATTGTTGCACACATTGAGAGAATAGTACTGCTGGAATTATTTGCACTAAATATTTATTTAACATCTAGCCTTCTATTTTTTGTGTGCAAAATAAACTTAGAGTGTTTTCTGTTGCACGTTGTTCCTTGAGTCAAGAGATTGCTGCACGTTGTTGCATATGAGAATTGTCGGTTCAGTTCTACATGTACATCTATTCCTTACGTAAAGAGTGCAAAAAAGAAAGTTTAGATTTTTTCTTTGTGCTATAAAATTCGCAACTCTTGCTGCAGTTCTATGTCAAAAAAATCATGAAAGAAGTAAAAGGCAAAGAGGTGCTGAAAAAAAAATAAGAAGAAAAAGCCACACCTATAACAAAAGAAAAAAAATAAAAGGAGAAGAGAAAAAAATTCAGAATTGCTTGCAGCCTTTGTGTCCTTTGTTGAGCCATTTGCTTGCTTGCTTGAGCTAGGTCCGAGACAAGTTTAGGCCAGTGACATAGACTAGCTTGGGACTATTATTCAATTTTGCTATTTCTGAATTGAAATTTTGCTAATCCTTGCTACTATAAATTGCCTACCTAGCTCCACATATATCCTTCTGAATAGGCACAGAACTTTGGACCCTCGCAATCGTCGGATCACACTCTCCAAGGTATCCTCTGTTTTGCTACTAAGAATCTTGTAAGAACTCAGTTAGGTGCTGTCATTTGCTTGTTGGGAGTTTCCACCGTGATCAAACAGTGGTGATAGGAAAATATACTCTTGTGTGTTTTCTTGTTTTCTATTAACAATGACAGGTTACAACACCGATGGTGATGAGTCGATGGTGTCAAATGATTTTGATACAAGTGTTGTAGCACAACGAGTGTTTAGTTCTGAAATGGAGAAGGTAGAGCAAAATCAAATGAACAACTTGTTTCAGACTCACTTTGTTGTGAAGGATCGACGTTGTCGTGTCATCATTGATGGAGAGAGTAGCAACAACATCGCAAGCTTGGAATTGGTCGAGAAGCTCGGCTTGACCACACAGCCACACCCGTGTCCATACTACATCCAATGGGTAAATTCTTGTGGTAAGAAAAAGGTAGATAAAATTACACGCATTGAATTTTTTATTGGTTCTTATAAGGATTATGCAGATTTTGATATAGTGCCTATGCAAGCGTGTCATTTGTTATTGAGTAAGCCTTGGATTTCTACAAATAATGCTTTACACAATACCATTGCTAATACCTATTCATTTAAATACAATGATAGAAGAGTTACTCTTAAACCTATGTCTGCTGCTGAAATTTTAGAAGAGGATCAACAAAGACTTGAGAGAAGAAAGAATGAACCATTTAGGAAAGAATGGACTACTTCAAATGTTGCAACACTTACATCAAAATCTGAATTAGATGATGAACATATTTCCTTGCCTCTTGTTACAACTAATATTTTTCAGCATATATACAAAGAAGATGATAGTGGGAACGATAAAGAACAGGTTGTTGCTTCAGGTAAGAGCTTTCTTGATATGATGGATTGTTCCAATAGTCTTGCTATGTCGGAACCTTATGATCATGTTCCTTTGTCACAAATTGATTTACCTAGTGGTCCGTGTGATAAAGAGGAGTTGTGTGTCAATGATTCATTTATACCTTTGCCACAACAAATGAATGAGCTTGATGCTTTTGCTTATGATTCACCCACTAGTGCTGAAATTAAATGTTTAATTTTAGTTACATGTCAAAAGGATGAGCAGAAATTGTTTTCTTCTCTAAATACTTTAGGTTATATTGAATTTGATATTGTTTGTAATCTAAGTACTTTAGAGAAGCAAATGTTTTCTCAAACTAAGTTGCCTTTATTGATAAGAAACATTTTTTATGCTATTGACAACTATGATCATAGAGGTGTATTTATGGTACATAGAGTTTATGTTTGTTCAAATCTGAAACATCCTCTTGGTTTGCAACTAAATGACCAACTAGAAAACTTTAATATCAACTACCATGTCATGTCATCTTTTTCTAGTATTTCTAAGATCACACATTGTCTACCTTGTGATAAGAGTGAGAATGATGCTCATATTGCTGACCAAGTGTTCAAAGAGATTATTAATTTGCACGGAATACCTTCTATAGTAGATTCTCATTGTGATGACAAATTTCATAATGCATATAAATATGAGTTGCATCCCAAGTTTGGGAATAGTTCCACAATTAATATTTCAGATTTGAGACCATACATGGGAGAAAGAGATGAGCTCGAGTCGAGGACGACTCTAATTCAAAAGGGGGAGAATGATGAGGACATCACCCCTATGGATACACCCAGCACTCCGCCAACCAAAATACAAGTTCATGCGTCACAACTGAATTTACGGGTGAGCTTGTTCCTAATGATTCCTTTATGTGATTTTGAGAATAGATTGCTACCTAATGAATTAATTGTTATTAGAAACCATGAAGATGATGATGAGATAGCTGGGCAGGTGATTGTAGACGTGATGGGCCAGCAAGGACGTCCAAGCCAAGGTGGAGGCCCAATCAAAACCGACTTCGAGTCTGTTTCGGAGCCCAAGACCAGTCTGCACTAAAACGGATGCCCAGGACGCATACGGACTCGGATTTGGACGTTTTATATATGCCTGGAAAGATAACGAAAAGCCCTTTCCAACCCAACCGGTCCCATGTCAAAAGTCGTCCCGAGCCGTCAGCAATCACCGAAACAATTCGACTTCCAGAATCTGTCCTGGTGCTGCGACACCGTAATCTGTCTTTGGGCCATGTATGGAGTTGAGCTAACTTAGGGCTGCGTCCAGGGGGTCTTGCACGACCCTAGGGTCCTTATATACAGCCGCCGCCTCTTCATTAGGGTTTGGGTTTTGCTTAGATCAATTCTGTTCATAAACAGTTTTGTCGTTCATCGGTTTGTGAGACCCCAACTTCGAGAGTTTAATCATACATCTGCAGTTGTGTTGCATTCTTTATTGTTCTTGCTTGTGTTCTTGATTCGCAGACAGGGATTAGCCTTCTCGGCGAGGTCAATCGTCTTTTGGACGTTTGATAGCCAGAGAAGACGTCGTGCTGCGATTGCGGGGTTTAGAACGTGCTGTTCTGAAGCCGGATCGATTTGTGTGTCGCCTTCGACCAAATCAACTTACCAAGAACCTTTCGGAAGATCGGGAACCCTTGTTCACATGAGAAGCAGCTGATAAGAAGGCAGCTAAAGAACAAAGCAAATATACTCTTCTAATTTCCAAGTCGACTAATCTTGAGGCGAAGTTGGAAGGTTTGAGGAAAGAACGGGATGAGATCTAGGCAGCACTGGAAGCAAAGAACAAAGAATTAGCTGATGTCAAAACATCTCTTGCCCAAGTACCGAATAAGATCATGGCACAAGAAACTATCATCACATCAGCTTATGAACGAGCTATCCACTTGTGGGACATAGCCTCCAATACTCCTGGGTCGATCGAAGAAGATGTCCTTATTATTACAGAAGTCGATCAGCTTCGCTTCAAGGCCATTGACATTATCGACTTCTACTACCCCCAAGAGCAGATGTATACCAGTGTCCTGTATGCAAAACTCAATATTTTGTCTTGTAACATTTTTTGAACTAAGGGCGATATTTGTGATATCGGCCATCTGAAGACGATGACAACTTCATCGGCTGTGATAACTTTTTTTTTAAACGATATTTTTCATATCTGCCGTGATCAAGCACTCGAGATCACGAGACAACCTAGACATTTGAATGATACTTCCTCAAATATTTGCCATTGAGTGATCTCCAAATTATTGATAAATGTCGACCTTGGTTTGTACCACCTCCTATATTGACTTCTTGTAGTTCATCGGCTGTCATGAATCCCTTTCCCAATTTCCCATCTTTTGCAAATTCCATTGTGGTGCCTGTTAGAGAAACAATTTTGAATTTGACTGGTCCACTACTTCAAGGCGCTGGATAGTAATCTTGACGTAGTCTCCATCCCAAATCTTGCCAGACAAACACTCCATATCATCCGCATGCCATGGAACTAAATTGGCTGATGCGACATTGACGGTTTCATCGGCCGGATCACCTCTGCTTGATCACCAATCTATTGGGCCAGAGACTGGTGCATTGTTGATGGAACACAACACTTGGCATGTATCCAATCACGACCCAATAGAAGGCTCTAGGTACCCTTACCATCAATAACAAAGAAAGTAACCGGCAAAGTTTTACTGCCGATCGTGAGCTCCACATTTAAGACTCCCTTGGCTACAGCAGTATGACCGCCATAATCCCTCGGAATCATATTCGTATCGATCAAGTCGTCCTCAGTTTTTCCCAACTTTCTGACAGTACTGATTGGCATGATATTCACTGCAGCACCTCGATCGGCCATCATCTTTCCCATCGGCATCCCATTAATGAATCCCCTAAGGTATAAAGCTTTTAAATGTTGATGCTTAGATTCATCTGGCCTATCAAACACTGCTTGCTGTGCATCAAATATGAGCTGTGCTGAACTCTCTTCGCCAGCAAACACTTCTTCTTCTTCCAAGGCCATGAACTCTTGCAGCAACATCATCACCATACTCACTGCAGCACTTGACACCTGTACTTGTGATTTCACCTTTGGCCTCTAGACTTTCTTTGATGGCTGATCATCTTCTTCATCATAATAATATTTTCCAACCCTTATTTGTCTGCACCGCATCCTCTGCACTCTGCGCTTCTGGCTTCTAGAAAAAAAATGCCAGATGGACACCATTGATCATTTTGTTCTTGTTCCTGCATCTCTTCATCGATTTCTTTGTCCAACTTAACCTCTTCATCCACCTTTTTTGTTCCAAGTCGATCAAACACAGAGACCCTACGATGTCGATCGGTTGAACCCACTATCGACTCTTTAGAATCGTTTGCACGATATTGATGCCGATGACCTACCATAACTTTCTATACATTTGCTCCGCGTATCTATTACATCCAAGATAGTTGTCGATTGATGACAATTTCATATAGTCATCCTAGCAGTATTGAAAGAAAGGGCACTCCCACTGTAGATCGACTTGTGATTCCTTTACTTCTCTGTCCCTCTTTTTCTGAAATCGCTTAATAAAGGCTTCAACATTATTGATACCAGCCATACTGACATTTGCTGGGAAAGGATGTCCATCTATCTTCATTGCACCTTTCATAAATTTTATTTTACCCAGCTTGATTGCCATCTGAATCTGCCTCCTGAAAGCTTTACAGTCATTAGTATTATGAGACAGCGAGTTATACCACTTGCAATACCTCTTCTTCTTCAAATCTTTGGCAGGCGGGATCACATGGTTAGGTAGCAATTGAATATGCTTCTCCTGTAGCAACATATCAAATATCTTATCGGCCTTGGTGATATCAAAATCATATTTTTCTTCTGGCTCGTTGTGCTTCGCCCATGGGCACGATAACACATTCTTGTTTCTACTCCATTCAGCCATGTCGACTTCTTCAGCTTCTCCATCATATTCAGATTCATACTTATTATAATTGACTTGAATTGGCCTTGATTGTGCCCCCTGAGTGAAGTTCTCCTGGATCGACACCTTCTGCACTAACTGGGACAGACTTTCAAATTCAGCCGAAGGAAACTTCTCTCTTAGCGGTGCAACTAAACCATTGAATGTTGTTTCTGCCATCTGATTATCAATCAATTGCAGGCTCAAACATTTGTTGTGCATATCTCTAAATCTCTTCACATAATCATGTATAGACTCCCCAGCCTTCTGCCTCACAGCAATCAAGTCGGACAACCTCAACTCTCTAGTCTTAGCAAAGAAGTACTTATGGAATTTTTGTTCAAGATCGGCCCAAGGAATAACTGAATTTGGGGGCAACAATGCGAACCAAGAAAATGCCAATCCAGACAATGATAATGGAAACAACCTGATTTTCAATGCTTTAGGATTACCAACTTCTCCACATTGTACTGAAAATCGGCTGATATGCTCAACATTGGTAGTGCTATCTTGTCCAGTAAACTTGGTGAATTCTAGTGGCCTGTATCGACTCGGCATAGCTATCAAATCATAACTTGGCGGATACGGGGGTCGATACATATACATTTGCTGTTTCGGCTTTAGTCCAAACTGTTCCCTCATTACCTAAGCAATCTTCAAAGCCTAATCATCAGTCGGCACATTGACATTTGGTATAGTCGATGCAGGACCAGATGCTGGCATTGGTGAGCCAAAATTAACAACTGTATGCTGGCGTCCTAATTCTCCTAGTAGATAAGGTGACGATGGCATCCCAAACATACTAGGCTCAACATTGGCGTAGTGCTATATGTGATATTTGGTTCTGTTACTTCTTGTCTATAATGTTGTGGCTGTGTTTGTGGAGTAGTCCTTTGTAATATTATCCTCCGAGGTGTTCTTCCCACTGTACCACCATCAACGCTCTTCAGAGGTGGAGTATCCTCAGAAGGAGATGTCCTTAAACCCGTAACGGGATCTGACATGTTCGCACTTGGCTGCTATGGAGTGGATGTTTCTATTGCAGGCCGATGAGTATCCCCAGATATGCGAAAATACACCGGCCCACGAGGTGAATCTTCATATAAGCACCCCTCCATAGTCTGAACGATTAAGGTCCTCAATGTGTTAACCAATACAGGTGACTGATTAATTAATGCATGGCGTACAGCTGTATGAATCATATTGTTCAGAGTTGCCTCATCGATAATTTCCATTGGCTTGTTGGTGAATGATTCTTTTGTTCCATCTTCAATCAAGGCGGCAACTGGTAACTTTCCTTTCTGAATGATCTTGCTATGCTTTGTCTTGCTAAATGTTCCCAATAGAAGGTTTTCATACTCAGCCATCCTCTGATTAATTTTTGCTTTTGCCTCATCACTCAGATCGTCTTTATTGACCGACAGCATATTCTCAATCTTTAGATCAGCACTGACGTCATGCTTAGGGAGAGGATTGCCGTCTTTTGGAATTCCGAGTTCAGACATGTTGTAGATCTTTGGAGTTCGTTGGTCCCACCGAGCGTGCCAAAAAGCGTGTTAACGCGAAAATCACACACGTGCCCTGGGAGATCTGCTTAGCTCTAGTGCAAGCTCAATATAGAAACCGGGGCGTGCCAGTCGATTTTCCTTGCAAATCGACAAAGAAAGCAAACGTTCAGATTCCACGGGTCACCGTCCTAGGACAGGCCGATGAAGAAAGCCGATGATCACTATTAGTGAAAACCAGCCGATGGCTATAAACAACAAATAATATTAAAATAAACTAATCGGCTGATTCATATTGACTTGTTGGCAACTCAATAAATTATTATAAAATAAAGCATAAATGGTGTTGATAGGAATCAAACTAAAAGAATAGAGTTGATGGACTTATGATAGATATGCTAAAACATGCTCTGTTGATGAAGTGAAGTCGATATGCCAGAGTCGATGGAAGTATAGTAATCATGCACAGAACTCTGCCTATTGATAGGTGCTAAGTCGATAGATCTAATAGCTGGTATTGCAAATATGCCTTAAATTTATAGATCTAGTCTTGCTAAACAAAAGGGGACAATCGACTTCTAATATACATCAGTAAATAGGCACAACACTGAGAAGTCGATTGAACCGTGATAACCTGTCGGCTAAATGTCCCGACAGAACTCTATCAACTCTGCCTATAAACAGATCAAACCTAACCCTATTAGCCTAGCAAGAGATCAAAATCAATGCAGCCTTGCTGATCCGAACAAATCAAACTTAATTGAGACAATGTTCAAACACATTTAATAGAGCTAGGTTTAATATAATAATAGATAGAATTGATCGAGTGACTCAAATAATAGATCTAAATCCCAGTTTATAAAATCAATAGAAATCGCATAAGATCGGGCCTAACCGAGATAGTATTGCAATTTAAATTGATAATACAAACTAAATAAAGACCCAATTACCAGATAACTAGCAATTTCAAAGATAACAACTAGAATATTAACTTAATGAGGAAGTACTAGATGGAGTCAATGGAATTACCGAGGGTGACTAATCCAAGTCTCTCATCGAGATCGGAGCCAATGCAGCCCACGCGAGACGAGGATGTCATCGAAAAAAAGTTTGGCGATGCGCTGAATTGTATTGAACGAAGGTGTTGTCTTTTCCGTACTGATCCTATTAAAGGGGTTCTGACCCGATTCAGTCAGGACTCTCAAACCGATTCGGTAATCAAATTCTAAACTATAAAATAGAAAAGAGATATAATAAATCTATTGGGCCCACTTTGTTCCTTTCGGTCGTTGAGCTTCGCTAATCTCCAGCCGATTCTTGCCTTCGTGCCGTTGACCACTGGGACCGGTCAAAATTCAGTGTCAACAACCCGTCACTTGAGAATATCCCTTAGCTACTAGGCGAGCCTTGTTCTTGACAATTGCCCCTTTCTCATCTTGCTTGTTCTTGAAGACCCACTTGGTACCAACCATATTGTGATTCTTGGGTCTGTCAACCAATTCCCATACTTTGCATCTCTTGAAGTTATTCAATTCTTGTTGCATAGCCATTATCCACTTGTGATCATCCATAGCTTCATCAATGGTAGTGGGTTCAATCATCAAAACAAAAGAGAAGTTCTCAATTGCAACATTTGCCTCCTCATCATTTCCTTCACTCACATAGTTGGGCTTGTATTGATTTCTCCTTGTCCTAACACCTTGAGATGAACTCTCAATGACCAAATCACGTGAGTGATCCTTGTTGATGGCCTTGGGTCTAGGATGATGTTCTTCTTGAGTGGAAGGAGCTCTAGGTGAAGTATCTTGTGCATCATGGATTGCTCGCTCTCTTGAGACATGAGTGTCTTGGATTCTTAGTGAGGTGTGAGAATCACTCATATGCTTTGTTGTTTTGGAGCTAGAGCATGGTGAGGATGTGGGGCTGTTGTGTGAGGAGCTTGGAGAGGTGGCTCGATGTGAAGTATGTGGGAAGGCACTCTCAATGAATCTTGGGAGGAGCTAGTGGGAGAGGCAATGGCATCTTGGTTTGGTTCTTGCACCTCGGAGGAAGAGGTTGGTTGAGGTGGTGGAGTTGAGGACTCATCAATATCACCATCATTTGCCTCATGGGGTAAAAGCTCGCGGACGGGCATGTTTCTCAAGGCATCCTTCAAAGGCTCATCTCTAATGTTTACTTCATGAAACTCATCTCCTTTCTGAAAACCATTTGACTCATGAAATTGTACATCATAAGATTCTTCCACACATCCTGTGGCTGAGTTGTAGACCCGATATGCTTTGGAAGTCCCTGAATACCCAACAAGAATGCCTTCATCAGTTCTGCTTTCAAATTTCTAGGGCTTCCTCCTCTTCTTGAGAATGTAGCAAGTGCAGCCAAAGACCCGAAAATAGGAAACATTTTGTTTCCGTCCAACCAATAGCTCATATGGTGTCTTCTTATACCACCGATGGTGGTAGACGCAGTTGGAGGTGTAGCATGCTATGTTGATTGCTTCAGCCCAAAACCTCCCTTGAGTTCCATACTCATCCAACATGACACGAGCAAGGGTGATGAGTGTCTTGTTCTTCCTCTCCACTACTCCATTCTGCTCAGGAGTATATGTAATGGAGAATTCATGCTTGATCCCCTTCTTGTCACAGTATTCCTCCACTGTTGTGTTCTTGAATTCAGTCCTATTGTCACTTCTTATCTTCACAATGCTAGCCTTGAATTCATTCTATGCTCTCCTTGAAAATTTTCTGAAGATGTCACTTGCTTGAGACTTGTCCACAAGAAAGAAAGTCCAAGTGTATCTTGTGAAGTCATCCACAATCACCAAGCAATATAGATTCCCTCCTAGACTCTTGTAATGTGTTGGCCCAAACAAGTCCATGTGCAAGAGCTCTAGGGGACGAGGTGTAGACATGAACGATTTTGTGGGATGAGATGTTGCAACTTGCTTCCCAGCATGACAAGCACTACACAATCTGTCTTTCTCAAAGATGACATCCTTGATTCCTTTAACTAGATTCCTCTTGACCACTTTTCTGAATTGATTCATTCCAACATGTGCCAGTCTTCTATGCCATAACCATCCTTTTGTAGCCTTGGTGAATAGGCAAGTACTTGGTGGCACATTGCTTGATTTGAAGTCCATAACATACAAGTTTCCATGCCTCACTCCATGAAATGATAGTCCCTTATTTGCATTTTCAATCTTTGCACCATCCTCATAAAATGTGCACTTGAAACCCATGTCACAAAGCTGACCGATAGACAGGAGGTTGAAGTTGAGGGTTTCCACAAGAAAAATCTTGGAGAGATGGAGATCCTCAGTAATGGCCATCTTGCCTGATCCTCTAACTCTCCCCTTTGAGTTATCCTCTAAAGTCACCTTCTCACTATCTTTGTCTTCATCAATGGTGGTGAACATGGTTGGCTTCCCGGTCATGTGTTGAGTGCACCCACCGTCAAGTATCCAATGAGTACCTCCACTTTTGTAGTGGACCCTAGTGGTAGCCATAAGACAAGAACTAGAGGAAGAAGGGTTAGTATCCAAAGCATTACTTGATTGACTAGCACTAACCTCATCACGTCGAACGATAAGACCATCCTCATAGATAGGGATCCTTACAATCCCTTTCTAAAGTATCCTCCTGATGGGATAGTGAGGAGCACGATACCTCCAATGTCCATGACCATCCCCCATGTGTATGTCATCCAGGTCGATGTAGTAGTGGGGAGGATCATAGTGGCCAGTGACGTGCTCAAGCATATGTCCCACTTGTGAGTGGAGTACAAGTATTATCTCCATGGCCTTCTCAATTGAGAGCTCATGCCTTCTGTCGACTACCTCTTCAAGTAAGAAACCCCTCTCAGGAGCTGTGATTTGTTGGAGGAGCTTGGCAATCACTTCAAGTGGAGCAATCCTTACCTCTGAAGAAGTTTATCCTGCACACTAAATCATAAATCCCCAAGAAAGTATCACAAAGGTCATCATTCGGATTTCTCACAACTTCATCAAATTGGAAGAAGAACTCCTGTTATCGAGCTCGACGCATGCGCCAGAGTCGATCTGGTGAAGCCGTAGTGGTGAGATCGATCATCTCAAATGATCGAGCGAGCAATGTAGTTGGCGCTCCCCTCACACCAATGTGTGGTCCACTGGATGTTCTTGGAGTAGAACTTATAATGACACTTGAGGTAGAGCTTCACGAAGTGCATGATGAGGGTCTTGATCCGAAGCGGTTGTAGAAGCTGTTGCAAGGCAATCTTGTGGAGGGATCAAAGAAGTTTGCACTCAAAGCTACTTCTTTCCCATTGCTTGAAGATGCTCCACTAAACGCCTTGAATTTATTCTTTCCCGCCGAGCTTGCGGTGATCTCCTCATCCTTGAAGAGTAGCCCAATCACATCATCAACATAAAGATTCTTGTCCATGATGAGATCAAGAGTGATGTAGAGGAGCTTGCTGTTAGGGAGCAAGGTGAGGATCTTCTCGACAATCAATATCTTGGGAAGCTCGAAAGTAGTCGTTGCAATTCTGCCCATAGTACCTCGCAAGCGAATAAGAGAGTCAAGTAAGTCATCATTCTTATTAGCACGAAAAGCAAAGAACTCCTTAACAAGTGAGTCACTAGCATGATAAATAAAAAGCTCACAATCATCATCAATCCTAGTCATGCTAGTGGAGCAAGCAAGATCAAGAGACACATCGTCAATCATTACATTAGGCACACTAGTAGAGCAACCTATCAAGTAAACACAGGAAGAATCTAGGCACTCACTAGAACTAGGCACATCCACACAATCATACTATCATCATATACATGACTATCGATAAAGGTATTGGCAAAGTTCACAAGAGTATCCATGAAATCATCTGGAATCATGGCATTTAGGTAGCTTTTCAAGCGATCCTTCCATGAGCCATGACCTGGCCCCAAATGGGATGACATCCCAACTCAATACGGTCACTACTCAAGGCGGTTAAACCCTATGATGAGCACTTGGCTCTGATACCACTTGAAAGGACCGAGTGACCGAGAGGGAGGGGGGGGGGTGAATCGGGAAGTCGCTATATGTACCAAATTTGCCAATTTCTAAAATCGACCAGTCAAAACAACTCCTACACAATCCTAGTGACGATCACACTAGCAAGATAATAAACCTATAAAAAGAACAACAACCTAAGCATACTAGTGGATCATATAAAAGGAAATACAACTCCTATGCAAGCTAGTGATGAAGTATGGAAGCTAAGCACTACTAGCAAGTAAAGAAGTCTATTCATGAAAGACCACTAGGTACTCAACTAGAGCAAGAAAATCATACAAGCATGAATAGCGCGGTATGTAAATGTGGAAAGTAAAGCATCATACTAAGGAGTAGAGTAAGAGATAGCTCATGATTTTTTTCTCGAGGTCTCGGAAGCATGGCGCCTTCCCCTACTCCTTGTTGGACCACTCCCACTATGTCACAACCCCCTTGGACCGAAGTTCCCATCACCAAAGTGGAGTTCTCGCCCACGAGTCCGCAATCACTCCCGGATGGAAGACACGGTTGCATCACCGCTGCCACCAAGGCACAAGCTCGCCTCCCTCGAGAACTTGCCGGACTCCCCGAGCCGACACGGGCGCTCACTGTTGATGCCTCTTTCACCGGCGGGCTCAAACCATGTACAAACGTGTGATGGCCTTCACAACCGATCACGATAGGCTCGATCACTGACACCTAACTGGTCTAGGTCTCACCACAGACCAAGAGTAACAACCTAGATCACACCCTCAAGGACATCCTAGCCTTAGATGTGCATCAATGCTCGAGTTACTCTCACTAGCACTCTCAAGATATCTCCTCCTAGTGCTCTCCTCTTTGCCTCTTGGCTCTCACCAAATGCTTCAAGCAATTCCACTGGCCAAGAGAGGTCTCCAAGACCCCATCAATGAAGTTATATAGGCTTCCAACCTCCAACTGACCGTACAGTCCAGTCAGTGGAGAAGTCAGGAGTGTGCAGAGTCGTTGGTGCCAGAGTCTGCAGTGACCGGACGGTCCAGTCAGGCAGTGACCGGACAGTCCGGTCAGTACACCCAGAAGACTGATTTCGTGGAGCAACGGCTAGTTGGAGGTCGAAAGCCTATATAACATTGTTGCTGGGGTCTTGGAGACCTCTCTTGGCTAGTGGAATTGCTTTGAGCATTTGGTGAGAGCCAAGAGGAAAAGACAGGAGCACTAGGAGGAGATATTGCATATCTTGAGAGTGCTAGTGAGAGTAACTTGAGCACTGATGCACATCTAAGGCTAGGGTGTCCTTGAGGGTGTCACATAGGTTGTTACTCCTTGTCTATGGTGAGACCTAGACTGGTTAAGTGTCGATGATCAAGACTATCGTGATTGTTTGTGAAGGCCGTCACATATTTGTATACGGTTTAGCCTGCTGGTGAAAGGGGCATCGCTAGTGAGCACCCGTGTCGGCTCGGGGAGTCCGACAAGTTCTCGAGAGAGGCGAGCTTGTCCCTTGGTGGCAGCGGTGACGCGCACCGTGTCTTCACTCTGGAGTGATTGCGGGCTCATGGGCGAGAACTCCACATTAGTGGCGGGAGGGACCAGAACTTCGGCAGGAGTGGTCCAACGAGAATTGGGGGAAGGCGCCATCCTTTCGGGACCTCGGGGAAAAATATTGAGCATTCCTTGACCCCCTCTTTACTCTTGCGCAATTGTGTGCTCTAGTAACTAGGTTGAATTGTGCCTTGCATAGGCTAGTGTATTTAGGTTCCGCGCTTGCTTTCATCATGAACACTAGCATGTGTAGGGTCTTGGCCTCTTAGAATTGTTAGGTTACAATGATTGCTAGGTTCAAGTAGTGTTAAGTAGTAGTATTCAGACTTATGGTCGACTTACCGATTCACCCCCCCCCCTTTCAGTACTCCTCGGTCCTTACACATAGTATAAGGGATTAGGAGTATTATTCTAGAGATTTAAGCCCACGGATTAGGAGTATTGTTCTAGAGATGTAGGCAGTAGGTGGTGACAGTCCTATCTGTCCTTTGGAACCCCCCACGTTTGGCTATGCAATAGGCTCTTGGACGGAATCGTACTGTGGATGCGGGGGAAAACCGGATGCCCAGGGTGTGATGATCTGATTGTCTTGCATTGTCTTGTGTCTATATAATAGTATATAATATAGAATATCTAACTATATAAAAGCAACATAGGAACTTAGCTCTTTATTTGTCCTTCTCCACAAAACTATTATTTATCTAATTTGAGCATGCTATCTATGTGTACCATTGCCTACGCAATCGTGGTTTCATCCACACCAGGGCATATGACGATGACCTACTCTCCACTATAGGTATGGACTCCGAGTTCCTTTCTATTTGGAAAGCATTAGGTTGGACCGAATTTGCATACATCATAGAGGAGGGTTCGCGCCTCCTCACTATCTAGTTTTTGTGCATCTTGCTAAAAGATAACGATGGGGTACTTCTCCGCTTGTTGGGGAAGGAATACCGTCTCAACTAGAAAGAACTTTGCATCATTCCTAAGTATAAAAGTTATTGCAACACTGACTTAGAAGGTGCAAGCATGGGTTTTGAAAAGGGATCTTTTTGGCAAAGGATTCAGGGGAGTTTTCTTGTGAACGTCTTAGGACGAGTGATATTCACAACCCAACTCTACAACTATGGCATAGGTGGCTTGCTATGACTTGTTTCCCTAGACAAGAAATTAGACCTATCTGTAATGACAAATTGCATGTCTTGTTTGCTGCAATTGCTAAAATTCCTATTGCTCCTGTTGAAGCTATGATTGGTCAATGGTTAGATTATATTAAAGGATCAGGACCCATTGAATAACTTCTTTAGTAACGCATATTTTTGCAGGGGTCAGGGCTTTATCTAATGCTAGATTCGATTATATTTCTGAGCCCCATCCTAGATAGATTATAAATTTCTTGAGGACGGTCACACTTTAAAGAAGGGTCCCGATGGTTCTATTATCTTCTATTACCTCGGCTATACAAACGAAATCCCGTTTCCAACCCCGAGGTATCATTTGTATAGTTGTTGGGAACTAACCATACAGCTACAGAGAGAAGGAATGCCTGGCAGGTGCGCCGATTGACATCAAGAAGCACGAAGCGTGCCTCCACTAGCGTAGCCAGAACTACACCACCAGTCCATGATTACACTACATGCTCAGAACATTCTGCCGACCCCGCTTGGATGTTCACGGCACACCAGTATGAGACTGGAGGTTCGTCTTGGCAACAAGCTAGTAGTGCACAATGGGGACATGGCCCCAAGTCGATCGGGACGTCTCCACATCACGGTGGATGTCACTCATTTTCAAGCTTTAGTCATCATGACTGTGGTTCAGAAATGAGGGGTCTCACGAGGAGGATGGACGATCAAGATGTGAGAACAAGGGAAATGCAAAACACCCTTGCTACTCACGCACAGACAACCAGAGAGAGGCAGCAGCACAGTGACGACCAATTTTGTCACCTCCAGGAACAGCTACGAGAGCACCATGACTACATGGCGGGATACTACCATTGGAGAGGATTTAATCCTAACCAATAGCCGTGAGCAAGAGCAAGCTTGGAAGAGCATCCCCGCCAAGGTCACTTGTATTTTTCATTTCTTTCTTTGTTTTTCTTTGTTGGAATTACCCTCATAAAACAAAATAAAAATTTGTTAAAAAGAACAAAAATATTAGTTTGTTATGCATGCTAGGGATGTTCATGCTTTCATAATGAGATGGTGAATAGTTGCTCTGTTTTATCTTTTTATAGTCCCTCATATACAACTTAGTACTCTCCCAATTTTTGAGTTTGTTGGCTAAACATGCTTGCCTTGGACTTGAATACTTGTGGGTTGCAAAGTGCATGATCTAAATCCGGGTTGTTGTAAAGCATGATATGGTTAGAATAGGGTTGCTATGACCTTTGTCCCAAAGTGAAGCTTAACATCCGGAGATTTTGTTTTTCAAAATGATAAAATTGAAAAGTTCCTCAGTGATGAAAATTCCTACCACGGCCATATGTTATACTTCATTGCAAAACCTTCCACATATGCTGCTTGTTTTCACATTGAGCTTTATCAAAATGCTTGCAACCTTTGTGAGATCCATTTCATGCTTTTATGATCGAGATTCACATAGACATCCACCATTATTTGCTAATACTCCTACACCAGGAGATAGCAATACCATTCCATTGCAGCCACCACCATATGCATAGCTTCTATTCCGGAAGTGAGCAAAATAAATACTCCTTAAAATCATGTTATGACTCTCTCTTAATTGGTTGCATGGAAGGCAGGGCTATCAAAAATAGAATAAATGCTTGCTCTCAATCTTGAGCATGATTAAAAAAAGAGAGAAGAAGAAAAAGAAATAGCCATGCCCAAGTGCTAATTAAAGAGACAGCCTACTCAAAAAGGAGTATCCACCATTCCATCATCATCCCACCAAACTCCACACGCATGCACATCTTGATCAAATTGTATGACTAGTTTCTCCGTGGGTTCAGTCTTATGGTTTAGCAATACATGTGTTACAAGTATGTCTCATTTATTCTTACCTAGAGCTTCACATAAGCCTTATTTAGAGGTAGGAACAAAAATAGGCAACTTCAATGCCTTGGTAAGGATTTACACACATTGAGCGACCGAGTGAATGCCTTAGTTTTATTTGCTAAAATCTTTTGAAAAACTCTGGACAAAAAGTGGAACATAGGGATGAGAGAATGGAGTCCTACAAAATACCATTTTGTCTTTCAACCACCCAAAATGAAGAGAAGCCAAAAGCCCCACAGGGACTATGGTAAAAAGGGTGAGTTACCAAATGCCAACTTATTCAATTAAAGGTAGAGTATTTTGTTGTGCACTAGATACTATTGGGGAATATAAAACATTGTAGCAACTCCTGATCAACAACCTAAAGTTCTATCTTTGCATCGGGACGAGCAAATGTTCAGCTTGGGGGAGTTTGTTGAAGGTCGTTAATATCATTTCCGACCATCAACATTACTCAAAATAAAGAAGGATTGCATATTCCCACCATGCATGTTAGTTAGAATTAATAAATATCTACGATTACTTGGAGAATCACTGACATGCAGGAGAAATATCAAAAGAGAGGATAAAACACACCCATCTGGCGAAAAAACACAACTTCCACCAATCAGAGCTCCCCAACTAAGACTCCCATGGATTGACTGGCCCACTTACAGACGCAAACCAAATTAACAATCGACCTTACAGTGTGATGGGGTAGGGGGACCCACGTGGCAGGCCACTAGAGGTGGCAGCACCCGACGGGACTCCCCCCTGTTTGGCCGAACGGTGAGTGGCCCCCTGGTGCATGGCTGCCACGTGATGGCTCCCGGTGACTCCCCAATGATGGTTGTGCATGTTTAGTGGTAATTACCGACTCTAGGAACTGACTTTGGGCAGTATAAATAGAAGGAAGAGGCTGATGAGGGCATCACTCCTATGGATACACACAACACTCCTCCAATTCTAGACTTGCAAGATCCAATGACTAGAGCTCGTGCACGACAACTAAATTTAGAGGTGAGCTCGTTCCTACGTTCTTCGCTATATGTTACTTTTGAGAATGGTTTGCTACCTAATGATTATTTTATGATTAGAAACCATGGAGAGGACCAGGAGATGATGGGAGAAGGAGTTAGAAACATCGAGGACCAGCAAGGGCTTGGAAGCCAAAGTGGAGGCCCAATCAAAACCGACTTTGAGTCTGTTTCGGGGTCCAAGACCAGTCTGAAATAAAACAGTCACCCAGGACGCATACGGACTCAGATTTGGACGTTCTACATATGCACGGAAAGATAAGGAGAAGACCTTTCCAATGCCGCCGGCCTCATATCACAATTCATCCGGAGTCATCGGGAATCGTCGAATCAAGAGAGAGTCCAGAATCTGTGTTGGTGTTACGTCGCCTATTTTTGGCCTTTGGGCTTTGTATTTAGTTGAACCCAATTAGAGGCGCGTCCAGAGGGTCTTGCACGACCCTAGGGTCTTGATATACAGCCGCCGCCACACCATTAGGGTTTGGGTTTTGCTTACATCAATTCTGTTCATAAACAGTGTCGCCGTTTATCGATTTGTGAGACCCCAACTTCGAGAGTTTAATCATACATCTGCAATTGTGTTGCATTCTTCATTGTTGTTGCTTGTGTTCTTGATTCGCAGGAGGGGATTAGCCTTCTCGGCGAGGTCAATCATCTTTGGACGGTTGATAACCAGAGGAGACGTCATGCTACGATTGCGGGGTTTAGAACGTGCTGTTCTGAAGCCGGATCGATTTGTGTGTCGCCTCCGACCAAATCAACTTACCAAGAACCTTTCGGAAGATCGGGAACCCTTGTTTACATCAAGTGGTAATCAGAGCTTCAGGTGCACCGTCAGGTTCGCACTACCCTTTAGTTTTGTTTTCGTGTTCTTCCTATCGTCCACAGAAAATACCAAAAAAAAAATTTCTCCGCCCATAACCACGTGTTTAGCCTTTGCATATTTCAATTTCAGAGTCCGTAGTGTTGAGTTTGTGCCCTAGTTCTTGTTTATTCGCTGGTTTAGTTTGTGTTTTTGTCGTCAGTAGTGTTTCCCTTGCAACCCTAGCCGCCATCCCCTTCACCATCCTCGGTTTTGTCGGCTTTGTGTGCTAGGGTTGATTGATCAACACGCCAACCCTAATCCCACCCTAAACCCACCCTCACCACCTCGGACCACTTTTCACAAATTCCACTTTCCGCTGCATCCACCTCGCCAAAAAAATCCCTACCCGACCTCAAGCCCAACTCGGGTTTCACTAAAACCCTCGGGTTCTTCATAACCGATTCCGACACCCCTTTGGTAAAACAGGCATAACTTTTCGCTCGGTTGTCCGTTTTGGTTGAAATTTTTACAGGAGATTCTTGACAAAAAGTGTGTCCACGTCAAAAAATTAAAAAAAAATCGGGAAGATAAAGAAAAAATTCATTCAAGTTGAAACCCGACGTTTTCTGAAACTTCAAGATTTTCCGTAGGCCACGTCCTAGCTCTATTTGAACTGAAATTTTTTGTGGTTTCTCTCCCATTGCTAGTGAGTTGGAAAAAAATATCAAAAAAAAAATTAAAAAAAAAATTTGGGATTCCTACTAGTGCTCCATCTAGCCCCGTGGAATTTTGAGTTTGGCTGTTTTACACTTAGCCCCCTGTTATCGACTGTGTGTCTTGGTCTCCTTGTTTCATCTTTGCTATCACTACTGTTCTAGGACATAGTTAGACCAGCAACTAGGGACAAGTAACTTGGGCACTTATTCAGCTTTACTATCTGTTTTCGATTTGTGTGCCACTCACATATATATATTTGGCCTTCCTAGCTCTACATACTTCTTCTGGACAACACATAGGTTATTTTGTAACCCTTGCAATCATGGAACACTTCTCCCTGGTATCCTTCGCTTTGTTGTTTTTAGAACTTTGTAAGAGCTTTGCAAGAAGCTTCCTTTTGCTGTGTTGAGAGGCACCACTGCTTAGTAGTTTTGTAGGGATAACCTTCACCTTTTGTTTCCTGTTTTGGTGTTTCTGATGTCAGGAAGCGATGGAGAGGGTGCTTCACCCTCAAAATTGGATGAGTGCGTGAGCCAAAGTCAGTTACAGAAGGCTTTGCAGGCGGTTCAGAGTGATTTGGCAGAGACGATCACCAGGGCCGTCACCAAGCTTCACCTGGGAGAAAGCATTGAGCGGTTGGATAAGAGAGTCTCTAAGCTAACTGATCAGGTTGTCGAATTGGAGACCGCTCACAAGACCAACACCAACACCAACACCAACACCAACACCAACAACGACGTTGAAGACGATCATGATGAAGCAACGGTGTATAAGGCTGATGGCACCGTCGATAGGTCAGCTACAAGGACCGCAAGGTTACGACGTCGTTTGCAACGTAACCCTCAAGGTATGGCTGGTTTCCACAACCACAACCGTCGCACACAAGGTAACCATGCTCCAGATGACCCGTATGCTAAAATTAAGTTCTCAATTCCTTCGTTTTCGGGTCAGTACGATGGTGATGCTTACCTTGATTGGGAATGACTGTAGAACAAAAATTTAATGCCCACTTTGTTCCTGGACAACATAGAGTTAGACAAGCCACTAGTGAGTTTAAGGACTTTGCTATTGTTTGGTGGAGTGGTCTAGCTGCTGAAACCGATTTGCCTACTACTTGGGAAGAACTTAAGGTAGAAATGCGTGATCGTTTTGTTCCTCCTTCTTTTTATAGAGAAATTCGTAATAAACTGCAGCATTTAGATCAAGGAGATAAAACTGTTCAGGAGTATTTTAGTGAGCTTCAGAAGGGTTTGATTCGTTGTGCTGTGGTTGAAAAAGTAGAGGATCAGATTTGCCGCTTTTATTCTGGTTTGCGAAAAGAAATTCAGGACATCCTTGATTATAAAGAATTTTATACCCTCAACCAGTGTTTCCAGCATGCTATGCTGGCAGAGAAAGAATCACAGGGACTTTTCCAGGCTTTTGAGGTGTACAGCAAGTCCAGGAATTTCTACCCACCACGGCCGACGGGGACTTCGGGGCTGCCCAAGCCATCTTTCTGGCCGCCCCCACCAGCTAGTGTTGTTTCTGCAGCACCAAGATCAGCCCCTACCCCTTCTACGCGCTCAGGTAAAAATTCTGTGCAGGTATCGGCTAGTAGTGCCTCCTCTATTACTTCGACGGGACGCACTACAGGGATTCAGTGCCACCGCTGCCATGGTCTTGGCCATGTGCAGAAAGATTGCCCAAGTAGGCGGGCATATGTGGCGACAGATGATGGCGGTTATATGAGCACCTCCGATGTGGAGGATGAGGAGGAGGATGTCGCTGCCACCAGCGGTGACCTCGTCCTTGGAGGAGGAGATACCACGGGCTACATGAATATTATTGTGCAGCGTGTGCTTAGCACACAAATCCAGCAGCCCGAGATGATGCAGCGACATAACTTGTTCCAGATTTTCTTCGTCATCAAACACCGTCGAGCACGTGTCATCAATGATGGAGGAAGCTGCAACAATTTGGTGACTTCTGATGTGGTTAAGAAGCTTGATTTGACCACACGCCCACATCCACATCCATACTACGTTCAGTGGTTAAATGACTCTAGAAAAGCTAAGGTAAAACAAACTTGCAGAGTTCCTTTTTCCATTGGTTCCTATGTGGATTCTGTTGATTGTGGTGTTGTACCCATGCAAGCTTGTTCACTTTTATTAGGTAGACCTTGGAAATTTGATAATGATGCTGTACACCATGGTAAAAGTAATAAGTACACTTTTATGCATGAAGGAACTAAAATTACTTTGTTATCAATGACCCCTGCTGAAATTGTACAAGCTGATTTAGAATGAGCTGCTAGTTTGGAAATAAAAGGCCTGAAATTCAGCAACCTGTTAATTCTGCTTCTACACCAAGTAATGTTAATGATTCTTCAAGTTCTAAGGGTGCTGCAATTAAATTACAAGGTCGTTCATGTCTTGCCACAAAATCTGAGCTTGCTGAAATTTCTACTGATGATATTTGCTATGCTTTGATATGCAAACAAGCCTTGTTTTCGCTTGGTGATATTGCTTCTAGTGCTTTGCCTCCTGCTGTCACTAACCTTTTGCAGGAGTATGAGGATGTTTTCCCAGCTGAGATACCCCCGGGATTGCCACCTTTGAGAGGGATTGAGCATCAAATTGATTGGATTCCTGGTGCTACTTTACCAAACCGTGCTGCTTATAGGACCAACCCTGAGGAGACTAAGGAGATACAATGACAAGTCCAAGACCTTTTGGATCGTGGGTATGTTCGTCAATCACTTAGTCCTTGTGCTGTTCCTGTACTTTTGGTTCCCAAGAAAGATGGTTCTTGGCGTATGTGTGTAGATTGTAGAGCCATTAATAACATTAATATTAGGTATCGTCATCCTATTCCTAGGCTAGACGACATGCTTGATGAGTTATGTGGTGCTATAATTTTCACTAAAATTGATTTGCGTAGTGGCTACCATCAAATTAGAATGAAACTTGGAGATGAATGGAAAACAGCTTTCAAAACCAAATTCGGGTTGTATGAATGGTTAGTAATGCCTTTTGGGTTGACTAATGCATCCAGTACTTTCATGCGTTTGATGAATGAGGTTTTAAGACCTTTTATTGGCAAATTTGTGGTTGTTTACTTTGATGATATCTTGATTTATAGCAAATCCATGGATGATCATATGATTCATTTGCGTGCTGTTTTTGATGCTTTGCGAGTTGCACGTTTATTTGGTAACCTTGAGATGTGCACCTTTTGCACGGATCGAGTCTCTTTTCTTGGCTATGTTGTGACTCCAGAGGGAATTGAGGTGGATGAGGCGAAGATTGAAGCCATAAAGAGGTGGCCTGTACCAAAAACTATCACACAGGTGAGGAGTTTTCTAGGTGTTGCAGGTTTCTACCGCCGCTTTGTCAAAGATTTTAGCACCATTGCTGCACCATTGCATGAGTTGACAAAGAAGGGCGTTGACTTCTATTTTGGTAACTTACATCATGAGTCTTTTGATGCTTTGAAGGACAAACTTACACATGCACCATTGCTGCAATTACCCAATTTCGATAAGACTTTTGAGCTTGAATGTGATGCTAGTGGTATAGGTATTGGTGGTGTTTTGATGCAAGATGGTAAACCTGTTGCATACTTTAGTGAGAAAATTACTGGGCCTGTTTTGAATTATTCCACGTATGATAAGGAACTATATGCACTTGTACGTTCTTTAGAGACGTGGCATCATTATTTGTTGCCCAAAGAATTTGTTATTCATTCTGATCATGTATCACTTAAGTATATTCGTTCTCATGCAATTTGAACCGTAGACATGCTAGATGGGTTGAGTTTATTGAGTCTTTTCCTTATATTATTAAACATAAGAAAGGGAAGGATAATGTGATTGCTGATGCTTTATCTAGGCGATATACTTTGTTGTCTCAACTTGATTGTAGAATTTTTGGACTTGAGGCAATTAAAGAACAATATGTTGCTGATGTTGATTTTAAAGATGTATTGCTGCACTATAAAGAAGGTCGTGCTTGGAACAAATTTGTGTTGAATGATGGTTTCTTGTTTAGAGCTAACCGCCTATGCATTCCAGTTGGTTCCGTTCGTCTTTTGTTGTTGCAGGAGACGCATGGAGGTGGATTGCTGGGTCATTTTGGTGCTAAGAAGACGGAGGATATTTTGGCCACACACTTCTTTTGGCCAAGGATGAGGAAAGATGTTGAGCGTTTTGTTGCTCGCTGCACTACATGTCAAAAAGCTAAGTCTCGTTTGAATCCACATGGTTTATACATGCCACTTCCTGTTCCTTCTATTCCTTGGGCGGATATTTCTATGGACTTTGTTTTAGGACTGCCTAGGACTAAGAGGGGGAGCGATAGCATTTTTGTTGTTGTGGATCGTTTTTCCAAGATGGCACACTTTATACCATGTCATAAAACTGATGATGCTAGTTATATTGCTGATCTCTATTTCAAAGAAATTGTACGTTTGCATGGTATGCCTTCTAATATTGTTTCAGATCGTGATGCAAAATTCTTGAGTCATTTTTGGCGCACGCTTTGGAATAAGTTGGGTACAAAGTTGCTATTTTCTACAACTTGTCATCCACAAACTGATGGACAAACTGAGCTTGTGAACCGCACTTTGGGCACTATGTTACGAGCTATTTTAAAGAAAAATTTGAAGCAATGGGAAGAATGCTTGCCTCATGTTGAGTTTTCTTATAATCAGGCAACACATTCTACTACCAAGGTAAGTCCCTTCAAGGTAGTGTATGGTTTTGATCCCCGTACTCCACTTGATATACTTCCTCTACCTATTAATGAGAGAGTTCATGTTGATGCTAAGGAGCGTGCTGAATTTATTTTGCAAATGCATGAGACCACTAGACTTAGCATTGAAAAGATGAATGAAAAATATAAAATTGCTGGTAGTAAAGGTAGAAAGGAAGTAAAGCTTGATGTAGGAGAATTAGTGTGGTTACACTTAAGGAAGGATAGATTTCCAGAATTAAGAAAGTCTAAGCTAATGCCTAGAGCTGATGGTCCATTCAAAATAATGGAGAAGATTAATAATAATGCATACAAACTTAAGTTGTCTCCCAAGTTCGGGGTTAGTCCTACTTTTAATATTTCAGATTTGAAACCATACTTGGGAGAAGAGAATAAGCTTGAGTCGAGGACGACTCCACTTCAAGAGGGGGAGGATGATGAGGGCATCACTCCTATGGATACACACAACACTCCTCCAATTCTGGACTTGCAAGGTCCAATGACTAGAGCTCGTGCACGACGACTAAATTTAGAGGTGAGCTCGTTCCTACGTTCTTCGCTATATGTTACTTTTGAGAATGGTTTGCTACCTAATGATTATTTTATGATTAGAAACCATGGAGAGGACCAGGAGATGATGGGAGAAGGAGTTAGAAACACCGAGGACCAGCAAGGGCTTGGAAGCCAAAGTGGAGGCCCAATAAAAACCGACTTCGAGTCTGTTTCGAGGCCCAGGAGTAATCTGCAATAAAACAGTCACCCAGGATGCATATGGACTCAGATTTGGACGTTCTACATATGCACGGAAAGATAAGGAGAAGACCTTTCCAATGCCGCTGGCCTCATGTCAAAATTCATCCGTAGTCATCGGAAATCGTTGAAACAAAAGAGAGTCCAGAATCTGTGTCAGTGCTGCGTCGCCTATTTTTGGCCTTTGGGCTTTGTATTTAGTTGAGCCCAATTAGCTGCGCGTCCAGAGGGTCTTGCACGACCCTAGGGTCTTTATATACAGCCGCCGCCACACCATTAGAGTTTGGGTTTTGCTTAGATCAATTCTGTTCATAAACAGTGTCGCCGTTTATCGGTTTGTGAGACCCCAACTTCGAGAGTTTAATCATACATCTGCTATTGTGTTGCATTCTTCGTTGTTCTTTCTTGTGTTCTTGATTCGCAGGCAGGGATTAGCCTTCTCGGTGAGGTCAATCGTCTTTGGACGGTTGATAACCAGAGGAGACGTCGTGCTGCGATTGCGGGGTTTAGAACGTGCTGTTCTGAAGCCGGATCGATTTGTGTGTCGCCTCCGACCAAATCAACTTACCAAGAACCTTTCGGAAGATCGGGAACCCTTGTTTACATCAGAGGCCTTACTCCAAAACACACACCAAGAAGCATTACTCTCTTTACCATTTCATGATTCCCTTTAGTTTTAGTGGAGTTAGGCTTAGAATAGAGTCTTCTTCAGTTCCCAAGTCTTCCTTGGAGTTGTGGTATGGCTCTTGTATATTTCTCCTTTTGTAAGACTTTATTCTATTTAATATATTTAGTCTTTCTATATAGTTATGTTTGGGTCATGTGTTTCTTGTTTGATTATATGATCCACTTATGAATGTGGTTATTATGCTTGCATATTAGTAATGTAGTCATACTATACTACCATGTTAGACATAAGCCCTTACTATAGTTTTTATTTATATTGTTATAATGATGCATAACTAATGTGTGACTAAGATCATTTCCATGTGCTTGGTGTTCACTTAAATGTGATTATTCCTTTTATGATCCATTGCTTAAGGGATTAGGAGTATTGTTCTATATATATAAGTGTGGTGCTTAGATCAATAGAATGCATTATTTGTCATGTAGCCCACAGATTGCTAGGGGTAGGCAGTAGGTGGTGACAGCCCTATCTGTCCTTTGAAATCCCCCACGTTTGGCTATGCAATAGGCTCTTGGCCAGAATCATATTGTGGATGCAGGGGAAAAACCGGATGCTTGGGGTGTGATGATCTGATTGTCTTGCATTGTCTTGTATCTATACAATAGTATATAATGTAGAATATGTAACTATTTAAAAGCAACATAGGAACTTAGCTCTTTCTTTGTCCTTCTCCACTAAACTAATATTTATTTAATTTGAGTGTGCTATCTGTGTGTCCGCTACCATGTTTGTCTTTATCCTTACTCCTGTGAGGACCTTTTTCTTATAATCCAATATGCAATGTCTAGAAATATGGTAATTACTCTGATCAATCATATGCCTTCCTTTGGGACAAAACAAATACGATACCTTGAATACTTCCGGATGAAATGCTACAACGGTATTCTCCATGCGCTTGCGGACTCTCGGCATTCGTTAAAGATTACCAATAAACATTTTTGGCTTTGTTGCTAAGGAAACTTAGTGATGACATTAAGAAATGTCAATAACTCTTTTTTGTGTGTTTTTATAGTCACAAACTACTTCGTACCACAACCCCTTGCGCTTGGGACTCACGGCTTTCTTTTCTGCCTTGCACCACCATTCAGCAAAACTTCTTTCTTGATGCTTGGTTGCAGCTTGATGAATGTTGATTGCCGACAAAACACTAAACCAGAACTATCTTGTGAAGACGCAAGTAGTCAGGACGTGCTGGATATCTTCTTCTTCTTGGTTGCACAGCCAACATCGAGAAGGATGATCAAGACCTCTCCTCTGTAACCTATCTGTCGTCCAACAACGGTTTCTTATGGCCAGCCACAAGAACATCTTACACTTGCCTGGAGCCCATGTTTTCCAGAGCCTTTTCTAGGGCTCAAAAGTAATTGAACCCTGAAAGTATGCCCGATATGTTGATTTACTAGAGTAACAGCCTGAAGCATCATGCACTCAAATATGCTGACCTTCCATGACCTCAAGTAAGGCCCACAACTGATAGTATTCGTAGAAAGCTTTAGCAGATAATGCTCCTCGAGTGTCCTGCTCCCAAATCAGATCATTGAGGGCTTCTACAACTATACGGGTCCTTGCAATTCTTGGAGAGACTTATTGCAGCAACAAAGGGGCTACCTCAGAGATTGCGCAGCCGTGAATCCATCTACCACTCCAAAATAAGGTGTTAGTACCATTACCTACTTGTGTGGTAACCGAGATGGCAAACATGTCTCTTACATTATGATGTGTCAGAAGGTCAAGGCCTCTCCAAGGCCGGTTAGCTTGGGTTTTCGCAAACCAGAGCCACCTTATTTGGAGAGCCCAACCCAACACTTCCAGGTTTTGAATGCCAAGTCCACACAACTCGATCGGTCGCTGCACCTTGTCCCATGCCACTAAACAACAGCCGCCATTGATCTGCTGCCGTCCTTTCTAGAGAAAACCTCGCTGAATCTTGGTAATTGCTTTGATCACCCATTTTGGTACATTGATAGCTATAAGCAGGTGAACAGGAATTGTTGATAGGACGAATTGCACAAGCACTTTTATTCCAGCCATGTTCAAGAGACGAGCTTTCCAAGATGGCAGCCGATCAGCAATCCTCTCAATCCTTACCATCAGCTCTACCCGACGCAATTTGTTGGATAGACGCATACCCAAGTAGGTACAGGGGAAATCAGCCATCGGATAGTGGAGAGAATTCTCAATCACTTCAACAACTGATTCCTCACATTGGAATGGATAAATATGACTCTTGACTAGATTAGTTTGCAGGCCTAGAAGCTGCGCCAAAACATTAGAGAATTTCCTTCATGATAGAGAGTTCGTTGGCTGTGGGGTGAATGAATAAGGCAAAGTCATCAGCATATAAGGAGATGCGCTGACCTGTTGTTCTTATTGAAAGATGCTGGAGCAGTCCGTGATCACCTGCCTTCGAGACCAAACTGTTCAAAACATCCATGACGCTGATAAAGAGCATGGGCGATAGGGGATCTCCCTGTCGTAGGCCTCTATGATGCCGTATACTGTCATCTGGGTCGCCGTTGAGAATAATTTGAGTTGAAGCCATAGACAGTAAGGCAGATAACAGATTTCTCCACACTGGGCCAAAACCAAGATGTCAAAGAACTTCCAGGAGGGAGGCCCAAGAGACAGAATCGAACGCTTTAGAAATATCTAGTTTTGAAAAGAGTCTTGGTACTTTCCTCTCATGAAGGTGCTTGATAGTTTGCTGTACCATTATGAAATTATCATGGACACAACGACCTCATATGAATGCACTTTGGCTGGTTGAGATCATTGAATTTAGATGTGGTGCAGGACGGTTGGCTAAGATCTTTGTAATCAGTTTGGCAAAACTATGTAGTAAGCTTATGCGGTGAAAATCTTAGGCGAGTAAGGCATCCGGTTTCTTAGGAATGAGAGTCAAGAAAGATGAGTTAAGCATCCAAAGTTTTCGCGCATTGCCTTGCTGTAGAGTGAGTATGGCAGCCATGAAGTCAGCCTTAATCAGTGTCCAGCAAGCTTTATAAAATATGTCAGTGAAACCGTCTAGGCCTGACGCTCTATCAGCTGGTAGACTCTTGATTGTAGCATAGATTTATATTTTTCAACATCTATTTTTAGACTCAAATGCCTACTTATTCATCTTTCATTTTATTATGTCTACCATGCAGCCTTTTTGTTTATGACTACCTTTATCATGTTTTATGCATGATTCCTTTCTTTTTTTCTTGCTTACTTTGAATGCCCATTCTCACTGCAAGAATTCAACTGCCAGTTTCATGAAGTAGTAGGCAAATTTGATCTTGGCTGGAAACAATGTGATATGGCAGCCAGAAAATGTGTAAAATCTCTTCATCTTCACAAAGAAGATCCAAGACGATCATATAGAGCTTGTATATTGTGGATGGATTCAGGTATGCATAGATGACGACAGACATATCAGAGGAAGTTGCACATGATAAGGGGACTGTTGGCGGCCGATAAAACCCATAATCGGCCACCAACTGGTCGGGAAATGCAAGGTAAAGACCAAAGTTTAGTAAATATTTGTTTAAACTAATAAAGTTCCATGAGTTTTCGTGAAATATGTGTTTGCAGGTACAAGAGAGCCAAAATATGCAAAAATATGAAGAAACACCCCGTCGGCCGGTCACGACTATGAAACAGCCATTTTCACCGGCCAACAGGGTCGTTTTCAGGCTAAAATCAGGAACCGGCTGACACGGTCATATACTGCTGAAATCAGCCACCCGACTGATTAACAGGAGTTGTTTTTCAGGCTGATCATCCGACCCGGCCGGTTTTGCAAAAACACTTCACTGTGATGCTGTTTTCTCCTCCCGGACTAAAAATGATGAGATATGGCTAAGGAAAAAAGGGCCAACAAGTGGCCTAACCGAGAGAAGTCCAGGGGCGAACCGGAGGGGATCGGCATCCGGCCAAGGCCGCCGCCCGGCCTGGCTTGCCGCCCAGCCTGGCTTGCCGCCCGGCCTCGGGTTGCCACCCAAGGTTGCCAGCCCATGAAGCCCAATAGGCCTACCGGCCCCAAAATGGAGAAGTCGGTACGAACCGACCAATAAACCGCCATCGGGACAAGATCCAGACCAACCAAATACACATGGCTGGCGGCCTAGCATGGCCCGCCGCCTGGCGGACCGACTTTAGCCAACCGACCCTTCTTCACCTACAAGTACCCCCCCCCCCCTACCCATTGCCACCTATAAATAGAGGAGGAATTTGCCAGAAAAGGGAGAATCAATCGAAGAAGAAACACATCAAGGAGTCCATTTCCCACTACTTGTGCTACTTAGTAGAGTAGTTTAGTTAGTCGGGAGTTAGAGTCTAGTCGAGAGCATCGCTCGGGATTCCGGATTTGTCTTGGAGTCTTGGTATGTGCTCTCTTGTATCTTTTCTCTTTATGTAAGACTTATCCTTTATCAATATAAATATATTTTCTTTTAAATCTTGTCAAGTATTTATTTTAATTTAGTCATTTCCTCAAGTTATAATTATCGGGAAAAACATTGTTGCATAGTTCGTGGGTTTCTCGGCTAGGATTTAAATTAGTTTAGCTCTTTCTGGAACTTAGACGTGGTTATTCCCTGGCTATTCTTCCGCTAGGCCAATGGAAGAATATCTAGTGAAGGCATAGGCGCGGTGCATTCGTCCCCACGGGCTGTGTGGTAGACGGCAGGTGGTGACAGTCCTGCCCGTCCCGTTAGTAATCCACCACGTTCGGGAAGTCTCAAGTAAGATTGTCTAGCAATAGCGTAATCACTAGTACAGAGGTTAGTTACCGACCCATATTAATGGAACGTTTTCGTGCCCCAAAGTGAGCTAACAGGTGAAAGACTCGAGGTTGTACCATGAAATTGGTGTAAGCGCTCAACCCGAGTAACTAGGATTTGACGCTTGACTTAGATATATTAGGAAGATATATTTTTAGGAATCTTAGACTTAGACTCGCTATCCTCCCGGCTAGCTCAACCGATCCCTTTATTTACCTTAGTGTGGATTTATCCTGTGTTACTACCCCCACTCTTATCATTGAACATCCTTACCCCCATCTCTGGTCAGTTGGTATAACTCTAGTAGTTATATCTTTGTTAAACTAAGATAATCTTACGCCTAGCTTCCCTAAGGAAAATAAATACAATACCATGGAATACTCCCGAGTGAAATGCTACAATGGTGTTCCGTGCGCTTGTGGATTAATTCATTTTATTCTTAAAGCATAACAAACGCTAACAATCATTTCTGGCGCCGTAGCAGGAATCCGCTTCTCCACTCCTGCTGTGATCCTTCAATGAGGTTCTCCTCTCCTCACCGGAGCGTCCTATGGAGTTTCCAAAGACAACATAGCAGAGCACTCTGTCGGTGGTTATCCTAAACGTTGTGGTCGGAAGCTCCTCTCTGGCAAAACCCTTGGTCGACAAGGAGGGATGTCAGAGAGTTAAGAGGATTGTTCTTGTTGTTGATGGTCACTTAATACCTAATTTAGATCATCAATTATCTGCATAAAAGCAATAAAGTGAACAACCAACATAGTGGTAGGAGTTTATTACTAACAAATTCCACAAGTGTTGGTAAATATATGCTATAGGTAATTATTCCATAGAATTAATGGAAAATCCAAGTCATCAAGAGAGAAAGCACACTTCCGGCCAATCAGAGCCAAGCACAAGGATCCACTGGCCCACTTTTGGAGAAAACCGATATAACCCACTGCCTTATGGTGTCAGGAGGGACAAGGGGCCACCCAATAGGGACTCAAAGCAAGGGGGGCACCTAGGCCCACAACCCCTGTTCGGCTGAATAGGTGGGTCCCCCCTGGTGCACCGCCTCCACATGTCATCTCCTAGTGCCTCCCCAACATCGGTTGTATGTGTTTGGTGGAAGTTACCAACTCCGGGAACCGCCTTTGGGTGATATAAAAGGAAGGAAAGGGCCTCACTCTCTTAACACTTCAAGATTAGTTTTGCACTTCATTTCCAAAAGGATTTAGCACTGCCAAAGTGCTTTGGAAATAGGGAGAGAGTGAGGGGAAGTCCGGAGGAGGATTAGGCCTATCCACCTCCCTGTGGATTCGATACCTTGGAATACTTCTGGGTGAAAGCTACTTCGGTATCCATAAGCTTGCGAATTTATTCTATTGTCGTTAAAATACCAAACACTCATCCGCATTGTGCTCACCGGCCTCGTCGAGCTGTCCCTGTGAACCTCCAAGGAAGGTGCTCCAACTGTTTTGTTGCTTCGCATTGAGCGGCGCCCTACAGGCTCAGCACTCGCTGTTTCCGGTGCCTTGAATTGGGGCATCGATCGTTCGCGTGTCCTGGCCGGCGCTGCCTCTCCCAGAAGCCAGTGATGGAGTGGCATAGAGTTAACCTGACTGCTGCACCGCCCCCGAAGCCAGTGCCGAGCTAGCACGACACCGCCACCTCGAGCGATGGCTTAGCCACAGGTGATGACCTACTACAGCGACACCCGTAATGCCGTTCATGTCATTGGCATCATCGGCCGAGAAGCTTGGAAGTAGATGCTTTAGGCGCGGATGCCAAGCCACCTACGCTGGCGGTGCCCAGCATGGAAGCTCTGTACAGCGTAGACCCAAAAAGGCCACGACCACTCTGCAACCTGGATCGCTCGGCCGCCATTGCCTGTGAGGAAGCTAATCTCTGCAGAGCGCTGCTGGTGTGAATAGTTGGGAATCTAAAAGACTGAGAAAGCAACCAAAGGTGGGGGGTGAATGGGAGCCACTTAAAGTTCTACTCAAGATTTGGCCTATGTCCCAATTAAAACCCAAGCCAGCCTCTAAACAATTCACCAAGGTCACACAAAAACAAGAAGTACCCTAGGAATGATCAATACCAACAAAGAAGTATAGCACAAATAAAGGAGAACAACCAAACTTGAAGAAACTCACACAAAAACAAGTTCTGTCAGAATATCAACAGTATAGATCAACATTTGAGACAGAGCATCGGTAGTGCAGATCGTATCATCGGTAGTTTCGATTGACAACAGACAAACACGGAATTCTAGGTCAGGACATTGACGGTGCCAATCGTATCATCGGTAGTTTTAATTAACAACAGACAAACACAGAATTCCCGGTTAGAACATCGGCAGTGCCGATCAGAATTGTTCCTCCCGCACCGGCAGTGACGATGCAAAGATCGGCAGTGCCGATGGACCCTTGATAGAACAGAAACTGCTCTCGGGATTTGGCAAGGAAATTAGCATAACCTAATCAAAAGAACTCGAAAACATGCAATTTTTGGACCAGACAATCCTCAATGCATCACAACCCTACTCCAACAAGATCCACTCAAAATATCTCAAGGAATCGTCATGAATTTCAGATCTTGAGCCAAGAACACCAAAAAGGGGATTTTGGGGAAATCCACGAAATCACGAGTGCTAGAGCTTTTGATTCGGTCAAGGATCCATTTAAGAATGTTCTAGCTCGTCATAGCACCAAGATCCCCCAAGAAATCTGTCCCAAAGCTCACCAGAATTGAGATCGAAAATTATCATGATAATAGCTCCGAAAATAGGAAAATAGAAAATTTGGGATTTAGGGAGAGTGGATGAACTTGAGCATGAATTTGAATCTCATATCATTGATTCATCCACTCAAGGTACAGGGATACAAGGCTAGGAAGCCACTCTCTTCCTGTCACAATTTGGAAGAGAAAAGTTTGTCTCTCACACACTCTAATCTCTCCTCTATAGCATGAAGCATAATCCTACCACAAGACTAATGGGCAGAGACACCTCTCCCACTAGCCCTACCTCTCCTTATATAGGCCTACGTGTTGTCCTAAAGACCACTCTATCCTTGACCTACAATACATAGCCACCTACCACCAAGGACAAACTTGTCCATCTCTTTTCTCATCGTCGGAACGCCCTCGGGCCCTTCACGTCTTTGCTTCACCTCGACGCAAGCTCCGTGATGGTGCCACGTGCACCACTAATCGCCGCCACCTGTTTTGAGGCCCAAACTGTAAATCGCCTTGCATGCTTCTTGAAGCGCGACGTCTCGATGTCGACGTGTGTCACCTTATCCCACGATCCTGATCACTGGCAAGTCTCTCCTGGTCCCGCTCCGTTGGGTTCCCTTGTCACTCGCACCGGCACCTCGTTCGCCTTGACTTGGTCAACACGCCGTCTTCATCACCTCCACGGTTCTGAGGCTCAACCGTGAAACCATCCATGGTTCTTACCTCTCCACGTGTACGGTGTGGATCACCCATGACTTCACCCGACCTCCCGATCATCCATCCTCAAGTATCCTACTTGTGCCTGATCCTCTCACCGTTGACCGCCAAGCCGACTGCATTGGCCTACACATCATGAGACAAGCAAACACATTTCCCTTCTGCTGTAACTTCACCAGTACCTTCACCAACTCATGCAATCCCCAAATTCCCACATTTCAACTCAAACACTGAATCAACCAAAGTCAATTACTCATCACATATTGCAAACCATGGCATTTATCCACATGGTTTCTCAATCTCCCCCTTGATGAGTACATTGACAACACCAAATGCACAAGAACTAGAATTTGAAATACAAAACTCAATAAGCTCATCCAAATGGCTCAAATCACGAGGGATCACAAAACCAAGATTTGACAAAGAAAGCGACTCGAGAACGTAAAGGTTGTGAAAAACACACGAAAATGCTCAAGCTCATGAAATGCTACCCCTCAACTTGTGGTAGGTCACATGTAATGCAAAATGAGGCCATCTTAGGTTTTTTAGCATTATGTGTGCATGACCCGCTATGTTCTCCCCTTTGGCAATGAACTCAACAAAGAAGCAAAAGAACAAGCATGCAATGCAGAAAATGCAAACCTAAGGAGCTTCAACAATTATGCCAACAAGCATTTAACCTTGCTAATCATAACCATATAGCTATGAAGTGTAAAAGCAATAGCTCACAATCATACAAAGACCAAAAATACATAGCAAGGCAAAACAAGCATCAAGTGAATCAAAAAATACTAGATAGTATCAATCTAAGCAAAAAGATTGACTAGCTTAGACAGAATCAATTTTGCTTGTCATGAGAAAAGCTGCCACCACATGTATAAGTACTCCCATCCAAGGCAAAACAAGCATCAAGTGAATCAAAAAATACTAGACAGTCTCAATCTCAACCAGGGAAACAAGAATTCACAGAAAATAAGCTCTACAAACGCTCACATATGCAATAGAGACTCAAAAGGGAGGGAGATAGACATTAATATTAGTGATCCTCATGTAACTTCTAATCCATGCGGAGGGTTGCATGACTGAGTACGACAAACACCCCAAGGCTTCAAAGCACAATTTTTGGATTTAGCATTTTTTATGTAACTTTTAATCCATGCGGAGGGTCGCACGATTAGGTACGGAAAAAACCCCATCGCTTCGAAGCACAATTTTTCATTTGATCAACTTGCAAAGAAAAAGTAGAAGTTTGAGCATGCCTTTGCAGCAAAAGGAACAAACGTTCTCACAATGTTCCATCATAAGCTAAACATTTGCAAAGCCACATTTCGCAAACACAAGTTGCCAAGGTGAAGACATCCTCTAGACTAGCCCTAAAGCAAGTTTTGACAAGGATAAAAACAATTATTCACATGGTGAGCAAGTTTTGGTAGGATTAGTTCATGAGGTTCATAGAAAGCCAACTTCACCTTTAAGATTAGGAAGTTGCTCAAAAAGAGTCTATAACAGGCCATCTAGAAAATCTAAGGGACAATTGCACAATTGCTACTGGTTTGGGAGCCCTATTCGCCACAGCCATTAAAAATTTTCCGTTGGCACAAATGCCACCGGAACGAGCTCCCGTTAGATATAGCAAATGAAAAAAATAAAAAAACTTGTTGGAAATTGAGAAGGTTATAGAAAGAGGGCAATGCCCTTCCTTTTCTTCTGCCTCTTTGCTTTCATTTGCTGGTGTCCGTGAGCCACCTGCAGCAGTTCGACGCCGCCTGCCGCGTCTAGCTTGCCATCGGCCGCGGCCCGACGCGGCTTCCACTGCGGCCACCTCTTTGTGGTCCACTGCCTGCTCCCTGATCCTACCCTCTCCTATCTCCTCCCATCCCCAATCTTCCTGTCCCTCATCGCTGGAGAAAAGGGCACTGCCATTGGCTTGATGTGGGGGAAGCAGCGAGGTCTGGCGCCGGTGGCCATGCCTGCATCCACTCGCCTCCATGGCCATCAGCGGTGCGCTCAGAGTCATTCGTCGCCACTGTTGGCAATGTCACGCCCAGATCTGTTTGGTGCCTCCCTATTGGCTATCACCCTCTCCTCTTCATCCTGTGACTAGCGAGACCATGGCGCTTGTGACGGCCTTCATCGAAGACGAGTTAGTGGAACGACAACGAAAGTTGTGTGACAAGCTTTGTTCTTGCTTGGCGAAGCAGAGAGAGACAGGAGCAATGGCATCTTTTTTAACAGCGTTTGCAGTCCATTTCAAAACAATGGCGGCTAGCACTGCCATGTGCCATGTAAGCAAATGAATGGCACCTATGCTAACTCAAAATTTTTAGTGGCAATGATGCAGTTTAGGTGCCACGACAATGGCAACCATGCAAAATGCCCAAAATCAAATCATGAGAGATTGCTATCACATCCACACAACTTAGCTCAAGCTCAATCATAGCAATGAGAAATGCAAGAACGCATAAAAGACGTAGCTCATCCACAATGCATATACTACATATGAGATGTAATGTGAAAAGGTAAGATACATATATACAAAAGCACCAACTCCAAGATCAAAGAGCAACTCCCCCTCAAACAATGCCATAGGGATGGTAAACACCAAGCTTGATGAGGATATCACTCCTATGGATACACACAACACTCCTCCAATTCTGAACTTACAAGGTCCATTGACTAGAGCTCGTGCATGACAACTAAATTTAGAGGTGAGCTCGTTCCTACGTTCTTCGCTATATGTTAGTTTTGAGAATAGTTTGCTACCTAATTATTATTTTCTGATTAGAAACCATGGAGAGGACCAGGAGATGATGGGAGAAGGAGTTGGGAATGTGGAGAACCAGCAAGGGCATGGAAGCCAAGGTGGAGGCCCAATCAAAACGGACTTCGAGTCTGTTTCGGGGTCTAGGATCAGTCTGTATAAAAACAATCGCCCAAGATGCATATGGACTTGGATTTGACGTTATACAAATGCACGGAAAGACAAGCAGAAGGACTTTCCAATGCTGCTGGCCTCATGTCAAAATTCATCTGGAGTCATCGGGAATCGTGTTGGTGCTGTGTCGCCTATTTTTGGTCTTTGGGTTTTGTATCTAGTTGAGCCCAATTAGGGGCGCATCCAGAGGGTCTTGCACGACCCTAGTGTCTTCATATACAGCCGCCGCCACACCATTAATGTTTCATTTTTGCTTAGATCAATTTTGTTCATACACAGTGTTGCCGTTCGTCGGTTTGTGAGACCCCAACTTCATGAGTTTAAACATACATCTGCAATTGTGTTGCATTCTTCATTGTTCTTGCTTGTGTTATTGATTCGCACGCAGGGATTAGCCTTCTCGGCTAGGTCAATCGTCCTTGTACGGTTGATAACCAGAGGAGACGTTGTGCTGTGATTGTGGGGTTCTGAACGTGTTGTATAAAAGCCGGATCGATTTATGTTTCGCCTCCGTCCAAATCAAGATTTATCAGAACCTTTCGGAAGATCGGGAACCCTTGTTCACATCAAGTGGTAATCAGAGCTTCAGGTGCATTGTCAGGTTTGCACTACCCTTTAGTTTGTTTTCGTGTTCTTCCTATCGTCCACAGAAAAGCCAAAAAATTTTCCCCCGCCCATAACCACGTGTTTAGCCTTTGCATATTTCAATTTCAGAGTTTGTAGTGTTGAGTTTGTGCCCTAGTTCTTGTTTAGTCGCTGGTTTAGTTTGTGTTTTTGTCATCAGTAGTGTTTTCCTTGCAAGCCTAGCCGCCATCCCCTACACCACCCTCGGTTTTGTCGGCTTTGTGTGCTAGGGTTAATTGATCAACACGCCCACCCTAATCCCACCCTAAACCCACCCTCAACACCTCAGAACAATTCTCACAAATTCCTCTTTTCGCTGCATCCACCCCACCCAAAAAACCCTACCCGACCCTAACCCTGACTCGAGTTTCACTCAAACCCCGGGTTTTTTCATAACCGATTCCGACACCCCTTCGCTAAAACGGCCATAACTTTTCTCTCGATTGTCTGTTTTGGCTGAAATTTTTACAGGAGATTATTGACAAAACGTTGAGGTGACCCACACTCGGCTATGCCCTGTGTGCCCTTATCAAAAAATTCAAAAAAAATCGGAAAGATAAAGAAAAAATTCATTCAAGTTGAAACCCAACGTTTCCTGAAACTTCAAGAATTTCTGTAGGCCACGTCCTAGCTCTGTTTGAGCTGCAATTTTTTGTGGTTTCTCCCCCAGTATTAGTGAGTTAGATAAAAATATCAAAAAGAAAAAGAAATTTGGGATTCTTACTAGTGCTCCATCTAGCCCCCTGAAATTTCTGAGTTTGGTTGTTTTACACTTGGCCCCCTATTATCAACTATGTGCCTTTGTCTCCTTATTTCTTCTTTCCTATCACTACTGTTCTAGGACATAGTTAGACCAGCAACTAGGGATATGTTACTTGGGCACTTATTCAGCTTTACTATCGGCTTTTGATTTGTGTGTCACTCATATATATATATTTGGCCTTCCTAGCTCTACATATTTCTTTTGGACAGCACACAGGTTCTTTTGTAACCCTTGCAATCGTGGAACAAACCTCCCTGGTATCCTTTGCTTTGTTTTTTTAGAACTTTGTAAGAGCTTTGCAAGAAGCTTCCTTTTGCTGTGTTGAGAGGCACCACTAGTTAGTAGTTTTGTAGGGATAACCTTCACTTTTTGTTTCCTGTTTTGGCGTTTCTGATGTCAGCAAGCGATGGAGAGGGTGCTTCGCCTTCAAAATTTGATGAGTGCATGAGCCAAAGTCAGCTACAGAAGGCTTTGCTGGCGGTTCAGAGTGATTTGGCAGAAACGATCACTAGGGCCATCACCGACGCCGTCACCAAGCTTCACCTGGGAGAAAGCATTGAGCGGTTGGATAAGATAGTCTCTAAGTTAAGCGATCAGGTTGTCGAATTGGAGACCGCTTATAAGACCATCAACACCAACACCAACACCAACAACGACGTTGAAGACAATCATGATGAAGAAACAGTGTATAAGGCTGATGGCACCGTCAATAGGTCAGCTACAAGGACCGCAAGGTTACGACGTCATTTGCAACGTAACCCTCAAGGTATGGGTGGTTTCCACAATCACAACCGTCGCACGCAAGGTAACCACGCTCTAGATGACCTGTATGCTAAAATTAAGTTTTCAATTCCTTCGTTTTCGGGTCAGTATGATGGTGATGCTTACCTTGGTTAGGAAATGACTGTAGAACAAAAATTTAGTGCCCACCTTATTCCAACATAGAGTTAGACAAGCCACTAGTGAGTTTAAGGACTTTGCTATTGTTTCGTGGAGTGGTCTAGCTGCTGAAACTGATTTGCCTACTACTTGGGAAGAACTTAAGGTAGCAATGCGTGATTGTTTTGTTCCTCTTTCTTTTTATAGAGAGATTCGTAATAAACTGCACCATTTAGATCAAGGGGATAAAACTGTTTAGGAGTATTTTAGTGAGCTTCAAAAGGGTTTGGTTCTTGTGCTATGGTTGAAAAAGTAGAGGATCAGATTTGCCGCTTTTATTCTGGTTTGAGAAAAGAAATTTAGGACATCCTTGATTATTGAATTTTACACCCTTAACCAGTGTTTCCAGTATGCTATGCTTGTAGAAAAAGAATCACATGGACTTTTCCAGGCTTTTGAGGAGTACAGCAAGTCCAGGACTTTCTACCCACCACGGCCGACGGGGACTTCGGGGCTGCTCAAGCCATCTTTCCAGCTGCCCCCATGAACAACTGCCAAGGGAACTAGTGTTGTTTCTGCAGCACCAAGATCAGCCCCCGCCCCTTCTACGTGCTCAGGTAAAAATTCTGTGCAGGTACCAGCTAGTAGTGCCTCCTCTGTTGCTTCAACGGGACGCACTACAGGGATTTAGTGCCACCGCTGTCATGGTGTTGGTCATGTGCAGAAAGATTGCCCAAGTAGGCGGGCATATGTGGCGACAGACGATGGCGGTTACATGAGCAACTCCGATGTGGAGGATGACGAGGAGGATGTCGCTGCCACCAGCGGTGACCTCGTCCTTGGAGGCGGAGATACCACGGGCTACATGAATATTATTATGCAGCGTGTGCATAGCACACAAATCCAGCAGCCCGAGATGATGCAACGACATAACTTGTTCCTGATTTTCTTCGTCATCAAGAACCACCGAGCACGTGTCATCATTGATGGAGGAAGCTGCAACAATTTGGTGAGTTCTGATGTGGTTAAGAAGCTTAATTTGACCACACGCCCACATCCACATCCATACTACATTCAGTGGTTAAATGACTCTGGAAAAACTAAGGTAATACAAACTTGCAGAGTTCCTTTTTCTATTGGTTCTTATGTGGATTCTGTTGATTGTGATGTTGTACCCATGCAAGCATGTTCACTTTTATTGGGTGGACCTTGGGAATTTGATAATGATGTTGTACACCATGATAAAAGTAATAAGTACACTTTTATGCATAAAGGAACTAAAATTACTTTGTTACCAATGACCCCTGCTGAAATTGTACAAGATGATTTAGAAAGAGCTGCTAGTTTGAAAAATAAAGGCCCTGAAATTCAGCAACCTGTTAATTCTGATTCTACACCTAGTAATGTTAATGATTCTTCAAGTTCTAAGGGTGCTGGAATTAAATTACAAGGTCGTTCATGTCCTTCCACAAAATCTGAGCTTGCTGAAATTTCTGCTGATGATATTTGCTATGCTCTGATATGTAAACAAGCTTTGTTTTCGCTTGGTGATATTGTTTCTAGTGCTTTGCCTCCTGCTGTCACTAACCTTTTGCAGGAGTATGAGGATGTTTTCCCAGCTGAGATACCCCCGGGATTGCCACCTTTGAGAGGGATTGAGCATCAAATTGATTTGATTCCTGGTGCTACTTTGCCAAACTGTGCTACTTATAGGACCAACCCTGAGGAGACAAAGGAGATACAACGACAGGTCCAAGACCTTTTGGATCATGGGTATGTTCGTCAATCACTTAGTTCTTGTGCTGTTCCTATAATTTTGGTTCCTAAGAAAGATGGTTCTTGGCGTATGTGTGTAGATTGTAGAGCCATTAATAACATTACTATTAGGTATCGTCATCCTATTCCTAGGCTAGACGACATGCTTGATGAGTTATGTGGTGCTATAATTTTCACTAAAATTAATTTGCGTAGTGGCTACCATCAAATTAGAATGAAACTTAGAGATGAATGGAAAACAGCTTTCAAAACCAAATTCGGATTGTATGAGTGGTTAGTAATGCCTTTTGGTTTAACTAATACACCTAGTACTTTCATGTGTTTGATGAATGAGGTTTTAAGACCTTTTATTGGCAAATTTATGGTTATTTACTTTGATGATATATTGATTTATAGAAAATCCATGGATGATCATATGATTCATTTGTGTGCTGTTTTTGATGCTTTGCGAGCTGCATGTTTATTTGGTAACCTTGAGAAGTGCACCTTTTGCACGGATCGAGTCTCTTTTCTTGGCTATGTTGTGACTCCACAGGGAATTGAGGTGGATGAGGCGAAGATTGAAGGCATAAAGAGCTGGCCTATACCAAAAACTATCACACAGGTGAGGAGTTTTCTTGATCTTGTAGGTTTCTACCGCTGCTTTGTCAAAGATTTCAGCACCATTGCTGCACCATTGCATGAGTTGGCAAAGAAGGGCGTTGACTTCCATTGGAGTAAGGTACATCATGAGTCTTTTGATGCTTTGAAGGACAAACTTACACGTGCACAATTGCTGCAATTACCCAATTTCGATAAGACTTTTGAGCTTGAATGTGATGCTAGTGGTATAGGCATTGGAGGTGTTTTGATGCAAGATGGTAAACCTGTTGCATACTTTAGTGAGAAAATTACTGGGCCTGTTTTGAATTATTCCACGTATGATAAGGAACTATATGCACTTGTACGTTCTTTAGAGATGTGGCGTCATTATTTGTTGCCCAAAGAATTTGTTATTCATTCTGATCATGAATCACTTAAGTATATTCGTTCTCAATGCAATTTGAACCGTAGACATGCTAAACGGGTTGAGTTTATTGAGTCTTTTCCTTATATTATTAAACATAAGAAAGGGAAGGATAATGTGATTGCTGATGCTTTATCTAGGCGATATACTTTGTTGTCTCAACTTGATTGTAGAATTTTTGGACTTGAGGCAATTAAAGAACAATATGTTGCTGATGTTGATTTTAAAGATGTATTGCTGCACTATAAAAAAGGTCGTGCTTGGAACAAATTTGTGTTGAATGATGGTTTCTTGTTTAGAGCTAACCGCCTATGCATTCCAGTTGGTTCCGTTCGCCTTTTGTTGTTGCAGGAGGCGCATGGAGGTGGATTGATGGGTCATTTTGGTGCTAAGAAGACGGAGGATATTTTGGCCACACACTTCTTTTGGCCAAGGATGAGGAAAGATGTTGAGCGTTTTGTTGCTCGCTGCACTACATGTCAAAAAGCTAAGTCTCGTTTGAATCCACCTGGTTTATACATGCCACTTCCTGTTCCTTCTATTCCTTGGGCGGATATTTCTATGGACTTTGTTTTAGGACTGCCTAGGACTAAGAGGGGGGGCGATAGCATTTTTGTTGTTGTGGATCATTTTTCCAAGATGGCACACTTTATACCATGTCATAAAACTGATGATGCTAGTTATATTGCTGATCTCTTTTTCAAAGAAATTGTACGTTTGCATGGTATGCCTTCTACTATTGTTTCAGATCGTGATGCAAAATTCTTGAGTCATTTTTGGCGCACGCTTTGGAATAAGTTGGGTACAAAGTTGCTATTTTCTACAACTTGTCATCCACAAACTGATGGACAAACTGAAGTTGTGAACCGCACTTTGGACACTATGTTGAGAGCTATTTTGAAGAAAAATTTGAAGCAATGGGAAGAATGCTTGCCTCATGTTGAGTTTGCTTATAATCGGGCAACACATTCTACTACCAAGGTAAGTCCCTTCAAGGTAGTGTATGGTTTTGATCCCCGTACTCCACTTGATATACTTCCTCTACCTATTAATGAGAGAGTTCATGTTGATGCTAAGGAGCGTGCTGAATTTATTTTGTAAATGCATGAGACCACTAGACTTAGCATTGAAAAGATGAATGAAAAATATAAAATTGCTGGTAGTAAAGGTAGAAAGAAAGTAAATCTTGATGTAGGAGATTTAGTGTGGTTACACTTGAGGAAGGACAGATTTCTAGAATTAAGAAAGTCTAAACTAATGCCTAGAGCCGATGGTCGATTCAAAATAATAGAGAAGATTAATGATAATGCATACAAACTTGAGTTGCCTCTCGAGTTCGGGGTTAGTCCTACTTTTAACATCTCAGATTTGAAACTGTACTTGGGAGTAGAGGATGAGCTTGAGTCGAGGATGACTCCACTTCAAAAGGGGGAGGATGATGAGGACATCACTCCTATGGATACAAACAACACTCCTCCAATTCTGGACTTGTCAGGTCCAATGACTAGAGCTCGTGCACGACGACTAAATTTAGAGGTGAGCTCGTTCCTATGTTCTTTGCTATATGTTAGTTTTGAGAATGGTTTGCTACCTAATGATTATTTTATGATTAGGAACCATGGAGAGGACTAGGAGATGATGGGAGAAGGAGTTGGGAACGTGGAGGACCAGCAAGGGCTTGGAAGCCAAGGTGGAGGCCCAATCAAAACCGACTTCGAGTCTGTTTCAGAGCTCAGGATCAGTCTCCATTAAAGATAAGGAGAAGTTCTTTCCAATGCCGCTGGCCTCATGTTAAAATTCATCCGAAGTCATCGGGAATTGTCAAAACAAGAGAGGGTCCAGAATCTGTGTTGGTGCTGCGTCGCCTATTTTTGGTCTTTAGGCTTTGTATCTAGTTTAGCCCAATTAGGGGCGCATCCAGAGGGTCTTGCATGACCCTAGCATCTTCATATACAGCCGCCACTGCACCATTAGGGTTCGGGTTTTGCTTAGATTAATTCTGTTCATAAACAGTGTTGCCGTTTGTCGGTTTGTGAGACCCCAACTTCTTGAGTTTAATCATACATATGCAGTTGTATTGCATTCTTCATTGTTCTTGCTTGTGTTCTTGATTCATAGGCAGGGATTAGCCTTCTCGGAAAGGTCACTCTTCCTTGGACGGTTGATAACCAGAGGAGACGTTGTGCTGCAATTGCGGGGTTCTGAACGTGTTGTTTAGAAGCCGGATCGATTTGTGTTTCGCCTCCGCCCAAATCAAGATTTATCAGAACCTTTAGGAAGAACGGGAACCCTTGTTCACATCAAAGCTCTCCCCTCCCCCCCCCCCTTGATGAATAGAAAATCTCAAAGCATCTAGTGGCTTGGTGAGAGTATCAGCCAATTGGTGTTTAGTGTCGATGTATTTGAGCTCAACATCTCCCTTCTCAACATTGTCCCTCAGGAAGTGGAATATCACATTTATGTGTTTGACCTTACCATGTTGGATTGGGTTTTTGGCTAAGAAAATGGCACTAGAGTTATCACACATGAGTGGAACACTCTTAAAGGTTAACCCAAAGTCTCTCATATGGAAACCATCCAAAGGATTTGAGAACAGCAACTACGAGCAGCAACATACTCAGCTTCAGTTGTGGATTGGGCTACACTAGAGTGCTTGTGAGAGGACCAACAAACCAAGAAGTACCCAAGAAATGGCAAGTACCCAAAGTGCTCTTCCTATTAATTCTACACCCAGCAAAATTCGGATCTGAATACCCAATAAGATCAAGAGATGAAGATACAGAGTACCAAAGACCAAACTCAAGGGTGTAATTGAGATACCTGAAGATGAACTTGACAGCTTTGTGATGAGTCACCCTGGGGGAAGCTTGAAAGCGAGCACAAAGACACATCACAAAGTGTATGTCAGGTCTTGTCACCGTCAGGTACAAGAGGGTGCCGATCATGCTCCTGTAACCCCTTTGGTCCATAGCTTCACAGTCCAGTTCTTGGCTCTGCACGTGTTACTTGCACCAGAATGTACAATGGTGGCGAGAGAGGAGGGGGCCTCCAAGTCATTGGCTGTTCGTGAGTGTGTGTGTGTGTGTGTGTGTGTGTGTGTGTGTGTGTGTGTGTGAGCGAGTGTTTCTGGTGTGTGGTTTTTGAACGCTGCTAGAAATGAGATAGGCCTTCCCTTTTATACCTTAAGGGAGACGGTCCGATTTACAGAGAGAGAAAGAGAGATTTCTACACGTGTGGAGTTGGTGAAGCCGTGCTGGAGAGGGTAAAGTCCTTCGGTGGCATAGCCTTCAGTCCTCGCGGGCCCCTTCCTCCCAGTCTTGCATCAGGGGGCACTATTTTCGGGCGTGCCCCCGTTTTCCGTCATCACGTTGAGTCCTACTTTGTTCCTGTGGATGGCATGCTCCGCCATTCGTGGGGTGGTGCAGTATGGGCGTTGTCACATTGTTCAGGCTAGGTTTAATCCGCGTGTCCATCAGACCGTCCTGCATCATTGCCATTGGGGGTGTCATCAGGCGATAGTAGCGCAGTGAGCTTTGCCACACCTGTCATTGTCAGCAGGCGCTGGTGATGATGGCAGGAGCAAGTATGGGAGTGATTTGACTCCCTGATACTGTGCACTTAGGCTAGGTTTGGCAGTTAAGGCGGGGCGGTTGGTAGTTGTTGACCATAGTCCCGCTCGACCCCCTCGCCGGGGGTCGACACGTCGGGTTGCGCCTGTCTGACCCTGCTGGGGGTGGGGATCCGTCCCGTCCCAGCAGGGCAATCGAGTTCCTCCACCCGTTATTTTCGGCTTAGTCAGTGATTCACCGAGCCGTCCCGTCTTGAGGCGCGTCCCATCGATGAGAGTTGACGGGGGCCGAGCTTATCCGACAGTCCTCATCCATCTTACCGTCATTATGATCGAGGTAGCGGTGTACCGCTTCGTCCTTACCCTGGAGGTCATAAGATTAGGTGATCAACTAAGTCATCCGACTTGGGTAAGCGAGCCGCATCTGAGCCTCACGATCGGACCTGTCTCGCCTCGACCCCTCAGGGGTGTAAGCTTCATGACCGTTGATGGAGGGATCCCCAAGGTATGAATATTTTGGTGATAGATGACAACTATGAAATTTTGGGCTACTATCTACACGAGTGTTGTCTTTGCAGGAATCATCTCTAAACTCTACTACAAATCATATGGATGATGGTTGTCTTGGCGATTGATGACAACGTCCACAAGCATGGAGGGTTGTGAGCTTGATGGAGTCCAAGGATTGATGGAGATGGATCAAAGTTGAGGACAAGCTATGGAGCAAGTGTTTGGAACACTTGTCTAGTTGTTAGGGCTTTGAGTTCATAGGAAAAACCGGACTACCAAGGGGGTCTGGGTCATTTCTCTTATGTCATGTCTAGTTGGTGAGGTGCATGGATGCTTAGTGAAATCACATGCACTAGGTGACAGTGGAGGAGCGAAGGAGCTATTCGGAGAAGCTGAGAAACAAAGTCAAGCGAGGACGAGAAGTTTCAGCTTTTGGACGGAGAGACCGGACAGTTAGTCAAGGAGTGACCGGACAGTACGGTCATAAGAGGAGAGAACAATCCAGCAAGAAGACTTAGCGAGGAAACTGCCAGAGTCGAGCCTGTACAGACCGGACAGTCCGATCTGTACAAGATGACTCTGGGCAGCAAGGAAGTAGGGGCCGAAATGTTTGTGGACTAGAGAGAGAAACGGACTGGACGGTCCGATCAACCAAAATTTAGCAGGATAGAGCCATTAGTGCAGAGGATTGCACTGACCGGATGGTCCGGTCAGGCAGTGACCGGACAGTCCGGTCAATAGACGTAGAAAGCTAGTTGGAGGTTGGAAGCCTATATAACTTCGTTGCTGGGGTCTTAGAGACCTCTCTTGGCTAGTGGAATTGCTAGGAATATTTAGTGAGAGCCAAGAGGAAAAGAGGAGAGCACTAGGAGGAGATATTGCATATCTTGAGAGTGCTAGTGAGAGTAACTTGAGCATTGTTGCACATCTAAGGCTAGGCTGAACTTGAGGGTGTGATGTACGTTGTTACTCTTGGTCTATGGTGAGACCTAGACCGGTTAGGTGTCGGTGATCGAGCCTATCGTGATTAGTTGTAAAGACCGTCACATGTTTGTACCCGGTTTGAGCCCGCTGGTGGAAGGGGCATCAATAGTGAGCGCCCGTGTCAGCTCGGGGAGTCCAGCAAGTTCTCGAGGGAGGCTAGCTTGTGATGTGATGGAAGTGGTGATGCGCACTTTGTCTTCACTCTGGGAGTGATTGCGGGCTCGTGGCCGAGAACTCCACATTGGTGGCGGGAGGGACCGGCACTCCGGCGGGAGTGGTCCAACAAGGAGTAGGAGAAGGTGCCATCCTTCCGAGACCTTAGGAAAAATCAAGAGCATCTCTTGACCCTCTCTTTACTACTCCGTAGTTGTGTGCTCTAGTAACTAGGTTGAATTACGGCTTGCATAGGCTAGTGTGTTTGGCTTCCGCGCTTGCTATTCGTGAGCGGCTTATCGATTCACCCCCCCCCCCCCCGGTACGCCTTGAGTAAGGATGTCGGGACAGGTGGGGAGTGTTCCCATATTCAATGGGGAGGACTAAGGGTATTGGAAGGTCGCAAGCAAGCCTACCTGGAGTCCCTCCATCTAGAGATATGGATGGTCACTCACGAGACTGATGCGGATGTGAACCTGCTTAAGCCTGATTTTATTAAGTGCAATGCTAAGGCCAAGAATGCTCTGTTTGCATGCATATCTAAGGATGTTTTTGCTAGATTGGATGCAAGTTCGACAGCACATGGTATCTGGTTTGAGATTCAGAGTCTCCATGAGGGTACCAGTGATGTCAAAGAGAAAAGATACTATGTGCTAAAGAACAAGTATGATAACTTCACTAGATTGCCACATGAGAGAGCTAACACTGCTTATTCTCGCTTTAATGTACTAGTGGAGGAGATCAATGCTCTTGGGGATGACTTCAAGCTGAAGCTTGTTGAGGTGATAAGAACATTCTTGAGGCTATTCAAAGATCCCATGTATGAGTCCATCATCACCTTCACCTTGCAAAGTGACCTCAAAACTAAGACCATGAAGGATGTACTTGGCAAGATCACTGCCTTTGAGAGCTACCAGTTGGGGATGGATGATCCACAACCATCCACCCTTGCTCTCCAGGCTGACAACCAAGAATCAAGCAAGAGCAAGAAAAACAAGAAGAAGGCAGTCATTGAAGAAGATGAAGATGATGATGATGATGAAGAAGTTGACTTGACCGAGGACTTGGCTCTTCTCATGAAGATGATGAAGACCTTCGAGAACAAATTTGCCTCCAAGTCCAGGGGCAAGTGCTTCAACTGTGGGTCCAAGAACCACTTTGTTCGAGAATGCCCCAAGTTAAAGAAAGAAGCTTTCAAGTCCCAAGACTCAAGTGATAAAGAAGAAGAAGAAGACACCAAAGCCAAGCAAAAGAAGAAGAGGTACTTCAACAAGGACAAAGGCAAAGGAAAACGCAAAGCTCAAGACCACAAGAAGAAGTTCTCACGCAAGGCCCTTGTTGGAGAGTGGACAAGTGACACATCATCTTCCTAAAGCGATGATAAAGAAGTGGTCGGCCTAGCCATGATCAAGACCACACTTCCACGAGCTCTTCCTCCACCTCCCATGTGCCTCATGGCCGCGAGCCAACTTGGGGAGAGTGAGGATGAGAGCAGTGACGACAGTGATGATGAGGAGCTCACATGTGCCGAGCTTTGGAGTATGCTTGAGCAAGTCCGCGACATCGCCGTCAAGAAATCAAAAATGTTGGATGTGGTAAGAAAAGAGTGTAAGTTGGCTAAGTACCATGTTGGTGACCTTGAGAGTGAGCTCAAGGACCTTGTCACATCTCATGAGGCCCTAAACAAGAGTGATGACAAACTTAAGGGTGATCATGTAGAGCTTTGTGATAAGTATGAGACCCTTGAACTTACTTTTGAGACCATCAATGTTGATAACCTTGCCTCTCCCTCCTCTAGTTCATCTAAGAGTGATTCTTCCACTATGTGTGATGAACTAACCACCTCGGTCGAGGTTTCTTCTCTTGAGCCATTTGTTTTGGAGGAATATCACAAGTTCAAGGAAAAGAGGAAGATGGTGATGGATGGCTTCGAGAGGCTCACACGTGGTAGAGTCATCCACAAGGAGATTCTTGGGAGAAACCTTGTGAACAACATCTCCTACCGGGGACTTGGCTCATATCCCGCCGCCATCGACATCATCGGGATGAGTGATTCCATCCCCGCATGGATCAAACCCCTGCTTGTTGACTACTACTATTGCAAGAGGTGTTACAAGGATGGCCACACCATCAAGGATTGTCCTATGGTGAGAAGTTCCATTGTTTTGCCTAACGCTAACTTGTTCCATGAGAACACACATTTCAAGCTTTCTAGGAACAAAAATGGCAAGGTGAATGCTAAGGCTTTGGGACCACCAAACAAGAAGAGAAAGGTCAAGAGCATATGGGTGCCTAAGTGCATTGTTGATCTTGAGAGGTCAATAAAGTACAAGTGGGTGCCCAGTAACAAGACCTAGAAGATGGTGGTGGTGGTGGACTATGAGCTTACTTGAAGATCAAGTGAAGTCCACAACAAGTGACATGGACCTCAACATCATATCTACTCGTAAGGGAGGTAACCGTGTTTGTTCTTGGTAGTTGTAGTGTATTTTTTCGTCTCTTGCATTGCATGGTAATTAGGACTCCTTTGTAACTAGTATGCTTTGCATCCTTGCATGTGTAAATAAAGAAAAACACATAAAAATTAGTCAATGTCTAAGCCATCCAAGATAGCTATAAGGAAGGGGGAGTGCTTGAGATGGTGGTTTGTCTTCTCTCAAGGCAAGGGTATGGCTTATAGTGAGCAAGCTTGGGAGGGGTCCAAACTTGACATTGTTAGGTTTCCTTTGTGTCTTGTTTAATATTGCTTGCATTCATATGGCATGTTTACTTTCTATGCATATGTAAAATGCTTATTGCATGCATCATATAGGAAACACAAAGGAGGCTTGTCACGTTGGGAGATATTCGTGCCCCATGATCTATATGAGATCACATCTCCACAAGTGTGACCAAAGGAAAGGATTGTGCTTCATGCCCATTGAGCAAGCACTTATGAACTCTGAGGTTAAATCTACTCGTGCAGTTCATGGACTAAGGCTCATACATACCCATTTGGCTCTTATTCACTTTGGTTCTTATTTGCTTGATTCTTCATTTGGCATTTGCAAAAATTATAAGGCAATAGTAAGCCACTATTTGAAAATGAGTGTTTGAGAGTTCCCTTCATATTCCAAGTGTATTGTTTACTTGAGTGTTAAGTGAGGGCACTTGGAAAATGGAGAAATTCCTTGTCTCAGCGAATTCCTGGTAGTGACCGTACGGTCCGGTCATATGTCCGTACAGTCTGGTCTGTGAAGCGATGCACAGTTGCTTCGGGGGATTGGAAATGGAGACCAGACGGAATGTATTTAAAGACCATACGGTCCAATCTACACGTAGTTCTGATGTACAGAACCTTGATTTCTGAATTTCCCAAAGTGACCGCACAGTCCGGGGTAGAGAGCGGACCGTCCGGTCACCTCATTCGACCGCGCGATGCAATCTCGACCTGTGACCGTTGATCGTGACCTTGTGTGATCTCGGCCGTCCAATCATTTTGACATAGGTCAAAATCGAGAGAAAGCTATTTGGCTTCACCCTCGTTCTCTTTCCTCGCCGAGAGCACAAGCTCGCCGTCACCTTCGTCGCGGAAGCCTCCCCGTTGCAGAGATCCCGCGCCGTAGCCCGCACAACCACGCTCATCTTGCACACGCGCTCGCCTGCTCTATGTGTCATCGCACTCGCCCAGTTTCTAGCCGCCACAGCCGCGAGTTCTAGAGCCGCTGCCGCCACCTACTACTTCGCCGCCGCCAAGCTGCGCTGGTACCTTGCCGCCTGCCGCCACGCGCAGCCACCCACCACCACCTCCGCTCCCATGAGCACACGTCCACTGCCAGCAAAGCTCCACTGAATCAAAGCCAAAAGTTTTCCTCTTTCCTCTCCACTTCTCCATTGTTGGCGACCTCGAAAAGTTCAACCTTTAGGCGACCGGTCACGTGGTTCTCGCCATCTTGGTCTCAGACTTCCTCAGGGTATCGTGCTTTTCTCTTGATTCATCGATAATGCCCTAATTTTGAGTAATTAGTTTTATTGATGCAATTATAATTGACTGCCAATAATTAGTTGCATTAATTGCTAATTAGCTCAACCTAGATTGCAATTACTACCATGCATATTTGTTAATTGCAAATTCTAGGGTTTGTCTCTCGCATCTAGTCTACAGTTAGATTTATTGCAAATTATTTGACTATACACTAGATGACTCGCAGCAGCCATATATAGGTGATGATCACTGTTGATTACGTTGCTTTATTTGTTTAGTGATCATGTCCTTCATTCAGTGCTAGGATTTCTATTGCGCATTCTTACCTGGCTTTGCTTTGCTTATAGATGTATATAGGTTCCATGCTTATCCTATCTATACCTACGTGCGTGCAGTGACAGCAGTCAGTAGCATAGATGGTAGGATCTGGACAGGATAAGGGCAAGGGTAAGATGCCAGAGAAGCCAAAGAGCAAGAAGAGGACGAGGCTGGACCCAGAGTTTGAGAGGGTCAGGAGGGTTGCACGACACATAGAGGCCATGGAGGCTTCTGACAGGATACCTAGATCACTGCTGATCACAGGTACTCAGACAGATAACCAGGGCCGTAGGAGGAGCACTAGGCAGAGGACCACAAAGCCAGAGCTGTGCACAGGGATCCGATTGCCACTATGGTCGTAGGGTACTCTGACTTCTCGTTAGGAGAGGTGGTCAAGACCTGCGGAGTAGGGATCTGTCACATCCTAAAATTTCCCATTTTGGAATGTGAACCACTTTCAAAAAATATATTTAGATTTCTCAAATTTTGTAAATTAACAAAGATTTTGTTGGGTTGCAGTAATTGCTCTATGTCACAAATGTTTTTAGTTTTGAACAAAAACCTTTTTAAATAAGTAAAATCATTTTATTTTATTTGATTTCAATATTTTGTCATTTTTTGATTCCATGTTAATTTGAGAAAATTAAAGTCTTTTTAATCAAATTTTATGAATGTACATCCTATTTTAAAATGAGGCTGAACTATCACTATCTCCTTCACTCACGTTAATGCATCGTCGAACACTGTCTCCTGAACTTGTTTCATCACAAATTTCACCATACATGTCCTTGATGTATCTAGACTCATTTTCATCCTCATTCATTTTACCTACCACATGGACGTACCTAGACATCATACCTTCCATGTTTGCCCCACCTTCCATAAATATTACTATGGAAAGAAACCTCTCCTTCCATAAACATTCTATGGAACTAAACCCACCTTCCATAAACATTTCTATGGAAAGAAATTCCACCTTCCATAAATATTCATAAGGAAAGAACAAGAGAATAATATCCTTTCCATATTTCTTATGCCTTCCATGTTTGCCTCCAATAAATGCATTAATTCCTCTTAATTGCCTTTCCATACTCTTCCCCCACCTGCCCCACCCCTCCTATAAATACTATCCCCTCTACCACGTCCTCCCCACCCCCTCAAACCCTCACCACGCCGCCAGGCTGCCGCCACGCCACCCTGCCCTCGCGTCCAGCAACAGTTCTGCCGGTTGGCTTTGGCATTCCCGGTGATCCACCCATCCAAATGCCACCACATTTTACATGGAGGTGCGCTCAGAAGTCCTCTACAACATATCCAGAAATCAGCACCATTGGACATCGTATGCCTCCGAGATCTGCATCGCAATGGCAGCTGCTCCCTGGTCTGCGCGAATCCAGCACGCGTGACGGTAAAACCATCTCATTTTCTCGTAATCCATTGATGTTCTTGATACAATCGACACTCCTAATTGTATTGCAGGGTCTTGTGATCATCTACACTATAGGGTTCTGCTAGAACGGCCATGGTGCAACGAGGAACGCGATCCGTGCTCGAGCTGCCGTTGGACGACCTCACCATGATGCAGCTAATCGATCTCCAGCATAGGTGACTTCTGAACCAATTCACCTTGCGTTTCACATGTTCCATGTCATTGGGAATAATTTTTTTTGAGTTATTCCTTGAGATTCAGAGCTAATCATTGGAAACGCACACATACGTTTTGCACTGTGTGTGTTTGCAACCGTAATCCCTGCAACTTTAACCTTGCATATCTTTTGGTCCACAATCCTGATTTAGATGATTCTTTCACCTACATTATTGTATCCAAATAAACTAGCTAATTGCTACCTTTGTTCAGCCATACCCAATTGTCCCATACCTTGCATTGTGTATTTATTGTGTGTATGCTTTGTATGTCTTGCGCGATTAGGTATTTTACGCACAGGAATCGTACGAGGATGAAGATCAAGATTTGTTGTCACTGAGCAGCAACATCTCATTTCAGGCAAGTGTCCTTGATGCATTTTGTACCTATTGTGAATGTTACTTTAGGATTGCATGCTTGTGTCAATTGATTGGGAACCTATTGTTAGGGTTTACTAGTATTGTTCTATCTTGTCCTTGTCGCCTTGAACTAGAGTTTTATCTATCAATGGGTAGACATGCTTAGTTGCTTACAGGGTTGTTGGGTCCAATTTAATGTTGACTAATGAACAATATCACGTGGAAAAGGATGTGTAATTCTTTTAGCAACATGGACTTAGGGATCTATGCAAGCCGAATGGAATGGATGTGGTGCCATGGGCACATGGTTGGTGGTGGTAGGCTTGTTGTAGATCCTAGGAACCGATTCTTGGAGTGGTAACCCAGGACAACAGTGCCATCACAAGGTTGCTATGGAACAACTTGGCTGATTAATTAAGAGTTCTCCCAGTGTCGGTGCAGCATTTGGTGGAGCGGGGAATGGAAGTCAAGAGGACTGTCCTTGTATCCGAATGGCTCAAGAGGGGGCTCCTCGGGTGATGAGCTTCTTGTTGATGGGCTATCACTTATGGACGGGAGTGGAACCTTAGTGGCTAGCATGTACTCGGAGACCCTTTGAAAAAGCCTCGTAGTGATCTTCTGGCCGCACACCTAAGGAAATGTGCTAGTGCTTGTCCGGCATGGCAACATGGAGACTCTAGTCCACCTGGCAACAGGGGACAAAATCACGACTTATGGGTAAAGTGGTACAACCTCTGTAAAGTGTAAAACTATCATGATAGCCGTGCTCACGGTCACAAGCGACCTAGAATCCTCACAAGATTAGTTGGTTATGGGATGGAATGGTTGGTATCGGTGGTTTAGATTGGACTTGGCCTGAATAGCACCTTGTGGATTGATGGTTGGGATGACCTCACCTAGTAATTAGGATGCTTAGTGAATTAAAAGCTCATGAAATAAACCCCTATAAGCCTTCCTTTTCTTTAGCCCCATGTCATCTTTTCCCCCACTTGCTGAGTACGGCATGTACTCACCCTTGCTATATCCCACATTGCTGCTCAACTACTGGAGAAGGTTGGTACAACAATGAAGACAATGGAGAAGAGACTAGGCATGCTGTCTTCCGGTTGACTTCCTGTGGGAGCTGAAGGACACCAACGCTTAGTTATTCCGCTGCAATGTAATCTTTTACTTTTGACCTACGAGTCATCTTTGTAATAATGTTATGTGAATATATTATCTGTATGTAGCTACAGAATGACTAATTCTGTAGCCAGACCCGATCTACGGACCCAGGCCGGTGGGCATCCCAAACCAAATCGGGCCGTTTCCCCACCAGCCCACTCTCCCCTGCCCTGAGATGAAATTGGGTCCGAGTCGGTCCACCAAGTTGTCGCACCTGTCGGCTTCCAGCCTTCCGCAACCGCAACGCACGCATGAGCATATGATCCCCACGAACAGCGAGTCGAACATCGCCATCAATCCCATTTGCCTCTCGCCGCCCCTGAAGAAGAACCTCCACGGGCGTATCTCCGGAGAAGGTCATAATCCTGCTCCTGCCCCATGAATCCCACTGGAGAGAAATCGTGCTCACCGTTGGTTCCAATGGTGGCCATTGCCTGGTCAGACCATACCTGAAAGGATTAACGTCGGCGGCTGTCCCTTAGACAAATCAACGGCAGCAGTTGTCCCTTAGACAAATCAATGGCTGCAGCACGTATTCTGGAGTTCCATCCACCATCTCTGCTAAATCCCCAGGTTTTTATCTACGCCTTTGTTCTCAGATTCCCGTTTTGGTACATTTTGGGTTACTTTAGACTATAGGCTTTGATTTGTGGGTGCTTTTAGCTTCGTCTAATCTAGGTAGCATTATCTTGGATGATTAGCTGACTCAAATTTGCAGTGGATGGCGGCGGCTGATTTGACCAGAAAGGTCCATCTCCCTACTGCTGTTCGCCGGGGTAGGGTTAGTAAGATTTATGGGCATCACATCCAGATTTAGGGGTTTCTTTTGGGTATAATTCTCTACTGGCATTATTAGCATCTCGTGATCTATTTTTCTTTTGGATTGGTCATCAATTTCTCAAAATTGGTTCAGATTAGTGTCGTTTGTTTCAGGTCATGAGTCCTTTGGGGCATGATGCTTTAACAGTTACACTTTTCATTGGGTATCCTATCCTGTTTCCATGCTATCTGATTCGTTTCTGATTATTAATTCATAGTGATCATTTTTTCTTTACATGGACATTTCATATAGTTCATATTGTCATACCATATCTGAAAATCATGCTTAACGGCTCAGAGCCGGAGAAACGTAGATGTAATGAGTGGATCCAATTGCAACGGAATGGGGTACACTCTTTCAACTTGTAGAAGAGCTCAAAATTAATCAAATTAGCTGGCCGCTGTACAATTTTCTAGTTTGACTAAATAGGCTGTTTTTTTAGTATTCTTCTTATTGTTGATTGCGTACAAATTTAGGCAATGCTTGACTGCACAAAACTGTAGAAATCGTTTGACACTGTAGATAACTGTAGTATTGTACCTCTTAATATTATTATGGGCATTATTCCTTATTTCTCATTCATCTGCATACAAATTGTATTTCTTTTTTCAGATTTCTTCATCACTCATCAAGTCTGGTCTTCCTCTTAGCTCTGCTCATTTCATATTGCCAAAAGACCATATGATTTAACATTATTCTCACTATGATGATTTCAGGTGATGACTGATGAGGCCGATCCCCTTTATTACTTTAGAGATGCACACCTCCAGTGAGTTTAAATGTGAGAATGTTTTAACATAAAGTTCTAGTCATTATTTTCCTTGCCAAAAATACTAGCTCTGTACATGTGCATGATAGTTTACAGCAGCTGTGGCTCCAATTTAAGATGTAGGAAAATATTTATCTATCCAAAAGCTGCAGTATTCATAGGACTCAAATTTGTTTGGTCATAGTTTTTGATTAGGTATTATTTATACCAACGTTCTAGCATGTGTTTCTTGCTTATCATTTCTGAAAACAGTGCTTAACGGCTTACACTAGGTGGATCCAACTGCAGTAGACGAGTTTGTATACTCTCTGCTTGCAGAGGTGCTCAGAAGTAATCAAATTAGCAGGCTATTGTGGAATATTCTACTTTGACTTTATGATTATGGAAACTAAGGCCTCAAGGCTGTTGCACCACATCCTAATTCATGTTGTTTTTAGCATAATTCTCTAGCTGGCATTATTATTGTTTCATGATCTGTTTTTATGTTGGATTGACAACCAATTCCTCTAAACCGGGCTGATTAGTGCCTGTTATTTCAGGTGATGAGTTCTTTAGGGCAAAATGCTTTGCAGTTACTTGTTTCATTGTTTATGCCATCCTACATTTGCATACGAGCTCGTCTACAAAGTAAATTTTCAAGCCATCGTTTTGTTGCTCAGCTTTTAAGAAATTCGTTTTGTTCCTGGTTATTAAGTCACCATTTCATTTTTGCCAACGTTCCAGCATGATATTTTTGCCATCTCTGAAAATTGTGCTTAACAGCTTAGAGCATGTGAAACTTTGACGTAATGAATAAATCCAATTATAGCAGGCGCGTGTACTTGCTTGCATAGGAGCTCAAAATTACTCAAATTAGCAGGCCTCTGTGCTTGACTTTATAACTTCATCATGAGGAGAAAGTAGGGCTTCCAGGTTGTATTGTGATGAGTACTGCATCTGTAATTCCATTTGGGAATGTGTCCTGTCTTTCCTGTTTGAATTATGTGGATTGCTTCATCAAAATTGAAACACTTCGGAAAGATGAAACTGTCCTACTTTTATGTAAGGATTGCAGAACACAATACCAATGTTATGAGTTTGGGTGTTTCTTCTAGTGTCAAACCTGCTCCTGTAGTCGATCTATAAAAGGTCCACATTATTTATTATGATTTTTCCCATAATGATTTCAGGTATGAGGACATTTGAGCTCATATTGGACAAAGTTTAGCAAGGCTATTGGAGGATAGCTGTCAGGCGTTTACATCTAAACGTATTTGATTATTGGACAGTCAGCTGCTAGCGTATATAGATGTGCTGGTACTGAGCCGCAATTGTTGTTTTTCATGCTACACGGACCTGGGATCTGGTGATGATGAACTGTAGGCTTGATAGTTATAGGGTTACAAGAAAAAGAAATGAACAAGTTTATGCTTTTGTAACTACCATATTGTGCTCGTTGAACATGCATGTGCCTTGTGTCCATACATATGTAAACAAATATGTTTCAAATCTTTATTCAGCTCAGGACTTGTGATATTGCATGTATGAAGCAGCTGTGAGAGCATTCCCCCTGAAATGTACTTTTTGAATGAATGAATATAATGTCAGCCACAAAATTGTGGAACTTAATTTGATTTCTGATATTTCGATGGTGATATTTAATCATGTAAGTCATGATTGTTGTTAACTGTGGAGATAAAAATGTGTGAAACTCAGAACTGACAAATTGGATAACAACAATAATTTAGAGATCGTATTTCTAATTTTGCAAATGAGATGAATATTTTGTTCCGTACCAACACAGCTAATCAACGTGGGCAGTTTAAAAAGAAAAGGAAAAAATCACGTGGGGATGGGCCTCTTGAGGAACCGATGCGGGGACGGTGCGCAGCTTCCGACCGAACCTGGTTGGACCGCATGGTCCGACCTGGCTATAGAATAAGGTATTCTGTAGCTAGCTACAGACTATACCTACACTAATGTTATTGATTTAATAAAGATATTGTTCTTTTATAACAATAATTGTCCTATGTGCATGAAAACTTGATCCTGGGCACGCATACAGATGCATTCGGTTTCGGTCGTTGGAACCGGGTGTGACAGTATCCTTCAGACAGTAGGAAGAGTCAGAGGAGGCGGAGACAGAGTTAGAGGAGACCTCAGAGTCAAAGGATTCTGAGGAGTCAGAGGAGGAGGAGATTGAGCAGCTAGCACAGCCATAGCAGTAGAGGACAGCTCACCGGGTAGGAGACCCGAGGTGCACCAGTGCAGTGTGGACGAGGAGGTTGCAGAGACTGGTACAGGCAGCTGGGGAGACAAACATTCTTAAGGTTCCTACGAAGGACCTTAAGACGCTTTCTCTGGTCTCCTTCGAGCAGTGGGTTCCAGTCCCCAGAGACCCCGCTGCAGGAGAGAGGTACTGGACAGGCCTCCAGAGGAGGATTGGAGAGGGTTTGAGACGCTACCTCGCCATGAAGGGCAAGGATAGAGTGTTTGTGCCACAGTAGTACACTACCTACCAGGCCATGAGGAGGGCCACCGGGACAAACATGAAGCAGTATTTCACATACTTGCCCGGACTTGCAGAGTCGGTCACTGAGTCTTTCAAGTTCAGAGAGGACATTGTCCTAGAGTTCTACGCGACACTATGGATAGCTAGAGACCGCTCGGAGTTCTGGTTCTTGTTCAGAGGACAGCCACAACGTGTGACCGGGGGGGATCTCATAGCTAGCTTTGGATTTCTTGCTTCAGACCTTCACCTTTATAGGAGTGGCTATGAGACCCTCGATCCACCTATAGACCACAGGGAGCGACACTACCTCCAGACGACATGGCGTCGATCGCCTTTCTACCACCGCACACCCTAGGCTTTGAGAGAGACCCTGCGAGACTCACCGCAGAGGACAAGGTGGTTAGAGCGATAGTCACCAGGAATATCATTCCCAGGTCTGGCTATAAAAAGAAGTTTACACTACTTCACCAATGGGCAGTAGCAGCTATACTAAGGAGACAACCGTTTGACTTGGCTGATTTGCTGATTGGTGAGATGGAGGAGGTTATTTCTAAGAGCGTAGGAGGATGTCACTTAGTCTATGCTCCCTACATTTACTATCTACTGAGGAGGATGGGACTAGTGACGTAGGAGCAGTACGACGTGTTCCCTGAGGTGACCACATGCTACTGACCTAGAGTTCCCAGGGGTTCGTAGTCAACCTCTAGTCAGCAGACGGGAGAGGAGGAGCAGGAGTTACCGCCAGTCACTCACGAGCAGGCAGCTCATCCAGAGAAAATGGTTGCAGAGTCAGCCTGTATAGGAGCACCTCCCCAGCCTACAGGTACACAGCCAGAGGATGCCGTCACTGTAGCAGCACTTGCAGGACGCCTAGGTGAGTTCATCCAGAGCGCAGTTGAGGATAGGCGTCAGATGATGGAGGTCATCAGGGGACATACAGAGCTTCAGAGATAGAATATGGCACTAGTGACCACCCTGATGACTCAGATGGTGGAGCTAACCAGAGGAAAGAATGGCTAGCAGGCAGGAGCCCCCATACCACCACAGTTCCAGCAGCTTCCGACCCAGGCAGGCCCCTTCACTACTATGATAACAACTCAGTCCAGCGGGTTGTCACACTTAGGGATGTTACCGACAGGGGGAGCAGGACAGACTTTCTCTCTAGTAACTCAGCTCTCCCCCTTGTTAGGATTCTCAGTCTCTGCATTGTTCTCTTTACCTGCACAGTCTACATTTTCATAGAGGACAGCACCTATGACCTCCCAGCAGTAGTCACCAGTCAGGAGTCTGTTCTCAGAGATAGTGCACACCACTCGTGCGGACTCCTAGCCAGCCCTAGAGTCAGCTATAGCTCCACCTTCCACTGCTACAGTCAGCACTCTCACACCTCAAGTAGCAGAGGATCTGGCCCGCCGAGGTTTCACTCAAGAGGACATGGATGACCTTGCTCTTCTTCAGGCGACTGTTGCCAAGGAGACATCCACAGTCCCACCAGCGGGGCAGGACAGAGGGTCTGAGTTGCCTGCAGACCTTGACTTCTTCGAGCAAATGGATGCTCAGGCGGCACAGGCTCAGGGAGCGCAGCAGGATCCAGCACAAGAGCAGCTAGGAGCAGAGCCTTCAATGGATGTCGCTGCACCACTTTCTTTGACCACGAGCACGTAGATGTTCTCTTTTCCCGCTTTTTGGTGCTTGTTGCCAAAGGGGGAGAAGTATGTCATAGGTCGAGGGGGAGCTGGAGTGTGATCCTGTGCAATCGAGAGTAGCTCGTATCTTGGGGGAGCATACATGTACATTGGTTTTGGGAGATAGATATATTTGGATCTTTATTTTGGTGGTTTTATCGAGATGTTCATGGATTTTATGAGTCATGTTTTCCATTCGCTTCTGTTTGACTCATCTTGATCTCACTTGATTTAATTTCATACGCAGTGCTTGCTCTTCTTTATTTATCCTGTATGCCTGTGTATGATTCCATGATGATGATTGCTTGTCCTTAATTCTTATGCATTGCCATGCTAACTCGTTGCATATCATCATTCATGACTTGCATTGCATGTCCTTATGCTTTGTTAATATCTTCTCATGACATGCATGCAGATCATCTAGAGTGTGGTTTTCTTTCTTATTCCTCTTAGCTCTTGATGATGCTTGTTTGAGTAGGACCTTGTGCATTTCTCTCTTATGCTTTTAAGGTTCCTCTCGAGCATAGTGTAGCCCTTTTAGCCTTGTTGTTCACTAATAAGATTATGATAAGTAGTGGTTGTCATCAATCACCAAAATGGGGGAGATTGTAAGCTTCATGACCATTGATGGAGGGATCCCTAAGGTTTGAATGTTTTGGTGATAGATGACAACTATAAAATTGTGGGCTAATATCTACACGAGTGTTGTCTTTGCAGGAATCATCTCTAAACTCTACTATAAATCATAAGGATGATGGTTGCCTTGGCGATTGATGACAATGACCACAAGCATGGAGGCTTGTGAGCTTGATGGAGTTCAAGGGTTGATGGAGATGGATCAAAGCTGAGGACAAGCTTTGGAGCAAGTGTTTGGAACACTTGTCTAGTTTTAGGGCTTTGAGTCCATAGAAAAAACCGGACTATCAAGGGGGTCTAGGTCATTTGTCTTAGGTCATGTCTAGTCGGTGAGGTGCATGGATGCTCAATGAAATCACAGGCACTAGGTGATAGTGGAGAAGCCAAGGAGCTGTTCGGAGAAGCCGGGAAAAGAAGTCAAGAGAGGATGAGAAGTTTCAACTTCTGGTCGGAGAGACCGGAGAGTCAGTCAAGGAGTGACCGGACAGTACGGTCATAAGAGGAGGAAACAATCCAGCGAGAAGACTCAGCGAGGAAACTACCAGAGTCGAGCCTGTAGAGACCAGATGGTCCGGTCTACAGACCGGACGGTCCGGTCTGTACAAGATGACTCAGGGCAACGTGGAAATAGGAGCCGAAATGTTTCTGGATCGGAGAGAGAAACGGACCGAATGGTCCGGTCAACTGACCAGATGGTCCGGTCAGTACAAGAAATTCAGCAGGGCAGAGCTGTTGGTGCAGAGGATTGCACTAATCGGACGGTCCGATTAGGCAGCGACCGGACAATCCGGTCAGTAGGCCTAGAAAGCTGATTTTGTGGAGCAACGGCTAGTTGGAGGTTGGAAGCCTATATAACTTTGTTGCTGGGGTCTTGGAGACCTCTCTTGGCCAGTGGAATTGCTAGGAGCATTTAGTGAGAGCGAAGAGGAGAAGAGGAGAGCACTAGGAGGAGATATTGCATATCTTGCGAGTGCTAGTGAGAGTAACTTGAGGATTATGCACATCTAAGGCTAGAGTGACCTTGAGGGTTTTATCTAGGTTGTTACTCTTGGTCTATGTGAGACCTAGACCGGTTAGGTGTCAGTGATCGAGCCTACCGTGATTGGTTGTGAAGACCGTCACACGTTTGTACCCGGTTTGAGCCTGCCGGTGAAAAGGGCATCAATAGTGAGCGCTCGTGTCGGCTCGGAGAGTCCGGCAAGTTCTTGAGGGAGGGGAGCTTGTGCTGTGATGGCAGCGATGACGCACACCATGTCTTCACTCCGGGTGTGATTGCGGGCTCGTGGGCGAGAACTCCACATCGGTGACGGGAGGGACCGGCACTCCATCGGGAGTGGTCCAACGAGGAGTAGGAGAAGGCGCTATCCTTCTGAGACCTCAGGAAAAATCATGAGCATCTCTTGACCCTCTCTTTACTATTCCATAATTGTGTGCTCTAGTAACTACATTGAATTGTGGCTTGCATAGGCTAGTGTGTTTGGCTTCCTCGCTTGCTATCATCATGAGCACTAGCATGTGTACGGTCTTGGCCTACTAGAATTGTTTAGGTTGCAATGATTGTTAGGTTCAAGTAGTGTGAATTGAAGTATTCGAGTTCGTGAGCGGCTTACCGATTCACCCCCTCTCTCCGTATGCCTTCGGTCCTTACAGGGGGGTTGAGCGAATCGTAGCAGGCCTCCGACCCCCAGAGGTCGATCCGATCTCGTCCAGTCTTCGCCCCCTGGAGGATCGAGCGAGTCGGGAGAGGCGTGGCCCTTGCTTCTGAGATTTGGCTAGCGTGAGGGATTCCCTTTGCGGGGCCCATGCGGGGGACCCTCTATTGAGGTTTCGGTGGGCCCACTGTCTCGGATATTGATGGGCCTCTGAGTGGTGTCACGTGGCACCCCCGGTTCCTGCCCCCGATAGTAGCCCCCGAGCGAATTAGAGAACCGTTTGGGGGGTCTTTGTACTGACATTTTCGAACGGTATGAAGTTGGTTCCTTGGTGGACCCGACAGGTGTAGCCCCCGAGCCAGAGGACGAGTCTTGGTGAGACTTGTGCTTTGGCTTAACTCGTTTTGAAATGGTTAGCTGGTTCTCCAGACAGGGTGCGCGCGAGCGCAACCATCGGGTATAGCCCCCGAGCCAGAGGCCGAGTCCTGGTGAGACTCGCACTTTGGCATCATTAGTTTGATGTGGTCACAAGAATGCTGTCGTGCCCGAGTCTCGCGGGTTTCGCACCCCCAGCTAAGTAGATGGTTCTGAGTGTTGTAGAAGAGGGTTTATCAGTAGCGCCCCTGTGACAGAGCGAGTCTTTCTTTCCTAAAAAGGAGAGATATGGCACTGTCGAGACGGCATGTTTTTGTCTTGTTCTGGCGTGCAAGGTGCTGGGGCATCTTTCCATCGGGGTCCGTGCCATCACGCAGGGCTTCAGAGAGGATCCAAGGCTATGGCCCGAGGTGGCATAGCTATTTAAGACAATCATAGGCTAACAATCCCTTATCTCAGATTAGGTCATATCCTCGAGTCGGTGCCACTTGGCGAGCTCCTTGCGGAGCATCTCGGTGCCGGCATGGCTGCCTGAAGCAGCTGCCTGTCGTGCAATGGAGATGAGAGCGAGGGTGAGGGAGCAATGGCCTGAATTTACGCGACCTAGCGCTCAGCATCGGCGGTTGATGTGGCAGGGAGGAGGGCGGCCTGGTGTCTCGTGAAGTGGCCGTTGTTGTAGTCATCACTCGTAGTGAAGGCGACAAGCCAAGGGATTCGAGTTCTGTTATCCCTATAGGTTGCCAATACTCGGTGAGAAGTAAAGGACCCTCTCATGGGAGGTCTGTATGGCTTCTTAGCCGCTCCTCTGTGCGCCTTTGGTGGCGTCAGCAAGGATAGGGGGAGGGAGAGGCGTCGCACCGGCCCTTTTCCTCCTGTGGGGATGTTAGTCCCCAAGATCAGCAGCATTTACGTCCCCAAGGCGCTGATAATCTGCTTGCTTCATTGATTGGAGGGATTCCGCGCTCTCAAATGAGGGCATCCTTCTCGCGACAATGAAGCATTACAGCTGCTTCACCCCGTATGCGCCCGCCGAGGTGCGGGTACCAACTCCTTTTGTAGTGTGCTCTACAAGGTGGATTTTTTATTTTTCTCTTTCTTGTATCTTGTGAATGGTAGACATTCGCCTTGTAAGAGATTTTTGTAAGATTGACCCCAGGCGACACTCATCAATAAAGAGACTTATCATGCAATCCCGTCGCTGGATTTCCGTTGGCGATGCCGGTTCTCAAGTCCCCGCTCGACCCGATCAGACTAGTCGAGGGACCGTTTCAGCTTTATCGTGTTCTCCTTCCGTGCCCTGTTCATGAGGCGGAGGATAGAGCCAGGCCGCGTTTTTGCCTAGGTGGCTGAAACACGGTGCTTGTTGAGCAGCTATCGGGTTCGTTCGAGTGAAGCCTCCCGTTTCCTATCGATCGGGTCCCAGTGAACCTGCTAGTGGTTTGCCTCATATATTCGTCTTTTTTGACCCGACTGGTTACCCTGACCGTTCGATGGGTTGCGGCGGCTAGCTGTGTCTCTTCGGGGAGATACCAATTGACGGGTCGAGACTCTGTAATGCCCTCGACCTTCAGGGGTCGGGGTTTTGGCCGCTAGGTGTGCCCATCGCTCGTGCCCCTTGCTCTTGTCTCATGCACTGGGCGGCTGTCGAACCCCTGCGCGGGGCCAGCCTTAGAATCCTTGCGCTGTCGAACCCCTTCGGTCAGGAGTGGCATGGGACTTTCACATGATTAGAGGGGTTGATGATGGGTGGACTTGGTGGGTAGCCAAGTTTGGTTTGGGCGGTGTAACCCATGGCTTGCTACAGGTGGTGTAACCTATAGTGTGGTTTTTTATGGGCGGTTTAACCCAGGGTTGGCTACAGGCGGTGTAACCTGTAGTGTTGGATAGATGGGGTAACTTGGGGAGTACTTATCACCTAGTAAATAGGATTACTGTTTAAATGGTCTTAGGTCTAGATGCTCATTTATTAAGCTTGCATGTCATACTTTCCCCGACTTGCTGAGTACGCCATGTGCTCACCCTTGCTATTTCCCTTTGTTGTTGTACTATAAACTGCTGCTCAGAAGATAATGGAGAGATGAACTACATCAACGAGAATTACTACTAGGCGAGCATGCCCCCGGTCGATTGCCTGTGGTGTTATGGTGTCTTCCACTATTATATTTCACGAGTGTCACCTTTAGTCTTTTCAAGACATTATTTATGTAATAATGATACGCTGTAATAATGACATTGGTTATTCTGTGATTCACTTTACTGTCGATATGTGTGAAACCTGATCCTGGGCACACATATGATAAGCACTTGGTTTGTCCTTCAAACCGGTTGTGACACTTGACCTGTTGTTTCAATGTTTATATACCTCCTTCGTTAGGATCTCAAAAAGCCAACCAGCTTCTGCAAAACAAATTTATCGAAGGTGACCAAAATCTTTGCTGGTCCCTTGTAGCTCTGCAGAAAGATGCTGAGATAGTCACTCAGTACGTTATGCCCGAAGAGAATCCACCGATCTGCCGCAACCTCAGCACTCGGCTGTAGGAGGTCCCCCAGCAAGGTCCAGAAGCATTCTCAATGTATTGCAAGTCTGGCAGGTACTCAAGTGTTGGCCATTGCAAAAGCACATATTCTAGACATACAGCTAGAGGCAGTTGCTGAAGGTTTCCAAGAAGACCTTATGGATGAACAATGCAAAGCCTTAGTAACAGAAGCTCAGGATACAACAATGCGTTGGTTGATCAAATAGAAATAGATCCAATATCTGGAGCCTAATGGGCACTGATATGCTTAGCTGGAAGTGAAACTATGATTCATGACCAATAATGTAATGAATTCCTTAACTTGATAGATCCGTGAGATCTAGATTCGTTACCAGTATTGTAATGAATGCTTGGGTCATGCTACTTTGACATGTATTTGTTGGCACAGGAATTTGGACGGGTCCTAGTGGTCAGAGGTGAAGAGTTGAAATCGGCCAAGGTCAGTGAAGCCCAATGGCCGAAAACAATAAAGTGGGCCTGATAGGGTTATTTTATCTCTTTTTGTTTACTTTAGATTTTGTTTAGGAATCAATAGAGTCGGTTTGTTTGTTTGGAAACCGAAGAGTCTTGACCGAATTGGGTCAGAACCCCTTGCACGGGGCTATAAATATGTAATAGGGTTTGTACGTGAAAAAACAACACTTTCATTCAATACAATTCGGTGCATCGTCAAACCTTTTCTCTACAACATCCTCGTCTCGCGCAGGCTGCATCTGCTCCAATCTCGGCAAGATACTTGGATTAGTCAACCTTGGTAATTCTATCGGCTTCAACTAGTACTTATCAATTTGATATTGTAGTTGTTATCTTTAGAATTGCTAGTTATCCGGTAATTAGATCTTAATTACATTTATATTATCGATTTCAAGTTGCAGCATTGTCTCGGTTAGGTCTAATTTACTGTTTTTTAGGAGGTTGCATGAGTTTAATTTAGATTTGTTATTCAAGTCACTTGATCAGTTTTACTTATAATGGGAGCATATTTTGTTCTCTCTGCTTTGTTTGGGCACTGTCTCGATTAAGTTCGATCTACTCGAGCCAACGAGGCTGCATTGATTCTAGCCTCTTGCTGAGTCGATAGGACTAAGTATGAATTTATTGATGTATTCATAGAAGTCGATCGCCCCCATTTATTTAATAAGATCAGATCTGTGATTTTGAGGCATATTTGCAATACCAGCTATCAGATCTATCGACTTAGCACTATCGATGGAGAGAGTCCTTTGTATGATTACTATACTTCTATCAACTCTGACCCATCGAGTTTGCATTATCGACAGAGTGAGTTTTCGTGTGTTCGTCATAGTTTTATCGACTTTGCTCTATCGATCCAATTCTTGTCGGCACTATTTATGCAATATTTAATACTCATTTATTGAATTGCTGATAAGCCGATACAAATTAGCCGATTAGTTTATTTTAATAATATCATTTGTTGTTTACAGCCATCGGCTGGTTTTCACTAATAGTGATTATCGGCTTTCTTCATTGGCCTGTCCTAGGCCGGTGACCCGTGGAATTTAACTATTTGTTTCTTTGTCGGTTTGCAGGGAAAATTGACTAGCACGCACCGGTTTCCTTGTGTTGAGCTTGCACTAGAGCTAATAAGATCTCCCAGATCACACGTGTGATTTTCGTGTCAACACGCTTTTTGGCACGCTCGGTGGGACAATGAACTTGAAGACCAACAACATGGTTGAACTTGGAATGCCGAAAGACCCCAAACACCCTGAGAATCCTCCACCAAAACACAATGTCACTACGGATCTGAAGATGGAGAACATGTTGTCGATTGATAAAGATGATCTAAGCAGTGAGGCGAAGGCACAGATTGATTAGAGAGTTGCTGAGTTCGAAAGCCTTCTACTGAGCACCATCAGCAAGACTAGGCATGGCAAGATCGTACAAAAAGGGAAGTTACCTATTGCTACCTTGATAGATGAAGATGGAACTGAAAATTCACCTGCCAATAAGCCAACAGAAGTAATTGACGAGGCTACATTGAACAACATGATACATACAACCATACACCATGCATTGATTAACCAGTCACCTCTGTTGGTTAATACTTTGAGGGCTTTGATTATTCAAACAGTTAAGGGTTGCGTATATGATGATCCAGCACATGGGCTGATGAATTTCCATTTTCATGGGAATATTCCTTGGCCTGCAATTGAGGGACCCGAGCAACAAGCGCCCAATACTAGCACTACGATTTCTACAGCAAGCTCGGGGCCAGCCCTAGAAAGTGACATTCCACCTCCAAAGAATACCAATGGTGGCACCATAGGGAGATCACCTGGTTCTGGTCCTAGGATTATTTTGCAGAGAACATCACCACAGACACAGCCGCAGCACTACAGACAAGAGACATCAGAACCAAATGTGACATATGGTACAACACCGAATATAGGGCCAAGCCTATTCAGGATGCCATCATCGTCTGTACTGCCAGGGGAGATTGGAGGCCAACACACAGCTGTTACCTTTGGCTCATAGATAGCCCCACAAATGCTAGCATCTGGTCCTACATTGGTTACTCCAAATATCAATGCTTTGATCGATGACTAGGCAGCGAAGATTGCTGAGGTAATGAGAGAACAATTTGGGTTAAAGCCAAAGCAGCATACTTACATGTATCAGCACCCAAATCCTCCTAGTTATGATTTCATTCCTATTCCGAGCCAATATAGGCCACCAGAGTTCACCAAGTTTACTGGACAAGATAATACTACTACTATTGAACATATTAGCTGATTTTCCGTTCAATGTGGAGAAGCAGGAGCTACTATAGCATTGAAGTTTAGGTTGTTTCCTCTATCCTTGTCCGGATTCGCGTTTTCATGGTTTGCATCGTTGCCCCCGAATTCCATTATTACTTGGACCGATCTCGAACTGAAATTTCATAAGTACTTCTTCGCCGAAACAAGAGAGATGAGATTGTCAGATTTGATTGTTGTGAGGCAGAAAGCTGGTGAGTCTGTGGATGATTACGTGCAAAGGTTCAGAGAAGTGCTCAACAAGTGTTTTAGTCTGCAATTGACAGATAATCAGAAGGCGGAGATTGCGTTTAATGGTTTAGTTGAACCTCTAAGGGGGAAGTTTCCCTCGGCCGAGTTTGAGAGCCTGTCTCAATTAGTGCCGAAGGTGTCCATCCAAGAGAATCTGACTCGAGGGGCATAATCAAGACCAATTCAGATTAACTATCATGATTATGAATCTGAGTATGAGGAAGAGACAGAAGATGTAGATATGGCCAAATGGACTAGGAACAAGAATGTTGTATCGTGTCCCTGGGTAAAGTAGAATGAACCAGAAGAAAAATATGACTTTGACATTACCACGGGCGATAAAATATTTGATATGCTGTTACAGGAGAAGCACACTCAGTTGCCACCTAATCATGTGATTTCCCCTGCTGAAGAATTGAAGACGAAGAGATACTGCAAGTGGCATAATTCACTCTCTCATAATACTAATGATTGCAAGGTTTTCAGGAGACAGATTCAGATGGCAATTGAGTAGGGAAAGATCAAGTTTAGCAAGGGAGTTATGAAGATTGATGGACATCTGTTCCCTGCAAATGTTAACACTGCTGGTATCGACAATGTTGAAGCTTTTATTAGTCGATATCAGAAGAAAAGAGATAGGGAGCTAAAGGAGTCGCAGTTTAACCCACATTCGGAGTGTCCATTCTACCAATATTGCTAGGACGACAACATAAAACTGCCCTCAATCGACAACTATCCAGATTGCAGTCGGCATGTAGATCAGATGTATAGGGAAGCTCTGAAGCACTATCGGCACTAGCATCGACAAAACGATATTAAAGAGTCGATGATAGGGAAAGCCGATGGGCGAGACAGAGTGTCAGCTTTTGATCGACTTTGGGCAAAAAGGGTTGAAGAAGAAGCTAAGTTTGATAAAGAAGTCGATGAAGAGTTGCAGGAGGAATAAGAACAAAGTGATCAATGGTGTCCGTCTGGTATATTCTCTAGGAGCCAGAAACATAGAGTTCAGAGGATGCGATGCCGACAGATAAGGGTTGGCAAATATTTTTATGACGAAGATGATGACCAACCACCTACAAAGGTTTGGAGGCCAAAGGTGAAATCACAGGTACAGGTACCTGGTGCTACAGTGGGTATGGTGATGATGCTTCCGCAAGAGTTCATGGCCTCAAAAGAAGAACTGTTTGCTGATGCCGATGAAGTACCTCAGTTAGTATTTGACATCCAACAAGCAGTGTTTGATAAACCAAATGAAATTAAACATCGGCATTTGAAGGCTTTATATTTGAAAGTGTTCGTCAATGGGATGCCCATGGGAAAGATGATGGTCGATGGAGGTGCTGCAGTCAATATCATGTCAATCATCACCGCTAGAAAGTTGGGTAAGACTAATGATGATTTAATTGATACTAACATGATTTTGTGGGATTATGGTGGTCGTACTACAACAGCCGAAGGAGTCTTGAACGTAAAACTCACAATCGGCAGTAAGACTTTGCCAGTTACATTCTTTGTTATTGAAGGAAAGGGAACCTACTGCCTTCTACTAGGTCATGATTTGATACATGCAAATTGCTGTGTGCCCTCTACAATGCACCAGTCTCTGATCCAGTAGATCGGTGATCAAGTAGAGGTGGTCTCGGGCGATAAAACCATCAATGTTGCATTGGCCGATTTAGTGCCATGGCAAGCGGATGATATGGAGTGTCTGTCTGGCATGGTTTAGAACGGAGATTACGTCAAGATTACTACTCAGGGTCTTGAGGTGGTGGACCAGTCAAATTCAAAACTGTTTCTCTGACAGGCGCCCCAATGGAATTTTTATAAGATGGCAAGTTGGTAAAATGCTTATGTCGGCCGATGAATTGCAAGAAGTCGATATAGGAGATGGTGGTACACCTAGGCCGACATTTATCAGTAATAAATTAGATGACGAGTTTAAAGTTGAATTAATAAAGTTGTTGAACGAGTATCGGGATTGTCTTGCTTGGGATTATTTCGAGATGACTAGTCTTAGTCGATCCATTGTTGAACATCGGCTACCTATCACACCTGGATATCGACCTTACAAGCAACCACCGTGAAGGATCGATCCTAAAATTTATGATGATGTCAAGGCTGAGATTACTAGATTATATGATGCTAAATTCATTAGGCCTTGCCGATATCCAGAGTGGATTTCAAATATTGTGCCTGTTTTCAAGATGTGTGGGAAGTTGAGAGTTTGTATAGACTTTCGACCATTGAATAAAGCTACTACCAAAGATGATTACCCAGTACCGATAGCAGATATTCTGGTTGATGCAGCAGCAAGGCATAACATTGTTAGTTTCGTGGATGGTAATGCTGGTTATAACCAGATTTTCATGGCAGAAGAAAATATATCGAAGACTGCTTTCAGATGTCCAGGGGCCATTGGATTATATGAATGGGTCGTTATGACATTTGGGCTGAAGAATGCTTGGGCCACATATCAGAGAGCCATGAATTACATTTTCCATGATCTGATTGGCAGGCTAGTGGAAATTTATATTGATGATGTAGTGGTTTAATCTAGGCAAGTAAAGGATTATATAGCCAATTTACGGGAAGTACTCATAAGGACAAGAAGTTTGGTTTGAAGATGAATCGAAGAAGTGTGCTTTTCATGTATCGGCTGGCCAATTCCTAGAATTTATTGTGCATGAACGAGGAATTGAAATTGGGCCAAAAGTATGTAGGCTATCAATGACATCGAGCCACCGATCAATAAGACAGAGCTTTAATCCTTGATCGACAAAGTTAATTTCATTAGAAGGTTTATTTCAAATTTATCAGGGAAGCTTGATGTGTTCACTCCATTATTTAAGTTGAAAGCGGATCAAAAGTTTGTGTGGGAATTTGAACATCAAAAGGCCTTAGATGACATCAAGGAGTATCTGGTTTCACCTCTTGTGTTGGTGCCACCAAAAGAAGGATTGCCCTTCAAGAACAAGATGGCAAAGAGAGGGTCATGTTTTATTTAAGTTGAAGATTGATTGATGCTGAAACCATGTACGCTGAGATTGAAAAATTATGTCTATGTCTATATTTCTCGTGTGTGAAGTTGAGGCATTATCTACTATCGACTGAGTGTGTGGTGGTATGCAAAGCCGTTGTGATCAAGTATATGTTATCGACTCTAATTTTGGAAGGCAAGATTGTCAAATGGATGCTAGCGTGGGTCGAATATGACCTGACTTATGAGTCTCCTAAAGCTGTCAAGGGTCTGATTCTGGCTGATCTAGTGGTGGAACATTCTGGTTCAGATATGTCGATGGTGGAGCCGGTGCCATGGTTATCATTTTTTGACAGTTCTGTATGCAAGAACGGGTGTGGCATCGGGCTCATGATCATATCACCTCGGAGGGCAAGATTTGAATTTGCTTTTACTGTGGAGCCATTGACTAACAACCAAGTCGAATATAGAGCAGTTCTCAATGCGTTGCAGATTTTGAAGGAAGCTGCAGTTGATTTTGTTGAGGTTGTTGATGATTCATTATTGATACCCGGGCAGCTAGCAGGAGAATTTGAGTGCAAATATGATATATTGCGATTGTTCTATGCTGAGTGTTAGAATTTGATGCAACACTTCAAAGCAGTAAGATTCAAGCATGTCCCGAGGGAACATAATATAGAAGCTAATGATTTGGCACAAAAGGCATCAGGCTATCAACTAAATACCGATGGGGTTATTGTCGATATAGCCGATGTCAATGAGGAAGATTGGAGATTCAAAATTATTCAATATCTTAAAGATTCGACTCGACGTACTCCTCGGAAGGTCCGTTACATGGCAGTGAGGTATGTTTTACTTGAAGACAAGCATTATTATCTAACGATTGATGGTGTATTATTGAGATGTTTAAATCAAGAAGAAGTCCATGAAGGCATTTGTGGTACACATCAATCAGCCCATAAAATGAGATGGTTGTTGAAGAGGACTGGGTATTATTGGCCAAGTATGCTAGAGGATTAGCTGTGTTCATTTAGAGGATGGGGTATGGATATGATTGGCCAAATTTATCCAGCATCGAGCAAGGGTCATAAATATATTCTGGCAGCTACCGATTACTTCACAAAGTAGGTTGAAGTAGTACAATGAAGAAAGTGACAACCAATGACATGATCAACTTTATGAAGGAGCATAATATATACAGGTTTGGTGTGCTGTAGAATATTACTACTAATCAAGTTCTGTTTTTACTTCGAAAGAGTTTCAAAACTTTGCCGATAGTATGGGGATCAGGTTGTTGAATTCACCTCCTTATTATGCTCAAGCCAATGGTCAAGCAGAAGCGTCCAACAAGAGTTTGATCAAGTTGATTAAAAGAAAGATAGATGAACAACCAAAGAAGTGGCATACAACATTAGATGAATCATTATGGGCTTATAGGATTGCCTGTCATGGGTCAATAAAGGTACCATCGTATCAAATTAGTATATGGACATGAGGTAGTCTTACCTTGGGAAATGAATCTGGTGTCCAGAAGAATAGTCCTACAAGATCAGTTATCAGCTGATGATTACAGGCAGGTTAGGTTTGATGAATAAGAAGATGTCGTGCAGCATCGGATGACGGCCTTAGAAAGAATTAAAGAAAATAAAGCTTGTGTGTCCAGATTTTACAGTAAAAATGTGATGCCTAGAGTTTTTTAGAAGGAGATTTTGTCTCGAAGTTGATTATGCCCATCGGCTCCAAAGATAGTGGATTTGGAAAGTGGTCTCCAACTATGGAGGGGCCATTTAAGGTGAGCTGATGTGCACCAGACAATGCATACTTCTCACAAGAGTTAGATGGAGAAGAATTTGGAAGAGCAATCAATGCGAAATATTTGAAGAAATAACATCCAAGCGTTTGGGTTGGCTCATGATATCGAGTGCTTGATCATGACCGATATAAAGAATATCGTCCTTAGAAAAAAAAAGAAAGAACAGATGATTCACAGCCGGTGTTCACAACATCATCTTCAGATAGCCGATATCAAGGATATCGCCCTTAGTTTAAAAAATATTACAAGATAAAATATTGTGTTTTGCGAAACATGGCAATCTACGACTACTCCTCTGGACAATAGAAGTCGATGATGCCGATTGCTTTCATACGAAGCTCATCGACTTGAGCAATGATGTAGGCATCTTCTTCGATAGACCCAGGTATGTTGGAGGCAGTGTCCCATAGGCCGCTTGCTGGTCCATAAGCCGATGTCATGATGCTCTCTTGCGCCAAGATTTCTTGTGGTATTCTAGCATGGGATATTTCTGCATCGGCTATTTCTTTGTTCTTTGCCTCCTAAGCCACCAGAATTACTTCTCGTTCCCTCCACAAATCTTCCAGTTTTGCTTCAAAATTGGCCGACTTTGAAAGAAGAGCGACATATTTGTTCTTTTCTTCCTCTGCTTTCTTTTCGGCTGCCTCTGCTTGATTCCTGTGTTCCAATTGGCGATCGACTCGAGTTTGGGCTTCAAGCACCTGGATTTGATGAAACTCAATAAAGGCCACCGGTTATAGTACCGAGACAAGACCAGGTGGCAGCATATCCTTGATTTCCAAATAGCGCTACCTAATGGGAGTTGCATCTAGCATGAGTCGATCGATGGGGATCCCATCTAGTTGTTGACGAATCTGCTAGAGTGTGGCTCAGATTTATGGATGCCAATATACCGAAGATGTGCGCCTGGAGATTTGAGCCTGAAGAAAAGCATGTCAGAATGAATGATAGTAAAATAATGAGTTGATTTAAAAGCAGCCATGCTTACTATCGTCTCTGGAGGAGTAGGAGGTCTCTGAGCATCGGCTGTCGAAGTATTAATAGGGATAAAAGCCTGGGTAGCCGATGATAAGAATTCTTGAGGATATAAAAATATTAGAAGATGCAAGATGTAAAGATAGAATTTTTAACAGTAATACCTATGGATCGAGCCATGGAATGATGGCCAGTGTCGGTGAAGATGACTCGGCAGTGTTTCGTACTTTAGCCTTGTCAGAACGTGCCGGATCGACATCCTAAGAGTCGATGGAGACAGTGCATGCTGAACGAGGATCTGATAAAGTTGCACTGCTAGATCGACTTTCAGGGCTGCGTACAATTTCCTAAAAGAGAAAATTGTAGGTAAAAGTAGTGCTACTGAGAAAAGATTTAAATGAAGGGGAAAACTTTATTACTGTGGCCACCGAAGAGGATTGTTCTGTCGGTTCAAGGAGCATCGACTCTTCTACTGATGGTGCTGTGTTTGCGGGAGTCAGGAAGACAATAGGAGTCGATGATGGGACCTAGACAAGAATTTTACGGGACCTGGGCAGGAATTTTACTAAGTAAAAAGAGAAAGGTGAAAGCGATTTAAGTTCAAGTATGTTACCTGTGCAGCATGAGCAAGCCTAGTAATGACTTTTTGAGCCAATTCTTGAAGGACGACCGAGGTCGATGGAGTGGGCTGATGATCAGAAGAAGATTAAGGGTTAGTGGTATGAATGCGGAAGATGAGAGGAATTAAAATTGTTACCTGTGCTGTTGGAGTAGGAGTCACTGGAGTCGATGAGGCTACTGCAACTGTGGCCCATTTTTGTTGCTCGTCTGCCAGAGTTGAAGGACCATCCTTTCGTTTCTTGACCATAGCCTTTCAAATTGTTTTCTTCAAGCCTCGGTCACTAAGGAGTTGAGCAGGGGTTGGGGCATCACAACCGATGTTCGGATTGTTAGCCGTTCGACAATATTTGATTGGCTTTCGGCTGTTGCTGACGATTGGAGGAGTTATGGCTGGGTCCTGCATAATGTGATGGTTAGCTATGAAAAGTTGATGAGAATATATTATATAGATTCTAGATCGAAGAGGTTTACCTTGTCCACAAAGCCGATTAAATGGTGAGTTAGGTTATTGTAGAAAAGAAGCTGCTTCCATTCATTCCACCAAGAAGTGAAGAGGTCTGATTCTGAAGGTGATAAGATGATGTCGCTGTGATCGTCCACTTGGATGTTGTCCATCAAGCTATTGATCTTGATCAATTCCAAAGGAGTCTTTAATTCTTGCCGGGCTCGAAGACGATCGGCAAAGAAGAGGTGAACTGTAGCTGACCAAAGCCAAGTTGTCGGGCAATTACTGAGGAATGGTAAAACTTGTAAGATCGAGTTCTATGTTGTCTGCCATAGAAGTCGACTGGGAGAAGGCTAGGGGTGATGTAGGCCATGAAGATCGTCTTTGATTCGTCATCGGCTATTGGATCATCTGGATGAAAAGCCGATAGATTCTCGAAGGGTAGTTCTTCATAAGGAAACCATATTTGGTTCTTTCAAACCACCCCACTGAAGAAGAGCTAGAAGAAACTGTTGAAGGTGGCAGGAGTAGTTTTGCATCCAGGAGCTACCATAGCAGCTTAACCTAGAGAAGTGCATCGGATGCTTGATTACTCGGATTCAGAAGCCTCGGCGGATGGGAAGGATTATGTAGTGAAGGCCTTGAATTTCATCACCTTAGCAAAGTGAATATTAGCCAAACTGAATGAACCACCAGGGGCCTCCTTTGCTGATGGTTTGATTAAGCTGTGGATTTGCAGCAACCTGGTGAAGGAGTTGGTAAACTGCTTCGAGTAAATAGCGACCGAGGGGGATAAGTGTGCCATCGGCCAAAGATTCCGCCATGCCTTGGAAATTGGCAATAGGATTGACAGATGATCCACAAAAGATGAAGTGATCCAGCCACATGTTCAAGAATGCGTTAGGTTCTTTATGGCTGACTGATCCTGTGCGAAGATGTTCGGGAATATATTTACCCCAACTGCCAAGATATTTTCCAAAAAGTTTATGCTGGAGGCATTTGGGATTTGTCAGGAAGGTGAAGGGGTCATAATTGTTAGAGATATTCATGGAGGTCAGCATGTAGACATCCATTAAAGAAGGAGCCATGGGGCCATCGTTGAAGAGAAAAGCATTGAGGGCGTCCGACCAAAAGTATGAGGTGGAAGCCAAGATTGGTTCATTTTTCTCCATTTAATTAAATGATTGACTTGAGCACTAAGCAGGGTTGAAGCACGACTGGTGGTTACCCTTTGGTACCAATTTTTCCACCCTTTGATCTCTGATGGCTAGGAGCAAAAGACAGACTTCCATTCATTCAACGAGGCAGTTGTGGATTTGAGTGGGATCCTATTGGTTTCTGAATTAATAAATTCTATTGGGTCTAAATTGCTGCAAGGTCCCAAGTAAAAATGGTGAGGATATGTGGACGAAGGAATGCAGATTTGATGCTTGAGTTCCTATTAAAGGGGAAAAACTAGTGCCAAATATGTTCGTGTCACTAAGCGTAAGATTCGGTGCCACGAACAGGAAAGGTAAATGAAAAGAGGAATCTCGAAGGATTCAAGGTGAAGTGGTGGATGCTATTCACGTATTCCCAAAAATATTCTCCCGTTACATGTAAGTAGGGGTGCTCTATTTATAGTCCCGTACTTAGGTCATACGCAAATTACCATTTTATTCCTAATTACCTACTATATCCTACGAATATTCGGTACAAAATGGCCATAAAGGGTAAACTGATCATTCGAGTCTTTCTTGTACCCTTCCTTGATCCGCACGGTGCGACACGTGCTGGTGCCACATGTCGTCTTTTACATCCTCTACCTATTTTCGGTCTTGAGCACAGTCTTGTCCTCCGAAGGGACGGCGATACCCTTCATATTGGCCTGGTACCTTCGTGAGTCCCCATGACTCATTTTCTGTGTCGAGGTCTGCTCTGGGCACAGCCTCACCCTTCGAAGGCTTGTAGCGGTGTCCTTCGAACGGGGCCTGTTACCTTCATGTGCTTCTGCCTTCCTTCTGCCTATGCTGAAGGGCCCTGATTCTTTCAGGGCCTCCAATGGGAACCTGCACCTTGAAGTCATGGTTAGTGAGAGGGCAACAGTGGTTAGCCTCGACCCTCGTTCGTAGCCCGACTTTGACAACCCCCGAAGGGTGGCCTACGAGGTGATCCCCCAACAAAATACGGGGACTAAGTGGTATTCAATGAAATATAAAGGCAATATGGATGCTATTACTAGTTCATGAAGAAGATACAGTAGGTATGAACCTATCTACAGTGAATAAGAACAGAGCAGTACGAATTTGAGGATAAGACCTAGAGGCAGAGGAAAGCGGGGAAGAAGGTTACCTTGGGAACCTGATGCAGAGTCGCCATTGCCAGAGGAGAGGTTGAATCCGTTGGAGCTCGTAGGTGCTCGAGTTTGGAGCCATCTGTTGGTCGTATCTACGCACCCACTTATATACCGCAAGAGGACGATGTACGATTGTAGCACTTTTTCCCTTGAATTGAGTATTCCAAGGTTTATCGAATCCACTGAGACCTTAGGGATTTATTAAACAAAGTTAACAGTAAAAGACCTAGTCAAGGCTACTGTCAAGGTCAGGTTGCATGAGGGGGAGACTGGCCGGCGCAAAGGTGCGCCAGACAGTAAATCTGTCGTTGCGCCGATCGGCGCAGGAGTCGAGCCAATCGGCACACTAATGAAACTAAGTCAAAGTGCGCGAGATCTATTAAATCTGGGGTTGTGCCGATTGGCGCAGGAGTCAAGCCGATCAGCACATTGGTGAGTCTAAGCCAAAGTTGTTGCGCCGATCAGCGCAGGGGTTGAGCCGATCGGCACACCAGTGAATCTAAGCCAAAGTGTTCTAGATCTTGTAAACATATGCTGGTAAGTGAGTAGCCAGATATCTGCTAGTGAGATCGTAACCAGAAAGTCTAATTGAATGCATCATAATGGGTAATTACATAGATCAATGAAAACCTATAATGAGTAAGACCACCCTGCTTTCCGAGCGGATCCCGATTTATCGCTGCCAAGAGGAAACCCTTAATCGCGCGAGTATCTTACCCTACTCAACTATCCAATAGTGTTGTGCAGGCTTAGTGCTGTTACCGCTAAACCACACTATTGGCATCATCAAGCAACCATAATCAATACAATGTCTTAATACTATCCTAATCACCACGATTAAGATAATATCTACTTACTTAGCCTAGAACTAAGCAATTGGAATAAGCACATGCATGATTATAGAATCAAGATAGACAAATCACCAAAACCATCATCAACATATTCAATCATCCTTGAGATACATAGAGTAAGATTCATCTCCGTCGAGATGGCCTACCTTGACGGATCAACTCTTGACTCCAATGGTTCATGAAACTCAACTAGAGATCTATTCTAACGGGGCAAGCCTCGGTGGCTCTAACTCATGGATCTGGTGTCCCTCTGTCGCCTCCTCCTTCTGCGGCGAGGGTTTACAAGTATTTATAGGGGTTCTACTCGTAAAGGACTCGATTTCTAGCAAATAAGGCGGTTGTGCCGATCGACGCAAGCTGTGTCTTCTCTGATTTCTTCTCCGAGTCGGTTCCTTTGTCTTCCACAGCTGCCATGTGGGCCTTTTCCTTCGAGATAAAGTCTTGTACTGCACATTAAGATCTTGAAGTTTCATAAATCTTCTTGAAGTTCCATAATTCTTCTTAGACAAATATCTTGAAGTGTCTTACGCAAATAAACTTCCATAAACATATGGAATGGGCCTTGGTCACTTCCGTGGGTCAAAACACCCTTGCGCCGATCGGCTCATGGACTGCGCCGATCGGCGCACTGGGCTTCTTCAGTGCTTTTCATCGGTTCTGGACTCCTGTCCTCTCCATCATCGCATTAATCATCAATTTTACCTGTTTCTGCAATAAAGCTCTAAAACAACGCATATACAAATATATAGGCAATATCACAGCTAAATGGCCTAAATTAGTATCAATTATGCTCTATTTGGGGTAATATTCACATATAAAAGGGGCACTTGGGAAGTGCCAACACCGTCTGAGGCGAGGAATGCGCCAGTAAAACAGGGGAGAGAGAGGAAGGTGAAAAGGCTCAAGCTCGGGTGAAAATGGAACAAGGAAGAAGATGCATTTATAAGGATGGGACATTGGTAGGTTGCGGTAAAGGCGTGCGGTAAACGAGGAGATAAAATCTGTCGCACAAATGAATCCTATTTTTTGAGCAACCGAAAAAAGGTAGCCCTCGGACGCCAAGTCATGATACGAATCTACTAAGCACTGCCATGCAGCCGATCAACTTTTGGATATCTTTTTGAGAATGCGGGCGATCGATCCTCAGTATGGTGTTGACCTTCTCCGGGTTTGCCTCGATCCCTCTATGCGAAACTAGAAAACCGAGCAGCTTCCCTGACGGGACACCGAAGACGCACTTCTCGGGTTTAGCTTCATGTTGTACTTGTGGAGGTTGTCGAATGCTTTGTTAGGTCCTAGATCAAGTCGGAGGTGAGTCAGATCTTGATGACCACATCATCGATGTAGGCCTTGACGTTCCTCCCGATCTGCTTGTCTAGGCAATGCTGCATGGTTCTCTGGTAGGTGGCACCAGCATTCTTCAACTCGAAGGGTATAGTTGTGTAGCAGAAAGCTCCGAAGGGCATGATGAATGATATATTTATCTGGTCGGATTCGCTGAGGGAGATCTGATGGTACCCTGAGTAGGCATCTAAGAAGCACAACAAAGCACAACGAGTCATTCAATCAACCACTTGATCAATACGAGGGAGAGTGAAAGGATCCTTAGGGCAGGCCTGGTTATGGCCGGTGTAATAAACGCATATTCGCCACTCCTTGTTCTTCTTTTGCACCAGTACTAGGATAGCTAACCAGGGGTGAAATACTTCTTTAATAAAACCGACTGCAAGTAATTGGACGATCTCTTTTCTAATCGCGTCCTTGCGGTCCTAGGAAAATCATCGGAGTCGCTGCCTCACAGGTTTAGCGTTTGGTCTAACATGTATTTTGTGCTCAGCCTTTTTCCTTGGAATACCCGGCATATCAAAACGTTTCCATGCAAATATGTCTTTATTATCACAAAGGAAAAGGACGAGTGCACTTTCCTATTTAGCATCTAAGTGGACCCCGATATTGGCGGTCTCGGATACATCACTATCATCTAGCTGTATCTTCTTTGACTCCACGGTTTCTGCCTGCACTGTGGCCTTCGACACCTTCTTGGGAGGAGAGTCAAGGTTGGCCTCCTCCGCCTTTGCAATCTCTAGTTTCAGCTCAGTGAGCTCAGATGCCATCACCTTCTTTTCTGCCAGCTCGCAACTCTAAATGTCGCAGTCGTACGAAGTTTTCATGTCCGAGTGCAATGAGATGACTTCGTTCAGCCCTCACAGCTTCATCATCATGTAAGGATAGTGCGGTATAGCCATGAACTTGGCAATGGCAGGTCGCCCAATAATGGAGCGGTAGGTGGAGTCCAAGTCCGCCACCTCAAAAGCGATGCGCTCTGTCCTGTAGTTCTCCTAAGTGCCGAATGTCACCTATAGAGTGATCTGTCCCAGCAGGACTGTCTGCATGCCCAGAATGACACCGTGGAAGGGTGACCGAATGGGCTTGAGGTCAGTCAGAGGCATGCTGAGCCCCTTGAAGGTCTTCACGAAGAGGATGTCCATGCTACTTCCTCCACCCACTAGCATTCTATGGAGACGCACCCGGTTCACGGTCGGCGACAACACTAAAGGGTATTTGTTGGGCCTAGGGATGTGGTCCAGGTGGTTCGGTTGATCGAAGGTTATCGTGACCTCAGACCATCATAGATAATGCGGCATGGCTGGTGAAACCGCGTGGACCTCTCGGTACTGGATCTTCTGCTGGCGCTTCGAGTCAGCAGTGGATCTGCTGTAGATGTTGTTGACCTCGCACTCAGGATCTTGGAACTCTTCCTTGTCATCATCTTCCTTGTCCTTGTCTTTTTTTCCGCCTTTGTTGAGCCAAGGATGATCCCTGCAGACCTTCAGAGCATGGTGCACGAATCTTTTCAGCATGAAGCACTCTTTGGCCTTGTGAGTACCGTCATGCAGTAAACAAGGGCCTTCTAACTTCTTGTCAAAGTCATCCTGAGTGACCTGCCTTCTCTGGGGGGATGCTCGGTGTTAGCAACCATTCTGTCTTGCTTGCGCTTTCTGTCACCGTCCTTGTTGTAGTTGGATAGTCCTAACTGATTGCGTTCTGTGGTGCCTCCTCCTTGTACTAATGTAATTGGTAAAGGGCCGAGTTACCGGTTGCGTACTTATCCGCCATGGTGATTAGTTCCTTCACTGTCAGGCTCCTGGCGGCGTCTAGCCTCCTGATCTTCTTGATCAGATCTTCATCGCGAAGTCCAGCCTGGAAGGCGGTGACGACCTGAATGTCCGAGATGTTTAGTATAGTGTTCTTCACTCGGCAAAAGCACGGGACGTAATCCAATAGTGGCTCTCGGTCTCGTTGTCTGGTTCTTGCGAGCTCACAATGATTGTCGGGTCGATCAAATGTCGCCTGGAAGTTGGTGGTGAAATGTCTACTCAATTCGGACCAGGAACTGATGGAGTTGGTCGGCAAATTGGTAATCCATGTTCTCGCTGTTAGAGCCAGACACACGTGCAGATAGTTGGCCATGACGAAGCTGTCACCGCCGAGTGTCCGGATGGCAGTCGCGTGGACCTGAAGCCAGTCGCTGGGGTCTATCTTGCCGTCGTACTTCTCGATGCCGACTGGTTTGAAGCCAGCCAGCCAGTTGATGGTGCATAGCTCTCGGGTAAAGGCTATGATGCCAGCTTCGTCACCATGATCCATAAGAGGAGGGGTTGGGTATCGACCGGTTTGCTGGTGTCGTCTATTGTTATACTGGCCATCGTTGCGGTGATCCCGGTAGCGGTCGTCCTGGGGCGGCTTTCGTCGGTCATCAACAAAACAGCGACGATGTTCTTCTTCTTCATGCTTTCGGTGCCCGGTAGCTGTTATTCAGTCAGACGCGGGCATCGCGCCGTGGTATGCCATTGCGTAGGTCGGCATGTGGGTTCTGTTCGTGGAAATCCGTGATGGACTGCCTCCGTGGCTCAGTCGGTGGGGTGGCCTGCCTATCGTGTTGTCGCCGGTCTCTTCTTCCTTGACTGGGAATTGAGCTGGTGACACCTGACGCCATTCTACTTGGCGCGGCGCGAGTTGCATGCATCTCTAGATACAGCTGCAGTCTGATATGTCGAGAGATAATCTCGATAGTAAATCTAGGTATGTGTATGAGTATGAAAGTCGATGGACACAGGATATAAGGTTTAGACTCGTTCGGGCCCCAGAAGGATAACAACCCTACGTCCTATTTGGTGCTCTTGTATTGCTAGGGTTCGCACTAGGATTAAGGTTTCCTAATACGAGTTCTGATGATATTTCGAATACCCCATGCCCTCCTTATATAACCGAAGGGCAGTGGTTTACATGGAAATTTATTATCGGTTACATTTGATTCTACCGATAAACCATATCTATTATCTTAACTTGTCGCCTACTCTACACAAATATCTGAATAGTTATCTTCTGGGTCTTAATCTCTAACGCTTCTCAATCGAGCCCCGACCCACTCAACCATATAGCCAAGTGGTTAGGTATTTCGGACATACATATCCCGTACCTTTATTGACTAATGGCCCCGATGTTGGCAAATATAGAGGAGAAGGTCTCTGCATGGAATTGGGTAATGCAGAAGATATCGCTCTGATCCTTGAAGATCTGCGCGGGTAGGATTGCAGAACCCACATCTCCACTCCAGAAAGCACAAGGCAGCAATCCATAGCACTGACTACCGAGCACGCTGCTCCATACCACGGAGATAGTATAAAAAAGAGGAGGCGAAAGAAGCAGCAGACAGCACACGTGAACACACATCTCATCCCAAAGATTCAGGCTCAGCTACCTTCACCTTTTCAGTAGTTTACAGACATGATGAGAAACTACTCTGTGCCTGTCAAACAGATGACCGTTGTCCGGATCAAAAGTTCTCAAATAGCCGGTGTTTTTTAGTATTAGCACAATCACCTAAGCGTTTCTCTTTTTCTGTAAAAAGTAATCTGTGTAATAGTAAAAAAGTAAAGCCCAGGCTTTTTTTATGGTAAAAGTGCATAACTGGTTGGCAAAAGTCACGGTATATATTCCTTATATTCCTCCAGTTCAGTCCCGGCGGATGTCATAATTTCCACATAGTTGGTCTTTTTTCTTGTTGAGCCATCTACTGGGATATTGCCTCAACCAATCTGGACTGGAATGCTTCATTCCACTAGAGTAAGTATCCAACATATTACTCCACAAAATTCACTTAAAAATGAAGAAAAAAAATACGCTAGTTCAATGATATTGTCCAGTGGCCAAGTAATTATCTTACCACCAATTACCAGGACACCTCAATTGCAACAACATGGGAGTAAGGAGCAAGGTAAAAATGTGGGACATCACCATGATCAATGTATTTGTCTAGAACAGCAGCTAGCAGCTGCAGTTGTGGCTTCTGACATTATCAGAAACCTGTGTCCACGTCCATTCATGTCCGATCCATTTGATCCGCTCACGGTCACAATGCCATCACCACGACAGCCACACATGCTGCCACAGATACCTGTGTCCACGTCCACCAACCCTGGCAAGAGGAACCAAAAACACAGACAAGGGTCACTGGATGAGCAAAAAGGAGCAAAAATTCCAATGAGAATTGAGAAAGACATCAGACAGATACTACTGGTCACTGGAGACATGTTCTTCCCTTTTATGATTGCGAGCTACTACATGATTGATGTTTGTACTACAACAGAGGAAACAGTTCCACGCTAATAGCCACGTGAAGTGTGTAATGTTGTATTAGCATTTGATAATAAATATGCACTGCTATATCAGACACAAAACTAATTGGGAATTGTCGCATCCTATTATTGATCCGACAATGGTCTATCCTCTGGTATGATCCTTCTAATGCTGCTAGGGAAGACATTCCCTATACTACTACTATTTATGTAAAATAAAATATGTTATGGCATGTCTTCCGCGTATCAGCTAGAGGAGGAACGAGTAGAGAACTAGTTGCTGGATGAGATCGAAGAGGGTATCGTAGAGCAGAAGAGAAGACTGGAACGCCACCGCGGCTGGGCAGTTCGCCAGCCACGATGACTGAGAAGCAACGTACCCGCAGGTAATTGATTAAATTCTCAGTAAAACCTAAACAAGCTATTTGCGGCATCCTTTATACTCAGGATCCGTACACAATCCAAACTGACTAGGACTCAACCTAATATTTCCTAACTAGACTCCAACTCCACCACAATAAGACTCGATCACGTCCTGGATATTGACGACGCGTTCAGGCCACAGCTGCGCCGCTGATACTTGCAGCCAACAAACGCGTCGATAACACTTCCCTCCTCCCTAACAAATAGCTTGTCCGCGAGCTGCACTGCTGGGCAAGTCTTCTTAAATTCTTCCAAATCCTCCGAAGAAGCATCCATAGTAGCACGTCCCTGCCATTGAACCAGCAACTCCCATCACCCTCTGTTGAGAAGAGCACGGACCACTTTATCTAGAGAAGGCAGTACCCTTCCGTTCAATAGCACCGGAAGTGGTACCATCTCAACAGGCGGCTCGCCCACAAACTTCTTAAGCAGCGAGACATGGAACACATCATGGATTTTAGCACAAGCAGGTAAGTGCAACCTGTAGGATACTTCACCGATCCGCTCCGCCACCTGATACGGCCCATAAAACCGCTGATCCAACTTGCATGCATTAGAGCCTGTGATACCCACAGCTGTACGTTGTCGCATGCGAAGCCAAACCCAATCATCCACCGCAAACACCACCTCACGGCGAGACTTGTCCTGATAGGCCTTCATCGTCGTTTGAGCCTGCAGCAACCATTCATGGACTGCCTTCAAGAACTCATCACGATCCTGAAGTTGCCTATCCACTGCAGCAGTGCGCGCCGACCCACTATTGTAGGACAGCAAGGAGGGAGGGTCTCTGCCATACAAAATGCCGAATGGCATGCTCTTAACTGCGGTCTGGTAAGAAGTGTTGTAGCAATATTCTGCCCATGAGAGCCACTTGAGCCAGGATCGAGGCCTATCACCAGCGAGGCAACACAGATACATAGTGATCACCCTATTAACCACCTCGGATTGTCCATCGGTCTGTGGATGAAAAGCGGAACTCATGTGAAGCTGAACACCAGAAAGACAAAATAGCTCGGACCAAAAAGTGCTTGTGAAGACGACATCACGGTCCGATACAATCGAGTATGGCAAGCCATCAAGCCGGACAATGTTGTCGAAGAAGGCCTTTGCTACCGAAGCTGCTGTGTAAGGGTGTCCAAGGGCTATAAAGTGACTGTACTTACAGAAACGATCGACTACGGTCAAAATAAACGACTTACCGCCAACCTTAGGAAAACCCTCAATGAAGTCCATTGATATATCACTCCAAACCTCCGACGGCACTGGCGGCATTTGAAGAAGACCTGTCGGGTGTAAATGCTCCGTCTTGTTTAGTTGGCACAACGAACAGCCACGTACATATTCACGAGTGCGCTTATCTGCAGAGCTGCTGTCGAACGACGCACGCCACCGCTGCAGCAACTTCTGAATGCCTTCGTGACCAGTATCATGCACCAACGCCAGCAGTTGAGGCTGCAACACTGACTGGTCCGGCACAAAGACCTTGCCGTGACATAACAGGAGCCCATCAACCTTCGTCCATTCCTCTGTAGCTGTGCCGGCCTGCAACTTGTCCCGAGTAGCAACCGCTCGCGCATCGGTCACCATCTCGTGATGGAGTGTGTCGAAGATGTCGAATGCGGGAGCCAACAAGGCATTCGACTCCAGCAGATCCTCATCGCAGCGGGACAACGCATCAGCGACTGTATTGAGCTGACCAGGCCGGTATTCAACTGTGAAGTCATAACCGAATAACTTGCTGTGCTGCAGAATTGTCGACAAGGTTGAACAAGAATAAATTTCAAACTATAATGATCCGTGCACACCTTGAACATGCGCCCCCATAGATATGGCCTCCAATTCCTCACGGCTTTGACAAGTCCAATCAACTCCCACTCATACACCGGCAACTTGGCATGGTGAGGAGCCACAGCTCGGCTAAAGAAGGCTATGGCACGCTCCCCCTAGTGCAGCATAGCACCAAAGCCTGCACCCGAGGCGTCACAGTCAACAATAAACAGCCTCTCAAAATCCGGCATTTAAAGTAATGGCGCCGTCATGAGAGCCTTCTTAAGATCAAGGAAGGCCTGTTCCACCGCCAAAGTCCATGTGAATGCCTCCTTCTTAAGCAATGCTGTGAGAGGCACAGCCACCATACCATAGCCAGAAATAAATTTTCGGTAGTAACCAGTCAACCCGAGAAACCCCTAAAGCGCCTTGACATTGCGCAGTCGCGGCCAAGCCTCCACTGCAGCAACCTTGCTTGGATCCATAGCCACGCCATCTCCAGACACAATATGGCCGAGATAGCCAAGAGTAGGTGATGCAAACACACATTTGGAGCACTTGAGGAATAGCTTGTGTGCACGCAGAGCCTCAAAGACAAGCTTGACGTGATGAAGGTGCTCCGCCCAAGAATGGCTCTAAATTAAGATATCATCAAAAAACACAAGAACGAACTTACGAATGTATAGCTGCAAAACATCGTTCATCAATGCTTGAAACTTAGACGGCGCATTCGTGAGGCCGAACGGACAGCCCTAGGCGCGGCTCCACAGCGAGACCCAAGCGATCCGCCACTGAGTCACGGATGAACGTGTGCGTCAAGCCCGAGTCCACCAAAGCTAACAATGTCGTGTCCCCCACGCTAACCTGCAAACGCATCGTGTCCGCCTTGGTTACCCAACTGATAGCTAGAAGGGAGATGCCTGGATCATCTGTCTGGAGACTGCCCTCTTCATCTTCGTCCAATTCCACCAAGAAGACACTTTTGCCACCACATTTGTGTCCCTGAACAGACTTTTCCAAGCAGAAATAGCACTCGCCATTGGCCCATTTAGCCGCCATCTCCTCCGGGGACAGACGTCGGAATCGAGGTCGCATTGTTGGGGTGGAGACCGACCCCGCAGAAGAGCCAGCCGATGTCGCTGGAGCCGTAGCACCCGCTGCGGTCAATGCTGGAACAGCCAAGCTAGGGGATGCTGTTGGCTTGGATGTACTGAAGAAGCTGCAGCTACCACTACGTGGAGCGACGCCTTTCATTGCCGCCGAGACAGCATCCACGATAGCTGCATTGCGACTCTCATATAAACGAGCCAAACTCATTGCCGTCTGTAGATTAGCAAGGGCCTGAAGCTCTACATCGGTCTTCAATGGGTTGCCTAACCCTGCAGTGAAGATGTTAACCCGCTGTCTTGGATTAAGGTCATCGTAACGGCACAGGAGCAGCTGGAACTGCCGCTGGTAATCGTCCATGGTGCCCGTGTGGCGAAGGTCCTTGAGCTCTGCTAGCAGGTTGGAACGAAGTGGTGGTCCAAAACAGAGATTCACAAAATCCACAAACCATGGCCACGTGATGTTGGCATTGTCCCGATCATGGGCATAGAACCACTCAGAAGCAATGCCGTCGAGATGAAGGGACGCCATCCAAACCCGCTCGGCGTCGATGGTGCGCATCCCCCTAAAGAAGGACTCCCACTTGGTGAACCACGACAGCGGATCGGACTCGCCGTCGTAACGCGGGAAGGTCAGCTTTGAAACATACCGCGATGCCTCCGTGTGATTACGAGGGCCCCCACCGGGTGGTGTCTGGGCAGACGCCGACGTTGATTGCACTTCGACTCGCCATTGTTCTACTCGCGTGATGCGCGTGGCGTGACCGTCCAGACGCGTATTCGTCGCCGCAAGCTGTGTTTGAACCTCCATCATCTTGGTGATGAGGCCTGCCACTTGCGTGACGAGTAGATCCAGCTTCTGGGAGTCCGTCAAGGCCGCAGAATCGGCGTCGCCTGCCATGGTAGAGGCGGCGGCGACGGCTGAATCTGATACCAAGTTGTTGTGGCATGTCTTCCGCGTATCAGCTAGAGGAGGAACAAGTAGAGAACTAGTTGTGGGATGAGATCGAAGATGGTATCATAGAGCAGAAGAGAAGACCGGAACGTCACCGCGGCCAGGCAGTTCGCCAGGCATGATGACCGAGAAGCAATGTACCCGCAGGTAATTGATTGAATTCTCGATAAAACCTAAACAAGCTATTTGCGGCATCCTTTATACTCAGGATCCATACACAATCCAAACTGACTAGGACTCAATCTAATATTTTCTAACTAGACTCCAACTCCACCACAATAAGACTCGGTCACGTCCTGGATATTGGCAACGCGTTTAGGCCACGGCTGTGCCGCTGATACTTGCGGCCGACGAACGTGTCGACAACAAAATGTGAAAACATCAAGCGTGACGCAATCTCTTCAAAATTGCTTAATCTTTTCCACTAGACAACTATGCAACAACCAAACACATCGTTTAATGGACCTTCCTAACCAATCCAAAAGCTAACAACCTTTACTAAAAGAAATCCATGAATTCATGTCACTCTCAGTGCAAGCATCAGGGACATACTAATTGGTTGCAGAGCAGAGGAAATAGAGGATACAGAGGAGAGCTGACCACTAATTAGTTGCAGAGCAGAGGAAACAGAGGATACAGTGGAGAGCTGACCATTGTTGTAGCGGCGGCCGAGATGCTGTAGTAGCCGTTTTCCTCGGACCCGTCGCCGTGTCCGTTGTATCCGCCGGTAAAGCTGCCTCCAGAGCCGGAGATGGTGTTGTCCTTGGGAAGTCGGTAGGATAGCTGGTACGCCGGCGTGCCGTCGGGCTTAAAGAGTCCGTAGTTTCGCTCGGAGGTCGGGCCGGGCTTCATGTTCTCGTTGAAGAGCGCGAACATGTAGACGCGCAGCGGCGTCCCCGGCTTGAGCGGCGTGCCCTTCCACTCGCTCACCAGCCGCATGACGTTGCCGTTGTACCTGGCCGCGTTCTGCGGCGACGCGCCAGTCTCGTTGGCGTCGCCGGCCGAGGGCCACCCGGTCTCGGACACGCGCACCTCCACGGTCCGCGCCGCCGCGCCGTTGGCCGCCGCGATGGCGTGGTAGACGGCGTCCACCTGCGCCGCGAGCATGTTGGTGTAGCGCAGCCCGGTCACCGGGTCTGACACGCCGGGGTACCCGGGCTCCAGCAGCGCGTACTCCAGCTTGATTCGACTCGGCTCCTCCGCGTAGGCGAAGTAGGGGTAGGCGTTGATGAAGAAGGGCGTGCCCGTGCGCGCGTGGAAGTCGAGGATGGGGCACAGCGTCGGGAGGAGGTCCTTGCGGAAGTAGGCAGACGATGGCGGGTACGAGGTGGCCAGCACGCCCAGGTTGTGTGGGGTGGTCACAGCCACTCTCAGCCCGGCCTGCGCCAGCGCGTCGTGGAGGCACTGCATCGCGGGGAGGAGGTACCGCGTCAGGCCGGAGCTGTTGGCGCCCGTCAGGATCTCGTTGCCGACCGTCAGGAAGGCGATCTTGGTGGCCGGGAGGGCCGGCTGGATGGAGGTGCGGACCCAGTCGGCGGCGCCCGCCGGGGTGGACACCGCGGCAAGGCACTCGTCGGGGACGCCCACCACCAGCTCGATGCCCGTGTTGGCGAACGCGCGGAGGGTGGCCGGGTCAGGGTCGTACACGCGGACGCGGCCCACGCCCAGGGACCCCACGATCTGCGGCACGGAGCCGGCCGGAGGAAGGTTGTTGCCCACGCGGCCGTAGCTGATGCCCAGCAGCGCGGTCCACGTCGCCGCCACCTCCAAGGTGGAGGGGAGCACAAGCAGCAGGAGGAACGATACGAGATGAACAGGCGCCGCCATTGCGCTTCTCCTGCGCGCACGCAGAGTCAGTGAGACAGAGAAACGAGAGCTTAGTAGCTTGGAGCGTGCGAGTGAGCTGGAGGGGTTTGGCTTGGAGCGGCTGGAGTGTTTGGGGTTTGGTGGGGGATGGGCCAGATCGGGCAGGGAGCTCCTCCTGTCATCCGTCCCGTTGCAACGGCACTCAACTTGACCCGCATGGCTCAATATTTTGAACCATTTTTTTCTTTCTTTTTTCGCTTTCCGTTCGTACGGTTCACTGTTCTTTTCTAGCTTATTATATTAAGGATCTGTTTGTTTTTGCTTCATCACAAAATTGCCTGAACCAGGCAACAATCTTAGGGGCTGAGATTGCCAGCCCAAGGACGCAAAGAAAACAGTCCCTCATTGCATAGGAGGGGCTCCAGCAGTTTGGTGGTATGGTCAACTAAACCGTATAGTTGTTCCCAAAAAAAAAAAAACACTAAACCATATAGTTCATAAAAGCATTACAGTAGCCATTTTTTAAATTGTAATAAACAAACGATAAACCGGTAAAACATGTTTTTTCTACAGTATATTAGTTCAGTTTTATCGAATAACCTCCATAAGCTCAACGCGCTTGATTTTTTATATGGATCTATGATTTGAAAGCAATTAATATGACATCCGTGCATTATTAATACTGTGGTGAAAACCTCAATAGTTGGTAAAAGGATTTTGTTTTTCAGCTTACACAATGTTACATACGACAGACATGAAAGAGTTCTTTGTTACACTCTATGTTTGGTTTGCCGCTCATGGATGTCTTTTTCCAAAACTTGGTAATTCCAAAAAGCGTCCACCACCAAATTGTTGGTAAAATGATGTTTTGATTTTAATCTTACCAAAATTTGTTTCGATCATTCTTTGATATGTGGGATCACTTGTTAGTAATTTGTTTTTCTATTGAAATATCATCATGTGATATCCTCTCTTTTTTTGTAAATTCAATGGTACAAACTGGTTGCAATTTGGAATACTTAAAAACGTTGGTAATAAGACTAATATTTTTGCTGACCAACGAAATTTTGATGGAGAAACAAATACTAGCCAATTTAGTGGGCGTGCCAAATTTGGTAAGATTTTGTAAGCATCCAAAAACACCCCTACTAAGCCTTAGAGCTTTGTTTTCCCATCATAACATAATTGTTATTCTAAGAATAAGTTGGAGGAGTCTAAGGCGATGAAAAGTGTTACCAGATGTCTGTCAATGTTGCAAAAATAGTTTTTTACTGGCAAAGTCCAGACTTTTAAATATCGGACATGATAATTCCTAGTCCTAGCTCTAAAAATCCTTATTGGCACGTTGAGGATAAATGATCAAGAGTTATTGACATATCAATCACTTTATCTTATGAACTCTATAGCTTAGATGGGTACTTGCGCAAGAGGTCTACCGAATACGGACTAACTCATAAGAGCTCACTTGAAAAGGTATCACTAAATTGTATTGTAATACTATTGTGGACAATAATTTATAAGACAAGCTTATGGATATTATTTGTATGAGATCACATATTTTATAACACAAATATTTATGAAGTATAAGAAATAAGCGAGCATGAATGAGAGAGACATACACTTAAAGAAATTATACAATCAGTGACGAAAACAAGATCACAAATTTCGTTATTAACGCGTGTTACTGATGAAAAAAACTTCCTTAGTGATGGAACATTTTCATTGGAAATTGTGTATCATTAAACACTATTGGTGACTAAAAAAAAAGCTCTGTCGGAACAATACTGTGGAGCCAATGGTGACGACCATTTTCGTCGCTAAAAAACCATTTGCCACATTAGACCACGGTCCAACGTGACACCTAGTTTCCATGATGACAAAAATTATCACTAATTGAATATGGCTAGATTAATGCACATTATTTCGGCCTGTTGTACTACATTACTATTAGAATTCAGTCTAGTGAGGGCCCACATCTAGATGGGTTCTATTTTGTCATAAATACGTATAAGGTAGAATATGAGCCCATGTGTTCCGGTCCAGGCCTGTTACTATTCTAGCCCTCGTATGTACCTTTCCAAATGATGGCCTGGACATTTATGGGCCCAGCCCGTCTATGGCCCATGTTTGCAGTAGGCCTTGTCTATTTTTTTTCTTCGTCTGTTATCAGCCTATGTTCTATATCATCATAAAATGACCATAATATATGGCATTAATCAGTTCAACATTGTTCTCAGAGATATCAATTTACCATTAATTCAGCACAAACATTTAGCAAATGCTGAAATAGCTAAGAAAACGGTATACAACATACCAAGTAGCAAGATCTTAGCCAGATACTGAATTGAAGAGCATAGATTAGCTCATAGTGTTATGAGCATCAGTAAGAATACGGATGCATGTCCCCATATCACTGAATTTTTTATTCAGAGATGCAATCTCATTTCTCTGGTGTTGGTGAGTTGCGTTTGATTCTTCTATCTGCTTCTTCGACACTTCCAACTCTTCTTTGTGCCTATCAACTCTTCCTTAAGACCTATTGCGCCTTGTTTCTCGAGTTTAAGTCGATAATGGAGCATTTCAACCTACACATAGATGGGACTTCTAGAACTTCTCTTCAATTCATGGCCCGCGACCTCTAGAAACATGGTTGAATGAATAATGGTCTGAACAGCTTCTCGTAACTTCAGTTGTTTACCATCTTCTACTCGTTTGCATATCAATGCTTCCCTGTCCTCCTTGTGCTTTGTGCTACACCACATTTGTACTAGTGACCTCCCTTGCTCATCAATCATACGTGTCAGAGGTGTAGTGGTGCTCAATTCATTTGTTGGTATGCCATCGGAGTGCTTCTTCTTTAGCATATATCTCATCTGACGTCCTCGGTCTTTAGCATATCAACACATGCTTCTTGCACCGCATTGCCGCTGATGTCCATGGAAAATTGCCCCTAGTAAAGGGTATAATCATCAGGAGCAGAGCATATGCATAAGCTGTACTTTAGTATAGAACAAAGCGCTCTTCACTGTGAGTTGATATACTTACCGTAACTTTGCCCATGTAGTCTTAAAGATAAGAGTGGTCCTTCTTGTAATGGTTCCAGTAAGGAAGGATCGTAATATGCTGCCTCAGTATTATCCCATCCTCTGATGTAGCTTCGCAGCTTCAAGAGGTGCCTCTGAGCATTTCTTCCCATCAGAAATATGAATAGCAATCTTCTTGCTTAGTCCTCTATTTATCCTATCAATATCTTTGCCAGTTCTGCAGGGCCTGATTTAATATGTGGGCATTTCTCCATTTATCAAAATGGCATTCGTAGATCCAAATGTGAATCATATGGCAAAGAGCAATTGATAGACAAATATTGCATTCATAGAATCAAGCATCAATGTAATAAAATTGCACACATAAGAAATTAGCAACAACAGGTTCACTCGGAGAGCGACGATGCCACAGGAACCATCATGCATGGCAGAGGATAGAGAGTGGACTGTGAATAAGGGTGCAAAAAGAAGGAAACATGTCTTTTGCAGATTGATACTGCATCGTAAAATTATAAAATTTATTTCATTTTTTGAAGTGCCATTGTGGCTTGCTTTAGATTCATATATAAGCCATATCACAAACATTTTGCTTTTGGGCATCCGACTTTATATGAAGCTCATCACAGTTTAGTAGGCACACATGCCTGATACATTCCACCAAAATGTGCATCTCAAGCTCGCACATTTTAGTGTACGAATCTTGCAATTTGGTTGTTTTATTCTGGTATCTCAGGCTCAACACTTTTCATGCCTCTCCTACATATGGGCTTTTCACTTCTATTGTCGACAATGAGTTCCAATAGTGGAGCAACTTGGCTACATCAAGCATCCGACCTTCTGAATCAAATCTACTCAACCATCGTGGAACACCTTGATGCCATCGGTGTTCTCTGCTTCGCTGTCACTTGCAACAAACACTGGAGGACATACCTCGAGACTAAGCGGTTACATGCCTCCTCGCTGTTGCTTCTCACATCTCGCCCTCCTGAGGATGACTTTGATAGTGAATTGAATTTACTCGACTTTGGGATACATGACATGTCGAAGCGCATGTCGTTCTACTACAAGTCTGAAGGGTTGATCGAGCTAAATTGGATTGGTGTCCAGGATGAGTGGTTGGTCACGCTGACACTGGCCGTAACATAGAGCTTCTACACCCTTTCAGTGGTAGAACATTGGAGTTGCCGTCCTTCTAAGAGTGCATCTAGGCCCCTAATTTTATTTTGATGATTGGCGACAATACAATTAAGAATGGACTAATGCTTTCATTGAGTATGTGTGTAGATGACTATCTCAATTGACGAATGAAATGCATTGAAACAAAAAGGGAGAAAAGAAGATATCATTTGCCTCAAATTGAAAGTCCAAAATTCACTCAAGAATGAAGGATTCATGTTGTTTTTATATCTAATCTTGAGTATAGGTAAACCATACTATTAAGAGGGGTACAATTTATAAATTTGGTAAAGTCAAATGCTCAGACTTCCCATAAATTCCTTTTTGTCGCCCTCTGTTTTTACCTTCATTGGCTGTGCCGGTGGTCCTCACCGGCAGTGCCGATCCACTCTCCCAGAGGCGCTGTGATGCCCAGACACTTCTCTGGCTTCTGTCTTGTCATCATCAGCAGTGTCGATGGCCTCATAGGCAGTGCCGGTTCCTTCATCCAGAGAAGTATGTTCTCTCTGGCTCTCTAGCTGTAGCTCATCGGCAGTGCAGGTCACCCTGATCGGCAGTGCCGGACGGTTCTACCCGAGAACCACGTTTTCTCTCTGGCTCTCTGGTTGTAGCTCATCGGCAGTGCCGATCACCCTGATCGGCAGTGCCGGTCGGTTCTACCAGAGAAACACTTTTTCTGTCTGGCTCAGCCTGTAGCTCGTCGGTAGTGCCGATCCCCTGAATGGCAGTGCCGGTCCCCTATCCATGGAAACTGTCAACCATCAGGCTCTCTGGCTGACTGTGATCGGTAGTGCCGATCTTACTGATCAGCAGTGCTGGTCAATGTCTCCAAAAATGACTTGTCTTCTCTATGGCTGTGTCATCAGCAGTGCCGATGTTTTGATCGGCAGTGCCGGTGCGGGGCGAATCCTTGCCTATAGATCCATGACAGTGTGTCAGAAGCCCTATCGGCAGTGCTGATGGCTTGATCATCAGTGCCGGTGCGGGGCGTCCAGACAGGACAACGGCTCTTTTTGAGCCCATTGTATAAAAGGCCTTCACCCTACTTCGTGCCACTACTCTAGAACCCAAAAATCATTTGGCACTTTTGAGCTTCACTCTCCTCACTCTCCCTCTCCATGTTCAAGCTTCATTCCTTGAGCTAGGGTTTGAGTGAGCCATTGATTCCTAGTAAAAAGAGTACCCCTCCACTCTTGAGCATTCGATTTAATCATCTTTGTAACTTGTGCTTGTTACTCTTGTAGCTTTGCTCCTATACGGTTAGAGGTGCTCGTAGAGCTCCCAACTTGTGTGGTGACGCCTCGAGAGTTTGTATCACCCATCCCACAAGGGATTTGATAGTGAAGAACTCGAGCTCGATCTTTGTGGTCGCTCGAGTGAGAATAGGGTTCAAAGAGATCCGGTCCTTTGTGGACTTCTCAACGGAGACGTAGGGTTCTTTGTGAAACCGAACTTCGGTAACAAATCTTGTGTCTCCGTATGCCCTTTTATTTCCTTGTTTTATCATTTCTTATTACTATTGTGTTTCCTTTATTCTACTGTTTTAGTCAATTATCATATAGTAACCGCGAATCCACTTAAACCTAGATTTCATATGACTATCTGTTCATCCATCGGCAGTGTACACCGGTACTGCCGGTCACCATCACCGGCACTACCGGTCAGTCTAATAAATTTGTTTAAGTCCAATTTCGCAGGTTTTTTAGATTTGCCTATTCACCCCCCCCCCTCTAGGAAACTTTCAATTGGTATCAGAGCCAGATCTTCTTGAAGGCTTAACTGCTTGAAGATAAAGATGACAAAGGGAAAGGAAATTCCGCATAGTGGATCGTCCGAGGGTGATGCACCTAGAGAAAATCCAAGGATTGAAGATATTGATAAAGATGAGCTACCAAAAACCTACAACAATGTCATGTTTGATTATGATGATCTCAAAGAAGATCGCATTGGGCAAGGGTCCGGTAGACTCCCCTACTTTGATGGACAATTTTATGATCATTGGAAATGCAAGATGATGATGTATTTGGAATCCATGAGTCCTCATGTTGCAAATATAACCGAGAATGGTTTTTTGTGGGAAAATAGAGACAATCCAACCCGCAAGGATCAAGTCAACATTCATCTCAATGCCATGGTTGCTAGTGCAATTGTTTCCGCACTTAGTGCCACCGAGTATGACAAGGTAGCCAGAATGAAGAATGCCAACCAACTATGGAGAAAACTTGAGGTTATCTATGACGGCATTGATTCCGTCAAAGATGCAAGACTTGAAGAATTGCAAAATGAGTTCAACCTATTCATCATGGGTCCGGGAGAAGGCTCAAAGGAAGTTCATGATAGGCTCATGAGAATTGTGAATCAAAGAAGAGCACTAGGAGCTAGAATGACCGATTTGGATATCAACAAGAGACTACTACGAGACCTTGGGATAGCAATATGTGCTCAAACATTAGAGAGAAGGACAACTTTAAGACATTCTCCACCAATGAAGTGCTCGGGAAGCTTCTTTCCCAAAAGAAACAAAATGATCAAGCCAACAAAATAAATGCCTTGATCAAGCAAATTGAGGGAGCGAATTGTAACAAAAATAATGTAGCACTCAATGCTACATGAGAAAAGCAAGAGAGGAAGAAGAAGAAAGTGGTTGACTCTAGTGATGAAGATAGCGATGTTGCTTGTGAGGAGATTCAAGTCATTTCTCAAGAAAGATGGCTACAAGAAGAAAAGCTTTGACAAGGGCAAAGCAAGAAGGTGAAAAAGAACTTGCTATGAATGTGGTGATGAAGGACATTTTATTGCGGAATGTCCAAAGAAGAAGAACAAAGATGAAAGAAAGAAAGACAAGAACCACAAGAAAGACAAGACGTACAAGAAGCATAGAAGAGGTGAAGCTCATATTGGTCAAGAATGGAATTTGGATGATTCATCCTCTTCATCATCTTCCTCCTCTGAATCCTACTCGGATGAGGGAGGCATTGCTACACTTGCCATTGGCGTCACTCCCACCAACACTTCTCTATTTGGGAGCTTGAGTGATGATGATGACGACAACACTCACAAGTGCCTCATGGCAAGAGGATCGAAGGTAACAAAACCTAAACACAAGCGTTCCTCTTTTGTTAGTAGTAGTGATGATGATGATGATGATGATGTTAATGCTTCACTTCCTAAAATGCTTGAATTTATGGAATTACATGAAAAACAAAAGGAAGAAAATTATAGGCAAGAGGAGCTACTTGAGAAACAAGAAAACTTGCTTATTTTTGAAAAGAAAAGAAACCTTGAACTAGAGAAGCTCCTAGAAGAAGAGAGAAAGAAAAATAATGACTTAACTATGTCTCTCACTAAAATTGAGAATACTTGTGAGAATGCTAAGAGCATTAAAGATCAACTTTAAGAGAAGTATGAGGATTTGGAAAAGACTCATAAGTCTCTTGAAGAACAATATAGGATTCTCTTAACTTTCACATCCTCCTCAAATAATTCCTCTCATGCTTCCACTAGCAAAGGATGTGATAGATGCTATAATATTGATGTTGATGCTTGTGCTACTAATATCAAATTGATTGATGATTTGAACAAGCTCTTGAAAGCAAAATACAACATGAGAAAGATGTTGTTGATGATGAGAAGGAAAAGTATGCAAGAGGTGCATACTCATATACTAGAATGCCACATGTCATGGATGGCATTGGTTATATTGAGGGTGCCAAGCATAATGCTCGGGAGAACAAAAATGGGAAGGAATTCCTTAAGTTCACCAAGGAAGGATCTTACCAAAAGAAGCAAGCCAAGAACAAGAATATTAATCATTCTTCTTTTGTTAATGATTCTGATACTAATATGCCTAATGCTACTTGTGCACTTTTTCATGATTTTGATGCTTCATATGTGCTCATGAGAAACATGCATGGTCGTGTGCTTGCCAAATATGTTGGGCCAAGCAACAAGAGACCAAAGGCTTGTGTATGGGTGTCCAAAGTGCTTGTGACTAATGTAAAAGGACCCAAGCAAATTTGGGTACCTAAAAACAAAGCTTAATTTGTGTTGTGGGACTATGTCTCTGGAGGATCAAGTTGGGTGATTGATAGTGGATGCACCAATCATATGACCGGAGACAAAAAGATGTTCAAGTCATTCGAGCCAAGTCATAACAAAAATGAGTACATCATATTTGGTGACAATGGAACGGGACAAGTACTAGGTTATGGTAAAGTCCCTCTCACTCCTTCATATTCCCTTTCTAAGATTATGCTTGTTGATCATGTTGACTTTAATCTTTTGTCCATTTCGCAATTTTGTAAAATGGGCTATGATTGTTTGTTCAACGAATGTGGTGTGACCGTCTATAAGAGGAGTGATGGCTCGGTTGCTTTTAAGGGTGTGCTTAAAGGAAAGCTTTATATTGTGGACTTCTCCATGGATGAAGCTAGACTTGGTACATGGTTATTAGCGAAGTCCAACATGGGATGTTTGTGGCATAGAAGGCTAGCCCATGTTGGTATGAGAAATCTTCACAAACTCTAAAAGGGCGGCCACATCATAGGACTAACCGATGTTTGCTTTGAGAACGATAAAGTTTGTAGTGCATGCCAAGCGGGAAAGCCAGTCGGAGCATCACACCCCGCCAAGAATGTGATGACCACCACAAGGCCATTGGAGATGTTGCACATGGACCTCTTCGGCCCTGTCTCCTACATAAGTTTTGGTGGTAAAAAATATGGTCTTATAATAGTTGATGACTTTTATCGCTTCACATGGGTATTCTTTTTGCATGATAAAGGTGAAGTAAAAGATGTGCTCAAGACATTCATGAAAAGAGCACAAAATGAATATGAAGTCAAGATCAAGAAAATAAGGAGTGACAACAGCACTGAATTCAAGAACACTCAAGTTGGAGAGTATCTCGATGAAGAAGGTATCAAGCATGAATTTTTGGCACCCTACTCCCCTCAACAAAATGGGGTGGCCAAAAGAAAGAACCACACGCTCATTGAGATGGCAAGAACAATGCTTGATGAATATAAGACGTGCGACTGCTTTTGGGCCGAGGCCGTCAACAATGCATGCCATGCCTCCAACTGGTTGTATCTCCATCGACTATTGAAGAAAACACCATATGAGCTACTTGATGAGGACATCACCCTTATGGATACACCCAGCACTCCGCCAATCAAAATGCAAGTTCATGCGCGACAACTGAATTTACGGGTGAGCTTGTTCCTAATGATTCCTTTATGTGATTTTGAGAATAGATTGCTACCTAATGAATTAATTGTTGTTAGAAACCATGGAGATGATGATGAGATAGCTGGGGAGGTGATTGGAGACGTGGTGGGCCAGCAAGGACGTCCAAGCCAAGGTGAAGGCCCAATCAAAACCGACTTCGAGTCTGTCTCGGAGGCCAGGACTAGTCTGCACTAAAACGGATGCCCAGGACGCATACGGACTCGGATTTGGATGTTCTATATATTCTTGGAAAGATAACGAAAAGCCCATACCAACCCAACTGGTCCCATGTCAAAATTCGTCCTGAGCCGTCGGCAATCGCCAAAACAATTCGACTTCCAGAATCTGTCCTGGTGCTGCGATACCGTAATTGGACTTTGGGCCATGTATCGAGTTGAGCCCACTTAGGGCTGCGTCCAGGGGGTCTTGCACGACCCTAGGGTCCTCATATACAGCCGCCGCCTCTTCATTAGGGTTTGGGTTTTGCTTAGATCAATTCTGTTCATAAACAGTTTTGCCGTTCATCGGTTTGTGAGACCCCAACTTCGAGAGTTTAATCATATATCTGCAATTGTGTTGCATTCTTCGTTGTTCTTGCTTCTGTTGTTGATTCGCAGGCAGGGATTAGCCTTCTCGGCGAGGTCAATCGTGTTTGGACGGTTGATAACCAGAGGAGACGTCGTGCTGCGATTGCGGGCTTTAGAACGTGCTGTTCTGAAGCCGGATCGATTTGTGTGTCGCCTCCAATCAAATCAACTTACCAAGAACCTTTCGGAAGATCGGGAACGCTTGTGCACATCACTACTAACCGGTAACAAGCCTAATATTTCCTACTTTCGTGTTTTTGGGAGCAAATGCTTTATGCTAAACAAGAAACCCAAGACTTCTAAGTTTTCTCCAAAAGAAAATTGACCTACAAAAATATTTGTTCGTCATGTTTCCGCTGTCCTACACCCCCCTTGTGCCTTGCAATTTTTTAGTTTAGTTTGCTTCTCTGAATTTCAGTCCCTACAAGGTCATTGTGTTGTTGGTCTAGTACTTGTTCTTTGGTCTTGTTTGAGTCGTGTCTGTCCTTGTTCATAGACAATCAAGAAAAAAAAAATCAGATTGTTGCACATATTGAGAGAATAGTACTGCTAGAATTATTTGCACTAAATATTTATTTAACATCTAGCCTTCTACTTTTTGTGTGCAAAAGAAACTTAGAGTGTTTTCTGTTGCACGTTGTTCCTTGAGTCAAGAGATTGCTGCACGTTGTTGCATATGAGAATTGTCGGTTCAGTTCTACATGTACATCTATTCCTTACGTAAAGAGTGCAAAAAAGAAAGTTTAGGTTTTTTCTTTGTGCTATAAAGTTCGCAACTCTTGCTGCAGTTCTATGTCAAAAAAATCATGAAAGAAGTAAAAGGCAAAGAGGTGCTGAAAAAAAATAAGAAGAAAAAGCCGCACCTATAACAAAAGAAAAAAAAACGAAAGGAGAAGAGAAAAAAATTCAGAATTGCTTGCAGCCTTTGTGTCCTTTGTTGAGCCATTTGCTTGCTTGCTTGAACTAGGTCCGAGACAAGTTTAGGCCAGTGACATAGACTAGCTTGGGACTATTATTCAGTTTTGCAATTTCTGAATTGAAATTTTGCTAATCCTTGGTACTATAAATTGCCTACCTAGCTCCACATATATCTTTCTGAATAGGCACTGAACTTTGGACCCTCGCAATCGTCGGATCACACTCTCCAAGGTATCCTCTGTTTTGCTATTAAGAATCTTGTAAAAACTCAGTTAGGTGCTGCCATTTGCTTGTTGAGAGTTTCCACCGTAATCAAACAGTAGTGATAGGAAAATATACTCTTGTGTGTTTTCTTGTTTTCTTTTAACAATGACAGGTTACAACACTGATGGTGATGAGTCGATGGTGTCAAATGAGGTTGATACAAGTGTTGTAGCACAACGAGTGCTTAGTTCTCAAATGGAGAAGGTAGAGCAAAATCAAATGAACAACTTGTTTCAGACTCACTTTATTGTGAAGGATCGACGTTGTCGTGTCATCATTGATGGAGAGAATAGCCACAACATCGCAAGCTTGGAATTGGTCGAGAAGCTCGGCTTGACCACACAGCCACACCCATGTCCATACTACATCCAATGGGTAAATTCTTGTGGTAAGATGAAGGTAGATAAAACTGCACGCATTGAATTTTTTATTGGTTCTTATAAGGATAGTGCAGAATTTGATATAGTACCTATGCAAGCATGTCATTTGTTATTGGGTAAACCTTGGATTTGTACAAATAATGTTTTGCACAATACCATTACTAATAGCTACTCATTTAAATACAATGGTAGAAGGGTTACTCTTACACCAATGACCACAACTGAAATTTTAGAAGAGGATCAAGAACGATTTGAGAGAAGAAAGAATGAACCGTTTAGGATAGAATGGGCTGTTTCAAATGTCGCAACACTTTTATCAAAATCTGAATTGCTAGAGGATGAACATATTTTTTTGCCTCTTGTTACAACTAATATTTTTCAGCATATACACAAAGAAGATGATAGTGGGAACGATAAAGAACAGGTTGTTGCTTCAGGTAAGAGCTTTCTTGATATGATGGATTATTCCAATAGTCTTGCTATATCGGAACCTTATGATCATGTTCTGTTGTCACAAATTGATTTACCTAGTGGTCCGTGTGATAAAGAGGAGTTGTGTGTCAATGCTTCATTTATACCTTTGCCACAACAAATGAATGAGCTTGATGCTTTTGCTTATGATTCAGCCACTAGTGCTGAAATTAAACATTTGATTTTAGTTACATGTCAAAAGGATGAGCAGAAATTGTTTTCTTCTCTAAATACTTTAGGTTATATTGAATTTGATATTCTTTGTAATCTAAGTACTTCAGAGAAGCAAATGTTTTCTCAAACTAAGTTGCCTTTATTGATAAGAAACATTGTTTTTGCTATTGGCAAGTATGATCATAGAGGTGTATTTATGGTACATAGAGTTTATGTTTGTTCAAATCTGAAACATCCTCTTGGTTTGCAACTAAATGACCAACTAGAAAACTTTAATATCAACTACCATGTCATGTCATCTTTTTCTAGTATTTCTAAGATCACACATTGTCTACCATGTGATAAGAGTGAGAATGATGCTCATATTGCTGACCAAGTTTTCAAAGAGATTATTAATTTGCACGGAATGCCTTCTACTGTAGATTCCCATTGTGATGAAAAATTTCATAATGCATATAAGCATGAGTTGCATCCCAAGTTTGGGAATAGTTCCACAATTAATATTTCAGATTTGAGACCATACATGGGAGAAAGAGATGAGCTCGAGTCAAGGACGACTCTAATTTAAAAGGGGGAGAATGATGAGGACATCACCTTATGGATACACCCAGCACTCCGTCAACCAAAATGCAAGTTCATGCGCGACAACTGAATTTACGGGTGAGCTTGTTCCTAATGATTCCTTTATGTGATTTTGAGAATAGATTGCTACCTAATGAATTAATTGTTGTTAGAAACCATGGAGATGATGATGAGATAGCTGGGGAGGTGATTGGAGATGTGGTGGGCCAGCAAGGACGTCCAAGCCAAGGTGGAGGCCCAATCAAAACCGACTTCGAGTCTGTCTCGGAGCCCAGGACCAGTCTGCACTAAAACGGATGCCCAGGACGCATACGGACTCGGATTTGGACGTTCTATATATGCTTGGAAAGATAACAAAAAGCCCTTTCTAACCCAACTGGTCCCATGTCAAAATTCGTCCCGAGCCATCGGCATTCGTCAAAACAATTCGACTTCCAAAATCTGTCCTGGTGCTGCGATACCGTAATTGGACTTTGGGCCATGTATCGAGTTGAGCCCACTTAGGGCTGCGTCCAGGGGGTCTTGCACGACCCTAGGGTCCTCATATACAGCCGCCGCCTCTTCATTAGGGTTTGGGTTTTGCTTAGATCAATTCTGTTCATAAACAGTTTCGCCGTTCATCGGTTTGTGAGACCCCAACTTCGAGAGTTTAATCATACATCTGCAATTGTGTTGCATTCTTCGTTGTTCTTGCTTGTGTTCTTGATTCGCAGGCAGGGATTAGCCTTCTCGGCGAGGTCAATCATCTTTGGACGGTTGATAACCAGAGGAGACGTCGTGCTGCGATTGCGGGGTTTAGAACGTGCTGTTCTGAAGCCGGATCGATTTGTGTGTCGCCTCCGACCAAATCAACTTACCAAGAACCTTTCGGAAGATCGGGAACCCTTGTTCACATCACTACTAACCGGTAACAAGCCTAATTTTTCCTACTTTCGTGTTTTTGGGAGCAAATGCTTTATGCTAAACAAGAAACCCAAGACTTCTAAGTTTTCTCCAAAAGTTGATGATGGTTCCTTGCTTGGTTATGGGTCGAATGTTCATGCCTATCGTGCATTCAACAAAACCACCGGTTGTGTTGAAATTTCACGTGACATGACATTTGATGAATCTAATGGATCTCAAGGGGAGCAAGTTGTTAGTGATGGTGTGGATAATGAAGCCCCTAGAAGTGTAATAAAAAGGATGGTCATTGATGATGTGAGACCACAAGAAACATCAAGTATTGAAAATCAACCCTCTCCCTCAAGACAAAACCAACATCATGAGAATGAAGAATTAGATCACGCAGTGGTCAAGATCAAGATGTTGAGGACCATGAACAAGCATCAAGCAATGATTCTCAAAGACATGATGAAGAGGTTGATAAGGAAGGTGGTCAAGAAAGCTCACACCCACCGCACCCAAGAGTGCATCAAAATGTACAACATGATCACCCCGTCGAGCAAATTCTTGGAGATATTGACAAGGGAGTAATCACTAGATCTTGAGTTAGTAGTTTTTGTGAACATTACTATTTTGTCTCTTCTATGGAGCCATTTATGGTCGAACAAGCACTTGAGGATGCGGATTGGGTGATGGCCATGCAAGAAGAATTGAACAACTTCACAAGAAATGAAGTGTGGACACTAGAGGAAAGGCCAAAGAACAAGAATGTTGTGCGCACCAAATGGCTGTTCCGCAACAAAAAAATGAAGATGGTGTTGTGACAAGAAACAAGGCAAGGCTCGTGGCAAAGGGGTATTCACAAGTGGCAGGTTTGGATTTTGATGAAACTTATGCCCCCGTAGCAAGGCTTGAATCTATTAGAATATTACTTGCTTTTGCTACTCACCATGATTTTAAGTTGTACCAAATGGACGTGAAAAGTGCATTCCTAAATGGGCCAATCAAGGAAGAGGTGTATGTGGAGCAACCACCAGGCTTTGAAGACTCTAAGTATCCCAACCATGTTTATAAACTCCATAAGGTGCTCTATGGGCTTAAACAAGCCCCAAGAGCATGGTATGGATGCCTTAGGGATTTTCTTGTTAAAAAGGGTTTTGTCATTGGCAAGGCCAATCCAACCCTCTTCACTAAGCGTTTTGGTGATGATATCTTTGTATGCCAAATATATGTCGATGACATTATATTTGGTTCTACTAACCAAACCTTTTGTGATGAATTTAGCAAGATAATGACCAAAAGGTTCGAGATGTCCATGATGGGAGAATTGACATTCTTTCTAGGCTTCCAAGTGAAGCAACTCAAGGAGGGCACCTTCATATGTCAAGCAAAGTACACACAAGACTTATTGAAGAAATTTGACATGGACAAGGCAAAGCCCATCAAAACTCCCATGCCAACAAATGGCCACCTCGACCTCAACAAAAAGGATGAACCCGTTGATCAAAAGGTATATCGCTCTATAATTGGCTCTTTGCTTTATCTTTGTGCGTCTAGGCCCGACATCATGCTTAGCGTGTGTATGTGTGGACGTTTTCAAGCCGCTCCTATGGAGTGTCACATGGTGGCTGTTAAGAGAATATTGAGACATTTGGTTCACGCACCCAACCTAGGGCTTTGGTACCCCAAGGGCTCAAAGTTCAACCTATTAGGCTATTCCGATGCGGACTATGCCGGGGATAAGGTAGATAGGAAGAGTACCTCCGGGACATGCCAATTTTTGGGTAGGTCTCTAATGTCATGGTCATCCAAGAAACAAAATTCCGTTGCACTTTCCACAGCCGAAGTGGAGTATGTTGCAGCCGGTAGTTGTTGTGCACAACTACTTTAGATGAGACAAACTCTGAGGCACTACGGTTACAAATTGAGTCGTGTTCCTCTCCTATGTGATAATGAGAGTGCCATAAAGCTTGCTTATAACCCCATTGAGCATTCGCGCACAAAGCATATAGACATTCACCACCCCTTCTTGAGAGATCATTCTATAAAAGGGGAGATAGAAGTTAGTCATGTGCGAACCGAAGATCAACTAGCCGATATTTTCACCAAGCCCCTAGATGAGAAGAGATTTTGCTATCTTAGGAGTGAACTAAATATTCTTGACTCTAGCAATGTGATGTAGAGAATGTGCACATCTGAATGGTGATTGTTTCATTATTACAAAAATCATTGCTTTATGTCAAAAGTATCTTATTTTTGCTATTGGTGCTAAGTTTTGATCCCTAGATCAAATCTTGTCAAAATATGGTCATTGTTATGAGATGTTGATTGTTGGCTGACCATAGGACATCAAGATCTCCTCCTATCCATCAAAAACTATTTTGAAAATTCCCCTCCTACCTTTTTCTGTTCTCCATTCTGTCTGATCTTCAGTGGATCGGCACTGCCAGTACCCTTATCGGCACTGCTGATCAGATGTCTAATAGAGACAGCCTTCTGTCTGGGATTTTTGTCCCTCGTGCAGCCCTCATCAACACTACCGATGCTCATAATTGGCACTGCCGATGCGGGGCTGGACCTTGTGCTTTAACCCGCACCAGCACTGCCGACGCCTAGCACCGGCACTGCCGATGCGGGGTCCAGCCTTTAAAATCCACTCGGTCCCCTGATGGGACCGAGTCTTTTCTCAGTTGCTCCCTTTCCTCGCCGCCTCTCTCTCCTCTCTAACCCTAACCAAAATCCTCCACTCCTAAAACTTGCTGATCTTCGTGGAATCAAGCGGGGAGTGGATCAAATCATCTCCTAGGCCTTCCCTCCTCCATCTCCTCCCGGTTTTGAAGGACTTTTTGAAGGTATTTTTGAAAATCTTCATCTTTTGAATCTTGCAATGCCTCATGTTTTTGCATAATTTCACTTGATAGAGATGTTCATCTAGGAGTAATTTAGTCACCCATGCAATTTGGTAAAGTTTTACTGGCTAAATCTCAATTTTTAGTGGATTTAGGGCGGTCGGTACTGCCGATTGCCCCCACCATCACTGCCGATCGAGGGATCTAGAAACCTTAAGTGACCATTACAGCAGTCGGTTTGTACTGATCGGCACTACCGGTTGTCAGTCATCGGCACTGTCGGTTGGGCCAACCAGAGAGCAGTTTCACTCGGGCTGCTTCCTGTTTGACCCACCGGCACTGCCGATGGCTCCCACCGGGACTGCCGGTTGCGCCAACCAGAGAGCAGTTTCACTCGGGCTGCTTCCTGTTTGACCCACCAGCACTGCCGATGGCTCCCACCGGGACTACCGGTTAGGCCAACCAGAGAGCTGTTTCAGTCGGGCTGCTTCCTGTTTGACCCACCGGCACTGCCGATGGCTAGCACCGGCACTGCCGGTTGGGCCAACCAGAGAGCAGTTTCACTCGGGCTGCTTCCTGTTTGACCCACCGGCACTGTCGATGGCTCCTATCGGCACTGTCGATCAGAGCAAACCAGAGAGTAATTCAGTACTGTTTCTGTTGCAATCTTTTCACACCACTTCTTCTCTCCTTGACAGATGGCAGGTGGCAAGCGACAGAAGCATCCAGGCACTCCCAGTGACTCGGATGAGGACTTTGATCCTGACGTCTCCCCCATTGTTCGTCGTGGTGGGGGAGGCAAGCGAGGCCGAGGCGGTGACTTCGACCAAACCACCTCCCGTGGGGTTGGCCTTGGTCGTGGCAAGGGCAAAGGAAAGGCCCTTCCACCACGGCAGCCCTCTCCTAGTGAGGAGGAAGAAGAGTCAGAGGAGGCAGAAGAGGACGAGCAAAGTGAGCAGCAGCAGGAGGAGAGTGGTGGAGAGGGTGAGGAGTCTGAGGATGACGTCTATCAGCCTCAGCCTGGACCTTTTTGCTCCTCTGTCACTTATCAAATGCTAGCACCTCAGGTATCTGAGGACTTCTGGGTCCCTGTCCCTCTGTCTATGGATGAGATGAAGGAGTACAGACATACCAACCCTTGGATCCAGCCCAAGCATCCAAGGATTTCAAATGTCAGATTTTGGGACTTGACTCAGGTGTCCTGGTACCGAAACATTCCCAAGAAGACTACTCACAGAGTTGTTCCCATGAAGTGCATTGACTGACAGCGGATGGCAGCAGCTAATGATCCCACTTTTGAGCTGATCCAGGCAGAGTGTGATAGGAGAAACTTGACTGCTATCATGGGCATGCACCAGCATTGGAACGATGAGATCATTGCCCAGTTCTACTCTACTTTGTGGGTTGAGCATGATGAGGAAAATCAGCTGGATTCCAAGATGCACTAGACCATTAAGGCGAACAGGTTCAGTATCACCTATTTCAACTTCGCTCATATCCTTGGATTTGATGACTCAGATTATGAGAAGGTGAAGGCCACAGTGTTTGATCCTTAGGAGGACAATGAGTGGGGTTTCATGCATGATGCTAGGTATGCTGACCCCAAGCATGGTGTTGAGTTTGGTTCATATCATGGCATGAAGCCATATTTTTGAGTTCTCAACAACATGCTCAGGGTGACATTGACTCCTAAGGTGGGGGACCACACTCACATTCTCAGCTCCACCAAGACCTTGATGTTTGCTATGAAAGAGGAAGTAGAGCCCTTCAGTGTGTTTGAGTTCATGTGGACAGAGATTCTCTACAACTCCTATACAAGTAAGGCCTCTTTGATCTATGCTCCTTACATCATGAAGATGATTCTGCGTGTTGTGGGCTGTCAGTTTATTTATGATCACAAACATCCCTCAGTCACGCCAAAGAAGTTTCCTCTAATTGCATCTCCTCCCCACGGTGGCACCCCTCCAGCTGGAGATGTGCCTCAGAGTTCTTCAGCAGTAGCAGCTGCTACAGCAGTGGGAGCAGTAGCCGGCACTAGTGCTGCCCCCCCCCTCGCCGTCAGTCTTCGAAGGTCTCCCGGGCCATCAGGTCTTTGTTTTCCATATACCGGGACACTGCAGTGGCAGTTAGAGAGCAGCAGTAGGCTTTTTCTCAGATCCAGACTGATATGAGGACCCTCACCGCCACCGCTAGTGTTGAGCTTCCACCTCCCACTCAGTTCACTCCTCTACCGGACATGGGTACTTATGATGATCCCTGGGGTATCTACACTCAGGCTACACAGGTTGTCCAGGAGGCTCAGGATGATGATGACGAGGACGACAACGATGCTTCCACGGATGAGTGAGGCTTGAGGTGGTGCTTTTCCTCTTTTTGGTGTTGTGATGCCAAAGGGGGAGAAGAAGAGATGGGGGTTTAGTTAGTTTTCTTGTTTATTTCATGAGTTGTGAAAGTGATGGACGATTTGTACTTGTGGTTTGTGGTTTGTAAAACTCTCTATTTATGCTTTATAAGTTATTGTGCTATTCATGTTCCTTGTGATGATGTATTGTTGGTTTTCTCTTTCTAGTTGCATTTGTGTGAAAATACTTGTCATGTGCATTGTCTCATGTCTTATGCTTAATTTTTGCAAATTTCTCACGTGCACGGTGTTAGGGGGAGCTCTCACATGTTTCTTTAATATGTGCATTGTTACTCATTGATTATTATCTCTCATATGCACACAGTTAGGGGGAGCTGCACATCTTTTTTATATCACAAAATGAAATTTATCGCACATTTCTATGAAATCTAATTGTATTGTCATCAATCACCAAAAAGGGGGAGATTGAAAGTGCATCTAGGCCTCTAATTTTATTTTGGTGATTGGCATCAATACAATTAAGAATGGACTAATGCTTTCATTGAGTATGTGTGTAGATGACTATCTCAACTGATGAATGAAATGCATTGAAACAAAAACGGAGAAAAGAAGATGTCATTTGCCTCAAATTGAAAGTCCAAAAATTCACTCAAGAATGAAGGATTCATGTTGTTTTTATTTCTAATCTTGAGTATAGGTAAACCGTACTATTAAGAGGGGTATAATTTACAAATTTGATAAAGTCAAATGCTCAAACTTCCCATAAATTCCTTTTTGTTGCCCTCTGTTTTTACCTTCATCGGCAGTGTCGGTGGTCCTCACCGGCAGTGCCAATCCACTCTCGCAGAGGCACTGTGATGCCCAGACACTTCCCTGGCTTCTGTCTTGTCATCATCAGCAGTGCCGATGGCCTCATCGGCAGTGCCGGTTGCTTCATCCAGAGAAGTATGTTCTCTCTGGCTGTAGCTCATCGGCAATGCCGATCACCCTGATCGGCAGTGCCGGTCGGTTCTACCCGAGAACCACGTTTTCTCTCTGGCTCTCTCGCTGTAGCTCATCGGCAGTGCCGATCACCCTGATCCCCTAAATGGCAGTGCCGGTCCCCTCTCCACGGAAACTGTCAACCATCAGGCTCTCTGGCTGACTGCGATCGGCAGTGCCGATCTTACCGATCGGCAGTGCCAGTCAGTGTCTCTAGAAATGACTTGTCTTCTCTGTGGCTGTGTCATCGGCAGTGCTAATGTTTTGATTGGCAGTGCTGGTGCAGGTCGAATCCTTGCCTGCACATCTATGACAGTGTGTCAGAAACCCTACCGGCAGTGCTGATGGCTTGATCGGCAGTGTCGGTGCGGGGCATCCAGACAGATCAACGGCTCTTTTTGAGCCCATTGTATAAAAGGCCTTCACCCCACTTCGTGCCACTACTCTAGAACCCGAAAATCATTTGGCACTTTTGAGCTTCACTCTCCTCACTCTCCCTCTTCAAGTCCAAGCTTCATTCCTTGAGCTAGGGTTTGAGTGAGCCATTGATTCCTAGTAAAAAGAGCACCCCTCCACTCTTGAGCATTCGATTTAATCATCTTTGTAACTTGTGCTTGTTACTCTTGGAGCTTTGCTCCTAGACGGTTAGAGGTGCCCGTAGAGCTCCTAACTTGTATGGTGATGCCTCGGGAGTTTGTATCACCCATCCCGCAAGGGATTTGATAGTGGAGAACTCGAGCTCGATCTTTGTGGTCGCTTGAGTGAGAATAGGGTTGAAAGAGACCCGGTGCTTTGTGGACTTCTCAACGGAGACGTAGGGTTCTTTGTGAACCCAAACTTCGGTAACAAATCTTGTGTCTCCGTGTGCTCTTTTATTTCCTTGTTTTATCATTTCTTATTATTCTTGTGTTTCCTTTATTTTACTGTTGTAGTCAATTATCACATAGTAACCGCAAAACCACTTAAACCTAGATTTCACACGACTATCTGTTCATCCATCGGCACTACCGATCTCCCATCGGCAGTGGACACGGGCACTGCCGGTCACAATCACCGGCACTGCCGTTCAGTCCAATAAATTTGTTTAAGTCCAATTTCACAGGTTGTTTAGACTTGCCTATTCACCCCCCCTCTAGGCAACTTTCACCTTCTGAACCATCAATGGTGTTAGAATCTGTACCTTCACTAATTTGCACATATATTTTTTGGCAATTATAGTTGCACGAAAATCCATCATGTGGTGCTTTGTCATACGCCGGATGAATGGTGCCATGTTGTCACAATCTTCGGTAGGAGGAGGTTTGCTCTTACTTGTGAATGATGGGATCATTGGGCCTTATTGGAGGCAGCCCCTACTACAATTGTAGGATCTTTTGTATAATTCGTGCTCCAATACATGGATGAGACAGTCGTCGAAGGAAAATACATGGTCGCGGTAGACCAATTTGGTGACCTTATTTTTGGATGTCAACTTGTCAGGAATGGCTCTATCAAAATTGCCTGAGCCAGATATCCATCTGGGGAAAGAGTCTAAGGATAAAGGGTTCTATCTCACATGGCGTGCAGACCAATTTATTCTTATATGCGTGCATGGGAGGGGTATCAACCATAATAAAAATAGAAGGGATATCGTTAACCACAAAAAAATTTTCTATTACCCATAAGGCATCATAATGCATTCCTTTGATCCATAAGAAGCTGCATGGAAACATCTCTTGCTTTTGACGATAGAGTATCTCTTTTTCGGCCTGAACCACCCGTTCTTCTGCAATGTGCCATTGACATATAGGAAGATCAAGCAAATTTGTGTATACCTACTAGACTTCAATGATGAGGTGACATTGGAATTAGATCTTGAGTGTGATTACTATCATGAGGTGCAAATTTCCATCGTCAAAAACTCGATTCAGATGCCAATTTAGTTTGGTTCCTAACCACTGAGTGTAATACCATTCAGTTTGCAAAGCTTAGGCACAATTAGCGTCCCACGGGTAGAAGAAATAGATTTAGGACAACATAGGGCCCCTCTATAATGTACAACAATTATGGTACATTGTAATATGGAGACTGAACAATAAATGGCTCATGTGTAGTTGAAGATGTGTTTGTTCGTGTGGGTAGGCATCTTTTTAAGACGTGTTTGTTCATATGAGTAGGAATCCTTATAAGTGACTGTAGTGCCATTCACTATGCAAGACTCAGGCATGATATGACATGTCCTACGTCTACAAGAATTAGATTTAGGACAACATGTAGCCCCTTTGTATCTTTTCTGTTTTCTGATATACAATGATTATGATATAATGTAGTCGAGAGGTTGAACAAATGACCCAAGTGAAGTTGAAGATGTGTTTGTTTGTATCAGAATTGCCTCTACAAACCATATAGTCCGGTCTTTACAACTCTGCTCTAATAGATTTTCTCGCAGCCAATTGTTCTCTGTACCGGACTTCTCACTGATGACCTTATTGTCTGGTCTTCGAGACCAGACCGCCCGGTCTCCATCTCCAAAAGCTGAAACTCCTCGTCCCCTCTTAACTTCGTTTCTCGGCTTCATCCAATAGTTCCTTGGCCTCTCCACTGCCACCAAGTGCCTTGTGATTTCACTGAGCATCCATGCACATCACCGACTAGCGTGACCTAAGATATATGGCATAGACTCCCTTCATAGTCTGGTTTTTCCTATGGACTCAACCCTAACAACTAGCCAAGTGTTCCAAACACTTGAGCCTAACTCGTCCTTAGCCTTGATTTATCTTCCATCAACCCTTGGACTCCATCAAGCTCACCAGCTTTCATGCTTGTGGTCATTATCATCAATCGCCAAGGCAACCATAAAGAATCATCATGTAGTAGATAATGTTTCCTACACGCACAACACTTGTGTAAACGTTAGTCATATTTAATGCTTGTCATTCATCACCAAAATATTCATACCTTTGGGGATCCACAATGGTCATGAATCTTACAAGCTCCCCCCTTTTTGATGATGGATGAGAACCACTACTAATGATGATCTAAAACAATCAAGGTCCAAAAGTATAAGAAAGGAAACAACAAAAGGACCTGAATTCAAAGAAGAAATCAAGAGAAAAAGATAGACTTGAAAGGATTACCTTGGTCCTTACCATGGAAATAGTATCCCCCTTGGAATATGCTAGGTGTTGAGGGAGAACTACACAATCATGTAGCGCACTTGATGTTGATCTTGAGTTGAATTTTGCGCCCATCATGGTGTCGTGGTAGTTGATCTTGTTGGAGTAGACACACACCACAGACGTATATGTTCATGTCAGTGAAGATGTTTAATGTCCCAAAGACAAGCGCCATTGTTGTTGTTGACATAGATGTTTATTATTGTTGTAGACATGCACCATTGTTGTTGTCGACGTAGATGTTCATGTCATTGTAGATGATCATTGTTGTTGTAGACATGGACCATTGTTGTTCTTCTCCATGTTGGTGTAGATGTTCATCTTGATATGATCTTCATGTGAACTCCAAGTGAACATGCACCATTGTCTTGATCATCTTCATTTGGTTATCTCTCCTCCTTTGAATCTTCATGTTATCTTCTCTTCCTTTGATCTTCATGTTCTTCACATCTTCTTTTGATCATCATATACTTCTCTCCCATGTGTGGTTTCCATTGTATCTTCATGCTTCTCTCCCCTTTGTCAGTTATCACCAAAAAGCAAAACCCAAAACAAAGCACAACAGTACAAGGAGCAGATAATAGTGGCAATAATAATTGACAAGAGTTAGAAACTCTCCCCTTTCATTGTTCTCCTCCTTGGTCATGGTGACGTTCCACCATAGCTCCCCTGCACACATGACTCAACAAAATCTTTCTCAAGTATGCAATGGTTAGTTATTTGTGTAGTGGGAATGTATGAATTACTTGTCGTTGAACCGCCTGAGTAGATTAACCTTGGAGCTTATTTGAACATGACTCAATGGGCATGAAGCAATATTATCACTATTTGATCATCTAGGGAGTCACATACGCATATTGTAAATGAGAAACTCCCCCTAGATACATGCTTGGGACCATGTAAGGTATCATGATGCAAGAATGCATGAATGCAAATGCAATAAGTATATAATGCATGATGTGGTTCTAAAATAAAGAGAGAGAAAGGCTACAAACTAAAGTGCCAATGACGTGTTGTTCCCTTCTTGAGCTGACTCACAATAGACCATTCTTCAAAGCCTTGGGCACACCATGAACCACCTTCCCATGCTTAATGTATGTCCATTGCTATCTCAAGGAGGTCCAAAGTTGACCTACAAGAAGAAAAGAAACAAGCACAAAACAAAGGCACAAACAACAAAACAAAATAGATAAAGTACTTTGCATATGTACAAAGGACAAGCTTCAAGGATACATCACGTGAAGTTTGAAAGGTCGAGAACATTGAGTTCTCCCCTTAGCTTGTTGAAGGTCTTCTCATCAAGGGGCTTGGTGAAGATATCTACCACTTGTTCATGGGTCCACACACTCACCAATTCAATGTCCTTCTTCTCAACATGGTTCCTTATAAAGTGATGCTTGACTTGAAAATGCTTTGCATGACCATTTTCCCCTTGCTTGAGAGCAATTTTGATTGCTGCCTCACTATCACAATACAGTGGCATTTGAGTGTAGTCGAGGCCATGATCCAAGAGCGTTTGCCGCATATAGAGATGTGGGGCACAACATGCTCCCGCCACCATGTACTCCGCTTCAACTGTTGGGAGAGCCACCGAGTTTTGCTTCTTTGAACTCCAATATATAAGTGATCCTCTAAGAGATTGGCAACTTCCCAATGTGCTCTTCCTATTCACTTTGCAGCCCATGAAGTCAGAGTCCGAATACCCAAGTAATTCAAAGTTTGTTCCTCTAGGATATCATAGTCCCATGGTAGGTGTGTACTTGAGGTATCTTAGGATTGTCTTCATAGTCTTGAAACGTGACTCCTTCGGATTTGCTTGGTAGCGTCTGCACAAGCACACATTAAATATGATATTCGATCTTGAGCCAGCGAGATAGAGCAAATAACCAATCACTAATCTATAGAGATTAGGGTTCACCAACTTCCCTTTCACATCCTCATCCAAAGGCTTGCTTGCCACTATAGGTATATGCAAGAGCTTGCAATTCTCCATGTTGAATCTTTTGAGGAGATCCTTGCTGTATTTGTCTTGATAGATGAAGTTCCTTCTCTCAATTGCTTGACTTGAAAACCAATGAATACATGCAGCTATCCAATCATGGACATTTGGAATTCTTTTGCCATCACCTCCCAAAACTCCTCATTGTACGTCTCATTTGTTGATCCATATATGATATCATCCACATAGATCTGGCACACAAAGAGATCTTTCCCTACATGTCGTGTGAACTTTGTATTGTGAATACTTCGAATTGTGAAGCCATTCTTGAGAAGGAATTTTCTCAAATGTTCATACCATGCCCTTGGCATGTACTTTAGAACATAGAGAGTTTTCTTCAATTTGTACACATGTCATGAATGGTTAGGATCCTCAAACCCCGGAGGTTGTTCCATATAGACTTTCTCATTGATATCCCTATTTAAGAATGCGCTTTTCACATGCATTTGGTAGAGCTTGAAGCCATGATGAGATGCATAGGCAAGTAAGATCAGAATTGATTCAAGATGCACCACTGGTGCAAAAGTTTGCTTAAAGTCAATACCCGCTACTTGAGAATATCCCTTAGCCACTAGGCGAGCCTTTTTCTTGACAATGGCTCCTTTCTCATCTTGTTTGTTCTTGAAGGCCCACTTGGTGCCAACCACATTATGATGCTTGGGCCTTACCACCAATTTCTGTACTTTGCATCTCTTGAAGTTGTTCATTTCCTCTTGCATGGCAATAACTCACTTGTAATCATCCATTGCTTCTTCAATTGTTGTAGGCTTTATCATGGAAACTGTCGGTGGATCACCGGCTAGTAGAATTTGTTCTAGGGGATGCGCGTTTCAAGTTCGGTGATGGTAATGCAAGAGGACATGGGAATTATACTGGTTCAACAAAGCCCCTATGTCCAGTTCTCGGGTCAACTCATGTTACTTGCACCGGATGAGGAGTACAATGGTGGTGAGAGAGGAGAGATTTCCAAGTCTCGGAATTAGAGAGAATGCGTGAGTCTATGGTAGTGTGTGTTGGTGTGTTGTTGCTTCGCCTTTTGAAAGAAGAAGGCTCACCTTTTATGTTTCAAGGGGTTTGGCCCACATTACACAGAGAGAGAGAGATAGAGAGTGAGTGAGAGAGAGAGGAATGGGTGCTATTCGTATCGTCTCTATTACACTGCGCCTGGGTAGGTTTGGCCGGCGGTGTGGTCTTCAATTCTCGTGAGTCTTGCCGTCTCGATCTTCGTGTCAGTCGGCATTGTGTAGAGGTGTGCCCCCGTAAACCGTCAATGAGCCTAGCCTTCGTGTTCTTCTAGAAGACGTGTTCCGCCAAAATGGGGTGACACAGCACGGGCAGCATCACATCGCCTAGGAAAAGTTCGATCGACCTGTCCATCAAACCGTCCTGCATCGCCATTGTTGAGGGCGTCATCTGGTGAGCGCAGCATGGGGTGCCTTGTTGTGCCTACCTCTATCAGTTGATGTGGGCAATGATATTGGGAGCTGGTATGCAAAGGGATTTTACCTCTTGATACTCTGGACGTACACTTGGTATGACATTTAAGGCAGGGCTGTTGGTAGTTGTTGACTGCCGCCCCGTTTGACCCCCTCATCAAGAGTTGAGGTGTCGGGTTGTGCTTGTCCAGGCCCGCCTAGAGTCGGGATCCATCCCATCTTGGCAGTGCAATAGAGTTTGTCCATCCCGCAATTTCCGCCTAGATGATGGCTTGCCATGTCATCCCATCGGAGGGGTACGACCCGCTCGATGAGAGTAGGTAGGGGCAGAGCTTATTTAGTGGTTCTGCCACCACTTGTGCCATCTTAGTCCTAGCAATGATGAATCGGTCACCCTTATCTTTGGAGCGTTTCAACAGGGAGAATGGCAGGATTGTCAGAGTCTCGCGAGGTGAAATGTGTCCGAGCCTTTATGGACAGGCTACCGCTACTTCGACCCTTGACGGGTCGAGCGAGACGGATGCGGGTGTCAACCCTTGGGTGGATCAAGCAGGGCATGGGTGCTCCTCGACCCTCGATGGGTCGAGCGAGACGTAGCTGACTTTCAATCCTTGGTGGGTCGAGCGAGGCGGGGGTAGCACTAGTTTTACCCCTGAGATCCGGCCGACGTGTTGGCTCCCCTTGTGGGGCCATGTTGATGCCACGTTGGTTGTGTTTTGGCCCCATTGTCCTGAGTAGAATGAACACGTGTCGGTGGGCTTTAAATGGTGCCATATGGCACCTCTGGTTCTTAACCCCGACAGTAGCCCCCAGCCCTCGAGTGAGTCGGAGAGTCGTTCGAGTGATATCAGCGTTAATGTCAGTGGGTAAGACAAAGTTGTTTCCCGATCGCCTAGTTTTCGAGGGAGATGTGCGGGAGTGCACCCGACGGGTGTAGCCCCCGAGCTAGAGGGCGAGTTTGGATAAACTCGCGCTTTGGCTTCATTTGGTCTGAGACGGTCGTCCTGTTCTCCGGGTGGGGTGTGCGCGAGCGCACCCACCGGGTGTAGCCCCCGAGCCAGAGGGCGAGTTTGAAAAACTCGCGCTTTGGCTTCATCTGATTTAGGACTGTTACGAGAACATTGCGCCCTGGATTCCTCAGGTTCCGTTACCTGGGCGAGTCGGGTGGATCCTGTCTGAGGCGCCGCCGTGAGGGGGCAAATCTTTTTTCCTCAAAACACGTGGCACGACGCTGCTTGGGCGGCAGGTCTTTGTCCTCTCTCGGCATGCCAGGGAGAATCCGAGACAGTGGCCGAAGGCGGTGTGGCTATTTAAGGCAGACTTGGGGTAGTGCTCCCTATCACACCCCGTATTTTTCAAATTCGGGTTGTCAGCCTTTTCGACACACAAAAGGCATAATCCTCATAATATTCTCACTCGAATCCTTCGACGCATCCCTTTTTCCCATAACCATATGATTATCCAAACACTGAGTGTCATTATTTTTTTTTTCTCACATGCTTGCTTTTCCTAGCTTTGCTTAATATCTCTTCCCATCAAGCATAAACTTATCTAATGCGGTCAATAGCCAAATCAAAATCTTGTCTAACACTTTGTCCCACTCTAGCTGCACACCATGAAAACTAGTTCATTCATCCATCCTTGTGAGCCTATGAGTCTTCTCTTCTTCTTGGTCATGCTCATACCAAGTCCAACAAAATCTAGACTACGCTAGTATTCCAACTACACCCAATGTCCAACTCGATAACATCATGTTCATTCACTTCCTCTTGATGCTTTTATTTGCTCCCATGGGCCAAGCAGTGAACTAGGCTCATGCTAGTGCTCAACAAACATCATCCACAAGCCACTTAATGAGAGATTTTTGTTGCCCCTAGCTCATCTATCAATACCCACCAAAGAGGAGATGAAACTAACAGCCCGACGGGCATAACTCGACCAAACCTCACCAGAAAGTGCTCCTGGCCTTTATCTGTATCATATCCAAAGCTTGCCATCATTAGAGCCCTGAAGTGACCAGGATCTGACTTGCCATGTTCGTTGTTCCGTATTTGTTTGCGTTTTGCACGGGCAATGGTAATTGACATCCTTGTTCTTTTAAATCTATACATCTCCTTGATGAACTCCTTGTACCGTACCATGTTCCATGAAGCGCTCTTGCTGCTTGCAGGAGTACTCCTCGAGATCTGCCTTGACACTCCCACAAACGCTGATGGCGTTTGATCTGCTATAGCATGACCTTGCTGTCTTTCAACCCTGCTATATCCAAATCAGTTGAACTTCTATCCAAATTACCATGACATTCTCATGTTCCACATCATCATGAATTTTCTTGTTCATGTTGTTCCTTAATCACTAACAAGCAGCCACACTACAAGAGGTGACAACAATTCGCATGCGAGCTAGTGACCAAACTCTTCATTTCTTCTCCTAGTATTAGTAGAAATCACAGCACATATGACCTAATTTATCATTGGACTTGCCGGGCAACTAAGCTACAGTTTGTGCTCAATAAAACCAACACCCATGTTGGTTATGATCAAAGCTAGTTGCTAACTATGTTCCCCATCAATTCCCACTTTTAGAAGAAGAAACATCAACCAACGTGGCCATAACTCGAACCATTCATGGCCGGGCAGTTTTGCTTGCCTCTTGGCCTCTCTCCTCCCTTCCCATCCCTTTCCTCTACCCTCCTTAGGCCTCTTAAGTCACACCAGGACACCCCTTGTGCTGGCTCACGAATTCCCTTGCCCCTTCCCCTTCATTCCCAACCATTAGTGTCGAGTTCATCTCTGTTCGTCTCCCTATTCAGCCATGGCGCCCCTGATTTCCATCCACGTTCCCGTTGATCTAGCCAACAAAACACCACGAAATTTTACCAGAAGATGCACCTTGATGTTGCCTACAACATATCTAAAATTCAACCCCCATTCGTATAGTGATGCAAGCAGGATCACGTTTGCAATCGACATTACTCTCTATTCTGGGCGCATCCAGCACGTGCTTTGGTAATTCCTCTCCTATTTCTCTTTATTCTGATGGTTCCTTGATACAACACCATATCCACCATGTGTTCCAGGAAACTAAGCACGTGTACACACAATGGTTTGCCAAGAACTGTCCCTACACCTCCAGGAACGCCTTTGGCACTCGAACTGCCTCTACACGACCTCATCACGATCGAGCCACTTGATCTCTCATTCAGGTGATCTCTTGATGAAACAACCTTGTCCCTTCCATATTCCCGACACCTACAAATGTTTATGATCTATTATTTCCTTTAGACCAGTAGCCTGTCTTCAGGAACGCGCACATCTTGGTCATGATGTCTGCACAGGGATGCTGAAATGTGTACTGGTCGTGTTCAGCGCGCACGACTAGAATTCCCCAATAATTCTAAGCTATTTCTTGATCTTTTGATTTCAGGCATCACATCACCATGTGTTCCTGCAGGTCTTGTCCATGTCCACCAGAGGATTCATCAATATCTTATCATATTCTCCCAGGAATGTGGTTTGCGTGTCAACTGCCGCTGCGCAGGTCCATCATGATTCAGCCCCTTGATCTGATTTCCCGTTTGCGTTCAATCCAATTCATCATGTTTATGATATATTTTCATATGATTGTTAAACTACTTCCATCATTCCTACAGCCAAGCTCTGTGAAAGCGTTTGTCTTTGAATGAATATCTGTTCTGCCATGCCCAAAATTTCAGCAACAATTGTAATTGTTTTGCCGTTGTTTCATTTGACTTGGTCTATGACAAACCACTCCACCAAAACTCACCATTATGTGTTCTACAGGATACCAACCTTATATCATTGAGACACCGTTGATTCCGATATGACAACTCGATGCCATGTTGTTATCCACCTTGCACCATCACCCACGGCCGTGAGGCTTCTCCATTATTGCATAGCCCATGGTGAGCTCACGTTGACCCCTCTATTCTTCTTATCTTGAACTCATATCATTGCATTTGATTCTAAACTTGTATGTTTGTTATTGATGGGTGCAAATAGGTGTGCGCTTGAAAGCTGAAGAAGGAATCTTGAAGACAAAGTTGGACAATTGGTAGTTGTAGAGCAGCAAAATCATTTAAGACAAGTGTCTTTGACCATATTGCACCTATTAGGGATAATAGTTTATTATCATGCATGCTTGTCTAAATTTGAATCCTATGTAAGGGTTGCCTAGAAATTGATTAATCCTGTCCTTGTTGCCTCGATTGGGACTTGGTGGTTGAGTTTGGGTACGTCATGCTAGTGCAATATTTTGGGGGTTTAAAATTGAATAATGGTAAACTTGACTAATATTCACTTAAACCTAATTATCACTTGGGTTGGTAATCTTTTTAGCAACAAGGATTATAGGTGACCCAAGTAGGAGGATTTTGATGATGGTGCGGGTATGGACAGATATGGGTAATGTACTGTTTGGTTTGTGGTAGTACCCGCTTGTGGTCATAATACGAATGCATGGAGCGGCCACCTAGGAAAATAGCGCAAAGCACAGGGCTGATATGGGTAGGCGTGGTCCGGTACTAGATGTCTTCCTAGTTTTGCAGGCGTTCAAGGAAGGAGGACGAGAGGGTTACTTTTGGCCTCAGGTGATGAAGGGTATGCTTCTAGCCATGACACCAGAGAGGGCTTCTGTAGGGATGGTTAATCCTGCAGCGGGGACGTTTTGCAAGCTTGGGGGCTCTTTGAAATACCATGTGGTGATCGCTTGGCCTCACACCTATGGTAGTGTGTTGGCAGCAGGGAGACTTTAGTCACCGACAGGTGATGGAATCACCAATCTGTGGGTAAAGTTATGCAACCTCTGTAGAGTGTAAAACTGTTATAACAGCCATGCTCACGGTCAATAGTGGCCTGGATCCTCACACGATTACATGTATGGTTGGATAAATCTGGTGGGTAACCAGATTTGGGTGGTAGCTGCCGGTGGGTAACCTGTAGTGTTCTGGTATGGTTGGGTAACTTATAGTTTTGCTATCGATGGGCAACCGATAGTGTTGGACAGGTGGTTAACCTGTTAAGCTACATTCACCTAGTAAATAGGATGCTTGTATAATTGAGTCATAGGATGCGTAGTGCAGTAAACCTATGTCAAGCCTGTTCTTGTTTTAGCCTAGATGTCATTACTTTCCCCCACTTGTTGAGTACTTTATGTACTCATGCATTTTAGTTTTTCCTGTGTTGTTGCTGTTATATTACTGATGCTTAGAGGACGATGGTGAGATGGACTACGTGGATGAGGACAACTACGACTAGGAGTGCGACCGCCGGTTGACTGCCTACGGTGCTATGGAGTCTTCCACTGTTTCTTTTATTTTCTTGATGTAATCCATACTATGTAGTAATGATTCGAGGTAATAATAATGACATTGGTTCTACTGTTTACTTCATTTTTGTTTTGTATGTGTGAAAACCTGATCCTGGGCACGTATACAGATGCATTCGGTTTTGGCCTTAAAACCAGGTGTGACAGAGTGGTATCAGAGCCATGTCGACCGTAGGACGCAAGCCTAGTTAGAAATGGACGCTTTTCAAATGTATTTTATAAAACTGTTGTTTCCTATCTCCTACTTCCTTGATATTTTTTTATCTCATTGTTTCTAAATAATTGTTGTTTCTACGAATTGCCGCAACCAATAATTTGTACTTTTTTTGGTTCATGTATCCCAAGCCAACCATTAGTCTATAGTAGGAAGGCGTCCTGAAATAGTGTTAGCACTAAATTGTAGTTGCGATAGTTTGTTTGATTGTGATGTGCTTGTGTGCAATTTTTTTAGTGTTTCTAAGCCATTTTTATTTTTCGTTTTACCCTTGACCTTAGCCCAGTTGATCCTATTTTTGTATGTTGACTCCAAAATTTGTTTTGGGTTTGATCAAATCACCGTTGTGAAGGTTATCATCATGACAACAAGAGCGATAAGACAAGCCACTAAAGACTTTCAAAAAATGAAGTGAGGTCCTTTGACCACAACAAGACTTGAAGCAATGGACGTCAGCGTACATAATTTTCTTTTGTGGGGTAATGAGTGATTGTGTGTTACGATTGTTTTAGATTGTTTGAGCCTATCCTTCCTTCGTCAACATTTTATCCTTGAAACCTATCTACAATCTTTGATGCATATAGTGTGGTCTTATATTCATGTTCATAATTCTTTAGTTCATCATTCATTGTCCATTCCATTGTTTCCTTTTGATCTTTACATATTGTTGTCTTGTATATTCAAATTTCTAAGTCCCACTATCTTTGAATCTCGGGACGAGATTCCTTTAGGGGGGGGGGGTAGTTTGTCACACGCCGTATTTTCCAAATTTGGGTTGTGAGACTTTTTGACACTCAAAAGGCATAATCCTCATAATATTCTCACTCAAATCCTTCCACGCATCCTTTTTTCCCATAACCTTATGATTATCCAAACACTGAGTGTCATTATTATTTTTTTCTCACATCCTTGCTTTTCCTAGCTTTGCTTAATATCTCTCCCCATCAAGCATAAACTTATCTAATGCGGTCAATAGCCAAATCAAAATCTTGTCTAACACTTTGTCCCACTCTAACTGCACACCATGAAAACTAGTTCATTCATCCATCCTTGTGAGCCTACGAGTCTTCTCTTCTTCTTGGTCTTGCTCATAGCAAGTCCAACAAAATCTAGACTATGATAGTATTCCAACTACACTCAATGTCCAACTCGACAACATCATGTTCACTCACTTCCTCTCGATGTTTTCATTTGCTCCCATGGGCCAAGGAGTGAACTAGGCTCATGCTAGTGCTCAACAAACATCATCCACAAGCCACTTAATGAGAGATTTTTGTTGCCTCTAGCTCACCTATCAATACCCACCAAAGGGGAGATGAAACTAACAGCCCGATGGGCATAACTCGAACAAACCTCAGTAGAAAGTGCGCCTGGCCTTTATCTGTATCATATCCAAGTCTTGCCATCATTGGGGCCCCGAAGTGACTAGGATTTCACTCGCCATGTCCGTCGTTCCGTATTTGTTTGCGTTTAGCACAGGCAATGGTAATTGACCTCCTTGTTCTTTTCAATCTATAAGTCTCCTTGATTAACTCCTTCTACCGTACCATGTTCCATGAAGTGCTCTTGCTGCTTGCAGGAGTACTCCTCGAGATCTGCCTTGACACTCCCACGAACGCTAATGGCGTTTGATCTGCTATGGCATGACCTTGCTGTCTTTCAACCCTGCTATCTCCAAATCAGTTGAAGTTCAGTCCAAATTACCATGATGTTCTCATGTTCCACATCATCATGAATAATCTTGTTCCTGTTTTTCTCTAATCACTAACAAGCAGCCACACTACAAGAGGTGACAACAATTCGCATGCGAGCTAGTGACGAAACTCTTTATTTCTTCTCCTAGTATTAGCCGAAATCAGCAGCACATATGACCTAATTTATCATTGGACTTGCCGGGCAACTAAGCTTCAGTTTATGCTTAATAAAACCAAAACCCATGTTGGTTTATGATCAAAGCCAGTTGCTAACTATGTTCCCCATCAATTCCCACTTTCGGAAGAAGAAACATCAACCAAAGTGGCCATAACTCGAACCATTCATGGCTGCGCAGTTTTGCTTGCCTCTTGGCCTCTCTCCTCCCTTCCCAAGCCTTTCCTCTACCCTCCTTAGGCCTCTTAAGTCACACCAGGACGCCCCTTGTGCTGGCTCACGAATTCCCTTGCCCCTTCCCCTTGATTCCCAACCATTAGTGTCGACTTCATCTCTGTTTGTCTCCCTATTCAGCCATGACGCCCCTGATTTCCATCCACGTTCCCGTTGATCTAGCCAACAAAACACCACGAAATTTCAACAGAAGATGCACCTTGATGTTGCCTACAACATATCCAAAATTCAACCCCATTGGTATAGTGATGTGAGCAGGATCACGTTTGCAATTGACACTACTCTCTATTCTGGGCGCATCCCGCACGTGCATTATTAATTCCTCACCTATTTCTCCTTATTCGGATGGTTCCTTGATACAACACCATATCCACCATGTGTTCCAGGAACCTAAGCACGTGTACACACAATGGTTTGCCAAGAACTATCCCGACGCCTCCAGGAACTCCTTTGGCACTCGAACTGCCTCTGCACGACCTCATCATGATCGAGCCACTTGATCTCTCATTCAGGTGATCTCTCGATAAAATAACCTTGTCCCTACCATGTTCCGCGCACATCTTTGTCATGATGTCTGCACAGGGATGCTGAAATATGTTCTGGTCGTGTTCAGCACGCATGACTAGAATTCCCCAATAATTCAAAGCTATTCCTTGATCTTTTGGATTCAGGCATCACATCACCATGTGTTTCCGCAAGTCCTGTCCATGTCCACCAGAGGATTCATCGATATCTTATAATATTCTCCCAGGAACGTAGTTTGCGTGTCAACTGCCGCTGCACAGGTCCATCATGATTCAGCCCCTTGATCTAATTTCCCGTTTGCGTTCTATCCAATTCATCTTGTCGATATCATGTTCCTGATATATTTTCATATGATTGTTAATATACTTCCATGATTCCTACAGCCAAGCTCTGGGAACGCGTTTGTCTTTGCATGAATATCTGTTCTGCCATGCCCGAAATTTCAGCAACAATTGTAATTGTTTTGCCGTTGTTTCATTTGACTTGGTCGATGACAAACCACTCCACCAAAACTCACCATTATGTGTTCTACAGGATGCCAACCTTATATCATTGAGACACCGTTGATTCCGACATCACAACTCGATGCCATGTTGTTATCCACCTTGCACCATCACCCACGGCCATCAGGCTTCTCCATTATTGCATAGCCCATGGTGAGCTCACTTTGACCCCTTTGTTCTTCTTATCTTGAACTCATATCATTGCATTTGATTCTAAACTTGTATGTTTGTTATTGATGTGTGCGAATAGGTGTGCGCTTGAAAGCCGAAGAAGGAATCTTGAAGACAAAGTTGGACAATTTGTAGTTGTAGAGCAGAAAAATCATTTAAGACAAGTGTCCTTGACCATATTGCACCTATTAGGGATAATAGTTTATTATCATGCATGCTTGTCTAAATTTGAATCCTATGTAAGGGTTGCCTAGAAATTGATTTATCCTATCCTTGTTGCCTGGTTTGGGACTTGGTGGTTGAGTTTGGGTACGTCATGCTAGTGCAATATTTTGGGGGTTTAAAATTGAATAATGGTAAACTTGACTAATATTCACTTAAACCTAATTATCACTTGGGTTGGTAATCTTTTTAGCAACAAGGATTATAGGTGACCCAAGGAGGAGGATGTTGATGATGGTGCGGGTATGCACAGGTACGGGTAATGTACTGTTTGGTTTGTGGTAGTACCCGCTTGTGGTCATAAGACCAATTCGTGGAGCGGCCACCTAGGAAAACAGCGCAAATCACAGGGCTGATATGGGTTGGCGAGGTCTGGTAGTAGAAGTCTTCCCAGTTTTGCGGGTGTTCAAGGAAGGAGGATGAGAGGGTTACTTTTGTCCACAGGTGATGAAGGGTATGCTTCTAGCCACGGCACCAGAGGTGGCTTCTATAGGGATGGTTAATCCTGCAGCGGTGAAACCATAGCAGGGATGTTTTGCAAGCTGGGGAGCTCTTTGAAAGACCATGTGTTGATCTCTTGGCCTCACACCTACGGTAGTGTGTTGGCAATAGGGAGACTTTAGTCACTGACGGGTGATGGAATCACCAACCTGTGGGTAAAGTTGTGCAACCTCTCCAGAGTGTAAAACTGTTATAACAGCCGTGCTCACGGTCAAGAGCGGCCTGGATCCTCACACGATTAGATTTATGGTTTTGTAAATCTGGTGGGTAACCAGATTTGGGTGGATCTGGTGGGTAACCAAATTTGGGTGGTAGCTGTAGGTGGGTAACCTGTAGAGTTCTAGTATGGGTGGGTAACTCATAGTTTTGCTATCGGTGGGCAACCGATAGTGTTGGACAGGTGGTTAACCTCTTGGGCTACATTCACCTAGTAAATAGGATGCTTGTATAATTGAGTCATAGGATGTGTAGTGCAGTAAACCTATGTCAAGCCTATTCTTGTTTTAGCCTGCATGTCATTACTTTCCCCCACTTGCTGAGTACTTTATGTACTCACGCATTTTAGTTTTTCCTGTGTTGTTGCTGTTGTATTACTGCTGCTCAGAGGACGATGGCGAGATGGACTATGTGGATGAGGACTATTACGACTAGGAGTGCGACTCCCGGTTGACTGCCTGTGGCATTATGGAGTCTTCCACTATTTCTTTTATTTTCTTGATGTAATCCATACTATGTAATAATGATTCGAGGTAATAATAATAACATTGGTTTTACCGTTTACTTCACTTTTGTCTTGTATGCGTTAAAACTTTATCCTAGCCACGTATACAGATGCATTTGGTTTTGGCATTAAAACCGGGTGTGACACTCCCCCACCTCTGCTCATGCCAAAGTCTCTTTTTCCTCCAAATTCGGTCACATCCCTCAGATTAGCGCTATTCGGCAAGCACATTGTGGAGGGCTCCGACGCTGGTATGGCCGACCGATGTGGGTGCCTGTCGAGGGATAGGGATGAGGGCGAGGGTGAAGATGATGACTTGAAGTCGCGCGGCATGGTACTTCCCATTGACGGCCGTCATTGTGGAGTGGGGAGCGGTCCGATGTTTCATGAAGACGCCGCTGCTACGATCCACACTTATAGTGACGGTAGCAGGTTAGCGGGTTCGAGTTTTGTAATCCCTACCGCTTGCCAATACTCGATGAGAAGTAAGGGGCCCTCTAATGGAAGGCCTAGATGGTTTCTCAACCGCTCCCCTATGCGCCTTAGATGGCGCCAGTAAAGACAGGGATAGGGAGAGACACCGCATCAGCCCTCTTGTTCCTACGGGGACCTTAGTTCCTATGATCAGCAGCATTCACATCCCTAGGGCGCGGGTAATCTGCTTGCTTCATTGGTCAGAGGGATGCCGCATCCTCATATGAGGGCATGTTTCTCATGACGACGAAGCATTACAGAAGCTTCGTCCCGCACGCCCTCTGATGTGAACAAGGGTTCCCGATCTTCCGAAAGGTTCTTGGTAAGTTGATTTGGTCGGAGGCGACACACAAATCGATCCGGCTTCAGAACAGCACGTTCTAAACCCCGCAATCGCAGCACGACGTCTCCTCTGGTTATCAACCGTCCTAAAGATGATTGACCTCGCCGAGAAGGCTAATCCCTGCCTGCGAATCAAGAACACAAGCAAGAACAACGAAGAATGCAACACAATTGCAGATGTATGATTAAACTCTCGAAGTTGGGGTCTCACAAACCGATGAACGGCGAAACTGTTTATGAACAGAATTGATCTAAGCAAAACCCGAACCCTAATGGTGCGGCGGCGGCTGTATATAAAGACCTTAGGGTCATGCAAGACCCTCTGGATGCGCCCCTAATTGGGCTCCACTAGATACAAAGCCCAAAGGCCAAAAATAGGCGACGCAGCACCGACACAGATTCTGGACTCTGTCTTGTTTTGACGATTCCTGATGACTCCGGATGAATTTTGACATGAGGCCGGCGGCATTGGAAAGGTCTTCTCCTTATCTTTCCGTGCATATGTAGAACGTCCAAATCCGAGTCCGTATGCGTCCTGGGCGACTGTTTTAGTACAGACTGGTCCTGGGCCCCGAAACAGACTCGAAGTCGGTTATGATTGGCCCTCCACTTTGGCTTCCAAGCCCTTGCTGGTCCTCCATGTTCCCAACTCCTTCTCCCATCATTTCCTGGTCTTCTCCATGGTTTCTAATCATAAAATAACCATTAGGTAGCAAACCATTCTCAAAAGTAACATATAGCGAAGAACGTAGGAACGAGCTCACCTCTAAATTTAGTCGTCGTGCACGAGCTCTAGTCATTGGACCTTGCAAGTCCAGATTTGGAGGAGTGTTGTGTGTATCCATAGGAGTGATGTCCTCAACATCCTCCCCCTCTTGAAGTGGAGTCGTCCTCGACTCGAGCTCATCCTCTTCTCCCAAGTATGGTTTCAAATCTGAAATATTAAAAGTAGGACTAACTCCGAACTCGGGAGGCAACTCAACTTTGTATGCATTATCATTAATCTTCTCTATTATTTTGAATGGACCATCAGCTCTAGGCATTAGTTTAGACTTTCTCAAATCTGGAAATCTATCCTTCCTTAAGTGTAACCACACTAAATCTCCTACATGAAGCTTTACTTCCTTTCTTCCCTTACTACCAGCAATTTTATACTTTTCATTCATCTTTTCAATGCTAAGTCTAGTGGTCTCATGAATTTGCAAAATAAATTCAGCACGCTCCTTAGCATCAAAATGAACTCTCTCATTAATAGGTAGAGGAAGTATATCAAGTGGAGTACGGGGATCAAAACCATACACTACCTTGAATGGACTTACCTTGGTAGTAGAATGTGTTGCCCGATTATAAGCAAACTCAACATGAGGTAAACATTCTTCCCATTGCTTCAAATTTTTCTTCAAAATAGCTCGCAACATAGTATCCAAAGTGCGGTTCACAACCTCAGTTTGTCCATCAGTTTGTGGGTGACAAGTTGTAGAAAATAACAACTTTGTACCCAACTTATTCCAAAGCGTGCGCCAAAAATGACTCAAGAATTTTGCATCACGATCTGAAACAATAGTAGAAGGCATACCATGCAAACGTACAATTTCTTTGAAAAAAAGATCAGCAATATAACTAGCATCATCAGTTTTATGACATGATATAAAGTGTGCCATCTTGGAAAAACGATCCACGACAACAAAAATGCTATCGCTCCCCCTCTTAGTCCTAGGCAGTCCTAAAATAAAGTCCATAGAAATATCCGCCCAAGGAATAGAAGGAACAGGAAGTGGCATGTATAAACCATGTGGATTCAATCGAGACTTAGCTTTTTGACATGTAGTGCAGCGAGCAACAAAACGCTCAACATCTTTCCTCATCCTTGGCCAAAAGAAGTGTGTGGCCAAAATATCCTCTGTTTTCTTAGCACCAAAATGACCCATCAATCCACCTCCATGCGCCTCCTGCAACAACAAAAGACGAACGGAACCAACTGGAATGCATAGGCGGTTAGCTCTAAACAAGAATCCATCATTCAACACAAATTTGTGCCAAGCACGACCTTCTTTACAGTGCAGCAATACATCTTTAAAATCAACATCAGCAACATATTGTTCTTTAATTGCCTCAAGTCCAAAAATTCTACAATCAAGTTGAGACAACAAAGTATATCGCCTAGATAAAGCATCAGCAATCACATTATACTTCCCTTTCTTATGTTTAATAATATAAGGAAAAGACTCAATAAACTCAACCCATTTAGCATGTCTACGGTTCAAATTGCATTGAGAACGAATATACTTAAGTGATTCATGATCAGAATGAATAACAAATTCTTTGGGCAACAAATAATGACGCCACGTCTCTAAAGAACGTACAAGTGCATATAGCTTCCTCCATCAATGATGACACGTGCCCGACGGTTCTTGATGACGAAGAAAATCTGGAACAAGTTATGTCGCTGCATCACCTCGGGCTGCTGGATTTGTGTGCTAAGCACACGCTGCACAATAATATTCATATAGCCCGTGGTATCTCCGCCTCCAAGGACAAGGTCACCGCTAGTGGCAGCGACATCCTCCTCCTCATCCTCTACATCGAAGGTGCTAATGTAACCGCCATCATCTGTCGCCACATATGCCCGCCTACTTGGGCAATCTTTCTGCACATGGCCAAGACCATGGCAGCGGTGGCACTGAATCCCTGTAGTGTGTCCCGTCGAAGCAACAGAGGAGGCACTACTAGCCGGTACCTGCACAGAATTTTTACCTGAGTGCGTAGAAGGGGCAGGGGCTGATCTTGGTGCTGCAGAAACAACACTAGCTGGTGGGGGCGGCCGGAAAGATGGCTTGGGCAGCCCCGAAGTCCCCGTCGGCCGTGGTGGGTAGAAATTCCTGGACTTGCTGTACTCCTCAAAAGCCTGGAAAAGTCCCTGTGATTCTTTCTCTGCAAGCATAGCATACTGGAAACACTGGTTGAGGGTATAAAATTCTTTATAATCAAGGATGTCCTGAATTTCTTTTCTCAAACCAGAATAAATGGCAAATCTGATCCTCTACTTTTTCAACCACAGCACAACGAATCAAACCCTTCTGAAGCTCACTAAAATACTCCTGAACAGTTTTATCTGCTTGATCTAAACGCTGCAGTTTATTATGAATTTCTCTATAAAAAGAAGGAGGAACAAAACGATCACGCATTTCTACCTTAAGTTCTTCCCAAGTAGTAGGCAAATCAGTTTCAGCAGCTAGACCACTCCACCAAACAATAGCAAAGTCCTTAAACTCACTAGTGGCTTGTCTAACTCTATGTTGTTCAGGAACAAGGTGGGCATTAAATTTTTGTTCTACCATAATTTCCCAATCAAGGTAAGCATCACCATCGTACTGACCCGAAAATGAAGGAATTGAAAACTTAATTTTAGCATACGGATCATCTGGAGCATGGTTACCTTGTGTGCGACGGTTGTGGTTGTGGAAACCACCCATACCTTGAGGGTTATGTTGCAAACAACGTCGTAACCTTGCAGTCCTTGTAGCTGACCTATCGACGGTGCCATCAGCCTTATACACCGTTGCTTCATCATGATCGTCTTCAACGTCGTTGTTGGTGTTGGTGTTGTTGTTGGTGTTGTTGTTGTTGTTGGTGTTGGTGTTGTTGTTGCTGGTGTTGGTGTTGTTGTTGGTGGTGTTGTTGGTCTTGTGAGCGGTCTCCAATTCAACAACCTGATCGGTTAGCTTAGAGACTCTCTTATCCAACCGCTCAATGCTTTCTCCCAGGTGAAGCTTGGTGACGGCGTCGGTGACGGCCCTGGTGATCGTCTCTGCCAAATCACTCTGAACCGCCTGCAAAGCCTTCTGTATCTGATTTTGGCTCACGCACTCATCCAATTTTGAGAGTGAAGCACCCTCCCCATCGCTTCCTGACATCAGAAACACCAAAACAGGAAACAAAAAGTGAAGGTTATCCCTACAAAACTACTAAGCAGTGGTGCCTCTCAACACAGCAAAAGTAAGCTTCTTGCAAAGCTCTTACAAAGTTCTGAAAACAACAAAGCGAAGGATACCAGGGAGAAGTGTTCCACGATTGCAAGGGTTACCAAATAACCTATGTGCTGTCCAGAAGAAGTATGTAGAGCTAGGAAGGCCAAATATGTATATATGAGTGGCACACAAATCAAAAACAGATAGTAAAGCTGAATAAGTGCCCAAGTAACTTGTTCCTAGTTGCTGGTCTAACTATGTCCTAGAACAGTAGTGATAGCAAAGAAGAAACAAGGAGACAAAGGGACACAGTCGATAACAGGGGGCTTAGTGTAAAACAGCCAAACTCAGAAATTCCAGGGGCTAGATGGAGCACTAGTAGGAATCCCAAATTTCTTTTTTTTATTTTATTTTTTTGATATTTTTTCCAACTCACTAGCAAACAGGAAGAAACCACAGAAAATTTCAGCTGAAACCAAGCTAGGACGTGGCCTACAGAAAATCTTGAAGTTTCAGAAAACGTCGGGTTTCAACTTCAATGAATTTTTTCTTTATCTTCCCGATTTTTTTTGATTTTTTTGATGAGGGCACATAGCCGAGTGTGGGTATGCTCAACTTTTTGTCAAGAATCTCCTGTAAAAATTCCAGCCAAAACGGACAACCGACCGAAAAGTTATGGCTGTTTTACCGAAGGGGTGTCGGAAACGGTTATGAAGAACCCGGCGGTTTGAGTGAAATCCGAGTCGGGCTTGGGGTCGGGTAGTGATTTTGTTTTTGGCGAGCTGGATGCAGAGGAAAGTGGAATTTGTGAAAATTGGTCCGAGGTGGTGAGGGTGGGTTTAGGGTGGGATTAGTGTGGGCATGTTGATCAATCAACCCTAGCACACAAAGCCGACAAAACCGAGGATGGTGAAGGGGATGGCGGCTAGGGTTGCAAGGGAATCACTACTGATGACAAAAACACAAACTAAACCAGCGACTAAACAAGAACTAGGGCACAAACTCAACACTACGGACTCTGAAATTGAAATATGCAAAGGCTAAACACGTGGTTATGGGCGGGGGAAACAATTTTTTCTGGTATTTTCTGTGGACGATAGGAAGAACACGAAAACAAAACTAAAGGGTAGTGTGAACCTGACGGTGCACCTGAAGCTCGGATTACCACTTGATGTGAACAAGGGTTCCCGATCTTCCGAAAGGTTCTTGGTAAGTTGATTTGGTCGGAGGCGACACACAAATCGATCCGGCTTCAGAACAGCACGTTCTAAACCTCGCAGCACGACGTCTCCTCTGGTTATCAACCGTCCAAAGACGATTGACCTCGCCGAGAAGGCTAATCCCTGCCTGCGAATCAAGAACACAAGCAAGAACAACGAAGAATGCAACACAATTACAGATGTATGATTAAACTCTCGAAGTTGGGGTCTCACAAACCGATGAACGGCGAAACTGTTTATGAACAGAATTGATCTAAGCAAAACCCGAACCCTAATGGTGCGGCGGCGGCTGTATATAAAGACCCTAGGGTCGTGCAAGACCCTCTGGACGTGCCCCTAATTGGGCTCAACTAGATACAAAGCCCAAAGGCCAAAAACAGGCGACGCAGCACCGACACAGATTCTGGACTCTCTCTTGTTTTGACGATTCCTGATGACTCCGGATGAATTTTGACATGAGGCTGGCGGTATTGGAAAGGTATTCTCCTTATCTTCCCGTGCATATGTAGAACATCCAAATCCGAGTCCGTATGCGTCCTGGGTGACTGTTTTAGTGCAGACTGGTCCTGGGCCCCGAAACAGACTCGAAGTCGGTTTTGATTGGGCCTCCACTTTGGCTTCCAAGCCCTTGCTGGTCCTCCATGTTCCCAACTCCTTCTCCCATCATCTCCTGGTCCTCTCCATGGTTTCTAATCATAAAATAATCATTAGGTAGCAAACCATTTTCAAAAGTAACATATAGCGAAGAACGTAGGAACGAGCTCACCTCTAAATTTAGTCGTCGTGCACAAGCTCTAGTCATTGGACCTTGCAAGTCCAGATTTGGAGGAGTGTTGTGTGTATCCATAGGAGTGATGTCCTCATCAGTCACTACCGCTAGTACTCGTAGCCACAATGAAGGAGGTCAAGTTCAACAAAGTACTCATCAACAGAGGAAGCAGTCTGGACTTGATCTTCACCAAGACCATCATGGAGCTAGGCTTGTTGGTCAATGACCTCCAGCCGAGTTCCTCAACCTTCCACGGGATCGTGCCCGGCAAGACCTTAGTTTCCATTGGACAGATCACTCTACCTGTCACCTTTGGAACCCGTGAGAACTTCAGGACCGAGCGCATTCTCTTCCAGGTGGCCGACTTCGAGTCAGCATACCATGCTATCCTCGGCAGACTGGTGATGGCGAAGTTCATGGCGATCCCGCACTACTCATACCTCACCCTCAAGACGCTAGGCCCCAAAGGAATAATCTCCCTCCACTCTGATCTTCAGAATTCTTTCGATTGAGATGTGCAGAGTTGTGAGATGGTCGACCAACAGTTGATGTTGTCCGACCGGCTCGAGATCCACAAGGCAGTCGGCAACAAGGAGCAGATCGATGCAGAGATCCCCATGAAGAAGTTTACCAAGGACAAGATAAAGAAGGATGACGTCCCTACTAAGGAGATCACGCTTGACCTAGAAGACCCTGCAAATGTTACTTACACAGGGGCCGACCTCGACGAGAAATAGGAACTCGCGCGTTCAGGAAAATAGGGACATCTTTGCATGGAAACCTTCTGACATGCTGGGAGTTCCTATGGAAAAGATTGAGCACGAGTTGAGGGTGCCTCCTAGGGCCACTACTATCAGGCAAAAGCTTAGAAGATTCACACAAGATCGCAAGGACGCCATGAATAAGGAGATAGCTAGGTTATTAGATGCAAAGTTTATAAAGGAAATGTACCATCCTAATTGGCTGGCAAACCCAGTCCTTATACTGAACCAGAATAAAGAGTGGCGGATGTGTGTGGATTATACTGACTTGCATAAGGTCTGTCCTACAGACCCCTTCGCTCTGCCACGTATCGATCAAATCACAGACTCAACAGCCGGGTGTGAGCTTTTAAGCTTTCTGGATGCCTACTCAGGCTATCACCAGATCCCACTGAAAGTCGAAGATCAAATCAAGACTTCCTTTATAATTTCTTTTGGCACCTACTGCTACATTATCATGCCGTTTGGTCTCAAAAATGCTGGCGCGACTTACCAACGTGACATTCAACGCTGCCTCAAAGCTCAGATCGGTCGGAATGCAGAAGCATATGTGGTAAAGACTCAGAGCATCGAAGAACTTCTCTCTGACCTAGTAGAGACGTTCGACAACTTGAGACGTTACTCAATGAAGCGGAATCCTAAAAGTGTGTATTTGGGGTTCTTTCAGGAAAGCTACTCGGTTACATCGTTTCGAAACGAAATATAGAGGCTAACCCAGATAAAATCAAGGCGATCCTTGATATGGGGCCACCTAATTCTTAGAGGGATGTTCAAAAGCTGACCGGATGCATGGCATCCCTGAGTCGCTTTATTTCCCGACTGCGAGTGAGAGGTCTACCGCTCTTTAAATTGCTCAAGAAGCAGGATGACTTCGTATTGACGGTGGAGGCGCAATTGGCATTGCATGAATTGAAGAACCATCTCAGCAATATTCTAGTCTTGGTGCCTCCGAAGCCACAAAAAAAGCTTCAACTCCACATATCGGCCACAACTCAAGTTGTGAGTACCATTTTCACGGTCGACCGAGAGGAAGAGGGTCATGTACAAAAAGTACAACACCCGGTCTACTTCGTTAATGAGGTTCTAAGTGCCTCTAAAACATGATATCACCAGATTTTGAAGCTGCTATACACGCTCTTGATCACCTCAAGGAAGTTGAAGCATTACTTTCAAGGTCATTCTATCGAAGTTCAAACATCCTTTGCACTCGGCGCAGTCCTTCACAACCGAGAAGCAGAAGGAAAGATTGATAAGTGGGCAGTCAAACTTGGTCAGTACACCATCACATTCGCACCTCGCTCTACAATCAAAGCACAGGCATTGGTCGACTTTGTTTCTGAGTGGACAAAGATTCAAATGCCGCCTGCACCGCAAGATATCGAATACTGGAACATGTACTTCGATGGATCCCTCCAGTTCCATGGAGCTGGGGCAGAAATTGTGTTCATCTCACCTACAGGAGATAAATTACGATACGTCCTCCAGATCATGTTTCGTGCGTCCAATAATGCTGCAGAATACGAAGCTCTTCTACACGGTCTACGCATTGTTGTCTCGCTCGGTATTCCGCATCTTGACATCTTTTGGGATTCAGCTCTGGTCATTAACCAGGTCAGTAAGGATTGGAACTGTGTGGACGACAATATGGGTGCTTACTGCCAATAAGTAAGGATTGGAACTAAAGTTCACGCATATTCTTTGGGATAACAATCAAGCGCCTGATGAATTAGCCAAGATGGGATCGTCTCGATCAATTATCCCACCTAGTGTTTTCTTACACACCCTGGATTCCCCCACTATTTCTCCTCGGTCTGATGTCTTGATGATCAATGTTGCTGAGCCCGTAAGGAGATGACGATTTACAGACCGACTAGCGCGACCCGATTGTCCAATTTTTAAGCAAGGGCACTTTGCCTCCGGATACTTGATGGTGGATGATCTTCTTTATAGAAGAGGAGGATCGAACATCTTGATGCGATGCATCTTGATACCAGAAGGCAAGACGTTGATGGAAGAAATCCATTCAGGAGTATGTGGTAATAATGCAACTTCCAAGACGTTGGTCGACAAGGCTTTCCGGTAAGGGTTCTATTGGCCTACGGCAGTCAAAGATGCACACCAGGTCGTTCGGAAGTATGAAGGGTGTCAATTCTTTGCTCAGCAGACGCATGTGCCTTTGCAGCAACTTCAGATGATACCTATGACTTGGCGCTTTGCAATCTGTGGGCTTGATATTGTCGGTCCTTTCAAGAAACTGCCAGGAGGGTTCACTCATTTGTTTGTTGCTATTAACAAATTGACCAAATAGATTGAAGTGAAGCCGGTCGGCAAAATAACTTTGAAGAAAGCGGTCGAGTTTGTCAAGGATGTCTTCACTCGGTTTGGAGTCCCTCATGATACCATCACCGACAATGGTACTCAGTTTACATCTGAGGAGTTCTGTGACTTTGCCGATGAGATGGGAATACAAATCCACTTTGCATCAGTGGCTCATCCTCAAAGCAATGGGCAGGTCAAATGAGCCAACGGTATGATTCTTCAGGGGTTGAAGCCTCAGATATTTGACAGGCTCAAACCTTATGCCGGTCGGTGGGTACGAGAGCTGCCTTCAGTTCTCTAGGGGCTGCATACTAACGTTAGTCTGGCTACTAGCCAGTCACCTTTCTCATTAGTCTACGGCCCTGAGGCTATGTTGCCGACCGAGGTAAACCTTGTATTAGCACGAGTCAAGGGATACGACGAGAAGCTTTCTGAAGAGAGCCGAGATATTTGATTTGGTTGCGGCAGAGGAGTTGCGTGATCGCGCTCTATTTTGGTCAGCGGTATATCAACAAGGCCTGCGATGTTATTATGATAAGAGCGTATGTAGTCGCTGTTGACTTTTGCTAAGCCATATTAATAAATCATCCCCGGCAACGGCGCCAGAAATGCTTGTTGACTTTTGCTAAGCCATATTAATAAATCATCCCCGGCACGGGGCCAGAAACGGTTCACTAATATGTCCCAGAGTCAAGTAGGTAAAATCCGCAAGCGCACGGAGAATACCGCTGTAGCATTTCACCCGGAAGTATTCAGGGTATCGTATTTGTTTATCCCAAAGGAAGGTTATGATCAAGAAGCGTTACTAACATATAAGATCATGTTAACAATTAGCAAGGATATCTAACCAAGACAGGCGGGTACATGATAATAACCGGGTAGTGTGACACACACAGAAGATTCCTACTAAATAAATAAAGTCTAGTGGAGGAAAGACTAGGCTAAGCTACTCCTACTATACATTCCTATACAGTTGCATAGCCTAAGTAGAATACATACAGACCCACACTCAGGTTCAGCAGTCAATAGTATAGCACTTCAGGCACGGACTTACCCCTGCATCCACAGGCGACTTCCGCCAAGAGCCTACGCACTAGCCTAGCGGGGAGGATTTCAAAGGACGGACAGGGCTGTCACCACCTGCCGCCTACCTCAACGAACCAGTAGACTAACGAATAATTGATGCAAATCAGTCACCCAAGTACCATACTTGCATGACCAAAGAGCACTCTGCCCCTCCGCGATTACTATTAACGAGGCAGAGCTACCGTACGAATACGATCACCAAACCCATGCTATACTTTATCAGCTAAAACTAAGCATAGAGACTATAACATATAAACTAGACTATAGTGACGGTATATAACTAGCATGACAATAGTAGTATAATAAATATAAACTACTATCACACAAGTAGACTATACTATCACATATATGGATCACAATATCAAACAAGAAACTCATGACCCAAGCACAACTATATAGAAAAAGTATATATATTGATAAGAGCAAAGTCTTACAAAAGGGAAAAGATACAAGAGCCATACCAATTCCAAGTGAAGACTTGGGACTAGAGAGCTCTAGACTCAGCCTAACTCCACTAAAACTCCAAGAACTACTACTAGCAAGAGAGAAATGCTTCTTGTGGTGTGTGTTGAGTGTGAAGGCCCTCACCCTCTATTTATAGCCTCCTAACGTCGGTTTCAGAGGAGTAACCGCCACGGAATCCTCCCAAACCGCCATCAGGGAGTCCTCTGGAGCCTACACGTGGAAGGCCAGGCGGAGAGGGCGCCAGGCCAGGTCGCCCGACCTGACCGGGTCGGCCGACCTGGGGGTGGCCCCTCCTGGCCTGTGCTTTCTCCAAGTGGCTGTCCTGTGGGCCCTGACGTCGGTTTGCGCGGTATTACAGGGAGTTACGTCGGTTAAGTGCTGAAGGTGGGCTCCTTAATCCGTGTGCTTGCTCCTGATTGGCCGAAAGTGTGTTTTCTTGCCTTTTGAGGTGTTTCCTTCACATTTCCTCCTGCATGCACAAAGTTCTCCAAGTACAAGTGGAACTATATTATTGTGATAAAGCATGCGTGTATGAAATGCCAAATTCTCCTTTATTTGAGTATAGTTGACGGTTGAAAATGGTACTTAACAGCCGTCAACAAACTCCCCCAAGCTTACCCTTTGCTCGTCCCGAAGCAAAGATAAACTTAAGTTGTTGATCAGGAGTTGCTACAATGTCCTACTCCTCAATAATACTATGCGCACAACAAAGTACTCTTCCTAGAATTAAATATGTTGGCACATAATTTACCCATTTACCTCGATCCATGGGGCTTTTACACCTCATTGTCTTGGGCGGTTGAGAGATAGAACAATTGCAGGGCACCAATCACTTGCTCTAGATTCCGCTATGTTATTCCGGAGGTTTTCAAAAGATTTTGAAAATAAAAACCAAGTTCCTCAAATGATTCTCTCGGATCACTCAATATGTGTATGATTCCTCACCAAGGCAAAGTGTTGCCTATAATCACCTACTTCTAAATAAGGCTTTATGTGGAGCTCAAGGTAAGGATATATGAGGCACTCATGTTCACATAATATTGCTATGTCAAAAGACCGGATCCAAGAAAAACATCAATTCAAACAATCTTGATCAAGATGTGCAAGTGTGTGGGAGAACGGAGGAATGGTGGATGGGAAGAAATAACTCCTTTTTGGATTTTCCTTCTCTCTTTTGGAGTTTCTAGGCTATGGCTATCTTTTGCTTGCTCTCTTTTTTGAGCATTTTTTTTTCTTTTCTTTTTGCATAGCCATAGTCCTAGTTTGCAATGAATACTTTGAGAGAGGAATTTTGCAATGGATATATGGAGTGTTTCTTTGGATGGATGGATGGATAGTGGCTTTCTTCCGGTGTAGAAGAATAGCTCACGGTGGATATGGTGGATATGGTGGATGCTATCTTCTTGATTTAGAAGGATAGCTCATGGCGGTGGATGTGTGTATATGATCTTGATCAAGAAAGCATGAAAAGAGTTCTACTAGGGTCACAACAATTTTGACTAAGCTCAATGTGAAACAAGCAGCATATGTGTAAAGGTTTTCAAATGTAAACACTACATATGGCTGTGGTGGGAATTTCATCATTGAGGAACTTATCAATTTGTCATTTTGAAAAATAAAACTCCGGAATTCAAGCTTTACGTTGAGCAAGATCATAGCAGCCCTATCTATCATATCATACCTCTCAACAACTTAGAACTAGAGAATGCATATGCTACCCACAAGATTCAAGTTCAAGGCAAGATTTACCAACAAACCTAACTCTTGAGAGAGTACTAAGTTGTAAACTAGCATTAGAGAGGAATAAAGGACAGAGCAACTATTCATCATCTCAACATAGGAAAATTATACACATTCATACCGCGCATGAAAAAGGGAAATATTTTTGTTCTTTTTATATTTTGCAAATTTTTATGGATTTTCAGATTTAGCAAATGCAAGAAATAAAGGGAAGGGGAAAGATACAAGTTACCGTGAGAAGGGGGGTCCTCCCCCAAGCTTGTTCTTGCTCATATCTGCTGGTTCGGGTCGTAGCCTTGGGAGCGGAAGAAGGCATCCCAATTGCTCTGATTCTGAGCCATCATCGCGTTCAGCTGGCGGAATTGGTTGTCGCTGAAATTCTGCCATTGCTGGGTGTCGGCGACATGTTGCGTGAGAGTTTGTTGCATGCTCTCGGTGCGCAAATCAATGTCGTTCACCCTCCTTGTCAACTCGGCCATCCCATAGTTGAGTTCACGGAACCCACGGGATGAGAATGACCGAGTGGCAAAGGATGGCGGTCCGCTTGAACTTGATGACGTCTGCATGGGGTAATCGTACTGAGATTCCCATGCTCCGGCCTGCCATGTTGATGCACCCGCCTCGTCCTGTGGCGGGGGCTGCTCCCATACCGGATCTCCGGTCGGAGTGTGAAACTCCGGTGTAAGCTCCATATGCCTACGGGAATGTGTCGGTCGCCCTGAAACACTATGCCTGCGAACTTCTCCCACTGGCTCAAGTGGGAGGGTTAGTGCCCGACAGTGATACAAACGAAGACCCGGGTTAGGTAACGGGAATTCATTTGTATACCCAGGAAAGTGATAGATCAAGGTATTATTTGGACCATGTTTCAAAGTATGTCCTTGCACAAAATAGTCCTCGCCTAGAAATTCTCTATCTACCGTCAAATATTCAACATGAACATTCTCAAGCAGACCACACTTCTGCGCAATGCGAGTAACTAAAGAGGTGCACTCAATTGGTCCTGTCGACTTTATATTGTCTAACCATTGATCAATCATGCATTCCGCGGGTGACACCCTAATTTTCTTAACCATGGCATAAAGTATTTTCAATTCATCTTGCCGGACAACCCAAATGTCACCTCGAGGAAACAAGGTCATAGCCAACCACACATGCATAAATCTAAGTGTAGGATTATGGATGGCACTTGTTCTAGGCTTGGGACCCCACTCGTTTCCGGAAATCTTTTTCCAAAAACTTTCTTTATGGAACTCCTTTAGCGCTTTATCTAAGTCTAGCCTACATTTAGGATTTAGACCTAGCATAGCATGAAGATCACCCCATGTGACCAAGCGCTCTTGCCCAAACAAGTGAAAAGAAATGCCTTCATCATACTTTCTAAGGGTGCATAAAAACTGCATAGTAAGCAAACGAGAACCCGGCTCATCTACTTCTACGAAATTTAGCCAACCCATAGTGCGAAAAATAGAGGCAAATTCTTCTCTCATACCTATTTTCTCGAGGAAGTCCGGATCGAAGCGTCGGGTGTGGGCGAATGGCCGTTCTCTCATGAGCGCGATGGCTTGGCCCTCGCGGTCGTCCTTGATGTCGAGATGCTCCTCGATGATGAGCAAGGCCGGCCTTTCCTCCGGAATTTCAGCTTCGGGGTCACCATGCCCCGGACTTGGTGTGAGCTCGACGGAGGATGCTTGACTCGTGCTTGCACGAGTGCTTTTTCTCCGCTTGATTCCGGCGACTTGCTTCATTCGGTTGAACATGGCTGCACACAAGAATAAACACAAGACAAGAACAAAAACAAGATCGAACAAGTGTTCGGGTGAGCGTTAGTGAAAACGACAAACCCGAGCTTCTTCGAAATTGGTTTTCTTCTCACAACAACTTGCAAATGCACTAAAACAGAGGGGAAATATATATATATTTTTTTTTTGGGTTTTTGGGGCTGTAGTAAAGTTGAAGAACACGAAATTTTGGGAGAGCAACAAGTGAGCAAAGGAGGGGAGTGAAAGATGAGCTTGGAATGGTGAAGCTCCTCCTCCTGGGCGGTTTTTATAGCAAGATGGCCGTTAGAAAGGGACAGAGCAACGGCCATATAGCCGTTGGGAGAAAGGAGCACAGGAAAAGGTGGGGGCAGGGGGTCGGCCGACCCCACCAGGTCGGCCGACCTGGCAGGTGGGCCTCCTGGCAGCCCCCTTTTTCCTATGTGTTCCCCAACGGCTAGGGGATTTGTCCCCTGCTGCCTTTTTGCTCAAAAAGCTCGACAAAAAATCTTTTCAAAATGGAAAGCCCAAAAACCTATTTTCTAAATTTTCAAAAATGCAAATGAGTTTTGAAAAATTCCAAGGTGGCTGGAAAAATTCAAAAATGCAGAAATGCAGTGGTCGGGAAAAATCGAAATATGGTGGAAAGCAAATATGCAATTAAAAGAGCAAATATGGATAACTACCGGTTTAACCTCCCGGCGAGGACTCACCTTTTAAAGTCCGACGAGCGGGACTTTTCTCCGGTGTTCAGCTCGATGAAGCGTTGTCCGGTCCCGGAGATGAAGACACGGATGATGCTTCTTGTTTCACTCGCCACACCTTCTTGGTCTTTGTTGCGGTCGGTGGCTTCTCGGGCTTCGGAGGCTGCGGTTTTGCAGGCTTCACAGCCTGTTTCTTTGCAGACCTCGGAGGTTGCTGCCTTGTGGACTTCGAAGGCTGTTGCTTAATGTGTGACCTTTGCCTCCTTGCCTTCATCAGTTGTTGCTGTGCAACCTTTTCCTTCTCAAGGAAGTTCTTCATGAATGTGATGAGGCTGTCCTTCTTCTTTCAGGAAACGGCATGAGGTTCGTGTCATAGAACTCATGTGGGGCCGTTTTCCTGGGCGGCAGTTCTTCTTCTTCTGCCGGCTTCTCAGCTGATGTGTCCTTTCCTGCATGGTTAGGGTATGGCGGATCCCGAGTGGACTTACCTCCTCTCGTGGTAACTGCATTAACATTTTCTAAGGGGGTCTCGGGTTGCCCCGGGATTTTCCCCGACTCAGCAGTAGGAACAGCAGCAGCTAACTGAGCTAATTGGGTTTCTATCATTTTATTAAAGCTCAGCTGATTCTTGAGAGCAGAGGAAACACCCTCTATCTTAGTGTGGATGCTCTCAAGAGTCCTATCAGTGGTGGCAAGCTTTTTACTGATGTTATCATTAACCTTAGCTTGACTGAGCACAAGATCTTTCAAGGAGGGCTGATTATAACCGGAATTAAAACCAGAGAAGTTGCCAGAGTTACCTCCTTGGTAGTTGGGACGTGGTGGACCCCAACTTTGACCTCCTTGTGGACGGTAGCCGTTGTTGTTGTTGTTGCCCATGAACATTGCGTCCTCACGGGTCTCAGGGCAGTCACTGCCCGAGTGTCCCGTGTTGCCACAGACCTCGCAAGTCATACAAGCGTCTAGGGCTTCTCCATTGGCTTGGTCGTCCATCTTCTTCATGAGAAGGTCAATCTTGGCGGCGAGCATGTCAACCTCCTTGACGGAGTGTATGCCTCGCTGGCGAGGTTGGAGGCGCTCTTCATTCCAACCTTGGTTGGACACCATCTTCTCGATCAAATCTTTTGCCTTGCTCACAGTGAGCGAGAAGAAGGCTCCACCAGCAGCAGCGTCGAGGTGGTCGCGGGCCGACGGAGTAAGCCCGTTGTAGAAGTTCTGGATGATCAGCCAATCATCCATCCCGTGGTGGGGACATGCCAGGATGTACTCCTGGAGCCTCTCCCATGCCTCAGAAATCGACTCCTTCGACTCTTGCTGGAAGCTTGAGATCCTTCCGCGGAGGGCATTGGTCTTGCCCAGCGGGAAGAACTTTGCAAGGAACGCAGCTGAACACTTCTCCCAAGTGTTCACAGCTTCAGGGTTTGCGTAGAACCACTGTCTCGCTCTCCCAAGGAGAGAGAACGGGAACAGTCGAAGGCGAACAGCGTCGGGGGTGACGTCCTTCATTTTGAACGTGTTGCAAATCTCCAGGAATTGCTGGAGATGAGCACTAGCGTCCTCATTGGCTTTCCCACAGAATGGGCTAGCCTGCACCATGGTGATGAGACCGGTCTTGATCTCGAAGTTCGCATCTCCCACATTGCCAGCTGGTCCCGTAGGGATGTTGGCAGCGGAGGGAGCGGAGAACTCGCGGAGGGTCTTGTCGGCCATTTGCTCAGAGCTTGATGGTGCGGGAATGACAGGTTCGATTGGCCGAGTCTCCTTACGAGGAGGGGTGAGCCTAGCTCGTGTCCTTCTCAGGAGTGACTCAGGATCTTCAGTGAAGTTTGTCGGCAAGTCGAAACCAGTCATACACTACCCTGTCTTCATACAAAATGCAGAAAACAAAGCAAGGTTATCCTGCTTAGGAGATTGCCTTAATAATTGCAACACTACTATATACATTAGTAATTTTTCTTAAGTCATACGCCTTCCCCGACAACGGCGCCAGAAATGCTTGTTGACTTTTGCTAAGCCATATTAATAAATCATCACCGGCAACGGCGCCAGAAATGCTTGTTGACTTTTGCTAAGCCATATTAATAAATCATCCCCGGCACGGGGCCAGAAACGGTTCACTAATATGTCCCAGAGTCAAGTAGGTAAAATCCGCAAGCGCACGGAGAATACCGCTGTAGCATTTCACCCGGAAGTATTCAGGGTATCGTATTTGTCTATCCCAAAGGAAGGTTATGATCAAGAAGCGTTACTAACATATAAGATCATGTTAACAATTAGCAAGGATATCTAACCAAGACAGGCGGGTACATGATAATAACCGGGTAGTGTGACACACACAGAAGATTCCTACTAAATAAATAAAGTCTAGTGGAGGAAAGACTAGGCTAAGCTACTCCTACTATACATTCCTATACAGTTGCATAGCCTAAGTAGAATACATACAGACCCACACTCAGGTTCAGCAGTCAATAGTATAGCACTTCAGGCACGGACTTACCCCTGCATCCACAGGCGACTTCCGCCAAGAGCCTACGCACTAGCCTAGCGGGGAGGATTTCAAAGGACGGACAGGGCTGTCACCACCTGCCGCTACCTCAACGAACCAGTAGACTAACGAATAATTGATGCAAATCAGTCACCCAAGTACCATACTTGCATGACCAAAGAGCACTCTGCCCCTCCGCGATTGCTATTAACGAGGCAGAGCTACCGTACGAATACGATCACCAAACCCATGCTATACTTTATCAGCTAAAACTAAGCATAGAGACTATAACATATAAACTAGACTATAGTGACGGTATATAACTAGCATGACAATAGTAGTATAATAAATACAAACTACTATCACACAAGTAGACTATACTATCACATATATGGATCACAATATCAAACAAGAAACTCATGACCCAAGCACAACTATATAGAAAAAGTATATATATTGATAAGAGCAAAGTCTTACAAAAGGGAAAAGATACAAGAGCCATACCAATTCCAAGTGAAGACTTGGGACTAGAGAGCTCTAGACTCAGCCTAACTCCACTAAAACTCCAAGAACTACTACTAGCAAGAGAGAAATGCTTCTTGTGGTGTGTGTTGAGTGTGAAGGCCCTCACCCTCTATTTATAGCCTCCTAACGTCGGTTTCAGAGGAGTAACCGCCACGGAATCCCCCCAAACCGCCATCAGGGAGTCCTCTGGAGCCTACACGTGGAAGGCCAGGCGGAGAGGGCGCCAGGCCAGGTCGCCCGACCTGACCGGGTCGGCCGACCTGGGGGTGGCCCCTCCTGGCCTGTGCTTTCTCCAGGTGGCTGTCCTGTGGGCCCTGACGTCGGTTTGCGCGGTATTACAGGGAGTTACGTCGGTTAAGTGCTGAAGGTGGGCTCCTTAATCCGTGTGCTTGCTCCTGATTGGCCGAAAATGTGTTTTCTTGCCTTTTGAGGTGTTTCCTTCACATTTCCTCCTGCATGCACAAAGTTCTCCAAGTACAAGTGGAACTATATTATTGTGATAAAGCATGCGTGTATGAAATGCCAAATTCTCCTTTATTTGAGTATAGTTGACGGTTGAAAATGGTACTTAACAGCCGTCAACAGTCGCCAGTTTCATGTTGGGGATTTAGTGTTGCACCGAGTGCAATCAACCATAAATCAGCACAAGCTTTCCCCTAAATGGGAAGGACGTTATCTGGTCAAAGAAGTCACTCGACCGGGGGTTTATCAACTGATGTATGAAGACGGCGACGACATACCAAACTCGTGGAACATAAATCAGCTACATTGTTTTTATATTTAATCTATCTTTTGTATTTTCATATATTATTAGTGAGTGAAACTTCAGTCTTTTTGATGAAAGATCTATTGATGATATTCATTCTTATTTGTCTTGATTCCTTAATCTATCAAATTAAACAATCAAGCCAGGGGCTAGTAATAATGTCCCACTACTCCTTAACCTTGATAAATTCAGGTTTTGGATTCTGTCTGACCGATTTCTCATGTTTCGACACAGTCTTAAGATTTTTGGTCTAACGTCTAAAATCATCGTTATACAATTCATATTGCACAATAGACTACCACTACACTAAACCCAGAGCCAAAGAGCTAGAGGTCATGTGTCGACTGGTCGACTCTGCTTGTTACGTAGCTATGAGTTATAGCCTAATATGCTAAGGCAGAACGATGCAACTTTAGTCTTTATCTCTGAAAAACTTATGGTAAAGAGATCTAAGTGCTAAAGTGATAACATAGCTAAGTATTGATCGTTTCACCTTAAGTAGCAGGATATTGCCTTATGACTATTTTGTCGATCTTTTAACTTTTTTATAAACTAAGCAAGCACAAAAATCATTATTTACATGGAGATAATATTGTCTTCCTACATAAATACTACTAATGTTTTCTAACATTACAGATATTACAACTCCTTCCAAGGAGAGGAGGCTTCATCCTGCAATTCTACTTCTGGAGATGCTGGAGGAGTTGGCGCGATTGGATCAACCTCTACATTGTCAACCAAGGCACGGGAGGTCTCCAGCATTGAGTCCATAAGCAATTGGCATTGGTCTATTGCCATGTCTAGGTTGAAGTCCTCCTTGATATTATCCAATGGCAATGCAGGAGACCAAGACTTGCAAATAGCCAGCACTTGGCTCTCGGCCTCGGTCGCCAACCGCCAGGTATTGTTAGGAATTGCCTCCGATGCATGCTCCAGCTGATACTCCAAGGAGTGATCAGTCTTCTCCACTTGGTTATCATGGATATAATCCAATGCTTTCCGAGCACCGTAAGACAATGCAGCAAAAGATTTTTAGAGTATCAGAATCTGAAGTGTACAAAAGAAATAATGAAGATACGATGGAGAGCTTACTGGCAAGATTACATTTGAAAGATTTGGAGATGCTCTTGGCCTCCTCTATCTTCCCTTCAGCCTGCTCCAGTTTTTTCTTTAGCCCAGTGACTTCGGTGCTTTGCTCTCCGACTGACTTGGAGAGGTCATCCTTCTCAACATTCAGAGCATCCAAGAATCTCTGTTGGTTCGAAGTCAACTTCTCCAGGTTGGTGACTTTTTTATCGCGAGCTAAAGACATATATAAAATCTTTGGAAATAGAGTGAGCAAAAAGCAAATTAAAGTTGGTATGCGATCTTACTAACGACATTAGCACGACTCTGCTCTAAAGCTTTGGTCACCTCCTTGTGATTGGTCTGCAGCCTTTCAGTCTATTTCTTGGCCAGGGAGAGCTACTCGCCGGTAACTAGCAAGATACCAACAACAAGTCAATATTTTGAAGAAAAGATTTAATATGGAAAAAGAATATAGAGCATACCAAAAGTTTTAGCTTCAAGATACTCAATCCTGACCTGCTTCCTCTCCATAAGAGAATACATTTTCTGAATGAGAAGGAGGGCATGGTTAGATGAAGTATTAAGTCCAAGAAAAGAAGAAACTTGGTATTGATGTACCTTGTTGGCCTCTTGGTGTTGATGGAAAATCTCCATATCTTCGACTTCAAGATTGATGGTCTGAGGAGTCGGCGCTGGCGTCGGTGTAGGAGCTGGAGCTTTGGGAGACTTCCTCGGCTCCGTCGGTGCACTTGATGGTGTGCAGACTAACCGAGGCAAGTTGGTCGGACGAGGAGTAGGAGCTGACCGGGTGTCTTTAGACCCTTCGGCACTCTGAGCATCGCTCGACCAAAGAGTATAACATTAAAAACTAAAATGTGGTTATTAACTACAGAGATGAAGAATCGAAGAAGGTTACCTAGAGGCTTGTTTGATTTTGATTCGGTAGACTCTCTTCTTCGAAGAAGTGGTCTGTGAGTCAGTCTCCTTCCTTTTCTAGGAAGACTTGCTGACTTCATCGGTCTTCTTAGCCGCAACTGCATCACTGGATGTTTTGCTCGGGGGCTCTGACCGACTTGATGGTCGGTCAGAGTGTGCAGGGCTTGGCAGACCAGTGTCTTAGGGGAGCTCCTCGTCATCATCATCTTTTTTCTCCCACATATTGCCGACAACGATGGGCAGTCTGCTTCACTAGTCGGCTTAGGGAGGGCAAGTTGATAGGGGATGAGGAAGTGATGCCTGTGACGGCCCCTGTGGACGGCCGCACGCTCACTGATGAGCTCGAACCGCCAGCACCAGTCTACGGTGGCTTCTCAACATAGTCCGGTCCCTCGGAATCGATCGGAGGGAGCAGAGGGTGTGACACAAAAGTGTCCAAAACCTGCAAAAACATGAAGGTATCATATGATATGATCTGTCTGCCAAAAATAACATCAGAAGCAATCAGACTGACCAAAGCTTACTCGGGCCCGTATAGTGCCCACATTGTATGCCTTCGCTATCAAGAAGTGATCCTGAACAATTTCTCCTTCTAACATCTTCGACAGTTGTGACCAACATAGAGTGGAGTTTGGAGGATCAGGTACTTCCCTCGTCTCATCATCAGAGGCATACATCCAGGCGGGGTGGCTCTGTTGCTTCAAGGCCTGCACTCAGTGAACTATTAAGCTCTTAGCTATAGTAATGTCGTCAACCCCATCATTCTTCAGCTCTGCAATCTTTTCCAGCAGATTGACCACCTGAGGATCGGTCGGATCCGGTCTCTCCGACCACCGCGCTTGATGAGTGGCTTTCGCACCAGAGAAGTCAGCAAGAGCAGGGGGAGGATTGTCACAGTAGAACCACTCATCCCTCCAGTTCTTATTCCTGGTGTTCAGTGGCACATTGATGTATGCCTCCTTTGATGTGAACAAGGGTTCCCGATCTTCCGATAGGTTCTGATAATCTTGATTAAGGCAGAGGCGATACACAAATTGATCCGACTTCCGAACGACACGTTCTGAACCCCGTAATCACAGCACAACGTCTCCTCTGGTTATCAACCGTTCAAGAACGATTGACCTCGTCGAGAAGGCTTATCCTTGCCTGCAAATCAAGAACACAAGCAAGAACAAAGAAGAATGCAACCAAATTTGCAAGTATACGATGAATCTCACAAGTTGGGGTCTCACAAACCGATCAAACGGCGAAACTGTTATCAACAGAATAATCTAAGCAAAATCCAAACCCTAATGAAGAGGCAACGGCTGTATATGAGGACCCTAGGGTCATGTAAGACCCCCAGTACGCAGCCCTAAGTGGGCTCAACTCGATACATGGCCCAAAGACCGATTACGGTGTCGCAGCACCAGGACAGATTCTGAAAGTTAAATTGTTTCGGCGATTGCCAACGGCTCGGGACGAATTTTGACATCGGACCAGTTGGGTTGGAAAGGGCTTCTCGTTATCTTTCCAGGCATATATAGAACGTTCAAATCCGAGTCCGTATGCGTCCTGGACATCCGTTTTAGTGCAGACTGGTCTTGGGCTCCGAAACAGAATCGAAGTCAGTTTTGATTGGACCTCCACCTTGGCTTGGACGTCCGTGCTGGCCCATCACGTCTCCAATCACCTCCCCAGCTATCTCATCATCATCTCCATGGTTTCTAACAACAATTAATTCATTAGGTAGCAATCTATTCTCAAAATCACATAAAGGAATCATTAGGAACAAGCTCACCCGTAAATTCAGTTATCGCGCATGAACTTGCATTTTGGTTGGCGGAGTGCTGGGTGTATCCATAAGGGTGATGTCCTCATCATTCTCCTCCTTTTGAATTAGAGTCGTCCTCGACTCGAGCTCATCTCTTTCTCCCATGTATGGTCTCAAATCTGAAATATTAATTGTGGAACTATTCCCCAAACTTGGGATGCAACTCATATTTATATGCATTTTGAAATTTGTCATCACAATGAGAATCTACAATAGAAGGCATTCCGTGCAAATTAATAATCTCTTTGAAAACTTGGTCAGCAATATGAGCATCATTCTCACTCTTATCACAAGGTAGACAATGTGTGATCTTAGAAATGCTAGAAAAAGATGACATGACATGGTAGTTGATATTAAAGTTTTCTAGTTGGTCATTTAGTTGCAAACCAAGAGGATGTTTCAGATTTGAACAAACATAAACTCTATGTACCATAAATACACCTCTATGATCATACTTGCCAATAGCATAAAAAATGTTTCTTATCAATAAAGGCAACTTAGTTTGAGAAAACATTTGCTTCTCTAAAGTACTTAGATTACAAAGAATATCAAATTCAATATAACCTAAAGTATTTAGAGAAGAAAACAATTTCTGCTCATCCTTTTGACATGTAACTAAAATCAAACGTTTAATTTCAGCACTAGTGGGTGAATCATAAGCAAAAGCATCAAGCTCATTCATTTGTTGTGGCAAAGGTATAAATGAAGCATTGACACACAACTCCTCTTTATCACACGGACCACTAGGTAAATCAATTTGTGACAAAGGAACATGATCATAAGGTTCCGATATAGCAAGACTATTGGAACAATCCATCATATCAAGAAAGCTCTTACCTGAAGCAACAACCTGTTCTTTATCGTTCCTACTATCACCTTCTTTGTGTATATGCTGAAAAATATTAGTTGTAACAAGAGGCAAAGAAATATGTTCATCCTCTAGCAATTCAGATTTTGATGAAAGTGTTGCGACATTGAAACAGCCCATTCTATCCTAAACGGTTCATTCTTTCTTCTCTCAAATCGTTGTTGATCCTCTTCTAAAATTTCAGTTGTGGTCATTGGTGTAAGAGTAACCCTTCTACCATTGTATTTAAATGAGTAGCTATTAGTAATAGTATTGTGCAAAACATTATTTATACAAATCCAAGGTTTACCCAATAACAAATGACATGCTTGCATAGGTACTATATCAAATTCTGCACTATCCTTATAAGAACCAATAAAAAATTCAATGCGTGCAGTTTTATCTACCTTCATCTTACCACAAGAATTTACCCATTGGATGTAGTATGGACATGGGTGTGGCTGTGTGGTCAAGCCGAGCTTCTCGACCAATTCCAAGCTTGCGATGTTGTGGCTACTCTCTCCATCAATGATGACACGACAACGTCGATCCTTCACAATAAAGTGAGTCTGAAACAAGTTGTTCATTTGATTTTGCTCTACCTTCTCCATTTGAGAACTAAGCACTCGTTGTGCTACAACACTTGTATCAACCTCATTTGACACCATCGACTCATCACCATCAGTGTTGTAACCTGTCATTGTTAATAGAAAACAAGAAAACACACAAGAGTATATTTTCCTATCACTACTGTTTGATTACGGTGGAAACTCTCAACAAGCAAATGGTAGCACCTAACTGAGTTTTTACAAGATTCTTAATAGCAAAACAGAGGAATACCTTAGAGAGTGTGATCCGACGATTGCGAGGGTCCAAAGTTCAGTGCCTATTCAGAAGGATATATGTGGAGCTAGGTAGGCAATTTATAGTAGCAAGGATTAGCAAAATTTCAATTCAGAAATTGCAAAACTGAATAATAGTCCCAAGCTAGTCTATGTCTGGCCTAAACTTGTCTCGGACCTAGTTCAAGCAAGCAAGCAAATGGCTCAACAAAGGACACAAAGGCTGCAAGCAATTCTGAATTTTTTTCTCTTCTCCTTTCGTTTTTTTTCTTTTGTTATAGGTGCGGCTTTTTCTTCTTATTTTTTTTGAGCACCTCTTTGCCTTTTACTTCTGTCATGATTTTTTTGACATAGAACTGCAGCAAGAGTTGCGAACTTTATAGCACAAAGAAAAAACCTAAACTTTCTTGTATGCACTCTTTACGTAAGGAATAGATGTACATGTAGAACTGAACCGAAAATTCTCATATGCAACAACGTGCAGCAATCTCTTGACTCAAGGAACAACGTGCAACAGAAAACACTCTAAGTTTCTTTTACACACAAAAAAGTAGAAGGCTAGATGTTAAATAAATATTTAGTGCAAATAATTCCAGCAGTACTATTCTCTCAATGTGTGCAACAATCTGATTTTTTTTCTTGATTGTCTATGAACAAGGACACACACGACTCAAACAAGACCAAGGAACAAGTACTAGACCAATAACACAATGACCTTGTAGGGACTAAAATTCAGAGAAGCAAACTAAACTGAAAATTGCAAGGCACAAGGGGGGTGTAGGATAGCGGAAACACGACGAACAAATATTTTTGAAGGGCAATTTTCTGGACTCTAGGATTGAACAAAATAACAAGGATAAGGGCGAACCTAACGGTGTAACTGAAGCTCTGATACCACTTGATGTAAACAAGGGTTCCCGATCTTCCGATAGGTTTTGATAATCTTGATTAAGGCAGAGGCGATACACAAATCGATCCGGCTTCCGAACGATACATTCTGAACCCCGCAATCACAGCACAACGTCTCCTCTGGTTATCAACCGTTCAAGAACGATTGATCTCGCCGAGAAGGCTTATCCTTGCCTGCAAATCAAGAACACAAGCAAGAACAAAGAAGAATGCAACCAAATTCGCAAGTATACGATGAATCTCACAAGTTGGAGTCTCACAAACCGATCAAACGGCAAAACTGTTATCAACAAAATAATCTAAGCAAAACCCAAACCCTAATGAAGAGGCGGCGGCTGTATATGAGGACCCTAGGATCGTGCAAGACCCCCTGGACGCAGCCCTAAGTGGGCTCAACTTGATACATGGCCCAAAGACCGATTACGGTGTCGCAGCACCAGGACAGATTCTGGAAGTTAAATTGTTTCGGCGATTGCCAACGGCTCAGGACGAATTTTGACATGGGACCAGTTGGGTTGGAAAGGGCTTTTCGTTATCTTTCCAGGCATATATAGAACGTCCAAATCCGAGTCCGTATGCGTCCTGGGCATCCGTTTTAGTGCAGACTGATCCTCGGCTCCGAGACAGACTCGAAGTCAGTTTTGATTGGGCCTCCACCTTGGCTTGGACGTCCTTGCTGGCCCATCACATCTCCAATCACCTCCCCAGCTATCTCATCATCATCTCCATGGTTTCTAACAACAATTAATTCATTAGGTAGCAATCTATTCTCAAAATCACATAAAGGAATCATTAGGAACATGCTCACCCGTAAATTCAGTTGTCGCGCATGAACTTGCATTTTGGTTGGCGGAGTGCTGGGTGTATCCATAAGGGTGATGTACTCATCATCCTTCTTGCACAACTGGAAGCCAACTCCACCAATGGTTACTTGGTTTTCCTTAGTTGGCAGCGGTCGGAGGATGAAGAGATGACGGAACAGAGTGAAGTGGGGCAGAATGCCCAGAAAAGCTTCGCCCAAATGCACGAAGAGGGCAATATGAAGAATGTAGTTGGGATTGAGGTTCACGAGCTCAATCCCATAGAAGAAAAGGAGCCCGCAAGAAACTGCAGCAGGGAACTCCAAAACCATGCTCAAAAAAAGAGCGGAAAACTATGATCTGTTTATGGATTGGGAGGGGGCGAGTTTCCTTGGTACCTTCCAATCTATACGCGCCTACTCCGAGAGGAGGCCATCCATCACCATTGTGTTCAGATTGGTGGTGGTGAGGCTGCTCTTGGAGAACTCCCGCAGCAGCTCTGGGATTTCCAGCTCCGTGGAAGACAATTCGGTGGAGGCGGCCTTCTTGGATGACTTGCGAGGCATTGTCGATGAAGAAATGGCATGCTGGATCTGGATGAAGGGAGCTAACCCTAGCAGGAGTTGAAAGCTTGCTGTGAAAGAGGGTCTGTGGCGGCGGGGGAAAAGGCTAACCCTAGCTTTGAAGCAAAGGAGTCACGGAAGCAGGGGAGGCGCATGGAAGATGAAGCACTACGTGCGAAATGGCGGCGTGGACTTGGAGTCAATAGCCCTTTGCCCTTTTTTATACCCTTGCCTTTTTGACCTGGTCTTTGAGGTCCCCATGGGCTTTGGGGGGCCGTACAGTGCCAGACATTTTCTCTACTTATAAAAAATGGTGAGGCATTGTTCTTTAAAAAGAATTGATGCTATAAATCCTGAGAATGTGATCTCGGGGGCTTCTTTGATGAGAAGCAATGGAATATGCATTTAAAAAATATATATATCCCATATCTATATGATTTGAAGATCATATAGCAAGAGGACTTGATGGTCGTATCGGTTCAAGTTTAGAGGTACTTTGTTGATTAAAGTCAATAAAGTACTTATCAACATTGGGCTTGTTTTAATCCGATCAATAATTTCTTCAAAAAGACTATAGAATGATTGATGTCATTTAGCTTATTTATTATATGATTGATGTCATATAAGATCGCATCTAGATTACCACATGATTGATGTCATGGATAAGAGTGTAAATCCCTCGGCGCAACTTCAAATCGGTCGGCGTGATTGATGTCATGTAGACTGATCCTTTGGTTTGATGATCAGAGGATTATCAGCTCGAGCTTGATAGTTTGGGTTGAAATTACAGAACAAAATATTAAGAGCTAATATTATTAGACTCTTGCATTATTTGTTAGTCTCCAAATTATACAAGAGTCGGGGGCTACACCTGATCAGGTGCACCTAGTCGGCGCACCAGATCCATTAGGAATTTTGATCATGAGGTCTTCCTAATTTATGACCTGTTCTCATCAACATTGAAGATCACTTTGCAAGTCACAGCTCAAAATCAGAAAGCACTCGGGGGCTGCTTTGGAATACTTACCTTTCAGGTATCCATAGATATGCCTATGTTGGTAACTGACCTGGTACCTCATCAATAAGGGAACCGACCAAGTCGTCTTGGAGCGTAAGGCAATTAAAGACTATGTCACACCCGGTTCCAACAACCGAAATCGAATGCATCTGTATGCGTGCCCAGGATGAAGTTTTCACGCACACATGACAATTATTCTGATAAAAGAACAATATCTTTATTAAATCGATAATATTGTTACAATGGTGACCTGTAGGTCAAAGGAAAAAAAAAGATTACATTGCAGCGGACTAAACTAAGCATTGGCGTCCCTCAGCTCCCACAGGAACTCGATCGGAAGACTGCAGGCCTAGAGCTCTCCTCCATCATCTTCATAGTTGTACCATCCTTCTCCTGTAACTGAGCAGCAATGTGCTATAGTGCAAGGGTGAGTACATGTCGTACTCATCAAGTGGGGGAAAACATGACATGGGGCTAAAGATAAGGAAGGCTTATAGAGGTTTATTGCATGAGCTTTTAATTTCCTAAGCATCCTAATTACTAGGTGAGGTCATCCCAACCATCGATCCACAGGGTGCTATCCAAACCAAGTCCAATCCCATCCACCAACCAACCATTCCCAACCATAACCATCCATAAACCATCAACTAATCTCGTGAGGGATCCAAGCCGCTCGTGACCGTGAGCATGGCTATCATGATAGTTTTACAATCTGTAGAGGTTGTACCACTTTACCCACAACTCGTGATTTCGTCCCCTGTTGCCAGGTGGACTAGAGTCTCCATGTTGCCATGCCGGCCAAGCACTAGCACACTTCCTTAGGTGTGCGGCTAGGAGATCACTATGAGACTTTTACAAAGGGTCTCCTAGTACATGCTAGCCACTAAGGTTCCACTCCAGTCCATAACTGATAGCCCATCAACAAGCAGCTCATCACCCCAGGAGCCCCCTCGTGAGCCATTCGGATACAAGGACAGTCCTCTTGACTTCCATTCCACGCTCCACCAAATGATGCACCGACACTGGGAGAACTCCTAATTAATTAGCCAATCTATTCCATAGTAGGCTTGTGATGGCACTATTTTCTTGGGTTGCCGCTCCAGGAACCGGTTCCAAGGATCTACAACAAGCATACCACCACCCAACATGTGCCAACGGCACCACATCCATTCCATCCAGCTTGTTGAGATCCCTAAGTCCATGTTTCTAAAAGAATTACCAATTATTCCCCACGTGATATAGTTCATTAATCAATATTAAATTGGACCCAACAACTCAATAAGCAACTAAGCATGTCTACCCATTGATATCTAAAACTCTAGTTCAAGGCGACAAGGACAAGATGAAACAATACTAGTAAACCCTAACAATAGGTTCCCAATCATTTGACACAAGCATGCAATTTTACAATAAACAGTCATAATAGGTACAAAGTACATCAAGGACACTTGCCTGAAAACGGATGTTGTTGCTCAGATCTTCAATTCTTTCTCTTGCGATTCCAGGAACAACCCCGTTCTCTAACTAACGTCACGTAGGCACGACATGCACACAATAATATAAAGAAACTAAAAAAATAGTACACCAAGCAATAATAAACTATGACAAAAACAGTACTAAAAGATAGTACCCATTTCTACGATCGCGTGAGCGCAAGAATTATCTAAATCGGGGTTACGAGTAAAAAGTTACGCAAGGTTGACGATATAGGGTTAAAATAGTAAAATTGAAAACTACTATAAAACAGTATGAACAGATAGTATTCGCTATGACGATCACATTGGCACAAAAATTAATTAAATTGGAGTTACGGTTGAAAAGTTATGAAGGTTTGAAGTTTTAGGGTCCAAAATAGTAAAAACAATAGGTTTAGGCACCTAAAAGTAATTTTAGAAATGTATAGGGACTACAATTGCATAATTACAGCATGAAAATATAGTTTATGAAAAGTTTGGTGACTAAAATGTAATTTATAATAAGCTCACGGAATGGAGTGTAAAAAGACAGGAGTAAAATATAATTAAAAATAAGTGCAGGGGTGTTTCTATAAAGTTTAGGGGCTAAAATATAATTTAGGAGAAATACATGAGCTTCTCTACAAAAATACAGTGCTTAAAATAATTAAAAACAAGTTCAGGGGCCTAAATATAATTTCCTAAAAGCTCTGCAGAAAACATTTGGATTAAAACTAGTTAAAACTGAGTACAGGGGCCTATACGCATAATTGCTAACATTGTCCCAGAATTAAATGAATTAATTTAAGACTAAAAATCCTATGGACCGGGTCTATGGTCTCCGTTGACCAGGGTTGACCAGGGGGTCTACGGTCCACGGTGGACCAGAAGATACCCGTTCGGGGTGAGCTAATTTGGACCGTTGATCAGAGGATCGACGGCCAGATGGGCTTCGGCGAGGCTGGTGGCTACCGGCGGAGAGGACAGAGGCGGCGGCGGCCGGAGATCACCGGAGCTCGGGCTCCTGTGGTCGCGGCTTGGCCGGGGGACTCCAGAAGAGAGAGGAGGACACGACGAGCTCACTAGAGGGGTCGCGCATGGGAGGAAGATGCCGGGGAGGGGACTGCATCGACGGCGGCGGGTTGCCGGGGTGCAGCGACGTCGGGGGACCTCAGGTGGCGTCGGCGGCGTCCGGAAGCGGCTCCGGAGGGCTTCGCGTCCACCTGCGAGGCCAAGAGGCACGTCGATTGGGCTGATACACGCTGGAGCGGAGGAAATTGCGGTGGGGAGCGGAGCTCTTATTGATGGTGACAAAACGGCCGTGACTGGAAGGGCAGAGGGTGGGCGAGAGCACGAGCGTGGCCAGGAAAAGGTGCAGCGGCACCGACCGGTCGGGTTTTTATAGATGGGGAGGGCTAGGGCTAGCCGAGGTTCGGCCAGGGAGTAGGCGCGGCAGCGGTGCTCGCCTTCCCAAATCCGTCGGCGGCGGCGAGGGAAAATTAGGGGAAAGTAGGGGCAGGGAGTGTGGGCATCACGACGATCACGCCTGGGGTGTCGGCAGGGCGCGGGGGCAAGCACGCGGGCAGGATTTGTAACGGAAGACAGAGAAAAAGAAGGTGGCGACATTGGCAGGAGGAAGAAGATGATACATAGGCCCCACCTATCGGTGAGAGGAGAGGGGGAGAAGGGTTGGCGGGTTTTGAAATTACGCCATCTAAGCAGGGGGCTGGCTGGGTTGGTCTCGTGGGCCGAGTGGGCTGAGAGAGGGGAGGGTGGGGAAGAGGGAGTGAGCGGGGTGGCCCAGAAGAACGGAGTTCTCGGCCCATGTTGGTTTTCCTCCCTTTTTCTTTTCTTCTCCTAATTCTATTCTATTTCCTATTTTCAAAATCAAAACAAAAATTGATTTGTAAACAGATTTTCAATAGATTTTTGCACACAATAAACCTAGTGCATCTAATTCGGCATGAATGCAACATACAAAGTATTAATAACCTAAATTACTTCATTTAATTTAGAAAATCATTATTTTGCCTAAAATAAATGATAATCCTCTATATAATTTAAGATAAATTTTAATCTATTATAAGAAAATATTGAAATTAGTTGAATTGGGTCACAACCAAAATTTGTAAATTTTGGGATGTGACAGTACTACCCTTCTTAACAGGAATCTCGCCCCGAGATTCTACGTGGCTAGGATGAGAAGGTTAAGGTAGGCTTGCTTTTCATCCTCCATCTTGAACTCAATTCTCTTGATCGACCAGTTGTGTTTACTCTTGCAACTCCTCCAAAAGAAATCCTGACGTCCTTCTTTTAGTACGTCTCTAGATCGTACTCTTCTATGGGTGTCACCTCAGGAGTTGTCAGCTTGAAGCTAGGAGTTGTGTGTGACCCTTTTCCATGAGAAGATCCGAATTTTGTGATTTTTGTTTGGAGCTAGCGGAGATAAGGATGAACTATCCTGGGGATTGACATCATCTTGTTGGGGCTACCTCCATAGACTAATGGTTGAGTCCAACATCTCCTGGAACAGGTTAGGTTATAATTGACTAGAATAGAATTGAGTGAAGGTAAGATAGCAGAGAATATAGAGAAATGATAACCCCAACTAAACTAAACCTAGCTATACTAATGATGTCATGACAAAGCTAAACACTTTGCAAGCACACCAACACTCAATCAAAGATCCAACTCAAACATAGCACACCACAAGCAATACAAGACATATGGTTAGCAATGTTATCTTGTCTAGCAATTATTCTTGTACAATGGGAAGGGTCCTTAACATGATTCTATAGAAGGTTTTTTTTTCCTTTAGGTTTGATGCGAAGTGATGACCAATGTCCTTGGTGTTGTGAAGAGTCTTCAAGTTTGACTGTCCATTCTTCATCATCATATTGAGTAGAACCGCTTGTAAGATCTTCAATGCCATTCATCTTGTTCATAATAGTTTAAGTCGACCAAACTAATATTTTGAAAGGGAAAAGGAATAGTAGAAATCGTATTTTGTCAATCATTTGAGAATAGACAAGTAAAGAGAAATAAGAAGTTAGGATAAAGGATAGAATAGTTTTGTAGAGATAAAAGTTTTCCCCAAATATTAGTTTTGAAAATAGAACCTATGGCACGGTCATTCTATCTAGGCTTGCGTCCGGCGGTCGATATAGCTCTGATACCACTTGTCACACCCGGTTCCAACAATCAAAACCAAATGAATCTGTATGCGTGCCCAGGATCAAGTTTTCACGCACACATGACAATTATTGTGATAAAAGAACAATATCTTTATTAACTCGATAATATTGTTACAATGGTGACCCATAGGTCAAAGCAAAAAAAAAAGATTACATTTCAGCGTAATAAACTAAGCATTGGCGTCCTTCAGCTCCCACAGCAAGTCGACCGGAAGACCGTAGGCCTAGAGCTCTCCTCCATCATCTTCATAGTTGTACCGTCCTTCTCCGATAGCTGAGCAGCAATGTGGTATAATGCAAGGGTGAGTACATGTCATACTCAGCAAGTGGGGGAAAAGATGACGTGGGGCTAAAGACAAGGAAGGCTTATAGGGGTTTATTGCATGTGCTTTTAATTTCCTAAGCATCCTAATCTAATTACTAGGTGAGGTCATCCCAACCATCGATCCACAGGGTGCTATCCAAGCCAAGTCCAATCCCATCCATCAACCAACCATTCCCAATCGTAACCATCCATAAACCATCAACTAATCTCGTGAGGGATCCAAGCCGCTCGTGACCAAGAGCACGACTATCATGACAGTTTTACACTCTGCAGAGGTTGTACCACTTTATCCCACATGTCGTGATTTCGTCCCTTGTTGCCAGGTGGACTAGAGTGTCCATGTTGCCATGCCGGCCAAGCAGTAGCACACTTTCTTAGGTGTGCGGCCAGGAGATCACTACAAGGCTTTTACAAAGGGTCTCCCAGTACATCCTAGCCACTAAGGTTCCACTCCCGTCCATAAGTGATAGCCCATTAACAAGCAGCTCATCACCCCAGAAGCCCCCTCTTGACTTCCATTCCTCGCTCCACCAAATGCTGCACCGACACTGGGAGAACTCCTAATTAATTAGCCAAGCTGTTCCATAGTAGGCTTGTGATGGCACTGTTTTCCTGGGTTGCCGCTTCAAGAACCAGTCCCTAGGATCTACAACAAGCATACCACCACCCAACATGTGCCAACGACACCACATCCATTCCATCCAGCTTGTTGAGATCCCTAAGTCCATGTTGCTAAAAGAATTACCAATTATTCCCCACGTGATATAGTTCATTAATCAATATTAAATTGGGCCCAACAACTCAATAAGCAACTAAGCATGTTTACCCATTGATAACTAAAACTCTAGTTCAAGGCGAGAAGGACAAGATAAAACAATACTAGTAAACCCTAACAATAGGTTCCCAATCATTTAACACAAGCATGCAATTCTACAATAAACATTCATAATAGGTACAAAATGCATCAAGGACACTTGCCTGAAAATGGATGTTGTTGCTCAGATCTTCAATTCTTTCTCTTGCGATTCCAGGAACAACCCGTTCTCTAACTAACGTCACGTAGGCACGACATGCACACAATAATATAAACAAACTAAGAAAATAGTACACCAAGTAATAATAAACTATGATAAAAAGCAGTACTAAAAGATAGTACTCATTTCTACGATCACGTGAGCGCAAGAATTATCTAAATCGGGGTTACGAGTAAAAAGTTGGAGAACGGGTTGGTGTACTGTTTTCTTAGTTGGTGTACTATTTTCTACTAAAAGATAGTACTCGTTTCTACGATCTCGTTTGAAGATATAGGGTTAAAATAGTAAATTTGAAAACTACTATAAAACAGTATGAACAGATAGTTTTCACTATGACGATCACATTGGCGCAAAAATTACTTAAATCGGAGTTACGGTTGAAAAGTTATGAAGGTTTGAAGTTTTAGGGTCCAACATAGTGAAAACAAAAAGGTTTAGGGACCTAAAAATAACGTTAGAAAGTACAGGGACTAAATTGTAAAATAATAGCATGAAAATATAGTTTATGAAAAGTTTAGGGACTAAAATGTAATTTATAATAAGCTTAGGGACTAGAGTGTAAAAAGATAGGACTAAAATATAATTCAAAATAAATGGAGGGGTGTTTCCATAAAGTTTAGGGGCTCAAATATAATTTAGGAGAAATACAGAGGCTTTTCGACAAAAATACAGTGCTTAAAATAATTAAAAACAAGTTCAGGGGCCTAAATATAATTTCCATAAAGTTCTGTAGAAAACATTTGGATTAAAACTAATTAAAATGAAGTACAGGGGCCTATACGCATAATTGCTAACATTGTCCCTGAATTAAATGAATTAATTTAACACTAAAAGTCCTATGGACCGGGTCTATGGTCTCCATTGACCAGGGTTGACCAGGGGGTCTACGGTCCATGGTGGACCAGAAGATACCCCTTCGGGGTGATCTAATTTGGACCGTTAATCAAAGGATCGACGGCCATATGGGCTCCGGCGAGGCTGGTGGCTACCGGCGGCGAGGACAGAGGCGGCGGCGGTCGGAGATCGCCGGAGCGCGGGCTCTGGTGGTCGCGGCTTGGCCGGGGGACTCCAGAAGAGAGAGGAGGACACGACGAGCTCACCAGAGGGGTCGCGCACGGGAGGAAGAGGCCGGGGAGGGGTCTGCATTGACGGCGGCGGGTTGCCTGGGTGCGGCGACGTCGGGGGACCTCGAGCGGCGTCGGCGGCATTCGGGAGCTGCTCCGGAGGGCTTCACGTCCACCTGCGAGGCCGAGAGGCACGTCGATTGGGCTGATACACGCTGGAGCGGAGGAAATTGCGGCGACGAGTGGAGCTCTTATCGACGGTTACGAAACGACGATGCGGCATCGCTGGAAGGGCAGAGGGTGGGCGAGAGCACGAGCGCGGCCAGGAAAAGGTGCAGCGGCACCGATCGGTCGGGTTTTTATAGATGGGGAGGGCTAGGGCTAGCTGGGGCTCGGCCAGGGAGTAGGCGTGGCAGAGGTGCCCGCCTTCCAAAATCCGTTGGTGGCGGCAGGGGAAAATTAGGGGAAAGTGGGGGCAGGGAGTGCGGGCATCGCAACGATCACGCCCGGGGTGTCGGCAGGGCGCGGGGGCAAGCGTGCGGGCAGGATTTGAAATGGAAGACAGAGAAAAGGAAGGTGACGACATTGGCGGGAGGAAGAATATGATGCGTAGGGCCCACCTGTCGGTGAGAGGAGAGGGGAAGAAGGGTTGGCGGGTTTTGAAAATACGCCATCTTCATGTACCCCCTGCCGACCGGATATATAAGGCGGCAGGGAACCCCCCATCAAAGACAGAACATTACAAGCAATACACTCCATAGAACACAGGACGTAGGGTGTCTATCGAGCATTATGACATTGAACACCCCATCGGCGTCTATTGCAACTATCATAGTTCTTAGTCTCGACACCCATCGGCGTCTTTTGCAACCATCATAGTTCTTAGTCTCGATATAGTCCTATAAATATATTGTCAAGATCAAATCTCGACATTCACCTTGGCTATGCTTCGTTGGTTCTAGCCAGTGATACGGTGTCCATTCAGTATATGACATTGGACAATTCCTTAGGTGACAACAAGATGTCTCATGGCAGCTCTAGTATTTGTCCATACTCGATAGTTCTCACTGGTGATAATGTGTCTATCGAGCATGATGACATTGAATGAACATCTCGTAAGGCATCATCTCATCGATGTCACGGTTTGGCCTGATTGATTGGACTCAACTTGTCTATGCTTCGTTGGTTCTAGCCGGTATTACAGTGGCCATCAAGTATAACGACATTGGACGAGCCATTAGGCGATGATATGATGTTTTGTGGCAGCTCCATTCCTTGTCCATACTCGATGGTTCTCACTGGTGATACGGTGTCTATCGAGCATGATGACACTTGAGTGAGCAACCTGTTCCGATTGACGTGACAGCTTGGCCCCCGATTTATTGGAGTCACCTTGGCTATGCTTCGTTGGTTCTAGCCGATGATACGGTGTCCATTGAGTATACAACATTAGATGAGTCCTTAAGCGACAATATGATGTCTTATGGTAGCTCTATTATTTGTCCATACACGATTGTTCTCGCTGGTGATAATGTGTCTATCGAGCATGATAACATTGACTGAGCATCTCATAAGGCCTCATCTCATCGATGTCATGGTTTGGCCCGATTAATTAGACTTGCCTTGTCTATGCTTCGTTATTTCTAGCCAGTGATACGGTGGCCATCGAGTATAACGACATTGGACGAGCAATGAGGTGACAATATGATGTCTTACGGTAGCTCCATTGCTTGTCCATACTCGATGGTTCTCGCTGGTGATATGGTGTGTATTAAGCATGATGACATTTGAATGAGCATCTCATAAGGCCCCACCTCATCGACGTCATGGTTTGGCCGATTGGTTGGACTCGCCTTGTCTATGCTTCGTTGGTTCTAGCTAGTGATACAGTGGCCATCAAGTATAACAACATTGGACGAGCCATTAGGCGACAATATGATGTCTTACAGTAGCTCCATTGCTTGTCCATACCCGATGGTTCTTGCTGGGGATACAGTGTTTAGCAAGCATGATGACATTTTTGAGTGAACAACCTGTTCTGTTTGTTGTCAAAGCTTGGCCCTCGATTTATTGGACTCGCCTTGTCTATGTTTCGTTGGGTCTAGCTCGTGATACGATGTCCATTGGGTATATGACATTGGAAGAGTCATTAGGCAAAAATATGATGTCTCATGGTCGCTCTATTGTTTGTCCAAACTTGATAGTTCTCACTGGTGATACAGTGTGTATCGAGCACAATGACATTGAATGAACATCTCATAAGGCCTCATCTCATTGATGTCATGGTTTGGCCCAATTGATTGGACTCGCCTTGTCCATACTTTCTTGGTTCTAGCCGGTGATACGGTGGTCATCGAGTATAACGACAATGGACGAGCCATTAGTCTTACGGCAGTTCCATTCCTTTTCCATACTCGATGGTTCTCACTAGCGATACGGTGTCTATCGAGCATGATGACACTTGAGTGAGCAACCTGTTCTGATTTTCATCACAGCTTGGCCCCCGATTTATTGGACTCGCCTTGGCTATGCTTTGTTGGTTCTAGCTGGTGATACGGTGTCCATTGAGTATACGACATTGGACGAGACCTTAGGCGACAGTATGATGTCTCATGGTAGCTCTATTATTTGTCCATACTCGATAGTTCTCACTGGTGATACGGTTTCTATCGAGCAATATGACATGGAATGAGCATCTCATAAGGCTTCATCTCACTGACGTCACGGTTTGGCCCAATTGATTGGCCTCGCCTTGTCCATACTTTCTTGGTTCTAGCCGGTGATATGGTGGTCATCGAGTATAATGACAATGGACGAGCCACTAGGCGACGATATGATGTCTTATGGTAGTTCCATTCCTTTTCCATACTCGATGGTTCTCACTGGTGATACGGTGTCTATCGAGCATGATGACACTTGAGTGAGCAACCTGTTCTCATGGTTGTCACAGCTTGGCCCCCGATTTATTGCACTCGCCTTGGCTATGCTTCGTTGGTTCTAGCCGGTGATACGGTGAGTATACGTCATTGGACGTGTCATTAGGCGACAATATGATGTCTCATGGTAGCTCTATTTTTTGTCCATACTCGATAGTTCTCGCTGGTGATAAGGTGCCTATTAAGCATGATGACATTGAATGAGCATCTCGTAAGGCCTGATCTCATCAACGTCACGGTTTGGCCAGATTAATTGGGCTCACATTGTCTATGCATTGTTGGTTCTAGCTAGTGATGTAGTGGCCATCGAGTATAACAACATTGGAGGAGCCATTAGGCGACAATCTGATGTCTTACGGTAGCTCCACTACTTCTCCATACTTGATGGTTCTCGCTGGTGATACGGTGTCTATCGGGCATGATGACACTTGAGTGAGCAACCTGTTCTGATTGTCATCACAGCTTGGACCCCGATTTATTGGACTCGCCTTGGCTATGCTTCATTGGTTCTGGCCGGTGATATGGTGTCCATTGAGTATAGGACATTGGATGAGTCCTTAGGCGACAGTATGATGTCTCATGCTAGCTATTTTATTTGCCCATACTCGATAGTTTTCGCTGGTGATATGGTGTCTATCGAGCATGATGTCATGGAATGAACATATCGTAAGGCCTCATCTCATCAACGTCACTGTTTGGCCCGATTAATTGGACTCGCCTTGGCTATGCTTTATTGGTTCTAGCCGGTGATATGGTGGCCATCGAGTATAACGATATTGGATGAGCCAATAGGCGACGATATCATGTCTTATAGTAGCTCCAATGCTTGTTCATACTCGATGGTTCTTGCTGGTGATACGGTGTCTATCGAGCATGATGACATTTGATTGAGCAACCTATTCTGATTGTCATCACAGCTCGGCCCCCAATTTATTGGACTCGCCTTGTCTATGCTTCGTTGGTTCTAGCCGGTGGTATGATGTCTATTGAGTATATGACATTGGACGAGTCATTAGGCAACAATATGATGTCTCATGGTAGCTCTATTATTTGTCCATACTCGATAGTTCTCGCTGGTGATAAGGTGTCTATCGAGCATGATGACATTGAATGAGCATCTCATAAGGCCTCATCTCATCGATGTCACAGTTTGGCTCGATTAATTGGACTCGTCTTGTCTATGCTTCATTGGTTCTAGCCGGTGATATGGTGGCCATCGGGTATAACGATATTGGACGAGCCAATAGGCGACGATATGATGTCTTATAGTAGCTCCAGTGCTTGTTCATACTCGATGGTTCTTGCTGGTGATACGGTGTCTATCGAGCATGATGACATTTGAGTGAGCAACCTGTTCTGATTGTCGTCACAGCTCGGCCCCCAATTTATTGGACTCGCCTTGTCTATGCTTCGTTGGTTCTAGCCGGTGATAGGATGTCTATTGATTATATGACATTGGACGAGTCATTAGGCAAAATATGATGTCCCATGGTAGCTCTATTATTTGTCCATACTCGATAGTTCTCGCTGGAGATAAGGTGTCTATCGAGCATTATGACATTGAATGAGCATCTCGTAAGGCCTCATCTCATTGACGTCACGGTTTGGCCCAATTGATTGGCCTCGCCTTGTCCATACTTTCTTGGTTCTAGCCGGTGATACGGTGGTCATCGAGTATAATGACAATGGACGAGCCACTAGGCGACGATATGATGTCTTACGGCAGTTCCATTCCTTTTCCATACTCGATGGTTCTCACTGGTGATACGGTGTCTATCGAGCATGATGACACTTGAGTGAGAAACCTGTTCTCATTGTTATCACAGCTTTGTTGGTTCTAGCTGGTGATACAGTGGCCATCGAGTATTACAACATTGGAGGAGCCATTAGGCGACAATATGATGTCTTACGGTAGCTCCACTGCTTCTCCATACTCGATGGTTCTCGCTGGTGATACGGTGTGTATCGGGCATGATGACACTTGAGTGAGCAACCTGTTCTGATTGTCGTCACAGCTTGGCCCCCGATTTATTGGACTCGCCTTTGCTATGCTTCATTGGTTCTGGCCGGTGATATGGTGTCCATTGAGTATACGACATTGGACGAGTCCTTAGGTGACAGTATGATGTCTCATGGTAGCTCTTTTATTTGCCCATACTCGATAGTTTTCGCTGGTGATATGGTGTCTATCGAGCATGATGTCATGGAATGAACATCTCGTAAGGCCTCATCTCATCGACGTCACTGTTTGGCCCGATTAATTGGACTCGCCTTGTCTATGCTTTGTTGGTTCTAGCCGGTGATACGGTGGCCATCGAGTATAACGATATTGGACGAGCCAATAGGCGACGATATGATGTCTTATAGTAGCTCCAGTGCTTGTTCATACTCGATGGTTCTCGCTGGTGATACGGTGTCTGTCGAGCATGATGACACTTGAGTGAGCAACCTGCTCTCATTGTTGTCACAGCTTGGCCCCCGATTTATTAGACTCGCCTTGGCTATGCTTCGTTGGTTCTAGCCGGTGATACGGTGAGTATACATCATTGGACGTGTCATTAGGCGACAATATGATGTCTCATGGTAGCTCTATTTTTTGTCCATACTCGATAGTTCTCGCTGGTGATAAGGTGTCTATTGAGCATGATGACATTGAATGAGCATCTCGTAAGGCCTGATCTCATCAACGTCACGGTTTGGCCAGATTAATTGGGCTCACATTGTCTATGCTTTGTTGGTTCTAGCTAGTGATATAGTGGCCATCGAGTATAACAACATTGGAGGAGCCATTAGGCGACAATATGATGTCTTACGGTAGCTCCACTACTTCTCCATACTTGATGGTTCTTGCTGGTGATACGGTGTCTATCGGGCATGATGACACTTGAGTGAGCAACCTGTTCTGATTGTCATCACAGCTTGGCCCCCGATTTATTGGACTCGCCTTGGCTATGCTTCATTGGTTCTAGCCGGTGATATGGTGTCCATTGAGTATACGACATTGGATGAGTCCTTAGGCGACAGTATGATGTCTCATGCTAGCTCTTTTATTTGCCCATACTCGATAGTTCTCGCTGGTAATATGGTGTCTATCGAGCCTGATGTCATGGAATGAACATATCGTAAGGCCTGATCTCATCGACGTCACTGTTTGGCCCGATTAATTGGACTCGCCTTGGCTATGCTTTGTTGGTTCTAGCTAGTGATACAGTGGCCATCGAGTATTACAACATTGGAGGAGCCATTAGGCGACAATATGATGTCTTACGGTAGCTCCACTGCTTCTCCATACTCGATGGTTCTCGCTGGTGATACGGTGTCTATCGGGCATGATGACACTTGAGTGAGCAACCAGTTCTGATTGTCGTCACAGCTTGGCCCCCGATTTATTGGACTCGCCTTGGCTATGCTTCATTGGTTCTGGCCGGTGATATGGTATCCATTGAGTATACGACATTGGATGAGTCCTTAGGCGACAGTATGATGTCTCATGCTAGCTCTTTTATTTGCCCATACTCGATAGTTCTCGCTGGTGATATGGTGTCTATCGAGCCTGATGTCATGGAATGAACATATCGTAAGGCATGATCTCATCGACGTCACTGTTTGGCCCGATTAATTGGACTCGCCTTGGCTATGCTTTGTTGGTTCTAGCTAGTGATACAGTGGCCATCGAGTATTACAACATTGGAGGAGCCATTAGGCGACAATATGATGTCTTACGGTAGCTCCACTGCTTCTCCATACTCGATGGTTCTCGCTGGTGATACGGTGTGTATCGGGCATGATGACACTTGAGTGAGCAACCTGTTCTGATTGTCGTCACAGCTTGGCCCCCGATTTATTGGACTCGCCTTTGCTATGCTTCATTGGTTCTGGCCGGTGATATGGTGTCCATTGAGTATACGACATTGGACGAGTCCTTAGGTGACAGTATGATGTCTCATGGTAGCTCTTTTATTTGCCCATACTCGATAGTTTTCGCTGGTGATATGGTGTCTATCGAGCATGATGTCATGGAATGAACATCTCGTAAGGCCTCATCTCATCGACGTCACTGTTTGGCCCGATTAATTGGACTCGCCTTGTCTATGCTTTGTTGGTTCTAGCCGGTGATACGGTGGCCATCGAGTATAACGATATTGGACGAGCCAATAGGCGACGATATGATGTCTTATAGTAGCTCCAGTGCTTGTTCATACTCGATGGTTCTCGCTGGTGATACGGTGTCTGTAGAGCATGATGACACTTGAGTGAGCAACCTGCTCTCATTGTTGTCACAGCTTGGCCCCCGATTTATTGGACTCGCCTTGGCTATGCTTCGTTGGTTCTAGCCGGTGATACGGTGAGTATACATCATTGGACGTGTCATTAGGCGACAATATGATGTCTCATGGTAGCTCTATTTTTTGTCCATACTCGATAGTTCTCGCTGGTGATAAGGTGTCTATTGAGCATGATGACATTGAATGAGCATCTCGTAAGGCCTGATCTCATCAACGTCACGGTTTGGCCAGATTAATTGGGCTCACATTGTCTATGCTTTGTTGGTTCTAGCTAGTGATATAGTGGCCATCGAGTATAACAACATTGGAGGAGCCATTAGGCGACAATATGATGTCTTACGGTAGCTCCACTACTTCTCCATACTTGATGGTTCTCGCTGGTGATACGGTGTCTATCGGGCATGATGACACTTGAGTGAGCAACCTGTTCTGATTGTCATCACAGCTTGGCCCCCGATTTATTGGACTCGCCTTGGCTATGCTTCATTGGTTCTAGCCGGTGATATGGTGTCCATTGAGTATACGACATTGGATGAGTCCTTAGGCGACAGTATGATGTCTCATGCTAGCTCTTTTATTTGCCCATACTCGATAGTTCTCGCTGATAATATGGTGTCTATCGAGCCTGATGTCATGGAATGAACATATCGTAAGGCCTGATCTCATCGACGTCACTGTTTGGCCCGATTAATTGGACTCGCCTTGGCTATGCTTTGTTGGTTCTAGCTAGTGATACAGTGGCCATCGAGTATTACAACATTGGAGGAGCCATTAGGCGACAATATGATGTCTTACGGTAGCTCCACTGCTTCTCCATACTCGATGGTTCTCGCTGGTGATACGGTGTCTATCGGGCATGATGACACTTGAGTGAGCAACCTGTTCTGATTGTCGTCACAGCTTGGCCCCCGATTTATTGGACTCGCCTTTGCTATGCTTCATTGGTTCTGGCCGGTGATATGGTGTCCATTGAGTATACGACATTGGACGAGTCCTTAGGTGACAGTATGATGTCTCATGGTAGCTCTTTTATTTGCCCATACTCGATAGTTTTCGCTGGTGATATGGTGTCTATCGAGCATGATGTCATGGAACGAACATCTCGTAAGGCCTCATCTCATCGACGTCACTCTTTGGCCCGATTAATTGGACTCGCCTTGTGTATGCTTTGTTGGTTCTAGCCGGTGATACGGTGGCCATCGAGTATAACGATATTGGTTGAGCCAATAGGCGACGATATGATGTCTTATAGTAGCTCCAGTGCTTATTCATACTCGATGGTTCTCGCTGGTGATACGGTGTCTGTCGAGCATGATGACACTTGAGTGAGCAACCTGTTCTCATTGTTGTCATAGCTTGGCCCCCGATTTATTGGACTCGCCTTGGCTATGCTTTGGTGGTTCTAGCCGGTGATACGGTGAGTATACGTCATTGGACGTGTCATTAGGAGACAATATGATGTCTCATGGTAGCTCTATTTTTTGTCCATACTCGATAGTTCTCGCTGGTGATAAGGTGTCTACTGAGCATGATGACATTGAATGAGCATCTCGTAAGGCCTGGTCTCATCAACATCACGGTTTGGCCAGATTAATGGGGCTCACATTGTCTATGCTTTGTTGGTTCTAGCTAGTGATATAGTGGCCATCGAGTATAACAACATTGGAGGAGCCATTAGGCGACAATATGATATCTTACGGTAGCTCCACTACTTCTCCATACTTGATGGTTCTCGCTGGTGATACGGTGTCTATCGAGCTTGATGACACTTGAGTGAGCAACCTGTTCTGATTGTCATCACAGCTTCGCCCCCGATTTATTGGACTCGTCTTGGCTATGCTTCATTGGTTCTGGCCGGTGATATGGTGTCCATTGAGTATACGACATTGGATGAGTCCTTAGGCGACAGTATGATGTCTCATGGTAGCTCTTTTATTTGCCCATACTCGATAGTTTTCGCTGGTGATATGGTGTCTATCGAGCATGATGTCATGGAATGAACATCTCGTAAGGCCTCATCTCATCGACGTGACTGTTTGGCCCGATTAATTGGACTCGCCTTGTCTATGCTTTGTTGGTTCTAGCCGGTGATATGGTGGCCATCGAGTATAACGATATTGGACGAGCCAATAGGCGATGATATGATGTCTTATAGTAGCTCCAGTGCTTGTTCATACTCGATGGTTCTTGCTGGTGATACGGTGTCTATCGAGCATGATGACATTTGAGTGAGCAACCTGTTCTTATTGTCGTCACAGCTCGGCCCCCAATTTATTGGACTCGCCTTGTCTATGCTTCGTTGGTTCTAGCCGGTGATAGGATGCCTATTGATTATATGACATTGGACGAGTCATTAGGCAACAATATGATGTCTCATGGTAGCTGTATTATTTGTCCATACTCGATAGTTCTCGCTGGTGATAAGGTGTCTATTGAGCATGATGACATTGAATGAGCATCTCGTAAGGCCTCATCTCATCGACGTCACGGTTTGGCCCAATTGATTGGCCTCGCCTTGTTCATACTTTCTTGGTTCTAGCCGGTGATACGGTGGTCATCGGGTATAATGACAATGGACGAGCCACTAGGCGACGATATGATGTCTTACGGTAGCTCCACTACTTCTCCATACTTGATGGTTCTCGCTGGTGATACGGTGTCTATCGAGCATGATGACACTTGAGTGAGCAACCTGTTCTCAATGTTGTCAAAGCTTGGCCCCCGATTTATTGGACTCGCCTTGGCTATGCTTCGTTGGTTCTAGCCGGTGATACGGTGAGTATACGTCATTGGACGTGTCATTAGGCGACAATATGATGTCTCATGGTAGCTCTATTTTTTGTCCATACTCGATAGTTCTCGCTGGTGATACGGTGTCTATTGAGCATGATGACATTGAATGAGCATCTCGTAAGGCCTCATCTCATCGACGTCACGGTTTGGCCCAATTGATTGGCCTCGCCTTGTTCATACTTTCTTGGTTCTAGCCGGTGATACGGTGGTCATCGGGTATAATGACAATGGACGAGCCACTAGGCGACGAGATGATGTCTTACGGCAGTTCCATTCCTTTTCCATACTCGATGGTTCTCGCTGGTGATACGGTGTCTATCGAGCATGATGACACTTGAGTGAGCAACCTGTTCTCATTGTTGTCACAGCTTGGCCCCCGATTTATTGGACTCGCCTTGGCTATGCTTTGTTGGTTCTAGCCGGTGATACGGTGAGTATACGTCATTGGACATGTCATTAGGCGACAATATGATGTTTCATGGCAGCTCTATTTTTTGTCCATACTCGATAGTTCTCGCTGGTGATAAGGTGTCTATTGAGCATGATGACATTGAATGAGCATCACGTAAGGCCTGATCTCATCAACGTCACGGTTTGGCCAGATTAATTGGGCTCACATTGTCTATGCTTTGTTGGTTCTAGCTAGTGATATAGTGGCCATCGAGTATAACAACATTGGAGGAGCCATTAGCAGACAATATGATGTCTTACGGTAGCTCCACTACTTCTCCATACTTGATGGTTCTCGCTGGTGATACGGTGTCTATCGGGCATGATGACACTTGAGTGAGTAACCTGTTCTGATTGTCATCACAGCTTGGCCCCCGATTTATTGGACTCGCCTTGGCTATGCTTCATTGGTTCTGGCCGGTGATATGGTGTCCATTGAGTATACGACATTGGATGAGTCCTTAGGCGATAGTATGATGTCTCATGCTAGCTCTTTTATTTGCCCATACTCGATAGTTTTCGCTAGTGATATGGTGTCTATCGAGCATGATGTCATGGAATGAACATCTCTTAAGGCCTCATCTCATCGACGTCACTGTTTGGCCCGATTAATTGGACTCGCCTTGTCTATGCTTTGTTGGTTCTAGCCGGTGATACGGTGGCCATCGAGTATAACGGTATTGGACGAGCCAATAGGCGACGATATGATGTCTTATAGTAGCTCAAGTGCTTGTTCATACTCGATGGTTCTTGCTAGTGATACGGTGTCTATCGAGCATGATGACATTTGAGTGAGCAACCTGTTCTTATTGTCGTCACAGCTCGGCCCCTAATTTATTGGACTCGCCTTGTCTATGCTTCGTTGGTTCTAGCCGGTGATAGGATGTCTATTGATTATATGACATTGGACGAGTCATTAGGCGACAATATGATGTCTCATGGTAGCTCTATTATTTGTCCATACTCGATAGTTCTCCCTGGTGATACGGTGTCTATTGAGCATGATGACATTGAATGAGCATCTCGTAAGGCCTCATCTCATCGACGTCACGGTTTGGCCCAATTGATTGGCCTCGCCTTGTTCATACTTTCTTGGTTCTAGCCGGTGATACGGTGGTCATCGGGTATAATGACAATGAACGAGCCACTAGGCGACGATATGATGTCTTACGGCAGTTCCATTCCTTTTCCATACTCGATGGTTCTCGCTGGTGATACGGTGTCTATCGAGCATGATGACACTTGAGTGAGCAACCTGTTCTCATTGTTGTCACAGCTTGGCCCCCGATTTATTGGACTCGCCTTGGCTATGCTTTGTTGGTTCTAGCCGGTGATACGGTGAGTATACGTCATTGGACGTGTCATTAGGAGACAATATGATGTCTCATGGTAGCTCTATTTTTTGTCCATACTCGATAGTTCTCGCTGGTGATAAGGTGTCTAGTGAGCATGATGACATTGAATGAGCATCTCGTAAGGCCTGATCTCATCAACGTCACGGTTTGGCCAGATTAATTGGGCTCACATTGTCTATGCTTTGTTGGTTCTAGCTAGTGATATAGTGGCCATCGAGTATAATAACATTGGAGGAGCCATTAGGCGAGAATATGATGTCTTACGGTAGCTCCACTGCTTCTCCATACTCGATGGTTCTCGCTGGTGATACAGTGTCTATCGGGCATGATGACACTTGAGTGAGCAACCTGTTCTGATTGTCGTCACAGCTTGGCCCCCGATTTATTGGACTCGCCTTGGCTATGCTTCATTGGTTCTGGCCGGTGATATGGTGTCCATTGAGTATACGACATTGGAGGAGTCCTTAGGCGATAGTATGATGTCTCATGCTAGCTCTTTTATTTGCCCATACTCGATAGTTTTCGCTGGTGATATGGTGTCTATCGAGCATGATGTCATGGAATGAACATCTCGTAAGGCCTCATCTCATCGACGTCACTGTTTGGCCCGATTAATTGGACTCGCCTTGTCTATGCTTTGTTGGTTCTAGCCGGTGATACGGTGGCCATCGAGTATAACGATATTGGACGAGCCAATAGGCGACGATATGATGTCTTAAAGTAGCTCAAGTGCTTGTTCATACTCGATGGTTCTTGCTGGTGATACGGTGTCTATCGAGCATGATGACATTTGAGTGAGCAACCTGTTCTTATTGTCGTCACAGCTCGGCCCCCAATTTATTGGACTCGCCTTGTCTATGCTTCGTTGGTTCTAGCCGGTGATAGGATGTCTATTGATTATATGACATTGGACGAGTCATTAGGCGACAATATGATGTCTCATGGTAGCTCTATTATTTGTCCATACTCGATAGTTCTCGCTGGTCATACGGTGTCTATTGAGCATGATGACATTGAATGAGCATCTCGTAAGGCCCCATCTCATCGACGTCACGGTTTGGCCCAATTGATTGGCCTCGCCTTGTTCATACTTTCTTGGTTCTAGCCGGTGATACGGTGGTCATCGGGTATAATGACAATGGACGAGCCACTAGGCGACGATATGATGTGTTACGGCAGTTCCATTCCTTTTCCATACTCGATGGTTCTCGCTGGTGATACGGTGTCTATCGAGCATGATGACACTTGAGTGAGCAACCTGTTCTCATTGTTGTCACAGCTTGGCCCCCGATTTATTGGACTCGCCTTGTCTATGCTTTGGTGGTTCTAGCCGGTGGTATGGTGAGTATACGTCATTGGACGTGTCATTAGGCGACAATATGATGTCTCATGGTAGCTCTATTTTTTGTCCATACTCAATAGTTCTCGCTGGTGATAAGGTGTCTATTGAGCATGATGACATTGAATGAGCATCTCGTAAGGCCTGATCTCATCAACGTCACGGTTTGGCTAGATTAATTGGGCTCACATTGTCTATGCTTTGTTGGTTCTAGCTAGTGATATAGTGGCCATCGAGTATAACAACATTGGAGGACCATTAGGTGACAATATGATGTCTTACGGTAGCTCCACTACTTCTCCATACTTGATGGTTCTCGCTGGTGATACGGTGTCTATCGGGCATGATGACACTTGAGTGAGTAACCTGTTCTGATTGTCGTCACAGCTTGGCCCCCGATTTATTGGACTCGCCTTTGCTATGCCTCATTGGTTCTGGCCGGTGATATGGTGTCCATTGGGTATACGACATTGGAGGAGTCCTTAGGCGACAGTATTATGTCTCATGGTAGCTCTTTTATTTGCCCATACTCGATAGTTTTCGCTGGTGATATGGTGTCTATCGAGCATGATGTCATGGAATGAACATCTCGTAAGGCCTCATCTCATCGACGTCACTGTTTGGCCCGATTAATTGGACTCGCCTTGTCTATGCTTTGTTGGTTCTAGCCGGTGATACGGTGGCCATCGAGTATAACGATATTGGACGAGCCAATAGGCGACGATATGATGTCTTATAGTAGCTCAAGTACTTGTTCATACTCGATGGTTCTTGCTGGTGATACGGTGTCTATCGAGCATGATGACATTTGAGTGAGCAACCTGTTCTTATTGTCGTCACAGCTCGGCCCCCAATTTATTGGACTCGCCTTGTCTATGCTTCGTTGGTTCTAGCCGGTGATAGGATGTCTATTGATTATATGACATTGGACGAGTCATTAGGCGACAATATGATGTCTCATGGTAGCTCTATTATTTGTCCATACTCGATAGTTCTCGCTGGTCATACGGTGTCTATTGAGCATGATGACATTGAATGAGCATCTCGTAAGGCCCCATCTCATCGACGTCACGGTTTGGCCCAATTGATTGGCCTCGCCTTGTTCATACTTTCTTGGTTCTAGCCGGTGATACGGTGGTCATCGGGTATAATGACAATGGACGAGCCACTAGGCGACGATATGATGTGTTACGGCAGTTCCATTCCTTTTCCATACTCGATGGTTCTCGCTGGTGATACGGTGTCTATCGAGCATGATGACACGTGAGTGAGCAACCTGTTCTCATTGTTGTCAAAGCTTGGCCCCCGATTTATTGGACTCGCCTTGGCTATGCTTCGTTGGTTCTAGCCGGTGATACGGTGAGTATACGTCATTGGACGTGTCATTAGGCGACAATATGATGTCTCATGGTAGCTCTATTTTTTGTCCATACTCGATAGTTCTCGCTGGTGATACGGTGTCAATTGAGCATGATGACATTGAATGAGCATCTCGTAAGGCCTCATCTCATCAACGTCACGGTTTGGCCAGATTAATTGGGCTCACATTGTCTATGCTTTGTTGGTTCTAGCTAGTGATATAGTGGCCATCGAGTATAACAACATTGGAGGACCATTAGGTGACAATATGATGTCTTACGGTAGCTCCACTACTTCTCCATACTTGATGGTTCTCGCTGGTGATACGGTGTCTATCGGGCATGATGACACTTGAGTGAGTAACCTGTTCTGATTGTCGTCACAGCTTGGCCCCCGATTTATTGGACTCGCCTTTGCTATGCCTCATTGGTTCTGGCCGGTGATATGGTGTCCATTGGGTATACGACATTGGAGGAGTCCTTAGGCGACAGTATTATGTCTCATGGTAGCTCTTTTATTTGCCCATACTCGATAGTTTTCGCTGGTGATATGGTGTCTATCGAGCATGATGTCATGGAATGAACATCTCGTAAGGCCTCATCTCATCGACGTCACTGTTTGGCCCGATTAATTGGACTCGCCTTGTCTATGCTTTGTTGGTTCTAGCCGGTGATACGGTGGCCATCGAGTATAACGATATTGGACGAGCCAATAGGCGATGATATGATGTCTTATAGTAGCTCCAGTGCTTGTTCATACTCGATGGTTCTTGCTGGTGATACGGTGTCTATCGAGCATGATGACATTTGAGTGAGCAACCTGTTCTTATTGTCGTCACAGCTCGGCCCCCAATTTATTGGACTCGCCTTGTCTATGCTTCGTTGGTTCTAGCCGGTGATAGGATGCCTATTGATTATATGACATTGGACGAGTCATTAGGCGACAATATGATGTCTCATGGTAGCTGTATTATTTGTCCATACTCGATAGTTCTCGCTGGTGATAAGGTGTCTATTGAGCATGATGACATTGAATGAGCATCTCGTAAGGCCTCATCTCATCGACGTCACGGTTTGGCCCAATTGATTGGCCTCGCCTTGTTCATACTTTCTTGGTTCTAGCCGGTGATACGGTGGTCATCGGGTATAATGACAATGGACGAGCCACTAGGCGACGATATGATGTCTTACGGTAGCTCCACTACTTCTCCATACTTGATGGTTCTCGCTGGTGATACGGTGTCTATCGAGCATGATGACACTTGAGTGAGCAACCTGTTCTCATTGTTGTCAAAGCTTGGCCCCCGATTTATTGGACTCGCCTTGGCTATGCTTCGTTGGTTCTAGCCGGTGATACGGTGAGTATACGTCATTGGACGTGTCATTAGGCGACAATATGATGTCTCATGGTAGCTCTATTTTTTGTCCATACTCGATAGTTCTCGCTGGTGATACGGTGTCTATTGAGCATGATGACATTGAATGAGCATCTCGTAAGGCCTCATCTCATCGACGTCACGGTTTGGCCCAATTGATTGGCCTCGCCTTGTTCATACTTTCTTGGTTCTAGCCGGTGATACGGTGGTCATCGGGTATAATGACAATGGACGAGCCACTAGGCGACGATATGATGTCTTACGGTAGCTCCACTACATCTCCATACTTGATGGTTCTCGCTGGTGATACGGTGTCTATCGAGCATGATGACACTTGAGTGAGCAACCTGTTCTCATTGTTGTCAAAGCTTGGCCCCCGATTTATTGGACTCGCCTTGGCTATGCTTCGTTGGTTCTAGTCGGTAATACGGTGAGTATACGTCATTGGACGTGTCATTAGGCGACAATATGATGTCTCATGGTAGCTCTATTTTTTGTCCATACTCGATAGTTCTCGCTGGTGATACGGTGTCTATTGAGCATGATGACATTGAATGAGCATCTCGTAAGGCCTCATCTCATCGACGTCACGGTTTGGCCCAATTGATTGGCCTCGCCTTGTTCATACTTTCTTGGTTCTAGCCGGTGATACGGTGGTCATCGGGTATAATGACAATGGACGAGCCACTAGGCGACGAGATGATGTCTTATGGCAGTTCCATTCCTTTTCCATACTCGATGGTTCTCGCTGGTGATACGGTGTCTATCGAGCATGATGACACTTGAGTGAGCAACCTGTTCTCATTGTTGTCACAGCTTGGCCCCCGATTTATTGGACTCGCCTTGGCTATGCTTTGTTGGTTCTAGCCGGTGATACGGTGAGTATACGTCATTGGACATGTCATTAGGCGACAATATGATGTTTCATGGCAGCTCTATTTTTTGTCCATACTCGATAGTTCTCGCTGGTGATAAGGTGTCTATTGAGCATGATGACATTGAATGAGCATCACGTAAGGCCTGATCTCATCAACGTCACGGTTTGGCCAGATTAATTGGGCTCACATTGTCTATGCTTTGTTGGTTCTAGCTAGTGATATAGTGGCCATCGAGTATAACAACATTGGAGGAGCCATTAGGCGACAATATGATGTCTTACGGTAGCTCCTCTACTTCTCCATACTTGATGGTTCTCGCTGGTGATACGGTGTCTATCGGGCATGATGACACTTGAGTGAGTAACCTGTTCTGATTGTCATCACAGCTTGGCCCCCGATTTATTGGACTCGCCTTGGCTATGCTTCATTGGTTCTGGCCGGTGATATGGTGTCCATTGAGTATACGACATTGGATGAGTCCTTAGGCGATAGTATGATGTCTCATGCTAGCTCTTTTATTTGCCCATACTCGATAGTTTTCGCTAGTGATATGGTGTCTATCGAGCATGATGTCATGGAATGAACATCTCGTAAGGCCTCATCTCATCGACGTCACTGTTTGGCCCGATTAATTGGACTCGCCTTGTCTATGCTTTGTTGGTTCTAGCCGGTGATACGGTGGCCATCGAGTATAACGGTATTGGACGAGCCAATAGGCGACGATATGATGTCTTATAGTAGCTCAAGTGCTTGTTCATACTCGATGGTTCTTGCTAGTGATACGGTGTCTATCGAGCATGATGACATTTGAGTGAGCAACCTGTTCTTATTGTCGTCACAGCTCGGCCCCCAATTTATTGGACTCGCCTTGTCTATGCTTCGTTGGTTCTAGCCGGTGATAGGATGTCTATTGATTATATGACATTGGACGAGTCATTAGGCGACAATATGATGTCTTATGGTAGCTCTATTATTTGTCCATACTCGATAGTTCTCCCTGGTGATACGGTGTCTATTGAGCATGATGACATTGAATGAGCATCTCGTATGGCCTCATCTCATCGACGTCACGGTTTGGACCAATTGATTGGCCTCGCCTTGTTCATACTTTCTTGGTTCTAGCCGGTGATACGGTGGTCATCGGGTATAATGACAATGGACGAGCCACTAGGCGACGATATGATGTCTTAGGGCAGTTCCATTCCTTTTCCATACTCGATGGTTCTCGCTGGTGATACGGTGTCTATCGAGCATGATGACACTTGAGTGAGCAACCTGTTCTCATTGTTGTCACAGCTTGGCCCCCGATTTATTGGACTCGCCTTGTCTATGCTTTGGTGGTTCTAGCCGGTGATACGGTGAGTATACGTCATTGGACGTGTCATTAGGCGACAATATGATGTCTCATGGTAGCTCTATTTTTTGTCCATACTCGATAGTTCTCGCTGGTGATAAGGTGTCTATTGAGCATGATGACATTGAATGAGCATCTCGTAAGGCCTGATCTCATCAACGTCACGGTTTGGCCAGATTAATTGGGCTCACATTGTCTATGCTTTGTTGGTTCTAGCTAGTGATATAGTGGCCATCGAGTATAACAACATTGGAGGACCATTAGGTGACAATATGATGTCTTACGGTAGCTCCACTACTTCTCCATACTTGATGGTTCTCGCTGGTGATACGGTGTCTATCGGGCATGATGACACTTGAGTGAGCAACCTGTTCTGATTGTCATCATAGCTTGGCCCCCGATTTATTGGACTCGCCTTGGCTATGCTTCATTGGTTTTGGCCGGTGATATGGTGTCCATCGAGTATACGACATTGGAGGAGTCCTTAGGCGATAGTATGATGTCTCATGCTAGCTCTTTTATTTGCCCATACTCGATAGTTTTCGCTGGTGATATGGTGTCTATCGAGCATGATGTCATGGAATGAACATCTCGTAAGGCCTCATCTCATCGACGTCACTGTTTGGCCCGATTAATTGGACTCGCCTTGTCTATGCTTTGTTGGTTCTAGCCGGTGATACGGTGGCCATCGAGTATAACGATATTGGACGAGCCAATAGGCGACGATATGATGTCTTATAGTAGCTCAAGTGCTTGTTCATACTCGATGGTTCTTGCTGGTGATACGGTGTCTATCGAGCATGATGACATTTGAGTGAGCAACCTGTTCTTATTGTCGTCACAGCTCGGCCCCCAATTTATTGGACTCGCCTTGTCTATGCTTCGTTGGTTCTAGCCGGTGATAGGATGTCTATTGATTATATGACATTGGACGAGTCATTAGGCGACAATATGATGTCTCATGGTAGCTCTATTATTTGTCCATACTCGATAGTTCTCGCTGGTGATACGGTGTCTATTGAGCATGATGACATTGAATGAGCATCTCGTAAGGCCCCATCTCATCGACGTCACGGTTTGGCCCAATTGATTGGCCTCGCCTTGTTCATACTTTCTTGGTTCTAGCCGGTGATACGGTGGTCATCGGGTATAATGACAATGGACGAGCCACTAGGCGACGATATGATGTGTTACGGCAGTTCCATTCCTTTTCCATACTCGATGGTTCTCGCTGGTGATACGGTGTCTATCGAGCATGATGACACTTGAGTGAGCAACCTGTTCTCATTGTTGTCACAGCTTGGCCCCCGATTTATTGGACTCGCCTTGTCTATGCTTTGGTGGTTCTAGCCGGTGGTATGGTGAGTATACGTCATTGGACGTGTCATTAGGCGACAATATGATGTCTCATGGTAGCTCTATTTTTTGTCCATACTCAATAGTTCTCGCTGGTGATAAGGTGTCTATTGAGCATGATGACATTGAATGAGCATCTCGTAAGGCCTGATCTCATCAACGTCACGGTTTGGCCAGATTAATTGGGCTCACATTGTCTATGCTTTGTTGGTTCTAGCTAGTGATATAGTGGCCATCGAGTATAACAACATTGGAGGACCATTAGGTGACAATGTGATGTCTTACGGTAGCTCCACTACTTCTCCATACTTGATGGTTCTCGCTGGTGATACGGTGTCTATCGGGCATGATGACACTGGAGTGAGTAACCTGTTCTGATTGTCGTCACAGCTTGGCCCCCGATTTATTGGACTCGCCTTTGCTATGCTTCATTGGTTCTGGCCGGTGATATGGTGTCCATTGGGTATACGACATTGGAGGAGTCCTTAGGCGACAGTATTATGTCTCATGGTAGCTCTTTTATTTGCCCATACTCGATAGTTTTCGCTGGTGATATGGTGTCTATCGAGCATGATGTCATGGAATGAACATCTCGTAAGGCCTCATCTCATCGACGTCACTGTTTGGCCCGATTAATTGGACTCGCCTTGTCTATGCTTTGTTGGTTCTAGCCGGTGATACGGTGGCCATCGAGTATAACGATATTGGACGAGCCAATAGGCGATGATATGATGTCTTATAGTAGCTCCAGTGCTTGTTCATACTCGATGGTTCTTGCTGGTGATACGGTGTCTATCGAGCATGATGACATTTGAGTGAGCAACCTGTTCTTATTGTCGTCACAGCTCGGCCCCCAATTTATTGGACTCGCCTTGTCTATGCTTCGTTGGTTCTAGCCGGTGATAGGATGCCTATTGATTATATGACATTGGACGAGTCATTAGGCGACAATATGATGTCTCATGGTAGCTGTATTATTTGTCCATACTCGATAGTTCTCGCTGGTGATAAGGTGTCTATTGAGCATGATGACATTGAATGAGCATCTCGTAAGGCCTCATCTCATCGACGTCACGGTTTGGCCCAATTGATTGGCCTCGCCTTGTTCATACTTTCTTGGTTCTAGCCGGTGATACGGTGGTCATCGGGTATAATGACAATGGACGAGCCACTAGGTGACGATATGATGTCTTACGGTAGCTCCACTACTTCTCCATACTTGATGGTTCTCGCTGGTGATACGGTGTCTATCGAGCATGATGACACTTGAGTGAGCAACCTGTTCTCATTGTTGTCAAAGCTTGGCCCCCGATTTATTGGACTCGCCTTGGCTATGCTTCGTTGGTTCTAGCCGGTGATACGGTGAGTATACGTCATTGGACGTGTCATTAGGCGACAATATGATGTCTCATGGTAGCTCTATTTTTTGTCCATACTCGATAGTTCTCGCTGGTGATACGGTGTCTATTGAGCATGATGACATTGAATGAGCATCTCGTAAGGCCTCATCTCATCGACGTCACGGTTTGGCCCAATTGATTGGCCTCGCCTTGTTCATACTTTCTTGGTTCTAGCCGGTGATACGGTGGTCATCGGGTATAATGACAATGGACGAGCCACTAGGCGACGATATGATGTCTTACGGTAGCTCCACTACATCTCCATACTTGATGGTTCTCGCTGGTGATACGGTGTCTATCGAGCATGATGACACTTGAGTGAGCAACCTGTTCTCATTGTTGTCAAAGCTTGGCCCCCGATTTATTGGACTCGCCTTGGCTATGCTTCGTTGGTTCTAGTCGGTAATACGGTGAGTATACGTCATTGGACGTGTCATTAGGCGACAATATGATGTCTCATGGTAGCTCTATTTTTTGTCCATACTCGATAGTTCTCGCTGGTGATACGGTGTCTATTGAGCATGATGACATTGAATGAGCATCTCGTAAGGCCTCATCTCATCGACGTCACGGTTTGGCCCAATTGATTGGCCTCGCCTTGTTCATACTTTCTTGGTTCTAGCCGGTGATACGGTGGTCATCGGGTATAATGACAATGGACGAGCCACTAGGCGACGAGATGATGTCTTATGGCAGTTCCATTCCTTTTCCATACTCGATGGTTCTCGCTGGTGATACGGTGTCTATCGAGCATGATGACACTTGAGTGAGCAACCTGTTCTCATTGTTGTCACAGCTTGGCCCCCGATTTATTGGACTCGCCTTGGCTATGCTTTGTTGGTTCTAGCCGGTGATACGGTGAGTATACGTCATTGGACATGTCATTAGGCGACAATATGATGTTTCATGGCAGCTCTATTTTTTGTCCATACTCGATAGTTCTCGCTGGTGATAAGGTGTCTATTGAGCATGATGACATTGAATGAGCATCACGTAAGGCCTGATCTCATCAACGTCACGGTTTGGCCAGATTAATTGGGCTCACATTGTCTATGCTTTGTTGGTTCTAGCTAGTGATATAGTGGCCATCGAGTATAACAACATTGGAGGAGCCATTAGGCGACAATATGATGTCTTACGGTAGCTCCTCTACTTCTCCATACTTGATGGTTCTCGCTGGTGATACGGTGTCTATCGGGCATGATGACACTTGAGTGAGTAACCTGTTCTGATTGTCATCACAGCTTGGCCCCCGATTTATTGGACTCGCCTTGGCTATGCTTCATTGGTTCTGGCCGGTGATATGGTGTCCATTGAGTATACGACATTGGATGAGTCCTTAGGCGATAGTATGATGTCTCATGCTAGCTCTTTTATTTGCCCATACTCGATAGTTTTCGCTAGTGATATGGTGTCTATCGAGCATGATGTCATGGAATGAACATCTCGTAAGGCCTCATCTCATCGACGTCACTGTTTGGCCCGATTAATTGGACTCGCCTTGTCTATGCTTTGTTGGTTCTAGCCGGTGATACGGTGGCCATCGAGTATAACGGTATTGGACGAGCCAATAGGCGACGATATGATGTCTTATAGTAGCTCAAGTGCTTGTTCATACTCGATGGTTCTTGCTAGTGATACGGTGTCTATCGAGCATGATGACATTTGAGTGAGCAACCTGTTCTTATTGTCGTCACAGCTCGGCCCCCAATTTATTGGACTCGCCTTGTCTATGCTTCGTTGGTTCTAGCCGGTGATAGGATGTCTATTGATTATATGACATTGGACGAGTCATTAGGCGACAATATGATGTCTCATGGTAGCTCTATTATTTGTCCATACTCGATAGTTCTCCCTGGTGATACGGTGTCTATTGAGCATGATGACATTGAATGAGCATCTCGTATGGCCTCATCTCATCGACGTCACGGTTTGGCCCAATTGATTGGCCTCGCCTTGTTCATACTTTCTTGGTTCTAGCCGGTGATACGGTGGTCATCGGGTATAATGACAATGGACGAGCCACTAGGCGACGATATGATGTCTTACGGCAGTTCCATTCCTTTTCCATACTCGATGGTTCTCGCTGGTGATACGGTGTCTATCGAGCATGATGACACTTGAGTGAGCAACCTGTTCTCATTGTTGTCACAGCTTGGCCCCCGGTTTATTGGACTCGCCTTGTCTATGCTTTGGTGGTTCTAGCCGGTGATACGGTGAGTATACGTCATTGGACGTGTCATTAGGCGACAATATGATGTCTCATGGTAGCTCTATTTTTTGTCCATACTCGATAGTTCTCGCTGGTGATAAGGTGTCTATTGAGCATGATGACATTGAATGAGCATCTCGTAAGGCCTGATCTCATCAACGTCACGGTTTGGCCAGATTAATTGGGCTCACATTGTCTATGCTTTGTTGGTTCTAGCTAGTGATATAGTGGCCATCGAGTATAACAACATTGGAGGACCATTAGGTGACAATATGATGTCTTACGGTAGCTCCACTACTTCTCCATACTTGATGGTTCTCGCTGGTGATACGGTGTCTATCGGGCATGATGACACTTGAGTGAGCAACCTGTTCTGATTGTCATCATAGCTTGGCCCCCGATTTATTGGACTCGCCTTGGCTATGCTTCATTGGTTTTGGCCGGTGATATGGTGTCCATCGAGTATACGACATTGGAGGAGTCCTTAGGCGATAGTATGATGTCTCATGCTAGCTCTTTTATTTGCCCATACTCGATAGTTTTCGCTGGTGATATGGTGTCTATCGAGCATGATGTCATGGAATGAACATCTCGTAAGGCCTCATCTCATCGACGTCACTGTTTGGCCCGATTAATTGGACTCGCCTTGTCTATGCTTTGTTGGTTCTAGCCGGTGATACGGTGGCCATCGAGTATAACGATATTGGACGAGCCAATAGGCGACGATATGATGTCTTATAGTAGCTCAAGTGCTTGTTCATACTCGATGGTTCTTGCTGGTGATACGGTGTCTATCGAGCATGATGACATTTGAGTGAGCAACCTGTTCTTATTGTCGTCACAGCTCGGCCCCCAATTTATTGGACTCGCCTTGTCTATGCTTCGTTGGTTCTAGCCGGTGATAGGATGTCTATTGATTATATGACATTGGACGAGTCATTAGGCGACAATATGATGTCTCATGGTAGCTCTATTATTTGTCCATACTCGATAGTTCTCGCTGGTGATACGGTGTCGATCGAGCATGATGACATTGAATGAGCATCTCGTAAGGCCTCATCTCATCGACGTCACGGTTTGGCCCAATTGATTGGCCTCGCCTTGTTCATACTTTCTTGGTTCTAGCCGGTGATACGGTGGTCATCGGGTATAATGACAATGGACGAGCCACTAGGCGACGATATGATGTCTTACGGCAGTTCCATTCCTTTTCCATACTCGATGGTTCTCGCTGGTGATACGGTGTCTATCGAGCATGATGACACTTGAGTGAGCAACCTGTTCTCATTGTTGTCACAGCTTGGCCCCCGATTTATTGGACTCGCCTTGGCTATGCTTTGGTGGTTCTAGCCGGTGATACGGTGAGTATACGTCATTGGACGTGTCATTAGGCGACAATATGATGTCTCATGGTAGCTCTATTTTTTGTCCATACTCGATAGTTCTCGCTGGTGATAAGGTGTCTATTGAGCATGATGACATTGAATGAGCATCTCGTAAGGCCTGATCTCATCAACGTCATGGTTTGGCCAGATTAATTGGGCTCACATTGTCTATGCTTTGTTGGTTCTAGCTAGTGATATAGTGGCCATCGAGTATAACAACATTGGAGGACCATTAGCTGACAATATGATGTCTTACGGTAGTTCCACTACTTCTCCATACTTGATGGTTCTCGCTGGTGATACGGTGTCTATCGGGCATGATGACACTTGAGTGAGCAACCTGTTCTGATCGTCATCACAGCTTGGCCCCCGATTTATTGGACTCGTCTTGGCTATGCTTCATTGGTTCTGGCCGGTGATATGGTGTCCATCGAGTATACGACATTGGAGGAGTCCTTAGGCGATAGTATGATGTCTCATGCTAGCTCTTTTATTTGCCCATACTCGATAGTTTTCGCTGGTGATATGGTGTCTATCGAGCATGATGTCATGGAATGAACATCTCGTAAGGCCTCATCTCATCGACGTCACTGTTTGGCCCGATTAATTGGACTCGCCTTGTCTATGCTTTGTTGGTTCTAGCCGGTGATACGGTGGCCATCGAGTATAACGATATTGGACGAGCCAATAGGCGACGATATGATGTCTTATAGTAGCTCAAGTACTTGTTCATACTCGATGGTTCTTGCTGGTGATACGGTGTCTATCGAGCATGATGACATTTGAGTGAGCAACCTGTTCTTATTGTCGTCACAGCTCGGCCCTCAATTTATTGGACTCGCCTTGTCTATGCTTCGTTGGTTCTAGCCGGTGATAGGATGTCTATTGATTATATGACATTGGACGAGTCATTAGGCGACAATATGATGTCTCATGGTAGCTCTATTATTTGTCCATACTCGATAGTTCTCGCTGGTGATACGGTGTCGATCGAGCATGATGACATTGAATGAGCATCTCGTAAGGCCTCATCTCATCGACGTCACGGTTTGGCCCAATTGATTGGCCTCGCCTTGTTCATACTTTCTTGGTTCTAGCCGGTGATACGGTGGTCATCGGGTATAATGACAATGGACGAGCCACTAGGCGACGATATGATGTCTTACGGCAGTTCCATTCCTTTTCCATACTCGATGGTTCTCGCTGGTGATACGGTGTCTATCGAGCATGATGACACTTGAGTGAGCAACCTGTTCTCATTGTTGTCACAGCTTGGCCCCCGATTTATTGGACTCGCCTTGGCTATGCTTTGGTGGTTCTAGCCGGTGATACGGTGAGTATACGTCATTGGACGTGTCATTAGGCGACAATATGATGTCTCATGGTAGCTCTATTTTTTGTCCATACTCGATAGTTCTCGCTGGTGATAAGGTGTCTATTGAGCATGATGACATTGAATGAGCATCTCGTAAGGCCTGATCTCATCAACGTCACGGTTTGGCCAGATTAATTGGGCTCACATTGTCTATGCTTTGTTGGTTCTAGCTAGTGATATAGTGGCCATCGAGTATAACAACATTGGAGGAGCCATTAGGCGACAATATGATGTCTTACGGTAGCTCCACTACTTCTCGATACTTGATGGTTCTCGCTGGTGATACGGTGTCTATCGGGCATGATGACACTTGACTGAGCAACCTGTTCTGATTGTCATCACAGCTTGGCCCTCGATTTATTGGACTCGCCTTGGCTATGCTTCATTGGTTCTGGCCGGTGATATGGTGTCCATTGAGTATACGACATTGGATGAGTCCTTAGGCGACAGTATGATGTCTCATGCTAGCTCTTTTATTTGCCCATACTCGATAGTTTTCGCTGGTGATATGGTGTCTATCGAGCCTGATGTCATGGAATGAACATATCGTAAGGCCTGATCTCATCGACGTCACTGCTTGGCCTGATTAATTGGACTCGCCTTGGCTATGCTTTGTTGGTTCTAGCTAGTGATACAGTGGCCATCGAGTATAACAACATTGGAGGAGCCATTAGGCGACAATATGATGTCTTACGGTAGCTCCACTACTTCTCCATACTTGATGGTTCTCGCTGGTGATACGGTGTCTATCGGGCATGATGACACTTGAGTGAGCAACCTGTTCTGATTGTCATCACAGCTTGGCCCCCGATTTATTGGACTCGCCTTGGCTATGCTTCATTGGTTCTAGCCGGTGATAGAATGTCTATTGATTATATGACATTGGACGAGTCATTAGGCGACAATATGATGTCTCATGGTAGCTCTATTATTTGTCCATACTCGATAGTTCTCACTGGTGATAAGGTGTCGATCGAGCATGATGACATTGAATGAGCATCTCGTAAGACCTCATCTCATCGATGTCACGGTTTGGCCCAATTGATTGGCCTCGCCTTGTTCATACTTTCTTGGTTCTAGCCGGTGATACGGTGGTCATCGAGTATAATGACAATGGACAAGCCACTAGGCGACGATATGATGTCTTACGGCAGTTCCATTCCTTTTCCATACTCGATGGTTCTCGCTGGTGATACGGTGTCTATCGAGCATGATGACACTTGAGTGAGCAACCTGTTCTCATTGTTGTCACAGCTTGGCCCCCGATTTATTGGACTCGCCTTGGCTATGCTTCGTTGGTTCTAGCCGGTGATACGGTGAGTATACGTCATTGGACGTGTCATTAGGCGACAATATGATGTCTCATGATAGCTCTATTTTTTGTCCATACTCGATAGTTCTCGCTGGTGATAAGGTGTCTATTGAGCATGATGACATTGAATGAGCATCTCGTAAGGCCTGATCTCATCAACGTCACGGTTTGGCCAGATTAATTGGGCTCACATTGTCTGTGCTTTGTTGGTTCTAGCTAGTGATATAGTGGCCATCGAGTATAACAACATTGGAGGAGCCATTAGGCGACAATATGATGTCTTACGGTAGCTCCACTACTTCTCGATACTTGATGGTTCTCGCTGGTGATACGGTGTCTATCGGGCATGATGACACTTGACTGAGCAACCTGTTCTGATTGTCATCACAGCTTGGCCCCCGATTTATTGGACTCGCCTTGGCTATGCTTCATTGGTTCTGGCCGGTGATATGGTGTCCATTGAGTATACGACATTGGAGGAGTCCTTAGGCGACAGTATGATGTCTCATGCTAGCTCTTTTATTTGCCCATACTCGATAGTTTTCGCTGGTGATATGGCGTCTATCGAGCCTGATGTCATGGAATGAACATATCGTAAGGCCTGATCTCATCGACGTCACTGTTTGGCCTGATTAAATGGACTCGCCTTGGCTATGCTTTGTTGGTTCTAGCCGGTGATACGGTGGCCATCGAGTATAACGATATTGGACGAGCCAATAGGCGACGATATGATGTCTTATAGTAGCTCAAGTACTTGTTCATACTCGATGGTTCTTGCTGGTGATACGGTGTCTATCGAGCATGATGACATTTGAGTGAGCAACCTGTTCTTATTGTCGTCACAGCTCGGCCCCCAATTTATTGGACTCGCCTTGTCTATGCTTCGTTGGTTCTAGCCGGTGATAGGATGTCTATTGATTATATGACATTGGACGAGTCATTAGGCGACAATATGATGTCTCATGGTAGCTCTATTATTTGTCCATACTCGATAGTTCTCGCTGGTGATACGGTGTCGATCGAGCATGATGACATTGAATGAGCATCTCGTAAGGCCTCATCTCATCGACGTCACGGTTTGGCCCAATTGATTGGCCTCGCCTTGTTCATACTTTCTTGGTTCTAGCCGGTGATACGGTGGTCATCGGGTATAATGACAATGGACGAGCCACTAGGCGACGATATGATGTCTTACGGCAGTTCCATTCCTTTTCCATACTCGATGGTTCTCGGTGGTGATACGGTGTCTATCGAGCATGATGACACTTGAGTGAGCAACCTGTTCTCATTGTTGTCACAGCTTGGCCCCCAATTTATTGGACTCGCCTTGGCTATGCTTTGGTGGTTCTAGCCGGTGATACGGTGAGTATACGTCATTGGACGTGTCATTAGGCGACAATATGATGTCTCATGGTAGCTCTATTTTTTGTCCATACTCGATAGTTCTCGCTGGTGATAAGGTGTCTATTGAGCATGATGACATTGAATGAGCATCTCGTAAGGCCTGATCTCATCAACGTCACGGTTTGGCCAGATTAATTGGGCTCACATTGTCTATGCTTTGTTGGTTCTAGCTAGTGATATAGTGGCCATCGAGTATAATAACATTGGAGGACCATTAGGTGACAATATGATGTCTTACGGTAGTTCCACTACTTCTCCATACTTGATGGTTCTCGCTGGTGATACGGTGTCTATCGGGCATGATGACACTTGAGTGAGCAACCTGTTCTGATTGTCATCACAGCTTGGCCCCCGATTTATTGGACTCGCCTTGGCTATGCTTCATTGGTTCTGGCCGGTGATATGGTGTCCATCGAGTATACGACATTGGAGGAGTCCTTAGGCGATAGTATGATGTCTCATGCTAGCTCTTTTATTTGCCCATACTCGATAGTTTTCGCTGGTGATATGGTGTCTATCGAGCATGATGTCATGGAATGAACATCTCGTAAGGCCTCATCTCATCGACGTCACTGTTTGGCCCGATTAATTGGACTCGCCTTGTCTATGCTTTGTTGGTTCTAGCCGGTGATACGGTGGCCATCGAGTATAACGATATTGGACGAGCCAATAGGCGACGATATGATGTCTTATAGTAGCTCAAGTACTTGTTCATACTCGATGGTTCTTGCTGGTGATACGGTGTCTATCGAGCATGATGACATTTGAGTGAGCAACCTGTTCTTATTGTCGTCACAGCTCGGCCCCCAATTTATTGGACTCGCCTTGTCTATGCTTCGTTGGTTCTAGCCGGTGATAGGATGTCTATTGATTATATGACATTGGACGAGTCATTAGGCGACAATATGATGTCTCATGGTAGCTCTATTATTTGTCCATACTCGATAGTTCTCGCTGGTGATACGGTGTCGATCGAGGATGATGACATTGAATGAGCATCTCGTAAGGCCTCATCTCATCGACGTCACGGTTTGGCCCAATTGATTAGCCTCGCCTTGTTCATACTTTCTTGGTTCTAGCCGGTGATACGGTGGTCATCGGGTATAATGACAATGGACGAGCCACTAGGCGACGATATGATGTCTTACGGCAGTTCCATTCCTTTTCCATACTCGATGGTTCTCGGTGGTGATACGGTGTCTATCGAGCATGATGACACTTGAGTGAGCAACCTGTTCTCATTGTTGTCACAGCTTGACCCCCGATTTATTGGACTCGCCTTGGCTATGCTTTGGTGGTTCTAGCCGGTGATACGGTGAGTATACGTCATTGGACGTGTCATTAGGCGACAATATGATGTCTCATGGTAGCTCTATTTTTTGTCCATACTCGATAGTTCTCGCTGGTGATAAGGTGTCTATTGAGCATGATGACATTGAATGAGCATCTCGTAAGGCCTGATCTCATCAACGTCACGGTTTGGCCAGATTAATTGGGCTCACATTGTCTATGCTTTGTTGGTTCTAGCTAGTGATATAGTGGCCATCGAGTATAACAACATTGGAGGAGCCATTAGGCGACAATATGATGTCTTACGGTAGTTCCACTACTTCTCCATACTTGATGGTTCTCGCTGGTGATACGGTGTCTATCGGGCATGATGACACTTGAGTGAGCAACCTGTTCTGATTGTCATCACAGCTTGGCCCCCGATTTATTGGACTCGCCTTGGCTATGCTTCATTGGTTCTGGCCGGTGATATGGTGTCCATTGAGTATACGACATTGGATGAGTCCTTAGGCGACAGTATGATGTCTCATGCTAGCTCTTTTATTTGCCCATACTCGATAGTTTTCGCTGGTGATATGGTGTCTATCGAGCCTGATGTCATGGAATGAACATATCGTAAGGCCTGATCTCATCGACGTCACTGCTTGGCCTGATTAATTGGACTCGCCTTGGCTATGCTTTGTTGGTTCTAGCTAGTGATACAGTGGCCATCGAGTATAACAACATTGGAGGAGCCATTAGGCGACAATATGATGTCTTACGGTAGCTCCACTACTTCTCCATACTTGATGGTTCTCGCTGGTGATACGGTGTCTATCGGGCATGATGACACTTGAGTGAGCAACCTGTTCTGATTGTCATCACAGCTTGGCCCCCGATTTATTGGACTCGCCTTGGCTATGCTTCATTGGTTCTAGCCGGTGATAGAATGTCTATTGATTATATGACATTGGACGAGTCATTAGGCGACAATATGATGTCTCATGGTAGCTCTATTATTTGTCCATACTCGATAGTTCTCACTGGTGATAAGGTGTCGATCGAGCATGATGACATTGAATGAGCATCTCGTAAGACCTCATCTCATCGATGTCACGGTTTGGCCCAATTGATTGGCCTCGCCTTGTTCATACTTTCTTGGTTCTAGCCGGTGATACGGTGGTCATCGAGTATAATGACAATGGACGAGCCACTAGGCGACGATATGATGTCTTATGGCAGTTGCATTCCATTTCCATACTCGATGGTTCTCGCTGGTGATACGGTGTCTATCGAGCATGATGACACTTGAGTGAGCAACCTGTTCTCATTGTTGTCACAGCTTGGCCCCCGATTTATTGGACTCGCCTTGGCTATGCTTCGTTGGTTCTAGCCGGTGATACGGTGAGTATACGTCATTGGACGTGTCATTAGGCGACAATATGATGTCTCATGGTAGCTCTATTTTTTGTCCATACTAGATAGTTCTCGCTGGTGATAAGGTGTCTATTGAGCATGATGACATTGAATGAGCATCTCGTAAGGCCTGATCTCATCAACGTCACGGTTTGGCCAGATTAATTGGGCTCACATTGTCTATGCTTTGTTGGTTCTAGCTAGTGATATAGTGGCCATCAAGTATAACAACATTGGAGGAGCCATTAGGCGACAATATGATGTCTTACGGTAGCTCCACTACTTCTCGATACTTGATGGTTCTCGCTGGTGATACGGTGTCTATCGGGCATGATGACACTTGACTGAGCAACCTGTTCTGATTGTCATCACAGCTTGGCCCCCGATTTATTGGACTCGCCTTGGCTATGCTTCATTGGTTCTGGCCGGTGATATGGTGTCCATTGAGTATACGACATTGGATGAGTCCTTAGGCGACAGTATGATGTCTCATGCTAGCTCTTTTATTTGCCCATACTCGATAGTTTTCGCTGGTGATATGGTGTCTATCGAGCCTGATGTCATGGAATGAACATATCGTAAGGCCTGATCTCATCGACGTCACTGCTTGGCCTGATTAATTGGACTCGCCTTGGCTATGCTTTGTTGGTTCTAGCTAGTGATACAGTGGCCATCGAGTATAACAACATTGGAGGAGCCATTAGGCGACAATATGATGTCTTACGGTAGCTCCACTACTTCTCCATACTTGATGGTTCTCGCTGGTGATACGGTGTCTATCGGGCATGATGACACTTGAGTGAGCAACCTGTTCTGATTGTCATCACAGCTTGGCCCCCGATTTATTGGACTCGCCTTGGCTATGCTTCATTGGTTCTAGCCGGTGATAGAATGTCTATTGATTATATGACATTGGACGAGTCATTAGGCGACAATATGATTTCTCATGGTAGCTCTATTATTTGTCCATACTCGATAGTTCTCACTGGTGATAAGGTGTCGATCGAGCATGATGACATTGAATGAGCATCTCGTAAGACCTCATCTCATCGATGTCACGGTTTGGCCCAATTGATTGGCCTCGCCTTGTTCATACTTTCTTGGTTCTAGCCGGTGATACGGTGGTCATCGAGTATAATGACAATGGACGAGCCACTAGGCGACGATATGATGTCTTACGGCAGTTCCATTCCTTTTCCATGCGAGAACTCCTTTTCCATACTCGATGGTTCTCGCTGGTGATACGGTGTCTATCGAGCATGATGACACTTGAGTGAGCAACCTGTTCTCATTGTTGTCACAGCTTGGCCCCCGATTTATTGGACTCGCCTTGGCTATGCTTCGTTGGTTCTAGCCGGTGATACGGTGAGTATACGTCATTGGACGTGTCATTAAGCGACAATATGATGTCTCATGATAGCTCTATTTTTTGTCCATACTCGATAGTTCTCGCTGGTGATAAGGTGTCTATTGAGCATGATGACATTGAATGAGCATCTCGTAAGGCCTGATCTCATCAACGTCACGGTTTGGCGATAATATGATGTCTTACGGTAGCTCCACTACGCCTCTCCACGTGTACAGTGTGGATCACCCTTGACTTCACCCGACCTTCCGATCGTTTGGCCCCAACTCTCCTACTTGTGCCCAATCCTCTTGTCGTTGACCGCCAAGTTGACTCCAGTGACCTACACATCATGAGACAAGTAAACACATTTCCCATCTCCTGCAAACTCTCCAACATCTTTACTAACTCCGGTTAGTCATAACCATGACATGCACAAAGTCATGCAATCCCCAAATTCTCGTATTTCAACTCAAACACCAAAGACAACCAATGTCAATTACTCATCACATATTATAAACCATGACACATATCCACATGGTTTCTCACATACTAAAAGCATGCTACTGGACATTAGCAATTAATGAATAATGCACTTAACAAGATTTATGCTTAAATAAATTCTAGTAAAATATAAATAGGAGTTATATTCCGAGAACAATTTATGATCATACATCATGTTGAGCATGAGTTTTGTGCACAAGTTCAAACCCTAGAAGTGTATAGAAAATATATTAATGCAATTATAAGGTTTTTAAACATAAATCCATGTAAAGAAATCTGTATAGAAACTAGGGTTAACAAAATATGTTCTGAACCAAACATATCATGAGGAGTCTAAAACAATCCAATTTGTCACTTTATCGTATTTATAACTAAAAATATGAATTTATTAAAGTTTATAATAATTAAATCATACATCTAATATTTATATGTAAGCTATGTGTAACAATATACCGAGTGCATAGATCTCAACATAAGAAAATCAACAAAATTTAGTTTGGTATTTTAGGAGCGCTGGAACTCGAGATATTAATTTTACAAGTTAAATCGGTTTCCTGGAATTTCATTTTAGACTTCGCGATAACTACAATACTGCTATCGACAGGTTTAAACAGAAGCGCACGCTCGCGCTGCGGCGCTGCTGCCGGAGCCGTTCTTGAGCTCGCCGCCGGGATTTGCTCTCACCGAAGTGGATCATTATACTCATCAAAATGGAGCACAGACCACGACGCATCGTTTGACGGGGTTCAAAATGGAAAGTGCTCACCGGAGCGATGCAGCGACGAACGACATCCGAACCGAGAAAGATGGCGACCACGAGAGCTCGACGTGGAGGTTCAGAGAGCGAACACGGCGGTCGGAGAGCAACCAGAGACCTTGGTGAAGCTTGGCAAGTACTTGGTTGAAGTGGAAAGGCTTCGGTGGAAGCTGTCACCGAGGAGCTCAGTGGGGTCCGACGACGGTGACGGGGAAAAAGCTTGAGAAATGGCGACCTCGAGATCAAATCCAAAACCAATTCATGTCAAAGATGTGTCCTGGAGCTGCGCGCACCCGCCAGGAAGGATTTGAAACGACGAGACTCACCATCGATGATCAATTTCACGAAGAACTGAAGTTGAACGCCATGAACGATAAACTCGGATTTTCTCAAAATTCTCATGGCTTGATTGGAGGTTGAGGCTGGGGTTTCAGAACAGAGCTAGTGTTCACTCTTGCGTAGCCTTGGGTAGCTTCACCTCGGCCAGAAACAGAGGAAAATGGTGGCTTCACGAGCTCGAGCACGTTGTGGCCATGGCGGCCGAGCTGAGGAAAACCAAAGGGGAGGGCGGTTCAGGCGCGCGGAGAAACCGAAGGAAAAGAGCGGATGAGCCGATAAAGGGTTGGGGATGAAGCTGAGGTGCCAGTTTTGATCCTCTGTAATGTCGGCCAGGCGTGACACGCGGATGCGCACCTGTCCTGGCGAGCGAACGCCAGCAAGCTGAAGAAGAGGAGGAGAATAAAATAGAGGCTGACAGGTGGGTCCCGGGGTCAATTCCTTTCCATTTTCCAGAATTATCTTGGCTACAAGCCCACAAATAGGAGTAAAATAGTTGCTGGCTCCAAATTACATGAGAAAAATTTGTACCGAAAGTTTGAAATGTATAGATCATAATGTGATAGGTTTCAAACTCCAATTCCAAATGGTTTGAACTTGTCATTTATTTGAATATGGATAAAATTCAAACTTTCATTATTTAATTAGGGTAACTCTCTAAGAAAAATTTCAGGAAAATTCTTAATCTTTTATGACATACCTCCTCATATATATTTTTGCTAACACCTTGTTGTATGCAAAATTTCAAGTTGCTTCACAACCTATCCATGTTTTTGTTTAATTTCAAATTCAAATAAATTTGAAATACATTCAAATTTAAAGGGAGACTTCCTAAAACAGAAGTAGGTGCAGTTAGGTGATCAAAAGTGTAGTGACACTGGAGTGTCATATGCGGAAACTACGTCATTAGTTACATGATGCATTGGGACAGGAATAACCCTAGTCAGTCCATAGCGCCGGTAATGTCTTCTGACTCGTCATCAGTTGCACCCTCCTCCTCCTCCCTTGTTGTACCGGACATGGTCACTGGCCTGTCATGAGAAGCCCAATCGCGAGGCCGTCGCCAACAATGAAAAGCTCGGGGTGCTATCTATATGTGACAAAGACGACGATGGCGATGTGTGGGTGACATACCTTCTTGTGTTCTGTTCTGGACAATTTCATCCTATTAAACTTTTTTTGCTCTTGCTTGTAATAAAGGATACACGCTTCGACTATGTTAACCGCTAGTGTTGTGCGTACTGGTTCATGTGTTTTCCGTGGAAGTGGGAAGTTTGTTTGCTCTGACGAATCCTTTGAGAGAACGCACACTGACGTACGTGCAGCGAGCAGGCCACGCAAAACATGACCATGAGGCCAAACACTTAACAGCATCAAAGAAATATTTTACGCAAAGCATAAACACTCGATCGATTGCTCATCACTGCTTCCGCGTAGGAGAGAATGATTTATGTGAGCGGAGAGCCAACAACGAAGCAAGAGTTGACTTGTACGTTAACCCATAGTCGCGTGCACAAATGGCTCCCAGAGTCGCGTGCACAAATGGCTCGTTAGTGTGGTTGGTAGGAAAGCGCTGACGCACGGAGCTGCAAGCACCACTCGAGTATTGTGGATCGTGGTCCGTACGAACCACTCCGAGTCGCAATGCCATACACACGATATTACCAGTATACATACTCGTCAAGTCGCCTCCTTATTCCATCTGGTCACGCAATCCTCTCTCCAACTCCGAATCACTGCATGCGTAAATAAATAGAAAAATGAGATATCAAAATAAACAGGGCCTATTTTATCACGATCCATCCTTAATTGGACATACCATTATCAGCGTAAAATAAGGAAAACTGTCGCATTTTATGGCCTGCCACTCATAAATAGTCTATATATACGAGTACACAACCCTAACCCTTTACCTCTCTTAGCAAATCTCAACCGCCATTTCTTTCACTGCTAACCCATATCTCCTCATTGTGCCGCCGCCACCGCCGCAAAATCCACCCAATAGTTCAACACAAAACTCACGCCGTCATCATCCAGAGGTATGGGTCCGGCAGTCCGGCAGTCCAACACAAAACACAAAATTCCGATCGGCTTAGACAGATCCATTCTTTTCATACGATCAATCGCTGCACAGTCGAGTATCAGAGGTATGGGTCCTATCTATTCCATTATTCTACGACTCTCTGTTTCCTTTTTTTTCAATGGGAAATTGAAATTCACATTGAAATCTTTGAATATGTTTGGTTGCATATTCCTTCCTCAATCCTAGTCCGTGTGAAAGGCATTTCCCGACTATTAATCTGTATTTACTTTATGTGCATTATTATAATTTAATATTATTACGGATATATGATCCTTGCATGGAGTTTTCCTACTCCCAGGAGTATACTCCCATATGTGTATCTCACAATTAGGATAATATCTCTTCATACTTTGGTTTCTAAAAAAAGTATGTACACATACTTGATTTTTAATAAAATGAGTGGGTGGACACACTTTATATTTTATATAGGGATACATAAAGTATATGGTAGTCATACTCATTTCTCTATATAGAGATACATAATTAGGGGAAGCATTTTTCCTACTTCCAGAAGTAGCTACTCCCACATGTATAACTCACAATCTAGAAAATATCTCTACATACTTGATGTTTAAAAATTAAGAATGATGTCATAATAGAGGATATATTGACATACTCACAATTGTTTTGTTGGGATACATAAAGTATGTGAACATACTCACTTTTATGTAGCAGTAAATATGATTTATGATCATAAGCTAATAACTAGGTGACCCTTCAAAAATTTTCCTGATTATCACTCTCAAAAATCTAATTTTAAAAATATATGGATACTCAAAATAATAAATGGATATTTACACATACCCAAAGGTGTTTTATTAAACGTGGGAGTAACTATTCTTGGAAGTAGAATGGAATTACCCTATCATAAGGGGTGTGTGTGTGTGATATTTCGATCCATAATTTGTGGGGCTCGGCTCCGTTTCATTCTCACTAATATGATATGATCTCGGTTGTGTAGTGATTCTAGTTTTGTTCATTGTATAATGCTGAATAGCCCTATCACATGGAACGTTTTCATTCATGTATTTATAATTTTCAGCAGGAATCATGGCCGGTGTTGACAACCAGCAGGGTGACAAGCTGTATTTTGAACGTGAACATATTACCAGACAGACTTTCGCGATGAGGAAGATGCATTTCAGTTCTACAGGGCTTATGCCAGTGATAATGATTTCGCTGTGAGAAGATTGACCGTAAAGCAGGTCAATGGAGTACTGAGATCAAGAACTTTCGTTTGCTCACGGCAGGGGTCGTATGCTCAGGATCACGTCGTGGTGAATACAGAAGATCGGTCCAGGAAGCCCAGGGACATTAAAAGGAATGGGTGCATGGCCCAACTCCCTATCAAGGTAAACAATGCAACGGGGCAATGGACTGCGAGCATGTTCACTGCTGAGCACAACCATGAATTTGCAAAACATGAGGACGGCACCTTCTCTTATGCAGCTAGGGGGCAGACATCGTGTCTTTTGTACATGCAGCGTGAGGGATATGACACCAGGACACTATTGAGGAACTTGTGGATCCGAAAGAGAGTTTATGTTGGGTTCTTATTTGAGTACAAACTTGATCTCAATAACCATTTGACGTGACTCTTTTGGTGTGATTCAAAATCTCGTCTGCACTATCAGACTTTTGGAGATGTTGTTACGCTCCATAGCATATACAGGACAAATCGGTATAGCATGCCCTTGATTCCATTTGTTTGAGTCAACCACCAACAGAAAACTATCGTCTTCGGATGTGGTCTCATCACACAGGAAATTACCGAATCTTTTGTCTGGTTGCTCCAGGCATTTTTGCGTGCAATGGGTCAACAGCATCCCAAATCCGTGATCACTGACGGCGATGTTGCATTGAAAAATGTCGTCCGGTATGTTCTGAAGTCCAACCACAGGCTCTTTTCGTGGCACATGTATCATGACCTCGTGAATCATATGCAGAGTGAGAAGCAGAGATGTGCCTTCAACAATTTGTGTATCGCCCATATACCACAGAAATGTTTCAAAGAACGTGGGTTGATTTTATTGAAGAACACAACGCCTTCAATAGCACCTGGCACAACAAGATGTATGAAGTGAAGCAACTCTGGGCTGCAACGTACTCTGTCAATGACTACTCACTTGAAATCCACATTATTCAGCAAAGTGAGATCTTGTATTCACAGTTGCGCAGATGTCTGCACTCTCAAATAACGCTAGTTTCTATGTTCGAGCACTATGAGGAGTGTGTTAAGCCGATGGTCTAAGATACATTCGAACAGACAGCGAAGCGTCTTTATCATGGAGAGCAGTACTGCTAATTGTCATCGTGCTGCCGTCATCTGCATTCTGAGTCGTTTTTAGTTTTTTATTTAGTATAAGACACATCAGTTGCATGTCAAGAGATTACTATTATTTTCCTTAATGTTTGAATACTATATGGCACCAACGTACTTCCTGGTGGTCCTTGTCTTCATGCCTATGATTTTGACATTACACGTCAATATTTTTTTCGGGTAGGGAGAGCGACTGGTACGTAAGCTTATCGTGCAAGCGAGAGATTACTGAGAATTCACCAAAGTAAACCATCAATCCAAGTTGACCAGTTCAATGGAAAACACGAAAATGTGCCCTTGTTTAAGTAGACAGTGTCTCATGTCAGCAGACTAGGTGCTGTTTCAGCTTGCATGTAACCCATCTACTTGTTGGTGTAACTCATCTCCTTTTGTCCAGCAGTATGTTCTTCATGTGTAAACCATAGAAATACAAATGTAGCACATTTAGATAGTATAGAATTCTCATTTATATTTGACTTAAATTCAGTAGGGAGAGAGTTTACCTCTTGTTATAGTTTCTTTATACGACTTCGTGTAACTGTTCCTTATAGTGGCGTAACCGATTCTTCTCTTGGTCCAGCAGCTCTATGGCTTAGACCATCGCTTACACGAACACTTCCGTTGTTTATATAAGTGGTCACCATTTACATGTGTGGACGAGATATCCTCATCAGACAGTGTCTCGAGTAACGTGCCAGACAGCACGGGTCTGGTGGTTCCAAGACTAGCTATTAGTCATGGTTTACGCACGACAATGTTTTGGTTGACATAGCAGGCCACTCGGACCTCACACGAGAACAAGCTATTTTTTACGTAGACCACTGTCGGTTAACGTACCTGGCAGCTCGGGCCTCCTGGTTCCATATCTAGCGATTAGGCATGGTTTTTGAATGACAGTGTCGCCGACTCACAACTAATATGGCACGACACTCAGGTCTCCTTGTTCCACAGAGAACACGTGAACGAGCCATGGTTTTCGCACACTTGTATTGGTTAACATACCAGACAGCTCGGGATCCAACAATGGTAGCGATTAGCCGTGGTTTATGCACGATATTGACACGATTAACGTAGCAGGCAACTCGGGCCTCCTTGTTCCACAGGGAACACGTGAGCTGAGTCATGGATTTACACACATTTCTGTTGGTTAACATACCAGGTAGCACGGGCCTCTGCTGGATCCAACACTAGGTGTGATTAGCCGTGGTCTACGAATGACATTGACAGCCGTGGTTAACGTAGCAGGCAACTGGGGCCTCCTTGTTCCACAGGGAACACATGAACGAGCCATGGGTTTACACACATTTCTGTTGGTTAACGTACCAGGTAGCACGGGCCTCTGCTAGATCCGATATTAGGTGCGATTAGTTGTAGTTTACACATGATATTGATAGCCGTGGTCAACATAGCAGACAACTCGGGCAATCCTTGTTGCATCAAGAACATGTGAATGAGCCATGGTTTATGCACACATGTGTTGGTTAACATACTAGCCAGCTCGGGCCTCTGCTTGATCCACCACTAGTAGCGATTAGCCGTGATTTACGCACTACATTGACACGGTTAACATAGCAAGCAACTTGGGCAATCACTTGAACGAGCCACGGTTTACGCACACATGTGTTGGCTCCGCTCATATAATCCTCTCCCCGCTACACGTAAACACTGTTGAGTAAAGAGATTATTGACCAGTTCCAAGTAAAACACATGAACGAAGGCATGGTTTATGCACGACACTGTCTCGGTTAACATATCAGGCAACTCGAGATCTAGCACTAGTAGCGATTAGCCGTGGTTTACGCACAACATTGACACGAGCAACGTAGCAAGCAACTCCGGCAAGGTTTAGACACACTTTTTTTGGTTATCATCACCCGCATCGTTATGTAAGAAGGATGCTCACAAACAGTACAGCCCCGAAGGGCTGATTCCCATATAGATTTTGGAAAATAAGGGCTTACATTGGGGAGTAATGCATGAAATAATAAAGGCTAAGGTTTTAGCTAAGTTACATTGATAGGAGAAAATTGTTTCCCTCGAACAGACACCTTTGAGTCTTGGAGGGATGAACCTGAGGCCCCATCGCCACCGAAGTTGAACCGCCAAGAGGGATCGCGGCGCCTTTCAACTGCAGAGGGCGGCAAATCTTCTCGAATATCCCCTCCTTGAGGAATCACGAGCTGGTCGCCGCCAGTTCAAATGCTCCCCGTGGGCAGAGGGTGACAACAGGGAGCTATGTGGTGACTTTGCATTACGTGGGTCCTACTAAAATCAAAAAAGGCGTCAAGACGTCCATCGACGGGGAGGAGCTAACCCCCCTAAAGACGGCCTTCTTCCGAGACTGGTTGGCGAAGACAACAGAAAATCAAGGGATGTTAATTTCTTCGTTAAAGCTGACATCGCAGCTACTATCCACACTTTCACTACTCCTACGAATCACGACATCTTCATCCTCATCCTCACCATCACCGCTAGAGGCAGAGTCACCACGCGTGGTCATACCCCTTCCGATGACAAAAAGGGGAGAAGGGTTAGCAATAATGGCGGGGCCACGTGTTTCTTGGCTGCTTGGTTTAGGATGGGAAGAACAACCAACGGAAACAAGCAGAGAGACTTGGAGGAAGATGCCATTTAGGCCCAGCTTTAAATAAGCTAATTGATCGCATGTCGGGACAAACCGAACTCACAGGATCCACTATGCATTGCCCGCAACAGGGCAGCCCCCATGCCCTCTGGCCATGCTCGAGGCAGGAGCACGCTGGTCTCGGCGCCACGCCGTGTAATGATGAAAACCCTGTCACCTTGGCTGCCGCGCAGCTCGCCGTCCAATAAAAAGGAGATGCTCTTGACGAAGGGCTCATAAGATGACAAAACTATGCTTTGATGTGTCCTGTCTTTGATCCCACGTGACCGAGCTGGGTCCCATGACTCATCAATGTCCTGACGCTCTGGCGCTGCAAAGCGCCATGGGACACCCGTGATCGACTCGGACGAATAAAGCCAAAGCGCGAGTTTTCAACTCACTCGAGCTACATGGTTAACGTAGCAGGCAACTTGGGCAATACTTGTTCCACGGAGAATATGTGAATGAGCCATGGTTTACGCACACTAATGTTGGTTAACGTACTAGGCAACACGGGCCTCTGCATGATCCAACACTTGTAGCAATTAGCCGTGGTTTACGCATGACATTGACAACCGTGGTGAACGTAGCAGGCAACTCGGGCAATCCTTGTTTGATAGAGAACACATGAACGAGCTATGGTGTAAGGACTGAAGGCGTACCGAGAGGGGGGGTAAATCTGTAAGCCGACCATGAATCTGAATACTTCAATTTACACTACTAGAACCTAGCAATCGTTACAACCTAACAATTCAAGTAGGCCAAGACCCTACACATGCTAGTGTTGATGATGGTAGCAAGCGCGAAAGCCAAACACACTAGCCTATGCAAGCCACAATTCATCCTAGTTACTAGAGCACACATTTGCGGAATGGTAAAGAGGGGTTCAAGATATGCTCATGATTTTTTTCCTGAGGTCTTGAAAGTATGGTGTCTTCCCCTACTCCTCGTTGGACCACTCCCGCCGGAGTGCCGGTCCCTCCCGCCACCAATGTGGAGTTCTCGCCCACAAGCCCGTAATCACTCCCGGAGTGATGACATGGTGCGCGTCACCGCTACGACCAAGGCACAAGCTCGCCTCCCTCGAGAACTTGCCGGACTCCCCGAGCCGACACGGGCGCTCACTAGCGATGCCCCTTTCATAGGCGGGCTCAAACCGGGTACAAACGTCTGATGACCTTCAAAACTAATCACGATAGGCTCAATCACCGACACCTAACCGGTCTAGGTCTCACCGTAGACCAGGAGTAACAACCTAGATCACACCCTCAAGGACACCCTAGCCTTAAATGTGCATCAATGCTCAAGTTACTCTCACTAGCACTCTCAAGATATGCAATATGTCCTCCTAGTGCTCTCCTCTTTGCCTCTTGGCTCTCACCAAATGCTCCAAGCAATTCCACTAGCCAAGAGTGGTCTCCAAGACCACAACAACGAAGTTATATAGGCTTCCAACCTTCAACTAGTCGTTGCTCCATGAAATCTCCTTTCTGAGCGTACTGACCGGACTGTCCGGTCACTGCCTGACCGGACTGTCCTGTCACTCCTGGAATGGCTCCTAGCATCATTGGCTTCACTATGCTCCGAAGATTTTATACTGACCGGACCGTCCGGTCAGACTTTCTCTCTCCACTACAGAAACATTCCAAAGCTTGCTTCCTCTCTGCCTTGTGCACATCTGCACAGACCGGACCGCCAACACAGGCAGATTCCTCGCCAAGTCTTCTTCTCTGGATTTCCTATTCACTTATTGACCGTATAGTCCGGTCTCCACTCACCCCTTTGTCCGGTCACTCAGCCCAGAAGTTGAAACCCCTCGTCCTCGCTAGACTTCGTTTCCTGGCTTCTCCGAATAGTTCTTTGGCTTTTTCACTGTCTCCTAGTGCCTATGATTTCACTGAGCATCCATGCACATCACCAACTAGTGATACCTAAGAGACATGACCTAGACCTTCTTAATAGTCCGGTTTTTCCTATGGACTCAAAGCCCTAATAACTGAACAAGTGTTCCCAACACTTACTCCATAGCTTGTCCTTAGCTTTGATCTATCTTCATCAACCCTTGAACTCCATCAAGCTCACAAGCATCCATGCTTGTGGTCATTGTCATCAATCGCTAAGGCAACCATCATCCATATGATCTATAGAAGAGTTTAGAGATGATTTCTGCATAGACAACACTCACGTAGATATTAGCCCACAATTTTATAGTTGTCATCTATCACCAAAACATTCATACCTTGGGGATCCAATCATCAATGGTCATAAAGCTTACACATGGTTTATGCACACTTTTGTTGGTTAACGTACCAGGCAGCATGGGCATCTGCTCGATCCAACACTGGTAGCGATTAGACGTGATTTACGCACGACATTGACAACCATGGTTAACGTAGAAGGCAACTCGGGCAATCCTTGTTCCAAAGAACACGTGAATGAGCCATGGTTTACACATACTTCTGTTGGTTAACGTACCAGATAGCACAGGCCTCTGCACGATCCAACACTAGTAGCGATTAGCCATGATTTACACACGACATTGACAACCATGGTTAACATAGCAGGCAACTCGGGCAATCCTTGTTCCATAGAGAACATGTGAACGAGCCATGGTTTACACATACTTCTGTTGGTTGACGTACTAGGCAGCTCAGGATCCAACACTGGTATAGATTAGCCATGGTTTACGTACTACATTGACACGGCTAATATAGTAGGCAACTTGGGCAATCACGTGAACGAGCCATGGTTCACGCACACATGTGTTGGTTAACATACCAGGCAGCACGGGATGCAACACTGGTAGCAATTAGTCGTGGTTTATGCACGACATTGACATGGTTAACGTAGCAAGCAACTCGGGCCTCCTTGTTCCATAGGGAACATGTGAACAAGCTATGGGTTTATGCACACTTCTATTGGTTAACATGGTTAACATACCAGTCAGCTCAAGATCCAACACTAGTAGCAATTAGCCGTGGTTTACGAACGACATTGACACGGTTAACATAGCAGGCAACTCGGGCCTCCTTGTTCCACAGGGAACATGTGAACCAGCCATGGGTTTACGCACACTTCTGTTGGTTAGCGTACCAGGCAGCATGGGCCTCTGCTGGATCCGACACTAGTAGCGATTAGTCGTAGTTTATGCACGATATTGACAGCCATGGTTAACGTGGTAGGCAACTCGGGCAATCTTTGTTTCACAGATAACACATGAACGGGGCATGGTTTATGCATACTTCTTTTGGTTAACGTCACCCGCGTCGTTAACGTAAGAAGGATGCCCGCACTACTCTGTGTCACAAACGTGGACTCCTCCGCCTCTTGTCCTGGGATGATGAACCCAAAAATAATGGGCAGCGGCCTTGAGTGACCTGTACGTCTTCGCCGTCTTGGTCGGACCCGGGTGGAGCCCCCGGGTGGGTAGGGGGTGGAGCCCGAGTTGTGGTGCACAAGCGTGGCCTATGCCACAGACCTGGATGCCTCCGCCTCTGGTCCTGGGACTGACCCGGTGGCGCTGGGCGAAGCTCTTGGACACCTGACCGCGTCGTCGGTGATGATTCTTTATGAACTCTGTTTCCTCCCGTTCAACAACCAGGGTGGCGCTGACGACTTGCAGTGAGCCTAAAATGTAGAGAAATAGTTGTTCCCATTTACACAATACATTGACACGGGCATAGCAGCCAACTCGAGCATCCTTGTTCCATAGAGAACACGTGAACGAGCCATGGTTTACGCACACATGTTTTGGTTAACATACCAGGCAACACGTGATCCAACACTGGTACTGATTAGCCGTTGTTTATGTACTACATTGACACGGTTAATGTAGCAGGCAACTCGGGCCTCCTTGTTCCATTGGGAACACATGAACGAGCCATAGGTTTACGCACACTTCTATTGGTTAACGTACCAGGCAGCTTAGGATCCAACACTAGTAGCAATTAGCAATGGTTTACACACGACATTGAGATGGTTAACATAGCAGGCAACTCAGGCGTCCTTGCTCCACAGGAAAAATGTGAACGAGCCATGGGTTACACACATTTCTGTTGGTTAATGTACCAGGCAGCACAGGCCTCTGCTGGATCAAACACTAGGTGCGATTGGCCCTGGTTTACGCACGACATTGATAGCCGTGGTTAACATAGCAGACAACTCGGGCAATCCTTGTTCCGCAGAGAACACGTGAACGAGCCATGGCTTACGCACATTTTTGTTGGTTAACGTACCAGGCAGCTCGGGCCTCTACTAGATCCAAAACTAGTAACGATTAGCCATGGTCTACGCACAACATTGAGAACCGTGGTTAACATAGCAAGCAACCCGGGCAATCCTTGTTCCACAGAGAAGATGCGAACAAGCCATGGTTTACGCATACTTCTGTTGTTTAGCGTCACTCACATCGTTAATGTAAGAAGGATGCCCGCACTACTCTATGCCACAGACCCGGACTCCTCCGCCACTTGTCCTGTGATGATGAACCCAGAGACATAGGGCGGAGGCCCCGAGCGACCCGTACGTCTTTGCTGTCTCGGTCAGAGCCGGTCGGAGCCCCCAAGTGGGTTGGGGGTGGAGCCCAAATTGTGATGCACGCGCGTGGCCTGCACCACAGACCCATATGCCGTCGCCTCTAGTCCTTGGACTGACCCGGTGGCGCTGGACGGAGCACCTGGATGACCCAACCCGGTTTGCATCGAGAAGAAATTATGCATGATATTGATCTAGAATGCAATAAAGAGCTTTATCGATGAACAAAACACATGAAGGAGCCATGGCCTATGTCGTACGCACTACTCTCTCTCCGTTTACGTACCAGGCAACTTAGGCCTCCTTGTTGGTTCCATGCACTACTCTTCGCCATCTTGGTCGGAGCCGGCCGGAGCCCCCGGGTGGGTTGGGGGTGGAGCCCAAGTTAGGGTGCACAAGCATAGCCTACACCCAGGAACAACAATACAGGCCTCTGGACTGCTACTCTAGCGACTACCGATCCCTAATTGTGCTTGTATGCTCTGTAGGAGACATCTCACAACTAATCGGATGAAAATAATCTCTGGCCCGACCGTCAACTGAACTGGAGGCTCTTGCATGAGAATCCCATGAGTTGGTGGCTTGTAGATGTGAGGAATGACCATAAGAAAAGAAGCTAAATATGTGCTCATAGGATATGAGGAGGTCTTTGGACTGCTGCTCAATGGTCAAGCATATATAGGACGAAGGTGGTGGGGGCTCCTAATTTGTGTGCTGCTCAATGCCAGGAAGGGAACTGATTAGACCAAGAGCAATTATTTGGTTTGTTTTATCCCCATGATTTGTTAAAATAGATCATACTTGATCTATATCAGCAATTCGGGATTATAATACCAGTCAAAGGTCTAAAACTGTCTAGTTTGGCAAACAATGGGGGTAAAATAAACCAAACAATAGTTTAGGAGGTAAAAGTAGACTTAATCCATTGAAAAATGATTTGGTGCCTGTTGCTTCTTTGGCTGCCATGTATTGAGGCTATTAATGGGGACAAATTGTATAACGCTAGCAACCAGTTGGCCTGTTTGAATGCTTCAGTTAGCAACGGGTACACACTATAGCCGTGGCCAGATCCTAGATGCAAAGACGGAGGGATGGGATGCATGGCTGATTGTGATTTGATGGATGAAATTTTGTAGATGACATGGCTCGCTGAGAGTTGAGAAAAATAGCAATTAAGGCTTATTAGTGAGTTGCATCTTCTAATGATGTATGTATATGTATAACCTCTTCCTCCTCGACTTTCTGGTTGCGAGGGAGAGATGAATAGGCTGCCACCACCTCGAATCTGCCTCTGCCACCCTATCTCATCCTCTTTCTCTCTCTCAAAAAAAGAAACCCTATCTCACTGCTTTGGCTGCATGAATCTTCGCCATGGCCGACCTGCCTGGCTCCCACGCTGGCGAGAGTGTGGCCATAATCCTCCTTTGCCGCTTCACTAGGCTCCACGTGATGAGGACATCCAGGCCTATTTTCCGGGTCCAATTAAGAGAATGAGAGCTAAACAGTTAGAAAAGGAAATGCATGATTAGGTGGATGCTAACCTTAGTTTAATCAATCATGCTATTTCAGATTACTTTATGCCACCAGGTTCTTGTTTCAATATTCTTAGAAATGATGGACCACCCGAAAGCTTCTGGGGTGATGATGATTTTATACCTCAAGCATGCGGATTTTGACTCTATTTGTTATAGCATCATCGCGATTTGTGGACAGGTGAAAGCTATCCCTAAGTATCTATACCACATATATTTACAAATACTACATTCTATTTTGCTTGTATTTCAGGCAGTGTGACGTGCGTGGAAGAAGAAATGGAGCACAACAGCTGGCGCAATATTGAGACCAATAAGTGCTACAAGGAAGTGCCCATTACTTTATGCAGTCTGGTGTTTAATGGCAAGTACAAGAAGTCATTAACTCAGCCCACAAGGATTCACGCGAGCAAGCCCATTTGTTTCATCTTTCCACTATCTAGTATTACTTTATTCCAATGTGAAACTGAAAACTATAGTTGAGCACTATAAAATCTATGTATTAGGCACCAATGTGGACACCTTTTGGAATACTATATTCAGAATACACTCAATTGTGTTGTTCACATTACTTGAGTCTTGAGGGTCTTGCAACACTTGTTCTTTCGATTCCTGAGGGAGTTGTAGAACGCGGAACTGCGGTTCACCCAGTTTGTGACTTCACGTCTATACGATGTGATTGCGTGGGCTGGCTTTGTTGGTACGTGGAAGGGCGATTGTCTCGGTAGTTCGTCACGTGTGAAAAATCTCGTGCTGCCCTGCCTCTTCATCAGGTCACATACTAATACTTATCATGTTCTTGACATCCTTCGAGATGATCGGGTCACAAAGGTTTGCTCTCGTGTATTCCGTATGCTTGTGCATATCATATGGTAATCAGAGCAGAGGTTTCTTCGTAGGATTGTTGTTAGGTCCTGTTCTACATCAGACTATTATCATACCTACAGTCCAACAAAAGCCTAAAAAAGTCCTAAGCCTTTCAATTCTGCATCTGAGTTGTAGTTGCTTTATCGAATTTTAATCCTCTAAGTTGTAGTTGTCTAGTTGCTGATTTTTTCCTTGGTCGTCTGCCACAATCATCTTTCTTTCTTTTTCTTCCTTTAGAACCATCTCCATCTACTCTTCACTACGCCAAATGTCTGAAAAAAAAAGAAAGCCCCACAAAATAGTTCTGTCCCCATTCGTACTTCTATACTGAATTTAGAAAAAAAAAGTGAGAAAAAAAGGGAAGACATAGAGAGAAAAGTGTAAAAAAAAGGAGATAAGAAAGACAAAAAATATATTTTGGAAAGGAATTTGCAAGAGGACGAGATTGAGCTTCAATACTGTGGTGAATCACACAATATCTTGTCTTTTGTTTTTGTTATCCACTTCTTTGCATTACTATCAGCTCAATCAGCAACTTGGACTTGTAATTAATTAGGATTATTATTCGATATTACATCATTACTTTAATATTGCAAACATCTTGCGCTTAACCCACCCAGCCTCACCCAACAAAGCATGCACGAGTTCATCATTGCCGTCTCGGTTACAATCGTTCTTCCACTACTATTGCTGCCTGGTAAACTCTCTTTTCGGGACACAAAGATCTTGTGAAGTAAGTGGTGAGCTAGTGATTCCACAAATTTTTTTTTCCCATTCATTTGCTATCAGTGCACTAATATGGCAGGAGTAAATGGGTCTCAATCGAACAATGGTGCTACTGTTCTGGTGCATGAATTTCAGGAGATGGGCACACAAATGAATCAATTGATGCAACAGCTACAAACTCTTCAGCCATTTATTCAGGAGTTGCAACAAGATGGGAATCAATATAACAATATCCCACCTGAAAATAATAATCATGCACACTTAGAGGCTGAGGTTGCGCGTATTGCTGCTGCAGTGGGTGCTGGTCGCCGATGTATTCATCAACAAAATTTTGTTGGTCATGCTGAACGTGTTCCTATTGGTGCACCTCCAAGACATGGTATGGATGCTAAGTTTGATGTTGGTGGTGGCCATCATGATGGCCAACATGTTCATTTTAGGGGTAATGATGATTATCGTCCTATTCACAATGAAGATCATTGTGGGAGATATCATGGTAATCCTTACCGCTGAAGAGATGATGATTTGGGAAAAGTCAAGGTGTCTATACCTTTATTCACTGGCAAGGAAGATGCTGATGCTTACTTTGAGTGGGAGACCAAAGTAGAGCAAATCTTTGATTTGTATAATTATCCTACAGAAAAGAAGGCGAAGCTTGCTGCAATTGAGTTTAAAGGATATGCTATCACTTGGTGGAATCAAGTCTGTGCTGAACTTCGTCTTATGGGACAAGATTATATTGCTTGGTATCACATGAAGCGCGAGATGAGGCATCATTTTGTTCCTACCTAATACACTCGTGCACTACACTTATGACTGAAGCGACTCATATAAGGAAATCGCAGCGTCGATGAGTATTATCAAGAAATGGAGATGTGCTTACTCCGTAAAGGTATCCAAGAAGATGAGGAGTCACTGATGGCTCGTTTCTTAGTTGGCCTGAATAAACCTATTGTCGACAAAGTGGACATGACCAATTATACAAATATCACAGAATTGGTTCATTTTGCTAAGAGGGCAGAACGTCATCTTGCCGAATATTCTAGGAACCGGGTTACAGTTTCAGCTCGAAATACTTCTTCTCCATGGTGCGGCACAGAACAGCCAGGACAGGGATCACACACATCATTATTGCACCCATCTCTTACACCTTCTCGATTAGCAGCAACTCCAGGAAAAATGGTACAGCCAAAGGGCAAAGATATAGCTGCAAATCGCTCTAACTCTTCTAATGATAATACCAGGACGAAGACAAGTAACAGTGAATGTTTTAAATGTGGTGGGCATGGACATAAGAAAGCTGAGTGTCCGAACCATCATGTTATTATTGCTATGGCTGATGGTGCTTATGATAAGAACACGACGACGGTGTCCGGATTTTAACCCAATCTTTCACGGTACAGCAAGTACTAGCAAGTATATATAGGTATTGAAACTTATTATCTCAGCTATGAATAGATAGAACAACAATCTCAAGCTCAATAATCCAGCAACCACAATAAAATAGACACCACAGATTTGTTATCCAATAGCAATCATAAACCAGCTAGAACACGATAGGAAAATACCGGCTTACAAGAACTTGATGTACTTGCAAACCAGTAGAGATAAACTCTCAAACTCATTACTTAGACAAGCATGATCTGGAGATGGGGAACCACAAGTTCCAGCACGCACCCAAGAGAAGAATCACTTGATCACGCACTTCAGCGACCGGCAGAGATCGGCGGCAGCAACCGGTAGAGAAGGGCAACACCTCTAGGATTTCTTGGAGGACACCACGACCAAAAACACAATACAATCACGTCCTAGCTTACAGGGGCGCTGGCCCTAGGCTATATGGCACGCAAGCCAGCCAAAAACCCGGTTCGACTGGAACACATGTAAAAACAGACTCGGACTCAACACAACCCAGAATTGTTTTGATTATTGCGACCACTAAGGAATTTATTTGACTATGGGCCCAGATCCCTTGGAAAGGTTATAAAATTATCTTTCCAACGAGTATTTACTCAGCCTAATCTGACTCCGTATGGCTCAGTTATGCTACTTTTACTCCACACCTGTCTGGCTGATCCTAAACCGAGTCCGAACTAATTTTGAGTTTCCATATCTTCTGATTTCGTGACTGGGTGGACTTGAGACCATGTAGACTTTGAAAGTAAAGTATTGCGTACCTTTGGAAAGGCCTGTAACACTAATATATGTTCCTTACTTTTCATAAGTGGCACAACCATTGATCCAATCATAACATATTCCTTGGTTTCTCCTTTCTTTTCCTCAACCTTCAGATTGGTCCCAATGAAAACATTGCATGGCATAGAATAATTGGCTAGCAAATCCTCACTTTGCTCTTCATTATTCATAATATTTGTCAAAGATCCAAACTGAATGTTGGAGTATTTTGACACATCATGTTCTGCAATATGTGTAAAATCATGCTTGTTTTCAGAATACGTAGTTTTAATGACTCGATGAGCCATGGGCTCATCAGCTTATGTTTCACAAAGTGAAGAAGACGATGCACATGATGACACTAACTCAAAAGAAGGACATTTTGAAACTTTTGAGTATGAGGCTGAGGATGGTGAGCTTGAGTTGGGTCTCAATTGTTTGGTACAGTGAGCTTTTATTCATGTCTAGGAAATAGATTCTAAAGAAATAATGATTTGTGAGATACCATGTGGATATGTGTCATGGTTTGCAATATGTGATGAGTAATTGACTTTGGTTGATTTGGTGTTTAAGTTGAAATGCGGGAATATGGAGATTGCATGAGTGTGTGCATTGTTATGGTTATGACTAACTAGGAGTTGATGAGGATGTTGGAGAGTTTGCAGGAGAAGAAAAATGTGTTTGCTTGTCTCGTGATGTGTAGGTCAATGGAGTCAACTTGGTGGTCAATGGCGAGAGGATCGGGCACGAGTAGGGGACTTGGGGCCGGACGATTAGGAGGTCGAGTGAAGTCAAGGGTGATCCACACCGTACACGTGGAGAGACAAGAAACACAGATGGTTTCTCGGTTGAGCTTCAAAACCGTGGAGGTGATGAAGACGGCGTGTTGACCAAGTCAAGGCAAACGGGATGCCGGTGTAAGTGACAAGGCGGCCCAATGGAGCGGGACCGGGAGAGACTTGCCGGTGGTCAGGATCACGGGACAAGGTCACACACGTCGACCTCGAGAAGTCGCGCTTTGAGAAGCGTGCAAGACGGTTTCCTGGTTTGGGCCTCAAAACCGGTGGCGATGGTTGGTGGTGCATGTGGCACCATCATAGAGCTTGCGTCGAGACGAATCAAAGTCGTGAAGGGCCCGAGAGCATTTGGGCGACGAAGAAAAAGATGGACGGTTGTGTCCCTGGTGGTAGATGGCAGTGTATTGTAGGTGAGGGGTAGGATGGTCTTTAGGACAATCCCTAGGCCTATATAATGAGAGGTAGGGCTGGTGGAAGAGGAGCCTCTCTTTCCCTTAGCCTTGCCTTAGTTCTTCATTTAAAGTGCTAGGAGAGATCTTCATGTATTAGAGGAGAGTAGTGGGTGTGTGAGAGACATCTCTTGCTCTTCCATATAGTAGGAGGAAGAGGGTGGCTTCCTAGCCATGTATCCATGTATCTTGACTTGATGAATCAATGATATGAGATTTAAATTCGTGCTCGAGTTCTTCCTCTCTCCCTAAATCCTGAATTTCTCTTTTTCCTTATTTTTGGAGCTATTTTCATGGTCTCGATCTTAAGTGAGTTTTGGGATGGATTTCTTGGGGGATCTTGGTGCTCTGATGTGCTAGAACAACCCTATATAGGTCCTTGACCGAATGAAAGGCACGAGCACCTTTGATTTCGTAAATTTCTCCAAGTTATTCCTTTTGGTGTTCTTGGCACAAGATCTGAAATTCATGATGATTCCTTGTGCTATTTGAGTGAATCTCTTTAGAGTAGAGTCGTGATGTCTTGTGAATGACCTGGTCCAAATTTCGTGATTTTTTGAGTTCATTTGATAGGGTTTTGGCAAATGTTTTTCCAAAACGGATCTGCTGTTCTATCTAGGATAGAACTTCCATCGCCAGGATAGAACTTCCATCACCATGATAGAACTTCCGTCAAACACCACGGAACTTCCATGAGTCATAGAACTTCCGTCGCCTGGAACTTCCATGAGTGGTAGGACTTCACCATGGACTTCGGAACTTCCATCGGGCACCACGGAACTTCCATCAAACTCAGTTTTGCGATTTCTTGGATCTTCCTTGTTTCCCTTTTTGTCCCTCTTGAGCTTCCACTATGTGTCCTTTTGGTTTGAGTCATTCATAGGGTTAGCACATCACAAGTTGGTGTGGGTAATCTTGGTGATTCGGTTAGAGGTTGGTTTGGGTAGTAATTGGGATATAGGCCAAGTTCTTGTGAAGAATTTTAATTGGCTCTCATTCACCCCTCCCCCCCTCTGGTCGCCTTCTTGGTTCTTTAATTGGTATTTGAGCCGGTTTGATCACTAGTTGACCTTAACCGGCTTTGTGATCCGGAGGCGACATGGAGAAGCATGTGGTCAAGCTTTGGATGTTCGATGGAGAAGACTTTCCCTACTGGAAGTCACGGACCAAGGCTTATCTCTTAAGCCAAGGACGTGCATTTTGGGAGATTGCTGAGCAGGACTATGCCATACCGAACGACCTCAACACCGCATCGGTAGGTGAGTTGAACAAGTATGAATATAACTCCAAAGCTGTCAATAATCTGCTTTCTGCTTTAGGTAGGAGTGAACATGATCGTGTTGCACATCTTGATACTGCTCATGCAATTTGGAAAAAGCTTTGCACGTACCATGACGGTACCAATCAAGTCAAGTCTATACGTAAGGACTCTTATAATAGACAGTACCAAACCTTTGCATAAAAACCTGGCGAGTCTGTAAGGACCGAAGCATACCAAGAGGGGGGGGGGGTGAATCGGTAAGCTGACCACAAATCTAAATAATTCAATTCATACTACTAGAACCTAACAATCGTTGCAACCTAACAATTATAGGAGGCCAAGGCCCTACACATGCTAGTGTTCATGATGAAAGCAAGCAAGGAAGCCAAACACACTAGCCTATGCAAGCCATAATTCAACCTAGTTACTAGAGCACACAATTGTGGAATAGTAAATAGGAGGTCAAGGATTGCTCATGATTTTTTTCCGAGGTCTCAAAAGGATGGTGCCTTCTCCTACTCCTCATTAGACTACTCCCGCCGGAGTGATGGTCCCTCCCGTCACCAATGTGGAGTTTTTGCACACGAGCCCGCAATCACTCCTAGAGTGAAGGCATGGTGTGCGTCACCGCTGCCACCAAGGCACAAGCTCACCTCCCTCGAGAACTTGCCAGAGTCCCCAAGCCGACACGGGCGCTCACTAGCGATGCCCCTTTCACTGGTGGGCTCAAACCGGATACAAATGTGTGACGGCCTTCACAACCAATCATGATAGGCTCAATCACCGACACCTAACCAGTCTAGGTCTCACCATAAACCAAGAGTAACAACCTAGATCACACCCTCAAGGACACCCTAGCCTTAGATGTGCATCAATGCTCAAGTTACTCTCACTAGCACTCTCAAGAAATGCAATATCTCCTCCTAGTGCTTTCTTCTTTTCCTCTTGGCTCTCACCAAATGCTCCAAGCAATTCCACTGGCCAAGAGTGGTCTCCAAGACCCCAAGAACGAAGTTATATAGCCATCTCTTACCTCAAACTAGCCGTTGCTCCACGAGATTGCCTTTCTGGACACATTCACTGGACTATCCGGTCATTGCCTGACCGGACCGTCAGGTCATTCCTGAAACGGCTCCCAGAGCCGTTGGCTTTGTTGTGCCTACAATATCCTGTACTGACTGGACCGTCCGGTATGTACATTCTCTCTCCATTCCAAAGAGCACCATCTTCTGCACTTCTCTATCCCAAGCAACCTCCATATAGGCCGGGCCGTTTGGTCTGTGGACCGTACCGTTCGGTCTCTACAGGTCTTCACGCTGACAGACTTCCTCGCAGACTTCTCTCTAGTCTCCGAGTGACCATACAGTCCGATCTCCACTGACCCCTCTATTCGGTCACTACATCCAGAAGCTGAAACTCCTCGTCCTTGCTTGAGTTTGTTTCCCGGCTTCTCCGAACAGCTCCTTGGCTTGTCCGCTGTCACCTAGTGCCTGTGATTTCACTGAGCATCCATGCACATCACCAACAAGTGTGACCTAAGAGACATGACCTAGACCCCCTTGATAGTCTAATTTTTCCTATGGACTCAAAGCCCTAACAACTAGACAAGTGTTCCTAACACTTGCTCCATAGCTTGTCCTTAGGTTTGATCCATCTCCATCAACCCTTGGACTCCATCAAGCTCACAAGCCTCCATGCTTGTGGTCATGGTCATTAATCACCAAGGCAACCATCATTCATATGATTTGTAGTAGAGTTGAGAGATGATTCCTATATAGACAACACTCATGTAGATCTTTGCCCACAATTTCATAGTTGTCATCTATCGCCAAAACATTCATACCTTGGGGATCCAATCATCAATGGTCATGAAACTTACAGAGTCACTAGATGAAACTTTTCGTAGGTTTAAGGCAATTGTCTGCAACTTGAGTGCTTGTGGTAATCTTGTCTACAATGATAATGATAGAGCTAAGAAATTGTTGTATTCTCTTGATGGAAATGTTTGGGGGGGTTAAGATTGCTACTCTAGAGGAAACTGCTGATTTCAATACCCTAAACTATGAGCAACTATATAGCAAGCTGAAATCTCATGAACTGTCTAGGAACTCTCGTCCTAATCATGTTGATTCTGCTTCTAGCATGGCTTTGCTTTCTAGCTCTCAAAAGGGTAGTCACAACGGTGCCTCTTATGGAACTAATCCCTCACATGACAGGTCTTCCTTGGAGTTTGCTTTATCTTCTCTTGTTGCAGCTTCCGATGAACAGATGGAGTGCATCCCTGATGAGGAGTTATCCTTGCTCACAAGGAAGTTCAGGAAGTTCTACAACAACCGTAAGGAGAGAAGAGGAGGTGGTTCGAGAACCTGCTTTGAGTGTGGTGACCATAGACACTTCATTGTTGACTGCCCCAAGAAGAAGAAGAAGAAGGCTGGGTACCACGACAACTACACTGAAGACTTCAAGAAGAAGAAGAACCACTTCTAGAAGAAAGCTAAGAACTCCAAGAAGTTCACGAAGGTGATCGCATGCACATGCGTTGCCGCTCTGAGCAATGTGGACCTCACATCAAGCGAAGGCCTTACAAGCTCAGAGGAGGAGGTTGAAAAGCCATGAGTCAAGTGGAAGGACGACTTCACCAGACTTTGCTTCATGGCAAAGAATGATCACGACACCAACTCTGGCTCTGATTCCGACACAAGCAAGGTACCTCCCACTCTTGATGAGATCTCGTCTAAACTTGTTCATTTGCATGATGGTTTGCTCATGCAAGATGATAAGCTTCATTGTGCTATTCATGAGTGTAGAGAGCTTAAGTCTAAGTTGGAGAGTACTGAGTATGAGATCACTTCTCTTAGGTCCAAGCTTGCTAGAGATGACATTGTAGTTGAGTGTGAGTCTTGTCAAGTTGTGGTGAATGATCTCAGTCAGAGGGAAAGTGTGCATGCTCAAGTTGCCAGTCAGCTTGAGAGTGCCCTTAATGAGTTTTATGAATTCAAAGCTAGGCCAACTCTTTTGGGTGCATGTCAGAAGTGACCCAAGCTCACAAGTGAGTTGGAAGCTCAAACCCTCAAAGTCAAAGAGCTCGAGTCCAAGCTGCTAAATGAGACACGCTCAAAAGTTCTCCCACCACCATGTGTACTGTGTGGCTCTCTCAAGGATAAGCTTGCAATCACCAGAGAGGAAAACAAGATCCTAACTCCAGAAAATGACTACATTATCTCTTGTCTCAAAAGAACCCTAGTGAGCGAAGAAAAGATTTAGAGTGACTTGTCAAGAGTTAAGGAGAGTGCTTTTAGGTCAACCTACAACTTGGGGTTGGCATATGAGAGTTGTGACAAAGAGAGTGCTAATGTGGGTAAGTTTGTGCCAAGCTCTAGCTACAAGGATAAGGAACAGTCCATCAAGCCCACTGACACATACTATCCACCAAACCCAAATCCCTTATTCAACCCTAAGCAAGCTGAGAAACCAAAACCTAAACCTCCTATGCAATCAAAGTCTAAACCTGAGAGAGTCTATATTTGCATGTTCTGTGGTTGTAAGGGTCACTTAGATGAGTACTGTTATAGGCGTAAGAGGATTGAGAGGATGCAAGCTGAGTTAACTAGAAATGTGCAACATGATGATTTTATTGATATTCAGCCTTGCTCTTTTTCTCATGCCTATCATGGATAGGGCCATTCCTCATATGGCTTTGATTCACGAAACAGAGGCTTTGCATAGCAGCACTTTGGCGCCCCATGTTTCCCCCATCGTGGTGAGCATCGCTCCCGTGGCTTTGGCTTTCTCACAGATGATTTCTATCCTCTCAACTCAAGGTTTGAGTTGAGACGCTTTGACAGACCACGCTTTCCCCATCATGGTTCTTGTCCCATGCGTCCAAATGGTAATGTGCAAAGAACTATGATAACCTCTGCAGGTTGTATGGTGAAGTGTTGGCTCCCCAAAAGTTTTCTCTCTAACCCCAGCACTGAGCCATCGATCTTTCCTTCTCGTTCTTTGTAGGTAGCAGGTGGAGGCTTGGAGAACAAATGGTTGATGCACTTCGGGTGTTCACGCCACATGACCGGAGATGCAAAGTGGTTCTCTAGCCTCACTCCCTTGAAGCGCTGGGATTATGTGACCTTTGGGGATGACAAGAGAGGAAGAGTGAAGGTAAGAGGCGCGATAAAGGTAAATGAAAACTTAACTCTCAAGTATGTTGGTTTGGTTGAACATCTCAAGTACAATCTCCTCTCTATTTCTCAATTGCATGATGTTGGTTTGGACATGCGCTTTAAGAAAAATGCTTCTTGTGTTCTTGATTTGAATGGTTCTTTTGTTTATGGAATTTCTAGCATTGGGAGAGTTTTTCGGGCTGATTTTGTTGTTTCTCAAGGCTCTCAGAAGTGCTTGTTTGCTAAATCTTCGTCTGAGCTCCGGACATGGCATAGGAGACTAGGTCACATGCTTTGATTTGCTTTGTCACTTGAGTGGCCTAGGTTTGATCCAAGGATTGCCTAAGTTCAAATTTGATAAGAATTTAGTTTGTGCTCCTTGCGTCATGGCAAAATGGTTGCCGCTTCTCATCCACCAATTAATTTGGTGATGACTGAACGCCCTGGAGAGCTACTTCACATGGACACTGTTGGTCCTTCTTGGGTTCATTCGACAGGTGGGAGTGGTATGTTCTTGTGATTGTTGACACTTTGCTCGCTACTCTTGGGTTTACTTTCTGGAGAGCAAGGATGAAGTGTTTCATCACTTTCGGAGCTTAGTTTTGAGGTTGTTGAAGGAATTTCCTGGTGCATTATGAGCAATCCGCAATGATAATTGCACCGAGTTCAAGAACTCCTCCTTTGATGCCTTCTGTCTTGAGCAAGGTATTGAGCACCAATTTTCAGCATCTCGTGTTCCTCAGTAGAATGGTGTGGTCCAAAGAAAGAACATAACCTTAGTGAAAAAGGCCCGGACGATGCTCGATGAGCATAGGACTCCGAGGCGGTTCTGGGCTGAAGCCATTAGCACTGCTTCCTATGTTTCCTATCGGATTTTCTTGGTCTCAATTCTTAATGTGACTTCCTATGAGCTATGTTTTGGGAGGAAGCCATCTGTTTCTCATTTGCGTGCCTTTGGTTGCAAGTGCTTTATCCTCAAACATGGCAATCTTGATAACTTTGAGTCGAGATCTTCTAATGGCTGTTGGCACTTCCGAAGTACCCCTTTTATATGTGAATATTACCCTAATTAGAGCATAATTGATACTAATTTAGGCCATTTACTTGTGATATTGCCTATATATTTGCATATGCGTTGTTTTATAGCTTTATTGCAGAAACAGGTAAAATTAGTGATTAATGCGATGATGGAGAGGACAGGAGTCCAGAACCGATGAAAAGCACTGAAGAAGCCCAGCGCACCGATCAACGCAGTCCATGACCCGATCGACACAAGGGTGTTTTGACCCACAGAAGTGATCGAGGCCCATTCCACATGTTTATGGAAGTTTATCTGCGCAAGACACTTGAAGATATTTGTCTAAGAAGAATTATGGAACTTCAAGAAGATTTATGGAACTCCAAGATCTTAACGTGCAGTACAAGACTTTATCTCGAAGGAAAAGGCCCACAGGGCAGCTGTGGAAGACAAAGGAACCGACTCGGGGAAGAAATCAGAGTAGACACGGCTTGCACCGATCGGCGCAACCGCCTTATTTGCTAGAAACCGAGTCCTTTACGAGTAGAACCCCTATAAATACTTGTAAACCCTCGCCGCAGAAGGAGGAGGCGACAGAGGGACACCAGATCCGTGAGTTAGAGCCACTAGGGCTTGCCCCGTTAGAATAGATCTCTAGTTGAGTTTCAAGAACCATTGGAGTCAAGAGTTGATCCGTCAAGGTAGGCCATCTCGACAGGGATGAATCTTACTCTATGTCTCTCAAGGATGATTGAATATGTTGATGATAGTTTTTGTGATTTGTCTATCTTGATTCTATAATCATGCATGTGCTTATTCCAATTGCTTAGTTCTAGGCTAGTAAGTAGATATTATCTTAATCGTGGTGATTTGGATAGTATTCGGACATTGTATTGATTATGGTTGCTTGATGATGCCAATAGTGTGGTTTAGCGGTGACAGCACTAAGCCTGTGCAGCACTATTGGATAGTTGAGTAGGGTAAGATACTCGCGCGATTAAGTGTTTCCTCTCGGCAGCGATAAATCGGGAGCCGCTCGGAAAGCAGGGTGATCTTACTCATTATAGGTTTTCATTGATCTATGTAATTACCCATTATGATGCTATTCAATTAGACTTTTTGGTTACGATCTCACTTGTAGATATCTGGGTACTCACTAATCAGCATGAGGGGGAGACTGGCCAGTCTCGCCCTCATGCAACTTGATGTTGACAGTAGCCTTGACTAGATCTTTTACTGTTAACTTTGTTTAGTAAATCCCTAAGGTTCCAGTGGATTCGATAAATCTTGGAATACTCAATTCAAGGGAAAAAGTGCTACAATCGTACATCGTTCTCTTGCGGTATATAAGTGGGTGCGTAGATACGACCAACAAGCTCCCTTTTTCTGGCGCCGTTGCCAGGGACCATAGCAGGTTTTTAAACATTGTTTGATGTATTAGTGTTTAGTCATTGTGCTTTACTTGTCTCTCTAGTACATATATTCTGTTAAGTGAAACTAACAGGTATGGACGGTCCTAAGTCAAACAAACCCTCTAATTATGCTGATGATCCAGAAAGACTCTTACACAAGAAGAGAACAGCAGAGAAGAGAAGCAAGTCACTTGGAGATTTGGAAGCAGTCCACGCAACACGTCGAGTATTATTCACAATAGAAGACTCAGTTACAGAGCAAGAAGAAGGGGAGATGGCAGAGGTGCTTATGGTTAATCGTCTCAAGCCACAATTGACTAGTATTGTCTAGACAGATTTCCAAGAAGCTCAAGATCAACTTTCGTATCAATTGGAGAGATATGTTGGAATAGCGGCGCAACAACCGTTCACAGGTTCAGAAGATCCCAATCATCACTTGCAACACTTCCTTGAAGTTTGCAGTACATTCAAGATAGCAGGATTGACAGGAGATCAAGCGCGTGTGCGGCTGTTCCCCTTCTCTCTAGTTGGACGCCCCAAGCAATGGTACAATGGATTGGAAAACACAGTGAAAATGGTGTGGAACACATTAGCAGATGAATTCTTGGCCAAATACTCCCCCCCCCCCCCGGTAAGACTCAAGATTTGAAAAATAAGATTCTTGGATTTACATAGAATATTGATGAGAGCATTGGATAAGCATGGGAAAGATACAATGAGCATATGGATGCATGCCCTCATCATGTTCTGGCGGTTGGAGAAGTTGTACACAGGATTGAATCTTTTGTCACGTCAATATTTGGACGCCTCAGCTGCAGGATCATTCATGTCAAAACCCCCCACCGAAGCTAAGAATTTAATCAAGTTGTTAGTTGAAAATCAATCGTGGGATGGTAAGAGAAGCTCAAGGAATTTGCAACCTTCAAAAGAAGTAGCGAAGAGTGTGATTAAGAAGACTCAGGAAGAATTGATTATAGATCACCTCGATGCTATTCAAAGAAGGTTGGACAATAATCTTCAGATCCCTAAGGAAGAGACACTCAAGCTAGCGGAATCACGCTTCACATGTAGTGAGTCTGGAGAATTTGGTCATGTGCAGAAAGATTGCCCTGAAGAGATCAAGATGTTAGAATATATGAAGAATAGATGGAAGCCCCAATATCAACAACAAAGGAGTTCTTTCTCTTCTAGTTCGTTCATGCAAAACTCTATCCCACTTCGTCTCCAATGTCATGAGTTCTTCCAAGCTCAAGAGAAGATCAACAAGGACAATCAAGCTAGATTCAAGGAGATTGATCATGTCCTTGAGAGAGTTAATGACAAGGTGATAGAAATTGGGAGCTCCAATGAGCAGATTTTGAAGCATACCAAGATTATGGAGCAACAGATGGGACAGCTATCGCAAGCCATTCAAGGCAATAAGGGGGCTATTCCTAGAAATATGATGTCTGCAGAACAGTTGAAGGCAATAGCTACGTGATCAGGAAAACAAACAGATGATCCAGAACACTCTGCGGGAGCAAAGAAGCCGATTGGCGCGACGACGCTGTCGGAGCCGATCGGCTCCCTGAAAGCGCCGATCGGCGCAAGGAGGATGATGACCTTTCTAGTCTGAAAATGGGCGTGGAGACAGAAGAGAATGGCCCTGCAATGTTTCTAGATACTCAACTACTGACGAAGATAGAAAGAGCGCGACAACACGACGAGCAATTTGCAAGATTCGTCGATATTATGAAGAAGATTTACATCAATGTCCCTTTTGTTGATGCTATCCAAGTTCCCACCTATGCCAAGTACATTAAGGACATGATGCAAAACAAGAAGTCTCTAGTTTATGAGGAGGTTGTGAAGGTCACTAAGGAACTAACGGCGGGAATCAATGATGTTGCACTGGAGAAGAAACCCGACCCTGGATCACCAAGCATCAAATGCATGATTGGAACAAGGAAGTTTGATAGGTGCTTGTGTGATCTTGGAGAAAGTGTAAGTGTTATGCCCCGTCATATATTCACAAATCTCAATTTGCCTGAATTAGAGCCTACGGGTATGTGTTTGGAGTTAGCCGATCAATCGGTACGCTTCCCTGATGGAATTGCTGAGGATGTGTCAGTTCAAATTGGAGATCATATCGTCTCTGTTGATTTTATTGTGCTTGACATGGATAAGAGGACGAGGAGCCCGTTGATCTTAGGCAGACCCTTCTTGAGGACAGCAAAGGCAAGTATTGATGTTGGGAGTGGTAAGATAAGCTTCGATATAAGTGGGACTCCCTACTCTTTCAAGTTTCGCCCAAAGAGATACAAGACACCGTGGCATCGAGGCGTCGAAAGTAATTGGAGGGAATATATGGATAGGTCGTCCAAGCTATATGAACCATGGAGATAAAATAACCTTGTAGTGTTGCGGCCTCACATCCCGCACCGCGACACTAAGGATTGATTGTTTGCGGGGTGGTCGAGCTCTTTGACCTTTAAATAACTAGAGCACTCTTGGGAGGCAACCCAATGATCGGGGGATTTCAATGTTATTTAGTGCTTATGGGAGGGCAACCAATTTCATTTAGTTAATTAGTGCTGGCCGGGAGGGCAACCCGGTGTTTTTAAAATTTGCTTGCTTGTAATAAAAATAATCTCCCAAATAAAATAAAAAAAATTAGAAAAGTGTGTGCTTAATTCTTTTGTGCTCTTGCGTTGTCTGTTTATTCGTGCAAAACTGTGTATATACATACTGTAGAGTAATAAAGCAGGAATTAAAAAAAAGACCAAAAACAGGAAGGAATAGAGCTTGTGCCGATCGGCGCACATCTGCCGATCGGCGCAGTATTGCCCAAGTCAGGACAGAAGGCTGACGATGCCCAGAATTTTCAGAGACAGAGCTATTTTCAAGGATGAAGACAACATCTAGCGAAGAAGCGAGGGGGCAGAAGCAAAAACGGACGTCACGCCGATCGGCGCATTCACCAGATGAGCCCTGTTGGTCGTATCTACGCACCCACTTATATACCGCAAGAGGACGGTGTATGATTGTAGCACTTTTTTCCCTTCAATTGAGTATTCCAAGGTTTATCGAATCCACTGGGACCATAGGGATTTATTAAACAAAGTTAACAGTAAAAGATCTAGTCAAGGCTACTGTCAAGGTCATGTTGCATGAGGGGGAGACTGGCCAGCGCAAAGGTGCGCCAGACAGTATATCTGTCGTTGCGCTGATCGGCGCGGGGATTGAGCCAATCAACACGCTGGTGAAACTAAGCCAAAGCTGTTGCGCCGATCGGCGTAGGAGTTGAGCCGATCGGCACACTGGTGAATCTGTGGTGGCGCAGATCGGCACGGGGGTTGAGCCGATCGGTACACTGGTGAATCTAAGCCAAAGTGCACCAGATCTAGGAAACCTATGCTGATTAGTGAGTAGCAAAATATCTACTAGTGAGATCGTAACCAGAAAGTCTAATTGAATAGCATCATAATGGGTAATTACATGGATCAATAAAAACCTATAATGAGTAAGACCACCCTGCTTTCCGAGCGGCTCCCTATTTCATCACTGCGGGAAGGAAACCCTTAATCGCGTGAGTATCTTACCCTACTCAACTATCTAATAGTGCTACGCAGGCTTAGTGCTGTCACCACTAAACCACACTACTAGCATCATCAAGCAACCATAATCAATACAATTTTCGAATACTATCCTAATCACCACGATTACGATAATATCTACGTACTTAGCCTAGAACTCAGCAGCTGGAATAAGCACATGCATGATTATAGATTCAATATAGACAAATCACCAAAACCATCATCAACATATTCAATCATCCTTGAGATACATAGAGTAAGATTCATCCCCGTCGAGATGGCCTACCTTGTCGGATCAACTCTTGACTCCAATGGTTCTTGAAACTCAACTAGAGATCTATTCTAACATGGCAAGCCCCGGTGGCTCTAACTCACGGATCTGATGTCCCTCTGTCACCTCCCTTTTCTACGGTGAGGGTTTACAAGTATTTATATGGGTTCTACTCGTAAAGGACTTGGTTTCTAGCAAATAAGGCAGTTGCGCCGATCGGCGTAGGATTGCGCTGATCGGCGCAAGCCGTGACTTCTCTGATTTATTCTCCGAGTCCGTTCCTCTGTCTTCCATAGCTGCCATGTGGGCCTTTTCCTTTGAGATAAAGTCTTGTACTGCACCTTGAGATCTTGAAGTTCCATAAATCTTCTTGAAGTTCCATAAATCTTCTAGACAAATATCTTCAAGTGTCTTGCGCAGATAAAATTTCATAAACATGTGGAATGGGCCTCGGTCACTTCTGTGGGCCAAAACACCCTTGCGCCGATCAGCTCATGGGCTGCGCCGATCGGCGCACTGGGCTTCTTCAGTACTTTTTGTCGGTTCTGGACTCCTGTCCTCTCCATCATCGTATTAATCACCAATTTTACCTGTTTCTGCAATAAAGGTCCAAAACAACGCGTATACAAAAATATAGGCAATATCACAGGTAAATGGCCTAAATTAGTATCAATTATGCTCTAATTGGGGTAATATTCATATATAAAAGGGGCACTTGGGAAGTGCCAACAGTTCCCCAACACTTAAACCAGCATATGTTGAGCATTGTTCTATTGTGGTGTATTTCATATTGGTATTCAGCAAAATAGATCAAATATGGGCATAAGCTTAAAGTTCTCCCCAAAGCAAAAGACCATGTCCAATTCATCAATTATAACCTTTCCACACATGAGAATCACTTAAAAGATTGTTGTGAACATAGAGAATCTATCTTCCAAATAATCCAAGGCAACAACTCATCTTTCAAATCACTCAACCTATATTCTACATCATAATGGTCAAATAATATTAGTGTAAGGCTTATATGAGTAGCTAGGTGAGGTAATTCAAGGATTGCAAACAAAAATCAATAATATATTGTAAAGCTAGGAGATTATTCTTCATTGGAATTATAGAAACTTATCAAGATGGCAATTAAGAAAGAAAAATTTAAGAAAGGACTCTGACTTTGGATATGTGTGCATGTGCATAGCAAAAATTTTATCTTGGCAAATTGCACATGGTTGGAATGATTCATGGCTATATGGAATTTCAAGAATAAGCATGTCATATACCATCCCCCCACACTTAAAGTTTTGCTAATCCCTTAGCAAACAGTAGAGTTTTTTTTTTTGACCATCTCTGCTGCGCCGATCAGCTCAGGGTGCGCTGATCGGCTCTTAATCCAAACTTGCCAACATTTGATGGTATTTTATTTGTGTGGCTTCAACATTTATTCAAGAATCAAATATAGCCAGAAATATAGGATGTGGTCAAGGAATGATACTCAACAAGATGTTTTGGGTTTATGGTAGTGTACTCAGCGGAATTGAATTTTTGCATGAGTAATTTCAAGGCTAGAAAAAGATACACAGAGAATTGCCATCTTAATAAAGTTCATACCAAAAAGAATTAAATCCTAACCGAACTCAACCATCAATTTAATGTTTATCTACATATCAAAGGTATATGAGTGTTGTTCAAAATATGGCATTGATAGGTAAGGATCTTGAAAAACAATAAAATCTAAAGTTCACAACATGAAAATTTATTTTTCAAAAGATTGGTACTAAGTTATCATTACAAACTAGACAACACAAATGAAGCACATGGGTACTCAAAATTGCTCCACATAAGACATATTTTCCGAATAATCGTTGAGTGTAAGTTCGAAATTTTATTCAATACTCAACACTATTTGATCTTCATCACCACTTTTCAAGAAAGAATAAATAATTCAATTCTCCTAATAGAGCATAACCGCCACCATTAGATTAAGATCAAAACTTGAATACATGATGATGATTTTTGCACACACTTGCATGAAAATAAAACTACTACTAACACACTTGCATGAAAGTAAAACTACTACTAACACACTTGTATGAAAATAAAACTACTACTAACATACTTGCATGAAAGTAAACACACCCGATACATGGTTTCCCAACCCGCTCACACACACATAAGTAAATAAAGAAAAAGACTGCAAAAGATAAAAGAAAATGTAAACTGGGAAACCGATACACGTGCCAACTCCTAGGCACTCTAGTCATCCGAAAGTGGAGTCGGTGGCTGATCGAAGCCATAGCACCGCGCCTTGAGTCGCTCGAACTCCTCCACCATTGCATCGTGGTTGTACCTCCATTGGGACGTGGCCTCCTCCATGCGCTCGATGTAGTACATGTTGTTGTCGAGGTACCCCTGCATGGGCACGAAAAAGTCTGCACCGGGCACAGGAGGCACCACTGGTACACGCCCTTGGTACCTCTAGTCAATGCCCATGCTGCAGTAGGGTGTGCCGATCGGCGCATTGCCTGCACCAATCGGCACAGAGGGCTGTGAACCGCCCGCTGCGTCGCTCCACTCTAACTGGTACTACTAGTACTCCTGGCGTGACCCCTAGGAAACCCACTCGTCGTCGGCTGCTGTAGATATGTCCGGTTGTCGAACCCGCCCATGGCAATCCTTGAGAACTCGGCCACCCTCCAAGAGACCTTCCTCAAGCCAATTTGCTCCCTCTAGCTTGCGAGGGAGAAAAACTCCTAGCTCCGCACACGGGAGCTTTACGTTGGTGCCGCTGACATGGAAGCCAGCGCGAACACTTCCTGTGACAATATTGCCACGAGTCATATTCTTGCTGATCTCCGTCACGCACTCCCACTTGTCATTGCACCCTCCCGGTCCGTCGCTGTCATAGACGAGGGCTGCTAGGCGTTGAAGATAGGCCCTGAAGGCCGACTTCTTGCTTGCCTTGCCCCTCTTGTCGAGCCAACCCCGCAGCATCACCGACATGGGATTGCAATGAGACGGACTCACGATGGCGTTGAAGAGCCATCGCAAGTCTGCATCGGTGACGTTGTTGGAGTCGACCATGTCGCCTATGCGCGTCGCCAACCACCGATGGAAGACTTGAATGGTCGGGTTGCAGATGTTTCCGCGCTTCATCTCCTCTACGATCGAGAGCCACCTCCAAGAGGAGTCCAAATCCCCACGTCCCAAGATGCCAACGACATCGACGTCGGTGTCAAAGCCGAAGGCTTGAGCCGCTGCCTCCATGGTCACCGTGTGGCTGATGTCGCGGACGCGGAAGTTGACGGCCTCGCTACCGTCTTCGACGGTGCCAAGCCTCATCGTAGAAGCAACCTCGGTGACGACATCGAGGTTGTAGTCCATGGGGAGGAGGTGGAAATCCACCCAGCCGAGGTTGTCTAGCATCCTCCTTAAGTCCTCCCACATGCCGATCGAGGTGAGGAAGGTCTCGTCCAAGTCGAAGTTGGGGATGAAACTTCCCCTCACCGTCAGGTAGTGCCGCTGTTCCTCCGCGCTCAGGAGGGTGAAGCCCTCCTCCACCGAGCGCGGCATGAATGCCGGAGGCGGTGATGATGTGGGAACCCCACGGCTTGCCGCCATTTGGCTCCTCGTAGCACGCCCTGTTGGTAGGGACGCGCCGGAGACGGAGTGGCGGGCGTGGACCTCGTATGTCGCCGCCACCGAGCTGGTGGATGCACCACCCACCGACATGTCATCGCGAGCATTGGAACCACCCCTCGCCGAGGAGTTACCGCTCGACTCGCTGCTGCTGCCAGACCTGCTTCCCCGGTGCAGCCTCTTGCCCATCTTGCCGACGGAGGAGCGGAGACAATCCATCTACGAAGATTGCGGAACGTGTGCGAGATCATGGGTAGTGGAGAAGGTGGAGAGATTACCGGGATGGTGTGCCGAATGGGGGGGGGGGGCTGGCCTCCATTTTATAGTGTGGAAAACTTCTAGTAGAAGGAACCGCCATAAAATTTCAAAATTTGAGAGTGCGCCAATCTGCACGGGTACTATGGCGATCGGCACAATTCAAATTTTGAATGTTGTGACCACTCTGATGCTTGATTCCCCTCCTTCATGTCGCTTCCTGGCACATCATGTTGGTTGGCAGGGGAACAGCACGGAATCCTGATGTCTTGTTGGCGGCGCCAATCGGTGCGGGCCCACGCCGATCGGCGCGCCGTCTCCTTTTCAACCTTTGGTCAATTCCGTGTCTCCTCTGCACTGCACACCTGCATAATAATCATACTGTTCCTTAAAATCAATGTCTGCCGCTTTTGTTGCCCATTTGGGAACATCATGGGTACCCGTGCCGATCGGCGCAATAGGGCGCCGAACGGCGCAAGTCCCTTGCACCTCGTCTTTAGGTCCGGTGCTGATTCTGATGCCTCCTGTTCATCTCTTTCACCTAATTTCCACTTCTGCAATATTCCTGTAGTATTGGCATACGTGTCGGGGCTCATCTGGCGACCGTGCCGGTCGGTGCAACGTCCGTTTTTGCTTCTGGCCCCTCGCTTCTTCGCTAGTTGTTGTCTTCATCCTTGAAAATAACTCTGTCTCTGAAAATTATTGTGCTGGTTTAGCACTCCTTCAATTCTGGGCGTCGTCGGCCTTCTGTCTTGACTTGGGCAATACTGCGCCGATCGGCGCAAGCTCTGTTCCTTCCTGTTTTAGTCTTTTCTTTATATTCCTGCAATGTTAGTCTACAGTATGTATATACACAGTTTTGAACGAATAAACAGACAACGCAAGAGCACACAAGAATTAAGCACACACTTTTCTAATTTTTTCTAATTTTATTCGGGAGATTATTTTTATCACAAGGAAGCAAATTTTCAAAACACCGGGTTGCCCTGCCGGCCAGCACTAATTAACTAAATGAAATGGGTTGCCCTCCCATAAGCACTAAATAACTTCTAGATCCCCCGATCATTGGGTTGCCTCCCAAGAGTGCTCTAGTTATTTAAAGGTCAAAGAGCTCGACCTCCCCGCAAACAATCAATCCTTAGTGTCGCGGTGCGGGATGTGAGGCCACGACACTACAAGGTTATCTTATCTCCATGGTTCATATAGCTCGGACGACCTATCCATACATCCCCTCCAATTACTTTTGACGCCTCGATGCCACGGTGTCTTGTATCTCTTCACTTCATCAATAGCACATCACTCTTCTCCCTTTGGATGAAACTTGAAAGAGTAGGGAGTCCCACTTATATCGAAGCTTATCTTACCACTCCCAACATCAATACTTGCCTTAGCTGTCCTCAAGAAGGGTCTGCCTAAGATCAACGGGGTCCTTGTCCTCTTATCCATATCAAGCACAATAAAATCAACAGGGACGATATGATCTCCAATTTGAACAGGCACATCCTCAGCAATTCCATCAGGGAAGCGTACCGATTGATCGGCTAACTCCAAACACATACCCATAGGCTCTAATTCAGGAAAATTGAGATTGGTGAATATATGATGGGGCATAACACTTATGCTTGCCCCAAGATCGCACAAGCACCTATCAAACATCCTTGTTCCAATCATGTATTCGATGCTTGGTGATCCAGGGTCGGGTTTCTTCTCTAGTGCAACATCATTGATTGCCGCCGTTAGTTCCTTAGTGACCATCACAACCTCCTCAGAAACTAGAGACTTCTTGTTTTGCATCATGTCCTTAATGTACTTGGCATAGGTGGGAACTTGGATAGCGTCAACAAAAGGGACATTGATGTAAAGCTTCTTCATAATATCGACGAATCTTGCAAACTGCTCATTGTGTTGTCGTGCTCTTTCTGTCTTCATCAGTAGTTGAGTATCTAGAAACGTGGCAGGGCCATGCTCTTCTGTCTCCACGCCCATTTTCTCCACGCCCATTTTCAGACTAGAGAGGTCATCATCCTCCTTGCGCCGATCGGCGCTATCAGGGAGCCGATCGGCTCCGACAGGGTCGTCACGCCGATCGGCGCAGGGCATCTTTGCTCCCGCATAGTGTTCTGGATCTTCTGTTTGTTTTCCGAATCGCGTAGCTATTGCTTTCAACTGTCCTACAGATACTGTATTGCCAAGAATAGCCCCCTTATTGCCTTGAATGGCTTGCGATAGCTGTCCCATCTGTTGCTCCATAATCTTGGTATGCTTCAAAATCTGCTCGTTGGAGCTCACAATTTCTATCACCTTGTCATTAACTCTCTCAAGGACACAATCAATCTCCTTTAATCTAGCTTGATTTTCCTTGTTGATCTTCTCTTGAGCTTGGAAGAACTCATGACATTGGAGACGAAGTGGGATAGAGTTTTGCATGGACAAACTAGGAGAGAAAGAACTCCTTTGTTGCTGATATTGGGGCTTCCATCCACTATTCTTCATATATTCTAACATCTTCATCTCCTCACGGCAATCCTTTTGCACATGACCAAATTCTCCACACTCACTACATGTTGAGCGTGATGCCGCCAGCTTGAGTGTCTCTTCCTTAGGGATATGAAGATTATTGTCCAACCTTCTATAATCAATTCCTCCTGAGTCTTCTCAATCACACTCTTCGCTACTCCTTTTGAAGGTTGCAAATTCCATGAGCTTCTCTCACCATCCCATGATTGATTTTCAACTATCAACTTGATCAAATTCTTAACTTCGGTAGGGGTTTCCGACATGAATGATCCTGCAGCTGAGGCGTCCAAATGTTGACGTGACAAAAGATTCAGTCCTGGGTAGAACTTCTCAACAACTTCTCCAATCCATATGCTCATTGTATCTTTCCCATGCTTCTCCAATGCTCTCATCAATATTCTGTATAAATCCAAGAATCTTATTTTTCAAAGCTTGAGTCTTACCGGGGGGGGGGGGAGTATTTGGCCAAGAATTCAGCTGCTAATGTGTCCTACACTGTTTTCACTGTGTTTTCCAATCCATTGTACCATTGCTTGGGGCGTCTAACTAGAGAGAAGGGGAACAGCCGCACACGCGCTTGATCTCCTGTCAATCCCGCTATCTTGAATGTACTGCAAACTTCAAGGAAGTGTTGCAAGTGATGATTGGGATCTTCTGAACTTGTGAATGGTTGTTGCGCCACTATTCCAATATATCTGTCCAATTGGTACGAAAGTTGATCTTGAGCTTCTTGGAAATCTGTCTTGATAATACTAGTCAATTGTGGCTTGAGACGATTAACCATGGGTACCTCTGCCATCTCCTCTTCTTCTTGCTCTTGAACTGAGTCTTCTATTGTGTATAATACTCGAGGTATTGCGCGGACTGCTTCTAAATCTTCAGGTGACTTGCTTCTCTTCTCCGCTGTTCTCTTCTTGTGAAAGAGTCTTTCTGGATCATCGACGTAATTAGAGGGTCTGTTTGATTTAGGACCGTCCATACCTGTTAGTTTCACTTAACACAATATATGTACTAGAGAGACAAGTAAAGCACAATGACTAAACACTAATACATCAAACAATGTTTAAAAACCTGCTATGGTCCCCGGCAATGGCACCAGAAAATAGAGCTTGTTGGTCGTATCTACGCACCCACTTATATACCGCAAGAGGACGGTGTACGATTGTAACACTTTTTTCCCCTTGAATTGAGTATCCCAAGGTTTATCGAATCCACTGGGACCTTAGGGATTTATTAAACAAAGATAACAGTAAAAGATCTAATCAAGGCTACTGTCAAGGTCATGTTGCATGAGAGGGAGACTGGCCAGCGCAAAGGTGCGCAAGACAGTAAATTTGTCGTTGCGCCGATCGGCGCAGGGATTGAGCCGATCGGCATGCTGGTGAAACTAAGCCAAAGTTGTTGCGCCGATCGGTGAAGGAGTTGAGCCGATCGTCACGCTGTTGAATCTGTGGTGGCGCCGATCGGCACAGGGGTTGAGCCGACCGGCACACTGGTGAATCTAAGCCAGAGTGCACCAGATCTAGTAAACCTATGCTGATTAGTGAGTAGCCAGATATCTACAAGTGAGATCATAACCAGAAAGTCTAATTGACTAGCATCATAGTGGGTAATTACATGGATCAATGAAAACATATAATGAGTAAGACCACCCTGCTTTCCGAGCGGCTCCCTATTTCATCGCTGCGGGGAGGAAACCCTTAATCCCGCGAGTATCTTACCCTACTCAACTATATAATAGTGTTGCACAGGCTTAGTGCTGTCACCGTTAAACCACACTACTAGCATCATCAAGCAACCATAATCAATACAATGTCCGAATACTATCCTAATTACCACGATTACGATAATAGCTACGTACTTAGCCTAGAACTAAGCAGTTGGAATAAGCACATGGATGATTATAGAATCAAGATAGACAAATCACCAAAACCATCATCAACATATTCAATCATCCTTGAGATACATAGAGTAAGATTCATCCCCGTCGAGATGGCCTACCTTGACTGATCAACTCTTGAATCCAATGGTTTTTGAAACTCAACTAGAGATCTATTCTAACGGGGCAAGCCCTGGTGGCTCTAACTCACGGATCTGGTGTCCCTCTGTCGCCTCCCTTTTCTGCGGCAAGGGTTTACAAGTATTTATATGGGTTCTACTCGTAAAGGACTCGGTTTCTAGCAAATAAGGCGGTTGCGCCGATCGACGCAGGATTGCGCCGCTCGGCACAAGCCGTGTCTTCTCTGATTTCTTCTCCAAGTCGGTTCCTCTGTCTTCCACAGCTGCCATGTGGGACTTTTCCTTCGAGATAAAGTCTTATACTGCACGTTGAGATCTTGAAGTTTCATAAATCTTCTTGAAGTTCCATAAATCTTCTAGACAAATATCTTCAAGTGTCTTGCGCAGATAAACTTCCATAAACATGTGGAATGGGCCTCGATCACTTATGTGGGTCAAAACACCCTTGCGCCGATCGGCTCATGGGCTGCGCCGATCGGCGCACTGGGCTTCTTCAGTACTTTTCATCGGTTCTGGACTTCTGTCCTCTCTATCATCATATTAATCATCAATTTTACCTGTTTCTGCAATAAAGCTCCAAAACAACGCGTATACAAATATATAGGCAATATCACAGATAAATGGCCTAAATTAGTATCAATTATGCTCTAATTGGGTAATATTCATATATAAAAGGGGCACTTGGGAAGTGCCAACATGCCCCGACACGTATGCCAATACTACAAGAACATTGGAGATGTGGAAATTAGGTGAAAGAGATGAATACGAGGCATCAGAATCAGCGCCGGACCGAAAGACGAGGTGCAAGGGACTTGCGCCGTTCTGCGCCCTACTGCGCCGATTGGCGCGGGTACCCATGATATTCCCAAATGGGCGACAAAAGCGGCAGGCATTGATGTTGAGGAACAGGTATGATTATTATGCAGGTGTGCAGTGTGGGGGAGACACGGAATTGACCAAAGGCAGAAAAAGAGACGGCGCGCCTATCGGCGCGGGCCCGCTCCGATTGTCGCCGCCAACAAGGCAACAGGATTCCGTGCTGTTCCCCTGCCAACCAACATGATGTGCCAGGAAGCGACATGAAGGAGGGGAATCAAGCATCAGAGTGGTCAGAGCATTCAAAATTTGAATTGTGCCAATCGGCGCTATATCCGTGCCGATCGGCGCGCTCTCTAATTTTGAAATTTTCTGGCGGTTCTTTCTCCTTGAAGTTTCCCACACTACAGAAGGGAGGCCAGGTGCCCCCATTCGGCACACCGTCCCGGTAATCTCTCCACCTTCAACACTACCCACGATCTCGCACACGTACCACATTCCTCGCAGATGGATCGTCTCCGCTCCTCCATCGGCAAGTTGGGCAAGAGGCTGCGCCGGGGGAGCAGTTCTGGCAGCCGCAGCGAGTCGAGCGATAACTCCTCGGCGAGGGGTGGCTTTGACGCTCGCGATGACATGTTGGTGGGTGGTGCATCCACCGGCACGGCGGCGATGACATACGAGGTCCGCACACGCAAATCCGTCTCCGGCGCGTCCCTACCAACAGGGCGTGCTACGAGGAGCCAAACGGCGGCAAGCCGTGGGGTTCCCACATCACCACCGCCGCTGGCATTCATGCCACGCACGGTGGAGGAGGGCTTCACCCTCCTGAGCGCGGAGGAACAGCGGCACTACCTCGCGGTGAGGGGAAGGTTCGTCCCCAACTTCGACCTCGACGAGACCTTCCTCACCTTGATCAGCATGTGGGAGGACTTAAGAAGGATGCTAGACAACCTCGGCTGGGTGGATTTCCACCTCCTCCCCATGGACTACAACCTCGATGTCATCACTGAGGTTGCTTCTACGATGAGGCTTGGCACCGTCGAAGACGGTAGTGAGGCCATCAACTTCCGCGTCCACGACATCAGCCACACGGTGACCATGGAGGCGGCAGCTCAAGCCTTCGGCTTCGACGCCGATGCCGACGTCGCCAGCATCTTGGGACGTGGGGAGTTGGACTCCTTTTGGACGCGGCTCTCATTCATAGAGGAGATGAAGCGCGGAAACATCCGCAACCCGACCATTCAAGTCTTCCATCGGTGGTTGGCGGCACGCATAGGCGACAAGGCCGACTCCAGCAACGTCACCGATGCGAACTTGCGGTGGCTCTTCAACGCCATCATGAGTCCGTCTCATTGCAATCGCATGTCAGTGATGGTGCGGGGTTGGCTCGACAAGAGGGGCAAGGCTAGCAAGAAGTTGGCCTTCGAGGCCTATCTTCAACGCCTAGCAGCCCTCGTCTGCGACAGCGACAGACTGGGAGGGCGCGATGACAAGTGGGAGTGCACGACAGAGATCGGCGAGAATATGACTCATGGCAATATTGTCACGGAAAGTGTTCGTGCCGGCTTCCATGTCGGCGGCACCAACGTAAAGCTCCCGTGTGCGGAGCTAGGAGTGTTTCTCCCTCGCAAGCTGGAGGGAGGAAATTGGCTTGAGGAAGGTCTCTTGGAGGTGGGCCAAGTTCTCAAGGACTGCCGTGGGCGGGTTCGACAGCCGGACACATCTACAGCAGCCGGTGGCGAGTGGGACTCCTGGGGGTCACGCCAGGAGTACCAGTAGTACCAGTCAAGGTGGAGCGACGCAGCGGGCGGTTCAGAGCCCTCTGTGCTGATTGGCGCAGGCAACGCACCGATCGGCGCACCATACTACAGCGCGAGCATTGACTACAGGTACCAAGTGCGTGTACGAGTGGTGCCTCCTGTGCCCGGTGCAGACTTTTTCGTGCCCATGCAGGGGTATCTCGACAACAACATGCACTACATCGAGCGCGTGGAGGAGGCCACGTCCCAATGGAGGTACAACCACGATGCGATGGTGGAGGAGTTCGAGCGACTCAAGGCGCAGTGCTATGGCTTTGATCAGCCATCGACTCCACTTTCGGATGACTAGAGTGCCTAGGAGTTGGCACGTGTATCAGTTTCCCGGTTTGCATTTTCTTTTATCTTTTGCAGTCTTTTTCTTTATTTACTTATGTGTGTGTGAGCGGGTTGGGAAACTGATGATGACATCACCCTTATGGATACACCCAGCACTCCGCCAACCAAAATACAAGTTCATGCGCGACAACTGAATTTACGGGTGAGCTTGTTCCTAATGATTCCTTTATGTGATTTTGAGAATAGATTGCTACCTAATTAATTAATTGTTGTTAGAAACCATGGAGATGATCATGAGATAGCTGGGGAGGTGATTGGAGACATGATGGGCCAGCAAGTACGTCCAAGCCAAGGTGGAGGCCCAATCAAAACCGACTTCGAGTCTGTTTCGGAGCCCAGGGCCAGTCTGTACTAAAACGGATGCCCAGGACGCATACGGAGTCGGATTTGGATGTTCTATATATGCCTGGAAAGATAACGAAAAGACCTTTCCAACCCAACTGGTCCCATGTCAAAATTCGTTCCGAGCCATCGGCAATCGCCGAAACAATTCGACTTCCAGAATCTGTCCTGGTGCTGCGACACCGTAATCGGTCTTTGGGCCATGTATGGAGTTGAGCCCACTTAGGGCTGCGTCCAGGGGGTCTTGCACGACCGTAGGATCGTCATATACAGCCGCCGCCTCTTCATTAGGGTCGGGTTTGTGAGACCCCAACTTCGAGAGTTTAATCATACATCTGCAATTGTGTTGCATTCTTCGTTGTTCTTGCTTGTGTTCTTGATTTGCAGGCAGGGATTAACCTTCTCGGCGAGGTCAATCGTCTTTGGACGGTTGATAACCAGAGGAGACGTCGTGCTGCGATTGCGGGGTTTAGAACGTGCTGTTCTGAAGCCGGATCGATTTGTGTGTCGCCTCCGACCAAATCAACTTACCAAGAACCTTTCGGAAGATCGGGAACCCTTGTTCACATCAAGTGGTATCAGAGCTTCAGGTACACCGTTAGGTTCGCCCTTATCCTCGTTATTTTGTTCAATCCTAGAGTCCAGAAAATTGCCCTACAAAAATATTTGTTCGTCGTGTTTCCGCTGTCCTACACCCCCCTTGTGCCTTGCAATTTTCAGTTTAGTTTGTTTCTCTGAATTTTAGTCCCTATAAAGTCATTGTGTTGCTGGTCTAGTGCTTGTTTTTTGGTTTTGTTTGAGTCGTGCATATCCTTGTCATAGACAAACAAGAGAAAAAAATCAGTGTTGCACATGTTGAGATAATAGTATTGATGGAATTGTGTGCACTAAATATTTCTTTAACATCTAGCCTTCTACTTTCATGTGCAAAAGAAAATTAGAGTGCTCTGCTGTTGTCTCATTATGATCAAAAGTCAACCAATTAGTGCTTGATCTTGTTATAGAAGTTTGTTTTAGTTGTGCTATTACAAGAATCCTTTTGCTGCACTTGTAGTAAGAAAAAAAATATATATTCTGGGGTTCCATTGGTTGTAAAACTTATAATACCTTGCTGCAGTTCTGATTCTCAAGAAAAGAAAAGAAAAAGGCAAAAGTGCACAAGAGAAAAAGCCGCACAAAAAAAAAGAAGTAGAAAAAGAAAAGATACAAATTCAGAATTGCTTGCATCCTTTGTGTCCTTTGTTGAGTCATTTGCTTGCTTGCTTGAACTAGGTCCGAGACAAGTTTAGGCCGGTGACATAGACTAGCTTGGGACTATTATTCAGTTTTGCAATTTCTGAATTGAAATTTTGCTAATCCTTGCTACTATAAATTGCCTACCTAGCTCCACATATATCCTTCTGAATAGGCACAGAACTTTGGACCCTCGCAATCGTCGGGTCACACTCTCCAAGGTATCCTCTGTTTTGCTACTAAGAATCTTGTAAGAACTCAGTTAGGTGCTGTCATTTGCTTGTTGAGAGTTTCCACCGTGATCAAACAGTGGTGATAGGAAAATATACTCTTGTGTGTTTTCTTGTTTTCTATTAACAATGACAGGTTACAACACCGATGGTGATGAGTCGATGGTGTCAAATGAGGTTGATACAAGTGTTGTAGCACAACGAGTGTTTAGTTCTCAAATGGAGAAGGTAGAGCAAAATCAAATGAACAACTTGTTTCAGACTCACTTTGTTGTGAAGGATCGACGTTGTCGTGTCATCATTGATGGAGAGAGTAGCAACAACATCGCAAGCTTGGAATTGGTCGAGAAGCTCGGCTTGACCACACAGTCACACCCGTGTCCATACTACATCCAATGGGTAAATTCTTGTGGTAAGATAAAGGTAGATAAAATTGCACGCATTGATTTTTTTATTGGTTCTTATAAGGATTATGCAGATTTTGATATAGTGCCTATGCAAGCGTGTCATTTGTTATTGAGTAAGCCTTGGATTTCTACAAATAATGCTTTGCACAATACCATTGCTAATACCTATTCATTTAAATACAATGGTAGAAGAGTTACTCTTAAACCTATGTCTGCTGCTGAAATTTTAGAAGAGGATCAACAAAGACTTGAGAGAAGAAAGAATGAACCATTTAGGAAAGAATGGACTACTTCAAATGTTGCAACACTTACATCAAAATCTGAATTAGATGATGAACATATTTCCTTGCCTCTTGTGGCAACTAATACATTTCAGGTTCTACACAAAGAAGAGGATAGTGTGAAAGATGAAGAACATGTTGTTGTTTCAGGTAAGAGCTTTCTTGATGTGATGAATTGTTCCAACAATCTTGTTGTATTGGAACCTTGTCTTGATTTGCCTTTGCCACAAGTTGATTTATCTACTGATCCTTGTGATAAAGAGGAGTTGTGTGCCACTACTTCACTTATACCTTTGCCACAACAAATGAACAAGATTGATGTTTTTGCTTATGATTCACCTACTAGTGCTGAAATAAAACATTTGATTTTAATAACATGTGAAAAGAATGAGCAGAAATTATTGTCTTCTCTAAATACTTTGGGTTATATTGAATTTGATGTTCTTTGTGATCTAAATACCGTGGAGAAGCAAATCTTTTCTCAAACTGAATTGCCTTTACTAACAAGAAACAAATTTTATGCTATAGGAAACTATGATCATAGAGGTGTATTTATGGTGCATAAAGTTTATATTTGCTCAGACATGAATACTCCTTGTGTTGTACAACCAAATGATGAACTAGAAAACTGCAATAACAATTACCATGTCATGTCATGTTTTTCTAGTGTTTTGAAGATCACACATTTTCCATCTTGTCATAAGAGTGAGAATGACGTTCATATTGCTGAGCAAGTTTTCAATGAGGTCATTAATTTGCATGGCATGCCTTCTATTATGGTTTCACATTGTGATGATAATTCTGATAACACATATAAACGCGAGGTGCATTCCAAGTTTGGGAATAGTTCTATATTTTATATTTCAGATTTGAGACCACTATTGGGAGAAAGAGATGGGATCGAGTCGAGGACGACTCTAATTCAAAAGGGGGAGAATGATGAGGACATCACCCTTATGGATACACCCAGCACTCCGCCAACCAAAATACAAGTTCATGCGCGACAACTGAATTTACGAGTGAGCTTGTTCCTAATGATTCCTTTATGTGATTTTAAGAATAGATTGCTACCTAATGAATTAATTGTTGTTAGAAACCATGGAGATGATCATGAGATAGCTGGGGAGGTGATTGGAGACGTGATGGGTCAGCAAGGACGTCCAAGCCAAGGTGGAGGCCCAATCAAAACCGACTTCAAGTCTGTTTCGGAGCCCAGGATCAGTCTGTACTAAAACGGATGCTCAGGACGCATACGGACTCGGATTTGGACGTTCTATATATGCCTAGAAAGATAACGAAAAACCCTTTCCAACCCAACTGGTCCCATGTCAAAATTCATCCCGAGCCGTCGGCAATCGCCAAAACAATTCGACTTCCAGAATCTGTCCTGGTGCTGCGACACCGTAATCGGTCTTTGGGCCATGTATGGAGTTGAGCCCACTTAGGGCTGCGTCCAGGGGGTCTTGCACGACCCTAGGGTCCTCATATACAGCCGCCGCCTCTTCATTTAGGGTCGGGTTTTGCTTAGATCAATTCTGTTCATAAACAGTTTCGCCGTTCATCGGTTTGTGAGACCCCAACTTCGAGAGTTTAATCATACATCTGCAATTGTGTTGCATTCTTCGTTGTTCTTGCTTGTGCTCTTGATTCGCAAGCAGGGATTAGCCTTCTCGGCGAGGTCAATCGTCTTTGGACGGTTGATAACCAGAGGAGACGTCGTGCTGCGATTGCGGGGTTTAGAACGTGCTGTTCTGAAGCCGGATCGATTTGTGTGTCACCTCCGACCAAATCAACTTACCAAGAACCTTTCGGAAGATCGGGAACCCTTGTTCACATCAGAAACCATGTATCGGGTGTGTTTACTTTCATGCAAGTGTGTTAGTAGTAATTTTATTTTCATGCAAGTGTGTTAGTAGTAGTTTTATTTTCATGCAAGTGTGTGCAAAAATCATCATCATGTATTCAAGTTTCGATCTTAATATAATGGTGGCGGTTATGCTCTATTAGGATAATTGAATTATTTATTCTTTCTTGAAAAGTGTTGATGAAGATCAAATAGTGTTGAGCATTGAATAAAATTTCAAACTTACACTTAATGATTATTCGGCAAATATGTCTTATGTGGAGCAATTTTGAGTACCCATGTGCTTAATTTGTGTTGTTCAGTTTGTAATGATAACATAGTACCAGTCTTTTCAAAAATAAATTTTCATGTTGCGAACTTTAGAATTTATTGTTTTTCAAGATCTTTACCTACCAATGCCATATTTTGAACAATACTCATGAACCTTTGATATGTAGATAAACATTAAATTGATGGTTGAGTTCGGTTAGGATTTAATTCTTTTTGGTATGAACTTTATTAAGATGGCAATTCTTTGTGTATCTTTTTCTAGCCTTGAAATTACTCATGCAAAAATTCAATTCCGCTGAGTACACTACTATAAACCCAAAACATCTTGTTGAGTATCATTCCTTGACCACATCCTATATTTCTGGCTATATTTAATTCTTGAATAAATGTTGAAGCCAGACAAATCAAATACCAACAAATGTTGGTAAATTTGGTTGAGAGCCGATCGGCGCACCTTGAGCCGATCGGCGCAGCAGAGATGAAAAGATAAACCCGCTGTTGTTTGCTAAGGGACTAGCAAAATTTTAAGTGTGGGGGGATGGTATATGACATGCTTATTCTCAAAATTCAATATAGTCATGAACCATTCCAACCATGTGCCATCTTTCAAGATCAAATTTTTGCTATGCACATATCCACATATCCAAAGTCTGAGTCCTTTCTTAAATTTTTCTTTCTTAATTGCCATCTTGATAAGTTTCTATAATTCCAACAAAGAATAATCTCCTAGCTTTACAATATATTATTGATTTATGTTTGCAATCCTTGAATTACCTCACCTAGCTACTCATATAAGCCTTACACTAATATTATTTGATCATTGTGATGTAAAATATAGGTTGAGTGATTTGAAAGTTGAGTTGTTGCCTTGGATTATTTGGAAGATAGATTCTCTATGTTCACAACAATCTTTTAAGTGATTCTCATGTGTGGAAAAGTTATAATTTATGAATTGGACATGATCTTTTACTTTGGGGAGGACTTTAAGCTTATGCCCATATTTCATCTATTTTGCTGAATACCAATATGAAATACACCACAATAGAACAATGCTCAACATTTGCTGATTTGAGATATCTTTTATGACAGAAAGAGTATGTTTTTTTATTTTTCTTTCTTTTACTTTACTCGAGACGAGCAAAGGTTTAAGTGTGGGGGATCTATTGGCACTTCCCAAGTGCCCCTTTTATATGTGAATATTACCCCAATTAGAACATAATTGATACTAATTTAGGCCATTTACCAGTGATATTGCCTATATATTTGTATATGCGCTGTTTTGGAGCTTTATTGCAGAAACAGGTAAAATTGGTGATTAATGCGACGATGGAGAGGACAGGAGTCCAGAACCGACGAAAAGCACTGAAGAAGCCCAGTGCGCTGATCGGCGCAGTCCATGAGCCGATCGGCGCAAGGGTGTTTTGACCCACAGAAGTGACCGAGGCCTATTCCACATGTTTATGGAAGTTTATCTGTGCAAGACACTTGAAGATATTTGTCTAAGAAGAATTATGGAACTTGAAGAAGATTTATGGAACTCCAAGATCTTAACGTGCAGTACAAGACTTTATCTCGAAGGAAAAGGCCCACATGGCAGCTGTGGAAGACAAAGGAACTGACTCGGGGAAGAAATGAGAGAAGACACGGCTTGCACCGATCGGCGCAATCCTATGCCGATCAGCGCAACCGCCTTATTTGCTAGAAACCGAGTCCTTTACGAGTAGAACCCCTATAAATACTTGTAAACCCTCGCCGCAGAAGGAGGAGGCGACAGAGGGACACCAGATCCATGAGTTAGAGCCATCGGGGCTTGCCCCATTAGAATAGATCTCTAATTGAGTTTCAAGAACCATTGGAGTCAAGAGTTGATCCGTCAAGGTAGGCCATCTCGACGGGGATGAATCTTACTCTATGTATCTCATGGATGATTGAATATGTTGACGATGGTTTTGGTGATTTGTCTATCTTGATTCTATAATCATGCATGTGCTGATTCCAATTGCTTAGTTCTAGGCTAAGTAAGTAGATATTATCTTAATCGTGGTGATTAGGATAGTATTCGGACATTGTATTGATTATGGTTGCTTGATGATGCCAGTAGTGTGGTTTAGCGGTGACAACACTAAGCCTGCGGAGCACTATTGGATAGTTGAGTAGGGTAAGATACTCGCGCGATTAAGGGTTTCCTCTCGGCAGCAATAAATCCGGAGCCGCTCGGAAAGCAGGGTGGCCTTACTCATTATAGGTTTTCACTGATCTATGTAATTACCCATTATGATGCTATTCAATTAGACTTTCTAGTTACGATCTCACTAGTAGATATCTGGCTACTCACTTACCAGCATAGGTTTACAAGATCTGGAACACTTTGGCTTAGATTCACCAGCGTGCCGATCAGCTCAACTCCCGTGCCGATCAGCGCAACAACTTCGAGTTAGATTCACCAGTGTGCCGATCGGCTCAACCCCTGTGCCGATCGGTGCCACCACAGTTTCACCAGCATGCCGATCGGCTCGATTCCTGCGCCGATCGGCGCAACGACAGATTTACTGTCTGGTGCCCCTTTGCGCTGGTCAGTCTCCCCCTCATGCAACCTGACCTTGACAGTAGCCTTGACTAGATCTTTTACTGTTAACATTGTTTAATAAATCCCTAACGTCCCAGTGGATTCGATAAACCTTGGAATACTCAATTCAAGGGAAAAGGTGCTACAATCGTACATCGTCCTCTTGCGGTATATAAATGGGTGCGTAGATACGACCAACAATGGCATCTTTCTTGGTTACTCTCCTCATGGCCATTCCTACAGAGTTTTGAACTTGGAAACTAATACCATCGTAGAGTCCTAAGATGTAACCTTTGATGAGTCAAACTCTTGTGCGAGCAATGTGGTTTAGACTGCAGGTGACAGGGAAATAGAGGAAAGCATCTTTGTAGAAGAGGGCCTATAGGGCTTGGATGATGAGGATGATGATGAGTCAACACATCCTACGTTCTAGCCTGTTCCTGCTGTATCCACTACTCCAACAGAGGGTCCAGAAGCTTTTACATCAACTTCTATCGCAGTCGAGCTAGCTCCAGCTATTGTTGAGGGGGAGGTAAGCTCTGAGAGAGAGGCCCCTAGCCACATTCAATGTCAACATCCACCTCAATAGATGATCGATAATCTCTATGAGAGGACAACAAGGTCGAGATCTGCACATCTCGCTTGCTTTACCAATTCTCTCTTTGTTGCAACCTTTAAACCCCGGGATGTTGGACGCGCACTATCTGATGAACATTGGGTTAATGCCATGCATGAGGAGTTGAAAAACTTTTAGAGAAACAAAGTGTCGACCCTAGCAGAGCCTCCAGTTGGTGTGAATGTCATAGGAACCAAATGGGTGTTCAAAAACAAGCATGGAGAAGATGGTGAGGTTGTGAGAAACAAGGCTAGGCTTGTTGCTCAGGGTTTTAGCCAAGCGGAGGGCTTATACTATGGATAAACCTTTGCTCCTATAGCTCGCATAGAAGCCACTAGGATTTTTCTTGCCCTTCTAAGGGCATCAAGCTATACCAAATGGATGTCAAGAGTGCTTTCCTAAATGGCCACATAGAGGAAGAGGTTTATGTGAAACAACCACCTGACTTTGAGCACCACAAGTACCCAACCCGAGTGTACAAGCTTCAGAAGGCTATGTACGGGCTAAAGCATGGCAATGACTTTCTAATGGTTCAGATATACGTGGATGATATCATCTTTGGTGGTTCCTCTTATGCTCTTATGTCTAGATTTCTAGAAGTTATGGAAAGTGAATTTCAGATATCGACGATGGGCGAGCTCACCTACTTTCTTAGACATCAAATAAAGCAATGCAAGCAAGGTACCTTGGTACATCAAGCCAAGTACATGAAGGACCTCCTGAAGAAGTTCGAGATGGTCAATGTGAAGTCGTTGTCAACACCGTTGTCCACTACAACGGCACTTGACCCAGACGAGGACTGTGAAGCGGTGGACCAACGGGAGTACAGGAGCATGATCGGCTCCCTCTTGTACATGACGGCGACAGGACCCGACATACACTTTGCGGTGTGTATTTGTGCACGCTTTCAAGCTTCCCCAAGGGTGACTCATTGCAAAGCTATCAAGCGCATCTTCAGGTATGTCAAATACACCCTTGAGTTCAGTCTTTGGTATTCTGCATCTTCATCTCATGATCTTATTGGGTATTCGGATGCGGACTTTGCTGGGTGTAGAATTGATAGGAAGAGCACTTCGGGGCTTGCCATTTCTTGGGTACCTCTTTGGTCTGTTAGTCTTCTCGTAAGTAGTCTACGATAGCCCAATTCACCACAAGAGTCGTGTATGTTGCTGCTGCTAGCTACTGTTCTCAAATCCTATGGATGCTTTTCATCATGAGGGACTATGGGTTAGTGTTTAAGAGTGTTACACTCATGTGTGATAACTCAAGTGCAATTTTCTTAGCCAAAAACCCAATTATCCATGGTAAAGTCAAACACATCAGTGTGGGACTCCACTTCCTGAGAGACCATGTTGAGAGAGGAGACATTGAGCTCAAATACATTGACACTCCAAACCAATTGGTTGATATCCTTACCAAGCCCCAAGATGCTTCTCGATTCGCTTTTCTTCATGGGGAGCTTGGTGTTTGCCATGCTTATGGCATCATTTGAGGGGGAGTTCATCTTTTTCTACATATGTATCTTACCTTTTCGCATTGCATCTCATTTGTAATATGTGCATTGGTAGATGAGCTTCATCTTTTATGCTTTCTTGCATTTCTCATTGCTATGATTGAGCTTTAGCTAAGTTGTGTGGATGTGATAGTAATCTCTCATGCTTAGATTTTATAGATGGCCTGTTGTAGACTCTTTTTAGCAACATGCTAATCTTAAAGGTAAAGTAGGCTTTTTGTGAACCTTATGAACGAATCTTGCCAAAACTTGCTCACCATGTAAATAATTGCTTTTATCCTTGTCAAAACTTGCATTAGGGCTAGTCTAGAGGATGTCTTGGCCTTGGCACCTTGTGTTAGTGAAATGTGGCTTTGCAAGTGTTTAGCTCATGATGGAACATTGTGGGAACGTTTGTTCCTTTTGCCGCAAAGGCATGCTCAAACTTCTACTTTTTCTTTGCAAGTTAAGTTAATCAAATGAAAAATTGTGCTTTGAAGCCTCGGGGTGTTTGCCGTACCCAATCGTGTGACCCTCCGCATGGATTAGAAGATACAAAAAAATGCTAAATCTAAAAATTGTACTTAGAAGCCTCGTGGTGTTTGTCGTACCCAGTTGTGCGACCCTCCGCACAGATTAGAAGTTACATGAGGATCACATAAGAATAATGCCTTTCTTCCTTCCTTTTGAGTCTCTGTTCTATATGTGAGTGTTTGTAGAGCCTATTTTCTACGAATGCTTGTTGCCCTAGTTGAGATTGAGATGGATAGTGTCTTTTGATTCACTTGATGCTTGTTTTGCCTTGGATAGGAGTACTTATACATGTAGTGGCAGCTTTTCTCATGATGAGCAAATATGAATCTATCTAAGCTAGTCAATCTTTTTTCTTAGCTTGTATAGCTCTTGGTGTTTAAGCCTTGGTATCTATTTTTGATCTTTGTGTGATTGTGAGCTATTGCTGTTACACTTCGTAGCTCTATGTTTATGATTAGCAAGGTTAAATGCTTGTTGACATATTTGTTGAAGCTCCTTAGGTCTGCATTTTCATACATTGCATGCTTGTTCTTTTGGTTCTTTGATGAGTTCATTGCCAAAGGGGGAGAAAATATTGGGTCATGCACAAATAATGCTAAGAAACTTAAATTGATCTATTTTGCATTACATCAGACCTACCATAAGTTGAGGGGGAGCATATCATGTCCTTGAGCATTTTTCATGCGCTTTTTATAGTCTTTGCATTCTCGAGTGGCATTCTTTGCCAACTCTTGGTTTTGTGATCCCTCTTATGCTAAATGGCTACTTTTCACCTTTTATTTGGGTTGGGCCATTAGGATGTGCTTATTTGGTTTCACATTTCAAATCTCTAATCTTATGCATTTGATGTTGTCAATGTACTCATCAAGGGGGAGATTGAGAAACTATGTGGATATGTGTCATGGTTTGCACTATGTGATGAGTAATTGACTTTGGTTGATTCAGTGTTTGAGTTGAAATGCGAGAATCTAGGGATTGCATGGGTGTGTGCAATGTTATGGTTATTACTAATTGGGAGTTGATGAGGATGTTTCCTTGTGCTATTTGAGTGGATCTCTTTAGAGTAGAGTCATGATGTCTTGTGGATGATCTGGTCCAAATTTCATGATTTTTGGAGTTCGTTTGATAGGGTTTTGGCAAAAATTTTTCCGAAATGGAGCTGCTGTTCTGTCCAGGATAGAACTTCCGTCGCCAAGACAGAAATTCCGTCACCATGATAGAACTTCCGTCAAGAACCACAGAACTTTCATGAGTGACAGAACTTTCATCGCCTGGAACTTCTGTGAGTGACAGAACCTTCGTCGTGGCCTTCGGAACTTCAGTCGGGCACCATGGAACTTCCGTCAAGCTCAGTTTTTTGACTTTTTTGGATCTTCCTTGTTTCCCTTTTTGTCCCTCTTGAGCTTCCGCTATGTGTCCTATTGGTTTGAGTCATTCTTATGGTTAGCACATCACAAGTTGGTGTGTGTAATCTTGGTGATTTGGTTAGAGGTTGGTTTGGGTAGTAATTGGGATATAGGCCAAGTTCTTGTGAAGAATTTTAATTGGCTCCTATTCACCCCCTCCCCCCCCCTCGCCCCCCTCGTCGCCTTCTCGGTCCTTCAATTTGTGACCCTTCAGAGGAGATAACTTGTGCTGATTTTGATGAATTGCTAATTGAGACAAATTATGATGATAGTAATCCTATTGGGCCTTATAGCTGTCAGCTGATTACTGCTACATATTCGATGAGCATTTTAAATTCTTTGTGTCCTACTCCATGTCTTTTAAGTAACAATCACAAAATGCCTTGCACCACACATGTGTTCGATAATATCAATGAAGTTATCTGTGCACCAGAAATAGTAGAGGAGTTGGCATTGTTATGATTGGAATCTGCACAAGACATCAATCAACCCACCAATATTATTTCAACAACAGAATGTTTGTTTTTAAGTAAGGATGCATCGGATTGCACTTTGGTTGTTCGTTGGGTTCTTTCAACTCAATTGGTTGCAGCTGAGCAAGGGCGGCGCCATAACTTGTTTCAATCCAGGTGCAAAGTTAGAGGACAAGTTTGTTGCTTCATCATAGATGGAGGCTGCTGCAACAATGTTGTTAGCGCCACACATGTTGAGAAGCTTGGTCTACCAACACATCGCCACCCTAATCCGTACCATATGCAATGGCTGAATAACTCTGGGATGGTGAAAGTAGCCTCCAAGGTTCGATTGGCATTTTCTATCGGTGACTATCATGATGAGGTTGATTGTGATATTGTTCCCATGCAAGCATGCCACCTGCTCCTGGGTCGTCCATGGCAATTTGATGTTGATGCTACGCATTTTGGTCGCTCAAACAAGCACTCTTTTATACATAAAGGGAAGAAGGTAGTGCAAGTTCCATTAAATCCGAAAGACATACATGCTTCTGATGTTGCAAGAAGAAAAAGAGAAGAGAGCGAAAAAAGAAAATTGAATGAGCCACAAATCAATGGTGAGAGAGAGAATCCTACATCTTCAGACCATAATAAAGCCACTGAAAATAATGGGTCTTTATTAGTGACCAAGAGTGATTTGCGAGAACTAAAGAACCCCACAGTCCCATTCTTTGTACTCTCGTACAAAGAAGCTTTGTTTTCTACTAATGAATTACCTTCCACATTGCCTCGTGTTGTTCTTGATTTGTTGCAGGATTTTGAGGACGTTTTTCCTGACGAGGTGCCACCCGGCCTGCCACCAATATGTGGAATTGAGCACCAACTAGACTTGGTACCAGGTGCTACCCTTCCAAATCGACCACCTTATCGCACAAATCCTAAAAAAACAAAAGAGATTCAACGACAGGTAATAGAGTTATTTAATAAAGGTTATGTTCGAGAATCACTCTCTCTCCTTGTGCAGTGCATGTTCTTTTAGTACCCAAGTAAGATGGATCATGGCGCATGTGCGTTGATTGTCGGGCTATCAATGCTATTACTGTTTATTATTGCCATCCTATTCCTAGACTCGATGATATGTTAGATGAGCAGAGCGGTGCAATTATTTTTCAAAGATATTTGCGCAGCGGGTACCATCAAATTCACATGAAAAAGGAGGATGAATGGAATACATCATTTAAAACAAAGTTTGGATTATATGAGTGGCTAGTTATGCCTTTTGGTCTTACAAATGCGCCTTCTACATTTATGCGTTTAATGAATCATATATTGAGAGCATTTATTGGAAAGTTTGTTGTTGTGTATTTTGATGATATATTGATTTACAGTAAATCATTTGATGAACATATTGATCATATCCGCCAAGTACTTGCTGTTTTACAAACTGAAAAGTTATATGGATATGTTGCTAAATGCACCATTTGCACAGATTGTTGTTTTTCTTTGTTTTGTTGTGGGTGCAAGGGAATCCAAGTTGATGAAGAGATGATCAAGGTAATAAAAGAGTGGCCTACACGTGAAAATGTGAGTCAAGTAAGGAGTTTTCATGGCCTTGCTGGGTTCTATCATCGATTTGTCAAAGATTTTAGCACAATTGCTGCTCCCCTGAACAACTTGACAAAGAAGGATGTTCCATTCAAGTGGGGAGATGAACAGAACCAAAGTTTTCAAGAGATGAAAAAAAGACTTTATGAAGCTCCGCTATTACAACTACCACATTTCGGTAAGGCTGTTGAGATTGAATGTGATGCAAGCGGTGTCGGTATTGGAGGTGTATTGCTTCAAGAAGGTAAGCCTATTGCTTATTTTTTAGAAAAATTAAATGGTCCAAATCTGAACTACTCTATTTATGACAAAGAACTTTATGCATTGTTTCGAGTTTTGAAAACATGGCAGCACTATCTCTGGCCTAAAGAATTTGTTATACATTCTGACTATGAAGCTTTGACATATCTTAAGAGTCAAGGTAAACTGAACCACCGGTATGTAAATGGATATAATTTATTGAGACATTTCCATACGTTGGGATGCATAAGACGGGGAAAGACAACATTGTTGCAGATGCATTGTCACGGAGATGTGCTTTGGTCACTCAACTAGATACTAAAGTGTTTGGTTTAGAATCGATTAAAATGCTTTACTCCGATGATCATGATTTCAAAGATCCTTACTCTAAATGTATTGATGGATAGGGATGAGATAAATTCTATGTGAATGATGGTTTCTTATTTCGAACTAACAAACTTTGTATTCCAACTTGTTCGATTTGCAACATTCTTTTGCAGGAGCCACATGCTGGTGGCCTAGCTGGTCATTTTGGTGTGAAGAAGACCTTGTACATGCTTGAAGACCATTTTTGTTGGCCTCACATGAGACATTGTTGACGGCTGTTAAGTACCATTTTCAACCGTCAACTATACTCAAATAAAGGAGAATTTGGCATTTCATACACGCATGCTTTAGCACAATAATATAGTTCCACTTGTACTTGGAGAACTTTGTGCATGCAGGAGGAAATGTGAAGGAAACACCTCAAAAGGCAAGAAAACACACTTTCGACCAATCACAGAGTGCCACATGGACGTCACACGGATTGAAGGGCCCATTTTCAGCACTTAACCGACGTAACTCCCTGTAATACCGCGCAAACTGACGTCAGGGCCCACAGGACAGCCACCTGGAGAAAGCACAGGCCAGGAGGGGCCACCCCCAGGTCGGCCGACCTGGTCAGGTTGGCCGACCCGGCCGGGCGCCCTCTCCGCCTGGGCTTCCACGTGTTGGCTCCTCCGCGACTCCTGATGACGGTTTGAGATGCCTTCCGTGGCGGTTACTCTCCCTTGCCGACCTATTGAGGCTATAAATAGGAGGGTGTGCCTTCACACTCAACACACACCACAAGAAGCATTTCTCTCTTGCTAGTAGTAGTTCTTGGAGTTTTAGTGGAGTTAGGCTGAGTCTAGAGCTCTCTAGTCCCAAGTCTTCACTTGGAATTGGTATGGCTCTTGTATCTTTTCCCTTTTGTAAGACTTTGCTCTTATCAATATATATATATTTTCTATATAGTTGTGCTTGGGTCATGAGTTTCTTGTTTGATATTGTGATCCATATATGTGATAGTATAGTCTACTTGTGTGATAGTAGTTTATATTTATTATACTACTATTGTCATGCTAGTTATATACCGTCACTATAGTCTAGTTTATATGTTATAGTCTCTATGCTTAGTTTTAGCTGATAAAGTATAGCATGGGTTTGGTGATCGTATTCGTACGGTAGCTCTGCCTCGTTAATAGTAATCGCGGAGGGGCAGAGTGCTCTTTGGTCATGCAAGTATGGTACTTGGGTGACTGATTTGCATCAATTATTCGTTAGTCTACTGGTTCGTTGAGGTAGGCGGCAGGTGGTGACAGCCCTGTCCGTCCTTTGAAATCCTCCCCGCTAGGCTAGTGCGTAGGCTCTTGGTGGAAGTCGCCTGTGGATGCAGGGGTAAGTCCATGCCTGAAGTGCTATACTATTGACTGCTGAACCTGAGTGTGGGTCTGTATGTATTCTACTTAGGCTATGCAACTGTATAGGAATGTATAGTAGGAGTAGCTTAGCCTAGTCTTTCCTCCACTAGACTTTATTTATTTAGTAGGAATCTTCTGTGTGTGTCACACTACCCGGTTATTATCATGTACCCGCCTGTCTTGGTTAGATATCCTTGCTAATTGTTAACATGATCTTATATGTTAGTAACGCTTCTTGATCATAACCTTCCTTTGGGATAAACAAATACGATACCCTGAATACTTCCGGGTGAAATGCTACAGCGGTATTCTCCGTGCGCTTGCGGATTTTACCTACTTGACTCTGGGACATATTAGTGAACCATTTCTAGCCCCGTGCCGGGAATGATTTATTAATATGGCTTAGCAAAAGTCAACAGACATGATGTCCAGCGCTATATGGAGAGATGCACAATATGCTTGAAAGCTAAGTTCCGCCTTAATCCTCATGGCTTATATACTCCACTACCTATTCCAAATGTTCCATGGGAAGATACATATATATGGATTTTATTTTGGGATTGTCTAGAACTAAGAGGGGGAGCGACTCTATCTTTGTTGTTGTTGGTAGATTTTCCAAAATGGCGCATCTTATTCCCTGTCACAAGAGCGATGATGCTTCACATGTTGCTGATTTGTTTTTCAGGGAGATTGTACGCTTACATGGAGTGCCCAAGATAATTGTTTGAGATCGTGATACTAAATTTCTAAGCTACTTTTGGGAGACACTATTGGCAAAGCTTGGCACCAAGGTGTTATTTTCAACAACATGCCGCCCACAAACGGATGAACAAACCGAAGTTGTCAACCATACTTTGTCAATAATGTTGGGAGCTGTGCTAAACAAGAATCTAAAGATGTGGGAAGATTGTCTTCCACATGTGGAGTTTGCTTATAATAGGGCCATACACTCAACCCCCAATTTTTGTCCCTTTGAGATTGTTTATGGCTTTAAACCGCATACTCCTATGGATCTTTTGCCATTGCCATTGCAGGAACAAGTGAACTTGGATGCTACAAAGAGGTCAGACTTTATTAGGAAACTACACGAGGAAGCAAGGGGAAATATTGAGAAGATGTCTGCACAGTATGCAAAACAAGCAAACAAGGGCAGGAAAAAGGTTTTATTCCAGCCAGGAGACTTAGTGTGGCTGCACCTACGCACGGATTGTTTTCCAAAGAAATGCAAGAGTAAGTTGTCACCACGAGGAGATGGGCCCTTTAGGGTACTTGAGAAGATAAACGACAACACATACCAGATGGAATTACCTCCACAATATAAAGACATCAGTTCAACATTCAATGTCAAGGATTTACTTCCTTTTGTTGGTGAGTCTGAGTCGAGGACGACTCGTTTTCAAGAGGGGGAGGATGATGAGAACATCCAGGCCAATATTCCAGGTCCAATTACAAGAATGTGAGCTAAATTGTTAGAAAAGGAAATGCATGATCAGGTGGATGCTAGTTTAACTAATCATGCTATTTCAGATTACATTATGCTACCAGGTTCTTGTTTGAATATTCTTAGAAATAATGGACCACCTGAAAGCTCCTGGGATGATGATGATTTTATACCTCAAGCGTGTTGATTCTGACTCTATTTATCATAGCATCATTGCGAAGCGTGGATAGGTGAAAGCTATCCCAAAGTATCTATACATAATATATTTACAAATATTACATTCTATTTTGCATGTATTTCAGGCAGTGTGGCGTGCGTGGAAGAAGAAAGGGAGCACAACAGCTGGCGCAATATTAAGACCAATAAGTGCTACAAGGAAGTGCCCATTACTTTCTGCAGTCTAGTGTTTAATGTCAAGTACAAGAAGTCAATAACTCAGCCCACAAGGACTCACGCAAGCAAGCCTAATTGTTTCAGCTTCCCACTATCTAGTATTACCTTATTCCAATGTGAAACTGAAAACTATAGTTCAGCATTATAAAATCTATGTACTAGGCACCAACGTGGACACCTTTTGGAATACTATATTCAGAATACACTCAATTGTGTTGTTCATATCACTTGAGTCTTAAGGGGCTTGCAACACTTGTTCTTTGAATTCCGGAGGGAGTTGTAGAACGCCGAACTGTGGTTCACCCAGTTTGTGCCTTCACGTCTATACGGCGTGATTGCGTGGGCCGGTTTTGTTGGTACATGGAAGGGCAATTGTCTCGCTAGTTCGTCATGTGTGAAAAATCTCATGGTGCGCTGCCTCTTTATCAGGTCATATACTAATACTTATCAAGTTCTTGACATCCTTCGAGAAGATCGGACCACAAAGGTTTGCTCTCGCGTATCCCGTACGCTTGCGCATATCACCCCGTCTCCTCCGGTGGGCCAAGCCGGTGGAGCGATTGGGGGAGTTCATCCTGTTCACCTCCTTCCTCATGTCCGGCTGGTTCCACCTTTCTCTGATTTTTTCCTCACCGTGCTCATCTTCTACGGCATTCACGTGGTGCACCTCACCCCGGATTCGGTGGTGACGCTGGTTGTGTTTGCCCATCTCTGCAAGATGTTCATTGGGGTGGTACCCAGCTTGGCTCTGTTGAGGAACTTCTACTGCTTGGTGCGGTTGCCAACACGGCACATAACCGGGAGTTGTGCCTTCCAACTCCGTGAATCTGTTGCTGAACACTACATTCCACTCACCCCTAGGATCTCCATCGACAAATGGAGAGGGCCCTGGGTTTATGTCTCTGCTGATGACTCCGTGGACGAGCTTCGGCTGTCGACGGAACTGGCCAAGAGCGCAGAGGACCTGGAGCGGTGGGAAGCCATGCCGGAGTCGACTCACGACATGCATATACTCATCGGTCTCATTGCAACCTTTAAGGAAGCCCGATTGACTGGCACCATGGTACTCTTTGACGCGATCAAGCACGAGATTTGTCCCTTATGCCGGGGGGAGTGCGTGAACATCATCAAAAACGGTATAGCTTTAATCCTTTTCCAGTAGTTTTGCCTGCATTTTGTTGCTATCTTGACGGTTTCCGATCTACCTTATGGTGGCGGGAGAGCTCAATGTGAACACGCATCAAGAATTGCTGGAGGGCGTTCTCTAGATCCCGCTTAGGGAGCTAGAGCCCTTGTTCGCCGCGTCGGTGCTGTTAGACTTGTCCTTTGCCGAGAAAATATCGCGCCTGAAGGTTCATTACACAAGTTCCCTCCTAACATTTTTTTTTCCAGTTAGGGATGATGGGATCCCTTCCTGCTAACTATTGTAAGCTTTCCGCCTGCTGTAGGGCCTTCCATAATGCAATGCATGGTCGCTGACAGCATATTCGCATCCGCATCAGCATCAGGAGCTGCCTTCGGAGGCTTCCCACGCTGAAAAGGTGGTCAAGAGGCTGGCCAACCCATCTAGTGTTGGGGAACGGGTAGGCTACGATAGCATATAATAATTTCTACCGTTCAACCAGGAAACCTTGCAAGAGAGGATCATGGATCGTTACCACTAGACGCGCAGGCGAAGCGGAAGCGAATGTTGGAGCAGCTCGATCCAACGTAGTCGCGCGTCGGTGTAGAGGAAGTAGTCGATCACGTCAATCGTCTCCTTCTAGTCCAGCCGTCGGCACCGCAGCAATAGCAGCGCCTCCTCGCGGTATCCACACGTACGGGGTTGGAGCACCATGCGCGGCATGCTAGCACCGGCAACACGGTTAGGGTTTTGTGGGTGAGAAAGAGGAGCACGACGGCTAGGGTTAAGAACTGGTGGAATCACCTGCGCCTTAAGCCCCTCCTCCACTTAAATAGACCCTTCTAATGGGCCTCGACTAGTTGGCCCATTAGTGGACTAATTCCTCACGGATCAATATCCGTATGACCCTCATATACGGATCAAATCCGTATTGTCTCTTGGGCATATCTCCAACAATCTCCCACTTGCACTAGAGACAATCACATAGGCAAGCGATGTTCCAACCCGTTAAGTGTGTGACACGTTAGGTTCACATGTACACGACAATGATGTGAAAGTCATTTTTTAAATCATAAATCAATAGCGGCACCTAGCAGCACATACTGATTCTCGTGTACACATAAAGATCATATCGGTTGAACCTTTAACATACGCAGTCAGCGATCCCTTTGCCTCACGATATCAGTCAAGCTTAAGACGAGATACGTGCCATCCCTATAATAGCTCGACCATTCACTCGAATGTCTAGTGGATTTATCATGACTAACTTTTAGTCATTATGATTAACTTTTAATCACATTGGCATGGCCATGCACTTCCAAATCCATCTAACTCGAGGGGCCCAGAGATATCTCTCCTGTTATTAGGAGGGGCAAATTCCATCTTGACCGCTCACACCCCACGACATGTTTCATAGCATACCCGAAAATTACCTTTATAACTACCTAGTTACGGAATAGCGTTTGGTAATCCCTAAATATGCTATTACACATTCTAGGAATCAATGACAATCTCAGGTCTAAGGATCCCAAAGGTACATCATACAAGACAACAACTGATGGCACAACAATAACATCTCAGCAAAGTCTATTAGTGGGTCAGTCCAACACTATGTTCTCCAACATGTGTCCACATTATTGATTTGATATCTCCATATCAATGATCTGTGAAACATGATCATCAACCAATACATGTGCTAGTCCATGAATCATTATTGTCCAACACAATGATAAGGAACTAGGGATCATTCAGGATAATATTATGAAAGAACAATGAGTTTCACAAACAAGTCACGCACTTGTCAATCAATGCAATAATTATTATCCATAGAACAGAATAACACTTTATTCAATCATACATAAACATAGACATTACACAATCTCTCATACATTAATCATGCAGATATCTAATACCCATGGATCTCATATGTGCCTCATGCTTGGGCTGAGAGAGAGGTTTTGTCAACGGATCAGCGATGTTTGAGTCCGTGTGCACCTTGCATATCTTTACATCACCTCGAGTGACGATGTCCCGAATAAGGTGATAACGCCGTAGTACGTGTTTGTTCTTTTGATACGCTCTAGGCTCCTTGGCTTGCGCAATGGCACCACTATTATCACAATAGAGATCCATTGGACTGGATGCACTAGGAACCACACCCAACTCAGAAACAAATTTTCTGATCCAAACAGCTTCCTTTGCAGCTTCTGAAGTGGCAAGGTACTCAGCCTCCGTTGTTGAGTCAGCAACCGTATCTTGCTTGGAACTCTTCCAGTTCACCGCGCCTCCATTGAGGCAAAACACATATCCAGATTGCAATCTCGAATCGTCTTTGTCGGTTTGGAAGCTAGCATCAGTGTAACCATTTACAACGAGCTCTTCCTCACCTCCATAGACTTGGAACATACCCATAGTCCTTCTTAAGTACTTTAGGATATTCTTATTAGCTCCCCAATGAGCTTCTCCTGGATTTGACTGGTATCTGCTCACAGCACTAAGAGCGTAGGCTACATCTGGGCGAGTACTTATCATGGCATACATGATGGACCCAACAGCCGAAGCATATGGAATCGCTCTCATTTTCTCTTGCTCATCTGGTGTCGAGGGACACTGAGTCTTGCTAAGAGAAACCCCATGTGACATGGGCAAGAAACCTTTCTTGGAATCCTGCATATTGAACCGTTTCAATACCTTGTCAATGTACGTGTCCTGGCTTAATCCAATTAGCCTCTTTGATCTATCTCTATAGATCTTAATGCCCAAAATGTAAGCGGCCTCTCCTAAGTCCTTCATTGAGAAACTCTTTCTCAAAGAAGTCTTAACAGCTTCAAGCATTGGAATATCATTACCGATCAGCAATATGTCATCCACATAAAGGACCAGAAAGACAAGCGCGCTCCCACTGGCCCTTTTGTAAACACAAGGCTCTTCTTCGTTTTTAATGAAGCCAAACCCTTTGACTACCTCATCAAAGCGAAGATTCCAACTCCGAGATGCTTGCTTTAGTCCATAAATGGACTTTTGAAGCTTGCATATCTTCCTAGCATTTTGTGGATCGACAAAACCTTCAGGTTGTGTCATGTACACATTCTCACTTAGGTTTCCATTAAGGAAAGCCGTTTTGACATCCATTTGCCATATCTCATAATCATAAAATACGGCAATTGCTAGAAGGATCCGTATAGACTTTAGCATAGCGACGGGCGAGAAGGTCTCATCAAAATCAACCCCTTGAATTTGCTTAAAACCTTTCGCCACCAATCGTGCCTTATAGATGTGAACATTTCCATCCCTGTCTATCTTTTTCTTAAAAACCCATTTACACTCAATGGTTTTTACACCATCAGGTGGATCTATCAAGTTCCAAACTTGATTTTCTCTCATGGATTCTAATTCGGATCTCATGGCTCCAAGCCATTTCTCAGAGTCCGGTCCCATCATTGCTTCACTGTAAGTCTTAGGCTCATCATTGTCTAACAATAATATGTCTCGCTGGCCCGTGGTTAGGAGCGTGAACTTTTCAGGAGCGCGATGTGCCCTTTCTGACCTATGCGGGGCTGGTGTTTCAACAATTGGTTCAACAACAATTTGTTCATCCAGTTGTGGTATAGCGGAAGAAGAAACATTTTCTGGAGCTTCTTGAACTTCTTCAAGTTGCACCGTTCTCCCACTTACCCTTTTGGAGAGAAACTCTTTCTCTAGAAAAATGCCATTACGAGCGACAAACACTTAGAAGAAAGCTTATCAGACGTCATACGTTTTACATAAGCCTCACATCCCCAAATCTTAAGAAAAGACAATCCGGAACGCTTCCCAGTCCATATCTCATATGGTGTCCTTTCCACGGATTTAGATGGAACCCTATTAAGTGTGAAAGCGGCAGTTTCTAGAGCGTATCCCTAGAAGGACAATGGAAGATCACTTTGGCTCATCATAGACCTAACCATGTCTAACAAGGTTCGGTTCCTCCGTTCGGATACTCCATTCCATTGGGGCGTTCCTGGTGGAGTCCATTGTGGAACAATTCCACATTGCTTTAGATGTTCACCAAATTCATGGCTCAAATATTCAGCACCACGATCAGATCGTAGGAGTTTAATAGTGTTGCCCAATTGATTTTGTACTTCATTTTGAAATTCTTTGAACTTTTCAAAGGATTCAGACTTATGCCTCATTAAGTAGATGTAACCATATCTACTAAAGTCGTCGGTAAAAGTTATGAAGTACTGAAGACCACCTCTGGCCGTGCAACTTATTGGTCCACATACATCCGTATGTACAAGTCCCAATAGTTCACTCGCCCTCTCACTATTTCCTGTGAAAGGCGACTTAGTCATTTTGCCAAGTAAACAAGACTCACATGTATCAATTGATTCAAAATCAAAAGAACTTAGAAGACCATCTGTATGGAGCTTCTTTATGCGCTTCTCATTTATATGACCTAAACGACAATGTCAAGTATACGTGGGATTCAAATCATTAGGCTTGAGCCTTTTCGCATCAATGTTATAAATAGGCTTATTCTTAAGATCTAAGTAATATAATCCATTCACCAATGGGCAATTACCATAGAGAATATTATTCAAATAAATGAAACAACACTTGTTCCTTATTATGACCTCATAACCATCATCTTCCTCCAAACACTTTGAAGAAATAATGTTTTTGCCTAAGGCGGGAATATAATAACAATTATTTAACTCCAAAACTAATCCTGATGGTAATGAAAGTGGATAAGTTCCGACGGCTAACGCAGCAACCTTTGCACCATTGCCGACTCGAGCATCCACCTCGCCCTTTGCACATTTCCTTGCTTCTTTAAGCCCCTGCAACGATTTGCAAGTATGAATCATCGATCCGGTATCAAATACCCATGAATCATAAGGACATGTAGCAACATTATTAATTTCAATAACATTGATACCTGAATTAGAAGTGTCTCCACCCTTCTTCTTCAGCTCTTCCAGATAAAGCTTGCAATTCCTCTTCCAATGACCGGGTTTCTTGCAGTGAAAACAAGGATCACTAGCCGCCGGTTTAGGCTTAGGAGCTGCTGCAGGCTTAGGCTTAGTGCTAGAGATCTGATCTGTAGCCTTAGCCTTAGTCTTGCGCTTTTGTTTCTTGCTATCCTTTTGAACCAAGTTAACTTGACTTGGACCAGATTTTTTGATGCTTGCCTCAGCTGTCTTAAGCATCCCATGCAACTCAGCCAATGTCTTCTCTAAGCTATTCATTTGAAAGTTCAAAATGAAAGGCTCATAGCTCGCAGGAAGCGACTGGAGAATCACATCTGTGGCCAAATCAGGGTGTAGAGCAGCACCAAGTTTCTCCAGATTCTCAATGTAGCCAATCATCTTGATCACATGAGGACTGACAGAACCGTTTTTAGCTAGCCTGCACGCAAACAAGGACTTTGAGATGTTGTACCTCTCAGACCATGCTTGGTTCTCAAACATGCCACGAAGTCCCTCAATCATATTGTGGGCATCCGCGTTCTCATATTGCTTCTGAAGCTCAGAGGACATAGTGGCAAGCATGAGACAGCTAACATCAACTGCATCATTGGTATGTTTCTCATACTCCCTTTTCTGAGTGGCAGTAGCATTTTCTGGCAGATCATCAGGATAGGGAAGCTCTAGAACATATTCCTTTTTCTCTTGCTTGAGAACAATTCTCAAGTTGCGATACCAATCAATAAAGTTTGTTCCACCAAGGTTTTCTTTTTCAAGAATTGAGCGTAAATTGAAAGTGTTACTAGCGGTTGGTTCCATGATCTACAACAGAAAATATGCAAATATAAGCACTATGTAAATATAAAACTCTTATAAACATTTTAACAAAAGTTCATTATTCCACTATATGCTTGGAACCGTTTTCCCTCAAAACGACATATAGTGGTTCAAGATCCATATTCAACTTAGATCCTAGTGAGCTTTGGCATCACCGCTAGAAATCTAGTGACATAGGTAAGGAACAGTTTGCTAATCACATCACTATGTGACTCTTGTTTGTTTGGTGACATCACATGCCCCGGCGCCAACACCATGCCCCAAAGCCCAAAACCGTTTTGATAGCTTTATTAATTAAACCAATACTATGCATATAAATGTCCGACATTTATCCTAATAATTAAGATAGTTGAGGTACTCTACTTTGGCAAACCTACCATACAACGATCATAATTTTAATAGGTGCAGCTATTGGAAGGGCATATAATTTAATTTTTCTTGAGGGAACCTATTCTAGCATGTTAATCATATCTAATATAAATAACACATGAAAGAATAGGATGATAGGAACATCATCACAGGCAATCATATTAACTGTGAAATAGTATGGCCCCTTTCAATTGGTGATCTCCATCTCCATTGTCATCGCCATGTCTCCCGTCCCTTCAACCATCATGCTGGAGGCCTCCATGAACTAACACTTAGCTACTACAACTAATAGCTAGTAATAAATTACATGAGAATATCAAGCATCACAGGTCGACACGCAGGCCGTTATACAATAATATGACAGTCTCAACCCAGCTGTAATTAATCATGGCACGTAGGCCATGCAAATCACATATATACATCACATGCATCTTTTGGGTCATACCATTCACAACATTCTTTGCAAAAACAAGTTAGGCGAGAAGCGAATGCTAACATGTGGCAAAAACCTCACAGGATTTCACAGATCATATCTATAAAATCGCAATGGAAATCCTATCGGGAAAATCATATTTGCCCGATTTTGAGTCATTCATAATGGCTTAGTTTTCCATTAGGTTTTCATGAGTAGACTGCGGTACATGATTATGATACTATTGGCTCTTCTACTGGCGCACGCAGTTAGTCCCGATGGTGATTCCAGCCGGTAGGGACAAGTCGCGCGCGCACAGAGAAGGAACACAAATAAATCAATGATGCATGTATCGCTATCCGCCCATTACCTTGTGAACCTTCCTATCATCATTGATCTAATCAATCCGAACACAAAAACATATAATAGATCTCATCTAGTACATCAACATATCAACTATATGCACAAGATCTAGATCACAAACTACACAAGGTCGGCTCTGATACCACTGTTGGGAAACGGGTAGGCTACGATAGCATATAATAATTTCTACCGTTCAACCAGGAAACCTTGCAAGAGAGGATCATGGATCGTTACCACTAGACGCGCAGGCGGAGCGGAAACGAATGTTGGAGCAGCTCGATCCAACGTAGTCACGCGTCGGTGTAGAGGAAGTAGTCGATCACGTCAATCATCTCCTTCTTGTCCAGCCGTCGGCACCGCAGCAATAGCAGCGCCTCCTCGCGGTATCCACACGTACGGGGTTGGAGCACTGTGCGCGGCGTGCTAGCACCGGCAACATGGTTAGGGTTTTATGGGCGAGAAAGAGGAGCACGGCGGCTAGGGTTAAGAGCTGGTGGAATCACCTGCGCCTTAAGCCCCTCCTACACTTAAATAGACCCTTCTAATGGGCCTCGACTAGTTGGCTCATTAGTAGACTAATTCCTCACGGAACAATATCCGTATGACCCTCATATACGGATCAAATCCGTATTGTCTATTGGACATATCTCCAACTTCTAGTGTGTCAGGCTCATGTAAGCGTTCCCGGCCAGAGACGGACGGCGGATCGCGTTCAGCCGAGCTGCATACTCCCCTGTTGGTTCCGGCTCCAGTTGACCCCAAGGAGGCGGCACTGAGAACGCTGCAACATCCGGCCGACGCTTCCACTTCCACAGGCGCCGGTTAGGCTGATAATGCCGAGCTCCAGCTGCTCAACGAAACATACGCCAACAAGCTTGAGGCGGCCAAGGAAGCACATTCGGATGAGATTGTCCAGCTCATGCCAGAGCTCCAGGCCCCAGGGGCCGATACTGCCCAACACAACGAGGAGATCTGGCTGCTCAAGGAAACACACGCCAAGGATATTGAATCGGTGAACGTTGCAAATTCGGCCGAGGTTGCCCAGCTCAAGCAGGTGCTTCAGCGCGCAGCTGCCGAGCACGAGGCCCAGCTGCGGTCTGTAAAGGGCAAGATTACAATATTGGAACTGGATCAGGAGAGGCTTGCCACGGGCTTGAAGGATGTGAGGCAACAGATTGCGTCGATGCTACCGGAGGCCAAGGAGCTGGCACTGACACCCTCCAAGCTCACCGGAGGACCTCCACAATCTGCTCCTTAAGCGCTCTTTTGATAATTTTCAAAATATTGATTTCCTTCTTATTTTTATTCACTCGATCTGCACTAGAATTAGTTAGATTGACATTTAATTTCATTTTCGTGGATTGATTTATTTTTCCTTAGATTAGAAAACTAGTTCATGGATTCTGAAACAATTACACTATAATAACTAAAAGCTGCCAACATTTTTCAGTTATCTTAGCAGTGCTGATTATGAATTTCAAAGGGGGGCAATAGTACGTTTACTAAAAACAGTAGGTTTACAATTTGGCTCTTCTTGTCAACTGGTGTCGCCCTAAAATTGTTAATACACTGAAGTTGATGAATCATGGGATTCAATCCATGTCCCTCTTAGGTGTTGATTCTGAGTTTCTGCGAAGAGTAGTCGCTGATTCAATTAGATTTTTTTTGGCAGTTTCAGATACTCGCTTAACCGTCCATGACGCTGTTAGTTTAATTTTCTGCGTAAAACAAAGTAGGCGTATATGATCATATTCTTGCAAGTTAAAATGTAGAAGGCTTCATAAATGCTGAAATAGGGCAGTGAAAATCTTTTTTTACTCAGTCAGTTCATTTCATCTTATCCGGGTTATGTAGACATATGTGGACTTCTGCTTGAAACAGGCTATAAACTGCAGCTGAGTCAAACAGCTGCCTTTGAAAATCCTCCCTGGAGGTGCTGATGAAGGAAAATTTCTTTTGTCTACCAAGCTGCATGCATTGAGTAGTAGTCGTTCCGAAGGCTCAGAGCTTGTTCAATTTACGATGTGTGGGTCTTTTTGCATTAGCATAGGCTTCTGATAAGACTTTGGTTACTCTGGTGGTTCTTATGGGTCCCAAAATGTATGTATTTAACTGGCCGTGTCTAGGATGGAACATGTCGGAAGTAAAAGTTTATGCTAGAAATGGTATGGTTGCAATTTCAGAGGACTGCTATTGGTGCCTTTTATTGTATCTCACAGTATGGTTTGTTGTCTTCAGAATATGGTTTACAGTTGTCCTGGTTAACGTAGCAGGCAACTCAGGCAATCCTTGTTTCACAGAGAACAAGTGAACGAGCCATGGGTTACGCACATTCTGTTGGTTAACGTACCTAGCAGCTCGGGCTTCTGCACGATCCTAGTAGTGATTAGCCATGGTTTACGCACGACATTGATAGCTGTGCTTAATGTAGCAGGCAACTCGGACCTCCTTATTCCACAAAGAACACATGAAAGAGCCATAGTTTACGCACACTTTTATTGGTTAACATACCAGCTAGCTCGGGCCTCTGCGCGATCCAAAACTAGTAGCGATTAGCCATGATTTACGCACTATATTGACATGGTTAACGTAGCAGACAACTTGGACAATCATATGAAGGAGCCATGATTTACGCACACGTCTAACGGCTGGCCATTGATCACAGCATCAATGTAGCCAGTACGTCTGAGCTGCAAGAAGCCACGCGGGTTCGCTTGAACACAAGAACCACACGACATGGACTTGGACTCCAGTTCATGTATGAGGAATTTATGAGTCTGACATTGGCCAAACCTAAGGATAAGCGTTGTTTTCACGCCAAGTGGGGGGATAAAAGTCTGACTAAGCAGCACACCGAGTACGCCAGTATAGACGCCTACGTCTCCTACGAGCTTCGTTGGGAGTTTAACATCAAGCCATAGAAGAAGTGCATAGCGCCTGCCTGTGCATATGTGTGGCGTGTGCGTAACTGCATAGCGCCTGCGTGCGCATGTGTGCTGTGTGGTGTGTGTGTAGTTCCTACGTGCGCATGTGTTCAACTAATATCAATATCACTGGATATATGTTTAGTTCACTATTTTGTCAGCAAAATCTATTAAGGAGTCATGTGTCTTAAATTGCCAGTATCACTACTGCTCATTATAGAACTACTGCTCTAATATAAAAATAACTGTTTTTGTTATTCACCATGAAAATCATTAAAGTATTGGATAAAATGTAAATTTTTTCTTGTGGGCACTGTCACGAGCAAGTAGGCCTATATTGCCCTTGCTCTGCTGTACTGACCCTCCAAATGCTAGTGATGACATATATGAACATCATTGACCTGGAAAAAGTAACATGCAGTTCAGATCAGTGGGTCCTCCCTAACATCAAGACAATATATTCGTACTACTCAACACACTGGCCCTAAGACAGTGACACGCAGTTCCAATGACCCCTCGCCTTCCATAACCGGCGCATTGATGTTGGCACTTTCCAAGTGCCCCTTTTATATGTGAATATTATCCCAATTAGAGCATAATTGAGACTAATTTAAGCCATTTACCTATGATATTGTCTATATATTTGTATATGCGTTGTTTTGGAGCTTTATTGCAGAAACAGGTAAAATTGGTGATTAAAGTGACGATAGAGAGAACAGGAGTCCAGAACCGACGAAAAGCACTGAAGAAGTCCAGTGTGCCGATCGACTCCGACGCAAGGGTGTTTTGGCCCACAGAAGTGACCGAGGCCCATTCCACATGTTTATGAAATTTTATCTGCGCAAGACACTTGAAGATATTTGTCTAGAAGATTTATGGAACTTCAAGAAGATTTATGGAACTTCAAGATCTTGACGTGCAGTACAAGACTTTATCTCGAAGGAAAAGACCCATATGGCAGCTGTGGAAGACGGAGGAACCAACTCGGAGAAGGAACCAGAGAAGACACGGCTTGCGCCGATCGGCGCAACTGCCTTATTTGCTAGAAACCGAGTCCTTTACGAGTAGAACCCCTATAAATACTTGTGAACCCTGGCCGCAGAGAGAGGAGGCAACAGAGGGACACCAGATCCGTGAGTTAGAGCCATCGGGGCCTGCCCCGTTAGAATAGATCTCTAGTTGAGTTTCAAGAACCATTGGAGTTAAGAGTTAATTCGTCAAGGTAGGCCATCTCGACGGGGATGAATCTTACTCTATGTATCTCAAGGATGATTGAATTTGTTGATGATGGTTTTGGTGATTTGTCTATCTTGATTCTGTAATCATGCATGTGCTTATTCTAATTGCTTAGTTCTAGGCTAAGTAAGTAGATATTATCTTGATCGTGGTGATTAGGATAGTATTCGGATATTGTATTGATTATGGTTGCTTAATGATGCTAGTAGTGTGGTTTAGCGGTGACAGCACTAAGCCTGCGTAGCACTATTGGATAGTTGAGTAGGGTAAGATACTCGCGCGATTAAGGGTTTCCTCTCGGCAGCGATAAATCGGGAGCCGCTCGGAAAGCAGGGTGGTCTTATTCATTATAGGTTTTCATTGATCTATGTAATTATCCATTATGATGCTATTCAATTAGACTTTCTGGTTACGATCTCACTAGTAGATATCTGGTTACTCACTTAATAGCATAGGCTTACAAGGTCTGATGCACTTTGGCTTAGATTCACTAGTGTGCCAATCGGCTCAACTCCTGCGCCGATCGACGCAACAATAGATTTACTATCTGGCGCACTTTGGCTTAGTTTCACCAATGTGCCGATCGGCTCAACTCCTGCGCCGATCGGCGCAACGACAGATTTACTATCTGGTGCACCTTTGCGCTGGCCAGTCCCCTCCTCATGCAATCTAAATTCGACAGTAGCCTTGACTAGATCTTTTACTGTTAACTTCGTTTAATAATCTCTAAGGTCCCAGTGGATTCGATAAACCTTGGAATACTCAATTCAAGGGAAAAGTGCTACAATCGTACACCGTCCTCTTGCGGTATATAAGTGGGTGCGTAGGTACGACCAACAATTGACTCCGCCTACGCCTTCCATGAATGACATATGGGTCCTGTTCCGAGAAGGCCCCATCCGTGAGCGAGTCTGCATTGAAGGAGCATGCGGGCCACTAGATGTGCAGGCTTTCTCTGCTCCGTGCCTGACTTGGCTGCGCATTGACCTCATCCGTTCCTCCACCACGCCGCACACGTCCATCATCAGTTCCTCGTTTCACATATGCTCGCCTCGCTCCCCCGTTCACTGAACAATGGGTCATGCCTAACTCATGGACCCAATGATCATTGAGTGAATGGTCATCGCCTATTGATTGCCTCGCATGGACTTCGTCGCCTATAATAAACTACTCCCATCGCCCTTCATCCCCTTCCTCGCCTTCCTTGTCATTGTAGTATCCACGCCCTCGAGGCAATCTCCTCTGCGCTCGTCATCCTTGATGAGTCATCATCAATGCCGCTCATAATCCCTACATAGGGGTTTTGTGTGTTCTTTAGCCTCTTATAGGATTAGGCAATAGTATTTTCTTCGTTTTGGTTAAATGGTACCCAATGGGAAAATTTATGGTAGGATTTCATCATGTATTGTAGTAGATATATTTATTTGAGACTGAAGTGTTCTTGGGGATTTTTTGTACTGTTCATCATTCTTGCGCAAGGGTTATTAATGTGCACTCGCACATATATAGTTTTATTTAGGTGCTATAGAGATAACATTTTCTCGGTAGATTTGCTTTGGTTGAGTTTTTTTTAATTCTGGATTTGATATATATGTAGGCTGGCGATGGTCGCCGCCATAGTCCATCGCCACCATTGTACCGCTCCTCGTCGCCTCCGCCTCCACCGGCCGACCACCACCGGAGAATGGGAATGGCCCTGATGCTGCTCTCATCGAGTGCTGGGCTGGTGATGCTCCCGGCTGAGAGGCAGGCCGCCCTGGCCACGGGCACGATGCGCTCACCATCTCCGACGCTGTTCTCCCGGACCAGTTCACCATCACTGGCAGTACCACCCATCCGCGCCCGTTCCCCTTCTCTGGCTCCGGCGTTGCCGCCCGCCCGTCGCCACCCGCCCATGTCCGTTTTTTGTCTCCGACGTCATCGCCCACCCGTGTCCGTTCAGGATATCTGGCATACCATTCCTGTTCCTGGCTCCCATCGTCGGAGCGTTCGTTCGGCTATGTCTCCACCGACTCAGACAATCCCCTTACCGGCCAGATCCCAAAGGGCGCCAACATGTGCCTCAAGTTCGTGTACACGACGAAAGATGGTAGGGCCATCTTTCGGTGCCCCAGCTACATTGGCAAGATGTAGCGGGAGATGGACTATGCCGGCATGCAATCGCATGTCCTTGGCATCGTTAGTTCGAACTCACGGAAGCACTAAGCGAAGAAGCTCAGCCGACACCGTTTCTTGCCAGGAACGAAGGCTGGATGTGAAGTGCTTGCTTGTGGTGTCTGTCGCTCGTTCTCTCCATGCATGATGGTGGTGTCAGTTAGTACTTATTATGTTATGGCTTTTAATTTATGTCCTTCTATGTTTGTGTTGAACTATGGTCGTTTAAATATGCTGAACTATGTTTATCCCGATGAATTATGTCTAACTTATATCTCTTGTGCAGTAATTTTTTTTCAATTTCAAGTCCTGTTGTGATGTAAAATGGTCAATCTCATGTGCTCACATTGAATTGTGTGGGCTCAAATGGTTAGCTTTCTGGGCTGCATTTCATTCATGGGCCGCTTGGCCATTATGGCCAAAATTTCATTAAGGCCTTCCTCGGCCTAGTCAAAATGTCCCTTGTTCCACAGGGAACACGTATACTACATAGCCGTGGTTAACATAGCAGGCAGCCCGGGCAAACCTTGTTCCACAGAGAACACGTGAACGAGCCATGGTTTATGCACACATGTGTTGGTTAACAAACTAAGTAGCATGGGATCCAACACTGGTAGCGATTAGCCGTGGTTTACTTAAGAAGGATGCCCGCACTACTCTGTGCCGTAGACCCAGATTCCTTCGCCTCTTGTCATGGGATGATGAACCCAGAGACCTTGGATGGAGGCCCTGAGTGACCCATACATCTTCGTTGTCTTGGTCGGAGCTGGCCAGAGCCCCCAGGTGGGTTGGGGGTGGACCCCGAGTTGTGGTGCACAAGCGTGCCTGTGCCACACACCCGGATGCCTCCGCCTCTGGTCCAGGGACTGACCCGGTGGCACTGGGCGGAGCTCCTGAACGACCCGACCCAATTGTCGGTGGTGATTCTTTATGAACTCTGGCTCCTCCCGTTCAAAAACCAGGGCAGCGCTAATGACTTGTGGTGAGCTTGAAATGTTGAGAAGTAGTTGTTCCCGTTTACTCACTACATTGACACAGTTAACATAGCAGGCAACTCAAGCCTCGTTTTGCCACAGAGAAAACGTGAATGAGCGATGGTTCACGCACACATGTCTGGTTTAACATACCAGGCAGCACGGGATCCAACACTGGTAGCGATTAGCTGTGGTTTACGTATTACATTGACACGGTTAATATAGCAGGCAACTCGGGTCTCCTTGTTCCACAGGGAACATGTGAACGAGCCATGGGTTTATGCACATTTTTGTTGGTTAATGAACCAGGTAGCATGGGCATCTGCTGGATCCAACACTAGGTGCGATTAGCCGTGGTTGACGCACAACATTGATAGACGAGGTTAATGTAACAGGAAATTTGGGCATTCCTCATTCGACAGAGAACATGTGAATGAGCCATGGTTGATGCACACTTCCATTGGTTAACGTACCAGGCAGCTAAGGCCTGTTGCTGGATCCAAAACTAGTAGAGATTAGCTGTGGCTTACGCACAACATTGATAGTCGTGGTTAATGTAGCAAGCAACTCGGGCAATCCTTGTTCCACAGAGAACAAGTAAACGAGCCATGCTTTACCCATACTTTTGTTAGTTAATATCATCTTTATCGTTAACGTAAGAAGGATGCCCGCACTACCCCTCCGCCTCTTGTCCTGGGATGATGAACCCAGAGACATTGGGCGGAGGCCTCGAGCGACCCGTGCGTCTTCGCCATCTTGGCCGGAGCCAGACGGAGCCCCCGGCTAGGTTGGGGGTGGATCCCGAGTTGTGGTGCACAAGCATGGCCTGGGCCACAGACCGAGATGCCTCCGCCTCTGGTCCGAGGACTGACCTGGTGGTGTTGGGGCGGAGATCCTCGATGACCCAACCCGGTTGTCGGCGGTGACTCACTATGAACTCTGGCTCCTCCTGTTCAACAACCAGGGTGGCGGTGGTGACCTGTGGTGATCTTGAAATGTAGAGAAGTAGCTGTTCCTGATTACGCACTACATTGACACGGTTAGCATAGCAGACAAGTTAGGCCTCCTTGTTCCACAGAGAACACGTGAACGAGCCATGGTTTATGCACATATGTGTTGGTTAACATACCAGGCAGCACAGGATCCAACACTAGTTGCGATTAGCCGTGGTTTATGTACTACATTGACATGGTTAACATAGCAGGCAACTCGAGCGATCACGTGAACGAGCCATGGTTTACGCACACATGTGTTGGTTAACATACCAGGCAGCACAGGATGCAAAACTGGTAGCAATTAGCCGTGGTTTACACGCGACATTGGCACGATTAATGTAGCAGCCAATTTCCACAGGGAACACGTGAACGAGCCATGGGTTTACGCACATTTCTATTGGTTAACGTACCAGGCAGCACGGGCCTTTGCTGGATCCAACACTAGTAGCGATTAGTCGTGGTTTACGCATGACATTGACAACCGTGGTTAATGTAGCATGCAACTCGGTAAATCCTTGTTCCATAGAGAACACGTGAATGAGCCATGATTTACATATACTTACTGTTGGTGAACTTACCAGGCAGCACATGATTCAACACTGGTAGCGATTGGTCGTGGTTTGCGCATGACATTGACTATCGTGGATAATGTAGTATGCAACTCGGGCAATCCTTGTTCCAAAGAGAACACGTGAACGAGCCATGGTTTACACATACTTTTGTTGGTTAACGTCACCCACGTCGTTAACGTATGAAGGATGCCCACACTACTCTGTGTCGTAGACTCGGACTCTTCCGCCACTTGTCCTGGGATGATGAACCTGGAGACAACGGTCGGAGGCCCCGAGCGACCCGTACATCTTCGTCATGTTGGTTGGAGCCGGCCGGAGGCCCTGGGTGGGTTGAGGGTGGAGCTTGAGTTGTGGTGCACAAGCGTGGCCTACAGCACAGACCCAGATGCCTCCACCTCTAGTACTGGGATTCACCCGGTGGCGCTGGGTGGAGCTGCTAGATTACCCTACCCGGTCAGCCTCAAGAAGAAATTCTGCATGGTATTGATGCAACAGAGAGCTTTATTGACGAACAAAAAATGTGAATGAGCTGTGGCTTATGGCGTACGCAGTACTCTCTCTCCGTTTACATACCAGGCAACTCGGGCCTCCTTGTTGGTTCCACGCACTACTCTTTGCTGTCTTGATTGGAGCCAGTCAGAGCCCTCGGGTCGGTTGGGTGAAAAGTGTTATGTGAAAAGTGCCAAGAGAACGAATTGGTGCAGTGTCCTTAGAATGAAAGCTAGGAACCGGTTTGCCATGCCTGAAGGAGAGGAGAATGAAAATAATTTTGCTGATACCAATGTTGACTTTGTTGTCGTAGGAGTGGAACATATGAATGTTGAAGGCCGACATGAGGAATTGACAAATTGGAGCAGGATTGACATGGAATGGTTAAGTGTCGATGCTGTTGTACTCAAAGAGGCGCGTGCGGCCTCCATGCCAGAACCGGATGATGAGGACATGCTAGATGACTACGATGATCCTGCTAACACATACAGTGCTGATGGAGTTGTAGCATCAATCAATTCAAACAACGATGATGATGATTTTTTTGTATAAATTTGGGTTGCACTATGGATCCTCCAACATTGTTACTATATTGAGTTTTCTATCATCACCTTGCATCTACACATCAATATTGCACATAACTTGATAGCCAACGAGATAACCAGCATACATCTGATACGTGAACTTAGGTCAGAGACATAACTAGCATACATCCAGCTGAAGCTGCTTAACTACAACACAACACTAACTGAATATATGCACCTACTTGATTGCCAATGCACATGAACAACACAAGGCCAACAAAGAAGAAACAGAATGCCTTCAGCCTGTTCTTCTCCACCTCTAGCTTCCTGACTTCTGCCTTGAGGTCCTCTTTTTCAGATTTTAGAGCATCCACCTTGTCCTCTTCCCTCTTCACCGCCATCAGCTTCTTCTCCAATGAATCCACCCTAGCGGTTGCCTCACCAAGAGCTTCGCTAAGTGTCATTTTCTCCTTGAGAGACCACACGGCATTGCGCAGATCTATGAGCAGCGTCTACATGAATGCATCATGCGGGCCCTCCTACGAACACAAGAACCCACAACCTCCAACCTGACGAAGAAATAGGGAGGCCAAATAAACCAACCGTGAATCCAAAATCAATCGAATGGGAACAAAACTATACTCACCCAAGCTCTGTAGCACTTGAGGTAGTATCGTCCGGGGTTGTCATCGCTCCAGGAGATCCACATCACCGCCTTCTACTAACAGTCGTAGTACATCGGGGGGCGGTAGTCCAATGCTCATTAGAACCGTAAACAGTTTCTTAAAAGTCGAATCCGTCATTGATTGTGTTGGTTTGAAACTTACACTATCGGCAGTTAAAAACCAACTATGTCGGGGGGTATTAGATCCGCCGCTGCATATTCATAGCTAAAAATGAATGCTCCCTGGAGAAGGGAGCATGCTTTGTTTACGGTTCTAATGAGCATTGGGCAAAGAAGTGTCCAGAACACAAAGGAAGGAAGCCTCCACAGTAGAAGACTGTGAACATGGTGACCAGTGCTGGAAAAAATAGTGGGTATGGTAATTTACCGTATGTTTTTTCTGTATTTCAATCTACTAGTTGCTGGCTTGATACTAATGCTAATGTTCATGTGTGTGTTGATGCTTCTTTGTTAACTTCTTACCAGGTCGCCCGGGATTGCTCTGTCCTAATGGGGAATGGGTCACATGCTTCTGTTCATGGTGTTGGCACGGTCGAGCTGAAGTTTACTTCAGCGAAGATTGTTCAACTGAAAAACATACAGCATGTCCCTTCTATCAAGAAGAATCTTGTTAGTGGATCCCTTTTGTGTAGGGATGGTTTTAAGGTAGTGCTTGACTCGAATAAAGTTGTCATGTCTAAGAGTGGACAATTTATTGGTAAAGGCTATGAGTTGCGGAGGCTTGTTCCGCTTTTCTCTTTCCGATTATTGCAATAAGTCTGTGAACTATATTTGTGATGGTGTTAATGAGAGTGATGCTAGTGTTTGGCATTCACGTTCATCTAAATTTTGGTTCTATGTATCGACTTTCCAGCTTGAATAATTCCAAATTTTTCTATTGTCAAAGGTTCTAAGTGCTCATGTTGTGTGCAATCTAAGCAACCTCGAAAGCCTCACAAGGCTGCATAGGAAGACACTTAGCACCGCTAGAACTTATACATTCAGACCTTTGTGACATGAATGGTATATTGACTGAAGGTGGAAAAAGATATTTCATGACTTTGATTGATGATGGGACTAGATATTGCTATGTTTAATTGCTAAAAGTAAAAGATAAGGCTCTAAACTACATTAAAATTTATAAGGCTGAAGTTGAAACTCAACTAGAGAAAAAGATCAAAAGAATTAGGTCCGATCGTGGTGGCAAGTATTTCTCAAATGAGTTTCACTTATTCTATGCGGAACATGGTATGATACATGAGAGGATGCCTCCCTATTCGCCCCAATCAAACGGGGTTGCCGAAAGAAAGAATCGCACCTTGATTGACTTGGTTAATTCCATGTTAGACACGGCTGGATTATCTAAGGCATGGTGGGGGGAGGCTTTATTGACATCATGTGATGCCCCAATCAAACGGGGCTGCTCACAAGATGGAGAGATGGACTGCATTGATGAAGACTACTACTAGGCGAGCGTGCCCCCGGTCGATTGCCTATGGTGTTATGGTGTCTTCCGCTGTTATTTCTTGAGAGAGTCGCTTTTAGTCTTTAAAGACAATTATTTATGTAATAATGGTACGCTTTAATAATGACATTGGTTATACTGTTATTTACTTTTACTGTCGATATGTGTGAAACTTGTCCTGGGCACACATATACTAAGCATCTGGTTTTGTCTTTAAAACCGGGTGTGACAAAAGTGGTATCAGATCCGTGTCGACCGTAGCACGCAAGCCTAGATAGAATGGTCGTGACATAGGTTCTATTTTCAAAACTAGTATTTGGAAACTTTTACTTCTACAAAATCCTTATATCATTGCTTCTTATTTTCTCTTTACTTGCCCATTCTCAAATGATGGATGAAATGATATTTTTACTATTTCATTTGCCCCTTTCAAAATATTAGTTTGGTTGACTTATGCTATCATGAACAAGACAAATGACCAGGAAGATTGTACCAGCTCGTTCTGCCTAGTATGAAGATGAAGATCATGAAGTCAAAGTCAAAGGCTCTTCACCATACCAAGGGCATTGGTCATCACTCCACATGAAGAAAGACTTTTTGAACAACCACGGTTTAGGACCCTTCCCATTCTAGCAGCATAATCGCTAGGTAAAATGATGTTGCTAACTGTATGATTCGTGACCTGTGGTGTGCTATGTTTGAGTTGGATCTTTGATTGTGTGTTGGTGTGTTTGCAGAGCTTTTAGCTTTGTTATCACATCATTAGTTATAGCTAGTTTTAGTTTAGTTGGGGTTATCGTTTCTCTCTATTCCTTGCTCTCTTACCTCTTTCATTCCATTCTTTCCTAGTCACTTATAACCTAACCAATTCGAGGAGATGTTGATCTTGGCCATTAGATTATTTGAAGGAAGCATCAACAAGAGGAAGCCAATACCCAAGATAGTTCACCCTTACCCCTGCCAGCTCCAAATAACGATTGTAAGAGTGGGATCTTGCTACGAAAGAGGCAACACACAACTTCTAGCATTGCACCAACAACCCTGCATGTGTCACCGATTGAAGTAAAATCTAGGTCATGAAAGAATAGAAAGCTTGCCAAGGATGGAACATGCGAGGCATAAATTGAGCGATCCAAGAAGAAGCAGAAGGCACGTAGAGTTCAAGAAGTGTGTTATTGTTGCAAACATCATGGCCACACACATGTGGACTATGTGGCCAATAAAGGAATTTATGATGTTTCACACATGATGCAAGTTTACCATTCAGAGGACAAGATTGGAAAATAAGAAGATAGTTACCATTGGAGGACATACATGGATCGTAAATTATGAGCAATTCCAAATGAGAACTTAAGAGGGGTAGAGATCACCACCCACCTTCTCAACTTGGGATACCAAGACATAGGTGTTATACATAGGAGATCATGAATGAAAGATATGGGACGTCAAGATTTACTTTGGAGGAGTTGCTGCAGCGAAGACCATTGACCAATCAAGTGAATAGAGATCAAGGATGAAGGACGAACAACGAGATTACCTTTACCTTTTTCTTGCTAGCCATAAAGAATCTCGGGGCGAGATTCCTGTTAAGGGGGGTAATCTTGTCACACCCCAAAATTTTAAATTTGGTACGTGACCTAAATTTCACTAAATTTTAAAACTTTTCATAATACATAAAATTTTAATTTAAATTTAGTAGGGCATTATCATTTATTTTAAGCAAAAGAACTATTTTCTAAAACTAATTAAAATTAAGTTATTATTATTGTTATTATTATTATTATTATTATTATTATTATTATTATAATGTTGGTTGTTGCATTCATGCGTATTAGATGCATTAGGTTTTTGTTGTATGAAAAAGAATTTAAAATCCGATTAGAATTTGAATTGTTTTTATTTAGAAATTAGAAAAGAAAAAGGGAAGATAAATCCCCTGCCTGCTCTTGGGCCTAATTCCCTCCCCTCAGCCCAATTTCCCCCTCCTCTCCTTTCACTTGGAGCCTGCCCTCGCTAGGCCAAATTCCCCCACCGTGGCCTATTTCTCTCCCCTTTTCTTCCCTCTCTTTTCAGGCCTGGGACAAAATCCCCCCCCCCCCCCGGCCCACTCCCCCTAACTTCTCTCCCCTGCCAGCCCAGCAACGCGCCCGTGCAGCCTGCTCGCGCCAGCCCGCCCGCGCCTGCTCGGCCCAGCGCGCGCGGCCCACTCTCGTGCCCTGGTCCACGCTGCACCCCACCCCCGAAAACCATAACGCGCCGCCAGTGCTGGCCGCCGTGCCATTCTCTGCGTGCGCGCCAAGGCACCTAGGGGCCCGCGCTGTATAAAAAGGGCGGGACCCGCCCCTTGTGCCCCCTTCCCGTCCTTCCCTGTGGGACCGCCTCGCTCCGCGCTTCGCCCGCTAGCTGCCGCCGCTCACCGTCGTGGCCGAAAGCCGACGCCACGGCCTCCTCGGCGCAGCGCAAACCACCCCCGTGAGCACGCCTCCCTCCGCCGCACTCCCCTTCCCGTCACCTCCCGCGCGTCGGAGAGCCTCCCCGACGAGCTCCGACGCAGCACCAATGGCCGGCGCCGCCTTCTCTGTTGTCGGAGGCCTCGGGGCCATCCGATCTAGATCGGGCGGTCCATATTAGATACCCCTTCGGGGTATGTAATCGGTCCACGGTGGACCATAGACCACTGGTCAACCTTGGTCCATGAAGCCAGTGCACCCGGTCCATGGGAACTTTAGGGTTATTAGTTTAAAAAAAATCTGGTTAATCCTGAATAATGCTGGATTTTTGCGCTTAGGCCCCTGAGTTTTACTTAAATTATATTTTGATCCTAATTTTTTGCAGAACTTGTATTTAATTATATTTTGGCCCCTAATCTTATATCTAATTATTTTTACCGTTCTATTTTACAAAAAGGACCCCAGTATTTTGCTAAATAATATTTTAGTCCTATAATTTTTCAAAAACACCCTTGGACTTTTTATTAATTATGTTTTAGTCCTTTTTTTACACTTAGGCCCTATACTTTTAATAAATTACATTTTAGTCCCTAAAATTTTCATAAATTATATTTTATACTTATATTTTATAGTTTAGCCCTTATATGTTTTCTAAAATTACTTTTAGGCCCCTAAACTTATCTGTTTTTTACATTTTAACCCATAAAACTTCAAATCGTCATAACTTTTCAACCATAGCTCGGAACTGAGAAATTCTTGCACCAGTGCAACCATAGTGTTTAATATTATTTATTCATACGATCTTGCATGCGTATTATTCTTTGTCGCCTAGGTTCTGGTGTAGCTTATTAGTGTGGGTACGTCATGCTTAGTTTGCTATATCGGGAATGGAAGTGTCATCCTGTTCCATAGTATTCTTTGTCGCCTAGGTTCTGGTGTAGCTTATTAGTATGGGTACGTCATGCTTAGTTTGCTATGTCTATTATTAATCTTGACTAATGATTCACTTTAACATAATGATCATGAGGGATGGATAATCCTTTTTAGCAACATGGAACCTAGGTGATCCAAGCAGGAGGATGACAAGGATGGTGCAGATATGCACGTGTACTTGGTATAGTACTGTGGGATTGTGGTGGTACCTGCTTGGGATCACAAGAGTTAGTTTGTGGAGCGGCTACCCAGGAAAACAGCGGAAAGCATAGGTCTGATATGGGTAGGCTTGGTTGAGTATCAAGATGTTTTCCTAGTTTTGTGGGCAGTCGAGGAATGAGGACGGGACGGTTTACTCTCAGACTCAGGCGAGGGATGGTTTACTCCCAAGCCACGGCGCCAGAGGGGGCTTCTGTAGGAACGGTTTAATTCCGCAGCGGTGAAACCTTAGCATGGATTGTTTGCAAGCTGGGAAGCTCTTTGAAAGACCTTGTGGTGATCTCTTGGCCTCACACCTACGGTAGTGTGATTTGGGCAACATGGATACTCTCTAGTCACTGCATCGTGATGAAATCACCAACCTGTGGGTAAAGTTGTGCAACCTCTATAGAGTGTCAAACTGTTATAACAGCCACGCTCACGGTCATGAGCGGCCTGGATCCTCACACATTTAGGAGGGTTGATTATGGGTGAACTTGGTGGGTAGCCAAGTTTGGTTTGGTTGGTATCGGCTGGCTTCTTAGTAAATAGTGTTCTATGTGAACTGTTCAACTCTGTGTGAGTTGGTGGCTCTGGATTCTATGTGAATCATAGTCCTGTGTGGGCTATAACTACTTGACATTAACGGGTTTTGGTTTTACAACTCACCAAGTAAATAGGATTGCTTTTCAGATGATCTTAGGTATAGATGCTTGTTGGTCGTACCTACGCACCCACTTATATACCGCAAGAGGACCTTGTACGATTGTAGCACTTTTTCCTTTGAATTGAGTATTCCAAGGTTTATCAAATCCACTGAGACGTTAGGGATTTATTAAACAATGTTAACAGTAAAAGATCTAGTCAAGGCTACTGTCAAGGTCAGGTTGCATGAGGGGGAGACTGACCAGCGCAAAGGTGCACCAGACAGTAAATCTGTCGTTGCGCCGATATCTACTAGTGATATCGTAACCAGAAAGTCTAATTAAATAGCATCATAATGGGTAATTACATAGATCAATGAAAACCAATAATGAATAAGACCACCCTCCTTTTCGAGCGGCTCCTGATTTATCGCTGCCAAGAGGAAACCCTTAATCGCGCGAGTATCTTTCCCTACTCAACTATCCAATAGTGCTGCGCAGGCTTAGTGCTGTCACCGCTAAACCACACTACTAGCATCATCAAGCAACCATAATCAATACAATGTCCGAATACTATACTAATCACCACGATCAAGATAATATCAACTTACTTAGCCTAGAACTAAGCAATTGGAATAAACACATGCATGATTATAGAATCAAGACAGACAAATCACCAAAACCATCATCAACATATTCAATCGTCCTTGAGATACATAGAGTAAGATTCATCCCTGTCGAGATGGCCTACCTTGACGGATCAATTCTTAACACCAATGGTTCTTGAAACTCAACTAGAAATCTATTCTAACGGGGCAAGCCCCAGTGGCTCTAACTCACGGATCTGTTGTCCCTCTGCTGCCTCCCTTCTCTACGGCCAGGGTTTACAAGTATTTATAGGGGTTCTACTCGTAAAGGACTCAGTTTCTAGCAAATAAGGCGGTTGCGCCGATCGGCGCAGGATTGCGCCGATTGGCGTAAGCCGTGTCTTCTCTGGTTTCTTCTCTGAGTCGGTTCCTCTGTCTTCCACAACTACCATCTGGGCCTTTTTCTTCGAGATAAAGTCTTGTACTGCACGTCGAGATCTTGAAGTTCCATAAATCTTCTAAGCAAATATCTTCAAGTGTCTTGCGCAGATAAACTTCCATAAACATGTGGAATGGGCCTCGGTCACTTCTGTGGGCCAAAACACCCTAGCGTCGACCGGCTCATGGACTGCACCGATCGGCGCACTAGGCTTCTTCAGTGCTTTTCGTCTGTTCTGGATTCCTGTCCTCTCCAGTATCACTTTAATCACCAATTTTACCTGTTTCTGCAATAAAGCTCCAAAATAACGCATATACAAATATATAGACAATATCATAGGTAAATGGCCTAAATTAGTATCAATTATGCTCTAATTGGGGTAATATTCACATATAAAAGGGGCACTTGGAAAGTGCCAACAGTTCCCCCACGCTTAAACCTTTGCTCATCCCGAGTAAAGTAAAAGAATATTAGTGTAAGCCTTATATGTAAGGCTTATATGAGTAGCTAGGTGAGGTAATTCAAGTATTGCAAACATAAATCAAATAATATATTGTAAAGCTAGGAGATTATTCTTCGTTGGAATTATAGAAACTTATCAAGATGGCCATTAAGAAAGAAAAATTTAAGAAAGGACTCACACTTTGGATATGTGGACATGTGCATAGCAAAAAATTTGATCTTGGAAGATTGCACATGGTTGGAATTATTCATGGCTATATTATAATGAATTTCGAGAATAAGCATGTCATATACCATCCCCCCACACTTAAAATTTTTCTAGTCCCTTAGCAAACAGCAGAGCTTTCCTCTTTTTTCTTCTTTTTTTTCACTTCTTGTTTCTCCCCTTTTTTTTATTTTGCTCTCTGCTACGCCGATCGGTTCAGGATGCGTTGATCGGTTCTCAACCCAAATTCACCAATATTTGTTGGTATTTGATTCGTCTAGCTTCAACATTTATTCAAGAATTAAATAGCCAGAAATATAGGATGTGGTCAAGGAATGATACTCAACAAGATGTTTTGGGTTTATGGTAGTGTACTCAGCGGAATTGAATTTTTGCATTTCAAGGCTAGAAAAAGATACACAAAGAATTGCCATCTTAGTAAAGTTCATACCAAAAAGAATTAAATCCTAATCGAACTCAACCATCATTTTAATGTTTATCTACATATCAAAGGTTCATGAGTATTGCTCAAAATATGGCATTGGTAGGTAAGGATCTTGAAAACAATAAATTCCAAAATTCACAACATGAAAATTTATTTATGAAAAGATTGGTACTAAGTTATCATCACAAGCTGGACAACACAAAAGAAGCACATGGGTACTCAAAATTGCTCCACATAAGACATATTTGCCGAATAATCATTAAGTGTAAGTTCGAAATTTTATTCAATGCTCAACATTATTTGGTCTTTATCAATACTTTTCAAGAAAGAATAAATAATTCAACACTCCTAAAAGAGCATAACCGCCACCATTATATTAAGATCGAAACTCGAATACATGGTGATGATTTTTGCACACACATACATGAAAATAAAACTACTACTAACACACTTGCATGAAAATAAAACTACTACTAACTACTACTAACACAGTTGCATGAAAGTAAAACTACTACTAACACACTTGCATGAAAATAAAACTACTACTAACACACTTGCATGAAAGTAAGCACACCCGATACATGGTTTCCCAACCCGCTCACACACGTATAAGCAAATAAAGAAAAAGATTGCAAAAGATAAAAGAAAACGCAAACCGGGAAACCGATACACGTGCCAACTCCTAGGCACTCTAATCATCCGAAAGTGGAGGCGGTGGCTGATCGAAGCCATAGCACCGCGCCTTGAGTCGCTCGAATTCCTCCACCATCGCATCGTGGTTGTCCCTCCATTGGGACGTGGCTTCCTCCACACGCTCGATGTAGTGCATGTTGTTGTTGAGGTACCCATGCATGGGCACGAAAAAGTCTGCATCGGGCACAGGAGGCACCACACGTACACGCCTTTGGTACCTGTAGTCGATACCCGTGCTGAAGTAGGGAGCGCCGACCAGCGCATTGCCTGCGCCGACCGGCGCAGAGGGCTGTGAACCGCCCGCTGCATAGCTCCACCCTAACTGGTACTGCTGAGGCTCCTGGCATGACCCCCAGTAGTCCCACTTGCTGCTGGCTGCTGTAGATGTGTCCGGCTGTCGAACCCGCCCACGGCGGTCCTTGAGAACTCGGCCCCCCTCCAAGAGACCTTTCTCAAGCCAATTTCCTCCCTCCAGCTTGTGAGGGAGGAAAACTCCTAGCTCCGCACACGGGAGCTTGACGTTGGTGCCACCGACATGGAAGCCAGCGCGAACACTTCCCGTGACAATATTGCCATGAGTCATATTCTCGCCGATCTCCGTCGCGCACTCCTACTTGTCATCGCGCCCTCCCGGTCCGTCGCCGTCACAGACGAGGGCTGCTAGGCGTTGAAGATAGGCCCCGAAGGCCAACTTCTTGGTTGCCTTGCCCCTCTTGTCGAGCCAACCCCGCACCATCACCGACATAGGGTTGCAATGAGATGGACTCACGATGGCGTTGTAGAGCCACCGCAAGTCCGCATCGGTGACGTTGCTGGAGTCGACCTTGTCGCCTATGCGCGCCGCCAACCACCAATGGAAGACTTGAATGGTCCGGTTGCGGATCTTGCCGCGCTTCATCTCTTCTACGAACGAGAGTCGCCACCAAAAGGAGTCCAACTCCCCACGTCCCAAGATGCCAGCGATGTCGGCGTTGACGTCGAAGACGAAGTCTTGAGCCGCCGCCTCCATGGTTACCGTGTAGCTGATGTCACGGACGCGGAAGTTGACGGCCTCGTTGCCATCTTCGACAGTGCCAAGCCTCATCGTAGAGGCAACCTCGGTGACGACGTCGAGGTTGTAGTCCATGGGAAGAAGGTGGAAGTCCACCTAACCGAGATTGTTGAGCATCCTCCTTATGTCCTCCCACAGGCCGATCGAGGTGAGGAAGGTCTCGTCCAAGTCGAAGTTAGGGACGAGCCTTCCCCTCACCGCGAGGTAGTGCCTCTGTTCCTCCACGCTCAGAAGGGTGAAGCCCTCCTCCACCGTGCGCAGCACGTATGTCGGCGGTGGTGGTGATGTGGGAACCCCATTGATGTGAACAAGGGTTCCGGATCTTCCGAAAGGTTCTTGGTAAGTTGATTTGGTCAGAGGCGACACACAAATCGATCCGGCTTTAGAACAGCACGTTCTAAACCCCACAATCGCAGCACGACGTTTCCTCTGGTTATCAACCGTACAAAGACGATTGACCTCGCCGAGAAGGCTAATCCCTGCCTGCGAATCAAGAACACAAGCAAGAACAACGAAGAATGCAACACAATTGCAGATGTATGATTAAACTCTCGAAGTTGGTATCTCACAAACCGATGAACGGCGACACTGTTTATGAACAGAATTGATCTAAGCAAAACCCGAACCCTAATGGTGCGGTGGCGGCTATATATAAAGACCCTAGGGTCGTGCAAGACCCACTGGATGTGCCCTTAATTGGGCTCAACTAGATACAAAACCCAAATGCCAAAAATAGGCGACGCAGCACCGACACAGATTCTGGACTCTCTCTTGTTTTGACGATTCCCGATGAGTCCAGATGAATTTTGACATGAGGCTGGTGGAAATGGAAAGGTCTTCTCCTTATCTTTCCGTGCATATGTAGAACGTCCAAATCCGTGTCCGTATGCGTCCTGGACGACTGTTTTAGTGCAGACTGGTCCTGGGCCCCGAAACAGACTCGAAGTTAGTTTTGATTGGGCCTCCACTTTGGCTTCCAAGCCCTTGCTGGTCCTCCATGTTCCCAACTCCTTCTCCCATCATCTCCTGGTCCTCTCCATGGTTTCTAATCATAAAATAATCATTAGGTAGCAAACCATTCTCCAAAGTAACATATAGCGAAGAACATAGGAACGAGCTCACCTCTAAATTTAGTCGTCGTGCACGAGCTCTAGTCACTGGACCTTGCAAGTCCAGAATTGGAGGAGTGTTATGTGTATCTATAGGAGTGATATGCTCATCACCCATGGCTTGCTGCCGTTTGGCTCCTCGTAGCACGCCTCGTCGGAAGGGATGCGCCGGAGACGAAGTGGCGGGCGCGGATCTCGTATGTCGCCGCCACCGAGCCAGTGGATGCACCACCCACCGACATGTCATCACGAGCGCCGGAGCCTCTCCTCACCGAGGAGTCACCGCTCGACTCGTCGCTGCCGCCAGAACTGCTTCCCCGGTGCAGCCTCTTGCCCAACTTGCCGACGGAGGAGCGGAGACGATCCATCTGCGAAAATTGCGGAACGTGTGCGAGATCGTGGGTAGTGGGGAAGGTGGAGAGATTACTAGGATGGTGTGCCAAACTGGGGGCGCCCGGCCTCCCTTTTATAGTGTGGGAAACTTCCAGGAGAAGGAACCGCAGGAAATTTCAAAATTTGAAAGCGCGCCGATCGACGCGGTAGTGCGCCGTTCGACACAACTCAAATTTTGAATGCTCTGACAACTGTGGCGCTTGATTCCCATCCTTTATGTCGCTTCCCGGCACATCACGCAGGTTGGCAAGGGAACTGCATGGAATCCCGATATCTTGTTGACTGCGCCAATTGGCACGGGCCCGCGGCGATCGGCGCGCCGTCTCTTTTTTAGCTTTTGGTCAATTCCGTGTCTTCTCTGCACTGCACACTTGAATAATAATCATACATATTCCTCAAAATCAATGCCTGCCATATTTGCCGCCCGTTTTGGAACCACACGGGCACCTGTGCCGGTCGGCGCTGATCCTGATGCCTCATGTTCAATCTCTTTCATACCAAAAAGAATTAAATCCTAATCGAACTCAACCATCATTTTAATGTTTATCTACATATCAAAGGTTCATGAGTATTGCTCAAAATATGGCATTGGTAGGTAAGGATCTTGAAAACAATAAATTCCAAAGTTCACAACATGAAAATTTATTTATGAAAAAATTGGTACTAAGTTATCATCAGAAACTGGACAACACAAAAGAAGCACATGGGTACTCAAAATTGCTCCACATAAGACATATTTGCCGAATAATCATTAAGTGTAAGTTCGAAATTTTATTCAATGCTCAACATTATTTGGTCTTCATCAATACTTTTCAAGAAAGAATAAATAATTCAATTCTCCTAAAAGAGCATAACCGCCACCATTATATTAAGATCGAAACTCGAATATATGGTGATGATTTTTGCACACACTTACATGAAAATAAAACTACTACTAACACACTTGCATGAAAATAAAACTACTACTAACTACTACTAACACAGTTGCATGAAAGTAAAACTACTACTAACAAACTTACATGAAAATAAAACTACTACTAACACACTTGCATGAAAGTAAGCACACCTGATACATGGTTTCCCAACCCGCTCACACACATATAAGCAAATAAAGAAAAAGATTGCAAAAGATAAAAGAAAACGCAAATCGGGAAACCGATACACGTGCCAACTCCTAGGCACTCTAATCATCCGAAAGTGGAGACGATGGCTGATCGAAGCCATAGCACCGCGCCTTGAGTCGCTCAAACTCCTCCACCATCGCATCGTGGTTGTCCCTCCATTGGGACGTGGCTTCCTCCACACGCTCGATGTAGTGCATGTTGTTGTCGAGGTACCCATGCATGGGCACGAAAAAGTCTGCACCGGGCACAGGAGGCACCACACGTACACGCCTTTGGTACTTGTAGTCGATACCCGTGCTGAAGTAGGGAGCGCTGACCAGCGCATTGCCCTCGCCGACCGGCGCAGAGGGCTATGAACCGCCCGCTGCATCGCTCCACCCTAACTGGTACTGCTGAGGCTCCTGGCCTGACCCCCAGTAGTCCCACTCGCTGCTGGCTGCTGTAGATGTGTCCGGCTGTCGAACCCGCCCACGGCGGTCCTTGAGAACTCGGCCCCCCTCCAGGAGACCTTTCTCAAGCCAATTTCCTCCCTCCAGCTTGTGAGGGAGGAAAACTCCTAGCTCCGCACACGGGAGCTTGACGTTGGTGCCACCGACATGGAAGCTAGCGCGAACACTTCCCATGACAATATTATCACGAGTCATATTCTCGCCGATCTCCGTCGCGCACTCCTACTTGTCATCGCGCCCTCCCGATCCGTCGCCGTCACAGACGAGGGCTGCTAGGCGTTGAAGATAGGCCCCGAAGGCCAACTTCTTGCTTGCCTTGCCCCTCTTGTCAAGCCAACCCCGCACCATCACCGACATAGGGTTGCAATGAGACGGACTCACGATGGCGTTGTAGAGCCACCGCAAGTCCGCATCGGTGACGTTGCCGGAGTCGACCTTGTCTCCTATGCGCGCCGCCAACCACCAATGGAAGACTTGAATGGTCAGGTTACGGATGTTGCCGCGCTTCATCTCTTCTACGAACGAGAGCCGCCTCCAAAAGGAGTCCAACTCCCCACATCCCAAGATGCCAACGATGTCGGTGTTGGCGTCGAAGCCGAAGTCTTGAGCTGCCGCCTCCATGGTTACCGTGTAGCTGATGTCGCGGACGCGGAAGTTTACGGCCTCGTTGCCATCTTCGACGGTGCCAAGCCTCATCATAGAGGCAACCTCGGTGACGACGTCGAGGTTGTAGTCCATGGGAAGAAGGTGGAAGTCTACCCAACCGAGATTGTTGAGCATCCTCCTTATGTCCTCCCACAGGCCGATCGAGGTGAGAAAGGTCTTGTCCAAGTCGACGTTAGGGACGAGCCTTCCCCTCACCGCGAGGTACTGCCTCTGTTCCTCCACGCTCAGAACGGTGAAGCCCTCCTCCACCGTGCGCAGCACGTATGTCGGCGGTGGTGGTGATGTGGGAACCCCATTGATGTGAACAAGGGTTCCGGATCTTCTGAAAGGTTCTTGGTAAGTTGATTTGGTCGGAGGTGACACACAAATCGATCCGGCTTCAGAACAGCACGTTCTAAAGCCCGCAATCGCAGCACAACGTCTCCTCTGGTTATCAACCGTCCAAAGACGATTGACCTCGCCGAGAAGGCTAATCCCTGCCTGCGAATCAAGAACATAAGCAAGAACAATGAAGAATGCAACACAATTGCAGATGTATGATTAAACTCTCGAAGTTGGGGTCTCACAAATCGATGAACGGCGACACTGTTTATGAACAGAATTGATCTAAGCAAAACCCGAACCCTAATGGTGTGGCGGCGGCTGTATATAAAGACCCTAGGGTCGTGCAAGACCCTCTGGACGTGCCCCTAATTGGGCTCAACTAGATACAAAGCCCAAAGGCCAAAATTAGGCGACGCAGCACCGACACAGATTCTGGACTCTCTCTTGTTCTGACGATTCCTGATGACTCCGGATGAATTTTGATCTGAGGCTGGCGGCATTGGAAAGGTCTTCTCCTTATCTTTCCGTGCATATGTAGAACGTCCAAATCCGAGTCCGTATGTGTCCTGGATGACTGTTTTAGTGCAGACTGGTCCTGGGCCCCGAAACAGACTCGAAGTCAGTTTTGATTGGGCCTCCACTTTGGCTTCCAAGCCCTTGCTGGTCCTCCACGTTCCCAACTCCTTCTCCCGTCATATCCTAGTCCTCTCCATGGTTTCTAACCATAAAATAATCTTTAGGTAGCAAACCATTCTCAAAAGTAACATATAGCAAAGAACGTAGGAACGAGCTCACCTCTAAATTTAGTCGTCGTGCACGAGCTCTAGTCATTGGACCTTGCAAGTCCAGAATTGGAGGAGTGTTGTGTGTATCCATAGGAGTGATGTCCTCATCATCCTCCCCCTCTTGAAGTGGAGTCATCCTCGACTCGAGCTCATCCTCTTCTCCCAAGTATGGTTTCAAATCTGAAATGTTAAAAGTAGGACTAACCCCGAACTCGGGAGGCAACTCAAGTTTGTATGCATTATCATTAATCTTCTCCATTATTTTGAATGGACCATCAGCTCTAGGCATTAATTTAGACTTTCTCAATTCTGGAAATCTATCCTTCCTTAAGTGTAACCACACTAAATCTCCTACATCAAGCTTTACTTCCTTTCTACCCTTACTACCAGCAATTTTATACTTTTCATTCATCTTTTCAATGCTAAGTCTAGTGGTCTCATGCATTTGCAAAATAAATTCAGCACGCTCCTTAGCATCAACATGAACTCTCTCATTAATAGGTAGAGCAAGTATATCAAGTGGAGTACGGGGATCAAAACCATACACTACCTTGAATGGACTTACCTTGGTAGTAGAATGTGTTGCCCGATTATAAGAAAACTCAACATGAGGTAAGCATTCTTCCCATTGCTTCAAATTTTTCTTCAAAATAGCTCGCAACATAGTACCCAAAGTGCGGTTCACAACCTCAGTTTGTCCATCAGTTTATGGATGACAAGTTGTAGAAAATAGCAACTTTGTACCCAACTTATTCCAAAGCGTGCGCCAAAAATGACTCAAGAATTTTGCATCATGATCTGAAACAATAGTAGAAGGCATACCATGCAAACGTACAATTTCTTTGAAAAAAAGATCAGCAATATAACTAGCATCATCAGTTTTATGACATGGTATAAAGTGTGCCATCTTGGAAAAACGATCCACAACAACAAAAATGCTATCGCTCCCCCTCTTAGTCCTAGGCAGTCCTAAAATAAAGTCCATAGAAATATCCGTCCAAGGAATAGAAGGAACAGGAAGTGGCATGTATAAACCATGTGGATTCAATCGAGACTTAGCTTTTTGACATGTAGTGCAGCGAGCAACAAAACGCTCAGCATCTTTCCTCATCGTTGGCCAAAAGAAGTATGTGGCCAAAATATCCTCTGTCTTCTTAGCACCAAAATGACCCATCAATCCACCTCCATGCGCCTCCTGCAACAACAAAAGACGAACGAAACCAACTAGAATGCATAGGCGGTTAGCTCTAAACAAGAAACCATCATTCAACACAAATTTGTGCCAAGCACGACCTTCTTTACAGTGCAGCAATACATCTTTAAAATCAACATCAGCAACATATTGTTCTTTAATTGCCTCAAGTCCAAAAATTCTACAATCAAGTTGAGACAACAAAGTATATCGCCTAGATAAAGCATCAGCAATCAGATTATCCTTCCCTTTCTTATGGTTAATAATATAAGGAAAAGACTCAATAAACTCAACCCATTTAGCATGTCTGTGGTTCAAATTGCATTGAGAACGAATATACTTAAGTGATTCATGATCAGAATGAATAACAAATTCTTTGGGCAACAAATAATGACGCCACGTCTCTAAAGAACGTACAAGTGCATATAGTTCCTTATGATACGTGGAATAATTCAAAACAGGCCCAGTAATTTTCTCAATAAAGTATGCAACAGGTTTACCATCTTGCATCAAAACACCACCAATGCCTATACCACTAGCATCACATTCAAGCTCAAAAGTCTTATCAAAATTGGGTAATTGCAGCAATGGTGCATGTGTAAGTTTGTTCTTCAAAGCATCAAAAGACTCATGACGTACCTTACCAAAATAGAAGTCAACGCCCTTCTTTGTCAACTCATGCAATGGTGCAGCAATGGTGCTGAAGTCTTTGACAAAGCGGCGGTAGAAACCTGCAAGACCAAGAAAACTCCTCACCTGTGTGATAGTTTTTGGTACAGGCCAGCTCTTTATGGCTTCAATCTTCGCCTCATCCACCTCAATTCCCTGTGGAGTCACAACATAGCCAAGAAAAGAGACTCGATCCGTGCAAAAGGTGCACTTCTCAAGGTTACCAAATAAACATGCAACTCGCAAAGCATCAAAAACAGCATGCAAATGAATCATATGATCATCCATGGATTTGCTATAAATCAAGATATCATCAAAGTAAACAACCACAAATTTGCCAATAAAAGGTCTTAAAATCTCATTCATCAAACGCATGAAAGTACTGGGTGCATTAGTCAACCCAAAAGTCATTACTAACCACTCATACAACCCGAATTTGGTTTTGAAAGCTGTTTTCCATTCATCTCCAAGTTTCATTCTAATTTGATGGTGATGTGAACAAGGGTTCCCGATCTTCCGAAAGGTTCTTGGTAAGTTGATTTGGTCGGAGGCGACACACAAATCGATCCGGCTTCAGAACAGCACGTTCTAAACCCCGCAATCGCAGCACGACGTCTCCTCTGGTTATCAACCGTCCAAAAGACGATTGACCTCGCCGAGAAGGCTAATCCCTGCCTGCAAATCAAGAACACAAGCAAGAACAACGAAGAATGCAACACAATTGCAGATGTATGATTAAACTCTCGAAGTTGGGGTCTCACAAACCGATGAACGGCGAAACTGTTTATGAACAGAATTGATCTAAGCAAAACCCAAACCCTAATGGTGCGGTGGCGGCTGTATATAAGGACCCTAGGGTCGTGCAAGACCCTCTGGATGTGCCCCTAATTGGGCTCAACTAGATACAAAGCCCAAAGGCAAAAAATAGGCGACGCAGCACCGACACAGATTCTGGACTCTCTCTTGTTCTGACAATTCCCAATGACTCCGGATGAATTTTGACATAAGGCTGGCGGCATTGGTAAGGTCTTCTCCTTATCTTTCCGCGCATATGTAGAACGTCCAAATCCGAGTCCGTATGCGTCCTGGACGACTGTTTTAGTGGAGACTGGTCCTGGGCCCCGAAACAGACTCGAAGTCGGTTTTGATTGGGCCTCCACTTTGGCTTCCAAGCCCTTGCTGGTCCTCCACGTTCCTAACTCCTTCTCCCATCATCTCCTAGTCCTCTCCATGGTTTCTAATCATAAAATAATCATTAGCTAGCAAACCATTCTCAAAAGTAACATATAGCGAAGAACGTAGGAACGAGCTCACCTCTAAATTTAGTCGTCGTGCACGAGCTCTAGTCATTGGACCTTGCAAGTCCAGAATTGGAGGAGTGTTGTGTGTATCCATAGGAGTGATGTCCTCATCACCCATGGCTTGCTGCCGTTTGGCTCCTCGTAGCACGCCTCGTCGAAAGGGACGCGCCAGTGGATGCACCACCCACCGACATGTCATCACGAGCGCCGGAGCCTCCCCTCACCAAGGAGTCACTGCTCGACTCGCCGCTGCCGCCAGAACTGCTTCCCCGGCGCAGCCTCTTGCCCAACTTGCCGACGGAGGAGCGGAGACGATCCATCTGCGAAAATTGCGGAACGTGTGCGACATCGTGGGTAGTGGGGAAGGTGGAGAGATTACTGGGATGGTGTGCCGAACTGGGAGCGCCCGGCCTCCCTTTTATAGTGTGGGAAACTTCCAGGAGAAGGAACCGCCGGAAATTTCAAAATTTGAAAGCGCGCCGATCGGCGCGGTAGTGCGCCGTTCGACACAACTCAAATTTTGAACGCTCTGACAACTGTGGCGCTTGATTCCCATCCTTTATGTCGCTTCCCGGCACATCACGCAGGTTGGCAAGGGAACAGCATGGAATCCCGATGTCTTGTTGACTGCGCCAATTGGCGCGGGCCCGTGCCGATCGACGCGCCGTCTCTTTTTCAGCTTTTGGTCAATTCCGTTCTTCTCTGCACTGCACACTTGCATAATAATCATACATGTTCCTCAAAATCAATGCCTGCGATATTTGCCGCCCGTTTTGGAACCACACGGGCACCTGTGCCGGTCGGCGCAGTGGGGCGCCGAACGGCGCAATTCCCTTGCACCTCGTCTTTAGGTGCGGCACTGATCCTGATGCCTCATGTTCAATCTCTTTCACCTAATTCTCCACTTTTTCCAATGTTCCTGTAGTATTGACATACGTAGCGGGGCCCATCCGGTGACCGCGTCGAACGGCGCTGACGCGCGCCGATCGACGCGACGTCCATTTTGCTCCTGGCCACTCGCTTCTTCGCTAGATGTTGCTCTTCATCCTTTCCTGCGTCATTTAGCAACCATTTTGCACATAAAAATTAATTCTAAAAGATTTCTGATTACCTTGAAAATAGCTCCGTCTCTGAAAATTATTGTGCTGGTTGATTTTTAGCACCCCTTCAATTCTGGGCGTCGTCAGCCTTCCGTCCTGACTTGGGCAATAATGCGCCGACCAGCGCAGAAGTGTGTCGATCGGCGCAAGCTCTGTTCCTTCCTGTTTTGGGTCTCTTTTTTTTTATATTCCTGCATTGTTAGTCTACAGTATGTATATACACAGTTTTGCACGAATAAACAGACAACGCAAGAGCACACAAGAATTAAGCACACACTTTTCTATTTCTTTTATTTGGGAGATTGTTTTTATTATAAGCAAGCAAATTAAAAACACCGGGTTGCCCTCCCGGCCAGCACTAATTAACTAAATGAAATGGGTTATCCTCCCACAAGCACTAAACAACTTCTAAATCCCTCAATCATTGGGCTGCCTTCCAAGAGCGCTCTAGTTATTTAGAGGTCAAAGAGCTTGACCTCCCCGCAAACAATTAATCCTTAGTGTCGCGGTGCGGGATGTGAGGCCGCGACACTACAAGGTTCTCTTATCTCCTTGGTTCATATAGCTCAAACGACCTATCCATACATCCCCTCCAATTACTCTCGACGCCATGTTGCCACGGTGTCTTGTATCTCTTCACTTTATCAATAGCACAGCACTCTTCTCCCTTTGGGCGAAACTTGAAAGAGTAGTGAGTCCCACTTATATCGAAGCTTATCTCACCACTCCCAACATCAATACTTGCTCTTGCTGTCCTCAAGAAGGGTCTGCCTAAAATCAACTGGGTCCTCGTCCCTTATCCATATCAAGCACAATAAAATCAATAGGGACGATGTGATCTCCAATTTGAACAGGCACATCCTCGGCAATTCCATCAGGGAAGCGTACCGATTGATCGGCTAACTCCAAACACATACCCGTAGGCTCTAATTCAGGCAAATTAAGACTTATGAATACATGGCAGGGCATAACACTTACACTTGCTCCAAGATCGCACAAGCACCTATCAAATATCCTTGTTCCAATCATGCATTCGATGCTTGGTGATCCAGGGTCGGGTTTCTTCTCCAGTGCAACATCATTAATTGCCGCCGTAAGCTCCTTAGTAACCTTCACAACCTCCTCAGAAACTAGAGACTTCTTGTTTTGCATCATGTCCTTAATGTACTTGGCATAGGTGGGAACTTGGATAGCATCGACAAAAGGGACATTGATGTAAAGCTTCTTCATAATATCGACGAACCTTGCAAATTGCTCGTCATGTTTTCACGCTCTTTCTGTCTTTGTCAGCAGTTGAGTATCCAGGAACATGGCAGGGCCATGCTCTTCTGTCTCCACGCCCTTTTTCAGACCAGAGAGGTCAATATCCTCCTCGGCACCGACAGGATCATCGCGCCGATCGGCGCCGGGTGTGCGCCGATCGGCGCGGGGCTTCCTTGCTCCCGCAGAGTGCTCTGGATCTTCTGTTTGTTTTCCTGACCATGTAGCTATTGCCTTCAACTGCTCTGCAGACATCGTATTGCCAGGAATAGCCCCTTTGTTGCCTTGAATGGCTTGCGATAGCTGTCCTATTTGTTGCTCCATAATCTTGGTATGCTTCAAAATCTGCTCATTGGAGCTCCCAATTTCTATCACCTTGTCATTATTTTTCCCTCAAGGACATGATCAATCTCCTTGAATTTAGCTTGATTGTCCTTGTTGATCTTCTCTTGAGCTTGGAAGAACTCATGACATTGGAGACGAAGTGGGATAGAATTTTGCATGGACGAACTAGGAGAGAAAGAACTCCTTTGTTGCTGATATTGGGGATTCCATCCACTATTCTTCATATATTCTACCATCTTCATCTCTTCAGGGCAATCTTTCTGCACATGACCAAATTCTCCACTCTCACGACATGTGGAGCGTGATTCCGCTAGCTTGAGTGTCTCTTCCTTAGGGATATGAAGATTATTGTCCAACCTCCTTTGAATAGCATCGAGGCGATCTATAATCAAGTCTTCCTGAGTCTTCTCAATCACACTCTTCACTACTTCTTTTGAAGGTTGCAAATTCCTTGAACTTCTCTCACCATCCCATGATTGATTTTCCACTAGCAACTTGATCAAATTCTTAGCTTTGGTGGGGGTTTTTGATATGAATGATCCTGCAGCTGAGGCATCCAAGTGTTGACGTGATAGAAGATTTAATCCTATGTAGAACCTCTCAACAACTTCTCCAACTGTCAGACCATGATGAGGGCATGCATCCATATATTGATTGTATCTTTCCCATGCTCTCATCAATATTCTATGTAAATCCAAGAATCTTATTTTTCAAAGCTTGAGTCTTACCAGGAGGGAAGTATTTGGCCAAGAATTCAGCTGCTAACGTGTCCCACACCATTTTTACTGGGTTTTCCAATCCATTGTGCCATTGCTTGGGGCGTCCAACTAGAGAGAAGGGGAACAGCCGCACACGTGCTTGGTCTCCTGTCAATCCCACTATCTTGAATGTACTACAAACCTCAAGGAAGTGTTGCAAGTGATGATTGGGATCTTTCGAACCTGTGAACGGTTGTTGCGCCACTATTCTAACATATCTCTCCAATTGATGTGGAAGTTGATCTTGAGCTTCTTGGAAATCCGTCTTGACAATACTAGTCAATTGTGGCTTGAGACGATTAACCATAGGTACCTCTGCCATCTTTTCTTCTTCTTGCTCTTGAACTGGGTCTTCTATTGTGAATAATACTCGAGGTGTTGCGCGGACTGCTTCTCTAGCTAAACCTTCAAGTGACTTGCTTCTCTTCTCCGCTGTTCTCTTCTTGTGAAAGAGTCTTTCTGGATCATCGGTGTAATTAGAGGGTTTGTATGACTTAGGACCGTCCATACCTGTTAGTTTCACTTAACAGAATAATGTACTAGAGAGACAAGTAAAGAACAATGACTAAACACTAATACATCAAACAATGTTTAAAAACCTGCTATGGTCCCCGGCAATGGCGCCAGAAAAATTAAGCTTGTTGGTCGTACCTACGTACCCACTTATATACCACAAGAGAACGGTGTACGATTGTAGCACTTTTTCCCTTGAATTGAGTATTCCAAGGTTTATCAAATCCACTGGGACCTTAGGGATAATTAAACAAAGTTAATAGTAAAAGATCTAGTCAAAGCTACTGTCGAATTTAGGTTGCGTGAGGGGGAGACGGGCCAGCGCAAAGGTGCGCCAGACAGTAAATCTATCATTGCGCCGATCGGCGCAGGAGTTGAGCCGATCGGCACACTAGTGAATCTAAGCCAAAGTGCGCCAGATGCCATGTAAGCCTATGCTGTTAAGTGAGTAACCAGATATCTACTAGTGAGATCATAACCAGAAAGTCTAATTAAATAGCATCATAATGGGTAATTACATAGATCAATGAAAACCTATAATGAATAAGACCACCCTGCTTTTCGAGCGGCTCCTGATTTATCGCTGTCGAGAGGAAACCCTTAATCGCACGAGTATGTTACCCTACTCAACTATCCAATAGTGCCGCGCAGGCTTAGTGTTGTCACCGCTAAACCACACTACTAGCATCATCAAGCAACCATAATCAATACAATGTCCAAATACTATCCTAATCATCACGATCAAGATAATATCAACTTACTTAGCCTAGAACTAAGCAATTAGAATAAGCACATGCATGATTATAGAATCAAGACAGACAAATCACCAAAACCATCATCAACATATTCAATCGTCCTTGAGATATATAGAGTAAGATTCATCCCCGTCGAGATGGCCTACCTTGACGGATCAACTCTTAACACCAATGGTTCTTGAAACTCAACTAGAGATCTATTCTAACAGGGCAAGCCCCGGTGGATCTAACTCACGGATCTATTGTCCCTCTGTCGCCTCCCTTCTCTGTGGCTAGGGTTTACAAGTATTTATAGGGGTTCTACTCGTAAAGGACTCGATTCTAGTAAATAAGCGGTTGCGCCGATCGGCGCAGGATTGCGCCGATCGGCGCAAGCCGTGTCTTCTCTGATTTCTTCTCCGAGTCGGTTCCTCTGTCTTCCACAGCTACCATGTGGGCCTTTTCCTTCGAGATAAAGTCTTGTACTGCACGTCGAGATCTTGAAGTTTTATAAATCTTCTAGGCAAATATCTTCAAGTGTCTTGTCCAGATAAACTTCCATAAACATGTGGAATGGGCCTCGGTCACTTCTGTGGGCCAAAACACCCTAGCGCCGACTGGCTCATGGACTGCACCGATCGGCGCACTGGGCTTCTTCAATGCTTTTCGTCGGTTCTGGATTCCTGTCCTCTCCAGCATCACTTTAATCACCAATTTTACCTATTTCTGCAATAAAGCTCTAAAACAACGCATATACAAATATATAGACAATATCATAGGTAAATGGCCTAAATTAGTACTGTTAGGAAGTTGATGATGGTCGATGGAGGTGTTGTAGTCAATATTATGCCGTTTACTACTGTTAGGAAGTTGGGAAAGACTGAAGAAGACATGATCGACACTAACATGATCTTAAGAGATTATGGTGGTTGTATTCCAGCTGCTAAAGAGTTTTTGGACGTGCAACTTACGATCGGCAGTAAAACTTTGTCGGTTACTTTCTTTGTTATCGAAGGGAAGGGGACTTAGAGCTTGTTACTAGGTCTTGACTAGATTCATGCTAATTGTTGCATACCATCGAGTATGCACCAATCTCTTGTCCAGTGGATCAATGGCTAAGTTGAGGTGGTCTCGGCCGATGAAGCCGTTAATGTTGCATCGACCGATTTGGCGCCATGGCACATGGATGATATGGAGTATTTGTTGGGAAGGATTTGGGATGGAGATTACATCAAGATTACTACACTGTGTTAACATGGTGGACCAGTCAAATTCGAAGTCGTTTTTCTGAAAGGCGCCCCACTGGAATTCGTAAAAGATGGCAAGTTAGGGAAAGGATTTATATCGGCCGATGAGCTTTAGGAAGTCGATATAGGAGATGGTGATAAGCCCAGGCCAAAATTTATTAGTAAGAAATTAGATGAGGATTTTAAAGTTGAGTTAATAAAATTGTTGATAGAGTATGAGGATTGTTTTGCTTGGGATTATTCTGAAATGCCCGGTCTCAGCCGATCTATTATTGAACATCAGCTGCCCACTAAACCTGTATATCGACCATACATACAACCACAACGAAGGATCGATCCTAAGATTTATGAAGATGTCAAGGCAGAGATCACCCAGTTATATGATGCAAAATTCATTAGATCTTGTCGATATCTAGATTGGGTTTCAAATATTTTGCCTGTGTTCAAGAAATGTGGGAAGTTGAGAGTTTGCATTGATTTTCATCCATTAAATAGGGCATAACATTGTTAGTTTTGTGGATGGAAATGCTGGTTATAATTAGATTTTTATAGTAGAAAAAGATATACCAAAGACTACTTTCAGGTTTCCAGGGGCTATTGGATTATATGAATGGGTCATTATGATGTTTGGGCTGAAGAATGCTGGAGCCACCTATCAGAGAGCCATGAATTATATTTTTCACGATCTGATTGGTAGGTTAGTGGAAATTTATATTGATGATGTGGTGGTTAAATCCAGACAAATAGAAGATCATATAGCCGATTTGCGGGCGGTACTCGAGAGAACAAGAAAATATGGTTTGAAGATGAATCCGAAGAAGTGTGCTTTCGGTGTATCGGCTAGCCAATTCCTACGATTTATTGTGCATGAAAGAGGAATCAAGATTGGTCTGAAGAGTACCAAAGCTGTAAATGATATCGAGCCTCTTGTTAACAAGACCGAGTTGCAGTCCGTGATCGGCAAAGTTAACTTCATACAAAGGTTCATCTCATATCTGTCAGGGAAACTCGATGTGTTTACTCCTTTGTTGAAACTAAAGGCTAATCAGAAGTTTGTGTGGGAACCTAAACATCAAAAGACTCTAGATGATATCAAGAAGTATCTGATCTCACATCCAATATTGGTACCGCCCAGAGACGGGTTGCCCTTTAAGCTTTATGTTGCAGCTGATAAGAAGTCGATCGGATTGACTTTGATTCAAGAACAAGATGGCAAAGAGAGGGTTTTGTTTTATTTAAGCTGAAGATTGATTGATGCCGAAACCAGATACACTGCGATTGAAAAATTATGTTTATGTCTATATTTCTCATGTGTGAAGTTAAGGCATTATCTTTTATTGACTGAGTGTGTGGTGGTGTGCAAAGCTGATGTCATCAAGTATATGTTATCGGCTCCAATTTTGAAAGGCAGGATTGGAAAGTGGATGCTAGCATTGGCCGAATATGACTTAACTTATGAATCTGCTAAAGCTGTTAAGGGTCAAGTTCTGGCTGATCTAGTTGTCGAGCATTGTGGTTCAGAGGTTTTGATGATAGAGTCGGCTCATGATTATATCGCCTCGAGGGGCAAAATTTGAATTTGCATTTGCTGTAGAGGCATAGTCTAATAATCAAGTGGAATATAGAGCGGTTGTTAAGGGATTGCAGATCGAAGGAAGTTGGAGTCGATTGTGTTGAGGTCGTTGGAGATTCATTATTGATACTCGGGCAGTTAGTGGGAGAATTTGAATGCAAAGATAATATATTAAGGTTATTCTATGCTGAGTGTCAGGAGGTGTTGCAACACTTACAGGCAGTTAGGTTCAAGCATGTCCCAAGGGAACAAAATATGGAAGCAAATAATTTGGCACAGAAGGCATCGGGTTATCAGTGGAACGCCAGTGGAGTTATTGTCGATATAGCCGATGTCGATCGAAAAGACTGGAGAACCAAAATCGTCCAATACCTCAAGGATCCAACTCAACGTACTCCTCAGAAAATTCAATACGGGGCATTGACATATGTTTTATTAGAAGAGAAGCTTTATAATTGGACGATTAACTATGTACTATTAAGACGTTTAAATTAAGAAGAAGCAAAAGTTGTTATGTGCGAAGTCCATGAAGGCATCTATGGTACACATCAATCGGCCCATAAAATGAGATGGTTGTTGAAAAGGACTGGGTATTATTGGCCTACTATGTTAGAAGATTGCTTCAAGTATTACAAGGGATGTCAAGATTATTAGCAGTTTGGAGCAATACAGAGAGCACCGGCATCGGCTATGAATCCAATTATTAAGCCGTGGTCGTTTAGAGGATGGGGTATGGATATGATTGGCCAAATTTATCCAGCATCGAGCAAGGGTCATAAGTATATTCTAGGGGCTACAGATTACTTCACAAAGTGGATTGAAGTAGTACCGATGAAGAATGTTATGACTAGTGATGTGATTAACTTTGTGAGGAAGCATATTATATACAAGTTTGGTGTGCCGCAGACTATTACTACTAATCTAGGTTTTGTTTTTACTTCGAAAGAGTTTCAAAACTTTATCGATAGTATGGGCATCAAGCTGCTGAATTCCTCGCCTTATTATGCTCAAGCTAATGGTCAAGCAGAAGCATCTAACAAGAGTTTAATCAAGTTGATCAAGAGGAAGATTGATGAACAGCCAAGGAAGTGACATACAACATTGGCTGAGTCATTGTGGGCATACAAGATGGCTTGTCATGGGTCGATAAAGGTGCCACCGTATCAGCTAGTATATGAACATGAAGCAGTTTTGCCTTGGAAAATAAATCTGGGGTCCAGATGAACAAAATTACAAGATCAGTTATCAGCCGATGATTACAGACAGGTTATGTTTGATGAATTAGAAGATGTCATGCAGCATCGGATGAGGGCTTTAGAGAGGATTCAAGAGAACAAAGCTCATGTGTCCAGATTTTACAATAAAAAGGTGGTGCCTAAAATTTTTTTAGAAGAAGATCTTGTCTGGAAGTTGATTATGCCCATCGGCTCTAAAGATAGTCGATTTGAAAAATGGTCTCCGACTTGGGAGGGGTCATTTAAAGTGAGCTGATGTGCACTAGGCAATGCATATTTTCTATAAGGATTGGATGAGAAGAGTTTGGAAGAGCAATTAATGATAAATATTTGAAAAAATATCATCCAAGCGTTTAGGTTGGCTCATGATCTACAAGAAATTTGATATTTTGTGACATTTACGGAGTGACGATCCATTTACTTTAGCGATGAGGATTTTAGGTGTGTCGTAAAAATCAGATGGAAAACGTCATAAACTAAACCAATGTCATATTGTGACGTTTAGTTGTGTGCCGTGAGAGTCAAGTAAGAATGTCATAATTTTACGACACTACTAAATCCTCGTAACTAAGGATTTTTTGTCACTAAAGTTTTGCTGAAATTTTTTAATACTTATTACAGGTTGATTCAGAATAAAAAAGTAGAATAATGAAAATAAGATTTTAATCACTAAAGTTTTCTTTATCACTTTCCTTCCATAAGTATATTTTAGTCACTAAGGATTATTTTCGTATAATATATATTACTTTCTTTAATGGACTCTATTATAGAACATGATTATATTTTAGATACATAAATAGTATGGATTACTAATAAGCTTTTATTGTATTCATAATGTATATTTTTGATGCAAAATCTAGAAAGAATAAAAGATGGGATGATGGTGGTTACGAGGGGAGTATTGATTTTGATTTGAATATTTCGAACTCTATTTTCTCCAAAACCGTAAATTGGTCTTGAATTCGGTTTGAAAAAAATCTTCGTGTTAAATACACTACTTCAACATTTCAAAAACCTAGCTCCACATTTTATAAAAAAATTCACAATAATACGTTTCAAATATTGAATTAGGTTCTAAGTAATATTGAACTATATAGAATATGGTTAAAATAGTTTTTATTTAATATTACTAGTACTCATAATATGTTGAAAGAAAAAATATCTTATACGTGTGGACACAATTATTTACCGATTAATCAAAATGATTGATAAAAATAATAATCAAAAGAATAGGAAGAAGAAGAGAAAAAAAATGCTGATACAACCTCGGCTGCTTTTCAAAGGCATTCGAATGGGCTGCTGCGAATTAAGGTTATATATGGACTGTTTTATGATATGGGCTGCGTGAGATTGATGGGCCTGTAAAGCTGGAACCTATTCATGGACTGACCCATCTGTTTTGCCTGGTTCTGGAAATAAAAAAGCTACAATAGAAAATGAAGGAGTACGCTGGGGGCTCGAACTAGAGACCACCTCAAACAAAGTTAATGGCAACAACAATTTTTGAACGGAGGGAGTCTAATTTTTTTCTAATTTTTTAAATACTTTGATCCATGTATATATTTAAAAAAAATAAGAAAAACAGAAATTTTAGTGTCTTCTACACGTAAAAGCGTAACGCTGCTTGAGTGTGTTCTTCGTCCGTATCACCTTCAAGTGGGAGCAACCTGATGAAACCTTTATGCATGTTGCCTTGGTTGGCGTAAAAAGAAATTTCGCTTTCAAAACACAATCATTCCTATTTATAACCACCAGGAGTGCTCAGAACCATGGATTCAAAAACCGTTGAAAACTGCTCGGTTTTCACGATTTTCGACCAAACCGGTCCGCTTTGGTTTTTGCGGTTTTCGTCAAACCGGTCCGCTCCGGTTTCCGCTGTTCAAACAGTTTTTTAATCCTTGCTCAGAACCCTACCTATCCCAAACATCAATCTTTTTTCCCCGCCGCCGTTCCGCTTGCCTAAGCCTCCGCCGCCGTCCCTCACGCCTACGCAATCGCCTCTGTAGCCCCCCTCACTCCGGAATCTCTTTAACCTCGAAGAATGGCAGAGTTCGCAACTTCACGTGCCCCGGTGATGGTGCTTCCCTCCTACACAGCGCGGGCGCAGGTGGCCCTTGGGCACAGCAACGCGTAGATCCGCTCCGTAGCATCGGCGTTGGGGTCCTTGTCCCCATGCTGCCATTGCCCTACTCTCTGGCCCAGCTCAACCTTTGTCTCGATGACCTCCGTTCCCTCCTCGCGGCCTCCTCCTCCGCGGCTGCCCATGCTGGTCTGCCCCTCCGCTAGCTGCGCGCTGCTGTGGTTTGCCTTCAACGCCGCGTGATGCCCCGATCCGCTCACCTTTCCTCGTCGTCGAGTCTGCACTGGACTGGATCCAGTACAGCGAGGTCTACAGTGGCGGCAGCGGTGGCGAGATCCATAGGGGCGTGAACTACGAGATCCACAGCAATGGCGGCAATGAATTCCACGGATTCATGTGAATCTATGCTGGCCAAGGATTAAAACACCGTTTGAACCGCGAAAACCGGAGCGAACCGGTTTGACGAAAACCGCTAAAACAGAAAAAACCGGACGATAAACCGCTCAAATATCAAACCACGAATTTAAATATGATTTAAAAGCAAGCCGGTCGGTTTTCCGGTTTATCGCTCGGTTTTTCTGATTTACCGTTCAGTTTTTCCGGTTTAGCGCTCGGTTTTCTCTGTTTATCATCGGTTTTTTTAGTTTAAAAGCAAACCGTTCGGTTTCTCCGATTTATCACCCGGTTTCTTCGGTTTACCATTCGGTTTTCTCGGCATTCAAGATTTTAAAATTTTTCAAATTTTCAAATTTTTAAATTCTATTAAACCAAAAACCGGTCGTCCGATGAAACCGGACCGGATCGGTTTGGTCGAAAATCGAGAAAACCGAGTGGTTTTCAACGGTTTTTGAATCCATGATGCTGACTACTGAGGTCCACTGTAAGCTGCCACCTGCTGCCTCTCGTTCATGAATCCATTGTTTGCAACTTCGCTGGCTGCCTCCCCAATCAGATCTTGTGCTGTCAGCTGCTCCCCACGCCTCTTGTTGGTTGCCTAGTGCCAGCCAAATCCTTGTGACCGGAAGAAACAACACAGCGCAGCGATTAATTGATTAAAAACTTTATGTTTTGCAGTTCAGCTTTCATTTGCTTATCGGTGTCGTGTGCAGGTCTCAAGGAATGGCACATCTCCGAGCCCAACGGCATCCCTGTGCCCACTCTTCCTAGTTGCAGGCCCTTCCCTTCGAACTTCTGGTCACGGTGAGCATCTGCATCTTCTTCGCCAACGCTTATCATGATGCTCATAGCCTGTTTGATGTAATGCCACCTGTGTGTCTGCTATGCTCTCGGCTGTACCGGTCATAGTTGCTCGGTTGCACACGTTTGGAGCTCTCTTAGGCGTAGAAATCAATCCAGTTGCATTGCCATAAACTGCAGATTTGGTGGGCCATGAGCAATTTCTTCATTTGTTAGCTGCTAATTGCTGCTCTCATATCTCTGGATCTCGCTGCTGCTTCAACAGTTATTTGTCCGTAGAAGCTGATTTGATGTAGTTACAAACCTGGACATAACGTTGGAATTGCTTCATGCATATGCTATTAGTTGCCATCTTAGTTCCCCACTTGGCTGTCCTTTAACAATACTTCTATGTGAAAGATGGTGAGAAGAACAATGCCAACATCGACATTAACATTAATACCATTTTAGAAAGATATTGTATTTCCCTTTAACAATTCATTCTCTAATTTGCTTTTGATGTTATGTTGGCATCGGCACAAAAGAAGACAAAATGGGTTCACATTCTTGCCAAGTCGTCTTTTGAAAGCCCTAACCAAGAAAAAGTTTGTTTTGTAATTGACTTATGTTATAATTGAATAATATTTCATCAAAGCCAAGTTTGTCAACAATATGTAGTTAAGTAGGTACTTGTTAATCTGTAGTTAAATCATGACAATGTGATTGCATCTATATAGGCTAGATTTACTTGCCAAGTGTTGCGTTTGATAAATTGGATCCGGTTAATATAACTAGCATGAATTGTAGAAACATCAAAAGTGCATTTTCGTGGTTAGTTTTTACAAAGGATTTTTTTATGACTTATGCAAGATCCAGTTTATGCCTTTATGATCTGCTGTTTATTTAAGTTATTACGACTATTGTAAAGCAAGTGGCTTTTGTATAGATAAAAACTAATGGGCTAGGCTGATTCTTTTTTGTAGAATTGATTCAAGGACTTCCAAGAACATGAATATAGGGGCGTATACAGCTTAGATCAGAAAATACGATTTCTGAGTTGTTGAGGGGAGAATGTGCAGCTTGGTTACCAAATTTAGTGTTGTCTGATGGATTTGGATGCTGTATTTCTTGTTAATTGGAATATCGTGTTATATTGTTGTTATCGCTCTAATTCTATTTGGAGACTCCAAATTATGTCTTGATTTTGATTACTTCCTATTTGGGCCACAAAACATTTAGGCCTTGTTAAGGACCGAGCTGGTTCATTAAATAAATTTTGTCCTAGTCACACAAAATTAATATTTTTTTGCTCACAAATACTATTAAATGGGCTTGATCATAGGATGATATAGGATTAACCCATAATATAAATTGGGCTTCGCATGCACAATAAAATAGGCCTGAGCTGACACATTAAATGGGCGTGACTCATAACATGAAATGGGCCTGGCCTATGTTGCAAATGGGCTTGGTCCGAAATACTTAATGGATAAGGCCCACAGTGCCATATGAGCCACGCCCAGTGCCATGTCATGAGGGCCCGTTGACACATCAGCATGTCGTGCATGGCTTTTGCGACGTTTTAAAACTAAATAACGACAAAAATATAATGTCATAATTTAACGACGAAGTAAGGATCATCACGATATATAATTGTGATGAAAAATGATAGGAACATCGCTGAATAGCTTTTATAACGGACATTTAGTGACTAACAGGTTTTTGTCATCCGAATGTCATAAATTATATACTACGACGTATTTTTGACATTTTGCAATAAAACTGAAAGGTCACAGAATGTCAAATTTCTTGTGGTGTGATAAGAGGATTATCGTCCTTAGCAGACAAAAAGATAAAGAGACTTAAAGGAAATATTTACAGCTGATAAACAATCATCGACTTCAGATGGCCGATATTAGGGATATCGCCCTTAGTTCAAAAAATATAACACAGCAAAATAGTGTTTGCAGATTTTCAAGACGACCTATATCTACTCTGGGGGACAGTAGAAATCGATGATGTCAATGGCGTGAAAGCGGAGTTGATCGGCTTTTGCTACTATGTAAGCGTCTTCCTCGTTTGACCCATGTGTACTAGATGCTATGTCCCACAAGCGGAGGGCTTGCTCATAGGCCGAAGTGATGATGCTCTTTTGTGCCATGATTTCTTCTGGTGCTTGAGCAGGGGCTGCTTCTACATCAGAGATTTCTTTGTTCTTTGCTTCAAGGGTGTCACATCCCAAAATTTCTCATTTCGGAATGTGAACCGCCTTTAAATAATATATTTGGATTTCCAAAATTTTGAAACTATTTATAAGAGACTTTTTAATTAACAAAAATTTTATTATGTTGAAAAATTACTCTGTCACCAAAGTTTTCAGTTTTGAACCAAAACCTTTTTAAATAAGCAAAATTATTTTATTTTATTTGATTTTATTTTAATATTTTGTCATTTTTTTATTCCATGTTAATTTGAGAAAATTGAAATCCTTTCAATCAAAATTTTTGAATGTATATTCTATTTTATGAAATGGGGCTCAACTATCTATGTCTCCTTGACTCTCTTGAATGCATAGTCTGACACCACCTTCCAAACTTGTTTCATCACATTGCATCTTCGTTTATCATATATATCACCCTACATGTCATTGATGTATCGAGACTCAATGTCATCCACATTCGTTTTACCTACCACATGAATGTTTCTAGATGTGATGCCTTCCATGTTTACCTCACCTTCCATAAACATCTCTATGGAAAAAAAACCCCACCATCCATAAACATTCAAAGAATAAGAGAATAATTTCCTTTCTATATTTTCTATGTCTTTTATGTTTGCCTCTAATAAATGCATTTATACCTCTTAATGTCCTTTGCATATTGTTACCCCACCTGCCCTCACCTCTCCTATAAATACCAGGCCTCTCCCACGAAATTCCCACACCCTCAAACCCTCACCACGCCGCCACTCTAATCTGGCCTTGCGTCCAGCAACAGTTCTGCCGATTGGCTTGACGTCCAGATGTGCGCCCAGATGGAGGTGCACCCAACAGAAAGCCACCAAATTTGACATGGAGGTGCGCCCAGATGTCCTCTACAACATACCCAAAATTCATAGCCATTGGACGTCGGATGCCTCCGGGATCTGCATCGCAATATATGCTACTCCTTGATCTGGGCGGATCCAGCACGCGCGACGGTAAATTCATCCCCTTTGCTCCCAATCCAGAGGTGTTCTTGATACAACCGACACTCCTACTTGTGTTCCAGGGTCTTGTGATCATTGCCACCAAGGGGTTCTCCTAGAACGGCCTTGGTGTGCCCAGGAACGCGACCTGTTCTTGATCTGTCGCTGGACGACCTCACCATGATACAACCAATTCATCTCCTGTTCAGGTGCATTCATGGTCAAATCATCAGATCCCTATCATGTTCCCACTAAATATGAATCCATTTGTTCAGTTGTTTCCTTGAACCATGCAGCCAAACATCGGGAACAGGTTCATCTTTGCCTTGATGTCTGTATGTGGTCACTGTTCTCAGTTCTATCCACGTCCAACCACGACGACTGTAATCCTCTTGTTGTTCTATTCTATCCAGAGCCTTATTTGAGATAATAATCATGCCATATCATGTTCCAGGAAGTTCTCTTCATGTTCACAAGAGGTATAGATGAGTTCTGTCTCAATACCACTTGGAACGCGATTGGCGTTCGATCTGTCCCTGCAGGAGCTTGTCACGTTCCAACGCTCTGATCTCCACAACAGGTAAATTCTAATTGCTTCCACCATTCCATTCAGATGTCCCATGTATATATAAATATCTGTGTTCAATTACTATATTCTATACTTGGAATTTTGAATCCTAAATAACGAGACATCCCATATACTTTTTTTGTGTACATGTTCTACACAGTACTCACCTCGCCTCACCAAATAATCAATGACATCGGCGTCACAACCCGAGATCATCGCAATCACCGTCTTTCCACCGTCACCCTTGTCTCAAATGTCCCTTGTTGTTGGATAGCCTTTTGGTGAGCCTCCTTGTTTGTTATCATGAATCATTCCTAATTAGTTCCTATTGTTGTATGTTCTTCATGTTCGTTTGCTTGCTTTCTTGTCGGTAATCACTCGAATAGGAGAATACGCATCGGGATCACACGTAGAAATAAAGACAAGGTTCAAGATGAGTGAGCAGCAATATCTATTTTTCAGGCAAGTGTCCTTGATGCATTTTGTACCTAATATGAGTGTTATTTCAGAATTGCATGTCTGAGTCAAATGAATGGTACCTATTGCTAGGGTTTCCTAGTTTTTCTCTATTATGTCCTTGTCGCCTTGTACTAGAGGTTTAATTAGCTATGGATAGACAAGCTTAGTTGCTTATTAGGATATTGGGGTAATATTAATCCTAATTAATGAACTATGTCACTTCATGATTGGAATGGTAATCTATATTAGCAACATGCAACATGGCTTAGGACTTAGGATTTGGGTGATCGGTATGGGGACTGTGCAGGGGTTCACCGGTAGTCCGTGGACTATGCAGGGGTTCACCGATAGTCCCCTGGTTTGTTTATCACCTAAATCATGTTAATGACCGGTTCTTGGAGCGGGAACCCATATGAACCGTATAACCACGAGCCAAGTTATGGGCGCGGCCTAGGATAGTATGTGGTGGAGACCAACTGGTGCATGTGAAGACGGACGGACTATGTAGGGGTTCACCGGTAGTCCCAAAGGGAGATGTGATTAAGGGACGGGGTCCTAGAACTATCTGGCTCAATAGGGGGCCTCTCGGCTATGGGTTTACTGCCCGATCAGTGGGCACGTACAAGCTGGCGGAAGCCGTTGAAATGCCTTGAAGTGATCTCCTGGCCACACACCAAAAGAAGTGTGCAAGTGCTTGGCCGGCACGGCAGGATGGAAAGTTAATCACCTGGAAATAGGGGATGAAATCGCTTCTCGTGGGGATTGTGTACAACATCTGTAGAGTGAAAACTATCATGACAGCCGTGCTCGCGGTCAAGAGCGGCATGGATCATCACAAGATTAGTTGGTTATGGGATGGAATGGTTGGGATTGGTGGATGGGATTGGACTTGGCTTGGATAGCACCCTGTGATCGATGGTTGGGATGACCTCACCTAGTAATTATGATGCTTAGGAAATTAAAAGCTCATGCAATAAACCCCTATAAGCCTTCCTTGTTTTTAGCCCCATGTCATCTTTTCCCCCACTTGCTAAGTACAACATGTACTCACCCTTGCACTATACCACATTGCTGCTCAGCTACAGGAGAAGGATGGTACAACTATGAAGACGATGGAGGATTCTAGGCATGCGGTCTTTCGGCCGACTTCCTGTGGAACTGAAGGATGCCAACGTTTAGTTTAACCACTGCGATGTAATCTTCATTTGACCTACGGGTCACTCTTGTAATAATATTATCGATTTAATAAAGATACTGTTCTTTTATCACAATTATTGTCTTGTGTGCATGAAAAGTAGATCCTAGGCACGCATACAGATGCATTCAGTTTCGGTCATTGAAACCAGGTGTGACAAAGGGCCGCTTGGAGTTCATCGTGCTCTTTCCTCAAACTTTCTAGTTTTGTCTCGAGATCAACGGATTTGGAGACCAGCGCAGCGTATTGCTTTGTTCTTCTGCTGCCTTTTTATCAGCAGCTTCTGCTTGGTATATTTGCACTGACCGATGTTCAATGCAAGCTTGAGCTTCAAGTACCTCGAGCTGGCGGAAATCGATGTACACTATCTGTTGCAGCACTAAAACAAGATTTGTGGGCAAGTGATCCCTGATGTAGAGGTACCTCGCTCTGATTGGGCCAACATCTAGAACTAGCCTCTCGATGGGGATGTCAAGTTGACGACAAATGTCTCGAAGGGCAGCTCGAACTTCTGGGGGCAGGTATATTGAAGAAGTGCGACTGGAAACCTAGGCCTGAAAAGAAAAGAGTAGTTGAGAAAATAGCAGGCGGAAAAATTAATAATGCAAAAAGATTAGTTTGTACTGGTGTTTCTGGGGTCGATGAAGGTATCGGGGTCGATAATGTCGATGGCCTTCATTCGGAGTTCATCAATTTGAGTGATTGCATAAGTATCCTCATCGATGGTGCCAGGTATGCTGGCTGCGATGCTCGACAAGTTAGAATCTTGCTCATAAGCTGATGTGGTAACGCCTTCTTGCTCTATAATTTCTTCTGGTATTATAGCAAGTGCGGCTTCTGCATCGGCTATCTCCTTGTTCTTTGCCTTAAGAGCTGCCTGGAGTTCATCTTGTTCTCACTAGAAATCGACAAGTTTTCCCTCAAGATCAACTGATTCGGAGAATAGACCGATGTACTTGTTCTTTTCTTCTTCCGCTCTCTTGTCAGCTGCTTCTGCTTGGATTATTTGCGTTGATCGATGTTCAATGCGGGCCTGGGCATCAAGAACATGAAGTTGATGAAATTCAATATATGCCACTGGTTGCAACACTGAGACAAGACCTGCGGGTAGAAGATCTTTGATTTCAAGATATCATACCCTGATCAGGCTAGCATCTTGAACTAGCCCCTCGATGGCAATCATGTCCAGACGTTAGCGGATACCTTGAAGGACGACTCTGATTTTTGAAGGAAAATACAATGATGAAGTGCGCCTGGAGATTTGAGCCTAAGAGAAAGAAGGAATCATTGTTTCCAAAGTTGATGAAGGTATCGAGGTGTCGTCTTCAGGGGCCGGTGAGTGCGTTGGGACATCAGTGGGTTCAAAAATATGTGTGACGATGGCCAATGATCGAAATTCCTTAGAAAAGCACAAAAGATTAAGGATTGAAGGAAATGAAATAGTTGAGATATGAAGTGCGAAGCTAGTACATGAGGATCGACCCATAGGATCAGAGCCAGGTTTGGTGAAGAGCAAGCAGGCATTGGCTCATCGACTTCTCCTGAGACTGCAGTGTCGATAAGAGGGGAGTCGATGCAAGCAGTATGGTCTGAATGATGATCTGATATGGTGGCACTGCTAGATTGCTCCCATGAGTCATTCATGATCTCCTGGAAAAGAAAATAAAGTAACTGATATATTGTTAAGGAAATATAAGGCAAGCGTTTTTACCATAGCTACTGAGGACGAAGGTTGTTCTATCGGCTCGGGTCGGTTCGCTGGTTCTTCTGTCAATGGTGCAGTACGCAGAGCCGATGGAGCCATTGTCGATGGAGTGGTAGAAGTCGATGGTAGTCCCTAAAAGAAGATTATAAAAGTGAAAAATGAAAAAGTAAGGACAATGTGAGAACAGATGTGTTACCTGTGCAGCGTGAGCAAGCTCGGTGATGACTTCTTAGGCCATTTCTAGCATAACGGCTGGAGTCAATGGGACAGGCTAACATTCAGAAAAAGAGTTAACTATTGCAAATTATTCTCAGATGGATTGAAGGATAACGGGTTGTTACCTGGACTGGTGGCACAGGAGTAGTCGGAGTCGATGACAAAGCTGTGATCCGAGCCTATTTTTGTTGCTCAGCTTCTTGAGTTGATTGGATTGCGAATCGATTAGCTTCCCACTATGGCTCACCATTGGGGGAGTTATTGTTGGGACCTGCATTAGGAGAAAGTTATTTGCTGAAAGTCGATGAGTCATGTCGATAGGAGTTGCAAAAGGCTGAAATGACTTACTGTATCTTCAACTCCAATAAGGTGGCTGGTCAACTAGTTGCAAAAGAGACGTTGTCTCCATTCCCTCCACCCGGTTTTGAATAATGTCGAACAAGAGGGAAATAATTCAAGCTGACCAGATTACCTAATGGAATTTTTTATGCCATATCGAGGATTATCTTGTACTCCTGATGGCTCTTGAGCTCCAGTCTGGCTCGGATGGGATTAATGTAGAAAGGGTCGGCAGGCAGCAACCCAAATCCAAGCTGGCAGGATATCACTGATGGATTATAAAACTCGTATGAAAGAGTTTTGCGTTGTCCCCCATGAAAGTCGACTGGAAGGATGTCGAGTCTGATATAAGCCTCTAGGATAATTGTCAATTCCTTGTCTTGCAGAGGGTTATCAGGGCAGAATCTTGAAGGGTTTTCAAACTCCAAATCCTCGTAGGGGAACCACACTTGTTTTTCTGTTTGGATCCTGTTGTAGAAGAGAATGAAGAAGGCATTGAAGTTTTCCCTTGTCATTCTGGATCCAAAAACTACCATAGAAGCTTCACCAAGAGATGTGCAGCGCCGCAGAGGTATTTCTTCATCCTCTGATGCATCTGAGGAAAGAAAGGAGTTCTCGGTAAAAGGGCAGAGCTCCATGGCATGTGAACAGTATATGTTGAGCCATAATCCTATAAACCACCATGGCCCTCCTGTCGTGATGGTCTGATTGAGCTGGAGGCTGACAGCAGTGCGGTGAAGAAGCTGGTATAGAGAACCCATAAGAAATTTGCCCAATAGGAATTTGTTGCCATCTGCCAGGATTTTTGCTATGCCTTGAAAATTGGTTGTCGGCATACAAGAGGACCCACAGAAAACAAAGTGTTCTAGCTAGAGGTTCAGAAAGGCAGTAAGCTCTCTATGGGTGACTGTGCCAGTCTTCTAGTATGCTGCGATGTATCTGGGCTAGCTATTCGGTCCCTTGGTGTCAAGTGTGCGCTTCTAGTTGGGGTTCCGGATGAGGAATGGGTCATAATGCTAGCTGATGTTCTAGCTGGTCAGCATCATCACGTCCATAAGGGACGGGGCCATGGGTCCTTGTTTAAACAGAAAAGCGTTCAAAGCATCGGACCAAAAAAAAAAAAGAAGCAGCTGCTAGCATGGTTTCATTTTTTGCCATATCAACCAAGGATAATGATAGAGCTTCGTCTATCTGGGAATCCAAGAGGATGGCAGAGCGAGAATTCATGATTCTGCGGTACCAATTTCTCCAACCTAGGATTGCCGATGACCATGCCATAAATACTGTGCTCCAGGGGTCGAGACTAGCCATGATAGATTTGAATGGAATTCGATTGGTATCAAAGTTAATGAAGTCCGTAGGGTCGGGATCATTGCAAGGACCTAGATACAAATGATTTTCTTCAACAATGGATGGGATCCATATCTAATTCTTAAGTTCCTAGGGGAAGATGTGGAGCTAATATCAACACAAGGACAAGGCATCATTTGGTAAAGAAATGAAGGTAATACTAGAGATTATTACTAGTTCATGAAGAAGCTACATTAAGTATGAATCTATCTACAGTAAATAAGAATGGAGCGGTTCGAATCTAAGCAGAAAAAGATTACCTCTCGGGAATGTTCTGCGGAGTCGCTGTTACTGAAGTTGAACTCGTTGGTAGTTCATCGACGCTTGAAGTTGAGAGCCGCTCGGAAGAGGAGGTGCGGCGGAGAAGCAAATGAGAGAAAAGAATATGAAGAGGTTCGAGCTTAGGTGAAAATGAAGAAGGGAAGAAGATGCATTTATAAGGATGGGACTGTGATAGGTTGCGGTAAAAGCGCACAATAAATGAGGAGATGAATCCGGTGCACGAAGATATTCGTACCCCGGAATCGGGGGGGGGGGGGGGGCATGTGTTGGCACCAAAATTTGGACCGGTCCCAATGGTCACAGGCGTGGAGCTGGAATCGGTCAGGTCGAAGGAGTTCAACAGCCGAAAGGAATAAAGTGGGCCTAATAGGGTTATTTTATATGTTTCTATTTTAGTTTAGATTTTGTTTAGGAATAAATATAGTTGGTTTGTTTGTTTGGAAACCGAGGAGTCCTGACAAAATCAGTCCAACACCCCTTGCTCGGAGTTATAAATATGTAATAGGGTCTGTACGAAAAACCAACACTTTCGTTCAATACAATTCGGCGCATCTCCAAACCTTTTCTCGATGACATCCTCGTCTCACGTGGGCTGCATCGGCTTCGATCACGTGGTACTTTCTCATTGATTTGATATTCTAGTTGTTATCTTTAAAATTGCTAGTTATTCGGTAATTCGATCTTAATTACGTTTATACTATCGACTTCAAGTTGCAATACTATCTCGGTTAGGTCCGATCTATTATGATTTCTAGGAGGTTTTATAAGTTTAATCTAGATTTATTATTCGAGTCACTCTATCAATTTTACCTATAATTGGAGCGTATTTAGTTCTATTTGCTTTGTTTGGGCACTGTCTTGATTAAGTTTGATCTGCTCGAGCCAGCGAGGCTGCATCGATTCTGACCTCTCGCTGAGTCGATAGGACTCGATATGAATTGATCATTGGTAGAGTCGATAGGGTTCTGTCAGGACGTTTAGCCAACAGGTTATCACGGTTTGATCGACTTGTTTGTCTCTTATTTGTTTATTATTGCATTCATAGAAGTCGATTGCCCCCTTTATTTGATAAGATCATATCTGTGATTTTGAGGCATATTTGTAATACCAGCTATCAAATCTATCGACTTAACACTATTGGCAGGGAGAGTCCTTACATGATTACTGTACTTTTATCGACTGTGGCCTATTGATTTTTTGGCATCAACAGAGCAAGTCTAGCACATTTATTGTAGATCTATCGACTTAATTCTTATCGGTAGTATTATGCAGTATTCAATATTTGTTTATTGATTTGTCGATAAGTCAATATAAATCAGCTCATTAGTTTATTTTCAGTACTATTTGTTATTTGCAGTCATTGGCTGGTTTTCACGAACAGTGATTATCGGCTTTCTTCATCGACCTGTCCTGGGTCGATGACCCGTGGAATTTAACCATTTGTTTCTTTGTCAATTTGCAAGAAAAATCGACTGGCATGCCTCGGTCATGCGTGGTGATTTTCACGTCAATACACGGGCCTCTGCTGGACCCAACACTAGGTAAGAGAGGGTTTTTTTAAAAAAGTAATTTTTCCTGTTTATATTCCCTACAACATCCTACTCAAAGCTAGAGTGCGACTCCCGCATAAGTTGGAGGAGGTAAATAGGACTCTTTCCCTAATATGAGGAAATGGGCGTACAATATTGTGTACCAAAAGCCCATTTACAGGCCATGAAATGCCTCTACATGAGACGTCTCCCCCATTCGTATCCTGCTCTAAAAAACCCTTGACGTCTCGTCTCCTGTCCCAACCGTCATCTCTCACCCCCTCCTCCTCTCTCGCCGTCTTTCAACCGCTCCTCTCTCGTCGTCTTCTTCTCCGCTTCCATCTTCTGCAAAAGCCAAAGAAAATAGGGTAAAGGAGTGATCCTGAGATCCACCGGTCATCGTCATGGCCAAGCATGGAGATCTGTAAGGACCAAAGGCGTACCAAGGAGGGGGGGGCGGGGGGGGGGGGGGGGGGGGGGGGGTAGGGTGAATCGGAAAGCCGATCACAAATCCAAATACTTCAATTCACACCACTAGAGCCTAGCAATCATTATAACCTAACAATTGTAGGAGGCCAAGATCCTACACATGCTAGTGTTCATGATGAAAGCAATCGCGAAAGGATGGCGCCTTCCCCTAATCCTCGTTGGACCACTCCCACCGGAGTGCCTGTCCCTCCCGCCACCAATGTGGAGTTCTCGCCCATGAGCCCGCAATCACTCCCGGAGTGAAGAAACAGTGTGCGTCATCGCTGCCACCAAGGCACAAGCTCGCCTCCCTCGAGAACTAGCCGGACTCCCCGAGCCGACACGGGCGCTCACTAGCGATGCCCCTTTCACGGGCGGGCTCAAATCGGGTACAAACTTGTGTCGGCCGTAACAACAATCACAATAGGCTCGATCACCGACACCTAACCAATCTAGGTTTCACCACAGACCAAGAGTAACAACCTAGTTCACACCCTCAAGGACACCCTAGCCTTATATGTGGATCAATGCTCAAGTTACTCTCACTAGCACGCTCAAGATATGCAATATCTCCTCCTAGTGCTCTCTTCTTTTCCTCTTGGCTCTCACCCAATGCTCCAAGCAATTCCACTAGCCAAGAGTGGTCTCCAAGTCCTCACCAACGAAGTTATATAGGCTTCCAACCTCCAACAAGTCGTTGCTCCACGAGATCACCTTTCTGGATGTACTGACCGGACTGTGCAGTCTCTGCCTGACAGGACCATCCGGTTGCTTCTGTAACGGCTCCTAGAGCTGTTGGCACTTCTGTCTTGGCTGATCTCCTATACTGACCGTACTGTCCGGTCACTCTGTGTCATGTGCATTCCAGAGAGCTCCAGTTTCCTTCCTCTCTGTCCTGAGCCTCAGCCCTACTATCCGATCTCTAGGGTTTTTAGACTTGACAGATTCCTTGCAGACTCCTCTCTGATCTCCTAGTGACCATATAGTCCAGTCTCCACTGACCCCTCTGTCCGGTCACTACGTACATAGCTTTTATCCCTGTCAAGACTTGTGTTGAGGCTAGTCTAGAAGATATCTTAACTTTGGCACCTTGTGTTTGCAAAATGTTTAGCTCATGATGGAACATTGTGGGAACGTGTGTTCCTTTTTGCCACAAAGGCATGCTCTTTTGTCTTGTGAATAAATCATGAAAAATCTGCTAAGTGCTTTGATCAAAATAATTCTAAATTGCTAAATCCAAACACTATGACATGAGGCCTCGGGGTGTTTGCCGTACCCAGTTGTGCGACCCCCCGCATGGATAAGAGGACACATGAGGATAAACAATAAACACTTGATCAAATGAGTCTCTCTTGCATATGTGAGCGTTTGTAAAGCTCATTTTCTATGAATGCTTGTTCCTTTGGTTGAGATTGAGACTGACTAGTTTCTTTTGATTCACTTGATGCTTGTTTTGCCTTGGATGGGAGTACTTGTACATGTGATGGCGGCTTTTCTCATGATAAGCAAATTTGATTCTATCTAAGCTAGTTAATCTTTTTTGCTTAGCTTGTATAGCTCTTTGTGTGTATGCCTTGCTATCTATTTTTGATCTTTGTTGATTGTGAGCTATTGATTTTACACTTTATAGCTCTATGTTTATGATTAGCAAGGTTAAATGCTTGTTTGCATCACTGTTGAAGCAACGTAGGTTTGCATTTTCATACATTGCATGTTTTTTATTTTGCTTCTTTGATGAGTTCATTGCCAAACGGGGATAAAATGTTGGGTCATGCACAAATAATGCTAAGGAACTTAAAATAATCCATTTTGTATTACATGAGACCAACCACAAGTTGAGGGGGAGCATATCATGTCCTTGAGTGTTTTCTTGCGCTTTTCACATTCTTTGTGTCTCAAGTCGCGTTCTTTGCCAACTCTTGGTTTTGTGATCCCTATTGTGTTAGATGGCCTACTTTTCACCTTTTCTTTGGGTTTGGCCATTTGGATGTGCTTATTCGACTTCGCATTTCAATCTCTAATCTTTGTGCATTTGGTGTTGTCAATGTACTCATCAAAGGGGAGATTGAGAAACCATGTGGATATGTGCCATGGTTTGCCATATGTGATGAGTAATTGACATTGGTTGAGTCTGTGTTTGAGTTGAAATGCGGGAATCTGGGGATTGCATGAGTTTGTGCATATAATGGTTTTGACTAACCGGAGTTGGTGAGGATGTTGAAGAGTTTGCAGGAGATGGGAAATGTGTTTGCTTGTCTCATGATGTGTATGTCACAGGAGTCGACTTGGCGGTCAACAGCGAGAGGATCGGGCATAAGTAGGAGACTTGGGGCCAGACGATCGAGAGGCCGGGTGAAGTCAAGGGTGATCCACACTGTACACGTGGAGAGGCAAGAAGCACGGACGGTTTCGCGGTTGAGCCTCAAAACCATGGGCGGTGATCAAGACGGCGGGGTTGACCAAGTCAAAGGTGATCAGACATCGGTGCAAGTAGAGGCTTCCAATAGACCGGAGGCGGGAGAGACTTGCCGTCAAGGAGGATCACAGGACGAGATCACACGCATCAGGATCATGAAGTCTTGCTTCGGTAGAAGTGAGCATGAAGTCGCACTTTGAGAAGCGTGCAAGGCGGTTTCCCGGTTTGGGTCTAAAAACCAGTGGCGGTGGTTGGTGGTGCACGTGGCACCATCACGGAGCTTGCATCGAGGCAAAGCAAAGTTGTGGAGGGCTCGATGGCGTTCGGGCGAAGGAAAAAGAGTTGGACCATTTTGCCCCTGGTGGTAGGTGGCAATGAGTTATAGGTCAAGAGTAGAGTTGTCTTAGACCCTAGGCCTATATAAGGAGAGGTGTGGCTGGTGGGAGAGGTGCTTCTTCCCATTATCCTTGTTAGGACTTCATTCAAAGTGCTAGGAGAGGTCTTCATGTAATAGAGAAGAGGAGAGGGTGTGTGTGAGAGACATCTCTTTCTCTTCCAAATAGTGGGAGGAAGAGGGTGGCTTTCTAGACTTGTATCCTTGGATCTTGTAAGCATGTTTCTATGATATGAGAATTATTTTCGTGCTCAAGATCTTCCTTTCTCCATAAATCCTGAATTTCTCCTTTTCTCTATTTTTAGAGCTATTTTCGTGGGAATTTTCGATCTCCTTTTTGAGCAAGTTTTTGGGACGGATTTCATGGAAAACTTGGTTCTATGATGAGCTAGAACAAATCCCCATAGGTCCTTGACTGAATCCATAGCTCTAGCATCTTCAAATTGAAGGATTTCTCAAGTTTTCCCTTTTTGATGTTCTTGGCACAAGATCTGAAATTCGTGATGAATTCTTAAGCCAATTGAGTGGATCTTCTAGGATTAGGGTCGTGATGTGTTGAGGATTGGCTGGTCCAAAAATCGCAAGTTTTGGAGATCATTTAATTGAGTTTTAGAGAGATTTGGGGGAAAATCATGACAGTTTTTTTGTTCTATTGGGGGTCGATCAGCACTGCCGATCGCCTGGATCGGCACTGCCGGCGGGTCAGAACCCGGATCGGCACTGCCGATGCCACGACTGGCACTACCGGTGGCTTGGGTCCGAACCCCGCATCAGCACTACCGATGGACTTGATCGGCACTGCCGGTAGTACCAATCAGCATTGCCGATGCTAGTGATCGGCACTGCCAATGATCGTCCAGTAACGTATTTTGAGTTTCTTCTTTGACCGTGTCAAGTCTTTGCTGCTCTCCTTTGTTTCCGTTGTGTTCCACTGCTGTTGTTGATCACTCCTAGGGTTGGCACATCACAAGTTGGTGTCTGTTGCCTTGGTGATCAGTTTAGAGGTTGGCTTGGGTTGTAATTAGGATATAGGCCAAGTTCTTGTAAAGAATTTTAATTGGCTCTCATTCACCCTCCCCCCTCTGGTCGCCTTCTCGGTCCTTCACCGCCACTACCCATCTTTCAAGTATCCACCCCCCTCCTTTATTGTTATTAGTTTTTGATGTTTAATTTTAGGTTTGTTGGATCACTGTGGAACACTTGATTGTAATTAATGATATACGCACTCAGATTGTATTGTAACTTGTGAATGCTTCATGTTTTCTGTTGTTTTCATGATGTTCTTAATTATTATGAGCAAAGTAGGGTAAGTTTAATTTAATATGTTTAGAGAGAATACCCCGTTGGGCGACTTTTGTTTAATTTTCATTGCGATACCATGATAATGCAACAACAGACACTGTCATTACAATATGTAAGACGCAGTCGTAACCACATCGACTTTCATTGCTATATCTATGCATTGTTGCAACAACAGACATATTCGTTGCAATATGTAAGATGCAGTCACAATTGCCTGCACCTTCGTTGCTATATCTATGCATCAAGAAGAAATTATGCATGATATTGATCCAGAATGCAAAAGAGAGCTTTATCAGCGAGCAAAACATGTGAACAAACCATGGCCTATGGCATACGCACTACTCTCTCTCTGTTTATGTACCAGGCAACACAGACCTCCTTGTTGGTTCCATGCACTACTTTTTGTCGTCTTTGTCGGAGCCAGCCTGTTGACTTTTGCTAAGCCATACTAATAAATCATCGCTGGCAAGGTGCCATAAATGCTTCATTAATATGTCCTAGAGCCAATTAGGTAAAATCCGCAAGCGCACGGAAAATACCGTTGTAGCATTTCACCCGGAAGTATTTAGGGTATCGTATTTGTTTATCCCAAAGGAAGGCAATGAATAAGAAGGCTTACTTATGCACATATTTACATTGCGAATTGATAAAGATCATCTAACCAAGGCAGGCAAGCAATGGATATTAACCTTGTGGTAAACAAATACGAAGCGCCATTGCAATCGCTGAACCAACTTCCGGAGGATATTAACCTTGCGGTAAACAAGATCAACCTGATCACGAGGATCAATTCTTACGCGCAATCGAAGAACGAGCAAGAATTAGAGGCGAGCAATCTGATGTATTGCACGAAGGTGGAGTTCTGAATTCACGTCGAGAGACGAATGTATAGCTAAGCTAAACTTAAAACAAAACTCGAAGATTACAAGGGGCGTAGCCCTTGACTATATAGGGGGAGGACGAGGCATCTAGGGCCGGCTGAAGTGGAGAGGCGCGCGGTGGAGAGGGAGTCGTGCGACTTGGGCCACGTGGGCCTTCGGGCGACATCATCCTGGGCCGTCGTTTCTTAGCATCAAAACCGTCTTCAATTCCTGGGCTCGAGCTCTAGTGATTGGGCCCTTGTACGTCGTCGTCTCGTTAGAAGATGGATCCGTAACTCGAGGAGGCGCGACGACGAGAGGTGGAGGCGTGACAGCTTGGTTTAGCGCGCCATCTTCCGTCGTCATTATTCGTATGTTGTTGATGTCCTCATCAGGATAATGATGAGGTAGTGTGACACACAGAAGATTCTATCTCAAATATAAATAAATAAATAAATCCAAGTGGAGAAAGAACTAAGCTGAGCTACTCCTACAGTACTTTCATATACAGTTGTATAGCCTAAGTTCTATACACATACACGCTTATAATCAGGTTCAACAGTTATTAACATAACACTTCAGGCACGGACCTACCCCTGCATCCATAGGCGACTTTCGCCAAGAGCCTACGCACTAGCCTAGCATGGAGGAGTTCAAAGGACGGACAGGGCTGTCACCACGTGCCGCCTACCTCAGCTAACCGGTAGACTAACGAATAATTGATGCAAATCAATTATCCAAGTACCATACTTTCATAATCAAAGAGCACTCTACTCCTCCATGGTTATATTAACGAAGTAGAGCTATCATATAAATATGATCACCAAACCCATGTCATGTCATAGCAATGAATCCTAAGCATAAAGACTATGTCATATAAATTAGACTATAGTGACGGTATATAACAAGCATGACAATAGTAGTATAATAAATATAAACTACTATCACATAAGTGGGCTATACTATCACATATATGGATCACAATATCAAACAAGAAACTCATGACCCAAACACAACTATATGAAAAGATGACATTTATTAAATTGAGGAAAGTCTTACAACAGGGAAATGATACAAGAACAATACCAATTTCTGCAAGAGAAGACTTGAAGAACTAGAGAGCTCTAGACTCAGCCTAACTCCACTAAGACTTCAGAACAACTAAGTAGCAAGAGAAGGAATTCTTCTTGTGGTGTGTGTGTGAGTGTAAAGCCACACCCTCCTATTTATAGCCTCTATGGGTCGGCAAAGGGGAGGAATCGCCAAGAATATCCCTGCCCACCGCGTTCAGGGATCAACCAGGAACCTCCACGCGCAAGCCCAGGAGGAAAGGCCGCATGCCTGGGTCGGCCGACTTAGGGGGGTCGGCCGACTTGTGGCTGGGCCCTCCTGGGTTGTGCTTCCTCAGGGTGGCTGCCAGGTGGGTCCTCATCCCAGATGTTGGGGTAGTTTTATGTGTTTCTTCGGTGTGGTACTGAAAATGGGCCCTTCAATCCATGGGATGTCCAGTTGGCACTCTCTCATTGGTCGAAAGTGTGTTTCTTTGCCTTTTGGGTGTGTTTCCTTCATATTTCCTCCTGCATGCAAATAATTCCCAAGTACAAGTGGAACTACATTATTGTAAACAAATATGCGTGTATGAAATGCCAAGTTCTCCTTTATTTGAGCATAGTTGATGGATGAAAATGGTACTTAACAATCGTCAACAAACTCCTCCAAGCTGAACCTTTGCTCGTCCTGAAGCAAAGATAAAACATAAGTTGTTGATCAGGAGTTGCTACAATGTCCTACTCCTCAATAATACTAAGTGCACAATAAAGATACTTTTCCTTGAATTTAATATGTTGGCACAGTATTCACCCATTTACCTTCATCATCATGGGGCTTTTAACACCTCATTGTCTTGGGCGGTTGAGAGATAGAACAATTGTAGGGCATTAATTACTTGCTCTCTATTCCACTATCTTACTCCAGAGGTTTTCAACAGATTTTGCAAATAAAACCAAGTTCCTCAAATGATTCTCTCGGATCGCTAAAAAGTGTATGATTCCTCACCAAGGCAAAGTGTTGCCTAAAATCACCTACTTTTAATAAGGCTTATGTGGAGCTCAAGGTAGGGATAATTGAGGCATACTTGTTCACATACTATTGCTATGTGAAAAGACCGGATCCTAGAAAAATCAATTCACACAATTTTGATCAAGATGTGCAAGTGTGTGGGAAACATGGTGGAATGATGGATGGAATGAATAACTCCTTTTTGAATTTCTTTCCTTTCTTTTGGAATTTTTCTAGGACATGGCTATCTTTTGATTGCTCTTCTTTGGAGCATCCATTTGTTTTCTTTTTGCATAACCATATTCCTAGTTTGCAATGATAATTGAGAGAGGAATTTTTGCAATGAACATATGGAGTATATCTTTCAGGTGGATGGAAGTGGTGATGGCTTTCTTCCGGTGTAAAAGAATAGCTCATGGTGGTGGATATGGTGGCTGCTATCTTCCAATTTAGAAGAATAGCTCATGGTGGTGGATGTGTGTATGTGATCTAGAAAGCATGAAAAGAGTCTTACTAGGTTCACAAGAATTTTGACTAAGCTCAATGTAAAACAAGCAGCATATGTATAAGGTTTTTCAAATAAGCACTACATATGGCTTTGGTAGGAATTTTCGTCATTGAGGAACTTATCAATTTATCATTTTGAAAAATAAAACTCTGGAATTCAAGCTTTACTTTGAGCAAGATCATAGCAGCCCTATTCATTATATCATATCTCCCAACAACTTAGAACCCCGGTGTGGCCGTCATGCTTCTCCGTGGTCTGGTTGGTCGTTCGGAGACGCTGTCCCTGCGAGAATCTCCCCTTACCTCGAGAGCGAAGGTTAGTGCCCGACAGTGATACAAACGAATACCCGGGTTAGGTAACGGGTATTCGTTCATATACCCGGGAAAATAATAGACCAAGGTATCATCCGGACCATGCTTCAAAGTATGTCCATGCACAAAATAATCCTCGCCTATGTATTCTTTGTCCGCACTCAAATATTCAATTGTAACATTTTCAAGCATTTCACATTTTTGAGCAATGCGAGTAATTAAGGAAGTGCACTCAATTGGTCCTTTCAGTTTTATATTTTCTAACCATTGGTCAATCATGCATTCCACAGGAGAAACTCTAATTCTTTTGACCATGGTATACAACAGTTTTAGTTCATCGTTACGGACAATCCTAATATCATGTCGAGGAAACAAGGTCATGGCCAACCAAACATGCATGAATCTCAAAGTGGGATTATGGATGGCACTTTTTCTAGGCTTTGGACCCCAATCATTTCCATTAATTTGTTTCAAAAAACTTTCCTTATGAAAACTTTTCAATGCTTTGTCTAAGTCTACTCTACATTTGACATTTAGACCAAGAATAGAATTAAGGTGGGTCCAAGGAACAAAATGTTCTTGCCTAAACAAGCAAAAAGAAATGCCTTCATCATGTTTTCTAAGGGTGCACAAAAACTGCATAGTAAGCAAACGAGAACCTTCCTCATTTACGTCTACGAAATCAGTCCAACCCATAGTGCGAAAAATAGTGGCAAATTCTTCTTGCATACCTATTTTCTCGAGGAAGTCCGGGTCGAAATGTCGGGTGTGGGCGAATGGCCGGTCTCTCATGAGCTCGATGGCTTGTCCTTCACGGTCATCGATGATGTCGAGGTGCTCCTCGGAGGTGAGCATGGCCGGCGTTTCTTCCTTCGGAATTTCAGCTTTGGATTCGCCATGTTCCGAACTCGAGGTAAGCTCGACGGAGGGCGTCCGGGTCGTGCTTACCCGAGAACTCCTCTCTTCTTCCCCCCGACAGCTTGCTTGATTTGATTGAGCATGGCTGGACACAAGAACAAACAAAAACAAGAACGACCTTGCGTTCGGGTTAACGTTAGTGAAAACAAACCCAGACCCTCCCAAACTTGATTTTGATTCTCACAATCAACTTGAAAATGCACAAAGCAGAGGGGAACTAATTTTTTTTGGGTTTTTGGGGCAGTAGCTAAGTGAAGAACATGAATTCTTGAAGAGCAACAAAGTGAGCAAAGGAGGAGAGTGAAGAATGAGCTTGGAATGGTGAAGCTCCTCCTCCTGGTCGGTTTTTATAGCCCAAACACCAGAATGGCAGCAAGAAATGGACAGAGCAACGGCTATAGAGCCATTGGGAAAAAGCTGGGGACAAAAAGGTGGGACCAGGGGGTCGGCCAACCTGGTCAGGTCGGCCGACCTGCCAGTGGGCCCTCCTGGCTCCCTCCTTTTTCCAGGATGTTCCCCAATGTCTAGTGAATCTAGCCAGTGCAGCCATTTTGCTTAAATTGCTCGACAAAAATTCATTTCAAAAAGACAAACCCAAAAAACCTATTTTTATATATATATTATTTAAATATGCATATGATTGGAAAAATTCCAATGTGCAAGATGGTTGAAAGATTCAAATATGCAAAATGCAAAAGTTGGAAATGAATCTAAACACGATGGAAAGCAAATATGGAATTGAAGAAAATAAATATGGATAAATATCGATTTAACCTCTCGGCGAGGGCTCACCCATTTAAGTCCGACAAGCGGGACTTTTCTCCGGTGTTTAGCTCGATGTGGTGTCGTCCGGTCCCGAAGATGAGGACACGGATGATGCTTCTTGCTTCACTCGCCACACCTTCTTGGTCTTCTTTGTCGGCGTGGTCGGCGGCTTTGCAGACTTCGGAGCCTGTGGCTTGGCACGCGGCTCCGACCTCTTCACCGTCACCCATCGTGGTGACACTTTTTCCTACTTGAGGAAGTTCTTCATGAACGTTATGAGGCTGTCCTTCTTTGGGGGCGTGACTTTGACTTCCTTGATGTTGTTCGGGTTGGCCCATACTTGATGCGGATCATATTGCATTGCTCCTTCCATGGCCGAAAATTGAAATTCTCCTCCTTGCCATTAATACGTAAACAGATTTCTCCGACTCCAACATCAATGCGAGCATCCGCGGTGCTGAGGAATGGCCGCCCAAAGATGAGCAGTGTTTCCTTACCGACATCCATGTCGAGTACCACGAAATCGACGAGAATGAAGCAATCCTGAATTTTCACCGGAATATCTTCGGCAATTCCCATCGGGTAGCGGACCAAGGAATCGGCCAGCTAGAGCTGCATCGGCATGGGGGATAAGGCTGTATAGTTCAGCCTGTCGAAGACATCCTTCGGCATGGCGCTCACGCTCGCCCCGTGATCACACAGGGCGTGGTCGAAGTTCTGTGTCCCGATCGAGCAGGTGATCGTGGGACAGCCCAGATCTTTCTTCTTCTCGGGAAGCCGGTTGGGTATAGCAGCGCTACACTCTTCTGTAAGCTTGACAATCTCCGTGGTCGGCATTGGACGCTTCTGATGAGGTCCTTACGGTAGCGAGCGTACATAGGCACTTGCCTCGCATCCAACAAGGGCACGTTGATGTGCAGCTTGTGGATTACTTCAACAAAACGTGTGAACTGCTCGTCCATGGTCGGCTTCCTCTTTCTTTCAGGAAACGACATGAAGTTCGTGTCATAGAACTCATGTAGAGCCGTTTTCCTTAGCGGCATCGCCTCTTGTTCCTTTTTCTTCCGTCGGCTTCTCAACTTGTGTGCTCTCCATTTCCTTTCCTGCAGTGTTAGGATATGGCGGGTCCCGAGTGAATTTACCTCCCCTCATGGTAACTGCATTAACATTTTCTAAGGGAGTCTCGGGTTGCCCCAGGATTTTCCCCGACTCTACAGGACGAACAGTAGCAGCCAACTGAGCTAATTGGGTTTCTAGTATTTTATTAAAGCTTAGCTGGTTCTTGAAAGCAGAAGAAAGGCACTACCCTGTTTTCATACAAAATGTAGAAAACAAAGCAAGGTTAGCCTGCTTAGGAGATGGCCTTATAATTGTAACATAAATATGTACATTAGTAATTTCTTAATCATACGCCTTCCCCGGCAATGGCGAAAGAAATGCTTGTTGACTTTTGCTAAGACATACTAATAAATCATCACTGGCAAGGTGCCATAAATGCTCCATTAATATGTCCTAGAGCCAATTAGGTAAAATTCACAAGCGCACGGCAAAATACCGTTGTAGCATTTCACCCGGAAGTATTCAGGGTATCGTATTTGTTTATCCCAAAGGAAGGCAATGAACAAGAAGGCTTACTTATGCACATATTTACATTGCGAATTGATAAGGATCACCTAACCAAGGTAGGCAAGCAATGGATAATGACGAGGTAGTGTGACACACAGAAGATTCTATCTCAAATATAAATAAATAAATAAAGCCAAGTGGAGAAAGAACTAAGCTGAGCTACTCCTACCGTACTTTCATATACAGTTGTATAGCCTAAGTCCTATACACATACACGCTTATACTCAGGTTCAACAATTATTAACATAACACTTCAAGCACGAACCTACCCCTGCATCCATAGGTGACTTCCGCCAAGAGCCTACGCACTAGCCTAGCGTGGAGGAGTTCAAAGGATGGACCGGGCTGTCACCACCTGCCGCCTACCTCAGCTAACCGGTAGACTAACAAATAATTGATGCAAATCAATTATTGAAGTACCATACTTGCATAATCAAAGAGCACTCTACTCCTCCCTGGTTATATTAACGAAGCAGAGCTATCATATAAATATGATCACCAAGCCCTATCAAATATAAATTAGACTATAGTGACGGTATATAACAAGAATGACAATAGTAGTATAATAAATATAAACTACTATCACACAACTGGGCTATACTATCAAATATATGGATCACAATATCAAACAAGAAACTCATGACCCAAACACAACTATATGAAAAGATTACATTTATTAAATAGAGCAAAGTCTTACAAAAGGGAAATGATACAAGAGCCAAACCAATTTCTCCAAAAGAACACTTGAAGAACTAGAGAGCTCTAGACTCAGCCTAACTCCACTAAGACTTGAGAACAACTAAGTACCAAGAGAAGGAATTCTTCTTGTGGTGTGTGTGTGAGTGTAAAGCCACACCCTCCTATTTATAGCCTCTATAGGTCGGCAAAGGGGAGTAACCGCCAAGAATATCGTAGTCGGCAAAGGGGAGTAACCGCCCAGAATATCCCTACCCACCGCCTTCAGGGATCAACCAGGAGCCTCCACATGCCAGCCCAGGAGGAAAGACCGCATGCCTAGGTCGGCCGACCTACGGGGGACGACCGACCTGTGGCTGGGCCCTCCTGGGTTGTGCTTCCTCAGGGTGGCTGCCAGGTGGGTCCTCAACCCAAATGTTAGGGTAGTTTTATGTGTTTCTTCGGTGTGGTACTGAAAATGGGCCCTTCAATCCATGGGATGTCCAGTTGGCGCTCTCTCATTGGTTGAAAGTATGTTTCTTTGCCTTTTGGGTGTGTTTCCTTCATATTTCCTCCTGCATGCAAATAATTCTTAAGTACAAGTGGAACTACATTATTGTAAACAAATATGCGTGTATGAAATGCCAAGTTCTCCTTTATTTGAGCATAGTTGACGGATGAAAATGGCACTTAACAGCCGTCAACACAGCCGGAGCCCCCAGGTGGGTTGGGGGTGAAGCCCGATTTGTGGTGCACAAGCGTGGCCTGCGCCACAGACCTGGATGCCTCTGCCTTTAGTCCTGGGACTGACCCGGTGGTGCTGGGCAGAGCTCCTTGACGACCTGACACGGTCTTCGGGAGTGATTCTTTATGTACTCTAGCTCCTCCCGTTCAACAACCAGGGCGGTGCTGACGACTTGCGGTGAGCCTGAAATGTAGAGAAGTAGTTCTCCTCATTTACGCACTATATTGACACGGTTAGCATAGCAGGAAACTTGGGCCTCCTTGCTCCATAAAGAACACATGAACTAGCCTTGATATACACATACATGTGTTGGTTAACATACCAGCCAGCACGGGATCCAAAAGTGGTAGCGATTAGCCGTGGTTTACGCATGACATTGACACGGTTAACATAGTATGCAACTCGGGCCTCCTTGTGCCACAGGGAACACGTGAATGAGCCATTGGTTTAGGCACATTTCTGTTGGTTAACATACCAGGCAACACGGGCCTCTGCTGGATCCAATACTAGGTGTGATTAGCCGTGGTTTACACATGATATTATAAGTCGTGGTTAACGTAGCAGGCAACTCGGGCAATCCTTGTTCCATAGAGAACACATGAACGAGCCATGGTTTACGCACACTTCTGTTGGTTAACGTACCACGCAGCTCGGGCCTCTGCTAGATCCAAAACTAGTAGCGATTAGCAATAGTTTTACACACGACATTGACAATCGTGGTTAATGTAGCTGGCAACTCGAGCTTCCTTGATCCACAGAGAAGATGTGAAAGAGCCATGGTTTACGCACACTTCTGTTGGTTAACATACCAGGCAGCTCGGGATCCAACACTAGTAGCGATTCACTGTGTTTTATGTACTACATTGACACGGTTAACATTACAGGCAACTTGGGCAATCACATGAACAAGCCATGGTTTACGCACACATGTGTGGTTAACATACGAGGCAGCACGGGATCCAACACTGGTAGCGATTAGTCGTGGTTTACGCACGACATTGACATGGTTAACATAGCAGGAAATTCGGGCCTCCTTGTGCCACATGGAACACGTGAACAAGCCATGGGTTTACGCACATTTCTATTGGTTAACGTACCAGGCCGCATGGGACTCTACTGGATCCAAAACTAGGTGCGATTAGCCGTGGTTTATAACATAGTAGGCAACTTACGCCTTCTTACTCCATAGAGAACAAATGAGAGAGTAATGATTTACTCATTCTTCTGTTGGTTAATGTATCATGCAGCTCGAGCCTCTGCACGATCCAACACTAGTAGCGATTAGCCATGGTTTACGCATGACATTGACACGGTTAACATAGCAGGCAACTCGGGCCTCCTGCTTCGCTACGCTCAAATAAACCTCTCTTTGCTACATGCAAATGCAGAGCAAGTGAGAGATTACTGATGATTTGCCAATGTAGACCATCGTAAACCATGGCTAATCGCTACTAATGTTAGATCATGTACGACGTATTAGCACTGCTGCCACGTCCATTGTGTAATCTTTGGTCTCATGTATGTAATAAGGCTAGCCATGTAATAATTGTTCGCGTCTATTCCCTGACATACCGAACGGGGGTCCAACACAAATCTGGGTATTTTCGATACACTATAAGGGTTCTGGCGTAAAGTATATATGTCGTGTGTCATTGTGAAATCTTGAGGGTCTAAAGTGGAATACAACCAAACACCATACGTACACATAACTAGATTAAAAATAAAGGGTTCAAGCACAAAATTGATATATGATACATGGCGTACTCTACTTGACAGCATGTCAGTGGTCGTTCTGGTGGCTTTGGGCCTTACTCCAGGCCCAGTGGTCATGATGAGACCGTCTACAGCATGGTCATCATAGCGAAATTAGTGCTTGCTATCTGCAACATGCGTAAACAAGGATAGCTTTAGAGTAAACCATTATCGCTGCTGGCCTCCATCTTCTACAATGACGAAGACGTCACAATGATGATGAACAGACCGAAAAGGAACGATAAAGAGACCTCAAAGGATCCTCAGAACGATCTATAAGGCTGCAATTCTTACAATTTTGACATCTTGCTTGGTGTAATAGATGAAATATAGAGTAATATACTTTGCGACCACCGCGAGACCTCCAATTTTCTCCATCAAATTACTACAGAAGAAATGAGGATGAAAGCACAAAGTATAAATTTGATGCCCCAACTAGCTACCGGCCGCATTACCCAAAAAAAAAAACTAGATACAGGCCGCCTCGTCCATGTGACGACTATGGGCGGCCGCAGAGGAATTACATCAATGGCAAGATTTGCCGGAGTCAAATATGGACGTAAACCGTGGCTACTGTCGGCATTAACGGTTTTAAGAGTAAAGTGACTTTGTTACCCCCACTGAAAAAATCGCTCGTAGGCGCACTAGGAAAACAAACCGCCCATGCGTCGTTACAGTATTGGTTACGCGCGTGTCTACTACAATCCCTCTCCTGACCATTGTCTTAAAAAGCAGAGCAGGACAACGGTCAATTTCAAACATGGTTGTTGCCTGCTAGCCGTTGGGACAAGTTGGGCCAGATCCTTTGCTCTCTGGTCAGCCGACCAAGGGGTCTGGATGCCCAACCAGAGGTTGGCTCCTCTGGTCCACAGCTCTGGCCAGTGGGCCCCATTAGTGGTGGCCCATAAGAAAGAAAATATGTTTCGAAGAAAAACAATTTCAAACTGTCTGCAAGTCCAAAATCTCAAAAAGATAAACTCCAAAAAATTCCATTTTTTTTCAAATTTGGGTTGGAATAAATTCCAACATGCCGTGAAAAATTCAAATATGCAAATTGAAATAAAAAAGTTTTTGAAAAGGGAAATATGGATAAATACCGTTTAACCTGCCGGCGAGGGTTCACCAATTTTGAGTCCGGCGGATGAGACTTTCTGATGAGATTGTGGCCCGATCTTCATGACGTAGGATCACCAACTAGATAACTAGCTTCAAAAAAGCCAGATAACTAGCTGCAAGCAGCCGGGATAACAGTGCAACCTGATGAAATCAACCCGAAGCCAACCACCGTCTTGATACGGCAACCTGAATCGAGGAATCGCCCAACCACACTCTGAGTTACCAACCAACACAACCTGCAATCAAATGGAGCAGGAGCACCAATTGGGTGACGTCGAACGTTGCTTATGTAATCTCCAGGGAAATCACAAGAGCAAAGGGGTAGAGATCACTCTCTAAATTTGATAGCACTCGGCTAACCAAAGGGGGTTCTTTTCTATTATCAAAGTTGTTCCCAATGACTGAGATACAGGGGTTATTTTTACTAGGAACATCCCTCCTAGTTGGGTGTGAAACGTTCAGGAGTTTCAACTAAGAAAAAGGTAGATGAAAGGTGTGAAAACAACAGTCCCTTGAAGTCTCGCGCAACTATCAGCCTCTCTGACAGTTTCCACTAAAATGACCATTACTCCTTCATGGGAAGTCCAATGACAAGCCGTTTTTTGGAGGTGAAAATAGACTTGAGTATCTTTCCAGCCATGTGTATTATGTGGGCATAATATTAAAGGTCTGGTGCGCGTGACTCTTGGAAGTTGCCTCTGAAGTCAGCTGTCAAGAGTTTGTTCAGCTTCCATGTAACTCATGTCCTCCTTATTGCACTCCATATTGGTTGGTCCATTGAGCCCCTCCTTGTGTGTAAACCTTATCACGATAAGTGTAGAAGACTTAGGTAGTAGAAAGTTCTTACTCAAAGTGGAATTAAATTCATTAAGGATGGAATTCACCTTGTGATATCGGTGTTGTGACAACAGAACATGTCATGATGTAACCAAGCCTTCCAACACTGCAACATGCTTTAATCTGCAATCAAATAAACCAAGTAGTAGTTTTGCTTTATGAATATAATTACTTACATAGATAATTGTAGCTTTCACCTGTGTATGTGTTGTTGGCATGATGTACTTTGTAACATCGCCTTGGCTTGGAGCATGATTTACACAATGTCTTGCTTGGTTTACAAGAATGATTAGGATGTCCTCATCATACTCCCCCACTTGAAGAAAAGCGTCCTCGACTTTTGTATGCCTAAAAATATTCTATACAAACAAGAGGGCTCATGAAAAACTTATTTTTAGTTTTATGTGACAGATCATGGTCCTCCTTGCAGTAGATACTATCATTTACATATGGCCAATGAGTTATATATGATTAACAATAAAAAATATTCAGTTTATTACCATCCACATAGCATCAAATCTTGCTCTCCTATTATGCGAACCTACAAACAGGTTAGTGGATGGAAGAATGAAAATTTCTTTTAAACCACACAACTGATTGGAGATATCAAATTTTAACCGAGCAATGTCAAACATTTCAAGAACAGTAGAACAAATTTTAAGTGACTCAAAAACATACTTATCATGTTTATTTTTTGAAAAAAAGAAGTATGGTACAACAAATCTTTGTTTGAATAGCAAACATGTAGAAATTTATTCAACTCACACTGAGAAAACCATAGCTCTAATATTTTGTTCACTTTTAAATCAATAAGATTGTCACAAGTAATGCAAATTCCAGAGACAAAGAACTTGTTTGTAACATGATATCCAATGAGATTAAATGTATACTTGTTGTAGTTTTGATTATACAATGATTTCATGGATGCTATCTTAGAAACTTTTGAAAGCATTTCATCAAGCACAATATGATTATCAAGAATGACAAAGCATAAACATTCAGTAAGCGAAATTCTAGTGCGTACTTCATCATCAGTAAGCAGTTCTACATTTTCAGGTTTATTGGTAATAAAAATATTACCTTTCAGTCCGAATGATTGTGCTTGTGTTGTGGCTCGCGACTCTGAATTTTTATCTTTATCTTCATTGTTTTGATTTAACCCTTGGGTGCAAATGGTTTCTTTCTTGGCAGCGGTGATCTTCTCACTTGTTTCTTCAGTTTCTATGCCTACATAGGCATTCAGCTCTTCCTCGTTCTTCTTACAAGTCTTCACAATAAGATGGTCAACACAAGAAATTGGCATGACCATGTTAGTTTCCAAATCATCCTCACAATTTGAATGATCAGTTCCTTTTGTGATGTGTGGTGTATCCCTCGCACTCATATTGTGCATGCTCTCTACCTCACATTTAGTGAAGTCACATAATTCACTTTTATTTTCTCTTTCACTCATTTTAGCTATGTGGCACTCATCCTCAGTTGGATTTTGTTGCACATCTTTCATTTCAGATTGGACACAATCATTGAAATGATTCATGACCTCTATTGGTGCCATTGGGACATGAATATTCATAGCAGAGTTTTCAACAATATTCTTTCTCTCATATTTTCCACTCGAAATAGTGCCACTAGACTGAGAATCAGATTTTGTTCTAGCGATAAAATCTTGGCACAACTCAATGCAATGTGTCATGTTTTCTTGCTGCTTCTTCACTCTCTTTTCCACCTTAATGGCATAACTCATGCATACTTGAAAGGTATTTTTCTTTCATAGCAGCAACAATACTAGAGTTCAAACCTCTCTTGAAATATGTCATGGCTTCTATGTCATCCATGATGTTGGATCGGTGCATAGCAGAAGATATATCATCGTAGAAATCTTGGACAGATTTGCGTCCTTGCTTCTTGTGTCTTAGACGATGTAGTAAAATTTGCTCATACTCTTGAGGAACAAAGTCTTTTCTCATGATAGTGTAAAGATCTTCCCATTTCCTTATAAGATGCTTTTGTGGATAACATCTCCACCAATAACGAGCATAATCTTTGAACTGAAGTGTGACTCGATGTATTCTTATTTCCGAACCATTTTTGAGTCCAAACTCATACTCCATTTCTTCTTTCCAATCAAGAAATTCCTCTGGATCAGAACTTCCATAGAATGGGATGCATGTACCATTGCGATCTGCTATGGTTAGATGTGGAATAGTAACACAAATATGTGGAATCTCTAAAGCTCACCTTCTCTTACCAACCAAAGCTCTTATGGTTTCCCTGCAGATTACAAAAGTAGCGGTAACAAGTGATGGTTACGCGAATACACGAACACGATTCCGTTTACGGTGGTTTTTATGTGGAGCTTGGTGGGGAATGATGCACAAGGAGCAATTTGAAATTCTAGTGGTTGTAAAGTTAAGTAGCAATCCAAACTAGAAGTCCAATGCCTAGTGCTGATCACAAGAGATGATGAGTGTAAGTGGTGTGATGCACGCACAAAAGGATTAGATTTGATGCAAACAAGGTATACACTAGTAAAATATGATTCCTGTTTTTGAACTAGCAAGAATTGCACCAAAAGTATAATAGGAAACTGATTGCACAATGATATATGGAAATTTCAGAACATATGCTCATGAACAACCAGCAAATGCTTTCTCTCTTTCACACTTTTTTTATCTCTTTTTCTTTCTTTCACACTTCTTTTTGGTACTATTTTTTTTTACTTCTTCTTTCTTGACACAACACCAAAACTGATATAACATGTGCACACTTATAGATAGTACTAAATGCAATCAGTAGCTAGCTATATAGGAACAAAGTTTACGCAAAGGCATGAACTGGGTTACCTCTTTTTTGTGACATTTTCAGATTTAGATATGAAAAGACACGATGATATGGAAATGGCACAAAGGACACACAAAGGAAGATATGATCAGCAACTAAACAAAGATTCTAATGGACTAAAACTTAACAAAACTCACCAAAATAACAGATTGAAACAAAGGGTGATATACAACGTTTTTTAGGACTTTTGTGGATAGGACGATAACAAGTATATGTAGCTAAGGGTAAAGAAAAATCCTACCGTGGCAACGATGGCTCTTGATACCAAATGATGAGACTGTGGCCCGATCTTCATGACGTAGGATCATGAACAAGATAACTATCTTTAAAGAAACCAAGATAACTAGTTGCAAGCAGCCAGGATAACAGTGCAACCTAATGAAATAAACCCGAAGCCAACCACCGTCTTGATACGGCAACCTAAATCGAGGATTCACCCAACCACACTCTGAGTTACCAACCAACACAACCTGCAATCAAATGGAGCAGGAGCACCAATTGGGTGACGTCGAACATCGCTTATATAATCTCCAGGGAAATCACAAGAGCAAAGGCGTAGAGATCACTCTCTGAATTTGATAGCACTCGGCTAACCAAAGGGGGTTCTTTTCTATTAACAAAGTTGTTCCCAATGAGTGAGATACAAGGGTTATTTATACTAGGAACATCCCTCCTAGTTGGATATGAAACGTTAAGGAGTTTCAACTAAGAAAAGGGTAGATGAATGGTGTGAAAACAGCAGTCCCTTGAAGTCTCGCGCAACTATCAGCCTCCCTGACAGTTTCCACTAAAATGACCATTACTCCTTTATGGGAAGTCCAATGACAAGCCGTTTTTTGGAGGTGAAAATAGACTTGATTATCTTTCCAGCCATGTGTATTATGTGGGCAGAATATTGAAGGTCTGGTGCCCGCGACTCTTGGAAGTTGCCTCTGAAGTCAGCTGTCAGGAGTTTGTTCAGCTTCCATGTAACTCATGTCCTCCTTATTGCACTCCATATTGGTTGGTCCAGTGAGTCCCTCCTTGTGTGTAAACCTTATCACGATAAGTGTAGAAGACTTAGGTAGTAGAAAGTTCTTATTCAAAGTGGAATTAAATTCATTAAGGATGGAATTCACCTTGTGATATCGGTGTTGTGACAAGAGAACATGTCATGATGTAACTAAGCCTTCCAACACTGCAACATGCTTTAATCTACAATCATATAAACCAAGTAGTAGTTTTGCTTTATGAACATAATTACTTACATAGATAATTGTAGCTTTCACCTGTGTATGTGTTGATTGCATGATGTACTTTGTAACATCGCCTTGGCTTGGAGCATGATTTACACAATGGCTTCCTCCGTTGTTTAGCTTGCCGTTGGCGCATCCTTGTCCGGGGATAAGGACGTAAATGTTTTCTTTGGCTGCCACACCTTTTTCACCGTCTTGGGCTGTGTGGATGAAGGATTCTTCTTCACGGGCTGCTTCTTTGTCAGGAGCTCAGGCGTGCTTGTTGCCTCTTTCTTCTAAGCGACAAGAGTGGGATTCTCTTGTACTTAAAAGTTTAGCATAGAATCCTCTAGGTTGTCCCTTCTTGGCTTTACCTCTAGTTCTTGAATGTTCTGTATGTTCGGCCAGCTTTTGACTCCACCCATAAGGCAAGGCCGAAACTCAAACTCTTCTTCCTTGCCATTGAGGTCAAGACGGATTACTTCAGCCCTGACATGAATTTGTGCAACTGTGGTGCTTAAGAATGGCCGTCCAAGGATGAGCGGCATACTCTTAACAACCTCCATGTCGAGCACCACAAAATCCACAGGGACAATGCATCCGCGGATCTCAACCAAAACTTCCTCAAAAATTCCTACGGGGTACCACATTGTTGAGCCGCCAAGTTGAATCCTCATTTGGGTTGGGACAAAGCCTGTGAGGTTCAGCTTGTTGAAGATAGCTCTTGGCATGATGCTAACACTGGCTCCAAGGTCGCACAATGCTTGCTCGAAGAATTCTGTCTATATTGAACATGAGATCATCGGGCTCCCTAGATTACCCTTGATTACTGGGATGATGTTCAACTAAGCATCTTTGTCATTTCCTGCATGGTTAGTATACGGCGGGTTGCGAGTATGATTACCACAAGCATAACTGCATTGACATTTTCTATGGTAGATTCGGGTTGCCCAGGAATTTTCCAACAGTCCACAACAGGCAAAGCAGCGACTATTTGAGCTAGCAGAGTTTCAAACATTTTATTAAAACTAAGCTGGCTCTTATAAGAAGAAGAAAGACCTTCTATCTTAGCATTAATACTTTCTAAAGTCTTGTTAGTGGAGGCAAACTTTTTACTATAATTTTCATTAATTTTAGTTTGGCCTAAGGCAAGATCTTTCAAGGAAGGTTGCTCAGGATTGAAAGAATTATTGAAATAGCCATTGTTACCTCCTTGATAGGGGCGTGGTTGCCACCCCTAACCTCATTGAGGGTGATACCCGTTGTTCATGAACGCAACCTCCCCACGAGTCTCCGGGCAATCATTGCCTGAACCTCACACATCATGCGATGGTCCAGATCTTGTACTGTGCCCTTCAAGCTGGGGTCATCATGGATGTCGATCCGCTTCAGGATAAGGTCTACTTTCACAACGAACATGTCTGTTTCCTTGACGGTGTGCATGCCTCGCGTTCGCTCATCATTCCAGCCTTGATTCGACCATCTTCTCAATTAACTCAGTTGCTAGCTTGACGGTGAGTGAGAAGAAGGCTCTTCCAGCGGTGGCATCAATGTGCTGACGGTTTGAGGCCGTCAGTCCATTGTAGAAGTTCTAGATAATAAGCCACTTGTCCATTCCATGGTCAAGGTAGACCAGGATGTACTCCTGAAGCCTTTCCCATGCTTCTAGTATTGTTTCTCCAGCCGTCTGCTGGAAACTTGAAAATCTTCCCCGTAAAAAGTTGGTTTCACCCAAGAGGAAGAACTTCACGAGGAACGCAGTAGAGCATTTCTCACGGGTGTTGACAGCCTCCTTATTGTCGTAGAACCACTGCATGGCTTTGCCTAGCAGTGAGAACAGGAACAGACAGAGCCTAATGGCATCTGGAGTCATGTTCCTTATGGTAAAGGTGTTGCACAACTCCAAGAATTGTTGCAAGTGAGCATTGGCATCCTCGTTGGCTTTCTCACAAAATGGGCTACCCTGCACTATCATGATCAGAGTGGTATTGATGTCAAATTTTCCATCCCCAATGTCAATCTCGGGCCTAGTGAGCACGTTACTGGCAGAGGGAGTGGAATAGTCCTTGAGAGCCTTCTTAGCCATTGGCTTAGATCTTGGTGGTGCAGTGATGACTGGTTGATCTGCTGGCTTAGAGTTTCGAGGAGAAGAGACATTAAGTTCTTAGACAGATAAAAACCGGTCATACACTACCCTGTTTTCACACCAAAGGCAGAAAACATACAGGGCTATCCAGCATAAACAATGACTACCATACATAATTATAAAGATGCACCTCAATGTCAATAGAGTAAAATCCGCATGCGCACGGATAATACCATTGTAGCATTTCACTATTGGATTGCTCCAATAGCTTGTCATTTATAGTTCTACCAAAGGAAGGCTATAGCATAAATATATGATTGTTAATAGTAACATAGTCATAAAGATTGGTATGAGTATTCAGAGTTTATATAGGGGTAAGTATAATAATAGATAGGGGTAGTGTGACACATAGAGCTTATTTGCTAAAGATAAATAAAAGATCCTAAGTCTCTAATGGGTTTTAGTTGGGAGAGTAAATCCATATCTCTAATGTCAGTCTACCTATATAGTCACATAGTCAAACAATTACAAGTAAGGTTATACTAGTCATAGTCTAATGCACTCAACACTTCGTGTGCGAATTCATGCCCGGCATACACAAGGCAACATCGTCTTGGACACACGTCGTAACAGAATGTGGAGCAATACAATGGACACGTAGGGCTGTCACCACCTACTGCCTACCTCTACAAACCGTGGATTACGAGGTGGCCATACTACCTTGCCATCTAATAAGCACCGTGCTTACACATTTAAGTAGAACTCTAGCATTGATCAAACACTAGAATCACCTATTGGATTAACGAAGACTAAAGCACACATAACTCTAACCCTACGAATTAACAAGTCATGACCTAAGCAATTGCAATCTTAATTGGAGATCAAACCCGTGTTGAAGCATAACAACTAGACTAAAGTATAACTAGCATTATAATATTTAGACTATAGTCAAGGTATATGCAAATCATGACAACAAGGTACCAAGTCAATATCATCATGAAAGCATAAAGTCCTTTGACATGAATATGATATATAACCAAACAAGGAACACATATCATAAGCACAACTATATGGAAGAACTATATTAATTGAATAGAATAAAGTCATAATAAAATAGAATAAAGGTAATGATACAAGAGCCATACCAATACTCCTATGACTTGGGGACTTGAGCAAGGCTCCTCCTACACTAAACTCCACTAGGACTAGGAAACTACTAAGTGAAAGAGGGAAATGAATAACTCTTGATTGTGTGTGTTGAAGTGAAGCTCTCCTCTGCTATTTATTGGGGCCATAGGTTGGTACTAAGGAGTAACCGCCATGCACCGATGTTAGGAATTCACTGAGGAAGCACCAGGTGGAAGCCCGCACGAAGTGGGCTCAAGACCAGGTCTGGCGAAAGGGGGGGGGGCGGGGGGGGGGGGGGGGGGGGGGGGGGTCGACCGACCGGCCAGTGGGCCCTTTTGCTTTGTGCTTTCTCTGGGTGGCTGGTAGGTGGGTCCTCTTCTATTTTGAGTCAGTGTTCTCTGGACGAATCCCATGTAGCCACGTATGCAATCCGAGGGAAGTCCAGTTAGTACCGTCTCATTGGCTGGAATGGTGTTTCCTCGGACTATGCTCCATTTCTCCACTTCTTTTGTATCAAATCCCTGCATGCACATGAACCTCCAAATGAAGTGTGATCTTATTATTCCTAACTAACATGCAGGTATGAAATGCTAAGTCTTTCCTCTTTAATAGGAATATTGACAGAGGAAATTGGTATATAACAAATGTCAATTGTACTGTATCAACAACGAGAACTATCGAGTATGGAGAAGTAATGGAACTACTGTGAGACATCATATCATCCAATGTCGTATACTTGATGGCACCGTATCACTGGCTAGAACCAATGATGCATAGACAAGGCGAGTCCAATCAATCAGGGGCCAAGCGGTGACGACGATCAGAACACACTACTCATTCAATGTCATCATGCTCGATAGACAGCTTATCACCAGCGAGAACCATCGAGTATGGACAAGGAATAGAGCTATTGTGAGATATCATATTTTCGCCTAATGGCTCATCCAATGTCATTATATTCGATGGCCACCGTATCACAGGCTAGAACCAATGAAGTATAGACAAAGCGAGTCCAATCAACCAAGCCAAATTGTGACATCGATGAGAGGAGGCCTTACGAGATGCTCATTCAACATCATCATGCTCGACAGACACCATATCACCAGCTAGAACTCTCGAGTATGGACAAAGATTGAAGCTATCGTGATACATCACATCGTCGCCTAATGGCTCATCAAATGTCATATAATCGATGACCACCGTATCACCGCCTAGAACTAACAAAGTATAGACAAGATGAGTCCAATCAATTGGGCCAAACTATGGTGGCGATGAGAAGAGGGCATACGAGGTGCTCACTCAATGTCTCCTGCTCGATAGACATTATATCACCAGCGAGAACCAACAAGTATGGACAAAGAATGGAGCTACCATATGAAATCATATTGTCGCCTAATGACTTGTCCACTGTCGTTATACTTGATGGCCACTGTATCACCATCTAGAACCAACAAAGTATGGATGAGATGACTCCAATCAATTGTCTATGAGAAGTGGCCTTACGAGGTGCTCACTCAATGTCATCATGCTCGATAGACACTGTATCACGAGCGGGAACCAACGAGGATGGACAAGGAATGGAGCTACCATAAGACATCATATCATCGCCAAGATTTTTATTCAGATGTGGGTGAACAAGATGAGGGCAAAATTTTAGTTGAGTTATATAGGGATGCATGATGCAATATATTTCCACTTTATTAACCTATCATTCCTCACAACACGCATTATTTTGCCACTACTTAGCAGCACAAAAATTGGTGACGACCCGTACTCACATGTAAGTCAATCTAAGTTTTATACTAACGGTGTTAGTGTACCTGTAGAAGATCCATGGCAGAAACAATACATCAAATACAAAAAACAATATAAAAATAAGTACCAAACTACAAGTAACGATCCATGGAAAAGGATCACCTCGTGATAATTCACAAGCCAACAGTGTCCCGTATTCGTCTGCGGGCACAGGCACCGATATCACGCGTGTCGGTTAATCATGCATGTACCTTCATTTGAAGAAGCCGTAGATGCAATATTTTAAACAAACATAACCTAGGGTTAGCTTTGGCACCAACTCTAATATCATAATATGGGCAATACTAACGTATTCCTCACTTGCATATGTCATAGTTTTGAAAATACGATTTATTTGTTGCATATTCAAGAACCTCGGCTTTGATACCAGCTGTGACGCCTGTTCCGAGAAATTAAGGTTCAAAAGGTGTTGTTACCGTAGATACTTGATAATACAATTACGGTTCAACTTTAAGTCGAATTATTACATAATTAATGTAGTTAAAGTGCATTGAAATATTACAAGTTCATAATAGTTTGAAAATAGGAACAAATACAAATACTAATACAAGCTCTCAATGATACAGCGGTGGTAATGACGCATGCCCAAGAGTCATCACCCTAGCAGCACACAACATTACTGGGGCGACAACTTAGGCTCCTAGTGGGCAGTCCAGCCTTCAGGGAGTTGCATGTCCCACGACAGCACATCAATAGTCAATTCTATCTCTCGATTACCTAAAAATAATAGTGACACAAAGCTTGAGTACTAATTAATCAGCAAGGCTTACCCGTCAAAATACTTAGACATGCATTGGATCTAATAGGATGGCTGTTTGAAAGAACTTGGACTAAGTAACCCATTGGTCCTACCAAATTTTATTTAGCCAAGTTAATTAGGTAAAGCAAAAATATAAGTTTAATGAGCAGTACAAGGATAGTAAGGCATAACATGAAATAAATACAATATAAGAACAAAAGCAATAATAATCATCATAAGCATCATAATCAATTTCATAGTGTCATTCGATCTACGTGAAGGCGCAGGCAACAAGCGTACTCATTTCTGTGAGCGACAGTAATTGTAACTGATTTACACAAGCTGGGAAAACCTAAAATACACAGCATATATGCACAAATTAAGGTCGTATACGGCAACCTTTCGCAAGAACATCAAAACAACTTGGTCCGGGGCCAGTCTCATTGAGTGGGCATGCTGTCCTACCAGCAGTACTTTGCGGTATGGACCGCCCACTCCAGTAGAAGAAGGGTCAATGACCAATGTACTGGCTACCATCCTCATTGTCGTGTTACTGCTACATCAGATTACTAGTGCCCATAAACTATCATGCATTTGGTACTATTCAATGCTTGATCAAGAGGCCAACAACGGACGGGCCCTAGGTTCGACAAGGCAGGACTACCGCAGTCAACACCCATGTGTTGCTGCAACCTACACATGCATCATCCCTGCCCGGTCATAACATCAAAAGTAAAATTATTCCATCAAGTTCAATCTTAGTGATCAATTCATTCAACTAGTTGAGTAGCAACTATCGTTATTACTCTATTACTAAGCATAGCAGTAAAGTACCGAATCCTACCATGACATAAATACCAGTATCATGGGTCATTTGGGTGATGTGCAAGTGGATTTCCAACCAATTCCTAACAACCTAATGCATCAATCAAAATAGACGCTAGCATTGATATATTGAAACTAGCAAAACTTTATAAAACGCCATATGCAAACTAGGGCTTGTCTTGGTCAACACTGGTGTTAGCAACTACAACTTCTTGCTCATCGATATTGGGATCCGGCTGAAAATTCGGCTCTTGTTCCTGGTTCTCGTTACCTAGATATGAACAAGGTATCAATGGTACCGAAATATACCGTAACATGCAATAATATGGAAAATGAAAAATGCAATAGTGTTACGGTGAAAACATCATTACTTATATGTTCTCGAAGCCATATTCTTCAAAGAAACAAGATCTGTTTTTATCATTTTATGTGTAAAAGTCATTTTAATAGGGTTAATATAGTTTTAAGAATAAATAATTCATTTAATATAGTAAAATATGTTTCTGGACATGGGTGATTTATCATGTATAGGGGTGTATAAACATCATTTTCACCAAGGGGTAGCTCCTGGATATTAATAATTTATTTACTTGAATTTCTATAAGCAAAATTGCTAAATAAATCCTAGGGCCTAAAATAATGCATATTTTGCCCAACCCAAAATCAAGGTGGTATATTATCATGAAACAACAGTGCATGCCAAAAATCAGAACTATAATATATTCATAGAATTTATAGTGATTTCCTTAGTATTTGAGCAAGATAATTAATTATTAAAAATGCTTGTATAGAGGCATCATTTTCTGATTTTTCCTTAATAGAGCAGATCAAAATGAATCTAACACAGATGGTTTTATCCCCACTGGGTTTGTATTCAATTTACTATTATTTTTCAAAGTTAGTTAGCACTTTCTGCATTTTCTAGGTTTTTGTGGTTTAATTCCTTTAACACATCAGTGCTACACGAGTAGACACATCAGCGCCACACGGCAACGTGGACTGCCAATCGGCGCTAGGTGGGCTGCCAGTCTGCACCGCTAGAGCCGCGACAAAGCTGTCAGAGTCCTCGCCGCCGCCGGCTGCAATCGACGGGGGCTCTCCACGGGGGTACGAGAACGATGATCTCGGCGAGGTGCGTCGGTTGGTGGTGGTTGTGAAGTCAGGTTCTCACCAGAGATGGCCAGCATCGAGCGGCAGCCGAAATCGATGGCTCGGCGCAGCAAACCGGCATCATCGCGAAGGCCGGCGTCTAGATGAGACACGTCGGGGAAGACCGGAGCCTAGAGCTCATCAGCGAGGCGACTCAAATTTCGTCGGTGTCGGAGCAGCAGCGGGGAAACAGGAAAATACGACCTCCTCAAGACACAAATCAAAGTGAGAGTGGGTCAGGATGGTCGTCAAGATGTCACGCACGAGATAGAGAGGAGATGGGACGTAGTAGTTCACCAGAGTTGGCCAATTCCACGTCGAAGCCGATGGAGCTCGCTGATAGTGTCGTCGGGGAGTTTCTCAAATTACTCATGGCTCAGGGCACAATCGTCGCCAAGGTTGCTTCAAATGCTAGAGCGAAGGTGGCATGGCTACTGGAGTTTTTGGCTTGGCTGGGGAGGCGCTAGAGCAGCAGGGTTCAAGTTTGAGCTCGAGCTTGGCAATGGCGGGAGGCAGGGGTGGCAAAGAACGAAAATTTGCCGGGGTTTAAAAGACCAAGAGGGGCTGGGTCATGGTGGCCGATCGAGGGCGGTGTTGCGCGCACTATTTTGGTCCTTGATGGTGGCCAGGAGCGGCTGGGCACGAGGAGCCCATGTGCTCCTTTGCTGCGGCCATGGCAGGGTGATGTGGGGGAAAGGGCACTGATTATCCAGGGTGCGGCAGCAGGGGGGCAGAGGGGAGTTGACACGGCGGGCAGGCGCAAAACGACGTGGCGCTATGATTGTGGCACGAAGCAGAAAGATGGTAGAAAACGTGGGCATGCGCGCGTGCGGTCCTGACCGAGCAACAGCGAGCGAGAGGAAGAAGACAAGGCCATTTTGCAGAAAGGCCCTCCAGTCTTTTAAATCCCTCCAAACAAGTCCCTAGTTTTTATTTATACCAGATAAAATACTTCCTAAAGTCTAATTGATTTGAGATTTTAAACATAGGTCCCTCAAGATATTTCTGAGGCTTTGGGGGGTCCACTAGACTAGAACGAATAAAAATTATTTTAGAATAATTCGTCATTTGTTAATGCTTTCTATGCTTTAATTAATTATTTGGAACATTTCCAAATAAGATAATATTCCCAAATTTGGTCCAAAATTCTCTTTTATGATTCCCATCATGGTCATGAACTTATTTCATATGGGTTGCATAGAAAACTTTAGAGTTTCTTCACAACCATGCTTGCAGGGTTTTGTTTGGCCCAATAATTTAAATTGAGTTGGTACCTTATTATTTCATGTACTACTTAATTACACTATGGCTTGATATAATTTGCTAATTACGGTTTGACATTAGTTATTTAAATATTATCCGTGGGGTGTTACAAATGTGAAGCCGTTGTCAACACCGATGTCCACTACAACGGCAGTTGAACCCGACGAAGACTGTGAAGCTTTGGACCAAAGGGAGTACTGGAGCATGATCGGCTCCCTCTTGTACCTGACGGCAACAAGACCCAACATACACTTTGCGGTGTGTCTTTGTGCTCGCTTTCATGCTTCCCCAAGGGTGAATCATCGCAAAGTTGTCAAGCACATCTTCAAGTATCTTAAATACACCCTTGCATTCGGTCTTTGGTACTCTACATCTTCATCTCTTGATCTTATCGGGTATTTGGATGCGGACTTTGCTGATTGTAGAACTGATAGGAAGAGCACTTCGGGTACTTGCCATTTCTTAGGATCCTCTTTATACTGTTGGTCTTCTCGCAAGTTGTCTACCGTAGCCCAATCCACCACAGAAGTAGAGTATGTTGCTGCCGCTAGCAAAAGTTCTCAAATCCTATGGATGCTATCCACCATGAAGGACTATCGGTTAGTGTTTAAGAGTGTTTCACTTATGTGTGATAACTCAAGTGCAATTTTCTTAGCCAAAAACCCAATTCTCCGTGGTAAAGTCAAACACATCAATGTGAGATTTCACTTTCTAGAAGACCATGTTGAGAGAAGAGACATTGAGCTCAAATACATTAACACTCGAAACCAATTGGCTGATATCCTTACCAAGCCTCTTGATGCTTCACGATTCTCTTTTCTTCGGGGGGAGCTTGGTGTTTGCCATCCTTATGGAATCATTTGAGCAGGAGTTGTCGTACTTTTGTATATATGTATCTTACCTTTTTGCATTGCATCTCATATATAATATATGCATTGGTATATGAGCTTCATCGTTTATGACTTCCTTGAATTTTTCATTGCTATGATTAAGCTTGAGCTAGGTTGTGTGGATGTGATAGCAATCTCTCATGCTTAGATTTTCAAGATGGCCTGTTATAGATTCTTTTTGAGCAACTTACTAATCTTCAAGGTGAACTTGGCTTTTTGTGAACCTTGTGAACTAATCTTGCCAAAACTTGCTCACCATGTGGATAATTGCTTTCATCCTTGTCGAAATTTGTGTTGAGGCTAATCTAGAGGATGTCTTGGCCATGGCACCTTTGGGTTTGCAAAATCTGTCTTTGCAAATGTTTAGCTCATGATGAAACATTGTGGGAACGTTTGTTCCTTTTGCTGCAAAGGCATGCCCATTATTCTGCTTTTAATTTGCAATTATAGATATGTTGATCAAATAAAAATTGCTTCGAAGCCTCGGGGTGTTTGTCGTACCCAATCGTGCGACCCTCTACATGGATTAGAAGTTAGATAAAAATCCTAAATCCAAAAGATGTGCTTCGAAGCCTCGGGGTGTTTGTCGTGCGACCCTCCGCACGGCTAGAAGTTACATGAGGTTCACTAATAATAATGTCTTTCTTCCTTTCTTATGAGTCTATGTGAGCGTTTGTAGACCTTATTTTCTGCCAATGCTTGTTGCCCGGGTTGAGATTGAGACTGGCTAGTTTCTTCTGATTCACTTGAAGCTTGGTTTGCCTTGGATGGGAGTACTTATACATATGGTAGCAGCTTTTCTCATGATGAGCAAATATGATTCTACCTAAGCTAGTTAATCTTTTTTGCTTAGCTTGTATAGCTCTTAGTGTTTATGCCATGCTATCTATTTTTGATCTTCGTGTGACTGTGAGCTCTTGCTTTTACACTTCATAGCTCTATGTTTATGATTATTATGGTAAAACTATTCCACAAAGTTCAATCTTAGTGATCAACTCATTCTCCAAGTTGAGTAGCAACTATCGTTATTACTCTATTACTAAGCATAGTAGTAAAGTACCGAATCCTACCATGACATAAATACCAGTATCATGGGTCATTTGGGTGGTGTGCAAGTGGATTTCCAACCAATTCCTAACAACCTAATGCATCAATCAAAATAGACGCTAGCATTGATATATTGAAACTAGCAAAACTTTATAAAACGCTATATGCAAACTAGGGCTTGTCTTGGTCAACACTGGTGTTAGCAACTACAACTTCTTGCTCGTTGATATTGGGATCCTGCTGAAAATTCGGCTCTTGTTCCTGGTTCTCGTTACCTAGATATGAACAAGGTGTCAACGGTACCGAAATATAGCGTAACATGCAATAATATGGAAAATGCAAAATGCAATAGTGTTAAGGTGAAAACATCATTACTAATATGTTCTCGAAGCCATATTCTTCAAAGAAACAAGATCTGTTTTTATCATTTTATGTGTATAAGTCATTTTAATAGGGTTAATATAGTTCTAAGAATGAATAATTCATTTAATATAGTAAAATATGTTTCTGGACATGGGTGATTTATCATATACAGGGTATGTATAAACATCATTTTCACCAAGCAGCAGCTCCTAGATATTAATAATTTATTTACTAGAATTTCTATAAGCAAAAGTGCTAAATAAATCCTAGGGCTTAAAATAATGCATATTTTGCCTAACCCAAAATCAGGGTGGTATATTATCATGAAACAACAGTGCATGCCAAAAATCAGAACTCAAATATATTCCTATAATTTATAGTGATTTCTTTAATATTTGAGCAAGATAATTAATTATTAAAAATGCTTGTATAGAGGCATCATTTTCTGATTTTTCCTTAATAGAGCACATCAAAATGAATCTAACACAGATGGTTTTATCCCCATTGGGTTTGTATTCAATTTATTATAATTTTTCAAAGTTCGTTAGCACATTCTGCATTTTCTGGGTTTTTGTGGTTTTATTCCTTTAACACGTTAGTGCTACACGAGTAGAGACATCAGCGCCACACGGCCACGTGGACTGCCAATCGGCGCCAGGTGGCCTGCTAGTCCGCACCGCCGGAGCCGCGGCAAACCTGCCGGAGTCCTCGCCGCCGGTGGCTGCACACGATGGGGGCTCTCCACGGGGGTATGAGAACGATGATCTCAGCGAGGTGCATCGGTTGGTGGTGGTCGCGAGGTCAGTTTCTCACCAGAGATGGCCAGCGTCGAGCGGCAGCCGAAATCGATGTTTGGCGGTGTCGCGCAAATGGCTCGGTGCAGCAAACCAGCATCATCGCGAAGGCCGGCATCTAGATGAGACACATCGGGGAAGACCGGAGCCTAGAGCTCATCAGTGAGGCGGCTCAAATTTCATCGGTGTCGGAGCAGCAGCGGGGAAACAGGAAAATGCAACCTCCTCAAGACACAAATCAAAGTGAGAGTGGGTCAGGATGGTCGTCAAGATGTCACACACGAGACAGAGAGGAGATGGGACATAGTAGTTAACCAGAGTTGGCCAATTCCACGTCGAACCGATGGAGCTCGTCGACAATGTCGTCGGGGAGTTTCTCAAATTACTCACGGCACAATCGTCGCCAAGGTTGCTTCAGGTGCTAGAGCGGAGGTGGCGCGGCTACTGGTGTTGTTGGCTTGGCTAGGGAGGCGCTAGAGCAGCAGGGTTCAAGTTTGAGCTCGAGCTTGGCAATGGCGGGATGCAGAGGTGGAGAAGAACGGAAAATTGCCCGGGTTTAAAAGAGCGAGAGGGGCTGGGTCATGGTGGTCGATTGAGGGCGGTGGTGCGTGCACTGTTTTGGTCCTTGATGGTGGCCGGGAGCGGCTCGGCGCGAGCAGGCCATGTGCTCCTTTGCTGCGGCCATGCCAGAGCGATGTGGGGGAAAGGGTAGTGATTTTCGAGGGCGCGGCAGCAGCGGGGCAGAGGGGAGTTGACGCAGCGGGCAGGCGCAAAACGACGTGGCGCTACAATTGTGGCACGAAGCAGAGAGACGGTAGAAAACGTGGGCATGCGCGCGTGTGGTCCTGACCGAGCAGCAGCGAGAGGGAGGAACAAGACAAGGCCATTTTGTAGAAAGGCCCTCCAGTCTTTTAAATCCCTGCAAACAAGTTCCTAGTTCTGATTTATATCAATTAAAATACTTCCTTAAGTCCAATTGATTTGAGATTTTAAACATAGGTCCCTCAAGATATTTCTGGGGCTTTGGAGGGTCCACTAGACCAGAATGAATAAAAATTATTTTAGAATAATTCTTCATTTTTTAATGCTTTCTATGCTTTAATTAATTATTTGGAACATTTCCAAATAAGATAAAACTCCTAAATTTGGTCCAAAATTCTGTTTTATGATTCCCATCATGCTCATGAACTTATTTGATATGGGTTGCATCAAAAAGTTTAGAGTTTCTTCACAACCATGCTTGCAGGGTTTTGTTTGACCTCATAATTTAAATGGAGTTGGTACCTTATTATTTCATGTACTACTTAATTACACTACGGCTTAATATAATTTTGCTACTTATGGTTTAACATTAATTATTTAAATATTATCCGTGGGGTGTTACAAATATGAAGCCGTTGTCAACACCGACGTCCACTACAACAGCACTTGAACCCGACGAAGACAGTGAAGCTGTGGACCAAAGGGAATACTAGAGCATGATCGGCTCCCTCATGTACCTGACGGCAACAAGAGCTGACATACACTTTGCGGTGTGTCTTTGTGCTCGCTTCCATGCTTCCCCAAGGGTGACTCATCGCAAAGCTGTCAAGCACATCTTCAGATATCTTAAATACACCCTTGCGTTTGGTCTTTGGTACTCTACATCTTCATCTCTTGATCTTATCGAGTATTTGGATGCGGACTTTGCTGATTGTAGAACTGATAGGAAGAGCACTTCGGGTACTTGTCATTTCTTAGGTTCCTCTTTGGTCTGTTGGTCTTCTCGTAAGCTGTCTACCGTAGCCCAATCCACCACAGAAGCAGAGTATGTTGCTGCCGCTAGCTAAAGTTCTCAAATCCTATGGATGCTATCCACCATGAAGGACTATCGGTTAGTGTTTAAGATGTTTCACTTATGTGTGATAACTCAAGTGCAATTTTCTTAGCCAAAAACCCAATTCTCCTTGGTAAGGTCAAACACATCAATGTGAGATTTCACTTTTTGGGAGACCATGTTGAGAGAAGAGACATTGAGCTCAAATACATTGACACTCGAAACCAATTGGCTGATATCCTTACCAAGCCTCTAGATGCCTCACGATTCTCTTTTCTTCGGGGGGAGCTTGGTGTTTGCCATCTTTATGGAATCATTTGAGGGGGAGTTGTCGCACTTTTGTATGTATCGATCTTACCTTTTTGCATTGCATCTCATATATAATATATGCATTGGTATATGAGCTTCACCTTTTATGACTTCCTTGCATTTTTCATTGCGATGATTAAGCTTGAGCTAGGTTGTGTGGATGTGATAGCAATCTCTCGTGCTTAGATTTTCTAGATGGCCTGTTATAGACTCTTTTTGAGCAACTTGCTAATCTTAAAGGTGAACTTGGCTTTTTGTGAACCTTATGAACTAATCTTGCCAAAACTTGCTCACCATGTGGATAATTGCTTTCATCCTTGTCGAAACTTGTGTTGAGGCTAATCTAGAGGATGTCTTGGCCATGGCACCTTCGGGTTTGCGAAATGCGGTTTTGCAAATGTTTAGCTCATGATGAAACATTGTGGGAACGTTTGTTCCTTTTGCTGCAAAGGCATGCCCATTATTCTGCTTTTAATTTGCAATTATAAATATGTTGTTCAAATGAAAATTGCTTCGTAGCTTCCGGGTGTTTGTCGTACCCAGTCATGCGACCCTCTGCATGGATTAGAAGTTACATAAAAATCCTCAATCCAAAAATTGTTCTTCGAAGCCTCGGGGTGTTTGTCGTGCCTAGTCGTTCGACCCTCCGCATGAATTAGAAGTTACATGAGGATCACTGATAATAATGTCCTTCTTCCTTTCTTATGAGTCTCTTTTGCATATGTGAGCGTTTGTAGACCTTATTTTCTGCCAATGCTTGTTGCCCGGGTTGAGATTGAGACTGGCTAGTTTCTTTTGATTCACTTGATGCTTGTTTTACCTTGGATGAGAGTACTTATACATATGGTAGCAGCTTTTCTCATGATGAGCAAATAAGATTTTACCTAAGCTAGTTAATCTTTTTTGCTTAGCTTGTATAGCTCTTAGTGTTTATGCCATGCTATCTATTTTTCATCTTCGTGTGACTGTGAGCTCTTGCTTTTGCACTTCATAGCTCTATGTTTATGATTATTATGGTAAAATTATTCCATTAAGTTCAATCTTGGTGATCAATTCATTCTCCTAGTTGAGTAGCAACTATCGTTATTACTCTATTACTAAGCATAGCAGTAAAGTACCGAATCCTACCATGACATAAATACCAGTATTATGGGTCATTTGGGTGGTGTGCAAGTGGATTTCCAACCAATTCCTAACAACCTAATGCATCAATCAAAATAGACGCTAGCATTGATATACTGAAACTAGCAAAACTTTATAAAACGCCATATGCAAACTAGGGCTTGTCTTGGTCAACACTGGTGTTAGCAACTACAACTTTGTTGACTTTTGCTAAGCCATATTAATAAATCATTCCCGGCACGGGGCCAGAAACGGTTCACTAATATGTCCCAGAGTCAAGTAGGTAAAATCCGCAAGCGCACGGAGAATACCGCTGTAGCATTTCACCCGGAAGTATTCAGGGTATCGTATTTGTTTATCCCAAAGGAAGGTTATGATCAAGAAGCGTTACTAACATATAAGATCATGTTAACAATTAGCAAGGATATCTAACGAAGACAGGCGGGTACATGATAATAACTGAGTAGCGTGACACACACAGAAGATTCCTACTAAATAAATAAAGTCTAGTGGAGGAAAGACTAGGCTAAGCTACTCCTACTATACATTCCTATACAGTTGCATAGCCTAAGTAGAATACATACAGACCCACACTCAGGTTCAGCAGTCAATAGTATAGCACTTCAGGCACGGACTTACCCCTGCATCCACAGGCGACTTCCGCCAAGAGCCTACGCACTAGCCTAGCGGGGAGGATTTCAAAGGACGGACAGGGCTGTCACCACCTGCCGCCTACCTCAACGAACCAGTAGACTAACGAATAATTGATGCAAATCAGTCACCCAAGTACCATACTTGCATGACCAAAGAGCACTCTGCCCCTCCGCGATTACTATTAACGAGGCAGAGCTACCGTACGAATACGATCACCAAACCCATGCTATACTTTATCAGCTAAAACTAAGCATAGAGACTATAACATATAAACTAGACTATAGTGACGGTATATAACTAGCATGACAATAGTAGTATAATAAATATAAACTACTATCACACAAGTAGACTATACTATCACATATATGGATCACAATATCAAACAAGAAACTCATGACCCAAGCACAACTATATAGAAAATATATATATATTGATAAGAGCAAAGTCTTACAAAAGGGAAAAGATACAAGAGCCATACCAATTCCAAGTGAAGACATGGGACTAGAGAGCTCTAGACTCAGCCTAACTCCACTAAAACTCCAAGAACTACTACTAGCAAGAGAGAAATGCTTCTTCTGGTGTGTGTTGAGTGTGAAGGCACACCCTCCTATTTATAGCCTCAATAGGTCGGCAAGGGAGAGTAACCGCCACGGAAGGCACCTCAAACCGCCATCAGGAGTCGCTGAGGAGCCAACACGTGGAAGCACAAAGGAATATCCCCCAGGACCAGGTCGGCCGACCTAACTGGGTCGCCCGACCTGGCCAGGGGTCCTCCTGGCCTGTGCTTTCTTGAGGAGGCTGGCAGGTGGGTCCTGAGGTCGGTTCCCGCGGTATTACAGGGAGTTACGTCGGTTAAGAGCTGAAAATGGGCCCTTCAATCCGTATGACGTCCATGTGGCACTCTCTGATTGGTCGAAAGTGTGTTTTCTTGCCTTTTGAGGTGTTTCCTTCACATTTCCTCCTGCATGCACAAAGTTCTCCAAGTACAAGTGGAACTATATTATTGTGATAAAGCATGCGTGTATGAAATGCCAAATTCTCCTTTATTTGAGTATAGTTGACGGTTGAAAATGGTACTTAACAGCCGTCAACAAACTCCCCCAAGCTTACCCTTTGCTCGTCCCGAAGCAAAGATAGACTTAAGTTGTTGATCAGGAGTTGCTACAATGTCCTACTCCTCAATAATACTATGCGCACAACAAAGTACTCTTCCTAGAATTAAATATGTTGGCACATAACTTACCCATTTACCTCGATCCATGGGGATTTTACACCTCATTGTCTTGGGCGGTTGAGAGATAGAACAATTGCAGGGCACCAATCACTTGCTCTAGATTCCGCTATGTTATTCCGGAGGTTTTCAAAAGATTTTGAAAATAAAAACCAAGTTCCTCAAATGATTCTCTCGGATCACTCAATATGTGTATGATTCCTCACCAAGGCAAAGTGTTGCCTATAATCACCTACTTCTAAATCAGGCTTTATGTGGAGCTCAAGGTAGGGATATATGAGGCACTCATGTTCACATAATATTGCTATGTCAAAAGACCGGATCCAAGAAAAACATCAATTCAAACAATCTTGATCAAGATGTGCAAGTGTGTGGGAGAACGGAGGAATGGTGGATGGGAAGAAATAACTCCTTTTTGAATTTTCCTTCTCTCTTTTGGAGTTTCTAGGCTATGGCTATCTTTTGCTTGCTCTCTTTTTTGAGCATTTTTTTTTCTTTTCTTTTTGCATAGCCATAGTCCTAGTTTGCAATGAATACTTTGAGAGAGGAATTTTGCAATGGATATATGGAGTGTTTCTTTGGATGGATGGATGGATAGTGGCTTTCTTCCGGTGTAGAAGAATAGCTCACGGTGGATATGGTGGATATGGTGGATGCTATCTTCTTGATTTAGAAGGATAGCTCATGGCGGTGGATGTGTGTATATGATCTTGATCAAGAAAGCATGAAAAGAGTTCTACTAGGGTCACAACAATTTTGACTAAGCTCAATGTGAAACAAGCAGCATATGTGTAAAGGTTTTCAAATGTAAACACTACATATGGCTGTGGTGGGAATTTCATCATTGAGGAACTTATCAATTTGTCATTTTGAAAAATAAAACTCCGGAATTCAAGCTTTACGTTGAGCAAGATCATAGCAGCCCTATCTATCATATCATACCTCTCAACAACTTAGAACTAGAGAATGCATATGCTACCCACAAGATTCAAGTTCAAGCCAAGATTTACCAACAAACCTAACTCTTGAGAGAGTACTAAGTTGTAAACTAGCATTAGAGAGGAATAAAGGACAGAGCAACTATTCATCATCTCAACATAGGAAAATTATACACATTCATACCGCGCATGAAAAGGGAAATACTTTTGTTCTTTTTATGTTTTGCAAATTTTTATGGTTTTCAGATTTTATAATTTTTTTTTTTTAAGATTTTCAGATTTAGCAAATGCAAGAAATAAAGGGAAGGGGAAAGATACAAGTTACCGTGAGAAGGGAGGTCCTCCCCCAAGCTTGTTCTTGCTCATATCTGCTGGTTCGGGTCGTAGCCTTGGGAGCGGAAGAAGGCATCCCAATTGCTCTGATTCTGAGCCATCATCGCGTTCAGCTGGCGGAATTGGTTGTCGCTGAAATTCTGCCATTGCTGGGTGTCGGCGACATGTTGCGTGAGAGTTTGTTGCATGCTCTCGGTGCGCAAATCAATGTCGTTCACCCTCCTTGTCAACTCGGCCATCCCATAGTTGAGTTCACGGAACCCACGGGATGAGAATGACCGAGTGGCAAAGGATGGCGGTCCGCTTGAACTTGATGACGTCTGCATGGGGTAATCGTACTGAGATTCCCATGCTCCGGCCTGCCATGTTGATGCACCCGCCTCGTCCTGTGGCGGGGGCTGGTCCCATACCGGATCTCCGGTCGGAGTGTGAAACTCCGGTGTAGGCTCCATATGCCTACGGGAACGTGTCGGTCGCCCTGAAACACTATGCCTGCGAACTTCTCCCACTGGCTCAAGTGGGAGGGTTAGTGCCCGACAGTGATACAAACGAAGACCCGGGTTAGGTAACGGGAATTCATTTGTATACCCGGGAAAGTGATAGATCAAGGTATTATTTGGACCATGTTTCAAAGTATGTCCTTGCACAAAATAGTCCTCGCCTAGGAATTCTCTATCTACCGTCAAATATTCAACATGAACATTCTCAAGCAGACCACACTTCTGCGTAATGCGAGTAACTAAAGAGGTGCACTCAATTGGTCCTGCCAACTTTATATTGTCTAACCATTGATCAATCATGCATTCCGCGGGTGACACCCTAATTTTCTTAACCATGGCATAAAGTATTTTCAATTCATCTTGCCGGACAACCCTAATGTCGCCTCGAGGAAACAAGGTCATAGCCAACCACTCTTGCATAAATCTAAGTGTAGGATTATGGATGGCACTTGTTCTAGGCTTGGGACCCCACTCGTTTCTGGAAATCTTTTTCCAAAAACTTTCTTTATGGAACCCCTTTAGCACTTTATCTAAGTCTAGCCTACATTTAGGATTTAGACCTAGCATAGCATGAAGATCACCCCATGTGACCAAGCGCTTTTGCCCAAACAAGCGAAAAGAAATGCCTTCATCATATTTTCTAAGGGTGCATAAAAACTGCATAGTAAGCAAACGAGAACCCGGCTCAACTACTTCTACGAAATTTAGCCAACCCATAGTGCGAAAAATAGAGGCAAATTCTTCTCTCATACCTATTTTCTCGAGGAAGTCCGGATCGAAGCGTCGGGTGTGGGCGAATGGCCGTTCTCTCATGAGCGCGATGGCTTGGCCCTCGCGGTCGTCCTTGATGTCGAGATGCTCCTCGGTGATGAGCAAGGCCGGCCTTTCCTCCGGAATTTCAGCTTCGGGGTCACCATGCCCCGGACTTGGTGTGAGCTCGACGGAGGATGCTTGACTCGTGCTTGCACGAGTGCTTTTTCTCCGCTTGATTCCGGCGACTTGCTTCATTCGGTTGAACATGGCTGCACACAAGAACAAACACAAGACAAGAACAAAAAACAAGATCGAACAAGTGTTCGGGTGAGCGTTAGTGAAAACGACAAATCCGAGCTTCTCCGAAATTGGTTTTCTTCTCACAACAACTTGCAAATGCACTAAAACAGAGGGGAAATATATATTTTTTTTTGGGTTTTTGGGGCTGTAGTAAAGTTGAAGAACACGAAATTTTGGGAGAGCAACAAGTGAGCAAAGGAGGGGAGTGAAAGATGAGCTTGGAATGGTGAAGCTCCTCCTCCTGGGCGGTTTTTATAGCAAGATGGCCGTTAGAAAGGGACAGAGCAACGGCCATATAGCCGTTGGGAGAAAGGAGCACAGGAAAAGGTGGGGCCAGGGGGTCGGCCGACCTCACCAGGTCGGCCGACCTGGCAGGTGGGCCTCCTGGCAGCCCCCTTTTTCCTATGTGTTCCCCAACGGCTAGGGGATTTGTCCCCTGCTGCCGTTTTGCTCAAAAAGCTCGACAAAAAATCTTTTCAAAATGAAAAGCCCAAAAACCTATTTTCTAAATTTTCAAAAATGCAAATGAGTTTTGAAAAATTCCAAGGTGGCTGGAAAAATTCAAAAATGCAGAAATGCAGTGGTCGGAAAAAATCAAAATGTGGTGGAAAGCAAATATGCAATTAAAAGAGCAAATATGGATAACTACCGGTTTAACCTCCCGGCGAGGACTCACCTTTTAAAGTCCGACGAGCGGGACTTTTCTCCGGCGTTCAGCTCGATGAAGCGTTGTCCGGTCCCGGAGATGAAGACACGGATGATGCTTCTTGTTTCACTCGCCACACCTTCTTGGTCTTTGTTGCGGTCGGTGGCTTCTCGGGCTTCGGAGGCTGCGGTTTTGCAGGCTTCACAGCCTGTTTCTTTGCAGACCTCGGAGGTTGCTGCCTTGTGGACTTCGGAGGCTGTTGCTTAATGTGTGACCTTTGCCTCCTTGCCTTCATCAGTTGTTGCTGTGCAACCTTTTCCTTCTCAAGGAAGTTCTTCATGAATGTGATGAGGCTGTCCTTCTTCTTTCAGGAAACGGCATGAGGTTCGTGTCATAGAACTCATGTAGGGCCGTTTTCCTGGGCGGCAGTTCTTCTTCTTCTGCCGGCTTCTCAGCTGATGTGTCCTTTCCTGCATGGTTAGGGTATGGTGGATCCCGAGTGGACTTACCTCCTCTCGTGGTAACCGCATTAACATTTTCTAAGGGGGTCTCGGGTTGCCCCGGGATTTTCCCCGACTTAGCAGTAGGAACAGCAGCAGCTAACTGAGCTAATTGGGTTTCTATCATTTTATTAAAGCTCAGCTGATTCTTGAGAGCAGAGGAAACACCCTCTATCTTAGTGTGGATGCTCTCAAGAGTCCTATCAGTGGTGGCAAGCTTTTTACTGATGTTATCATTAACCTTAGCTTGACCAAGCACAAGATCTTTCAAGGAGGGCTGATTATAACCGGAATTAAAACCAGAGAAGTTGCCAGAGTTACCTCCTTGGTAGTTGGGACGTGGTGGACCCCAACTTTGACCTCCTTGTGGACGGTAGCCGTTGTTGTTGTTGTTGCCCATGAACATTGCGTCCTCACGGGTCTCAGGGCAGTCACTGCCCGAGTGTCCCGTGTTGCCACAGACCTCGCAAGTCATACGAGCGTCTAGGGCTTTCACTTCTCCATTGGCTTGGTCGTCCATCTTCTTCATGAGAAGGTCAATCTTGGCGGCGAGCATGTCAACCTCCTTGACGGAGTGCATGCCTCGCTGGCGAGGTTGGAGGCGCTCTTCATTCCAACCTTGGTTGGACACCATCTTCTCGATCAAATCTTTTGCCTTGCTCACAGTGAGCGAGAAGAAGGCTCCACCAGCAGCAGCGTCGAGGTGGTCACGGGCCGACGGAGTAAGCCCGTTGTAGAAGTTCTGGATGATCAGCCAATCATCCATTCCGTGGTGGGGACATGCCAGGATGTACTCCTGGAGCCTCTCCCATGCCTCAGGAATCGACTCCTTCGACTCTTGCTGGAAGCTTGAGATCCTTCCGCGGAGGGCATTGGTCTTGCCCAGCGGGAGGAACTTTGCAAGGAACGCAGCTGAACACTTCTCCCAAGTGTTCACAGCTTCAGGGTTTGCGTAGAACCACTGTCTCGCTCTCCCAAGGAGAGAGAACGGGAACAGTCGAAGGCGAACAGCGTCGGGGGTGACGTCCTTCATTTTGAACGTGTTGCAAATCTCCAGGAATTGGTGGAGATGAGCACTAGCGTCCTCATTGGCTTTCCCACAGAATGGGCTAGCCTGCACCATGGTGATGAGACCGGTCTTGATCTCGAAGTTCGCGGAGGGATGTTGGCAGCGGAGGGAGCGGAGAACTCGCGGAGTGTCTTGTCGGCCATTTGCTCAGAGCTTGATGGTGCGGGAATGACAGGTTCGATTGGCCGAGTCTCCTTACGAGGAGGGGTGAGCCTAGCTCGTGTCCTTCTCAGGAGTGACTCAGGATCTTCAGTGAAGTTTGTCGGCAAGTCGAAACCAGTCATACACTACCCTGTTTTCATACAAAATGCAGAAAACAAAGCAAGGTTAGCCTGCCTAGGAGATAGCCTTAATAATTGCAACACTACTATATACATTAGTAATTTTTCTTAAATCATACGCCTTCCCCGGCAATGGCGCCAGAAATGCTTGTTGACTTTTGCTAAGCCATATTAATAAATCATTCCTGGCACGGGGCCAGAAACGGTTCACTAATATGTCCCAGAGTCAAGTAGGTAAAATCCACAAGCGCACGGAGAATACCGCTGTAGCATTTCACCCGGAAGTATTCAGGGTATCGTATTTGTTTATCCCAAAGGAAGGTTATGATCAAGAAGCGTTACTAACATATAAGATCATGTTAACAATTAGCAAGGATATCTAACCAAGACAGGCGGGTACATGATAATAACTGGGTAGTGTGACACACACAGAAGATTCCTACTAAATAAATAAAGTCTAGTGGAGGAAAGACTAGGCTAAGCTACTCCTACTATACATTCCTATACAGTTGCATAGCCTAAGTAGAATACATACAGACCCACACTCAGGTTCAGCAGTCAATAGTATAGCACTTCAGGCACGGACTTACCCCTGCATCCACAGGCGACTTCCGCCAAGAGCCTACGCACTAGCCTAGCGGGGAGGATTTCAAAGGACGGACAGGGCTGTCACCACCTGCCGCCTACCTCAACGAACCAGTAGACTAACGAATAATTGATGCAAATCAGTCACCCAAGTACCATACTTGCATGACCAAAGAGCACTCTGCCCCTCCGCGATTACTATTAACGAGGCAGAGCTACCGTACGAATACGATCACCAAACCCATGCTATACTTTATCAGCTAAAACTAAGCATAGAGACTATAACACATAAACTAGACTATAGTGACGGTATATAACTAGCATGACAATAGTAGTATAATAAATATAAACTACTATCACACAAGTAGACTATACTATCACATATATGGATCACAATATGAAACAAGAAACTCATAACCCAAGCACAACTATATAGAAAATATATATATATTGATAAGAGCAAAGTCTTACAAAAGGGAAAAGATACAAGAGCCATACCAATTCCAAGTGAAGACTTGGGACTAGAGAGCTCTAGACTCAGCCTAACTCCACTAAAACTCCAAGAACTACTACTAGCAAGAGAGAAATGCTTCTTGTGGTGTGTGTTGAGTGTGAAGGCACACCCTCCTATTTATAGCCTCAATAGGTCGGCAAGGGAGAGTAACCGCCACGGAAGGCACCTCAAACCGCCATCAGGAGTCGCTGAGGAGCCAACACGTGGAAGCACAAAGGAATATCCCCCAGGACCAGGTCGGCCGACCTAACTGTGTCGCCCGACCTGGCCAGGGGTCCTCCTGGCCTGTGCTTTCTTGGGGAGGCTGGCAGGTGGGTCCTGAGGTCGGTTCCCGCGGTATTACAGGGAGTTACGTCGGTTAAGAGCTGAAAATGGGCCCTTCAATCCGTGTGACGTCCATGTGGCACTCTCTGATTGGTCGAAAGTGTGTTTTCTTGCCTTTTGAGGTGTTTCCTTCACATTTCCTCCTGCATGCACAAAGTTCTCCAAGTACAAGTGGAACTATATTATTGTGATAAAGCATGCGTGTATGAAATGCCAAATTCTCCTTTATTTGAGTATAGTTGACGGTTGAAAATGGTACTTAACAGCCGTCAACAAACTTCTTGCTCATCGATGTTGGGATCCTGCTGAAAATTTGGCTCTTGTTCCTGGTTCTCGTTACCTAGATATGAACAAGGTTTCAACTGTTTCGAAATATAGCGTAACATGCAATAATATGGAAAATGCGAAATGCAATAGTGTTAAGGTGAAAACATCATTACTAATATGTTCTCGAAGCCATATTCTTCAAAGAAACAAGATCTGTTTTTATCATTTTATGTGTCAAAGTCATTTTAATAGGGTTAATATAGTTTTAAGAATGAATAATATTCATTTAATTTAGTAAAATATGTTTCTGGACATGGGTGATTTATCATGTTGGGGTATGTATAAACATCATTTTCACCAAGGGGCAGCTCCTGGATATTAATAAATTATTTACTAGAATTTCTATAAAAAAAGTACGAATATAATCCTAGGGCCTAAAATAATGCATATTTTGCCGAACAAAAAATCAGGGTGCTATATTATCATGAAACAATAGTGCATGCCAAAAATCAGAACTAAAATATATTTCTAGAATTTATAGTGATTTCTTTAGTATTTGAGCAAGATAATCAATTATTAAAAATGCTTGTATACAGGCATCTTTTTCTGATTTTTCCTTAATATTGCAGATAAAAATGAATCTAACACAGATGGTTTTATTCCCATTGGGTTTGTATTCAATTTACTATGCTTTTTCAAAGTTGCCGGAGTGGGCTGCCAGTCCGCACCGCCGGAGCCACGGCAAAGCTGCCGGAGTCCTCGCCGTAATCGGCTGCACGTGACGGGGGCTCTCCTCGGGGGTACGAGAATGATGATCTCGGCGAGGTGCGTCGGTTGGTGGTGATCGCGAGGTCAAGTTCTCACCAGAGATGGCCAGCGTCGAGCGACAGCCGAAATCGATGTTCGGCGGTGTCGCGCAAATTGCTCGGTGCAGCAAACCGGCATCATCACGAAGGCCAATGTCTAGATGCGACACGTCGGGGAAGACCGGAGCCTAGAGCTCATCAGTGAGGCGGCTCAAATTTCATCGGTGTCGAAGCAGCAATGGGGAAACAGGAAAATGCGACCTCCTCAAGACACAAATCAAAGTGAGAGTGGGTCAGGATGGTCGTCAAGATGTCATGCTAGAGACAGAGAGGAGATGGGAAATAGTAGTTCAGCAGAGTTGGCCAATTCCACGTCGAAGCCGATGGAGCTCACCGACAGTGTCATCGGGGAGTTTCTCAAATTACTCACGGCTCAGGGCACAATCGTCGCCAAGGTTGCTTCAGGTGCTAGAGTGGAGGTGGCGCGGCTACTGGCGTTGTTGGCTTCGCGCGGGAGGCGCTAGAGCAGCAGGGTTCAAGTTTGAGCTCGAGCTTGGCAATGGCGGGATGCAGGGGTGAGAAGAACGGAAAATTGCCGGGGTTTAAAAGACCAAGAGGGGCTGGGACAAGGTGGCCGATCGAGGGCGGTGTTGCGCACACTGTTTTGGTCCTTGATTGTGGCCGGGAGCGGCTGGGCGCGAGGAGGCCATGTGCTCCTTTGCTGCGGCCATGGCAGGGCGATGTGGGGGAAAGGGTAGTGATTTTCCAGGGTGCGGCAGCAGCGGGGCAGACGGGAGTCGACGCGGCGGGCAGGCACAAAACGAAGTGGCACTACGATTGTGGCATGAAGCAGAGAGATGGTTGAAAACACGGGCACGCGTGCGTGCTGTCCTGACCGAGCAGCAGTGAGCGGGAAGAAGAAGACAAGGCCATTTTGCAGAAAGGCCCTCCAGTCTTTTAAATCCCTACGAACAAGTCCCTAGTTCAGATTTATATCAATTAAAATACTTCCTTAAGTCCAATTGATTTGAGATTTTAAACATAGGTCCCTCAATATATTTCTGAGGCTTTGGGGGGTCCACTGGACCAGAACAAATAAAAATTATTTTAGAATAATTCTTCATTTGTTAATGCTTTCTATGCCTTAAATAATTATTTGGAACATTTCCAAATAAGATAATATTCCCAAATTTGTCCAAAATTATCTTTTATGATTCCCATCATGCTCATGAACTTATTTGATATGGGTTGCATAGAAAAGTTTAGAGTTTCTTCACAACCATGCTTGCAGGGTTTTGTTTGGCCTAATAATTTAAATTGAGTTGGTACCTTATTATTTCATGTACTACATAATTACACTATGGCTTAATATAATTTGCTAATTACTCTTTAAAATTAGTTATTTAAATATTATCCGTGGGGTGTTACAAATGTGAAGCCGTTGTCAACACCGATGTCCACTACAACGGCACTTGAACCCGACGAAGACTGTGAAGCTGTGGACCAAAGGGAATACTGGAGCATGATTGGCTCCCTCTTGCACCTGACGGCAACAAGACCCGACATACACATTGCGGTGTGTCTTTGTGCTCGCTTTCATGCTTCCCCGAGGGTGACTCATCGCAAAGCTGTCAAGCACATCTTCAGGTATCTTAAATACACCCTTGCGTTCAGTCTTTGGTACTCTACATCTTCATCTCTTGATCTTATCGGGTATTTGGATGCGGCCTTTGCTGATTATAGAACTGATAGAAAGAGCACTTCGGGTTCCTCTTTGGTATATTGGTCTTCTTGTAAGCTGTCTACCGTAGCCCAATCCACCACAGAAGCAGAGTATGTTGCTGCCGCTAGCTAAAGTTCTCAAATCCTATGGATGCTATCCACCCTGAAGGACTATCGGTTAGTGTTTAAGAGTGTTTCACTTATGTGTGATAACTCAAGTGCAATTTTCTTAGCCAAAAACCCAATTCTCCATGGTAAGGTCAAACACATCAATGTGAGATTTCACTTTTTGGGACACCATGTTGAGAGAGCAGACATTGAGCTCAAATACATTGACACTCGAAACCAATTCGCTGATATCGTTACCAGGCCTCTAGATGCTTCACGATTCTCTTTTCTTCGAGGGGAGCTTGGTGTTTGCTATCCTTATGGAATCATTTGAGGGGGAGTTGTCGCACTTTTGTATATATGTATCTTACCTTTTCGCGTTGCATCTCATATATAATATATGCATTGGTATATGAGCTTCACCTTTTATGACTTCCTTGCATTTTTCACTACTTTGATTAAGCTTGAGCTAGGTTGTGTGGATGTGATAGCAATCTCTCATGCTTAGATTTTCTTGATGGCCTGTTATAGACTCCTTTTGAGCAAAACTTGCTAATCTTAAAGGTGAACTTGGCTTTTTGTGAACCTTATGAACTAATCTTGCCAAAACTTGCTCACCATGTGGATAATTGCTTTCATCCTTGTCGAAACTTGTGTTGACGCTAATCTAGAGAATGTCTTGGCCATGGCACCTTTGTGTTTGCGAAATATGGCTTTGCAAATGTTTAGCTCATGATGAAACATTATGGGAACGTTTGTTCCTTTTGCTGCAAAGGCATGCTCATTTTTCTGCTTTTAATTTTCAATTATAGATATGTTGATCAAATGAAAATTGCTTCGAAGCCTCGGGGTGTTAGCCGTACCCAGTCGTGCGACCCTCTGCATGGATTAGAATTTACATAAAAATGCTAAATCCAAAAATTATGCTTTGAAGCCTCGGGGTGTTTGTCGTGCCCAGTCGTGCGACCCTCCGCACGGATTAGAAGTTACATGATGATCACTAATAGTAATGTATTTCTTCCTTTCTTATGAGTCTCTGTTGCATATGTGAGCGTTTGTAGACCTTATTTTGTACCAATGCTTGTTGCCCGGGTTGAGATTGAATCTGGCAAGTTTCTTTTGATTCACTTGATGCTTGTTTTGCCTTAGATGGGAGTACTTATACATATGGTAGCAGCTTTTCTCATGATGAGCAAATATGATTCTACCTAAGCTAGTTAATCGTTTTTGCTTAGCTTGTATAGCTCTTAGTGTTTATGCCATGCTATCTATTTTTTATCTTCGTGTGACAGTGAGCTCTTGCTTTTATACTTCATAGCTCTATGTTTATGATTATTATGGTAAAATTATTCCATTAAATTCAATCTTAGTGATCAATTCATTTTCCTAGTTGAGTAGCAACTATCGTTATTACTCTATTACTAAGCATAGCAGTAAAGTACCGAATCCTACCCATGACGTAAATACCAGTATCATGGGTCATTTGGGTGGTGTGCAAGTGGATTTCCAACCAATTCCTAACAACCTAATGCATCAATCAAAATAGACGCTAGCATTGATATACTGAAACTAGCAAAACTTTATAAAACGGCATATGCAAACTAGGGCTTGTCTTGGTCAACATTGGTATTAGCAACTACAACTTCTTGCTCGTCGGTATGTGGATCCTGCTGAAAATTTGGCTCTTGTTCCTGGTTCTCGTTACCTAGATATGAACAAGGTATCAACGCTACCGAAATATACCGTAACATGCAATAATATGGAAAATGCAAAATGCAGTAGTGTTAAGGTGAAAACATCATCACTAATATGTTCTCAAAGACATTCTTCAAAGAAACAAAATCTGTTTTTATCATTTTATGTGTAAAAGTCATTTTAATAGGGTTAATATAGTTTTTAGAATGAATAATTCATTTAATATAGTAAAACATTTTTTTGGACATGGGTGATTTATCATGTACAAGGGTATGTATAAACATCATTTTCACCATGGGGCAGCTCCTGGATATTAATATTTTATTTACTAGAATTTCTATAAGAAAAAGTGCTAAATAAAGCCTAGGACCTAAAATAATGCATATTTTGCCTAACCTAAAACCTGGGTGGTATATTATCATGAAACAACAGTGCATGCTAAAAATCAGAACTAAAATATATTCCTAGAATTTATAGTGATTTCTTTAGTATTTGAGCAAGATGATTAATTATTCAAAATTCTTGTATAGAGGCATCATTTTTTGAATTTTCCTTAATAGAGCAGATCAAAATGAATCTAACACAGATGGTTTTATCCCCATTTGGTTTGTATTCAATTTACTATTTTTTCAAAGTTAGTTAGCACTTTCTGCATTTTCTGGGTTTTTGTGGTTTTATTCCATTAACACGTCAGTGCTACACGAGCAGACACATCAGCGCCACACGACCACATGGACTGCCAATCGGCGCCAGGTGGGCTACCAGTCCGCACCGCCGGAGCCACGGCAAAGCTACCGGAGTCCTCGCCGCCGGCAGTTGCACGCGACGGTGGCTCTCCACAGGGGTACAAGAACGATGATCTCGGTGAGGTGCATCGGTTGGTGGTGGTCGTGAGGTCAGGTTCTCAACTGAGATGGCCAGGGTCGAGCAGCAGCAGAAATCGATGTTCGGCGGTGTCGCACAAATGGCTCGGTGCAGCAAACCGGCATCATCGCGAAGGCCGGCGTCTAGATGAGCCATGTCGGGGAAGACCGAAGCCTAGAGCTCATCATCGAGGCGGCTCAAATTTTTTCGGTGTCGGAGCAGCAGCGGGGAAACGAGAAAAAGCGACCTCCTCAAGACACAAATCAAATTGAGGTGGATCTGGATGGTCGTCGAGATGTCACGCGCGCGAGAGAGAGAGGAGATGGGATGTAGTAGTTCACCAGAGTTGGCTAATTCGACGTCGAAGCCGATGGAGCTCGCTGACAGTGCCGTCGGGGAGTTTCTCAAATTACTCACGGCTCAGGGCACAAACGTCGCCAAGGTTGCTTCGGGTGCTAGAGCGGAGGTGGAGCGGCCATTGGTGTTGGTGGCTCGGCTAGGGAGGCGCTAGAGCAGCAAGGTTCAAGTTCAAGCTCGAGCTTGGCAATGGCCGAAGGCAGGGGTGGAGAAGAACGAAAAATTGTCGGGGTTTAAAAGACCGAGAGGGGCTGTGTCGTGGTGGTCGATCGAGGGCGGTGTTACACGCACTGTTTTGGTTCTTGCCGGTGGCCGGGAGCGGCTGGGTGCAAGGAGGCCATGTGTTCCTTTGCTGCGGCCATTTTAGAGCGATTTTCTAGAGCACGGCAGCAGCGGGGCAGAGGGGAGTTGACATGGCAGGCAGGCGCAAAACAACGTGGCGCTACAATTGTGGCGCGAAGCAGAGAGACGGCTGAAAACATGGGCACGCGTGCGGTCCTGACCGAGCAGCAGCGAGCGGGAGGAAGAAGACAAGGCCATTTTGCAGAAAGGCCCTCCAGTCTTTTAAATCCCTGCAAACAAGTCCCTAGTTCTGATTTATACCAATTAAAATACTTCCTTAAGTCCAATTGATTTGAGATTTTAAACATAGGTCCCTCAAGATTTTTCTCAGGCTTTGGGGGGTCCACTGGTCAATGAATAAAAATTATTTTAGAATAATTCTTCATTTGTTAATGCTTTCTATGCTTTAATTAATTATTTGGAACAATTCCAAATAAGATAAAATTCCCAAATTTGGTCCAAAATTCTCTTTTATGATTCCCATCATGCTCATGAACTTATTTGATATGGGTTGCATAGAAAACTTTAGAGTTGCTTCACAACCATGCTTGTAGGGTTTTGTTTGGCCTCATAATTTAAATCAAGTTGGTACCTTATTATTTCATGTACTACTTAATTACACTATGGCTTAATATAATTTGCTAAGTATGGTTTAACATTAATTATTTAAAGATTATCCATGGGGTGTTACAAATGTGAAGCCGTTGTCAACACCGATGTCCACTACAACGGCATTTGACCCTGACGAAGACTGTGAAGCTGTGGACCAAAGGGAGTACTGGAGCATGATCGGCTCCCTTTTGTACCTGACAGCGACAAGACTTGACATACACTTTGCGGTGTGTCCTTGTGCTCGCTTTCAAGCTTCCCCAAGGGTGACTCATCGCAAAGCTGTCAAGCGCATCTTCAGGTAAATAAACCCTTGCGTTCGGTCTTTGGTACTCTGCAGCTTCATCTCTTGATCTTATCGGGAATCCGGATGTGGAATTTACTGACTGTAGAACTGATTGGAAGAGCACTTTGGGTACTTGCCATTTCTTAGGTTCCTCTTTGGTCTGTTGGTCTTCTCGTAAGCTGTCTACCGTAGCCCAATCCACCACAAAAACAGAGTATGTTGCTACCGCTAGCTGAAGTTCTCAAATCCTATGGATGTCATCCACCATGGAGGACTATAGCTTAGTGTTTAAGAGTGTTTCACTTATGTGTGATAACTCGAGTGCAATTTTCTTAGCCAAAAACCCAATTCTCCATGGTAAGGTCAAACACATCAATGTGAGATTTCACTTTCTGGATGACCATGTTGAGAGAGGAGACGTTGAGCTCAGATACATTAACACTCAAAACTAATTGGCTGATATCCTTACCAAGCCTCTAGACGCTTCACGATTCTCTTTTCTTTGGGGGGGGAGCTTGGTGTTTGCCATCCTTATGGAATCAAATTAGGGGGAGTTGTCGCACTTTTGTATATATGTATCTTACCTTTTCGCATTACATCTCATATGTAATATATGCATTGGTATATAAGCTTCACCTTTTATGACTTCCTTGCATTTTCCATTGCTATGATTAAGCTTGAGCTAGGTTGTGTGGATGTGATAGCAATCTCTCATGCTTAGATTTTAGATGGCCTGTTATAGACTCTTTTTGAGCAACTTGCTAATCTTAAAGGCGAACTTGGCTTTTTGTGAACCTTATGAACTAATCTTGCCAAAACCTGCTCACCATGTGGATAATTGCTTTCATCCTTGTCGAAACTTGTGTTGAGGCAAGTCTAGAGGATGTCTTGGCCATGACACCTTTATGTTTGCGAAATGTGGCTTTGCAAGTGTTTAGCTCATGATGGAACATTGTGGGAACGTTTGTTCCTTTTGCTGCAAAGGCATGCTCATTTTTCTGCTTTTAATTTGCAAGATAAGTTGATCAAATAAAAATTGCTTTGAAGCCTCGGGGTGTTTATCATACCCAGTCATGCGACCCTCTGCATGGATTAGAAGTTACATAAAAATGCTAAATCCAAAAATTGTGCTTCGAAGCCTCGGGGTGTTTTTCATGCCCAGTCGTGCAACCCTCCGCATGGATTAGAAGTTGCATGAGGATCACTAATAATAATGTCTTTCTTCCTTTCTTATGAGTCTCTATTTCATATGTGAGTGTTTGTAGAGCTTATTTTATGCGAATGCTTGTTGTCCGGGTTGAGATTGAGACTGGCTAGTTTCTTTTGATTCACTTGATGCTTGTTTTGCCTTGGATGGGAGTACTTATACAAGTGGTCGCAGCTTTTCTCATGATGAGCAAATATGATTCTACCTAAGCTAGTTAATCTTTTTTGCTTGGCTAGTATAGCTCTTGGTGTTTATGCCATGCTATCTATTTTTGATCTTCGTGTGACTGTGAGGTCTTGCTTATACACTTCATAGCTCTATGTTTATGATTATCATGGTTAAATGCTTGTTGGCATAGTTGTTGAAGCTGCTTATGTTTGCATTTCCATCCATTGCATGCTTGCTCTTTTGCTTCTTTGATGAGTTCATTGCCAAAGGGGGAGAAAATATTGGGTCATGCACAAATAATGCTAAGAAACTTAAAATGATCCATTTTGCATTACATGTTACCTACCACAAGTTGAGGGGGGGGGCATATCATGTCCTTGAGTGTTTTCATGCATTTTTCACAATCTTTGCAATCTTTGTGTTGTCAAGTGGCTTTCTTTGTCAACTCTTGGTTTTGTGATCCCTCTTATGTGGATGGTTACTTTTCACCTTTTCTTTGGGTTTGAGCCATTTGGATGTGCTTATTCAGTTTCGCAATTCAATCTCTAATCTTTATGCTTCTGGTGTTGTCAATGTACTCATCAAGGGAGAGATTGAGAAACCATGTTCATATGTGCCATGGTTTGCAATATGTGATGAGTAATTGACATTGATTGATTTGGTGTTTGAGTTGAAATGCAAGAATTTAGGGATTGCATGAGGTTGTGCATTGTAATAGTTATGATTAACCGGAGTTAGTGAAGATATTGGAGAAGTTGCAGGAGAAGAAAATGTGTTTGCTTGTCTCATGATGTATAGGTCAATGGACTCAAACATGGCAGTCAATGGCAAGAGGATCGGGCACAAGTAGGGGAATTGGGGCCAGACAATCAGGTGGCCGGATGATCCACACCATACACATGGAGAGGCGAGAAGCACGGATGATTTCGCGGTTGAGCCTCAAAACCGTAGAGGGGATGAAGACGGCGTGTTGACCAAATCAGGGCGAACGGGATGCCGGTGCAAGTGACAAGGGGGCCTAATGGAGCGGGACCTGGAGAAACTTGCCGGTGGTCAGGATCGTGAGACAAGGTGACACACGTCGACATAGAGAAGTCGTGCTTTGAAAAGTATGCAAGGAGGTTTCCCGGTTGGGGCCTCAAAACCGGTTGTAGTGATTAGTGGTGCACGTGGCACCATCATGGAGCTTGGATCAAGGCGAAGCAAAGACATGAAGGGTCCGAGGGCGTTCGAGTGACGAGAAAAGAGTTGGACAAGTTTGCCCTTGGTGGTAGGTGGCTATGTATTGTAGGTCAAGGGTAGAGTGGTCTTTAGGACAACCCTTAGGCCTATATAAGGAAAGGTAGGGCTGGTGGGAGAGGGTGCCTCTTCCCATTAGCCCTGTGTTAGGTTTTCATTCCATAGAGCTAGGAGAGTGCTTCAAGTTGTAGTGGAGAGGAGAGGGTGTGTGAGAGACATCTCTTTCTCTTCCAAAGAGTTGGAGGAAGAGGGTGGCTTCCTAACCATGTATCCATGTATCTTGACTTGATGAATCCCACAATGAGATTCAAATTCATGCTCAAGTTCTTCCTCTCTCCCGACATCCCAAATTTCTCTTTTTCTCTATTTTTGGAGCTATTTTCGTGGGAATTTTATATCTCATTTTTGGGTGAGTTTTGGAATGCATTTCTTCGGGGGTCTTTGTGCTATGATGAGCTAGGACAATCCTATATGGGTCCTTGACCGAATCAAAAGATCTAGCACCCTCGATTTTATGGATTTCTCAAGTTTCCCCTTTTTGGTGTTCTTGGCACAAGATCTGAAATTCATGATGATTCCTTGTGCTATTTGATTGTATCTCTTTAGAGGTGAGTCGTGATATCTCGTGGATGATCTGGTCCAAATTTCATGATTTTTGGAGCTTATTTGATAGGGTTTTGGTAATTTTCTTTCTAGAACAGAGCTGTTGTTCTGTCTAGGATAGAACTTCCGTCGCCAGTACAGAACTTCCGTCACCATGATGGAACATTCATCAAGGACCACGGAACTTCCGTGAGTGACAAAACTTCCATCGCCTGCAACTTCCACAAGTGACAGAACTTCCGTCGTGGACTTCTAAACTTTCGTCAGGCACTACGGAACTTCTGTCAAGCTCCAGAATTGCGTTTTCTTGGATCTTATTTGTTCCTCTTTTGACCCCCTTAAGCTTCCGCTATGTATCCTATTGCTTTAAATCATTCCTAGGGTTAGCACATCACAAGTTGGTGTGTGTGACCTTGGTGATTTGCCTAGAGGAAGGTTTAGATGTAGTTAGGACATAGGCCAAGTTCTTGAGAAGAATTTTAATTGGCTCCCATTCACCCCCCCCCCCTCTGGTTGCCTTCTCGGTCCTTCAAGGGCCCAATGAGGTCTAACTCTTCAAGGTCTACCATACCAACAAGAAAAATGGCATTAATCCTGTGGAAAAAGAAGCAGTTGTATGGCTCGTTACAACCATATATGCTTCTTTATATGTCTTGCCAAAGATGTCCATTGCAATTGTCCCTTTGCTCATTTCATTTTTAGTCTTTGACACTGTCAATAAACTATTTTCCTTTCTAATTTACAGTTTTCTATGGAGACTAAGCAGGCAGAGGCTCCTGTTGATGGGGAGTCAGCACTGCATAGTTCTAAGGTTGTCTTGAAGGTTCTATTCTAGAGCAGCTGCACCAGCACATTTCTGAGAAATATCGGTATATCTCTGAACCCTCAAGAGACAAAGGCTGAGCGGGAACTTCGTGAACAACTTGTACTGAAGAAGAAGGCTGAAGCTTTTGATGAAAAGCTGGAGAAGGCACAATAGGAGTTCAAGGAGTATAATAAGGGGGCAAAAGAGAACAATGGTCTCCTTTGGCAAATCCTCAATTTGAGTGCTGCTGGTAACTCCCCTCAACCTATAGTTGCTCCATGATCATTTGTTGGATTGTTGAACCTACCAGAAACTTAAGTTCTATGGTTATCTGTGATTAAACCGGATGCATTCTGATGCATCAAGTGTGTATGTGATTCTGTGATGGGTGAACACTGAAATGTGTATGTGATTTTGATGCATCATCAAATGATGCTCATGTGATTATGTTGATGTTTCTTTCTGAAATTCTATTGAAGGAAATGGTGTTGTTTCTGTCAATTAGAGAGTTAAAATATAGCCCTTTGTGAAATATGTCCAAGGAGACAAGTGGCTCTCTATGAAGGAGACCATGGTGCTCTTGAAAGGCGACACATGGCGCTGTGTGGAGATGACAGGTCGCACCATATAAAGACGACACGTGGTTGGTGCCACGGAGACTTGTCACGTCATCTACCAGCATGGCCAATGTCACGTAGGCTTGCCATGTCAAGGCCACGGTGGCGTGGAGCCTGTTCAATGACGTATTTTTGCGGCATCAAATCAGTTTTGTGACGTGGAAATATTTCATCGTAAAAGGGTGGTCTTCTGTGATGAATGTGACAATTCATCACCTTAGGTCTTCCATGATGGCAGGTCTATGATGAATCCAAATTTGTCATGAAAAACCTTCTATGATGAAATTTTGCTCTCTTCTGACAAAATTGGAACACAATTGGTGTGCACATTTCTACTAGTGGTCACGTCATATGATCTGGGATTTAAAACGACCACTCTAAACTCTTTCTTGTCTGAAAAAGCCCACCGCATCACGACTACCCGCAAATCCCTCTTTTCATGAAACATCTATCCTTGACAAACATTAATGGCATCATACTTCCATGATGAATTGTGCCCATCGTTGATTGTCATGTTCTCCATGCAAATCCAGTCATGAAGCTCTTCATAGTTGATGCCCCAAGAACCATTTCTATCCACAAATATATGAAACTCTTGGTCATCCCACTCCATCGCATCTACATCTACCTCATTGTCCACCCTCGAGTCAGCTATCATCGTGGCACAGCTTTCTTCGAGACTTTTCTGATCGACAGTGCCGTGTGGAGCACTAGTCATCTCCGCATGGACACTATGGTACAAGGCACCGATGTCTTCACTCATGGGGATGTAAATTTCAAGAACCACTTCATTTGGCTCGGGGTTGAAGGTCGATGCACCAATACTTTGCCATGGCACAAGTAAAACATGGCTAAAGTGTCGTTGCAAGTCCATTGATACAATTCGCTTTCAATGTTTACTGCTTCTTAGCACTACGAGTTCCCATTTCCATGACCTATCAATTTTTTTAGAATCAAAGCTTTCACTAACAACCGATAATCATAAGGATTCACATATAACAAAGCATGCCACCACCCATACACATTGCCATGTGGCATCTCCAACGGCTCAGTCAATAGACCATCCATATACTGAAAATTACTCAGGTCTACCCCGTAATGAAAGTACTATCGATGCCCTTCTCCATTAAAAGCTAACAAAATCAATGAACCTAAAATCCCTGATTATGAAAGATTATATATCTTAATACAAATGTCAAATATTACTTACAACAACAAAATTTTCTTTTCAACTATAGGCAATACTCATTCTTATTTGTACCACTTATTCCTATTGTAATCTACAAAACAATACCTAACCTACAACAAATGTACCAAACAATTCTCTATATAACACTTATATGAAACATCCAAAAACAAACTATTTACAAAAATCTATAAATTACTAGTTCTAGAAGTTTACGTCCAAAATAATTGAACTAAAATGAAAAAAAGAGCAGAAAACCTGACCTAAACGGATATCGGTGGCAACTGCGCACCCACGCCCCACCTCCCCTGCTGCCGCCTAGTCCCCACGCATCCACTCTTCAAAGCACTTTGCCTCTCTCTATCGGTGGACAACGGATGGCGCATGTCACGGGCGGTATATGGGGCACTAATCGGTCGGTGTTTAACCGACAAGTCATAGTCCTGTCGGAGACTCGATCCCACCAAGAACCTTCACGAAGCGGACATGGAATAGGGGGCCAGTTAATCGGTTATTGCATAACCGATTTCTACTTGTTGGTAGGTATATAACAAACTAGAGGCTAGTCGATCGATCCATGACCGGCTGGCCTCTATTTCTATAATTTCAATGAATCATGCCCAGAACCGTAATTCTTTTTTAAAATAATATCATATAAAAAACAAGAGTATCATTTGAGGAACATGCTTTTATTACCAAAATCTTTTGAAAACCTTCGGATAGAAAGTGGAACAAGGAATGAGTGATTGCTGACCTACAAAACCATTCTATCTCCCAACCGCCCAAGACAAGGAGAAGCCAAGAAGCCCCATAAGGAGTAAGGTAAAAAAGGTAAAAAGGTTGAGTTACCATTGCCATCTTATTCAACTCTTGGTAAAGTATTCTATTGTGCACTTGGTACTATTGAGAAGTAGGTTATTGCAGTAATTCATGGTCAACAACTTATGTTTTATCTTTGCTTTTAGCTTGGGGGAGCTTGTTGACGGTCGTTAAGTATCACTTTTGACCATCAATATTCTCATAAATAAAGGAGGACTAAGCATTCTATACACCCAAGTTGTTTAAAAATAATGGAGTTCCACTTGTCCTTGTAGAACTATGTACATGCAGGGAATTATCACAAAAGAGAGGAGAAACACGCCCACATGGCAAAGAAATACAACTCTGACCAATCATGGCTCACAAACAAAGATTCCCATAAATCAAATGGCCCACAAACAATACCGAACCGACATACTAGAAGGCCTAACACATGAAAGGGTCTTGTACAGGTTAGGACGGGAGTTACCGACCTCAGAACTACCTTTGGCACCAATAAATAGAAGGGTGTGGCCTTACTCCTTAAAACACACCAAGAAACAATTCCTCTCTTGTATGTCGAGTAGTTCTTTAGTTGTAGTGGTATTAGGCTTAGGATAGAGCTATCTTCAGTTCCCTAACTCCTCTTGGAGATATTGGTATGGCTCTTGTATCTTTCTATCTTTGTAAGACTTTGTGCTTTACAGTATTTATATTATTCTTATCTTCTTCATATACTTGGGTTATGCACATATACTTGGGTTATGCATTTCTTGTTTGGTTGTGTGCCCCATGTATGTGTATGATCTATACTAGTATTCTTCTCTTATAGTTGTGTTTGAGTTAGGTGTTCCTTGTTTGGTTGCATGTCTCATTCATGTGCTTGGTCCTTATGCTTGCGAGATGGTTATGTGTTCTTACTATACTATTATGTATATCTAGGTGCTAATGGAGAAGAACTCACCCCATATGGATCGTTGTATACCTTCGAAACCCAACCCCATCCAAACTTTTGTTGTCTCCACCCGCCACGGCCCGCCCCACCCCATGAGCGCTGGTGAACCCATCCCAATCCACTAATGGGTTAAACCCATATGGGTTTTCCATGGTTATAGCCATGGGTGCTAGCATGAGCGGCAACAGCTCACAATTGGCGACTTGTCTATGCGTGTGGCGCGGGCTACAACAGGTGCTATTACAAGCACATGGGCAATCGCTCTATACTTGGTCGTTGGCGGCATGAGCGCAACACCTTGCTTGGTTCCTCATTGCCTTTCTTGCTCATGATGCAATTTTTTTCCATGGCTAGTCATTGCCTGCTATGCCTGCTACATGAGGGAATAAGTAAGAAGAAAGGTAAGGTGTAAGTGGACCATGGGTCATATAAGTATTCTTATCAAAAGATGTTGAGGCCCAAAAGTGAAATGTCTAGGAAGCCACCTCGGCCCCTGATGTCTTTCATCTTCCTCAAAAGGAAGACTCTGTTTCTCTATCTTCCAACTACTATGGCACACACTGCTCTAGATCCGATGCAGACAAAGACAACAAATTTCACCATTCTCATGCAAAATGGAATCCCCATGCCAACTTGAAGCTTGTGTATGTTTTTTTCATTCAATTAATCATAAACACCATCTTCTAGAATCTGCATGCAGACACCTGCAATGAAATCGACATTTGAAATGACAGTGGGAAATTAGAGCTTCATTTCATCATCGATAGTGGAGTAATTGATCAGCCACCGACTTGCCACCCTGATGAACTAGGGTATTACTCCACCACTCATCGTCTTTGGGTTAACCATGGGCGAGTATCCGTGTGCGAACCCATAGGTTAAACCCATGGCAATCCGCTCATTCCAACCTGCTTTTTTGCTCTATCCAACCCAACCCGAGAGACATAAAAACCCACATCGTCTTCCCAAATATAACCCACACCTCAACCCAACCCAAAAAAAGTTGTTTAAACCCAACCCATTTGCAGGTCACTACGAGAAAGAAAGTCTACCATTTCAAATGACTATATTGTATATATGAATGAAGACTTGTACAACATGTGTAAAGAGGATGATCTAATAACATATAAGGGAGACATGATGAGCAAAAACTCCATTATGTGGCGAAGCTACTGAGGATGAGCTAAGGTCTATGAGTTATAATGACGTTTGGGACTTAGTACAAATTCCTACCAGAGCCAAGAAGGTAGGTTGTAAATAGGTCTACAAAATGAAATATGACTCCAAAGGGAAAATCGAACTACTCAAGGCAAGACTTGTCGCTAAAAGCTTCACACAAAGAGAGGGGATTGATTACACTAAGACTTTCTCTCCCATCTCAAAGAAGGATTCATTCAGAATTGTGATGGCACATGTGGCTCATTCTGATTTTGAGTTGCATCAGATGAATGTTAAAACTGCATTACTTAATGGTGAATTGCATGAAGATGTATATATGGTTCAACCGGAAGGTTTTGCTATTCAAGGCAAGGAACACGTGGAATGCTAGCTAAAAAAATCCATCTATGGACTAAAACAATCATCTAGGCAATACTATCTCAAGTTTGATGAAGTAATTAAGAAATTTGGCTTCATCAATAATCAAGTGGACAATTGCATATACGATAAGACCAAGGGGGGTATGATCATCATCCTAGTGTTGTATATGGATGACATCCTTTTTGGCAACAATGATAAGAATTTGTGGCATGAGACAAAGCAAGTCCTTTCAAATAACATTGATATGAAGGATCCTGGTGATGCCTCTTATATTTTGGGTATCAAAATACACCAGGATAGGTCCAAATGTATGTTAGGACTTTCTCAAAAGGCATATATTAAAAAAGTGCATGAGAGATATAATATGTCCAAATGTTCAGCTAGGGCTGCCCCCGTAGTCATGGCCGATAAATTTGGACCATTTTAATGTCCAAGGAATCAAGTAGAGATCGATCAAATGAAGTTGATTCCTTATACTTCAGCTATATGAAGCATTATGTATGCTCAAGTATGCACACACCCTTACTTGGCTTTTATTACCGGGTTGCTTAGCAGATTTTAGTCTAATCCAGGAACATATCAGTGGAAGGCCGTTAAGAAAGTCTTACGATTTATGCAAGACACCAAACATTACATCCTCACATATAAGAGATCTGATAATTTTAAAATGATTGGTTATTCAGATTCTGACTTTGTGGGATGTGAAGAAACAAGAAGATCCAAATCAGGTTATATCTTCACACTCGCAAAATAGAGCCATATCATGGAAAAGCTCTAAACATACACTTACAACAGCTTCAATGATGCAAACTAAATTTGTGGCATGTTATGAGGCCGTTGGGCAAGCCATGTTGCTAAAAAATTTTGTACCCAGACTAAAGGTGGTTGACATCATATCTAAACCACTTAAGTTATATTGCAATAACAAGGCCGTAATTTTCTTTGCCAACAACAACAAGTAACGTGATGCTGCCAAACACATTGACATAAAGTACCTTGTTGTGAAAAAAGAGTTCACAATCACATAATTAATTTAGAGCATATAAGTACTATACAAATGCTTGTGGATCTGTAAATGAAAGGCTTACCACCTAATAAATTCCAAGAACATGTAGTCATTATGGGTTTACTGGAGAGTCTGTGATTGTGGATATAAGAGCGTATCAAGATAGGTTGGTACATAGTGGGTACGTGAGCCACTGTTACTCATTATCTCTTTGTGCTAATTTTATTGAGACTGGATTTATGATAGCCTGATGATCAAAGGGGGGAATGTCGGGAGGTGACGTGTAAGGAAAATAAAAGGAAAAAAGTGTTCATTATTTGAAAACAAATAATAAGGAAAATTAACATATTAACAGAAAAAATGTCTAACTAATTCCTAACCCTAAGTGCCATGATAGGAGGCACAACCAACTCATGGTTGTGGCTCCAGGTTACCCAGCGACATATAAAAATAGTGTTGTCTGGCTCCATGTTGATTCAACCAACGTTGTCTTCCTGTGACCCTTTCTCCCTGATATTCCTGATCAAAACAGGTGTTGGATCGACTTGAAGAACGCCGCCGTCCATTGTCTCCAACACCGATGCCGACGAGGACACCAGTGGTCGGACAGTGCTGCTAGCGCTCTAAAGGTTGGCGCTATCCCCAAGCAAAATTGACTACACCAAGCTGTTGCGCACACCGTCGTCGCTCCTTCACCCTCTCCAATGGCTCCCAACAATCCAGATTACCATCACTCATGCTGCCGCATCAAGGCTCTATGTGTTCATGATCCAGACCAGGTGGGCGCCTCCCTCATGGCGATGACGGTGTTAGCCACGCCATACATTTTCGACATCCCGTGCTATGCTGGCATCTTTGATGACATTCACCCGGCCATTGCGTGGGATGAGGAGGTCGTAGCACCGAAGGAAACTATTGAGTGGGTTGCCGCACCACGCACATGGTAGCTCAACTGAGGCCTAATCTTCTTCAACAAACATGTATATCTCTGTTTTCTTCGTCAAAGCTACTGCCCCGGCTATTTCATGCGGTGCAAAAGGCCGTGGCCAAGGATGGCTTACCAGTAGTCTTCCTTCTTACTATAGGAGACGTCTACCACCATAGTGGAGCATGTGGAGGTACAGTTCAGTGATGTCGTGGGCTTGTGAGTTTCTCATTGTCCGGGATGTTCGCTATGCTATATGGAGAGAGCCGCCACCACCTCCATACGGTCATGCTCAACTACCCCATGCACTACGGCACCTTGCTCGACTTGGTGACTGTGTTCCTGCACAAGTGCGAAGGATTTCTTGATGTGATGGATGTACTACTTCCCACCAATGGCACATTATTTCATCACGAGTTCGAGCAATCACTGGCGGAGGAGATGGGGCCGCTCATTGACATCGGTCTACATCTTCTTCTACTGAAAGAGGCTATACCACGTCCTAGAAGCTTGAGCCTGCCCATTTGCAAAATCTATACCCGTCAAACTTTGCTACATGTTCGCCTTCATGTGTGGATGACTTTGAAAATTGGTACGCCAATTAATATGCTAAGGGAAAGGTGCTGGCCATGTACCATCACTAGGAGGCACGGGAAGTGTGGGGCTTGGCGCTGCTTTCTATAGTGGCTAGGAAATTTAGTCCATGTAATTTAGGAATAAAATATTGATTGCAAGAGAATAATTTTGACATAAGAGATTAGGTCGATTAGAATTTTATCTTGAGTTTGAGTAGTAGTCAAGTAAAGAGATTGGATTCAAGTAACCCCCATATATATATATATATATATATATATATATATAGGGGAGGGGGGGAGGACCCTAGTGAATTCAAAATAATGAAGGAGAAATTCAAAAATCTTTCATTCACTCTCTCTCTCTCTCTCACTCATACACCATAGGCGGCACCCTCTGTGCCGCCAATGTAGTCAAGCATAGGCGCCACCACCGCCTTGCGCTCCTCCTCTTCTGCCCTGCTTGTCGGAGATAACTAGGCTCATACCATGGAGCTATATAATTTCCTCATATAAATGTGGGTGTAATAGATCTAATTAAAAAATATATTAAAGGGTTTTATCCCAAAACTCTCTCTCTCTCTCTCTATGTCCCAGTGTGCTGCCCCCTCCTCCCTCTCCCTCTCTATGCCACGTAGTCTCGCTGCCTTGCACCCTAGCCGCCGCCCCTCCCTAGGCACCATTCTTGGTGGCGCCGGCGCTATCACTGCTGCCGTCCTCATCCGAGTTAAGGCAGCCTAATAAAAGTGTAACTTTTTGCCGAGAAAAAAAAAAAGCAATACTCTATGATCAAGACTAATTACGAGTCAACTGCAAGAACATCAGAAAAGTATACGTGTCGCAACCGAAAAAAGAACAACCTCGTCACATATATGAAGAAATTTATTGCAAAGTAAATGTTGTTGCAGAACAACTAATTGAAGATCAAGGTGGCGAAGAGGCAGACTGCATACCAATCCGTAGCCCGTTAAGTCCAAAAAACTATTGACCACAACAAAGAAAATCAAGAAGGCGTGGTGCTTGAAGGAAGTGAATTTATATACTTGTAAAAGAGATTACAATGTTCGTACAAGTAGATAAAGATAATTCCAAGTGCTCTATCGAGAAGTGCTTCGGTGAAGCTTTTTCTAAGTCTGCACAAATCTCAAAGCAACAATTAACTAATTATTACGTCAATTATTATGATTAATCTAATCATGTTGCCGGCTCAAGGCCCGTCCCTGCCGGCCTGTCCCATCCCAATTCCCAATCTGATTCTTGGAGTGAAAACGGCGGCTGGCAGCAACCTCTGTCGGTGTCGATCAATTATTAGGATCAATCTAATCACATTCACATGTCACCGATCTTCAGTGAAATAAACATATTCAGCGCTGCTGATTAGCTCCGTGCGGCCATGAGAAACACTCAATTCTAGATTCATGCTTGTTTCGCTGACATCTTGTGCTGACGGCTGCAACTTCTACGTCTTGCGGCGGCTCTTTTTCTTGCACCGATTACAACAACAACAACAACAATCATTGCTCCTGGTTTCATGCATCTCACCTCCTTGCTTCTTGTTGTCGACTGAGTGCCAATGACAATGGCTCATCGTCCGTCGCATGTATAGATGTGTGGAAGGATCTTGGCCTCCCAGAGAGGAACAGAGCTATTCGATGCTAGGAGAACGATTTAGACAACGACGCCGACGTGGTTGCAGGCAGCGCCATTTCAACTTCAAGAATCAGATTGGGATTTGGGATGGGATAGGGCCGGGCCTTGAGCCAGTAACATGATTAGATTGATCCTAATAACTAACGTAATAATTAGTTAATTATTACTTTGAGATTTGTGCAAACATAAAAAGAGCTCCACCGAAACATTTCTCCTATCTATTGCATGTTATAGTCAAATTTCATGAGCAGTTAGTATTTCCTCAAATCATACAGTGCATGCTTAAGCGACTAAACAACAAATCAATTTCTCCATGCACTTGGACACTGAAGAATGCACCATCGTCCAAGGATAAGCCCGCGGCCATCATCCGTTGTGAATCCTAGCATGAACGCACCAACTGCCAAAGCAAGCATGGAAGGAGGCAAATCTCATACGCATGTTTGCCACCATCTATAGAGGTGAGGGACGGATCCAGTAAGGCCGAAAGAGGCCCCGCCTCTCACTCTCGGCTCCCACTAATGTCCAATTGTCCACTACCTCCAAGAACATTAAAGTTACCCATGCACCGTTTATTTCTACGTCTATATACCACTATTTCCCAGTGCATGCAGGGATTATTGAAAGTGAAAAAACTCAACGTAAGTGTACGTACTTAACTGTCCGTCAAAAGCTAAGGCAGTACACAGGAAGAAATTAAACAACGGGTCCAATATTTGAGAAAACAGCTTTTAGAAACTGGAGGTCCCCATTATACTCTCGTTTCTAGAAACGAGTTTTTGATGTTTCTAAGAAACCAAGAATTTAGCTTGGCCCAACTAAAATTCGAAAAAGGAAGTATACAGGTTCGAATCTTTAACATCGGAGTAGTTCATGTATCTTTTCCACTGCATGCTAATTTCGAATAAAAATTTGAATGTCGAATGTACAAATATATTTTGGGCAAGCAAGATAAATTCTAAAAAATACTGTCCGGAATCTACAGCAGTACCGAATGTCAAATTAAACTCAGTTACAGGCAAAATTATGAACCCTGCAGATTCAGTGTTGACCGAACAGGTTTCTCAAAAAAAAAAAAAGACCACACAACAGATAAAGTAAATATGTTATTCTTATAGGTTTCTTCATTACGTATTGTACGATTGGATTGGAAGAGCCGGAACACGTACGACCGCAGTGCTATCACCGGGAGCAGAAGCAGTTGCAGCTCACGACTTAGCTTTGTAGGCTTCGGGAGCTTTGCTTTCACCATCGTAGATAACATATCAAAGTTTGCAGAGAACTGCTAACCACAGAAACTGCGTTGGTTACTCGATGCTCACTAGCAGCCACAGTAGCGTGTGGGATAACGCTGGCTCCCTTGCCAGTGTTGTGTGTATATAAGCATGTCTGGTTTACGTTTGCATAACAAGAAGGCAAAGCCAGTCGCGTGACCTAACTATATCGGAAAGGCGGGGCTGTTAGTTGTAGCCTGGAGCTGATCACATGGAACTTGCTGGGACATGGAGGAAGGTTATGCCTTTCATGGCAATGATCTTCCTCCAGTTCGGCTACGCCGGGATGCTGCTAGTCTCCGTCGCGTCGCTGCGGCAGGGCATGAGCCACTACGTGCTTGTCGTCTATCGGAATGGGGTCGCTGCCATCGTCATGGCGCCATTTGCGCTCTGGTTTGAGAGGTGGTTGATCCATCCACCGTTTCCTTGTCAATCTATACCATATTGGACAATATGTACTTGCTTGCAGCATTTCGTTATGCATGTTCCAGTCATTATTTCTTAAATATATCTTCTTCTGTGAAACATAATGGTTCAGTGGAAAGGTACCCAAGATGTTTATTGGTGGCTCTGGTTTGGTAGTTTAATTTATTTGTTTATACCGTATTAGTCTTTGGGTTTTATTTCAAGTTCGTTAAGCTATATGTAGCTTTATGATCACACTAGTTGATACTTTCCTCAGCGCAACATCTAACATGTCGTGTTTTGCATTTTGTCAAGTTTACTAATTGTTCGTTATACCACTTCCAAAGCAAAAGATGCTACCCTTTCTTGCTAAGTACAGTTAAATATCTCACCTAGTACCATACTCAAAGTACAAGATCTTCGAATAAAGCATACCTGTAATTGCCCTTTTAAAAACTCATTGAAGAAGTCAGATTATTTTAATATTTGGACTCGTTCAAATGCCGGAATGTTTAAATTCAGGATTTTGAGAACACCATTGAATTTCAATTATGCACAGTACAATATCTATTTTGTTCATTTTTCTTTTGTATTTTTGTTATCTGTTTCTGTTTATTGGTTGACACGGTCTCGCTTATAATGTGCCATAATAGGTCCAGAATGGTATTGAGAAGCCAATAATGGCATTCAATAGGTATGCAAAACGGAACATGATATTATAATTAATAGAATTATTAATGTGATTAGTGCTGTGTTACAGGGACATTACAGAATCTTAAATTTTTGATTAACTTTAACACATTTAAATAATTAGTATTTTGCAGCCTTTCTTTTATAATGATAATAAAAATGTGTTCTCGCAAAACAATTTAAACCACAGCAGTAAGTGCATTTATTGATGCTGATAAGATCATTTTTCTTTTTTGCGATAAGATCATGCTTTGATAACCATGTAAATTAAGGTAAAAAATAAAATTTAGAAAAACAGAAGCCTTTGGATATTACTATACGAGAAAAAAAGAAGTTTGCAATACTCTGTCTCTAAATTAAACCGACTTTATTTTGACAGTCAACTGTCTCTAAATTTTGTTGATAGGAAAACAAGGCCCAAAATGACCATCTCGGTGTTCCTGAAGATCGTTGCACTGGGATTACTCGAGTAATGTTGCAATCAAAACACATTTTGTAATTTCTATGTTTTTGGAATTAACGGACCCTTACTGTTATTTTTTTAAATCGTAAAGGCCTGTGCTTGATCAAAACTTCTTCTACATGGGAGCCAACAACACGTCTGCAAGCTTCTCATCTGCACTCACGAACATATTGCCGGCTGTCACTTTTGTAAATGCCATCATACTCAGGTGAACCTCACTTTTTCTTGTCTTTATTCTTTAGCTCTTCAAGTGTGTGTTGTTTATGCAGTTCGCCCTAATGTTTCAGGAATAAATAAACAAGTTAACAACATACCTCCGAATTTGTCTCTTGACTCATAAAAAGAAATTGAAAAATAATCGTTGCTGCCGCATGAGCTTTCTATTTGTCAATTGACCTTAATCTGGAAAAAAGTCGTGTACCAAGGTGAACATTTGAGCTTTTGATTATTAAGACACCAAAACATTTAGCTCTGTCTGTTTTATTGACCATTTTAAAAAGACTATGACATGCACTTTTGTTACTCCCGTATATATTTCGAGCATACTATTTTAATTATAGTTTATGAAAAGATCCGTGCTATTTCAAAGTCTCTGATTTCAAGATCCACTTGACAATTAAGGATGGAGAGAATAAAGATAAAGGAGCGGCGGAGCCTGGCTAAGATTGCTGGCACGGCCATAACAGTTTGTGGTGCCCTGCTTATGATACTCGTCAAGGGACCCATCGTCATGTTCCCGTGGTCCAAGCATGTCAGCCAGGCCGTCTCCGACAGCAGTGTTCACAACAGCGGCCACTGGCTTCTGGGCATCATTATGATCCTGTTAAGCTGCTTCAGCTGGTCTGGCTTCTTCATACTCCAAGTAATAAACTGCTGGCTCGGATGCTAGACAGTAATGTTATTTTTATTGTAGAGACAGTATAGTGCAAAGAATGCAACTGATGGCCCCGGTTTGCATACCTGTTTTTCTCTCTTGCTTGAAGGTTGTGTTTACAATTTACTAAATTAGCTGAAATGTTTACAGTCACACACGTTGAAGAGCTACCCAACAGAGCTCTCCTTGACCACACTCATATGCGCACTGGGCGCTGCACAGAGCGCTGCGGTCGCCCTAGTCATGGAGCATGACATGAAGGCTTGGTCAATAGGGTTTGACATGAGGCTTTTCACGGCTGTTTATTCTGTAAGTAGTAATAAGGTGGTCGATTTTGAGCTTTACAGCTATATCACATTCGAAATGACCAGACTATGGACTTTTGCTTATTTTTTCGCAGGGCGTAATGTGTTCAGGGGTTGCGTACTACGTGCAGGGGATAGTGATCAAAGAGAGGGGGCCAGTTTTCGTTACTGCTTTCAGCCCCCTCTGCATGATCATAGTGACTATACTAGGATCCGTCATTCTTTCTGAGGTCATCAAGTTGGGAAGGTAGTACACTTCTTCTCGGGGATTAATTAATAATTCTCTTGTCAACGATGATTAACTTTAATAATGCACCGAAAGAACATTATGTAATCTTTGTTCCGTTGCTTATGTAGGTTGATTGGGGCTATAATTATTGTTGTGGGCCTCTACGCTCTGATCTGGGGTAAGAACACGGACCACGTAAATCAAATTGACAAGGAAAACAATTTCGACAAACAAAAACAGGCGTTTGAGCTACCATTATCATGTGCGGACACGAACAAATCGAAAAATCATGGAAATTCAGTAGCCACTAAAGCAGCAAAAGTTGAGGGAATAATCTAAGGGAGCATGCTGACTTCGGTCAATTTGTGTTTGTCTCCCAATGTTTACTGTAATTTTTCCCCGTGACCATTAATATCCCCATATGTCTCAGGCTGGCCAGTAGCCTACTACCATCGTCCAATAGCTGTGCAAGATGTAATCTTTGTGTATCTCTGATTCTACGCATTCATAGAGTTGTCAAATAAAATTACTAAGGGACAATTGCGTGGGTGACTCACCTCGGTTTTTTCGTTTTACATGGTTGACACTGTTTTTTTCAATCTGAAGTCACCGTATTACCTTGTTTTTAAACTGTCGTCAGTGCCAACATCTTTTGGCCCTTAAAAATGACAAAAATAAATGAAAAATGAAAGGGCAGGACAAAAGACTATTTTGCTCTCTAGTAATCTGTATAACTCTCTGTGTCTCGAGCAGCACTTGCGATTGGGGTCCCCTTCCGATTCCCTTCCCTGTCTCGACTCTAACCCGATCTCTGTTCGGCGGCGCACGGGAGCAGCGGTGGTGCAATGCAAGGGAGCTAGAGGCAGGCGATAGGGCGCACCGGACCGAGAGTTGCTGGGCGGACGGAGGCCTTGTGCGCAAGGCGGGCACGGACTGGCGAGCACAGGTCAAGCTCGCCCGCTACAACAAGAAGCCCACCATCACCTCCCCCGATATCTAGACCTGTATCCGTCTCGTCCTCCCCCCGGTGAGCTCGCAAAGCACGCCGTCTCCGAGGGCAGCAAGGCTGTCAGCAAGTTCGCCTTGGCCTAGGTTGGTAGTGCTATGTAGCTAGTAGTTGGGTGGCGTGGGTAACTGTGGCGCAGTTTAACTGGTGATTGGTAGGGCAGCTGTAGCAGAGAAATGAAATGGGTGTGAGTGAACTGTGTTACCTCAGTAGTTGTCTTTACCTAACTAGTTGTTGATGAATTGCGGTGCCACCTATGAAAAATTGTGAATCCATCAATCTGGAATATTTGTTATTGCTGTTGCTGTGCTTGCGTACTGAAACAATGGTAACCAACTTGACTTCAGTGCTGGCTGTAAAATATTGTCAAACTATTGCTGAATTTTTTGCAAAAAAAAAGTGATACTAAAATATAGTAAAAAATATCCTGAAATTATGGTGTTTAAAATAGGGTCATTCATGCACATTAGATAAAAAATAGGGTCAACCGTGCAATATTATGATCTTTTTACCATGCGTTTACCACCGTTCTCATAACAGAGTAGGTTCAATCTGTTTCTTCACATTCAAAAGCTAGGGTCAATCATGTAAAACGTAAAAAACAGGGTCAAGCGTAGAATTGGAAACTAAAACAGAGTCAGTGATGCAATTTCCCCAATTACTAAATGGTTTTGCTCAGATAAAGCAACTGGTGGTGCTTAAGGGTGTGTTTGGTTGTGCTGTGATTGTGAAAAAAGCTACTGTGGGCCGTGAGCTGTAAGAAAAGCTGTTGTGGGTTGTGAACTATGAGAAAAGCTAAAAGCCGTTTAGTTGAAATGGATGTGGTTGTTAAAAACTGACTATGGCTGTGAAAATGACTGTAATAATGACTGTAATGTCCCTAAATGTTTGAGGAACAATTTATATGGAAATTGGTTATAACGAAATCTTTTGTTCAAATATTAACAAGTAAATGACCATTGTAGAAAGAGGATTTTAAATATTTTATAATGTTGCATCCATAATATTTTGATCTATATAAATTCAACGACTACATTGTTCATATCAATAGCCTCTAATAACATAGGGTGTGTTTGGTTTGACTTTTTGCTGTGGCCTTTTTCAAAAAAGCCAAAAATCCAACCAAACCCCTCTGCTTTTGTCAATGTGCTTTTGGAAAAACAGCTTTTACGGTAGTCAAATTTCACAGCCGGGGAGGTACTTTTGGTGATTGTGAGATCTCCACTTTGATAAAAATTACCCACCATGTCACCGATTAGTTACATACTGGATCGATTTCTTTTCCTCTGCCGGCGCCTTCTCCCTTCCTCAGCATGCCCAGCACGCCGTCGCCGCCCCTGGCAGCCTCCTAGCCTCTGCCGCCCCAGGTTGCCTCCACCAATGGTTGCCATCGCCCCTGGACCTACATTCGATTTCTTTTCCTCCACCAATCCACCCATGGTCGATCCTGAATCTCATTGGACATGCGCGCGGAGGCGCCGGCGGGCTCACACGTGGCAGGGAACAACCGGACGGCGGCGAGCTCACGTGGCGGAGGCCTCGGGATCACGCGGACGAGTGTTCGGGTGGGGTCGCACGGAGGAGCCGGCGGGTGGGCTCGTACTGTAGCGTTGGGTTCACATGGGGCAAGCTGGCTCACGCAGCGATGGCGGGCTTGCGTGGCGGTGTGGGGGCTCGTGGTAGGCTCGCGGAAGGTCGGGCTCACGTAGAGAGAGAGAGAGAGAGAGAGAGAGATCAGAGGAGGAAGGAGGAGCTAAAAAGTGGGTTCCACTCGTCATTGAGAGAGAAGAAAGGCGAGAGGAGATAACCGATTCTATTTTTTTTTCCTTTTGTAAACTCTAAAATCTTTTGAGTATTTCAAAAAATGATAATTTATATTTTAATATATAAACAAATAATGTTTTATATCGAATTTCTATTATAATTATTACTTAGCAAGTCATAATATGATTTACTTGTTAATATATGAACATAATAGTGTGTTATAATCAATTTTCATAAAAAAATGGTTTCTAAAACATTCAGGGGCATTATAGTTATTTTCACAGCCACAGCCATTTTAACCAAACGGCTTTTAGCTTTTCTACAGCTAAAATCTTACAGCAGTTTTTCTCACAGCTCACTACCCACAACAGCTTTTTTCCCAGCCACAACACAACCAAACACACCTATAATTATCTCGCTCTTGCACTATCAAAACATCAGCTATCCTACTATGAATGGTATGCATGGTATCCTCGGCCTCCCCAACTACATTCTCGTCTCCTTGAGTATGTGATGTGACACATATGACACATGATAGATATTCCTCATCTGCATCACATCTATTAAACAACTTATCTTTCAAGTTATTGTGCAATGCCATACAAGCTAGAATAATATGCTTCTGAGTAGTAATAGGAAAACTTAGCATGGCCTTCAAAATACACCACTTCTGTCTCAACTCTAAAAGACAGTTCAATAACATTTCTAAAGGATGAATGCAAGAAATTGAATATCTCCTAGTTCCCTTGTGGAGGACACTCGACCCTAGCTCAGAATTTTGATATATGGCATGTGCTTCCTTTAAAAGTAGCAAGATATCCAATTCGATTTGGATAACTAGAGTCAACAAGATAATATTTTTTTAGCGAATTGTCCATTTGGCCTATTCCGTGCGTCCATCTCTCCTTTCTAGATATCAATAAAATGCCTCAAATTGGCATCACACCAATCTACCTTATCAGTCATCCATTCAATTTCTTGCATTCACTTGTAAACAAATGACTACCATAACTATTATCATTTCTTTCTTGTACCACAACTAATGTATGTTTCAAAGATGGTTGCAGACAAGGAGGTTCATCAAATCACGTCCACAAATATTTGTAGAACAATTCTTAAAAGGTAAAACTGTTGTGGAACACTGTAAATCTTGGGAGGAATGGTCGTTGCAATACCTTAACCTGCAGTTCGGAGAAGATTGCATAGGGCGATGGGGATTGGCGACCAGGTGGTCGCCTAGGGGTGGTGGTGACTTGAGGCAGGGGCGCCTAGAGGCAGTGACTGCTAGGGCCGACGACGACCAGGCGGTCACCTAGGGGTGGCGGCGACTTCCAGGGGCAACAGACCTTGACGACGTCTAGCAGCGGTGGAGGACGATGCGTTGAGTAGAGGCGCGAAGGCCAGGAGTGGTGCGACGAGGGGCAACAGAGATCTGGGCATCACGGCTTGAGGTGGTGCCACCAGGGCTGGCGGAGAGTAGGGTAGCGCGGCCAGGGGCAGCATGACCGAGAGTGGCACGGCCAGGGGCAGCACGACCGGAGCGGCGTGGCTGGGGGCGGCCCGACCAGAGGTGGCGGAGGTGGAATCCTAGCGTCGCCTCTCACGAATCCTCTTCTGCCAAACCGGGAGGAGGGGAAAGAAAAGAAAAAGAAAGGAACCGTTATCCACTTGTGAGTGGCAGGCGGGTAGTTTTTGCCAAAACTATCCTCTCGTAGCCACCCAAGCAGGTCACGAGGTGCTGTGAATTTTGTCCTAAAGTAAAAGCTGCTTTCTTGAAAGACAATGGAAAAAAGCCAAGCGGTTTGATTGGCCTTCGACTTTTTAACAGTAAAATCACTCTTCAAATAGGAACCAAGCACATCCTAAAGCACAGATCCTTTGCAAACTACGTACGGAACGCCGCGAGGGAGTCTTGTGATGGTAGATGGATCCGCGATACCTGAGAAAGAAGACATCGCTGTAGGTTCTTACAAAAATTCGATAAACCAAAAGAGTGGTTGCTGCGGAATAGGCCATAGAGACGGCATATGGTGCCGGCTTGTAAGAGCAGGTGACTATATAATCTTTCACAATCAGTGGACAAGTCACCTCACAATATTGTTTCTTGTTTTTCCGCCAGTTGATACGAAGTAAGCCCATTGTGTTAGTCTATACACGCAATTTCTATTTGCACCAGACACATATTTGCTTTGATAACATCTCATCTTTTCGTTTTAGCCATCTTGATATTGTACCAGTAGTTTGGTTGTCTCCGAGGATTACCTGTCAACCACTATGTAAAAAAATGGTCTTTAGAGACTCTGCTCAAGTCACATTAGAGACTCTGAATTTTAAAGTCTGCTAATATACGTTAATAAAAATAGATCATTACAGATGTGAATTTTTCACGTCTGTAATGATCCACTTATCGCAGTCTGCAATGACCCACTTATTGTAGACTCGTTTTGCTAGTCACAACTATGTAATATTGAAATATGATTCAAATTATGGGTGGGATCCTCACATGTTACGGGTTATATTGTATAGGGATTTATTTCCTTAGTTATCCATTCATATATATACATCTTGTGTGTTGCACGGGAAGAGTTGAGAGAGAGACTCATTGTATTTTCCCTGCTTTTGAACTCTTCATTATATAGTGAAGATCGTCGATTGACGCCCGTGGTTTTTTCCCGTAATGGTTTTCTACATAAAAATCTGTGTCTCGATCAATCTTGTTTTACGCATTATTTGCTAACAAGTGGTATCAGAGCTGGACACGAGATTGATAAAAAAAATTTTAGGGTTTTATCCCTATTTGCGCCGCCGCTGATTCCTTTTTTTTCGTCGCCGCCAATTTCCGATTCGGCTCGTATCTGGTGTTGGCTCCGTGTCGGCTGTTTCCCCGCTGCCGAGTTAATATCGTCTGCATCGCGTTAGTTTTCTTTCTCTCCTTAGATTGGAGGAGTTGCAATCGCATCTGGAGTTTTTTTTCTTTAATCCGCGTGCTGGTTTTACTTCGTTCGGCTGCTCCGCGCATCAAATTCGTTGACTCGGCGTCGTACCGAGGCAACTGCTACCGTCCAAAAGATCTGCACTGTTCTCCTCCACACGGTGAAGGAAAAAGCCGGCGTGTGCGTTGGTACTTTTGGTGAGTTTTGCTTGGCGCACACTGTTATCTCACCAGGACATTGATTTCTGGTTTTTTTGCTAGACGTACACAAAAGTGTACACAGGATTTTATAGATTATTGCTTCGTGCACACGAGGCTATACCAGAGGTGTTGCAGATTTGGTTGTTGTTGAGTTTCTTCGATGGCTTCTCTCAAGTATGATGTTCCGCTGCTAGACCGTGATACACGGTTCACTCTTTGGCAAGTCAAGATGAGGGCAATATTAGCGCACACTGATTTGGATGATGCGCTTGATGGATTCTCCAATAAGAAGAAAGAACTTTGGACCGATGAAAAAAAGCGTCATGATCATAAGGCTCTTTCACAAATTCATCTTTATTTATCTTACAACATTTTGCAAGAGGTTTTGGATCAGAAAACCGCTGCTGCTTTATGGCTCAAGCTGGAGTCGATCTGCATGTCTAAGGATCTCACCAGCAAGATGCATTTGAAGATAAAATTGTTCACACACAAGCTATAAGAGGGTGATTCTTTGGCCTCTCATTTGTCAGTCTTCAAGGAAATTGTTACGGACCTAGCGTCTATGGAGGTAAAATATGATGATGAGGATTTAGCACTTATGCTCTTGTGTTCATTGCCCCCTTCTTATTCAAACTTTAGAGACTATTATACAGTCATGACACACTAACTGTCAATGAGGTTTATGATGCTTTATATGCAAAGGAGAAGATGAAATTGATAGTGTCTTCTATAGCTCCTACCAGTTCTGATGGAGAAGGTTTGTCTGTCTGTGGTAGGACAGAAAGAAAGAAATTCAACAATGGTAGAGATAAAAGTTCGAGTGGTCATAGAGGTCGCTCTAAATCCAGAGGTAAAGATAAGTTCTGCAGATATTGTAAGGGAGATACACATGTTATTTTTGAATGTTATAAGCTGCAGAATAAAGAGAAGAGAAAAGCTGAACAAAAAGCTAAAGGTAAATCTAATGATGATGGTAATGACTCTGTTGCTTCTGCTGATAGCAGTTCTGATGGTGATATTCTCGTTGCTTATGCTGGATGTGCTAAAATTAATGATGAATGGGTTCTTGATTCTGCCTGCTCGTTTCATATTTGCATTAACAGAGATTGGTTTTCTACTTATGAATCTGTCCATAGTGGAGCTCTGTTTTGATGGGTGATAGCACACCTTGCAAGGTAGTAGGCATGGGATCTGTTCAGATTAAGATGTCTGATGGTATTATCAGGACATTGACAGATGTGAGGCATGTTCCAACTATGATGAGAAATCTCATTTCATTAAGTACTCTTGATCGCAAAGGGTATAAGTACTCCGCTGGAGGTGGAGTTATGAAGTTAATTAAAGGCTCTCTTGTTGTTATGAAAGGTGATTTATTATCTGCCAATTTATATCTTCTTTAAGACACTACAGTTATTGGCAATGTTTCTGTTTCTACCAAGTCATTATCTAATTCTGATGCTACTAATCTTTGGCATATGCGTCTTGGGCATATGAGTGAGCTTGGTATGACAGTTTTGACCAAGAGAGGACTTCTTGATGGGCATAGCATCACTAAGATGGATTTCTGTGAGCATTGTGTGTTTGGTAAACACAAGAGGGTGAAGTTCAACACTTCGGTTCACACAACTGAAGGTATTCTTGATTATGTGCATTCTGATTTATGGGGGCCAGCTCGTAAGACCTCTTTTGGAGGTGCTCGTTATATGTTGACCATTATTGATGATTATTTAAGAAAGGTTTGGTATTTTCTGAAGCATAAATCAGAAGCATTTTCTGCATTCAAAGAGTGGAAGACTATGGTGGAGAATCAAACTGAGAGAAAGGTGAAGGTTCTTCGCACTGATAATGGGATGGAATTCTGTTCTAATGCTTTTAATTCTTATTGTAAGTCTCATGGCATTCTGAGACACCGCACCGTTGCTCATACACCTCAACAAAACGGTGTGGCTGAGCGTATGAACAGGACTATCATCTCTAAGGCCCATTGCATGTTGTCTAATGCTGGCTTGAATAGGCGTTTCTGGGCTGAGGTTGCTTCCACTGCTTGTTTTCTCATTAATCGTTCTCCCTCTATTGCTATTAATAAGAAACTCCAATTGAGGTATGGTCTGGTTCTCCAACAAATTATTCTAAATTGAGAGTTTTTGGTTGTCCTGCTTATGCTCATGTTGATAATGGTAAATTGGAGTCCAGAGCTATTAAGTGCATTTTTCTTAGTTATGCTTTTGGTGTTAAAGGTTATAGATTGTGGGATCCTGAATCTAAAAAGTTTCTTATTAGCAGAAGTGTTGTCTTTAACGAATCTACTATGTCTACTAATGCTTCTATTCAGAGTTCGCAGGCCTCAACTGTGCAGGTGGAGCATGTTATCGATTCAGCACATACACCAGATATTGATGTCACAGATGCACCTATTGATGATGATTCATCTGTTATCCCACATTCTTCTCCCGTTGTGCAGTCTCCACAACGTTCTATTGCAGCTGGAAGGTCTAGGAGGCCTCATGTTTGACCCAAGAGGTTAATTGGGGAATGTAATATTGCTGCTTATGCTTTGAGTTGTGCAGAAGATGTTGAAGGTAGTGCTGAACCTTCTAAATATTCTGAGGCTATTTCTTCTGTGGATTGCAACAATTGGGTTACCGCTATGCAAGATGAGATGGAGTCACTTGAAAAGAATGGTACTTGTGATTTAGTACCATTGCCTAAAGAGAAAAAGCCCATTTGTTGCAAGTGGATTTTCAAGAGAAAGGAACCAATTTCTCCTAATGAAACAGCAAGGTATAAAGCAAGGTTGGTTGCTACAGGTTACAGTCATATTCCAGGTATTGACTATAATGATGTCTTTTCTCCTGTTGTGAAACATAGCTCTATTCGCACTTAGTATTGTTGCTATGCATGATTATGAGCTTGAGCAATTAGATGTTAAAACTGCATTCTTACATGGAGAGTTGAATGAGGACTTTTATATGGATCAACCTGAAGGTTTTGCTATTCCTGGAAAAGAACACCTTGTTTGTATGTTAAAGAAATCTCTTTATGGTTTGAAACAATCTCCTAGACAGTGGTATAAGAGATTTGACTCCTTTATGCTCTCTCATGGTTTTAAGCGTTCTAATTATGATAGCTGTGTTTATTTGAAGACTATTAATGGTTCAGCTATTTATTTGCTTCCCTATGTCGATGACATGTTGATTGCTGCAAAAGATAAGTCAGAAATAGCCAAATTGAAAGCATAATTGAGTAATGAATTTGAGATAAAGGATTTGGGTGCAACAAGGATTTGAGTAATGAATTTGAGAGAGGCAGTCTGGCAAGTTATATCCTAGTCAGAAAGGGTATATTGAAAAGGTCCTTCATCGTTTCAATATGCGTAATGCTAAACCAGTGAGTACTCCTTTAGCTCCACATTTCAGATTATCTTCAGCTTTATATTCTGAGTCAGATTATGATATTGAGTACATGTCTAGAGTTTGTTATACCAGCGTAGTTGGTTATCTTATATATGCTATGGTTTGCTCTCGTCCAGATTTGTCATATGCATTGAGTGTTGTCAGTAGATACATGTATAATCCTGGTAGAGAGCATTGGAAAGCAGTTCAATGGATTTTGAGATATATGCGTGGTACTTCTAGTGCTTGTTTGCAGTTTGGGAAATCTAGAGGTGGAATTGTTGCTTATATTGACTCAGATTATGCTGGTGATTTGGATAGAAGGAAATCTCTCACAGGTTATGTTTTCACTGTTGGTGGTTGTGCTGTTAGTTCGAAAGCTTGCTTACAGTCTACTGTTGCTTTATCAACTACTGAAGCTGAATATATGGCTATTTCTGAAGCTTGTAAAGAAGCTATTTGGCTTCGAGGTTTATATACTGAGCTTTGTGGAGATGATTCTTGCACTACTATATTGTGTGATAGTCAGAGTGCTATTTGCCTTACAAAAGATCAGATGTTTCATGAGAGGACAAAACATATTGATGTGAGGTATTATTTTATCCGAGATGTTATTGCTCTTGGTGATATTAAAGTATGCAAGATCAGTACTCATTTTAATCCTGCTGATATGATGACAAAGTTAGTTCCCACAACTAAGTTTGAGTTATGCTCAAGCTTGGTTGGTATTACAGTTTAAGTCCTACTGACTTGTTGGCGCATGGTGCTATTTATTATTGAAGGGAGTTCATTGATGATCCTTCATTTGATACAAGATGAAATTTGTCTCAAGGTGGAGTTTGTTGAAATATAATCCAAATTACGGGTGGGGTCCTCACATGTAACGGGTCATATTGTGTAGGGATTTATTTCCTTAGTTATCCACCCATATATATACATCTTGTGTGTTGCACGGGAAGAGTTGAGAGAGAGACTCATTGTATTTCCCTTGCTTTTATAACTCTCCATCATATAGTGAAGATCGCCGGTGGGCGCCCGTGGTTTTTTCCCACAAGGGTTTTCCACGTGAAAATCTGTGTCTTGTTCGACTTGTTTTACACATTATTTGCTAACATCTAATGAGAGAGTCATTGGAGACTCCATTTAGCAAAACAAGTCTGCAATGATGAATGGTCATTGCAGACTTTGGCGAAAAAGAATCTGCAGTGACCATTCATTGCAGACTTTGTTCGCCAACTAGAGTCTGCAATGTTAAGTTAGAAAAGAAATAAAAATAAAAAAATACCTTAGACCATCTTGTAATTTAAAGTGATCATATCAACTAACCTCTAACCTTACAACACGTAGCATTTACAAGTCTAATATGACAACATCTAACATATACCAGTCTATTCTGTCAAGACCAAAACCCTTCAAGCTTGAGCAAGGTGATGAAGATATCTATTATACTGTCATGCCAAAGTACATCAATGTTTTTGCAGTTTACATCATGCAACAGACAATTTGATGTGAAAATTGTAAAGCATTTTCGTCCCAAAAGTAAATTATCCAACACATCACATGCCACAAGCAGTAGAAGCTGACCTCTAAATAAGGACTGATGGGAAAATGAAGCAACATGGGAGAGAAATAGATGCATACCTAAGATTCCTTGGCGAGCATGACTCCCATTGATAGCGAGAGTCGTTCCTGTTGATGACCGTGATGGAAAACTCTGAGGGCGAGAGAGGCAGAGATGAAAAAATAGAGCAACTAAAATGGGGATATAGAGATATAATCACAAGAAGGTTGAGAGAAGGACAGGCTCACCATGGTGCCCGCGAGCCAAAGTAGGATCGCAGTTTGCCGCCGTGTCTGAACTTCCCTGCTACCGCTGTCTTCGAACGGGTCGGATCTGTCTTCTTCATCTCTAACACCACTAGATCTACCTAAGCCCGAGCAACAACAACTATCTAGGGGCCCCATCATGTCTGTCTATTTCTCGCTGACCAGAGCCTCGTGTGAGGAAACAGGAGGGGGTCTACCAATGGACGTACATCCGGTTTGGCTCCATGACGTGCCAGGGACGAAAGAGGATCTTAGAAGGCACATAGGGATTTAAGTAGCCGAGGTGCCAAGGAAAAGGCCTATAGAGGCCGCCAGGGAAGAGGGCTGCAAGATGCATCGGGTAGGAAGGCCGCAACCTCCTTTAGACCTGGCTCCTGTTGACCGCCACAAAGAACGCAAGGCGAGGCGAAGAAAGTGAACAGAGGGTGCGAGTCTACCTCCTCCTTACTAGCTCCTCCACCACCGCGCTGCATGAAGCAAGGCCTACTTGCCGGACTCCCCGAGTCAACACGGGCGCTCACTATCGATGCCCCTTTTAACGGCGGGCTCAAATCGTGTATAAACGTGTGACGGCCTTCACAACCAATCATGAGAGGCTTGATCACTGACATATAACTAGTCTAGGTCTCACCATAGACCAAGAGTAACAACCTAGATCACACTCTCAAGGACACCCTAGCCATAGATGCGGATAGATGATTAAGTTACTCTCACTAGCACTCTCAAGATATCCAATATCCTCTCCTAGTGCTCCTCTCTTTTCCTCTTGGCTCCCTACAAATGCTCCCAGCAATCCCAATGGCCAAGAGTGGTCTCCAAGACCCCAGCAATGAGTTTATATAGGCTTCCAACCTCAAACTAGTCATTGCTCCATGAAATCAGCTTCCTCAACGGACTGTCCGGTCACTGCCTGACTGGACCTTCCGATGAATTTTAAAAAAAAATCTTTTTTAACAAATATTTTAATAATAGACTATATCAAACTATATTTTTTGAATCTAGACCATTTGATTGTGCCAAACTGTCTGGCACGACTCGTAAATCAATCACGCCAAATGGAATGGCGTGACTGATGCCACATGAATCAAATTTCCATATCGGATAGATGGCAAGCTCGGGTGGCAAGAGAGTCGCGCCAAAACGAATGCCATGACTGAAACTGTCCAGATCGGACCGTCTGGTCTATAGACCGTACTGTCCAGTCTCTATGGGCCTTTACGCTGACAGATTCCTTGCAGTCCTCTCTCTGATCCTCTGATGACCGTACAGTCCGGTCTTTCCAGACCTTCTATCCGGTCACTCTGTCCAGAACCTGAAACTCCTCGTCCTCGCTTGACTTCGTTTCCTGACTTCTTCTAACAGCTCCTTGGCTTCTCCACTATCACCTAGTGCCTATGATTTCCCTGAGCATCCACGCACATCACCGACTAGCAGGACCTAAAAGACATGACCTAGATATCACCGACTAGCATGACCTAAGCCCTAATAACTAGACAAGTGTTCTAAACACCTGCTCCATAGCTTGTCCTTAACCTTGATGCTTGTGGTCATTGTCATCAACCGCCAAGGCAACCATCAATCATCATCATAGGGTAGATAAGGTTTCCTACGCGCACAACACTCGTGTAGATATTAATCATATTTCATGTTTGTCATTTATCATCAAAAAATTCATACCTTGCGGTGACCTTAATGGTCATGAACCTTACAAACGCACTGGTCGATGGTCGTACCAGCCTGACCTAGTAGCCATCTGCACTAGACTGGTTTACTAGTCACCCGTGTCCCGTGCCCGCTCGCCCATCCGCACCCCACATGCTTGGCCCCAGTCAGCATCGTCCTGCTTTTTCTGTGTGACACCCCACCACCGCCAAACCCTCTCTTTACGTGCAAAAAATGACACACAATTTAACAACCTGCTAATAAACTCATCATTGCCAAATACCACATGTTGACGGTCTTGAAGTACCAATTTTGACCATCAGTATACACATAAATTTGGGAAGACTTAGCAATTCATACTTGCATGTTAGTTAGGAATAGTAATATTCCACTTGTTCTTGGAGAATTATGTACATGCAGGGATTTGGTACATTATATGTGGAGAAATGGAGCATAATCCAGGGAAACACCATTCTGGCCAATGAGACGGTGCCAACTGGACTTCCCTCGAATTGCATACGTTGCTGCACAAGATTCCTCTAGAGAACACCGTCTTAAAACAGAAGAGGACCCACCTGTCAGTTGCCCCGAGAAAGCAGAGGGTAGGAGGCCCCACTCTGTGGTCGACCGACCAAGGGGTAGGTCGACCAAGGGGTAGGTCGGCCGACCTGGTCCTGAGGCGGTTCGGCCTCCCCTTCCACGTGTCGCCTCCTCAGCCCTTTGGCAAGGTGAGTGGCCTGAAGTTCCATGGTGGTTACTCTCCAGAACCGACCTTTGGACACTATAAATAGATGGGGAGGGCTTCACTTCAACACACACACTCAAGAGCTAGTCATTTCCCTCTTTCACTTAGTAGTTTCCTAGTCCTAGTGGAGTTTAGTGTAGGAGGCGCCTTTCTCAAGTCTCCAATTCATAGGAGTATTGATATGGCCCTTGTATCTTTACCTTTATTCTTTTATATTTTTATTATGACTTTATTCTATTCAAGTAATATAGTTCTTCCTTATGGTTAAGTTTATGATGTGTATTCCTTGTTTGGTTATATATCATATTCATGTCATAGAACTTTATGCTTTCATGATGATATAGATTTGCTACCTTATTGTCATGATTGTCATATACCTTGACTTTAGTCTAAATGTTATAATGCTAGTTGTACTTTAGTCTAGTTGTGGTGATTCAAAGTGGGTTTGATATCCAATTAGGATTGCAATTGCTTAGTTCATTACTTGTTAATCCGTAGGTTTAGAGTTATGTATGCTTAAGTACTTGTTAATATGAACGGTGATTCTAGTGTTTGATCAATGCTAGAGTTCTACTTAAATGTGTAAGCGCAGTGCTTTGACGGCTAGGTAGTATTGATCACCTTATAACCCATAGTTTGTAGAGGCAGCCCTATCTGTCCATTGTACTCCTCCACGTTCGGTTACGACATGTGTCCAAGAGGGAGTTGCCTTGTGCAAGCCGGGCATGAATCCGTACACGAAGTGTTGAAATGCATTAGACTATGACTATTATAACCATGCTTATAACAATTTGACTAAGTAACTATATAGGTAGACTAACATTAGAGATATAGCTTCGCTTACCTAACTAAAACTCCCTAGTGACTTAGGACTTTATTTATCTATAGGAATGATTGCTCTGTGTGTCACACTACTCCTATCCATTATTATATACTTACCCCTATATGAGATCTGAATATTCATACCAATCTTTATGGCTACATTACTATTAACAATCATATATTTATGTTATAGCCTTTCTTTGGTAGAACTATAAATGACAAGCTATTGGAGCAATCCAATAGTGAAATGCTACAACAGTATTATCCGTGCGCTTGCGGATCTTACTATTTTGACACTAAAGTGCATCTTTATAATTATGTCTGATGTGGTGTTAAGAAGTGTCACAAGCATTTCTGGCACCTAGCTGGGGATAATTATATCGATGTAACTTAATAAACGTTAGCAAGTGTCAACAAGAATTTTTGGCGCTGTTGCTGGGGAAGGCATAGACAAATATATATTGTTAATAATAACATAAGCATATTGATTGTATGGTAGTCAGTGTATATGCAGGCTAACCTTGTATGTTTTCTACCTTTTGGTGTGAAAACAGGGTAGTGCATGACTGGTTTCGATCTGCCTGAGAACTTCATCGAGAATCCGAAAGGAGTTCTAAGGAAAAGTAGACTTAACGTCTCTTCTCCTCGACACTCTAAGCCAGTAGATCTACCAGTCATCACCGCACCACCAAGATCTAAGCCAATGGCTGAGAAGATTCTCAAGGACTACTTTGCTCCCTCAGCCAGTAACATGCTCACTAGGCCCGAGATTGACATCGGGGACGGAAACTTTGAGATCAAGACCAGTCTGATCACGATGGTGTAGGCTAGCCCATTCTGTGGGAAAGCCAATGAGGATGCCAGCCCTCACTTGCAGCAGTTCTTGGAGTTGTTCAGCACCTTTACCATAAGGAACGTGACTCCGGATGCCATTCGGCTCCATTTGTTCCCGTTCTCTCTGCTAGGCAAAGCCAAGCAGTGGTTCTACGCCAGCAAGGAGGCTGTCAACACCTGGGAGAAATGCTCTACTGTGTTCCTCGCAAAGTTCTTCCCATTGGGTAAAACCAACTCTTTACGGGGAAGAATTTCAAGTTTCCAGCAGGCGGCTGGAGAAACAATACCAGAAGCATGGGAAAGGCTTTAGGAGTACATCATAGCCTGTCCCCATCATGGAATGGAGAAGTGGCGTATTATCCAGAACTTCTTCAATGGACTGACGGCCTCAAGCCGTTAGCACATTGATGCCACCGTTGGAGGAGCCTTCTTCTCAGTCACCGTCAAGTTGGCCACTAAATTAATTGAGAAGATGGTCTCCAACTAAGGCTGGAATGATGAGCGACTCCAGCCATGTGTGCGAGGCATGCACATTGGTAAGGAAACGGACATGCTCGTCGCAAAAGTGGATATTATCTTGAAGCGGCTCGACATCCATGACGACCTCAGCCTGAAGGGCATAGTACAAGCTCTGGACCATCGCATGATGTGCAAGGTATGTGGCAACACGGGACATTCGGGCAATGACTGCCCGGAGACTCGTGAGGAGGCTGCGTTCGTGAACAATGGGTATCGCCCTCAAGGAGGTTAGGGGTGGCCACCACGCCCCTTTTAAGGAGGTAACAATGGTTATTTTAATAATTCTTTCAATCTTAACCAACCCTCCTTAAGGATCTTGTCTTAGGCCATACTAAAATTAATGAAAACTATAGTAAAAAGTTTGCCTCCACTAACAAGACCTTAGAAAGCTTTAATGCTAAGATAGAAGGGCTTTCTTCTTCTTATAAGAGCCAGCTACTTTGCCTGCTTTGGACTATGGGAAATTCTGGGGCAACCCGAATCTACCACAGAAAATGTGATTGTGGTGATGCTTGTGGGTAATCCTACTCGCAAGCCGCTGTATACTAACCTTGCAGGAAATGATGAAGAGGATGAGTTGAATATCATCCCAGTCATCCAAGGTGATCTAGGGAGCCCGATAATCTCATGTTCAATCAGGACAGAATTTTTTGAACAAGCATTGTGCGACGTTGGAGCTAGTGTCAGCATCATGCCAAGAGCTATCTTCAACAAGCTGAACCTCACAGGCCTAGTTCCAACTCAAATGAGGATTCAACTTGCTGACTCAACAATGCGGTACCTCGTAGGAATTGTTGAGGAAGTTTTGGTTGAGATCCACGGATGCCTTGTCCCTGTGGATTTTGTGGTGCTCGACATGGAGGTTGATAAGAGTCTATCGCTCATCCTCGGGTGGCTATTCTTAAGCACCACAATTGCACAAATTGATGTCGGGGCTGAAGTAATTCGTCTTGACCTCAATGGCAAGGAAGAAGAGTTTGAGTTGCCTTATGGGTGGAGTCAAAAGCTGGCAGAACCCACAAGACATCAAGAAGCTAGAGGTAGAACCAAGTAGGAACAGCATAGAGGATGCTATGTTGGACTCCTGGACACAAGAGAACCCCACTCTTGTCGCACAGAAAAAGAAGGCAATAGGCACGCCTGAACTCTGGACAAAGAAGCAGCCGGTGAAGAAGAATCCTTCATCCACACCGCCCAAGAAGGTGAAAAAGGTATGGTAGCCAAAGAAGGCATCCACGTCCTCATCTCCGGACAAGGATGTGCCGACAGCAAGCTAAAAAAAACAAAGGAGAAAAAGTCCCGTCCGCCGGACTCAAAAATTGGTGACCCTCGCCAGTGGATAAACTATATTTAACCATATTTCCCCTTTCAATTTTTTTTAAATTTGCATATTTGAATTTTTCACTGCATATTGGAATTTATTCTAGCCTAATTTCAAGAAAAATATAGAATGTAATTTTTTGGAGTTTATCTTTTTGAGATTTTGGATTTGTCGAAAGTTTGAAAATGTTTCTCCTCGAAACTTATTTCTTTCTTGTGGGCCACCACTACTGGGGCCCACTGGCCAGAGCTGTGGACCATAGGGGCCAGCCCCTGGTCGGCCGACCAGAGAGCAAGGGCTCTCTGGCCGCACTTGCCCCAATAGCTAGCAGGTAACGACCACTCTTCAAAATGAATGTTGCTTTGCTCTGCTATTTAAGACAATGGCCGGGAGAGGGAGTTCTTCACTCCATTCACTTCTTTCACCTCTCCACTCTGCTCTAGCCAGTTGCTTCCAATTTCTCCAAGCTGTTGCATTGCTCAATACTATGAAATTCCACCAAAAATATTTTCTTTGATTTCATTTGCATTCACAAGTTGATTTCACATTTGCAGGAGTTTCCAACGGAGTTTTTCGTTTGGTGTTTTTAACTAACCTTAACCCCGATTCGAGTTACTCTTGTGTTCGTTTGTTCATGTACACAGCGATGAACAAGATGAAGCGAGCCTTAAGCAAAATGAAGAACAAGGTGACGGGAAGCCCAAGCAATGCAAGTCCTACACCTTCAACAGTGTATAAAACTCACTCTCGTCGACAACGTCTTGAGGAAGAGCTAGAAGAAGACGGACCGGTCGAGGAACCAACGGAAATAGAGCCGGAAACATTGTTGGATTTCAGCAATGTTCAACTCTGACTCAACACCGACCACGACCTCGACCTCGACTAGGTTGGAAAGAGAGAACATGACATCTCTCGGATGATCACCGGCCGGTCTTACGTTCCTATGCGATCATATGATCCGGACTTTCTTTCCAAAAAAGGTATGTCTACTGAATTTGCCTCTATCTTTCATGCTATGGGATGGGATGGTTTTGTTCTGGTAGTCAAGCCTTGCTCTTGCCTGCTTACCATTTAGTTCTTATGCACCCTTCAGTGGGAACATGATAGGATTTCGTTCTGACTCAATGGAATGAAAATCTCGCTCACCTAGAGGCAATTCAGTGATTTGCTAGGTTTTTCTCCTATTGCTGCTTTGAATTTTCATTAGGAACATTTTGGTTTTAACAGAAAGAAGTTTTTGGGAAGAAAAAATAGGGCACACTCTCGCACTGTCACCTAGAAATATAGACATCCATAATCCTAACTTGCATTTTATGCATAAATGGCTGGCAATGACTGTGTTCCCCAGAAAGGATGTTAGAACTGTGCATGGAGAAGAAATGTTTCTTCTCTATTGCATGGTTAAAAAAATCAAAGTCTCGCCTGTTATAGCCATGGTTAAGTAGTGGATCGAAGTTATCAAACAAGTAGGAGATTTTGAATTCACGTCCATGATTTATCGCCTTGTGCACAATCTTGGTTTACTTAGGAACGCCCATATCAATGATTTAAATTTTGAACGGACTGTCCTAGGCAAACAATTTTTTAGACCAGGACATTCTCTGAAACAAGGACCCAATGGCTCTTTGGTTTATTTCTTTCCCGGTTATGCAAATGAACTCCAATTACCTAACCCGGATTTTCATTTGTATAACTGTGATGAACTAACCATTTCTCTAGAGACATGCTTTGCAACTCGTAGGAACCGTGTTTCCGGTCCTATGACCAGGAATAAATCACAGAGGAACACCGAGGCATCCTTCCTGAGGGAGGAGCCAAGCACAGGTTCTTGGGATCACGCCATTTCTCACGGAAGCGGTAGTGCATCCTAGGACACCGGTGAATGGCCTGGAGGAGCCTATGGTAGCTCAAGTTCCAGTGGCTTAGCACCACCGTTCAGCACACATCACTCTCGCAATGGTTCAAGGAGGGGCACAAACGACCTCACAAGACAAATTGATAGTATGTCCCTCTAGATTGATCAGTTGGACCACACCATCCACACTCATATCCAGTAGGAAAATGTGTGGAGAGATGATGTCCAACAACAGCTCTCAAGAATTGAGGATAAGGTATCTTAGGGTAACCTCCAAATGAGTTCTTATTTTCATTCTCAAGGCTACTTCGGTCAGGAACCACCGCCATTCGAGTGTGCTCGAGCTAGCTTGGGGGGAGTTCCTCCCCCTATTGTGAAGGTAACTTGTATCATTTCCCTTTCCAATCACCACATGCATGATAAACTAAAAATAACAAAAAGATTTATTTTCCTTTCACATGCATGATAAATAGAAAATCTAATAATAATAATAATAATAATAATAATAGTAATAAATAAATTCATGCGTAGTATGAATGCATAAGTTTTCCTATGTTCAGATGATGAATAGTTGCTCTATCTTTTATTCCTTTCATATACCTAGTTTACAACTTAGCACTCTATCTAGTTTTGGTTTGTTGGCATGATTTCAATTTCACCTCAACCACACTAGTGGGTAGCATAAGCATTATCCTTCTAAGTTGTTGGGAGATATGATATGGTTAATTAGGGCTGCTATGATCTTGCTCAATTTGTGAAACTTGACACCCGGAATTAATTTGATAAAAGTGATAAGTTCCTCAATGATATAAATTCCAACCACAGCCATATGTTGTTCTACATTGCAAAACCTTATACATATGCTGCTTGTATTTTCATTGAGCCTTGTCAATATTGTGTGACCCTAGTGAGAAATATTTTCTGCAATCATGATCAAGTCCGTGTGCATCACGCTAAGTTTCCACACTGGAAATTAGCAATCATCCTTGTCACACCATCCATCCACAAAATAAAGACTCTGTCTTCATGATTACTCTCCCAAAGGCAATCCAGGTTATGGCTATCGAAAAAAAATATAGAGAAAAAGATTCTTGCTCTATGAAGAGTTTGACAAAAAAAAATATGAAGAGCTTGAGAGAATAAGAAAGAAAGAAATAGATAGCCAATACTGCAAAATGGAGAGATAAACAAAATAAAAAGAGTCTCCATTCCACTCCACCATATCCACCACATATGCACATCTTGATCATGCTTGTTCGAAATGTTTTCTCCGTGGATCCACTCCTTTGACTCGACGATACATGAAATACAGGTATGCCACATTTATCCCTACCCAGAGCTCCACATATCAGCCTTTAGAGGTAGGATTTTTGAGGCATCATAAGCCTCGGTGAGGAATAAATACACTTTGAGCAATCTGAGTGAATCATTTGAGGAACTTAGATTTATCATAAAAATCAACCTCCAGGCTAAAGTCGATCAAAGAGGGTAGATGTAATAGTAGTCCTACGAACTTATCTGTCTTCCAACTTCTCAAGATTTGGAGAAGCTACAATGCCCCACGGGTAATTAAAGGTGAAGTACTCGTGCCAACTTATTCAATCTTTTATAGAGTGTCTTAGTTGTGCATTTGAGTATATGTTAAGAATAGGACATTGTAGCAACTCCTGATCAACACAAACCTAAGTTTTGCCTTCACTCAGGACGAGCAAAGGATCAACTTGGGGGGTTTGTTGACGGTCGTTAAGTACCAATTTTAACCGTCAATAGACTCATAAAAGTGGGAAGACTTAGAATTTCATACTTGCATGTTAGTTAGAAATAATAAGGTTCTACTTGTCCTTGCAGATATTATGTGCATGCGGGGATTTGGTACATTATATGTGAAGAAATGTAGCATAATCCAGGGAAACACCATTTCGGCCAATGAGACGGCGCCAACTAGACTTCCCTCAGATTGCATACGTGGTTGCACAGGATTCCTCTAGAGAACACCACCTTAAAACAGAAGAGGACCCACCCGTTAGTCGCCCTGAGAAAGCACAGGGCAGGAGGCCCACTCCCTGGTCGGCCGACCAAGGGGGAGGTCGATCGACCTGGTCCTGAGGCGGTTTAACCTCCCCTTCCACGTGTTGCCTCCTCAGCCATTTGGCAACATTGGTGGCCTGATGTTTCGTGGTGGTTACTCTTCAGAACCGACCTTTGGACACTATAAAAAGAGGGGGAGGCCTTCACTTCAACACACACACTCAAGAGCTAGTCATTTCCCTCTTTCACTTAGTAGTTTCCATGTCCTAGTGGAGTTTAGTGTAGGAGGACCCTTGCTCAAGTCTCCAAGTCATAGGAGTGTTGGTATGGCTCTTGTATCTTTACCTTTATTCTTTTATATTATTATTATGACTTTATTCTATTCTAGTAATATACTTATTCCTTATAGTTATGTCTAAGATATGTGTTCCTTATTTGGTTATATGTCATATTCATGTCATAGGACTTTATGCTTTCATGATGATATAGACTTGCTACCTTATTATCATGATTGTCATAACATTGACTTTAGTCTAAATGTTATAATGCTAGTTGCACTTTACTCTAGTTGTGATGATTCAACCTGGGTTTGATATCCAATTAGGATTGCAATTGCTTAGTTCATGACTTGTTAATCCGTAGGGTTAGAGTTATGTATGCTTAAGTACTTGTTAATCTAAATGCTGATTCTAGTGTTTGATCAATGCTAGAGTTCTGCTTAAATGTATAAGTGCGGTGCTTAGACGGCTAGGTAGTATTGATCACCTCGTAACCTACGGTTTGTAGAGGTAGGCAGTAGATGGTGATAGCCCTATCTATCCATTGTACTCCTCCACGTTCAGTTACGACATCTGTCCAAGATGGAGCTGCGTTGTGTATGTCGGGCATAAATCCGTACACGAAGTGTTGAATGCATTAGACTATGACTATTATAACCATGTTTATATTAATTTGACTAAGTAACTATATAGGTAGACTAACATTAGAGATATAGCTTTGCTTACCTAACGAAAACTCCCTAGTGACTTAGGACTTTCCTTATCTTTAGGAATGATTGCTCTGTGTCACACTACCCCTATCTATTATTCTATACTTACCCCTATATGAGCTATGAATATTAATACCAATCTTTAGGGCTATATTACTATTAACAATCATATATTTATGCTCTATCCTTCCTTTGGTAGAACTATAAATGTCAAGCTATTGGAGCAATCCAATAGTGAAATGCTACAATGGTACTATCCATGCACTTGCGGATCATACTATATTGACACTGAAGTGCATCTTTATAATTATGTCTGGTGTGACGTTAAGAAGTGCCACAAGCATTTCTGGCGCTAGGCCGAGAATAATTATATCGATGTAACTTAGTAAATATTAGCAAGTGTCAACACCACATGCACATACTCCTGTTAATATATTTTAGCATACATATACTATCTATCTTGTTATATGTTGTACGCAAGCAGTAGTGATAATTTTGACTCCGCTATGCACATGACACTGAAAGAAGCAAAACACAATTTATTACCATCATACTCAAATCTATTCAAATTAACGATCGTATATATACTATCGGGCTACTCCACAAATAGTACATTATATATACTACTTTTCTAATTTTGTGTTGTTGTACATATTGATGTGAACAAGGGTTCTCGATCTTCTGAAAGGTTCTAGTAAATCTTGATTTGAGCAGAGGTGAAACACAAATCGATCCGGCTTCTAAACAACACCCGTTTAGAAACCCACAATGCAGCACAACGTCTCCTCTGGTTATCAACCATCCAAGGACAATTGACCTCACCGAGAAGGCTAATCCCTGCCTGTGAATCAAGAACACAAGCAAGAACAAAGAAGAATGCAACACAATTGTTGATGAATGATTAAGCTCACGAAGTTGGGGTCTCACAAACCGATGAACGGTGACACTGTTTATGAACAGAATTGATCTAAGCAAAACCTGAACCCTAAGGGTGCGGCGGTGGCTGTATATGAAGACCCTAGGGTCGTGCAAGACCCTCTGGACGTGCCTCTAATTGGGCTCAACTAGATACAAAGCGTAAAGGCCAAAAATAAGTGATGCAGCACCGACATAGATTCTGAATCCTCTTTTGTTTCGATGCTTTCCGACGACTCCGGACAAATTTTGACATGAGGCCGGCAGCATTGTAAAGGTATTCTCCTTATATTTCCGTACATATATAGAACGTCCAAATCCGAGTCCGTATGCGTCTTGGGCGACCATCTTAGTGCAGACTGGTCCTGGGGCCCGAAACAGACTCGAAGTCGGTTTTGATTGGGCCTCCACCTTGGCTTCCAAGCCCTTGCTGGTCCTCCGTATTCCCAACTCCTTCTCCCATCATCTCCTAGTCCTCTCCATGGTTCCTGATCATAAAATAATCATTAGGTAGCAAACCATTCCCAAAAGTAACAGTTAGCGAAGAACGTAGGAACGAACTCACCTCTAAATTTAGTCGTCGTGCACGAGCTCTAGTCATTGCACCTTGCAAGTCCAGAATTGGAGGAGTGTTGTGCGTATCCATAGGAGTGATGTCCTCATCATCCTCCCCCTCTTGAAGTGGAGTCGTCCTTGTCTCAAGCTCATCCTCTTCTCCCAAGTATGGTTTCAAATCTGAAATGTTAAAAGTAGGACTAACCCCGAACTCGGGAGGCAACTCAAGTTTGTATGCATTATCATTAATCTTCTCCATTATTTTGAATGGACCATCTACTCTAGGCATTAGTTTAGACTTTCTCAATTCTGCAAATCTATCCTTCCTCAAGAGTAACCATACTAAATCTCCTACATCAAGCTTTACTTCCTTTCTACCTTTTATACTTTTGATTCATCTTTTCAATGCTAAGTCTAGTGGTCTCTTGCATTAGCAAAATAAATTCAGCACGCTCCTTAGTATCAACATGAACTCTCTCATTAATAGGTAGAGGAAGTATATCAAGTGGAGTACGGGGATCAAAACCATACACTACCTTGAAGGGACTTATCTTGGTAGTAGAATGTGTTGCCCGATTATAAGCAAACTCAACATGAGGCAAGCATTCTTCCCATTGCTTTAAATTATTCTTCATAATAGCTCTCAACATAGTGCCCAAAGTGCGGTTCACAACCTCAGTTTGTCCATTAGTTTATGGATGACAAGTTGTAGAAAATAGCAACTTTGTACCCGCCTTTTTCTAAAGCGTGCGCAAAAAATGACTCAAGAATTTTGCATCACGATCTGAAACAATAGTAGAAGGCATACCATGCAAACGTACAATTTATTTGAAAAAAAGGTCAGCAATATAACTAGCATTATCGGTTTTATGACATGGTATAAAGTGTGCCATCTTAGAAAAACGATCCACAATAACAAAAATACTATCACTCCCCCTCTTAGTCCTAGGCAGTTCTAAAACGAAGTCCATAGAAATATCCGCCCAAGGAATAGAAGGAACAGGAAGTGGCATGTATAAATCATGTGGCTTCAAGCGAGACTTAGCTTTTTGACATGTAGTGCAGTGAGCAACAAAACGCTTAACATCTTTCCTCATCCTTGGCCAAAAAAAGTGTATGGCTAAAATATCCTCCATCTTCTTAACACCAAAATGACCCATCAATCCACCTCCATGCGCCTCCTGCAACAACAAAAGACGAACGGAGCTAACTGGAATACATAGGCGGTTAGATCTAAACAAGAAACCATCATTCAACACAAATTTTTTCCAAGCACGGCCTTCTTTACAGTGCAGCAATACATCTTTAAAATCAACATCAGCAACATATTATTCTTTAATTGCCTCAAATCCAAAAATTCTACAATCAAGTTGAGACAACAAAGTATATCGCCTAGATAAAGCATTAGCAATCACATTATCCTTCCCTTTCTTATGTTTAATAATATAAGAAAAAGACTCAATAAACTCAACCCATTTAGCATGTCTACAGTTCAAATTGCATTGAGAACGAATATACTTAAGTGATTCATGATCAGAATGAATAACAAATTCTTTGGACAATAAATAATAACGCCACGTCTCTAAAGAACATACAAGTGCATATAATTCCTTATCATACGTGGAATAATTCAAAACAGGCCCAGTAATTTTCTCACTAAAGTATGCAACAGGTTTACCATCTTGCATCAAAACACCACCAATGCCTATACCACTAGCATCATATTTAAGCTCAAAAGTCTTATCAAAATTGGGTAATTGTAGCAGTGGTGCATGTGTAAGTTTGTCCTTCAAAGCATCAAAAGACTCATGATGTACCTTACCCCAATGGAAGTCAACGCCCTTCTTTGTCAACTCATACAATGGTGCAGCAATTATGCTGAAATCTTTGACAAAGCGACGGTAGAAACCTACAAGACCAAGAAAACTCCTCACCTGTGTGATAGTTTTTGGTACAGGTCAGCTCTTTATGGCTTCAATCTTCGCCTCATCCACCTCAATTCCCTGTGGAGTCAACATAGCCAAGAAAAGAGACTCGATCCGTGCAAAAGGTGCACTTCTTAAGGTTACCAAATAAACGTGCAGCTCACAAAGCATCAAAAACAACACGCAAATGAATCATATGATCATCCATGGATTTGCTATAAATCAAGATATCATCAAAGTAAACAACCACAAATTTGCCAATAAAAGGTCTTAAAACCTCATTCATCAAATACATGAAAGTACTAGGTGCATTAGTTAAACCAAAACTAACCACTCATATAACCCGAATTTGGTTTTGAAAGTTGTTTTCCATTCATCTCCAAGTTTCATTCTAATTTGATGTTAGCCACTGAATGTAGTATAGATGTGGATGTGGGCATGTTGACTCTGCAAGTTTGTATTACTTTAGCCATATAAGAAACAATAGAAAAAGGAACTCTGCAAGTTTGTATTACTTTAGCTTTTTCAGAGTCATTTAACCACTGAATGTAGTATAGATGTGGATGTGGGCATGTGGTCAAATCAAGCTTCTTAACCACATCAGAACTCACCAAATTGTTGCAGCTTCCTCCATCAATGATGACACGTGCTCGGTAGTTCTTGATGACGAAGAAAATCTGGAACAAGTTATATGGCTGCATCATCTCGGGCTGCTAGATTTGTGTGCTAAGCACACGCTGCACAATAATATTCATGTATCCTATGGTATCTCCGCCTCCAAGGACGAGGTCGCCGCTGGTGGCAGCAATATCCTCCTCCTCATCCTCCGCATCGGAGGTGCTCATGTAACCGCCATCGTCTGTCGTCACATATGCCCACCTACTTGGGCAATCTTTCTGCACATGACCAAGACCACGGCAGCGGTGGCACTGAATCCCTGTAGTGCGTCCCATCAAAGCAACAGAGGAGGCACTACTAGCTGGTACCTGCACAGAATTTTTACCTGAGCGCGTAGAAGGGGCAGGGGTTGATCTTGGTGCTGCAGAAACAACACTAGTTCCCTTGGCAGCTACTGGTGGGGGCGGCCGGAAAGATGGCTTGGGCAGCCCCGAAGTCCCCGTCGGCCGTGGCGGGTAAAAAGTCCTCGACTTGCTGTACTCCTCAAAAGCCTGGAAAAGTCCCTGTGATTCTTTCTCTGCAAGCATAGCATCCTGGAAACACTGGTTAAGGGTATAAAATTCTTTATAATCAAGGATGTCCTGAATTTCTTTTCTCAAACCAGAATAAAAGCGGTAAATCTAATCCTCTACTTTTTCAACCACAGCACAACGAATCAAAGCATTCTGAAGCTCACTAAAATACTCCTGAACAGTTTTATCTCCTTGATCTAAACGCTGCAGTTTATTACGAATCTCTATATAAAAAGAAGGAGGAACAAAACGATCACGCATTGCTACCTTAAGTTCTTTCCAAGTAGTTGGCAAATCAGTTTCAGCAGCTAGACCACTCCACCAAACAATAGCAAAGTCCTTAAACTCACTCGTGGCTTGTCTAACTCTATGTTGTTTAGGAACAAGGTGGGCATTAAATTTTTGTTCTACAGTCATTTCCCAATCAAGGTAAGCATCACCATCGTACTGACCCGAAAATGAAGGAATTGAAATCTTAATTTTAGCATACGGGTCATCTGGAGCATGGTTACCTTGTGTGCGATGGTTGTGATTGTGGAAACCACTCATACCTTGAGGGTTACGTTGCAAACGACGTCGTAATGTAACGGTCCTTGTAGCTGACCTATCGATGGTGCCATCAGCCTTATACACCATTTCTTCATCATGATCGTCTTCAACGTCGTTGTTAGTGTTGGTGTTGGTGTTGATGGTCTTGTGAGCGGTCTTCAATTCAACAACCTGATCGGTTAACTTAGAGACTCTCTTATCCAACCGCTCAATGTTTTCTCCCAGGTGAAGCTTGGTGACGGCGTCGGTGACGGCCCTGGTGATCGTCTCTGCCAAATCATTCTGAACCGCCTGCAAAACCTTCTATAGCTGACTTTGGCTCATGCACTCATCAAATTTTGAGGGTGAAGAACCCTCTCCGTCGCTTTCTGACATCAGAAACACCAAAACAGGAAACAAAAAGTGAAGGTTATCCCTATAAAACTACTAAACAGTGGTGCCTCTCAACACAGCAAAAGGAAGCTTCTTGCAAAGCTCTTACAAAGTTATGAAAAAACAAAGCAAAGGATATCAGGGAGGTGTGTTCCATGATTGCAAGGGTTACAAAATAACCTGTGTGATGTTCAGAAAAAATATGTAGAGCTAGGAAGGCCAAATATATATATGTGAGTGGCACACAAATCAAAAACAGATAGTAAAGCTGAATAAGTGCCTAAGTAACTTGTCCCTAATTGCTGGTCTAACTATGTCCTAGAACAATAGTGATAGCAAAGAATAAACAAGGAGACAAAGGCACACAGTCGATAACAGGAGGCTAAGTGTAAAACAGCCAAACTCAGAAATTCCAGGGGGCTAGATGGAGCACTAGTAGGAATCCCAAATTTCTTTTTTTATTTTATTTTTTTATATTTTTTCCAAATCACTAACAATGTGGGAGAAACCACAAAAACTTTCAGCTCAAACAGAGCTAAGACGTGCCCTATAGAAATTCTTGAAGTTTCAGAAAACATCGGGTTTCAACTTGAATTTTTTGACGAGATCACATAGGGTGTAGCCGAGTGTGGGTCACCTTAACTTTTTATCAAGAATCTCCTGTAAAAATTTCAGCCGAAATGGACATCGTTTCCGTTGTGGTGATGCTCATCATTGTGTGGATTGTCATTGGACTGGTCAGTGTTCCAGGTGTGGCAAGGACCACAAGGACGAGGTGTGCAAAAAGAATCCAAATAGCAAGGTGATTTGGGAGCCAATGGCAAGTTCTTCTTTAGGATAGTGTGGTATTGCAGACATGATAACTAGTGCTACTTTTGGGATGCAGTACACTGCTCCTCCAGCGCAGCAGCTCTTGTCTGCGCCACCAGCACAGTAGTACTTGCCTGCTCTGCCGGTACAACAGTATTTTCCTGCACCCTCATCGCAACAGTTCTTACCGTGACTTCTGTACCTGGTTCTTCACATGTACCTGCTCCTAGTGGTACGTATTGGCTCTATAGAGGTCCTACTCCGTCTTTTTACTCGGTTTCTACACCGACTGGTTTTTCTAGACCACCTACTTCTATTGGTGTGCTGTTGACGGCTGTTAAGTACCATTTTCAACCGTTAACTATACTCAAATAAAGGAGAATTTGGCATTTCATACACGCATACTTTAGCACAATAATATAGTTCCACTTGTACTTGGAGAACTTTGTGCATGCAAGAGGAAATGTGAAGGAAACACCTCAAAAGGCAAGAAAACACACTTTCGACCAATCAGAGAGTGCCACATGGACGTCACACGGATTGAAGGGCCCATTTTCAGCACTTAACCGACGTAACTCCCTGTAATACCGCGCAAACCGACGTCAGGGCCCACAGGACAGCCACCTGGAGAAAGCACAGGCCAGGAGGGGCCACCCCCAGGTCGGCCGACCTGGTCAGGTCGGCCGACCCGGCCGGGCGCCCTCTCCGCCTGGGCTTCCACGTGTTGGCTCCTCCGCGACTCCTGATGACGGTTTGAGATGCCTTCCGTGGCGGTTACTCTCCCTTGCCGACCTATTGAGGCTATAAATAGGAGGGTGTGCCTTCACACTCAACACACACCACAAGAAGCATTTCTCTCTTGCTAGTAGTAGTTCTTGGAGTTTTAGTGGAGTTAGGCTGAGTCTAGAGCTCTCTAGTCCCAAGTCTTCACTTGGAATTGGTATGGCTCTTGTATCTTTTCCCTTTTGTAAGACTTTGCTCTTATCAATATATATATATTTTCTATATAGTTGTGCTTGGGTCATGAGTTTCTTGTTTGATATTGTGATCCATATATGTGATAGTATAGTCTACTTGTGTGATAGTAGTTTATATTTATTATACTACTATTTTCATGCTAGTTATATATCGTCACTATAGTCTAGTTTATATGTTATAGTCTCTATGCTTAGTTTTAGCTGATAAAGTATATCATGGGTTTGGTGATCGTATTCGTACGGTAGCTCTGCCTCGTTAATAGTAATCGTGGAGGGGCAGAGTGCTCTTTGGTCATGCAAGTATGGTACTTGGGTGACTGATTTGCATCAATTATTCGTTAGTCTACTGGTTCGTTGAGGTAGGCGGCAGGTGGTGACAGCCCTGTCCGTCCTTTGAAATCCTCCCCGCTAGGCTAGTGCGTAGGCTCTTGGCGGAAGTCGCCTGTGGATGCAGGGGTAAGTCCGTGCCTGAAGTGCTATACTATTGACTGCTGAACCTGAGTGTGGGTCTGTATGTATTCTACTTAGGCTATGCAACTGTATAGGAATGTATAGTAGGAGTAGCTTAGCCTAGTCTTTCCTCCACTAGACTTTATTTATTTAGTAGGAATCTTCTGTGTGTGTCACACTACCCGGTTATTATCATGTACCCGCCTGTCTTGGTTAGATATCCTTGCTAATTGTTAACATGATCTTATATGTTAGTAACGCTTCTTGATCATAACCTTCCTCTGGGATAAACAAATACGATACCCTGAATACTTCCGGGTGAAATGCTACAGCGGTATTCTCCGTGCGCTTGCGGATTTTACCTACTTGACTCTGGGACATATTAGTGAACCGTTTCTGGCCCCGTGCCGGGAATGATTTATTAATATGGCTTAGCAAAAGTCAACATGTGCCTGGGGTGTACACTTTGCCCGTAGGTGATGCTAGGGATCATGGCGACGTTGTCACAGGTACCGTATCTGTTGATTCATCTGATGCATTTGTACTATTTGATTCTGATGCTAGCTTCTCGTTTGTCTCGGAGGCGTTTGTGAGTCGTACGGGTATCTCTGTGCAGTAGATTGGGTGGTCTATTACTGTCAGTTCTGCTAAGGGTCATATCTCTGGTACTCTTGTATGTCCTGGTTGTGTGGTTCACTTGGCGGATGAGAATTTTGTGGCTAATCTTGTGGTTATTCCATTAGATGTATTCGATGTTATTCTTTGGATGGATTGGCTATCTCAATACCAAGCTATCATCTCTTGTTTTTGGAAGACAATATCTTTGCATGCACCTTCTGGTAGAGAGGTGATTTTTGTTGGGAGTGCTATGAAGTACTCTCTTGCCTTATTGTATCATTTTTATTTCCTGACTGCTGGACAAGAAAATCTGGAATCCTGTTTTCTATGGTCAGAAATGTTGATGTTGTTTTGCGAGTGCAGGATATTTGAGTGGTTCATAATTACCCTGATGTTTTTTCACTTGAGCTTCAAGGTATTCCGCCTACGCAGGATGCTGTCTTTGAAATCAAGCTAATTCCTGGTACACAACCAATCTATAAGAGTCCATATCGGATGGCACCAAAGGAGCAAGTGGAGTTGAAAAGACAGCTGGATGATCTTCTTGCTAGGGGTTTCATTAGACCAAGCAAGTCACCATGGGCTTTTCCTGTGTTGTTTGTGGGAACGAAGCATGGTAGTAAGAGGCTGTGTGTGGACTATCGTGCTCTTAATCGGGTAACCATCAAGAATAAATATCCGTTGCCTAGTATTGATGTACTCTTTGCCCAGTTGAGAGGTGCCAAGGTATTCTCTAAGATTGATTTAAATTCTAGATATCATCAATTGAGAATACAAGAGGAGGATATTGAGAAGACTGCTTTTAGCACGAGGTATGGACATTATGAGTACATTGTTATGTCTTTTCGACTAACAAATGCCCCTGCTGCTTTTATGGAAGTGATGAATAGAATGTTGCATCAGTATCTGGATGACTTTGTTGTTGTTTTCCTTGATGATATTTTGATCTACTCCAAGTCTGAGGAAGAGCATGAACGACATCTTAGTCTTGTTCTTGAGGCTCTTCGGTAGAATCACTTTTTTGATAAGTTGAAGAAGTGTGCCTTCTGGTTGTCTGAAGTGGCTTTCTTTGGTCATATTATTAATCAGCATGGCATTAAGGTTGATCCCAAGAATGTTGCTTCAGTGGTTGAATGGAAGAGGCCTACGAATGTGACTAAAATTTGTAGTTTCTTGGGGCTTGCGGGTTATTATCGTTGTTTTGTGCAGAATTTTTCTACTATTACAAATCCTATGACCAAACTTACAGAGAAGGGTGTTACATTTGAATGGACCAATGCACGTGAAGTTAGCTTTCAGACTATGAAGAACAAATTGGTGAATGCTCCTATTTTAGCCTTGTCTGAGAGCGGCAAGCGTTTCATTGTATATGCAGATGCTTCCCATATTGGACTTGGTTGCGTTTTGATGCAAGAGGGTAAGGTGATTGCCTATGACTCTAGACAGTTGAAGAAGCATGAGAGAAATTATCCTACTCATGATTTAGAGTTAGTTGCTGTGGTATTTGCTCTTAAATGTTAGAGGCATTACCTCTATGGTGAGGCTTGTGATATCTTTACTAATCATAAGAGTCTCAAATACATTTTTCACTCAGAAGGAGTAGAATTTGAGGCAGCGAATGTGGCTTGAGTTGATAAAGGATTATGATCTTACTATCCAGTATCATCCAGGAAAGGCAAATATGGTGGCTGATGCCTTAAGCAGAATCGGTGTTCCTCATGTGGCAATGCCTTTGATTGCAGATTTGGATCATATGGGTGTCTCCTTGTGTTATGCAGACTCTGCAAGAGAAGAGACTCAAATGCTCATTCGGTCACGCCTTGTTGAGAGGGTGCGTGATGCACAACAACATGATCGTTTGATTCAGGAGGTTCGCAAGCGGATAGCAGCTGGTAGACCTCATGAGTTTAGTATTGATGAGAATGATGTGGTGCATTTCAAAGGACCTCTTTGTGTACCACAGAAATCAGAGGTGAAGTTGGATATCTTTAGAGAGACTCATAGAACTCCATATACAGTTTATCCTGATGAGATTAAGATATATAGAGATCTAAAACAAAGTTTTTGGTGGAAGAGGATGAGGGTGGATATTGCTAAGTATGTGGGTGCTTGTGGTGTGTGCCTGCAGGTGAAGGCTGAACATAAGAGGCCTGCAGGTTTGTTACAACCTCTACAAATTCCAGAATGGAAATGGGAGTATATTACTATAGATTTTGTGGTTGGTTTGCCTCGCTCTCCTCGGGGTAAGGATGCCATTTGGGTGGTTGTGGATAGACTCACTAAGGTGGCTCACTTTATTCCAATGAAGACCACTACTTCTGCTGCAGACTTGGTTCCATTGTATATCAAAGAAATTATGATACTACATGATGTACCAAAGTCTATTGTTTCAGATCGAGATCCCAAGTTTGTTTCCAATTTTTGGACGAGTTTGCATAGTGCATTAGGGACAAGTCCTAAGATAAGTGTTGCTTTTCACCCTCAAACAGATGGTCAATCTGAGCGCTCTATTCAAACTTTGGAGGATATGTTACGAGCTTGTGTACTATCTTGGAAAGGAAGTTGGGAGGATCATTTAGCCTTAGCTGAATTTGCTTATAATAATAGTTATCAAGCAAGTATTAAAATGGCCCCCTATAAAGCTCTGTATAGACGGAAGTGTATTTCTCTATTATGTTGGGAAGTACCAAGTGAGCGTTTGTTGGTTGGTCCAGAATGGGTACAGAAGACTCATGATAAGGTACATGAGATCCGCCAAAATATGTTGACTGCTCAGAGTCGGCAGAAGAGCTATGCAGATGTTAGCCGGAGAGATTTGGAGTTTGCAGTAGGTGATGAGGTTCTTCTCAAGGTGTCTCCAACGAAAGGAATAGTTCGTTTTGGCATCAAAGGGAAGCTTAGTCCAAGATATATTGGACCCTATTTGATTACAGCTCGAGTTGGGTCATTGGCATATCGCCTGCAATTGCCTGAGTCCATGGCTGGGGTACACCCAGTGTTTCATGTTTTTACGTTGAGGAAATATTTAGAGGATCCTGAGAGAAAGATAGAGCCTGAACGAGTGATTATTCAGCAAGATCTAACTATCGACTCTCGAACAGTGCATATGTTGGAGTTCTCAGAGCGTGTAATGCGCAATCGTACTATCAAGTACGTAAAGATCTTGTGGAGTAACCAAACTGAGCGTGAGGCTACTTGGGAGCTTGAGGAGCATATGCGTAAGAAGTACCCCGACCTTTTTGAGACCGGTGAGTTTTATGGGTTCATTTTCTTTCAGTTGCTTTGTCGTCATAACGATTGAATTCGAGAACAAATTCTCTTTTAGGGGGTAGAATGTAACGACTCAGATATATTTCTTTAATATAACAAAATCTGGTGCTGTTAATTGGTTGATTTAGTAAGGTTTTAAAACAGGCCTAATTAGAGTCCAATTAAAGGAAAGACAAAAAACTGCCCCACGCCAATCCTGCACCCACGCCTCTCCCTTTGCCTTTTCTAATTCTCCATCAAGCGTGAGTTCAAGAGAGAAACCAAAAGGGCAGAACTCAAGGATTTTTTCTGGCGTTTTTCTCCTGTTGGTCAATCCTTCGTGGGGAGGAGACCTAGAGGCGACGTGCACCTTGCTGCCGAAGTCTAGATCACTACTTGGATCGAAGAAGGGGGGTTCTCTTAGGTCAGAAATATGTTGTTTTTCTCCTTAGTTAGAAGCTGTCAGCACTGGATTAATTGTGGCAATTAGGGCCTTAATCCCTACCAAACAACTGTGTTGGATCTCGAATCTTCTGGCAGTCTGTGCAACGTTGGTTCTATCCAGTTTTCGAGGTCTTTAGGGTTCGAATATCACTTTTGCTAGAATACAAAAGTTCTAGAGAATTTGTTTAGATTTTCAACGAGTATTTAAACGTAATTTTTGGCTAAGTATAATAGGAGTTATGCTTCTCTGAATGTTACTGTCACAATTATAGTCTGTCATCAGTTTCAGTTTTGACAGTCAGTGTTGTATGATTGATTAAGGTATCCTATAAGCTGAATCTGTACCTGTGGTTATGGAAGATGTTGTAGTAAATTTGATAAACTTTCCATGGAGTACTTAATCATTGTTTTTGAAGGATCATTCAAGGATATATGAATTTTTGAAGTTAAATGTCCTATAGTTCGAGGACAGATTACAGTGCTATTTTATAAAATATTTTACCACTAGTAGATTTTCAAATTAAATTTTGTTCTGAATACAAAACATGTAGGTTTTTCTGTGTAGATGATCATAATATATTTACTTGCTAGCATACCCTTTGTACTTTTAAATTTATGAAAATGATAACCGTCGGTGCTGTAGAAAAACTGGTTTGACCTTATTCTTTGGGTGGGAACGTTATGTAGGAGCGCTTTGCTTGTGTTGATTAATGTATATGATTGAATTGGAACTGAGAATTATTTGTTATCAGGTGAAACCCCGTTGCAGCGTTCTTAGCTCCCTCTTGTTGATTGATAAAGGCAAGTAAACGTAGCATTGTGGTCTTGCTTTAACTTTATTATTTGAATTGCCTCTACTAAATTTGAATAATTCACACTAGCCAGATAAATTGCTAAATAAGAATTTATCTCTATGTGTTGAATTTTCATTTATCAATTTATGGTTCTTACTAATTTGATTTCGATGTTGAAGTATATGACGAAGTGCATGCATGATAATTTTGTATTTTTGCACTTTTCATTGGATGCACAAGAAGACACCGTAGTCTGATGTTGGTGCGGTAAGTACCGGTACAGCGATGCACATTGACATGAGCAATGTGGTTGCAGCCCTCACTTTTTTGTTGGGACTTGAGTGTAGAAGTGAAGTCATACGTTGCATTGCATCATGCGTATTTTGCATATGCATTGAAGTTCAGCATTATGAAGTTACCAATATCTTATCTCACCAATTCCAGTTATATTACATCTCATACTATATTTTTTTGGTGCTGCTATTTAATTTGTTGCTTAACTAAACTGTGGCTCAAATAATATTGTTAAAGTCATTTACTTGTTAAGGTTTTTCATAAACCTCATGCACTTTCATTTTCTTTTTCAGGTGCTTGAGTTGGGACGACAAGAATATGGGATGGGAAGTAGTATCTTCACTTACAACACATGTTTCTAGTTGTTGTCATGAAGCTTTAATAAAGAACTTATGTCTTTTTTTTTTGTGTCTATAGTTTGAGTGGTTGAGCACTGTTTAAAATTAATAATGTTATGAATAATATTGCTGAAATTATGAGTGCTAGAATGATGTTGTTACTGTTGAGTTATCTATTAATCAATATCGTTGGATGCTTCCGCTTACTATTGTTAATCGTTGTCTTACTCTTTGCTTTATCGACTTCTTGTTAATTGTTGTAGTAGTGTAGTAATACTCTGAAGTAATTTCTAATATATTACAGTTTGTTTGTTATAACAAAAACCACATTACCCTGTTACAGATCAGGGGAACATCTGATACTCCCTACGATAGGGAATCTGAGGAAGACAGAGACCGATGATTGTGATGGTGATGATGCCCTTGAGTGATGTACAACCTGATGTGATAACTGCTGAATTGCACGATTCTGGTCCAGCTATTGACCTCCCTCGGCTCCGTTAGATGCTTGAACCAAAGCTAAGATCTCTCCATACAAGCTTCCAAAAATAGTGTGGTGACCCTTCCCAGAAGATCGAGGTTTCAAATGTACTGATAACGCAGACACTTGATAATACAATAATGGTTCAAATTTAAGTTGAATTATTACATCGTTAGGGTAGTTAAAGTGCAGCGGAATATTAAAACTTCATGATAGTTCAAAAATAGCGGAAGCAAATAACGATAAGTTCTACGATCTCTCAATGATAAAGCGATAATAATGATTCATGCCCATAGAATCATCACTCTAGCAGCACACAACATCACTACGGCGACAAGTCAGACTTCTAGTGGGCACTCCAAATCTCAGGGACTTGCATGTTCCAAGACATCACATCAACATGCAACTCTATCTCTGCATTACCTGAAAACAACATAGGCACAAATCCTGAGTACTAGTTACTCAACAAGACATACCCGTCAAAACATCTAGACATGTATTAGCTCTAATAGGATGGCTGTTTTAAAAGACTTACACTAAGCAACCGATTAGTTCTACCAATTTAATTTAGCCAAGTTTAATTGTATAGAGCAAAAATATAAATTTAGTGGAGCAATACAAGAATAGTAAAGCAAAACATGAAATAATACAATATAAGAACAGCAAAAATAATAATCATCAAGTAACAATATAATCAATTTCATAGTATCATGTGATCTACGTGAAGACGCAGTGAACAAGCGATACTCACTACGAATGATAGCAATTGTAATTGATTTACACCAGCTAAGAAAACCTGAATACACGACGCATACACACCAATTAAGGTCGTTATTGATGATCATTAAAAACCCATTCTGACCGTCAATATAGCCATAAATAAAGAAAGACTTAGTATTTCATACACACATGTTAGCTACGAATAATAAGATTTCACTTGTCCTTGAAGATTTATATGCATGCAGGAAGTATATATATAAGGAGTGGAGAAATGGAGCAAGATCTGTGAAATAACATTCCGACCAATGGGAGAGCGCCAATCGGACTCCCCACGGATCAATGACGTGACTGCACAGGATTCCTCCAGAGAACATCAACTTAAATCAGAAGAGGATCCACCTGTCAACCACCTCAAGAAAGCACACCCCGAGGGGTCCCACCTTTAGTCAGACGACCTAGGGGCTTCGTCGGCCAACCGGGTCTTCAGGTGGTTCTCCTCCCCATTTCATGTGTCACTCCCTCAGCCCTTTGCAACGTCGGTGCATGGCGGTTCCGTGGCGGTTACCCCAGGAAACGGTATAGGCCCTATGTAGAAGGGGAGAGCTCCACTCCAACACACACACACCAAGAAATATTCTCCTCTCTTTGCATTTAGTTGTAGTTCCAAGGCTCTAGTGGAGTTAGGCTTAGAATAAAGCTATTCTCAAGTTTCCCGGTCTTCGAAGAATTCGATATGGCTCTTATATCTTATTCTCTTTGTAAGACTTTATTCTATTTAATGATATTACTCTTTCCATATAGTCTTGCTTTGGTTAAGCGTTCCTTGTTTGGTTATGGGTCCTTAGCATGATTATATGATAGAGTAATTATAGTCTTGCTATATACTCCCTCCGTCCCAAAATAATTGACGTTTTGACTCCGAGCACGGGAATTAAAAAGAAGTGTAAAAGGTAGGTACACAAAAAACGAGGAGGAGATAGAGATAGAGATGTATTGAAAAGAGAGAAGTTGCATCGGGAAGTGAGAATGATAATTATTTTAGGACATATGGAGTTGGCTAAAGTGTCGAATATTTTGGGACGAAGGAAGTAGTTATGATTAGGATTGGCATTTCTTGTTTAGTTGCATGTCTCATTCATATGCATGGTTGTTATTATGCCCTCATGATAGTGATGTATTCTTACTATACTATTATGATCGTCATATACCTACATAATAGCATGCTTATATAATATCTATGTACATTCTTAGGTTGATCGCTTTATGTTCAAGCGTACATTCTTGCGCAAGGCTAAAGTAGTAATTGATAGCGTAGACGTGGTGTCTAGGCTAGAGGTTACCTTTGATTGTTGCGTATTCTACAGTCATAGAGGTAGACGGTAGGTAGTGACAGCCCTATCCTCCCTTAGTAATCCTCCATATTCGGATACATAGTAGAGTTATAAGAGGGAGTCGACTGGCATACCAGGGGTAAGCCCATACCCGAATTGCTTGAGTACATAAGTGATGACCTTAGTCATGTATGTGTATGTGTAGATGTATGTTATCCAACTGTATAGAAGCCCAATAGGAACTTAGCTCTTTTCTTTGTTCTTTCTCCACTTGCCTTAGGATGTATAGAAGAGAGGAATCTTCTGTGTGTCACACTACCCTTGCATATTGTCCTTAACCCTATTAGGACATTAGTCTATCCTTACCATATGATTATGGACATAGTAATTCTCTTATATCACTGTCTTTCCTTGGGAGAAGTATAAATGACAACCATTAGATTACTCCAATGGTAAAATGTTACAACAATATTATCCCTACGCTTGCGGATGTTACCTAATTGACACTAAAGTACCTAAATAGATTATTTCTGACATCACTGTCAGAGATGATGTATTTAGTGTGACTTAGCAAACGTCAACAAGCATTTCTGACACCGTTGCCGAGAAAGGCACAGATTAAGAGATTACAAATGTTCTTAATTATAATTGTAATTGGGAGTCATTGCTCTAGCAGGATTACCCTTTGTTTTCTTTCCTTTTGGGTGAAAACAGGGTAGTGCTCGACTGGCTCCAGCGTGCTACAAAACTTCATGAAGAATCCTGAATCGATCTTGAGAAGGTCCCAACATTTCTCAAAAACGATCTATTGGCAACTGAACGAGTCATCATCACACCACTTCAAGCTGGTGTGAAGTGGAGTTATCCACATCTTCCACTCCGAGATCGGATGCCACATCATTGAGCTGAACACAATGGAGAAAAGTCCTATCCGCCAGACTTTAAACTTGTGAACCCTCACCAGCTTGATATACAGTATTTATCTCATATTTTCCTTCTCAATTTTGATTTACATCAATTTGATTTTCTGTTGCATATTTGAATTCTTCCATCATATTTGCATGTTGGAATTTATTCCAACCTTTCCCCTTTTCAGAAAAAGAACAGAAAAAAAATATAGAATTTCAAAGTTCATCTCTTAAGAAATTAATAATACAAAAGATCGAAAATATTTTTCTTTGAAATATATTTTTCTTTCTTGTGGGCCATCACAAGTAGGGCCCACTGACCAGAGCAAAGGACCAGAGGGGCCATTTCCTGATCGGGCGACCAAGCCTATTGGTCGGTCGACCAGAGAAAAAATGGCTCTTTGACCCCACTTGCCTCCGCTGCTAGCTTGCAACTGTCATGTCCCAATATAACTGTTGTTTCACACTGCATTTTGAGGCCAAGTTTTCGAGAGGAAGTTCTTCACCGCATTCACATATTTCACCTTTGCATTATGCTCTAGCCATTTGCTCTCATTTTCTCCTAGATCTTGCACCATTTCCAAACTCTGAATTTCTACCAAAAACATTTGCTTTGAGTTTCATTTGCATTCGCAAGAGATTCCAACGGAGTTTTTGATTGGTTTTTGAACTAACCTTAACCCCATTCGAGTTGCTCTGGTGTTTGGTTCGCTCACATGTACAGCAACGAAAAGGGTGAAGGGTGCTTATAAGATGAAAGGTAAGTTGGCAGGAAGCTCAAGCAATGCACCAATCGAAGCAAGTCCTACACCGTTAATGGTGTACAACAAGAGCGCACACCGCCAACAGATACTTTGTCATCTCATATGTTTTATCTATTAATTAGTCCATAATCATGAACACTAAGCAATTCATCAAAATCATAAACTAACATAATTTTTCCTGGTGCATAAGCAAAATGTATTTAGGTGCAAATTTTACCTAATCAACAACCACATGCAGCATAATTCTTGACATTCTCTCTAACATGTGGCTGCAACTTATTAAAGAGTAGGATGTTCATCAAAGCATTATGCATTAAATCAGACTCAATATATGTTGTCATATCTGAATACTGGCCTGAGAAAGACATATACTTAATCTAAAAGCCTCCAGAAAGCCCTTTTTAAACATTATGTGGTTTGCAGCACGGAGCTGTAACAAAAAATGAACATTGTTATTTGTTAAGCAAGAAGATAAAATATAGATTCTTTTTTTTTTATTTCCAGTTCAACACATGCATAGATAAGCTTAGTATTCAAGTTCTGTAGTGCAAAAATTAATTAAAAGGCTCATAGAGAGATCAATCACTCAGGGTCTATAGAATCTACCGCCAGAGAAACGTGAAAACAAAATTCCATTTTGGCATTGTCACTAAAATAATCAACTCAAGATAGAGGATTATATTAAAATCTACCCTGCTCTCACAAATAAAACAATCAACGCTAAATTCTCAGACTAAGGTATGATACATTTCTAAAATATAAGAAATCAAGAAATGGTATTCTGTTCTATCAACACTCATCAGAAATTTACTTTCTCCATAGTCACTTCTCTAGTAAATCACAAGAACAAATGTTATGGATAGGTTACTACAAAGATAATTAATAAATGACCTTTTATTAGTAGTGATCAAAATTAGAAACCTACCATCAGGAGATACGTTGCGCTCATCAAATTATTTCTCAGTCCGGTCCACTTTCATTTAGCATCTTGTTCTTACAGCTGGAGCAGTTCAAGTGCGAAATTTGCTAGCTTGACCTCCAACAAGAATACCATAACCTGGGGTGTCAAAAAATGACCACGTCAATACTTATATGGTAACCTGCTCAATAGTTACAGTGGTAAGTGCGATATTATCAGACTACACTTTTTCAGCCCTTCAGCATTAACAATTTGATCAAGAGACCTATGATAGCAAGAGTGCAGATTAACCTTTTCCTTATTTAGTGCATACTTGATATGTAAAATTGTAGTTCCTCTGGACAATAATTTTCAATAACTGTATCATATTAAATCTGTATTATGAAACAGAGCATTGTTTCAGAAAACTCCACGATGGTGCTATCTTTGTAAATTCAAGCAACAGTTCTCAGGGGATCCAATGCTTCTAATATTTTTCATTTAGGCTCCTTTCTATTAGTCCACTCAATACTTGACTTATAAAAGGATTAATCCAGAGTTCAAGAGCAGGAGCCTACAATATTCTAGTAACCAACCATTCTTTTTTTAATAGCCTTAGTGAGCTAAAATGCTGTCAGTGCAATCTAATCAGCTCAGATAGACCATGTTCTATAGATTAGGAAATAATTGCAACATATCATGTATCTATATTATTTCATCTCACATGAACAAATGGGACATTCAAAATAATTTACACTGCTCTCCTATATGTGCAGATACAAACTATCATATCACATTAGAGGAGGAAGGCATGCACAATGAGTTTTACCTGGCTGAAAACTGTGAAATTGACACAATGACCTTGGATGGAAGTTTCACCTCGCACTGACAATATTGGCCTTGCAACAATAGGCTGATTGATGTGATCCTCATATTCACCTTTGCAAATCTAAGGCAAGTAAGAGAACACTATAGATTTCTAAATATCTAAATAATACCCAAGACATTCTACAATAATGATCTAGGGGCATGTAACAGATCATAAAGAAATATTACATTGAGTAATAGACCGACCATTAATCCATGCAAAATAATATGACAAAAAATCTAGGGGCATGTAAACAACCCATTTTAACAATCAATTGCCAAATCGAATAACATCACAATATTGATTGACCTTATAGGGTTTAGATTTGGGGAAAAATACCTTGCTTTTTCCTGCTGGCCAAAAGGAGAAAAGAGTAGGGGAAGGTGCTACTCGATGGGACAACATAGGCAGCCGCCGGTTCCAATCACAGACATGCAATCCTACTCCACGTTTTTTAACAGTAGAACATTTTTCTTGCAAGCACATATTGGCCCCAATATCAAGAGGTCGATGTTGAAACAATGCAAAAACAGGAGTATATTCTTGTATGCAAATTGTGACAAGGTTTCACCATCCAAATTAATTAAGTAGCAATTTGTCTAAATTGAATAGAAACCAACTTTGCTTTTGGTTTTTTTTGCTTGTTTCTGAACTTTGCTTTCTTTTTGCTTCTACAAAAATCATGGCATCTCTGGCAGAAAATTACTGAACCATCCATGAAACAAACAAAGATTTAACTCGAAAAATAGATGTGCAATGAAAAGCAGCTGCTGTGAGTCAATGCTACTCTGAAGACTAAAACAGGGAAGTGAGCACCATGAGTACAAAACCTCGGGGATGAACTCGTAAATCCACAAGATTGATTAGTACGAAACAGAGATGGATTAAGACTGAGGTGAGCGGTGACTACCTCACCACAATTAAAGGATTCGTAAAGATAATGCTTATACATTCCCTCAACGGGTTAACCACTCAACTGGCACATAACTTGTGTGAGATCCTGTAAAATTTGCAGAAATATAGAAGTCCTTCTATTCATTTTTCTTTACCAGAAAATCACATTCACAAAAAAAAAACTAACCTTAATAGGATCCTTTTGGCTGACGCATCTAATCTTCTCCAATATTTTCACAGTTTTCTGCAATCCATACCCACGTTCTGTGGCATTGTGGTGTCCTATGGTGTTCAGTGAATCAAAGAGTTCAGAAGTTGAACCAGGGCAACAAAGCGGTGCTAAAACTCAAGAGTTTACCTAGACAGGCTATTCTAGCTTACAGACCTATGGCCATGGCGATGGTGGACTCGGCCTGAGGAAAGCAATTCATCGAACAATTGGCGTGCAACCAAGAAACTCGTGAGGCTTGTGGAGCTTACCATGCAGAAAAGACCAGGTCTAAGATGCGGCGACGATGCCGAGGAAGAAGAAATCCATGAGCTTGTGCTTGACGGCGACCGTGCGCTCAGCTTGACCAACGTGAGTCCAGTGCAGCCCCAATCTCCGTCTTCACCCGCTTCTTCACCATGCCGCCGGCACGCGGAGGGCGGGCATAGTAGGGGGATGCCGCGGCGACGTGGGGTGGAGTGGAGGAGGGGGGGGGGCATCAGCTCGGAGGCAACTCGCTTGGATCTCCGAACACCTCGCCTGGACGTGGAGCAGCGTCGATGGAGCACCTCAGACATGAGAGGAGCGGTGGAGTCTGCAAATGTGAGAGCGAAATAGTCTGCAAAGATGAGACCCGCCGCTTCATGCTTGCTCCTCCTCTTGGCGGCCGCCTCCGCTAGGGTTGAGGAATTGAGAGAGGAGGCAGACGGGCATGAGGGCGCGAGCGCCAGACTCCAAGGAGGAGGAGGAGGTAGCGGCGGCTGCTGCTCAAGGAGGAGGAGGAGAGTGCGGCACGACGTTGCAGCGGTGACGACGGCGGCTGCGGCTCGGGGCCAGGGAGAGGAAGTAGACAATTAGGGTTGGGAGGGAGGCGGCGGGCGGACGGGCGTGCGAGAGCAAGCATGATGGGGCCCACTTGTCGGTGCCGTTTTTATATGGGAGAAGAGGAAGACGGATCAAGGTGGGAGGTAGGCTAAACTGGAGACGTCGGATTTAAATCTAACGCTATATAGTAGTGCGACGGGTTAAGGGTGGGATGACGACCTCACCACAATTATAGGATTGGTAAAGATAAGACCACAGTGAAATAGGCGTACATTTTTTTAATAAGAAAAGAAATAAAACAACAATAGATACAGGATACTATGATGCTAATATGCTATATAGCCAATAACCAGAGGATGTTGATCTACTTGCAATTTATTTCTAAACAGATTCACAGATAGAAGCGAAGAAAATCCCTAGTCTTGAAATTCAATTATCCCATGCCTATAGTTACTATGTTGTATGCTCAGCATCAATACTGTGTGGTTATAATGAGCATGGTTTTAAGTATTTCAGTTTTCTAGTTTTACATGCAGACACTTTTTTTCATCAACATGGGCATGAAGAATCATGTAGAAGTATGACCCACCACATGGCATGACAGTCTAAAGAACAAAAGGAAGAGGCACAAAAGATTGGCTTACTTTTATGAGTTATAGTCGATGTAGTCAATGCAACACAGGTTGTGGATCCTACAGAGAAATTAGAATTGTTAGTAGACCATAGCAGTTGTTATTTTAACCCACTGAGATGGCATAAGTTTTCCAGGCAAATTCACTCCCATGAAATTCCTAACATCCTGACAACAGGAAGTTCCAAATCCATAACTTATGCAATTACCAGATCAGTCAAAATGTGTGGATTTTTTCTATGGCGGCACAAAAAGTCGTAGGGACATTCTCAGGACCCTGTTAAGACTTCACTACAGCTAATTTCTCTGTATCTAAAAAACTGAGATGAAGGAATATAAAATTCTTAAATGATAAATCCACTTAACAACACAGATCACTTAACTAAAGTGAGGACAGGTTTGAAGCACGGCACCGGTGAGAGCCCCGAACGGCCGAACCCAGTGGCCAGCACAACGCCTACAGGCAACTGCAGTCACATCTCAATTAGCATCGACAACAGGAAGGTCAAGATCGATCAGGAAACCTCGTCCTCCCAATTAAAAAAACAATCACAGCAGTAAAAGGATCATCGGTCTGTCGTACCATTCGGCGCCTTGGAGAAATTGAAGGCGACGCCTCCGAGGTGCGCGGCGCCGACGAGGGCCCTGGCGACCTCAAACTTCCTGGACTCACGCAGGGGCTTGAGTTGCATTCGAATCGCATCTAGAGTCAGATGAGAGGTCGAAGGAGGGAAAGAGGACGGACGGATCAGGGAGGTAAGGGGATGATGATACCTGGGGCTCGTAAATCGGGTCGGGGGCGATGAACCCCTTGACATCGGCTCGGACCACATGGTGAGCGGCGTCGACGCCGCCTGAGCGCACTCAGAGGTGAGTGAGGGACAGGCAGGCAGTGCGTGAGGAGGGGGAAGGTCGAGGCCCCGTCGCTGGAGCCGCGCGCTCGTCAGATCCGTGCGGGAGGAGTCCGTCGTCGCCGGATCCTAGCGGCCTCCGCCGCTCGGGGTAGCCGCAAAAGGAGGTAGAGGCCCCGCCGCCTAGTGTTCCGCCGCGGGGAAGGAGGGTAGCAGAAGTTGAGCGTCGCACGCCGGGGAAGAAGAGTCGGGGCGCCGTCGCGCGCCGGGACGAGAAGGCGGCGGAGGCGGCTGTGCGTGCTTGCGAGAAGAGGGCAGAGCGCGCGTGCGAGAGAGAGAGAGAGGATGGACGCGAGAGGAAGGTGGCAGGTGGCCTCGGTGTCGTACGCGAGACCCGAGTCCCGAGCGATAGAATCGATGGTGTTTGTTTCGCATAAACGTTTTTAATTCTAAGATTTAGATTTAATAGATATAAAAAGATAAATTTTTTTATAATTCATATATAACCTTAATTAATACAAATAATTTTACAAATAAATAAATAACAAAAAAATAAAATAAAAACAACAACTGCTGGCCATCGACTGAAAACAGACTGAAACAGAGTCCTGTTTTTAGTCGATTGAATAATAGCATTTTCATAAAAATTTCGAGTACATATCTGAGGTGTGATTTTGAGCAACATTACCTACTAAAGAGATTAAATATTAATAACGTATCCAAAGTAGAAATATGACTATTATGATATTAGTAGTGACGTGTCTTAATAGAAAGACTTAGTTTAGTGACACGTTTAGTTTTTATATGTCATTATTATAAAATTAGTGGCGTTTTTCTTCAGAAATGTCAGTAATAATGATGTCATTTTTGTCTTTTTACAGAGTGACCGCTAGTGGGCTCGCGTGGGAAGGAACTCACCGGAGAACCACCGACGTTGAGGGTGGCGGAAGACCGCAGTTCGGCGGCGTCGCGCAAGTGGGACAGAGTGCCAACGGGGCTGCGATTTGCTCTCTTAGCTTAACGGCAACAGGTGGAAGACCAGCGTCGAGGAGCATCTGCGCGAGGATGGGTGGAACCGAGAGTTCGTCGACGAACTGATGAAGTCCGACGGGAACAGGGAAACAGCGGTGGAAAAAAAATCCAATTGCTTTCACCTCGCACAAGGAAACAAGGGGAAACACCAACAGATGAGTGAGTCTAGAGTTCAGCTACTAGCATGCCAAAGGAATTAGAGTTTAGCTCACCAGGCAAGGATAATTTTACATTTGCGGCACCATTGCTCGGCGGAAGGTCTGATGAGAATAATCGTCTGATTCTCAACAATCAAGCAGGGGATCAACGAGCTGGTTATTGGAGAGGATAGAGTGGCTTCTAGCGCAGCTCTGTAGGAAAGGAAACAAGTTGAGGTGCTGTGTTGGACAGGTTTCACGAGCTGGAGCTCTGCTCAGCCATGGCGGGAGGTCAAAATGAACTGAAAGAGACAATGAGTGAGGGAGGACGGGATTATCAAGGGAGAGGGCAGAGGAGTCACGGAGAAAGGCCGGGGCAACGGTTTTGATGCCCTCTGAGGCCGGTAACAAAGGGAAGCGACGGTGTTTCGAGTTCCAGAGGACCTCTGTAATGGCAGACGCGTGGGGGCAGCATGCTCCTGTTGCGCCATGGCAGGAGGCAGGCGAGGGGGGGGGGGAGGGGGGACGAGGCTATTTATACGCGGCAGCAGCGGGGCAGGAGGGGAGAGCGAGCAGGGCAATGCGCAGCGTTGGGCAGGCGCGGCGTGCGCGGCGCGCAATGAAGAGACGGCGAGAATTACGGCACGGGCGGTAGGGTAGAGCTGCGCTCGGTGCTAGCGTAAGGAGGTAGAAGACAGGAATTTTGCAAAGAGGCCCTCGATGTTTTCAAAAGTTTGCAAATTTGTTCCTGGTCCAGAGAATATTCAATTTAAAATACTTTCTGAGGTCCAAATGAGTTGGGATTTCACACATAGGTCCTTCGAGATATTTATAAGGCTCTGGTGGGGTCCGTTTTACCAGAAAAATTATAATTATTTTGGAATAAAAATTCAATTCTAAAAAGTTTCTAGGCTTTGATTAATTATTTCAGGTAATTCCAAACATGATAAAATTTCCATTTTTTATCTAAACTTGTATTTTACTATTCTCCTGACGTTTGTGTAATTATTTGATATAGATTGCATAGAAAAATATAAAGCTGCTTCTCAACCTTGTTTACAGGGTTCTTCTTATTTCTCAGTAATTAATTTAAATTGTTGGAAACTTATTATTTCATGTTTCAGTTTAGCTATGTTTTTGTGCTCATCATATGAACAAAGTAGAGTGAGACACGTGGGTGTCACAAACAGGTTAAACCCGCACTCCTTTGTTCGTCGCTGTGTCGTGCAAGTTGGTGAAGGGCCCAAAGGGAGCCGTCGCCACCGTCGAGTCCTCCTCATCGGAGTTGGACATCCCGGAGCCGTTTCACGAGTTCCCTCGAAGCTCCATCAGTGTCGAGACGCTGAACGCCATGGCCATCGACAGCATCCTATTGGAACAGGCGTGCCTCAACTAGAATGTAACGGAATCCGACTGCATCCTCTCCCTATCCACAAGCAGATAGTTGTTTTCCGCTCTTTCTTCGAGCGAGGGTTCGAAGTTCCCTGCGGCAGCTTCCTGCGCGGGCTCCTTTTCTTCTATGGGATTGAGTTAGTCAATCTTCTATAGGATTAACTAACTCAATCCCAATTCTACTCTACACATCGCCATCTTCGTACATCTGTGCGAAGCCTTCTTAGGAGTTCTGCCATATTTCTCCCTCTTTCGTCATCTCTTTGTCCTTCGCCCTCTGTCGTCGGTCGCCAACCAAGAAGCAATCAACGGTGTTGGGATTCAGCTACAGAAGAAGGAGGCGTACATCGACGTTCCTCCGGTCACAAGGAACAAGAACTGGTGGGAGGAATGGTTCTATTGCGACAATCCCCCTCCCGCCATCTTAGACTTCACCAGCGCAAAGGCCAACCCCCAATCCTCCTGGTCAGAGAAGCCGGATCCGAACGATGCTCAGGTGCAGGAGCTACTGAAGAAGATCACCGAGCTGAAGAAGGATGCATTGATGGTGTTACCATTGCAAAAAGCTTCATAGTGCACTGAGTGCAACCACTCAGCTAATAGTGCCATCCGAGATAGGAATATATCTCCAACGAAGAAACTAAAGAAGTACCCGACCCACTGAACCCAACCTTGCGCAAGGCTCGCCTAAGCAAGATGTTTGAGTCGGTCGGCCAGCAGGAAAATGTCTTGATCAGAAGGGCATATAACAAGGGCACTCATCAAGCCCAAGGAAGCTTTAGCTTTATGATTTATCTTCTAATTATTCACTAGAAGTAAAATAACTTATGTGAATAATGTCTTCATGTTAGTTTGCAGGTTCTTGACACATACTCCTTCACATTGTTATCCTTGTCGGTCATACATTAAAGTTTTGGATGGTTTTTGATCTCTCATGATCGAACTCGAGTTGTACATATACTACCGTATATGGTGTACATATACTACACCATCCTTTGCTTATGCTGTCAAGTAGTATATATACTATTTAGGACCATGTAATTGGACATATACGACAATATTAATAAGGGTAGTTTATTGCAAAATTGGAGTCTTGAAACTTGCATGTAACTAATGGCATATATACTATATTTATCTGTTTCATATACAGTTTTATATCGGGCCAACAAACTTAATCATCTCCAATAATGCAGATGAAGACTCGTCAATTGCCGCTGCCCTTCGCATTGTTTATCCCAGGTCTGAACATTGCTTCTACAGATGGCACATCCTTCGCAAGCATCATGAGGCTCTAAATGCTCTCTATGCAAACTATGAAGGACTAAAAGAAGATCTTGATTCAGCTATTAACCATCCTCTCACTGTAGCTGAATTTGAGAGTTGCTAGGCAGTGATGCTTGACAAGTATTTACTGTATGAGAACCTCACACTATCTTCAATGTATGATCTTCGAAAAAAATGGATACCTGCCTTCTTCAAGTCTGTCTACTGTGGTAGGATGACATCTACACAGTGAAGCGAGAGCACCAACAGCAAGGTCAAGAATGATTTTGCTGATCATTTGACCTCGATTCATATGTTCGCAAAGCACATGGAGCATTTTATTGAGAAGAGAAAGAGAGCAGTTGGTCATGAGACACTACATTGCCAGGTATGTTCCTATTGTTACTGTCTTTATCATTCTGTTGTATTCATACCTACATGCATATTGGTAACCTTTTATGAAGCACTACCATTTTTTCTTCACACGGTCCTGGATCAATTCTTCCAGTTCTTGGCAATTCGAGGTGTAGCTGTCAAGAGTATATTCAAGGGTAGTATATCTAAACGTTCGTGGGAGAATGAAGTGTCGTGGAGCTTGTTGTGTTGAACTGGACCCCAATGAAGTGTTGTGGAGCTTGTTGTGTTGAACTGGACCCCACTCTTGGTGATCATAATTATCTTGTCCAGCACACGTTAAAGTCTATGGTCACAACACAAATTTAAAGTTACTGCAAATGCATCAAATGGACACTTCAAGTGCGAATGCAACACATGGGAGCACACTGGTATTTATTAGTACATATATGCATAGTGACAGAGTTAATAGGTGTATATCAATCATAACTTGTAGTATTTATACCACTAATGATGTAGGACTATTTTGTGTGCATCTTCTTTGTGCAACTTAACATGGAATCAATACCAGCTACATATATCCTACGGAGATACTCAAGGAACCCACATAAACCCCTTGCTTTTGATAGGTACATGAATGATCAGCTACATGTACCATAAGGGTATAGTACGACCATACTAGATGATTAAATAGTAGTATATATACTCATTTGTAGGCATGATCTACGTCTCACAGATGCCGATGGAATGGGTGTTGTTCATGCTGCCGTGTGACACCCAGGTGCCTCATTTATATTGAGCAAGCATAATGCTCATCAAAATATAGCTAAGTGAAACATAAAATGTTAAAATCTCAAACTAATTTAAATTAATTTCCCCTGCAAACAAGGTTATAAAGCAAACTAAAATTTTTCTTTACAACATATGCCAAGTAAATTCTTAATTATTCTCAAAATGGTAAAATAGAATTTTAGACAAAAAATAAGCATTTCATTTGATCTGATAGTGCCCCAATTAATTACTTTAAGCCTACAAACCTTTCAAATTTGAATTTTTAAATGAATTGTATCAATTCCGGAGAATGGACCCCACCGGAGTATTCTACGCATCTCAAAGGACCTATGTGTAAAATCTCAACTCAATTGGACCCCAGGAACTACTTAATTTGAGTTTTACATCGAACCAGGAACTTATGTGTAACAAATTAAAAACATCGAAGGCCTTTTTACAGAACAGCCGTCTTCTGCCGCCGATTTCCGCGCGAGCGTGCCCATGCCACTTTTGGCCGGCTCTGGAACTTGCGCCCAGCCTGCTCCCACGCGCTAGCGACGCCGTGTCCCAGCCTCCATCCATTCCAGCACGCCTTTGTCAGCTGGGTACCGGAAATTGGTGCCATCTTCATCTCCCGATGCCGACGCAGCCTCTGCCGCACCACCCTGCCCCCCCCCCTCTGCGTTCCTCGTTCCTGATGCCCCTGCATGACCACAGAACCACGTGCACTCGCCGCACGGCCTCGCGCAACGTACCACCTTTCCTCGCCTTTCCCCGCTCCCACGGCCACGTGATTTCTTACGTTCCCGCGTTGCCCTTGTCCCGACACCAACGTGGCCCGCCATTGCGCGCATCTGCGTTTCTCGCTCCCGATAAGCTTGCAACCACGCCGACACGCACCTCGCTTGCTTTTCTGCTGTCTCCCGGCCGTGTTTCTACCGATTCTCCGTGCCACCTCGGGTCTGGCAAAAGCGCCCTTGTTTCTCCGCGTCCAACTGCTTCTCGTCGCCACCACGAACTCCAAAACCGTGCGCATTAAACTACGGGCGAGTCATGATCAACCTGCATCGTGCCCTGCCCATAAATTGGCCCCTCCGCTACCCCAATTTCTCCAATCTCCTCCCCTATGCCCATTCTGCCGTTGACAGAGGCGAGCGCGAGCTCGAACCCTGAGCCCCGCAAGACTACACCAGCCCCTTTCTTGTGCGTTTTTCTCTACACTTTCTGTCCAAGCAAACCGCAGAACCAATCATTCCTTGAGCTTGCTGAATTTTTTGAAGAAATTCCTGACGGCCCTGCTCTTGATCATTTTCGGAGCCAACAAGAAATGCTTCCCTTTTGGCGAGCCTCAATGCTTAATTCTTGTTGCATTGCGTGAGCAGCAGTAGTGCGCAATTCACTAATCCATTATCATCTTAATTCCGGCCACAAGGTCCATAGAATCGAAGGTTTTCCCTAGTGCAACCTTCACACCGTCTCTGCCATTGCCGTCTCCATGACAAGCTTGATGCTCCGGCCCTTCTCGACACGAATAGCCCTGATGCCGGTCTTCTCCAAGACACCGTGAATCTATAGGAGCAAACCGCGACCTGCACCGGACTAACGCGAAGCCGCCAAACGCTGCCCTTCCATCACCGCTCGACATCGACCTATCTCTGGTAAGTCTCTGCGCTCGCAAACCCACCCAGCCAACCCGCATCGACACGCGCATCAGCTTCCCACACGCGTGACGAGGTTTCACCGTGCGCACGCCCCGGCGGCGAGCCCTCCGGCAGGCCCCTCCCTGGCTCCAACAGTGCTGACGGGCCTGCTGATCTGGCGGCTACTGGCACCCGCGTGGCGTCTGTGTGGTGCCCATGTGTCACTGACATGGCATTAGCCTATTACTATTACCAGAAAACACAGAAAATGTTAAAGAACTTTGAAAAATCATAGTAAATAAACTAGAAATCCAATGGAGATAAAACCAACTTTGGTAGTTTCATCTTAAGATACTCTATTAATGAAAAATAAGAAATTGATGTTATTGTACTTGTAGATTTCATAATTAATTATCTTGCTAAAATACTAAATAAATCACTACAAATTTTAGGGACACAATCTAATTCTGTTTTGGCATGCACTGTTAATTCATGTTTACCTATCATCCTGAATTTTCGTTAGGAAAATATGAAGTATTTTATACACTAGATTTATTTAGTACTTTTTCTTATATAAATGCTAGTAAATAAATTACTAATCTAGGAGTTGACATTTGGTGAAAATAACGTTTATGCATGCCTCTGCTCATAATAAATCACCCATGTCCAGAAACACAAGTTTACTTTGTCAAATAAATTATTTTCTCTCAAAACTATGATAACCCAATTTAAATGTCTTAAGAACTTCTACACATAAAATGTTAAAAATTAAACTTACTCCTCTGAAGCATATGGCTTCGAGAACATATTAATAAAGTTATTGTCACCTCAACATCACTGCATTATGCATTTATCATATCATTGCATGTCACAGTATTATTTCGATACCGTAACACATTGTTCATATATAGGTAATAACCAGGAACAGGAGCAGGATTTTCAGATGGATACTGATTTTTAGGAGCAAGAATCTGTAGTTGCTAACACTTGTCTTGATCAAGGCAAGCCCCGATTTGCATTCGCCTTTTTAAAATTTTCGTAGTTTTAAATATATCACTGCTAGTGTCTATATTGATTGTTGCATCAGGTTAATATGAGTTGGTAGAAAACCCACCTTGCATGTTTTCCCAAATGACCAATGCTACGTTATATGAGTCTTGGTAGGATCTGGTACTATGTTGCTATGCTTAGCAATTGAATAATATCATTAGTTTATTGTTCATACTAAGAGAATGAACTTGATCACTAAATTTGAACTTAATGGAATAAATTTACTTTTGATGTCATGATCGGGCAGGGAGAATGCATGTGTAGGTTTGCAGCAACACATGGGTATTGACTGCGGTAGTCCTGCCTTGTCAAACCTAGGACCCGTCCGTTGTTAGCCGCTTGATGAAGTATTGAATAGTACCAAATGCATGCTAGTTTATGGGCACTAGTAAACCGATGTAGCATTAAATTCTTGCATTGGAGATCGGCTATGGTTCATTGGTCTTTGACCGTTCGGCTGCTAGAGTAGGTGGTTCATACCGCAAAGTACTGCTGGCAGAACAACATGCCCACTCGATGTCACTAGATCCAGTTGAAGGTTTAAAGTTTTTCTTGCGAAAGGTTGCCATATACAACCTTAATTGGTGCTTATATGTCATGTATTTCGAGTTTTTCCAGTTAGTGTAAATCAATTGCAATTATTATCGCTCGCAGTAATGAGTACCGCTTGGTCACTAAGTCATCACGTAGTTCACATGATACTATTGATTATATTGTCTTATGATGATTATTATTACTGCTACTCTCATGTTATATTAGTTATTTACTATGCTATGTTTTACTATTCATGTGCTTCTTCACTAAATTTATATTCCTGCTCTACACAATGAAACTTGGCTAAATAAAATTGATAGAACTAATAGGATGCTTAGTGCAAGTCTTTTAAAACAACCATCCTATTAGAGCCAATGCATGTCTAGGTTGTGACGGGTAGGTCTTGATGAGTAATTAGTACTTAGGCTTTGTGCCTATGTTGTTTTTAGGTAATGTAGAAATAGAGTTGCATGTTGATATGACGCCTTGGGACATGCAAGTTCCTAAGGGTTGGACTGCCCACTGGGAGTCTGACCTGCCATAGCAATGATGTTGTGTGCTGCTAGAGTGACGATTCTATGGGCATGAATTATTACTTACCGCTGTATCACTGAGAGTTTATAGTACTTATTGTTAATTACTTCCACTATTTTTAAACTATCAAGAACTTGTATTATTCGACTGCACTTTCATCATATTAATGATGTAACAATTTGACTTAAATTTTAACAATAGTTGTATTATCGCGTGTCTGCGCTATCAGCACCTTTGGGATCCCGATCTTCTGGGATGGTTGCCTCATGCCGCTCTGTCCTCCATGGTAAGAGATCGGGCGATGGATGTACTACTTGAACTTCGCAAGCAGCTTGAGGCCCTACCTCCTGATCTTGGACCTCAAGTAGCACCCCGACAAAATGTTCACCCTTCATCTGCCCCACCACACTTTAAGCCGTAGCAACCTACATCCCCCAACCATCGTTCACAAGCCGAAGTTTCATCATGCCCACATGATGCCACAAACCATGAACCATCTTCCACCATCCCAGCGCCGCCGTACTCAATCACAGTTCTAATAAGTTCATAAGCTCCACCACGTTCAAAGAACAAGGGGGGGGGGGGGTTCAGTTCCGATTGGTGTCAAAGTCCAGATTGGTGCGCAAGGTCTGAAGAAATGCACTCAATGTTGCTTGAGGTGTGGCCTTAAGGCTGGACACAATTCATCTACTTGCCCAAATGACAACACAGAACGTTATGAGCGTGCCAAGAACCCAGGTATTTAAATATCCATCTATATATATCCTTTGCAAGTAGTACATGTAATACTATAACTACAACATGTTTGATACTCATATTGTATTATCTAGTGGTCGTACATATACTACCATATTAACAAATCGATACAAAGCTATATATGTATTACCATGATGAAAACATGCTATGGCACTAATCAGAGTAGTATATATATATACTATATGAGAAACCATGTTGACATGTGCCATGGTTTGTAATACGTAATGAGTAATTGACATTGGCTTATTCGGTGTTTGAGTTGAAATGCGGAAAATTTGGGATTGCATGAATTTGTGCATGGTTATGGTTATGATTAACCGGAGTTGGTGAAGATGTTGGAGAAGTTGCAGGAGAAGGAAAATATGTTTGCTTGTCTCGTGATGTGTAGGTCAATGGAGTCGACTTGGCGGTCAATAGTGAGAGGATCGGGCACAAGTTGGGGACTTGGGGCCGGACGATCGAGAGACCACATGAAATCAAGGGTGATCCACCACATCTGTACACGTGGAGAGGCAAGAAGTATGGACAGTTTTGCGACTGAGCCTCAAAATCATGGGGGCGATAAAGATGGCGTGTTGAACAAGTCATGGCGAGCGGGATGCTGGTGCAAGTGACAAGGGGGGCCAATGGAGCGGGACCGGGAGAGACTTATCGGTGGTCAGGATGACGGGACAAGGTGACACGCGTCAACATCAAGAAAGATGCGCTTTGAGAAGCATGCAAGGCGGTTTCTTAGTTTGGGCCTCAAAACCGGTGGCGGCGATTAGAGTGCACATGGCACCATTGCGAAGCTTGTGTCAAGATGAAGCAAAGATGTGAAGGGCCCGAGGGCATTCGGGCGACGAGAAAAGAGTTGGACAAGTTTGCCCTTATGGTACGTAGCAATGTATTGTAGGTCAAGGGTAGTGTGATCTTTAGGACAATCCCTAGTCCTATATAAGGAGTGGTAGGGCTTGTGGGAGAGGGTGCCTCTTCCTATTAGTCTTGTGCTATGTTTTCATTCCATAGAGCTAGGAGAGTTCTTCGTGTTGTAGTGGAGAGGAGAGAGCGTGTGAGAGACAATCTTTTCTCTTCCAAAGAGGGAGGAAGAGAGTGACTTCCTAGCCATGTATCCATGTATCTTAAATGGATGAATCAATGATATGAGATTCAATTTCGTGCACAAGTTCATCCTCTCTCTGGTCTTTTTCCCTATTTTTGGAGCTATTTTTATGGGAATTTTCGATCTCCTTTTTTATTGAGTTTTGGGATGGATGTTTTTGGGGATCTTGGTTCTATGACGTGCTAGAACAACCATACCTCTCCTTGACCAAATAAAAGGCACAAGCACCTTCGATTCTGTGGATATCTCGAAGTTCTTCCATTTGGTTTTCTTAGCTCAAGATCTGAAATTCTTGATGATTCTTTGAGATTTTTGAGTGGATCTCTTTAGAGGAAAGTGGTGGTGTCTTGAGAATGATCTGGTCTAAATTTTGTCATTTTTGGAGTTTGTTTGATAGGGTTTTTGTATTTTTTTTCTTCAAAACACTGCTCCTAATTTGACCCTGAAGGAACTTCTGTCGTGAACTTCCGTTGCAAACTTTCGTTGACGAAGGAACTTCGGTCACGAACTTCTGTCGACGAAGGAACTTCCGTTGCGAACTTTCATCGACTAAGGAACTTCCATCGTGAACTTCTATCCTGCCCCTGATTTGACCCTGAAGGAACTTCCGTCGATGAAGGAACTTCCATCAAAGTCTAGAATTGCAATTTCTGATATCTCCCTTGTTTCCTTTTTTGACCCTATTGTTTTGAATTATTCCTTGGGTTAGCACATCCTTGGTGATTTGCTTAGAGGTTGGTTTGGGTTGTAGTTGGGACATAGGGCAAGTTCTTGAGAAGAATTTTTATTGGCACCCATTCACCCCCCATCTGGTCACCTTCTTCGGTCCTTCAATTGGTATCAGAGCCGGTTTGATCACTAGTTGACCTTAAACCGGATTTATGATCCGGAGGCGACATGAAAAATCGTTCGGTCAAGCTTGTGATGTTCGATGGGGAAGATTTTCCCTATTGGAAATCACGAACCAAGGCATATCTCTTAAGTCAAGGACGTGCTATTTGGGACAACCATTGGTGAGTTAAACAAGTATGGAAACAACTCCAAAGCTGTCAACATCTTGCTCTCTGCACTTGGTAGAAGTGAATTTGATCGTGTTTCTCATCTTGACACTGCTCATGCAATTTAGGAAAAACTTTGCACGTACCATGAGGGTACCAACCCAGTCAAGTCTATGGGTAAGGACTCTTACAATAGACAGTACCAAACCTTTGCACAAAAACCTGGCGAATCACTAAATGATACCTTTCGTAGGTTTGAGGCCATTGTTTGCAACTTGAGGGCTTGTGGTAACCTTGTCTACACTGTAATGATAGAGCTAAACAACTACTTTACTCTCCTGAAGAAAATGTTTGGGGTGTTAAGATTGCTGCTCTAGAGGAAACTGCTGATTTCAATACCCTTAATTGTGAGCAACTATATAGCAAGCTGAAATCTCATGAGCTGTCTAGGAAATCTCATCCTAATCATGTCAATCCTTCTTCTAACATGGCTTTTCTTTCTAGCTCTCAAAAGGGTAGTCATATTGGTGCCTCTTATGGAACTAACCCCTCACATGACAAGTCTTCCTTGAAGTTAGTACAATTTCTATGCAAGCTAGTGATAAAGACACGCGGAAGCAAACAACAAGCTAGCAAAGGAACCTACTCATATAATGCTACAAGATAAGGAACTAGAGCACACTAGCATGAGTAGTACAATACATACAAGAGTGAGTAATCAAGCCAATGCTACTCCCATACATGCTAGTGATCAAGTATAAAAGATAAGCACTATTAGCAAGTAAAAAAGCCTATTCATGCAAGACTATCCATGCAAGCATGAATAGCATGGTATGTAAATGCGGAAAGTAATGCATCAAAGTAACGAGTAGAGTAAGGGATGACTCATGATTTTTTCCCGAGGTCTCGAAAGGATGGTGCCTTCCCCTACTCCTCGTTGGACCACTCCCGTCGGAGTCCCGGTCCCTCCCACACCGATGTGGAGTTCTCACCCACGAGCCCGCAATCACTCCCGAAGTGAATACATGGTGCGCATCACTGCTGCCACATAGGCACAAGCACGCCTCCCTCGAGAACTTGCCGGACTCCCCGAGCCGACACGGGCTCTCACTATTTACACCTCTTTCACTGGTGGGCTCAAACCGGATACAAACGTGTGACGGCCTTCACAACCGATCACGATAGGCTCGATCACTGACACCTAACCGGTCTAGGTCTCACCATAGACCAAGAGTAACAACCTAGATCACACCCTCATGGACACCCTAGCCTTACATGTGCATCAATGCTCAAGTTACTCTCACTAGCACTCTCAAGATATGCAATATCTCCTTCTAGTGCTCTCCTCTTTTCCTCTTGGCTCTCACCAAATGCTCCAAGCAATTTCACTGGCCAAGAGAGGTCTGCAAGACCCCAGCAACGAAGTTATATAGGCTTCCAACCTCCAACTAGCCGTTGCTCCACGAAATCAGCTTTCTAGGCCTACTGACTGGACTATCCGATCACTGCCTGACCAGACCGTCCGGTCACTGCAAACTCTAGCTCCAACAGCTCTGCCCCTGCTGATCTTCATACCGATCGGACTGTCTGGTCCGTTTTTCTCTCCAGTCCAGAAACATTTCGCGCACTACTTCCTCTCTGCCCAAGTCTCAACTCTACTGACCGGACCGTCCAGTCACTATACCATACCATCTGATCTCTAGGGTTTCCAGACCTGACAGATTCCTCGCCGCTCACTGTATGTCCCTGACAAAACCTCTTAGTGACCGTACAGTCCGATCTCTACTGATCCCTCTGTCCAGTCACTTCGTCCAGAAGCTGAAACTCCTCACCCTTGCTTCACTTTGTTTCTCGGCTTCTCCGAACAGCTTCTTGGCTTCTCCACTGTCACCTAGTGCCTATGATTTCCGTGAGCATCCATGCACATCACCGACTAGACATGACCTAAGAGAGATGACCTAGACCCCCTTGATAGTCCGGTTTTTCCTATGGACTCAAAGCCCTAACAACTAGACACGTGTTCCCAACACTTGCTTCATAGCTTGTCCTTAGCTTTGATCCATCTCCATCAACCCTTGGACTCCATCAAGCTCATGAAGCCTCCGTGCTTGTGGTCATTGTCATCAATTGCCAAGGCCACCTTCTACAATCATCATAAGGTAGAAAAAGGTTTCCTACATGAATAACACTCGTGTAGACATTAGTCATATTTTATGTTTGTCATTCATCACCAAAACATCATACCTTGGGGTGACCTTAATGGTCATGATCCTTACAATCTCTCCCTTTTTGGTGATGGATGATAACCACTACTTATAATGATCTAAAACGGACGAGCAATAAGGAACCAAAGGAAAAGAGTGGATTGAAAAGATTACCTTGGTTCTTACCTTAGAAGTAGTCTCCCCCTTGAAGTGTCCTAGATGTTGAGGGAGAACTACCCAAATACATAGCATACTAGATGTTGAGCTTGAGTTGAATTTTGCGCCCGTCATGGTGTCGTGGTTGTTGATCTTGTTGACGTAGATACGCACCATAGACGTAGATGTTGGTGTAGATATTCATTGTTGTTCTTCTCCATGTCGGTGTAGATGTTCATCTTGATATGATCTTCATGTGTGCTCTAAATGAACATGCACCATTTCCTTGATTATCTCCAATTTTTCTTTATGTTCTTCTCTCCTTCTTGATGGTTGATCTTCATGTTCTTTTCCATCTTTCCTTCTCCTCTTGATCTATGACTTGGCTTTAGGATCTTCATGATCTTCATATTCTTCTCCCCCTTTGTGTTATCGATTTAGACTTGGCTTTTGGATCTTCATGTTCTTCTCCCCCTTTGTCACCTATCACAAAAAATGAAAGATAAAACACAAGAGAACCAAAGAGCAAATAATAAATGCAAGAGTTAGGAAACCCCCCCTTTCATGGTGCTCCTTCTTGGTCATGATGGTGTTCCACCATAGCTTCCCCTACACACATGACTCAACAAAATATTTTTTGAAGTATGAAATAGTTAGTCATTTATGTGATGGGAATATATGAGCCACCTGTCTTTCAGTCGTGCGAATAGATTTAACCTCGGAGCTCATTTGAACGTGATTCAATGGGCATGAAGCACAAAGATCACTATGTGATCATCTAGAGGGTCATGTACTTACATTGTAAATAAGCAACTCTTCGTAGAAACATGCTTGAGAGCATGTAAGGTATCACGATGCAAAAGTGCATGAATGCAAGTGCAAATGCAATAAGTATACAAATACATGATGCGATGCTAAAAGAAAGAAAGAGAACTTGTCGATGACATGTACCTGGGGTACCTCATATAGAAGGAAAGTGGAGATAGTCTCCTACTATGATATATATAGTAGATCGATTAGAACTCCGCCATGCAACCCTGTCCCCTCGGATATATAAGAAGGGGCAAGGGTCCTCCTCAAGGGGCAAGCAGACAAGCTCAATTAGATAGATCCAACTAGACATCATCGTTTAGAGCAATCCTCCTCGTCTATATCTATGGTCCAGACATATCAATACAAATGCCACAGAACACAGGACGTAGGGTTATTATCCTCCGGAAGACCCAAACTTGTATAAATCGGCGTCTTGTGTTACCATCGCCTCTTGATCTTGCGCATACCCCTTTCTACATATAAATCGTCATAGGTGAACTATCTTATGTCTCGTGCCGAATATAAGTCTTAACATTTGACGCCATTTGTGGGGATAATAGCGTGGTGATCGGCTCGTCGAGTTCTATGACCTCAATCTACTTCAAGATCGAATCACGAGCTGACCGGCGTTGAAGCGCATGAGTCATCGCATCTTCGTCAAGACGACACCCAACAAAGTTAACGGCAAGATCTTGACGTTTCATCATGGCGGTGGCAGCTAGCTAGATACGTGCATGCGCCGACTCGTTGACTTGCTGAGTTGCTTAAAACTTGGAGACGTGCATGCGTCTCACCAGGTTGCCGCTTGGATCAAGACACAAGGAGTCGACGAGTTCCTCAATGAAGCAAATCGTCGACATCGACTTGTCGTTGTGCTCGGGAGCTAGTCCTAGTCGACTACTCCAAGGACCATGGAAGCAATAAGGAAGCTCCTTTCCTTTCTTTATTTCTTGCCGCCTTATTTTATTCCATATACTGCTAATCACTTTGGTTAATTAGCCGAGTACTCATTATGTGAGTTTCTTATGCATGTACGAGCTGACCATCACCATTTACACCACGGCTGTGTGGTATTGGTCGGATCAGCTGATGACTTAGCAATTCGGGGATGACTTTCGATCGACTTGATCGCTCGGCTACTCAGCAGCTCGCAAACTGAGTTTGATAATATCATGCTGGCACGGTGATCCGTCGCTCGGCATGAGGTTCTGCTGTAACAAAGGCAAACTCTTGCCCCTGATGTGCGTTCGCTTCGAACTATGGTAATGCTACTCGGAGGCCAGCTTGATCAGGCAGCTATGGCACAACACATCTTCACGATCTGCACACCGAGTTCCTCGATCTAGAATAACAATTAAGACTCCGACTCGTACATGATTTTGCCGATTTTTCGAGTCGGTCTACAAGTCCAACTCATTACGTAACAGGGAAGGCTTGTTTCTTTTCTTTATTCCTTCCGCATTAATTTATTCCATATATACTGATCTACTTGATTAATGGAATACTAATTACGTGATGCATTATTTTTTGCATATGCGAGTCAACACGTGCTTGCACATATCTTGCCGAGCAACTTGTTACAGCAGTCAACAAAGCAAGAGCGTTTGGAGTAGCAGCATGGCAAAGCCTCGTTGAGCACTTTGACGTTGTGATAGTTCAACCATGAGAAGGACTGCTTAATCATGCCGGCATGTTGCTACTACTCAGCGACTAGATGCTGATCACTCGGCTTCCATCGCCCATTATGGCCATGACTATAGTGAGCTGCTTCAATAACAACCAAGTTTAAGTCGGTGATGGGTTCATGGTTGATGCCATTGGCACCCTTATTTGCTCATCGGACGGTCTACCACCCGGTAACATCATGACGCCTTCAACGAGAGCGACCGTCACTCGGCAACATAGCCACGATGATGCCTCTACGACTCAGCGATATCGCCGCGCCTCGATGGTTCGACCGCTCAGCGGCCACATGGACATGCCCGAGGGCTACTCGACGACGCCTTTGACGGCTGAGCGCTTTGGTGTTTCGGCGGACTCGATCGCTCGGCGACATCGCTGTGACTTGGCATCTCGGTCAGCTACTCATGTCTCGATGATCCGGCCACTCGACGACATCTTCGACAACTCAACGCATCGGCAACATCGCCGTGACTCGGTCGCATCGACAACATCGCCGTGATTCGGTCACTCGGCGACATCGCCTTGACTTGGCCACTCCGCGACATCGCTGCACCACGACGACACGACGGCTATTCAGCTACTCAGCGACGCCATCAATGACTTGGCGTTTTAGGTTTTCACCCACTCAGCTACTCAGCGACGACTCGACAACTCGACGTCTCGGTCAACCACTCCAAGCTTCGATGTTCCAGCGAAATTATGGCTCGACTTCGACGTTTGACCACTCGCCAACCACATCGGCATGCTTGGGGGCTCCTCTTCAAGTCGTCGAATATCAAAGCTAAGTATCTTTATGCTTTCTCAATTTATTTTTGAGGTTTTGGACTATATCCTTCATACTATATTTCCTACGACTGTTTATCTCTGTTTTTTTAAGTAGAAGGTCATAGATTTTTTATAAGTAAAGTCGGACTTTTTAATTAGTGCTCTTATTTATGATTTTATTCGTCTTTATATTGCCTCGGTTCTTTAATTCTTCGCATTAAACAATTGAGCCAAAAGACTATTTGCGCATTTACATACGTGTTCTCCCACCTTTTTTGTGAATCTAGCAGTACACATGTCGGTCGGTGATCTTTCAGTAGTGCCTCGGCCCTGACAGCATATGACCTATGTCGGGCGGTGATCTTTTAGTAGTGATTCAGTCCTGACACCATATGACTCATGTCGTCTGTTCTAGTTTCACTCTTTTTGGCTTTAGCCTCGACTGATACATTTCATTTTATTTACGATTTGGTCCTATTTTTGGTCTTACGCCGACAAACAACTAAGTCATAGAATTTCTTAGCTACGCGTCAGACTACCACTACACTAAACCTAGAGCCAAAGCTACGAGAGGTCATGTGTCGACTGGTTCTGATTGCTACGCAAAAATAAATTATGACCGATATTGTTGTGGTAGACTCCGAGCTCTTTACATTTTATCCTAAGTATCCTGTGATGGATTGGTCTTGTTGCTAACGCGCGAATATGCTACTATGCACCAGTCGGTCTACTTAAAGGAGAAAAATGGATACATACTCGATTTTTCAGTCGATCGATTTGTTTGGCTTATAAAAATAAGTTTCCAAGCACATAATGTTAATTATAACTAATTATTCTAACTTCCTTTATTGTTAAGAACATTTATGACGGATATAAGCGGATACACCACTCGACACAGAGTGATTTCCTCGCCTTCATCGGTCGGCTTACAGCTCTGACCACCTTCATCGGTCAACCATGCCAGTTCCGACTGCCTTTATCGGCCGGCTATGCTAGAGTTGACTATCTTCATCGGTCGGCCTACAGCTCCGACTACTTTCGTCGGTCGGCTACACCATCTATGATTGTCAACATCAGTCTGCCACATCATATCTGACCACCACCATCGGTCGGCCATATATCAGACCGTCGGCTTCACTCGGTCATCACGATTTCGAATGATTTATACTTCATCAGCGGTTGACTACAACAACCTCGACTACTTTCTTCACTCGACCTTATCGTCTTGAATTGAGCACCGTTGCCACTCGGACATGATATTCTGAGTTGAGCGCGATTGACACTCATAACGGAGATTGTCTCGGGGCCTTCTTTGAAGAGAAGCGTTTTATCAAATTTATGGTTGATGCCATAATAAATAAAAGTATATGATTTGATGATCATATAACAGTGGCTTGATGGTCACTCTATTAGTATGTGCTTCTTTGAAGAGAAGTGCTTATAAAAATGGTTGATGCCATAATCATATAAAGCATGATTTGATGATCATGTCGCTATGACTTGATGGTCATATATGCGAAATAATGAGCATCACTCGGCTGATTGAAGTCAGTCTATAATAGTGAAAATAAAGCTAAAAAATACGAGTGATTACTAATCTTAGGGAAAGGTTACTTAATCATGATTGAAGTCCTGGTAACTTAGTACTTGGCTATGATTGATGTCATTAAGCCTCATTCACTCGGCTATGATTGAAGTCACCCGTTTGATTCATAATCACTCATAGGCCACTCCGCCAAAGTTTATCATTGATGTCATAAAGCCTCCTTCATTCGGCTGTGATTGATGTCATCCGTTTGAACTCAATATCACTCGGTTGTGATTGATGTCACCCGAATATATCATATAGCACTTGGCAATGATTGAAGTCATTGGTTTGAGTCATCTACCAGTCAACGGTGATTAAAGTCACTCGTCTGAATTATTTATCACTCAGTAGTGATTGATGTCACTCCACTGAGTTATTTAACACTCGAATTTGATGATTCGAGTGATTTTTTCCTTAAAGAGAGCTAACACGACTATTCTTGTTTTGGGCTCTTGCATTATTTACAATTTCCAAATGATACAAGAGTCGGGGGCTACACCTAATTAGGTGCACCTATTCAGCGCACCAGTTGATTTCTCGAAGACATTTTTAGAACTTTAAGACCCTCACAAGCTCGCTGATGTAAAGTTGAAGCATTCTACATGGCACAAACCAGTCAGGAAGCAACTAAAGATTATCATCAAGATTGCAAGACTCTCGGGGGCTACTGTCGATGACATGTACTCGGGGTACCTCATATAGAAGGAAAGTGGAGATAGACTCCTACTATGATATGTATAGTAGACCGACTAGGACTCCGCCATGTTACCCTGTCCCCCCGGATATATAAGGAGGGGCAGAGGTCCTCCTCAAGGGGCAAGCAGACAAGCCCATAATTAGATAGATCCCACAACTAGACATCATCGTCTAGGGCAACCCTCCTTGTCTAGATCTATGATCTAGACATATGAATACAAATACCCAAGAACACATGACGTAGGGTTATTATCCTCCGGGAGGCCCGAACCTATCTAAATCGGCGTCTTGTGTTACCTTCGTCTCTTAATCTCGCATACCCCTATTCTACATATAAATAGTTATAGGTGAACTATCCTATGACTGATGCCGAGAATAAGTCTCGACAGAACTGCTATAAACCAAAGTGTCAATGATGAGTTGTTCCCTTCTTGAGCTTACTCACAATGAACCATTCTTCAAAGCCTTGGGCACACCATGAACCACCATCCCAAGCTTAACCCATGTCCATTGCTATCTCAAGGAGGTCCGAAGTTGCTCACAAGCAAAGAGAAACAAGCATAAAACAAAGACACAAACAACAAACAAAACAAACAAGACTATACATATTTACAAGAGACAAGCTTTAGGGTTACTCATGTGAAGTTTGAAAGGTCGAGAAAATTGAGTTCTCCCCATAGCTTGTTGAAGGTCTTCTCGTCGAGTGGCTTGGTGAAGATGTCCGTCAATTGTTCATGAGTCCGCACACTCACCAACTCAATATCCTTATTCTCAACATGGTCTCTTATAAAGTGATGTTTGACTTGAATATGCTTTGCATGACCATGATCTCCAGTTTTGAGAGCCATTTTGATTGCTGCCTCACTATCACAATATAATGGCATTTGAGTGTAGTGAAGGCCATAATCCACGAGTGTTTGCCTCATGTAGAGAAGTTGGGCACAACACGCTCCCGCCGCCATGTACTCCGCTTCAGCCATGGATAAAGCCACCGAGTTTTGCTTCTTTGAGTTCCAAGATACTAAAGATCTTCCAAGAAATTGGCAACCTCCCGATGTACTCTTCCTATTCACTATGCATCCTGCGAAGTCCAAGTCCAAATACCCAAGTAACTCAAAGCTTGTTCCTCTAGGATACCATAGTCCCATGATAGGCGTGTACTTGAGGTATCTAAGAATCCTTTTCACGACCTTCAAGTGAGACTCCTTTGGGTTTGCTTGATAGCGTGCACATAAACACACACTAAACACGATGCCTGGTATTGAGGCGGTGAGATAAAGCAAGGACCCAATCATTGATCTATAGAGCTTGGGGTTCACCGATTTACCCTTTGCATCATCATCCAAGGATTTGCTTGTGGCCATAGGAGTGTGCAAAGGCTTGCAATTCTCCATGTTGAATCTCTTGAGAAGATCCTTGGTATACTTCTCTTGATAGATGAAGTTCCCTTCTCTCAATTGTTTGACATGAAAACCAAGGAACACATGCAACTCTCCAATCATTGACATTTGAAATTCCCTTGCTATCATTTCCCAGAACTCTTTATTGAACTTCTCGTTGGTTGACCCATAGATGATATCATTCACATAGATTTGGCACAAAGAGGTCCTTCCCAACATGCCTTGTGAACAATGTGCTGCCAATGCTTCCAATGTTGAATCCATTCTTGAGTAGAAAGTTTCTCAAATGTTCATACCATGTCCTTGGTGCTTGCTTGACCATAGAAAGCTTTCTTTAATTTGTACACATGTCTTGGATGTTTAGGGTCCTCAAACCCCAGAGGTTGTTCCACATAGACTTTCTCATTGATCTCTCCATTCAAGAAGGCACTCTTGACATCCATTTGATAGAGCTTGAAGCCATTGTGTGATGCATAGGCAAGTAAGATCCAAATAGCTTCAAGACGGGCCACGGGAGCAAAGGTTTCTTCAAAGTCAATGCTCACCACTTGAGAATATCCCTTAGCCACTAGACAAGCCTTGTTCTTGACAATTGCTCCTTTATCATCTTGCTTGTTCTTGAAGACCCACTTGGTGCCAACCACATTATGATTCTTGGGCCTCTCAACCAATTTCCATACTTTGCACCTCTTGAAGTTGTTCAACTCTTCTTGCATAGCCATTACCCATTTGTGATCATCCATAGCTTCATCAATTGTTGTAGGCTCGATCATGGAGATGAAAGAGAAGTTCTCAATTGCAACATTTGCCTCCTCATCATTTTCTTCACTCACATAGTTGGGCTTGTATTGATTCCTCTATGTCCTAATTCCTTGAGATGGACTCCCAATGATCAAGTCACGTGAATGACCCTTATTGATAGCTTTGGGTCTAGGGAGAGGTTCTTCTTGAGTGTGAGGATGTCTAGGTGAAACATCTTATGCATCATGGATTGCTCGCTCTCTTGAGATATGAGTGTCTTGGATTCTTAGTGAGGTGGGAGAATCACTCATACGCTTTGTTGTTTTGGAGCTAGAGCTTTGTGAGGATGTGGGGCTGTTATGTGAAGAGCTTGGAGAAGTGGCTCGATGTGAAGTATGTGGGGAGGCTTGGGGCTCACTTCTCTCTTGGGTTCCCTCATGGGTAGGTGTATGCACTCTCAATGAATTTTGGGAGGAACTGGTGGGAGAGGCAATGGCATCTTGGTTTGGTTCTTGCACCTCGGAGGAGGAGGTTGGATGAGGTGGTGGAGTTGAGGGCTCATCAATATCACCATCATTGGCCTCGTGGGGTAAAACCTCGCCCACGGGCATGTTCCTCAAGGCTTCCGTCATAGACTCATCTCCAATGTTTACTTCATGAAACTCATCTCGTTTCTGAGATCCATTTGACCCATCAAATTGCATATCATAAGATTCTTCCACACATCCTGTGGCTGAGTTGTAGACCCAATATGCTTTAGAAGTCCCTAAATACCCAACAAGAATGCCTTCATCAGTTCTGCTCTCAAACTTCCCGGGCTTCCTCCTCTTCTTGAGAATGTAGCAAGTGCAGCCAAACACTTGAAAATTAGAAAAAATTGGGTTTCTATCCAACCAATAGCTCATATGGTGTCTTCTTTAACAACCGGTGGAGATAGACACGATTTGAGGTGTAGCATGCTGTGTTGATTGCTTCATCCCAAAACCTCTCATGAGTTCCATACTCATCCAACATGCCACGAGCAAGGGTGATTAATATCTTGTTCTTTTTTCTCTCCACTACTCCATTTTACTTGGGAGTATATATAGCAGAGAATTCATATTTAATCCCTTTCTTGTCACAGTATTCCTCCACTGTTGTATTCTTGAATTTTGTCCCATTGTCACTTCTTATCTTTACAATGCTAGCCTTGAATTCATTCTTTGCTCTCCTTGCAAACTTTCTAAAGATGTCACTTGTGATGAGGACATCACTCCTATGGATACACACAACACTCCTCCAAATCTGGACTTGCAAGGTCCAATGACTAGAGCTCGTGCACGACGACTAAATTTAGAGGTGAGCTCGTTCCTACGTTCTTCGCTATATGTTACTTTTGGGAATGGTTTGCTACCTAATGATTATTTTATGATTAGAAACCATGGAGAAGACCAGGAGATGATGGGAGAAGGAGCTGGGAACGTGGAGGACCAGCAAGGGCTTGGAAGCCAAAGTGGAGGCCCAATCAAAACCGACTTCGAGTCTGTTTCGGGGCCCAGGACCAGTCTGTACTAAAACAGTCGCCCAGGACACATACGGACTCGGATTTGGACGTTCTACATATGCACGGAAAGATAAGGAGAAGACCTTTCCAATGCCGCCGGCATCATGTCAAAATTCATCCGGAGTCATCGGGAATCGTCAAAACAAGACAGAGTCCAGAATCTGTGTCGGTGCTGCGTCGCCTATTTTTGGCCTTTGGGCTTTGTATCTAGTTGAGCCCAATTAGGGGCGCATCCAGAGGGTCTTGCAAGACCCTAGGGTCTTTATATACAGCCGCCGCCGCACCATTAGGGTTCAGGTTTTGCTTAGATCAATTCTGTTCATAAACAGTTTCGCCGTTCATCGGTTTGTGAGACCCCAACTTTGAGAGTTTAATCATACATCTGCAATTGTGTTGCAATCTTCGTTGTTCTTGCTTGTGTTCTTGATTCGCAGGCAGGGATCAGCCTTCTCGGCGAGGTCAATCGTCTTTTGGACAGTTGATAACCAGAGGAGACGTCGTGCTGCGATTGCGGGGTTTAGAACGTGCTGTTCAGAAGCCGGATCGATTTGTGTGTCGCCTCCGACCAAATCAACTTACCAAGAACCTTTCGGAAGATCGGGAACCCTTGTTCACATCAACTTGCTTGAGACTTGTCCACAAGAAAGAAGGTCTAAGTGTATCTCGTGAAGTCATCCACAATCACCGAGCCATATATATTCCCTTCTAGACTCTTGTAATATGTTGGCCCAAACAAGTCCATGTGTAAGAGCTCTAGAGGACGAGATGTAGAAATGAAAGACTTGGTGGGATGAGATGATGCAACTTGCTTCCCAGCTTGACAAGCACTACACAATCTGTCCTTCTCAAAGGTGACATCCTTAATTCCTTCAACTAGATTCCTCTTGACCACTTTTCTGAGTTGATTCATTCTAACATGTGCCAGTCTTCTATGCCACAACCATACTTTCGTTGCCTTGGTGAATAGGCAAGTACTTGATGGCATGTTGCTTGACTTGAAGTCTTTGACATACAAGTTCCTATGCCTTACTCCATGAAATACTAGTCCCTTCTTTGCATTTTCAATCATTGCACCATCCTCATCAAATGTGCACTTGAAACCCATGTCACAAAGCTGACCAATAGACAAGAGGTTGAAGTTGAGGGTTTCCACAAGAAAGACCTTGGAGAGATGGAGGTCCTCAGTAATGGCCACCTTGCCTGATCCTCTGACCCTCCCTTTCGAGTTATCCCCAAAAGTCACATTCGCACCGTCTTCATCTTCATCAATGCTAGTGAACATGGTTGGCTTCCTGGTCATATGTTGAGTGCACCCACTGTCAAGAATCCAATGAGTACCTCCACTCTTGTAGTTGACTCTAGTTGTAACCATAAGACAAGCACTAGAGGAGGAAGGGTTTGTATCCAAAGCATTACTTGATTGACTTCCACTAACCTCATCACGCGAGCCACGAGACCATCCTCATAATTAGGGATCCTTGCAATCACCTCTTGAAGTCTTCTCCTTATAGGATAGTGTGGAGCATGATATCTCCATTGACCATGACCATCCCCCATATATATGTCATCGAGGTTGATGTAGTAGTGGGGAGGATCATAGAGGCCAGTGACGTGCTCAAGCACGTGTCCCACTTGTGAGTGAAGCACAAGTATCAAATCCATGGCTCTCTCAATTGAGAGCTCATGCCTTCTGTTAATTACCTCCTCAAGTAAGAAACCCCTCTCGGAAGATGTGATTTGTTGGAGGAGCTTGTCAATCACTTCAAGTGGAGCAATCCTCCAAAGGCCTCTGAAGGAGTTTATCCTGCACACAAGATCATAAATCCTCAAGAAAGTATCACAAAGGTTATCATTCGGATTTCTCACAACTTCATCAAATTGAAAGAAGAACTCCTGTTGTTGAGCTCGACGAATGCGCCAGAGTCAATCTTGTGGAGGAGGTGGGGGCGCTAGACTGGTAGAATCGATCATCTAAAATGATCGTGTGACCAATGTAGACGGTGCTCCCCCTACACCAATGCGTGGTCCACTCAAAGTGCTTGGTGTAGAACTTGGAATGGCACTTGGGGTAGAATTTGATGAAGCGCCTGATGAAAAGCTTGGTGTAGGTCCTGATCCGAAGGGGTTGTAGAAGTAGTTGCAAGGCAATCTTGTGGAGGTATCAAAGAAGATTGAGCTCGAAGCTACTTCCTTCCCTTTTCTTGAGGATGCTCCATTTGCCTTGGAGGTCTTCTCCCCAATCCAGCTTGCGGTGATCTTCTCGTCATCAAAGAGCAACCCAATCACATCCTCGACGGAGAGACTCTTCTCCATGATGAGATCAAGGGTGATGTAGAGGAGCTTGCTGCTAGGGAGCAAGGTGAGGATCTTCTCGACTATCACAATCTTGGGAAGCTCGAAAGTAGTTGCTCCAATCCTGTCCACAATACCTCGCAAGCGAATAAGAGAGTCAAGTAAGTCCTCATTCTCATTAGGACAAAAAGTAAAGAACTTCTCAACAAGTGTATCACTAGCATGACCAATAAAAGACTCACAAGTATCATCAGCACTAGTCATACTAGAAGAGGAAGCAAGACCAAGAGAGCCAACATCATCAATCATCACATTAGGCACACTAGTAGAGCAACCTATCAAATCATCACTAGTAAAATCTAGGCACTCACTAGAACTAGGCACATCTACACAATCGTCATAATCATATACATGATCATCGGTAAAGGTATTGGCAAAGTCTACAAGTGTGTCCATCAACTCATCCGAAATCATGGCATTTAGGTAGCTTTTCAAGCGATCCTTCCATGAGCCATGACTTGGCCACGAATGGGATGACATCCCAACTCAATACGGTCACTACTCAAGGTGGTTAAGCCCTATGATGAGCACTTGGCTCTGATACCACTTGAAAGGACCGAGTGACCGAGAGGGGGGGGGGTTGAATCGGGAACTCACACTATGTACCAAATTCGCCAATTCCTGAAACCGACCACTCAAAACAACTCCTACATATTTCTAGTGAAGATCACACTAGCAAGATAATTGATGTGAACAAGGGTTCCCGATCTTCTGAAAGGTTCTTGGTAAGTTGATTTGGTCGGAGGCGACACACAAATCGATCCGGCTTCAGAACAGCACGTTCTAAACCCCGCAATCGCAGCACGACGTCTCCTCTGGTTATCAACCATCCAAAAGACGATTGACCTCGCCGAGAAGGCTGATCCCTGCCTGCGAATCAAGAACACAAGCAAGAACAACGAAGATTGCAACACAATTGCAGATGTATGATTAAACTCTCGAAGTTGGGGTCTCACAAACCGATGAACGGCAAAACTGTTTTATGAACAGAATTGATCTAAGCAAAACCCGAATCCTAATGGTGCGGTGGCGGCTGTATATAAAGACCCTAGGGTCGTGCAAGACCCTCTGGACGTGCCCCTAATTGGGCTCAACTAGATACAAAGCCCAAAGGCAAAAAATAGGCGACGCAGCACCAACACAGATTCTGGACTCTCTCTTGTTTTGACGATTCCTGATGACTCCGGATGAATTTTGACATGAGGCTGCCGGCATTGGAAAGGTCTTCTCCTTATCTTTCCGTGCATATGTAGAACGTCCAAATCCAAGTTCGTATGCGTCCTGGGCGACCGTTTTAGTACAGACTGATCCTGGGCCCCGAAACAGACTCGAAGTCGGTTTTGATTGGGCCTCCACTTTGGCTTCCAAGCTCTTGCTGGTCCTCCACGTTCCCAACTCCTTCTCCCATCATCTCCTGGTCCTCTCCATGGTTTCTAATCATAAAATAATCATTAGGTAGCAAACCATTCTCAAAAGTAACATATAGCGAAGAACGTAGGAACGAGCTCACCTCTAAATTTAGTCGTCGTGCACGAGCTCTAGTCATTGGACCTTGCAAGTCCAGATTTGGAGGAGTGTTGTGTGTATCCATAGGAGTGATGTCCTCATCATCCTCCCCCTCTTGAAGTGGAGTCGTCCTCGACTCGAGCTCATCCTCTTCTCCCAAGTATGGTTTCAAATCTGAAATGTTAAAAGTAGGACTAACCCCGAACTCGGGAGGCAACTCAAGTTTGTATGCATTATCATTAATCTTCTCTATTATTTTGAATGGACCATCAGCTCTAGGCATTAGTTTAGACTTTCTCAATTCTGGAAATCTATCCTTCCTTAAGTGTAACCACACTAAATCTCCTACATCAAGCTTTACTTCCTTTCTACCCTTACTACCAGCAATTTTATACTTTTCATTCATCTTTTCAATGCTAAGTCTAGTGGTCTCATGCATTTGCAAAATAAATTCAGCACGCTCCTTAGCATCAACATGAACTCTCTCATTAATAGGTAGAGGAAGTATATCAAGTGGAGTACAGGGATCAAAACCATACACTACCTTGAATGGACTTACCTTGGTAGTAGAATGTGTTGCCCGATTATAAGCAAACTCAACATGAGGTAAGCATTCTTCCCATTGCTTCAAATTTTTCTTCAAAATAGCTCGCAACATAGTACCCAAAGTGCGGTTCACAACCTCAGTTTGTCCATCAGTTTGTGGATGACAAGTTGTAGAAAATAACAACTTTGTACCCAACTTATTCCAAAGCGTGCGCCAAAAATGACTCAAGAATTTTGCATCACGATCTGAAACAATAGTAGAAGGCATACCATGCAAACGTACAATTTCTTTGAAAAAAAGATCAGCAATGTAACTAGCATCATCAGTTTTATGACATGGTATAAAGTGTGCCATCTTGGAAAAACGATCCACAACAACAAAAATGCTATCGCTCCCCCTCTTAGTCCTAGGCAGTCCTAAAATAAAGTCCATAGAAATATCCGCCCAAGGAATAGAAGGAACAGGAAGTGGCATGTATAAACCATGTGGATGCAATCGAGACTTAGCTTTTTGACATGTAGTGCAGCGAGCAACAAAACGCTCAACATCTTTCCTCATCCTTGGCCAAAAGAAGTGTGTGGCCAAAATATCCTCTGTCTTCTTAGCACCAAAATGACCCATCAATCCACCTCCATGCGCCTCCTGCAACAACAAAAGACGAACGGAACCAACTGGAATGCATAGGCGGTTAGCTCTAAACAAGAATCCATCATTCAACACAAATTTGTGCCAAGCACGACCTTCTTTACAGTGCAGCAATACATCTTTAAAATCAACATCAGCAACATATTGTTCTTTAATTGCCTCAAGTCCAAAAATTCTACAATCAAGTTGAGACAACAAAGTATATCGCCTAGATAAAGCATCAGCAATCACATTATCCTTCCCTTTCTTATGTTTAATAATATAAGGAAAAGACTCAATAAACTCAACCCATTTAGCATGTCTACGGTTCAAATTGCATTGAGAACGAATATACTTAAGTGATTCATGATCAGAATGAATAACAAATTCTTTGGGCAACAAATAATGACGCCACGTCTCTAAAGAACGTACAAGTGCATATAGTTCCTTATCATACGTGGAATAATTCAAAACAGGCCCAGTAATTTTCTCACTAAAGTATGCAACAGGTTTACGATCTTGCATCAAAACACCACCAATGCCTATACCACTAGCATCACATTCAAGCTCAAAAGTCCTATCAAAATTGGGTAATTACAGCAATGGTGCATGTGTAAGTTTGTCCTTCAAAGCATCAAAAGACTCATGATATACCTTATCAAAATGGAAGTCAACGCCCTTCTTTGTCAACTCATGCAATGGTGCTGAAATCTTTGACAAAGCGGCGGTAGAAACCTGCAAGACCAAGAAAACTCCTCACCTGTGTGATAGTTTTTGGTACAGGCCAGCTCTTTATAGCTTCAATCTTCGCCTCATCCACCTCAATTCCCTGTGGAGTCACAACATAGCCAAGAAAAGAGACTCAATCCGTGCAAAAGGTGCACTTCTCAAGGTTACCAAATAAACGTGCAACTCGCAAAGCATCAAAAACAGCATGCAAATGAATCATATGATCATCCATGGATTTGCTATAAATCAAGATATCATCAAAGTAAACAACCACAAATTTGCCAATAAAAGGTCTTAAAACCTCATTCATCAAACGCATGAAAGTACTGGGTGCATTAGTTAACCCAAAAGGCATTACTAACCACTCATACAACCCGAATTTGGTTTTGAAAGCTGTTTTCCATTCATCTCCAAGTTTCATTCTAATTTGATGGTAGCCACTACGCAAATCAATTTTAGTGAAAATTATAGCACCACATAACTCATCAAGCATGTTGTCTAGCCTAGGAATAGGATGACGATACCTAATAGTAATGTTATTAATGGCTCTACAATCTACACACATACGCCAAGAACCATCTTTCTTAGGAACCAAAAGTACAGGAACAGTACAAGGACTAAGTGATTGACGAACATACCCACGATCCAAAAGGTCTTGGACTTGTCGTTGTATCTCCTTAGTCTCCTCAGGGTTGGTCCTATAAGCCGCACGGTTTGGTAAAGTAACACCAGGAATCAAATCAATTTGATGCTCAATCCCTCTCAAAGGTGGCAATCCCGGGGGTATCTCAGCTGGGAAAACATCCTCATACTCCTGCAAAAGGTTAGTGACAGCAGGAGGCAAAGCACTAGAAGCAATATCACCAAGCGAAAACAAGGCTTGTTTGCATATCAAAGCATAGCAAATATCATCAGTAGAAATTTCAGCAAGCTCAGATTTTGTGGCAAGACATGCACGACCTTGTAATTTAATTGCAGCACCCTTAGAACTTGAAGAATCATTAACATTACTTGGTGTAGAAGCAGAATTAGCAGGTTGCTGAATTTCAGGGCTTTTATTTTTCAAACTAGCAGCTCGTTCTAAATCAGCTTGTACAATTTCAGCAGGGGTCATTGGTAACAAAGTAATTTTAGTTCCTTTATGCATAAAAGTGTACTTATTACTTTTACCATGGTGTACAGCATCATTATCAAATTCCCAAGGTCTACCCAATAAAAGTGAACAAGCTTGCATGGGTACAACATCACAATCAACAGAATCGACATAGGAACCAATGGAAAAAGGAACTCTGCAAGTTTGTGTTACCTTAGCTTTTCCAGAGTCATTTAACCACTGAATGTAGTATGGATGTGGATGTGGGCGTGTGGTCAAATCAAGCTTCTTAACCACATCAGAACTCACCAAATTGTTGCAGCTTCCTCCATCAATGATGACACGTGCCCGACGGTTCTTGATGACGAAGAAAATCTGGAACAAGTTATGTCGCTGTATCATCTCGGGCTGCTGGACTTGTGTGCTAAGCACACGCTGCACAATAATATTCATATAGCCCGTGGTATCTCCGCCTCCAAGGACGAGGTCACCGCTGGTGGCAGCGACATCCTCCTCCTCATCCTCCACATCGGAGGTGCTCATGTAACCGCCATCATCTGTCGCCACATATGCCCGCCGACTTGGGCAATCTTTCTGCACATGGCCAAGACCATGGCAGCGGTGGAACTGAATCCCTGTAGTGCGTCCCGTCGAAGCAACAGAGGAGGCAGTACTAGCCGGTACCTGCACAGAATTTTTACCTGAGCGCGTAGAAGGGGCAGGGGCTGATCTTGGTGCTGCAGAAACAGCACTAGCTGGTGGGGGCGGCCGGAAAGATGGCTTGGGCAGCCCCGAAGTCCCCGTCGGCCGTGGTGGGTAGAAATTCCTGGACTTGCTGTACTCCTCAAAAGCCTGGAAAAGTCCCTGTGATTCTTTCTCTGCAAGCATAGCATACTGGAAACACTGGTTGAGGGTATAAAATTCTTTATAATCAAGGATGTCCTGAATTTCTTTTCTTAAACCAGAATAAAAGCGGCAAATCTGATCCTCTACTTTTTCAACCACAGCACAACGAATCAAACCCTTCTGAAGCTCACTAAAATACTCCTGAACAGTTTTATCTCCTTGATCTAAACGCTGCAGTTTATTACGAATTTCTCTATAAAAAGAAGGAGGAACAAAACGATCACGCATTTCTACCTTAAGTTCTTCCCAAGTAGTAGGCAAATCGGTTTCAGCAGCTAGACCACTCCACCAAACAATTGCAAAGTCCTTAAACTCACTAGTGGCTTGTCTAACTCTATGTTGTTCAGGAACAAGGTGGGCATTAAATTTTTGTTCTACCGTCATTTCCCAATCAAGGTAAGCATCACCATCGTACTGACCCGAAAACGAAGGAATTGAAAACTTAATTTTAGCATACGGATCATCTGGAGCATAGTTACCTTGTGTGCGACGGTTGTGGTTGTGGAAACCACCCATACCTTGAGGGTTACGTTGCAAACGGCGTCGTAACCTTGCGGTCCTTGTAGCTGACCTATCGACGGTGCCATCAGCCTTATACACCGTTGCTTCATCATGATCGTCTTCAACGTCGTTGTTGGTGTCGTTGTTGGTGTTGGTGTTGTTGTTGTTGTTGTTGTTGTTGTTGTTGTTGTGGTTGTTGTTGTTGTTGTTGGTCTTGTGAGCGGTCTCCAATTCGACAACCTGATCGGTTAGCTTAGAGACTCTCTTATCCAACCGCTCAATGCTTTCTCCCAGGTGAAGCTTGGTGACGGCGTCGGTGACGGCCCTGGTGATCGTCTCTACCAAATCACTCTGAACCGCCTGCAAAGCCTTCTGTAACTGATCTTGGCTCACGCACTCATCAAATTTTACGGGCGAAGCACCCTCTCCATCGCTTCCTGACATCAGAAACACCAAAACAGGAAACAAAAAGTGAAGGTTATCCCTAGAAAACTACTAAGCAGTGGTGCCTCTCAACACAGCAAAAGTAAGCTTCTTGCAAAGCTCTTACAAAGTTCTGAAAACAACAAAGCGAAGGATACCAGGGAGAAGTGTTCCACGATTGCAAGGGTTACCAAATAACCTATGTGCTGTCCAGAAGAAGTATGTAGAGCTAGGAAGGCCAAATATATATATATGAGTGGCACACAAATCAAAAACAGATAGTAAAGCTGAATAAGTGCCCAAATAACTTGTCCCTAGTTGCTGGTCTAACTATGTCCTAGAACAGTAGTGATAGCAAAGAAGAAACAAGGAGACAAAGGGACACAGTCGATAACAGGGGGCTTAGTGTAAAACAGCCAAACTCAGAAATTCCAGGGGGCTAGATGGAGCACTAGTAGGAATCCCAAATTTCTTTTTTTTTATTTTATTTTTTTGATATTTTTTTCCAACTCACTAGCAAACAGGAAGAAACCACAAAAAAAATTCAGCGCAAACCGAGATAGGACGTGGCCTACAGAAAATCTTGAAGTTTCAGAAAACTTGAATGAATTTTTTCTTTATCTTCCCGATTTTTTTTGAATTTTTTGACGAGGGCACATAGGGCGTAGCCGAGTGTGGGTATGCTCAACTTTTCGTCAAGAATCTCCTATAAAAATTGCAGCCAAAATGGACAACCGAGCGAAAAGTTATGCCTGTTTTACCGAAGGGGTGTCGGAATCGGTTTTGAAGAACCCGGTGGGTTGAGTGAAATCCGAGTCGGGCTTGGGGTCGGGTAGGGATTTTTTTTTTTGGCGAGGTGGATGCAGCGGAAAGTGGAATTTATGAAAATTGGTCCGAGGTGGTGAGGGTGGGTTTAGGGTGGGATTAGGGTGGGCGTGTTGATCAATCAACCCTAGCACACAAAGCCGACAAAACCGAGGATGGTGAAGGGGATGGCGGCTAGGGTTGCAAGGGAAACACTACTGACGACAAAAACACAAACTAAACCAGCGACTAAACAAGAACTAGGGCACAAACTCAACACTACGGACTCTGAAATTGAAATATGCAAAGGCTAAACACGTGGTTATGGGCGGGGGAAATTTTTTTTTGGTATTTTCTGTGGACGATAGGAAGAACACGGAAACAAAACTAAAGGGTAGTGTGAACCTGACGGTGCGCCTAAAGCTCTGATACCACTTGATGTGAACAAGGGTTCCCGATCTTCCGAAAGGTTCTTGGTAAGTTGATTTGGTCGGAGGCGACACACAAATCGATCCGGCTTCAGAACAGCACGTTCTAAACCCCGCAATCGCAGCACGACGTCTCCTCTGGTTATCAACCGTCCAAAAGACGATTGACCTTGTCGAGAAGGCTGATCCGTGCCTGCGAATCAAGAACACAAGCAAGAACAACGAAGATTGCAACACAATTGCAGATGTATGATTAAACTCTCGAAGTTGGGGTCTCACAAACCGATGAACGGCAAAACTGTTTTATGAACAGAATTGATCTAAGCAAAACCCGAATCCTAATGGTGCGGCGGCGGCTGTATATAAAGACCCTAGGATCGTGCAAGACCCTCTGGACGTGCCCCTAATTGGGCTCAACTAGATACAAAGCCCAAAGGCCAAAAATAGGCGACGCAGCACCAACACAGATTCTGGACTCTCTCTTGTTTTGACGATTCCCGATGACTCCTGATGAATTTTGACATGAGGCTGCCGGCATTGGAAAGGTCTTCTCCTTATCTTTCCGTGCATATGTAGAACGTCCAAATCCGAGTTCGTATGCGTCCTGGGCGACCGTTTTAGTACAGACTGATCCTGGGCCCCGAAACAGACTCGAAGTCGGTTTTGATTGGGCCTCCACTTTGGCTTCCAAGCTCTTGCTGGTCCTCCACGTTCCCAACTCCTTCTCCCATCATCTCCTGGTCCTCTCCATGGTTTCTAATCATAAAATAATCATTAGGTAGCAAACCATTCTCAAAAGTAACATATAGCGAAGAACGTAGGAACGAGCTCACCTCTAAATTTAGTCGTCGTGCACGAGCTCTAGTCATTGGACCTTGCAAGTCCAGATTTGGAGGAGTGTTGTGTGTATCCATAGGAGTGATGTCCTCATCAATAATGAACCTATGAAAGGAACTACAACTATAGCATACTAGTGGATCACATAAGACAATACAATTCCTATGCAAGCTAGTGATAAAGACAAGCGAAAGCAAACAACAAGCTAGCAAAGGAACCTACTCATACAATGCTACAAGATAAGGAATTAGAACACAATAGCATGAGTAGTACAATACATACAACAGTGAGTAATCAAGCCAATACAACTCCTATACATGCTAGTGATCAAGTATGAAAGCTAAGCACTACTAGCAAGTAAAGAAGCTTATTCATGCAATACTACAAGGCAATCAACTAGAGCAAGGTAAGCATACAAGCATGAATAGCATGTTATGTAAATGCGGAAAGTAATGCATCAAAGTAAGGAGTAGAGTAAGGGATGGCTCATGATTTTTTCTTGAGGTCTCAGAAGGATGGTGCCTTCTCCTACTCCTTGTTGGACCACTCCCGTCGGAGTCCCAGTCCCTCCCGCCACCGATGTGGAGTTCTCGCCCATGAGCCCGCAATCACTCCTGGAGTGAAGACACAGTGTGTGTATATAGGCTCTCACCAAATGCTCCAAGCAATTCCACTGGCCAAGAGAGGTCAAGATCCCAGCAACGAAGTTATATAGGCTTCCAACCTCCAACTAGCCGTTGCTCCACAAAATCATCTTTTCAGGCCTACTGACCGGACTGTCCAGTCACTGCCTGACCGTACCGTCCGGTCACTACAAACTCCAGCTCCAACGGCTCTGCCCCTGCTGATCTTCATACTGATCGGACCGTCCAGTCCATTTCTCTCTCCAGTCCAGAAACATTTTGCACATTGCTTCCTCTCTGCCCAAGTCGTAACTCTACTAACCGGACCGTCCGGCCACTAGACCGTACTGTCCGATCTCTAGGGTTTCCAGACTTGACAGATTCCTTGCTGCTCGCTGTAAGTCCCAGACAAAAACTCTTAGTGACCATACAGTCTGGTCTCTACTGACCCCTTTGTCTGATCACTTCGTCCAGAAGCTGAAACTCGTCACCCTCGCTTGACTTCATTTCCCGGCTTCTCCGAACAGCTCCTTGGCTTCTCCACTGTCACCTAGTGCCTGTGATTTCTCTGAGCATCCATGCACATCACCGACTAGACATGACCTAAGAGAGATGACCTAGACCCCCTTGATAGTCCATTTTTTCCTATGGAGTCAAAGCCCTAACAACTAGACAAGTGTTCTCAACACTTGCTCCATAGCTTGTCCTCATCTTTGATCCATCTCCATCAACCCTTGGACTCCATCAAGATCATCAAGCCATCAAGCTCATCAAGCCTCCATTCTTATGGTCATTGTCATCAATTGCCAAGGGCACTGTCTACAATCATCATAAGGTAGAAAAAGGTTTCCTACATGAACAACACTCGTGTAGACATTAGTCATATTTCATGTTTGTCATTCATCACCAAAACATCATACCTTGGGGTGGCCTCAATGGTTATGATCCTTACATATGGCATGAAGCGCGATGTCGCAGAGTACGTTGCTGTATGTGACACATGCCAGCGTGTCAAGGTGGAACACAAAATACATCCCGGATTGCTTCAACCCCTGAAGATCCGCGAGTGGAAGTTGGTACAAATCGGTATGGACTTCATAGTTGAGTTACCTCGTACATAGTCGGGATATGATTCTATATGGATTATAGTTGATCGGTTAACCAAGGTGGCACACTTCATCCCTATCAAAACAACCTATAGCAGAGCAAACTTGGTAGAACTATAGATGTCAAGGACAGTTTGCTTACATGGAGTCCCTAAGAAGATTGTATATGATAGAGGCTCTCAGTTGACCTCAAGGTTTTAGGAGAAGCTACATGTGTCCATTGGCACTGTTGGTGATCCTTATGCCTAACAGAGAAATCCACAAGCGTACAAATGCCGATGTAGCCTTCACCTGGGAGTATTCCAAGGTATCGAATCTACGGGGAACAAGAAGTGAAATTCTATCCTAATCCAATTCTAGTGAACAAAAGAGAAGGATAACAACGGGTTCAGAGGGTCCTCCAGCTTTGGCTTCATGTGACAACTTATATCCAAATAATTATCAGACTCCAATATTTACTCTTGTTTACTTTGGGGCATAGTCGTCCGATGTACGGAAAGGGATGAGAAGGGACCTCGGGTAAAACTACCATCAACGCCTACAAGCCCAACCCGAATGTGGTGGAATACAAAGGATAGCTCAATGCTATCACCACCTAACTATCGACCACACAGCCCGTGGGGTTGGGAGCAAACTTAGATAATTCTAAGTCTCTATACACCATGTATACACTTACAGTTACTACTATAACCTTATTAACTAAAGGCAGAGTAACCATAATCAAATAAAGTAAAAGACTTTATCTAACATGTACTAAGAACCCATAAACAAGATATAAATAAAGAAAGCTTCACTGATTAAATTAATAAAATAATGTCTACATGTTACCCGGCCGAAGGACGGGGACTCTACTCTAGGTGGAGAATCATCCCTGAGGCACAAGGTGGAGAACGAGCCGACATCCCTGGCTCCCTCCCGGGCTTCTACCACTCACTCTCACTCCCTAATCTAATACATTTCTGCAGCGTGGCGCTTGTTGTTCTCCTCTTCAATTGTTGATCTTCTTCTGCTGAATTTCCCCTCGATTTATAGGTGGTGATGGGCCAAGAGGCATTTGTAGGTGGAGTGGAGTCGGTAGGCCGAAGTCGGTCCGCTAGGCGGCGGGCAAGGCCGGGCGGCCACGTGTGCTGGGCGGCTGGGCATGCCGGGCGGCATGCACCGCTGGGCGGTGGGCAAGGCCGAGCGGCTGGGCATGCTAGGCGGCATGCACCGCAGGGCGGTGGGCAAGGCCGGGCGGCCCTTGGATCGTGTTATTATCCCGACCGACTTCTCTTGGATGGCTTGAATTTCGTCCCGAAGTCGGTTGTTCGGTCGGTTCCACCGACTCCTTCATTTTGGGGCAGGTAGGCCTCTTGGGCCTAGTGGGCTAGCAAGCCCGGGTGGCAAACCCAGGCCGAGCGGCAGCCCAGGCCGTGCGGCAAGGTTGGCCGGGTGCCGACCCCCTCCGGGTCGCCCCTTGACTTCTCCGGGTTAGGCCACTTATTGGTCTTCTTAACTTAGCCATATATCATCACTTTTCGTCCGAGAGGAGAAAACGGCATAATGGTATAGTGTTTTGCAGAATCGACCGGGTGTAAGCTTCATGACCATTGATGGGATCCCCAAGGTATGAATGTTTTGGTGATAAATGACAACTATGAAATTGTGGGCTAATATCTACACGAGTGTTATCTATGTAGGAATCATCTCTAAACTCTACTACAAATCATATGGATGATGGTTGCCTTGGCGATTGATGACAATGACCACAAGCATGGAGGCTTGTGAGCTTGATGGAGTCTAAGGGTTGATAGAGATGGATCAAAGCTGAGTACAAGCTATGGAGCAAGTGTTGGGAACACTTGTCTAGTTGTTAGGGCTTTGAGTCCATAGGAAAAACCGGACTATCAAGGGAGTCTAGGTCATTCTCTTAGGTCATGTCTAGTCGGTGATGTGCAAGGTTGCTCGGTGAAATCACAGGCACTAGATGACAGTGGAGAAGCCAATGCGCTGTTCGGAGAAGTCGGGAAACAAAGTCAAGCAAAGACGACAAGTTTCAGCTTTTGGACATAGTGACTGGACAAAGGGTTCAATGGTGATCGGAATGTACGGTCACTAGGAGAAGATGTCTGGAACTTACAGTGAGCAGCGAGGAGTTCGTCTGTGCTAGGATTCACAGTGACCGGACGGTCCGGTCAGTATGAGTTGCGTAGAGCAGAGAGGAAGCTGAGTCTGAAATGTTTCTGGACTAGAGAGAGAAACAGACCGGACGGCCCTGTTAGCTGACCGTACGGTCCGGTCAGCAGGAGATCAGCAGTGGACAGAGCCGTTGGAGCCAGAGTCTGTAGTGACTGAACGGTCCGGTCAGTGAGTGACCGGATAGTCCGGTCAGTTGGCCCAGAAAGCTGATTTCATGGAGCAACGGTTAGTTTGAAGTTGGAAGCCTATATAACTTCGTTGCTGGGGTCTTGGAGACCTCTCATGGCCAGTGGAATACCTGAGAGCATTTGGTAAGGTCGAAGAGGAAAAGACGAGAGCACTAGGAGAGGATATTGGATATCTGGAGAGTGCTTGGGAGAGTAACAATGAGCGATCTTGCACATATAAGGCCAGGGTGTCCTTGAGGGTGTGATCTAGGTTGTTACTCTTGGTCTATGGTGAGACCTAGACCAGTTAGATGTTGGTGATCGAGCCTATCGTGATTGGTTGTGAAGGCCGTAACATGTTTGTACATGGTTTAAGCCCGCTAGTGAAAGGGGCATCGCTAGTGAGCGCCCGTGCCAGCTCTGGGAGTCCGGCATGTTCTTGAGGGAGGCGAGCTTGTGCCTTGATGGCAGCGGTGACGCACACCATGTCTTCACTCTGGTAGTGATTGCGGGCTCGTGTGCGAGAACTCCACTTGGTGACGGGAGGGACCGGGACTCTGGTGGGAGTGGTCCAATGAGAAGTAGGGGAAGGCACCATCCTTCCAAGACCTCAGGAAAAAAACATGAGCATTCCTTGACCCCCACTTTACTATTCCGCATTTGTGTGCTCTAGTTGATAGGGTGACTTGTGGCTTGCATAGGCTAGTGTGTTTAGCTTCCGCGTTTTGTTTTGCATCATGAACACTAGCATGCATAGGGTCTTGGCCTGCTAGAACTGTTTAGGTTGCAACGCTTGTCGGGTTCTAGTGGTGTGAAATTGAAGTATTTAGATTCGTGGTCGGTTACCAATTCACCCCCCTCTCTTGGTAGGCATTCAGTCCTTTCAATTGGTATTAGAGCCAAGTGCTCATCTTTGAGGCTTCACCGCCTTGAGTAAGGATGATGGAAAAGGTGGGGAGTGTTCCCATTTTTGATAGGGAGGACTACGGGTATTGGAAGGCACTTATGCAAGCCTACCTGGAGTCCCTTGATCTGGAGATATGGATGGTGACCCATGAATCAGATGTGGATGTGAACCTTCTTGAACCTGATTTCATTAAAAACAACACTAAGGCCAAGAATGCTCTGTTCTCATGCATCTCTAAGGATGTATTTGCTAGATTGGACTCGAGTTCGATAGCACACGGTATCTGGACTGAGATTCAGAGTATCCACGAGGGTACTAGTGATGTCAAAGAGGAAAGATACTATGTGCTGAAGAATAAGTATGATAACATTGCTAGATTACCACATGAGAGAGCTAACACTGTGTATTCTTGTTTTCATGTGCTAGTGGAGGAGATCAATGCACTTGGGGATGATTTCAAGCTCAAGCCTATGGAGGTCATCAGAAAATTCTTGAGGCTTTTCAAAGACCCCAAGTATGAGTCCATCATCACCTACACCTTGCAGGGTGACCTAAAGACCAAAACCATGAAGGATGTACTTGGCAAGATCACTGCCTTCGAGAGCTACCAGTTAGGGATGGATGATCCTCAACCATCCAACCTTGCTGTACAGGCTGACAAGCAAGAATCAAGCAAGAGCAAGAAAAACAAAAAGAAGGCAGTCACTGATGACGATGATGATGAAGATGATGATGAGGGTGACTTGACCGAGGACTTGGCTCTTCTTATGAAGAAGATGAAGACTTTCAAGAACAAGTTTGCTTCCAAGTCCAGGGGCAAGTGCTTCAATTGTGGCTCAAAGAATCATTTTGTTCGAGGATGCCCAAAGCCCAAGAAAGAAGCATTCAAGTCACAAGATTCAAGTGAAGAAGAAGAAGGTGAAGACCCCAAAGCCAAGGAAAAGAAGAAGAGGTTCTTCAACAAAGACAAGAGCAAGGGCAATGGCAAAGCCAATGACTCCAAGAAAAGATTCTCACGCAAGGCTCTTGTTGGGGAGTGAACAAGCGACAACTCAAGTGATGAGTCCTCTTCCTCAAGTAATGAAGAAGTGGCCGGCCTAGCCATGATCAAGACCACATCACCACGAGTTCTCCTTCCACCTCCCACGTGCCTCATGGCCTCGAGCCACCTTCGGGAGAGTGTGGACAAGAGTAGCAGTGGCAGCGATGACGAGGAGCGCACCTGTGCCGAGTTGTGGAGTGCGCTTGAGCAAGCCCACGACATCTCCGTCAAGAAATCCAAAATGTTGGATGTGGTAAGAAAAGAGTGTAAGTTGGCTAAGGACCATGTTGGTGACAGTGAGAGTGAGCTCAAGGACCTTGTCACATCTCATGAGGCCCTAAACAAGAGTTATGACAAACTCAAGGGTGATCATGTAGAGCTTCATGACAAGTACAAGGCCCTTGAGATTGCTTATGAGGCCATCAATGTTGAGAACCTTGCCTCTCCCTCCTCTTGTTGATCAATGAGTGACGCTTCTACTATGTGTGATGAACTAACCACCTCAAATGAGGTTTCTTCTCTTAAGCCTTTTGTTTTGAAGGAATATCACAAGCTCAAGGAAGAGAGGAAAATGGTGATGGATGGCTTTGAGAGACTTGCATGTGGTAGAGCCATCCACAAGGAGATTCTGGGGAAGAATCTTGTGAACAACGTCTCCCGACATGGACTTGGCTCATATCCCATCTCCATCGACATCATCGGGACGAGTGACTCCATACCCGAATGGGTCAAACCCCTACTCGCCGACGACTACTACTGTGAGAGGTGTTGCAAGGATGGCCACACCATCAAGGATTGTCCTATGGTGAGGAGTTCCATTGTTTTACCTAATGCTAACTTGTTCCATGAGAACACCCATTTCAAGCTTTTTAGGAACAAGGATGGCAAGGTGAAGGCAAAGGCTTTGGGACCACCAAACAAGAAGAGAAAGGTCAAGAGCATATGGGTGCCTAAGTGCATAGTTGATCTTTAGAGGTCAACCGTGTACAAGTGGGTGCCGAAGAACAAGACCTAGAAGATGGTGGTGGTGGTGGACCTTGAGCTTACTTGAAGATCAAGTGAAGTCCACCACAAGTGACATGGACCTCAACACCATATCTACTGATGAGGGAGGTAACCGTGTTAGTTCTTGGTAGTTGTAGTGTATTTTTCTTCCTCTTGCATAGCATGGTAATTAGGACTCCTTTGTGACTAGTATGCCTTGCATCCATGCATGTGTAAATAACTAAAAGAAAAACAATGTCTAACCCACTCAAGATAGCTATAAGCAAGGGGGAGTGCTTGAGATGGTGGTTTGGCTTCTCTCAAGCTTGGGAGGGGTTTAAACTTGACATTGCTAGGTTTCCTTTGTGTCTTGTTTAACTTCGCTTGCATCCACATGGCATGTTTACTTTCATTGCATATGAAAAATGCTTGTTGCATGCATCATATAGGAAACAGAAAGGAGGCTTGTCTCACTTGGCGATATTTGTGCCTCATGCTCCATATGAGATTACATCTCCACAAGTGTGACCAAAGGAAAGGATTATGCTTTATGCCCATTGAGCAAGCTCTTATGAACTCCGAGGTTAAACTCACTCGCGCGGTTCATGGACTAAGGCTCATACATACCCATTTGGCTCTTATTCACCTTGGTTCTTATTTGTTCAATCTTCAATTTGTCATTTGCAAAAATTGTAAGGCCAAAAGGTGCCACTATTTGAAAAGGAGTGTTTGAGAGTTTCCTTCATATTCTAAGTGTAGTGTTTAATTGGGTGTTAAGTGAGGGCACTTGGAAAATGGAGAAATTTCTTGACTCAGCGAAAATTCCGGTAGAGACCGTATAGTCAGATCTACAGACCGTACAGTCCGGTCAGTGCCCATAGGCATAGTGTTTTGGAGAGTCTGGTAATAGAGACTGGACAGAACGGTCCTAGTGACCGGACCGTCCGGTCTGTATGGGATGCCAACAGACCTAGAGCAGACCGGACCATCCGGTCCAGAGATTGTACTGTTCAGTCACTATGTTTGATCACGCGATGCAATCCCGATCCGTGACCATTGATCTGTTCCTTTTTAGATCTCGGCCGTCCGTGACTCTTTTGACCTAGGTCAAATTCCGTTAGAGACCTTGGTCTCTTCCTCATTCCGCCCTCGACGCCGAGACCGTGCCCCCGCCTTGTCGCTCCAGTCTTCGCCGTCGTCTTCCTATCGCCTACGAGCCGCCGTGCCGCGCCTCTGCATGCCACGGCTCGCCCCCTCTCACCATCGCGCGCAGCCAAGCACGCCGTTGCGCACGCGCGCTGCTGCTACCGCCGCCGTGTGCCCTGCACGCCACCTCTAGAGCCGCCGCCATTCCAGCGCCGTCGAGCTGCCTTGCCGTCATGCCCGCACTGCCGCCTTGTCCTCCACCTCGCGCGTGTGCACCCAACCTCCAGAGCCAAACTCCACAAACCCTAGGGCAAGGCTTTGCCCCTTCTCCCACCTCCATTGCCGGCAAGTTCCAAGTTTCCATCTTTCCGGCGACCGGTCGCATAATTCGTGAGTCTTCGGTTTCGGGAAATCACAGGGTATTGTACTCATCCTTTGTTCATCGATTGATGCCCTAGTTTCGAGCAATTTAGTGGATTAATGCAATGAGATTGAATTCCCATCTTTAATTGCATTAATTAGTTAATTGGCTTAACCTAGTTGTAATTAATTCAATGCCTATCTGTTAATTGCATATCTAGGGTTGTCTCCTGTCTAGTCTACAGTTAGATTTATTGCCATTATTTGACTGTACACTAGATGACTCGCACTAGCCACATATAGTCGATGATCACTGTTGATTACATTGTTTTATGTGTTCAGTGATCATGTCCTTCATTCAGTGCTAGGATTTCTATTGCGCATTCTTTCCTAGCGGTGCCTTGCTAAGTAGATTTATACATAGGTTCTATGCTTATCCTGTCTATACCTACGTGCGTGCAGCGACAGCAGTCAGCAGAGTCAGAGATGGTAGGATTTGGTCAGCATAAGGGCAAGGGCAAGATGGAGAGAAGCCGAAGAGCAAGAAGAGGGCCAGGCTGGACCCAGAGTTAGAGAGGGCTAGGAGAGTTGCTTAGCACTTGGAGGCTGTAGAGACCTCACACAGGACACCCGCATCACGCTTGATCATCAGGCAGACAGAGACAGAGACAAAGGGTCTACGGAGGAGTACTAGGCAGAGGACTGCACCTTTAGCTACAGGAGTGCTACTGCCAGTGTGGTCGCAGGGTACTCCGACTTCCCGTCAGGGGAGGTCATCGAGACCTACGGAGCAGGGATCCTCCAGGCAGCAGGAGGAGTCAGAGGAGGAGGAGACCTCAGAGTCTGAGGAGTCTGAGGAGTCAGAGGAGCTGGAGGAGGAGGAGACTGAGCAGACATAGCCAGCTGGTCCCCAGAGGTAAGCTCACTAGGAAGGAGACTCGCAGTGCACCTGTGGAATGTGCACTAGGAGGCTGCAGAGACTAGTTCAGGCAACTGGGAAGACAGACATACTTAAGGTTCCTACAAAGGACCTTAAGGCGCTACGTCTTATCTCCTTCGAGCAGTGGGTTCCAATCCCTAGGGACCTTGCTGCAGGAGAGAGGTACTGGATAGGCCTCTAGAGGAGGATTGGAGAGGGGTTGAGACGCTATGTCGCCATGAAGGGCAAGGATAAGGTGTTTGTGCTGTAGTAGTATACTACCTACCAGGCCACGAGGAGGGCCACCGGGACAGACATGGAGCAGTATTTCACATACTTGCCTGGTTTTGCAGAGCTGGTCACACAGTCCTACAAGGGACACTGTCCTAGAGTTCTACGCTATACTGTGGATAGCCGGAGACCGCTCAGAGTTCTGGTTCTTGTTCAGAGGGCAGCCACAACATGTGACCTGGGGGGATCTCATTGCCAGCTTTGGTTTTCTTTCTTCAGATCTTTAGCTCCACAGGAGTGCCTACCCGTCCCTCGATCCACCTCGCAGACCATAGAGAGGGAAGCTACCTTCAGACGACATGGTGTCGATCGCCTTTCCACCACCACACACCCCAAGCTTTGAGAGAGGCCCCGCGAGACTCACCGTAGAGGCCAATGTGGTTAGAGTGATAGTCACCAGGACTATCATCCCCAGGTCTGGCTATAGAGAGGAGTTCACACTACTTCACCAGTGAGCTGTAGCAACTATTCTGAGGAGAGAGCAGTTTGACCTGGCAGACCTACTGATTGGAGAGATGCAGGAGGTTATTTTTGAGAGAGTAGGAGGACGTCACTTGGTCTATGCCCCATACATTTGCTATCTTCTAAGGAGGATGGGCCTTGTTACAGAGGAGCAGTACGAGTCGTTCCCTGAGGTGACCACCAGCTATGCACCTCAAATCCCCAGGGGATCACAGTCAGCCTCGAGTCTGCAGACAGGGGAGGAGGAGCAGGAGTCACCGCCAGTCACTCACGAGCTGGCAACTCATCCAGAGACGGTGATTCCTGAGTCAACCAGTACAGGAGCACCTCCCCAGCCGACGGGTACTCAGTCAGAGGATGCTATCACTGTAGCAGCGCTTGCAGGACGTCTGGGTGAGTTCATCCAGAGCAAAGCTGAGGATAGACGTTAGATGATGGAGGTCATCAGGGGACAGGCCGAGCTTCAGAGACAACAGATGATTCTGTTGACTACACTGATGACATAGATGACCGAGTTGACCCAGAGGCAGGCAGGTCAGCAGCCAGGGCCTTCAGCACTTCCACAGTTTCAGCAGCTGCCGACTCAGCCAGACCCCTTCACTTCATTGATGACAGCTCAGTCCAGTGGGTTGTTACACTCAGGGGTGTTACCAACAGGGGGAGCAGGACAGACGTTCTCTCCAGTGACTCAACTCTCCCCCGTGTCCGCCTTCTCAGTGTCTGCGTTGTTCACCTCATCGAGACACTCTTCGACCTCGCAGATGGCAGGACCTTCTACCTCCCAGCTACCAGTTAGGAGTGTGTTCTCAGACATAGTGCACACTACTCGTGCAGACTCTCAGCCAGCCACAAAGACAGCTACAGCTCCACCTTCCACTGCTACAGTCAGCACTCTTACACCTCAGGTAGCAGAGGATTTGGTCCGCCGAGGCTACACTCAGGAGGACGTGGATGACCTTGCTCTTCTCCAGGCAACTATTGCCGAGGAGACATCCACGGTCCCACCAGCAGGGCAGGACAAAGGGTCTGAGTCGCCTGTAGACCTTGACTTCTTTGAGCAGTTGGATGCTCAGGCGGCACAGCAGGATCCACCACAGGAGCAGCCAGGAGCAGAGCCTTCAGAGGACGTTGTTACACCACTTCATTCGACCACAAGCACGTAGATGTTCACTTTTCTGCTTTTTGGTGCTCGTTGCCAAAGGGGGAGAAGTAGTCATAGGTCTAGGGGGAGTTGGTGTGTGATCCTGTGCGATCGAGAGTAGCTTGTATCTAGGGGGAGCATACATGTACATTGGTTTTGGGAGTTAGATACATTTGAATCTTATTTTGATGGAGTTATTCGATGTTCATTGATTTTGATGAGTCATGGTTTTCATTCGCTTGTGTTTGACTCATCTTGATCTTACTTGGTTTATTGTCATATGGTGATAATTGCTTGTTCTTAATGATTATGCATTGTAATGCTAACCTATTGCATATCATCATTCATGTCTTGCATTGCATGTCCTTATGATTTTATTAAATATCTTCATAGGACATGCATGCATATCATCTAGAATGCGCTTTTCTTCCTCATTCCTCTTAGCTCTTGATGATGCTTATTTGAGTAGGACCTTGTACGTTTCTCTCTTATAATTTTGAGGTTCCTCTCGATCGTAGTGTAGCTCTTTTAGCCTTGTTGTTCACTGATAAGATTATGATAAGTAGTGGTTGTCATCAATCACCAAACAGGGGGAGATTGTAAGCTTCATGACCATTAATGGGATCCCCAAGGTATGAATGTTTTGGTGATAGATGACAACTATGAAATTGTGGGCTAATATCTACAGGAGTGTTGTCTATGTAGGAATCATCTCTAAACTCTAGTACAAATCATATGGATGATGGTTGCCTTGGCGATTGATGACAATGACCAGAAGCATGGAGGCTTGTGAGCTTGATGGAGTCCAAGGGTTGATAGAGATGGATCAAAACTAAGGACAAGCTATGGAGCAAGTGTTGGGAAAATATGTCTAGTTGTTAGGGCTTTGAGTCCATAGGAAAAACTGGACAATCAAGGGGGTCTAGGTCATGTCTAGTCGGTGATGTGCAAGGTTCCTCGGTGAAATCACAGACACTAGATGACAGTGGAGAAGCCGAGAAATGAAGTCAAGCAAAGATGACAAGTTTCAGCTTCTAGACATAGTGACCGGACAGAGGGGTCAATGGTGACTAGACTGTATGGTCACTAGGTGAAGATGTATGGAACTTACAGCGAGTAGCGAGGAGTTTGTCTGTGCCAGGATTAATAGTGATCGCACGGTCCGGTCAGTATGAGTTGTGCAGGACAGAGAGGAAGCTGAGTCTGAAATGTTTCTGGACTCGAGAGAGAAACGGACCGAACGGTCCGGTCAGCTGACCGTATGGTCTGGTCAGCAGGAGATCAGCAGTGGGTAGAGCCGTTGGAGCCAGAGTCTGTAGTGACCGGACGGTCCGGTCAGGCAGTGACCGGACAGTCCGGTCAGTAGGCCCAAAAAGCTGATTTCATGGAGCAATGGCTAGTTTGAGGTTGGAAGCCTATATAACTTTGTTGCTGGGGTCTTGGAGACCTCTCTTGGCCAGTGGAATACCTGAGAGCATTTGGTAAGGTCCAAGAGGAAAAGAGGAGAGAACTAGGAGAGGATATTGAATATCTTGAGAGTGCTTGTGAGAGTAACAAGGAGCGTCGTGTACATCTAAGGCTAGGGTGTCCTTGAGGGTGTGATCTAGGTTGTTACTCTTGGTCTATGGTGAGACCTAGACCGGTTAGGTGTCAGTGATCGGGCCTATCGTGATTGGTTGTGAAGGCCGTCACACGGTTTTACACGGTTTGAGCCCGCCGGTGAAAGGGGCATTGCTAGTGAGCGCCCATGCTGGCTCTGGGAGTCCGGCAAGTTCTCAAGGGAGTCGAGCTTGTGCCTTGGTGGCAGCGGTGATGCACACCGTGTCTTCACTCTGGTAGTGATTGCGGGCTCATGTGTGAGAACTCCACTTGGTGGCGGGAGGGACCAGGACTCCGGTGGGAGTGGTCCAACGAGGAGTAGGGGAAGGCGCCATCCTTTCGAGACCTCGGGAAAAAAACATGGGCATTCGTTGACCTCCTCTTTACTATTCCACATTTGTGTGCTATAGTTGATAGGGTGACTTGTGGCTTGCATAGGCTAGTGTGTTTAGCTTCCGCGTTTTGTTTTGCATCATGACTACTAGCATGCATAGGGTCTTGGCCTACCAGAACTGTTTAGGTTGCAACGCTTGTCGGGTTCTAGTGGTGTGAAATTGAAGTATTTAGATTCGTGGTCAGCTACCAATTCACCCCCCTCTCGGTAGGCCTTCGGTCCTTTCACTGGGTCAGATGATCAGCCAAACAATGATTCCAGTTGACCAGCCGGGTGGCTGATTTTAGCCTTTAACGACCTTGTCGGCCGGGTCCTAATTTGAGCCGTAACGGCCTTGTCAGCCGGGTCCTGATTTCAGCCGTAACGACCCTGTCGGTCGATGGAAAATGGCTGTTTCACAGTCGTGATCGACCGACAAGGTGTTTCTTTATGTTTTTGCATATTTTGACCCTATAGCACTAGCAACCACATATTTCGCCAAAACTTGTGGAACTCATGAGTACAAAGATTATTTTCATTACATTATTAATTGAGATCCACCTTTTTATGGTAAGTTGGTAGGCGAGAAAAGGGAATTTACGACTACCAACAGGCTCCAAGTTAAACTTGAGCTCTGCTTATCACCCTTAGACTGATGGACAACCCGAGAGGACGAACCAAATATTGGAAGACATGTTGAGAGCTTGTGCTTTGGAATATGGCAAGAGTTGGGACAAGAGTCTGCCCTACGTAGAATTCTCCTACAACAATAGTTATCAAGCAAGTGTCCAGATGGCGCCTTTTGAGTTTCTCTATGGAAGAAAGTGTAGAACACCCCTATTCTGGAATGAGATAGAAGAGAACCAAGTCTTTTTACCAGAGATACTATGGGAAGCAGAAAGGCAGGTCAAAATTGTGCGTGAGAACCTGAAGGTCACGCAGTCAAGGAAGAAAAGCTATGCTGATCACAGGCGAAGGGATCTATCCTTCGAGATTGGAGATTTTGTGTATCTCATGGTATCACCCATGAGCGGTTATAGACGCTTCAAGGTCAAAGGGAAGTTAGCACCATGGTACATCGGCCCTTTCAAGATCATCGAGAGAAGAAAAGAAGTTGCATACGTGTTGGAATTGCCATCACATCTCACGGGCGTGCATGACGTGTTCCATGTATCCCAACTAAAGAAGTGCTTAAAAGTGCCTGAAGAGCAGTTGCCTATGAATGAAGTAGACCTTTAAGAAGATCTCACATATGTAGAACAACCACTCAAGATCCTAGAAGTTGTTGAGAGAGTTACGAGAAGCAAGGTGATTCGAATGTGCAAGGTGCTATGGAATCATCACACAGAAGAGGAAGCCACCTGGGAGCGTGAAGAAGAATTGAAAACTGAGTTTCCCCATTTCCTCTCTGATCTTTTTGAATCTCGAGGGCGAGAAACATCTTAAGGGGGGTAGGTTTGTAACACCCTAATTTTTACAATTTCTAAGAATACCATTTTTTAGCATTAAGCAATTAATTAGATAGCCTAGGACAAATTACCTTCTCGATTAATTAATGAACTTATTGCAGTTGCATAGCATGTCATTGTCCATGTAGAATAAGTCAGCATTATGCATTTGGTTTAATTACTAATTAGATGCTAGGAAAATAGGAATTAGAAAGGAAATAGGAAGAGAAAGGAAAAAGAAATGGAAAAACCAGAGCAATGGGCCAAACCAGCCAGTTTGGCCCACCTTGCACCCCCTCTCTTCCCCCACTCTCCCCTCTCGGCCACCAGCCCAAAATGCCCTCTGCCCAACACCCCCGCGCCAGCGTAGCCAGCGCCGAAGGCGCCCCACCCAGAAAGCCGCCACTCTCTCCCCTCTTTCTCTCGCCAACATGTGGGCCTGCCATGTCTCGCTCCCGTTCCTCCCACCAATCGCGCTCCTTTCCTTTCTCTGCCTCCCCCGTTTCAAATCCGCGCCCGCGCCCACGCTCCCGTGCAACCCTGACACCGCGAGCGTAATCATCATCGTGTCACGATCGCTGCCCTATACTTTCCCCCGTTGAAACCCCGCCGCCAGCTCTGGATTTTTGGAAGGCGCGCCCTTCCTGGCCCCTGCTCCCTGGCCGAGCTCCGTGCGGCAAACCCTGGCTTTCCCCTCTATAAAAACCAATGTACGATGCCTCTGCATCCTTTACCCTCGCTGCGCTTGAGCTCCCCCCCCCCCTTTTGTCCTGTCGAGACTTATACTCGGCAATAAATTTATAAGGCTACGTCGGGATTAAGAACTCGATGGTTAGGACACAAGACGCCAATTTAAACAGGTTTGGGCCCTCTCGACGAGAGTAAAAACCCTACGTCCTGTGTTATGTGATTTGTATTGATGTTGTGTTTTGAGTGTTGTCTTGTTCTCCCTCGATGGGGTTCCCTGCCGCCTTATATATCCAGTCGGCAAGGGGTACATGAAGAGTCCTACTCGTAGTCTACAAAGATTCATATGGAAAGTCTATCTCTAATTGCCTTGCGCTCCAAGCCGACTTGGTCGGTTACCTTATGGATGAGGTACCCGGTCATCTATTGACTTAGGCATAACTATGGATACCTATAAGGTAAGTATTCCACAACAGCCCCCGAGTGCTTCCTGATTTTGAGCTCTGACATGCCAAGTGATCTTCGAGATTATGTGACTAGATCACATATTAGGAAGACCTCTTGATTGAAGTTCCTGATGGATCTGGTGCGTCGACTAGGTGCACCTGATCAGGTGTAGCCCCTGACTCTTGTATAATTTGGAGACTAACAAGTAATGTAAGAGTCTAATAACATTAGCTCTTAACATTTTGTTGTATATAATTCACTCAAAGCATCAAGCTCGAGCTTAGGTAAACCTCTAATCATTGAATCAGAAGGTCAGTTAACAAAACATCAATCTCGCCGACCGATTGATAAAAAGGCCGAGTGATACACACTCTTATCCGAGTGACTTGTAGATCTGAATTTCATGACATCAATCATGTATTATCCCATATAAAAGAATATGACATCAATCATATAATAGTACTAAGCTAAATGACATCAATCATAATACAACTTTTCCTTATTGAATTGTCACCCTTCTTAATATAAGTCCATTTTTGATAATTAATTATCGACATCAACCAAGAACTTATCTCTTGAACTTACATCTGTACGACCATCAAGTCCTCTGCTACATGATCGTCAAATCATATAGATATAGAAAGTATTTTTTAGTGGATTTGCCACTGCTTCTCATCAAAGAAGCCCCTCAGATTATTTCTCAAGGCTAATAGCTCTAATTCTTTTTAAAGAATAAAGTCTTTTACCTTTTTATTATTATTAAGCGAAAAAGCCCGTCACTATGTGGCCCATACTAGCCCATGGGACCCAGAGACTAGGTTAAAAAGGCGAAGGTATAAAATGGACATTGGACTGTTGACTCCAATTCCACGCTGCCATTTGCACACAACGCTTCGTCTTCCTCGCGCCTCCCCTGTTCTTGCGACTCCTCTGTTTCTAAAGCTAGGGCTAGCGCTTTCTCCCATCGCCGTCGTAGATCCTCTTCGCTATCAAGCCGCGGAGCATTAGCTAGGGTTTAGATCCACCACATTTTCATGTCTCTTGAAGATGACTCATAAATCATCCAAGAAGGCCGCCGCCGCTGACTCCTCCTCCTTGGAGTTGGAGATCCAGGAGCAGCTTCGGGAGTTCTTGAAGAGCAACATCTCCACCGCCGACCTGAACAAGATGGTGGAGGACGACCTTCTTCCGGAGCAAGCTCGTATTGACTGGAAGGTACCAAAAGAGACTCGCCCCCTTCCAATCTATCAACAAATTGTAGTTTTTTGCTCGTTCTTCGAGGATGGCTTCGGAGTTTCCTGTTGCAGTTTTCTGTGCGGGCTCCTTTTCTTTTATGGGATTGAGATCGTCAACCTCAATCCCAACTCCATCCTTCACATTGTTATCTTCATGCATATGTGTGAAGCCTTGATGTGGACAAGGGTTCCCGATCTTCCGATAGGTTCTGATAATCTTGATTAAGGCGGAGGCGACACACAAATCGATCCGGCTTCCGAACGACACGTTCTGAACCCCGCAATCGCAGCACAACGTCTCCTCTGGTTATCAACCGTTCAAGAACGATTGACCTTGCCGAGAAGGCTTATCCTTGCCTGCAAATCAAGAACACAAGCAAGAACAAAGAAGAATGCAACCAAATTTGCAAGTATACGATGAATCTCACAAGTTGGGGTCTCACAAACCGATCAAACGGCAAAACTGTTATCAACAGAATAATCTAAGCAAAACCCCAAACCCTAATGAAGAGGCGGCGGCTGTATATGAGGACCCTAGGGTCGTGCAAGACCCCCTGGACGCAGCCCTAAGTGGGCTCAACTCCATACATGGCCCAAAGACCGATTACGGTGTCGCAGCACCAGGACAGATTCTAGAAGTCGAATTGTTTTGGCGATTGCCGATGGCTCGGGACGAATTTTGACATGGGACCAGTTGGGTTGGAGATAGGTTTTCGTTATCTTTCCAGGCATATATAGAACGTCCAAATCCGAATCCGTATGCGTCCTGGGCATCCGTTTTAGTGCAGACTGGTCCTGGGCTCCGAAACAGACTCGAAGTCGGTTTTGATTGGGCCTCCACCTTGGCTTGGACGTCCTTGCTGGACCATCACGTCTCTAATCACCTCCCCAGCTATCTCATGATCATCTCCATGGTTTCTAACAACAATTAATTCATTAGGTAGCAATCTATTCTCAAAATCACATAAAGGAATCATTAGGAACAAGCTCACCCGTAAATTCAGTTGTCGCGCATGAACTTGTATTTTGGTTGGCGGAGTGCTGGGTGTATCCATAAGAGTGATGTCCTCATCATTCTCCCCCTTTTGAATTAGAGTCGTCCTCGACTCGATCCCATCTCTTTCTCCCAATAGTGGTCTCAAATCTGAAATATAAAATATAGAACTATTCCCAAACTTGGAATGCACCTCGCGTTTATATGTGTTATGAAAATTATCATCACAATGTGAAACCATAATAGAAGGCATGCCATGCAAATTAATGACCTCTTTGAAAACTTGCTTAGCAATATGAACGTCATTCTCACTCTTATGACAAGATGGAAAATGTGTGATCTTAAAAACACTAGAAAAACATGACATGACATGGTAATTGTTATTGCAGTTTTCTAGTTCATCATTTGGTTGTACAACACAAGGAGTATTCATGTTTGAGCAAATATAAACTTTATGCACCATAAATATACCTCTATGATCATAGTTTCCTATAGCATAAAATTTGTTTCTTGTTAGTAAAGGCAATTCAATTTGAGAAAAGATTTGCTTCTCCACGATATTTAGATCACAAAGAACATCAAATTTAATATAACCCAAAGTATTTAGAGAAGACAATAATTTCTGCTCATTCTTTTCACATGTTATTAAAATTAAATGTTTTATTTCAGCACTAGTAGGTGAATCATAAGCCTAAACATCAATCTTGTTCATTTGTTGTGGCAAAGGTATAAGTGAAGTAGTGGCACACAACTCCTCTTTACCACAAGGATCAGTAGATAAATCAACTTGTGGCAAAGGCAAATCAAGACAAGGTTCCAATACAACAAGATTGTTGGAACAATTCATCACATCAAGAAAGCTCTTACCTGAAGCAACAACATGTTCTTCATCTTTCACACTATCCTCTTCTTTGTGTAGAACCTGAAATGTATTAGTTGCAACAAGAGGCAAGGAAATATGTTCATCATCTAATTCAGATTTTGATGTAAGTGTTGCAACATTTGAAGTAGTCCATTCTTTCCTAAATGGTTCATTCTTTCTTCTCTCAAGTCTTTGTTGATCCTCTTCTAAAATTTCAGCAGTAGACAGAGGTTTAAGAGTAACTCTTCTACCATTGTATTTAAATGAATAGGTATTAGCAATGGTATTGTGCAAAGCATTATTTGTAGAAATCCAAGGCTTACTCAATAACAAATGACACGCTTGCATAGGCACTATATCAAAATCTGCACAATCCTTATAAGAACCAATAAAAAATTCAATGCGTGCAATTTTATCTACCTTTATCTTACCACAAGAATTTACCCATTGGATGTAGTATGGACACGGGTGTGGCTGTGTGGTCAAGCCGAGCTTCTCAACCAATTCCAAGCTTGCGATGTTGTTGCTACTCTCTCCATCAATGATGACACGACAACGTCGATCCTTCACAACAAAGTGAGTCTGAAACAAGTTGTTCATTTGATTTTGCTCTACCTTCTTCATTTGAGAACTAAACACTCGTTGTGCTACAACACTTGTATCAACCTCATTTGACACCATCGACTCATCACCATCGGTGTTGTAACCTGTCATTGTTAATAGAAAACAAGAAAACACACAAGAATATATTTTCCTATCACCACTGTTTGATCACGGTGAAAACTCTCAACAAGCAAATGACAGCACCTAACTGAGTTCTTACAAGATTCTTAGTAGCAAAACAGAGGATACCTTGGAGAGTGTGATCCGATGATTGCGAGGGTCCAAAGTTCTGTGCCTATTTAGAAGGATATATATGGAGCTAGGTAGGCAATTTATAGTAGCAAGGATTAGCAAAATTTCAGTTCAGAAATTGCAAAACTGAATAATAGTCCCAAGATAGTCTATGTCACTGGCCTAAACTTGTCTCGGACCTAGTTCAAGCAACCAAGCAAATGACTCAACAAAGGACACAAAGAATGCAAGCAATTCTGAATTTGTATCTTTTCTTTTTTCTACTTCCTTTTTTTTTGTGCGGCTTTTTCTCTTGTGCACTTTTGCCTTTTTCTTTTCTTTTCTTGAGAATCAGAACTGCAGCAAGGTATTACAAGTTTTATAACCAATAGAGCCCAAGAATATTTTTTTTTCTCACTACAAGTGCAGCAAAAGGATTCTTGTAATAGCACAACTAAAACAAACTTCTATAACAAGATCAAGCACTAAGTGGTTGGCTTTTGATCATAATGAGACAGCAGCAGAGCACTCTAATTTTCTTTTGCACACGAAATTAGAAGGCTAGATGTTAAAGAAATATTTAGTGCACACAATTCCAGCAATACTATTATCTCAACATGTGCAACACTGATTTTTTCTCTTGTTTGTCTATGACAAGGATATGCACGACTCAAACAAGACCAAAGAGCAAGCACTAGACCAGCAACACAATGACTTTATAGGGACTAAAATTCAGAGAAATAAACTAAACTGAAAATTGCAAGGCACAAGGGGGGTGTAGGACAGTAGAAACACGACGAACAAATATTTTTGTAGGGCAGTTTTCTGGACTCTAGGATTGAACAAAATAACGAGGATAAGGGCGAACCTAACGGTGTACCTGAAGCTCTGATTACCACTTGATGTGGACAAGAGTTCCCGATCTTCCGATAGGTTCTGATAATCTTGATTAAGGCGAAGGCGATACACAAATCGATCCGGCTTCCGAACGACATGTTCTGAACCCCGCAATCGCAGCACAACGTCTCCTCTGGTTATCAACCGTTCAAGAACGATTGACCTCGCCGAGAAGGCTTATCCTTGCCTGCAAATCAAGACCACAAGCAAGAACAAAGAAGAATGCAACCAAATTTGCAAGTATACGATGAATCTCACAAGTTGGAGTCTCACAAACCGATCAAACGGCGAAACTGTTATCAACAGAATAATCTAAGCAAAACCCCAAACCCTAATGAAGAGGTGGCGGCTGTATATGAGGACCCTAGGGTCGTGCAAGACCCCCTGGACGCAGCCCTAAGTGGGCTCAACTCCATACATGGCCCAAAGACCGATTACGGTGTCGCAGCACCAGGACAGATTCTGGAAGTCGAATTGTTTTGGCGATTGCCGATGGCTCGGGACGAATTTTGACATGGGACCAGTTGGGTTGGAAATAGCTTTTCGTTATCTTTCCAGGCATATATAGAACGTCCAAATCCGAATCCGTATGCGTCCTGGGCATCCGTTTTAGTGCAGTCTGGTCCTGGGCTCCGAAACAGACTCGAAGTCGGTTTTGATTGGGCCTCCACCTTGGCTTGGACGTCCTTGCTGGCCATCATGTCTCCAATCACCTCCCCAGCTATCTCATGATCATCTCCATGGTTTCTAACAACAATTAATTCATTAGGTAGCAATCTATTCTCAAAATCACATAAAGGAATCATTAGGAACAAGCTCACCCGTAAATTCAGTTGTCGCGCATGAACTTGTATTTTGGTTGGCGGAGTGCTGGGTGTATCCATAAGGGTGATGTCCTCATCATTTTCTAGGCATTCTCCCCCATTTTACTTTGTTCTGCCATCTGTTTGTCCTCCGACCGCTGCCAACCAAGGAAAACCAAGTCGCCATAGGTGGATTTGGTTTCCAATTGTGTAAGAAGGAGGCCTACATCAGCGTACCATTGAACACCGGGAACAAGAACTGGAAGGATGAGTGGTTCTACTGTGACAATCCTCTTCCTATTCTTGCCGACTTCTCTGGTGCCAAGGCCATTTACCAGGCGTGGTGGTCAGAGAGACCTGACCCAACCAACCCCCAAGTAGTCGTTCTGCTAGAGAAAATCGCAGAGCTAAAGAATGAAGGGGTCGATGGCATCACTGTAGCAAAAAGCTTTATAGTGCGCCGAGTGCAACCGTTGAAGAAACAGAGCCACCCTGTCTGGGATTATGCCACCGACAACGAGACGAGGGAGGTGCCTGATCTGCCAAACTTCACTCTGCGTTGATCGCGGTTATCGAAGATGTTTGAAGGAGACATTATCCAAGATCACTTCTTAATCACGAAGGCATACAACGTGGGCACTCTACGGGCCCGAGTAAGCCTCGGTCGTCTTGAATAATTCTGACGTCCCTTTGAATAGTCACAATGTGTGATGTCTTGATGTTTTTGTATTTTTTGGACACTTACGTATCACACCCTCTGCTCCCTCTGACCGATTCTGAGGGACCGGATTATGTCAAAAAACCACCGCTGACTGGCACCGGTGATGCCAGTACTTCAACGGTTGCCCGACCGTCTAAAGAGGTCATCGCCAGCATCTCCACAACACCTCCTCACCCTGACTTGCCCTCTCTCGGCCGACGAGTAAAGCAAACCGCTCACCATCGTCGGCAATATGTGGGAGATGATGATGATGATAAGGAAGAGCGTCGCCACGATGCCAGCCTGCCGGCCACTGCACACTCCGACCGACCATCTAGCCAGTCGAAGCCCCCGAGCAAATCAGAGAGTGGTGCAAGGGTGGCAAAGAAGACCGATGAAGTTGCCAAGACTTCCCTGAAGAGGAAGGATTCTAACCCGCAGACCACTTCTCTAAAGAAGAAAGTCTGTCGGATCAAAATTAAACAAGCCTCCGGGTACAATTCTTTGCATTTTTGATTCTTCATCGTTGTTATTACCAGCTATTGTTAGACTTTAATGCTATGCTCTTTGGCAATCATAGCGGTTGGTCAAGTGATAATCAGAGCGCCAAAGGGTCTCAAGACACTAGGTCGATTCCTGCTCCTCAACTGACCGACCAGCCTCAGTGGGTTCGCACACCATCAAGCATGCAGGCCAAGCCGAGGAAGTCGTCCAACGTTCTAGAGTCCACGTCACTTCCGACACCTACTCCTCAGACCGTCAACCCTTCCTCGACCGGCATGTCTTCTCCCCATTATAAGGGTAAGATCGTGTTGGTTGAGGACTCACTGAGTCGACCGGAAGCTGAGGACATGGACGCCATGTATCAGCATAGAGTGACCAACAAGGTACATCAATACCAAGTTTTTCTCTTCCTTGAATCATTCTTCCAACTAACCATACCCTTCTTCATATTCAGAGAATATATTCTCTTATGGAGAAAAAGAAGGCCAGGATTGAATACCTTGAGGCTGAAACTTTTGGTAAGTCCCTAACATCATATGCATTCACACTTCTCCTTTAAAGGCATTTACTTGTTGTCAACAGTTACCGGCGAGCAGCTTTCCCAAGCCAGAAGGCAAATTGAGAAGCTGCAGACCGATCACAAAGAGGTGACCAAAGCTCTGGAGCAGAGTCGTGCTGATGTCGTTGGTAAGACTGCAGACCAACTAACATTTACTTCTTTCTCACTCTATTGCTAAAGCCTTTATTTGTATTTTTACCTCGTGATCAGAAGGTCACCGACCTGGAGAAATTAACTTCAAACCAGTAGAGATTCTTAGATGCTCTAACTGCTGAGAAGAATGACCTCTCCAAGTCGGTCAAAGAAGCAGAGTGCTGAGATCACTCGGCTGAAGAAGGAACTAGAGGAGACCAAAGGAAAGGTTGATAAGGCTACGAGCATCTCCAAGTCCTTCAAATGTAATCTTGCTAGTAAGCTATCTTTTTAAGTCTTCTATCATCGCTTTTGAACTTCATCATCTAATACCCTTCGTGACTTTTGCAGCCATATCTTACAGCGCACGGAAAACATTGGATTATATCCATGCTAACCAAATGGAGAAGATCGGACACTCTTTGAAGTACTTGCTAGAGCACGCGCCGGAGGTGATTGCCAACAACACCAAAAGAGTGGCGACCGACGCCGGGAGTCAAGTACTGGCTATTTGCCAATCTTGGTCTCCTGCTCTACCATTGGACAAGGTCAAGGAGGGCTTCAACCCTGACTTGATGATCGATCAATGTCAGTTGCTTATGGATTCCATGCTGGAAACCTCCCGTGCCTTAGTTGATAATGTAGAATTCGACCCCATCGCGCCGTCTCCTCCAGCAACTCCGGAGGTAGAATTACAAGATGATGCCTCCTCTCCTTCACAGGAGCTGTAATATCTGCAATGTTAACAAACATTAGTAGTATTTGAATCAGGAAAACAATATCGTCTCCATGTAAATATAAATATTAATTCTTGTGCTTGCTTAGTTACTAAACAAGTTTAGAAAAAATTAATTAAATAGTCATAAAGGCAATCTCCTATTACTTAGAGCAAATCAATCGGTGCCAAGCTGCGTTAGTCACGCCATAGCACTTATACCTTTTCACCTTAAGTCTTTTAGAGACAAAAATAGAAGTTGCACCGGTCTGCCTTAGCATACTAGGCTGTAATTTATAACTGCGTAACAAACAGAATCAACCAATCGACACACGACCTCTCACACTTTGTCTGTGGGTTTAGTGTAGTGGCAGTCTATTGTACAATATAAATTGTATAACCATAATGTTCCGGCATAAGACCAAAAAACTTTAGACCGTGTCAAAATATGAGAAATCGGTCAAAAAAATCCAAAACCAGAATCTGTCAAGGTTAAGGAGTAGTGAGACATTATTACTAGCGCCCTGGCTTGATTGTTTAATGTTATAAATTAAGGAATCGAGACAAATAAGAATGAAATCAAAAACATCTTCCATCAAAAGGATTTTGAATGTCATTCAATAATAATGTATAAAAATACAATAAGAAGACAAACTATAGAAATGACATAGCTGATTGATGTTCCATGAATTTGGTACGTCGTCGCCATCTTCATACATCACTCGATAAGCCCCCGACCAGGTAAGTTCTTTGACCACATAAGGTCCTTCCCATTTAGGGGATAGATTGTGCTGATTCTTGGTTGATTGCACTCGTCGCAACACTAAATCTCCAACATTAAACTGGCGACTATGAACATTTTTGTCATAATAACGTCGCAAGCCTTGCTGGTATACTGCTGACCGAAACAGAGCGTGATCACACAACTCCTCTGCTGCAATCAACTCAATCACTCGATTGTCTTCTGAAAGCTCCTCATCATACCCCCTGACTCGCGCTGAAACGAGGTTTACCTCAGTCGGCAGCATAGCCTCGGAACCGTAGACCAATGAGAAAGGTGACTGGCCAGTAGCCCGACTGACATTAGTGCAGCCCCCAGAGAACCGAAGGCAATTCTCGGACCCACCGACTGGCATATGGTTTAAGCCTGTCAAATATTCAGGGCTTCAATCCCTAAAGAATCATACTGTTGGCCCGTTCGACCTGCCCATTGCTTTGAGGATGAGCCATTGATGCAAAGTGGATTTTTATTCCCATCTCATGGACAAAGACACGGAACTCCTTAGATGTAAACTGAGTACCATTATCGGTGATGATATTATGAGGAACCCCAAACCGAGTGAAGACATCTCTGACAAACTCGACTGCCTTCTTTGAAGTTATCTTGCCAACCTGCCTGATGCTTTATTGAAAGGACCGACAATGTCAAGCCCCCAGACTGCAAAAGGCCAAGTCATAGGTATCATCTGAAGTTGCAGCGAAGGCACGTGTGTCTGTTGAGCAAACAATTGACAACCTTCACACTTTCGAACGACCTGGTGTGCATCTTCGACCCACTGTACGCCAATAAAACCCTTGCCGAAAGGCTTTACCGACCAAAGTCTTAGAAGCCGCATGGTTGCCACATATGCCTGAATGGATTTCTTCCATCAATTCTTTGCCTTCTGGAATCGAGATGCATCGCATCAAGAAATTTGAACCCCCTCGTCGATAGAGTAGGTCATTCACCATCAAATATCCTCGACACTTTGCCTTCAATCTTTGTTGCTCATTATGATCCAGAGGCAGCGTTCCCTTAGTCAAAAATTGGACAATCGCGTTGCGCCAATCGATCTGTATGTTGGTATCATCTACCATCTCAGCAACATCGGTGATCAAGACTCACACCGAGGAGAAATAGTGGGAGAATCTAGGGTGTGTAAGAAAACACCGAGTGGGAAAATCGCTTGAGACGATCCCATCTTGGCTAGCTAGTTCATTAGCCGCTTGATTGTTATCCTGAAGAATATGCATGAACTTCAGTCCATCAAATTTATCTTCGAGCTTCCTTACTTCTTGGCAATAGGCAGCCATATTGCTATCCGCGCAGTTCCAATCCTTAGTGACTTGGTTGATAACCAGAGCTGAATCACGAAAGATGTCGAGACATTGAACGCCGAGTGACACAGCAATGTGTAGACCGTGTAGAAGAGTCTCATATTCTACAACATTGTTAGACGAGCAAAACATGATCTGGAGGACATACCGGAGCTTTTCTCCTTATGGTGAGATGAGCACAATCCCTACACCCACTCTAGGTAACTGGAGGGATCCGTCAAAGTATATTTTCCAGTACTCAGTATCTTGCGGTGATGGCGGCATCTGAATCTCTATCCATTCGGAAACGAAGTCAACTAACGCATGTCCTTTGATTGCCAAGCGGGGTACAAACATATTGGTGATTTCACCGAGCTCGACTGCCACTTGGCAATCTTTCCTCCTGCTTCTCGATTGTGGAGGACTTCTCCGAGTGCAAAAGTTGTTTGAACTTCAATGGGATGAGCCTGAAAAATAGTGTTTTAGCTTCCTCAAAGTGATCAAGAGCGCATATAGCAGCTTCAAGATCTGGTGGTATCGTGTTTTCGAGGCACTAAGGACCTCACTGACAAAATACATTGGGTGTTGTACTTTTTGTACATGACCCTCTTCTTCTCGGTCGACCGCTAAAACGGTACTCACAACTTGAGTTGTGGCCGATATGTAGAACTGAAGCTTTTCTTGTGGCTCGGGAGGCACCAGTACTGGAATATTGCTGAGGTGGACCTTCAACTCATCCAATGCCGACTGCACCTCTGTTGTCCAGACGAAGTCATTCTGCTTTTTGAGCAACTTAAAGAACGGCACAACCCTGATCCCCAGTCGGGAGATAAAGCGACTTAAAGATGCCATGCATCTGGTCAACTTCTGAACATCCGTTTGGGAATTAGATGGCCCCATATCAAGGATCACCTTGATTTTGTCCGGGTTAGCCTCTATACCTCGTTTCGAAACGATGTAACCGAGTAGCTTTCCTGAAGGAACCCCAAAAACACACTTTTTAGGGTTCAACTTCATCGAGTATTGTCTCAACTTGTCAAACATCTCTGCCAGGTTAGAGAGAAGTTCTTCAACATTTTGAGTCTTTACCACGATGTCATCAACATATGCTTCTGTGTTCCGACCGATCTGAGTTTCGAGGCAGCGTTGAATACCACGTTGGTAAGTCGCGCTAGCATTTTTTAGGCCAAATGGCATAGTAGTATAGCAGTAGGCGTTGAAGGGAGTTATAAAGGAAGTCTTGATCTGATCTTCAACTTTCAGTGTGATCTGGTGATAGCATGAATAGGCATCCAGAAAGCTTAAAAGCTCACACCCGGCTGTTGAGTGTATAATCTGATCAATACGTGGTAGAGCAAAGGTGTCTTAGGGCAGACCTTGTTCAAATCTATATAATCGACACACATCCGCCACTCTTTATTCTTCTTAGGAAGGACTAGATTTGCCAGTCAATTAGGATGGTACACTTCCCTTATAAACTTAGCATCTAATAATCTAGCTATCTCCTTCTTCATGGCGTCCTTGCGGTCTTGTGCAAACCTTCTAAGCCTTTAGGAGGCACCCTTAGCTCGTGCTCCATCTTTTCCCTAGGAATTCTCGACATGTTAGAGGGCTTCCACGCAAAGATGTCCCTATTTTCCTGGAGGAAAAGAGTGAGAAAAAGTTCCTATTTCTCATCGAGGTCGGCCCCTGCATAAGTGATCTTGGCACGGTCCTCTGGATCAAGTGAAACTTCTTTGGTGGGGACATTGTTAGTCTGGATCTTGTCCTTGATGGGCTTCTTCACGGGGACCTCCGCATCGGTCTGCTCCTGACTGCCAACTTCCTTCTGGATCTCAAGCCGATCGGACAGCATCAACTGTCGGTCGGCCATCTCACAACTCTACACATCGCAATCAAAAGAATTCCAAAGGTCAGAGTGCAGGGAGAAGATTCCCTTAGGGCCTAGCATCTTTTGGAGTGAGATACGTGTAGTGCGGAACCGCCATGAATTTTGCCATTGCCGGTCTGCCTAGGATAGCGTGGTAAGCAGACTCAAAGTCGGCTACCTAGAAGATAACGCGCTCAGTCCTGAAGTTCTCACAGGTTCCAAAGGTGACAGGCAGAGTGATCTGTCCAAAAGGAATAGAAGTCTTGCCTGGCACAATCCCATGGAAGGGAGAGGAACTCGGTTGCAAGTCACTGGCTGACAAGCCTAATTCCGTGAGGGTCTTAGTGAAGATCAAATCCAGACTGCTTCCTCCATCAATGAGTACTTTGTTGAACTTGACCCCCTTCATCGTTGCAATGAGTACTAGTGGGTAGCGACCTGGCTTGGGCATGTGCCTTGGGTGATCCGACCGATCGAAAGTAATTGGGACTTCAGACCACCTCATGTACTCAGGCACAACTGGTTCTACGGAATTGATCTCACATAGTTCTAGTTTTTGTTTGCGTTTGGACATGTAGGCATCCAAGCCTCCAAAGATGAAGTTGACTTCCTTCCGAGGTTCCTGGAACTCTCCATCCTCGTCCTTGTCGTCACCGTCATTGACTTTGTCCTTGTTGTTGCGTCTTGGCGGATCTTTAGCCACCTTCAACGTGGCAGTTGCAAATCCCTTCAAGCGGTAACAGTCCTTTGCTTTGTGGTTTCCCTTTGGATGCCATAGGCATGGGCCACTCAGCAAGTCGTCCATGGTATGTTGGTTCGTCCGAGGATTTTTCCTCATTTGGTCTACTGCCGCGACCATGTTCTCAGTCTTTCGCTTCTTGTCCTTCTTGGAGGACTCTGGTTTGTCCGGGCGCTTCTCCTTGCCTTTGCCTTGGATGTCATACAAGGCCGATTCTTCAGATGCGAACTTATCAGCGATCTCAAAACACTCACGAGCAGTCAGCCTGAGGTTATGATTCCTCCGACCGATCTCCCGAACTAGCTCATCACTTTGAACACCTCCTCGGAAGGCTGCAATGAATTGTTGGTCCGAGATATTAGGGATCTCGGTCTTCTTGGCGTAGAACCGCTTGATGTAGTCACGCAGGGATTCATCAGCCTTCTGCTTGATTCGGGTGAGGTCAAAGTGATTACCCGACCGGTTGTAGCTAGATTGGAAGCTTTCAATGAACTTCTTGTTGAGGTCGCCCCACGAAGTAATCGATCTCTACGAGAGCGATGTGAGCCAAACCCGAACGGCTGGCTCGAGACAGACTGGCAGATTGTTAGCCATCACATAGGTGTTGCCTCCTGCCGCTCGAATCGCCATGCTATAAAGCTGAAGACACTTCCGAGGGTTGGTCTGACCATCATACTTCTCGATGGGGACCGACTTGAATCCTTTAGGCCACCAAGCAATTCGAAGCTCCGGTATGTAAGGCTTGATCCTATCGAACTCGTCCTCGTTAGGGGTGACCGACCTCTGTAGACAGTCTAATGACCGGGAAGGTGAAGAAGCGCGACGATTATGGCAAGGACCGATATTGTCACTATGACGATGCCGCTGGTCATCTTCATCATGGTTTTCACGCCGGTCCCGATCTCTTGGAGGTGAATGACATCATCGGTCATCCCGTCGAACATCCTGTCGGTCATCAGACCTCCTGTCATGCCGCTCCTTGTGGCGCTGATCATCCCAGATCCGCTCTTTAGTATGAGAGTTAATTATATCTCGTCCGTCGTGGGGTCTCATGGAATTCCTCAGATCACTATGTTGTCATCCACGAGAAGTTGCATAGCTAGAACTCACCACTGACTGTGGTTCGTCCTGGGCCTTGTCTTGAACAGCAGCTGCATTGAGCATGGCTACCGCCTTATGCATTATGGGGGTCTGATATGCTACGTCAGCCATCAAGCTGTCAAGCAATGTTTTAGTCCCAGTGATGTTGAACTGAGGGGTGTCATAGACCTTGACGCCATCCACTTCAATTTCCAAATCTGCAAGGTCTAGCCGTTGCGCCAATCGGGATCCACGAGATCCTCTTGGTCGGTAGCGGTGACCGTTCGAAGGTGGTATCTCTTCGGGGTCATCATCTCTTTAGCCTTCCTCGCCATGTCCATCGTTGTTGTTGGCAGGACCATCATCATTGTTGTCATCATCCCCATCATCGGTCCGGTCCTCACGAACCTCGACCATGTGGACGGCCAAAGGATAAGGGCACGTAGATCCATCTGAGTCCTCATCAAAGGAACATACCAACGTAGAGACCTAGTGGGTAGATATGTGTCACCGAATTTGAGTGGAACTAATGCAGGGATCAGATCTGACGGGCTCGGTGATCGCGCCATGAGATCGGCTGCGACCGAGTCAGATCGATGGTCGTTGAGGCCTAGCGCTCCGTTGGAGTCGGTGGTGAAGTCGAGCGACCCGAAGGATATCTTGAAATCCGGTGAGTACTGGATGGTGGGACTCTCGACCATCGAAGTCGACGGTGAAGCCCGGCGAGCCTTGTCCCCTTCCTGGCGCGCCAACTGTAGAGACTTATACTCAGCAATAAATTTATAGGGCTACGTTGGGATTAAGAACTCGATGGTTAGGACACAAGATACCGATTTAGACAGGTTCGGGCCTTCTTGATGAGAGTAAAAACCCTACGTCCTGTGTTCCGTGATTTGTATTGATGTTATTTTCGTGTGTTGTCTCGTGCTCCCTCGATGGTGGTTCCCTGCCGCCTTATATATCCAGTCGGCCAGGGGTACATGAAAAGTCCTACTCGTAGTCTACAAGGATTCATATGGAAAGTTTATCTCTAATTGCCTTGCGCTCCAAGCCGACTCGGTCGGTTACCTTATGGATAAGGTACCCGGTCATCTACTGACTTAGGCATAACTATGGATACCTATAAGGTAAGTATTCTGCGTACCCGCTCTAGCGCCACCGATCGAGGATTTCGCCACCGCCGATAAGGACTCCGCCCGCCGCCGTGATTCCTCCACTCTGATGCCCATCGACTCGTATTGAACGGTCGCCGTGTGTCGTAGGTGAAACAGGAACTGCCAGAGCCACCCCTCGACGAACGTCGCCGCCGCTGGACCCTTCCCCGATGTCGCCGACGACCCTAACCTATTGTTCACCGATGAGAACACCTCCCTGGCCCTTCCTCCTCTGCGCGCCCCCCTCGTTAAGCTCGCCGTGTTCCCCTCTCCTACTTTCACCCCTCCCGGCCAAGCTCCGGCCACCAGAGCGCCAATCCGGTGAAGCTCCGGCGAGCCTCATCTGTGCCGCCACCAAGAATGGCTGTCGCTGGCCATCTCTCCCCTGCCTCCATTTCTCGCCATTGGATCTTAATCCAACATGGCAGATTACATACCCCTTCGGGGTATTTAATCGGTCCACCGTACACTAGTGACCATGGGTCCACAGAACCATAGACCCGGTCCACGGCCTTTTTAGTTTTAAATTAATTTAATTAATTCTTGGATAATGTTAGGGTTTTGCATTTAGGCCCTTGCGCTTAGTTTAAATTAGATTTATGCCCCTGTTTTTCTACAGAAGCTTGAGAAAATTGTAGTTAAGCCCCTGAACTTCATAAAAAAATTTTAGCACTATAGTTTTTAATAGAAACACCCCTATACTTCCTAAAATTATTATTTTGGCCCTGTAATTTTATAGAAACACCCCTGGACTTGTTTTTAAATATTTTTAGGTCCTACCTTTTTACACTTTAACCCCTAGACTTCACCAAAATTACCTTTTAGTCCCTAGAATTTATTATATGTTATTTAGACCCTATAATTTTGTAGTTTAGTCCCTATAGTGTTATGAAATTACATTTTAAACGCCTAAATTAGCCCGTTTTTACTGTTTTAACACTAGAACTTCAATTAGGCATAACTTTTTACTCGTAACCCCGAATTAGGTGATTCTTGAGCAAAAATTCTCGTAGTGACATATCCTATGAATTCATGGCATTCACATATTGTTTTTCCACTATTGCATGACTATGTATTGATTTTGTATGCAATTGCTTATGTCGGTATTGTCATGCGTAAAGACAAATACACGCAAGGATCGTCGTACAACCCACGCAGGATGAAGGCAAGTGTCCTTGATGCATTTTGTTCCTATTATGAATGTTTGATTTAGAATTGCATCCTTGTGTCAAATGAATGGGTACCTATTGTTAGGGTTGACTAGTATTGTTTTATCTTGTCCTTGTCGCCTTGAACTAGAGGTTTATTTAGCTATGAGTAGACATGCTTAGTTGCTTCTTGGGTTGTTGGATTCAATTAATCTTGACTAATGAATGATGTTATATCAGGAATAATTTGGTAATTCTTAGCAACATGGATAAAGGGAATCATGATTTGTGGGTAAAGTGGCCAATATCAAACTATCATGACAGCCGTGCTCATGGTTACCAGCGGCCTGGAATTGAATGGTTGGGATTGGTGGACAAGTAGAAACTTCAAATAAGGAAATCAAGAATATCCTCTAGAAGACTATACTGGAAATGGGGATAGGATGGAAGAACAAGCTACCTGAAGTTGGGCACACCGAACAACACAAGACACCCATCGGCATGTCACCATTCCAACTTGTCTATGGCAAAACTTGACATTGGCCTGTTGAGATGGGACATCGGGCACACTGGGCCATCAGAAAGTGGAATTTGGATCTCCAGAAATCTAGAATCCTATTGACATCCACTAAATACCTAATTTAGACCATCAAATACCTACATGAATGCAATTAAATGAACAACCAACATAGTGGTAGGAGTTTATTACTAACAAATTCCATAAGTGTTGGTAAATATATGCTGTAGATGATTATTCCATGAAACTAATGGAAAATCCACATCATCAAGGGAGAAAACACACTTCCAGCCAATCAGAGCCAAGCAAACGGATCCACTGGCCGACTTTCAGAAGGAAACCAACATAACCCAACGCCTTATGGTGTCAGGAGGGACGAGGGACCACCTGGTAGGGACCCAAAATAGGGAGGCCACCTGGGCCCACAACCCATGTTTGGCCGAACATGGGTGTTCGGTCGAAGGTGGGAGTCCCCCCTAGTGCATGGTTGCCACGTGTCATCTCCTGATGCCTCCCTAAGGTCGGTTGTGCACATTAGAAGTAAGTTACCGCCTTTGGGCCCTATATAAGGAGGGGAGTGGCTGCACTCTCAACACACTTCAAGAATACTTTAGTGCTTCATTTCCATAAGGCTTTAGCACTGCCAAAGTGCTTAGAAAATAGGGAGAGAGTGAGGGGAAGTCCAAAGGAGGAGTGGGCCTGTCCACCTCATCTCCACGCTTGTACCTCAATGAATGCTTGCCATATTTAGTAAGTCTTTGTGATTCCTTTCTTGGTATTGCAGTTTCCTTTTTAAGTAAGTTTTAAACTTAGTTGCTTTGCTCGCTCAACGCTGTATTTAGTTAGAGACCTTAGTCTTATATTATCGCACGTGGAGATTAAGGGAGTAGTCCAAAGCATAGATGTGGTGTATAGGCCGTAGGTTACCTTTGTTTATTGCGTAGTCCACAGATTGCTAGGGGTAGGTAGTAGGTGGTGACATCCCTATCTGTCCTTTGAAATCCTCCACGCTTGGTTACGCACTAGGCTCTTGGCTGGAATCACACAATGGATGCATGACAAAATCAGATGCCCAATGCAAGCAACCTAGTAGTACTCTTACCTTAATTAGACCTTATAACCATTAGGAATCCACTCTACCCAATGCCACATTTATCTTGGTGTCCTTGGACGAACTAGAACAGAAGATTACGCATACACGTTCCCTATGGATTTGATACCTTGGAATATAACTGGCTGAAAGCTACTTCGGTATCCGTATGCTTGTGGATTTATTCTATTATCATTAAAATACCGAACAAGCTTTCTGGCGCCGTTGCTGGGGAATGGTTGCTGTTTGATCATCAAACCTAGTTCGCCCTCGTATATTTTTATCTTTCTTTCTTTCTTTCCCCATTTCTACCATAGAGCGATGATCAATTCAAGACCTTTCTATTCCAAAGGGCGAGTTCTTTGAGCCGCCGCTTTCAGCAGATCCAATTCATTCATCTAGCTTTGAATTCTGTCCTGGCTTTATAGCCATGGTTTGGGAACAATCCTTCTGATGTGAACAAGGGTTCCCGATCTTCTGAAAGGTTCTTGGTAAGTTGATTTGGTCGGAGGCGACACACAAATCAATCCGGCTTCAAAACAGCACGTTCTAAACCCCGCAATCGCAGCACGACGTCTCCTCTGGTTATCAACCGTCCAAGGACGATTGACCTCGCCGAGAAGGCTAATCCCTGCATGCGAATCAAGAACACAAGCAAGAACAACGAAGAGTGCAACACAATTGCAGATGTATGATTAAACTCATGAAGTTGGGGTCTCACAAACCGATGAACGACGACACTGTTTATGAATAGAATTGATCTAAGCAAACCCGAACCCTAATAGTGCGGCGGCGGCTGTATATGAAGACCCTAGGGTCGTGCAAGACCCTCTGGATGCGCCCCTAATTGAACTCAATTAGATACAAAGCCCAAAGGCCAAAAATAGGCGACGCAGCACCGACATAGATTCTGGACTCTCTCTTGTTTCAACGATTCCTGATGACTCCGGATGAATTTTGACATGAGGCCAGCAGCATTGGAAAGGTCTTCTCCTTATATTTCCGTGCATATGTAGAACGTCCAAATCCGAGTCTGTATGCGTCCTCGGCGACCGTTTTAGTACAGACTGGTCCTGGGCCCCGAAACAGACTCGAAGTCGGTTTTAATTGGGCCTCCACTTTGGCTTGCAAGGCTTTGCTGGTCCTCCACGTTCCCAACTCTTTCTCCCATCATCTCCTAGTCCTCTCCATGGTTCCGAATCATAAAATAATCATTAGGTAGCAAACCATTCTCAAAAGTAACATATAGCAAAGAACGTAGGAACGAGCTCACCTCTAAATTTAGTCATCGTGCACGAGCTCTAGTCATTGGATCTTGTAAGTCCAGAATTGGAGGAGTGTTGTGTGTATCCATAGGAGTGATGTCCTCATCATCCCCCCCCCCTCTTGAAGTAGAGTCGTCCTCGACTCAAGCTCATCCTCTTCTCCCAAGTATGGTTTCAAATCTGAAATGTTAAAAGTAGGACTAACCCCGAACTCGGGAGGCAACTCAAGTTTGTATGCATTATCATTAATCTTCTCCATTATTTTGAATGGACCATCAGCTCTAGCCATTAGTTTAGACTTTCTCAATTCTGGAAATCTATCCTTCCTCAAGTGTAACCACACTAAATCTCCTACATCAAGCTTTACTTCCTTTCTACCTTTACTACCAGCAATTTTATACTTTTCATTCATCTTTTCAAAGCTAAGTCTAGTGGTCTCATGCATTTGCAAAATAAATTCAGCACGCTCCTTAGCATCAACATGAACTCTCTCTTTAATAGGTAGAGGAAGTATATCAAGTGGCGTACGGGGATCAAAACCATACACTACCTTGAAGGGACTTACCTTGGTAGTAGAATGTGTTGCCCGATTCTAAGCAAACTCAACATGAGGCAAGCATTGTTCCCATTGCTTCAAATTTTTCTTGAAAATAGCTCTCAACGTAGTGCCCAAAGTGCGATTCACAACCTTAGTTTGTCCATCAGTTTGTGGATGACAAGTTGTAGAAAATAGCAACTTTGTACCCAACTTATTCCAAAGCGTGCGCCAAAAATGACTCAAGAATTTTGCATCACGATCTGAAACAATAGTAGAAGGCATACCATGCAAACATACAATTTCTTTGAAAAAGAGGTCAGCAATATAACTACCATCATCAGTTTTATGACATGGTATAAAGAGTGCCATTTTAGAAAAACGATCCATAACAACAAAAATGCTATTGCTCCCCCTCTTAGTCCTAGGCAGTCCTAAAGCAATGTCCATAGAAATATCCGCTCAAGGAATAGAAGGAACAGGAAGTGGCATGTATAAACCATGTGGATTCAATCGAGACTTAGCTTTTTGACATGTAATACAGCAAGCAACAAAACGCTCAACATCTTTCCTCATCCTTGGCCAAAAGAAGTGTGTGGCCAAAATATCCTCCGTCTTCTTAGCACCAAAATGACCCATCAAACCACCTCCATGCGCCTCCTGCAACAACAAAAGACGAATGAAACCAACTGGAATGCATAGGCGATTAGCTCTAAACAAGAAACTGATGTGAACAAGGGTTCCCAAACTTCCGATAGGTTCTGATAATCTTGATTAAGGCGGAGGCGATACACAAATCGATCCGGCTTCCGAACGACACGTTCTGAACCCCGCAATCGCAGCACAACGTCTCCTCTGGTTATCAACCGTTCAAGAATGATTGACCTCGCCGAGAAGGCTTATCCTTGCCTGCAAATCAAGAACACAAGCAAGAACAAAGAAGAATGCAACTAAATTTGCAAGTATACGATGAATCTCATAAGTTGGGGTCTCACAAACCGATCAAACGGCAAAACTGTTATCAACAGAATAATCTAAGTAAAACCCAAACCCTAATGAAGAGGTGACGGCTGTATATGAGGACCCTAGGGTCGTGCAAGACCCCCTGAACGCAGCCCTAAGTGGGCTCAACTCCATACATGGCCCAAAGACCGATTACGGTGTCGCAGCACCAGGACAGATTCTGGAAGTCGAATTGTTTTGGCGATTGCCGATGGCTTGGGATGAATTTTGACATTGGACCAGTTGGGTTGGAAAGGGCTTTTCGTTATCTTTCCAGGCATATATGGAACGTCCAAATCTGAGTCCGTATGCGTCCTGGGCATCCGTTTTAGTGCAGACTGGTCCTGGGCTCCGAAACAGACTCGAAGTCGGTTTTGATTGGGCCTCCACCTTGGCTTGGACGTCCTTGCTGGCCCATCACGTCTCCAATCACCTCCACAGCTATCTCATCATCATCTCCATGGTTTCTAACAACAATTAATTCATTAGGTAGCAATCTATTCTCAAAATCACATAAAGGAATCATTAGGAACAAGCTCACCCGTAAATTCAGTTGTCGCGCATGAACTTGTATTTTGCTTGGCGGAGTGCTGGGTGTATCCATAAGGGTGATGTCCTCATCATTCTCCCCCTTTTGAATTAGAGTCATCCTCGACTCGATCCCATCTCTTTCTCCCAATAGTGGTCTCAAATCTGAAATATAAAATATAGAACTATTCCCAAACTTGGAATGCACCTCGCGTTTATATGTGTTATGAAAATTATCATCACAATGTGAAACCATAATAGAAGGCATGCCATGCAAATTAATGACCTCTTTGAAAACTTGCTCAGCAATATGAACGTCATTCTCACTCTTATGACAAGATGGAAAATGTGTGATCTTAAAAACACTAGAAAAACATGACATGACATGGTAATTGTTATTGCAGTTTTCTAGTTCATCATTTGGTTGTACAACACAAGGAGTATTCATGTTTGAGCAAATATAAACTTTATGCACCATAAATACACCTCTATGATCATAGTTTCCTATAGCATAAAATTTGTTTCTTGTTAATAAAGGCAATTCAGTTTGAGAAAAGATTTGCTTCTCCACGGTATTTAGATCACAAAGAACATCAAATTTAATATAACCGGAAGTATTTAGAGAAGACAATAATTTCTGCTCATTCTTTTCACATGTTATTAAAAGCAAATGTTTTATTTCAGCACTGGTAGGTGAATCATAAGCAAAAACATCAATCTCGTTCATTTGTTGTGGCAAAGGTATAAGTGAAGCAGTGGCACACAACTCCTCTTTATCACAAGGATCAGTAGATAAATCAACTTGTGGCAAAGGCAAATCAAGACAAGGTTCCAATACAACAATATTGTTGGAACAATTCATCACATCAAGAAAGCTCTTACCTGAAACAACAACATGTTCTTCATCTTTCACACTATCCTCTTCTTTGTGTAGAACCTGAAATGTATTAGTTGCAACAAGAGGCAAGGAAATATGTTCATCATCTAATTCAGATTTTGATGTAAGTGTTGCAACATTTGAAGTAGTCCATTCTTTCCTAAATGGTTCATTCTTTCTTCTCTCAAGTTTTTGTTGATCCTCTTCTAAAATTTCAGCAGCAGACATAGGTTTAAGAGTAACTCTTCTACCATTGTATTTAAATGAATAGGTATTAGCAATGGTATTGTGCAAAGCATTATTTGTAGAAATTCAAGGCTTACTCAATAACAAATGACACGCTTGCATAGGCATTATATCAAAATCTGCACAATCCTTATAAGAACCAACCAAAAATTCAATGCGTGCAATTTTATCTACCTTTATCTTACCACAAGAATTTACCCATTGGATGTAGTATGGACACGGGTGTCGCTGTGTGGTCAAGCCGAGCTTCTCGACCAATTCCAAGCTTGCGATGTTGTTGCTACTCTCTCCATCAATGATGACACGACAACGTCGATCCTTCACAACAAAGTGAGTCTGAAATAAGTTGTTCATTTGATTTCGCTCTACCTTCTCCATTTGAGAACTAAACACTCGTTGTGCTACAACACTTGTATCAACCTCATTTGACACCATCGACTCATCACCATCGGTGTTGTAACCTGTCATTGTTAATAGAAAACAAGAAAACACACAAGAGTATATTTTCCTATCACCACTGTTTGATCACGGTGGAAACTCTCAACAAGAAAATGACAGCACCTAACTGAGTTCTTACAAGATTCTTAGTAGCAAAACAGAGGATACCTTGGAGAGTGCGATCCGACGATTGCGAGGATCCAAAGTTCTGTGCCTATTCAGAAGGATATATGTGGAGCTAGGTAGGCAATTTATAGTAGCAAGGATTAGCAAAATTTCAATTCAGAAGATGCAAACCTAAATAATAGTCCCAAGCTAGTCTATGTCACTGGCCTAAACTTGTCTCGGACCTAGTTCAAGCAAGCAAGCAAATGACTCAACAAAGGACACAAAGGATGCAAGCAATTCTGAATTTATATCTTTTCTTTTTTCTACTTCTTTTTTTTTGTGCGGCTTTTTCTCTTGTGCACTTTTGCCTTTTTCTTTTCTTTTCTTGAGAATCAGAACTGCAGCAAGGTATTATAAGTTTTACAACCAATGGAACCCCAGAATATATTTTTTTTTTCTTACTACAAGTGCAGCAAAAGGATTCTTGTAATAGCACAACTAAAACAAACTTCTATAACAAGATCAAGCACTAATTGGTTAACTTTTGATCACAATTAGACAGCAGCAGAGCACTCTAATTTTCTTTTGCACACGAAAGTAGAAGGCTAGATGTTAAAGAAATATTTAGTGCACACAATTCCATCAATACTATTATCTCAACATGTGCAACACTGATTTTTTTCTCTTGTTTGTCTATGACAAGGATATGCACGACTCAAACAAGACCAAAGAACAAGCACTAGACCAGCAACACAATGACTTTATAGGGACTAACATTCAGAGAAACAAACTAAACTGAAAATTGCAAGGCACAAGGGGGGTGTAGGACAGCGGAAACACGACGAACAAATATTTTTGTAGGGCAATTTTCTGGACTCTAGGATTGAACAAAATAACGAGGATAAGGGCGAACCTAATGGTGTACCTGAAGCGAGGTGGATGCAGCGGAAAGTGGAATTTGTGAAAATTGGTCCGAGGTGGTGAGGGTGGGTTTAGGGTGGGATTAGGGGGGCGTGTTGATCAATCAACCCTAGCACACAAAGCCGACAAAACCGAGGAGGGTGAAGGGGATGGCGGCTAGGGTTGCAAGGGAAACACTACTGACGACAAAAACACAAACTAAACCAGCGACTAAACAAGAACTAGGGCACAAACTCAACACTACGGACTCTGAAATTGAAATATGCAAAGGCTAAACACGTGGTTATGGGCGGGGGAAATTTTTTTTTGGTATTTTCTGTGGACGATAGGAAGAACACGAAAACAAAACTAAAGGGTAGTGTGAACCTGACGGTGCACCTGAAGCTCTGATAACCACTTGATGTGAACAAGGGTTCCCGATCTTCCGATAGGTTCTGATAATCTTGATTAAGGCGGAGGCGATACACAAATCGATCCGGCTTCCGAACGACACGTTCTGAACCCCGCAATCGCAGCACAACGTCTCCTCTGCTTATCAACCGTTCAAGAACAATTGACCTCACTGAGAAGGCTTATTCTTGCCTGCAAATCAAGAACACAAGCAAGAACAAAGAAGAATGCAACTAAATTTGCAAGTATACGATGAATCTCACAAGTTGGGGTCTCACAAACCGATCAAACGGCAAAACTGTTATCAACAGAATAATCTAAGCAAAACCCAAACCCTAATGAAGAGGCGGCGGCTGTATATGAGGACCCTAGGGTCGTGCAAGACCCCCTGGACGTAGCCCTAAGTGTGCTCAACTCCATACATGGCCCAAAGACCGATTACGGTGTCGTAGCACCAGGACAGATTCTGGAAGTCGAATTGTTTTGGTGAATGCCGACGGCTCGGGATGAATTTTGACATCGGACCAGTTGGGTTGGAAAGGGATTTTCGTTATCTTTCCAGGCATATATAGAACATCCAAATCTGAGTCCGTATGCGTCCTGGGCATCCGTTTTAGTGCAGACTGGTCCTGGGCTCCAAAACAGACTCGAAGTTGGTTTTGATTGGGCCTCCACCTTGGCTTGGACGTCCTTGCTGGCCCATCATGTCTCCAATCACCTCCCCAGCTATCTTATCATCATATCCATGGTTTCTAATAACAATTAATTCATTAGGTAACAATCTATTCTCAAAATCACATAAAGGAATCATTAGGAACAAGCTCACCCGTAAATTCAGTTGTCGCGCATGAACTTGTATTTTGGTTGGCGGAGTGCTGGGTGTATCCATAAGGGTGATGTCCTCATCTGAAACCATCATTCAACATAAATTTGTTCCAAGTACGACCTTCTTTACAGTGCAGCAATACATCTTTAAAATCAACATCAGCAATATATTGTTCTTTAATTGCCTCAAGTCCAAAAATTCTACAATCAAGTTGAGACAACAAAGTATATCGCGTAGATAAAGCATCAGCAATCACATTATCCTTCCCTTTCTTATGTTTAATAATATAAGGAAAAGACTCAATAAACTCAACCCATTTAGCATGTCTACGGTTTAAATTGCATTGGGAACAAATATACTTAAGTGATTCATGATCAGAATGAATAACAAATTCTTTGGACAACGAATAATGACGCCACATCTCTAAAGAACGTACAAGTGCATATAGTTCCTTATCATACGTGGAATAATTCAAAACAGGCCTAGTAATTTTCTCACTAAAGTATGCAATAGGTTTACCATCTTGCATCAAAACACCACCAATGCCTATGCCACTAGCATCACATTCTAGCTCAAAAGTCTTATCAAAATTGGGTAATTGCAGCAATGGTGCATGTGTAAGTTTGTCCTTCAAAGCATCAAAAGACTCATGATGTATCTTACCAAAATAGAAGTCAATGCCCTTCTTTGTCAACTCATGCAATGGTGCAGCAATGGTGCTAAAATCTTTGACAAAGTGGCGGTAGAAACATGCAAGACCAAGAAAACTCCTCACCCGTGTGATAGTTTTTGGTACAGGCCAGCTCTTTATGGCTTCAATCTTCGCCTCATCCACCTCAATTCCCTGTGGAGTCACAACATAGCCAAGAAAAGAGACTCGATCCGTGCAAAAGATGCACTTCTCAAGGTTACCAAATAAACGTGCAACTCGCAAAGCATCAAAAACAGCACGCCAATGAATCATATGATCATCTATGGATTTGCTATAAATCAAGATATCATCAAAGTAAACAACCACAAATTTGCCAATAAAAGGTCTTAAAACCTCATTCATCAAACACATGAAAGTACTGGGTGCATTAGTCAAACCAAAAGGTATTACTAACCACTCATACAACCCGAATTTGGTTTTGAAAGCTGTTTTCCATTCATCTCCAAGTTTTATTCTAATTTTATGGTACCCACTACGCAAATCAATTTTAGTGAAAATTATAGCACCACATAACTCATCAAGCATGTCGTCTAGCCTAGGAATAGGATGACGATACCTAATAGTAATGTTATTAATGGCTCTACAATCTACACACATACGCCAAGAACCATCTTTCTTAGGAACCAAAAGTAAAGGAATAGCACAAGGACTAAGTGATTGATGAACATACCCACGATCCAAAAGGTCTTGGACTTGTCATTGTATCTCCTTAGTCTCCTCAGGGTTGGCCCTATAAGCAGCACGGTTTGGCAAAGTAGCACCAGGAATCAAATCAATTTGCTGCTCAATCCCTCTCAATGGTGGCAATCCCGGGGGTATCTCAGCTGGGAAAACATCCTCATACTCCTACAAAAGGTTAGTGACAGCAGGAGGCAAAGCACTAGAAGCAATATCACCAAGCGAAAACAAGGTTTGTTTGCATATCAAAGCACAGCAAATATCATCTGCAGAAATTTCAGCAAGCTCAGATTTTGTGGCAATACATGAACGACCTTGTAATTTAATTCCAGCACCCTTAGTACTCGAAGAATCATTAACATTACTTGGTGTTGAATCAGAATTAATAGATTGCTGAATTTGAGGGCCTTTATTTTTTAAATTAGCAGCTCAATCTAAATCAGCTTGTACAATTTCAGCAGGGGTCATTGGTAACAAAGTAATTTTAGTTCCTTTATGTATAAAAGTGTACTTATTACTTTTACCATGGTGTACAACATCATTATCAAATTCCCAAGGTCTACCCAATAAAAGTGAACAAGCTTGCATGGGTATAACATCACAATCAACAGAATCCACATAAGAACAAATAGAAAAAGGAACTCTACAAGTTTGTATTAACTTAGCTTTTCCAGAGTCATTTAACCACTGAATGTAGCATGGATGTGGATGTGGGCGTGTGGTCAAATCAAGCTTCTTAACCACATCAGAACTCACCAAATTGTTGCAGCTTCTTAACCACATTTAACCACTGAACAAATTTGCTGGAACCTTGGCCGCTAGAGCAGTCGCAAACCCCGGGGCCAATGCTTCAGTGAACCCGGCGACGAGCACCGCTGCGAGGGAACCCCTCATCCACATGTAGCAGCAGCAGCTAAGGGCGAGATGGGCAGAGTTGGAAGAGGCTAGGCATCATCTAGAGAATGAGAAAGCCGAAATAGACCGTGAGCTAGCATACTCAAGCACTGGCGGACACACCCGAGTCATGGCTCAAGATGTCCATCAACACACCGTTAACGACGACCAAGGACCCGCGTAGTTTGCTCGTGCGGCAAAAAACATCGCAGCCGCTATGGCGCTGCTCCAAACTCTCCCCGACCCCACAATGCCCAAAGCTCAATGGGCTCAATGGGATGTTGTGGTTCTACGGGCCAGGGCTGTCGAACTGCAAGCTGAGAGCTCACTTCGGCGCACCGCCCAGTCGAGCCAGCAAATCACCACCTCGTGATGAGCCGGGGGAAGCAGCGCTGTGGGGTCACACCAACCCATAGTGCAACAGGCTCCTCCAGCTGGGGGCACGCCCAAGAAACCCTCGGTCCATGAACGGGTCAGCCCCAACCGTGACGCACATTCGATGAGCACACCGGCTCGAGAGAGAACGGATGAACAAAGAGAGGGGTCACCAACCGTGCCATGGCTGACGATATGATGACACCAACGAGGACAGGAGCCAAAGCCCTAGCCCACCGGGCTCACAGGTCTTTAGCTCGCGAATCTGCAGCGTCAAGTTCCCCGAGCGCTTTTGAGTGCCCACGACTGTCACTAAGTACGCGGGCGAGATGGATCCTGGGCTCTAGCTCGAGGACTACCGCCTCGCGTGCCAGACAGAATTGGCCATCGATGACCTCGCCATCATTTGCAACTTGAAACTGTACCTCATCGACTCGTCTCGAGCTTGGTTGGAGCATCTTCCCGAGTGCTAGATCTACAACTAGGCCACAAGGGCCCTCGCACGGCTCGAGAGCTCTTAGATATTGCCACAAGCTTCACCTCTGGCGAGGAGTGCGTGGGAGCGGTCTTAAACCGCACCCTGGATGGGCAAGGGCAAAGGTAAGCGGAATGAGGGTGCTGACGAGGGCACCTCTGACCGCCCAAAGAAGAAGAGGAACAAGTCACAAATGGGATGTGACCAAGTTGTGGCTGCTGCTGAGAGCAAGGTGGCGAGGCCCGTGATGGGGGAGGTGTCGAACCACTTCGTAAAGAAGTGGAAAAACCCATGCCCTAACCATGAGTTCCCCATCAAGCACCTCTTTAAGGACTGCTCTTTGATGTAGAAGTTCCTTTGAGAGGAGGGCAAGAAGGGAGAGTCAAACAAAGCGTCGGACCCGAAGTCAAAAACCCTACGAACGGCAAGGACGAGCAAGGGGGAGAAGTCTTCCCCGAGACCAAGGCATGTCACATGATCTTCATGAGTCCTAAAGCCTGCGGGGGTCAACGCACGACCAAGATCGGGCATCGCGAAGTCTTCACGGCAGAGCCGACCACGCCGGCGTTTCTCAAGTGCTCAGAGCTGCCGATCACTTTCGACCGCTCCGATCACACGGTGCGCATGCCATGACTGGGTTGATACCTTCTCGTGGTCGACCCCATCATTGCCGAGGTGCACCTCACCAAGGTGCTGATGGACGGAGGTAGCTTCCTCAACATCCTATACGTTGGGGCCCTCGACCACATGGGATCGACCGGTCACGTCTTCGACCGGCCAACACGCCATTCCATGGAATTGTTCCTGGGAAGCAGGCCACACCTCTTGGATAGATCGACTTGCCCATCACGTTTGGGACTGAGTCCATCTTCAGGACCAAGACCCTCACCTTTGGGGTGGTCCACTTCCCGGGGGCGTATTATGCCATCCTTGGGTGTCGATGCTATGCCAAATTCATGGCTATCCTGAACTACACCTACTTGAAGTTGAAGATGCCTGGGACGAGGGGAGCCATCACAATGAGCGCGTCGCTTCAGCGTGCTTATTAGTGCGAGACAAAGAATGGCGACCTCACGACTGCTATGGTGGTGTCGAGCAAAGAGCTCGTGGTAATCCATGAGCATGTCATCGAGGATGCCGCCGAGGTCAGCCACAAAAACGCTTTGTTCGAGTCAACGGAGGATACGAAGAAGGTGCAAATCGACCGCAAGGATGAGAAGGGGAAGACTATGAGGGTGGGAACATCCCTCACTTCCAAATAGAAAAGCGCACTCGTCGACTTTCTCCATGTGAACGCTAATGTTTTCACGTGGAAACCCTCGGACATGCCTGACATCCCGAGAAAGGTCGACGAGCACTCCTTGAACATCAAGTCAGGCTCCAAACCGGTAATGCAATGCTTGCGCCGCTTCAACGAGGAGAAAGGCAAGGCAATTAGGGAGGAGATCTTGAAGCTTCTGGCTACTGGGTTCATCAAGGAGGTGTTTCATCCCGAGTGGTTAGCTAATTCTATTCTTGTGCGTAAAAAGAATAGGAAATAGAGAATGTGTGTTGATTAAACAAGCTTGAATAAGGCCTATCCAAAGGATCCCTTCCTTTGCCATGCATAGACCAAATAGTTGACTCCGCCCCGGGGTGCAAAACCCTCTGCTTTCTAGACACGTACTCCGGATATCATCAGATAGCGATGAAAGACTCTGACTAGCTCGCGACCTCTTTCTTATACCGTTTGGCTCGTACTGCTACATAACAATGCCTTTTTTTCTTAAGAATGGTGGCGCAACCTTTCAGCACTGCATGCAGAAATGCTTCGATCACTTAATCGGCAATACTATCGAGGCTTATGTGGATGATGTCGTAGTCAAGTCCAAAAAATTCGACACACTCATTTGGATAGCATTATAGAAGAGAGTGAAATAAACATTAAAATCTTCCCTGGTCATCCTTCATCCAGAGACTACCATGGAAGCGTCACCAAGTGATGTGCAATGACGTTCTGGTATATCTTCATCCTCTGCTGCATCTATGGATGGGAAGGAGTTTTCCGTGAAGGGGGCTAGTTCCATGGCTTGTGAGTAGTAGATGATGTGCCATAGTTGTCTGAATCACCATGGGCCCCCTGATGCGATGGTCTGGTTAAGCTAGAGAATAATGGCAGTGTGAGGCAAGAGTTGATACACCGAACCAAGAAGGAGTCGGCCTAAGGGGAACTTTTTACCGTTGGCTAGAATTTCAGCTACGCCATTGAAATTGGTAGTTGGCATACAAGAAGACCCATAGAAAACAAAATGCTCTAACCGAGGGTTCAGAAAGGCAGTCAATTACCGACGAGAAACTGATCCGATTTTCTGGTGCGTAGCAATGTACCTAGGACAACTATTCGAACCCCTGATATCAAATTTTTGCTGCTTTTGGGTGTTCATGAGAGAAGGGGCCATAGATACGTCCATGAGAGAAGGGGCCATAGATACGTCCATGACAGAAAATCGTTCAGAGCATCAGACAAGAAGTAGGAGGCTGCAGCTAATATAGGATCAGTTTTTGCTGTCGACCAGAGACAATGGCAATGCCTCATCTATTTGGGCATCTAGAATGGTGGCAGCGCGAGAGTTCGTGATCCTATGGTACCAATTTCTCCAACCTAGTATTTCCGATGGTCACGATCTAAAAATTCCTTTCCAAGGTTCAGGGGTGGAAAGGGTGGATTTGATTGGGATTCTTTTAGTTTCATAATTGATGAAATCCGTGGGGTCAGGATCGTTGCATGGGCCCAAGTAAAAGTGGTTTGCCTCGATAGCAGTTGGGATGCAGATCTGACTTTTAAGTTTCTAGGGAAAAGTAGAAAGCTAGTATTAATAAAGGAGCTAGGTGATCTTTAGCATAGTGGAATGCACAAAGAGTACAAAAGTTATTACTAGTTCATGAGATTGCTACAGTGAATATGAGTCGATGAATAGTAATGAAGAACATAAATTCGCGGATTGGTGAAGTCGTTGGTTCTCATAGACTGGAGGCGGAGCCATCCGGGAGGAGGAGTGCGTCGGTGAAGCGAGAGAGAGAAGGAGGTGAAAAGGCTCGAACTTGGGTAAAAATGAGAGAAGGAAGAAGAATTATTTATGGAGATGGGACGCTGGTAGGTCATAGTTAAAGCAAGCGGTAAACAAGGAGATAGAATCCGACGCATGAAGATTTCGTACCCTAGACTCGAGGGCATGTTTTGGCACCAGAATTTGGACCGGGCCCAGTAATCAAAGACGTGGGGATAAATTCAGCTGACTCAAAGATGTTCAACGGCCGAAGGGAATAAGGTGGGCCCGTGAGGGTTATTTTATCTTTCTTGTTTTAGAAAGATTTTGTTTAGGAATAAATTTAGTTGGTTTGCTTATTTGGAAACCGAAGAGTCCTGACCGACTTGGGCCGCTATAAATATGTAATAGGGTTTGTACGAAAGAGATTAACACATTCGTTCAATACAATTCGACGCATCGCCACCTTTTCCTACTCGACGAAATACTCGTCTCGCGCGGGCTGCATCGGCTCCAATCTCGGCGAGAGACTTGGATTAGTCAACCCCAATAATTTCATCAACTTCAACTAGTACTTTCTCATTAATTTGATATTCTAGTTGTTATGTTTGAAATTGATAGTTATCTAGTAATTAGATCTTTATCGTGTTTGTTTTATCGACTTTGAGCTGCAGTACTGTCTCAGTTCGGTCCGATTTATTGCAATTTTTAGAAGGTTTTATGAACTTGATTTAGATCTATTATTCGATTCACTCTATACACTTACCTATAATTAGAACGTACCTAGATCAATTTGCTTTTTTGTGCACTATCTTAATTAAGTTCGATCTACTGGCACCAGCGAGGCTGCATCGACTTTGACCTCTCGCTGAGTCGAAAGATTTAGGTCCGATCCAGTTGTAGGTAGAGTCGATAGGGTTCTATCGGGACGTTAGCCGATAGGTTAACACGGTTTGATTGACTTCAGAATGTTGCACCAACACTGGACGAACACCCAATTCTAGGCCAAGCCTTACCCATATCAGTTTTGTGATGGCACTCTTTTCCTAGGTCATCGCTCCAAGAACCGGTTCCTTGGATGTACAACAAGCAAACCACCACCCAACATGTGCCAACTGCCCTACATCCATTCCATCCAGCTTGTTAAGATCCTTAAGGCCATGTTGCTAATAGAATTACCAAATTATTCCCAATATGACATTGTTCATTAGTCAAGATTTATTGAACCTAACAACCCAATAAGCAACTAAGCATGTCTACCCAGGGCAAACTAAACCTCTAGTTCAAGGCGACAAGGACAAGATAAAGCAATACTAGTAAACCCTATAATAGGTACCCATTCATTTGACATAAGCATGCAATTCTAAATTAAACATTTGTATTAGGAACAAAATGCATTAAGGACACTTGCCTTCTTCCTCTGTGGGTTGCTGCTCGAGCACATCAAACTCTTGGTCTTGAAGGCCCTCGTATGACGGTCCTTGTGTGTATTCATCATTACGCATAACAATACCAAAATAAGCAATTGCATACACAAATCAATACACAGCCATGCAAGAGTGGAAAAACAATAAGAGAATGCCATGAATGCATAGGTTATGTTTCTATGAGAATTTTGGCGCAAGAATCACCTAATTCGGAGTTACGAGTAAAAAGTTATGCCTAGTTGAAGTTCTAGGGTTAAAACAATAAAAACAGGCTAATTTGGGGGTTTAAAATGTAATTTCAGAACACTATAGGGACTAAACTGCAAAATAATAGGGTCCAAATAACATATAATAAAATACTAGGACTAAAGTATAAATTTGGTGAAGTCTAGGGGTTAAATTGTAATAAGGCAGGACTTAAAAAATAACTAAAAATAAGTCCAGGGGTGTTTTTGTAAAGCTACAGGGCCAAAATAATAATTTTAATAAAGTACAAGGGTGTTTCTATTATAAAACATATTGCTAAAATAATTTTATGAAGTTCAGGGGCTTAACTACAATTTTTTAAAGCTTTTGTACAAAAACAGGGGCATAAATCTAATTTAAACTAAGTGCATGGGCCTAAATGCAAAATCCTAACATTATCCAGGAATTAATCGAATTAATTTAAAACTAAAAAGGCCGTGGACCGGGTCTATGGTTCTTTGGACCCATGGTCCACTGGTCTACGTTGGACCGATTGCATACCTCGAAGGGGTATGTAATCTGGCGCGTTGGATCGAGATCCAACGGCTAGGAACAGTGGCGGGGGAGGGGCTATCGGTGGCGACCACTCCACGCGGCGGTGCGGCGCAGGTCTCACCGCGGTTGGTCGGATCAGCGCTCTGGTGGCCGGGGTTCGTCCGGGAGGGGTTCAAAAGAGGGAGGGGGGACGTGGAGAGCTCACCAGAGGGGTCACGCACGGGAGTTGGAAAACGGGGAGGGGCTCTCGACGGTGATTGGCGGCTCGGTCTCATCGGCGACGGCAAGGAGGGGTCTAGCGGCGTCGGCGAGTGTCAGGGAGTGGCTCCGGCGTCTCCTGGTTCATCTGCGAAGCACGATGGTCGGTCAATTGGAGCCGAGGGTCCTCGGAATAGAGGAATCACGACGGCGGGCGGAGCTTATCTGTGACGAAGAAGAAGGCGAGCGCGGCGGCGCTGGAGCAATGCTGAATGGGACAGAAAGCTCGAGCCTCGCCAGGGAAGGATGCAAAGGAGTCAGCTTTTATAGAGGGGAGGGCTAGGGTTTGCCGCACGGGCTCAGCCAGGGGCAGGATTCGGTGATGTCACGCCTTCCAAAATATTTAGCCGACAGCGGGGGTTTAATGGGGGAAAGTGGGCCAAGGAACCGCCACGCGATCGGTGATGACACACGTGGTTTCAGGGGTCACGGAATGCGCACGCGGACGCGGAGATTTGAATCAGGGAGGCAGAGAAATGGCATGCGGCGATATTAGTGGGAGCAAGGGGATGATAGGTGGGGCCCGCTTATCGGTGCATGCGAGAGAGGTGGCAGGTTTTCTAGAGTACGCCCTCGATGCAGGTGGGAGTGGGGGCTGGCGGGCTAGCTGGGCTGCAGCCTCGTGGGCCGAGAGAGGGGAGGGTCGGAAAAAGGAGAGGGTGTGGGTTGGGCTAGGAGGGTGGAGTTGGCCCGGCTCTGGTTTTCCCCTTTTCTTTTTCCATTCCAAATCTTTCCTAATTTCTATTCTAATTTCCTCGTAACTATTTAGTGATTAAACTAAATGCACAATGCAATTAAATTCTACATGGACAATGACATGCTATGCAAATGCAATAAGTTAATTAATTATTTCAAAAAATAACTTGTCCCAGGCTATTTAACTAATTGCTTAATGTAAAAAATTGGCATTTTTAGAAATTGCAAAAAGTAGGGTGTTACAAACCTACCCACCTTAAGATGAATCTCACCCTCGAGATCCGGAATGATAGGTGAAGAGGTGAGGGAACTCGGCTTTCAATTCTTCTACACGCTCCTAGGTGGCTTCCTCTTCTTTGTGGTGTCTCCGCTGTACCTTGCACATGCGAATCACCTTGCTTGTAGTGACTCTCTCAACTACTTCAAGGATCTTGAGTGGTTGTTCTGCGTATGTGAGATCTTCCCAAAGACCTACTTTATCTATGGGCAATTCCAATTCAGGCACTCTTAAGCACTTGTTTAGTTGTGACACATGGAACACGTCATGCATGTCTGTGAGATATGACGACAGTTACAATGGTATGCAACTTCTCCTCTTCTCTCGATTATCTCGAAAGGGCCGATGTATCATGGTGCTAACTTCCCTTTGACCTTGAAGCGTCTAACATCCCTCATGGGTGATACCTTGAGATACACAAAATCTCCAATCTCGAAGGATAGATCCCTTCGCCTGTGATCGGCATAGCTTTTCTACCTTGATTGCGCGACTTTCAGGTTCTCGCGAACAATCTTGACCTGTCTTTTTGCTTCCCGCAGTATCTCTAGTCCAAAGACTTGATTCTCTCCTGTCTCATTCCAGAATAGTGGTGTTCTACACTTTCTTCCATAGAAAAACTTAAAAGGCGCCATCTCAAGACTTGCTTGATAAGTATTGTTGTAGGAGAATTCTACGTAAGGCAGCCTCTTGTCCCAACTCTTGCCATATTCCAGAGCACAAGCTCTCAACATGTCTTCCAGTATTTGGTTCATCCTCTCGGTTTGTCCATCAGTCTGAGGGTGATAAACAGAGCTGAACTTCAACTTAGTGCCTAGGGACTTATGTAGCTTCTCCCAAAACCTCAAGGTGAATTGAGAACCTCTGTCAGATACTATCTTCTTAGGGACTCCATGTAAGCATACTATCCTTGACATGTATAGTTCCGCCAACTTTGCCCCACTGTAGGTTGTCTTGACAGGAATGAAGTGTGCCACCTTGGTTAAGCGATCAACTATAACCCATATAGAATCATATCCCGACTGTGTACGGGGTAAACCAACTATGAAGTTCATACCAACTTGTTGCCACTTCCACTCAGGAATCTTTAGGGGTTGAAGCAATCTGGCAGGTCTTTGGTGTTCTGCCTTGACACACTGGCATGTGTCGCATACAGTAATGTACTCTGCGACATCGTGCTTTATGCCATACCACAAATAAAGGGTCTTGGTACATCTTGGTACTCCCTGTATGGATGGAGTATGCAGAATCATGTGCTTCCCATAAGATCGTGTCTTGAATGGGCTTCTTGTCTGGCACACATATCCGTTTACCAATCCAGATGGTGCCCTTTTCATCTTTTGTGAAGTCAGTAGCCTTCCTTCCTTAATGAGCTTTCTGATCTCACTTAGCTTCTGATGCATCCGGCCTAGGTGAGATTGGAAAAGCATGACACACTGACCCGATTCTAGATCCGTGATCTGAATCCGCAGTCTTAGCACCACAACTCTGGTAGCTCGACACACCGATCCGGTTTCAGATATGCATGATCTGCCCCCTGCAATCTTAGCACCGCAACTCCAGAACACCCACTCGAGGAAAGGCCCAATCGCCCTAAAAGACTAGTCTAATAGGGGAAGGGTGGCTCTCCCTTTTAAGGTGGATTCCTCTTCCCAAGCTAAGCAAGGTGGGATTATTTAGAGGCTCACACGATCGCCGCCTTGTCACAGGTAATATTAGAGGATGTCCTCATCATCTTCTCATCATCTAACTGCCCCTTGCGAATTTCCTCTTCTAGAGTGGGTTCCACTTCCATTGCAATGGTCTGTAGCTCATTCACAAACCCATGGTAAAGTTGCTCAAACTCCTTGCATATCTCTGGTGGTAACTCCTCCATAATTAGCTGGTGGCAATAGGTCTTTCTACTCAAGGCATCTGTAACGACATTTGCCTTCCCTGGATGATAGTTGATACCCACATCATAGTCTTTGATGAACTCTAACCAACTCCGTTGTCTTAGGTTCAACTCATATCGATGACTAAGAATATAGTTCCTCCAAATCTTTAGAGCATGTACCACATCTGCCAATTCCAAATCATGTGTTGGGTACTTCTCTTCATGCTTCCATGTCCTTCCTGCTTGAGCACACATCCAAGCCCTTGCTTTGAGGCTTCACAGTATATATCAAAACTCTTACTGATGTCTGGTAGGATCAAAACTGAGGCTGGCGTTAATCTTTTCTTCAATTATTCAAAGCTGGCTTGACAACACGGTGTCCACTCAAAACTCTTGTCCTTCCCTAACAACGTTGTCATTGGCTTTACTATCTTGGAGAAATCCTTTATGAATCGCTGATAGTACCCGACTAATCCAAGGAAACTTTTAATCTCCTTTACTGTCTCAAGTGGTTGCTAATCTAGAACATCCTTCACCTTGCCTGGATCGACTGACACTCCTCCAACGGAGTTGACATGACCGAGAAATGCTACTTCCTTCAACCAGAATGTACACTTGCTCAACTTAGCATACAACTTGTGCTCACGTAGCTTCTCTAGGACTAGCCTCAGATGTTCCTCGTGCTCTTCTTCATTCTTTGAAAACACCAAGATGTCATCAATGAAAACCACAACAAACTTATCCAAGTACTGCATAACACCTTGTTCTTGAGGTACATGAAGTAGGTCGATGCATTGGTCAATACAAATGACATCACTGTATGCTCATATAACCCATATCTCATTCGAAAAGTCATCTTAGGTATTGTTGGTAGTCGTAAATTCCCTTTCTCGACTACCAACTTACCATAAAAAGGTGGATCTTAATTAATAATGTAGAAAATAATCTTTGTACTCAGGAGTTCCACAAGTTTTGGCGAAATATGTGGTTGCAGGTGCTATAGGGTCAAAAGATGCAAAAACATGAAGAAACACCCCGTCGGCCGATCACGACTGAGAAACAACTGTTTGCCATCGGCCGACATGATGAGGACATCACTCCTATGGATACACACAACACTCCTCCAATTCTGGACTTGCAAGGTCCACTGACTAGAGCTCGTGCACGACGACTAAATTTAGAGGTGAGCTCGTTCCTACGTTCTTCACTATATGTTACTTTTAAGAATGGTTTTCTACCTAATGATTATTTTATAATTAGGAACCATGGAGAGGACCAGGAGATGATAGGAGAAGGATTTGGGAATGTGGAGGACAAGCAATGGCTTGGAAGCCAAGGTGGAGGACCATTCAAAACCGACTTCAAGTCTATTTCGGGGCCCTAAACCAGTCTACACTAAAATGGTCGCCCAGGATGCATATGGACTCGGATTTGGACGTTCTACATATGCACGGAAAGATAAGGAGAAGGTATTTCCAATGCCGCTGGCCTCATGTCAAAATTCATCTGGAGTCATCGGAAATCATCAAAACAATAGAGGGTCTAGAATCTGTATCAGTGTTGCGTTGCCTATTTTTGGCCTTTGGGCTTTGTATCCAGTTGAGCCCAATTAGGGGCGCATCCAGAGGGTCTTGCATGATCCTAGGGTCTTCATATTTAGCCACCGCTGCACCATTGGGGTTCGAGTTTCGCTTAGATCAATTCTGTTCATAAATAGTATTGCCGTTCATCGGTTTGTGAGACCCCAACTTCGTGAGTTTAATCATTCATCTGCAATTGTGTTGCATCCTTCGTTGTTCTTTCTTGTGTTCTTGATTTGCAGGCAGGGATTAGCCTTCTCGGCGAGGTCAATCGTCCTTGGACGGTTGATAACCAGAGGAGATGTCGTGTTGTGATTGTGGGGTTTAGAACGTGCTGTTCTGAAGCTGAATCCAATTGTGTGTAGCCTCCGACCAAATCAACTTACCAAGAACCTTTCGCAAGATCGGGAACCCTTGTTCACATGATGACAGGGTCGTTAGGGCTGAAATCAGGACCCAACCGACAGGTTCATTACGGCTGAAATCAGGACCCGGCCGACAGGGTTGTTTGAGGCTAAAATCAGCCACCCGGCTGATCAACCAGAATCATCGTCTGACTAATCATCCGACCCGACCGATTCTACAAAACACTCCACCATGAGGTTGTTTTCTCCTCCCGGATGAAAAGTGATGAAATATGGCTAAGGAGGTTGTCGGCACCGGGCCAAGGCTGCCACCCGGCCAACCTTGCCGCCCGGCCTAGGCCGCCGCCTGGCCAACCTTGCCGCCCAGCCTAGCATGCCGCCCGGTCTGGGTTTGCCACTCGGGGTTGCCAGCCCACAAGGCCCAAGAGGCCTACCGGCCCCAAAATGAAGGAGTCAGTGGGAACCAAACAAACAACTGACTTCGTGATGAAATCCAAGCCATCTAAGAGAAGTCGGTCGTGAACCGACTCAATCCAAGGGCTGCCTGGCCTGGGCTGCCGCCTAACGGTGCATGCCGCCCGGCACACGTGGCCACCCGGCCTTGCCCGCCGCCCGGCAGACCGACTTTGGCCTACCGATTCTCCTTCACCTACAAGTACCCCCTGCCCATTGGAACCTATAAATAGAAGGGGAATTCAGCAGAAAAGATCAACAATTGAAGAGGAGAACAACAAGCGCCACGCTGCAAAAATCTATTAGAATAGGGAGTGAGAGTGAGTGGTAGAAGTTCGGGAGGGAGCCAGGGATGTCGGCACCTTCTCCACCTTGTGCCTGGAGGATGATTCTCCACCAAGAGTAGAGTCTGCGTCCTTCGGCCGTGTAACATGTAGACATTCTTTTGTTCATTTAATCATTGAAGGTTTCTTTATTTATATCCATGTTAGATAAAGTCTTTTACTTTATTTCACAATGGTTACTCTGCCTTTAGTTAACAAGGTTAGAGTAGTAATTGTTAGTGTATACGTGGTGTATAGACTTAGAATTATCTAAGTTTCTCCCAACCCCATGGGCTGTGTGGTCGTTAGTTAGGTGGTGACAGCACTGAGCTGTCCTCTATATTCCACCACGTTCGGGTTGGGCTCGTAGGCGTTGATGGTAGTTTTAGCCGAGGTCCCTTCTCATCCCTTTCCATACCTCAGACGACTATGCCCCGAAGTAAACAAGAGTAAATATTGGAGTCTGATGATTATTTGGATATAAGTTGTCACATGAAGCAAAGGCTGGGGGACCCTCTCAACCCATTGTTATCCTTGTCTTTTATTCACTAGAATTGGATTAGGATAGAATTTTACTTCTCGTTCCTCATGGATTTGATACCTTGGAATACTCCCGGGTGAAGGCTACATCGGCATCCGTATGCTTGCGGATTTCTCTGTTAGGCATAAGGATCACCAACAAGCATTCTGGCGCCATTGCCGGGGAGGCAATAGCTAAGATTTCAAGACTAACATAGATTGTCTATTGAGCTAATTCAGCACTAGCCTTAGCGGGATCACCCCTATTTTGTTTGAGTATGGAACAAACAGGACATAGACTCCTTGACCTTGGAGCAAGTTTTTCACAGAAGAAGAGCCCATGGTGTTGCGATACTTCTCAACGAATCATCATGTACCACTATAGCTCAATTTTCAAGGAGGTAAGCCCCAAAATCTTGCCCCTAACCATCTATTTGGACAGTTTGGGTATTGATGGAATTGATTCGTCACCAACTAATGTTATGTTCTTATCTTATTCTATATTGGGTTATGCATTCCTTGTTTGGTTGCATGCCGTATGTATGTGTATGATCTAGAATATAAAAGTGGTAATCTCCATCATGCTATGATGTAAAATAAGGAGAATGCATGTGTTTTCCTCCCACAATTTCTCAAATTAGACATGGTGTCTAGGTTGATTGATGGAATTGATAGAGATATGCCTATTGTAGACGAATAGATTTGCGCTAACAATTGTAGGAAATCAATGGACCAAGTGATGCCAAAAGATAATGAAAAAAGGAAACTCTAAAAGGTCAGCACCATTGAGCCCAAAAACAAGATTCAGGTATGGCAAAATGAGGCCGTCTCGTTTAGGACGTAAAAACCGAACCCTTGTCGGAAGGTAACCGATATTTATCCCCCCCCCTTTTTTTTCTTCTTTCTCTTGTACATACCACTAAATTAGGTTGCTTTTATTTCCTTCTTTAACAATGAAATCAGGCAAAAAAAAAGTGTGATGTCTCAGCCAAATTTCCCAGCCGGGAGGTCACTTTTCATCAAAAATGACTATTCGGGTGATGATCCAGGACTCTAACCCGGCCAGTCAAATTTCAGTACTTGGGAGGTCCATTTTCCTGGAAAATGACAAACCGGCTAGGTACGGCGGAGTCATCGCTGGTGTTGAGTGGTGCTCCGGCGATGTGAATCCGGCAAGGGCTCTTCCGAGGTCCCTTCATCGCGAGCCCTCTTGGTCTCCATGTCTACAGTAACTATCCCTCAATCCCTCCTGCGGTGAGCGAAATGCGAAATGAAAGCGGGGGAAAATCTCCAATGTAGAAAGCGAAATACTCACCGATCCTAATCCGCGCGTCGTTGGCTTGAAACCACCCTGCGATTGCTCGGCGTCAGGAAGGTGGTGGCAACTCCTTCGAGGGTTTGTGCGGGAGGGAGCGGCGCGAGCGCATTAATGAGTATGAAGAAGGAAATGACGCCGATGGAAGTGAAGGGACGCCCCTAACTCTTAGCGATGACATGGGCCTGTTTCCAAATGGGCCAACTCACAGAGGGGACAACAAAGGGGAACTGGGAAAGGAAACCGACGCACGAATGGAACTTGCCAAATAACAAGTGGGACCCACCAAATCCAGGCGCCCTAGAGGCACCAAATGACATGTGGGACCCGCCAAATCCAGGCGCATGAGACGCACCAAATGAAAAGTGGGACCCACCAAATCCAGGCGCCCCAGACGCACCAAATGACATGTGGGACCCACCGAATCCAGGCGCACGAGACACACCAAATGACACGTGGGACCCACCAAATCCAGGCGCACGAGACGCATGAACACAAATGGAAGAATAATTTTTCTTTTCAATCTCTGCATACAATTTGTAACTAGTCTTTCTCCCTCATACGAACTTCAAAATGTGTCATTTTTTTCCTACACCTTCATAAAATTATGCTATATTCTTTTACGCAACTTATTAATGCTACTATGTTCAAATATATTCTCGTGTGAGTCTGTTTCCACAATCCAATTTTTGAATTTAAATAAATGACAACTACAAGCAATATGTTCATACACTAAATTATGTCAAATGGATAGTTGATGAATACCAAAGTTTCGTATCTCATCATGATCTACAATATTTATTTAGGTCATTTGGTCATTTTCAAAAGTGGTAGTAACATGTAGTGCAAACTTGACAAGTCTCCAACATAGTTTCTTAAACCTTGTGAGTGAATCTAGGATTAATGACCAATGTACACTACCACTTTGTCAAATGAAAAAAATTCCTAAATAAATATTGTACATCTCGATGAGTTATGAAAGTTTGGTATTCATGACTTTTTTGGATGAAATCATTTACGGCTAACAAAAACTGGCTTTTAGTTAACAACTTTGAAATTCTATATTTGTAGGATTAAAACTTTGTCAAATGGATTTGTGACTTACATAAAGTTTGTAGAACTTGATGAGTTATACAACTTTGTTATTGATGACTTTTTATTTTGAAAACATTTAATACCCAAAAAAACTATGTGATTTTGTTAATATTTGAAATTTTAAATTTAAAGAGTTCAATCTAACTAGGAAGGGGAATGACAGAACATTTTAACAATTTCACTCGGATGGGGCATAGTACTGGCGCGGTAGTTTGGCTCTCTAACGCGTGGGTCTAGTGATGCTGGCGCCGATTTTTCCATCCGAAACTTTTTTTCCCGCGCTATACAACTGCGCCACACCATCCCTAGGCCCACGAGTCAGTGATTGATCACTAAACTCATCCCTAAATGTTTGGTTCTAAAATTAAGTGACACTGATTTTTCCATCCGAAACATTTGTTCCGCGCAATACTACCGCGCGCCACACCATCCCTGGGCCCACATTGAAGCCTAAGCGCATTATCAACTTGACTGGATCTTAGCCTCCCTAATCCCATCGCATCAGTTAGAGTTATACAGGCGCCACCAGCGGCAAGGTGGTTGTCGCGATCGCTTTCCACCACGCAGGCGAAGAGGATGCCGGCATCGAGCGAGGCGGCGAGGGAACCAATTCCTCGTCAACATCATTGCACACGCCTTCGACGGCATCGGTGATGCTACCTCCAATGTTCACACCAGCGTCTCGCAGGCCTAGGGTGACGGCTTCGCTCTTTGTGTCGTCGTCGTCCCAAGGACCATCACGCAGATCATATGACGGAGTTGCTGGCCGGGACGACTCTCGAGATCCAGAAGATTTCCTGCCTTTGTCTCAGTTCGAATCTGAGAGCGGGTACGTGCCTTGGATCATCCCCTAGTACTAAGGCCTGTAGCTTGCATGCATTTGTCTCCACGATTGATTCCCTGCACAAAATTGAAATGCTTCGCTAAATATGCAGAATGGACGATACATGGCTTGTGCATGTCATTTGCAAGGGGAGTGAGGAGGGAGAACAATTTGTTAAGGCATATAGAGTTGACAAGAGTCAAATCACGCTGGGTAACTTGACAACAATGAAAGCAAAGTTGGGGTATGGGTCCAGGGACTACATGTACTACAAGAAGAGAAATCCTGATAATCCTGCGGCAGCAACACTAAATGATATCGACTGTGATGCTGATGCATTAAGAATGGTAGATAGTAATGAGGAAGAGAGGGAGCTCAGATTAGTACTGTCGGAGAATCCATTGGCAGAGCGACGTGTGGCCATTACACCAATTAAATACAGAGCAGTTTGCTCAGATCCTGTTGAAGAAGAAGAAGTATACGATTTAGAATTACATGCATACAAAGATTGGCTACATTATCTGCATACAAGGGACCAAGCCATGGGTGAGTTATATATGATGCATCCCAATACATACATAGTTTCTTCAATGCACTTATGACTGATGTTATCATTCCTTTTCAGAATTTGAAGATATCTACAGGGAGGACACAATCAATACATACCAAGAATGGTTGGGTGTTCAAGTGAAAACTTGATGACATCAGTAATATCCCTCTCCTAATTGTCAATTTAATTACCATTCTTCACTCTCAAACTTCACAGCATTATGCTAGCTGATCATGTGACAATATTGTCTGCAGATTCTTTTTTGCATTCTAGCAATCTGGTACATTCCAGTCAAGACAGCAACCCAACACCTCCAGTGCAGGCACCATCTCATGCTTGTCGTTCAACATAGGGGAAAGGAAATGGTAAGTTGTGTTCATTAGGAATTAATCTTGTTTCTGTTTCATATATATATATATATATATATATATATATATATATATATATATATATATATATATATATACATACATACATACAGAGTATTACAGTTTGTTCATGTGGGAATATGTTCAGAAAATAGGAACAAAAGAGGACGTGGTCCTCTAAAAGGCTTGAAGGCAATCTCAAAGAGAATCAAGGCAGGCAATCAGAAGATGAAAGTTGAGTTCTCTAGACATGGAGGACCAGTAGGTGAGAACTACCGCTCCTTCACTGATGAAGTAGTACTGTTTATGAGGAAAAGGGCGCCACTCATTGGACTGAGATCATGGAAAGAGATCCATGAAGAAGTTAAAGAATCAATAGCAACTGATATATTGCTAATAATCATGTTTGCATGTGTATACATTTTAATAATACACTAACATAAGAACTGACCTAGTATTTGCATGTTCTTGTAATTTTATAACAGGCTAGGTGGGACATTGAGGATAATTACAAGTCAAGGACAATCATATGGGGCATTGCTAGGGAGCGTTACAAAGGATGACGTTCAACTTTCAGTGGTACAGCAAAGGCATACAGCAGCTACCACGAGAGAATGTTAAATAAGCCTGCAGAATTAGATATTGTTGAATGGCACTATCTGTTGCAGTATTTTAGGACTGCCAAATTCAAGGTTTGTTTCAACTTAATTACTATTATTGACAATACCACTTTCATATATGATGAGGACATCACTCCTTTGGATACACACAACACTCCTCCAAATCTGGACTTGCAAGGTCCAATGACTAGAGCTCGTGCACGACGACTAAATTTAGAGGTGAGCTCGTTCCTACGTTCTTCGCTATATGTTACTTTTGAGAATGGTTTGCTACCTAATGATTATTTTATGATTAGAAACCATGGAGAAGACCAGGAGATGATGGGAGAAGGAGCTGGGAACGTGGAGGACCAGCAAGGGCTTGGAAGCCAAAGTGGAGGCCCAATCAAAACCGACTTCGAGTCTGTTTCGGGGCCCAGGACCAGTCTGTACTAAAACAGTCGCCCAGGACGCATACGGACTCGGATTTGAACGTTCTACATATGCACGGAAAGATAAGGAGAAGACCTTTCCAATGCCGCTGGCCTCATGTCCAAATTCATCCGGAGTCATCAGGAATCATCAAAACAAGACAGAGTCCAGAATCTGTGTCGGTGCTGCGTCGCCTATTTTTGGCTTTTGGGCTTTGTATCTAGTTGAGCCCAATTAGGGGCGCGTCCAGAGGGTCTTGCACGACCCTAGGGTCTTTATATACAGCCGCCGCCGCACCATTAGGGTTCGGGTTTTGCTTAGATCAATTCTGTTCATAAATAGTTTCGCCGTTCATCGGTTTGTGAGACCCCAACTTCGAGAGTTTAATCATACATCTGCAATTGTGTTGCAATCTTCGTTGTTCTTGCTTGTGTTCTTGATTCGCAGGCAGGGATCAGCCTTCTCGGCGAGGTCAATCGTCTTTTGGACGGTTGATAACCAGAGGAGACGTCGTGCTGCGATTGCGGGGTTTAGAACGTGCTGTTCTGAAGCCGGATCGATTTGTGTGTCGCCTCCGACCAAATCAACTTACCAAGAACCTTTCGGAAGATCGGGAACCCTTATTCACATCAAGTGGTATCAGAGCTTTAGGTGCACCGTCAGGTTCACACTACCTTTTAGTTTTGTTTTCGTGTTCTTCCTATCGTCCACTGAAAATACCAAAAAAAAATTTTCCCCCGCCCATAAAAACGTGTTTAGCCTTTGCATATTTCAATTTCAGAGTCCGTAGTGTTGAGTTTGTGCCCTAGTTCTTATTTAGTCGCTGGTTTAGTTTGTGTTTTTGTCGTCAGTTGTGTTTCCCTTGCAACCCTAGCCGCCATCGCCTTCACCATCCTCGGTTTTGTCGGCTTTGTGTGCTAGGGTTGATTGATCAACACGCCCACCCTAATCCCACCCTAAACCTACCCTCACCACCTCGGACAACTTTTCATAAATTCCACTTTCCGCTGCATCCACCTTGCCAAAAAACTCCCTACCCGACCCCAAGCCTGACTCGGATTTCACTCAAAACCCCGGGTTCTTCATAACCGATTCCGACACCCCTTCGGTAAAACAGCAATAACTTTTCGCTCGGTTGTCCGTTTTGGCTGAAATTTTTACAGGAGATTCTTGACGAAAAGTTGAGCATACCCACACTCGGCTACACCCTGTGTGCCCTCGTCAAAAAATTCAAAAAAAATCGGGAAGATAAAGAAAAAATTCATTCAAGTTGAAACCCGACGTTTTCTGAAACTTCAAGATTTTCTGTAGGCCACGTCCTATCTCGGTTTGAGCTGAAATTTTTTGTGGTTTCTTCCTGTTTACTAGTGAGTTGGAAAAAAATATCAAAAAAATAAAATAAAAAAAAAGAAATTTGGGATTCCTACTAGTGCTCCATCTAGCCCCGTGGAATTTCTGAGTTCGGCTGTTTTACACTAAGCCCCCTGTTATCGACTGTGTCCCTTTGTCTCTTTGTTTCTTCTTTGCTATCACTACTGTTCTAGGACATAGTTAGACCAGCAACTAGGGATAAGTTATTTGGGCACTTATTCAGCTTTACTATCTGTTTTTGATTTGTGTGCCACTCATATATATATATTTGGCCTTCCTAGCTCTATATACTTCTTCTGGACAGCACATAGGTTATTTGGTAACCCTTGCAATCGTGGAACACTTCTCCCTGGTATCCTTCGCTTTGTTGTTTTCAGAACTTTGTAAGAGCTTTGCAAGAAGCTTACTTTTGCTGTGTTGAGAGGCACCACTGCTTAGTAGTTTTGTAGGGATAACCTTCACTTTTTGTTTCCTGTTTTGGTGTTTCTGATGTCAGGAAGCGATGGGGAGGGTGCTTCACCCTCCAAATTGGATGAGTGCGTGAGCCAAAATCAGTTACAGAAGGTTTTGCAGGCGGTTCAGAGTGATTTGGCAGAGACGATCACCACGGCCGTCACCGACGCCGTCACCAAGCTTCACCTGGGAGAAAGCATTGAGCGGTTGGATAAGAGAGTCTCTAAGCAAACCGATCAGGTTGTCGAATTGGAGACCGCTCACAAGACCAACAACAACAACAACAACAACAACAACAACACCAACACCAACACCAACAACGACACCAACAACGACGTTGAAGACGATCATGATGAAGCAACGGTGTATAAGGCTGATGGCACCGTCGATAGGTCAGCTACAAGGACCGCAAGGTTACGACGCCGTTTGCAACGTAACCCTCAAGGTATGGGTGGTTTCCACAACCACAACCGTCGCACACAAGGTAACTATGCTCCAGATGATCCGTATGCTAAAATTAAGTTTTCAATTCCTTCGTTTTCGGGTCAGTACGATGGTGATGCTTACCTTGATTGGGAAATGATGGTCGAACAAAAATTTAATGCCCATCTTGTTCCTGAACAACATAGAGTTAGACTAGCCACTAGTGAGTTTAAGGACTTTGCTATTGTTTGGTGGAGTGGTCTAGCTGCTGAAACCGATTTGCCTACTACTTGGGAAGAACTTAAGGTAGAAATGCGTGATCGTTTTGTTCCTCCTTCATTTTATAGAGAAATTCGTAATAAACTGCAGCGTTTAGATCAAGGAGATAAAACTGTTCAGGAGTATTTTAGTGAGCTTCAGAAGGGTTTGATTCGTTGTGCTGTGGTTGAAAAAGTAGAGGATCAGATTTGCCGCTTTTATTCTGGTTTGAGAAAAGAAATTCAGGACATCCTTGATTATAAAGAATTTTATACCCTCAACCAGTGTTTCCAGTATGCTATGCTTGCAGAGAAAGAATCACAGGGACTTTTCCAGGCTTTTGAGGAGTACAGCAAGTCCAGAAATTTCTACCCACCACGGCAGACGGGGACTTCGGGGCTGCCCAAGCCATCTTTCCGGCCGCCCCCACCAGCTAGTGTTGTTTCTGCAGCACCAAGATCAGCCCCTGCCCCTTCTATGCGTTCAGGTAAAAATTCTGTGCAGGTACCGGTTAGTAGTGCCACCTCTGTTGCTTCCACGGGACGCACTACAGGGATTCAGTGCCACCGATGCCATGGTCTTGGCCATGTGCAGAAAGATTGCCCAAGTAGGCGAGCATATGTGGCGACAGATGATGGCGGTTACATAAGCACCTCCGATGTGGAGGATGAGGAGGAGGATGTCGCTGCCACCAGCGGTGACCTCGTCCTTGGAGGCGGAGATACCACGGGCTACATGAATATTATTGTGCAGCGTGTGCTTAGCACACAAATCTAGCAGCCCGAGATGATGCAGCGACATAACTTGTTCCAGATTTTCTTCGTCATCAAGAACCGTCGGGCACGTGTCATCATTGATGGAGGAAGCTGCAACAATTTGGTGAGTTCTGATGTGGTTAAGAAGCTTGATTTGACCACACGCCCACATCCACATCCATACTACATTCAGTGGTTAAATGACTCTGGAAAAGCTAAGGTAACACAAACTTGCAGAGTTCCTTTTTCCATTGGTTCCTATGTGGATTCTGTTGATTGTGATGTTGTACCCATGCAAGCTTGTTCACTTTTATTGGGTAGACCTTGGGAATTTGATAATAATGCTGTACACCATGGTAAAAGTAATAAGTACACTTTTATGCATAAAGGAACTAAAATTACTTTGTTACCAATGACCCTTGCTGAAATTGTACAAGCTGATTTAGAACGAGCTGCTAGTTTGAAAAATAAAAGCCCTAAAATTCAGCAACCTGTTAATTCTGCTTCTACACCAAGTAATGTTAATGATTCTTCAAGTTCTAAGGGTGCTGCAATTAAATTACAAGGTCGTTCATGTCTTGCCACAAAATCTGAGCTTGCTGAAATTTCTACTGATGATATTTGCTATGCTTTGATATGCAAACAAGCCTTGTTTTTGCTTGGTGATATTGCTTCTAGTGCTTTGCCTCCTGCTGTCACTAACCTTTTGCAGGAGTATGAGGATGTTTTCCCAGCTGAGATACCCTCGGGATTGCCACCTTTGAGAGGGATTGAGCATCAAATTGATTTGATTCCTGGTGCTACTTTGCCAAACCGTGCTGCTTATAGGACCAACCTTGAGGAGACTAAGGAGATACAACGACAAGTCCAAGACCTTTTGGATCGTGGGTATGTTCGTCAATCACTTAGTCCTTGTGCTGTTCCTGTACTTTTGGTTCCTAAGAAAGATGGTTCTTGGCGTATGTGTGTAGATTGTAGAGCCATTAATAACATTACTATTAGGTATCGTCATCCTATTCCTAGGCTAGACGACATGCTTGATGAGTTATGTGGTGCTAGAATTTTCACTAAAATTGATTTGCGTAGTGGCTACCATCAAATTAGAATGAAACTTGGAGATGAATGGAAAACAGCTTTCAAAACCAAATTCGGGTTGTATGAGTGGTTAGTAATGCCTTTTGGGTTAACTAATGCACCCAGTACTTTCATGCGTTTGATGAATGAGGTTTTAAGACCTTTTATTGGCAAATTTGTGGTTGTTTACTTTGATGATATCTTGATTTATAGCAAATCCATGGATGATCATATGATTCATTTGCGTGCTGTTTTTGATGCTTTGCGAGTTGCACGTTTATTTGGTAACCTTGAGAAGTGCACCTTTTGCACGGATCGAGTCTCTTTTCTTGGCTATGTTGTGACTCCACAGGGAATTGAGGTGGATGAGGCAAAAATTGAAGCCATAAAGAGCTGGCCTGTACCAAAAACTATCACACAGGTGAGGAGTTTTCTTGGTCTTGCAGGTTTCTACCGCCGCTTTGTCAAAGATTTCAGCACCATTGCTGCACCATTGCATGAGTTGACAAAGAAGGGCGTTGACTTCCATTTTGGTAAGGTACATCATGAGTCTTTTGATGCTTTGAAGGACAAACTTACACATGCACCATTGCTGCAATTACCCAATTTTGATAAGACTTTTGAGCTTGAATGTGATGCTAGTGGTATAGGCATTGGTGGTGTTTTGATGCAAGATGGTAAACCTGTTGCATACTTTAGTGAGAAAATTACTGGGCTTGTTTTGAATTATTCCACGTATGATAAGGAACTATATGCACTTGTACGTTCTTTAGAGACGTGACGTCATTATTTGTTGCGCAAAGAATTTGTTATTCATTCTGATCATGAATCACTTAAGTATATTCGTTCTCAATGCAATTTGAACCGTAGACATGCTAAATGGGTTGAGTTTATTGAGTCTTTTCCTTATATTATTAAACATAAGAAAGGGAAGGATAATGTGATTGCTGATGCTTTATCTAGGCGATATACTTTGTTGTCTCAACTTGATTGTAGAATTTTTGGACTTGAGGCAATTAAAGAACAATATGTTGCTGATGTTGATTTTAAAGATGTATTGCTGCACTGTAAAGAAGGTCGTGCTTGGCACAAATTTGTGTTGAATGATGGTTTCTTGTTTAGAGCTAACCGCCTATGCATTCCAGTTGGTTCCGTTCGTCTTTTATTGTTGCAGGAGGCGCATGGAGGTGGATTGATGGGTCATTTTGGTGCTAAGAAGACGGAGGATATTTTGGCCACACACTTCTTTTGGCCAAGGATGAGGAAAGATGTTGAGCGTTTTGTTGCTCGCTGCACTACATGTCAAAAAGCTAAGTCTCGATTGAATCCACATGGTTTATACATGCCACTTCCTGTTCCTTCTATTCCTTGGGCGGATATTTCTATGGACTTTATTTTAGGACTGCCTAGGACTAAGAGGGGGAGTGATAGCATTTTTGTTGTTGTGGATCGTTTTTCCAAGATGGCACACTTTATACCATGTCATAAAACTGATGATGCTAGTGACATTGCTGATCTTTTTTTCAAAGAAATTGTACGTTTGCATGGTATGCCTTCTACTATTGTTTCAGATCGTGATGCAAAATTCTTGAGTCATTTTTGGCGCACGGTTTGGAATAAGTTGGGTACAAAGTTGTTATTTTCTACAACTTGTCATCCACAAACTGATGGACGAACTGAGGTTGTGAACCGCACTTTGGGTACTATGTTGCGAGCTATTTTGAAGAAACATTTGAAGCAATGGGAAGAATGCTTACCTCATGTTGAGTTTGCTTATAATCGGGCAACACATTCTACTACCAAGGTAAGTCCATTCAAGGTAGTGTATGGTTTTGATCCCCGTACTCCACTTGATATACTTCCTCTACCTATTAATGAGAGAGTTCATGTTGATGCTAAGGAGCGTACTGAATTTATTTTGCAAATGCATGAGACCACTAGACTTAGCATTGAAAAGATGAATGAAAAGTATAAAATTGCTGGCAGTAAGGGTAGAAAGGAAGTAAAGCTTGATGTAGGAGATTTAGTGTGGTTACACTTAAGGAAGGATAGATTTCCAGAATTGAAAAAGTCTAAACTAATGCCTAGAGCTGATGGTCCATTCAAAATAATAGAGAAGATTAATGATAATGCATACAAACTTGAGTTGCCTCCCGAGTTCGGGGTTAGTCCTACTTTTAACATTTCAGATTTGAAACCATACTTGGGAGAAGAGGATGAGCTCGAGTCGAGGACGACTCCACTTCAAGAGGGGGAGGATGATGAGGACATCACTCCTATGGATACACACAACACTCCTCCAAATCTGGACTTGCAAGGTCCAATGACTAGAGCTCGTGCACGACGACTAAATTTAGAGGTGAGCTCGTTCCTATGTTCTTCGCTATATGTTACTTTTGAGAATGGTTTGCTACCTAATGATTATTTTATGATTAGAAACCATGGAGAAGACCAGGAGATGATGGGAGAAGGAGCTGGGAACGTGGAGGACCAGCAAGGGCTTGGAAGCCAAAGTGGAGGCCCAATCAAAACCGATTTCGAGTCTGTTTCGGGGCCCAGGACCAGTCTATACTAAAACAGTCGCCCAGGACGCATACGGACTCGGATTTGAACGTTCTACATATGCACGGAAAGATAAGGAGAAGACCTTTCCAATGCTGCCGGCATCATGTCAAAATTCATCCGGAGTCATCAGGAATCGTCAAAACAAGACAGAGTCCAGAATCTGTGTCGGTGCTGCGTCGCCTATTTTTGGCCTTTGGGCTTTGTATCTAGTTGAGCCCAATTAGGGGCGCGTCTAGAGGGTCTTGCACGACCCTAGGGTCTTTATATACAGCCGCCGCCGCACCATTAGGGTTCGGGTTTTGCTTAGATCAATTCTGTTCATAAACAGTTTCGCCGTTCATCGGTTTGTGAGACCCCAACTTCGAGAGTTTAATCATACATCTGCAATTGTGTTGCAATCTTCGTTGTTCTTGCTTGTGTTCTTGATTCGCAGGCAGGGATCAGCCTTCTCGGCGAGGTCAATCGTCTTTTGGACGGTTGATAACCAGAGGAGACGTCGTGCTGCGATTGCGGGGTTTAGGCTGTTCTGAAGCCGGATCGATTTGTGTGTCGCCTCCGACCAAATCAACTTACCAAGAACCTTTCGGAAGATCGGGAACCCTTGTTCACATCAATATAAATGGATATGTCTGGGTCATTAAGATTATTGTTCAAATCTATGCACTCTGTAGGCAAGGAGCATACAAAATTCTAGGATTCGAGGCCAAAAAAAGACCACACATTTGTCAGGTGCTAAGCCTTATGCTCAGTGTAGCTACAAGAAGGCAATAACTGGAAGTGCACATCTACAGGCTTTCTTGCATGATGATTTACTAATTTGTTATTTTCTTGGCCTCTCAGAGATACCCAGAAAGTGGTGAGGAGCCCAATGATATGGAACTTTGGTTCATAACTCACAGCAAGGATGGGCAATGGAAAGACCAAGAATCCAGGGATGTCTATGTGAGTTCTCATTGAATTTGTACATGACTTACTATAGTCCATGCAAATAGCGAATGCATGCAATTTCTTCTGCAACTAACTCCTCCATCTGTGACTTGTAAATGTTAGGAGAAAGCAAGCAGCCTTATCTCTGAGGCGGAATCAAATTCGGAGGGAAACTTCATCACCTTACAGGAAAAGAGTGAGATTTTCCAGAAGGCATACCAACCCAACTAGAAGGGAGCTGCTAAATGCTGATCGCCTGGAAAAAATTCATGTGGAGGAGCAACTACATCAGGAACACCTAGAGCTCATGGAATCATTTGGTCAGCTACATGAACAAATGACCACATATGAAGCTGAGAGGGAAGCAGAAAAGATAGAACATGCACGACAGATTGATGAGCTGAAAAAGGCAAGGGAGGCTGATTTACAAGCGCTTAGGCATGAGTTCCTATCAATGATGCAAGCAGCACATGGACAGACAACATTTGAGCAGGTACTAGTCAAGCCAGTTTTCGAATGCCTATTTTTCCTTAGGTACTATATCTACTTGTCTGCATGTTTCATAGATTCTCCAACCAACATCTGTCCAGGCAAACAACAATGTCACTGAAGTGGCAGAGGTGGCGGCAGCTGCAACAAACACGAATACTCAAGTAGTTGAGCCAACTACACAACATGAGGTCCCTTCAGATCAGGTTGTTTGTGAATTAACAAGCTTTTAGTGCTATCATCAGATACTAAACAAAATGGCGCCTAATTATTTCCTTCAAACTTTTTTGTTCCCAGGAAAACACTCCAACCAACCCAGTGCAATCTGAAGTCGATGATATATCAACGGCAAATGGCGCTCGGACTAGAAGAAGTACAACTACAAATACGACAGCTGCAAATGACACGGGCAACATTCGTTACTGCAAAACAGCTAAGGGATAATGCTTTAAAGAAATGAAAGCGCGGCAAAAAGACAGGTGGAATTTTGGTTTACTGCCTGCTATTGTTTCCTCCTACTCATAAATTCAGATTACTTTCATGATAAAAATGTTATTCATTCTTTTCAGGTAACTAAGGCAGTTCAAATGGAGGGAACAAGTGATGGGACCATCTTGAAGTCATCCTTTGCTGATCAAGTGATGGGATCATCTGCCTTGCGTTTCTTTGCTCATGATTAACTTATTATCCAGTTCTTGTCAAATTAGCCTACTATATGTGTGTGTTCAAACAATCTGGTGTCGCAAACTTGTAACTATTTCAGTACTACGTGTGTCATGTAATTGTATAATGAATGGTTGAATTAATCTTGTTTTCATGAATGATGAATGCATAATTATGATTGATCCTATATTATATTGTTTTGAAAATTGGTGATACAAATAATTGAACGTGGCATAATAGACAGGTGGCAATAGCTACCAAAATCACACGTGACAAATGAGAATTCATCCTATCGCAACCCAGCTTTTTCGATGTCACAAGGGTCATGGCAATACGAAGTTCCACATGTAGCAACCCACTATTATGGTGGTAATAGAGAAATGAACTTTTGCCTACACAAACATTTACGAAGCAATATAGGTGACCACATCTAATAACCACTAAAGTTTGGTGGCAATATAGTGCTCCACCTATAGCCTCCACACACGTTTGGTGGTAATAGAATGTTGACCTCTAGCAACTAAGCAAATATGGTGGCAATATAGTGCTCCACCTATAGCCTCCACACACGTTTGGTGGTAAAAGATTGTCGACCTCTAGCAACTAAGCAAATCTGGTGGCAATAGCGGACACCATCTATGGCATCAAAATCAACTTCGTGGTAACAGAGATGACCACTTATCGCAACTGAAACACTAAAGTGGCAATAGAGGTGCTTGCTCTATAACAACCGAAACCAGAGTGTAGCAATAAAATCATTTGCAACACACGAATTTACACATTGCAACGCGATGGGTACGATGCAATTGAATCTCTGGCAACATCATGTGTGTCGCCATAGGATAATCTGCAACCAACACGAACGCGCCTTTAGATGCTAGTTGCAATGTTGCATTGTGTTGTAATATAAAAATAGTTGCAACCAACAAAAGACATTCATGGTTGAAGGCTAATACCACTTGACCTATTGCAGCAATGTTTTACGAAACTGTTTGGGAGTAATTGCGGCTATTGGATCCTAAAAGGGCATATTGCAACATATTTCCTGCGTTGTAATAGGGGGAAAATCTAGTAGTGATCTTTTGTGAAGTCAATAGCCTTTCTTTCCTTAATGAGCTTTCTGATCTCACTTAGCTTCTCATCATCTAACTGTCCCTTGTGGATTTCCTCTTTTAGAGTGGGTTCCACTTCCATTGCAATGGTCTCTAGCTCATTCACAAATCCAAGGTTCAGTTGCTCAACTCCTTGCATATCTCTGGTGGTAACTCCTCTAGCTGGTGGCAATAGGTCTTTCTACTCAAGGCATCTGTAACGACATTTGCCTTCCCTAGATGATAGTTGATACCCACATCATAGTCTTTGATAACCTTTATCCAACGCCGTTGTCTTAGGTTAAGCTCAGTTTGAGTGAATATGTACTTGAGACTCTTGTGATCCGAATAGATCTCACATCGATGACTAAGAATATAGTGCCACCAAATCTTTAGAGCATGTACCACAGCTGCCAATTCCAAATAATGTGTTGGGTACTTCACTTCATGCTTCTGTCATTTCCTAGAGGCATATGGTACAACATTTCCTTCCTGCATGAGCACACATCCAAGACCTTGGTTTGAGGCATCACAGTATATATTAAAACTCTTACTGATGTTTGGTAGGATCAAAACTGGGGCTGACATCAATCTTTTCTTCAATTCTTCAAAGCTGGCTTGACAGCACGGACTCCACTCAAAACTCTTTTCCTTCCCTACCAACGTTGTCATTGGCTTTGCTATATTGAAGAAATCCTTTATGAATTGCCAATAGTACCCGGCTAATCCAAGGAAACTTTTAATCTCCTTTACAGTCTAAGGTGGTTGCCAATCTAGAACATCCTTCACCTTGCCTGGATCGACTGACACTCCTCTAGCGGAGATGACATGACCGAGAAGTGGTACTTCCTTCAACCAGAATTCAACTTGCTCAACTTATCATACAACTTGTGCTCATGTAGCTTCTCTAGGACTAGCCTCAAATATTCCTCGTGCTCTTCTTCATTCTTTGAAAACACAAAGATTTCGTCAATGAAAACCACAACAAACTTATCCAAGTACTCCATAAACACCTTGTTCATGAGGTACATGAAGTAGGTCGGTGCATTGGTCAATCCAAATGACATCATTGTATAATCATATAACCCATATCTTGTTCGAACAGTCGTCTTGGGTATGTCTGATGGTCTGATCTTCAATTAGTGGTACCCAAATCGTAGATCAATCTTGGAGAAGACACAAGCTCCTTTTATCCGATCAAACAAATCTTCAATCCATGGTAATGGAATTGATGGTCACCTTATTAAGAGAATTTCCACACACATCCTCTAGGTCTTATCCTTCTTCTCAACAAATAGTACTGGAGCTCCCCAAGCTGAGGAACTAGGGCGAATGAAACCTTTCTCTAGCATCTCTTGTAATTGCTTCTTGAGCTCTACCAACTCATTAATTGGCATCCTATAGGGCCTCTTAGATATAGGTGCAGTCCCAGGTATTAAGTTGATAACAAACTCTATGTCACGGTCAGGCGGCATACCTAGAAGTTCTTCTAGGAATACATCAGGGAAATCACAAACCACTCGTATCTCTTCTATGAGGGTGCCCATGGCTTGATTCAGTACGACTTCCTTGACTGTGAAGGCCTTGGTACCTTCTGCACTAGTCAACTATACTGCCCGCTTGGCGCATTGTATCACTCCATTATACTTGTGTAGCCAATCCATTCCAAGTATAATGTCTATTCCCTTTGAGTCTAGTATTATGAGATTAGTTGAGAAGTCTACCCCCCTTATTTTAAGGGTAACCTTCGGGCATATTTGATTAGTTCTCATTTCTCCACCTGGAGAACTAACTAGCATGGTATGCTTCATAATAGCAATTGGCAGATTGTACTTTGCAACATAGGCTGATGTTATGAATGAATGTGATGCTCCCGAATCAAACAAAATGGTTGCAGGTTGAGAGTTAGCTAAGAACATACCGAGCACCACATCTGCAGCTTGTTCAGCCTCCTCAGTAGTGACATGGTTGACGCAACCTCGAGCATAATACTGTTGTCCTTGTTTGCCTTGTAGCATGTTGGTTGGGTTCTGAGATGGGGCTTGCCTTGGTGCCTTGTTCCGCTGGGGACACTGATGCATGAATTGACCTTCCTGTCCACATTGATAACAACCTCGCTTCAGACCACTAGTGTTTCCAAAGGTATTGCGATTCTGGTTTTGTGGAGCTGTTAGGGCTGCGGGGCGGGGTGCCTACTGATAGGTGGGGCGAGGTGCCTGCTAGTGGTTCGGGCGAGTTGCCTGATAGTTGGGGCGTGGAGCTTGCATGGGGGCCTAACGGTGTTAGGAGCTCTATAGTGTGGGTTTGGTGATGGCATCATGCGGGGGCGAGTGTTACTACCAGATGACTGTTGGAATGGCATCTTCTTCTTGCCATATCTTTCAATCTCATTACATTTGTTCTCCACAACAATGGCCTTGTCCACCAGTTTCTGGAAGTTCACATAGTCATTGTTTAGCAGCTAGAACTGGATATCATTTTGTAGTCCCATCATGAACATATACTGCTTCTTCTTATCGGTGCTCACATCCTCAGGAGCATACCTAGATAGCTGAATGAATCTATTCAGGTTCTCACTCACTGACATGCTTCCCTGCCTCAGGTCTTGAAATTCTTGCCTTTTTAGCATATTGATGCCCGTAGGGACATAGTGAGAACAAAAGCTAGCCTTGAACTCATTCCAAGTGATGGACTCCACATCACCATGGGCATTGCAATAGGCTTCCCACCAGTCTATGGCTACACCAAACAATTGATGAGCTGCAAAGAGGACCTTCTTTCGATCATTGCATTGGGCGATCATCAACTTCTTCTCTATTGCCTTAAGCCAATCATCAGCCTCCATAGGATTCTTGGACTAGGAGAAGATAGGTGGCCTAATCCTTAGGAACTCTCCCAATCTATTCTGGGGTGGAGGTGGTGGGGCGTTGTAATTCTGCTGTATGGCGCCCAAGGTCTGGATCACCATCTGTATGAGCTGTGATGTGAACAAGGGTTCCCGATCTTCCGAAAGGTTCTTGGTAAGTTGATTTGGTCGGAGACGACACACAAATTGATCCGGCTTCAGAACAGCACGTTCTAAACCCCGCAATCGCAGCACGACGTCTCCTCTGGTTATCAACCGTCCAAAAGACGATTGACCTCGCCGAGAAGGCTAATCCCTGCCTGCGAATCAAGAACACAAGCAAGAACAACGAAGAATGCAACACAATTGCAGATGTATGATTAAACTCTCGAAGTTGGGGTCTCACAAACCGATGAACGGCGAAACTGTTTATGAACAGAATTGATCTAAGCAAAACCCGAACCCTAATGGTGCGGCGGCGGCTGTATATAAAGACCCTAGGGTCGTGCAAGACCCTGTGGACGCGCCCCTAATTGGGCTCAACTAGATACAAAGCCCAAAGGCCAAAAATAGGCGACGCAGCACCGACACAGATTCTGGACTCTGTCTTGTTTTGACGATTCCCGATGACTCCGGATGAATTTTGACATGAGGCCGGCGGCATTGGAAAGTTCTTCTGCTTATCTTTCCGTGCATATGTAGAACGTCCAAATCCGAGTCCGTATGCGTCCTGGGCGACTGTTTTAGTACAGACTGGTCCTGGACCCCGAAACAGACTCGAAGTCGGTTTTGATTGGGCCTCCACTTTGGCTTCCAAGCCCTTGCTGGTCCTCCACGTTCCCAGCTCCTTCTCCCATCATCTCCTGGTCTTCTCCATGGTTTCTAATCATAAAATAATCATTAAGTAGCAAACCATTCTCAAAAGTAACATATAGCGAAGAACGTAGGAACGAGCTCACCTCTAAATTTAGTCGTCGTGCACGCGCTCTAGTCATTGGACCTTGCAAGTCCAGATTTGGAGGAGTGTTGTGTGTATCCATAGGAGTGATGTCCTCATCATCCTCCCCCTCTTGAAGTGGAGTCGTCCTCGACTCGAGCTCATCCTCTTCTCCCAAGTATGGTTTCAAATCTGAAATGTTAAAAGTAGGACTAACCCCGAACTCGGGAGGCAACTCAAGTTTGTATGCATTATCATTAATCTTCTCTATTATTTTGAATGGACCATCAGCTCTAGGCATTAGTTTGGACTTTCTCAATTCTGGAAATCTATTCTTCCTTAAGTGTAACCACAATAAATCTCCTACATCAAGCTTTACTTCCTTTGTACCCTTACTGCCAGCAATTTTATACTTTTCATTCATCTTTTCAATGCTAAGTCTAGTGGTCTCATGCATTTGCAAAATAAATTCAGCACGCTCCTTAGCATCAACATGAACTCTCTCATTAATAGGTAGAGGAAGTATATCCAGTGGAGTACGGGGATCAAAACCATACACTACCTTGAATGGACTTACCTTGGTAGTAGAATGTGTTGCCCGATTATAAGCAAACTCAACATGAGGTAAGCATTCTTCCCATTGCTTCAAATTTTTCTTCAAAATAGCTCGCAACATAGTACCCAAAGTGCGGTTCACAACCTCAGTTTGTCCATCAGTTTGTGGATGACAAGTTGTAGAAAATAACAACTTTGTACCCAACTTATTCCAAAGCGTGCGCCAAAAATGACTCAAGAATTTTGCATCACGATCTGAAACAATAGTAGAAGGCATACCATGCAAACGTATAATTTCTTTGAAAGAAAGATCAGCAATGTAACTAGCATCATCAGTTTTATGACATGGTATAAAGTGTGCCATCTTGGAAAAACGATCCACAACAACAAAAATGCTATCGCTCCCCCTCTTAGTCCTAGGCAGTCCTAAAATAAAGTCCATAGAAATATCCGCCCAAGGAATAGAAGGAACAGGAAGTGGCATGTATAAACCATGTGGATTCAATCGAGACTTAGCTTTTTGACATGTAGTGCAGCGAGCAACAAAACGCTCAACATCTTTCCTCATCCTTGGCCAAAAGAAGTGTGTGGCCAAAATATCCTCTGTCTTCTTAGCACCAAAATGACCCATCAATCCACCTCCATGCGCCTCCTGCAACAACAAAAGACGAACGGAACCAACTGGAATGCATAGGCGGTTAGCTCTAAACAAGAATCCATCATTCAACACAAATTTGTGCCAAGCACGACCTTCTTTACAGTGCAGCAATACATCTTTAAAATCAACATCAGCAACATATTGTTCTTTGACTGCCTCAAGTCCAAAAATTCTACAATCAAGTTGAGACAACAAAGTATATCGCCTAGATAAAGCATCAGCAATCACATTATCCTTCCCTTTCTTATGTTTAATAATATAAGGAAAAGACTCAATAAACTCAACCCATTTAGCATGTCTACGGTTCAAATTGCATTGAGAACGAATATACTTAAGTGATTCATGATCAGAATGAATAACAAATTCTTTGGGCAACAAATAATGACGCCACGTCTCTAAAGAACGTACAAGTGCATATAGTTCCTTATTATACGTGGAATAATTCAAAACAGGCCCAGTAATTTTCTCACTAAAGTATGCAACAGGTTTACCATCTTGCATCAAAACACCACCAATGCCTATACCACTAGCATCACATTCAAGCTCAAAAGTCTTATCAAAATTGGGTAACTGCAGCAATGGTGCATGTGTAAGTTTGTCCTTCAAAGCATCAAAAGACTCATGATGTACCTTACCAAAATGGAAGTCAACGCCCTTCTTTGTCAACTCATGCAATGGTGCAGCAATGGTGCTGAAATCTTTGACAAAGCGGCGGTAGAAACCTGCAAGACCAAGAAAACTCCTCACCTGTGTGATAGTTTTTGGTACAGGCCAGCTCTTTATGGCTTCAATCTTCGCCTCATCCACCTCAATTCCCTGTGGAGTCACAACATAGCCAAGAAAAGAGACTCGATCCGTGCAAAAGGTGCACTTCTCAAGGTTACCAAATAAACGTGCAACTCGCAAAGCATCAAAAACAGCACGCAAATGAATCATATGATCATTCATGGATTTGCTATAAATCAAGATATCATCAAAGTAAACAACCACAAATTTGCCAATAAAAGGTCTTAAAACCTCATTCATCAAACGCATGAAAGTACTGGGTGCATTAGTTAACCCAAAAGGCATTACTAACCACTCATACAACCCGAATTTGGTTTTGAAAGCTGTTTTCCATTCATCTCCAAGTTTCATTCTAATTTGATGGTAGCCACTACGCAAATCAATTTTAGTGAAAATTATAGCACCACATAACTTATCAAGCATGTCGTCTAGCCTAGGAATAGGATGACGATACCTAATAGTAATGTTATTAATGGCTCTACAATCTACACACATACGCCAAGAACCATCTTTCTTAGGAACCAAAAGTACAGGAACAGCACAAGGACTAAGTGATTGACGAACATACCCACGATCCAAAAGGTCTTGGACTTGTCGTTGTATCTCCTTAGTCTCCTCAGGGTTGGTCCTATAAGCAGCACGGTTTGGCAAAGTGGCACCAGGAATGAAATCAATTTGATGCTCAATCCCTCTCAAAGGTGGCAATCCCGGGGGTATCTCAGCTGGGAAAACATCCTCATACTCCTGCAAAAGGTTAGTGACAGCAGGAGGCAAAGCACTAGAAGCAATCTCACCAAGCAAAAACAAGGCTTGTTTGCATATCAAAGCATAGCAAATATCATCAGTAGAAATTTCAGCAAGCTTAGATTTTGTGGCAAGACATGAACGACCTTGTAATTTAATTGCAGCACCCTTAGAACTTGAAGAATCATTAACATTACTTGGTGTAGAAGCAGAATTAACAGGTTGCTGAATTTCAGGGCTTTTATTTTTCAAACTAGCAGCTCGTTCTAAATCAGCTTGTACAATTTCAGCAGGGGTCATTGGTAACAAAGTAATTTTAGTTCCTTTATGCATAAAAGTGTACTTATTACTTTTACCATGGTGTACAGCATCATTATCAAATTCCCAAGGTCTACCCAATAAAATTGAACAAGCTTGCATGGGTACAACATCACAATCAACATAATCCACATAGGAACCAATGGAAAAAGGAACTCTGCAAGTTTGTGTTACCTTAGCTTTTTCAGAGTCATTTAACCACTGAATGTAGTATGGATGTGGATGTGGGCGTGTGGTCAAATCAAGCTTCTTAACCACATCAGAACTCACCAAATTGTTGCAGCTTCCTCCATCAATGATGACACGTGCCCGACGGTTCTTGATGACGAAGAAAATCTGGAACAAGTTATGTCGCTGCATCATCTCGGGCTGCTGGATTTGTGTGCTAAGCACACGCTGCACAATAATATTCATGTAGCCCGTGGTATCTCCGCCTCCAAGGACGAGGTCACCGCTGGTGGCAGCGACATCCTCCTCCTCATCCTCCACATCGGAGGTGCTCATGTAACCGCCATCATCTGTCGCCACATATGCGCGCCTACTTGGGCAATCTTTCTGCACATGGCCAAGACCATGGCATCGGTGGCACTGAATCCCTGTAGTGCGTCCCGTCGAAGCAACAGAGGAGGCACTACTAACCGGTACCTGCACAGAATTTTTACCTGAGCGCGTAGAAGGGGCAGGGGCTGATCTTGGTGCTGCAGAAACAACACTAGCTGGTGGGGGCGGCCGGAAAGATGGCTTGGGCAGCCCCGAAGTCCCCGTCTGCCGTGGTGGGTAGAAATTCCTGGACTTGCTGTACTCCTCAAAAGCCTGGAAAAGTCCCTGTGATTCTTTCTCTGCAAGCATAGCATACTGGAAACACTGGTTGAGGGTATAAAATTCTTTATAATCAAGGATGTCCTGAATTTCTTTTCTCAAACCAGAATAAAAGCGGCAAATCTGATCCTCTACTTTTTCAACCACAGCACAACGAATCAAACCCTTCTGAAGCTCACTAAAATACTCCTGAACAGTTTTATCTCCTTGATCTAAACGCTACAGTTTATTACGAATTTCTCTATAAAAAGAAGGAGGAACAAAACGATCACGCATTTCTACCTTAAGTTCTTCCCAAGTAGTAGGCAAATCGGTTTCAGCAGCTAGACCACTCCACCAAACAATAGCAAAGTCCTTAAACTCACTAGTGGCTTGTCTAACTCTATGTTGTTCAGGAACAAGGTGGGCATTAAATTTTTGTTCTACCGTCATTTCCCAATCGAGGTAAGCATCACCATCGTACTGACCCGAAAACGAAGGAATTGAAAACTTAATTTTAGCATACGGATCATCTGGAGCATAGTTACCTTGTGTGCGACGGTTGTGGTTGTGGAAACCACCCATACCTTGAGGGTTATGTTGCAAACGGCGTCGTAACCTTGCGGTCCTTGTAGCTGACCTATCGACGGTGCCATCAGCCTTATACACCGTTGCTTCATCATGATCGTCTTCAACGTCGTTGTTGGTGTCGTTGTTGGTGTTGGTGTTGTTGTTGTTGTTGTTGTTGTTGGTCTTGTGAGCGGTCTCCAATTCGACAACCTGATCGGTTAGCTTAGAGACTCTCTTATCCAACCGCTCAGTGCTTTCTCCCAGGTGAAGCTTGGTGACGGCGTCGGTGACGGCCCTGGTGATCGTCTCTGCCAAATCACTCTGAACCGCCTGCAAAGCCTTCTGTAACTGATTTTGGCTCACGCACTCATCCAATTTGGAGGGTGAAGCACCCTCCCCATCCCTTCCTGACATCAGAAACACCAAAACAGGAAACAAAAAGTGAAGGTTATCCCTACAAAACTATTAAGCAGTGGTGCCTCTCAACACAGCAAAAGTAAGCTTCTTGCAAAGCTCTTACAAAGTTCTGAAAACAACAAAGCGAAGGATACCAGGGAGAAGTGTTCCACGATTGCAAGGGTTACCAAATAACCTATGTGCTGTCCAGAAGAAGTATGTAGAGCTAGGAAGGCCAAATATATATATATATGAGTGGCACACAAATCAAAAACAGATAGTAAAGCTGAATAAGTGCCCAAATAACTTGTCCCTAGTTGCTGGTCTAACTATGTCCTAGAACAGTAGTGATAGCAAAGAAGAAACAACGAGACAAAGGGACACAGTCGATAACAGGGGGCTTAGTGTAAAACAGCCAAACTCAGAAATTCCAGGGGGCTAGATGGAGCACTAGTAGGAATCCCAAATTTCTTTTTTTGTTATTTTATTTTTTTGATATTTTTTTCCAACTCACTAGCAAACAGGAAGAAACCACAAAAAATTTCAGCTCAAACCGAGATAGGACGTGGCCTACAGAAAATCTTGAAGTTTCAGAAAACGTCGGGTTTCAACTTGAATGAATTTTTTCTTTATATTCCCGATTTTTTTTGAATTTTTTGACGAGGGCACACAGTGTGGGTATGCTCAACTTTTTGTCAAGAATCTCCTGTAAAAATTTCAGCCAAAACGGACAACCGAGCGAAAAGTTATGCCTGTTTTACCGAAGGGGTGTCGGAATCGGTTATGAAGAACCCGGGGGTTTGAGTGAAATCCGAGTCGGGCCTGGGGTCGGGTAGGGATTTTTTTGGCGAGGTGGATGCAGCGGAAAGTGGAATTTATGAAAATTGGTCCGAGGTGGTGAGGGTAGGTTTAGGGTGGGATTAGGGTGGGCGTGTTGATCAATCAACCCTAGCACACAAAGCCGACAAAACCGAGGATGGTGAAGGGTATGGCGGCTAGGGTTGCAAGAGAAACACTACTGACGACAAAAACACAAACTAAACCAGCGACTAAACAAGAACTAGGGCACAAACTCAACACTACGGACTCTGAAATTGAAATATGCAAAGGCTAAACACGTGGTTATGGGCGGGGGAAATTTTTTTTTTGGTATTTTCAGTGGACGATAGGAAGAACACGAAAACAAAACTAAAGGGTAGTGTGAACCTGACGGTGCACCTAAAGCTCTGATAACCACTTGATGTGAACAAGGGTTCCCGATCTTCCGAAAGGTTCTTGGTAAGTTGATTTGGTCGGAGGCGACACACAAATCGATCCGGCTTCAGAACAGCACGTTCTAAACCCCGCAATCACAGCACGACGTCTCCTCTGGTTATCAACCGTCCAAAAGACGATTGACCTCGCCAAGAAGGCTAATCCCTGCCTGTGAATCAAGAACACAAGCAAGAACAACGAAGAATGCAACACAATTGCAGATGTATGATTAAACTCTCGAAGTTGGGGTCTCACATACCGATGAACGGTGAAATTGTTTATGAACAGAATTGATCTAAGCAAAACCCGAACCCTAATGGTGCAGCGGCGGCTGTATATAAAGACCCTAGGGTCGTGCAAGACCCTCTGGACGCGCCCCTAATTGGGCTCAACTAGATACAAAGCCCAAAGGCCAAAAATAGGCGACGCAGCACCGACACAAATTCTGGACTCTGTCTTGTTTTGACGATTCCCGATGACTCCGGATGAATTTTGACATGAGGCTGGCGGCATTGGAAAGGTCTTCTCCTTATCTTTCCTTTCATATGTAGAACGTCCAAATCCGAGTCCGTATGCGTCCTGGGCGACTGTTTTAGTACAGACTGGTCCTGGGCCCTGAAACAGACTCGAAGTCGGTTTTGATTGGGCCTCCACTTTGGCTTCCAAGCCCTTGCTGGTCCTCCACGTTCCCAGCTCCTTCTCCCATCATCTCCTGGTCTTCTCCATGGTTTCTAATCATAAAATAATCATTAGGTAGCAAACCATTCTCAAAAGTAACATATAGCAAAGAACGTAGGAACGAGCTCACCTCTAAATTTAGTCGTCGTGCACGCGCTCTAGTCATTGGACCTTGCAAGTCCAGATTTGGAGGAGTGTTGTGTGTATCCATAGGAGTGATGTCCTCCTCAAGCTGAGTCTGCATGGCTAGGAGTTGCTGAAGGTTCAAGGCATTGTTGTTGTCCTTGTTGTTCTGCTCATTAGGATCAGCGTTTCCCCTAGTGCGAACCATCTGAGAGAGAATGAGAGGTGGAAGTGGTGTAAGACAAGGTGTGATAATAAATTAAAAGAAGAATTAGGAAGAAACACCAAACTATATGCATCAAGGAATGGTAAGTAAAATGATAGTTCAATAAATAGGCAATAAAAAAGATGAGGTTGTGGACAAGGTGCCAAAGCATCCCACAACTCACATGAAGCACGAACAAACCAAACCAAGAAAAAGAGTTCATTACATCACACCGTGAAAGCAAATCGATCTAAGTGTTTGATTATTACAACTTTATTTATAGGGACAAGGTAGTCTCCGAGGCATGGTAGTTGGCTTCGTCGGAGACAGAAGAAAGAGAGCTTGCATGCTTTGGGGACGTGGCACTCCAAGTACGGATGCCCGAGGAGTAGAGATCACTCTCCTCTCCCATTTTGATCCGCTGTTTGCACCATAGATAAGTCTTAGCATTACGCAACCTCTTCCGAAGAGCATGGTTCTCCATAGTGTGGCTTAGATTCATAACAACTTCTTGGGTCTTTTCCATCTCACTAGTGCTCACATACCGTCCTGTAGGAGCAACAGTGTACTTCCCCGTGCCTGGCTTCTGAAGGGACATGGGCGAAACTTGTCTTTGCTATTCCATGGCGGTGAGTGAGGCAGAAGCTAGTGAGAGCCTTCCAAGTAGCGTCATCCACTGCGGCTCCACGAGTATCCCTATGAGTGGAGCCACGGTGAGTAGCTATGACTCGGTCACCGTCGTAGATGTTGACTTCTGCTATCCACTCTTCACAGAAAGGGCGATCCACCTTCTTAAGGAAGTACTATGTTCTGTTGGTGACGCCGATCCTCTCAAGTAGATCTTGCAGGTCTTGGAGAAGGTCTCGCCCTCTTGTCCAAAAGAGTGGTACTTCTCAGCCTGACGAACAACGGGGTCCTTGTCTTCCTCCTCTGAGTCATCTTCATCACTATCTTCAGGATCTTCAGGGTCCAAAGGTTCTTCAGGGTCTTTTTCCTCTTGGGGCTCCTCAGGATCTTCTTCTTGCTCATCCTCTTCGGGTTCCTCTGGATCTTCTTCCTCCATGGGCTCTTCCTACAGCACCTCTAGAAGCTCCTCATCAGTCAGTGGGGCCTCCTCATGTTTTGGCTGACTTACCTCCTCACTTGCCTCCTTTCGAACACACCTAGGGGCAAGGCCTCCAAAGTGAACACCAGACGTAGCCTTACGAGCGATCTTCTTGGTACGGGCCATCTACATTTTTGAAACAACAAGGCATCAATAAGCAATGTTTAAAAAGAAATCTGAAAAATAAACACAATGTAATAGCGAGTGGGGGAAAAGATAGTTATTGGGGTGAGTAAACATGGTATGGCAAGGGTGAGTATGTGTTGTACTCAGCAAGTGGGGGAAAATATGACATGGGGCTATAGACAAGAAAGGCTTATTGGGGTTTATTGTGTGAGCTTTTAATTAACCTAAGCATCCTATATTACTATGTGGGGTCATCCCGACTATCAATCCACAGGGTCCTATCCAAGCCAAGTCCAAACCCATCCACCAAGCCCAACCATTCCATCCCATAACCAACTAATCTTGTTAGTTTTCCAGGCCGCTCATGACCGTGAGCATGGCTGTCATGATAGTTTGATATTCTATAGAGTTTGTACCACTTTACCCACAAGTCATGATTCCCTTTGTGCCCATGGATGCGACCCACATTACACACTTCCTTTGGTGTGTGGCAGGGTTTCACTACGAGGCTTTTCCAAAGGGTCTCCCAGTACATGCTAGCCACTAAGGTTCCACTCCCGTCCATAAGTGATAGCCCATCAACAAGCAGCTCATCACCCCAGGAGCCCCCTCTTAAGCCTTTCGGATACAAGGACAGTCCTCTTGACTTCCATTCCCTGCTCCACCAAATGCTACACCAACACTGGGAGAAGACCTGATTACTAGGCCAAGCCTTACCCATATCGATCTTGTGATGGCACTATTTTGCTGGGTTATCCCTCCAAGAACCGGTTTCTCGGATCTACAACAAGCAAACGACCACCCAACATGTGCCAACGGCACCACATCCATTCCATCCAGCTTGTTGAGATCCCTAAGTCCGTGTTGCTAAAATAATTACCAAATTATTCCCAATATGACATTGTTCATTAGTCAAGATTAATTGAACACTACATCCCAATAAGCAACTAAGCATGTCTACACATAGCTAAGTAAACCTCTTGTTCAAGGCGACAAGGACAAGATAAAACAATACTAGTAAACCTTATAATAGGTACCCATTCATTTAACACAATCATGCAATTCTAAATTAAACATTTGTATTAGAAACAAAATGCATCAAGGAAACTTGCCTTCTTCCTATGTGGGTTGCTGCTCAAACACTTCAAACTCTTGGTCTTGAAGGTCCTCGTATGATGGTCCTTGCGTGTATACGTATTTATGCATAGCAATGCTGACCCAACCAATTGCATACACAAATCAATACACAGTCATGCAACAGTAGAAAAACAATATGCAAATTCCATGAATGCATAGGTTATATTTTGGCGCAAGAATCACCTAATTTGGAGTTATGAGTAAAAAGTTATGCCTAGTTGAAGTTCAAGGATCAAAACAGTAAAAACAGGCTAATTTGGAGGTTTAAAATGTAATTTCAGAACACTATAGGGACTACACTGCAAAAAAACAGGGTCTAAATAACATATAATAAAATACAGGGACTAAAATATAATTTTGGTGAAGTCTAGGGGTTAAATTGTAAAAAGGTAGGACCTAAAAAATAATTAAAAATAAGTCTAGGGGTGTTTTTATAAAGCTACAAGGCCAAAATAATAATTTTAATAAAGTATAGGGGTGTTTCTATTATAAAATATAGTGCTAAAATAATTTTATGAAGTTCAGGGGCTTAACTATAATTTTTTAAAGCTTTTATACAAAACAGGGGCATAAATATAATTTAAACTAAGTGTAGGGGCCTAAATGCAAAATCCTAACATTATCTAGGAATTAATTGAATTAATCTAAAACTAAAAAGGCCGTGGATCGGGTCTATGGTTCTGTGGACCCATGGTCCACTGGTCTACGGTGGACCGATTACATACCCCGAAGCGCGTTAGATCGAGATCTAACGGCCAGAAATAGAGGCTGGGGAGGGGCTGCCAGCGGCGACCACTCCATGCGGCGGCGCATGCGCAGGTCTCGCCGGAGTTGACCGGATTGGCGCTCCGGTGGCCGGGGTTCGTCCGGGAGGGGTTCAAAAGAGGGAGGGGGACATGGAGAGCTCACCAGAGGGGTCGCGCACGGGAGTTGGAGGCCGGGGAGGAGCTCACGATGGTGATCGATGGATCGGGGTCATTGGCGATGGCGAGGAGTGGTCCAACGATGTCGGCGAGTGTCGAGGAGCGGCTCCGGCGTCTCCTGGTTCACCTGCGAAGCGCGATGGTCGGTCAAGGTGACGAAGAAGAGGGCACAATGCAATTAAACTCTACATGGACAATGACATGCTATGCAAATGCAATAAGTAAATTAATTACTTCAGAAAATAGTTTGTCCTAGGCTATTTAACTATATGCTTAATGTGAAAAATTGGCATTTTTAGAAATTGCAAAAAGTAAGGTGTTACATGTTTACACTGATCATGCTACCTTGAAATACGTGCTCACTAAGAAAGATGCTAAACCTAGGCTAATTAGATGGATTCTCTTATTCCAAGAACCAAGAATTTGACCTTGAAAGAAAAGATAAGAAAGGAGTAGAGAATTCTGTAGCAGATCATTTGTTGCGAATCACTAACGTGGAGGAGCTGCCGATAAATGATTTCCTACGAGACGACATGCTGCTAAAGGTGACCGACAACAACCCCTGGTTGCAGGGTATGTACCGCCAGGGGAGAATAAAAAGAAACTAATCTATAAGAGTCAGAGGCACCTATGGGAAGACCCGTACCTATACAGAGTATGTGCAGATGGGTTGCTAAAACGATGCGTCCCTACAATCGAAGGCGCCAAGATCATAGAAAAGTGCCATTCAGCTCCTTACGGAGGACGCTACGGTGTGTTCCGTACTCAATCAAAAATCTGGCAGAGTGGATTCTCTTGCCGTATAATGTATGAAAATATAAAAGAGTTCATTCGCAAATGCTAGAGATGCCAGAAACATGGAGGGATCACTTCTCGCAATGTCATGCCCGTTACCTACAATCTTCAAGTGGAACTTTTTGATGTATGGGGCGTTGACTACATGGGACCTTTTCCAAAGTCATATGATTGTGAGTACATCTTGGTGGCCGTTGATTGTGTATCAAGATGGGTAGAAGCTATACCATGTTTAGCAGTAGATGCAAAGAATGTCAGAAGGATGTTCCACGAGATAAAATTCCCTCGTTTTGGAACACCTCATATGGTCATAAGTGACAGAGGATCTCACTTCATTAATAAGACCTTCCATTATATCCTAAGAGAACTTGGTGTGAACCACAACATAGTCACTCCATACCATCCTCAACCCAGTGGACAAGCAGAAAATTCAAATAAGCAAATCAAGAATATCCTCTTAAAGATTGTACTAGAAATAGGGACAGGATGGAAGAACAAGCTACCTGAAGCACTTGGGCATACCGGATAGCATACAAGACACCCATCGTCATGTCACCATTCCAACTTGTATATGGCAAAACTTGACATTTGCCTGTTAAGATGGAACATCGAGCACACTGGGCCATCAGAAAGTGGAATATGGATCTCTAGAAATCTGGGATCCAAAGGAAGATATAGATATCAGAGCTAGAGGAATGGAGGGACAAAGCCTATCAGAGTGCCAAGATCTATAAGGAGAAGACCAAAAGATGGCATGACAAGAGAATTCAGCCTAAGGAGTCTAAGGCAAGAGATAAGGTGCTACTCTTCAGTTCAAGGGTGAAGTTATTTGGCATGGAAAGCTAAAGAGTAAGTGGGATGGACCATACACCGTCATCAGCACATCCTTTCATGGAGCAATCACGCTGCAAGATGACACAGGTAACCTTTTTAAGGTAAATGGCCATCGCCTTATGCTTTTATATTCTAATGAAAATTTAGATAAGGATATAGAAGTGGTCAATCTAATTGACTTAAATATACTCTACTAGCCTTTTTTGATATTTTTACTAGAACCAATAGGCCAAACCCATATCCGCACCTCATCCCCTACTGGCCCAGCTCACCCGAGACACAGGGGGATGTTGATGGTCATTTAATTCCATTTCCGGCCATCAACCAAAGTGGCAAAGAAACACAACGTCAACCAATCGGAGTTCGCTAACGGGGATTCCCAGGGATCAACTGGCCCACTTGTAGCACCAAACCAACATAAAGCTGGCCTAAGCCATGGAGAAGCAAGCGGGACCCACCTGGTAGGGCTCCTGAGGAAGCAGGACCCCAGTGGGACCACCCTGTATTTGGCCGAACAAGGGTGTTCGGTGTTGGTTGTATCTACGCACCCACTTATATACCGCAAGAGGATGGTGTACGATTGTAGCACTTTTTTCCCTTGAATTGAGTATTCATAGGTTTATCAAATCCACTAGGACCTTAGGGATTTATTAAACAAAGTTAACAGTAAAAGATCTAATCAAGGCTACTGTCAAGGTCATGTTGCATGAGGGGGAGACTGGCCAGCGCAAAGGTGCGCCAGACAGTAAATCTGTCATTGCGCCAATCGGCGCAGGGATTGAGCCGATCGGCACGCTGGTGAAACTAAGCCAAAGCTGTTGTGCCGATCGGTGCAGGGGTTGAGCCAATCGGCACGCTGGTGAATCTGTGGTTGCGCCGATCAGCACAGGGGTTGAGCCGATCGGCACACTGGTGAATCTAAGCCAAAGTGCACCAGATCTAGTAAACCTATGCTGATTAGTGAGTAGCCAGATATCTACTAGTGAGATCGTAACCAGAAAGTCTAATTCAATAGCATCATAATGGGTAATTATATGGATCAATGAAAACCTATAATGAGTAAGATCACCCTGCTTTCCGAGCGACTCCCTATTTCATCGCTGCGGGGAGGAAACCCTTAATCGCGCGAGTATCTTACCCTACTCAACTATCTAATAGTGCTGCGCAGGCTTAGTGCTGTCACCGCTAAACCATACTACTAGCATCATCAAGCAACCATAATCAATACAATGTCCGAATACTATCTTAATCACCACGATTACGATAATATCTACAAACTTAGCCTAGAACTAAGCAGTTGGAATAAGCACATGCATGATTATAGAATCAAGATAGACAAATCACTAAAACCATCATCAACATATTTAATCATCCTTGAGATACATAGAGTAAGATTCATCCCCGTCAAGATGGCCTACCTTGACGGATCAACTCTTGACTCCAATGGTTCTTGAAACTCAACTAGAGATCTATACTAACGGGGCAAGCCCCGGTGGCTCTAACTCACGGATCTGGTGTCCCTCTGTCAACCCCCTTTTTTGTGGCGAGGGTTTACAAGTATTTATATGGGTTCTACTCGTAAAGGACTCGGTTTCTAGCGAATAAGGCGGTTTGCGCCGATCGGCGCAGGATTGCGCCGATCGGCGCAAGCCGTGTCTTCTCTGATTTCTTCCCTAAGTCGGTTCCATTGTTTTCCACAGTTGCCATGTGGGCCTTATCCTTCGAGATAAAGTCTTGTACTGCACGTTAAGATCTTGGAGTTCCATAATTCTTCTTAGACAAATATTTTCAAGTGTCTTGCATAGATAAACTTCCATAAACATGTGAAAATGGCCTCGGTCACTTCTGTGGGTCAAAACACCCTTACGCCGATTGGCTCATGGGCTGCGCCGATCGACGCACTGGGCTTCTTCAATGCTTTTTGTCGGTTCTGGACTTCTGTCCTCTCCATCATCGTATTAATCACCAATTTTACCTATTTCTGCAATAAAGCTCCAAAACAACGCATATACAAATATATAGGCAATATCACAGGTAAATGGCCTAAATTGGTATCAATTATGCTGTAATTGGGGTAATATTCACATATAAAAGGGGCACTTGGGAAGTGCCAACAGTTCCCCCACACTTAAACCTTTGCTTGTCCCGAGTAAAGCAAAAGAAAGAAAAATTGAAAAACATACTCTTTCTATCATAAAAGATATCTCAAATCAATAAATGCTGAGCATTGTTCTATTGTGGTGTATTTCATATTGGTATTCAGTAAAATAGATCAAATATGGGCATAAGCTTAAGGTTCTCCGCAAAGCAAAAGATCATGTCCAATTCATAAATTATAACTTTTCCACACATGAGAATCACTTAAAAGATTGTTGTGAACATAGAGAATCTATCTTCCAAATAATCTAAGGCAACAACTCATCTTTCAGATCACTCAGCCTATATTCTACATCATAAAGATCAAATAATATTAGTGTAAGGCTTATATGAGTAGCTAGGTGAGGTAATTCAAGGATTGCAAACATAAATCAATAATATATTGTAAAGCTAGGAGATTATTCTTCGTTGGAATTATAGAAACTTATCAAGATGGCAATTAAGAAAGAAAAATTTAAGAAAGGACAGGTGCATAGGAGAAATTTGATCTTGAAAAATTGCACATGGTTGGAATGATTCATGGCTATATTAAATTTCGAGAATAAGCATGTCATATACCATCCCCCCACACTTAAAATTTTGCTAATCCCTTAGCAAATAGCAGTTTTTTTATACCATCTCTGCTGCGCCGATCGGCTCAGGGTGCGCCGATCGGCTGTCAGCCCAAATTTGTCAACATTTGTTGGTATTTTATTTGTCTGGCTTCAACATTTATTCAAGAATCAAATATAGCCAGAAATATAGGATGTGGTCAAGGAATGATACTCAACAAGATGTTTTGGGTTTATGGTAGTGTACTCAGCTGAATTGAATTTTTGCATGAGTAATTTCAAGGCTAGAAAAAGATACACAAAGAATTGCCATCTTAATAAAGTTCATACCAAAAAGAATTAAATCCTAACCGAACTCAACCATCAATTTCATGTTTATCTACATATCAAAGGTTCATGAGTGTTGTTCAAAATATGGCATTGGTAGGTAAGGATCTTGAAAAATAATAAATTCTAAAGTTCACAACATGAAAATTTATTTTTGAAAAGATTGGTACTAAGTTATCATTACAAACTAGACAACACAAATGAAGCACATGGGTACTCAAAATTGCTCCGCATAAGACATATTTGCCGAATAATCATTAAGTGTAAGTTCGAAATTTTATTCAATGCTCAACACTATTTGATCTTCATCAACACTTTTCAAGAAAGAATAAATAATTCAATTCTCCTAATAGAGCATAACCGCCACCATTATATTAAGATCAAAACTTGAATACATGATGATGATTTTTGCACACACTTGCATGAAAATAAAACTACTACTAACACACTTGAATGAAAGTAAAACTACTACTAACACACTTGCATGAAAATAAAACTACTACTAACATACTTGCATGAAAGTAAACACACCCGATACATGGTTTCCCAACCCGCTCACACACACATAAGTAAATAAAGAAAAAGACTGCAAAAGATAAAAGAAAACACAAACCGGGAAACCGATACACGTGCCAACTCCTAGGCACTCTAGTCATCCGAAAGTGGAGTCGGTGGCTGATCGAAGCCATAGCACCGCGCCTTGAGTGGCTTGAACTCCTCCACCATCGCATCGTGGTTGTACCTCCATTGGGACGTGGCCTCCTCCACGCGCTCGATGTAGTGCATGTTGTTGTCGAGGTACGCCTGCATGGGCACGAAAAAGTCTGCACCGGGCAGAGGAGGCACCACTGGTACACGCCCTTGGTACCTGTAGTCAATGCCCGCGCTGCAGTAGGGTGCGCCGATCGGCGCGTTGCCTGCGTCGATCGGTGCGGAGGGCTGTGAACCACCCGTTGCGTCACTCCACCCTGACTGGTACATCTGGTACTCTTGGCGTGACCCCCAGGAGACCCACTCGCCGCCGGCTGCTGTAGATATGTCCGGCTGTCGAACCCGCCCATGGCAGTCCTTGAGAACTCGGCCCCCCTCCAAGAGACCTTCCTCAAGCCAATTTCCTCCCTCCAGCTTGCGAGGGAGAAAAACTCCTAGCTCCGCACACGAGAGCTTTACGTTGGTGCCGCCGACATGGAAGCCGGCGCGAACACTTCCTGTGACAATATTGCCACGAGTCATATTCTCGACGATCTCCGTCGCGCACTCCCACTTGTCATTGCGCCCTCCCGGTCCATCGCTGTCATAGACGAGGGCTGCTAGGCGTTGAAGATAGGCCCCGAAGGCCAACTTCTTGCTTGCCTTGCCCCTCTTGTCAAGCCAACCCCGCACCATCACCGACATGGGATTGCAATGAGACGGACTCATGATGGCATTGAAGAGCCACCACAAGTCCGTATCGGTGACGTTGATGGAGTCGACCTTGTCGCCTATGCGCGCCGCCAACCACCAATGGAAGACTTGAATGGTCGGGTTGCGGATGATTCCGCGCTTCATCCCCTCTACGAACAAGAGCCACCTCCAAAAGGAGTCCAACTCCCCATGTCACAAGATGTCAGCGACGTCGGCATCGGTGTCGAAGCCGAAGGCTTGAGCCGCCGCCTCCATGGTCACCGTGTGGCTGATGTCACGGACGCGGAAGTTGACGGCCTCACTACCGTCTTCGACGGTGCCAAGCCTCATCGTAGAAGCAACCTGGGTGATGACGTCGAGGTTGTAGTCCATGGGGAGGAGGTGAAAATCCACCCAGCCGAGGTTGTCTAGCATCCTTTTTAAGTCCTCCCACATGCCGATCGAGGTGAGGAAGGTCTCGTCCAAGTCGAAGTTGGGGACGAACCTTCCCCTCACCGCGAGGTAGTGCCGCTGTTCCTCCGCGCTCAGGAGGGTGAAGCCCTCCTCCACCGTGCGCGGCATGAATGCCGGCGGCGGTGATGATGTGGGAACCCCACGGCTTGCCTCCGTTTGGCTCCTCGTAGCACGCCCTGTTGGTAGGGACGCGCCGGAGACGGAGTGGCGGGCGCGGACCTTGTATGTCGCCGCCGCCGAGCCGGTGGATGCACCACCCACCGACATGTCATCGCGAGCGTTGGAGCCACCCCTCGCCGAGGAGTTACCGCTCGACTCGCTGCTGCTGCCGGAACTGCTTCCCCAGCGCAACCTCTTGCCCATCTTGTCGACGGAGGAGCGGAGATGATCCATCTACAAAGATTGCGGAACGTGTGCGAGATCGTGAGTAGTGGGGAAGGTGGAGAGGTTACCGGGATGGTGTGCCGAATGGGGGCGCCTAGCCTCCCTTTTATAGTGTGGGAATCTTCCAGGAGAACGAACCGCCATAAAATTTCAAAATTTGAGAGTGCGTCGATCGGCACGGGTACTGCGTCGATCAGCACAATTCAAATTTTGAATGCTCTGACCACTCTGATGCTTGATTCCCCTCCTTCATGTCGCTTCCTGGCACATCATGTTGGTTAGCAGGGGAACAGCACGGAATCCTGATGTCCTGTTGGCGGCGTCAATCGGCATGGGCCCGCGCTGATCGGCGCGTCGTCTCCTTTTCAGCCTTTGGTCAATTCCGTGTCTCCCCTGCACTGCACACCTGTATAATAATCATACATGTTCCTCAAAATCAATGTCTGCCGCTTTTGTCGCCCATTTGGGGACATCATGGGTACCCGCGCCGATCGGCGCAGTAGGGCGCCGAACGGCGCAAGTCCCTTGCACCTCGTCTTTAGGTCAGGCGCTGTTTCTGATGCCTCGTGTTCATCTCTTTCACCTAATTTCCACTTCTCCAATGTTCCTGTAGTATTGGCATACGTGTCGGGACTCATCTGGTGACCGCGTCGATCGGCGCAGGACTCGCGCCGATCGGCGCGATGTCCGTTTTTGCTTCTACCCCCTCGCTTCTTTGCTAGATGTTGTCTTCCTTGAAAATAGCTCTGTCTCCAAAAATTATTATGCTGGTTTAGCACTACTTCAATTCTGGGCGTCGTCGGCCTTCTGTCTTGACTTGGGCAATACTACGCCGATCGGCGCAAGCTCTGTTCCTTCCTGTTTTTTGTCCTTTTTTTATATTCTTGCATTGTTAGTCTATAGTATGTATATACATAGTTTTGCATGAATAAACAGACAACGCAAGAGCACACAAGAATTAAGCACACACTTTTCTATTTTTTTTATTTTATTCGGGAGATTATTTTTATCACAAGCAAGCAAATTTTCAAAACACCGGGTTGCCCTCCCGGCTAGCACTAATTAACTAAATGAAATGGGTTGCCCTCCCATAAGCACTAAATAACTTCTAAATCCCCCGATCATTGGGTTGCCTCCCAAGAGTGCTCTAGTTATTTAAAGGTCAAAGAGCTCGACCTCCCCGCAAACAATCAATCCTTAGTGTCACGGTGCAGGATGTGAGGCCGTGACACTACAAGGTTATCTTATCTCCATGGTTCATATAGCTCGGACGACCTATCCATACATCCCCTCCAATTACTTTTGACGCCTCGATGCCACGGTGTCTTGTATCTCTTCACTTCATCAATAGCACGGCACTCTTCTCCCTTTGGACGAAACTTGAAAGAGTAGGGAGTCCCACTTATATCGAAGCTTATCTTACCACTCCCAACATCAATACTTGCATTTCCTGTCCTCAAGAAGGGTCTGCCTAAGATCAATGGGGTCCTTGTCCTGTTATCCATATCAAGCACAATAAAATCAATAGGGACGATATGATCTCCAATTTGAACAGGCACATCCTCAGCAATTCCATTAGGGAAGCGTACCGATTGATCGGCTAACTCCAAACACATACCCGTAGGCTCTAATTCTGGCAATTTGAGATTTGTGAATATATGAAGGGGCATAACACTTATGCTTGCTCCAAGATCGCACATGCACCTATCAAACATCCTTTTTCCAATCATGCATTTGATGCTTGGTGATTCAGGATCGGGTTTCTTCTCCAGTGCAACATCATTGATTGCCGCCGTTAGTTCCTTAGTGACCTTCACAACCTCCTTAGAAACTAGAGACTTCTTGTTTTGCATTATGTCCTTAATGTACTTGGCATAGGTGGGAACTTGGATAGCGTCAACAAAAGGGACATTGATGTAAAGCTTCTTCATAATATCGATGAATCTTGTAAACTTCTCATCGTGTTGTCGCGCTCTTTCTGTCTTCGTCAGTAGTTGAGTATCTAGAAACGTGGCAGGGCCATGCTCTTCTGTCTCCACGCCCATTTTCAGACCAGAGAGGTCATCATCCTCTTTGCGCCGATCGGCGCTTTCAGGGAGCCGATCGGCTCTGACAGGGTCGTCGTGCCGATCGGCGCCGGGTGTGCGCCGATCGGCGCGGGGCTTTTTAAACAGAGTGTTCCGGATCTTCTATTTGTTTTCTTGATCGCGTAGCTATTGCTTTCAACTGTTCTGCAGACATTGTATTGCCAGGAATAGCCCCCTTATTGCCTTGAATGGCTTGCGATAGCTGTCCCATCTGTTGCTCCATAATCTTGGTATGCTTCAAAATCTGTTCGTTGGAGCTCCCAATTTCTATCACCTTGTCATTAACTCTCTCAAGGACACGATCAATCTCCTTAAATCTAGCTTGATTGTCCTTGTTGATCTTCCCTGAAGCTTGGAAGAACTCATGACATTGGAGACGAAGTGGAATAGAGTTTTGCATGGACGAACTAGGAGAGAAAGAACACCTTTGTTGCTGATATTGGGGCTTCCATCAACTATTCTTCATATATTCTAACATCTTCATCTCTTCAGGGCAATCTTTCTGCACATGACCAAATTCTCCACACTCACTACATGTTGAGCGTGATTCCGCAGCTGGACTGTCTCTTCCTTAGGGATATGAAGATTATTGTCCAACCTTCTTTGAATAACATCGAGGCGATCTACAATCAATTCCTCCTGAGTCTTCTCAATCACACTCTTCGCTACTCCTTTTGAAGGATGCAAATTCCTTGAGCTTCTCTCACCATCCCACGATTGATTTTCAACTAACAACTTGATCAAATTCTTAGCTTCGGTGGGGGTTTTTTGACATGAATGATCCTGCAGCTGAGGCGTCCAAAGGTTGACGTGACAAAAGATTCAATCCTGTGTAGAACTTCTCAACAACTTCTCCAACTGCCAAACCATGATGAGGGCATGCATCCATATTCTCATTGTATCTTTCTCATGCTTGTCCAATGCTCTCATCAATATTCTGTATAAATCCAAGAATCTTATTTTTCAAAGCTTGAGTCTTAAAGGGGGGGGGAGTATTTGGCCAAGAATTCAGCTGCTAATGTGTCCCATACCGTTTTCACTGTGTTTTCCAATCCATTGTACCATTGCTTGGGGCATCCAACTAGAGAGAAGGGGAACAGCCGCACGCACGCTTGATCTCCTGTCAATCCCGCTATCTTGAATGTACTGCAAACTTCAAGGAAGTGTTGCAAGTGATGATTGGGATCTTCTGAACCTATGAACGGTTGTTGCATCACTATTCCAACATATCTCTCCAATTGGTACAGAAGTTGATCTTGAGCTTCTTGGAAATCTGTCTTGACAATACTAGTCAATTGTGGCTTGAGACGATTAACCATAGGTACCTCTGCCATCTCCTCTTCTTCTTGCTCTTGAACTGAGTCTTCTATTGTGAATAATACTCTAGGTGTTGCGCTGACTACTTCTAAATCTTCAGGTGACTTGCTTCTCTTCTCCGCTGTTCTCTTCTTGTGAAAGAGTCTTTCTGGATCATCGACGCATTAGAGGGTTTGTTTGACTTAGGACTGTCCATACCTGTTAGTTTCACTTAACAGAATATATGTACTAGAGAGACAAGTAAAGCACAATGACTAAACAGTAATACATCAAACAATGTTTAAAAACCGGCTATGGTCCCCGGCAACGGCGCCAGAAAATAGAGCTTGTTGGTCGTATCTACGCACCCACTTATATACCGCAAGAGGACGGTGTACGATTGTAGCACTTTTTTTCCCTTGAATTGAGTATTCCAAGGTTTATCGAATCCACTGGGACCGTAGGGATTTATTAAACAAAGTTAACAGTAAAAGATCTAATCAAGGCTACTGTTAAGGTCATGTTGCATGAGGGGGAGACTGGCCAGCGCAAAGGTGCGCTAGACAGTAAATCTGTCATTGCGCTGATCGGCGCGGGGATTGAGCCGATCGGCACGCTGGTGAAACTAAGCCAAAGCTATTGCGCCGATTGGCGCAGGGGTTGAGCCGATCGGCACGCTGGTGAATCTGTGGTTGCGCCGATCGGCACAGGGGTTGAGTCGATCGGCACACTGGTGAATCTAAGCCAAAGTGCATCAGATCTAGTAAACCTATGCTGATTAGTGAGTAGCCAGATATCTACTAGTGAGATCGTAACCAGAAAGTCTAATTCAATAGCATCATAATGGGTAATTACATGGATCAATGAAAACCTATAATGAGTAAGATCACCCTGCTTTCCGAGCGGCTCCCTATTTCATCGCTGCGGGGAGGAAACCCTTAATCGCGCGAGTATCTTACCCTACTCAACTATCTAATAGTGCTGCGCAGGCTTAGTGCTGTCACCGCTAAACCACACTACTAGCATCATCAAGCAACCATAGTCAATACAATGTCCGAATACTATTCTAATCACCACGATTACGATAATGTCTACGTACTTAGCCTAGAACTAAGCAGTTGGAATAAGCACATGCATGATTATAGAATCAAGATAGACAAATCACCAAAACCAACATATTCAATCATCCTTGAGATACATAGAGTAAGATTCATCCCCGTCGAGATGGCCTACCTTGACGGATCAACTCTTGACTCCAATGGTTCTTGAAACTCAACTAGAGATCTATTCTAACGGGGCAAGCCCCGGTGGCTCTAACTCACCGATCTGGTGTCCCTCTATCGCCCCCCTTTTCTGCGGCGAGGGTTTACAAGTATTTATATGGGTTCTACTCGTAAAGGACTCGGTTTCTAGCAAATAAGGCGGTTGCACTGATCGGCGCAAGCCGTGTCTTCTCTGATTTCTTCCCCAAGTCGGTTCCTTTGTGTTCCACAGCTGCCATGTGGGCCTTTTCCTTCGAGATAAAGTCTTGTACTGCACGTTAGGATCTTAGAATTTCATAAATCGTCTTGAAGTTCCATAATTCTTCTTAGACAAATATCTTCAAGTGTTTTGCGCAGATAAACTTCCATAACCATGTGGAATGGACCTCGGTCACTTCTATGGGTCAAAACACCCTTGCGCCGATCGACTCATGGGCTGCGTTGATCGGCACACTGGGCTTCTTCAGTGCTTTTCGTCGGTTCTGGACTCCTGTCCTCTCCATCATCGTAATAATCACCAATTTTACCTATTTCTGCAATAAAGCTCCAAAACAACGCATATACAAATATATAGGCAATATCACAGGTAAATGGCCTAAATTAGTATCAATTATGCTCTAATTGGGATAATATTCACATATAAAAGGGGCATTTGGGAAGTGCTAACATTCGGCCGAATAGAGGGCCAACCCACTGAGGCCCAGCTTCCTCAGTTGGTTCCCATCCGACTTTCGAAAGGCAGTTGTCCCCCTTTGGGCGGGAGTTACCGACCACAAAATCGCCTTTGGACAGCTATAAAAGGAAGGGTGTGGCTCAGTCCTCAACACACACCAAGAAGCAATACTCTCCTTACCATTTCATGATTCTCTTTAGTTTTAATGGAGTTAGGCTTAGAATAGAGCTTTTTTCAGTTCCCAAGTCTTCGTTAGAGTTGTGGTATGGCTCTTGTATCTTTCTCCTTTTGTAAGACTTTATTGTATTTAATATATTTAGTCCTTCTATATAGTTATGTTTGGGTCATATGCTTCTTGTTTGATTATAAGATCCATTCATGTATGTGGTTATTATGCTTGCATGTTAGTAATGTAGTCATACTATATTACCATGTTACACATAATCCCTTACTATAGTCTTTATTTATGTCGTTATAATGATGCATGACTAATGTGTGACTTAGATCATTTCCATGTTCTTAGTGTTCACATAAATGTGATTACTCCTTTTCTGATCCATCGCTTAAGGAATTAGGAGTATTGTTCTAGAGATGTAAGCGTGGTGCTTAGATCAATAGAATGCATTATTTGTCGTGTAGCCCACGGATTGCTAGGGTTAGGCAGTAGGAGGGTACAGCCCTATCTGTCCTTTGAAATCCCCCACGTTCGGCTATGCAATCGTACTGTGGGTGTCGGAATCCTACTGTGGATGTAGGGGAAAACCGGATGCCCACAGTGTGATGATCTGATTGTCTTGCATTGTCATTGTATGTATATAATAGTATATAATGTACACTATGTAACTATATAAAATCAACATTGAAACTGAGCTCTTTCTTTGTTCTTCTCCACTAGACTAATATTTATCTAACTTTAGTATGCTATCTATGTGTCCACTACCATATTTATCTTTTATCCTTACACCTGTGAGGACTTTGTCTCATAATCCAATGTGCAAATATCTAGAATATGGTCATTACTCTGATAAAACAAATACGATACCCTGAATACTTCCAGTTGAAATGCTACAATGGTATTCTTCATGCATTTGTGGACTCTTTGCATTCGTTAAAGATTACCAATAAACATTTTCTGGCTTCGTTGCTAAGGAAGCTTAGTGACGACGTTAAGAAATGTCAACAGGGGCCTAATGGAGCCCACCCCTGTTTGACCGAACAAGGACTAGCGCCGCCACCACCCTGCTTCCTCATGCGCATTAACCTAACCATCCCACCACCCTTCGCGACGGAGAGCCAATAAAGTGAAGTTTTCCTTGACCCAGAGCAGAACAAAAACAAACTCCATCTTCCTTCTTTGGCCTCTCCACCTCCGAAAACCTCAACCATGGCTGACAAAAGCATGGTCCCCCACACCAGCTGCACCTCAACCCTGGACCTCGACGGAGTCCCTACTCAAGCGAACCTTGCTGTCCCGGCCATTGGTATGACCATGGAGGAGGTCAAAGCCATCTTTGTGGTCCCTCTGGCAATCCTACTCCCAGAGGAGGGCACTAGAGGGTCCGGCCCTGTGCCTGCCCATGCAACTGCGCGATCCCTCTCCCCACAACGCACGCATTCCATGAAGGCACATGCGACAACTCCAACAAAGAGGCCGGTTGCCACCCGTGTCTTCAAGGAGGACATCACTAGGCCATCTCTGAAACCTGGTGAGTGACACGTCAAAATGTTGCACAACAAGTGGGGAGACGACGTCTATTACCGCTATGAGAAGGACGGCCTGGATAACTCCCCATACAAGGGATGATTTTAGGTCCAAGGAGCCAGAAGAAGTCGAGGGAAAGGACCCATGCAACATCTCACTTCTTCGGACAGGATGGAGATGGCGGAGTCAATCGACTCCTCCCCGTCCAAACAGAGCACGGGAGCAACCCCAAACAAAAGGGCAGCGGGGCTGCAGCAAGACAACAGAACTAGGGCCCCTTACAAAGGACCAACTATTGCCCAAGTAGCACTAGAAGTGCAGAAACTCCACCTGGAAAAAAATAGTGCTAGTTGAGAAACTAGTGGAAAAGCGTATTGAGAGAGAGGAGATGAAGGACACCATTGACTCTCTTAAAAAGACTTTAGAAACCATCCGCCGAGGCATGAGCGCTAAGATGAAGTGCATTTGTGTCGAAATAGGGAACCTAGAAATCCACTATGGCAAATGATTATGCTTCCATATCATTTATCTAAGAAATAAAGTAGGTGCTAGTTTAGTTTCCCTTTTATTTGTTTATTTATTTCATTCCATTATTGTAATCAGCGCCTATTAGTTTGCTTTATCAATGAATAAAAGACTCATCTTTCCCATAAAGTATAGGCATGAAACAAGTGTGGGGGAGATCCGCGGGACTTTCAACGTGAAAAAAAATCCACATGATGAAAAAAACATTGTACATCATTGCATGAAGTTGTACAACTAAGTGGCACCCACTTGGTGACCAGGGGGGTTGGCCGAACACCCCTATTCGACCAAACAGATCCTGGTCCCCCTTGGCCCCTATTTCCTCCGTCATGATGGTTTGCGTGTCCTATCCCTTAATCTCCCTATTAGGTGTTTCGATTTAATGTTCTCAGAATTGAAATGATAAAATCAGCTAAGAAAATTAAAATCAACCCTAATGATGTCTCCTACTCATATTGAAATTTTCCATGGTTGGCATGCATGCTCTTTATTCCTGGCCTTTATACCAATGCTAGTGGAAAATATTTATAGGACCGCATATTATCTAGGGTATTGACTAGTGAGATATGGTTTGATAATGAGATTCTAGCCTCCTTTTTGCATAGAGTACTCAGGAGTTATTTTGAAAATATGAACTTTAGTGCTTTGTCAGGGGTAAAAACTTGTGGTGCCACACGGTAGTGATTAAGCTCATTAATTACATCCGTTATGACCTGAACCAATGGGCTAGCAAGGGCACAATTCGTATGGCCCTAGGACACCCCAGCAGAGGGGGCCCACATGCCAATTGAATCTCGAGGACAAGGTTGGGCGTGGCTCACCTTGATCGACTCTCGAAAGGTCCAGGCCGCCTCCGCCTCGTTCAACTTCTGCCACCGAGGTAAGGGCTCACTCCGACTCATTCGACCCCTCCACCTGGAGTCGAGAGCATTAAGGATAAGGACGACAGCTCCACCCCTGTAATAATCACGCTCACATGCATGGGCACAGTGCCACTGACGCACATCCGCTACTCCTGCCAGCTCTTAGCGGTGGGCTCCAAATCACTGTCCGCGTGAGAGTGATGGGGTGGAAAACTTGATTACAGCATCACGATCAAAGACAATTGTTTTAGGAATTCCATGCAATCTAACAATCTCTCTAAAGAACAATTCAGCAACATTTGAGGCATCATCAGTTTTATGACAAGGTATAAAGTGAGCTATTTTAGAGAAACGATCAACAACCACAAAAATAATGTCCCTCCGCTTCTTAGTGCGAGGCAATCCCAAAACAAAATCCATCAAAATATCATGCCAAGGTGAAGAGGGAACAGGCAAGGGCATATACAAACCATGATTACCCAAACGAGATTTAGCTTTTTGACATGTAGTACAGCGTGCAACAAGGCGCTCAACATCATGGCGCATCCCTGGCCAAAAGAAATGGTCGGCCAACACCTCATGTGTCTTGAAAACGCCGAAGTGACCCATAAGACCACCTCCATGCGCCTCCTGTAACAACAAAAGACAAACCGAGCTAGCTGGAATACACAGCTTGTTAGCACGAAACAGGAGCCCATCCTGCATATGAAACTTGCCCCAAGGTTTGCCATCCTTACAATGCATCATAATATCACGAAAATCAGCATCATTCACATATTGATCTTTTAAAGCTTGCAAACCAAAGATTTTAAAGTCTAATTAGGACAGCATCATATAACAACGAGACAAAGCATCGGCAATCACATTTTCCTTCCCGTTTTTATGTTTATTGATGTACGGAAAAGATTCAATAAATTCCACCCATTTATCATGACGACGGTTCAGATTAGTTTGGGTTCTAATATGTTTCAAAGCCTCATGATCAGAATGAATAATAAATTCGCGAGGCCATAAATAATGCTACCATGTTTGCAAAGTTCTTACTAAAGCATAAAGTTCTTTATCATAAGTGGAATATTTAAGAGCAGCACCACTTAACTTCTCACTAAAATAAGCAATGGGTTTATGATCTTGCAACAAAACAGCACCCAAACCAATTCCACTAGCATCACATTCCAATTCAAACACTTTATCAAAATTAGGCAATTGTAAGAGAGGAGCATGAGTTAACCGTTCCTTTAAAGTGTTGAATGCGTCGGCTTGTGGTGTGCCCCAGTCAAATGGCGCACCCTTCTTGGTCAGCTCATGTAATGGTGCAGCAATAGAACTGAAATCCTGCACAAAACGACGATAGAAGCCTGCAAGACCAAGAAAACTGCAAACCTGTGTGACCATCGTCGGTTGGGGCCAACTCTGAATGGCGTCCACCTTGCTGCTATCCACCTCAATGCCCTGTGGAGTAACAACATATCCAAGAAACGAAACACGTTGCGTGCAAAAAGTGCATTTTTCCATGTTCCCAAACAAGTGAGCAGCACGCAAAGCATCAAAAACAGCACGCAAATGATCTAAATGCTCATTCATGGATTTGCTATATATAAGGATATCATCAAAATAGACAACAACAAATATTCCAATCAAAGACCGAAGAACTTCATTCATTAAGCGCATAAAAGTGCTAGGAGCATTAGACAATCCAAACGGCATAACCAACCATTCATACAAGCCAAATTTAGTTTTAAAAGCCGTTTTCCATTCATCTCCTAGTTTCATTCTTATCTGATGGTAACCACTACGCAAATCAACCTTAGAGAATATTGTGGCACCACTAAGTTCATCAAGCATATCATCAAGGCGTGGTATAGGATATCGATAACAAATTGTAATATTGTTAATTGCACGACAATCTACACACATACGCCAAGAACCGTCTTTCTTAGGAACAAGCAAAACAGGAACCGAACAAGGGCTGAGAGACTCACGAATGTAACCTTTATCAAGCAATGCGTGCACTTGATGCTGAATTTCTTTCGTCTCCTCAGAATTTGTGCGGTATGGGGCGCGATTAGGAAGCTGTGCGCCTAGAATTAAATCAATCTGATGTTCTATGCCACGAATAGGAGAAAGACCCAGTGGCAATTCAGCGCGAAAAACATCTTTATATTCCTGCAAAAGGTTAGCAACAGCAGGAGGAATATGCAACATAGGCGCCTCATCTAGTGAAACAAGCATACGAGAGCAAACTAGCGCATAGCAAAGCAGATTAGCATCATGTAATTCATCAAAATCAATACGTGTAGCAAGCAAGATAGGGTTATTCAATTTGATCTCATGTTCAACAGGTGCAACAGGAGGCGATGTAACCAATTTTGCAGCTTTTGTCGCTCGAGCAATATCATCTTTAAGAACTTGTTCAGGTGTCATAGGATGAATAACAATTTTCTGACCCTTAAACATGAAGGAATAATAATTGGAGCGACCATGATGAACACTATCAACATCGTATTGCCAAGGACGGCCAAGCAACAAAGAGCATGCTTCCATTGGAACAACATCACAATCTACAAAATCAGAATAGGCGCCAAGAGAGAAAGGAACACGTACCGAGCGTGTTACCTTTATTTTGCCGCCATCATTAAGCCATTGAACATGATAAGGATGTGGGTGCTTCCTTATTGCCAATGACAACTGCTCCACCAAGGTCGTACTAGCCAAATTGTTGTAACTGCCACCATCGATGATTATACGGACCGCCCGTTCTTGCACAACACCTTTGATATGAAAAATGTTGTGGCGCTGACGCTTTTCATCCTGAACGACCTGTGTACTAAGAACATGCTGCACAACAAGAGTTGCATACCTGTCGGCGGCACTAGAGTCGACATGAAGCTCCGTATTATCTGCATGATTAGTGGCAAGCATAGTCTGCTGAATATCCTCAGAATCACTAGAAGAAGAATACCCGCCGTCGTCATGAATCAACATAGTTCGTTTATTTGGACAATCGCGTATCACATGACCAAATCCTCGGCAACGGTGATACTGAATATCACGAGCTCGTCCAGCCGACGAGGAGGACGGCACGATCGAGGCAGATTTGGCCGTGGATGGAGCACTCGACTTGGACATGGTCGAGGAGTGGTCGCACGGCGTGGAAGGAGGTGTCGACCGTGGAGCTGAAGGCGTCTTGGACCCTACAAAAATGTTAGGTCTTGACGAAGATTGTCGATCCTGCACTTCACGTTTAGCTTTACAAGCATATTCAAATAAGGTGGTCATATCATCATAATTCTTATAATCAAGAATGTTTTGAATTTCACGATTTAACCCACCCCTAAAGCGAGCCATAGCAGCATCATCCAGTTCAACTAAACCATAGCGAATCATACCCTTTTGCAAAGCTTGATAATAATCCTCTATGAAAAGTGAACCTTGTTGAAAATGCTGCATTTGATTAAGCAAATCTCTAGCATAATATGACGGCACAAAACGATGACGCATAGCAGCTTTTAATGCCGTCCAAGTGGCTGGAATATTATCAGGATATCTTTGTCTATACTCACGCCACCAAAGTAAAGCAAATTCAGTAAATTCACTAATAGCAGCCTTAACTTGTAAATTAGAAGGAATATCATGGCATGCAAATTTTTTTTCAACCTCTAATTCCCAATCAAGATAAGCACCCGGATCATATTTGCCATTAAAAGTGGGAATACGAAATTTTATTTTGGCAAAAGAATCATTAATAGGAACACGTACCCTACGAGCACGACCACGGCGATTGTCGTCATCCTGCTCGGTATCGGCGCTGTAGTCACGTGCATTTTGCAACTCCGTGAGCTGCGTCGTCATGGTCCCAAGCTGCGTCGACATGGCCTCAAGACGAGTCATGATCGTCGCGAGCGTGGTGCGGGCAGCCGTATCAGCGAGGTCCAGTTGATCAAAATGCTCATTCAACGAAGTGACCGTAGAGTCAAGTCTCTCGTGCATCGTCTTCATGTCGTTTTGTAGACCATCAACCTGTGCCTGGACATCTTGGAGGGTGAGCTCCTCCGACTTCGAGCTGTTTTCTGCCATAGAAACACAAGCAATACAAAAAGCTGGATCCTACAACGAGAGGTGAGTAGTGGTGAAAACACGCGGCAGGCAGAAGGATATGATGATGATGGGGAGAAAATGATAAAACATAGTGTACCAGCAACGATCAAAAGCGAAAGCACAAAAACTCAACAACGCAAATTGTTGAACGAAAGTGCGAGGCTCAAAACCGTACTGGGGTAAACTTTTTTTTTTGGAAGTTTTCGGTTTATGTGGACTTGGATAAACTCACCGACAAACACTGGAATCTGATACCACTTGATAGGTGTAGAGTGCCCGATCTTTCGACGAGTGGAGATAACTTCGATTTGGTGGATGTCGACCCTCACGATCCGACTATGACGAGCAAGCCAAAGCGCCAATGCAATCACTGAACCAACTTCCGGAGGATATTAACCTTGCGCTAAACAAGATCAACCTGATCACGAGGATCAATTCTTACGCATGTTGACGGCTGTTAAGTACCATTTTCAACCGTCAACTATACTCAAATAAAGGAGAATTTGGCATTTCATACACGCATGCTTTATCACAATAATATAGTTTCACTTGTACTTGGAGAACTTTGTGCATGCAGGAGGAAATGTGAAGGAAACACCTCAAAAGGCAAGAAAACACACTTTCGACCAATCAGAGAGTGCCACATGGACGTCACACGGATTGAAGGGCCCATTTTCAGCACTTAACCGACGTAACTCCCTGTAATACCGCGCAAACCGACGTCAGGGCCCACAGGACAGCCACCTGGAGAAAGCACAGGCCAGGAGGGGCCACCCCCAGGTCGGCCGACCTGGTCAGGTCGGGCGACCTGGTCTGGCGCCCTCTCCGCCTGGGCTTCCACGTGTTGGCTCCTCAGCGACTCCTGATGGCGGTTTGAGGTGCCTTCCGTGGCGGTTACTCTCCCTTGCCGACCTATTGAGGCTATAAATAGGAGGGTGTGCCTTCACACTCAACACACACCACAAGAAGCATTTCTCTCTTGCTAGTAGTAGTTCTTGGAGTTTTAGTGGAGTTAGGCTGAGTCTAGAGCTCTCTAGTCCCAAGTCTTCACTTGGAATTGGTATGGCTCTTGTATCTTTTCCCTTTTGTAAGACCTTGCTCTTATCAATATATATATTTTTTCTATATAGTTGTGCTTGGGTCATGAGTTTCTTGTTTGATATTGTGATCCATATATGTGATAGTATAGTCTACTTGTGTGATAGTAGTTTATATTTATTATACTACTATTGTCATGCTAGTTATATACCGTCACTATAGTCTAGTTTATATGTTATAGTCTCTATGCTTAGTTTTAGCTGATAAAGTATAGCATGGGTTTGGTGATCGTATTCGTACGGTAGCTCTGCCTCGTTAATAGTAATCGCGGAGGGGCAGAGTGCTCTTTGGTCATGCAAGTATGGTACTTGGGTGACTGATTTGCATCAATTATTCGTTAGTCTACTGGTTCGTTGAGGTAGGTGGCAGGTGGTGACAGCCCTGTCCGTCCTTTGAAATCCTCCCCGCTAGGCTAGTGCGTAGGCTCTTGGCGGAAGTCGCCTGTGGATGCAGGGGTAAGTCCGTGCCTGAAGTGCTATACTATTGACTGCTGAACCTGAGTGTGGGTCTGTATGTATTCTACTTAGGCTATGCAACTGTATAGGAATGTATAGTAGGAGTAGCTTAGCCTAGTCTTTCCTCCACTAGACTTTATTTATTTAGTAGGAATCTTCTGTGTGTGTCACACTACCCAGTTATTATCATGTACCCGCCTGTCTTGGTTAGATATCCTTGCTAATTGTTAACATGATCTTATATGTTAGTAATGCTTCTTGATCATAACCTTCCTTTGGGATAAACAAATACGATACCCTGAATACTTCCGGGTGAAATGCTACAGCGGTATTCTCCGTGCGCTTGCGGATTTTACCTACTTGACTCTGGGACATATTAGTGAACCGTTTCTGGCCCCGTGCTGGGAATGATTTATTAATATGGCTTAACAAAAAGTCAACAAGCATTTCTGGCGCCGTTGCCGGGGAAGGCGTATGATTTAAGAAAAATTACTAATGTATATAGTAGTGTTGCAATTATTAAGGCTATCTCCTAGGCAGGCTAACCTTGCTTTGTTTTCTGCATTTTGTATGAAACAGGGTAGTGTATGACTGGTTTCGACTTGCCGACAAACTTCACTGAAGATCCTGAGTCACTCCTGAGAAGGACACGAGCTAGGCTCACCCCTCCTCGTAAGGAGACTCGGCCAATCGAACCTGTCATTCCCGCACCATCAAGCTCTGAGCAAATGGCCGACAAGACCCTCCGCGAGTTCTCCGCTCCCTCCGCTGCCAACATCCCTACGGGACCAGCTGGCAATGTGGGAGATGCGAACTTCGAGATCAAGACCGGTCTCATCACCATGGTGCAGGCTAGCCCATTCTGTGGGAAAGCCAATGAGGACGCTAGTGGTCATCTCCAGCAATTCCTAGAGATTTGCAACACGTTCAAAATGAAGGACGTCACCCCCGGCGCTGTTCGCCTTCGACTGTTCCCGTTCTCTCTTCTTAGGAGAGCGAGACAGTGGTTCTACCCAAACCCTGAAGCTGTGAACACTTGGGAGAAGTGTTCAGCTGCGTTCCTTGCAAAGTTCTTCCCGCTGGGCAAGACCAATGCCCTCCGCGGAAGGATCTCAAGCTTCCAGCAAGAGTCGAAGGAGTCGATTCCTGAGGCATGGGAGAGGCTCCAGGAGTACATCCTGGCATGTCCCCACCACGGAATGGATGATTGGCTGATCATCCAGAACTTCTACAACGGGCTTACTCCGTCGGCCCGCGACCACCTCGACGCTGCTGCTGGTGGAGCCTTCTTCTCGCTCACTGTGAGCAAGGCAAAAGATTTGATCGAGAAGATGGTGTCCAACCAAGGTTGGAATGAAGAGCGCCTCCAACCTCGCCAGCGAGGCATGCACTCCGTCAAGGAGGTTGACATGCTCGCCGCCAAGATTGACCTTCTCATGAAGAAGATGGACGACCAAGCCAATGGAGAAGTGAAAGCCCTAGACGCTCGTATGACTTGCGAGGTCTGTGGCAACACGGGACACTCGGGCAGTGACTGCCCTGAGACCCATGAGGACGCAATGTTCATGGGCAACAACAACAACAACGGCTACCGTCCACAAGGAGGTCAAAGTTGGGGTCCACCACGTCCCAACTACCAAGGAGGTAACTCTGGCAACTTCTCTGGTTTTAATTCCGGTTATAATCAGCCCTCCTTGAAAGATCTTGTGCTTGGTCAAGCTAAGGTTAATGATAACATCAGTAAAAAGCTTGCCACCACTGATAGGACTCTTGAGAGCATCCACACTAAGATAGAGGGTGTTTCCTCTGCTCTCAAGAATCAGCTGAGCTTTAATAAAATGATAGAAACCCAATTAGCTCAGTTAGCTGCTGCTGTTCCTACTACTGAGTCGGGGAAAATCCCGGGGCAACCCGAGACCCCCTTAGAAAATGTTAATGCGGTTACCACGAGAGGAGGTAAGTCCACTCGGGATCCGCCATACCCTAACCATGCAGGAAAGGACACATCAGCTGAGAAGCCGGCAGAAGAAGAAGAACTGCCGCCCAGGAAAACGGCCCCACATGAGTTCTATGACACGAACCTCATGCCGTTTCCTGAAAGAAGAAGGACAGCCTCATCACATTCATGAAGAACTTCCTTGAGAAGGAAAAGGTTGCACAGCAACAACTGATGAAGGCAAGGAGGCAAAGGTCACACATTAAGCAACAGCCTCCGAAGTCCACAAGGCAGCAACCTCCGAGGTCTGCAAAGAAACAGGCTGTGAAGCCTGCAAAACCGCAGCCTCCGAAGCCCGAGAAGCCACCGACCGCAACAAAGACCAAGAAGGTGTGGCGAGTGAAACAAGAAGCATCATCCGTGTCTTCATCTCCGGGACCGGACAACGCTTCATCGAGCTAAACGCCAAAGAAAAGTCCCGCTCGTCGGACTTTAAAAGGTGAGTCCTCGCCGGGAGGTTAAACCGGTAGTTATCCATATTTGCTCTTTTAATTGCATATTTGCTTTCCACCACATTTTGATTTTTTCCGACCACTGCATTTCTGCATTTTTGAATTTTTCCAGCCACCTTGGAATTTTTCAAAACTCATTTGCATTTTTGAAAATTTAGAAAATAGGTTTTTGGGCTTTTCATTTTGAAAAGATTTTTTGTCGAGCTTTTTGAGCAAAACAGGAGCAGGGGACAAATCCCCTAGCCGTTGGGGAACACATAGGAAAAAGGGGGCTGCCAGGAGGCCCACCTGCCAGGTCGGCCGACCTGGTGAGGTCGGCCGACCCCCTGGCCCCACCTTTTCCTGTGCTCCTTTCTCCCGACGGCTATATGGCCGTTGCTCTGTCCCTTTCTAACGGCCATCTTGCTATAAAAACCGCCCAGGAGGAGGAGCTTCACCATTCCAAGCTCATCTTTCACTCCCCTCCTTTGCTCACTTGTTGCTCTCCCAAAATTTCGTGTTCTTCAACTTTACTACAGCCCCAAAAACCCAAAAATATATATATATATATATATATATATATATATATATATATATATATATATATATATATATATATATTTCCCCTCTGTTTTAGTGCATTTGCAAGTTGTTGTGAGAAGAAAACCAATTTCGGAGAAGCTCGGGTTTGTCGTTTTCACTAACGCTCACCCGAACGCTTGTTCGATCTTGTTTTTGTTCTTGTCTTATGTTTGTTCTTGTGTGCAGCCATGTTCAACCGAATGAAGCAAGTCGCTGGAATCAAGCGGAGAAAAAGCACTCGTGCAAGCACGAGTCAAGCATCCTCCGTCGAGCTCACACCAAGTCCGGGGCATGGTGACCCCGAAGCTGAAATTCCGGAGGAAAGGCCGGCCTTGCTCATCACCGAGGAGCATCTCGACATCAAGGACGACCGCGAGGGCCAAGCCATCGCGCTCATGAGAGAACGGCCATTCGCCCACACCCGACGCTTCGATCCGGGCTTCCTCGAGAAAATAGGTATGAGAGAAGAATTTGCCTCTATTTGTCGCACTATGGGTTGGCTAAATTTCGTAGAAGTAGATGAGCCGGGTTCTCGTTTGCTTACTATGCAGTTTTTATGCACCCTTAGAAAGTATGATGAAGGCATTTCTTTTCGCTTGTTTGGGCAAAAGCGCTTGGTCACATGGGGTGATCTTCATGCTATGCTAGGTCTAAATCCTAAATGTAGGCTAGACTTAGATAAAGCGAAAAAGGGGTTCCATAAAGAAAGTTTTTGGAAAAAGATTTTCGGAAACGAGTGGGGTCCCAAGCCTAGAACAAGTGCCATCCATAATCCTACACTTAGATTTATGCATGTGTGGTTGGCTATGACCTTGTTTCCTCGAGGTGACATTAGGGTTGTCCGGCAAGATGAATTGAAAATACTTTATGCCATGGTTAAGAAAATTAGGGTGTCACCCGCGGAATGCATGATTGATCAATGGTTAGACAATATAAAGTTGACAGGACCAATTGAGTGCACCTCTTTAGTTACTCGCATTGCGCAGAAGTGTGGTCTGCTTGAGAATGTTCATGTTGAATATTTGACGGTAGATAGAGAATTTCTAGGCGAGGACTATTTTGTGCAAGGACATACTTTGAAACATGGTCCAAATAATACCTTGATCTATCACTTTCCCGGGTATACAAATGAATTCCCGTTACCTAACCCGGGTCTTCGTTTGTATCACTGTCGGGCACTAACCCTCCCACTTGAGCCAGTGGGAGAAGTTCGCAGGCATAGTGTTTCAGGGCGACCGACACGTTCCCGTAGGCATATGGAGCCTACAGTGGAGTTTCACACTCCGACCGGAGATCCGGTATGGGAGCAGCCCCCGCCACAGGACGAGGCGGGTGCATCAACATGGCAGGCCGGAGCATGGGAATCTCAGTACGATTACCCCATGCAGACGTCATCAAGTTCAAGCGGACCGCCATCCTTTGCCACTCGGTCATTCTCATCCCGTGGGTTCCGTGAACTCAACTATGGGATGGCCGAGTTGACAAGGAGGGTGAACGACATTGATTTGCGCACCGAGAGCATGCAACAAACTCTCACGCAACATGTCGCCGACACCCAGCAATGGCAGAATATCAGCGACAACCAATTCCGCCAGCTGAACGCGATGATGGCTCAGAATCAGAGCAATTGGGATGCCTTCTTCCGCTCCCAAGGCTACGACCCGAACCAGCAGATATGAGCAAGAACAAGCTTGGGGGAGGACCCCCCTTCTCACGGTAACTTGTATCTTTCCCCTTCCCTTTATTTCTTGCATTTGCTAAATCTGAAAATCCATAAAAATTTGCAAAATATAAAAAGAACAAAAATATTTCCCTTTTTCATGCGCGGTATGAATGTGTATAATTTTCCTATGTTGAGATGATGAATAGTTGCTCTGTCCTTTATTCCTCTCTAATGCTAGTTTACAACTTAGTACTCTCTCAAGAGTTAGGTTTGTTGGTAAATCTTGCCTTGAACTTGAATCTTGTGGGTAGCATATGCATTCTCTAGTTCTAAGTTGTTGAGAGGTATGATATGATAGATAGGGCTGCTATGATCTTGCTCAACGTAAAGCTTGAATTCCGGAGTTTTATTTTTCAAAATGACAAATTGATAAGTTCCTCAATGATGAAATTCCCACCACAGCCATATGTAGTGTTTACATTTGAAAACCTTTACACATATGCTGCTTGTTTCACATTGAGCTTAGTCAAAATTGTTGTGACCCTAGTAGAACTCTTTTCATGCTTTCTTGATCAAGATCATATACACACATCCACCGCCATGAGCTATCCTTCTAAATCAAGAAGATAGCATCCACCATATCCACCATATCCACCGTGAGCTATTCTTCTACACCGGAAGAAAGCCACTATCCATCCATCCATCCAAAGAAACACTCCATATATCCATTGCAAAATTCCTCTCTCAAAGTATTCATTGCAAACTAGGACTATGGCTACGCAAAAAGTAAAGAAAAAAAATGCTCAAAAAAGAGAGCAAGCAAAAGATAGCCATAGCCTAGAAACTCCAAAAGAGAGAAGGAAAATTCAAAAAGGAGTTATTTCTTCCCATCCACCATTCCTCCGTTCTCCCACACACTTGCACATCTTGATCAAGATTGTTTGAATTGATGTTTTTCTTGGATCCGGTCTTTTGACATAGCAATATTATGTGAACATGAGTGCCTCATATATCCCTACCTTGAGCTCCACATAAAGCCTTATTTAGAAGTAGGTGATTATAGGCAACACTTTGCCTTGGTGAGGAATCATACACATATTGAGTGATCCGAGAGAATCATTTGAGGAACTTGGTTTTTATTTTCAAAATCTTTTGAAAACCTCCGGAATAACATAGCGGAATCTAGAGCAAGTGATTGGTGCCCTGCAATTGTTCTATCTCTCAACCGCCCAAGACAATGAGGTGTAAAAGCCCCATGGATCGAGGTAAATGGGTAAGTTATGTGCCAACATATTTAATTCTAGGAAGAGTACTTTGTTGTGCGCATAGTATTATTGAGGAGTAGGACATTGTAGCAACTCCTGATCAACAACTTAAGTTTATCTTTGCTTCGGGACGAGCAAAGGGTAAGCTTGGGGGAGTTTGTTGACGGCTGTTAAGTACCATTTTCAACCGTCAACTATACTCAAATAAAGGAGAATTTGGCATTTCATACACGCATGCTTTATCACAATAATATAGTTCCACTTGTACTTGGAGAACTTTGTGCATCCAGGAGGAAATGTGAAGGAAACACCTCAAAAGGCAAGAAAACACACTTTCGACCAATCAGAGAGTGCCACATGGACGTCACACGGATTGAAGGGCCCATTTTCAGCACTTAACCGACGTAACTCCCTGTAATACCGCGCAAACCGACGTCAGGGCCCACAGAACAGCCACCTGGAGAAAGCACAGGCCAGGAGGGGCCACCCCCAGGTCGGCCGACCTGGTCAGGTCGGGCGACCTGGTCTGGCGCCCTCTCCGCCTAGGCTTCCACGTGTTGGCTCCTCAGCGACTCCTGATGGCGGTTTGAGGTGCCTTCCGTGGCGGTTACTCTCCCTTGGCGACCTATTGAGGCTATAAATAGGAGGGTGTGCCTTCACACTCAACACACACCACAAGAAGCATTTCTCACTTGCTAGTAGTAGTTCTTGGAGTTTTAGTGGAGTTAGGCTGAGTCTAGAGCTCTCTAGTCCCAAGTCTTCACTTGGAATTGGTATGGCTCTTGTATCTTTTCCCTTTTGTAAGACTTTGCTCTTATCAATATATATATTTTTTCTATATAGTTGTGCTTGGGTCATGAGTTTCTTGTTTGATATTGTGATCCATATATGTGATAGTATAGTCTACTTGTGTGATAGTAGTTTATATTTATTATACTACTATTGTCATGCTAGTTATATACCGTCACTATAGTCTAGTTTATATGTTATAGTCTCTATGCTTAGTTTTAGCTGATAAAGTATAGCATGGGTTTGGTGATCGTATTTGTACGGTAGCTCTGCCTCGTTAATAGTAATCGCGGAGGGGCAGAGTGCTCTTTGGTCATGCAAGTATGGTACTTGGGTGACTGATTTGCATCAATTATTCGTTAGTCTACTGGTTCGTTGAGGTAGGCGGCAGGTGGTAACAGCCCTGTCCGTCCTTTGAAATCCTCCCCGCTAGGCTAGTGCGTAGGCTCTTGGCGGAAGTCGCCTGTGGATGCAGGGGTAAGTCCGTGCCTGAAGTGCTATACTATTGACTGCTGAACCTGAGTGTGGGTCTGTATGTATTCTACTTAGGCTATGCAACTGTATAGGAATGTATAGTAGGAGTAGCTTAGCCTAGTCTTTCCTCCACTAGACTTTATTTATTTAGTAGGAATCTTCTGTGTGTGTCACACTACCCAGTTATTATCATGTACCCGCCTATCTTGGTTAGATATCCTTGCTAATTGTTAACATGATCTTATATGTTAGTAACGCTTCTTGATCATAACCTTCCTTTGGGATAAACAAATACGATACCCTGAATACTTCCGGGTGAAATGCTACAGCGGTATTCTCCGTGCGCTTGCGGATTTTACCTACTTGACTCTGGGACATATTAGTGAACCGTTTCTGGCCCCGTGCTGGGAATGATTTATTAATATGGCTTAACAAAAGTCAACAACGCACAATCGAGGAACGAGCAAGAAATAGAGGCGAGCAATCTGATGTATTGCACGAAGGTGGAGTTCTGAATTCACGTCGAGAGACGGATGTATAGCTAAGCTAAACTTAAAACAAAACTCAAAGATTACAAGGGGCGCAGTCCTTGACTAAATAGGGGGAGGATGAGGCATCTAGAGCTGGCTGAAGTGGAGAGGCGCGCGGTGGAGAGGGAGTCGCGCGACTTGGGTCACATGGGCCTTTCGGGCGGCGTCATCCTGGGCCGTCGTTCCTTACCGTCAAAACCGTCTTCAATTCCTAGGCTCGAGCTCTAGTGATTGGGCCCTTGTACGTCGTCGTCTCATTAGAAGATGGATCCGTAACTCGAGGGGGCGCGACAACGAGAGGTGGAGGCGTGACAACTTGGTTTAGCGTGCCATCTTTTGTCGTCATTATTCGTATGTCGTTGATGTCCTCATCACCTTTCATTATGCATACTTTGGCCAAATAGTTGACTCGGCCACGGGGTGCAAAACACTCTGCTTTCTAGATGCATACTTTGGATGTCATCAGATCACGATGAAAGACTCCAACCAGCTCGTGACCTCTTTCATTATGCCGTTTGTCTCGTACTGCTACATAACAATGCCATTTGGTCTTAAGAATGCTCGCGCAACATTGGAGCACTGCATGTAGAAATGCTTCGATCACTTAATCGGAAATACTGTCGAGGCTCACGTGGATGATGTTGTAGTCAAGTCCAAAAAAGCCGACACACTCATGATAGATCTCGAGTGCATCTTCGCTAAGTTGAGTGAAAATGACGTTAAGCTCAACCTCGAGAAGTGCATTTTTGGGGTGCCAAGAGGCATGCTCTTAGGGTTCATTGTTTCCGAGCGAGGCATCGAAGCCAATCCTGAGAAGATATCTACGATTGAGCGGATGGTGTCAATTAAAAACCTAAATAGGTTGCAACGTCTCCCGGGGTGCTTAGCGGTGCTCAGCCGCTTCTGTAAGCTTCATGACCATTGATGATTGGATCCCCAAGGTATGAACGTTTTGGTGATAGATGACAACTATGAAATTGTGGGCTAATATCTACATGAGTGTTGTCTATGCAGGAATCATCTCTAAACTCTACTACAGATCATATGGATCGTTGCCTTGGCGATTGATGACAATGACCACAAGTATGGAGGCTTGATGAGCTTGATGAAGTCCAAGGGTTGATGGAGACGGATCAAGGCAAAGGAAAAGCTATAGAGAAAGTGTTTGGAACACTTGTCTAGTTGTTAGGGCTTTGAGTCCATAGGAAAAATCGGACTATCAAGGGGGTCTAGGTCATATCTCTTAGGTCATGACTAGCCAGTGATGTGCATGATGCTCAGTGAAATCACAGGCACTAGGTGATAGTGGAGAAGCCAAGGAACTGTTTGGAGAAGCCGGGAAACAAAGTCAAGTGAGGATGAGGAGTTTTAGCTTCTGTACGTAGTGACTGGACAGAAGGGTCAGAGGAGACCGGACTATACGGTCTACAGACCGGACGGTCTGGTTTGTATGGAGGTTGCTCAAGATAGAGAAGTGCAGAAATGGATGCTCTCTAGAATGGAGAGAGAATGTACAGATCGGACGGTCCAATCAGTACAGGAGATTGTAGGCACAGCAAAGCCAATGGCTCTGGGAGCTGTTCTAGGAGTTACCGGACGGTCCGGTCAGGCAGTGACCAGACGGTCCGGTCATTGTGTCCAGAAAGGCAATCTCATAGAGCAACGACTAGTTTGAAGTTGGAAGCCTATGTAACTTCATTGCTGGGGTCTTGGTGACCTCTCTTGGCCAGTGGAATAGCTTGGACCATTTGGTGAGAGCCAAGAGGAAAAGAGGAGAGCACTAGGAGGAGATATTGCATATCTTGAGAGTGCTAGTGAGAGTCACTTGAGCATCTTGCACATCTAAGGCTAGGGTGTCCTTGACAGTGTGATCCAGGTTGTTACTCTTGGTCTATGGTGAGACCTAGACAGGTTAGGTGTAGGTGATCGGGCCTATCGTGATTGGTTGTGAAGGTCGTCACACGTTTGTACCCAGTTTGAGCCCGCCGGTGAGAGGGGCATCACTAGTGAGCACCATGTCGGCTTGGGGAGTCCGGAAAGTTCTCGAGGGAGGCGAGCTTGTGCCTTGGTGGCAGTGGTGACGCAACTGTGTCTTCACTTCGGGAGTGATTGCGGGCTCATGTACGAGAACTCCACATTGGTGGTGAGAGGGACCAGCACTCCAGCGGGAGTGGTCCAACAAGTAGTAGGGGAAGGCACCATCCTTCTGAGACCTCGAGAAAAAATCATCAGCATTTCTTGACCCCTCTTTAGTGTTCCGTAATTGTGTGCTCTCGTAACTAGGTAGACTTGTGGCTTGCATAGGCTAGTGTGTTTAGCTTCCACATTTGTACTCATCATGAACACTAGCATGTGTAGGGTCTTGGCCTCGTAGAATTGTTAGGTTGCAACAATTGCTTGGATCTAGTGGTGTGAAATTGAAGTATTCGGATTTGTTGTCGGCTTACCGATTCACCCCCCCCCCCCTCCGCCCTCTTGGTACACGTTCGGTCCTTATAACATCATTTCACGCTCAGACTTTTGAAGAAGTCCTCCCATAATATAAAATTTTGAAGAAGTCCGACTGGTTCGAGTGGACACCCGAAGCACAGTCTGCCCTTCACAAGGTCAAACGCATCTTGTGCAACACTCTAGTGTTGACTCTACCGCTCCTAGGCAAGGTGCTGCTACTCTAAATTGCTGTGACCACTCATGGTGGAATGGACTAAGGCGTAGCTCCCTCCCACCCCGGTTGACCAAGAATATTATGTCATGGACTTTGATGGCTCGCTCATGAAACACATCTCGAGGTGCCTCAATGAGGCGGTCGACTCGCTCGCTAAAATGGTGTTCGGTCGGGAAGCGATCCCGCCTAGAGTCTTTGATAACGACTAGCTCACGCCCTCAATTCGACCAAGAGACATCGAGGAGCTCGCAAAAGAGTTGAGCGAGGCGGTCCCGGGGGCTGATCCAATATCGACCCGATAGGAGGTCGAGGTCATGAAAATTGACCAGCCGGTCAAGCGAATCGACACGCCGATCGACCCTGTCGACCCACTGGTTGAATGAATCAACTCCCTAGCCAAGCGGGCCAAGCCCCCGATCGACTGGCAGGCCCCTTAGATCGAATACCTCACTTGAGGCACGCTCCCTGTCGATGGGACTGAAGCAAAGTACCACCATCAACGCGCGAAGTCTTTCATCCTGGTCGACGGAGAGCTATATAAGCGCAGTGTCACCAAGATTATGTAGCGCTGCATCCCCGTCGAGGATGGAACCAAGCTCCCCAAAGACATCCATGGAGGGGTCTACAGCCACCACACCGCACCCCTAACTCTCATCGACAACGCCTTTTGACAAGGCTTTTACTGGACCACAATAGTGGGAGATGTGACTTGCATCGTTGGAACCTGCAAAGGTTGCCAGTATTATGCCCAACAAACACACATGCTGGTGCAGGCTGTCCAAACCATCCCCCTCACGTGGCCTTTCGCGGTCTAGGGCTGGAACTGGTCGGGCTGCTCGAAAAAGGACCTAGGGGCTACACCCACTTGTTGGTCGCGGTCGACTAAAGCCCGGGCCATAGCCAAGATCCGGTCTGAGGAAGTCGTTAAGTTCTTCCTCGACATCATCCAATGATTTATAGTACTGTTGATGGTCCTCAAATGCTAAATCCGACCGTCAAATTCCTGCATAATACATATTAAATAAATAACCAACATAGTGGTACGAGTTTATTACTATCAATTTCCACAATTTTTGGTGAGATATGTATCTGCAGGTATAAAAGAGCCAAAATATGCAAAAAAACATAAAGAAACACCCCGTCGGTTGATCACCACTGTGAAACAGCCATTTTCACCGGCCGACAGGGTCGTTTATGGCTGAAATCAGGACCTGACCGACAGGGTCGTTTAAGGCTGAAATCTGCCACCCGGCTGATCAACCGGAATCATTGTCAGACTGATCATACGACCCGGTCGATTTTGCAAAACACTTCATCGTGATGCCGTTTTCTCCTCCCGGACCAAAAGTGATCAAATATGGCTAAGGAAAAGAGGCCAACATGTGGCCTAACCAGAAGAAGTCAAGAGGCGACCCAGAGGGGGTCGGCACTCGACCAAGGCCACCACCTAACCTAGGCCGCCGCCCGGCCTGGCTTGCCGCCCGGCCCGGCCTACCGCCCAACCTGGGTTGGCCACCTAGGGTGGCAGCCCATGAGGCTCATGAGGCCTACCACCCACCAAATGAAGAGTCGGTCGAAACCGACCAAATGACCGACTACAGGACAAAATCCAAGCCATCCAAGAGAAGTCGGTCATGAACTGACACGATCCAAGGGTCGCCCGGCCTAGGCTGCCGCCCGGCATGCTAGGCTGCTCGGCACACGTGGCCGCCCAGCCTTGCCCGCCGCCCGGCGGACCGACTTTAACCTACCGACTCGCCTTCACCTACAAGTACCCCCCTCCCCATTGCCACCTATAAATAGAGGGGGAATTTGGCATGAACAAGATGACAACACAAGAAGAAGATTTAGAGCTCCACTCCAATGGCTTTAGCACTGCCAAAGAGCTTAGAAAATAGGGGGAGAGTGAGGCAGAGTTAGGAGAAGGTCCGGGCTTGTCGGCACCTTCTCCACGCTTGTACCTCGATGGATGCTTTCTTTTCTTAGTAAGTATTCGTGATCTTCCTTTGGTATTAAGTTTTCTTTTTAAGTAAGTTCATTCCTTAGTCGCTTATAGGATCATCGTTTTATTTAGTTAGATTATCATAGTCTTCTATAAGCGTGACGTTGATACTTTGATAGTAATTAATAGCGTAGACGTGGTGTCTGGGCTAGAGGTTACCTTTGTTTGCCACTTGCCTCATGGTTTATAGAGGTAGTCGGTAGGTGGTGACAACCCTATCCGGCCTTAGTAATCCTCCATGTTCAGGTACGTCTTAGAGCTGTTGGCCGGAGTCGCCTGTGGATGCAGGGGTAAGCCGGTGCCTGAAGTAAGCAATTATAGACTGAACCTATCTTATTTTAGGATCTTTTACCATAGGAACCCTCTCTACCCTCTGCATACCATTTTCTTGTTGTCCTTGGACTGGTTAGGATAGGAGATAAGATACAAATGTTCCCTGTGAATTCGATACCTTGGAATACTCTTAGGTGAAGTGCTACAGCGGTATCCGTGCGCTTGCGGATTTATCTATGATTGTAAGAAATACCAACAAGCATTTCTGGTGCCGTTGCCGGGAACGGTTGTTGTATCATCTTCGAACCTTGTTCACCCTCATATCTTTTCCTTTTTCTTTTTCTTTTCTTTCTTTTATTTTTCCACCATGGAGCAACCTTTAATCCTATCCTTTTCTGCTCTGAAGGACAAGTTCTTTAAGCCACCGTCGTCTGCGGACCCAATTCGCACATCTGGCTATGAACTCCGCCCTAGCTTTATAGCCATAGTTCGGGAGCAATCCTTCTGTGGTCTGGATTTTGAAAATCCTTACCATCATTTGTGAGAATGTGAGTATTTGTGTTCATGTTTGTTCATTGACACATGAAACTCTAAAGTGGAAATTGTTTCCCTTCTCCCTCACGGAGAGGGTGAAGCAATGGTACACTCATACTATTGGGAGTGTACACGGTGATTGTGTCGAGACTTCTACTTGGCAATAAATTTATAGGGCTATGTCGGGATTAAGAACTCGATGGTTAAGACACAAGACGCCGATTTAGACAGGTTTGGGCCCTCTCGATGAGAGTAAAAACCCTATGTCCTGTGTTTTATGGTTTGTATTGATGTTGTGTTTCGTGTCCCTTGATGGGGGTTCCCTTTCGCCTTATATATCCGGTCGGCAAGGCGTACATGTAGAGTCCTACTCGTAGTCTATAAGGATTCACATAGAAAATCTATCTGTAATTGCCTTGTGCTTTAAGCCAACTCAGTCAGTTCCCTTATGGATGAGGTACCCGGTCGTCTATCAACTTAGGCATAACTATGGATAGCCGTAAGGTAAGTATTCCACAGCAGCCCTCGAGTGATCTTCAAGATTATGTGACTAGATCACAAATTAGGAAGTCCTCCTGATCAACTGTAGCCCCTAACTCTTGTATAATTTGGAGACTAACAAATAATGCAAGAGTATAATTTGGAGACTAACAATATTATATATAATTTACTCAAACCATCAAGTTCGAGTCTAAGTAAACTCCTGATCGTCAAACCAGAAGGTTAGTTAGCAAGACCTCAATCTTGCCGACCGATTAATAGAAAGGCCGAGTGATACACACTATTGTTTGAGTGAGTTGTGGATCTAAATTTCATGACATCAATCATGTTTTAGCCCATATAAAAAATATGACATCAATCATATAATAGTACTAAGCTAAATGACATCAATCATAGTTTAGCTTTTCCTTGATGAATTGTCACTCTACTCAATATAAGTCCAATCTTGATAATTAATTATTGACATCAATCAATAACTTATCTTTTGAACTTCTACCCATACGACCATCAAGTCCTTTGCTACATGATCATCAAATCACATAGATACGGAAAGTATTTTTAAGTGGATTTGCCACTACTTCTCATCAAAGAAGCCCCCGAGATTATTTTTAAATTGATAGCTATAATTCTTTTTAAAGAATAAAGACTTTAACGTTATTATTATTAGGCGGGAAAACCCGTCACTGTGCGGCCCATACCAGCCCATGGGACCTAGAGACTAGGTAAGAAAGGCAAAGGTATAAAAAGAGCAGAGGGCTGTTGACTCCAAGTCCACGCCACCATTTGCACACAGCGCTTTGTCTTCCTCGCGCTTCCCCTATTCTTGCGACTCCTTTGCTTCCTCCGATCAATGCCGAGGGACTGGGTTATGTTGAAAAACCGTCGCAGACTGGCACTGGTGGAGCCAGGTCTTCAGCAGGTATCCAACCAATCAAAGAGATCATCACCAGCGTCTCCACTACGCCTCCTCGCCCTGACTTGCCCTCCCCTAGCCGACGAGTAAAACAGACCACTCACTATCATCGGCATTATGTGGGAGATGACAATGATGATGAGGAGGAGCGCCGCCCAGATGCTAGCTTGCTGGCCCTTGCGCACTCCGACCGACCATCAAGCCAGTCGGAGCCGTCGAGCAAATCAGAGAGTGGTGCAACAGTGGCAAAGAAGACCGATGAAGCCGCCAAGTTCTCCTTAAAGAGGAAGGATACTGACTCGCAGACCACTTCTACAAAGAAGAGAGTCTATCAAACCAAAATCAAACAAGCCTCCAAGGAGGTTTCTTCATGTTTTTGATTCTTCATTGTTGTTATTATCAAGTATCTGTTAAACTTTAATGTTATGCTCTTTGGCAATCATAGCGGTCGGTCAAGTGATACTCAGAGCGCCCAAGGGTTTTCAGACACTCGGTTGGCTCCTGCTCCTCGACCGACCGACCCGCCTCTATCGGTCTGCACACCATCAAGTGCGTAGACCGAGCCGAGGATGTTGCCAAACGCTCCAGCACCCAAGCCACTACTGATGCCTGCTCCTTAGTTCATCAATCCTTCCCTGATCGGCATGCCTTCTCCCTATTATAAGGGTAACGCCCTATTGGTCGAGGACTTATTGGGTCAGCCAGAAGCTGAGGACATGGATGTCATGCATCAGCACTGAGAGGCCAACAAGGTACATCAATACCAAGTTTTTTTTCTTCCTTAAATCATTCTTCCAACTAACCATACCCTTCTTCATATTCAGAGAATATATTCTCTTATGGAGAAGAAGTAGACTAGGATTGAATACCTCGAGGCCAAACTTTTGAGTCCCTGACATCTTGTGCATTCAAACTTCTCCTTTAGAGGTATTAACTTGCTATCAGCAGTTACCGGTGAGAAGCTCTCTTAGGCCCGAAGGCAAATTGAGAAGCTGTAGACCGACCATAAGGAGGTGACCAAAGCTCTAGAGCAAAGTAATGCTGATGTCCTTTAGAGGTATTGACTTGACGGTCGATCAATATCAGTTGCTTATGGATTCCATGCTAGAAACCTCCCGTGCCTTAGTCGATAATGTAGAGGTCGACCCCATCGTGTCGTCTCATCCAGCAACTCCGGAGTTAGAGTTACAACATGATCCTTCCTCTCCTTCACAGGAGCTATAATATCTGTGATGTTAGCAAACATTAGTAGTTCATAAATCAGGAAAACAATATTGTCTCCATGTAAAAATGAATATTAATTTTTGTGCTTTCTTAGTTACCAAACAAGTTTGGAAAAAACAACTAAATAATCATCAAGGCAATCTCCTGTTACCTAGCGCAAATCAGTCGATGCCAAGCTGCGTTAGTCGCGCTATAGCACTTAGACCTTTTCACCTTAAGTCTTTTAGAGATAAAAACCGAAGTTGCACTAGTCTGCCTTAGCATATTAGGTTGTAATTTTATAACTGCATAACAAGCAGAATCGATCAATCGACACATGACCTCTCACTCTTTGGGTCTAGGTTTAGTGTAGTGGCAGTCTGTTGTGCAGTATAAATTGTATAACCATAATGTTCCAGCGTAAGACCAAAAAACTTTACACCGTGTCAAAATATGAGAAATCGGTTGGAAAAATCCAAAACTAGAATCTATCAAGGTTAAGGAGTAATGGGACATTATTACTAGCCCCTGGCTCGATTGTTTAATGTAATTAATTAAGGAATCGAGACAAATAAGAATGAAATCAAAATCATCTTCCATCAAAAAGACTTAGAATTTCATTCAATAATAATGTATGAAAATACAAGGAAAAGACTAAGTATAAAAGCGATGTAGCTGGTTGATGTTCCATGAATTTGGTACGTCGTCACCATCTTCATACATCAGTCGATAAGCCCCTGGCCGAGTAACTTCATTGACCACATAAGGTCCTTCCCATTTAGGGGATAACTTGTGCCGATTCTTGGTTGATTGCACTCGTCGTAGCACTAAATCCCCAACATTAAACTAGCGACTACGAACATTTTTGTCATAATAACATCGCAAGCCTTGCTGGTATACTGCCGACCGAAACAGAGCGTGATCATGCAACTCCTCTGCTGCAATCAACTCAATCACTCGGTTGTCTTCAGAAAGCTTCTCGTCATATCCCTTGACTCGCACTGATACGATGTTTACCTTGGTCGGTAGCATAGCCTTGGAGCCAAAGACCAACAAGAAAGGTGACTAGCCAGTTGCCCGACTGACATTAATGCGCATCCCCCAGAGAACCGAAGGCAGCTCTTGAACCCAACCGGCATACGGTTTGAGCCTGTCAAATATTCGGGGCTTCAACCCCTAAAGAATCATACCATTGGCCCATTCGACCTGCCCATTGCTTTGAGGATGAGCCACTGATGCAAAGTGGATTTTTATTCCCATTGATGTGAACAAGGGTTCCCGATCTTCCGAAAGGTTCTTGGTAAGTTGATTTGGTCAGAGGCGACACACAAATCGATCCGGCTTCAGAACAGCACGTTCTAAACCCCGCAATCACAGCACGACGTCTCCTCTGGTTATCAACCGTCCAAAGACGATTGACCTCGCTGAGAAGGCTAATCCCTGCCTGCGAATCAAGAACACAAGCAAGAACAACGAAGAATGCAACACAATTGCAGACGTATGATTAAACTCTCGAAGTTGGGGTCTCACAAACCGATGAACGGCGAAACTGTTTATGAACAGAATTGATCTAAGCAAAACCCGAACCCTAATGGTGCGGCTGCGGCTGTATATATAAAGACCCTAGGGTCATGCAAGACCCTCTGGACGCGCCCCTAATTGGGCTCAACTAGATACAAAGCCCAAAGGCCAAAAATAGGCGACGCAGCACCAACACAGATTCTGGACTCTCTCTTGTTTTGACGATTCCCGATGACTCCGGATGAATTTTGACATGAGGCCGGCGGCATTGGAAAGGTCTTCTCCTTATCTTTCCGTGCATATGTAGAACGTCCAAATCCGAGTCCGTATGCGTCCTGGGCGATTGTTTTAGTACAGACTGGTCCTGGGCCCCGAAACAGACTCGAAGTCGGTTTTGATTGGGCCTCCACTTTGGCTTCCAAGCCCTTGCTGGTCCTCCACATTCCCAACTCCTTCTCCCATCATCTCCTGGTCCTCTCCATGGTTTCTAATCATAAAATAATCATTAGGTAGCAAACCATTCTCAAAAGTAACATATAGCGAAGAACGTAGGAACGAGCTCACCTCTAAATTTAGTCGTCGTGCACGAGCTCTAGTCATTGGACCTTGCAAATCCAGATTTGGAGGAGTGTTGTGTGTATCCATAGGAGTGATGTCCTCATCATCCTCCCCCTCTTGAAGTGGAGTCGTCCTCGACTCAAGCTCATCCTCTTCTCCCAAGTATGGTTTCAAATCTGAAATGTTAAAAGTAGGACTAACCCCGAACTCGGGAGGTGACTCAAGTTTGTATGCATTATCATTAATCTTCTCTATTATTTTGAATGGACCATCAGCTGTAGGCATTAGTTTAGACTTTCTCAATTCTGAAAATCTAACCTTCCTTAAGTGTAACCACACTAAATCTCCTACATCAACCTTTACTTCCTTTCTACCCTTACTACCAGCAATTTTATACTTTTCATTCATCTTTTCAATGCTAAGTCTAGTGGTCTCATGCATTTGCAAAATAAATTCAGCACGCTCCTTAGCATCAATATGAACTCTCTCATTAATAGGTAGAGGAAGTATATCAAGTGGAGTACGGGGATCAAAACCATACACTACCTTGAATGGACTTACCTTGGTAGTAGAATATGTTGCCCGATTATAAGCAAACTCAACATGAGGTAAGCATTCTTCCCATTGCTTCAAATTTTTCTTCAAAATAGCTCGCAACATAGTACCCAAAGTGCGGTTCACAACCTCAGTTTGTCCATCAGTTTGTGGATGACAAGTTGTAGAAAATAACAACTTTGTACCCAACTTATTCCAAAGCGTGCGCCAAAAATGACTCAAGAATTTTGCATCACGATCTGAAACAATAGTAGAAGGCATACCATGCAAACGTACAATTTCTTTGAAAAAAAGATCAGCAATATAACTAGCATCATCAGTTTTATGACATGATATAAAGTGTGCCATCTTGGAAAAACGATCCACGACAACAAAAATGCTATCGCTCCCCCTCTTAGTCCTAGGCAGTCCTAAAATAAAGTCCATAGAAATATCCGCCCAAGGAATAGAAGGAACAGGAAGTGGCATGTATAAACCATATGGATTCAATTGAGACTTAGCTTTTTGACATGTAGTGCGGCGAGCAACAAAACTCTCAACATCTTTCCTCATCCTTGGCCAAAAGAAGTGTGTGGCCAAAATATCCTCTGTCTTCTTAGCACCAAAATGACCCATCAATCCACCTCCATGCGCCTCCTGCAACAACAAAAGACGAACGGAACCAACTGGAATGCATAGGCGGTTAGCTCTAAACAAGAATCCATCATTCAACACAAATTTGTGCCAAGCACGACCTTCTTTACAGTGCAGCAATACATCTTTAAAATCAACATCAGCAACATATTGTTCTTTAATTGCCTCAAGTCCAAAAATTCTACAATCAAGTTGAGACAACAAAGTATATCGCCTAGATAAAGCATCAGCAATCACATTATCCTTCCCTTTCTTATGTTTAATAATATAAGGAAAAGACTCAATAAACTCAACCCATTTAGCATGTCTACGGTTCAAATTGCATTGAGAACGAATATACTTAAGTGATTCATGATCAGAATGAATAACAAATTCTTTGGGCAACAAATAATGACGCCACGTCTCTAAAGAACGTACAAGTGCATATAGTTCCTTATCATACGTGGAATAATTCAAAACAGGCCCAGTAATTTTCTCACTAAAGTATGCAACAGGTTTACCATCTTGCATCAAAACACCACCAATGCCTATACCACTAGCATCACATTCAAGCTCAAAAGTCTTATCAAAATTAGGTAATTGCAGCAATGGTGCATGTGTAAGTTTGTCCTTCAAAGCATCAAAAGACTCATGATGTACCTTACCAAAATGGAAGTCAACGCCCTTCTTTGTCAACTCATGCAATGGTGCAGCAATGGTGCTGAAATCTTTGACAAAGCGGCGGTAGAAACCTGCAAGACCAAGAAAACTCCTCACCTATGTGATAGTTTTTGGTACAGGCCAGCTCTTTATGGCTTCAATTTTCGCCTCATCCACCTCAATTCCCTGTGGAGTCACAACATAGCCAAGAAAAGAGACTCGATCCGTGCAAAAGGTGCACTTCTCAAGGTTACCAAATAAACGTGCAACTCGCAAAGCATCAAAAATAGCACGCAAATGAATCATATGATCATCCATGGATTTGCTATAAATCAAGATATCATCAAAGTAAACAACCACAAATTTGCCAATAAAAGGTCTTAAAACCTCATTCATCAAACGCATGAAAGTACTGGGTGCATTAGTTAACCCAAAAGGCATTACTAACCACTCATACAACCTGAATTTGGTTTTGAAAGCTGTTTTCCATTCATCTCCAAGTTTCATTCTAATTTGATGGTAGCCACTACGCAAATCAATTTTAGTGAAAATTATAGCACCACATAACTCATCAAGCATGTCGTCTAGCCTAGGAATAGGATGACGATACCTAATAGTAATGTTATTAATGGCTCTACAATCTACACACATACGCCAAGAACCATCTTTCTTAGGAACCAAAAGTACAGGAACAGTACAAGGACTAAGTGATTGACGAACATACCCACGATCCAAAAGGTCTTGGACTTGTCGTTGTATCTCCTTAGTCTCCTCAGGGTTGGTCCTATAAGCAGCACGGTTTGGTAAAGTAGCACCAGGAATCAAATCAATTTGATGCTCAATCCCTCTCAAAGGTGGCAATCTCGGGGGTATCTCAGCTGGGAAAACATCCTCATACTCCTGCAAAAGGTTAGTGACAGTAGGAGGCAAAGCACGAGAAGCAATATCACCAAGCAAAAACAAGGCTTGTTTGCATATCAAAGCATAGCAAATATCATCAGTAGAAATTTCAGCAAGCTCAGATTTTGTGGCAAGACATGAACGACCTTGTAATTTAATTGCAGCACCCTTAGAACTTGAAGAATCATTAACATTACTTGGTGTAGAAGCAGAATTAACAGGTTGCTGAATTTCAGGGCTTTTATTTTTCAAACTAGCAGCTCGTTCTAAATCAGCTTGTACAATTTCAGCAGGGGTCATTGGTAACAAAGTAATTTTAGTTCCTTTATGCATAAAAGTGTACTTATTACTTTTACCATGGTGTACAGCATTATTATCAAATTCCCAAGGTCTACCCAATAAAAGTGAACAAGCTTGCATGGGTACAACATCACAATCAACAGAATCCACATAGGAACCAATGGAAAAAGGAACTCTGCAAGTTTGTGTTACCTTAGCTTTTCCAGAGTCATTTAACCACTGAATGTAGTATGGATGTGGATGTGGGCGTGTGGTCAAATCAAGCTTCTTAACCACATCAGAACTCACCAAATTGTTGCAGCTTCCTCCATCAATGATGACACGTGCCCGACGGTTCTTGATGACGAAGAAAATCTGGAACAAGTTATGTTGCTGCATCATCTCGGGCTGCTGGATTTGTGTGCTAAGCACACGCTGCACAATAATATTCATGTAGCCCGTGGTATCTCCGCCTCCAAGGACGAGGTCACCGCTGGTGGCAGCGACATCCTCCTCCTCATCCTCCATATCGGAGGTGCTCATGTAACCGCCATCATCTGTCGCCACATATGCCCGCCTACTTGGGCAATCTTTCTGCACATGGCCAAGACCATGGCAGCGGTGGCACTGAATCCCTGTAGTGCGTCCCGTCGAAGCAACAGAGGAGGCACTACTAGCCGGTACCTGCACAGAATTTTTACCTGAGCGCGTGGAAGGGGCAGGGGCTGATCTTGGTGCTGCAGAAACAACAGTAGCTGGTGGGGGCGGCCGGAAAGATGGCTTGGGCAGCCCCGAAGTCCCCGTTGGCCGTGGTGGGTAGAAATTCCTGGACTTGCTGTACTCCTCAAAAGCCTGGAAAAGTCCCTGTGATTGTTTCTCTACAAGCATAGCATACTGGAAACACTGGTTGAGGGTATAAAATTCTTTATAATCAAGGATGTCCTGAATTTCTTTTCTCAAACCAGAATAAAAGCGGCAAATCTGATCCTCTACTTTTTCAACCACAGCACAACGAATCAAACCCTTCTGAAGCTCACTAAAATACTCCTGAACAGTTTTATCTCCTTGATCTAAACGCTGCAGTTTATTACGAATTTCTCTATAAAAAGAAGGAGGAACAAAACGATCACGCATTTCTACCTTAAGTTCTTCCCAAGTAGTAGGCAAATCGGTTTTAGCAGCTAGACCACTCCACCAAACAATAGCAAAGTCCTTAAACTCACTAGTGGCTTGTCTAACTCTATGTTGTTCAGGAACAAGGTGGGCATTAAATTTTTGTTCTACCGTCATTTCCCAATCAAGGTAAGCATCACCATCGTACTGACCCGAAAACGAAGGAATTGAAAACTTAATTTTAGCATACGGATCATCTGAAGCATGGTTACCTTGTGTGCGACGGTTGTGGTTGTGGAAACCACCCATACCTTGAGGGTTACGTTGCAAACGACGTCGTAACCTTGCGGTCCTTGTAGCTGACCTATCGACGGTGCCATCAGCCTTATACACCGTTGCTTCATCATGATCGTCTTCAACGTCGTTGTTGGTGTTGGTGTTGGTGTCGTTGTTGGTGTTGGTGTTGGTGTTGGTGTTGGTCTTGTGAGCGGTCTCCAATTCGACAACCTGATCGGTTAGCTTAGAGACTCTCTTATCCAACCGCTCAATGCTTTCTCCCAGGTGAAGCTTGGTGACGGCGTCGGTGACGGCCCTGGTGATCGTCTCTGCCAAATCACTCTGAACCGCCTGCAAAGCCTTCTGTAACTGATTTTGGCTGACGCACTCATCCAATTTTGAGTCCATAGGAAAGACCGGACTATCAAGGGGGTCTAGGTCATTTCTCTTAGGTCATGTCTAGTTGGTGATGTGCAAGATTGCTCGGTGAAATCACAGGCACTAGGTGACAGTGGAGAAGCCAAGGAGCTGTTTGTAGAAGCCAGGAAACGAAGTCAAGCGAGGACGAGGAGTTTCAGCTTCTGGACAGAGAGATCGGACAGTTGGTCAAGGAGTGACCGGACTGTACAGTCAATAGAGGAGAGAACAATCCAGAGAGAACACTCAGCGAGGAAACTGCCAGAGTCAAGCCCGGACAGTCTGGTCTATAGATCGGACAGTCCGGTCTATACAAGATGATTCTGGGCAGCGAAGAAGCAGGAACCAAAATGTTTCTGGACTGGAGAGAGAAACAGACCGGACGGTCTGGTCAACTGACCGTATAGTCCGAACAGTATAGGATTTTAGCAGGGCAGAGCCGTTGGTGCTGAGGATTGCACTGATCAGACGATTTGGTCAAACAGTGACCGGACAGTCCGGTCAGTAGGCCCAAAAAGCTAATTTTGTGGAGCAACAGCTAGTTTGAGGTTGGAAGCCTAAATAACTTCGTTGCTAGTGTCTTGGAAACCTCTCTTGGCACGTGGAATACCTGAGAGCATTTGGTAAGGTACAAAGGGAAAAGAGGAGAGCACTAGGAGGAGATATTGCATATCTTGAGAGTGCTAGTGAGAGTAACATGGAGTGATCTAGCACATCTATGGCTAGGTGTCCTTGAGGATGTGATCTAGGTTATTACTCTTGGTCTATGGTGAGACCTAGACTGGTTAGGTGTCGGTGATCGAGCCTATCGTGATTGGTCGTGAAGGCCATCACACGTTTGTACATGGTTTGAGCCCGTCAGTGAAAGGAGCATTGCTAGTGAGCGCCTGTGTCGGCTCAGGGAGTCCGGCAAGTTCTCGAGCGAGGTGAGCTTGTGCCTTGGTGGCAGCGGTGATGCACACCGTGTCTTTACTCTGGGAGTGATTGCGGGATTGTGGGCGAGAACTCCACTTGACGACAGGAGGGACCGGGACACCGGCGGGAGTGGTCCAACGAGGAGTAGGGGAAGGCGCCATCCTTCCGAGACATCAGAAAAAAAATCATGAGCATTCCTTGACCCTTCTTTACTATTCTGCATTTGTGTGCTGTAGTTGATAGGGTGACTTTTGGCTTGCATAGGCTAGTGTGTTTAGCTTCCGCATTGTGTACTCATCATGAACACTAGCATGTGTAGGGTCTTGGCCTACTAGAATTGCTTAGGTTGCAATGATTGTTAGGTTCTAGTGGTGTGAAACTGAAGTGTTTGAATTTGTGGTCGGCCACCGATTCATCCCCCCACCCCCTCTCGGTACGCCTTCGGTCCTTACAATTGGTATCAGAGCCAAGTGCTCATCTTTGAGGCTTCACCGCCTTGAGTAAGGATGCCAGGATAGGTGGGGAGTGTTCCCATATTCAGTAGGGAGGACTATGGGTATTGGAAGGCACGTATGCAAGCCTACCTGGAGTCCCTTGATCCGGAGATATGGATGGTGACCTATGAGTCGGATGCTGATGTGAACCTTCTTGAACCTGATTTCATTAAGAACAACGCTAAGGGCAAGAATGCTCTATTTGCATGCATATCTAAGGATGTCTTTGCTAGGTTGGATGCTAGTTCCACAGCACATGGTATCTGGACTGAGATTTAGGGCCTCCATGAGGGCACCAGTGATGTCAAACATGAAAGATACTATGTGATGAAGAAAAAATTTGATAACTTCACTAGATTGCCACATGAGAGAGCTAACACTGTGTATTCTCATTTTCATGTGCTAGTGCAGGAGATCAATGCACTTGGGGATGATTTCAAGCTCAAGCCTATGGAGATCATCAGAAGATTCTTGAAGCTTTTCAAAGACTCCAAGTATGAGTCCATCATCACCTTCACCTTGCAAGGCGACCTCAATTCCATGACCATGAAGGATGTACTTGGCAAGATCACTGCCTTTGAGAGCTACTAGTTGGGGATGGATGATCCACAACCATCCACCCTTGCTCTTCAGGCTGACAAGCAAGAATCAAGCAAGAGCAAGAAAAACAAGAAGAAGGCATTCATTGAAGACAATGAAGATGATGATGATGAAGGTGACTTGACTGAGGACTTGGCTCTTCTCATGAAGAAGATGAAGACCTTCAAGAACAAGTTGGCCTCCAAGTCCAGGGGCAAGTGCTTCAATTGTGGCTCAAAGAATCACTTTGTTAAAGAGTGTCCGAAGCCCAAGAGGGAAGCTTTCAAGTCCCAAGAGTCAAGTGATGAAGAAGATGAAGAAGATCCCAAAGCGAAGCAAAAGAAGAAGAGGTACTTCAACAAGGACAAGAGCAAAGGCAAAGCTCAAGACTACAAGAAGAAGTTCTCTTGCAAGGCCCTTGTTGGAGAGTGGACAAGTGACAACTCTAGTGACAGATTCTCTTGCAAGCCTAGCCATGATCAAGACCACACGTCCACGAGCTCTTCCTCCACCTCCCACGTGCCTCATGGCCGCGAGCCACCTTGGGGATAGTGAGGATGAGAGCAGTGACGACAGCGATGATGAGGAGCTCTCATGTGCCGAGCTATGGAGTATGCTTGAGCAAGCCCGCGACATCGCCATCATGAAATCCAAAATATTAGATTTGGTATGAAAAGAGTGTAAGTTGGCTAAGGACCATGTTGTTGACCTTGAGAGTGAGCTCAAGTACCTTGTCACATCTCATGAGGCCCTAAACAAGAGTTATGACAAACTCAAGGGTGATCACGTAGAGCTTCATGAGGAGTACAAGGACCTTGAGATTACTTATGAGGCCATCAATGTTGAGAACCTTGCCTCTCCCTCTTCTAGTTCATCACTGAGCGATGCTTCTACTATGTGTGATGAACTAACCACCTGGAATGAGGTTTCTTCTCTTGAGCCATTTGTTTTGAAGGAATATCACAAGCTCAAGGAAGAGAGGAAAATGGTGATGGATGGCTTCGAGAGACTTGCACGCGGTAGAGCCATCCACAAGGATATTCTTGGGAAAAATATTGGGAACAATGTCTCCCATCGGGGACTTGGCTCATACCCCGCTGCCATCGACATCATTGGGACGAGTGACTCCATTACCGAATGGGTCAAACACCTACTCACCGAAGAGTACTATTACGAGAGGTGTTGCAAGGATGGCCACACCATCAAGGATTGCCCTATGCTGAGGAGTTCCATTGTTTTACCTAATGCTATCTTGTTCCATGAGAACACCCATTTTAAGCTTTTTAGGAACAAGGATGGCAAGGTGAAAGCAAAGGCTTTGGGACCACCAAACAAGAAGAGAAAGGTCAAGAGCATATGGGTGCCTAAGTTCATTGTTGATCTTGAGAGGTCGATCGCGTACAAGTGGGTGCCCAAGAACAAGACCCTAGATGGTGGTGGTGGTGGACCAAGCGCCTTCATGAAGATCATGTGAAGTCCACCACAAGTGACATGGACCTCAACGTCATATCTACTCATGAGGGAGGTAACCGTGTTAATTTTTAGTAGTTGTAGTGTGTTTTTCTTTCTCTTGCATTGGATGGTAATTAGGACTCCTTTGTGACTAGTATGCTTTGCATCCATGCATGTGTAAATAACTAAAAGAAAAACACATAAAAATTGGTCAATGTCTAACCTACTCAAGATAGCTATAAACAAAGGGGAGTGTTTGAGATGGTGGTTTGGCTTCTCTCAAGGCAAGGGTATGGCTTATAGTGAGTAAGCTTGAGAGGGGTTCAAACATGACATTGTTAGGTTTCCTTTGTGTCTTGTTTTAATATTCCTTGCATTCACATGGCATGTTTACCTTCAGTGCATATGTAAAATGCTTGTTGCATGCATCATATAGGAAACACAAAGGAGGCTTGTCACATTTGGAGATATTTGTGCCTCCTGCTCTATATGAGATTACATCTCCATAAGTGTGACCAAAGGAAAGGATTGTGCTTCATGCTCATTGAGCAAGCTCTTATGAACATCGAGGTTAAATCTACTCACGCGGTTCATGGACTAAGGCTCATACATACCCATTTGGTTCTTTATTGCCTTGGCTCTTATTTGCTCGATTCTTTCATTTGGCATTTGCAAAAATTATAAGGTCATAGAGTGCCACTATTTGAAACGGAGTATTTGAGAGTTCCCTTCATGTTCCAAGTGCAGAGTTTTATTTGGGTGTTACGTGAGGGCACTTAGAAAATGGAGAATTTCCTTGACTCAGCAATTTTCTGGTAGTGACCGTACAGTCTGGTCTATGCGGCAATGCATAGAGCTTCGGGGAGAATGAAAATAGAGACCGGACAGAATCTTTCTTAAGAGCGGACAGCCCGGTCTGCACAAATTCTGATTTGCCAGAATTCAGGTTTTTCGCAACCCCGAAGTGACATGACGGTCCAGTCTAGTGAGCGGACGGTCCGGTCACTATGGTTGATCGTGCGACGTAGTTCCAAATCCGTGGTTATTGATCTGTTTCTTGATCGATCTCATTCGTTCGTCATTTTCTTGACCTATGTCTAATCGGGAAGGACCTTGTTCTTTTCTGTCACATCCCAAAATTTCCAATTTTGGAATGTGAACCACTTTCATGTAATATATTTGGATTTCTCAAATTTCAGAATATTTACAAGAAACTTTGCAAAACAAAGATTTTATTTGGGCTGAACAAATTGCCCTATGTCACAAAAGTTTTCAGTTTTAAACAAAAACCTTTTAAAATAAGTAAAATTATTTTATTTTACTTCATTTCAATATTTTTATTTTTGGATTCCATGTTAATTTGAGAAAATTGAAATCCTTTCAATCAAATTTTTTGAATGTACATTCTATTTTTCAAAATGGTTCGGATGTAAACAAGGGTTCCCGATCTTTCGAAAGGTCCTTGGTAAGTTGATTTGGTCGGAGGCGACACACAAATCGATCCGGCTTCAGAACAGCACGTTCTAAACCCCGCAATCGCAGCACGACGTCTCCTGTGGTTATCAACTGTCCAAAGACGATTGACCTCACCGAGAAGGCTAATCCCTGCCTGCGAATCAAGAACACAAGGAAGAACAATGAAGAATGCAACACAATTGCAGATGTATGATTAAACTCTCGAAGTTGGGGTCTCACAAACCGATCAACGGCAACACTGTTTATGAACAGAATTGATCTAAGCAAAACCCGAACCCTAATGTTGCGGCGAAAGCTGTATATAAAGACCCTAGGGTCATGCAAGACCCTCTGGGCGCGCTCCTAATTGGGCTCAACTAAATACAAAGCCCAAAGGCCAAAAATAGGCGACGCAGCACCCATACAGATTCTGGACTCTCTCTTGTTTCGACGATTCCTGATGACTCCGGATGAATTTTGACATGAGGCCGACAGCATTGGAACGGTCTGCTCCTTATATTTCCGTGCATATGTAGAACGTCCAAATCCGAGTCTGTATGCGTCCTGGGTGACTGTTTTAGTGCAGACTGGTGCTGGGCCCCGAAACAGACTCGAAGTCGGTTTTGATTGGGGCTCCACTTTGGCTTCCAAGCCCTTGCTGGTCCTTGACGTTTCCAACTCCTTCTCCCATCATCTTCTGGTCCTCTCTATGGTTGCTAATCATAAAACAATCATTAGGTAGCAAACCATTTTCAAAAGTAACATATAGCGAAGAACGTAGAAACGAGCTCACCTCTAAATTTAGTCGTCGTGCACGAGCTCTAGTCATTGGATCTTACAAGTCCGGAATTGGAGGAGTGTTGTGTGTATCCATAGGAGTGATGTCCTCATCAGGTTCAACATCTATGTCTCATTGACTCACATGTATGCATCGTCGAACACCGACTTCCAAACCTATTTCATCATATTGTATCTTTGTTCATCAAATGTTTCACCCTACACGCCGTTGATGTATCTAGATTCATTTTCAACCTCATTCATTTTTCCTATTGCATCAATGTACCTGAACGTGAAGCCTTCCACGTTTACCCCACCTCCCATAAACATTCCTATGGAAAGAAATCCCTCCTTCCATAAACACTACTATGGAAAGTAACCTCACCTTCCATAAACATTTCTATAGAAAGAAACTTCACCTTCCATAAACACTTTTATGGAAGGAATAAGAGAATAAATTGCCTTTAATAATACATTTATTCTTTATAACTCTATTTCCATATTCCTCCCCCACTTGCCCCACCTCTCCTATAAATACTAGGGTCCCTCCCACGTCCTCCCCACCCCCGTCAAACCCTCACCACGCCGCCAGGCTGCCGCCACGCCACCCTGCCCTCACGTCCAGTAACAGTTCTGCCGGTAGGCTTTGGCGTTCCCGGTGATCCACCCATCCAAATGCTGCCAAATTTTACATGGAAGTGCGCCCGGATGTACTCTACAACATATCCAAATATCAGCACCATTGGATGTTGTATGCCTCCGGGATCTGCATCGCAATGACAGCTGCTTTCTGATCTGGGCGAATCCAGCATGCGTGACGGTAAAACCATCACCTTTCCTCCCAATCCAGAGATGTTCTTGATACAAATGACACTCTTAATTGTGTTCCACGGTCTTGTGATAATCTCCACCATAGGGTTCTCCTAGATCGGCCATGGTACAACGAGGAACGCGATTCGTGCTCGATCTGCCGCTGGATGACCTCACCATGAAGCAGCCAATTGATATCCAGTATAGTTGACTTCTGAACCAATTCACCTTGCGTTTCACATGTTCCAAGTCACTAGGAATATTTCTGTTCAAATTATTCCTTAAAACTAGAGCCAATCATTGGGAACGCGCACATAGGTTTTGCACTATCTGCGCAGTCGCAGTCTCTGTAGCTTTAACCTTACATATCTATTGGTCCACAACCTCGATTTAGATAGTTCTTCCGCCTACATTCTTGTATCCAAATAAACGATTCAATTTTAACCTTTGTTCAACCCTACCAATCGTTCTATACCTTGCATTGTGTATTTATTATATGTATGCTTTGTATGTCTTGCGTGAATAGGATTTTTGCGCACGGGAGTCGTACGAGGGCCAAGATAAAGATTTGTTATCACTGAGCAGCAACCCACGCAGGATGAAGGCAAGTGTCCTTGATGCATTTTGATCCTATTATGAATATTATTTTAGAACTGCATGCTTCTGTCAAATTGATGGGTACCTATTATTAGGGTTTTCCTAGTATTGCATTATCCTTTTCCTTGTCGCCTTGAACTAGTTGGTCGGTTGTTTATGGGTAGATAATGCTTAGGTTGCTTGTGGAATGCTGTGTTAATATTAATCTTGATTAATGAACTATATCACTTCATGGGTGGAATGGTAATTTATGTTAGCAACATGGACTTAGGGATCTATGCAAGCCGGATGGAATGGATGTGGTGTCGTGGGCACATGTTTGGTGGTGGTAGGCTTGTTGTAGATCCTAGGAACCGGTTCTTGGAGCGGTAACCCAGGACAACAGTGCCATCACAAGGCTGCTATGGAACAGCTTGGCTGATTAATTAGGAGTTCTCCCAATGTCGGTGCAGCATTTGGTGGAGCGGGGAATGAAAGTCAAGAGGACTGTCCTTGTATCCGAATGGCTCAAGAGGGGGCTCCTGGGGTGATGAGCTGCTTGTTGATGGACTATCACTTATGGACGGGAGTGGAACATTAGTGGCTAGCATGTACTGGGAGACCCTTTGTAAAAGCCTCGTAGTGATCTCCTGGCCACACACCTGAGGAAGTGTGCTAGTGCTTGGCCGGCATGGCAACATGGAGATTCTAGTCCACCTGGTAACAGGGGACGAAATCACGACTTGTGGGCAAAGTGGCGCAACCTTTGCAGAGTGTAAAATTGTCATGACAACCGTGCTTATGGTCACGAGCGGCCTGGATCCCTCACAAGATTAGTTGGTTATGGGATGGAATGGTTGGTATTGGTGGATGGGATTGGACTTGACTTGGATAGGACCTCGTGGTTTGATGGTTGGGATGACCTCACCTAGTAATTAGGATGCTTAGGAAATTAAAAGCTAATGCAATAAACCCCATTAAGCCTTTCTTGTCTATTGCCCCATGTCATCTTTTCCCGCACTTGTTGAGTACGACATGTACTCACCCTTGCTATATCCCACATTGTTGCTCAGCTACAGGAGAAGGATGGTATAACCATGAAGACGATGAAGGGGACTAGGCATGCGGTCTTCCGGTCGACTTCTTGTGGGAGCTGAAGGACGCCAACGCTTAGTTTTTTCGCTGCAATGTAATCTTTTACTTTTGACCTATGGGTCACCTTTGTAATAATGTTATCGATTTAATAAAGATATTGTTTTTTTTATCACATTAATTGTCCTGCGTGCGTGAAAACTTGAACCTGGACACGCATACAGATGCATTCCGTTTTGGTCATTGGAACCGGGTGTGACATTTTCCCTATTCGACCCCCGATGCCGAGAACGTGCTCCCGCCGCCCTCGCCTCACCTTGCCGACGTCAACGCTGCCGCTCATCGCCGACCTTGTCGCCTCCATGCGCCACTCCTACCGCGAGCTGCTCGCTCGCTGTTTCCTCACGCGCTCGCCCACGAGAAACCCTACTGCTGCCACCACGAGCAAGGGCTGTCGCTGCCGCTTGCACATTGCTCGTCGCCGCGCGTCTCGCCGAGGACTCCGCCATCGCCCTGCTCTCCCTTACTGCCACGCGCGCACCTAGCCTCCGAGGCCGAGCTCCCCTCGTCGATTAGGGCAAAGTTTGCCCCATCCTCCACCTCCATTGTCGGCTATCAAAATCTCACCTTTTCGGCTGATCGCCTGCGAGTTCTTCTCAGAATTCGATGTTTCCACTCCCAGGTGATAGCTGTCAGCAGAGTCAGAGATGGCAGGATCGGGTCAGGATAAGGGCAAGGGTAAGACAGCAGAGAAGCCAAAGAGCAGGAAGAGGACCAGACTAGAACCAGAGTCAGAGAGGGCTAGGAGAGTTGCTCAGCACTTGGAGGCTATGGAGACCTCGCGCAGGACACCCGGATCACGCTTGATGATCGGGCAAACAGAGACAGAGACACAGGGTCTACGGAGGAGTACCAGGTAGAGGACTGCACCGCCACCCTTAGCCACAGGAGTGCTACTGCCACCGTGGTCGTAGCGTACTCCAGCTTCCCGTCAGGGGAGGTCATCGAGACCTACGGAGCAGGGTGTTGGTGTCACTGAGTGCGAGCTTTGATGACACCGATAGAAAGAACGAATCATAAAAAGAAATTGCGAAGGGTATGAAACAAGGCAAAAAGGTCATCCCGTTACAAGTAAGTAGAGGTGTTCCTTTTATAGGCCCGTACTTAGGCCATATGCAAATGACCATTTTATCCCTAATTTCCTACTATATTCTTCGAATATTCTGTACAAAATGGTCATAAAGGATAAATAAGTCATTTGAGCACTCTTGGTACCCTTCCTTGCTCCGCACGCCACAACACGTGCTGGTGCCACGTGTTGCCCTCTTCACGCCAAACAGGCTCTTGATCTTGCCCCGCGCGCTGTCCGTTGAAGGATAACGGCTTCATCCTCTGAGGGTGCGGAGGTTCCGCTCGAAGGGCTTTGGTTTTACCGTGGCCTCCGATGAACACCTGTACCTCGAAGTTATGGTTAATAATAAATAAAAAGGATAACAATGTGTTGACTTTGACTTTTATTTGCAGCCCGACTTCGATGAACCCTCAAAGGGTGGCTTGCGATGTGATTCCCCCAACAGTGGCCTCTCAAGGGGTGGGTCCAACTTTGATGGGCCGAAACCCTCGCTTCGCCGGGATCTCTTACCCAAACGCCACCCTTTGAGCATCAAAGTTGGGTTTTTTGAACGAAGCTAGCAGGGCTTCTGCCTATAAAAGGAGAATAACAACGGTGGAAAATTATTATTTTTACTGATTACTTGTCCGTTGAGCTTCCACCATGCCTGCGATTATGACTAGGGTTCGCACAGTAATTGTTTCAAAAAGCGAGTCATCTTCTGGGAGCTCACCCGGCTCTGTCGAAGGTAACACTTGGCTATGTTGGGTGTCGTGGCTCTTTGTCTTCTGCTTTAAATTTTGTGTTACTGTGGCTTCGACTCCCGAGGCTCCGCAGTAAATGCTGGTCCGTTTTTACCCGACTATATAAGTGGGGGTGGGGGTTAAAGGTCTATGAAGCTTCTGTTGCGATTTGCTTTTTAGTATTCTAGCTTCCCCTCATTTCGTGCGCTCACGCTGCTGTTTGGTTGCTATTGCTTTTGAAGTTGCGTTTGAGCTAACTCGGTATGCTTGGATCCTTGCTTCAAAGTGTTCCTAATAATAGTTGGGACAAGTTTCTAGGTTCCTATGGAGCTTACCTTTTGCATTTAATTGCAGGATCTAAAGACATGGCTCGGGTTATGCAAACTGCTCATCCTGGCAACGCTGCCACTGAGAAAAACCTTCCTTCGACGGCTGTCGACGCCGCTACAAGTGAAGGCGACTCTGAGGCGGAATTTGCAAAGAGTTTGGAGGACAACCTTACTGCTGCTCCCGAAGGGCTGAGTCTTGCCCATGGTCAGGAACCATCGAGAGAGGTTGAAGATAATGAAGAAGAGGATGATGAGGAGGAGGAGGATGATGAGGAAGGGGGTTGTGACCGGGATTTTGCTCCTTAAGGTGTTGGAAGGGTAGCCATCGACGCCCAAGGTCAAGGTTCGAGCCACAAGGTTCGGAGCTCTGGTCTGGTGGACGAGGACCTGGAGGACGTGGATGCAGATATATGTGATCTACTGCCCGCTGATGACTCTGACCTACCGAAGGGCCGAAAGGGGAAGGGGAAAGACCTCGGACCTCCGTTTTCGGGTGCTCTCGCCTCGATGCCCCCAAACTACACAGGCTTGTCGAGTTAGGGTGTTTTCCCTCTGGAGGGGCCCTACTGGCTGGTCCGGAGGTTATCCCATGCCCTGCTGAAGACGAGGCCGTGGTTTTTGAAGATCACTTCACTACTGGCCTTCGCTTCCCCTGCTCAGCCTTCGTGAAGGACGTGTTGAGCAGGTTTCACGTGCAGCTGCATCACATCAGCCCTAGCAGGATGGCTATGCTAAGCAAATTTGCCTAGGGCGTGCTGAGTTATCAGGGCCAACCTGGCATCAAAGTGTTTTGCAAATAATACTGCGCTCACTATCAGCTAAAGACTATCAAGATTTATGGCGTGGTGCATGAAGCAGACTTTGGCTGCGTAACCTTCGTTCCTCGCTTCAAGCGTGATAATGAGTTTGTTATGTGCAGCCGAAACCGCTGGAGTGACAAGTGGCATGAGTGCTGGTTGTACGTGAAGGTTAACGCAGAAACTACTCCTACGGAGGAGGGCGGGGCAACTACTTTTCCGTTTGCTTTGAAGCTAACTCAATGCGAGCCTCCGTCCACAGAAGGCAGGGTGCCCAAGGGCTGTAAAAACGAGGCTGCCTTCCATGTGGCTACCTTCAACTCAAGCGGCCGGGACTTCATTGAAGAGTTAGTGGCTACGAACGTGTGGCCACTACGTGAGGGGTGTTTAATTCCTGGGTTTATTCAGAAAAAGATCTCCTCGCGGCCTGATATTACCATACCTTTCCCAGAGGTGCCCGTGGACAAACGGGGTTTTAGTGATGAAGAATTTTTGGTTTTCCTTCAGTACCCCAGCGAGGTTGTAGTTGGACCTTACACTCACGAGGAGCACAAGCACACCTGTGAGCGGACTTCACACAGCGGCCGGATTAACCATGTCCTAACATTGGCCGGTGTCAAGTACCCCACTCGCATCACACCAGGCCCTCGAATGAAACGGAATCGGCCCCCTGGAAAAGTTGGTTCAGATGTTGGGAAGGCAACGGGGGCCAAAAAGACCAGGAAGGAGAAGTGTCCGCCGAACCCTCCTCTACAGATTGGGAAAAGGAAAAGGGATGAGGAAGCTTTGAAGGTCCCCCCGAGGCGTGCGACGGCTAAAGAACCCCACCGGGACTCTTCGAGCTCATCTGCCCCCGGCCTCCGTGCCGTTGGGATGTTGGTGCGCGCCGGCGCGATGGTGGATGCCTTCGACGGCGACGACGACGTGGAGGATGACGTGGTGGTGGTGTCTCCCCTTGCTACGGGCGGTGCTGTTGATGCGCCAGCCTTGAGTCCCTCCGCTGTTCCCGCAAGGAGTTGGGCTGTGGATACGGAGGCCACGGACACCCTTGCGGGCCTCAAGGAAAAATTTTCTGCTTGTCTAGGACCTTCGATTCCGAGTCAACTTTTGATTGGGGCTGGAGCTTCTGGAGGGTCTGCTGGTAGAGGCTTGGGGCTACCCGAGGGTACGAGGATTTTGCTGATCCCCAGGCTTGGGCTAACCTATGCTCGGCTCCTGACGCTTTCATAGCCGAGGGGGCACAGCTGTTTGGAGCCGGGAACTTGCAGTGCAATCTCTGCCATGTTTTGAGATATGTAATTATGCTTCGTTTTGATAGTGTATGAAAAACGTTGTACTATTTTTATCTTGACTACTGTTTTGTTTCAGGCCCACACCCTCACGCGGATTTTTTTCGAGAAGACTTGCATGGAGCTGGCTTCGTTAGAGAAGGAGAAGAATTCGCTTGCAACAGAGAACATGTTGCTGAAGGAGAAGCTTAACAGCCTTCGGTCTGCGAAGGATGAAGCTACGCTCGAAGCTAAGCGCATACAAAAGGAGCTTAATGCTTCGTGGGCTGAGGTTGCTGAACTAAAGACCAGCTTAAGCCAAGATTGCGGCTCTGGAGAATGAGAACACAGCCTTGAAACATGACCGATCAACACACAACTATGGTTTCATTGCCCAAGCTGTATCCGCGCACCAGCAGTATTGCGAGGCTTTAGGTTTTGTTGGTGCTGAGCCCATGTTATTGACCGGCGGTGCTGCAATCACCGAAACTATTTTCTTTGGGTCGCTGAAGTCTGAGTTTGAAGCTCTCCTAGAAGTGATGGACAAGCGCAGCAACTTTGGCGCGCTGCACACTGCGAAGGCCGCTTTTGGGCTGCTAGAACACGAAGGCTACGATCACTTCCATGCTCTGGGAAGGCGCAACTTTCTGATTGGGGCAGACGCTCGGGATGGCTTGTCACCGGAGGCCATCGCCGCGGCTAAGCGTGTCGCGATGAAATCCTGGCGCGATCACGGCCGCGAAGCCGCTCGATAAGCTGCCATTGAGAAACTGGCTCAGGTTATACTTTTGTTTGTGTATTGTATTTTCATTTATTCGCGCGACGTTCGAAGTTGAAAATGATTGTGCTTGTGTAGATGCGTGGCTCTTCGAGGAGCGGTGACGGCCAGGCTGAAGATCCTTTGGGGGGCCAAGGCACTTCGAGGAGCGCCGTCGAGAAGGCTGGAACTTTGGAGGGTGGATCAAAGGCCGCGCCGAGCGAGGTTTAGGATTTTTTGTAGTTGTAGTGTTGATGTAACATACTTTTGGAAGGTCCTAAGGGAAATTTTGTAACTATAATTTTGACATGCCTACTTCACCCTGCGCAGGTGTCCTTCATGTCGTCTGCGCGGGAGTCCGAAGAGGATGCTTCTAGTGGATCTTCCGCATTGTGCATGTTGGACTTGATGAGCAAAGGATCCCAATCTTTGATGGATGATGCTTCTGTACCGACGCCTATCTCGAGTAGTTCTAAGGCAAATTTGAGCGGCTTCGAAGCGTTAGATGTTGTGGTAGAGGCTGAAAGATTTGAGTACCCCGAACGTGCATCTTCGTCCAAAGCGCGCTTGGTGACTTTGGACGCCAGTGTGGTTTGTGTGGGGGATTATTCCCACTTATTCACTTGTGGCGCTTCATCTAGCATGTCATCCACACTTAGCCATCAGGGTAGGGGTAGGTCCCGTGGTGGGGGAGTCTCTGTAGAGAGACCTCGCAGGGAGCAAGGACCAGGGTCTCCGTGTCTGAAGAAAAACGATAAATCCTTGAGCACTGAAGGTTCCGGCGCCTCGATTCTGCGGCCATCCCGTCCGCGGCTTGCTATCGCGAAGCGGTCAATTAGCTCCGTGCTGAATTTGCCAACGAAGATTGGTAGATCCTTTTCTCAAGCGCCAGTTCTAACTAGTAGAAATGCCCAAGATTCGGGTGTCCTTGGTTCCGGGGGCTCGAGACCTAATCCTTGCCTCCCTCCGCCTGGTTACACCGCCGATGAATGGTCAGTTTTGCTTCCCCAGTTGTTAGCTTCTGGGGTTGTTGTAAAAGAAGAACCCATTGATTATGATTTCTGATGGAAAGATTTATTTGTTGCAATTGTAATAAATTATGTCTTGCCCGGTTTGTGTTGCTATGATTTGCTTAGCGCTATCATCGAATTTTGAAAAACACCGCCCTCTCCCTCGAAGTTTTTTGAAAAACGCCATCCTCCCCCTTGAAGTGCTAGGGGCGAGGTGTCTTAGGGCGAACCCTTTGGCGGGTTTGGGCTGCAACGAGCCCCTTAGCATTTTTTCGCTAAGTTTTTGAAAAACGCTACCCTCCCCCTCGAAGTGCTAGGGGCGAGGTGTTTTACGGCGAACCCTTTGACGGGTTTGGGCTGCAACGAGCCCCTTAGCATTTTTTCGCTAAGTTTTTGAAAAACGCCACCCTCCCCCTCGAAGTACTAGGGGCGAGGTGTTTTAGGGCGAACCCTTTGACAGGTTTGGGCTGCAACGAGCCCCTTAGCATTTTTTCGCTAAGTTTTTGAAAAACGCCACCCTCCCCCTCGAAGTGGTAGGGGCAAGGTGTTTTATGGCGAACCCTTTGATGGGTTTGGGCTGCAACGAGCCCCTTAGCATTTTTTTCGCTAAGTTTTTGAAAAACGCCACCCTCCCCCTCGAAGTGCTAGAGGCAAGGTGTTTTAGGGCAAACCCTTTGACAGGTTTGGGCTGCAACGAGCCCCTTAGCATTTTTTCGCTAAGTTTTTGAAAAACGCCACCCTCCGCCTCAAAGTGTTGGGGGCGAGGTGTTTTAGGGCGAACCCTTTGACGGGTTTGGGCTGCAATGAGCCCCTTAGCATTTTTTCGTAAGTTAGCTGGCTGTACTGGTCTTAGCTCTTCGGGCTTGACCAGTGCAGCAGCTATGGCTTGAGAGCTTTTTTCTCTTCGTCGAATGTTTCAATCTCTGTGATGGGAGTTGTTTCGACGTACTCTTCTGAGCGAGGCTTTCCGCTTTGGGGAAGGCAGCTTTGATTTAGCTAGGGTTTACATAGGATCCGCCTTGTTAAAAACCTCACCCCTGCGAAGGGTTCCCCTTGTGAGTAAAAGAGTACGGTCCTTACATAATTTCCTAGAAAAGAATAGCCTGAAAAAAAGAAAATCTACCAACTAAGCTCAAGGTAGCACTTATAGCTTTGTGCTATGCTTGGCTTTTTACATGCTTCAAGTGATGCTTTTTCTTATACGTAGAATCTTCGAAGGTTGTCTGCGTTCCAAGAATGCGGCAACTCTTCTCCTTGCGAAGTCTAGGGCCTGTACGCTCCGGGCTTGTTTGATTTTGCCACAATGTATGGACCCTCCCACTTTGGCTCTAGCTTGCCTTTGCTTTCTATTCTAGGGATTCGGAGTAGGACTAGGTCTCCTACTGCGTAGGCTCGGGGTGCAACTTCAATCCCTCTAGTGGCGTGTTTCTGCTAGATACTTTTCTAGGTTGACAAGTGCGTCCAGTCTGTCGACTTCCATCAGATCCTTTGATTCGTCCTCTGCCGGCTATGTTGATTTTGCATTGAAGGTTCTAGGACTTTGGTGCAAAATCTCCTCGGGCATGACTGCCTCTTCCCCATAAAGTAACCTGAAGGGCGAGTATTTGGTTGTGCAGGTTTCAGTCGTGTTGTGCGACCAAATGACCCTTGGCAGTTCTTTTACCCATTTTCCTTTCTTCTCATCAAGGAGTATCTTTTTGATTGCCTTGAATATAAGGTTGTTTGCTCTTTCGACAACTCCGTTCGATTAGGGGTGATATACTAACGCGAAGTCGACTTTGGTTTCGATGGAGTGACAGAACTCTTTGAACATATCGTTCTCAAATTGTTTTCCGTTGTCGACTGTTATGTCTCTTGCCACTCCGAAGTGACAGATGACATTTTGCCAAAAGAACTTTTTGATTGTTGCTGCCGAGATGTTTGTGATTGGTTTTGCTTCGATCTGCTTGGTGAAATATTCTAGGGCTACAACTGCCCACCTGTAATTCCCCGGTGCTGTGGGTAGGGGCCCAACAATGTCAATTCACCAGCGTTGGAGACGCCATGATGGGGCTATGAGTTGTGTTGGCTGCGAAGGTGCTGACTGCCTATTCGAGATTTTTTTGACAGGCTTCACATCTGGTTACTATTTCTATGGCATCCTTGACCATAGATGGCCAAAAGAAGCCTTGCCTAACTGCTTTTGCAGCTAATGGCCGAGGTCCAATATGCGCTCCACAGATTCCCTCGTGTATCTCGCTGAGTAGCTGGGTACCCTCCGTTCTGCTTACACACTTGAGTAGTGGAGCAAAAGTTCCTGACTTGTACAACTGACCCTCGATGGTTCTGTATTTCCTGGCCCTTTGCTGCATTCTTTTAGCCTTTGACTTGGTGTCTAGCTCGTACAAACCCTTAAGGTACGCAATGATTTGAGTTCTCCAGTCTTCGCTGATTACTGCATGTATTTGCTTGGGGTCCTGGTGGACTGTTTTGATCGAAGGTTACGTGATTGTTTGAAAGAACACATCCTGTGGTATTGTCTCTTGCCTTGCTGCCAACTTGGCGAGTTCATCTACCTCCGTGTTGAACTTTCTCTCGATATACTGTATATCGAAGCCTTTGAAGTACTTTTCCATACTTCGGATGGTGCTGTGGTATTTCTCAAGCAATAGGTCCCGGGTTGTGAATTCTTTGTCGTATTGACTGGCCATGATCTTGGAATCTGTTCTGATTCTGCACCTTTGGACTCGGAGTGCACTCAATTTCTTGAGCCCCAGTAGTACTGCCTCATACTCTGCTATGTTATTGGTGCACTTGTCCGTTTCTTTGCTGAATCGAGCCTTGCAGCGTATTTCATTTTCGCGCCCGTGGGCGAGGTGACTACTGCTGCTATTCCTGCCCCGGCCAGTCCCAAGGCTCCATCACAGTGCACTGTCCACTCTGGCTCAGACCATGCTTGATTTTTTACTTGTTGCGGAGCTGTCCAATCTGCCATGAAGTCAGCAAGTACCTGGGACTTGATTGCACTGCGTTTCTCAAAGTCTATTACATGCTCCGAGAGTTCCATGGCCCATTTGCTGATTGTTCCCGAGGCTTCTCAGTTGCCGAATATTTCATGAATTGGTTGGCTGGTGAGTACTTTTATGTGGTGAGCCTCAAAATAATGTCGTAGCTTTCTACAAGCCATGACTACCGCGACCATAATGTTTTCCATCTCGGAATACAGCTTTTTGGAGACAGACAATGCCTCGTTGACGTAGTATACCGGTAGTTGGACCAAGAATTTTTTCGGCTCCCCTTTAACCGTCTTGATTATTTTCTTTTGCTGTACGAGGACTGCACTAACCGCCGAGTGGGACGCAGCCACATATAACAACAGAACAGCCCCGGGCTCTGGGTTGGTGAGCTTTGATTGCTTTTCGAGGTAGTTTTTTAACTCTGCGAAGGCTTTTTGCTGCTCTGGACCCCATTCGAAGGGTTGATCCCCTCGGAGTGTTTGGAAGAAGGGCAAGCTTCTCTCGGCTGATCTGGATATGAACCAATTTAGTGCGGCCATTCTGTCTGTAAGTTTCTGCACATCTTTTCGGCACTATGGCTCTTGCATTTGGATGATTGCTTTGATTTTGTCTGGGTTGGCTTCGATGCCTTTGGCTGACACCAGACAACCGAGTACTCTTCCTTTCTGGATGCCGAAAACACACTTCTCCGGATTCAGTTTTAACCTTGCTGCTCAGAGGTTTGCAAATGTTTTCGCGAGGTCTGAGATATGGCAGCCTTTTGCTTTACTTGCTACTATGATATCGTCCACATAAGCGTCTACGCTTTTTTCAAACTGCTACTTGAAGGCTTTTTAAGTCATGCGGCAAAATGTAGGGCTGACATTTTTCAGTCCCTCGGGCATTCTTACAAAATAGTAGGTGCCAAAGGGTGTGATGAAACTTGTTTTTTCCTCATCCTCCCTCCTTAGCCATATCTGATGGTAGCCAGAGAAGCAATCGAGCAGTGACAATAGCTCACTCCCAGCTGCTGCATCCACGATTTTGTCAATTCGAGGCAATGGGAAATCATCTTTGGGGCAAGCTTTATTGAGATCTATGAAGTCTATGCACATTCTCCACTTCCCATTCTTTTTTTCACCATTACGTAGTTTGCCAGCCAAGACGGATATTTGACTTCACGGATAACGGAAGCATCGAGGAGCCATTGGACCTCCGCTCTGATAGCTTCTATTTTTTCATCTGACATCTTTCGAAGCCTTTGTTTCATCGGCTTGATCTTTGTGTCGACTTCTAGTTTGTGCTCTATGATGCTTTTGTCCATGCCTTCGTGGTCTGCTGAAGACCAGGCGAATACATCTTTGTTCTTACTAAGGAATGCAACAGCTTTTTCTCTTCTTCGGAGTCTAAACCTGAGCCCACTGTGACGAATTGGCCAAGGACTTGCTCGTCAAGGAGTATTTTTTTGGTTACTTCATCTGGCTGCACTACGACTTTCTCTCTATCGAGGCATCGTGTCTCTTCTCTTGCATTCGCTTTATGCTGCTCACGAGCTTTTCAAGCTCGCCCTTCATCCTCTAGCTGCTCTTGGCTGAAAATGTGTATTTCTTTCCCCTGGTGCGTAACCTTTTTCTATGTCTCTTGCCATTTGCTGATCTCCTTTGATTGTGATAATCCCTCCGGCTGCTGGGATCTTCATACATAGATATGCACTGTGGATGACGGCTTCGAAGGTGTTAATTGTGCCCCGGCCAAATATAGTGTTAAATGGGTGGCAAAGATCCACCACATCGAATGTTACATACTCTGTTCAAGGGTTTTGAGTATTGCCAAACGATACCGGTAGGGAGATTGTGCCCATGGGAGTGATTCTTTTTCCACCGAAGCCAATGAGTGGTATATTTGATGGCTGCAGAGAACTTTTGCTGAGGCCCATTTGCTCGAAGGTGTTTATGAACAGGATGTCCGCCTGGCTGCTGTTGTCTACAAGGACTTTGCTGACCATCCAGGTATGGATGTGGGCTTCGATTACGAATGCATCGACATGCAGGTAAGCTTTGAGGCTGAGATCTGACTCGGTGAATGTGATGGGAATATGAGACCACTTTGACTTGATAACAGGTCCTTCTGTGGAAACACTGTTTACCATTCGAAAGTGATATCTTCTTCTTCTTCTTTTGTTTTTGAAGTCTGAAGATGACCCTCCGCATATCATTCCAATGTAACCTTGTACTGGGAAGGTTGTGGCTTGGCTTGGGGTAGGTTCTGGTTTAAGCTGTGGTAGGTGTTGAGGCTCTTGCTTTTACCTTTGTTGGTCTTGGTTGGGTGATGGTTGCTCAATTTGTTGTCTGGGTTGGGTGTACTGGCTGGGTGGTTGTGTAGGATGATTTGGATGAAAGTACGGGGACGGTGCATAAAGTTGATGGTGGTGGGTGCTTGGGTAGTGATAGTTGGGTTGAGCGGGCTGTGGATATGGTTGCTGGGGCCATGGGTTTGGCGATGTATAATTGATGGCTTTGGGTAAGGACAAAGCCTTCTTTCCTGCTTCGATCCTTTCTTGGATTTCTTTTGCTTTGAGGCATGTGGAACTTTTGTGCCCCTTGTCCTCTCCGCAGTAGAAACAGTACGGCTTTTTGGCCGGCCGAGTCTAGGTTTGAGGGCCTCGGCCTCTGCCACGCCCTCGTTCGCCGCTTCCTCTAAAATCATTGCTCTGGTTGCCTCTGCCAATAGTGTCTTCTATTTCTTCCTCAATATGACCAATGAACGAAGGGGAGGGCTCGACGGGTTGTTTGGTTTTTCTATACTGTCTTTCTTCATAGCCACCTTCGCTGTGTGACTGGTTGCGGCTCTTACTTTGACTTTGCTTGCGTCTCTTGTAATCCACATCTAATCTACTGTACTCTTCAAACTTTGTGCATAACATTTGCATATTGTGCGGGGGTATTTGCGTGCAATATGAAGACATCAGGCATGCTCGCATGCCTCTGAGTATAGAGTTTATTGTCGCCTCGTCCGTGACGCTCGGGGTCTAGGCTCGAAGCGTGAGGAATCTTCTGTAGTACTCATGTAATTGCTCATTCTCCTGTTAGGTGATATTCAACAGCTCATGCGATGGTTCCATAATGGTGCAGAACCCTCAAGAACTTGCTACCACCTTATGCCTAATGTTTTCCCAGCTGTACAGAGACCCGGGGGGGGGGGGGGGGGCAGGTTGAAGTACGAATTGAGGGCGGACTCTTCGAGAGCGCAGAAAAATGCCTTTGCTAATGTTACCTCATCTCCTCCTGCTGATATGATTGCTGCTTTGTAGCTCATGAGAAATTGCCTTGGGTCAGAATTTCCCCTGAATTTGGCTAGCGGTATCATTCTGAACTGCGGCGGGTATGGGGCTCTTTGCAACCCCACGGAAAGAGGTGAGTCTTTATCAATTATGCTCGTTGTGCTTGATCTTTGAATTGGCAGCACTTCTGTGGCTATTGGCTGATGGCTTGGTGTGAGTGGTACTTCTTGCTCGAGGTACGGGTGGGCTTCGGGCACTGGGTTTGGTTCCTGGCGACTCGCCCTGCCAATGGTTCTCTGGAGTTCTTCAACTTCTTTTACCAGTTGCAGATTATTAAGTCTGAGCTGGGCTATGTACTCTTTCTCTTGTAGTGCTTTCTCTCTCTCTGACAGCGCTTTGCTTGTTAGCTCTTGTTCGTGCAATAGCTATTGCTTGAGTTGCTCAAGGTGCTCGGCTCTTTGGGCTAACAGTTCCATCTCTTGCGCTGCTGTCATCGAGGTTAGGGTGCTGCTTCTCGGAGGGTTTGAGTTGGACGGTTGTTCAGGGCACTATACTGGGTCTTTTTGGCCGCCCCCTGCTTCTGCCTGAAGCGATGGTTGTGTTTCAGGGGTGTTCTCTTTTGTTACTTGCAATGAAGACTGGTTGTCAGCCGATTGGGGGTCTCCCAGAACGCTGCTTCGTGAGGGCGGTGTGCCGCTCGAAGATAGCGGTCCGTGGAGTTGAGTCATCGTGAGCTTGTGTACGACCTCACAACACGGTGGGCGCCACTATTGGTGTCACTGAGCACGAGCTTTGATGACACCGACAGAAAGAACGAATCATAAAAAGAAATTACGAAGGGTATGAAACAAGGCAAAAAGGGCTCTTCTCACGTATTCCCAAAACAATTCATCCCATTACAAGTAAGTAGGGGTGTTCCTTTTTATAGGCTCGTACTTAGACCATATGCAAATGACTATTTTGTCCCTAATTACCTACTATATTCTTTGAATATTCTGCATAAAATGGTCATAAAGGATAAATCAGTAATTTGAGCACTCCTGGTACCCTTCCTTGCTCCACACGTCACAACATGTGCTGGTGCCACGTGTTGCCCTCTTCACGCCAAACAGGCTCTTGATCTTGCCCCGCGCACTGTCCTTCGAAGGATGACGGCTTCATCCTCCGAGGGTGTGGAGGTTCTGCTCGAAGGGCTTTGGTTTTACCATGGCCTCCGATGAACAACTATACCTCGAAGTTATGTGTAATAATAAATAATAATAAATAAAAAAAATAACAATGTGTTGACTTTGACTTTTATTCGCAGCCCGACCTCGATGAACCCTCGAAGGGTGGCTTGCGATGTGATCCCCCCTAACACAGGGATCCTCCAGGTAGCAGGAGGAGTCTGAGGAGGAGAGATCTGAGTATGAGTCAAAGGAGCTGGAGGAGGAGGAGAGCAGCCAACATTGCCAGCTGGTCCCCAAAGGACAGCTCACCGGGCAGGAGACCCGAGGTGCACCTATGCAGTGTGCACGAGGAGGCTGCAGAGACTTGTAGAGGCAGTCGGAGAGCCGAACATACTTAAGGTTCCTGCAAAGGATCTTAAGGCACTACATCTTGTCTCCTTCGAGCAGTGGGTTCCAGTCCCTAGGGATCCCACTGTAGGAGAGAGGTACTGGACAGGCCACCAGAGGAGGATTAGAGAGGGCCTGAGACAGTACCTTGCCTTCAAGGGCAAGTCTAGATTGTTTGTGCCACATCAATACACGTCTTACCAGGCCATGAGGAGGGCCATCGGCACAGACATGGAGGAGTACTTCACCTACCTCCTAGGGTTGGCAGAGTTGGTCACCGAGCCATACAGATACATAGAGAATATGGTCCTAGAGTTCTACGCTACACTATGGGTAGCCAGAGATTGTTCAGAGATCTGGTTTCTTTTCAGAGGACAGCCACAGAGAGTGATCAGGGAGGACCTCATAGCTAACCTGGGATTTCTTGCTTTAGACTTGCGCCTCTACACTAAAGTCTACAGATACTTGCTACCACCTCGCAGACCACAGGGAGGGATCTTGCCCACAGACGAGATGGTGTCTGTTACCTTTCCACCCCCACACAACCCAGGCTTTGAGAGAGGCCCTGCGAGACTTACTGCAGAGGCTAAGGTGGTTAGGGTGATAATCACCTGGACTATCATACCCAGGTCTGGATACAGAGAGGAATTCTCACTTCTACACCAGTGGGCAGTAGCAGCTATCTTAAGGAGACAATCGTTCAACCTGGCAGATCTGCTGATTGCTGAGATGGAGGAGGTCATCTCTGAGGGAGTTGGAGGATGTCACTTAGTCTTCGATCCTTACATTTGCTACCTTCTGAGAAGGATAGGACTAGTGACGGAGGAGCAGTACCAGGCGTTCCCTGAGGTGACCACTAGCTATGCACCTAGAGTCCCTAGGGGTTTGCAATCAGCCTCTAGTCAGCAAATGGGAGAGGAGGAGCAGGAGTCACCGCCAGTCACTCATGAGCAGGCACCTCATCCAGAGACGGTGATCCCTGAGTCAGCTAGCACAGGAGCACCTCCCCAGCCTATTAGATCACAGTCAGGAGACGCTAGCACCGTTACAGCACTTGCAGGACGCCTGAGTGAGTTCATTCAGAGCACAACTGAGGAGTCCGGCAAGTCCTTGAGGGAGGCGAGCTGTGCCATGGTGGCAGCGGTGATGCACACCGTGTCTTCACTCCGGGAGTGATTACGGGCTCGTGGGCGAGAACTCCACTTGGTGGCAGGAGGGACCAGGACTCCGGCAGGAGTGGTCAAACGAGGAGTAGGGGAAGGCGCCATTTTTCCGAGACCTTGGAAAAAAAAATCATGAGCATTCCTTGACCCCTGTTTACTAGTCCGCATTTGTGTGCTATAGTTGATAGGGTGACTTGTGGCTTGCATAGGCTAGTGCGTTTAGCTTCCGTATTGTGTACTCATCATGAACACTAGCATGTGTAGGGTCTTGGCCTACTAGAATTTCTTAGGTTGCAATGATTGTTAGGTTCTAGTGGTCTAAAACTGAAGTGTTCAAATTTGTGGTCAGCTACCGATTCACCCCCCCCCCCCCCCCGCCCCCTCTCGGTACGCCTTCGGTCCTTACAGTGGGCCACCCGGTCAACCACCGACTTAAGCAAAGCTATGCGTACCGGTAAGGTAAGTATTCCACAGCAGCTTCCGAGTGCTTTTTGATTCTGAGCAGTAATTTGCCGAGTGATTCTTTTTCACTACTTGTTGTGAACAGGTCACAAATTAGGAAGACCTCTTGATTGAAGTTCTTGATAGATCTGGTGCGCCAACTATATGCACCTAATTAGGTGTAGCCCCCGACTCTTAAATCATTTGGAAAGTGCAAATAATGCTAGAGTCCGAAACAAGAATAGTTGTGATGGCTCTCTTTAGGGAAAAATTGCTCAAATCATCAAATCCGAGTGATAAATATATCAGTAGAGTGGCATCAATCACTACCGAGTGATAAATGATTCAAATGAGTGACTTCAATCACCGCTGAGTGGTAGACGACTCAAAGCAATGACTTCAATCATTGTCGAGTCTGATATGTTATATTCGAGTGACATCAATCACAACTGAGTGATATTAAGTTCAAACGGGTGACATCAATCACAACTGAGTGAACATGGCCTCATGACATCAATCATAGCCAAGTACTAAGTTACCATGATTAAGTAACCTTTCCTTATGAATGTTAATCACTCATATCTTTGAGCTTTATTTTCACTATTATAGACTGACTTCAATCAGCCGAGCGATGCTCGTTATTTCACGTATATGACCATCAAGTCATAGCGACATGATCATCAAATCATGCTTTGAATGATTATGTCATCAACCATTTTTGATAATGCACTTCTCTTCAAAGAAGCACATATTGATCGAGTGACCATCAAGCCACTATCATATGATCATCAAATCATATATTTTTATATATACTATGGCATCAACCATAAATTTGATAGAAAATGCTTCTCTTCAAAGAAGCCCCCGAGATTAACTCCCAAGAAATACTTACATAGCAATAATTCTTTTCAAAGAATATTGCCTTGTTTTATTTTAAGAAGCAAAACATGCAGCCTGCTACTGTGCGGCCCATGTCATCCCATATGGACCCACGCTTATGATTAGGTCAACGCGGAAGTATAAAAAAAGTAAGTGTGGAATGACGTCAACTCCACGTCGTCATTTTTCTTAAACCCTTCGTCTTCCACGCGCCTCCTCTGCTTCACCGCTCCCCTGTTCTAGGGTTCTAACTCATCACCGTAGCCGCCGTAGATCTTCAAAGCATCTCAGCCCCCAAGACTCCGCCTGGGTTAGGTTCCACCTTCAGATCTACCGTATTTCTCATCATCGCCAAAATTCCGCGCAAGTTGGTGAAGAAGTCGCAGGTCGCCGCCACTGCCAAGTCTTCTGAGATGTCCCTTTCCGGAGGATCGAGGTCCCAAAGGTGCTGATAACGCAGACACTGGATAATACAAAATTTGTCCATTTTAAATTAAGTTATTACATAAATAGAGTACTGAAGTGTTGTGGAATATTACAATTTAGGATAGTTTGAAACAACAGAAGCAAAATAACGAAAGTTCTATGAGCTCTCAACGATACAGCGGTAGTAATGATTCATGCCCAGAGAACCATTACCCTAGCAGCACGCAACAATCACTGCGGCGGTACATCAGACTCCCAGTGGGCAGTCCGACCCTCAGGGACTTGCATGTCCCAAGGCATCACATCTACAGGTAATTCAATATCTTCATTACCTGAAAAACAACAATGGCACAAAGCCTGAGTACTAATTACTTAGCAAGACTTACCCATCGAAGGACCTTGGCATGCATTGGCTCTAATAGGATGGCTATTCAAAAGACTTGCACTAAGCATCCTATTAGTTCTACAAAACTTTATTTAGCCAAGTTAATTGGGTAGGGAAGAAATATAACTTTAGTGGAGCAACATCAATAATAGAATCAATACATGAAGTAAATACAAAATAAGAGCAGCAATAATAATAATCAACAGTAAGCAATTAACCAACTTTCATAGTATCATGTAAACTATGTGATGACTCAGTGCCCAAGCGGTACTCATTACTGCGAGCGACAGCAATTGCAATCGATTTACACCAGCTGGGAAACCTGAGATACACGACACATATGCACCAATTAAGGTCGTATATGGCAACCTTTCATAATAAAAGAACTTACACCTTAGACCAGGTGTGGTGACATCGAGTGGGCATGCCAACAGTACTTCGTGGTATGAACTGCCCACTCCAGCAGCAGAAGGGTCAATAACCAATGCACCATAATCGATCCTATTGCAAGTAATTTTTAATGCTATATCGGTTAACTAGTGCCAAAAAATAGCATGCATTCAGTACTGTTCAAAACTTGATCAAGGGGCCAACAACGGACGGGTCCTAGGTTCGCAAGACAGGACTACCGTAGCCAACACCCATATGTTGTGACAGCCCTGACTTTTTGCAAAAAAAAACTACTTTTACCTTTTACCGTGGAACCCACCTGGGCCCCACCCACCGATTGCCTCTCTATCGTAGGCGCTGTCCGAGCAAGCCAAACATAGGCGTGCGAGCTCGGCTGTGAGGCCACGCAGTAGCTTTGCTGCCGCGCTGGCGCTGCGTGCCGCTTGCACCGGGAGAAAAATCTCCCCCGGCTTCTCTCCCTCACGCCTCATCTCTCTCACCCTCGCTATCTCTCGCATCTCTATTCAAACAGAAAACTAGAAACCCACCGTCATTATCGACGCTCAGAGCTTGGAGCTCGATTCCTCGTTGCTCCGATGCTTCCCCAGCCAAACCAACTCCACAAACTGCCGCGCAGCCACATCCCGCCCCTCCCCATGGCCTTCAATTGGACCTTCCCGCCTTAGCTTTGTAGATCGACAACGAATTCCATCGGAAGCTGAAACAAGCTCGTTTCTACCCCCTTTTCAATTTCTCTACTCTTGGTGAGTTTTAGTGCAATTCGATCATAGGGAAGCTTCATTAGCATCTTGCGCACTCGCTATCCATGTTTGGCTCTAAATCATCAACCATAGATGTCTCAATTGCAGGAATCATGGCCGCTACACTCTGTTCCAACTTTCCCGTAGCCGTCTGCCGTCACCTCTTCCGGTGAGCATAGCCCCCGTCGTCAACCCCTCCATGTCCCCCTGTCCATGCCGCCCTCACCCAGGTTGCCCGTTGGCCGAGCCGTCGTCTAGGCAAGCTCCAGCAGCGGCGTCGCTAGGGTCCTGCCACTGTACGTGCGCGCGCGAGTTCCAGCTCGAGCTCCTTGGAGCTGGGCCGAGCCACTGTGAGGCTGGGTCACCGAGTGGCCCATGTGGCCACAATAAGAGTGGCCCAATTTAATTTTAAGATTTTTGCGTATTAAATTAATCCCAGCCCTTAGAAAAAATTATAGCTAGTGATGTAGACCTCCTAAAATCATGGGACCAATTTTGTTGGGTTCCAAATGTTTTTCTCTTCCCCTTTGTGAAATAAAAGTAAAATGTTTATTTTCCATGATTTTTAAGCATTTAATTAAGTTTATGAAATACCCTTTTAATTGTTAATTAATTTATTTCCTAAGTTAATGTTTATTTTTCACAGATTTATTTTCGTTTAAATGGGGTAATTAAGGTTAATTAATTTGGATTAAAGCATACTCATCCCTTTTCATTAATAAGCTTAATTACCTTTAATTAGAAAGAAATTCTTCAGACAAGAGTAATTAAATTCCTGTCTATCATTCTAGTTCATCAGCATTTCTTGCATGTGCATTCCGCATTTGCTAGCACTAACTCGCGACGTATCGACGAATCATATAGGACCCGAGATCGTCGAGTAGCTTATCGAGAGTGAACCTGAGGTGGTGATCGTCGAGACCGACCCCGCACCTACATCGTCGTATCCGGACGAACCCCAAGGCAAGCCCCGGTGCATGCCATCTATGTTTTTAAATCTTTTTCTTTTATCATAGTCAATCAAGTCATGATTGTGCACTAGGTTCTAGGAATTGATTGACACCCACCTGCATTACTATCAATTCCTATTGTCTTGATTTACTATACAGGTACAGGTAGCTCGATAGCTGCTATGCTTAATCCTTAGTAAAACGGTAGAAGTTGGGTGGTGTTGAACACTACTCGCGAGCTACTTTGGTATGATCTTAAAGCATGGAGGCTTTAAATTGAATGAGATTGTTGAGAATTCAAATATAAGTTGTTGATGATGATGAGATCGGATGGGCCCCGTAGAGAAAAGGGCAAAAACTGGGTCTTGCAAGGTGGTAGCCCCGTCCGTGTCAAATTAGGACCACGTTGTGGCCTAGGGAGCAAGTATTGAACAATACTGGGTCTCGCTATCGCTCGCAACAATGAGTATCGCTTGATCGCTCGTCACAACGGAGATAATCGAGAGTAATGAGAAGAGAAGAGTTGGATGAGTTAAATGATTCTTTCTTGCAAAACATGTTTGTAGTAGTTGCAGCATGCAAACCTTAATATTAATGAATATAATCTTGAGCTAAAATTTGAAAATAGATATCCACTAATAAGTGCTATTTTTCGTAAGTCTGAGTCAACCCACCAGGCAAAGGCCTATGCATTCTAGATGTGGGCCTTAGCGAGCCTTGTTGACAGGTCAGTCTTGTGGAGTATATTAGATACTCAGGGCTTTGTTCATAATATTTTCTAGGAGGTGAGCCTTATCCATATGGTTGGACCAAGAACTTGCCAGAAGAAGGACAACTTCCGGAGGGGAGTTCCATCCAGTGGGAATGCATCCCGTCCCCTGTAGAGTAGAAGATCAGTCGTGCTTTAGAGAGCGTAGTAGTCGAGTAGTTTGATAAAGTCTTTTGTAGTCAAACAACTTCTGTTTCGAGTTTTTAAACTCTTTTGTTGTAATAAGTGTTTTTCTGCTGCAAAACTCTAGTTTTGTTTAAAAAAACCTGGTTGTATTATACCATGATGTAATATTCTAGACTTGTATGAATGTATCTGCTGTTATAACTCGCTTGTTCGAGTGTTCTCCTGTACTCGATCCTGGTTATCCCGGAGGGGATGTCACAACATAGCATAGGTCATTTGGGGGTAACATGCAAGGTAGGTTTCAAGCAACTCCTATAACCTAATGTAACAATAAACATAGACACTAGTAGTATTATAAACTAGCAAACTTTTAAAAAGGCGAATGCAAACTGGGGCTTGTCTTGATCGACACTAGTGTTACCAACCTCTACTTCTTGCTCCTGAGAGTCAATATCCTTCTGAAAATCCTCTTCTTGCTCCTGATTGTCGTTACCTATATGATGGAAAAATGTGTTAACGGTATTATTGTAACAGCGTTACATGCAATGATATGATGGATGCATAATACAGTAGTGTTTTAGTGCCAACAATCTTATTAATATGTTCTCAAAGACATTTGCTTCAGATAAGTGAAGTTGTTATCTAGATTTTATGTGTACATGTTCTTTATGCATTTATATAGGGTTAATATGGTTATATGAGCAATTAATTTATTTAGTATAGTAAATATGTGTTTGTAGACATGAGTGGTTTTCTGTGAACAGAGACATACATGAGAAACATTTTTTGTCAAGTTGCACGGGCAAAAGATTTATAGATTAATTACTATCATTTTCATAAGCAAAAGTACTAAATAAATTCCAGAGCATAAAATATTTCATATTTTACCAGACCAAAATTTATGGTGAAAGATAATCATGTGGTTACTAAGCATGCCAAAAATCATGATTTAATTATGTACCTAGAATTTTTAGTGAATTAGTAAGTGTTTTTCCAAGTAAATAAATCAGTAACAATACATGTACAGAGGCAACATAATGCTATTTTACATAAATAGAGCACATAAAAACGAAACTAACAAACTTTAGTTGGGCTCCAAAGGATTTATATTCGATTTACTATGATTTTTCAAAGTTTTCAGTCTTTTCTATTATTTTCTTTTTTTTTGGTTTATTCAGTAACATGCGGGTGCCACGCAATGTTACGTCATCGACACGTCTACGACATGTCGACGCCACGCGGGCCATGCAGACGCCAGCTCAGCTGCTAGTTAGCATCGCCGGAGCGCGGCGGTGCGCGACCGGAGGGCTTGCCGCGGGGCACTACGCGGGCTGGAAGCTCGCCACGGACATAAAGAAATGGTCCACGCATCGAGGCGGGGAGATTGGTGGGGTTTACGAGGTCGGGATCTCACCACAGGGTAGTCGGTGATGAGAGGCGGCGGAAAGGAGGACTTCGGCGGCGTCGGATTTCTGCTACATCAAGAACCACCGAGCACGTGTCATCATTGATGGAGGAAGCTGCAACAATTTGGTGAGTTCTGATGTGGTTAAGAAGCTTGATTTGACCACACTCCTATATCCACATCCATACTACATTCAGTGGTTAAATGACTCTGGAAAAGCTAAGGTAATACAAACTTGCAGAGTTCCTTTTTCCATTGGTTCCTATGTGGATTCTGTTGATTATGATGTTGTACCCATGCAAGCTTGTTCAATTTTATTTGGTAGACTTTGGGAATTTGATAATGATGCTGTACACCATGGTAAAAGTAATAAGTACACTTTTATGCATAAAGGAACTAAAATTACTTTGTTACCAATGACCCTACTGAAATTGTACAAGCTGATTTAGAACGAGCTGCTAGTTTGAAAAATAAAGGCCCTGAAATTCAGCAACCTGTTAATTCTAATTCTACACCAAGTAATGTTAATGATTCTTCAAGTTCTAAGGGTGCAGGAATTAAATTACAAGGTCGTTCATGTCTTGCCACAAAATCTGAGCTTGCTGAAATTTCTGCTGATGATATTTTCTATGCTTTGATATGCAAACAAGCCTTGTTTTTGCTTGGTGATATTGCTTCTAGTGCTTTGCCTCCTGCTATCACTAACCTTTTGCGGGAGTATGAGGATGTTTTCCAGCTGAGATACCCCCGGGATTGCCACCTTTGAGAGGGATTGAGCATCAAATTGATTTGATTCCTGGTGCTACTTTGCCAAACCGTGGTGCTTGTAGAACCAACCCTGAGGAGACTAAGGAGATACAACGACATGTCCAAGACCTTTTGGATCGTGGGTATGTTCGTCAATCACTTAGTCCCTTTGCTGTTCCTGTACTTTTGGTTCCTAAGAAAGATGGTTCTTGGCGTATGTGTGTAGATTGTAGATCCATTAATAACATTACTATTAGGTGTTGTCATCCTATTCCTAGGCTAGACGACATGCTTGATGAGTTATGCGGTGCTATAATTTTTACTAAAATTGATTTGCGTAGTGGCTACCATCAAATTAGAATGAAACTTGGAGATGAATGGAAAACAGCTTTCAAAACCAAATTCAGGTTGCATGAGTGGTTAGTAATGCCTTTTGGTTTAACTAATGCACCCAGTACTTTCATGCGTTTGATGAATGAGGTTTTAAGACCTTTTATTGGCAAATTTGTGGTTGTTTACTTTGATGATATCTTGATTTATAGCAAATCCATGGATGATCATATGATTCATTTGCGTGCTGTTTTTGATGCTTTGCGAGTTGCACGTTTATTTGGTAACCTTGAGAAGTGCATCTTTTGCACGGATCGAGTCTCTTTTCTTGGCTATATTGTGACTCCACAGGGAATTGAGGTGGATGAGGCAAAGATTGAAGCCATAAAGAGCTGGCGAGTACCAAAAACTATCACATAGGTGAGGAGTTTTCTTGGTCTTGTAGGTTTCTACCGCCGCTTTGTCAAAGATTTCAGCACCATTGCTGCACCATTGAATGAGTTGACAAAGAAGGGCTTTGACTTCCATTTTGGTAAGGTACATCGTGAGTCTTTTGATGCTTTGAAGGACAAACTTACACATGCACCACTGCTGCAATTACCCAATTTTGATAAGATTTTTGAGCTTGAATGTGATGCTAGTGGTATAGGCATTGGTGGTGTTTTGGTGCAAGATGGTAAACCTGTTGCATACTTTAGTGAGAAAATTACTGGGCCTGTTTTGAATTATTCCATGTATGATATGGAACTATATGCACTTGTACGTTCTTTAGAGACGTGGCATCATTATTTGTTGCCCAAAGAATTTGTTATTCATTCTGATCATGAATCACTTAAGTATATTCGTTCTCAATGCAATTTGAGCCGTAGATATGCTAAATGGGTTGAGTTTATTGACTCTTTTCCTTATATTATTAAACATAAGAAAGGGAAGGATAATGTGATTGCTGATGCTTTATCTAGGCGATATACTTTGTTGTCTCAACTTAATTGTAGAATTTTTGGACTTGAGGCAATTAAAGAACAATATGTCGTTGATGTTGATTTTAAAGATGTATTGCTGCACTATAAAGAAGGTCGTGCTTGGAACAAATTTGTGTTGAATGATGGTTTCTTGTTTAGAGCTAACCGCCTATACATTCTAGTTGGTTCTATTCGTCTTTTGTTGTAGCAGGAGGCGCATGGAGGTGGATTGATGGGTCATTTTGGTGCTAAGAAGACGGAGGATATTTTAGCCACACACTTCTTTTGGCCAAGGATGAGGAAAGATATTGAGCATTTTGTTGCTCGCTGCACTACATGTCAAAAAGCTAAGTCTCGATTGAATCCACATGGTTTATACATGCCACTTCTGGTTCCTTCTATTCCTTGGGCGGATATTTCTATGGACTTTGTTTTAGGACTGCCTAGGACTAAGAGGGGGAGCAATAGCATTTTTGTTGTTGTGGATCGTTTTTCTAAGATGGCACACTTTATACCATGTCATAAAACTGATGATGCTAGTTATATTGCTGACCTCTTTTTCAAGAAATTGTACGTTTGCATGGTATGCCTTCTACTATTGTTTCAGATCGTGATGCAAAATTCTTGAGTCATTTTTGGCGCACGCTTTGGAATAAGTTGGGTACAAAGTTGCTATTTTCTACAACTTGTCATCCACAAACAGATGGAACAAACTGAGGTTGTGAACCGCATTTTGGGCACTATGTTGAGAGCTATTTTGAAGAAAAATTTGAAACAATGGGAAGAATGCTTGCCTCATGTTGAGTTTGCTTATAATCGGGCAACACATTCTACTACCAAGGTAAGTCCCTTCAAGGTAGTGTATGGTTTTGATCCTCGTACTCCACTTGATATACTTCCTCTACCTATTAATGCGAGAGTTCATGTTGATGCTAAGGAGCGTGCTGAATTTACTTTGCAAATGCATGAGACCACTAGACTTAGCATTGAACAGATGAATGAAAAGTATAAAATTGCTGTTAGTAAAGGTAGAAATGAAGTGAAGCTTAATGTAGGAGATTTAGTGTGGTTACACTTGAGGAAGGATAGATTTCCAGAATTGAGAAAGTCTAAACTAAAGCCTAGAGCTGATGGTCCATTCAAAATAATGGAGAAGATTAATGATAATGCATACAAACTTGAGTTGCCTCCCGAGTTCGGGTTTTGTCCTACTTTTAACATTTCAGATTTGAAACCATACTTGGGAGAAGAGGATGAGCTTGAGTCGAGGACGACTCCACTTCAATAGGGGGAGATGATGAGGACATCACTCCTATGGATACATACAACACTCCTCCAATTCTGGACTTGAAAGGTCCAATGACTAGAGCTCGTGCACAACGACTAAATTTAGAGGTGAGCTCGTTCCTACGTTCTTCGCTATATGTTACTTTTGAGAATGGTTTGCTACCTAATGATTATTTTATGATTAGAGACCATGGAGAGGACCAGGAGATGATGGTAGAAGGAGTTGGGAACGTGAAGAACCAGCAAGGGCTTGGAAGCCAAAGTGGAGGCCCAATCAAAACCGACTTCGAGTCTTTTTCGGGGCCCAAGGACCAGTCTGCACTAAAACGGTCTCCCAGGACGCATACGGACTCGGATTTGGATGTTCTACATATGCACGGAAAGATAAGGAGAAGACCTTTCCAATTCCGCCAGCCTCATGTCAAAATTCATCTGGAGTCATCGGGAATAGTCGAAACAAGAGAGTCCAGAATCTGTGTCGGTACTGCGTCGCCTATTTTTGGCATTTGGGCTTTGTATCTTGTTGAGCCCAATTAGGGGCGCATTCAGAGGGTCTTGCATGACCCTAGGGTCTTCATATACAGCCACCGCTGCACTATTTGGGTTCGGGTTTTGCTTAGATCAATTCTGTTCATAAATAGTGCCGCCGTTCATCGGTTTGTGAGACCCCAACTTTGTGAGTTTAATCATACATCTGCAATTGTGTTGCATTCTTCGTTGTTCTTGCTTGTGTTCTTGATTCGTAGGTAGGTATTAGCCTTCTCGATGAGGTCAATCGTCCTTCGATGGTTGATAACCAGAGGAGACATCGTGTTGCGATCGCAGGGTATAGAACGTGCTGTTCTAAAGCCGGATCGATTTGTGTGTCGCCTCCGACCAAATCAACTTACCAAGAACCTTTCGGAAGATCGAAAACCCTTGTTCATATCAAGAAGCACCACTATGACTACCCTTTTGAGAGCTAGAAAGCAAAGCCATGCTAGAAGCAGGATTAGCAATATTAGGACGAGACTTCCTAGACAGTTCATGAGATTTTAGCTTTCTATACTGTTGACGGCTGTTAAGTACCATTTTCAACCGTCAACTATACTCAAATAAAGGAGAATTTGGCATTTCATACACGCATACTTTAGCACAATAATATAGTTCCACTTGTACTTGGAGAACTTTGTGCATGCAGGAGGAAATGTGAAGGAAACACCTCAAAAGGCAAGAAAACACACTTTCGACCAATCAGAGAGTGCCACATGGACGTCACACGGATTGAAGGGCCCATTTTCAGCACTTAACCGACGTAACTCCCTGTAATACCGCGCAAACCAACGTCAGGGCCCACAGGACAGCCACCTGGAGAAAGCACAGGCCAGGAGGGGCCACCCCCAGGTCGGCCGACCTGGTCAGGTCGGCCGACCCGGCCGGGCGCCCTCTCCACCTGGGCTTCCACGTGTTGGCTCCTCCGCGACTCCTGATGACGGTTTGAGATGCCTTCCATGGCGGTTACTCTCCCTTGCCGACCTATTGAGGCTATAAATAGGAGGGTGTGCCTTCACACTCAACACACACCACAAGAAGCATTTCTCTCTTGCTAGTAGTAGTTCTTGGAGTTTTAGTGGAGTTAGGCTGAGTCTAGAGCTCTCTAGTCCCAAGTCTTCACTTGGAATTGGTATGGCTCTTGTATCTTTTCCCTTTTGTAAGACTTTGCTCTTATCAATATATATATATTTTCTATATAGTTGTGCTTGGGTCATGAGTTTCTTGTTTGATATTGTGATCCATATATGTGATAGTATAGTCTACTTGTGTGATAGTAGTTTATATTTATTATACTACTATTGTCATGCTAGTTATATACCGTCACTATAGTCTAGTTTATATGTTATAGTCTCTATGCTTAGTTTTAGCTGATAAAGTATAGCATGGGTTTGGTGATCGTATTCGTACGGTAGCTCTGCCTCGGTAATAGTAATCGCGGAGGGGCAGAGTGCTCTTTGGTCATGCAAGTATGGTACTTGGGTGACTGATTTGCATCAATTATTCGTTAGTCTACTGGTTCGTTGAGGTAGGCGGCAGGTGGTGACAGCCCTGTCCGTCCTTTGAAATCCTCCCCGCTAGGCTAGTGCGTAGGCTCTTGGCGGAAGTCGCCTGTGGATGCAGGGGTAAGTCCGTGCCTGAAGTGCTATACTATTGACTGCTAAACCTGAGTGTGGGTCTGTATGTATTCTACTTAGGCTATGCAACTGTATAGGAATGTATAGTAGGAGTAGCTTAGCCTAGCCTTTCCTCCACTAGACTTTATTTATTTGGTAGGAATCTTCTGTGTGTGTCACACTACCCGGTTGTTATCATATACCCGCCTGTCTTGGTTAGATATCCTTGCTAATTGTTAACATGATCTTATATGTTAGTAACGCTTCTTGATCATACCCTTCCTTTGGGATAAACAAATACGATACCCTGAATACTTCCGGGTGAAATGCTACAGCGGTATTCTCCGTGCGCTTGCGGATTTTACCTACTTGACTCTGGGACATATTAGTGAACCGTTTCTGGCCCCGTGCCGGGAATGATTTATTAATATGGCTTAGCAAAAGTCAACAACGCCACCCTCCCCCTCGAAGTGCTAGGGGCGAGGTGTTTTAGGGCGAACCCAAAAGTCAACAAGCATTTCTGGCGCCGTTGCCGGGGAAGGCGTATGATTTAAGAAAAATTACTAATGTATATAGTAGTGTTGCAATTATTAAGGCTATCTCCTAAGCAGGTTAACCTTGCTTTGTTTTCTGCATTTTGTATGAAAACAGGGTAGTGTATGACTGGTTTCGACTTGCCGACAAACTTCACTGAAGATCCTGAGTCACTCCTGAGAAGGACACGAGCTAGGCTCACCCCTCCTCGTAAGGAGACTCGGCCAATCGAACCTGTCATTCCCGCACTATCAAGCTCTGAGCAAATGGCCGACAAGACCCTCTGCGAGTTCTCCGCTCCCTCCGCTGCCAACATCCCTACGGGACCAGCTGGCAATGTGGGAGATGCGAACTTCGAGATCAAGACCGGTCTCATCACCATGGTGCAGGCTAGCCCATTCTGTGGGAAAGCCAATGAGGACGCTAGTGCTCATCTCCAGCAATTCCTGGAGATTTGCAACATGTTCAAAAAGAAGGACAGCCTCAACACATTCATGAAGAACTTCCTTGAGAAGGAAAAGGTTGCACAGCAACAACTGATGAAGGCAAGGGGGCAAAGGTCACACATTAAGCAACAGCCTCCGAAGTCCACAAGGCAGCAACCTCCGAGGTCTGCAAAGAAACAGGCTGTGAAGCCTGCAAAACCGCAGCCTCCGAAGCCCGAGAAGCCACCGACCGCAACAAAGACCAAGAAGGTGTGGCGAATGAAACAAGAAGCATCATCCGTGTCTTCATCTCCGGGACCGGACAACGCTTCATCGAGCTGAACGCCGGAGAAAAGTCCCGCTCGTCGGACTTTAAAAGGTGAGTCCTCGCCGGGAGGTTAAACCGGTAGTTATCCATATTTGCTCTTTTAATTGCATATTTGCTTTCCACCACATTTTGATTTTTTCCCGACCACTGCATTTCTGCATTCTTGAATTTTTCCAGCCACCTTGGAATTTTTCAAAACTCATTTGCATTTCTGAAAATTTAGAAAATAGGTTTTTGGGCTTTCCATTTTGAAAAGATTTTTTGTCGAGCTTTTTGAGCAAAAAGGCAGCAGGGGACAAACCCCCTAGCCGTTGGGGAACACATAGGAAAAAGGGGGCTGCCAGGAGGCCCACCTGCCAGGTCGGCCGACCTGGTGGGGTCGGCCGACCCCCTGGCCCCACCTTTTCCTGTGCTCCTTTCTCCCAACGGCTATATGGCCGTTGTTCTGTCCCTTTCTAACGGCCATCTTGCTTCCTTGACTATAAAAACCGCCCAGGAGGGGGAGCTTCACCATTCCAAGCTCATCTTTCACTCCCCTCCTTTGCTCACTTGTTGCTCTCCCAAAATTTCGTGTTCTTCAACTTTACTACAGCCCCAAAAACCCAAAAAAATATTTTCCCTCTGTTTTAGTGCATTTGCAAGTTGTTGTGAGAAGAAAACCAATTTCGGAGAAGCTCGGGTTTGTCGTTTTCACTAACGCTCACCCGAACACTTGTTCGATCTTGTTTTTGTTCTTGTCTTGTGTTTGTTCTTGTGTGCAGCCATGTTCAACCGAATGAAGCAAGTCGCCGGAATCAAGCGGAGAAAAAGCACTCGTGCAAGCACGAGTCAAGCATCCTCCGTCGAGCTCACACCAAGTCCGGGGCATGGTGACTCCGAAGCTGAAATTCCGGAGGAAAGGCCGGCCTTGCTCATCACCGAGGAGCATCTCGACATCAAGGACGACCGCGAGGGCCAAGCCATCGCGCTCATGAGAGAACGGCCATTCGCCCACACCCGACGCTTCGATCCGGACTTCCTCGAGAAAATAGGTATGAGAGAAGAATTTGCCTCTATTTTTCGCACTATGGGTTGGCTAAATTTCGTAGAAGTAGATGAGCCGGGTTCTCGTTTGCTTACTATGCAGTTTTTATGCACCCTTAGAAAGTATGATGAAGGCATTTCTTTTCGCTTGTTTGGGCAAGAGCGCTTGGTCACATGGGGTGATCTTCATGCTATGCTAGGTCTAAATCCTAAATGTAGGCTAGACTTAGATAAAGCGCTAAAGGGGTTCCATAAAGAAAGTTTTTGGAAAAAGATTTCCGGAAATGAGTGGGGTCCCAAGCCTAGAACAAGTGCCATCCATAATCCTACACTTAGATTTATGCATGTGTGGTTGGCTATGACCTTGTTTCCTCGAGGTGACATTAGGGTTGTCCGGCAAGATGAATTGAAAATACTTTATGCCATGGTTAAGAAAATTAGGGTGTCACCCGCGGAATGCATGATTGATCAATGGTTAGACAATATAAAGTTGACAGGACCAATTGAGTGCACCTCTTTAGTTACTCGCATTGCGCAGAAGTGTGGTCTGCTTGAGAATGTTCATGTTGAATATTTGACGGTAGATAGAGAATTTCTAGGCGAGGACTATTTTGTGCAAGGACATACTTTGAAACATGGTCCAAATAATACCTTGATCTATCACTTTCCCGGGTATACAAATGAATTCCCGTTACCTAACCCGGGTCTTCGTTTGTATCACTGTCGGGCACTAACCCTCCCACTTGAGCCAGTGGGAGAAGTTCGCAGGCATAGTGTTTCAGGACGACCGACACGTTCCCGTAGGCATATGGAGCCTACACCGGAGTTTCACACTCCGACCGGAGATCCGGTATGGGAGCAGCCCCCGCCACAGGACGAGGCGGGTGCATCAACATGGCAGGCCGGAGCATGGGAATCTCAGTACGATTACCCCATGCAGACGTCATCAAGTTCAAGCGGACCGCCATCCTTTGCCACTCGGTCATTCTCATCCCGTGGGTTCCGTGAACTCAACTATGGGATGGCCGAGTTGACAAGGAGGGTGAACGACATTGATTTGCGCACCGAGAGCATGCAACAAACTCTCACGCAACATGTCGCCGACACCCAGCAATGGCAGAATTTCAGCGACAACCAATTCCGCCAGCTGAACGCGATGATGGCGCAGAATCAGAGCAATTGGGATGCCTTCTTCTGCTCCCAAGGCTACGACCCGAACCAGCAGATATGAGCAAGAACAAGCTTGGGGGAGGACCCCCCTTCTCACGGTAACTTGTATCTTTCCCCTTCCCTTTATTTCTTGCATTTGCTAAATCTGAAAATCCATAAAAATTTGCAAAACATAAAAAGAACAAAAATATTTCCCTTTTTCATGCGCGGTATGAATGTGTATAATTTTCCTATGTTGACATGATGAATAGTTGCTCTGTCCTTTATTCCTCTCTAATGCTAGTTTACAACTTAGTACTCTCTCAAGAGTTAGGTTTGTTGGTAAATCTTGCCTTGAACTTGAATCTTGTGGGTAGCATATGCATTCTCTAGTTCTAAGTTGTTGAGAGGTATGATATGATAGATAGGGCTGCTATGATCTTGCTCAACGTAAAGCTTGAATTCCGGAGTTTTATTTTTCAAAATGACAAATTGATAAGTTCCTCAATGATGAAATTCCCACCACAGCCATATGTAGTGTTTACATTTGAAAACCTTTACACATATGCTGCTTGTTTCACATTGAGCTTAGTCAAAATTGTTGTGACCCTAGTAGAACTCTTTTCATGCTTAAGTTTATCTTTGCTTCGGGACGAGCAAAGGGTAAGCTTGGGGGAGTTTGTTGACGGCTGTTAAGTACCATTTTCAACCGTCAACTATACTCAAATAAAGGAGAATTTGGCATTTCATACACGCATACTTTAGCACAATAATATAGTTCCACTTGTACTTGGAGAACTTTGTGCATGCAGGAGGAAATGTGAAGGAAACACCTCAAAAGGCAAGAAAACACACTTTCGACCAATCAGAGAGTGCCACATGGACGTCACACGGATTGAAGGGCCCATTTTCAGCACTTAACCGACGTAACTCCCTGTAATACCGCGCAAACCGACGTCAGGGCCCACAGGACAGCCACCTGGAGAAAGCACAGGCCAGGAGGGGCCACCCCCAGGTCGGCCGACCTCTCCGCCTGGGCTTCCACGTGTTGGCTCCTCCGCGACTCCTGATGACGGTTTGAGATGCCTTCCGTGGCGGTTACTCTCCCTTGCCGACCTATTGAGGCTATAAATAGGAGGGTGTGCCTTCACACTCAACACACACCACAAGAAGCATTTCTCTCTTGCTAGTAGTAGTTCTTGGAGTTTTAGTGGGGTTAGGCTGAGTCTAGAGCTCTCTAGTCCCAAGTCTTCACTTGGAATTGGTATGGCTCTTGTATCTTTTCCCTTTTGTAAGACTTTGCTCTTATCAATATATATATATATTTTCTATATAGTTGTGCTTGGGTCATGAGTTTCTTGTTTGATATTGTGATCCATATATGTGATAGTATAGTCTACTTGTGTGATAGTAGTTTATATTTATTATACTACTATTGTCATGCTAGTTATATACCGTCACTATAGTCTAGTTTATATGTTATAGTCTCTATGCTTAGTTTTAGCTGATAAAGTATAGCATGGGTTTGGTGATCGTATTCGTACGGTAGCTCTGCCTCGTTAATAGTAATCGCGGAGGGGCAGAGTGCTCTTTGGTCATGCAAGTATGGTACTTGGGTGACTGATTTGCATCAATTATTCGTTAGTCTACTGGTTCGTTGAGGTAGGCTGCAGGTGGTGACAGCCCTGTCCGTCCTTTGAAATCCTCCCCGCTAGGCTAGTGCATAGGCTCTTGGCGGAAGTCGCCTGTGGATGCAGGGGTAAGTCCGTGCCTGAAGTGCTATACTATTGACTGCTAAATCTGAGTGTGGGTCTGTATGTATTCTACTTAGGCTATGCAACTGTATAGGAATGTATAGTAGGAGTAGCTTAGCCTAGCCTTTCCTCCACTAGACTTTATTTATTTGGTAGGAATCTTCTGTGTGTGTCACACTACCCGGTTGTTATCATATACCCGCCTGTCTTGGTTAGATATCCTTGCTAATTGTTAACATGATCTTATATGTTAGTAACGCTTCTTGATCATACCCTTCCTTTGGGATAAACAAATACGATACCCTGAATACTTCCGGGTGAAATGCTACAGCGGTATTCTCCGTGCGCTTGCGGATTTTACCTACTTGACTCTGGGACATATTAGTGAACCGTTTCTGGCCCCGTGCCGGGAATGATTTATTAATATGGCTTAGCAAAAGTCAACATATACAGCTGCTCACAGTCTAGGGTATTGAAATCAGCAGTTTCTTCTAGTGCAACAATCTTAACCCCCCAAGCATTTTGATCCAAAGAATACAGCAGTTGCTTAGTTCTATCATTATCATTGTACACAAGGTTACCACAAGCCCGCAAGTTGCACACAATGGCCTCAAACCTATGAAAAGTATCATCTAGTGACTCGCCAGGTTTTTGTGCAAAGGTTTGATACTGTCTATTGTAAGAATCCTTACGTGTAGACTTGACTTGATTGGTACCCTCATGGTACGTGCAAAGCTTTGCCAAAATGGCATGTGTAGTATCAAGATGAGCAACACGGTCATGTTCATTCCTACCTAGAGCAGAAAGCAGGATATTGATGGCTTTGGAGTTGTTTTCATACCTGGTTAACTCACCTGTAGATGCAGTGTTGAGGTCTTGTGGTATAGCATACTCCTGCTCTACGATCTCCCAAGTTGCACATCCTTGGGTTAAGAGATAAGCCTTGGTCAGTGACTTCCAGTAGGGAAAGTCCTCTCCATCAAACATCTAGAGTTTGATCGCACGCTTCTCCATGTTGCCTTCGGATCACAAAGCCGGTGAAGGTCAACTAGTGATCAAACGGGCTCTGATACCAATTGAAGGACCGAGAAGGCGACCAGAGGGGGGGGGATAAATGGGAGTCAATTAAAAATCTTCACAAGAACTTGGCCTAAATCACAATTACTACCCAACCCAACCTCTAACCGAGTCACCAAGATTACACACACCAACTTGTGATGTGCTAACCCTAGGAATGACTCAAACCAAAAGGACACATAGCGAAAGCTCAAGAGGGACCAAACGAGAAACAAGGAAGATCCGAGAAATCACAAAACTGAACTTGACGGAAGTTCTGTGGTACCCGACGGAAGTTCCGAAGTCCCCGGCAAAGGTTCTCACACTCATGGAAGTTCTGTGGTCCTTGATGGAAGTTCCGTCATGGTGACAGAAGTTCTGTCCTGGCGACGGAATTTCTGTCCTGGACAGAACAGCGGGTCCATTTCGGAAAGAAAATTGCCAAAACCCTTTCAAACGAACTCCAAAGATCATGAAATTTGGACCAGATCATCCACAAGACATCATGACTCTATTCTAAAGAGATCCACTCAAATAGCACAAGGGATCATCATGAATTTCAGATCTCGTGCCAAGAACACCAAAAAGGGGAAACTTGAGAAATCTTTGAAATCGAAGGTGCTCGTGCCTTTGATTCGGTCAATTACTTTTATAGGGTTGTTCTAGCACATCATAGCACCAAGATCCTCCAAGAAATCCATCCCAAAACTCACTCAAAATCAAGATCGAAAATCACCATGAAAATAGCTTCGAAAATAGGGAAAAAGAGAAATTCGGGATTTAGGGAGAGAGGAAGAACTTGAGCACGAATTTGAATCTCATATCATTGATTCATCAAGTCAAGATACATGGATACATGGCTAGGAAGCCGCCCTCTTTCTCCCACTATTTGAAAGAGTAAGAGATGTCTCTCACACACCCTCTCCTCTCCTCTATTACATGAAGACTTTTCCTAGCACTTTTAATTGAAGACCTAAGGCAAGGCTAAGGGAAAGAGAGGCACCTCTTCCACCAGCCCTTCCTCTCCTTATATAGGCCAAGGGGTTGTCCTAAAGACCATCCTACCCCTCACCTACAACACACTGCCACCTACCACCAGGGGCATAACCATCATCTTTTTCCTCGTCGCCGGAACGCCATCGAGCCCTTCACGACTTTGTTTTGCCTCAACGCAAGCTCCGCGATGGTGCCACGTGCACCTTGAATCACCGCCACTGGTTTTGAGGCCCAAACCAGGAAACCACCTTGCACGCCTCTCAAGGCGTGACTTCTTGATCTTGACGCATGTCACCTCGTCTCGTGATCCTCCTCGTCGGTAAGTCTCTCCCGCCTCCGGTCCATTTGAAGCCCCTACTTGCACCGACGTCCGATCACCTTTGACTCAATCAATCCTATCATGTTTATCACCACCCATGGTTTTGAGGCTCAACCGTGAAACTGTTCGTGCTCCTTGCCTCTCCATGTGTACTGTGTGGATCACCCTTGACTTCACCCGGCCTCCTGATCATCCGGCCCTAAGTCTCCTACTTGTGCCCGATCCTCTCGCCGTTGACCGCCAAGTTGACTCCAGTGACCTACACATCATGAGACAAGCAAACACATTTCCCATCTCCTGCAACTTCTCCAACTCTGGTTAGTCAAAACCATGACATGTACAAAGTCATGCAGTCACCAGATTCCCGTATTTCAACTCAAACACTAAACTCAACCAATGTCAATTACTCATCACATATTGCAAACCGTGGCACATATCCACAAGGACTATCATACCCAGGTCCGGATACAGAGAGGAATTCACTTTACTATATCGTACCCAGGTCCGGATACAGAGAGGAATTCACTTTACTACACCAGTGGGCAGTAGCAGCTGTACTGAGGAGACAGCTGTTTGACTTGGCTGATCTGCTGATTGGTGAGATGGAGGAGGTTATCTCTCAGAGGGTAGGACGACGCCACCTAGTCTATGCTCCTTATATCTGCTATCTTTTGAGGAGGAAGGGACTAGTGACGGAGGAGCGGTACGACGCGTTCTCTGAGGTGACCATTAGCTACTCACTTCGAGTCCCCAGGGGTTCGAAGTTAGTCTCGAGTCAGCAGACAGGAAAGGAGGAGCAGGAGTCACCGCCAGTCACTCACGAGCAGGCAGCTCATCCAGAGACAGTGGTTCCTGAGTCAGCCAGTACAGGAGCTCCTCCCCAGCCTACAGGTACACAGACAGAGGACGCTCTCTCAGTGGCAGTACTGGCAGGACGCCTGGATGACTTCATCCAGAGTTCAGCTGAGGAGAGACATCAGATCATGGAGGTCATCAAAGGACAGGCAAAGCTTCAGAGACAGCAGATGACGTTGTTGACCACCGTGATGACCGAGATGGCAGAGATGACTCAGAGGCAGGCCAGTCAGCAGTCAGGACCTTCAGCACTTCCATAGTTCCAGCAGCTGCCGACTCAGCCAGGACCCTTCACCGCTATGATGATAGCCTAGTCTTCTGGACTGCCTTCACTCTCATGGGTCCTTTTGATAGAGGGAGCAGGACAAACTCACTCACCAGCTCAGTTCTCTCTTGTGCTGCCTTCTCAATGTCTGCGTCGTTCACTTCACTGACACACTCTTCTATTTCGTAGATGGCAGGACCTTTCACCTCCTAGCAGGTACCAGTCAGGAGTCTATTCTCAGAGATAGTGCACACCACACGTGCAGACTTCCAGACAGCCCTAGAGTCAGCTACAGCTCCACCCTCTTCTGCTACAGACACTCTTCTTGTCACACCTAAGGTAGCAAAGGATCTGGTCCGCTAAGGTTTTATTTAGGAGGATGTGGATGACCTTGCTTTTCTTTAGGTGACTGTTGCCAAGAAGACATCTACAGTCCGACAAGCAGGCCAGGATGTTGGCACTTCCCAAGTGCCCCTTTTATATGTGAATATTACCCCAATTAGAGCATAATTGATACTAATTTAGGCCATTTACCTATGATATTGTCTATATATTTGTATATGCGTTGTTTTGGAGTTTTATTGCAGAAACAGGTAAAATTGGTGATTAAAGTGATGCTGGAGAGGACAGGAATCCAGAACCGACAAAAAGCACTGAAGAAGCCCAATGCGCCGAATGGTGCAGTCCATGAGCCGGTCGGCGCTAGGGTGTTTTGGCCCACAGAAGTGACCGAGGCCCATTCCACATGTTTATGGAAGTTTATCTGCGCATGACACTTGAAGATATTTGCCTAGAAGATTTATGGAACTTCAAGATCTTGACGTGCAGTACAAGACTTTATCTCGAAGGAAAAGGCCCACATGGTAGCTGTGGAAGACAGAGGAATCGACTCGGAGAAGAAACCAGAGAAGACATGGCTTGCACTGATCAGCGCAACCGCCTTATTTGCTAGAAACTGAGTCCTTTACGAGTAGAACCCCTATAAATACTTGTAAACCCTGGCCGCAGAGAAGGGAGGCGACAGAGGGACAACAGATCCGTGAGTTAGAGCCACCGGGGCTTGCCACGTTAGAATAGATCTCTAGTTGAGTTTCAAGAACCATTGGTGTTAAGAGTTGATACATCAAGGTAGGCCATCTCGACGAGGATGAATCTTACTCTATGTATCTCAAGGATGATTGAATATGTTGATGATGGTTTTGGTGATTTGTCTGTCTTGATTCTATAATCATGCATGTGCTTATTCCAATTGCTTAGTTCTAGGCTAAGTAAGTTGATATTATATTGATCGTGGTGATTAGAATAGTATTCGGACATTGTATTGATTATGGTTGCTTGATGATGCTAGTAGTGTGGTTTAGCGGTGACAGCACTAGGCCTGCGCAGCACTATTGGATAGTTGAGTAGGATAAGATACTCACGCGATTAAGAGTTTCCTCTCGGCAGCGATAAATCGGGAGCCGCTCGGAAAGCAGGGTGGTCTTATTCATTATAGGTTTTCATTGATCTATGTAATTACCCATTATGATGCTATTTAATTAGACTTTCTGGTTACGATCTCACTAGTAGATATCTGGTTACTCACTTAATACCATAAGCTTACAAGGCATCTGGCGCACTTTGGCTTAGATTCACTAGTGTGCCGATCGGCTCAACTCCTGCGCCGATCGGCGCAACGACAGATTAGTGTGGCACACCTTTGCGCTGGCCAGTCTCCCCCTCATGCAACCTAAATTCAATAGTAGCTTTGACTAGATCTTTTACTGTTAACTTTGTTTAATTATCCCTAAGGTCCCAGTAGATTCGATAAACCTTGGAATACTCAATTCAAGGGAAAAAGTGCTACAATCGTACACCGTCCTCTTGCGGCATATAAGTGGGTGCGTAGGTACGACCAACACAGGACAGAGGGTCTGAGTCACCTATAGACCTTGACTTCTTCGAGTAGATGGATACTCAGGCGGCACAGGCTCAAGGAGCACAGCAGGATCTAGCACAGGAGCAGCCAGAAGTAGAGCCTTCAGAGGAGGTCACTGCACCACCTCCTTCGACCACGAGCGCGTAGGTGTTCACTCTTTCCCGCTTTTTGGTGCTTGTTGCCAAAGGGGGAGAATTATGTCATAGGTCTAGGGGGAGCATATGTGTTCATCGGTTTTGGGAGATAGATACTTTTGGATCTTATTTTGGTGGTTTTATTGATGTTCGTGGATTTTGATGAGTCATGTTTTATATTCGCTTGTGTTTGACTCATCTTGATCTCACTTGGTTTATATTCATACGCAGTGCCTTGTCTTTCTTTATTTTATCTCATAAGCATGTGTATGATTCCATGATGATGACTGCTTGTTCTTAAGTCCTATGCATTGCCATGTTATTCTGTTTGCATATCATCATTCATGTCTTGCATTGCATGTCCTTATACTTTTTTTAATATCTTGACATGACATGCATGCATACCATCTAGAGTGTGCTTTTCTTTCTTATCCTCTTAGCTCTTAATGATGCATGATTGAGTAGGACCATGTTCATTCATTGCTTATGCTTTTGAGGTTCTTCTTGATCATTGTGTAGCTCTTTAGTCCTGTTGCTTTATGAGAAAGATTATGATAAGTAGTGGTTGTCATCAATCACCAAAAAGGGGGAGATTGTAAGCTTCATGACCATTGATGAGCGAATCCCCAAGGTATATATGTTTTGGTGATGGATGACAACTATGAAATTGTTTGCTAATATCTACACGAGTGTTGTTCGTGTAGGAAACCTCTTCTACTCTATGATGATTGTCAACGGCGGCCTGGGCAATGGATGACAATGACCACAAGCATGGAGGCTTGTGAGCTTGATTGAGTCCAAGGGTTGATGGAGATGGATCAAAGCTAAGGACAAGCTATGGAGCAAGTGCTGGGAACACTTGTCTAGTTATTAGGGCTTTGAGTCCATAGGAAAAACCAGACTATCAAGGGAGTCTAGGTCATTCATGTCTAGTTGGTGATGTGCATAGAGGCTCAATGAAATCACAGGCACTAGGTAACAGTGGAGAAGCCAAGGACCTGTTCGGAGAAGCCGGGAAACAAAGTCAAGCGAGGACGAGGAGTTTCCGCTTCTGGATGAAGTGACCGAACAGAGGGGTCAGTGGACACCGTAACGGTCACTAAGAGGTTTTTTCTGGGAATTACAGTGAGCAGCGAGGAATCTGTCAAGTCTGGAAACCCTAGAGACTGGACGATACGGTCTAGTGACCAGACGGTCCAGTCAGTAGGGTTGAGATTTGGGAAGAGAGGAAGAAGCACGCGAAATGTTTCTCGACTGGAGAGAGAAACAGACCAGATGGTCCAGTCAACCGACCGTACGGTCCGGTCAGTACAAAGATCAGCAAGGGCAGAACTACTGGAATTAGAGTTTGTAGTGACCGAACGGTCCGGTCAGGCAGTGATCGGACAGTCCGATCAGTAGCCCCAGAAAGCGGATTTCAAGGAGCAACGGCTAGTTGAAGGTTGGAAGCCTATATAACTTTGTTGCTGGGGTCTTGGAGACCTCTCTTGTCTAGTGGAATTGCTTGGAGCATTTGGTGAGAGCCAAGAGGACAAGAGGAGAGCACTAGGAGGAGATATTGCATATCTTGAGAGTGGTAGTGAGAGTAACTTGAGCATTGATGCATATCTAAGGCTAGGTTGTCCTTAAGGGTGTGATCTAGGTTGTTACTCTTGGTCGATGGTGAGACCTGGACTGGTTAGGTGTCGATGATCAAGCCTATCGTGATTGGTTGTGAAGGCCGTCACACGTTTGTACCCGGTTTGAGCCCGTCGGTGAAAGGGACATCGCTAGTGAGCGGTCATATCGGCTCGGGGGGTCCGGCAAGTTCTCGAGGAAGGCGAGATTGTGCCTATGTGGCAGCGGTGACGCGCACCATGTCTTCACTTCGGGAGTGATTGTGGGCTTGTGGGTGAGAACCCCATATCGGTGGCAGGAGGGACAGGCACTCCGGCGGGAGTGGTCCAACGGGAGTAGGGGAAGGTGCCATCCTTCCGAGACCTTGGGCAAAAATCATGAGCATTTCTTGACCCTCTCTTTACTATTCCGCAATTGGTTGCTCTATTAACTTGGTTGAATTCTGGCTTGCATAGGCTAGTGTTTTTGGCTTCCGCGCTTGCTATCATCATGAACACTAGCATGTGTAGGGTCTTGGCCTACTAGAATTGTTTAGGTTGAAACGATTGTTAGACTCTAGTAGTGTGAATTGAAGTATTTGGATTCATGAGCGGCTTACTGATTCACCCCCCTCCCCTCGGTACGCCTTTGGTCCTTACATAAGCACCGCGCTTACACATTTAAGTAGAACTCTAGCATTTAAGTGTTGATGGTCACTTATGTTCAACCCAAATTTTGAACTTAAGGGGGGGTAGAGATCACCACCAACCAAATCAACAATGTATGGCAAGGCATAAATGTTATACATGCAACAGTAAGATTGTCAAACATACTAATAGAAGGACGTCAAGATTCCTTTGCAGAAGTAGACACCATCAACCAATCATGTCAATCGAGTTAAGATGAAGAATGAGAAACAAGTTTACCTTTACCGTTTTCATGCTAGCCACATAAAATCTTGGGGCGAGATTCCTCTTGGGGGGGGGGGGGGGGGGGGCGGGTAGTCTTGTCACAACCCAAAATTTTAAATTTTGGTATGTGACTTAAATTTCACTAAATTTATAAAACATTTCATAATAGATTAAAATTTAATTTAAACTAATTAGAGCACTATCATTTATTTTAGGCAAAAGAACTATTTTATAAATTAAATAAATTAATTTAGGTTATTGTTCTCATGTTTTATTGCATTCAAGTTGCCACAATTCCATTATGCTTTTATTGTGTGAAAATGTATTTTAAAAATTCGCTTAGATTGAATTCGGTTAGTATAGAATTTGGGAAAGAAAAAGAAAAGAGGAAAAGAAAACCCCTTTTGGCTTTTGGGCCAAATCTCTCCCTCAACCCTGCCTCCCCCCCCCCCCCCCCCCCCCGCTCCTTTCTCTATTTTCAAGCCCGCATCAGAAATGGTCTGAATTTCCACTCCACGACCCACTTCCCTCTCTTCCCTCTCTTCAGCCTTGGGCCAATTCTTTCCCCCCTGTGTGGCCTAGCCACTCCCCTCTCCCCCGGTCTGCCTTGGCCCACCCGCGCGGCCCAGCTCGCCCCCAAGAACACGCCCCGTAAACCCAAGCCGCCGTTGTAGATCCTTGGCGTGTGCACCAAGGCCTCGCCAGGACCCACTTGCCCATAAATAGCAGGATCCGTGCCCCCACATGCCGCTTTTCCCCACCCCGCCATTGAGCTCTACCGCCGCGAGCCTGTATTCGCCCATGTTCCTTCACCGCCCCGCCTCCACGCGACCCCGAGGTGAGCCTCCCGTCGAGATACTCTTCCATTTGGTGCGATCGGTTCGAGCTTCGTCGCCCGTAGGTCGAGATCAATGCACGCCGCCGCCTCCAGCCATGGCGCTGCCACCTGCCCCGTCGGAGCCACCACGGCCCTCCGATCTAATCTAGATCGCCCAGATTAGATCATCCCGAAGGGGTACGCGCCCGGTCCACCATGGACCGTGGACCGCATGGTCAACGCCGGTCCATGAGTCTCTAGACCCGGCTCATAGAATTTTATTTTATTTTTATTCATTTATTTCATTAAATTATGAGTAAATGCGCATTTTGCAAAAAGCCGTTGTACTTCAATTAAATTAGATTTTAGGCCCTTGAGTTTATTTTTAATTATTTTTTAGGACTATATTTTTGTAGAAAAGCCCCTAGATTTTTCCTAAATAATATTTTAGTCCTATACTTTTACAAAAGCACCCCTATACTTATTTTTAATTATTTGTTAGTCTTGTACTTTACAGAAACAACCCTAGACTTAATATTTATTATATACTAGTCCTGCCTTTTTGAAATTTAGGCCCTGAACTTTTTGTAAATTACATTTTGGCTCCTAATCTTTACCAAAATTATATTTAGCCCTTACATTTTATAGTTTGACGCCTGTACTTTTCTAAAGTTACAACTAGGTCCATGACCTTTCTATTTTTAATGTTTTAACTCCTAAAACTTCAAACCTCCATAACTTTTTATTCGTAACTCCGATCTAAATAATTCTTACGCCAACGCAATCCTAGCAATGATTATGAACTACTTGTACTATTTTATAGTAGTTTTCTAAGTTTAATATTTTAACCCTAGACCTTCAAACTTTCGTAAGTTTTTCCTCGTAAGTCCATTTTAGGCGATTCTTATGCTCACGTGATCGTAGCAACATGTACTATTTTATCATAATTTATACATAGCTGTTTGGTACATTGTGGTGTGCTGCTTCTTAGTTTGTTTGTGAAAGTGCATCTAGTCCCCTTGTGGGTTTTGGTGTATTGAATGACAACATGATTAAAGGTTAATGATTCTTTCTAAGTGTATGAGCAGGAATTGAAATCTTGGATGTACACTCTATGGTTGAAATGAATATGATTGAGATTGTACATTAATTCTAGTTATGAGACATGAAAGTTCATGAGTTGATTTGGTCTCACAAGACAAGGCTTGTACACAATCAAAGTATGATGAAGGAAAACTGATGACATGATGAAGGGACACTCATGAGCAGCTTGATCATCAATATAATGAGGTTTCATAAACAACTAGGTCTTTGCATGAACAAGAATTAGAAGAATCAAGTGCAAAGTTAATTACAAGATGAAGGAATAACTACAAGCAACTTGATCAGCAATATAAAGAAGATTGTCAAACAAAGGCTTAATGACAATACAAGTTGTATGTGAGTTGAGTTAGCTTAGTGGTGAAGAACTGTGCATGACCGGGTCATGATGAACCATGCAAAGGAGATGGGCAACCAACGCTTAGTCCAAGCGACCGGAGCTGTGGTCATAGGGCAAGTGAAGCTCAATCACGATGTACCAAGCAACAAGAGTCATGTACTTCGGAGTATATGTTGAAGGTCTTAAGTGACTTGTGAGTACAAATGGAAGTTGATCATAAGGATTCAAATACTCCAAGTCGCAAGCTCTAGGTGATGGCGCTTAGAAGAAAAATACATGTGGCAACTCCTTGTGAAGCTAAGTGACAAGAATCACAATTATGCAAGCTCAAGTTGAAGAAAGTTTCTTTTATATTTAATCTTGAGTTTAGGCATGCCGCTCTATCAAGAGGGATGTCACATGGGTGCTTGCAAAGTCTCAATCTCAACAAAATCACAAGTGAGATGAGAGAAACAAAATAGCCACAAAATTAACCAAAAACAGCCAATCCAGGAATGAAGGGAGTTCTGTTGAAAGTTCCGTCAGAAGTTCTGTCGCTAGACATTCCAGTAACTCTGCCAACCCGAGGGTGACAGAAGTTCCCTCAGAAGTTCCGTCGTTCCAGAGTTTCACTTTGTCGCAAACCCGAGAGCGACGGAAGTTCCGTGGTGTCCATCATGGAAGTTCCATCATCTGTGGCTCAGTTGAAATCCTACCGCGCAACAGCTCTTTTTGAAATGACGGAAGTTCCGTGGGTCTTCACAGAAGTTCCGTCAATCACTGAAATACACTCCAACGGCTAGTTTTTGAGACTCCTCTATAAATAGCTCTTCTCTCCCCTCTTTTGAGTGCTGCTGACTTCCCTTATGAAAATATCATTCTCAAAGCCCTCTAGCACTCTCCCCAACTCCTCTTTGTGAGGATTGATCTATTTGTGAGAGTTGGGTTGAGAGAAGAGTCTCTTTGTGAGAGAAGTTGAGCACTTGAGTATTGTTACAAATCAAGCATCTGTAAGGCATTTATTACTCTTGGAATTGAAGATTCTTAGACGGCTAGGTGTCACCGTAGAGCTCCCAATCTTGTGGTGAGTCTTGGGAAAGTTTGTAAAGGTCGGCTTCGCCTCCGCAAAGGAAGAAGCAAGCTTAGTGGAGAACCAGGCTGGATCTTGGTGATTGCTTGGTCATCCAAGCTTGATCTTGGTGATTGCTTGGAGAGGTACAAAGGTTGAAAGAGACCTGGTCCTTGGATCCCTCAATGGAGAGGTATACAACTTGGTTGCAAGTTGGTTGAACTCCAGTAAATAAATCCCGTGTGCTCCCTTGTTCTTATTATTGTCTATGTTCTAGCTTGCTTTAATTTCCAATAGGTTGCATAAGTAGTAGTTCTTGTTTTCCTAAGTGGATAAACCTGCTCTTTCTTGTGTGCAACCTTTGGTAGCTTCTCCTTGTGCTAGAACTTCTTCGGGAGCTTTTTATTTCTTCTCTACATATTGTGCTCGATCTACTTGTGTTTTGTGTTGCTTGCTAACTCCTGCAGGAACTGAGCTCTCCACTGCAACAACAACCCTTCTATTCAAGTAGCTTCTTTGTACCACTTATATTTCCGCATTTCATTGTGTTTTCACCTCCAAAATGAGGAACTTCAGTTATCCTGATAGAACTTTCGTCACCATGGAAGTTCCGTCAAAGAACGACGGAAGTTCCGTCGTTCTCTATTTAATTTCACTTTAAGTGTTGATTTCAGGTCAAATTTTTTAGATTGCCTATTCACCCCCCCCCCCCCTCTAGGCAACTTTTAGTTTGTATGCTTTTCTTTCCGGTGTGACGTTGAGTCGACGATCCGTAGTTAGAGAAATTCCAAGATCCGCATCCTGAGGACTTTGAGCAGCAGCAAAGGGAACCAGGCAAGTGTCCTTGATGCATTTTGAACCTATGTTTTACATTCCTCCCTATCTCAATGCATGCTTGTTAATATTGAATCTCATGTGTCATTATCCTATTCCATATTACTCCTTGTACCCTAGGTTATGGTGTAGTATATTAGTATGGGTATGGCATGCTTAGTTTGCCATGTTGGGAATGGAAGTGTCCAATGTTAATCTTGACTAATGGCTCACTTGAACATAATCATGAGGGATGGGTAATCCTTTTTAGTAACATGGAACATAGGTGATCTGAGCAGGAGGATGGTGATGATGGTGCGGGTATGCACGTGTACTTGGTATAGGACTGTGGGTTGTGGTTGGAACCTGCTTGTGATCATAATGCTCGGTTCGTGGAGCGGCCACCCAGGAAAACAGCGCAAAGCACAGGGCTGATATGGGTAGGCTGGGTTGAGTATTAAGATGTCTTCCTAATTTTGCGGGCAGTCGAGGAATGAGGATGGAATGGTTTACTTTCGGACTCAAGCGATGGACGGTTCACTTCTAGCCACGGTGCCAGAGGGGGCTTCTATAGGAATGGTTCACTACCGTAGCGGTGAAATCATTGTGTGGATTGTTTGCAAGCTGGGAAGCTCTTTGAAAGACCTTGTGGTGATCTCTTAGCCTGACTTTAGTCACTGACGGGTGACAAAATCACTAACCTATGGGTAAAGTTTTGCAGCCTCTGTAGAGTGAAAACTATTATAACAACCGTGCTTATGGTTATGAGCATCTTAGATCCTCACATGAATAGGGGGTTGATGATGGGTGGACTTGGTGGGTAGCCAAGTTTGGTTTGGGCGGTGTAACCCTTGGTTTTCTCCAGACGGTGTAACCTATACTGTGGTTTCTTATGTGCAGTTTAACCCATGGTTGGCTATGGTCGGTGTAACCTATAGTGTTGAATAGATAAGATAACTTGGGGGTACTTTTCAACTAGTAAATAGGATGGCTTTTCAACTAGGTATAGGTGCTCATTTATGCAATTAAGCCATTATGTTAGCATTTCTTCAATTAAACTTGCATGTCATACTTTCCCCCACTTGCCGAGTATGGCATGTACTCACCCTTGCTTTTTCCATTTGTTGTTGTATTGTAAAATGCTGCTCAGAAGATGATGGAGAGATGGACTACATCAGTGAGGACTACTACTAGGCACGCGTGCCCCCGGTCAATTGCCTTTGGTGTTATGGTGTCTTCCGCTATTATTCTATGAGAGAGTCGTCCTTAGTCTGGTCTATAAAGACAATTGTATATGTAATAATGGTACACTATAATAATGACATTGGTTATACTTTTATTCACTTTACTATCGATATGTGTGAAACTTGTTCTTGGGCACACATAAGATAAGCACTTGGTTTTGTCCTTAAAATTGGGTGTGACAGTTGGCCCTCTAACCTTGGCCTTTTGCCTACGATTGGTGTTGGCCCCCTACAAGTTGTTTTCCACTATTAGGAATTTTTCCTATAAATTGAGTGACCGGGGGAGAGTGTTCTACCATCCAAAGATATTTCTCATTTCACTCCCCTCCACTCATTTTCTCTTGTGCTCTCACATTGCTTATCCAAAGTTGCTATTATGAAAACCATCAAAAATATTTCCCAATTCAAAGTTTGCTTTATTATGGACTGTTCAAGTTCTTTGACAAGCTTGGCAAGATCAGCACGACTAGTTGATTTTATTTGCTAATCCTTAATCCGTATTCGAGTTGTTCTTGTGTTTCTACCCAAGTGCTGCAGATGAAAAAAAAAAGCCAAGGCATTGATGCAGCGAGTGACATGCTCGAGTTCACGCCGTTCATATGGCAGCTCAAGCACGAACCACTCCATTGAGCATTAACCAACAAGGTACACGCCAATTGAGGATGACATGGAGAAGGATTAACCACACGTTCTTCTCGTTGGTACTGACCTCGAGCTGCTAGATGAACGAGAGAAACGAGCTTACAACTATTTACGCAACCACAGCTTCGTCCACACTCGGACGTGTGATGATGACCTACTCTCCATTATAGGTATGGACCTTGAGTTCCTTTCTATTTGGAAAGTTTTAGGTTGGACCAAACTTGCACACATCACTAAGGAGGGTTCGTGCCTTCCATCCACAAAATAAAGACTTTGTCTTCATGATTGATCTCTCCCCAAGGCAATCAAGGTTATGGCTATCGAAAAAAAAAGAAAAAGAAAACTCTTGCTCCATGAAGGGATTAAGAGAAAAAAAAAAGAAAGAAAAAAGGCCAAAACTGCCAAACAATAGGAGAGGAAAATAAAAAGAGTCCCCATTCCACTCCACCAAATCCACCACATATGCACATCTTGATCATGCTTGTATGAAATGTTTCTCCATGGATCCACTCTTTTGACTCGGGGACATATGAAATGCAGGTATGCGACATTTATCCTTTTGCAGAGCTCCACATGGCAGCCTTTAGAGGTAGGATTTTTTAGGCATCATAAGCCTTGGTGGGGAATTTATACACTTTAAGCGATCTGAGTGAATCATTTGAGGAACTTAGATTTCTCACAAAAATTAACCTCCAGCCCAAAGTCGATCAAAGAGAGTAGATGTAATGGTAGTCCTATGGACTGTTCTGTCTTCCAACTTCCCAAGATTTGGAGAAGCTACAACGCCCCATAGGTAATAAAAGGTGAAGTACTCATGCCAGCTATTTCAATCATTTGTAGAGTGTTTTAGTTGTGCATTTAGATATATGTCAAGAATAAGATATTGTAGCAACTCCTGATCAACACAAACCTGAGTTTTGCCTTCATTTGGGATGAGCAAAGGTTCAGCTTGGGGGGTTTGTTGATGGTCGTTAAGTACCAATTTCGACCATCAATATACCTATAAAAGTAGGAAGACTTAGCATTTCATACTTGCATGTTAGTTAGGAATAATAAGATTTAACTTCTCCATGGAGATTCATGTGCATGCAGGGATTTAATACAATATAAGTGGAGAAATGGAGCATAATCCAGGGAAATACCATTCTAGCAATAGGATGGTGCCAACTGGACTTCCCTCGGATTGCATACATGGCTGCATAGGATTCCTCCAGAGAACACCAACTCAAAACAGAACAAGACCCACCTACCAGCCACCACGAGGAAGCACACCCCAAGGTGGCCCGTCTGTAGGTGGGCCAACCTAGGGGCTTGGTCGCCGAGCTGGTCCTGAGCCCTTTTCGGCCGGGCTTCCACGTGTTGACTCCTCAGCCCTTTGGAAACGTTGTTGCATGGCGGTTCTATGGTGGTTACACCTCAGTACCGACTTATGGACCCTATAAATAGAGAGGGTAGGGCTTCACTTCAACACACATATTCAAGAGTTATTCAATTCCCTCTTTCATTTAGTAGTTTCCTAGTCCTAGTGGAGTTAAGTGTAGGAGGATACTTGCTCAAGTCTCCAAGTCATAGGAGTATTGGTATGGCTCTTGTACCTTTTCCTTTATTCTTTTATATTATGACTTTGTTCTATTTAATTAATATATTTCTTCTTTATAGTTATGCTTATGATATGTGTTCCTTGTTTGGTTATATATCATATTCATGTCATAGGACTTTATGCTTTCATGATAATATAGACTTGCAATAGCATATACCTTGACTATAGTCTAAATGTTATAATGCTAGTTGTACTTTAGTCTAATTGTTATGCTTGGTTTGATATCCAATTAGGATTGCAACTGCTTAGCCCATGACTTGTTAATCTCTAGGGTTAGAGTTATGTGTCCTTAGTATTTGTTAATCCTATCGGTGATTCTAGTGTTTAATCAATGCTAGAATTCTACTTAAATGTGTAAGCGCAGTGCTTAGACGGCTAGGTAGTATCGATCACCTCGTAATCCATGGTTTGTAGAGGTAGGCAGTAGGTGGTGATAGCCCTATCTATCCATTGTACTCCTCCACGTTCAGTTATGACGTGTGTCCAAGACGGAGTTGCCTTGTGTATGTCGGGCATGAATCCGTACACGAAATGTTGATTGCATTAGACTATGACTAGTATAACCTTGCTTGTAATTGTTTGACTATGTAACTATATACATAGACTAGCATTAGAGATACGGATTGCATTACACTATGACTAGTATAACCTTGCCTGTAATTGTTTGACTATGTAACTATATACATAGACTAGCATTAGAGATACCGCTTTTCTTTCCTAACTAAAACTCCGTAGTGACTTAGGACTTTTATTTATCTTTAGGAATGATTGATTTGTGTGTCACACTACCCCTATCCATTATAATACTTACCCCCGTATAAACTCTGAATACTCATACCAATCATTATGACTACGTTACTTTTAACTATCATATATTCCTGCTAAACCCTTCCTTTGGTAGAACTATTAATGACACGCTATTGGAGCAATCCAATAGTGAAATGCTACAACGGTATTATCCGTGTACTTGCGGATTTTACTATTATGACATTAAAGTTCATCTTTATAATTGTGTCTGGCACCATTGCCGTGGATGATTATATTGATGTAACTTAACAATTGTTAGCAAGTGTCAACAAACATTTCTGCCACCGTTGCCGGGGATAGTAATATTTATGGTACGATGTTAAGAAATGTCAACACCCCTATCCATTATTATACTTACCCCTATATAAACTCTAAATACTAATACCAATATATATGTCTACGTTACTATTAACAATCATATATTCATGCTAAGCCTTCCTTTGGTAGAACTATAAATGACAAGCTATTCAAGAAATCCAATAGTAAAATTCTACAACGGTATTTTCTGTGTTCTTGCAAATTTTACTCTATTGACACTGAGGTGCATCTTTATAATTATGTCTGGCGCCATTGCCAAGGATAATTATATCGATGTAACTTAGCAAATGTCAACAAGCATTTCTTGCGCCATTGCCGAGGAAGGCATAGAAGAATATATTGTTAATAATGACATAAACATATTGATTGTATGGTAGCATTGTTTATGCAGGCTAACCTTGTATGTTTTCTTCCTCTGATGTGAAAACAAGGTAATGCATGACTTGTTTCGATATGCCTGAGAACTTCATCGAGAATCCGAAAAGAGTTTTATGGAAAAGTAGACTTAATGTCTCCTCCTCGAAACTTTGAGCCAACAAATCAACCAGTCATCATCGCACCACTAAGATCCTAGCCAATGGTTGAGAAGGCTCTCAAGGACTACTCCGCTCTCTCTGCCAGTAACGTGCTCACTAGGCTCGATATTGACATCGGGTATGGAAACTTTGAGATCAAGACCAGTCTAATCACGATGGTGCAGGCTAGCCCTTTTTGTGGGAAATCGAATGAGCACACCAGCGCTCACTTGCAGCAATTCTTGGAGTTGTGTAGCACCTTTACCATATGGAACATGGCTTCGGATGCCATTAGGCTCCATTTGTTCCCGTTCTCGCTGCTAGGCAAAGCCAAGCAGTGGTTCTACGCTAACAAGGAGCCTGTCAACACTTAGGAGAAATGCTCCACTATGTTCCTTGTGAAGTTCTTCCCGTTGGGTAAAACCAACTCATTACGGGGAAGAATTTCAACTTTCCAGTAGGCAGATGGAGAAACAATATCAGAAGCGTGAGAAAGGCTTCAAGAGTATATCCTGGCCTGTCCCCATCATAGGATGGATAAATGGCTTATAATCTATAACTTCTACAATGGATTGATGGCTTCAAACCGTCAGCACATTGATGCCGCCGCTGGAGGAGCCTTCTTCTCACTCACCATCAATCGGGCAACCGATTTGATTGAGCAACTCCAGCCACGTGTGCGGGGCATGCACATCATCAAGGAGATGGACATGCTCGCCATGAAAGTAGACCTTATCTTGAAGCGTCTCGATATCCATGATAACCCTAGTTTGAAGGGCACAGTACAAGCTATGGACCATTGCATGACGTGCCAGGTCTATGGAAACACCGAACGTTTAGGCAATAATTGCCCGTTGACTTGTGAGGAGGCCGCGTTCGTGAACAATGGGTATCGCCCTCAAGGAGGTTAGGGGTGGAAACCACGCTCCTATGAAGCAGTTAACTATGGTTATTTCAATAATTCTTTCAATCCTTACCAACCTTCCTTGAAAGATATTGTCTTGGGCCAAGCTAAAATCAATGAAAACTGTAGTAAAAAGTTTGCCTCTACTGAAAAGAACTTAGAAAGCATTAATGCTAAGATAGAAGGCCTTTCTTGTTCAATTAAGAGACAGCTAGTTTTAATAAAATGTTTGAAACTCAGCTAGCTCAAATAGTCGCTGCTTTGCCTGTTTTGGACTGTGGGAAAATTCCGGGGCAACCCGAATCTACCACAAAAAATATGAATGCAGTGATGCTTGTGGGTAATCCTACTCGCAACCCGCCATATACTAACCATGCAGGAAATGATGAAGAGGATGAGTTGAACATCATCCCAATAATTCAAGGTGATCTAGGTAGCCCAATGATCTCATGTTCAGTTGGGACAAAATTCTTTGAGTAAGCATTGTGCGACCTTGGATCTAGTGTTAGCATCATGCCAAGAGCTATCTTCAACAAGCTTGACCTCACAGGCCTAGTCCCAACTCAAATGCAGATTCAACGTGCCGACTCGATAATGTGGTACCCCACTGGGATTGTCGAGGAAGTTTTGGTTGAGATCCGCGGATGCTTCATCCCTATGGATTTTGTGGTGCTCGACATGGAAGTCGAAAAGAGTACACCGCTCATTCTTGGGCAGCCATTCTTAAGACACATTTGCACAAATTGATGTCGGGGCTGAAGTAATCCATGTCGACCTCAATGGCAAGGAAGAGGAGTTTGAGTTTCAGTCCTGCCTTATGGGAGGAGTGAAAAGCTGTCTGAACCTATAGGACATCAAGAAACTAGAGGTGGAGCCAAGAAGGGACAACCTAAAGGATTCTATGCTAAACTTTTGGAAACAAGAGGACCCCACTCTTGTCGCTCAGAAGAAGAAGGTAACAGGCACATCTGTGCTCTGGCCAAAGAAGCAGCCAGTTAAGAAGAATCCTTCATCCACACCGCCCAAGAAGGTGAAAATGGTGTGGCGGCTAAAGAAGACATCCGGGTCCTCACTTCGGACAAGGATGTGCCGACAGCAAGTTGAACATCGAAGGAGAGAAAGTCCCATCCGCTGGACTCAAATTGGTGAACCCTCACCGGTAGGTTAAACGGTATTTATCCATATTTCAATTTTCAAACTTTTTGATATTAATTCGCACATTTGGATTTTTCACTACATGTTGGAATTTCTTCCAACCCAATTTTTAAAAAATGGAATTTTTTGGAGCTTATCTTTTTTAGATTTTGGATTTGTAGAAAGATAGATAATGTTTTTCTTCGAAACACATTTTCTTTCTTGTGGGCCACCACCAGTGGATCCCATTGGCTAGAGCAATGGACCGGAGGGGCCAAACTCTGGTCAGGTGACCAGACCCCTTGGTCGGCCGACAAGAGAGCAATGGCTCTCCGGCCCTACTTGGCTCAACGGCTTGTAGGCAATGGCCATGTTTCAAATTGACCGTTGCTCTACTCTGCTATTTAAGGCAATGGCTGGGAGAGGGAGTTCTTAACTCCATTTACATTTTTCACCTCTCCACTTTGCTCTAGCCACTTGCTTCCATTTTCTCCATGCTCTTGCATTATTTAACACTCTGAAATTCCACCAAAAATATTTGCTTTGATTCACATTTGCATTTACGAGTTGCTTTCACATTTGCAAGAGTTTCCAATAGAGTTTTTGCTTTGGGTTTCACTAACCTTAACACCCTTTCGAGTTGCTCTTGTGTTGGTTTGCTCAAGTGTGTAGCGATGAACAAGATGAAGTGAGCCTTAAGCAAAATGAAGAACAAGATGACAGGGCGCCCAAGCAATGCAAGTCCTACACCTTCAATGGTGTATAATACTCATCCCCGTTGTCAACGTCCTGAGGAAGAGCCAGAAGATGCCTCACCGGTTGAGGAACCAATAGAAGTAGAGCCGGAAACAATGCCGAATTTGAGCAATGTTCAACTCCGACTCAATACCGACCGTGACCTTGATTTGGTTGGGAAGAGAGAATGTGGCATCTATCGGATCATGGCCGGCCAGTCTTACGTTCCTATGCGAACATATGATCTAGACTTTCTTTCCAAGATAGGTATGTGAGAAACCATGTGGATATGTGCCATGGTTTGTAATATGTGATGAGTAATTGACATTGGTTGAGTTCGGTGTTTGAGTTGAAATGTGGGAATTTTGGGATTGCAAAAGTTTGTGAATGTCATGATTATTACTAACCGGAGTTGGTGAAGATATTAGTGAAGTTGTAGGACATGGGAAATGTGTTTGCTTGTCTCATGATGTGTAGGTCACTGGAGTCAATTTGGCGGTCAACGGCGAGAAGATCAGGCACAAGTAGGAGACTTGGGGCCAGACGATCGGGAGGCCGGGTGAAGTCAAGGGTGATCCATACCGTACATGTGGAGAGGCAAGAAGCACGGACGATTTCGCGGTTGAGCCTCAACGTGGGTGGTTATCAAGACGGAGGGGTTGATCAAGTCAAAGGTGATCAGGCATTAGGGCATGTAGAGGCTTCCAATGGACCGAAGGCGGGAGAGACTTGCCGATGAGGAGGATCACGGGACGAGGTGACACGCGTCATGATCAAGAAGTCGCACTTTGAGAAGCAAGCAAGGCGATTTCCTGGTTTGGGCCTGAAAACTGGTGGTGGCCATTGGAGGTGCATGTAGCACCATCACGGAGCTTACGTCGACGCAAAGCAAATTCGTGAAGGGCTTGATGGCGTTCGGGCGACGAGGAAAAAGATGGACGGTTGTGCCCCTGGTGGTAGGTGGTAGTGTATTGTAGGTGAGGGGTTGGATGGTCTTTAGGACAACCCCTAGGCCTATATATGGAGAGGTAGGGCTGGTAGAAGAAGCACCTCTCTTTCCCTTAGCCTTGCCTTAGGTCTTCATTTCAAAGTGCTAGGAGAGGTCTTCATGTAGTAGCGAAGAGGAGAGGGTGTGTGAGAGACATCTCTTGCTCTTCCAAATAGTGGGAGGAAGAGGGTGGCTTCCTAGCCATGGATCCATGTATCTTGACTTAATGAATCAATGATATGAGATTCAAATTCGTGCTCAAGTTCTTCCTCTCTCCCTAAATCCCGAATTTCTCTTTTTCTCTATTTTTGGAGCTATTTTCGTGGGAATTTTTTATCTCACTTTTGGGCAAGTTTTTGGGCGGATTTCATGGGGGGGGGGCTTGGTGCTATGATGATCTAGAACAATCCTCTATGGGTCCTTGACCGAATCAAGAGCTCTAGCACCTTCGATTTGAATGATTTCTCAAGTTTCCCCTTTTTTGGTGTTCTTGGCACAAGATATGAAATTCGTGATGATTCCTTGCGCCAATTGAGTGGATCTCCTAAGATTCGGGTCGTGATGTGTTGAGGATTGGCTGGTTCAAAAATTGCACATTTTGGAGATCATTTGGTTGAGTTTTGGAGAAGATTTAGGGGAAAAACGCGAAAGTTTTCTTTTACGTTGGGGGTCGATCGGCACTGTCCATGACCAGGACCGGCACTACCGGTGGGTCTAAACTCGGATAGGCACTGCCGATGCCATGAATGGTACTGCCGGTGGCATGAGTCTGAACCCCGCATCAGCACTGCCGTAAGCCCCAACCGGCATTGCCGATACGTCCTGACTCCTGCTTCACAAAGTTTTGAGAACCCGCATCGGCATTACTGATGGGTGTGACTTGCACTGCCGATGGCTATGATCAGCACTGCTGATGGGAGTCTAGAGCCTTCTATCTTGAGTCTAGTTCTTGACCATTTTATGTCTTTGCTGCTCTCCTTTATTTCCGCTGTGTCCCGCTGCTGTTATTGATCACTCCTAGGGTTAGCACATCACAAGTTGGTGTGTGTAATCTTGGTGATCTGTTTTGAGGTTAGCTCGGGTTGAAATTGGGACATAGGCCAACTTCTTGTAAAGAATTTTTATTGGCTCCTATTCACCCCCCCCCCTCTGGTCGTCTTCTCGGTTCTTCAATTGGTATCAGAGCCGATTTGATCACTAGTTGACCTTCACCAGTTTTGTGATTTGAATGCGACATGGAGAAGCGTGCAGTCAAGCTTTGGACGTTTGATGGAGAGGACTTTCCCTTCTGGAAATCATGGACCAAGGCTTATCTCATAATCCAAGGACGTGCAATTTGGGAGATAGTTGAGTAGGAATATGCCATACCAAAAGACCTCAACACTGCAGCTGCAGGTGAGTTAACCAAGTTTGAAAACAACTCCAAAGCTGTCACTATTCTGCTTTCTGCTCTAGGTAGGAGTTTACATGATCGTGTTGCACACCTTGACACTGCCCATGCCATTTGGGAAAATCTTTGCACATACCATGAGGGTACCAATCAAGTCAAGTCTATGCGTAAGGACTCTTATAATAGATAGTACCAAACCTTTGCACAAAAACCTGGTGAGTCTCTAGATAAAACTTTTCGTAGGTTTGAGGCAATTGTCAGCAACTTGAGGGCTTGTGGTAACCTTGTGTACAATGATAATGATAGAGCTAAGCAACTGCTGTATTCACTTGATGAAAATGTTTGGGGGGTTAAAATTACTGCCCTAGAGGAAACTGCTGATTTCAATACCCTTAATTGTGAGCAAGTGTATAGCAAGTTGAAATCTCATGAACTGTCTAGGAAATCTCATCCTAATCATGTCAATCCTGCTTCCAGCATGGCTTTGCTTTGTAGCTCTCAAAAAGGGTAGTCACAGTGGTGCTTCTTATGGAACTAACCCCTCACTTCACAAGTCTTCTTTGGAGTTTGCTCTTTCTTCTCTTGTTGCAGCTTTCGATGGACATATGGAATGCATTCCTGATTAGGAGTTGTCCTTGCTCACAAGGAAGTTCAGGAAGTTCTACAACAACCGCAAGGAGACAAGAGGAGGTGGTTCAAGAACCTTCTTCGAGTGTGGTGACCCAGGACACTTCATTGCTGACTGTCCCAAGAAGAAGAAGAAGGTAGGGTACCACGATAATAATACTGAAGACTTCAAGCAGAAGAAGAATCACTTCTACAAGAAAGGCAAGAACTCCAAGAAGTTTACCAAGGCCATTGCACGCGCCTGTGTTGCTGCTTTGAGAGATGTCGACCTCGCATCAAGCAAAGGCCTTACAAGCTCGTAGGAGGAGGTTGAGAAGCCACGAGTCTAGAGGAAGGACGACTTCACCGGGCTTTGCTTCATGGCAAAGAATGATCACGACACCAACTCTGGCTTCAACTCCGACACAAGCGAGGTACCTCCCACTCTTGATAAGCTCTCTTCTGAACTTGATCATTTGCGTGATATTTTGCTCATGCAAGATGATAAGATTTGCAGTGCTGTTCGTGAGAGTAGAGAGCTTAAGTCTAAGTTGGAGAGTGCTGAGTATGAAATCACTTCGCTTAGGTCAAAGCTTGCCAAAGATGACATTATTGTTGAGTGTGAGTCTTGTCAAGTTGTGATGAATGATCTTGCACAGAGGGAAAGTGTGCATGCTCAAGTTGTCAGTCAGCTTCAAAGTGCCCTTAAAGAGCTTGATGAATTCAAGGCTAGACCAACTCTTTTGGGTGCATGTCAGAAGTGCCCCAAGGTCACTAGCGAGTTGGAAGCTCAAACCCTCAAAATCAAAGAGCTCGAGTCCAAGCTGCGAAATGAGACTCACTTTAAGGTTCTCCCACCACCATGTGTAGTGTGTGGCTCTCTTAAGGATAAGCTTGCAATAACTATAGAGGAAAACAAGAACCTAGTTCAAGAAAATGACTACCTCATCTCTCGTCTCCAAAAAACCCTAGTGAGTAAGGAGAAGATTAAGAGTGACTTGGCAAGAGTCAAAGAGAGTGCTAGTAGGTCAACCTACAACTAGGGCTTGGGATTTTAGAGGTGTGACAAAGAGAGTGAAAATGTGGGTAAGTTTGTGCCTAGCTCTAGCTACAAGGATGAGGAGCAATCCATCAAACCCACTGACACATACTATCCACCTAATTCAAAACCCTCATTCAACCCAAAACAAGCTGAGAAACCAAAACCCAAACCTCCTATGCAAGCAAAGCCTAAACATGAGAGTGTCTATATTTCATGTTCACTGGTCGAAAAGGCCACTTGGATGAATTCTGTTACAGGCGTAAGAGGATTGAAAGGATCCAAGCTAAGTTAACTAGAAATGTGTGTCATGATGATTTTGTTAACTTTCAATCTCGCTCTTTTTCTTGTGCCTATCATGGACAGGGTCATCCCTTATATGGCTTTGATTCACAAAATAGAGGCTTTGCGCAGCAGCGCTTTGGCGCCCCACATTTTCCCAATCGTGATGAGCGTCGCTCGCGTGGATTTGGTTTTCACCCAGATGATTTATATCTTCACAACCCAAGGTTTGAGTTGAAACTCTTTGACAGGCCATGTTTTCCCCATCGTGGTTCTCGTCCCATGCGTTCGAATGATAATATGCAAAGAACTGTGATGACTACTACCGGTCGTATGGTGAAGTGTTGGATCCCCAAAAGCTTTCTGACTAACCCCAGCACTGAGCCATCAATCTTTCCTTCTCATTCTTTGTAGGCAGCAGGTGGAGGCCTGAAGAACAAGTGGCTGATGGACTCTGGGTGTTCGGGCCATATGACCGAAGATGCAAAGTGGTTCTCCAGCCTCACTTCCTTGAAGCGCCGGGAGTATGTGACCTTTGGAGATGACAAGAGAGGGAGAGTGAAGACAAGGGGCGCAATAAAGGTAAATGAAAAATTTACTCTCAAGGATGTTGGTTTGGTTGAGCATCTCAAGTACAATCTCCTCTCTGTCTCTCAGTTACTTGATGTTGGTTTGGAAGTGCACTTTAAGAAAAATGCTTCTTGTGTTCTTGATTCGAATGGCTCTTTGGTTTGTGGGATTCCTAGCATTGGAAAAGTTTTTCAGGCTGATTTTGCTGTCTCTCCTAGTTCTCACAAGTGCTTGTTTGCTCAATCTTCTTGTGAGCTATGGAAATGGCATAGGAGACTAGGTCACATGAGTTTTGACTTGCTTTGTTGCTTGAGTGACCTAGGTTTGATCCGAGGATTGCCTAAGCTCAAATTTGATAAGGATTTGGTTTGTGATCCTTGTCGTCATAGGAAAATGATTGCCGCTTCTCATCCACCAATTAATTTGGTGATGACTGAACGCCCTAGAGAGTTGCTTCACGTTGACACTGGATCCTTCTCGGGTTCGTTCGGCGGGTTGGAAGTGGTATGTTCTTGTGATTGTTGACGACTTTTCTCGCTACTCTTCGGTTTACTTCCTTGAGAACAAGGATGAAGTGTTTCATCACTTTCAGAGCTTAGCTTTGAGGTTGTTCAAGGAACTCCCTAGTGCATTACGAGCAATCCACACTGATAATGGCACCAAGTTCAAGAACTCCTCATTTGATGCTTTCTGCCTTGAGCATGGTATTGAGCATCAGTTTTTAGCGCCTCGTGTCCCTTAGCAGAATGGTCTGGTTGAAAGAAAGAACAGAACCTTGGTGGAAATGGCCCGGACGATGCTCGATGAGCATAGGACTCCGAGGCGGTTCTGGGCTGAGGCCATCAGCACTGCTTGCTATCTTTCCACGGGTTTTCTTGAACTCAATTCTTAATGAAACTTCTCATGAGCTACGTTTTGGGAGGAAGCCCTCTGTTTCTCATTTGCGTGCCTTTGGTTGCAAGTGTTTTATTCTCAAGCATGGCAATCTTGATAAGTTTGAGTTGCAATCTTCCGATGGCATTTTTCTTGGTTACTCCCTTCATGTCCATTCCTATAGAGTTTTGAACTTGGAAACCATCATAGAGTCCTACGATGTAACCTTTGATGAATCAAACTCTTGTGCAAGCAATGTGGTTAAGACTGTAGGTAACAGGGAGATGGAGGAGATTATCTTTGTAGAAGAGGACCTAGAGGGCTTTGATGATGATGATGATGATTCACTTCATCTCTCATCTGAGCTTGTCCTGCTGCTTCCACCATTGCAGTAGAGGGTCTAGAAGCTTCTACATCGACCTCAGCTGCTAAATCGAGCCAGCTCTAGCTGTGGTTGAGGGGGAGGTACGCTGTGAGAGAGAGGCTCCTCACCACATTCAGTGTCAACATCCACCTCAACAGATGATTGGTAATCTCTATGAGATGACAACAAGGTCAAGGTCTGCACATCTCGCCTGGTTTACCAATTTTCTATTTGTTGCCACCTTTGAACGTCGAGGTGTTGGACACGCACTATCTGATTAACATTGGGTTAATGCCATGCATGAAGAGTTGGAAAAATTTGAGAGGAACAAAGTGTGGACCCTAGTAGAGCCTCTTGTTGGTGTCAATGTCATAGGAACTAAGTGGGTGTTCCAAAACAAGCATGGGGAAGATGGTGAGGTTGTGAGAAACAAAGTTAGGCTTGTTGCCCATGGTTTCAGTCAAGTGGAGGGCTTAGACTATGAGGAAACCTTTTCTCCTGTTGCACGCATAGAAGCCATTGGGATCTTGCTTGCATTTGCTGCCTCTAAGGGCATTAGACTCTACCAAATGGATGTCAAGAGTGCTTTCCTAAATGGTTTAATAGAGGAAGAGGTTTATGTGAAACAACCACCTGGCTTTGAGCACCGCAAATACCCAAACCATGTGTACAAGCTTCAGAAGGCTTTATACAAGCATGAACCTAGGGCATGGTATGCTAGGCTTAAGACCTTCTTGCTAGAGCGCGGGTATGTCATGGGGTGTGTTGACAAAACCTTGTTCACTCTAAAGCAAGCAAGGCACCTTCATGCATAAAGCCAAGTACACGAAGGATCTCCTGAAGAAGTTCGATGTGGTCAATGTGAAGCCTGTATCAACACTAATGTCCACTACAACGGCACTTGATCCTGACGAAGACTATGAAGGACCAAAGGGAGTATAGGAGCATGATTGGCTCCCTCTTGTACCTATCGGTGACAAGACCCGACATACACTTTGCAGTGTATCTTTGTGCTTGCTTTCAAGCTTCCCCAAGGGTGACCCATTGCAAGGTTGTCAAGCGCATCTTTAGGTATCTCAAATACACCCTTGAGTTCAGTCTTTGGTACTCTGCATCTTCCTATCTTGATCTCATTGGGTATTCAGATGCGGACTTTGTTGGGTGTAGAATTGATAGGAAGAGCACTTCTAGTACTTGCGATTTTTTGGGTACTTCTTTGATCTGTTGGCCTTCTTGTAAGCATTCGAGTGTATCCCAATCCATGATAGAGGCTAAGTATGTTTCTGCTGCTAGCTGCTGCTCTCAAATCCTATGGATAGTATCCACCATGAGAGACTATGGGTTAACCTTTAAGAGTGTTACCCTCTTGTGCGATAACTCCAGTGCCATATGCTGAGACAATAACCCAATCCAACATGGTAAGGTCAAACACATTAATGTGTGATTCCACTTCCTGAGAGATAATGTTGAGAAGGGAGATGTTGAGCTCAAATACATCGACACCAAAAACCAATTGGCTAATATCTTTACCAAGCCCCTAGATGCTTCATGATTCGCTTTTCTTCGAGGGGAGCTTGGTGTTTGCCATCCTTATGGCATCATTTGAGGGGGAGTTGGTGTTCTCTTGTATATATGTATCTTATCTTTTCACATTGCATCTCATATGTAATATATGCATTGGTAGATGAGCTTCGATTCTTATGCTTTCTTGCATTTCTCTTTGCTATGATTGAGCTTGAGCTAAGTTGTGTGGATGTGATAGTAATCTCTCATGCTTAGATTTTCTAGATGGCTTGTTATAGACTCTTTTGAGCAAATTGCTAATCTTAAAGGTAAACTTAGCTTCTTGTGAACCTTATGAACTAATCTTGCTAAAACTTGCTCACCATGTATATAATTGCTTTTATCCTTGTTAAAACTTGCATTGAGGCTAGTCTAGAGGATATCCTGGCCACGGCACCTTGTGTTTGCGAAATATGGCTTTGCAAATGTTTAGCTCATGATGGAACATTATGGGAACGTTCATTCCTTTTGCCGCAAAGGCATACTCATCCTTATGCTTTTAATTTGCAAAATAACTTGACTGTGCTTTGAAGCCTCGGGGTGTTTGCCATACCCAGTCGTGCGACCCTCCACATGGATTAGAAGTAACATAAAAATGCTAAATCCAAATATTATACTTTGAAGCCTCGGGGTGTTTGCTATACCCAATCGTGCGACCCTCCGCACGAATTAGAAGATACATGAGGATCACATAAGAATAATGCTTTTCTTTTTTATTATGAGTCTCTGTTGCATATGCGAGCATTTTTAGAGCTTATTTTCTACGAATGCTTGTTGTCTTGGTTGAGATTGAGACTGTCTAGATTCTTATGATTCACTTGATGCTTGTTTTGCCTTGGACGGGAGTACTTACACATGTGGTGGCAGCTTTTCTCATGAGGAGTAAATTTGATTCTATCTAAGCTAGTCAATCTTTTTGCTATCTATTTTTGATCTTTGTATGATTGTGAGCTATTGCTTTACACTTCATAGCTCTTTACTTGTGATTAGTAAGGTTAAATGCTTGTTTGCATAATTGTGAAGCTCCTTAGGTTTGCATTTTCATGCATTGCATGTTTGCTTGTTCTTTTGCTTCTTTGATGAGTTTATTGCCAAACGGGGAGAAAATATTGGGTCATTCACAAATAATGCTAAGAAACTTAAGATGATCCATTTTGCATTACATGGGACCTACCACAAGTTGAGGGGAAGCATATCATGTCCTTGAGCATTTTTCATGCGCTTTTCGCAATCTTTGCATTCTTGAGTGGCTTTCTTTGTCAACTCTTGGTTTTGTGATCCCTCTTTAGGCTAGATGGCTACTTTTCACCTTTTCTTTGGATTTGAGCCATTTGGATGTGCTTATTCGGTTTCGTATTTCACATCTCTAAGCTTTGTGCATTTGATGTTGTCAATGTACTCATCAAGGGGGAGATTGAGAAACCATGTGGATATGTGTCAAGGTTTGCAGTATGTGATAAGTAATTGACATTGGTTGAGTTCGGTGTTTGAGTTGAAATGTGGGAATTTGGGGATTGGAGGAGTTTGTGCATGTCATGATTATGACTAACCAGAGTTGGTGAAGATATTGATAAAGTTGTAGGAGATGGGAAATGTGTTTGCTTGTCTCATGATGTGTAGGTCACTAAAGTCAACTTGGCGGTCAACGGCGAGAGGATGGGGCACAAGTAGAGGACTTGGGGCCGGACAATTGGGAGGCCGGGTGAAGTCAAGGGTGATCCATACCGTATACGTGGAGAGGCAAGAAGCACGGATGGTTTCACGGTTGAGCCTCAAAACTGTGGATGGTGATCAAGGCGGCGGGGTTGACCAAGTCAAGAGTGATCGAGCGTCAATGCAAGTAGAGGCTTCCAATGGACCGGAGGCGGGAGAGACTTACCGACGAGGAGGATCACGGGACGAGATGACACGCATCAAGATCAAGAAGTCGCACTTTGAGAAGCGTGCAAGGTGGTTTCCCGGTTTAGGCCTCAAAACCGGTGGCGGCCATTGGAGGTGCACGTGGTACCATCGCAGATCTTGCAGCAAGGCGAAGCAAAGTTGTGAAGGACTCGATGGCATTTGGGCAACGAGGAAAAAGATGGAAGGTTGTGCCCCTGGTGGTAGGTGGCAGTGTATTGTTGGTGAGGGGTAGGATGGTCTTTAGGACAACCCCTAGGCCTATATAAGGAGAGGTAGGGCTGGTGGAAGAGGTGCCTCCTTTCCCTTAGCCTTGCCTTAGGTCTTCATTTCAAAGTGCTAGGAGAGGTCTTCATGTAATAGAGGAGAGGAGAGGGTGTGTGAGAGACATCTCTTGCTCTTCCAAATAGTGGGAGGAAGAGGGTGGCTTCCTAGCCATGTATCCATGTATCTTGACTTGGTGAATCAATGAAATGAGATTCAAATTCGTGCTCAAGTTCTAGGGAGAGAGGATGAACTTGAGCACGAATTTGAATCTCATATCATTGATTCATCCATTCAATATATAGGGATATATTGCTAGAAGGTCACTTGGCCAAGTGCACTAGGATACTTATCCAGTCGGTAATATGGTCGAGTGGGCCGGAGGCTAATTTATGAAGCATTGGAGATTAAGGCCCAGAGGATAACTACTCGGATATTTGTTTAGAGTAGGCTACAAGTTAGGTCAAGAGATATGATATATAGATAGAATCAAATGTAATCCAATGATAGGATACCATATAAACCACTGCCCTTCAGTTATATAAGAAGGGCAGGGGGTACTCAAAGATCATCAGAACTCGTATTGGGAATCAAAACCCAGTGTGAATCCTAGAAATACAAGAACATCAAACATAATGTAGGGTTGTTATCCTTCGGGAGGCCCGAGCCTGTATATACCCTGTGTCATGTGTCCATCGGCTTTCATGCTCATATGCATACCTAGAATAACTATCGAGATTATCTCTCGACAGTTGGCGTGCCAGGTAGGGGCAGCGTTGAGTTTAACTTCATTGAAATCGATGGCTTTCTTCGACGTCAAGTTCCACCCAAGAGACAAGATCCGCTTCGGCGCCTTCAGCTTCATTGCGGATGAGAATGGGAGCCTCATCAAGCAATGCTTGGCGGAACTTTCGATAGCTGCCACGCCTTCAGATCTAGGGGTCAGCAAAGCCGCATCGGCTGACCACGAGATCGATCCGATCTGCCGGCTCCCGCTCAGCCTCAACATCACAGCGGCAGTTATCCAAGCGAAAACCCTCCCAGGTTCCTTCTCAGCGTTGCCCATAGTGGACCGATCGGCAAGCTCGGCCGACTCGGATCCGACTGCGGTCGATCTCACGACTCCTCACACGGAAGAGCTGGATGAAGATCCCAATTTTTTTCTCGAGTCAAGATTAGTAGCTACAATCGGCATCAACCATGAGTCAATCCTGGGCTTAATCGAAGAGCCGAGTGATTCTGAAAGCTGCTCGTCGGATTACTATGAGGTCTTCATGGTAGCACCGGCTTCCCCAGGAGGAGGCGCTGTCGGGGAGACATCCGTGGCAGGCGCCGCACAGGGGGCAGCAGCAGATGCAGATCATCAGGACAGGCAGGAGATCGAGCTTGAAGACGATGACCCAAAAGCCGACACTCCTCCGCTCCGACGACCGGACGCTCATCAAACCAGATCCCGGCTCATGTAGAACATGGACATGGGTGACCTTACCTTACAACTGGATGGTGAGGAGGTCTTCAAGACCCCACAGCACAATATCACAGCTGCGGCAGCCCTGCTGAACTCATTAGAGCCTATGCTCCAAGTAAGCCGAGAGTTGACACCACAGGTCAACAAGCTAAAAGCGCACATTAAGGCGGCAGCAGTACTAGAGATACACAACACGCGTTCTGCGCCGAGTAAATCAATGTCAGGCACTGCTAGCTTGGTGCCTTGTCAGGAAAGAAGAGATCGGCAATGAACCGACTGGTAGGCGACCCCGCCGATTGAACCACGGCGGTGGCCTATCACGGACTACCATGACCGGAACCCACATGCTGATCTTCGCAGTGGCATACCACCGCGTGATGCCCAGGTCAGGCTGAATAATAGGCATCAAGAGCGGGATAAAGTGGCCCACTGAGAATATGAAGACGAATGATGTTGCCATGGTTTCGTTGACGACCGGTACTATGAGCGCAACGACAGAAGAGAGCCGCCCCAAGATGATCGATATTATGATCGATGGAACGATGGACGGCGCGGGGACACACATCGCCAAGAACCTGGTCGCGAATGGGAGCGAACCCCCATCTTTGAGGATTACGATGATGAGGCCGGCATTAGGGCCTTCACCTGAGAGTTGCGAACTGTCAACTGGCCGGCTAGCTTCAAGCCAGTTGGCATTGAGAAATACAACGGCAAGACAGACCCGCGTGATTGGCTCCATGTCTACGTGACGACCATCCGAGCACTTGGCGGTGACAGCTTTGTTATGGCTAATTATCTGCATGTATGTTTGGCCCCAGCAGCCAGAAGCTGGCTCACTAATCTGCCTGCCAATTCCATCAGTTCCTGGACGGAGTTGTGCAAGCAGTTCACGACCAACTTTTAGGCAACGTTCGACAGGCCCTGGAATCACTAGGAGCTCGCCAGGATCAAGCAGCAGGATCGGGAGCCGTTGCAAGAATACATCTAGCGCCTCTGCCGAGTGAAGAACACCATCCCCAACATCTCAGATGCTCAGGTCGTCGCTGCTTTCCAGGGTGAGCTTCCCGATGATGACTTAATAAAGAAGATCAGGAGATTGGATGCTGACAAAAGTCTGACAGTCAAGGAGCTGTTCACCATTACTGATAAGTACGCAGCCGGCAACTCAGCGCTTTTCCAAGTTCGTCAATACAAGGACGAGGTGCCGCGAAATCGTGGTTAGTCAGGCCTGTGACATCCCAAGTCACAAAAAGTTGATTAAGCTAACACAAATGTTAGATTGCTGACTAATTAAAAATTTCAAATAATTAAAGTGCCAAAGAAAAAGGGGAATAAATTTAATTGATTAAATCCACAATTTGGCCAATTAGTAGCATTTCAAAAACTCTACAAAACCCAATAAAAGTGTGCCAATATATTTACATATTCCAGTGGATCATGTCAAGGAGGAATTTTGGAAAATTTAGCAGAATTTTTGGTAAAGGTTTAACACGCCTAACAATTCCCCAAATGCAGAGAAAAGCACCTCTGTTCCAGGATTTTTCATAAATTCTCTATCAGGCATTTCGACATGGCCCCAAAAGAAACGTTGGAGATTAAGTTTTTCTGGACACGAACAAAAATTGGCATGAAGTTTGGAGCAGCAAAGCTTGGAGAAATTAGCAAAGTACAGAGCACTGTTCTAGTCAAATGGGGTCAACCGCTTCTCTGTCCTTGGGCCACTCCTCGATCGACACCGCCAAACCCCCCCCCCCCCCCCCCCCGCCGGCCACGATCGCCTCCTCTCTCCCCCCATACTGGCTACTACTCCGCCTGCTCTCTCCTGTGACACCGACCCACATTGAAACCCCACCGGCGAGCCAATTCCCGGCGGCTAGCTCGCCACCTCTCTCTCTGCTCTCTCTCTCTCTCTCTCTCTGCCGCTCGGCACTTAAGACAGCAGCCGCTGAGACTTCCCCCTCCTCCTTCCCTCTCTGCGCTCGCACGCACGCCACATGATCCCTGGGCCTTCTAGCAAGACCAGGTGCCCCTGCCCTTTCCTCTTTCCTCCTCTTCCACATGAATCGGGCGCCGCCCCTGTTTCCCTCCGCCATGGCCGCTGTCGCGTCAAGCTCCACCTAGGCAGCTTCCCGTTCGTTCCTTTCTCCTCAAATTGGTGCGCAAGCATCTCCCCTAGCGTGCCCCTGACCCGCTCTCTCTGTGTCGCAGAGTCTCACCGGGATTTCACGAAGAAAGGTAGCCGCCGCCGTCGGGAGTCATCCACCTCACCGACGAGAACCCTCCTCTGGCCTCCCTCCTTGGCTCCTTCCTCGACGCCGGCCATCTATAACCCTCGGCGAAGCTCGACGATCCACGCGCGATCTCTCTCGATGCATGACACGCGACGCCGCCGGAGTTTCCTCTGCCGCTGCCCCTCGTCACCGGCAGGATCCCCGGTGAGCCTCTCCCTCCGACCCCCCCCCCCCCAACCGAGCCCCCGCCACGGGCTGATCGTTTGGTCCAGTCGCCGGCCACCCCCGACCCCTCCTTCCCTTCCCCGGCGAGCTCCGGCCGCGCTCCGGCGAGTCAGGCGCGCGCGCGCGGGGAGCCAATTTCAAAACGGTGAATGGCAGAGTTGTAATTATGGGTGAACTCTTTTTAAAACTTCAAAATTCAATAACTTGAAAACTAAAAAGGGGAAAAATGTGAAACTAATTTTGTTCGACTCATAAAATGCCCCTCTACCAGAAAAACAAGATGATAGCCAGGGTTATGCAGTATATTAATGAAATTAAATCACCAAAGTTAGAACCTTGCCAAGAGTATTAAATTCATATGTAAAAATTTATAGCTGGTAAAATCATGGGATTTGGTCAGTAAGCATTTCATGTCATTCCTAAACATTCTACAAAAGCACATTCCCATTTTTATGCAAATTTTTAGTGTTATTGCATAATCTCCATTTTCAGTAAATGAATTTATATAAATTCTTGGGTAGGATTTTAATCATGAAATTTAGTATTCCTGATCTTTGGGTAATTCTAGATGTCTATAAATTCCCATGTAAAACTTTTGGGCACCATCCGTATGCTTTTTGCTGTTAATTTACTCATTCATAATTAGCTTAAGAATTTCAATATAAATATTTCCTTGTATATGCATATAGTTATTATTAGGGATAAATCCATCTTTGGGACTGTTCATGGAACATGTTAATCTTGACTTGCAGTAAAGGTTATTATTTCCCATTATATGCTCATGTTTCATAATTAGCTTATATATCTAGATTGGTTTAGGGTTATATTTAAAAGTGAGCAGGTCAACTTCTAGGAGGTTAAGGAAAGAGACACATGCTAGTGATTAACTTTGCAATATAAAGTTTCTATGTTCTCTTACATAAGCATTATAATTGGTAAATGAACCCTAGGTAAGAATGTAGTTAAGAGGCTTGCATGTCTGCTAAGTAGTCCTTAACACACCGATGAAAAATACCCTGTTCATCCCTTAGCACCAGAGGTATGCTTTTATTTGAGATATAGGTGATATGCTTATTGATTGCCATGTCTCCCACTTCCCTAATTAGAGTTTGTCCCCTTAAATTCAGTACTTGCCCAGGGTGTTGTGCAAGCATGTCATCTTATGCATGAGCATCATTCCATCAAATTCTATTTATTGAGGAAGTGCCATGAATCATCGTCAAATTCCTTACCGTGCATTGCACTGCATTGACTAGGAAGCGAGACCGGGAGCAAGGTCGTGGCAAGCAACCCCGAGGAGCCCAAAGTTGAGCTAAACCCCGCCGAAAACTCTAACTACGATCACTCCCAAGGCAAGCCCCGATGCACACCCACTGATTTACGAGTCCCTTTTTATTTTGTTGCAATATAGGAATATTGTATTATGCATTAGGTATAGGGCTTGGATGGAGACCCACGTGCATAAACAAACTATGACCTATAATTAGTTTATGTTAGTAAGCCTTTTCGTTAGCATTGCTAGGCTTAAATTAGTGGAGTCAATGGTAGGCTATGGGATCACTTGATTCAATCATGATTCACATGAAGAATGAAATTGGTTAAAATTTGAGAACCTATCGCTGCAACTCCGCGGACAAGTATCGAACAGTACCAAGTGCATACCTTTATATGGGAATTGGTAAACCTAGTAACTTGGGCGCCGTACTGTTGGACGGTATTACTCATTGATCCAGAGGTGATGTGAATGGCACGGTGGATGCACGGGCTAAGGACCGTTGGAGAGTGCATGGGTTAAGCCTCGGATACGAAGTACTGTATCGCGGGGAGGACGTGTAATTGGGATCGATGGCCCCGGATCGACTTTATCGCAACCTCGTGAACGGTGGCCATAGGTGTTCTTAAATGATGCATATGTCGTGCATTTGGGTTATTCTCCTGCAGGATGTAAATCAATTCGAATTGCCGTCCCTCGTGGTTATGAGTACCTCTTGTTTCGAGCAGTGGCAATGATACTTTAAGTAGATAAGTTTGGTTAGGATGCTGAAATTTACTTACTCTATGGATACATATTGCTATGTTGTATTGTTCTTTATATTTGTACAAGTCTTAGCAGCCAGCTAGGTTCAACTACAGTTACTTTTCTGCAACAAGCAATTAGAATCTTGGTTAAAGAATAAGCATCGCAGCATAGAATTAATAGGAGCTTTTATGCAAGTACCAAATAAACCCGGTCAGCCCCCTGCATATTAGGAGTCGGTTTTAGTAAACCTTGGACGGGTAAGTCTTGCGGAGTATGCTAGATATTTAGGCTTTGCGATTATATGGTTTTCAGGTGTTCCTCAAGCTACTTATTGTGATTGTTGTAACAAAGTTGTGTGGGAAGGTGAGGAGCCCCAGAACTGGACCATTGAATGGGTCCCCAGCTCCCCTAATCAAGATGAGTGAGCCATTGCCCTAGGGCCGGCATGATTTACTTAGGTTCCACGTAGTGTTTTGTCGTATCTTCCGTCTCCACATATTTATGTAATATGAACCAAGAACATATGTATGGTAATGTAACTAAATTTTCTTCCACTATGACTCTTGAACTTGTAATATTATGCACGTAATGATGTATCTTTGTAAATGACGGATGTTCATGTGTGAACGCTATGTATGGTTACTCCGTTAACCATCTCCCGAGGCGATCCTGTACGGCACACTCTATACTTCGGTATAGGGCTGCGACAAGGCCCGTCCAATTATAATAAGGACGGCGACAGGAAGCAAAAACAGGACAGAACGGTTGCTAACACCGAGCGTCCCAACCAGAAAAGACAGATCACTCAGGATGACTTTGACAAAATGCTTGAAGGCCCTTGTCTGCTGCATGACGGTGCTCACAAGGCCAAAGAATGCTTCAAGCTGAAGAGCTTCGTGCACCATGCTCTGAAGGTCTGCAAAGAGCGCCCCTGGATTCCCAATGGTGGAAAAAAGGATGCGAACAAGGAAGATGAAGAGAAGGAAGAGTTTCAAGACCCCGAGTGCGAGGTCAACTACATCTGTGGAAGGTCTATGGCTCACTCGAAGTGCTAAAAGAAGATCCTTTACCGAGAGGTTCACTCGGTATCACCAGCAATCCCGCAATACCTTTGTTGGTCTGAGGTCCCGATAACTGTTGATCGGTCAGACCATCCGGATCACATCCGTAGACCGGGCAAGTACCCGCTAATACTGTCACCGACTGTTAACAGAGTTCGGCTCCATAGAATACTGGTGGACGGGGGAAGCAGCCTGGACATCCTTTTCGTGAAGACCTTCAAGGAGCTCAGCATACCATTGACCGATCTCAAGCCCAGCAGGTCACCCTTCCATGGAGTGATCCCCGACATGCAGACAGTCCCGCTAGGACAAACCACTCTACCAGTAACATTTGGCACCCGAGAGAACTATAGGATGCAGCACATCACCTTTGAGGTTGGACCTAGACTCCACATACCACGCCATTATTGGGCAGCCAGCCATCGCCAAATTTATGGCCGTGCCACATTATCCATACATGATGATGAAGCTGCCAGGACCAAATGGAGTCATCTCGCTGCACTCGGACATAAGAACCTCCTACAATTGCGACAACCCGAGTTGCGAATTGGCGGAAAAGATGTTGATGGCATCAGAGCTCGCAGAGTTGAAGATGGTGGTTGCAAACACGGAAGAGACCAACCACGATCCCCCTTCAAAAAAGGTGCTGAAGGCCACGGTGCAGGCAGAGACAATGGAGCCAAAAAAGATTTAGCTAGATGATAATGATGTATCCAAGACCACCAATATTGGGGTCAAGCTAGATGCTAAATAGGAAAGCGCGCTCATCCTTTTCCTTCGTAACAATAAAGACATATTTGCATGGAAATCTTCTAACATGTCAGGTGTCCCAAGGGAAAAGGCTGAGCACAAACTACATGTCCAACCGAGCGCTAAGCCTGTGCGGCAATGTCTTAAATGATTTTTGCAGGATCGTAAGGACGTAATTTGAAAAGAAATCGGCCGATTACTGCCGGCCGGTTTCATCAAAGAAGTTTTTCACCCCAATTGGTTAGCTAACCTAGTATTGGTGCAGAAAAAGAATAAGGAGTGGCGAATGTGCGTGGATTACACCGGCCTTAACAAAGCCTGTCCTAAGGACCCATTTACCCTCCCTTGTATCGACCAAGTGGTCGACTCAACGGCTGTTTGTGCTTTATTGCGCTTCTTAGACGCCTACTCAGGGTACCATCAGATCCCCCTACATGAGTCCGACCAGCTAAAAACGTCGTTCATTACGCCCTTCGGAGCTTTTTGTTATACAACGATGCCTTTCGGGCTAAAGAACATGGGCGCCACATACCAGCGGACAATGCAATGATACTTGGATAGCCAGATCAGAAAAAACGTTGAGGCCTACGTAGACGACGTGGTGGTCAAAAGCCGACTCACTTCCAACTTAATACAAGACCTGGCCGAGACATTTGACAACCTTCAAAAGTGCAGCATGAAGCTGAACCTCGAGAAATGCATTTTTGGTGTCCCGTCAGGGAAGCTACTCGGTTTCTTAGTCTTACATCGAGGAATTGAGGAAAATCCAGAGAAAATAAACGCCATATTGTGGATGGGACACCCGCACTCTCAGAAAGACATCCAGAAGTTGATCGGTGCATGATGGCACTCAGTCGATTCGTGTCACGACTCGGCATCAGGGGATTACCTTTCTTCCGAATGCTCAAGAAGCAGGTATTCATTTGCCTGGAATGAGGAAGCCCAACAAGCCTTGGAAGAATTCAAGGCCTACATTAGTGGCCCATTGGTCTTGACAACCCCCCCCCCCCCCCCCCTCGAACCAAAGGAAACTTTGCAGCTGTACATTTCCGCACCCACACACGTTGTCAGCACAGTGCTGGCGGTCGAACGGGTAGAAGATGGCAAGGCTCAAAAGGTGCAGCATCCAGTATATTTCGCCAGCGAGGTCTTATCAGATTCTAAAATGCGGTACTTTCAGCTCCAAAAGCTAGTGTACGCACTATTGATGACGTCTCGTAAGATGAAACATTATTTTGAAGATCACCCGATCGAAGTTCATAAATTCTTCGGGCTGGGCAAACTGCTACACAACAGGGATGCAACAGGGAAAATAGCCAAGTGGGTTGTTGAGCTTGGATCATATGAGATTACCTTCAAGCCTCGCAACGCAACAAAAGGCCATGCGCTGTCTGATTTCATCGCCGAGTGGACTGAGTTCGAGTTACCGTCGACACCACAGGAAACAAGCTATTGGACCATGTCATTTGACGGCTCCTTACAACTGGAGGGGGCCGGTGTAGGAGTAATACTAGTATCTCCAAACGGAGTCAAGACGCGCCACGTCCTCCGAATGCATTTTCGCGCATCTAACAACGCAGGGGAGTACGAGGCTCTCCTACATGGGTTGCAAACGGCCATATCACTCAGCGTCAGACGGATAAGTATCTCCGGTGACTCAGCGCTTGTAATCAATCAAGTGACTGAAGAATGGTGTTGTTCTGATGAAAGCATGACAGCATATTGCACTGAAGTTCGAAAGCTCAAAGACAAGTTTGATGGCATCGAGTACAAGCACGTCCTTCGAAAGTTCAATGAGGATGCAGATGTGTTGGCCAAGCTCGGGTCCAGCGGAGCTAAAATACCCGATGGAGTATTTCTCGATGATCTACACAAGCCATCTGTACTAACCCAGCAAACTATGGTGCAGGCTGTCCCAGGCAAAGAGGCAACACCGCAAGTCATTTTAATAGAAATAGACTGGATAACTCCATTCATCGAGTATTTAAGCGGTGAAACACTACCTGCCGACAAAGAAGAAGCCCTTCGTATCATTCGCAAGTCAAGGCTATACTACACCATTGACAATCTCTTGTATATACAAAGCTCATATGAGGTACTATTAAAGTGCTTATCAAGGGAGGAGGGCATCGCCATATTAAAGGAAATCCATGCCGGCATATGTGATAACCACGTGGGTCCCTCAACTATAGCAACCAAAGCAATAAGACAAGGGTTTTATTGGCCCATAGCGATTGCCGACGCAAAAGATATCGTCCAAAAATGCGAAGGTTTCCAATTTTTTGCCCACTAGATCCACTTACCTACCACCGAACTTCAAAATATCTCGATAATGTGGCCATTCTCAGTCTAGGGTTTAGGTATCATGGGCCCTTTTCAGAAGGCTCAAGGAGGTTTCACTCATTTGTTCATGGCAGTGGACAAATTCTCTAAATGGATTGAGGCGAAACCAGTCGGAAAAATTTTCGCAAAAAAGGCTGTCGAGTTCATGACCAAAATAGTAACTTGGTTCAGTGCTCTGCACAAGATCATCACTGATAATGGCAGTCAGTTCACGGCACAAGAGTTTAAGGACTTCGCGAATCAGGTGGGGTTCAAGATTGGCTATGCTTCTGCCTCCCATCCACAAAGTAACGGCCAGGTCTAGCGGGCGAATGGCCTCTTATTGTTCGAAATTAAGCCTTGCATATTTGATAGATTAGAGAAGTACGCTCGACGTTGGGTTTGAGAGTTACCGTCAGTACTGTGGGGGCTTCGAACCAATATCAGTCGAGCCACGGGGCACTCACTGTTTTCGTTAGTTTACGGATCCAAAGTCATGTTGCCGACCGAAGTATTGTTTACCTCGCCGCGCGTGGTAGCATATGAAGAAAAGACTTCCAACAAACATCGATGTGACGACCTCCTGTTGTTGGAAGAAAAATGCGATGCCACTCTGGTTCGGTTGGCCAAGTATCAGCAAAGCCTGTGGTGGTATCACGATAAAAATGTCAGGTCATGGGATTTCACAGTAGGTGATCTAGTTTTAAAATAAGTTCAGTCTACGGTTGGCAAGCACAAGCTGTCGGCTCCATGGGAAGGACCTTTTATCATAAATGAGGTCACTCGGCCAGGTGCATATCGGTTGATGCGCGAGGATGGGTTAGACCTTCCTAGTTCTTGGAACATATCTCAGCTGTGTTGTTTCTATGCGTAGCTTCAGCAGTTTGTTTATATTTATACACATCTGTATTTTTAATGAATACATATAATTTGCGGTCATGATAATTTCTCATACAATTTACGATTTCTGTGAAATAATCTCTTACCTTGTTCAATAAAGTCATGACTCAAATTTTGATTCTTGGTATTACCACAACTCGCACATGTTGACCAAGTGGGTTCTTAGTCCCCAGAGTTCATGTCGTCTGTTGTGGACCAAGGCAATTTTCCTAATTCGCATATGCTTGACCGAGTGGGTTCTTAGTCTCCACGGTTCATACTGGTTATTAGGAACATTGTTTAGAATGCTGACATGCATTGTGTATTGGTTGTGAGTGTTTAACACGAGTTCATACAATACATAAACAAAAGCAGCATGGCCCAAGAATTCGTCACAATACTGGTGATGGATCTAGATCCTAAGGGTCTACTAAATTACATTTCATTACATCATTAGTTGTGAAATATCGTCTAATAACAGGAATACAAACCATTACACTTTTGGTAATGGATCTAGTTCTATCTGGTCAATTATAATGTTTGCAGTTTCCTGCGCCTCCGTTACCAGAGCTTCGCATTGCTCGTCAAAAAGGTCTTCATGGAAACCTTCAGCAACCACATCCAGTTTAATCTCTAGAATATGGGATTTGGCGATAGCCAATTTTGAGTGCCTGCCAGTCCTGCAATACACCGAGCATGCTCTTTCACTCGACTTGGGGCTTCTTGCAGCCGAGTGAGAAGGTCCCGACACCTGGGTGGTTTTTCTTCTGGAATGATGTACTGGGCAACCGCCTCCACGTCTTTTTGCCGAGCTGCAAGAGACCAGCGAAGATTTTCATCACCTTCAATAAATTTCTTTTGTAACAGCTCATAAGCCCTTTTTGACCCTACAGAAACACAATTATTACACATTTTTCCTGCAGGTATGGACTCCGTGACACGGGTAATATACGCTCAACAACTTACCTTTTAGACGTTTTTCGGCGTCGGCCTTTTCTCCTTCAAGGGTGGCTGCCTTTGCCTTGTACTCTTCTTCGAGCTTCTCCACCTCTTTGAAGGATTTTGTGAATTTATTTAGTTCATCCACGGCCTTCTTGAATGTTGTTTTAGCTTCGGCCAGTCCGGTTTCTAGCTGAGCGTTTCTTTGGCTTTGAATCATGATTTTTTCTTCAGCATCTGTTACACAAGCAGAGCAGGGTCGGTAGCTGAAATTTAAGCTATAAAAGCATGCAAAATTATACCTTCAGCCTTCTTTTTCCAATGAGCCCGTGATTCTTCCATGGTTTTGAAGCCATCCTTTAGTTTTTCAAAATTGTTTTTGATTTCATTCGAAATTTGAAGTTGTTATTTGAGCTCTTGGTTTTGACACTTCAAATCGTCGATAACACTGTTGACGGCTGTTAAGTACCATTTTCAACCGTCAACTATACTCAAATAAAGGAGAATTTGGCATTTCATACATGCATGCTTTATCACAATAATATAGTTCCACTTGTACTTGGAGAACTTTGTGCATGCAGGAGGAAATGTGAAGGAAACACCTCAAAAGGCAAGAAAACACACTTTCGACCAATCAGAGAGTGCCACATGGACGTCACACGGATTGAAGGGCCCATTTTCAGCACTTAACCGACGTAACTCCCTGTAATACCGCGCAAACCGACGTCAGGGCCCACAGGACAGCCACCTGGAGAAAGCACAGGCCAGGAGGGGCCACCCCCAGGTCGGCCGACCTGGTCAGGTCGGGCGACCTGGTCTGGCGCCCTCTCCGCCTGGCCTTCCACGTGTAGGCTCCAGACGACTCCCTGATGGCGGTTTGGGGGGATTCCGTGGCGGTTACTCCTCTGAAACCGACGTTAGGAGGCTATAAATAGGAGGGTGTGCCTTCACACTCAACACACACCACAAGAAGCATTTCTCTCTTGCTAGTAGTAGTTCTTGGAGTTTTAGTGGAGTTAGGCTGAGTCTAGAGCTCTCTAGTCCCAAGTCTTCACTTGGAATTGGTATGGCTCTTGTATCTTTTCCCTTTTGTAAGACTTTGCTCTTATCAATATATATATATATTCTATATAGTTGTGCTTGGGTCATGAGTTTCTTGTTTGATATTGTGATCCATATATGTGATAGTATAGTCTACTTGTGTGATAGTAGTTTATATTTATTATACTACTATTGTCATGCTAGTTATATACCGTCACTATAGTCTAGTTTATATGTTATAGTCTCTATGCTTAGTTTTAGCTGATAAAGTATAGCATGGGTTTGGTGATCGTATTCGTACGGTAGCTCTGCCTCGTTAATAGTAATCGCGGAGGGGCAGAGTGCTCTTTGGTCATGCAAGTATGGTACTTGGGTGACTGATTTGCATCAATTATTCGTTAGTCTACTGGTTCGTTGAGGTAGGCGGCAGGTGGTGACAGCCCTGTCCGTCCTTTGAAATCCTCCCCGCTAGGCTAGTGCGTAGGCTCTTGGCGGAAGTCGCCTGTGGATGCAGGGGTAAGTCCGTGCCTGAAGTGCTATACTATTGACTGCTGAACCTGAGTGTGGGTCTGTATGTATTCTACTTAGGCTATGCAACTGTATAGGAATGTATAGTAGGAGTAGCTTAGCCTAGTCTTTCCTCCACTAGACTTTATTTATTTAGTAGGAATCTTCTGTGTGTGTCACACTACCCGGTTATTATCATGTACCCGCCTGTCTTGGTTAGATATCCTTGCTAATTGTTAACATGATCTTATATGTTAGTAACGCTTCTTGATCATAACCTTCCTTTGGGATAAACAAATACGATACCCTGAATACTTCCGGGTGAAATGCTACAGCGGTATTCTCCGTGCGCTTGCGGATTTTACCTACTTGACTCTGGGACATATTAGTGAACCGTTTCTGGCTCCGTGCCGGGAATGATTTATTAATATGGCTTAGCAAAAGTCAACAAGCATTTCTGGCGCCGTTGCCGGGGAAGGCGTATGATTTAAGAAAAATTACTAATGTATATAGTAGTGTTGCAATTATTAAGGCTATCTCCTAGGCAGGCTAACCTTGCTTTGTTTTCTGCATTTTGTATGAAAACAGGGTAGTGTATGACTGGTTTCGACTTGCCGACAAACTTCACTGAAGATCCTGAGTCACTCCTGAGAAGGACACGAGCTAGGCTCACCCCTCCTCGTAAGGAGAGTCGGCCAATCGAACCTGTCATTCCCGCACCATCAAGCTCTGAGCAAATGGCCGACAAGACCCTCCGCGAGTTCTCCGCTCCCTCCGCTGCCAACATCCCTACGGGATCAGCTGGCAATGTGGGAGATGCGAACTTCGAGATCAAGACCGGTCTCATCACCATGGTGCAGGCTAGCCCATTCTGTGGGAAAGCCAATGAGGACGCTAGTGCTCATCTCCAGCAATTCCTGGAGATTTGCAACACGTTCAAAATGAAGGACGTCACCCCCGACGCTGTTCGCCTTCGACTGTTCCCGTTCTCTCTCCTTGGGAGAGCGAGACAGTGGTTCTGCGCAAACCCTGAAGCTGTGAACACTTGGGAGAAGTGTTCAGCTGCGTTCCTTGCAAAGTTCTTCCCGCTGGGCAAGACCAATGCCCTCCGCGGAAGGATCTCAAGCTTCCAGCAGGAGTCGAAGGAGTCGATTCCTGAGGCATGGGAGAGGCTCCAGGAGTACATCCTGGCATGTCCCCACCACGGGATGGATGATTGGCTGATCATCCAGAACTTCTACAACGGGCTTACTCCGTCGGCCCGCGACCACCTCGACGCTGCTGCTGGTGGAGCCTTCTTCTCGCTCACTGTGAGCAAGGCAAAAGATTTGATCGAGAAGATGGTGTCCAACCAAGGTTGGAATGAAGAGCGCCTCCAACCTCGCCAGCGAGGCATGCACTCCGTCAAGGAGGTTGACATGCTCGCCGCCAAGATTGACCTTCTCATGAAGAAGATGGACGACCAAGCCAATGGAGAAGTGAAAGCCCTAGACGCTCGTATGACTTGCGAGGTCTGTGGCAACACGGGACACTCGGGCAATGACTGCCCTGAGACCCGTGAGGACACAATGTTCATAAGCAACAGCCCCCGAAGTCCACAAGGCAGCAACCTCCGAGGTCTGCAAAGAAACAGGCTGTGAAGCCTGCAAAACCGCAGCCTCCGAAGCCCGAGAAGCCACCGACCGCAACAAAGACCAAGAAGGTGTGGCGAGTGAAACAAGAAGCATCATCCGTGTCTTCATCTCCGGGACCGGACAACGCTTCATCGAGCTGAACGCCGGAGAAAAGTCCCGCTCGTCGGACTTTAAAAGGTGAGTCCTCGCCGGGAGGTTAAACCAGTAGTTATCCATATTTGCTCTCTTAATTGCATATTTGCTTTCCACCACATTTTGATTTTTCCCAACCACTGCATTTCTGCATTTTTGAATTTTTCCAGCCACCTTGGAATTTTTCAAAACTCATTTGCATTTTTGAAAATTTAGAAAATAGGTTTTTGGGCTTTCCATTTTGAAAAGATTTTTTGTCGAGCGTTTTGAGCAAAAAGGCAGTAGGGGACAAATCCCCTAGCCGTTGGGGAACACATAGGAAAAAAGGGGGCTGCCAGGAGGCCCACCTGCCAGGTCGGCCGACCTGGTGGGGTCGGCCGACCCCCTGGCCCCACCTTTTCCTGTGATCCTTTCTCCCAACGGCTATATGGCCGTTGCTCTGTCCCTTTCTAACGGCCATCTTGCTTCCTTGGCTATAAAAACCGCCCAGGAGGAGGAGCTTCACCATTCCAAGCTCATCTTTCACTCCCCTCCTTTGCTCACTTGTTGCTCTCCCAAAATTTCGTGTTCTTCAACTTTACTACAGCCCCAAAAACCCAAAAAAAAAAAATATTTCCCCTCTGTTTTAGTGCATTTGCAAGTTGTTGTGAGAAGAAAACCAATTTTGGAGAAGCTCGGGTTTGTCGTTTTCACTAACGCTCACCCGAACACTTGTTCGATCTTGTTTTTGTTCTTGTCTTGTGTTTGTTCTTGTGTGCAGCCATGTTCAACCGAATGAAGCAAGTCGCCGGAATCAAGTGGAGAAAAAGCACTCGTGCAAGCACGAGTCAAGCATCCTCCGTCGAGCTCACACCAAGTCCGGGGCATGGTGACCCCGAAGCTGAAATTCCGGAGGAAAGGCTGGCCTTGCTCATCACCGAGGAGCATCTCGACATCAAGGACGACCGCGAGGGCCAAGCCATCGCGCTCATGAGAGAACGGCCATTCGCCCACACCCGACGCTTCGATCCGGACTTCCTCGAGAAAATAGGTATGAGAGAAGAATTTGCCTCTATTTTTTGCACTATGGGTTGGCTAAATTTCGTAGAAGTAGATGAGCCGGGTTCTCGTTTTCTTACTATGCAGTTTTTATGCACCCTTAGAAAGTATGATGAAGGCATTTCTTTTCGCTTGTTTGGGCAAGAGCGCTTGGTCACATGGGGTGATCTTCATGCTATGCTAGGTCTAAATCCTAAATGTAGGCTAGACTTAGATAAAGCGCTAAAGGGGTTCCATAAAGAAAGTTTTTGGAAAAAGATTTCCAGAAACGAGTGGGGTCCCAAGCCTAGAACAAGTGCCATCCATAATCCTACACTTAGATTTATGCATGTGTGGTTGGCTATGACCTTGTTTCCTCGAGGTGACATTAGGGTTGTCCGGCAAGATGAATTGAAAATACTTTATGCCATGGTTAAGAAAATTAGGGTGTCACCCGCGGAATGCATGATTGATCAATGGTTAGACAATATAAAGTTGACAGGACCAATTGAGTGCACCTCTTTAGTTACTCGCATTGCGCAGAAGTGTGGTCTGCTTGAGAATGTTCATGTTGAATATTTGACGGTAGATAGAGAATTTCTAGGCGAGGACTATTTTGTGCAAGGACATACTTTGAAACATGGTCCAAATAATACCTTGATCTATCACTTTCCCGGGTATACAAATGAATTCCCGTTACCTAACCCGGGTCTTCGTTTGTATCACTGTCGGGCACTAACCCTCCCACTTGAGCCAGTGGGAGAAGTTCGCAGGCATAGTGTTTCAGGGCGACCGACACGTTCCCGTAGGCATATGGAGCCTACACCGGAGTTTCACACTCCGACCGGAGATCCGGTATGGGAGCAGCCCCCGCCACAGGACGAGGCGGGTGCATCAACATGGCAGGCCGGAGCATGGGAATCTCAGTACGATTACCCCATGCAGACGTCATCAAGTTCAAGCGGACCGCCATCCTTTGCCACTCGGTCATTCTCATCCCGTGGGTTCCGTGAACTCAACTATGGGATGGCCGAGTTGACAAGGTGGGTGAACGACATTGATTTGCGCACCGAGAGCATGCAACAAACTCTCACGCAACATGTCGCCGACACCCAGCAATGGCAGAATTTCAGCGACAACCAATTCCGCCAGCTGAACGCGATGATGGCTCAGAATCAGAGCAATTGGGATGCCTTCTTCCGCTCCCAAGGCTACGACCCGAACCAGCAGATATGAGCAAGAACAAGCTTGGGGGAGGACTCCCCTTCTCACGGTAACTTGTATCTTTCCCCTTCCCTTTATTTCTTGCATTTGCTAAATCTGAAAATCCATAAAAATTTGCAAAATATAAAAAGAACAAAAATATTTCCCTTTTCATGCGCGGTATGAATGTGTATAATTTTCCTATGTTGAGATGATGAATAGTTGCTCTGTCCTTTATTCCTCTCTAATGCTAGTTTACAACTTAGTACTCTCTCAAGAGTTAGGTTTGTTGGTAAATCTTGCCTTGAACTTGAATCTTGTGGGTAGCATATGCATTCTCTAGTTCTAAGTTGTTGAGAGGTATGATATGATAGATAGGGCTGCTATGATCTTGCTCAACGTAAAGCTTGAATTCCGGAGTTTTATTTTTCAAAATGACAAATTGATAAGTTCCTCAATGATGAAATTCCCACCACAGCCATATGTAGTGTTTACATTTGAAAACCTTTACACATATGCTGCTTGTTTCACATTGAGCTTAGTCAAAATTGTTGTGACCCTAGTAGAACTCTTTTCATGCTTTTTTGATCAAGATCATATACACACATCCACCGCCATGAGCTATCCTTCTAAATCAAGAAGATAGCATCCACCATATCCACCATATCCACCGTGAGCTATTCTTCTACACCGGAAGAAAGCCACTATCCATCCATCCATCCAAAGAAACACTCCATATATCCATTGCAAAATTCCTCTCTCAAAGTATTCATTGCAAACTAGGACTATGGCTATGCAAAAAGAAAAGAAAAGAAAAAAAAAGAGCAAGCAAAAGATAGCCATAGCCTAGAAACTCCAAAAGAGAGAAGGAAAATTCAAAAAGGAGTTATTTCTTCCCATCCACCATTCCTCCGTTCTCCCACACACTTGCACATCTTGATCAAGAATGTTTGAATTGATGTTTTTCTTGGATCCGGTCTTTTGACATAGCAATATTATGTGAACATGAGTGCCTCATATATCCCTACCTTGAGCTCCACATAAAGCCTGATTTAGAAGTAGGTGATTATAGGCAACACTTTGCCTTGGTGAGGAATCATACACATATTGAGTGATCCGAGAGAATCATTTGAGGAACTTGGTTTTTATTTTCAAAATCTTTTGAAAACCTCCGGAATAACATAGCGGAATCTAGAGCAAGTGATTGGTGCCCTGCAATTGTTCTATCTCTCAACCGCCCAAGACAATGAGGTGTAAAAGCCCCATGGATCGAGGTAAATGGGTAAGTTATGTGCCAACATATTTAATTCTAGGAAGAGTACTTTGTTGTGCGCATAGTATTATTGAAGAGTAGGACATTGTAGCAACTCCTGATCAACAACTTAAGTTTATCTTTGCTTCGGGACGAGCAAAGGGTAAGCTTGGGGGAGTTTGTTGACGGCTGTTAAGTACCATTTTCAACCGTCAACTATACTCAAATAAAGGAGAATTTGGCATTTCATACACGCATGCTTTATCACAATAATATAGTTCCACTTGTACTTGGAGAACTTTGTGCATGCAGGAGGAAATGTGAAGGAAACACCTCAAAAGGCAAGAAAACACACTTTCGACCAATCAGAGAGTGCCACATGGACGTCACACGGATTGAAGGGCCCATTTTCAGCACTTAACCGACGTAACTCCCTGTAATACCGCGCAAACCGACGTCAGGGCCCACAGGACAGCCACCTGGAGAAAGCACAGGCCAGGAGGGGCCACCCCCAGGTCGGCCGACCTGGTCAGGTCGGGCGACCTGGTCTGGCGCCCTCTCCGCCTGGCCTTCCACGTGTAGGCTCCAGACGACTCCCTGATGGCGGTTTGGGGGGATTCCGTGGCGGTTACTCCTCTGAAACCGACGTTAGGAGGCTATAAATAGGAGGGTGTGCCTTCACACTCAACACACACCACAAGAAGCATTTCTCTCTTGCTAGTAGTAGTTCTTGGAGTTTTAGTGGAGTTAGGCTGAGTCTAGAGCTCTCTAGTCCCAAGTCTTCACTTGGAATTGGTATGGCTCTTGTATCTTTTCCCTTTTGTAAGACTTTGCTCTTATCAATATATATATATTTTCTATATAGTTGTGCTTGGGTCATGAGTTTCTTGTTTGATATTGTGATCCATATATGTGATAGTATAGTCTACTTGTGTGATAGTAGTTTATATTTATTATACTACTATTGTCATGCTAGTTATATACCGTCACTATAGTCTAGTTTATATGTTATAGTCTCTATGCTTAGTTTTAGCTGATAAAGTATAGCATGGGTTTGGTGATCGTATTCGTACGGTAGCTCTGCCTCGTTAATAGTAATCGCGGAGGGGCAGAGTGCTCTTTGGTCATGCAAGTATGGTACTTGGGTGACTGATTTGCATCAATTATTCGTTAGTCTACTGGTTCGTTGAGGTAGGCGGCAGGTGGTGACAGCCCTGTCCGTCCTTTGAAATCCTCCCCGCTAGGCTAGTGCGTAGGCTCTTGGCGGAAGTCGCCTGTGGATGCAGGGGTAAGTCCGTGCCTGAAGTGCTATACTATTGAATGCTGAACCTGAGTGTGGGTCTGTATGTATTCTACTTAGGCTATGCAACTGTATAGGAATGTATAGTAGGAGTAGCTTAGCCTAGTCTTTCCTCCACTAGACTTTATTTATTTAGTAAGAATCTTCTGTGTGTGTCACACTACCCGGTTATTATCATGTACCCGCCTGTCTTGGTTAGATATCCTTGCTAATTGTTAACATGATCTTATATGTTAGTAACGCTTCTTGATCATAACCTTCCTTTGGGATAAACAAATACGATACCCTGAATACTTCCGGGTGAAATGCTACAGCGGTATTCTCCGTGCGCTTGCGGATTTTACCTACTTGACTCTGGGACATATTAGTGAACCGTTTCTGGCTCCGTGCCGGGAATGATTTATTAATATGGCTTAGCAAAAGTCAACAAACACTAGAGGACGATTCCAAATCTTTCACACGGTCTTTCAACTCGGCAATCATTATTGCCGAGTCAGCCTCATTCTTGCATTTAGAAGCAAGTTCTTCGGATAACTTTGTGACAAGAAAATCTGAAAATTGTGGTACAATAACAAGTCACTCAGTTTATGTCATGTAAATTATTGACAACGTACCTCACAATTTATATTGAAGTTCGTCCATCTGGGATGAACGCGTCTTCAACTTGAGAGATGGTTGTCCAACTTCAAGCCTCTCTTTGGCAAGCTGATCTTTGGTCTCCATTTATTTTGCACAAGTCCTCTCCACAAGTTGCAGAAACTTGCTCTTATTAGCCATGTGTGACTTCAAGCGCTGCAATAAAATTGTAAGAGAAAGAGGTGTATCATTTCCTTGAGTGTTAATCGAAAATAAGCATACACCCAGTTTTTTACTTGGAACGAGTGGTAGGCTTTTTCAGTTAAGCCCTCGAATGTCTTCAGTTCTTCTTGTTCATCAGATTCATCAAAGCCCGCAATGGCAAATTTACCAGTATGGTATACCGTCCTGGTGAGGAAAGTTTCTTCTGAGATTGCTTCCTTCACCACTCGGTGAATTGGAGTTGGCGTGGCATCTTCATCAGGACCGATGGCATCTTCTCAAAAACCAAGGTAGGATCTTCCGCGTTGACTGGTGAAGATGTAGCAGGGGTTGTGGTTGTCCCCGAAACATTTAGATCCGGCACAAAAGGGGTCTCTCACCTGTTGGTTTCTTTTCTTGTCCGAGGGGATGTTGGAGCAGCATTAACATCACTCGGCCTCTTAGCCAAGTGATCAGAGGCATCATCCTTGGATGTCCCTAACTTTACTTTTGTTTGATCTTCTTTGGGAACAGTACTTTGAGGCATCATGCTGCCCGAAGAAGTGGTCTCGAATGATCTACAAGACATATAACCATTAGCAGATTCATTTTATAGCAAATTACAATCATGGCCATTAAGCACGCTTACCTTGGTCGGCATTTAAACTTCAATCCTGATAGTTTTGGTGGGATAATCAATGGCCTAGAATCCTTCGCAGCATCTGGGGCACCCTCAGTTGAGGCATGCTTCGTATTCTTGTCCGAGTGGTGCTTTTGCTCTTTTGAAGGCCTGGTTTCTGCATCACCTCCAGATCTTTCCCGAGTGGTTGATGATTCGGCTGCAGCTTTTTTCTTTGCCTCTTCTTGGAGTCTAGCGGATCTTTTCGCGAAAGACTCGTCTTCGTCAGATTCTTCAATCTGGGCTTTATGACGCTTGTGAGATGGCGGTCGACTTGGTGATTTTTCTCGCGTCATATGAGGCAGTGGGGGGCTTGAGGAATATATGTTGAGGTTCTGCAATTCATATGACATATTATTCATTTTTGACATTCACCAACATATTGGGAATAACAGATTTGGCGGAGGATACTTACATCATTGTGGGTCGTATCTATGCACCCACTTATATACCGCAAGAGGACGGTGTATGATTGTAGCACTTTTTTCCCTTGAATTGAGTATTCCAAGGTTTATCGAGTCCATTGGGACCTTAGGGATTTATTAAAAAAACTTAACAGTAAAAGATCTAGTCAAGGCTACTGTCAAGGTCATGTTGCATGAGGGGGAGACTGGCCAGCGCAAAGGTGCGCCAGACAGTAAATCTGTCGTTGCGCCGATCAGCGTGGTGATTGAGCCGATCGGCAAACAGGTGAAACTAAGCCAAGGTTGTTCCGCCGATCGGCGCAGGGGTTGAGCCAATCGGCACGCTAGTGAATCTGTGGTTGCGCCGATCGGCACACTAGTGAATCTAAGCCAAAGTGCACCAGATCTAGTAAACCTATGCTGATTAGTGAGTAGCCAGATATCTACTAGTGAGATCCTAACCAGAAAGTCTAATTGAATAGCATCATAATGGGTAATTACATGGATCAATGAAAACCTATAATGAGTAAGACCACCCTGCTTTTCGAGCGGCTCCCTATTTCATCGCTGCGGGGAGGAAACCGTTAATCGCGTGAGTATCTGACCCTACTCAACTATCTAATAGTGCTGCGCAGGCTTAGTATTGTCACCGCTAAACCACACTACTAGCCTCATCTAGCAACCATAATCAATACAATGTACGAATACTATCCTAATCACCATGATTACGGTAATATCTACGTACTTAGCCTAGAACTAAGCAGTTGGAATAAGCACATGCATTATTATAGAATTAAGATAGACAAATCACCAAAACCATCATCAACATATTCAATCATCCATGAGATACATAGAGTAAGGTTCATCCCCGTCGAGATGGCCTACCTTGACGGATCAACTCTTGACTCCAATGGTTCTTGAAACTCAACTAGAGATCTATTCTAACGGGGCAAGCCCCGGTGGCTCTAACTCACGGATCTGGTGTCCCTCTGTCGGCCCCTCTTCTGCAGCGAGGGTTTACAAGTATTTATATGGGTTCTACTCATAAAGGACTCGGTTTCTAGCAAATAAGGCGGTTGCACCGATCGGCGCAGGATTGCGCCGATCGGCGCAAGCCGTGTCTTCCCTGATTTCTTCCCCGAGTCGGTTACTTTGTCTTCCACAGCTGCCATGTGGCCTTTTCCTTCAAGATAAAGTCTTGTACTGCACGTTAAGATCTTGGAGTTCCATAAATCTTCTTGAAGTTTCATAATTCTTCTTGGACAAATATTGTCAAGTGTCTTGCGCAGATAAACTTCCATAAACATGCGGAATGGGCCTTGGTCACTTCTGTGGGTCAAAACACCCTTGCGCCAATCGGCTCATGGGCTACGCTGATCGGCGCACTAGGCTTCTTAAGTCCTTTTCGTCGAAACTGGACTCCTGTCCTCTCCATCATCGTATTAATCACCAATTTTACCTGTTTCTGCAATAAAGCTCCAAAACAACGCATATACAAATATATAGGCAATTTCATAGGTAAATGGCCTAAATTAGTATCAATTATGCTCTAATTGGGGTTATATTCACATATAAAATGGGCACTTGGGAAGTGCCAACAGTTCCCCCACACTTAAACTTTTGCTCGTCCTGAGTAAAGTAAAAGAAAGAAAAATCAAAAAACATACTCTTTCTATCATAAAAGATATCTCAAATCAGTAAATGTTGAGCATTGTTCTATTGTGGTGTATTTCATATTGGTATTCAGCAAAATAGATCAAATATGGGCATAAGCTTAAAGTTCTCCCCAAAGCAAAAGATCATGTCCAATTCATAAATTATAACTTTTCCACACATGAGAATCACATAAAAGATTGTTGTGAACATAGAGAATCTATCTTCCAAATAATCTAAGGCAACAACTCATCTTTCAAATCACTCAACCTATATTCTACATCATAATGGTCAAATAATATTAGTGTAAGGCTTATATGAGTAGCTAGGTGAGGTAATTCAAGGATTGCAAACATAAATCAATAATATATTGTAAAGCTAGGAGATTATTCTTCGTTGGAATTATAGAAACTTATCAAGATGGCAATTAAGAAAGAAAAATTTAAGGAAGGACTCTGACTTTGGATATGTTGACATGTGCATAGCAAAAATTTGATCTTGGAAAATTGCACATGGTTGGAATAATTCATGGCTATATTGAATTTCGAGAATAAGCATGTCATATACCATCCCCCCCCCCCCCACTTAAAATTTTGCTAGTCCATTAGCAAACAGTAGAGGGTTTTTTTTTACCATCTTTGCTGCACCGATCGACTCAGGGTGCGCTGATCGGCTCTCAACCCAAATTTGACAACATTTGTTGGTATTTTATTTGTCTAGCTTCAACATTTATTCAAGAATCAAATATAGCTAGAAATATAGGATGTGGTCAAGGAATGATACTCAACAATATGTTTTGGGTTTATGGTAGTGTACTCAGCGGAATTGAATTTTTGCATGAGTAATTTCAAGGCTAGAAAAAGATACACAAAGAATTGCCATCTTAATAAAGTTCATACCAAAAAGAATTAAATCCTAACCGAACTCAACCATCAATTTAATGTTTATCTACATATCTAAGGTTTATGAGTGTTGTTCAATATGGCATTGGTAGGTAAGGATCTTGAAAAACAATAAATTCTAAAGTTCACAATATGAAAATTTATTTTCGAAAAGATTGGTACTAAGTTATCATTACAAACTAGATAACACAAATGAAGCACATGGGTACTCAAAATTGCTCCACATAAGACATATTTGCCGAATAATCGTTAAGTGTAAGTTCGAAATTTTAATCAATACTCAACACTATTTGATCTTCATCAACACTTTTCAAGAAAGAATAAATAATTCAGTTCTCCTAATAGAGCATAACCGCCACCATTATATTAAGATCAAAACTTGAATACATGATGATGATTTTTGCACACTTGCATGAAAATAAAACTACTACTAACACACTTGCATGAAAGTAAAACTACTACTAACACACTTGTATGAAAATAAAACTACTACTAACACACTTGCATGAAAGTAAACACACCCGATACATGGTTTCCCAACCCGCTCACACACACATAAGTAAATAAAGAAAAAGACTGCAAATGATAAAAGAAAACGCAAACCGAGAAACCGATACACGTGCCAACTCCTAGGCACTCTAGTCATCTGAAAGTGGAGTCGGTGGCTGATCGAAGCCATAGCACCGCGCCTTGAGTCGCTCGAACTCCTCCACCATCGCATCGTGGTTGTACCTCCATTGGGACGTGGCCTCCTCCGCGCGCTCGATGTAGTGCATGTTGTTGTCGAGGTACCCCTGCATGGGCATGAAAAAGTCTGCACCGGGCATAAGAGGCACCACTAGTACACGCCCATGGTACCTGTAGTCAATGCCCGCACTGCAGTAGGGTGCGCTGATCGGTGCGTTGCATGTGCCGATCGGCGCAGAGGGCTGCAACCGCCCGCTACGTCGCTCCACCCTGACTGGTACTACTGGTACTCCTGGCGTGACCCCAAGGAATCCTACTCGCTGCCGGCTGCTGTAGATGTGTCCGGCTGTCGAACCCGCCCACGGCGGTCCTTGAGAACTCGCCCCCCCCCCCCCCCCTCCAAGAGACCTTCCTCAATCCAATTCCTCCCTCCAGCTTGTGAGGGAGAAAAACTCCTAGCTCCGCACACGGGAGCTTTACGTTGGCACCGCCGACATGGAACCCAGCGCGAACACTTCCCGTGACAATAATGCCACGAGTCATATTCTCGCCGATCTCCGTTGTGCACTCCCACTTGTCATTGCGCCCTCCTGGTCCGTCGCTGTCGCAGATGAGGGCTGCTAGACGTTAAAGATAGGCCTCGAAGGCCAACTTCTTGCTTGCCATGCCCCTCTTGTCGAGCTAACCCCGCACCATCACCGACATGGGATTGCAATGAGACGGACCCCTGTTGGTGTTGAAGAGCCACCGCAAGTCCGCATCAGTGATGTTACTGGAGTCGACCTTGTCGCCTATGCGCGGCGCCAACCACCGATGGAAGACTTGAATGGTCGGGTTGCAGATGTTTCCGCGCTTCATCTCCTCTATGAATGAGAGTCGCCTCCAAAAGGAGTCCAACTCCCCACGTCCCAAGATGCCGGCGATGTCGGCGTCGGTGTCAAAGCCGAAGGCTTGAGCTGCCGCCTCCATGTTCACCGTGTGGCTGATGTCGCGGACGCGGAAGTTGACGGCCTCGCTACCGTCTTTGACGGTGCCAAGCCTCATCGTAGAAGCAACCTCGGTGATGATGTCGAGGTTGTAGTTCATGGAGAGGGGGTGGAAATCCACCTAGCCGAGGTTGTCTAGCATCCTCCTTAAGTCCTCCCACATGCCGATCGAGGTGAGGAAGGTCTCATCCAAGTCGAAGTTGGGGACGAACCTTTCCCTCACCGCGAGGTAGTGCCGCTGTTCCTCCACGCTCAGGAGGGTGAAGCCCTCCTCCATCGTACGCGGCATGAATGTCGGCGGCGATGATGATGTGGGAGCCCCACGGCTTGCCGCCGTTTGGCTCCTCGTAGCATGCCCTGTTGGTAGGGACGCGCCGGAGACAGAGTGGCGGGCGCGGACCTCGTATGTCGCCGCCGCCGAGCCAGTGGATGCACCACCCACCGACATGTCATCGCGAGCGTCAGAGCCACCCCTCACCGAGGAGTTACCGCTCGACTCGCTGCTGCTGCTGGAACTGCTTCCCCGGCGCAGCCTCTTGCCCATCTTGCCGACGAAGGAGCGGAGATTATCCATCTACGAAGATTGCGGAACGTGTGCGAGATCGTGGGTAGTGGGGAAAGTGGAGAGATTAACGGGATGGTGTGCCGAATGGGGGCGCCTGGCCTCCCTTTTATAGTGTGGGAAACTTCCAGGAGAAGGAACCGCCATAAAATTTCAAAATTTGAGAGTGCGCCGATCAGCACGGGTACTGCGCCGATTGGCACAATTCAAATTTTGAATGCTCTGACCACTCTGATGCTTGATTCCCCTCCTTCATGTCACTTCCTGGCACATCATGTTAGTTGGCAGGGGAACAGCACGGAATCCTGATGTCCTGTTGGCGGCGCCAATCGGCACGGGCCCGCGCCGATCGGCGCGCCGTCTCCTTTTCAGCCTTTGGTCAATTCCGTGTCTCCCCTGTACTGCACACCTGCATAATAATCATACCTGTTCCTGAAAATCAATGCCTGCCGCTTTTGTCGTCTATTTGGGAACATCATGAGTACCCGCGTCGATCGGCGTAGTAGGGCGCCGAACGGCGCAAGTCCCTTGCACCTCGTCTTTAGGTCCGGCGCTGATTCTGATGCCTCGTGTTCATCTCTTTCACCTAATTTCCACTTCTCCAATGTTCCTATAGTATTGGCATACGTGTCGGGGCTCATTTGGTGACCGCGCCGATCGGCGCAGGACTCGCGCCGATCGGCGCGACGTCCGTTTTTTGCTTCTGGCCCCTCGCTTCTTCGCTAGATGTTGTCTTCCTTGAAAATAGCTCTGTCTCTGAAAATTATTATGCTGGTTTAACACTACTTCAATTCTGGGCATCGTCGGCCTTCTGTCTTGACTTGGGCAATACTGCGCCGATCGGTGCAGATGTGCGCTGATCGGTGCAAGCTCTGTTCCTTCCTATTTTTGGTCCTTTTTATATATATTCCTGCATTGTTAGTCTATAATATGTATATACACAGTTTTGCATGAATAAACAGACAACGCAAGAGCACACAAGAAGTAAGCACACACTTTTCTATTTTTTTTTATTTTATTTGGGAGATTATTTTTATCACAAGCAAGCAAATTTTAAAAACACTGGGTTGCCCTCCCGGCCAGCACTAATTAACTAAATGAAATGGGTTGCCCTCCCATAAGCACTAAATAACTTCTAAATCCCCCGATCATTGGGTTGCCTCCCAAGAGCGCTCTAGTTATTTAAAGGTCAAAGAGCTCGACCTCCCCGCAAACAATCAATCCTTAGTGTCGTGGTGCGGGATTTGAGGCCGCGACAATACAAGGTTATCTTATCTCCATGGTTCATATAGCTCGGATGACCTATCCATACATCCCCTCCAATTACTTTCGACGCCTCGATGCCACGGTGTCTTGTATCTCTTCACTTCATCAATAGCACGATACTCTTCTCCCTTTGGACGAAACTTGAAAGAGTAGGGAGTCCCACTTATATCGAAGCTTATCTTACCACTCCCAACATCAATACTTGCTTTAGCTGTCCTCAAGAAGGGTCTGCCTAAGATCAACGGGGTCCTTGTCCTCTTATCCATATCAAGCACAATAAAATCAACACGGACGATATGATCTCCAATTTGAACAGGCACATCCTCAGCAATTCCATCAAGGAAGCGTACCGATTGATCGGCTAACTCCAAACACATACCCGTAGGCTCTAATTCGGGCAAATTGAGATTTGTGAATATATGACAGGGCATAACACTTACGCTTGCTCCAAGATCGCACAAGCACCTATCAAACATCCTTGTTCCAATCATGCATTTGATGCTTGGTGATCCAGGGTCAGGTTTCTTCTCCAATTCAACATCATTGATTGTCGTCGTTAGTTCCTTAGTGACCTTCACAACCTCCTCAGAAACTAGAGACTTCTTGTTTTGCATCATGTCCTTAATGTACTTGGCATAGGTGGGAACTTGGAAAGCGTCAACAAAAGGGACATTTGATGTAAAACTTCTTCATAATATTGACGAATCTTGCAAACTGCTCGTCGTGTTGTCGCGCTCTTTCTGTCTTCGTCAGTAGTTGAGTATCTAGAAACATGGCAGGGCCATGCTCTTGAGTCTCCATGCCCATTTTCAGACTAGAGAGGCCATCATCCTCCTTGCGCCGATCGGCGCTTTCAGGGAGCCGGTCGGCTCCGACAGGGTCGTCGCGCCGATCGGCGCGGGGCTTCTTTGCTCCCACAGAGTGTTCTGGATCTTCTATTTGTTTTCCTGATCATGTAGCTATTGCTTTCAACTGTTCTGCAGACATTGTATTGCCAGGAATAGCCCCCTTATTGCCTTGAATGGCTTGCGATAGCTGTCCCATCTGTTGCTCCATAATCTTGGTATGCTTCAAAATCTGCTCGTTGGAGCTCCCAATTTCTATCACCTTGTCATTAACTCTCTCAAGGACACGATCAATCTCCTTGAATCTAGCTTGATTGCCCTTGTTGATCTTCTCTTGAGCTTGGAAGAACTCATGACATTGGAGACGAAGTGGGATAGAGTTTTGCATGGACAAACTAGGAGAGAAAGAACTCCTTTGTTGCTGATATTGGGGCTTCCATCCACTATTCTTCATATATTCTAACATCTTCATCTCTTCAGGGCAATCTTTCTGCACATGACCAAATTCTCCACACTCACTACATGTTGAGTGTGATTTTGCCAGCTTGAGTGTCTCTTCCTTAGGGATATGAAGATTATTGTCCAACCTTCTTTGAATAGCATCAAGGCGATCTATAATCAATTCCTCCTGAGTCTTCTCAATCACACTCTTCGCTACTCCTTTTGAAGGTTGCAAATTCCTTGATCTTCTGTCACCATCCCACGATTGATTTTCAACTAACAACTTGATCAAATTCATAGCTTCGGTGCGGGTTTTTGACATGGATGATCCTGCAGCTGAGGCGTCCAAATATTGATGTGACAAAAGATTCAATCCTGTGTAGAATTTCTCAACAACTTCTCCAACCGTTAGACCATGATGAGGGCATGCATCCATATGCTCATTGTATCTTTCCCATGCTTCTCCAATGCTCTCATCAATATTCTGTATAAATCCAAGAATCTTATTTTTCAAAGCTTGAGTCTTACCGGGGGGGGAGTATTTGGCCAAGAATTCAGCTGCTGATGTGTCCCACACCATTTTCACTATGTTTTCCAATCCATTGTACCATTGCTTGGGGCGTCCAACTAGAGAGAAGGGGAACAGCCGCACACGCGCTTGATCTCCTGTCAATCCCGCTATCTTCAATGTACTGCAAACTTCAAGGAATTGTTGCAAGTGATGATTGGGATCCTGAACCTGTAAACGGTTGTTGCGCCACTATTCCAACATATCTCTCTAATTGATACGGAAGTTGATCTTGAGCTTCTTGGAAATCTGTCTTGACAATACTAGTTAATTGTGGCTTGAGACGATTAACCATAGGTACCTCTGCCATCTCCTCTTCTTCTTGCTCTTGACCTGAGTCTTCTATTGTGAATAATACTCTAGGTGTTGCGCAGACTGCTTCTAAATCTTCAGGTGACTTGCTTCTCTTCTCCGTTGTTCTCTTCTTGTGAAAGAGTCTTTCTGGATCATCGGCGTAATTAGACGGTTTGTTTGACTTAGTACCGTCCATACCTGTTAGTTTCACTTAACAGAATATATGTACTAGAGAGACAAGTAAAGCACAATGACTAAACACTAATACATCAAACAATGTTTAAAAACCTGCTATGGTCCCCGGCAACGGCGCTAGAAAATAGAGCTTGTTGGTCGTATCTACGCACCCACTTATATACCGCAAGAGGACAGTGTACGATTGTAGCACTTTTTTCCCTTGAATTGAGTATTCCAAGGTTTATCGAATCCACTGGGACCTTAGGAATTTATTAAACAAAGTTAATAGTAAAAGATCTAGTCAAGGCTGCTGTCAAGGTCATGTTGCATGAGGGGGAGACTGGCCAGCGCAAAGGTGCGCCAGACAGTAAATCTGTCGTTGCACCGATCGGCGCGGTGATTGAGCCGATCGTCACGCTGGTGAAACTAAGCCAAGGTTGTTGCGCTGAACGGCGTTGGGGTTGAGCCGATCGGTACGTTGGTGAATCTATGGTTGCGCCGATTGGCACAGGGGTTGAGCCGATCAGCACACCGGTGAATCTAAGCCAAAGTGCACCAGATCTAGTAAACCTATGCTGATTAGTGAGTAGCCAGATATCTACTAGTGAGATCCTAACCAGAAAGTCTAATTGAATAGCATCATAATGGGTAATTACATGGATCAATGAAAACCTATAATGAGTAAGACCACCCTGATTTCCGAGCGGCTCCCTATTTCATTTTCATCGCTGCGGGGAGGAAACCCTTAATCGCGCGAGTATCTTACCCTACTCAACTATCTAATAGTGCTGCGTAGTCTTAGTGCTGTCACCGCTAAACCACACTACTAGCATCATCAAGCAACCATAATCAATACAATGTCCGAATACTATCCTAGTCACCACGATTACGATAATATCTACGTACTTAGCCTAGAACTAAGCAGTTGGAATAAGCACATGCATGATTATAAAATCAAAATAGACAAATCACCAAAACCATCATCAACATAGAGATACATAGAGTTAGGTTCATCCCCATCGAGATGGCCTACCTTGACGGATCAACTCTTGACTCCAATGGTTCTTGAAACTCAACTAGAGATCTATTCTAACGGGGCAAGCCCCGGTGGCTCTAACTCACGGATCTGGTGTCCCTCTATCGCCCCCTCTTCTACGGTGAGGGTTTACAAGTATTTATATGGGTTCTACTCGTAAAGGATCGGTTTCTAGCAAATAAGGCGGTTGCGCCAATCAGCGCAGGATTGCGCCGATCGGCGCAAGCCGTGTCTTCTCTGATTTCTTCCCCGGGTCGATTCCTTTGTCTTCCACAGCTGCCATGTGGGCCTTTTCCTTCGAGATAAAGTCTTGTACTGCACGTTAAGATCTTGGAGTTCCATAAATCTTCTTGAAGTTCCATAATTCTTCTTAGACAAATATCTTCAAGTGTCTTGCGCAGATAAACTTTCATAAACATGTGGAATGGGCCTCGGTCACTTCTGTGGGTCAAAACACCCTTGCGCCGATCGACTCATGGGCTGCCACGATCGGCGCACTGGGCTTCTTCAGTGCTTTTCGTCGGTTCTTGACTCCTATCCTCTCCATCATCGTATTAATCACCAATTTTACCTGTTTCTGCCATAAAGCTCCAAACAACGCATATACAAATATATAGGCAATTTCACAGGTAAATGGCCTAAATTAGTATCAATTATGCTCTAATTGGGGTAATATTCACATATAAAAGGGGCACTTGGGAAGTGCCAACCATCATTCCTGGGGATCTTGGAATGATGTTCGGCTTTCACAGACCCCGGGGTCCAATCTAGCAGGGAGGAAAAAATATTCTCAAGCCGTAGCGTTAGTTCCCGTTCTGACAACTCTTCAGGCACTTCCATGGTGGGATCTCTATTGTGACTAAACATCCAACCAGGGACATGGCGTTTCCTGATGAGTTGGACTCGGTGATATATGAAGCTCGAGGCAACGTCCACTCCACTGTATCCCTTTGATTTCAGCTCAACAATTTGTTCTAAGATTGCATTGACTTGAGCCCTTTTGTTTAGGGATGCCTTCGAGGACCATTCCTATGTCGAGACACAGGAGCTTCAGTAGTGAACTTTGACAAAGGGGGTGCATGGTTTCCATGTAAAACCAATCTGCATGCCACCCTTTGTTCATCGAAGGAAGAGGAACTTCGATATATTTTGACTTATTCCTCAATTGAAATCCTACGCCTCTAATCACATTGTTGCTGTTTGATTTCAGAACAAACAGTTCTTTGAAAGTATCGAAATGGGGGGCAATACCCAGGAATACCTCGCACAGATGAATGAAGATAGAGATATGGAGAATCGAGTTTGGATTTAGATTCACAAGGTTGATTCCATAGAAGAACAGCAGCCCTCGGAAGAAATCACTACACAGAATCCCAAATCCACGATAGAAAAAGGATGCAAAAAAAGTGATGTGATCTACTGGGGGTTGCGGGAACTTCTGACTTATTGCTTCAATCCAGTCCCCGATTTCCTGATCTTGGAGCAATTCGTCGATCATGAGCCTGTTGATCTACTCCAAATCCATGGTGGAAACCAGGAACTCCCTGATCTCCACGGAGATGTCAAAGACTGCCTCGTCGTCGGTTTTACCAGGGGAAGCTTGCTGCTTTGATTGGGATTTGGTGCTTTGGCGAGTGCGCTTGGGCGCCATTGCAATTGACGTCTGGAGAAATGGAGATGAGCAGAAATCTCCGAGAGGACATGAGGATCCAAGATCTAGGGTTTATGCTGGGTCGATGGTGGCGGCTGGAATGTTGAGTGAAGAAGGTGAAGGGGTGCACACGTATATATATATATATATATATATATATATATATATATATATATATATATATATATATATATATATATATATATATATATATATATATAATATGTATGTATATGTATATACTAGTCGGTTGACCTAGTGGGCAGGCATGGTTCGTGGGTTATCGCCCTGATATGATGATACTGTTCATAGGTTTTATTGCGTACCGAGATTTGGATTTTTAGTGATTTAATATTGAAATCACTCAGATAGCAGATAAGTCCCATAACTGGGGGCTATAATGCCTTTGTTTTGTGATTTATCATTAAAATCACTCGGACGACTAATGATTCTAAGCTTCGGGTTACAGTACACTTGCTTAGCAAGTGTACTGTAACCACCAATCTTGGGGGCTACGGTTCTTAATTTTTGGCATATCACTCGGAGGGAGTAGTAGCACCAATCTTGGGGGCTACAGTTCTTAATTTTTGACATATCACTCGGAGGGAGTGGTAGCACCAATCTTAGGGGCTATGGTTCTTAATTTTTGACATATTATTCGGAGGGAGTGGTAGCACCAATCTTGGGGGCTATGGTTCTTAATTTTTGACATACCATTCGAAGGAAACGATAATTTTCAACCCTGGGGGCTGCGGTTTCCTCTTAGTGTTACTTCAGAAGTTACTTTTTTTCAATTACTACATTACTGGGGGTTATAATCAGATAAGAAAATCTGATGGACGATTGAGATTGTTAATTTCGAACTCACAAGGCATTTTAAGAAACATCTCAATACCTTATGAGTTGGGGGCTATGCTCACGGAATATGCCTTTTTAGTTACCTATAAAGGAAGGGTATTTTATGTATAGCAAGAGAAGCACTTTTCAATTTTCAAAAGTATCAAGATAAAGTTGAAGATTTGTATTCAAAATTGGAAAGTTCTTGGGGGCTACTGTGGTACATAAATATATGCGATACTTATCCACTCCGTAATATGGCCGAGTGGGCTGGAGGCTAGTTTATGAAGCATTGGAGATTAAGGCCCAGAGGATAACGAGTCGGATATTTGTTTAGAGTAGGCTACAAGTTAGGTCAAGAGATATGATGTATAGATAGAATCAAATGTAACCGAATGATAGGTTACCATGTAAACCACTGCCCTTCGGTTATGTAAGGAGGGCAAAGGGTCCTCAAAGATCATTAGAACTTGTATTGGAAATCGAAACCCAGTGCGAACCCTAGAAATACAAGAACATCAAACAGGACGTAGGGTTGTTATCCTTCGGGAGGCCCAAGCCTGTGTAAAACCTATGTCCTGTTTCCATCGGCTTTCATACTCATATGCATACCTAGAATAACTATCGAGATTATCTCTCGACAGAAGCCACCCTCTTACTCCCACTCTTTGGAAGAGAAAAGATTGTCTCTCACACACCCTCTCTTCTCCACTACAACATGAAGCACTCTCCTAGCTCTATGGAATGAAACCCTAACACATGGGTAATAAAAAAAGGCTCACTCTCCCATCAGCCCTATCTCTCCTTATATAGGCCTAGGGTTTGTCCTAAAGACCACACTACCCTTGACCTACAATACATTGCCACCTACCACCAAGTGCAAACATGTCCATCTCTTTTTCCATCGCTCGAACGCTCTCGGGCCCTTCACATCTTTGCTTCACCTTGATACAAGCTCTATGATGGTGCCACATGCACCACCAATCGCCGCCACCGGTTTTGAGGCCCAAACCGAGAAACCTCCTTGCAAGCTTCTCAAAGCGCGACTTCTCGATGTCGACGCGTGTCACCTTGTCCCTTGATCCTGACCACCGGCAAGTCTCTCCTGGTCCTGCTCTATTGAAAACCCTTTTCACTTGCAACGGCATCCCATTCCCCTTGACGTGGTGTAGGGCTCATGACAATTGAGGTCACCCCAAGGTATGAATGTTTTGGTGATAAATGACAAACATGAAATGTGATTAATGCCTACATGAGTGTTGTGCGTGTAGGAAACCTTTTCTACTCTATGATGATTGTTGAAGACGGCCTTGGTGATTGATGACTATGACCTCAAACATGGAGGCTTGATGGGCTTGATGGAGTCCAAGGGTTGATGGAAGTGGATCAAGGCTAAAGACAAGCTATGGAGCAAGTGTTGGGAACACTTATCTAGTTGTTAGGGCTTTGAGTCCATAGGAAAAACCGGACTATCAAGGGGGTCTATGATGAGTACATCACACCCATAGATACACACAACACTCCTCCAACTAGGATGAAAGTTCATGTGCATCACCTGAATTTACAGTGAGATCGTTTCTAATGTTTTTATTATGTGGTTTTGAGAATAGATTGCTACCTAATGAATTAATTGTTGTTAGGAACCATGGAGATGATGATGACATAGCTGGGTAGGTGATTGGCGGCATGATGGGCCAGCAAGGACGTCCAAGCCAAGGTGGAGGCCCAATCAAAACCGACTTCGAGTCTGTTTTGAAGCCCAGGACCAGTCTGCACTAAAACGGACACCCAGGACGCATACGGACTCGGATTTGGACGTTCTATATATGCCTGGAAAGATGACGAAAAGAACTTTCCAACCCAACTAATCCCATGTCAAAATTCATCCCGAGCCGTCAGCAATCTCCGAAACAAATCGACTTCCAGAATCTGTTCTGGTGCTGCGACACCGTAATCGGTCTTTGGGCCATGTATCGAGTTGAGCCCACTTAGGGCTGCATCCAGGGGGTCTTGCACGACCCTAGGGTCCTCATATACATCCACCACCTCTTCATTAGGGTTTGGTTTTTGCTTAGATCAATTCTGTTCATAAACAGTGTCGCCGTTCATCGGTTTGTGAGACCCCAACTTCGAGAGTTTAATCATACATCTGCAATTGTGTTGCATTCTTCGTTGTTCTTGCTTGTGTAATTGATTCGCAGGCAGGGATTAGCCTTCTCGGCAAGGTCAATCGTCTTTGGACGGTTGATAACCAGAGGAGACGTCGTGCTGCGATTGCGGGGTTTAGAACGTGCTGTTCTGAAGCCGGATCGATTTGTGTGTCGCCTCCGACCATATCAACTTACCAAGAACCTTTCGGAAGATCGGGAACCCTTGTTTACATCAAGTGGTATCAGAGCTTCAGGTACACCGTTAGGTTCGCCCTTATCCTTGTTATTTTGTTCAATCCTAGAGTCCAGAAAATTGCCCTACAAAAATATTTGTTCGTCGTGTTTCCGCTATCCTACACCCCCCTTGTGCCTTGCAATTTTCAGTTTAGTTTGCTTCTCTGAACTTTAGTCCCTACAAGGTCATTGTGTTGTTGGTCTAGTACTTGTTCTTTGGTCTTGTTTGAGTCGTGTGTGTCCTTGTTCATAGACAATCAAGAAAAAAAAATCAGATTGTTGCACATGTTGAAAGAATAGTACTGCTAGAATTGTTTGCACTAAATATTTATTTAACATCTAGCCTTCTACTTTTTGTGTGCAAAAGAAACTTAGAGTGTTTTCTGTTGCACTTTGTTCCTTGAGTCAAGAGATTGTTGCACGTTGTTGCATATGAGAATTGTCGTTTCAGTTCTACATGTACATCTATTCCTTACGTAAAGAGTGCAAAAAAGAAAGTTTAGGTTTTTCTTTTGTGCTATAAAGTTCACAACTCTTGCTGCAGTTTTATGTCAAAAAAATTATGAAAGAAGTAAAAGGCAAAGAGGTGCTGAAAAAAAATAAGAAGAAAAGGCCGCACCTATAACAAAAGAAAAAAACGAAAGGAGAAGAGAAAAAAATTCAGAATTGCTTGCAGCCTTTGTGTCCTTTGTTGAGCCATTTGCTTGCTTGCTTGAACTAGGTCTGAGACAAGTTTAGGCCAGTGACATAGACTAGCTTGGGACTATTATTCAGTTTTGCAATTTTTGAATTGAAATTTTGCTAATCCTTGCTACTATAAATTGCCTACCTAGCTCCATATATATCCTTCTGAATAGGCACAGAACTTTGGACCCTCGCAATCGTCGGATCACACTCTCCAAGGTATCCTATATTTTGCTACTAAGAATCTTGTAAGAACTCAGTTAGGTGCTGTCATTTGCTTGTTGAGAGTTTCCATCGTGATCAAACAGTAGTGATAGGAAAATATACTCTTGTGTGTTTTCTTGTTTTCTATTAACAATGACAGGTTACAACACCGATGGTGATGAGCCGATGGTGTCAAATGAGGTTGATACAAGTGTTGTAGCACAACGAGTGTGTAGTTCTCAAATGGAGAAGGTAGAGCAAAATCAAATGAACTTGTTTCAGACTCACTTTGTTGTGAAGGATCGACGTTGTCGTGTCATCATTGATGGAGAAAGTAGCAACAACATCGTAAGCTTGGAATTGGTCGAGAAGCTCGGCTTGACCACACAGCCACACCCATGTCCATACTACATCCAATGGGTAAATTCTTGTGGTAAGATAAAGGTAGATAAAATTGCACGGATTGAATTTTTTATTGGTTCTTATAAGGATTGTGCAGATTTTGATATAGTGCCTATGCAAGCGTGTCATTTGTTATTGAGTAAGCCTTGGATTTCTACAAATAATGCTTTGCACAATACCATTGCTAATAGCTATTCTTTTAAATACAATGGTAGAAGAGTTACTCTTAAACCTATGTCTGCTACTGAAATCTTAGAAGAGGATCAACAAAGACTTGAGAGAAGAAAGAACGAACCATTTAGAATAGAATGGCCTATTTCAAATGATGCAACACTTTCATCAAAATCTAAATTGCTAGAGGATGAACATATTTCTTTGCCTCTTGTTGCAACTAATACTTTTCAGCATATACATAAAAAAGATGATAGTGGGAAAGATAAAGAACAGATTGTTGCTTTAGGTAAGAGCTTTCTTGATGTGATGGATTGTTCCAATAGTCTTGCTGTATTGGAACCTTATGATCATGTTCCTTTGTCCCAAGTTGATTTACCTAGTGGTCCTTGTGATAAAGAGGAGCTGTGTGCCAATGCTTCACTTATACCTTTACCACAACAAATGAATGAGCTTGATGCTTTTGCTTATGATTCACCCACTAGTGCGGAAATTAAACATTTGATTTTAGTTACATGTCAAAAGGATGAGCAAAAATTATTTTCTTCTCTAAATACTTTGGGTTATATTGAATTTGATGTTCTTTGTTATCTAAATACCGCGGAGAAGAAAGTATTTTCTCAAACTGAATTGACTTTATTGACAAGAAACATTTTTTATGCTATTGGAAACTATGATCATAGAGGTTTGTTTATGGTGCATAGAGTTTATATTTGTTCAAAATTGAAACCTCCTTGGGTTATACAATTAAATGGCCAACTTGAAAACTGCAGTAACAATTACCATGCCATGTCAAGTTTTTCTAGTATTTCTAAGATAACACATTGTCAATTTTGTCATAAGAGTGAGAATGATGCACATATTGCTGACCAAGGTTTCAAAGAGGTTATTAATTTGCATGGAATACCTTCTACTATAGATTCTCATTGTGATGACAAATTTCATAATGCATATAAATATGAGTTGCATCCCAAGTTTGGGAATAATTCTATATTTTATATTTCAGATTTGAGACCACTATTGGGAGAAAGGGATGAGATCGAGTCGAGGACGACTCTAATTAAAAAGGGGGAGAATGATGAGTACATCACACCCATGGATACACACAACACTCCTCCAACTAGGATGAAAGTTCATGTGCATCACCTGAATTTACAGGTGAGATCGTTTCTAATGTTTTTATTATGTGGTTTTGAGAATAGATTGCTACCTAATGAATTAATTGTTGTTAGGAACCATGGAGATGATGATGACATAGCTGGGTAGGTGATTGGAGGTGTGATGGGCCAGCAAGGACGTCCAAGCCAAGGTGGAGGCCTAATCAAAACCGACTTCGAGTCTGTTTCGGAGCCCAGGACCAGTCTGCACTAAAACGGAACCCCAGAACGCATACGGACTCGGATTTGGACGTTCTATATATGCCTGGAAAGATGACGAAAAGGACATTCTAACCCAACTGGTCCCATGTCAAAATTCATCCTTAGCCGTCGGCAATCTCCGAAACAAACTGACTTCCAGAATCTGTTCTGGTGCTGCAACACCGTAATCGGTCTTTGGGCCATGTATCGAGTTGAGCCCACTTAGGGCTGCGTCCAGGGGGTCTTGCACGACCCTAGGGTCCTCATATACAGCCGCCACCTCTTCATTAGGGTTTGGGTTTTGCTTAGATTATTCTGTTGATAACAGTTTTGCCGTTTGATCGGTTTGTGAGACCCCAACTTGTGAGATTCATCGTATACTTGCAATTGTGTTGCATTCTTCGTTGTTCTTGCTTGTGTTCTTGATTCGCAGGCAGGGATTAGCCTTCTCGGCGAGGTCAATCGTCTTTGGATGGTTGATAACCAGATGAGACGTCGTGTTGCGATTGTGGGGTTTAGAACGTGTTGTTCTGAAGCCGGATCGATTTGTGTGTCGCCTCCGACCAAATCAACTTACCAAGAACCTTTCGGAAGATCGGGAACCCTTGTTTACATCAGTCTAGGTCATGTCTCTTTTGGTCATGCTACTCGGTGATGTGCATGGATGCTCAGTGAAATCACATGCACTAGATGACAGTGGAGAAGCCAAGAAGCTGTTCGGAGAAGCCAGGAAACAAAATCAAGCGAGGACGACAAGTTTCAGCTTCTGGACAGAGTGATCGGATAGAGGGGTCAGTGGAGACCGGACTAGACGGTCACTAAGAGACCAGAGAGAAGTCTGCAAATAAGTCTGTCAGGACGAAGGCCTGTAGATACCGGACGGTCCGGTCTGTATGGAGGTTGCTCGGGATAGAAAAGTGCAAAAGATGATGTTCTCTAGAAAGGAGAGACAAAGTCTGACCGGACGGTCCAGTCAGCTGACCGGACGGTCCGGTCAGTACAGGAGGTTGCAGGCACAACGAAGCCAACGGCTCTGGGAGCCGTTCCGATAGTGACCGGACGGTCTGGTCAGGCAGTGACCAGACGGTCTGGTCAGGCAGTGACCGGACAGTGTGTCCAGAAAGGCAATCTTATGGAATCTCTTGGAGCATTTGGTGAGAGCCAAGAGGAAAAGAAATGAGCACTAGGAGGAGATATTGGATATCTTGAGACTGCTAGTGAGAGTAACAAAAGTGTCTATGCAAATCTAGGGCTAGGGTGTCCTTGAGGGTGTGATCTATGTTGTTACTCTTGATCTATGGTGAGACCTATACCGGTTAGGTGTCAATGATCGAGCCTATCGTGATTCGTTGTGAAGGCCGTCACATGTTTGTACACGGTTTGAGCCCGCCGGTGAAAGGGGCACTGCTAGTGAGCGCCCAAGTCGGCTCGGGGAGTCTAGCAACTTCTCGAGGGAGGCGAGCTTGTACCTTGGTGGCAGCGGTGCATGACCGTGTCTTCACTCCGAGGGGGATTGCGGGCTCGTGGGCGAGAACTCCACATTGGTGGCGGGAGGGGCCGGAACTCCGGCGGGAGTGGTACAACGAGGAGTCGGGGAAGGCGACATCCTTTCGATACCTCAAGAAAAAAAATCATGAGTCATCTCTTACTCTACTCCTTACTATGATGCTTTACTTTCTAAATTTACATACCATGCTACTCATGCTTGTGTGTTTATCTTGTACTTGATGTTCTAGTAGTTTTGCATGAGTAGGCTCCTTTGCTAGCTTGTTGTGTGCTTCTGTGTGTTCTTTCATTACTAGATTGCATAGGAGTTGTGTGCCTCTTGTGTGATCCTATAGTATGCTTAGGTTGTCTTTCCTTTCATAGGATTATCTTGTTAGTGTGATCATCACTAGAATTGTGTAGAAGTTGTTCGAGCGGTCGGTTTTAGCATTTGGCAAAACAGGTACATAGTTTGAGTTCCCGATTCACTCCCCCCCCCCTCCTGGTCACTCGGCCCTTTCAAGTGGTTTCATAGACAAGTGCTCATCATAGGGCTTAGCCGCCTTGAGTAGTGACCGTATTGAGTTGGGATGTCATCCTATTAGGGGTCGGGTCATGGCTCATGGAAGGATCGCTTGAAAAGCTACCTAAATGCCATGATTCCGGATGAGTTGATGGACACACTTGTGGACTTTGCCAATAACTTTACCGATGATCATGTGTATGATGATGATTGTGTGGATGTGCCTAGTTGTAGTGAGTGCCTAGATCCTACTAGTGATGATTTGATAGGTTGCTCTGCTAGTGTGCCTTTTGTGATGAATGATAATGATGTGTCTCTTGATCTTGCTTGCTCCACTAGCATGACTAGGATTGATGATGATTGTGTGCTTTTTATTGATCATGCTAGTGATTCACCTATTGAGGAGTTCTTTGCTTTTCCTGCTAATGCGAATGAGGACTTACTTGACTCTCTTATTCGCTTGTGAGGTATTGTGGATAGAATTGCAGCAACTACTGTCGAGCTCTCCAAGCTATTGATTGTCGAGAAGATCCTCACCTTGCTCCCTAGCAGCAAGCTCCTCTACATCACTCTTGATGTATTGTGAAAAATCCTAATGATGACCTCTATGAAACTTTCTTGAGCATTAATGATCTTGTGTGTAGGATAAACTCCTTTCAAGTCCTACGGAGGATCCCAACACATGAAGTAATTTGACAAGTGCCTTCTACAAGTCACCGCTCCTGAGAGGAGCTTCTTGCTTGAGGAAGTGATCGATAGAAGACATGAGCTCTCAATTGAGAGAGCAATGGAGATGATACTTGTTCTCCACTCACAAGTGAGAAATGTGCTCGATCACGTCCGGGCCTCTATGATCCTCCCCACCACTACATCGACCTCGACGACATACACATGGGGGATGGTCATGGACAATGGAGGTATCATACTCCCAATTATCCTATAAGGAGAAGACTTCAGGAAGGGATTGCAAGAATCCCTAATTATGAGGATGGTCTCATTCGATGTGACGAGGTTAGTGAAGGTCATTTGAGTAATGCTCTGGATACTAACCCTTCTTCCTCGAGTGCTTATCTTATGGCTACTACCAGGGTCAAATACAAGAGTGGAGATACCCACTGGATACTTGATAATGGGTGCACCCAACATATGACCAGGAAGCCAACCATGTTCACCAATATTGATAAAGACAAAAACAGTGAGAAGCTGACTTTTGGGGACAATTCAATGGAGAGAGTTAGAGTCTCAGGCAAGGTGGCCATCACGGATGACCTCCATCTCTCCAAAGTGTTTCTTGTGGAAACCCTCAATTTCAACCTCTTGTCTATTGGTCAACTCTATGACATAGGACTCAAGTGCACATTTGATGAGGATGGTGTAATGATTGAAAATGCAAAGAAAGGGCTAGTATTTCATTGAGTGAGACATGGGAACTTGTATATCACGGACTTCAAATCAAGAAACATGCCACCAAGTACTTGCCTATTCACCAAGGCTACTAAGGGATGGTTGTGCCATAGAAGATTGGCACATGTTGGAATGAATCAATTCAGGAAAGTGGTCAAGAGGAATCTAGTTGAAGGAATCAAGGATGTGACCTTTGAGAAGGATAGATTGTGTAGTGCTTGCCAGGCTGGAAAGCAAGTTGCATCTTCACATCCCACCAAGTCTTTCATGTCTACATCTCGTCCTCTAGAGCTCTTGCACATGGATTTGTTTGGGCCAAATTATTCCAAGAGTCTGGGAGAGAATCTATATTGCTTGGTGATTGTGGATGATTTTACAAGATACACTTGGACTTTCTTTCTTGTGGACAAGTCTCAAGCAAGTGATATTTTCAGAAAGTTTGCAAGGAGAGCAAAGAATGAATTCAATGCCAACATTGTGAAGATAAGGAGTGATAATGGGACTGAGTTCAAGAACACAATAGTGGAAGAATATTGTGACAAGAAGAGGATCAAGCTTGAATTCTCTACTACATATACTCCCGAGTAGAATGGAGTAGTGGAGAGGAAGAACAAGACACTCATCACTCTTGTTTGTGCTATGCTAGATGGATATGGAACTCATAAGAGGTTTTGGGTTGAAGCAATCAACATGGCTTGCTACACTTCCAACCATGTATATCTCCATCGGCTATTGAAGAAGACACCCTATGAGCTATTGGTTGGACGGAAACCGAGTGTTTCCTATTTTTTATCTTTGGCTGCACTTGCTACATTCTCATGAAGAGGAGAAGTCTGGGAGGTTTGAGAGCACAACTGATGAAGGCATTCTTATTGGGTACTCAGGGACTTCTAAGGCATATAGGGTCTACAACTCAGCCACAGGTTGCGTGGAAGAATCCTATGATGTGCAATTTGATGAATCAAATGGTTCTCAGAAGGGAGATGAATTTCATGAAGTGAACACTGGGGATGAACCTATGACAGAAGCTCTGAGGAACAAGCCCGTGGGTGAGGTTTTACCCCACGAGGCCAATGATGATGATATTGGTGAGCCCTCTACTCCACCACCTCAACCAACCTCATCCTCCGAGGTGCAAGAACCAACCCAAGATGCCATTGACACACCCACTAGCTCCTCCCAAGATTCACTAAGAGTGCATCCACCTACTCAAGAGGAAACCCAAGTGAGAAGTGAGCCACAAGCCTCCCCACATACTTCACCTCGAGCCACATGTCCAAGCTCTTCACATGACACCCCCTTATCCACTCCAACCTCTAGTTCCAAAAGAAGAAAGCATATGAGTGATTCCCCCACCTCACTAAGAATCCAAGACACTCATATCTCTAGAGAGCAAGCAATCCATGATGCATAAGAGATTTCACCTAGACCTCCTCCCACTCAAGAAGAACCTCTTCCTAGACTCAAAGATATCAACAAGGATCATTCACGTGACTTGATCATTAGGAGTCCATCTCAAGGAGTTAGGACAAGGAGAAATCAATACAAGCCCAACTATGTGAGTGAAGAAAATCTTGATGAGGCAAATGTTGCAATTGAGAACTTCTCCTTTGTCTCTATGATTGAGCCCACAACCATTGATGAAGCTATGGATGATCACAAGTGGGTATGCAAGAAGAGTTGAACAACTTCAAGAGATGCAAAGTGTGGAAACTTCTTGAGAGGCCCAAGAATCATAATGTTGTGGGCACCAAGTGGGTATTCAAGAACAAACAAGATGAGAAAGGGGCCATTGTCAAGAACAAGGCTCGCCTAGTAGGTAAGGGGTATTCTCAAGTGGCGGGTATTGACTTTGAAGAAACATTTGCTCCCATAAACCATCTTGAAGCTATATAGATCTTACTTGCCTATGCATCACAAAATGTCTTCAAGATCTATCAAATAGATGTCAAAAGTGCTTTCTTGAATGGAGAGATCAATGAGAAGGTCTATGTGGAACAACCTCCGGGGTTAGAGGACCTTAAACATCCAAGACATGTGTACAAATTGAATAAAGCTCTCTATGGCCTCAAGCAAGCTTCAAGGGCATGGTATGAACACTTGAGGAACTTCCTACTCAAGAATGGATTCACCATTGGAAGCATTGATAGCACCTTGTTCATAAGGCATGTTGGGAAGGACCTCTTTGTGTGTTAAATCTATGTGGATGATATCATCTATGGGTCAACCAATAAGAAGTTCAATGAAGAGTTCCAGGAGATGATGGCTAGGGAATTTCAAATGTTAATGATTGGAGAGTTGCATGTGTTTCTTGGTTTTCAAGTCAAACAATTGAGAGAAGGGAACTTCACCTATCAAGAAAAGTATACCAAGTATCTTCTCAAGAGATTCAACATGGAGAATTGCAAGCCTTTGGACACACCTATGGCGACAAGCAAACCCTTAGATGATGATGCAAAGGGTAAACTGGTGAACTCCAAACTCTATAGATCAATGATTGGGTCCTTGCTCTATCTCACCACCTCAAGACCGGACATCATGTTTAGTGTGTGCTTATGTGCATGCTATCAAGCAAGTCCAAAGGAGTCACACTTGAAGACCGTGAAGAGGATTCTTAGATACCTCAAGTACACACCTACCTGGGACTATGGTATCCTAGAGGAACAAGCTTTGAGTTACTTGGGTATTCGGATTCGGATTTCATGGGATGCAAAGTAAATAGAAAGAGCACATCAGGAGGTTGCCAATTTCTTGGAAGATCTCTTGTATCTTGGAGCTCAAAGAAGCAAAACTCGATGGATCTATCTATAGTCGAAGCAAAGTATATGGTGGCAGGAGCATGTTGTGCTCAACTTCTCTTCATGAGGCAAACTCTCTCGAATTATGACCTTAACTTCACTCAAATGCCATTATATTGTGATAGTGAAGCGGCAATCAAAATGGCTCTCAAAACTGGAGATCATGGTCATGCGAAGCACATTCAAGTCAAGCACCACTTCATAAGAGACCATGTTGAGAAGGACATTGAGTTGGTGAGTGTGCGGACTCATGAACAATTGGCGGATATCTTCACCAAGCTGTTGACTTTTGCTAAGCCATATTAATAAATCATTCCCGGCACGGGGCCAGAAACGGTTCACTAATATGTCCCAGAGTCAAGTAGGTAAAATCCGCAAGCGCACGGAGAATACCGCTGTAGCATTTTACCCGGAAGTATTCAGGATATCGTATTTGTTTATCCCAAAGGAAGGTTATGATCAAGAAGCGTTACTAACATATAAGATCATGTTAACAATTAGCAAGGATATCTAACCAAGACAGGCGGGTACATGATAATAACCGGGTAGTGTGACACACACAGAAGATTCCTACTAAATAAATAAAGTCTAGTGGAGGAAAGACTAGGCTAAGCTACTCCTACTATACATTCCTATACAGTTGCATAGCCTAAGTAGAATACATAGAGACCCACACTCAGGTTCAGCAGTCAATAGTATAGCACTTCAGGCACGGACTTACCCCTGCATCCACAGGCGACTTCCGCCAAGAGCCTACGCACTAGCCTAGCGGGGAGGATTTCAAAGGACGGACAGGGCTGTCACCACCTGCCGCCTACCTCAACGAACCAGTAGACTAACGAATAATTGATGCAAATCAGTCACCCAAGTACCATACTTGCATGACCAAAGAGCACTCTGCCCCTCCGCGATTACTATTAACGAGGCAGAGCTACCGTACGAATACGATCACCAAACTCATGCTATACGTTATCAGCTAAAACTAAGCATAGAGACTATAACATATAAACTAGACTATAGTGACGGTATATAACTAGCATGACAATAGTAGTATAATAAATATAAACTACTATCACACAAGTAGACTATACTATCACATATATGGATCACAATATCAAACAAGAAACTCATGACCCAAGCACAACTATATAGAAAAAATATATATATTGATAAGAGCAAAGTCTTACAAAAGGGAAAAGATACAAGAGCCATACCAATTCCAAGTGAAGACTTGGGACTAGAGAGCTCTAGACTCAGCCTAACTCCACTAAAACTCCAAGAACTACTACTAGCAAGAGAGAAATGCTTCTTGTGGTGTGTGTTGAGTGTGAAGGCACACCCTCCTATTTATAGCCTCCTAACGTCGGTTTCAGAGGAGTAACCGCCACGAAATCCCCCCAAACCGCCATCAGGGAGTCGTCTGGAGCCTACACGTGGAAGGCCAGGCGGAGAGGGCGCCAGACCAGGTCGCCCGATCTGACCAGGTCGGCCGACCTGGGGGTGGCCCCTCCTGGCCTATGCTTTCTCCAGGTGGCTGTCCTGTGGGCCCTGACGTCGGTTTGCGCGGTATTACAGGGAGTTACGTCGGTTCAGTGCTGAAAATGGGCCCTTCAATCCGTGTGACGTCCATGTGGCACTCTCTGATTGGTCGAATGTGTGTTTTCTTGCCTTTTGAGGTGTTTCCTTCACATTTCCTCCTGCATGCACAAAGTTCTCCAAGTACAAGTGGAACTATATTATTGTGATAAAGCATGCGTGTATGAAATGCCAAATTCTCCTTTATTTGAGTATAGTTGACGGTTGAAAATGGTACTTAACAGCCGTCAACAGCGATCTGAGTGAATCATTTGCGAAACTCAGATTTATCATAAAAATTAACCTCCGGGCTAAAGTCGATCAAAAAGAGTAGATGTAATGGTAGTCCTACAAACTGTTCCATCTTCCAACTATCCAAGATTTGAAGAAGCTACAACGCCCCACAGGTAATAAAAGGTGTAGTACTCATGCCAACTTATTCAATCCTTTATAGAGTGAGTTAGTTGTGCATTTGGGTATGTGATAAAGAACAGGACATTGTAGCAACTCCTGATCAACACAAACCTGAGTTTTGCCTCACTCGGGATGAGCATTTCATACCTATAAAAGTAGGAAGACTTAGCATTTCATACTTGCATGTTAGTTCCACTTGTCCTTGGAGATTTATGTGCATGCAGGGATTTGATATAAAAGAAGTGGAGAAATGGTGCATAATCTGGGGAAATATCATTCCAGCCAATGGGACGGTGCCAACTGGACTTCCCTCGGATTCCATAGACGGCTACATAGGATTCCTCTAGAGAACATCGACTTAAATCAGAAGAGGACTTACCTGTCTGCCACCTAGAGAATGCACAAGGCAAAAGGGCCCAGTGGCCGGTCGGTCGACCTCCCCCCCCCCCCCCCCCCCCTGGTCGCCCGACCTGAAATTGTGGAGACTCGGCTCGGGCTTTCACGTGTCGACTCCTCAGCCCTTTGACAACGTCGGTGCATGGCGGTTGGGTGGCGGTTACTCCCCAGTACCGAGTTATGGCCCTTATAAATAGAAGGGGAGAGCTTCACTCCGACACACACACTCAAGAATTATTCATTTCCCTCTTTCATTTAGTAGTTTCCTAGTCCTGTGGAGTTTAGTGTAGTAGGAGCCTTTCTTAAGTCATTTCCCTCTTTCATTTAGTAGTTTCCTAGTCCTGTGGAGTTTAGTGTAGTAAGAGCCTTTCTTAAGTCTCCAAGTCAGAGGCGTATTGGTATGGCTCTTGTACCTTTTCCTTTATTCTATTTTATTTTGACTTTGCTCTATTCGATTAATATAGTTCCTAAATATAGTTATGCTTATGATATGTGTTCCTTGTTTGGTTATATATCATATTCATGTCATAGGACTTTATACTTTCATGATGATATGGACTTGCTACATTGTTGTCATGATTGGCATATACCTTGACTATAGTCTAAATGTTATAATGCTAGTTATACTTTAGTCTAGTTATTATGCTTCTACATGGGTTTGATATCCAATTAGGATTACAATTGCTTAGCTCATGACTTGTTAATCTATAGGGCTAGAGTTATGTGTGCTTAAGTCCTTGTTAATCCAATAGGTGATTCTAGTATTTGATCAATGCTAGAGTTCTACTTAAATGTGTAAGTGTGGTGCTTAGATGGCTAAGTAGTATCGATCATCTCGTAATCCATGGTTTGCAGAGGTAGGCAGTAGGTGGTGATAGCCCTATCTATTCATTGTACTCCTCCATGTTTGGTTACAGTATGTGTCTAAGACGGAGTTGTCTTGTGTATGTCGGGCATGAATCCGTACATAAGTGTAGAGTGCATTAGACTATGACTAGTATAAACTTGCTTATAATTGTTTAACTTTGTGACTATATAGGTAGACTAACATTAGAGATATGACTTTGCTTTCCTAACTAAAACTCCCTAGAGACTTAGGACTTTAATTTATCTTTAGGAATGAAGCTCGATGTGTCACACTACCCCTATCCATTATTATACTTACCTCTGTATAAACTCTGAATACTAATACCAATCTTTATGTCTATATTACTATTAACAATCATATATTCATGCTAAGCCTTCCTTTGGTAGAACTATAAATGATATGCTATTGGAGAAATCCAATAGTGAAATGCTACAACGGTATTTTCACTGTGCTTGCGAATTTTACTCTATTGACACTGAGGTGCATCTTTATAATTATGTCTGGCACGATTGCCAGGGATGATTATATTGTTGTAACTTATCAAACGTCAATAACCAACCGCTGTAATGCACCACCGTACTGTATGATGACATCTGAGGGACGTCACCGTACAATACGGCGACCTCCACTCAACCATACGGTAACCTCTGATCCCTAGTGCCTCTGTGCGCACAAATCCTCTAGGTCATCATACATTACGGCAAACTCATCGTAAGGTCTCCAGAGAGTACCACTATTTGGCCACTCAGCTCCCTTAGGTCACCCTACCCTACCATGACCTAGCCATAACCTCAATGGCAACTTCTGAGTGCTGACCACTTCTCTTCCTCCATAGGTCACCGTACATTACGGCGACCTCGCCGTAAGGTCTCTAGAGACTACCTGAAAACAGGCTCCACGCTCCTTGACTCGCCATATCTTACAGCGACATCGACTCTGTCCATCGGCTTTGCTCCTGTCCATCGACTTTGTGTCCTGTCGATCAACTTTGCGTTCCTATTACAGAGTCGATTGGTGTCCAGTCACCATAACTTATGGTGATCTCACCGTACCTTACGGTGACATGTCCTGAAGCTGAAACTTGTTGTCCTTTTGACTCGTCTCCAAACTTCCAAACCTTGATCAATTCTTCTCTATTGCTACTCTAAGTGTCCTAGAGCTTTACTTGAGCATCCCAACACTCTGCCTAAGAGAATGACTCGTGCCCTCTTGATAGTCCGTTTTCTTCGATGAACTTAAGCCTACACACTACCCAAATGATCACAATACACTTGAATCTAGTTGTCCTTAGTCTTGATCTATCTCCATCACCGCAACTCTTCATTAAGATCTTCATGGTACTCCACCGAGTCCTCATTGATCATCAAGGTGACATTCACCGTCTTCATGCTTGAAAGTTGATAGATAAAATTCTATATATACAACACTCAAGTAGATATTAAACACATTTCATATTTGTCGTTGAATCACCAAAACATTTATATCTTTTGAGGTGACCCACAATCATCATGAAGCTTACAATGTCCTAAATGATTCAAAATAATTACTATTTGTGTGTCCTAGATGATTCATAATCATTGTGTAAAAAATTATGGTCTTGTGTTATTAAAAAATTAAAATAAAATACATCTATCAAATTAATGGATTTTATGTCCATAACAACGCATACATACTTTGCTAGTAAATAAAATAAAATAAAATAGCGCTTGAACTGCCAATTTCTTCTTTCTTCTATCCTTTATTATACTTGGGTGCTGTCACGTCTATGGCTACGCAAGCGCTTGCGTGAAGGCTGAATGGAACCGCACTGCTGCGAATTGGAATCCATCGCACACCTCCCCCGGCTTCGCTTGCTTTCTCCCCACGCGATGCTCCCAACCATTCGAAATTCTTGTTTCCCTCTTGTTTTTTCGTCATCCCTCTCACAGCCGCTCGTTAGGCGCGCCACACCGTCAACCTGATGGATTGCTACTTGTTTTCCATATCTCTCTTTCTCTGCAGCCCTTATTATTTAGTAGTCCCGATGTATTTTTTAAGGAATGTCCCGGTAATGTGATAACTAATTCTAAATTCGAATAGAGCATTTCCAGCCGCTGCTCTATAACTGCCCCATGCTATAAAATCTAAGAATATATAACATCACATTGCTCCAGCAAATGCTCTAAATTGATATGATGATATAAAAAATTTTAGAGATCCTTTATTTATCCCAATCGTTGTTGTATATTTAGAGCACCAGAGAGCGTGCTCTACCCGCTGCTGTGTCCGGATTTCCTTTGGTGAAAACAACAGACTCCTTCCCGCGCGACAGCCACGCATGCGCACCCACAATGACTTCTCAGCCGTGGGCTCGTCAGAGGTTGTACGTCCGTCATCAGCAGTTCCCCCCAAACTTCTTTGTGCGTCCCCTGTTTCATCTTGCTGCTATTTTGAGGCCAAGCGGTCTGAATCGACGTCGTCCCGAGGCCCAATGGAGGATGGCCACCACGATCTTTGGCAACTCCATGGGACGATATGGTGCGTTGGCGCCAGGTGTGGCAACGCCAGGAGACACAAGGTGCCGGGTGAGACTGAGGTTTGGTGGCGCGTGGTGTGGCAGCACTAGTGATGCCGAGAAGCAGGGGTATGATCCAACGGACAAATCCATGGCGACCATGTCGCGCTAGGCCAAGGCGGCGATGCCATGTCATTGTTGTGCGCCTGAGAGTCCCCTCGATGGTCCGGCGTAGGGGAGCTCGTTGTCACGGGGGTGGAACCTCAACCATGGCGACATCGGGGGGTACCTCCCCTCGAAGCTGGACGGCCCGCTCGCCGACCTCGCCCTCCTCCACCTCAACTCCAACCGCTTCTGTGGGCTGGTCCTCACCATGCAAGCCGCCTCCGCCTCCTCGCCGAGCTCGACCTCAACACGTTGGTGGGGTCCAGCTATAGATGCTCTTGGTAATCCTATAGAGCTAATTATTATGTAACATCCATGTACCAGGAATGAGGTGTCAAGACATCCACATCAATGTTGAGTTGAGTGGCAATCAAGAAACTTAACGAAAAATAGTACTAGTAAGTTTTTGTTGACTTTATTAAGTGATCGGCTATCGTATCAATTGTCTGGTGTTGCTTCGCCTCTAATCAAGAATTGACTTATTGTTTAGGTAATAAAATAAAATACTAGCATTGATGGTGGTCAAAATTTCCTCGCTGCAAGGGACCAAAATTTTAAAGGATTTCCTGGTCAACTGGGATGACCTCGCGTGAAGGCGTCGTCTATTTGTCGCTGCTCCGGTGATGGTCCCCCTCTGACACACACGATCCATGCCGCCTATCCAGTGCGTTCAGCACGATCCATCGCGTCCACATCCCCTTCCCACCACTCCGCTCGTTGGCGACCGAAGGCCCCAGCGAGATCAGGCACGGCACGCCAACGCGAAGTTCCAATCCGGTTAAATCCGGCGCGCCAAGTCCGGGTCCACACGGCCCGCCCCCCTATATACGCGACCCCGCGGCGCCGCTCCTGTCCACCGGTCCCGTGGCGCCAGCCCCCAGCCAGCAAGCAAAGGCATCCCGCGCGTTCACACCTGACCCTCCTTCACTGTCGCGAGACGTGGGCCCCGTCCGTCGGCAAGGAGCCGCCGGCCTAACAGAGGAAGGAGGATCTCGGACCAGGCGGAGGAGAGATGAAGTGGGGCCTGGCAGCCGCCGTTGCCTCCGCGGCAGCCGTCGCCGCGGCGTCGGGAGCCGAGCTTGTCGCCTGCGATTGCGACGCCTCCGCCGCCGCGGTCGGGCGATGCGACGAGCTCCACTCCCGGGATCACTACGACAACAACGAGGTGCGTGCCCTACGGATTACGTTTCGTAATTTGCCTTTCTCCCCTTTATTTACCAGCAACCTGGAGCCGCGGTAGGTGTAGCAATTCGGTCGTTGGCTGGGATGGAAATTTTGTTTCAGATTTAAGAGCAAGCGTATGGGGCTATGGGCGACCCGCTAATCGTTGCAATTCTTATTGATATCTCAGGGGCCACATAGACCAGCGTCGGCGTCAAGAGAGATGCCTCGCCGCGGCGGCCATGTTAGCGGCGTTGACAGGTTCGCCCCGCGGTTCGACGGCCTGCGCTTCATCGAGACGCTCGTAACGGCGCACCGCTAAGCGGACGCTGAGGCTGGATGTCTTCGTGAGGTGATTCATGACATGATTCGGCGATCTGTTGGTGGCGCTAGGCCACCGAAGAATTTTGTTAGGACGATTCTTATCTTCTCGTTTTCCTTTTCCTTTCTGTGTCGTTCCTGTTCTTGTTATAGATGATGACGATTAATTATTGTTGCGTCGTTGTTTGAGAGAGGATTATAAGACTGTAAGCAGCGGCATGTAATTCAAGGAATTTCTTGTTATTGTATTGTCCGGACAAGCGTGATTGATGCTATAAACTCTTGTTATTATTTTCTATAATTACTGAATTGATCTTTAACAATTTTATCATCTTTGTTACAATGCTTTTTTTTTTTTCGGAAAGCCGCACTCTCTTTCTGATGCAGCTTGCAAAGCAAAACCCATAGCTTTCAAGTTGGATTGCTCTCTATGCGCAACATATTCTGGTATGTGGCGGTAAATCTACGTGACTTATGGATTGTATATAATCTAAACTATTGAAGGATGAATAAATGTCCAGATTCTGAAGCCTCTATTTATTCTATATCACCTCCGTCTAATCATAGGATTTGCGTGTATCCATTACCTATAAAATTTCTTAAGCTCATTCTTTTACAAAATTCACTCATCCCTCTATCTCATCCCGTTTTTTCTCCCCTTCCCTGCCCGCCTGTACCCATGCGGTATCACTTTCCTTATTACTCCTGTCATATTTTCTCATATTGCATTTCAAAGTTTCACTCGATGCTACTTTCCAAAATTTCAGCATTCCAGTATTACTATCATATGCCATCTTCTGAGCCAATTCTGTGGAAAAGGAATCACTCTTACGTCTGTAATTTTCAGCTTCTTGGAGTGCTGCTACACACGTGTTCGTGTCAGTCATCGTCTCAAATGCTGATCGAAGATCATGAAGGACGTTATTCGTCGTGCCATAAGCATAATGAGTTCTTGGGTGCAATCCCGCAGCTGTTAAAAAAATAATACTTTTAATAGCAATGTTCAGCAATTGGATTTATGTAACAATGAAAAAAAATGTTACCTGCATTAACAAAGTGTCACTTGCAATGTCACCCATCCTTGGATTTATCACCGCCATGTAGCGATCAAACTCATGTCTATCATTATGAAATAGACTATCATATTCACTACGTAGCATATTGAACCTTAAGAGAACTTCACTCAAATTGGGGATCTTATCCTGGTCCGCGAAGCGCAGAAATGCATATAGTGGTTGTACTGCATTGACGACATGGCTCATGTTGTCCCACCACGACAAGCTGGATAAGCAAGAATGAGCATACCTTCCCTCATCCATGTTGCTGAAACGACTCTCCAAAAACGATGGAGAGGCCACCCATGCCATGAATTTATCTTTTCTACGAAGCATGCTCTCTAGAAACATGTAGTTTGTGCTAAATCGTGTAGCATTCCATCTCACTAACTCACCACTACTCGCATCATAGCATGCAACTTGTTGTGGTTGTAAAGCCACCGACTTATCCTTCGAGCAGCCTCGATCATAGCTTTGTGCTCTGGAAACTCCCCAATGGACTTTAACATCAAATTGATAGTGTGAGCCACACATGGCTACCACACAATCCGGTACTTACGAAATAACATCTTGCAAGCCTTCTTATAGTTTGCTCCATTATCAGTTATTATCTGCACAATATGTTCCGGCCCTAGCTCTTTCACCACTTTGCTAATTTCCTACAAATAACAACATCGATTAATACCATCTAGCATAAGTATGAAGTTACAACATTATGATCGTACCGTGTGAATGAAGTTTGCATCCTGGCTATGACCGGTGGCATCAATTGACTTATAAAAAAACATGATCCCATTGCAATATACCATGAAATTGATGACACTCATCCCTGTTGGTCCCGTCCAAGAATCACACATTATAGTAATATCATGCATATCCCAATCTAGCTTGAACTTTGCAAACTGCTTTTTGATGTCTTCCTCATTTGCATCTAAATACGTACCATCTATTTCTCGACCCATTGGACTGGGGATATCCTCACCTACAAATTTGAACATTATAAGATCTCATATGTTATAAACTGAATGATAAGTTACAATCTAATGAAATAAACTTACCCCATCTTTGTGTCTCCTTCACAGCGCTAGTGAAATAAGGACTATCGGCCTTTTTACCAGGAATGGCTTCTGCTAGAAACCATTTAGACCAAGCCTTCCCAATTGCCCGCCTTGCGAGTCTACTCTTCGCTGTCCACGGCCTAGTGTCAATCCTTGTTTGCACCTTCTCACCTTTTCCTTTTCCAGAGACGGACCTCTTCAACATCCCCATTAATCCACCACCTTCACTGCTCCTAGGTTGAGACGATCCACCACCGTGCTCGTATTGCCCACCTTGCTCACGTACTCACCTCGCGTATGCCTCCTCCCATGACTCATGCAAGGCACGCTGCAACTCCTCATCATCCTCATCATCCACATTCCCTTCGGCGGCAATTTTCTCTCTTCTCAATCTCTCTTGTTGCCTGCCCCTCCTCTTATCGGCAGTTCTATCTAACTCACGACGAAAATAATCACGAACCTCTGCCGGAACAAGAGTGCAAGACACAACATTTTTTCCACATCCTGCCAAGTGTTCTTTGAAACGAGTGGCACCACCCCCCTTCTTCCGTATCTTGCAATACTTGCATGCAAAGCCTGGATATATGTTCTCTCCATGCTCCCAAACCTCATCGCTTTGACTACGATCCCCCATGGCGACTATTTCTTCTGTCCATATAACATGTGCATTTTCTAATTAAAATCTTTAAATTATCTAGCTACCTACTGGTTAATAAAAGAAATAAATCTTAAAAAAAAGAAACACTTACCTTCCTGTAAACCGACGCAAATCGCGGCTAACCGCCCTGCTGGTTCGGCAAACCGCCGCACGGGAGCGGCTAACCGCCACCCATAACCGGCTAGCCGAGCGGTTCTCCACTGGTGCTCGGTTACCTCGGCTAGCCGTTTCGGCGCCCGGCTAGCCGCTGAAACCGCTCGGCTAGCCGGTGAACTCGGCGGTTGCCGGTGCTGCGGCCTGCTAACCGACACGAAATTGGATTATTGAGGAGGATGAGCGAAGGGGATGGCGATTTGGTGAGGAGCAAGCTTCGGTACCGCGCAGGGAGTTGGGGAGAAGAGAAAGAATGAACGGTGGGGGGTAGGGAGAAGAGGATAAGGTGAGTTTTCTTTTTTTTTTTTATATTTCATCTTTCTGCAATTTTTTTCCCTATCAAACTTTTTTAATTTTATAAGATTGTTTCATCATAATTCAAAGGTTTACCTTTAGTTTTTTGTCATATTTTTTAATACAAATTTTTTCAAATTTTCAAAAATTTAAATTTTGTCCGGTCAAAAACCGGTTGTCCGATGAAACCGGACCGGACCGGTTTTGTCGAAAACCATGGTTTTCAACCGGTTTTCGACGGTTTTTGAACCCATGAGTCCAGCGTTTAGGAAACAGACTTGGTTGAGCACTGAGCGGGAGATCAAAATATAGCCAAAGACATGGAGCGGGAGTTTTGGCGGCCACATATACCAGGCCAGTGCGAATGCTAGGGTTGCCGCCCCTGCCTTTTCTCCAAAGCGCGTCGCCGCCAGCTCTCCACTCGTCCCCGACGCGCACGCGCGGTCTTCTGCGCCGACGGCCAGCGCGACTCCACACCCAGAGCGGGCGAGCAGCGCACGACGGCGCGCCCAGGCGCGGGCGACAAACGCACGGGCCGCGTCCAGGCCACGCGCATCCAACTCGCGGCCAGCAGGCCAGCAGCTCACGTCCAGGCCTTGCGCATCCAGCTTCAATTCGTCACCGTCCTGCAGGTATCGCTTCTGATTGCTTCTTCCATATCCAATCCCCCTGATTGCGATTGGTTGTGTCTTGTACCATTCAATCTGTGATGCAATAACAATGTGACCAGTTGCAGTTAGCTAGATTGATAAATAATCCATGCTTTAGTGTGCTTATATTAGGATTTAGGCCACATCTATAATACTGTATGTGCATTTGTATTTTGTAGGATGTCGTCTGCTGCATCCAATCCTTCTGTGACCAACAAGCAGCCACCCCTTAAGAGGAATTCTGATGACATAGGGTGGCAGTATGGTGTTCTCATTGATCCGAATGACTTGAATGTCATTCAGTGCAAGTTATGTCCTAAAATTGTGAGGGCAGACATCTATAGACTGAAGGTCCACATTGCTGGCAAGAAAGGATAGGTCCGATCATGTCCAGGTGCCACAGCGGAGGACATAGCCAAGTGCAAGGCAGCTATTGAAGAGTCAAGCAGAGTTAAAAGGGCCAGGGTAGAAGCACATCAAGAGGTGAAAGATTCTGTTGTGATTGATGTTGCATCTGACAAGGAAGAGGACACCCAGCTTGATGAGATTGGGTCATATGAACCACGAACAATGGGTCCTATGGACAAGTTTACACTGCCTCTTGATCCTAATTCTTTGGGGAAGAAGGTGATTCAACCAAAAATCAGCGAGCACATAATGAAAGAAAGGCTTCATAGGGTAAAGAAATACATTGCAAGATGGGTGTATATACGAGGTAATCATATAGAATTGGGTTGCATCATAATTGTAATCATATATATATCCTAAAGATTCTAAGTTTCTAACCATGTTTGCTTTATGTTTCAGGTATTTCTTTTAATGCCATCAACAATAATGAATTTGACCAGATGGTTGAAGTTATTGGACGCTTTTGCCCAGGTGCAAAGAAGCCTTTACCAACATGAGCTGCGAGATAAGCTGCTGTATGAGGAAGTTGATGATACAAAGAATATGCTCAAGGTATTGGAAAATGAGTGGGCCAAGAATGGATGCTCCATAATGACTGATGCATGGACAGATCAGAAGAGAAGAAGTATATTTAATTTGTGTGTCAATTGCAGCATTGGTACTAGTTTTCTTGAGTCAAAGGAGGCCTCATTTGATTCCCATACCGGTGAACTCATATTTTAGTATGTCAACAGCTGCATTGTGAAAGTTGGTGAAGCAAATGTGGTCCAAGTAGTCACAGACAACGCCTCAAACAATATGGCAGCAAAGGCCTTGTTGTATGTGGAGAGGCCAAACATCTTTTGGAGCTCATGTGCAACTCACACCATTAATTTGATGCTGGAAGGTATTGGGAAATGAAGAAATTCAAGACCATAGTTGATCAAGCAAAGGCACTGACCATCTTCATTTATTCACACCATAGAACATTGGCATTGATGAGGAAGTACACAAAGAAGAGAGACATTATTAGGCCTGGTGTGACTAGGTTTGCTTCCAATTTCCTCACTTTGCAAAGCTTGTATGAGAAGAAGGATCAGCTGCGGATGATGTCCCAAAGTGAGGAATACGAGAAAATAAGCCATGTAAAGAAGAGTGCCAAAGGTGTGCAGGCCACAGCCACATTAGTGAAGCCTACCTCTTGGAATGGTGTAGCTCTTTGTATGAGGGTATTTGAGCCACTGGTGAAAGTACTACGCATGGTTGATGGGGATATCAAGCCATCCATGGCTTTTCTTTATGGAGGGATTGTGAAGACTAAGAAAGATATCATGGTGGTTGTAGGGAATGTTGATAAGACTGGAACCTTGTATAACAGTATCATGGAAATCATTAATGGAAAGATGAAGGATAGGCTGGACTCTCCTTTACACATGGCCGCCTATTTCTTGAATCCCTACTACAGTTACAATGATTCATCTATCTTCAAAGCAGAAGAAGTCATGGATGGTTTCATTGCAGCTGTTGAAACATTTTACCATGGTGATTTCAACAAGCAAAGCTAGGTGCTGAATGAGGATATGCACAGATTTAAAGATCAGGTTAGGCACTTTTCAAAACCAGCAGCATTAGTTGGTTGCAAGGACTATGAATTTAGCCTAGGTATGGATGTTTATATTCAGATTTAGAATTGGTTTCCAATCTGCAATGTGTTTGTGTTTCACTAATTTTTATTGTTGTGCAGCCAAGTGGTGGGGAACTTATGGAACACAGGTACCAACACTTCAAAAGATGGCTATAAGAATCCTCTATTTGACTTCAAGTGCATCTGGTTGTGAAAGAAATTGGTCCTGCTATGAAGGGGTAAGTCTTCATAACACAACTTTGTTAATATAAGTTATACTATCATCTACTATATGCATTGAACAAATCTGATAATTGTTGTAGATTCAAACAAAAAAGAGAAACAAGCTGACAGTTGAGAGGTCTGAACAACTTGTTTATGTTAGATTCAATAACCTACATGCAGACAAGAAAAAGAAGGCACAGAAAAATAAAAAGATGGATCCACTTCTAGCAACTGAAGCAGTATGTGCCCAAGGCTAGATGTAGGGTTGAAAACGGTGACGGAAATTTCCGATATATCAACAATTATTTTCGAAAAATGAAAAATAGGAAAATGATTATGGGAAATACGAAAATAATAACGGAAATAGGAAAACCTTGGTGGAAATGAAAATGAAAATGATAGAGCCGATTTTCGATCGAATGGACGGTATATCGTATTCGTTCAAAATTTTCCGTAGAAAATATCGAATTTCTGAAGGACTAATTTTTGTTACCCAACCAACAATCATGACCCTAATATGTATAGTGCCAAACTCCCTCTTAGACTCCTAGTTACTGTTGCATGTACCTTACACCACTCTTAAAACTATTAATTTTTCATATGTCACGTCACTCTAATTTATAGTGTCAACTATGTCGATATTCGATATTGATCTTTTTTTTTGTCATGTTAGTTTTATGATAATAATTATTTTAATTATGCAAGATGAATGGTATGATTGTGTGATTATGTTGACGTGAGTACCTATCATAATGTTATAGTCTGTAGTATCAATCATGAATATCGATTTTCGATCGATATGGACATATTGTCGTATCAATAATTTCATTTTTGATTTTCGACAGTACCGTTATTGTTTTCATTTTCGAGCTTATCGGTTTCGTTTTCATTTTCGACTTAAAAATATAGTTGAGGAATGGTAATGCTAATTTTTGACCGTTTTCGATCGTTTTCATCCCTAGTTGGATGGTTGAAGGTGGGGAAGATGAAGAAGGCACTGATGATGAGCCTGTTACAGGGCTCACATGGAAATTAATTGCAGAAACTTGTGGTGCTGATGAGGTCACTAGGCTTCGTAGAAGTGCAAGGCTGAATCAAACAAGAGAAATTGAAGATGATGTTCACTTAGAACCCGAAGAAGAAGAGAATATAGATGATGAAGAGATTGAGTTTGAGAGTGACCAAGACGATGTGGTCACAACAGGTTATGGGGATGGGGATGAAGAAGGGTGGCTGAATGAATGAATGATGATTGAAATGGCTCTTCAGCCTATATCTTTGATTAGTTTTCTTTTGATGACAATCGTGTTGTTATGTGTGTTGGGATGTTTGTCTGAATTATCAAATCTGTGGTCGTTGTAAGACTTTGTTAGTTTGTTTCATCTAAGACCTAAACAGCTATGCTATGTTGTCTATGCCTCCGTTTAATTGTGTAATTGTGTTTATCTATGTGAATGTCATGTTATTTGCAGTCTTACTAAAGTGATAGCCTATTTGATCATGATGGTTTGGTAGTTTAATTCTTTTATGCTAACTGGCTGGCCTTGTATTTTGTAGGTACATTATAGAAATGGACTGGATATAACTCAGAGCAGCATAGAAGACAAATTCACATTCACTGCATTAAAGGTGTGTGCAAAAATCTCAATTTCACAACTAAAATCTATCATTTATACATGAAAAATGTGCTACAGTACCAAACCGTCCGTCTACTGTTTACCGTTTAGGAAAACATTGGTAATGATTCATGCCCATAGAATCATCACTCTAGCAGCACACAACATCACTGCGCTGATAAGTCGGACTCCCAGTGGACAATCCAACCCTTAGGACTTGCATGTCCCACGACATCACATCAACAGGGAACTCTATCTCTGCATTACCTGAAAACAACATAGGCATAAAGCCTGAGTACTAATTACTCAGTAAGACTTACCCGTCAAAAGACCTAGACATGCATTGGCTTTAATAGGATGGCTGTTTTAAAAGACTTGCGCTAAGCAACCTATTAGCTCTACCAATTTTAATTAGCCAAGTTTAATTGTATAGAGCAAAAATATAAATTTAGTAGAGAAATACAAGAATAGTAAAGCAAAACACGAAGTACATACAATATAAGAACCATAGTAATAATAATTATCAAGTAACAATATAATCAATTTCATAGTATCATGTGAACTACGTGAAGGCGTAGTGAACAAGTGGTACTCATTACTACGAGCGACAGCAATTGCAATTGATTTATACCAGCTGGGAAAACTCGAAATACATGACGTATATGCACCACTTAAGGTCATATACGACAATCTTTCGTAATTAAAACTTACACCTTCCTTCGGATCCAGCAGTACTTCGCGGTATGAACCGCCCACTCCAGCAGCAGAAGGGTCAAAGACCAATGCACCATAGCCGTTTTCCAATGCAAGAATTTAATGTTACATCGGTTGACTAGTGCCCATAACCTAGCATGCATTCGGTACTGTTCAATACTTGATCAAGGGGCTAACAATGAACAGGTCCTAGTTTTTACAAGGGAGGGCTATCACAGTCAACACCCATGTGTTGCTGCAACCTATAGATGCATCATCCTTGTCCGGTCATAACATCAAAAGTAAACTCATTTCCATTTATGTTCAACTTTAGTGATCAAGTTCATTCTCTTAGTACGAATAATAACTACCGATATTATCCAATTACTAAGCATAGCGAAATAGTACCAAATCCTACCATGACATATATAATAGTAACATAGATCATTTGGGTAACGTGCTAGTGGATTTCCAACCAACTCCTATTAACTTAATGCAACAATCAATATAGACACTAGCATTGTCATATTGAAACTAGCAAAACTTTAAAAATAGGCAAATGCAAACCGAGACTTTTCTTGATCAACACAAGTGTTAGCAACTAAAGATTCTTGCTCCTGGAAATCAATGTCCTTCTAAAAATCCAGCTCTTGTTCTTGATTATCATTACTTATATATGAACAATGTGTTAACGGTATCGAAATAGTACCGTGACATGCAATGATAAGGCAAATGAAAAATGCAGTGATGGTTATGTGACATTATTCTTACTAAAATGTTCTCGAAGCCATATGCTTCAGAGAAGCAAGTTTAGTTATTAATATTTATGTGTAGTGGATTAATATAGTTTTGAGAGCAAATAATTCATTTGATAAAGTAAATTTATTGTTTTGGACATGGGTGATTTATTATGAACAGGGGCATGTATAAACTCCAATTTCACTAAGTGGCAGGTACTGGACATTAATATTCTATTTACTAGCATTTATGTTAGTAAAAGTACTAAATATATCCTAGGGCATAAAATAATATATATTTTACCTAACCAAAAATTAGGGTAATAGATTAACATAATTTAACAGTGCATGCAAAAATTCAGATTTAAAATAATTCATAGAATTTATGGTGATTTATTTAGTATTTTGGCATATAATTAATTATTAAAAATACATGTACAGGAACAGCATGTTATATTTTTCTTCAATATAGCACATCAAGATGAATCCAACAAAGTTGGTTTTAGCTCTATTGGAATTATATTCTATTTACTATGATTTTTTTAAAGTTATCAGCCTTTTCTGCACATTTCTGGGTTTATTTATTAATAGTTTAATGTCGCCTAAGCGCTACGTCATCGACACGTAGGCGACACGTTGGCTCCATGCGGGCTGCCAGTAGGCGGCAGTCAGCACCGCCGGAAAAGGGTAGAGCTCGCCGGAGTTCTCGTTGCCGGCGTCACACGCATCGGGACCTCGTCGTGGATGCGGGGAAATGACGCGCACGCCGAGGCTCATTGGCCGGAGTGGTTCGTGAGGATAGGGGCTCACCGGAACTGGCCGTCTGCGAGAGGCGGCGGAAGATTAGTATTCGGCGTTGCGGTTCGGTTGTACAGCTCCTCGGCGGCATCACGAAGACCGGAGTCGACACGGTATTGACGGAGGAGGGCTCGCTCCTTGCGGCAAGAAAACAAGGTACAAAAGGTAACTTAGACCCGCCATGAGTTCAGCTACAAGTATGTCAAGTTAATTTGAAATCGGCTCACAGCAGGTGAAGAAATTGCTGTCGGCAACAATGGTGGTCACAGAGGAGTCTTGCAAGGGAAAGCTTCAATTCCTAGTGATTGACCCCATGATTCACGTTCAGGCTTTGCAGGAGGGTGGAGAGGTTGTGTGCGCCACTGCTCTGAGGTTGGAATTGGCCGGGTAGGTGCTATGTTAGCAGGGCTCGAGCTCGAGCTAGAGCTCGGCAATGGTGAGAATGGTGGGGAGGAAAGGGGAGGCAATACCGAGAGTCTTAAGGGCTAAGAAAACCCGGGACAGGGTGGTCACAGTCCGTGGACGAGTGCGCGTGGTTTTGCACGTGCGCGGGAGACCGAAAGCCATCTTGGGCGCGTGGGGCAGGAGCGCCCTTGCTGCGGCCATGGCAGGGGCAAACGTGGGAGAAAAGGCGACGGCCTTTGGGGCGCGATAGCCGGCATGGCAGCGAGGAGCGATGCAGCGGTCAGAGCAAAACGACGCGGCGCGGCGAACGTGGCGTGAAGCAGTGAGACGACAGGAAAATTTAAAGTTTCTTCATAACCTAGTTTGCAGGGATTTTTATTTGCTACTAAATAATTTAATTGATGGAACCTCTATTATTTCGTGCTCCACTTAGGTTATAATTTGGGCTTATTGTGCTTGCTAATTAGGGTTAAGACACCAGGATGTCACACTTTAGGCCATAGCTGCGGGTCTGACAGAAACTGCGACTGAGTCTTGTAATTTAGTAGCGGTCTATGCCACCGTAGTGGCAGGCTTGTGATGCCTGTCACTATGTTCCTGCGCATAGTTGTGGCCTAAGAACTGTATCAAACTTAGCGACAGACTCTTTAATAGCCTGCTACTGAGGTAAAAAAGACTTCCGCCACTACGGAGCCGAATTGTATAGTGATCAGTATTATCATAGGAGGCCAGAAAGTTTGGGTTTGCATATAGAAATCTGAGCACCACTGGAACCAGCCTTTACTTATCGAGGAAGGAAAAGAATAATCAAGTTGTATGCAGACCTCCACACAATGAATAAGGAAGTGAAGAATGAAGTGGCACTCAAGATATTCATGTTATGGATTTCTCTCGTGTCCATAGTGGGAGAAAAACTAAGCCCTCCTAATGCATAAATGCATGCAATAAATTCAATCTAATTTGGTACCTAGTGCACCAGATATCATTGCCATGTGTTTTGGTGCCATGGCACATCGATTGATACTTGTGCATAAATCAAGTGGCAGCACAAAATAATCGCCTATGCCTTTCATGTAAATTTGCTTTATAGCACAAGATTTTTTCTATGCATGTGATACGTTAATCCATAAATTGTTGCATATATGTTTCCATATAATTTTATATTTTTTTAAGGTAGCCTGGACTTGGTCATGTTAATATATTATCTGATTCTATACAAATTTTATCATTCTTTAAATTTATTTGATCTAAGAGACATCAAATTGAGATCCTATATATTCATTCCATCAAAGTAAAATAGTACTTAGGCCCAAAATCCAGGCACTTCTTAATACACCTAAGAGACATGGAAAAAGTGCCAAGGAAAAAGTCGTTTATGCCTTTTTGTTTTTTGCAATAGAGTGTGGTGTGTTATTCCAAATATTCCTTGGGTCTTTTGGTCAAAATATAGGACACACCACATGAACCATATATAGGGATATTCATAAACCAAAGTAAGACAAGGCACACAATGCATTTTTATTGATTTCAAAAATTGTAATTTGTAAAATATGATAAACAAATACCCTATGGACATGCCTGCGTATTAAGCCAGAAAATGAAACTACAAGCACATAAGCATTTGATTAATTTACATTGTAGTGAGCCATCAGTAACTCACTAGGTCCTCAGCCAGTCAATTTTATCAAGATTAAGGAGTGTGCGAACACAGTAGAAATCAGCGCACACGAACACTCGTACACAGACAAATAAAGATGAAATTAAATATTCATAATCTGTTAGTTTACTTTAATTTTACATGCATGTCTTCAGCCTTGATCCGTAGGCGGCTTATCCCTTCGCTTTGTAATTCTTCACCTCGATCGAATAGCCACTCAAAACCTTACCCAGCTATTTGACAAAAATACAAGGGGATGGAAGAGCTTAATGCGGTAGCTTAATTAAGCCTGTCACCACCCACTGCACCCACCTAGCAATAGCAAGGCAACCTCTGCAGCCCCATGCTGATCAAGACTCAAAGCGCACCGTGAGGCCATGCTTCGTCCACAGCGCGGTGTTAAGCATGGAGACTTGGACTTCACCTTCTGACCCGGCAGCAACATCCAGCCTGAGAATCTCAACAGCAACGTGGCCGCCATCCTCACCTGTATGTAGGTAAATTGTTTCTGTGAGTACACAGACGCTGCCCGACGGTGAACACTACGTACTTGAACAGGCTCTCCACAGAACCCGTGAATGCAACGCCTTCATGCACCGTTCGTGCCAGAACTACATGCAGTTGGGAGTCCGACCCCCATATCAATGCATGTCACCCCATAGTGCACGTGTAGTAGATCACTCGCTGGCAAGACACGGCCGGATCGTGGAACTTTTCGGAAGCACATCAGCAGCCAAGGCAGCCTCCTCCTTGAAGCCGGCGCGCACCTGCAGTCACAAGCACACCGCCATGGTCGCGTCAGTGTGGATGTAGACCATCCTGATGAGTGACGACGTCGTCGAGGACGCAGGACTTGACATTCAGCTGGTGCAACGACGCGAGAAGCTGGAAGAGAACCAGGTGAGCATGACGGAGCTGATGTCACGGCCTGTGAGGATGAAGGTGCCCATACACCGGCCCTTCATTAGTTCTTGAGTTTGCACAACTCGGTGCAGCGCTCGGTCTTTTCAACAAAACTTCAGCTCGGCGGGTGGCGGTCACCATGACTAGGAGCTAGGTCGCACCTTGCCAACCGTGAGGTACCTTCCTGATGAAGGACGATGCTAGATGGCGTGGCCTGATTATACACTACTACAAAAAGGACTTTTTAGTGACAGTGATCAAAGCTCTTTACTGACGTAAAATATGACCGTCTCAATTTTTACGTTGTTAAATCTAAAACTATAGCGACCCGGATTTTGACCGTCACTAAATCCGAACCTATAGGGACGACACACTCATCCCTATCTCTAAATCCTTTAGTGACGGTTTTGACACCCCGTCTCTAATGATGTATTACTAATGTTCTAAACCCGTCTCTAGAGCCTATAAAGACAGATTTCAATACCCCCTCACAGATGCCTTATTACAGACAATTTCTAGCCCCTGTCACTGATGAGAAATATAGGAAAACAAAAAAAAAACCAAAATTATCTCTTTTTTCTCTATTCCATATAGAAACACGATTACAGAATCAATATACATCTATTCAAATCCATGATTACATCAGGATGATACATCAATTCAATGTTTCTCTTCCAAGCTCTCTATGATTCTTACAACGTTTGACACACAAACAAATCAGATAAACATCAGGTCAAAAGCTCACTGTGCCTTATTCACACTCATCAATTGAACTATAGAAAAACTACCAAGTCATACTAGTCTTTGGTGGACCACGATGCTTGTCATGTATCTATCTTGTGTCAGATCCTCTTTAAGAAACAAAACAAGTGTTTGCATTTCTCTGAAAATATAATCCACAAGCATGAGAATTTCTCACTGATAGTTTTAAAAAAAAAGAGTTTCTCACTGATAGAATAGAAAAGTAGTAGTACTTGACACCAGTGACAAAAACGACCTAATTTCCAAACTCTAGGTAGACTGGAACAAATAACTCTAGCACAACATAAAATGAATTATTCTTTGATTCTAGCACTATTTCTATGTTGTTCCTCTAGCACTCATTGCTGGATCAAACTAACACATCAAACTGATGCCAATTTAAAGCATTAATGAGTATATTTATGGTGCTTCCTACTGTTCATCTAGTGAATATGACAAATTAGGTAAGGAATCCTCTCAATCAAATATGTCATATTGAATGCATTTCATCAATCTGTCAATCCCTATCTCATATCAAGCATTTCACTGCAAACAAATGTTTTGTAGCCGGTTAAATAAATTGAAATTTCTACTGCATCAGCCTGGAGATCAAACATTGTATTCAAATTTTGCAACGCCAAATGATGCAATCAATTGCTGATATATAATAGTGAAGCACCAAGCAGCAATCTAAAAGGAAACCATGTCAAAAGTTACCCTCCCATGACCTATAAAACATGAACCTAACTCATTGTACAAACCTAACCATGAGGCCAACATATTTTCTTTGATTAATGCAATCAAGGTCGTCTGAAAATCTAACAACACATAGATGGGATTGAATATTTTTTTAGTAGAAGAATAAAAATATATCATGAGATTTTTCCAGTCACATCACAGGTTGAATTTGATGACATCATTAGGATCTGTAATTAATAATAACCAAGAACCATACGCACAACAAAGTGTATGAAAACACAATTGAATCTGGCTTACAATTAGCACATCCCACCAAAAATTTGCGAGAAACTTAAAGTATGTTGCTAATAAAACATAAAGCAGTCATGCGTAATCAGTTCTGTTCCTAAAGATACTACATGTGTATTGTTGCAAGTTCCATTTATAGACTATGAAATGAAATTTATAACATACCCATGCCTAGGAATCTTACCAAGAGTAAAATTTCAAGACATTGGCATGGTTGAAAAAGTTAAGGAGCCGGTCCTACAAATATGAGGGAAAAAGCAACATCAGTAGCATAATGGTGTCATATAAGCAACATGGTTACAGTATCAATCAACATTTTTCAACTATTTCAGCAGCAATCTTTCACATAGAATACTTCAAATTTATCAGCACATGCATAGATTAGATAGTCTGATCTAGCATGCATAGGTGTTAGATAGTCTGATCTAGCATGCATAGGTTACTGCATAAATCTTTCACGTAGAATGCTGATTTTTTTTAATTGCTGATTTGTTATATTACTACTCAATAAATCTGGAAACCAACACTGTATTTTTTTTTGTCTCTTGACTGATAAGATGTCAATTCCTAGCTTACTGCATACTCTTCTAACTTATCCTTGCTAGTTAGCACACATGATTAGTTTATTCTTGAATTCAAACAATTCATATCTATCTAGAAACCTCACTAAATACTGACACAAACAAGAAGTCTCCATTTAAACTCATGCACTATTTAAGTTGGTGGACAAACTGAATAGTCGGCTGAAGTAATGTTTGGAGCACTCAAATACACACTACTACGTTACAACAATGAAAGATATGGTTGACTTAACTTCATATATTCATTGCAAGCACCATGTTTGGAGCACTCAAATACACACTACTATCAAACTGTTCCGATATTTACTGAAAACACATCCTCATTATGAGTGCAGCGTCACAAGTTTAGGCAAACAAAAAAAACAGTACGGTATACACACTGTAGAATCTAGGATACCGACTAGAGTGAGGTGAATATGCGGTTTTTGACAAATTAATAACCTGCAAAAGATTAGCGGAAATAACACAAGATAATAATAGCAGGAATGAAAAACAATACCTAGGTTGAAAGCTAAGGGTTTGCAATCCTAGGTGACATCAACATCATAATCTCTAATAATGTAAAGAGCAAGAATTAAACAAGAGAAAGGACACGAATTTAACCCGTGGTCTTGGTGACTTGCCGATCACCCCTAATCCATGTTGAGGTGGATTCAAGCCTTTGATTTGCTTCTCTATCAAGAACTCACTTCTCTAACAAGAAGGGCTCACACAAGAGCAACTTGATATTAAGCCAAACCAATCCCTTGAACCTCTCCAAACCTCGATTTCACTAGAGTTATCCTTTACCGCTCCGGTGAGGTGAGTACAAGATCTCTTACAAGAACACCGGGCCTCCTTCACAATCTTCTTGAAGGGCTCACGGTTTCCACGCCACCAAGCCAACTAGGAGGCAGCAACCTCCAAGAGTAATAAGCCGACGTCGCTTGCTTGATGAACACTAGTGCCACAAAGCTTGAGTCACTCAAGAAACATGCACTAGAATCTCACACACTTGCAATGGATCAATGGAAGCTTGTGTGAGAGGGGAGAAGACTCATATAGCTCAACAATATAGCTCAGGGTGTCAAGGGAGCTCAAATGCATGGGAGAAGTGGGTATATATAGCCAAGGCATAAAAAACTAGTCATTACAACTTTCTGTGCACCTGGCGGTCAGATCGCGCCTCCCTGACGGTCAGATCGCCCCAGACCTAATGGCTTGTTTGACTGGCATTCAAACTTGTCAGAAGACTGGCGGTCAGACCGTCAGAGTCAGACCAGGGCCCAGAACTCTCTGGTCAAGTACGGTCATACCGTCCATGGCCCACGATCAGACCGCCATTGCTTAGCGGTCAGACCAGTAGCTCTAGGCGGTCAGACCGCCACAAGGGTCAGGTCCTAGGCCCTCTCTGGACGAGGACAGTCAGACCGTCACGTCCGGGCGGTCAGACCGCGCTAGCGTGCCGATTGGACCGCTGTCCCTTGACGGTGAGACCGCCATTGGAAGGCCGCTCGCACCCCTCTGGACGCTCACGGTCAGACCACAACGCAGTCACGGTCAGACCGCCAGCCCTCCTTCGACAGGAATTTTTCAGGAAAAGAACTTGAGGGTTTCAAACATGTAATTTTCAGGGAATTTGTTGGAGTAAAAATATCATAGGATAAGCAAGGAATATTTGGTGAAACTTTCATAAGATTTTCAAGGAATATTTGGATGTGTACTTTGACAAGGAGTTTGGATGAATGATTTCTCACAAAGTGGCAACTAAATATTCATCAAGTTACTAGAGCATCAACCCCTCTTAATAGTTCGGTGACTATATTAGCAATCCGGTCATTTTCTCCTCTAATCACCTTGTTAGCGGTAAAATAGAAAAACCTATTTTTGTACCTGTTGCCTTGTGTTGCATTCTTCATCTTCATTGAAATATGAATTTATGAATTAATCATCATTGGAGTATAATAAGCCACAAGTCTTCATTAATTACCAAAACCCTTAATCTAGGGCCTAGATACTTCAATCTCCCCATTTTTGGTAATTGATGACAACACAATGAAGTGAAGCATGAATGAGCCACACAAAGTGAGCACCCCCTAAATGTTAGCATAATCATGATAAACTTGAGATAAATTCAAACCAAATATTTGAGAGCAAACTAACATTACAAGCCAAAGTTCGAACGAAAGCAAGCGACATAGTTTGACACAGCCATAACAAGATACAAATGAGAAGCAAAGAAAGAGATAGCCATGAATTTGAGATCAAGGTCCAGTCCATCCATCCATCTTGCTCAAAGTCATCTTCTTGATCTTCATCTTCTCATCATACTTCATCTTTATCTAATTCACTCCCCCTTTGGCATCATATTGCCAAAAAGATCACTCGTCCGTTGGTGGAGGATAGTAAGGATAAGGCATATACCCCGACGGAGGAGGAGGACGAGGAAATACACCAAATATATGGCTACTGAAATCTTGAAACTCCTGCTGCAAGGTCTGATAGTCATTGTGAAGATTATTGTAGTTAGTGGTCATGGTCTGAAACTGAGTGTTGAGGGCATCAACATCTGTTCTCATATGACCCATGTTCTGTTGCATGGTGTTGAGCTGTTGTATCATGGGAGTATGGTACTGTTGAGCATATGAGGTGTGAAAAGCATCCATACCGGCCTGTATTCCCTATTGGACTGCACTCTGAATATGAGGGAGATAAGCCTGGAAGTCATGAGCAGGCGGTGGAGGAGGTGCAGGAGCCCATGGCTGCCACTGGGGATCTTCTTCCTCATGTTCTTGTTCATGTGCACCATGATCTTGCTGAGCAGGGGCTGCTGGAGGTGGTTGAGTGAACACATCCTTAGTGGCATAAAAGGGCTTATAGCTTGGGTGCGGAGTCCAACAATCACGCACCATGAACTTGGTCTGCCGAAGGATAAGTGACATGATGTAGGGGGCATAATAGAGATTGAGCTGGATACTAGCTGAAACTTGCTCAATGTACTTAAGTATAAAGTAAATAATATCAATCTGACGCCCGCCCATGATGTGATGAATGAAGTTCCAAAATTTATCCCGAATGACCTCAGAGTTCCCACTTTTAGGAAACATGGTGACCCTTAGAATCTTATTCACGACAGCAGGCTAGGCTTAAGACCAATGACATGATCAAGAATTCCTTGATTTGGAGAGTAGTGAGCAATCCACTCATTTTCAGGAAGGTTGTCCTCATCCCAAATATTGACACCAACATTGTGTCCGGTTCTATCAATTTTGATGGCCGTTGCAAAGTCAGTGAACGTAGCAGAGTAGCGGCGAGTGCCAGTCATCCAAGTGAGCTCATCTTCATCCCAATCAATTTCTATGGTAGCATAGAACTAACGAATGATGGTGTCATTCCATACACACTTGAGTTCCACAAAGTCATAAAGGCCCACATTTTTAAACAAAGGAATCAAAGGCTTTATGGAGTCAAACTGATCAATGTAGGTCCAATCAATCTATTTATAAGAGAAAATGCCCTTGTCCATGAGATGTCCAAGAAAAGCATCAAATTGTACCTTGGTGTGAAATTGAGGAATTGGAGAGGAGACATCAAAGTCATAGGCATAGTTTCGGTGAGCTCTCACATACTCATCAGCCTTCCACCTTTTCTTGGGTATGTTCTAGTGAAAAGGATCAAACTCTTCATGGGCATCACTAGCATCTTCCATATCAACAGTATTAGAACCCCCAGCAACTGATGACTCAACCTCTGTAGTATCAGGCTGCTCATAATCAGAGTCACGGCCATAGTCCGAGTTGGCATCATCAACACGACGCTTCTTCTTGAGCTTCTTACCAATCAACTTCATGGCAGCGTCTTTGGCGGCACGAGGAAAGTTGTATAGGTATATCAATGATAAGAACAAAGATCACAACAATAGCAAACCCAAATAACATCCAATGTGCAAGATGTCAAAGAATTACAGCCTGGTCGACCTTGGCGGTCAGACCGCGGGACTGGCCGCCAGCACCCAGACGCCACAAAACAGGGGTCATTGAGTGATATCCAAAAGACAACAATCCATCCAAAAAATTTCATCATAAGATCAAAGGCATCACTTCTATGTATGAAAGGACATATAGAACATGTCATGCCTCCTAAAATTTCATCTTGTGTGCAAGCCCTAGCAACATGAACCCTAGGAGTGAAATCATGTGCTAAATCTAGAAATTTTCAACACATAATTATAGTGGTACCATAAAACACTCTCCAGATACTTAACAATATCCACATTAATCATCATGAGTAGAAATCTTCTCTCAAGTCTAACCCTAACCATAAGCAAGGCATCGAAATCCATGGTGAGAAGTAAGAAGATGGGCACAATACCGAGAGGACATGATGGAGGATCCAACGGTGAGACCGGGGATGACCTCCGGTTGGACCGAGAGCAAGGGAGACCCTTCCTTCGATGGAGGTCACCCTCAAGGAGAGAGAGAAGACAAGAGATGTGTTTTTGTTCGTGGTGAAGAGTTGTGACCAAAAGAGTATGGAGGAGAAGGAAGATATAGAGAAAAAGTGGATCTAGATTCGGATACGGCTGGCGGTCTGACCGCGCGCCCCTAGCGATCGGACCGCCCACATCCAAAGAGAATTTTCCAGGGCCTCCTCCTCCCGGTCTGACTGAGACTCCTTCCTGGTCTGACTGTCACCGACGGTCTAACCACGCCCATCTGGCGGTTTGACCACGGGCTGCAATTCGACAGATTCAACACTGAGTTTTTCAGAAAATTTGCAGAGAGCTTCCAATCTTCTAACTAAATCACTTTTAACATGCGGAATTCTTTTGTTTCTTGATTCTTCCACTTTGATTACTGAGTATCCAATATAATGTACTCCTTGAATCACTTAAATGTCTCATGATCTCTTTCTTCATGAAAATCGACAAGCAACAAGAGATTTCAACTAAGAGTCAAAGATAAGAGAGAAAAATAAGAAGAGTATTCAACGTGGGAATGTGTGAGTAGAAATACACATTGTGGATCATTGCATATAAAAAATGCAAAATTCTATGTGCAGAGCTCATTAGATGCCAAAAGTAAATTTTTAGAGAAGAAAAAAAAATTGTCATTTCAAGCCCTTTTAGATGAAAGAGGAGAGTTTTATGGAAATAGATTAGTTAAAAAAACTTTTAAAATCAGATTGGTAATTTTGAACTCCTTTAAATGATTTTGCATATATTTGATCTTTTTAGAAAGGAATGCTTTGAAGAACATTATGGCATCAGTTTTGATTTATTCACTTAAGAGAGGAACCATTATATAAGAGATGATATAGGGCTCCCCTAAATGTGACATCCAAAAGAAAATTAAGTCAAATCAAGAGCAGATGAAAAGCGAAGAAAGAATCCATCAAGCAATGTTGGAAATATCAATAACGTTGAGTTCGCTTCTCAACTTGCAAAACCGAGTCTCATCAAGAGGTTTGGTGAAGATATCAGCCAATTGATCTTCCATCGACACACTTTCCATCACAATGTCTCCTTTGCTCACATGATCTTTTATAAAGTGATGGCGAATATCAATATACTTGGTTCTCTTGTGTTGGACATGATTTGTAGCAATCTTCACAACACTTTCATTGTCACATAAGAGGGATGCAATCAAATTTTACTCCATATCCAACAATATTTGCTTTATCCATAATAATTGTGCACAACTTCCGGCTGAAACATATTCGGCTTCCGCGGTAGAGAGAGCAACTGAATTTTGCTTCTTTGATGACCATGAAACCAATGATCTTCCAAGCAATTGACATGTGTCGGAGGTACCTTTTCTATCAATTTTGCATCCGGCATAATCTGAATCAGAAAATCCAATGAGAACAAATTAAGCACCTTTTGGATACCATAGGCCTAAATTTGGTGTTTGCTTCAAGTATCTCAATATTCTTTTAATAGCCATCATATGACACTCTTTTGGTGATGCTTGATATCTTGCATACATATAAACACTAAACATTATATCGGGCCTAGATGCGGTGAGATAGAGAAGACTTCCAATCATAGACCGAAATAACTTTAGATCAACCGATTTTCCTTCTTCATCAAGATCAAGATGTGCATTTTTTGCCATAGATGTCTTGATTGGTTTAGAATTTTTCATACCAAATTGTTTGAAAAGGTCATTCACATACTTGATTTGGCAAATAAAAGTCCCATCATTTGTTTGTTTCACTTGAAGACCAAGAAAGAAACTCAAGTCACCAATCATAGACATTTCAAATTCTTTGGACATCATATTTTCAAATTCCTCACAAAAATCTTGATTTGTTGATCCAAAGATAATGTCATCAACATATATTTAACAAATAAATAAATCATCTCCAATTTTCTTGGTAAATAAAGTGGTGTCCACCTTTCCAATTTTGAATCCCTTCGAAACGAGAAAATCCCTCAATCTTTCATACCAAGCACGTGGTGCTTGTTTAAGGCCATATAGTGCTTTGGAGAGCTTGTAAATATGATTTGGCTTGTTTGGATCTTCAAAACCGGGTGGTTGTTCCACAAATACTAGCTTATTTGTTTTTTCATTTAAGAAGACACTTTTTACATCTATTTGATATAATTTGATATTATGAGAAGTGGCAGATGCAAGTAAGATTCTTATTGCTTCAAATCTTGCCACGGGAGTAAATGTTTCATCAAAATCCAAGCTTTCAACTTGAGTGTAGCCTTGTGTCACAAGTCTTGCCTTGTTTCGCACAACCACACCGTTTTCATCTTGCTTGTTCTGAAATACCCATTTTGTCTCAATGACATTATGATCACTTGGTCTCTCTACTAATTCCCATACATCATTGCATGCAAAATTATTTAGTTCTTCATGCATAATATTTACCCAATCCGGATCTTTCAAAGCTTTATCTATTTGGTACGTTCTACATTTGAGACAAAAGAATAGTGTTCACAAAATGATGCAAGTCTTGATCTTGTTTGAACACCTTTGTTTATATCACCAACAATTTGATCAACTGGATGATCTTTTGTAATAGAATTATGACTCTTAGGTTGAACATTTATATCTTGAGGAGTGTTTGAGGAATCTTTATTTTTAGATTGGATTATAATATTTTCATCTTCATCCTTATTGATAGATTAACCATGATTATTTGAAGTAGGTGAAGAGGATGGTACTTGAAATATTGATATACTCTATCATCGTCTTCTTCATCCTTGAGTTTAGTATCACCAATGGTCATATTCTTTATAGCTTTTCTTAATCCCTCATCTCCTACATCATCTGCAGCTACAGTACCGTGAGCTGAGCTATAATCAGCTGCATAAGCTATACCAAAGGGGCCCTAATATATCCTCTGAGACGGGCAGACATGTCTAGCTGGTCTCTCCGCCTGAGAACGTTTGTATCTCCTATAACCATCAATGAATAAAGGGGGTGTTTGTTTTCATGAGGTGTTAAAGTTTAGCACCTAAAATTTAGACTAAAAAGTTTAGCACCTCTTGAGTTGCTAAAGTTTAGCCTCTTTTTTAGCCTCTTATGCTAAGCTTTAGCATAAACTTTAGCACATATATTTGTTTTATTTATACTAAATTTTAGTCTAAACTTTAGCTTTACCCCATTAGCACTTGAAAACGAACCCACAGAAGGGTGTAGCTAAAAAAAAAAAGCAACGTGCTCCTCCGCTTAATCCGGATAAAACTTCTTATCACCATCCTCCTAAAACCTCCTCACTCCTTGGTCATCCTGCCACTCCACAGGTTCCCGCATGGAGGCCGCCGCCCCCCCCGGTACCGCGGCATCCCACTCCCTCCTCCCCCTTCTCGCGTCACCTCCTCGTTTCCTCCACCTCCCTCTTCGCCCCTCCGGCCGCCGCCACGGCCACAGTGGGGATGGGGGCGGCCTCCCGCTCCGCCCGCCGCTCCGCCAGAGGCAGGAATCGGGCGACCGCACGCGACGCGCGCTGACCTGCTGTTGTTACATGTCGGGCGGCGGGATGGCGGGAGTTCTTGTGGGAGGAGGTCCGCTGGTTGCCGCCGCAGTGCTCCTGGCCGCCTTGCAGTTGTCGTGGCTGCGGTGGCGCTGCGACTCGCTGGAGGTGACCTGCTAGCAGATTTAACTCTGTGTTCCTTCTGTAGTCCTTGAATTCATAATCATGGTTTGGGTATACAATATTATCATGAACCTGCTAGTGGAATTTGACGCTGTGCAGTATTAGAAACTGACAATTAAATACAGAATGTAGAGAATGCACCCAAAGTTGTACAAAATGTTTGGCTAATCATGTGACCAAATATTATGAAGTCTGAATATTAGAATGCATGAATGTCTCATAAAACAATGAAAACAAGTGGAGGCGGTACCTTTTATATATTAACGAGAAAAATATCGTTTGTTGGGTTGCCGTTTCTATAGAAATGATTGCACTGAAAGCAAAACTGCTAAGAGAACACGTCTACCCCTGTACAATAACAAGAGTGCATTATGCATAGCTGGTACCCTGCACGTTTAGATTTTTGTGGCTCGCTAGTATTTTAATGGCAGCTTTTGGATGCTACAGCAAATAAGTAACCTTTTCAAGATTGTCCTGATTAAGGTTCTCAACTCAGAAAACACTTGTAAAAAACCTATTACCGTAACCGCTTTAGTATCTAGCTTAAAGTGTAACGTTGTTCATTCTTGAAATAAAAAAAATCTTCTTCATTGATTTGAACATGTGATACATGATTAAGTTACTCCCTCTGGATTTTAATTGTTGACGCCATTGACTTTTTTAGCTACGTTTGACCATTCGTCTTATTCAAATATAAAAAATTATAAAATTGTTTAAAACTTTCTTTAATGATATAATACAAATTGTAACAACAAATTTGATAATTTTTTTGAATAAGACGAATGATCAAACGTAACTAAAAAAGTCAACTGTGCCAACAATTTAATCCGGAGGGAGTACTAAGGTGTGCAAGGGATTGATGAGTCATGGTTTAACGAGTACAAAATCCAGTTTTCTTACATTAGCCATCTACATATTTGGCAGGTTTTACTTGAAGATGACAGAACAATCGTGAATAAGGCCCAGGGCACAACAGAAGCTGTGTATAACAGCAATTGTGGACCACAGACCACACATGATAATGGGGTTTCAGAGCCATATGTTTCTGGAAGAATGACTATTGATGAAATAGATTCCAAGGCTTTTAGTCTTTCATGTGTGAATTCTGTACATATGGAAACACAAGATTATTCTGGAGTTACTCCTTGGACATCACTAGATACATCAGTATATATTTCTAGACCAGAAAAAGTTAGTTGCTTGACTCCAACTGCAAAAACAAGTTCAATCAAAAAGGTCGTAGGTGTTCCTGCATTGCCACAGTCTGTGTTAGAAGGACAAGATAAAAGGAAGCATTTGTCCACTGGATTGGGCAGGGTGGTTGGACTCCCTCATCAATTTTTATCTCTTTCTGGACGGAAGGAAGTGATAAAAAATTGCCAAGGCCATATTGACAATCCAGTAAATAGTGAGGGTGCTAATTTATTTGAACACCATCAGAGGAATGAAGAGGAACATCTTGATTTGACAGATCTTTCGTCCTTCAAAAGAATAACAGAAAATCATAGCAATTTTGTCCCCCATGCTAGCAACAGCAGTTTGTTTGAACCAAGAAAATCATTTGAATTTAGAAACTCATATGCAGGGGTCTCTTATTTGCCAGCAGGTTTAAATTTGGAATTCATGTATTCTTCTTGGTACTTAGTCTGCTGAAATTATGTGTTTAGTTTTTCCATATCACTTTTGAGTGACCATCCCCTACCCCTGTCTCTAAATCTGAAGCATACTCTGTATTCAGGGAAGTTCTCTCCAGCTGCATGCTTAAAGGAGGGTCCTTTTAGTGAACAGAAGAAAACAGTGAAGGGCCATGAAAATGGAACAGCCATTGGCTCCAATATTTCGAAGGTACTAAGCAAGGAGAATCTAGATAACTTCACCCCAGCAAAGAGAGGTGGAGTGAAGGGAACAAAGGATACATTAGATTACTTGAGGATATATAATAGTTTCTTAATGGATGGAAGGTATAATATTTGACAAATATTCACTATGACATCTTTTCCTAGAACTCTTATTAAGTTTCATATGATATAAATTCAAACTATGCACCATTTGTATCAGTATTTCTTCTGGTTGAAACATCTATTTGATATTGTCAGATTGAAAGACTGTGTGGATTTGTTAAAAAGCATGGAGCAGGAGGGATTACTTGATATGAAAAAGGTAATTAGTTTTTTTTTCAATGATTTATATATGTTTTGGACAAAAAGTATATATTAGTCCCTCACCTGCAATTTTAACCAATTTCACATTGTATTTTAATATTTTAAAATTTTCTAATATTCATCCTTGAACTGTTGAAACTGGAGCAAAGAAGTCCCTAGACATGAATAATGCTATTATTGATGTGGCATGGGTTGCTGCCCACTGAGCCAAACCGCAGCACCTCATCAGGACACCAGAACATCAGGGCTTGAAGGGATGCTCATATTTAGAGACTTTATTTCATGTCAGCAGCATTGATTGGTTCCTTTAGGAAAGTTTCAGTTCTAGGGCCACAATGAGATTGACTGCTTTAGGTGAGAAAGGAAATAAGAACTCCAGATGATGGTTGGCTTACTAATTTGCTGTATATTCACACGATCCAACATCTAGAAGCTTCTGCAATGGCAGATTATTTGCAGTTGGGAACGGAGAGGATGGTAAAATAAATATGACGGAAAATGACTTCTGATGCCACTTACCACCATATTATTTTGGTGACATCAAGTGTGGAACACTGGCTCTTATGTGTGCTGTTAAAAAACTACAGCTTAAACTTGGGCAATTTGGGATTAAGGGGCTACTTCCTATGTTTTTTCTCCCTTAAAATATTTTCAAGGTACTGATTTGTTTTTATTTTAGATCCACCATGCCAGCTTTTTTAGTATGTGTAAGAAGAGAAGGGCTGTCTCGGAAGCTCTTTGCTTCTGCAGATTGATTAACAGCCCGAAAATCAGTACCTTCAATATGCTTCTATCTGTGTGTGCTCATTCACAGGATTTTGATGGTAACTGCTCGACCTTAAACTGTCAAGTCTATTGTCAGATATATGAAAACTATGAAAACTGGAGCAGACTATGAATAATGACCTAATGTTTTCCCTTCTCAGGAGCACTCCAAGTTATGGTGCTCCTAAAGGATGCTGGTCTAACACCTGATTGTAAGCTTTACACCACATTGATATCAACTTGTGCAAAGTGTGGAAAAGTTGATGCCATGTTTGAGGTAACTAAATCACAAATTCACATATCAGTGGATTTTGTTGAAAACTTGATATAATTTAGAATACAACATGTTATTGTATTTTTGGACTTTTTCAGGTCTTCCATGAGATGGTTAGTGCTGGTATAGAGCCTAATGTAAACACATACAGTGCACTGATTGATGGCTGTGCTAGAGCTGGACAGGTGGCCAAAGCATTCGGTGCATATGGGATCATGAGTGCAAAGGTTACATTGTTCCATCTGATGCATTATTCATTTTAGATGTTTCAACTTCTGGTACAAATGTTACCAAAGAAGTTGTCCAGTTTATAATTTTCTGTAAGGTTCTTCATAAGTGACTTACTGGCTCGTATTTGCCGTAGAAGGTGAAGCCGGATCGAGTTATCTTCAATGCTTTGATCAGTGCATGCGGTGAATCTGGAGCGGTGGCTCGGGCTTTTGATGTTTTATCAGAAATGACAGCAGAATCTTCAGAATCAAAAGGAACCGGGCCGATTCTCCCTGATCATATCACAGTTGGAGCACTTATGAAAACATGTATTCAGGCTGGTCAGGTATTTTTACAGATCAAAATTCATACTGGAAATGCAACATAGAAAACACAGTTGCTGTATCTTAAATTATATAGCACTAATCAGTTTTTATAGGCTCATCGAGCTCGTGAGGTGTACAAAATGCTTCATGAGTATGATATAAAGGGGACCCCAGAGGTTTACACAATTGCATTGAGAAGCTGTAGCTTGACTGGAGATTTCGGGTTTGCGCTGAAGATCTATGAAGACATGAACAAGATGGGAGTAAAACCTGATGAGGTCTCTTTTTCTTATTAGGAAGCTTAAGTATACCTAATATGCTCTTCTTTTGCACTTGCAGCTTGTTTGACTTGTCTAACCCATTCAACTACAGATGTTTTTAAGTGCTCTAGTTGATGTAGCTGGTCATGCCAGAAGGGCAGATGCCGCCTTTGAAATAATGAAAGATGCAAGAGCAAAGGATTTACATGTTGGAACCATGGCATACAGTTCGTTGATGGGTGCTTGCTGCAATGTAATTAATTTATAAATTATTGCAGGAAAAACATGTCTTGGATTTATTATGGATTATATGCTGCATGGTAGTCCTTAATTTTGTGTAGATAGTTCTGTTTCTGCATACATTGGTTTATTACAGAAGTTTCTTTTGCTCATCACTATTTGGTGCCACTGTTTCAGGCCAAGGATTGGAAAAAGGCACTGCAGCTATACAAGGAGATTAAGTCAATTAAATTGATCCCAACAGTTCCAATGATGAACGCTTTGATCACTTCGCTGTGTATGTCCACTTCTAGAAGGAAAAATATCATATTAAGTTCATTTTTCACCTACATATTTTCTGAATGAGAAAACTGCAGGAGATGTCCCTTTACATATTATAGTGTATCACATAGATCCCTAAATCTTATGCTAGTTAGGTCGATGCTTTAATGTGTAAACTCCAGTTAAATATGTTTGCAGTTTTACTAGCTTAAGTACTGATCTGATTATCCACTAAAGATATGAAGTTGACTTCACAATATCAGCTAGGGGAAAAGACTACAACATAGCTGATTCAATTTGCAAGAGTACGGTTCGAAGTGAAACTTAATTACTTGGTTCACAAGTTCTGAAACGTGAATAATATCTTAGCCCTTTATCCTTTTCATTTAAAAAAATGCCTTTCTTGAACATGCAAAGTACAAAGGTTTCATAATATTTGTCAGCCATGCGATAAAACTACAGGTGATGGTGATCAAGTATCGAAGGCTGTTGATGTCCTTAATGAGATGAATAGATTTGGACTCCATCCAAATGAGATAACATACTCCGTCTTATTTGTAGCTTGTGAAAGGTATAAGCCCATGCACTGCCAATTTCATATTATCTTACGTTATTTGTGTGATACTTATAGCTGACATGCAGAAACTGTGAAGCCCAACATGGTCTGGATCTATTTGAACAATTAAAACTTGATGGTATTGGTCTCAATCCCACCATCATCGGTTGTCTTACTGGTATGTTTCCTTTTGGTCATACTAGGAATCTTCATTTTATTTGTTCTCTCAACTCAAATATTTTACCATTTCATTACATCAAAAAGTGTTAGCAATACTTTTTTATTAATTCTTTTGATTTCGATATATAGTGATTATCCTCTCTGTAAATAATAAAATTTTTCTCCAGGTTTGTGCCTACAAATGTTTGACAATGATCTTTCACTTGGCAATATTATTGTCAAATTTAACTTAGGGAAACCACAAATTCACAACAAATGGTACGTTCCTTGCAGCCCTGCTGGACTATCTCATAGTCGCAAATATTAATGCTTGAACTGAATTTCATGTGACAAATTTTGCCATTTGTATTTCTACTTGAATCAGAGAAAAAAGCAATATTAATGCTTGAACTGAATTTCATGTGAGTGCTTACACATTACCTAGAAACTTGTTATTTTGAAGTGTGTTCTTTGTTCTGATTGTTCTGCATTGTTCATTTCTTCAGTGCAGTACATTTGTGTTGGATAACTTGGCATGTTCTGTTAGGGTCAGATATTAGAAATAAGTAGGTATTTACATGAAATAAATATTATGTTTACTGAACTTAACATAATGTGAATGTTACTGCTACAAGTACAATGTGCTAAAGACTATCTAGTAGCACCCATATAAAGACGAGGACATAGTACATGGAAGCATATTAGTTTAATATTCCACTGCAACATAGTGTATCATTTGAAAGGTATCATGGAAACATAGTAGTTTAATATTCCATGTTTTCCTGACGGACCTGACCTCAAAAGGGCGTGTTGAAGTACAATCGAATTGTCCATCTTTTCCCATCAGCTTAGGTTTTTTGGTGCTACTGGTTGGTAGATAGTGTTGTGGAAAATCCCTGAGCTAGGTGAGTCACCTGGACTTCACAACAGGGGAGGAACAAAGAATTTTGCACTGTTAGGAACTGATAGCTTTTCTGGTTTGTGTTACTCGAAAGATAAAGCCTAAAACAATCCGGTTAAGCCGGCTAAGCGGGATCGTGGACATTTCTACTATCACCATGACGCGCTCAGCATGCAGAGGGCATGTAGGAACTCTGACCTCAACTGCCGCATGACTAATTCCGCAGGCTATTATTTAGCTATCTGTTAAACGAAAAGACAGTAAAGGGAAAGGCTAAATTACTGAATAAACATAATAAGCTTGACCTGAAATAACAAATAGTAGCTTAACATCTAGCATATAAAAAAGTTTTGATGTCACACCTTCGTTGTTTAGGAGGAATGCACCGATAATATTTGACATGTGTCACGGAATATATCCTTGCTGTGGGTTCCAACATTTCATCTACTATTACCATCAATCTGATATTTATTCCAGCCTCTATCATTAACGGTCCAAGCACATAATAAAAACTAATTAACATGGTGCTAGATGAGGCATCATAAGTGGTGGTGTTTGTAGTTGTTAGTGATATGGTTGTAGTGCAGTGCATATTTGGCCCATAGAGGCCCATGTACAGGGATATATTTACCCACCCTTCTAGGGTTTGAAGGAATACAATGAACACTTTCTCTAACATGGTATAGAGCTAGGGGTTATTCCTCTCCTCCTCTCCCTCCCTCCCACCCAGCCGCCGTCGCCGCCATGGCCGGCCGCCGGCTACCTCCTCCCTCCTCTTCCTTCCCTCCCCTCCCTCCCTCGTACGGGGTCGTTCTCGCCGCCGTCGGCGCACCCGCAGCCGCCGCCGCTGATCCGGTCGCCGGTGGCGCCGATCTGGCCGGCGGCGGCTTGGATCCGGCCGCCGCCGCCGCGGATCTGGCCGCCGCCGCCGCGGGTCCTGCCGTGCTGCCGCCGGCTGCCGCGGCCCCGCCGCGCCGCCGCCGCTGTCGGCCTCGCTGCGCCGCCGCCGACCAGCGCCGCGAGCCGCACCTCGCCGCCGCCGTCCCGTGGGCCCGTCCTCGTCGCCACAGGCGGGCTGGCCCCCGTGCCCTACACTGGCCTGGGCATGCCACTGTCACTGCAGCCCGCGGCCGCCTTGACCCTGTTGTGGGCTGGCTAGTCCTCACCGACGGCGCAGGCCAGGGGGGGACAGAGGTGTTCATGACCCCGTATTAGTTGAACTAGGTTTTATTCAACAGCTCACGTTCTTCCGCATACTACAACCTCATCCAGCATCGAAATTAAACGTTTGGGTCCATCCGACAATCGGTTTAAAAAATCAACTTTTAGTCAACCTCAAACATTTACCTATATAAACTTATTTATTTTTCAAAATAACTGGGATATTACAGTTTTAATTGTTTTGTCAGTATCTTAGTTATGCAGCATAAGTCTCCTATGCTGTGGTGGAACTCTGGTTTTGGTAGGACTAGGGCCACTAACTGTTGCTCAAGATAGTTACTATAGGTGAACTATCAATATAAGAAAATAAACATCGCTATGCACACCACTGGGTCTTCCAACCCGGCGTACGACCAATGCTAACCAGCGAGCAACAGCTAAAAAAAAAACTCGATCTGCGGGGGGCAGCAGGTCGAGGAAACCCTCGGACCCCCTCTCCATCCTTTCACATGGAGCCGTTCACCTTGTGAGATCAGTTCGGCTTTTATCTTATACCTGTGTTTTGAGTGCGAGGAGGCGAGGGGATTTTTTTAACCCAGTCCAGAAATTCGTCCCCACTGGGGATTCGAACCCAGGACCTACGAGGTGCCGCTCAAGCACCTTGACCACTCAGTCAAGGCCCCTTTGGCGCGAGCAACAGCTAACACAAATCAAGAATTAACACTGGTCATATCAACGAGTCGGAAGACCACATCGTATGCACAACATTTCCCCAAGATAAGAAAATAAAGCAAGCCATCAACACTTTGAATGGATTTGATATCATATACACTTCTGATAGGTTCACCACCGCAGTAGAAATTTAAAGGGAGACAAAACTTAAAATAAAGCAACTAATTAGTGAAGATCTCATATTTTTGTTCCACCTATCTTGTCGTGTCTTCATCAAAATGATTTAAAATATCATCATTTACAATGCTTGCAAAAATATCTGGCTCAATAAGAATACAAATCAATCAATTAAGTGTCAATTAGATAGGATCAGTCTACTAAAGGATTTGGAGAGGTAAAGACAAATAAGATTAAAACCTGAATGGTCCTTGCTCCTTGCGATGTGGTTGCACTAGTACAGACTCCAAGACGGACAGACGGTCGCGCGGCCGAGAGAAAGAGCACGGCGCAACGCCGTTGCCGTGCTAGTGCTGGGGTCTCATCGCTGGCAGTGACACCGGCAGGTGGCAAGTTTTCAGCTCGGTCACGATCGTTTTGTCAATTGTACGCTTATGTGAGTACTACGACTCAACTATTGACGATCTGGCTGTGAGCTGTGTTAATTTGGACTAAGCTGCTGAAGTGTGTTTTTAATTTTTGGCCTTCAAAATAAGTAGGGATATTTGGGTCCTTTGACCCACGACTAGGGCTGTGGCCCCAATGGCCCTCAATGTAGTTGCGCTGGGCTACTAGTCCACACTCCAGTTGTTGCTAACATATTTTTAGGGGCCAGACTTCATTGTAATTCTTAAAAAACTTCTGGTAAAATGGATATTCCATATGTATTTGTCATTCATTTAATAACTCTCTTCTCAGCACCTTATATTTGCTAATCTTTTATAGGACTTCCACAGCAATTAGGGTCTACCGTGAAGCAATTTCTGCAGGGCTATTACCCTCAAGTGATGTTTTATCTCAAGTATTGGGATGTTTGAGGCTTCCTCACGACCGTTCGTTAAAAAATACTTTCATTGAAAACATGGGAATAAGTTGTGATATTCCACAGCATCCCAATGTAAATTCACTTTTTGAAGGATTTGGTGAATATGATATTCGTGCTTTTTCTATATTGGAGGTAGCGATGCACTCCTCAATTGAACAGCTGTTCCATCTATCCTGAAGGTACTGATCCTGCACGGGCTTTTATCACAGGAAGCTGCTTCGTTAGGAGCTGTTGAAAGTATTTCCATGAAAGATTCCAGGATTGTTCTTGATGCAAGAAAGTCAAGAATCTACACAGCTGAGGTAGTGTCCATAACCATCATCTGCTTTAATACGGTTTCATCTAAATATAACAAAATGTGACTTCATTATTGTGGCCTTGCTTCTGTACTTCAGATCATTTTTTGTAGTTACTCTAGTTCATGGTAACTACTTCTGTTATATAAACTTTAATATATGAGCCAATTTCTGAATGTTTAGGAATCATTTAACATTGCTGCATTTTCATCTCACTGGATCAAATTTCCCTGTTATTTCCTTTCCTTCTATTTATTGTGTTAAGCTAACTTGATGGTAAATATGCTTTATTTTTCATAGGTATCTCTTCTTACGACATTGAGGTCTTTGAAGCATCGACTTGCTGCAGGTCAGTCTTCAAGTACTCAGATAGATCGGATTATTTACTATCTGTGTGAAACAAGATGGGGTACGCTTGTACTGGATTGTTCTCTTCTCTCTCTCTCTCTCTTAGATCGGATTATTTACTATCTGTGTGAAACAAGATGGGGTACACTTGTACTATCTATCCCAAGTGTAGTTACTCCCACGTTCAAAAGTTCACCTTGAATTTGCGTTCGTACCCATTTATCATTTTGAGTATGTGCACATACTCAAAACATGATTTTGTAGAGTGATAACCATAAAATTTTTTGAAGTGTCTCTTAGTTATAAGCATATGAACATAAATACGATGAACATAAATCGTATTTACTACTATATAAAAGTGAGTATGTCCCCATACTTCATGTATCCCAACAAAAAAAAATGAGTATGTCCAATACCCTCTAGTATGACTACATACTTAATTTAGAAAGCTCAAGCATGAAGAGATACTCTTTAGATTGTGAGATACACATGTGGGAGTAGCTATTCCTAGGAGTAGCAAAAATGCTTCTACTCCCAGGTGTAGTTACACTCACGTTCAAAAACCCACCTTGGGTATGGATACATACCCATTTATCATTTTGAGTATGTATGCATACTCAAAATAAGATTTTTGAGAGTGATAACCATAAAAATTTCTGAAGTGTCTCTTAGTTTTAAGCATATGGACATATATCACATTTACTGCTATATAAAAGTGAGTATGTTCACATATTTGATGTTTTTCAAAAAAAAAAAAAATTTGAGTATGTCTACATACCCTCTTGTATGACCACATACTTATTTTACAAACGTCAAGTATGTAGAGATACTCTCTAGATTGTGAGATATACACGTGGGAGTAGCTACTCCTGGAAGTAAAAAAAGGCTTCCTAATTTTCATAGTTTTATGGTCACAGGTAAACTTTTATGGTTCCGAATGAAACTTTTATGATCACGGTGCAAAATAACTATGTAACACACTGTGCATTAAATAGCATATATAACGTTTGGATTTTGACCATCAGATTATTCTTAGAATGGTAATTGTTTTCCACTGCAAACTGAATTATTTACACCACAACCATAAAATGTTTCTGCAACCATAAATGTTGGAACTGTAACTATAAATTTTTTCAAGGTGTTGAATAACTATTTAACACCAGTATTGCTAAATAGGAGTTACATATATAGTTATAAATATAGATAGATACACAGCTGTCCTGCGTGTTGAAGAAAAAAAAAGAAGTTGCTAAAACAAAATAATACCATGGGTTATATTAAGTCCTGAAATTCAGTTAACAGATAAACTGTGAACAAGTAATTTTTTGCCATCTTGCAAACAAACAGGACAGCATTCCATTCGGTCATAAATATATGGTATCAAAATCTCGGTAATTTTAGTAATTAATTTTCTGAATCTTGGTCATATGGAAATAAAGTCAAAGATTTGTCGTGATATTATTTACAAATGAAATTTTAAATTTTTTTAGTTTCATTTCATAAAAGTAGTGGATAAAGTAACCATATAGGATAATACCTTCTGATTCCAAAACGTTAGTTTATTTGTAAATGGAGGGAGTAATCTTTAATACCCGGCCAAGCAGGTTCTAAATTATAGTGATTTGGCTTACTCCTGTTGAATCCAGTTCTTTCTAGTGGAGTATAGATCCTTAAAGGTTATTTTATTTCTCGGCAATACTAAAGTAACGAGACACTGTTATAGTATAAAATAAGTCTTAGCTATTCTGTTCTAACGATTATCTACCATGCAGGTGCAAGGTTACCAAATGTCAGAGTCTTATTACCTACAGAAAAGAAACAAGTTGACCTTGATGAAAGAGAGAAAACGCTTAAACTTGCTGGAAGGTAGAATTGCATTCACGGCCCAAATACTTGCGTTGTCTGTTACTCCCTCCGTTCAACATTATAAGACACTCTAGCCTTCTCAAGTTTTTTCAAATTATAAGACACCCTCGCTTCCCAATGCACTTTTATCTCTTCCCAATACATCTCTATCTCTATCTCTCCTCCTTGTTTTTTGTGTAGCATACCTTTTCACCCTTTCTTAATTCTCGTGTCCAGAGCCAAAATGTCTTATATTATTTTTTTTTCTCGAATACGCAGGAGAGCTGCATATCATTGTATTGATAGAGAGAAATGATCGGCCCCTTACAATACATCATCCCACTCCGGGCCGAGCCATGGGGGATGGATATTACATTTAGTTGTGACTAATAAACCAAAAAAGACTAAAGACCTGACCTCAGAACCTGAACCTAAAACTTAGTTTGGCTCAGAGACTAGACCTAAGGCAAGGCGGCGCAAGCCACCTGCCCCTGCCATACACCACAGATGGTGTTCATCATCAAAATTTTTAAGTAAGGTTCTAATGCGAGGCGTAGCACTGTTGAAGACACAATCATTGCGGTGTTTCCAGAGGACCCAAGCTCCCAAAATAATAACTGTGTTTAGTCCTTCCTTCCTTTCCTTTGGAACTCTCTTGATTGCCCGCCGCCACCAACTTACAAAGGATTCTTCATGGACCGTAGGGACCTTCTCCTGTAAGTTGAGTTTGGAGAATATGCATGACCAGAATTCTCTTGCAAGAACACATGAGGTTAGTAAATGCTGAACCGTTTCTTCTTCTTGATCACACAAGGGACAATGTTCCGGGTGTGGCAGTCCTCTTCTTGCCAACCTATCCGTTGTCCAACATCTATTGCGGATTGCGAGCCATAGAAAAATTTTGCATTTAGGTGGTGCCCAAGACTTCCACAACCGACGCCAAGGCGCAAAGGTAGTAGAACCATTGTAGAAAGCTCGGTAGGCCGACTTTGTGGAATACTGACCGGAAGCGTCAAGTTTCCAGACATGTATATCCTCTTCTTGAGAAAGCATGACCTCAGCAATATAGTCCCATAGCTGAAAGAACTCATATAAACCCACCAAAGAAAGGCCTCCCTGGATGTCATCAGCCCAGTTTTGATTCACCAAACCTTCCTCCACTGTTCTTGAAGATTGAATCTTGACCGGTACTTGTTCTACTACCCGTGGAGCAATATCGGATAGTGAGCTGCCCATGAGCCACTTATCAGCCCAAAAGAGGGTGTTGTTCCCGTTTCTCACATGTGATTCCAGTGCTATTTTGAACAGTGCAATGGCGTTTTGATGAACTTGTATGTCCAGCCCAGACCAAGCTCTGTCATGGTCGGTTTTTTGGAACCATAACCAACGGATTTGTAATGATCAACTCATGACTTCAAGATTCAGAATACCAAGACCTCCAAGATCAAGTGGTCGCTGAACCTTATCCCATGCGACCAAGCAAGCTCCTCCATTAGCATCTTCGCCCCCTGTCCACACAAATGATCTCCGAATCTTGTCAATGGCTTTTATGAACCATTTCGGCACCTTTACTGCAATTAGCACATGGATAGGGACAGTAGAGAGAACAAAGCGTGTCCAAGCTACTCGGCCAGCCATGTTCATGAGGGCAGCTTTCCACTTTGGTAGCCGATCACCAACCTTCTCAACCCAGGCTAGCAGGTCAGCTTTCTTGAGTTTCTTGTTTGACATTGGGAACCCCCAAGTATGTGCATGGGAAACTCGCCTGGGTGCATGGGAGTGTTGCAGCCAACTCATCTACATGATTTTGCCCACAACTGATGGGTATAACACAACTTTTGTGTAGATTTGTATAGAGACCAGAAGCTTCACCGAATTTGGCCAAGATTTCCATAGTGAGGGACATCTCCGGGACTGTGGGCTGGATGAAGAGTGCTACATCATCAGCATACAAGGAAATCCTATGAGTAGCTTGTCGATGTGCCAAAGGTTGCAGCAGCTCCAATTCGCTGGCCTTTAGGAATAGGCTATTCAAGACATCCATTACCAACAAGAATAACATCGGTGAGAGCGGATCTCCTTGGCAGAGTCCCCGTTGGTGCCGAATTGGCTCACCCGGTTCACCATTGACAAGGACTCGAGTGGAAGCCGTCTTGAGGAGATTAGAAATCAGATTGCACCATGAAGGACCAAATTTCAAATGCGAGAGAATTTCTAGAAGGAACGACTAAGAAACGGAATCGAAAGCCTTAGAAATATCCAGCTTAAGAAAGAGACTTGGCACCTTTTGACGATGAAGTTGTTTGATTGTTTGTTGGACCAGGATGAAGTTATCATGAATGCATCGCCCCCGGATAAATGCACTCTGATTTGTCGCCACTAGATTATTTAGGTAAGGTGCCAGCCGGTTTGCAAGGATTTTTGTGAGTAGCTTCGCAAAGCTATGAATGAGACTTATAGGGCGAAACTCTCCAGGTCGCAGCGCATCTGACTTCTTAGGAATGTGAGTTAGATATGCTGAATTGAGCAACCAAAGTTTCCGAGCGTCACCTTGTTGCAAAATCAGAAAATTGCTGCCATGAAGTCCGCTTTGATGAGTGGCCAGCATGCTTTATAGAACCGACCCGTGTATCCTTCAGGTCCTGGTGCTCTATCGGTCGGTAGACTCTTGATAGTTTCCCATACCTCATCTTCCGTGATAGGTTGATCCAATGTGGTAAGGTCTACCCCAGCCCGGTGAAAGAAATTGAGGTCGAGTGTTGCTGTTCTCGGCAATGCTGTACCCAACAGTCCATCAAAATATTCATACAACACTTATTGCTTGTCGACCTGGTTAGTAACCACTTGATCATCTTTCTCAAGCTTTGGGATAAAGTTTTTTTGCTTTCTAATGCCCGCGTGCCTATGAAACAGGGCCGTGTTAGCATCCCCATCTTTTAAGAATCTGATTCGAGAGCGAAGACGCGCAATGGTCCTTTCTAGAGAAGAGAGGATCAAGCAATGCTTTTTCAATTCGCCCCTCAACCAGTTCTCTTGCCATGTCAATTGCCTAGAATCTGCTGCGATCTCAAGTCTGTGCAATATCTCACGTGCTAGAGCGTGCTGCGTTTTGATGTGACCTGTCTGTTTTTGGCTCCATGATTGCAAAGCACGCGTGAGGCGTTTGAGTTTGAGAGAGATCCGCTCAAAAGCACAAGTGGCTGAGACTGGAGCATTCCAAGAATTCTCAACAGCCTCATGAAATCCCGGCAGCTTAGTCCAGAAGCTCTCGAAATGGAATCTTCTCAAGCTGTAATCCCCTTCTCTCAAGCCGAGCACAAGCGGGCAGTGGTCTGATATCTCCCTAGCTTGACTCTGCAGCATACAATCCGAAAATAGAGCTTCCCAATCTGCAGTGTAAAGGACTCTTATCTAACTTGACTAGAGTCGGTGCCTCCCGTTCGTTCGACCATGTGTATCGCCTCCCGAGAAGGGGGATTTCCTTGAGTTCATAGTCATTGACAAAGCGCCTAAATCTCCCCATTATGGCTCTGTTGAGGTTCTCATTGTTTTTGTCTTCGGCAGAATAAATCATATTGTAATCTCCAGCCACCATCCATGGTCCAGTACATTGGGATCGGACTTCCCGGAGTTCCTCCAGGAAGGCGGCCTTCTCCCCATCGTTACTAGGCCCATATACCCCTGTGAACCACCAAGGATCAGCCCCGTTGTCGGAAGTAAACTGGACTGAAACGGAATGAAAATGCACTCTCCAATGGGCAGCCGAGAAAATCCCATCTTTCCGTGCTGTGAGGATTCCACCACGGGTTCCTTGCGCGGGCAAGAAGACGAAGTGCATGGCGGCTACATCCCAGTTAGAGATATGCGAGAGCTTTGTTTCTTGAATGCACACTATGAGTGGGTGACAAGAATCGACAGCCTTTCGGAGATTATCGCGTCGGGCACGATCATTCAAGCCTCTTACATTCCAGATAAGAATACTTGCATTATCCATTTGCACAGAATTAAAAGACAAGACCGACGATTACACAGCTATCAAGCCGGTATCACCACCTCCACTTCTTGATTCAGCTGCTCGGCCGGAAGGATTTTACCAAGCAGCCTAGCCAACACTCTAACATGTTCAGCGCTGAGGGGCTTGCTGAAGAATTTTGTATACCTGTCCATAGTCTCCTGTGACACACCTCCATATTGCCATCCGAGAACCCCAGCTGTCGACACAATGTTTTTGCTGCGTTGTGGTTCACTTCTGGAGGTAATTTGGCAATCCTCCTGCTTCTTCTAGGTGCCCGAAATGTCGTAGCGACCTGTTTTTGGCGGTGGGTGGTTTAGGCGTTGGTAGCACCAACTGAACCGGCTTGGTCAGGGCGTTGATGAAATTCCTTGTTGGAGAGACCTGTGGTTCAGCTTGTGATGGTTCAGGATGTGGTGTCTCTCGGATTCAACGGGTGTACACAAAGCTGAAGCATCTGTCCGTCAGACCCTGGGTGATTACTTCGATTTGAGTTGCGCCCGGATCCTCCAGCAACACTTCTTTCACCGGACGCCAGTCATCAAGGCTGTGAGCCAATTGCGAAGAAGGGGCGCCCAGTGCTCCCATGTCCTGCCTTGCAGATGGGGATGAGGGTGTAGTCCTGTTCTCCGCCTTGTCCTTGTTCATGACCGCGGCTGCCTCGCTCGAGTCGAGCGGAGTCACAGGCGTCTCTGAAGTGCTCATGCTCGCGACTGCCACACTCGAGCCGGGCGGAGCCACGTGTCATCGCCTTGTCCGTGCCCGCGGCTGCAACGCTCAATCCGAGCGGAGCCACAGGCGCCGCCGCCTTGTCCATGCCCACGACTACCACGCTCGGGCCGAGTGGAGCCACAGGCGCTTCTTCCTCGTCCATGCACATGACTACCACGCTCGAGGCGAGCGAAGTCACAGGATTCTTCATTTTGTCTAGGTTGAGATTGGTTGCTGTCGCTGGCGGAGAGGTCGTAGTTTTCTCCAGGTCTACGTTATCCGCGGACGGAGTCGCAACTATGACCGGCTCTCCCACAGTGGCAGGGGGAGGCGTCACCGTTGCTACTGCCATGTCCGTAACCTTTTTCACGGTAGAGTTTGAGTTCTTCTCCACTCGGGTTGTCTCTGGGTCGGGCGAGTAGTGGGCCGGCCTAGCAGCCCACTCATGCATGAAGAGGGATAGATCACCCGCGGAAAAAGGTAACGGTTCATCACCACCAGCCCTTGGCGTGATGACTAGAGCCGCCAGGTCATCAATTATCTTCAATGCGGCTCGTGGAGACGAGGGGTTTACCTCATCGAGCTCCGGTAGCCTTAATTCTTCAGTAGCCTCCTCGGTTCCATTTCTTCTTTCATTGGCCGCGGGCCCACGCTCGAGGCGGGCGTGCACCGAGATCCGAGGTGGAGTGGGCCCACATCAGAATGATCATCTCCCGAAGTCAGAGATTTTGGTGACCTAGATCGCCGTCGGCACCGCCGCCCATCGCCATTGGGCTCCGGCGGCGGAGAGGGAGCGTCACCCGCCGTCTGGGGTCGCTTGGACCATTGTCACTTCAATCTTGATCGGGTACTCCAGCGCGCGCTTCACTGGAGGGTCTTCTTGCTGCGCCGGGGGCTCAACGATCACCAGTGACATGTCCGCTGGAATAAGCTCCGGCCGGGAGCACCAAGCCGTGAGGCGGAACGCAGAGTAGTCCCGTCGATGCACGGTGTCAGGATGGAGGCCGCGCACCCAACTCCATTCATTGAGCAAATGTTCAGCCGTCTCCAATTCCCATGCGTGGGCAGGGATACCGCGGAGCACCACCTTGACGTGGGAGGGTAGAGTAGTGCCAACGGCGTTCTTCAATCTTGACCATCGTCGAAAACAGAGCATGAACTGCTCCATGTGGAGGGGACGTCTGTCGATGTAGACTTGCAGGGCTGTCTCTTCGTCAGGTAGCACCAGGATGTAGTCGTCGGGGCTCAGGCGGTGAAACTCGAGTGAATCCACCGGGAGTTCATACCGGCGAGCGAGCTCAGCCGATAGAACGTCCACCGACATCTTCAACGAATCTCCAACCACTGAGACCGTGAGAGCCCTGGAGAGGTCAGCTTCCGTCTGCGCCATTTTCGCAGAATGATCGATCACCCGTCGCAGCTTCGAAACCGGGACGGGCTCAGCCACAGGTTCGTCGGTGTCGACGAAGTTCCTCGCCGCTTCATCATCTTCCGCTTGATCCTGATCGGGACCTGGTCCCCGGCGACGCTTGGCCCGTCGTCGTCGACGCCGGGGTCGGGGGTCCTGGACGGGCCCGTCCATCCTGCTCGAGCCTCCTGTCGGTACTTCTGCCGGCAAGGTTGTAGACATGGCTTGTGACGCGGCTCCTCCGCACTTTGGCCGCCACATGAGTTTGGCTTGGTGGGGTGCAGAGGCAGGGCGGCGCGTGGTGTAGTCGTAGGAGTGATGGCCCAAGACCTTGCAAGTGAAACACCTTGGCTTCTCATAGCGGGTGAACGCGCGGTGTGCTGGGGAGAAGCAATTAAAACATTTGCCTCTCAGATCTGGTGGAACCGAATGTCCAGCGTGCCTACGCAGGTCTCGAATCCGTGTCGTCCACCTCAGCCGACATCGACCTGGCAGGACGAGGACTGGACCAGGATCCTAGGAGGTGGCCGCTCCACCACCTGCGGCAGCGGTTTGGAGCTTCGGGGGCCTGTCAGGGCGACGTTGAGGTAGGTAGGTGTGGCACCGGAGCCGCCGGCGGAAGATGCCAGGTTACCATCTGACCACTGCTGCTCCTTTGAACGGCCCTTAGTGTGAGCCGCGCCAGAGCAAGACAAGGAGGGGGAGGAAACCGACGCACTGGGGAGAAGGGTGACAGCCGTCAGAGGGGGCTCGGCCGTAGGGGTGGCCGCCGGGCCATGGGTTGGCGCCGGCGTGGGGCTGGTGGAGGGCTCTGCGTCGGGAGGGGGAGGGGGAGGGGCAGGAGCCATACCTCTCACAGTAGTAAACTCTACAACACCTCATTCAGCGTTAGGGACAGGTTGCTATAGTCCAATGTCTTATATTATTGAACGGAGGAAGTAATCAATCTTGATTTACCAGTGTTCAAGTTGGTCTTTTTTTTGTTCTCTCAAATATGTAGGACAGTTCTGTATCATTGTAATACAAGAGAGGAAACGGCCCGGTGCAAAGAGATCCCCCTTACTGGTGTAGGGAGGATACTAGGATTACACTCAAAACCGATAAAACACGCAGGGATGAGACCTGACCACTAGGCTCTAACCTATCATTGGACCTAGAGCAGCAAGTTTTCGCGCTCCCTCAAGATTCCATAGGTGTTGTTCATCTTCAAAGGAACGAAGCAGGACACCTATGTTGGGGCATGGCCCATCACAGTTGATGCGCACTTCACTGATCTGAATGTTTGGTTTTTGCCTTTGTGACCAGCTACTCTAGTATAAGAAACCCAAAGTGAAAAATCAGAAGAGAAGGATCATTTTGTTGTTTCTGCTTAAATTTCTTTCAAGAATTGCCATTGCACATTTTTTAGCAATAACATGGGGATGATTTGGATTATGATGTGCAGGATTGGTCAAGCAGTTGGTGCCCTCTTGAGACGATTAGGTATTTCATACCAAGGCGAAGAGTCTCATGGGAGGATGAGGATCAATGGTCTCACCTTAAGAAGGTGGTTCAACCCAAAATTACAGAGCACATGCGCTACTGTAGCGCCAGCTGAGTTACTTCCACTGCCGTCACGGTTGGCAAAAGGGATAGCTGATCAGCAACGTGAAATCAGGAATCTTTCTCTCGAGTAGCACATAATCGTCTATCAGCTGATCTCATAAACCGGTCTGACAATTCATGATGATAAAAATATGCAGAGGAACAATACACAGTATATAAAATACGTGAAGAGTTTGTTGAAGGAACAGAGTCTCAAAACGATCATTGTTTATAGTATATATGAAATATGAAGAATTCGTATTTCTCCTAGGCAAGTTTCAGGCTCATTAGAGGATGAATGACTCCACGCTTCCATCGCACAAGCTTATAAAATGTTCATACTAATACGATTTAGACTTATTTGGATGGTCGAGGGTCATGCAAAGAAAAGAACTGATTTTCCAGCGAATCAAAAGGGCTTGGGTCAAATAATGTACTAACCTAACATTGTCTATCTGTTACACTTGGCTTTTAGACTACAAAAAAAATTTTGTTGCCTTTTTAGGCTTAATATGCCGAAACTGTTTTGCATCTGCCAACTATATTATTGTATGATACATGCAATTAGTCGGTGACAGCAGCTAATACCAATCAATTGGAGCGATCATTTGTTTACTATACTCTTGTTTCCACTTGTTGCTTGGCTTTTATTGTTCAAAATTTATACTAAGGCGCCAGTCAAAACGATCGGAAAAAGGCTCAATTATTTTTGCTTTTATATTTTCTCTCGAAAGTAAAATCAATAACGGTATTGTATTAACGGAAACGAATACGGTGCCAGTATTTTGTAAAGTTGTAAATGATATTATTGCAACTAAAACGGATGGTATCGATCAGGAATCGATATTAATAATCAGAAACATGAATCGTGAAGTACGGCACGCACTGATAAAACAGAGAAATTAAAGGTGTCATGCTTGCGTCTTGATGGCACAAGAACTATGATAAATTGGTTATAGCATATTGATTATTAAATAATTATATGTACATGTATGAGAAATTGCATTTGCAAAAATAGAAAGTAGATAAAATTTATGTTGAGAAATTTATGATTTGTTTGATTCTAAAAGAATCACTTGCCTTTCAGGGAGATTTGCTGTAATAAAATACTGAATACGGTAATTATCTATATTACTCTATGGTAATTTTCACGTAAAATGAAAATTTGCGGAAACTATCGGAAGGCTTTGAAATTGTTTTCATTACCACTTTCATGAATTACTACTATTTTTGCTTCCACTTCTTCATAATATCATTTTCGCGTGTTGCGGTCGATAATATACGAAAACGAGCATCAGTAAATCGATTATTACCACTTTTGCTTTTATTCCTATTGCCCAACATGGAACTGGCGGTGCATTATTTACTCTGCTTTTCCTGATTTTGGATAGTGGGCTGATTATCTGACTAAATTAGGACACATTGCCGCACATCCTAGTTTTCTGAATGTGGTAGGTGCTCACACTCTGACACCGTAGTGGTTTTTGTCACTAACCCCACAGTTACACGAGCCAAGTCGCTTTTGTAATACAGATAAGATAATATACCAAAGTTAATACAAAGCATGCCACAGAGCTGATGTACTCCCGGGGGCGGCCGAAATGCCGACAACACTCTCGCAGCGACGTGTAGGGATGAAATCGGATCGGATAATGTCTTTTTCAAATTCTAATCCTCAATTATTTTTATTTATCAGATTCAAAATGAAGCGGAAAATACGCGGATGCGGATACAACTATAATTTTTTTCAGATGTCGGAGATGGTACGGATTCAGACTAGAGGTGGATCGGAAGCAGAATTTTGTCGGATAATGCGCCTTATATATCTAACCATAAAAAGATATATGTTGATAGGTAATATATGTAAAAAACTTATAAACTTATGCAACTATAATATGATATAGTATAAAAATGTTATTAAAGCAATTAAACAAATAGCAAAGCATATTGTATAACTCAATCATTTTTAGTTGGTGGCACAAATATTACGTTTTTTTTTCTTATTATTAGCGGATAATCCTATTATGAGCTTCGGATAATCAACTTGTACTTATCGGATAATCCGTATCCATCAGATTTTATTAATATCATAACCTATCCTACATCCTTATGTCATCAGATTCGGATTATCCACATCCGCTAAAAAACCTCAAATGCTATCCCACATACTCAAAAATCGGTTTCGAATCGGATCCGAGTCGGAAATTATCCATACCGCTTTCAGCCCTAGTGACATGCAGGTAGCCGCTTGAGGCGGCGCTTGCATCCGTAATCACAATATTACTCACCTATTAATATATTTGATGAGTGATATGTGCGGTGTTAGTGAGTTTAGTTATAACTTATAATAATTAATTTGTCATATATTTATTGATGAGGACATCAACGACATGCGAATAATGACGACGGAAGATGGCGCGCCAAACCAAGCTGTCACACCTCCACCTCTCGTCGTCGCGCCTCCTCGAGTTACGGATCCATCTTCTAACGAGACGACGACGTACAAGGGCCCAATCACTAGAGCTCGATCCCAGGAATTGAAGACGGTTTTGATGCTAAGGAACGACGGCCCAGGATGATGTCGCCCGAAGGCCCACGTGGCCCAAGTCGCACGAGTCCCTCTCCACCGCGCGCCTCTCCACTTCAGCCGGCCCTAGATGCCTCGTCCTCCCCCTATATAGTCAAGGGCTGCGCCCCTTGTAATCTTCGAGTTTTGTTTTAAGTTTAGCTTAGCTATACATCCGTCTCTCGACGTGAATTCAGAACTCCACCTTCGTGCAATACATCAGATTGCTCGCCTCTAATTCTTGCTCATTCTTCGATTGCGCGTAAGAATTGATCCTCGTGATCAGGTTGATCTTGTTTACCGCAAGGTTAATATCCTCCAGAAGTTGGTTCAGCGATTGCATTGGCGCTTCGGCTTGCTCGTCGTAGTCGGATCGTGAGGGTCAACATCCACCAAATCGAAGTTATCTCCACTCGCCGAAAGATCGGGCACTCTACACCTATCAAGTGGTATCAGATTCCAGTGTTTCTCGGTGAGTTTTATCCAAGTCCACATAAACCGAAAATTACAAAAAAAAGTTTACCCCAGTACGGTTTTGAGCCTCGCACTTTCGTTCAATAATTTGCGTTGTTGAGTTTTTGTGCTTTCGCTTTTGATCGTTACTGGTACACTGTGTTTCATCGTTTTCTTCCTATCATCGTCGTATCCTTCCGCCGTGCCGCGTGTTTTCACCACCACAGTTTGCTTTCCGCCGCATCTGTTTACCCCGTCTCGCTTGCCAAGTTCTTCCGCTGCACTGTGAGTGCGGGTCAATCACTGCCTCGCCGATCGAGTCCTACTCGGTTACGTCGTGACCCACTCGCCTCGCTGATTGAGTCCTACTCGGTTACGTCGTGACCCACTCGCCTCGCTGATCGAGTCCTACTCGGTTACGTCGTGACCCGCTCGCCTCGCCCTGTGTTTGTTTCTGCTCAGTTTCATTTGTTTCTGCTCGGTTTCGTTTGTTCCTGCTCGCTGATCTTTTTATTACCGTTCTACCCCTGCCTCAAAAAAAAAGCGCTTGTGCTTAATTGCTTATTTGAGGTCTCATTGTTTATATTTTCAGCAAAAAGTATAAAAAAAAAGAAAAAAAAGAAAAAAAAAGAGAAAAAAGAGAAAAAAAGAAAAAAAAAGAGAAAAAAAAGAAAAAAAAGAGAAAAAAAAAGAGCGGCCGAGCAACACAGGCGACACGTTCTTGCTGTACTTTGTTTTGATCCTTCTTCCTTCCTCTTGCACTTGTACCGGCAGCAATCTTTTCGCGTTTAGCACCATTATTCAGCTTTGCAGTTATTGTTTGAATTGTGCTAACCCTTGGATTGAGTGCAGCCTCCTAGCCCCACAAATTTTCTACTACGAGCAGGTTTTTGTTTCACCACGCAATCGCTCCTCCAATCTTCCACCGGTTTTACCTGTGGTTGCAGTTCACGCTTGCGTGCTTGGTAAGGACGGGTAAGAATTTGATAACAGCTTTTTGATTGGGCTTTTCATCCACCACTCACCTCTCGTTGTAGGATCCCGCTTTTTGTATTGCTTGTGTTTCTATGGCAGAAAACAGCTCGAAGTCGGAGGAGCTCACCCTCCAGGATGTCCAGGCACAGGTTGATGGTCTACAAAACGACATGAAGACGATGCACGAGAGACTTGACTCTACGGTCACTTCGTCGAATGAGCGTTTTGATCAACTGGACCTCGCTGATACGGCTGCCCGCACCGCGCTCGCGACGATCATGACTCGTCTTGAGGCCATGTCGACGCAGCTTGGGACCATGACGACGCAGCTCACGGAGTTGCAACATGCACGTGACTACGGCGCCGACACCGAGCAGGACGATGACAATCGCCGTGGTCGTGCTCGTAGGGTACATGTTCCTATTAAGGATTCTTTTGCCAAAATAAAATTTCGTATTCCCACTTTTAATGGCAAATATGATCCGGGTGCTTATCTTGATTGGGAATTAGAGGTTGAACAAAAATTTGCATGCCATGAAATTCCTGCTAATTTACAAGTTAAGGCTGCTATTAGTGAATTTACTGAATTTGCTTTACTTTGGTGGCGTGAGTATAGACAAAAATATCCTGATAATATTCCAGCCACTTGGACGGCATTAAAAGCTGCTATGCGTCATCGTTTTGTGCCGTCATATTATGCTAGAGATTTGCTTAATCAAAAGCAGCGTTTTCAACAAGGTTCACTTTCCGTAGAGGATTATTATCAAGCTTTGCAAAAGGGTATGATTCGCTGTGGTTTAGTTGTACTGGATGATGCTGCTATGGCTCGCTTTAGGGGTGGGTTAAATCATGAAATTCAGAATATTCTTGATTATAAGCATTATGATGATATGACCACCTTATTTGAATATGCTTGTAAAGCTGAACGTGAAGTGCAGGATCGACAATCTTCGTCAAGACCTAACATTTTTGTAGGGTCCAAGACGCCTTCAGCTCCACGGTCGACACCTCCTTCCACGTCGCGCGACAACTCCTCGACCACGTCCAAGTCGAGTGCTCCATCCACGGCCAAATCTGCCTCGATCGTGCCGTCCTCCTCATCGTCTGGACGAGCTCGTGATATTCAGTGTCACCGTTGCCGAGGATTTGGTCATGTGAACGCGATTGTCCAAATAAACGAACTATGTTGATTCGTGACGACGGTGGGTATTCTTCTGCTAGTGATTCTGAGGATATTCAACAGACTATGCTTGCCACTAATCATGTAGATAATACGGAGCTTCATGTCGACTCTAGTGCCGCCGACAGGTATGCCACTCTTGTTGTGCAGCGTGTTCTTAGTACACAGGTCGTTCAGGATGAAAAGCATCAGCGCCACAACATTTTTCATATCAAAGGCGTTGTGCAAGAACGAGCGGTCCATATAATCATCGATGGTGGCAGTTGCAACAATTTGGCTAGTACGACCTTGGTGGAGCAGTTGTCATTGCCAACAAGGAAGCATCCACATCCTTATCACGTTCAATGGCTTAATGATGGCGGCAAAATAAAGGTAACGCGCTCGGTACGTGTTCCTTTCTCTGTTGGCGGCTATCCTGATTTTGTAGATTGTGATGTTGTTCCAATGGAAGCATGCTCTTTGTTGCTTGGCCGTCCTTGGCAATATGATGTTGATAGTGTTTATCATGGTCGCTCCAATTATTATTCCTTCATGTTTAAGGGTCAGAAAATTGTTATTCATCCTATGACACCTGAACAAGTTCTTAAAGATGATATTGCTCGAGCGACAAAAGCTACAAAATTGGTTACATCGCCTCCTGTTGCAGCTGTTCAACATGAGATCAAATTGAATAACCCTATCTTGCTTGCTACACGTGCTGATTTTGATGAATTACATGATGCTAATCTGCTTTGCTATGCGCTAGTTTGCTCTCGTATGCTTGTTTCACTAGATGAGGCGCCTATGTTGCATATTCCTCCTGCTGTTGCTAACCTTTTGCAGGACTATAAAGATGTTTTTCCCGCTGAATTGCCGCCGGGTCTTCCTCCTATTCGTGGTATAGAACATCAGATTAATTTAATTCCAGGCGCACAACTTCCTAATCGCGCCCCGTACCGCACAAATCCGAAGAGACGAAAGAAATTCAGCGTCAAGTGCAGGCATTGCTTGATAAAGGTTATATTCGTGAGTCTCTCAGCCCTTGTTCGGTTCCTGTTTTGCTTGTTCCTAAGAAAGATGATTCTTGGCGTATGTGTGTAGATTGTCGTGCAATTAACAATATTACAATTCGTTATCGATATCCTATACCACGCCTTGATGATATGCTTGATGAACTTAGTGGTGCCACAATTTTCTCTAAGGTTGATTTACGTAGTGGTTACCATCAAATAAGAATGAAATTAGGAGATGAATGGAAAACGGCTTTTAAAACTAAATTTGGCTTGTATGAATGGTTGGTTATGCCGTTTGGATTGTCTAATGCTCCTAGCACTTTTATGCGCTTAATGAATGAAGTTCTTCGGTCTTTCATTGGAATATTTGTTGTTGTCTATTTTGATGATATCCTTATATACAGCAAATCCATGAATGAGCATTTAGATTATTTGCGTGCTGTTTTTGATGCTTTGCGTGCTGCTCACTTGTTTGGGAACATGGAAAAATGCACTTTTTGCACGCAACGTGTTTTGTTTCTTGGATATGTTGTTACTCCACAGGGCATTGAGGTCGATAGCAGCAAGGTGGATGCCATTCAGAGTTGGCCCCAACCGACAACGGTCACACAGGTTCGCAGTTTTCTTGGTCTTGCAGGCTTCTATCGTTGTTTTGTGCGGGATTTCAGTTCTATTGCTGCACCATTACATGAGCTGACCAAGAAGGATGCGCCATTTGAGTGGGGCGCACCACAAGACGACGCATTCAACACTTTAAAGGAACGGTTAACTCATGCTCCTCTCTTACAATTGCCTAATTTTGATAAACTGTTTGAATTGGAATGTGATGCTAGTGGAATTGGTTTGGGTGCTGTTTTGTTGCAAGATCATAAACCCATTGCTTATTTTAGTGAGAAGTTAAGTGGTGCTGCTCTTAAATATTCCACTTATGATAAAGAACTTTATGCTTTAGTAAGAACTTTGCGAACATGGCAGCATTATTTATGGCCTCGCGAATTTATTATTCATTCTGATCATGAGGCTTTGAAACATATTAGAACCCAAACTAATCTGAATCGTCGTCATGCTAAATGGGTTGAATTTATTGAATCTTTTCCATACATCATTAAACATAAAAACGGGAAGGAAAATGTGATTGCCGATGCTTTGTCTCGTCGGTATATGATGCTGTCCCAATTAGACTTTAAAATCTTTGGTTTGCAAGCTTTGAAAGATCAATATGTGAATGATGCTGATTTTCATGATATTATGATGCATTGTAAGGATGGCAAACCTTGGGGCAAATTTCATATGCAGGATGGGTTCCTGTTTCGTGCTAACAAGCTGTGTATTCCAGCTAGCTCGGTTCGTCTTTTGTTGTTACAGGAGGCGCATGGAGGTGGTCTTATGGGTCACTTCGGAGTTTTCAAGACACATGAGGTGTTGGCCGACCATTTCTTTTGGCCACGGATGCGCCGTGATGTTGAGCGCCTTGTTGCACGCTGTACTACATGTCAAAAAGCTAAATCTCGTTTGGGTAATCATGGTTTGTATATGCCCTTGCCTGTTCCCTCTTCTCCTTGGCATGATATTTCGATGGATTTTGTTTTGGGATTGCCTCGCACTAAGAAGGGGAGGGACAATATTTTTGTGGTTGTTGATCGTTTCTCTAAAATGGCTCACTTTATACCTTGTCATAAAACTGATGATGCCTCAAATGTTGCTGAATTGTTCTTTAGAGAGATTGTTAGATTGCATGGAATTCCTAAAACAATTGTCTCTGATCGTGATGCTAAGTTTCTTAGTCATTTTTGGCGTTCTCTTTGGAATAAATTAGGAACTAAGCTGCTGTTTAGTACTACTTGTCATCCTCAAACTGATGGGCAAACTGAGGTAGTAAATAGAACTTTGTCTGCTATGCTTAGAGCTGTTTTAGATAAAAATTTGAGACGCTGGGAAGATTGTTTACCTCATGTTGAATTTGCTTATAATCGTGCTACACATTCTGCCACTAAGATGTGTCCTTTTGAGGTTGTTTATGGCTATGTTCCTAAGGCGCCTATTGATTTGTTTGCTATTGATGCTGAAGATGAACCACATCTTGATGCTCTTGCTCATATTGATCACATGAAACAATTGCATGAAGAAACACAACACAACATTGCTCTTGCTAATAAAAAGTATCAAGTTGCTGGTAGTAAAGGTAGAAAACATATTTCTTTTGAACCTGGTGATTTGGTTTGGTTGCACTTGCGTAAAGATAGATTTCCTACTTTGCGTCGTTCTAAACTGATGCCTCGTGCTGCTGGTCCTTTTAAAGTGCTAACCAAGATTAACGATAATGCTTATGTTCTTGACTTGCCCATGGAGTTTGGTGTTTCCACTAGTTTTAATGTTGCAGATTTGAAACCATACTTGGGTGAGGATGATGAGTTGCCGTCGAGGACGACTTCACTTCAAGAAGGGGAGGATGATGAGGACATCAACGACATACGAATAATGACGACGGAAGATGGCGCGCCAAACCAAGCTGTCACACCTCCACCTCTCGTCGTCGCGCCTCCTCGAGTTACGGATCCATCTTCTAACGAGACGACGACGTACAAGGGCCCAATCACTAGAGCTCGAGCCCAGGAATTGAAGACGGTTTTGATGCTAAGGAACGACGGCCCAGGATGATGTCGCCCGAAGGCCCACGTGGCCCAAGTCGCTCGAGTCCCTCTCCACCGCGCGCCTCTCCACTTCAGCCGGCCCTAGATGCCTCGTCCTCCCCCTATATAGTCAAGGGCTGCGCCCCTTGTAATCTTCGAGTTTTGTTTTAAGTTTAGCTTAGCTATACATCCGTCTCTCGACGTGAATTCAGAACTCCACCTTCGTGCAATACATCAGATTGCTCGCCTCTAATTCTTGCTCGTTCTTCGATTGCGCGTAAGAATTGATCCTCGTGATCAGGTTGATCTTGTTTACCGCAAGGTTAATATCCTCCGGAAGTTGGTTCAGCGATTGCATTGGCGCTTCGGCTTGCTCGTCGTAGTCGGATCGTGAGGGTCAACATCCACCAAATCGAAGTTATCTCCACTCGCCGAAAGATCGGGCACTCTACACCTATCGTTTATGCAAGTATTAAAACAATACACAACTACAAAATGAACATTCTTTTAGATAATGGAATTAAACTTGTTCCGGCCTTCATCCCGTTAGGAGCTATAGCCAACTATTACATTATTGTCTATGATAGACACAACATCACCACATCAATGACACACCAAGTATACAAAGTATGAAACACCAACAAAAGTTTGGAAGGTTATTATTAGACAGCAATCCTATTGCTAAATCTCTATCCATGGTTGGAGAAAACTTGCATGATCATCGTCTCCAGAGACCGGCATGCATCCTTTAACATGGTAGTGTCCTCCTCAGATGTTTGGAACACCGTCCATGCGCAAAACCAGTATGTTCCCCTGTAGAGTACCTGCATATAAGTTTTCATAGGTGATTTATCAAAAACAATATTATTTCTACTAAGCCATATGGACCAACAAAGAGCGGAAGCCCCAACTAAAAGGAAATTCTTTGTTTTAGATCCTAATCCGAGTAACCAATCATGAAACATATGATTAACACCGGTAGGAATCTTTGAAGACCGAGAAGGCGACCCGAGGGGGGGGGTGTTGAATGGGAGCCAATTAGAATTCTTTACAAGAACTTGGCCTGTATCCCAATTACTACCCAACCCAACCTCTAACCGAGTTACCAAGATTACACACACCAACTTGTGATGTGCTAACCGTAGGAATGACTCAAACCAAAAGCACACATAGCGGAAGCTCAAGAGGGACAAAACCAGAAATAAGGAAGATCCGAGAAATCACAAAACTAAGCTTGACGGAAGTTCCGTGGTACCCAATCGAAGTTTCGAAGTCCCCGGCAAAGGTTCTAACACTCACAGAAGTTCTGGGCGATGGAAGTTCTATCACTCACGGAAGTTCCGTGGTCCTTGATGGAAGTTCCGTCATGGTGACGGAAGTTCTATCTAGTGACGGAAGTTCTATCCTGGACAGAACAACAACTCTGTTTCGAAAAGAAAATTGCCAAAAACCTATCAAACGAACTCCAAAATCACGAAATTTGGACCAGATCATCCACAAGACATCGCGACTCTACTCTAAAAAGATTCACTCAAATAGCTCAAGGAATAATCATAAATTTCAGATCTCGTGCCAAGAACACCAAAAAAGGGACACTTGAGAAACCATTGAAATCTAAGGTGCTAGAGCTCTTGATTCGGTCAAGGACCCATATGGGATTGTTCTAGCTCATCATAGCACCAAGATCCTCAAGAAATCCGACCCAAAAACTCACCCAAAAATGATATCAAAAATTCCCACGAAAATAGCTTTGAAAATAGAGAAAAAGAGAAATTCGGGATTTAGGGAGAGAGGAAGAACTTGAGCACGAATTTGAATCTCATATCATTGATTCATCAAGTCAAGATACATGAATACATGACTAGGAAACCACACTCTTCCTCCCACTATTTGGAATTGAAAGAGATGTCTGTCATACACCCACTCCTCTCCTTTATTACATAAAGACCTGTCCTAGCACTTTGAATGAAGACCTAAGGCAAGGCTAAGGGAAAGAGAGGCACCTCTTCCACCAGCCCTACCTCTCCTTATATAGACCTAGGGGTTATCTTAACGGCCATCCTACTCCTCACCTACAATACACTACCACCTACCACCAGGGGCATAACCGACCATCTTTTTCTTCGTCGCCCGAACGCCATCGAGCCCTACATGACTTTGCTTCGCCTCGACGCAAGCTCCGCGATGGTGCCACGTGCACCTCCAATCACCGCCACCGGTTTTGCGGCCCAAACCGGGAAACCGCCTTGCACGCTTCTCAAAGCGTGACTTCTTGATCTTGACGCGTGTCAACTTGTCCCGTGATCCTCCTTGTTGGCAAGTCTCTCCCGCCTCTGGTCTATTGGAAGCCTCTACTTGCACTGACGCTCGATCACCTTTGACTTGGTCCAACCCACCGTCTTGATCACCACCCACGGTATTGAGGCTCAACCGCGAAACCGTCCGTGCTCCTTGCCTCTCCACGTGTACGGTATGGATCACCCTTGACTTCACCCAGCCTCCCGATCGTCCGGCCCCAAGTCTCCTACTTGCGCCCGATCGACTCGTCATTGATCGCCAAGTCAACTCCAGTGACCTACATATCATGAGATAAGCAAACACATTTCCCATCTCCTGCAAACTCTCCAACATCCTCACCAACTCCAGTTAGTCAAAACCATGACATGCACAAACTCATGCAATCCCCAGATTCCTGTATTTCAACTCAAACACTAAATCATCCAATGTCAATTACTCATCACGTATTGCAAACCATGGCATATCTCAACATGGTTTCTCAATCTCCCCCTTGATGAGTACATTGACAACATCAAATACACAAAGGTTAGAGATTTGAAATGCGAAAATGAATGAGCACATTGAAAGTACATCTAGGCCTCCTACTGGGTTTTGGTGTTTGAATGACAAAATGATTAAAGAGCTAATGCATTTGTTGAGTAGTAACAGGAAATGTGATGATACTAATGAGAATTTGTGTATCCATACATGGTTGTTTATGGATATTCTAAGTGCACATGATATATGCCATATGACAAAGATTGTAATGAATGAGAAGAAATATATCGCTATGTGGATATTCTTTATTACAAATCAAGTGACATATATGACTAAGCAATTGTTGATGATCAAGCAATTTGACATGAAACAAAAGAAGCTAGTTGATGTGTCAAGCATATTTTCACTATGGTCATTGATATTGACCTTATTGTTTGCTACACTCAAAAGGAATCAAACACATCTAAACAAAATATTAATCGAGTGCTCATGGATGATACATGGAGATGTGTGAATCATGATGGTAAGTTGATGAAGGGTTGGTAAGGACTTGGCTGCGATGGACCATACTTTGGAGAAGGGCAAGCATGAGGCTTGGCGCCGAAGGACCTTTGTGATGGAGAAGAGCAAGTGGATGCTTGAATCTGACGAATCAAAGATGCCATGAAGACTCACATGTTTCTAAGTGTCAATTATTTATGAATCAAGAAGAAAGGTGAGATGGATGAAAAGTGGAGTTTTGACCATATGAAGTAATCTTCCATAGTCATCAGCTCACTTGTAGCAGCAGTATAGAAGATGGCAAGATGAGGACTACTACACTCAGATTCATTGCTCTAGCACCAGTAGTAGAGGACATATGGGAGATTCGGATCCATTCATTGCTGGATATGTAGGACTTACTAATCAGCAGCAGTTTGGGCCACCTCCAAATTTCTCACAACCTCCACCATCTCCTCCCCTAGAATAGCCAAGGCGCTGCGGTATTGAAGACCTCGCTACTAATATCTTTGGAGAGTCATTCACCGGATCTCATTGGTCGCATCCGGATGACCTCACTCCCGGCGATGGTGGGAACCTCTAGAGCAGTGACATATTACTCCTTCGGATTTCTTTTCTTCCTTTTTGATGATTGTTGACAAAGGGGGAGAAGAAAAGGATTAAAGCTTCAAGTTTCATCTAAGAATGTCCAAGGAGTAGAGAGATAGATCAGTTCTTTTGGTTCTTGGAGTGGATTTTCAGTTTTCGATCTGTCCAACCGGTCAGACCGGTATGCTATATCGGTCATACCGGTGTGAACTAATTTCTAAACCACTTGGTCTGTAATAATCTTTGTTTAATCGTGTGAACTTGAAAACCATTGTAATGTGTGTGCTTATGAACCCTTATTTATCTAAGTGATATTATGTTAGTGTGATATGAATTGTTGTATGCTGACCTGTTCTTTGCTGAAAAATTCAGCAACACTGCTCAGACCGGTATGCCACACCGGCCAGACCGGTGTGAGTTTGGTTTTTGCTGTTTTTCTTTTTTTGTTGTGTGCTTTGTCATATGCATCACATATTATCACTTCACATCTGTTTTGCACCCCACGGATGCAGAGATATAGCGGGAGCTCCATGTTTTTTAATTGAATATGTGCTTTTGGTATTTTAAGGCCAAATCAGAAATTTCAATCTCATGCACATATTTAGGGGGAGCTTGAAGTATATCCCTGCATTCAAACCAGTTTTGATTTAATTGTGAAGCTTTAATCGGGTTGTCATCAATCACCAAAAAGGGGGAGATTGAAAGTACATCTAGGCCTCCAAGTGGGTTTTGGTGTTTGAATGACAAAACGATTAAACAGCTAATGCATTTGTTGAGTTGTAAGAGAAAATGTGATGATACTAATGAGAATTTGTGTATCCCTACATGGTTGTATATGGATATTCTAAGTGCACATGGTATATGCCATATGACAAAGATTGTAATGAATGAGAAGAAATATGTCGCTATGTGGATATTCTCTATTACAAATCAAGTGACATATATGACTAAGCAATTGTTGATGATCAAGCAATTTGAAAAGAAACAAAAGAAGCTAGTTGATGTGTCAAGCATATTTTCACTATGGTTATTGATATTGACCTTATTGTTTGCTACACATCGAAAGGAATCAAACACATCTAAACAAAATATTAATCGAGTGCTCATGGATGATACAAGGAGATGTGTGAATCACGATGGTAAGTTGATGAAGGGTTGGCAAGAATTTGGCTGCGATGGACCATACTTTGGAGAAGGGCAAGCATGAGGCTTGGCGCCGAAGGACCTTTGTGATGGAGAAGAGCAAGTGGATGCTTGAATCCGATGAATCAAAGATGCCATGAAGACTCACATGTTTCTAAGTGTCAATCATTTATGAATCAAGAAGAAAGGTGACATGGATGAAAATTGGAGTTTTGACCATATGAAGTAATGTTCCATAATCATCAGCTCAAGGTGAATATGCTCAAGTGCTGAAAATACTAATCGCCCTCATGAAGAGAAATATGAAGAATATCGGCAAATGGAATTGTCTCAAGCTCAAGCAATGTGTTTAGTGTCATTTATTTGTTTCTTGAGTATAGGTTGCCATTCTAAAAAGAGGGATACAACATGTGTTAATGACAATGTCAAAAGTGCTCAAAACCTAGAAAGAAGCCTTTTAAGAGACCTAAAACCCAGCCCTGAGTGTGCAGTAGTGCTTCAACCGGTCAGACCGGCTGGTCCAACTGGTCAGACCGGTTTGAATAGAGTTTTTTTTTGGGTCCAGTTTTGGGTTAGTGAGTGTTTGGCCTAGAAATTTATTTGGGTAATTAGTTTGAGTTGTTTAGCATTTTTTGGGTCCAGTTTGGGGTTAGTGAGTGTTTGGCCTAGAAATTTATTTGGGTAATTAGTTTGAGTTGTTTAGCAGCCTAGTGGGTAGCTTGTGGAGCCTTTTTGACTAGTTTGGTTGGGTGGCTTGTTTCCAACCGGTCAGACCTGTGTGTCATACCGGTGAGACCGGTGTGATTCTGACAGTCCCAACGACTAGTTTCTGGAATTGTGTTTAAATACCCCTCCACCACTCCCTTCGGCTGCTGTTGGTTCCTGCCCGACTGAAAATCATTCCAATGGCCATTTGAGCTCTCCCCAACCTCTCTTTGTGAGATTTCATTGATTCTAGCAAAAATCCTTGAGTTGGGTTGAGAGATTTGAGTATGTGAGTACAAGTGAGCAAATCCTAAGCCTTGAGCACTTTGGGCTATCGTCAAGCAACTCGTGAAGCATTTGTTACTCTTGGAGGTGAAGCCTCCTAGACGGCTAGGCGTCGCCCTAGAGCTCCCAAGCTTGTGGTGAGCCTTGGGACAGTTTGTGAGGGTTGTGATCTTGCCTCCGCAAGGAAAAAGATCAAACTAGTGGATCGGGGAAAGCGGTTGAAAGAGTTGGCCTTGTGAGCAGCTCAAGCTTCCTCAACGGAGACGTAGGGATCATAGTGGTGTGGTTCTGAACTTCGGTAAACAAATCATCGTGTCTCCACTTCGGCTTGCCTTCTTAGTTGTTTTCTAGTTCATATTTGTGCTTCCGCTTCAATCTACTTGGTAGTGCCTTTTGTGTGCAGGTACTAAGTGTATGTGCTAAACAAAATCTCCTGGAACACTACTTCAAGTCTTGGTTGAGCTAGGATTCAAATTTGGGGTTTGATCTGTTTCTATCAGTGCACACCGGTCAGACCGGTTGAGCATACCGGTCAGACCGGTTTAGTACTAATCTGTGCAAAATAGTTTTGTAAATTTTAGGATTCGCCTATTCAGCTCCCTGTAGGCGACATCAAGGTCCTTTCACACATCCAAATGGCTAAAACCCAAAGAAAAGATGAAAAGTGGCCATCTAGCATAAGCAGGATCACAAAACCAAGAGTTGACAAAGAAAGTTACTCAAGAACGCTCAAGGGCATGATATGCTCCCCCTCAACTTGTGGTAGGTCTCATGTAATGCAAAATGGATCATTTTAAGTTTCTTAACATTATTTGTGCATGACCTAGTATTTTCTTCCCCTTTGGCAATGAACTCATCAAAGAAGCAAAAGAACAAGCAAAAATGCATGAAAATACAAGCCTAAGGAGCTTCAACAATTATGCAAACAAGCATTTAACTTTGCTAATCATAACCATAGAGCCATGAAGTGTAAAAGCAATAGCTCACAATCATACAAAGGCCAAAAATAGATATCAAGGCATAAACACCAAGAGCTATACAAGCTAAGCAAAAAGATTGACTAGCTTAGATAGAATAAAATTTGCTCATCATGAGAAAAGCTGCCACCACATGTATAAGTACTCCCATGCAAGGCAAAACAAGCATCAAGTGAATCAAAAGAAACTAGCCAGTCTCAATCTCAACCATGGCAACAAGCAGTCGCAGAAAATAAGCTCTACAAACACTCACATATGCAACAGAGACTCATAAGGAAAGAGAAAAGCATTATTCTTATGTGATCCTCTTGTATCTTCTAATCCATGCGAAGGGTCGCACGACTGGGTACGACAAACACCCCGAGGCTTCAAAGTACAATGTTTGGATTTAGCATTTTTTTATGTTACTTCTAATCCATGTGGAGGGTCGCACGACTAGGTATGGCAAACTCCCCGAGGCTTTGAAGCACAATCAATTTATTTTGCAGATTAAAAGCCTAAGGATGAGCATGCCTTTGTGGCAAAAGGAACAAACACTCTCACAATGTTCCCTCATGAGCTAAACATTTGCAAAGCCACATTTCGCAAACACAAGGTGCCAAAGCCAAGATATCCTCTAGACTAGCCTCAATGCAAGTTTTGACAAGGATAAAAGCAATTATTCACATGGTGAGCAAGTTTTGGCAAGATTAGTTCATAAGGTTCACAAAAAGCCAAGTTCACCTTTAAGATTAGCAAGGTTCTCAAATGAGTCTATAACAGGCCATCTAGAAAATCTAAGCATGAGAGATTGCTATCACATCCACACAACTTATCTCAAGCTCAATCATAGCAATGAGAAATGCAAGAAAGCATAAGGATCAAAGCTCATCTACCAATGCATATATTACATTTGAGATGCAATGCAAAAAGGTAAGATACATATATACAAGAGAACACCAACCCCCCCTCAAATGATGCCATAAGGATGGAAAACACCAAGCTCCCCCCGAAGAAAAGCAAATCTCAAAGCATCTAGGGGGTTGGTGAGAATATCAGCCAATTGTTGTGTAGTGTCAATGTATTTGAGCTCAACATCACCCTTCTCAACATTATCTCTCAAGAAGTGGAATCTTACATTTATGTGTTTGACCTTACCATGTTGAGTTGGGTTTTTGGCTAAGCATATGGCACTGGAGTTATCACACATGAGTGAAACACCCGTAAAGTTAACCCATAGTCTCTCATGGTGGATACTATCCATAGGATTTGTGAGCAGCAGCTAGCTGCAGCAACATACTCAGCCTCTGTGGTGGATTGGGCTACACTCGACTGCTTATGAGAAGACCAACAGATTAAAGAAGTACCCAAGAAATGGCAAGTACCAGAAGTGCTCTTCTTATCAATTCTACACCCAGCAAAGTCCGCATCTGAATACCCAATGAGATCAAGAGATGAAGATGTAGAGTACCAAAGACCGAGCTCAGGGTGTATTTGAGATACCTGAAGATGCGCTTGACAGCCTTGTGATGAGTCACCCTTGCGGAAGCTTAAAAGCAAGCACAAAGACACACTGCAAAGTGTATGTCGGGTCTTGTCGCCGTCAGGTACAAGAGGGAGCCGATCATGCTCTGTTGACGGCTGTTAAGTACCATCTTCAACCGTCAACTATACTCAAATAAAGGAGAATTTGGCATTTCATACACGCATGCTTTATCACAATAATATAGTTCCACTTGTACTTGGAGAACTTTGTGCATGCAGGAGGAAATGTGAAGGAAACACCTCAAAAGGCAAGAAAACACACTTTCGACCAATCAGAGAGTGCCACATGGACGTCACACGGATTGAAGGGCCCATTTTCAGCACTTAACCGACGTAACTCCCTGCAATACCGCGCAAACCAACGTCAGGGCCCACAGGACAGTCACCTGGAGAAAGCACAGGCCAGGAGGGGCCACCCCCAGGTCGGCCGACCCAGCCGGGCGCCCTCTCCGCCTGGGCTTCCACGTGTTGGCTCCTCCGCGACTCCTGATGACGGTTTGAGATGCCTTCCGTGGCGGTTACGCTCCCTTGCCGACCTATTGAGGCTATAAATAGGAGGGTGTGCCTTCACACTCAAAACACACCACAAGAAGCATTTCTCTCTTGCTAGTAGTAGTTCTTGGAGTTTTAGTGGAGTTAGGCTGAGTCTAGAGCTCTCTAGTCCCAAGTCTTCACTTGGAATTGGTATGGCTCTTGTATCTTTTCCCTTTTGTAAGACTTTGCTCTTATCAATATATATATTTTTTCTATATAGTTGTGCTTGGGTCATGAGTTTCTTGTTTGATATTGTGATCCATATATGTGATAGTATAGTCTACTTGTGTGATAGTAGTTTATATTTATTATACTACTATTGTCATGCTAGTTATATACCGTCACTATAGTCTAGTTTATATGTTATAGTCTCTATGCTTAGTTTTAGCTGATAAAGTATAGCATGGGTTTGGTGATCGTATTCGTACGGTAGCTCTGCCTCGTTAATAGTAATCGCGGAGGGGCAGAGTGCTCTTTGGTCATGCAAGTATGGTACTTGGGTGACTTATTTGCATCAATTATTCGTTAGTCTACTGGTTCGTTGAGGTAGGCGGCAGGTGGTGACAGCCCTGTCCGTCCTTTGAAATCCTCCCCGCTAGGCTAGTGCGTAGGCTCTTGGCGGAAGTCGCCTGTGGATGCAGGGGTAAGTCCGTGCCTGAAGTGCTATACTATTGACTGCTGAACCTGAGTGTGGGTATGTATGTATTCTACTTAGGCTATGCAACTGTATAGGAATGTATAGTAGGAGTAGCTTAGCCTAGTCTTTCCTCCACTAGACTTTATTTATTTAGTAGGAATCTTCTGTGTGTGTCACACTACCCAGTTATTATCATGTACCCGCCTGTCTTGGTTAGATATCCTTGCTAATTGTTAACATGATCTTATATGTTAGTAACGCTTCTTGATCATAACCTTCCTTTGGGATAAACAAATACGATACCCTGAATACTTCCGGGTGAAATGCTACAGCGGTATTCTCCGTGCGCTTGCGGATTTTACCTACTTGACTCTGGGACATATTAGTGAACCGTTTCTGGCCCCGTGCCGGGAATGATTTATTAATATGGCTTAGCAAAAGTCAACAAGCATTTCTGGCGCCGTTGCCGGGGAAGGCGTATGATCAAGAAAAATTACTAATGTATATAGTAGTGTTGCAATTATTAAGGCTATCTCCTAAGCAGGTTAACCTTGCTTTGTTTTCTGCATTTTGTATGAAAACAGGGTAGTGTATGACTGGTTTCGACTTGCCGACAAACTTCACTGAAGATCCTGAGTCACTCCTGAGAAGGACACGAGCTAGGCTCACCCCTCCTCGTAAGAAGACTCGGCCAATCGAACCTGTCATTCCCGCACCATCAAGCTCTGAGCAAATGGCCGACAAGACCCTCCGCGAGTTCTCCGCTCCCTCCGCTGCCAACATCCCTACGGGACCAACTGGCAATGTGGGAGATGCGAACTTCGAGATCAAGACCGGTCTCATCACCATGGTGCAGGCTAGCCCATTCTGTGGGAAAGCCAATGAGGACGCTAGTGCTCATCTCCAGCAATTCCCGGAGATTTGCAACACGTTCAAAATGAAGGACGTCACCCCCGACGCTGTTCGCCTTCGACTGTTCCCGTTCTCTCTCCTTGGGAGAGCGAGACAGTGGTTCTACGCAAACCCTGAAGCTGTGAACACTTGGGAGAAGTGTTCAGCTGCGTTCCTTGCAAAGTTCTTCCCGCTGGGCAAGACCAATGCCCTCCGCGGAAGGATCTCAAGCTTCCAGCAGGAGTCGAAGGAGTCAATTCCTGAGGCATGGGAGAGGCTCCAGGAGTACATCCTGGCATGTCCCCACCACGGGATGGATGATTGGCTGATCATCCAGAACTTCTACAACGGGCTTACTCCGTCGGCCCGCGACCACCTCGACGCTGCTGCTGGTGGAGCCTTCTTCTCGCTCACTGTAAGCAAGGCAAAAGCTTTGATCGAGAAGATGGTGTCCAACCAAGGTTGGAATGAAGAGCGCCTCCAACCTCGCCAGCGAGGCATGCACTCCGTCAAGGAGGTTGACATGCTCGCCGCCAAGATTGACCTTCTCATGAAGAAGATGGACGACCAAGCCAATGGAGAAGTGAAAGCCCTAGACGCTCGTATGACTTGCGAGGTCTGTGGCAACACGGGACACTCGGGCAATGACTGCCCTGAGACCCGTGAGGACGCAATGTTCATGGGCAACAACAACAACAACGGCTACCGTCCACAAGGAGGTCAAAGTTGGGGTCCACCACGTCCCAACTACCAAGGAGGTAACTCTGGCAACTTCTCTGGTTTTAATTCCGGTTATAATCAGCCCTCCTTGAAAGATCTTGTGCTTGGTCAAGCTAAGGTTAATGATAACATCAGTAAAAAGCTTGCCACCACTGATAGGACTCTTGAGAGCATCCACACTAAGATAGAGGGTGTTTCCTCTGCTCTCAAGAATCAGCTGAGCTTTAATAAAATGATAGAAACCCAATTAGCTCAGTTAGCTGCTGCTGTTCCTACTGCTGAGTCGGGGAAAATCCCGGGGCAACCCGAGACCCCCTTAGAAAATGTTAATGCGGTTACCACGAGAGGAGGTAAGTCCACTCGGGATCCGCCATACCCTAACCATGCAGGAAAGGACACATCAGCTGAGAAGCTGGCAGAAGAAGAAGAACTGCCGCCCAGGAAAACGGCCCCACATGAGTTCTATGACACGAGCCTCATGCCGTTTCCTGAAAGAAGAAGGAAGCCCACTGTGGACGAGCAGTTCACACGCTTCGTTGAGGTAATCCAGAAGCTGCACATCAACGTGCCCTTGCTGGATGCGATACAAGTACCCACGTACGCTCGCTACCTCAAGGATCTTATCAGCAACAAGCGCCCACTACCGACCACACAAATTGTCAAGCTGACGGAAGAGTGTAGCGCTGCTATACTCAACCGGCTTCCCGAGAAGAAGAAAGATCCAGGGTGTCCCACGATCACCTGCTCGATCGGGACACAGAACTTCGACCATGCCTTATGTGATCTTGGGGCAAGTGTGAGCGTCATGCCGAAGGATGTCTTCGACAAGCTCAACTACACCACACTATCCCCCACGCCGATGCAGCTGCAGCTGGCCGATTCAACGGTCCGCTATCCGGCGGGGATCGCCGAAGATATTCCGGTGAAAATCCGGAATTGCTTCATCCCCGTCGACTTCGTAGTGCTTGACATGGACGTCGGGAAGAGCACACCGCTCATCCTAGGACGCCCATTTCTCAGCACTGCGGATGCTCGCATCGATGTAGGAGCCGGAGAAATCCGCTTCCACATCAATGGCAAGGAGGAGAAGTTTGACTTTCGGCCACGGAAAGAACAGTGCAACATGATCCGTATCAAGTACGGGCCGAACCCAAGCAACATCAAGGAAGTGGAGGTCACTCCGCCAAAGAAGGACAGCCTCATCACATTCATGAAGAACTTCCTTGAGAAGGAAAAGGCTGCACAGCAACAACTGATGAAGGCAAGGAGGCAAAGGTCACACATTAAGCAACAGCCTCCGAAGTCCACAAGGCAGCAACCTCCGAGGTCTGCAAAGAAACAGGCTGTGAAGTCTGCAAAACCGCAGCCTCCGAAGCCCGAGAAGCCACCGACCGCAACAAAGACCAAGAAGGTGTGGCGAGTGAAACAAGAAGCATCATCCGTGTCTTCATCTCCGGGACCGGACAACGCTTCATCGAGCTGAACGCCGGAGAAAAGTCCCGCTCGTCGGACTTTAAAAGGTGAGTCCTCGCCGGGAGGTTAAACCGGTAGTTATCCATATTTGCTCTTTTAATTGCATATTTGCTTTCCACCACATTTTGATTTTTTCCCGACCACTGCATTTCTGCATTTTTGAATTTTTCCAGCCACCTTGGAATTTTTCAAAACTCATTTGCATTTCTGAAAATTTAGAAAATAGGTTTTTTGGGCTTTCCATTTTGAAAAGATTTTGTGTCGAGCTTTTTGAGCAAAAAGGCAGCAGGGGACAAATCCCCTAGCCGTTGGGGAACACATAGGAAAAAGGGGGCTGCCAGGAGGCCCACCTGCCAGGTCGGCCGACCTGGTGGGGTCGGCCGACCCCCTGGCCCCACCTTTTCCTGTGCTCCTTTCTCCCAACGGCTCTATGGCCGTTGCTCTGTCTCTTTCTAATGGCCATCTTGCTTCCTTGGCTATAAAAACCGCCCAGGAGGGGGAGCTTCACCATTCCAAGCTCATCTTTCACTCCCCTCCTTTGCTCACTTGTTGCTCTCCCAAAATTTCGTGTTCTTCAACTTTACTACAGCCCCAAAAACCCAAAAAAATATTTCCCCTCTGTTTTAGTGCATTTGCAAGCTGTTGTGAGAAGAAAACCAATTTCGGAGAAGCTCGGGTTTGTCGTTTTCACTAACGCTCACCCAAACACTTGTTCGATCTTGTTTTTGTTCTTGTCTTGTGTTTGTTCTTGTGTGCAGCCATGTTCAAACGAATGAAGCAAGTCGCCGGAATCAAGCGGAGAAAAAGCACTCGTGCAAGCACGAGTCAAGCATCCTCCGTCGAGCTCACACCAAGTCCGGGACATGGTGACCCCGAAGCTGAAATTCCGGAGGAAAGGCCGGCCTTGCTCATCACCGAGGAGCATCTCGACATCAAGGACGACCGCGAGGGCCAAGCCATCGCGCTCATGAGAGAGCGGCCATTCGCCCACACCCGACGCTTCGATCCGGACTTCCTCGAGAAAATAGGTATGAGAGAAGAATTTGCCTCTATTTTTCGCACTATGGGTTGGCTAAATTTCGTAGAAGTAGATGAGCCGGGTTCTCATTTGCTTACTATGCAGTTTTTATGCACCCTTAGAAAGTATGATGAAGGCATTTCTTTTCGCTTGTTTGGGCAAGAGCGCTTGGTCACATGGGGTGATCTTCATGCTATGCTAGGTCTAAATCCTAAATGTAGGCTAGACTTAGATGAAGCGCTAAAGGGGTTCCATAAAGAAAGTTTTTGGAAAAAGATTTCCGGAAACGAGTGGGGTCCCAAGCCTAGAACAAGTGCCATCCATAATCCTACACTTAGATTTATGCATGTGTGGTTGGCTATGACCTTGTTTCCTCGAGGTGACATTAGGGTTGTCCGGCAAGATGAATTGAAAATACTTTATGCCATGGTTAAGAAAATTAGGGTGTCACCCGCGGAATGCATGATTGATCAATGGTTAGACAATATAAAGTTGACAGGACCAATTGAGTGCACCTCTTTAGTTACTCGCATTGCGCAGAAGTGTGGTCTGCTTGAGAATGTTCATGTTGAATATTTGACGGTAGATAGAGAATTTCTAGGCGAGGACTATTTTGTGCAAGGACATACTTTGAAACATGGTCCAAATAATACCTTGATCTATCACTTTCCCGGGTATACGAATGAATTCCCGTTACCTAACCCGGGTCTTCGTTTGTATCACTGTCGGGCACTAACCCTCCCACTTAAGCCAGTGGGAGAAGTTCGCAGGCATAGTGTTTCAGGGCGACCGACACGTTCCCGTAGGCATATGGAGCCTACACCGGAGTTTCACACTCCGACCGGAGATCCGGTATGGGAGCAGCCCCCGCCACAGGACGAGGCGGGTGCATCAACATGGCAGGCCGGAGCATGGGAATCTCAGTACGATTACCCCATGCAGACGTCATCAAGTTCAAGCGGACCGCCATCCTTTGCCACTCGGTCATTCTCATCCCGTGGGTTCCGTGAACTCAACTATGGGATGGCCGAGTTGACAAGGAGGGTGAACGACATTGATTTGCGCACCGAGAGCATGCAGCAAACTCTCACGCAACATGTCACCGACACCCAGCAATGGCAGAATTTCAGCGACAACCAATTCCGCCAGCTGAACGCGATGATGGCTCAGAATCAGAACAATTGGGATGCCTTCTTCCGCTCCCAAGGCTACGACCCGAACCAGCAGATATGAGCAAGAACAAGCTTGGGGGAGGACCTCCCTTCTCATGGTAACTTGTATCTTTCCCCTTCCCTTTATTTCTTGCATTTGCTAAATCTGAAAATCCATAAAAATTTGCAAAACATAAAAAGAACAAAAATATTTCCCTTTTTCATGCGCGGTATGAATGTGTATAATTTTCCTATGTTGAGATGATGAATAGTTGCTCTGTCCTTTATTCCTCTCTAATGCTAGTTTACAACTTAGTACTCTCTCAAGAGTTAGGTTTGTTGGTAAATCTTGCCTTGAACTTGAATCTTGTGGGTAGCATATGCATTCTCTAGTTCTAAGTTGTTGAGAGGTATGATATGATAGATAGGGCTGCTATGATCTTGCTCAACGTAAAGCTTGAATTCCGGAGTTTTATTTTTCAAAATGACAAATTGATAAGTTCCTCAATGATGAAATTCCCACCACAGCCATATGTAGTGTTTACATTTGAAAACCTTTACACATATGCTGCTTGTTTCACATTGAGCTTAGTCAAAATTGTTGTGACCCTAGTACAACTCTTTTCATGCTTTCTTGATCAAGATCATATACACACATCCACCGCCATGAGCTATCCTTCTAAATCAAGAAGATAGCATCCACCATATCCACCATATCCACCGTGAGCTATTCTTCTACACCGGAAGAAAGCCACTATCTATCCATCCATCCAAAGAAACACTCCATATATCCATTGCAAAATTCCTCTCTCAAAATATTCATTGCAAACTAGGACTATGGCTATGCAAAAAGAAAAGAAAAAAAAAAGCTCAAAAAAGAGAGCAAGTAAAAGGTAGCCATAGCCTAGAAACTCCAAAAGAGAGAAGGAAAATTCAAAAAGGAGTTATTTCTTCCCATCCACCATTCCTCCGTTCTCCCACACACTTGCACATCTTGATCAAGATTGTTTGAATTGATGTTTTTCTTGGATCCGGTCTTTTGACATAGCAATATTATGTGAACATGAGTGCTTCATATATCCCTACCTTGAGCTCCACATAAAGCCTTATTTAGAAGTAGGTGATTATAGGCAACACTTTGCCTTGGTGAGGAATCATACACATATTGAGTGATCCGAGAGAATCATTTGAGGAACTTGGTTTTTATTTTCAAAATCTTTTGAAAACCTCCGGAATAACATAGCGGAATCTAGAGCAAGTGATTGGTGCCCTGCAATTGTTCTATCTCTCAACCGCCCAAGACAATGAGGTGTAAAAGCCCCATGGATCGAGGTAAATGGGTAAGTTATGCGCCAATATATTTAATTCTAGGAAGAGTACTTTGTTGTGCGCATAGTATTATTGAGGAGTAGGACATTGTAGCAACTCCTGATCAACAACTTAAGTTTATCTTTGCTTCGGGACGAGCAAAGGGTAAGCTTGGGGGAGTTTGTTGACGGCTGTTAAGTACCATCTTCAACCGTCAACTATACTCAAATAAAGGAGAATTTGGCATTTCATACACGCATGCTTTATCACAATAATATAGTTCCACTTGTACTTGGAGAACTTTGTGCATGCAGGAGGAAATGTGAAGGAAACACCTCAAAAGGCAAGAAAACACACTTTCGACCAATCAGAGAGTGCCACATGGACGTCACACGGATTGAAGGGCTCATTTTCAGCACTTAACCGACGTAACTCCCTGCAATACCGCGCAAACCAACGTCAGGGCCCACAGGACAGCCACCTGGAGAAAGCACAGGCCAGGAGGGGCCACCCCCAGGTCGGCCGACCTGGTCAGGTCGGCCGACCCAGCCGGGCGCCCTCTCCGCCTGGGCTTCCACGTGTTGGCTCCTCCGCGACTCCTGATGACGGTTTGAGATGCCTTCCGTGGCGGTTACGCTCCCTTGCCGACCTATTGAGGCTATAAATAGGAGGGTGTGCCTTCACACTCAAAACACACCACAAGAAGCATTTCTCTCTTGCTAGTAGTAGTTCTTGGAGTTTTAGTGGAGTTAGGCTGAGTCTAGAGCTCTCTAGTCCCAAGTCTTCACTTGGAATTGGTATGGCTCTTGTATCTTTTCCCTTTTGTAAGACTTTGCTCTTATCAATATATATATCTTTTCTATATAGTTGTGCTTGGGTCATGAGTTTCTTGTTTGATATTGTGATCCATATATGTGATAGTATAGTCTACTTGTGTGATAGTAGTTTATATTTATTATACTACTGTTGTCATGCTAGTTATATACCGTCACTATAGTCTAGTTTATATGTTATAGTCTCTATGCTTAGTTTTAGCTGATAAAGTATAGCATGGGTTTGGTGATCGTATTCGTACGGTAGCTCTGCCTCGTTAATAGTAATCGCGGAGGGGCAGAGTGCTCTTTGGTCATGCAAGTATGGTACTTGCGTGACTGATTTGCATCAATTATTCGTTAGTCTACTGGTTCGTTGAGGTAGGCGGCAGGTGGTGACAACCCTGTCCGTCCTTTGAAATCCTCCCCGCTAGGCTAGTGCGTAGGCTCTTGGCGGAAGTCGCCTGTGGATGCAGGGGTAAGTCCGTGCCTGAAGTGCTATACTATTGACTGCTGAACCTGAGTGTGGGTCTGTATGTATTCTACTTAGGCTATGCAACTGTATAGGAATGTATAGTAGGAGTAGCTTAGCCTAGTCTTTCCTCCACTAGACTTTATTTATTTAGTAGGAATCTTCTGTGTGTGTCACACTACCCGGTTATTATCATGTACCCGCCTGTCTTGGTTAGATATCCTTGCTAATTGTTAACATGATCTTATATGTTAGTAACGCTTCTTGATCATACCCTTCCTTTGGGATAAACAAATACGATACCCTGAATACTTCCGGGTGAAATGCTACAGCGGTATTCTCCATGCGCTTGCGGATTTTACCTACTTGACTCTGGGACATATTAGTGAACCGTTTCTGGCCCCGTGCCGGGAATGATTTATTAATATGGCTTAGCAAAAGTCAACATGCTCCTGTACTCCCTTTGGTCCACCGCTTCACAATCTTTGTCAGGGTCAAGTGCCATTGTAGTGGAGATTGGTGTTGACAACGGCTTCACATTGACCATGTCGAACTTCTTCAGGAGATCCTTCGTGTACTTGGCTTGATGTATGAAGGTGCCTTGCTTGGACGATTATCTGTTGAGGTGGATGTTGATGCTGAATGTGGTGAGGAGCCTCTCTCTCAGAGCGTACCTCCCCCTCAACCATAGCTAGAGCTGGCTCAACAGCTATTGAGGTCGATGTAGAAGCTTTTGGACCCTCTGCTGGAGTGGTTGAAGCAGTAGGAACAAGCTCGGATGTGGGATGGAATGACTCATCATCGTTATCATCCAAGCCCTGTAGGTCTTCTTCTGCAAAGATACTCTCCTCCATCTCCCTGTTACCTTCAGTCTCAACCACATTGCTTGCACAAAAGTTTGATTCATCAAAGGTTACATCGCAGAACTCTACGATGGTGTTAGTTTCCAAATTCAAAAATCTGTAAGAATGACCATGATGGGTGTAGCCAAGAAATATGCGATCAGAAGATCTTGACTCAAACTTATCAAGATTGTCATGCTTGAGAATGAAGCACTTGCAACTAAAAGCGCGCAAATGAGAAACAGATGACTTCCTCCCAAAGCGTAGCTCACAGGAAGTCACATTAAGAATTGAGCGCAAGAAAACCCGATTGGAAACATAGCAAGCAGTGCTAATGGCCTTAGCATAGAACCGCCTCGGAGTCCTATGCTCATCGAGCATCGTCCGGGCCATTTCCACCAAGGTTCTATTCTTTCTTTCAACCACACCATTCTACGGAGGAACATGAGGTGCTGAAAACTGATGCTCAATACCATGCTCGAGGCAGAAAGCATCAAAGGAGGAATTCTTGAACTTGGTGTCATTATCACTGCGAATTGCTCGTAATGCATCTGGAAGTTCCTCGAACAACCTCAAAGCTAAGATCCGAAAGTGACGAAACACTTCATCCTTGCTCTCAAGAAAGTAAACCCAAGAGTAGCGAGAATAGTCATCAACAATCACAAGAACAAACCACCTCCCACCCGCCAAACGAACCGAGAAGGACCAACAGTGTCTACGTGAAGCAACTCTCTAGGGCGTTGAGTCATCACTAAATTAATTGGTGGATGAGAAGCGACAATCATTTTCCCATGATGACAAGGAGCACAAACCAAATCCTTATCAACTTGAGCTTAGGCAATCCTCGGATCAAACCTAGGCCACTCAAGCGACAAAGCAAGTCAAAGCTCATGTGACCTAGTCTCCTATGCAATTTCTAGAGCTCAGAAGAAGATTGAGCAAACAAGCACTTTTGAGAACCAGGAGAGACAACAAAATTAGCCTAAAAAACTTTCCCAATGCTAGAAATCCCACAAACCAAAGAGCCATTCGAATCAAGAACACAAGAAGAATTTTTCTTAAAGCGCACTTCCAAACCAACATCAAGCAACTGAGAGACAGAGAGGAGATTGTACTTGAGATGCTCAACCAAACCAACATCCTTGAGAGTGAATTTTTCATTTACCTTTACCGTGCCTCTTGCCTTCACTCTCCCTCTCTTGTCATCTCCAAAGGTCACATACTCTTGGCGCTTTAAAGGAGTGAGGCTGGAGAACCACTTTGCATCTCCGGTCATGTGGCGCGAACACCCGGAGTCCATTAGCCATTTGTTCTCTAGGCATCCACCTGCTGCCTATAAAGAATGAGAAGGAAAGATCAATGACTCAGTGCTGGGGTTAGAAAGAAAACTCTTGGGAAGCCAACACTAAATCACACGACCTGCAGGAGTTATCACATTTATTTACACATTATCAGTCGAACGCGTGGGACGAGAACCACGATGGGAAAAGCGTGGTTTGTCAAAGCGTCTTGACTCAAACCTGTGGTTGTGAGGATAGAAATCATCTGTGTGAAAGCCAAATCCATACGAGCGACGCTCACCACGATGGGGAAAACATGGGGCACCAAAGCGCTGCTGCGCAAAGCCTCTGTTTCGTGAATCGAAGCCATAAGAGGATTGACCCTGTCCATGATAGGCACGAGAAAAAAGAGCGAGGCTGAAAACCAACAAAATCATCATGATGCACATTCCTAGTTAACTTAGCTTGCATCCTCCCAATTCTCTTACACCTATAATAGTACTCATCCAAGTGACCCTTGCGACCACAGAACATGCAAATGTAGACACTCTCATGTTTAGGCTTAGCTTGCACAGTGAGCTTGGGTTTTGGCTTCTCGGCTTGCTTTGGGTTCAAGGATTGAGGTTAGGTGGATAGTATGTGTCAGTGGGTTTGATGGATTGTTCCTCATCCTTGTAGCTAGAGCTAGGCACAAACTTTCCCACATTCTCACTCTCCTTGTCACACCTCTCAAATCCCAAGCCCAAGTTGTAGGTTGCCCTACTGGCACTTTCTTTGACTCTTGCTAAGTCACTCTGAGTCTTCTCCTCACTCACTAGGGTTCTTTGGAGACGAGAGATGAGATAGTCATTTTCTTGAGTTAGGATTTTGCTTTCCTCTCTAGTGATTGCAAGATTATCCTTAAGAGAGCCACACACTACAAATGGTGGTGGGAGAACTTTCGAGTGAGTCTCATCTAGCAGCGTGGACTCGAGCTCTTTGACTTTGAGGGTTTGAGTTTCCAACTCATTAGTGAGCTTGGGGCACTTCTGACATGCACCCAAAAGAGTTGGTCTAGCTTTGAATTCATCAAGCTCTTTAAAGGCACTCTCAAGTTAACTGGCAACTTGAGCATGCACACTTTCCCTCTGACTGAGATCATTTATCACAACTTGACAAGACTCACACTCAATGTCAGCATTTTTAGCAAGCTTGGACCTAAGCGAAGTGATCTCATACTTAGCACTCTCCAACTTAGACTTAAACTCTCTATTCTCACAAACAGCGCTGCGAAGCTTATCATCTTGCATGAGTAGAACATCGCGTAAATGATCAAGTTCAGAAGAGATCTCATCAAAAGTGGGAGGTACCTCGCTTGTGTCGGAGTTGGAGCCAGAGTTGGTGTTGTGATTGTTCTTTGCCATGAAGCAAAGCCCGGTGAAGTCTTCGTTCCTCTTGACTCGTGGCTCCTCGACCTCCTCCTCCGAGCTTGTAAGGCCTTCATTTGATGTGAGGTCCACATCGCTCAAGGCGGGAACACAGGCGCGTGCAATGGCCTTGGCGAACTTCTTGGAGTTCTTGCCTTTCTTGTAGAAGTGGTTCTTCTTCTGCTTGAAGTCTTCAGTGTTGTTGTCGTGGTACCCGACCTTCTTCTTCTTCTTGGGACAGTCAACAATGAAGTGTCCCGGATCGCCACACTCGAAGAAGGTTCTTGAACCACCTCCTCTTCTCTCCTTGTGGTTGTTGTAGAACTTCCTAAACTTTCTTATGAGCAAGGACAGTTCCTCGTCAGGAATGCACTCCATCTGTTCATCGAAAGCTGCAACAAGAGAAGAAAGTGCAAACTCCAAAGAAGACTTGTGTTAGTTCCATAAGAAGCACCACTGTGACTACCCTTTTGAGAGCTAGAATGCAAAGCCATGCTAGAAGCAGGATTAGCAAGATTAGGACGAGACTTCCTAGACAGTTCATGAGATTTTAGCTTGCTATATAGCTGCTCACAGTCTAGGGTATTGAGATCAGCAGTTTCTTCTAGGGCAGCAATCTTAACCCCCCAAGCATTTTCATCTAGAGAATACAACAGTTGCTTAGCTCTATCATTATCATTGTACACAAGGTTACCACAAGCCCGCAAGTTGCACACAATGGCCTCAAACCTACAAAAAGTGTTATCTAGTGACTCGCCAGTTTTTTGTGCAAAGGTTTGGTACTGTCTATTGTAAGAATCCTTATGCATAGACTTAACTTGATTAGTAACCTCATGGTACGTGCAAAGCTTTGCCCAAATAGCATGTGCAGTATCAAGATGAGCAACACAGTCATGTTCATTCCTACCTAGAGCAGAAAGCAGGATATTGATGGCTTTGGAGTTGTTTTCATACCTGGTTAACTCACCTACAGATGCAGTGTTGAGGTTTTGTGGATTGAAGGACCAAGAAGGTGACCAGAGGGGGGGGGGGTGAATAGAAGCCAATTAAAATTATTTATAAGAACTTGGCCTATATCCCAATTACTACCCAACCCAACCTCTAACCGAGTCACCAAGATTACACACACCAACTTGTGATGTGCTAACCCTAGGAATGACTCAAACAAAAAGGACACATAGCGAAAGCTCAAGAGGGACAAAATGAGAAACAAGGAAGATCCAAGAAATCACAAAACTGAGCTTGACAGAAGTTCCGTGGTACCCAACGGAAGTTCCGAAGTCCCCGGCAAAGGTTCTGACACTCATGGAAGTTCTGGGCGATGGAAGTTCTATCACTCACGGAAGTTCCATGGTCCTTGGCGGAAGTTCCGTCATGGTGATAGAAGTTCTGTCCTGGCGACGGAAGTTCTGTCCTAGACAGAACAACAACTCCGTTTCAGAAAGAAAATTGCCAAAAACCTATCAAATGAATTCCAAAAATCATGAAATTTAGACCAGATGATCCACAAGACATCACGACTCTACTCTAAATAGATCCACTCAAATAGCACAAGGAATCATCATGAATTTCAGATCTCGTGCCAAGAACACCAAAAAAGGGAAACTTGAGAAAACTTTGAAATCGAAGGTGCTAGAGCTCTTGATTCGGCCAAGGACCCATATGGGATTGTTCTAGCTCATCATAGCACCAAGATCCTCAAGAAATCCGACCCAAAAACTCACCCGAAAATGATATCAAAAATTCCCACGAAAATAGCTTTGAAAATAGAGAAAAAGAGAAATTCGGGATTTAGGGAGAGAGGAAGAACTTGAGCATGAATTTGAATCTCATATGATTCATTCATCAAGTCAAGATACATGGATACATGGCTAGGAAGCCAACCTCTTCCTCCCACTGTTTGGAAGAGAAAGAGATGTCTCTCATACACCCACTCCTCTCCTCTATTACATGAAGACCTCTCCTAGCACTTTGAATGAAGACCTAAGGCAAGGCTAAGGAAAAGAGAGGCACCTCTTCCACCAGCCCTACCACTCCTTATCTAGGCCTAGGGGTTGTCCTAAAGACAATCCTACCCCTCACCTACAATACACTACCACCTACCACTAGGGGCATAACGATCCATCTTTTTCTTTGTCGCCCGAATGCCATCGAGCCCTTCACGACTTTGCTTCACTTCAACGCAAGCTCCGCGATGGTGCCACGTGCACCTCCAATCACCGCCACCGGTTTTGAGGCCCAAACCGGGAAACCGCCTTGCACGCTTCTCAAAGCGCGACTTCTTGATCTTGACGCGTGTCACCTCGTCCCGTGATCCACCTCGTCGGCAAGTCTCTCCCGCCTCCAGTCGATGGGAAGCCTCTACTTGCACCGACGCCCGATCACCTTTGACTTGGTCAACCCCGCCGTCTTGATCACCACCCACGGTTTTGAGGCTCAACTACAAAATCGTCCGTTCTTCTTGCCTCTCCACATGTACGGTACGGATCACCCTTGACTTCACCCGGCCTCCCAATCGTCTGGCCCCAAGTCTCCTACTTGTGCCCGATCCTCTCGCCGTTGACCGCCAAGTCGACTTCAGTGACCTACACATCATGAGACAAGCAAACACATTTCCCATCTCCTGCAAACTCTCCAACATCCTCACCAACTCCGGTTAGTCAAAACCATGACATGCACAAAATCATGCAATCCCCAGATTTCCACATTTCAACTCAAACATTAAATCATCCAATGTCAATTACTCATCACGTATTGCAAACCCTGGCACATCTCATCATGGTTTCTCAATCGCTATGCCAAAGGTACATTGCACCGCTCTCCACATGAACTTCGCAAAACACCAGTTAAAGAAGAGGTGTTGTATGGTTTCTTGCATAGAACAGAATACGGGTTAGATGATTTTAATTAACACCACATCTTTTTGAAAATACCACATGAAAATCTTGATTTTTAATGAAAGTTTTAATTTCCATATAGTTTTGTTTCGTCTAACATTATTGTTGCAATATAAGGCAACATACATAGATTGAACTGAAAAAATACCATTTTGATGTAAATTCCATCAAAAAGTATCCTTCAAGCTATTCAGTCTAATATGTGCTATTCTTGTCACTAAATTATGCCAAAGTATTAGGTTTTGACCTACTAAACTCCTTCGAAAGGAAATGTTTAGAGGAACAGTTCTAAAAACAGAAGCTACATAAATCTATTGTCTTTTGGCAATAAAAAAAAGTGAGGGATATTGTTGTTTCAAAGTAAAGTTACCTAACCATATCCTCTCAGAACCTTATATTAGTTCCATTATTTAGCTGAAAATCCCCAAAACTTAAGAAATGTTCCTTAACTTCATAAGTCCTATCCAAAAGTGGAAATCTCCAGGTTTTCTTTGGACCTAAGAAATGGTTTGATTCTTTAAATACTTCCTATGTAATAAGTCTTGTCACATACCATCTTCGTTTATTAAATTAAAGAGCTATTTACTTAGCAAGCATTGGTTTTGGAGATCAATATTTTTTATCCCAAGACCACCTTGGTCTTTTGGTTGGCATACTATGCTCCACTTGGCCAATCTATATTTCTTTTTGTGGATATCACTCTGTCAGAAAAATCTTGATCTATAATAATCTATCTTCTCAAGAATGCCCCGTGGGACCTCAAAGAAAGATAACATAAACATTACTAGGCTTGTTAGGACAGAGTTAATAAGTACTAGTGTACCACCTACCGAAAGGTGTTTACCTTTACATCTACTAAGTTTCCTTTCAATCGGCTGCTCAATTTCTTTCCAATCTCCATTACTCAATTTTCTATAATGCATTGGAATGCCAAGACATCGGAATGGATAGCTCCCATGTTGGCATCCAAATAATTGGGAGTATTGTGACTCCATTTCTTTAGCCTCCTCGAAGTAGAATATTTCACTATTATGGAAATTGATTTTTCACCGAGAGAGTTGCTCAAAGGCACATAAAAGTAGCTTTAAATTTTCTGCTTTCTTTAGATCATGATCGATAAAGATGATAGTATCATCAGCATATTGAAGAATGGACAACCCACCATCTACTAAATACGGAACCATGCCATTTAGTTTTCCTTCTTCCTTTGCTCTATTAATAAGTATGGCTAGCATGTCCACGACTATGTCTTAGCCCTTTTCTAGTTTGGAAATTTTCTCCCACCTGATCATTGATTTTAATGGCCACATGTCCTCCCTGTCTAAAGGTCATTCAAGATCTATCCATTGGCACCATTTTGTAGAGAATCCTTTCATTTCTAGGACTTGTCTCACAAATGGCCATTTAACTTTGTCATATGCCTTTTTGAAGTCAATCTTAAAGATAACCCCACTTTGTTTCTTCCTATGCATCTCATGGATTGTTTCATGAAGTATGACAACACCTTCCATGATATTTCTCCCAGGGATGAATGCTGTTTGAGTGGGTTGTATTACCTTTTCTGCAACTGTTGTTATTCTATTTGTGGCAACTTTAGTAAAGATCATGAAGCTAACATTCAACAAACAAATCGGCCTGTATTGTTGTATTTTGATAGCTTCCTTACATTTTGGTAAAAGAATAATCATACCAAAATTAAGGCTATACAATGGAAGAATGCCCTCATGAAAATCATGAAAAAGAGCCATGAGGTCTTTCTTAATTAGATCCCAGAATGCCTGATAGAATTCTGCTGGGAAACCATCAAGTCCGGGAGATTTATTATGTTCTATTTGGAAAATGGATGTTCGAACCTCTTCCCCTATAAAACCTTCAACCAATACTCTATTTTCTTCCTCCCTTACTTGTGGGATGTCATCCTTACGTGTCTCATCCAGCCGGAAAATGTTTTCCTATGGTGGACCGAAAAGGTTTTTATAGTACGTGGTTATGTGTTTTTTTAATTGCTCATCCCCACATAACGTTGTATCCCCATCTTGTAACTAGAAAATTCTTGTTTTTCTACGTTTACCATTTGCCACTAGTTAAAAATATTTTGTATTGGAATCCCCTTGTAGAAGATCCTTTGTTTTTGCTCTTTAGTACCATTTGATCTCTTCTTCCCGTAGTAATTATCCTAGACGATTGTGTAAACACTCTTTTAAGTCCACTTCTTGGGGTGTCCAAAAAGGCGAATTCTGCTTTTTTGTCTAGGTTATCAAGTTTGTCTAAGAGATCTTTCTTTTCTTTTTTGTAAGCCCCACTCACATTCTTGGCCCATCCCCTAAGATATTGGCAAAGTCTACGAATTTTGGACTGCCATCTCTCAATAGAGCTTGAGCCATTATTTTCATTTTGCCACGCCCTTTTAACCAAGTCCGGGAAGTCATCACGCAATAGCCAACCTAATTCAAACTTAAACATAGGCTGAAAGGTTCCCGTAGCGTGTTCACCGGTGTTAAGTAACAAAGGCGTGTGATCCGAGATGTCCCTGGACAAAGCTGTCAAAGTGGAAAGAGGAAATTTTTGCTCCCATTCTGTAGACATTATTATTCTGTCCAGTTTTGCGTAAGTTGGGATATCTAACAAATTGGCCCATGTGAACCGTCTACCTGAATTCAAGTTCCCTGAGGTTAAGCCCATCTATAACTGCATTGAATAGAAAAGGCCATCTATCCTCATAATGATTATGGTTTTTCTCATCGAACTTCTTAAGATATTAACCCCCCCCCCCCCCCAATGAGAATAGGATATTGTTCATGATTCACTAGTTCGGCTAAGAATTGTTCATTGAACTGTGGTTGTGTGGGTCCATAAACCACTACTAGTGCCCATTTGTAATCATCAATTTTATTGCACAAGTGAAATTTCACATAGAAGTTTCCTTCATCCATTGCCCCAGTGTCAAATATGTTTAAATTTATACCCAAGAGAATGCCTCCAGACTGGCCTCTAGGTTCCTTAACATGCCATAGGAAATCTCTCCCAGCACATAAATGTTTAAGAAACGGATTTGTGAAGCTCTTCCTCCCGGTTTCCGATATAGCTATGAAACTCAAATTCTGTTCTTTAGTAAGATGGGAAATAAACCTATGTTTTTTTGGTCTCTAAACCCATCACTATTCCAAAAGACACCTTTCATATTGTTTTTTTATTTTTTATCGACGCTCCCACTTTCTTCTTTGTTTTATTGGATTTTTTTTCTTGGTGATAAGACAACCTCATGGTCATCACCAAAATCCATGACCTCCTCCATAATGTCATCGCACAAATGATTGAGGATTATTTTTTTTTTCTAATTCTTGTTCTTCTAGGAAATCTTTTTCTTCCTTTTCAATTAATTGAATCTCTCTATAGTGTCATAACCTATGCTCCCACTCCTATCTACATGTTGCAGGCAAAATGAACATGCACCTACAGAGACAGAAGGCCTTTTTTTTTTTTCCCATCACGGTTGATCTTGAAACCCATCACTGAAAGCTGGAAGGCTCCTGAATCATTTCACTGTCATCGAATCCATACCAGTAATGGTTATGGGTGACGTCATCACCAGAACTACCACCGGTAAATCCCTAGATTCCAATGGCAATTTATGCAGCAAAATAAATTTTTACTATGCAACCAACTGCCACTAGAAATTGAGCAACCTAAAAAGATCCACTTTATCATCTTGACCCAACCGAGTCCAAGGTACTTTCTTCCTCTTACATTCTATCTTTGGGCATAAAAATTAAGAAGAAGTAAAAAAAGATGGATGCATAGAAAACGAGAATGAGAGATATAGAGATATAGACAAATTATAAATAGAAAAAGTATATATTAGGATGCAAAAGTAACAAGTAGTTTAAAAAAACTAGAAAAGTCTAGAATGACAAGTAATATGAGACAGTGAGAGCATCATGTGCACTCCGATTGAACCGTAACGCCCACTTCTCGTACTTTTCATTGAGATATGTACTCATCCAGTCATCCTCACTTGAGAACCTAGCTCACATGTACGAGCCAGGTTAGGGTTACACATTACAGGATTGGTTTCATGGCTTACGCTGGAGCTAGCTTGGTCCAATCAACTGAGAACTAGGTACATTGGCGCGCTGACGTTGAGCCCATTTGTCATCACACAACTGAATTTGTAGACCAAAGCACTCACAGACTGAAATATGAGCCAGCCCATTCAATCATTATAGAAGAAAAGTAGTGACCAATATTTTTCTAAGGAACACAAATCTGATGCTGCTTCGGTAGTGTGTTTTGAAAGCACGTGCCCTAGTGAGCACAATGGGCTACTGCATCGACCCACAGCTCTCAAAGCAGTAGTCGTTGTGCTCACTATTCGTGCTGACATGACCACAGCTCTCAAAGAAGTGGCCACAGCCAACGGGTGTGCTACAGTTGCGTCGACCCATTAGTCTAGGCTGCTCTTTCTTGGATAGATTGTGTACAAGTGGATTGTTGATGGGGTAGCCGATATCTGCACAAGATGTCAGCTCGTGTTTGTTTAGAGGGATAGAACCAGCCCTGTTTTTTGTTTGCTTGGAGGATAGAGAGGAATGAGATAACGATGTCTTCACTCCCGTTAGCTGCACTCCCAGTTAAGCATTTCTCGAGCAGCTGGAGTGCATGATTTCACGTCTGGCAATTACTGCAGCGCGTGCGCAGCTCGAATACGCTATCGCGTATCGCATGCGCGGCCATCGGTCGCCTGCATCACTGCAGCTCGCCCATGCATCAAGCTTGAATAGCACGGAAGCTGAGGCTCAAACAACACGGCGCCCCCGTCTAGGTCGAGCGCCCCGCGTGCTTGAATAGCAACGCTGCAACGGCGCCCTGGCCCGTCATGCCGTCATGCCGCCCTAGCCCGTTGCGCCGTCCTTGTCGTCCTGGCCCGTCGCGCCGTTATGTTGCCCTGCCACGTCGTGTGACGCCCCTCCTAGAAATCGAGGTTCCAACAGTGCTGATAACGCAGACACTTGATAATACAACAGTGGTTTAAGTTTAAGTCAAATTATTACATTATTATGATAGTTAAAGTGTAGCGGAATATTACAAGTTTATTTTAGTTCAAAAACAGCAGAAGTAAATACAAATACTAGTCTCTCGATGATATAATGGTAGTAATGACTCATGCCCAAGAATCATCACTCTAGCAACACACAATATTACTGTGGCGGCAGCTCAGACTCCTAGTGGGTATTCTAGCCTTCAGAGACTTACATGTCCAATGGTAGCACATCAACAGGCAATTCAATCTCTGCATTATCTGAAAACAACATAGGCACAAAGTCTGAGTACTAATTACTCAGCAAGACTTACCCATCAAGACCTAGACATGCATTGACTCTAATAGAATGGCTGTTTAAAAAGACTTGCACTAAGCAACCTATTAGTTCTACCAAAATTTTATTTAGCCAAGTTAATTGGGTAGGGCAGAAATATAACTTTAGTAGAGCAGTACAAGAATAGTAAAGCATAACATGAAGTAAATACAATATAAGGACAATTGTAATGATAATCATTAATAGTCAGATAACCAATTTCATAGTATCATGTGAGCTACGTGAAGGAATAGTGAACAAGAGTACTCATTTCTGCGAGTGATAATAATTGTAATTGATTTACACCAGCTGGGAAACCCCGAAATACATGACATATACACACCTCTAAAGGTCCTATATGGCAATCTTTTGCAATTAAAATTTACACCTTCCATCGGATCCAGTGACATCGAGTGGGCATGTCGTTCTGCCAATAGTACTTTGCGGTATGAACTGCCCACTCCAGCAGCAGCAGAAGGGTCAAAGAACAATGCACCATAGCCATTTTCCAATGCAAGACTTTAAGGCTACGTCAGTTTACTAGTGCTCATAAACTAGCATGTATTCGATACTATTCAATACTTGATCAAGGGGCCAACGATGAAAGTTCGACAAGGCAGGACTACCGCAGTCAACACCCATGTGTTGCTGCAAACCTACACATGCATCATCCCTGTCTGGTCATAATATCAAAAGTAAATTTATTTCTATTAAGTTCAACTTTAGTGATCAAGTTCATTTTTCTAGCAGAAATAGTAACTACCGATATTATTCAATCACTAAGCATAACATTATAGTACCGAAGCCTACCATGACACATATAACAGTAACATAGGTTATTTGGATGTCATGCAGGTGAATTTCCAACCAACTTCTATTAACCTAATGCATCAATCAATAAAGACAAAAGTATTGATATATTGAAACTAGCAAAATTTTATAAAATGGCATATGCAAACCCGGGCTTGCCTTGATCAGCACTAGTGTTAGCAACTGCAACTTCTTGCTCCTCGGTGTTGGGGTCCTGTAGAAAATCTGGCTCTTGCTCCTAGTTCTTGTTACCTAAAGATGAACAAGGTGTCAATGGTATCGAAATAATAATGTAATATGTAATAATATGGCAAATGCAAAATGCTATGGTGTTATGGTGACAACATCATTATTAACATGTTCTTGAAGCCATATGCTTCAAAGAAACAAGTTTACTCTTTATCATCTTATGTGTAAATGTCATTTAATAGGGTTACTATAGTCTTAAGACCAAATATCTCATTTGATATAGTAAAAATATGTTTCTGGTCAGGGGTGAATTATCATGAACAAGGGCATGTAAAAACTTTATTTTCACTAAGTGGCAGCCCCTGAACATTAATATCTCATTTACTAGCATTTGTATAAGCACAAATGCTAAATAAATCCTAAAGCATAAATAATGTAGATTTTGCCTAACCAAAAATCAGGGTGGTAGATTAACATAAGATAACAGTGCATGCAAATATTCAGATTTAAATGGTATTCCTAGAATTTATAGTGATTTATTTAGTGGCATCAGAGCTCAACATCTCCCTTGTCAACATTGTCTCTCAAGAAGTGGAATCGCATATTAATGTGTTTGACCTTATAATGTTGGATTGGGTTCTTGGCTAAGCATATGGCACTAGAGTTGTCACACATGAGTGGAGCACTCTTAAAGGTTAACCCATAGTCTCTCATGGTGGATACAATCCATAGGATTTCAGAGTAGCAGCTAGCAGCAGCAGCACACTCAGCCTCTGTGGTGGATTGGGCTACACTCGACTGCTTACGAGAAGACCAACAAATCAAAAAAGTACCCAAGATGAAAGTTCATGTGCATCACCTAAATTTACAGGTGAGATCGTTTCTAATGTTTTTATTATGTGGTTTTGAGAATAGATTGCTACCTAATGAATAAATTATTGCTAGAAACCATGGAGATGATGATGAGATATCTGGGGAGGTAATTAGAGACGTGATGGGCCAGCAAGGACGCACAAGCCAAGGTGGAGGCCCAATCAAAACCGACTTCGAGTCTGTTTCGGAGCCCAGGATTAGTCTACACTAAAATGGACGCCCAGAACGCATACGGAATCAGATTTGGACGTTCTATATATGCCTGGAAAGATAACGAAAAGACCTTTCTAACCCAACCTGTCCCATATCAAAATTCCTCCCGAGCCCTCAGAAATCGCCAAAACAAATCGACTTTCAGAATCTATCCTGGTGCTGCGACACCGTAATTGGTCTTTGGGCCATGTATCGAGTTGAGCCCACTTAGGGCTGCGTCCAGGGGGTCTTGCATGACCCTAGGATCCTCATATACAGCCGCCGCCTCTTCATTAGGGTTTGGAGGTTTTGTTTAGATTATTCTGTTCATAACAGTTTCGCCGTCATATCGGTTTGTGAGACTCCAACTTGTGAGATTCATCATATACTTGCAAATTTGGTTGTAATATTCTTTGTTCTTGCTTGTGTTCTTGATTTATAGGCAAGGATAAGCTTTCTCGGCGAGGTCAATCGTTCTTGGACGGTTGATAACCATAGAAGACGTTGTGCTATGATTGCGGGGTTCAGAACGTGTTGTTCGGAAGCCGGATCGATTTGTGTATCGCCTCCACCTTAATCAAGTTTACCAGAACCTATCGGAAGATCGGGAACCCTTGTTCACATCAAGTAGTAATCAGAACTTCAGGTATACCATTAGGTTCACCTTTGTCCTCGTTTATTTGTTCTATCCTATAGTCCAGAAAATTGCCCCTCAAAAATATCGGTTCGTCGTGTTTCCGTTGTCCTATACCCCATTGTGACTTGCAAATTTTTATTTCAGATTGCTTCTCTGAGTTTTAGTCCCTATAAAGTCATTGTGTTGCTGGTCTAGTGCTTGTTCTTTGGTCTTGTCTGAGTCGTGCATATCCTTGTCATAGACAAACAAGGGAAAAAATCAGTGTTGCACATGTTGAGATAATAGTACTGCTGAAATTATGTGCACTAAATTTTTCCTTAACATCTAGCCTTCTACTTTTGTGTGCAAAAGAAAATTAGAGTGCTCTGCTACTGTCTCATTGTGATCAAAAGCCAACCAATTAGTGCTTGATCTTGTTATAGAAGTTTGTTTTAGTTGTGCTGTTACAAGAATCCTTTTGCTGCACTTGTAGTAAGAAAAAAATATTCTGAGGTTCCATTGGTTGTAAAACTTCTAATACCTTGCTGCAGTTCTGATTCTCAAGAAAAGAAAAGAAAAAGGCAAAAGTGCACAAGAGAAAAAGCCGCACATAAAAAGGAAGTAGAAAAAAGAAAAGATACAAATTCAGAATTGCTTGCATCCTTTGTGTCCTTTGTTGAGTCATTTGCTTGCTTGCTTGAACTAGGTGCGAGACAAGTTTAGGCCGGTGACATAGACTAGCTTGGGACTATTATTTTGTTTTGCAATTTCTGAATTGAAATTTTGCTAATCCTTGCTACTAGAATTTGCCTTCCAAGCTCCATATATATCCTTCTAAATAGGCACAGAACTTTGGACCCTCGCAATCGTCGGATCACATTCTCCAAGGTATCCTCTGTTTTGCTATTAAGAATCTTGTAAGAACTCAGTTAGGTGCTGCCATTTGCTTGTTGAGAGTTTCCATCGTGATCAAACAGTAGTGATAGGAAAATATACTCTTGTGTGTTTTCTTGTTTTCTATTAACAATGACAGGTTACAACACTGATGGTGATGAGTCGATGGTGTCAAATGAGGTTGATACAAGTGTTATAGCACAACGAGTTCTTAGTTCTCAAATGGAGAAGGTAGAGCAAATCAAATAAACAACTTATTTCAGACTCACTTTATTGTGAAGGATCGACGTTGTCGTGTCATCATTGATGGAGGGAGTAGCCACAACATCGCAAGCTTGGAATTGGTCGAGAAGCTCGGCTTGACCACACAGCCACACCCATGTCCATACTACATCCAATGGATAAATTCTTGTGGTAAGATAAATGTAGATAAAATTGCACGCATTGAATTTTTTAATGGTTCTTATAAGGATAGTGCAGAATTTGATATAGTACCTATGCAAGCATGTCATTTGTTATTGGGTAAACCTTGGATTTGTATAAATAATGTTTTGCACAATACCATTACTAATAGATACTCATTTAAATACAATGGTAGAAGGGTTACTCTTACACCAATGACCGCTGCTGAAATTTTAGAAGAGGATCAACAATGATTTGAGAGAAGAAAGAATGAACCATTTAGGATAGAATGTGCTGTTTCAAATGTCGCAACACTTTCATCAGAATCTGAATTGCTAGAGGATGAACATATTTCTTTGCCTCTTGTTACAACTAATACTTTTCAGCATATACACAAAGAAGATGACAGTGGGAGCGATAAAGAACAGGTTGTTGCTTCAGGTAAGAGCTTTCTTGATGTGATGGATTGTTCTAATAGTCTTGCTATATCGGAACCTTATGATCATGTTTCTTTGTCACAAGTTGATTTACCTAGTGGTCCGTGTGATATAGAGGAGTTGTGTGTCAATGCTTCATTTATACCTTTGCCACAACAAATGAATGAGCTTGATGCTTTTGCTTATGATTCACCCACTAGTGCTGAAATTAAACGTTTGATTTTAGTTACATGTCAAAAGGATGAGCATAAATTGTTGTCTTCTCTAAATACTTTAGGTTATATTGAATTTGATGTTCTTTGTAATCTATGTACTTTGGAGAAGCAAATCTTTTCTCAAACTGAATTGCCTTTACTAACAAGAAACAATTTTTATGCTATAGGAAACTATGATCATAGAGGTGTATTTATGGTGCACAAAGTTTATATTTGCTCAAACATGAATCCTCCTTGTGTTATAGAACCAAATGATGAACTAGAAAACTGCAATAACAATTACCATATCATGTCATGTTTTTCTAGTATTTTTAAGATCACACATTTTCCATCTTGTCATAAGAATGAGAATGATGTTCATATTGCTGAGAAAGTTTTCAAAAAGGTCATTAATTTGTATGTTATGCCTTCTATTGTGGTTTCACATTATGATGATAATTTTCATAACACATATAAACACGAGGTGCATCCCAAGTTTGGGAATAGTTTTATATTTTATATTTCAGATTTGAGACCACTATTGGGAGAAAGAGATGGGATCGAGTCGAGGATGACTCTAATTCAAAAGGGGAAGAATGATGAGTACATCACACTCATAGATACACACAACACTCCTCCAACTAAGATGAAAGTTCATGTGCATCACCTGAATTTACACGTGAGATCATTTCTAATGTTTTTATTATGTGGTTTTGAGAATAGATTGCTACCTAATGAATTAATTATTGTTAGAAACCATGGAGATGATGATGAGATAGCTGGGGAGGTGATTGGAGACGTGATGGGCCAGCAAGGACGTCCAAGCCAAGGAGGAGGCCCAATCAAAACCAACTTCGAGTCTGTTTCGGAGCCCAGGACTAGTCTGCACTAAAACAGACGCCCAGGACGCATACGGACTCGACTTTGGATGTTCTATATATGTCTGGAAAGATGATGAAAAGACCTTTCCAACCCAACCGGTCCCATGTCAAAATTCCTCTCGAGCCATCGGCAATCGCCAAAACAAATCGACTTCCAGAATCTGTCCTGGTGCTGCGACACCGTAATCGGTCTTTGGGCCATGTATCGAGTTGAGCCCACTTAGGGCTGCGTCCGGGTGGTCTTGCACGACCCTAGGGTCCTCATATACAGCCGCCGCCTCTTCATTAAGGTTTGGGGGTTTTCCTTAGATTATTCTGTTCATAATAGTTTTACCGTCATATCGGTTTGTGAGACTCCAACTTGTGAGATTCATCATATACTTGCAAATTTGGTTGCATTCTTCTTTGTTCTTGCTTGTGTTCTTGATTTGTAGGCAACGATAAGCCTTCTCGACGAGGTCAATCGTTCTTGGACGGTTGATAACCATAGGAGACGTTGTGCTGCGATTGCGGGGTTCAGAACGTGTCGTTCGGAAGCCGGATCGATTTGTGTATCGCCTCCGCCTTAATCAATTTTACCAGAACCTATCGGAAGATCGGGAACCGTTGTTCACAACACTATCAATTCTATACCCAACAAAGTCCGCATCCGAATACCCAATGAGATCAAGAGATGAAGATGCAGAGTACCAAAGGCCAAACTCAAGGGTGTATTTGAGATCCCTAAAGATACGCTTAACAACCTTTCGATGAGTCACCCTTGGGGAAGCTTGAAAGCGAGCACAAAGACACACCGCAAAATGTATGTCGGGCCTTGTGGCCGTCAGGTACAAGAGAGAGCCGATAATGCTCTTGTACTCCCTTTGGTCCACCACTTCACTATCTTCGTCAGGGTCAAGTGTCGTTGTAGTGGACATTGGTGTTGACAACGGCTTCACATTAACCATGTCGAACTGCTTCAGGAGATCTTTTGTGTACTTGGCTTGATGTATGAAGGTGCCTTGCTTTCATTGCTTGATTTGAAGTCCAAGAAAGAAGGTGAGCTCAAATACATCGACACCAAAAACCAACTGGCTGATATCCTTACCAAGCCCATAGAGGCTTCGCGTTTCGCTTTTCTTTGAGGGGAGCTTGGTGTTTGCCATCCTTATGACATCATTTGAGGGGGAGTTGGTGTTCTCTTGTATATATGTATTTTATCTTTTCATATTGCATCTCATATGTAATATATGCATTGGTAGATGAGCTTTGATTCTTATGCTTTCTTGCATTTCTCTTTGCTATGATTGGGCTTGAGCTAAGTTGTGTGGATGTGATAGTAATCTCTCATGCTTAGATTTTCTAGATGACTTGTTATAGACTCTTTTGAGCAACTTGCTAATCTTAAAGGTAAACTTAGCTTCTTGTGAACCTTATAAACTAATCTTGCTAAAACTTGCTCACCATGTGTATAATTGCTTTTATCCTTGTTGAAACTTGCATTGAGACTAGTCTAGAGGATATCTTGGCCATGGTATGTTGTGTTTACGAAATGTGGCTTTGCAAATGTTTAGCTCATGATGGAACATTATGGGAACATTTGTTCCTTTTGCCGCAAAGGCATGCTCATCCTTATGCTTTTAATTTGCAAAATAAGTTGACTATGCTTCGAAGCCTCGGGGTGTTTGCCGTACCCAGTTGTGCGACTCTCCGCTTGGATTAGAAGTAACATAAAAATGCTAAATCCAAACATTGTACTTTAAAGCCTTAGGGTCTTTGCCGTACCCAGTCGTATGACCCTCCGCACGGATTAGAAGATACATGAGGATCACATAAGAATAATGCTTTTCTCTTTTCTTATGAGTCTCTATTGCATATTGGAGCGTTTGTAGAGCTTATTTTCTGTGAATGCTTGTAGCCCTGGTTGGGATTGAGATTGTCTAGATTCTTATGATTCACTTGATGCTTGTTTTGCCTTAGATGGGAGTACTTATACATGTGGTGGCAGCTTTTTTCATGAGGAGTAAATTTGATTCTATCTAAGCTAGTCAATGTTTTTGCTTAGCCTGTATAGCTCTTGGTGTTTATGCCTTGCTATCTATTTTTGATCTTTGTATGAGTGTGAGCTACTGCTTTTACACTTCATAGCTCTATACTTGTGATTAGCAAGGTTAAATGCTTGTTTGCATAATTGTTGAAGCTTCTTAGGTTTGCATTTTCATGCATTGCATGTTTGCTTGTTCTTTTGCCTCTTTCATGAGTTCATTGCCAAAGGGGGAGAAAATATTGGGTTATGCATAAATAATGCTAAGAAACTTAAAATGATCCATTTTGCATTACATGAGACCTACCACAAGTTGAGGGGGAGCATATCATGGTCTGGAGTGTTTTTCATGCGCTTTTCATAATCTTTGCGTTCTTGAGTGGCTTTCTTTGTCAACTCTTGGTTTTGTGATCCCTCTTATGCTAGATGGCTACTTTTCACCTTTTCTTTGGGTTCGAGCCATTTGGATGTGCTTACTCGGTTGAATTTTTGGGGGCAGATTTCTTAGGGATCTTAGTGCTATGATGAGCTAGAACAATCCTACATGGGTCCTTGACTAAATCAAGAGCTCTAGCACCTTCGATTTGAAAGATTTCTCAAGTTTCCCCTTTTTGGTGCTTTTCGCATGAGATCTGAAATTCATGATGATTCCTTATGCTATTTGAGTGGATCTTGTTGGAGAAGGGTCGTGATGTATTGAGGATTACTTGGTCCAAAAATTGCATGATTTGGAGTTCGTTTGATTAAGTTTTGGTCAAGTTCTTATCTAATCCCGAACTAATTTCTGTTCTGTCAAGGGTCGATCGGCACTGCCGGTGCGGAAAGAAAAATCTGGATCGGCACTGCCGATGCCTTGATCGGGAATTTTGTCTTCTTTCTGCTGTCAATCAACACTAACGATGATTTGATCGGCATTATCGATGCTCTATCTAAATTGTCGATCGACACTGTTGATGTCCTAATCAGTACTGCCTATCTTTGTCTCAGCATTGCTGGTGACGGAAGAAATATCTAGATCGGCACTGCCGATGTCCTTACCAAGAAATTCATCTTCTTTCTAATGTCAATCGGCACTGCCGATTCCTGAACCGGCTCTGCCGGTGTGGGAGAAAAATACTGACCGGCACTGCCGATGGTCAGTCTGAGCTGCCTGTTCTTTGTTTTCTTTCCTACTTTCAAGTCTCGATTGCTTTTCTTTGCTTCTCTCTAGTTCCTCCGCTTGTGTGAGTCATTCCTAGGTTTAGCACATCACAAGTTAGTGTGTGTGGCCTTGGTGATTCTTTTAGAGGTTGGTTCGCATTGTAATTGGGATATAGGCCAAGTTCTTGAGAAGAATTTTAATTGGCTCCCATTCACCCCCCCTCTGGTCGCCTTCTCAGTCCTTCACGCCCTATGAAGCACACTGAGCCCCTGCATCGACGCCGTCGCTATCTCGCCTTGTGCCGCAAAAGCCGCCATCTTTTCTCCTCTGCCTGCTACCACCAAGGCCGAAGCATGGCCTCGCTGCCGCCCTGCGCCCAACCACCGTAGGCCTCTCCAATTGTCGTGCCAAATCGATGCATGTACTCGCCGGTCTCATCTACCGCGGACCAAACTTGTTTGGCCCATAAAACTGACCCCTTGCCTTGCTCTTACCGTCAACCATCCCGCCATAGCCGAGCTCAATCTCAAGCTTGAGCCTTGCTGCTCTCGCACCTCCCCAGCCAAGCCACCTGCACCAATTGCCACGCCTCGCTCTACTCTACCTCCTCAAGCACCGCGAAGACCAATCATGCCCCGAGCCCTCTTAATTTCAGTAAACTTGCCGACGGCCCTGTTTTCATGCAACTCCTGCGGCCAACCAAAATTCCCAGTCTCTGGTGAGGATCTTCACCTCATTTTCTTCCGTGCGTGTGTGCAAACCTTTTTCGCACCCCCCTACCCATTCTCCATTCAATTGTCGTCTGTTAGCGAAGGACTCGATGATCCCGTCACCGCCATTGATTCTCCGGGCTGCCTCGTCGACGAGCTCCTATCTCCAGTCCTGGATGATGCCAACAACCACGACACTAACGTTCCCTACCGCCTCTTGAAGCTCTACGAGGAAGCCGCAACACCGTTTGTCTACCCCACCGAAAACCCGATGCCACCGAAGTCCTCGTTCCGCCACCGCTCGACGTCGGCCACTTTCCGGTGAGTCCTTGTCCTCGCGAGCTACACAGGCCTATGCGCCTTGACGTGCGCATCATTCTGGCATCCCCGCGGCGAGCCCCCAACACGCGTAGTCGCGGGCGGTGACCCATCCGGCATGCCCTGCCGTGGGTCCGGCGGTGCCAGTTGGCATGCCAACTGGCAGCCCACTTGGCGCCTATTGGTAGTCCACGTGGCCGCTTGGTACTGATGTGTCACTTGACTCAGCGCGGACGTGTTAATGAGTAAAACCAGGAAAACTAGAAAAATGCAGAAAAAGCTAAATAACTTTGAAAACTCATAGTACATAAACTAAAAATCCAATGGGACTAAAACCAATTGTGTTAGTTTCATCTTGATCTGCCCTATTAGTGAAAAATGATAAAATGATGCCTCTGTAATGGTACAATTAAATTTTTTTTATCTTGCTAAAACACTAAATGAAGGTCCGAGAAGGCGACTAGAGAGGGGGGGGGGGGGGTGAATGGGAGCCAATTAAATTTCTTCTCAAGAACTTGGCCTATATCCAAATTACAACCCGAACCAACCTCTGAAAGAATCACCAAGGCCACACACACCAACTTGTGATGTGCTAACCCTAGGAATGACTCACAACAACGGAAGAACTAGAGAGAAGCAAAGAAAACAACCAAGACTTGAAAACATAGAACATGCAACTCAAACTGACCATCGACAGTGCCGGTCAGGAGCATTGGCAGTGTCGATCGGTACTACCAGCAGTGCCGGTCATATCATCAGCAGTGCCAATTGAGTTCAGAAAGAAGACAAAAAATCTAAGCAGGTCATCAGCACTGTAGGCCATGAAGGGTGTAGCCAAGAAAGATGCCATTGGAAGATCTCGACTAAAACTTATCAAGATTGCCACGCTTGAGAATAAAGCACTTGCAACCAAAGGCACACAAATGAGAAACAGATGGCTTCCTCCCAAAACGTAGCTCATAAGAAGTTACATTAAGAATTGAGCGCAAGGAAACCTGATTGGAAACATAGCAAGCAGTGCTGATTGCCTCAGCCCAGAACCACCTCGGAGTCCTATGCTCATCGAGCGTCGTCCGGACCATTTCCACCAAGGTTTTGTTCTTTCGTTCGACCACACCATTCTGCTGAGGGACACAAGGTGCTAAAAACGGATGCTCAATACCATGCTCCTGGCATAAAGCATCAAAGGAGGAGTTCTTGAACTTGATGCCATTATCACTGCGGATTGCTCGTAATGCACCTGGGAGTTCCTTAAACAACCTCAAAGCTAAGCTTCGAAAGTGATGAAACACTTCATCCTTGCTCTCAAGAAAGTAAACCCAAGAGTAGCGAGAAAATTCATCAACAATCACAACAAAAAACCACTTCCCACCCGCCGAACGAACCCGAGAAGGACCAACAGTGTCCATGTGAAGCAACTCTCCAGGGCGTTCAGTCATCACTAAATTAATTGGTGGATGAGAAGCGGCAATCATTTTCCCATGACGACAAGGAGTACAAACCAAATCCTTATCAAATTTAAGTTTAGGCAATCCTCGGATCAAACCTAGGCCACTCAAGTGACAAAGCAAGTCAAAGCTCATGTGAGCTAGTGTCCTATGCCATTTCCAGAGCTCAGAATAAGATTGAGAAAACAAGCACTCGTGAGAACCAGGAGAGACAGCAAAATTAGCCTGAAAAACTATCCCAATGCTAGAAATCCCACAAACCAAAGAGCCATTCGAATCAAGAACACAAGAAGCATTTTTCTTAAAGCGCACTTCCAAACCAACATCAAGCAACTGAGAGACAGAGAGGAGATTATACTTAAGATGCTCAACCAAACCAACATCCTTGAGAGTAAATTTTTCATTTACCTTTACCGTGCCCCTTGCCTTCACTCTCCCTCTCTTGTCATCTCCAAAGGTGACATACTCCCGACGCTTCAAGGGAGTGAGGCTAGAGAACCACTTTGCATCTCCAATCTTGTGGTGAGAACACCCGAAGTCCATTAGCCACTTGTTCTCCAGGCCTCCACCTGCTGCCTACAAAGAACGAGAAGGGAAGATCGATGGCTCAGTGCTGGGGTTAGTCAGAAAGATTTTTGGAATCCAGCACTTCACCATACGATCGGTAGTAGTCATCACAGTTCTTTGCATATTATCATTCGAACTCATGGGACGAGAACCTCGATGGGTAAAACGTGGCCTGTCAAAGTGTCCCGACTCAAACCTTGGGTTGTGAGGATAGAAACTATCTGTGTGAAAACCAAATCCACATGAGCGACACTTACCATGACGGGGAAAACGTGGGGCACCAAAGCGCTGCTGCGCAAAGCCTCTGTTTCGTGAATCAAAGCCATATGAGGGATGACCCTGTCCACGATAGGCATGATAAGAAGAGCGAGGCTGAAAATCAACAAAATCATCATGATGCACATTTCTAGTTAACTTAGCTTGCATCCTCTCAATCCTCTTACGCCTATAACAATACTCATCCAAGTGACCCTTATGACCATAGAACTTGCAAATGTAGACATTCTCATGTTTAGGCTTTGTTCGCACAGGAGGTTTGGGTTTTGGCTTCTCTGTTTGCTTTAGGTTGAAGGAAGGTTTGGGGTTTGGTGGATAGTATGTGTCAGTGGGTTTGATGAATTAATCTTCATCCTTGTAGCTAGAGCTAGGAACAAACTTACCCACATTTTCACTCTCTTTGTCACACCTCTCAAATCCCAAGCCCAAGTTGTAGGTTGACCTACTAGCACTCTCTTTGACTCTTGCCAAGTCACTCCCAATCTTCTCCTCACTCACTAGGGTTCTTTGGAGATGAGAGATGAGGTAGTCATTTTCTTGAACTAGGTTCTTATTTTCCTCTCTAGCGCTGTAGAGAGCCACACACTACACATGGTGGTGGGGGAACCTTAGAGCGAGTCTTATTTAGCAGCTTGGACTCGAGCTCTTTGACTTTGAGGGTTTGAGCCTCCAACTCACTTATGAGCTTGTGGCTCTTCTGACATGCACCCAAAAGAGTTGGTCCAGCCATGAATACGTTAAGCTCTTTAAGGGCACTCTCAAGCTGACTGACAACTTGAGCATGCACACTTTCCCTCTGTGCAAGATCTTTCATCACAACTTGACAAGGCTCACACTCAATAGCAATGTCATCTTTTGCAAGCTTAGACCAAAGCAAAGTGATTTCATACTCAGCACTCTACAATTTGGACTTAAGCTCTCTACTCTCACGTACAGCCCTACGAAGCTTATCATCTTGCATGAGCAAAACATCACGCAAATGATCAAGTTCAGAAGAGAGCTCATCAAGAGTGAGAGGTACGTCGCTTGTGTTAGAGTGGGAGCCAGAGTCGGTGTTGTGGTCGTTCTTTGCCATGAAGCAAAGGCCGGTGAAGTCATCCTTCCTATTGACTAGTGACTTCTCAACCTCCTCCTCAGAGCTTGTAAGACCATCACTTGATGTGAGGTCGACATCACTCAAAGCGGCAACGTAGGCGCATGTGATGGCCTTGGCAAACTTCTTGGAGTTCTTGCTTCGCTTGTAGAAGTGGTTCTTCTTGTTCCTGAAGTCTTCAGTGTTGTTGTCATGGTACCCAGCATTCTTCTTCTTCTTGGGGCAATCAGCGATGAAGTGTCCAGGGCCACCACACTCGAAGCTGGTTCTTCAACCACCTCCTCTTCTCTCCTTCCGGTTGTTGTAGAACTTCCTGAACTTCCTTGTGGGCAAGGACAACTCCTCGTCAGGAATGCACTTCATCTGTTCATCGGAAGCTGCAACAGGAGAAGACAGAACAAACTCCAAGAAAGACTTGTCAAGTGAGGGGTTAGTTCCATAAGAAGCACCACTGTGACTACCCTTTTGAGAGCTAGAAAGCAAAATCATGCTAGAAACAGGATTAACATGATTAGAACAAGATTTCCTAGATAGTTTATGAGATTTCAGCTTGCTATATAGTTGCTCATAGTTCAGGGTATTGTAATCAGCAGTTTCTTCTGGAGCAGCAATTTTAACCCCCCAAACATTCTCATCAAGTGAATACAATAGTTTCTTAGCTCTATCATTATCATTGTACACAAGGTTACCACAAGCCCTCAAGTTGCAGACAATTGCCTCAAACCTACGAAAAGTTTCATCTAGTGACTCGCCAGGTTTTCGTGCAAAAGTTTGGTACTGTCTATTGTAAGAATCCTTACGCATAGACTTGACTTGATTCAAATCATTGTTGTCATATTTCATTTCTTATGTTTTTTTAACATATGTTACATGCAGTATGGTGAAGGAGAAAGTAAAGAAAACCCTTTTGCATGTTGAAGATGTTGGGATCGAAAGGTCATGTTTTGATAAGAATGTTGAAACTATGAAGCAAGTATTGGCTGATGTAACAAGGAAGCATGAGGAGAATGAATGTATGAAGAAATATAAAAAGGATCAGGCAAGGCCCAGAAATGCACTTGTTTAGTCCAGTATATTTTATGTTTTGTTATTAGCAGTAAGAGATTTAGTAGTATGTAACAAGTATGTATGTTTATTTCTATACAGGGTACTAGTAAATCTGTTCTTCGTGTTTCTACTGCTGCAAGCAATTCTGCTCCACATATGAAGAAAAAAACTCCTGATCTGAATAATAAAGCTCCTTGTTCATCAACCTCAAATATGTTGTTAATTTTCTGAAATTTCTAATATTCGATTACAGATTTTGCATTTAGAGGGCAAGTTGGTCATGGGAAAATGCATGTGCAGAACAAGCTAATTTTGTCAATGCCACTTGATTCAATTATGAAATAGGATATTTGTATGTACTACATTTTAAATATGGTTGACTATGTTACTATCCTCTGATAGGTTTTTTTTAAAGTACAACTTGACCTCTGAATTTTCAAAAACCTAGAGTTCTCTCAAGCAAAGATGTTGGGTCTAATGATTGAACAATTGTTACATTTCCTGAGCTACTACCTGGAGAAGTCTTTTCCTTCACAAATTTAGTTGCTGCTTACGGTTTGTTGTTGTTTCATACTTTGAATAATTAAAACTATACTAATTGCATAATCGTAACATTGCAATTGCAATCAAGATATGCTGCAATTAGTGCTTCTTTTATATGTAACTGAAAAATTTGTTACTAGCAAATTAATGAATTCATATTACTTTCATATGTTTATTTACAATATTTGTCCATGTAGTTACTGTTTGTTATCTTTCACTGTAGAGAAAATGCAGTCTAACATGAAATCACCCTATTTCAACTCATCATCTGTTCCTCCATTTCGCATTTTTGGTGACGAAGATGACCTTGAGAATTATGTGGCTGATCCAAGGAAAATGCGACATGTTGGCGCATCTGGCTCTGTATTGCCTAGACAGGTTAGGATAAGTTTGGATGTGCAATTTCTATCATCATTTATAATTGAATTTGATGTTTTTGATTGGATTAAATTATTTTGTTTCAATTTTCAGATCACTTCCTGCGTATCAGTAATGGATTGTGCTTAGTGGCATTAGTTTTATTTGCTTATCATAGTTTGTAGCTGCTATAACTACAATATTACCACAAAGGTTGTAGCTATCATGTCAATTTTTATTCATGTGAAGACGTCTTTGTTGGAATGAATTATTGTTCTATTCATCCAAACCCTAGAAGGGTGGGTATATATACACATTACATGGGCCTCTATACACTCTAACACCTCCCCGCAGTCGAAACTACCGGCGCAACGGAGTTCAAGACTAGACAAGAAAGAAATATGCACACACACCCCCGCAGTCACAACTAGCCATTGATGATGTTGAGACTGGACCAAAACTCCGAGAATGTCAAGGAGGGGAGGCCCTTGGTGAAGATGTCGGTGAACTGGGAGGTGGTCAGGACATGGAGCACCCGAACATGGCCGATGGTGACCCGATCACGAGCGAAGTGAAGGTCGATTACCACATGCTTCGTCCGCTGATGCTGAACCCGGTTGGTGGAGAGGTAGACGGCACTGACGTTATCGTAGTAGACAAGCGTGCTCTTGGTGAGTGGGCTGTGAAGCTCCGCCAAGAGCTGTCGTAGCTTGGACGCCTCGGCCTCGTTATTGGCAACTGCCCGGTACTCCGCATCAGCACTGGAGCGGGAGACCACCGGCTGCCGCTTGGACGACCAGGAGACCAGGTTGCCACCAAGGAAGACAACATAGCTAGAGGTAGACTGACGCGTGTCAGGTGACCCAGCCCAGTCAACGTCGGTGTAGACGACGAGCTCGGTGGATGGAGCCCGGTGAAGAAGGAGGCCGTAGTCAATAGTACCTTGAACATAGTGTTGTAGATGCTTCAGAGAAGTAAGATGTGACTCTCGAGGGTCATGCATATGAAGGCAGATCTGCTAGATGGCATATGTGATGTCCGACCTGGTGAAGGTGAGGAACTAAAGAGCCCCAGCAAGGCTCCAGTAAGCAGTCGGGTCAGCAACCGGAGCACCTACGTCCGCAGAGAGCTTCCCCTGAGTGTCGACTGGGGTGGAGCTGGGCTTGCAGTCAGTCATCCTAGCCCGCTCAAGGATATCAAGAGCATACTGCCACTGGTGAAGAAAGAGGTCAGAGGGACGAGGAAGTGGTGGAGCACAACCAGATCCTTCATGGCAAACTCACGCTCCAGTGACAGAATGATACCCTGAAGGAAGGTCTGACTGGAAGCAGTGAGGATGATGTCGTCAACATAGAGCTGCAGGTACGCAGCCTCAGAGCCCTGGTGGTAGACAAACAGAGAAGTGTCAGACTTGCACTCAGTGAAGCCCAATGAGGCCAAGAACGTGGAAAACCAAGAGTACCACGCCCGAGGCGCCTGCTTCATGCCATAGAGTGACTTGTTGAGGCAGCAGACAAGATCCAAACTGCTAGAATCCACAAACCCTGCTGGCTGACTGCAGTAGACTTTCTCTGTCAGAGTGCCATGCAGAAAGGCATTCTTCACATCAAGCTGGTGCACGGGCCAGAAGCGGGAGAGAGCCAGTGAGAGAACCGTGCGCACTGTGGCTGGCTTCACTACTGGACTAAATGTCTCATCATAGTCCACTCCAGGCCGCTGGGTGAAGCCTCGAAGAACCCAACGAGCCTTGTAGCGCTCTAGAGAGCTGTCGGCCCAATGCTTATGTGTCCAGATCCACTTGCCGGTGACCACAATACAACCAGATGAACGCTGCATGAGGTCCCACGTCTGGTTGGCAAGAAGAGCCGTGTACTCCTCGTCCAAAGCCCGACGCCAGTGAGGATCCGCCAGGGCATCGCGAATGGAGGAGGGTACGGGTGAGACTCCCGGCTCCGCCTCGACGGCAGAGAGGAACCCTGTCGCCCGTTGTGTCACCATGGGATGAGTGTGCCCAGGATCCCGATGGACGACAGATGGGTGGTACACCTCCGGGTCAAGCCGAGAGCGAGCCCGAGAATGGATTGTCGGATCAGACGGAGGTGGAGGTGGCGGAGAGACCACTGGCTTCGGTACCAGCGCTGCATGACGCCTGTAGACCTGCACCAGCTCCGCGAAGCGGGCAGCAAAATCTGGAGGCTCGTGGGGGTGCAGGAAGTGGCGACGGGGCCACGCATGGCTTAGGCGAAGACTCTGTTGCTGCACTTGGCGCAATAGAAGGCTCCGGGGCCACGCATTGCACGGTAGAGGACTCCGGGGCCGCGCATGGCGCAAGCCAAGACTCCGGTGCCGCGCGTGGCACAGGCGAAGAATCCGGTGCCGTGCATAGTGCAGTAGAAGGCTCCGGGGCCACGTGTGGCATGGGAGAAGACTCCGGTGCCGCGCGTGGTGCAGCGGAGATTGCCAGGGAACCTGTTAGAAAGGGGTAAACAGAAGCAGGGGGCTGGACCACTGGGTCAGTCGAAAAAATGGACTCGAGGTCAGGATCAGGAGAGGGAGTAGTGGAGGTGGAGTACGGGAAGTCCGACTCGTCAAACACGACGTGCCGGGAGATGAGGACTCGGCGGGAGGTGAGGTCAAGGCAACGATACCCCTTGTGGTCAGGGGAGTATCCAAGGAACACACACCGAGTCAATCGAGGCGCTAACTTGTGAGGAGCAGTGGCGGACGTGTTAGGGTAGCAAGCACACCCGAAGACCCGAAGGTGATCATACTGAGGTGGGGTACGGAAAAGGGCGTGATGAGGGGTGGGGGTAAGTGAGGCAGTGGAAGGAAGGCGGTTGAGAAGGTAGCTGGCTGTGTATAGACCCTCAGCCCAAAAACGGGTAGGAACGGAGGCCTGGAGGAGAAGGGTGCGCACGACATCTTTCATTATGCGAATCATCCGCTCAGCCTTGCCGTTCTGAGACGAGGTATACGGGCATGACATGCGTAGTTGAACACCGCAGGAGAGGAAGAATTCATGGGAGGTGTGATTCTCGAACTCAGGACCGTTGTCACACTGGACGACCTTGACGGTGAGCCCGAACTGAGTGCAAACCCAGGCAAAGAAGTGGAGGAGGGTGAGGAAGGTGTCAGACTTGGCACGCAGCGGAAAAGTCCAAGAGTAATGAGAGAAATCATCCACAATCACCAAGTAATACTTATATCCAGACATACTGATGACTGGTGAAGTCCACAAATCACAGTGAATGAGATCAAATACATGACTCACATGCGAAGAAGAAAAAAAAATAAGTCTAACATGACGACCGAACTGACACGCATGACAAAGATGCTCATCAGGAGCCCCACTACAATGAAGATCTGCACTATGACTGGAACAGGCGAAAACGTCACAACCGAGATCCCATGCCGGCGATGCCAAGTCATGGAAGACGGGGTGGTCGCAAAAGCCGATGAAGGAGGCGACGATGAAGAAGCGAAATCAGGAATGCGAAGGATGTAAAGGGCCTCGCGTTGTCACATCAGAGGAGCGGGCGTCGGGAAGCCGAATCCTTCACAATAAGACCAAAAGAGTCAAATTCAACAAAACAGGAGTTATCAGTAGTAAATTGGCGAATGGAATGAAGGTTGTGAACCATCTGAGGAGCAAATAGAACATTCAAAAGACGAAAAGAACCAAGAGCAGATCCGACAGAGGTGACAGGAAGACAAGTGCCATTACCAACCATGATGGAGGCAGGACACAAGGAAGGAGGAGGGTGGATGGAAGATAAAATACCAGCATTAGGCGTGGTGTGGTACGAGGCGCCCGAGTGGGTGATCCACTCTGTGTTGACCGACGGTGTCAGCCCCTTGGTGTTGAAGGACTGAGCCAGAGATGTCTGGTCCCACCTCCCTAGCCAGGTAAGAGGCTGACTGAGTGGAGCAGGAGGCGTCCAGGTGTTGGGGACGAGGCCCACACCCACCCCCCCCTCGAGCCAGGAAGGGCCACATGGAGATGTGCCCTGACCATGGGTTGTTGAAGGATGGCCAGGGTGCACCACCAGGGGCAGGAGTCGACGTCGTAGGAGCCGGTGCAGTAGGACCACCCTGACGCCCCCCCCTGCTATGCGTAGGTGGAGTAGCACCGATATTGGCGGTCGATAAAACCTAAAATCGGCCACCAACCGGTCGAGAAATGCAAGGTAAAGACCAAAGTTTAATAAATATTTGTTTAAACTAATATGTGTTTGCAGGCATAAGAGAGCCAAAATATGCAAAAACATGAAGAAACACCCCATCGGCCGATCACGATTGTGAAACAGCCGTTTTCACAGGCCGATAGGGTCGTTTTTAGGCTGAAATCAGGAACCGGCCGACAGGGTCATATATGGCTGAAATCAGCCACCCGGCTGATTAACCGGAGTCGTTTTTCAGGCTAAACATCTGACCAGGCCGGTTTTACAAAAACACTTCACCGTGATGCCATTTTCTACTCCCGAATTAAGAATGATGAAATATAGCTAAGGAAAAGAAGGCAAAACAAGTGGCCTAACCGGGAGAAGTCAAGGGGCGACCCGGAAGGGGTCGGCACCCGGCCTAGGCCGCCGCCCGGCCCGGCTTGCCGCGCGACCTGGGTTGGCCACCTAGGGTTGCCAGCCCATGAGGCCCAATATGTCTACCGGCCCCAAAATGGAAAAGTCGGTACGAACCGACCGAATAATCGCCATCAAGACAAGATCCGAGCCGACCAAAAGAAGTCGGTCGCGAACCAACACGATCCAATGGCTGCCCAGCCTGGGCTGCCGCCTAGCATGCCCGGTCGCCTGGCATGGCCCGCCGCCCGGCGCACCGATTTCGGCCAACTGATCCTCGTTCACCTACAAATACCCCCCGGACCATCGCCACCTATAAATAGAGGTGGAATTCGGCAGAAAAGGAGAGGGAAGCAAGAAACACATCAAGGAGTCCATTTCCCACTACTTGTGCTACTTAGTAGAGTAGGTTAGTTAGTCAGGAGTTAGAGTCTAGTCGAGAGCATCGCTCGGGATTCCGGAATTGTCTTGGAGTCTTGGTATGAGCTCTCTTGTATCTTTTCTCTTTATGTAAGACTTATCATTTATCAATATAAATATATTTTCTTTTATATCTTGTCAAGTATTTATCTTAACTTAATCATTTTCCTTAAGTTACAATTATCAGGAAGAAACTTTGTTGCGTAGTTCACGGGTTTCCCAGCTAGGATTTATTTAAGTTTAGTTCTTTCTGAACTTAGACTTGGTTATTTCCTGGCTATTCTTCCGCTAGGCCAACGGAAGAATATCTAGTGAAGGCGTAGGCGCGGTGCCTAAGTTAACGCTAGCTGGATTTGCATTCATCCCCACGGGCTGTGTGTAGGCGGCAGGTGGTGACAGCCCTTTCCGTCGCTTTTGTAATCCACCACGTTCAGGAAGTCTTAAGCAGGGTTGTCTAGCGATAGCGTAATCACTAGTATAGAGGTTAGTTACCGACCCATATTAGTGGATCGTTTTCATGCCCCGAAGTGAGTTAACAGGTGAAAGGCTCGAGGCTGTACCAAGAACTTGGTGTAAGCACTCAACCTGAGTAACTAGGATTTGACGCTTGACTTAGATATATTAGGAAGACATATTTTTAGGAATCTTAGACTTAGACTCGCTATCCTCCCGGCTAGCTTAACCGATCTCTTTATTTATCTTAGTGTGGTTTTCTCTTGTGTTGCTACCCCCACTCTTATTATTGAATACCCTTACCCCCTCCTTTGGTCAGTTGGTATAATTCTTGTAGTTATATCTTTGTTAAACCAAGCTAATCTTACACCTAGCTTCCTTGAGGAAATAAATACGATACCTTGGAATACTCCCGGGTGAAGTGCTATAATGGTGTTCCGTGCGCTTGCGGATTAATTCATTTTATTCTTAAAGCAAAACAAACGCCAACAATCATTTCTGGCATCATACCAGGAATAGAGATATTCTTGATGCGACGTTAAGAATTGCCAACAACCGAGGAGGGATGTGGCTCTTGGAGAGGTGGAGGTCGGTGGGGCAGTCACGAGCGCGGTGGAGGGGCCAGCGGAGGAGGATCCCGGTTTGAGCCCACGGGTGATCTCGTCTAGGATTAGGTCGTCCCGGACCTACAGGAAGGTGGGGAAGGGGCCGCTGATGATGGTTCCATGTCCGGAGGAGGTCGAAGATGCTGCTGAGACCCCTCAGGACATTGAGGTCGGGGATCCAATTGCTCACTGGGCAACCGAGGTCATGAAGTGCATCCGCCATGCCCTTCATCTTCCTGCAGTACTCGCTGACGGAGAGGTCACCCTGCTGGAAGGTAAGGAACGATGCTTTGAGGTGGAGCGCACGGGCCACGGCATTGCCAAGGAACTAGGACTCGAGAGCCAGCTAGGCCTCGCACGCGATGCCACTGTTGGACTGGACGATGTCCTGGAGATCTAGGGAGAGGGTCCCAAAGATCCAGGACATGGCGACGTTGTCGATGCGAAGCCAGAGCGCGTCCCGTGCTGTAGTAGGCGTGTCGTCGAGGACGTGGTCGTTGAGGGCATAGCGGCGGAAGGCGAGGAGGACCTGGTTGCACAAGCACCCATAGGAGAAGGACCTGGTGTCGAGGACGACAGAGACTAGGGCCCAGATGTTCTGGACTCCAACGGCCTGGAGGTGCAGCTGCTGGACCATCGGATTGATCATATCATGGCGGAGGGCAGATCCATTTGGCAGAGGCGGGTGAGACGAGGACACGGCGGTGTCGGTGATGTGGGCGACGGGCTGGTGGGTGGCGGCGATGTCGAGGTAGTGCTGAGCCTCAGCAGGCCGGCGATGGAGGGCGTCCACTACGGCAAGCTCGCACTCCGAAGCGAGTGCAGCCACGCGGGCACGCTCCATGACTGCGGCGGCCTCAGCCTGGGTGGTGAGCAAGGTGGCGACCAGGGCAGAATCGGCTGAGGTGGGCTCGTCGGTGAGAAGCGGCGAACCCATGGCAGGAGGAGCAGCGGCCACGGGTAGTAGTGACAGTGGCATGCCTAGGCCAGTGTAGGGCACGCGGGGGGGGGGGGGGGGGGCAGGCCACTGGCAGCGATGAGGGCGGGCTCACAGGAGGGCTGCGGTGGCATAGCACCCGAGGGGTCTGCACCCGCGATGGCGGCAGGCAGCAGATCCACAGCGACGGCCGTGGTTGTGGTGGCCGGGGCGCATGCGGGGTGGCCGGCAGCGGCGGTGGCTACCTCGGCTGCGGCGGTGGCTTCGACGGCAGCAGCGGCCTGGCCGGCTGCCCGGGCAACAGCGGCGGGGTGGCGGCGTCCCGAGCGACGGCGGCGGCCGGGGCGAGCGCGGCAGCGGTGGCCTGGGCGACGGCAGTGGTCGGGGCGGGCGCAGTGGCAGTGGCCTGGGCGGGCGCGGTCGTGGGAGGCGACGGCCGGATCCGCGACAGCGGCGGTAGGGAGAGGAGGGAGCCTGACGACGGTGGCCCACGCGTGAGAGGAGCCGGTGGCGGGCATGGACGGGCGGTAGGAAGAGGAGGGGAGGGGAGGGAAGGTGGAGGTGGCCGGTGGCCATGACGGCGGCGGCGGTGGTCGGACTGGAGGGTGGCAGTGGCGGGTTGGAGAGAGAGGGAGAGAAGAGAAACCCTAACCTAGTTTGATAGCATGTTGGAATGAATTATTATTCTATTCATGCAAACCCTAGAAGGGTGGGTATATATACACATTACATGGGCCTCTTGATGGGCTGAATATATGGGCCTCTATACACTATAACAGTCTTCCATTGTGCTCACAAGCTTATGATAATCATTGTTATATAGGATGTGCTATATATGGAATCTCTTCCATTCACTGATGAAACTTCTGAAGAATTTGCTAAGCGACATTAATCTAAAACAACACTAATAGTGGACCGTGAAGTGTCCCTTATCTTTCATTTTTGAATTTTTGGCATATAATGTATTGCATGTTTGGGATTTATTATTTTTGTCATTCTAGAGTCAAGAGTCATCAGAGGATGTGGCTATTATTGGGAGCAAGACACTTTCCCAGAATTGTGCGTAATCATTCCAACTTGTTTCTGAAATTTGTAAAATATGTCCCCGTTCAATAAATCTACTGCTTGCTTCTCATGTTCATACCCTGAGATTAGCTTTGGACCTGTTCTTTTATTTTCAAAATCTTGAGTCCTTTAATTTTTCTCTATATTTGCAGCTATCCTCTTAAACTCTTGCATGAACCTCATAATACTGTACGTTGGACAGACATCCAACTTAAATAAAGAATTCATGCCTTTACTTCTTGCTATGGTTATAACAAAAAGGCAGAACTTGTCTTTGTTGTAGGCAGGAGCAAAATCAACTCTGTATTTGAATCCTTCAACTCTGTATATGATTGTGAAGGACCGAGAAGGCGACCAGAGGGGGGGGGGGGTGAATGGAAGCCAATTAAAATTCTTCACAAGAACTTGGCCTATGTCCCAATTACAGCCCAAGCCAACCTCTAAACCGATCACCAAGGCCACACACACCAACTTGTGATGTGCCAACCCTAGGAGTGATCAACAACAGTAGTGGAACATAGTGGAAACAAAGAAGAACTGCTAAGACTAAAAATAGTCAAGAAACACACATAGGACAGATCTCTCTGGACTACCATCGGCAGTGCCGATCATAGCCATCGGCAGTGCCGGTGACGTCCATCGGGAGTGCCGGTGCAGGGTTCTGAAAACTCTAAAAAACTACGGTCGGAGCATATCGGCAGTGTCGGTAGTGGCTATCGGCAGTGCTGGTGTGGGGTTCAGGCTCAAGCCACCAGCAGTGCCGGTCGTGGCATCGGCAGTGCTGATCCAAGCTCAGACCCACTAGCCGTGCCGGTCCTGGTCATTGGCAGCGCCGGTTCTGGTCATCACCATTTTTGGACCAGGTAATCCTCAACACATCATGATCCTAATCCAAGAAGATCCACTCAATTGGCTTAAGAAATCATCACGAATTTCAAGTCTTGTGGCAAGAACACTAAACTTGAGAAATCCTTCAAATCGAAGGTGCTAGAGCTCTTGATTTGGTCAAGGACCCATAAGGGATTGTTCTAGCTCATCATAGCACTAAGATCCCCAAGAAATCCGTCCCAAAAACTCACTCAAAAATGACATAAGAAATTCCAACGAAAATAGCTCCGAAAATAGAGAAAAAGAGAAATTCAGGATTTAGGGAGAGAGGAAGATCTTGAGCATGAAAATAACTCTCATATCAAAGAAACATGCCTACAAGATCCATGGATACAAGGCTAGGAAGCCACCCTCTTCCTCCCACTATTTGGAAGAGAAAGAGATATCTCTCACACACCCTCTCCTCTCCACTATTACATGAAGACCTCTCCTAGCACTTTGAATGAAGACCTAATACAAGGCTAAGGGAAAGAGAGGCACCACTTCCAGTAGCCCTACCTCTTCTTATATAGGCCTAGGGGTAGTCCTAAGCACCATCCTACCCCTCACCTACAATACACTGCCACCTACCACCAGGGGCATAACTGTCCATCTTTTTCCTCTTCGCCCAAATGCCATCGAGGCTTTCACGACTTTGCTTCGCCTCGACGCAAGCTCCGCAATGGTGCCACGTGCACCTCCAATCGCTGCCACCAGTTTTGAGGTCCAAACCGGAAAACTGCCTTGCATGCTTCTCAGAGCGCAACTTCTTGATCTTGACACGTGTTCATGAACACAACTTCCTCATGAGTCTCCAGGTAATTAGTGCTCGAATGTCCCATGTTTCCACAGACCTCGCACGTCATGTGATGGTCCATAGCTTGTATTGTGCCCTTCAGGTTGGGGGCGTCGTGGACATCGAGTCACCTCAAGATAAGGTCCATCTTTTTGGTGAGCATGTCTGTCTCCTTAACGGTATGCATGCCCCATGCACGTGTCTGGAGTCGCTCATCATTCCAGCCTTGATTTGAGATCATCTTCTCAATCAACTCGGTTGCTCGATTGATGGTAGGCTCCTCCAGTGGCGGCATCAATGTGCTAACAGTTTGAAGCCGTCAGCCCATTGTAGAAGTTCTAGAAATTAAGCCACTTATCTATTCCATGATGGGGACAGGCCAGGATATACTCGTGAAGCCTTTCCCATGCTTCTGGTATTATTTCTCGAGCCGTGTGCTAGAAACTCAAAATTCTACTCCGTAAGGAGTTGGTTTTACCAATGACAATAACTTCACGAGGAACGTAGTGGAGCATTTGTCCCAAGTTTTGACAGCCTCCTTGTTGGCGTAGAACTACTGCTTGCCGTTGCCTAACAGTGAGAACGAGAACAGACGGAGCCTAATGGCGTTCGCACCCATGTTCTTTATGGTAAAGGTGCTGCACAACTCCAAGAATTGCTACAAGTGAGCGATGGTGTCCTCATTGGCTTTTATATGTGAATATTACCCTAATTAGAGCATAATTGATACTAATTTAGGCCATTTACCTGTGATATTGCCTATATATTTGTATATGCGTTGTTTTAGAGATTTATTGCAGAAACAGGTAAAATTGGTGATTAATGCGATGATGGAGAGGACAGGAGTCCAGAACCGATGAAAAGCACTGAAGAAGCCTAGTGTGCCGATCGGCGCAGTCCATGAGCCGATCAACGCAAGGGTGTTTTAACCCACAGAAGTGACCGAGGCCCATTCCACATGTTTATGGAAGTTTATCTGCGCAAGACACTTGAAGATATTTGTCTAAGAAGAATTATGGAACTTCAAGAAGATTTTTGGAACTCCAAGATCTTAACGTGCAGTACCAGACTTTATCTCAAAGGAAAAGGCCCACATGGCAGCTGTGGAAGACAAAGAAACCGACTCGAGGAAGAAATCAGAGAAGACACGGCTTGCACCGATCGGCGCAATCCTGAGCCAATCAGCGCAACCGCCTTTTTGCTAGAAACCGAGTCCTTTACGAGTAGAACCCCTATAAATACTTGTAAACCCTCGCCGCAGAAGAGGGGGCGACAGAGGGACACCAGATTCGTGAGTTAGAGCCACCAGGGCTTGCCCCGTTAGAATAGATCTCTTGTTGAGTTTCAAGAACCATTAGAGTCAAGAGTTGATCCGTCAAGGTCGGCCATCTCGACGGGGATGAATCTTACTCTATGTATCTCAAGGATGATTGAATATGTTGACGATCGTTTTGGTGATTTGTCTATCTTGATTCTATAATCATGCATGTGCTTATTCCAATTACTTAGTTCTAGGCTAAGTAAGTAGATATTATCTTAATCGTGGTGATTAGGATAGTATTCGGACATTGTATTGATTATGGTTGCTTGATGATGCCAGTAGTGTTTTTTAGCGGTGATAGCACTAAGCCTACGCAGCACTATTGGATAGTTGAGTAGGGTAAGATACTCGCGCGATTAAGGGTTTCCTCTCGACAGCGATAAATCGGGAGCCGCTCGGAAAGCAGGGTGGTCTTACTCATTATAGGTTTTCATTGATCTATGTAATTACCCATTATGATGCTATTCAATTAGACTTTCTGGTTACGATCTCACTAGTAGATATCTGGCTACTCACTTATCGGCATAGGTTTACAAGATCTGGAACACTTTGGCTTAGATTCATTGGTGTGCCGATTGGCTCAACTCCTATGTCGATCGGCGCAACAACTTCGACTTAGATACACCAGTGTGCCAATCGGCTCAACCCCTGCGACGATCAGCGCCACCACAGATTCACCAGCGTGTCGATCGGCTCAACTCCTGCGTCGATCGGTGCAACAACTTTGGCTTAGTTTCACCAGCGTGTCGATCGGCTCAAACCCCACGCCGATCGGCGCAACGACAGATTTACTATCTGGCGCACCTTTACGCTGGCCAGTCTCCCCCTCATGCAACATAACCTTGATAGTAGCCTTGACTAGATCTTTTACTGTTAACTTTGTTTAATAAATCCCTAAGGTCCCAGTGGATTCGATAAACCTTGGAATACTCAATTCAAGGGAAAAAGTGCTACAATCGTACACCGTCCTCTTGCGGTATATAAGTGGGTGCGTAGATACGACCAACAAGCTCCCTTTTTCTGGCGCTGTTGCCAGGGACCATAGCAGGTTTTTAATCATTGTTTGATGTATTAGTGTTTAGTCATTGTGCTTTACTTGTCTCTCTAGTACATATATTCTGTTAAGTAAAACTAACAGGTATGGACGGTCCTAAGTCAAACAAACCCTCTAATTACGCCAATGATCCAGAAAGACTCTTACACAAGAAGAGAACAGTAGAGAAGAGAAGCAAGTCACTTGGAGATTTGGAAGCAGTCCGCGCAACACCTCGAGTATTATTCACAATAGAAGACTCAGTTCAAGAGCAAGAAGAAGAGGAGATGGCAGAGGTGCCTATGGTTAATCGTCTCAAGCCACAATTGACTAGTATTGTCAAGGCAGATTTCCAAGAAGCTCAAGATCAACTTCCGTACCAATTGGAGAGATATGTTGGAATAGTGGTGCAACAACCGTTCACAGGTTCAGAAGATCCCAATCATCACTTGCAACACTTCCTTGAAGTTTGCAGTACATTCAAGATAGCGGGATTGACAGGAGATCAAGTGCGTGTGCGGCTGTTCCCCTTCTCTCTAGTTGGACGCCCCAAGCAATGGTACAATGGATTGGAAAACGCAGTGAAAACGGTGTGGAACACATTAGCAGCTGAATTCTTGGCCAAATAGTTCCCCCCGGTAAGACTCAAGATTTGAAAAATAAGATTCTTGGATTTATACAGAATATTGATGAGAGCATTGGAGAAGCATGGGAAAGATACAATGAGCATATGGATGCATGCCCTCAACATGGTCTGACGGTTGGAGAAGTTGTTGAGAAGTTCTACACAGGATTGAATCTTTTGTCACGTCAACATTTGGACGCCTCAGCTGCAGGATCATTCATGTCAAAAACCCCCACCAAAGCTAAGAATTTGATCAAGTTGTTAGTTGAAAATCAATCGTGGGATGGTGAGAGAAGCTCAAGGAATTTGCAACCTTCAAAAGGAGTAGCAAAGAGTGTGATTGAGAAGACTCAGGAAGAATTGATTATAGATCGCCTTGATGCTATTCAAAGAAGGTTGGACAATAATCTTCATATTCCTAAGGAGGAGACACTCAAGCTGGCGGAATCACGCTCAACATGTAGTGAGTGTGGAGAATTTGGTCATGTGCAGAAAGATTGCCCTGAAGATATGAAGATGTTAGAATATATGAAGAATAGTGGATGGAAGCCCCAATACCAACAACAAAGGAGTTCTTTCTCTCCTAGTTCGTCCATGCAAAACTCGATCCAACTTCGTCTCCAATGTCATGAGTTCTTCCAAGCTCAAGAGAACATCAACAAGGACAATCAAGCTAGATTCAAGGAGATTGATCGTGTCCTTGAGAGAGTTAATGACAAGGTGATAGAAATTGGGAGCTCCAACGAGGAGATTTTAAAGCATACCAAGATTATGGAGCAACAGATGGGACAGCTATCGCAAACCATTCAAGGCAATAAGGGGGCTATTCCTGGCAATACGATGTCTGCAGAACAGTTGAAGGCAATAGCTACGAGATCAGGAAAACAAACAGAAGATCCAGAACACTCTACGGGAGCAAAGAGGCCCCGCGTCGATCGGCGCACACCCGGCGCCGATCGGCGTGATGACCCTGTCGGAGCCGATCGACTCCCTGAAAGTGCCGATCAGCGCAAGGAGGATGATGACCTCTCTGGTCTGAAAATGGGCGTGGAGACAAAAGAGCATGGCCCTGCCACATTTCTAGATACTCAACTACTAACAAAGACAGAAAGAGTGCCACAACACGACGAGCAGTTTGCAAGATTCGTCGATATTATGAAGAAGCTTTACATCAATGTCCCTTTTGTCGACGCTATCCAAGTTCCCACCTATGCCAAGTACATTAAGGACATGATGCAAAACAAGAAGTCTCTAGTTTCTGAGGAGGTTGTGAAGGTCACTAAGGAACTAACGGCGGCAATCAATGATGTCGCACTGGAGAAGAAACCCGACCCTGGATCACCAAGCATCAAATGCATGATTGGAACAAGGATGTTTGATAGGTGCTTGTGCAATCTTGGAGCAAGCGTAAGTGTTATGCCCCGTCATATATTCACAAATCTCAATTTGCCTGAATTAGAGCCTACGGGTATGTGTTTGGAGTTAGCCGATCAATCAGTACGCTTCCCTGATGGAATTGCTGAGGATGTGCCTGTTCAAATTCAAGATCATATCGTCCCTGTTGATTTTATTGTGCTTGACATGGATAAGAGGACGAGGACCCTGTTGATCTTAGGCAGACCCTTCTTGAGGATAGCAAAGGCAAGTATTGATGTTGGGAGTGGTAAGATAAGCTTCGATATAAGTGGGACATCCTACTCTTTCATGTTTCACCCAAAGGGAGAAGAGTGTCGTGCTATTGATGAAGTGAAGAGATACAAGACACCATGGCATTGAGGTATCGAAAGTAATTGGAGGGGATGTATGGATAGGTCGTCCAAGCTATATGAACCATGGAGATAAGATAACCTTGTAGTGTCGCGGCCTCACATCCCGCACCGCGATACTAAGGATTGATTGTTTGCGGGGAGGTCGAGCTCTTTGACCTTTAAATAACTAGAGCGCTCTTGGGAGGCAACCCAATGATGGGGGATTTACAAGTTATTTAGTGCTTATGGGAGGGCAACCAATTTCATTTAGTTAATTAGTGCTGGCCGGGAGGGCAACCTGGTGTTTATAAAATTTGCTTGCTTGTGATAAAAATAATCTCCCGAATAAAATAAAAAAAATTAGGAAAGTGTGTGCTTAATTCTTGCGTGCTCTTGCGTTATCTGTTTATTCGTGCAAAACTGTGTATATACATACTGTAGACTAACAATGCAAGAATAAAAAAAAGACCAAAAACAGGAAGGAATAGAGCTTGCACCGATTGGCGCACATCTGCGCCGATCGGCGCAGTATTGCCCAAGTCAGGACAGAAGGCCGACGACGCCTAGAATTGAAGGAGTGCTAAACCAGCACAATAATTTTCACATACAGAGCTATTTTCAAGGATGAAGACAACATCTAGCGAAGAAGCAAGGGGCCAGAAGCAAAAACGGACGTCACGCCGATCGGCGCGAGCCAGCGCCGATCGGCGCATTCACCAGTTGAGCCCTGACACGTATGCCAATACTACAGGAATATTGGAGAAGTGGAAATTAGATGAAAGAGATGAATACAAGGCATCAGAATCAGCATCGGACCTAAAGACGAGGTGCAAGGGACTTGGGCTGTTCGGCGCCCAACTGTGCCGATCGGCTCGGGTACCCATGATGTTCCCAAATGGGCGACAAAAGCGGCAGGCATTGATTTTGGGGAACAGGTATGATTATTATGCAGGTCTGCAGTGCAGGGGAGACACGGAATTGACCAAAGGCTGAAAAAGAGACGGCGCGCCAATCGCCGCGGGCTCGCGCCAATTGGCGCCGCCAATAACACATCACGATTCCGTGTTGTTCCCCTGGCAACCAACATGATGTGCCAGGAAGCAACATGAAGGAGGGGAATCAAGCATCAGAGTGGTCAGAGCATTCAAAATTTGAATTGTGCCGATCGGCGCAGTATCCATGCCGATCGGCGCGCTCTCAAATTTTGAAATTTTATGGCGGTTCCTTCTCCTAGAAGGTTCCCATACTATAAAAGGGAGGCCAGGCACCCACATTCGGCACACCATCCCGGTAATCTCTCCACCTTCCCCACTACCCACAATCTCGCACACGTTCCGCATTCCTCGCAGATGGATCGTCTCCGCTCCTCCGTCGACAAGTTGGGCAAGGGGCTGCACCGGGGGAGCAGTTCCGGCAGCAGCAGCGAGTCGAGCGGTAACTCATGGTGAGGGGTGGCTCCGACGCTCGTGATGACATGTCGGTGGGTGGTGCATCCACCGGCTCGGCGGCGGCGACATACGAGGTCCGCGCCCGCCACTCCGTCTCCGACACGTCCCTGCCAACAGGGCGTGCTACGAGGAGCCAAACGGCGGCAAGCCGTGGGGTTCCCACATCATCACTGCCGCCGGCATTCATGGCGCGCACAGTGCAGGAGGGCTTCACCCTCCTGAGCGCGGAGGAACAGCGGCACTACCTCGCGGTAAGGGGAAGGTTCGTCCCCAACTTTGACTTGGATGAGACCTTCCTCACCTTGATCGGCATGTGGGAGGACTTAAGGAGGATGCTAGACAACCTCGACTGGGTGGATTTCCACCTCCTTCCCATGGACTACAACCTCGACGTCATCACCGAGGTTGCTTCTACGATGAGACTTGGCACCGTCGAAGACGGTAGTGAGGCCGTCAACTTCCACGTCCGCGACAACAGCCACACGGTGACCATGGAGGCGGCGGCTCAAGCCTTCGGCTTCGACGCCGACGCCGACGTCGCCGGCATCTTGGGACGTGGGGAGTTGGACTCCTTTTGGTGGCGGCTCTCGTTCATAGAGGAGATGAAGCGCGGAAACATCCGCAACCCGACCATTCAAGTCTTCTATCAGTGGTTGGCGGCGCGCATAGGCGACAAGGTTGACTCCAGCAACGTCACTGATGCGGACTTGTGGTGGCTCTTCAACGCCATCGTGAGTCCATCTCATTGTGATCCCATGTTTGATGAGGACATCACTCCTATGGATACACACAACACTCCTCCAAATCTGGACTTGCAAGGTCCAATGACTAGAGCTCGTGCACGACAACTAAATTTAGAGGTGAGCTCGTTCCTACGTTCTTCGCTATCTGTTACTTTTGAGGATGGTTTGCTACCTAATGATTATTTTATGATTAGAAACCATGGAGAGGACCAGGACATGATGGGAGAAGGAGTTGGGAACGTGGAGGACCAGCAAGGGCTTCGAAGCCAAAGTGGAGGCCCAATCAAAACCGACTTCGAGTCTGTTTCGGGGCCCAGGACCAGTCTGTACTAAAACGGTCGCCCAGGACGCATACAAACTTGGATTTGGACGTTCTACATATGCACGGAAAGATAAGGAGAAGACCTTTCCAATGCCGCCGGCTTCATGTCAAAATTCATCCGGAGTCATCGGGAATCGTCAAAACAAGAGAGAGTCCAGAATCTGTGTCGGTGCTGCGTCGCCTATTTTTGGCCTTTGGGCTTTGTATCTAGTTGAGCCCAATTAGGGGCGCGTCCAGAGGGTCTTGCACGACCCTAGGGTCTTTATATACAGCCGCCGCCGCACCATTAGGGTTCGGGTTTTGCTTAGATCAATTCTGTTCATAAACAGTTTCGCCGTTCATCGGTTTGTGAGACCCCAACTTCGAGAGTTTAATCATACATCTGCAATTGTGTTGCATTCTTCATCGTTCTTGCTTGTGTTCTTGATTCACAGGCAGGGATTAGCCTTCTCGGCAAGGTCAATCGTCTTTGGACGGTTGATAACCAGAGGAGACGTCGTGCTGCGGTTGCGGGGTTTAGAACGTGCTGTTCTGAAGCCGGATCGATTTGTCTGTCGCCTCCGACCAAATCAACTTACCAAGAACCTTTCGGAAGATCGGGAACCCTTGTTCACATCAAGTGGTAATCAGAGCTTCAGGTGCATCATCAGGTTCACACTACCCTTTAATTTTGTTTTCGTGTTCTTCCTATCGTGCACTGAAATACCAAAAAAAAAAAAAAATTTCCCCCGCCCATAACCACGTGTTTTAGCCTTTGCATATTTCAATTTCAGGGTCCGTAGTGTTGAGTTTGTGCCCTAGTTCTTGTTTAGTCGCTGGTTTAGTTTGTGTTTTTTGTCGTCAGTAGTGTTTCTCTTGCAACCCTAGCCGCCATCCCCTTCACCATCCTCGGTTTTGTCGGCTTTGTGTGCTAGGGTTGATTGATCAACACGCCCACCCTAATCCCACCCTAAACCTACCCTCACCACCTCGGACCAATTTTCATAAATTCTACTTTCCGCTGCATCCACCTCGCCAAAAAAACTCCCTACCCGACCCCAAGCCCGACTCGGATTTCACTCAAACCCCCGGGTTCTTCATAACCGATTCCGACACCCCTTCGATAAAACAGGCATAACTTTTCGCTCGGTTGTCCGTTTTGGCTGAAATTTTTACAGGAGATTCTTGACAAAAAGTTGAGCATACCCTCGTAAAAAAATTCAAAAAAAAAATATCCGACGCCCTGTGTGCCCTCATCAAAAAATTCAAAAAAAATCGGGAAGATAAAGAAAAAATTCATTCAAGTTGAAACCCGACGTTTTCTGAAACTTCAAGATTTTCTGTAGGCCACGTCCTAGCTCGGTTTGAGCTGAAATGTTTTGTGGTTTCTCCCTGTTTGCTAGTGAGTTGGAAAAAAATATCAAAAAAATAAAATCAAAAAAAAGAAATTTGGGATTCCTACTAGTGCTCCATCTAGCCCCCTGAAATTTCTGAGTTTGGCTGTTTTACACTAAGCCCCCTGCTATCGACTGTGTCCCTTTGTCTCCTTGTTTCTTCTTTGCTATCACTACTGTTCTAGGACATAGTTAGACCAGCAACTAGGGACAAGTTACATGGGCACTTATTCAGCTTTACTATCTGTTTTTGATTTGCGTGCCACTCATATATACATATTTGGCCTTCCTAGCTCTACATACTTCTTCTGGACAGCACATAGGTTATTTGGTAACCCTTGCAATCGTGGAACACTTCTCCCTGGCATCCTTCGCTTTGTTGTTTTCAGAACTTTGTAAGAGCTTTGCAAGAAGCTGACTTTTGCTATGTTGAGAGGCACCACTGCTTAGTAGTTTTGTAGGGATAACCTTCACTTTTTGTTTCCTGTTTTGGTGTTTCTGATGTCAGGAAGCGACGGGGAGGGTGCTTCACCCTCAAAATTGGATGAGTGCGTGAGCCAAAATCAGTTACAGAAGGCTTTACAGGCGGTTCAGAGTGATTTGGCAGAGACGATCACCAGGGCCGTCACCGACCCCGTCACCAAGCTTCACCTGGGAGAAAGCATTGAGCGGTTGGATAAGAGAGTCTCTAAGCTAACCGATCAGGTTGTCGAATTGGAGACCGCTCACAAGACCAACAACACCACGAACACCAACAACACCAACGCCAACAACACCAACACCAACAACGACGTTGAAGACGATTATGATGAAGCAACGGTGTATAAGGCTGATGGCACCGTCGATAGGTCAGCTACAAGGACCGCAAGGTTACGACGTCGTTTGCAATGTAACCCTCAAGGTATGGGTGGTTTCCACAACCACAACCGTCGCACACAAGGTAACCATGCTCCAGATGATCCGTATGCTAAAATTAAGTTTTCAATTCCTTCGTTTTCGGGTCAGTACGATGGTGATGCTTACCTTGATTGGGAAATGACGGTAGAACAAAAATTTAATGCCCACCTTGTTCCTGAACAACATAGAGTTAGACAAGCCACTAGTGAGTTTAAGGACTTTGCTATTGTTTGGTGGAGTGGTCTAGCTGCTGAAACTGATTTGCCTACTACTTGGGAAGAACTTAAGGTAGAAATGCGTGATTGTTTTGTTCCTCCTTCTTTTTATAGAGAAATTCGTAATAAACTGCAGCGTTTAGATCAAGGAGATAAAACTGTTCAGGAGTATTTTAGTGAGCTTCAGAAGGGTTTGATTCGTTGTGCTGTGGTTGAAAAAGTAGAGGATCAAATTTGCCGCTTTTATTCTGGTTTGAGAAAAGAAATTCAGGACATACTGGATTACAAAGAATTTTATACCCTCAACCAGTGTTTCCAGTATGCTATGCTTGCAGAGAAAGAATCACAGGGACTTTTCCAGGCTTTTGAGGAGTACAGCAAGTCCAGGAATTTCTACCCACCACGGCCGACGGGGACTTCGGGGCTGCCCAAGCCATCTTTCCGGCCGCCCCCACCAGCTAGTGTTGTTTCTGTAGCACCAAGATCAGCACCTGCCCCTTCTACGCGCTCAGGTAAAAATTCTGTGCAGGTACCGGCTAGTACTACCTCCTCTGTTGCTTCGACGGGACGCACTACAGGGATTCAGTGCCACCGCTGCCATGGTCTTGGCCATGTGCAGAAAGATTGCCCAAGTCGGCGGGCATATGTGGCGACAGATGATGGCGGTTACATGAGCACCTCCGATGTGGAGGATGAGGAGGAGGATGTCGCTGCCACCAGCGGTGACCTCGTCCTTGGAGGCGGAGATACCACGGGCTATATGAATATTATTGTGCAGCGTGTGCTTAGAACACAAGTCCAGCAGCCCGAGATGATACAGCGACATAACTTGTTCCAGATTTTCTTCGTCATCAAGAACCGTCGGGCACGTGTCATCATTGATGGAGGAAGCTGCAACAATTTGGTGAGTTCTGATGTGGTTAAGAAGCTTGATTTGACCACACGCCCACATCCACATCCATACTACATTCAGTGGTTAAATGACTCTGGAAAAGCTAAGGTAACACAAACTTGCAGAGTTCCTTTTTCCATTGGTTCCTATGTGGATTCTGTTGATTGTGATGTTGTACCCATGCAAACTTGTTCACTTTTATTGGGTAGACCTTGGGAATTTGATAATGATGCTGTACACCATGGTAAAAGTAATAAGTACACTTTTATGCATAAAGGAACTAAAATTACTTTGTTACCAATGACCCCTGCTGAAATTGTACAAGCTGATTTAGAACGAGCTGCTAGTTTGAAAAATAAAAGCCCTGAAATTCAGCAACCTGTTAATTCTGCTTCTACACCAAGTAATGTTAATGATTCTTCAAGTTCTAAGGGTGCTGCAATTAAATTACAAGGTCGTTCATGTCTTGCCACAAAATCTGAGCTTGCTGAAATTTCTACTGATGATATTTGCTATGCTTTGATTTGCAAACAAGCCTTGTTTTTGCTTGGTGATATTGCTTCTAGTGCTTTGCCTCCTGCTGTCACTAACCTTTTGCAGGAGTATGAGGATGTTTTCCTAGCTGAGATACCCCCGGGATTGCCACCTTTGAGAGGGATTGAGCATCAAATTGATTTGATTCCTGGTGCTACTTTACCAAACCATGCTGCTTATAGGACCAACCCTGAGGAGACTAAGGAGATACAATGACAAGTCCAAGACCTTTTGGATCGTGGGTATGTTCGTCAATCACTTAGTCCTTGTGCTGTTCCTGTACTTTTGGTTCCTAAGAAAGATGGTTCGTGGCGTATGTGTGTAGATTGTAGAGCCATTAATAACATTACTATTAGGTATCGTCATCCTATTCCTAGGCTAGACGACATGCTTGATGAGTTATGTGGTGCTATAATTTTCACTAAAATTGATTTGCGTAGTGGCTACCATCAAATTAGAATGAAACTTGGAGATGAATGGAAAACAGCTTTCAAAACCAAATTCGGGTTGTATGAGTGGTTAGTAATGCCTTTTGGGTTAACTAATGCACCCAGTACTTTCATGCGTTTGATGAATGAGGTTTTACGACCTTTTATTGGCAAATTTGTGGTTGTTTATTTTGATGATATCTTGATTTATAGCAAATGCATGGATGATCATATGATTCATTTACGTGCTGTTTTTGATGCTTTGCGAGTTGCATGTTTATTTGGTAACCTTGAGAAGTGCACCTTTTGCACGGATCGAGTCTCTTTTCTTGGCTATGTTGTGACTCCACAGGGAATTGAGGTGGATGAGGCGAAGATTGAAGCCATAAAGAGCTGGCCTGTACCAAAAACTATCACACAGGTGAGGAGTTTTCTTGGTCTTGCAGGTTTCTACCGCCGCTTTGTCAAAGATTTCAGCACCATTGCTGCACCATTGCATGAGTTGACAAAGAAGGGTGTTGACTTCCATTTTGGTAAGGTACATCATGAGTCTTTTGATGCTTTGAAGGACAAACTTACACATGCACCATTGCTGCAATTACCCAATTTTGATAAGACTTTTGAGCTTGAATGTGATGCTAGTGGTATAGGCATTGGTGGTGTTTTGATGCAAGATGATAAACCTGTTGCATACTTTAGTGAGAAAATTACTGGGCCTGTTTTGAATTATTCCACGTATGATAAGGAACTATATGCACTTGTACGTTCTTTAGAGACGTGGCGTCATTATTTGTTGCCCAAAGAATTTGTTATTCATTCTGATCATGAATCACTTAAGTATATTCGTTCTCAAGGCAATTTGAACCGTAGACATGCTAAATGGGTTGAGTTTATTCAGTCTTTTCCTTATATTATTAAACATAAGAAAGGGAAGGATAATGTGATTGCTGATGCTTTATCTAGGCGATATACTTTGTTGTCTCAACTTGATTGTAGAATTTTTGGACTTGAGGCAATTAAAGAACAATATGTTGCTGATGTTGATTTTAAAGATGTATTGCTGCACTGTAAAGAAGGTCGTGCTTGGCACAAATTTGTGTTGAATGATGGATTCTTGTTTAGAGCTAACCGCCTATGCATTCCAGTTGGTTCCGTTCGTCTTTCGTTGTTGCAGGAGGCGCATGGTGGTGGATTGATGGGTCATTTTGGTGCTAAGAAGACAGAGGATATTTTGGCCACACACTTCTTTTGGCCAAGGATGAGGAAAGATGTTGAACGTTTTGTTGCTCGCTGCACTACATGTCAAAAAGCTAAGTCTCGATTGAATCCACATGGTTTATAGATGCCACTTCCTGTTCCTTCTATTCCTTGGGCGGATATTTCTATGGACTTTATTTTAGTACTGCCTAGGACTAAGAGGGGGAGCGATAGCATTTTTGTTGTCGTGGATCGATTTTCCAAGATGGCACACTTTATATCATGTCATAAAATTGATGATGCTAGTTATATTGCTGATCTTTTTTTCAAAGAAATTGTACGTTTGCATGGTATGCCTTCTACTATTGTTTCAGATCATGATGCAAAATTCTTGAGTCATTTTTGGCGCACGCTTTGGAATAAGTTGGGTACAAAGTTGTTATTTTCTACAACTTGTCATCCACAAACTGATGGACAAGCTGAGGTTGTGAACCGCACTTTGGGTACTATGTTGCGAGCTATTTTGAAGAAAAATTTGAAGCAATGGGAAAAATGCTTACCTCATGTTGAGTTTGCTTATAATCGGGCAACACATTCTACTACCAAGGTAAGTCCATTCAAGGTAGTGTATGGTTTTGATCCCCGTACTCAACTTGATATACTTCCTCTACCTATTAATGAGAGAGTTCATATTGATGCTAAGGAGCGTGCTGAATTTATTTTGCAAATGCATGAGACCACTAGACTTAGCATTGAAAAGATGAATGAAAAGTATAAAATTGCTGGTAGTAAGGGAAGAAAGGAAGTAAAGCTTGATGTAGGAGATTTAGTGTGGTTACACTTAAGGAAGGATAGATTTCCAGAATTGAGAAAGTCTAAACTAATGCCTAGAGCTGATGGTCCATTCAAAATAATAGGGAAGATTAATGATAATGCATACAAACTTGAGTTGCCTCCCGAGTTCGGGGTTAGTCCTACTTTTAACATTTCAGATTTGAAACCATACTTGGGAGAAGAGGATGAGCTTGAGTCGAGGACGACTCCACTTCAAGAGGGGGAGGATGATGAGGACATCACTCCTATGGATACACACAACACTCCTCCAATTCTAGACTTGCAAGGTCCAATGACTAGAGCTCGTGCACGACAACTAAATTTAGAGGTGAGCTCGTTCCTACGTTCTTCGCTATATGTTACTTTTGAGAATGGTTTGCTACCTAATGATTATTTTATGATTAGAAACCATGGAGAGGACCAGGACATGATGGGAGAAGGAGTTGGGAACGTGGAGGACCAGCAAGGGCTTGGAAGCCAAAGTGGAGGCCCAATCAAAACCGACTTCAAGTCTGTTTCGGGGCCCAGGACCAGTCTGTACTAAAACGGTCGCCCAGGACGCATACAAACTCGGATTTGGACGTTCTACATATGCACGGAAAGATAAGGAGAAGATCTTTCCAATGCCACCGGCCGCATGTCAAAATTCATCCGGAGTCATCGGGAATAGTCAAAACAAGAGAGAGTCCAGAATCTGTGTCGGTGCTGCGTCGCCTATTTTTGGCCTTTGGGCTTTGTATCTAGTTGAGCCCAATTAGGGGCGCGTCCAGAGGGTCTTGCACGACCCTAGGGTCTTTATATACAGCCACCGCTGCACCATTAGGGTTCGGGTTTTGCTTAGATCAATTCTGTTCATAAATAGTTTCGCCGTTCATCGGTTTGTGAGACCCCAACTTCGAGAGGTTAATCATACATCTGCAATTGTGTTGCATTCTTCTTTGTTCTTGCTTGTGTTCTTGATTCACAGGCAGGGATTAGCCTTCTCGGCAAGGTCAATCGTCTTTGGACGGTTGATAACCAGAGGAGACGTCGTGCTGCGGTTGCGGGGTTTAGAACGTGCTGTTCTGAAGCCGGATCGATTTGTGTGTCGCCTCCGACCAAATCAACTTACCAAGAACCTTTCGGAAGATCGGGAACCCTTGTTCACATCAATGTCGGTGATGGTGCGGGGTTGGCTCGACAAGAGGGGCAAGGCAAGCAAGAAGTTGGCCTTCGGGGCCTATCTTCAACGCCTAGCAGCCCTCGTCTGCGACGGCGACGGACCAGGAGGGCGCGATGACAAGTGGGAGTGTGCGACGGAGATCGGCGAGAATATGACTCGTGACAATATTGTCACGGGAAGTGTTCGCGTCGGCTTCCATGTCGGCGGCACCAACGTAAAGCTCCTGTGTGCGGAGCTAGGAGTTTTTCTCCCTTGCAAGCTGGAGGGAGGAAGTTGGCTTGAGGATGGTCTCTTGGAGGGGGGGCCAAGTTCTCAAGGACCGTCGTGGGCAGGTTCGACAGCCGGACACATCTACAGCAGCCGGCGGCGAGTGGGACTCCTGTGGGTCACGCCAGGAGTACCAGTCAGGATGGAGCGACGCAGTGGGCGGTTCACAGCCCTCTGCGCCGATCGGCACAGGCAACGCGCTGATCGGCGCACCCTACTGCAGCGCGGGCATTGACTACAGGTACCAAGGGCGTGTACCAGTGGTGCCTCCTGTGCCCGGTGCAGACTTTTTCGTGCCCATGCAAGGGTACCTCGACAACAACAAGCACTACATCAAGCGCGTGGAGGAGGGCACGTCCCAATGGAGGTGCAACCATGATGTGATGGTGGAGGAGTTCGAGCGACTCGAGGCGCGATGCTATGGCTTCGATCAACCACCGACTCCACTTTCGGATGACTAGAGTACCTAGGAGTTGGCACGTGTATCGGTTACCCGGTTTGTGTTTCTTTTATCTTTTGCAGTCTTTTTCTTTATTTACTTATGTGTGTGTGAGCGGGTTAGGAAACCATGTATCGGGTGTGTTTACTTTCATGCAAGTGTGTTAGTAGTAGTTTTATTTTGATGCAAGTGTTTTAGTAGTAGTTTTATTTTCATGCAAGTGTGAGCAAAAATCATCATCATGTGTTCAAGTTTCGATCTTAATATAATGGTGGCGGTTATGCTCTATTAGGAGAATTGAATTATTTATTATTTCTTGAAAAGTGTTGATGAAGATCAAATAGTGTTAAGCATTGAATAAAATTTCAAACTTACACTTAATGATTATTCGGCAAATATGTCTTATGTGGAGCAATTTTGAGTACCCATGTGCTTCATTTGTGTTGTCCAGTTTGTAATGATAACTTAGTACCAATCTTTTCAAAAATAAATTTTCATGTTGTGAACTTTAGAATTTATTGTTTTTCAAGATCCTTACCTACCAATGCCATATTTTGAACAACACTCATGAACCTTTGATATGTAGATAAACATTAAATTGATGGTTGAGTTCGGTTAGGATTTAATTCTTTTGGTATGAACTTTAATAAGATGGAAATTCTTTTTGTATCGTTTTCTAGCCTTGAAATTACTCATGCAAAAATTCAATTCCACTGAGTACACTACCATAAACCCAAAACATCTTGTTGAGTATCATTCCTTGACCACATTCTATATTTCTGGCTATATTTAATTCTTGAATAAATGTTGAAGCTAGACAAATCAAATACCAACAAATGTTGGTAAATTTGGGTTGAGAGTCGATCGGCGCACCCTGAGCCGATCGGCACAGCAGGAAAAAAAAACTCTATTGTTTCCTAAGGGACTAGCAAAATTTTAAGTGTGGGGGGACGGTATATGACATGCTTATTCTCGAAATTCAATATAGCCATGAATCATTCCAACCATGTGCAATCTTCCAAGATCAAATTTTTGCTATGCACATGTCCACATATCCAAAGCCTGAGTCCTTTCTTAAATTTTTCTTTCTTAATTGCTATCTTGATAAGTTTCCAAAATTTAAACGAAGAATAATCTCCTAGCTTTACATTATATTATTGATTTATGTTTGCAATCCTTGAATTACCTCACCTAGCTACTCATATAAGCCTTACACTAATATTATTTGATCATTATGATGTAGAATATAGGTTGAGTGATTTGAAAGATGAGTTGTTGCCTTCGATTATTTGGAAGATAGATTCTCTATGTTCACAACAATCTTTTAAGTGATTCTCATGGGTGGAAAAGTTATAATTTATAAATTGGACATGATCTTTTGCTTTGGGGAGAACTTTAAGCTTATGCCCATATTTGATCTATTTTGCTGAATACCAATATGAAATACACCACAATAGAACAATGTTCAATATTTGCTGATTTGAGATATCTTTTATGATAGAAAGAGTATGTTTTTTGACTTTTCTTTCTTTTACTTTACTCGGGACGAGCAAAGGTTGAAGTGTGGGGGAACTGTTGGCACTTCCCAAGTGCCCCTTTTATATGTGAATATTACCCCAATTAGAGCATAATTGATACTAATTTAGGCCATTTACCTGTGATATTGCCTATATATTTGTATATGCGTTGTTTTGAAGCTTTATTGTAGAAACAGGTAAAATTGGTGATTAATGCGATGACGGATAGGACAGGAGTGCAGAACCGACGAAAAGCACTGAAGAAGCCCACTACGCCGATCGGCGCAGTCCATGAGCCGATCGACGCAAGGGTGTTTTGACCCACAGAAGTGACCGAGGCCCATTCCACATGTTTATGGAAGTTTATCTGCGCAAGACACTCGAAGATATTTGTCTAAGAAGAATTATGGAACTTCAAGAAGATTTATGGAACTCCAAGATCTTAACATGCAGTACAAGACTTTATCTCGAAGGAAAAGGCCCACATGGCAGCTGTGGAAGACAAAGGAACCGACTCAGGGAAGAAATCAGAGAAGACACGGCTTGCACCGATCGGCGCAATCTTGAGCCGATCGGCGCAATCGCCTTATTTGCTAGAAACCGAGTCCTTTACGAGTAGAACCCCTATAAATACTTGTAAACCCTCGCCGCAGAAGAGGGGGCGACAAAGGGACACCAGATCCATGAGTTAGAGCCACCAGGGCTTGCCCCGTTAGAATAGATCTCTAGTTGAGTTTCAAGAACCATTAGAGTCAAGAGTTGATCCGTCAAGGTAGGCCATCCCGAGTCAAGCAAAGGCGGCAATGATTTGCTGATCCGGGACATTGGGGATCTCAGTCTTCTTGGCATTGAAACACTTGATGTAGTCACGCAGGGACTCAACAAACTTCTGCTTGACTCGGGTGAGGTCAAAGTGGTTGCCCGGCCAGTTGTGCGTAGCTTGGAAGTTCTCAATGAACTTCTTGTTGAGGTCCCTAGGAGGTGATCGATTTTTTTAGGGAGAGATGTGAGCCAAATCTGAGCGGCTGGCTCAAGGCAGACCAAGAGATAATTGGCCATCACATAGGTGTTTCCCCTTGCAGACTGAATAGCTCTGCTATTATCTGAAGCCTCTCCTCGGTATTGGTCCGGCCATCGTATTTTTCGATGGTGACTGGTTTGAAGCTCCGTGGATACTTGCAGATGCGGAGCTCCGGTATAAAATCTTTTATTCTGTCGACCCCGTCATCACTAGGCAATGTAGATTTGTGACGTTGGTCGGGCGATCGGGAAGTTGAAGCTGTACGGCGCCGATGGCGGGGATCCACATCATCATCATGACAGCAACACCAATTATCCTTGTTGCAGTCTTCGCGCCAGTCCTGATCATCATAACGACGTCGATCATCACGGTTATCCCTCCGAGGTGAGTCTCGGCGTCGTTCTTTCCTGCGGTCGTCACGATGGTGGTCATCCCTCCGATCGCGTCCTTTCTCCTCGCGATGTTGATCATCACAGGCTCACTATTCATGACGGGAGTTAATGATCTGGCGGCCATCTCGGAAACTGAGAGAGTTTCTCAGACCTTGACATCCTCGACTCTGTAATGAAGCCACCTAACTGGAGCCACAACCGATTAGGTTGGTTGGGCCCTAGCCCGGCCTTGAATTGCGGAAAAATTAAGTGATGAGGACATCACTCCTATGGATACACACAACACTCCTCCAATTCTAGACTTGCAAGGTCCAATGACTAGAGCTCGTGCACGACGACTAAATTTAGAGGTGAGCTCGTTCCTACGTTCTTCGCTATATGTTACTTTTGAGAATGGTTTGCTACCTAATGATTATTTTATGATTAGAAACCATGGAGAGGACCAGACGATGATGGAAGAAGGAGTTGGGAACGTCGAGGACCAGCAGGGGCTTGGAAGCCAAAGTGGAGGCCCAATCAAAACCGACTTCGAGTCTGTTTCGGAGCCCAGGACCAGTCTGCACTAAAACAATCACCCAGGACGCATATGGACGCGGATTTGGACGTTCTACATATGCACGGAAAGATAAGGAGAAGAACTTTTCAATGCTGCCGGCCGCATGTCAAAAATCATCCGGAGTCATCGGGAATCATCGAAACAAGAGAGAGTCCAGAATCTGTGTCGGTGCTGCGTCGCCTATTTTTGGCCTTTGGGCTTTCTATTTAGTTGAGCCCAATTAGGGGCACGTACAGAGGGTCTTGCACGACCCTAGGGTCTTTATATACAGCCGCCACTGCACTATTAGGGTTTGGGTTTTGCTTAGATCAATTTTGTTCATAAACAGTGTCGCCGTTCATCGGTTTGTGAGACCCCAACTTCAAGAGTTTACTCATACATCTGCAATTGTGTTGCATTCTTCATCGTTCTTGCATGTGTTCTTGATTCGTAGGCAGGGATTAGCCTTCTCGGCGAGGTCAATCGTCTTTGGACGGTTGATAACCAGAGGAGACATCGTGCTGCGATTGCGGGGTTTAGAACGTGCTGCTCTGAAGCCGGATCGATTTGTGTGTCATCTGTAGTGTTGAGTTTGTGCCCTAGTTCTTGTTTAGTCGTTGGTTTAGTTTGTGTTTTGGTCGTCATTAGTGTTTCCCTTGCAACCCTAGCCGCCATCCCCTTCACCATCCTCGGTTTTGTCGGCTTTGTGTGCTAGGGTTGATTGATCAACACGCCCACCCTAATCCCACCTTAAACCCACCCTCACCACCTCGGACCAATTTTCACAAATTCCACTTTCCGCTGCAACCACCTCGCCAAACAAATCCCTATCCGACCCCAAGCCCGACTCGGGTTTCAAAAAAAAACCCACACTAGGCTACGCCCTGTGTGCTCTCGTCAAAAAAATCAAAAAAAATCGGGAAGATAAAGAAAAAATTCATTCAAGTTGAAACCCAATGTTTTCTGAAACTTCAAGATTTCCTGTAGGCCACGTCCTAGCTCTATTTGAACTGAAATTTTTTGTGGTTTCTCCCCCATTGCTAGTGAGTTGGAAAAAAATATCAAAAAAATAAAATAAACAGAAAAAAAATTTGGGATTCCTACTAGTGCTCCATCTAGCCCTCTGGAATTTCTGAGTTTGGCTGTTTTACACTTAGCCCCCTGTTATCGACTGTGTGCCTTGGTCTCGTTGTTTCTTCTTTGCTATCACTACTGTTCTAGGACATAGTTAGACCAGCAACTAGGGACAAATTACTTGGGCACTTATTCAGCTTTACTATCTGTTTTTGATTTGTGTGCCACTCACATATATATATTTGGCCTTCCTAGCTCTACATACTTCTTCTGGACAGCACATAGGTTATTTTGTAACCCTTGCAATCGTATAACACATCTCCCTGGTATCCTTCGCTTTGTTGTTTTTAGAACTTTGTAAGAGCTTTGCAAGAAGCTTCCTTTTGGTGTTTCTGATGTCAGGAAGCGATGGAGAGGGTGCTTCACCCTCAAAATTTGATGAGTGCGTGAGCCAAAGTCAGCTACAGAAGGCTTTGCAGGCGGTTCAGAGTGATTTGGCAGAGACGATCACCAGGGCCGTCACCGACGCTGTCACCAAGCTTCACCTGGGAGAAAGCATTGAGCGGTTGGATAAGAGAGTCTCTAAGCTAACCGATCAGGTTGTCGAATTGGAGACTTGCTCACAAGACCAACAACAACACCAACACCAACACCAACAACGACGTTGAAGACGATCATGATGAAGCAACGGTGTATAAGGCTGATGGCCCCGTCGATAGGTCAGGTACAAGGACTGCAAGGTTACGACATCATTTGCAACGTAACCCTCAAGGTATGGGTGGTTTCCACAACCACAACCGTCGCACACAAGGTAACCATGCTCCATATGACCCGTATGCTAAAATTAAGATTTCAATTCCTTCGTTTTCGGGTCAGTACGATGGTGATGCTTACCTTGATTGGGAAATGACGGTAGAACAAAAATTTAATGCCCACCTTGTTCCTGAACAACATAGAGTTAGACAAGCCACTAGTGAGTTTAAGGACTTTGCTATTGTTTGGTGGAGTGGTCTAGCTGCTGAAACCGATTTGCCTACTACTTGGGAAGAACTTAAGGTAGAAATGCATAATCATTTTGTTCCTCCTTTTTATAGAGAAATTTGTAATAAACTACAGCGTTTAGATCAAGGAGATAAAACTGTTCAGGAGTATTTTAGTGAGCTTCCGAAGGGTTTGATTCGTTGAGCTGTGGTTGAAAAAGTAGAGGATCAGATCTGCCGCTTTTATTCTGGTTTGAGAAAAGAAATTCAGGACATCCTTGATTATAAATAATTTTATACCCTTAACTAGTGTTTCCAGTATGCTATGCTTGCAGAGAAAGAATCACAGGGACTTTTCTAGGCTTTTGAGGAGTACAGCAAGTCAAGGAATTTCTACCCTTCACGGCCGATGGGGACTTCGGGGCTGCCCAAGCCATCTTTCCGGCCGCCCCTACCAGCTAGTGTTGTTTCTGCAGCACCAAGATCAGCCCCTGCCCCTTCTACGCGCTCAGGTAAAAATTTTATGCAGGTACCGGCTAGTAGTGCCTCCTTCGTTGCTTCGACGGGATGCACTACAGGGATTCAGTGCCACCGCTGCCATGGTCTTGGCCATGTGCAGAAAGATTGCCCAAGTAGGTGGGCATATGTGGGGACTGATGATGGCGGTTACATGAGCACCTCCGATGTGGAGGATGAGGAGGAGGATGTCGCTGCCACCAGCGGTGACCTCGTCCTTGGAGGCGTCGATACCACGGGCTACATGAATATTTTTGTGCAGCGTGTGCTTAGCACACAAATCCAGCAGCCCGAGATGATGCAGCGACATAACTTGTTCTAGATTTTCTTCGTCATCAAGAACCGTCGAGCACGTGTCATCATTGATGGAGGAAGCTGCAACAATTTGGTGAGTTCTGATGTGGTTAAGAAGTTTGATTTGACCACACGCCCACAGCCACATCCATACTACATTCAGTGGTTAAATGACTCTGGAAAAGCTAAGGTAATACAAACTTGCAGAGTTCCTTTTTCCATTGGTTCCTATGTGGATTCTGTTGATTATGATGTTGTACCCATGTAAGCTTGTTCACTTTTATTGGGTAGACCTTGGGAATTTGATAATGATGCTGTACACCATGGTAAAAGTAATAAGTACATTTTTATGCATAAAGGAACTAAAATTACTTTGTTACCAATGACCCCTGTTGAAATTGTACAAGCTGATTTAGAACGAGCTGCTAGTTTGAAAATAAAAGCTCTGAAATTCAGCAACCTGTTAATTCTGATTCTACACCAAGTAATGTTAATGATTCTTCAAGTTCTAAGGGTGCTGGAATTAAATTACAAGGTCGTTCATGTCTTGCCACAAAATCTGAGCTTGCTGAAATTTCTGTTGATGATATTTGCTATGCTTTGATATGCAAACAAGCCTTATTTTTGCTTGGTGATATTGCTTCTACTGCTTTGCCTCCTACTGTCACTAACCTTTTGCAGGAGTATGAGGATGTTTTCCCAGCTGAGATACCCCCGGGATTGCCACCTTTGAGAGGGATTGAGCATCAATTTGATTCCTGGTGCTACTTTGCCAAACCGTGCTGCTTATAGGACCAACCCTGAGGAGACTAAGGAGATACAACGACAAGTCCAAGACCTTTTAGATCGTGGGTATGTTCGTCAATCACTTAGTCCTTGTGCTGTTCCTGTACTTTTGGTTCCTAAGAAAGATGGTTCTTGGCGTATGTGTGTAGATTGTAGAGCCATTAATAACATTACTATTAGGTATCGTCATCCTATTCCTAGGCTAGACGACATGCTTGATGAGTTATGTGGTGCTATAATTTTCACTAAAATTGATTTGCGTAGTGGCTACCATCAAATTAGAATGAAACTTGATTGTAGAATTTTTGGACTTGAGGCAATTAAAGAACAATATGTTGCTGATGTTGATTTTAAAGATGTATTGCTGCACTATAAAGAAGGTCGTTCTTGGAACAAATTTGTGTTGAATGATGGTTTCTTGTTTAGAGCTAATCACCTATGCTTCCAGTTGGTTCCGTTCGTCTTTTGTTGTTGCAGGAGGCGCATGGAGATGGATTGATGGGTCATTTTGGTGCTAAGAAGACGGAGGATATTTTGGCCACACACTTCTTTTGGCCAAGGATGAGGAAAGATGTTGAGCGTTTTGTTGCTCGCTGGACTACATGTCAAAAAGCTAAGTCTCGTTTGAATCCACATGGTTTATACATGCCACTTCCTGTTCCTTCTATTCCTTGGGCGGATATTTCTATGGACTTTGTTTTAGGACTGCCTAGGACTAAGAGGGGGAGCGATAGCATTTTTGTTATTGTGGATCGTTTTTCCAAGATGGCACACTTTATACCATGTCATAAAACTGATGATGCTAGTTATATTGCTGATCTCTTTTTCAAAGAAATTGTACGTTTGCATGGTATGCATTCTACTATTGTTTCAGATCGTGATGCAAAATTCTTGAGTCATTTTTGGCGCACGCTTTAGAATAAGCTGGGTACAAAGTTGCTATTTTCTACAACTTGTCATCCACAAACTGATGGACAAACTGAGGTTGTGAACCGCACTTTGGGCACTATGTTACGAGCTATTTTAAAGAAAAATTTGAAGCAATGGGAAGAATGCTTGCCTCATGTTGAGTTTGCTTATAATCGGGCAACACATTCTACTACCAAGGTAAGTCCCTTCAAGGTAGTGTATGGTTTTGATCCCTGTACTCCACTTGATATACTTCCTCTACCTATTAATGAGAGAGTTCATGTTGATCTAAGGAGCGTGCTGAATTTATTTTGTAAATGCATGAGACCACTAGACTTAGCATTGAAAAGATGAATGAAAAATATAAAATTGCTGGTAGTAAAGGTAGAAAGGAAGTAAAGCTTGATGTAGGAGATTTAGTGTGGTTACACTTAAGGAATGATAGATTTCCAGAATTGAGAAAGTCTAAGCTAATGCCTAGAGCTGATGGTCCATTCAAAATAATAGAGAAGATTAATGATAATGCATACAAACTTGAGTTGCCTCCCGAGTTCGGGGTTAGTCCTACTTTTAATATTTCAGATTTGAAACCATACTTGGGAGAAGAGGATGAGCTTGAGTCGAGGATGACTCCACTTCAAGAGGGGGAGGATGATGATGACATCACTCCTATGGATACACACAACACTCCTCCAATTCTGGACTTGCAAGGTCCAATGACTAGAGCTCGTGCACGACGACTAAATTTAGAGGTGAGCTCGTTCCTACGTTCTTTGCTATATGTCACTTTTGAGAATGGTTTGCTACCTAATGATTATTTTATGATTAGAAGCCTTGGAGAGGACCAGGAGATGATGGGAGAAGGAGTTGGGAACATCGAGGACCAGCAAGGGCTTGGAAGCCAAAGTGGAGGCCCAATCAAAGCCGACTTCGAGTCTGTTTTGGACCCCAGGACCAGTCTGCACTAAAACAGTCAGCCAGGACGCATACGGACTCGGATTTGGACGTTCTATATATGCACGGAAAGATAAGGAGAAGACATTTCCAATGCTGCCGGCCTCATGTCAAAATTCATCGGGAATCATCGGGAATTGTCAAAACAAGAGAGAGTCCAGAATCTGTGTTGGTGTTGCGTCGCCTATTTTTGGCCTTTGGGCTTTGTATTTAGTAGAGCCCCATTAGGGGTGCGTCCAGAGGGTCTTGCATGACCCTAGGGTCTTTATATATAGCCACCGCCGCACCATTAGGGTTTTGGTTTTGCTTAGATCAATTCTGTTCATAAACAGTGTCGCCGTTCATCGGTTTGTGAGACCCCAACTTCGAGAGTTTAATCATACATCTGCAATTGTGTTGCACTCTTCGTCGTTCTTGCTTGTGTTCTTGATTCGCAGGCAGGGATTAGCCTTCTCAGTGAGGTCAATCATCTTTGGACGGTTGATAACCAGAGGAGACATCGTGCTGCGATTGCGGGGTTTAGAACGTGCTGTTCTTAAGCCGGATCGATTTGTGTGTCGCCTCTGACCAAATCAATTTACCATGAACCTTTCGGAAGATCGGGAACCCTTGTTTGCATCAATAAGCATGGCCACTGCCTTCTTCATTGCGGGAGTCTGGAATGTCTCTTCGGCCATCAAGCCATCGAGGAGCATCCTTAACTCGGTGATGTTATTCTGCGGGGTGCTGTAGGCCTTCTCGCCATTCATCTCGATCTCCAAATCTTCAAGGTTTAGTTCTCTCATGGTACTACGAGATCCGTGAGATCTTCTCGGTCAGCGAGGTTGATGTCTTGCCGATGGAGCTTCTGCTTCTTCTCGGCCACCATTCCCATCGTTTGGGGGTGGAGTCTGTGCCGCTGTCACACCCGAATTTAAAGACAAAACCAAGTGCTTATCATATGTGTGCCGAGGAAACTTTTCACACATATTGACAGTAAAGTGAATAACAATAAAACCAATGCCATTATTAAACCATACCATTATTACATAAATAATTGTCTTTACATACTAAGGATGACTCTCTTGTAGAATAACAGTGGAACACACCATAACACCACAGGCAATCGACCAGGGGCACACACGCCTAGTAGTAGTCCTCGTCGATGTAGTCCATCTCTCCATCATCTTCCGAGCAGCAGTTTATAGTAGAACAATAAAGGAAAATAGCAAGGGTGAGCACATGCCGTACTCAGCAAGTGGGGAAAAGTATGACATCCAAGCTAAATAGAAGAAAGGCTAACACAATGGTTCATTTGCATAAATGAGCACTACACCTAAGACCATTTGAAAAGCATTCCTATTTACTAGGTGATAAGTAAAACCAAGCCTTGTTAATTTGAAGTAGTTATAGCCCATAAAGACCTACGATTCACATAGAATCCAAAGCCACCAACTCACATAGAGTTGAATAGTTCACATAGAACACTATTCACTAGGAACCCAGCCAATCCCAACCAAACCAAACTTGGTTACCAACCAAATTCACCCAACCATTCCCCCTAATCGTGTGACAGGCCCATGCCGCTCATGACCATGAGTACGGCTGTTATAACAGTTTGACACTCTACATAGGTTGCACAACTTTACCCACATGTTGGTGATTCGGTCATCCGTCAGTGACTTAAGTCTCCATGTTTCCCAAATCACACTACCGTAGGTGTGACGTCAAGAGATCACCCTAAGGTCTTTCAAAGAGCTTCCCAGCTTACAAACAACCCATGCAAAGGTTTCATCGCTACAGAATTAAACCGGTCCACAGAAGACCCCTCTGGCGCCATGGCTAGGAGTGAACCGTCCATCGCCTGAGTCTGAGAGTAAACCGTCTCGTCCTCATTCCTCGACTGGCCGCAAAACTAGAAAGACATCTTGATACTCAACGAAGCGTACCCATATCAGCCTTGTGCTTTGCGTTGTTTTCATGGTTACGCGTTCCACGAACCTACCCTTGTGATCCCAAGCAGGTACCACCACAATCCCACAGTACTATATCGAGTGCATGTGCATACCCGCACCATCATCATCATCCTCCTGCTTGGATCACCCAAGTTCCATGTTGCTAAAAAGGATTACCCATCCCTCATGATTATGTTCAATTGAACCATTAGTCAAGATTAACATTAGACATTTCCATTCCCAACATAACAAACTAAGCATCATGTACCCATACTAATAAACTACACTAGAACCCAGGTGATAAGGAATAATATGGAACAGGATAATGACACATGGGATTCAATATTAACACGCATGCATAAAGATAGAGAGGAATGTAAAACATAGGTTCAAATGTATCAAGGACACTTGTCTGGTTCCCTTTGCTACTGCTCAAAGTCTTTGGAATGGAGATCCTTGAAGTTACGAACTACGAATCGTGTACTCAACGTCACACCGGAAAGACAAGCATACAAACTAACTAAGAAACAACAGACCACACAGTACCAAATAGCAATGAAAAAATACTATAAAATAGTATGCATTGCTACGATCGCATCAGCGCAAGAATCGCCTCAATCCGAGTTACGAATAAAAAGTTATGAAGGTTTAAAGTTATAAGGTTAAAATAGTACAGTCAGAAAACTACTATAAACAGTATGAAAAAAATAATATTCATTTCTAGGATCACATTGGCGCAAGAATTTCTTAGATCGGAGCTACGGTTGAAAAGTTACGGAGATTTGAAGTTTTAAGGGCTAAAATGTAAAAAAAGAAAAGTTTAGGGACCTAAAATTATCTTTAGAAAAGTATAAGGGCTAAACTATAAAATATAAGTATTAAAATATAATTTATGAAAAGTTTAGGTACCAAAATATAATTTATAAAGAGTTTATGGGCTAAATTGTAAAAAGGCAGGACCAAAACATAATTACTAATAAGTTCAGGGGTGTTTTTGTGAAACAACTGGGCCAAAATATTATTTAGGAAAAGTCTAGGGGCTTTTTTGCAAAAAATACAGTGCTAAAATAATTAAACAGAGACCTAAACAAAATTTTAGAAAGGTTCACAGAAAAATCAGGATTAAAATGCAATTAAGATAAAAGGTAGGGGCCTCAACATAACTTTGGCATTTTCTGGTAATTAAATAAAAATAAAAAATAGATAAATAATAATAAAAAAAACTAATCATTTTTGTCCTAATAAAATAGACTGCCGGCGAGGAGAATGTGACACCCTAATTAGGTGTCACATGAAATAATAAAAGCCAACCAATTATTTTGTTCTAATAAAAACCCTGTGAACCATAACATGAAGCTACTTTAATTTCCTCCATGAAAACCACGGCAAATAATTACTTGATCATGTTGGAGATAATAAAATAAAAAATTTCAACCAAAGATGAGAATTTTATTCCAATTAGAATTGCCCTAATTAAATAATTAAAGTATAGAAATTTTTCCGAATTAAACTTTTATTCCTAAAATTATTTGATTATTCTGGCCAAATGTACCTACCACGGACCTATGTTTAAAATCTCAGATCATTTGGACCTTGCGAAGTATTTTTAATTGATTAAAACAGTAGCAGGGATCTTTTTGCAACGAATTGAAAACGTGGAGGGCCGAAGTGCAAAACTCCATGTCTTCTTCCTCCCACCGACGCTCGCTCGGTCAAAGCTGCCAGCGCGCGTGTCCGCCATTTACGTCACTCCTCTGCTTCCCTGCTTTCGGCCTTTGCCGCGCCTGCATCGTCGTCGATGCCCCTGCCCACGCTCACCTCTGCCTGCTGCCACCATTGCCGCAACAATGGTGATGCTGCCCGCGCGCGTGCCCGACTCAGTCCTGATCAGGACCGAAGACCAAAACCGACGCGCGATACTGCCCTGTCTCGCCCACTGTGTACCCGAGCTCATTTGGTCATTTAAGAACCCGCCCGGCACAATTCTTACCTCCACTGCTCCTCCGTCATGGAATCAAAAGCTTGAGCTTGACTCTCTGCTGAACCAACGCCTCCTGGCCTAAGCTAAACCACTCCAACGCATGTCTCACTTCCTACTTCCATCTCGAGCAAACCCCAGCCCCTAATTTTGCCTGAGCCCGCTTAATTTCGAAAGAATCCTGACGACCGCCAGAAATTCCTTGTCACCAATGAACAGCTATGCCCTAATTCTCCTTTTTTGGAGTTGCAACTACCCCCCTGCCCCCCCGCGCGTTTCTGAACTTTTTCTTTGTTGAAATCACGATGCCAGGTGCCGGCAATCTCTGCTTTCCCCGACTCTGCTCCGGCGTCGGCAGAACCGAGCTGCCTCACCAACGGGCATGATACCCCGTCCCTCCTCGAAGAGAGAGAGCACCACGCTGGTCTTAGCGACGTCTCTCCGAAGCCTCAAGAAGGAGTCCCGGCCGATTTCCTACCTCGAACCGTTCCGTCACCCTGTTGGACCTCCGCCTCGTGCTGCCTCTCGCCGACAGTCATCTCCGGTGAGCCTCCATCCCCGCGACCGCCACCACTCGAACCGTCTCAGTGCACTGTGCACTTCTGTGCCATCGCGTCGAGGTTCCATGGCCCATAGCATCCGACAGCGATCACTCCAGCGAGCCTGCCCTACTCAGCCGGCGGTGCTGACCGGCAGCCCACCAGGCACCAATTGGTAGTCCACGTGGCGCCGACGTGTCGGCTGACTCAGCGCTGACGCATTTCTGAATAAGCTAGTAAACCAAGAAATAATCAAAAAGTTGATAACTTTGAAAAACATAGTAAATAAATTACAAATCCAATGAAGCTAAAACCAATTGTGTTAGATTCATTTTGACCTTCACTATTTAAGAAAAATGAAAAAATGATGCCTCTATACATATAGTTTTAATAATTATTTATCTTGCCAAAATACTAAATAAATCACTAGAAATTCTAGGAATGTAATTTAATCTAATTTTTGGAATGCCCTGTTATTTTATGATAGTATACCTGATGAGGACATCCCTCCTATGGATACACACAACACTCCTCCAAATCTGGACTTGCAAGGTCCAATGACTAGAGCTCGTGCACGACGACTAAATTTAGAGGTGAGCTCGTTCCTACGTTCTTCGCTATATGTTACTTTTGAGAATGGTTTGCTACCTAATGATTATTTTATGATTAGAAACCATGGAGAAGACCAGGAGATGATGGGAGAAGGAGCTGGGAACGTGGAGGACCAGCAAGGGCTTGGAAGCCAAAGTGGAGGCCCAATCAAAACCGACTTCGAGTCTGTTTCGGGACCCAGGACCAGTCTGTACTAAAATAGTCGTCCAGGACGCACACGGACTCGGATTTGGACGTTCTACATATGCACGAAAAGATAAGGAGAAGACCTTTCCAATGCCGCCGGCCTCATGTCAGAATTCATCTGAAATCATCGAGAATCATCAAAACAAGACAGAGTCCAGAATCTGTGTCGGTGCTGCGTCGCCTATTTTTGGCCTTTGGGCTTTGTATCTGGTTGAGCCCAATTAGGGGCGCGTCCAGAGGGTCTTGCACGACCCTAGGGTCTTTATATACAGCCGCCACCGCACCATTAGGGTTCGGGTTTTGCTTAGATCAATTCTGTTCATAAACAGTTTCGCCGTTCATCGGTTTGTGAGACCCCAACTTCGAGAGTTTAATCATACATCTGCAATTGTGTTGCAATCTTCGTTGTTCTTGCTTGTGTTCTTGATTCGCAGGCAGGGATCAGCCTTCTCGGCGAGGTCAATCATCTTTTGGACGGTCGATAACTAGAGGAGACGTCGTGCTGCGATTGCGGGGTTTAGAACGTGCTGTTCTGAAGCCGGATTGATTTGTGTGTCGCCTTCGACCAAATCAACTTACCAAGAACCTTTCGGAAGATCGGGAACCCTTGTTCACATCAAGTGGTAATCAGAGCTTCAGGTGCACCGTCAGGTTCACACTACCCTTTAGTTTTGTTTTCGTGTTCTTCCTATCGTCCACTGAAAATACCAAAAAAAAAATTTTCCCCCGCCCATAACCACGTGTTTAGCCTTTGCATATTTCAATTTCAGAGTCCGTAGTGTTGAGTTTGTGCCCTAGTTCTTATTTAGTCGCTGGTTTAGTTTGTGTTTTTGTCATCAGTAGTGTTTCCCTTGCAACCCTAGCCGCCATCCCCTTCACCATCCTCGGTTTTGTCGGCTTTGTGTGCTAGGGTTGATTGTTCAACACGCCCACCCTAATCCCACCCTAAACCTAACCTCACCACCTTAGACCACTTTTCATAAATTCCACTTTCCGCTGCATCCACCTTGCCAAAAAAACTCCCTACCCGACCCCAAGCCCGACTCGGATTGCACTCAAACCCCCGGGTTCTTCAAAACCGATTCCGACACCCCTTCGGCAAAACAGCCATAACTTTTCGCTCGGTTGTCCGTTTTGGCTGAAATTTTTACAGGAGATTCTTGACGAAAAGTTGAGCATACCCACACTCGGCTACGCCCTATGTGCCCGCGTCAAAAAATTCAAAAAAAATCGGGAAGATAAAGAAAAAATTCATTCAAGTTGAAACCCGACGTTTTCTGAAACTTCAAGATTTTCTGTAGGCCACGTCCTATCTCGGTTTGAGCTGAAATTTTTTGTGGTTTCTTCCTGTTTACTAGTGAGTTGGAAAAAAATATCAAAAAAATAAAATAAAAAAAAAGAAATTTGGGATTCCTACTAGTGCTCCATCTAGCCCCCTGGAATTTCTGAGTTCGGCTGTTTTACACTAAGCCCCCTGTTATCGACTGTGTCCCTTTGTCTCTTTGTTTCTTCTTTGCTATCACTACTGTTCTAGGACATAGTTAGACCAGCAACTAGGGATCCTTCGCTTTGTTCTTTTCAGAACTTTGTAAGAGCTTTGCAAGAAGCTTACTTTTGCTGTGTTGAGAGACACCACTGCTTAGTAGTTTTGTAGGGATAACCTTCACATTTTGTTTCCTGTTTTAGTGTTTCTGATGTCAGGAAGCGATGGGGAGGGTGCTTCACCCTCCAAATGGGATGAGTGCGTGAGCCAAAATCAGTTACAGAAGGCTTTGCAGGCGGTTCAGAGTGATTTGGCAGAGACGATCACCAGGGCCGTCACCGACGCCGTCACCAAGCTTCACCTGGGAGAAAGCATTGAGCGGTTGGATAAGAGAGTCACTAAGCTAACCGATCAGGTTGTCGAATTGGAGACCGCTCACAAGACCAACAACAACAACAACAACAACAACAACAACACCAACACCAACACCAACACCAACAACGACGTTGAAGACGATCATGATGAAGCAACGGTGTATATGGCTGATGGCACCGTCGATAGGTCAGCTACAAGGACCGCAAGGTTACGACGCCGTTTGCAACGTAACCCTCAAGGTATGGGTGGTTTCCACAACCACAACCGTCGCACACAAGGTAACTATGCTCCAGATGATCCGTATGCTAAAATTAAGTTTTCAATTCCTTCGTTTTCGGGTCAGTACGATGGTGATGCTTACCTTGATTGGGAAATGACGGTAGAACAAAAATTTAATGCCCATCTTGTTCCTGAACAACATAGAGTTAGACAAGCCACTAGTGAGTTTAAGGACTTTGCTATTGTTTGGTGGAGTGGTCTAGCTGCTGAACCCGATTTGCCTACTACTTGGGAAGAACTTAAGGTAGAAATGCGTGATCGTTTTGTTCCTCCTTCTTTTTGTAGAGAAATTCGTAATAAACTGCAGCGTTTAGATCAAGGAGATAAAATTGTTCAGGAGTATTTTAGTGAGCTTCAGAAGGGTTTGATTCGTTGTGCTGTGGTTGAAAAAGTAGAGGATCAGATTTGCCGCTTTTATTCTGGTTTGAGAAAAGAAATTCAGGACATCCTTGACTATAAAGAATTTTATACCCTCAACCAGTGTTTCCAGTATGCTATGCTTGCAGAGAAAGAATCACAGGGACTTTTCCAGGCTTTTGAGGAGTACAGCAAGTCCAGGAATTTCTACCCACCACGGCAGACAGGGACTTCGGGGCTGCCCAAGCCATCTTTCCGGCCGCCCCCACCAGCTAGGGTTGTTTCTGCAGCACCAAGATCAGCCCCTGCCCCTTCGATGCGCTCAGGTAAAAATTATGTGCAGGTACCGGCTAGTAGTGCCTCCTCTGTTGCTTCGACGGGACGCACTACAGGGATTCAGTGCCACCGATGCCATGGTCTTGGCCATGTGCAGAAAGATTGCCCAAGTAGGCGAGCATATGTGGCGACAGATGATGGCGGTTACATGAGCACCTCCGATGTGGAGGATGAGGAGGAGGATGTCGCTGCCACCAGCGGTGACCTCGTACTTGGAGGCGGAGATACCACGGGCTACATGAATATTATTGTGCAGCGTGTGCTTAGCACACAAATCCAGCAGCCCGAGATGATGCAGCGACATAACTTGTTCCAGATTTTCTTCGTCATCAAGAACCGTCGGGCACGTGTCATCATTGATGGAGGAAGCTGCAACAATTTGGTGAGTTCTGATGTGGTTAAGAAGCTTGATTTGGCCACACGCCCACATCCACATCCATACTACATTCAGTGGTTAAATGACTCTGGAAAAGCTAAGGTAACACAAACTTGCAGAGTTCCTTTTTCCATTGGTTCCTATGTGGATTCTGTTGATTGTGATGTTGTACCCATGCAAGCTTGTTCACTTTTATTGGGTAGACCTTGGGAATTTGATAATGATGCTGTACACCATGGTAAAAGTAATAAGTACACTTTTGTGCATAAAGGAACTAAAATTACTTTGTTACCAATGACCCCTGCTGAAATTGTACAAGCTGATTTAGAACGAGCTGCTAGTTTGAAAAATAAAAGCCCTGAAATTCAGCAACCTGTTAATTCTGCTTCTCCACCAAGTAATGTTAATGATTCTTCAAGTTCTAAGGGTGCTGCAATTAAATTACAAGGTCGTTCATGTCTTGCCACAAAATCTGAGCTTGCTGAAATTTCTACTGATGATATTTGCTATGCTTTGATATGCAAACAAGCCTTGTTTTTGCTTGGTGATATTGCTTCTAGTGCTTTGCCTCCTGCTGTCACTAACCTTTTGCAGAAGTATGAGGATGTTTTCCCAGCTGAGATACCCTCGGGATTGCCACCTTTGAGAGGGATTGAGCATCAAATTGATTTGATTCCTGGTGCTACTTTGCCAAACCGTGCTGCTTATAGGACCAACCCTGAGGAGACTAAGGACATACAATGACAAGTCCAAGACCTTTTGGATCGTGGGTATGTTCGTCAATCACTTAGTCCTTGTGCTGTTCCTGTACTTTTGGTTCCTAAGAAAGATGGTTCTTGGCGTATGTGTGTAGATTGTAGAGCCATTAATAACATTACTATTAGGTATCGTCATCCTATTCCTAGGCTAGACGACATGCTTGATGAGTTATGTGGTGCTATAATTTTCACTAAAATTGATTTGTGTAGTGGCTACCATCAAATTAGAATGAAACTTGGAGATGAATGGAAAACAGCTTTCATAACCAAATTCGGGTTGTATGAGTGGTTAGTAATGCCTTTTGGGTTAACTAATGCACCCAGTACTTTCATGCGTTTGATGAATGAGGTTTTAAGACCTTTTATTGGCAAATTTGTGGTTGTTTACTTTGATGATATCTTGATTTATAGCAAATCCATGGATGATCATATGATTCATTTGCGTGCTGTTTTTGATGCTTTGCGAGTTGCACGTTTATTTGGTAACCTTGAGAAGTGCACCTTTTGCACGGATCGAGTCTCTTTTCTTGGCTATGTTGTGACTCCACAGGGAATTGAGGTGGATGAGGCGAAAATTGAAGCCATAAAGAGCTGGCCTGTACCAAAAACTATCACACAGGTGAGGAGTTTTCTTGGTCTTGCAGGTTTCTACCGCCGCTTTGTCAAAGATTTCAGCACCATTGCTGCACCATTGCATGAGTTGACAAAGAAGGGCGTTGACTTCCATTTTGGTAAGGTACATCATGAGTCTTTTAAAGCTTTGAAGGACAAACTTATACATGCACCATTGCTGCAATTACCCAATTTTGATAAGACTTTTGAGCTTGAATGTGATGCTAGTGGTATAGGCATTGGTGGTGTTTTGATGCAAGATGGTAAACCTGTTGCATACTTTAGTGAGAAAATTACTGGGCCTGTTTTGAATTATTCCACGTATGATAAGGAACTATATGCACTTGTACGTTCTTTAGAGATGTGGCGTCATTATTTGTTGCCCAAAGAATTTGTTATTCATTATGATCATGAATCACTTAAGTATATTCGTTCTCAATGCAATTTGAACCGTAGACATGCTAAATGGGTTGAGTTTATTGAGTCTTTTCCTTATATTATTAAACATAAGAAAGGGAAGGATAATGTGATTGCTGATGCTTTATCTAGGCGATATACTTTGTTGTCTCAACTTGATTGTAGAATTTTTGGACTTTAGGCAATTAAAGAACAATATGTTGCTGATGTTGATTTTAAAGATGTATTGCTGCACCGTAAAGAAGGTCGTGCTTGGCACAAATTTGTGTTGAATGATGGTTTCTTGTTTAGAGCTAACTGCCTATGCATTCCAGTTGGTTCCGTTCGTCTTTTATTGTTGCAGGAGGCGCATGGAGGTGGATTGATGGGTCATTTTGGTGCTAAGAAGATGGAGGATATTTTGGCCACACACTTCTTTTAGCCAAGGATGAGGAAAGATGTTGAGCGTTTTGTTGCTCGCTGCACTACATGTCAAAAAGCTAAGTCTCGATTGAATCCAGATGGTTTATACATGCCACTTCCTGTTCCGTCTATTTCTTGGGCGGATATTTCTATGGACTTTATTTTAGGACTGCCTAGGACTAAGAGGGGGAGTGATAGCATTTTTGTTGTTGTGGATCGTTTTTCCAAGATGGCACACTTTATACCATGTCATAAAACTGATGATGCTAGTTACATTGCTGATCTTTTTTTCAAAGAAATTGTACGTTTGCATGGTATGCCTTCTACTATTGTTTCAGATCGTGATGCAAAATTCTTGAGTCATTTTTGGCGCACGCTTTGGAATAAGTTGGGTACAAAGTTGTTATTTTCTACAACTTGTCATCCACAAACTGATGGACAAACTGAGGTTGTGAACCGCACTTTGGGTACTATGTTGCGAGCTATTTTGAAGAAAAATTTGAAGCAATGGGAAGAATGCTTACCTCATGTTGAGTTTGCTTATAATCGGGCAACACATTCTACTACCAAGGTAAGTCCATTCAAGGTAGTGTATGGTTTTGATCCCCGTACTCCACTTGATATACTTCCTCTACCTATTAATGAGAGAGTTCATGTTGATGCTAAGGAGCGTGCTGAATTTATTTTGCAAATGCATGAGACCACTAGACTTAGCATTGAAAAGATGAATGAAAAGTATAAAATTGCTGGCAGTAAGGGTAGAAAGGAAGTAAAGCTTGATATAGGAGATTTAGTGTGGTTACACTTAAGGAAGGATAGATTTCCAGAATTGAGAAATTCTAAACTAATGCCTAGAGCTGATGGTCCATTCAAAATAATAGAGAAGATTAATGATAATGCATACAAACTTGAGTTGCCTCCCGAGTTCGGGGTTAGTCCTACTTTTAACATTTCAGATTTGAAACCATACTTGGGAGAAGAGGATGAGCTCGAGTCGAGGACGACTCCACTTCAAGAGGGGGAGGATGATGAGGACATCCCTCCTATGGATACACACAACACTCCTCCAAATCTGGACTTCCAAGGTCCAATGACTAGAGCTCGTGCACGACGACTAAATTTAGAGGTGAGCTCGTTCCTACGTTCTTCGCTATATGTTACTTTTGAGAATGGTTTGCTACCTAATGATTATTTTATGATTAGAAACCATGGAGAAGACCAGGAGATGATAGGAGAAGGAGCTGGGAACGTGGAGGACCAGCAAGGGCTTGGAAGCCAAAGTGGAGGCCCAATCAAAACCGACTTCGAGTCTGTTTCGGGACCCAGGACCAGTCTGTACTAAAACAGTCGTCCAGGACGCATACGGACTCGGATTTGGACGTTCTACATATGCACGGAAAGATAAGGAGAAGACCTTTCCAATGCCGCCGGCCTCATGGCAAAATTCATCCGGAGTCATCAGGAATCGTCAAAACGAGACAGAGTCCAGAATCTGTGTCGGTGCTGCGTCGCCTATTTTTGGCCTTTGGGCTTTGTATCTAGTTGAGCCCAATTAGGGGCGCGTCCAGAGGGTCTTGCACGACCCTAGGGTCTTTATATACAGCCGCCGCCGCACCATTAGGGTTCGGATTTTGCTTAGATCAATTCTGTTCATAAACAGTTTCGCCGTTCATCGGTTTGTGAGACCCCAACTTCGAGAGTTTAATCATACATCTGCAATTGTGTTGCAATCTTCGTTGTTCTTGCTTGTGTTCTTGATTCGCAGGCAGGGATAAGCCTTCTCGGCGAGGTCAATCGTCTTTTGGACGGTTGATAACCAGAGGAGACGTCGTGCTGCGATTGCGGGGTTTAGAACGTGCTGTTCTGAAGCCGGATCGATTTGTTTGTCGCCTCCGACCAAATCAACTTACCAAGAACCTTTCGGAAGATCGGGAACCCTTGTTCACATCAATACCACCCTGAATTTTGGTTAGGCAAAATATGCAATATTTTATGTCGTAGGATTTATTTAGCACTTTTGCTTGTAAAAATGCTAGTAAATAAAATAATAAAATCCAGGAGCTGCTACTTGGTGAAAATGATGTTTATACATACCCCTTTACATGATAAATCACCCATGTCCAGAAACACATTTTTACTATACTAAATGAATTATTTGTTTACAAAGCTATACTAACCCAATTAAAATGATTATTGCACATAAATAAATAAGCTCAGAACTGGGTTCTTTGAATCATATGGCTTCGAGAACATATTAGTAACAATGTAATCACCATCACACTATTGCATTATGCATTTTCCATATTATTGCATGTTATGGTATATTTCGGTATCGTTGACACCTTCCTCATACTTAGGTACCGAGAATCAGGAGCCAAAACCGTATTTTCAGCAGGATCATCATACTGAGGAGCAAGAGATTGTAGTTGCTAACACTTGTGTTGATGAAGGCAAGCCCGGGTGTAAGCTTCATGACCATTGATAGGATCCCCAAGGTATGAATGTTTTGGTGATAGAAGACAACTATGAAATTGTGGGCTAATATCTACATGAGTGTTGTCTTTGTAGGAATCATCTCTAAACTCTACTACAAATTATATGGATGATGGTTGCCTTGGCGATTGATGACAATGACCGCAAGCATGGAGGCTTATGAGCTTGATGGAGTCCGAGGGTCGATGGAGATGGATCAAAGCGAAGGACTAGCTATAGGAAAAACCGGACAATCAAGAGGGTCTAGGTCATTTCTCTTAGGTCATGTCTAGTCGGTGATGTGCAAGGTTGCTCAGTAAAATCACAGGCACTAGGTGACAGTGGAGAAGCCAAGAAGTTGTTCGGAGAAGCCGAGAAATGATGTCAAGCGAGGACGAGGAGTTTCAGCTTCTGGACAAACTGATCGGACAGAGCGGTCAGCGGTGAACGGACTGTACGGTCACTAAGGGGTTTTGTCTGGAGCCAACAGTGAGCAGCGAGGAAACTGCCAAGTCTGAATGACCTAGAGTCTATACGGTCTAGTTAGTAGGTCTAGGACTTGGGCAGCAAGGAAGCAGCACAGGAAATGTTTCTGAACTGGAGAGAGAAACGGACCGTACGGTCCGGTCAGTGGAAGTCAGTAGAGGGGGCAGAGCCATTGGAGCTGAAGTCTATAGTGACCAGATGGTCTAGTCAGGCAGTGACCAGACAGTCCGGTCAGTAGGCCCAGAAAGCTGATTTCGTGGAGCAACGGCTAGTTGGAGGTTGGAAACCTATATAACTTTGTTGTTGGGGTCTTGGAGATCTCTCTTGGCTAATAGAATTGCTTGGAGCATTTGATGAGAGCCAAGAGGAAAAGAGAAGAGCACTAGGAGGAGATATTGCATATCTTGGGAGTGTTAGTGAGAGTAACATGGAGAGATCTTGCACATCTAAGGCTAGGTGTCGAATCACAAAGAGTTGAGGTTGACTCCTTTTCAAGAAGGGGAGGATGATGTGCACATTACAACAACAATAGTTTACACACCCTCTCAAGGTGTAGAGTTGAGGACAACTCCTTTTCAAGAGGGGGAGGATGATGAGCATATTTCAGCTACACATATAAATGTTGACCAATATAACATAAACCAAGAGCTTGGTCATGCAATCACCGATATAAATTATGGAAGTGTTCATGTAAACGATGGTCTAAGCCACAAAGCTGCTGTACCAACAGAAGAATTGGTTATGCCACTGCGAGGACCGATTACACGAAGTCATGCAAAGAAACTACAACAAGAGGTGAACTCTCTCCTTAGTGAATTTGCATCAAATATAAATGAGAATTTGATACTACCGATGTGTGCTATATTTGTCTTGCTAAGGTTTACACATGAAAGACGTGCTGCTGGACAAGATGAGATGTGTTACACCAACAAGGAGATGGGTTACACCGAAGCTGAACAAAAATTCTGATTATTGACAGAAGGGTCAAGTTCTAGAAGCTATGCGCACAAGACTGTTGGTTTCAACCTTTCATAATGCACATGTGTGGAAAGATATTGAAGTCTACTTTCACCTCCAACAAACGGCTCATCATTTTACCTTCCCATTAAGGAGTAATGACCATTTTACTAAAGACTGTCAGGAAGGCTGAAAGCCACGCGAGACCTCTCGTGATTGGCAGTTTTCACACCTTTCAACTTCTTTACTTCATAAATAAGTTACTTCTTGTCCACACCTAGCTAGCAGGGGTGTTTCTAGTATAAATACCTGCTGTATATAAGCCAAACTCAGACTATTATGAATTAAGAAATCCACCACATGGTGTTCCAGCCAAGAGCTGAGTGACTTACCCCAAATTTCTTGCTTGTTCTACATAGACTTCTGAGAGACTGTTTTGCCGGTATATGCGAAGATTCCTCTCGAGCCCCCTAGTTTGTGCTCTACGGTTGCCAGTTCGACTGCGCCGTTTTGTGTGGATTAGTTCTGGTTTGTGGTTCTGCGGTCGTTCGGAGATGGAGTCGAAGTCCTTCAAGGTTTTGGTGCCTCTCTCCCGGTTGCTTGGTCGCAACCAACCTTGGTTAGGTCTAAAGCCAGCTGGATTGTGCTGCTGAGTTTGTGAGATTGACTTGAGTCCAAGGATTTGGTGCCTCTCTCATGTCACTTGGCCACATCCCCAACCTTTGTCAGGTATAAAGCTAGTTATCCCCGCTAAATTTCAGCAACTTATCCTTCGTTGTACCTACTGCCATGAAGATTGGGCCAACCCTCGGGTTTACCCCTATCAACTACAGTCAGCACTCTCACACCTCAGGTAGTAGAGGATCTGGTCCGCCGAGGCTTCACTTAGGAGGATGTGGAAGACCTTGATCTTCTTCAGGCAACTGCTACCGAGGAGACATCCACAGTCCCACCAGCAGGGCAGGGCAGAAGGTCTGAGTCGCATGTAGACCTTGACTTCTTCGAGCAAATGGATGCTCAGGTGACACAGGCTCATGGAGCGCAGCAGGATCCAGCACAGGAGCAGCCAGGAGCAGAGCCTTCAGAGGACGTCGCTGCACCACTTCGTTGGACCATGAGCACGTATATGTTCTCTTTTCCCACTTTTTAGTGCTTGTTTCCAAAGGTGGAAAAGTAGTCATAGGTCTAGGGGGAGTAGTCATAGATCTAGGGGGAGTGGAAGTGTGATCCTACGGGATCAAGAGTAGCATTTATCTAGGGGGAGCATACGTGTGCATTGGTTTTGGGAGTTAGATACATTTGGATGTTATTTTGATGGAGTTATTCGATGATCGTGGATTTTGATGGGTCATGGTTTCTCATTCGCTTGTGTTTGACTCATCTTGATCTCACTTGGTTTATTTTCATATGTAGTGTGATGTGAACAAGGGTTCCTGATCTTCCAAAAGGTTCTTGGTAAGTTGATTTGGTCGGAGGCGACACACAAATCCATCCGGCTTCAGAACAGCACGTTCTAAACCCCGCAATCGCAGCACGACGTCTCCTCTGGTTATCAACCGTCCAAAAGACGATTGACCTCGCCGAGAAGGCTGATCCCTGCCTACGAATCAAGAACACAAGAAAGAACAACGAAGATTGCAACACAATTGTAGATGTATGATTAAACTCTCGAAGTTGGGGTCTCACAAACCGATGAACGGCGAAACTGTTTATAAACAGAATTGATCGAAGCAAAATCCGAAGCCTAATGGTGCGGCGGCGGCTGTATATAAAGACCCTAGGGTCGTGCAAGACCCTCTGGACGCGCCCCTAATTGGGCTCAACTAGATACAAAGCCCAAAGGCCAAAAATAGGCGACGCAGCACCGACACAGATTCTGGACTCTGTCTTGTTTTGACGATTCCAGATGACTCCGGATGAATTTTGACATGAGGCTGGCGGCATTGGAAAGGTCTTCTCCTTATCTTTCCGTGCATATGTAGAACGTCCAAATCCGAGTCCGTATGCGTCCTGGGCGACTATTTTAGTACAGACTGGTCCTGGGCCCCGAAACAGACTCGAAGTCGGTTTTGATTGGGCCTCCACTTTGGCTTCCAAGCCCTTGCTGGTCCTCCACGTTCCCAGCTCCTTCTCCCATCATCTCCTGGTCTTCTCCATGGTTTCTAATCATAAAATAATCATTAGGTAGCAAACCATTCTCAAAAGTAGCATATAGCGAAGAACGTAGGAACGAGCTCACCTCTAAATTTAGTCGTCGTGCACGAGCTCTAGTCATTGGACCTTGCAAGTCCAGATTTGGAGGAGTGTTGTGTGTATCCATAGGAGTGATGTCCTCATCATCCTCCCCCTCTTGAAGTGGAGTCGTCCTCGACTCGAGCTCATCCTCTTCTCCCAAGTATGGTTTCAAATCTGAAATGTTAAAAGTAGGACTAACCCCGAACTCGGGAGGCAACTCAAGTTTGTATGCATTATCATTAATCTTCTCTATTATTTTGAATGGACCATCAGCTCTAGGCATTAGTTTAGACTTTCTCAATTCTGGAAATCTATCCTTCCTTAAGTGTAACCACACTAAATCTCCTACATCAAGCTTTACTTCCTTTCTACCCTTACTGCCAGCAATTTTATACTTTTCATTCATCTTTTCAATGCTAAGTCTAGTGGTCTCATGCATTTGCAAAATAAATTCAGCACGCTCCTTAGCATCAACAAGAACTCTCTCATTAATAGGTAGAGGAAGTATATCAAGTGGAGTACGGGGATCAAAACCATACACTACCTTGAATGGACTTACCTTGGTAGTAGAATGTGTTGCCCGATTATAAGCAAACTCAACATGCGGTAAGCATTCTTCCCATTGCTTCAAATTTTTCTTCAAAATAGCTCGCAACATAGTACCCAAAGTGCGGTTCACAACCTCAGTTTGTCCATCAGTTTGTGGATGACAAGTTGTAGAAAATAACAACTTTGTACCCAACTTATTCCAAAGCGTGCGCCAAAAATGACTCAAGAATTTTGCATCACGATCTGAAACAATAGTAGAAGGCATACCATGCAAATGTACAATTTCTTTGAAAAAAAGATCAGCAATGTAACTAGCATCATCAGTTTTATGACATGGTATAAAGTGTGCCATCTTGGAAAAACGATCCACAACAACAAAAATGCTATCACTCCCCCTCTTAGTCCTAGGCAGTCCTAAAATAAAGTCCATAGAAATATCCGTCCAAGGAATAGAAGGAACAGGAAGTGGCATGTATAAACCATGTGGATTCAATCGAGACTTAGCTTTTTGACATGTAGTGCAGCGAGCAACAAAACGCTCAACATCTTTCCTCATCCTTGGCCAAAAGAAGTGTGTGGCCAAAATATCCTCCGTCTTCTTAGCACCAAAATGACCCATCAATCCACCTCCATGCGCCTCCTGCAACAATAAAAGACGAACGGAACCAACTGGAATGCATAGGCGGTTAGCTCTAAACAAGAAACCATCATTCAACACAAATATGTGCCAAGCACGACCTTCTTTACAGTGCAGCAATACATCTTTAAAATCAACATCAGCAACATATTGTTCTTTAATTGCCTCAAGTCCAAAAATTCTACAATCAAGTTGAGACAACAAAGTATATCGCCTAGATAAAGCATCAACAATCACATTATCCTTCCCTTTCTTATGTTTAATAATATAAGGAAAAGACTCAATAAACTCAACCCATTTAGCATGTCTACGGTTCAAATTGCATTGAGAACGAATATACTTAAGTGATTCATGATCAGAATGAATAACAAATTCTTTGGGCAACAAATAATGACGTCACGTCTCTAAAGAACGTACAAGTGCATATAGTTCCTTATCATACGTGGAATAATTCAAAACAGGCCCAGTAATTTTCTCACTAAAGTATGCAACAGGTTTACCATCTTGCATCAAAACACCACCAATGCCTATACCACTAGCATCACATTCAAGTTCAAAAGTCTTATCGAAATTGGGTAATTGCAGCAATGGTGCATGTGTAAGTTTGTCCTTCAAAGCATCAAAAGACTCATGATGTACCTTACCAAAATAGAAGTCAACGCCCTTCTTTGTCAACTCATGCAATGGTGCAGCAATGGTGCTGAAATCTTTGACAAAGCGGCGGTAGAAACCTGCAAGACCAAGAAAACTCCTCACCTGTGTGATAGTTTTTGGTACAGGCCAGCTCTTTATGGCTTCAATTTTCGCCTCATCCACCTCAATTCCCTGTGGAGTCACAACATAGCCAAGAAAAGAGACTCGATCCGTGCAAAAGGAGCACTTCTCAAGGTTACCAAATAAACGTGCAACTCGCAAAGCATCAAAAACAGCACGCAAATGAATCATATGATCATCCATGGATTTGCTATAAATCAAGATATCATCAAAGTAAACAACCACAAATTTGCCAATAAAAGGTCTTAAAACCTCATTCATCAAACGCATGAAAGTACTGGGTGCATTAGTTAACCCAAAAGGCATTACTAACCACTCATACAACCCGAATTTGGTTTTGAAAGCTGTTTTCCATTCATCTCCAAGTTTCATTCTAATTTGATGGTAGCCACTACGCAAATCAATTTTAGTGAAAATTATAGCACCACATAACTCATCAAGCATGTCGTCTAGCCTAGGAATAGGATGACGATACCTAATAGTAATGTTATTAATGGCTCTACAATCTACACACATACGCCAAGAACCATCTTTCTTAGGAACCAAAAGTACAGGAACAGCACAAGGACTAAGTGATTGACGAACATACCCACGATCCAAAAGGTCTTGGACTTGTCGTTGTATCTCCTTAGTCTCCTCAGGGTTGGTCCTATAAGCAGCACGGTTTGGCAAAGTAGCACCAGGAATCAAATCAATTTGATGCTCAATCCCTCTCAAAGGTGGCAATCCCGAGGGTATCTCAGCTGGGAAAACATCCTCATACTCCTGCAAAAGGTTAGTGACAGCAGGAGGCAAAGCACTAGAAGCAATATCACCAAGCAAAAACAAGGCTTGTTTGCATATCAAAGCATAGCAAATATCATCAGTAGAAATTTCAGCAAGCTCAGATTTTGTGGCAAGACATGAACGACCTTGTAATTTAATTGCAGCACCCTTAGAACTTGAAGAATCATTAACATTACTTGGTGTAGAAGCAGAATTAACAGGTTGCTGAATTTCAGGGCTTTTATTTTTCAAACTAGCAGCTCGTTCTAAATCAGCTTGTACAATTTCAGCAGGGGTCATTGGTAACAAAGTAATTTTAGTTCTTTTATGCATAAAAGTGTACTTATTACTTTTACCATGGTGTACAGCATAATTATCAAATTCCCAAGGTCTACCCAATAAAAGTGAACAAGCTTGCATGGGTACAACATCACAATCAACAGAATCCACATAGGAACCAATGGAAAAAGGAACTCTGCAAGTTTGTGTTACCTTAGCTTTTCCAGAGTCATTTAACCACTGAATGTAGTATGGATGTGGATGTGGGCGTGTGGTCAAATCAAGCTTCTTAACCACATCAGAACTCACCAAATTGTTGCAGCTTCCTCCATCAATGATGACACGTGCCCGACGGTTCTTGATGACGAAGAAAATCTGGAACAAGTTATGTCGCTGCATCATCTCGGGCTGCTGGATTTGTGTGCTAAGCACACGCTGCACAATAATATTCATGTAGCCCGTGGTATCTCCGCCTCCAAGGACGAGGTCACCGCTGGTGGCAGCGACATCCTCCTCCTCATCCTCCACATCGGAGGTGCTCATGTAACCGCCATCATCTGTCGCCACATATGCTTGCCTACTTGGGCAATCTTTCTGCACATGGCCAAGACCATGGCATCGGTGGCACTGAATCCCTATAGTGCGTCCCGTCGAAGCAACAGAGGAGGCACTACTAGCCGGTACCTGCACAGAATTTTTACCTGAGCGCATAGAAGGGGCAGGGGCTGATCTTGGTGTTGCAGAAACAACACTAGCTGGTGGGGGCGGCCGGAAAGATGGCTTGGGCAGCCCCGAAGTCCCCGTCTGCCATGGTCGATAGAAATTCCTGGACTTGTTGTACTCCTCAAAAGCCTGAAAAAGTCCCTGTGATTCTTTCTCTGCAAGCATAGCATACTGGAAACACTGGTTGAGGGTATAAAATTCTTTATAATCAAGGATGTCCTGAATTTCTTTTCTCAAACCAGAATAAAAGCGGCAAATCTGATCCTCTACTTTTTCAACCACAGCACAACGAATCAAACCCTTCTGAAGCTCACTAAAATACTCCTGAACAGTTTTATCTCCTTGATCTAAACGCTGCAGTTTATTACGAATTTCTCTATAAAAAGAAGGAGGAACAAAACGATCACGAATTTCTACCTTAAGTTCTTCCCAAGTAGTAGGCAAATCGGTTTCAGCAGCTAGACCACTCCACCAAACAATAGCAAAGTCCTTAAACTCACTAGTGGCTTGTCTAACTCTATGTTGTTCAGGAACAAGATGGGCATTAAATTTTTGTTCTACCGTCATTTCCCAATCAAGGTAAGCATCACCATCGTACTGACCCGAAAACGAAGGAATTGAAAACTTAATTTTAGCATACGGATCATCTGGAGCATAGTTACCTTGTGTGCGACGGTTGTGGTTGTGGAAACCACCCATACCTTGAGGGTTACGTTGCAAACGGCGTCGTAACCTTGCGGTCCTTGTAGCTGACCTATCGACGGTGCCATCAGCCTTATACACTGTTGCTTCATCATGATCGTCTTCAACGTCGTTGTTGGTGTTGGTGTTGGTGTTGGTGTTGGTGTTGTTGTTGGTCTTGTGAGCGGTCTCCAATTCGACAACCTGATCGGTTAGCTTAGAGACTCTCTTATCCAACCGCTCAATGCTTTCTCCTAGGTGAAGCTTGGTGACGGCGTCGGTGACGGCCCTGGTGATCGTCTCTGCCAAATCACTCTGAACCGCCTGCAAAGCCTTCTGTAACTGATTTTGGCTCACGCACTCATCCAATTTGGAGGGTGAAGCACCCTCCCCATCGCTTCCTGACATCAGAAACACCAAAAAAGGAAACAAAAAGTGAAGGTTATCCCTACAAAACTACTAAGCAGTGGTGCCTCTGAACACAGCAAAAGTAAGCTTCTTGCAAAGCTCTTACAAAGTTCTGAAAACAACAAAGCGAAGGATACCAGGGAGAAGTGTTCCACGATTGCAAGGGTTACCAAATAACCTATGTGCTGTCCAGAAGAAGTATATAGAGCTAGGAAGGCCAAATATATATATATGAGTGGCACACAAATCAAAAACAGATAGTAAAGCTGAATAAGTGCCCAAATAACTTATCTCTAGTTGCTGGTCTAACTATGTCCTAGAACAGTAGTGATAGCAAAGAAGAAACAAAGAGACAAAGGGACACAGTCGATAACAGGGGGCTTAGTGTAAAACAGCCGAACTCAGAAATTCCAGGGGGCTAGATGGAGCACTAGTAGGAATCCCAAGATTTTTTTTTTATTTTATTTTTTTGATATTTTTTTCCAACTCACTAGTAAACAGGAAGAAACCATAAAAAATTTCAGCTCAAACCGAGATAGGACGTGGCCTACAGAAAATCTTGAAGTTTCAGAAAACGTCGGGTTTCAACTTGAATGAATTTTTTCTTTATCTTCCCGATTTTTTTTGAATTTTTTGACGAGGGCACACAGGGCGTAGCCGAGTGTGGGTATGCTCAACTTTTTGTCAAGAATCTCCTGTAAAAATTTCAGCCAAAACGGACAACCGAGCGAAAAGTTATGGCTGTTTTACCGAAGGGGTGTCGGAATCGGTTATGAAGAACCCGGGGTTTTGAGTGAAATCCGAGTCGGGCTTGGGGTCGGGTAGGGAGTTTTTTGGCAAGGTGGATGCAGCGGAAAGTGGAATTTATGAAAAGTGGTCCGAGGTGGTGAGGGTAGGTTTAGGGTGGGATTAGGGTGGGCGTGTTGATCAATCAACCCTAGCACACAAAGCCGACAAAACCGAGGATGGTGAAGGGGATGGCGGCTAGGGTTGCAAGGGAAACACTACTGACGACAAAAACACAAACTAAACCAGCGACTAAATAAGAACTAGGGCACAAACTCAACACTACGGACTCTGAAATTGATATATGCAAAGGCTAAACACGTGGTTATGGGCGGGGGAAAATTTTTTTTTGGTATTTTCAGTAGACAATAGGAAGAACACGAAAACAAAACTAAAGGGTAGTGTGAACCTGACGGTGCACCTGAAGCTCTGATTACCACTTGATGTGAACAAGGGTTCCCGATCTTCCGAAAGGTTCTTGGTAAGTTGATTTGGTCGGAGGCGACACACAAATCGATCCGGCTTCAGAACAGCACGTTCTAAACCCCGCAATCGTAGCACGACGTCTCCTCTGGTTATCAACCGTCCAAAAGACGATTGACCTCGCCGAGAAGGCTGATCCCTGCCTGCGAATCAAGAATACAAGCAAGAACAACGAAGATTGCAACACAATTGCAGATGTATGATTAAACTCTCGAAGTTGGGGTCTCACAAACCGATGAACGGCGAAACTGTTTATGAACAGAATTGATCTAAGCAAAACCCGAACCCTAATGGTGCGGCGGCGGCTGTATATAAAGACCCTAGGGTCGTCCAAGACCCTCTGGACGCGCCCCTAATTGGGCTCAACTAGATACAAAGCCCAAAGGCCAAAAATAGGCGACGCAGCACCGACACAGATTCTGGACTCTGTCTTGTTTTGACGATTCCCGATGACTCCGGATGAATTTTGACATGAGGCCGGCGGCATTGGAAAGGTCTTCTCCTTATCTTTCCGTGCATATATAGAACGTCCAAATCCGAGTCCGTATGCGTCCTGGGCGACTATTTTAGTACAGACTGGTCCTGTGCCCCGAAACAGACTCGAAGTCGGTTTTGATTGGGCCTCCACTTTGGCTTCCAAGCCCTTGCTGGTCCTCCACGTTCCCAGCTCCTTCTCCCATCATCTCCTGGTCTTCTCCATGGTTTCTAATCATAAAATAATCATTAGGTAGCAAACCATTCTCAAAAGTAACATATAGCGAAGAACGTAGGAACGAGCTCACCTCTAAATTTAGTCGTCGTGCACGAGCTCTAGTCATTGGACCTTGCAAGTCCAGATTTGGAGGAGTGTTGTGTGTATCCATAGGAGTGATGTCCTCATCATAGTGTTTGTTTCTCTTCTTTATCCTGTTTGCCTGTGTATGATGCCATGATGATGAGTGCTTGTTCTTAAATTCCTTGCATGTTCATGCCTATATTGTTGCATCTCATCATTCATGTCTTGCATTGCATGTCTTTATGCTTTCTTTAAATATCCTATCATGACATGCATGCATATCATCTAGAGTGTGCTCTTCTATCTTATTCCTCTTAGCTCTTGATGATGCTTGATTGAGTAGGACCTTGTGCGTTTCTCTCTTATGCTTTTGTGGTTTCTCTCAATCGTTGTGTAGTCCTTTAGCCCTGTGTTTCTTATTAAGATTACGATAAGTAGTGGTTGTCATCAATCACTAAAAAGGGGGAGATTGTAATCTTCATGACCATTGATGGGATCCCCAAGGTATGAATGTTTTGGTGATAGATGACAACTATGAAATTATGGGCTAATATCTACACGAGTGTTGTCTATGTAGGAATCATCTCTTAACTCTACTACAAATCATATGGATGATGGTTGCCTTGGCGATTGATGACAATGACCGCAAGCATGAAGGCTTGTGAGCTTGATCGAGTCCAAGGGTTGATGGAGATGGATCAAAGCGAAGGACAAGCTATGGAGCAAGTGTTGGGAACACTTGTCTAGTTGTTAGGGCCTTGAGTCCATAGGAAAAACCGAACTATCAAGGAGGTCTAGATCATTTCTCTTAGGTCATGTCTAGTCGGTGATGTGCAAGGTTGCTCCGTGAAATCACAGGCACTAGGTGACAGTGGAGAAGCCAAGAAGTTGTTCGGAGAAGCCGGGAAACGAAGTCAAGCGACGACGAGGAGTTTTAACTTCAGGACGAAGTGATTAGACAGAGGGGTCAGCGGTGATCAGACTGTATGATCACTAAGAGGTTTTGTTCGGAGCCTACAGTGAACAGCGAGGAAACTGCGAAGTCTGAAAGACCTAGAGTCCGGACGGTACGATCTAATGACCGGATGGTCTGATCAGTAGGTCTGGGACTTGGGCGGCGAGGAAGCAGTGCTGGAAATGTTTCTGGACTAGAGAGAGAAATGGATCGGACGGTCCGGTCAACTGACCTTATGGTCCGGTCAGTGGAAGTCAGCAAAGAGGGTAGAGCAATTGGAGCTAGAGTCTATAGTGACCGGACGGTACGGTCAGGCAGTGACCGGACAGTCCGGTCAGTAGGCCTAGAAAGCTGATTTTGTGGAGCAACGGCTAGTTGGAGGTTGCAAGCCTATATAACTTTGTTGTTGGGGTCTTGGAGACCTCTCTTGGCCAGTGGAATTGCTTGGAGCATTTGGTGAGAGACAAGAGGAAAAGAGGAGAGCACTAGGAGGAGATATTGCATATCTTGAGAGTGTTAGTGAGAGTAACATGGAGTGATCTTGCACATCTAAGGCTAGGTGTCCTTGAGGGTGCGATCTAGGCTATTACTCTTGGTCTAAGGTGATACCTAGATCGGATGTTTCGGTGATCGAGCCTATCGTGATTGGTTGTGAAGGTTGTCATATGCTTGTACACGGTTTGAGCCCGCCAGTGAAAGGGGCATCGCTAGTGAGCGCCCGTGTCGGCTCAGAGAGTTCGGCAAGTTCTCGGGGGAGGCGAGCTTGTGCCTTGGTGGCAGCGGTGATGCGCACCGTGTCTTCACTCCGTGAGTGATTGTGAGTTTGTGGGTGAGAACTCAACATTGGTGGCGGGAGGGACCGAGACTTCGACGGGAGTGGTCCAACGAGGAGTAGGGGAAGGCGCCATCTTCTGAGACCTCGAGAAAAAATCATGAGCATTCCTTGACCTCCTCTTTACTCTTCCTCCACCTCCCACCTGCCTCATGGCCGCGAGCCAACTTGGGGAGAGTGAGGATGAGAGCAGTGACGACAGCGATGATAAGGAGCTCTCTTGCACCGAGCTTTGGAGTATGCTTGAGCAAGCCCGCGACATCGCCGTCAAGAAATCCAAAATGTTGGATGTGGTAAGAAAAGAGTGTAAGTTGTCTAAGGACCATGTTGGTGAGCTTGAGAGTGAGCTCAAGGACCTAGTCACATCTCATGAGCCCTAAAAAGAGTTATGACAAACTTAAGGGTGACCATGTAGAGCTACGTGAGAAGTACGAGGCCCTTGAACTTACTTTTGAGGCCATCAATGTTGACAACCTTGCCTCTCCCTCCTCTAGTTCATCCAAGAGGGATGCTTCTACCATGTGTGATGAACTAACCACCTCGGTCGAGGTTTCTTCTCTTGATCCATTTGTTTTGAAGGAATATCACGAGCTCAAGGAAGAGAGGAAAATGGTTATGGAAGGCATTGAGAGGCTCAAACGTGGTAGAGCCATTCATAAGGAGATTCTTGGGAGAAACCTTCTAAACAATGTCTCCCACCGGGGACTTGGCTCATATTCCGCCGTCATCGACATTATCGGGATGAGTGATTCCATTCCCGCATGGATCAAACCCCTACTCGCCGACGACTACTATTGCGAGAGGTGTTGCAAGGATGGCCACACCATCAAGGATTGTCCTATGGTGAGAAGTTCTAATGTTTTTCCTAATGCCAACTTGTTCCATGAGAACACACATTTCAAACATTTTATGAACAAGGATGACAAGGTGAATGCTAAGGCTTTGGGACCACCAAACAAGAAGAGAAAGGTCAAGAGCATATGGGTGCCTAAGTGCATTGTTGATCTTGAGAGGTCAATGAAGTACAAGTGGGTGCCCAAGAACAAGACCTAGAAGATGGTGATGGTGGTGGACCTGGAGCTTCATGAAGATCAAGTGAAGTCCACCACAAGTGACATGGACCTCAACGTCATATCTACTCATGAGGGAGGTAACCGTGTTAGTTCTTGGTAGTTGTAGTGTGTTTTTTCTTCTCTTGCATTGCATGATAATTAGGACTCCTTTGTGACTAGTATTCTTTGCATCCATGCATGTGTAAATAACTAAAAGAAAAACACATAAAAAAATTAGTCAATGTCTAACCCATCCAAGATAGCTATAAGCAAAGGGGAGTGCTTGAGATGGTGGTTTGGCTTCTCTCAATGCAAGGGTATGGCTTAGAGTGAGTAAGCTTGGGAGGGGTTCAAACTTGACATTGCTAGGTTTCCTTTGTGTCCTATTTTAATATTGCTTGCATTAACATGGCATGTTTACTTTCATTCCATATGTAAAATGCTTGTTGTTTGCATCATATAGGAAACACAAAGGAGGCTTGTCTCACTTGGAGATATTTGTGCCTCATGTTCTATATGAGATTACATCTCCACAAGTGTGACCAAAGGAAAGGATTGTGCTTCATGCCCATTGAGAAAGCTCTTATGAACTCCGAGGTTAAATCTACTCGCGTGGTTCATGGACTAAGGCTCATACATACCCATTTGGTTCTTTATTGCCTTGGTTCTTATTTGCTCAATCTTTCATTTGGCATTTGCGAAAATTATAAGGCCATAGAGTGCCACTATTTGGAAAGGAGTGTTTGAGAGTTCCCTTCATATTCCAAGTGCAGTGTTTGTTTGACTGTTTAGCAAGGGCACTAGAAAAATGAAGAAATTCCTTGGTTCGGCGAAAATTCGATAGTGACCGTATAGTCCGATCACTGGACCATACAGTCCGGTCAGTGCCTCTGTGCACAGTGGCTTGGGGAGTTTGGTCGTAGAGACCGGAGAGAATAGTCCTAGAGACCGTACCGTCCGGTCTGCACGATTGCCTGCAGACTCGGAGCTGACCAGACAGCCCGATCTAGAGACCGTACCGTCCGGTCAGTATATTGAAAATGCGTGCTTCGCTTTTCTTCCTGACGATTGATCCATCCTTCCTTCGATCTTGGCCGTTCGTGGAAAATTGACCTAGGTCAAAATACGTCAGAGCCGATTGTTTTCTTCCTTATTCGCTCCCGTCACCGAGACCAAGATGAGTGCGTGGACCTTCAACACCGCGACCTCGCCCCTACCGACGCCTCGCCACCGTCCCTTCGCCCTCGCTCACTGTCGCCGCACCCGCACAGCCGCGCACCCGCTAAACCCTAGCACCGCCGCGCTCGCTCGTGAAAGGCAGAGCCGCTGCCGCCATGGCCGTGCTCCATCATCGCCGCCTGCCACTTGCCATCACCGCACAGCGCGCTGCCTCTTTCCCCTCTTGCTTGTGCGCGCGTACACAACCGCCTTGCCGAGCTCCACCGCAAGCAATAGGGCAAGTTGCTCCCTCTCCCTCCGCCTCCATTTCCGACGATCAAAATCTCCCCTTTTCGGGTGATCAGCTACGATTTCTTCTCGGTATTCTACGTTTCCACTCTCAGGGTATTGTGGCTATCCTCCATTCATCGATCATACCTTGAATTTCGAACATTTGTTCTTAATTGATGCAATTAGATTAATTGCCCTTGTTTAGTTGCATTAATTAGGATAAATTGGCTCAAAATTGCTGCAATTAATTCCATGCCTATCCGTAAATTGCATGTCTAGGGTTTGTCTCTCGCTTAGTCTGCAGTTAGATTTATTGCTCATTATTTGATTGCACACTAGATGACTCGCACCAACCACATATAGTCAATGATCACTGTTGTTATGTTGCATATTTGCCTAATGATCATGTTCTTCATTCAGTGCTAGGATTTCTATTACGCGTTCTTTCCTAGCGGTGCTTTTCTAGTAGATTTATATAGGATTCTATGCTTATACTGTCTATACCTACGTGCGTGCAGTGATAGCTGTCAGCAGAGTCAGAGATGGCTGGATCTGATCAGGACAAGGGCAACGGTAAGATGCCAGAGAAGCCGAAGAGCAGGAAGAGGACCAGACTAGACCCAGAGTCAGAGAGGGCTAGAAGATTTGCTCAATACTTGGAGGCTATGGAGACCTCGCGCAGGACACTTGAATCATGCTTGATCATAGGGCAGACAGAGACACAGGTTCTACAGAGGAATACCAGGCAGAGGACTGGACCACCACCCTTAGCCACAGGAGTGCTACTGCCAGCGTGGTCGTAGCGTACTCCGGCTTCCCGTCAGGGGAGGTCATCGAGACCTACAGAGTAGGGATCCTCCAGGCAGCAGGAGGAGTCTGAGGAGGAGGAGTCCGAGGTAGAGAGCTTTGAGTATGGGTCAGAGGAGCTGGAGGAGGAGGAGACTGAGCAGACACAGCTAGCTGGTCCCTAGAGGATAGCTCACCGGGCAGGAGACCCAAGGTGCACCTGTGCAGTGTGCACGAGGAGGCTGCAGAGACTTGTAGAGGCAGCCGGAGAGCCGGATATTCTTATGGTTCCTATAAAGGATCTTAAGTCACTCTGTCTTGTCCCTTTTGAGCAGTGGGTTCTAGTCCCCTGCGATCCTGCTGCAAGAGAGAGGTACTGGACAAGCCTCCAGAGGAGGATTAGAGAGTGTCTGAGACGTTACCTTGGCCTAAAGGGCAAGAAAAAACTATTTTTGCCGTAGCAGTACACCACCTACAAGGCTATGAGGAGAGCCACCGGCACTGACATGGAGCAGTGCTTCACGTACTTGCGAGGGCTAGCAGAGCTAGTTACTGCTCCATATAGGTACAGCAAGGACATTGTCCTAGAGTTCTACGCGACACTGTGGGTTGCCAGAGACCGCTCAAAGATCTGGTTCTTGTTCAGAGGGCAGCCACAGTGTGTGACTAGAGAGGATCTCATAGCTAACTTTGGACTTCTTGCGTCAGACTTCCAGTTATACAGGAGTGCCTATGGGACCCTCGCTCCACCCCGCAGACCACAGGGAGGGAAGCTACCACCAGACGACATGGCGTCGAATGCTTTTCCACCACCGCACACCCTAGGCTTTGAGAGAGGTCCTGCAAGACTCACTGCAGAGGCAAAGGTGGTTAGACTGATAGTCCCCAAGACTATCATTCCCAGGTCTGGCTATAGAGAGGAGTATACACTACTTCACTAGTGGGCTGTTGCAGCTATTCTGAGGAGAGAGCAGTTTGACTTGGCAGATTTACTGATTGGAGAGATGGAGGAGGTTATTTCTGAGAGAGTAGGAGGACGTCACTTGGTCTATGCTCCCTACATTTGCTATCTTCTGAGGAGGATGGGCCTAGTGACAGAGGAGCAGTACGACACATTCCATGAGGTGACCACCAGTTATGCACCTCGAGTCCCTAGGGGATCGTAGTCGGCTTCTAGTCAGCAGACAAGGGAGGAGGAGCAGGAGTCACCGCGAGTCATTCACGAGCAGGCAGCTCATCCAGAGATAGTGATCCCTAAGTTAGCTAGTACAAGAGCACCTCCCCAACCTATAGGTACACAGTCAGAGGATGCTATCACTATAGCAGCACTTGCAGGATGCCTGAGTGAGTTCATAGGACAGGCAGAGCTTCAGAGACAACAGATGGCATTGATGACCACTCTCATGACCCAGATGGCTGAGATGACTCAGAGGCAGGCCTGTCATCAGCCAGGACCATCAGCACTTCCACAGTCTCAGTAACTGCCGACTCAGCCAGGACGCTTCACTGCCATGATGATAGCCCAGTCCAGTGTGTTGTTGCACTCAGGGGTGTTACTCATAGGGGGAGCAGGATAGACTCACTCACCAACTTAGTTCTCCCCCGTGTCGGCCTTCTCAGTATCTGCGTTGTTCTCTTCATCAACACACTCTTCTACTTCGCAGATGGCAGGACGCTCCACCTCCCAGCAGCTTCCGGTCAGGAGTTTGTTCTCAGAGATAGTGCACAGCACTCGTGCAGACTCCTAGACAACCCTAGAGTCAGCTACAGCTCCACCTTCCACTGCTACTGATGAGCACATTTCAGCTACACATATAAACGTTAACCAATATAATGTAAACCAAGAGCTTGGTCATGCAATCACTGACATAAATGATGGAAGTGTTCGTGTAAACGATGGTCTAAGCCACAGAGCTGCTGTACCAACAGAAGATTGGTTACGCCACTGCGAGGACCGATTACACAAAGTCGTGCAAAGAAACAACAACAAGACATGAACTCTCTCCTTACTGAATTTGCATCAAATATAAATGAGAATTTTATACTACCTAAGTGTGCTATATTTGTCTTGCTAAGTTGTACACATTAAAGACGTGCTGCTGGACAAGAGGAGATGAGTTACACCAACAAGGAGATGGCTTACACCGAAGTTGAACAAACATCCTGATTGTTGACAGAAGGGTCAAGTTCTAGAAGCTGCGAGCACAACCCTGTTGGGTTTCGCCTTTCATAATGCACATGGGTGGAAAGATATTGAAGTCTATTTTCACCTCCAACAAACGGCTTGTCATTTCGACTTCCCATTAAGAAGTAATGACCATTTTACTAAAGACTGTCAAGAAGGCTGAAAGCCACGCGAGACCTCTCGGGATTGGCAGTTTTCACACCTTTCAACTTCTTTACTTCATAAATAAGTTACTTCTCGTCCACACCTAGCTAGGAGGGGTGTTCCTAGTATAAATACCTAATATATCTAAGCCAAACTCAGACTATTATGAATTAAGAAATCCACCACATGGTGTTCTAGCCAAGAGCTGAGTGACTTACCCCAAATTTCTTGCTTGTTCTACATAGACTTGTGAGAGACCATTTTGCCGGTATATGCAAAGGTTCCTCTGGAGCCCCCTAGTTCATGCTCTACGGTTGCCAGTTCAGCTGTGCTGTTTTGTGTGGATTAGTTCTGGTTTGTGGTTCTGCGGTCATTCAGACATCGAGTTGAAGTTCTTCAAGGTTTTGGTACCTTTGTCCCCGTCGCTTGGTCACAACCAACCTTGGTCAGGTCTAAAGCCACCTGGATTGTGCTCCCGAGTTTGTGTGATCGAGTCGAGTCCAAGGATTCGGTGGCTCTATCATGTCACTTGGCCATATCCCCAACCTTTGTCAGGTATAAAGCTAGTTATCCCCGCTGAATTTCAGCAAGTTATCCTTCATTGTACCTACTGTCGTGAAGATTGGGCCAACCCCCGGGTCTACCTCTATCATTCGGTATATAATATTAGGTTGCCATGGTAGGTTCCATACCTATATCATACCCTAGTTTATCACCATTTTATTGCTCTCCATCTCGTGTTATATGTTCCCTGCCTAAAGTTCAAAAAACAGCCACAAAAAAGAACCCAAACCTTTGTGTAGTACTGCTGGTTTTATCTTGCTTTCTCCATTGTGTTGTTGATCACTATTTTTGTTAACTTGTTTTCAATTGTTCACTACCCTTGTGTTGTTATTAATAAAAAAAAGAGAGAAAAAAAGAGAAAGTACAACAAGATACGATGACAAAAGAAAAAAAAAGAGAGAAAGAACAAGGGTTGAGTGGTTGCTATCATTGCTGCAATTTTCAGAATATATTTTGGTGGTTCAGTTAGCAACATCTACACATTATTGTGGGGGTTTACAACACTTAATTCTTAGTACTACAAGCCTTCTTTATCAGCCATCCAAGCTCCATCATATACTGTAAACCGGACCTCTCGACTTCTAAACTGTTCAACCGCTTAATCACAGTCGTGGTACTGCTACACGAGCACACTCACAAGTCTTTGAGAATTTGTAAGAACTTTGGTGAGTAAGAGGTGAGGTTATTGTGAGTTTCCACACATATTTTTTCCACATATTTCTGTCCATTGCTTTAACATGGCAGGATCAAATTTGAGAGTTCGTGGGAGAAAGCATGACAAAGATGCAGCAACACCCGTTATGTGAGCTGAACTACAACAATTTAGAGACTCCTTTTTGGCTGCTATGGAGAGAATATTCAATGAACATCTCCCTCCTGCAAGAGGACATACTTCACAACACTATAGCCCAACCAAGTCTCATCACAAGTTTGGTGCTGAAAATTCAACAAACAACATTGATGCTAGCCAATTTGGCATTGTCCAAGGTGGACATGCTGCCTATGGTAGGCTGATCATTTAGGTGAAGCTCATGGGCCTAGCTTTAGCCCCCGTGTGTGCTTCGATGAAGAAATATTTGAGCAAGATACTGAACATGGAATGGAACACCGAGATGCATATCTTGATTGGGAATCAATGGGTGATCCAATATATGATGTGTACCTAGAAGAAGTTCCATGTGTTGCAGCAAGGTCAATGGATGTGCATGCTGAAAATTATGGGCATGTAATTCCACAAGCTGACCATGTGGATGTGCTACAAAACCCAAGTGAGATTGAGCGCCACATAGCCATATTGAGTGAGAGTGGAGATAAAAGTGAGATGTGTGATTACACAAAATATGAGGATGAGTGCTACTTCATTGAGAGTATGAGAGATACACCACACAAAGAAAGAGAGAATGACAACATGTCATGTGAGGATTTTGTTGACACTAACATTTTTAATTCTATCTCTAGTATTGTGCCTCATGCCACGCAGGATTGTGACATGGATCCTCTTCCAAAACAAATAGAGTCGGGGAGGACTCTTCTTCAAGAGGGGGAGGATGACGAAGCATTGTTTGAAACATTCAACTTTATACTAGATGAGAATGCTGAGATGGTAGCACTTATTAATGAACTTCTCTTTTCAAAAAACTGCACCTACCACAACGACAATGGAGGTAAGAATTCAGATGTTTCCTCTATGACTTTGGAATCTTCAAGGGACTTCAAAGGTACTTTGGACAATACTTACTTGAAAGATATGGCTGATTGTTCGTTTGATGATTTATCAAATGGGTATGCTGCTGAACTGAATCAAACTTGTATACATATGACCACTGAAAATATGCAAGATGAATACCAATGCTTTAAGTTTGATACTTATGATGTTACATATCCTTTTGAGAACCCAAAAGCTCATCAATTTGACCACGTGAAACTAATTACACATTCTGAACTAGTTGCTAAGATATCCCATACGAATTGTTTGTGTTTTATCATGCTTGGTAAATATGTTGAACTAGATCAAATGCTTCAAAAAGTTTCTGAAATACCATCTATGTTTTTCAAGAACAGTCCACAAAGTTGCATATTTACATTCCATTTGGTTGGAGATCATGTTAATAACAATTTCAAAGTTTATGCAATTTATGTTACTTGTGATAATCTTGTTGATTCGAAGCTGGACAAGAGACATTTTGAGAAAGACCTCTATAAACATGATTTGTCTCAAATAAATGATGATTTCTTTCTTGATGGGTTGCAGGAAACTGGACCATGTGTTTCATGCAATACGTTAATTGATGATGCAGATTGGTTGTTTGAATCTGTCCCCAAATTTGCAAAGCATTGATTCTAATTACTTAATATTTGATTAGTTTAACACAAACATCTATTCAAACGCAAGAAAGAATGTGATATTTGTCTCCTCTGAAAATTTCAAAGTTTTTGACATTATACAAAGGAAACATGATGTCTCTAATCAATTGTGTGGATTCTCCCAACCACAAAATTATTTGCAGGTTTACAAAGCGAGAGGATGAACACATATCAATGCTCAAACAAAAATATCTCCCACGTGAACAACTATGTTTTTTGGTTTCGTATTTTCAAGTGGACAAAAGACGGCAATAACTCTACTTGTAGAAGAGCAGGATAAGTCACACCAAATATGGAGATCGACACAAACTATTCATTACAAGATTCAATCAAAGGTGAACGCTATGCTTAACATTATCACATATTGTTTACATAAGACAAAACTTTTACCTGGTCTATATGATTATAGGTTCAAGATAGCAATTTATGAAGATCAAAGACCATGACAACACATATCCATGACAAGAGAAAGGAAAGCTCAAGGCATTACTGTAAGAACATGGAAGAAACAAACTACACCTCACAAAGAGTCGAGGTCGACTCCTTTTCAAGAGGGGGAGGATGATGTGCACATCACAACAACAACAGTTTAGACACCCTCTCAAAGTGTAGAGTTGAGGACAACTCCTTTTCAAGTGGGGGTAGATGATGAGCACATTTCAGGTACACATATAAACGTTGACCAACATAATGCAAACCAAGAGCTTGGTCATGCAATCACTGATATAAATGATGGAAGTGTTCGTGTAAACGATGGTCTAGCCACGGAGCTGCTGTACCAACAGAAGAATCGGTTATGCCACTTCGAGGACCGATTACACGAAGTCGTGCAAAGAAACTACAACAAGAGGTGAACTCTCTCCTTACTGAATTTGCATCAAATATAAATGAGAATTTTATACTACCTAAGTGTGCTACATTTTTCTTGCTATGGTTTACACATGAAAGACGTGCTGCTGGACAAGAGGAGATGAGTTACACCAACAAGGAGATGGGTTACACCGAAGCTGAACCAACATTCTGATTGTTGACAGAAGGGTCATGTTCTAGAAGCTGTGCGCATAGGAATGTTGGTTTTCACCTTTCATAATACACATGCGTGGAAAGATATTGAAGTCTACTTTGACCTCCAACAAACGGCTCGTCATTTCACCTTCCCATTAAGGAGTAATGACCATGTTACTAAAGACTGTCAGGAAGGCTGAAAGCCACGCGAGACCTCTCCGGATTGGCAATTTTCACACCTTTTAACTTCTTTACTTCATAAATAAGTTACTTTTCGTCCACACCTATCTAGGAGGGGTGTTCCTAGTATAAATACCTATTGTATCTAAGCCAAAATTAGACTATTATAAATTAAGAAATCCACCACATGGTGTTCCAGCCAAGAGCTGAGTGACTTACCCCAAATTTCTTGCTTGTTCTACATAGACTTGTGAGAGACTGTTTTGCCGGTATATGCAAAGGTTCGTCTGGAGCCCCCTAGTTTGTGATCTACGGTTGCTAGTTTGGCTGTGCCATTTAGTGTGGATTAGTTTTGGTTTGTGGTTCTGTGGTCGTTCGGAGATCGAGTCGAAGTCCTTCAAGGTTTTGGTGCCTCTGTCCTCGTCGCTTGGTCGCAACCAACCTTGGTTAGGTCTAAATTCACCTAGATTGTGCTCCTGAGTTTGTGAGATTGAGTTGAGTCCAAGGATTCGGTGCCTCTCTCACATCACTTGGTCACATCCCCAACCTTTGTCAAGTATAAAGCTAGTTATCCCCGCTGAATTTCAGCAAGTTATCCTTTATTGTACCTACTGCCATGAAGATTGGGCCAACCCCCGGGTTTACCCCTATCAGCTACAGTCAGCACTCTCACACCTCAGGTAGTAGAGGATCTGGTCCGCCGAGGCTTCACTCAGGAGGATCTGGATGACCTTGATCTTCTTCAGGCAACTGCTGCCGAGGAGACATCCACAGTCCCACCAGCAGCGCAGGACAGAAGGTCTGAGTCACATGTAGACCTTGACTTCTTCGAGCAGATGAATGCTCAGGTGGCACAGGCTCATGGAGCACAATAGGATCCAGCACAGGAGCAGCCAGGAGCAGAGCCTTTAGAGGACGTCGCTGCACTACTTCCTTCAACCATGAGCGCGTAGATGTTCTCTTTTCCCACTTTTTGGTGCTTGTTGCCACAGGTGCAGAAGAAGTCATAGGTCTAGGGGGAGTGGGAGTGTGATCATGCGTGATCGAGAGTAGCATGTATCTAGGGGGAGGATACATGTACATTGGTTTTGGGACTTAGATATATTTGAATCTTATTTTGATGGAGTTATTGGATGATCGTGGATTTTGATGGTTCATGGTTTTTTATTCGCTTGTGTTTGACTCATCTTGATCTCACTTGGTTTATTTTCGTACAGAGTGCTTGTTTCTCTTTTTTATCATGTTTGCCTGTGTATGATGCCATGATGATGAGTGCTTGTTCTTAAATTCCTTGCATGTTGTTGAAAGTCACTAAATGCTGAAATTTACCATCAAATACTTGAATAAATGACACTAAATAATTATCAAACTAGTGGTAGGGATTTATTACTAATGATTTCCACAAGTTTTGTTGATTATGTGTATGCAGGTGATTAATCAAGGAGAATTAATAAAACTCCAGGTAATTAAGGGAGAAAGCACACTTTCGGCCAATCAGGGACAAGCACACGAATTGATGGGGCCACTTTCACTGTAAAACAGAGGAAACACGCAGATTTGCACTAACAACAGAGATGAGGACCCACATATCAGCCGTCTAGAAGAAACACAGGCCGAGAACCGCCTCTGAGGGGGTCGGCCGACCTACTCATGGCACCTCCCTCGGCCGACCCACTCTGTAAGTCGATTTGTTTCAGCAATTACCGATGCCTCTGGACGAATTTTGACATGGGACCAGTTGGGTTGGAAAGTTCTTTCCGTCATCTTTCCAGGCATATATAGAACGTCCAAATCCGAGTCCGTATGCGTCCTGGGTGTCCGTTTTAGTGCAGACTGATCTTAGGCTCCAAAACAGACTCCAAGTCGGTTTTGATTGGGCCTCCACCTTGGCTTGGACGTCCTTGCTGGCCCATCACGCCTCCAATCACCTGCCCAGCTATGTCAGCATCATCTCCATGGTTCCTAACAACAATTAATTCATTAGGTAGCAATCTATTCTCAAAACCACACAATAAAAACATTAGAAACGATCTCACCTGTAAATTCAGGTGATGCACATGAACTTTCATCTTAGTTCTAGGAGTGTTGTGTGTATTCATGGATGTGATGTACTCATCATTCTCCCCCTTTTGAATTAGAGTCATCCTCGACTCGATCTCATCCCTTTCTCCTAATAGTGGTCTCAAATCTGAAATATAAAATATAGAACTATTCCCAAACTTGGGATGCCACTCATATTTATATGCATTATGAAATTTGTCATCACAATGATAATCTATAGTAGAAGGTATTCCATGCAAATTAATAACCTCTTTGAAACCTTGTGTTATCTTAGAAACACTAGAAAAACTTGACATGGCATGGTAATTGTTACTGCAGTTTTCAAGTTGGTCATTTAATTGTATAACCCAAGGAGGTTTTAATTTGGAACAAATATAAACTCTATGCACCATAAACAAACCTCTATGATCACAGTTTCCAATAGCATAAAAAATATTTCTTGTCAATAAAGTCAATTCAGTTTGAGAAAATACTTTCTTCTCCGCGGTATTTAGATCACAAAGAACATCAAATTCAATATAACCCAAAGTATTTAGAGAAGAAAATAATGTTTGCTCATCCTTTTGACATGTGCACTAGTGGGTGAATCATAAGCAAAAGTATCAAGCTCAATCATTTGTTGTGGGAAAGGTATAAGTGAAGCATTGGCACACAACTCCTCTTTATCACAAGGACCACTAGGCAAATCAACTTGTGACAAAGGAACATGATCATAAGGTTCCAATACAGCAAGACTATTGGAACAATCCATCACATCAAGAAAGCTCTTACCTAAAGCAACAATTTGTTCTTTATCTTTCCCACTATCATCTTTTTTATGTATATGCTGAAAAGTATTAGTTGCAACAAGAGGCAAATAAATATGTTCATCCTCTAGCAATTTAGATTTTGATGGAAGTGTTGCATCATTTGAAATAGCCTATTCTATTCTAAATGGTTCGTTCTTTCTTCTCTCAAGTCTTTGTTGATCCTCTTCTAAAATTTCAGCAGCAGACATAGGTTTAAGAGTAACTCTTCTACCATTGTATTTAAATGAATAGCTATTAGCAATGGTATTGTGCAAAGCATTATTTGTAGAAATCCAAGGCTTACTCAATAACAAATGACACGCTTGCATAGGCACTATATCAAAATCTGCACAATCCTTATAAGAACCAATAAAAAATTTAATGCGTGCAATTTTATCTACCTTTATCTTACCACAAGAATTTACCCATTGGATGTAGTATGGACATGGGTGTGGTTGTGTGGTCAAGCCGCGCTTCTCGACCAATTCCAAGCTTGCGATGTTGTTGCTACTCTCTCCATCAATGATGACACGACAACGTCGATCCTTCACAACAAAGTGAGTCTAAAACAAGTTGTTCATTTGATTTTTCTCTACCTTCTCCATTTGAGAACTAAACACTCGTTGTGCTACAACACTTTTATCAACCTCATTTGACACCATCGACTCATCACCATCGGTGTTGTAACCTGTCATTGTTAATAGAAAACAAGAAAACACACAAGAGTATATTTTTCTATCACTACTGTTTGATCACGGTGAAAACTCTCAACAAGCAAATGACAGCACCTAACTGAGTTCTTACAAGATTCTTAGTAGAAAAATAGAGGATACCTTGGAGAGTGTGATCTGATGATTGCGATGGTCCAAAGTTCTGTGTCTATTCAGAAGGATATATATGGAGGTAGGTAGGCAATTTATAGTAGCAAGGATTAGCAAAGTTTCAATTCAGAAATTGCAAAACTGAATAATTGTCCCAAGCTAGTCTATGTCACCGGCCTAAACTTGTCTCGGACCTAGTTCAAGCAAGCAAACAAATGGCTCAACAAAGGACACAAAGGCTGCAAGCAATTCTGAATTTTTTTCTCTTCTCCTTTCGTTTTTTTTTTGTTGTAGGTGCGGCTTTTTCTTCGTATTTTTTTTTCAGCGCCTCTTTGCCTTTTACTTCTTTCATGATTTTTTTGACACAGAACTGCAGCAAGAGTTGCGTACTTTATAGCACAAAGGAAAAAAACCTAAACTTTCTTTTTTGCACTCTTTATGTAAGGAATAGATGTATATATAGAACTGAACCGACAATTATCATATGCAACAACATGCAGCAATATCTTGACTCAAGGAACAACGTGCAATAGAAAAAACTCTAAGTTTCTTTTACACACAAAAAGTAGAAGGCTAGATGTTAAATAAATATTTAGTGCAAATAATTCCAGCAGTACTATTCTCTCAACGTGTGCAACAATCTGATTTTTTTTCTTGATTATCTATGAACAAGGACACACACGACTCAAACAAGACCAAAGAACAAGTACTAGACCAACAACACAATGACCTTGTAGGGACTAAAATTCAGAGAAGCAAACTAAACTGAAAATTGCACAAAATAATTTTGTAGGGCAATTTTCTGGACAGCGGAAACACGACGAATAAATAATTTTGTAGGGCAATTTTCTGGACTCTAGGATTGAACAAAATAACAAGGATATGGGTGAACCTAACGGTGTACCTGAAGCTCTGATTACCACTTGATGTGGACAAGGGATTCCGATCTTCCGATAGGTTCTGATCTCTTGATTAAGGCGGAGGCGATACACAAATCGATTCGGCTTCCGAACGACACGTTCTGAACCCCGCAATCACAGCACAACGTCTCCTCTGGTTATCAACCGTTCAAGAATGATTGACCTCACCGAGAAGGCTTATCCTTTCCTGCAAATCAAGAACACAAGCAAGAACAAAGAAGAATGCAACCAAATTTGCAAGTATACGATGAATCTCACAAGTTGGGATCTCACAAACCGATCAAACGGCAAAACTGTTATCAATAGAATAATTTAAGCAAAACTCAAACCCTAATGAAGAGGCAGCAGCTGTATATGAGGACCCTAGGGTCGTGCAAGACCCCCTGGACGCAGCCCTAAGTGGGCTCAACTCGATACATGGCCTAAAGACCGATTACGGTGTCGCAGCACCAGGACAGATTCTATAAGTCGATTTGTTTTGGCGATTGCCGATGCCTCGGGACGAATTTTGACATGGGACCAGTAGGGTTGGAAAGTTCTTTTTGTCGTCTTTCCAAGCATATATAGAACATCCAAATCCGAGTCCGTATGCGTCCTGGGTGTCCATTTTAGTGCAGACTGGTCCTGGGCTCCGAAACAGACTCCAAGTTGGTTTTGATTGGGCCTCCACCTTGGCTTGGACGTCCTTGCTGGCCCATCACGCCTCCAATCACCTACCCAGCTATGTCATAATCATCTCATGGTTCCTAACAACAATTAAGTCATTAGGTAGCAATCTATTCTCAAAACCACATAATAAAAATATTAGAAACGATCTCACCTGTAAATTCAGGTGATGCACATGAACTTTCATCTTAGTTCGAGGAGTGTTGTGTGTATTCATGGGTGTGATGTACTCATCACTAGGCTAGTGTGTAGGCTCTTGGCGAAAGTCGCCTGTGGATGCAGGGGTAGGTCCGTGCCCAATGCAAGCAATCTAGGGTCTAATTTCAATTGTCTTAGAAACCTGAACTTTGGGATATCCTCTCTATCCTTTGCCTACATATTTTCTTGTTGTCCTTGGGTAATTTAGTTTGGAGATAGTACACATACGTTCCTTGAGATTCGATACCATGGAATACTTTAGGTGAAGTGCTATTTTGGTCTCCGTGTGCTTGCAGATTTATTTCGTGGTCGTAGGAAAAACCAACAAGCATTTCTGGCGCCGTTGCCGGGGAACGGTTGCTGTATTATCCTCGAACCCTAGTCACCCTCGTATCCCGTTTTATTTTCCTTATTTCTACCGTGGAGCAATCTTCTATCCAATCGTTATCTGCTCCAAGAGGCGAGTTCTACGAGCCACCTTCATCTGCAAAACCAATCCTTACAGCCAGCTTTGAACTCCGCCCTGGCTTTATAACCATGGTTCGGGAACAACCTTTCTCGGGGTTAGAAAACAAAAATCCACACCACCACCTGCGAGAATTCGAGCAATTGTGTTTGTGCGTCCAAATCAGGGGCATGACGCAAGAGACTCTTAAGTGGAAATTGTTTCCCTTCTCTCTCATAGAGAGGGCGAAACAATGGTACACTCACACGGTACAGAGCACGAATGGTGACTGGGAAGAACTCCGGGACAAGTTCTGCCTTTCGTTCTTTCCAATGTCTCGAATCATAGCCCACCGTAAAGAGATTATCTGCTTTGAGCAGGCCGAGAAAGAATCTTTAGGAGCAGCTTGGGCTAGGATCTCGCTTCTAGCTCAATCCAGACCAGACTTGTCTATACCCGACCACATGCTACTACAGCATTTACGGATGGGTCTTAACAAAGAATCTGCCCTACATCTCGACATAGCCACTGGAGGTTCGTTTGCACATAAAACAACCTCGGAAGGAAGAGCCATTTTAGAACGAGATCTAGAAAACACCTCTTTCCTTGAGCCGACTGAACCACCCCACGAAGAAGCTAAGCTGAGCCAGGAGACTCCTATGCTAGCTGAGCCTGAACTTGCATCGTGCACACCTCAAGAACCAGCTAGTGAGCCTCCTCCCAAACCAGGAATTTCGGATGATGAAGAAATTCAACCTTCCGAATTCCCTCTTAACATTGAGGCAGACCTTTTTAAGGACTTCGGCAACACCTCGATGTATGCCGTCCAACAGAAGCCACCAACTCGTGTTTCTCCCCCTGAACCTTTAGATGATCAATTCCTCAGAGAAACAATCATGGAGCTAACTGCAATTATAAGTGACAAGTGGTCCAAAGAAAATGAGCAATGTTCCGAACTTGTTCGGATTATCTCATCCTCTTTAGTCATTCCTTGCGTAGTTAGAGGCAACCCGACGGATGTTCTGTACAATCCTACAGTAGGGATAAACATCGTCTCCGACTCTTTCGCTTTCAAGGTGTTAGGAAACGAACCGTTGACCCTTATGCAAAAGACCTTCAAAAGCCCTTTAGGAGCCATCCTAGAAGACTACGGGATTGTGCGAAATGTGTCTGTGGGACATAACGACATAGAGGCCAGACTTAACTTTCATGTCTATGAAGTCCAAAGTTTTGACGTCCTTATTGGACTCCCTTTGGAAAAACTTTTCATGACAACCTCATCCGATAGCCTTGATGTCAAAATCGGGGGAAAAGCCTTTATGATCCCAATTTCTCATTCACAAAACACCATTGCTGAACCCTCCTTGAGCAAGACGCTGAACTTTTCATAAAAGGGGAGGATGAACTGCAGGAGACTTTCGAGCTCCCTAAAGAAAAAGTGCCAACTCGACCACCTATCGAGTTAAAGCCTTTGCCCCCTGGCCTACGCTATGCTTTCCTACATGGCGACATGGCAGCCCCTATCATTATCAGTGATAAGCTTTCCAAAGAAGAAACCAAGAGGTTAATTTCTGTGCTAGAAAAGCATCGCTCTGTTCCTGGTTACTCTCTCCAAGACCTCAAGGGAATTAGTCCCGCTCTCTACACCCATCGCATTCACCTTGATCCCGAGTGTACACCTTCTAGGGAACCTCGGAGGAGGCTAAATAATGCGATGCGTGAGGTCGTGAAGAAGGAGGTTTTGCAACTCCTACATTCGGGAATTATATATCCCGTACCTCATAGCGAGTGGGTAAGCCCTGTGCAAGTAGTGCCAAAGAAGGGAGGCATGACGGTCGTTAGAAACGATAAAAATGAGTTAATCCCTTAGCGCACCGTCACAGGATGAAGGATGTGCATCGACTACAGGAAACTCAATAAGGCGACCAAGAAGGATCACTTCCCTTTGCCTTTCATCGATGAGATGCTTGAGCGTTTGGCGAACCATTCCTTTCACTTCCCTTCTGCTTTCTCGATGGGTATTCTGGTTATCATCAGATCCCTATCCATCCCGACGACCAGAGCAAGACCACCTTCACGTGTCCATATGGAACTTATGCTTACCGTAGGATGTCTTTCGGGCTATGCAATGCACCCGCTTCATTCCAACGATGCATGATGTCCATCTTCTCTGATATGATCGAAGAAATTATGGAAGTCTTCATGGATGACTTCCCTGCATATGGAAAAACCTTCAATCATTGTCTTGAGAACTTGGACAAGGTCTTGCAATGCCAGGAAAAGGACTTGGTGCTTAACTGGGAAAAGTGCCACTTTATGGTCTGAGAAGGCATTGTCTTAGGACATTTAGTGTCCGAGCAAGGAATCAAGGTGGATAAGGCAAAAATAGAAGTTATCAAGCAACTTCCACCTCTGATCAACGTTAAGGGTGTTCGTAGCATTCTAGGCTACGCTGGGTTCTATCGACGATTCATAAAAGATTATTCACAAATCGCTAGACCCCTCACTAGTCTTTTAGCCAAGGACGCACCCTTTGATTTTGATGATGAGTGTTTGATGTCTTTTCATATTCTCAAAAATGCACTCATCTCAGCTCCCATCATTCAACCCCCAACTGGGAGCTGCCTGTCGAAATCATGTGTGATGCTAGTGATTATGCCGTGGAAGCCATTTTGGGCCAAACTAAAAACAAAAAGCATCATGCAATAGCCTACGCTAGCAAAACCTTGACAGGAGCACAGCTTAATTATGCCACAACTGAAAAAGAACACTTGGCTGTAGTTTTTGCTATCGATAAGTTTAGATCTTATTTAGTTGGAGCAAAAGTAATTGTGTATATGGATCATGCTGCCCTGGAATACTTGCTCACTAAAAAAGATGCTAAACCTGATACGAACACGACGACGGTGTCCGGATTTTATCCCAATCTTTCACGGTACAGCAAGTACCAGCAAGTATATATAGGTATTGAAACTTGTTATCTTAGCTATGAATAGATAGAACAACAATCTCAAGCTCAATGATCCAGCAACCATAATAAAATAGACACCACAGATTTGTTATCCAATAGCAATCATAAACCAGCTAGAACACGATAGGAAAATACCGGCTTACAAGAACTTGATGTAGATGCAAACCAGTAGAGATAAACTCTCCAACTCATTACTTAGACAAGCATGATCTGGAGATGGGGAACCACAAGTTCCAGCACGCACCCAAGGGAAGAATCACTTGATCACGCAATTCAGCGACCGACAGAGATCGGCGGCAGCAACCGGTAGAGGAGGGCAACACCTCTTGGGTTTCTTGGAGGACGCCACGACCAAAAACACAATACAATCACCTCCTAGCTTACAGGGGCGCTGGCCCTAGGCTATATGGCACGCAAGCCAGCCAAAAACCCGATTCGACTCGAACACATCTAAAAACAGACTGCTAGGGAATTTATTTGACTATGGGGCCAGATCCGTTGGAAAGGTTATCAAATTATCTTTCCAACGAGTATTTACTCACCCAATCCGACTCCGTGTGGCCCAGTTATGCTACTTTTACTCCGCACCTGTTTGGCTGATCCTAAACCGAGTCCGAACTGATTTTGAGTTTCCATATCTTCTGATTTCGTGACTGGGTGGTCTTGAGACCGTGTAGACTTTGAAAGTAAAGTATTGCATACCTTTGGGAAGGCCTGTAACACCAATATATGTTCCTTACTTTTCACAAGTGGCACAACCATTGATCCAATCATAACATATTCCTTCGTTTCTTCTTTCTTTTCCTCAACCTTCAGATTGGTCCCAATGAAAACATTACATGGCATGGAATAATTGGCTAGCAAATCCTCACTTTGCTCTTCATTATTCATAATATTTGTCAAAGATCCAAACTGAATGTTGGAGTATTTTGACACATCATGTTCTACAATATGTGTAAAATCATGCTTGTTTTCAGAAGACGTAGTTTTCATGACTCGATGAGTCATGGGCTCATCATCCTCCTTTCCTTCAATCAAAGCCGTCCTCGGCTTTGACATAATTTGACAAGCTCCTCTCCTGTTCAGATCAACACCAATAGCACTGTTTAGACAATTCTTTGCATCACTATTATTTTTCCCTTCATGTAATTCATCTTTGACCAAATCACAATGAATGGTACAATGTTCAGGAGCAACAACTGAAAGAATTTCAGAAAACTAGCTGCACTTGTTACAGCAGGAACTACCACATCATTCTCTCCCCTTTGAAACAAAGCCGTCCTCGGCTTTGAGGTAATATCGGCACCATGTTTCTTCTTTGTTGCAGCAACAAAAACCTCAGCCTTAATATCACATTCCTTCATTGGCTTTAGAATGTGATGAACACCTTTATGCATGAAAGAATAATTGTTTGAACGACCACCATGTGTTGCATCAAGATCAAACTGCCATGGTCTTTCTAACAACAAATTGCACGCACTCATCGGTGCCACATCACAATCCATAGTGTCAACATAATATCCTACTGAAAATTTTACTCTGGCCCTGTGGGTAATTTTCAGCGTGCCACTTTTATTCATCCATTGCATGTAACAAGGTGTAGGAAGCCACCATGTAGATAAAGATAATGCATGTACCAAATCTGAACTAATCACATTATTGAAACTTCCACCATCAACAATTAATTTGCATACCTTCTTTTTAATCTTGCACTCTAAATGAAAAATATTACAACGCTGCCCTTGACGTCTGCAATGATGCCATCTGAATTTACTTCCTGAGACATCAAAGATAAACCCATATGATCTGCAGCTTCAATTAATGGTTCGACCTGATCAGCACAAGAACACTCAAGAACTTCCAACTCTACATTTGATTTTTGCACATTCGAACACACCTCAGGTTCCTTGGGTTTGGACAAAACAGCACTAACAGCCTCCTTGACACAATGATGAATTGTATCATAATCTAGCTTTGGAACATCGAAGGACTCAAGTTCAACAATCTTCTTCTTCGACTCAAATGGGGGATCAAATCGGTGTCATAATTCCGACTTCATCGCTGCCCAAGATGTGCAATAGTTATCACCTTGGTATGTAAGATCTTGTTGCAATTGCCTCCACCATAGCAAAACAGCAAAGGAGAATGTTTGCTTTGCCAAATTTACTAATTGGTTTAGTGGCAATTCACCAATCCTATAGAAAGCTTCTATATCATCCTCCCGCTCATAATACTCAGATCGAGAACTTGTTGTATATAGTGTTGGCACAAACTTCAAGTATATGTCAAAATCGTAGGAATCCATCACCACAAATCAGCAGCAAGTACCCTGAGCAACCCGGCAAAACTGATACCAAATCATACGAACACGACAACGGTGTCCGGATTTTATCCCAATCTTTCACGGTACAGCAAGTACCAGCAAGTATATATAGGTATTGAAACTTGTTATCTCAGCTATGAATAGATAGAACAACAATCTCAAGCTCAATGATCCAGCAACCACAATAAAATAGATACCAAAGATTTGTTATCCAATAGCAATCATAAACCAGCTAGAACATGATAGGAAAATACTGGCTTACAAGAAATTGATGTAGATGCAAACCAGTAGAGATAAACTCTCCAACTCATTACTTAGACAAGCATGATCTGGACATGGGGAACCACAAGTTCTAGCACGCACCCAAGGGAAGAATCACTTGATCATGCACTTCAGCGACCGGCAGAGATCGGCGGCAGCAACCGGTAGAGGAGGGCAACACCTCTAGGGTTTCCTGGAGGACACCATGACCAAAAACACAACACAATCACCTCCTAGCTTACAGGGGCGCTGGCCCTAGGCTATATGGCACGCAAGCCAGCCAAAAACCCGGTTCGACTCGAACACATCTAAAAAAAGACTCGAACTCAACACAACCCAGAATTGTTTTGATTATTCTGACAGATAGGGAATCTATTTGACTATGGGGCCGGATCCATTGGAAAGGTTATCAAATTATCTTTTCAACGAGTATTTACTCAGCCCAATCCGACTCCGTATTTCCCAGTTATGCTACTTTTACTCCGCACCTGTCTGGCTGATCCTAAACCGAGTCCGAACTGATTTTGAGTTTCCATATCTTCTGATTTCGTGACTGGGTGGACTTGAGACCATGTAGACTTTGACAGTAAAGTATTGCATACCTTTGGGAAGGCCTGTAACACCAATATATGTTCCTTACTTTTCACAAGTGGCACAACCATTGATCCAATCATAACATATTCCTTCGTTTCTCGTTTCTTTTCCTCAACCTTCAGATTGGTCCCAATGAAAACATTGCATGGCAATTAGTAAATTTGAGAATTATGAGTGGGAGGATGATATAGAAGCTTTCTATAGGATTGGTGAATTGCCACTAAACCAATTAGTAAATTTGGCAAAGCAAACATTCTCCTTTGCCGTTTTTCTATGGTGGAGGCAATTGCAACAAGATCTTACATACCAAGGTGATAACTATTGCACATCTTGGGCAGCAATGAAGTCGGAATTACGACACCTCCCACTCATAATACTCACTTTGCTCTTGATTATTCATAATATTTGTCGAAGATCCAAACTGAATGTTGGAGTATTTTGACACATCATGTTCTACAATATGTGTAAAATCATGCTTGTTTTCAGAATATGTAGTTTTAATGACTCGATGAGCCATGGGCTCATCATCCTCCCTTCCTTGAATCAAAGCCGTCCTTGGCTTTGACATAATTTTACGAGCTCCTCTCCTGTTCAGATCAAAACCAATAGCACTGTTTAGACAATTCTTTGCATCACTATTATTTTTCCCTTCATGTAATTCATCTTTGACCAAATCATAATGAATGGTACCATGTTCAGGAGCAACAACTGAAAGAATTTCAGAAATACTAGCTGCACTTGTTACAGCAGGAACTACCACATCAAAACCTAGGCTAATTAGATGGATTCTCCTACTCCAAGAATTTGACCTTGAAATAAAAGATAAAAAGGGAGTAGAGAATTCTCTAGCAGATCATCTATCTCATATGCAAGTCACTAACATGCAGGAGCTACCAATCAATGACTTCCGACGAGATGATATGCTACTAAAGGTGACAGACTCCACACCATGGTATGCGGACATTGTGAATTTCATGGTCACAGGGTATATTCCGCCGGGAGAAAACAAGAAGAAGCTGGCCTATGAGAGTAGGCGACATCTGTGGGATGATCCATTCCTCTACAAGATCTAGGCTGATGGTTTGCTACGAAGATGCATCCCCACCATTGAAGGTACCCATATTATTGAGAAATGCCATGCAGCTCCATACAGAGGACACTATGGTGTGTACCGTACACAAGCAAAAATTTGGCAGAGTGGTTTCTTTTGGCCAACCACGTATGAAGACACCAAGAACTACATCAGAAGGTGCAAAAGGTGCCAAAAGCATGGAGGGATCTCAGCTCGCAACGCAATGCCCTTGACTTACAACCTTCAACTGGAACTTTTTGATGTCTGGGGCATTGACTTTATGGGTCCTTTCCCAAGGTCCTATGACAGCGAGTATATCTTGGTGGAAGTGGATTATGTATCAAAGTGGGTAGAAGCATTGCCATGCAAGGCCGCTGATGCTAAGAGTGCATGAAAGATGTTCCATGAGATCATTTTCCCATGTTTCGGAGTGCCAGGAATGGTAATCAGTGACAGAGGCTCTCAGTTCACAGATAGAGGGTTCCGACACTTTTTGAAACAACTCGGTGTAGACCGCAACATAGCCACTCCGTACCACCCTTAGACCAGCGGACAAGCAGAGACCTCAAATAAACAAATCAAGAACATCTTGCAGAAGACAGTAGAATAGATCGGGACTAGATGGAAAAGCAAGCTACTAGATGCACTATGGGCATATCGGACAGCATATAAGACCCCCATAGGCATGTCCCCATTTCAATTGGTCTATGGGAAAACCTGTCATTTGTCGGTAGAGTTGGAACACAAGGCACACTGGGCAATCAAGAAGTGAAACATGGACTTTAAGGAGGCTGGGAAACATAGGATGAGGCAGATCTCTAAGTTGGAAGAATGGAGGGAAAAGGCTTACCACAGTGCCAGAATCTACAAAGAAAAGACCAAGAAGTGGCATGACAAGAGGATTCAACTCAAGGAATTCAAGCCTAGTGACAAGGTGATGCTCTTCAACTCCAAGGTCAAGTTGTTCGACGATGGAAAGCTGAGAAGCAAGTGGATGGGGCTATACCTCATCGTTGACGCCACATCACATGGAGCAATCACACTCTAGGATGAAGAAGGGCACGTCTTTAAGGTAAACGGCCATCGTCTTAAACTCTTTTACAATATTGATAAAAGTATAGGAATTGAGGAGGATGTAGTCAATTTAATTGACTTTTGGGCCTACCCATAGCCCTCTTGGGCACCTTTACTTAGAATTAAATAAAAAGGCCACACTTTTCCTTCTCCTTGAACCCCCATGAGCCAGCACACGAAGCAGCAGCCCAAAAGGGCCCACCACCAGGTCGGGCGACTCTAGTGGGTCGGGCGACCCACTGGTGGTGGCGCCGCCACTCGGGCTTCCTCCCACGCGGTTCTCCAACCTTCTTGATCGCCCTAAGTGGGGATATTCCGAACGAAATGCGAAGATACCGTCATGAAGCTCCCTTTTTAAGCAACAGAAGCGTTTCTCTCTTCCTCATCCTTCCCACTTTCCTGTTGACACCTTTCTAGCAAGCCAACTTGCCATGGAAGGGAAAAAGGCCATCTCCCAAGCCTCCCTCTCAAGCTCTGCATTCGCTCTTAGCTGGGAGATCACCCCTGCCAACGAAACCATCCCCCATAACCTCGATCTCACCCAAGCTGAAGTGGTGGAACCCTTGGTGAGCATACCTTCTAAGGACCACGGTCGGGAGGGGATAACGGGTAGAACAAGATCCGCTGACCCCCCCCCCCTGCCCGTTCCAATGGGCGCAGCCCCTCGACGGCTCGTTCGTCGTAGTGGGCACTCTCACCAACCCCTACGCGCTCGATGAAGACAAGGGGGATGTCTCCTGTCCGGCGCCCGAGCCCCAACTCAGGGAGGCCGACTACGGGCGCCCTCACACCCCGCAAGACGGGGCTAAGCACCCGTCTCTTCCATGATGAGGGTCCTTCCACCCTCCAGCCCAGCGAGCACCTCATGGAAACACTACAGGGCAAGGATGGTATGGCGTTCCAATACATGTACAGGAAGGACTACATCTCCGAATCGCCGGAGAGGAGGGAGCGCTTCACGATCACCGGCCCATGGCTCGGACCCAGCAAGGGGAAGATGCTCATCCCTCCACTCACTTCAGAGGACAAGCAGGAGATGGAGGAGTCCATCAACTCCTCCCCGCAAAAGACCATCAGTCGCTTCCTTGACCCTCCACCGATCACCAGGCAGGGAGGGCAGTACCAGAGCAGCAAGAACGATGCTAAGGGTCCTCCAAAGGCCAAGCTGGCACGAGACATCAAGCTTCTTCAAGCAAAAAACAAGCGGCTGGCCGACAAGCTCGCAAAGGAGACGCTTGAGCAGGCTCAACTCGAGGATAGGGTGAAGGACCTCGAGGAAGTCTTTAAAAACCTTCACCACTGGCTCTGCGCTAAGATGGAGCGCATATACAGCCATATGGGGGAGCCTGACTTATATAAGGCTCCATAATTATGCTCTCCTATATGGTTTAGGAAAAATATAGGCGCTTAGTTTCCCTTCCTTAGGATTTATTTTCATTTCATTATTTGTTTCATCATGTAATGCACCTATAGTTCGAGAATGATATAATTGACCCATTGAGCCCATAAAGCCGGAGGAGTCCCCTTTGCTTTCACCATTTGTTTTTGTCTTTGTCAAAAATAAAATAAGTCAGGAAACATGTGTGGGGAGGTTCGCAAAGCACCGACGCGCAAACACCAGAATGACCTTGGAAAACACATTACACAGGGAGAAACAAGACAACACGCCAAGCACGATGGCTAGAGGGGCCACCAGCAGGTCAGCCGACCCCCCAGGGTCAGGTGACCTCTGGCTGGCACCCCTCGGGCCCCCACTCGACCGGCTCCCTGGTGTGCACGTCCCCTTCCTCATCCTTTCTATCATTCTACGATTTTTCTCCCTGAATATGAAAATTTGACAAAATGACTAAGTAAAGCAAAAACCTGTGTTATGTCCATAATTCAATTATAATTGATCATCTAGTATGCTCTTTATTCCTATTTTTTTACCTGTGAACCCATGATTTACACTTTAGGAAAACATGCTACCTAGGTTGTTGATTTATGAGATATGAATAGATTACTTGAATTTTCACTCTTATGCTTATTACTTGGGATTTCTTTTGAAAAGATAAATAAGAAAGCCGACTCCTGAATGATCATAATTTCCTACCAGGGCCATATATCAAAAAAAAAAAAACTCCATACATATGCTGCTTGCAATTTCATTGAGTTTTGTCAAATTGTTGTGACCCATGTGAGATACCTGTTGTGTTTTATTGATCAAGTCATTGTGCACATCCATCAAATTGCTAAAACTTCTACACTAGAAGTTAGCTTCATCATCATTCATCCATGAAACAAATAATCCAGCCTTCCATATCCCTCTCCAAAGATTCTTGCAAAAAAGAGATATGGGCTATCTAGTATTCAAAAAAAAAAAGAGAGAGGATAAGATAGCCCATACTCTCAAATCAAACACGAGGGAAGATTCAACCAAAAGGAGTATCCATCATTCCATCCATCCCATCCATCAAAGCACATGCTTGATCATAAACCATGACTTGTTTTCTCTTTGGATTCGGTTTTTGACTTAGCAAAATATGAAGTTCAAAGCATGCCCTTTTTTTGTCTCCTACCCTAAGCTCCACATATGCCTTATTTAGAGGTAGGACAAGAAAGGCACAATGTCTCAGTGAGGAGAAATACACTTTTGAGCGACTTAGAGAATCATATGAGGAGTATGGCTACATTTTTGCTTTGAAAAATCTTTTCAAAACCCAAGTTACATAAGCAGGACGAGTTGAGTCTTCGAAATCAAGTTCATTCCATTCATCAACTTCCAAGGCTGGCATGATAGACACTTCAAAAGTTCATGGAAACATAAGGTAATGCTTGAATAATTTGCATACTAGACCTGAGTCATCGAAGTTGGGTTGTTACTTTGTCCTTTGTCCTTTACTTGAGGACGAGCAAAGGCTAAGTGTGGGGGAGTTTGTTGACGGTCACTAAATGCTAAAATTTACCGTCAAATACTTGCATAAATGATACTAAATAATTATCCAACTAGTGGTAGAGATTTATTACTAATGATATCCACAAGTTTTGGTGATTATGTGTATGCAGGTGATTAAGCATGGAGAATTAATAAAACTCAAGGTAATTAAGGGAGAAAGCACACTTCCGGCCAATTAGGGACAAGAACATGGATTGAGGGGCCCACTTTTAGTGTAAAATAGAGGAAACACGCGGATCTACACTAACAATAGAGATGAGGACCCGCATATCAGCCGGCTAAAAGAAACACAGGCCGAGAACCGCCTCTGAGGGGGTCGGCCGACCTACCTAGGTCTGTCGACCCACTCATGGCGCCTCCCTTGGCTAGCCTTCCATGTGGAGCATCCTCAGTGCTTCCTAAAGGCGTTGGGCAGGGATTTTTGTGGTGGTTACCCCTCTAAACCGACCTTTAGAGGCTATAAATAGAAGGGGGAGGCCTCCACTCTAACACACACAAGATTTGAGAATCAAGAGCTCCACTCCAAAGGCAAGGTTCTACTTAGTTAGTGCTTAGAATAGGAAGAGAGTGAAGTAAAGTTCGAGGAGGCTTGGGCTTGTCTTCGCCTTCTCCACACTTGTATTTCGACGACATTTGCCATTTATAGTAAGTGTTCATGATTTCCCCTCTTAGTATTCAGGTTCTATTTTGATTAAGTTATATTCTAGATTGTATGCTCATTCAATGCTCTATTTACTTAGGGTGCCTTAACCTTAATTCATCGCTAGAAGGTTAAGGTAGTAATTGATTGCATAGACGTGGTGTCTAGGCATGAGATTACATTTGATTATTCGTTAGTCTACCGGTTAGCTAAGGTAGGCGGCAGGTGGTGACAGCCCCGTCCATCCTTTGAACTCCTCCACGCTAGGCTAGTGTGTAGGCTCTTGGCGGAAGTCGCCTGTGGATGCAGGGGTAGGTCCGTGCCCAATGCAAGCAATCTGGAGTCTAATTTCAATTGTCTTAGAAACCTGAACTTTAGGATATCCTCTCTGTCCTTTGCCTACATATTTTCTTGTTGTCCTTGGGTAATTTAGTTTGGAGATAGTACACATACGTTCCCTGAGATTCGATACCCTAGAATACTCTAGGTGAAGTGCTACTTCGGTCTCCGTGCGCTTGCGGATTTATTTCGTGATCGTAAGAAAAACCAACACATGTTCATGCCTATACTGTTGCATCTCATCATTCATGTCTTGCATTGCATGTCTTTATGCTTCCTTTAAATATCCTATCCTGACATGCATGCATATCATCTAGAGTGTCCTCTTCTATCTTATTCCTCTTAGCTCTTGAAGATGCTTGATTGAGTAGGACCTTGTGCGTTTCTCTTTTATGCTTTTTTTGTTTCTCTCCGCTGTTGTGTAGTCTTTTAGCCTTGGGTTTCTTATTAAGATTACGATAAGTAGTGGGTGGTTGTCATCAATCACCAAAAAGGGGGGAGATTGTAAGCTTCATGACCATTGATGGGATCCCTACCGTATGAATGTTTTGGTGATAGATGACAACTATGAAATTGTGGGCTAATATCTACATGAGTGTTGTCTATGTAGGAATCATCTCTAAACTCTACTACCAATCATATGGATGATGGTTGCCTTGGCGATTGATGATAATGACCGTAAGCATGGAGGATTGTGAGCTTGATCGAGTCCAAGGGTTGATGGAGATGGATCGAAGCGAAGGACAAGCTATGGAGCAAGTGTTGGGAACACTTGTCTAGTTGTTAGGGCTTTGAGTCCATAGGAAAAACTGGACTATCAAGGGGGTCTAGGTCATTTCTCTTAGGTCATGTCTAGTCGGTGATGTGCATGTTTGCTCAGTGAAATCACAGGCACTAGACGATAGTGGAGAAGCCAAGAAGCTGTTCAAAGAAGTCGGCAAACGAAGTCAAGCGAGGACGAGGAGTTTCAGCTTCTAGATGAAGTGGCCGGACAGAGGGGTCATTTGCAACCATCGTAGTTCTTAGTCCCGATGTAGCCCTATAAATATATTGTTGAGATCAAGTCTTGACAGTTGGCACTCCAGGAAGGGGAAGAGGCTCACCGGGATTCTCCGTCGACTACGATGGCCGAAATCCCCATCTAGTACTCGCCAAACTTCAAGATCTCCTTCGGATCGCTCGACTTCGCCGTCAATACCAACGGAGAGCTAGGTCTAGAAAATTACCAATCTGACTCGGCTGCAGCCGGTTCTATGGTGTGATCACCAAGTTCGTCAGTTTTGATCCCAGGGTTGGCTGCACTCGGATTCGGCAATTCAGACCCACCCAGCGGGTACGACTCAAAGTCGGTCCATTCCTTTGATGAGGATTCAAATGAATTTGCCTGCTTATACCCTCTGTTCATGAACGTGGTCAAGATAGATGAGAATCCATCAGGAGATAATGATGACGAGGGTGACCACGAAAGAGATGGTCACGAAGAAGATGGCCGCGCAGAAGAAGGCCACAGGGAAGAAAACCCCCTAGACAACAACTCGTCGGCAGGACATCACCTCCTAGCGAGAGGATCATGTGGATCTCGCCTTGCACGCCGACTGGACCATGGACAACTTGAGATCAAAGTAGACAGCGTTAAGGTCTACGACACCCTACAGAACAACATCACTGGGGCAAAAACATTGCTCGACAGCTTGATGGCTGACACAGCATATCAGACCCCTATGATGCATAAGGCGGTGGCCATGCTCAAAGCTGCTGCAGTCCAAGACGCGGCCAGGGACGAATCATAGTCGGTGGCAAGTTCCAATCATGCAACATCACATGGTGAATGAAGGCGTGGCAATCTGAGAAATTCTCTCAGCATCTGTGATGGTTGGGATACCATCAAATCCTATTACGAAGAGCGGGCTCGGGACGACCGACGCCACAAGGAGGAGCACCGTGATCGGAGGGCCGACAACCGACAGGAAGGCCGATGCGATCCACCTCCAACAAACAACCACGATGACCGACGTCGACGTGACGATCGGAACCGGCACGAGACTCGTGATGAAGATAGTTGGCGTCGTCGCCATGATGATGACGTTGGCCCTCGCCATAATCGTCGCCCATCTTCATCTCCTGACCGACATAGAAGGTAAACTACTCCAAGCGATGAAGAATTTGATGGCATCAAGGCCTATGTATCTGAGCTTCGCATAACTCGGTGGTCGAAAGGATTCAAGCCAGTTCCCATTGAAAAATACGACGGCCAAACCAACCCCCAAGAGTGGCTTCATCTATACAGTACTGCGATTCGGTCAGCCAGGGGCGATACCTTTGTGATGGCCAATTACCTACCGGTCTGCCTTGATCCAGCCGTTCGGATTTGGCTCACATCTCTCCCAAAGAGGTCGGTCACCTCTTGGGGAGACCTTAATAGGAAGCTCATAGAGAGTTTCCAAGCTACTTGCAATCGTACGGGCAAGCACTTCGACCTCATCCGGATCAAGCAGAAGTCTGACGAGTCCCTACATGACTACATCAAGAGGTTCTATGCCAAGAAGACCGAGATCCCTAATGTCCTAGATCAGCAGATCATTGCAGCCTTCCAAGGAGGCATACGGAGCGATGACCTGGTCCGGGAGATCGGTCGGACGAATCATGATCTCAAGTTGACCGCTCGGGAGTGCTTCGAGATCGCTGATAAGTTTGCGTCAGGCGAGTCGGCACTGTATGACATCCACAACAAAGGCAAGGAGAAGCATTCAGACAAGCCGGAGTCCAAGAAGGACAAGAAAAGGAAGTTTGACAACATGGTCGCTGTAGTAGATCAATCCAAGAAGAACCCTCGGATGAACCAATAGACCATGGACAATTTGCTAAGTTACCCAAGCCTATGGCACCCAAAGGGGGAACACAAAGCAAAGGACTGTTACTGACTGAACGACTTCATGACTACCGCGCTCAAGGTGGCCAAGGATCCACCAAGGCGCAATGGCAAAGGCAAGACTAATCACGGTGGTGACAGGGACAAGGAAGGAGAGTTCCAGGAGCCCCGAAAGGAAGTCAACTTCATCTTTGGAGGCCTAAATGCCTACATGTCCAAACGCAAACAAAAGATGGAACTACGAGAGATCAACTCTGTAGAGCCTGCTATGCCCAAGTACATGAGGTGGTCTAAGGTACCAATCACATTTGATCGGTCGGGTCACCCCAGGCTACCCGCTGGTACTCGTGGCAACGATCAAGGTGGTAAAGTTCAACAAAGTACTCATCAACGGAGGAAGCAGTCTAGACTTGATCTTCACCAAGACACTCATGGTGTTAGGCTTATCGGTCAATGACCTCTAGCCGAGTTCCTCACCCTTCCATCAGATTGCGCCAGGCAAGACATCGGTTCCTATTGGACAGATCGTTCTTCCTATTACCTTTGGAACCCGAGAGAACTTCAGGATCGAGCGTGTTATCTTCCAGGTGGCCGATTTCGAGTCAGCCTACCATGCTATCCTCGGCAGACCAGCGATGGCGAAGTTCATGGCGGTCCCGCACTATCCATACCTCACTCTCAAGATGCCAGGCCCTAAAGGAATAATCTCCCTCCACTCTGACCTTCAAAATTCTTTCGATTGCGATGAGCAGAGTTGTGAGATGGATGAGCAACAGTTGATGCTATCCGACCGGCTGGAGATCCAGAAGGCAGTCAGCAATGAGGTGCAGACCAGCGCAGAGATCCCCATGAAGAAGTCTGCCAAGGACAAAATATAGACAGATGACATCCCAATTAAGGAGATCGCACTCGACCCAGAGGACCCTGCTAAGACCACTTATGCAAGGGCCAACCTTGAAGAGAAATAGGAACTTGCGCTCACTCTTTTCCTCCTAGAAAATAGGGACATTTTTGCATGGAAGCCTTCTGACATGCCAGGAGTTCCTAGAGAAAAAATTGAGCACGAATTGAGGGTGCCTCCTGGGGCCACCCCTGTCAGAAAAAGACTTAGAAGGTTCGCACAAGACTGCAAGGACACCATGAAAAAGGAGATAGCTAGGTTATTAGATGCTATGTTTATAAAGGAAGTGTACCATCCAGATTGGCTGGCAAATCCAGTCCTTATACCCAAGAAAAATAAAGAGTGGCAGATGTGCGTGGATTATACTGATTTGAACAAGGTCTGTCCTAAAGAACCCTTCGCTCTGCCACGTATCGATCAGATCGTAGACTCAATAGCCGGGTGTGAGCTTTTAAGCTTTCTGGATGCCTATTCAGGCTATCACTAGATCCCACTAAAAGTCGAAGATCAAATCAAGATTTCCTTTATAACCCCCTTTGGTGCCTATTGCTATATTACCATGCCATTCGGTCTAAAAAATGCTGGTGCGACTTACCAACATGGTATTCAACGCTGCCTCAAAACTCAGATCGATCGGAATGCAGAAGCATATGTAGATGACATCATGGTAAAAACTTGGAATGTCAAAGAACTTCTATCTGACCTGGCAGAGATGTTTGACAATTTGAGGCGTTATTCGATGAAGCTAAATCCTAAAAAGTGTGTTTTTGGGGTTCCTTCGGGAAAGCTACTCGGTTACATCGTTTCAAAATGAGGTACAGAGGCCAATCCGGATAAAATCAAGGCGATCCTTAATATGGGGCCAACTAATTCTTCGAGGGATATTCAGAAGCTGACTGGATGTATGGCATCCCTGAGTTGCTTTATCTCCTGACTGGGGGTCAAGGGTTTGCGCTCTTTAAACTGCTCAAGAAGCAGGGTAACTTCGTCTGGACAACAGAGGCGCAATCGGCGTTGGATGAGTTGAAGGTCCACCTTAGCAATATTCCAGTCTTGGTGCCTCCGGAACCGCAAGAAAAGCTTCAACTCTACATATCGGTCGCAACTCAAATTGTGAGTACCATTTCAACGGTCGACCGAGAGGAAGAGGGTCATGTACAAAAAGTACAACACCCGGTGTACTTCGTCAGTGAAGTCCTCAGCGCCTTCAAAACTTGATATCACCAGATCTTGAAGCTGCTATACGTGCTCCTGATCACCTCCAGGAAGTTGAAGCACTATTTTCGAGCTCATCCTATCAAAGTTCAAACAACCTTTGCACTCAGCACCGTCCTTCGCAACCGTGAAGCCGAAGGAAAGATTGCTAAGTGGGCAGTTGAACTTGGTCAGTATACCATCACGTTCGCACCTCGTTCGGCAATCAAAGGACAGGCATCAGCTGACTTCATTTCTGAGTGGACAGAGATTCAAATGCCGCCTGCATTGCAAGATATCGAGTACTGGAGAATGTACTTTGATGGATCCCTCTAGTTACCTGGAGCAGGTGCAGGAATTGTGTTCATCTCACCCCAAGGAGAGAAATTGTGATACATCCTCTAGATTATGTTTGGCGTGTCCAATAACGTCGTGGAACATGAAGCTCTTCTACACGGTCTGCGCATTGGTGTTTCGCTCAACATTCGGCGTCTTGACATATTTGGTGACTCGACTCTGGTCATCAACCAGGTCAGTAAGGATTGGAACTATGTGGATGACAACATGGGTGCCTACTGCCAAGAAGTAAGGAAGCTCGAAGACAAATTCAATGAATTAAAGTTCACACATGTTCTTCGAGATAATAATCAAGTGGCTGGTGAATTAGACAAGATGGTATCGTCTCGATCAATTGTCCCACCCGGTGTTTTCTTACACACCCTGGATTCTCCCACTATTGCTCTTTGCTCTGACGTCTAAATGACCGATGTTGTTGAGCCCGACAGCAATGTCAATATAGAGACCGACTGGCGTGACCCGATTGTCCAATTTTTGAGCAAGGGGACGCTGCCTACGGATCCTAATGAGCAGCAGAGGTTGAAGGCCAAATGTTGAGGATACTTGATGGTGGACGACCTACTTTATAGAAGAGGAGGATCGAACATCTTGATGCGGTGCATATCGATACCAGAAGGCAAAGAATTGATGGAAGAAATCCATTCAATAGTATGCGGCAATCATGCAGCTTCCAAGACTTTGGTCGGCAAAGCTTTTTGGCAAGGATTTTATTGGCCTACGGCGGTTGAAGATGCACACCAGGTCATTCGGAAGTGTGAAGGCTGTCAATTCTTTGCTCAACAGACACATGTGCCTTCGCAGCAACTTAAGATGATACCTATGACTTGGTCTTTTGCAATCTAGGGCCTTGATATTGTCGGTCCTTTTAAGAAAGCGCCAGGTGAGTTTACTCATTTTTTTGTTGCTATTGACAAATTCACCAAGTGGATTGAAGCGAAGCCGGTCGGCAAGATAACTTCAAAGAAAGCGGTTAAGTTCGTCAGAGAGGTCTTCACTTGATTTGGGGTTTGTCAAGATATCATCACCGACAATGGTACTCAGTTTACATCTAAGGAGTTCTGTGACTTTGCCGATGAGATGGGAATAAAAATCCACTTTGCATCAGTGGCTCATCTTCAAAGTAATGGGCAGGTTGAACGGGCCAATGGTATGATTCTTCAGGGGTTGAAGGCCCGGATATTTGACAGGCTCAAACCTTATGCCGGTCGGTGGGTTCGAGAGCTGCCTTCAGTTCTTTGGGGGCTACGTATTAATGTCAGTCGGGCTACTGTCCAGTCACCTTTCTCATTGGTCTATGGCTCCGAGGCTATGTTGCCGACCGAGGTAAACCTCGTATCAGCGTGAGTCAAGGGATACGACAAGAAGCTTTCTGAAGAAAACCAAGAGATTGATTTGATTGCAGCAAAGGAGTTGCGTGATGGCGCTCTATTTTGATCGGCGGTATATCAGCAGGGCCTGCAACATTACTATGATAAGAACGTACGCAGTCACCCGTTTCAGGTTGGGGATTTATTGCTGCGCCGAGTGCAATCAACCAAGAATCAGCACAAACTTTCCCCTAAATGGGAAGAACCTTATATGGTCAAAGAAGTCACTTGGTCGGAGGCTTATCAACTGATGTATGAAGATGACGACGATATTCCAAACTCGTGGAACATAAATCAGCTACGTCACTTTTATACTTAGTCTATCTTTTGTATTCTCATACATTATTATTGAATGAAACTTCAGTCTTTTTGAAGAAAGATTTATTGATGATTTTCATTCTTATTTGCCTTGATTCCTTAATTTATAATATTAAACAATCGAGCCAGGGGGGCTAGTAACAATGTCCCACTACTCCTTAACCTTGATAAATTCTGGTTTTGGATTTTGTCCGATCGATTTCTCATATTTTCATACAGTCATATGATTTTTGGTCTAACGCTTGAACAATATGGTTATACAATTTATACTGCAGAACAGACTGCGACTACGCTAAACCCAGAGCCAAAGAGCGAGAGGTCATGTGTCGATTGGTCAATTCTGCTTGTTACGCGGCTATGAATTACAACCTAGTATGCCAAGGTAGACCGATGCAACTTCTGTTTTTATCTCTAAAAGACATATGGTGAAAAGATCTAAGAACTAAAGCGCGAGTAACGTAGCTAAGTACTGATCGTTTTGCTTCAAGTAACAAGAGAATGCTTTTATGACTACTTTGTCGATCTTTTAACTTGTTTACAAATTAAGCAAGCATAAAAATTATTATTTACATGGAGACAATATTGTTTTCCTACATAAATACTACTAATGTTTTCTGACATTATAGATATTACAACTCCTTTGAAGGAGAGGAAGCATCATCCTACAATTCTAGCTCTGGAGTTACTAGAGGAGTTGGCACGATGGGATTAACCTCTACATTATCAACCAAGGCACGGGAGGTCTCCAACAAAGATTCCATAAGCAATTGGCATTGATCTACTGTCGAGTCTCGGTTGAAGCCCTCCTTGATCTTATCCAGTGGCAATGCAGGAGACCAAGACTGGCACATAGCCAGCACTTGGCTCCCGACCTTGGTCGCTACCATTTTGGTATGATCGGTTATCACCTCCGGGGCATGCTCTAGTAGGTACTCCAAGGAGTGTCTGGTCTTCTCCACTTGGTTAGCATGGATATAATCCAATGCTTTCCGAGCACTATAAGATAAGACTGCAAAAGCCATGAGTAGTGTTAAAAGATGAAGTCAACAATGGCAAGATTGTATTTGGAAGACTTGAAGGGATAGCGTACTAGCAAGATTACATTTGAATGACTTGGAGATGCTCTTAGCTTCCTCTAGATTCTCTTTGGTCTCCTCCAGTTTTTTCTTCAGCTGAGTGATTTTGGAGTTTTGCTCTCCGACCGACTTGGAGAGGTCATCCTTCTCAGCAGTCAGAGCATCCAAGAATCTCTGCTGGTTTGAAGTCAACTTCTCTGGGTCGGCAACTTTTTGATCACATGCTAAAAACACAAATAAAATCTTTAGCGTTAGAGTGAGCAAGAAGCAAATAAAAGTTGGTATGCGATCTTACCGACGACATTAGCACGACTTTGCTCTAGAGCTTTGGTCGCTTCCTTATATCGGTCTGCAGTTTTTCAATTTGCCTTTTGGTTTGGGAGAGCTGCTCGCTGATAACTGATGAGATGATGACAAGAAGTCAATAACTCAAAAGGAGAGTTTATATGGATAAGAAATTTGAGATTTACCAAAAGTTTGGCCTTGAGGTACTCAATCTTGGCCTGCTTTTTCTCCATAAGAGAATATATTCTCTGAATGTGAAGAAGGGCATGGTTAGTCAAAACAATGACTCAAAGAAAAAAATACCTTGGTATTGATGTACCTTGTTGGCCTCTCGGTGCTGATGGATGATCTCCATATCTTCAGCTTTAGGCCGACCTAATGAATCCTTGACCAACACGGCCTTACCCTTGTAGAGAGGAGTGGAAATGCCGGTCGGGGAAGGATTGACAGTCTGAGATGTCGGCGTTGGTATTGGTGTAGGCGCTGGAGCTTTTGGCGACTTCCTCGGCTCGGTCGGTGCAATTGATGGCGTGCGGACTGGCTGAGGCAAGTTGGTCGGACGAGGTTTAGGAGCTGACCGGGTGTCCTCAGACCCTTGGGCGCTCTAAGCATCACTCGACCGACCACTATGACCACCAAAGGGCGTAACATTAAAATTAAAATATGGTTATTAACTACAGTGATGAAGAATCAAAAATGTGAAGAAGTTTACCTAGAGGCTTGTTTGATTTTGATTCGATAGACTCTCTTCTTTGAAGAAGTGGTGTGCGAGTCAGTATCCTTCCTCTTCAGGGAAGACTTGTCGGTTTCATCGGTCTTCTCCTCGCCCTTGCATTACTCGCTGTTTTTCTCGGGGGCTCTGACTGGCTTGATGGTCGATCAGAGTGTGCAGGGGTTGGCAGACTGGCATCTTGGGGGTGCACCTCCTCGTCATCATCATCATCTCCCACATATTGTCGACGATGATGGGCGGTCTGCATTACTCATTGGCTTGGGGAGGGCAAGTTGGAGGGAGATGCGGTACATATGCTTGCGACCGCCCTAGTGGTCGGCCGTGCGCTCACTGATGAGCTTGAACCACCAGTATCATTTTGCGGCAGCTTCTCTACAGAGCCCGGTCCCTCGATATCAGTCAGTGGGAGCGGAGGGTGTGACACAAAAGTATCCAAAACCTGCAGAAGCATGAAGATATTACATGTTGTGATCAACCTGTCAGAAAGAACATCAGAAACACTCAAAATGACTGAAGCTTACTCGGGCCCATAGAGTGCCCACATCGTATGCCTTCGGGATTAAGAAGTGATCCTAAACAATGTTTCCTTCAAACATCTTCGATAACCGCAACAGACGCATAGTAGAGTTTGGTAGATCAGGCACTTCCCTCGTTTCGTCGTCCGTGGCATATTCCCAGGTGTGGTGGCTCTGCTGCTTCAAGGGTTATACTTGGTGCACTATGAAGCTCTTCGCTATAGCAATGTCGTCAATCCCTTCATTCTTCAGCTCTGCAATTTTTTCTAGCAGAGTGACCACCTGAGGATCAGTTGGGTCCAATCTCTCTGACCACCGCGCCTGAGGGGTGGCTTTTGCACCAGAGAAATCAACAAGAACAGGGGGAGGGTTGTCACAGTAGAACCACTCATCCCTCCAGTGTTTGTTCTTGGTGTTCAGCGGCACATTAATGTATGTCTCCTTCTTGCGCAACTAGAAGCCAACTCCACCAATGGCATCTTGGTTTTCCTTAGTTGGCAGCGGTTGGAGGACGAAGAGATGGCAAAATAGAGTGAAGTGGGGCAGAACGCCCACAAAGGCTTCACACATATGCACGAAGATGGCAATGTGGAGAATGGAGTTGGGATTGAGGTTGTTGATCTCAATCTCATAGAAGAAGAGGAGTCCGCGTAGAAAACTGCAGCAGGGAACTCCAAAACCATGCTCGAAAAAAGAGCGAAAAACTACAATCTGTTTACGGATTGGGAGGGGGCGAGTTTCCTTCCGTACCTTCCAATCAATGTGCCCCTGTTCCGGGAGGATACCATCCCCCACCATGGAGTTCAGATTGGCAGTGGTGATGCTGCTCTTTGGGAATTCTCGCAGCTATTCCAAGATCTCCAACTCTGAGGAGGAAGATTCGGCGGTGATGGCCTTCTTGGATGACTTGCGAGGCATTGTTTATGAAGAGGTGGTGCCCTGGATCCAGAGGTGGGGGGCTAACCATAGCAGGAGCTTAGAGCTTGCTGGCGATGAGGATCTATGGCGGCGATGATAAAATGGCTAACCCTAGCTCTGAAGCAGAGGAGTTACCGGAGCAGGTGAGGCGCAAGGAAGACAAAGCGCTTTGTGGGAAATGGCGGCATGGATTCGGAGTCAACAGCTCCTCGTCCCTTTTATACTTTGCCTTTTTAACCTAGTCTTTGAGGTCCCCATGGGCTGGTATGGGCCATACAGTAACAGGCTTTCCAGCCAAGGAATAAAAATAACAGAGCATTGTTATTTAAAAAGATAAAATGCTATAATCCTTGAGAATTAATCTCGGGGGCTTCTTTGATGAGAAGCAGTGGCAAAACTACTTAAAAAATAATATATTCCCTATCTATGTGATTTGATGATCATATAGCAGAGGACCTAATGGTCGTGGGGATATAAGTCCAAAAGTATACTACGGATTGAAGTCAGAAAGTAATTACTAGGAATGGGCTTATGATAAATATGACTGATAATTTCATAAGGAAAAGCAATATTATGATTGATGTGACTTAGCTTAGTACTTAAATATGATTGATGTCATATTCTTTATATGGGTTATATCATGATTGAAGTCATGAAATTAGGGTTCATAAGTTGCTCGGATAAGAGTGCGTATCACTCGGCTTTTCTATTAATCGGTCAACAAGATTGATGTCTTGCAGACTGACCCTCTGGTTTGATGATCAGGGGTTTATTTAGCTCCAACTTGATGGTTTGAGTGAATTATACACAACAAAATGTTAAGAGCTAATATTATTACATTCTTGCATTATTTGTTAGTCTCCAAACTATACAAGTGTCGAGGGATACACCTCATCAGGTGCACCTAGTCGACGCACCAGATCCATCAGGAACTTCAATCAAGAGTTCTTTCTAATTTATGACTTGTTCGTATCAACATTGAAGATCACTCAGTAAGTTGCAGCTCAAAATTAGGAAGCACTCGAGGGCTGTTGTGGAATACTTACCTTACGGGTATCCATAGATATGCCTAAGTCGGCAACCGGCCGGGTACCTCACTAATAAGGGAACCAACCGAGTCGGCTTGGATCGCAAGGCAATTAGAGATAGACTTTCTATGTAAATCCATGTAGACTATGAGTAGGACCCTTCATGTACCCCCTGCCGACCGGATATATAAGGTGGCAGGGAACCCCCCCCCATCGAGGGCACAAAAATACAAAGCAATACAAACCACAGAACACAAGACTTAGGGTTTTACTCTCATCGACAGGAGCCGAACCAGTATAACTCGGCGTCTTTTGCAATCATCATAGTTCTTAGTCCCGATGTAGCCCTATAAATATATTGCCGAGATCAAGTCTCGACACTAAGGTGCATTGGTCATTGACCCTTCTGCTGCTAGAGTGGGCGGTTCATACCACGAAGTACTATTGGCAGAACAGCATGCCCACTCGGTGTCACCACACCCGGTCTAAGGTGTAAGTTCTTTTATTATGAAAGGTTGTCGTATACGACCTTAATTGGTGCATATATGTCGTGTACTTTGGGTTTTCCCAGCTGGTGTAAATCAATTGTAACTGCTGTCACTCGCAGAAATGAGTACGCTTGTTCACTGAGTCATCATGTAGCTCTCATGGAATTAAGAATTGGATCGTTGCTCCTATTGATTACTGATGATTATTATTGTTGTTGTTGTTATATTGTATCTACTTTATGATACTCTAGATTATTCTGGTACTGCTCACTAAAGTTATATTTCCGCTTTACCCAATTAACTTGGCTAAATAAAAATGATAGAACAAATAGGTTGCTTATTGCAAGTTCTTTTAAAACAAACATCCTATTAGAGCCAATGTATGTCTGCTTCTTTGATAGGTAAGCCTTCCTCAGTAATTAGTACTCAGGCTTTGTGCCACTGTTGTTTTCAGGTAATTCAGAGGTAGAACTGTCTGTTGATGTGCTACCGTGGGACATGCGAGTCCCTGAAGGCTGGACTGCCCGCTGGGAGTCTGAGCTGCCACCACAGTGATGTTGTGTGCTGCTAGGGCATGAGTCATTACCACCGTTGTGTCGTCGAGAACTCGTATTACTATTCGTATTTGCTTCCGCTGTTTTTGAACTTTCATGAACTTGTAATATTCCGCTGCACTTTAACTACCCAATGATGTAATAATTCGACTTAAATTTGAATCACTATTGTATTATCAAGTGTCTGCGTTATTAGCACCGTTGGGACCTCGATCCTTCAAGAAGGGGTGTCATAGCTGGTATCAGAGCCGTAGTCCATGATAATATAATAAATAAATCATATTTTCAAAAACTATGACGTATGCGAGTGAGGATACGTTAGTATTGCCCATGTTAGAATTTTAGCAGTGGTGACAAAGCTATCCCTGGGTTATGATTGTTTAATTATTGCATCTACGGCTTCTTCAAATAAAGGTATGTGTGTGGTTAGCTGACACATGTGATATTGGTGTCTGTGCTCGCAGACGGATATGAGACACTGTTGGCTCATGACTTATCATGAGGCGATCCTTTTCCATGGATCATTACTAGTATAATTATGATTATTTTCATAGTTTCTTTTGAATTTGATGTATTATTTCTGTAATGGACTTTCTGCAGGTACACTAACACCGTTAGTACAACCATTAGATTGACTTACGTGTGAGTGCGGGTCGTCACCAAATATTAGTGCCACTGTTGTGTTGTGAGGAATGATAGGTTAATAAAAGGGAAAATTTTGCATCATGCATCCCTGTATAACTCAACCAAAATTTAGCTCTAATCTTGTTCACTCATCACTGGATGAAATCCAATGATATTGAATACAAAAAATTTGAAATACACCTCCGATTGTTAAGTTTACAAAAATCTGTCCTAATTTTAAGTACTAGAGGCATATAAATACTTGTTGGAAAGACCAGAATGTGCTCTGACTCCTAATGTTTAAGTTGAATTTTGATCATAAAAGGAACAACCTCCAAAAACAGAACCAACGCAATCTGTCAGCCACTGTTTTCAGTAGCAACCTGAACCTAAAAAAATGATAACTGGAGTTTTACTTTAAATTTTAAGATGTATGAGCCCAATTTGGAAACCTTTAGAAGTCTACTTTCATATCCAATAAGTCCCAGCATCTAATAATGTTTCCTCTGTCCAGAAGAGCTAAAACACTAAGCCCCTATCACCCGAAAAACAGAATCTGTCAGCCTGAATTTGTAAAAATCATAAGTCCAGTTTTACTTGGAAATTTTGGGAGTATAAATACAATATGAAAAAATATGAAAGTCTTCTGTAATTTGATGCCAAGCACCAGTTTTGGAGTTTTGGTTTTCTGGTTGAAATACTCATTTTACTGACTGCTGTACAGTCAAGACAGAATCTATCCCAAAAACCCATTCCTGTCTTGTTGACCCTTGAGGTTGGAAAATATGAACCAAAACTTTGTCTCTGTATTTCATAGAATTTTATATGAAATGCATTTTTACTATACGGTAGATTTGACTCACTCCAATTTCATTCCTTATAGATGGCTGAAAACGATAACCCACCACCGCTCGGTTGGGAGATTACCGATGGACTGGAGATCCCTGGACTTACCCAGCTGTTTTGGAGTGTTCTCCAGGGTTTTGAACATGATGTCCCTCCTACCTATGTTGGCAAGACATCTCTGGAGAATAGAACCACTTTATGTGTGGTTCATGTTGCCGTCTCCCCAACTATTCTATCACGTCAGAATAGGAGTCTTGGACTATCAGTGTCTCTGGAGTGGATTTACTTACCACTTGGAGTGTTGCTGCCTTCAAGGCCCTCACACAATTTTGTGAGGTTCGCAAGCATGAAGTTGCTGGAACACCGATTGCTTTATTGCCAATTGATGATATGGAGGATTTCGAGTGGAACTGGCATTTGGATTTTATCTATGATCCAAACCACCGCTGTGCCAACCAGTGGTGCATGCCATGGAATATTATGGACTCTCCGTAGTTTTCATATGCAAGGATTTATACTGTCAGCTAGACATGTTTCGGGCCGCACTTCGGCTTTCGGAAGCAGAAAAACAAGCCAAGATTTTGGAAATTTCCGAACTGAATCAACAAATCCAAGCCAAGAATGTAGAGATGGATGAAATTATAGAAGACCGCGACCAAGCCCTATAGGACGTAGGGGATTTTAAGCATGACATGATTGAGGCTCAAGATGAATTGGCAGCTTTCAAGGAAGCTCATCTTATATGCATTAATGGTTGGGACAATATTTATATTGAATGTGGAGAATAAGTGGGCAAAGAAATGCCACCTGCTGAAATTGAGGATGTAGATGATGTGGACAAGGGTTCCCGATCTTCCGAAAGGTTCTTGGTAAGTTGATTTGGTCGGAGGCGACATACAAATCGATCCGGCTTCAGAACAGTTCTAAACCTCGCAATCGCAGCACGACGTCTCCTCTGGTTATCAACCGTCCAAAGACGATTGACCTCGCCGAGAAGGCTAATCCCTTCCTACGAATCAAGAACACAAGCAAGAACAACGAAGAATGCAACACAATTACAGATGTATCATTAAACTCTCGAAGTTGGGGTCTCACAAATCGATGAACAGCGACACTGTTTATGAATAGAATTGATCTAAGCAAAACCTGAACCCTAATGGTGCGGTGGCGGCTGTATATAAAGACCCTAGGGTCGTGCAAGACCCTCTGGACGCGCCCCTAATTGGGCTCAACTAAATAAAAAGCCCAAAGGCCAAAAATAGGCGACGCGGCACCGACACAGATTCTGGACTCTCTCTTGTTTCGACGATTCCTGATGAATGCTGATGAATTTTGACATGAGGCCGGCGGCATTGGAAAGGTCTTCTCCTTATCTTTCCGTGCATATGTAGAACGTACAAATCCGAGTCTGTATGCGTCCTGGGTGACTGTTTTAGTGCAGACTGGTCCTGGGCCCCGAAACAGACTCGTAGTTGGTTTTGATTGGGCCTCCACTTTGGCTTCCAAGCCCTTGCTGGTCCTCGACGTTCTCAACTCCTTCTCCCATCATCTCCTGGTCCTCTCCATGGTTTCTAATCATAAAATAATCATTAGGTAGCAAACCATTCTCAAAAGTAACATATAGCGAAGAACGTAGGAACGAGCTCACCTCTAAATTTAGTCGTCGTCCACGAGATCTAGTCATTGGACCTTGCAAGTCCAGAATTGGAGGAGTGTTGTGTGTATCCATAGGAGTGATGTCCTCATCAGTAGACATGGTGGAACAGGAAGAACCAGAAGGCATAGACCCCGAGGAGGATACCAGTAAGGATGACTCCTCAGATTCGAGTTCAGACGAGCCCGACATAGATGAGGATGACCCCACTGACCCGGGTTCGGACGACTGAGTCATGGATGATGAGGACACTGACATGGATATGGAGTAGATGGGTCACAACACCATGTGTTGAATCATGTAGTATATGTATCTCGAGTTAGATGTAGAATCATGTGTCTTTCATAGTGTGTCCGCAATACCGTAGTTAGGCGTTGGCACATGTATGTAAGAGTAAGTGGGAAGTTGTCATTTTAACAACCGTGTAATTGATTTGGAATCAATGAAAATGGTTGTTACTTCTAAAATTTTATCTGTGCCCTCTTGCAAGTTTATATTTTATGCACATACATGTCTTGATGGATTATTTGTAAGAGATGACTAATGTGCAACAATGTAAATTGTAGCATGGCACGTACTCGGACCCAGGATGAGCCCGAGAGCTCGTAGCAGGGAGGTGCTGCACAGCCCACGCTGGCGGAAATACTCGTTGTGGTTCTCACCCCCGAGCATAATGATTCCGAGATGCTCCGTCAATTGGTGGAGGAGAATAAGTCCCATCTGGTTGGATGTGGGGACAACCGCAACAACAACCAGCCTCGTTAGTGCCCGTACTCAGACTTTCTGGGTACTCACCCGTCGTATTTCGAGCATGCCAGAGAGCCTCTAGACGCGGATCACTGGCTCCGTTAGACCGAGTCTACATTCGGTCTGCTGGAATGCAATGAGCAACAGAAGGTGCTATTGGCTGCCGAGCAACTGCAGGGCCCTGCTAGTGCCTGCTGGGCAAATTATGAAGCTTCTTTGCCTGCTGACCGCCATGTTTAGTGGAATGAGTTCAAGACCACATTCCATGCACATTTCATTCCCGCTGGCCTCATCCAGAGGAAATTTCAGGAATTCATGGATCTGAAACAAGGGAGGAGGAATGTCCTATAGTATTCAGAAGCTTTCAACCATCTGGCTCAGTATACTACTGACTATGTTAACACTGAGGATAAGAAGAGGTATGCATTCTTGCGTGGAATGAATGCCACGCTGAAGGAACGTCTGACTTGGCAGACAACAGTCATATTCAACGATCTAGTCAACGTTGCTATTGTTCAAGAAGGTGCTATGCATCAAGTAGAAGAAGAGGACCATCAGAGAAAGGCCCCTGCTAGTGCTCCTACTGCACCACCAGCGAAGCACTGTCTGGTATACACTTCTCCCACTGGACAACATTTCCAGGCATCTCCACAGCAAAAATCTCAGCGCCCGTACGCTCAGAACTACGCGAGGCCACCGCAGCAACCGAACTTCCCACCTCGAGCACCATATCAGCAGAAAAACAACCAGTACCATGCACCACAGCAGCAGAAAGGAAATCAAAATGGACGCGTCCCACAGCCCACTAATCGTGGTCCCTACCCGTGTTACAACTATGACCGTGTCGAACACTTTTCTAAGGAATGCACTGCGCCCAAGCACAACAACAACAATGGTAAACACAATCAACGTTAGAACCAGGATGATACTAAGAATGCACCGTCTCGTGGTGCTCAAGTAAACTACACCAGTACTGAAGATATTCCTCATGGTAAACCTGTGCTGACCGGTACACTCTCACTTTATCGTCAGCCTGTTCTTACACTTTTTGATTCTGGTGGTACACATCATTAGAAAAGCTTGTGTGCAAAAACATAATCTCCACACCACCACCATAAACAAATGCTACACCCTCCGCTCTCCTACTAGACAAATTCTTGCTAACGAAGTATTATGTAAAGCTCCACTAGAAATAAATCAAAAGGTTTACCCCACCGATTTCATCATGCTCAAGAACCAGGAGATTGATCTGATTTTGGGCATGTTTTGGATAAAAAACCATAAGGCCATGTTAGATATTGACTCTTGTATCGTCCATTTAAACTCTCCCCTGCATGGCCGAGACACACTTTCACTACATATCGATTCACCGAGCAATCTAATTGTCTATAACTTGGAAGGGAAATCATTAGAAAATATTCCTGTCGTCTGTGAGTATCCGAACATATTTCCTGAGGATATATTTGGCCTCCCACCTGACCGTGAAGTGGAATTTAAGATCGAGCTACAGCCAGAAACTTCACCTGTATCCCGTCGTCCATATAAAATGGCCCCAAATGAGTTGGCCGAATTGAAAAAGAAACTGAATGAACTGCTAGAAAAAGGATTCATTTACCCAAGCACTTCACCTTGGGGCTGTCCCGCTAATTTTGTGAAGAAGAAGGACAAGTCTCTGTGCCTAGTTGTTGATTACCGACCTCTGAATGAAGTCACAATCAAAAATAAATACCCGCTACCTCGTATTGACATTCTTTTTGATCAATTGGTTGGTGCCAAGGTCTTTTAAAAAATTCACCTTTGCTCGGGGTACCATCAAATAAATATTAGAGCTCAGGATATTCCAAAGACCGCATTCGCTATGAGATATGGATTATTTTGAGTACCTAGTAATGGCATTTGGATTAACCAATGTTCCTACCCACTTCATGTACCTCATGAATTCAGTATTTATGCCGGAGTTGGACAAGTTTGTGGTAGTGTTTATTGATGATATCCTCATCTATTCAAAGTCCAAAGAAGAACATGTCGAACATCTTCATATTGTTCTGCAACGTCTACGAGATCACAAGCTGTTTGCAAAATTCAGCAAGTGTGAATTTTGGTTGGACCGTGTGCTGTTTCTGGGCCACATAGTTTCAGCTGAAGGCATCTCTGTAGACCCCCAACAAACTTCAAGATGTGCTAGATTGGAAGCCACCTAAAATGGTTCATCAAGTTTGCGATTTCCTTGAACTAGCTGGATATTATCGTAGATTCATCCCTAATTTCTTCCCAGCTATCCAAGCCTATCACAAGACTATTGAAGAATGATGTGAAGTTTGAATGGGATGATAAGTGTGAAGAATCATTCTAGAAGTTGAAAGAACTATTAACCACTGCACCCGTATTGGCTGAACCGGACATCACTAAACCGTTCGACGTGTATTATGATGTTTCTGGAACAGGACTTGGATGTGTGCTCATACAATATGGTCATGTGAGTGCATATGCATCACGGCGACTATGAAAGCATGAAGAACATTATCCAACTCATGATTTAGAGCTAGCTACAGTTGTCTTTGCACTAAAAATTTGGAGGCATTGCTTGGCAATATAGTGCATATCTACATGAATCATAAGAGTTTGAAATACATTTTTACCTAAATTGATCTGAACATGAGACATTGTCGGTGGCTGAAATTAATCAAGGATTATAACCTGGAGATTCATTGTCACCCAGGCAAGGCCAATGTAATCGCCGACACACTCAGTAGAAAAATTCATTGCAATAATCTAGTGCTGGAATTTCAGGACAGCAGCACTGAAAATATTATTTTAGAACCAAGGCTTCACATTATGCCCATCCCAATGATCAACAACCTCAGTATACATTCCACCATTCATGAAGAAATTATTGCTGCACAGAAACATGACTAGGGTATGGAATATATCCGCCAAAACATCAAAGATGGTAAAGCCAAATGTTTTACACAAGACTCGGATGGTACTCTGTAGTTCAACAACCGTTTAGTAATACCAAAGGACTTTGAACTTCATCGGAAAATTATGCAGTCAAAATATTCCATTCACCCGGGTAGTAATAAAATATATCATGATCTGAAAAAGAATTTTCGGTGGGCTAGAATGAAGCGAGAAGTTGCCCGACATGTTGCAGAGTGTGATGCTTGTCAAAAAATCAAAGCTGACCATTTGAAATCAGTCGAATTACTTCATCCATTATCCCTGCCTAGAAGTGGGAAGACATCAGTATGGATTTTATTTTTGGCCTACCTCTCACTTCGCGCAAGCATGACTCAAATTGGGTCATCGTGGATAGATTCACAAAGTGTGCTCCTTTCTTACCGGTCAACAACACATATAAGATAAAGCAATATGCAGATTTGTACATATCAAGAATTTTATGTCTTCACGGAGTACCCAAGACTATCATTTCGGATAGAGGCTCGCAGTTCGTTGTGCGTTTCTAGGAACAACTACATGCATCTCTGGGTACACACTTGATTTGTACTTCTGCTTATCGTCCTGCTACTGATGGACAAACGGAGTGTGTCCACCAAATATTGGAAGATATGCTTAGAGCCTGTGTTTTAGCACATAGCAATAACTGGGACGAATACATGTCTTATGCGGAAATTACATACAACAACAGTTATCAAGAAAGTGTGAAAGTGTCATCATTTGAGGCACTCTACGGACAAAGTTGCAGAACACCGTTGAACTGGTCCGAATCCGGAGAAAGACTGACGTTTGGTCCTGATCTCGTATCGGACACCGAGGAAAAACTTCATGCCTTTCAGACAAATCTTAAGGCTGCTAAATGTCCTCAAGAAAAATATGCAAACCGACATCACGGGCCACTATATTTTGATAAGGATGATTCTGTCTACCTCCGTGTATCACCGATGAAGATATCAAACCACCAATTGATATCTTCTTGGAAAATTTTGATCATCTTCAACCGGACTTCACGTACTGTAAACAACCTGTAAAAATCCTAGACACAAAAGAACGTGTAACCCGTAAATGAATGCTCAAGCTCTGAAGATGAATCTACTTGGGAATCTGAAGATGAATCTACTTGGAAATCTGAGGAATTTCTAAGTACCCATTACCCGGAATTCTGGTCATCGTTCTCAGGTACCTCTAATTTACCGCACTCCTTTCTAGTCTGCTTTGTTCCTAATCTTGAGACAAGATTTCGTTAAGGGGGGAGGGTTGTGACACCCCATGGCTAATCCTTAATTAATCAATACTAATCCCTAATTAGCTTATTCATTAAGTACAAGAATTGGACAAAGTGTCACATGAAATAATAAAAGCCAACCAATTATTTTGTACTAATAAAAACCCTATGAACCATAACATGAAGCAACTTTAATTTCCTCCATGAAAACCATGCCAAACAATTACATGATCATGTTGGAGATAATAAAATAAAAAATTTCGACCAAAGATGAGAAGTTTATTCCAATTAGAATTGCCTTAATTAAATAATTAAAGTATAGAAACCTTTCCTAATTAAACTTTTATTCCCAAAATAATTTTATTATTCTGGCCAAGTGGACCTACCAAGACCCATGAAAATATCCCCAAGGAACTATGTTTAAAATCTCAGATCATTTGGACTTTAGGAAGTATTTTAATTGATTAAAATAGTAGCAGGGACCTTTTTGCAACAAATTAGAAACCTAGAGGGCCGAAGTGCAAAACTCCATGTCTTCTTCCTCCCACCGATGCCCGCTCGGTCAGAGCTGCCAGCGTGCGTGCCCACCATTTGCGTTGCTCCTCCGCTTCCCTGCTTGCCGCCTTTGCCACGCCAGCATCGTCATCACTGCCCCGCTGCATCATCACACCCTGCCGCGCCCACGCGCCGACCAGTCACCTTCGCCTGCTGCCACCATTGCCACAGCAATGGTGCTATTGCCCCGACGCTTGCCCAAGTCAGTCCCGGCCACGACCGAAGACCAAAACCGACGCATGGTACCACCCTGTCTCGCCCACTGCATACCTGAGCTCATTTGGTCATTTAAGAACCCGCCCAACACAATTCTTCCCTCCACTGCTCCTCCACCATTGAATCAGAATATTGAACTTGACTCTTTGCTCAACAAATTCCTCCTGGTCTAAGCTAAACCACTCCAACGCCTGTTTCACTTCCCTCCTCCATCTCGAGCAAACCCTAACACCTAATTTTTCCTAAGCCTGCTCAATTTCAGAAGAATCCTGATGGCTCTGTTCTTGCTTAACTTCAGCCGCCGCCAGAAATTCCTCATCACCGTTGAACAGTTGTGCCCTGATTCTCCTTTTTCGGAGTCGCAACTACAACCCGCGTGTTTCTGAACTTTTTCTTTGTCGAAATCGTGACGCCAGGTGCCGACAATCTCTGCTTTCCTCGACTCTGCTCTGGCACCGAAAGAATTGAGCCGCCTCGCTAACGAGCATGATGCCCCGCCCCTCCTCAACACGAGAGAGCACCACGCCGGTCTTAGCAACGTGTCTCTGAAGCCTCATGATGGAGTCCCGACCAATTTCCTGCCTCGAACCGTTCCCGTGACCCCACCGGACCTCCACCTCCTGCCGCCTCTCGCCGATGGCCATCTCTGATGAGCCTCCATCCCCGCGACCACCACCACTCGAACCGTCTCAATGCATTGTGCACTTTTGTGCCATCGCGGTGAGGTTCCGTCGCCCATACCGTCCGGCAGCGATCACTCCAGCAAGCCTGCCCCGCTCAGTCGGCGGTGCTGACTGGCAGCCTATTGGCAGCCCACCTGGTACCAATTGGCAGTCCACATAGTCCACATGGTGCCGACGTGTCGCCTGACTCAGCCCTGACGCATTTCTGAATAAGCTAGTAAACCAAGAAATAATTAGAAAATGTTGATAACTTTGAAAAAGCATAGTAAATAAATTACAAATCGAATGAAGCTAAAACCAATTGTGTTAGATTCATTTTGACCTTCAATACTTAAGAAAAATGATAAAATGATGCCTCTGTACATATATTTTTAATAATTAATTATCTTGCCAAAACACTGAATAAATCACTAGAAGTTCTAGGAATGCAATTTAAATCTGATTTTTCGCATGAACTGTTATGTTATGATAATATACAACCCTGAATTTTGGTTACGCAAAATATGTGTTATTTTATGTCCGAGGATTTATTTAGCACTTTTTCTTCTAAAAATACTAGTAAATAAAATAATAAAATCCAGGAGCTGCCACTTGGTGAAAATGATGTTTATACATACCCCTGTACATGATAAATCACCCATGTCCAGAAACACATTTTTACTATATTAAATGAATTATTTGTTCTTAAAGCTATACTAACCCTATTAAAAGATCAGAACTGGGTTCTTTGAAGCATATGGCTTCGAGAACATATTAGTAACAATGTAGTCACCATCACACTATTGCATTTTGTATTTTTTATACTATTGCATGTTACGATATATTTCGGTACCATTGTCACCTTGCTCATATTTAGGTACCGAGAATCAGGAGCCAGAACTGGATTTTCAGCAGGATCATCATACTGAGGAGCAAGAGATTGTACTTGCTAACACTTGTGTTGATGAAGGCAAGCCCCGGTTTGCATTTGCCTTTTTATAAAGTTTTGCCAATTTCAATATGTCAATGCTAGTGTATATGTTGATTGGTGCATTAGGTTAATAGCAACTGGTTGGAAATCCAATTGCACATTACCCAAAGGTCCCATGTTAATATTGTAGGAGTCATGGTAGGATTCGGTACAACTGCTATGATTAGTAATAGAATAATATTTTGGTAGATCTGTTACTGTTGCTAAGAGAATGACTTGATCACTAAAGTTGAACTTAATGGAATAAATTTACTTTGATGTTATGACCGGGCAGGGATAATGCATGTGTCGGTTGGTAGCAACACATGGGTGTTGACTGCGGTAGTCCTACCTTGTCAAACCTAGGACATGTCCATCGTTGGCCCCTTGATCAAGCATGGAACAGTACCGAATACATGCTAGTTTATGGGCATTAGCAAAACGATGTAGCACTAAAAATTACTTGCAATAGGAATGGTTAAGGTGCATTGGTGATTGACCTTCTGCTGATGGAGTGGGCGGTTCATACCACGAAGTACTGTTGGTAGAACGGCATGCCCACTCGGTGTCACCACACCCGGTCTGAAGTGCAAGTTCTTTTAAAACAGACATCCTATTAGAGCCAATTCATGTGTAGGTCTTTGACGGGTAAGCCTTGCTGAGTAATTAGTACTCAGGCTTTGTGCCACTATTGTTTTCAGGTAATTCAAAGGTAGAACTGCCTGTTGATGTGCTATCGTGGAACATGCAAGTCCCTGAAGGCTGGACTACCCACTGGGAGTCTGAGCTTCCGTCGGGGTGATGTTGTGTGCTGCTAGGGTGATGATTCTTGGGCATGAGTCATTACCATGATTGTATCATCAAGAACTTGTATTAGTATTTGTATTTGCTTCCGTTATTTTTGAACTTTCTTCAATTTGTAATATTCGGCTACACTTTAGCTCGTATTAGTATTTGTATTTGCCTCCAGGAAGGGGCGTCATAGAGAAGGCGATGGCACGGAGGTGAGCTCACCTGGGGGGGGGGGGGGGGGTCGCGCGGGCATGGTGGCGGCCGCAGGCGGCGGGCGACAACGGGGAAGCCGGGACTCACGGCGGCGCTAGAGGCAACGGCGGAGCATGGGGAGGGCAGATGGGAGGAAAGGTGGCGCGCAGGTGGTGGGTTCCTCCTTTTATAGGGCACGGACCCCTAGGTTAGACCGGGGCTGGCACGCACGCCGAGAGGCGGTGGCAGTGGGGCTAGGTGTTGACGGCTGTTAAGTACCATTTTCATCCGTCAACTATGCTCAAATAAAGGAGAACTTGGCATTTCATACATGCATATTTGTTTACAATAATGTAGTTCCACTTGTACTTGGGAATTATTTGCATGTAGGAGGAAATATGAAGGAAACACACCCAAAAGGCAAAGAAACACACTTTCGACCAATGAGAGAGCGACAACTGGACATCCCATGGATTGAAGGGCCCATTTTCAGCACCACATCGAAGAAACACACAAAACTACCCCGACATCTGGGATGAGGACCCACCTGGTAGCCACCCCGAGCAAGCACAACCTAGGAGGGCCCAGCCACAGATCGGCCAACCCCCTAGGTCGGCCGACCCAGGCATGCAGCCTTTCCTCCTGAGCTAGCACATGGAGGCTCCTGGTTGATCCCTGAAGGTGATGGGCAGGGATATTCTTGGCAGTTACTCCCCTTTGTCGACCTATACAGGCTATAAATAGGAGGGTGTGGCTTTACACTCCCCCACACACACCACAAGAAGAATTCCTTCTCTTGCTACTTAGTTGTTCTCAAGTCTTAGTGGAGTTAGGCTGAGTCTAGAGCTCTCTAGTTCTTCAAGTCTTCTCTTGGAGAAATTGGTATGGCTCTTGTATCATTTCCCTTTTGTAAGACTTTGCTCTGTTTAATAAATGTCATCTTTTCATATAGTTGTGTTTGGGTCATGAGTTTCTTGTTTGATATTGTGATCCATATATGTGATAGTATATCCCACTTGTGTGATAGTAGTTTATATTTATTATACTACTACTGTCATGCTTGTTATATACCGTCACTATAGTCTAATTTATATGACATAGTCTTTATGCTTAGGATTCATTGCTATGACATGACATGGGTTTGGTGATCATATTTATATGATAGCTCTGCTTCGTTAATATAACCATGGAGGAGTAGAGTGCTCTTTGATTATGCAAGTATGGTACTTGGATAATTGATTTGCATCAATTATTTGTTAGTCTACCGGTTAGCTGAGGTAGGCGGTAGGTGGTGACAGCCCTGTCCGTCCTTTGAACTCCTCCACGCTAGGCTAGAGCATAGGCTCTTGGCGGAAGTCGCCTGTGGATGCAGGGGCAGGTCCGTGCCTGAAGTGTTATGCTAATAACTGTTGAACCTGAGTATAAGCGTGTATGTGTATAGAACTTAGGCTATACAACTGTATATGAAAGTACTATAGGAGTAGCTCAGCTTAGTTCTTTCTCCACTTGGCTTTATTTATTTATTTATTTATATTTGAGATAGAATCTTCTGTGTGTCACACTACCTCATCATTATCCATTGCTTGCCTGCCTTGGTTAGATGATCCTTATCAATTCGCAATATAAATATGTGCATAAGTAAGCCTTCTTATTCATTGCCTTCCTTTGGGATAAAGAAATACAATACCCTGAATACTTCCGGGTGAAATGCTACAACGGTATCTTCCGTGCGCTTGCGGATTTTACCTAATTGGCTCTAGGACATATTAATGAAGTATTTATGGCACCTTGCCAGCGATGATTTATTAGTATGGCTTAGCAAAAGTCAACACTAGGGTTTAGAGGGGATGGCGCGCAGGGCGGCCGGGCGCGGGTGGGCTGAACGCGCGCGGGGCCAGGCTGAAGCACGACGGGGAAAGGGAGGGAAGGGGAGGAAAGGAGAGTGGGCCGCGTGGGGAAGGAAATTTGGCCCAAGGCTAGAGAAGGGGGAAGGAGGAGGGGGAAAGGAGAGGGAGAAGTAGGCCGCGAGGAAGAAAATCGGCCCATGGCCATGGCAGGCCGGGAGAAAGGAGAGAAGTGAGGGTGAAGGCTGGGTCGTGGAGAAGATTTTGACTCGAGAGCTAGGGAGAAGTTTTCTTCTCTATTTTCTTTTCCTAAAATTTAAAACAAAACCAATTTGATCCTAATCGAATTTTAGAAATCAATTTTTGCACACAATCAAATCCTAATGCAACTATAGCGGCATGAATGCATCAATCAGAATTTTCAAATAACCTAAATTTGATTATTTTCTTTAAAAAATAATAATTTTTTGTAATGAAATGTTTACAACGAAATTAATTCTAGAAAATTTTTAAAATACTCAAAAATTTGAAAATCAGGGTGTTACTGCGGCATAGGGCTCCAATTACACGGATACAAGTAAGAATAACCATCCGAGTCCTCGTCAAAGGACATAACCGACTTAGAGTCGCACCCGGTGGGTAGGTCTGTCTAGCCGAGTCCGAGCGATACCAAAGGTGGGATCGGATCTATCGAGCCCAATGATCATGCCGTGGAGTTGGCAGCGGTCAGGTCAGGTCATTGATGCTCCCGACCTAGGTTGCTGTTAGCGTCCACCGAGAAGTCGAGTGAACCAAAGGAGATCTTGAAGTCCAGCGAGTACGGGATGTTTGGAATCTCAGCCATCAAGGTCGACGAAGGATCCCGACGTGCCTTGTCCCCTACCTGGTGCGCCAACTATCAAGACTTATTGTCGGCAATATATTTATAAGGCTATGTCGGGATCAAAAACTAGATGGCTAAGACACAAGACAACGAGTTATACAAGTTCAGGCCCCTCGATGAGAGTAAAAACTCTACATCCTGTGTTCTGTGGATTGTATTGCCTTGAATTGATGTGTCCCTTGATGGGGGGTTCCTACCGCCTTATATATCCGGTCGACAAGGGGTACATGAACTATCCTACTAGTAGTCTACAAGGATAAACATAGTAATTCTATCTCCAATTGCCTTGCGCTCCAAGCCGACTCGGTCAGTTCCCATATTAGTAGGCCATCCATCTATCTTCCGACTATGGCATAGCAATGGATACCAGTAAGGTAAGTATTCCACACATACGATGGTGATCTCAAGCCAAAGAAACTCCTACACAAGCTAGTGATCAAATGTGAAAGATCCAGGGTGTCCCACGATCACTTGCTCGATCGTGGCGCAAAAATTCGACCAAACCTTGTGCGACCTTGGTAAGCGTGAGTGTGATGCCCAAGGCGCTCTTTGACAACCTGAACTACACAACTCTATCTTCTATGTGGATGTAGCTTCAGTTAGCCGATTCATCGGTCTGCTATCCGGAGGGAATTGCAGAAGACGTTCTGGTGAAAATCTGGGATTGCTTCATCCCCGTGGATTTTTTGGTGCTTGACATGGACGTTGAGAAGGAAACGCCGCTCATTCTTGGGCGCCTGTTTCTACGCACCACAAATGCACTCATTGATGTTGGGGCCGGAGAAATCCGTTTCCTCATCAATGGCAAGGAACAGAGGTTCGACCTCCGGCCAATGAGGGAGCAATGTTCAATGATCAAGATCAAGTTTGGGCTGAACCCAAAGAATATCAAAGAGGTCGAAGTAACGCTCTCGTAGAAGGATAGCCTCATTCTCTACATGAAAAAGATCATGGCTAAGGAGATGTCGTACCATTTCGAGAAGAAGAATCCACTGATGGCAAGGCTAGGACTATGGGCAAAGCCAAAGACTATTATGTCCAAGAAGCCACCGACCACACCGAAGATGAAGAAGGTGTGGCGAGTGAAGGAAGTATGGACATCCGTGTCCACTTCTCTAGGACTGGACGCAGTGACATCAAGCTAAATGCGATGGGGAGAAGTCCCGCTCATCGGACTTTAAAAATTGGTGAGCCCTTGCCAAAGGCAAATTGGTATTTATCTCAAATTTTTGCACATTTGAATTTCCAACTTCTTGGGATTTTTCAAGTTTGCACTTGCATTTGCGTATTTGGATTTCACAATTGCATGTTGGAATTTATTCCAACCTTTTTTCTTTCAATAAAATACAAAAATCAGTTTTGGGTTTTCAACTTTGAGAAAATATTTTTTCTGAGCAAATTTTTGTCGAAACTTTAGACCTAACCCCTGCAGCTCAAGGAATATAGCTGTTAGGGAGTTGTGGGCCAAAGTAGGGGACCAGTGGGACCCACCCATGGTCGGTCAAACATCCATGCTCGACCTAAAGGGTGTGGGCCCCACTGACCTTGGCCTTTTGCCAACAACTGGATTTGGTCCCCTACTGGCGGTTTTCGACTATTAGGAATTTTTCCTATAAGCTGAGTACCTGGGGGAGAGTGTTCTATCCTCCAAAGATCATTTTTTATTTCACTCCCCCCTTCACTCCTTTGCTCTTGTGTTCTCACATCGCTGCTCCAAAGTTGTTATTTCGACAACCACCAAAAATATTTTCCTTTTTAGTTTTTTTTGATTGTTCGAGTCTCTTTGACAAGCTTGGCAAGATCAACACAGCCGATTGATTTTTTTCTTGCTAACACATAACCCGTGTTCGAGTTGTTCTTGTGTTTTTGCTTAAGTGGTGCAGATGAAAAAAGCTAAGGCAGTTGATGCAGCGAGTGATGCGTTCGAGTTCACGCCGTTCACACGGTAACTCGAGCACAAGCCTCTCCATCGAGCATGAACCAACAAGGTACACACCCGTTGAGGAGGACATGGAGGAGGATGAGCCACATGTTCTTCTCGCCAACACTGACCTTGAGCTGCTTGATGAAATGGGAGAAACGAGTCTACAACCGCCTATGCAACCGCGGCTTCATCCACACTAAGGTGTATGACGACGACCTACTCTCCACTATAGGTATGAACCTCGAGTTCCTTTCTATTTGGAAAGTTTTAGGTTGGACCGAATTTATTCACATCACTGAGGGGGGTTCACACCTCCTCGCTATCTAGTTAATGTGCACTTTGCTAAAAGATAACAACAGGATCCTTTCCCACTTGTTTGGGAAAGAATACCGTCTCACTTGGACAAACCTTAGCATCATTCTTAAGTTTAGAAGTTTTTGCAACACTAACTTAGTGGGTGCAACCATGAGTTATGAAAAGTGTTCTTTTTGGCAAAGGATTTTGGGAGAGTTTCCATGTGAACATTGTAGGACAAGTGACATTCACAACCGAACTCTACATCTGTGGCATAGGTGGCTTGCTATGACTTGTTTCCGTATACAAGACACTAGACAAGTCTGTACTAAGGAATTGTGTGTCTTGTACACTACTATTGCTAAAATTCCTATTGCTCCTATTGAAGCCATGATTAGTCAATGGTTACAATATAGGGGATCGGGACCCATTGAATGCACTTCTTTCGCGACCCTTATTGCTGGAGGGGTCGGGACATTATCTAATGCTAGAATTGATTATCTTTCTGAGCCTCGTCCTCAGATAGATTATAAATTTCTTGAGCAGGGTCACACTTTAAAGAAGAGTTCCGATGGTTCTATTATATTTTACTATGCTGGCTATACAAATGAAATCCCGCTTCCTAACCTGGGGTATCATTTGTATAGTTGTTGGGAACTAACCATACAGCTCCAGAGAGAAGGAATGTCTGGCAAGTCCATCGATCGACACACACGACGAAGTATGAAGCATGCGATCACAGTGCAGCCAGAACTACATCATCATTCCATGATTACACTATGGGCTCAGAACATTCCGGCAACCCCATTTGGATGTTCACGCCGTAGCAGTATGAGACTGGAGGTTCGTCTTAGCAGCAAGCTATTAGTGCGCAATGGAGACATGGCGCTAGGTCAATCAAAACGCCTCCATATCATGATGGACGTCACTCTTCGGGCTTGGGTCATCATGAATATGGTCTAGAATTGAGAGATCTTACAATGAGGATGGACGATTGTTGACGGTCGTTAAATACCAATTCTGGTCGTCAATATAGCCACAAATAAGGGAAGACTTAACATTTCATACACACTTGTTAGCTAGGATTAATAAGATTCCAGTTGTCCTTGGGGATTTATGTGCATGCAGAGAATATATATAAAAGGACTGGAGATGGAGCAAGATTTGTGAAATAACATTCTGACCAATAGGAAAGCGCCAACCGGACTTAGCACGGATCAATGACATGGCTACACAGGATTGCACGAGAGAACACCAACTTAGCATAGCATGGGACCCACCAACCAGCCACCTTGAGGAAGCACACCCCAAGGGGGCCCACCTGTAGGTTGGCCGACTGGGTCTTGAGGCGGTTCTCCTCCCCCTTCCACATGTCGCTCCCTCAGCCCTTTGCCAATGTCGGTGCACCAAGGTTCAGTGGTGGTTACTGCAGGAAACTGACCTTTGGGCACTATAAAAGGAGGGGAGTGCGTCCCTCTTCAACACACACCAAGAAGAATCCATTCTCTAACATTACACTTAGTCCTTAGGTCCTAGTGAAGTTCAGGATAGAGGAGAGCTGTCTTGAGGTCCTTGACCTAGTCTTGGAGTCTTGGGTATAGTTCCACATTATCCCTCTCTATTAAGACTTGTTCCTTTTATTAATAGAATTATCTTCTTTACTCCTTGTGCTTTTTTTATTTATACTAGTGTGATAGTCAAGTGCCTTTTTATATGGTTGTTGCCTAGTCATGTTTTGTTGCTCTATGCTTCACATACTAATACTAGTTAGTCTATGCTTTTACACTCGTTCAATGCATATTCTGGTTAGACATGCTTTAGTCCATAACTTGTTAATCCGTAGGGTCAATGTTACGTGTGATATAATCTTTAGCTTGATTATCCGTAGGGTCAAAGTTTTGCAATATGTAAGACATGAGGGTATAGGTAAATCACAAATTCTAGTCAGTCCAAGGACACGAGATAAATGTTGGTGTAGGATAGAGAGGTTTATCTATGGGTAAGGTCTTAAATAAATAAGGTTGACACTCTAATTACTGCTTCGTGTACGGATTCATGCCCGATATACACAAGGCAACTTTGTCTAGGACACACATCACAACCGAACGTGGATGAGTATAATGGATAGATAGGCCTGTCACCACCTACTACCTACCACTATAGACCGTGGATTACGAGGTGATCAAAGATGATTTCTAACCTAAGCACCACCCCTAAGTAATTAATCACTATTTAGCTAAGTCGTCACTTAGGCTAAACAACCTATATAGGATATAAGACTTTGAACCCACAAGTAAATGAGCACTCAACTTACTTAAATAAGAAAGCGTAAGAACCTAAATAAACTCGAAGACTTACTTAATAAGGCAAGGCTTTGACGAGGTACATGGTTGGAGTAGAAGGCCCACATACAAGGCTCCACTCCTACACTTCTCCTCAACTTTGGAGTGTGGCTCTCTTCTCTTGGATGTGTGTGTTGACGGTCGTTAAATACCAATTTTGACCGTCAATATACCAATAAAAGTAGGAAGACATAGCATTTCATACCTACATGTTAGTTAGGAATAATAAGATTTCACTTGTCCTTGGAGATTTATGTGCATGTAGGGATTTGATACAAAAGAAGTAGAGAAATGGAGCATAATTCGTGGAAACACCATTCCAGCCAAAGAGACAGTGTCAACTTGACTTCCCTCGGATTGCATACGTGGCTGCAAAGGATTCCTTTGGAGAACACCGCCTTAAAATAGAAGAGGACCCACCTATGAGTCACCTCAAGAAACCACAGGGCAGGAGGCCCCACTCCCTGGTTGGCCGACCAAGGGGGAGGTCGGCCGACCTGGTCCAGAGGTGGTTCAGCCTCCCCTTCCACGTGTCGCCTGTTAGATGTATATGTATTCTTGTAGTTTCCCTATTGTATAAGGGGTTTTGTTCATATTTACCCACACCTCTACATGTATATGTTTGGGCCTAGTGCCCTCATTATGAATACAAGTGCTATTCGTAACATGGTATGGAGCCAGAAATTAGGTTTCCACCCCCACATTGCACTTGCGTGGTTCCTTTTTTTTCTTTCTACCGCCGCTGATGTTTCTTGTCTTGGAACGGCGATCAGGTTTTCTTCGCCCGGAATCCCACTGTCGCACGAACCTTTGTCTTGGTCTTCGTGTTGCACTTCCGAGCCCTCAAATTGCCTGGCCTGATCAGCTGCTCTGCTCTTCACTTTGCCTCTGGTTTGGTCAACTAGGCTGCAACTTGTGCTTGTCTTTCCTCTTCTACTCTAGGTACTTATCCATGGATTCCTGACTCTGGTGCTTCTTTTCATATGACTCCATATCGCACTTGTCTCTCTTCCATGGTTTCTCCATCTCGTTCTGGTTTTGTTCATACAACCGATGGATCTCTTCTTGTTGTAGGAAATGGCACTCTTTTATCCGATTCTTTTTCTATTTCTAATGTTTCTTGTGTACCTGATCTAACCACGCAGCTTATGTTAGCTGGTCAACTTACTGATCATGACTATCATGTGATTCTTGACCCTGATTTTTGTTATGTTCTGCATCATTGCACGGGTTAGGTAGTTGGTTCTGTCCCCCAACGCCGTGATTCACAGCATCTTTGGGAGCTGGACTGGCTTCATCTTCCTTCCGCTGCGTCCAACAGTCTGGTTGGCTCTAATTTTGCTGCGTCGTCGACCTCGTCTTTTGCTCAGTGGTGTCATCGTTTGGGTCGTATTTGTGGCTCTCGTTTGTCCACTATGATTTGTCGTGGTCTTTTAGGTACTGTTTTAGGTCATGAGAATTTAGATCATTGTCAGGGATGTCGGTTAGGCAAGCATATATAGTTTCCCTATCATTCGAGTGAGTCTGTGTCTCAGCATCCATTTGATCTTGTTCATTCAGATGTATGAGGTCCAGCTCCTTTTGTTTCTACAGGGGGGCATCGATATTATATACTTTTTATAGATGATTTTTCTCGTCACACATGGATTTATTTTATGAAAGATAGTAGTGAGGCTTTATCCATCTATAAGACATTTACTGCAATGATTTGCACTCATTTTGACACGTCCATTCATGTTTTTCATGCTAACTCTGCAGGAGAGTATCTTTCTGAAGCTCTTCATCAGGTTCTTTTTGAGCATGGGACTCTTGCTTAGTTTTCATGTCATGGTGCTTATGCCCAGAATGGAGTCGCTGAGCGTAAGCATTTTCATCTTCTTGGGACTGCTCGTGCTCTTATGCTTGCTTCTTGTGTCTCACCTTATTTTTGGGTTGAGGCTGTCTCTACTGCCAACTATTCGGTTAATATTCAGCCTTCATCTGGCCTTCGTGGAGGGACTCCTCATGAGCATCTTTTTCAGCAGTTGCCAAACTACTCTGGTCTTCATCTTTTTGGTTGTGTGTGTTATGTGCTTCTTGCCCCTCGTGAGTGCACTAAGTTGACTGCCTAGTCTGTTGAGTGTGTTTTTCTAGGCTATAGTGCTGAGCATAAGGGATATCGTTGTTGGGATCCTGTTGGTCCTCAGATGTGGGTTTCTCAGGATGTTGTTTTTGATGAGTCGCATCCTTACTTTCCTCGTCCATCCTTGACACCTCCCCTGCATCTTTAGTTGACCCACTTTCATTCTTGACTTTACCTGATGCCTCTATTGTTAGTACACGCCCGATGCCTTCTTTGCTAGCGCCGGTACCTTCTCCCATGGTACCTTCCTCATTAGTGCCGACATCTTCTCGTAAGGTTCCTTCTTTACTGGTGTCTTCTTCTAGAGAGTCTTGTTCTGTCCTTCTATGGACCAGGACTATTCTGTGACAGCCACTAGTGACATAGGTCTATACTCGGCGGGTTCATTTATCCTCTATTGAGCCCTCTTCTCCTGATGTGTCACTCTCACCTAATGAGCCCTCTTTTATGCTGGAGGCATCTACTTAGGAGGATTCTTCGCCTGAGCAGTTTATGAAACGTGGCCATCGTACTCGTCGACGTCCTGATTTTTATTCTCCTTCTGCCTATTCTACTATGGTTCTTTCTGAACCCACCACTTATCGTAATGCTATTCTTCATAAGGAATGGCAGCATGCTATGGCTGAGGAGATTGCTTCCCTTGAGCGTACTGGTACGTGGGATCTTGTTCCCCTTCCAGCACATGTTCGTCCTATTACTTGTAAATGGGTCTATAAGGTGAAGGCCCTCTCTCACGGTTCTCTTGAGCACTATAAAGCTTGTTCTGTGGCCCGCGGCTTTCAACAGGAGTATGGTCATGACTATGATGAGACCATTGCGCCTATAGCTCACATGACTACAATCCGGAATCTTCTTGCTGTGTCCTCTGTTTGTGAGTGGTCTGTTGGTATTTCTTACGATCACAGATAAATCCGCAAGCGCATAGATACCGATGTAGCACTTCACCTAGGAGTATTCGAGGTTATCGAATCACAGGGAATGTGTGTGTATTGATCCTCTATCTAATCCATCCAAGAACAACAAGAATATGGTACGCAAAGGGTAGAGTGGATTCATAATGGTTAAGGATCCTATAATAAGATAGATTTGGTCTCTACTGCTAACTTCGAGCACTGGCTTACCCCTGCATCCATGGGTGACTCCAGCCAACAGCTCTACGACGTACCCAAACATGAAGGATTACTAAGCCCGGATAGGACTGTCACCACCTACCGACTACCTCTACAAACCTTGGGGCACGCGAGAAACAAAGGTAATCTCTAGTCTAGACACCACGTCTACACTGTCAATTACTATCCTAGTCTCGGATCCATGCTTATAGAAGAATAAGATACTCTAACTAGATAGAGCGATGATCTCATAAGCAATAAAGATAGAACTTACTTAATAAGAAACTTAAATACCATAGAGGAAGCATGAATACTTACTTAAAAAGGAAAGCATCCGCCGAGGTACAAGCATGGGGATGATCGCCGATAAGCCTGGCGCTTCCCCGAACTCTCCCTCACTCTCTCCCTATTTTCGAAGCACTTTAGCGGTGCTAAAACCTTTTGAAGTGGAGCACTAAACTCTCTTCTTGTGTATGGAAAATAAGAGTAAGATGGGCTCGATTTATAGTGTGAGGTGACTTGGGAGAGTGGAGAAGCCTTCCTAAGAATAAGAGAATATTCTTTCGACTATTCCTCATCCTTGGAGGCCAAGTAATGGGCTTCCCCACTCAGGCAAGCAACCTAAAGCGTGATTCTCTTCCCCTCCCGCGTATGCTGATGTCATGCTGACGTCAGCGTTGATGCAACCCAAACACCTGATCTTCTGTGCTTCATAACTCTCACATCCGAAGTCCGATTTAGGCAAGTTATATATGCGTTTCGATCGGCTCAATGAGAGATTCAACATGGTGAGGTCTAATATATTATTTGACCAATTATTACTTCATGTTTATGGGCTTCTATTATTTCTCCTCGTGTAGCTCTGATATTTCGTTGAATTTGATTATAAATTATCTGCATAAAAAATATTCCCCAATACTTGTATAAATTATTAGTAATAAACTCCTACCACTATATTGGTTGTTTATGTTATATTTTTTATGCACGCAATTGACGGTTGGATTTAGCATTTAAGGACCGTCAACAACACCCCCACACTTAGCCTTTGCTCGTCCTCGAGTAAAGGAATAGAGACTAAGGTGGATCATAACATCTTTTGATACAAGACTATCATGCCAATTATTCCAAATCAAACCTGCACCCACGAACTTTGAAGTGTCTATCTTATTCCCTTGGGTGGTTGAAGAATGGAACGGTGTTGACTCTAGTCATCTTTACTTCATCTGCTGAGTAACTTGGGTTTTTACAAGATTTTCAAAAACAAATTATGGTCATTCTCCTCAAATGATTCTATCAGATCACCCACTATGTGTGTGGTTCCTCACCAAGGTATTTGACTTTGCCTCTTTTCATCCTACCTCTAAATATGGCTTATGTGGACCTCAGGGTAGGGGAATAAAGAAGACATACTTGTGTCTCATATATTACTAAGTCAAAAACTGGATCCATGGAGAAAACAAGTCATGAATTGTGATCAAGCATGTGCACATAAATGGATGGGATGGATGGAAATGCGAATGACGGATGCTCCTTTTGAAATCCTCTCTCTCTTGTATTTGAGAACATGGGCTATCTTTCTTTCTCTCTCTTTGTTTTTATTTTTTTAAATTCTTGACAGCCCATGTCTCTTTCTGCAAGCATAAATGGAGAGGGAGTTTTTTCAAAGCATGGTGGCACACTATATTTTTTGGATGGATAAATATGGATATGATATCTTCCGGTGTAGAAGAGTAACATATGCAAGGATATGGATGGCAGAAGTGGATCAATACTCCTTTATGTCTAGACTCTCTCTTCCTTTAAAATCATATTGGGCATGGCTATTTCTTTTCTCTTTTTTTTCATCTTGCTCAAAGATGAGAGCATGCTTTTTTTTCATTAGAGCCATGCCTTCTATGGAAACAATCGAGAGAGAGTCATAACAGGATAACTAAGGAGTATTTCTTTTGGTGGATGGATACGAAAAATGCTACCTTCCAATGTGGAAGATTAGCATATGAAGGGAAATTGGCACATGATCTCGATAAACAAAACATAAACAAGTATCTCACTAGGGTCACGATAATCTAACAAAGTTCAATGAAACAACAACGAGCATATGTATAAGGTTTTCAATAAATCTATCATATGGCTCTGGTAGGAAATTCACATCATTGAGGAGAGGCTCTTTCATTTTTATTTTCAAAGAAAATTCTCAAGCACTACAAGCATAAGAGCAAGATTTATTTCATCACACCATATCTCATAAGTCAACTACATAGGTGACGTGCTTTCCTAGAAATGTAGTTCACAAGCAGCAAGTAATGAACTAGGAATAAGGAGCATGCAAATCAATCAAAGAGAAGCATAATGAAGAGGGTTCACAAGTTTATATTTTAATTTTCAATTTAAAATTATTAATTGACTCAGGATAAGTTTGATTTAACTTGGAAATCAGGAGGAAAGGGATAGAGTGTGCAAACTGTCGCTATGGAAGATGTGGAAGCTTAGGAGCACCAACCTTGTGTCAATTGTTGAGGCATCCCTTTCCGGAGGATCGAGGTCCCGAAGGTGCTGATAACACAGACACTTGATAATACAACAATGGTCCAAATTTAAGTCGAATTATTACATCATTAAGGTGATTGAGGTGCAGTGGAATGATACAAGTTCAAGTTTGTTTTGAAAAGCAACGGAGTCAAATAACGATAACAAACTTTGAGCTCGACGATACAACATAGTGATGATTCATGCCCGAAGAACCATCACCCTAGCAGCACACATACAGTCACTACGGCGGCAGGTCAGACTCCTAGTGTGCAGTCCAACCCTCAGAGATTTGCATGTCCCAAGGCATCACATCTACAGGCAATTCTATATCTTCATTACCTGAAAAGAAACAATGGCACAAAGCCTTTGTACTAATTACTCAGCAAGACTTACCCATCAAAAGACCTAGACATGCATTGGCCCTAATTGGATGGCTATTTAAAAAGACTTGCACTAAGCATCCTATTAGTTCTATCAAATTTTATTTAGCCAAGTTAATTGGGTAGGTCAGAGATATAACTTTAGTAATAGCATGAGATAATAACACAGTACATAAAGTAAGTACAACATAATAGCAGTAATAACAATAATCAACAATAACCAACATAATCCATTTCCATAGTATCATGAGCAACTATGTGACGACTCAGTGACCAAGCGGTACTCATTACTGCGAGTGACAGCAATTGCAATCGATTTACACCAGCTGGGAAAACCTGAGATACACGACACATACGCACCAATTAAGGTCGTATACGGCAACCTTTCACAATAAAAGAACTTACACCTGAGACTGTGTGTGGTGACATCGAGTGGGCATGCCATTCTGCCAACAGCACTTCGTGGTATGAACCGCCCACTCCAATAGCATAAGGGTCAATAACTAATGCACCTTAACCGTTCTTATTGCAAGTCGTTTTTTATGCTACATCGGTTTACTAGTGCCCATAAACTAGCATGCATTCGGTACTGTTCAAAACTTGATCAAGGGGCCGACCACGGACGGGTCCTAGGTTCGACAAGGCAGGACTACCGCAGTCAACATCCATGTGTTGCTGCAAACCTACACATGCATAATTCCCTTCCCAGTCATAGCATCAAAAGTAAACTCATTCCATTAAGTTCAGATTTAGTGATCAAGTTCATTACTTAGTAACAATACCTATCGAGACTATTAATTACTAAGCATAGCAATACAGTACCAATCCTACCAAGGTTCTAATAACAGTAGCATAGGTCATTTGGGGTATCATGCAAGGTGGATTTCCAACAACTCCTATGACCTAATGCAGCAATCAAATATTGACACTAGTTGTGATATAAACTAGCAAACTTTATAAAAAGGTGAATGCAAACCAGGGCTTGCCTTGGCCAACACTAGTGTTAGCAACCTCTATTTCTTGCTCAATATCTTTCTGAAAATCCTCTTCTTGCTCCTGGTTGTCATTACCTATATGATGAAAAATGTGTTAACGGTATTGTTGTAACACCGTTACATGCAATGATATGATGGATGCATAATGCATTAGTGTTTTAATTCCAACAATATTATTAATATGTTCTCGAAGCCATATGCTTCAGAGAAGCAATTTAGAATTTCATCATTTTATGTGTGTTATCCATTTAAATGGGGTTATTATAATTTTATGAACAATTAATGCAATTAATATAGTAAAAAGTGTTACTGTACTTGAGTGATTTATCATGAACATGTACATGTATGAACATCATCTTTGCCAAGTAATAGCTTCTGGACATTAATATTTTATTTACTCGTATTTATATAAGCTAAAGTACCAAATAAATTCTAGAGCATAAAATATTTCATATTTTACTAAACCAATTTTTATGGTGATAGATAATCATGTGTTTACTAAGCATGCCAAAAATCATGATTTAATTTTGTTCCAAGAATTTCTGGTGATTTATTTGGTCTTTTGATAATTAAATGCATTATTAAAAATACATGTACAGAGACAACTTGCTATCATTTTTCTAAAATAAAGCAGATCATTATGAGACTAACAAAATTTTTTGTGGTCCATTGGATTTCGGGTTCATTCACTATGATTTTTAGAAGTTTTCAACCTTTTCATGTTATTATTCTGGTTTTATTGGTTTATTTAAAGACACGTGGGTGCCACGTGAGCTGCTACGTCAGCGCCACAACGGGGCCACGTAGGCTGCCAGTAGTCGCCAGTCAGCACCGGCAGAGCAAAGGCTGGGCTCGCCGGAGGGCTCGCCATCGGCGGCTACAGGCAACGGGAGCTCGCCGCGGGAGCGGGGAAATGATGCGCATGCCGAGACGAAGCGTCTGGTGGGGTTCACGAAGTGGGAGACTCATCGGAGAAGGGTCGGCGATGAGGAGCGGCGGAGGAGGAAGGTTCGACGGCGTCGCGTTTCTATTATAGGGCACGAAATCGAACTTTGCCTTCACCTACAGCTTCACGGCGACGTGTAGAGACTCAGCATCGTGTTGCATGGCGCTGAGGGGGGCCGTTAAGTGGAGCTCATCATGGAGGCGGCTTCGGAAATCGACGGCAACAGATCAGGGCTGAGGAAAACTGCAACTGCGCGCAAATCATTGATCAAAGGCGGTGCTAGAGAGGTCAGGGGGTAACGTTTAGGGGGTACGAACCTGGGAGAGCAACAATTAGGCCGAGAGACTCACTGAGCTCGATGAATTTGGTCACGGCGTCACTGGAGCATCCTCACTCTCTCCAAGGTGGCTCACGGCGATGAGGCACGTGGAAGGTGGAGGAAGAGCTCGTGGGCATGTGGTCTTGATCATGGCTAGGCCCACCACTTCTTCATCATCGCTTGAGGAAGAGGATGTGTCACTAGAGTTGTCACTTGTCCACTCTCCAACAAGGGATTTGCGAGAGAACTTCTTCTTGTAGTCTTGAGCTTTGCGTTTGCCTTTGCTCTTGTCCTTGTTGAAGTACCTCTTCTTTTTTTGCTTGACTTTGGGATCTTCTTCTTCTTCTTCATCACTTGACTCTTGGGACTCAAAAGCTTCCCTCTTGGGCTTCAGACACTCTTTAACAAAGTGATCCTTTGAGCCACAATTGAAGCACTTGCCCTTGGACTTGGAGGCAAACATGTTCTTGAAGGTCTTCATCTTCTTCATGAGAAGAGCCAAGTCCTTAGTGAAGTCACCTTCATCATCATCATCTTCATCCTCTTCAATGACTACCTTCTTCTTTATTTTCTTGCTCTTGCTTGATTTTTGCTTGTCAGCCTGAAGAGCAAGGGTGGATGGTTGTGGATCATCCATCCCCAACTGGTAGCTCTCGAAGGCAGTGATCTTGCTAAGTACATCCTTCATGGTCCTGGTCTTGATGTCACCTTGCAAGGTGAAGGTGATGATGGACTCATACTTGGGGTCTTTGAAAGCCTCAAGAATCTTCTGATGATCTCCATGGGCTTGAGCTTGAAATCATCCCCAAGTGCATTGATCTCCTCCACTAGCACATGAAAACGAGAATACATAGGGTTATCTCTCTCATGTGGCAATCTTGTGAGCTTATCATATTTGTTCTTCAGCACATAGTATCTTTCCTCTTTGACATCACTGGTGCCCTCATGGAGGCCCTGAATCTCAGTCCAGATACCATGTGCTATGGAACTAGCATCCATCCGAGCAAAGACATCCTTAGATATGCATGCAAATAGAGCATTATTGGCCTTAGCCTTATTCTTAATGAAATCAGGTTCAAGAAGGTTCACATCAACATCCAATTCATGGGTCACCATCCATATCTCAAGATCAAGGGACTCCAAGTCGGCTTGCAAACGTGCCTTCCAATACCCGTAGTCCTCCCTATTGAATTTGCGAGCACTCCCCACCTGTCCTGGCATCCTTACTCAAGGCGGTGAAGCCTCAAAGATGAGCACCTGGCTCTGATACCAATTGTAAGGACTGAAGGCGTACCGAGAGGGGGCGGGTTGAATTGGTAGCCGACCACAAATTCGAACACTTCAGTTCCACACCACTACAACCTAACAATCATTGCAACCTAAGCAATTCTAGTAGGCCAAGACCCTACACATGCTAGTGTTCATGATGAGTACACAATGCGGAAGCTAAACACACTAGCCTATGCAAGCCACAAGTCACCCTATCAACTATAGCACACAAATGCGAAATAGTAAAAAGAGGTCAAGGAATGTTCATGATTTTTTTCTCGAGGTCTTGATGGCGCCTTCCCCTACTCCATGTTGGACCACTCCTGCCGGAGTCCCGGTCCCTCCTGCCACCAAGTGGAGTTCTCGCCCACGAGCCCGCCATCACTCCCGGAGTGAAGACACGGTGTGCGTCACCGCGCCACCAAGGCAAAAGCTCGCCTCCCTCGAGAACTTGCCAGAGTCCCCGAGCCGACATAGGCGCTCACTAGCGATGCCCCTTTCACCGGTGGGCTCAAACCGTGTACAAACATGTGATGGCCTTCACAACCAATCATGATAGGCTCGATCACCGACACCTAACCGGTCTAGGTCTCACCATAGACCAAGAGTAACAACCTAGATCACACCCTCAAGGACACCTAGCCTTAGATGTGCAAGATCACTCCATGTTACTCTCACTAGCACTCCATCCAATTTCAGGACCGAGACCCTCACCTTCGAGGTGGTTGACTTCTCGGGTGCGTATCATGCCCTCCTTGGGCGACCGTGTTTTGCCAAATTCATGGCAGTCCCTAACTATACCTACCTAAAGTGGAAGATGCCTAGGCTGAAAGCAGTCATCGCCGTGAGTGCGTCGCTCCAACATGCTTATCAATGTGAGATCGAGAGCGGGGATCTCACCGCTGCCACGGTGGCGTTGACCCAGGAGCTTGCGACCATTCGTGAGTACGTCATCCAGAGAGCCCCTGAGGCCAGTCATAAGAATGCCGCATTCAAGCCGACAGACGACACCAAGGAGGTGTAGATTGACCCCGAAGGTGACAAAGAGAAGATAGTGAGGGTGGGGACCTCCCTCACCCCCAAATAGGAAGGCGAGATCATCGACTTTCTCCGCACGAACACCGATGTCTTCACGTGGAATCCCTCGGACATGCCGGGCATCCCGAGGGAAGTCACCATGCACTCCTTGAATATCTGGCCAATCTCCAAACCGGTGAAGCAATGTATGCGCCTCTTCGATGAGGAGTAGTGCAGGATAATCAGGGAGGAGATCGTGAAGCTGCAAGCCATCAGATTCATCAAGGAGGTATTTCATCCCGAATGGTTAGCTAGTCCTGTTATTGTATGAAAAAAGAATGGGAAATGGAGAATGTGTGTTGATTATACAAGCCTGAATCAGCCTGCCCAAAGGATCCCTTTCCTTTACCATGCATAGACCAAATAGTTGACTCGTCTGCGGGGTGCGAGACCCTCTGCTTTCTGGATGCGTACTCCGGATATCATCAGATCGCGATGAAAGAGGCCGACCAGCTCGCAACCTCTTTCATCACTCCATTCATCTCGTACTGCTACGTAACGATGCTGTTAGGCCTTATTAACAACCAGAGCAACATTCTAGCGTTGCATGCAGAAATGCTTTGACCATCTGATCAACAACATAGTCGATGCCTACGTGGAGGACATCATAGTCAAGTCCAAGAAAGTCGACACACTTGTGATCGACCTCGAGCACACCTTCGCTAAGCTGCGCCGGAACGACGTCAAGCTCAATCACGAGAAGTGCATTTTCAGGGTACCGAAGGGCATGCTCTTAGGGTTCATTGTTTCTGAACGAGGCATCAAGGCCAACGATGAGAAGATATCTGCTATCGAGCAGATGGGGCCAGTCCGACATCTGAATGGGTTGCAACGTCTCACTGGCTGTTTAGCAGCATTGAGCCACTTCATTTCATGTCTTAGTGAGAGGGTGCTCCCGCTGTACAGGCTTTTGAAGAAGTCCAACAGATTCGAATGGACGTCCGAAGCCTAGACCACACTAGACGAGGTCAAGCCCATCTTGAGCAACACACCGGTGTTGACACTGCCGCTCCCAGATGAGGTACTGCTACTCTACATCGTGGCAACGACCCAAGTTGTGAGCGCCGCGCTCGTGGCCGAGCGAGACAAGGAAGGGAACGTCCTCTAGGTGCAGCATGCTGGGTTATGTCAGCGAAATCCTATTCAACTCGAAGACCAGATACTCGCTGATCATTAAGATCCTCTATGCCGTGATGTTCGACTCTCACCCGATTCACATAGTAAGCTCCTTTAACAGGCACACGGCGGGTAAGGTGGTGAAGTGGGCACTCAAGCTAATGGGACACGACATCACGTACTCACCTCAAACAGCCATCAAGTCCAAAGCGCTCATGGACTACATGGCAGAGTGGACCGAAGCCCAACTACCGCCTGCTCCAGTCGATCAGGAGTACTAGGTCATGTACTTCGACGGATCTCTAATGTGTACGGGAGCTAGAGTTGATCTCGTCTTTGTCTATCCACTTGGTGTACGTATGAAGTACGCAATTCATTTACATTTTCGCGCTTTAAGTAATATCATCGAATACGAGGCACTCATGAATGGACACAAAATTTCCATCAAGCTCGGCATCGGAAGGTTCGAGATCCGAGGGAACTCTCAGCTCGTGATCGACTAGAACATGAAGGAATCAAGCTGTCATAGTGATACCATGACACTCTCCGGCCAAGAGGTTTGCAGGCTTAAAGGCAAGTTCGATGGGCTCGAGCTCAAACACAACCCACGACGCCACAACGAGGCAGCCGACGTGTTGGCCAAAATGGCATTTGGTCGGGAGCTGATCCCACCAAGGGTCTTCGCCAATGATCAGCATCAGCCTTCAGTTTGACCCAGGGAAACCGTGAGACTTGACGAAGGGTCGAGCAACCCCGTGGAGCTCGATCATCGGTCGAGCGAGGCGGATTCGAGGGCTGGTCAAACTTCGACCCCATGGCGGGCTGAAGTCATGGAGATCGATCAACCTACAGACCCGACCAACCGAGACGATTAGTTGAATGATCCACAGGCCGAGCGAATCGATCCTCCAATCGAGCGAGCGGTTATCCTGGACGACTGGAGGACCCTGTACATCAAGTACCTAACACAAGGCATGTTTCTACAGATGGTACCAAGGCCAAGTGGCTCTATCGACGTGCCAAGTCTTTTGTCCTGATCGCTAGGGAACTCTATAAGCGTAGCATCACGAACAGCATGCAGTGTTGCATTCCCATCGATGAAGGCGTCAAGCTCCTCGCCGACATCCATGGGGGGGGGGGGTATTTGGTCATTACGTGGCACCTCGAACCCTTGTAGGCAATGCATTCCGCCAAGACATCCAGTGGCCGACTTCCGTGGGAGACACCATCGACATAGTCAAGACCTGTAAGGTTTGCGAGTACTACGCACGCCAGACTCATCTTCTAGCCCAAGCCCTGCAAACTATCCCCCTAACATGACGTTTCACGTTCTATGGGCTGGACTTGGTCGGGCTACTCAAAAAGGCACCCGGAGGCTTCACCCACTTACTTGTCGCGGTTGATAAATTCACCAAGTGAATTGAAGCGGCCCACTCATTAAAATCTGATCCGAGGAGGCGGTCAAGTTCTTCCTCGGCATTATCCATCAATTCGGAGTCCCAAACTCCATAATCACAAATAATGGCACACAGTTCACTGGGAAGAAGTTCTTAAAGTTTTGCGATGACTACCACATTCACGTCGATTAGGCCATCGTCGCCCACCCTAAGACAAACAGCTAGGTCAAGTGAGTGAATGACATGATGCTCCAGGGATTGAAACCTTGAATCTTCGACCCAATTGTCATTTTCAACCGCTTGAAACAATTCAGCGGTCGATGAGCGCCCGAGCTCCACGGCGTGCTTTGGAGCCTTCACACGACCCAGAGTTGAGCAACCGGTTTTACGCCTTTCTTCATGGTGTATGGGTCTGAGGCAATCCTGCCCATGGACCTAGACTATGGCGCACCGTGGGTGTGCGCTTACAACGAGCAAGGCAACAAAGCGTCACTCGAGGACATGATGGACCAAATCGATGAGGACCACATCGCACTCCTTCATTCGTCCAAGTACGAGCAAGCGCTCCGCTAGTACCATGTCCGAAATGTAAGAGATAGAGGCCTACTGGTCAACAATCCCGTCCTATGCAGGGTTCAAGACAACAGAGGTCGACACAAGCTCACGCCGCCCTGGGATGGACCATACGTTGTCTCTCAAGTGATCCGACCTGGCACCAACAAGCTCAAGACTTTGGAAGGCAAATAATTCAAGAATGCATGGAACATCTCACAGCTACGTAAATTCTCCTCTTAGAATCTCTCCTAGTTCAATTTCCATGCGTACCTCCTGCTCTTCAGCGACCCTCGGCCCCTTCCCTGGGGACGAGCATGACCAGGGGCTAGGAGGCACATGACACCTTACACCTTTTTTCAAAGAAATTGCAATTTTGACCCAGCTCGATCTCTTGGCCTTGAGCCTTACTACGGGGACAAGCAAAGTAGACCTCAAGCAAAGCAGGTTCATGGTCAAGTCGGTCGGACAGCGCAACATCGTGCTAGCCCTAGCGGCCACGACAACGGCGATCACCAACAAGACTAAACATCAAAGGGCTCGGGGGCTCAAACATTGTGAATCAAAATAGTAAAGGTGAAGAGCCAAGCCCACAAATAAATAATAAAAACAAGAACTAAAATTGTTTAGGGCCACTACGAGACGACGAAACTAAATTAGCATCGGCCGAAGCCTTGGCCCCCGCCACGGCTAGGTCGCGTTGTAGCTTCTCCGAGCGCAGTGATTCCTCCCACCTCTGCACAACCTTAGCGTTGGTGGTCGCATTCTCCAAAGCACCATCACGCTCCTTCTGTGCTGCCTCCAGTGCCAGCTCCAGCCGGTCGAGGCGACCACTACGCTGCCCATCCGCGCTCTGTAGCTCGTACAGCTCCATCTAGAGCTCGGATCCACGGTCCTCTGCCTCCTTCAGCTGTGTTTCGAGCGACCCCATGTGGCCCTTCACCACCTCCAGCTCAAGGGAAGCATCACAGAGATTGGCAACGATTGCCACACCTTCCTCCTGAAATCAAGGCCAATGGCATTGTAGTTGTCGATAAACCTCTTCTTCTCAAACGACACAAGGGAAGGGCTCGACAGAACATGTGGTGGTGGCCGCTATACCACTTTCGATGTGCCATCGGGCTGGCACGCCGGTCGCGTCCACCGGCACACCTGTTGGTTGTACCTATGCATCCACTTATATACCGCAAGAGGACGGTGTACGATTGTAGCACTTTTCCCTTGAATTGATTATTCCAAGGTTTATCAAATCCACTGGGACCTTAGGGATGATTAAACAAAGTTAACAGTAAAAGATCTAGTCAAGGCTACTATTAAAATCAGGTTGCATGAGGGGGAGACTGGCTAGCGTAAAGGTGCGCCAGACAGTAAATCTGTCATTGTGCCGATCGGCGCAGGAGTTGAGCCGATCGACACACAAGTGAATCCAAGCCAAAGTGCACCAGATCTTGTAAATCTGTTGTTGCGCCGATCGGCGCAGGAGTTGAGCCGATCGGCACACTGGTGAATATAAGCCAAAGTGCGCCAGACCTTGTAAGCCTATGTTGTTAAGTGAGTAACCAGGTATCTATTAGTGAGATCGTAACCAGAAAGTCTAATTAAATAGCACCATAATGGGTAGTTACATAGATCAATGAAAACCTATAATAAATAAGACCACCCCGCTTTCCGAGCGGCTCCCGATTTATCGCTGCCGACAGGAAACCATTAATCGCGCGAGTATCTTACCCTACTCAACTATCCAATAGTGCTGCGCAGGCTTAGTGTTGTCACCGCTAAGCCACACTACTAGCATCATCAAGCAACCATAATCAATACAATGTCCGAATACTATCCTAATCACCACGATCAAGATAATATCTACTTACGTAGCCTAGAACTAAGCAATTGGAATAAGCACATGCATGATTACAGAATCAAGATAGACAAATCACCAAAACCATCATCAACATATTCAATCATCCTTGAGATACATAGAGTAAGATTCATCCCCATCGAGATGGCCTACCTTGACGGATCAACTCTTAACTCCAATGGTTCTTGAAACTCAACTAGAGATCTATTCTAACGGGGCAAGCCCCGGTGGCTCTAACTCACGGATCTGGTGTCCCTCTGTCGCCTCCTCTCTCTACGGCGAGGGTTTACAAGTATTTATAGGGGTTCTACTCATAAAGGACTCGATTTCTAGCAAATAAGGCGGTTGCGCCGATCGGCGCAAGCCGTGTCTTCTCTGGTTTCTTCTCCGAGTCGGTTCCTCTGTCTTTTACAACCGCCATGTGGGCCTTTTCCTTCGAGATAAAGTCTACTGCATGTTGAGATCTTGAAGTTCCATAAATCTTCTTGAAGTTCCATAAATCTTCTAGACAAAATCTTCAAGTGTCTTGTGCAGATAAACTTCCATAAACATGTGGAATGGGCCTCGGTCGCATTGGTGGGCCAAAACACCCTTGCGTCGATCGGCGCACTGGGCTTCTTCAGTGCTTTTCGTTGGTTCTGGACTCCTGTCCTCTCCATCATCATATTAATCACCAATTTTACCTGTTTCTGCAATAAAGCTCCAAAACAATGCATATACAAATATATAGACAATATCACCGGTAAATGGCCTAAATTAGTATCAATTATGCTCTAATTGGGGTAATATTCACATATAAAAGGGGCACTTGGGAAGTGCCAACAACACCCGAGGCGGGCGCAACAGAGGAAGACCCTGTAGCCGCTCAGGCAACCGTCCTAAGCGTCGCCACTGGGACCTTTTCGGAGGATGTGGTGGGGGACCCTAGAGCCGCTAGGTTGGCCTAACCGAGCACCACCGCTAGAACCCCCTCGGCCAACGCTGAGGAGCCATGCCCCTCATCTATCGGGGAAGCTTCCCCGGTGTCGATCGATGCACCAGACGAGACAATGGTGCCCAGGGCACCCGACGCCCTCTTGCCCGCCTCGCGCATTTTCTCTACCACCCAGGCTCGGACTAACTTGGCCGACGTAAAGGGGCCAGGATTGCGCATCTTCGCGACATCCTGATGCTTCGCCGAGGGCGTATCGCCCACTGACCCCACATTACGCCCGCGCTTCTCTGGAGCGTGAATGGAGGGAACAACCCCCAATTCCTCCTGCGTGGGAGGAACGACTACCATATGCTCCGCAGCTGATTGGCTATGGTCTTCTTCGCCCCAAATGGCTAGCTCGACCTCGGGGGCTGCTCCCTCTCACTCCTGCCTCCTGCCGCCGACGATACCGCATCGACTCGGTCGGTTTGCTCGATCGCGGCCTGCAGCTCTGCCGAGCCTTGTACCTCCATAGCGGTTGGCAGATCGCTTAGGTGAGCCTCTGAAGCGGCGCCCTGGTGCTCTGACACAAGCACCTTGATGGGACCCGGGGCCACCGGTGCCTCGGAACCTGAGGTCGAGCCCTTAACAAAAGGAGCAGCGTATAGCGCCACCGCCAGGCTCGCGTCGACCTCGTCGCCATCGTTGTCACTTGCCACATCACTCACAATAGTGTCATAGGGGTGAGCAGCGTGTTCCTCTCGCCCCTCCTCACCTTCTGAATCATCTACATCTTCATCCGTCGAGGCCAAAGACTCAGTGTCCGTAGCCTCATCCCCGTCCTAGCGCCGCGCTTTCTTCTTCTCAAGATCTTGCCTCCTCGAAGCTTCGTATCCTTGGCACTCTGCTTCCGCATCTTCACGTTCTGGAATTCCCCTTCACAAAAATGGTTCACCGCCCTCAGGGGACAAATCCTTGGGAAGCTTCAAGGCCCGTAGATGAACATGGTCTGTCAAGTAGGACTGCTGTTGACTTTTGCTAAGCCATATTAATAAATCATTCCCGGCACGGGGCCAGAAATGGTTCACTAATATGTCCCAGAGTCAAGTAGGTAAAATCCGCAAGCGCACGGAGAATACCGCTGTAGCATTTCACCCGGAAGTATTCAGGGTATCGTATTTGTTTATCCCAAAGGAAGGTTATGATCAAGAAGCGTTACTAACATATAAGATCGTGTTAACAATTAGCAAGGATATCTAACCAAGACAGGCGGGTACATGATAATAACCGGGTAGTGTGACACACACAGAAGATTCCTACTAAATAAATAAAGTCTAGTGGAGGAAAGACTAGGCTAAGCTACTCCTACTATACATTCCTATACAGTTGCATAGCCTAAGTAGAATACATACAGACCCACACTCAGGTTCAGCAGTCAATAGTATAGCACTTCAGGCACGGACTTACCCCTGCATCCACAGGCGACTTCCGCCAAGAGCCTACGCACTAGCCTAGCGGGGAGGATTTCAAAGGACGGACAGGGCTGTCACCACCTGCCGCCTACCTCAACGAACCAGTAGACTAACGAATAATTGATGCAAATCAGTCACCCAAGTACCATACTTGCATGACCAAAGAGCACTCTGCCCCTCCGCGATTACTATTAACGAGGCAGAGCTACCGTACGAATACGATCACCAAACCCATGCTATACTTTATCAGCTAAAACTAAGCATAGAGACTATAACATATAAACTAGACTATAGTGACGGTATATAACTAGCATGACAATAGTAGTATAATAAATATAAACTACTATCACACAAGTAGACTATACTATCACATATATGGATCACAAAATCAAACAAGAAACTCATGACCCAAGCACAACTATATAGAAAAGATATATATATTGATAAGAGCAAAGTCTTACAAAAGGGAAAAGATACAAGAGCCATACCAATTCCAAGTGAAGACTTGGGACTAGAGAACTCTAGACTCAGCCTAACTCCACTAAAACTTCAAGAACTACTATTAGCAAGAGAGAAATGCTTCTTGTGGTGTGTGTTGAGTGTGAAGGCACACCCTCCTATTTATAGCCTCAATAGGTCGGCAAGGGAGAGTAACCGCCACGGAAGGCATCTCAAACCGTCATCAGGAGTCGCGGAGGAGCCAACACGTGGAAGCCCAGGCGGAGAGGGCGCCCGGCCGGGTCGGCCGACCTGACCAGGTCGGCCGACCTGGGGGTGGCCCCTCCTGGCCTGTCTCCAGGTGGCTATCCTGTGGGCCCTGACGTCGGTTTGCGCGGTATTACAAGGAGTTACGTCGGTTAAGTGCTGAAAATGGGCCCTTCAATCCGTGCGACGTCCATGTGGCACTCTCTGATTGGTTGAAAGTGTGTTTTCTTGCCTTTTGAGGTGTTTCCTTCACATTTCCTCCTGCATGCACAAAGTTCTCCAAGTACAAGTGGAACTATATTATTGTGATAAAGCATGCGTGTATGAAATGCCAAATTCTCCTTTATTTGAGTATAGTTGACGGTTGAAAATGGTACTTAACAGCCGTCAACAAACTCCCCCAAGCTTACCCTTTGCTCGTCCCGAAGCAAAGATAGACTTAAGTTGTTGATCAGGAGTTGCTACAATGTCCTTCTCCTCAATAATACTATGCGCACAACAAAGTACTCTTCCTAGAATTAAATATGTTGGCACATAACTTACCCATTTACCTCGATCCATGGGGCTTTTACACCTCATTGTCTTGGGCGGTTGAGAGATAGAACAATTGCAGGGCACCAATCACTTGCTCTAGATTCCGCTATGTTATTCCGGAGGTTTTCAAAAGATTTTGAAAATAAAAACCAAGTTCCTCAAATGATTCTCTCGGATCACTCAATATGTGTATGATTCCTCACCAAGGCAAAGTGTTGCCTATAATCACCTACTTCTAAATAAGGCTTTATGTGGAGCTCAAGGTAGGGATATATGAGGCACTCATGTTCACATAATATTGCTATGTCAAAAGACCGGATCCAAGAAAAACATCAATTCAAACAATCTTGATCAAGATGTGCAAGTGTGTGGGAGAACGGAGGAATGGTGGATGGGAAGAACTAACTCCTTTTTGAATTTTCCTTCTCTCTTTTGGAGTTTCTAGGCTATGGCTATCTTTTGCTTGCTCTCCTTTTTTGAGCATTTTTTTCTTTTCTTTTTGCATAGCCATAGTCCTAGTTTGCAATGAATACTTTGAGAGAGGAATTTTGCAATGGATATATGGAGTGTTTCTTTGGATGGATGGATGGATAGTGGCTTTCTTCCGGTGTAGAAGAATAGCTCAGGTGGATATGGTGGATATGGTGGATGCTATCTTCTTGATTTAGAAGGATAGCTCATGGCGGTGGATGTGTGTATATGATCTTGATCAAGAAAGCATGAAAAGAGTTCTACTAGGGTCACAACAATTTTGACTAAGCTCAATGTGAAACAAGCAGCATATGTGTAAAGGTTTTCAAATGTAAACACTACATATGGCTGTGGTGGGAATTTCATCATTGAGGAACTTATCAATTTGTCATTTTGAAAAATAAAACTCCGGAATTCAAGCTTTACGTTGAGCAAGATCATAGCAGCCCTATCTATCATATCATACCTCTCAACAACTTAGAACTAGAGAATGCATATGCTACCCACAAGATTCAAGTTCAAGGCAAGATTTACCAACAAACCTAACTCTTGAGAGAGTACTAAGTTGTAAACTAGCATTAGAGAGGAATAAAGGACAGAGCAACTATTCATCATCTCAACATAGGAAAATTATACACATTCATACCGCGCATGAAAAAGGGAAATATTTTTGTTCTTTTTATGTTTTGCAAATTTTTATGGATTTTCAGATTTAGGAAATGCAAGAAATAAAGGGAAGGGGAAAGATACAAGTTACCATGAGAAGGGAGGTCCTCCCCCAAGCTTGTTCTTGCTCATATCTGCTGGTTCGGGTCGTAGCCTTGGGAGCGGAAGAAGGCATCCCAATTGTTCTGATTCTGAGCCATCATCGCGTTCAGCTGGCGGAATTGGTTGTCGCTGAAATTCTGCCATTGCTGGGTGTCGGTGACATGTTGCGTGAGAGTTTGTTGCATGCTCTCGGTGCGCAAATCAATGTCGTTCACCCTCCTTGTCAACTCGGCCATCCCATAGTTGAGTTCACGGAACCCACGGGATGAGAATGACCGAGTGGCAAAGGATGGCGGTCCGCTTGAACTTGATGATGTCTGCATGGGGTAATCGTACTGAGATTCCCATGCTCCGGCCTGCCATGTTGATGCACCCGCCTCGTCCTGTGGCGGGGGCTGCTCCCATACCGGATCTCCGGTCGGAGTGTGAAACTCCGGTGTAGGCTCCATATGCCTACGGGAACGTGTCGGTCGCCCTGAAACACTATGCCTGCGAACTTCTCCCACTGGCTCAAGTGGGAGGGTTAGTGCCCGACAGTGATACAAACGAAGACCCGGGTTAGGTAACGGGAATTCGTTTGTATACCCGGGAAAGTGATAGATCAAGGTATTATTTGGACCATGTTTCAAAGTATGTCCTTGCACAAAATAGTCCTCGCCTAGAAATTCTCTATCTACCGTCAAATATTCAACATGAACATTCTCAAGCAGACCACACTTCTGCGCAATGTGAGTAACTAAAGAGGTGCACTCAATTGGTCCTGTCAACTTTATATTGTCTAACCATTGATCAATCATGCATTCCGCGGGTGACACCCTAATTTTCTTAACCATGGCATAAAGTATTTTCAATTCATCTTGCCGGACAACCCTAATGTCACCTCGAGGAAACAAGGTCATAGCCAACCACACATGCATAAATCTAAGTGTAGGATTATGGATGGCACTTGTTCTAGGCTTGGGACCCCACTCGTTTCCGGAAATCTTTTTCCAAAAACTTTCTTTATGGAACCCCTTTAGCGCTTTATCTAAGTCTAGCCTACATTTAGGATTTAGACCTAGCATAGCATGAAGATCACCCCATGTGACAAAGCGCTCTTGCCCAAACAAGCGAAAAGAAATGCCTTCATCATACTTTCTAAGGGTGCATAAAAACTGCATAGTAAGCAAATGAGAACCCGGCTCATCTACTTCTACGAAATTTAGCCAACCCATAGTGCGAAAAATAGAGGCAAATTCTTCTCTCATACCTATTTTCTCGAGGAAGTCCGGATCGAAGCGTCGGGTGTGGGCGAATGGCCGTTCTCTCATGAGCGCGATGGCTTGGCCCTCGCGGTCGTCCTTGATGTCGAGATGCTCCTCGGTGATGAGCAAGGCCGGCCTTTCCTCCGGAATTTCAGCTTCGGGGTCACCATGTCCCGGACTTGGTGTGAGCTCGACGGAGGATGCTTGACTCGTGCTTGCACGAGTGCTTTTTCTCCGCTTGATTCCGGCGACTTGCTTCATTCGTTTGAACATGGCTGCACACAAGAACAAACACAAGACAAGAACAAAAACAAGATCGAACAAGTGTTCGGGTGAGCGTTAGTGAAAACGACAAACCCGAGCTTCTCCGAAATTGGTTTTCTTCTCACAACAACTTGCAAATGCACTAAAATAGAGGGGAAATATTTTTTGGGTTTTTGGGGCTGTAGTAAAGTTGAAGAACACGAAATTTTGGGAGAGCAACAAGTGAGCAAAGGAGGGGAGTGAAAGATGAGCTTGGAATGGTGAAGCTCCCCCTCCTGGGCGATTTTTATAGCCAAGGAAGCAAGATGGCCGTTAGAAAGAGACAGAGCAACGGCCATATAGCCGTTGGGAGAAAGGAGCACAGGAAAAGGTGGGGCCAGGGGGTCGGCCGACCCCACCAGGTCGGCCGACCTGGCAGGTGGGCCTCCTGGCAGCCCCCTTTTTCCTATGTGTTCCCCAATGGCTAGGGGATTTGTCCCCTGCTGCCTTTTTGCTCAAAAAGCTCGACAAAAAATCTTTTCCAAATGGAAAGCCCAAAAACCTATTTTCTAAATTTTCAAAAATGCAAATGAGTTTTGAAAAATTCCAAGGTGGCTGGAAAAATTCAAAAATGCAGAAATGCAGTGGCCGGAAAAAATCAAAATGTGGTGGAAAGCAAATATGCAATTAAAAGAGCAAATATGGATAACTACCGGTTTAACCTCCCGGCGAGGACTCACCTTTTAAAGTCCGACGAGCGGGACTTTTCTCCGGCGTTCAGCTCGATGAAGCGTTGTCCGGTCCCGGAGATGAAGACACGGATGATGCTTCTTGTTTCGTTCGCCACACCTTCTTGGTCTTTGTTGCGGTCGGTGGCTTCTCGGGCTTCGGAGGCTGCGGTTTTGCAGGCTTCACAGCCTGTTTCTTTGCAGACCTCGGAGGTTGCTGCCTTGTGGACTTCGGAGGCTGTTGCTTAATGTGTGACCTTTGCCTCCTTGCCTTCATCAGTTGTTGCTGTGCAGCCTTTTCCTTCTCAAGGAAGTTCTTCATGAATGTGATGAGGCTGTCCTTCTTTGGCGGGGTGACCTCCACTTCCTTGATGTTGCTTGGGTTCGGCCCGTACTTGATACGGATCATGTTGCACTGTTCTTTCCTTGGCCGAAAGTCAAACTTCTCCTCCTTGCCATTGATGTGGAAGCGGATTTCTCCGGCTCCTACATCGATGCGAGCATCCGCAGTGCTGAGAAATGGGCGTCCTAGGATGAGCGGTGTGCTCTTCACGACGTCCATGTCAAGCACTACGAAGTCGACGGGGATGAAGCAATTCCGGATTTTCACCGGAATATCTTCGGCGATCCCCGCCGGATAGCGGACCGTTGAATCGGCCAGCTGCAGCTGCATCGGCGTGGGGGATAGTGTGGTGTAGTTGAGCTTGTCGAAGACATCCTTCGGCATGACGCTCACACTTGCCCCAAGATCACATAAGGCATGGTCGAAGTTCTGTGTCCCGATCGAGCAGGTGATCGTGGGACACCCTGGATCTTTCTTCTTCTCGGGAAGCCGGTTGAGTATAGCAGCGCTACACTCTTCCGTCAGCTTGACAATTTGTGTGGTCGGTAGTGGGCGCTTGTTGCTGATAAGATCCTTGAGGTAGCGAGCGTACGTGGGTACTTGTATCGCATCCAGCAAGGGCACGTTGATGTGCAGCTTCTGGATTACCTCAACGAAGCGTGTGAACTGCTCGTCCACAGTGGGCTTCCTTCTTCTTTCAGGAAACGGCATGAGGCTCGTGTCATAGAACTCATGTGGGGCCGTTTTCCTGGGCGGCAGTTCTTCTTCTTCTGCCGTCTTCTCAGCTGATGTGTCCTTTCCTGCATGGTTAGGGTATGGCGGATCCCGAGTGGACTTACCTCCTCTCGTGGTAACCGCATTAACATTTTCTAAGGGGATCTCGGGTTGCCCCGGGATTTTCCCCGACTCAGCAGTAGGAACAGCAGCAGCTAACTGAGCTAATTGGGTTTCTATCATTTTATTAAAGCTCAGCTGATTCTTGAGAGCAGAGGAAACACCCTCTATCTTAGTGTGGATGCTCTCAAGAGTCCTATCAGTGGTGGCAAGCTTTTTACTGATGTTATCATTAACCTTAGCTTGACCAAGCACAAGATCTTTCAAGGAGGGCTGATTATAACCGGAATTAAAACCAGAGAAGTTGCCAGAGTTACCTCCTTGGTAGTTGGGACGTGGTGGACCCCAACTTTGACCTCCTTGTGAACGGTAGCCGTTGTTGTTGTTGTTGCCCATGAACATTGCGTCCTCACGGGTCTCAGGGCAGTCATTGCCCGAGTGTCCCGTGTTGCCACAGACCTCGCAAGTCATCCGAGCATCTAGGGCTTTCACTTCTCCATTGGCTTGGTCGTCCATCTTCTTCATGAGAAGGTCAATCTTGGCGGCGAGCATGTCAACCTCCTTGACGGAGTGCATGCCTCGCTGGCGAGGTTGGAGGCGCTCTTCATTCCAACCTTGGTTGGACACCATCTTCTCGATCAAATCTTTTGCCTTGCTCACAGTGAGCGAGAAGAAGGCTCCACCAGCAGCAGCGTCGAGGTGGTCGCGGGCCGACGGAGTAAGCCCGTTGTAGAAGTTCTGGATGATCATCCAATCATCCATCCCGTGGTGGGGACATGCCAGGATGTACTCCTGGAGCCTCTCCCATGCCTCAGGAATCGACTCCTTTGACTCCTGCTGGAAGCTTGAGATCCTTCCGCGGAGGGCATTGGTCTTGCCCAGCGGGAAGAACTTTGCAAGGAACGCAGCTGAACACTTCTCCCAAGTGTTCACAGCTTCAGGGTTTGCGTAGAACCACTGTCTCGCTCTCCCCAGGAGAGAGAACGGGAACAGTCGAAGGCGAACAGCGTCGGGGGTGACGTCCTTCATTTTGAACGTGTTGCAAATCTCCAGGAATTGCTGGAGATGAGCACTAGCGTCCTCATTGGCTTTCCCACAGAATGGGCTAGCCTGCACCATGGTGATGAGACCGGTCTTGATCTCGAAGTTCGCATCTCCCACATTGCCAGCTGGTCCCGTAGGGATGTTGGCAACGGAGGGAGCGGAGAACTCGCGGAGGGTCTTGTCGGCCATTTGCTCAGAGCTTGATGGTGCGGGAATGACAGGTTCGATTGGCCGAGTCTCCTTACGAGGAGGGGTGAGCCTAGCTCGTGTCCTTCTCAGGAGTGACTCAGGATCTTCAGTGAAGTTTGTCGGCAAGTCGAAACCAGTCATACACTACCCTGTTTTCATACAAAATGCAGAAAACAAAGCAAGGTTAGCCTGCCTAGGAGATAGCCTTACTAATTGCAACACTACTATATACATTAGTAATTTTTCTTGAATCATACGCCTTCCCCGGCAACGGCGCCAGAAATGCTTGTTGACTTTTGCTAAGCCATATTAATAAATCATTCCCGGCACGGGGCCAGAAATGGTTCACTAATATGTCCTAGAGTCAAGTAGGTAAAATCCGCAAGCGCACGGAGAATACCGCTGTAGCATTTCACCCGGAAGTATTCAGGGTATCGTATTTGTTTATCCCAAAGGAAGGTTATGATCAAGAAGCGTTACTAACATATAAGATCATGTTAACAATTAGCAAGGATATCTAACCAAGACAGGCGGGTACATGATAATAACCGGGTAGTGTGACACACACAGAAGATTCCTACTAAATAAATAAAGTCTAGTGGAGGAAAGACTAGGCTAAGCTACTCCTACTATACATTCCTATACAGTTGCATAGCCTAAGTAGAATACATACAGACCCACACTCAGGTTCAGCAGTCAATAGTATAGCACTTCAGGCACGGACTTACCCCTGCATCCACAGGCGACTTCCGCCAAGAGCCTACGCACTAGCCTAGCGGGGAGGATTTCAAAGGACGGACAGGGCTGTCACCACCTGCCGCCTACCTCAACGAACCACTAGACTAACGAATAATTGATGCAAATCAGTCACCCAAGTACCATACTTGCATGACCAAAGAGCACTCTGCCCCTCCGCGATTACTATTAACGAGGCAGAGCTACCGTACGAATACGATCACCAAACCCATGCTATACTTTATCAGCTAAAACTAAGCATAGAGACTATAACATATAAACTAGACTATAGTGACGGTATATAACTAGCATGACAATAGTAGTATAATAAATATAAACTACTATCACACAAGTAGACTATACTATCACATATATGGATCACAAAATCAAACAAGAAACTCATGACCCAAGCACAACTATATAGAAAAGATATATATATTGATAAGAGCAAAGTCTTACAAAAGGGAAAAGATACAAGAGCCATACCAATTCCAAGTGAAGACTTGGGACTAGAGAGCTCTAGACTCAGCCTAACTCCACTAAAACTTCAAGAACTACTATTAGTAAGAGAGAAATGCTTCTTGTGGTGTGTGTTGAGTGTGAAGGCACACCCTCCTATTTATAGCCTCAATAGGTCGGCAGGGAGAGTAACCGCCACGGAAGGCATCTCAAACCGTCATCAGGAGTTGCGGAGGAGCCAACACGTGGAAGCCCAGGCGGAGAGGGCGCCCGGCCGGGTCGGCCGACCTGACCAGGTCGGCCGACCTGGGGGTGGCCCCTCCTGGCCTGTGCTTTCTCCAGGTGGCTGTCCTGTGGGCCCTGACGTCGGTTTGCGCGGTATTACAGGGAGTTACGTCGGTTAAGTGCTGAAAATGGGCCCTTCAATCCGTGTGACGTCCATGTGGCACTCTCTGATTGGTTGAAAGTGTGTTTTCTTGCCTTTTGAGGTGTTTCCTTCACATTTCCTCCTGCATGCACAAAGTTCTCCAAGTACAAGTGGAACTATATTATTGTGATAAAGCATGCGTGTATGAAATGCCAAATTCTCCTTTATTTGAGTATAGTTGACGGTTGAAAATGGTACTTAACAGCCGTCAACAACTACGTCCAAGGAGCAGGGATCAAAGTTTTGGGGTTAGGAAACAAGGCGACGGCAAAATAATCAAGCAACCGAAAACTACAGGGATGATGACACTTATCACGTCAATCATGACCTCCAAGGGGATCATGGGACCATAGCCTGGGATCGGCCAGACACCGTCCACATACAACAACACCGCTCCTTTAGGTGTTGGATGGTCAGGACGGCATAGTCGATGAACTTTTGGTCTTTTCTCGTCACACCCTAGTTCCAGTACATCGGCGCCTCCTGGATCGATTGGCCGATAAAAGTAGGGAAGGGGCACGACGCTTCATTGCGCAGGTAGAACCACTTCAAATGCCACCCCAGTACATTCGAAGGAAAGGGCACCGAGATGTACTGCGGCACCCCCTTCTTGGTCAACTGCAGAGTGCAGCAACGTAGGGCAACAGGGCGCGCCTCGTCGTCGACCGACCCCATGAATAGGGAGGGGGAAAAGAAATGCTTCCATACCTTGATATTGGGCTCGATCCCCAGAAACCCTCACACAGTGCGACGAACAACATGATGTGCAGGACCCCATCGGGGTTAGATGCTGCAACTCGATCTCGTAGAAGCTCAGCAATCCATGGAGGAACTTTCTCCCCGGTATGTCGACCACCCTCTCATGGAACGACATGAGTGAGATGATGTAGCTCGATGGAGGGTCGGGTGCCATCTCGTTCTCCGGCATGATCCACTCGACGACATCTGGGAGAGGGGGAATGAAACCAGCCTCCACCAGCTCCTCCATCTGTGACACCCTCACAGACTAGCGGCCCCAAGCGTTCCTGTGCAGCTGAGCCATTTGCATGGCCTGGAGGACGGTGGATGCGGCGAGGGCTGAGTCGGCGGTGAAGCAGCCAAGGAGGCAGCGAGGTTTGCTACGCGCTCAGGAGTCAGAAGAGAAAAGGACGCAAGTGTAGGGTGAAGGAGAGAAGAAATGGAAGAAACAACTGTAGCGGCAATAAATAGGCGACCTGCACGAGAGCCACGCTCCGATTCGACCACGGGCCCTAGCCAGGACAACCCCGAGGTAAAAATCTTAACTCCCTGTTGACTTTTGCTAAGCCATACTAATAAATCATCGCTAGCAAGGTGCCATAAATGCTTCATTAATATGTCCTAGACCCAATTAGGTAAAATCCGCAAGCGTACGGAAAATACCGTTGTAGCATTTCACCCGGAAGTATTCAGAGTATCGTATTTGTTTATCCCAAAGGAAGGAAATGAATAAGAAGTCTTACTTATGCACATATTTACATTGTGAATTGATAAGGATCATCTAACCAAGGCAGGCAAGCAATGGATAATGACGAGGTAGTGTTACACACAGAAGATTCTATCTCAAATATAAATAAATAAATAAAGCCAAGTGGAGAAAGAACTAAGTTGGGCTACTCCTACAATACTTTGATGTATAGTAGTATAGCCTAAGTTCTATACACATACACGCTTATACTCAGGTTCAACAGTTATTAACCTAACACTTCAGGCACAGACCTACTCCTGCATCCACAGGCGACTTCCGCCAAGAGCCTACGCACTAGCCTAGCGTGGAGGAGTTCAAAGGACGGACAGGGCTGTCACCACCCGCCGCCTACCTCAGCTAACTGGTAGACTAACAAATAATTGATGCAAATCAATTATCCAAGTACCATACTTGCATAATCAAAGAGCACTCTACTCCTCCATGGTTATATTAACGAAGCAGAGCTAATATATAAATATGATCATCAAACCCATGTCATCTCATAACAATGAATCCTAAGCATAAAGACTATGTCATATAAATTAGACTATAGTGATGGTATATAACAAGCATGACAATAGTAGTACAATAAATATAAACTACTATCACACAAGTAGGCTATACTATCACGTATATGGATCACAATATCAAACAAGAAACTCATGACCCAAACACAACTATATGAAAAGATGACATTTATTAAATAGAGCAAAGTCTTACAAAAGGGAAATGATACAAGAGCCATACAAATTTCTCCAAGAGAAGACTTGAAGAACTAGAGAGCTCTAGACTCAGCCTAACTCCACTAAGACTTGAGAACAACTAAGTAGCAAGAGAAGGAATTCTTCTTGTGGTGTGAGTGTAAAGCCACACCCTCCTATTTATAGCCTCTATATGTAACACCCTACTTTTTTGCAATTTCAAAAAAATGCCAATTATTAGCATTGAGTAATAAATAAAATAGCCTGGTCAAATTAATTTCTAAAATAATTATAATTAACTTATTGCATTTTTGCATATCATGTCATTGCCATGTAGATTTTTAATTGCATTGAGCATTTAGTTAATTACAAAATAAAGTACTAGGAATTTTAGAATAGAAATAGGAGGGAAAAGAAATAGAAAAGGAAAAGAATAAGGAGGAAAACCAGAATAGGCCGAAACTGTCCTTCTGGCCCATCCCAAAACCCCCTCTCCTTTCTGCCCTCTTTTCCCCGCTCTTTCCCTCTCGGCCCGCCAGCCCATAGGGCAATGGCCCAGCCAGCCCCCACGCCGCGCTGAAGGCGCCACACCCCCCAAAACCGCCTTCCTCCCCTCTCTCTCTCTCTCTCTCTCACAGATAGGCGGGCCCACGCTGTCATATCTTTCCTCCCGCCAATCCCGCCCTCCTTCCTTTCTCTCCCGCCCCGTTCAAATCCCGCCCCTCACGCGCTCGCCCCGCGTCCCCCGACCGCCTGGGCGTGATCGCCGTGATTCCCCACGTCGCATTCACCCAACTTCCCCGCGCCGCCGCCGTCGAAAATTGGAAAGCGAGCGCCTCCGCCGGCCTCTGCTCCCCCGATGCCGCGCGCAGCCCTAGCCTCTCCCCTCCCTATAAATTCGACCCCCGAGGACCCCCAGCACCTCACCCGGCCGCGCTTGAGCTTTCCCCCCCCCCCCTCTGTGCTTCGCTCTGGCGCCGCCACACGTCACCTTCTCCCCATCACCGGTAAGAGCTCCGTCGCCGCCCCGATTCCTCCCCTCCAACGCGCCCCGGTCCGATTTGACCCGTCGCCATGCATTGCAGGTGCTCGAGGACCATCGCAAGCTGATCCCGGCCCCCTCCAGATCGATGTAGGCGCCTTCCCTGACGTCGTTGACGATCTCCGACCCGCCATTGCCGTCGCGAGCCCCTCCTCGACCCTCTCGTCCCCCGCGCGACACGCTAGGTGAGTTCACCGTCACCTCCTCTCTCTCCCGAGCCCCTCGGCCCCTTGTCCCGGCCACCAGAGCGCTGTCTCGGCCAACTTCGGCGAGCTCTGCCACCGCGCCGCCGTCTTCCGTGGCCGTCGACGACCATCACCCCCAGCTTTTGTTCCTGGCCGTTGGATCTTGATCCAGCGAGCCATATTACATACCCCGACTAGTGGACCACGGGTCCACAGGAACCGTAGACCTGGTCCACCCCTTTTAGATTTAATATAATTCAGTTAATTCCTGGATATTGTTAGGACTTTTGCATTTAGGCCCCTGTGTTTAACTTAAATTATATTTATGCCCCTGTTTTTGTGTAGAAGCTTTAGAAAATTGTATTTAAGCCCCTGAACTTCATAAAAATTATTTTAGCACTACATTTTTATAGAAACACCCCTTTATTTTAGTAGAATTATTATTTTGGCCCTGTATTTTTACAAAACCCCCCTGGATTTATTTTACATTATATTTAGGTCCTGTCTTTCACACTTTAGTCCGTAAACTTGTTATAAATTACATTTGAGTCCCTGGAATTTATGATAGGTTATTTTCACCCTGTTATTTTACAAATTAGTCTCTGTACTTTTCAGAAATTACTTTTAGGTCCCTACACCTGTCTGTTTTTACCATTTTAGCCCTAAAACTTCAAACCTTCATAACTTTTCAACCGTAATCCGGAATTAAGTAATTATTGCGCCAACGTGATCGTAGTAACTAATACTACATGTTAGTATTACTTTTTCTGATTTTACTATTTTAGCCTTGTATCTTCAAACCTTCATAACTTTTTACTCGTAACTCGAAATTAAGTGATTCTTCTGCCAAAACGATCGTAGGAGCATAACCTATGCATTCATGGCATTATCGTATTTTTTTCCATGATTGCATGACTGTGTAGTGATTTTGTATGCAATTGCTTGTGCCGGTACTGTCACGCATAAAGACGACTGAACGCAAGGATTAGCGTACGAGGACCTCCAAGAGCAGGAGTTCGAAGTGGTTGAGCAATAGCACGCGCAGGATGAAGGCAAGTGTCCTTGATGCATTTTGTACCTGTTGTGAATGTTACTTTAGGATTGCATGCTTGTGTCAATTGATTGGGAACCTATTGTTAGGGTTTACTAGTATTGTTTTATCTTGTCCTTGTCGCCTTGAACAAGAATTTTATCGGTCAATGGGTAGGCATGCTTAGTTGCTTACTGGGTTGTTGGGTTCCATTTAATTTTGACTAACGAACAATATCATGTGGGAAAAGATTGGTAATTTTTTTTAGCAACATGGACTTAGGGATCTATACAGGCCGGATGGAATGGATGTAGTGCCGCGGGCGCATGGTTGGTGGTGGTAGGATTATTGTAGATCCTAGGAACCGGTTCTTGGAGCCATAACCCAGGAAAATAGTGCCATCACAAGGCCGATATGGGTAAGGCTTGGCCTAGTAATTAGGTGTTCTCCTAGTATCAGTGCAGCATTTTGGTGGAGCGGGGAATGGAAGTCAAGAGAGGACTATCCTTGTATCCGAATGGCTCAAGAGGGGGCTCCTAGGGTGATGAGCTACTTGTTGATGGGCTATCACTTAGGGACGGGAGTGGAACCTTAGTGGCTAGCATGTACTGGGAGACCCTTTGGAAAAGCCTCGTAGTGAAACCCTGCCACACACCCAAGGAAGTGTGTAATGTGGGTCGCGTCCACGGGCACAAGGGGAATCATGACTTATGGGTAAAGTGGTACAACCTCTACAGAGTGTAAAACTGTCATGATAGCCGTGCTCACGGTCACGAGCGGTCTGGAGTCCTCACAAGATTAGTTGGTTATGGGATGGAATGGGTGGTATTGGTGGTTTGGATTGGACTTGGCTTGGATAGGACCCCGTGGTTGATGGTTGGGATGACCCCACATAGTAAATAGGATGCTTAGATTAATTAAAAGCTCATGCAATGAACCCCTATAAGCCTTCCTTGCCTATAGCCCCATGTCATCTTTTCCCTCACTTGCTGAGTACGACACGTACTCACCTTTGCTATACCATGTCGCTGCTCAGCCACAGGAGAAGGTTGGGACTACCATGAAGAAGATGGCGGCGAGTACTAGGCGATGGTCCACCAGTCGGTGCCTGTGGAGTCTTGTTACGTCTACGCTAGTTTATTTCTACTGTTTTGATGTACTTTTCTTTTAGACGTACGGGTCCTTTTGTAATAAAGATACGATGTAATAATTAAAGGATATGGATACTTATTCTGTTTACCATTAATGATGTACCATATGTGTGTGAAACTTGATCCTGGGCACACATACGGCTGCACCAGTTTTGCTTCTTAAAATGGTGTGACAGAAGTGGTATCAGAGCCATATCGACTGTAGGACGTTAGCCTAGTTAGCAATGGATGAATTAGGGACATTATTTTGTTTTACACCTATACAAACTATTTTAACAAAGAAAATTATTATTTCTTATTGGTTTTCTTATTTTACCTTTCCAATTTTCTTTTCACCATTTCGTACTCATCCCTTGTATTTCAAAAATGTAGATGGCCCGCACCAAGTTAACCGCTCGTAAGGCTACATCTGGAGTTCACTATGGACGCCTTGCCCCTCAGCATATTCGAAACGAAGCAAGTGAGGAGGTAACTCAACCAGAACATGAGAAGACCCCGCTGACTCATGAGGAGCTTCCAGAGGCACCACAGGAAGACCCTATGGAGGAAGAAGAAGAGGAGGAGCCTGAGGAACAGGAGCAACCAGAAGATCCTGAGGAGCCCCAAGAGGAACAAGACCCTGAAGCACCGGAAAACCCCGAAGACCCTGAAGGCAGTAATGATGACTCAGAGAATGAAGACAAGAACCCCGTCATCCGCCAGGCCGAGAAGTACCGCTCTTTTGGACAAGAAGGTGAAACTTTCTCCAAGACCCTGCGGAAGCTACTTGAGAGGATCGGCATCAACAACATGCCACAGTACTTCTTCAAGAAGGTGGATTGCCCATTCCGTGAGGAGTGGACAGCAGAGGTCAACATCTATGATGACGACCGCATCATATCTACTCACCGTGGCTGCACCCCTAGGGCTACACGTGCAGCCGCGGTGGATGACGCTGCTTGGAAGACTCTCACTAGACTCTGCTACACTCATCGCCATGGGATAGCGAAGACAAACTTTGCCCACATTCCCCGTCGGAAGCCAGGCACAGGGAAGTACAATGCTGCTCCTACAGAATGGTATGTGAGAACTAGGGAGATGGATGAGACCCAGAGAGTTGCCGTGGACTTAAGCCACACTATGGAAGCCTTACAGAAGGAAAACCACACTCTTCTGAAGCTATTGTGTGATGTAGAGGCTTATCTGAGGTGTGATCATCGGGTTAAGATAGGAGAGGAGAGTGATCTCCACTCCTCTGGCATCCGTACCTAGAGTGCCACGTCACCACAGCGTGCAAGCTCTCTGCCTTCTGTCTCCGACGAAGCCGACTCCCATGCCTAGGAGGCTAGCTTGTCCCTATGAATAAAGTTGTAATAATCAAACACTTAGATCGATTTGCTTTCATGGTGTGATGTAATGAACTCTTTTGCTCGGATTGTGTGTGCTCGATGTGAGTTGTGGGATGCTTTGGCACCTTGTCGACAACCTCATCTTTTGTTTAGTTTAATTAATAAACTAACATGTTGCATATCATCCCTTGATGCATGTAGTTGGGGGTTTTCTTCTATCTCTTCATTTCATCTTACACCGCTTCCACCCCCTTTCTCTCTCAGATGGTTCGCACTAGGGGAAATGCCGATCTCAACGAGCAGAATAATGAGGACAACAACAATGCCCCGAACTTTCAACAACTCCTCGCCATGCAGACTCAGCTCATGCAGACAGTGATCCAAACTTCGGGCGCCATACAGCAGAATCACAACTCCCCACCACCTCCACCTCCACCCCATAATAGGTTAGGAGAGTTCCTAAGGACTAGGCCACCTACCTTCTCCCAGTCCAAGGATTCTATGGAGGCTGATGATTGGCTCAAGGCAGTACAGAAGAAGCTGATGATCGCCCAGTGTAATGATCGAGAGAAGGTCCTCTTTGCAGCTCATCAATTGTTCGGTGTAGCCGCAGACTTGTGGGAAGCCTATTGCAATGCTCATGCTGATGTGGAGTCCATTACCTGGAATGAGTTCAAGGCCAGCTTTCATACTCACTATGTCCCTACGGGCCTCAAGATGCTGAAGAGGCAAGAGTTCCAAGACTTGAGGTAGGGAAGCATGTCAGTGAGTGAGTACCTGAATAGATTCATTCAGCTATCTAGGTATGCTCCTGATGATTTGAGCACCGATGAGAAGAAGCAGTACATGTTCATCAGGGGACTGCTGAATGATATCCAGTTCCAGCTGCGGAACAATGACTATGTGAACTTCCAGAAGCTAGTAGACAAGGCCATTGTTGTGGAGAACAAGCGTAATGAGATCGAAAGGGATGGCAAGAGGAAGATGTCATTTCATGGGCAGTCATCTAGCAGTAGCAATCGCCCTCGCATGATGGCACCACCATGTCCGTACTACCGGGCTCCCAACACCATTAGGCCACCCATGCCAGCCCCACGGCCCAACTTCCAAATGCTACGCCCCATCAACCAGGCGCCTCGCCCCAACTAGCAACAAGCACCTCGCCCCACCTATCAACAGGCACCCCGCCCCGCCGCCCCAACAGCTCCACACAACCAGAATTGTAATACCTCTAAAACCACTAGTGGTGTGAAACGATGTTGTTGTCATTGTGGACAGGAAGGTCACTTTATGGGACAGTGTCCCGAGCGGAACAATGCACCAAGGCAAGTCCCAACCAACACAATGCAAGGCAATCGGGGACAGCAGAATTATGCTCGAGGTCGCGTCAACCATGCCACTATTGAGGAGACCGAACAAGCTGCAGATGTGGTGCTCGGTATGTTCTTAGCTAACTCTCAACCTGCAACCATTTTATTTGATTCAGAAGCATCACATTCAGTCATCACCTTAGCCTATGTTGCAAAGTATAATCTGTCGATTGCTATTATGAAGCATGCCATGCTAGTTAGTTCTCTAGGAGGAGAAATGAGGACCAATCGCCCAAAGGTTACCCTTAAAATAAGGGGGGTAGACTTCTCAGCTAATCTCATAGTACTAGACTCAAAGGTTATAGATATTATACTTGGGATGGACTGGGTACGCAAGTATAACGGGGTGATACAATGCGCCAAGCGGGCGGTACAGTTGACCAGTGTAGAAGGTACCAAGGTCGAGTTCATAGCAGCCAACTCCGCAGTCAAGGAGATTGTACTAAATCAAGCCATGGGCACCCCCATGGATGAGATCCGGGTGGTTTGCGAATTCCCCGATGTATTCCCAGAAGAACTTCTAGGTATGCCGCCTGACCATGACATAGAGTTTGTTATCGACCTAATACCTGGAACTGCACCTATATCTAAGAGGCCCTATAGGATGCCTGTTAATGAGTTAGTAGAGCTCAAAAAGCAATTACAAGAGATGCTAGAGAAAGGCTTCATTCGCCCTAGTTCCTCACCTTGGGGAGCTCCAGTACTCTTTGTTGAGAAGAAGGATAAGACACAAAGAATGTGTGTAGACTACCGTTCTCTTAATGAGGTGAATATTAAGAACAAATATCCCCTACCACGGATTGAGGAATTGTTTGATCAGATGAAGGGAGCTTGTTTCTTCTCCAAGATTGATCTACGATCTAGGTACCACCAATTGAAGATCAGACCATCAGACATACCTAAGACAGCTTTTCGGACAAGATATGGGTTATACGAGTATACAGTGATATCATTTGGACTGACGAATGCACCGGCCTACTTCATGTACCTTATGAACAAGGTGTTTATGGAGTATTTGGATAAGTTTGTTATGGTTTTCATCGATGGCATCTTGGTATTTTCAAAGAATGAGGAAGAGCATGAGGAACACCTAAGGCTAGTTCTAGAAAATCTACAAGAGAACAAGTTGTATGCTAAGCTGAGCAAGTGTGAATTCTGGTTGAAGGAGATAGCATTTCTCGGGCACGTCATCTCCACGGGAGGAGTGTTAGTCGACCCAGGCAAAGTGAAGGATGTTCTAGATTGGAAGCCACCCCAGACAGTACGGGAGATTAGAAGTTTCCTTGGATTAGCTGGGTACTATCGACGTTTCATAAAGGATTTCTCCAGAATAGCCAAACCGATGACAATGTTGTTGGGGACGGACAAGAGTTTTGAGTGGACTCCGAGCTGTCAAGCCAGCTTTGAAGAATTGAAGCGAAAACTAACGTCAGCTTCTGTCCTGGTCTTACCGGATATCAAAAGAAGTTTTGATATATACTGTGACGCCTCAAAGCAAGGACTTGGATGTGTACTCATGCAAGAGGGACATGTCGTAGCATATTCCTCTAAGGAATTACGGACACATGAAGAGAAGTACCCAACACATGATTTAGAATTAGCGGCAGTGGTACATGCTCTGAAGATTTGGAGGCATCATATCCTTGATCATCGCTATGAGATCTATACGGATCACAAGAACCTCAAGTACATATTTACTCAAATCGAGTTGAACCTAAGACAATGACGTTGGTTAGAGTTGATCAAAGACTATGATGTGGGTATCAACTACCACCCAGGAAAGGCATATGTCATGGCCGATGCCCTGAGTAGAAAGACCTATTGCCGCCAGCTAGTTGTGGAGGAGTTATCACCAGAGCTATGCAAGGAGTTTGAGCAACTGAATCTTGGGTTTGTGAATGAGCTAGAGACCGTTGCAATGGAAGTGGAACCCACTCTCGAGGAGGAAATCCGCAAGGGACAGTTAGATGATGAGAAGCTAAGTGAGATCAGAAAGCTCATTAAAGAAGGAAAGGCTACCGACTTCACAGAGGATGAGAAGCGCACCATATGGATCGGTAAAAGGATATGTGTGCCAGACAAGAAGCCCATTCGTGACATGATCCTACGGGAAGCACACGAATCAGCATACTCCATTCATCCAAGGAGTACTAAGATGTATCAAGACTTGAAGACTCGTTATTGGTGGTATGGCATGAAGCACGATGTCGCAGAGTATGTTGCTGTATGTGACACATGTCAGCGTGTCAAGGCAGAACACCAAAGACCCGCCAGATTGCTTCAACCCCTGAAGATTCTTGAGTGGAAGTGGGAACAAGTCGGTATGGACTTCATAGTTGGTTTACCCTATACGCAGTCGGAATATGATTCTATATGGGTTATAGTTGATCGCTTAACCAAGGTGGCACACTTCCTTCCTGTCAAGACAACCTACAGTGGTGCAAAGTTGGCAGAACTATACATGTCACGGATAGTATGCTTACATGGAGTCCCTAAGAAGATAGTATCCGACAGAGGCTCTTAGTTCACATCAAGGTTTTGGGAGAAGCTACATGAGTCCCTGGGCACCAAGTTGAATTTCAGCTCTGCTTATCACCCTTAGACTGATGGACAAACCGAGAGGATGAACCAAATACTGGAAGACATGTTGAGAGCTTGAGCTTTGGAATATGGCAAGAGTTGGGACAAGAGTCTGCCGTACATGGACTTCTCCTACAACAATAGTTATCAAGCAACTCTCGAGATGGCTCCTTTCGAGTTTCTCTACGGAAGAAAGTGTAGAACACCTCTATTCTGGAGTGAGACAGGAGAGAATTTAATCTTTGGACCAGAGGTACTACGAGAAGCAAAAAGGCAGGTCAAGATTGTGCGTGAGAGCCTGAAGGTCGTGTAGTCAAGGTAGAAAAGCTATGCCGATCATAGGCGAAGGGATCTATTCTTCGAGATTGGGGATTTTGTGTATCTCAAGGTATCACCCATGAGGGGTGTTAGATGCTTCAAGGTCAAAGGGAAGCTAGCACCACGGTACATCGGCCTTTTCAAGATCATCGATAGAAGAGGAGAAGTTGCCTACCAGTTGGAATTGCCACCGCATCTCACGGACATGCATGACGTGTTTCATGTGTCCCAACTGAAGAAGTGCTTAAGAGTGCCTAAAGAGCAACTGCTTGTAGATGATGTAGACCTTCGAGAAGACCTCACATATGCAGAACAATCAGTCAGGATCCTAGAAGTTGTTGAGAGAGTTACGAGAAACAACGTGATTCAAATGTGGAAGGTATTATGGCACCACCACACGGAAGAGGAGGCCACATGGGAGAGTGAAGAAGAATTGAAAGCCGAGTTTCCCCATCTCTTCACAGATCTTTCCGAATCTCGAGGGCAAGATTCACCTTAAGGGGGTTAGGTTTGTAACACCCTACTTTTTTGCAATTTCAAAAAAATGCCAATTATTAGCATTCAGTAATTAATAAAATAGCCTGGTCAAATTAATTTCTAAAATAATTATAATTAACTTATTGCATTTTTGCATATCATGTCATTGCCTTGTAGATTTTTAAATGCATTGAGCATTTAGTTAATTACTAAATAAAGTACCAGGAATTTTAGAATAGAAATAGGAGGGAAAAGAAATAGAAAAGGAACCAAAAAAGGAGGAACACCAGAATGGGCCGAAGCTCTCCTTCTGGCCCATCCCGAAACCCCCTCTCCTTTCTCCCCTCTTTCCCTCGCTCTTTTCCTCTCGGCCCGCCAGCCTATGGGGCAGCGGCCCAGCCAGTCCCCACGCCGCGCTGAAGGCGCCACACCCCTGAAAACCGCCTTCCTCCCCCCCCTCTCTCTCACCGACAGGCGGGCCTACGCTATCATCTCTTTCCTCCCGCCAATCCCGCCCTCCTTCCTTTCTCTCCCGCCCCGTTCAAATCCCGCCCCTCGCGCGCTCGCCCCGCGTCCCCCGACCGCTCGGGCGTGATCACTGTGATTCCCCGTGCCGCTTTCCACGCTTTCCCCCAACTTCCCCGAGCCGCCGTCATTGAAAATTGGAAAGCGAGCGCCTCCGCTGGCCTCTGCTCCCTCGATGCCCCGCGCAGCCCTAGCCTCCCCCTAACTATAAATTCGACCCCGAGGACCCCCATCACCTCATTCGGCCGCGCATGAGCTTTCGCCCCCCCCTCCCCCACTCCTCTCTGCTTCGCTCCAGCGCTGCCGCATGTCGCCTTCTCCCCATCGCCGGTAAGAGCTCCGCCGCCGCCCCGATTCCTCCCCTCCAACGCATCTCGGTCTGATTTGACCCATCGCCGTGCATCGCAGGTGCTCAAGGACCATCGCAAGCTGATCCCGGCCCCCTCCCGTCGACGTAGGCGCCTTCTGTGACATCGCGGACGATCTCTGACCTGCCATTACCATCACGAGCCCCTCCTCGACCCTCCCCCCCCCCCCCCCCCCCCCCGCACGACACGCTAGGTGAGTTCGCCGTCACTTCCTCTCTCTCCCGAGCCCCTTGGCCCCCTGTCCCGGCCACCGGAGCGTCGTCCCGGCCAACTCCGGCGAGCTCTGCCACTGCGCCGCCGTGTTCCGTGGCCGCCGGCGACCATCACCCCCAGCTTCTGTTCCTGGCCATTGGATCTTGATCCAGCGAGCAAGATTACATACCCCTCCGGGGTATGTAATCGGTCCACCGTGGACTAGTGGACCACGGGTCCACAGGAACCGTAGACCTGGTCCACCCCTTTTAGATTTAAATTTCATTCCTGGATATTGTTAGGACTTTTGCATTTAGGCCCCTGTGTTTAATTTAAATTATATTTATGCCCCTGTTTTTGTGCAGAAGCTTTAGAAAATTGTATTTAAACCCTTGAACTTCATAAAAATTATTTTAGCACTACATTTTTATAGAAACACCCCTGTATTTTACTAGAATTATTATTTTGGCCTTGTATTTTTACAAAACCCCCTGGACTTATTTTTAATTCTATTTAGGTCCTGTATTTTTACACTTTAGTCCCTAAACTTGTTATAAATTACATTTTAGTCCCTAGAATTTATGATAGGTTATTTTCACCCTGTTATTTTACAAATTAGTCCCTATTTTAGAAATTACTTTTAGGTCCCTACATTTGTCTGTTTGTACCATTTTAGCTCTAAAACTTGAAACCTTCATAACTTTTCAACCGTAACCCGGAATTAAGTAATTCTTGCGCCAATGTGATCGTAGTAACTAATACTACCTGTTAGAACTACTTTTTCTGATTTTACTATTTTAACCTTGTATCTTCAAACCTTCATAACTTTTTACTCGTAACTTTGAATTAAGTGATTCTTCTGCAAAAACGATGGTAGGAGCATAACCTATGCATTCATGGCATTATCATATTGTTTTCCATGATTGCATGGCTGTGTAGTGATTTTGTATGCAATTGCTTGTGCTAGTACTATCACGCGTAAAGACGACTGCACGCAAGGATCAGCGTATGAGGACCTCCAAGAGCAGGAGTTCGAAGTGGTCGAGCAACAGCACGCGCAGGACGAAGCCAAGTGTCCTTGATGCATTTTGTACCTATTGTGAATGTTACGTTTGGATTGCATGCTTGTGTTAATTGATTGGGAACCTATTGTTAGGGTTTACTAGTATTGTTTTATCTTTTCCTTGTCGCCTTGAACTAGAATTTTATCGGTCAATTGGTAGGCCTGCTTAGTTGCTTACTGGGTTGTTGGGTTCCATTTAATTTTGACTAATGAACAATATCACGTGGGAAAAGATTGGTAATTTTTTTTAGAAACATGGACTTAGGGATCTATGCAAGCCGGATGGAATGGATGTAGTGATGTGGGCGCATGGTTGGTGGTGGTAGGGTTGTTGTAGATTCTAGGAACCGGTTCTTGGAGTGATAACCAAGGAAAACAGTGCCATCTCAAAACCGATATGGGTAAGGCTTGGCCTAGTAGTTAGGTGTTCTCCCAGTGTCAGTGCGGCATTTTGGTGGAGCGGGGAATGAAAGTGAAGAGAGGAGTGTCCTTGTATCCGAATGGCTCAAGAGGGGGCTCCTGGGGTGATGAGCTGCTTGTTGATGGGCTATCACTTAGGGATGGGAGTGGAACCTTAGTGGCTAGCATGTACTGGGAGACCCTTTGGAAAAGACTCGTAGTGAAACCCTGCCACACACCCAAGGAAGTGTGTAATGTGGGTCACGTCCACGGGCACAAGGGGAATCACGACTTGTGGGTAAAGTGGTACAACCTCTACAGAATGTAAAACTGTCATGATAGCCGTGCTCACAGTCATGAGTGGCCTAGAGTTCTCACAAGATTAGTTGGTTATGGGATGGAATGGGCGGTATTGGTGGCTTGAATTGGACTTGGCTTGGATAGGACCCCGTGGTTGATGGTTAGGATGACCCTACATAGTAAATAGGATGCTTAGATTAATTAAAAGCTCTTGCAATAAACCCCTATATGCCTTCCTTGACTATAGCCCCATGTCATCTTTTCCCCCACTTGCTGAGTACGACATGTACTCACCCTTGCTATACCATATCGCTACTAAGCCACAGGAGAAGGTTGGGACTACCATGAAGATGATGGCGGCGAGTACTAGGCGATGGTCCACCAATCGGTGCCTATGGAGTCTTGGGACGTCTACGCTAGTTTATTTCTGCTGTTTTGATGTACTTTTCTTTTAGACCTATGGGTCCTTTTGTAATAAAGATACAATGTAATAATTAAAGGATATGGATAGTTATTCTGTTTACCATGAATGATGTACCGTATGTGTGTGAAACTTGATCCTGGGCATACATACGGCTGCACCCGTTTTGCTTCTTAAAATGGGTGTGACACTATAGGTTGATAAAGGGGAGTAACCGCCAAGAATATCCCTGCCCACCGCCTTCAAGGATCAACGAGGAGCCTCCACGTGCAAGCCCAGGAGGAAAGGCCACATGCTTGGGTCGACCGACCTAGGGGGGTCGGCCGACCTATGGCTGGGCCCTCCTAGGTTGTGCGTCCTCAGGGTGGCTGCCAGGTGGGTCCTCATCCCAGATGTCAGGGTAGTTTTGTGTGTTTGTTCGGTGTGGTACTGAAAATAGGCCCTTTAATCCATGGGATGTCCAGTTGGCGCTCTCTCATTGGTCGAAAGTGTGTTTCTTTGCCTTTTGGGTGTGTTTCCTTCATATTTCCTACTGCATGCAAATAATTCCCAAGTACGAGTGGAACTACATTATTGTAAAAAAATATACGTGTATGAAATGCCAAGTTCTCCTTTATTTGAGCATAGTTGACGGATAAAAATGGTACCTAACAGCCGTCAACACTGCCCACAACATAAATGCGCAGCTAGGATCTCGGCACGCCTCTCTGATTCGCTCCACGCCCCCCACGTCTCCACAATCTTCATGACGCCCAACGGCTCCATGACCTCATGGGACCACCAAACTTATTTACTGGGGCAAGAAAGATGCACCCGCGTTCGCCACGTCACAATAGATGGAACAACTCTACAATTCACTCGGCCCACTACTGTGCACACGTGAGGTAAACATGTCGACTTCTCCATAGGTAGCAGTGAATCGGTTCAAAACCATTCAAATTACCAAGCCGAGCTTTAAATTTCAAAATATAAGAGAAAATGGATCTAAGAGTCCCTGTCATAAACCTCGCTGATGAGGCCGTAGGGACGAGTTGACCTAGAACGGTCTCGGCTAACCACGCTTTGCGGCAACGACTCAATCGACCCTATAGGGTTCGATCAACGTCGACCCAGGAGAAGACGTGGCGAGCCACAACTCAATCGACCTAGGCGAGGGTCGATCAGCACAGGTAAGGTGGGATAAGAGGCCAATAGCACCATAGTTCTAAGACTGGCCCCGTGAACGGTCTCGACGGCCCAATAGCGCCATGTTTCTAAGGCTGGCCCCGCAAACGGGTTCGATAGCTGCCTAGCGTGTGGCATCGAGCGAGGGGCACACTTAGCGTCTAGCACCCTGACCCGCGATGGTCGAGGGCATCGCAAAAGTTGTGTTTGAGTCTTGTTCGGACTCGTCCGTTGGTATCTCCCCGAAGAGAGGAAACTAGCCATCGCGACCTACCAAACGGTCATGGCAACCAATTGAGTCAGAAAAATAGATTTATGAAGTCGACCACCAGCTGGTTTGTTGGGACCCTGTTGATGGGGGACTGGGGGCTTCACTCGAACGAACGCGACATCAGCTCAATGGGCACCACATTTCAGCCCTCGAGGCAAAAGTGTGGCCCGGCTCTATCCTCCGTCTCACGAATGAGATGCGGAAGGAGGAAACTACAAAGTTGAAACGGTCGCTCAACTACTCTGACTGCATCGAGCAGAGACTCGAGGGCCGGCATCGCCAACAGAAATCCAACAACGGGGTTGCACAATACATCTTTGTTAACCGAAGTCACTAGGGATCAATCCATACAAAAGTTTCTTATAGACAAGTATTCACGACTCGTGATTACAAGAAAGAGAAAAAAAAGTCAGCCCAGGTGGCTCGTTACGAAGAGGGCCTGTACCCACACCTCGATTGGTACATACAAGGTGAAGCACCTGTAATGCTTTGTCGTCACTGGAAAGATGCCCTCATTTGAGGCTGCGGTATCCTTCTGACCAGCAAAGCAGACAGATTGCCCGCACCTTGGGGATGTGGGTGCTATTGGCCCTAGGGACCGATGTCCCCTACAGGAACTAGAGGCACGATGCGGCACCTCCTCTTGTCCCCGCACCTACTAGTGCCATCTAAGACGCATGGTGGGGGCAGCTAGGAAACCATCATATCCTTCCATAAGAGGGCTCCTTACTTCTCACCCAATCTAGGCAAATGGCGGGGATTGGGAAAACCGTGCTCGTCCTCCCACCGCCATGGCCTCTGACCGTAACGGCTCCATCTTCGCGGGACGGTGGGCTCCTCAACGCCCCACCATCCTGGGTAAAGATGAAAAGTGTCGGACTACACAACGGTAGGGCACCATCCTCATCTTCGACCTCGTCCTCGTCACTTGGCGAGAAGCCACGCCAAGTGGCCATGTCGACGATGGGGTCCATGCCAAGAGCGAACCAAGCCACACTAGCCTAACAACAAGTCTTTGTGTTGCCGGGTCTAAGGAGGAAAGGCCTTGATGCCGAGTTGGATGAAAGAGCACCACCTTGCAGCGGCCTTAAATAGCCAAGCTGCCACAAATAGTAGCCTTGGATCCCCCCTTCCGCATAGTGCGATGGCAGCATGCCTGATGAAAAGATGCCCCTGCGCCTCGCATGCCAGGCAAAGACAAATCCTACCGATCTGGCAGTCAGCGGCTCCCCTTTTGAGAAAAAAAGAGACATGCCTCATCACAAGGCCACGCCGGACAAAACTTCTCCAACCGTGCCACATCTCAAGCACGGCGCCTGATGCTGCCTGACTCACCCACGTGCGACGGGGCCGAAGGGACTCAGACGCGAGAATCTTCCCGTTATCATCTCAGACGAATAAAGCCAAAACCCAAGTGTTGACTTTTGCTAAGCCATATTAATAAATCATTCCCGGCACGGGGCCAGAAATGGTTCACTAATATGTCCCAGAGTCAAGTAGGTAAAATCCGCAAGCGCACGGAGAATACCGCTGTAGCATTTCACCCGGAAGTATTCAGGGTATCGTATTTGTTTATCCCAAAGGAAGGTTATGATCAAGAAGCGTTACTAACATATAAGATCATGTTAACAATTAGCAAGGATATCTAACCAAGACAGGCGGGTACATGATAATAACCGGGTAGTGTGACACACACAGAAGATTCCTACTAAATAAATAAAGTCTAGTGGAGGAAAGACTAGGCTAAGCTACTCCTACTATACATTCCTATACAGTTGCATAGCCTAAGTAGAATACATACAGACCCACACTCAGGTTCAGCAGTCAATAGTATAGCACTTCAGGCACGGACTTACCCCTGCATCCACAGGCGACTTCCGCCAAGAGCCTACGCACTAGCCTAGCGAGGAGGATTTCAAAGGACGGACAGGGCTGTCACCACCTGCCACCTACCTCAACGAACCAGTAGACTAACGAATAATTGATGCAAATCAGTCACCCAAGTACCATACTTGCATGACCAAAGAGCACTCTGCCCCTCCGCGATTACTATTAACGAGGCAGAGCTACCGTACGAACACGATCACCAAACCCATGCTATACATTATCAGCTAAAACTAAGCATAGAGACTATAACATATAAACTAGACTATAGTGACGGTATATAACTAGCATGACAATAGTAGTATAATAAATATAAACTACTATCACACAAGTAGACTATACTATCACATATATGGATCACAATATCAAACAAGAAACTCATGACCCAAGCACAACTATATAGAAAAAATATATATATTGATAAGAGCAAAGTCTTACAAAAGGGAAAAGATACAAGAGCCATACCAATTCCAAGTGAAGACTTGGGACTAGAGAGCTCTAGACTCAGCCTAACTCCACTAAAACTCCAAGAACTACTACTAGCAAGAGAGAAATGCTTCTTGTGGTGTGTGTTGAGTGTGAAGGCACACCCTCCTATTTATAGCCTCAATAGGTCGGCAAGGGAGAGTAACCACCACGGAAGGCACCTCAAACCGCCATCAGGAGTCGCTGAGGAGCCAACACGTGGAAGCACAGGCGGAGAGGGCGCCAGACCAGGTCGCCCGACCTGACCAGGTCGGCCGACCTAGGGGTGGCCCCTCCTGGCCTATGCTTTCTCCAGGTGGCTGTCCTGTGGGCCCTGACGTCGGTTTGCGCGGTATTACAGGGAGTTACGTCGGTTAAGTGCTGAAAATGGGCCCTTCAATCCGTGTGACGTCCATGTGGCACTCTCTGATTGGTCGAAAGTGTGTTTTCTTGCCTTTTGAGGTGTTTCCTTCACATTTCCTCCTGCATGCACAAAGTTCTCCAAGTACAAGTGGAACTATATTATTGTGATAAAGCATGCGTGTATGAAATGCCAAATTCTCCTTTATTTGAGTATAGTTGACGGTTGAAAATGGTACTTAACAGCCGTCAACAAACTCCCCCAAGCTTACCCTTTGCTCGTCCCGAAGCAAAGATAAACTTAAGTTGTTGATCAGGAATTGCTACAATGTCCTACTCCTCAATAATACTATGTGCACAACAAAGTACTCTTCCTAGAATTAAATATGTTGGCACATAACTTACCCATTTACCTCGATCCATGGGGCTTTTACACCTCATTGTCTTGGGCGGTTGAGAGATAGAACAATTGCAGGGCACCAATCACTTGCTCTAGATTCCGCTATGTTATTCCGGAGGTTTTCAAAAGATTTTGAAAATAAAAACCAAGTTCCTCAAATGATTCTCTCGGATCACTCAATATGTGTATGATTCCTCACCAAGGCAAAGTGTTGCCTATAATCACCTACTTCTAAATAAGGCTTTATGTGGAGCTCAAGGTAGGGATATATGAGGCACTCATGTTCACATAATATTGCTATGTCAAAAGACCGGATCCAAGAAAAACATCAATTCAAACAATCTTGATCAAGATGTGCAAGTGTGCGGGAGAACGGAGGAATGGTGGATGGGAAGAAATAACTCCTTTTTGAATTTTCCTTCTCTCTTTTGGAGTTTCTAAGCTATGGCTATCTTTTGCTTGCTCTCTTTTTTGAGCATTTTTTTTCTTTTCTTTTTGCGTAGCCATAGTCTTAGTTTGCAATGAATACTTTGAGAGAGGAATTTTGCAATGGATATATGGAGTGTTTCTTTGGATGGATGGATGGATAGTGGCTTTCTTCCGGTGTAGAAGAATAGCTCACGGGGGATATGGTGGATATGGTGGATGCTATCTTCTTGATTTAGAAGGATAGCTCATGGCGGTGGATGTGTGTATATGATCTTGATCAAGAAAGCATGAAAAGAGTTCTACTAGGGTCACAATAATTTTGACTAAGCTCAATGTGAAACAAGCAGCATATGTGTAAAGGTTTTCAAATGTAAACAATACATATGGCTGTGGTGGGAATTTCATCATTGAGGAACTTATCAATTTGTCATTTTGAAAAATAAAACTCCGGAATTCAAGCTTTACGTTGAGCAAGATCATAGCAGCCCTATCTATCATATCATACCTCTCAACAACTTAGAACTAGAGAATGCATATGCTACCCACAAGATTCAAGTTCAAGGCAAGATTTACCAACAAACCTAACTCTTGAGAGAGTACTAAGTTGTAAACTAGCATTAGAGAGGAATAAAGGACAGAGCAACTATTCATCATCTCAACATAGGAAAATTATACACATTCATACCGCGCATGAAAAAGGGAAATATTTTTGTTCTTTTTATATTTTGCAAATTTTTATGGATTTTCAGATTTAGCAAATGCAAGAAAAAAAAGGGAAGGGGAAAGATACAAGTTACCGTGAGAAGGGGGGTCCTCCCCCAAGCTTGTTCTTGCTCATATCTGCTGGTTCGGGTCGTAGCCTTGGGAGCGGAAGAAGGCATCCCAATTGCTCTGATTCTGAGCCATCATCGCGTTCAGCTGGCGGAATTGGTTGTCGCTGAAATTCTGCCATTGCTGGGTGTCGGCGACATGTTGCGTGAGAGTTTGTTGCATGCTCTCGGTGCGCAAATCAATGTCGTTCACCCTCCTTGTCAACTCGGCCATCCCATAGTTGAGTTCACGGAACCCACGGGATGAGAATGACCGAGTGGCAAAGGATGGCGGTCCGCTTGAACTTGATGACGTCTGCATGGGGTAATCGTACTGAGATTCCCATGCTCCGGCCTGCCATGTTGATGCACCCGCCTCGTCCTGTGGCGGGGGCTGCTCCCATACCGGATCTCCGGTCGGAGTGTGAAACTCCGGTGTAGGCTCCATATGCCTACGGGAACGTGTCGGTCGCCCTGAAACACTATGCCTGCGAACTTCTCCCACTGGCTCAAGTGGGAGGGTTAGTGCCCGACAGTGATACAAACGAAGACCCGGGTTAGGTAACGGGAATTCATTTGTATACCCGGGAAAGTGATAGATCAAGGTATTATTTGGACCATGTTTCAAAGTATGTCCTTGCACAAAATAGTCCTCGCCTAGAAATTCTCTATCTACCGTCAAATATTCAACATGAACATTCTCAAGCAGACCACACTTCTGCGCAATGCGAGTAACTAAAGAGGTGCACTCAATTGGTCCTGTCAACTTTATATTGTCTAACCATTGATCAATCATGCATTCCGCGGGTGTTGACTTTTGCTAAGCCATATTAATAAATCATTCCCAGCACGGGGCCAGAAACGGTTCACTAATATGTCCCAGAGTCAAGTAGGTAAAATCCGCAAGCGCACGGAGAATACCGCTGTAGCATTTCACCCGGAAGTATTCAGGGTATCGTATTTGTTTATCCCAGAGGAAGGTTATGATCAAGAAGCATTACTAACATATAAGATCATGTTAACAATTAGCAAGGATATCTAACCAAGACAGGCGGGTACATGATAATAACCGGGTAGTGTGACACACACAGAAGATTCCTACTAAATAAATAAAGTCTAGTGGAGGAAAGACTAGGCTAAGCTACTCCTACTATACATTCCTATACAGTTGCATAGCCTAAGTAGAATACATACAGACCCACACTCAGGTTCAGCAGTCAATAGTATAGCACTTCAGGCACGGACTTACCCCTGCATCCACAGGCGACTTCCGCCAAGAGCCTACGCACTAGCCTAGCGGGGAGGATTTCAAAGGACGGACAGGGCTGTCACCACCTGCCGCCTACCTCAACGAACCAGTAGACTAACGAATAATTGATGCAAATCAGTCACCCAAGTACCATACTTGCATGACCAAAGAGCACTCTGCCCCTCCGCGATTACTATTAACGAGGCAGAGTTACCGTACGAATACGATCACCAAACCCATGCTATACTTTATCAGCTAAAACTAAGCATAGAGACTATAACATATAAACTAGACTATAGTGACGGTATATAACTAGCATGACAATAGTAGTATAATAAATATAAACTACTATCACACAAGTAGACTATACTATCACATATATGGATCACAAAATCAAACAAGAAACTCATGACCCAAGCACAACTATATAGAAAAGATATATATATTGATAAGAGTAAAGTCTTACAAAAGGGAAAAGATACAAGAGCCATACCAATTCCAAGTGAAGACTTGGGACTAGAGAGCTCTAGACTCAGCCTAACTCCACTAAAACTCCAAGAACTACTACTAGCAAGAGAGAAATGCTTCTTGTGGTGTGTGTTGAGTGTGAAGGCACACCCTCCTATTTATAGCCTCAATAGGTCGGCAAGGGAGCGTAACCGCCACGGAAGGCATCTCAAACCGTCATCAGGAGTCACGGAGGAGCCAACACGTGGAAGCCCAGGCGGAGAGGGCGCCCGGCTGGGTCGGCCGACCTGACCAGGTCGGCCGACCTGGGGGTGGCCCCTCCTGGCCTGTGCTTTCTCCAGGTGGCTGTCCTGTGGGCCCTGACGTTGGTTTGCGCGGTATTGCAGGGAGTTACGTCGGTTAAGTGCTGACAATGGGCCCTTCAATCCGTGTGACGTCCATGTGGCACTCTCTGATTGGTCGAAAGTGTGTTTTCTTGCCTTTTGAGGTGTTTCCTTCACATTTCCTCCTGCATGCACAAAGTTCTCCAAGTACAAGTGGAACTATATTATTGTGATAAAGCATGCGTGTATGAAATGCCAAATTCTCCTTTATTTGAGTATAGTTGACGGTTAAGAATGGTACTTAACAGCCGTCAACAAACTCCCCCAAGCTTACCCTTTGCTCGTCCCGAAGCAAAGATAAACTTAAGTTGTTGATCAGGAGTTGCTACAATGTCCTACTCCTCAATAATACTATGCGCACAACAAAGTACTCTTCCTAGAATTAAATATATTGGCGCATAACTTACCCATTTACCTCGATCCATGGGGCTTTTACACCTCATTGTCTTGGGCGGTTGAGAGATAGAACAATTGCAGGGCACCAATCACTTGCTCTAGATTCCGCTATGTTATTCCGGAGGTTTTCAAAAGATTTTGAAAATAAAAACCAAGTTCCTCAAATGATTCTCTCGGATCACTCAATATGTGTATGATTCCTCACCAAGGCAAAGTGTTGCCTATAATCACCTACTTCTAAATAAGGCTTTATGTGGAGCTCAAGGTAGGGATATATGAGGCACTCATGTTCACATAATATTGCTATGTCAAAAGACCGGATCCAAGAAAAACATCAATTCAAACAATCTTGATCAAGATGTGCAAGTGTGTGGGAGAACGGAGGAATGGTGGATGGGAAGAAATAACTCCTTTTTGAATTTTCCTTCTCTCTTTTGGAGTTTCTAGGCTATGGCTATCTTTTGCTTGCTCTCTTTTTTTTTTTTTTTTTTTTTTTTTTTTTTTTTGAGCATTTTTTTTTTCTTTTCTTTTTGCATAGCCATAGTCCTAGTTTGCAATGAATACTTTGAGAGAGGAATTTTGCAATGGATATATGGAGTGTTTCTTTGGATGGATGGATGGATAGTGGCTTTCTTCCGGTGTAGAAGAATAGCTCACGGTGGATATGGTGGATATGGTGGATGCTATCTTCTTGATTTAGAAGGATAGCTCATGGCGGTGGATGTGTGTATATGATCTTGATCAAGAAAGCATGAAAAGAGTTCTACTAGGGTCACAACAATTTTGACTAAGCTCAATGTGAAACAAGCAGCATATGTGTAAAGGTTTTCAAATGTAAACACTACATATGGCTGTGGTGGGAATTTCATCATTGAGGAACTTATCAATTTGTCATTTTGAAAAATAAAACTCCGGAATTCAAGCTTTACGTTGAGCAAGATCATAGCAGCCCTATCTATCATATCATACCTCTCAACAACTTAGAACTAGAGAATGCATATGCTACCCACAAGATTCAAGTTCAAGGCAAGATTTACCAACAAACCTAACTCTTGAGAGAGTACTAAGTTGTAAACTAGCATTAGAGAGGAATAAAGGACAGAACAACTATTCATCATCTCAACATAGGAAAATTATACACATTCATACCGCGCATGAAAAAGGGAAATATTTTTGTTCTTTTTATGTTTTGCAAATTTTTATGGTTTTCAGATTTAGCAAATGCAAGAAAAAAAGGAAGGGGAAAGATACAAGTTACCGTGAAAAGGGAGGTCCTCCCCCAAGCTTGTTCTTGCTCATATCTGCTGGTTCGGGTCGTAGCCTTGGGAGCGGAAGAAGGCATCCCAATTGTTCTGATTCTGAGCCATCATCGCGTTCAGCTGGCGGAATTGGTTGTCGCTGAAATTCTGCCATTGCTGGGTGTCGGTGACATGTTGCGTGAGAGTTTGTTGCATGCTCTCGGTGCGCAAATCAATGTCGTCCACCCTCCTTGTCAACTCGGACATCCCATAGTTGAGTTCACGGAACCCACGGGATGAGAATGACCGAGTGGCAAAGGATGGCGGTCCGCTTGAACTTGATGACGTCTGCATGGGGTAATCGTACTGAGATTCCCATGCTCCGGCCTGCCATGTTGATGCACCCGCCTCGTCCTGTGGCGGGGGCTGCTCCCATACCGGATCTCCGGTCGGAGTGTGAAACTCCGGTGTAGGCTCCATATGCCTACGGGAACGTGTCGGTCGCCCTGAAACACTATGCCTGCGAACTTCTCCCACTGGCTCAAGTGGGAGGGTTAGTGCCCGACAGTGATACAAACGAAGACCCGGGTTAGGTAACGGGAATTCATTTGTATACCCGGGAAAGTGATAGATCAAGGTATTATTTGGACCATGTTTCAAAGTATGTCCTTGCACAAAATAGTCCTCGCCTAGAAATTCTCTATCTACCGTCAAATATTCAACATGAACATTCTCAAGCAGACCACACTTCTGCGCAATGCGAGTAACTAAAGAGGTGCACTCAATTGGTCCTGTCAACTTTATATTGTCTAACCATTGATCAATCATGCATTCCGCGGGTGACACCCTAATTTTCTTAACCATGGCATAAATTATTTTCAATTCATCTTGCCGGACAACCCTAATGTCACCTCGAGGAAACAAGGTCATAGCCAACCACACATGCATAAATCTAAGTGTAGGATTATGGATGGCACTTGTTCTAGGCTTGGGACCCCACTCGTTTCCGGAAATCTTTTTCCAAAAACTTTCTTTATGGAACCCCTTTAGCGCTTTATCTAAGTCTAGCCTACATTTAGGATTTAGACCTAGCATAGCATGAAGATCACCCCATGTGACCAAGCGCTCTTGCCCAAACAAGCGAAAAGAAATGCCTTCATCATACTTTCTAAGGGTGCATAAAAACTGCATAGTAAGCAAACGAGAACCCGGCTCATCTACTTCTACGAAATTTAGCCAACCCATAGTGCGAAAAATAGAGGCAAATTCTTCTCTCATACCTATTTTCTCGAGGAAGTCCGGATCGAAGCGTCGGGTGTGGGCGAATGGCCGTTCTCTCATGAGCGCGATGGCTTGGCCCTCGCGGTCGTCCTTGATGTCGAGATGCTCCTCGGTGATGAGCAAGGCCGGCCTTTCCTCCGGAATTTCAGCTTCGGGGTCACCATGCCCCGGACTTGGTGTGAGCTCGACGGAGGATGCTTGACTCGTGCTTGCACGAGTGCTTTTTCTCCGCTTGATTCCGGTGACTTGCTTCATTCGGTTGAACATGGCTGCACACAAGAACAAACACAAGACAAGAACAAAAACAAGATCGAACAAGTGTTCGGGTGAGCGTTAGTGAAAACGACAAACCCGAGCTTCTCCGAAATTGGTTTTCTTCTCACAACAACTTGCAAATGCACTAAAACAGAGGGGAAATATTTTTTTTTGGGTTTTTGGGGCTGTAGTAAAGTTGAAGAACACGAAATTTTGGGAGAGCAACAAGTGAGCAAAGGAGGGGAGTGAAAGATGAGCTAGGAATGGCGAAGCTCCCCCTCCTGGGCGGTTTTTATAGCAAGGAAGCAAGATGGCCGTTAGAAAGAGACAGAGCAACGGCCATATAGCCGTTGGGAGAAAGGAGCACAGGAAAAGGTGGGGCCAGGGGGTCGGCCGACCCCACCAGGTCGGCCGACCTGGTAGGTGGGCCTCCTGGCAGCCCCCTTTTTCCTATGTGTTCCCCAACGGCTAGGGGATTTGTCCCCTGCTGCCTTTTTGCTCAAAAAGCTCGACAAAAAATCTTTTCAAAATGGAAAGCCCAAAAACCTATTTTCTAAATTTTCAAAAATGCAAATGAGTTTTGAAAAATTCCAAGGTGGCTGGAAAAATTCAAAAATGCAGAAATGCAGTGGTCGGGAAAAATCAAAATGTGGTGGAAAGCAAATATGTAATTAAAAGAGCAAATATGGATAACTACCGGTTTAACCTCCCAGCGAGGACTCACCTTTTAAAGTCCGACGAGCGGGACTTTTCTCCGGCGTTCAGCTCGATGAAGCGTTGTCCGGTCCCGGAGATGAAGACACGGATGATGCTTCTTGTTTCATTAGCCACACCTTCTTGGTCTTTGTTGTGGTCGGTGGCTTCTCGGGCTTCGGAGGCTGCGGTTTTGCAGGCTTCACAGCCTGTTTCTTTGCAGACCTCGGAGGTTGCTGCCTTGTGGACTTCGGAGGCTATTTGCTTAATGTGTGACCTTTGCCTCCTTGCCTTCATCAGTTGTTGCTGTGCAACCTTTTCCTTCTCAAGGAAGTTCTTCATGAATGTGATGAGGCTGTCCTTCTTTTTGAACGTGTTGCAAATCTCCAGGAATTGCTGGAGATGAGCACTAGCGTCCTCATTGGCTTTCCCACAGAATGGGCTAGCCTGCACCATGGTGATGAGACCGGTCTTGATCTCGAAGTTCGCATCTCCCACATTGCCAGCTGGTCCCGTAGGGATGTTGGCAGCGGAGGGAGCGGAGAACTCGCGGAGGGTCTTGTCGGCCATTTGCTCAGAGCTTGATGGTGCGGGAATGACAGGTTCGATTGGCCGAGTCTCCTTACGAGGAGGGGTGAGCCTAGCTCGTGTCCTTCTCAGGAGTGACTCAGGATCTTCAGTGAAGTTTGTCGGCAAGTCGAAACCAGTCATACACTACCCTGTTTTCATACAAAATGCAGAAAACAAAGCAAGGTTAACCTGCTTAGGAGATAGCCTTAATAATTGCAACACTACTATATACATTAGTAATTTTTCTTAGATCATACGCCTTCCCCGGCAACGGCGCCAGAAATGCTTGTTGACTTTTGCTAAGCCATATTAATAAATCATTCCCAGCACGGGGCCAGAAACGGTTCACTAATATGTCCCAGAGTCAAGTAGGTAAAATCCGCAAGCGCACGGAGAATACCGCTGTAGCATTTCACCCGGAAGTATTCAGGGTATCGTATTTGTTTATCCCAGAGGAAGGTTATGATCAAGAAGCATTACTAACATATAAGATCATGTTAACAATTAGCAAGGATATCTAACCAAGACAGGCGGGTACATGATAATAACCGGGTAGTGTGACACACACAGAAGATTCCTACTAAATAAATAAAGTCTAGTGGAGGAAAGACTAGGCTAAGCTACTCCTACTATACATTCCTATACAGTTGCATAGCCTAAGTAGAATACATACAGACCCACACTCAGGTTCAGCAGTCAATAGTATAGCACTTCAGGCACGGACTTACCCCTGCATCCACAGGCGACTTCCGCCAAGAGCCTACGCACTAGCCTAGCGGGGAGGATTTCAAAGGACGGACAGGGCTGTCACCACCTGCCGCCTACCTCAACGAACCAGTAGACTAACGAATAATTGATGCAAATCAGTCACCCAAGTACCATACTTGCATGACCAAAGAGCACTCTGCCCCTCCGCGATTACTATTAACGAGGCAGAGTTACCGTACGAATACGATCACCAAACCCATGCTATACTTTATCAGCTAAAACTAAGCATAGAGACTATAACATATAAACTAGACTATAGTGACGGTATATAACTAGCATGACAATAGTAGTATAATAAATATAAACTACTATCACACAAGTAGACTATACTATCACATATATGGATCACAAAATCAAACAAGAAACTCATGACCCAAGCACAACTATATAGAAAAGATATATATATTGATAAGAGTAAAGTCTTACAAAAGGGAAAAGATACAAGAGCCATACCAATTCCAAGTGAAGACTTGGGACTAGAGAGCTCTAGACTCAGCCTAACTCCACTAAAACTCCAAGAACTACTACTAGCAAGAGAGAAATGCTTCTTGTGGTGTGTGTTGAGTGTGAAGGCACACCCTCCTATTTATAGCCTCAATAGGTCGGCAAGGGAGCGTAACCGCCACGGAAGGCATCTCAAACCGTCATCAGGAGTCACGGAGGAGCCAACACGTGGAAGCCCAGGCGGAGAGGGCGCCCGGCTGGGTCGGCCGACCTGACCAGGTCGGCCGACCTGGGGGTGGCCCCTCCTGGCCTGTGCTTTCTCCAGGTGGCTGTCCTGTGGGCCCTGACGTTGGTTTGCGCGGTATTGCAGGGAGTTACGTCGGTTAAGTGCTGACAATGGGCCCTTCAATCCGTGTGACGTCCATGTGGCACTCTCTGATTGGTCGAAAGTGTGTTTTCTTGCCTTTTGAGGTGTTTCCTTCACATTTCCTCCTGCATGCACAAAGTTCTCCAAGTACAAGTGGAACTATATTATTGTGATAAAGCATGCGTGTATGAAATGCCAAATTCTCCTTTATTTGAGTATAGTTGACGGTTAAGAATGGTACTTAACAGCCGTCAACAGCGGGTGACACCCTAATTTTCTTAACCACGGCATAAAGTATTTTCAATTCATCTTGCCGGACAACCCTAATGTCACCTCGAGGAAACAAGGTCATAGCCAACCACACATGCATAAATCTAAGTGTAGGATTATGGATGGCACTTGTTCTAGGCTTGGGACCCTACTCGTTTCCGGAAATCTTTTTCCAAAAACTTTCTTTATGGAACCCCTTTAGCGCTTTATCTAAGTCTAGCCTACATTTAGGATTTAGACCTAGCATAGCATGAAGATCACCCCATGTGACCAAGCGCTCTTGCCCAAACAAGCGAAAAGAAATGCCTTCATCATACTTTCTAAGGGTGCATAAAAACTGCATAGTAAGCAAACGAGAACTCGGCTCATCTACTTCTACGAAATTTAGCCAACCCATAGTGCGAAAAATAGAGGCAAATTCTTCTCTCATACCTATTTTCTCGAGGAAGTCCGGATCGAAGCGTCGGGTGTGGGCGAATGGCCGTTCTCTCATGAGCGCGATGGCTTGGCCCTCGCGGTCGTCCTTGATGTCGAGATGCTCCTCGGTGATGAGCAAGGCCGGCCTTTCCTCTGGAATTTCAGCTTCGGGGTCACCATGCCCCGGACTTGGTGTGAGCTCGACGGAGGATGCTTGACTCGTGCTTGCACGAGTGCTTTTTTTCTCCGCTTGATTCCCGCGACTTGCTTCATTCGGTTGAACATGGCTGCACACAAGAACAAACACAAGACAAGAACAAAAACAAGATCGAACAAGTGTTCGGGTGAGCGTTAGTGAAAATGACAAACCCGAGCTTCTCCGAAACAACAACTTGCAAATGCACTAAAACAGAGGGGAAATATTTTTTTTGGGTTTTTAGGGCTGTAGTAAAGTTGAAGAACACGAAATTTTGGGAGAGCAACAAGTGAGCAAAGGAGGGGAGTGAAAGATGAGCTTGGAATGGTGAAGCTCCTCCTCCTGGGCGGTTTTTATAGCCAAGGAAGCAAGATGGCCGTTAGAAAGGGACAGAGCAACGGCCATATAGCCGTTGGGAGAAAGGAGCACAGGAAAAGGTGGGGCCAGGGGGTCGGCCGACCTCACCAGGTCGGCCGACCTGGCAGGTGGGCCTCCTGGCAGCCCCCTTTTTCCTATGTGTTCCCCAACGGCTAGGGGATTTGTCCCCTGCTGCCGTTTTGCTCAAAAAGCTCGACAAAAAATCTTTTCAAATGAAAAGCCCAAAAACCTATTTTCTAAATTTTCAAAAATGCAAATGAGTTTTGAAAAATTCCAAGGTGGCTGGAAAAATTCAAAAATGCAGAAATGCAGTGGTCGGAAAAAAATCAAAATGTGGTGGAAAGCAAATATGCAATTAAAAGAGCAAATATGGATAACTACCGGTTTAACCTCCCGTCGAGGACTCACCTTTTAAAGTCCGACGAGCGGGACTTTTCTCCGGCGTTCAGCTCGATGAAGCGTTGTCCGGTCCCGGAGATGAAGACACGGATGATGCTTCTTGTTTCACTCGCCACACCTTCTTGGTCTTTGTTGCGGTCGGTGGCTTCTCGGGCTTCGGAGGCTGCGGTTTTGCAGGCTTCACAGCCTGTTTCTTTGCAGACCTCGGAGGTTGCTGCCTTGTGGACTTCGGAGGCTGTTGCTTAATGTGTGACCTTTGCCCCCTTGCCTTCATCAGTTGTTGCTGTGCAACCTTTTCCTTCTCAAGGAAGTTCTTCATGAATGTGATGAGGCTGTCCTTCTTTGGCGGAGTGACCTCCACTTCCTTGATGTTGCTTGGGTTCGGCCCGTACTTGATACGGATCATGTTGCACTGTTCTTTCCGTGGCCGAAAGTCAAACTTCTCCTCCTTGCCATTGATGTGGAAGCGGATTTCTCCGGCTCCTACATCGATGCGAGCATCCGCAGTGCTGAGAAATGGGCGTCCCAGGATGAGCGGTGTGCTCTTCCCGACGTCCATGTCAAGCACTACGAAGTCGACGGGGATGAAGCAATCCCGGATTTTCACCGGAATATCTTCGGCGATCCCCGCCGGATAGCGGACCGTTGAATCGGCCAGCTGCAGCTGCATCGGCGTGGGGGATAGTGTGGTGTAGTTGAGCTTGTCGAAGACATCCTTCGACATGACGCTCACACTTGCCCCAAGATCACATAAGGCATGGTCGAAGTTCTGTGTCCCGATCGAGCAGGTGATCGTGGGACACCCCGGATCTTTCTTCTTCTCAGGAAGCCGGTTGAGTATAGCAGCGCTACACTCTTCCGTCAGCTTGACAATTTGTGTGGTCGGTAGTGGGCGCTTGTTGCTGATAAGATCCTTGAGGTAGCGAGCGTACGTGGGTACTTGTATCGCATCCAGCAAGGGCACGTTGATGTGCAGCTTCTGGATCACCTCAACGAAGCGTGTGAACTGCTCGTCCACGGTGGGCTTCCTTCTTCTTTCAGGAAACGGCATGAGGTTCGTGTCATAGAACTCATGTGGGGCCGTTTTCCTGGGCGGCAGTTCTTCTTCTTCTGCCGGCTTCTTAGCTGATGTGTCCTTTCCTGCATGGTTAGGGTATGGCGGATCCCGAGTGGACTTACCTCCTCTCGTGGTAACCGCATTAACATTTTCTAAGGGGGTCTCGGGTTGCCCCGGGATTTTCCCCGACTCAGCAGTAGGAACAGCAGCAGCTAACTGAGCTAATTGGGTTTCTATCATTTTATTAAAGCTCAGCTGATTCTTGAGAGCAGAGGAAACACCCTCTATCTTAGTGTGGATGCTCTCAAGAGTCCTATCAGTGGTGGCAAGCTTTTTACTGATGTTATCATTAACCTTAGCTTGACCAAGCACAAGATCTTTCAAGGAGGGCTGATTATAACCGGAATTAAAACCAGAGAAGTTGCCAGAGTTACCTCCTTGGTAGTTGGGACGTGGTGGACCCCAACTTTGACCTCCTTGTGGACGGTAGCCGTTGTTGTTGTTGTTGCCCATGAACATTGCGTCCTCACGGGTCTCAGGGCAGTCACTGCCCGAGTGTCCCGTGTTGCCACGGACCTCGCAAGTCATACGAGCGTCTAGGGCTTTCACTTCTCCATTGGCTTAGTCGTCCATCTTCTTCATGAGAAGGTCAATCTTGGTGGCGAGCATGTCAACCTCCTTGACGGAGTGCATGCCTCGCTGGCGAGGTTGGAGGCGCTCTTCATTCCAACCTTGGTTGGACACCATCTTCTCGATCAAATCTTTTGCCTTGCTCACAGTGAGCGAGAAGAAGGCTCCACCAGCAGCAGCGTCGAGGTGGTCGCGGGCCGACGGAGTAAGCCCGTTGTAGAAGTTCTGGATGATCAGCCAATCATCCATCCCGTGGTGGGGACATGCCAGGATGTACTCCTGGAGCCTCTCCCATGCCTCAGGAATCGACTCCTTCGACTCCTGCTGGAAGCTTGAGATCCTTCCGCGAAGGGCATTGGTCTTGCCCAGCGGGAAGAACTTTGCAAGGAACGCAGCTGAACACTTCTCCCAAGTGTTCACAGCTTTAGGGTTTGCGTAGAACCACTGTCTCGCTCTCCCAAGGAGAGAGAACGGGAATAGTCGAAGGCGAACAGCGTCGGGGGTGACGTCCTTCATTTTGAACGTGTTGCAAATCTCCAGGAATTGCTGGAGATGAGCACTAGCGTCCTCATTGGCTTTCCCACAGAATGGGCTAGCCTGCACCATGGTGATGAGACCGGTCTTGATCTCGAAGTTCGCATCTCCCACATTGCCAGCTGGTCCCGTAGGGATGTTGGCAGCGGAGGGAGCGGAGAACTCGCGGAGGGTCTTGTCGGCCATTTGCTCAGAGCTTGATGGTGCGGGAATGACAGGTTCGATTGGCCGAGTCTCCTTACGAGGAGGGGTGAGCCTAGCTCGTGTCCTTCTCAGGAGTGACTCAGGATCTTCAGTGAAGTTTGTCGGCAAGTCGAAACCAGTCATACACTACCCTATTTTCATTCAAAATGCAGAAAACAAAGCAAGGTTAGCCTGCCTAGGAGATAGCCTTAATAATTGCAACACTACTATATACATTAGTAATTTTTCTTAAATCATACGCCTTCCCCGGCAACGGCGCCAGAAATGCTTGTTGACTTTTGCTAAGCCATATTAATAAATCATTCCTGGCACGGGGCTAGAAATGGTTCACTAATATGTCCCAGAGTCAAGTAGGTAAAATCCGCAAGCGCACGGAGAATACCGCTGTAGCATTTCACCCGGAAGTATTCAGGGTATCGTATTTGTTTATCCTAAAGGAAGGTTATGATCAAGAAGCGTTACTAACATATAAGATCATGTTAACAATTAGCAAGGATATCTAACCAAGACAGGCGGGTACATGATAATAACCGGGTAGTGTGACACACACAGAAGATTCCTACTAAATAAATAAAGTCTAGTGGAGGAAAGACTAGGCTAAGCTACTCCTACTATACATTCCTATACAGTTGCATAGCCTAAGTAGAATACATACAGACCCACACTCAGGTTCAGCAGTCAATAGTATAGCACTTCAGGCACGGACTTACCCCTGCATCCACAGGCGACTTCCGCCAAGAGCCTACGCACTAGCCTAGCGGGGAGGATTTCAAAGGACGGACAGGGCTGTCACCACCTGCCGCCTACCTCAACGAACCAGTAGACTAACGAATAATTGATGCAAATCAGTCACCCAAGTACCATACTTGCATGACCAAAGAGCACTCTGCCCCTCCGCGATTACTATTAACGAGGCAGAGCTACCGTACGAACACGATCACCAAACCCATGCTATACTTTATCAGCTAAAGCTAAGCATAGAGACTATAACATATAAACTAGACTATAGTGACGGTATATAACTAGCATGACAATAGTAGTATAATAAATATAAACTACTATCACACAAGTAGACTATACTATCACATATATGGATCACAATATCAAACAAGAAACTCATGACCCAAGCACAACTATATAGAAAAAATATATATATTGATAAGAGCAAAGTCTTACAAAAGGGAAAAGATACAAGAGTCATACCAATTCCAAGTGAAGACTTGGGACTAGAGAGCTCTAGACTCAGCCTAACTCCACTAAAACTCCAAGAACTACTACTAGCAAGAGAGAAATGCTTCTTGTGGTGTGTGTTGAGTGTGAAGGCACACCCTCCTATTTATAGCCTCAATAGGTCGGCAAGGGAGAGTAACCGCCACGGAAGGCACCTCAAACCGCCATCAGGAGTCGCTGAGGAGCCAACACGTGGAAGCACAGGCGGAGAGGGCGCCAGACCAGGTCGCCCGACCTGACCAGGTCGGCCGACCTAGGGGTGGCCCCTCCTGGCCTGTGCTTTCTCCAGGTGGCTGTCCTGTGGGCCCTGACGTCGGTTTGCGTGGTATTACAGGGAGTTACGTCGGTTAAGTGCTGAAAATGGGCCCTTCAATCCATGTGACGTCCATGTGGCACTCTCTGATTGGTCAAAAATCTGTTTTCTTGCCTTTTGAGGTGTTTCCTTCACATTTCCTCCTGCATGCACAAACTTCTCCAAGTACAAGTGGAACTATATTATTGTGATAAAGCATGCGTGTATGAAATGCCAAATTCTCCTTTATTTGAGTATAGTTGACGGTTGAAAATGGTACTTAACAGCCGTCAACACCAAGTCTCTTCTAGACTCACCCTTTGGCTTGGAGGCTACACCCACAGGGTGCGCTCACACTCACCCTTGCCGGAGAGAACGTAAATCATCCTAAAAAAGTAAAAGCCAAAATGCAAGTCTCTTCAAGACTCGCCCTTTGGCTCGAGGGCTGCACCCGACAGGTGTGCTCGCGTGCACCTCAATCAAAGATCGAACCACCTGCACCACTCCACCCACGGAAGTTGAGCGACATCCCCCCCAACGACTCTCTGATTCGCTCGGGGGCTCGGGGGCTACTGACGGGGGTAAAAACTGGCGGTGCCATGTGGCCCCGATTGACCCCACTGGCCCAACATCCATACAGCACGAGCTGGCAAAACATTAGCATGATACAGGCAGAGCAGGGTCACCCCTCGCCTCGCTCGAGTCACCGAGGGTCGAGCACCACCATCGCCACGCTCAACCCAACAAGGGTCGAAGGCCACCTCCGCCTTGCTCGACCCATCATGGGTCGAGGTAGCTTGAACTCTGGCCAACCCTCAAAAACCTGAGTAATATTACTTCGCAACACGGTAAAAACACTAACCCGACAAATGGTTATCTAAACACGGTACACTCGTCGATAGATAGCCTAAGTAAACCAAGTCAGCCCTATGGCAATGGCTCACTCATCTTGGGTAGGCGAACTAGGAACCCACTCAATGGACCAATCTTGTGGTTCCTCACCTTCCCACACAATCTTGTTACAACAATCACAATAGGTAGCTTAAGGGATGCCTGAAAATTTGACATAAATCGCAAAGCCTGAGTATCTAACATACTTCGCAACACTAACCTGACAAATGGTTATCTAAACCCAACTCCTAGCATGCAAGGGGCTGACCGGGCTTACTTGGTATTTTGCATAAAAAGTGCCTATTAGCTCTGGTTTGCAAGTTGATCACTTAGCTAAATTTTAATTTTTATTGCAGAAAGGTAACTTTAGTTGAACCTGGCTATCTACTAGGGTTGTGCAATTATAAAGAACAATACATCATAGCAATATGTAGCCATAGAGTAAAATAAATCTAGAATCATAATCAATCTTCTCTACTTTACTATTGTTGCCAACTGCTCGAAACAAGAGGTACTCATGACCGCGAGGGACGACAATTTAAAGTTATTTACATCCTACAGGAGAAAACACAAGTACATGACATACGCATCATTTAAGAACACATACAGCCACCATTCACGAGGTTGCTATAAAGTCGGTCCGGGGCCATCGATCCTGAGTACATGTCCCTCTCCGCGATACAGTACTTTGTATCCAAGGCTTAACCCGTGCACTCCCCAGCGATCCTCCAACCCATGTAACCACCATGCCATTCACATCACCTTTGGATCAATGAGTGTATCCGTCCAACAATACGACGTCCATGTTACTAGGTTTACCAATTCCCATATAAAGGTATGCACTTGGTACTGTTCAATACTTGTTGACATAATTCATCTTTTCATGTGAACCATAAGGGTATCAAGTGGTCCCATAACCTATCGTTGACTCCACTAGAGTAAACATAGCATTTTCTAACAAAAGGCTTACTAACATAGACTAGCATAGGTCATTGTTTGTTTATGCAAGTGGGTTTTCATCCAAGCCCTATACCTAATGCACATTACAATATCCTTATATTTTGATTAAACCAAAAAGGACTCGCAAAAATAAATAGTTGTGCACCGGGGCTTGCCTTGGGTGTGATCGTAGTTAGTGTCGCCACTAAGGTTCACGTCAGTACTGGCCTTCTCTGGTGTGGTCTCCTCGAGCTCGTTTCCTATATGAAATGGCAATGCATCAATAAGAGATTAATGCTCAAGGATTACAGACCTTCTTGAATAACCATGACATGTATGAGGATGAAGATGTGCACCTACTATTTCATGACCTAAACATGCTGAATGAATAGTACCAGGGAGTCAATAATAGTAATTTATCTATTTAGGCATATAAATCAATATTTAGCTAATTAATTCCTAGGCTATTTATCAAATAAACTAATCAAGAGCAAAAACATACTTCAATACTAAGGATTTCACATGGAATTTTATATGAAGGTGTCAAGCCATAAATAACAACCAGGCAAAGTTTCATAATTAAATCCCTAACAAAGAATTTATAAAAAATCATTTACTAGAAATAATGATTATGCAATAACATTACAAATATGCATAAAATGGAGATGTGCTTTTGCAGAGAGTTTATAGATGCCATGATATGCTTACTGACCAAATTTCATAATTTTATAATTTATATACGTTTACTTATGGATTTATTAATCTTAGAAGGGTTCCAAATTTGGTGAATTTTTTTAATTAATAAACTTTAGAACCTAGATGCTCATCTTACTTTTTGGATATATTTATCAAAGTTCAAACTAATTTATGAAAATGCCATCGGCATTTTTCAAACTGGCAGAGGTCGCGCGCGGTGGCCAGGTTTGTCGGAGCTTCGCCGGGGGCTCGCCGCTGGCCTCTGTAGAGGGAGATGGGGGACGGGAGCGGCACCGAGGTGGCCCTCACGCGACGGCGAGTCCTTCCCGGCCGGAGTAGTAGCGGCAAAGGCGGCGGAAGCAGGGGTGAGGTTCGGCGACGACGCGCGCTACGCACAAAGGATGAGAAGGGTCGAGAGTTGGTTGAGAAGCTTCACCGTGGCGCGGAGATCGCCGGCGTGGAAGAAGACGTCGACGGTGATGGCCGGAAGGTGGGCCTCATCGTGCGGGGTGGGGCGGGAATCCGGCGGCTGTAGGGCTCCTTTCTTCTCAAATTCCGACGACGGCTCTCCGAGGTAGAGGGAGAGGGTTAGGGGGCTTCTAGGGGGGGGGGTCGTACCGCGTCGATTTGAGGAAGAATCAGAAGCGGGGAAGCTGCCTAGACAGAGGTCGTCGCGGCGGCGTCCATGGCGGTCGGGAACAGGGGAGCGGTTAGAATTCTTCGTCTGCGCTAGCCGGCAAAGGAAGAAGAGTGGAGCTGGGGTCTTGGCGCGTTGAGAGAGGTCAGATGGAGAGTGAGGATGTGCTGGAGGGTGGGAGCTCGGCCTGCTGCGGTTTTACCATGGAGAGGCGAGCACAGGCGGTTAAAGGCAGGGAGAGCAGAGGGAGGGTCTCTCGGTGGATGAGATCGGCTTCAATGCAGCACCGGTTGCCCATGGTGGTAGGACGAGCAGTGGACGGCATGGGGGGAAAGGAGGCGGCGGCTTGTCTGGCGGTCCGAAGGAAGAGGCGGCGGGTGAGGCCGGTTGCCCACTGGAGAAAAACTAGAGTTAACTCTAGTTTGACTAGAACAGGGCTGCTGTAATTTCACAAAAACCCAAAGTTACCTTGCTCCAATAATTATGCCAATTTGTCTACTTGTGAAGCCAGATATCTTCTCCAACTTTGCTTTTAAGATCAGGTCATGATCGCCTCTGGAAAAATTATGAAAATTCATAGAACAGAGGAACCTTTTTCTGCATTTAAGGAATTTTTAAGGGTATTTAGACTTCACCACAAATTCCGATAAATTCCCTAAACAACATTCTTGATATGACCCACCGGAATATGCAAAAACACTGGCATACTTTCATGGAGTTTTGTGATATTTGTGCAAGGCTAGTATTTGGCCGATTTGGATTTTTAATTATTTAAATTTCGTTTTTCTTTGGCAATTTAATTACTCACATTTTAATTAGCTAGCAATTAGCATTAGGATTAGTTTAATTTCCTTTTTGTGACATGGTATGTCACAGCACTCCCCCCTTAAAAAGGAATCTCGTCCTGAGATTCGCAATAAGACGAACGAGGAAGAGGGAGTGTGGGCAGTTACCGAATTTGCGAGGTCAAGAACTCGGGAAAGTTGGTTTTCAAAAACTCTTTTTGCTCCCAAGTTACTTCGCCTTTCATATGGTTACTCCATTGCACTTTGTAGAAGGTGATGGTGCGATTGCGCGTTACCCGATCCTTTTGATCAAGAATCCGGACGGGGTATTCGGGGTAGGAGAGGTCTTCTTCCAATTGCTCGGTGTCGGAGATGACCATGTCAACTGGAGGCTTTAAACATTTCTTGAGTTGGAGGACATGGAAGACATTGTGCTCCTGAGCAAGATTCTCCGGTAACTGCAAGCGATAAGGAACTGCGTTACATTTCTCCGTGATCGAAAAGGGTTCGATGTAGTGGGGTGCCAATTTCCCCTTGATTCCAAAGTGAGATATGCCTTTGTTGGGGGAAAGATAGACATGATCTCCCTTTTTGAACTCCAATGGACGTCTTCTTTTGTTGGAATAACTTATTTGATGGGATTGTGCGGATTTCATGTTAGCTTGAATTTGTCGCACTTTCTCCTCGGCTTGAGTAACAAGATCCAGACCAAAATTAATCCTTTCTCCTGATTCCGACCAATTCAAGGGTGTACGACATGAGTGGCCATATAATGCCTCAAATGGTAACATTCCTTAACTCTCTTGGTAGCTATTATTGTATCAGAATTCGACGAATGGAAGACAGTCATCCCAATTCCCATGATTGTCTAGAACACATGCTCTCAACATGTCCTCCAAATATTGATTTAGCCTTTCGGTTTGACCATCGGTTTGCAGATGATAAGAGGAGCTTCGAATAAGAGTAGTTCCAAGACAAGAATGCAGTTGCTCTAAAAACGAGCAACAAATTGAGGGCCTGGATCAGACATGATGGTCTTGGGTACACCGTGCAAACATAGCACTCTTGAGATGTAGAGCTCGGCATACGTTTTGGTAGAGTAGGTTGTATGGACGGGAATAAAATGAGCGGATTTTGTCAACCTATCCACAATGACCCATATAGAATCATGCTTAGGGTAACCCAACAATGAAATCCATAGCAATATCCTCCCATTTCCAAGCGGGGACTTTTAAGGTATTTAAAAGACCGGTCTTCTTCAAATGATCGGCCTTGACATGTTGGCAAGTATCACACTCCGCAACATAACGAGAACCTTGTCGCTTCATGCGCGTCCACCAAAACTTTTCCCTTAACCCACGGTACATCTTGTTCCTACCAGGGTATATTTAATATTTGGGAAAGTGAGCCACATCCAATATTTTCTTTCTTAATTCCACATTCTTTGGAACAAAAAGACGATTGTTGAACCATAGCACTCCATCTTCGTCTCATCGGAAACATGTAGCTTCATCCTTGCCTATCTTTTGTCGGATATGTTCCATTCCCCAGTCTTTCTTTTGTGCTTCAACAATTTCTTCCTGAAGGGTAGGAACAAGAGCTAGATTATATAAGGATCCATATGGAACAATACGAAGACTCAGTTCACTAGAATTTGAAATTTGAGAAGCTTCTATAGAGCAAACAGTTGCGTGATGGCATTGGTCCCTCCGACTTAAGGCGTTGGCAACCACATTGGCATTCCCGGGGTGATAATGAATTTCCAATTCATAATCCTTAATCAATTCTAACCATCTACGCTGGCTCATGTCTAGTTCTTTCTGTGTGAATATGTACTTGAGACTTTTATGATCGGTGTAGAGATTGACAAGGTTACCAAGAAGATAATGGCGCCAGGTTTTCAAGGCAAGGACAACCGATGCCAACTCCAAGCCATGAGTGGGATAATTTTTCTCATGTTTTCGGAGTTGTCGAGAGGCATAGGCAATGACACGACCTTCTTGCATAAGTACACACCACAATCCGGTACCGGACGCATCACAATAAACATCAAACAGTTTGGCAATATCGGGTTGAGCCAAAATCGGGACAGTTGTCAAATGCTTCCTATCACAACCCAAAATTTCCCATTTTGGAATGTGAACCGCTTTCAAACAATATATTTGGATTTCTCAAATTTTGAAACTATTTATAGGAAACCTTGCATATTAACAAAGATTTTATTAGATTTAAGAAATTGTTCTATATCATAAAAGTTTTTAGTTTTGAACCAAAACCTTCTTAGATAAGTAAATCAATTTATTTTATTTGATTTCAATATTTTGTCATTTTTGGATTCCTTGTTAATTTGAGAAAATTGAAATCCTTTCAATAAATTTTTTTTGAATCTACATTTTGTTTTAGAAGAGGGCTCAACTATCCCTATCTCCTTGACTCACGTGAATGCATTGTCGAACACTTTCTTCCAAACTTGTTTCACCATATATTTCACCCTACACGTCGTTGATTTATCTATAATCATTTTCATCCTCATTCATTTTACCTACCACATGGACGTACCTAGACGTCATACCTTCCATGGTTACCCCCACCTTCCATAAACTCCTCTTTGGAAAGAAACCCCACCTTCCATAAATAGTCATAAGGAAAGAACAAGAGAATAATTTCTTTTCCATATTTTCTATGCTTTACATGTTTGCCTCCAATAAATGCATTTATTCCTCTTAAATTCATTTCCATATTGGTACTCCACCTGCCCTCACTTCTCCTAAAAATACCACCCCCCCCTACCACGTCCTCCCCACTCCCTCAAAACCTCACCACGCCGCCAGGCTGCCGCCGCTCCACTCTGCTCTCGCGTCCAGCAATGCTGCTGCCGATTGACGTCGGTGTTCCCGGTGATCCACCCATTCAAATGCTGGCAAATTTAACATGGAGGTGCGCCCAGTTGTCCTCTACAACATATCCAAAAATCACCACCATTGGATGTCGGATGCCTCCAGGATCTTCTTCACAATGGCAGTTTCTCCCTGCTCTGGGCGAATCCAGCGCGCGCGACGGTAATTCTATCCCATTTTCTCCTAATCCATTGATGTCCTTGATACAAACGACACTCCTGATTGTGTTCCAGGGCCTTGTAATCATTTCCTCCAGAGCGTTCTTGTAGAAGAGCCATGGTGTTATCAGGAACGCCGTCGGCATCTGAACTGTCGCTGCACCACTTTGTCCTGTTCAAACCCATTCATCTCGTGATCTGGTGAATTCTTGTCCAAATAATCATTCCATTCACATGTTCCACATAATGTTTAACATGTCAATTCAAATCTCACATTTATTTATGTACTGGAACCGCGGGAACACATTTCTTTTGTCACATTGTTTGTTTGGACAGCAACACCGCTGCTCACCCATTCTCATGGTCCACCATTGGCATGTGGACTAACACCATACCATTGTACATGATTGTGAACCCAGTCCACCAGATTATCAGCTTGCATGTTAGCCCTATTTTACCTATTTATAAAACTGCGAAGCCTAACCACCTCTACTTCTTGCACATTAGGCCTTGTAACTTCAATCTTGCACATCTTTTCATCTATTACTCCGATTTAGGCAATTTCCTACACCTAAACTCTTGTATCACAATAAACTATCCAATTGCAACATTTGTTCAACCATACACAATTGTTTTATATCTTGCATTGTGCATTTATTGTGTGTATGCTTTGTACGTCTTACGTGAATAGGATTTTTACGCACGGGAATCGTATGAGGACGAAGATCAAGATTTGTTATCACTGAGCATTTGGTGGAGCGGAGAGTGGAAGTCAAGAGGACTGTCCTTGTATCCGAATGGCTCAAGAGGAGGCTCCTAGGGTGATGAGCTGCTTGTTGATGGGCTATCACTTATGGACGGGAGTGGAACCTTAGTGGCTAGCATATACTGGGAGACCCTTTGTAAAAGCCTCGTAGTGATCTCCTGGCCGCACACCTAAGAAAGTGTGCTAGTGCTTGGTCGGCATGGCAACATGGAGATTCTAGTCCACCTGGCAACAGGGGATGAAATCACGACTTGTGGGTAAAGTGGCGCAACCTCTACAGAGTGTAAAACTGTCATGACAGCCATGCTCACGGTCATGAGCAGCCTGGATCCCTCACTTGATTAGTTGGTTATGGGATGGAATGGTTGGGATTGGTGGATGGGATTGGACTTGAGTTGGATAGGACCACGTGGTTCAATGGTTGGGATGACCTCACCTAGTAATTAGGATGCTTAGGAAATTAAAAGCTCATGTAATAAACCCCCTATAAGCCTTCCTTGTCTTTAGCCTCATGTCATCTTTTCCCCCACTTGCTGAGTACGACATTTACTCACCCTTGCACTATACAACATTGTTGCTCAGCTACAAGAGAAGGATGGTACAAGCATGAAGACGATGAAGGGGACTAGGCATGCGGTCTTCCGGTCGACTTCCTGTGGGAGCTGAAGGACACCAACGCTTAGTTTTTCCGCTGCAATGTAATCTTTTTCATTTTGACCTACGAGTCACTATTGTAATAATGTTATCGATTGAAGAAAGATATTGTTCTTTTATCACAATAATTGTCTTGTGTGCATGAAAACTTGATCCTGGGCACGCATACAGATGCATTTGGTTTCGGTCGTTGAAACCGGGTGTGACACTTCCTGAGTGACTGGAAGGCTTCCTCACATTCGCTACTCCATTTAAACTTGGCATCTTTCTCCAATAACTTTGTCATAGGCTTGGCAATTCTTGAGAAGTTGGGGATAAATTTCCGGTAGTAGCCGGCAAGACCAAGGAAACTACGAATTTGCTTGACCGATTTCGGAGTTTTCCACTTCAACAAATCTTCAACCTTGCTAGGGTCAACAGCTACACCTTCCGCTGAAATGATATGACCCAAAAATGGAACTTGCTTTAGCCAAAATTCACACTTGCTAAATTTGGCGTAAAGTTGATGATTTCGGAGCCATTGTAGAAAAATGCGGAGGTGTTCGGCATGCTCTTCCTCGGACTTGGAATAGACAAGGATATCATCGATGAATACAACCACCAATTTATCCAATTCTGGTATGAACACAGAATTCATCAAATACATGAAGTGAGCTGGAGCATTAGTGAGATCAAAGGACATGACAAGATATTCAAAAAAGACCAGATCGTGTAGAGAAAGCGGTTTTCAGAATGTCTTCGGCTCAGATTTTTATGTGGTGGTAACCGGATCAAAGATCAATCTTTGATAAGGCTTTGGCACCAACGAGTTGATCAAAGAGAATATCAATTCGTGGTAGAGGGTATTTGTTCTTGATGGTTACGGCATTTAGGGGTCTATAATCGACACATAGGCATAGGGCCTTGTCTTTCTTATTCACAAAGAGGGCGGGACATCCCCATGGATATCAACTAGGCTGAATGTAACCTTTGTCCATAAGCTCTTGTAGTTGCTCCTTCAACTCCGCCAACTCATTAGGAGCCATTTTGTACAGCCTACGAGAGATAGGTGCAGTATCGGATAAGAGTTCAATCTTAAACTCGACATCCCTATACGGAGGCATTCTCGACAGATCATCCGAAAACACATCGGGAAGTCACATACCACTAGAATATCCTCTATCTTTTTCCCTTCAACATGATGGATTTGAGAAATGGGCATTTTGGGACATGGCAATCGGAGAACAGATGGGCCATGTAGAGGTGAATTTAAGTGGACTTCCCGGGAATCGATGTGCAAGACGGCTTTATGTTTAGTCATCCACCTTATACCAAGGATTCTATCAATGCCTTGCCCTTCTAGAATGATTAGCGAAGTGTAGTATATGTTGCCTGCTAGCTTAAGTGGCACACCTCTTAGCTCAAGATTGGTTCTTATTTTTCCACCGGGTGATGTGATGATGTAAGGTGTTCCCGTAGCGGTGGGGGTGATTTTCCAATGATTTACACATGCTTGACTAATAAAATCATGCGTTTCTCTAGAATCAAAAAGAACCATAGAGGAATGTTGGTTGATCGAAAACATACCCTTGAGGATGGGTTCTCCGACTTGAATCTCTTCGACCGTGGTATAGTTGACTCAGCCATTCTTATGAGTGGGAGTAGAAGAGTGGGGATGATTGCCATTGCTGCCATTGTTGTTGTTGTTATTTTTCCCGGAAGCATTGGGGTTGTTGTTGCCTTGGCCGCACTTCGGAAAACGACACTCCTTTGCAAAGTGACCGAGACAGCCACAATTGTAGCATGGCTGCGGTGAACCGGACCTCACAACTTGATTAGCTTGCTGTGGACGGCGGGAACCAGAGGACGGCTGCTGGTTGTTGCCATGAGAATGAGAGGGTTGCTACAAATAGGATGGGCAAAATCCTCCTCCCGGCAGTATTGCAGCTCGGAACTTCTGTCCGGACGGGGAGGTGATAGCCAACTTGTACTTGGGTGGTGCAGAATTAGATGAACTTCCCATAGCACGCTTCCTTTTCTTGTCATCTTGATTAGCACGGATAGCATCTTCCTGTATGATTGCGGCAGTCATCAAGTCATTGAACGTGCCGACGGTAACTTGTGCCAAGCGATCCTGCAGCTTCGGGGTAAGGACCGAATGGAAACAATCCTTCTTCTTCTCATCCGTGTCAGCATGATAAGAACCATATTGAGCCAAGTAGTTGAACTTTCGTGCATACTCTTGCACGGTTCCAGAGCCTTGCTTCAAGTTGAGAAATTCCTGTAGCTTGCGCTTCATGAGACCGGCTGGAATGTGATGTGCACGGAAGGTGGTGCAAAAATTCCATCCAAGTAACTTGGTGGTCAGCAGGAAAAGCGGCGGTGAAGCTTGCCCACCAAGCACTCGCGGAACCACGGAGTTGTTGCACTGCAACGAGAGGCTTTTGATGGGCGGTGCAGTTAAGAAGTGCAAACTTCGATTCCAGGGTGCGAATGAAATTATCCACTTCCAATGGATCACTGGCTTCTCCGAAAGTGGGCAGGTGAGTTGCCCAGAAGTCGTTGTAGAAGGACTCATGGGGAGCTTGGGGCTGCTGCAGTGGTGGTCCTTGATCTCCTTGGCGGTTCATGTTTTCCATGAACATACGAAACATCTCATTTTGGTTGTGGATGAGCTGCTCCATAGGAGTCATCGGCGGAGCATGGGGTGGCTGCTGAAATCCGTTAGTGTTCGAGCCACCAGGAGCATCACCGAGATTCTCACCACCACAACGAGTTTGCACCATCTGCCATAGGAACAATTTCATTTTAGCCCAATCATCACATGAGCCAATATGACACGATAATAAGGCCATGACATAGAGACGAACTAAAATTTCAGATTGCTCTGTAATTGGAATTTGACAAAGAAATGATTGAAGACATAGAGGGAAACTTGAATTCCATCGATTTCAAACACAATAGAGAACATAGATGTGCTAAAAGTCATGGATACATGCGATGCAACTTTTTGATACAAGACAAGTCTTAAAGTTACATCACTAAAAAACACGACCTCGGAGAGCTTGAGTTATAATAACACTTAACATTTCTCGGCACTACTGACATACCAGCACGATGTCTCACGAGGTTCCACCCTACAGGACATACTACTTGTGACATTCCAAGTCCCAAAAAGTGGTTTAAGCTAACACAATATTAATTTGCTGACTAATTCAAAAATTTCAGATAATTAAAGTGCCAAAGAAAATGGGGAAATAATTAAATTAGTAATTCCACTAATTGGCCAAGTAATAGCTTTTCAAAAACTTCGCAAAACTCAATGGAAGTGTGCCCATATTTTTGCATATTCCAGTGGAGCATGGCAAGAAGGAAGTTTGGGGAATTTACTAGAATTTTTGGTAAAGGTTTAATACCCCTAAAAATTCCCTAAGTACAGAGCACAGCACCTCTGTTCCAGGACTTTTAGTTACTTTTCCAGAAGGAATTTCGACGTGGCCCCAAAAACAAAGTTGGCAAGTAGGATTTGCTGAACTTACAGAAAAATTTGCTAAGGATTTGAAGCAACGTAAGTAGAGAAATCAGCAAAATTGCAGCACTGTTCCAGTCAAGGGGGGGGGGGTCAACTATTTTCTTCTCTGGTCCACTCACCGGTCGACACCACCGTACCCTCCCCGCCGGCCACCGATCGTCTCCTCTCGCTTTTGCCCATCCCGGCCACTACTCTGCCCGCTCCCTCCTGTGCCACGGGCCGCATTGAAGCTCCACCGACGAGCCAACCCCCGGCGGCCAGCTCGCCTCCTCGCTCCCTCTGCCCTCGCACTGCCGCGTGGTACTTAAGGCCGCTGCCGCCGAGAGCTCCCCTCCCCTCCTCTCCTCTCTGCTTTCGCACGCGCGCCACGCGATCCCCAGGCCCTCGATGAGACCAGACACCCCTGCCCTCGCCTCCTTCCCCTTCTTCCGTCAGAATCGGACGTCGCGCCTATTTCTCCCCTGCCATGGTCGTCGTCGCGTCAAGCTCCGCCTAGGTAGCTCTCCGTTCCCCCCTCTTTCCTCAAATTGTTGCGCAAGAGTCTTCCCTAGCAGGCCCCTGACCCGTTCCCCCTCTGCCGCAGAGACCTCGCCGGAATTGACGAAGAAAGGACCAACCGCCGTCGGGTTTCCCCCCCACCCCGCCGACGAGACCCCCCTTCCGGCCCTCCCCGTCACCTAGCTCCTCCACGCCGTCGATCTCCGCACCGAGGTGATGCTCTCCCTCCACTCCCCGACCCTTCTCGCTCGCCGTGCCCGCCGCGCGATGCCGCCGTACCCTCCCTCTGCTCTGCTGCTCGCCGCCGGCCATCTCCGCCGCTCGCCGCAGGGCACCCACCGGACCCACGAGGTTGCCGTGGGGTGCTGAGCACGTGTGCACACGGCGTTGGCCGAGCCGCGCTGCCGATTGGCCGCTGGCCTGTGCTCACCGGCGCCGGCCACCGCGCGCGCGCGCACCCGCGGGCGTTTGAAAATGCCGAATGGCAGTTCTGTAAATTATCCCCAACTTTGCTAAAATCTTCAAAAATTCATAACTCGAAAAATAAAAGTCCAATGAACATGAAACCAATTTTTTTGGATTCCTAAAATCCTCCTGTACCAGAAAAACAAGATGAGAGCCAGGGTTATACAGCAGGTTAGTAAAATTAAATCACCAAAGTTAGAACCTTGCTAAGAGTATTAAATTCATAATTCAAAATTTATAACTGATAAAATCATGGGATTTGGTCAGTAAGCACTTCATGTCATTCCCAAACTTTCTGCTAAAGCACATTTCCATTTTTTATGTAAATGTTTAGTGTTATTGCATAATCCCCATTTTTAGTAAATAAATTTCTATAAATTCTTGGGTAGGATTTTACTTCTGAAATTTAGCATTCCTGCTCTTTGGGCATTTCTACCCAACTATAAAATCTCCATGAAAAATTTTGGGCACCATCTGTATGCCTTTTTGCTGATTAAAGTTACTCATTCATAATTAGCTTAAGAATTTCAAATTAAATATTGCCTTGTATATGCATATAGTTATTATTAGTGATAAATCCATCTTTGGGACAGCTCATGCAACATGTTAATCTTGACTTGCAGTAAAGTTTATTATATTCTTTTGTATACTCATGATTCACAATTAGCTTATATATCGAGATTGGTTTAGGGTTATAATTAAAAGTGAGCATGTCGAATTCTAGGAGGTCATAATTAACCTTGCAAGATAAAGTTTCTATGTTCTCTTGCATGGGAAGTATAATTGGTGAATGCACCCTTGGTAAGAGTGTAGTTAAGAAGCTTTGCATGTTTGCTAAGTAGGCCTCGGCATACCGAGGGAAAAATACCCTGTTAATTAATTAACACCAATGGTATACTTGTATTTGGAGTATAGGCGATATGCTCATTGATTACCATGCCTCCCATTTCCCTAATTAGAAGTTTGTCCCCTTAAATTTAGTAGTTGCCCGAGTGTGGTGCAAACATGTCATCTCATGCATGAGCATCATTCCATAAAATTCTAATTATTGAGGAAGTGTCATGCATCATCGTCCAACTCCTCACCGTGCATTGCACTGCATTGACTAGGGAGCGAGACTGGGGGAAAGGACGTGGCAAGCAACCCTGAGGAGCCCGAAGTTGAGCTAAACCCTGCCGAGAACTTTAACTACGATCATTCCCAAGGCAAGCCCCGGTGCACACCTACTGATTTACGAGTCCTTTTTATTTTGTCACCATAGAGGGATTTTGTATTGTGCATTAGGTATAGGGCTTGGATGGAAACCCACTTGCATAAACAAACTGTGACCTATACTTAGTTATGTTAGTAAGCCTTTCGTTAGCAACTGCTAGGATTAAATTAGTGGAGTCAACGGTAGGCTATGGGATCACTTGATTCAATCATGCTTCACGGGAAGAATGAATTTGGTTAAAATTTGAGAACCTATCGTTGGAACTCCAAGGACAAGTATGGAACAGTACCAAGTGCATACCTCTATATGGGAATTGGTAAACCTAGTAACTTGGGCGCTGTATTGTTGGACGGTATTACTCATCGATCCAGAGGTGATAGGAATGGCACGGTGGATGCACGGGTCGAGGACCGCTGGAGAGTGCACGGGTTAAGCCTCGGATACGAAGTACTGTATCGCGGGGAGGACGTGTACTCAGGATCGATGGCCTCGGATCGACTTTATCGCAACCTCGTGAAGGGTGGCCATACGTGTTCTTAAATGATGCGTATGTCGTGCATTTGGGTTATTCTCCTGCAGGATGTAATTCGATTCGAATCGCCGTCCCTCACGGTTATGAGTACCTCTTGTTTCGAGCAGTGGCAATGATACTTTAAGTAGAGAAGTTTGTTTATGATGCTGAAATTTATTCACTCTATAGATACATATTGCTATGTTGTATTGCGCTTTATCATTGTACAAGTCTTAGCAGCCACCTAGGTTCACTACAGTCCCTCTTCTGCAACAAACAACTAAAAATCTTGGTTAAGGAATAAGCATCGCAGCATAGCTTTTATGCAATTATCAAATAAGCCCGGTCAGCCCCCCTGCATACTAGGAGTCGGTTTTAGTAAACCTTTTGGACGGGTAAGTCTTGTGGAGTATGCTAGATACTCAGGCTTTGCGGTTATGTGGTTTTTCAGGTTTGCCTCAAGTACCTTATTACGATTGCTGCAACAAAATTGTGTGGGAAGGTGAGGAGCCCCAGAACTGGACCATTGAATGGGTCCCCAGCTCCCCTAATCAAGAAGAGTGAGCCATTGCCCTAGGGCCGGCATGGCTTACTTAGGTTCTGCGGAGTGTTTGTCGTATTTTCCGCCTCCGCCTATGCATGTAAAGTGAACCAAGAATATGTGTATGATAATGTAACTAAATTTGCTTCCGCTATGACTCTTGAACTTGTAATATTATACACTTAATGATGTATCTCTGTAATGATGGATGTTCCTGTGTGAATGCTATGTATGGTTACTTTGTTAACCATCTCCCGAGGCGATCCTGTACAGCATACTCTATACTTTGGTATAGGGTTCCGACACTACTCCTCCAATGTATAACCACAAGTCACGCAGCGTGGCTGTCACCATCGGACTCCAAGTCCATGTCGCCCGGGTCTGGGGTTGCCTCGTAGTCAAGACCGGAATCACCGTCATCACTCAAATCGGCGTCATCTGGGGGAATCACCGCAAGTGGCACAGGTGGTTGGTCATTAAGGACAGTGTGCAGCTGAGCATTGGCAGCTTGGAGCTACGAAATGTTGTGGTCTCGCTGCGCGATGGCGGCATTGGCGTCGCTGAGATTTCCTTCCATAACATCCCGCTCATCATGGGCTTCCGAGCGTTGAGCTTGGAGCTCACCTCATTCTACCAAGAGAGCAGCGATCTGTCCATGAAGAGAATGGTTCTTCTCCTAGGCAGCGGTGAGCTGAGCATTGTGTCGGTTCAGTTGCTCTTGCAGCTGATCACTCGCTTCGCCCTCGATGATAAGTTGAGCATCATGGAGTTGCTCGAAAAGGTCAGCCCGCTCCAACTCGCTATTCTACAGCTTGTCCTTAAGGGCTGCAACCTCTACGTCACGGGCAGCGAGCTGGGCGTCACGGGCTGCGAGTGCGGACTGCAGCGCGTCACGCTCCCGTTCCAACTCGAGAACGCGGGCGGTAAGGTGCTCGGCGTCCATCACGAGCTTGCCAAGAACCATCTGTCGGAAGAAAGTTTTGAAAGTGTGAGTCAAAACTTAATAGCCCACAAAATATATGCTCAAAATAGCATAAAGGTTGATTGGTAAAAAGGGCACAACAAGCGTCCAATCAAAACACAGTGCAGTTTCTGTTTTGACAAAACGGCCAACAGAGATATGCAAAAATACTTAGCTCCTGGACAGAACTAGCTTTTTGGCTTTTTACAAAAGTTGTAAAGGATTTCATTATATTTCCAATGCATACTTAAACATCTCCCTCCGATAATATCTCTGAGAGTTATGATCATCCAAAGACAGAGGACAGAAATGGAGCAACTTCTGAAATCTCGATGATTAAGTACATGTCCCTCCCCGCGATATAGTACTTTGTATCCAAAGCTTAACCCGTGCACTCCCCAGCGGTCCTCCAACCCGTGCAACCACCATGCTATTCACATCACCTCTGGATTGATGAGTGCATCCATCCAACAATACGGCGTCCAAGTTACTAGGTTTACCAATTCCCATAGGTATGCACTTGGCACTGTTCAATACTTGTTCGTGGAGTTGTAACGATAGGTTCTCAAATTTCAACCAAATTCATCTTTTCATGTGAACCATAAGTGTATCAAGTGGTCCCATAACCTATCGTTGACTCCACTAGAGTAAGCATAGCATTTTCTAACGAAAGGCTTACTAACATAGACTAGCATAGGTCACTGTTCATTTATGCAAGAGGGTTTCCATCCAAGCCCTATACCTAATGCATAGTAAAATATCCTTATATTGTGATTAAACCAAAAAGGACTCGACAAAAATAAATAGGTGTGCACCGGGGCTTGCCTTGGCAGTGATCGTAGTTAGTGTCTCCGGTGAGGTTCATGTCAGTACTGGCCTTCTTCAGTGTGGTCTCCTCGAGCTCGTTTCCTATATGAAATGGCAATGCATGAATAAGAGATGAATGCTCAAGGATTACGGAGCTTCTAGAATAACCATGACATGTATGAGGATGAACATGTGCACCTACTGTTGTTCATGACCTAAACATGTTGAATGAATAATACCGGGAGTCAATAATAGTAGTTTATCTATTTAGGCATATATGTCAATATTTAGCTAATTAATTCATAGGCTATATATTAAATAAACTAATCAAGAAAAAAACATACTTCTATTGCTAAGGATTTAACATGGAATTTTATATGAAGGTGTCAAGCCATAAATAATAACTAGGCAAAGTTTCATAACTAAATCCCTAACAGAGAATTTATAAAAATTCATTTACTAGAAATAATGATTATGCAATAACTCTACAAATATGGATAAAATGGAGATGTGCTTATGCAGAGAGTAGAGAGTTTATAGATGCCATGAGATGCTTACTAACCAAATTTCATGATTTTATAATTTATATATTTTTACTTATGGATTTATTAATCTTAGAAGGGTTCCAACTTTGGTGAATTGTTTTAATTAATAAACTTCAGAACCTAGATTCTCATCTTACTTTTGGATAGAGGAGAATTTTCTGAATCTAACAAAATTTGTTTTGCATCTTACTGACCTATAGTTTTTAAGTTATGGATTTTTGAATATTTATCAAAGTTCAAACTAATTTACGAAAATGCCATCGGCACTTCTGAAACTCGCAAAGGGCGCGCGCGGTAGCCAGGCTCGCTGGAGCTTCGCTGGAGGCTTGCCGCTGGCCTCTGTAGAGGGAGATGGGGGACGGGAGCGGCACCAAGGTGACCCTCACGCGACGGCGAGTCCTCCCCGATGGTCGCTGACCGACGGCGTTGGCCGGAGCAGTAGCGGCGACAGCGGAGGAAGCAGGGGTGAGGTTCGGCGGCGTAAGGATGAGAAGGGTCGGGAGTTGGTTGAGAAGCTTCACTGTGGCTCAGAAGGTGGGTCTCGTCGTGGGGGGAGGGGGAAATTCCTCCGGCGGCGGGGCTCCTTTCTTCACAAATTCTGGCGATGGCTCTACGAGGTAGAGGGAGAGGCTTAGGGGGCTTCTTGGAGGGGTTGTAGTGCATCGATTTGAGGAACAATCAAAAGCGGGGAAGCTGCCTAGAAGGAGGTCGTCGCGGCGGCATCCTTGGCGGTCGGGAACAGGGGAGCGGCCAGAATTCTTCGTCTGCGCTCACGGGCAAAGGAAGAAGAGTGGAGCTGGGGGCTTGGCGCGTTGAGAGAGGTCAGAGGGAGAGTGAGGGCATGCTGGAGGGTGGGAGCTCGGCCTGCTGCGGTTTTACCAGGGAGAGGCGAGCACGGGCGGTTAAAGGTAGGGAGAGCAGAGGGAGGGTCGCTCGATGGATGAGATCGGCTTCAATGCAGCGTCGGTTGCCCATGGTGGTAGGACGAGCAGTGGACGGCATGGGGGAGAGGAGGCAGTGGCTTGTCCGGCGGTCCAAAGGAGGAGGCGGTGGGTGAGGCCGGTTGCCCGCTGGGCAAAAACTAGAGTTGACTCCAATTTGACTAGAACAAGGCTGCTGTAATTTGACAAAACCCGGAAGTTTCCTTGCTCCAACAATTGTGCCAATTTTTCTGCTTGTCTAGCAACATATCTTATCCAACTTTGCATTTGGCGTCAGGTCATGATTGCCTATGGAAAAATTATGAAAATTCATTGAACAGAGGAACCTTTTTCTGCATTTAAGGATTTTTTAAGGGTATTTAGACTTTACCAAAAATTCTGATAAGTTCCCTAAAAAACATTGTTGATATGGCCCACTGGAATATGCAAAAACATTGGCATACTTTCATGGAGTTTTGTGATATTTGTGCAAGGCTAGTATTTGGCCTATTTGGATTTTTAATTATTTAAATTTTCCTTTTATTTGGCAATTTAATTACTCACGTTTTAATTAGCTAGGAATTAGCATTAGGATTAGTTTAATTTCCTTTTTGTGACATGGGATGTCACAATCAGGGGGTCAAATCCTCCAGCAAAACGACTCCTACTGCCATCCCTCCACCGATGGACGGGTCTCACATTACAAGGAAGCACGTGCTGCATGCTTGAGACTCGATCTCGATGACACCCCAAACAGTGGCAACATAGGACGGCCTGATGGATAGCAGCAACGCTGATCGTGCAGAAACATCATGATACCGCCCCTTCCATGTCGCCCCTTTTTTTGCAGAACATGCCCTCTACAGGAACACGGAGGTTCAACCTATCGACGGAATGCAGGGGCACACCTCAACACAGTGCCGCCTGACGCAGGAACCAGGGCAGCTGGACCCACAAGGATCAAAGACTATGTCGCCAAACAGCGGCACCCCCTCACCGAGGCCGCTTTGTGAAGAACGCACATGGAGACTCTCTCTCTCTCTCTCTCTCTTTCTATAATTTGGACCCCACCCCTCGAAATATAAAGAGGGAGGCCCATCTTCTTCCACGGACGACCTCACCAGACCACTCGCACACACACAATCATCGAGACTTGGAGCCCCCTCCTCTCTCACCACCATTGTATTCCCAGGTGCAAGTAACATGAGCTACAACCTGAACTGGACGTAGGGGGACTACCCTGAACCAGTATAACCCCCCCTCCCCCACCGTGTCCGCTTGCATAGCCATTGCCGAACTCAAAGCATGCATCCCCTAGAACAAATTCTACTAGTCGGTGATCCAAACACTGACACTTAGCAGATGTCAACAACGGTCTGGATGTGAGAATGGATGAGATGCAAAACACCCTTGCTACTCACACCCAGACCACCAGAGAATGACAACGGCAGAGAAATGACCAGTTTCGTCACCTCCAGGAGCAGCTACGAGCGCACCACAACTATACGTCAGCTTACCATCGATGGAGAGGATTAGATCCTAACCAACAGCCATGACCAAGAGCAAGCTTGGGGGAGCACCCCCACCAAGGTGACTTGTATCTTTCCTTTTGTTTTTTTTCTTTGGCGGAATTACCCAGAAAACAACATAAAAATTTGCAAAACTAAAAGGAACAAAAAATATTAGGTTGTCATGCATGCTAGGGATGTTCATGCCTTCATGTTGAGATGATGAATAGTTGCTATGTTTTATATCTTTCCATAGTCCCTTGTATACAACTTAGTACACTCCCAAATTTTGAGTTTGTTGGCTAAACATATTTGACTTGAACTTGAATACTTGTGGGTTGCAAAGTGCATGATCTAAGTCTAGGTTGTTGTGAGACATAATATGGTTAGAATAGGGCTACTATGGCCTTTGTCCCAAAGTGAAGCTCAACATTCGGAGATTTTGTTTTTCAAAATGATAAAATTGAAAAGTTCCTCAATGATGAAAATTCCTACCATGACCATATATTGTACTTCAATGCAAAACCTTCTACATATACTGCTTGTTATCACATTGAGCTTTATCAAAATGCTTGTAACCTTTGTGAGATCCATTTCATGCTTTTATGATCAAGATTCACGTACACATACACAATCACTTTCTAATACTCCTACATCGGGAAATAGCAATTCCATTGCATCCACCTCCATATGCTCAACATCTATATCCAGAGTTGGCAAAATAAATGCTCCATATTTATCATGTTATGACTCTCTCTCAAATTGGTTGCATGGAAGGCATGGCTATCAAGAAAGAGAGAGACTACGCAAAAAGGAATATCCACCGTTTCACCACATTCCACACACATGCACATCTTGATCAGATTGTATAACTTGTTTCTCCGTGGGTTCAGTCTTTTGGCTTAGCAACATATGTGTTACAAGTATATCTCAATTGTTCCCTACCCAGTACTCCACATAAGACTTATTTACAGGTAGGAACAAAAAGAGGCAACAACAACATGCCTTCGTAAGGATTTATACACATTGAGTGATCGAGAGAATCATTGGAGGAACTTAGTTTTATTTGCAAAAATCTTTTGAAAACCTCCGGATGGAAAGTCGAACAAAGGTATGAGAGAATGGTGTCCTACAAAAGACTATTCTGTCTTTCAACCACCCAAGATGAAGAGAAGCCAAAAGCCCCATAGGAACTAAGGTAAAAAGGGTGAGTTACCAAATGCCAACTTATTCAATTAAAGGTAGAGTATTTTGTTATGCACTTGATACTATGAAGGGAATATAAAACATTGTAGCAACTGCTGATCAACAATCTAAAGTTTTATCTTTGCATCAGAACAAGCAAAAGTTTAGTTTGGGGGAGTTTGTTGACGGTTGTTAAATACCATTTCCGATCATCAATATTAATCAAAATAATGGAGGATTCAACAGTCCTACCATTCATTTTAGTTAGAAATAATAAATATGCACTTGTGCTTGCAGAAATGCTCACATGTAGGAGAAACAATGAAATGGAGGAGGAAACAGACTTATTTAGCGAAGAAACACAAATTCCAACAATCAAAGCTTGCTAACATGGATTCCCAAGGATCAAATGGCCCGTCTGCAGCACTAAACCGACATACAGAAGGGCTAATCCTTGGAGGAGTCAAAAGAGGCCACCCACCAGTGTGCTAGAAGAGAGTGGGGCCACTGGGCCCCACCCCTATTCAGCCGAATAGGGGTGTTCGACCGAACGGAAAGTGGGCCCATAAGGGCCTAGTCTCTTATGGCGGTTTCCCACCAAGTCTCCAAACGTGGCTGTCTATTGGTATTTTTAACGATCAAGGACTAATTCACAATACTGTTATAGCACTTCCCCAACAGAGTATTCCAAGGGTTATCAATCCATGGAACGGTATAGGTAAATCCCAAATTCTAGTCAGTCCATGGACACAAGAGATAAATATTGATGTAGGATAGAGAGGTTTATCTTTGGATAAACTCTTAAATAAATAAGGTTCAGGCTCTAATTACTGCTTTATGTACGGATTCATGCCTGTCATACACAAGGCAACTATGTCTTGGACACTCATCGCAACCTAACGCGAAGGAGTACAATGGATAGATAGGGCTGTCACCACCTACTACGTACCTCTGCAGGCTGTGGATTACGAGGTGATCAAAGATGATTTCTAACCTAAGCACCACGCCTAAGTTATTAATCACTGTTTAGCTAAGCCGTCACTTAGACTAAACAACCTATATAGGAAATAACACTTTGAACTCGATAAGTAAATAAGCACTCAACTTACTTAAATAAGAAAGCGTTAGAATATAAATAAACTCAAATACTTACTAAATAAGGCAAGGCCCCGATGAGGTACAAGGTTGGAGTAGAAGTCCCACAAACAAGCCTCCACTCCTACACTTCTCCTCACTCTCCACCTATTCTAAGTACTAAATAGGTAGTACTAGCACCTTTGGAGTGTGGCTCTCTTCTCTTGGATGTGTGTGAGTGTGAAGCCTCTCCTCTCCTTATATAGGGCCTAAAGGTCAGTTTCCTGGAGTAACCACCACAGAACCACCATGCGCCGACTTCAGGAAATGAACAAGGAAGCGACATGTGGAAGCCCAGCCGGAAAGGCCTCAAGACCAGGTCGGGCGACCAAGGGGGTAGGTCGGCCGACCTGGCCCTGGGCCCTTTGGCCTTGTGCTTTTGCTGGGTCACTGGTAGGTGTGTCCACTTCTATTTTATGTCAGTGTTCTCTTGAGTTGCGCAAGGGAATCCCAGGTCTCCATGTATGCAATCCCTGTGCTGGCTTTTGATTGGTCGGTTTGATATTTTCTTGGATTGACGGTGTGGATTTGCCCATAATTCGTGGATACTTAATCCGTACTCAAATATTCACGAACACTTGTGGAATTCATTAGTAATAAGCTCCTACCACTGTGTTGGATTATTATTTTAGCTCTTTAATGTAGATAAGTGACGGTCAAATTTGGTATTTAAGAACCATCAACAACTCCCCCACACTTAGCCTTTTACACGTCCCGAGTGAAAGCAAGGACTAAGGTGAAACTTGGACTTTGATTGAATAGAGATAACACACTCACATTTCTATATCATACATGGACTTGTGTCATGTGAAGTGTCTACATGGATACCTTGGACAATTGAGAGTTGGAACGGTCTTGACTTCAGGAGATTCCTGCTCATGTTAGCGGCGCACCATTGGTTTTCAAAATATTTTACAAATGAAAATTGATTCTTACTCCTCATATGATTTCTCTCGATCACTCCAGTGATTGTATTTTCCTCACCAGGGCATTGCAACTTGCCTCTTTTCCTACTTCTACAAATAGGCTTTTTGTGTAACTCAGGGTAGGAAAAATTGAGGCATACTTGTGCTTCATGAATCACTAAGTCAAAAACTGGATCCAATGACAGAAGCAAATTGTCAACCACAAGAGGAGTAGACTTATGGCTCTGGTAGGTAATAGGCAATAGGTTTTATTCATTTAGAACATTATATGGCTTTGGTAGGTAACTGTCAACCACAAGAGGAGTAGACTTTATAAATTTTATATATTCAAAAATTTCCAATGGTGATTAGTAACATGAAGCAAAGAATCCCTAAAGTCTACCATATCACAATAATCAATTATTTAGGATGCATGGGTTCCTAATGAATAGTTGACACAAGCGACGAGCATGACATAAAAATAAAAGCATGCAAATCTTTTCAATCTTAGTCATGTTTTAATTTTAGGAGTTTCCACATTTCTGCTTAAGTTGATTTTAGTTATCATGCAAAGGTTTAGTACGAATCAACTTAAAACAGAGGAGCATAAGAGAGGATAAAGAGCAAACCAGGCCATGGTAGAAAGATGGCCCAACTATTGGTCGGTCGACCAGGGCTTGAGCCCACCTCGATTCATCTATTGTCAGGTGGCCGAGGCGACGGTGCTCTCTGGATATTTGTGTGTTTTCATCGCGTTTGCTCATCGGGAAGTTGTGTCCTCCCCCACACTTGTTTCGGTGTCTGCCTTTGACACAAAAATAAAAACAAAGGGAAACCAAATGCTCTGCCGATCATTTGGACCGAGGAGCCTAACATTTATTAAAATAAAAATTGTAGGTGCTTACATGAAAGGGAAATTAAACTAAATGAAGAAAAGGGAAACTAAACTAAGAATCTGTTCCTAAGGATAAATACTCAATGGGGGTCGATGCTCTATTTAGCAATATACTCGTCCTCGAACCCTGTGAGCTTATAAATCCGCTTAAGATTAACGGACTAGCTACCATGTTTCTCGAGTATAGAATATCTAAGTTCGTCATGCTCAACTCGAGTTTCTGCTAATTTCCTAGCCATGTATTTATTTGCGGCTTGCAGCTTGGCGACCTTCTTGGCTAGGTCGACGATAGTGATCTCCTCCTCCTCATCGCTGTCCTGGTAATCCCTGGGTAGCCTGCTGATCCTCGGAGGGGGCAAGTGATGCCTAACACGCCGTTTTGTCGGTGAAGAGTCCACCGACTCGTCTCTAGTAGAGTCCAGAGCAAGGCGCCCCATGTACCCCTTTCCAATCCCTGGGCCAGTGAGGGTCCTCATGGGGTTCTTTAGCGGTGCAGGAGGTGGAGCCTATGGCGCCTGATCATCCTTCTCATTAAAGAGATGCTTGGCCAGCGGGTTCTTCAATGACAGCGCCCTAACAGAGGGGCGCTTTGTTGGCGTGCTGGAGCGGGGCCTGAGCGTCTTTTGAGAAGGTATACACCCTATTTTTTAAAAAATTTTAGAATAAGTAAATTAGTTAATAAATAAAAAAATTATTTTTGGTTATTGCATTCATGCTACATAGTTGCACTAGCTTTTGTTGTTTGGAAAAGTTTTTGAAAATCGATTAGGAATCGGAGTTTTGCTTTAGTTAGGAGTTTAGGAGGAGAAAAATAGAAAAAAAAACGAAAAACAAAGCCCTACACTGGCCCAGGGCCAAAATTCCCTTCCCCGACCCACTCTCTTTCCGCCCCCCCCCCCCCCCTTATTCTCCTTCAGCTTGGACCGAGTCCCCCACCCCGCGGTGCAGCTCTTCCAGCCCCCTCTCCCCTCTTGGCCTTGGAGCACCGGCCACGGCCACCAAGGGGTCGCGTCCCATAAATAGCGAGCCCCGCACACCCCGCGCCGCTTTTCCCCACACGCCGCCTCTCATGTGCCCAGCTCGCCGTCTCTTGCTACGAGCCCACCGTCGCCCGCCCGTTCCCGGCTGCCTCCGCCCTCTGTGACACTCCGGTGAGCTCCCCCTCACCGCGCCGCCTTCCCCGTTTCCCTTTTCGTCGACGCGTGCCCCAGGGCACCTCCACGACGAGCTCCGAGTGGCCTCTAATGGCGCCGCCTCCGTCTCCCTCACCGGCGGCCACCACCCCCGCCGAGCCCCCTCCCTGGCCGTTCGATCTGGGCCAACGACCTAGATAAGATTGGGTAAAGGGGTATGGTCCTGGTCCACCATGGACCCGTGGACCGGTGCACCTCCCCTGGTTCACGTGCCCCGTGGACCCGGTCCACGGGAATTAGTTTTATTTAATTAATTTTTATGCTGATTAATTTCTAATAATTGGTTAATTTGTGTTTAGGCCCTTGAGTTATTAATTAATTATCTTCCTATAATTTTACAAAAACACCCTTGAACTCATTCAAGTAATTACAGGTGTATGTGAAACACAGCCAACGGGTAAGTGTAGTTAACTAATATTCCATTCTGCAAGGGGGTGTTGCTAGAAATAAAATTCATGAATGTGAAAATAGGGCTAAGTGAATGACTATACAGTTAAATGTAATATTAAACCTAGAGACAAGAATAATTAATTGAACATGATTCAGAAAGTCATATGTATATTAACAATTTATTATAGATAGAGCATACTAGTAGTGATTTATGTGCCAAGTTTCATTGACATGCAATGTGTCAATTATTTTCCATAATTAAAATATCACGGAGGGCAAATATTTAATATAGGCTAAAATAATAGAAAATAATGCAATACAGTGAATATGCTCGTAATGCTATGAGAAGGGGTGCAAACAAAATGAACTAAGAAGAGATGTAGATCATGACCTTAGAAGCACCGAAGAAAATGAATGTCACAGAAATAGCTACATGAGATAAATGTATAGTAGTTTACAAACTAAAAAGAATATTATTATTAGGGTCAAAAGATAATTTAAATTTGAAATGTTTACTACTTGTTCCGGACTAGTAAGGACTGCCTTTGATTAAACATAAGCAAGAAATATTCATTAAGTTGGTTTTATTGGATCAGAACATTAGATTAATTAAATAAGAATTAATTATGCTTTAACATAATTAGGAAAATAAATAATTTTTAGTAGTGATTTCAGGTCATACAGTATTTTTTATCAAAACTTTATTATGAGATAGAGCTAATGAAATTTGTTTCACCTCAATCGGAACTGCCAATATTTTTGAGTAAATTTATAAAATTCAAAAATAAACTAGTACTAATTAACAAAAAGCTACTAGCTAGTTAGCTTCTTCCCTGCCTCACGAACGGCTATGGCTTTCAGCAAGCAGGTGCTCCGGTGGCAGACACTGCAGTATATAGCGATGGGAGAAATAAGCGCTGACTACAGGAGAAGCTCACCAGCTTGCAAAAAGGCGAGGGGGGGGGGGCTCATGCTGGGGTTGACGGCATCGGTTCCTCGGCGGCAACGGCTACAACTGTGCGGTGAGGAAGACAAAGGATCCGTTAGCTATTGTGAGTAGAACGACGCATCTTGACCGCGATTGGCTACGGTATTAAGCACTGAAGACATGCAATGGAAGGATACAAAGGATTGCTCACGAAGAGATGCGAATCGAATCACTGCAGTTGAGTTTCTAGACCTGCTCAAGGTTGAAGAAAACAGCAGGCACCAGGGCTTCAATGGGTTGCACTGCTTGGGGAGGCGATGACCAAGCTCGGTGCAGAAACAGGAGGCGGTGCAGGCACGGCGGCTCGATGGAGCTCCGGAGAACTTTGGTCCACCGTCGGCGGATACAGGGAACCTGGGCGGACGCGCGGCGCACGGTTAGAAGAGGGAAGCTGGCCAGCAACACGACGCGACTTGGAGCCGCGGACTACGGGGAGCTTCACTCGGCTCCAATGGCTGACGCACGAGCCCGGACGAGAGAGAGAGAGAGAGCGAGAGCGAGGAGTGGTGTCCAGGGGCCAAAACTGGGTGCGGCAATGGTTTTGGGGGGCAGGTTTCGGACCAGTGGGGACGTCGATCCGCAGGAGGGCCAGCTGCCTGCACGCCAGCTGCCACGCGGCAGACGCTCGCTCGGCAGCGATGGCGGCAGCCCGGTGTGTTTCTTCAATGTCTATGACAGGTGGGTCCCACCGGTCCCTTTCTTTTTCCTGATTTTCGAACAGCGCTAGCTTAATAATTTTGTAGATTTTAAAATATAGATCCCCTATGAAATCCAAAAATATATGTATAATCCTCGTGATGTGCTCTATTTTACAAAAATGATAGTACACAATGATTGTTGCTGAAATTTAAATGAGAAATTGTTCAAAAGAGGTAGTTTTGGACCTTTTAGGCATTTATTTGGACTCCTAAATCAAGGGATAAAATTCTGAAAAATTCCTTAAAATTCTATTCCACCATGAACATCAATATATATTTTTGGTAGGTATGAGTCTTGTTGAAAAATCTGGACTTGTAGTTCAAGTGGCATTCAAATATGCTTAATTTAAATTCAAATTTGGTCATTTCAGTTCAAATTCTTGGTGTTAGGCTCTTGTGATGACTAAGGTGTTGTTCTTGGAACCTTTATGACACTAGGAGTGTCACACTGGTGTCCCTCTAATGTACAATTGGATGTAAGAAGAGGGAGGACTTATTTTGAGAATGTCAAAAGAAAGCTCAATCTCCATTGACCATGCATCACTCATGATGGAGGTTAACTCCCTGACTGTTTCTCGAAGAAACATCTTGTCATGGGGACAAGGGGGAATATCGGGAGCGGTTGGTCTAACCTGTATTTCATAATTCGAGGCATTCTCATAGTCTTCAAATAGACTATCCTGGAATATAAATGGCGAGTCAGAGGGTGAGTGATCCTCATCCTCTGAATTGGATGGTTTGGATGAGGTTTCTAAATTCAAGTTTAAAGATGTAGAGGTTACAGGTTCAGGCTTGGTAGGATTTTGGACCTCGTCGTTGGATTTGATGTATTCCGTCAGTGGTTGATCTTCTTCGGCTAGGAAGGATGTATTTTCTAGAATAGGCTCAAGGATCTCCCTTCCTGGTACTGGTGTTTTATGCACGAATGATCCTCTGATGAAAATGTCAAGATATAGGGCAGATTCCTTTTCCATACCCATACTAAAATATTGTAAAAGTATGTGGTCAGGAATGGACAAGTCCAGGCCAGAGAAGATTAACAACGTAAATCGAGCCTAGGCTGCACCTACAGACTCCTTCTCTCTCTGCTGGATGTTAAGGACTTCTGAACGCAGAGCGATGATACGTGATAATGAGAAGAACACAAGACAGAATCTATCTCGCAGTATCTCCCAATCAACATTCACTCTACCTGTAGTATGTGTGTACCATTGTTTCGCTCTATCCTTAAGGGAAAGGAGAAACAATTTCCACATAAGAGTTTTCTGTGAAACACCCCTGAGTTTCAGGCATGCGCACAGTAGCTCAAATTCGCGCAGGTGTAAATACAGGCTTTCACTAATTAGCCCGGAGAAGGGTCATTCCTGAACCATGGCTATAAAGCCAAGGCTTACCTCAAAATAATTTGCCAGGATCGTCTTTCCTGAGAAAGGAGGTTCATAGAACTCGCCCTTGGGGGTGGATAGACTAGATATAGAAGGTCCGTCCTGTTATCAGAGGCACATGGCGGACATCGAGAAGATGGGAAAATACTAAACCAGTAAATATTGGGATTTTGGTGAATGGTGATGGCGTTCAGGCAGGCTGTGCTTGAAGAATCCTTTGACGTAATGCTGATCAAAAGAGGCAGTCCGGTTGACGGAAGGCGCAGGTATATATTACTTAATTGTCTTGGCTGGATAATGGGATGTGCATTATTTGGAAATCAACTAGCAAGGGAGAGAGGATCTTGGGCACAATAGATTCAGGAAGGAGAAAGATCCATAGATTCCATATGGTTCTCAAAAGGCGTCACAAGATTAAGGAGAATAAAGTGAGCAGCTCCCTAGGTGCATACGTGATGCAAAGGCGTGCGGAGGAAGGATGTTAAGAAGTCAATGCCATATGTGCGTACATGGGAAATATGGAAGCGTCTTGCCGGATAAATAAATGATTAATTTGGTCTTAGCAAGTTACGATTAGATATGGAAGCCAAATCAATTATGTTAAGATAATATTTGTACGTATATTGTTTAGCTTATGTCGGTTAGATCAGAATTGAAGTCCGGGTGATGGCAATTGTAAATCTATCAATTGATCAATACAACTTCAGCGTATCGCCAACCCTGGAAATAGGTATATCCCGACGGGTTCTCCGTAATAGATGTAGGACTCGTCACCCCAGCGGGTTCGTCGTCATGAAGCAAGCTGCATCGACTAGTTCGACCTTAAGGACATGGCAGAGGACTCGCTACCCCAATGATCACGGCAACCTGCCCCGGTCTGTCTCGGCGTAGACCCATATTCTAGTTAGTTTGCCATGGTTGCTAGTTATCCAGTATACTAGATCTTTCTATGTGATTTTGCTAGGATTTGCTGCATTCATAGTTAATTCTAGCGATTCAATCTAGTCTGATCTGTATATTCGAGTCATCTCTGAATAGATTTCAGCGATTAGATCTAGTATTGTGTGGGCGTTCATTCGTTCCAAGAACTATCTCGGCTTAGACCGGTCTTCTGGGATATCTAGAACTGTCTCGGTTAATTTTGATCTTCTAGTTGGACAACCATACACGAATGATCTCGTAGCGAGGGTCTATTTATGGTGTTGTCGGAGTGTTTAGCTGACGAGATATTTGGTTACTAGTAGCAGCCGATAGATATTCACATGTTTCATTCTTCTATCGGCTCTGGTTCATCGACTATTGGTCCATCGGCTCTAGGTATTGCACTAATCCTATTTGTCTAGCCAATGAATCATCATATAGTTTATTTATTTATTAGTGTTGTATCAGCTAGGTAGTGTGATTCTATTAACTGGCCGATATAATATTAATTGTTACAATTAGTCTAGTGCGCATCGGTTTGTAGATTTATGCTTTTTGTTATTGAGATAAAGCCGATGCTCAATCATGTACTTAGCCTACATCGACTCTGTATCTTCATTGACTTTGTGCATGCATCGACTTTGTGCCTGTATTGACTCTGTGCCTGGAGGCCATCATCGGTCGACTTGCAGGCGCACATCTTGTCAGTTGAATGGTCAAACTGACTGGCACACCATGCACTGTCTGTAGCACACCATCGGACCTGCACTGGAGCTAAGCAGATCTCCCAGGCCTCGTGTCTGCACGTGGAGGATCGACAGTCTGTTTTTTCACGTCAACACGCTTTTGGCACGGCTGGTGGGACTCATCTTCATTATTTGGTGAGCATCAGATGAACTCATATTTTACATCACCAGATTAGAAGTCAGATTTATTTTTAATATCGTGTCAGACCCAGGAAGATGTCCCGTTCCCTAGCTTTAGACTATCGAGAAGATATGGCAGTTGCTTTATTTTTGTCTCGGAGGCAAGGCGATGCATGTTTGCATTACATGAAAACATCTGTTGTTCTCTTTATACTGAAAGGTTGAAATACTCCATCGACTTCCACGATCCTATTCAAATTATATTCAACGCATCGGCTGCCTATGAGCACTGAATACACAGCGAAGGATGCTCTGGATCAAGTGGTTTCACTACTGGAATCAAAGATTCGTAGTTACCTGCCAGTGGTATGACGTACATCGACTTAGTTCTGAGTTTGCTAAGTACATGTCATGTGATTTATAGGTTACCTGCAAAGAGCCATTATTCCGATCAGTAACTATCAAAAGGCTTTGAAGAGAGGGCCATTATCAGCTGGGGTTTTTCTTTTCTTCGATGCAGTGGCAGGTCAGTGTTTTTGTGCATAAAGAAAGTCAAGAGATGCATCCTTCGTCACCGGGGAAGATATACATCATGTGTGTTTTGAAGAAGGCTGGATGGATGGAGCCAATCGGAGATTTATCATGTGGCACTAGTATAAGGAAGGTATAACTCTCCAGATGTGGTATCGACTTTGATTAGCTTGAGGGGGCAAAGACCGATGAGTTGTGTGTTGTTACTTCACCATCGGTTTGATACCCCCCCCCCCCGGTCAAAAGTGATATTGTTTACATGCAAGAGAAGATTTGAATATATATTCAGAGATGTGTTCGATGAGAAGAAACTAGGAGAAGCTGAAACAACTTATCTTTGGAGGAGTCGTTGTGCTCTCCGTAGGAGCCGAGACATAAAAAAAAAAATTACTGAGAAGGATATACCCGAAAGTGTAGTAGCAGAAGGAAGCCATTATGATAAGTTGTAAGTTGAGTGCTTGCCGACGTAGCGATACAAGGGTCAGAAAGATAAAAGCCGATGGCGATCTATATATATATATATATATATATAATATATATATTTCGACAAAGTCTTGATCGTGCCACCATCGGCTAGCATATGCTTTTGTTTACCATCAACTGCTATGTATCGGCTATGGAACGCCTTCATTGGCTCGTATTGAAATAATATACTTCTGGAGAAGCCGATATATGGTTGCATCACGTGAAGACATATTTAGCTGAGTCAATGCGTGAGGTTGTGTCACATAAGAAGAGTCGATATCAAGCTTACTGCAGGGGATCAGACAATTGTTCATGTGGTTCTATTGCGTACATCGACAAGAAGATATCGACTCAAGTGATCATATCAGTCATGTTGAAGAACAACGACAGTCCTGCAAACCCAATAATAATCAACGACAGATTTACAAATCAGTGGGACCATCTTTGTTGCCATTTAGAACAGAGCCGATGGCAATGGCTGGATTGATTGTATAAAAAGAATAAGTATTATATAAAGGGGCAAGAGAGACTCTACCCTAATACTTTATTCCAATAGGTGGCTCTTCCTAGTTAGTTGGGATTTTTTCTATGATAAAGTTGTGAAGCCGATGCCTATAATTATTTCTTCCAGAGCCAGTTCTTATCATAGACTCGGGGGGGGGGGGGGGGGGGGGGGGCATCGGCTGTCAGAATAGAAGCATGATTCATGTTGAAGAGAGATTGCCGATGTTCTGTTGTCCGGCTGATAGTCCGCTGCTGTAGCAGCGAAGAGTCTAATATATCATCGGCTTGGTACTACATCTATTGTCATCTGATGGTCGGCTTGGCTTCGATATATACTGGCATTGGTTTCGTCGGCATCTCAAGGATCTGAAAGATAGAAGCTAATGGTGACATGTACATATTTAGTTTGACGAGTCTTTATCTTGCCACCATCGGCTAGCATATATTTTATGTTACCATCGACTGTTAGTGTATCGGCTATGGAATATCTTCATTGTTTCGTATTGAAGTAATATACTTCTGGGGAAGCCGATGTACAGTATAAAGACAATTCAATTAAGAAGCTTTTGATGTGCAATGGAACACAGTTGGCTTGGCTGATGCTATCAACAACGTTAGCCGTGCACATCGACCAAATGTAGTGTTCGGCTCAGAAATATGAATTTCTTGTTAACAGACGTTCTGCACAAATGCTTAAAGGCGATGGAATTTCCTGGTATGATCAATGGCTCATCATGGTCTGTAAGTTGAAGTACATGCTCTGTTGAATAGATAAGAGACTTGCTGTTCTTCCATCGACCTGTTGTTCTTCCACCGACCTGCTGTTCCTCCAACAACACTTCAGTCTAGGCAGAACATCTGTCTGCTTTATTGATGGTGGAGCCACAATCTGTACTGTTCTATGTTGATGCAACTGGATTGTGTCAGAATTGTTATCCAACAGCGAAATATTTCAACCCTGCTCGGTATGGCCCTGATCTTGTAGCGTGGGCAGTCTCAGTGTCTTGGCTTGGAAAGCGACCAGCTTATCGACCAGCACTGAGAACCAGATGTACGCCAGAGCCTGGTTTCAGACTGCCTCGAGAGACGCCGGGAGCTGAATCGCATGAAATTTTCATTATTGTGGTTGATGACGGGGGACAATTGTCAACTGTTTTGTTCTCTGATGAGAGAGGAGATGCATCTATGATTAAGGCTTTTATCCATCTTACAAGGGAAGTAAAATCTGTTATGTTAGAAGTCGCCTTCTTTCTCAAACAGGACACAGGAAGGTGCCATACGATCAAGGATATAGCATCAACTTTTAATTCGTCTCGCGGGGGGGGGGGGGGGGGGGGGGCAGAGCCGATGCATGATTGCATCATGTGAAGTGAAACTCATCAGAAAGGAACAGAGGAAAGGGATTGGCATCGATTCAGACTGAACAGGCTTCATCGGTTGTGTGGGAGTTAGCCTTGGCCTGTGAAGCTTATTCTTGATAAAGTGGTTGCGTCGATGGCAGTCAAAACATTGTAGCAGAGTATTGTTCAAAAACAATATTAAAACAACTAAGAAGATGTGCAAAGCTGACATTATGATCATATCGTCATGGGAGCAACCAATATGCATCAAATAATGCTAGAAGAATTATCGTCATATTTTATTGGGTGACTCAAGGCCAAGCCAATGTGTGGACACGTCATGTGAAGACAACCGGAATTATATCTGAGCCGGTGGTAAGCTAGTGCTGCTTGAGAAGGAGACGATGGAGCTACACGTTGTTGTGTCGATACGTCCAAACGTTTCCTTCTCAATCGACAGAAGAATTGGTATCGGCTGGTGTGCATACGATGGAGAGAGTACAAGTGTGCATTGGTGTTTGAAGCAAGGGAGATAAGTCATGTTAAAAAATGCCGACAATCTTGCAAGTTAGCCCAGTAACAATTAACCACAGACTTACAAAGCACTGGGAGGTAGAAAGTCGATCTTTATCGACTCCGATATTTCAAGCATCAGAAATAAAGGCCGATGAGAAGAGTGATTTCCTGGGAGCGACCATTGGTTGCATGTGCTAGGTTTTCTTTTCACCATCGGCCGATGTATTGCAGTTTCTATCCATCATCGGCTAAGGGCTAACAACATGTTGAGTGTCCTTGTCAGATGCCTACTCATTTTGTGTCGGTCAGTTTTCTCATCGACTTGATGGTTTGTTGCCGATGCCTTAATATGAGCCTGTTCAACACAATGATGGTCGATAGAATTATTTATATCACTTTGGAGCAATGTCTGGAAATATATTAGGAAAGTGGGCTCACTTGCGCTGATTCATCTGGGATCGAAGATGCAGCAGATGAGCAGATGACGATGAAGTTGATTCAGCAGACTCTATCTTTTCTGTAGCAAATGCTGATAGTAGACTCGGGGGGCATTGGGATTCATAATTGAAGCATGATGAGAACGAGCCTCTGGCTCGCTAGTAGGGCTCCAGGATGGGAACCTACTGGTCGGGAGTTCGACTCCCGGTTCTTACAAAAAAAATTCCCCTCCTTGTGCCTCACTTTGAGACCCGACCCGGGCTGTGGCAACGGAGCGGCCCAATCCTGGGGGATGGGGGCAGTGGTCTCCGGCCCAGTTTACGCGGCGGTGTTTCGGTGAGGCCTCGGTGGATTTTCTCGGCCTGACGTCGAGAATCTTCTCTATTTGACAACACCGTTGGGATGGTCTTACCCCAGCTGGTCGAGTTTTATAATTGAAGTATGATGGTGTGATTTATTTCTGGAGTCTCTGAGGATGTCTGATTGAGTTACGTGGTGGTTGGAGACTTGGAGTCACCTTATTTATGAAGAGATACATGGGTGGATGGTCTACAGATTACATGGTTTCGTGGTCAGACTAGTTAATCACATAGGACAATATTTTAATAAGTAGGCATCTGACTTTGTTTTTTGCTCCTGATTTTTTGGACATCTCGGCTGGTTCTGGACTTCAGATCACCAGAGATGGTTCTGGCATTCAACCATACGACATAGAGAGCAATGCTGAATCAGTTTGCATTGATGGTATTATTTACTAAAGAAGTCATAGTTTCATTGTTCTCAATCGGCTTGAACAGTTGAGCAGTTAGAACTTTTAGCCGATTGAGTTCAAGTAACATCTAAGGTATGGGCGATATCCAGAAATACCAACCAGGGATCGAAGCATATTAGGTGAAGCATAACTGTTGCTGCATGTTGCATGGTTTAGCATGGTGCTTGTTCGGTCCTTGTCAAGCAGATTGTGGTGCGAATACAGCATGGGGGACACATTTGCGATAATGCAAGCAACATATGCAAAATTTGGAATCAAAGGAAGCTGCGAATACGTGTGTTGCTGGTGGATTCAAGTGGGAAGAAAATTGACAGGGAAACATCGGCTCTGGAGATATGTTTCGGACATCAACAAGCATCAGCTCAATAAACCATCAACCAATGACCCTTGATTGATGTAAGAACTCAGTATTGAGACCATCAGAATCCGTACCTAGCAACAGTGCAACTCGAGAAGCCGATGAAGTTAACTCTGGTTATGGTGGTTATTGATATGTATCTTCAGAGGAGCCCAGTCATTACTGTGACAATATTGAAAGATTGGTTTGCTGATAAGACTGTTTCTGGTATCAACATCGGTAGTGTTTCAAGATCAGTTAGATATTTGCCGATGTTGGATGTTTAAAGACCGCTGGAATTATGAGCCTGGGCAAAGAATTCTCAATCATGTCTTGAGGCTTCTTGTCAATGGTCGAAGGATTTGAGTGTGAAAGACAAGATGGATCATCATTCTGACCTATGAAGCCAAGTCTTAAACTGTCGCCCTGTGTGTTGGTGTTGTCTCAGTTAACTCTGATCCATCCAATCATGATGATGGTTTTAATCTTATTGACTTGATAGCTTATGACATTGGGGATAATTAATGGTCAATGATGAAGAAGAAGTTGATGCTTACAAATATTGTCTTCCGGAGTCAAGTTGAATCATGCTCGGTGAGCATTGGCATTCAAAGAAAAGTAATGAGTTAACAAATATTTGGCTGATGGAATCTTTTTTATTGTGCAGCCGATATGCCCAAGAGTTTTGATGCATTGCCTGCAGACTTTACTTTGCAGGAACAAGCAGCTATCACAGAGCAACATTCGTCAGGATTTAATTGCCCCGAACTTGATTTTGATATTGGCTGGCCTTGGCATCGGATCATCACACCAAACTCTGGCCTTCGAAGAATTTCAGCTCTGGGTATCAATCCACACATGTACCTATCGACATCAGAATGAAACTGCGTAGCACGTATATCGGTGATTGCATAGTTCATTACTCCCAATCGGTTGGAGCAGTTGATTTGTCAGAATATATAGCCGATTGAAGTGATCTAATATTTAGCATATTAGCAACGAATGACATATCTTCAGAGCTCATATGACATATCATGGTTGCATGAAGAACAGTATTTTGGATCATAATTTATTATTATATTCTGAAATTGGGGGGGGGGGGGGGCATGTGTTGACACCGGATTTTGACAATCCACGGCGGTGTCAGATGAAATTTGGTGTGAAGCTTTGTGCTGTGTAGAAAAGAGCTGGAGGAAAGATGCCAAGATCCTGTTATCAGAGGCACATGCCAGACATCGAGAAGATGAGAAAATACTAAATCAATAAATATTGGGATTTTGGTGAATGGTGATGGCGTTCAGGCAGCCTGTGCTTGAAGAAAACTTTGACATAATGCTGACCAAAAGAGGCAGTCAGGTTGACGGCAGCAAGGTTGATGGAAGGCGCAGGTATATATTACTTAATTGTCTTGGCTGGATAATGGGATGTGCATTATTTGGAAATCAACTAGCAAGGGAAAGAGGCTCCTGGGCAGACCAGATTCAGGAAGGAGAAAGATCCGTAGATTCCATATATGGTTCTCAAAAGGCGTCACAAGATTAAGGAGAATAAAGTCAGCAGCTCCCTAGGTGCATACGTGATGCAGAGGCGTGCGGAGGAAGGATGCTAGGAAGTCAATGCCATATGCGCATACATGGGAAATATGGAAGCGTCTTGCCGGATAAATAAATGATTAATTTGTTCTTAGCAAGTTACGATTAGATATGGAAGCCAAATTAACTATGTTAGGATAATATTTGTATGTATATCGTTTAGCTTGTGTCGGTTAGATCAGAACTGAAGTCCACGCCACCTGTATAAATATGACGGGGTGATGGCAATTGTAAATCTATCTATGGATCAATACAACTACGGCGCATCGCCAACCCTAAAAACAGGTATATTCTGACGGGTTCTTCGTCTACAGCGGGCTCTCAGCGGTAGATGTTGGACTCGTCACGCCGACGGGTTCGTTGTCATGAAGGAGGCTGCATCAACTAGTTCGACCTCGGCGACATGGCAGAGGACTTGCCACCCTAGTAATCACGGTGACCAGCTCAGGACTGTCTCGGTGCAAACCGACCTTCTAGTTACTTTGCCATGGTTGCTAGTTATCCACTATGCTAGATCTTTCTAGGTTGTTTTGCTAGGATTTGATGCATTCATAGTTGATTCTAGCGATTCAATCTAGTCTGATTTATATATTCGAGTCATCTCCGAATAGATTTCAGCAATTAGATCTAGTATTGTGTGGACGTTCATTCATTCCAAGAAATATCTCGGCTCAGACTGGTCTTCTGGGATATCTAGAACTATCTCGGTTAATTCCGATCTTCTAGTTGGACTACCATGCAAGAGCGATCTCGTCGCGAGGGTCTGTTTAGTGTGTTGTCAGAGTGTTTAGCCGACGAGATATTTGGTTACTAGGAGCAGCCGATAGATATTCACATCTTTCATTCCTTTATTGGCTTTGGTTCATCGACTTTTGATCCATCGGCTCTAGGTATTACACTATCTTATTTGTCTAGCCGATGAATCATCATATAGTTTATTTATTTATCAATGTTGTATGGCTAGGTATTGTGATTCTATTAACTGGCCGATATAATATTAATTCTTATAATTAGTCTAGTGTGCATCGGCTTGTAGATTTATGCTTTATATTATTAAGATAAAGTCGATGCTCAATCATGTACTTAGCCTACATTTACTTTGTGTCTTCATCTGACTTTGTGCATGCATTAACTTTGTACCTGTATCGAATCTGTGCCTAGAGGCCATCATCGGTCGATTTGCAAGCGCACACCTTGTCAATTGAATGGTCAAACTGATTGGCACGCCGCACACCATCTACAACGCGCCATCGGACCTGCACTGGAGCTAAGCAGATCTCCCAGGAAGACCTAGCATTTCATACCTGCATGTTAGTTAGGAATAACAAGATTCCACTTGTCCTTGGATATTTATGTGCATGCATGGATTTGATACAAAAGAAGTGGAGAAATGGAGCATAGTCCACGGAAATACAGTTCTAGCCAATGAGACGGTGCCAACTGGACTTTCCTAAGATTGCATATGTGGCTGCACAAGATTCCTTTGGAGAACACCGCCTTAAAATAGAAGAGGACCCACCTATCAGTCACCTCAAGAAAGCACAGGGCAGGAGGCTGCACTCCCTAGTCAGCCGACCAAGGGAGAGGTCGGCCGACCGGGTCCTGAGGCGGTTCGGCCTCCCTTTCCATGTGTCGCCACCTGAGCCCTTTGGCAACGTCAGTGGCCCGAAGTTCCATGGCGGTTACTCTCCAGAACAGACCTGCGAACCCTATAAATAGAGGGGGAGAGCTTCACTTCAACATGCACACTCAAGAGTTGTTCATTTTCCTCTTTCACTTAGTAGTTTCCTAGTCCTAGTGGAGTTTAGTGTTGGAGGAGCCTTACTCAAGTCTGCAAGTCAGAGGAGTTTAGTGTAGGAGCAACCTTTTTCCTTTATTCTATTTTATTATGACTTTGCTCTATTTAGTTAATATAGTTATTTCATATAGTTGTGCTTATGATTTGTGTTCCTTGTTTGGTTATATATCATATTTATGTCATAGGACTTTACCCTTTCATGATGATATAGACTTGCTACCTTGTTGTCATGATTGGCATATACCTTGACTATAGTCTAAATGTGATAATGCTAGTTATACTTTAGTCTAGTTGCAATACTTCAACATGGGTTTGTGTAACACCCTACTTTTTGTAATTTCTAAAAAAAAATGCCAGTTCTTTTTTTAGCATTTAGGAGTTAATTAAATAACCTAGGACAAATTTATTTTTAAATAATTAATTTAATAATTGCATTTGCATAGCATGTCATTGTCCATGTAGAATTTTCTGCATTTAGCATTGAGTTTATTTATTAAATAATTACCAGGAAGATTAGAAATAGAATTACGAGAGGATTTGGGAAAGAAAAGGATTAGAAAAGAGAAAGAAAAGAGAGAAACAGAGCCTGGGCCGAGATCCCCATTTTGGCCCACACCGGAATCCCCCTCTCTCCCCACCTTCCCTTTCCGGCCCAGCCAGCCCGCGAGGCCGGTAGCCCAGCCGGCCCTCACCCGAGCTGAAGGCGTAAACCAGGAAAACCGCCAACCTCTCCACTCTCTTCTCTCGCTAACAGTGGGCCCTGCCCGGTCATCCCCTACCTCCCGTCGATCCCGCCCCTTTTCCATTTCTCTGCTCCCCGTTCAAACCCGCGCCCGCGCGCCCGCCCCCGACCCCCCCTGACACCATGTCCGTGATCGCCGTGCACTCCACATTCGTCTCCCCCACCTTTCCCCAAATTCCCCCACCCCCTGCCGCCGCCGTTGATTTTCAGAAAGCGCGTGATCGCCGGCCTCTGTCCCCTGACCGAATCCTAGCAACCCTAGGCTCCTCCCCCCCCCCTCTATAAAACCCGAGCCATCGGCCTCCCCCTGCACACCCATCCTCGCTGCACTCGAGCCCTCCTCCCTCTTTCACGCCAGCGCTGCCGCGAGCCGTCATGAAAAAACTGAAACTCTAAAAGGTCACCACCATAGAGCCCAAAAAGAATATTCAGATATGGCAAAAGGAGGCCGTCCCGTTCTAGACGTAAAATCTGAACCCTTGTCGGAACGTAACCACTAAATTAGGTTGCTTTTATTTCCTTCTTTAACAATGAAATTATAAAAAAAAATTTGGGTGATGTGTCGGCCAAATTTCCTGGCCGGGAGGTCAATTTTCGTCAAAAATGACTATCCGGATGATGTTCCGGGACTCTAACCGATGAGTCAAATTTCATCACCCGGGAGGTCAATTTTCGTGACAAACAACCACCCGACAGGGTAATTTTTGGTGCTGCCGGCCAGAATAACCCAGTCAGATTTCAGCACCCGGGAGATCATTTTTCATGATAAACGAGCACCCGGCTGGATGATTTCTGTGTCGCCCGGTCAGAATAACCCAGTCAGATTTCAGCACCTGGGAGGTCATTTTTCGTGAAAAATGACCACCCGTCTGGGTAATTTCTGTGCCGCCCGGCAGGGGCTGCCGCCCAACCAAACGTTTTCTCGAATTCCATGCTCTTGTGATGCAGGGATCATGGCCATGAGTGGAGGAGGTGTGGCCAACACTTCCTTTGTGAAAACAATGCTCACCTAAGACCCCACCATGAGTAAAAGTAGATGGAGGAGAGCCACACAAGTCACCTCTTTCACCACTCACATTCACCTGCCATCCTACTCCCCTAGGCTTCATGAATGGCAGGGCACTCATTGCAAACATCCAACTTTGGCCATCCCATCACTCTCTTCTTGCTCCCTTCACTTCCAACAAAGTTATGGCCAAAGTAAGCAAGTGGATCACATGTCGATGGACCTAGCCCTCTCCCATCACCACCAACACAATAATGCAGCAAAAGGAGGATGAGGACCTGCCGCCCGGCATGGCCCGCCGCCAGACATGGGTCGCCGCCCGACATGGGTCGCCGCCCGGCGTGTCCCGCCGCCCGACGTGGAATGTTGCCCCCCATGCCTCCTCTCGAGCCTATAAATACTGGGCTCATTCTCCACATTCTTCACCCCTCAAACTTTAGTTGAAAGCACTCTTCTCCCTTTCTTTCTTTTCAGTAGCCCCCCTAGTAAGTGCGCTTTGAACATAGGAATAAAGGTGTGCTGCAATAAAACCAACTAGAGCAAGTGTGTGTCCTCCCTTGCACGTTTGAACGACTAACACTTGGACTACTAAACTAATGACTAATTGCTAACCTTTATTATAATATTGTCCTTCGGGTATTGTGTCCAAGTAACCCTTTTGTAGGAATGGCAAACATTTGGAGGGGCCTCTACACCAAGTTCAGCAGCAGCTCAAGTCTAGGGAGACGCACCACAAGTGAGCACTCATGAGCTGAAGCTTCATATAGGCATGCTCCGAGTTACCACTCGGAATCAATGTACATATCCGAGGCTACAACGGTAGCAAGTGAGCAAGGAGCAAGAGAAGCGGAATTTGAGAACTTCATGGACAGTAAAGAGAACATGGTGTTCAACGACTTCGACGAGCAAAGCAAGTTCACTGACATACAAGATTGGGAGTTCACGTTCGTGCGCAAGTTCGATCATGACTTCGTCAACCGAATCGGCGTCCTCGCTGATTTTGAGCATGCGCTCAACACGGCAGGGTGAATAGGCACTTCTCACTCCGTCCGATTCACATCATACAATTTTTCGGAGCTTCAAGAAGACATGCAATACTTGGCTGCCAATGCCTATGAAACCAACATTCAAACACAAGAAATATAGGAAGCCATAAGGGAAGAACAAGAATGGCGAGAACAAACAACAGAACAACTTCAGACATACATCTCCATGATGGATCAACTGTTCGGACAATTTCAACATCGAGTATCAACCACCGCAGTGAACACCATCTAAGCTTAAGTCTTGCAAAGACCTAAGCTTGGGGAGGTACCCAAACCAAGGTACGCCATTTGTTCTATCCTCTCTCCCTCTTTCTCTATTTGAGTTGTTTTTTTGTAAATAGCCAATCAAGAAAACCCAAAAAGATTTTTAGCTTTCAAGGAAAACCATAAAAATTTGCAAAACCAGAAAGAACAAAAAGATTTCCATTTACAAATAAATTTTGAGAACTTGGTATTTACTTTTCCTATGGAAATGATGAATAGTTGCTCTATTAGCTCCCTTTTAGTCTCAAGTATACAACTTCTACTCCTCATTTTTGTGGGAAATGGTAGACCAACATGATGATAACACTAGTCCCTCTTTGTTTTAGTGGGTGCAAAATGGCAAATAAACACCAAGTCTAGTTGTTGGAGTTTATGATATGGCATGTTTTGGATAAATCTGTGATTTCCTTATGATTAGAGTTCAATGATTTCTTTCATAACCATGCTGCAACAAAACCCCCCTACTTGGTGCACATCTTCCCTATGATAGACAATTTCCTACCATGGCCAAATATTGATTAGCAAAACCATGTCTATGCATTTAGTTTAGTTAGGATTTGATCCTTATGAGGGACTTGCACTTCCAAAGCCAACCATTTTCCTTCGTGTTATCTTTGAGTTCTCAAATTATTCATGCTTGGTTATGCGGTTTCCACATCCGAATCATGCATCCACTCCACTAAGCATGTTAACCAAAATCTTTCTTTTCGTGAGCCTTTGATCCCATTAAAAGATTGTGGTCCCCCCAGACAATTGCTCAGAAAAAGTTTGCAAAAACATTTGAACCATTGAATTAGCTTCTTTACACCATGAGAGCTGAAAGAATGAAACAAAGAAAGAAAGAAAGAAAAAGTTTATCAGCTCTCATGGATGTGCTATATCAAAAAGCTTCAAGGTTTATTCAAAAATAAAATAAGTATATCTTTGAGTAAAAATAAAGGACCATCCGTTCACTCTAGCTCAAAAATCTAGTCTTTGGGAGAAATCTACACCCAAGACCTTTGCAATTGTGCTAGCCCATTCCTTCACGTGAGTCCATTCTCTCCCTCTCCCCTGGACATTATTTCTAAATGATTGGAATGAGGAGGTGCAATGTATTTTTGCTAGGACCATCTCTTAGCTTAACAATACATGCATGCTAAATGCGCCATCCTAACAAGCTCCACATATTTAAGCCAACTTTTAGAAAGTAGGATGAGCATTTGGTAAGGAAACACACCTTTTGAGAGATAAGAGTCATAGTGGGAGATTGCACCAAGAGGGAAGATTTTCAATCTTATGCAGCATTATAAAAACTTTGGACTCATGATCAAGTAGGAGATTGCATGACAAAGTCTAAACTAGCTGTTCTAGACTTCAACCGCTTATGACAAGGTTATAAAATGCCAATAAGCCCCATTGTACAATACGAATGACTTAGTGACACAGTTGTGCTGGTTTATACTTACCCATATCGTGTTGGAGTATGTGTTTGTGCACTTGATACTTGCAGGGCGCTCATATTGAAGCAACTCCTGATCCATCACTTCTAAGTTTAATTTGCTCGGGACGAGCAAAGGTTTAAGCTTGGGGAGGTGTTGGCGGCCAATAAAACCCAACATCGACCACCGACCAGTCGGGAAATGCAAGGTAAAGACCTATGTTTAATAAATATTTATTTAAACTAATAAGATTCCACGAGTTTTAGTGAAATATGTGTTTGCAGGTGTAAAAGAGACAAAATATGCAAAAACATGAAGAAACACCCCGTCGGCCGATCACGACTGTGAAATAGGCGTTTTCACCATCCGACAGGGTCGTTTTCAGGCTGAAATCAGGAACCGGCCGACAGAGTCATTTACGGCTGAAATCAGCCACCCGGTTGATCAACCGGAGTCGTTTTTCAGGCTGGTCATCCGACCCGGCCGGTTTTGCAAAACACTTCACCGTGATGTTGTTTTCTCCTCCCAGACCAAAAGTGATGAAATATGGCTAAGGAAAGAAGGCCAACAAGTGGCCTAACCGGGAGAAGTCAAGGGGCGACCTGGAGGGCGTCAGCACTCGACCGCCCGGCCTAGCTTGCCGGCCGGCCTGGGCGACCGCCCTGCCTTGGTTGGCCACCCGGGGTTGCCAGACCATTAGGCCCATGAGGCCTCCCGACCCCAAAATGAAGAGTCGGTGAGAACCAACCCACGAACCAACTCCATAGGGCAATCCAAGAGGTCTATTGCAAGGTCGGTTGGAAACGGGCTTAACCCAAGGCCGCTCGGCGCACTAGGTCTATTGGCCCAAATCCGTGGAAAACGGCACAAACCGACCAAGGCACCGACTCCACAAGATCATCTGAAGCGTCCAATACAAGTCGGTGCCGAACCGACAAAATCATGCGGCCGCCCGGCAGGTCCCGCCGCCCGGCGGACCGACTTTGGCCCACCGACTCCACTTGACCTACAAATACCTCCCTGCCCATTGCCACCTATAAATAGTGGAGAATTCTGGAGGAAATCAACAAGCAACACATCAAGGAGTCCATTTTCCACTACTTGTGCCACAATGTAGAATAGGTTAGTTAGTCGGGAGTTAGAGTCTAGTCGAGAGCATCGCTCAGGATTCCTAACTTGTCTTGGAGTCTTGGTATGAGCTCTCTTGTATCTTTACTCCTTATGTAAGACTTATCTCTTATCAATATAAAATATATTTCCTTTTATATCTTGTCAAGTATTTATTTTAATTTAGTCATTTCCTCAAGTTACAATTATCGGGAAGAAACATTATTGCATAGTTCGTGGGTTTACCGGCTAGGATTTAATTAAGTTTAGTTCTTTCTACGACTTAGACTTGGTTATTTCCTAGCTATTCTTCCGCTCGATCAAAAGAAGAATATCTAGTGAATGCATAGGCGCGGTGCCTAAGTTAACGCTAGTTGGATTTGCATTCGTCCCCACAGGCTGTGTGGTAAGCAGCAGGTGGTGACAGTCCTGTCCGTCCCTTTAGTAATCCACCACGTTCGGGAAGTCTCAAGCAGGGTTGTCTAGCGATAGCGTACCCATGACCCATATTAGTGGAACGCTTTTGTGTCCTGAAGTGAGCTAACAGGTGAAAGACTCGAGGCTGTACCAAGAAATTGGTGTAAGCACTCAACCCGAGTAACTAGGATTTGACGCTCGACTAAGATACATTAGGAAGATATATTTTAGGAATCTTAGACTTAGACTCGCTGTCCTCCCGACTAGCTTAACCGATCTCTTTATTTATCGTAGTGTGGATTTCTCCTGTGTTACTACCCCACTCTATCATTGATTATCCTTACTCCCGTCTTTGGTTTGTTGGAATTATTCTTTAGTCATATCTTTGTTAAGACGAGATAATCTTACGCTTAGCTTCCCTGTGGAAATAAATACGATACCTTTAGAGCATAGCAAACACCAACACCGACCAAGGGGGAGGTCGGGCGACCTTGATGAGGAAATCCCGGCCACAGATGTCAATGGTGACAAACACAACGTAAACCAAGAGCTTGGTCATAAAGCCACTGATATAAACAATGGAAGTGTTCATGTAAACGATGGTCTAAGCCACATAGCTTTTGGACCAAGAGAAGAACCGGTTACGCCACTACAAGAACCGATTACACGAAGTCGTACAAAGAAACTACAACAAGAGGTGAACTCTCTCCTACTGAGTTTAAATCAAATATAAATGAGAATTCTATACAACCTAAATATGCTACATTTGTCTTGCTAAGGTTTACACATAAAGGACGTGCTGCTGGACAAAAGGGGATGAGTTACACCAACAAGGATATGGGTTACACCAAAGCTGAACCAACATCCTGATTGTTGATAGAAGGTCATGTTCTAGAAGCTGCATGTACAAGACTGTTGGGTTTCACCTTCCATGATGTACATGAGTGTAAAGATATAAAGTCTACTTTCACCTCCAACAAACGGCTCATCATTTCGACTTCCCATCAAGGAGTAATGACCATTTTTCTGAAAATTGTTAGGAATGGTAAAGGACACACAAGACCTCTCGGGATTGGCAGTTTTCACACCATTGAACTTCTTTCCTTTATGAATAAGTTACTTCTCGTCCACACCTAGCTAGGAGGGATGTTCCTAGTATAAATATATACCTGCTATGTCTATGCCAAACGGAGACTATTATGAATTAAGAAATCCACCACATGGTGTTCCAGCCAAGAGCTGAATGATTTACCCCAAATTTCTTGCTTGTTCTACATAGACTTGTGAGAGACCATTTTACTGGTATATGCAAAGGTTCCTCTAGAGCCCCCTAGTTCGCGCTCTATGGTTGCCAGTTCAGCTGTGCCATTTTGTGTGGATTAGTCCTGGATTGTGAATCTGCGGTCATTCGGAGATTGAGTCGAAGTCCTTCAAGGTTTTGGTGCCTCTCTCCCCGTCGTTTGGCTGCAACCAACCTTGGTCAGGTGTAAAGCCACCTAGATTGTGATCCTGAGTTAATGAGATTGAGTCGGGTCCAAGGATTTGGTGCATCTCTCACGTCACTTGGCCACATCCCAACCTTTGTCAGGTATAAAGCTAGTTGCCCCCACTGAATTTCAGCAAGTTATCCATCATCGTACCTACTGCCGTGAAGATTGGGCCAACCCCCGGGTTACCCCCTATCAGACCTGGTCCTGAGGCGGTTTGGCCTCCCCTTCCACATGTCGCCTCCTTAGCCCTTTGGCAACGTCGGTGGCCTGAAGTTCCATGGCGGTTACTCTCCAGAGCTGACCTTTGGACACTATAAATAGAGGGGGAGGGCTTCACTTTAACACACACACTCAAGAGTTATTCATTTGCCTCTTTCACTTAGTAGTTTCCTAGTTCTGGTGGAGTTTAGTGTAGGAGGAGCCTTGCTCAAGTCTCCAAGTTATAGGAGTATTGGTATGGCTCTTGTATCTTTACCTTTATTCTTTTATATTATTATTATGACTTTGTTCTATTCAAGTTATATAGTTCTTCCATATAGTTATGCTTATGATATGTGTTCCTTGTTTGGTTATATATCATATTCATGTCATAGGACTTTATGCTTTCATGATGATATAGATTTGCTACCTTATTGTCATGATTGTCATATACCTTGACTATAGTCTAAATGTTATAATGCTAGTTGTACTTTAGTCTAGTTGTGATGTGATGTGGACAAGGGTTCCCGATCTTCCGAAAGGTTCTTGGTAAGTTGATTTGGTCGGAGGCGACACACAAATCGATCCGGCTTCAGAACAGCACGTTCTAAACCCCGCAATCGCAGCACGACGTCTCCTCTGGTTATCAACCGTCCAAAAGACGATTGAACTCGCCGAGAAGGCTGATCCCTGCCTGCGAATCAAGAACACAAGCAAGAACAACGAAGATTGCAACACAATTGCAGATGTATGATTAAACTCTCGAAGTTGGGGTCTCACAAACCGATGAACGGCGAAACTGTTTATGAACAGAATTGATCTAAGCAAAACCCGAACCCTAATGGTGCGGCGGCGGCTGTATATAAAGACCCTAGGGTCGTGCAAGACCCTCTGGACGCGCCCCTAATTGGGCTCAACTAGATACAAAGCCCAAAGGCCAAAAATAGGCGACGCAGCACCGACACAGATTCTGGACTCTGTCTTGTTTTGACGATTCCCGATGACTCCGGATGAATTTTGACATGAGGCCGGCGGCATTGGAAAGGTCTTCTCCTTATCTTTCCGTGCATATGTAGAACATCCAAATCCGAGTCCGTATGCGTCCTGGGCAACTGTTTTAGTACAGACTGGTCCTGGGCCCCGAAACAGACTCGAAGTCGGTTTTGATTGGGCCTCCACTTTGGCTTCCAAGCTCTTGCTGGTCCTCCACGTTCCCAGCTCCTTCTCCCATCATCTCCTGGTCTTCTCCATGGTTTCTAATCATAAAATAATCATTAGGTAGCAAACCATTCTCAAAAGTAACATATAGCGAAGAACGTAGGAACGAGCTCACCTCTAAATTTAGTCGTCGTGCACGAGCTCTAGTCATTGGACCTTGCAAGTCCAGATTTGGAGGAGTGTTGTGTGTATCCATAGGAGTGATGTCCTCATCATGATGATTCAACATGGGTTTGATATCGAATTAGGATTGTAATTGCTTAGCTCATGGCTTGTTAATCCGTAGGGTTAGAGTTATGTATGCTTAGTAATTGTTAATTCAATTGGTGATTCTATTGTTTGATCAATGCTAGGATTCTACTTAAATATGTCAGTGTGGTGCTTAGACAGCTAGGTAGTATTGATCACCTCGTAATCCACGGTTTGTAGAGGTGGGCAGTAGGTGGTGACAGCCCTATATGTCTATTGTACTCCTCCACGTTCGGTTACGATGTGTGTCCAAGACGGAGTTGCCTTGTGTATGCCAGGCATGGATCCATACACGAACTGATGAATACAATAAACTATGACTAGTATAACCTTGCTTATAATTATTTGACTAAGTAACTATATAGGTAGATTAACATTAGAGATATAGCTTTGCTTGACTTACTAAAACTCCCTAGTGACTTAGGACTTTATTTATCTTTAGGAATGATTGAACTGTGTGTCACACTACACCTATCCATTATTATATACTTACCCCTGTATGAGTTATGATTATTCATACCAATCTTTATGACTATGTTACTATCAACAATCATATATTTATGCTATAGCCTTCCTATGGTAAAACTATAAATGATAAGCTATTGGAGCAATCCAACAGTAAATTGCTACAATGGTATTATCCATGCGCTTGCGGATCTTACTATATTGACACGTAAGTGCATCTTTATAATTATGTCTGGTGCGAAGTTAGAAGTGCCGCAAGCATTTCTGGTGCCGTTGCCATGGATGATTATATCGGTGTAACTTAGTAAACATTAGCAAGTGTCAACAAGCATTTTTGGTGTCGTTGCTCCTGAAGGCATAGACAAATATATATTGTTAATAACAACGTAAGCATATTGATTATATGGTAGTCAGTGTTTATGTAGGCTAACCTTGTATGTTTTCTACCTTTTGGTGTGAAAATAGTGTAGCGCATGACCGGTTTCGATCTGCCTGAGAACTTCATCGAGAATCCAGAAAGAGTTCTAAGGAAAACTAGACTTAACGTCTCTTCTCCTCGACTCTCTAAGCCAGCATATCAACCAGTCATCACCGCACCACCAAGATCTAAGCCAATGGCTGAGAAGGCTCTCAAGGACTACTCCGCTCCCTCTACCAGTAACGTGCTCACTGGGCCCAAGATTGACATCGGGGACGGAAACTTAAGGATGAAGACCATTTTGATCACAATGGTGTAGGCTAGCCCATTTTGTGGGAAAGCCAATAAGGACGCCAGCGCTCACTTGTAGCAATTCTTGGAGTTGTGCAGCACCTTTACAATAAGGAACATGACCCTGGATGTTATTAGGCTCCGTCTATTCCTGTTCTTGCTGCTAGGCAAGGCCAAGCAGTGGTTCTACGCCAACAAGGAGGCGGTCAACACCTAGGAGAAATGCTCCACTATGTTCCTAATGAAGTTCTTCCCGTTGGGTAAAACTAACTCCTTACGGGAAAGAGTTTCAAGTTTCCAACAGGTGGCTAGAGAAACAATACCCGAAGCGTGGGAAAGGCTACAGGAGTACATCCTAGCCTGTCCCCATCATGGAATGGATAAATGGCTTACTATCCAGAACTTCTACAATGGACTGATAGCCTCAAGCTATCAGCACATTAATGCCACCGCTGGAGGAGACTTTTTCTCACTCACCATCAAACTAGCGACTGAGCTAATTGAGAAGATGGTATCAAATCAAGGCTGGAATGATGGGCGACTCCAGCCATGTGCACGAGGCATGCACACCATTGAGGAAACGGACATGCTCATCATGAAAATGGACCTTATCTTGAAGCGGCTCGACATCCACGACGACCCCAGCCTGAAGGCCACAATACAAGCTCTGGACCATCGCATCACATGTGAGGTCTATGGCAACATGGGACATTCGAGCAATGACTGCCCGGAGACTCGTGAGGAGGCTGCATTCGTGAACAACAGATGTCGCCCTCAAGGAGGTCAGGGGTTGCAACCACGCCCCTATGAAGGAGGTAACTATGGTAATAATTCTTTCAATCCTAACCAACTTTCCTTGAAAGATCTTGTCTTAGGCCAAACTAAAATTAATGAAAAATATAGTCGAAAGTTTGCCCCCACTAACAAGAACTTATAAAGCATGAATGCTAAGATAGAAGGGCTTTCTTCTCCTTATAAGAGCCAGCTAAGCTTTAATAAAATGTTTGAAACTCAGTTAGCTCAAATAGCCGCTGCTTTGCTTGTTTTGGACCGTGGGAAAATTCCGAGGCAACCCGAATCTACCACAAAAAATGTAAATGCGGTGATCCTTGTGGGTAATCCTACTCGCAAACCACTGTATACTAACCTTGTAGGAAATGATGAAGAGGATGAGTTGAACATCATCCAAGTCATCCAAGGTGATCTAGGGAGCCCGATGATCTCACGTTCAATTAAGACAGAATTTTTTGAGCAAGCATTGTGTGATATTGGAGCCAGTGTCAGCATCATGCCAAGAGCTATCTTCAACAAGCTGAACCTCACGGGCCTAGTCCCAACTCAAATGAGGAGTCAACTTGCCGACTCAACAATGTTGTACCCCGCAGGAATTGTTGAGGAAGTTTTGGTTGAGATCCGCGGATGCCTTGTCTCTGTGGATTTTGTGGTGCTTGACATGGAGGTTGATAAGAGTATGCCGCTCATCCTCGGCGGCCATTCTTAAGCACTACATTTGCAGAAATTGATGACAGGGCTGAAGTAATCTGTCTCGACCTTAATGGCAAGGAAGAAGAGTTTGAGTTCCAGCCCTGCCTTATGGGTAGGGTCAAGAGTTGGCCGAACCCACAAGACATCAAGAAACTAGAAGAGGGGCCAAGAAGGGATAGCCTGGAGTAAGCTATGTTGAACTTCTAGACACAAGAGAACCCCACTCTTGTTGCCCAGAAAAAGAAGGCAACAAGCACGCCTGAACTCTGAACAAAGAAGCAGTCAGTGAAAAAGAATCCTTCATCCACACCGCCCAAGAAGGTGAAAAAGGTGTGGCAGCCAAAGAAGACATCCATGTCCTCATCTCTAGACAAGGATGCGCCGACAGCAAGCTAAACATCAAAGGAGAAAAAAATCCTATCCGCCGGACTCAAAATTAGTGAACCCTCGCCGGCAGGTTAAATGGTATTTATCCATGTTTCCCTTTTTAAAACTTTTTTATTTCAATCTGCATATTTAATTTTTCACTGCATGTTGGAATTTATTCCAACCCAATTTCAAAAAAAAAAAGGAATTTTTTAGAGTTTATCTTTTTGAGATTTTGGATTTGCAAAAAGTCTGAAAATGTTTTTCCTCAAAACATATTTCATTTCTTGTGGGCCTCCTCTAGTGGAGCCCATTGGCCAGAGAAATGGACTAGAGGAGCCAACCTCTGGTCGGCCGACCAGAGAGCAACAGCTCTCTGGCCCCACTTCCCCCAACGGCTAGAAGGCAACGACCATGTTTCAAATTGACCGTTGCTCTGCTCTGCTTTTTAAGGCAATGGCCGGGAGAGGATATTTCCTCACTTTATTCTCATCTTTCACCTCTCCTCTTTGCTCTAGCCATTTGCTTCCATTTTCTCCAAGCTCTAGCCATTTGCTTCCATATTCTCATCCTCACTCTATTCTCCAACACTCTAAAAATTCCACCAAAAATATTTGCCTATATTCGCATTTGCATTTCAAGTTGGTTTCACATTTGCAAGAGTTTCCAATAGAGCTTTCATTTGGTGTTGTTTGCACTAACCTTAACCCTCATCCGAGTTGCTCTTGTGCTGGTTTGTTGAAGTGTGTAGTGATGAACAAGATGAAGCGAGCCTTAAGCAAAATGAAGAACAAGGTGACAGGAAGGCCAAGCAATGCAAGTCCTACACCTTCAATGGTGTATAGTACTCGCTCCCGTCGCCAACGTCTTGAGGAAGAGCTAGAAGAAGATGCACCAATCGAGGAACCAACGGAATTAGAGCCGGAAGCATTGCCGGATTTCAGCAATGTTCAACTCCGACTCCACACTGACCGCGACCTCGACTTCATTGGAAAGATAGAACGGAATCAGAGCCGGAAGCATTGCCGGATGATGACCGATCGGTCTTATGTTGCTACGCGAACGTATGATCCGGACTTTCTTTCCAAAATAGGTATGGAAACTGAATTTGCTTCTATCTTTCATGCTGTGGGATGGGATGGTTTTGTTCCTGTAGCCGAGCCTTGCTCCCGTTTGCTTACCATTCAGTTCTTATGCACCCTTCAATGGGACGGTGATAGGATTTCATTCCGATTCAATGGAATGAAAATCTCACTCACCTGGAGGCAATTTAGTGATTTGCTAGGTTTTTCTCCTATTGATGCTTTGGATATTCATTCTGAACACTTTGATTTTAACAAAAGCCATTTTTGGGAGGAAATAACAGGGCGCACCCTCGCCCCATCACCTACCTAGCATTTTATGCATAAATGGCTGGCAACGACTTTGTTCCCTAGAAAGGATGTTAGTACTGCCCGGGGGGATGAAATGTTTCTTCTCTATTGAGTGGTTAATAAAATCAAAGTCTCGTCTATTATAGCCATGGTTAAGCAATGGGTCGATGTTATCAAACTAGTAGGAGATTTTGAATTCACGTCCCTGATTTATCGCCTTGTGCACAATCTTGGTTTACTTAAGAACGCCCATATCAATGATTTAAATTTTGAACGGGCTGTCCTAGGTGAACAATTCTTTAGATTAGGACATTTTCTAAAACAAGGACCCAATGGCTCTTTGGTTTATTTCTTTCCCGGTTATGCAAATGAGATCCAGTTACCTAACCCAGATATAACTATGATGAACTAACCATTCCTCTAGAGACATGTGTTTGAAGCTTGTAGGAACAGTGTTTCCGGTCCTATGATCAGAAACAAATCACAGACGAACACCGATGCATCCTTCTCAAGGGAGGAGACAAGTACGGGTTCTTTGGATCACGCCATTCCTCATGGAAGTGGCAGTGCATCCTAGGATACCGGTGAATGGCCCGGGGGAGTCTACGGTAGCTCAAGTTCCAGTGGCTTACCACCACTGTTCAGCACACATCACTCTTGTAGCGGTTCAAGGAGGGGCACATACGACCTCACAAGACAAATTGATAGTATGTCCCTCCAGATCAATAAGTTGGACCACACCATCCACACTGATATCCAGCAAGAAATGAGTGAGGGATGACATTCAACGATGGCTATCGAGAATTCAGAATAAGGTCTCTTGGGAATGAGCTCTTATTTTCATTCTCAAGGCTACTTCGGTCAGGGGCCGCTGCCATTCGAGTGAGCACAAGCCAGCTTGGGGGAGTTCCTCCCCCTAATGTGAAGGTAACTTGTATCATTTCCCTTTCCAGTCACCACATGCATGATAAACTAAAAACAATAAAAATATTTGTTTCCCTTTCACATGCATGATAAATAGAAAAACTAAATAATAATAATAATAATGAATAAATTCATGCGAGGTATGAATGCGTAAGTTTTCCTATGTTGAGATGATGAATAGTTGCTCTATCTTTTATTCTTTTCATATGCCCAGTTTACAACTTAGCACTCTATGTAGTTTTGGTTTGTTGGCATAATTTAAATTTCACCGCAAACACATTAGTGGGTAGCATAAGCATTATCCTTCTAGGTTGTCAGGAGATATGATATGGCTATTTAGGGCTGCTATGATCTTGCTCAATTTGTGAAACTTGACACCCGGAGAATTAATTTGATAAAAATGACAAAGTTCCTCAATGATATAAATTCCTACCACAGCCATATGTTGTGCTACATTGCAAAACCTTATACATATGAAACTTGTATTTTCATTGAGCCTTGTCAAAATTATGACACTAGTTAGAAATATTTTTCTACATTCATGATGAAGTCCGCGCACATCACACTAAGTTTCCACACTGGAAATTAGCAATCATCCTTGTCACACTATCCATCCACAAAATAAAGACTATGTCTTCATGATTAATCTCTCCGAATGGCAATCAAGGTTATGACTATCGGAAAAATATAGAGAAAAAGATTCTTGCTCTACGAAGAGCCTGACAAAAAAAAAAGAAAAAAAGGAAAAAAGAGAAAAACTCTTGCTCCATGAAGAGCTTGACAGAAAAAGAAAGAAAGAAAAAAGATAGCCAATACTGCCAAGGGGAGAGATAAAAAAAATAAAAAGGGTCTCCATTCCACTCCACCAAATCCACCACACATGCACATCTTGATCATGTTGTAGGAAATACTTTCTCCATGGATCCAGTCTTTAGACTCGGCGACATATGAACTACAGGTATGCCACATTTATCCTTACCCTGAGCTCCACATATCAGCCTTTAGAGGTAGGATTTTTGAGGTATCATAAGCCTTGGTGAGCAATTTATACACTTTGAGGGATCTGAGTGAATCATTTGAGGAACTTAGATTTATCACAAAAGATTAACCTCCAGGCTAAAGCCGATCAAAAAGAGTAGATGTAATGGTAGTCCTACAAACTGTTCTGTCTTCCAACCACCCAAGATTTGAGAAGCTACAATGCTCCACAGGTAATAAAAGGTGAAGTACTCATGCCAACTTATTCAATCCTTTATAGAGTGTCTTAGTTGTGCATTTGAGTATATGTTAAGAATAGGACTGTAACACCCCAATTTTTCAGGAACTAGAGTAATTCAAACATTTACATAATTAATTAAGGTATTAACATTAATAAAAGCCATCTAAAATAAAAATCAATAAAAGAAAACATATTCTTGTTGTATTCATGCCGGAATAGTAACAATAGAATTTTTATTGGGTGAAAAATATTTTTAAAATACGAGTAGCGATTTATTTCGTTAGTATAGAGAAAGAAGAGAGAAAAGGAAAATTAAAAGAGAAAACCAGCCAGTGCTCCTAGTGCGAAACCCTCCCCATGGCCCGACTCTCTCCTCCTCCCTTTCCTCTACCGCGGCCCAGCTCCCCTCCCTCCCTTTCTCGATCCCTTCCCTAGCCTCGGCCCAACACGGCGCCCCGCCCGCTCGCACTTTTGGCCCAGCCGCTCGCCTGGCCCAGCCTCACCCCTACCCGTCGTCTTTGTCCAGCAGGGAACAGAACCCCACCGACGCTCATCGCCGCCGCCTAGGGCCGCGCCTCAAGCTTGCCGTGTTGCCTTCGCCTTCAAGGCCACTGCCCAACGCGTCTACTCGCCATCGTTGCCTTCCTCATTACTCCGTCGCAGGCCGTCGCATCCCATCGTCACCCCCACTGCACAGGAACGCGAACAGTGCTGGAGTAATGGTGCTACCCACCGCTAAAACATGCTTCACACCTCCATGTTGTTTCTCGCCCCCCCCCCCCTCTCGTGCTATAAATTGGAGCCCCAGCCTTTTCTCGCACTTCGCCCACCTCCAATTCCCTCGCTCCAAGCTTGACGTCGCCGAGCGCCACCGGAGAAGCCCCGTCGTCGCGCGCCATTGCCGTTCACTCTCTTCCGAGCTCCCTACCTCTGCGCGACCTCGCGGTGAGCATAGCCTCGAACTTCTCTCGCGATTTGTAGCCTCGTCATCATGAATAGTGCCTCGTAGCTGGAGATCGCCTAAGCGCCGCTGCCCTAGCCATTGCACCGCCAAGCCCCTCATCGCCGGTCGTCGCTGTGCCCCTCGTTGCCGGTCGCCGCCTGCTCGACTCACCCTGCCCCCCCCCCCCCCTCAGCCGTTCATCTCCAGATCGATGGCTCAGAGCCATCCGGTCTATCGTAGACCATAGACCGTGGATCCAACCCGGTCTACGAGCCCGTGCACCAAGTCCACCAGATTTTTGATTTATTTTAATTCATAGAATCCCTGGATAATGGTAGGTTTATAGATTAGCCCTTGTCTTTATTTTAACTAATATATCAGTCCTATAAATTTTATAGTTTGGCCCTTGAATTTTAGGATAATTATATTTTAGCCCCAACATTTTTACATAGAGACCCCTATACTTTTTCATAATTACATTTTATTCCCTAGAACTTTTCTATCGTAATTACAGGTTAGTCCATCATTCTTTAAAATAGCATAAGTTTTTACTCGTAGCTTCGATATTAGCGATTCTTGTGGTCACGCGATCGTAAGAACGAGTAGAATCTCATCGTACTGATTTTATAGACTTGTAGTATTGTTTGATGTACTGTTTTATTATTTTTGTGTGTATTGTTTGTTTACTTTCCGATGCAATCGACATGTAGAGCATCAGCAGTCCGAGAATTTCCTGTACCTTAAGTTTGAAGACTCTGAGCAGTAGCAATTCGTGGATAGAGGCAAGTGTCCATTGACCATATTGATCCTATGTTTTTAAATTGTTTAATAAACATGCATGCAGTTAATTTGAATCCTACGTTCTTATTGATGAGGACATCCCTTGTGACTACACCTATGAGAGACCAATAACTCGAGCCAAAGCAAAGCAACTACAACATAAGGTGAATCTTTTCCTTAATGATTGTGAACATGCATCTCATAAGAGTCATGTACTACCTAATGCAGATGTGTTATTTGTCCTTAGGTTTGAAGCACATGTCCAAGGCATAGTGGCCACTTGATGCCTGTAACACCCTACTTTTTACAAACTCTAAAAATGCCAATTATTAGCATTAAGTAATTAATTAAATAGCCTAGGACAAATTATTTTCTCAATTAATAAATTAATTTATTTCATTGGCATAGCATGGCATCCTCATTCATATAGTATTTGATTAGTGGCATAAATTATTTTTTTTAGGCTAAAATAGAACCAAGAGGATAGGGTAGAAAATAGGAGAGAAAAAGGAATAGAAAAGAGAAAGAAAAGAGAGAAACAGATCACTGGACCGAAAACCCCATCTCTGGCCCACCCCAGAACCCCTCTCTCCCCCACCTTCCCCTCCCGTCCCAGCCAGCCCGCAAGGCCGCCAGCTCCCACACGAGCCGAAGGTGCAAACCAGGAAAACCCGCCACCCTCTCCCCTCTCTTCTCTCGATGACACACGGGCCCGCCCCGTCGTCCCCAACCCCCCCCCCCCCCCCCCGATATCAAATCCTGCGCCCCCGCGCTTGCCCCCGCGTGGCCTCGACACCACGCGCGTGATCGCCGTGCACTCCGCGATCGTCTCCCCCATCTTTCCCCAAATTCCCACCCCCCACCCCCCCGCCGACGCCATCAATTTTCAGAAAGCACGCAATCGCCGGCCGCTGTTCCCCGGCCAAAACCTGGCAACCCTAACCTCCCCCCCTCTATAAAACCCGAGCCATTGGCCTCCCCCTGCACGACCATCCTCACCGCACTCGAGCCCTCCTCGCTCTTTCCCGCCAGCGCCACCGCGAGCCACCTCTTCGCCATCGCCGGTAAGTTCCGCCGTCGCCGCCAATTTCTTTCCCCCCGACACCCTCGGCTCCAATTGTTCCGTCCCTCGGCATCGCAGATCGACCAGGAGACTCCGGAGCCGCTTCCCGACGCTCGCCGGTGCCGGACAGCCCCTCTTCGTCATTGCCGACGACCTGGAGCCGCCACCCGATGTCGCTAGCCCCTCCCCGGCCTCTAGTACCCGTCGCGATCCCCCTCGGTGAGACCCCGTGTCCCCCTCTTCCCTGGGGACCCCACCCGGCCAAGCTCCGATCGTTGGAGCGCCGCCTCCGGCGAGCTCTGCCGCGCCGCGCCAGCCGCTGGCAGCCCCGCGCCTCCCGGTGCACGGGAGTTTTAGATTTAAATTAATTTGTTTAATTCCTAGATATTGCTAGCTTTTTGCATTTAGGCCCCTGTGTTTAATTTAAATTATTATTATGCCCCTGTTTTTGTGGAGAAGCTTTAGAAAATTTTATTTAAGCCCCTGAACTTCATAAAAATTATTTTAGCACTACATTTTTATAGAAACACCCCTATATTTTACTAGAGTTATTATTTTGACCTTGTATTTTGACAAAAACACCCTAGACTTATTTTTAATTATATTTAGGTCCTGTCTTTTTACACTTAAGTCCTTGAACTTGTAATAAATTACATTTTAGTCCCTGGATTTTATGATAGGTTATTTTCACCCTGTTATTTTTTCAAATTAGTCCTTGTACTTTTCAGAAATTACTTTTAGGTCCCTACACCTATCTGTTTTTACTATTTTAGCCCTAAAACTTCAAACCTTCATAACTTTTCAACCGTAACTCGGAATTAAGTAATTCTTGCGCCAACGTGATCGTAGTAACTAATACTACGTGTTAATACTACTTTTTCTGATTTTTTTGATTTTACTATTTTAACCTTGGATCTTCAAACCTTCATAACTTTTTACTAGTAACTCCGAATTAAGTGATTCTTGTGCCAAAACGATCGTAGGAGCATAACCTATGCATTCATGGCACTATCATATTGTTTTTCCATGATTGCATGGCTGTGTATTGATTGTGTATGCAATTTCTTGTGCCGGTACTGTCAAGCATAAAGACGACTGCATGCAAGGATCAATGTACGAGGACCTCCAAGAGCAGGATTTCGAAGTGGTTGAGCAAATGCACGCGTAGGATGGAGGTAAGTGTCCTTGATGCATTTTGTACCTATTGTGAATGTTACTTTAGGATTTGCATGCTTGTGTCAATTGATTGGGAACCTATTGATAGGGTTTACTAGTATTGTTCTATCTTATCCTTGGCACCTTGAACTAGAACTTTATCGGACAATGGGTAGACATGCTTAGTTGGTTACTGGGTTGTTGGGTCCCCTTTAATTTTGACTAACGAACAATATCACTTGGGAAGGAATTGGTAATCTTTTAGCAACATGGGCTTAGGGATCTATGCAAGCTGGATGGAATGGATGTGGTGCCGTGGGCACATGGTTGGTGGTGGTAGGCTTGTTGTAGAACCTAGGAACTAGTTCTTGGAGCGATAACCCAGCAAAACAGTGCCATCACAAGACCGATATAGGTAAGGCTTGACCTAGTAATTAGGTGTTCTCCCAGTGTCAGTGCAGCATTTTGGTGGAACGGGGAATGGAAGTCATGAGAGGACTGTCCTTGTATCCGAATGGCTCAAGAGGGGGCTCCTGGTTGTTCATGGGCTATCACTTAGGGACGAGAGTGGAACCTTAGTGGCTAGCATGTACTGGGAGACCCTTTGGAAAAGCCTCGTAGTGAAACCCTACCACACATCGAAGGAAGTGTGTAATGTGGGTCGCGTCCACGGGCACAAAGGGAATCACGACTTGTGGGTAAAGTGGTACAACCTCTGTAGAGTGTAACACTGTCATGATAGCCGTGCTCACGGTCATGAGTGGCCTGGAGTCCTCACAAGATTAGTTGATTATGGGATGGAATGGTTGGTATTGGTGGTTTGGATTGGGACTTGGCTTGGATATCACCTTGTGGATTTATGGTTGGGATGACCCCATATAGTAAATAGGATGCTTAGGTTAATTAAAAGCTCATGCAATAAGCCCCTATAAGCCTTTCTTGTCTATAACCCCATATCATCTTTTACCCCACTTGCTGAGTACAACACGTACTCACCCTTGCTATACCGTATCGCTGCTCAGCCACAGGAGAAGGTTGGGACTACCATGAAGAAGATGGAGTCTATGCTAGTTTATTTCGGCTGCTTTGATGCACTGTTCTTTTAGACCTACGGGTCCTTTCTGATAAAGATACGATGTAATAATTAAAGGATATGGATACTTATTCTATTTACCATTAATCGTGTAGCGTATGTGTGTGAAACTTGATCTTGGGCACACGTACGACTGCACCCGCTTTGCTTCTTAAAATGGGTGTGACGTCAGCCTAGTTAGCAATGGACGAATTAGGGACATTATTTTGTTTTACGCCTATACAAACTATTATAATAAAGAAAATTATTATTTCTTTATTTTCCTTATTTTACTTTGCCAATTTCACCATTGCGTACTCGTCCCTTGTTATTTCAAAAATATAGATGGCCCGCACCAAGATAACCGCTCGTATGGCTACGTCTGGAGTTCACTATGGACGCCTTGCCCCTCGGCGTATTCGAAAGGAAGCAAGTGAGGAGGTAACTCAACCAGAACGTGAGAAGACCCTGCTGACTGATGAGGAGCTTCCAGAGGCACCACAGGAAGACCCCATGGAGGAAGAAGAAGAGGAGGAGCCTGAAGAACAGGAGCAAGCAGAAGATCTTGAGGAGCCCCAAGAAGAAGGAGACGCTGAAGCACCGGAACACCCTGAAGACCCCGAAGACAGTGATGATGACTTAGAGAATGAAGACAAGAACCCCGTCGTCCGCCAGGCCGAGAAGTACCGCTCTTTTGGACAAGAAGGTGAAACTTTCTCCAAGACCTTGCGGAAGCTACTTGAGAGGATCAGCACTGTGACATCCCATGTCACAAAAAGTTTATTAAGCTAACCCTAATGTTAAATTGCTGGCTAATTAAAAATTTCAAATGATTAAAGTGCCAAAGAAAAAGGGGAGTAAATTTAATTGATTAAATCCACAATTTGGCCAACTAATAGCATTTCACATACATTACAAAACTCAATGAAAGTGTGCCAATGTTTTTGCACATTCCAGTGGATCATGTCAAGAATGAATTTTGGGGAATTTACCAGAATTTTTGGTAAAGGTTTAGTACCCTTAAAAATTCCCTAGGTGCAGATAAGTACCTCTGTTCCATGATTTTTCATAAATTCTCTAACAGGAATTTCAACATGGCCTCAAAAGCAAAGTTGGAGAATATGGTCTTCTGGACATGCACAACAATTTGCATGAAGATTGGAGCAACGAAACGTGGAGGAGTTGGCAAAGTACAGAACAGTGTTTCTAGTCAAAGGGGTCAACACCTTCTCTTTCCTTGGTCCACTCAGCACTCGACAACGCCGTATCCCCCCCTCCCTGCCGGCCACCAATCACCCTCCTCTCTCCCACCATCCCGGCCACTGCTCTGCCTCCTCTCTCCTATGCCACCGGCTAGCATTGAAGCCCCCACCGGCGAGCCAATTCCCGGCGGCCAGCTCACCTTCCCTCTCTCTGCCCTCTCTCTCTGCCGATCGGCACTTAAGGCAGCAGCCGCCGAGACTTTCTCCTCCTCCTCCTCTCTCCTTGCTCGCACGCACGCCACGTGATTCCCAGGCTCCCCCATGAAACCACGTGCCCTCGCCCTCGTCTCTTTCCTCCTCTTCCGCAAGAACGGGCAAAATCCCTTGCTCCCGCCGCCATGGCCGCCACCGGGTCCAGCAACGACTAGGTAGCTTCCCCGCCGCTCCTTCCTCCTCAAATCGGTGCGCAAGCATCTCCACTAGCGTGCCCCTGACCCGCTCCCTCTATGTCACCGCGACCTCGCCGGAATCAACAAGGAGCAGAGCCACCGCCATCGAGATTCATCCACCTCGCCGACGAGAACCCTCCTCTGGCCTCCCTCCTCGGCTACTTGACGCCGGCCATCTATGACTCGCGATGAAGCTCGGCGACCAACGCGCGACCTCTCTCTCCCTCGGTGCATGACGCGCGACGCCGCCGGAGTTTCCTCTGCCGCCACTCCTCGTCGCCGGCAGGATTCCCGGTGAGCCCCCTCCCTCCCACCCCACCAACCGAACCCCCGCAACGCGCCGACCGATTTGGTCCAGCCGCTGGCCATCCTCGACCCCTCCTTCCCATTCCCTGGCAAGCTCCGGCCGCACTCCGGTGAGCCAGGCAAGCGCACGCGCACGCGGAGCCGATTTCAAATCGGTGAATGGCAGAGTTGTAAATAAGGGTGAACTCTGTTTAGATCTTCAAAATTCAATAACTTGAAAACTAAAAAGGGGAAAAATGTGAAACTAATTTTGTTGGATTCATAAAATTCCCCTCTACCAGAAAAACAAGATGAGAGCCAGGGTTATACATTATATTAATGAAATTAAATCACCAAAATTAGAACCTTGCTAAGAGTATTAAATTCATAAGTAAAAATATATAAATGGTAAAATTATGAAAATTGTTTAGTAAGCATATCATGGCATCTCTAAACTTTCTGCAGAAGCACATTTCCATTTTATGCAAATTTTTAGTGTTATTGCATAATCTCCATTTTCAGTAAATGAATTTATGTAAATTCTTGGGTAGGATTTTAATCATGAAATTTGGTACTCCTGTTCTTTGGGCATTCTGCATGTCTATAAATTCCCATGTAAAAATTGTGGGCACCATCAGTATGCTTTTTGCTGTTAATTTGCTCATTCGATAATTAGCTTAGGAAATTTCAATGTAAATATTGCCTTATATTTGCATATAGTTATTATTAGGGATAAATTCATCTTTGGGACTGTTCATACAACATGTTAATCTTGACTTGCAGTAAGGTTTATTACTCCCCATTGTATGCTCATGTTTCATAATTATCTTATATATATCTAGATCGGTTTAGGGTTATATTAAAAGTGTGCACGTCAACTTTTAGGAGATTAATTAAGGAGATACATGCTGGTGTTTAACTTTATAATATAAAGTTCTATGTTCCTTTATATAATCATTATAATTGGTAAATGAATTTTTTTATATAAATTCCCTGATAGGAATTTAGTTAAGAGGCTTTGCATGTCTGCTAAGTAGGCCTTAACACACCCACGAAAAATACCTTGTTAATTCCCTGGCACCAGAGGTATGCCTCTATTTGAGATATAGGTGATGTGCTTATTAATTGCAATTAATTGCAATGCCTCATACTTCCCTAATTAGAAGTTTGTTCCCTTAAATAAAGTAGTTGCCCAGAATGTTATGCAAGCATACCATCTCATGCGTGAGCATCATCCCATCAATTCTATTTATTGAGGAAGTGCCATGAATCATCATCCAAATCCTTACCGTGCATTGCACTGCATTGACTAGGAAGCGAGACCGGGAGCAAGGCCGTGACAAGCAACCCCGAGGAGCCCGAAGTTGAGCTAAACCTCGTCGAAAACTCTAACTACGATCACTCCCAAGGCAAGCCCCGGTGCACACCTATTGATTTACGAGTCCTTTTTATTTTGTCCCAATATAGGAATATTGTATTGTGCATTAGATATAGGGCTTGGATGGAAACCCACGTGCATAAGCAAACTATGACCTATAATTAGTTTACGTTAGTAAGCCTTTTCGTTCGCAACTGCTAGGCTTAACCTAGTGGAGTCGACGATAGGTTATGGGATCACTTGATACACTCATGAATCACATGAAGAATGAAATTGGTAAAAATTTGAGAACCTATCGTTGCAACTCCGCGGACAAGTATTGAATAGTACCAAGTGCATACCTTTATATGGGAATTGGTAAACCTAGTAACTTGGGCGCCGTATTGTTGGACGGTATTACTCATCGATCCAGAGGTGATGTGAATGGCACGGTGGATGCACGGGTTGAGGACCGCTGGAGAGTGCACGGGTTAAGCCTCAGATACAAAGTGCTGTATCGCGGGGAGGACGTGTACTCGGGATCGATGGCCCCAGATTGACTTTATCGCAATCTCGTGAATGGTGGCCATATGTGTTCTTAAATGATGCGTATGTCGTGCACTTGGGTTATTCTCCTGTAGGATTTAAATCGATTCGAATTGCCGTCCCTCGCGATTATGAGTACCTCTTGTTCGAGCAGTGGCAATGATACTTTAAGTAGAGAAGTTTGGTTATGCTGCTGAAATTTATTTACTCTATGGCTACATATTGCTATGTTGTATTGTTCTTTATATTTGTACAGTCTTAGCAGCTAGCTTGGTTCAACTACAGTTAATTTTCTGCAACAAGCAATTAAAATCTTGGTTAAAGAATAAGCATCACATCATAGAATTAATAGGTGCTTTTTCTGCACATATCAAATAAGCCCGGTCAGCCCCCTGCATATTAGGAGTCGGTTTTAGTAAACCTTTTGGACGGGTAAGTCTTGCAGAGTATGCTAGATACTCAGGCTTTGGGATTATGTGGTTTTCAGGTTTTCCTCAAGCTACTTATTGTGACTGTTGTAACAAAGTTGTGTGGGAAGGTGAGGAGCCCCAGAACTGGACCATTGAATGGGTCGCCAGCTCTCCTAACCAAGATGAATGAGCCATTGCCCTAGGGCTGGCATGGTTTACTTAGGTTCTACGTCGTGTTTTGTCGTATTTTTCCGCCTCCGCATATTTATGTAATCTGAACCAAAAATATATGTATGGTAATGTGACTAAATTTGCTTCCGCTATGACTCTTGAACTTGTAATATTATGCACTTAAGGATGTATCTTTGTAAATGATGGATGTTCATGTGTGAACACTATGTATGGTTACTTCATTAATCATCTCCCGAGGTGATCCTGTACGGCACACTCTATACTTTGGTATAGGGTTGTGACAGCTGGTATCAGAGTGATTCGGGATAAGCATCACACCGATGTACATTTTAAAAACTTAAACAACCCATTTTATGTCGTACGGTGAGGTACGAACTAGTAGTGCCCATATAAGGATTTTATTAGTAGGTGGCAAAGCTAACCCTGGGTTATGTTTGTTTAAATTACTTGCATCTACTGATTCTTCCTGAAGGTATGTTCCTGTGGGCGGATCGGTTGCGCAATAAACACCGAACGCCTTCCGGGTGGGCAAAGACCTGGGCTTTGTATGATACGCGGACCGATTGCGCTTAAATATCGGCTGCCTTCCGGGTGGACAAATACCTGGACATAAACTGCCATTGTTATTTTGGCTTGTTTCTTTTAAATTTGATGTATTGTTCTGAGATGGATCTATTGCAGGTACACTAACCACGTGTAGTTCGCTTAGAAACGTGCGAGAGATGTGTGTGCCATCGAATGGATCGATCTATATATTTGGTCAAGTTTTCTTTTGTGAGGATGTAGGAAATCGGCATATTGAGCATTTGGCATTCATGCATACCACATGCATTTATTCTTACCAAATCATGTAAAAAGTCACAAATATCACAAACATGTGAAATAATCAAGCCCCGGGCGATTTTGAATCCCTATGGCACTTAAAACGAAAGTTTGAACTTAATCGGGAAGAAATCAAACCCTGCCAGAAAAGTCAGTTCCACTAAAATGAACATAACTTCCTCAATTTTAATCCGACGACGGTGAATGAGTACCCATTGGGAAGCTAATGTTTTTCTCTACAAGTTTGGTATAGTGGGTTTGTCTCAGTAAAATCTGGAAATAGGTTGAATTTGGCAAAACAGTAAGCTTTTCTGGAATTTCAGAAGTGGCTTCACTTCTGTCCTCTGTTTGTGGATGATCATAACTCCCAGAGATTTTATCGTATGGAGATGTGTGAGTATGCATTGAAAATATAATGAAATCCTCCACAACTTTTGTAAAATGTCAAAATTTTAATTCTGTCCAGAAGCTACGTGTTTCTGCTCATCACTGTGAGTTACTTTGTACACCGCAGAACTGCATTGTCTTTCATCAAATGGATCGGGCACTTTGTGTCTTTTGTTTTACCAATCAACCCTTATGCTATTTTGAGCATGTGTACTTAGTGGGATAGTAAGTTTTGACTCATCCTTGCAAAACTTAATCCGACAGATGGTTGATGACAAGCTCACAAAGGACCCCGAGCACCTTTCCGCATGAGTTCTCGAGTTGGAACGAGAGCGTGAGGCGCTGCAGTCCGCACTTGCCGCCCGTGACGCCCAGCTCACTGCTCGCGACGCTAAGGTCATGGTCCTTGAGGACAAACTGCACCACCGCTCTTGCCACTGGCCACCAAGTCACTTGGACAGAATTCTGCACCGTATTCCGTGCACACCACATCCCCGCTGGTCTTATGAAGCGCAAGCTACAAGAGTTCCTCAACCTGAAACAAGGCTCGGGAACCGTGCAAGAGTACGCACGGAAGTTCAATTACTTGACCCAGTATGCCTCGTATCACGCCGATACGGACGAAAAGAAGAAGGATTGTTTCCGCTCGGGCCTTACGCCGAAGCTGCAGGACCGTTTGGCACAAGTTACCGCCGGCACGTTCAACGACCTGATGAGTGCCGCCATTGTGCAAAAAGATGCTATCCGTGCTAACCAAGAGGACAAGAAGAGGAAGCGTGCTATGGGAAGTTCATCCGGCTCCGCGCCGCCCAAGTACAGGCTGGCAATCACCTCCCCGACTGGACAGAAGTTCTGAGCTGCAGTACCGTCGGGAGGAGGATCTCATCCATCCTACTCGCAGCAGCACTTTCACTCCCATGGAGGCAACCAGAAGCCATCCTCTGGTTCTCGCCCTCCGTAGCAGACTAACCAAGTTGTGAATCACAACTCCTCGTAGCCGTTCTACAACTGTGGCTGGACCGGTTACTTTGCCAAAGAGTGCCGTTTCCCGAAGCACAACCAGGGAAACAACAACAACTCCAACACTTTCGAGAGCAACAACAATAACCACAGCAGCGGCAACAATAACGACAACAATGGGAATCATCCCCAGTCTTCTACCCCTACTCACAAGGACGGCCGAGTCAATTATACCACGGTCGAAGAGATTCAAGTTGGAGAGCCCGTTCTCGCGGGTACGTTCTCGATCAACCAACACGCTGCTATGGTTCTTTTTGATTCGGGGGCAACGCATGATTTTATTAGTCAAGCATGTTTGAATCATCTGAAAATCACCCCCACCACTACGGGAACACCATACATCATCACATTACCCGGTGGGAAAATAAGGACTCATCTCGAGTTGAGAAAAGTGCCACTTAAGTTAGCAGGCAACGTGTACCCCGCTTCGCTAATCATCTTAGATGGTCAAGGCATTGACATAATTCTTGGTATGAGATGGATGACTAAACATAGAGCTGTCTTGCACATTGAATCCCGGGAAGTCCGCTTGAACTCACCCCTCTATGGCCCGTCTATTCTCCGATTGCCATGTCCTAGATTGTCCACTCCTCAAGTGTATCACGTTGAAGGGAAAAAGCTAGAGGATATTCCAGTGGTACGTGACTTTCCCGATGTATTCCCAGATGATTTGCCGGGAATGCCTCCGGACAGGGATGTCGAGTTTAAAATTGAACTCCTACCCGGTACGGCGCCTATCTCTCGTAGGCCGTACAAAATGGCTCCTAATGAATTAGCAGAATTAAAAGAGCAATTACAAGAGCTTATGGACAAGGGTTACATTCAACCAAGTTCATCTCCCTGGGGATGTCCCGGCCTCTTTGTGAAGAAGAAAGATATGACCTTACGTCTGTGTGTTGACTACAGGCCTTTGAATGTCGTAATCATCAAGAGCAAGTACCCTCTACCTCGAATTGATATTCTCTTTGATCAACTTGTTGGTGCTAAAGTTTTCTCCAAGATTAACCTCCGATCTGGTTACCACCAAATAAAGATCCGAGCCGAAGACATTCCAAAAACTGCTTTTTCCACGCGATATGGCCTTTTCGAATACCTTGTCATGTCTTTTGGTCTCACCAATGCTCCAGCCCACTTCATGTATTTTATGAATTCTATGTTCATGCCAGAGTTGGATAAGTTTGTGGTTGTGTTCATTGACGACATCCTTATCTCCTCCAAGTCTGAGGAAGAACACGCCGAGCATCTCCGCATTGTCCTGCAACGACTCCGAGATCATCAACTTTATGCCAAATTAGCAAGTGTGAATTTTGGCTAAAGCAAGTTCCATTCTTGGGTCATATCATTTCAGCGGAAGAAGTAGCCGTCGATCCTACCAAGGTAGAAGATGTGCTGAATTGGAAAGCTCCAAAATTGGTCAAGCAAATTCATAGCTTCCTTGGTCTTGCCGGATATTATCGGAAATTTATTCCCAACTTCTCAAGCATTGCCAAGCCTATGACCAAGTTACTGGAAAAGATGCTAAGTTTAAGTGGAGTAGTGCATGTGAGGAAGCCTTCCAGTCACTCAAGAAGCATTTGACAACTGCCCCGGTTTTGGCTCAACCCGATATTACCAAACCGTTCGATGTTTACTGTGATGCATCCGGCCCCAAATTGGGTTGTGTGCTTATGCAAGAAGGCCGTGTCATTGCCTATGCCTCCCGATAGCTCCGAAAGCATGAGCAAAATTATCCCATTCATGATTTGGAATTGGCATCCATTGTCCTAGCCTTAAAAATCTGGCGCCATTACCTGCTTGGTAACCTTGTCAATCTCTACACCGACCACAAAAGTCTCAAGTATATATTCACGCAGCAAGAACTGAATATGAGGCAACGTAGATGGTTAGAATTAATCAAGGATTATGAATTGGAAATTCATTATCACCCCGGAAAAGCCAACGTGGTTGCCGACGCCCTAAGTCGTAGGGATCAATGCAATCACACAATTGTTTATTCTACGGAAGCTTGCCCAATTTTAGATTCAAGCGAACCAAGTCTTCATATCATTCCATTTGGATCCTTGTATAATCTAGCTCTTATTCCTACCCTTCGCGATGAAATTGTTGAAGCCCAAAAGAAAGACAAGGGAATGGAACACATTCCACAAAAGATACGCAAAGATGAAGCTACATGTTTCCGACAGAACGAAGGTGGAGTGCTATGGTTCAACAATCGACTTGTTGTTCCAAAGAAGGAGGAATTAAGGAAGAAAATCATGGATGAGGCTCACTTGTCTAAATACTCCATACACCCCGGCAGCAACAAGATGTACCGTGGATTAAAGGAAAAGTTTTGGTGGACGCGCATGAAACGAGAAGTCGCTCGTTATGTTTCTGAGTGCGATACTTGCCACCGTGTGAAGGCCGACCATCTGAGGAAAGCCGGTCTTTTGCACCCATTAAAAATCCCCGCTTGGAAATGGGAGGATATTGCTATGGATTTTATTGTTGGGTTACCCCTCACACCCAAGAAGCATGATTCCATATGGGTTATCATGGATAGGTTGACAAAATCCGCTCACTTTATTCCTGTCCATACGACCTACTCTACCAAGAAGTATGCCGAGCTCTACATCGCAAGAATCCTATATTTGCACGGTGTGCCCAAGACTATTATCTCTGATCGAGGCCCCCAGTTTATTGCTTATTTTTGGGAGCAACTGCATTCTTGTCTTGCCACCACCCTTATTCGAAGTTCTGCTTATCACCCGCAAACCGATGGTCAAACCAAGAGACTGAACCAATATTTGGAGGACATATTGAGAGCCTGTGTTCTGGACAATCGTGGGAATTGGGAAGATTGTCTTCCGTTCGCCGAATTCTCATACAATAATAGCTATCAAGAGAGTTCGGGAATGTCACCGTTTGAGGCCTTGTACGGCCACTCATGCCGAACACCGCTGAATTGGTCAGAATCGGGAGAAAGAATTAATTTTGGTCCAGACCTTGTCATCCAAGCCAAAGAGAAGGTGCGACAAATTCAAGCTAACATGAAAGCAGCACAATCCCGCCAGATAAGCTATGCCAACAAAAGGAGATGCCCACTGGAGTTTGAAAAGGGAGATCATGTCTATCTTCGAGTTTCTCCCAACAAGGGTATATCTCGCTTTGGAATCAAGAGTAAATTAGCACCCCGCTACATCGGACCCTTTCCGATCATGGAGAAGCATAGCGCCGTTGCTTACCGATTGCAATTACCGGAAAATCTCGAGCGGGTGCACAACGTCTTCCACGTATCCCAACTCAAGAAATGTTTAAAGCCTCCGATCGATGTGGTCATTTCCGACACCGAACAATTGGAAGAAGACCTCTCCTACCCCGAATACCCCGTCCGAATCATTGATCAAAAAGACCGGGTAACGTGCCATCACACCGTCACCTTCTACAAAGTGCAATGGAGCAATCATACCGAAGATGAAGCCACTTGGGAGCAAGAGGAATTTCTGAAAACCAACCTCCCCGAGTTCTTGACCTCAAAAATCTGATAAACACCCACGCCCTCTCTCTTTTGTTCATCCATTTGCAAATCTCGGGGCGAGATTTCTTTTAAGGAGGGGAGTGCTGTGACATCCCATGTCACAAAAAGTTGATTAATCTAACCCTAATGTTAAATTGCTAGCTAATTAAAAATTTCAAATAATTAAAGTGCCAAAGAAAAAGGGGAGTAAATTTAATTGATTAAATCCACAATTTAGACAACTAATAGCATTTCACAAACATTAGAAGACTCAATGAAAGTGTGCCAATGTTTTTTGCACATTCCAGTGGATGATGTCAAGAAAGAATTTTGGGGAATTTACCAGAATTTTTGGTAAAGGTTTAATACTTTTAAAAATTCCCTAGGTGCAGATAAAAGTACCTCTGTTCCAAGATTTTTCATAAATTCTCCAACAGGAATTTCAACATGGCCCCAAAAGAAAAGTTGGAGAATATGGTTTTCTGGACATGCATGAAGATTGGAGCACCAACACTTGGAGGAGTTGGCAAAGTACTGAACACTGTTTCAAGTCAAAGGGGTCAACACCTTCTCTTTCCTTGGTCCACTCAGCACTCTGTTGGCACTTCCCAAGTGCCCCTTTTATATGTGAATATTATCCCAATTAGAGCATAATTGATACTAATTTAGGCCATTTACCTGTGATATTGCCTATATATTTGTATATGCGTTATTTTGGAGCTTTGTTGTAGAAACAGGTAAAATTGGTGATTAATGCGATGATGAAGAGGATAGGAGTCTAGAACCGACGAAAAGCATTGAAGAAGCCCAGTGCACCGATCGGCGTAGTCCATGAGCCGATCGACGCAAGGGCGTTTTGGCCCATAGAAGTGATCGAGGCCCATTCCACATGTTTATAGAAGTTTATCTGCGCAAGACACTTGAAGATATTTGTCTAGAAGATTTATGGAAGTTCAAGAAGATTTATGGAACTTCAAGATCTCAACGTGCAGTACAAGACTTTATCTCAAAGGAAATGGCCCACATGGCAGTTGTGGAAGACAAAGGAACCGGCTCGAGGACGAAATCAGAGAAGACACGGCTTGCGCCGATCGGCGCAACCGCCTTATTTGCTAGAAACCGAGTCCTTTATGAGTAGAACCCATATAAATACTTGTCAACCCTCACCGCAGAAGCGGAGGCGACAGAGGGACACCAGATCCGTGAGTTAGAGCCACCGGGGCTTGCCACGTTAGAATAGATCTCTAGTTGAGTTTCAAGAACTATTGGAGTCAAGAGTTGATCCGTCAAGGTAGGCCATCTCGACGGGGATGAATCTTACTCTATGTATCTCAAGGATGATTGAATATGTTGATAATGGTTTTGGTGATTTGTCTATCTTGATTCTATAATCATGCATGTGCGTATTCCAACTGCTTAGTTCTAGGCTAAGTACGTAGATATTATCATAATCATGGTGATTAGGATGGTATTCGGACACTGTATTGATTATGGTTGCTTGATGATGCTATTAGTGTGGTTTAGCGGTGACAGCACTAAGCCTGCACAACACTCGGAAAGCAGGGTAAGATACTCGCGCGATTAAGGGTTTCCTCCCCGCAGCGATGAAATAGGGAGCCGCTCGGAAAGCAGGGTGGTCTTACTCATTATAGGTTTTCATTGATCCATGTAATTACCCATTATGATGCTATTCAATTAGACTTTCTGGTTATGATCTCACTAGTAGATATCTGGCTACTCACTAATCAGCGTAGGTTTACTAGATCAGGTGCACTTTGGCTTAGATTTACCAGTGTGCCGATCGGCTCAACCCCTGTGCCGATCGACGCCACCACAGATTGACCAGTGTGCCGATCGGCTCAACTCCTGCGCCGATCGGTGCAGCAGCTTTGGCTTAGTTTCACCAGCGTGCCGATCGGCTCAATCCCCGCGTCGATCGGCGCAACGATAGATTTACTGTCTGGCGCACCTTTGCGCTAGCCAGTCTCCCCCTCATGCAACATGACCTTGACAGTAGCCTTGATTAGATCTTTTACTGTTAACATTGTTTAATAAATCCCTAAGGTCCCCATGGATTTGATAAACCTTGGAATACTCAATTCAAGGGAAAAAAGTGCTACAATCGTACACCGTCCTCTTGCGGTATATAAGTGGGTGCGTAGATACGACCAACAAGCCCTAAGTCAAACAAACCCTCTAATTACGCTGATGATCCACAAAGACTCTTTCATAAGAAGAGAACAGCGGAGAAGAGAAGCATGTCACCTGAAGATTTAGAAGCAGTCCGTGCAACACCTCGAGTATTATTCACAATAGAAGACTCAGTTCAAGAGCAAGAAGAAGAGGAGATGGCAGAGGTACCTATCTTTCATAAGAAGAGAACAGCGGAGAAGAGAAGCATGTCACCTGAAGATTTAGAAGCAGTCCGTGCAACACCTCGAGTATTATTCACAATAGAAGACTCAGTTCAAGAGCAAGAAGAAGAGGAGATGGCAGAGGTACCTATGGTTAATCGTCTCAAGCCACAATTGACTAGTATTGTCAAGACAGATTTCCAAGAAGCTCAAGATCAACTTTCGTACCAATTGGAGAGATATGTCAGAATAGTGGCGCAAAAATCATTCACAGGTTCAGAAGATCCCAATCATCACTTGAAACACTTCCTTGAAGTTTGCAGTACATTCAAGATAGCGGGATTGACAGGAGATCAAGCGCGTGTGCGGCTGTTCCCCTTCTTTCTAGTTGGACGCCCCAAGCAATGGTACAATGGATTGGAAAACACAGTAAAAACGGTGTGGGACACATTAGCAGCTGAATTCTTGGCCAAATACTCCCCCCCCCCCCAGTAAGACTCAAGCTTTGAAAAATAAGATTCTTGGATTTATACAGAATATTGATGAGAGCATTGGAGAAGCATGAGAAAGATACAATGAGAATATGGATGCATGCCCTCGTCATGGTTTGGCAGTTGGAGAAGTTGTTGAGAAGTTCTACACAGGATTGAATCTTTTGTCACGTCAACCTTTGGACGCCTCAGCTGCAGGATCATTCATGTCAAAAAACCCCCACCGAAGCTAAGAATTTGATCAAGTTGTTAGTTGAAAATCAATCGTGGGATGGTGAGAGAAGCTCAAGGAATTTGGAACCTTCAAAAGGAGTAGCGAAGAGTGTGATCGCCTCGATGCTATTCAAAGAAGGTTGGACAATAATCTTCATATCCCTACGGAAGAGACACTCAAGCTGGCGGAATCACGCTCAACATGTAGTGAGTGTGGAGAATTTGGTCATGTGCAGAAAGATTGCCCTGAAGAGATGAAGATGTTAGAATATATGAAGAATAGTGGATGGAAGCCCCAATATCAGCAACAAAGGAGTTCTTTCTCTCCTAGTTCGTTCAGGCAAAACTCTATCCCACTTCGTCTCCAATGTCATGAGTTCTTCCAAGCTCAAGAGAAGATCTACAAGGACAATCAAGCTAGATTTAAGGAGATTGATCGTGTCCTTGAGAGAGTTAATGACATGCTGATAGAAATTGGGAGCTGTAACGAACAGATTTTGAAGCATACCAAGATTATGGAGCAACAGATGGGACAGCTATCGCAAGCCATTCAAGGCAATAAGGGGGCTATTCCTGGCAATACAATGTCTGCAGAACAGTTGAAAGCAATAGCTACACGATCAGGAAAACAAACAGAAGATCCAGAACACTCTGCGGGAGCAAAGAAGCCCCGCGCCGATCGGCGCGACGACCCTGTCGGAGCCGATCGGCTCCCTGAAAGCGCCGATCGGCGCAAGGAGGATGATGACCTCTCTGGTCTGAAAATGGGCGTGGAGATAGAAGAGCATGGCCCTGCCATGTTTCTAGATACTCAACTACTAACGAAGAGAGAAAGAGCGCGACAACACGACGAGCAGTTTGCAAGATTTGTTGATATTATGAAGAAGCTTTACATCAATGTCCCTTTTGTTGACTCTATCCAAGTTCCCACCTATGCCAAGTACATTAAGGACATGATGCAAAACAAGAAGTCTCTAGTTTCTGAGGAGGTTGTGAAGGTCATTAAGGATGTTTGATAGGTGCTTGTGCGATCTTGGAGCAAGCATAAGTGTTATGCCCCGTCATATATTCACAAATCTCAATTTTCCTGAATTAGAGCCTATGGGTATGTGTTTGGAGTTAGCCGATCAATCGGTACGCTTCCCTGATGGAATTGCTGAGGATGTGCCTGTTCAAATTGGAGATCATATCGTCCCTGTTGATTTTATTGTGCTTGATATGGATAAGAGGACAAGGACCCCGTTGATCTTAGGCAGACCCTTCTTGAGGACAGCAAAGGCAAGTATTGACATTGGGAGTGGTAAGATAAGCTTCGATATAAGTGGGACTCCCTACTCTTTCAAGTTTTGTCCAAAGGGAGAAGAGTTCCGTGCTATTGATGAAGTGAAGAGATACAAGACACCATGGCATCGAGGCGTCGAAATTAATTGGAGGGGATGTATGGATAGGTCGTCCGAGCTATATGAACCATGGAGATAAGATAACCTTGTAGTGTCGTGGCCTCACATCCCACACCGTGACACTAAGGATTGATTATTTGCGGGGAGGTCGAGGTCTTGGGAGGCAACCCAATGATCGAGGGATTTAGAAGTTATTTAGTGCTTATGGGAGGGCAATCCATTTCATTTAGTTAATTAGTGCTGGCCGGGAGGGTAACCCGGTGTTTTTAAAATTTGCTTGCTTGTGAGAAAAATAATCTCCCGAATAAAATAAAAAAAATTATAAAAGTGTGTGCTTAATTCTTGTGTGCTCTTGTGTTCTCTGATTATTCGTGCAAAACTATTTATATACATACTATAGACTAACAATGCAGGAATATAAAAAAAAAGACCAAAAATAGGAAGGAACAGAGCTTGCGCCGATCGGCGCAGGATTGCCCCAAGTCAAGACAGAAGGCTGACGACGCCCAGAATTGAAGTAGTGCTAAACCAGCACAATATTTTCGGAGACAGAGCTATTTTCAAGGACGACAACATCTAGCAAAGAAGTGAGGGGCCAGAAGATAAAATGGACGTCGCGCCAACGGCGCATTCACCAGATGAGCCCCGACACGTATGCCAATACTATAGGAACATTGGAGATGTGAAAATTAGGTGAAAGAGATGAGTACAAGGCATCAGAATCTGCGCCGGACCTAAAGACGAGGTGCAAGGGACTTGTGCCGTTCGGCACCCTACTGCGCCGATCGGTGCGGGTAACCATGATGTTCCCAAATGGACGACAAAAGCGGCAGGCATTGATTTTGAGGAAGAGGTATGATTATTATGTAGGTGTGTAGTGCGGGGGAGACACGGAACTGGCCATAGGCTGAAAAGGATCCCCTGCCAACCAACATGATGTGCCAGGAAGTGACATGAAGGAGGAGAATCAAGCATCAGAGTGGTCAGAGCATTCAAAATGTGAATTGTGTCGATCGGCGCACTCTCAAATTTTGAAATTTTATGGCGGTTCCTTCTCCTGGAAGTTTCCCACACCATAAAAGGGAGGCCAGGCGCCCCCATTCGGCACACCATCCCGGTAATCTCTCCACCTTCCCCACTACCCACGATCTCGCACACGTTCCGCAATCTTCGTAGATGGATCGTCTCCGCTCCTCCGTCGGCAAGATGGGCAAGAGGCTGCGCCGGGGAAGCAGTTCCGGCAGTAATAGCGAGACGAGCGGTAACTCCTCGGCGAGGGGTGGCTCCGACGCTCGTGATGACATGTCGGTGGGTGGTGCATCCACCGGCTCTACGGCGGCGACATACGTGGTCCGCGCCCGCTGCTCTGTCTCCGGCGCGTCCCTACCAACAGGGTGTGCTACGAGGAGCTAAACGGCAGCAAGCCGTGGGGTTCCCACATCATCACCGCCGCCGGCATTCATGCCGCGCACGGTGGAGGAGGGCTTCACCCTCCTGAGCACGGAGGAACAGCGGCACTACCTCGTGGTGAGGGGAAGGTTCGTCCCCAACTTTGACTTGGACGAGACCTTCCTCACCTCGACCGGCATGTGGGAGGACTTAAGGAGGATGCTAGACAACCTCGGCTAGGTGGATTTCCACCTCCTCCCCATGGACTACAACCTCGACGTCGTCACCGAGGTTGCTTCTACGATGAGGCTTAGCACCGTCGAAGACGGTAGCGAGGCCATCAACTTCCGCGTCCGCGACATCAGCGACATGGTGACCATGGAAGCGGCGGCTCAAGCCTTCGGCTTCAACACCGACGCCGACGTCGCTGGCATCTTGGGACGTGGGGAGCTGGACTCCTTTTGGAGGCGGCTCTCGTTCGTAGAGGAGATGAAGCGTGGAAACATCCGCAACCCGACCATTCAAATCTTCCATCGGTGGTTGGCGGCGCGCATAGGCGACAAGGTCGACTCCAGCAACGTCACCGATGCGGACTTGCGGTGGCTCTTCAACGCCATCGTGAGTTCGTCTCATTGCAATCCCATGTCGGTGATGGTGCGGGGTAGCTCGACAAGAGGGGCAAGGCAAGCAAGAAGTTGGCCTTCGAGGCCTATCTTTAACGTCTAGCAGCCCTCATCTGCGACAACGACGGACCAGGAGGGCGCAATGACAAGTGGGAGTGCGCAACGGAGATAGGCGAGAATATGACTCGTGGCAATATTGTCACGGGAAGTGTTCGCGCTGGGTTCCATGTCGGCGGCGCCAACGTAAAGCTCCCGTGTGCGGAGCTAGGAGTTTTTCTCCCTCGCAAGCTAGAGGGAGGAATTAGCTTGAGGAAGGTCTCTTGGAGGGGGGCCGAGTTCTCAAGGACCGCCGTGGGCGGGTTCGACAGCCGGACACATCTATAGCAGCCGGCGGCGAGTGGGACTCCTGGGGGTCACGCCAGGAGTACCAGCAGTACCAGTCAGGGTGGAGCGACGCAGCAGGCGGTTCACAGCCTTCTATGCCGATCGGCACAGGCAACGCGCCGATCGGCGCAGCTTACTGCAGCGCGGGCATTGACTACAGGTACCAAGGGCGTGTACCAGTGGTGCCTCCTATGCCCAGTGCAGACTTTTTCGTGCCCATGCAGGGGTACCTCGACAACAACATGCACTACATCGAGCGCGTGGAGGAGGCCACGTTCCAATGGAGGTACAACCACGATGCGATGATGGAGGACTTCGAGCAACTCAAGGCGTGGTGCTATGGCTTCGATCAGCCACCGACTCCACTTTTGGATGACTTGAGTGCCTAGGAGTTGGCACGTGTATCAGTTTCCCGGTTTACGTTTTCTTTTATCTTTTGCAGTCTTTTTCTTTATTTACTTATGTGTGTGTGAGCGGGTTGGGAAACCATGTATCGGGTGTGTTTACTTTCATGCAAGTGTGTTAGTAGTTGTTTTATTTTCATACAAGTGTGTTAGTAGTAGTTTTATTTTCATGCAAGTGTGTGCAAAAAACATCATCATGTATTCAAGTTTTGATCTTAATATAATGGTGGCGGTTATGCTCTATTAGGAGAATTGAATTATTTATTCTTTCTTGAAAAGTGTTGATGAAGATCAAATAGTGTTGAGCATTGAATAAAATTTTGAACTTACACTTAACGATTATTCGGCAAATATGTCTTATGTGGAGCAATTTTGAGTACCCATGTGCTTCATTTGTGTTGTCTAGTTTGTAATGATAACTTAGTACCAATCTTTTCAAAAATAAATTTTCATGTTGTGAACTTTAGAATTTATTGTTGCGCCAATCGGCGCATTCACCAGATGAGCCTCGACACATATGCCAATACTACAGGAACATTGGAGAAGTGAAAATTAGGTGAAAGAGATGAGTACAAGGCATCAGAATCAGCGTCGGACCTAAAGACGAGGTGCAAGGGACTGGTGCTGTTCGGCGCCCTACTGTGCCGATCGGCGCGGGTACCCATGATGTTCCCAAATGGACGACAAAAGTGGCAGACATTGATTTTGAGGAAGAGGTATGATTATTATGTAGGTGTGCAGTGCGGGGGAGACACGGAATTGACCAAAGGCTGAAAAGGATCCCCTGCCAGCCAACATGATGTGCCAGGAAGTGACATGAAGGAGGAGAATCAAGCATCAGAGTGGTCAGAGCATTCCAAATTTGAATTGTGCCGATCGGCGCACTCTCAGATTTTGAAATTTTATGGCGGTTCCTTCTCCTGGAAGTTTCCCACACTATAAAAAGGAGGCCAGGCGCCCCCATTCGGCACACCATCCCGGTAATCTCTCCACCTTCCCCACTACCCACGATCTCGCACACGTTCCGTAATCTTCGCAGATGGATCGTCTCCGCTCCTCCGTCGGCAAGATGGGCAAGAGGCTGCGCCGGGGAAGCAGTTCCGGCAGCAATAGCGAGTCGAGCGGTAACTCCTCGGCGAGGGGTGGCTCCGACGCTCGCGATGACATGTCGGTGGGTGGTGCATCCACCGGCTCTGCGGCGGCGACATACGAGGTCCGCGTCCGCCACTCTGTCTCCGGCGCGTCCCTACCAACATGGCGTGCTACGAGGAGCCAAATGGCGGCAAGCCGTAGGGTTCCCACATCATCACCGCCGTCGGCATTCATGCCACGCACGAAGGAGGAGGGCTTCACCCTCCTGAGCGCGGAGGAACAGCGGCACTACCTCGTGGTGAGGGGAAGGTTCGTCCCCAACTTCGACTTGGACGAGACCTTCCTCACCTCGACCGGCATGTGGGAGGACTTAAGGAGGATGCTAGACAACCTCGGCTGGGTGGATTTCCACCTCCTCCCCATGGACTACAACCTCGACGTCATCACCGAGGTTGCTTCTACGATGAGGCTAAGCACCGTCGAAGACGGTAGCGAGACCATCAACTTCCGTGTCCGCGACATCAGCCACACGGTGACCATGGAGGCGGCGGCTCAAGCCTTCGGCTTCAACACCGACGCCGACATCGCCGGCATCTTGGGACGTGGGGAGCTGGACTCCTTTTGGAGGCGGCTCTCGTTCGTAGAGGAGATGAAGCGCGGAAACATCCGCAACCCGACCATTCAAGTCTTCCATCGGTGGTTGGCGGCGCGCATAGGCGACAAGGTCGACTCCAGCAACGTCACCGATGTGGACTTGCGGTGGCTCTTCAACGCCATCGTGAGTCCGTCTCATTGCAATCCCATGTCGGTGATGGTGCGGGGTTAGCTCGACAAGAGGGGCATGGCAAGCAAGAAGTTGGCCTTCGAGGCCTATCTTTAACGTCTAGCAGCCCTCATCTGCGACAGCGACGGACCAGGTGGGCGCAATGACAAGTGGGAGTGCACAACGGAGATCGGCGAGAATATGACTCGTGGCATTATTGTCACGGGAAGTGTTCGCGCTGGGTTCCATGTCGGCGGTGCCAACGTAAAGCTCCCGTGTGCAGAGCTAGGAGTTTTTCTCCCTTGCAAGCTGGAGGGAGGAATTGGATTGAGGAAGGTCTCTTGGAGGGGGGGTGAGTTCTCAAGGTCCGCCGTGGGCGGGTTCGACAGCCGGACACATCTACAGCAGCCGGTGGCGAGTGGGACTCCTGGGGGTCACGCCAGGAGTACCAGTAGTACCAGTCAGGGTGGAATGACGCAGCGGGCGGTTCACTGCCCTCCACGCCGATCGGTGCACCTTACTGCAGTGCGGGCATTGACTACAGGTACCAAGAGCGTGTACCAGTGGTGCCTCCTATGCCCGGTGCAGACTTTTTCGTGCCCATGCAGGGGTACCTCGACAACAACATGCACTCCATCGAGCGCGTGGAGGAGGCCACGTCCCAATGGAGGTACAACCACGATGAGATGGTGGAGTAGTTCGAGCGACTCAAGGCATGGTGCTATGGCTTCGATCAGCCACCGACTCCACTTTCGGATGACTTGAGTGCCTAGGAGTCGGCACGTGTATCGGTTTCCCGATTTGCGTTTTCTTTTATCTTTTACAGTCTTTTTCTTTATTTACTTATGTGTGTGTGAGCGGGTTGGGAAACCATGTATCGGGTGTGTTTACTTTCATGCAAGTGTGTTAGTAGTTGTTTTATTTTCATACAAGTGTGTTAGTAGTAGTTTTACTTTCATGCAAGTGTGTTAGTAGTAGTTTTATTTTCATGCAAGTGTGTGCAAAAATCATCATCATGTATTCAAGTTTTGATCTTAATATAATGGTGGCGGTTATGCTCTAATAGGATAATTGAATTATTTATTCTTTCTTGAAAAGTGTTGATGAAGATCAAATAGTGTTGAGCATTGAATAAAATTTCGAACTTACACTTAACGATTATTCGGCAAATATGTCTTATGTGGAGCAATTTTGAGTACCCATGTGCTTCATTTGTGTTGTCTAGTTTGTAATGATAACTTAGTACCAATCTTTTCAAAGATAAATTTTCATGTTGTGAACTTTAGAATTTATTTTTTTCAAGATCCTTACCTACCAATGCCATATTTTGAACAACACTCATAAACCTTTGATATGTAGATAAACATTAAATTGATGGTTGAGTTTGGTTAGGATTTAATTCTTTTTGGTATGAACTTTATTAAGATGGCAATTCTTTGTGTATCTTTTTCTAGCCTTGAAATTACTCATGCAAAAACTCTATTCCGCTGAGTACACTACCATAAACCCAAACGATCTTGTTGAGTATCATTCCTTGACCACATCCTATATTTCTGGCTATATTTGATTCTTGAATAAATGTTGAAGCCAGACAAATAAAATACCAACAAATGTTGGCAAATTTGGGTTGAGAGACGATCGGCGCACCCTGAGCCGATCGACGCAGCAGAGATGGTATAAAAAAAATAAAAAAACTACTGTTTGCTAAGGGACTAGCAAAATTTTAAGTGTGGGGGGATGGTATATGACATGCTTATTCTCGAAATTCAATATAGCCATGAATCATTCCAACCATGTGCAATTTTCCAAGATCAAATTTTTGCTATGCACATGTCCACATATCCAGAGTCAGAGTCCTTTCTTAAATTTTTCTTTCTTAATTGCCATCTTGATAAGTTTCTATAATTCCAACGAAGAATAATCTCCTAGCTTTACAATATATTATTGATTTATGTTTGCAATCCTTGAATTACCTCACCTAGCTACTCATATAAGCCTTACACTAATATTATTTGACCATTATGATGTAGAATATAGGTTGAGTGATTTGAAAGACGAGTTGTTGCCTTGGATTATTTGGAAGATAGATTCTCTATGTTCACAACAATCTTTTAGTGATTCTCATGTGTGGAAAAGTTATAATTTATGAATTGGACATGATCTTTTGCTTTGGGGAGAACTTTAAGCTTATGCCCATATTTGATCTATTTTGCTGAATACCAATATGAAATACACCACAATAGAACAATGCTCAACATTTGCTGATTTGAGATATCTTTTATGATAGAAAGAATATGTTTTTCGATTTTACTTTCTTTTACTTTACTCGGGACGAGCAAAGGTTTAAGTGTGGGGGAACTATTGGCACTTCCTAGGTGCCCCTTTTATATGTGAATATTACCCCAATTAGAGCATAATTGATACTAATTTAGGCCATTTACCTGTGATATTGCCTGTATATTTGTATATGTGTTGTTTTGGAGCTTTATTGCAGAAACTGGTAAAATTAGTGATTAATACGATGATGGAGAGGACAGGAGTCCAGAACCGACGAAAAGCACTAAAGAAGCCCAGTGCGCCGATCAGCGCAGCCCATGAGCCGATCAGCGCAAGGGTGTTTTGACCCATAGAAGTGACCGAGGCCCATTCAACATGTTTACGGAAGTTTATCTGTGCAAGACACTTGAAGATATTTGTCTAGAAGAATTATGGAACTTCAAGAAGATTTATGGAACTCCAAGATCTTAACGTGCAGTACAAGACTTTATCTCAAAGGAAAATGCCCACATGGCAGCTGTGGAAGACAAAGGAACCGACTCCGGGAAGAAATCAGAGAAGACATGGGGCTTGCCATGTTAGAATAGATCTCTAGTTGAGTTTCAAGAACTATTGGAGTCAAGAGTTGATCCATCAAGGTAGGCCATCTCGACGGGGATGAATCTTACTCTATGTATCTCAAGGATGATTGAATATGTTGATGATGGTTTTGGTGATTTGTCTATCTTGATTCTATAATCATGCATGTGCGTATTCCAACTGCTTAGTTCTAGGCTAAGTACGTAGATATTATCATAATCATGGTGATTAGGATAGTATTCGGACACTGTATTGATTATGGTTGCTTGATGATGCTATTAGTGTGGTTTAGCGGTGACAGCACTAAGCCTGCACAACACTATTAGATAGTTGAGTAGGGTAAGATACTCGCGCAATTAAGGGTTTCCTCCCCGCAGTGATGAAATAGGGAGCCGCTCGGAAAGCAGGGTGGTCTTACTCATTATAGGTTTTCATTGATCCATGTAATTACCCATTATGATGCTATTCAATTAGACTTTCTGGTTACGATCTCACTAGTAGATATCTGGCTACTCACTAATCAGCATAGGTTTACTAGATCTGGTGCACTTTGGCTTAGATTTACCAGTGTGCCGATCGGCTCAACCCCTGCGCCGATCGGCGCCACCACAGATTCACCAGTGTGCCGATCGGCTCAACCCCTGTTTAATAAATCCCTAAGGTCCCAGTGGATTCGATAAACCTTGGAATACTCAATTCAAGGGAAAAAGTGCTACAATCGTACACCGTCCTCTTGCGGTATATAAGTGGGTGCGTTGATACGACCAACAACCACAAGCCCGCAAGTTGCACACAATGGCCTCAAACCTATGAAAGGTGTCATCTAGTGACTTGCCAGGTTTTTGTGCAAAGGTTTGATACTGTCTATTGTAAGAATTCTTACGCATAGACTTGACTTGATTGGTACCCTCATGGTACGTGCAAAGCTTTGCCCAAATGGCATGTGTAGTATCAAGATGAGCAACACGATCATGTTCATTCCTACCTAGAGCAGAAAGCAATATATTGGCAGCTTTGGAGTTGTTTTCATACCTGGTTAACTCACCTACTGGCGTGGTGTTGAGATCGTCCGGTATGGCGTAATCCTGCTCCACGATCTCCCAAATTGCACGTCCTTGGATTAAAAGATAAGCCTTGGTCCGTGACTTCTAGTAGGGAAAGTCCTCTCCATCGAACATCCAAAGCTTGACCACACGCTTCTCCATGTCGCCTTTAGATCACAAAGCCGGTGAAGGTCAACTAGTGATCAAACCGGCTCTGATACCAATTGAAGGACCGAGAAGGCGGCCAGAGGGGGGGTGAATGGTAGCCAATTACAATTCTCCAAGAGAACTTGGCCTATATCCCAATTGCAACCCGAACCAACCTCCAAACTGATCACCAAGGCCACACACACCAACTTGTGATATGTTACCCTTAGGAGTGACTAACTACAGCAGTGGAACACAGCGGAAACAAAAGTGAAAAGCAAAGACTTGAATCAGTCAAAGAAGCGCACACAATTCAGACCTTACTGGACTACCATCGGCAGTGCCGATCACAACCATTGCCAGTGCTGGTTGGCACCATCGGCAGTGCTGGTAAAGCCCATCGACAGTGCTAGTGAGGAATTCTCAAATGCAGTAAACAGAGCGCATCGGCAGTGCCGGTGTGGCCATCGACAGTGCTGGTGGGGTTCGGAATGAAGCCACCAGCAGTGCTGATCCGAGTTCAGACCCACCAGCAGTGCTGGTCCTGGTCATCGGCAGTACCGATCGACCCCGACAGAATAGAAATTTTTTTTGGGATTAGGCAAAAACTTGACCAAAACCTAATCACACGAACTCCAAATGATGTGATTTTTTGACCAGTAAGTCCTCAACACATCACGACCCTAATCCATGAAGATCCACTCAATTGGCTCAAGGAATCATCATGAATTTTAGATCTTGTGTCGAGAACACCACAAAGAGAAATTTGAGAAATCCTTCAAATCAGAGATGCTAGAGCTATGGATTCGGTCAAGGACCTATGGGGATTTGTTCTAGCACATCATAGCACCAAGTTTCCCATGAAACCTGTCCCAAAAACTTGTCGAAAAAGGAGATAAAAAATTCCACGAAAATAGCTCTGAAAATAGAGAAAAAGAGAAATTCAGGATTTAGGGAGAGAGGAAGATCTTGAGCATGAAAATAAATCTCATATCATAGAAACATGCTTACAAGATCCATGGGAACAAGGCTAGGAAGCCACCATCTTCCTCCCACTCTTTGGAAGAGCAAGAGATATCTCTCACACACCCACTACTCTCCTCTTTTCATGAAGCACATTCCTAGCTCTTTGAATGAACACCTAACACAAGGCTAATAGAAATAGGCACCTCCCACCAGCCACACCTCTCCTTGTATAGGCCTACAGGTTGTCCTAAAGACCATCCTACCCCTCACCTACAATACACTACCACCTACCACTAGGGACATAACCGTCCAACTTTTTCTTCGTCGCCCGAACGCCATAGAGCCCTTCACAACTTTGCTTCGCCTCGACGCAAGCTCCACGATGGTGCCACGTGCACCTCCAATCGCCACCACTAGTTTTGAGGCCCAAACCGGGAAGCCGCCTTGCACGCTTCTCAAAGCGCAACTTCACGATCTTGACGCGTGTCACCTCGTCCTATGATCCTCCTCGTCGGCAAGTCTCTCCCGCCTCCGGTCCATTGGGAGCCTCTACTTGCACCGACACCCAATCACTTTTGACTTGGTCAACCCCACCATCTTGATCACCACCTATGGTTTTGAGGCTCAACCATGAAACCGTCCGTGCTTCTTGCCTATGCACGTGTACGGTGTGGAACACCCTTGACTTCACCCGGCCTCCTGATCGTCTGGCCCCAAGTCTCCTACTTGCGCCTGATCCTCTCGCCGTTGACCGCCAAGTTGCCTCCAGTGACCTACACATCATGGGACAAGCATATACATTTCCCATCTCCTGCAAACTCTCCAACATCCTCACCGACTATGGTTAGTCAAAACCATGACATGCACAAACTCATGCAATACCTAGATTCCTGCATTTCAAGTCAAACACAAATTCTGCCAAAGTCAATTACTCATCACATATTGCAAACCATGGCACATATCCACATGGTTTTTCAAAATGTGTGATAAATTGGGGCTGACCATGATAAAACATCCCCATCCATATCATGTGCAATGGTTCAGTGATTGCGGAGATGCCAAGGTGCAATATATGGTGAGGGACTGTGACACCCAGGTGTCTCTTTTCTGCTTAACAAGTATGCAGAGAACGAATTATAGCTCAGTGTAACATAAAATGATAGAGTCCCCACCTAATTTGAATTAAATATAGACAAATAAAAACCCTACAAAAAAGGTTGTGAGGGCAGTTAAAGTTTTCTATACAACATATGCCAAGTAAATTCATAATCATTTTAGTAATAATAAAATAGAATTTTAGGACAAACATGGGAATTTTATCTCATTTGGAAGTACCCTAAATAAATAAATTAAACATAAAAACCTTTCTAATTTAAAAAATTAATCGAAAACAATTGTAATTCAAATTAGAAAATGGCCTTCGCCAAAGTGTTCAGAATATCATAAATATCACCTGTACCAAATTTCATGATTTTTGAAGGTTTCAAGCTATTTTATTTGGAATTAACTGAAACCAGGGACTTAGTTGTGAAGATCAGAAAGATCGAGGGGTGCAGTGTAAAATCTCCTTCTTCCTCCTCCATTGGCGCAGATCCCCCCCCCCCCCCCGGCGCACGGCAGCGCCTCTGCACGCCACCGTCTCGCCTCGGGATCCCATGCGCTACAACGCCGTTGACCCCCCTCTACACCCCGTCCTGTCCCATCCATCACCTCTGCTGCGAACGCTGCCCAACGGCCACCCCTCCTCGCCTCTGCACGTCAGCCATGTCAGCCGGCAAAACATGAATTCCCGCCCTCCTTGCCGCTCCCGGTCCCCAACCACCCCGCTGACCTTTGCACGACGTCAAAGCGCACCAGTGAGCCACCCTGAACCGAGCTGTCCCTTTCAAACCGGTTCCTTCTGCTCTCTGCCTTATTTCCTCTTCTCCCTTGTTCTTCGCCATTGCCGCTCCATGCACAAACTCGTTGCCCTACTTTTCCACTGCCTCCCCTCGCAAGCTAAACCTCCAATCCCTGTGCCTAGACTCCTTCTACCTCCCCGCGCCCTTGCTTGGCTGAATCCTCGCGCACCTTAGTTGAATAGAAGAAAAATCAGAGGCAACCATCTCCGGTGACCCCCACCACCGCGGGCCAAAATTCTCGGCCTCTGGTGCGCCTTGTCCTCTCCTTCCTTTTCGCTCGTGTGTGCAACTCACTGCTGAACACTCCTAACCATCTCTCCTCTTGTTTCCCAACGCGAGGTTGTCAGCATTTCACTTCTCCCTGGCGCTACTCCGGCTTTGGGAATTTCTAAGCTGCCATATCAACGAGCTCCAGTCTCCGGCTTCCCTCGGCGCCACGGAAAATGATGCCGAGTCTCTGCACGTCGACTCCGTACCCCATAGCAGAATCGTGATGCTGTCAAACCTTCTTCTTCCACCGCTCCTCGACATCGGCCTCTCTCCGGTGAGCTTCTGTCCCCACGAACCCCTCCGACCGAAGCGCCTCAACAAGTACGTCATCCCCGCACTCCCGCGACGAGTTTCCTCCTAGCGACGCGCCCAGCGGCAAGCCCTCCGGCAAGCCCAGCCTCTACTCCGGCGGGCTGACTGGTGCCTACTGGCAGCCTTGTTGGCGCCTGCGCGGCTCCGACGTGGCACTTGCTTGTCACCCACGTGGCTGCTGACATGGTGCCCAGAAAAACCTAGAAAATTTATAGAAAATGCTGAGAACTTCTACAAATCATAGTAAACCAAATATAAGTCCATTGAGACGCAAATAAAATTTGCTAGGTTCATCTTAAAGAGCCTTATTTTAGTAAAATCATAAACTATTGCCACTGTACATGCATATTTAATAATGTATTTTCTTATCAAAACACTAAATAAATCACCAGAAATTCTAGGAACACAAGTAAATCATGATTTTTGGCATGCTTTGTAAACTCATGATTAGACATCACCATGAAATTTGGTTTAGCAAAATAATAATTATTCTGTGCTCTAGAATTTATTTAGTGTTCCTCCTTAGGAAATGGATAGTAATTAAAATATAATTGTTATGCCCATGAAACTTGGTGTAAAAATCACTCATGGGTGTCTCTATCCACAGTAAATCACCCATGTCCAGAAACACATATTTACTGTACTAAATAAATTAATTTCTCATATCACCATATTCACCCTATTTAACTACATAAAGAATATCTACACATAAAATCTTAATAAAAGTTCACTTCTCTGAAGCATATGGCTTTGAGAACATATTAATAAGATTGCTGGCACTAAAGTACTAATGCTTTATGCATGTATCATATCATTGCATGAAATGGTGTTACGACAATGCCTTTAACACATTTTTTATCATATAGGTAACAACAACTAGGAGCAAGAAGAGGATTTTCAGAAGGATATTGACTCTCAGAAGCAAGAGACTGTGGTTGCAAACAGTAGTGTGGATCTAGGCAAGCCCCGGTTTGCATTCGCCTTTTTACAAAGTTGCTAGTTTATATCACTACTAGTGTCTTTGTTTGATTATTGCATTAGGTTATAGGAGTTGCTTGAAACCCACCTGGCATGTTACCTCAAATGACCTATGCTACTGTTATTAGAACCTTGGTAGGCTCGGTACTGTAAGGCTATGCTTAGTTAAAAGTTTTGGTAGATATTATTACTAAGGAATAGACTTGATCACTAAATCTGAACTTAATGAAAGAAGTTTACTTGATGTTATGGCCTGGCAGGGATTATGCATGTATAGGTTTGCAGCAACACATGGGTGTCGACTACGGTAGTCCTGCCTTGCCCACCCTAGGACCCATTCGTGGTCGGCCCCATGATCAAGTTTTGAATAGTACCAAATGCATGCTAGTTTATGGGCACTAGTAAACCGATGTAGCATTAAAAATTACTTGCAATAGGATCGGTTAAGGTGCATTGGTTATTGACCCTTCTGCTGCTGGAGTGGGCGGTTCATACCATGAAGTACTGTTGGCAGAACGGCATGCCCACTTCATGTCACCACACCAGGTCTGAGGTCTAAGTTCTTTTATTGCGAAAGGTTGCCATATATGACCTTAATTGGTGCGTATGTGTCATGTATCCAGGGTTTTCTCAGCTGGTGTAAATCGATTGCAATTGCTGTCACTCGCAGTAATGAGTACCGCTTGGTCACTGAGTCGTCACATAGTTGCACATGATATTATGAAAATGGATTATGTTTGTTATTGTTGATTATTATTATTACTGCTATTATGTTGTACTTACTTTATGTATTGTGTTATTATCTCATGCTATCACTTAAGTTATATTTCTGACCTACCCAATTAACTTGGCTAAATAAAATTTGGTAGAACTAATAGGATGCTTAGTGCAAGTCTTTTTAAATAGCCATCCTATTAGAGCCAATGCATGTCTAGATCTTTCGACAGGTAAGTCTTGCTGAGTACTTAGTACTCAGGCTTTATGTCATTGTTGTTTTTTATGTAATGAAGATATAGAATTGCCTGTAGATGTGATGCATTGGAACATGCAAGTCCCTGAGGGTTGGACTGCCCACTGGGAGTCTGACCTGCTGCCGCAGTGACTGTATGTGTGCTGCTAGGGTGATGGTTCTTCGGGCATGAATCGTCACTATGCTGTATCGTCGAGCTCGTAGTTTCTTATCGTTTTTTGATTCCGCTGCTTTTCAAAACAAACTTGAACTTCTATCATTCCGCTACACCTCAATCACCTTAATGATGTAATAATTCAACTTAATTTTGGACCATTGTTGTATTATCAAGTGTCTGCGTTATCAGCACCTTCGGGACCTTGATCCTCCAGGAAGGGATGCCTCAGCTGGTATCAGAGCCGTGGTCCATGATAATACAACAAATTAAAACGTATTTTCAAAAAGTATGATGTTTACGTGTGAGGATACATTAGTATTGCCCCTACTAGTTATTAGGGTTGGTGACAAGCTAAAGGGTTATGCTTGAGCTGGCTTTTATTTGATTTTTCATTTTTGGCATTTATAGTTTGCTCGCAAGGACTGTGGATTTGCGGGACGATTCCTTCCATGAATTGTCGCCAACATATATTATTTTTGGCTTCCTGAACAAGTATTGGAGCGTAGAGTTTGCTCGCGAGGGCTATGGTTTCGTCAAACGGTTTCTTCCATAAACCGTGCCAACTTTTTCTTAGTGATGCTCATCATGGTAGACTTATGAGCACGGGTCCGCTTGCGAGGACCGCTTCGCAAGATGGTTCGTTTCATGAACCGTTTCCAAGTAGAATTACCCTTAATTTTTGTAGTTTCTTTTAATTTAATGTACTGTTTCTGCAATGAGTTTTCTACAGGTACACTAACGCCGTTAGTACAACATTTAGATTTGACTTACGTGATGAGAGCGGGTCGTCACCAAACTTTCGTGCCGCTAAGTACCGGCAAAATACTTGTTGTGTTGTGAGGAACGGTAGGTTAATAAATTGAAAGTTTTGCTTCATGCATCCCTGTATAACTAAATTAGAATTTGGTTTTCTCCTTGCTCACCAACCTCTGAATAAAAATTTTCTAAGCATGTTAAGTACAAAATTTCAAAATACAAGTCCAATTGTTAAGTTAACAACAATCTGTCCTGTTTTTAGATGCCAACTTCAAAAATTATTAGGTATTAATTTACTCAACTAAATAAGGCATATAAATACTTTTTATAAAGGTCTCAACATCCTCTGTCACCTAGAGTTTAAATTAAATTTCGATCATAACAGAAACAACCCCAAAACAGAGAGCAAATATGATCTGCCAACTCAGTGTTTTCAGTATAAACCTGAACTTAAAACTTCCATAAATGGAGTTGTACTTCGAATTTATAGGTATATGAACCCAATTTGGAAATCCTTAGAAGTCTATTTTCATCTCCAATAGGTTTTACCAATTAATTATTTTCCTCCTGTCCAGTAGAGTTGAAACAGTAAGCCCCTGTCATCCAGAACCAGAATCTGCCAACCTGAACTTGTAAAATTCATAAGTCGAGTTTTACATGGAATTTTTGGGAGTATAAATACAATATGGAAAGCTATGAAAGTCTACTGTAACATGGTGCCAATCACCAGTTCTTAATATTTCAATTTCTGGTCGAAATACTTATTTTTCTGACTACTGGACAGTCAAGATAGAATCTGCTATAACAACCCATTCCTGTTTCGTTCCCTTTTAAGCTGGAAAAATATAAGCTAAAACTTTGTTTTTGTATTTCATAATATTTTATATGAAATATATTCTTACGATAAGGAAGGTTTGACACAATCAAAATACTTTCCTTGTAGATGGCTGAAAACAATGACCAAACCCCACCCGGTTGGGAAATCACCGACGGTCTGGAATTCACCAGGATGGCTCATCTGTTTTGGAGAATTCTCCAGGGTTTCGGATATCATAACCCTCCCACTTATGCTGGCAAGGAATATCAGGAGCATGGAGTTACATCCTGTGTCATCCATGTGGAGGTTCCCACCTACTATTCGTTTACTCCAGCATGGGAGTCTTGGACCGTTAGCGTCACTGGGACAGATTTACTCGCCACTTGGAATATTGCTTCTTTCAAGGCACTCACTCGATTTTGCGAAGACCGCAAGCATGATGTTGCTAGAACACCCGTCGCCTTGCTGCCCATTAATGATGTGACAGATTTTGAGTGGATTAGGCGTGTGGACTTCATCTTTGATCCAAACCACCGCCACCATGATCCTATGCTGCCCATAATAGAGTATTATGGCCTTTCCACATTTGCTTTATGCACAAACTTGTGCCGATGGCTGGACATGTACCATTCTGCCCTCCGGCTTTCAGAAGCGGAAAAGCAAGATAAGGATGTGGAAATTTCAGAACTGTACTGCACCTAGGCGCAACAACAATAGTAATCAGTGCCAGAACCAGGACAAGTCTAAGAATGCACCATCTTGTGGTGCTCAAGTGAACTACACCAATGCTGAAGACATTCCTTAGGGCGAACCCGTGCTGACCGGTATGCTCTCACTCTATCGTCAACCTGTTCTTGCACCTTTTGATTCTGGTGCTATGCATAATTTCATTAGCAAAGCTTGTGTGTAAAAACATAATCTCCACACCACCACCATAAATAAATGCTACACCGTCCGCTCTCCTGCTGGACAAATTCTTGCTAATGAAGTGTTATGTAAAGCACCACTTGAAATAAACCAAAAGATTTACCCCACCGATTTCATCATGCTCAAAAATCAGGAAATTGATCTGATCATAGGCATAATCTGGATGAAAACCCATAGAGCCATGCTAGACATCGAGCCCCATATCGTTCACTTAAACTCTCCCTTGCATGGCCGAGACACACTTTCCTTAAATACCGATACATCAAAAAATCTAGTTGTCCATCATTTGGAAGGGCAATCATTCAAAGATATTCCTGTCGTTTGTGAGTATTCGGACGTGTTTCCTGAAGATATCTCTGGCCTCCTACCTGACCGCGATGTGGAATTTAAGATAGAGCTACAGCTGGGAACTTCCCCAATATCACGTCGTCCGTATAAAATGGCCCCAAATGAGCTGGTTGAGCTGAAAAGGCAATTGAACGAATTGCTGGAAAAGGGATTCATTCATCCAAGTACTTCACCTTGGGGCTGCCCTACTATTTTTGTGAAGAAGAAGGATAAGTCTCTACGCCTTGTCATTGATTATCGTTCGCTCAAGGAAGTAACAATAAAAAATAAATACCTGCTGCCACGTATCGATATTCTTTTTGATCAATTGGTTGGCGCCAAGGTCTTTTCAAAAATTGACCTTCGCTCGGGGTATCATCAGATAAAGATCAGAGCAGAAGATATTCCGAACATCGCTTTCTCTACTAGATACGGATTATTCGAGTATCTAGTGATGTCATTTGAATTGACAAATGCCCCTCCCTATTTCATGTACCTCATGAATTCTGTATTCAAGCCAGAGCTAGACAAATTTGTGGTAGTATTCATTGATGGCATCCTCATCTATTCTAAGTCCAAGGAAGAGCATGCTAAACATCTTCGCATTGTTCTTCAACGTTGACGAGATCACAAGTTGTTTGCAAAATTCAGCAAGTGTGAATTTTGGTTGGACCGTGTGCCATTCCTTGGTCACATAGTTTCTGCGAAAGGTATCTCTGTAGACCCTGGCAAAGTTCAAGATGTGCTAGATTGGAAGCCACCGAAAACGGTTCATCAATTTCACAGTTTCCTCGGACTAGCTGGATGTTACCGTAGGTTCATCCCTAATTTTTCCCAGCTATCCAAGCCTATCACAAGATTATTGAAGAATGATGTGAAGTATGAATAGAGTGATAAATGTGAAGAAGCATTTCAGAAGTTGAAAGAATTATTAACTAGTGCCCCAATGTTGGCTCAGCCAGACATCACCAAGCCGTTTGACATGTATTGTGATGCATCTGGGACAGGACTTGGATGTGTGCTCATGCAATGTGGTCGTGTCATTGCCTATGCATCTCGGCAACTACGAAAGAATGAAGAACATTATCCAACTCATGATTTGACACTAGCTGCAGTTGTGCTTGCACTAAAAATCTAGAGGCATTATTTGCTCGAAACTTAGTGTACATCTACATGGATCATAAGAGCTTGAAATACATCTTTACTCAAACCGATCTGAACATGAGACAACATCGGTGGCTAGAGTTAATCAAGGACTACAATCTGGAGATTCATTATCATCCAGGCAAGGCTAATGTAGTCACTGACACGTTAAGTAGAAAAATTCACTGCAATAACTTGATGCTGAAATTTCAGGACACCAGAAACAACATAATTATTTCAGAGCCTAGTCTTCACGTTTTGCCTGCTATAGTGATCAACAACCTTAGTATACATTCCACCATTCATGAAGAAATCATTGCTGCACAGAAGAATGACATTGGTAGCAATTATATCCATCAAAACATTAAAAATGGTAAAGCAAAATGTTTCATACAAGACTCGGACGGTACTTTGTGGTTCAATAACTGTTTAGTAGTACCAAAGGACTTTGAACTTCGACGGAAAATTTTGGATGAAGCACATCACTCCAAATACTCTATTCACCCGGGTAGTAATAAAATGTACCAAGATCTAAAATAGAATTTCTGGTGGACAAGAATGAAGTGAGAAGTTGCTCGGTATGTTGCAGAATGTGATATTTGTCAGAGAGTTAAGGCTGACCATTTAAAATAGGCCAGATTACTTCAACCATTAAGCATTCCTGCCTGGAAATAGGAAGACATGAGCATCGACTTTATTGTTGACCTCCCTCTCACTTCACGTAAGCAAGACTCGATTTGGATCAGCTTACCGATCAGCAATAGATACAATATGCGTCACTATGCAGAGCTATACATATCAATAGTCTTCTGCCTACATGGAGGACCTAAAACAATCATATCAGATAGAGGTTCGTAGTTCATTGCTTGTTTCTGGGAACAGCTGCATGCATCTCTGGGAACAAGTTTAATTCGGAGTTCCGCTTACCATCCCACTACCGATGGAAAAACAGAGCGTGTCAACTAAATTCTGGAGGATATGCTTAGAGCATGTGTCTTAGCACATAGTGGTAACTGGGATGAGTATCTACCCTATGCTGAATTTTTGTATAGCAATAGTTACCAGGAGAGTGTAAAAATGTCACCATTTGAAGCACTCTATGGTTGAAGTTGTAGAACCCCTCTGAACTGGTCCGAACCTAGAGAAAGAGTAACATTTGGTCCTGACCTTGTAAAGGATGCTGAAGAAAAAGTTTGTACCATTCAGGCAAATTTTAAAGTTGCTAACTATCGTCAAGAAAAGTACGCAAACCGACGACGTAGGCCACTCTATTTCAATAAGGATGACTTTATCTACCTCCAAGTATCACCAATGAAGGGCATTTAGCGCTTTGGAATCAAGGGAAAATTAGCACCCCGCTATATCAGCCCTTTGAAAATCTTGAAGAGATGTGGACAAGTAGCCTACAAGCTAGAGGTACCTACTAATTTGTCTGGAGTTCATAACACCTTTCATGTCTCCCAACTGAAACGGTGTCTCAAACCACCCATTGACAAAATTTTAAAAAATTATGACCAACTTCAACTGGACCTCACATACTCTGAACAACCGGTTAAGATCCTTGATGAGAAAAAACGCATGACCCATAAAAGAACAATCAAATTTTATAAGGTGTAATGGAGTAATCAATTAGAAGATGAATCCACTTGGGAATCTGAAGAATTTTTAAGTACTCATTACCCGGAATTTTGGTCGTCATTCGCAGGTATATTTGGACCTCCGTACTTCCCTCTAGTTTGCCTTGTTCATAATCTCGGGATGAGATTTCTTTAAGGAGGAAGGGCGATGACACCCATGTGTCTCTTTCCTGCTAAACAAGTATGCAGAGCACGAAATATAGCTAAGTGTAACAAAAAATGATAGAGTCCCCACCCAATTTGAATTAAATATAGACAAATAAAAACCCTACAAACAAGGTCGTGAGGCAAGTAAAATTTTTTCTATACAACATATGCCAAGTAAATTCATAATCATTTTAGTAATAATAAAATAAAATTTTAGGACCAACATGGGAATTTCATCTCATTTGGAAGTACCCCAAATAAATAAATTAAACCTAAAAACCTTTCTGATTTAAATAATTAATCAAAAATAATTGTAATTCAAATTGGAAAATGGCCATCACCAAAGTGTTCAGAATATCATAAATATCACCTATACCAAATTTCATGATTTTTGAAGGTCTCAATTTATTATATTTGGAATTAACTAAAACCAGGGACTTAGTTGTGAAGATCAGAGAAGATCAAGGAGTGGAGAGTAAAATCTCGTTCTTCCTCCTCCATTGGCGTAGACCTCTTCCCCCCCCCCCCCGGCGCACGCCAGCACCTCTGCACGCCACCGTCTCACCTCGGAACCCCGCGCGCTACAGCGCCGTTGACCCCCCTCTGCACCCCGTCCTATCCCGTCCATCACCTCTGCCACGAACGTTGCCCAATGGCCACCCCTCCCCGCCTATGCACGTCAGCCATGTCGACCGGCAAAACATGAATTCCCCCCCTCCTTGCCGCTCCCGGTCCCCAACCACCCCGCTGACCTCTACACGACGCCAAAGCGCACCAGTGAGCCACCCTGAACCGAGCTATTCCTTTCAAACCGGCTCCCTCTGCTCTCTGCCTTATTTCCTCTTCTCCCCTGTTCTTCGCCATTGCCGTTCCCCTACTTTTCCACTGCCTCCCCTCGTAAGCTAAACCTCCAATGCCTGCGCCTAGACCCTTTCTACCTCCGCGCGCCCTTGCATGGCCGAATCCTCTCGCACCTTAGTTGAATCGAAGAAAAATCAGAGGTGACCATCTCCGGTGACCCCCACCACTGTGGGCCAAAATTCTCGGCCTCTGGTGCGCCTCGTCCTCTCTTTCCTTTTCGCTCGTGTGCGCAACTCACCTGCTGAACACTCCTAACCATCTCTCCTCTTGTTTCCCAACGCGACGTCATCAGCATTCCACTTTTCCTCGGCGCTGCTTCGGCTTTGGCAATTTTCGAGCTGCTACGTCGACGAGCTCCTGTCTCCGGCTGCCCTCGGCGCCTAGGAGAACGATGCCGAGTCTCTGCATGTCGCCGTGAAGCTATAGGTGAAGACAAAGTTCGACTCCGTGCCCCGTGGCAGAAACGCGATGCTGCCGAACCTTCTTCTTCCGCCGCTCCTCGACATCAGCCTATCTCCGGTAAGCTTCTGTCCCCGGGAACCCCTCCGTCCGAAGTGCCTCAACGAGTACGTCATCCCCGCACTCCCGCAACGAGTTTCCTCCCAGCGACGCGCCCAGCGGCGAGCCCTCCGGAAAGCCCAGCCTCTGCTCCGGTGGGCTGACTGGCGCCTACTGGCAGCCTTGTTGGCGACTGCGTGGCTCCGACGTCGCACTTGCATGTCACCCACGTGGCTGGTGACATGGTGCCTAGGAAAACCCAGAAAATTTATAGAAAATGCTGAGAACTTCTAAAAATCATAGTAAATCGAATACAAGTCTATTGAGACCCAAATAAACTTTGTTAGGTTCATCTTAAAGAAATTTATTTTAGTAAAATCATAAACTGTTGCCACTATACATGTATATTTAATAATGTATTTTCTTATCAAAACACTAAATAAATTACCAGAAATTCTAGGAACAAAAGTAAATCATGATTTTTGGCATGCTTAGTAAACTCATGATTAGACATCACCATGAAATTTGGTTTAGCAAAATAATAATGTTTCTGTGCTCTAGAATTTATTTAGTGTTCTTGCTTAGGCAATTGATAGTAATTAAAATATAATTGTTATACCCATGAAACTTGGTGTAACAATCATTCATGTGTGTCTCTGTCCACAGTAAATCATCCATGTCCAGAAACATATGTTTACTGTACTAAATAAATTAATTGCTCATATCACCATATTCACCCTATTTAACTGCATAAAGAATATCTACACATAAAATCTTAATAACAACTTCACTTCTCTGAAGCATATGGCTTTGAGAACATATTAATAAGATTGCTAGCACTAAAATACTAATGCTTTAAGCATGCATCATATCATTGCATGAAATGGTGTTATGACAATGTCGTTAACACATTTTTCATCATATAGGTAACGACAACATGGAGCAAGAAGAGGATTTTCACAAGGATATTGACTCTCATGAGCAAGAGAGTGTAGTTGCTAACACTAGTGTTGATCCAGGCAAGCCTCGGTTTGCATTCGCCTTTTTACAAAGTTGCTAGTTTATATCACTACTAGTGTCTTTGTTTAATTGTTGCATTAGGTTATAGGAGTTGCTTGAAACCCACCTTGCATGTTACCTGAAATGACCTATGCTACTGTTATTAGAACCTTGGTAGGCTCGGTACTGTAAGGCTATGCTTAGTTAATAGTTTTGGTAGATATTATTACTAAGGAATAGACTTGGTCACTAAATCTGAACTTAATGAAAGAAGTTTACTTGATGTTATGGCTGGGCAGGAATTATGCATGTATAGGTTTGCAGCAACATATGGGTGTCAACTACGGTAGCCCTGCCTTGCCCACCTTGGGACCTGTCCGTGGTCGGCCCCTTGACCAAGTTTTGAACAGTACTGAATGCATGCTAGATTATGGGCACTAGTAAACCGATGTAGCATTAAGAATTACTTGCAATAGGATCAGTTAAGGTGCATTGGTTATTGACCCTTCTGCTGCTGGAGTGGGCGGTTCATACCACGAAGTATTGTTGGTAGAACAACATGCCCACTCGATGTCACCACACCCGGTCTGAGGTGTAAGTTCTTTTATTGCGAAAGGTTGCCATATACGACCTTAATTGGTGCGTATGTGTTGTGTATCTCGGGTTTTCCCAGCTGGTGTAAATTGATTGCAATTGCTGTCACTCGTAGTAATGAGTACCGCTTGGTCATTGAGTCGTCACGTAGTTGCACATGATACTATGGAAATGGATTATGTTGGTTATTGTTGATTATTATTATTACTGCTATTATGTTGTACTTACTTTATGTACTATGTTATTATCTCATGCTATCACTAAAGTTATATTTCTGACCTATCCAATTAACTTGGCTAAATAAAATTTGGTAGAACTAATAAGATGCTTAGTGAAAGTCTTTTTAAATAGCTATCCTATTAGAGCCAGTGCATGTCTAGGCCTTTCGACGGGTAAGTCTTGCTGAGTACGTAGTACTCAGGCTTTGTGCCATTGTTGCTTTTCAGGTAATGAAGATATAGAATTGCCTGTAGATGTGATGCCTTGGGACAAGCAAGTCCCTAAAGGTTGGACTGCCCACTGGGAGTCTGACCTGCCGCCACAGTGACTGTATGTGTGCTACTAGGGTGATGGTTCTTCGGGCATGAATCATCACTATGTTGTATCGTCCAGCTCGTAGTTTCTTATTGTTATTTGATTCCGCTGCTTTTCAAAACAAACTTGAACTTGTATCATTTCGCTGCACCTCAATCACCTTAATGATGTAATAATTCAACTTAAATTTGGACCATTGTTGTCTTATCAAGTGTCTGCAGTATCAGCACCTTCGGGACCTCGATCCTTCGGGAAGAGACGCCTCAGGGGCACTTTCAGCATACATGATTACACCGACACCGTTGAGTGCGATGTTGTGCCCATGATGGTATGTCACTTGCTATTAGGGAGGCCATGGCAATTTGATAGGCATGCTTTACATGATGGCCGAGACAACACATATGCATTCAAATGGCAAAGAAAAGGTGTCAAGCTGCGGCCCATGACTCCCACTCAAATCATAGCAGCCAACATGCAAAAGAAAATGAGTGAGTGCAAGAGAGAAAAGAAAAATACTAGTGCTGTCCACAAATCAGTGAGTGAGCGCCACAAGCCAAACATGAGTGGAATAAAAGAGCATGAGAGAAAAAGTATGGTTGCTATAGCCACAAAATCTGAGATGAAAGAAATAAGAGAAAATCCTACCATAACGAATTTTGTACTCTTGTATAAAGATGCAATTCTTTCCACTAGACCTCTCTTCCTAGTGTTGTTTCCAATGTGTTGCAGGCATTCAATGATGTCTTTCCGAAGGAGGTACCTGCTGGCCTACCCCCACTTCGTGGGTTGGAACATCAAATTGACCTCATCCCTGGAGCTTCTCTTCCAAACCGGCCACCGTACCACACCAACCCGGAAGAAACAAAGGAAATTCAACGAAAAGTGCAAGCACTCCTTGACAAGGGGTATGTACATGAAAGCCATAGTCCTTGTGTTGTACCTGTTATTCTTGTTCCAAAAAAAGATGGTACTTGGAGAATGTGTGTTGATTGTAGAGCTATTAACAATATCACTATACGATATCGTCATCCCATTCCTAGGCTTGATGACATGCTTGATGAACTTTGTGGTGCTGTTATTTTCTCTAAGATTGACCTACGTAGTGGATACCATCAGATTAGAATGAAGGAAGGAGATGAATGGAAAACAACCTTTAAAACAAAATTTGGTTTGTATGAGTGGTTAGTGATGCCTTTTGGTTTAAATAATGCACCTAGCACTTTGACGCGCCTAATAAATCATGTTTTGAGGGCTTTCATTGGAAAATTTGTGGTGGTTTATTTTGATGACATATTGATATATATAGCCGCACCATGGAGGAACATGTTGAGCATATCAAAATGGTGTTGTAGGAGCTTAGAACTGAAAAATTGTATGCTAACCTTGAAAAGTGCACTTTTTGCACCGACAAGGTTGTGTTCTTGGGCTTTGTTGTTTCAGGACAAGGGGTGGAGGTAGATGAATCCAAGGTCAAAGCTATCAAGAATTGGCCAACTCCTATCAATGCGAGCCAAGTGAGAAGTTTTCATGGTCTTGCTGGCATCTACCGGCACTTTGTGAAGAATTTCAGCACCATTGCAGCCCCATTGTACGAGCTAACCAAGAAGGGTGTTGAATTTGTGTGGGGTAAGTCACAAGAAACTGCATTTCAAGAGCTAAAGAATTGTTTAACTTCAGCCCCATTGTTTTCCTTACCTGATTTTAATAAATCCTTTGAGATAGAATGTGATGCTAGTGGGATAGGCATAGGAGGTGTCTTGATGCAAGAAGACAAACCTATAGCATATTTTAATGAGAAACTTGGTGGTGCTCAACTGAATTATCCTGTTTATGACAAAAAATTATATGCCCTAGTTTGTGTGCTTGAAACTTGGCAACATTATATTTGGCCTAAAGAATTTATCATTCATTCTGATCATGAGGCTTTAAAATATTTGAAGGGCCAAGCAAAACTGAACCGTAGGCATGCCAAATGGGTTGAGTTCATTGAGTCTTTTCCCTATGTTGTTAAGTACAAGAAGGGGAAAGATAATGTTGTAGCTGATGCTTTATCGTGAAAAAGTGTTTTGCTTAATCAATTGGAGGTCAAGGTCCTAGGATTAGAGCACATAAAGGAATTATACGCTACTTACCTTGTTTTTGCAGAACCATACCTGAAATGTCAAGATGGAAAAGGGTGGGACAAGTGCCATTTGCATGATGGGTTCTTGTTCCGAGCTAACAAATTGTGTGTTCCAGATTCGTCCTTTCGTTTGCTTTTATTGTAGGAATCACACATGGGTGGTTTGATGGGTCACTTTGGAAGAGAAAAGACCTACTTGCTGTTGAGTGATCACTTCTATTGGCCAAAGATGAGGCATGATGTGGAGAGGTTTGTGCAGCGGTGTACAACTTGCCACAAGGCTAAATCAAAACTGAACCCCCACGGTTTGTATACTCCACTCCCCACCCCAAATGCTCCTTGGGAAGACATAAGCATGGACTTTGTTTTAAGATTACCAAGAACTAAGAAGGGGAGGGATCCAGTTTTTGTTGTGGTGGATAGGTTCTCTCAAATGGCACATTTTATACCCTGTCCTAAGAGCGACGATGCGTCACATGTAGCTGACGTGTTTTTCAGGGAAATTGTGAGATTACATGGTGTGCCCAAGACCATTGTTTCAGACCGAGACGTGAAGTTCATGAGCTACTTTTGGAAGACATTGTGGGCCAAGCTTGGCACAAAGTTGCTGTTTTCAACAACATGCCACCCACAAACTAATGGACAAACGAAGGTTGTTAAGCATACACTCTCCATGCTGCTACGAACAATGATCAAGAAGAACCTAAAGGAGTGGCTGGATTGCTTGCCACATGTTGAATTTGCATATAACAGGGCAGTCCACTCGACAACGCAGTTGTGTCCATTTGAAGTTGTGTATGGTTTCAAACCCATTACGCCACTCGACTTGCTGTCACTTCCACTTCAAGAACATGCAAACATGGAGGCCTCCAAGAGGGCTGACTATGTGAAAACAAATTCACATGAAGACCAAGCAAGAGATTGAGAAGAAATCAGAGTACTATGCTGCAAAGGCAAACAAGAACCATAAGAAGTTGATCTTTGAGCCTGGTAACTTAGTTTGGGTTCACCTTAGGAAGAACTGATTTCTAGAGAAATAAAAGTCCAAGTTGCTGCCCCCAGGTAATGGCCCATTCAAGGTCCTTGCAAGAATAAATAACAATGCCTACAAGATTGAGCTTCCGGAAGATGAATATGCAACTAGCAACACTTTCAACGTTGCTGATTTGTCTCCATGCCATGGTCATGATCAATCGGAGTCGAGGTCGACTCTTTTTGAAGAAGGGGAGGATGATGAGGACATCCCTCACGACTACACCTATGAGAGACCAATAACTCGAGCCAAAGCAAAGCAATTACAACATAAGTTGAATCTTTTCCTTAATGATTGTGAACATGCATCTCATAAGAGTCACGTACTACCTAATGGAGGTGCATCACTTGTTCTCAGGTTTGAAGCACAGGTCCAAGACATGGTGGCCACTTGATGCCCAAAGGGAGCAAGTTGAAGTCGATGTGTTGATGCCCACATTCTGTCCTTCAACTTTACGATGAATTTTGTATCATTATGTTCGGTACCACCCCAAGTATTATGGTCTTGAAGTCTACTTTCATATGAAACAAATGGCGCATCCATTAGAGCTCCGTAGAAGGAGTTATGCCTATTTTGGTGAAGTCTGTTCTAGAGACCTGTAGACTGCCCCAAGTGATGTGAACAAGGGTTCCCAATCTTCCGAAAGGTTCTTGGTAAGTTGATTTGGTCGGAGGCGACACACAAATCGATCCGGCTTCAGAACAGCACGTTCTAAACCCCGCAATCGCAGCACGACGTCTCCTCTGGTTATCAACAGTCCAAAAGACGATTGACCTCGCCGAGAAGGCTAATCGCTGCCTGCGAATCAAGAACACAAGCAAGAACAACGAAGAATGCAACACAATTGCAGATGTATGATTAAACTCTCGAAGTTGGGGTCTCACAAACCGATGAACGGCAAAACTGTTTATGAACAAAATTGATCTAAGCAAAACCCGAACCCTAATGGTGCGGCGGCGGCTGTATATAAAGACCCTAGGGTCGTGCAAGACCCTCTGGACGCGCCCCTAATTGGGCTCAACTAGATACAAAGCCCAAAGGCCAAAAATAGGCGACACAGCACCAACACAAATTCTGGACTCTCTCTTGTTTTGACGATTCCCGATGACGCCGGATGAATTTTGACATGAGGCCGGCGGCATTGGAAAGGTCTTCTCCTTATCTTTCCGTGCATATGTAGAACGTCCAAATCCGAGTCCGTATGCGTTCTGGGCGACTGTTTTAGTACAGACTGGTCTTGGGCCCCGAAACAGAATCGAAGTCGGTTTTGATTGGGCCTCCACTTTGGCTTCCAAGCCCTTGCTGGTCCTCCACGTTCCCAACTCCTTCTCCCATCATCTCCTGGTCCTCTCCATGGTTTCTAATCATAAAATAATCATTAGGTAGCAAACCATTCTCAAAAGTAACATATAGCGAAGAACGTAGGAAGGAGCTCACCTCTAAATTTAGTCGTCGTGCACGAGCTCTAGTCATTGGACCTTGCAAGTCCAGATTTGGAGGAGTGTTGTGTGTATCCATAGGAGTGATGTCCTCATCATCCTCCCCCTCTTGAACTAGAGTCGTCCTCGACTCGAGCTCATCCTCTTCTCCCAAGTATGGTTTCAAATCTGAAATGTTAAAAGTAGGACTAACCCCGAACTCGGGAGGCAACTCAAGTTTGTATGCATTATCATTAATCTTCTCCATTATTTTAAATGGACCATCAGCTCTAGGCATTAGTTTAGACTTTGTCAATTCTGGAAATCTATCCTTCCTTAAGTGTAACCACACTAAATCTCCTACATCAAGCTTTACTTCCTTTCTACCCTTACTACCAGCAATTTTATATTTTTCATTCATCTTTTCAATGCTAAGTCTAGTGGTCTCATGCATTTGCAAAATAAATTCAACACGCTCCTTAGCATCAACATGAACTCTCTCATTAATAGGTAGAGGAAGTATATCAAGTGGAGTACGGGGATCAAAATCATACACTACCTTGAATGGACTTACCTTGGTAGTAGAATGTGTTGCCCGATTATAAGCAAACTCAACATGAGGTAAGCATTCTTCCCATTGCTTCAAATTTTTCTTCAAAATAGCTCGCAACATAGTACCCAAAGTGCGGTTCACAACCTCAGTTTGTCCATCAGTTTGTGGATGACAAGTTGTAGAAAATAGCAACTTTGTACCCAACTTATTCCAAAGCGTGCGCTAAAAATGACTCAAGAATTTTGCATCACGATTTGAAACAATAGTAGAAGGCATACCATGCAAACGTATAATTTCTTTGAAAAAAAGATCCGCAATATAACTAGCATCATCAGTTTTATGACATGGTATAAAGTGTGCCATCTTGGAAAAACGATCCACAACAACAAAAATGCTATCGCTCCCCCTCTTAGTTCTAGGCAGTCCTAAAATAAAGTCCATAGAAATATCCGCCCAAGGAATAGAAGGAACAGGAAGTGGCATGTATAAACCATGTGGATTCAATCGAGACTTAGCTTTTTGACATGTAGTGCAGCGAGCAACAAAACGCTCAACATCTTTCCTCATCCTTGGCCAAAAGAAGTGTGTGGCCAAAATATCCTCTGTCTTCTTAGCACCAAAATGACCCATCAATCCACCTCCATGCGCCTCCTGCAACACCAAAAGACGAACGGAACCAACTGGAATGCATAGGCGGTTAGCTCTAAACAAGAAACCATCATTTAACACAAATTTGTGCCAAGCACAATCTTCTTTACAGTGCAGCAATACATCTTTAAAATCAACATCAGTAATATATTGTTCTTTAATTGCCTCAATTCCAAAAATTCTACAATCAAGTTGAGACAACAAAGTATATCGCCTAGATAAAGCATCAGCAATCACATTATCCTTCCCTTTCTTATGTTTAATAATATAAGGAAAAGACTCAATAAACTCAACCCATTTAGCATGTCTACGGTTCAAATTGCATTGAGAACGAATATACTTAAGTGATTCATGATCAGAATGAATAACAAATTCTTTGGGCAACAAATAATGACGCCACGTGTCTAAAGAACGTACAAGTGCATATAGTTCCTTATCATACGTGGAATAATTCAAAACAGGCCCAGTAATTTTCTCACTAAAGTATGCAATAGGTTTACCATCTTGCATCAAAACACCACCAATGCCTATACCACTAGCATCACATTCAAGCTCAAAAGTCTTATCAAAATTGGGTAATTGCAGCAATGGTGCATGTGTAAGTTTGTCCTTCAAAACATCAAAAGACTCATGATGTACCTTACCAAAATGGAAGTCAACGCCCTTCTTTGTCAACTCATGCAATGGTGCAGCAATGGTGCTGAAATCTTTGACAAAGCAGCGGTAGAAACCTGCAAGACCAAGAAAACTCCTCACCTGTGTGATAGTTTTTGGTACAGGCCAGCTCTTTATGGCTTCAATCTTCGCCTCATCCACCTCAATTCCCTGTGGAGTCACAACATAGCCAAGAAAAGAGACTCGATCCGTGCAAAAGGTGCACTTCTCAAGGTTACCAAATAAACGTGCAACTCGCAAAGCAAGAAAAACAGCACGCAAATGAATCATATGATCATCCATGGATTTGCTATAAATCAAGATATCATCAAAGTAAACAACCACAAATTTGCCAATAAAAGGTCTTAAAACCTCATTCATCAAACGCATGAAAGTGCTGGGTGCATTAGTCAACCCAAAAGGCATTACTAACCACTCATACAACCCGAATTTGGTTTTGAAAGCTGTTTTCCATTCATCTCCAAGTTTCATTCTAATTTGATGGTAGCCACTACGCAAATCAATTTTAGTGAAAATTATAGCACCACATAACTCATCAAGCATGTCGTCTAGCCTAGGAATAGGATGACGATACCTAATAGTAATGTTATAAATGGCTCTACAATCTACACACATACGCCAAGAACCATCTTTCTTAGGAACCAAAAGTACAGGAACAGCACAAGGACTAAGTGATTGACGAACATACCCACGAACCAAAAGGTCTTGGACTTGTCGTTGTATCTCCTTAGTCTCCTCAGGGTTGGTCCTATAAGCAGCACGGTTGGGTAAAGTAGCACCAGGAATCAAATCAATTTGATGCTCAATCCCTCTCAAAGGTGGCAATCCCGGGGGTATCTCAGCTGGGAAAACATCCTCATACTCCTGCAAAAGGTTAGTGACAGCAGGAGGCAAAGCACTAGAAGCAATATCACCAAGCGAAAACAAGGCTTGTTTGCATATCAAAGCGTAGCAAATATCATCAGTAGAAATTTCAGCAAGCTCAGATTTTGTGGCAAGACATGAACGACCTTGTAATTTAATTGCAGCACCCTTAGAACTTGAAGAATCATTAACATTACTTGGTGTAGAAGCAGAATTAACAGGTTGCTGAATTTCAGGGCTTTTATTTTTCAAACTAGCAGCTCGTTCTAAATCAGCTTGTACAATTTCAGCAGGGGTCATTGGTAACAAAGTAATTTTAGTTCCTTTATGCATAAAAGTGTACTTATTACTTTTACCATGGTGTACAGCATCATTATCAAATTCCCAAGGTCTACCCAATAAAAGTGAACAAGCTTGCATGGGTACAACATCACAATCAACAGAATCCACATAGGAACCAATGGAAAAAGGAACTCTGCAAGTTTGTGTTACCTTAGCTTTTCCATAGTCATTTAACCACTGAATGTAGTATGGATGTCGATATGGGCGTGTGGTCAAATCAAGCTTCTTAACCACATCAGAACTCACGAAATTGTTGCAGCTTCCTCCATCAATGATGACACGTGCCCGACGGTTCTTGATGACGAAGTTATATCGCTGCATCATCTCGGGCTGCTGGATTTGTGTGCTAAGCACACGCTGCACAATAATATTCATGTAGCCCATGGTATCTCCGCCTCCAAGGACGAGGACACTGCTGGTGGCAGCGACATCCTCCTCCTCATCCTCCACATCGGAGGTGCTCATGTAACCGCCATCATCTGTCGCCACATATGCCCGCCTACTTGGGCAATCTTTCTGCACATGGCCAAGACCAAGGCAGCGGTGGCACTGAATCCCTGTAGTGCGTCCCGTCGAAGCAACACAGGAGGCACTACTAGCCGGTACCTGCACAGAATTTTTACCTGAGCGCGTAGAAGGGGCAGGGGCTGATCTTGGTGCTGCAGAAACAACACTAGCTGGTGGGGGCGGCCGGAAAGATGGTGGGGGCGGCCGGAAAGATGGCTTGGGCAGCCCCGAAGTCCCCGTCGGCCGTGGTGGGTAGAAATTCCTGGACTTGCTGTACTCCTCAAAAGCCTGGAAAAGTCCCTGTGATTCTTTCTCTGCAAGCATAGCATACGGAAAACACTGGTTGAGGGTATAAAATTCTTTATAATCAAGGATGTCCTGAATTTCTTTTCTCAAACCAGTATAAAAGCGGCAAATCTGATCCTCTACTTTTTCAACCACGGCACAATGAATCAAACCCTTCTGAAGCTCTTCCCAAGTAGTAGGCAAATCGGTTTCAGCAGCTAGACCACTCCACCAAACAATAGCAAAGTCCTTAAACTCACTAGTGGCTTGTCTAACTCTATGTTGTTCAGGAACAAGGTGGGCATTAAATTTTTGTTCTACCGTCATTTCCCAATCAAGATAAGCATTACCATCGTACTGACCCGAAAACGAAGGAATTGAAAACTTAATTTTAGCATACGGATCATCTGGAGCATGGTTACCTTGTGTGCGACGGTTGTGGTTGTGGAAATCATCCATACCTTGAGGGTTACGTTGCAAACGACGTCGTAACCTTGCGGTCCTTGTAGCTGACCTATCGATGGTGCCATCAGCCTTATACACCGTTGCTTCATCATGATCGTCTTCAACGTCGTTGTTGGTGTTGGTGTTGGTGTTGTTGTTGGTATTGGTGTTGATGGTCTTGTGAGCGGTCTCCAATTCGACAACCTGATCGGTTAGCTTAGAGACTCTCTTATCCAACCGCTCAATGCTTTCTCCTAGGTGAAGCTTGGTGACGGCGTCGGTGACGGCCCTAGTGATCGTCTCTGCCAAATCACTCTGAACCGCCTGCAAAGCCTTCTGTAACTGATTTTGGCTCACGCACTCATCCAATTTTGAGGGTAAAGCACCCTGTCCATCGCTTCCTGACATCAGAAACACCAAAACAGGAAACAAAAGGTGAAGGTTATCCCTACAAAACTACTAAGCAGTGGTGCCTCTCAACACAGCAAAAGTAAGCTTCTTGCAAAGCTCTTACAAAGTTCTAAAAACAACAAAGCGAAGGATACCAGAGAGAAGTGTTCCACGATTGCAAGGGTTACAAAATAAGCTATGTGCTGTCCAGAAGAAGTATGTAGAGCTAGGAGGGCCAAATATATATATATGAGTGGCACACAAATCAAAAACAGATAGTAAAGCTAAATAAGTGCCCAAGTAACTTGTCCCTAGTTGCTGGTCTAACTATGTCCTAGAACAGTAGTGATAGCAAAGAAGAAACAAGGAGACAAAGGGACACAGTCGATAACAAGGGGCTTAGTGTAAAACAGCCAAACTCAGAAATTCCAGGGGGCTAGATGGAGCACTAGTAGGAATCCCAAATTTCTTTTTTTTTATTTTATTTTTTTGATATTGTTTTCTGACTCACTAGCAAACAGGGAGAAACCACAAAAAATTTCAGCTCAAACCGAGCTAGGACGTGGCCTACAGAAAATCTTGAAGTTTCAGAAAACGTCGGGTTTCAATTTGAATGAATTTTTTCTTTATCTTCCCGATTTTTTTTGAATTTTTTGACGAGGGCACACAGGGCGTAGTGTGAACCTGACGGTGCACCTGAAGCGGATGGCGGCTAGGGTTGCTAGGGAAACACTACTGACGACAAAAACACAAACTAAACCAGCAACTAAACAAGAACTAGGGCACAAACTCAACACTACGGACTCTGAAATTGAAATATTCAAAGGCTAAACACGTGGTTATGGGCGGGGGAAATTTTTTTTTGGTATTTTCTGTGGACGATAGGAAGAACACGAAAACAAAACTAAAGGGTAGTGTGAACCTGATGGCGCACCTGAAGCTCTGATTACCACTTGATGTGAACAAGGGTTTCCGATCTTTCGAAAGATTCTTGGTAAGTTGATTTGGTCGGAGGCGACACACAAATTGATCCGTCTTCAGAACAGCACGTTCTAAACCTCGCAATCGCAGCACGACGTCTTCTCTGGTTATCAACCATCCAAAAGACGATTGACCTTGCCGAGAAGGCTAATCCCTGCCTGCGAATCAAGAACACAAGCAAGAACAACGAAGAATGCAACACAATTGCAGATGTATGATTAAACTCTCAAAGTTGGGGTCTCACAAACCGATGAACGGCAAAACTGTTTATGAACAGAATTGATCTAAGCAAAACCCGCACCCTAATGGTGTGGCGGCGGCTGTATATAAAGACCCTAGGGTCGTGCAAGACCCTCTGGACGTGCCCCTAATTGGGCTCAACTAGATACAAAGCCCAAAGGCCAAAAATAGGCGACGCAGCACCGACACAGATTCTGGACTCTCTCTTGTTTTGACGATTCCCGATGACTCCGGATGAATTTTGACATGAGGCCAGCGTCATTGGAAAGGTCTTCTCCTTATCTTTCCGTGCACATATAGAACGTCCAAATCCGAGTCCGTATGCGTCCTAGGCGACTGTTTTAGTGCAGACTGGTTCTGGGCCCCGAAACAGACTCGAAGTCGGTTTTGATTGGGCCTCCACTTTGGCTTCGAAGCCCTTGCTGGTCCTCCACGTTCCCAACTCCTTCTCCCATCATCTCCTGGTCCTCTCCATGGTTTCTAATCTCTCCTGGTCCTCTCCATGGTTTCTAATCATAAAATAATCATTAGGTAGCAAACCATTCTCAAAAGTAACATATAGCGAAGAACGTAGGAAGGAGCTCACCTCTAAATTTAGTCGTCGTGCACGAGCTCTAGTCATTGGACCTTGCAAGTCCAGATTTGGAGGAGTGTTGTGTGTATCCATAGGAGTGATGTCCTCATCACTTAATGTCAAAGAGCTCGAGTCAAAGCTGCTAGATGAGACTCGCTCGAAAGTTCTTTCACCACCATGTGTAGTGTGTGGCTCTCTTAAGGATAAGCTTGCAATCACTAGAGAGGAAAACAAAATCCTAACCCAAGAAAATGACTATCTAATCTCTTGTCTCCAAAGAACCCTAGTGAGTGAGGAGAAGATTTAGAGTGACTTGGCAAGAGACAAAGAAAGTGCCAGTAGGTCAACCTACAACTTGGGCTTGGGATTTGAGAGGTGTGACAAGGAGAGTGAGAATGTGCGTAAGTTTGTGCCTAGCTCTAGCTACAAGGATGAGGAACATTCCATCAAACACACTGACACATACTACCCACCTAACCCCAATCCTTCCTTCAACCCAAAGCAAGGCGAGAAGCCAAAAGCCAAACCCACTATGCAAGCTAAGCCTAAACATGAGAATGTCTACATTTGTATGTTCTGTGGCTGCAAGGGCCACTTGGATGAGTACTGTTATAGGCATAAGAGAATTGAGAGGATGCAAGCTGAGTTAACTAGAAATGTGCATCAAGATGATTTTGTTGGTTTTCAGCCTCACTCGTTTTCTCATGCCTATCGTGGACAAGGTCATTCCTCATATGGCTTTGATTCACGAAACAGAGGCTTTGCGCAGCAGCGTTTTGGCGCCCCATATTTTCCCCATCGTGGAGAGCACGCTCGCGTGGATTTGGCTTTCACACAGATGATTTCTATCCTCACAACCACAGGTTTGAGTCGAGACGCTTTGCCAAGCCACGCTTTCCCCATCGTGGTTCTCATCCCATGCGTTTGACTGGTAATGTACAAAGAACTATGATAACCCCTGCAGATCGTGTGATTCAGTGTTGGCTTTCCAAGAGTTTTCTTTCTAACCCCAGCACTGAGTCATCGATCTTTCCTTCTCGTTCTTTCTAGGCAACAGGTGGAGGCCTGGAGAACAAATGGTTGATGGACTCCGGGTGTTCGCGCCACATGACCGGAGATGGAAAGTGGTTCTCAAGCCTCACTCCTCTGAAACACCGGGAGTATGTGACCTTTGGAGATGACAAGAGAGGGAGAGTGAAGGCAAGAGGTGTGGTAAAGGTAAATGAAAAATTCACTCTCAAAGATGTTGGTTTGGTTGAGCATCTCAAGTACAATCTCCTCTCTGTCTCTGAGTTGCTTGATGTTGGTTTGGAAGTGCGTTTTAAGAAAAATGCTTCTTGTGTTCTTGATTTGAATGGCTCTTTGGTTTATTGGATTTCTAGCATTGGGAAAGTTTTTCAGGCTGATTTTGCTGGTTCTCCTGGTTCTCACAAGTGCTTGTTTTCTCAATCTTCTTCTGAGCTCTAGAAATGGCATAGGAGACTAGGTCACATGAGCTTTGACTTGCTTTGTCGCTTGAGTAGCCTAGGTTTGATCCGAGGATTGCCTAAGCTCAAATTTGACAAGGATTTGGTTTGTGCTCCTTGTCGTCATGGGAAAATGATTACCGCTTCTCATCCACCAATCAATTTGGTGATGACTGAACGCCCTGGAGAGCTGCTTTATACGGACACTGTTAGTCCTTCTCAGGTTCGTTCGGCAGGTGGGAAGTGGTATGTTCTTGTGATTATTGACGACTACTCTCGTTACTCTTAGGTTTACTTTCTTGAGAGCAAGGATGAAGTGTTTCATCACTTTTGGAGCTTAGCTTTGAGGTTGTTCAAGGAACTTCTAGGTGCATTACGAGCAATTCATAATGATAATGGCACCGAGTTCAAGAACTCCTCCTTTGATGCTTTCTGCCTTGAGCATGGTATTGAGCATCAGTTTTCAGCACCTGGTGTCCCTCAGCAGGATGGTGTGGTTGAAAGAAAGAACAGAACCTTGGTGGAAATGGCCCGGACAATGCTCGATGAGCATAGGACTCCGAGGCGGTTCTTGGCTGAGGCCATTAGCACTGCTTGCTATGTTTCCAATCGGGTTTTCTTGCGCTCAATTCTTAATGTGACTTCCTATGAGCTATGCTTTGGGAGGAAGCCATCTGTTTCTCATTTGCGCTCTTTTGGTGGCAAGTGCTTCATTCTCAAGCGTGGCAATCTTGATAAGTTTGAGTCGAGATCTTTTGATGGCATCTTTCTTGGCTACACCCTTCATTGCCATTCTTACAGAGTTTTGAATTTGGAAACTAACACCATCCTAGAGTCCTGCAATGTAACCTTTGATGCATCAAACTCTTGTGCAAGCAATGTGGTTGAGACTGCAGGTAACAGGGAGATGGAGGAGAGTATCTTTGTAGAAGAGGACTTACAGGGCTTGGATGATGACGATGATGAGTCTTTCCATCCCTCCAGCAGAGGGTCCAGAAGCTTCTACATTGACCTTAGCAGCTGTTGAGCCAGCTCCAGCTACGGTTGAGGGGGAGGTACACTCTGAGGGAGAGGCTCCTCACCACATTCAGCGTCAACATCCACCTCAACAGATGATCGGTAATCCCTATGAGAGGACAACAAGGTCAAGGTCTGCACATCTTGCCTGGTTTACTAATTCTCTCTTTGTTGCCACCTTTGAACCTCAAGATGTTGGACATGCATTATCTGATGAACATTGGGTTAATGCCATGCATGAGTTGGAAAACTTTGAGAGAAACAAAGTGTGGACCCTAGTAGAGCCTCCTGTTGGTGTCAATGTCATAGGAACCAAGTGGGTTTTCAAAAGCAAGCATGGGGAAGATGGTTAGGTTGTTAGAAACAAGGCTAGGCTTATTGCCCGGGGTTTCAGTCAAGTGGAGGGCTTAGACTATGGGGAAACCTTAGCTCCTATTGTATGCATAGAAGTCATTAGGATCTTGCTTGCATTTGCTGCCTCTAAGGGCATTAGACTCTACCAAATGGATATCAAGAGTGCTTTCATAAATGGTTTCATAGAGGAAGAGGTTTATGTGAGACAACCACCTGGCTTTGAGCACCACAAATACCCAAACCGTGTGTACAAGCTTCAAAAGGCTTTGTACGGGCTAAAGCAAGCACCTAGGACATGGTATGCTAGGCTTAAGACTTTCTTGCTAGAGAACGGGTATGTCATAGGGTGTGTTGACAAAAATTTGTTCACTCTAAAGCATGGCAATGACTTTCTAATGGTTCAGATTTATGTGGATGATATCATCTTTGGAGGTTCCTCTCATGCTCTTGTGTCTAGATTTCAGGAAGCCATGGAAAGTGAATTTCAGATGCCGATGATGGGCGAGCTCACCTTCTTTCTTGGACTTCAAATCAAGCAGTGCAAGCAAGGCACCTTCATTCATCAAGCTAAGTACACAAAGGATCTCCTGAAGAAGTTTGACATGGTCAATGTGAAGCCGTTGTCAACACCAATGTCCACAACAACGACACTTAACCCTGACGAAGACTGTGAAGTGGTGGGCCAAAGGGAGTACAGGAGCATGATTGGCTCCCTATTGTACCTGACGGCGATAAGACCCAACATACACTTTGTAGTGTGTCTTTGTGCTCTCTTCCAGGCTTCCCCAAGGGTGACCCATCGCAAGTCTATCAAGCGCATTTTCAGGTATCTCAAATACACCCTTGAGTTCGGTCTTTGGTACTCTTCATCTTCATCTTTTGATCTCATTTGCTATTCGGATGCGGACTTTGCTGGGTGTAGAATTGATAGGAAGAGCACTTCTGGTACTTGCCATTTCTCGGGTACTTCCTTGATCTGTTGATCTTCTCGTAAGCAGTTGAGTGTAGCCCAATCCACCATAGAGGCTGAGTATGTTGCAGCTGCTAGCTGCTGCTCACAAATCCAATGGATTGTATCCACCATGAGAGACTATGGGTTAACCTTTAAGGGTGTTCCACTCATGTGTGATAACTCCAGTGCCACATGCTTAGCCAAGAACCCAGTCCTATATGGTAAGGTCAAACACATAAATGTGAGATTCCACTTCCTGAGAGATAATGTTGAGAAGGGAGATGTAGAGGTCAAATACATTGACACTAAAAACCAATTGGCTGATATCCTTACCAAGCCTCTAGATGCTTCAAGATTTGCTTTTCTTTGAGGGGAGCTTGGTGTTTGCCATCCTTATGGCATCATTTGAGGGGGAGTTGGTGTTTTCTTGTATATATGTATCTTAACTTTTTGCATTGCATCTCATATGTAATATATGCACTAGTAGATGATCTTTGATTCTTATACTTCCTTGCATTTCTCTTTGCTATGATTGAGCTTGAGCTAAGTTGTGTGGATGTGATAGCAATCTCGGATGCTTAGATTTTCTAGATGGCTTGTTATGGACTCTTTTGAGCAACTTGCCAATCTTAGAGGCAAACTGAGCCTCCTATGAACCTCATGAACTAATCTTGTTAAGACTTGCTCACCATGTGTATAATTGCTTTTATCCCTGTCAAAACTTGTGTTGAGGCTAGTCTAGAGGATGTCTTGGCTTTGGCACCTTGTGTTTGTGAAATGGAAGGATTTGCAAATGTTTAGCTCATGATGGAACATTGTGGGAACGTGTGTTCCTTTTGCCGCAAAGGCATGCTCTTTTGTCTTGTGAATACATCATGAAAAATCTGCTTAGTGCTTTGAGCAATATAATTCTAAATTGCTAAATCCAAACACTGTGACTTGAGGCCTCGGGGTGTTTGCCGTACCCAGTCGTATGACCCTCCGCATGGATAAGAGGACACATGAGGATAAACAATAAACACTTGATCAAATGAGTGTCTGTCGCATATGTGAGCATTTGTAAAGCTCATTTTTTGCGAATGCTTGTTGCCCTAGTTGAGATTGAGACTGGCTAGTTTCTTTTGATTCACTTGATGCCCGTTTTGCCTTGGATGGGAATACTTACACGTGGTGACAGTTTTTCTCATGATACGCAAATTTGATTCTATCTAAGCTAGTCAATCTTTTTTCTTAGCGTGTATAGTTCTTGGCGTTTATGCCTTGCTATCTATTTTTGGTCTTTGTATGATTGTGAGCTATTGCTTTTACACTTCATGGCTCTATGGATATGATTAGCAATGTTAAATGCTTGTTTGCATAATTGTTGAAGCTCCTTAGGTTTGCATTTTCATTCATTGCATGTTTGTTCTTTTGCTACTTTGATGAGTTCATTGCTAAAGGGGGAGAAAGTTATGGGTCATGCACAAATAATGCTAACAAACCTTAAATGATCCATTTTGCATTACATGAGATCTACCACAAGTTGAGGGGGAGCATTTCATGTCCTTGAGCGTTTTCTTGCGCTTCTTGCGCTTTTCACACTCTTTGCGTCTCAAGCCACTTTCTTTGCCAACTCTTGGTTTTGTGATCCCTATTTTGCTTGATGGCTTATTTCTCACCTTTTCTTTGGGTTCGGCCATTTGGATGTGCTTATTCGGCTTCGCATTTCAATCTTTAATCTTTGTGCATTTGGTGTTGTTAGTGTACTCATCAAGGGGGAGATTGAGAAACCATGTGGATATGTGCCATGGTTTGCAATATGTGATGAGTAATTGATATTGGTTGAGTCTGTGTTTGAGTTGAAATACGGGAATCTGGGGATTACAGGAGTTGTGCATATCATGGTTTTGACTAACCAGAGTTTTTAAGGATGTTGGAGAGTTTGCAGGAGATGGGAAATGTGTTTGCTTGTCTCATGATGTGTAGGTCACTGGAATCAACTTGGTGGTCAACGGCGAGAGGATTGGGCACAAGTAGGAGACTTGGGGCCAGACGATCAGAAGGTTGAGTGCAGTCAAGGGTGATCCACACCGTACACGTGGAGAGGTAAGAAGCATGGACGGTTTCGCGGTTGAGCGTCAAAACCGTGGGTAGTGATCAAGACGGCATGGTTGACCAAGTCAAAGGTGATCGGGCGTCGGTGCAAGTAGAGGCTTCCAATGGACCGGAGGCGGGAGAGTCATGCCGACGAGGAGGATCATAGGACGAGGTGACACGCGTCAAGATGGAGAAGTTGCACATGCAAGGCGGTTTCTCGGTTTGGGCCTTAAAACCGGTGGCGGCGATTGGAGGTACACGTGGCACCCTCGCAGAGCTTGCGTCGAGGCGAAGCAAAGTTGTGAAGGGCTCGATGGCGTTCGGTTGAAGGAAAAAAGAGTTGGACCGTTTTGCCCCTGGTGGTAGGTGGCATTGTATTGTAGGTGAGGGGTAGGATGGTCATTAGGACAACCTCTAGGCCTATATAAGGAGAGGTGTGGCTGGTGGGAGAGGTGCCTCTTCCCATTAACCTTGTGTTAGGTGTTCAGTCAAAGTGCTAGGAAAGGTCTTCATGTAATAGAGGAGAGGAGAGGGTGTGTGAGAGACATCTCTTTCTCTTCCAAATAGTGGGAGGAAGAGGGTGGCTTCCTAGCCTTGTATCTATGGATCTTGTAAGCATGTTTCTATGATATGAGCAGTATTTTCGTGCTTAAGATCTTCCTCTCTCCCTAAATCCCGAATTTCTCTTTTTCTTTATTTTCAGAGATATTTTCATGGTGATTTTTTATCTCGTTTTTTAGTGGGTTTTGGTATGAATTTCTTGAGGGATCTTGGTGCTAGGACATGCCTAAACAATCCTCTATAGATCCTTGATTGAATCCTAGGTAACAACTCCTTTGATTTCGTAGATTTCCTCAAGAACATTCAAACCCTAGAGCTTTCGGTAAATCCTCAAATTCGCAATGAATTCTAGAGCTTTTTGTGTGATTCCACTTGAAGAAGGAACGTCCTACCATGAGACACCTTCTATGCAAGTTTCGTGATTTTTACAGTTCGTTTGGATAGGTTTTGGTATTTTTCTTACCAAGTTTCGAGCACAGTTTTGGTTCTAGAAAGTGTCGATCGGCGCTGCCGATCGATGAACCGGTACTACCGGTGCTCGAGGAAGAACCCCTGATCGGCACTGTCGATGGCTGGACTGGCACTGCAAGTAGCCTAGGTCTGAAATCGGAGCGACACTGCCAGTGACTTAAGTCCGATCCCGCACCGGCACTGCCGGTGGCAACTACCGGCACTACCGATGCGCTCCAAATGTTGTTTACCTAAGTCCTGAGAAGCCTGCACCGGCACCGCCGATGGGCGTGACCGGCACTGCCAATGGTGCCAACTAGCACTGCCGATGGTTGTGATCAACACTGCCGATAGTGGTCCAGTAAGGTCTGATTTGTGTGCAGTTCTTGACTATTTTGAGTCTTTGCAGTTCTCTTTTGTCTTCGCTGTGTTCCGCTGCTGTTGTTGATCACTCCTAAGGGTAGCACATCATAAGTTGGTGTGTGTGGCCTTGATGATCGTTTTGGATGTTGGTTCGGGTTGTGTTGGTCGTATCTACGCACCCACTTATATACCGCAAGAGGACGATGTACAGTTGTAGCTCTTTCTCCCTCAGAGTATTCCAAGGTTATCGAATCCATAGGGAACGAGCGAAACTAATACTATTAAAGGGTTACTAACAGATTGCAATGAGTTGGTTGGTGTGAATGATGACGGTGAGAAAGTGGAAGGTGAATGTTATTGAAGAGGCAACGGAATAATGAAGGATTTTCTCCTTAGGATTGGTTCACTAGCATGCAACCTTATTCTTATCAACTCAAGTGATGACTCTAATATTCTACAAGACATGGTGGTTTCGTTCACCCCGGCTATCACTACAGAGGCTATTAGCTCCCCACTGGTTTCTTGCACTATGCAATGGGCAAAATTGTATTGGCTGATAGACTAATGAAAAGGATAGATAGATGTGCAATAAAGTTCATCACATAGATTAAATTCATCGAGAGAGTATCAATAAGCATGAGAGTTACATGACCAGATCCCTGCACCAAAGAAGAGAATATGAGACTACTCACTCATCCTTCTGCTAGACATAGCAGAGGGGTGAGAAATAGCGCTAGAACGCGCACGATCCGATCGGCGCAAGGGTTGCGCCGATCGGCGCGACCTCTCTTTTGGTGGATCTCGTCGGTGTTGACGAACCTCCGTCGCCAATATCCTGGAAACCTAGTTTTAATAACTGGTTCTCGCGATTGCCGTCTCTCCTTCGTCATCTTGGCTCTTGATAATTATCTTCCTTTTATAGTCGACGGGATTAGGTCATCTTCCACCGACTCTGACTCATACTTGGCTGGGCCTTCGTCTTTCCTGGACCGGATCAAGTTTTAGTCATATTCTCCTCCTACGCCGATTGGCGCATGGGTCGCGCCGATCGGCGCGGCTCCGAATTTGGCCCATCTTCGTTACTCTTCAGCTCTTTATCCATAATTGCCCTGTTTTACATTTGTTTCCTGCTATTACATCCAAAACAGAACAACTACAAATATATGCAAATATGGGGTTAATTGTTAGTCCAAATCACAAAATTAAGACGCAAAACATCCCTTTTTGGTAGATAAAATGGGCATCTAGAAACCACCAACAGTTCCCCCACACTCAAATCATTATTAGACCTCGATCAATACAAAATCAAATATGTAATAAGAATTTTCACACCATCTCTCATGCAGTCAATCTCAATCATCATTTTTACTCATTATCCCACCATAAAGATTTTCTCTCATCTCCTTTTAACCAATCGACATATCTTACTTGAGCTTAATCAAATTACCACAAAACCTTTTCAAGAACAATTTTAGTTCTCCTCAACTCATCTTTTAGCATCAAACATCAAGCATTTGGTCTTCTCTAGGTCTCTCAAGTGTATTTCCTTCCCTCTCCTATCTAATCAAGGATTGTATATGGATCTTGGAGGGCTATATAACTAAATTAAACCATAAGATAAACCATATCAACAATATGCTCAATCATGCCTATTAAGAAAGGATTTTCTTGGAAAAGAACTTTTAATGGAGAAGAGGAATGTAGAAGGAATAATCAGAAATCTGCCTTCTTTGATGACCTTACTGCTTCTTAGGGAATATATATTTTCTCTTTACCCCTTTTTTTATAATAATCTCTTTTTTTCTCTTTTTGCAACCGCGCCGATCGGCGCGACCTATATTTTTTTCTTTTTTTCCTTTTCTTTCACCTCTTTTTTTATATTCCCTAGTATGATCAGCAATTTCTGTCTTGTATCAGCAGCGGAAACTTTCTGAATTCCCTTTTATTAAGAATATAGGTTGTATCAAGAATGCGGGAGAAACAAAGATGTATGGTTTTCATAATAGCAAGGAATTTAATTGGATAATGATGTGAACAAGGGTTCCCGATCTTCCGATAGGTTCTGATAATCTTGATTAAGGCGGAGGCGATACACAAATCGATCCGGCTTCCGAACGACACGTTATGAACCTCGCAATCGCAGCACAACGTCTCCTCTGGTTATCAACCGTTCAAGAACAATTGACCTCGACGAGAAGGCTTATCCTTGCCTGCAAATCAAGAACACAAGCAAGAACAAAGAAGAATGCAACCAAATTTGCAAGTATACGATGAATCTCACAAGTTGGGGTCTCACAAACCGATCAAACGGCGAAACTGTTATCAACAGAATAATCTAAGCAAAACCCCAAACCCTAATGAAGAGGCGACGGCTGTATATGAGGACCCTAGGGTCGTGCAAGACCCCCTGGACGCAGCCCTAAGTGGGCTCAACTCCATACATGGCCCAAAGACCGATTACGGTGTCGCAGCACCAGGACAGATTCTGAAAGTGGAATTGTTTTGGCGATTGCTGATGGCTCGAGACGAATTTTGACATGGGACCAGTTGGGTTGGAAAGGGCTTTTTGTTATCTTTCCAAGCATATATAGAACGTCCAAATCCGAGTCTGTATGCGTCCTGGGCATCCGTTTTAGTGCAGACTGGTCCTGGGCTCCGAAACAAACTCGAAGTCGGTTTTGATTGGGCCTCCACCTTGGCTTGGACGTCCTTGCTAGCCCATCACGTCTCCAATCACCTCCCCAGCTATCTCATCATCATCTCCATGGTTTCTAATAACAATTAATTCATTAGGTAGCAATCTATTCTCAAAATCACATAAAGGAATCATTAGGAACAAGCTCACCCGTAAATTCAGTTGTCGCGCATGAACTTGTATTTTGGTTGGCGGAGTGCTGGGTGTATCCATAAGGGTGATGTCCTCATCATTCTCCCCCTTTTGAATTAGAGTCATCCTCGACTCGATCCCATCTCTTTCTCCCAATAGTGGTCTCAAATCTGAAATATAAAATATAGAACTATTCCCAAACTTGGAATGCACCTCGCGTTTATATGTGTTATAAAAATTATCATCACAATGTGAAACCATAATAGAAGGCATGCCATGCAAATTAATGACCTCTTTGAAAACTTGCTCAGCAATATGAACGTCATTCTCACTCTTATGACAAGATGGAAAATGTGTGGATCTTAAAAACACTAGAAAAACATGACATGATATGGTAATTGTTATTGCAGTTTTCTAGTTCATCATTTGGTTGTACAACACAAGGAGTATTCATGTTTGAGCAAATATAAACTTTATGCACCATAAATACACCTCTATGATCATAGTTTCCTATAGCATAAAATTTTATTCTTGTTAGCAGAGGCAATTCAGTTTGAGAAAAGATTTGCTTCTCCACGGCATTTAGATCACAAAGAACATCAAATTCAATATAACCTAAAGTATTTAGAGAAGACAATAATTTCTGCTCATTCTTTTCACATGTTATTAAAATCAAATGTTTTATTTCAGCACTAGTAGGTGAATCATAAGCAAAAACATCAATCTTGTTGTATTGGAACCTTGTCTTGATCTGCCTTTGCCACAAGTTGATTTATCTACTGATCCTTGTGATAGAGAGGAGTTGTACAAGGGTTCCCGATCTTCCGATATAGCAAGACTATTGGAACAATCCATCATATCAAGAAAGCTCTTACCTGAAGCAACAACCTGTTCTTTATCGTTCCCACTATCATCTTCTTTGTGTATATGCTGAAAAATATTAGTTGTAACAAGAGGCAAAGAAATATGTTCATGCTCTAGCAATTCAGATTTTGATGGAAGTGTTGTGACATTTGAAACAGCCCATTCTATCCTAAACGGTTCATTCTTTCTTCTCTCAAATCGTTGTTGATCCTCTTCTAAAATTTCAGCTGTGGTCATTGGTGTAAGAGTAACCCTTCTATCATTGTATTTAAATGAGTAGCTATTAGTAATGGTATTGTGCAAAACATTATTTGTACAAATCCAAGGTTTACCCAATAACAAATGACATGCTTGCATAGGTACTACATCAAATTCTGCACTATCCTTATAAGAACCAATAAAAAATTCAATGCGTGCAGTTTTATCTACCTTCATCTTACCACAAGAATTTACCCATTGAATGTAGTATGGACATGGGTGTGGCTGTGTGGTCAAGCCGAGCTTCTCGACCAATTCCAAGCTTGCGATGTTGTGGCTACTCTCTCCATCAATGATGACACGACAACGTCGATCCTTCACAATAAAGTGAGTCTGAAACAAGTTGTTCATTTGATTTTGCTCTACCTTCTCCATTTGAGAACTAAGCACTCGTTGTGCTACAACACTTGTATCAACCTCATTTGACACCATCGATTCATCACCATCAGTGTTGTAACCTGTCATTGTTAATAGAAAACAAGAAAACACACAAGAGTATATTTTTCTATCACTACTGTTTGATTACGGTGGAAACTCTCAACAAGCAAATGGCAGCACCTAACTGAGTTCTTACAAGATTCTTAATAGCAAAACAGAGGATACCTTGGAGAGTGTGATCCGACGATTCCGAGGGTCCAAAGTTCTGTGCCTATTCAGAAGGATATATATGGAGCTAGGTAGGCAATTTATAGTAGCAAGGATTAGCAAAATTTCAATTCAGAAATTGCAAAACTGAATAATAGTCCCAAGCTAGTCTATGTCACTGGCCTAAACTTGTCTTGGACCTAGTTCAAGCAAGCAAGCTAATGGCTCAACAAAGGACACAAAGGCTGGAAGCAATTCTGAATTTTTTTTCTCTTCTCCTTTTATTTTTTCCTTTTGTTATAGGTGCGGCTTTTTCTTCTTATTTTTTTTTCAGCACCTCTTTACCATTTACTTCTTTCATGATTTTTTTGACATAGAACTACAGCAAGAGTTGCAAACTTTATAGCACAAAGGAAAAACCTAAACTTTCTTTTTTGCACTCTTTACATAAGGAATAGATGTACATGTAGAACTGAACCGACAATTCTCATATGCAACACCGTGCAACAATCTCTTGACTCAAGGAACAACGTGCAACAGAAAATACTCTAAGTTTCTTTTGCACACAAAAAGTAGAAGGCTAGATGTTAAATAAATATTTAGTGCAAACAATTCTAGCAGTACTATTATTTCAACATGTGCAACAATCTGATTTTTTTTCTTGATTGTGTATGAACAAGGACACACACGACTCAAATAGGACCAAAGAACAAGTACTAGACCAACAACACAATGACCTTGTAGGGACTAAAATTCAGAGAAGCAAACTAAACTAAAAATTGCAAGGCACAAGGGGTGTGTAGGACAGCGGAAACACGACGAACAAATATTTTTGTAGGGCAATTTTCTGGACTCTAGGATTGAACAAAATAACAAGGATAAGGGCGAACCTAATGGTGTACCTGAAGCTCTGATACCACTTGATGTGAACAAGGGTTCCCGATCTTCCGATAGGTTCTGATAATCTTGATTATGGCGGAGGCAATACACAAATCGATTCGGCTTCCGAACGACGCGTTCTGAACCCCGCAATCGCAGCACAACGTCTCCTCTGGTTATCAACCGTTCAAGAACAATTGACCTCGCCGGGAAGGCTTATCCTTGCCTGCAAATCAAGAACACAAGTAAGAACAAAGAAGAATGCAACCAAATTTGCAAGTATACGATGAATCTCACAAGTTGGAGTCTCACAAACCGATCAAACGGCGAAACTGTTATCAACAGAATAATCTAAGCAAAACCCCAAACCCTAATGAAGAGGCGGCGGCTGTATATGAGGACCCTAGGGTCGTGCAAGACCCCCTGGACGCAGCACTAAGTGGGCTCAACTCCATACATGGCCCAAAGACCGATTACGGTGTCGCAGCACCAGGATAGATTCTGAAAGTCGAATTGTTTTGGCGATTGCCGATGGCTCGAGACGAATTTTTACATGGGACCAGTTGCGTTGGAAAGGGCTTTTCGTTATCTTTCCAGGCATATATAGAACGTCCAAATCCGAGTCTGTATGCGTCCTGGGCATCCGTTTTAGTACAGACTGGTCCTGGGCTCCGAAACAGACTCGAAGTCGGTTTTGATTGGGCCTCCACCTTGGCTTGGACGTCCTTGCTGGCCCATCACGTCTCCAATCACCTCCCCAGCTATCTCATCATCATCTCCATGGTTTCTAACAATAATTAATTCATTAGGTAGCAATCTATTCTCAAAATCACATAAAGGAATCATTAGGAACAAGCTCACCCGTAAATTCAGTTGTCGCGCATGAACTTGTATTTTGGTTGGCGGAGTGCTGGGTGTATCCATAAGGGTGATGTCCTCATCAGATAAGAAGGCTAGAATTACAGAGATAAACAAAATAGATCATCCTTTCCTAACTTGGTCGAAATCATGAGCAAAAAGTTGATAAAGTTAGTTACAATCCACTTAGTTCAAATGTGTAGCTTGCTCTCATTCACTCGGCTATGTAGGCATATTTAGACCTTGCTTTTGCTTATGATGAGTCAAAAGAAATTTTCACAAATATAAAGCTCAAAAGTTAAGTGGTAACCAACAAATTCAAGTAATCAACCGATCGATCATCAGAAAGACAAGATAAATAGCATGGGGCACTTTCAATTTGACAATCGACACTAACTTTATTAAAGACAATGCAAGAATTCAAACTAAATAAAAGACCTAGAAGCAACACTCAACATGACTCGTGACTCTCTTAAGCACACACACAAACTTAAATAAACACTCATCAAAAACACTTAAAAACTGAGAAACTAGACTCAAAAACACTTAAAAACTATGACTAATGGCAAAGCCCTTCCCCCACACTCAAAATTTGCAATGTCCTCATTGTAAGAGAAGAAACTCAACACACTAACCATATAGACCATGCCTGTTCAAGACTCAAAAAATTCGTCTTATATTCCTTATGAGAAAAGTGTAGTTCGCTTCGTTCATCTCGATTGTATCCTGGATTCTGCGGTCCTGCTCTCTTTGATTCCTGTAAGCACGATCTCTGTGTAGATACAATCTCTCAATGTTTCTTCGGCAGACAGGATAGCAAGCAAGAGGTTGCAGGTTATGATTTTCAACGCTGTAAGGAGAGACACTATTCAAATTCCTCTGAGCCGATTGGCGCATAGGCTGAGCCGATCGGCGTAGTGGCGTTCTTCCACCATTGCGACTTCCTCCACTTCCCTCTGCATTACCATTAACTCTTGTTGAAGTTCTTGCTGCCCTGTCATTACTGCATTCTGCAAGTGTTTCCTGATTTTCAAACTTAGGACTACCAAAGCTTCCTTGCATATCAAAATCATCACTAAAATCTCCGGGCACACTAGGATCACCGCTTTCCAAAGTTTCCAAATAGTATGACGTATAGTCGCTATCCCATTCAGAATAATTCTGAATTGGCTTACCCGATAATCTAGCGGATCTGCGAACCTCTGGCGGAATCTTGTTCTTCCTTGCAGCAGTTTCTTCGTCTTCACTTGGCAGAGCCGTCACATCAATAAATTCAACCATCTTCAGATCGTGCCGATTGGCTCCAGTGTCACGCCGATCGGTGCAGCCAGCAACTTCCTTCATATACTCATCTAACTGCTCTAGATTACGCTCACGGATCACCTTATTCTACTGCCTTCGTAAAATCTCATCATTAATCTCCTTAGGTGTCCTTCCTCCAGGAACTGCGCGACAGCCATCATCATATATCAAATCTCTAGGTATGAAAGCTGGATCTTCTGCCAATTGGAGTTCCACCTTGTGTTGAAGATCTTTAGCATAAAAGAAACACTTGCAACCCTCAATACAACTGTTCCTATGAATCTTATTTTCTTGAAAACTTTCCCAATCGGTAAGAACCTTGGGAAAAGATTCATCCCTTCTAGCTTGAAGATCCGTCTCCGCATCCTGCTGGTACATAGCTTCTTCGACTTCTTCTTGCAGCTTGAGTTCATATTTGGCGGCAATGTCATGTTCACCATAAAGTCGACACTTATGAATTGTGAGGGCGCTCTCTTCATCTAGCTCTTCCTTCTCTTGCTCAGTCAATGATCTTTCAAAAGACAGGAAATCCTCATACGACAAGGGCTTAGCAAGATCAAGAAGACTTTCCATGGTATACCTTTGAGAAACTACTTCACCTTCAATAGGTGCTACAGATTTTCCTTTGCGCACCAATACTCTTTTCATCATCTGCCGAAGTTCATTGTTCATCTTCACCTTGTCGGCGTTCCACGCGTCAGCTTCGCTTTTCTTCATGAATTTCTTCCGCAGATCTGACCAGACTAGGGGATCATCTCGTGTTGGTGTCAACACTTCGTCGACTTCTTCCTAGGGCCAATTTGCAGAGGGCTGAGGAAATCCGCCGCCGAGCCGATCGGCTCCAGTGTCACGCCGATCGGTGCAGGGGTCGTGCCGATCAGCGCAGGGGTCGCGCCGATCAGTGCCGCCTTGGTTTCTGCCTGATGCGCCGCCTTCCATCGCTTCTACTCTTAGGGTTTGTTCTAGTCACCATGTAATACGAGTTGATCCGTGGATTTACTGTCACCTCATATTTATATCCCTTGATTTCCAATTAGACTAGGACTCTTTCTCTTATTCGTAGAATTTAACGAGTCTTAAAAAGGCAAGGTCCAAAATGGACTCAAAACAAAAGACTCCGTCGTGCCAATCGGTGCAGGGCTGCGCCGATCGATGCAACCATGCGCCGATCGGCGCACTACACCAAATTGACAAAGAAAAACTACGGAAATTAAAATATACACAAGCTTTTGTTTTACATCATTAAGCTCAACCACACGGGGTACTAAGCAGTGAAATACACATCAAAAGATTTTAATTCAAATGTGTCGGGTTCTAAGTATACCTTTAGACGTTGTCCGTTCACCGTCTCATTGTTTCTCTTGCCATCCATTATGATTACCGCTCCCGAAGGTAACACTGTATTCACAAGACAAGGTCCCTCGCATTTGCTTCGCAGTTTGCCTTTACCAAATAATCTGAACCGCGAATTAAATAGGAGCACCCGATCTCCTTCCTTGAACTCCTTCTTCAAAAGCTTCTTATCGTACCATTTCTTTGTTTTCTCTTTGTATATAGCATTCTTATATGCACGTAATCTCATCTCTTCCAATTCACTTATTTGTATCTTCTTTTTCATGCCGGCGGCATCAAGATCCAAATTCATTTCCTTTATAGCCCAATAAGCCTTATGTTCCAATTCCACTGGTAGGTGACACGATTTCCCATAGACGAATTGATACGGTGTCATACCAATTGGTGTCTTGAATGCCGTCCTATATGCCCATAATGCTCCATTAAGCTTCATGGCCCAATCTTTTCCTTCCTTCGTAAAAATCTTCTGCAGAATTCCCTTTAATTGCTTATTTTGAAGTTTCTGCTTGTCCATTTGTCTGGGGATGGTAGGCTGTTCCAATTCTATGTTCAACTCCAAATTTGGTTAAAAACCTAGCAAATTCTCCTCCTGCAAAATGGGATCCTCTATCCGTAATTATTATCCTCGGTACTCCATACCTAGGAAATATCTGCTCCTGAAGCATACTTCTTGATTCTCTTGTAATGTTAGCCTTGTATGCCATTGCTTCAACCCACTTGGAGACATAATCAACGACGACCAATATATACTCGAAACCATGAGAATTCACAAAGGGTCCCATGAAATCCATACCCCAAATGTCAAAGATATCGACCTGAAGATTGTACTTAAGAGGCATTGCATTCCTACTGTTAACATTTATTCTTTGGCATTGAGCACATGTTGCAACATAACTTTTTGCATCTTCATGCATGGTAGGCCAATAGAATCCACTTGCCCATACCTTTGCCTGTGTTCTGAAGTAGCCATAATGTCCCCCATAATCCAAAAAATGACATTTTGCTAAAATGCTTGCTCTTTCTTCTCTGGGTACACATCTCCGTACAGCTCCATCCTCGCAATACCTATACAAGTATGGGTCGGCCCATATAAATTTTCTCATTTCACTCTTAACTCTTTTCCTTGTGTTCTTGTTCATCAGATCAGTTTGTCCCTTGAAACCTTTGATAATATCCATCATCCAGTTTTCTCTACGATCAAATGCAGCAAACAACTGCTCTTGTCGCATTTCATCTCTTATTGGCTCAGTTGATGGTGATTCAAGACAGGATAAATGATCTGCTACAGAATTTTCTACTCCTTTCTTCTCTCTTATCTCCAAATCAAATTCTTGCAACATCAATAACCATCGCATTGACCGAGGTTTAGACTCCTTTTTTGAAACCAAGTATCTTATAGCAGCATGATCAGTATATACAATCACCTTAGAATTTAGAATGTAGGATCTAAACTTCTCAAAAGCAAATATAACAGCTAGCATCTCCTTCTCAGTTGTTGTATAATTTATTTGTGCCTCATTCAAAGTTTTTCTCGCATAATAAATAGCATGCACTTTACCTTCCTTCCGTTGTCCAAGAACAGCTCCTACTGCATAGTCACTTGCATCACACATAATTTCGAAAGGTAAACTCCAATCAGGTGGCTGCATAACGGGTGCAGAGCATAGAGTTTCCTTTAATCTTCTGAGGGCCAAGAGTCTTTCCTCATCCATAACAAATTATGTATCTTGTTTTCACAATTCTGTCAGGGTTTTAGCAATCTTTGAATAATCCTTAACAAATCTGCGATAGAAGTTGGCATGCCCAAAAAAACTCCTCAAAGTTGTAAGATCAGTAGGGGGAGGTAATTTCTCAACTGTAGATACCTTTGGCTTATCAACCTCTATCCCTCTTTTAGATATGACATGACCAAGTACTATCCCTTCTGTTACCATAAAGTGACACTTCTCCCAATTAAGAACTAAATCGCATTCAACTTTCAAAACCTTCTCCAAATTCTCCAAACAGCTATCAAAATCAGCACCATGTACGGAGAAGTCATCCATAAATACCTCCATAATGTCTTCTATGAGTTCAGCGAATATTGCATTCATGCATCTTTGAAATGTTGCAGGCGCGTTGCAAAGACCAAATGGCATCCTTCTATATGCATATGTCCCAAAAGGACAAGTAAAAGTAGTTTTCTGCTGATCTTCTAGTCTTACCGGTATTTGAAAGAAACCACTATATCCATCCAAATAACAAAAGTATGAATTTCTTGCTAATCTTTCAAGCATCTCCTCAATGAACGGAAGAGGATAGTGATCTTTCTTCGTCACTTTGTTCAAACTTCTATAATCTATGCACATTCTCCATCCGGTTACAGTCCTTTGAGAGATCAACTCATTGTTTTCGTTAGGCACTACTGTCAACCATCCTTTCTTGGGTACACAATGCACTGGACAAACCCATTCACTATCAGCAACAGGGTAGATCATACCTACATTAAGCAGCTTCAAAATCTCCTTTTTAACCACTGGCTTCATTCCTTCGCATCCCTTCAACCACTGGTTTAGTATTGTCCTCCAAGTTAATCTTGTGGGTGCAAAATACAGGGCTGAGTCCCTTGATGTCATCCAATGTGTAACCAATGGCCTTCTTATACCTTTTTAGCACAAGAAGAAGCCTCTCTATTTCTTCTTTCGTTAGGGCGTTATTCACAATAACTGGATATGTTCTATTCCTTCCTAGATATTCATAGCGTAGCTCCTTCGGAAGTTCCTTCTGTTCCACTTCTGGCACTTTGTCTGGATCTAGCTCCCTCAAATGTTCAAATTCAGGATTTTCCTGGTTGAGCCGATCGGCGCCAGGGTCACGCCGATCGGCGCTGCCAGTATGATTGAGCCGATCGGCGCCAGGGTCACGCCGATCGGCGCTGCCAGTATGATTGAGCCGATTGGCGCCAGGGTCACGCCGATCGGCGTTGGCAGTATACTTGTCAGTTCCATGCATGATGTGGTCCAGTGTGTCTCCCTTATCCATCCCTATCCTCTCGTCTTCTTCTGGGCAGAATTGCTGATAGCAAGAAGAGTCTTGATGAGACGGATCATTAAATTGAAATTGCACTTCTTCCTCTCCCAGGTTTAGCGTGATTTGACCTTTCCCAGCATCCAGAACAGCTTATACTAATTTTAAGAATGGCCTTCCCAGAATGATATTTTCAACCCTAGTTTCTTTATTGTCTAGAACGAAGAAATCTACCGGCATTGTTTTTGAGCTGATCTCAATTTCGACATTCTTGATCACTCCTAGTGGCTTGGTTTTCCTACCATCCGCCTGTTGACTTTTGCTAAGCCATATTAATAAATCATTCCCGGCACGGGGCTAGAAACAGTTCACTAATATGTCCCAGAGTCAAGTAGGTAAAATCCGCAAGCGCACGGAGAATACCGCTGTAGCATTTCACCCGGAAGTATTCAGGGTATCGTATTTGTTTATCCCAAAGGAAGGTTATGATCAAGAAGCGTTACTAACATATAAGATCATGTTAACAATTAGCAAGGATATCTAACCAAGACAGGCGGGTACATGATAATAACCGGGTAGTGTGACACACACAGAAGATTCCTACTAAATAAATAAAGTCTAGTGGAGGAAAGACTAGGCTAAGCTACTCCTACTATACATTCCTATACAGTTGCATAGCCTAAGTAGAATACATACAGACCCACACTCAGGTTCAGCAGTCAATAGTATAGCACTTCAGGCACGGACTTACCCCTGCATCCACAGGCGACTTCCGCCAAGAGCCTACGCACTAGCCTAGCGGGGAGGATTTCAAAGGACGGACAGGGCTGTCACCACCTGCCGCCTACCTCAACGAACCAGTAGACTAACGAATAATTCATGCAAATCAGTCACCCAAGTACCATACTTGCATGACCAAAGAGCACTCTGCCCCTCCGCGATTACTATTAACGAGGCAGAGCTACCGTACGAATACGATCACCAAACCCATGCTATACTTTATCAGCTAAAACTAAGCATAGAGACTATAACATATAAACTAGACTATAGTGACGGTATATAACTAGCATGACAATAGTAGTATAATAAATATAAACTACTATCACACAAGTAGACTATACTATCACATATATGGATCACAATATCAAACAAGAAACTCATGACCCAAGCACAACTATATAGAAAAAGTATATATATTGATGAGAGCAAAGTCTTACAAAAGGGAAAAGATACAAGAGCCATACCAATTCCAAGTGAAGACTTGGGACTAGAGAGCTCTAGACTCAGCCTAACTCCACTAAAACTCCAAGAACTACTACTAGCAAGAGAGAAATGCTTCTTGTGGTGTGTGTTGAGTGTGAAGGCCCTCACCCTCTATTTATAGCCTCAATAGGTCGGCAAGGGAGAGTAACCGCCACGGAAGGCACCTCAAACCGCCATCAGGAGTCGCGGAGGAGCCAGCACGTGGAAGCCCAGGCGGAGAGGGCGCCAGACCAGATCGCCCGACCTGACCAGGTCGGCCGACCTGGGGGTGGCCCCTCCTGGCCTGTGCTTTCTCCAGGTGGCTGTCCTGTGGGCCCTGACGTCGGTTTGCGCGGTATTACAGGGAGTTACGTCGGTTAAGTGCTGAAAATGGGCCCTTCAATCCGTGTGACGTCCATGTGGCATTCTCTGATTGGTCGAAAGTGTGTTTTCTTGCCTTTTGAGGTGTTTCCTTCACATTTCCTCCTGCATGCACAAAGTTCTCCAAGTACAAGTGGAACTATATTATTGTGATAAAGCATGCGTGTATGAAATGCCAAATTCTCCTTTATTTGAGTATAGTTGACGGTTGAAAATGGTACTTAGCAGCCATCAACAAACTCCCCCAAGCTTACCCTTTGGTCGTCCCGAAGCAAAGATAAACTTAAGTTGTTGATCAGGAGTTGCTACAATGTCCTACTTCTCAATAATACTATGCGCACAACAAAGTACTCTTCCTAGAATTAAATATGTTGGCACATAACTTACCCATTTACCTCGATCCATGGGGCTTTTACACCTCATTGTCTTGGGCGGTTGAGAGATAGAACAATTGCAGGGCACCAATCACTTGCTCTAGATTCCGCTATGTTATTCCGGAGGTTTTCCAAAGATTTTGAAAATAAAAACCAAGTTCCTCAAATGATTCTCTCGGATCACTCAATATGTGTATGATTCCTCACCAAGGCAAAGTGTTGCCTATAATCACCTACTTCTAAATAAGGCTTTATGTGGAGCTCAAGGTAGGGATATATGAGGCACTCATGTTCACATAATATTGCTATGTCAAAAGACCGGATCCAAGAAAAACATCAATTCAAACAATCTTGATCAAGATGTGCAAGTGTGTGGGAGAACGGAGGAATGGTGGATGGGAAGAAATAACTCCTTTTTGAATTTTCCTTCTCTCTTTTGGAGTTTCTAGGCTATGGCTATCTTTTGCTTGCTCTCTTTTTTTTGAGCATTTTTTTCTTTTCTTTTTGCATAGCCATAGTCCTAGTTTGCAATGAATACTTTGAGAGAGGAATTTTGCAATGGATATATGGAGTGTTTCTTTGGATGGATGGATGGATAGTGGCTTTCTTCCGGTGTAGAAGAATAGCTCACGGTGGATATGGTGGATATGGTGGATGCTATCTTCTTGATTTAGAAGGATAGCTCATGGCGGTGGATGTGTGTATATGATCTTGATCAAGAAAGCATGAAAAGAGTTCTACTAGGGTCACAACAATTTTGACTAAGCTCAATGTGAAACAAGCAGCATATGTGTAAAGGTTTTCAAATGTAAACACTACATATGGCTGTGGTGGGAATTTCATCATTGAGGAACTTATCAATTTGTCATTTTGAAAAATAAAACTCCGGAATTCAAGCTTTACGTTGAGCAAGATCATAGCAGCCCTATCTATCATATCATACCTCTCAACAACTTAGAACTAGAGAATGCATATGCTACCCACAAGATTCAAGTTCAAGGCAAGATTTACCAACAAACCTAACTCTTGAGAGAGTACTAAGTTGTAAACTAGCATTAGAGAGGAATAAAGGACAGAGCAACTATTCATCATCTCAACATAGGAAAATTATACACATTCATACCGCGCATGAAAAAGGGAAATATTTTTGTTCTTTTTATATTTTGCAAATTTTTATGGATTTTCAGATTTAGCAAATGCAAGAAAAAAAAGGGAAGGGGAAAGATACAAGTTACCGTGAGAAGGGGAGTCCTCCCCCAAGCTTGTTCTTGCTCATATCTGCTGGTTCGGGTCAAAGCCTTGGGAGCGGAAGAAGGCATCCCAATTGCTCTGATTCTGAGCCATCATCGCGTTCAGCTGGCGGAATTGGTTGTCGCTGAAATTCTGCCATTGCTGGGTGTCGGCGACATGTTGCGTGAGAGTTTGTTGCATGCTCTCGGTGCGCAAATCAATGTCGTTCACCCTCCTTGTCAACTCGGCCATCCCATAGTTGAGTTCACGGAACCCACGGGATGAGAATGACCGAGCGGCAAAGGATGGCGGTCCGCTTGAACTTGATGACGTCTGCATGGGGTAATCGTACTGAGATTCCCATGCTCCGGCCTGCCATGTTGATGCACCCGCCTCGTCCTGTGGTGGGGGCTGCTCCCATACTGGATCTCCGGTCGGAGTGTGAAACTCCGGTGTAGGCTCCATATGCCTACGGGAACGTGTCGGTCGCCCTGAAACACTATGCCTGCGAACTTCTCCCACTGGCTCAAGTGGGAGGGTTAGTGCCCGACAGTGATACAAACGAAGACCCGGGTTAGGTAACGGGAATTCATTTGTATACCCGGGAAAGTGATAGATCAAGGTATTATTTGGACCATGTTTCAAAGTATGTCCTTGCACAAAATAGTCCTCGCCTAGAAATTCTCTATCTACCGTCAAATATTCAACATGAACATTCTCAAGCAGACCACACTTTTGCGCAATGCGAGTAACTAAAGAGGTGCACTCAATTGGTCCAGTCAACTTTATATTGTCTAACCATTGATCAATCATGCATTCCGCGGGTGACACCCTAATTTTCTTAACCATGGCATAAAGTATTTTCAATTCATCTTGCTGGACAACCCTAATGTCACCTCGAGGAAACAAGGTCATAGCCAACCACACATGCATAAATCTAAGTGTAGGATTGTGGATGGCACTTGTTCTAGGCTTGGGACCCCACTCGTTTCCGGAAATCTTTTTCCAAAAACTTTCTTTATGGAACCCCTTTAGCGCTTTATCTAAGTCTAGCCTACATTTAGGATTTAGACCTAGCATAGCATGAAGATCACCCCATGTGACCAAGCGCTCTTGCCCATACAAGCGAAAAGAAATGCCTTCATCATACTTTCTAAGGGTGCATAAAAACTGCATAGTAAGCAAACGAGAACCCGGCTCATCTACTTCTACGAAATTTAGCCAACCCATAGTGCGAAAAATAGAGGTAAATTCTTCTCTCATACCTATTTTCTCGAGGAAGTCCGGATCGAAGCGTCGGGTGTGGGCGAATGGCCGTTCTCTCATGAGCGCGATGGCTTGGCCCTCGCGGTCGTCCTTGATGTCGAGATGCTCCTCGGTGATGAGCAAGGCCGGCCTTTCCTCCGGAATTTCAGCTTCGGGGTCACCATGCCCCGGAGTTGGTGTGAGCTCGACGGAGGATGCTTGACTCGTGCTTGCACGAGTGCTTTTTCTCTGCTTGATTCCGGCGACTTGATTCATTCGGTTGAACATGGCTGCACACAAGAACAAACACAAGACAAGAACAAAAACAAGATCGAACAAGTGTTCGGGTGAGCGTTAGTGAAAACAACAAACCCGAGCTTCTTCGAAATTGGTTTTCTTCTCACAACAACTTGCAAATGCACTAAAATAGAGGGGAAATATTTTTTTTTGGGTTTTTGGGGCTGTAGTAAAGTTGAAGAACACGAAATTTTGGGAGAGCAACAAGTGAGCAAAGGAGGGGAGCGAAAGATGAGCTTGGAATGGTGAAGCTCCTCCTCCTGGGCGGTTTTTATAGCCAAGGAAGCAAGATGGCCGTTAGAAAGGGACAGAGCAACGGCCATATAGCCGTTGGGAGAAAGGAGCACAGGAAAAGGTGGGGCCAGGGGGTCGGCCGACCCCACCAGATCGGCCGACCTGGCAGGTGGGCCTCCTGGCAGCCCCCTTTTTCCTATGTGTTCCCCAACGGCTAGGGGATTTGTCCCCTGCTGCCTTTTTACTCAAAAAGCTCGACAAAAAAAATCTTTTCAAAATGGAAAGCCCAAAAACCTATTTTCTAAATTTTCAAAAATGCAAATGAGTTTTGAAAAATTCCAAGGTGGCTGGAAAAATTCAAGAATGCAGAAATGCAGTGGTCGGGAAAAATCAAAATGTGGTGGAAAGCAAATATGCAATTAAAAGAGCAAATATGGATAACTACCGGTTTAACCTCCCGGCGAGGACTCACCTTTTAAAGTCCGACGAGCGGGACTTTTCTCCCGCGTTCAGCTCGATGAAGCGTTGTCCGGTCCCGGAGATGAAGACACGGATGATGCTTCTTGTTTCACTCGCCACACCTTCTTGGTCTTTGTTGCGGTCGGTGGCTTCTCGGGCTTCGGAGGCTGCGGTTTTGCAGGCTTCACAGCCTGTTTCTTTGCAGACCTCGGAGGTTGCTGCCTTGGGGACTTCGGAAGCTGATGCTTAATGTGTGACCTTTGCCTCCTTGCCTTCATCAGTTGTTGCTGTGCAACCTTTTCCTTCTCAAGGAAGTTCTTCATGAATGTGATGAGGCTGTCCTTCTTCTTTCAGGAAACGGCATGAGGTTCGTGTCATAGAACTCATGTGGGGCCGTTTTTCTGGGCGGCAGTTCTTCTTCTTCTGCCGGCTTCTCAGCTGATGTGTCCTTTCCTGCATGGTTAGGGTATGGCGGATCCCGAGTGGACTTACCTCCTCTCGTGGTAACCGCATTAACATTTTCTAAGGGGGTCTCGGGTTGCCCCGGGATTTTCCCCGACTCAGCAGTAGGAACAGCAGCAGCTAACTGAGCTAATTGAGTTTCTATCATTTTATTAAAGCTCAGCTGATTCTTGAGAGCAGAGGAAACACCCTCTATCTTAGTGTGGATGCTCTCAGGAGTCCTATCAGTGGTGGCAAGCTTTTTACTGATGTTATCGTTAACCTTAGCTTGACCAAGCATAAGATCTTTCAAGGAGGGCTGATTATAACCGGAATTAAAACCAGAGAAGTTGCCAGAGTTACCTCCTTGGTAGTTGGGACGTGGTGGACCCCAACTTTGACCTCCTTGTGGACGGTAGCCGTTGTTGTTGTTGTTGCCCATGAACATTGCGTCCTCACGGGTCTCAGGGCAGTCATTGCCCGAGTGTCCCGTGTTGCCACAGACCTCGCAAGTCATACGAGCGTCTAGGGCTTTCACTTCTCCATTGGCTTGGTCGTCCATCTTCTTCATGAGAAGGTCAATCTTGGCGGCGAGCATGTCAACCTCCTTGACGGAGTGCATGCCTCGCTGGCGAGGTTGGAGGCGCTCTTCATTCCAACCTTGGTTGGACACCATCTTCTCGATCAAATCTTTTGCCTTGCTCACAGTGAGCGAGAAGAAATCTCCACCAGCAGCAGCGTCGAGGTGGTCGCGGGCCGATGGAGTAAGCCCGTTGTAGAAGTTCTGGATGATCAGCCAATCATCCATCCCGTGGTGGGGACATGCCAGGATGTACTCCTGGAGCCTCTCCCATGCCTCAGGAATCGACTCCTTCGACTCCTGCTGGAAGCTTGAGATCCTTCCGCGGAGGGCATTGGTCTTGCCCAGCGGGAAGAACTTTGCAAGGAACGCAGCTGAACACTTCTCCCAAGTGTTCACAGCTTCAGGGTTTGCGTAGAACCACTGTCTCGCTCTCCCAAGGAGAGAGAACGGGAACAGTCGAAGGCGAACAGCGTCGGGGGTGACGTCCTTCATTTTGAACGTGTTGCAAATCTCCAGGAATTGCTGGAGATGAGCACTAGCGTCCTCATTGGCTTTCCCACAGAATGGGCTAGCCTGCACCATGGTGATGAGACCGGTCTTGATCTCGAAGTTCGCATTTCCCACATTGCCAGCTGGTCCCGTAGGGATGTTGGCAGCGGAGGGAGCGGAGAACTCGCGGAGGGTCTTGTCGGCCATTTGTTCAGAGCTTGATGGTGCGGGAATGACAGGTTCGATTGGCCGAGTCTCCTTACGAGGAGGGGTGAGCCTAGCTCGTGTCCTTCTCAGGAGTGACTCAGGATCTTCAGTGAAGTTTGTCGGCAAGTCGAAACTAGTCATACACTACCCTATTTTCATACAAAATGCAAAAAACAAAGCAAGGTTAGCCTGCCTAGGAGATAGCCTTAATAATTGCAACACTACTATATACATTAGTAATTTTTCTTAAATCATACGCCTTCCCCGGCAACGGCGCCAGAAATGCTTGTTGACTTTTGCTAAGCCATATTAATAAATCATTCCCAGCACGGGGCCAGAAACGGTTCACTAATATGTCCCAGAGTCAAGTAGGTAAAATCCGCAAGCGCACGGAGAATACCGCTGTAGCATTTCACCCGGAAGTATTCAGGGTATCGTATTTGTTTATCCCAAAGGAAGGTTATGATCAAGAAGCGTTACTAACATATAAGATCATGTTAACAATTAGCAAGGATATCTAACCAAGACAGGCGGGTACATGATAATAACCGGGTAGTGTGACACACACAGAAGATTCCTACTAAATAAATAAATTCTAGTGGAGGAAAGACTAGGCTAAGCTACTCCTACTATACATTCCTATACAGTTGCATAGCCTAAGTAGAATACATACAGACCCACACTCAGGTTCAGCAGTCAATAGTATAGCACTTCAGGCACGGACTTACCCCTGCATCCACAGGCGACTTCCGCCAAGAGCCTACGCACTAGCCTAGCGGGGAGGATTTCAAAGGACGGACAGGGCTGTCACCACCTGCCGCCTACCTCAACGAACCAGTAGACTAACGAATAATTCATGCAAATCAGTCACCCAAGTACCATACTTGCATGACCAAAGAGCACTCTGCCCCTCCGCGATTACTATTAACGAGGCAGAGCTACCGTACGAATACGATCACTAAACCCATGCTATACTTTATCAGCTAAAACTAAGCATAGAGACTATAACATATAAACTAGACTATAGTGACGGTATATAACTAGCATGACAATAGTAGTATAATAAATATAAACTACTATCACACAAGTAGACTATACTATCACATATATGGATCACAATATAAAAAAGAAACTCATGACCCAAGCACAACTATATAGAAAAAGTATATATATTGATGAGAGCAAAGTCTTACAAAAGGGAAAAGATACAAGAGCCATACCAATTCCAAGTGAAGACTTGGGACTAGAGAGCTCTAGACTCAGCCTAACTCCACTAAAACTCCAAGAACTACTACTAGCAAGAGAGAAATGCTTCTTGTGGTGTGTGTTGAGTGTGAAGGCCCTCACCCTCTATTTATAGCCTCAATAGGTCGGCAAGGGAGAGTAACCGCCACGGAAGGCACCTCAAACCGCCATCAGGAGTCGCGGAGGAGCCAACACGTGGAAGCCCAGGCGGAGAGGGCGCCAGACCAGGTCGCCCGACCTGACCAGGTCGGCCGACCTGGGGGTGGCCCCTCCTGGCCTGTGCTTTCTCCAGGTGGCTGTCCTGTGGGCCCTGACGTCGGTTTGCGTGGTATTACAGGGAGTTACGTCGGTTAAGTGCTGAAAATGGGCCCTTCAATCCGTGTGACGTCCATGTGGCATTCTCTGATTGGTCGAAAGTGTGTTTTCTTGCCTTTTGAGGTGTTTCCTTCACATTTCCTCCTGCATGCACAAAGTTCTCCAAGTACAAGTGGAACTATATTATTGTGATAAAGCATGCGTGTATGAAATGCCAAATTCTCCTTTATTTGAGTATAGTTGACGGTTGAAAATGGTACTTAGCAGCCGTCAACACCGCCATGATCAGCTCAAGTTCAGTCACCATCAGCTGCTGTTGAGTTCGATAAGGCATGCTCATGAATGCATCGTAAGTCATCAAGCTGACATGAGAGCCGAAGTCACACAAGGCTTTCGGAAATTTCTTTCCCCATATCTCACAGGGTATGTACGGTTCTTGTTTTTCCTCTTCAGTGACACCTACAGCATACACACCACATAATCCTTCATAGGGGGATGGCTCAAAGCAACTATCTAGCAATCTCTTTGCTTGTTTCACCTCTGTTCCATCAAGCTCTATATCATCCTTGTAAAGCTTCCCTAAAACTCTCCCAATAATCTCTTGATCAAAGACTTTCGACTTGAGGCGATTACTTGGGAAATTATACTCAATTCTGGCTTCGGAGTCGTCTTACGGACTGAAGGATCTTCTCATATTAAGCACTTCTTGCGAAAAATCAATGGGAATCCAGTCCATCGGCTCAAATTCGTCAAGCGGTTTAGCATTCGCCAATGTTCTACCCCCTTCGGTTTAGCAAAATTCCCTTCAAATTCCTTTAGGTGGTTGTCCAGAATCGCAGTTTCTATCTTGGTGTATTCCTTGCTACTTGGCGGAGTTGTCAGGGTGATCGGTACTCCTGTTGTCGCGGCTGCCCACACGTCAGACCCACAGAGGTGAGTCCGACGGGCTCTATTTCTCCGAGTTGCCTCGAAGTAATCATTGATCTACTCTCGGACATCAAGATCTGTTCAGCTGGCGACTCTTCCTTCTTCATAACTTCTAGGCATTGCTGATTTGGTTCTAAATATTCTTCCCAATGCTTGTGCAAAGCTTCGTTCTCGGCAATTTTGCCTAACAATTCGATCCCTGCCTTGGCTGTCAATCTCAGAAAACTTCCTCCGGCCGATCCGTCCAAATGCATCCTCGATTCCTTGTTTATAGCCATGTAGAAGGTCTCAGCGCACATATTCTCATCAATGCCAAGGTCAGATCCTTGTTTCAACAACGTTTGAAAACGCGTCCAGGCTTCCGCGAGAGATTCTTCATCTTCTTGTAAGAAGTTCACCACTTCCCTTCTCAACTTCTGCACCTTTGGCAAAGAAAAATAGTGGAGACAAAAATTTCCAACTAACTCACTCCACTTACCTTTTGCTTCTCGAGATGCTGCCTTGTGCCACTCTTTGGCTTTTCCTCCCAAAGAGAATGGGAAAAGCAGCCACCTATAAAGATCCCGAGGCAAACCTTCATGATGGAATGTTTGGCAAAGTGCCTCCAAATCTTGTAAGTGAGTATACGGGTTTTCCTCTTTCGCTCCAAAGAACTTGTTTGCTTCAGCCATGCTAATGATAATGGGGTTCAACACATACGAGGAGGCCGTGGCCTTCTCATCTGAGGCTTGAGGCACCAGCACGTCTGGAGATGGTAGAGAAAGTTCCCTGAGCGTTCGAGAAGGTCCTGTCGTACTCATCCTAAAAATTCACACAAAACACAAAAATAAAAACAACTAGAAAAGAGAGGATTAGGTGTTAGTAAAATATTAATAGTAAAAGAACTGGCTTGTTCCCCGGCAATGGTGCTAGAAAAAGGGCTTGTTGGTCGTATCTATGCACCCACTTATATACCGCAAGAGGACGGTGTACAGTTGTAGCTCTTTCTCCCTTAGAGTATTCCAAGGTTATCGAATCTACAGGGAACGAGCGGAACTAATACTATTAAAGGGTTACTAACAGATTGCAATGAGTTGGTTGGTGTGAATGATGATGGTGAGAAAGTGGAAGGTGAATGTTATTGAAGAGGCAATAGAATAATGAAGGATTCTCTCCTTAGGATTGGTTCACTAGCATGCAACCTTATTCTTATCCACTCAAGTGATGACTCTAATATTCTACAAGACATGGTGGTTTTGTTCACCCCGGCTATCACTACAGAGGCTATTAGCTCCCCACTGGTTTCTTGCACTATGCAATGGGCAAAAGTGTATTGGTCGATACACTAATGAAAAGGATAGATAGATGTGCAATAAAGTTCATCACATAGATTAAATTCATCAAGAGAGTATCAACAAGCATGAGAGTTACATGACCAGATTCCCGCACCAGAGAAGAGAATATGAGACTACTCATTCATCCTTCTACTAGACAAAGCAAAGGGGTGAGAAATAGCGCTGGAACGCGCACCAACCGACCGGCGCAAGCGTTGCGCTGATCGGCGCGACCTCCCTTCTGGTGGATCTCGTCGGTGTTGACGAACCTCGGCCGCCAATATCCTGGAACCCTAGTTTTAATAACTGGTTCTCACGGTTGCCGTCTCTCCTTCGTCGTCTTGGCTCTTGATAATTATCTTCCTTCTATACTCGACGGGATTAGGTCAACTTCCACCGACTCTGACTCATACTGGGCTAGGCCTTCGTCTTTCCTGGACCGGATCAAGTTTTAGTCATATTCTCCTCCTGCGCCGATCGGCGCATGGGTCGCGCCGATCGGCGCGGCTCCAAATTTGGCCCATCTTCGTTACTCTTCAGCTCTTTATCCATAATTGCCCTGTTTTACACCTGTTTCCTGCGATTACATCCAAAAAAGAACAACTACAAATATATGCAAATATGGGGTTAATTGTTAGTCCAAACCACCAAATTAAGATGCAAAACATCCCTTTTTGATAGATAAAATGGGCATCTAGCAACCACCAACAGGTTGTAATTGGGACATAGGCCAAGTTCTTGTGAAGAATTTTTATTGGCTCCCGTTCACCCCCCCCCCCTCTGGTCACCTTCTCGGTCCTTCATATTGTCATGTCCTTTAGATTTACCAATGCCCCTGCCTACTTCATGTACCTAATGAATAAAGTCTTTATGGACTACTTGGATAAGTCTGTAGTTGTGGTCATTGATGACATCCTGGTGTTCTGAAGAAATAAGGAAGAACATGAGGAGCATCTATGCCTGGTTTTGTAGAAATTAAGAGAGAATCAGTTGTATGCAAAACTTAGCAAATGCGAGTTTTGGTTGAAAGAAGTCTCTTTTCTCGGACACATTATTTCCGTCGGTGGAGTATCAGTAGACCCAAGCAAAGTCAAGGATGTGATGAGTTGGAAGACACCTAAGAGCGTCTCTCACATCCGTAGTTTCCTTGGATTAGCTGGTTAGTACCACCATTTCATAGAAGGATTTTCCAAGATCACGAAACCTATGACGGAATTACTCGCTGAAGGAAAAGAATTTAAGTGGACCCAAGATTGTGAGGACAGATTTGAAAAGTTGAAGAAGAAGCTCACAACTGCACCTGTGTTAGTGATGCCTGATATGGAACAACCATTCTCTATCTATTGTGACGCATCTCGTCAACGACTTGGTTGTGTTCTTATGCACGAAGGACATGTGGTAGCTTATGCTTCACGATAGTTAAGGACGCATGAGAAAAATTACCCAACCCAAGATTTGGAGTTAGCAGCGGTAGTGCATGCACTTAAGATTTGGAGACACTACGTCATTGGAAAAAGATGCGAGATCTATTCGGACCATAAAAGTTTGAAGTATATTTTTACCCAGCCAGACCTCAACCTCCGACAACGTAGATGGTTGGAACTCATCAAAGATTATGATTTGAAGATCAATTATCACCCTAGCAAGGCTAATGTGGTGACAAATGCACAGAGTAGAAGATCATCCCTAAGTGCGCTTGCAGCTAGGGAGGTACATCCCGAGTTATGCCTCGAATTTGAAAAGCTCAACCTAGGATGGGTGTCAAACACCGAGGTCGTAGGAATGGAGGTTGACTCGACACTTGAGTCTGAAATCGCAAAAGACAAACAAAGGATGAGAAGAATCAAGAGATTAGGCAGTAGATCAAGGAAGACAAGGCTCCAAATTTTACGGAGGATAACCAAGGAACGTTGTGGTATAATAAAAGAATTTGTGTACCGGATGTTAAGCATATTAAGGAGCTAACACTACGGGAAGCCCACGACTCAGCCGATTCGATACATCCTGGAAGTACCAAGATGTACAACAACCTCAAGCAGTAGTATTGGTGGTACGGTATGAAAAGAGACGTAGCCGAGTATGTTGTGCTATGCGATACTTGTCAAAGAGTCAAGGCTGAACATTAGAAACCCGCAGGACTACTGCAACCACTAAAGATACCCTACTGAAAATGGGAATAAATTGGAAGGGATTTCATTGTAGGGTTACCAACAACCCAGCTAGGATATGACTCTATTTGGGTTATTGTGGGCCGCCTCACAAAGGTTGCCCATTTTATTCAAGTTAAGACTGCCTACGACGGATCAAGACTTGCAGAACTTTACATGTCTAGAGTTGTGTGCCTACATGGTGTGCCTAAAAAGATAGTCTCGGATACGGGTACTCAATTCACTTCATGCTTCTAGGAGAAGTTGCACGAATACATGGATACGAGATTGAACTTTAGCTCAGCATATCATCCCCAAATAGATGGTCAAATTGAAAGAGTTAATCAGATCCTATAAGATATGCTAAGAGCTTGTGCGTTGAAGTATGGTAAAAGTTGGGATAAGAGTTTGGCCTATGCAGAATTTTCTTATAACAACAGTTAACAAGCAAGCCTGAAGATGTCCCCATTCGAGGCCTCAAGTATTTGGACCCTAGATCATAAAAGATGCTGAGGACAGAGTTTGAGACATAAGAGAGAACTTAAGAATAGCCCAGTCTCAACAGAAGAGCTATGCTGATAACAAATGGAAAAATATAAATTTAAATGTTGGTGATTACGTGTACTTAAAGGTGTCTCCCATGAAAGGACTTCATCACTTTAACGTCCAAGGAAAGCTTGCAGCAAGGTACATTGGTCCATTTAGAATTCTCGAGCAGAGAGGAGAAGTAGCTTATCAGTTGGAGTTACCGCCGCTGTTGGCCGACGTGCATGATATGTTTCATGTGTCCCGAAAAAGTGCCTATGAGTTCTCGAGGAATAAGTGCCCCTCAAATATCTGGACACCGCTGAGGATCTTAAGTATCAAGAATATCCGGTTAAGATCCTTGATACTATAGGGAAAGTCACTAGGAATAAGAGGATCCAGATGTGAAGAGTACAGTGGAGTCATCATTCGGAAAAAGAAGCAACATGGGAAAGAGAAGAAGACCTTACGACATAGTTTCCCGACCTTTTCTCGAGCCCATCCGAATCTCGGGGGCGAGATTCTCCTTAAGGGGGGTAGGTTTGTAACACCTCAATTTTCGGGAACTAGAGTAATTCAAACGTTTACTTAATTAATTAAGGTATTAACATTAATAAAAGCCATCTAAAATAAAATTAATAAAATAAAACATATTTTTGTTTCATTCATGCTGGAATAGTTACATTAGGATTTTTATTGGCTGAAAAATATTTTTAAAATATGATTATGGATTGATTTCGTTAGTATAGAGAAAGAAGAGAGAAAAGGAAAATAAAAATAGAAAACCAGCCATTGCTCCTGGGACGAAACCCTCCCCGCAGCCCAACACTCTCCCCCTCTCTTTCTTTTGCCGCGGCCCAGCACCCCTCCCTCCCTTTCCCGCTCCCTTCCCTAGCCTCGGCCCAACCCGGTGCCCCGCCCTCTTGCACTTTTGGCCCAGCCGCTCGCCAGCCCAGCCTCACCCCCGACCGTCATCTTCCTCCAACAGGGAACCAAACGCCATCGACACTCATCGCTGCTGCCCGGGCCCGTGCCTCCATCTCGCTGTTTCATCTTTGCCTTCAAGGCCGCTGCCGACGCATCACCTCGCCATCGTCACCTTCCGCGTTACTCCGTAGCAGGCCGTCGCGCCCCATCGTCGCCCCACCGCACAGGAACACGAACAGTGTCGGAGTAATGGTGGTAGCCGCCGCCAAAACATGCTTCACACCACCATGTCGTTTCTCCCCCCCTCCCCTCTGCTATAAATTGGAGCCGCAGCCTCTTCTCGCACCTCGCCCGCCTCCAATTCGCTAGCTTAGATCTCGATGTTGCTCAGCGATGCCGGAGAAGCCCCACCATCACGTGCCATCACCGCTCGCTCTCTTCCGAGCACCCTGCCTCTACGCAACCTCGCGGTAAGCATCGCCTCGAACTTCTCTCCCGATTGGTAGCCTCGCTGTCGCCAATAGTACCTCATAGCCGGAGATCGCCTAAGTGCCACCGCCCTGGCCATGGCACCGCCGTGCCCCTCATTGCCGGCCGCCGCCTGCCCGACTCACCCAGCCCCCCCCCCCCCCCGAGCCATTCATCTCCAGATCGATGGCTCAGAGCCATCCGGTATATCGTAGACCATAGACCGTGCATCCAGCCCGGTCTACGAGCCCATGGACCAAGTCCACCAGATTTTTTATTTATTTTAAATCATAGAATCCCTGGATAATGGTAGGTTTACAGATTAGCCTTTGTCTTTATTTTAATCAATATATAAGTCCTATAAATTTTACAGTTGGGCCCCTGAATTTTAGGATAATTATATTTTAGCCCCTACATTTTTTCATAGAGAGCCCTATACTTTTTCATAATTACATTTTAGTCCCTAGAACTTTTCTACCGTAATTTCAGATTAGTCCCTTGATCTTTAAACTAGCATAACTTTTTACTCGTAGCTCCTATTTTAGCGATTCTTGCGCTCACGTGATCGTAGGAACGAGTGGAATCTCATCGTACTGATTTTATAGACTTGTAGTATTGTTTGATGTACTGTTTTCTTATTTTTGTGTGTATTGTTTGTTTGCTTTCCGATGCAATCGATGTGTAGAGATCAGCAGTCCGAGAATTTCCAGAACCTCGAGTTTGAAGACTCTGAGCAGTAGCAATTTGTGGATAGAGGCAAGTGTCCATTGACCATATTGATCCTATGTTTTTAAAATGTTTTATAAACATGCATGCAGTTAATTTGAATCCTACGTCCTTATCATTCCATATTATTCCTTTGTCGCCCCGGATTTAGGTAGTACTCTAGGATGGGTATGTCACGCTTAGTCACAGTCATTTGGGAATGGTTTAAATCTTGTTAATGAATATAACCACTATGAGACTCAAGGATGAATAAGATTACTATGAGATAATGCTAATGATGGTAATGGCCATAGTGGGACTAGGAACCTGGACAGATTGGTTTGGTTTCTTATGGTGTCGTTGTGGATGAGAAGTGGGATAGTGTCTGTATCTGTTCCAGAATTCTTAGGACCAGTTTGTGGAGCGTGTTAACCATGTCTACCGCACAAAGCATAGGGCTGATATGGGTAGGCTTGATCTAGTAGTGAGATGTTTTTTCTAGCCTGCAGGTCTTCATGCCAATGGGGGACGGTTAAGGGTTTACTTCCGGACCTCAGGTGATGGAGGGTGTACTGTTGGTGGTTTCTAGACGCCCATTTTATCTACCAAAAAGGGATGTTCTGTGTCTTAATTTGGTGGTTTGAACTAACAATTAACCCCATATTTGCATATATTTGTAGTTGTTCTGTTTTGGATGTATCGCAGGAAACAGGTGTAAAACAGGGCAATTATGGATAAAGAGCTGAAGAGTAATGAAGATGGGCCCGATGTGGAGCCGCGCCGATCGGCACGACGCTTGCGCCGATCGGCGCAGGAGGAGAAGATGACAAAAACACGATCCGGTCCAGGAAAGACGAAGGCCCAGCCCAGTATGAGTTAGAGTCGGTGAAAGTTGACCTAATCCCGTCGAGTACAAAAGGAAGATAATTATCAAGAGCCGAGAAAAACGAGAGAGACAGCGGATTGCAAGAATCAATTGTTAGAACTAGGGTTCCAGGATATTGGCGGTAGAGGTTCGTCAACACCGACGAGATCCACCAGCAGGGAGGTCACGCCGATCGGCACGACGCTTACGCCGATCGGCTCGTGCGCGTTCTAGCGCTGTTTCTCACCTCTCTGCTATGTCTAGCGGAAGGATGAGTGAGTAGTCTCATATTCTCTTCTCTGGTGCGGGGATCTGGTCATGTAACTCTCATACTTGTTGATACTCTCTCGATGAATTTAATCTATGTGATGAACTTTATTGCACATCTATCTATGCCTTTCATTGGTGTATCGGCCAATACACTTTTGCCCATTACATAGTGCAAGAAACCAGTGGAGAGCTAATAGCCACTGTAGTGACAGCCGGGGAGAACGAAACCACCATGTCTTGTAGAATATTAGAGTCATCACTCGAGTTGATAAGAATAAGGTTGCATTCTAGTGAACCAATCCTAAGGAGAGAATCCTTCATCATCCTGTTACCTCTTCAATAACATTCACCTTACACTTTCTCACTGTCATCATTCACACCAACCAAATCATTGCAATTTGTTAGTAACCCTTTAATAGTATTAGTTCCGCTCGTTCCTGTGGATTCGATAACCTTGGAATACTCTAAGGGAAAAAGAGCTACAACTATACACCGTCCTCTTGCGGTATATAAGTGGGTGCGTAATTACGACCAACGAGCCCTTTTTCTAGCGCCGTTGCCGGGGAACAAGCCAGTTCTTTTACTATTAATATTTTACTAACGTCTAATCCTCTCTTTTCTAGTTGTTTTTGTTTTTGTGTTTTGTGTGAATTTTTAGGATGAGTACGACAGGACCTTCTCTGACGCTCAGGGAATTTTCTCTACCATCTCCAGACGTGTTGGTGCCTCAATCCTCAGATGAGAAGGCCACGACCTCCTCGTATGTGTTGAACCCCATTATCATTAGCATGGCCAAAGCAAACAAGTTCTTTGGAGGGAGGACGCCTAAGGTTGAACTCCAATTGGCAGAAGATCCAGCTTTGGCAGAAGATCTTCAACACAAGGTTGAACTCCAATTGGCAGAAGATCCAGCTTTCATACCTAGAGATTTAATACATGATGATGGCTATCGCACAGTTCCTGGAGGGAGGACGCCTAAGGAGATTAATAATAAGATTTTACGAAGGCAGCAGAATAAGGTGATCCATGAGCGTAATCTAGAGCAGTTAGCTGAGTATACGGCACGATCTGAAGATGGCTGAATTTAATGATCTGATGGCTCTGCCAAGTGAAGACGAAGAACCTGCTGCAAGGAAGTGTAAGACTACACCAGAGGTTCGCAGATCTGCTAGACTATCGGGTAACCCAATTCAAAATTATTCCGAATGGGATAACGACTATACGTCATACTATTTGGAAATTGGAAACTTTGGAAAGCAGTGATCCTAGTGTGCCTGGAGATTTTAGTGATGATTTTGATATGCGAAGAAGCTTTGGTAGTCCTAAGTTCAAAAATCAGGAAACACTTGTAGAATGCAGTAATGACAGGGCAGCAGGACCTTCAATAAGAGTTAATGGTAATTTGAGTAGTGCCTCCCCTTACAGCGTTGAAAATCATAACCTTCAACCGCCTGCTTGCTGTCCTGTCTGCCGAAGAAACATTGAGCGCCTGTATCTAGACAGAGATCGTGCTTACAGGCATCAAAGAGATGTGGACCGCAGAATCTAGGATACAATCGAGATGAACGAAGCGGACTACACTTTTCTCATAAGGAATATAAGACGAATTTTCCGAGTCTTGAACAGGCATGGTCTGCATGATTAGTGTGTTGAGTTTCTTCTCTTGCAATGAGGACATTGCAAATTTTAAGTGTGGGGGAAGGGCTTTGCCATTAGTCATAGTTTTTTTAAGTGTTTTTGAGTCTAGTTTCTCTTTTTTTTTTTCTTAATGAGTGTTTATTTAAGTTTGTGTGTGTGCTTAAGAGAGTCACGAGTCATGTTGAGAGTTGCTTCAAGGTCTTTTATGTAGTTTGAATTATTGCATTGTCTTTAATAAAGTTAGTGTCGATTGTCAAATTGAAAGTGCCCCATGCTATTTATCTTGTCTTTCTGATGATCGATTGGTTGATTACTTGAATTTGTTGGTTACCACTTAACTTTTGAGCTTTGTATTTGTGAAAATTTCTTTTGACTCATCATAAGCTAAAGCAAAAGCAAGGTCTAAATATCCCTACATAGCCGAGTGAATGAGAGCAAGCTACACATTTGAACTAAGTGGATTGTAAGTAACTTTGTCAACATTTTGCTCATGATTTCAACCAAGTTAGGAAAGGATGATCTATTTTGTTTACCTCTGTATTTCTAGCCATTCTTATCCATTTAAATTCCTTGCTATCATGAAAACCATACATCTTTGTTTCTCCGTCATCCTTGATACAACCTATATTCTCAATAAAAGGGAATTCAAAAAATTTCCGCTGCTGATACAAGACAGAAATTGCTGATCATATCGGGAATAGAAAAAAAAGGGGGTGAAAGAAAAGAAAAAATAAATAAATAGACTGCGCCGACCGACGCAGTGTTGCGCCGATCGGCGCTGTTGCAAAAGAAAGAAAAAAAAGAGGTTATTATAAAAAAGAGGTAAAGAGAAAATATATATTCACTGAGAGGCAGTAAGGTCATCAAAAAAGCAGATTTCTGATTATTTCTCATTCTTTGCCATTGTTCCCATTGAAATATCTTTTAGATCTTCTACATTTCTTTTCTCCATTAAAAGTTCTTTTCCAAGAAAATTCTTTCTTAATAGGCATGATTGAGCACATTGTTGACATGGTTAATCTTATGGTTTAATTTAGTTATATAGCCCTCCAAGATCCACATACAATCCTTGATTAGATAGGAGAGGGAATGAAATACACTTGAGAGACCTAGAGAAGACCAAATGCTTGATGTTTCATGCTAAAAGATGAGTTGAGGAGAAATAAATTGTTATTGAAAAAGTTTTGTAGTAATTTGATTAAGTTCAAGTATGATATGCCGATTGGTTAAAAGGAGATGAGAGAAAATCTTTGTGGTGGGCTAACGAGTAAAAATGATGATTGAGATTGATTGCATGAGAGATGGTGTGAATATTCTTATTACATATTTGATTTTGTATTACTCGAGGACTAGCAATGATTTGAGTGTGGGGGAACTATTGGTGGTTTCTGGACGCCCATTTTATCTACCAAAAAGGGATGTTTTGCGTCTTAATTTGGTGGTTTGAACTAACAATTACCCCATATTTGAATATATTTGTAGTTGTTGTGTTTTGGATGTAATCGCAGGAAACAAGTGCAAAACAGGGCAATTATGGATAAAGAGCTGAAGAGTAATGAAGATGGGCCAGATGCGGTGCCGCGCCGATCGGCGTGACGCTTGCGCCGATCGGCGCAGGACGAAAAGATGACGAAAACACGATCCAGTCCAGGAAAGACGAAGGCCCAGCCCAGTATGAGTTCGAGTTGGTGGAAGTTGACCTAATCCCGTCGAGTATAAAAGGAAGATAATTATCAAGAGCCGAGAAAAAAGAGAGAGACGGCGGATCGCGAGAATCAATTATTAGAACTAGGGTTCCAGGATATTGGCGGCGGAGGTTCGTCAAAACCGACGAGATCCACCAGAAGGGAGGTCGCGCCGATCGGCGCGACACTTGCGCCGATCGACTCGTGCGCGTTCCAGCGCTGTTTCTCACCCCTCTGTTATGTCTAGCGGAAGGATGAGTGAGTAGTCTCATATTCTCTTCTCTGGTGCAGGGATCTGGTTATGTAACTCTCATACTTGTTGATACTCTCTCGATGAATTTAATCTATGTGATGAACTTTATTGCACATCTATCTATGCCTTTCATTGGTGTATCGGCCAATACACTTTTGCCCATTACATAGTGCAAGAAACCAGTGGGCAGCTAATAGCCTCTATAGTGACAGCCGGGGTGAACGAAACCACCATGTCTTGTAGAATATTAGAGTCATCACTCGAGTTGATAAGAATAAGGTTGCATGCTAGTGAACCAATCCTAAGGAGAGAATCCTTCATCATCCTGTTACCTCTTTAATAACATTCACCTTCCACTTTCTCACTGCCATCATTCACACCAACCAAACCATTACAATTTGTTAGTAACCCTTTAATAGTATTAGTTCCGCTCGTTCCCTGTGGATTCGATAACCTTGGAATACTCTGAGGGAAAAAGAGCTACAACTGTACACCATCCTCTTGCGGTATATAAGTGGGTGCGTAATTACGACCAACATGTACTCCTAGCCATGGTGCCAGAAGGGGCTTCTGTAGAAAGGGTTTACTTCCACAGCGGTGAAACCTTAGCGTGGGCACTTTGACAAGCTGGAAAGCTCTTTGAAAGACCTCGTGGTGATCTGCTGGCCTTCACACCAAAGGCAGTGTGATTCGGGTAACAGGGAGACCTTAATCACCGACGGGTGATGGAATCACCAACCTGTGGGTAAAACTGTGCACCTCTGCAGAGTTAAAACTGTTATAATAGCCATGCTCACGGTCATGAGCGCATGGACACCTCACATGATTAAAATGCACATGGGCTATGAATGGAATGGTTTGGGCTACACATTGGGTAAGCTGAAGCAGGTTATGGTAATGGTTTGGGCTACATGCTGGGTAAGCTGTAGTGGGAATAAAGAATTAGATTGGTGCTATATGCTAGGTAAGCAGTAGCAAAAATGAAGAATTGGATTGGGCTACATGCTGGATAAGCAGTAACAGGATATGGTTTCAGGTGGTATAACCCGTAGATATTTCTATAAGCTGGAAATGCCTATAGTGCTAGACCTTATGGGATTACTTGGGGTATGAAACACCTAGTAAATAGGATTGCTTTTCAGATGGTCATAAGTGTAGATGGCATTTATGCAAATGAACCCCTGTGTTAGCCTTCCTTGATTTAAGCTTGCATGTCATATATTTTCTCACACTTGCTGAGTATGAAAGCGTACCCACGCTTGCAATTTTCCCTATGATTATGAAATGCTGCTCAGAAGATGGAGATGATGTGGAGTACCATGAAGAAGATATGGTCTAGGGGAGCAATCCCCCATTGACTTGCCTATGGAGTTTTGGAGTCTTCCGTAGTATCATCATAGATCGACATGTACTGTTTAGCCCTAGTGGCATCTATGTAATAATCCCCGACTTGAGGTCATAATAAGGACAATGGTTGTACTGGTATTTACACTGTCACTGTCATGTACGTGTGAAACATATTCCTAGGCACACGTACAATACAATTGGTTTGGTCTTAAACCGAGTGTGATAAGGACATTATAGAAACTCCTGATTAAAATCAACCTCAGTTTTGCCTTTACTCGGGACGAGCAAAGGTTAGCTTGGGGGGTTCATTAACGGTCGTTAAATACCAATTCCGGCCGTCAATATACCTATAAAAGTGGGAAGATTAAGCATTTCATACTTGCGTGATAGTTAGGAATAATAAGATGCCACTTGTCCTTGGAGAATTATGTGCATGCAGGGATTTGGTACAATATATGTGGAGAAATGGAGCATAATCCAGGGAAACACCGTTCCAGCCAATGAGACAGTGCCAACTGGACTCCCCTCGGATTGCATACGTGGCTGCACAGGATTCCTTCGGAGAACACCGCCTTAAAATAAAAGAGGACCCACCTATCAGTCGCCCTGAGAAACCACAGGGCAGGAGGCCCCACTCCCTGGTCGGCCAACCTGGTCCTGAGGCGGTTCGGCCTCCCCTTCCACGTGTCGCCTTCTTAGCCCTTTGGCAACATCAATGGCCCGAAGTTCTGTGGTGGTTACTCTCTAGAAGCGACCTTTGGACACTATAAATAGAGGGGGAGGGCTTCACTTTAACATACACACTCAAGAGTTATTCATTTTCCTCTTTCACTTAGTAGTTTTCTAGTCCTAGTGGAGTTTAGTGTAGGAGGTCCCTTGCTCAAGTCTCCAAGTCATAGGAGTATTGGTATGACTCTTGTATCATTACTTTTATTCTTTTATATTTTTATTATGACTTCGTTCTATTCAAGTAATATAGTTCTTCCATATACTTATGCTTATGATATGTGTTCCTTGTTTTGTGCTATATCATATTCATGTCATAGGACTTTATGCTTTCATGATGATATAGATTTGCTACCTTATTGTCATGATTGCCATATACCTTGACTATAGTCTAAATGTTATAATGCTAGTTGTACTTTAGTTTAGTTGTGATGATTCAACATGGGTTTGATATCCAATTAGGATTGCTATTGCTGAGCTCATGACTTGTGAATCCATAGGGTTAGAGTTATGTATGCTTAGTAATTGTTAATTCAATTGGTGATTCTAGTGTTTGATCAATGCTAGGATTCTACTTAAATGTGTAAGTGTGGTGCTTAGAAAGCTAGGTAGTATTGATCACCTCGTAATCCACGGTTTCTAGAGGTAGGCGGTAGGTGGTGACAGCCCTATCTAGACATTGTACTCCTCCATGTTAGGTTACGACGTATGTCTAAGATGGAGTGGCCTTGTGTATGCCGGGCATGAATCCGTACACGAAGTGTTGAATACATTAAACTGTGACTAGTATAACCATGCTTATAATTATTTGACTAAGTAACTATATAGGTAGACTAACATTAGAGATACAGCTTTGCTTGCCTTACTAAAACTCTCTAGTGACTTAGGACTTTATTTATCTTTAGGAATGATTGCTCTGTGTGTCACACTACCCCTATCCATTATTATATACTTAGCCCTGTATGAGTTCTGACTATTCATACCAATCTTTATGACTATGTAACTATCAACAATCATATATTTATGCTATAGCCTTCCTATGGTCGAACTATAAATGACAAGCTATTGGAGCAATCTAATAGTGAAATGCTACAACGGTATATTCGTGCACTTGCGGATCTTACTATATTGACACTTAAGTGCATCTTTATAATTATGTCTGGTGCGACGTTAAGAAGTGCCAAAAGCATTTCTAGCGTCGTTGCCGGGGATGATTATATCGATATAACTTAGTAAACATTAGCAAGTGTCTACACCCACCACCGACGGCAATGTCGCGAAGATGATAACAATGAAGATGATGTCTAAGAGCATCCCTAGGCGGTCGGTCAGCAGCACCCGACGTCTTCCGACCAACCTTCAAGCCAGTCAGAGCAGCCAAGCCGATCGACCAAGACCGCTGAGGTGTTAGCGAAGTCTTCTTCCAAGAGGAAGTCGTCTCATTCCGCAATTAGTTCATCGAAGAAGAAAGTCTACTGAATCAAAATTAAGCAAGCATCCAGATAAGTTTCTTCGCATCATCATACCTTTGTTGGTTTGATCCAGAGCATATTATCAACTCTGAATGTTGTATGTAGTTTTTGGTCGTATCTACGCACCCACTTATATACCGCAAGAGGACAGTGTACAGTTGTAGCTCTTTTTCCCTCAGAGTATTCCAAGGTTATCGAATCCACAGGGAACAAGCGGAACTAATACTATTAAAAGGTTACTAACAAATTGCAATGGGTTGGTTGGTGTGAATGATGACAGTGAGAAAGTGGAAGGTGAATGTTATTGAAGAGTTAACAGGATGATGAAGGATTCTCTCCTTAGGATTGGTTCACTAGCATGCAACCTTATTCTTATCAACTCAAGTGATGACTCTAATATTCTACAAGACATGGCGGTTTCGTTCACCCCGGTTGTCAGTACAGAGGCTATTAGCTCCCCACTGGTTTCTTGTACTATGCAATAGGCAAAAGTGTATTGGCCGATACACTAATGAAAAGGATAGATAGATGTGCAATAAAGTTCATCACATAGATTTAATTCATCGAGAGAGTATCAACAAGCATGAGAGTTACATGACCAGATCCCCGCACCAGAGAAGAGAATATGAGACTACTCACTCATCTGATGTGAACAAGGGTTCCCGATCTTCCGAAAGGTTCTTGGTAAGTTGATTTCGTCGGAGGTGACACACAAATCGATCCGGCTTCAGAACAACACATTCTAAACCCCGCAATCACAGCACGACGTCTCCTCTGGTTATCAACCGTCCAAAGACGATTGACCTTGCCGAGAAGGCTAATCTCTGCCTGCGAATCAAGAACACAAGCAAGAACAACGAAGAATGCAACACAATTGCAGATGTATGACTCTCATACCACTTGATGTGAACAAGGGTTCCCGATCTTCCGAAAGGTTCTTGGTAAGTTGATTTGGTCGGAGGCGACACACAAATCGATCCGGCTTCAGAACAGCATGTTCTAAATCAGCTTGTACAATTTCAGCAGGGGTCATTGGTAACAAAGTAATTTTAGTTCCTTTATGCATAAAAGTGTACTTATTACTTTTACCATGGTGTACAGCATTATTATCAAATTCCCAAGGTCTACCTAATAAAAGTGAACAAGCTTGCATGGGTACAACATCACAATCAACATCATAATCAAGGATGTCCTGAATTTCTTTTCTCAAACCAGAATAAAAGCAGCAAATCTGATCATCTACTTTTTCAACTACAGCACAACAAATCAAACCCTTCTGAAGCTCACTAAAATACTCCTGAACAGTTTTATCTCCTTGATCTAAACGCTGCAGTTTATTATGAATTTCTCTATAAAAAGGAGGAACAAAACAATCACGCATTTCTACCCTAAGTTCTTCCCAAGTAGTAGGCAAATCAGTTTCAGCAGCTAGACCACTCCACCAAACAATAGCAAAGTCCTTAAACTCACTAGTGGCTTGTCTAACTCTATGTTGTTCAGGAACAAGGTGGGCATTAAATTTTTGTTCTATCATCATTTCCCAATTAAGGTAAGCATCACCATCGTATTGACCCAAAAACGAAGGAATTGAAAACTTAATTTTAGCATACGGGTCATTTGGAGCATGGTTACCTTGTGTGCGACGGTTGTGGTTGTGGAAACCACCCATACCTTGAGGGTTACATTGCAAACGATGTCGTAACCTTGCCGTCCTTGTAGATGACCTATCAACGGTGCCATCAGCCTTATACACCGTTGCTTCATCATGATCGTCTTCAACGTCGTTGTTGGTGTTGGTGTTGGTGTTGGTGTTGTTGTTGATATTGGTGTTGATGGTCTTATGAGCGGTCTCCAATTTGACAACCTGATCGGTTAACTTAGAGAATCTCTTATCCAACCGCTCAATGCTTTCTCTCAGGTGAAGCTTGGTGTCGGTGTCGGTGACGGCCCTGGTGATCGTCTCTGCCAAATCACTCTGAACCGCCTGCAAAGCCTTTTGTAGCTGACTTTGGCTCACGCACTCATCAAATTTTGAGGGTGAGCACCCTCTTCATCGCTTGCTGACATCAGAAACACCAAAATAGGAAACAAAAAGTGAAGGTTATCCCTACAAAACTACTAAGCCGGGGTGCCTCTCAACACAGCAGAAGGAAGCTTCTTGTAAAGCTCTTACAAAGTTTTGAAAACAACCAAGCGAAGGATCCCAGGGAGGTGTGTTCCACGATTGCAAGGGTTACAAAATAACCTATGTGCTGTCGAGAAGAAGTATGTAGAGCTAGGAAGGCCAAATATATATATGTGAGTGGCACACAAATCAAAAACAGATAGTAATGCTGAATAAGTGTCCAAGTAACCTGTCCCTAGTTGCTGGTCTAACTATGTCCTAGAACAGTAGTGATAGCAAAGAAAAAATACGGAGACCAAGGCACACAGTCGATAACAGGGGGCTAAGTGTAAAACAGCCAAACTCAGAAATTCCAGGGGGCTAGATGGAGCACTAGTAGGAATCCCATATTTCTTTTATTTTATTTTATTTTTTGATATTTTTTCCCAACTCACTAGCAACGGGGAGAACCACAAAAAATTTCAGCTCAAACAGAGCTAGGACGTGGCCTACAGAAAATCTTGAAATTTCAGAAAACATTAGGTTTCAACTTGAATGAATTTTTTCTTTATCTTTCCTATTTTTTTGAATTTTTTGACGAGGGCACACAGGGCATATCCCAGTGTGGGTCATCTCAACTTTTTGTCAAGAATCTCCTGTAAAAATTTCAGCCAAAACGGACAACCGAGCGAAAAGTTATGGCTGTTTTACCGAAGGGGTGTCAGGATCGGTTATGAAGAAACCCGGGGTTTGAGTGAAACCCGAGTCGGGCTTGGGGTCGGGTAGGGATTTTTTTGACGAGGTGGATGCAGTAGAAAGTAGAATTTATGAAAATTGGTCCGAGGTGTTGAGGGTGGGTTTAGGGTGGGATTAGGGTGGGCGTGTTGATCAATCAACCCTAGTAGACAAAGCCGACAAAACCGAGGTGGTGGAAGGGATGGCGGCTAGGGTTGCAAGGAAAACACTACTGACAACAAAAACACAAACTAAACCAGCGACTAAACAAGAACTAGGGCACAAACTCAATACTACGAACTCTGAAATTGAAATATGCAAAGGCTAAACACGTGGTTATGGACGGGGGAATTTTTTTTTGGCTTTTCTGTGGACGATAGGAAGAACACGAAAACAAAACTAAAGGATAGTGCGATCCTGATGGTGCACCTGAAGCTCTGATACCACTTGATGTGAACAAGGGTTCCCGATCTTTCGAAAAGTTCTTGCTAAGTTGATTTGGTTGGAGGCGACACACAAATCGATCTGGCTTCAGAACAGCATGTTCTAAACCCCGGAATCGTAGCACGACGTCTCCTCTGGTTATCAACTGTCCAAAGACGATTGACCTCGCCGAGAAGGCTAATCCCTTCCTACGAATCAAGAACACAAGCAAGAACAACGAAGAATGCAACACAATTGTAGATGTATGATTAAACTCTCGAAGTTGGGGTCTCACAAACCGATGAACGGCAACACTATTTATGAACAGAATTGATCTAAACAAAACCCGAACCCTAATGGTGCAGAAGCAGCTGTATATAAAGACCCTAGGATCATTCAAGACCCTTTTGGACGCGCCCCTAATTGGACTCAACTAGATACAAAGCCCAAAGGCCAAAAATAGGCGATGCAGCACCGACACAGATTCTGGACTCTCTCTTGTTTCGACGATTCCCGATGACTCTAGACGAATTTTGACATGAGGCTGGCGGCATTGGAAAGGTATTCTCCTTATCTTTCCACGCATATGTAGAACATCCAAATCCGAGTCTGTATGCGTCCTGGGCGACTGTTTTAGTACAGACTGGTCCTGGGCCCCAAAACAGACTCGAAGTCGGTTTTGATTGGGCCTCCACTTTGGCTTCCAAGCCCTTGCTGGTCCTCCATGTTCCCAACTCCTTCTCTTATCATCTCCTGGTCCTGTCCATGGTTTCTAATCATAAAATAATCATTAGGTAACAAACCATTCTCAAAAGTAACATATAGCGAAGAACATAGGAACGAGCTCACCTCTAAATTTAGTCGTCGTGCACGAGCTCTAGTCATTGGACCTTGCAAGTCCAGAATTGAAGGAGTGTTGTGTGTATCTACAGGAGTCATCCTCATCATCCTTCCGCTAGACATAGCAGAGGGGTGAGAAATAGCGCTGGAACGCGCACGAGCCGATCTGAGCGATCAGTGGATCTCGTCTGTGTTGACGAACCTCCGCCGCCAATATCCTGGAACCCTAGTTTTAATAACTGGTTCTCGTGATTGCCAACTCCCCCCTTCTCTCTTGGCTCTTGATAATTATCTTTCTTTTATACTCGACGAGATTAGGTCAACTTCCACCGACTCTGACTCATACTGGGCTGGGCCTTCGTCTTTCCTGGACCGGATCATGTTTTAGTCAACTTTTCCTCCTATGCTGATCGGCGCATGGGTCCCGCTGATCGGCACGGCTCCATATCTGGCCCATCTTCGTTACTCTTCAGCTCTTTATCCATAATTGTCCTGTTTTACACCTGTTTCCTATGATTACATCCAAAATAGAACAACTACAAATATATGCAAATATGGGGTTAATTGTTAGTCCAACCACCAAATTAAGACGCAAAACATCCCTTTTTGGTAGATAAAATGGGCATCTAGAACCACCAACAGTTCTCCCACACTCAAATCATTGCTAGTCCTTGAGCAATACAAAATCAAATATGTAATAAGAATTTTCACACCATCTCTCATGCAGTCAATCTCAATCATCATTTTTACTAATTATCCCACCACAAAGATTTTCTCTCATCTCCTTTTAACCAATCGGCATATCTTACTTGAGCTTAATCAAATTACCACAAAACCTTTTCAAAAACAATTTTATTTCTCCTCAATTCATCTTTTAGCATCAAACATCAAGCATTTGGTCTTCTCTAGGTCTCTCAAGTGTATTTCCTTCCCTCTCCTATCTAATCAAGGATTGTATATGGATCTTGGAGGGCTATATAACTAAATTAAACCTTAAGATAAACCATGTCAACAATGTGCTCAATCATGCCTATTAAGAAAGGATTTTCTTGGAAAAGAACTTTTAATGGAGAAGAGGAATGTAGAAGATCTAAAAGAAAATTCAATGAGAACAATTGGCAAAGAATGAGGAATAATCAGAAATCTGCCTTCTTTGATGACCTTACTGCTTCTGAGGGAATATATATTTTTTTCTCTTTACCCTTTTTTTTGTATAATAACCTCTTTTTTTCTCTTTTTGCAACAGCGACGATCGTCGCAAGCGTCGCGCCGATCGACGCGACCTATATTTTTTTCTTTTTTCTTTTCTTCTTTTCTTTCTCTTTTCTTTCACCTCTTTTTTTTATATTCCCTGATATGATCAGCAATTTCTGTCTTGTATCAGCAGCGAAAACTTTCTGAATTCCCTTTTATTGAGAATATAGGTTGTATCAAGGATGAGGGAAAACAAAGATGTATGGTTTTCATGATAGCAAGGAATTTAATTGGATAAGAATGGCTAGAAATACAACGATAAGCAAAATACATCATCCTTTCCTATCTTGGTCGAAATCATGAGCAAAAAGATGACAAGGTTACTTACAATCCACTTAGTTCAAATGTGTAGCTTGCTCTCATTCACTCGGCTATGTAGGCATATTTAGACCTTGCTTTTGCCTTAGCTTATGATGAGTCAAAAGAAATTTTCACAAATATAAAGCTCAAAAGTTATGTGGTAACCAACAAATTCAAGTAATCAACCAATCGATCATCAGAAAGACAAGATAAATAGCATGGGGCACTTTCAACTTGACAATCGACACTAACTTCATTAAAGACAATGCAAGAATTCAAACTACATAAAAGACCTAGAAGCAACTCTCAACATGACTCGTGACTCTCTTAAGCACACACACAAACTTAAATAAACACTCATAAAAAACACTTAAAAACTGAGAAACTAGACTCAAAAACATTAAAAAAAAACTAAGAAACTGGACTCAAAAACACTTAAAAACTATGACTAATGGCAAAGCCCTTCCCCCACACTCAAAATTTGCAATGTCCTCATTGCAAGAGAAGAAACTCAACACACTAATCATGTAGACCACGATATTCCTTATGAGAAAAGTGTAGTCCGCTTCGTTCATCTCGATTGTACCCTGGATTCTACGGTCCACATCTCTTTGATTCCTGTAAGCACAAAAGAAACACTTGCAACCCTCAATACAACTATTCCTATTAATCTTATTTTCTTGAAAACTTTCCCAATCGGTAAGAACCTTGGGAAAGGATTCATCCCTTCTACCTTGAAGATCCGTCTCCGCATCCTGCTGGTACATAGCTTCTTCGACTTCCTCTCGCAGCTTGAGTTCATACTTGGCGGCAGTGTCATGTTCACCATAAAGTCGGCACCTATGAATTGTGAGGGCGCTCTTTTCATCTAGCTCTTCCTTCTCTTGCTCAGTCAATGATCTTTCGAAAGATAGGAAATCCTCATACGACAAGGGCTTAGCAAGATCAAGAAGACTTTCCATGGTATACCTTTGAGAAACTACTTCACTTTGAATAGGTGCTACAGATTTTCCTTTGCGCACCAATACTCTTTTCACCATCTGCCGAAGTTTATTGTCCATCTTCACCTTGTCGGCGTTCCACGCGTCAGCTTCACTTTTCTTCATGAATTTCTTCTGTAGATCTGACCAGACGAGAGGATCATCTCATGTTGGTGTCAACACTTCGTCGACTTCTTCCCAGGGCCAATTTGCAGAGGTGTGAGGAAATCCGTCGCCGAGCCGATTGGCTCCAGAGTCACGCCGATCGGCGCCGCCTTGGTTTCTGCCTGATGCTCCGCCTTCCATCGCTTCTGCTCTTAGGGTTTGTTCTGGTGACGATGTAATACGAGTTGATCCGTGGATTTGCTGTCACCTCATATTTATATCTCTTGATTTCCAATTGGACTAGGAACTCTTTCTCTTATCCGTTGAATTTAATGAGTCTTAAAAAGGCAAGGTCCAAAACCGACTCAAAACAAAAAGAACTCCACCGCGCCAATCGGTGCAGGGCTGCGCCGATCGACGCAAGCGTCGCGCCGATCAGCGCGGTACACTAAATTGCCGAAAAAGAAAAACTATGGAAATTAAAATACATACAAGCTTTTGTTTTACGTCGTTAAGCTCGACCACACGGGGTACTAAGTAGTGAAATACAGATCAAAAGATTTTAATTCAAATGTGTCGGGTTCGAGGTATACCTTTAGACGTTGTCTGTTCACCGTATACTTGTTTCTCTTGCCATCCATTATGATTACCACTCCCGAAGGTAACACCGTATTCACAAGATAAGGTCCCTCCCATTTGCTTCACAGTTTGCCTTTATCAAATAATCTAAATCGCGAATTAAATAGGAGCACCCGGTCTCCTTCCTTAAACTCCTTCTTCAAAAGCTTCTTATCGTACCACTTCTTTGTTTTCTCTTTGTATATAGCTGCAATCTCAAATGCACGCAATCTCATCTCTTCCAATTCACTTATTTGTATCTTCCTTTTGATGCCGGCGGCATCAAGATCCAAATTCATTTCCTTTATAGGCTAATAAGCCTTATGTTCCAATTCCACCGGTAGGTGACACGATTTCCCATAGACGAATTGATACGATGTCATACCGATTGGTGTCTTGAATGCCGTCCTATATGCCCATAATGCTCCATTAAGCTTCGTGGCCCAATCTTTTCCTTCTTCGTAATAATCTTCTGCAGATTTCCCTTTAATTGCTTATTTGAAGTTTCTGCTTGTCCATTTGTCTGGGGATGGTAGGCTGTTCCAATTCTACGTTCAACTCCAGATTTGGTTAAAAACCTAGCATATTCTCCTCCTGTAAAATGGGATCCTCCATCCGTAATTATTATCCTCGGTACTCCGTACCTAGGAAATATCTGCTCCTAAAGTATACTCCTTGATTCTCTTGTAGTGTTAGCCTTGCATGCCATTGCTTCGACCCACTTGGAGACATAATCAATGGCGACCAATATATACTCGAAACCATGAGAATTCACAAAGGGTCCCATGAAATCCATACCCGAAACGTCAAAGATATTGACTTGAAGATTGTACTTAAGAGGTATTGCATTCCTACTATTAACATTCCCTATTCATTGGCATTGAGCACATGTTGCAACATACCTTTCTGCATCTTCATGCATAGTAGGCCAATAGAATCCACTTGCCCATACCTTTGCCTGTGTTCTGAAGTAGCCATAATGTCCCCCATAATCCGAAGAATGACATTTTGCTAAAATGCTTGCACTTTCTTCTCTGGGTGCACATCTCCGTACTGCTCCATCCTCAGAATACATATACAAGTATGGGTCGGCCCATATAAATTTTCTCACTTCACTCTTAACTCTTTTCCTTGTGTTCTTGTTCATCAGATCATTTTGTCCCTTGAAACCTTTGATAATATCCATCATCCAGTTCTCTCTACGATCAAATGCAGCAAACAACTGCTCTTGTCGCATTTCATCTCTTATTGGCTTAGTTGATGGTGATTCAAGACGAGATAAATGATCTGCTACAGAATTTTCTACTCCTTTCTTATCTCTTATCTCCAAATCAAATTCTTGCAGCATCAATACCCATCATATTAACCAAGGTTTAGACTCCTTTTTTGAAACCAAGTATCTTATAACAGCATGATCAGTATATACGATCACCTTAGAATTTAGAATGTAGGATCTAAACTTCTCAAAAGCAAATATAACAGCTAACATCTCTTTCTTAGTTGTTGTATAATTGATCTGTGCCTCATTCAAAGTTTTGCTAGCATAATAAATAGCATGCACTTTACCTTCCTTCCGTTGTCCAAGAACAGCTCCAAGTGCATAGTCACTGGCATCACACATAATTTCAAAAGGCAAACTCCAATCAGGTGGTTGCATAACGGGTGCAGAGCATAGAGCTTCCTTTAATCTTCTGAAGGCCAAGAGTCTTTCCTCGTCCATAACAAATTATGTATCTTGCTTTAACGATTCTGTCAGGGGTTTAGCAATCTTCGAATAATCCTTAACAAATCTGCGATAGAAGTTGGCATGTCCAAGAAAACTCCTCAAAGTTGTAAGATCAGTAGGGGGAGGTAATTTCTCAACTGTAGATACCTTTGCCTTATCAACCTCTATCCCTCTCTTAGATATGACATGACCAAGTACTATCCCTTCTATTACCATGAAGTGACACTTCTCCCAATTAAGAACTAAGTCGCATTCAACACACCTTTTCAAAACCTTCTCCAAATTCTCCAAACAGCTATCAAAATCAGCACCATGCACGGAGAAGTCATCCATAAATACCTCCATAATATCTTCTATGAATTCAATGAATATTGCATTCATGCATCTTTGAAATGTTGCAGGCGCGTTGCAAAGACCAAATGGCATCCTTCTATATGCATATGTCCCAAAAGGGTATGTAAAAGTAGTTTTCTGCTGATCTTCTGGTCTTATCGGTATTTAAAGGAAACCACTATATCCATCCAAATAACAAAAGTATGAATTCCTTGCAAATCTTTCAAGCATCTCATCAATGAACGGAAGATGATAGTGATTTTCTTCGTCACTTTGTTCAAACTTCTATAATCTATGCATATTCTCCATCCAGTTACAGTCCTTTGAGGGATCAATTCATTGTTCTCGTTAGGCACTACTATCAACCCTCCTTTCTTGGGTACACAATGCACTAGATTAACCCATTCACTATCAGCAACAGGGTAGATCATACCTGCATTAAGCAGCTTCAAAATCTCCTTTTTAACCACTGGCTTCATTGATTCCTTCAACCTTCGTATCCCTTCAACCATTGGTTTAGTATTCTCCTCCAAGTTAATCTGGTGGGTGCAAAATGCGGGGCTGATTCCCTTGATGTCATCCAATGTGTAACCAATGGCTTCCTTATACCTTTTGAGCAGAACAAGAAGCCTCTCTATTTCTTCTTTTGTTAGGGCATTGTTCACAATAACTGGATATGTTCTATTCTTTCCAAGGTATTCATAGCGTAGCACCTTCAGAAGTTCCTTTTGTTCCACTTCTGGTGCTTCGTCTGGATCTAGCTACCCGAGCGGTTGAAAATCAGGATTTTCTTGGTTGAGCCGATCGGTGCAAGGTTCACGCTGATCGGCTCTTGCAGTATGATTGAGCCGATCAGCGCAAGGGTCGCGCCGATCGGCGCTGGCAGTATGATTGAGCCGATCGGGATTGGCAGTATACTTGTTAGTTCCACGCATGATGTGGTCTAGTGGGTCTCCCATATCCATCCCTATCCTCTCGTCTTCCTCTGGGCAGAATTCCTGATAGCAAGAAGAGTCTTGATGAGACGGATCATTAAATTGAAATTGCACTTCTTCCTCTCCTAGGTGTAGCGTGTTTTGACCTTTCCGAGAACAGCTTGTACTAATCTTAAGAATGGCCTTCCCAGCATGATATCTTCAACCCCAGTTTCTTTATTGTCTAGAACGAAGAAATCTACCGGCATTGTTATCAAGCTGATCTCAATTTTGACATCCTTGATCACTCCCAGTGGCTTGGTTTTCCTACCATCCGCCATGATCAGCTCAAGTTCAGTCCCCATCAGCCGCTGCTGAGTTCCATAAGGCATGCTCATGAATGCATCATAAGTCATCAAGCTGACACAGGAGCCAAAGTCACACAAGGCTTTCGAAAATTTCTTCCTTGATATCTCACAAGGTATGTACGGTTCTTCTTTTTCCTCATCAGTGACACCTACAGCATACACACCACATAATCCTTCGTAGGGGGATGGCTCAAAGCAACTGTCTAGCAATCTCTTCGCTTGTTTCACATCTGTTCCATCAAGCTCTATATCATCCTTGTAAAGCTTCCCTAAAACTCTCCCAATAATCTCTTGATCGAAGACTTCTGACTTAAGGCGATTACTTGGAAATTATACTCAATTCCGGCTTCGGAGGCATCTTGCGGACTGAAGGATCTTCTCATATTAAGCAATTCTCGTGAAAAATCAATGGGAATCCAGTCCATTGGCTCAAATTCGTCAAGTGGTTTAGCATTCGCCAATGTTCTATCCCCCTTCGGTTTAGCAAAATTCCCTTCAAATTCCATCAGTTGGTTGTCCAAAATCGCAGCTTCTATCTTGGTATATTCCTTGCTACTCGACGGAGTCGTCAGGGTGATCGGTTCTCCTGTTGTCGCGGCTGCGCCGATCGGCTCAGAAACTGTGTCGATCGGTGCACACGTCAGACCCACAGAGGTGAGTCCGACGGGCTCTATTTCTTCGAATTGCCCCGAAGTAACCATTGATCTGCTCTCGGACATCAAGATCTGTTCAGCTGGCGACTCTTCCTTCTTCATAACTTCTGGGCATTGCCGATTTGGTTCTAAATATTCTTCTAAATTTTGCCTAACAATTCGATCCCTACCTTGGCTGTCAATCTCAGAAAACTTCCTCCGGCCGATCCGTCCAAATCCATCCTCGATTCCTTGTTTATAGCCATGTAGAAGGTCTAGGCGCACATATTCTCATCAATGCCAAGATCAGGTCCTTGTTTCAACAACGTTTGAAAACGCGTCCAGGCTTCCGCGAGAGATTCTTCATCTTCTGGTAACAAGTTCACCACTTCCCTTCTCAACTTCTGCACCTTTGGCAAAGGAAAATAGTGGAGACAAAAATTTCTAACTAACTCACTCCACTTACCTTTTGCTTCTCGAGATGCTGCCTTGTGCCACTCTTTGGCTTTTCCTCCCAAAGAGAATGGAAAAAGCAGCCACCTATAAAGATCCCGAGGCACTCCTTCATGATGGAATGTTTGGCAAAGTGTCTCCAAATCTTGTAAGTGAGTATACAGGTTCTCCTCTTTCGCTCCAAAGAACTTGTTTGCTTCAGCCATGCTAATGATAATGGGGTTCAACACATACGAGGAGGCCGTGGCCTTCTCATCTGAGGGTTGAGGCACCAGCACGTCTGGAGATGGTAGAGAAAGTTCCCTGAGCGTCCGAGAAGGTCCTGTCGTACTCATCCTTAAAATTGAGACAAAATACAAAAACGAAAACAACTAGAAAAGAGAGGATTAGACGTTAGTAAAATATTAATAGTAAAAGAACTGGCTTGCTCCCCGGCAACGGCACCAGAAAAAGGGCTTGTTGGTCGTATCTACGCACCCACTTATATACCGCAAGAGGACGGTGTACAGTTGTAGCTCTTTTTCCCTCAGAGTATTCCAAGGTTATCGAATCCACAGGGAACGAGCGGAACTAATACTATTAAAAGGTTACTAACAAATTGCAATGGGTTGGTTGGTGTGAATGATGACAGTGAGAAAGTGGAAGGTGAATGTTATTGAAGAGTTAACAGGATGATGAAGGATTCTCTCCTTAGGATTGGTTCACTAGCTTGCAACCTTATTCTTATCAACTCAAGTGATGACTCTAATATTCTACAAGACATGGTGGTTTCGTTCACCCCGGCTGTCGCTACAGAGGCTATTAGCTCCCCACTGGTTTCTTGCACTATGCGATGGGCAAAAGTGTATTGGCCGATACACTAATAAAAAGGATAGATAGATGTGCAATAAAGTTCATCACATAGATTTAATTCATCGAGAGAGTATCAACAAGCATGAGAGGTACATGACCAGATCCCCACACCAGAGAAGACAATATGAGACTACTCACTCATCCTTCCGCTAGACATAGCAGAGAGGTGAGAAATAGCGCTGGAAAACGCACGAGCCGATCGGCGCGAGCGTTGCGCCGATCGGCGCGACATCCCTTCTAGTGGATCTCGTCGGTCTTGACGAACCTCCGTCGCCAATATCCTGCAACCCTAGTTTTAATAACTGGTTCTCATGATTGCCGTCTCCCCCATGCTCTCTTGGCTCTTGATAATTATCTTTCTTTTATACTCGACGAGATTAGGTCAACTTCCACCGACTCTAACTCATACTGGGCTGGGCCTTCATCTTTCCTGGACCGGATCATGTTTTATCCAACTTTTCCTCCTGCGCCGATCGGTGCATGGGTCGCGCCGATCGGCACGGCTCCGTATCTGGCCCATCTTCGTTATTCTTCAGCTCTTTATCCATAATTGCCCTGTTTTACACCTGTTTCCTGCGATTACATCCAAAACAGAACAACTTCAAATATATGCAAATATGGGGTTAATTGTTAGTCCAACCACCAAATTAAGACACAAAACATCCCTTTTTGGTAGATAAAATGGGCATCTAGAAACCACCAACAGCAGTGAACACACTACCCAGTCGGCCGAGATGCCTAATGTCTTTATGTCCAAGGACCGGATCCCGACTCTAGCGCCACGCCGAACCGATCCACCTCAGTCTATGAGCACACCATCAAGTGAGCACACCATCAAGTGTGCAGACTAGGGTGATAAAACCTTCAAGTACTCCTGCTGCGCCCAAGGACAACTCTCCAACGCCAACCGCCAAAACGCCAACCCCGAACAAGGGGAAGGCCGCGTTGGTCGATATACCGACCGGACGGCCTGAAGCCAGCGACCTCGAGCTTTTACAACAGCATGAAGAGATATCCAAGGTACATCAATACCCAGACCGTACTTTCCCTTAAGCTTATTTAAAGTGTTTTATACACTCTACTCCTTTTTTTTGAAAGTTTACTCTCTGATTGAGGATAAGCAATCAAGAATTGACGCTCTTAAGGCTAAAAATATCGGTAAGTAATTCCTTGAAGTCTTCTTAACTTGTCTTGGTATCCGACAAATCTTCTAATCCAAGATGTCGTTCTGATTTCTCCAGTCAGAGCTCAAACATCCTAATGTATCCAAAAGGAGCTGGAGAAGGCTTCTACTCTGTAAAACAGAGCCAACTGAATGATGAAGCTAGAAACTTTTAAGCCTTTTTCCTTCTATTGATTCCTTTACTAACAATTTGGTATCTGTTCTCAGCCCATTAGAATAAAATAGCGGAACTAGAAAAGCTCACTACAAATTAGCAGAGGTTTTTGGACGCTCTGACGATTGAGAAGACTAGGTTAACCAAGACGCTATCTGACCGAGAAGCCAAAAACGGCCTTTTGAAGAAGGACTTGAAGGAGACCAAAGAAAAATTGAAGAATGCAAAGGCATTGCTACAACTTTCAAAAGTAATCTTGCCAGTAAGCTCTCCATTATTTTTTCGCCATCACCTCTCTTATAGATTTTTTCCTAATCCTCCTTGTGGATATTGCAGCCCTGTCTTATAGTGCTCGAAAAGCCTAGATTATATCCATGCCAACCAAGTCGAGCAAACTGGGCATTCGGTGGAGTATCTTCTGAAGCATGCATCTAAAACCATGGAGAAACACACCAAGAACGCAGCCGTTGAAGCCGGGAGCCAAGTGTTGGCGATCTCCAAGTCTTGGAATCCTGAGCTTCCCTTAGATAAAATCAAGGAAGGCTTCAACCCCAAACATACAGTAGATCAATGCCAGCTACTGCTCGACTCCATGGTAGAAGCTTCTCGTGTCTTGGTGGACAACATCGACATTGCTCCGGCCATTCCATCTCCTCCAACCACTCCAGAAGTAGAACTAGAGGATGATGTTTCTTCTCCTTCGCAGGAGATGTAATTAAACATGTAATAGAAATACTTTAGTAGTATCTTATTTGTATAAATAACTTGTTCCTTATTATGAATATTTTATCTTGCTTAGTTAATTGAATAATCACCAAACAAGTAAAAGTCGACTAAAAAGTCAAAAGAGCAATCTCCTGTAACTCATTAGTAGACCGGTTAGTACTTAGCTGCATATATGCGCATTTGTACTTATGCCTTCCTACCATAAGACAGAAGATGCATCGGTCTGCCTTAACATCTGTTGTGCAGATTCGGTAATTCATAACTATGTAACAATTAGAGTTGACCAGTCAACACGTGACCTCTCACAATTCGGCTCTGGGTTTAGTGTAGTGGTAGTCTGTTGTGCAGATAAAATTGTATGACCTTGTTGTTTCAGCGTTAGACCAAGATAAGACCGTGTCAAAATATGAGAAATCGGTCAGAAAAGCCCAAAACCAGAATTTGTCAAGGTTAAGGTGCACTTAGGACATTATTACTAGCCCCCTGGCTCGATTGTTTAATGTATAATTAAGAAATCAAGACAAATAAGAATAAAATCAACCTAAAACGTCTTTCATCAAAAAGATAGAAGTGTCATTCAATGATAATATATGTGAATACATAAAAAGACTAAATATAAAAGTGATGTAGCTAGTTAATGTTCCAGGAGTTCGGTACATCATCGACATCTTCATACATCAGTCGATAAGCCCCCGGCCAAGTCACTTCCTTGATCACATAGGGCCCTTCCCATTTAGGGGATAGCTTGTGCTGATTCTTCATTGATTGCACTCGACGCAGCGCTAGTTGTCCAACATGGAACTGACGACTCCGGACATTCTTGTCATAATAACGTCGTAGGCCTTGTTGGTATACTACCAACCAAAACAGAGCACGATCACCCAACTCCTCTATCGCAATTAACTCAATCTCCCGGTTGTCTTCAAAAAGCTTCTCGTCATATCCTTTAATTCATGCTGATACGAGGCTTACCTCGGTCGATAGCATGGCTTCAGAGCCGTATACCAGCAAAAAAAGGTGACTGGCCAGTAGCCCGACTAACATTGGTGCGTAGCCCCAGAGGACCGAAGGTAGCTCTCGAACCCACCGACCGACATAGGGCTTGAGTCTATAAAAAATTTGGGGCTTCAACCCATGAAGAATCATACCGTTGGCCCATTCAACCTGCCCGTTCCTTTGAGGATGAGCCACCAATGCAAAGTGGAATTTATTCTCATCTCATCGGCAAAGTCATGGAACTCCTCAGATATGAACTGAGTAAAATTGTCGGTGACGATATCATGAGGAACTCCAAATCGAGTGAAGACCTCTCTGACAAACTCGACTGCCTTCTTGAAAGTAATCTTGCCGACCGGCTTAGCTATAATCCATTTGGTGAACATGTCAATGGCAACAAGCAAATGTGTAAAGCCGCCTGGCGCCTTTTTGAAGGGACCGACAATGTCAAGCCCCAAGACTGCGAAAGGCCAAGTCATAGGTATTAGCTGAAGTTGCTATGAAGGCACATGCATTTGGTGAGTGAAGAATTGACAACCTTCACATGTCCAATCGACCTGGTGTGCATCTTCGACTGCCGTGGGCCAATAGAACCCTTGCCGAAAAGCATTGTCGACCAAAGTCTTGGACACTGCGTGATTACCACATGTTCCTACATGGATTTCCACCATCAATTCCTGCCTTCGTGAATAGAGATGCACCACATCAATATAATAGATCCTCCTCCGCGATAAAGCAGATCGTCCACCATCAAATACTCTCAGCTTCGCACCTTCAGCCTCTACTGTTCATGAGGATCCGTAGGCAGTGTACCCTTAATAAAAAAAATTGAACAATTTGGTCACGCTAGTCAGTCTCCATGTTTGCATCTATTGTCGGCTTCAAGACTTCGATCGTCATCATTTCAGGCTGAGGAGTAACACTAGGTGAGAAACCTTGTGGATATGTGCCATGGTTTGCAATATGTGATGTGTAATTGATATTAGTTGAGTTCGGTGTTTGAGTTGAAATGCAGGAATTTTGGGATTGCATGATGTTGTGCATGTCATGTTTTTCACTAACCAGAGTTGGTGAAGACATTGATGAAGTTGCAGGAGATGAGAAATATGTCTGCTTGTCTCATGATGTGTAGGTCACTAGAGTCAATTTGGCGGTCAACGGCGAGAGGATCGGGCACAACTAGGACACTTGGTGTGACACTCCTAGTGTCATAAGGGTCCCTAGGATAATACTTAGTCAGCATGAGACCTAACACTAGGAACTTGAATTTAAATTTTTTCAATTCAAATAATATTCAAACCAAATTGAATGACCCTTGCACTACAAGTCCCAATTTTTCAGTACAAGTCATGACTGCAAAAATTATATGTTGATGGTCATGGTTAAGTAAAATTTTGGGAATTTTCTCAGATTTTTCTTCCATAAACAAAGGCCTCAAATAAATGCTAGAATGGTCAAAAACCAGCTCTATTCACAAAATTCCTAATCACATTTTATTGGGCACTGATGATAGTTAGTATTTTTATTAAATTCAGCACATTATGGGGAGCCTACCCTATTTTTGGCCTAATTTTACCAGCTCCAGATTAATTCTAACAAAAATAACAAATGCAGTCGGCTGTTAGGATTGGAAAAAGAAAAGAAAAAGAAAACTCCCCGCGGACCCCACCTGTCAGCGACTCAAAGGAAACACACCCGGCTGCTGCCGCTCCGCCCGACTCAGCGCGTGCCGCGTGGTCGCCGGCGCACGGCCAACGGCCGTTGCCGCGGATCAAAGGCCCCACGCGTGCGTTCGGACATCTCCTTTGTCGCCTGTCGCTCTGTCCGAACCCCTCATTCACCCCCCTCGCGCCTGTCTCTCTCTCCCGCTCGCCGCGTCTCCATTGCCGCCCGGTGCTGCTCCGCGCCACCGCCGCCTCGCCGTCGGCACCAGGTGCTCATCGACGTCCACGGCATCGCCTCGACGTCCTCAAGCTTCGCGTGAAGCCACCATCCCCCCCTCCCGCACCGAGCCGTCGTGAATCGGTCTTCCCTCCCCCGCCTCCGACCGCCGTCCCTTCGTGTCGCTCGACCTCCATGGTGAGCTCCTGGGCGATTCCTTGCACGGGCATGCGTGAATGCCCCTCCTTTTCCTTCCCGACCTCACTCGGCTTTCCCCCGTGCTGCCGCTCGTCCGGAAAATCGCCGCCGGCCGTCGGAGCTCCGCCTCGTCATCGCCAAGCTAGTTCCAGTGAGCCACCTTGTTCCCTCTCGCGCGCCGCGTGTTTACCTTTCCCCAACCATCGCTGCCGTGCCAATGCGGGTCCTACCATTTCCCCTGGCTGGCCGCCGTGCTCGCGCCACCGCCGTCGCTCACGCGCGCGTTTGGCTCGGCCGCGTTGGCCACTGGGCCGCAATGGCCTGTGGGCCTGGCCTCGCTCTCGGGCCGTGCCTAGCCCAAGAGCGCTCCCGCGCGAGCGCTCGGCCGTTGGGCCGAGCGAGTTTCAGCCCGACGGGCTGGCTGGATGCGGCCCACGTGATAAAAATGGAATTTGTCATTTAAATCTATTTCCAGAAAAGTGATAAAGTTGTAAAATGCATAGTAAAATGATTAATAGGAATTTGGAGGCAAGGAAAATTTTGTGAGCATTGTCTGGACTAGTACTAATAAGGAAAAATGCTAAATTACAGTGCATGTCAGTTTTAGTTGTAGGATTTAATTATATGATAAAAACACTCCTAAATTCATAATTAAATACAGAGAGCTCATAAAATCTTGAAATTTTGTCACCAAGTAGGGTTATCAGTTTTAGTCTCCCTGGAAAAATGTCATAGGGTAAATCTCTGTATATTAGCTGCAATTAATTTAATGCCCTTTTTTCTTATGATAATTAATTACAATTATTGGCTTGGTGTATGAAAGTGAAACTTGGCAAATAAATCACTCCTGGTATAATCTAATTATAATAAATCACCCCTGCCCATTTGAATATCAGAACCATGTCATTACCCGTTAATAAAAATGGTTCCGCTTTAAGGATGTTTCACGGCTACTTAGTACCTTGCGAGGGTTTTGCTCGACACACTAAAATACTAATTAATTAGCACCTACTAGTCATGGACATCGCTTACGTAGTTTCACCCCGGCACACACAAACCCACCGTACCTGGGTGCGACGTCGTCGTGAGTAAATACTGGAGTCCATGAAGGAAATACACGAAACGCCCTGACCCTGTGCCCCACTCAATACGTTATGTTGCTGAGTTATTCATCACACCCCGCTTACTTCCACGAATAACAGTGTACATTAACGTATTTATTGAGGAAGTGCCATGAATCTTCTCTTATAAGCAGCATCATTTGCATCAGATAGATCACGCCATGAACCACGTGGAGACGGGACCGAAGCGGGAACCCGAAGGAGCCGAAGGTGCCGTTGCTGAGCAAGAGCCGACCCAAGGCAAGCCCCGGTGCATTATCCCCTTTTAAATTTTTATTTTCCCACTAGCTAGGGGTGTAAGCTTGTCTGTGCATTAAGTGATAGGAGTTGATTGGAACCCTAGCGTGCAGTAGGTCCCTCCTTCCTGATTATTAGCCTCAGGACGGTAGTCGCTCTGCTTAAATTAGGACGGCTACTCATCGAGTGGTATGGAGACCACTCGTAGGTAGAGAATATTATCACTGGGAAATGATATCGGATGAAGGAAAGGGTGGATGTGATCACAATGAGGACCGGACAGGCAACTAGATGGAAAGGGAAGGACAGCTTGTCTTCAAGGAGGTAGCCCCGTCCGAGTCACCTAAGGCTACGCCTCGTGTCCGGCCCATGGGATCAAGTTTGAACGTACTGTTTGCATGCTGGAGATATGGGCCCAGTAAACCGACGTAGCTACGACTACCGCTTGGTCTGAAGATAGCCTCCTCCCTTCTTTGGTGGAACTGGGGCTGAGAGGAGGGAGCAATCCACCCACGGATGGCGGCACAGGGCGCATCGCGATGGGGGACCCTTCTCGGGGGAGTCTGGACCCGGAAGACCCAGCAGTACCGTGAGCGAAAGGTTGCTCCATGCGGCTTCCCAGAAGCGCGTATGGGTCCTGCAAGCAAGTTTCTCCTGCAGGATGTAAATCGATTCGAGTCGCTGCCCCTCACAGTAACGAGTACCACTTGATCGCTGCTCCGGAACAGTGCCGGAAGCCATTAAGATGATGGGCGGGTTTAATACTGTTGTTTGGAATTAGTAAGATTATATTGAAACCATGATTGTTATAGCTTTAGTGCAAACTAAATTTTATTATTCCGCACGACAACTTAACTTGATGCTAAAACTTGAAAAACAAGGATCCACTCCTAGGCTGGCTTTCTGGCAATATAAACCCTATCCCCAGCCTTTGCATGTCTAGGCGTTGGCTGTAGCTGGCCATTTTGACGGGTCAGTCTTGCTGAGTAAATTAGTTACTCAGGACGTAGCTCTATGTGGTTTTCAGATGACCAGGACGGAGACTGCCACTGCGGTGGAAGGTTCCATTGGGAGGGCCAACGCCCCGATTGCTGGAACATCGAATGGGAGCTATGCACGAATGAAGACGAGGAGTAGTTCCTTGATTGCTGGTACGGTGCTTGGGCAAAGCACCTATTATGGCCGGGATGTTCCCTGTGTGTCGCTGTGAGAGGGCGATGGTATCTTAGTTATTTCGTCGAACTGGTGAACCAGTGTTGAACAATTCGCTTCCACAAATTTACTTCTGTCAAAACTCTGGTTTGTAATATAACTTCGGATTTATGTAAAACTCTGTTTCTCACCTATGCTCTTGTTGCAAGTATATTTCTCTGTCATGTGTTGTACTATTGGGCGCCACAGTGCGTGTCGCCACCCGAGGGAGATCCTGGAACGGAGCCGTCTCCGTGGTAAGGCGGGTCCGTGACACTTGGGGCCGGACGATCGGGAGGCCAGGTGAAGTCAAGGGTGATCCATATCATACACGTGGAGAGGCAAGAAGCATGGACGATTTCGTAGTTGAGCCTCAAAACCATGGGTGGTGATCAAGATGGCGGGATTGACCAAGTCAAAGTCGATCAGGCATCGGTGCAAGTAAAGGCTTCCAATGGACCGGAGGCGGGAGAGACTTACCGACGAGGAGGATCACAGGACGAGGTGACACACATCAAGATCAAGAAGTCACGCTTTTAGAAGCGTGCAAGGTAGTTTCTCGATTTGGGCCTCAAAACTGGTGGCAGCGATTGGAGGTGCACGTGGCACCATCGCGGAGCTTGCATCAAGGCAAAGCAAAGTCATGAAGGGCTCGATGGCATTCGGGCGATGAGATGGACGGTTGTGCCCCTGGTGGTAGGTGGCAGTGTATTGTAGGTGAGTGGTAGGATGGTCTTTGGGACAACCCCTAGGCCTGTATAAGGAGAGGTAGGGCTGGTAGAAGAGGTGCCTCTATTTCCCTTAGCCTTGCCTTAGATGTTCAATTCCAAGTGCTAGGAGAGGTCTTCATGTAATAGAGGAGAGGAGAGAGTGTGTGAGAGACATCTCTTGCTCTTCCAAATAGTGGCAGGAAGAGGGTGGCTTACTAGCTTTGTATCCATGTATTTTGACTTGATGAATCAATGATATGAGATTCAAATTCGTGCTCAAGTTCTTCCTCTCTCCCTAAATCCCAAATTTCTCTTTTTCTCTATTTTCGAAGCTATTTTCATGGTGATTTTTGATCCTGTTTTTGAGTGGGTTTTCGTACAAATTTCTTGAGGGACCTTGATGCTAGGACATGCCTAAACATTCCTTAATGGATCCTTGATTGAATCCTAGGCAAGAGCATCCTCGATTTGGTGGATTTCCTCAAGAACATTCAAACCCTAGAGTTTTCGGTGGAAACTAAGATTCGTGATGAATTCTTAAGCTTTTCATGTGATTCCACTTGGAGAAGGAACGTCCTATCATAAGACATCTTCTGTCTAAATCTCGTGATTTTTTAAGTTTGTTTGATAGGGTTTTAGTATTTTTCCCTTCGAAGAACTGCTCCTGATTTGACTCTGACGGAACTTTTGTCGACGAAGGAACTTGTGTCGTGACCCCGAAGGAACTTCCGTCAATGAAGGAACTTCTATCGTGACCCTGAAGGAACTTCCGTCAACGAAGGAACTTCTGTCATGACCCTGAAGGAACTTCCGTCGACAAAGGAACTTCCATCGTGACCATGAAGGAACTTCCGTCAAGGTCCAGAATTGGAATTTCTCAGATCTCCCTTGTGCCCCTTTTTGAACCTCTTGAGCTTCCGCTTTGTGTCATATTGTTTTGAATCATTCCTAGGGTTAACACATCACAAGTTGGTGTGTGTGACTTTGGTGATTTGCTTATAGATTGGTTTGGCTTGAAATTGGGACATAGGTTAAGTTCTTGAGAAGAATTTTAATTGGCTCCCATTCACCCCCCCCCCCCTCTGGTCGCCTTCTCATTCCTTCAATTGGTATCAGAGCCGGTTTGATCACTAGTTGACCTTCACCGGCTTTGTGATCCGAAGGTGACATGGAGAACCGTGCGGTCAAGCTTTGGATGTTTGATGGGCAGGACCTTCCCTACTGTTGACGGCTGTTAAGTACCATTTTTAACCGTCAACTATACTCAAATAAAGGAGAATTTGGCATTTCATACACGCATGCTTTAGCACAATAATATAGTTCCACTTGTACTTGGAGAACTTTGTGCATGCAGGAGGAAATGTGAAGGAAACACTTCAAAAGGCAAGAAAACACACTTTCGACCAATCAGAGAGTGCCACATGGACGTCACACGGATTGAAGGGCCCATTTTCAGCACTTAACCAACGTAACTCCCTGTAATACCGCGCAAACCGACGTCAGGGCCCACAGGACAGCCACCTGGAGAAAGCACAGGCCAGGAGGGGCCACCCCCAGGTCGGCCGACCTGGTCAGGTCGGCCGACCCAGCCGGGCACCCTCTCCGCCTGGGCTTCCACGTGTTGGCTCCTCCGCGACTCCTGATGACGGTTTGAGATGCCTTCCGTGGCGGTTACGCTCCCTTGCCGACCTATTGAGGCTATAAATAGGAGGGTGTGCCTTCACACTCAACACACACCACAAGAAGCATTTCTCTCTTGCTAGTAGTAGTTCTTGGAGTTTTAGTGGAGTTAGGCTGAGTCTAGAGCTCTCTAGTCCCAAGTCTTCACTTGGAATTGGTATGGCTCTTGTATCTTTTCCCTTTTGTAAGACTTTGCTCTTATCAATATATATATCTTTGCTATATAGTTGTGCTTGGGTCATGAGTTTCTTGTTTGATTTTGTGATCCATATATGTGATAGTATAGTCTACTTGTGTGATAGTAGTTTATATTTATTATACTACTATTGTCATCCTAGTTATATACCGTCACTATAGTCTAGTTTATATGTTATAGTCTCTATGCTTAGTTTTAGCTGATAAAGTATAGCATGGGTTTGGTGATCGTATTCGTACGGTAGCTCTGCCTCGTTAATAGTAATCGCGGAGGGGCAGAGTGCTCTTTGGTCATGCAAGTATGGTACTTGGGTGACTGATTTGCATCAATTATTCGTTAGTCTACTAGTTCGTTGAGGTAGGCGGCAGGTGGTGACAGCCCTGTCCGTCCTTTGAAATCCTCCCCGCTAGGCTAGTGCGTAGGCTCTTGGCGGAAGTCGCCTGTGGATGCAGGGGTAAGTCCGTGCCTGAAGTGCTATACTATTGACTGCTGAACCTGAGTGTGGGTCTGTATGTATTCTACTTAGGCTATGCAACTGTATAGGAATGTATAGTAGGAGTAGCTTAGCCTAGTCTTTCCTCCACTAGACTTTATTTATTTAGTAGGAATCTTCTGTGTGTGTCACACTACCCAGTTATTATCATGTACCCGCCTGTCTTGGTTAGATATCCTTGCTAATTGTTAACATGATCTTATATGTTAGTAACGCTTCTTGATCATAACCTTCCTTCGGGATAAACAAATACGATACCCTGAATACTTCCGGGTGAAATGCTACAGCGGTATTCTCCGTGCGCTTGCGGATTTTACCTACTTGACTCTGGGACATATTAGTGAACCATTTCTGGCCCCGTGCCGGGAATGATTTATTAATATGGCTTAGCAAAAGTCAAGAAGCATTTCTGGCACCGTTGTCGGGGAAGGCGTATGATTCAAGAAAAATTACTAATGTATATAGTAGTGTTGCAATTATTAAGGCTATCTCCTAAGCAGGTTAACCTTGCTTTGTTTTCTGCATTTTGTATGAAAACAGGGTAGTGTATGACTGGTTTCGACTTGCCGACAAACTTCACTGAAGATCCTGAGTCACTCCTAAGAAGGACACGAGCTAGGCTCACCCCTCCTCGTAAGGAGACTCGGCCAATCGAACCTGTCATTCCCGCACCATCAAGCTCTGAGCAAATGGCCGACAAGACCGTCCGCGAGTTCTCCACTCCCTCCGCTGCCAACATCCCTATGGGACCAGCTGGCAATGTGGGAGATGCGAACTTCGAGATCAAGACCGGTCTCATCACCATGGTGCAGGCTAGCCCATTCTGTGGGAAAGCCAATGAGGACGCTAGTGCTCATCTCCAGCAATTCCTGGAGGTTTGCAACACGTTCAAAAAGAAGGACAGCCTCATCACATTCATGAAGAACTTCCTTGAGAAGGAAAAGGTTGCACAGCAACAACTGATGAAGGCAAGGGGGCAAAGGTCACACATTAAGCAACAGCCTCCGAAGTCCACAAGGCAGCACCCTCCGAGGTCTGCAAAGAAACAGGCTGTGAAGCCTGCAAAACCGCAGCCTCCGAAGCCCGAGAAGCCACCGACCGCAACAAAGACCAAGAAGGTGTGGCGAGTGAAACAAGAAGCATCATCCGTGTCTTCATCTCTGGGACCGGACAACGCTTCATCGAGCTGAACGCCGGAGAAAAGTCCCGCTCGTCGGACTTTAAAAGGTGAGTCCTCGCCGGGAGGTTAAACCGGTAGTTATCCATATTTGCTCTTTTTAATTGCATATTTGCTTTCCACCACAGTTTGATTTTTCCCGACCACTGCATTTCTGCATTTTTGAATTTTTCCAGCCACCTTGGAATTTTTCAAAACTCATTTGCATTTTTGAAAATTTAGAAAATAGGTTTTTGGGCTCTCCATTTTGAAAAGATTTTTTGTCGAGCTTTTTGAGCAAAAAGGCAGCAGGGGACAAATCCCCTAGCCGTTGGGGAACACATAGGAAAAAGGGGGCTGCCAGGAGGCCCACCTGCCAGGTCGGCCGACCTGGTGGGGTCGGCCGACCCCCTGGCCCCACCTTTTCTTGTGCTCCTTTCTCCCAACGGCTCTATGGCCGTTGCTCTGTCTCTTTCTAACGGCCATCTTGCTTCCTTGGCTATAAAAACCGCCCAGGAGGAGGAGCTTCACCATTCCAAGCTCATCTTTCACTCCCCTCCTTTGCTCACTTGTTGCTCTCCCAAAATTTCGTGTTCTTCAACTTTACTACAGCCCCAAAAACCCAAAAAAATATTTCCCCTCTGTTTTAGTGCATTTGCAAGTTGTTGTGAGAAGAAAACCAATTTCGGAGAAGCTCGGGTTTGTCGTTTTCACTAACGCTCACCCGAACACTTGTTCGATCTTGTTTTTGTTCTTGTCTTGTGTTTGTTCTTGTGTGCAGCCATGTTCAAACGAATGAAGCAAGTCGCCGGAATCAAGCGGAGAAAAAGCACTCGTGCAAGCACGAGTCAAGCATCCTCCGTCGAGCTCACACCAAGTCCGGGGCATGGTGACCCCGAAGCTGAAATTCCGGAGGAAAGGCCGGCCTTGCTCATCACCGAGGAGCATCTCGACATCAAGGACGACCGCGAGGGCCAAGCCATCGCGCTCATGAGAGAACGGCCATTCGCCCACACCCGACGCTTCGATCCGGACTTCCTCGAGAAAATAGGTATGAGAGAAGAATTTGCCTCTATTTTTCGCACTATGGGTTGGCTAAATTTCGTAGAAGTAGATGAGCCGGGTTCTCGTTTGCTTACTATGCAGTTTTTATGCACCCTTAGAAAGTATGATGAAGGCATTTCTTTTCGCTTGTTTGGGCAAGAGCGCTTGGTCACATGGGGTGATCTTCATGCTATGCTAGGTCTAAATCCTAAATGTAGGCTAGACTTAGATAAAGCGCTAAAGGGGTTCCATAAAGAAAGTTTTTGGAAAAAGATTTCCGAAAACGAGTGGGGTCCCAAGCCTAGAACAAGTGCCATCCATAATCCTACACTTAGATTTATGCATGTGTGGTTGGCTATGACCTTGTTTCCTTGAGGTGACATTAGGGTTGTCCGGCAAGATGAATTGAAAATACTTTATGCCATGGTTAAGAAAATTAGGGTGTCACCCGCGGAATGCATGATTGATCAATGGTTAGACAATATAAAGTTGACAGGACCAATTGAGTGCACCTCTTTAGTTACTCGCATTGCGCAGAAGTGTGGTCTGCTTGAGAATGTTCATGTTGAATATTTGACGGTAGATAGAGAATTTCTAGGCGAGGACTATTTTGTGCAAGGACATACTTTGAAACATGGTCCAAATAATACCTTGATCTATCACTTTCCCGGGTATACAAACGAATTCCCGTTACCTAACCCGGGTCTTCGTTTGTATCACTGTCGGGCACTAACCCTCCCACTTGAGCCAGTGGGAGAAGTTCGCAGGCATAGTGTTTCAGGGCGACCGACACGTTCCCGTAGGCATATGGAGCCTACACCGGAGTTTCACACTCCGACCGGAGATCCGGTATGGGAGCAGCCCCCGCCACAGGACGAGGCGGGTGCATCAACATGGCAGGCCGGAGCATGGGAATCTCAGTACGATTACCCCATGCAGACGTCATCAAGTTCAAGCGGACCGTCATTCTTTGCCACTCGGTCATTCTCATCCCGTGGGTTCCGTGAACTCAACTATGGGATGGCCGAGTTGACAAGGAGGGTGAACGACATTGATTTGCGCACCGAGAGCATGCAACAAACTCTCACGCAACATGTCGCCGACACCCAGCAATGGCAGAATTTCAGCGACAACCAATTCCGCCAGCTGAACGCGATGATGGCTCAGAATCAGAACAATTGGGATGCCTTCTTCCGCTCCCAAGGCTACGACCCGAACCAGCAGATATGAGCAAGAACAAGCTTGGGGGAGGACCCCCCTTCTCACGGTAACTTGTATCTTTCCCCATCCCTTTATTTCTTGCATTTGCTAAATCTAAAAATCCATAAAAATTTGCAAAACATAAAAAGAACAAAAATATTTCCCTTTTTCATGCGCGGTATGAATGTGTATAATTTTCCTATGTTGAGATGATGAATAGTTGCTCTGTCCTTTATTCCTCTCTAATGCTAGTTTACAACTTAGTACTCTCTCAAGAGTTAGGTTTGTTGGTAAATCTTGCCTTGAACTTGAATCTTGTGGGTAGCATATGCATTCTCTAGTTCTAAGTTGTTGAGAGGTATGATATGATAGAAAGGGCTGCTATGATCTTGCTCAACGTAAAGCTTGAATTCCGGAGTTTTATTTTTCAAAATGACAAATTGATAAGTTCCTCAATGATGAAATTCCCACCACAGCCATATGTAGTGTTTACATTTGAAAACCTTTACACATATGCTGCTTGTTTCACATTGAGCTTAGTCAAAATTGTTGTGACCCTAGTAGAACTCTTTTCATGCTTTCTTGATCAAGATCATATGCACACATCCACCGCCATGAGCTATCCTTCTAAATCAAGAAGATAGCATCCACCATATCCACCATATCCACCGTGAGCTATTCTTCTACACCGGAAGAAAGCCACTATCCATCCATCCATCCAAAGAAACACTCCATATATCCATTGCAAAATTCCTCTCTCAAAGTATTCATTGCAAACTAGGACTATGGCTATGCAAAAAGAAAAAGAAAAAAAAAATGCTCAAAAAAGAGAGCAAGCAAAAGATAGCCATAGCCTAGAAACTCCAAAAGAGAGAAGGAAAATTCAAAAAGGAGTTATTTCTTCCCATCCACCATTCCTCCGTTTTCCCACACACTTGCACATCTTGATCAAGATTGTTTGAATTGATGTTTTTCTTGGATCCGGTCTTTTGACATAGCAATATTATGTGAACATGAGTGCCTCATATATCCCTACCTTGAGCTCCACATAAAGCCTTATTTAGAAGTAGGTGATTATAGGCAACACTTTGCCTTGGTGAGGAATCATACACATATTGAGTGATCCGAGAGAATCATTTGAGGAACTTGGTTTTTATTTTCAAAATCTTTTGAAAACCTCCGGAATAACATAGCGGAATCTAGAGCAAGTGATTGGTGCCCTGCAATTGTTCTATCTCTCAACCGCCCAAGACAATGAGGTGTAAAAGCCCCATGGATTGAGGTAAATGGGTAAGTTATGTGCCAACATATTTAATTCTAGGAAGAGTACTTTGTTGTGCGCATAGTATTATTGAGGAGTAGGACATTGTAGCAACTCCTGATCAACAACTTAAGTTTATCTTTGCTTCGGGACGAGCAAAGGGTAAGCTTGGGGGAGTTTGTTGACGGCTGTTAAGTACCATTTTTAACCGTCAACTATACTCAAATAATGGAGAATTTGGCATTTCAAACACGCATGCTTTAGCACAATAATATAGTTCCACTTGTACTTGGAGAACTTTGTGCATGCAGGAGGAAATGTGAAGGAAACACCTCAAAAGGCAAGAAAACACACTTTCGACCAATCAGAGAGTGCCACATGGACGTCACAAGGATTGAAGGGCCCATTTTCAGCACTTAACCGACGTAACTCCCTGTAATACCGTGCAAACCGACGTCAGGGCCCACAGGACAGCCACCTGGAGAAAGCACAGGCCAGGAGGGGCCACCCCCAGGTCGGCTGACCTGGTCAGGTCGGCCGACCCAGCCGGGCGCCCTCTCCGCCTGGGCTTCCACGTGTTGGCTCCTCCGCGACTCCTGATGACGGTTTGAGATGCCTTCCGTGGCGGTTACGCTCCCTTGCCGACCTATTGAGGCTATAAATAGGAGGGTGTGCCTTCACACTCAACACACACCACAAGAAGCATTTCTCTCTTGCTAGTAGTAGTTCTTGGAGTTTTAGTGGAGTTAGGCTGAGTCTAGAGCTCTCTAGTCCCAAGTCTTCACTTGGAATTGGTATGGCTCTTGTATCTTTTCCCTTTTGTAAGACTTTGGTCTTATCAATATATATATCTTTGCTATATAGTTGTGCTTGGGTCATGAGTTTCTTGTTTGATTTTGTGATCCATATATGTGATAGTATAGTCTACTTGTGTGATAGTAGTTTATATTTATTATACTACTATTGTCATGCTAGTTATATACCGTCACTATAGTCTAGTTTATATGTTATAGTCTCTATGCTTAGTTTTAGCTGATAAAGTATAGCATGGGTTTGGTGATCGTATTCGTACGGTAGCTCTGCCTCGTTAATAGTAATCGCGGAGGGGCAGAGTGCTCTTTGGTCATGCAAGTATGGTACTTGGATGACTGATTTGCATCAATTATTCGTTAGTCTACTGGTTCGTTGAGGTAGGCGGCAGGTGGTGACAGCCCTGTCCGTCCTTTGAAATCCTCCCCGCTAGGCTAGTGCGTAGGCTCTTGGCGGAAGTCGCCTGTGGATGCAGGGGTAAGTCCGTGCCTGAAGTGCTATACTATTGACTGCTGAACCTGAGTGTGGGTCTGTATGTATTCTACTTAGGCTATGCAACTGTATAGGAATGTATAGTAGGAGTAGCTTAGCCTAGTCTTTCCTCCACTAGACTTTATTTATTTAGTAGGAATCTTCTGTGTGTGTCACACTACCCGGTTATTATCATGTACCCGCCTGTCTTGGTTAGATATCCTTGCTAATTGTTAACATGATCTTATATGTTAGTAACGCTTCTTGATCATAACCTTCCTTTGGGATAAACAAATACGATACCCTGAATACTTCCGGGTGAAATGCTACAGCGGTATTCTCCGTGCGCTTGCGGATTTTACCTACTTGACTCTGGGACATATTAGTGAACCGTTTCTGGCCCCGTGCCGGGAATGATTTATTAATATGGCTTAGCAAAAGTCAACACCTACTAGAAGTCACGAACCAAGGCTTATCTCTTAAGCCAAGGACGTGCAATTTGGAAGATCATTGGACAGGACTACTGTTGACGGTCCTTAAATGCTAAGTCCGACCATCAAATCTCTGCATAATACATATAGAATAAATAACCAACATAGTTGTAGGAGTTTATTACTAACAATTTTCATAAGTGTTGGTGAATATTTGTATACAGGTGATTTATAATCGAATTCAAGGAAATATCAGAGTTATAAGAGGGGAAATAATAAAATCCCATAAACATAAAGTGAGAAGTGGTCAAATAATATATTAGACCTTACCATGTTGAAGCTCTCGTTGAGCCGATCGAAATGCATATATAACTTGCCTAAATCGGACTTTGGATGTGAGAGTTATGAAGCACAAAAGATTAGGGAACTAATGCTGATGTCAGCATGACGTTAGCATGCGCGGGAGGGGAAGAGAATGAGTGGGAAAGCCCATTACTTAGCCCCTAAGGATGAGGAATAGTCCAAGGAATATTCTCTTATTCTTAGGAAGGCTTCTCCACTTCCCCATGTCCCCTCCCACTATAAATAGAGTCCCTCTTGCTCTCATTTTACAAACACAAGAAGAGAGTTTAGAGTTCCACTTCAAAAGGTTTTAGCACTGCCAAAGTGCTTAGAAAATAGAGAGAGAGTGAGGGAGAGTTCGGGGAAGCACCGGGCTTGTCGGTGATCTTCTCCACGCTTGTACCTCAGCGGATGATTTCCTTTTCAAGTAAGTATTTGTGCTTCCTCTTTATTATTTAAGTTTCCAATTTAAGTAAGTTCTTCCTTTATTGCTTATGGGGTCATCGCTCTAGCTAGTTAGGGTATCTTACTCTTCTATAAGCGTGGATCCGAGACTAAGATATTAATCGATAGAGTAGACGTGGTGTCTAGGCTAGAGGTTACCTTTGTTTGCCGCGTGCCCCACGGTTTGTAGAGGTAGTCGGTAGGTGATGACAGCCTTATCCGGCCTTAGTAATCCTCCATGTTCAGGTACGTCATAGAGCTGTTGGTCGGAGTCGCCTATGGATGCAAGAGTAAGCCGGTGCCCAAAGTAAGTAGTAGAGACCGAACCTATCTTATTATAGGATCCTTAACCATTAGGAATCCTCTCTACCATTTGCCTGCTATATTCTTGTTGTCCTTGGACGGATTAGTTAGAGGATAGGTACACAGACGTTCCATGTGATTCGATAACCTAGAATACTCCTAGTGAAGTGCTACATTGGTATCCGTGCACTTATGTTTTATCTGTGATCGTAAGAAATACCAACAAGCATTTCTGGTGCCGTTGCCAGGGAACGGTGGTTGTATCGTCTTCAAACCTTGTTCGTCCTTGTATATTTTTCTTTATTTTTCTTTTATTTCTTTCCTTTTTCCACCATGGAGCAAACCTCTATCCTATCTTTTTCTGCTCCAAAGGGTGAGTTCTTTGATCCACCGCCTCTGCGGATCGAATTCACACATACGGCTATGAAGTCCACCCTAGCTTTATAGCCAGGGTTCGGGAGCAATCCTTCTCTGGTCTCGATTTCAAAAATCCTTACCATCATTTGCAAGAATTTGAGTATTTTTGTTCATGTTTGTTCATCAACGGCATGACACATGAAACTCTAAAATGGAAATTGTTTCCCTTCTCACTCACGGAGAGGGCGAAGCAATGGTACACTCATACTGTTGGGAGTGTATATGGTGATTGGGAGAAGTTGCGGGTTAAATTTTATCTTGCGTTCTTCTCTCAATCCCATATTGTCTCCCTTCGTATGGAAATTCTCGGCTTTTGCCAGAGTGAGAAGGAATCTATTGGAGAAGCTTGGGCCAGTATCTCTTTGCTACTGCAATCCGGCCTAGACTTGTCTATATCCAATGAAATGTTGCTTCAACACTTTTATTCGGGTCTAAACAAGGTGTCTGCCAATTCCTCCACACTACCGCTGGAGGATCATTCATCCACAAGACTGCAACAGAAGGAAGAGCAATCCTACACCGTATCTTTGAAAACTCATTCTTCTTAGCCAACCTTAGTGAGCCCCTCCAGGAGGAAGCAACGTCGAACCACACGGACCCCTTAATCCAGGCCCATACCTTGCCTATCCCCATATTTGACTTTTGAGTCATCCCCTGAACCTCGAACACTGGAGGAAGAAGAAATTCAACATCCAGAGTTCTCTTTTGAATTCGAGGAAGGTCTTTTTAAAGACTTTGGGAATGTCTCAAATTATTGTTCCAAAAAGAACCCACCAGTTCCCATCTGTCCTCCTTATTCTCGAGAGGATGGAAAATCATCCCACGAGGATACCTCAATGGCTAAATTCAAACCCATAGCTCTCTCATCTCTTGATTTTTCTGTTGATACCTCTCAGAAGGAAGAAGAAATTCTACCTTCAGGGTTGGCAGTCAAATTTGAGGAAAGCTTACTTGATGATCGTAGAAAAACCTCAAATTATATCTGGCAAAACAAGCCTACGGTATTTACTTTGCCTTCTAGTCCTTTTAAAAAAGCAACTCCAAAGGATGCCATGAAGAAGCAGCGGTTGAAGGAAGAAAAGCACTATTTCAAAGTTATCCAAATCCATTCGCCTTCCACAACCATTCCTTGTCTTATACGAGGAAATACCATAGAGGCCCTTCATGATCCCACCATAGGAGTTAATATCATCCCCGAATACATAGCTTTACAGCTTGTAGATGATATACCACTAGAGTCGACCAATTCTCTCTTCAAGGATTCCTTGGGAGTATCCTACACATGTCGGAGGATCACAAAGGCTATACCAATCGAGATAGGAAATGTTGAGCTTCACCTAGACTTCCATGTCTTTTCTATCATCAATTTTGATCTCCTCCTTGGCTACCCACTAGAAAAACTCCACCTACTAGGTGCATCTCAAGGGAGCCACACTAAAAATCTTAGGGAGACTGCTTTCGCCACCAGGAACCTTTTCTTAGAATATCCTTTAGTGAGGTCTCATCTCGAGCACGCTCCACTTGAGAAAGTGATGTTTGTTTCCCAACTTACATCACCGAAGCCTGTTCCTTGTAAGCATGCGAAGCTTTTCACCTAGCATGGCGATGATTCGAGAGAAACTCTAAATCCTATTGAAACTGAACTGTCACCTTCCTTGCCTAAGCCTTTTTCCTCTTGCCCTCATTACTCTGTTCTCGATGGTGATCAAGAATCGACAGTGACCCTTATCGATGGATTTCGTGAGAAGGAGAAACTTTGGGAAATTGGATTTATTGAGTCATTGACTCTAGAAGCAGGAGAAAAAGATTCAATAGGTGAGCGTGAGAGCTTCTTTCTTGAAAACCCACAGGATACATGCTCATTCATTGAATCTTTAGACTCAATCAATTTTAGTGCCAAGCGCACCTATGAGAACTACAATCGCCTCAAGAGCCTCATTAGCAAAATATTTGTAAGGATGGTTGTAGATGCTTTTGTTTACCATAAATATTGCAAATCTCGTAGATTGCACTTTGGCACTAACCTTGCAGCTAGAGCTTCATTGACACATCAAGAATTGGTGCTGGACTAGGAACTATATCACCAATGATAGCTGCAATATGAAGTCCCCGTGGTCAAGCTTCTGACCGTAAACAAAGCACTGCCGGGAAATGGTCCGGATTATCATTTCCCTTTTGCCTAAATAAAAGCAAGAATATGTTTGAAGGTTATGTTTGCTTTCGCGTATTTTTGGTCGCTAACCATTTCAGGTTGAGATTAAAAAGAACGATGGTCATTCTGTACCTATCAACATAGGAGCTGCATCAACCTTAACACAATGGTATTTTTGGCAAGGGAACCCACTACTAGAAGGCTACAACACTACACACTTGATTTTCAGCATCTCGCGATACAAAAATCCAAGTGTGGGGGGAGTTTTGTAAGTATCTCGTAGCAAGTTCCATTCTTACCAATTTTATCTCGGTTTATAGGTGTTGCTAGTTCTTGCTTTCATGCCTTGCTTTAAAAAAAAGAAAATAAATATTATGAGGCGCTTTAGTTTATTTTTCCTTTTTATTTCCTTTCAATCTAATAATGCACCTAGAAAAGAAAATAATAATAATAAATAAAGTTGTGACTCTATCGGGCCTATAAAGCCGATAGAGTCCCTTTTTGCATTTCACCATTTTGTTTATGTTTTTTTTCAAATAAAGAAGTCAGGTACAAGATCAAGTGTCTGGGAGGCCTCCAAGATTTTCAATGCACAGACAACACAAGGCCTCCCTCCAACACATTGCACATCGTCGCTAAAGTCAACATATCAAAGGTCGAGGTGATCTGTCTCCAAGCGACATCGACCAACCTACAAGGGCAGTCGACACAAGCATGGTGCTCCTAAGCTTCCACATCTTCCATAGCAATGGTTTGCATACTCCTTCCCTTTCCTCCTAGTTTCCAAGTTAAATGAAACTTATCCTTAATTAATCAATAAATTTAACTTGAAAACTAAATCAAATCTTGTGAACCCTCGTCATCATGCTTCTCATTGATTGACTTGCATGCTCTTTATTCCGAGTTCATTTCTTGCTACTTGTGAACTATATCTTTAGGGAAGCATGTCAGCTAAGTAGTTGACTTATGAGATATGGTGTGGTGAAAGAAATCTTGCTCTTATGCTCGTAGTGCTTGGGAATTTCTCTTTAAAAATCAAAATGAATGGCCCTCTCCTCAATGATGTGAATGTCCTACCAAAGCCATATGATAGTTATATTGAAAACCTTATGCATATACTGCTTATTGTTTCATTGAACTTTGTCAAATTCTTGTGACCCTAGTGAGATGCTTGTTTATGTTTTGTTGATCAAGATCATGTGCACATTTCTCTTCATAAGCTAATCTTCCATATTGGAAGGTAGCATTTTTTGTATCCATCCATCAAAATAAATACTCCTTAATTATCCTGTCATGACTCTCTCTTGATTGTTTCCGTAGAAGGCATGGCTATAAAGAAAAAAAAAATACTCTCATCCTTGAGCAAGATGAAAAAAAAGAAAATAAATAGCCATGCCTAATATGATTTTAAAGAAAGAGAGAGTCTAGACATAAAGGAGTATTGATCCAGTTCCGCCATCCATATCCTTGCATATGTTACTCTTCTACACCGGAAGATAGCATATCCATATTTATCCATCCACAAAACAAAGTGCCCCACCATGCTTTGAAAAACTCCCTTTCTAGTTATGCTTGCAGAAAGAGACATGGGCTGTCAAGTATTAAAACAGAGAGAGAGAGGGAAAGAAAGATAGCCCATGTTCTCAAATACAAGAGAGGGAGGATTTCAAAAGGAGCATCCATCATTTGCATTTCCATCCATCCCATCCATTTATGTGCACATGCTTGATCACAATTCATGACTTGCTTTCTCCATGGATCCAAATTTTGACTTAGTAATATATGAGACAAAAGTATGCCTTCTTTACCCCTACCCTGAGCTCCACATAAGCCATATTTAGAGGTAGGATGAAAAGAGGCAAAGTCAAATACCTTGGTGAGGAACCACACACATAGTGAGTGATATGAGAGAATTATATGAGGAGAATGGTCATGATTTGTTTTTGAAAATCTTGTAAAACCCTAAGTTACTCAGCAGAAGGAGTAAAGATGACTAGAGTCAACACTGTTCCATTCTTCAATCACCCAAGGGGATGTGATAGGCGCTTCAAAGTTCATGGGTGCAGGTATGATTGGGAATAATTTGTATGGTAGTCTTGTATCAAAAGAAGTTATTATTCACCTTAATCTCTATTCCTCTACTTGAGGACGAGCAAAGGCTAAATGTGGGGGTGTTGTTGACAGTCCTTAAATGCTAAATCCGACTGTCAAATCCCTGCATAATAAATATAAAATATTTAACCAACATAGTTGTAGGAGTTTATTACTAACAAATTCCATAAGTATTGGTGAATATTTGTATGTAGGTGATTTATAATCAAATTTAAGGAAATATTAGAGTTATAAGAGGAGAACTAATAAAAGCCCATAAACATGAAGTGAGAAGTGGTCAAATAATATATTAGACCTCACCATGTTGAAGCCCTCGTTGAATCGATCGAAACGCATATATAACTTGCCTAAATCGGACTTTGGATGTGAAAGTTGGGAAGCACAGAAGATCAGGTGTTTGAGCTGAACCAACGTTGGTGTCAGCATGACCTCAGCACGCGCGGGAGGGGAAGAGAATGATGGTTGACGTTGCTTGGCTGAGTGGGGAAGCCCATTACTTGGCCTCTAAGGATGAGGAATAGTCAAAGGAATATTCCCTTATTCTTAGGAAGGCTTCTCCACTCCCGCAAGTCACCTCCCACTATAAATAGAGTCTCTCTCCCTCTGATTTTACAAACACAAGAAGAGAGTTTAGAGCTCCACTTCAAAAGGTTTTAGGACTACCAAAGTGCTTAGAAAATAGGGAGAGAGTGAGGGAGAGTTCGGGGAAGCGCCAGGCTTGTCGGCAATCTTCCCCACGCTTGTACCTTGGCGGATGATTTCTTCTTCAAGTAAGTATTTGTGTTTCCTCTTTGGTATTTAAGTTTCCTATTTAAGTATGTTCTTCCTTTATTTCTTACGGGATCATCGCTCTAGCTAGTTAGAGTATCTTAGTCTTCTATAAGCGTGGATCCGAGACTAGGATAGTAATCGATAGTTTAGACATGGTGTCTAGGTTAGAGGTTACCTTTGTTTACCGCATGCCCCATGGTCTATAGAGGTAGTCGGTAGGTGGTGACAGCCCTATTCGGCCTTAGTAATTCTCCGCGTTCGGGTACGTCGTAGAGCTGTTAGCCGGAGTCGCATGTGGATGCAGGGGTAAGCCGATGCCCGAAGTAAGCAATAGAGACCGAATCTATCTTATTATAGGATCCTTAACCTTTAGGAATCCTTCTACCCTTGGCCTAGCATATTCTTGTTGTCCTTGGACGGATTAGTTAGAGGATCGGTACACAGACGTTCCCTGTGATTCGATAACCTGGAATACTCCTGGTGAAGTGCTACATTGGTATCCATGCGCTTGCGGATTTATCTGTGATCATAAGTAATACCGACAACTTCGCCATACCGGACGATCTCAACACCACGCCAGTAGGTTAGTTGAACAAGTATGAAAACAACTCCAAAGCTGTCAATAATCTGCTTTCTCCTCTACATAGGAGTGAACATGATCGTGTTGGACATCTTGACACTGCTCATGGAATTTGGGAAAAGCTTTGGACGTACCATGAGGGTACCAATTGAGTCAAGTCTATGCGCAAGGACTCTTACAATAGACAGTACCAAACCTTTGCACAAAAACCTGGCGAGTCACTAGATGAAACTTTTCGTAGGTTTGTGGCAATTGTCTGCAACTTGAGGGCTTGTGGTAACCTTGTGTACAATGATAATGATAGAGCTAAGTAACTGTTGTACTCTCTTAACAAAAATGTTTGGGGGGTTAAAATTGCTGCTTTAGAGGAAACTGCTGAATTCAATACCCTAAACTATGAGCAACTGTATAGCAAGCTGAAATCTCATCAACTGTCTAGGAAATCTTGTCCTAATCATGTTAATCCTACTTCTAGCATGACTTTGCTTTCTAGCTCTCAAAAGGGTAGTCACAGTGGTGCTTCTTGTGGAACTAACCCCTCACTTGACAAGTCTTCTTTGAAGTTTGCTCTTTATTCTCTTGTTGCAGCTTCTGATGAAAAGATGGAGTGCATTCCTGACGAGGAGTTCTCCTTGCTCACAAAGAAGTTCAGGAAGTTCTACAACAACCCGCAAGGAGAGAAGAGGAGGTGGCTCAAGAACCTGCTTCGAGTGTGGTGACCTGGGACACTTCATTGCTGACTGCCCCAAGAAGAAGAAGAAGGTCGGGTACCACGACAACAACACTGAAGACTTCAAGCAGAAGAAGAACCGCTTCTACAAGAAAGGCAAGAACTCCAAGAAGTTTGCCAAGGCCATTGCACGCGCCCGCGTTGCCGCTTTGAGCGATGTCGACCTCACATCAAGCAAAGGCCTTACAAGCTCGGAGGAGGAGGTTGAGAAGCCACGAGTCAAGAGGAAGGACGACTTCACCGGGCTTTGCTTCATGGCAAAGAATAATCATGACACTGACTCTGGTATCAACTCTGACACAAGCGAGGTACCACACACTCTTGATGAGCTCTCTTCTGAACTTGATCATTTGCACGATGTTTTGCTCATGCAAGATGATAAGCTTTGTAGCGCTGTTCATGAGAGTAGAGAGCTTAAGTCTAAGTTGGAGAGTGCTGAATATGAAATCACGTCGCTTAGGTCTAAGCTTGCAAAAGATGACATTGTTGTTGAGTGTGAGTCTTGTCAAGTTGTGATGAATGACCTTGCACAGAGAGAAAGTGTGCATGCTCAAGTTGCCAGTTAGCTCGAGAGTACCCTTAAAGAGCTTGATGAATTCAAGGCTAAACCAACTCTCTTGGGTGCATGTCTGAAGTGCCCGAAGCTCACAAGTAAGTTGGAAGCTCAAACCCTCAAAGTTAAAGAGCTTGAGTCCAAGCTGCTAAATAAGACTCGCTCTAAGGTTCTCCCACCACCATGTGTAGTGTGTGGCTCTCTTAAGGATAAGCTTGCAATAACTAGTTAGGAAAACAATAACCTAGTTCAAGAAAATGAATACCTCATCTCTCGTCTCCAAAGAACTCTAGTGAGTGAGGAGAAGATTGAGAGTGAATTGGCAAGAGTCAAAGCGAGTGCTAGTAGGTCAACCTACAACTTGGACTTGGGATTTGAGAGGTGTGACAAAGCGGGTGAAAATGTGGTAAGTTTGTGCCTAGCTCTAGCTACAAGGATGAGGAGCAATCCATCAAACCCACTGACACATACTATCTGCCTAATCCAAAACCCTCATTCAACCCAAAACAAGCTGAGAAACCAAAATCGAAACCTCCTATGCAAGCAAAGCCTAAACATAAGAGTCTCTACATTTGCATGTTCTCTGACACATACTATCTGCCTAATCCAAAACCCTCATTCAACCCAAAACAAGCTGAGAAACCAAAACCCAAACCTCCTATGCAAGCAAAGCCTAAACATGAGAGTGTCTACATTTGCATGTTCTACGGTCGTAAGGGTCACTTGGATAAGTACTGCTGATGAGTACATCACACTCATGGATACACACGACACTCCTCCAACTAAGATCAAAGTTCAGGTGCATCACCTGAATTTACAGGTGAGATCGTTTCTAATATTTTTATTATGTGGTTTTGAGAATAGATTGCTACCTAATGAATTAATTGTTGTTAGAAACCATGGAGATGATGATGAGTTAGCTGGGGAGGTGATTAGAGACGTGATGGGCCAGCAAGGACGTCCAAGCCAAGGTGCAGGCCCAATCAAAACCGACTTCGAGTCTGTTTCGGAGCCCAGGACCAGTCTACACTAACACGGACGCCCAGGATGCATACAGACTCGGATTTGGACGTTCTATGTATGCCTGGAAATATAATGAAAAGACCTTTCCAACCCAACCGGTCCCATGTCAAAATTTGTCCCGAGACGTCAGCAATCGTCGATACAAATTGACTTCCAGAATCTGTCCTGGTGCTGCGACACCGTAATCGGTCTTTGGGCCATGTATCGAGTTGAGCCCAGTTAGGGCTGCGTCCAGGGGGTCTTGCACGACCCTAGGGTCCTCATATACAGCCGCCGCCTCTTCATTAGGGTTTGAATTTTTCTTAGATTATTCTGTTCATAACTATTTTGCCGTCATATCGGTTTGTGAGACTCCAACTTGTGAGATTCATCATATACTTGTAAATTTGGTTGCATTCTTCTTTGTTCTGGCTTGTGTTCTTGATTTGCAGGCAAGGATAAGCCTTCTCGGCGAGGTCAATCGTTCTTGGACGGTTGATAACCATAGGAGACATTATGCTGCGATTGCGGGGTTTAGAACGTGTCGTTCGGAAGCCGGATCGATTTGTGTATCGCCTCCGCCTTAATCAAGTTTACCAGAACCTATCGGAAGATCGGAATATTGGTTCGTCGTGTTTCCGCTGTCCTATACCCCATTGTGACTTACAAATTTTTATTTCAGATTGCTTCTGAATTTTAGTCCCTATAAAGTCATTATGTTGCTGGTCTAGTGCTTGTTCTTTGTTCTTGTTTGAGTCATGCATATCCTTGTCATAGACAAACAAGGGAAAAAATCAGTGTTGCACACATTGAGATAATAGTACTGCTGGAATTATGTGCACTAAATATTTCTTTAACATCTAGCATTCTACTTTCGTGTGCAAAAGAAAATTAGAGTGCTCTACTGCTGTCTCATTGTGATCAAAAGCCAACCAATTAGTGCTTCATCTTGTTATAGAAGTTTGTTTTAGTTGTGCTGTTACAAGATTCCTTTTGCTGCACTTGTAGTAAGAAAATAAATATTCTGGGGTTCCATTGGTTGTAAAACTTCTAATACCTTGTTGTTGTTCTGATTCTCAAGAAAAGAAAAGAAAAAGGCAAAAGTGCACAAGAGAAAAAGCCGCACAAAAAAAAGGAAGTAGAAAAAAGAAAAGATACAAATTCAGAATTGCTTGCATCCTTTGTGTCCTTTGTTGAGTCATTTGCTTGCTTGCTTGAACTCGGTCCGAGACAAGTTTAGGCTAGTGACATAGACTAGCTTGGGACTATTATTTAGTTTTGCAATTTCTGAATTGAAATTTTGCTAATCCTTGCTACTACAATTTGCCTTCCAAGCTCCATATATATCCTTCTGAATAAGCACAGAACTTTGGACCCTCGCAGTCGTCGGATCACACTCTCCAAGGTATCCTCTATTTTGCTATTAAGAATCTTGTAAGAACTCAGTTAGGTGCTGCCATTTGCTTGTTGACAGTTTCCACCGTGATCAAACAGTAGTGATAGAAAAATATACTCTTGTATGTTTTCTTGTTTTCTATTAACAATAACAGGTTACAACACTGATGGTGATGAGTCGATGGTGTCAAATGAGGTTGATACAAGTGTTGTAGCACAACGAGTGCTTAGTTATCAAATGGAGAAGGTAGAGCAAAAGCAAATGAACAACTTGTTTCAGACTCACTTTATTGTGAAGGATCGACGTTGTCGTGTCATCATTGATGGAGGGAGTAGCCACAACATCGCAAGCTTTGCATTGGTCAAGAAGCTCGGCTTGACCACACAGCCACACCCATGTCCATACTACATCCAATGGGTAAATTCTTGTGGTAAGATAAAGGTAGATAAAATTGCACGCATTGAATTTTTTATTGGTTCTTATAAGTATAGTGCATAATTTGATATAGTACCTATGCAAGCATGTCATTTGTTATTGGGTAAACCTTGGATTTGTACAAATAATGCTTTGCACAATACCGTTACTAATAGCTACTCATTTAAATACAATGGTAGAAGGGTTACTCTTACACCAATGACCACTGCTGAAATTTTAGAAGAGGATCAACAACGATTTGAGAGAAGAAAGAAAGAACCGTTTAGGATAGAATGGGCTGTTTCAAATGTCGCAATACTTTTATCAAAATCTGAATTGCTAGAGGATGAACATATTTCTTTGCCTCTTGTTACAACTAATACTTTTCAGCATATACACAAAGAAGATGATAGTGGGAACAATAAAGAACAGGTTGTTTCTTTAGGTAAGAGCTTTCTTGATGTGATGGATTGTTCCAATAGTCTTGCTATATCAGAACCTTATGATCATCTTCCTTTGTCACAAGTTGATTTACCTAGTGGTCCGTGTGATAAAGAGGAGTTGTGTGTCGATGCTTCATTTATACCTTTGCCACAACAAATGAATGAGCTTGATGCTTTTGCTTATGATTCACCCACTAGTGCTGAAATTAAACGTTTGATTTTAGTTACATGTCAAAAGGATGAGCAGAAATTGTTGTCTTCTCTAAATACTTTAGGTTATATTGAATTTGATATTCTTTGTAATCTAAGTACTTGGGGGAAGCAAATCTTTTCTCAAACTAAATTGCCTTTACTAACAAGAAACAATTTTTATGCTATAGGAAACTATGATCATAGAGGTGTATTTATGGTGCACAAAGTTTATATTTGCTCAAACATGAATCCTCCTTGTGTTTTAGAACCAAATGATGAACTATAAAACTGCAATAACGATTACCATGTCATGTCATGTTTTTCTAGTGTTTTTAAAATCACACATTTTTCATCTTGTCATAAGAGTGAGAATAACGTATATATTGCTGAGCAAGTTTTCAAAAAGGTCATTAATTTGCATGGCATGCCTTCTATTGTGGTTTCACATTGTGATGATAATTTTCATAACACATATAAACATGAGGTGCATCCCAAGTTTGGGAATAGTTCTATATTTTATATTTCAGATTTGAGACCACTATTGGGAGAAAGAGATGGGATCGAGTCGAGGACGACTCTAATTCAAAAGGGGGAGAATAATGAGTACATCACACTCATGGATACACACAACACTTCACCAACTAAGATGAAAGTTCATGTGCATCACCTGAATTTACAGGTGAGATCGTTTCTAATGTTTTTATTATGTGGTTTTGAGAATAGATTGCTATATAATAAACTAATTGTTGTTAGAAACCATGGAGATGATGATGAGATAGCTGGGGAGGTGATTGATGACGTGATGGGCTAGCAAGGACGTCCAAGCCAAGGTGGAGGCCCAATCAAAACCGACTTCGAGTCTGTTTCGGAGCCCAGGACCAGTCTGCACTAAAACAGACGCCCAGGACGCATACGGACTCGGATTTGGACGTTCTATATATGACTGGAAATATAACGAAAAGACCTTTCCAACCCAACCAGTCCCATGTCAAAATTCGTCGCGAGCCGTCGGCAATCGCCAAAACAAATTGACTTCCAGAATCTGTCCTGGTGCTGCGACACCGTAATCGGTCTTTGGGCCATGTATCGAGTTGAGCCCACTTAGGGCTGTATCCAGGGGGTCTTGCACGACCCTAGGGTCCTCATATACAGCCGCCGCCTCTTCATTAGGGGTTGGGTTTTGCTTAGATTATTCTGTTCATAACAGTTTTGCCGTCATATTGGTTTGTGAGATCCCAACTTGTGAGATTCATCATATACTTGCAAATTTGGTTGCATTCTTCTTTGTTCTTGCTTGTGTTCTTAATTTGCAGGGAAGTATAAGCATTCTCGGTGAGGTCCATCGTTCTTGGACGGTTGATAACCATAGGAGATGTTGTGCTGCGATTGTGGGGTTCAGAACGTGTCGTTCGGAAGCCGGATCGATTTGTGTATCGCCTCCGCCTTAATCAAGTTTACCAGAACCTATCGGAAGATCGGGAACCCTTGTTCATAGGAATAAGAGGATTGAGAGGATGCAAGTTGAGTTAACTAGAAATGTGCATCATGATGATTTTGTTGACTTTCAGTCTCGCTCTTTTTCTCGTGCCTATCATGGACAAGGTCATCCCTCATATGGCTTTGATTCATGAAATAGAGGTTTTGCGTAACAGCACTTTGGCGCCGCACATTTTCCCCATTGTGGTGAGCGTCACTCGCGTGGATTTGGCTTTCACACAGATGATTTCTATCCTCACAACCCCAGGTTTGAGTCGAGACACTTTGACAGGCCATATTTTCCCTATTGTGGTTCTTGTCCCATGTGTTCGAATGATAATGTGCAAAGAACTGTGTTGACTACTACGTGTCGTATGGTGAAGTGCTGGATCCCCAAAATCTTTCTGACTAACCCCAGCACTGAGCCATTAATCTTTCCTTCTCATTCTTTGTAAGCAGTAGGTGGAGGCCTGGAGAACAAGTGGTTAATGGACTCCGTGTGTTCGCGTCATATGACCGAAGATGCAAAGTGGTTTTCCAGCCTCACTCCCTTGAAGCACCGGGAGTATGTGACCTCTGGAGATGACAAGAGAGGGAGAGTAAAGGCAAGGGGCGCGATAAAGGTAAATGAGAAATTCACTCTCAAAGATGTTGGTTTGTGATGTAAACAAGGGTTCCCGATCTTCCGAAAGGTTCTTGGTAAGTTGATTTGGTCGGAGGCGACACACAAATCGATCCGGCTTCCGAACGACACGTTCTGAACCCCGCAATCACAGCACAACGTCTCCTCTGGTTATCAACCGTTCAAGAACGATTGACCTCGCCGAGAAGGCTTATCCTTGCCTGCAAATCAAGAACACAAGCAAGAACAAAGAAGAATGCAACCAAATTTGCAAGTATACGATGAATCTCATAAGTTGGGATCTCACAAACCGATCAAACGGCAAAACTGTTATCAACAGAATAATCTAAGCAAAACCCAAACCCTAATGAAGAGGCGACGGCTGTATATGAGGACCCTAGGGTCGTGCAAGACCCCCTGGATGCAGCCCTAAGTGGGCTCAACTCGATACATGGCCCAAAGACCGATTACGGTGTCGCAGCACCAGGACAGATTCTGGAAGTCGAATTGTTTTGGCGATTTCCGACGGCTCGGGGCGAATGTTGACATGGGACCAGTTGGGTTGGAAAGTGCTTTTCGTTATCTTTACAGGCATATATAGAACGTCCAAATCCGAGTCCGTATGCGTCCTGGGCATCCATTTTAGTGCAGACTGGTCCTGGGCTCCGAGACAGACTCGAAGTCGGTTTTGATTGGGCCTCCACCTTGGCTTGGACGTCCTTGCTGGCCCATCACATCTCCAATCACCTCCCCAGCTATCTCATCATCATCTCCATGGTTTCTAACAACAATTAATTCATTAGGTAGCAATCTATTCTCAAAATCACATAAAGGAATCATTAGGAACAAGCTCACCCGTAAATTCAGTTGTCGCGCATGAACTTGCATTTTGGTTGGCGGAGTGCTGGGTGTATCCATAAGGGTGATGTCCTCATCATTCTCCCCCTTTTGAATTAGAGTCGTCCTCGACTCAAGCTCATCTCTTTCTCCCATGTATGGTCTCAAATCTGAAATATTAATTATGGAACTATTCCCAAACTTGGGATACAACTCATATTTATATGCATTATAAAATTTATCATCACAATGTGAAACTACAATAGAACGCATGCCATGCAAATTAATGACCTCTGTGAAAACTTGCTCAGCAATATAAACATCATTCTCCCTCTTATGACAAGATAGAAAATGTGTGATCTTAAAAACACTAGAAAAACATGACATGACATGGTAATTGTTATTGCAGTTTTCTAGTTCATCATTTGATTGTACAACACAAGGAGTATTCATCGTATACTTGCAAATTTGGTTGTGCTGCGATTGCGGGGTTCAGAACGTGTCGTTCGGAAGCCGGATCGATTTGTGTGTCGCCTCCGACCAAATCAACTTACCAACAACCTTTCGGAAGATCGGGAACCCTTGTTTACATCAAGTGGTATCAGAGCTTCAGGTACACCATTACGTTTGCCGTTTGATCGGTTTGTGAGATCCCAACTTGTGAGATTCATCGTATACTTGCAAATTTGGTTGCATTCTTCTTTGTTCTTGCTTGTGTTCTTGATTTGCAGGCAAGGATAAGCCTTCTCGGCGAGGTCAATCGTTCTTGAACGGTTGATAACCAGAGGAGATGTTGTGCTGCGATTGCGGGGTTCAGAACGTGTCGTTCGGAAGCCGGATCGATTTGTGTATCGCCTCCGCCTTAATCAAGATTATCAGAACCTATCGGAAGATCGGGAACCCTTGTCCACATCAGTTTGGTTGAGCATCTCAAGTACAATCTCCGCTCTGTCTTTCAGTTGCTTGATGTTGGTTTGGAAGTGCGCTTTAAGAAAAATGCTTCGTGTGTTCTTGATTCGAATGACTCTTTGGTTTGTGGGATTTCTAGCATTGGGAAAGTTTTTCAGGCTGATTTTGCTGTCTCTCCTGGTTCTTACAAGTGCTTACTTGCTCAATCTTCTTCTGAGCTTTGGAAATGGCATAGGAGTCTAGGTCACATGAGCTTTGACTTGCTTTGTCGCTTGAGTGACCTAGGTTTGATCCGAGGATTGCCTAAGCTCAAATTTGATAAGGATTTGGTTTGTGCTCTTTGTCGTTATGGGAAAATGATTGCCGCTTCTCATCCACCAATTAATTTGGTGATGACTGAAGGCCCTGGAGAGCTGCTTCACATGGACACTGTTGGTCCTTCTCGGGTTCGTTCAGCGGCTAGGAAGTGGTATGTTCTTGTGATTGTTGATGACTTTTCTCGCTATTCTTGGGTTTACTTTCTTGAGAGCAAGGATGAAGTGTTTCATCACTTTTGGATCTTAGCTTTGAGGTTGTTCAAGGAACTCCTTGGTGCATTACGAGCAATCCTTAGTGATAATGGCACCGAGTTCAAGAACTCATCCTTTGATGCTTTCTGCCTTGAGCATGGTATTGAGTATCAGTTTTCAGCACCTCGTCTCCCTCAGCAGAATGGTATGGCAAAAGAAAGAACAGAACCTTGGTGGAAATGGCCCGGACGATGCTCGATGAGCATAGGACTCGGAGGCGGTTCTGGGTTGAGGCCATCAGCACTGCTTGCTATGTTTCCAGTCAGGTTTTCTTGCGCTCAATTCTTAATGTGACTTCTTATGAGCTACATTTTGGGAGGAAGCCATCTGTTTCTCATTTGCGTGCCTTTGGTTGCAAGTGTTTTATTCTCAAGTGTGGCAATCTTGATAAGTTTGAGTCGAGATCTTCCGATGGCATCTTTCTTGGCTACACCCTTCATGGTCATTCCTACAGAGTTTTGAATTTGGAAACTAACACCGTCGTAGAATCCTGTGATGTAACCTTTGATGAATCAAACTCTTGTGCAAGCAATGTGATTGAGACTGCAGGTACCAGGGAGATGGAGGAGAGCATCTTTGTAGAAGAGGATCTACAGGGCTTGGATGATGATGATGATGATGAATCATTTCATCCCACATCCGAGCTTGTTCCTGCTGCTTCCATCACTCTAGCAGAGGGTCCAGAAGCTTCTACATCGACCTCAGCAACTGTCGAGCCAGCTCCAGCTGTGGTTGAGCGGGAGGTACGCTCTAAGAGAGAGGCTCTGATGTGGACAAGGGTTCCCGATCTTCCGAAAGGTTCTTGGTAAGTTGATTTGGTCGGAGGCGACACACAAATCGATCCGGTTTCAGAACAGCACGTTCTAAACCCCGCAATCGCAGCACGACGTCTCCTCTGGTTATCAACCGTCCAAAAGACGATTGACCTCGCCGAGAAGGCTGATCCCTGCCTGCGAATCAAGAACACAAGCAAGAACAACGAAGATTGCAACACAATTGCAGATGTATGATTAAACTCTCGAAGTTGGGGTCTCACAAACCGATGAACGGCGAAACTGTTTATGAACAGAATTGATCTAAGCAAAACCCGAACCCTAATGGTGCGGCGGCGGCTGTATATAAAGACCCTAGGGTCGTGCAAGACCCTCTGGACGCGCCCCTAATTGGGCTCAACTAGATACAAAGCCCAAAGGCCAAAAATAGGCGACGCAGCACCGACACAGATTCTGGACTCTGTCTTGTTTTGACAATTCCCGATGACTCCGGATGAATTTTGACATGAGGCCGGCGGCATTGGAAAGGTCTTCTCCTTATCTTTCCGTGCATATGTAGAACGTCCAAATCCGAGTCCGTATGCGTCCTGGGCAACTGTTTTAGTACAGACTGGTCCTGGGCCCCGAAACAGACTCGAAGTCGGTTTTGATTGGGCCTCCACTTTGGCTTGCAAGCTCTTGCTGGTCCTCCACGTTCCCAGCTCCTTCTCCCATCATCTCCTGGTCTTCTCCATGGTTTCTAATCATAAAATAATCATTAGGTAGCAAACCATTCTCAAAAGTAACATATAGCGAAGAACGTAGGAACGAGCTCACCTCTAAATTTAGTCGTCGTGCACGAGCTCTAGTCATTGGACCTTGCAAGTCCAGATTTGGAGGAGTGTTGTGTGTATCCATAGGAGTGATGTCCTCATCATCCTCCCCCTCTTGAAGTGGAGTCGTCCTCGACTCGAGCTCATCCTCTTCTCCCAAGTATGGTTTCAAATCTGAAATGTTAAAAGTAGGACTAACCCCGAACTCGGGAGGCAACTCAAGTTTGTATGCATTATCATTAATCTTCTCTATTATTTTGAATGGACCATCAGCTCTAGGCATTAGTTTAGACTTTCTCAATTCTGGAAATCTATCCTTCCTTAAGTGTAACCACACTAAATCTCCTACATCAAGCTTTACTTCCTTTCTACCCTTACTGCCAGCAATTTTATACTTTTCATTCATCTTTTCAATGCTAAGTCTAGTGGTCTCATGCATTTGCAAAATAAATTCAGCACGCTCCTTAGCATCAACATGAACTCTCTCATTAATAGGTAGAGGAAGTATATCAAGTGGAGTACGGGGATCAAAACCATACACTACCTTGAATGGACTTACCTTGGTAGTAGAATGTGTTGCCCGATTATAAGCAAACTCAACATGAGGTAAGCATTCTTCCCATTGCTTCAAATTTTTCTTCAAAATAGCTCGCAACATAGTACCCAAAGTGCGGTTCACAACCTCAGTTTGTCCATCAGTTTGTGGATGACAAGTTGTAGAAAATAACAACTTTGTGCCCAACTTATTCCAAAGCGTGCGCCAAAAATGACTCAAGAATTTTGCATCACGATCTGAAACAATAGTAGAAGGCATACCATGCAAACGTACAATTTCTTTGAAAAAAAGATCAGCAATGTAACTAGCATCATCAGTTTTATGACATGGTATAAAGTGTGCCATCTTGGAAAAACGATCCACAACAACAAAAATGCTGTCACTCCCCCTCTTAGTCCTAGGCAGTCCTAAAATAAAGTCCATAGAAATATCCGCCCAAGGAATAGAAGGAACAGGAAGTGGCATGTATAAACCATGTGGATTCAATCGAGACTTAGCTTTTTGACATGTAGTACAGCGAGCAACAAAACGTTCAACATCTTTCCTCATCCTTGGCCAAAAGAAGTGTGTGGCCAAAATATCCTCCGTCTTCTTAGCACCAAAATGACCCATCAATCCACCTCCATGCGCCTCCTGCAACAATAAAAGACGAACGGAACCAACTGGAATGCATAGGCGGTTAGCTCTAAATAAGAAACCATCATTCAACACAAATTTGTGCCAAGCACGACCTTCTTTACAGTGCAGCAATACATCTTTAAAATCAACATCAGCAACATATTGTTCTTTAATTGCCTCAAGTCCAAAAATTCTACAATCAAGTTGAGACAACAAAGTATATCGCCTAGATAAAGCATCAGCAATCACATTATCCTTCCCTTTCTTATGTTTAATAATATAAGGAAAAGACTCAATAAACTCAACCCATTTAGCATGTCTACGGTTCAAATTGCATTGAGAACGAATATACTTAAGTGATTCATGATCAGAATGAATAACAAATTCTTTGGGCAACAAATAATGACGCCACGTCTCTAAAGAACGTACAAGTGCATATAGTTCCTTATCATACGTGGAATAATTCAAAACAGGCCCAGTAATTTTCTCTAAAAATAAGGCTTGTTTGCATATCAAAGCATAGCAAATATCATCAGTAGAAATTTCAGCAAGCTCAGATTTTGTGGCAAGACATGAACGACTTTGTAATTTAATTGCAGCACCCTTAGAACTTGAAGAATCATTAACATTACTTGGTGTAGAAGCAGAATTAACAGGTTGCTGAATTTCTGGGCTTTTATTTTTCAAACTAGCAGCTCGTTCTAAATCAGCTTGTACAATTTCAGCAGGGGTCATTGGTAACAAAGTAATTTTAGTTCCTTTATGCATAAAAGTGTACTTATTACTTTTACCATGGTGTACAGCATCATTATCAAATTCCCAAGGTCTACCCAATAAAAGTGAACAAGCTTGCATGGGTACAACATCACAATCAACAGAATCCACATAGGAACCAATGGAAAAAGGAACTCTGCAAGTTTGTGTTACCTTAGCTTTTCCAGAGTCATTTAACCACTGAATGTAGTATGGATGTGGATGTGGGCGTGTGGTCAAATCAAGCTTCTTAACCACATCAGAACTCACCAAATTGTTGCAGCTTCCTCCATCAATGATGACACGTGCCCGACGGTTCTTGATGACGAAGAAAATCTGGAACAAGTTATGTCGCTGCATCATCTCGGGCTGCTGGATTTGTGTGCTAAGCACACGCTGCACAATAATATTCATGTAGCCCGTGGTATCTCCGCCTCCAAGGACGAGGTCACCGCTGGTGGCAGCGACATCCTCCTCCTCATCCTCCACATCGGAGGTGCTCATGTAACCGCCATCATCTGTCGTCACATATGCTCGCCTACTTGGGCAGTCTTTCTGCACATGGCCAAGACCATGGCATCAGTGGCACTGAATCCCTGTAGTGCGTCCCGTCGAAGCAACAGAGGAGGCACTACTAGCCGGTACCTGCACAGAATTTTTACCTGAGCGCGTAGAAGGGGCAGGGGCTGATCTTGGTGCTGCAGAAACAACACTAGCTGGTGGGGGCGGCCGGAAAGATGGCTTGGGCAACCCCGAAGTCCCCGTCGGCCGTGGTGGGTAGAAATTCCTGGACTTGCTGTACTCCTCAAAAGCCTGGAAAAGTCCCTGTGATTCTTTCTCTGCAAGCATAGCATACTGGAAACACTGGTTGAGGGTATAAAATTCTTTATAATCAAGGATGTCCTGAATTTCTTTTCTCAAACCAGAATAAAAGCGGCAAATCTGATCCTCTACTTTTTCAACCACAGCACAACGAATCAAACCCTTCTGAAGCTCACTAAAATACTCCTGAACAGTTTTATCTCCGTGATCTAAACGCTGCAGTTTATTACGAATTTCTCTATAAAAAGAAGGAGGAACAAAATGATCACGCATTTCTACCTTAAGTTCTTCCCAAGTAGTAGGCAAATCGGTTTCAGCAGCTAGACCACTCCACCAAACAATAGCAAAGTCCTTAAACTCACTAGTGGCTTGTCTAACTCTATGTTGTTCAGGAACAAGATGGGCATTAAATTTTTGTTCTACCGTCATTTCCCAATCAAGGTAAGCATCACCATCGTACTGACCCGAAAACGAAGGAATTGAAAACTTAATTTTAGCATACGGATCATCTGGAGCATAGTTACCTTGTGTGCGACGGTTGTGGTTGTGGAAACCACCCATACCTTGAGGGTTACGTTGCAAACGGCGTCGTAACCTTGCGGTCCTTGTAGCTGACCTATCGACGGTGCCATCAGCCTTATACACCGTTGCTTCATCATGATCGTCTTCAACGTCGTTGTTGGTGTTGGTGTTGGTGTTGTTGTTGTTGTTGTTGTTGTTGGTCTTGTGAGCGGTCTCCAATTCGACAACCTGATCGGTTAGCTTAGAGACTCTCTTATCCAACCGCTCAATGCTTTCTCCCAGGTGAAGCTTGGTGACGACGTCGGTGACGGCCCTGGTGATCGTCTCTACCAAATCACTCTGAACCGCCTGCAAAGCCTTCTGTAACTGATCTTGGCTCACGCACTCATCAAATTTTGCGGGCGAAGCACCCTCTCCATCGCTTCCTGACATCAGAAACACCAAAACAGGAAACAAAAAGTGAAGGTTATCCCTACAAAACTACTAAGCAGTGGTGCCTCTCAACACAGCAAAAGTAAGCTTCTTGCAAAGCTCTTACAAAGTTCTGAAAACAACAAAGCGAAGGATACCAGGGAGAAGTGTTCCACGATTGCAAGGGTTACCAAATAACCTATGTGCTGTCCAGAAGAAGTATGTAGAGCTAGGAAGGCCAAATATATATATATGAGTGGCACACAAATCAAAAACAGATAGTAAAGCTGAATAAGTGCCCAAATAACTTGTCCCTAGTTGCTGGTCTAACTATGTCCTAGAACAGTAGTGATAGCAAAGAAGAAACAAAGAGACAAAGGGACACAGTCGATCACAGGGGGCTTAGTGTAAAACAGCCGAACTCAGAAATTCCAGGGGGCTAGATGGAGCACTAGTAGGAATCCCAAATTTCTTTTTTTTTTATTTTATTTTTTTGATATTTTTTTCCAACTCACTAGTAAACAGGAAGAAACCACAAAAAATTTCAGCTCAAACCGAGATAGGACGTGGCCTACAGAAAATCTTGAAGTTTCAGAAAACGTCGGGTTTCAACTTGAATGAATTTTTTCTTTATCTTCCCGATTTTTTTTTTGAATTTTTTGACGAGGGCACACAGGGCGTAGCCTAGTGTGGGTATGCTCAACTTTTCGTCTAGAATCTCCTGTAAAAATTTCAGCCAAAACGGACAACCGAGCGAAAAGTTATGGCTGTTTTACCGAAGGGGTGTCGGAATCGGTTATGAAGAACCCGGGGTTTTGAGTGAAATCCGAGTCGGGCTTGGGGTCGGGTAGGGAGTTTTTTGGCAAGGTGGATGCAGCGGAAAGTGGAATTTATGAAAAGTGGTCCGAGGTGGTGAGGGTAGGTTTAGGGTGAGATTAGGGTGGGCGTGTTGATCAATCAACCCTAGCACACAAAGCCGACAAAACCGAGGATGGTGAAGGGGATGGCGGCTAGGGTTGCAAGGGAAACACTACTGACGACAAAAACACAAACTAAACCAGCGACTAAACAAGAACTAGGGCACAAACTCAACACTACGGACTCTGAAATTGAAATATGCAAAGGCTAAACACGTGGTTATGGGCGGGGGAAAATTTTTTTTTTGGTATTTTCAGTGGACGATAGGAAGAACACGAAAACAAAACTAAAGGGTAGTGTGAACCTGACGGTGCACCTGAAGCTCTGATTACCACTTGATGTGGACAAGGGTTCCCGATCTTCCGAAAGGTTCTTGGTAAGTTGATTTGGTCGGAGGCGACACACAAATCGATCCGGTTTCAGAACAGCACGTTCTAAACCCCGCAATCGCAGCACGACGTCTCCTCTGGTTATCAACCGTCCAAAAGACGATTGACCTCGCCGAGAAGGCTGATCCCTGCCTGCGAATCAAGAACACAAGCAAGAACAACGAAGATTGCAACACAATTGCAGATGTATGATTAAACTCTCGAAGTTGGGGTCTCACAAACCGATGAACGGCGAAACTGTTTATGAACAGAATTGATCTAAGCAAAACCCGAACCCTAATGGTGCGGCGGCGGCTGTATATAAAGACCCTAGGGTCGTGCAAGACCCTCTGGACGCGCCCCTAATTGGGCTCAACTAGATACAAAGCCCAAAGGCCAAAAATAGGCGACGCAGCACCGACACAGATTCTGGACTCTGTCTTGTTTTGACGATTCCCGATGACTCCGGATGAATTTTGACATGAGGCCGGCGGCATTGGAAAGGTCTTCTCCTTATCTTTCCGTGCATATGTAGAACGTCCAAATCCGAGTCCGTATGCGTCCTGGGCAACTGTTTTAGTACAGACTGGTCCTGGGCCCCGAAACAGACTCGAAGTCGGTTTTGATTGGGCCTCCACTTTGGCTTCCAAGCTCTTGCTGGTCCTCCACGTTCCCAGCTCCTTCTCCCATCATCTCCTGGTCTTCTCCATGGTTTCTAATCATAAAATAATCATTAGGTAGCAAACCATTCTCAAAAGTAACATATAGCGAAGAACGTAGGAACGAGCTCACCTCTAAATTTAGTCGTCGTGCACGAGCTCTAGTCATTGGACCTTGCAAGTCCAGATTTGGAGGAGTGTTGTGTGTATCCATAGGAGTGATGTCCTCATCAGGCTCCTCCCCACATTTAGCATCAACATCCACCTCAACAGATGATTGGTAATCTCTATGAGAGGACAACAAGGTCAAGGTTTGCACATCTCGCCTGCTTTACCAATTCTCTATTTGTTGCCACCTTTGAATCTCGGGATGCTGGACACGCACTATCTGATGAACATTGGGTTAATGCCATGCATGAAGAGTTGGAAAACTTTGAGAGCAACAAAGTGTGGACCCTAGTAGAGCCTCCTGTTGGTGTCAATGTCATGGGAACTAAGTGGGTGTTCAAAAACAAGCATGGGGAAGATGGTGAGGTTGTGAGAAACAAGGCTAGGCTTATTGCCCAGGGTTTCAGTCAGGTGGAGGACTTAGACTATGGGGAAACCTTTGCTCCTGTTACACGAATAGAAGCCATTAGGATCTTGCTTGCATTTGCTGCCTCTAAGGGCATTAGACTCTACCAAATAGAAGTCAAGAGTGCTTTTCTAAATGGTTTCATAGAGGAAGAGGTTTATGTGAGACAACCACCTGGCTTTGAGCACCACAAATACCCAAACCGAGGGTACAAGCTTTAGAAGGCTTTGTATGGGCTAAAGCAAGCACCTAGGGCATGATATGCTAGGCTTAAGACCTTCTTGCTAGAGCGCGGGTATGTCATGGGGTGTGTTGACAAAACCTTGTTCACTCTAAAGCATGGCAATGACTTTCTAATAGTTCAGATATACGTGGATGATATCATCTTTGGAGGTTCCTCTCATGCTCTTGTGTCCAGATTTTAGGAAGCCATAGAAAGTGAATTTCAGATGTCGATGATGGGCGAGCTCACCTTCTTTCTTGGACTTCAAATCAAGCAAGGAAGCAAGGCACCTTCATACATCAAGCCAAGTATACGAAGGATCTCCTGAAGAAGTTTGACATGGTCAATGTGAAGCCGTTGTCAACTGATGTGAACAAGGGTTCCTGATCTTCCGAAAGGTTCTTGGTAAGTTAATTTGGTCGGATGCGACACACAAATCGATCCGGCTTCAGAACAATACGTTCTAAACTCCGCAATCGCAGCACGACGTCTCCTCTGGTTATCAACCGTCCAAAGATGATTGACCTCGCCGAGAAGGCTAATCTCTGCCTGCGAATCAAGAACACAAGCAAGAACAACGAAGAATGCAACACAATTGTAGATGTATGACCACACTCTCGAAGTTGGGGTCTCACAAACCGATGAACGACGACACTGTTTATGAACAGAATTGATCTAAGAGAAACCTGAACCCTAATGGTGCGGTGGCGGCTGTATATAAAGACCCTAGGGTCGTGCAAGACCCTCTGGACGCACCCCTAATTGGGCTCAACTAGATACAAAGCCCAAAGGCCAAAAATAGGAGACGCAGCACCGACACAGATTCTGGACTCTCTCCTGTTTTGACGATACCTCATGGCTCCGGATGAATTTTGACATGAGGCCGGCGGCATTGGATGGTTTTAAATCTAAAATGTATGGTTTTAAGTATGGTTTTAAATCTAAAATGTTAAAAGTAGGACTAACCCCGAACTCGGGAGGCAACTCAAGTTTGTATGCGTTATCATTAATCTTCTCCATTATTTTGAATGGACCATCAGCTCTAAGCATTAGTTTAGACTTTCTGAATTCTGGAAATCTATCCTTCCTCAAGTGTAACCACACTAAATCTCCTACATCAAGCTTTACTTCCTTTCTACCTTTACTACCAGCAATTTTATACTTTTTATTCATCTTTTCAATGCTAAATCTAGTGGTCTCATGCATTTGCAAAATAAATTCAGCACGCTCCTTAGCATCAACATGAACTCTCTCATTAATAGGTAGAGGAAGTATATCAAGTGGAGTACGGGATCAAAACCATACACTACGTTGAATGAATTTACCATGGTAGTAGAATGTGTTGCCCGATTATAAGCAAACTCAACATGAGGCAAGCATTCTTCCCATTGCTTCAAATTTTTCTTGAAAATAGATCGCAACATAGTACCCAAAGTGCAGTTCACAACCTCAGTTTGTCCATCAGTTTGTGGATGACAAGTTGTAGAAAATAGCAACTTTGTACCCAACTTATTCCAAAGCGTGGGCCAAAAATGACTCAAGAATTTTGCATCATGATCTGAAACAATAGTAGAAGGCATACCATGCAAACGTACAATTTCTTTGAAAAAAAGGTTAGCAATATAACTAGCATCATCAGTTTAATGACATGGTATAAAGTGTGCCATCTTGGAAAAACAATCCACAACAACAAAAATGCTATCGCTCCCCCTCTTAGTCCTAGGCAGTCCTAAAACAAAGTCCATAGAAATATCCGCCCAAGGAATAGAAGGAACAGGAAGTGGCATGTATAAACCATGTGGATTCAATCGAGACTTAGCTTTTTGACATGTAGTGCAGCGAGCAACAAAACGCTCAACATTTTTCCTCATCCTTGGCCAAAATATCCTCTGTCTTCTTAGCACCAAAATGACCCATCAATCCACCTCCATGCGCCTCCTGCAACAAGAAAAGACGAACGGAACCAACTGGAATGCATAGGCGGTTAGCTCTAAACAAGAAACCATCATTTAACACAAATTTGTTCCAAGCACGACCTTCTTTACAGTGCAGCAATACATCTTTAAAATCAACATCCGTAACATATTGTTCTTTAATTGCCTCAAGTCCAAAAATTCTACAATCAAGTTGAGACAACAACGTATATCGCCTAGATAAAGCATCAGCAATCACATTATCCTTCCCTTTCTTATGTTTAATAATATAAGGAAAAGACTCAATAAACTCAACCCATTTAGCATGTCTACGGTTCAAATTGCATTGAGAACGAATATACTTAAGTGATTCATGATCAGAATGAATAACAAATTCTTTGGGCAACAAATAATGACGCCACGTCTCTAAAGAACGTACAAGTGCATATAGTTCCTTATCATCCGTGGAATAATTCAAAACAGGCCCAGTAATTTTCTCACTAAAGTATGCAACAGGTTTACCATCTTGCATCAAAACACCACCAATGCCTATACCACTAGCATCACATTCAAGCTCAAAAGTCTTATCAAAATTAGGTAATTGCAGCAATTGTGCATGTGTAAGTTTGTCCTTCAAAGCATCAAAAGACTCATGTTGTACCTTACCAAAATGGAAGTCAACGCCCTTCTTTGTCAACTCATGCAATGGTGCAGCAATGGTGCTGAAATCTTTGACAAAGCAGCGGTAGAAACCTGCAAGACCAAGAAAACTCCTCACCTGTGTGATAGTTTTTGGTACAGGCCAGCTCTTTATGGCTTCAATCTTTGCCTCATCCACCTCAATTCCCTGTGGAGTCACAACAAAGCCAAGAAAAGAGACTCGATCCGTGCAAAAGGTGCACTTCTCAAGGTTACCAAATAAACGTGCAACTCGCAAAGCATCAAAAACAGCATGCAAATGAATCATATGATCATCCATTGATTTGCTATAAATCAAGATATCATCAAAGTAAACTACCACAAATTTGCCAATAAAAGATCTTAAAACCTCATTCATCAAACGCATGAAAGTACTGGGTGCATTAGTTAACCCAAAAGGCATTACTAACCACTCATACAATCCGAATTTGGTTTTGAAAGCTGTTTTCCATTCATCTCCAAGTTTCATTCTAATTTGATGGTAGCCATTACGCAAATCAATTTTGGTGAAAATTATAGCACCACATAACTCATCAAGCATGTCGTCTAGCCTAGGAATAGGATGACGATACCTAATAGTAATGTTATTAATGGCTCTACAATCTACACACATACGCCAAGAACCATCTTTCTTAGGAACCAAAAGTACAGGAACAGCACAAGGACTAAATGATTGACGAACATACCCACGATCCAAAAGGTCTTGGACATGTCGTTGTATCTCCTTAGTCTCCTCAGGGTTGGTCCTATAAGCAGCACGGTTTGGTAAAGTAGCACCAGGAATCAAATCAATTTGATGCTCAATCCCTCTCAAAGGTGGCAATCCCGGGGGTATCTTAGCTGGGAAAACATTCTCATACTCCTGCAAAAGGTTAATGACAGCAGGAGACAAAGCACTAGAAGCAATATTACCAAGCGAAAACAAGGCTTGTTTGCATGTCAAAGCATAGCAAATATCATCAGCAGAAATTCCAGAAGCTCAGATTTTGTGGCAAGACATGAACGACCTTGTAATTTAATCCCAGCACCCTTTGAACTTGAAGAATCATTAACATTACTTGGTGTAGAATCAGAATTAACAGGTTGCTGAATTTCAGGACCTTATTTTTTAAACTAGCAGCTCATTCTAAATCAGCTTGTACAATTTCAGCAGGGGTCATTGGTAACAAAGTAATTTTAGTTTCTTTATGCATAAAAGTGTACTTATTACTTTTACCATGGTGTACAGCATCATTATCAAATTCCCAAGGTCTACCCAATAAAAGTGAACAAGCTTGCTTGGGTACAACATCACAATCAACAGAATCCACATAGGAACCAATGGAAAAAGGAACTCTGCAAGTTTGGATTACCTTAGCTTTTCCAGAGTCATTTAACCAATGAATGTAGTATGGATGTGGATGTGGGGGTGTGGTCAAATCAAGCTTCTTAACCACATCAGAACTCACCAAATTGTTGCATCTTCCTCCATCAATGATGAGACGTGCTCGACAGTTCTAGATGACGAAGAAAATCTAGAACAAGTTATGTCACTGCATCATCTCGGGCTACTGGATTTGTGTGCTAAGCACACGCTGCACAATAATATTCATGTAGCCCGTGGTATCTCCGCCTCCAAGGATGAGGTCACCGCTGGTGGTAGCGACATCCTCCTCCTCATCCTCCACATCGGAGGTGCTCATGTAACCGCCATCATCTGTCGCCATATATGCCCGCCTACTTGGACAATCTTTTTGCACATGGCCATGACCATGGCAGTGGTGGCACTGAATCCCTGTAGTGCGTCCCGTCGAAGCAACAGAGGAGACACTACTAGCCGGAACCTGCACAGAATTTTTACCTGAGCGCGTAGAAGGGGAAGGGGCAGATCTTGGTGCTGCAGAAATAACACTAGCTGGTGGGGGCGGCCGGAAAGATGGCTTGGGCAGCCCCGAAGTCCCCGTCGGCCGTGGTGGGTAGAAATTCCTGGACTTGCTGTACTCCTCAAAAGCCTGGAAAAGTCCCTGTGATTCTTTCTCTGCAAGCATAGCATACTAGAAACACTGGTTGAGGGTATAAAATTCTTTATAATCAAGGATGTTCTGAATTTCTTTTCTCAAACCAGAATAAAAGCGGCAAATCTGACCCTCTACTTTTTCAACCACAGCACAACGAATCAAACCCTTCTGAAGCTCACTAAAATACTCCTGAACAGTTTTATCTCCTTGATCTAAACACTGCAGTTTGTTATGAATTTCTCTATTAAAAGAAGGAGGAACAAAACGATCACGCATTTCTACCTCAAGTTCTTCCCAAGTAGTAGGCAAATCAGTTTCAACAGCTAGACCACTCCACCAAACAATAGCAAAGTCCTTAAACTCACTAGTGGCTTGTCTAACTCTATGTTGTTTAGGAACAAGGTGGGCATTAAATTTTTGTTCTACCATCATTTCGCAATCAAGGTAAGCATCACCATCGTACTGACCCAAAAATGAAGGAATTGACAACTTAATTTTAGCACGGATCATCTGGAGCATGGTTACCTTGTGTGTGACGGTTGTGGTTTGTGGAAACCACCCATACCTTGAAGGTTACATTGCAAACGATGTCGTCACCTTGCGGTCCTTGTAGCTGACCTACCGACGGTGCCATCAGCCTTATACACCGTTGCTTCATCATGATCATCTTCAACGTCGTTTTTGGTGTTGGTGTTGGTGTTGTTGTTGGTATTGGTGTTGATGGTCTTGTGAGCGGTCTCCAATTCGACAACCTGATCAACTTAGAGACTCGCTTATCCAAACGATCAATGCTTTCTCCCAGGTGAAGCTTGGTGATGGCGTCGGTGACGGCCCTGGTGATCGTCTCTGCCAAATCACTCTGAACCGCCTGTAAAGCCTTCTGTAGCTGACTTTGGCTCATGCACTCATCAAATTTTGAGGGTGAATCACCCTCTCCATCGCTTCCTGACATCAAAAACACCAAAACAGGAAACAAAAAGTGAAGGTTATCCCTAGAAAACTACTAAGCAGTGGCGCCTCTCAACACAGCAAAAGGAAGCTTCTTGCAAGCTCTTACAAAGTTCTGAAAACAACAAAGCGAAGGATACCAGGGAGGTGTGTTCCATGATTGCAAGGGTTACAAAATAACCTATGTGCTGTCCAGAAGAAGTTTGTAGAGGTAGGAAGGCCAAATATATATGTGAAATGGCACACAAATCAAAAACAGATAGTAAAGCTGAATAATTGCCCAAGTAACTTGTCTCTAGTTGCTGGTCTAACTATGTCCTAGAACAGTAGTGATAGCAAAGAAGAAACAAGGAGACCAAGGCACACAGTCGATAACAGGGGGCTAAGTGTAAAACAGCCAAACTCAGAAATTCGAGGGGGCTAGATGGAGCACTAGTAGGAATCCCAAAGATTTTTTATTTTATTTTTTTTGATATTTTTTTCCAACTCACTAGCAATGGGGGACAAACCACAAAACATTTCAGCTCAAACAGAGCTAGGACGTGGCCTACAGAAAATCTTGAAGTTTCAGAAAACGTTAGGTTTCAACTTGAATGAATTTTTTCTTTATCTTTCCGATTTTTTTTGAATTTTTTGACGACGTCACACAAGTCACCTCAACTTTTTGTCAAGAATCTCCTGTAAAAATTTCAGCCAAAACGGACAACCGAGCGAAAAGTTATGGCTGTTTTACCGAAGGGGTGTCGGAATCGGTTATGAAGAAACCGGGGGTTTGAGTGAAACCCGAGTCGGGCTTGGGGTCGGGTAGGGATTTTTTTTTGGCGAGGTGGATGCAGCGGAAAGTGGAATTTATGAAATTTGGTCCGAGGTGTTGAGGGTGGGATTAGGGTGGGCGTATTGATCAATCAACCCTAGCACACAAAGCCAGCAAAACCGAGGGTGGTCGAAGGGATGGCGGCTAGGGTGGCAAGGAAAACACTACTGACAACAAAAACACAAACTAAACCAGCGACTAAACAAGAACTAGGGCACAAACTCAACACTACGGACTCTGAAATTGAAATATGCAAAGGCTAAACACCTGGTTATGGACGGGGAAATTTTTTTTGGCTTTTCTGTGGACGATAGGAAGAACACGAAAACAAAACTTGAGGGTTGATTGATCAATACGAAAGGTTCTTGGTAAGTTGATTTGGTTGGAGGCGACACACAAATCGATCCGGCTTCAGGACAGCACGTTCTAAACCCCGCAATCGCAGCACGACGTCTCCTCTGATTATCAACCGTTCAAAGACGATTGACCTCACCGAGAAGGCTAATCCTTGCCTGTGCATCAAGAACAACGAAGAATGCAACACAATTGCAGATGTATGATTAAACTCTCGAAGTTGGGGTCTCACAAACCGATGAACAGCAACACTGTTTATGAACAGAATTGATCTAAGCAAAACCCAATCCCTAATGGTGCGGTGGCGGCTGTATATAAAGACCCTAGGGTCGTGCAAGACCCTCTGGACGCGCCCCTAATTGGGCTCAACTAGATACAAAGCCGAAAGGCCAAAAATAGACGACGCAGCACCGACACAGATTCTGGACTCTCTCTTGTTTCAATGATTCCTGTTGACTCCGGATGAATTTTGACATGAGACCGGTGTCATTAGAAAGGTCTTCTCCTTATCTTTCCGTGCATATGTAGAACGTCCAGATCTGAGTCCGTATGCGTCCTGGGCGACTATTTTAGTGCAGACTGGTGTTGGGCCCCGAAATAGACTCAAAGTCGGTTTTGATTGGGCCTCCACTTTGGCTTCCAAGCCCTTGCTGGTGTTCCACGTTCCCAACTCCTTCTCCCATCATCTCCTGGTCCTCTCTATGGTTTCTAATCATAAAATAATCATTAGGTAGCAAACCATTCTCAAAAGTAACATATAGCGAATAACGTAGGAACGAGCTCACCTCTAAATTTAGTCGTCGTGCACGAGCTCTAGTTACTGGACCTTACAAGTCCAGAATTGGAGTGTTGTGTGTATCCATAGGAGTGATGTCCTCATCACAGTCTCTCTGCATTTGTCAAAGATTACCAATACAGATTTCTAGCTTCATTGCTAAGGCAACTTAGTGATGACGCTAAGAAATGTCAACAGATGTGACACTAGAGTAGTTCTGGTGGAAGTTTTTTATAATCCCACTGTCAGTGCCAATATAGTTTTTAGTGCCTTTGCACTTGACATGGTACGCCATTGGCATCGACTAGTAAATCCTTCAAGAGTCCTTTTGGTCCTATTTTAGAAGGATGCAGGTTTTTGCAATACTTGACTGTAAGGCACGCAAACATCAAGGCTATCCTAGACTTCCATGTATTTGACATCCATGACTTTGATGTCTTAATCGGACATCCCATTGGAAAATTACTCCTGAATGTTCTGATGCTTGGAAGTCTCGACGTGAAACTCAAGGGGGGGGGGGAGTTTTCTGTTCTGATCTCGCGGTCAAGGAATCCCCTATCAGATCGTCCCCCCCCCCCCCCAAGGATGAGCAAATCAAGGAAGTAATGGCTGTTCTCCCAAATGATTCTCCGGAATCCCTTCTACAAAGAGAGGCCATAGGATTTGTCCAAGAAGAGGATGAGTTTCAGGAAACAATCGAGCTACCCATTGAAGAACCACCATCACGACCTCTGATTGAGCTTAAGCCCTTGCCCTCTAGACTATGCTATGCTTTCCTAAATGGTGATCTGGAAGCCCCTGTTATCATAAGTGACAAGCTATCCAAGAAAGAAACAGCTAAACTTATAGTCATCCTAGAAATGCATCATTCCCATTGATCTAGATTGCACACCTTCTAGGGAGCCTCAGAGGAGGCTAAATAAGGCAATGAGAGAGGTTGTTAAGAAGGAGGTCTTGAAACTTTTGCACACTAGGATAATTTATTTTGTTCCTCATAGTAAGTGGGTTAGTTCTATGCAAGTAGTGCCTAAGAAGGGAGGCATGACAGTCATTAGAAACAATAGAAATGAGTTGATCCCTCAACGCACCATCTCGGGATGACAGATGTGCATCGACTATCGAAGGCTCAACAAGGCAACAAAAAAGGATCATTTCCCACTTCCGTTCATTGATGAAATGTTGGAGCGGCTTGCCAATCATCCCTTCTTTTGTTTCCTTGATGGTTACTCTGGTTACCATAAAATTCCCATCCATCCCGATGATCAAAGTAAGACTACCTTCACATGCCCTTACAGAACCTATGCCTATCGTAGAATGCCATTCGGGTGCAATGCACCCGCTTCGTTCCAAAGGTGTATGATGTCTATCTTCACTGACATGGTCAAAAGAATCTTGAAAGTTTTCATGGATGACTTCTCTGTCTTTGGGAAAACTTATGATCATTGTCTTGAGAACCAAGATAGGGTCGTACAAAGATGCCAGGAAAAGGACTTGGTACTTAATTGGGAAAAGTGTCACTTTATGGTCCGAGAGGGCATTGTTTTAGGACACCTTGTGTCCAATATAGGGATTGAGGTGGATAGGGCTAAGATTGAGGTCATAGAAAGGCTTCTCCTAAACTTTAGTCCTTACAAGGTCATTGTGTTGCTGGTCTAGTGCTTGTTCTTCGGTCCTGTTTGAGTCGTGTATGTCCTTGTCATAGACAATCAAGAGCAAAAAATTAGTGTTGCACACATTGACATAATAGTACTGCTGGAATTGTGTGCACTAAATATTTCTTTAACATCTAGCCTTGTACTTTCGTGTACAAAAGAAGATTAAAGTGTTCTACTGCTGCCTCATTTTGAACAAAAGCCTACCAATTAGTGCTTGATCTTGCTATAGAAGTTTATTTTAGTTGTGCTGTTACAAAAATCCTTTTGCTGCACTTGTAGTAAGAAAAAATATTTAGGTGTTCCTTTGAGTTGTAAAACTTGTAATACCTTGATGCAGTTCTGATTTATAAGAAAAGAAAATGATAGGTGTAGAGTGCCCGATCTTTCGGCGAGTGGAAATAACTTCGATTTGGTGGATGTTGACCCTCACGATCCGACTACGACGAGCAAGCCGAAGCGCCAATGCAATCGCTGAACCAACTTCCGGAGGATATTAACCTTGCGGTAAACAAGATCAACCTGATCACGAGGATCAATTCTTACGCGCAATCAAAGAACGAGCAAGAATTAGAGGCGAGCAATCTGATGTATTGCACGAAGGTGGAGTTCTGAATTCACATCGAGAGACGGATGTATAGCTAAGCTAAACTTAAAACAAAACTCGAAGATTGCAAGGGGCGCAGCCCTTGACTATATAGGGGGAGGACGAGGCATCTAGGGCCGGCTGAAGTGGAGAGGCGCGCGGTGGAGAGGGAGTCGTGCGACTTGGGCCACGTGGGCCTTCGGGCGGCATCATCCTGGGCCGTCGTTCCTTAGCATCAAAACCGTCTTCAATTCCTGGGCTCGAGCTCTAGTGATTGGGCCCTTGTACATCGTCATCTCGTTAGAAGATGGATCCGTAACTCGAGGAGGCGCGACGACGAGAGGTGGAGGCGTGACAACTTGGTTTGGCGCGCCATCTTCCGTCGTCATTATTCGTATGTCGTTGATGTCCTCATCATCCTCCCCTTCTTGAAGTGAAGTCGTCCTCGACGGCAACTCATCATCCTCACCCAAGTATGGTTTAAAATCTGCAACATTAATACTAGTGGAAACACCAAACTCCATGGGCAAGTCAAGAACATAAGCATTATCGTTAATCTTGGTTAGCACTTTAAAAGGACCAGCAACATGAGGCATTAGTTTAGAATGACGCAAAGTAGGAAATCTATCTTTACGCAAGTGCAACCAAACCAAATCACCAGGTTCAAAACAAATATGTTTTCTACCTTTACTACCAGTAACTTGATACTTTTTATTAGCAACGTCAATGTTGTGTTGTGTTTCTTCATGCAATTGTTTCATGTGATCAATATGAGCAAGAGCATCAAGATGTGGTTCATCTTCAGCATCAATAGCAAACAAATCAATAGGCGCCCTAGGAACATAGCCATAAACAACCTCAAAAGGACACATCTTAGTGGCAGAATGTATAGCACGATTATAAGCAAATTCAACATGAGGTAAACAATCTTCCTAACGTCTCAAGTTTTTATCTAGAACAGCTCTAAGCATAGCAGACAAAGTTCTATTTACTACCTCAGTTTGCCCATCAGTTTGAGGATGACAAGTAGTACTAAACAGCAGCTTAGTTCCTAATTTATTCCAAAGAGAACGCCAAAAATGACTAAGAAACTTAGCATCACGATCAGAGACAGTTGTTTTAGAAATTCCATGCAATCTAACAATCTCTCTAAAGAACAATTCAGCAACATTTGAGGCATCATCAGTTTTATGACACGGTATAAAGTGAGCCATTTTAAAGAAACGATCAACAACCACAAAAATATTGTCCCTCCCCTTCTTAGTGCGAGGCAATCCCAAAACAAAATCCATCAAAATATCATGCCAAGGAGAAGAGGGAACAGGCAAGGGCATATACAAACCATGATTACCCAAACGAGATTTAGCTTTTTGACATGTAGTACAGCATGCAACAAGGCGCTCAACATCACGGCGCATCCGTGGCCAAAAGAAATGGTCGGCCAACACCTCATGTGTCTTGAAAACGCCGAAGTGACCCATAAGACCACCTCCATGCGCCTCCTGTAACAACAAAGGACCAACCGAGCTAGCTGGAATACACAGCTTGTTAGCACGAAACAGGAACCCATCCTGCGTATGAAATTTGCCCCAAGGTTTGCCATCCTTACAATGCATCATAATATCATGAAAATCAGCATCATTCACATATTGATCTTTCAAAGCTTGCAAACCAAAGATTTTAAAGTCTAATTGGGACAGCATCATATAACGATGAGACAAAGCATCGGCAATCACATTTTCCTTCCCGTTTTTATGTTTAATGATGTATGGAAAAGATTCAATAAATTCAACCCATTTAGCATGACGACGATTCAGATTAGTTTGGGTTCTAATATGTTTCAAAGCCTCATGATCCAAATGAATAATAAATTCGCGAGGCCATAAATAATGCTACCATGTTTGCAAAGTTCTTACTAAAGCATAAAGTTTTGTATCATAAGTGGAATATTTAAGAGCAGCACCACTTAACTTCTCACTAAAATAAGCAATGGGTTTATGATCTTGCAACAAAACAGCACCCAAACCAATTCCACTAGCATCACATTCCAATTCAAACACTTTATCAAAATTAGGCAATTGTAAGAGAGGAGCATGAGTTAACCGTTCCTTTAAAGTGTTGAATGCGTTGTCTTGTGGTGCGCCCCACTCAAATGGCGCACCCTTCTTGGTCAGCTCATGTAATGGTGCAGCAATAGAACTGAAATCCCGCACAAAACGACGATAGAAGCCTGCAAAACCAAGAAAACTGTGAACCTGTGTGACCGTCGTCAGTTGGGGCCAACTCTGAATGGCGTCCACCATGCTGCTATCGACCTCAATGCCCTGTGGAGTAACAACATATCCAAGAAACGAAACACGTTGCGTGCAAAAAGTGCATTTTTCCATGTTCCCAAACAAGTGAGCAGCACGCAAAGCATCAAAAACAGCACGCAAATGATCTAAATGCTCATTCATGGATTTGCTGTATATAAGGATATCATCAAAATAGACAACAACAAATATTCCAGTGAAAGGCCAAAGAACTTCATTCATTAAGCGCATAAAAGTGCTAGGAGCATTAGACAATCCAAACGGCATAACCAACCATTCATACAAGCCAAATTTAGTTTTAAAAGCCGTTTTCCATTCATCTCCTAATTTTATTCTTATTTGATGGTAACCACTACGCAAATCAACCTTAGAGAAAATTGTGGCACCACTAAGTTCATCAAGCATATCATCAAGGCGTGGTATAGGATATCGATAACGAATTGTAATATTGTTAATTGCACGACAATCTACACACATACGCCAAGAACCATCTTTCTTAGGAACAAGCAAAATAGGAACCGAACAAGGGCTGAGAGACTCACGAATGTAACCTTTATCAGGCAATGCCTGCACTTGACGCTGAATTTCTTTCGTCTCCTCAGGATTTGTGCGGTACGGGGCGTGATTAGGAAGCTGTGCGCCTAGAATTAAATCAATCTGATGTTCTATGCCACGAATAGGAGGAAGACCCGGCGGCAATTCAGTGGGAAAGACATCTTTATAGTCCTGCAAAAGGTTAGCAACAGCAGGAGGAATATGTGACTAATTTTGCAGCTTTTGTCGCTCGAGCAATATCATCTTTAAGAACTTGTTCAGGTGTCATAGGATGAATAACAATTTTCTGACCCTTAAACATGAAGGAATAATAATTGGAGCGACCATGATGAACACTATCAACATCATATTGCCAAGGACGGCCAAGCAACAAAGAGCATGCTTCCATTGGAACAACATCACAATCTACAAAATTAGAATAGGCGCCAAGAGAGAAAGAAACACGTACCGAGCGCGTTACCTTTATTTTGCCGCCATCATTAAGCCATTGAAAGTGATAAGGATGTGGATGCTTCCTTGTTGGCAATGACAACTGCTCCACCAAGGTCGTACTAGCCAAATTGTTGCAACTGCCACCATCGATGATTATACGGACCGCTCGTTCTTGCATAACACCTTTGATATGAAAAATGTTGTGGCGCTGATGCTTTTCATCCTGAACGACCTGTGTACTAAGAACACGCTGCACAACAAGAGTTGCATACCTGTCGGCGGCACTAGAGTCGACATGAAGCTCCGTATTATCTGCATGATTAGTGGCAAGCATAGTCTGCTGAATATCCATAGAATCACTAGCAGAAGAATACCCACCGTCGTCACGAATCAACATAGTTCGTTTATTTGGATAATCGCGTATCACATGACCAAATCCTCGGCAACGGTGACACTGAATATCACGAGCTCGTCCAGATGACGAGGAGGACGGCACGATCGAGGCAGATTTGGCCGTGGATGGAGCACTCGACTTGGACGTGGTCGAGGAGTGGTCGCGCGACGTGGAAGGAGGTGTCGACCGTGGAGCTGAAGGCGTCTTGGACCCTACAAAAATGTTAGGTCTTGACGAAGATTGTCGATCCTGCACTTCACGTTCAGCTTTACAAGCATATTCAAATAAGGTGGTCATATCATCATAATGCTTATAATCAAGAATAATCTGAATTTCACGATTTAACCCACCCCTAAAGCGAGCCATAGCAGCATCATCCAGTTCAACTAAACCACAGCGAATCATACCCTTTTGCAAAGCTTGATAATAATCCTCTACGGAAAGTGAACCTTGTTGAAAACGCTGCATTTGATTAAGCAAATCTCTAGCATAATATGACGGCACAAAACGATGACGCATAGCAGCTTTTAATGCTGTCCAAGTGGCTGGAATATTATCAGGATATCTTTGTCTATACTCACGCCACCAAAGTAAAGCAAATTCAGTAAATTCACTAATAGCAGCCTTAACTTGTAAATTAGCAGGAATATCATGGCATGCAAATTTTTGTTCAACCTCTAATTCCCAATCAAGATAAGCACCCGGATCATATTTGCCATTAAAAGTGGGAATAGGAAATTTTATTTTGGCAAAAGAATCATTAATAGGAACACGTACCCTACGAGCACGACCACGGTGATTGTCGTCGTCCTGCTCGGTGTCGGCGCCGTAGTCACGTGCATGTTGCAACTCCGTCAGTTGCGTCGTCATGGTCCCAAGCTGCGTCGACATGGCCTCAAGACGAGTCATGATCGTCGCGAGCGTGGTGCGGGCAGCCGTATCAGCGAGGTCCAGTTGATCAAAACGCTCATTCGACGAAGTGACCGTAGAGTCAAGTCTCTCGTGCATCGTCTTCATGTCGTTTTGTAGACCATCTACCCGTGCCTGGACATCCTGGAGGGTGAGCTCCTCCGACTTCGAGCTGTTTTCTGCCATAGAAACACAAGCAATAGAAAAAGCGGGATCGTACAACGAGAGGTGAGTGGTGGATGAAAAGCTCAATCAAAAAGCTGTTATCAAATTCTTACCCATCCTTACCAAGCACGCAAGCGTGAACTGCAACCACAGGTAAAACCGGTGGAAGATTGGAGGAGCGATTGCGTGGTGAAACAAAAACCTGCTTGTAGTAGAAAATTTGTGGGGCTAGGAGGCTGCACTCAATCCAAGGGTTAGCACAACTCAAACAATAACTGCAAAGCTGAATAATGGTGCTCAACGCGAAAAGATTGCTGCCGGTACAAGTGCAAGAGGAAGGAAGAAGGATCAAAACAAAGTGCAGCAAGAACGCGTCGCCTGTGTTGCTCGGCCGCTCTTTTTTTTTCTCTTTTTTTTCTTTTTTTTCTTTCTTTTTTTTTCTCTCTTTTTTTTATACTTTTTGCTGAAAATATAAACAATGAGACCTCAAATAAGCAATTAACACAAGCGCTTTTTTTTTTTGAGGCAGGGGTAGAACGGTAATTAAAAGATCAGAGTAGGGACACACGAAACCGAACAGAACCAAACACAGGGCGAGGCGAGCGGGTCACGACGTAGCCGACTAGGACTCGATCAGCGAGGCGAGCGGGTCACGACATAACCGAGTAGGACTCGATCGGCGAGGCAGTGATTCACCCGGACTCACGGTGCAGCGGAAAAACTTGGCAGGCGATCGGCTGATCACAACTTGGCAAGCGATATGGGGTAAACAGATGCGGCGGAAAGCAAACTGTGGTGGTGAAAACACACGGCGCGGCGGAAGGATACGACGATGATAGGAAGAAAACGATGAAACACAGTGTACTAGCAACGATCAAAAGTGAAAGCACAAAAACTCAACAATGCAAATTATTGAAGGAAAGTGCGAGGCTCAAAACCGTACTGGGGTAAACTTTTTTTGTAGTTTTCGGTTTTATGTGGACTTGGATAAAACTCACCGAGAAACACTGGAATCTGATACCACTTGATAGGTGTAGAGTGCCCGATCATTCGGCGAGTGGAGATAACTTCGATTTGGTGGATGTCGACCCTCAGGATCCGACTACGACGAGCAAGCCGAAGCGCCAATGCAATCGCTGAACCAACTTCCGGAGGATATTAACCTTGCGGTAAACAAGATCAACCTGATCATGAGGATTAATTCTTACGCGCAATCGAAGAACGAGCAAGAATTAGAGGCGAGCAATCTGATATATTGCACGAAGGTGGAGTTCTGAATTCACGTCGAGAGACGGATGTATAGCTAAGCTAAACTTAAAACAAAACTCAAAGATTGCAAGGGGCGCAGCCCTTGACTATATAGGGGGAGGACGAGGCATCTAGGGCCAGCTGAAGTGGAGAGGCGCGCGGTGGAGAGGGAGTCGTGCAACTTGGGCCACGTGGGCCTTCGGGCGGCATCATCCTGGGCCGTCGTTCCTTAGCATCAAAACCGTCTTCAATTCTTGGGCTCGAGCTCTAGTGATTGGGCCCTTGTACGTCGTTATCTCGTTAGAAGATGGATCCGTAACTCGAGGAGGCGCGACAACGAGAGGTGGAGGCATGACAACTTGGTTTGGCGCGCCATCTTCCGTCGTCATTATTCGTATGTCGTTGATGTCCTCATCAGAAAAGAAAAAGGCAAAAGTGCACAAGAGAAAAAACCGCAAAAAAAAAAAGAAAGAAGGAAAAGATAACAATTCAGAATTGCTTGCAGCCTTTGTGTCATTTGTTGAGTCATTTGCTTGCTTGCTTGAAATAGGACCGCGACAAGTTTAGGCCGGTGACATAGACTAGCTTGGGACTATTATTCAGTTTTGCAACTTCTGAATCTAAATTTTGCTAATCCTTGCTACCTAATTGATGAGGACATCACCCTTATGGATACACCCAGCACTCCGCCAACCAAAATACAAGTTCATGCGCGACAGTTGAATTTACGGGTGAGCTTGTTCCTAATGATTCCTTTATGTGATTTTGAGAATAGTTTGCTATCTAATGAATTAATTGTTATTAGAAACCATGGAGATGATGATGAGATAGCTGGGGAGGTGATTGGAGACGTGATGGGCCAGCAAGGACGTCCAAGCCAAGGTGGAGGCCCAATCAAAACCGACTTCGAGTCTGTTTCGGAGCCCAGGACCAGTCTGCACTAAAACGGATACCCAGGACGCATACGGACTCAGATTTGGACGTTCTATATATGCCTGGAAAGATAACGAAAAGCCCTTTCCAACCCAACTGGTCCCATGTCAAAATTCGTCCCAAGCCGTCGGCAATCGCCGAAACAATTCGACTTCCAGAATCTTTCCTGGTGCTACGACACCGTAATCGGTCTTTGGGCCATGTATGGAGTTGAGCCCACTTAGGGCTGCGTCCAGGGGGTCTTGCACGACCCTAGGGTCCTCATATACAGCCGCCGCCTCTTCATTAGGGTTTGGGTTTTGCTTAGATCAATTCTGTTCATAAACAGTTTCGCCGTTCATCGGTTTGTGAGACCCCAACTTCGAGAGTTTAATCATACATCTGCAATTGTGTTGCATTCTTCGTTGTTATTGCTTGTGTTCTTGATTCACAGGCAGGGATTAGCCTTCTCGGCGAGGTCAATCGTCTTTTGGATGGTTGATAACCAGAGGAGACGTCGTGCTGCGATTGCGGGGTTTAGAACGTGCTGTTCTGAAGCCGGATCGATTTGTGTGTCGCCTCCGACCAAATCAACTTACCAAGAACCTTTCGGAAGATCGGGAACCATTGTTCACATCAAGTGGTAATCAGAGCTTCATGTACACCGTTAGGTTCGTCGTTATCCTTGTTATTTTGTTCAATCCTAGAGTCTAGAAAATTGCCCTACAAAAATATTTGTTCGTCGTGTTTCCGCTGTCCTACACCCTCCTTGTGCCTTGCAATTTTTAGTTTAGTTTGCTTCTCTAAATTTTAGTCCCTACAAGGTCATTGTGTTGCTGGTCTAGTACTTGTTCTTTGGTCTTGTTTGAGTCGTGCATATCCTTGTCATAGGCAAACAAGGGAAAAATCAGTGTTGCATATGTTTAGATAATAGTATTGCTGGAATTATGTGCACTAAATATTTCTTTAACATCTAGCCTTCTACTTTCGTGTGCAAAAGAAAATTAGAGTGCTCTGCTGCTGTCTCATTGTGATCAAAAGCCAACCAATTAGTGCTTGATCTTGTTATAGAAGTTTGTTTTAGTTGTGCTATTACAAGAATCCTTTTACTGCACTTGTAGTAAGAAAAAAAAATATATTCTGGGGTTCCATTGGTTGTAAAACTTGTAATACCTTGCTGCAGTTCTGATTCTCAAGAAAAGAAAAGAAAAAGGCAAAAGTGCACAAGAGAAAAAGCCGCACAAAAAAAGAAGTAGAAAAAAGAAAAGATACAAATTCAGAATTGCTTGCATCCTTTGTGTCCTTTGTTGAGTCATTTGCTTGCTTGCTTGAACTAGGTCCGAGACAAGTTTAGGCCCGTGACATAGACTAGCTTGGGACTATTATTCAGTTTTGCAACTTCTGAATTGAAATTTTGCTAATCCTTGCTACCTAATATTGCCTATCCAAGCTCCATAAATTTCCTTCTGAACAGGCACAAAATTTTTTGACTCTCGCAATCATCAGTTCACACTCTCTAAGGTATCCTTTGCTTGTTGTAATTAAGAACTTTGTAAGACCTTGATAAGATGCTTCCCTTTGCCTGTTGAGAGTTTACACTGTTATCACATAGTAGTGATAGGAAAATATACTTTCGTGTGTTTCCTTGTTTGCTACTAACAATGACAGGTTACGCCACTCATGGTGATGATTCAACGTTGTCTAATGAGAACAATATGAGTGATGTATTACAAAGAGTGCTCAGTCCTCAAATGGAGAAGGTAGAGCAAAATCAATTGAACAATTTATTTCAGACTCACTTTGTTGTCAAGGATCGACGTTGTCGTGTTATCATTGATAGAGAGAGTAGCCGCAACATCGCAAGTTTAGAATTAGTAGAGAAGCTTGGATTGACAACACAGCCACACCCATGTCCATACTACATCCAATGGGTAAATTCTTTTGGTAAGATAAAGGTAGATAAAATTGCACGCATTGAATTTTTTATTGGCTCTTATAAGGATAGTGCAGAATTTGATATAGTACCTATGCAAGCATGTCATTTGTTATTGAGTAAATCTTGGATTATTACAAATAATGCTTCGCACAATGCCACTATAAATAGCTACTCATTTAAATACAATGATAGAAGAGTTACTCTTAAACGTATGACCGCTGCTGAAATTTTAGAAGAGGATCAACAAAGGCTTGAAAGGAGAAAGAATGAACCATTTAGGAAAGAATGGACTGTTTCAAATGTTGCAACACTTACATCAAAATCTGAATTAGATGATGAACATATTTTTGTGCCTCTTGTTGCAACTAATACATTTCAGGTTCTACACAAAGAAGAGGATAGTGAGAAAGATGAAGAACATGTTGTTGCTTCAGATTTGAGACCACTATTGGGAGAAAGAGATGGGATCGAGTCGAGGACGACTCTAATAAAAAAGGGGGAGAATGATGAGAACATCACCCTTATGGATACACCCAGCACTCCGCCAACCAAAATACAAGTTCATGCGCGACAGTTGAATTTACGGGTGAGCTTGTTCCTAATGATTCCTTTATGTGATTTTGAGAATAGATTGCTACCTAATGAATTAATTGTTATTAGAAACCATGGAGATGATGATGAGATAGCTGGGGAGGTGATTGGAGACGTGATGGGCCAGCAAGGACGTCCAAGCCAAGGTGGAGGCCCAATCAAAACTGACTTCGAGTCTGTTTCGGAGCCCAGGACCAGTCTGCACTAAAACGGATACCCAGGACGCATACGGACTCGGATTTGGACGTTCTATATATGCCTGGAAATATAACGAAAGGCCCTTTCCAACCCAACTGGTCCCATGTCAAAATTCGTCCCAAGCCGTCGGCAATCGCCGAAACAATTCGACTTCTAGAATCTGTCCTGGTGCTGCGACACCGTAATCGGTCTTTGGGCCATGTATGGAGTTGAGCCCACTTAGGGCTGCGTCCAGGGGGTCTTGCACGACCCTAGGGTCCTCATATACAGCCGCCACCTCTTCATTAGGGTTTGGGTTTTGCTTAGATTATTCTGTTGATAACAGTTTTGCCGTTTGATCGGTTTGTGAGACCCCAACTTGTGAGATTCATCGTATACTTGCAATTGTGTTGCATTCTTCGTTGTTCTTGCTTGTGTTCTTGATTCGCAGGCAGGGATTAGCCTTCTCGGCAAGGTCAATCGTCTTTTGGACGGTTGATAACCAGAGGAGACGTCGTGTTGCGATTGCGGGGTTTAGAACGTGCTGTTCTGAAGCCGGATCGATTTGTGTGTCGCCTCCGACCAAATCAACTTACCAAGAACCTTTCGGAAGATCGGGAACCCTTGTTCACATCACTAATATTGCCTATCCAGGCTTCATATATTTCCATCAGAACAGGCACAAATTTTTTGACTCTTGCAATCATCAGTTCACACTCTCCAAGATATCGTTTGCTTGTTGTAATTAAGAACTTTGTATGAGCTTGATAAGATACTTCCCTTTGCTTGTTGAGAGTTTACATTGTGATCACATAGTAGTGATAGGAAAATATACTCCCGTGTGTTTTCTCGTTTGCTGCTAACAATGACAGGTTACACCACTCATGGTGATGATTCAACGTCGTCTAATGAGAACAATATGAGTGATGTAGTACAACGAGTGCTCAGTTCTCAAATGGAGAAGGTAGAGCAAAATCAATTGAACAATTTATTCCAGACTCACTTTGTTGTCAAGGATCGATGTTGTCGTGTTATCATTGATGGAGAGAGTAGCCGCAACATCGCAAGTTTGGAATTAGTTGAGAAGCTTGGATTGACAATACGACCACATCCATGTCCATACTACATCCAATGGGTAAATTCTTTTGGTAATATAAAGGTAGATAAAATTGCACGCATTGAATTTTTTATTAATTCTTATTAGGATAGTGCAGAATTTGATATAGTACCTATGCAAGCATGTTATTTTTTATGGAGTAAACCTTGGATTATTACAAATAATGCTTTGCACAATACCATTACATATAGCTACTCATTTAAATACAATGGTAGAAGAGTTACTCTTAAACCTATGACCGCTGCTAAAATTTTTGAAGAGGATCAACAAAGGCTTAGAGAGGAGAAAGAATGAACCGTTTAGGAAAGAATGGACTGTTTCAAATGTTGCAACACTTACATCAAAATATGAATTAGAGGATGAACATATTTCCATGCCTCTTGTTGCAATTAATATATTTCAGGTTCTACACAAAAAAGAGGATAGTGAGAAAGATGAAGAACATGTTGTTGCTTCAGGTAAGAGCTTTCTTGATGTGATGAATTGTTCCAACAATCTTGATGTATTGGAACCTTGTCTTGATTTGCCTTTGCCACAAGTTGATTTATCTACTGATCCTTGTGATAAAGAGGAGTTGTGTGCCACTGCTTAACTTATACCTTTGCCACAACAAATAAATGAGCTTGATGTTTTTGCTTATGATTCACCTACTAGTGCTGAAATGAGACATTTGATTTTAATTACATGTGAAAAGGATGAGCAGAAATTATTGTCTTCTCTATATATTTTGGGTTATATTGAATTTGATGTTCTTTGTGATCAAAATACCATGGAGAAGCAAATATTTTCTCAAACTGAGTTGCCTTTATTGATAAGAAACATTTTTTATGCTATTAGCAACTATGATCATAGAGGTCTGTTTATGGTACATAGATGTTATGTTTGTTCAAATTTGAAACATCCTCTTGGTTTGCAACTAAATGACTAACTAGAAAACTTTAATCTCAACTACCGTGTCATGTCATCTTTTTCTAGTATTTCTAAGATCACACATTGTCTACCTTGTGATAAGAGTGAGAATGATGCTCATATTGCTGACCAAGTTTTCAAAGAGATTATTAATTTGCACGGAATGCCTTCTACTCTAGATTCTCATTGTGATGACAAATTTCATAATGCATATAAATATGAGTTGTATCCCAAGTTTGGGAATAGTTCCTTAATTAATATTTCAGATTTGAGACCATACATGGGAGAAAGAGATGAGCTCGAGTCGAGGATGACTCTAATTCAAAAGGGGGAGAATGAGGAGGACATCACCCTTATGGATACACCCAGTACTCCGACAACTAAAATGCAAGTTCATGCGCGACAACTGAATTTACGGGTGAGCTTGTTCCTAATGATTCCTTTATGTGATTTTGAAAACATATGGCTACCTAATGAATTAATTATTGTTCGGAACCATGGAGATGATTATGAGATAGCTAGGGAGGTGATTGGAGGCGTGATGGGCCAGCAAGGATGTGCAAGCCATGGTGGAGGCCCAATCAAAACTGACTTCGAGTCTGTTTTGGGGCCCAGGACAAGTCTACACTAAAATGGACGGCAGGGACGCATACTGACTCGGATTTGGACGTTATACATTTGCCTGGAAAGATAGCAAAAATTTCTTTCCAACCCATCCAGTCCCATGTCAAAATTCGCCCCGAGCCATCGGCAATTGCCGAAACAAATCGACTTCTAGAATCTGTCCTGGTGCTACGACACCTTAATCGGTCTTTGTTCCACGTATCGAGTTGAGCCCACTTAGGGCTGCGTCCAGAGGGTCTTGCACGACCCTAGGGTCCTCATATACAGACGCCACCTCTTCATTAGGTTTTGGGTTTTGCTTAGATTATTCTGTTCATAACAGTTTTGCCGTCATATCGGTTTATGAGGCCCCAAACTTGTGAGATTCATCGGATACTTGTAAATTTGGTTGCATTCTTCTTTGTTCTTGCTTGTGTTCTTGATTTGCAGGCAAGGATAAGCCTTCTCGGCAAGGTCAATCGTTCTTAAACGGTTGATAACCAGAGGAAACGTTGTGTTGTGATTGTGGGGTTCAGAACGTGTCGTTCGGAAGCCGGATCGATTTGTATATCGCCTCCGCTTTAATCAAGATTATCAGAACCTATCGGAAGATCAGGAACCCTTGTCCACATCATATAAGCTTAATAGAAGAAAGAATAACCTAATGGTTTATTTGCATAAATGGCACTACACCAAAGACCATTTCAAAGGCCATCCTATGTACTAAGTGAGTTGTAAAACCAAGCCCTGTTAATTTTATGTAGTTATAGCCCACAAAGGACTATGATTCACATAGAATCCGAAGCCACCAACTCACACAGAGTTGAACAGTTCACGTAGAACACTATTCACTAAGAAACCAGCCAATCCCAACCAAACCAAACTTGGCTACCCACCAAGTCCACCCATCATCAACCCCCTAATCATATGAGGATCCAGGCCACTCATAACCGTGAGCATGGCTGTTATAACAGTTTTACACTCTACAGATGTTGCACAACTTTACCCACAGGTTGGTGATTTCATCATGATGCAGTGACTAAAGTCTCCGTGTTGCCCAAATCACACTACTGTAGGCGTGAGGCCAAGAGATCACCACAATGTCTTTCAAAGAGCTACCCAGCTTGCAAACAATCCATGCTAAGGATTCACCACTGTGAAAGTGAACCATTCCTACAGAAGCCCCCTCTGGCGCCGTGGCAAGGATTGAATTGTCCATCGCCCAAGTCCGAAAGTAAACCGTTCCGTCCTCATTCCTCGACTGCCCGCAAAACTAGAAAGATATCTTGATACTCAACCTAGTCTACCATATCAGCCCTGTGCTTTGCGCTATTTTCCTGGGTGGCTGCTCCACGAACCTACTCTTGTGATCCCAAGTAGGTACCACCATAAATCCCACACTATTGTACCGAGTACACGTGCATACCCACACCATCATCATCATCCTCCTGATTGGATCACTTAAATTCCATGTTGCTACCAAGGATTACCCATGCCTCATGATTATGTTCAACTAAACCATTAGTCAAGATTCACATTAGACACGTCCAATTCCTGACATAGCAAACTAAGCATAACGTACCCATACTATAAACTACACCAGAACCCAGGCGACAAGGGGAATAGTATGGAAGGATAAGGACATCGGATTCATATTCACAAAGCATGCATGTTTATAGAAGACACATTTAAAAACATAGGTATGAAATGCATCAAGGACACTTGGCTAGTTCCCTTTGCTACTGCTCAAAGTCTTCGGAATGGAAATCCCGGGAGTTCTCTAACTACGGTTCATCTACTCGACGTCACACCAGAAAGATAAGCATATAAACAAACTAAGAAACAACACACCACACAATACCAAACAATAGTGGAAATAATACTATAAAATAATACGCATCGCTACGATCACGTGAGCGCAAGCATCGCCTAAAACAAACCTACGAGTAAAATGCTATGAAGGTTTGAAGGCCTAGAGGTTAAAATAGTAAAATCAGAAACTACTATAAAATAGTACAAATAAATAATGTTCATTCCTATAAGCGCATTGGCGCAAGAATTTCTTAGATCAGAGCTACGGTTGAAAAGTTACAATGGTTTAAATTTTCAGGGCTAAAATGTAAAAACAGACAAGTTCAGGGGCCTAAAAGTAATTTTAGAAGAGTATAGGGGTTAAAATGTAAAATGTAAGTATGAAATATAGTTTATGAAAAATTTAGGAACAAAAATGTAATTTATAAAAAATTCAAGGACTCAATTTTTAAAAGGCAGGACTAAAATATAATTAATAGTAAGTCAAAGGGTGTTTTTTATAAAATTAAAAGGCTAAAATATAATTATTAATAAGGTCAGGGCATGAATATAATTTCTGAAGTTGTTACAAAAAGATAGGGGTAAAAATCTAATTAAATAGATCTACAAGGGCTTCTATGAAAAATTGTGCATTTACTGATAATTAAATAAATTAATTTAAACTGAAATAGCCATAGACCAAATCCATGGGCTCGATTGACGTGGACAAGAGTTCCCGATCTTCTGAAAGGTTCTGGTAAACTTGATTAAGGCGGAGGCGATACACAAATCGATCCAGCTTTCGAACGACACGTTCTGAACCCCGCAATCACAGCACAACGTCTCCTATGATATCAGCCGGTGTTGCATGGTTGACCTCGCTGAGAAGGCTTATCCTTGCCTGCAAATCAAGAACACAAGCAAGAACAAAGAAGAATATAACCAAATATGCAACTATATGATGAATCTCACAAGTTAGAGTCTCACAAACCGATCAAACAGTAAAACTATTCTTAACAGAATAATCTAAGCAAAACTCAAACCCTAATGAAGAGGCGGAGGCTGTATATGAGGACCCTAGGGTCGTGCAAGAGCCCCTGGATGCAGCCCTAAGTGGGCTCAACTCAATACATGGCCCAAAGACCGATTACGGTGTCGTGGCACCAGGACAGATTCTGGATGTCGAATTGTTTCGATGATTGCTGGCGGCTTGGAATGAATTTTGACATGCGACCAGTTAGGCTGGAAGGTCTTTTTGTTATTTTTCCAAGCATATGTAGAATTTCCAAATCTGAGTTCGTATGCGTTATGTGCGTCTGTTTTAGTGCAGACTAGTCCTGGGCCGTGAAATAGACTCGAGGTCGGTTTTGATTGGGCCTCCACCTTGGCTTGGACGTACTTGCTAGCCCATCACGCCTCCAATCACCTCCACAGCTATCTCATCATCACCTCTATGATTCCTAATAACAATTAATTCATTAGGTAGCAATTTATTCATAAAACCACACAGACAAAACATTAGCAATGAGCTCACTTGTAAATTCAGATGATGCGCATAAACTTTCAGCTTAGTTGGAGGAGTATTGTGTGTATCCATAGGTGTGATGCTTTCATCATTCTCCCCCTTTTGAATTAGAGTCGTCCTCGACTCGATCCCATCTTTTTCTCCCAATAGTGGTCTCTAATCTGAAATATGAAATATAGAACTATTACCAAACTTGGGATGCACCTCATGTTTATATGTGTTATGAAATTTACCATCAGAATGTGAAACTACAATAGAAGGCATGTCACACAAATGAACAACCTCTTTGAAAGATTGGGTAGCAGTATGAACATCATCTTCACTCTTATGACAACTTAGAAAATGTCTGATCTTAGAAACACTAGAAAAACATGACATGGAATGATAATTATTAGTGCAGTTTTCTATTTGACCATTGAGTCGTACAACACAAGGAGGTTTTAATTTTGAACAAATATAAACTCTATGCACCATAAACAAACCTCTATGATCATAGTTTCCAGCAGGATGAAAAATATTTCTTGTCAATAAAGACAATTCAGTTTGACAAAAGATTTGCTTCTCCACGGTATTTAGATCACAAAGAACATCAAATTCAATATAACCCAAAGTATCTAGAGAAGACAATAATTTCTATTCATCCCATTCACATAAAACTAAATTCAAATATTTAATTTCAGCACTAGTAGGTGAATCATCAAGCTTATTCATTTGTTGTGGCAAAGGTATAAGTGAAGCATTGGCACACAACTCCTCTTTATCATAACGATCAGTGTATAAATCAACTTGTGACAAAGGCAAATCAAGACAAGGTTCTAATACAGCAAGATTGTTGGAACAATTCAGCACATCAGGAAAGTTCTTACCTGAAACCACAATGTCTTCTTTTTCTTTCACATTGTCCTCTTCTTTGTCTAATTAGTTGCAACAAGAGGCAACAAAATAGGTTTATCCTCTAGCAATTCAGGTTTTGATTAAAGTGTTACAACATTTGAAACAGCTCATGCTTTCCTAAACAGTTCATTCTTTCTTCTCTCTAACCTTTGTTTATCTTCTTCTAAAATTTCAGCAGCGGTTATAGGTTTAAGAGTAACTCTTCTACTGTTGTATTTAAATGAGTAGCTATTATCAATGGTGTTATGCAAAACATTATTTGTAGAAATCCAAAGTTAACTGAATAATAAATGACATGCTTGCATAGGTGCTATATCAATTCTGCACTATCCTGACAAGAACCAATAAAAAATTCAATGCATGCAATTTTATCTACCTTCATCTTACCACAAGAATTTACCCATTGGATGTAGTATGGACATGGGTGTGGCTGTATGGTCAAGCCAAGCTTCTCGACCAACTCCAAGCTTGCGTTTTTGTTGCTACTCTCTCTATCAATGATGACACGATAACGTCGATCATTCACAACAAAGTGAGTCTGAAACAAGTTGTTCATTTGATTTTGCTCTACCTTCTCCATTTGATAACTAAGCACTCGTTGTGCTACAACACTTGTATCAACCTCATCTGACACCATCGACTCATCACGTGTTGTAACCTGTCATTGTTAGTAGCAAACAAAAAAACACACAAGAGTATATTTTCCTATCACTACTGTTTGATCATGGTGGAAGCTCTCAACAAGCAAATGACAGCACCTAACCGAGTTCTTACTCGATTCTTAATAGCAAAACAGAGTATACCTTGGAGAGTGTGATTGGACGATTGGGAGGGTCCAAAATTCCGTGACTGTTCAAAAGGATATATGTGGAGGTTGGAAGGCTAATCAAGGAAGCAATCTGAATTTCTTGACTATCGTCAAGTTAAATAGTAATCCAAGTAAGAAGTCAAGTGCCTAGTTGCTGATCATTGGATATAAGTGAATAACAAAGCAACTCACACCAATGATATTGATACTTGATACTTCCAAAGAATTGAGCTGTGTGAAAAAAAACAAGCTCGTGTAGCACAAGTGATGGAGAGACTAGCTATTTTCAGGTGTAAATGGGCTTGCAAAATTTGCGATGGTAGCATATAATTATAAGTAACAGGTAACACTTAAATAATTTGCTACAAACAGTAGCACCTTTTGCTTTGTTGTGTTGTCTTCTCTCTGTCTTTTTTCACTTCTGCTAGTACGATCAGCAAAACAGATTCTTTTACATACCAATTATGCTGCTCAACTATTCTTGAGATCATAAAACCAAAGCCCAAGGAGAAAATATATAGTTTGTCTAAATTAGGATCAAAGATTTCACAAAGGGATGGAAAGGCTAATTAGCAAAGATATAAATGAAATGTTTACCAAGGATAAAAAATTGCAACTGATATATGCGCACAAACAGCAGCAGCAAGGAGCTTGCATATGAAATCAGGTGCAGTTAAAGATAAGAAAACGTGCACCAATTTTTAAAGCACAAGGACCAGCACTACACAGCCGATGCAAATAAGTTTTAATTTTTCTTTCCGGCACAGCAGCACTAACGCACAATGATTACGGATCAGATCATGGAGTTGATGAACAAAAGAAACGCAAAGGATATTAGATCGATTAGCAACTAAACAAGTGTTCCAATGGATCAAAATTTAACCTAACTCACAAGAAAATTATAGATTAACAAAGGCTATAGTGGCAACGGACACACGATAAACATTTTTTTTGTGAGGCAATTTTCTGGACTATAGGACAATGGCACGAACTAAACAAAGATAAGGGCGAACCTAACGGTATACCTAAAACTCTGATTACCACTTGATGTGGACAAGGGTTCTCCGATCTTCTGAAAGGTTCTGGTAAACTTGATTAAGGCGGAGGCGATACACAAATAGATCTGGCTTCTGAACGACACATTCTAAACCCCGCAATCACAGCACAACCTCACCTATGGTTATATACCAGTGTTGCACGGTTGACCTCGCCGACATGACTTATCCTTGCCTGTAAATCAAGAACACAAGTAAGAACAAAGAAGAATGCAACCAAATTTACAAGTATATGATGAATCTCACAAGATGCAGTCTCATAAACCGATCAAACGACAAAACTGTTCTTAACAGAATAATCTAAGCAAAACCCAAACCCTAATGAAGAGGCGGCTGCTGTATATGAGGACCCTAGGGTCATGCAAGACCCCATGGATGCAGCCCTAAGTGGGATCAACTCGATACATGGCCCAAAGACCGATTACGGTGTCGCAGCACCAGGACAGATTCTGGATGTCGATTTCTTTCGGCAATCATTCTTGATGTCAACTTGTTTTGGCAATTGCCAACGTCTCGGGACGAATTTTGACATGGAACTGGTTGGGCTGGAAAGGTCTTTTCGTTATATTTCTAGGCATATGCAGAACATTGAAATCTGAATCAGTATGCGTCCAGGGCGTCAGTTTTAGTGCAGACGTGTACTGGGCCCCGAAACAGACTCGAAGTCGGTTTTGATTGGGCCTTCACCTTATCTTGGACGTCCTTGCTGGCCCATCACGCCTCCAATCACCTCCCCAGCTATCTCATTATCATCTCCATAGTTCCTAACAACAATTATTCTTTAGGTAGCAATCTATTCTTAAAACCATATAAACAAAACTTTAGAAACAAGCTCACTTGTAAATTCAGGTGATGCGCATGAACTTTCATCTTAGTTGGAGGGGTGTTATATGTATCCATAGGTGTGATGTCCTCATCACTGGCCATCCAAATCGAATTGGGTGGCGGAGGGGAGATCCGATGAGGTGGGCGACAACGCTCTACGATCTCGCCCTACGGCCGACGAAACACGGCGGTGATTGCACCAAACAAGAGAGGAGCTCGTGGGGATGCTTACCGTGGGGTCGCGCGGGTGGGGGAGGTGGCGGGTGATGTTGTTAGTGCGGTGGCTAGGGGATAGGCAGCGTGGGGGCATGGGGCTCACAATTTATAGTGCTGGGATCCCGAGGGAGCATGGCGCACATGCCGAGGGCAGCGGCGGCGGCTCGACCTGGTGGCGGCGGCTAGGGTTAGGGTTTGCACGGGCGGCGGCGTGGTAGTGGGCCAGGGCGCGCAGCTGGGCCGAGCGGGGCGAGGCGGGGGTGCACTGGTCCAAGGGAGGCCCGGAAGAGGGGGAGGGGGAGGGGGAAGGGAGGTGGGCTTCGGGGAAGGAAAGTGGCCCAAGGCCGAGAGAGGGGAAGGAGGGGAGAAGTTGAGCCGAGGAGAAGGGTTTTGACCCAAGGAGGGTTGTCTTTCCCTTTTCTTTTTCTTTGTCTTTTCTATTTCTAATTCTATTTTCTATTTCAAATATAAAAATAAAATCGATTTCTAAACGGATTTTCAAATACCTTTCCATACAATAAAAAACTTATGTGTCTAATAGGCATGAATGCAACAACCAACATAATAATTACCTAAATTAATTTATGTAATTGAGAAAATAGCTCTTTTGCCTAAACATATTGTAATTCTGTAATTAATTTAAATTAAGTTTTAATCTATTATGAAAAGTTTTACATTTTAGTGAAATTTAGGTCACATAACCAAATTTAAAATTTTGGGTGTGACAATGCAAGTGACTAACATGCAGGAAATTCTGATAAATGACTTCCTCTGCAACAACATGCTACTGCAAGTGACAGACTCCAACCCCTGGTATGCAGACATTGTAACTTTCATTGTTACAAGGTACATACCACAAGGGGAAAACAATAAGAAGCTCATCTATGAGAGTTGACGTCACCTATGGGACGACCCATACCTCTACAGAGTATGTGCTGACAGGTTGCTAAGAAGATGTGTCCCAAGAATCGAAGGCACCAAGATAACTGAGAAATGCCATGCATCTCTATATGGAGGTCACTATGGTGTATTTGGCACCCAAGCAAAAATCTGGCAGAGTGGATTCTTCTAGCTAACAATGCATGAAGACACAAAAGAATTCATTCGAAGATGTCGGAATTTCCAGAAGCATGGAGGGATTACTACTTGCAACGCAATGCCCCTAACATGCGACCTTCAAGTGGAAATATTTGATGTATGGGGCATTGACTTCATGCGACCATTTCCACAGTCCTATGATTGTGAGTACATCTTGGTGGTTGTTGAGCATGTATAAAAGTGGGTAGAAGCAATGCCATGTAGAGTTGTTGACTCCAAGCACGCCGGAAGAATGTTCCACGAGATCATCTTTCCACATTTTGGAGCACCACGGATGGTGATAAGTGATGGAGGGTATCATTTCATTGATAAGACCTTCTAGAACTTCTTAAGAGAGCTTGGAGTAAAACACAACATTTGCAACACCATAGCATCCCCAGACATGCGGGCAGGTAGAAACTTCAAATAAACAAATTAAGAACATCCTGTAGAAGACCGTGAATGAGATGGGGAGTGGATCGAAGTAGATGCTACCAGATGCACTATGGGAATATAGAACCGCATACAAAACACCGATTGGTATATCTCCCTTCCAGGTCATATATGCAAAAACATGTCATCTACCAGTCGAGATGGAACATAGAGCACATTGGGCCATCCAGAAATAGAACATGGACTTTTGGGAGGTCGGGCGACATAGTAAAAAAGCAGTTGTCTGAGTTAGAGGAATGGAGAGATATGGCTTATCATAGTGCCAAGATTTACAAGGATAGAACCAAAACATGGCACGACCGAAGGATCAAGCCTAAGGAGTTCAAGCCAGGTGACAAGGTGTTGCTCTTCAACTCCAGATTCAAATTATTCGGCCATGGGAAGCATCAGAGTAAATGAGAAGGACCATTCACCATCATTAATGTTGCATTGCATGGAGCAATCATAGTCCAAGATGATAGAGGGAACCAGTTTAAGGTAAATAGTCATCATTTAAAAGTTTTCCTAAAGCCAGATGACAACCAAGGCAAGGAGGTAGATGTGATCAATTTAATTGATTTCAATACTCTACCCTAGTGTCGTCGGCAAAAACCAGCAGTACCACGTGGCCCCGGTTAAGCCCATTAATCCAAATCCACGTGGCACAAGCCAGCGAAATGGCAGTGGTATACGGACATCACGAGGCCACCCCTCGCCTCGCTCGACCCACTAGGGATCGAGCGCCGCCCTCGTCCCACTCGACCCATCTAGGGTCGAGGCCCGCTTCTGCCTCACTCGATCCCTCGAGGGTCGAGTCGGCGCTACCTCTAGATCGACCCTTGAAGGTCCGAGACCATACTGCTCCGCCTGATTGAAACAGGAATCAAGTGGGTCGGCCCCACCTCATAGCCAAGTCGGGTGCCTTAGGGATAAGGATGCCCGCTCAGACACCACAGTAACCAAAGCCATGTGAATGGCCCCGGAGCTACAGAAATCATGTTGATCCCTGCCAACCCTCGTCAGCGGACCCTGCCCTAGCGACGAGACAACACCCTATATTACTCACCATGCGGGCGAGACGGGTGAGGAAACTCGATTACGATGACAGAGGGGACAGATCCCAACTCTAAACAAGCTTGTCCAAGCGCAACCGGGCAACTTGACCCTTGTTAGGAGGGTCAAGCGAGGCAGCAGTCAACAACTACCAACTGCCCCGCCTTAAATGCCGTACCAATTGTGTGTCCACAATATCAGGGGGTCAAATCCACCTGCTAGCCCACTCCAACCACCATCCCCCATCAGCGAGATGAGCCAGGCGTCACCAAAAGGCCCATGTTGCATGCCTGTGGCTCAACTCGATGACACCCTCAACAATAGAGGTGAAGGACGACGTGATGGACGACTGTGACGCTGACCACCCTTAGGCGTCATGAAGTCACCCCTGCCCAATCACCCCTTTTAGTGGAACAAGTCTTCTATAGGAACACTGGGACTCAACCCGTCGACGGATTACGGGGGCATGCCTCGACACAGTGCCGCCCGACATGAGGACCAGAGGAGCAGGACCCGCGGGTATTCAAGACCATGCCACCGAACGGCGCCACGCCTCCCCCAATGCCATTTCATGAGAAATACACGTGTAGGCTTCTTCTTTCCTCCGTCTCTATAACATGGGCCTAACCCCTTGCAATATAAAAGAGGGAGGTCTGCCTTTTCTTTCCACTCTCTCTCTCTCTCTCTGAACACTCACACACCTACACACACCCATTGAAACTTGGAGCCCCCTCCTCTCTCAGCTCCATTGTGCAACCCCGGTGCAAGTGACACAAGCTATGACCCGAACTGGATGTAGGGCACTCCCCTGAAGGAGTATAACCCCCATGTCCTCTTGCATAGCCATTACCAACCTCGAAACACGCATCCCCTAGAACAAATTCTACTAGTCGGTGATCAAAACACCGACAGTAGGCGCGTCAGGTAGGGGAATTTGCGCGTTTCACTTGTCAACAACTCCCTAGTTTTGGATGGCCAGTTTCTCCACCTTCTGGGCTCCCAGCACTAGCGTGTTCTTCGGGAGCCTGGAATTCATCGCCATGGCAGAACAAACACGGGTACGCATTGATTCACCGCTGCCGCACCAATGGTGGCTGGAAGACATGGGCCACATGCTGGACTTTGTGGTCTCAGCGGATGGGATGTTAGAGTTCATTGATGAGTCGCTCCCGGACCCTAGAGCAGCAGCTACGGCCATCGCCACCGAGGGATGAGCGCCGTCCGACTGGAGCCCGATAGACCAAGGGTCTCCAGTCACTCCACGTTGGTAGCCGACTATGGCAACCAGCTGCGGCACCACCTAGAGCGCTACCAGGGACCCATGCCGACCCAATATGACCTCCGGGTTGTGGCGTTCTCCCTTGCGAACATCCACGGCCAGCTGCTCTGGGGCGAACCCAACACCCGAGCCTCCTCAACCAAAACCCCCTGGGGGTGTCCGCACGGCCTACGTAATATCGCGCGGGAGTTCCAGAATCTCACCATCCTTCAGGGCATCCTAATCATTGCGAACCCCCAGTTCGTGGGCGTGATTGATTGCCCCAGTGAGTCCCTCTTTGACCTCCTCAATGTGGGGTCCCGGAGGATTCCAACTCCGATTGCAACAGTTGCATGGGGAGTCATGACCCTCCACGCGAATGTCACATGGTACACCTCGCGCACGAGCCGAACCCGGCTATCGGGACCTCGGCGGCGGGAGAAGCAGCAAACCCTGGTGCCCGCGTGCACGGGGACCTAGAGGTTGCCACTGCACCAAGGGAAACCCTCGTCAATGTACCCATAACTCCAGCTGTTGGGCCCCAGCTCACGCCCCACCCGGGTGACCCTCATTAGCGGCTGAGGGCGAGACGGGTGGAGCTAGAAGAAACCGGGCGGCAGCTGGAGCGCGAGAAGGCCGAGATAGACCATGAGCTAGCGCGCTCGGGGGCTGGTGGACACGCTCGAGCCATGGGTCGCAACATCCATCAACGCGTTGTCAATGATGACCAAGGGCCCTCGTAGTTTGCCAGCTCAGGGCAAAACATAGCGACGGCTGTCACGCTGCTATAGACTCTCCAAGAACTTGCGATGCCCGAGGCCCAATGGGCACAATGGGAAGTCACGGCGCTGCTGACCAAGGCCATCGAGCTCCAAGCCAAAAGTTAGCTATGGTGTGCCGCTCAGTCAAGCCAGCGGATCTCCACCTCCTCACATGCTGGAGGAGGTAGTGTTATGGGCTCGCTGCAGCGCACAGTCCAGCAGGCGCCCCCAGCCGGGGGCACACCCAAGAAAGCCACCGTCCATGACTAGGTCGGACCCAACCGTGATGCGTGCTTTACCCTCAAAACACATCGCCTTGAGAAAATGCGGTTGAATAAAGAAAGGGGCCACCAGCCGCATCGGGGTGGACGGTACAATGACACCGATGAGGAGAGGAGTCAGAGCTCAAGCCCGCCATGGCCACGGGTCTTCAGCTCACGCATCCGTAGCGTCGAGTTCCCTCAACACTTCCACACACTAGTGACCGTCATCAAGTGCACAGAAGAAACAAACCCTTGACTCTGGCTAGAGGATTACCACATCACATACCAAGCAGGGGGGCAATCGATGACCTTGCCATCATCCGTAACATACCGTTGTACCTCACAGATTCGGCTTGCGCTTGGCTCGACCTCCTCCCTGAGGGCCAGATCTATGATTGGGGCCATCTAAGAGATATTTTTGTCAAAACTTCCAGGGGACCAACGTCCAGCCGGGTAACCCCTGGGACCTCAACTGGCGAGTCCGTCCAGGACTACATCCGGTGCTTCAGCAAGAAGTGCAACGAGATGCCCAACGTGGGCGACGCAGACATCGTCGGGGCCTTTATCTCTGACATCGGAGTGACTCATCCATAAGCTAGATCACAAGGGCCCGCACATACGAGCTCCAAGACAATGCCACTAGCTTCACCTCCAGCGAACATTGCGTGGGTGCAGTCCTCAACCACTCTTCAGAGGGCAAGGGCAAAGGCAAACGGAAGGAAGGTGCCGGCGAAGGCCCTGCCGATGGCCCAAAAAAAAGAGGAAGAACAAGTCGCGGGCTAGGCACGATCCCGTTGTAGCCGCCGTCGAGCGCAAGCCATCGAGGTCTGCAGCCGGGGAGGCGCCGAACCATTTCGAGAAGAAATGGACCATTCCTGAACCACGGTTTCCCCGTCAAGCACCTCCTCAAGGACTGCTCTATGATGAAGAAATTCATACGAGAGGAGGCGAAGAGAGGGGAGCTAGAGAAAGCGTCGAAACCGTGGGCGCAAGACCCCACAAATGGCGATGACAAGGGGGCTACAGTTCCCCAACACCAAAGCATGCCACATGATCTTCATAGGGCCCAAGGCATGAGGGAGTTAACGCACGGCTAAGGTCGAGCGCAGCGAAGTCTTCGCGGCTGAACCCGTCGTGCCATCTTTTCTCAAGTGGTCGAACCTGCCGATAACTGGTCGAACCACCCCCCTCACATGCCACAACCGGGTCAGTACCCGCTCATGGTCGACCCTATCATTGCTGAGCTCTACCTCACGAAGGTGATGATGGACGGAGGCAGCTGCCATAACATCCTGTACGTCTATACCCTTGACCTGCTAGGGATCAATCGATCACGTCTCCAACCGGCCGGCGCACCGTTTCACATGATCGTTCCTGGGAGGCAGGCCATCCCACTTGGGTGAATCAGTCTGCTCGTGACCTTTGGGACTCCATCTAATTTCAAGACCAAGACCCTTGCCTTCGAGGTGGTTGACTTCCCGAGTGCGTATCATGGCCTCCTTGAGCAATCGTGTTACGCCAAATTCATGGAGGTCCCTAACTACACCTACCTGAAGTTAAAGATGCCTGGGCCGAAAAGGGTCATCACCGTGAGTGTGTTACTCCAGTGCGCATGTCAATGTGAGACCGACAGTGAGGACCTCACCACCGCCATGGTGGCGTCGACCCTGGAGCTCACGACCATACGTGAGAACGTTGTCAAAAGCGCCCTCGATGCCAGTCACAAGAATGCAACATTCAAGCCGGCGGAGGACACCAAGGAGGTGCAGATCGATCCCGAAGGCGACAAAGAGAAGACACTGAGGGTGGGGACCTCCCTCACCCTCAAATAGGAAAGCTAGCTTGTCGACTTTCTCCGCGTGAATGCCAACGTGTTCACGTGGAAACCCTCGGACATGCCGGGCATCCCAAGGGAAGTTGCTGAGCACTCCTTGAATATCCAGCCAGGCTTGAAACCAGTGAAGCAACGTCTACGCCGCTTCAACAAGGAGAAGCGCAAGGCAATCAGAGAGGAGATCGCAAAGCTGCAAGCCATCGGATTCATCAAGGAGGTATTCCATCCCAAATGGTTAGCTAACCCTATCCTTGTATGAAAAAAGAATGAGAAATGGAGATTGTGTGTTAACTACACAAGCCTGAATAAGGCCTATCCAAAGAATCCCTTTCCCTTACCATGCATAGACCAAATAGTTGACTCGACTGCGAGGTACGAGACCCTCTGCTTTCTGGATGCGTACTCCGGGTATCATCAGATCACAATGAAAGAGGCCGACCAGCTTGCAACTTCTTTCATCACTCCCTTCGGCTCATACTGCTATGTAATGATGTTGTTTAGGCCTAAAAATGCCGAAGCAACATTCTAGTGTTGCATGCAGAAGTGCTTTGACCATCTAATCGGTGATATGGTCAAAGCCTATGTGGATGAGATCGTAGTCCAAGAAAGTCAACACACTCGTGATCAACCTCAAGCGCACCTTCGCTAAGCTACACCAAAACGGTGTCATGCTCAACCCCGAGAAGTGTGTTTTTAGGGTACCGAAGGGTATGCTCTTAGGATTCATCGTTTCAGAACGAGGCATCGAGACCAACCCTGAGAAGATATCTGCTATCGAGCGGATGGGGCCGGTCCAAAATCTGAACGGGTTGCAGCGTGTCATGGGCTGTCTAGCGGCGCCGAGCTGTTTCATTTCACGCCTCAGCGAGAGAGTGCTCCGGCTGTACAGGCTTTTGAAGAAGTCCGACCAGTTTGAATGGACACCCAAAGCGCAGACTGCACTCGACAAGGTCAACCGTGTTTTGAGAAACACCCCGGTGTTGACTCCGCCGCTCCAGGACGAGGTACTGCTGCTCTATGTCGCAGTGATGACTCAAGTCTTGAGCGCCACTCTCGTGGTCGAGAAAGAGAAGGAAGGGAACGTCCTCAAGGTGTAGCACGTCATATATTATGTCAGCGAGGTCTTGTCAGACTCGAAGACCAAATACCTGCAAATCCTCAAGATCCTCTACGCAGTGATGGTCGCAAGGCGCAAGCTCCGGCACTACTTCGACTCTCATTCGATTCACATAGGAAGTTCCTTTCCCCTTCGAGAAATCATACAAAACAGGGACTCGGCGAGTAAGGTGGTGAAGTGGGCCCTCAAGCTGATGGGACAGGACATCACGTATCAACCTCAAACGGCCATCACGTCCAAGGCCCTCGTCGATTTCATGGCGGAATGGGTGATGTACTTTGATGGATCTCTCATGAGGACAGGAGCCGGCGTCAACCTCGTCTTCATCTCTCTGCTCGGGGTACATATGAAATATGCTATTCGCTTACATTTCCCTACTTCAAACAATGTCGCCTAATATAAGGCACTTGTGAACGGGCTCAAAATCACCATCGAGCTTGGCATCCGGAGGCTTGATATCTGAGGGCACTCGCAGCTCATGATTGACTAGATCGTGAAGGAATTGAGTTGTCGCAGCAATGGCATGGCAATCTACTGCCAGGAAATCTGCAAGCTCGAGGACAAGTTCAATGGGCTCGAGCTCAAGCACATCCCGCGGTGCCTCAACGAGGCGGCCGACGCGTTGGCCGAAATGGCATCCGGTCGGGAGCTTATCCCACCCAGAATCTTCGCCAATGATCAGCATCAGCCTTTGGTTCGACCCCGGAAAATCCTGAGACTTGACGAAGGGCCGAGCGACCCCGTGGAGCCCGATCAACAGTCGAGTGAAATGGACCCGGGGGCTGGTCGAGTCCCAACCCCGGGGGAGGACGAAGTCATGGAGATCGATAGTCTGACCGACTCGATCGTCCTACACGACCAGTCAGACGATCCAAAGACCGAGCGAATCGATCTTCCAGTCAAGCGAGCTGATGCTCCGTGAGACTGGAGGATACCACATAGATCACCTAACTCGAGGTGTGCTTCCACCAACGGGACAGAAGCGAAGCGGCTCTATTGATGCGCCAAATCTTTCATCCTGATCGATGGGGAACTCTACAAGCGTAGCATCATGAAAATCATGCAACATTGCATTCCTATCAGCGAAGGCATCAGGCTTGTCACCGACATCCGTTGGGGGGGGGGGGGAGGGTCTGCGGCCACTACACCGGGCCTCAGACCCTCGTGGGCAATGCGTTCCGCCAAGGTTTTTACTGGCCGACTACGGTAGGAGATGCCACCTACATAGTAAGAATCTGCAAAGGTTGCCAGTATTACGCACGTCAGACTCATCTTCCAGCCCGGGCCCTCCAAACCATCCCCCTCACATGGCCTTTTGCGGTCTGGGGGCGGGACTTGGTCGGACCACTCAAAAATGGACCTAGGGGCTTCACCCACTTGCTTGTCGCGGTTGACAAGTTCACTAAGAGGATTGAAGTGCACCCGCTCGCCAAAATTCAATCTGAGGAGGTGGTTGAATTCTTCCTCAACTTTAACCACAAATTCGGAGTCCTGAACTCCATAATCACGGATAATAGCACATAGTTCATCGGGAAAAAATTCATGAAGTTCTGTGACGACTATAACATTCACGTCGACTGGGCCGCCGTCGCCCACCCCAAAACGAATGGCCAGGTCGAGCGAGCTAATGGCATGATACTTCAAGGGTTGAAGCCTCAAATCTTTGACTCCACCTTCATTTCAACCGCTTGAAATAGTGCAGTGGTCAATGGGTAGCCGAGCTTCATGGCGTGCTATGGAGCCTCCGCACGACTCAGAGTCGAGCGACCGGTTTCACGCCCTTCTTCATGCTCTATGGATCCAAGGCAATCCTTCCCATGGACCTCGAATATGACGCACCACGAGTACGTGCTTACAACGAGCAAGGCAACGAAGCATCACTCGAAGATGCAATAGACCAAAAAGACGAGGTGCGAGGCATCGCACTTCTAATTCGGCCAAGTGCCAGCAGGCACTCCGCCGTTACCACGACCGAAATGTAAGAGACAGAGGCCTCCTCGTGGACGATCTTGTGTTATGCAGGGTTCAAGATAACAGGGGTCGACACAAGCTCTCGCCGCACTGTGAAGGACCGTACGTCGTCTCCCGAGTGATTCGACCTGGCACCTACAAGCTCAAGACTTTGGAGGGCGAGGAGATCAAGAATGCATGGAACATCTCACAGCTACGTAAATTGTCCCCGTAGAATCTCTCCTAGTTCGATTTCCATGTGTACCGCCTGCTCTTCAATGACCCTTGCCACCCTTTCCAGGGGACGAGCGTTGCTCGAGGGCTAGAAGGCACATAGCACGGTGCACTTTTTCCCAAAAATCATAATTTTGTTTGATACAACCCCTTGGCCTCGACCCTCACTATGGCGACAAACAAAGTAAGCCCCATGTAAAGCAGGTTCACAGTCGAGTCGGTCGAATGGCGGAACATCGTGCTAGCCCCAGTGGCATGACAGCGGCGATCACCAACAAGGCTAAACCTCAAAGGGCTTGGGGGCTCAAACTTTGTGAGTCAGAACAGAAAAGGTAAAGGGCCAACCACTTAAATGATTAAGCGAAACATGAACTACAATTGTTTAAGGCCACCACGGGCCGACGAAACTAAACAAGCACACGAGTTCATGACTTAAAACTATTACATGAAAGCAGGCATGAAGACCCATTGTTTGAAAACAAAGCAAACTAAGAAAAGCAGCCAATAACTAATTCTCCTCGTCAACCTTGATGAGAACTTCTTCTTCATACTTTGCAGCAAAGACATCGGCGTGGTGCTCGAAGTCGGCACAGATCCGGGCCATCTCGTCAGAAGTATGGTCGAGGTAACCGTGGCTCAACGCCTCATAGTACACCTCCACAAAATGCATCCTAAGTACGGCGAAGACATTGCGCACACCAAAGCGCATCCCATTCCTGATACATTCGTGACCCGAGGACATCAAGCCCCTGACCTGGGATGCCAGCGAGGTACCAGGCGCTACAGGGACCTAAAGATCTCGAGCCACCCTTCCCAGCACGGTGCGCAGCTCACCCTTCTCTGTGACCTCCTGGCGAAGAGACTCCTCCGCTTTGGCCAGCTTCTCCTCTAGCGCTGTACAAACCAGCCTGGGCAAAAAGAAATGATGTGAAAGTCAGTAAAGACGAACGTGACAAGGAAAAGAAGCCATACCTTCCCCGGCCTTGCAGGCCTCCAGCAGTTGTGCCATGTGCTTAGCCGCGGCATCCGCCGAAGCCTCTGCCTCCGCAATGGCTTGGTCGCGCTGTAGCTTCTCCGAGCGTAGCGACTCCTCAAGCCTCTGCACAACCTTAGTGCTGGCGGTCGCCTTCTCCAAAGCACAATCCCGCTCTTTCTGTGCGGCCGCCAGCGCCAGCTCCAGCTGCCCGAGGCGACCACTATGCCCCTCATCCATGCTCTGCAGGTCGTACAACTCCGTCTGAAGCTCACATCCCCTCATCCACATCCTTCAGCTGTGCCTCGAGCGACCCCACACGGCCCTTCACTGCCTCCAGCTCGAGGCGAGCATCACAGAGATTGGCAAGGACCACCTCACCTTCCTCCTAAAACCTCCGGATGACCACGTCAGAAGACTTAGCGAACTCAAGGTCGACAGCATTGTAGTTGTCAATAAACCTCTTCCTCTCTGACGACGTGAGCAAGGGCCTTGACGGAACACACGGTAGCGGCTACTGCACCACTTTTGATGCACCAAACGGCAGCTAGCCCCTTGCCAGGTCAATGACCGGCCGTTGACCATGTCTTCTAGAACACCCAGAGTGGGTGCAGCAGCGGAAGACCCTGGAACCGCTATGACAACCATCCCGAGCACCACCGGGACCTCCTCGGAAGACGCAGCAGGAAGCCCCGGAGCTGTTGGGGCGGCCGCGCTGAGTGCCGCCACTGGAACCTCCTCGTTGGACGCCAAGGAGCCATGCCCCCCGTCCATTAGGGAGACCGCCCCAGGATTGATCGCCACACAAGATGAGGCAATGGCTTCCGGGGCACTTGTTGCCCTCTTGCCCGCCTCGCACATTTGCACCGCCACCTCGGCATGGACTGCTTTGTCGGTGTAAAGGGGCCAGGATTGTGCCTCTTCACGACAGTCCAACGCTTCGCCAAGGGTGCATCGCCTACCGACCCCACGTCGCGCCTCCCGATTTATCGGCCGGTGAAACTCGGGAAAGGGTGCGCCGTGTTATTGCATAGGTAGAACCACTTCGAATGCCACCCCAGCACATTCGAAGGAAAGGGAACCGAGATATACCTCAGTGCCCCCTTCTTAGTCAACCGCAGGCTGCAGCAGCCGAAGGCGACATGGCGCACCCCGTTGTCGACCGACCTCATGAATAAGGAGGGGGGAAAGAAATACTTCCATACCTTGATGTTGGGCTCCATCCCCGAGAAGCCCTCGCACAACACAACGAAGACCGTGATGTGTAGGACCCCATTGGGGTTCAGATGTTGCAACTCAATCTCGTAGAAGCTCAGCAATCCATGAAGGAACTTGCTCCCCGGTACGCCAATCCCCCTCTCATGGAACGGCATGAGCGAGACAACGTAGCCTGATGGAGAGTCAGGTGCCACCTCATTCTTCGGCACAATCCACTCAACAGTGTTGGTGAGAGAAGGAAGGAAGCCGGGCTCCACCAGATCCTCCATCTGCGACACCCTGATGGACGAGCGACCCCAAGCGTTCCTGTCCAGCTAAGCCATCTGCGCAGATAGGGGGTTACCGAATGCGGCGAGGGCTAAGGCGGCGGTGTAGCAATCGAGGAGGCAGCGAGATTTGTTATGCGCTTGAAGACCAGAGGAGGAGAGGACATGGGTGCAGAGCGAAAGGAAGAAGAAGGGGAAGAAACAATTTTAGCCCGCATTAAATAGGCGATCTCCCCAAGAGCCATGCTCTGACTTGACTGTGGGACCCAGCCATGACCTGCCCGAGGTAAAAACCTTAAAACCTTAACTCCCCACCGCATAAACATGCGGCTGGGATTTTGCCATATCTCTCTTATTCGCTCCATGGCCCCCACGATCTTGTAATCTTCGTCATGCCTAATGGATCCACAACCTCATGGACCCACCACCCTCATTTACTCGGGCAAGAAGGGCGCGCCCCTGATCGCCACGTCGCGGATGATGGAACGACTCTGTGCTTCACCCGAGCCCACCACTCCGCACGCGCGAGGTAAACATGCCAACTTCTCCATAGGTAGCGGTGAAATGGTTCGAACCCGTCCAAATTCCCACGCCGAGCTTTAAATTTTGAAACATGTGGGAAAATGGATTTTAGAATCCCGTTATAAACCTCGTTGTCGATGCCGTCAAGATGAGTCAACCCAGAATGGCCTCAACTAACCCCGTGTTGCAGCAACAACTCAACCGGCTCTGGTCGGTCCGACCAACATTGACCTGGAGCAGGGCGTGACGAACCGCGATTCGATGGACTTGGGCGGGGGTCGACCAACACAGGTAAGGTGGGATAAGAGGCTAAAAACTGCCTCGACGGCCCAATAGCACCAAGGTTCTAAGGCTGCCCCTCAAACGAGTTCGACAGCCGCCTAGTGTGCGACACAAAGCGAGGGGCATGAGTCACTCATCCTTCCGCTAGACATAGCAGAGGGGTGAGAAATAGCACTGGAAGGCACACGAGCCGATCGGCGCAAGCGTTTCGCCGATCGGCATGACCTCCCTTCTGGTGGATCTCGTCGGTGTTGACGAACCTCCGCCGCCAATATCCTGGAACCCTAGTTTTAATAACTGGTCCTCGCGATTCCCGTCTCTCCTTCGTCGTCCTTAGCTTTTGATAATTATCTTCCTTTTATACTCGACGGGATTAGGTCAACTTCCATCGACTCTAACTCATGCTGGGCTGGGCCTTCGTCTTTCCTGGACCGGATCATGTTTTAGTCAACTTTTCCTCCTGCGCCAATCGGCGTATGGGTTGCGCCAATCGGCGTGGCTCCGTATCTGGCCCATCTTTGTTACTCTTCAGCTCTTTATCCATAATTGCCCTGTTTTACACCTGTTTCCTGCGATTACATCCAAAACAGAACAACCAGAAATATATGCAAATATGGGGTTAATTGTTAGTCCAAACCACCAAATTAAGACGCAAAACATCCCTTTTTGGTAGATAAAATGGGCATCTAAACCACCAACAGTTCCCCCACACTCAAATCATTGCTAGTCCTCGAGCAATACAAAATCAAATATGTAATTAGAATTTTCACACCATCTCTCATGCAGTCGATCTCAATCATCATTTTTACTCATTTTCCCACTACAATGATTTTCTCTCATCTCCTTTTAACCAATTGGCATATCTTACTTGAGCTTAATCAAATTACCACAAAACCTTTTCAAAAACAATTTTAGTTCTCCTCAACTCATCTGTTAACATCAAACATCAAGCATTTGGTCTTCTCTAGGTCTCTTAAGTGTATTTCCTTCCCTCTCCTATCTAATCAAGGATTGTATATGGATCTTGGGGGGCTATATAACCAAATTAAACCATAAGATAAACCATGTCAACAATGTGCTCAATCATGCCTATTAAGAAAGGATTTTCTTGGAAAAGAACTTTTAATGGAGAAGAGGAATGTAGAAGATCTAAAAGAAAATTCAATGAGAACAATTGGCAAAGAATGAGGAGTAATCAGAAATCTGCCTTCTTTGATGACCTTACTGCTTCTCAGGGAATATATTTTTTTTCTCTTTACCCCTTTTTTTATAATAATCTCTTTTTGCAACAGCGCTGATCAGCAAGCGTCGCGTCGATCGGCGTGACCTATATTTTTTTCTTTTTTTTCTTTTCTTTCACCTCTTTTTTTGTATTCCCTCATACGATCAGCAATTTCTGTCTTGTATCAGCAGCTGGAACTTTTTGAATTCCCTTTTATTGAGAATATAGGTTGTATCAAGGATGAGAGAGAAACAAAGATGTATCGTTTTCATGATAGCAATGAATTTAATTGGATAAGAATGGCTAGAAATACAGAGATAAACAAAATAGATCATCCTTTCCTAACTTGGTCGAAATCATGAGCAAAAAGTTGACGAAATTACTTACAATCCACTTAGTTCAAATGTGTAGCTTGCTCTCATTCACTCGGCTATGTAGACATATTTAGACCTTGCTTTTGCCTTAGCTTATGATGAGTCAAAAGAAATTTTCACAAATATAAAGCTCAAAAGTTAAGTGGTAACCAACAAATTCAAGTAATCAACCGATTGATCATCAGAAAGACAAGATAAATAGCATGGGGCACTTTCAATTTGACAATCGACAACTAACTTTATTAAAGACAATGCAAGAATTCAAACTACATAAAAGACCTAGAAGTAACTCTCAACATGACTCGTGACTCTCTTAAGCACACACACAAACTCAAATAAACACTCATCAAAAACACTTAAAAACTGAGAAACTAGACTCAAAAAGATTTAAAAACTGAGAAACTGGACTCAAAAACCTTTAAAAACTGAGAAACTGGACTCAAAAACACTTAAAAACTATGACTAATGGCAAAGCCCTTCCCCCACACTCAAAATTTGCAATGTCCTCATTGAAAGGGAAGAAACTCAACACACTAATCATGTAGGCCAGGCCTGTCCAAGACTCAGACAGTTCGTCTTATATTCCTTATGAGAAAAGTGTAGTCCGCTTCGTTCATCTTGATTGTATCCTGGATTCTGCGGTCCACCTCTCATTGATTCCTATAAGCACGATCTCTGTCTAGATATAGTCTCTCAATGTTTCTTCGGCAGACAGGACAGCAAGCACGCGGTTGTAGGTTATGATTTTCAACGCTGTAAGGAGAAGCCCTATTCAAATTCCTCTGAGCCGATCGGCGCATAGGCTGAGCCGATCGGCGCAGTGGCGTTCTTCCACCATTGCGACTTCCTCCACTTCCCTCTGTATTACCATTAACTCTTGTTGAAGTTCCTGCTGCCCTGTCATTACTGCATTCTGTAAGTGTTTCCTGATTTTCGAACTTAGGACTACCAAAGCTTCCTTGCATAACAAAATCATCACTAAAATCTCCAGGCACACTAGGATCACCGCTTTCCAAAGTTTCCAAATAGTATGACGTATAGTCGCTATCCCATTCGGAATAATTCTGAATTGGCTTACCCGATAATCTAGCAGATCTGCGAACCTCTGGCGTAATCTTGTACTTTCTTGCAGCAGTTTCTTCGTCTTCACTTGGCAGAGCCGTTAGATCAATAAATTCAACCATCTTCAGATCTTGTCGATCGGCTCCAGTGTCGCACCGATCAGCGCAGCCAGCAGCTTCCTTCATATACTCATCTAACTGCTCTAGATTATGCTCACGGATCACCTTATTCTGCTGCATTCGTAAAATTTCATCATTAATCTCCTTATGTGTCCTTCCTCCAGGAACTGCGCGATAGCCATCATCATATATCAAATCTCTAGGTATGAAAGCTGGATCTTCTGCCAATTGGAGTTCCACCTTGTGTTGAAGATCTTTTGCACAAAAGAAACACTTGCAACCCTCAATACAACTGTTCCTATGAATCTTATTTTCTTGAAAACTTTCCCAATCGGTAAGAACCTTGGAAAAGGATTCATCCCTTCTAGCTTGATGATCCGTCTCTGCATCCTGCTGGTACATAGCTTCTTCGACTTCCTCTCGCAGCTTGAGTTCATACTTGGCGGCAATGTCATGTTCACCATAAAGTCGGCACCTATGAATTGTGAGGGCGCACTCTTCATCTAGCTCTTCCTTCTGTTGCTCAGTCAATGATCTTTCGAAAGATAGGAAATCCTCATACGACAAGGGCTTAGCAAGATCAAGAAGACTTTCCATGGTATACCTTTGAGAAACTACTTCACTTTCAATAGGTGCTACAGATTTTCCTTTGCGCACCAATAGGGCCCACCGGCACGAAGACCAGGTCAGCGAGACCCACGGAGACCGGAGACCATGCCATCTTTCGTATGGTGTCACCAGCTCTCTCTCTCTCTCTCTCTCTCTCTCTCTCTCTCTCTCTTTGTGTGTGTAACATGGACCCACCCCTTTGAAGTATAAAAGGGGAGGCCCACCTACTTCCCAAAGGCATCGAGTAACACACCCACACACATCGCACACACACACTCCACTAGGATTTGGAGAACTCTCCTCTCTTACAACCTTTACACATCCCGGTGCAAGTAACACGAGCAGCTAGTCGAACTCGACGTAGGAGGATACCCCAAACCAGTATAATCTCTTGTGTCCTCTTGCAGTGCCATCACCAAACTTAAGCGCGCATCCCCTAGACAAATTCTACTAGCCAGTGATCGAAACACTGACAATATGTTAATATTCAACATACAAAAATTATCTAACATGCTAATATTCAACATACAAAAATGTGCCTCTAGCTGCCACATGTGTGCTACATGGACAAAACCACCGTTGAAAATAGCCATAGGAGGAAAAGCAGATAGATTTGACAGTTTGAGGAGCTCAAATACCTGATTTTGTAATTGAGAGAGGAAAACCGAACTTTGATGATAGTTGAACGAGGTTAAAAGGACTTCTTTCATATAATGACTCATATAAATTCCACTCTTACCTCCATTCGCGGAGTCTTTATTGCACTTCAGTACACTAACTATACAATAAGATTGCACTTCAGTACACCAGTGTATTCTGTTGTAAAGGAATTTTATTTTTGAGATTGTATTATATCTCAGCTATAAAACCTGTTAATATCTTCTTCCCTAGCACGGAAGAAATCCCTGCTTTGTTTTTAATTTGAGCGTTTTAACCTTGCGATGGATTTTGTGTGGTGATTTCACGATCACCGGCTGCGGGAGGCTTTTACGCGTTGGTCCACGTGCTCTACGTACGAGTGGGCCCGACCTGCATCCGGCAACAGCCTCGCCTCGACTTCACGCGTCCCCTGCCTTCGACTCGGTTGGCCAATGCGATCGCGCCGGCACGCGTGGGCCCGAAACTTGCGTTCGCCAGGCTCGCGTCGACCTCACGCGTGCCTTCATTGGGCCAGGGCTCACCCTTTGCTAGGGACGAAATCGCTGTCTTTGTGTTCATCGCCCAGACCGAGCTTCGTCGACCTTCTCCGCCGTTCCTGTCCACCGCCGTATCCTCTGTCCTCGCTCGCCGTCGTTTCGGCTCTTGTTCGCCATATTGCCACAGTCCTATCAACCCCTTTCCCCGCCGCTAACGCATCGCCAAAAAATAAAGCTATGTCCTCCTCGGTTCCTCCTCCCTGATCTTCCCCAACGTCAATCCCCGACGTGATCCACAGCAAACCCACCACCGTTTTCCAACTCTTCCCCTTGATCTGTACTAGCAGATTGCGGTGGATCCGCGTGCTTCACTCCAACTCGCTCCTCTTCTTTGGCCATGTTCAAAATGACGGTCATGGTGCTATGGACAGCCAGATCCATGCTCATCGAAGTCGGAAGTGTCGAAAGATGTGGACGACACGGCGGTCAATAATGACAGTCTGGAGGTTGCCATGGCACCACCACGACATGAGCTGCTGCTTGCCGATGTTCACGCGCGCCGTCAAGGTCAGCAAGAAGCCAGAAGGCATCTGCCATGCTCCAGGCTGCCTCACGCTTCCCTAATCTGAAAGGTCCAGCCTCTACTTGCTCCATTGTTTTTCCTTCTGCCGATTTTTTTCCCTCTCGTGACGAGTTGATTTGATTTGTGCTCTGAATGTCATGCGGGGATGTTCAGACCCTTTTATTATTTGAGGCAGCCGTAAGATTTGGATGTAAAGGAGAGTTTTTTTGGTGGCTTAGGACAATCTTTTATCTATGAAATCTCTTTTGCATAAGTTTTGGATTGACATTTTTAAACTTGTATTCAGGAGTCAGGATGGTACCGGTCGAGATTACTGTTCTTATTTTGGAAACGTTGTGCTTCTAGGTATTAGACAGAGCATTTACATTTAACAATTACCTTTAAAAATACTCCCAGATAGAGTAGCCACACACCATCATTTTGTTATCATCGTTTCTATTATGCAGTCATTTCATCATTCTTTCTGTGTATCTCTTTTGATATCTTCATTTGCTGTGTCGATTTGCTGTGTAGCTCTTTAAGGGTGCAGAAAGGATGAAGTCTCTTGCTTGATTACAAACTCATGAACCTGCACTATTTCGCCGAGTTAATATATTATTTGTCTTTGATTCATCATGCTAACTTCTATCCTGGTGTAAAAAAATTCATTAAAATTTATCCGTTTCAGAACATGGTGTGGCAGATGTGGATCCCCTGTCAGTGCCACGGCCAGCGTCCCTGATGGATGTAATCCATCCAGCCTCCAAAGTCCAAAGTGTAGAGCAGAACCACAATAGGTACAAAAGAAAACAGAAACATTTTGTTTTCCTGGTAACGTGAAATTATTAGTCATTTTGCTGTTATGATTCCGTTAATATTGTTATTAGTTTTAATGAAATTATTTAGCATAATAGCTAATTGTTGCAATGATTCAATTTCATTTCATCCTGTTATACATCCCCGTGCATGCTTGGTTGCTCATTGAAATCAGCTCTTAATTTACCTGTATATAGTGTGCATGTACATACTTATGCCATTCTCATCTCTATCAAGGCAAAGTTCCACCTTGCAACGATGTACTATTCTTGAATTTCTACTCATATAAAAAACCTATCGGAATGAAAGGCTACATATAATTGCTAATGCATTTCCTTTTAGTGATCACGAAATTTTACCCACGAGTGCACAGACTTCTGCAGTTTTCACTGACAAAAAGATTCATAAAATAGAAGAGAAACATGCAAATCTTTGTGCTTGCCAATTAAAACGTACTCCTTGAGTGCAAGCAAGTGTCCAGTTGATGCTTGCCTAAATGTTTGAGTCTCATTATTCTGAAACAGAAATGTCACATTGATTTTCCTATGTCATATATCTTTGTTTAAGCTAAACAATTGTTAATTTACCCTATATAAACTGTGTTTTGGTGAATATGTCCACTCATTGGTTGGATATTTGTTAGTTTTAGCAACCTGTGCGCAATATAATACTTTATTTTAGAAAAAAAAAGAAATCAAACAAGGACTGAAGTATTTTTTCTTATTGTTGTCTGGTTTATGCATGATTTATAGAGCAAGCTGGTTTAAGGAACATATTTCTTTCCTTTGGTGCAGTTTGTGATGCAAGGTATAATCTTCATCCTCTTCAAGTAATACTTTTAATGTCTTTCATGGTTCTTTTCTTCAAGTGACCTGTATAAAGTGTGTTTTGGTGAATATGTTGATCCTATTTGTTAGTTTCAGCTACCTCTGCACAATATAATACTCAAACGTTATACGTTTGATTCAGAATAAAATTAGAAATTCAATAAGGACTTGCTGAAGTATCTTTTTTAATGTTGTTGTCTGGTTTATGCATGATTTATATAGCAAGCTGGTTTAGGGAATTTATTATTTAGTGCATTTTGTGATGCAAGGTATAATCTTCATCCTCTTCGAGCAATACTTTTAATATCTTTCTTGATTCTTTTCTTCAAGCAAAATGTCATTACAACTTTTGATTCCCTGATAGTTTGCTTACTGAAATCTCAGAATCATTTAGTTTGCACACAATAGGCAATATGCTATTAAGTGCAGCTAAACCCCAAAAGTAATATCTAGAAAAGGATGTACATATGACAATCAGTGTTCAAGCATATATCCATATTTTAAGACGTCACAATCATATGTGCAATCGGCGATAGCAAGAACCTAAGTAAAATCAAACTTAAATATATGTTTCAAGAGGCCACAACAATGTGAGATAGTAGATGCCTGAGTTAATCAGTATGCATCACATCTATCTTCTATGTCGTATTTTTGCATGTGGCTTCTCCTCCATAAAGCCGGTTAGCATTCTGTTGAATTTTCCATGGTTGATTCAAAAAATATGACTTTATTAATTTATTATGATTGAGCAACCTTTGTCTCCGTGTATTAATACGTGTGTTATATAATTAATTAGAGCATGTTACTATTATGTAGAAATCTGCAGCGGTAGAGGAAGCCTGCTACATCTATAGTACTTCAGTACCCATGATCGATGCACCACCGATATTAATTTTTGTTTGTTATGAAAATGGTGCAACAGAAGAGGAAGCTCCGAAGCGTTCCCTCAGTGTATTAGAGAGAAGATAGCTTAAGCTGGCTTTATTCTTACATCCTTCTAAAAAATTTTACCCCCAGGTTGTTGGAAGAAATTAAACCCGTCACATGTGCCGTGCAGAAGACTGCTATGCTACAGGCAACAGATGTTTAGCCTTTTGCTTTTGATCAGTGTTACCTTAGCATGTATAAACGTGGTCAATATGTAAAGTTGCTATTTATAATGCCAGACAAAGAAATTAGGCGAAATTGCAAAAACCCTCCCACAAGTCACCCAGAGTTGCAACAACCCCCCCCCCCCCCCCCATAACCTGCAAAATAGCAGTTTACATCCCACATGTATTCCGGGATTTCAGATTAGCTTCTAAGGGCAAATAGCGTTGACAGATCAGCAATTAAGAGGCGATTGGACCATCGGTGTGCCAGGTCATATGCCAACATGGAGGACGTAGTGCACATAGCTTGCGGGACAACGACCCATATTATTCTCTCCACGACGAGCGACAATCACGGGAGCGACGAGTCATGGCGGTGGCGATCATGGTAATCAGGCCACAGAATCCTATGATCGGCCCGCGGAGGTGAAATTTGTTATCATTTAAGCAGATCTTAAAGGAATCGGGATTCCATAGGGAACCAATAAGAAGTTAGTTGCTAATCTGTTATCAAACGCATAGACATGGTGATTGCTAGTTCATGGGGTTGGATGTATAAGGGTAGGCATTCTATTTGGGATCTTGTTGTCTCTAATCATGTTGTATGTTTCAGAAGATTTATACATCTTTTCATTCGGTAGCTATGTAGAAATCTAGAAATTGATGGATGGTTAGATCAATAATTGACGGAAGTAATGCCAGGGTTTGTGATTATGATATATTCAAAATTTTATTTAATGTCAAGGACAGTGTGAAATGTTGGGAGTCGTAGATCAACAACTCAATCAAAAAATTATTATGTTTATGCACTGATATCAATGTTAGGATGGTCTAACAAATAGGGACAAGTTATCTCTGACATAATATTAACGTTATCTAAATTATTCTGAACTATTTGCAGATGGATTCTTCTTTTATTTCTCTAAAGGTGTTCACTGGGGCTAATTTTGATGACTGCCCCAAGAAGGGTGGCATCCCAGAAGAAAGTTCACGATGTAATACTATTTCTAACATAGATAGGGATATGATCAACTTTTTTGATTTAGTAGACATGCTAGAACCATATGGGTATTGCAAGTGTAATAATATTTACTATCTGAAGCCTGGATATACAGCTACTGATGGATTGGTATTAGTGCATGATGACATTCAGTGCAGACTCTTCCTTGATGATCATATTGGTCAGGAGACTTGCAGTATATATATTGTGCCATCGCCACATCGGCGGGTCAGTTTTTTGTCATTAGGTTGTAGCCAATCCAAGCCTTCGTCAACCCTATGTACTCAAAGGCCAATGGAGGAGGCAGCAACAGATGGAGATAATGGAGCTTCTAGTGATGATCGTTCTGACAGTAATAATGACCTACAGGATGATGAAGAACTGAATGTCAAATCAGATTTTGTTTTTGAGGGAGATAATGATGATGATGACTTGTACACTACTAGTCAGAAGAAGGGAGAAGAAACTACTACAAGATCAGATGAAGGAAATAACAAAGCAATAGTTGTTGATAGTGAGAGGGCTATTATGAGAGCCACAAGGGAAGCTAAGAATACAAAGAAGAAAGGACTTGATGCATCATATTTGACAAACGAACCTGACGATAGCAACAAATCACCTGAGTGAGACGAGGATGACAGTCCAACCTTTGTCAGCGGGTCGAGAGGATTGGATGACATATGTTTTGATGAGAGCACTATGAAGCATCCACACATTGAGGTCGGTATGTTGTTTACCTGTGGGCAACAATTTAGGAAAGCTCTTAAAAATCTAATCATTCGTGAAGGAAGGGAGGTAAAGAGACTTAAGAATGAGGGTAAGAAGATTTCTGCCAAATGTCTAGGTGCAGAGTGCCCTTGGTACATCTATGCATCAAGCCTCCCAGGAGAGGCTACATTCAAAGTAAAGAAATTTGTGAATATACACATTTGTGGTAGGAGTCACACTGTTAAACAAATGGATTCCAAATGGGTCAGTGATGAGTATGAAGAATTCTTTAGAAGTGATAAAGATTGGAAGTGGAAAGCTCTAAAGGACACTGTTCTTAGGGATACTCAAATAGGCATAAGTAAGCACAAGGCATACCGAGCAAAAAGAGATGCACAAAGGAAAATAATAGGGGACCATAATATGCAGTACAAGAGAATTCAAGATTATGCACATACCTTGCTGGCTTCAAATCCTGGGAGCAAGGTTGTATTGAATTGTGATGTTTCAAAAGAGCCTGGCATAAATCCAAGGTTTAAAAGAATTTTTATTTCTTTCAAGGCTCAGATAGATGGTTTCAAAAATGGTTGTAGGCCATTTATTGGACTGGATGGAACCCATGTGAAGCTCCCTAATGGGTGTCAAATCCTAGCTGCGACAGGTAGAGATGGCAACAATAATATGTTCCCTATTGCATTTTCTCTTATTGAGTCAGAAAATATTCGCTCCTGGACCTGGTTTTGTGAAATTCTGAGAGATTGTATTGGAAGTGGAGAAGAATTTGGCGGATGGGTAATTATGAGTGATAGACAGAAGGTACGTGTGTTATCTCAGGCTATATTTTATCTACACTAATCTCAGTCTATATTTACTATTGTTGTTGTGGCTGATGAGTTATAACAATTATTTTCTTAATTGTATAGGGCTTACTTGGTGCAGCTGATGACATATTCCCTACAACAAAACATAGGTACTGCATTAGCCACATACATGCCAACTTTGCCACAGCAGGTTATCGAGGGGAGTGGTTTAAAAAAGAGTTCGAGAATGCAGCCTATGCACACAGAGAGCATGATCATCTGATGGCCATGGAGGCTATAAAGTCAAGAAGTCTTCAAGCTTGGGAGTACTTAAACAAGATACCGAGAAAGCATTGGTGCAGGTACATATTCTCTTCTAGAGGAAAGACTGATCTTGTAGTCAACAACATCAGCGAGACCTACAATTCATCAATATTAGAAGCAAGGGAAGAACCAGTGATTACTATGTTAGAGCATATGAGAACCAAGATCATGGTGAGCTTTGGGATCAAGGGTTCTGGTGTTGAGCAAGACAATTGGCAGATTGCACCAAATTACAAGAAGAGACTTGAGCTAGAGAAAACAGAAGCGAAATATTGTAGACCAACTTGTGCTGGAAGGGGGATATGGCAGGTAGCTATGGGCACAAACCAATTTGTGGTGGACTTGAATAAGAGAACTTGTGGCTGTAGAAAATGGGATGTAACAGGTATTCCATGTAGCCATGCAGTTTCAGCTATTCAAACATTTAAGCACAAGCCTGAGGACTATATCGATGACTTTTTCAGAAGAGACAAGTATATTAGAGCGTATCAAGAGATAATTATTCCTGTTCCTGACCAAACTCAGTGGGTGAAAACAACATATCCTGATGTGGATCCTCCATTGTGGAGGCCTAAACCAGGACGTCCCAAGAAAAAGAGAAGAAAAGCTGTTGGTGAGCCCAATGTACCTGAACCTATCTCAAAAAAGAAGACTATACAATATAAATTTTGTGATGTTTGGGGGCACAATATTGCCGGATGTCCACAGAAAAAAGCTCTGCTGAAAGTAAGTTTTTTTTGTCATTGACTAATTCATTTCTTGAGGTCTGTAAACATAATTTGAGTGTACCATTGTTAACAGGCAGATGATGGACCATCAAAACCAAATGATCAAGGGGCAACAGTATCTTCTCACTCACATAGCATGTCGAATGAAGCGCAAACATTTCAATCACACCAGCTCATAAACCCGCAACCTGTCTTCATGGGAGGTGATGTAGGCTTTGGTATGTTTCATGAAGTTGAAGGAGGACCAACACTTGAGCTGTTCAACAGGAGGACGACAAAGCTGCGAGCAAGAAGAGGAAGGACTTAGAAAAATTTCATGTCATGTCAAATTTTTATAATTCTCTGTGGTTTGAAATTTAATAGAGAAATACTCATGTAATGTGGTAGAGTTTATTTAAATTTCATGTTTGAGAGTGTTAGTTTCTGCACATTCTGCACAAGTTCTGGAATTCAGTATCCATGTCCATCGATGTGCTCCAAATTCAGTTACAATTTGTTTCTTGTAAACAATCTTCTCTGCCAATTCATACAAGTAAGACACTAAAAATTAATCAAAATGCAACTCTGCAAATATCACCAGCAAAGGCACACATTTTCATTTTCCACCAATCTAAAATTGAGCACTACAGGATCACAAGGAGCAAAAATTGTGAATAAAAAGCGGAAGAGCATTCCTGTTAGTGACGCCCTCGATGTGGCCGGAGCTGTAAGGCTAGCCACGCTTCCAGCGCCCTCGGTCTACAGCAGCGGCCCAGTGGCTGGCAGGAGCGCGATGTAGTATCAAGGCGCCGACGATGGCGAGACGGCACGAGCAGAGGCCATCTGGATGGTCAACGTCAGCGATGCGAAAGACGGCATCGAAGATATTGGAGTGTGTGTCGCTGAAGCACCCCGCCAGTAGTCCAGCGACGGCGGCACCACCATCCGCACACCAAAATCGGCCATCCCTTGATTTCGTATCCATTTTCTCTAGCCGCTGCTATCGTCTTTTTTTGTTTAGATTAGCCACTGCTATCGCTGTTGGTCCTGGTCCAGTCATCACAAGGAAGACGATGCGACAAACTAATACTATTTTTTTATTTTATCTAATATTCATTTTTACAGTGGCAATAGACTAGTAGTCCTGATTCACTACGTGGCAAGACGAGCCTACTGTCGAGTAAACCACCCTTAGGAGCTAATCTGAAATCCCGGAGTACATGTGGGGTGTAAACTGCTACTTTGCATAGTCTGGGGGGGGTTCTTGCAACTCCGAATGACTTTTGGGAGGGTTTCTGCATTTTTCCCAAAAAATTATTATATAACAGAACAACTAATTTCGTAACCTAACGCACATGAAGACGCAACATACAAGCAAATTGACTTGCACGACATTCATAGCCGAATATGCAGTGTGCGCACACTGACACGGGCGCGGCGTTAGCGCCCCCCCTTCCTAGTAAGCTAGTAACGGGCCAGTTTTGTGGCCTGGTAAGTCCTGGGCCGACTCTAAATAATAACTCCTATAAATTCCATTCTTACCTCCCTCCGCGGAAACCCTAGCCTACCCGCGCCGTCGTCTTCTTCTTCTTCCGCGAGCAGCCTCGAGCCGTAGAATCCAAGGCAAGCTAAGGCCCAGAAGCATGGCGGCGGCAGCGGTGTACGGCGCCGGCGGGGCTATGAAGGGTGGAAAGCTCGGGATGGAGGGCGCCGTGGACATGCAGCTCAACCGCATCCGTATCACCCTGTCCTCCAAGAACGTCAAGAACCTCGAGAAGGGTAATCCCCCGATTAATCCCGTTCTTCCATCTACTCTGTTCCTCTTTCCGCCTTAAGGGACGCTGCAGATCGATATTGCCTTGCTTAATCATGGTGTGCTGTGTTTTCCTCGGGTGCAGTGTGCGCCGATCTGGTGAAGGGCGCCAAGGCCAAGGAACTGAGGGTGAAGGGCCCCGTCAGGATTCCCACCAAGGTGCTGCACATCACCACCCGCAAGTCGCCTTGCGGAGAAGGTAACGCTTCATGAACTGCTGCGCTGCTGGTCATTTGTGATTGCCGGTTTAGAATCGTATCCGTCTGTTATCTGTGGCTAGGTCGTCTGTCGTTGTTTGTGCCTGTTGCCTGTTATTTGGTCGAGTGAAGTATATGATAGCTGGTGAAATTGCCACCGCAGAATGAGCTGTATTGTTTCTGTGGCTAAGATGGGTTGGTTTCCTAATCCAAGGCCGTTGACTGAGATCCGATTCTAGTGGCTAGTGTTTTTGTTTTGACCATTAGGTGGTTTACCTAGCTTTTTTGTTACTTTTAGAATGCAAGTTAGCAATTTTTGTTTTGAATGATACATAAATCTGTCGATGTTAATATGGCTATGAGTATGATGTGCCCGAAGGATACTTTCACTTCCACAGCACTTCGATCATGTTGTACAACTGTTTAGTTTGCCATGGAAGGTACATTCTGTCCACTGTTTGTGTCTGACACTATTCTGTTTGGTGGTAAATTTTGTCCTGTCGGTGCCTTGGTTTGCACCTATATTTGTCTAAATAATACTTCTGTTGGATGATACAAGCACATAGGAGATAAGAATGTATGATATAAGGTAGTTGATGGTATTTATACTTTCTAAATCTTATGGCGCCGAGCTCCACCAAGAAGAGCATGTTACCACAAATCCACAACCAAGCATGGTCCGTGGTTCTGCTTTTATTTGGAGCTAAGCATAGGAGGTTTGAGAAAACAATTATGGTGGATAATTTGATCTGGATCTGTAAAGCATAGATTGACATTGGTTTTTGCACTGTCTTCATTTAACACTAATTCAGACAAATTATTTGTGTGTTGTTGTTTTCTGTGCATTTTAGAGGCAATAATTAGAATCTTGTTTATCCGACCTCACACAGCTTCTTGTAGGTTGCTTGTCCTGTTGAGTTTTGGTTTTGAAATACTTTTGACTAGCATGGAGTTAGACATCTAAATCTGTAGTAGGTTTGCATTTAGCTGTTGGACTATTTTTTTCTGAGTGATTTTTTTAGACTAAAAACCACTCAAAAAGTTGACATTTTAATCAGTAAACTGTCACTAACTTAGTTTGAAGTGATGTTATGGGGATTTTTAGTTGTAATGCTGACCCAGGAAATTTCCTTTTTCTAATTTATGGATGCCATCTGCTCTGATTACCAGGAACGAACACATGGGACCGGTTTGAGTTCCGCATTCACAAGCGGGTGATTGACCTCATCAGCTCCCCTGAGGTGGTGAAGCAGATCACCTCCATCACGATCGAGCCTGGTGTTGAGGTTGAAGTGACCATTGCTGATGTCTAACTTAAGCAAAACCATAGGCAGCTATCATCATTTTTGCTAGAATCTGGTTCTCTGCTGCCATGTGTGTATCAGGCATCCAACTGGATTACTATCGTCTATTCAGTTACGACTGTTCGTAATGGGTGACTACCTGTTTTTTTTTCTTTTCTTTCCAATTCAAACGCGCTGTTACATGATTTGGTCCGGTTACTTGGCTTGTGGTGCAATTGAAAGGCCCCTTTATAATTTAGGACCAGATATCCTGAGGAATTTTGCTATCAATATTTGATAACTACCGTTGTTTTTAGATACTGATACAGTAAACTTTGTTTCTTGTGTTTAACGTGCAATTTGGAGTTGTCATATCTCGTAAAAGTTGAATATCACGAGTATAGTGGTATATATAACTCATGTTTGTGAACTAAAATTTCTTAAAGCTACGTTTCAGCTCACAGCTCATTTTGGCTCACCCGCCTCCCGTTGAGATGAGTTCAAACTAGTATTTTCTCGTCATTTCCTTTTCTTGACAATTGCATAACAACCATCGTTTCAATGTTCAATTGTATCTTCACCATTGAATTCCAGATTTTGCAATTTTACCATAGGTTTTTGAACCTGGATCTTAATATTACCGCAAGTCGGTGTTAACTTTTTTGCACAAAAACAAAATTGCCCCTTTGCAATTTTATCATAGTTTTGACGGTGGTAAGGCGAGACGAGGCGACTCACCCCCTTCCAGACACCTAGGTGAGTATGACGTGCAGCGAGGCGACGCCATACACATACCTTAACCTAGATGGAGTGATAGAAACATACCTTGATGCTGCAAGTTTTGGAGCCCGTGTTGCAGACATCCTCCCACTTCCAATTGTCCTTTTTGTTCTTGTCCCAAGGAGCAAGCTACATAAATAATAAACAATAAAAGAACTCATCAAAAAATGCAACACAAGGTCACATGTTGTTAAGACACTAACAGATAATAACATCATGAGTACTTGAAATCTTGAAAAAAACATCCAAAGTAGTATCATCCATCATTACATAGATAATAGTGGCATAATTAATAGTCTAAAGCCACAATATTACACAAACTCAGTGCTTAGATAATAGTGGCATAATTAGTAGCAGTTCACAGCCACATTAGTACACATGACAAACACCACAAGCTAGGCAAGCGATGCACAGAATAAAGAGGGTGCAAATCTGAAATTTCTCAACAGCCAGCTCTCAGCGGTCAATGTCCATCATCAAACTCATCAACATCGTTTGCAGCAACTTCTATGTCTTCTCCACCAGCATTGGAACCATTGGAAGTATCATGATCCTCGTAATCAGTGACATCTGCATCATCAAGTGGATCTGGATCCTGATTTTCCTCTTCTTCTCCCTCATTGCCTGAACCTGAGTCAACCAGCCCTTGGTTTGAATTTCTTGCATGCTTGTTGGCATTCCTTGGATGATTGCGGCCTCGTAGTGAGCTTGATGCACCGAGGACTTCATCAACAAGCTGCCAAGTAAGACCATTGTCAGCATTGTCATCAATGTCACAACCACAACGACCACGAGGGAATACATGTGATGAGGCAACCCACTCATTGTCCCAATCAAACTCCTCGATGACCAAAGGATCAAATGTTTTCCCTTTGTTCTCACGCCTTAACTGGAACCTAGTCTTCATCTTCCGGTTGTAGGAAACAAAAACAATTAAGTTCAATCTCTTATGCAGCAACCGATTTCTTTTCTTTGTGTGGATCTACAAATGAATAAATTGGAAAACAAAATTGTAAACAACAGTACAACACTGCCATCAACTAGACATGGTGTCTTAGTGAAAACAGAAGGTAGAGATGGCAATAAGTAACTCACAAACTCAAATGTGCTCCAATTCCTCTCACGGCCAGATGAAGATGCACAAAGACTAACAATACGCCTAGCGAACCTTTGAATTTCAATAGCATGACCACCATATGAATGCCACCAATCAACTAGATTGCAAAAAAAAAAAAAAAAAGAATAAAACCATGTTAGGAATGAGGAATGAAGAATTGCCTTGCTGGAATTGAATTGCAAACAACAAACAACACTTACGAGGGCTCATGGACTCAATATTTTCCTTAGCACTTTTCTTTGAGAATACCTCTCCTCTAGGGGCTTCATAGTCCAAGGATTGGGCATGAATTTTGTCTCTAGTATCTTTGTCTTCCACCATTCTATCTAGCACATCAATGAAAGAACCCCTTAGCTGCCCTACAGTAGCTTCGTCGTTGTCTTTTATGAGAGGCTGGAGTTTTCCTAGGTTCAAATATAGTGCAGCACCATATAGAGGATTGTCCATCTGATTCACCCAGCGTTTATCAATAATTTCTATGATTCTTTTGAGTAGGGGTCGCTTGGTAACAACATCAAAGTTCATCTTGAACTTCTCCTTCGCATGACTCATTAGTGCGGTCACCTCTGGCATTGCAGGCCTTGCATCACCATGAACCACCCTAAGTACAATGAGTAGTGGAGCTGAAGCTCTAAGGCAGTCCACAACTGAATTCCAGAACTCCATAGAGAAAACAATGTCATGCACGTCCTTCAAAGGATCCTTGTGCTTGTGCAAACTCTTCAAGGTGAGGAAAGCTGTGGCAAATCTAGTGGCTGCAGGTCTCACAAGATCAACACCACCTGTCTTTTCTCTCATCAAACTAAAAATTCTACCATGTCGGTAGATGAAAGTTGTGACACGCCTTGTACGTGCAATCAGTGGCGGAGCCAGGAATAGAGCTAAGGGGGTGCTAAGTGCGGACAAGCTAAAAAGTATCACTAACGATATAACGTAGCAAGTGTCACAATGAACAATACAAAAAGTAGAGTGCACACGCAACATAGTAAAAGAAAGGAGTATTATGATATGAATGATAAATTGAAAAGAAAATACGCACCATTAATTTTGTTTCTTCTTGGGTAAACTGATCATACGATCACCAATGGCTTGAAAAAGTTGCAGAATGCTTTCATCTTGTACGGATGCAAACATGTCTCACTCAATGTAGCATATCATACTATTGTTCATCCATTCATCACCCATTTTATTTCTTCGCTCAGTTTTTATAATGCTCATAGCAGAGAAGGCCCTCTCAACTGATGCGGTTGCCACGGGCAAAATCAGTGCAAGCTCGTTGAGATGATAAACTAGGGTAACGTGTGTGCCTTTCAGTTTTAACCATTGTCACAGCAAGGCTCCCAAGATCATTACAGCTCAAAATGTCATTATCGGATCTAGCATCATATAAGAATGTAGAAAGTTGGTCCTTCAATACTACACAATCATATTCTGAGAAATCGGCAGCATAAATTTGTGCAAGTTCAAGTAATTTGTCTTCCTCGAAGTTTGAAAAATCATTCCTTGGATCAAGGCAAGCAATACATCTCAACAATTGAGTTGATCTCTCAGCAAAGCGGTTGTTCAACTCAGCAAGGATCTGATCAATCACAACAATGAAAATTCCATGGTGGAAATGATGGTAGTAACTCACCAATTTAGCACCCCGACACCTTGAACGACCCCTAGTTGGTATAGTGCCTTCCATATCTGGAATAACTATTTTCCTTTTGAGACAAAAACTCTTCACCTCCTCAAAAAGTGATCCCCAACCATTTTCTCTCATCTCATTCATACTCTTAAACACAGCACCATTCAATCCTATAGCACGAACAATATTATGATTTTTCCTTTGCAAGCACGGCGACAATTCTTGAGTCTTGCCTAATACTCTTATCATAAGATGTAATACAAAGACATATTCGAATGATTCCATTTTTTCTATCAAACCAGCTGCTTGGGTTTTTTTGTCCCCATCATTTGCATCTTCACTGACATTCTCCAATACCTCCAATACAAATGTCCACATGAGTTGAAGACGAGCTAATGTTTTATGATGTGTTTCCCACCGTGTATCACCAGGCCTTGCAAGACTTGTTTCCTGGCTTTTTCCTCTTCCAGAAAAAATGTCACCAGTCTCTAACTGGTCGACAAGATTTTCATGGTGATCTTGGAGAAGTTGATCTTTTCTCTTACAAGAAGCACTAACAGTGTTAACAATCAAAGTGGTGTAGTTAAAGAAATCAAAAACAGAGCTACAACACTTGGCAACAGAAACTACCACAAGCTGCAATTGGTGGGCAAAACAGTGGATGTAAAATGCATATGGATTTTCGTCTAATACCCGTCTTTGCAAACAATGAAACTGCCCTCTCATGTTTGAGGCTCCATCATATCCTTGCCCTCGTAATCGGGAAATAGATAAACCATATTTTGCAAGCATGGCATCCAGTGCTACCTTTAGTGAAGATGATGTCGTGTCAGACACATGTTGAATGCCAAGGAACCTCTCGATTACATAGCCTTCACCATTGACATACCTATAACATAGAAATAATATATGAAAAATGATATTACATATAACACAATGTGAATAAATAAAAAACAAGTACATTATTGTTGGTACAAACCTTGCAATCACAGCCATTTGTTCCTTTATTGATGCATCACGAGACTCATCAACAAGCACCGCAAAAAGACGATCACCCATTTCAATTTTAATTTTCTCACTTGTCTCTTCTGCACAAGCTCTTACTAGATCCTTTTGTATCGCAGGACTAGTCATTTGATTATTTCCTGGAGCATTCTCTCCTGTCACACTAGCAACATTGGGATCCTTGTTTCTATACCATTCAAACATCTCCAAAAAATTCCCTTTATTGCTGGATTTGTTGGACTCATCGTGTCCACGGAAGGCAAGTGCTTGCGAAAGTAAAAATCTTACAATGCCTAATATGATAAGCATGCGAGCTTGATATTGTTGCTCCCTTTGTGTGCTTGTATCATTCCACACACGAATCACACTTTGTCTCTGGTTTTTGAAATCAAAAGCATGCTTCCTTGCATTATTGTGATAGCCGTCAATTGATTGGACATGATCCTTAAATGAATCTAATGCATTCCTCCAATTTTTGTACCCTACTTTAGTGAATGCATCAGTGCCTTGCCCAAAATCACTAGTTCTTTGTGGTTTAAATAGATAGCAGTAAAAGCAATAAGCTGCATCATTATGCACACTGTACTCTAGCCAATCAAACTTTTTGAATCAAGATTTAACAAATCCTCTTGTCTGCTTTGTTTCCTTTACACGTGGAAATTTATGACCAATTGGTTGACATGGTCTCAACTGTAAATATGCGCTCCTAGCATCATCCCTAATGTCAGGATGGAACTCATCGATTGGCTTCCGAAGCCCAGGATCAACAACTATATCATTCATATCAAGTTCAATACGTGGCCTTTGTGAGCAACTGAACTGTAACTCTCATTGAGAGGATGACACTAGGAGATGGGGCAATTTTCTGGTTTATTTTTCACACAACTCACACAATGTCATACCAACCCAAAGGGTTGTGGATACATATTTATAGCTGGCCAAGGCAGCCAGCATATATTAAGATGCTAGTCTAAAAGCATAAAGTAAGTGCAGTCCTAGATGATCTAATGCAGTCCTAGATGCTGTCCTATACAGGACCAATATGCTGTCCTATACAAGGACTAAGATGCTGTCCTAGACAAGGACCAGCAGTCAAACAAGGACTAAAGACCATAGTACAAGACTTATTCCATCATTCTCCCCCTAAGTCTTATGCGTCATCTTGTGAGAAGGTTGAACCATCCCAATCCTGGAGCACAGTTCCAAGAACTTGATCCTCCCAAGTGGCTTGGTGAGCACATCCGCAAGCTGGTCATTGGTGTTGATGTAGCTCGCCTTGATGTTCCCTTCCTCCAGGCAGCCACGGATGAAGTCGTACCTCACTCGGATGTGCTTGCTCCGTTCATGGAAGACGGGATTCTTCGCTAGTGCCAGAGCGGACTTGCTGTCCACTCGAAGCTCCACTGCTTCAGTGTCTCTGCCGAGAAGATCACCAAGCAGCCGAGCAAGCCAGAGCGCCTGGGTCGAGGCGGTGGAGGCCGCTACGTACTCGGCCTCGCAGCTGGACATAGCGACTACCGACTGCTTGACTGACTGCCAACTAACAAGGCACTTGCCGAGGAAGAAAAGAATCCCGCTCGTGCTCTTGCTGGTGTCAATGTCGCCGGCGTGGTCGCTATCGCTGTATCCGACGAAGTGTGCCCCTCCAGGGCACCACGGGTAGTAGAGGCCATGGTCGATGATGAGGACATCAACGACATACGAATAATGACGACGGAAGATGGCGCGCAAAACCAAGCTGTCACGCCTCCACCTCTCGTCGTCGCGCCTCCTCGAGTTATGGATCCATCTTCTAACGAGACGACGACGTACAAGAGCCCAATCACTAGAGCTCGAGCCCAGGAATTGAAGACGGTTTTGATGCTAAGGAACGACGGCCCAGGATGATGTCGCCGAAGGCCCACGTGGCCCAAGTCGCACGACTCCCTCTCCACCGCGCGCCTCTCCACTTCAGCCGGCCCTAGATGCCTCGTCCTCCCCCTATATAGTCAAGGGCTGCGCCCCTTGTAATCTTTGAGTTTTGTTTTAAGTTTAGCTTAGCTATACATCCGTCTCTCGACGTGAATTCAGAACTCCACCTTCGTGCAATACATCAGATTGCTCGCCTCTAATTCTTGCTCGTTCTTCGATTGCGCGTAAGAATTGATCCTCGTGATCAGGTTGATCTTGTTTACCGCAAGGTTAATATCCTCCGGAAGTTGGTTCAGCGATTGCATTGGCGCTTCGGCTTGCTCGTCGTAGTCAGATCGTGAGGGTCAACATCCACTAAATCGAAGTTATCTCCACTCGCCGAAAGATCGGGCACTCTACACTTATCAAGTGGTATCAGGCGACCGAGCAACACAGGCGACGCGTTCTTGCTGCACTTTGTTTTGATCCTTCTTCCTTCCTCTTGCACTTGTACCGGCAGCAATCTTTTCGCGTTTAGCACCATTATTCAGCTTTGCAGTTATTGTTTGAATTATGCTAACCCTTGGATTGAGTGCAGCCTCCTAGCCCCACAAATTTTCTACTACGAGCAGGTTTTTGTTTCACCACGCAATCGCTCCTCCAATCTTCCACCGATTTTACCTGTGGTTGTAGTTCACGCTTGCGTGCTTGGTAAGGACGGGTAAGAATTTGATAACAGCTTTTTGATTGAGCTTTTCATCCATCACTCACCTCTCGTTGTAGGATCCCGCTTTTTGTATTGCTTCTGTTTCTATGGCAGAAAACAGCTCGAAGTCGGAGGAGCTCACCCTCCAGGATGTCCAGGCACAGGTTGATGGTCTACAAAACAACATGAAGACGATGCACGAGAGACTTGACTCTACGGTCACTTCGTCGAATGAGCGTTTTGATCAACTGGACCTCGCTGATACGGCTGCCCGCACCACGCTCCCGACGATCATGACTCGTCTTGAGGCCATGTCGACACAGCTTGGGACCATGACGACGCAGCTCACGGAGTTGCAAAATGCACGTGACTACGGCGCCGACACCGAGCATGACGACGACAATCGCCGTGGTCGTGCTCCTAGGGTATGTGTTCCTATTAATGATTCTTTTGCCAAAATAAAATTTCGTATTCCCACCTTTAATGGAAAATATGATCCGGATGCTTATCTTGATTGGGAATTAGAGGTTGAACAAAAATTTGCATGCCATGATATTCCTGCTAATTTACAAGTTAAGACTGCTATTAGTGAATTTACTGAATTTGCTTTACTTTGGTGGCGTGAGTATAGACAAAGATATCCTGATAATATTCCAGCCACTTGGGCGGCATTAAAAGCTGCTATGCGTCATTGTTTTGTGCCGTCATATTATGCTAGAGATTTGCTTAATCAAATGTAGCGTTTTCAACAAGGTTCCCTTTCCGTAGAGGATTATTATCAAGCTTTGCAAACGGGTATGATTTGCTGTGGTTTAGTTGAACTGGATGATGCTGCTATGGCTCGCTTTAGGGGTGGGTTAAATCGTGAAATTCAGAATATTCTTGATTATAAACATTATGATGATATGACCACCTTATTTGAATATGCTTGTAAAGCTGAACGTGAAGTGCAGGATCGACAATCTTCGTCAAGACCTAACATTTTTGTAGGGTCCAAGACGCCTTCAGCTCCACGGTCGGCACCTCCTTCCACGCCGCGCGACCACTCCTCGACCACGTCCAAGTCGAGTGCTCCATCCATGGCCAAATCTGCCTCGATCGTGCCATCCTCCTCGTCGTCTGGACGAGCTCGTGATATTCAGTGTCACCATTGCCGAGGATTTGGTCATGTGATACATGATTGTCCAAATAAACGAACTATGTTGATTCGTGACGACGGTGGGTATTCTTCTGCTAGTGATTCTGAGGATATTCAGCAGACTATGCTTGCCACTAATCATGCAGATAATACGGAGCTTCATGTCGACTCTAGTGTCGCCGACAGGTATGCCACTCTTGTTGTGCAGCGTGTTCTTAGTACACAGGTAGTTCAGGATGAAAAGCATCAGCGCCACAACATTTTTCATATCAAAGACGTTGTGCAAGAACGAGCGGTCCGTATAATCATCGATGGTGGCAGTTGCAACAATTTGGCTAGTACGACCTTGGTGGAGCAGTTGTCATTGCCAACAAGGAAGCATCCACATCCTTATCACGTTCAATGGCTTAATGATGGCGGCAAAATAAAGATAACGCGCTCGGTACGTGTTCCTTTCTCTCTTGGCGCCTATTCTGATTTTGTAGATTGTGATGTTGTTCCAATGGAAGCATGCTCTTTGTTGCTTGGCCGTCCTTGGCAATATGATGTTGATAGTGTTCATCATGGTCGCTCCAATTATTATTCCTTCATGTTTAAGGGTCAGAAAATTGTTATTCATCCTATGACACCTGAACAAGTTCTTAAAGATGATATTGCTCGAGCGACAAAAGCTGTAAAATTGGTTACATCGCCTCCTGTTGCACCTGTTCAATATGAGATCAAATTGAATAACCCTATCTTGCTTGCTACACGTGCTGATTTTGATGAATTACATGATGCTAATCTGCTTTGCTATGCGCTAGTTTGCTCTTGTATGCTTGTTTCACTAGATGAGACGCCTATGTTGCATATTCCTCCTGCTGTTGCTAACCTTTTGCAGGACTATAAAGATGTTTTTCCCACTGAATTGCCGCCGGGTCTTCCTCCTATTCGTGGCATAGAATATCAGATTGATTTAATTCCAGGCGCACAGCTTCCTAATCGCATCCCGTACCGCACAAATCCTGAGGAGACGAAAGAAATTCAGCGTCAAGTGCAGGCATTGCTTGATAAAGGTTACATTCGTGAGTCTCTCAGCCCTTGTTCGGTTCCTGTTTTGCTTGTTCCTAAGAAAGATGGTTCTTGGCGTATGTGTGTAGATTGTCGTGCAATTAACAATATTACAATTCGTTATCGATATCCTATACCACGCCTTGATGATATGCTTGATGAACTTAGTCGTGCCACAATTTTCTCTAAGGTTGATTTGCGTAGTGGTTACCATCAAATAAGAATGAAATTAGGAGATGAATGGAAAATGGCTTTTAAAACTAAATATGGCTTGTATGAATGGTTGGTTATGCCGTTTGGATTGTCTAATGCTCCTAGCACTTTTATGCGCTTAATGAATCAAGTTCTTCGGCCTTTCATTGGAATATTTGTTGTTGTCTATTTTGACGATATCCTTATATACAGCAAATCCATGAATGAGCATTTAGATCATTTGCGTGCTGTTTTTGATGCTTTGCGTGCTGCTCACTTGTTTGGGAACATGGAAAAATGCACTTTTTGCACGTAACGTGTTTCGTTTCTTGGATATGTTGTTACTCCACAGGGCATTGAGGTCGATAGCAGCAAGGTGGACGCCATTCAGAGTTGGCCCCAACCGACGACGGTCACACAGGTTCGCAGTTTTCTTGGTCTTGCAGGCTTCTATCGTCGTTTTGTGCGGGATTTCAGTTCTATTGCTGCACCATTACATGAGCTGACCAAGAAGGGTGCGCCATTTGAGTGGGGCGCACCACAAGACGACGCATTCAACACTTTAAAGGAACGGTTAACTCATGCTCCTCTCTTATAATTGCCTAATTTTGATAAAGTGTTTGAATTAGAATGTGATGCTAGTGGAATTGGTTTGGGTGCTATTTTGTTGCAAGATCATAAACCCATTGCTTATTTTAGTGAGAAGTTAAGTGGTGCTGCTTTTAAATATTCCACTTATGATAAAGAACTTTATGCTTTAGTAAGAACTTTGTAAACATGGCAGCATTATTTATGGCCTCGCAAATTTATTATTCATTCTGATCATGAGGCTTTGAAACATATTAGAACCCAAACTAATCTGAATCGTCGTCATGCTAAATGGGTTGAATTTATTAAATCTTTTCCAGACATCATTAAACATAAAAAATGGGAAGGAAAATGTGATTGCCGATGCTTTGTCTCGTCATTATATGATGCTGTCCCAATTAGACTTTAAAATCTTTGGTTTGCAAGCTTTGAAAGATCAATATGTGAATGATGCTGATTTTCATGATATTGTGATGCATTGTAAGGATGGCAAACCTTGGGACAAATTTCATATGCAGGATGGGTTCCTGTTTCGTGCTAACAAGCTGTGTATTCCAGCTAGCTCGGTTCGTCTTTTGTTGTTACAGGAGGCGCATGGAGGTGGTCTTATGGGTCACTTTGGAGTTTTCAAGACACATGAGGTGTTGGCCGACCATTTCTTTTGGCCACGGATGCGCCGTGATGTTGAGCGCCTTGTGGCACGCTGTACTACATGTCAAAAAGCTAAATCTCGTTTGGGTAATCATGGTTTGTATATGCCCTTGCCTGTTCCCTCTTCTCCTTGGCATGATATTTCGATGGATTTTGTTTTGGGATTGCCTCGCACTAAGAAGGGGAGGGATAGTATTTTTGTGGTTGTTGATCGTTTCTCTAAAATGGCTCACTTTATACCTTGTCATAAAACTGATGATGCCTCAAATGTTGCTGAATTTTTCTTTAGAGAGATTGTTAGATTGCATGGAATTCCTAAAACAATTGTCTCTGATCATGATGCTAAGTTTCTTAGTCATTTTTGGCGTTCTCTTTGGAATAAATTAGGAACTAAGCTGCTGTTTAGTACTACTTGTCATCCTCAAACTGATGGGCAAACTGAGGTAGTAAATAGAACTTTGTCTGCTATGCTTAGAGCTGTTTTAGATAAAAATTTGAGACGCTGGGAAGATTGTTTACCTCATGTTGAATTTGCTTATAATCGTGCTACACATTCTGCCACTAAGATGTGTCCTTTTGAGGTTGTTTATGGCTATGTTCCTAAGGCGCCTATTGATTTGTTTGCTATTGATGCTGAAGATGAACCACATCTTGATGCTCTTGCTCATATTGATCACATGAAACAATTGCATGAAGAAACACAACACAACATTGCCATTGCTAATAAAAAGTATCAAGTTGCTGGTAGTAAAGGTAGAAAACATATTTCTTTTAAACCTGGTGATTTGGTTTGGTTGCACTTGCGTAAAGATAGATTTCCTACTTTGCGTCGTTCTAAACTGATGCCTCGTGCTGCGGGTCCTTTTAAAGTGCTAACCAAGATTAACGATAATGCTTATGTTCTTGACTTGCCCATGGAGTTTGGTGTTTCCACTAGTTTTAATGTTGTAGATTTGAAACCATACTTGGGTGAGGATGATGAGTTACCGTCGAGGACGACTTCACTTCAAGAAGGGGAGGATGATGAGGACATCAACGACATACGAATAATGACGACGGAAGATGGCGCCAAACCAAGCTGTCACGCCTCCACCTCTCGTCGTCGCGCCTCCTCGAGTAACGGATCCATCTTCTAACGAGACGACGACGCACAAGGTGATGTGAACAAGGGTTCCCGATCTTCCGAAAGGTTCTTGGTAAGTTGATTTGGTCGGAGGCGACACACAAATCGATCCGGCTTCAGAACAGCACGTTCTAAACCCCGCAATCGCAGCACGACGTCTCCTCTGGTTATCAACCGTCCAAAGACGATTGACCTCGCCGAGAAGGCTAATCCCTGCCTGTGTATCAAGAACACAAGCAAGAACAATGAAGAATGCAACACAATTGCAGATGTATGATTAAACTCTCGAAGTTGGGGTCTCACAAACCGATGAATGACGAAACTGTTTATGAACAGAATTGATCTAAGAAAAACCCGAACCCTAATAGTGCGGCGGCGGCGGCTGTATATAAAGACCCTAGGGTCGTGCAAGACCCTCTGGACGCACCCCTAATTGGGCTCAACTAGATACAAAGCCCAAAGGCCAAAAATAGGCGACGCAGCACCGACACACAGATTCTGGACTCTCTCTTGTTTTGACGATTCCCGATGACTCCGGATGAATTTTGACATGAGGCCGGCGGCATTGGAAAGGTCTTCTCCTTATCTTTCCGTGCATATGTAGAACGTCCAAATCCGAGTCCGTATGCGTCCTGGGCGACCGTTTTAGTACAGACTGGTCGTGGGCCCCGAAACAGACTCGAAGTCGGTTTTGATTGGGCCTCCACTTTGGCTTCCAAGCCCTTGCTGGTCCTCCACGTTCCCAACTCCTTCTCCCATCATCTCCTGGTCCTCTCCATGGTTTCTAATCATAAAATAATCATTAGGTAGCAAACCATTCTCAAAAGTAACATATAGCGAAGAACGTAGGAACGAGCTCACCTCTAAATTTAGTTGTCATGCACGAGCTCTAGTCATTGGACCTTGCAAGTCCAGATTTGAAGGAGTATTGTGTGTATCCATAGGAGTGATGTCCTCATCATCCTCCCCCTCTTGAAGTGGAGTCGTCCTCCACTCAAGCTCATCCTCTTCTCCCAAGTATGGTTTCAAATCTGAAATGTTAAAAGTAGGACTAACCCCGAACTCGGGAGGCAACTCAAGTTTGTATGCATTATCATTAATCTTCTCTATTATTTTGAATGGACCATCAGCTCTAGGCATTAGTTTAGACTTTCTCAATTCTGGAAATCTATCCTTCCTTAAGTGTAACCACACTAAATCTCCTACATCAAGCTTTACTTCCTTTCTTCCCTTACTACCAGCAATTTTATACTTTTCATTCATCTTTTCAATGCTAAGTCTAGTGGTCTCATGTATTTGCAAAATAAATTCAGCACGCTCCTTAGCATCAATATGAACTCTCTCATTAATAGGTAGAGGAAGTATATCAAGTGGAGTACGGGGATCAAAACCATACACTATCTTGAATGGACTTACCTTGGTAGTAGAATGTGTTGCCCGATTATAAGCAAACTCAACATGAGGTAAGCATTCTTCCCATTGCTTTAAATTTTTCTTCAAAATAGCTCGCAACATAGTACACAAAGTGCGGTTTATAACCTCAGTTTGTCCATCAGTTTGTGGATGACAAGTTGTAGAAAATAACAACTTTGTACCCAACTTATTCCAAAGCGTGCGCCAAAAATGACTCAAGAATTTTGCATCACGATCTGAAACAATAGTAGAAGGCATACCATGCAAACGTACAATTTCTTTGAAAAAAAGATCAGCAATATAACTAGCATCATCAGTTTTATGACATGATATAAAGTGTGCCATCTTGGAAAAACGATCCACGACAACAAAAATGCTATCGCTCCCCCTCTTAGTCCTAGGCAGTCCTAAAATAAAGTCCATAAAAATATCCGCCCAAGGAATAGAAGGAACAGGAAGTGGCATGTATAAACCATGTGGATTCAATCGAGACTTAGCTTTTTGACATGTAGTGCAGCGAGCAACAAAACGCTCAACATCTTTCCTCATCCTTGGCCAAAAGAAGTGTGTGGCCAAAATATCCTCTGTCTTCTTAGCACCAAAATGACCCATCAATCCACCTCCATGCGCCTCCTGCAACAACAAAAGACGAACGGAACCAACTGGAATGCATAGGCGGTTAGCTCTAAACAAGAATCCATCATTCAACACAAATTTGTGCCAAGCACGACCTTCTTTACAGTGCAGCAATACATCTTTAAAATCAACATCAGCAACATATTGTTCTTTAATTGCCTCAAGTCCAAAAATTCTACAATCAAGTTGAGACAACAAAGTATATCGCCTAGATAAAGCATCAGCAATCACATTATCCTTCCCTTTCTTATGTTTAATAATATAAGGAAAAGACTCAATAAACTCAACCCATTTAGCATGTCTACGGTTCAAATTGCCTTGAGAACGAATATACTTAAGTGATTCATGATCAGAATGAATAACAAATTCTTTGGGCAACAAATAATGACGCCACGTCTCTAAAGAACGTACAAGTGCATATAGTTCCTTATCATACGTGGAATAATTCAAAACAGGCCCAGTAATTTTCTCACTAAAGTATGCAACAGGTTTACCATCTTGCATCAAAACACCCACCAATGCCTATACCACTAGCATCACATTCAAGCTCAAAAGTCTTATCAAAATTGGGTAATTGCAGCAATGGTGCATGTGTAAGTTTGTCCTTCAAAGCATCAAAAGACTCATGATGTACCTTACCAAAATGGAAGTCAACGCCCTTCTTTGTCAACTCATGCAATGGTGCAGCAATGGTGCTAAAATCTTTGACAAAGCGGCGGTAGAAACCTGCAAGACCAAGAAAACTCCTCACCTGTGTGATAGTTTTTGGTACAGGCCAGCTCTTTATGGCTTCAATCTTCGCCTCATCCATCTCAATTCCCTGTGGAGTCACAACATAGCCAAGAAAAGAGACTCGATCCGTGCAAAAGGTGCACTTCTCAAGGTTACCAAATAAACGTGCAACTCGCAAAGCATCAAAAACAGCACGCAAATGAATCATATGATCATCCATAGATTTGCTATAAATCAAGATATCATCAAAGTAAACAACCACAAATTTGCCAATAAAAGGTCTTAAAACCTCATTCATCAAACGCATGAAAGTACTGGGTGCATTAGTTAACCCAAAAGGCATTACTAACCACTCATACAACCCGAATTTGGTTTTGAAAGCTGTTTTCCATTCATCTCCAAGTTTCATTCTAATTTGATGGTAGCCACTACGCAAATCAATTTTAGTGAAAATTATAGCACCACATAACTCATCAAGCATGTCGTCTAGCCTAGGAATAGGATGACGATACCTAATAGTAATGTTATTAATGGCTCTACAATCTACACACATACGCCAAGAACCATCTTTCTTAGGAACCAAAAGTACAGGAACAGCACAAGGACTAAGTGATTGACGAACATACCCACGATCCAAAAGGTCTTGGACTTGTCGTTGTATCTCCTTAGTCTCCTCAGGGTTGGTCCTATAAGCAGCACGGTTTGGTAAAGTAGCACCAGGAATCAAATCAATTTGATGCTCAATCCCTCTCAAAGGTGGCAATCCCGGGGTTATCTCAGCTGGGAAAACATCCTCATACTCCTGCAAAAGGTTAGTGACAGCAGGAGGCAAAGCACTAGAAGCAATATGACCAAGCAAAAACAAGGCTTGTTTGCATATCAAAGCATAGCAAATATCATCAGTAGAAATTTCAGCAAGCTCAGATTTTGTGACAAGACATGAACGACCTTGTAATTTAATTGCAGCACCCTTAGAACTTGAAGAATCATTAACATTACATGGTGTAGAAGCAGAATTAACAGGTTGCTGAATTTCAGGGCTTTTATTTGTCAAACTAGCAGCTCGTTCTAAATCAGCTTGTACAATTTCAGCTGGGGTCATTGGTAACAAAGTAATTTTAGTTCCTTTATGCACAAAAGTGTACTTTTTACTTTTACCATGGTGTACAGCATCATTATCAAATTCCCAAGGTCTACCCAATAAAAGTGAACAAGCTTGCATGGGTACAACATCACAATCAACAGAATCCACATAGGAACCAATGGAAAAAGGAACTCTGCAAGTTTGTGTTACCTTAGCTTTTCCAGAGTCATTTAACCACTGAATGTAGTATGGATGTGGATGTGGGCGTGTGGTCAAATCAAGCTTCTTAACCACATCAGAACTCACCAAATTGTTGCAGCTTTCTCCATCAATGATGACACGTGCCCGACGGTCCTTGATGACGAAGAAAATCTGGAACAAGTTATGTCGCTGCATCATCTCGGGCTGCTGGATTTGTGTGCTAAGCACACGCTGCACAATAATATTCATGTAGCCCGTGGTATCTCCGCCTCCAAGGACGAGGTCACCGCTGGTGGCAGCGACATCCTCCTCCTCATCCTCCACATCGGAGGTGCTCATGTAACCGCCATCATCTGTCGCCACATATGCCCGCCGACTTGGGCAATCTTTCTACACATGGCCAAGACCATGGCAGCGGTGGCACTGAATCCTTGTAGTGCGTCCCGTCGAAGCAACAGAGGAGGCAGTACTAGCCGGTACCTGCACAGAATTTTTACCTGAGCGCGTAGAAGGGGCAGGGGCTGATCTTGGTGCTGCAGAAACAACACTAGCTGGTGGGGGCGGCCGGAAAGATGGCTTGGGCAGCCCCGAAGTCCCCGTCGGCCGTGGTGGGTAGAAATTCCTGGACTTGCTGTAGTCCTCAAAAGCCTGGAAAAGTCCCTGTGATTCTTTCTCTGCAAGCATAGCATACTGAAAACACTGGTTGAGGGTATAAAATTCTTTGTAATCAAGGATGTCCTAAATTTCTTTTCTCAAACCAGAATAAAAGCGGCAAATCTGATCCTCTACTTTTTCAACCATAGCACAACGAATCAAACCCTTCTGAAGCTCACTAAAATACTCCTGAACAGTTTTATCTCCTTGATCTAAACGCTGTAGTTTATTACGAATTTCTCTATAAAAAGAAGGAGGAACAAAACGATCACGCATTTCTACCTTAAGTTCTTCCCAAGTAGTAGGCAAATCGGTTTCAGCAGCTAGACCACTCCACCAAACAATAGCAAAGTCCTTAAACTCACTAGTGGCTTGTCTAACTCTATGTTGTTCAGGAACAAGGTGGGCATTATATTTTTGTTCTACCGTCATTTCCCAATCAAGGTAAGCATCACCATCGTATTGACCCGAAAATGAAGGAATTGAAAACTTAATTTTAGCATACGGATCATCTGGAGCATAGTTACCTTGTGTGCGACGGTTGTGGTTGTGGAAACCACCCATACCTTGAGGGTTACGTTGCAAACGGCGTCGTAACCTTGCGGTCCTTGTAGCTGACCTATCGACGGTGCCATCAGCCTTATACACCGTTGCTTCATCATGATCGTCTTCAACGTCGTTGTTGGTGTTGGTGTTGTTGTTGATGTTGATGTTGGTCTTGTGAGCGGTCTCCAATTCGACAACCTGATCGGTTAGCTTAGAGACTCTCTTATCCAACCGCTCAATGCTTTCTCTCAGGTGAAGCTTGGTGACGGCGTCAGTGACGGCCCTGGTGATCGTCTCTGCCAAATCACTCTGAACCGCCTGCAAAGCCTTCTGTAACTGATTTTGGCTCACACACTCATCCAATTTTGAGGGTGAAGCACCCTCCCCGTCGCTTCCTGACATCAGAAACACCAAAACAGGAAACAAAAAGTGAAGGTTATCCCTACAAAACTACTAAGCAGTGGTGCCTCTCAACACAGCAAGAACAACGAAGAATGCAACACAATTGCAGATGTATGATTAAACTCTCGAAGTTGGGGTCTCACAAACCGATGAACGGCGAAACTGTTTATGAACACAATTGATCTAAGCAAAACCCGAACCCTAATAGTGCGGCGGCGGCTGTATATAAAGACCCTAGGGTCGTGCAAGACCCTCTAGACGCGCCCCTAATTGGGCTCAACTAGATACAAAGCCCGAAGGCCAAAAATAGGCGACGCAGCACCGACACAGATTCTGGACTCTCTCTTGTTTTGACGATTCCCGATGACTCCGGATGAATTTTGACATGAGGCCGGCGGCATTGGAAAGGTCTTCTCCTTATCTTTCCGTGCATATGTAGAACGTCCAAATCCGAGTCCGTATGCGTCATGGGCGACCGTTTTAGTACAGACTGGTCCTGGGCCCCGAAACAGACTCGAAGTCGGTTTTGATTGGGTCTCCACTTTGGCTTCCAAGCCCTTGCTGGTCCTCCACGTTCCCAACTCCTTCTCCCATCATCTCCTGGTCCTCTCCATGATTTCTAATCATAAAATAATCATTAGGTAGCAAACCATTCTCAAAAGTAACATATAGCGAAGAACGTAGGAACGAGCTCACCTCTAAATTTAGTTGTCGTGCACGAGCTCTAGTCATTGGACCTTGCAAGTCCAGATTTGGAGGAGTGTTGTGTGTATCCATAGGAGTGATGTCGTCATCAGAAGGGCCCAATCACTAGAGCTCGAGCCCAGGAATTGAAGACGGTTTTGATGCTAAGGAACGACGGCCCAGGATGATGTCGCCGAAGGCCCACGTGGCCCAAGTCGCGCGACTCCCTCTCCACCGCGCGCCTCTCCACTTCAGCCGGCCCTAGATGCCTCGTCCTCCCCCTATATAGTCAAGGGCTGCGCCCCTTATAATCTTTGAGTTTTGTTTTAAGTTTAGCTTAGCTATACATCCGTCTCTCGACGTGAATTCAGAACTCCACCTTCGTGCAATACATCAGATTGCTCGCCTCTAATTCTTGCTCGTTCTTCGATTGCGCGTAAGAATTGATCCTCGTGATCAGGTTGATCTTGTTTACCGCAAGGTTAATATCCTCCGGAAGTTGGTTCAGCGATTGCATTGGCACTTCGGCTTGCTCGTCGTAGTCGGATCGTGAGGGTCAACATCCACTAAATCGAAGTTATCTCCACTCGCCGAAAGATCGGGCACTCTACACCTATCAGTCGAGAGTCCTCATAACGTAGCGGATGATCCTCTTCACAGCCTGCTGGTGTTCCGTCGTCGGTCGCTGCATGAACCGGCTAACGTAGCCAACGGAGAATGCCAAATCCGATCGTGTGTGGGTGAGGTACCGAAGACTCCCCACAAGACGCCGATACTGTGTAGCGTCCACCTCCTCCGCCGTGCTGTCATGGCTCAACTTCAGCCGCTCCTCCATCGGGGTGCGCCTGGGTTGCAGTCAGTGAGCCCAGCCAGCTCAACGACTCGTTTGGCGTAGGCGATCTGTCAAAGCGTGATCCCGGAGTCGTCCTGGTGCACCTCGATCCCCAGGTAGAAGGAAAGAGGCCCAGGTCACTCATCTGGATTGTGGCCTTCATGTCTTCCTTGAACGCCGCCACCTCCGCATCCTTGGTGCCGGTGATCACCAAGTCGTCGACGTAGACACCCACCAGCAGAGCATTGACTCCATTGCCCCGCCGGTAGATGCCCACCTCGTGCGGTCTTTGCTCGAAGCCCATCCTCTTGAGCGTGGAGTCCAGCTTGGCGTTCCACGCCCTCGGTGCCTGCCGCAAGCCATAGAGAGCCTTGCGTAGACGTAGTACCTTGCCCTCCTTGCCGGGGATGACGAATCCCGATGGCTGGTGCACGTAAACCTCCTCCTTCAGGTTGCCGTTGAGGAATGCCGACTTGACGTCCATGTGATGGACGCACCAGCCCTCCTGGGCAGCTAGGGCAAGGAGGAGTCGCACTAACTCCATCCGTGCTACGGGGGCGAAAGAATCGTCGAAGTCGATCCCCTCCTGCTGCACGAAACCACGAGCCACCAAGCGAGCCTTGTGCTTGATGATGGCACCGGCTTCATCCCTCTTCAGCTTGAACACCCACTTAAGAGTGATCGCGCGGTGCCCACGAGGGAGGTCAGCAAGCTCCCAGGTGCGGTTCTCCGCAACCGCGTCCATCTCCGACTGCATCGCGGCATGCCATGCGCCGTATCTCTCAGCCTCTGCAAAAAAGACCGGGGCTCACCGTCGTCGCACGCAAGGTGCAACTGCGCTTCCAGATCGCGAAGCGCCGGCCCCGACACTAGATGATCGCCAAGGATGTCCTCCATCGTACGATACCGCAACGTCTCGTTGTCATGGTACGCGTCGATGTGCTCCTCGTCGTGGGAGAGCGGAGTAGCAAACTCCACCGGGCTTTGCTCAACACGAGCTGGTGTTGGAGTAGACGTGCCCGGAGGAGTGGCTGTCGGTGCTGAAGTGCGCGGGGACGCCGGCTGTGGCAGTGTCGACGAGGAACTGGTCGCGGCCGGAGTCGTGGTCGGAGAACGTGTTGTTGTCGGAGTAGTGGGCGCCGAAGTTGGTGGAGGCTCAGGGACACTTGGCGGGGGGGAGTCGCCTGCTCCCCCAGCACCCTTGAAGTGAACGTACTCGATAGTGAAGTCGTACGTCAGAGTCGAGCCGTCGTCCACCGCCTTGCCCCATGCCCATCCTCGCCCTTCGTCGAACACTACGTCGTGTGCCGTGTGCACACGTTGTGTCTCCGGGTCGAGAATGCGGTAGGCCTTCGAGCCCTCCACGTAGCCGATGAACACTCCCAAAGTGCTCCTGTCGTCGAGCTTGCCAATGTGGCCAAGCTCCTTAGCGAATGTGAGGCAGCCGAAGGTCCGTAGGTGGGAGACTGTCGGCTTGCGCCCGTGCCAGGCCTCGTACGACGTCTTGCTGTGAAGGGCCTTGGTGGGCGAACGGTTGAGGATGTAGACAGCGGTCACCACCGCCTCTCCCCAGAAGACAGCCGGCATCCCCCTCTGCTTGAGGAGGGCCCGGGCCATCCCCACAACCGTCTGGTTGCGTCGCTCGATGACGCCGTTCTGCTGTGGACTATACGGCGCGGAGTAGTGGCGCTGAATGCCCTCACCGTGCAGTACGACGCGAATTCAGCCGTCGTGAACTCACCGCCATTGTCTGTGCGTAGCACGTGCAGCTTGCGGCCGCACTCTGCCTCCGTAGCAGCCTGCGTGCGTCTGATGGCGTCTACACCCTCTCCCTTGCTACCGAGGACCATCACCCACATGTAGCGGGAGAGGTCGTCAACGAGCAGCAGGAAGTAGCACCATCCTCCTAGTGTGGCCGGAGTCACCGGGCCACACAAGTCCCCGTGCACGAGTTCGAGCCGCTCCTTGGCTCGGAAGCTCGTCTGCTGAGGGAAAGGAAGCCGCCTCTACTTCGTCAGCACGCAGATGTCACATAACTGCTCTATGTGGTTGATGTGCGGCAGGTCCCGTACCATCTCCTTGACACCGAGCTGCTTCAGGGCCTCCAAGTTGAGGTGCCCAAAGCGCTCGTGCCACCTCCAGGCGTCGTCGTCCCGCCGTGCCGCAAGACACAGTGGTTGTGCTACCTCGATGTGAAGGATGTAGAGGTGGTTGCTCCCCCTCTTCACCTTGGCGAGAAGACGGTCCCAGGGGTCCCAGACCCGCAGGAGGCCGTTCTCGATCTCCATACGCGAGCCGTTCTTGTCCAGTTGTCCCAAGTTGATGATGGAGTTCCTCAGCATGGGGATGTAGTAGACTCCGGTGAGAAGCCTGTGCTCACCGGCCTGGGCGGTGAAGAGAACGGAGCCGACACCCTTGATCTCCACGCCGGAGGCGTCCCCAAACTTGACAGAGCCTTGGACGCTGGAGTCAAGGTCGGTGAAGTACTCCCGTCATCCGGTCATGTGATGGGTGGCACCGGTGTCGAGGCACTACCCGTCACACTTGTCGTCGTTGGAGCCGTCGCTGAGGAAGGCGCTTGCCTTTGACTCGTCAAGGTGGAGAAGAGCTGCTGCCAGTGATGCCGCTGGAGGTAGCTCGATGCTCGCGTGCGCCAGAAGCAGAGCTGGCTCCTCCTCCACGCGTGCGACGTGGGCCTAGGCCTGGGCCTGGCTGCGTCGTGGCTGCCGACAGTCCCTGGCCTAATGGCCAGTCTTGCCACAGTTGTGGCAGATGTCGTCTCGTGCCGTCTTGCGCTTGCCGGCGGCGCCGCCCTGGGCGCTTCCGTCCTGAGCGCTTCCACGGGGCTTGCCCGGCTTGCCGCGCCTATGGCCGCCTGTCGAGGAGGAAGACTCCCCCTTCTTCTCGTCACGTTGGTAAGCCTCCCACTGCTCCCGAGTGAGATGGAGCTTCCCGCCGATGGTGATAGGCCCCGAGTGAGGCCGTGGCTCGTCGTTGTCGACAACCTTGAGGCGACCTACCGCCTCCTCGATCGACATCGTGGAGAGGTCCAGCATCGACTCGATCGAGTGAGCGATCTGCCTGTACCTCTCGCGGACGCAGCGGAGGAGCTTCTCGACAACTCTCTCCTCGTCGTAGGCATCGTCGCTGAACTGCACCACCTTTTGCAGCAGAGTGTTGAGATGAAGAGCAAAAAATCATCAACGTCCTCACCTGGTTTGAAGGCTAGATTCTCCCATTCCTTCCGAAGTGCCTGCAGTATGGACCTGCGGGCGCGGTCGCTGCCGATGCGTGCCGTAGCAATGGCGTCCCAGGCCTCCTTGGCAGTTCGCTTCTTGGAAAGCGTGAACTGCATCTCAGACGTGACTGCGGTGATGAGGGCATCCAGTGCCTGTCGGTCGTCGTCGTAGTCGACGTTGCCGTACCGGACTGCATCCCACATGTGCCGCACCTAGAGCCTCACCCTCATCACCGCAGCCCACTCGACGTAGTTGGTCTTGGTGAGGGTAGGCCACCCGCCACCAGGACCGACTTCCCTGACGATAGCCTGGATCTCGTGGTGACCACGGCACCGGTCCGGGGAGGGAGAGTCGCGCTGCTTGTAAGGGCCACGATCTCCGTCGACCCGACCACGGCCAGGAGCGCGACCGCCGCGCGCGTCCCCTTTAGGGACATAGCCGGCGCGTCCATGCCCGTCTGGGCTACCGCCACTGCGCCCATGGGGGTGCGCAGCTGCCCAACGCACCGCCCGCTCCTGCGCTGTCTCCTGCTCCCACGCCGCCTCTAGCTCCCTGAGCTCTCCGTCGGTGCTGCCATCAGCGACAGAGTCGCCAGCGCTGCTACCACGTAGATCCTCAAGGTCTACCGCCGCCGCACGCGCTGCATCTACCGCCGCAGCTACCGCCGCCTCCGCCCTTGCTGCTGCCAGCTCTGCCGCTGCCAGCCTTGACGCCGTCGCCGCCATCGCAGCCGCTGCCGCAAATGACTGATCAAATGACTCCAGTCTCCTACCAAAAAAACGTTTTACCTTAGTGATCAACTGATCGGCAGCGCTCGGCACCGTCGCACTCGCTGATTTCACCCCAGATGGTTGCCGCTGTGGAGTCTGGGAGGAGGCGAGGATAGGGAGTCAAGGAATCACGTGAGAGAACGAGGGCGGTGACACTGCAATGGTTACGATTCTAGGGATGTCAAACGACGAGAAAGAAGCGATTATAGACGTGAATACTGGAGTTTCCTTTTTCCTAGATGCTGCTTAATTGCTTTCCTATCTGAGGGAGTGCTGGGCTGTAAAGATTACTCATTTTTTATGGGCTTAAATATGCAGGGTAATGGAATTTTTCTGCCCAAGGGGGTGCTGCAGCCCCCCAGCACGGGCTGCAGCTCCGCCCCTGCGTGCAATAGGTTTCTTAAAGTATGGTAAATTCCCTATTTCTTCCAGTATCAGAACCAAACAATGTGCAGCATATGGGCTCCAAAACAGTGTTGGAATCCTATCCATCAGAATCCTACCCGCTGCCTTGTAGTTGGCCCCATTGTCGGTGACAACTTGAACAACATTTTCTTTTGCAATCTCCTCAACTTTCTTCTCCAACAAATCAGCAAGCATAAATGCATCATGTACCTCACTTGATGCATCTACAGACTCTAAGAAGATTGTACCATCTGGGCTGTTAACTAGGAAGTTGATCAAATGCCTTCCCCTTTTATCAGTCCATCCATCCGACATAAGTGTGCATCCATAATGCTTCCATGCACGCTCATGATCCTCCCTCATGGTATTTGTCAACTTAACAACATCTTGAAGTAATGGCTCCCCAAGTAGATGGGGAGAAGGGGGCTTGTACCCTGAACCAAACTGTGCGGATGCTTCAACTGCAATCTGAAACTGCCTTGGTGATGCTGCATCGAATGGTATACCACACTCATAAAACCATAAGGCCCGTTGCATATCAACACAATGCTTCTCTTCCTTGGTCTTCATCAACTACTTCTTTTCTGTTGGATCATAACTTTCATTGTTGACAGAAGGTGGACTAGCCATTCTTTCCTGTTGGCTGGTACCATGTACAGCATGCAAAGAAAAGAAAATATTAATTACACAAGTCACAAGGCACTAGCAAGTAACAAGAAAATATTAATTAGTAATGTACATCTCGGGCATCAGGAAAAGTCTCACAATCTAAGACAAAGCACATAGCATATACATATAGAAAGCAGAAGTGCAGAACACATATTAGAGCAGTGAGCACGGAGCAGAGCACGTTGCAGTGAAGGAAGAGCAAAGATGGAAGAGCAAAGAAGGGAGGGGAAGAGGAAGACATACCTCTGTCTGACTTGAAGGAAGCAGAAGCGAAGCAGAGGCGGAGCAGGTTGGAGTTGGACCGTTGGAGGCGCAGGCAACGGCCGACGGGCGGAGCGCAGGTCAGGCTCGAGCTTCAATCTGCAGACCGACGGACGGCGGACGGCTGGAGCAGAGGCTAGAGCCCGACGGACAGCCGGAGAAGAAGGCCGGAGCCCGACGACCGGCGGACGGCTGGAGCAGAGGCTAGAGCCCGGTGGATAGCCGGAGAAGAAGACTGGAGCCCGGCAGACGACCAGGAGCAGCTGGATGCCGGTGTAGATTCCAGGTTCTCTCCCCCCACCTCTTCTCTCTTTCCTCCTCTCTCTCTCCTTTCCCGTGCTGCAGCCCCTCTGCCTTCCCACGCGAGACTATAGACGGGTGATTTCCCCCGCGCGCCCGCCTTACGCCCGAATGACGTCCTCCCGATGCCTTGGCGAGCGTGGCACGCCTGGACGCGTCACCATAAAAACTATGGTTTTGATGTTGGCATTGTGATTGCATCACAATTTTGAGATGAGACATTATAATACTTTAAAATTTAAAAATCAGGTCAAATTTGATAAGAAAATGTGGATTTTGGTTAAATTTTGTCAAAATTCAAAATCTATATAGAGTTTCTTAAAAGCCTAAAAGTTTGAACATAATTTTGAGAACATTTTTGTTGTTTTTCACATATTTTCAAACTGTTAGGTAATTAGGCATTTTCAGCTTGAATTTAATTCATATTATTAGCATAATTAGCAACATGTGAGTGATGACGGTATTGACAAAAACAGGATTACTAGTTAAGATCACAATAAAACTAGTAATAACGAGAAGGATGAAAGTGTACCCTACGGAGGGACCAGTGCCGGAGGCACCGTCGGCTCCATTCGCACCAGTCATGGTATGTTGAGCAGGTGTCGCCTTGCGGGAGAAGTTCTGAAGACCTGCTCTCCCGAAGCTCCGTGCGCGCGGATCGCCGGAACGGGGAAGAATCGGAAGGCAACTCGAGAGGAAGATGGAAAGTGGTGATTCCGTGATAAGGCTTTAGGCGAGTTCGGGAAGGGCTTATATAGTGCGTCACGAATTTATGGAAATAAACGCTACGCAATCAACATCGTAACAGAAGGAATAAATATAATTGATTCCCTTGTGTAACGGAAATATTAATCATGACCGTTTCCAAAATTAAAATGCACCTAGCCTGCCCGCCATGTCACGCACGCAGCCAACCAACCAGCCTCGACTCGACTCGACACGACACGTCATGCACGAAGTAGCCAGCCAGCCAGCCACGCCACGACTCGCCTCGCCTCGTCACGTCACACACGCCCGCCCGCCCCGGCACGGCTCGGCGCGACGGCGGTGGCGCCGTCATCGTGTGGCTCGCCCTTGGCCTCTCTCAACTTCTTTAGGGGATATACTGGTATTCAACCTAATAAGTTGAGATAGTTATTGATAAGAATCCCATATGGGACTAAATCAATGTAGCATTAAATATGGGCCTAGACTACTTAGAATTAATAGAAATAATATGGACTTAATGGCCCATAATATTCAACAATCCCCATGAAGTCTAGTGCTCATAGAAAATGCTCTCAAAGTGCTTCCTCTTGTTTGATATATCAGTGTTCGATGGAGACTGTTAAGTTAAACTACCACCGTGAACAAAGGTTACGCCTTTTTCACAACTAAACAATGGACAATGCCTGGAATCGATAGTTTTGTGCGAAGAAAGGTTTCACCAAAGCCCTTTACTGATACAAGTTTGCTATGAGCATCCCCTCTAGTTGGAGCGTATAAGTCGTACTCCTGGCTCTTTCATGAGATCTAGAAATTCCCACTATTTCATGGACTGTGACTAGCAGTCAAACTCATATAGGTGTATTTCTCAGGAAATATCCTATAGGTTGATATCTCTGCTTCTCATAAGCTATTGGAATATATTAAGGTAAAACCAGCCTGCCATACAACATAGGAAAGAAGTACATCTGAGATGGACCGATAAAAGATCTTTCCTCTCGAACTAGTTCCAGCTTGTTTTGCCATTCTACTTCACGAGATCTCCGATCACTTGAAACAGGTTGCCACTGAAACAGTCCATCAGGTGGGTCTCACGCCCATCTCACACGATGCACTATCTACCACGTTACGTGACAGCCCCTTTGTAAATTGATCTACCAGATGACGTATGGACATAGTCCAACGCTATTACTCCGGAGTTTCTCATTTTCCTGACAGATTTCAGCCGCCTTTTCACATGCCTATATGACTTCATGTTATCCTTAGAACTGTTCACCTTAACTATCACAGTCTAGTTATCACAGTTCATGGAGATAGTCGGTATAGGTTTTTCAACCACCGGTAAATCCAAAAGGAAATCACCAAGTCACTCGGCCTTGATGCTAGCGGTATCTCATGCTGTTAATTCTGCTTCCATGGTAGACCTTGTTAAGATGGTTTGCTTGCAAAACTTCCAGGAAACAACACCATCTCTAAGTAGAAACACATAACCACTCGTGTCATACATCTCATCAGCATCGGATATCCAGTTGGCATCACAATAACCTTCTAGTACCCTCAGATACCCGATATAGTGAATGTCATAGCTCATTGTACCCTTTATATAACACATTACTCTCTCAAGAGCACGCAAATGATCATCTCTCGGGTTTGACACAAACCAGCTCAGTTTGCTCACAGCAAAAGAGATGTCAGGCCTCGTAGCGTTAGCTAAATACATGAGTGAACCGATGATTTGGGAGTATCTTAGTTGATCCCTTGCTATTCTCTGACTTTTCCTCAATAGCACACTAGGGTCGTAAGGTGTTGGAGCAGATTGACAGTCGCTAAACCCGAAGGGACTCAAGATCTTCTCCACGTAGTGGGAATGCACAAGAGTGACCCCACCATTACCTTCTCTAATCAGCTTGATGTTAAGGATAACATCAGCTTCCTCCAAATCTTTCATCTCAAAGTTATTAGATAGAAAATCTTTTACCTCCTTAATCACACTAAAGTTGGTCTCAAAGATTAAAATGTCATCAACATACAAACACAAGATAACTCCCTCGCCCCCACCGTACCGATAATATACACATTTGTCAGCTTCATTCACAGCTGAGCCGACCGATATCAAAGTTCTTTTGAACTTCTCATGCCATTGTTTAGGTGCTTGTTTTAGGCTGTATAGGGATTTCAACAATTTACACATAGAGCCCTTTTGACCATCAATTATATACCCATCGGGCTGATCCATATTGATCTCCTCCTACAACTCTCCATGTAGGAAAGTTGTCTTAATGTCCATTTGGTGAACGAGAAGATCATGTGAGGCTGCCAGAGAAAGTAATACTTGAATAGTGGTCAAACGGGCGATAGGTGAATATGTGTCGAAATAATCTTCACCTTCCTTTTGTGAATATCCCTTTACCGCAAGCCTTGCCTTGTACCTCTCGATAGTACCGTTAGGCCTTAGCTTTTTCTTGAACACCCATCTGCATCCTATAGGTTTGCAACCATAAGGATGCCCAATGACTTCCCAAGTACCATTGGACATAATAGAATCCATCTCACTCCTTACTGCTTCCTTCCATAGGTCAGCATCAGGAGGGGAATATGTCTCCTCAATGGTAGCGGGTGTATCATCCACAAGGTACACAATGAAGTCATCGCCAAAGAATTTTGCAATCTTCTGTCTCTTACTCTTTCGAGTGACTGCATTGTCATCCTCCTCAGGATATTCCATGTGGGGTTCCTCATTGTGTATAACCGCTATAAAATTCTAATGGGGAATATAGATTCATGACTAGAAATGCTATGTTCATTCTTCATAGGAAAATTACTCTAAAAATGGTAGCGTCTCTGGACTCAAAAATTGTGCTGACCACCATGTCAGGTACTCCATATTTAATAACTAAGAATCTATAACCCACGCTGTTAAAAGCATACCCTGGGACTTGTGAAACAGGATGGTGGGAAAACAATTAGTATACACCTAAAATATACTACAACTTAGAACTACGGTATCAAGCCAAATAACAAACCGCAATATGAGGATGCAAAATCAGTCTTTCCTTTACAAGTTTAGGCCTCTAATTCTTGTCCTCTGAACTGTCAGTTTCTTTGAAATCTGCAAATGAGTTCATGATACTATTTCCATCTATGATGGTACAAGGGTAACTCATCAAGGTGACCCTATGAGGACAAAATACATTGGATTGGTGTTTATCTAAACATTATTGTAAGAGAAATGTATATAAGAATGCGATGAAAAATGCACTAACTTCTTATAAGTTGACCGGGGTTCACATAACAACTTGCGGAGTCTCATAGACACATCTGCATCAGGGCTTGCTCTCATGGGCGCGATATTAATAAGGGATGAGAAGTTTTGTGGTGCACGAGTCGTCCATTTATTCTTAGCGTGGCTGTATGAGATCTTCTATACAGTTTTAAATCTAACGGTTTTCTACCAAAAAGTGTAATATGCATTAGAAGTATCATAAAACACGTAGTGCAGCTATGAGAGATAGTATGTATACTACTTGATTGTGTGCAGTATTGTAATATGTACATTTTTGGTTGAAGCCGCAGGGGTTGAAGTGGGATCAGAAGGAGTGGAGTCCGCATCTGCTGCAATAGAGTTACTATAGACATGATCCTTCTCCATCTATCAATTATGTCATCAATATGCTTGTTTTGATTACCTGGATCCTCTTGGAATAGCTTTTCACTTTGGCATAGGACAGCACCCCTCTCAAGGTTTTCCAGTTCAGGGGTGGCATTATCAGACAAATGTGCAATTGGATTCACAGTGGAAATGTCATCGGATACTACTCTAGACTGGTTGTCAACTGGGAAAAAAAATATGCTAGTATCATTTTAAATAGCTGAAAACAAACAGGTCGGAGTCCTATAGTATAAATATCTTTAAAAACTTACCATTGTCCACTACAACATGAGTGTCATTGAGCACTTGATCATCTTTGTTTCCTTGGTCATCTTGAGCAGTATGAGCACCAGCGTTGTCATCCTTCTTTGTTTCATGCTCATCTTGGTCACTATGACCTCCAGTGCCTTTACACAAAAACAAGTGTTGTAATAAAAAATAGTGTCAATGAAGGGAATGGTACATTAATTCAGAAGTATAAATACGGACATTTGTAAATGTATAGAGAACTATGTAATTAGTATTGCAGGCAAAGGACGTTGGATGCACTCACATGACCCATCCTTTGCCTCCTTTTCAAACTGAGTGTTGGATGGCTCAGGTGACAAGGGACATTGGGCGTGCATCTCCAAAAGCTTCGTAATCTTGTCCACCAACTTAATTTGTTTCTTCTTTATTGCTCATTGTGCTGCAGCAATCTTTCTAGTCTTGCGACGTACGTCATCATTATAGTTCTGAAGCTCAACTTGAACCTGTTCTGGAACACTTGGGTGAAGATATATTAGCTTTGGTGCAAGCATCTAACGAAGCCAAGGGAGGTCAAAAGCTGCATCACCACCGTCCACTCCAGCAGTTCCAGTCTCAGACTCTCCATCACTCGACAAAAGGCCATCATCATCATCATTGACCACTTGCTCTTCCTCAGACTCCCTATCATAGGGAGTATCAGATGTTCCCTTGATCTGCAACCAGGTAATATGGTTTTTGTTATAACAAGCAAACAAACCCAACAATATACATTAAATAGCATTTAATCCAGTGCCACCTGAAGGCCAGTAAAGGACAGTTTTCCTTCTGAATCAACATTCCTCGCATACTTGATGATATCTCTCACTATGTTCTTGGAGTAATATGGAGACCGATGTAGTGTCCAGGTTTTTTTCGATGTACAATGATGCACTAGGTGATCCAGATAAAACATCTGGCAAAATATAGCATACGTAAATAATTAAAAAACATACAGTATGTCGTATACTATCATAGATTAATATGTACTATCAGGGATTAATGGGAAAATGGTACTGTGTAAAATAGTATATAAACTATCAACAGTGATAAATGTACAGTCCTAATATGCATAGGTATCAACAGTGATAAATGTACATATAAACTATCACCATTGAGAAATATACAATCTAACTATGCACATAATTATAGTGTATGTACTATCATTTTGTATCCTGGATATGTACTATCAAGATAACATGTACTGTCAATTGGAGGGCTCTGTAATGATATAACTTTTGATTAAGAATAGAGAGCATCCATTCAGGCTTTTATTCGTGCTGGTTGACTTCTGCAAATCCCTTATGTTGTGTTGCAGCTAACGAAAAACAGCTCCGCAAATGTCAAACTCACCAAGTGTTTGATAATCTAGAGAGAAGCAAATATCCTCCTTTCCAATATGAAACTTTGGTTGACAGAACAACAATCTTGCAGAAATAATCATAAAGAAACATCGGAGACTGAAATCATCAACCCGCTTGTCTGCAATTTCAGCTAGACATCTCTCAACAGTTACATTGGATGTCACATGGAGTAAGGTCCTCATCTTGACGAGCTCAATAGTTTGCCTCTCGAACTGTACGATTCCACCTCAGTACCTCCACAAGGGAAACCGAATATAGTATTCAAGTCATGTGCTTTCATATATATCTTCTTGCCATCATCAAGTGGGATGCATATTGCTTCTGCATCTATACGATTCACGAACCAATATAAAATTTACCAGCAGTCAAGGACATCAGTACGAAACTTCAAAAAATCCTTCCAACCAAGCTTCTCAAGTTGGGTGCACTGCTTCTTGGATAATTTTTTGATGGTTTTAGCAACTTTTTAAGGGATGCAACGGATGTTGGCCTTTCCCTTCTCGGCAGCCCCATCATCAGCATCATCAGATTCCTGTGAAAGAAAAAGGGGAAAGCTCAAAACTTTTGTACAGTTCAAAACACATATTATGCAATCAAAACATAACACACTACTATCACAAACAGTATACTATATATCATAATCTATAATTGTAAGTATCACTACAATGAGTGTACAAATTATTGAGATGTGTGTTCAAATTTGTCTCAAGAGGAGTATATATACCATTGATTAATATCAAACTGGATATACAATTTAGATAGTATCATAGAATTATTATAACATCAATATGCAAATAAAAAGTAAATACTACTATCCTGTGTTAGATATACTATTTGCTGGATTGTATACTACCCTATAGCCAATATACTATTAATAAATACATATACATACTATCTTCTAGGTAATATACTATCAATGGTATGCATACTATCATGGAAGTAGTACACCACCAACAATTATATGCAAAAAGGGGTATACTATCGGCAGGCGGGAAAAGGAGATTACTTGACCAAAGTCAGCATTATGCATGAGTCGCGTCGTTGACGATCTCGCACCACTTCTTGATGGCAGCTGTCACTTTGTAGGACGGCCTCTGTCCGGTTCCGCATTCCTCTGTCTCTTCTTCCTTGTCGAAAGCACTTTCCTCCTGCTGCATAGGGGAGACGAATGACTTCTTGGATTCTGTTGCAAATCTTCTTCATTCGAGTCCTTATCAATTCAATGTGAAGCAGCAGCACTTAATTAGTATCTATGAATCAGTGATAGGTGCGGATGGTTCACGGCCAACCGATCGAGAGCACCATGGCTTCTTGTTGACTGCTTGCAAATATAAGCTTGGTGGTGCGATCGGGGACATATTCCACCCTTTTCAATCTCTATGAAAACATAATAAACACAAGAAATGGAGGGAAGGGGGGGGGGGGGACGGGGAATAGATCTATCAACCCTAATGACTTGAGGGATAAAGAAGCATGAAAAACAGAAAAATGACAAAAGTCTACTACAGCATCGCAGCATAAAAACCAAACAAGGGACTCAGAACAAACTGATTTCTGGCGTCGAAAGACATGTCTACAACCACAATGCTTTAGGACCCTCGGTCAGTGAACTGTAGGAGGAGGATGAGCAGGAGGCAGTAGCCATGGAGAAGAGAAAACGGCGCGGTTGGAGTCGTGGTGCAGATCAATCTTTGGATGGATGCGGATGCGGGGTGCGGGGTGTGGTTGCCGGAGGAGGACGCGAGATACGTTACGGGAGTGGAATGTGGAGGGGTGGTGGATGGAGTGGGGAGGGGTGGTGGTGGAAAAGTAATGGGAAGTGGAATGGATCAGCACAAACCGAGGGCGAGGTGGGTCCCTATTTTGTCGGAGGAAACGACACGAGATTTGGTTAGTGGGTGGGAAACAGAGGAGTCGTCGCATCCCTGGCGACCAAATTCAAAAAACTTGATGTTAGCAAGTAGTACATATACTCCCTTCGGTCCACAATATAAGCATTTGAACCATTGAAAAATCTGTCCATAATGTAAGCATTCCTAGGGATAAGACAAAATTTGTCTATAATGTAAGAATTCCTAGGGATTATCCATTCTCAAATCAGTATTATCATTAACCTATGTAGTATATCTATGACTGAAGGATTGTGGTGAACAATAGTTCATAATTCAGTGAATAGTATATATACGAAATTATATATTAGATTGAATGGTGTGTTTCTGATGAGGGTAAGAAATTACGTTTTGCTTTTTTCAGGGTAATGTGCAAAGTGGACTCGATGGTATAACTACTAATTGTGGATCAATAGATTATATTAATTAAGCGCTCATACGTTGTACATGACCTATAAACTCTTTTAACCTGTAAACATGGAGTTTGTGCAATAATTCATTTGTCTGGAGGCACGTCAATCATGATAAATCAACAAATTATATTTTACAAAAAAGATAAATCAAGAATTGAAATTTGACAAGGCTACATGCATGTGCTACTATATGAAGTGAAACAAAAGGGAGCAATTAATTACTTGAAGTGACAAGGCTATATGCATATCTAATTTAATTTGCTCAGCACCATCTCAAATATCATGAAGTTGCAAAGTACCATCTTATGTGTCATTGACATGTGGACTTCAGACCCTACATGTCATTCTCACATAGGATGGTATTTTACAAAATCAATAAGATCTTGCAAGGGTACTCACCTTAAAACTCCTAATTATTATTCCTTCCAATCCCTACCAATTTTTTTGATGTTTTAAGCTTAGAATCGGGCATAGAGATTAAAGAGAGGTGAAAAAGGTGGCTGCATTGAAAAAATGAGAAGGAAAAAGATAAAGATAGAAATGTATTGGGAAAGTAAAAATGTGTATTAGGATGCGAGAATGACTACAACTAAATTGGGAAAACTTGAGGATGCTAGGATGCCAAGTAAAACAAAGATCTCTAAGAGCTTTGCAATTTATATTATCTGTTGATAATTGTTTTTATAAAATCTATCAATTTTTTAGAACATTTAAATTGAACTGATAGAACAATGAAAATATACTATTAGAATAATTAAAATACACAATTTGAACCGTCGGGTTCATCGCAAAAAAAAAAAATTGACCCGTGGGGTCCTAATTAAACTCGCTTCTTTTTTTAGAAATACACCACCATGGTGCAGCCTTCTTTGGAGACCAGGTAAGGGAGCACGGGATGGAATGTAACGCCTCACATCCAAAGTCCGCTTACCACCCAGCCCTCCGGTAGGGGCGGGCACGCGTATTCATGCATAGCACCACTCTTACGTTTTCGTCCTCGCTTTGTGTAAAAGGGTTAAACCGATGGTTCTATGGTTGGAACAACAAGAGTTATATGCTGATCCTCACCCACCTAAACTTCCAATGTGGGACTAAACCCACAACTTCACTTCACTTCTAGGCCTCTTGGGCCGAAACTACTACTACAGGCTGCTAACGGGCTGGGGTGTTACAGTCACTCACCCCCCCCCCCCCCCTTTAAGGGCCAACGTCCTTGACAGCACACCGCAAACACGACAAGTGGATACCCAAGACCTCCTCTCGATGAAATGAGAGTTGATGCTCTGATACCACTGTAATGTCCCGCGTCCAAAGTCACTTACCACCAAGCCCTCCCGTAGGGGCGAGCACGCGTATTCATGCATAGCACCACTCTTATGCCTTCGTCCTCGCTTCGTGTAAAAGGGTTAACTCGATGGTGCTATGGTTGGAACAACAAGGGTTATATGCTGACCCTTACCCACCTAAACTTCCAATGTGGTACTAAATCCATAACTTCACTTCACTTCTAGGCCTCTTGGGCTGAAACTACTACTACTACAGGCTGCTAACAGGCTGGGGTGTTACATGGAACCCCCGTCGGCATCAACACACCCATGTGTCTTAGCCACCAGGCCGCAGGCCTGTCCGGGTCCTAAACTTGCTCATTGTTACACACTACTTCAACCATATGGTTTTAAAGTAACATATTGTTCTAGTATAAATTTATTATTCCAAAAGTTCAATTTCAATATTTCAAGAATGCAACATATTTTTAAAGAAAATATATCAACTTCAATTACTATCTAGTACCTTCTAAAACTTTGAAGCTAGCTGCTCTATATGGCGAGTCAACTTGCGTTTCTCCCCATCGAACACCTCCACCAGGCTTGGGTTCCGGCTGACGTTTGGGTGTCCTAGCCCCACCCTGGTGACCCTCCCAGTGATTCGTGCCTCTATGTCCGCTCTATTCAGTTTCTGAGGTGCCATCTGCCTCTCATTGTCTGGATTTTGGTCCGTGGTCTCTGTTCCCATTGACTAGCCACCACAAGGTACTGGTTTGCTTTAGCACTAATTGCTGATCTTCACCGGTTGGAACTAATGATCGATTCTACTTCGACCTTTCCCGAGCACCTTGTGGTACAATCCCTTCTCTAACATGTGTGTGTGTGTGTGCGCGCATGTGTTTTTGCATTATATCTGGATTATTTTTTTTTCATCAAATAATCACCTGTCTCATATGTTTCGTACTTAGTCTAGTCTCAGTGCTGCCTGTCATTTCACATTTACCAAGACTGATACATCAGATTTTTGCTCTTTTAAAGAAGAATGAAATTGTCTTTCTCAATGCCTACTTTCATCTCACAGTTTCATATGCTTGATAGAACATTAATTATTGCATGATTTGATGATCAAATGCGACATATAAATTGTGAGAGATGAAAGGAAGGAGTCTCAATCCACTTTCATTTGCCTTTCATCCTCTAGGAAAGAGTGTAAATAGTCTTTCATCTAGATGAAAGGCAATTCCTCTCTCTCTTCTTAAATGTTCTGCCATGTCATCCAAAAATCTGATATGGCAGCTAATTAATTGTAAATGAAAGACCCATTGAGACTGGCCTTACATAAAATAAAGATTATAGCTATATTGAAGTTGAATCCTTAAGAAGTAAGGCATAATATAGGAAATTAGGAATGAATTCCATAGGAAATATTTCCTTATCTAATCCTTTGTTCTAAAGGGTCCTCATAGGAAATATTCCTCATGAACTGAATCCTAAGGAGGCCTAAGTATGTAACGTTGATATGCCTTTTTTGAACAGAATGTGTCGCTGCGCTCTTTATCTGCCACAGCCCCTAATTCCAACCTTTTAGTGCCAGATGCAAACGACTCTTCTGAAGAATTATCGCAGCAAGAGCAAGGAGGCACAACAGTTTGTCCGCTTGAGCAGCAAGAGAAAAGAAAACAAAACCAGATTTGACGGCCATCTCGTACAATTGATGATTTACCAGTCAATTATGTATCCACAATTTCACGCTCTTATTTTGAAAGCAATCTGTTGTAAGCTTATTGTCTAGAGATTGGCTTACTACATTCTTTAATTGAATTTGGTAGTCTACTCTCAACACCTATAATGAGGGAGGACACAGCCGCAAAAGGCTGCGTGCAACGACACTGTGAAAAGGTCAAAATCAGGTATTGGATCAAGATAGCTATCAAAATAAGGTTGCTTTTGAATCATTGCTTACTTATTATCTTATTGGTATCTATGATGAATCACTCTTCATTTCTTATATGCTATTTTCCAATGATTTTTTAGGGCAATAAAGTCAAAGGAAGAAAGCTCATGTTTAGATGCATGCCAATAGACCTACTGGAAACCATTAAATCACTTTCCGCTGCTCAGGTGAATGAGATTCATAGACTACGATGGTGAGAGTTACTAAAGATCAAGATTGACGCTATTGAGAGCAGGGATCTATATTGTTGGTTACTGGATCATTTGGACATCATTTCAATGAAGCTAGACATTTCTCCTGACAAACAGCTTCCTATCACTGCCACTTCGGTGAACAAAGTTCTTGGTGTGCCGATGGGTGGAGGGGCCTAACACAAGTCAGGATGAGGCAAGTTATTGATGCGAGGAAACTGTTGCTAGAGCAGCTTGGCATTTCTGGTGATAGAATAACAATCAATAGGTTGAAGGATGAGGTCGCCAAGGGCCAGGCAGATGAGCTGTCAATGAAGTGTTTCTTAATGATAGTGTTCAACATACTGTTATTCTCCACAACAGCTTTAGATGTGTCAAACACTAATATAATGCTCACCATGGATCTGGACAAAATTGCTTCTGTTGATTGGTGTAAGGTTGTTGTAGAAGACATCAAAGGTGCAGCTGCTGCTTGGCAGAACCGTGATCAAAATTTTATCAATGCATCACTTCATGGGTGCGCACCATACCTTTTGGTGAGAAAATAAGCTTGTTTGATAATTTTTTAGCATCTTATTATACCATTTGTCTTGAAATTGGAGTTAAGTTTATATGCAGATTTACTATCTTGACCAACTTGATCATGATCTAAAGAATGGCAATAGGATTTCGACTCCTCGTGGTGCCTTCTTTGATAAACGTAAAGTGGAGCACCTCACACTCAGTGAAATTACTCAAAAGAATGGGAGAGTTGGTTATGGAGCCACACAGGTTATTAGTCCTGACCCTAAATTAATTAAAGTTTGTTTGAACTTAATCATTAATCTATTTACCGTTAGCACACTTGCCACTCATTTCTGCATGCATGATTTTATCCATTACAGTTTAGGAGTTAGGTGGGAACCTGCTACCATGGGGCTGTTATCTCTAGTGGTGTTGGTTATACTTGTGATGCCTCATCAAGCTCTATGCAGTTTTCACATATGCATTGTATGCTTAACGGATACTCACAAAAAATTGATGACCGTAAACAAAGGGTGGTGCTTCATAAGTTAGTGATTGCTCTGGTTTCTGATTTTCCTGATAAAGTGAATCATCTAGAATCTGCACTACAGAAGCTTAATTCTCAAATTGAATTGATTAAGGCTGCACAACATAAGCTTGCTGAAGACATGTGCCAACTTATTGTTGGTGAGCAAGAAAATTTCAAGAATGTCAGTGACTACGACAAGGCAAAGGAAGACGTCAATGGTTCAGCCGGACTAAAAGGTAATTTCATCGTATCATTATCATTCTTGCATGTTATTCTATCAGTAATGATTCGTGATAAAACAAAATAATTCATGAAGATACACCCAACGGTTATGAGCAACACACTTCCAACACAGACAACATTCATGATGCCACAGTTTGGGACCTTCAGATACTACAAGGCATGGACTCTAATCATGCAGTGTTTGTCGACAATCACTCCCAAGGTATAGTGTGTCCTGGATCACCTGTTAGGGGTGAAAAGGATGTACATGATTTGAGCTGTCATACAATTGCTGGAGATGTAAATTGTTTGTCCGTGCCACTGACCAATTGAACCACAATTAAAGTTGCGGTGATTGAAGGTATTCTTCCATAAACCTAGTAGAAGTAATTATGTATGCATGGTCCCTAAAACCAAACTTTTAATTATTGATTCATGTCATTATGCAGGAGACTATAACGACACTGATTTTGGGTTGGAATTGTCTTTGTCACAAACATTTTTCTTGTGGCCATAAAAAATTTTCTTGTTTGTTATTTTCAATAAAAAAACTTGAATTTCTTTGGTGGCCAACAACAACAACAACAAAGCCTTTTTATCCCAAGCAAGTTGGGGTGGCCATCAAATTTAAATTTGATGTTTTAGTGAACACTTTATCCAATTTATGTGATATAGTTAGGTGAAGGAAAGACAAAATTGCCCCTGAAGGCATTTGTTTTGCCATGAGGTTTGCTAATATATGCAGCAAATAAAAAAATCCAGAAAATATTTCTATTAACATGTCATTAAACTTGTCCCTATATGTTGCCTCTTGTCGGTGTTTTGATCACCGACTAGTAAATTTGTTCTAGGAGATTGTGCGCTTGGGCTTGGCGTTGGCTTCGCAAGAGGCAGACACAAAGTGACTCTCTAATATAAGTAAAATGGTTCAGGCTAACACAAAGTGACTTTGTAATATTGAATGGTGACATCAGTAAAGATTGTTTTGAATATGTAGGGGAAAATATATACTTGTATCCTCTTTGATGTTATATATTAGGCAAATTTTGCTTGTGGACATGTTGACTTTGTAGCTTTTGTTGGTGGACACGGCAAAAGTCGACTAATGGGGGAAAACAACGCGAAAACATGGTAATTTGCTAGGAGACACCGTAGCCAATAAAATATGCATTTCGTGCGAAGAGGAAAGAGGGCACAAGGGAAATGTACGGAATACCCTTAGTAGGGTAGGGGTGATTGAAGTGGCTATATGGTGCAGTCGGACACCAAGAGGTGAGATAGAACTAGGCTAAACCTAATCCACATTTAACTAAGCTTCGCCACCGACAACAAGGAAGAAAGAGAAGATGTCGTCAAGTTCATCCTTCTCCAACGCGCCATCATCGTCTTGACCTAGGCAAGGGCGTCCAGAGCTTCCTCTCATTTCCTGCCCCCATTGTCGAGCGACCGTGTTCGAGCTGACCTCAGGACGTCCTAAGAGCAAGGGGAAGATCTTCTACAGATGCATGACCCAGGACCAGGTAAGTTGTTCGATTAAGGGAGTGTCAAAACTCGATTTTTCTTCTAAATCGCTTGTCTTATCTATTGTAGTTTGGAGTGCAGTGCAAATTTGAAGTGGCAAGGAGAGTATGCAATCTGGTTAATACAGAGTGGCTTCTTTGAAAGTGCATCAGGGACGTTACCAGTGGTGCTTTTGGCGCTGAATCTGCTGAAAGAAGCAACAAACAAGCTGAAGACAACCATGGCTACAATCAAAGATGAAGTGAACTCGATGAAGACTGAAGTAAAAGGGTCGATTGCAGGTGGCTGTGGCGTGACTGATAGGAAGATGAGCTATACTTTTTTTTTTGCTACGCTTGTGTTTGTTCTGGGCATATTGTTATGTAAGTGAACTATGTTAAATTTATTGATTTGGATTGTTTTTTTAATTTCTATAAGCTAAAACACATGAAATTAATTAACTATGTATGGATTAGGGTTGATTTTAGAACAAAATCATTTTGCAACAAAATTATATGGGTGGGTGGAGATATGCAACAAAAAGATTTATGGATGAGAATCTCAAACTCTAAGAACCATCCTATGAGTGGCAAATCATAGGATGGTTCTTTATAATTATCCCAGTAAACAACCAAACAACCTTTTATAGCCGTAACTTAGTCATACCACAATTTTGCCTTGTGCCTAACCGTAGTTGTGGTAATTTACGGCCTGGAACCATACAAGCTGGAAGAATTTGTGGCGCAACTAAGCTCAGGTTCAAACAAATTAAAAAAGAAGTGTCGATTTTTCTCACCTGTTTCCACATCTTATTGCAAACTTTGCAAACTAAGCTTAGGCGCTGCTTACGAGTGCTATCTCATAAATTTCCCCATGAATTCTCTGCTCTGTTCTACAGTAGCTTCCAGTTCTCTCTTGAGCCTTCCGCGCTTCGCGTGCTCAACTGATGATCTCACCCAAACACAGCCACACACATTCTGAAATCTGAATCCAGATTGGATCAAGCAAGGCCTTAGCTGGTGCAAAGGCAGAAGAAATCTAACACCGAAGAAGCCCATGTTCAGTTTTGTTCGTCTTTGTAACCTACAGGGGACGTCCAACTGCTAACCCTTGAGTGGTGCTTGACTCGATCTTGCACCAGATCTGTCTGCCTCTAATGCTCTCCAATCCATTTTTCTACTTCTCACGTCCTATTGTTGCTTCTATCATGGATGCAAAACAGTTCTATAGTTCAAAAAATAATAATCAATTCAAAATCCATGTGCATGACTCTGGAGAGAACATATTGCCCTACTTGCTGAATGAGGCTTCAATGCCCATGCTGTGGTGAAAATGAGAAATGAAGCACCATTGCTTACTTGCCACAGATTTGTTTTTTGAAACTTACTTGCCACAGATTTGATGTTTCAGGCATCGATGTTTCTCTTTTTCTGCAATCACCGGATGCCACGGAAAGATTGTGTACCACTTACATGTGGGGCATATATGAGGGCTGCTAGGTGTACACAATAAACGGCTGAGCTGCTGCTAGCACCACACAATCCTATACCATAATTATTATTCACAATATTTTTTAGCGTCAACAAAATCTTAAAAAGGCTAATATTTTAAAAAGGCTAATATGGTCATTGCAGCAAATTGATATACTGATATTCAGTCAAACAAATAACATATCAACTACTACTAAGTTGTGTGGGTTATTTTTTTTACTATTAATAATGTATTAGTTATATATTTAAATTATGATTGATAAAATGATAAATATAAATTATTGTTGTATTCTGTAGCAATGCAAGGGCGCTCCGGGCCAACTGCTATGACAATGACGACCCGGTCAAGCATCACAACTGTGACAAGGCACACATCCCGATGCGGCCACGCCTCAGCAGGTCTGCATGGCTGCATCCGCCTGCTTTTTGCGTGTCGTGTTGTGTCGCACCGCACCAGGGCCACAGTGAGCCATTGCACATGGATCACAATGCCAAAAATGACATGCTTCCACTCCACACTAGCCAACGGTCGGCAGGCAAGCGAGCCGTTTCGCCCAACTACAGGCTGCAATGAATTTGTCCAAGAAAGAAAAAGCTATCTTTATTTGCTGATAGTGATGGGTCTGCTGTAATTTGTTAATGAACATAGGGCCCCGTAAAACATGTAAGAGTATCTGAGGATGTCGCAAGAGTACATCTACGACCCATTCAAAACAAAAATAACAGTGCATCTACGAGAACTCTTTGCCTTACTCAAAAGAAAGGCTACGTACAGCAAGCTAGGGAACCATTCCTTTTTGTATTCAAGTTCAATTCAATTAATTTGTGACTCTTTTGGTCAAGCACTGCTACACATAAATTGATTTGCTAGGAAAATAATCCAGTTTGGTTCAAGACTCTTTTGCCCAAGAATTTGGCCTTCATATGCTTCTTACACTTTCAAAACGGTTGCCTCTTGATGAAACTTTTAGTGCAAAAAAACATAAACAAAATATAAGATTGATGATTGATGAAAAATACTTTAATTTATTTAATGGTTCATAAGAAACTTATTTCTTTTTACAATGTCTTTTACACAGCAGGCGCATTTAAAACATGAAAAGTGGTCATTGTGTTTCCTTGTCCCGAAGTGATCTATATTCTATATTTATTCAAACATTAATAGTCAACGTGACTTAAACAATGATTTTAATGAAGTTTATGAACTTAATGTCTCCAGAGTATTTTCCTGTCTAAACAATTAGAGGCTGTCAAATCAAGGTAGCAGTAGGTGAGATTCCCTCGGTGGAAGAGGGGGGAGGGACGGGGCTCTACTGCTTCGTGCGAGAGGAAAAATGCCTTCCTCTCTCTCTCATCGTCTTCCCTTGTTCAGACTGGCAGGAGGAAAATATTTTATAATTAAATGCGCAGCAGCGCAAATACTTGCACCGTTCCTGGTATCTTCTCTAGAGAGAGGGACATAACGGTTGCTCTTGGACATCACTCAACAGTAATATTATGCAGGGCCCACACCAAAAAAGAACTGATGCCTGAAAAGAAGGAGCGAGGCAACTTGTAGTATGAGGGTTTGATTTCCTTTCGTCCCTTTTCTCATTAAGAAAAGTGGTGTTCCTTGACTATTCCAGTTTTTTTATAACTTTTGTAGTTTCTTTTTTTTTATAACTTTTCCAGTTTCCTCATGTTCTCTGCTACAGTGTAAAGATAAAGTTTACAGAGAAAACCGTCATCTCAAGAAACCGCTTTCTTAACCCTCCCACTCTTCTAGCTCGTTCTCAGTCGGCTGCCAGTCTTCTCACTATTCACTGCAGCTGCTCTGTCCTGTCCATGCCACGCTATTCTCTCTCCTTCCTCTCTTCTCAATCTATTCAATGTCTTTGTTCCCTGATAAAAAAAATAAGATTAATTGCAAAATAGACCCTGTTATAAATTCAAAATGGTTCATTTTTTTTTCAATTTCGCAAAATTGAAGAGCAAATTTTGTTGCAAAATTGCTCCACTCTCTAATTAATTTGGGGACGTTTGAGCTTCTTCAAAAGCCGACTCTAATTAAGCTGGCTAAAATTGTTTTATTATTTGAGCAAAAGAAGAGAGAGAGAAGACAACTATGTCTCTTGAAAAATCAATCTCTAATTAAGAAAAATATAAGAGACTTAAACATGTACCTCACTCCTCATCAATTTTATTTATAAGAGCTTGTTGCTAGCTTTATCTTTAATTTGGGAACGCTCTTAGAATCTCTACAAATAAGGCCGGCTCTTAGCTAGAGTTGTTTTTTGAAAAAAAAAAAAGAGATAGAAGTCAACTAGCTCTTTGTCTTAAACATGATCTGGCTTGCACATTAATTGAATTTGCTCACGGCATCTCGTTTTGCAGAAAAGTGGATCGATCCATTTTGCAAAAAAAAATAGGTTGACCAATTTTAGAATAAAGTTGACCGATTTTACAAACGTAAAGCAGTGAACCATTTTGAGAATTAGGATACAAACCAGATCCTATTTTTTTATTACCCCAAAAAAAAAGAGCCTGGTATAGGAGTGTCTCCCTGCAATTTGTGTGCTCAATTCTTTCTAGCAAGTCTAACTTAATTTACGCCCTAAAAAAGTCTATCTTAATTTGTGACAACATGGATACGATTGTATCATACATAAATATAAAAAGAAATGTGTGAGGAATACATGGCGGATTTTTTTTCCCAAATCAGATCGGTGTGTCATGGCGCCTACTCTGTAGGTCTATTTTTTTTTAGTTATATCTGAGGAATCATCGTGCTGGCGCATCCGGGGCAGCCATCATGTGGTTTCTTGTCATCGTGACGGCACCTTTTTCACTCATACAGCAGATCTTCTGCAACAACATCGTGTCAACATTTCTCACTAACAGGTGGGCTCACAGATTTGTTTCCTAGATAGTGCTGGTTCAGGACGTTGTGTAGAGGATCCGGATGGGTGTGAAAATGGAGTTAATAATTTCTACTTTCGTGGGTAGGATATTGCTGGTCTAGTTGTTTGGGCTCTGCTCTTCCTGCAGTTCCATTTATTCTTTGACACGATTTAGGGTTGGTGGTCTATAAGTACGGCGTTCCGCCCTGCAAGTAGGAGTTCGGCCACCCAAAGCTATTCACCACTTCGCTTCTATTCTGTTTGCCACAAATTGACAAATACATCCGCACCTCTCTACAAGACAAATCAAATACACGGCTGGAAACAAAAGCCACCAATATCAATGATTTTTTATGTGGCTTTTGATGAGGAACTGAATCCACCACGATCTAGAAGTTTCCGTGGAGGTTGAAAGCCCCGAGAAATAAGAGAAAATAGGGGTGATACTCGTCACAGTACTACTTGTGACACCCAATATTTAATCTTTAATTTACAAGTATTAATCTGTCATTAGCAAGTGTATTAAGTGCAAGATTTAGTTAAAGGACAACATGAAATAATGAAGTTCCAATCCAATTTTAAATTTTTTAAGGTTAAATAAAAACTTTGTAAACGAAGTTGTGAAGCAACTTTCAGTTCTTCCATGTAACTCATGCCAAATGGTTACACCAACATTTTGGAAATGGCAAAATAGAATTTTAGGCCAGGAATGAGAATTTTATCATATTTAGAAATACCCCAATTAATTAATCAAGGCATATAAATCATTAACATTTGGATTTTTTATTTTAAAATAAATATTATTGATCTGACCAAATGGACCTTAGCAGAGCCTCACAAATATCTCTAGGACCCCTGTGCGAAAATCCCAAGTTTAGAGGACCAAAGGAAGTATTTTAATTGATATAAATAAGAAACCAGGGACTTGTTTGCAAGCTTTTGAAAACTCGAAGGGCCTCCCTGCAAAAATCGCTGTCTTCTTCCACCCGCTGCTGCCGCTCGGACAGAACCGACCACGCGCATGCCCGTTTTTCTAGCCACTGCCCTGATTCCCTGCTTCCCGGCTTCGCCGCGCCTGCGTCGCCTCGCTGCCCGCTGCGTCGTCAGTCCTTGCTGCCGCTGCAGCCGCGCCCAGAGGCCTTGTTCGCCCACGTTTTGCCCTTGCCATGGCCGAAGCATGGAGCACATGGCCTTCCTCGTGCCAGCTGCTCCCGACCACCTAATAGCGCTCAAAACTGCGTGCGCGAACCCTCTGTGACCCGTGACCACCTCGCCCAGAACTTATCCGCTCTTATTTCCCCTGCCCTCTCCCCTTTTCTCTCTGCTCGCCATGGTTGAACCAAGCTCAAGCTCGAGCTTGTGCCCTGATGCTCTAGCGTCTCTCCAGCAAATCCAGGACCAGAAATAGTTGCGCACACATCGTGTATCTCCTGTGTAGTTCAATCAACCAATAGCAGCTTGAGCCGTGCAAATCAAACGGAATTTCTCCAAGCAAGCCTGGCGAGCGACTTCTGTAGCCATGCCAAATTGACTGCTCTCAGTAAGTCTCTCGGTCTGTTAGCACTAATTCAGCATTCCAGAGCATGCGCTCGTGAGCCCTTAAGACATGTACAACATAAGAGATCCTCTCATTGTCTATACATAATTTAATGTTACGCATGTAACTTAATATCAACTATAAATAATTTATTATATATCATTATGTGGGCATTATATATCGTAGATCAACTACAAGACTAATTTATTGTATATCATAGATCAACTATAAGACTAATTCATTGTATACCATAGGTCAACTACAAGACTAATTCATTGTATCTTGTGTGACGAGGTTGTTATAAGTATCCATCATCTTTGTCTCTTTCTCGAGCTTCTGTCCTTTGAGTGTATTCTTTTGCTAATCACACAATCAGAGTAACCAGAATAATCAGAGTAACCAGAATAATCGGAGTAATCAGAATATAACACTATACAATCAATTATGCTAATCACACAATTAGATTATATCACTGAATAATCAAAGTAATTAATTATACAAAGTCTTACTCTAAACTTTCAGATTATATCACTGGATAAATAGAGTAATCAGAGTAATTGGGGAAGGGGTTCAGCCATTACCATGATCTAGGTGAAGAGGGATCAATATTTCCCCATCGTGCCTAGCAAAGAAGTCACCTCCACACGATGAAGGAGGGAACAGGGAGTAGGGAAGCCACAGGAATCCATCCAAGTCGATGCAGAGTTGGGGAAGCCATGAGAATCCATCCATGATGCAGCAGAGCTGGGAAAGCCACGGGCGAAGGAGGTGGTGCCGCCGTGAGAAGGCGGTGGCCCCGTCGAGCCGCCACCACGACCGATTGCTGTCGCCGCCGAGTTGGGGACGCTGCCACCACGGCCGAGAGCTGCCGCAGCCGATGAGTTGGGGATGCCGCCACCACAACTGAGAGTTGCCGCCACCGATGAGTTGGGGACCGCCACCACGGCTGAGAGCTCTCGCCACTGAGTTGGGGATGACGCCACCACGGCCGAGAGCCGCCACCACCGCCGAATCCGGCGCCTTCTTCAGTTTCCTAGGTCTGGCCGACGTCGACATCTCGAGGACGAGGGATGAGGAGGACGCGCGGGCTCCGGCGAGTGAGATTGGGGGAGGTCACGCGGACGCGGGTGAAGTAGGTGAGGTTCATGAAGGATTTGGCGGGTTGGGGACGATTTGGAGCGGAAAACTCCCGCGCTCGCGCACCTCGCACGCGGGATCTGGCTGCACCATTGCCATGGGAAGACCCCCGTACATCGCTGCCGAGGCCGTCTCTTTCGCTTGGGAGAACGGGACGAGGCGGTTGCCTCGTGAGGCGACGCGGATGCGGTCGTCGCATGGAGGCGGAGGGTGAGGGGGGGGGGGTTCTGCAAAATAGCTCTCCAGAAGACAGGGTCAAGAGTGCCCTTAAGCCTTGAGCAGCCTCGCCTGCCTTCACTCCTTTGTGAATCGAACCAATCAATGAAATTTTATCCTCGGTGGTTATCTTTGAGCACTTGCATTCCGATGTGAAATCCTCCTAGCCTGGTGCGCAATAATCAAATTACTTTAGCATCCATTTAATCCTTTTTCCCTCGATTTCGTGATGTGAGGTGGCCGAAATCATATTTTTCCCCACCGCCAGTTTTCTGCACCGTTGGCCATCGTGGCCTCCACGACGAGCTCCGTGTTGCAGTCAGCAATGATGGTTTCTTCCTCGATGCCGGCGTTCTCCGACACCTCCTGAAGCTGTAGCACCAAACCGCGGACTCCGTCGTGCCCCGTGCTGTTTGTACGACGTCATCGAACCTCGCTCCCCGCCGCTTCTCGACGCCGCTGACCTTCCGGTGAGCGCCCAGCTTCGTGAACCCTGCCAAACGCTCTGCCTCAACGTGCACACCGCTCCTGCACAACCGCGGCGAGGTATCACCGCGCACAGCGCCCGGTGGCGAGCCCTCCGGCGGGTCTGCCTTGCTCCGACGGCGGTGCTGACTGGCACCATCTAGGAGCCTGAGCGGCACCCGCGTGGCTCTAACGTGGCGCTGACTTGTTAAAAAAATAAAACCAGAAAAACCCAGAAATATTGGATATCTTTGAAAAATCATAATAACTAAAATATAAATCCAATGGAGTCCAAATAAACTTTGTTAGTTTCCTCTTGATATGCTGTCTCTATAAATATACAATAAATGATTAATTATATTGCCAAAACACTAAATAAAATGATGTCTCTATAAATATACAATTAATGATTAATTATAAAATGATAAATTGATGTCTCTATAAATATACAATTAATGATTAATTATATTGCCAAAATATTAAATAAATCACCATAAATACTAGGAATATATTTTACATATGAATTTTTGCATGCACTGTTAAATTGGGTTAATCCATCACCCTGATTTTTGGTTAGGAAAAATATGCATTATTTTCTACCCTAGGATTTATTTAGTACTTTTTCTTATAAAATTGCTAGTAAATAATTTCTGATGTTTAGAAGCTAAAACTTCGTGAAAATGATGTTTATACATGCCTCTGTTCACAGTAAATCACTTCTGTCCAAAAACACATTATTACCATATTAAATAGATTAGTTACTCTCACGACTCCAAGAAACCTATTTAAATGCTTTATGAATAACTACACATAAAATATGGATAACTAAACTTGCTTCTCTGAAGCATATGGCTTCGAGAACATATTAGTAGAAATATTACCATATTACCATCACTGCATTTTTGTATTCGTTATATTATTGCATGTCATGGTGTTGTTTTGATACTTTAACACATTGATCATATATAGGTAACGATAACTAGGAGCAAGAGCCGGATTTTCAGAAGGACACTGATTTTCAGGAGCAAGAAATTATAGTTGCTAACACTATTACTGATGAAGACAAGCCCCAATTTGCATATGCCATTTTATAAAGTTTTAGTAGTTTTAAATATATCACTGCTAGTGTCTATATTGGTTGATGCATTAGCTTAGTAGGAGTTGGCTGGAATCCACTTTGCATGTTACCCAAATGACCTATGTTACCGTTATATGTGTCATGGTAGGATTCGGTACTATATTGCTATGCTTAGTAATTGGATAATACTAGTAATTAGTATTTGTACTAAGAGAATGGACCTGATCACTAAAGTTGAACTTAAATGAAAATAAATTTACTTTTGATGTTATGACCGGACAGGGATGATGCATGTGTAGGTTTGCAGCAATACATGGGTGTCGACTGCGGTAGTCCTGCCTTGTCAAAACTAGAATCCATCCATCATTGGCCCCTTGATAAAACATCGAACAATATTGAATGCATGCTAGTTTATGAGCACTAGTAAACCAATATAGCATTAAAGTCTTGCATTAGAAAACGGCTATGATGCATTGGTCTTTGACCCTTTTGTTGCTGGAGTGCGCGGTTCATACTGCGAAGTACTGCTGGCAGAACGGCATGCCCACTTGATGTCAATGGATCTGGTGGAAGGTGTCAGTTTTAATTGCAAAAGGTTGCCATATACGACCTTAAGTGGTGCGTATATGTCGTGTACTTTGGGTTTTCATGTAAATCGATTGCAATTGCTGTCACTCGCAGTAATGAGTACGCTTGTTCACTGTGCCTTCACGTAGATCACATGATACTATGAAATTGGTTATCTGTTTATCGATGATTATTATTGCTTCTATTCTTATACTGTTTTTCACTCCATGTTATGCTTTCCTATACTTGTAATGCTCCACTAAAGTTATATTTCTGCTCTACCTAATTAACTTGGCTCAATAAAATTTTGGTAGAACTAATAGGTTGGTTAGTGCAAGTCTTTTAAAATAGCCATCCTATTAGAGCCAATGCATGTCTAGGTCCCTTGATGGGTAAGTCTTGCTGAGTAATTAGTACTCAGGATTTGTGCTTATGTTGTTGTCAGGTAATGCAGAGATTGAATTGCCTGTTGATGTGCTACCTTGGAACATGCAACAGTGATGTTGTGTGCTGCTAGAGTAATGATTCTTGGGCATGAGTTATTACTACCGCTGTATCATCAAGAGCTCGTATTAGTATTCGTATTTGCTTTCTCTGTTTTCGAACTTTCATGAACTTGTAATATTCCGTTGCACTTTAACTACCCGATGATATAATAATTCAACTTAAATTTGAATTACTGTTGTATTATCAAGTGTCTGCATTATCAGTACCATTGGGATCTCGATCCTCTGGGAAGGGGCATCACAGCTGGTATGAGAGCCATAGTCCATGATAATACAACAAATAAATCATATTTTCAAAAACTATGACGTATGCAAGTGAGGATATATTAGTATTGCCCATATTAGAATATTAGAGTTGGTGACAAAGCTAACTCTGGGTTATGTTTGTTCAAATATTGCACCTACGGATTCTTAAAATGAAGGTATGCGTGTGGTTAACCGACACGCGTTATATCGGTGTCTATGCCCGCATACGGATACGGATACTGTTGGCTCATGACTTATCACGGGGCGATTCTTTTCCATGAATCGTTAATTAGAATTGTGCTTATTTTTATACTTTCTTTTGAATTTGATGTATTATTTCTGCAATGAGTTTCTGTAGGTATACTAACGCCGTTAGTACAAATATTAGATTGACTTACGTGTTGAGTGCGGGTCATCACCAATTATTCGTCCCGCTAAGCACCGGCAAAATAATGTGTTGTGTTGTGAGGAACGATAGGTTAATAAAATAGAAACATTTTGCATCATGCATCCATGTATAACTCAACTAAAATATTGCCCACATCTTGTTCACCCACCTCTAAATAAAAATCCAACTATGTTGAGTATATAAATTTTGAATTACAAATCCAATTGTTAAGTTCACCATAATCTGTCTTGTTTTTAACCGTGAACTTAAAAAATTCATAGTAATTAATTTACTCAACCAAATGAGACATATGAATACTTGTTAGAAAGGTCTGAATGTGCTCTAGCACCCAATGTTAAAATCAAAATTTTCCCGTAACAGGAACAATCCCAAAACAGAGAACAAACACACCCTATCAAACCTCCTGTTTTCAGCATGTCACTGAATTTGAAAAATTCATAACTGGAGTTTTTTTTTCGAATTTATAGGTGTATAAGCCCAATCTGGAAAGCCTTAAAATTCTATTTTGATCTCCAGTAGGTTTTATAATTTTATGATTTTCCTCTGCCCAGTAGAATCAAAACACTAAGCCCCTGTCATTCAGAAAATAAAATCTGCCAACCTGAACTTGTAAAATTCATAAGTCCAGTTGTACTTGGAATTTTTGAGAGTATAAATACAATCTGGAAATCTATGAAAGTATCCTATAACATGGTGTCAAACATCGGTTCTGGAGTTTTCATTTTCTGGTCGAAATACTCAGTTTTCTGACTTCTGTATAGTCAAGACAGATTATGTTCCATCATTGAATTTGGTTAGATTTGGTCGGAAGCATGATTAGAATCCTTTTGTTTACTTGCACCATAACCTTGCCATATATGCTGACCCATTTAGAATATTTCAGTGATGGGCTAAAAGTTAACCAGCTCAAGAATGTGCTCTGGTAGACATCATATTCAATTTGTAGATCAACTTCGTGTAGTCATTTCTTCTCTTATATTTATCACATTAGGGTGTTCAATGTCTCTTTGGAAAAATGACAAAGATAACTTTTATCCTTCATACTCAATGAAATTCTATGTTTTTATCCGTCTATAGCAGATTTGTATGACTGACATACCAAGTCAGAATTGCACCTCTATCACTTGATACTTTGCATCGGGTGTACATGATACGTCAGCTTGTATCTTTCAGTTATAACCTGATCAACTCCGTGATGTTCATTATCATGCTTACTTGCTGGATTTGAGATTGAAGTTTGTATCAAACTCTATCTTCCATAGGTCATCTTGATTGCATAAATAAAGGTCGTGTTAGAATGCACACATCACTGAACTTGCACAACAATTATTGCAACAGACCAGAGTCTCATTTGATTGCCGGTAAGTTTTCAGACCAAGTTTAGTACTCTTGGTCTCCTCTAAAAACTGTCTTACTTTTTCTCCCAACCATTGTACCATCAGGTTAGATTATCGACTCATTGTAGGAATGAATCGATCGTTCCTATTCAGCTACTATTTTTGCAACCAATATTCATGAAGATCCAAAAGTATGATCCTACCTTCTTACCCAATATATCATGTTCATCCGACTAAATGATATTCATGCATCTTATGACATTGCACGTTCTATACAAACTTTCATTATCATGTTCTTGGATAATGCGATAAATTTCTTCTCCTTGACTTGATGTTCTCCTGCAAAATTCAAATTCATCCTATAGTTTGATACTTAGATCATGTCATCAACCAATCAGCATCGGACAAGTCCGACTAGCATCGGACAAGTCCAACGGTCTAGGGTTCAACCCTATTAAACCCAGCCTGACTTACCCCTTCAGTCAACCCTTCCTCATTCATCTCCCTCACGTTCTCTCTCCTCAAGAACACCCCCATTGGCGGCACCAAGGAGATCTCCCTCTCCCACCATCCATTGGAGCAAGTTTGGAGATCAAGAGGTCCTCCTCCACCGAAGAAGTCTGATCCCCCATATTTTTTGCAAGGTTTAACCCTAATCCCCTCTCTCTTGGTTCCACCCTTAGGGCTAGGGTTATTGATTAATGCTAGTGCCAAATCTTATTCCCTTGCATATTTGATCCATGGAGGTTGCCTCTAGTTAGTTGTTAGTGGAGTAGAAGAAGTTTGGGTACTTGTGGTAGGTGGATTCGTGAAGGATCTAGGTTTTTGGAAAAACTGTGTGTCATCGGACAAGTCCGATGCATCGGACTTGCCCGATGATTATCGGACATGTCCGATGACCTGCAGTTTCTTCAAAAACCTGAACTCTTCGTTGATTCTCCTCACCCCTATTCCTCTTTTTGACTCCCTCCTAACTTGTTGCTCGCCATATTTTCTCAGTATGTCTGACGTGGAAGCATCCCCCTTGAGGGAGAAGAGGACCAAGACCGGTGAAGACCAAGGTCAAAGCCAACCCCCAAAGAGGAGGAAGGCCACTGCTGGGCGGATCCACCGCACCAAACTGAAAGCCCCAGCTGCTAGAGAGGAGCCGGAAGAGACAAATGAGGTTGACAGTGTCATGCATCCTCTAGCGGAAATGGGGAACTCTGATCGTGACAAGGTGAACTATTTTCGTGCCTCCGTTGAGACCTGCTCTACGGCAAGGCTAACTAACTTCTATGATGGTGAGAAAGAAGCTTTTGATTTCCGCTTTTATGCACATTTTCATGCGGATTGGGGTACCGTTCCACCTATCTACGCATGAAGCACACACGCAAGGAAAGGCACAAGGTTCACAAGGGAAATCATATGGATGCTGAGGACATGAGGTACATGTATGTGGACCCGGATAACTGCTCTCCTCCCAACTCCAATGGACTGAAACCATTCTTCTCAGTCTTGTTTCGGATCTGCAGGAGTACTTTAGCTCCAAGGGGAGGCAACTTTGACCGTATTCCTGCCTTTCAGAGGGATATTCTACACTGGGTTCATGGGAATAGGAAATTTGATGTCTTTGACTATGTCTATCAGGAAATGTGGGACATCTCCATCTCTCCCAAGCGTGGCTGTGGATACGCTCCTCACATCATGTTCATAATTGAGAAGGTGTCGGGCTTAACCTTCAACAAGGATATGAAGCATCTGAGCCTGAAACCTCAGATTCCTTCTAACTGGACTCCTGACACTACCTCTGGCCAGTTCTTTAGAGCAGCTCAGCCTCCATCTTCAGCTGCACCACCTCAGCCACCTCGGGCTGCCCCTCGGGGCACTGGATCCTCTCATGTGCCTCCGCCTCCTCGCGGCAAGAGAAGCGGGATTATGAAGATGTTCAAATCCCTTATGAGCCTGTGCAGGAGCATTAATCAGAGGCTCAACGTCATTGAAAGGAATCAAAAGGGTCTCTATGACCATTTTGGTATTGAGACTCCTCCTCCACCGTCCCCAGCTGAAGGCTCACCTCCTCCCACTCATGATGACCCCACCTTCACCATCGAGGAGATGAACTACTTTGGGTACTACCCGACTCCTCCTCCTTTCTCTTCTGGCGCAGGTTCGAGTGCTCAACACATTCGCTTTGAGGATGATGACGGCGAAGGTGGTGAAGATGAAGCTGTCCATGCTCTTCGCCAGCGCAAAGGGAAAGAACCAGCTATTGATGAGGAAGAAGAGGAAGAAGGCGATGATGATGATGAATACTACGAGTTCTCCGACGACTAGAGCTCTCATCACCTTCTACCCGTACTTTTCTCCTTTTTAGGTGTCTTGATGCCAAAGGGGGAGAAGTGTAGTTATCTCAGTTTTTTTTTATCTTAGTTTGTGAGTTGTGAGTGAGTTTGGAGTTGAATTATTTATGGCACTATTTGGTTTGTAAATCTCTATTTTTGCTATCTATGTGATTGGTTTGTGCACTTTATTTGCTTATTGTATTGGTACTTTGTTGATCATCTTGTTATTTGCATTTCGTCTATCTTGTGTGATCTATTGGTGCAAATTAACATGTATGCATAGTTTTAGGAGAGCTCTCACATTTTTTTTAATATGTGCACTTGTTATTATCTCATATCCTCTCACTCATGCGCACATTTAGGGGGAGCTCCTCATCACAAACTGAACCTTCATCGCATATTTTTATGAAATTTAGTTGTATTGTCATCAATCACCAAAAAGGGGGAAATTAAAGGTGCATCTAGGCCCCTAATTTTATTTTGGTGATTGGCGTCAATATAATTAGGAACGGACTAATCTTTTAATGAGCATGTGTGTAGATTATGGTACAAAGTTTGGTGATTAAATGCATAGAAACAGAAAGGGAGAAAAGAAGATGGCAAAGTGCTTCAAGTTGAAATTCAAAATATGCTCAAGAATGAAGTTCATAGTATTTTATTTTAAATCTTGAGTATAGGAAAAGCGGTACTATTAAGAGGGACACAAAAGTGTGAAGCGGAGGTGAACTAAGTGCAAAATTCCTATTTCTAGGCCATACAAAAATTTCCAGGGCAAAATCATCGGACTTGTCCGACCCATCGAACAAGTCCATCGGACTCCAGTACCTCTGCCACTCTGGGTCGTCGGACATGTCCGACGGTCATCGGACTTGTCCGATGCCCAGAGGAAAGTCCACGCATCGGACACTTTCATCGGAGTACAGTTCCCCTGCCACCCTTTTTTATCGGACTTGTCCGAGCCATCGGACAAGTCCATCGGATTCCAGTTCCTCAGCCCCTCCTGTGCCGTCGGACATGTCCGATGGCCAACTTATCCGAGGCATCGGGCAAGCTTGTTGGACTCCAGTTTCTGTGCCATCTTGATTCATCGGACATGTCCGATGACCATCGGACTTGTCCGACACAGATCTCAGAAATTGGGTCTCCAACGACTCTTTTCCCCCTTGGGCTATAAATAGAACCCCTCTTCGCCCTTTGGCCGGGTTGGTCACTCATTTCCACTCAAAATCATTCTCAAGCTCACTTTGCTCTCCCCAACTCTCCTCCCTTGATTCCACTCTTGATTTATGAAGGGATTGAGAGAAGATTGAAGTGCTCCATCGACTCCAAGCTTTCATCCTCTTGAGAACTTGGTTCATCCTCACCGCCGATAACTATTGTGTTTGTTATTCTTGGGGATTCTTTCCCTAGACGGTTAGAGGTGCCCGTAGAGCTCTCAACTTGTGTGGTGACGCCTCAGGAAGTTTGTATTGACCCCTCCTTTGTGAAGTTTCTAGTGGAAAACCAAGTTTGATCTTTGTGGTCACTTGGAGAGGATAGAGTTGAAAGAGACCCAGTCCTTTGTGGATCCCTCAACGGAGACGTAGGCTTCTTTGTGGAGCTGAACTTCGGTGAACAAATCTTGTGCCTTGCTTGTGCTTTAAATTACTTGTGTCTCATTTACTTGTTCTTGCTCATAAACTTGCTAGTTAGGGTTTGCTTCGTATTTCTTAGATTAACTTGTGTAAGTTGCTTGCTAGTTGCTCTCCTTATTTTTACAGCTTCCCATTTGCTTATATTCACCTACTCCTAGCTTGCCTTACACTAGTTTTAACATTTACTCGGTCGATCTACTTTTCTATCTTGCGTCATCGGACAAGTCATCGGACTTTCCCTACAATCGTCGGACAAGTCCGACACTGCGCATTTGACTTTTATTATTAAGTGAATTTCAGGGATAATTGCCTATTCACCCCCCCCCCCCTAGGCACTTTCAACCATTCTGAGCGACAAACACTTTCCCCTCTAACTGGTTGTAGAAATAATACCCAAAAGTCTCCTTTGGATATCCCACGAAAATACACTTGTCCAATTTGGGTGATAGCTTGTCTGACTAAAGTCGCTTGACATAAGCTTCACAACCCTAAATTTTCAGAAAAGACAAACTAGGAGTCTTGCCAGTCCACATCTCATATGGTGTCTTAAATACGGACTTAGATGGTACCCTGTTTAGTGTGAAAGCTGCTGTTTCTAGAGCGTATCCCCAAAATGATAATGATAGGTCCGACTGGCTCATCATTGATCTAACCATGTCCAACAAGGTTCGATTATGTCGCTCGAACACGCCATTCCTCTGTGGCGTTCCTGGCGGCGTAAGTTGTGGAACAATTCCGTAACTCTTCAGATGATTGCTAAACTCGTAGCTCAAATATTCGCCTCCACGATCAGATCGTAAGGCCTTAATTTTCTTGCCACGTTGATTTTTCACTTCATTCTGAAACTCCTTGAACTTTTCAAAAGATTCAGACTTGTGCTTCATCAAGTAGACATAACCATATCTACTAAAATCATCAGTGAAAGTTATGAAGTATTGGAAGCCACCTCTGGCTGTCGTGCCCATCGGTCCACACACATCACTATGTATGAGTTCCAACAAGTCTAATGCCCTCTCAGGAAAACCTGTGAAATGCGCCTTGGTCATCTTTCCTAGCAAGCAAGCTTCGCATGTCTCATATGATTCAAAATCAAACGAAGTTAAAAGTCCATTAGAATGGAGCTTCTTCATACGCTTCTCACTTATATGACCCAAACGGCAATGCCACGAATAGGTAGGACTCAAATCAATAGGCCAAGGCCTTTTGGCACTTATATTATAGACAGTTAACTCATCAAGATTTAAAATAAATAACCCATTCACAATAGATGCAAAAGCCACAAACATGCCATTCTTAGAGATCACACAACCATTGTTTTCACTCGCAAAAGAATAACCATTCTCCAACAAACATGAAGGAGATATAATGTTTTGACGCATACTAGGAACAAAAAACTAATTATTCAACTCCATGATAAATCCTGACGGGAGGTGAAGTTGCATCGTCCCGACATCAATGCAGCAACTCTTGCATTATTGCCCACGCGGAGGTCGACTTCTTCCCTTTCCACGCTTCTACTTCTTATTATTCCCTGCATTGATTTGCAAATATGAGCAACCGATCCGGTATCAAATACCCAAGAATTGATATAAGAATCAACGAGAAAAATTTCTATAACATGAACATGAAGTGTACCTGATCCGGAAGTACCCTTACTTCCACCATTCTTCTTCAACGAAGCTAAGTACAACTTGCAGTTCCTTTTCCAGTGACCGACTTGCTTATAATGAAAACACTCATTGTCTGCAGCTGGATTAGCCTTGGGCACTGAGGGTGTTGGCTTGGAGATCGTATCTTTAGCCTTGCCCTTCTTCCAAGACTTGCCCTTCTTCTTAAAGTTGGACTTGTTCTGGATGGCCATCATATGGCTACCACCAGCTCCTCTCTTAATGTTAGCCTCTGCTGTCTTAAGCATGCCACACAACTCATTTAGGCCCTTCTCCGCTCCATGCATATGGTAGTTCGAGATGAAGTTCCCATAGCTAGGTGGAAGTAACGGCAGAATGAAATCAGTGGCCAACTCTTGGCCGAGTGGGAAGCCCATCTTCTCCAACCTCTGAGTGTAACCAACCATTTTGATCACGTGTGGTCCAACTGTCACACCTTCTGCAAGCTTGTTCTCCACAAAGGCCTTAGAGACATTGAACCTTTCAGTCCTGGCCTGAGTCTACAACATTTCCTGGAGAGCCACAATCATATCGTGGGTAGCATAGTTATCAAACTGCATTTGCAGGTCGGGTTCGATGCAAGCAAGCATGAGGCAACTCACTTCAAGATCAAGATCACATGCTTTCTTGTAAGCGTTTTTTCTTAGCAATAGGTGCATTATCAGTAGGCTCGTCTGGTAATGGGGTGTCTAGAACTTCTTCCTTTTTCTCAGCCCTAAGAACAATTCTCAGGTTGCGGATTCAATCCGCATAGTTAGTTCCATTCAACTTGTCCTTCTCAAGGACCGAACGCAAAGTAAACGGTGTGTTGCTAGGTGCCATTGATCTACAACAAAATAAAATGCAAAATACTAAGACAACGCATCCATGACAGAGTAAATCAAATTAAACTCTTAACTGAATCTACTCCCACTAAAATCAATATCCCTCAATTGATACTTAGTGATTCAGGACCCACAACTAACAAGTCGACTAGTGAGCTTTTGCATCACTGCTAGAAGACATGGTAGATCGCTAAGCAACTCTTTGCTAATCATATCAGATATGACTCCTGTTGTTGGGTGACATCTCTATGTCTCGGCGCCCAACATTTATGCCCCAAAGTCCTTAACCATTAAGATGCCTTTGTCTGAGATAACCAAACCTTATGCGAGTAAGTATCCGATACAACCCATCTAGTCAAGGAAAACTAGTGGCACCCTAATTTTATAAACCCGCCACTAACTGTACAAGACATGACGGTGCAAGGTTTGGGAGGGCATACAAGCTTAAACATTGCTGAGGGATCGGTCTACTTCTACCACCGCACGTATGAAAGCAATCATAACCGCATGTAAAAGTAGAACGGTAAGGACGACATTCACATAGTAGTGACACGATATGACCCATAATCAAATGGCGATCTCCATCTCCATTGACTTGTCCATCATGTTGATCTACATCTTCGTGATCCATGTGCCCCATTCTCCAGTGATGAGTCCTCCAAGAACTATCTACCACATACTAGTAAATAAAATTACACATTCGCATCTTGGATCATCATATGTTGGCACGTGGGCCATTACATCAAATTTGACAACACATATGGCTCCAGCTGTATTGCCTTGTTCATGACATGCAGGACATGAATTTGTTACATACATGCATCACATACACATAAGGGCCATACCGATCACATCAATTCCTGCGAAAACAAGTTAGGCGATCCGACGTCTAAACTTAAATCACAGAAAGCTCTATCTTCCCGACCGATTTTGGGAAATCTAATTTCACCAAAACTAGCTCCGCTAGTCACTGCCAGATCTAAAATTTTCTATAGATGAACTTTTGTATAAAGAACGTCTCAATCCGAGTTGGTATGCAAAAGTTACGACTGTTTTACCGAACAGCATGTTTTCGCATCTTTCTCGTCTCGGTAGTAGATCCAATCTACTATCGCCATGCATCACATGCGCCTGGGACTTGACCTAGATTCGATTCGACCAATCTCATTGATTTACATCTCACCATGACTGGGTTTATGTGCATCACTTAACTCCGATGGCGGGTGTCCGATCAGTAGGAGTAATTCGTTGCACTACCATCACAGTTAGATCACGAACCCTGATCAAAATTCATCTACAACCACGCATATCTCCATATGAACACATCTCGAATCTAAAACTCAGCAGCCTAGGCTCTGATACCACTGTAGGGATATGGGGAGGCTACACTAGCAAAAACTTTTACCCCATAACTAAGAACGACTGTAGTTATAGATCACAGAATTACCACTAGACGCGTGGATGCAGCAAAACCGTCTCGGTGTAGGAGAGCGCGCCAAAGTAGCAGACAGTGCAGTTTCTTACGTCCGTCACGATCCTGTCACGCGGTTCGTCCTTGTGCTCCAATCGCAGCACCTCCAAGATATCCACACGTACGAGGATGAAACACCGAACGTAGTGTGCTAGAACATCTCGAACAACAGCAATCCAGAGATGTAGATGAGAGTAGTAGCGCAGCACTATTCACCACGGCTACTGTTCACCGTGGTTACTGTTCACGCATGAGGGCACTGTAGCAGCGGGTAGGTCCTCTGCACTCACCCCTGCTTCTCTTTATATAGACATCGCTAATAGGCCATCAACGTTTGCGGCCCATTAGGACTCTATAACTCTAATGGATCAACTCCATTCAAGCCCATTAGTGAATCTAATCCAATTGGCTTTAGAGCATAAATCCAACAATCTAGCATTCCAGAGCGTGCGCACGTGAGCCCTTAAGCCTTGAGCAGCCTCGCCTGCCTTCATTCCTTTGTGAATCGAACCAATCAATGAAATTTTATTCTCGGTGGTTATCATTGAGCACTTGCATTCCGATGTGAAATCCTCCTAGCCTGGTGAGCAATAATCATTTTTTCCTTCTGTTTCGTATGTGAGGTGGTCAAAATCAAAATTTTCCCCACCGCCAGTTTTCTGCATCGTCGGCCATCATCGCCTCCACGACAAGCTCTGGGTTGCAGTCAGCAATGACGGTTTCTTCCTCGATGCCGATGTTCTCCGATACCTCCTAAAGCTGTAGCACCAAACCGCGGACTCCGTCATGCCCTGTGCCGTTTGTACAACGTCGCCGAACCCCGCTCTCTGCCGCTTCTCGATGCTGATGACCTTCTAGTGAGCGCCCAGCTTCACGAACCCCGCCAAACGCTCCGCCTTGACACAAGCACCATTCTTGCATGACCGCGGCGAGGTATCACCACGCATAGCACCCGACGGCAAGTCCTCCGGTAGGTCTGCCCTGCTCCGGCGGCGGTGCTGACAGGCCTACTAGGAGCTTGAGCGGCACCCGCGTGGCTCCGATGTGGAGTTGACTTGTTAAAAGAATAAAACTAGAAAAACCTAAGAATATTGGATACCTTTGAAAAATCATAGTAACTAAAATATAAATCCAATAGAGTTCAATTAAACTTTGTTAGTTTCCTCTTGATATTCTCTATTAAAGAAAAATGATAATAATGTCTCTGTAAATATAAATTTAATTATATTGTGAAAATACTGAATAAATCACCCTAAAATCTAGGAATATATTTTACATCTGAATTTTTGCATGCACTGTTAAATTGGGTTAATCAATCATCCTGATTTTTGGTTAGCCAAAATATTCATTATTTTCTGACCTTGGACTTATTTAGTACTTTTGCTTATAAAATTGCTAGTAAATAAATTACTGATGTTCAGGAGCTAAAACTTAGCGAAAATGGTGTTTATACATCCTCTGTTCACAGTAAATCACTTCTATGTAGAAACACATTGTTATTATATTAAATAGATTAATTGCTCTCATGACTATAATAAACCAATTTAAATGCTTTACGAATAACGACACATAAAATATGGATAACTAAACTTGCTTCTCTCAAGCATGTGGCTTCGAGAACATATTAGTAGGAATATACCACATTACCATCACTGCATTTTTGCATTTGTCTTATTATAGCATGTCACGGTGTTGTTTCGATACTGTTAACAAATTGATCATATATAGGTAACGATAACCAGGAGCAAGAGACGGATTTTCAGAAGGACACTGATTTCTAGGAGCAAGAAATTGTACTTGCTAACACTATTACTGATCAAGGCAAGCCTCGGTTTGCATATGTCATTTTATAAAGTTTTGGTAGTTTTAAATATATCACTGCTAGTGTCTATATTGGTTGATGCATTAGGTTAATAGGAGTTGGCTGAAATCCACTTTGCATGTTACCCAAATGACCTATGTTACCGTTATATGTGTCATGGTAGGATTCAGTACTATATTGCTATGCTTAGTAATTGGATAATACCGGTAATTATTATTTGTACTAAGAGAATGGACTTGATCACTAAAATTGAACTTAAATGGAAATAAATTTACTTTTAATGTTATGAACGGGCAGGGATGATGCATGTGTAGGTTTGCAGCAACACATGGTTGTTGACTGCGGTAGTCCTGTCTTGTCAAACCTAGTACCCATCCGTCATTGGCCCCTTGATCAAGCATCGAACAAGACCGAATACATGTTAGTTTATGGGCACTAGTAAACCAACATAGCATTAAAGTCTTGCATTGGAAAATGGCTATGGTGCATTGGTCTTTGACCCTTCTACTGTTGGAGTGGGTGGTTGATACCGTGAAGAACTGTTGGCAGAACGGCACGCCCACTTGATGTCACTAGATCCGATGGAAGGTGTAAGTTTTAATTGCGAAAGGTTACCATATACGACCTTAAGTGGTGCGTATATGTTGTGTATTTCATGTTTTTTCAGCTGGTGTAAATCGATTGCAATTGCTATCGCTCGTAGTAATGAGTACGCTTGTTCACTGCACCTTCACGTAGATTGCATGATACTATGAAAATTGTTATCTGGTTATTGATGATTATTATTGCTACTATTCTTATACTGTTTTTTGCTCTATGTTATGCTTTACTATTCTTGTACTGCTCCACTAAAGTTATATTTCTGCTCTACCCAATTAACTTGGCTAAATAAAATTTTGGTAGAACTAATAGGTTGCTTAGTGCAAGTCTTTTAAAATAGTCATCCTATTAGAGCCAATGCATGTCTAGGTTCCTTGATGGATTAGTCTTGCTGAGTAATTAGTACTCAGGCTTTGTGTCTATGTTGTTTTCAAGTAATGTATAGATTGAATTGCCTGTTGATTTGCTACCTTGGGACATGCAATTCTCTGAAGGAGACTCACCACGGTGCTCCCCGTTCAGCGCTGAGCATTAAGCAAGTTCTGTTGCAACCTCAAGAATCACCAATATCCAGCTGTTCTTGGTCAGAAGAGGACTGTGGATCAGGTTGGCTAAGCACGAGCAATGGGATAAATTATAGCCTAGAGGAGGAGACTCATCGCAGTGATCCCCATTCAGCGCTCAACATCAATCACATCAAGAAGGCTAGAGGTAAATCAATGGCCTTACACACACACTATTATTAACTGGTTATTAGTCGTAAAAAAATAATTGTTAACTGGTTGTTGTTTTTGTTTCATAAGAAAAATTAATTGCCTCAGTAGCTACATCTATCTTTTTTTGGGATAAATAAAAGCGTACTCTTAGCAAGATCTATGTAACGGAAACTGTTGGATTGCTAGCATATATATTTTTTGTTAATTTATTAGCACTATACGTTTCTCTCTCGCCTTAATTTTGGTTAATTAGTTATTTCTATTTATCAGTCCACTCCAGCGGATCCGAGCCAGTTTTATTGCTAGCTAGCTAAGGTTATTAAAATTAATTAGTTAACACCCTCCGCTCCCTAGCTAGTTTGATCCTGTTAATTAAACCAGCCAGTCCAAACAGTCTTGATCACCACATGTTTCTCTCGCCTTAATTTTTGTTAATTAATTAATTCTATTTATTAGCCCACTCCACCGGATCCGAGCTAGTTTAATTGCTAGCTAGCTAAGGTTAATAAAAACCAGCCAGTCCAAACTGTCTTGATCGACTATACGGAGATCCGACGTGCTGCATGGGCGGTCCTCTCTGAGCATTGCGGCATGCATCATGGACTCCTGCGGCATGTGTCATCACGCTGCCAGAGTGCGCGCCTGTACAGTGGAGGCATGTATAGTGTAAGAACTGCTGTAGTGAGTATAAGGCCCTTTCGTTTCAGCTAAATATTATGGATTATAGATTATGGATTGCGGATTATAGAATTTGAGATTATAAAAATCTAAGAGTTATAATGTGATGGATATTTGTTTGTCTAGATTTTACAATCCAGCTTTTAGTCACTTGGCAAATGGGTAAATAAATGTGTCATAATCTAGCAAAAGCTGGATATCGATGGATTATCAGATTGTGGAATCCAGAATAAAAAACCAGCCCTTTGTTTGCGGAGCAAATTACTTATTTCCTCCCAACCTAGAATCTCATCCCTTATTTGTCCCTACACAAGCCAACTTTCCTCATATACTCGAAACTTAACATTAAATCCCTTTCATGTCCTTTTTGCTGCTAACTTTTGTCTTGTGGACAAGTTTACCATTAAGGGACCTCAAATTAAATAAATAATTAAGTGCACTTATGAATGCAATTTTTATAAAAGTATGTTCAGATTCAACTAATTTTTTTTATAAATATAGTCATCGTCTGAATTTGATGTTTAAGATTCAGCCATTGCTACAAAGAATAAAGATTATTAGTGCTAGTCTCATATTTTTTTTATCATATTTACCAAAAGGTACAAATAGGATAGAGAAAAAAGTTTTGCTGAAATACAGCGGCTAAAATATTTGAAGTTATTCTAATTACAGTAGGAATGGCAACATTGTAGGGGACAAGTAAATTTCCAAGAACAGATATATAGTTTTACTAATCTGGCTCATGTTTTTATTACGAGCCCAACAATTTTAGGTGTCTTCACATTCACAACATATACAAGTAGCGAGTACGAGAAATGACACAATTATAACAAAACAGGACAGGAAGGTTGTAAGAAAACACAACATGGTTCGTATCAGTACAGTGCGCTGAAAAGACACATAGATAACACACATTGACTTGATTTAAGAGGGAAATAAAGTGAGAGACATAAGTACACTTGACCTTATCAGAGCACACAACTACTCTTGATAACAATCAATTTTCATTAAGTACTACAGCTTTGTTTAGAAAACAAAATTAGTGATATGACTGTCACATGCACTTGGTGATATGGCATCATAATCTTACATAACACAATACCATGTATAGAAGTACATAATCAAATATATGTGTAAGATTCTGAATTGCAAAGAAGATATAAAAAAATTGCAGTGATTTTCAGATGCAATTAGTACTAAAGGTATATTTTTTTTTCTCGAAAATGCAGGAGAGCTGCACATCATTTCATTAAGAAGAAGAGTTGTATAGAACAACACACACGCCACACACCCGATTCACTCTCGTTTTACATTCGCGCCCGTGATTAGAGTTAACACGACCAGATCACCTAGACAGACGACTAGGGCTCTGCTACTCCTCCTGCAACTTCTACCGCAGGGAGTCTTTGAAGGCTCCAGAGGTGCACTTCGCCCGTGATTAGAGACAGTGTTCTCTGCACATTTGGTGAAGCCCCATTGAATACCACATCATTACGTTGCTTCCAAATCATCCATGCCCCAAGAATGATCAACGAATTGACTCCTTTTCTGAAGATCGAAGGAGCTAAGCGGTCTGTCTTGACCCACCAATCCTCGAAGGAGTTGTCATCAGCTTGTGGCGCCAAGGAAGACAATCCAACCTTGTGAAGGAGATTAAACCACACTTGTTTAGCAAAGACACAACCTATCAGGATATGTTGTATGCTTTCATCCTGCTGGTCACAGAACACGCAACTCTCCGGGTGTGGCATACCTCTCCGAGCAAGACGGTCGGCCGTCCAGCAACGGTTGTGGACTGCCAGCCATAGGAAGAACTGGCATTTCCTAGGCGCCCAGGTTCTCCATATGAGCTCCCAAGGGTGAAATTTGATTGCTCCTATGAATGAGGTTTGATATGCTGACTTGGAAGAATATTGCCCAGATGTTGAAAACTTCCATTTGTGCACATCCTGGACCCTGGGCAAAAACTGAAACTCCTCAAGTATGTCCATTAGCCTGATGAGCTCAGCCAATGCAGCAACATCAAGGGCGCCCTGTATATCCTGAGTCCATTGGTCATCAAGTAAGGCCTCCCTCACTGTACGTGTGTTCCTTTTGGCCTTGGGGACTTGTGCAAGGATGTTAGGAGCAGCAGTAGCAATGGAGGAGCCTTGCAGCCAGTTGTCAGTCCAAAAAAATGTGTTATTCCCATCTCCAACTATAGATTCCATGGCCACCTGGAATAAAGCTTTGACATTTTCGTGGACTTGGATGGGGAAGGCTGCCCATGGTTTATCCGGTTGTGTTTTCCGCAGTCATAGCCATCTCATCCGCAAGGACCAAGAAAGTAGCTTGAGATCATGAATACCAAGGCCACCCAACTCCAGAGGTCGAGTGACTTTAGACCAAGCTAGTAAACAGTGTCCTCCTTTTGCCTCCTGTCGCCCTCTCCACAAGAAGCCACGCCGAAATTTATCTACGGCTTTGAGAGCCCAAGCTGGGAGCTCAAGTGCCATTGCTAAATAAATCACCATGGCTGTCATAACAAACTTAACCCACACTGTGCGGCCTGCTCGATTCATAAGATCTGCCTTCCAACCCAGAAGCTGATTTGCAACTCGGTCAATGATAGGCTGCACTTGTGCCTTTGTCAACTTGTGTACGGAAAGGGGCAACCCGAGGTACTTGCAAGAAAAATTCACCACTGAAACCTCTTCCTCGGAACACCGAATTGGAGTGATGCTGCTTTTCTGCATATTGGTTTTCAACCCTGAAGCTGTGCCAAACACCCTCAGCATCTCAGTGATCAGTTGTAGGTCAGAAGCAACCGGTCGAAGAAACATAACCACATCATCCGCATAAAGTGAGACCCTATGTGGCAGGGGGCATCTGGCCAAGGGCTGAAGCAACCCGTCATCACTAGCCTTCTGCACCATTGCATTGAGGACATCCATCACCATAATGAACAACATGGGAGACAATGGATCGCCTTGTCTCAACCCACGTTGGTGAAATATCTCCTCTCCCGGGGAGCCATTGAGGAGCACCTTTGTTGAGGATGAGTAAAGGAGAGAACTGATGGTAGAACACCACCTATTACCAAAACCCCTATGTCGCATGACTTCAAGCAAGAAAGGCCATGACACAGAGTCGAAAGCCTTAGATATGTCCAACTTGAGGAGGATGCGTGGTAGCTTTTGTCGATGGAGGAATTTAGCGGTCTGCTGTACCAACAAGAAATTGTCTTGAATACACCTCCCCTTGATGAAGGCGCTTTGGTTTGTGGAAATCATCTCATTCAGTTTACCGGCCAGCCAGTTAGCAAGAATCTTTGTGATCAACTTTGCGAAACCATGTATCAAGCTGATTGGTCTGAAGTCCTTCATTTGGTCGGCTGCATCCTTCTTAGGAATGAATGTAATATAGGCCGAATTCAGCATCCATAAGTTCTGAGTATTACCACACTGAATTGCAATGAGGGCAGCCATGATGTCTGATTTAATTATCTGCCAACAACTTTTGTAAAAGCGGCCTGTATATCCGTCAGGCCCGGGTGCCTTGTCCGGGAGTAATGATTTAATTGTCGCCCATACCTCCTCCTCTGTGAAGAAGGCCTCTAGGTGCTCCAGATCAAGAGCCGGGATGTCCAGCCGCCCAAGCTCAATAGAGAAGTCTTGTTGCTCCGCAGCGCCTAGAAGGTTGTTATAGAAATCGAAAACTGCTTGTGCCTTTTCATCTTGCCTGGTCAGGATGGTGTCCCCCACCTTCAGTTTTGGTATAAAGCCTTTCCGCTTCCGATGCCTTGCATGGGCATGAAACAGAGCTGTGTTCGCATCCCCGTCCTTCAACCACTCGATGCGTGAGCATGACCGGGCTATGGTACACAGCAGGGATGAGAGGGCTAGACCATGTCTCTTAAGAAAACACCGCAGCCCATTCTCCTCTGCTGTCAACACCCGTGAGTCTTGAGCAATCTCTAGCTGGTGCACAATCTCTTTGGCTAGCACGAGCTATATCTTCACGTGCCCGACTCGCTTCTGGCTCCAACTCTGGAGCGCTCGGGTGAGCGCTCTGAACTTCAGTGACAAAGTTTCCAACGGGCACCTAGTGGCCTGCACTGAAGACCATGTTGTGGATACCACCTCAGAGAAGCCCTCGATGGAAGGCCAAAAAGACTTTGCAATTACCCTTTTAATTATAACATATGAAAGAAAAACATCCATGGGAAGATCGATTTGGGTGCGACACATAGGTAGTCCACTAATGCTTTTAGTACACCAAAACATGATGAGGTGGCAAATGAATGAATTAAAAATAGCCTTATATATTGTTCATGCTATAGTGATGGCTGTGAAAAATTACATAACTTGGTCCATATAAATTTTACAAAGCTACGGCTGTTATAATATTTTAAGTTATCCTAGTTATAGCAAAAATGGCAGCATTGCATGCATTTACATCACACAGATCATTGAACTTTCTTTCTTCTACAAAATGTTGTTAATGTGTTACAGACTTGAAAATTCAGAAGCAACTAATATATTGCATCTTTAGCATGACCATTAACTGGTATCTTCTTTTATTTGGCTCACTATTTTTTTATTCATTAAATCACTACATTACTATAATAACCTATATATAGTTAATATATACTCACAACAACTAATTATTGTCTTAAGTATAAGAGCATTCTAATCGGACAAAAGTACACCTGCTCAATATTCTTGGTGTCGCAGGGCAATGTCAAGTTAAATGGCTAAATAGGAAAAGTGTGATAAAACTCTCATGTACATGCAAGCAGATAAGTATTCAATGTGCCATCATTTTGGACAAGAAAAAGTGATTGCAGTAGCTTAGTTTAAAAAAACAACAAATGTTTTGTTTTATTTTCATTATAAACATAACAAGCGAGAGTCAGCTCAAGGGACATGGATTAAATGTTTCAAAAATTATGACCCCCCTAACACAATAGGATGCAAGGACAATAACCAGGTGAATAGAACAACTCTGCAACATAATGAATAGTGTGGTTAGCCTTAGATCTTCTTACAACACAACAGTATTACATATGAAAGATCTCTCCCAACAAACAAAAATGATTGTAATTAATCTCCAAGTACAAAAAATTTAAATCTTTGCACTTGTGGACAATGGAAGAAATACCAGGGAGTGACCACAAAAAAAGTACTAAGCTCTCACCTGCTCGTTCCTACGGGAAGTAGACGACGAGGCTGCCCACCAGCGCCAGAGAGATGACTAGCCCTGCACAGGGGTACCACTAGAAGATATTAGCAACCAACCAACTATTGTTCAAAGTAGCTTATTTGAAATAAACAACAATGGTTTGTTGTATTTTCATTATCAACATAACAAGAGACAAACAACTCATGGGCCATATGTCAAATATTTCAAAAATTATGATCTACTAAAACAATAGGGTGCAAGGACACTAATATGTTTAGTATAGCAGGTTCAAAGTCACCTAACTATTGTTCAATGAAGAGTGATGTTGGCCTTGATATTCTCACAGCACAATAGATCTTGAGTGTATCAATTCACTTCTGACTACAAAACAAAAATAGTAAATATTAAAGCTCTTACCCAGGAAAATATAGTTGCAAAAGACATGCTATATAAGACAGATTATTATATTAGTTATGTACACTCTCAAAATCCCTGAGTGACATGCATATCTTACAAATACAGGAATCAAGTATACTTATGTATTCACTGAACGGTACAAATAGGACATAGAATTTGACTACACACACTTCTAGAACAGATCTTTGATGTCATACATAAATCCAATCTGAGTATGCATAAGAGCTTTTTTTTTTTATTGTGTGATCAGAAAAAAAAAACAATTCTAGCATTTCTCCTTAAATTCTAATCTCTATCTACAAGGAAAACCTATGTTCTTCATTGCTATTCTTTACCCACAAAGCATGCTCTGTTGAAACTATATTACACGAAACAAAATGATAAAAAACAAACTACTAAAATTTTTTATATTTGTGGTGCTCACGTCAAGAAAAGGCCCTAGTAGTAATGAATAATAGGTTGTAAGCATAATCTCATATAGAGACACACATGGAACATATATTAAGTTGTTTTATTAGGCTACAGCAGATTATCATGTTTCATGTTGACAACAAAAAGTGGTGCTTGCAGTAGCTTATTTAAGACAATAGCAGGAATAGACGAACTATTGCATGAAATGGGAGGCAAATCAGGATACAACCTAACAGCAGGTAAACGTAGAAACAGTAGGACATAATTAACTTGGGAGCATACATGGTGAGCATTGTATGAACTAAAAATCCTCTGACGGGCCAACAAAAAATGGAGATCCAAAGAAGATCTGTGCTCAGTGAAGCCACAACACCGAAAACCTTGGCTCCGAATCTTAGGGCATTAAGATGAACCAAAACAAACCTCAGGATGAGGTCGTGCCCAATGCACAGACCGTGCCCAGCACCAGCAGCAACAAAGCAGGACCATGGTAGGTGACTGAACCAGCAACGGTCGGGCAAGGAATCCCCAGGAGCAGCTGATGCAATGAATCAGAGCAAAAAAAAAAAAAGGAATCAGATAGCAATGGAAAAAGAAATTCCTCAAAAATCGGAGAACCGAGAGCAGATTGAGTTGAAGAACGAAGAGCTAGGCCATACGAGATATGGTGAGCAAAACACGAACACGTGCACCCATCAAGCATGCAGGCTCGTCGAGCCTTGGGTCGGCCATTGCTCTTGGAGGGGGGAGATAGGGAGGAAGAAAAACAAGGATCTTTACCGAGTAGCTGCAACAAACAAGCCACACGGGGCCGAAGAAGGTCACCGTTGGGTAGAATCCGACAAGCTGTCGGTGAGGACAAAACCTAGAGCACAAAAGAGAGAGAGAACAAGTGAGAGAATAGGCGAGCAACAACCAGGACTGAGGAAAAGAGAAGCCGACGACCACAAAAGAGACGGGAGCTCACCGCGCCGGCGAGGAGCAACCACGGCGACGACCAATTGCCGCCACAAATCGCCGTTTCGCCTCTGCCGCTTGCGGATGTTCCCGACTCCTCGTCGGTTAGTGGTGGGAATATGACAAAGCATATAGATATGTGTCATGAATTGCAATATGTGATGAATAAATTGATATTAACTGATTTGGTGTTTGAGTTGAAATGCGAGAAATTAGGGATTGTATGAGTTCGTGCTTGGTTTTGGTTGTGACTAACCAGAGTTGATGAAGATGTTGGAGAAGTCGCAGGAGATGAGAAATGTGTTTGTATGTCTTATGATATGTAGGTCAATGAAGTTAACTTGACGGTCAACGACGAGAGGATCGGACACAAGTTGGGGACTTGGGGCCGGATGATCGGGAGGCCGGGTGAAAGTTAAGAGTGATCCACACCGTACATGTGGAGAGGCAAGAAACACAGATGGTTTCATGGTTGAGCCTGAAAACCGTGGGAGCGATTAAGACAGCATGTTGACCAAGTTAAGGCGAGGGGATGCCGGTGCAAGTGACAAGGCGACCCAATGGAGCTGGTCCGAGAGAGAATTGTCGGTGCTCAGGATCGCGAGACGAGGTGACACGCGTCAACATCAAGGAAGACGTAGTTTGAGAAGCGTCTAAGGCGGTTTCCCGGTTTGGGCCTCAAAACTAGTGACGGCGTTTGGTGGTGCACGTGGCACCATCACAGAGCTTTCATCGAGATGAAGCAAAGTTGTGAAGGGCCTAAGGGTATCCGGGCGATGAGAAAAGAGTTGGACAAATTTTCCCCTGGTGATAGGTGACAATGTATTGTAGGTCAAGAATAGTGTGGTCTTTAGGACAATTCCTAGGCCTATATAAGAAGAGGTAGAGCTGGTGGGAGAGTGTGCCTTTTCTATTAGCTTTGTGTTAGGGTTTTGTTCTATAGAGCTAGGAGTGTGCTTCATGTTATAGTGGAGAAGAGAGGGTGTGTGAGAGACAACTTCTTCTCTTCCAAAGAGTAGGACGAAGAGAGTGGCTTCCTAGCCATGTATCCATCAATCTTGTATGCAAGAATCAATGATACAAGATTCAATTTCATGCTCAAGATCTTCTCCTCTCCCTAAATCTCGAATTTCTCTTTTTTCCCTATTTTCAAAGTTATTTTCGTGGGTATTTTCGATCTCGATTTTGAGTGGGTTTTGAGTGGGTATTTTCTTGGGGGACCTTGGCGCTAGGACATGCCTAAACATTCCTTGATGGATCCTTGATTGAATCCTAGGCAAGAGCATCCTTAATTTCGTGGATTTCCTCGAGAACATTCAAACCCTAGGCTTTTCGGTAGAACCTGAAATTCGTGATGACTTCTTGAGCTTTTTGTGTGATTCCACTTGTAGAAGGAATGTCCTACCATGAGACATCTTCTGTCCAAGTTTTGTGATTTTTGAAGTTTGTTTGATTAGGTTTTGCTAATTTCCTTGCCAAATCCCAAGAGCAGTTTTTATTCTATCGAGCATTGATCGGCACTGCCGATCTTTGTATCAGCACTGCTGGTGCATGTGTAAAACCCTGATCGGCACTACTGATGTCCTGACCACGAATTTTGTTTTCTGTCTGCTGTCAATCGGCAGTACTGATGATACGATCGGCAACTTGAGGGCTTGTGGTAACCTTGTGTTCAATGATAATGATAGAGCTAAACAATTGTTGTATTCTCTTAATGAAAATGTTTAGGGGGTTAAGATTGCTGCTCTAGAGGAAACTGCCGATTTCAATACCCTGAATTGTGAGCAACTGTATAGCAAGCTGAAATCTCATGAACTGTCTTGAAAATCTCGTCCTAATCATGTTAATCCTGCTTCTAGCATGGCTTTGCTTTCTAGCTCTCAAAAGAGTAGTCATGGTAGTGCCTCTTATGGAACTAACCTCTCACATGACAAGTCTTCCTTGGAGTTCGCTTTGTCTTCTCATGTTGCAGCTTCGGGTGAACAGATGGAGTGCATTCCCGATGAGGAGTTGTCATTGCTCACAAGGAAGTTCAAGAAGTTCTACAACAACCGCAAGGAGAGAAGAGGCGGTGGTTCACGGACCTGCTTTGAGTGTGGTGACCCCAGACACTTCATAGCTGACTGCCCCAAGAAGAAGAAGAAGGCCAGGTACCACGACAACAACTCTGAAGACTTCAAGAAGAAGAAGAAGCACCACTTCTACAAGAAAGGCAAGACCTCTAGGAAGCTCGTGAAGGCGGGCGCCGGTGCCTGCATTGCCACTCTGAGCGATGTCGACCTCACATCAAGAGAAGGCCTTAAAAGCTCGGAGGAGGAGGTTGAAAAGCCATGAATCAATAGGAAGGACGACTTCACCGAGCTTTGCTTCATGGCAAAGAATGATCACGACTTCGACTCTGGTTCCGACTCTGACACAAGTGAGGTAACCTCCACTCTCGATGAGCTCTCTTGTGAACTTGATCAATTGCGCGATGTTTTGCTCTTGCAAGATGACAAGCTCCACAGTGTTGTTCGTGAGAGTAGAGAGCTTAAGTCTAAATTGGAGATTGCTAATTATGAGATTGCTTTGCTTAGGTCTAAGCTTGCTAGAGATGACATTGTTGTAGAGTATGATTCTTGTCAATATGATGAATGATCTCAGTCAGAGGGAAAGTGTACATACTCAAGTTGCCAGTCAGCTTGAGAGTGCCCTAATGAGCTTGATGAATTCAAAGCTAGACCAACTCTCTTGGGTGCATGCCAAAAGTGCCCCAAGCTTTCTAGTGAGTTAGAAGCTCAAACCCTTAAAGTCAAAGAGCTTGAGTCCAGGCTGCTAAGTGAGACTCGCTCAAAAGTTCTCCCACCACCATGTGGAGTGTGTGGTTCTCTCAAGGATAAGCTAGTGATCACTAGAGAGGAAAACAAGAACCTAACTCAAGAAAATGAAAACCTCATCTCTCATCTCAAAAGAACGCTAGTGAGCGAAGAAAAGATTGAGAGTGATTTGTCAAGAGTTAAGGAGAGTGCTTATAGGTCAACCTACAACTTAGGTTTGGGATATGAAAGGTGTGACAAAGAGAGTGCTAATGTGGGTAAGTTTGTGCCTAGCTCTAGCTACAAGGATGAGGAACAATCCATCAAACCCACTAACACATACTATCCACCTAACCCCAATTCCTCCTTCAACCCAAAGCAAACAGAGAAGCCAAAACCCAAACATCCTACACAAGCAAAGCCTAATCATGAGAAAGTCTACATTTGGATGTTTTGTGGTCAAAAATGTCACTTGGATGAGTTCTGTTATAGGCGTAAGAGGATTGAGAGGATGTAAGCTGAGTTAACTAGAAATGTGCATCATGATAATTTTATTGACTTTTAGTCTTGTTCTTTTTCTCATGCCTATCATGGACAGAGTCATTCCTTATATGGCTTTGGTTCACGAAACAGAGGCTTCGAGCCACATCGCTTTGGTGCCCATATTTTTCCCATCATGGTGAGCGTCGCTCGCGTGGATATGGTTTTCACTCAGATGATTTCAATGCTCGTAACACAAGGTTTGAGTCGAGACGCTTTGACGGCCCACGTTTTCCCTATCGTGGTCCTCATCCCATGTGTCCAAATGGTAATGTGCAAACAACTGTGATGATTTCTATAGGTCGTACGGTGAAGTGCTAGATTCCCAAAAGCTTTCTCTCTAACCCCAGCACTGAGTCATTGATCTTTCCTTCTTGATCTTTGTAGGTAGCAGGTGGAGGCTTGGAGAACAAATGGTTGATGGACTCTGCGTGTTCGCGCCACATGACCGAAGATGCAAAATAGTTCTCCAGCCTCACTCCCTTGAACTGCCACAAGTATGTGACCTTCGGGGATGTCAAGAGAGGTAGAGTGAAGGCAAGGGGCGTGATAAAGATAAATGAAAACTTCACTCTCAAGGATGTTGGTTTGGTTGAGCATCTCAAGTACAATCTTATCTTTGTTTCTCAGTTGCTTGATGTTGGTTTGGAAGTGTGCTTTAAGAAAAATGCTTCTTGTGTTCTTGATTCGAATGGTTCTTTGGTTCATGGGATTTCTCATATTGGGAGAGTTTTGCAGGTTAATTTTTCAAATTCTCTTAGTTCTCACAAGTGCTTGTTTGCTCAATTTTCTTCTGAGCTCGGGAAAAGGGCATAGGAGACTAGGTCACATGAGCTTTGACTTGCTTTGTCACTTGAGTGGCCTAGTTTTGATCCCAGGATTGCCTAAGCTCAAATGTTATAAGAATTTGGTTTGTGCTCCTTGTCGTCATGGGAAAATGGTTGCCACTTCTCATCCACCAATTAATTTGGTGATGACTGAATGACCTAGAGAATTGCTTCACATGGACACTATTGGTCCTCGGGTTCTTTCGGCGGATAGGAAGTGGTGATTGTTGACGACTTTTCTCACTACTCTTGGGTTTACTTTCTTGAGAACAAGGATAAAGTGTTTCACCACTTTCGGACATTAGCTTTGAGGTTGTTCAAGGAACTCCCTGGTGCATTACGAGCAATTCGTAGTGATAATGGCATCGAGTTCAAGAACTCCTCCTTTGATGCTTTCTGCCTTGAGCATGGTATTGAGCATCAATTTTTAACACCTCGTATTCCTCAGCAGAATGGTGTGGTTGAAAGAAAGAACAGAATTGTCGAGATTTATTCTTAGCACTAGACATAGGATAGTTCACCTATGAGGATTTATATGTAAAATAGAGGTATGCGCGAGATTGAGAGACGATGGTAACACAAGACGCCAATTTAGACAGGTTCGGGCCTCCCGGAGGAAAATAACCCTACGTCTTGTGTTCTGTGGTATTTGTATTGATATGTCTAGATCTATAATCTAGACGAGGAGGATAGATCTAGATGATGATGTCTAGTTGTGTCTAATCTATGTCCTGTTGTGGGATCTCTAGTTGAGGGCTTGTCCCTTGAGGAGGACCCCTGCCCGACGTTATATGTCTGGGGGACAGGATTACATGGCGAAGTCCTAGTCGGTCTATCGTATATATCCAAGTAGGAGTCTATCTCTACTTTCCTTCTATATGAGGTACCCTAGATACATGTCAACGACAGTAGCCCTCGAGAGTCTTGCAAGCTTAATGATAGTCTTCAATAGCTTCCCAACTGGTTTGTGCCATGTAGAATGCTTCAGCTTTATATCAGCGAACTTGTGAGGGTCTCAAAGATCAAAACGTCTTCAAGAAATCAACTGGTGCGCCGAATAGGTGCACCTAATTAGGTGTAGTCCTCGACTTTTGTATCATTTGGAAATTGCAATTAATGGAAGAGTCCTAAAAAAAGGATAGTCGTGTTGGCTCTCTTTAAAGAAAAAAATGCTCAAATCATCAAATTCGAGTGATAAGTCTTATTTCGAAGATCCATATATAATATTTTCTAAGATCCATATCTAATCCCACATCGTTCATAGCGAGCGCACATCCCATGCGCCCTCTACTCTTCACTCTTGTGCTCGATAACCTCTCCTCTTCAACATGGATTTTCGGTTCCAATCAGTTTTTTTCCCAAGGTAAAAGATGGACCGAAGCTATTGCATTGTTTGCCCCATATGGGCATAGGGGTAGCCGAGGAAAACCTTACCGTTGTACGAAAGGATATCTCGTAACGGAAGGATTGAAACCAGATAAAGTTACTGAAATAACTACCTTTGCTAATGCGCTTTGTCGAACAACCTTGACTAGCTTTCCAGCATGCGCTACTACAGCCTACCTAGCCTCTTCCTCCTCTATTCCATTTCTAGTGCAATATCAGAAGGTATCAAATCCAGCGTATCGAAAGCCCGGTCCGTAATCCCTTCGCCCCGTCTTTGCTTCCCCTCGTGCGCTTCCATATAAATTCCCATTTCATCTACCAGTTGAACTGATTCGATCACAGTCCCATAAGCACTAGGGACCATGAGTGAGCTTATTTCGTGATCGGCTAGTAGATCCTCATTTCTTCTTCTTTGCAAAGGTCTACTGGGTAGAATAGATCCAATTGATGGCGACACATAAGAACCCCTTAATTCACCTACCCCTTCTCACTTCTGGTTCATCAAGATAGGCTGGATAGTGGCACATCTCCATTTCTTCCATTCGCTGTCCAGAAAACTACAGCTTTCAAGCCTACGTGCGCAGGAGCGCACTTCCGTTTTCTACGCCAGGTCGATGTACAAAAAGAACCAAATATCATAGATTGTTCATGTCGTGAAAAAGAACTTGTCAATGTGATAGATAGACTTCGTCTTACAGAAAAGATAAGAAAAGCGAAGCGGGAAGGGTCACAAAGATCTTATTTAGGGCTCTGTTCCCGAGGCATACTCTTCTAGATAGAGAGGGTGTCAGGCTAGCTTTCAAAGAATGTCTGCAGAAAACATCTATCTAAATTCTCACACGTCCCCATTTTCTTGGTCTTTTTTCTTGCACCAGGCTTGCTTAGCTTACCTAGGGAAACAAGTAAAAAATAGGATATGCTTTCAAACTGGCCTGCGTAAGGCACTTTCAAAAGCTTGATCCCACTCCCGGCTAAATAACCTTCTTTCTTTACTCTCGTTCACGGTACAGTCATTCTTTCTATATAGAAACTGCTTTACTTTACAACCTACTATGCCTAGAGCCTCATTTGAGTGTATGAAGCTGATTGGAAGGATGGGAGAAAACAGTGAATGGTACTAGGCTTTCTACCAACGGTGTACCATAAATAGCTGAGATCGAGCCAGGTTAAACAGATCAAGGGAAATCAGAGCGAGAATTTCTTCTGGTGGGTGAAAGGGTCTATCTAAAACTTCAACCTCATAGACAAATCACAGTGTCAGGAAAAAGGCAGCACAAACTGAGCCGTACTATGGCCATTTGAAATTCTAGATAAGATTGGAACTTTAGCTTATAGATGGAAATAGCCTGTGGGATCGATGGTACATCCGGTTTTCCACGTGTCTCAATTAAAGAAGGGTGGGCAGTATAACGGACCAAGTACTGGAAAATAAAGTGACAGTCAATTTCGATATGGTTGGTGCACTCATGAAATAGTGCATTGGCCGCAATGGTTAAGGAAGCCTGCCTTGCCTGGTTTTCACAAATGATACGGGAGTCGACAGATAAATACCAAGGTCACTTTAGAAAAAAGGAAAATCAAGCTTTTTCTGTTTATACGGAGTGAGTGGAATTAAAGTGAAATACAGATTTAAGTGGTTAGCAAGGAAAGCTTTCAATTCACTAAGCGAAATATAGCTTCAAGCAAGCATGTATTTCATATGTCCAGCTCGCAACGTATCCGACGAAGTAAAGAAACCTCCTAGCAAATAGGTCTTTTTCGTGTTAAGCTTAGAACTTTTCCAACTGAAGATTCAATGTTTACGAGTGAGATTGAATAGGCTACGGCAACGCTCCGCGCCTTTCTTTTGTGAACCAGCAATTACAAGAAGAGACAGACGAGTATAGAATTTTTTTCAAGCTAGTTCCTCTATCCCACACTCTTGACTTGAAGGCCCATAGACATCACCTGTTGCACTCTACTACAGGAATCACTAAACTCTAAAACAGATACGCACAATTATAGGTGGTTCTTTGGATGCGAAGAGTTGTCGTTGAAAAGAATTTGATACAAACCTAACTATGAAAGAACTTCTGTCGCTATAGGGCCGCTGTTTTCCAAGGCGGAGGAAATAAAGTCCAGCAGCATCATATACAAAATGGAGAACTGTACTTCACAGAAGAGGATTAAAGTCTGGCTCCGTTCTGCCTTGATTTCATGGTTCAGCAGAAACAAGAAGCACACTGAAAGAAGAAAATAACGTTTTCATCAAAGGATACCCACTGTAAAGAAACCAAAGTCAAAAACGAAAACCAAATGTTTATGCATTGTTAACTTCCCACATCAGGCAGCATATTATCTAAAGATACTACTTTTTTAAGAAGGAATGTTTAACCATACTATAAGCTGCATGAATGAATCCAGGTTTAGTGACCAGGATCAGCCCCAAAGTGATTGCACGAGAAATCTTGCGCCCATGCTAGTGTTGCAACAATCAAAACCTTCGTGTCTTCCTTTTCTGTACCATAGAACAAATTCACATTAGTTAGTACCAGTCAGTGCTGTATTAAAATAATAAAATTTCATCTACATTTCAATCATGAACTAGGAGCACCAAAAAAGGGGCTTTCTCACTATCACTTAGGGATTGTTTGTTTTCGAATTTACTTTCCAAAAGAACTACAAGGAAAAGTCTTCAGAGATTGAGACAACCAGAGTTGACCAAGAAAATGAAAAAAGCTATTGGCTGGTCTCTTGGTAATTACCAAAAGAAGTTACATACCCTCATCCTCATCGGCCAATTGGCCGTCACGGGCTGACAAGTAGAGAAAGACAGAGTTGTTGACGAGGTTGCACAGTGCCACAAATACTCCCAGGCAGTATTGTGCAAGTAAGAACAATGCCGGGATCGAATAATGCCACAAGCCTATTCTTTCCCATATCACCATATCCTGCACAGATCACTCCCGATTAATCGTCACTATCTCACATCAGAGGAAGTAAACACAAGAAGTTCCTCTACAGTTCAAACTGACTGTTTCTATCAATTCCCGACTCTTCTTGCCTTAACGGATCAATTTCTTTTCTTCAGTCTTACTTTAATTTGATTGAGCCCAACTCTGTTTTCACTGCCTTCGGTCTAATGACTCCTAATAGTGGAACTACGGAAGACGACTTGTTTTCAGCACTGCTCTTTTCAAGCTATGATGAAGTAAACACCAGAATAGGTAGGAAGCCCGTGTCGATATGCTTTTTCTTCCTCTGTAAATCTTTCGGTTTCTTTATCTTAACTCGAGAAAGGAAACTTCTTTTCTTTTGGAAGGCTGATACATATTTTGAGCACTAAATGATCGTGGGGCTTTGTGCTTTCATGTATTGGCTGATGTGTCATATTGATGCTTTTTTCACTCTCTTTTTTTTTAAGAGCTATCATCCACACCAGGCTCAGGGACGAGGATGGGAAGTACTTACTGGTGAAGGAAAGGAAAGGGCATGATGGGCATCTATCTCGATCCGGCAGAGGCGGAGGCCGAGGAGGTAAAGAAGGAAGATAGAGCCCGATTGGTGTCGAAAAAGCTTATTGTCCCACTTTTGGCTACTATTACTTCTCTAAATAAAGAACGTCGGGGCTTTCTGGTGATTTCTATATAAGAAAACACTTTGAGAACTTGACATAGAGTCGGTGATCCTGCTTTCATTGCAACACAATTCGAAAGTCTGGAAAAAACAGTAATTCAACCATTACTTTAGCTTCGTAAATAAGTTTACGTACGGTGAGCTGTCTGGAAACCCATACAAGATCGGAGTACCCACAAGACTTGCAAATTTACTGAGAACGCTTCTCGTCTACATGCGCAGAGGCAAGTTGGGGAGGGTGATCAAGAGGAAAATCGTCTCTAGCCGATCATTCTCCTGCCAGATTTCCTTGGACCATTTAGTAGAACTATGCCCGACACTGACTATGCTGTGCGCTTTCGAGAAGATTCAAACCTATCTGTTTGATTTTCCGGTCTTGGTACTATTAGTTTTCCAGGGAAGACCACTCTTGCTATACCTCTCGGTCACGGAACATTCCATAGGATGCGTGTAGAGGAACTTTATATATAGGCAGCTTCAGTGTTTTGATAGAACTCAAGCGGTTGATATAGCTAAGGAAAACCATAAGAGTGAGGGATTGAATTTCCATGCATACGCTCTTTCTCTCCTCCCCGAGGGGACGTTATCGGTCGCTTCGTTCCCTTGTTTACTGAACTCTTTTCAGGAGATAGGTCTACCGTTGCAAACTCATCTGCTTGTAAATTCATTGTGTAAAATAACTTGTAAATTCATTGTGCCTGAATTGATCACTCAGTAAAGTGAGATCAATCACTACCGAGTGATAAATGATTCAGACGAGTGACTTCAATCACCGCTGAGTGTTTGATGACTCAAACCAATGACTTCAATCATTGCCAAGTGCTATATAATATATTCGGGTGACATCAATCACAACCGACTAATATTAAGTTCACGGATGACTTCAGTCACAACCGAGTGAACATGGCCTTATGACATCAATCATAGCCAAGTACTAAGTTACCATGACTTCAATCATGATTAAGTAACCTTTCCTTTAGAATATTAACCATTCATATTTTTGAGCTTTATTTTCACTATTATAGACTGACTTCAATCAGCCGAGTGATGCTCATTATTTTGCCTATATGACCATCATGACATAGCGACAAGATCATCAAATCATGCTTTGAATGATTATGGCATCAACCATTTTTGATAATGCACTTCTCTTCAAAGAAGCACATATTGATCGAGTGACCATCAAGCCACTATCATATGATCATCAAATCATATATTTTTATATATTATGGCATCAACCATAAATTTGATAGAAAACGCTTCTCTTCAAAGAAGCTCCCGAGACAATCACCGTTATGAGTGGCTGTCGCACTCAACTCAGAATACCATGTCCGAGTGGCAGCGGCGCTCAACTCAAGATGATAAGGTCGAGTGAAAAAGGCAGTCGAGGTTGTTGTAGCCCCCAACCGCTGACGAAGTGATGACCGAGTGAAGCCGATGGTCTGATATGTGACCGATCGATGGTAGCAGTCGGAGCTAGCGTAGCCGATCGATGAAAGCGGTCGAAGCTCGGTCTGATCGACTGATGATGGTGATTAGAGCTATAAGCTGACCTATGAAGGCGAGAAAATCACTCTGTATCGAGTGGTGTATCCACCTATCCGTCATTAATGTTCCTAACAATAAAGGAAATTAGAATAATTAGTTATAATTGACATTGTTTGCTTGATAACTTATTTTTATAAACCAAACAAATCAGTTGACTGAAAAGTCAAATCTGCATCCATTTTATCCTTTAGGTAGACCGACTGGCGCAGAGCAGTATTCGCACTTTAGCAACCAGATTGACCCACCGTAGGATACTCAGGACAAAAGATAAAGAGCTTGGAGTTCGGTCTGCCGCAGCATATCGATCATAATTTATTCTTGCATAGCAATCAAAACCAGTCGACACATAACCTCTCGCAACTTTGGCTCTCGGTTTAATGTAGTGGTAGCCTGACGCGTAGCTAAGAAATTCTATGTCTTAATTGTTTGTTGGCATAAGACTAAAAATAAGACCAAATCGCAATAAAATATAATATATCGATCGTGGCTAAAGCCAAAAAGAGTAAAACTAGAACAGACGACATGGGTCATATGGTGTCAGGGTTGAAGCACTACTGAAAAGTCACCGACCGACATGGGTTATATGGTGCCAGGGCCGAGGCACTATTGAAAGGTCACCGACCGACATGCGTAATACTAGATTCATAAAAAAAGTGGGAGAACACGTGTATAAATACAAAAATAGCCCCCTAGCTCGATTGTTTAATGCGAAGGATTAAAGAATCAAGGCGATATAAAGACGAATAAAGCCATAAATCAGAGCACTGATTATAAAGCCCAACTTGACTCATCATAAATCCTACGACCTTCAGCTTAGAAAACATAAATAAGTGGCCGTAGGGAAAAAGAATAAAGGACATGAGCCCAAAACCTCAAAAATAAATTGAGAAAGTATAAAGATACTTAGGTTTGTTATTCGGTGAGTTGAAGAGGCACACCCGCGCGTGCGATCGACTCAAGTAGCTGAACCACCATGTTGTCTTGATGGACGGACTAAGCCGTCGAATTGTCATAGTCGACGCTGCCGAGTGGCCGAGCGATCTAAGCATCGAGTCACTAAAGGTGTCGTTGAGGTGCTAGATCATTGAGGTGTGAAGTTGTTGCAGTGCCGCCGAGTCATCAGCAGGTGTAGCCCTAGACGTGTCGATGTGGTTGGCGAGTGCTCGATCGTTGAAGTTGAACCATCATTTTATCAGACCATCGAAGCTCGGAGTGGTTGACTGAGATGCTGAATCATCAAATGTGTCACTGATAAACCGAGTGGGAGAAAATCCAAAGCGCCAAGTCATTGACGGCGCCGCTGAATAGCTGAGTGGTCGTCAAATCGTCGTGGTGCAGCGATGTCACCGAGTGGCCGAGTCGAGGCGATGTCGCCGAGTGGCCGAGTGAATGGCGGAGTAGCACCCGGGCATGTCCATGTGGCCGACGTGCGGTCGAACTGTCGAGTTATGGCGATGTCGCCGAGTCATCAGTAAGCATCGGTCGCGACGATGTTGCCTGAGTGACCAGATGCGCTGAGGCATCGAATTGCCTGGAAGGGTCATTGTAGTGGACTATGTCGTTGCTGTCAATCTTTAGTAAGCTGCAGCAGCCGATGAGGCACGCGAGATCAAGCTTTGAGACAGCAGCCCCCGACCGTGTTGTTTGATCATCCTGCCGAGCGGCCAAATGATGAACTGCAAGGCTGCAGAGTGATGGAATCGTCATATGGCTATGATGCCGAGTTGCTGAATTGTCGAGGGCGTCGCTAGGTAGCCGAGTGGCGGAAACTCCTAAGTGCCAACTTGTCGAAGCCGCCACCGGGTGGCCGAGTGGCTCGTCATTGAGCTGTGAGTCACCGTGTCGGCTGAATGTTGGAGCTCTTGTATTCCGAGGTCGTGCCACTATGGACATTGTTGTCCAGGCAGACGCAGCTGTGCGTGCACTGGTGTTCACCGAGCAACAGCGAGTGAATCACGTTGATAGGACCAATGATCGTGTCACCAGGCAATTCAGCTTCGTATTGGACTTCGATTAGTTTCAATGTACAAAACCTTGCAAAGTAGAAGTCGAATTCGCTCGCTGCACGGGCATGTTTAGACTCATCACGTCGTGATGTCGCTGCACACGTGTGAACAAGTCCTGCCTCCATGCAACTCTTACGCTCACGCAAAAACAGCATAACGTGATTAGTATTCTGTGCTAATCAAATAGATTAGTATGTATAGAATAAAATAAAGCGGCATGAATAGAAAAGGAAAGAAACTTCCGATATGCATGTGCAGACTACAACTTTTGGAGTAGTCATTCGGACTTGGCTTTCGAGTGTCAGTATGTAGCTAGAACTCGAGGAGTTCTGTTGCACTTTGAATATCTGACTCGCCAACTCGAAGTATGATCAGCTGGCATCTATTTGATAATCACGTGGCCATGATCCTATCTGGCACGATCAGCAACTCGCCGACTCCAAGCATTGTCAGCGCCATGAAGCATGTGTACTCGGGAGCCTCACTGAGTTCTTGCCATGCAACAAGAAGCTGTCGACCACTGCATGGATCTTGCGCGACTGATGCTTGATGAAGATTTCGTCGTCAACTTGGCTGGGAGTCGCCTTGACAAAGACGCGATGATTTGTACGCTTCAACGCTAGTCAGCTCGCGATCAAATCTTGAAATAGATTGAGGCCATCAAACTCGACGTACCGACCGTCGCGCTCATCCTCACGGACGGCTCCAAATGTCGAGATTTATTCTCAGCCTAGACATCGGATAGTTCACCTATGAGGATTTATATGTAGAATAGGGGTATGCGCGAGATCGAGAGATGATGGTAACACAAGACATCAATTTAGACAGGTTTGGGCCTCCCAGAGGATAATAACCCTACGTCCTGTGTTCTATGGTATTTGTATTTATATGTCTAGATCTATGATCTAGACAAGGAGGGTAGATCTAGATGATGATGTCTAGTTGTGTCTAATCTATGTCCCGTTGTAGGATCCCTAGTTGAGGGCATGTCCCTTCAGGGGGACCCCTGCCCGGCCTTATATATCCGGGGGGACAGGGTTACATGGCGGAGTCCTAGTCGGTCTACCGTATATATCCAAGTAGGAATACATGTCATCGACAAGAACCTTGGTGGAGATAGTCCGGATGATGCTCGATGAGCATAGGACTCCAAGGTTGTTCTGGGCTGAAGCCATCAGCACTGCTTGCTATGTTTCTAATCGGGTTTTCTTGCGCTCAATTCTTAATGTGACTTCCTATGAGCTACGCTTTGGGAGAAAGCCATCTGTTTCTCATTTGCATGCCTCTGGTTGCAAGTGCTTTGTTCTCAAGTATGTCAATCTTGATAAGTTTGAATCGAGATCTTCCGATGGCATTTTCTTTGGTTACACTCTTCATGGCAATTCCTACAGAGTCTTGAATTTGGAATATAACATCATTATAGAATCCTACGATATAACCTTTGATGAATCAAATCCTTGTGCAAGCAATATGGTTGGGACTGTAGGTAACAGGGAAATATAGGAGAGCATCTTTATAGAAGAGGACCTACAGGGCTTGGATGATGATTCACCACATCTCATTACATCCGAGCTTGTTCCTCTTGCTTCCACCACTCTAGTAGAGGGTCCAGAAGCTTCTACATCAACTTCAGTCATTATCGAGCCAACTCCAGCTGTGGTTGAGGGGGAGGTATGCTCTGAGATAGAGGCCCCTCAACAGATAATCGGTAATCTCTATTAGAGGACAACAAGGTCAAGGTGTGCTGACCTCGCCTGCTTTACAAATTCTCTATTTGTTGCAACTTTTGAACGTCGGAATATTGGACACGCACTATCTGATGAACATTGGATTAATGCCATGCATGAAGAGTTGGAAAACTTTAAAACAAACAAAGTGTGGACCCTAGTAGAGCCTCTTGTTGGTATCAAAGTCACAGGAACCAAGTGGGTGTTCAAAAACAAGGATGAGGAAGATGGTGAGGTTGTGAGAAACAAGGCTAGGCTTGTTGCTCAGGGTTTCAGCCAAGTGGTGGGCTTAGACTATGGGGAAACCTTTGCTCCTGTTGCACGCATAGAAGCCATTAGGATTTTGCTTGCCTTTGCTATGTCTAAGGGCATTAGGCTTTACCAATTGGATGTTAAGAGTTCTTTCCTAAATGGCTACATAGAGGAAGATGTTTATGTCAAACAACCACCTGGCTTTTAGCACCATAAGTACCCAAACCGAGTGTACAAGCTTCAGAAGGCTTTGTATGGGCTAAAGCAAGCTCCTAGGGCATGGTATTCTAGGCTTAAGAGCTTCTTACTAGAGCGTGGGTATATGATGGGATGTGTTGGCAAAACCTTGTTCACTCTAAAGCATGGCAATGACTTGTTAATGGTTCAGATTTACGTGGATGATATCATCTTTGGAGGTTCTTCTCATGCTCCTGTGTCCAGGTTTCAGGAAGCTAGGGAAAGTGAATTTCAGATGTCAATGATGAGCGAGCTCACCTTCTTTCTTGGGCTTCAAATCAAGAAATGCAAGCAAGGCACTTTCATACATCAAGCCAAGTACGCGAAGGATCTCCTAAAGAAGTTTGACACGGTCATTGTGAAGCCGTTGTCAACACCGATGTCCACTACAATGGCACTTGACCCAGACAAAGACTATGAAGCAGTGGACCAAAGGGAGTACAGTAGCATGATCGGCTCTCTCTTGTACCTGATGGTGACAAGACCTGACATACACTTTGCATTGTGTCTTTGTGCTCGCTTTCAAGCTTCCCCAAGGGTGACTTATCGCAAAGCTGTCAAGCGCATCTTCAGGTATCTCAAATATACCCTTGACTTCGGCCTTTGGTACTCTGCACCTTCATCTCTTGATCTTATTGGGTATTCGGATGCGGACATTTGCTGCGTGTAGAATTGATAGGAAAGGCACTTCAGGTACTTACTTTCTTGGGTACATCTTTGGTTTGTTGGTCTTCTTGCAAGCAATCTAGTATGGTCTAATCCACAACCGAAGCTAAGTATGTTGCTGCCGCTAGCTGCTGTTCTCAAATCCTATGGATGGTTTCCATCATGAGAGACTATGGGTTAAACTTTAAGAGTGTTCCACTTATGTGTGATAACTCCAGTGCCATTTGCTTAGCCAAAAACCCAATCCAACATGGTAAGGTCAAACACATAAATGTGAGATTGCACTTCCTACGAGATAATGTTGAGAAAGGAGATGTTGAGCCCAAATACATTGACACTAAAAACCAATTGGTTGATATTCTCACCAAGCCCCTAGATGCTTCGAGATTTGATTTTCTTCGGGTGGAGCTTGGTGTTTGCCATCCCTATGGCATCGTTTGAGGGGGAGTTGTTGTCCTTTGTATATATGTATCTTATCTTTTCGCATTGCACCTCATATGTAATATATGCATTGGTAGATGAGCTTCGCCTTTATGCTTTCTTTTCTTGCATTTTTCATTGCTATGATTGAGCTTGAGCTAAGTTGTGTGGATGTGATAGCAATCTCTCATGCTTAGATTTTCTGGATGGCCTGTCATAGATTCTTTTTGAGCAACTTGCTAATCTTAAAGGTGAACTTGGCTTTTTGTGAAGCTTATGAACTAATCTTGCTAAAACTTGCTCACCATGTGTATAATTGCTTTTATCCTTGCCGAAACATGTGTTGAGCCTAGTCTAGAGGATATCTTGGCCTTGGCACCTTGTGTTTGCGAAATGGGGTTTTGCAAATGTTTAGCTCATAATGGTACATTGTGGGAACGTATGTTCCTTTTGCCATAAAGGCATTCTCAAATTTTTACTTTTAATTTGCAAGTTAAGTTGTTCAATTGAAAATTGCTTTGAAGCCTCGGGGTGTTTGCCGTACCTAGTCGTGCGACCCTCTGCATGGATTAGAAGTTACATAAAAAATACTAAATCCAAAAATTGTGCTTCGAATCCTCGAGGTGTTTGCCGTACCCAGTCATGCGACCCTCCGGACAGATTAGAAATTACATGAGGATCACTAATAATAATGTCTTTATCCCTTCCTTATGAGTTTCTATTGCATATGTGAGCATTTGTAGAGCTTATTTTCTATGAATGCCTATTGCCTTGGTTGAGATTGAGACTGACTAGTTTCTTTTGATTCACTTGATGCTTGTTTTGCCTTGGATGGGAGTACTTATACATGTGGTGGCAACATTTCTCATGATAAGCAAATTTGATTCTATCTAAGGTTGTCAATCTTTCTGCTAAGCTTGTATAGCTCTTGGTGTTTATGTCGTGTTATATATTTTTTGTCTTTGTATGATTGTGAGCTATTGCTTTTACACTTCATAGCTCTATACTTGTGATTACCAAGGTTATATGCTTATTGGCATAATTGTTGAAGCTCCTTAGGTTTGCATTTTCATGCATTGCATGCTTGTTCTTTTGCTTCTTTGATGAGTTCATTGCCAAAGGGGGAGAAAATAGTGGGTCATGCACAAATAGTGCTATGAAACTTAAGATGACCTCATTTTGCATTACATATGACCTACCACAAGTTGAGGGGGAGCAAATCATGAGTTTGAGCGTTTTTATGCGCTTTTCACAATCTTTGCGTTCTCAAATCACTTTCTTTGTCAACTCTTGGTCTTGTGATTCTTCTTATGCTAGATGGCTAGTTTTCACCTTTTCTTTGGGTTTGAGCCATTTGGATGAGCTTATTCAGCTTCACATTTCAAATTCTAGTCTTTGTGCATTTGGTGTTGTCAATTTACTCATCAAGGGGAGATTGAGAAACCATGTTGATATGTGCCATGGTTTGCAATATGTGATGAGTAATTGACATTGACTAATTTGGTGTTTGAGTTGAAATACGGGAAATTAGGGAATGCATGAGTTTGAGATTGATTTTGGTTGTGACTAACTGGAGTTGGTGAAGATGTTAGAGAAGTTGCAGGAGATGGGAAATGTGTTTGCTTGTCTCATGATGTGTAGGTCAATGGAGTCAACTTGGCGATCAAGGGCAAGAGGATCGGGCACAAGTTGGGGACTTGGGTTTGGATGATCGGGAGGCCAGGTGAAGTTAAGGGTGATCCTCATTGTACACGTAGAGAGGCAAGAAACATAGATAGTTTCACGGTTGAGTCTCAAAACCATGGGAGCGATGAAGATGGCGTGTTGACCAAGTCAAGGTGAGCGGGATGCCGGTGCAAGTGACAAGGGGGCCCAATGAAGCGGGAATGGGACAGACTTGCTGGTGATCAGGATCACAGGACGAGGTGACACGCGTCAACATCAAGGAAGACGTGCTTTGAGAAGCATGCAAGGTGGTTTCCCGGTTTGGGCCTCAAAACCGGTGGTGGTGTTTGGTGGTGCACGTGGCACCATCATGGAGCTTGCTGTTGACAACTGTTAAGTACCATTTTCATCTGTCAACTATGCTCAAATAAAGGAGAACTTGGCATTTCATACATGCATATTTGTTTACAATAATGTAGTTCCACTTTGGGAATTATTTGCATGTAGAAGGAAATATGATGGAAACACACCCAAAAGGCAAAGAAACACACTTTTGACCAATGAGAGAGCGCCAACTAAACATCCCATGGATTGAAGGGCCTATTTTTAGTACCACACCAAAGAAACACACAAAACTACCCCGACATCTTGGATGAAGACCCACCTGACAGCCACCCTGAGGAAGCACAACCCAGGAGGGCCCAGCCACAAGTCGACCGACCCCCCTAGGTCGGCCGACCCAGGCATGTGGCCTTTCCTCCTAGGCTTGCACGTGGAGGCTCCTGGTTGATCCCTGAAGGAGGTGGGCAGGGATATTCTTGGCGGTTACTCCCCTTTGCCGACCTATAGAGGCTATAAATAGGAGGGTGTGGCTTTACACTCACACACACACCACAAGAAGAATTCCTTCTCTTGCTACTTAGTTGTTCTCAAGTCTTAGTGGAGTTAGGCTGAGTCTAGGGCTCTCTAGTTTTTCAAGTCTTCTCTTGGAGAAATTGATATGGCTCTCGTATCATTTCCCTTTTGTAAGACTTTGCTCTATTTAATAAATGTCATCTTTTCATATAGTTGTGTTTGGGTCATGAGTTTCTTGTTTGATATTGTGATCCATATATGTGATAGTATAGCCCACTTGTTTTATAGTAGTTTATACTTATTATACTACTATTGTCATGCTTGTTATATACTGTCACTATAGTCTAATTTAGATGACATAGTCTTTATGCTTAGGATTCATTGTTATGACATGACATGGGTTTGGTGATCATATTTATATGATAGCTCTGCTTCGTTAATATAACCATAGAGGAGTAAAGTGCTCTTTGATTATGCAAGTATGGTACTTGGATAATTGATTTGCATTAATTATTCGTTTGTCTACCGGTTAGCTGAGGTAGGCGGCAGGTGGTGACAGCCCTGTCCGTCCTTTGAACAGGGCTGTCACCACCTGCCGCCTACCTCAGCTAACCGATAGACGAACGAATAATTAATGTTCATGTATAACCACTGTCTCCTCCACGCTAGGCTAGTTCGTAGGCTCTTGGCGGAAGTCACCTGTGGATGCAAGGGTAGGTCCTCCTGAAGTGTTATGTTAATAACTATTGAACCTGAGTATAAGCGTGTATGTGTATAGAACTTAGGCTATACAACTGTATATGAAAGTACTGTAGGAGTAGCTCAGCATAGTTCTTTCTCCACTTGGTTTTATTTATTTATTTATATTTGAGATAGAATCTTCTGTGTGTCACACGACCTCGTCATTATCCATTGCTTGCCTGCCTTGGTTAGATGATCCTTATCAATTCACAATGTAAATATGTGCATAAGTAAGCCTTCTTATTCATTGCCTTCCTTTGGGATAAACAAATACGATACCCTGAATACTTCCGGGTGAAATGCTACAATGGTATTTTCCGTGCGCTTGTGGATTTTACCTAATTGGCTCTAGGACATATTAATGAAGCATTTATGGCACCTTACCAGCGATGATTTATTAGTATGGCTTTGCAAAAGTCAACAAGCATTCCTGGCGCCGTTGCCAGGGAAGGCGTATGATTAAGAAATTACTAATGTACATATTTATGTTACAATTATAAGGCCATCTCCTAAGCAGGTTAACCTTGCTTTGTTTTCTACATTTTGTATGAAAACAGGGTAGTGTATGACTAGTTTTGACTTGCCGACAAACTTCACCGAAGATCCAGAATCACTCTTGAGAAGGGCATGAGCTAGGCTCACCCCTCCTCAAAAGCAACCTCGGTCAAGCGAAGCCGTCTCTTCCGCACCACCAAGCTTTGAGCCGATGGTCCAAAAGACCCTCCGTGAGTTCTCCGCTCCCTCAGCTGCCAATGTTCCTGTTGGTCTAGCTGGCAATGTGGGAGATGCGAACTTTGAGATCAAGACGGGTCTCATCACCATGGTGCAGGCCAGCCCATTCTGTGGGAAGGCCAATGAGAACGCAAGTGCTCATCTGCAATAATTCCTGGAGATTTGCAACACTTTCAAGATGAAGGACGTCACCCCCGACGTTGTTGGTCTTCGAATGTTCCCGTTCTCTCTCCTCGGGAGGGCAAGACAATGGTTCTACATGAACCTTGATGCTGTAAACACTTGGGAAAAATGTTCTGCCGTGTTCCTCGTGAAGTTTTTCCTGTCGGACAAAACCAATGCCCTCCATGGAAAGATTTCAAGCTTCCAGTAGGAGTCGAAGGAGTCGATTCCTGAGGCATGGGAGAGGCTCCAAGAGTACATCTTGACATGCCCACACCACGGGATGGATGACTGGCTTATGATCCAGAACTTCTACAACGGGCTCACTCCGTCGGCCCGTGATCACCTCGACGCTGCGGCTGGTGGAGCCTTCTTCTAGCTCACTGTGAGCAAGGCAAATGAGCTGATGGAGAAAATGGTGTCCAACCAAGGTTGGAGTGAAGATTGCCTCCAACCACGTCCGCGGGGCATGCACTCCGTCAAGGAGGTTGACATGCTTGCCGCTAAGATAGATCTCCTCATGAAGAAGATGGACGATCAGGCCAAGGGAGAAGTACATGGGACTGCCCAAGCTGTGGATGCTCGCATGACGTGCGAGATCTGTGGCAACACGGGGCACTCAGGAAATGACTGTCCTGAAACCCGTGAGGACGCAATGTACATGGGCAACAACAACAACGGCTACCGTCCACAAGGAGGTCAGGGGTGGAATCAACAGCGCCCTAACTACCAAGGAGGTAACAATGGCAACTTTAACTCTGGCTATAATCAGCCCTCCTTGAAAGATCTTGTTCTTGGTCAAGCTAGGGTAAATGAGAATATTAGGAAAAAGGTTGCCACCAATGATAAGACTCTAGAAAGCATCCACACTAAAATTGAAGGCCTTTCTTCTGCTTTCAAGAACCAGCTAAGCTTTAATAAAATGCTTCAAACCCAATTAGCTCAGTTGGTTGTTGCTGTTCCTCCTGTAGAGTCAGGGAAAATCCCGGGGCAACTCGAGACTCCCTTAGAAAATGTTAATGCGGTTACCATGAAGGGAGGTAAATCCACTCGGGACCCGCCATATCCTAACACTACAGGAAAGGAAAAGGAGAGCACACAAGTTGAGAAGCCGGCAGAAGGAAAGGAACAAGAAGCGATGCCGCTAAGGAAAACGGCTCCACATGAGTTCTATGACACGAACTTTATGCCGTTTCCTGAAAGAAAGAGGAAGCCGACCGTGGACGAGCAGTTCACACGCTTTGTTGAAGTAATCCAGAAGCTGCAGATCAACGTGTCATTGCTGGATGCGATGCAAGTACCTACGTACGCTTGCTACCTCAAGGACTTTATTAGCAACAAGCGTCTGATGTCGACCACGGAGATTGTCAAGCTTACAGAAGAGTGTAGCGCTGCTATACTCAATCGGCTTCCCGAGAAGAAGAAAGATCCGGGCTGTCCCACGATCACCTGCTCGATCAGGACACAGAACTTCGACCATGCCCTATGTGATCTCAGGGCGAGCGTGAGCGTCATGCCGAAGGACGTCTTCGACAGGCTAAACTATACAGCCTTATCCCCCACGCTGATGCAGCTCCAGCTAGCCAATTCCTCGGTTCGCTACCCGGCGGAAATTGCCAAAGATATTCCGGTGAAAATTCGGGATTGCTTCATTCTCGTCGATTTCGTCGTACTCGACATGGATGTCGGTAAGGAAACACCGCTCATCTTTGGGGAGCCATTCCTCAGCACCGTGGATGCTCGCATTGATGTTGGAGCCGGAGAAATCCGTTTCCATATCAATGGCAAGGAGGAGAAGTTCGATTTTCGGCCACGGAAGGAGCAATGCAATATAATCCGCATCAAGTATGGGCCAAACCCGAACAACATCAAGGAAGTCGAAGTCACGCCCCCAAAGAAGGACAGCCTCATAACGTTCATGAAGAACTTCCTCGAGAAGGAAAAAGTGTCACCACGACGGGTGATGGTGAAGAGGTCGGAGCCATCGTGCCAAGCCACATGCTCCGAAGTCTGCAAAGCCGCCGACCACACCGACAAAGAAGATCAAGAAGGTGTGGTGAGTGAAGCAAGAAGCATCATCCGTGTCCTCACCTCCGGGACCAGACGACACCACATCGAGCTAAACGCCGGAGAAAAGTCCCGCTCGTCGGACTTAAATGGGTGAGCCCTCGCCGAGAGGTTAAATCAGTATTTATCCATACTTATTTTCTTCAATTCCATATTTGCTTTCCATCATGTTTAGATTCATTTCCAACTTTTGCATTTTGCATATTTGAATTTTTCAACCATCTTGCACATTGGAATTTTTCCAATCATATGCATATTTAAAATATATATATATATAATAGGTTTTTTGGGTTTGTCTTTTTGAAAATAATTTTTGTCGAGCAATTTGAGCAAAATGGCTGCACCGGCTAGATTCACTAGCCATTGGGGAACATCCTAGAAAAAGGAGGGAGGCAGGAGGGCCCACTGGCAGGTCGGCCGACCTGACCAGGTCGGCCGACCCCTTGGTCCCACCTTTTTGTCCCCTGCTTTCTCTCAACGGCTCTATAGCCGCTGCTCTGTCCATTTCTTGCTGCCATTCTAGTGTTTGGGCTATAAAAACCGACCAGGAGGAGGAGCTTCACCTTCCAAGCTCATTCTTCACTCTCCTCCTTTGCTCACTTTGTTGCTCTTCAAGATTTCATGTTCTTCACTTAGCTACTGCCCCAAAAACCCAAAAAAATACTTCCCCTCTATTTTGTGCATTTTCAAGTTGATTATGAGAATCAAGATCAAGTTCGTGAGGGTTCGGGTACGTTTTCACTAGCGTTAACCCGAACGCAAGGTCATTCTTGTTTTTGTTTGTTCTTGTGTGCAGTCATGCTCAATCAAATCAAGCAAGTTGTCGGGGGGAAGAAGAGGAAGAGTTCTCAGGAAAGCACGAGCCGGACGCCCTCCGTCGAGCTTACCCTGAGTTTGGGACATGGTGACTCCGAAGCTGAAATTCCGGAGGAAGAAACGTCGGCCATACTCACCTCCGAGGAGCACCTCGACATCGTCGACGACCATGAAGGACAAGCCATCGAGCTCATGAGAGACCGGCAGTTCGCCCACACCCGACATTTCGACCTGGACTTCCTCGAGAAAATAGGGACAGCGTCTCCGAACGACCAACCCGACCACGGAGAAGCATGACGGCCACACCGGGGTTCCAAACCCCAATCGGAGGTACGGGTTGGGATCAGCCCCCACCACCGAATGAGGCCGGAGGATCATCATGGCAGGCCGGTGCATGGGGATCTCAGCATGACTACCCCATGCACACATCATCAACCTCGAGCGGAGCGCCATCCTTTGTTAACCGGTCATTCTCATCCCGTGGGTTCCGTGAACTCAATTTTAGGATGGCCGAGTTAACAAGGCCAGTGGATGACATCGACTTGCGCACCGAGAGTATGCAACAAACTCTCTCGTAGCACGTCACCGACACCCAACAATGGTAGAATTTCAGCGACAACCAATTCCGCCAACTCAACGCGATGATGGCCCAGAACCAAAGCAATTGGGACGCCTTCTTCCGCTCCCAAGGGTACGACCCGAACCAGCAAATGTGAGCAAGAACAAGCTTGGGGTAGGACCCCCATCTCACGGTAACTTGTATCTTTCCCTTGTTTTCATTTTTGCATTTGAAAATCCAAAAATCCAAAAAAAATATAAAATCTAAAAATCAAAAAAAAATGAGAAGATGATAAAAAGACCAAAAATATTTTCTTTAGCTTTTTCATGCACGATATGAATGTGTATAGTTTTCCTATATTGAAATGATGAATAGTTGCTCTGTTTTATTCCTCTCTAACATTGGTTTACAACTTAGTACTCTCCCATGAATTAAGTTTGTTGGCTAAAATTTTACCTTGAACTTGAAACTTGTGGGAAGCACATACATTCTCTAGTTCTAAGTTGTTGGGAGATATGATATAGTGAATAGGGCTGCTATGATCTTGCTCAAAGTAAAGCTTGAATTCCGGAGTTTTATTTTTCAAAATGATAAATTGATAAGTTCCTCAATGATGAAAATTCCAACCAAAGCCATATGTAGTGCTTATTTGAAAAACCTTGTACATATGCTGCTTGTTTCACATTGAGCTTAGTCAAAATTGTTGTGACCCTAGTAAGACTCTTTTCATGCTTTCTTGATCAAGATCACATACACACATCCACCGCCATGAGCTATTCTTCTAAATTGGAAGATAGCAGCCACCATATCCACCACCATGAGCTATTCTTTTACACCGGAAGAAAGCCACCACCACTTCCATCCACCTAAAAGAAATACTCCATATGTTCATTGCAAAAATTCCTCTCTCAATTATCATTGCAAACTAGGAATATGGCTATGCAAAAAGAAAATAAATGGATGCTCCAAAGAAGAGCAATCAAAAGATAGACATGTCCTAGAAAAATTCCAAAAGCGAGGAAAGAAATTCAAAAAGGAGTTATTCATTCCATCCATCATTCCACCATGTTTCCCACACACTTGCACGTCTTCATCAAAATTGTGTGAATTGATTTTTCTAGGATCCGGTCTTTTGACATAGCAATAGTATGTGAACAAGTATGCCTCAATTATCCCTACCTTGAGCTCCACATAAGCCTTATTAGAAGTAGGTGATTTTAGGCAACACTTTGCCTTGGTGAGGAATCATACACTTTTGAGCGATCCGAGAGAAACATTGAGGAACTTGGTTATATTTGCAAAATCTATAGAAAACCTCCGGAGTAAGATAGTGGAATAGAGAGCAAGTAATTAGTGCCCTACAATTGTTCTATCTCTCAACTGCCCAAGACAATGAGGTGTTAAAAGCCCCATGATGATCAAGGTAAATGGGTGAATACTGTGCCACATATTTAATTCAAGGAAAAGTATCTTTGTTGTGCACTTAGTATTATTAAGGAGTAGGACATTGTAGCAACTCCTAATCAACAACTTAAGTTTTATCTTTGCTTCGGGACGAGCAAGGTTCAGCTTGGGGGAGTTTGTTGATGGTTGTTAAGTACCATTTTCATCCTTCAAGTATGCTCAAATAAAGGAGAGCTGGGCATTTCATACACGCATATTTGTTTACAATAATGTAGTTCCATTTGTACTTACGAATTATTTGCATGTAGAAGGAAATATGAAGGAAACACACCCAAAAGGCAAAGAAACACACTTTCGACCAATGAGAGAGCGCCAACTGGACATCCCATGGATTGAAGGGCCCATTTTCAGTACCACACCGAAGAAACACATAAAACTACCCCGACATCTGGGATGAAGACCCACCTGGTAGCCACCCTGAGGAAGCACAACCCAGGAGGGCCCAGCCACAAGTCAGCCGACCCCCCTAGGTCGGCCGACCCAGGCATGCGGCGTTTCCTTCTAGGCTTGCACGTGGAGGTTCCTGGTTGATCCCTGAAGGTGGTGGGCAGGGATATTCTTGGCGGTTACTCCCCTTTGCCGACCTATAGAGGCTATAAATAGGAGGGTGTGGCTTTACACTCACACACACACACCACAAGAAGAATTCCTTCTCTTGCTACTTAGTTGTTCTCAAGTCTTAGTGGAGTTAGGCGGAGTCTAGGGCTCTCTAGTTCTTCAAGTCTTCTCTTGGAGAAATTGGTATGGCTCTTGTATCATTTCCCTTTTGTAAGACTTTGCTCAATTTAATAAATGTCATCTTTTCATATAGTTGTGTTTGGGTCATGAGTTTCTTGTTTGATATTGTGATCCATATATGTGATAGTATAGACCACTTGTGTGATAGTAGTTTATATTTATTATACTACTATTGTCATGCTTGTTATATACCGTCACTATAGTCTAATTTATATGACATAGTCTTTATGCTTAGGATTCATTGTTATGACATGACATGGGTTTGGTGATCATATTTATATGATAGCTCTGCTTCGTTAATATAACCATGGAGGAGTAGAGCGCTCTTTGATTATGCAAGTATGGTACTTGGATAATTGATTTGCATGAATTATTCATTAGTCTACAGGTTAGCTAAGGTAGGCGGTAGGTGGTGACAGTCCTGTCCGTCCTTTGAACAGGGCTGTCACCACCTACCGCCTACCTCAGCTAACCGGTAGACGAACGAATAATTAATGTTCATGTAGAACCACTGTCTCCTCCACGCTAGGCTAGTTCGTAGGCTCTTGGCGGAAGTCACCTGTGGATGCAAGGGTAGGTCCTCCTGAAGTGTTATGTTAATAACTATTGAACCTGAGTATAAGCGTGTATGTGTATATTACTTAGGCTATACAACTGTATATGAAAGTACTGTAGGAGTAGCTCAGCTTAGTTCTTTCTCCACATGGCTTTATTTATTTATTTATATTTGAGATAGAATCTTCTGTGTCACACTACCTCGTCATTATCCATTACTTGCCTGTCTTGGTTAGATGATCCTTATCAATTCACAATATAAATATGTGTATAAGTAAGCCTTCTTATTCATTGCCTTCCTTTGGGACAAAAAAAATACGATACCCTGAATACTTCCGGGTGAAATGCTATAACGGTATTTTCTGTGTGCTTGCAAATTTTACCTAATTGGCTCTAGGACATATTAATGAAGCATTTAAGGCACCTTGCCAGCGATGATTTATTAGTATGGCTTAGCAAAAGTCAACACTTGCGTCGAGACGAAGCAAAGATGTGAAGGTGTAGCATCCAAAATTTGAATACCAAATCAATTAGGGCCCATTTGGATACTTCAAAACGGGCCAAATTGAATTAGTTTTGATCTACTGGCTTGTTTGGGGGCCTCTGGAATTGAATCACACATTTCGGCCTATTTCCTACCCCTGAATCTGCGGCCCGTCTAACATTCCAAACAAAAATGTTGAAAACCATCTGAATTTCCCCATCGGACTCCACGACACATCATCCCGAGTTCTTGACTCCACGCTGTCGGTGTCGAGGGAAGCTCACACCGAGGGGAGCTCGCGCTGCCTTACGACTGCTAGCACCGCGACAATCGGGTATTTGGCATCCCCGTGCTCTCGCACATGCACTCGAGCAGGCTCTCCTTCGAGGTTGTCCTCTTCACCGTTGATGGCGACCGCCCGCGCGTCTAGACCACCTCCATCCGCGATGGCAAGTGCACCTCTGTCAAGGCTGTCCTCGTCACCGTCTATGTTGCCACCATCACACCTTTGTCAAGCTCCCCGCAAAGCTGCCGAACTTGACACGACACCGCCGGCGCAGGAAGCTTCTCCCCGCGAAACTACAGTTGGAGTTATTAATAATGAATTGCAGAGATGGAGTAGATATGCTCACAAGATGATTTCCCAATGCTCTTGCTCCTAATTTTGATCCTTGTTTGATTTTCATTTGGAAGTGCTCACAAGATGATTTCCCAAAAAGCATTTTGATTTTGTTTCCATGAATTTAATTCTGTATATTCCCAAACAAGAACAATTGAATTAAATCACTTTCTAGCTATTTCATTTCTAGATGATTCAATTCCTGGGAAAGTAATTCCTAGAAATAAATTCATTTCCAGGGATCCAAACATGCCCTAAGAGAAAATCAGTGCGCAATTTAATTTTTTTTAGTTAATACGAATTCATGATTTTTCAAAAAATAAAATCTCACTAATTAATCAAACTAGAATTATAGAAATAAAAAATGTATAAATAATTAAATTTAACATTGCCAAAGTGATTGTCTATTTTTCTTCTGCATAATTATTTTTGAGTGTTCATGCTCTATTTAAAAACTTGAAAGCCATTTAAAATCCCCAAATTTCCTTACTAAATATTTTAGAGAAAAAGAATAAAACATTTCCCCCTTCACTTGGGCCAAATCCCCTCCCCTTCTCTCCTCCTCCCTTGGCCCAGCTCGCCCCCAGCCAGCCTAGCTTTTCCCCCTCCGCGTTCTTTCCCTTGGCCCAGCCCGAGCCGACCAACCGCCACCCTCCCCTTCCCGTAGGCCCCCCCCTCCCTGGCTCCCTTGGCCAACTTCACAAGGCGGCCTAGCCAATGCCACGTCCTGCCTCCAGCCCCACCTGGGCCACGCAGTAGGCCCCCAGCCCAGTAGCCACTCCACTCCCCGTGGCCCACCTGCGCACGCTCGGTGACCAGCATTTTGCGCGTCGTCTTCCTCGCGACGTGCGTAGCGCCATTGTCAACCCCGTTGTGGCCCTCCTGCCCTGCTCACCCTCCTCGCCATCCCCATCACTCCCCACCTATCCTGCGACACACCGCCTGCTCACCATAATGCAGCCGCACCGCAATGCGCACAGTGCCCACGCGCGCGTCTGGGACCCACGGCTAGGTGCCACTGGACCCTGCCGCTTTTACTCCCCCCTGCCCCGTCGCAGAGACGTGTCACGTCTGCCTATCCCCGCTGCTAGCTCCAGGAAGCACCTTCCCCAGACCGCGATGCACCGTCCCCGCTTGCCAACGATGTGCGACTTGACTCCGCTCGACTGATGCGTCCCCGCTTGCTGATGACGCGCGACTTGACTCCACTCGACCGACATGTCCTGTCGACTGTCCGACATAGTGGCGCCAATGATGGTCGCCGATGCTCCCCGCCCCTGTTCTCGCATGGTTACAATCGCAAAGCGATGCAGCCCGCCTCCCGTCATGTTGCGTTGCACCTTAACATCACAGCCACACCCACGCAACCGTACTCCTCCTACAGTGCCACCATTGATGGCCATGCTAGCTCACGGACAGGGCGCCCAACCACCTCCACCCCGCCCCACTTCTACAAAACCGATGCATGATGAACTCGCATCCGCCACCGTGCAGCCCTGCCTCCTCTTCCCCATTAAGCTGCTCCAATTTCAAGCTCTTCCCTCTCGACCGGAGCTCCAGCCATGGCCGCGTGTTCCCCAAACCAACTGCTATCTCGTGCTCCCTTCCCCGTAAGCTCGCCTCAGATGGATGCACTGTAGCTCAGGGAACCGATTTCCATGGTCCCTGGTCGTCTTCTCCCTTCTTCCCCCTCTCTGATTTGAGCTCTATTCTAGGTGATATTTTTGGTGTAGATCCACCTGCATCAGAACCGATAGTGTGACCTCAACTTGGTGATATTTTCGGTGCGACCACAGAACCTGTATGGGCAGGACTAACATGGAACCTGGGTTACACAACAAGGAAGTATCACCCGGCGAAGTAGGAACGGACTCAGGGGTGATATGACTAAGTGTCAGAGAAGTGGAACCCCTGAGCTCTGTGTTCGACTTGTGGGCGTGCCTGGGTGAAGTGAGAGCATTATGCACTTACATGCATAGAGTGCATAGCTTGTGGGTACCCCACACTAAGTTCTACATAGTTATCAATTAAATCATTCGGATGTCCATTGTCATTGGTCATGACACACCAAATCATTAGGCTCTTGTTGACTGGCCCATCTCCTTGACGTGTGAGCGGGTGACGTGATACTTATGTTTTGGAAGTACAAGGTTTGGATGGTGGAGATCCGTTCCTTTTAAAATCTATCAGAACTGGTGGGAATGGTTTGTACTCCCTCTAGGGCCAACCTACTAAAATATTGACAGGTCCCCTCTTTCCTTGAAATCTATTCTTAGTGAACCTCGTGTTGACGGTCAGTAACTACCAAAATTTGACCATCAAATACCTGCATAAAACTATAAATGTAAACAACCAACATAGTGATTGGAGTTTATTACTAACAAATTCCACAAAGTTGGTAAATATTTGCTTGCAGGTGATTTACCCACATGATTGAGGTAAAATCCATATCATCAGGGGAGGAAGCACACCACCGGCCAATCAGAGCGCAACACAAGGATCCACGAGCCCATAAACAGAGCAAACCGACATACCAGATGGCCTAACATGTGGAGGGACGAATGGGGACAGTAATTCAGTGTCCTGGAGAAGGCTGTGGACGAGGGGTATGAATTGATGTTCGATCGAAAAACATTGAGGCCCATTCGGCCCAGGCCTACTTGGGGATTCTCCCACCACCTTTCTAAGGTTGTTTCCTGCGCTTAGGGCGGGAGTTACCACCTTAGTTACCGACTTTGGGCCCCTATTTAAGGAGGGGAGTGCCTCCACTCTCAAAACACTTCAAGATTAGTTTAATACTTCATTTCCTAAAGGCTTTAGCACTGCTAAAGTGCTTAGATAATAGGAAGAGAGTGAGGGGGAAATCCGGAGGAGGAGTGGGCCTGTCCACCTCTTCTCCATGCTTGTACCCGAACGGATGCTTGCCATATTATGTAAGTCTTCATGATTCCTTTCTTAGTAATTAATTTTTCTTTTTAAGTAAGTTTTATACTTAGTTGCTTTGATCGCTCAGCGCTCTATTTAGTTAGAGACCTTAGTCTTGTACCATGTTAGCTAGAGATTAAGGGAGTAATTGAAAGCATAGACATGGTGTCTAGGCCGTAGGTTACCTTTGTTTATCATGTAGTCCAAGGATTGCTTGAGGTAGGCAGTACATGGTGACAACCCTATCTATCGTTTGAAATCCTCCATGTTTGGCTGTGCAGTAGGTTCTTTGCCAGAATCACACTGTGGATGCAGGGGAAAACCGGATGCCCAATGCAAGCAACCAAGTAGTACTCTTACCTTAGTTCAGACCTTATACCCGTTAGGATTCCTCTCTCCCCAAAGCCACATTTATCTTGTTGTCCTAGGTCGAACTAGAACAGAAGATTGAGCACACAAGTTCCCTGTAGACTCGATACCTTGGAATACTCCTGGGCAAAAGCTACTTCGGTATCCATACGCTTGCGGATTTATTCTATTGATATTAAAATACCCAACAAGCTTTCTAGCGCCCTTGCCGGGGAACGGTTGCTATTTGATCTTCAAACTTAGTTCACCCTCATATCTTTTTATTTCACTTCATTTATTTCTCATATCTTTTCTCCAATGGAGCAACCCACAAGTCAAAACCTTTCTGCTCCAAAGGGTGAGTTCTTTGAGCCGCCACTTCTAGCGGATCCAATTCATTCGGCTGGCTTTGAACTTTGCCCAGGCTTTATAGCCATGGTTCGAGAACAATCCTTCTCAGGTTTAAATAGCAAAAACCTGTTCAATTATTTGTGAGAGTTTGAGCATTTGTGTTCATGCCTATCGATCATAGGCATGACTCAAGATACATTTTGTCTTGTGTTCTATCCTACATCACATATTGTCTCTCTACGAAGGGAGATTCTCAACTTTTGTTAAAGCGAGGAGGAATCCATAGGTGCAGCCTGGGCCAGATTTTCCTTGTTAACTACTTCCGGCCCTGACTTGTCTTTGCCCGACCACGTGTTGTTGCAACACTTTTGTCTGGGTTTATGCAAGGAGTCTGCCCTATATCTCGATGTTACCGTCGGAGGTTAATTCGTCCACAAGACGCCTACAGAAGGAAGAGCTATCCTTGACCTTATTTAAGAAAACTCTTCTATCCTAGCCAACTGTAGAGAGCCCTCTCAGGAGGAAGCTTCGTCGAGCATTGAGGCCACCCCACTAGTTGAACCTAAGCCAAATCCTTGCCTATCCATTGATTCATCTAGTGAGACCTCAACGGAACCATGAGCAATGGAGGATGAAGAAATTCAATACTTCAAAGCTCCCTTTCCAATTTGAGAAAAATCTTGTCAAAGATCATGGGAAATCCTCAAGTTGTTGATATCAAATGAAATCACCAACTCTTGTATCTTCTCCCAATCCTCTTAAGGAGGCTTTGCTCCAAGAGATGGTGAAGGAAATAACTTCAAGCATGAGCAATGAGCGGTTGAGAAAGGTTGAGGTTTCTCCGAACCTAATTCTGATTAGCTCGCCTTCCTCTTCCATTCAATGCTTCATAAGAGGAGAAAAGATGAATCTTCTTTATAATCCCACTGTCGGTGCCAACATCATTTCTGATGCGTGTGATTTTTCCATTTTGGGTGAAGAACCCTTGGCACCGACTTGCAAACTTCTTCAATGTCCCTCCGGACCCATTTCAGAAGGATATGGGATTTTGCAAAATGTTCCTTTAAGGCACAAAGATGTTGAAACTCTCCTAGATTTCCATGTGTTCGAAGTCCATGACTTTGACCTTTTAATCGGGCATCCCATAGAGAGACTTTTCTCTGATGCATCGACCAAGGAGATGTTAGACATTGAACTCAGGGGAAGACATTTTTTTGTCCAAATCTCTCAAACAGAAAATTCTCTTGAGTTCTCTTTTAAATTCGAGGAAGGTCTTTCAAGACACCATGGGGACACCTCAAATTATTTTTGCAAGATGAACCCACCAATTCTCACCTCTCCTCCTAATCCTCTTGAGAACAATTTTCTCCAAGAGAGTGAGAGGGAGTGCTATGCCATGCCAGCCAACAAATGGTTGAATGAGGGAGAACATTCTCGTGATATAGTTTGGATTACGCCTACTTATTCAACCATTCAATGCACATAAGAGAGATGAAGGTGAATGTTCTTTTCAGTCTCGTAATCGGTTTAAATATCATGTCAGAATCCATTGCACCCGCCTTCATCGGTGGTGAGCCCTTTGCACCGATTAGCAAATCCTTCATGAACACCTTAGGCAAACCTTTAGAAGGATATGGGACCTTGCAAAACATGCCTATAAAGCACAAAAGTGTTGAGACTATCCTAGACTTCCATGTAGTTGAAGTCTATGAGTTCCAAATTTTGATCAGGCATCCATTGAATGAGCTATTCTAGGATGGACCGAAGCTAGGACGTCTTGACACAAGACATGGCAGAGACACTTCTTCTATCTTGATCTGTCAATCAGAAAATCTTTTGACAGAATCTCTCCCAAGGGGTGAGCCAACCAATGAAGTGATGACAACATTCCCTTTTGAGCCCGCTAGATCTGTCCTCAACGAACAAGATCAACAATTTATCTAGGGGGAAGGTAAGCCTACCCACGAGGGTCTCTCAACAACTGAATTTGAGCCCATTGCTATCTCACCCTTTAATTCTACTGTTGAGACCACTCGGAAGGCAGGAGAAATTCTACCTTTAGGGTTGCCAGTCGAGTTCGTGGAAGGGCTATCTGATAAACATGAAAACACCTCGAATCACCTCTGATAAAAGAAGCCTACGACATCTCTTTCACCTCCTAAGCCTTTCCAATAAGAAATCCTACAAGAGGCCGTTAACAAGGAGAGGTTGAAGGAAGAAAGATATTCTTCAAGAGAAATCCAAATCTCTTCTCCTTCTTCTATCCTTCCTTGTTATATAAAGGGAAACGCCGTAGAAGCCCTTCATGATCCTAACATAAGAGCTAATATCATCCCTGAGTACATAGCTTGGCAACTTATGGATGATATACCTCTGGAGCCAAATGACACAGTCCTCAAGGATGCCTTGGGAGTAATCTTTCCATATCGGGGGATCGCAAGGGCTATAGCAGTTGAGATGGACAAAGTCGAAGTTCACCTAGACCTCCACGTCTTTCCAATCATCGACTTTGAACTTCTCATAGGCTTCCCACTAGAAAGCCTTTATCATGAAGGTGCATCTCTAGGGAGCCTAAATAAAAAGCTTAGGAAAACCGCTTTCGCCACCAATGCCCATTGCTTTGAAAATCCTATGGTGAGGCCTCATCTCAAGCACTCCCCCACCCCCCCTTGAGGAGGTGAGGTTTGTTTCCCAACATGCATTGCATCCAAGGAGGAGATGATTTTGGAGAAACTCTTAATCGTTTTGAAACAAAATCATCATCCGTCTTGCCTAAGCCTTTTTCCTTTGGTCCTCAATACTCCATTCTCTTTGGCGATCAAGAATCAACCATGAGCTTTATCGATGAAATCCTTGAGAAGGAGAACCTTTGGACCATTGGATTGCTTGAGGAGTTTACTCTAGAAGAAAATAATTCCATTGATGAGCACGAGAGCTTCTTCCTTGAACAACCACAAGATACATGCTCATCCAACAAAACTCTAGAGTTGATCACTCCTTCCGCTAAAAGCACCTACGAGGACTACAACCGCCTTAGGCCCTCATTAGTAAAATGTTTAGAAGGATGATTGTAGCTGCTTTTGTTTATCATAAATATTGCAAATCTCATAGGAACATTTTTGCACTAACTTTGCAACTAAGACATCATAGATATATCAACAATTGGCAGTAAGATGGGAACTACATCGCCAATGATAGCTGTAGCATGAAGTCCCTGTAGTCGAGCTTCTGACTATAAACAAAGCACTGCTGGGAGATGGGCCAGATTATCATTTATTTTTTTCTCTTAATAAATAATTGCAAGCAGTTGTTTTCAGGATATATTTGCCTTTGGGTATTTTTGGTCACTAACCCTTTCAGGTGAGGATTGAAAAGAACGATGGTCACACTGTGCCTCAGAACATGGGAGCTGCATCAACTTGACACCTTGGTACTTTTGGCAATGGAAGCTATTATGAGAAGGCTGCAACACTGCACACTTGATTTATTGTGTCTGAGTGATACAAAAATCTAAGTGTGGGGGAGTTCTGTAAGTATCACATATTAAGTTCCGTTCATGACAATTTGCCTCTTGGTCTAAAGTTGTTGTTAGTTCTTGTATTCATGCCTTGCTAAAAATAATAATAATAAATTAATAAATAGAAAAAAAAGAAAGGCTCTTTAGTTCGTTTCCTTTTATTTCATTTCAATTCAATTATGCAGTGCACCTTGAAAAAGATAAATAAAACAAATAACTTAATAATAAAGTTGTGACTCTATGGGGCCCATAAAGCTGGTAGAGTCCTTTTTGCTTTAAACCGTTTTGTTTTGTTCTTTTCTTGTGTAAAATAAAAAGTGCAGGCAAGCAAACAAGTGTGGGGCAGATCCTCACAGCCAACATATAATGAACAACGCCGCACAGAGCGCCGCGCCACACAGTGACCAAGCTAAATGCTAGGATGATTCAGCTGAACCCTCTAGGTCGACTAAACCCACTTTGGCCCCGCCCGGCCTCATCATCTACTAGTGCGACGATATGCACGTCTTATCCCTCTATCTCCCTATTATGTGCATTAATTTAATTTTCCTAGAACAAATTAATAAAATCCAAACTGGAAAATTAAAATCAATCTTGATGACCTCCCAATTATTCAAAGCATTCCATGGTTGGCTTGCATGCTCTTTATTCCTTGCTCTTATGCCAATACTAGTGGACTATATTCATAGGAACCACATGCTACCTAGGCTGTTGACTAGTGTGATATGGTTTGATGAAGTGATTCTTTCTCTCTGTTGTATAAAGTACTTGGGAATTCTGTTTGAAAATTAAAAATCTATAAGCTTAGTCCTCAATGATTAGAAATATCCCACCAGAGCGATATGATAGATTCATTTGATAAACCTTATGCATATGCTGCTTGTGTCTTCATTGTATCTTGTCATATTGTTATGTCCCTAGTGAGATCCTTGTTATGTATTGTTGATAAGTTCATGTGCACATTCCCCTGATATGTTAATCTTCTACATTGGAAGTTAGCATAACCATTATTATCATCATCCAATCTTCCACCAAAAGAATTACTCCATGATTATCTTGTTATGACTCTCTCTCAATTGTTCCCATAGAAGGCATGACTATCAAAAAACAAATGCTCTCAATCCTTGAACATAAAAAAACGGAGAGAAAAGAAATAGCCATGCCAAATATCATGTCAAGGAGTATTCATCCACCTCCATCATCCATCTCCTTCCATATGCTACTCTTTCACTCCGGAAGATAGCATCACATATATCCATTAACCACCCACAAAATAAAGTGCTCTACTACTTTGACAAACTCCTTCTCCAATGATCCTTGCAAAAAGAGACATAGGCTGTCAAGTATTCAAAAGAAGAAAAAAAAATAAGAAGAGAGATAGACCATGTTCTCAAATAGAAGAGAGGGAGGATATCAAAGGTAGTACCCATATTTCACCAATACATCCATTCCATCCATAAATGTTCACATACTTGATTGATGATTCATTACTTGTTTTCTCCTTGGATCCGGTTTTTGACTTGGTAATATATGAAGCATAGGTATGCCTTCTTTTTATTCCCTAACCTGAGCTCCACATAAGCCTATCTTTAGAAGTAGGAACAAAAAGAAGCAACAACAAAAACCTCGGTGAGGTTCCACACACATACAGGAGTGACATGAGAGAATCATTTAAGGAGTACAACTTTGTTTTGCTTTTTTTAAAAATATTCATCAAAAACCCAAGTTACTTAGCACAACGAGCAGAGATGACCAGAACCTGTACCATTCAACTCTTCAACCGCTACTAGTGACATGGTAGACACTACAAAGTCTATTGGTACAGGTATGGCTTGGAATAATTTGCATGCTAGCATCGTACCATTTGGAGATTATGATCCACCTTAGTTCCTTTCCTTTACTCGAGGACGAGCAAAGGCAAAGTGTGGGGGAGTTTTTTGGCGGTCACTAACTACAAAAATTTGACCGTCAAATACCTGCATAAAACTATAAAAGTAAACAATCAACATAGTGGTAGAAATTTATTACTAATGAATTCCACAAGTGTTGGTGAATATTTGCTTGCAGGTGATTTACCCACATGATTTTAGGTAAAATCCATGTCATCATAGGAGAAAGCACACTTCTGGCCAATCAGAGTGCAGCACAAGGATCCACGGGCCCATATGATGAGGACATCACTACTACCGTTACAACCACAACTCTAACTCCGACTGGCCCTATTACTCGCGCTCGCGCTCGACAACTTAATTATCAAGTGAGTTCATTCTTAAGCTCATGTCCATATGATTTACACCATGGAGACACGTGCACTCTTGATTTGCTTAGGAATGATGGCGAGGATAAGAAGGGGAGAAGATTCGCACATGCTGGATTCGGACTGCAAGACAGTGTCAAATTCTGACAGACGCCACGGACTCATACGAACTCCATTTGGGATGTTGAAGTACTATCACACCCGGTCCCAATGACCAAAACCGAATGCATCTGTATGCGTGCTCAGGATCAAGTTTGCACGCACACATGACAATTATTGTGATAAAAGAACAATATCTTTATTAATTCAATAACAGTAGTAAAAAGGTGACTCATAGGTCAAAAGTAAAAGATTACATTGCAGCGGAAAAACAAAGCATTGGCGTCCTTCAATTCCCACAGGAAGTCGACCGGAAGACCGCATGCCTAGTCTCCTTCATTGTCTTCATGATTGTACCATCCTTCTCCTGTAGCTGAGCAGCAATGTGGTATAGTGCAAGGGTGAGTACATGTCGTACTCAGCAAGTGGGGGAAAAGATGACATGGGGCTAAAGACAAGGAAGGCTTATAGGGGGTTTATTGCATGAGGTTTTAATTTCCTAAGCATCCTAATTACTAGGTGCGGTCATTCCAACCCTCAATCCACTTGGTACTATCCAAGCGAAGTCCAGACCCAATCCAATCCAACCATTCCCAACCATAACCATCCATAAACCACCAACTAATCAAGTGAGGGATCCAGGCCGCTCGTGACCGTGAGCACGACCGTCATGACAGTTTTACACTCTATAGAGGTTGCGCCACTTTACCCACTAGTCATGATTTCATCCCCTGTTGCCAGGTGGACAAGAATCTCCATGTTGCCATGTCGGCCAAGCACTAGCACACTTCCTTAGGTGTGGGGCCAGGAGATCACTACGAGGCATTTACAAAGGGTCTCCCAGTACATGCTAGCTAGTACATGTCGACCAAGCACTAGCACACTTCCTTAGGTCTCCTCTTGACTTCCATTCCCCGCTCCACCAAATGCTGCACCGACACTGGGAGAACTCCTAATTAATCAGCCAAGTTGTTCCATAGCAGCCTTGTGATGGCACTGTTGTCCTAGGTTACCACTCCAAGAACCGGTTCCTAGGATCTACAACAAGCCTACCCCCACCAACCATGTGCTTACGGCACCACATCCATTCCATCCGGCTTGCATAGATCCCTAAGTCCATGTTGATAACATAAATTACTATTCCACCCATGAAGTGATATAGTTCATAAATCAAGATTAATATTAACCCAACATCCCACAAGCAACCTAAGAATTATCTACCCATACCAACCGACCAACTAGTTCAAGGCGACAAAAAAAAGGATAAAGCAATACTTGGAAAACCCTAACAATAGGTACCCATTAATTTGACACAAGCATGCAGTTCTGAAATAATATTCCTAATAGGATCAAAATGCATCAAGGACACTTGCCTGAAATTAGATGTTGCTGCTCAGTGATAACAAATCTTGATCTTCGTCCTCGTACGATTCCCGTGCGTAAAAATCCTATTCGTGCAAGACGTACAAAGCATACACACAATAAAAACACAATGCAACGTATAGAACAATTGGGTATGGTTGAACAAATGTTGCAATTGGATAGTTTATTTGGATACAAGAATGTAAGCGAAAGAATCATCTAAATCAGGGTTGTGGATCAAAAGGTGTGCAAGGTTAAAGTAGCAAGGACTGCGGCTACGTACAGACAGTGCAAAACATATGTGCGTGTTCCTATTGATTGGCTTTAGTTCTAAAGGAATTGTTTGAACATAAATCTTCCTAATGATGTGCGACATGTGAAATGCAAGGTGAATTGGATCAGAAATCAACTGTATTGGAGATCGATGGATTTGAGAAGGGCAAGGTTGCCCAGCGACAGTTTGAACGCCAACGGCGTTCCTGGAGGCGTCGGAGTAGATCATGGGACGTCCTTCTCGGAACGTGTAGCTAACTACCTGGAACACGATATGGTATAGGTCTATCATCAAGAACACAAATGATTTGGGCAGAACATTGATTGATATTACCAGGTCATGCAGCGGCGGGTTTCACGCCAATCGCGTTCTCGGTCGAACCAAGACAGATCTTGGAGAAGACTTTGGTGGAGATGTTGATAACTTCCTGGAACACAGTTTGGATCAAATTTTGTATCAATCAAGTGCTTCAATTAATAGTAAAAAATGATCGAATTACCGATGGGTGTGCCAGACAGATCAGGAACCGGGAGCAGCCAGCGTTGCGATGTAGATCCCGGAGGCATATGGACTCCAATAGATCTGATATTTGGATATGTTGTAGGGGACATCTAGGCGCACCTCCGTGTAAACTTTGGCGGCATTTGTATGGGTGGATCACCGGAAACACCAAAGCCAACCGGCAGAACTGTTGGTGGACGCGAGGGCAGGGTGGCGTGGCGGCACCCTGGCGACGTGCTGAGGGTTTGAAGGGGTGGGGAGGACGTGGGAGAGGGGCTAGTATTTATAGGAGGGGTGGGGCAGGTGAGGGAACAGTATGGAAAGGCAATTAAGAGGAATTAATGCATTTATAGGAGGCAAACATGGAAGGCATAAGAAATATGGAAAGGATATTATTCTCTTGTTCTTTCCTTATGAATGTTTATGGAAGGTGGAATTTCTTTCCATAGAAATGGTTATGGAAGGTGGGTTTATTTCCATAGAATGTTTATGGAAGGAGGGGTTTCTTTCCATAGGAATATTTATGGAAGGTGGGGCAAACATGGAAGGTCTGATGTCTAGGTACGTCCATGCGGTAGGTGAAATGAATGAGGATGAAAATGAGATAGATACATCAACAGCGTGTAGGGTGAAATATGTGATGAAACAAGTTTGGAAGAAAGTGTTCGACGATGCATTCATGTGAGTCACAGAGACAATGATAGTTGAGCCCCATTTTAAAACAGAATGTACATTCATAAAATTTGATTGAAAGGATTTCAATTTTCTCAAATTAACATGTAATAAAAAAAATGACAAAATATTGAAATCAAATAAAATAAAATGATTTTACTTATTCAAAAAGGTTTTTGTTGAAAACTGAAAACATTTGTGACATAGAGCAATTACTTCAACCCAACAAAATCTTTGTTAATTTGCAAAGTTTCTTATAAATAGTTTCAATATTTGAGAAATCTAAATATATTTTTTGAAAGCGGTTCACATTCCAAAATGGGAAATTTTGGGATGTGACAAGTACTTCACGGAAAGCTTATCAAGTCTACTTTCCAACGGATCCAGCCTCACTTCATTATCTGTTCGGAGTCGTCCACAATTGTCCGGCCTCACATCACTACTACCGTTACAACCACAACACTAACTCCGACTGGCCCCATTACTTGTGCTCGTGCTCCACAACTTAATTATCAAGTGAGTTCATTATTAAGCTCATGTCCATATAATTTGTACCATGGAGACACATGCACTCTTGTTTTGCTTAGGAATGATGGCGAGGAGAAGAAGGGGAGAAGATTCGCACATGGTGGATTCGGACTGCAAGACAGGGTCAACTTCTGACGGACGCCACGGATTGATACGAACTCCGTTTAGGGTGTTCAAGTACTTCACGGAAAGCTTATCAAGTCTACTTTCCAATGGATCTGGCCTCACTTCATTATCTGTTCGGAGGTGTCCGCAATTGTCAATTTATTGAAGCGATGTTTTCTGTTTTTGGTGCTGTGACACCTTGTTTTGGCCCAATGGGCCGTGTATGAAGTCGAGTCCACTAAGGACGCGTCATAGGGTTGGAGCACGACCCCAGCACCTCTGTGGTCGTCCTCCCACGTCCCTATACCCCTTAGCCGCCGTCAAGAACAGACGGGTTTTGTTGATTAGAGTTAGCGACTTGCTACTTGCTCTCAACGCGCGTGTTGGCTAAACCGCCCGTTGATTGTTTCCAGAACCCCATCTTATTGATAGTTTGAGTGATACACTTCATATTTATCTTACAATTCAGTGCTTGATTACTTGTCCTTGGTAGTTCTTCGATTGCTTGCAGGACGAGTGCCCTCGTGGCTGGTGGTCGCGTTCCCACAAAGATCGTGGCAACCATTCGAGGTGGTGTTTTGGTTGCTAAGGCGCAACATCCTTGGATAGTTGTAGCCGGGCCGTGAATGTCATCTCCTTCATCAATCGAGTTATCTTCCACCCTCTCATCGAAAGATCGGAATCAAACCCTTCGTTGGAGCATATCAGTTGGTAATCAGAGCAAGGCTTTTGGTGAGAGACTTCCTGTTTTTCGTTAAATTTTTTTTCCTATAGTCCATGAAAAGCCAAAAAAAGTAGTAGATTAGTTTTCCGGCATCCCATAAACACCTTGAGCCTTTTTACTAGTACTGCTTAGTTAGGGCTTGTTGAGTTTTGGGTTGCTTCGGTTTGCGTTGAGTTGCTGGCCTTAGATCTTGGTCCTTTAGAGTTTCAAGTTCGAGTCACCATCACGCGTCCCATACACCCTATAATCTCTCTGTTCTCCGAATCTGAGTACCCTTGTAGCAAGCGTTGGTCTGCTTGGAGTCCGAGTTGTGTTCTGTCATAGGCTGAGTCGGTGCTTCCTTGGTCGTGCTTGGAGATGCTACTCATATTGTTGATTTGTTCTTTCGGGAAATTGTTCGCTTGCATGGTGTGCCAAATACAATTATTTCTGATCGTGATGCTAAGTTTCTTAGTCATTTTTGGAGAATTTTGTGGGGTAAATTAGGAACTAAGCTATTGTTTTCTACCACTTGTCACCCTCAAGCTGATGGTCAAACTAAGGTTGTGAATCGGACTTTATCTACTATGTTAAGGGCTGTTTTAGAGGAGAATCTTAAGATTTGGGAAGAATGTTTGCCTCATATTGAATTTTCTTATAATCGTTCAATGCATTCTACTATAAAGATGTGCCCTTTTGAGATTGTTTCTGGATTATTTCCTCGTGCTTCTATTGATTTGTTGCCTTTGCCAACTTCTGAAAAAATGAATTTTGATGCTCAACACCGTGCTGAATTTATGTTGAAGTTGCATGAAACAACTAAAGAAAATATTGAACAAATGAATGCTAAGTATAAGCTTGCTGGTGATAAAGGTAGAAAGCAATTGATTTTTGAACCTGGAGATTTAGTTTGGTTGCATTTGAGAAAGGATAGGTTTCCTGAATTGAGAAAATACAAATTGATGCCTAGAGCTGATGGACCGTTTATGGTGTTGCAAAAGGTTAATGAGAATGCATATAAGCTTGATCTTCATGCAGAGTTTAGGGTTAGTCCCACATTTAACATTTCAGATTTAAAACCATATTTTTGAGAAGAAGATGAGCTTGAGTCGAGGATGACTCAAATGCAAAAAGGGGAGGATGATGAGGACATCACTACTACCGTTACAACCACAACTCTAACTCTGACTGGCCCCATTACTCGCGTTCGTGCTCCACAACTTTTTATCAAGTGAGTTAATTATTAAGCTCATGTCCATATAATTTGTACCATGGAGACACGTGCACTCTTGTTTCGCTTAGGAATGATGGCGAGGATAAGAAGGGGAGAAGATTCGCACATGCTGGATTCAGACTGCAAGACAAGGTCAACTTCTTCAAGTACTTCACGGAAAGCTTATCAAGTCTACTTTCCAACGGATCTGGTCTCACTTCATTATCTGTTAGGAGTCGTCCACAATTGTCAATTTATTGAAGTGATGTTTTCTGTTTTTGGTGCTGTGACACCTTGTTTTGGCCCAATGGGCCGTGTATGAAGTCGAGTCCACTAAGGACGCGTCATAGGGTTGGAGGACGACCCCAGCACCTCTGTGGTTGTCCTCCCACGTTCTTATACCCCTTAGCCACCGTCAAGAATAGACAGGTTTTGTTGATTAGAGTTAGCGACTTGCTACTTGCTCTCAACGCGCATGTTGGCTAAACCGCCGTTGATTATTTCCAGAACCCCATCTTATTGATAGTTTGAGCGATACACTTCATATTTATCTCACAATTCAGTGCTTGATTACTTATTCTTGCTAGTTCTTCGATTGCTTGCAGGACGAGTGCCCTCGTGGCTGGTGGTCGTGTTCCCACAAGATCGTGGCAACCATTGGAGGTGGTGTATCGGTTGCTAAGGCGCAACATCCTTGGATAGTTGTAGTCAGGCCGTGAATGTCGTCTCCTTCATCAATCAAGTTATCTTCTGCCTTCTCATCAAAAGATTAGGATCAAACCCTTCGTTGGAGCATATCACCATAAACAGAGCAAACCGACATGCCAGAAGGCCTAACACGTGGAGGGACGAATGGGGACAGTAAGTCAGTGTCCTGGAGAAGGCTATGGTCGAGGGGCATCACTTCTGTCCAAACAGCCCTATTCGGTCGAACAACATTGAGGCCCACTCGGCCCAGGCCTGCTCGGGGATTCTCCCACCGCCTTTCCATGATCGGTTCCCACGCTTAGGGCCGGACTTACCGCCTTAGTTATCGACTTTGGGCCCCTATATAAGGAGGGGAGTGCCTCCACTCTCCAAACACTTCAAGATTAGTTTAGTACTTTATTTCCTATAGGCTTTAGCACTGCCAAGTGCTTAGAAAATAGGGAGAGAGTGAGGGGAAGTCCGGAGGAGGAGTGGGTATGTCCACCTCTTCTCCACGCTTGTACCCCGACGGATGCTTGCCATATTAAGTAAGTCTTCGTGATTCCTTTCTTGGTATTTAAGTTTCCTTTTTAAGTAAGTTTTATACTTAGTTGCTTTGCTCGCTCAGCGCTCTATTTAGTTAGAGACCTTAGGCTTGTACCATCATAGTTAGAGATTAGGGAGTAATTGAAAGCATAGACATGGTGTCTAGGCCGTACGTTACCTTTGTTTATCGCATAGTCCACAGATTGCTTGAGGTAGGTAGTAGGTGGTGACAGCCCTATCTGTCCTTCAAAAACCTCCATGTTTGGCTATATAGTAGGCTCTTGACCGGAATCGCACTATGGATGCAAGGGAAAACCGGATGCCCAATGCAAGCAACCTAGTAGTACTCTTACCTTAATTCGGACCTTATACCCATTACGATTCCTCTCTACCCAAAGCCACATTTATCTTGGTGTCCTTGGTCAAACTAGAACACCCCACATGCCTAGCCACACAAATAGTAAACCGTTGCCTACATCATTGCTACAACCTCAATGCATGATTTTACCCTTGAGTAGTGTTAGTGCTTGCTGAGTACCTTATGTACTCACGGTTTGTTAATTGTGGTTTTTAGTGAACAAACTCCCGAAGAGTAAAAGCAGTAGGGTATCATCGTATGCTCAAGTTTTCCTGTGGATGTGTTGTGATGTGATGAACGTGAAGTGAACCAGTCTTCCGCGCCCGATTTCCGCTACAGTGTAACTTAGCCATGTTTGGTAAGTCATCCGTATATTCTCATATTTTAGTATTGTACAGATTTGAGAGAATCTGTTTGTGTGTACCAACTATTGATCCAGGAATAGGTACAGGATGCATAGGAGGCCCCGAAGAGTAGGATGTCACATATTGGTATCAGAGCCATAATTGACCGTAGGACGAAACCTAAGGATACCTAGAGCCGTATGCATACTATATATGGAGACCCTTGCCTCGTATTTCCTCTAAAAAAACCAAATAGCGATTGAAAACCTTACCTGCCTTACCTAGAAGCCCTCCTAGCCTTGCTGGCCTTACGTTAAAGCACACCTATCTGCGTCTTAGGAACATTTTCCTAAAGCGCACTCCTCGAAGCACATAAGCCATCCCGAAGACCTAGACATCATCATGGCCCGCAAATATTTTGACTCATTCAAAGGATCCCTGGTGCCCTGATCATGTTGCCCCTAGTGCACACACTGCCTTTCACGTGTCAACTCTCGCACGTCGATCGTTGTCCCCTTGACTGATCGAAGCGTGCAAAAGCCGCCGACATCATAATGGCACTAACCTCCATTTCCCGCCTATACCTATGTATGTTACTACACCTCTAACCAGTCAGAGTGGTCATATGACCCACGTCAGATCATGGTTATGACGTGCCAGTGTACCTGAAAGCTTACCCGAGAAGCTAACTTGTGCGATACACTCTATCGAGAGCCTTCTCAGTAAGTCTCGACCAACCCAATTATAGCCTATAAAAAGACCCTAGCCTCACCCAACCATTTCTCATCCCCCTCAACCATTCCTTGCCAACAAAACTGCAATTCTACCCTAGTGACCAAACTAAACCTATCCCCACCTTATCCATGGAAGACATCACCTGGACCACCAGCTACTGCCTAGAAGAGTCTGGTTTTCCCAAAATCCTACATGCCACCGCGACCAAGCTTGGCATCCTAGAGCGCCCCGAGTATGTTGGAAGAGAGTATGAAGAATCAGGCACCGAGCGTTGCATCATCATAGTCTAGATCACCGCTAGCCAAGAAACTCCCGGTATGGAGCCATGGAGAGTGACGACCGGCAAGCAGAACAAATGGGAGCCTGCACCAAGCGAGCCAAAGAAGCCAAAGAGTAGTACAGAAGACAATAAGTCGACCTCGCAGAAGTAGAAGCTCAAGCAGCTGAAGCTCAATGTCGTGCTACCAAAGCCGAAGTAGCCCTGAGAAGCATGGAGAATCGCCACACCAGCGCCCTACACCATGCCTACCTCACCGGTCGTACAGCCTGTAGGACTCTGCATATCACTAGAGAAGAGAAAGACACTATCCTTGAAGGAATCCCCGTCAACTCCTTCCTCTCCGCGAAGCGAAGATTTTTAGACAACCCCTTGTTCATTACAGCCAAAAGAGAGGAACCTTTCCAGGACCCTCGCGACGAAGAAACTTTTGAGTCAATCCCCTTGACTAAGAAGGTTGATGAGGACATCACCCTTATGGATACACCCAGCACTCCACAAACCAAAATGCAAGTTCATGCGCGACAACTGAATTTACGGGTAAGCTTGTTCCTAATGATTCCTTTATGTGATTTTGAGAATAGATTGCTATCTAATGAATTAATTGTTGTTAGAAACCATGGAGATGATGATGAGATAGCTGGGGAGGTGATTGGAGACGTGATGGGCCAGCAAGGACGTCCAAGCCAAGGTGGAGGCCCAATCAAAACCGACTTCGAGTCTGTTTCGGAGCCCAGGACCAGTCTGCACTAAAACGGACGCCCAGGACGCATACGGACTCAGATTTGTACGTTCTATATATGCCTGGAAAGATAACAAAAAGAACTTTCCAATCCAACTGGTCCCATGGCAAAATTCGTCTCGAGCCGTCGGCAATAGCCGAAACAATTTGACTTCCAGAATCTGTCCTGATGCTGCGACACCGTAATCGGTATTTGGGCCATGTATCGAGTTGAGCCCACTTAGGGCTGCGTCCAGGGGGTCTTGCACGACCCTAGGGTCCTCATATACAGCTGCCGCCTCTTCATTAGGGTTTGGGTTTTGCTTAGATCAATTCTGTTCATAAACAGTTTTGCCGTTCATCGGTTTGTGAGACCCCAACTTCGAGGGTTTAATCATACATCTGCAATTGTGTTGCAATCTTCGTTGTTCTTGCTTGTGTTCTTGATTCGCAGGCAGGGATTAGCTTTCTCGGCAAGGTCAATCGTCTTTTGGACGGTTGATAACCAGAGGAAACGTCGTGCTGCGATTACGGGGTTTAGAACGTGCTGTTCTGAAGCCGGATCGATTTGTGTGTCGCCTCCGACCAAATCAACTTACCAAGAACCTTTCGGAAGATCGGGAACCGTTAGGTTCGCCCTTATCCTCGTTATTTTGTTCAATTCTAGAGTCCAGAAAATTGCCCTACAAAAATATTTGTTCGTCGTGTTTTCGCTGTCCTACACCCCCCTTGTGCCTTACAATTTTCAGTTTAGTTTGTTTCTCTGAATTTTAGTCCCTATAAAATCATTGTGTTGCTGGTCTAGCGCTTGTTCTTTGGTCTTGTTTGAGTCGTGCATATCCTCGTCATAGACAAACAAGAGAAAAAATCAGTGTTGCACATGTTGAGATAATAGTATTGCTGGAATTGTGTGCACTAAATATTTCTTTAACATTTAGCCTTCTACTTTCGTGTGCAAAAGAAAATTAGAGTGCTCTGCTGCTGTCTCATTGTGATCAAAAGCCAACCAATTAGTGCTTGATCTTGTTATAGAAGTTTATTTTAGTTGTGCTATTACAAGAATCCTTTTGCTGCACTTGTAGTAAGAAAAAAAATATATTCTGGGGTTTCATTGGTTGTAAAACTTGTAATACCTTGCTGCAGTTCTGATTCTCAAGAAAAGAAAAGAAAAAGGCAAAAGTGCACAAGAGAAAAAGCCGCACAAAAAGAAAGAAGTAGAAAAAATAAAAGATACAAATTCAGAATTGCTTGCATCCTTTGTGTCCTTTGTTGAGTCATTTGCTTGCTTGCTTGAACTAGGTCCGAGACAAGTTTAGGCCGGTAACATAGACTAGCTTGGGACTATTATTCAGTTTTGTAACTTCTGAATTGAAATTTTGCTAATCCTTGCTACCTAATATTGCCTATCCGAGCTCTATATATTTCCTTCTGAATAGGCACAAATTTTTTTGACTCTCGCAATCATCAGTTCACACTCTCCAAGGTATCCTTTACTTGTTATAATTAAGAACTTTATAAGAGCTTGATAATATGCTTCCCTCTGCTTGTTGAGAGTTTACACTGTGATCACATAGTAGTGATAGGAAAATATACTTCCGTGTGTTTCCTTGTTTGCTACTAACAATGACAGGTTACGCCACTCATGGTGATGATTCAACGTCGTCTAATGAGAACAATATGAGTGATGTAGTACAAAGAGTGCTCAGTCCTCAAATGGAGAAGGTAGGGCAAAATCAATTGAACAATTTATTTCAGACTCACTTTGTTGTCAAGGATCGACGTTGTCGTGTTATCATTGATGGAGAGAGTAGCCGCAACATCGCAAGTTTAGAATTAGTAGAGAAGCTTGGATTGACAACACAGCCACACCCATGTCCATACTACATCCAATGGGTAAATTCTTTTGGTAAGATAAAGGTAGATAAAATTGCACGCATTCAATTTTTTATTGGTTCTTATAAGGATAGTGCTGAATTTGATATAGTACCTATGCAAGCATGTCATTTGTTATTGAGTAAACCTTGGATTATTACAAATAATGCTTCGCACAATACCATTAGAAATAGCTACTCATTTAAATACAATGATAGAAGAGTTACTCTTAAACCTATGACCACTGCTGAAATTTTAGAAGAGGATCAACAAAGGCTTGAAAGGAGAAAGAATGAACCGTTTAGGAAAGAATGGACTGTTTCAAATGTTGCAACACTTACATCAAAATTTGAATTAGATGATGAACATATTCCTTGCCTCTTGTTGCAACTAATACATTTCAGGTTCTACACAAAGAAGAGGATAGTGAGAAAGATGAAGAACATGTTGTTGCTTCAGGTAAGAGCTTTCTTGATGTGATGAATTGTTCCAACAATCTTGTTGTATTGGAACCTTGTCTTGATTTGCCTTTGTCACAAGTTGATTTATCTACTGATCCTTATGATAAAGAGGAGTTGTGTGCCACTGCTTCACTTATACCTTTGCCACAACAAATGAATAAGCTTCATGTTTTTGCTTATGATTCACCTACTAGTGCTGAAATAAAACATTTGATTTTAATAACATATGAAAAGGATGAGCAGAAATTATTGTCTTCTCTAAATACTTTGCGTTATATTGAATTTGATGTTCTTTGTGATCTAAATACCGTGGAGAAGCAAATCTTTTCTCAAACTGAATTGCCTTTACTAACAAGAAACGAATTTTATGCTATAGGAAACTATGATCATAGAGGTGTATTTATGATGCATAAAATTTATATTTGCTCAAACATGAATAGTCCTTGTGTTGTACAACCAAATGATGAACTAGAAAACTGCAATAACAATTACCATGTCATGTCATGTTTTTCTAGTGTTTTTAAGATCACACATTTTCTATCTTGTCATAAGAGGGAGAATGATGTTTATATTGCTGAACAAGTTTTCATAGAGGTCATTAATTTGCATGGCGTACGTTCTATTGTAGTTTCACATTGTGATGATAAATTTTATAATGCATATAAATATGAGTTGTATCCCAAGTTTAGGAATAGTTCCACAATTAATATTTCAGATTTGAGACCATACATGGGAGAAAGAGATGAGCTCGAGTCGAGGACGACTCTAATTCAAAAGGGGGAGAATGATGAGGACATCACCCTTATGGATACATCCAGCACTCCGCGAACCAAAATGCAAGTTCATGCGTGACAACTGAATTTACGGGTGAGCTTGTTCCTAATGATTCCTTTATGTGATTTTGAGAATAGATTGCTATCTAATGAATTAATTGTTGTTAGAAACCATGAAGATGATGCTGGGGACGTCATTGGAGACGTGATGGGCCAGCAAGGACGTCCAAGCCAAGGTGGAGGCCCAATCAAAACCGACTTCGAATCTGTTTCGGAGCCCAGGACCAGTCTGCACTAAAACGGACGCCCAGGACGCATACGGACTCGGATTTGGACGTTCTATATATGCCTGGAAAGATAACGAAAAGAACTTTCCAACCCAACTGGTCCCATGGAAAAATTCGTCTCGAGCCGTCGGCAATAGCCGAAACAATTCGACTTCCAGAATCTGTCCTGATGCTGCGACACCGTAATCGGTATTTGGGCCATGTATCGAGTTGAGCCCACTTAGGGCTGCGTCCAGGGGGTCTTGCACGACCATAGGGTCCTCATATACAGCTGCCGCCTCTTTATTAGGGTTTGGGTTTTGCTTAGATCAATTCTGTTCATAAACAGTTTCGCCGTTCATCGGTTTGTGAGACCCCAATTTCGAGAGTTTAATCCTATATCTGCAATTGTGTTGCAATCTTCATCGTTCTTGCTTCTGTTCTTGATTCGCAGGCAGGGATTAGCCTTCTCGGTGAGGTCAATCATCTTTTGGACGGTTGATAACAAGAGGAGACGTCGTGCTGCGATTGCGGGGTTTAGAACGTGCTGTTCTGAAGCCGGATCGATTTGTGTGTCGCCTCCGACCAAATCAACTTACCAAGAACCTTTCGGAAGATCGAGAACCCTTGTTCACATCAAAGGTTCCCACAGAAGAAGGAACTCTCACTCATATCATTCACCGACCCATAAGCTCGAGGACACCATCGAGTGAAGCTCGACAGCAACTGACCGCACTGCCATGGGAACAAAGCCGTCTTGGTCCGAATATCAGTTGTACTAGCACCATGAACCGCGCACCTCTATTCAAGCCAATCAAATAGTATCCAACCTATTTAGTGTAAACCCATGTGCACTCCGCGCATATCACTAGTAGTACTCTGCCTAGTACGCCTAAGTGTCTAATTCAACTATGATTGTGTGAATCCTTGGTTGCTCATTTGGATTTTTGATTGAGTGATGTTGTATGCTTAAACTCTAGAAGTCACAAAAATAGTTGCAATTTCTAAATAAGTAAATAATATACAAGAATCAAGATAAGAATATCTACAGATCTACTGTTAGTCTCGTATCTCCCCCGACTTCTAGCAAACCTTGGACACCCCTCCTTTACCAGAAGCACCAAAGTCACGCTCAGTTTATTTCCCTAGCCGTTCATTGTTAATGTGTCACCACCCCCCCTGACATGTTTTATCACAACCTTGATCCCCTTTATGCCACCAAGAAAAGACACCAAAAGTTGCACGCCTTCTTTACAACCCACCTTTGACCTAGTGTCGCTGCATTTCACGACAAGTCCTACCTTGAACATAAAATGGGAAAGAACTAAAGTAATGGTCTCGTACCCCACACATCAAGTCAACAACGCTATGGTTAATGTCACATCGATAGCACCATAGCATGTTGCCGCGTATTTATGATTGCATGGTATCCTACGCACAACTCCTACCCCACCCTTACTTTTAAAGTGAGCCGTAACCCACAGAACCCAGGATTCTCTCACAAGCCTCCAACCACCACTCTTCCCTGCTTACAAATAAAGCCTATAAACACCATCCCCGTCCATCAACTCTATCACCAATAGCCCTCTCGAGAATATCACCTCCCACATCTCCTAACACTCATGGATCCCCACCAAGCCAACAGTTTCCCCTCCAACCCAAATACACCAGCATCAGTCCCGTACACTAAAGACCAACCTTGGATTATCACCGACTGCCAATATGAGCCTGGCTTCCCACAACTCCTTTATGTTGCTATGGTTGCCCTAGGCTTCAAGCTCCGTCCCCGATTTGTTTGTAGAGAGTACAACAAATCTGTCACCCCGGGTTGTGTCGTCTCGGATCACAATGACACCAGCCTAGACTACCCCACAATACAACCTTTTAGTGTAACCGACGTTGGATCACGCCTCCCAGACACCAACTTGTTGCCCGTAAAGCCATGAAACTCTTGTGCCAGCTCTAAGAGCCCCCTCTTGTGTACTCAAGCATAAGGTACCTCCCAGTCACTAATAAAGACCTACCCCATTGGAAATCCCATGTAGAATCCCTGATAGAGTCACACTCTAGTGGGCAAGACCCTACCCTTGTCACCACCACCAAATATCTCCACGTGTTGGATGATCTTTGTGACCAGCAAACCCAACACCTTGAAATGCACATCCAGCACAAAAGAGAAACTGATGCATGCTGCCCAGCCCTGCGTCGCAAACTTGAAGAAGCAGAAACCCATGCCACTAAGGTAGAAAGCAACTTAGCTGTCGCAATCACAACCTTGACGAGATTAGGAAATCTCACCTCCAGCAAATCCTTATACCCAGTCAGTGAAGCTCGCAGAGCACATTCTTCACAGTCTGGCCAATAGCCTTGACCCCTACCAGACCCTACACCAGATATTCTACCAAGAAAGTAACCATACAAATACAGCGGAACCTAGTGAGTACCGACCGTAAGCGCTAGATGTTCGTCAGCCTACCACCCTAGACAAGATTCTTATGTAGGGTAGTACCCTACTAAATTCCTTGACCCAAAACCAAAGAGTTGACCCCCACAAAACTCCATAAGTAGGGTAGATCCCTCCCTACTTACCAAATCTCCGATTAAACAAAGCTCGTTTCCATTCACTGGCCCAACTTGCCCAACCTCTCTCTCTGACCCAGATCATTCGTCTTCTCCGTGAACCCAACCTACACTACCGCCGGAGTACCTCCCCCATTGGCACCACCTCCACCGCATCTAGCCTGCAAAGCCATGTGCTAGATTCTTTGTCCTCCACCATCACCAGTAAAGCACGTCGCATCCATCGCCTCGTCGAGAAATAGATTCCCCAATCTCGCACAGCCTCAATAGTTCGCCCCACTTCCTTGTGTGCCTGCATGCTTGCTCATCCTTGTCAGAATCACCAATCCCCTGCAATTGGACCGCATATCGCAAGCGACCATAAAAGAGCACCACCATTGCCAGGCCTCACCACCAGCCAGAAAATACCCATCACTCTCCCTTCATTCGGGCCTAGATCCGTCATTCCAAGCCGCCGATAGATTACAGCTTGCATCAAGTTGCAACTGCCATGTACCTCAGCCTGGATGTGCTGGTTTGGGTTATCGTCACCTACCTGCTGTTGATGGTCTACCTCGTGCGGAAGGTCTTCTCTCAGCCCCTGGCAAAGTCCGCTCCGTGATTCCTTGCCTGAGTGCGGATGTAGTCTTGATGTTTATCTGTATCAGGAAAGTTGAATAATCGAGTTGTTTTGTGCCCTTCACCACCCTCTCTATCTCATTCAGAAATCCCCTTCGCTGGATTAAATCCCGCACCCCAACCTAAAACCCTACCCTTTCCCCAGAGCCACCTAATCTCGAGGACGCTATTCTTTTAAGTAAGGTAGATCTGTAACATCCCAAATTTTTATACCAAATCAATTAGAGAAAATCGTGCGAAATTTAAGTTTTTTAGTTAATACGAATTCATGATTTTTCAAAAAATAAAATCTCACTAATTAATCAAACTAGAATTATAGAAATAGAAAAATTATAAATAATTAAATTTAACATTGCCAAAGAGATTGTCTATTTTTCTTCTGCATTTATTTATTTTTGAGTCTTCACGCTCCATTTAAAAACTCCAAAGAAATTTAAAATCGCCAAATTTCCTTACCCAAAATTCTAGAGAAAAGAATAAAACATTTTCCTCCTCACTTGGGCCAAATCCCTTCCCCTTCTCTCCTCCTCCCTTGGCCCAGCTCGCTCCCAGCCAGCTAAGCTTTTCCCCTCCCCGTCCGTTCCCTCGGCCTAGCACGAGCCGGCCAACCGTCTCCCTCCCCTTCCCGTAGTGCTGTCCAAAAAGCCCATGGCCCGTGGGTCGGCCCAAAGCACGCAAAAAAAGCACGACACGAATCCGGCACGGCCCAAAACAATTTCTTGTCGGGCAGGCCTGACACGAGGCTCCGGGCCATGCTTGGGCCGTCGGTCGAGCCCACGGGCTAGCACGGCACGACCCATTTAGACATTAGTCCGGTTAAGCATGAAAATGGCCCATGTAATTTAGCAACCCAACAGAAAAACATATTAGCCTAGAAGGCCGAATCTGGCCTTGGCCTAGTTGGCTCAGCCTAGGACCCTAGGTCACGACTCATGATCGACTCCTCCCTCTCCTCAGTCCTCATCCATGCCCCGCCATCGCCGCCGCTCGCTCCCGGCACCCGCGAGTCCCCGACGCTGCTGCTTGCCCCCGCCCTCTCCTCTGGCTCTTGCCCTGCCACTTCCTCGCCGGCCTGCTGCTACCTCGCCTGCCCGCTCCCGTCGTCGCGCCGCTACCTCGCCCGCTCGCTCCTGTCGCTACGCCGTCACACCGCCCTCTCCCGCCGTCACGCCGCCCGCTCTCCTCACCGTGCCGCCCGCTCCCGCCGTCACGCCGCCCGCTCGCAAGGCCCCCTCCGCCCCCGCACCGCCCGACCGCCCCGCGACGGTCTATAACCGACCTCGCATGCCTAACGGGCCGTGCGTGTTCACAGACCTAATGGGCCGGCCCGGCACGGCTTACATGCTTCGTGCCGTGCTGTGGGCCAACGGCCAGGCACATGGGCCGGCACGGCACGACCTGAAATTAATTATGTGTCGTGCCGGCCCGAAATTAATTGGGCAGGGTCTTTTCCTACCTGGGCCGTGCCGTGCCGGGCAGCCCAGTTAGACAACTTTACCTTCTGGCAGGCTGGCCCCTTCCCTGGCCCCCTCGGCCCACTTCACGAGCCGGCCCAGCCGAATCCACGTCCTGCCTCTAGCCCCACCTGGGCCACACAGCACGCCCCCAGCCCAGCAGCCGCTCCACTCCCCATGGCCCACCCGCACGTGCGCTCGGCGCCTAGCGTTCCGCGCGTCGTATTTCTCACGACGCTATGCAGCGTCTTTGCCGACCCCGTCGTGGCCCTCATGCCCTGCTCACCCTTGTCGCCGCCCCCATCACTCCCCACCTACCAAGCGACAGACCACCTGCTCACCATAACGCAGTCGCGTCGTGACGTGCACAGCGCCAGTGCGCGCGTCCGAGACCCGTTGCTAGGCGCCACTGGACCCCGCTGCTTTTACTCCCCCCGCCCCGTCGTAGCGATGCGTCACGTCCGCCTGTCCCTGGCTCTAGGAAGCACCTTCCTCGCCCCAAGACGCGCCGTCCCTGCTTGGCGATGATGCGCGACTTGACTCCACTCAACTGACGTGTCCTGTCGATTGTCCAACACAGTGGTGCCATTGATGGTCACCGATGCTTCCCGCCCCTATTCTCGCACGACGACAACAGCAAAGCGATGCCGCCCGCCTCCCATCGCGTTGCGTCGCATTGCACCTTAACATCACTGCCACGCCCATGCAATCGTATTCGTCCTACAATGCCACCATTGATGGCCATGCTTGCTCACGGCCAGGGCGCCCAACCACCTCCACCCCGCCCCGCGTCTATAAAACCGATGCGCGATGAACTCGCCTCCGCCACCGCGCAGCCCCGCCTCCTCTTCCCCATTAAGCTGCTCCAATTTCAATCTCTTCCCTCTCCACCCGAGCTCCAGCCATGGCCCCCTGTTCCCCAAACCAGCCGCTGTCCCGTGCTCCCTTCCCCAAGAGCTTGTCCCAGATGGATGTGTTATAGCCCAGTGAACCGATTTCCCCGCTCCCCAGCCATCCTCTCCCTCCATCCCCCTCTCTAATTTGAGTTGTAGGAGCCATCTACGGTCGAGCAGAGAGAGAGAAAAGGAGAAGACGTCCACAAGAGAAGAAAGCAAATTTTGCACTCTAGCCCCCGTCCTTTCTCCAAATAAAACCCACCTCTCCTTCTACTTATACAATCTTGCACCTAAGCCCCTGCCCCTCCTTCCTATTTTCATTTTAGCCTTTGGTCCACCGTGAGCCCACCCTGAGCCCAGTCCATGGAGCATTGGACTTGGTCCACGGATTTCCTAGTATAAAAATAATTCCAGAATTCCAGAAAATCCCATGCCCTTGTCTTTTGCAGAAAGGTCCCTGAACTTTAAATTAATTTTGTTTAAGCCTTGCCATTTTATAGAAAGACCCCCATACTTTATGTAAATTACATTTTAGCCCCTTCCATTTTTACAACCAAGCCCCTGACATTTTTGTAATTTCAGATAGGTCCCCATGACCTTATGAAAAATGCAAATAAGCCCCAGACTTCCAAAAATCATATCTTTTCAACCGTAGTTCTATTTCGGGCTTGCGCTCACGTGATCATCCTGATACGAGGAACCATTTACCACCCACCATATTTCTATTTCTTCCACGATGTTCCCCTTGTCCCCCTTAACACCATACCTTCACCGCTCAAACTCCGTTTCCATCGATTCTTTCACCATCGACCTTCTGAGACCCAACAAACCAAAATCATACCCCATAATCCCGAACCTTATCCACCAAGCTCCGACCTACCTATAATCCCACTGGTATACACCGAACCTCCCATATATTCTATCCGAAGTTTTAATTGGAGTGTTTCTTGTTTCTTATTTATTCTATTTTCTTTGCGCTAGCGTCACGTACCGTAGCATGCGAGAAACCTGAGGAGCCCGATGCTGGAGACGAAGCCCGAAGGACTAAGTCTCGAGACGAACTCCGACACCATTACACAAAGCGATGTAAACCATAGTGTTTAATGATCTAGCGTTACCAGGCAAGCTCTAATTTTCCTTGATCATATTTATCCTATCACAGTAGATCTAGAAACCTACTTAAGGCCTATTCTGTATTGCATTCTCTCTTGAGTGCTATTGTTGATGATTGCTTGTATGATTACTACCTACTTGCGATCGGTAGTTCTGTTGTTGTTACCACAACCCCTCCTTGTCTGCCATACCCTACCACCTCGTAAGCCGCACATATGCCAACATTAGATGCCTAATGTATGGAATGCTGTTATCCATAGAAGCGCTTAGGAACCCCACGATGAAGTTCATTGCAACCCCATATTATATACTGCTATTTCAAAAATAGGTGAAAATGTGTTTGGTGGTGTGCGTATAGTACGATATGGATGGGTGTTAAACCAAATGTATAAAGGTGATGTTGGGTGGGATGTACTTGGTCGAGGGCAAGTCTCCTTAGAACTGGTGCAGTGTACTTGATGATGGTCTCTTCGGTGTAGATCCACCTTTCGTGGATGAGTGCTTGCCCGGCCACATAGGAACCGATAGCGAAACCTCAACTTGGTGATATTTTCGGTGCGACCACAAAAACTATATGGCCAGGACTAACACGGAACCGCGGTTACATAAAGTTGGTGGCTGATAAAACCCATAATCGGCCACCAACCGGTTGGAAAATGCAAGGTAAAAGATCAAAGTTCAATAAATAATTACTTTAAATAATAAGGTTCGACAAGTTTTGGTGAAATATGTGTTTGCAGGTCATATAGGGCCAAAATATGCAAAAATATGAAGAAACACCCCGTCGGCCGATCACGACTCTAAAACAGTCGGCCGAAAGGCTCATTTACGGTTGAAATCAGCACCCGGCCCTGTCATTCCGATAGATCATGGGCTGACAGGGTAATCGGCCATCTTGATCATCCCCCGGCCGGGTCAATTCCAAGTGGGATCATCACCCCACCGTGTGACCAGAACCATCAACCGAATGAAGTTCGGAGGCCTGATCGGCTGCTCGGATGACCAACCAGTCGATCGATTCGGACCGTCACCCAACAATACCCGGCTAGTCACCCAACTCCTCAAAATGTGCCAAGGACTTCATCAACATTCAAGAAGAGTTGATCCGATCATATCTTGGCCTTATAAACAATTTTTTGCAACCTAGGCACAAAGTGCCCAAAATAGGTTGTCGGCCGACGAAAACAGGCCGCCCGGCAGATCTAGCCGCCCGGTAGAAACAGACCGCTCGACACATGATTTTCAGCCAAATCTGGCCACCCGACCGCGGACTGCAGCCCGACAAAGGTTGTCGCCCGACGCATGAGGCCTACCACCCCCAAACAAAGGGAGGAGGTGTGAACCAACCCACCAACCGACTCCACGTGGCAGTCGAAGAGGCCCAATGCAAGGTCAGTTGGAAACGGACCTAATCCAAGGCCGGCCAGCGCACTAGGCCTACCGGCCCAAATCCGCGAAAAACAACACAAATCGACCATAGCACCAACTCCACCAGATCGTCTGAAGCGTCCAAGACAACTCTGTTCCAAACCGACAAAATCATGTGGCCGTCCGGCGGGCTACGCCGCCCGGTGGACCGACTCCAAAATCCTCCACAAGTACCCTCCAGCCTATTTCCACCTATAAATAGTGGGGGACCTTGACAAAAATGAAGCAACACATCAAGGAGTCCATTTCCCACTACTTGTGCCACAATGTAGAATAGATTAGTTAGTCGGGAGTTAGAGTCTAGCTGAGAGCATCACTCGAGATTCTAGAATTGTCTCAGAGTTTTGGTATGATCTCTTGTATCTTTTCTCTTCATGTAAGACTTATCTCTTATCAATATAACATATCTTTCCTTTTATATCTTATCAAGTATTTATTTTAATTTAGTTATTTCCTCAAGTTACAATTATCAGGAAGAAACATTGTTGCATAATTCGCGGGTTTCCTGGCTAGGCTTTAATTAAGTTTAGTTCTTTCTAGGACTTAGACTTGGTTATTTCCCGGCTATTCATCCGCTCGATCAACGAAAGAATATCTAGTGAAGGCATAGGCGCGGTGCTTAAGTTAATGCTAGCTGGATTTGCATTCGTCCCCGTGGGCTGTGTGGTAGGCGGCAAGGGGTGACAGTCCTGTACGTCCCTTTAGGAATCCACCATGTTCAGGAAGTCTCAAGCAGGGTTGTCTAGCGATAGCGTACCCACTAGTACATGAGGTTAGTTAATGACCCTTATTAGTGGATCATTTTCATGCCCTAAAGTGAACTAATAGGTGAAAGACTCGAGGCTGTACGAAGAAATTGATGTAAGCGCTCAACCCGAGTAACTAGGATTTGACCCTTGACTTAGATATATTAGGAAGATATATTTTAGGAATCTTAGACTTAGACTCGCTGTCCTCCCGGCCAGCACAACCGTTCACTTTATATATCTTAGTGTGGACTTCTCCTATGTTACTACCCTACTCCATCGTTGATTATCCTTACTCCCATTTTTGGTTAGTTGGAATTATTCTTTAGTCATATCTTTGTTAAAGCCGAGATAATCTTACGCCTAGCTTCCCTATGGAGAAAAATACGATACCTCAGAATACTCCCGGGTGAAATGCTATAATGGAGTTCCGTGCACTTGCGGAATTAATTCATTTTATCTTTAGAGCATAGCAAACGCCAACAAGCATTTCTGGCACCGTTGCCGGGGAAGCAATGGCTAAGTTTTCAAGACTAACATAGATTGTCTATTGAGCTAATTCGCCGCTAGCCTTAGCAGGATCACCCCTGTTTTGTATGAGTATGGAACAAACAGGACACAATCTCCTGGACCTTGGAGCAAGTTTTCACAGAAGAAGAGCCTGTGGTATTGCGATACTTGTCAACAAAGCATCATGTACCACTATAGCTCAATTTTCAAGGAGGTAAGCTCCAAAATCTTGTCCCTAACCATCAATTTGGACAGTTCGGGTATTAATGGAATTGATTCATCACCAACTAATGTTATGTTCTTATCTTATCCTATATTGGGTTATGCGTTCCTTGTTTGGTTGTGTGCCTTATGTATGTGTATGATCTAGAATATAGAAGTGGTAATCTCTATCATGCTATGATGTAAAATAAGGAAAATGCATGTGTTTTCCTTCCACAATTGATCAAATTAGACATGGTGTCTAGGTTGATTGATGGAAATGATAGAGATATGCCTATTGTAGACGAATAGATTTGCACTAACAATTATAGGAAATCAATGGACCAAGTGATGCCAAAAGAGAATGAAAAAAGAAACTCTAAAAGTTCACCACCATCGAGCCCAAAAACAAGATTTATCCCCTTGTCATAAGATCCAAACCCTTGTCAAAAGGTAATTGATATTTATCCCCTTCGTTACCACTTTGAATTTACCACTAGATTACATTTTTTTTCCATTAGTCACTGAATATTGGTTATAAAAGAAAAGAAATAAAAATATGAAAAACAAAAATTTGGGTCATTACCTGACCAAGATTATCAATCAAAAGGTCAATTTCTTGTCCAAAACAACCATTCGGCTGCCTGTCCGGAACAATAACCCGGTTAGAAATTACCCAGTCAAATTTCAGCACCCGGGAGGTAGTTTTTCATGAAAAATAACCACCCGGCTAGGTAATTTTGTGCCACCCGGCGTGATGTGCTGCTCGGCCATTTCTTGCCGACCAACAAGTCTCGCTACCCGGCCATGTTTCGCCGCCTGGCGTGATGTGCCGCCCGGCAAGTCTTGCCGCCCGGCCTATGCAAAAAGCCTCCATGCCTCCCCCTCAGACTTATAACTAGCAAGGTATGTTCTCTCAACTCTCCACCCCACAAACTTTAGCTGGAGCTTCTTTCTCCCTCACTTTTGTCTTCCTTTTTGTTTCTTCTAAGTGCTTAACAACTTTCCCTTAGCAAATAAATTTTCAACATAGGAATAAAAGTGTGCTGCAATAAAACCAACTAGAGAGGTACATCGTTGCTTTCCTTGAATGGTTGAACAATGCTTGGACTATTAACCGAACAACAAACCAATGATCTTAATTGAAATATTATCCTTCGGGTATCGTGTCCATGTAACATTTCACACGAATGGCAAGCATTTTGAAGGGTGTCTTCTATGAACTTTGAGTACCTACCACCTCAATGACCACCTCTTTTGAGCTCAAGTCTTGCAAAGACCTAAGCTTGGGGAGGTGCAAAAACCAAGGCTTGCCATGGACTCCTTCTCTACTCTCCCTCTATCTAGTTGAATCATTGCATGAACCCCTTATGTAATTATAACCCGAAAAAGAAACGTAAAAGGATTTTCAATTTTGATAAACTTTAGGATAACCCAAAAAGATTTATCATTCTATAAATTTCAAAAAACACAAAAATATTTTCGCTTTGTGAAGGAAAACCATAAAAATTTGCAAAACCAAAAAAAAAACAAACAAAAAGATTTCCCTTTTTGAATAAAATTGAGAACTTAGTCTCTGCCTTGTCTATGGAGATGATGAATAGTTGCTCTATTAGCTCCCTTTGAGTCTCAAGTATACAACCTCTACTCCATATATTTATGGGTAATGATAGACTGGCATGATGATAACGCTAGTCCCTCTATGTTTTAATGTGTGCAAAATGGCTAATAAAACACCAAGTCTAGTTGTTGGAGTTTATGATATAGCATCTTTTGGACGATGCTGTGATTCCCTCATGATTAGAGTCCAATGACTTCTTTCAAAACCTTGCTGCAACAAAACCCCCTACTTGGTGCACATCTTCCCTATGATAGATAATTCCCTACCATGGCCAAATATTTATTTGCAAAACCTTGTCTACGCCATTTATGCATGCATTGAGTTTAGTTAGGATTTGATCCTTCTGAGGGACTTGCACTTCAAAGCCAATCATTCTCCTTCGCGTTATCTTTTAGTTCTCAATTATCATGCTTGGTTATGCGGTTTCCACATCGAACTCATGCATCCACTTCACCAAGCATGTCAACCAATAATCTTTTCTTTTGTGAAACTTTGATCCTATGAGAGAGATTTTGGTCCGCCCCAATAATTGCTCAGAAAAAAAAGTTGCAAAAAAAAAAATTGAACCATTGAATTAGCTTCCCTACACCATGAGAGCTGAAAGAAAGAAAGAAAGAAAGGTAATAAGAAAAAGTTTATTAACTCTCATGGATGTACAATATAAAGAATTTTCTAGGTTCATTGAAAAATATCTTTGAGCAAGATAAAGGACCATCCTTTCACTCTAGCATAAAAATCCTATCCTCGGGACAAATTTGTACCCATGACTTTTGCAATTGTGCTAGCCCACTCCTTCACATGAGTCCATTCTCTCGCTCTCCCCTGGACATTATTTCTAAATGAATGGAATGAGGAAGTGCACCGTCTTTTCGCTAGGACCATCTCTTAACAATTTATGCACGCTAGATGTGCCATCTCACCAAGCTCCACATATAAGCTAAGCTTTTAGAAAGTAGGGTGAGCACTTGGTAAGGAAATACACCTTTTGAGAGATGAGAGTAATAGTGGGAGATTGCACTAAGACGGAAGATTTTCAATCTTATGCAGCGTTATAAAAACTTTTCGACTCATGATCAATTAGGAGATTGCATGACAAAGTCTAAACTAGCCGTTCTAGACTTCAACCGCTCATGACAAGCTTATAAAATGCCAATAAGCCTCGCAACACAATGAGAATGACTTAGTGACCACATTGTCCTAGTTTATACTTATCCATATTGTGTAGGAGTATGTGTTTGTGCACTTGATCCTCACAAGGCTCTAATATCAAAGCAACTCCTGATCCATCACCTCTAAGTTTTAATTTGCCCGGGACGAGCAAAGGTTTAAGCTTAGGGAGGTGTTGGCGGCCGATAAAACCCATAATCGGCCACCAACTAGTCGGGAAATGCAAGGTAAAAGACCAAAGTTCAATAAATATTTACTTAAACTAATGAAGTTCCATAAGTTTTGATGAAATATGTGTTTGCAGATCATACATGGCTAAAATATGCAAAAATATGAAGAAACACCCCGTCGGCCAATCGTGACTGTAAAATAGCCGACCGACAGGGTCGTTTATGGCTGAAATCAGCACCCGGTCCTATCATGGGCCGACATGGGATCATCACCAGACCGGGTGACCATCAATTCCATGTGGGATCATCACCAGACTGGGTGACCAAAACCATCAACTAAATGAAGGCCGGAGGCCTGATCGACTGCTCGGATGACCACCCAGCCGATCGATCGGGACCGTCACCCGACAATACCCGGCTGGTCACCCGACTCCCCAAAATGTGCCAAGAACTTCATCAACATTCAAGATGAGTTAATCCGATCATATCTTGGCCTTATAAACAATTTTTGGTAACCTAGAAACAAAGTGCACAAAACAGGCTACCGACTGATGAAGACACGCCATTCAGCCATTGATTTTCAAGCAAATTTGACCGTCCGGCAGATATGGCCGCCTAGCAGAAATAGGTTGCCCGACACATGATTTTCAGGCAAATCTGGCCACCCGGCCGCGGACTGCAGCCTGGCCCAGGTTGCCGCCCGGCGCATGAGGCCTACCAACCATAAACAAAGGAAGGAGGTGTGAACCAACCCACCAACCGACTCCATGGGGCAGTCCAAGAGGTCCAATGCACGTTCGGTTGGAAACGGACTTAATCCAAGGCTGCCCGGTGCACTAGGCCTACCATCCCAAATCCACGGAAATGGCACAAACCAACCAAGGCATTGACTTCACAAGATCATCTGAAGCGTCCAAGACAAGTCTATGCCGAACTGACAAAATCATGTGGCCGCCCGGTGGGTCCCACCGCCCGGCGGACCGACTTTGGCCAACCGACTCCAAAATCCTCTACAACTACCCTCCAGCCCATTTCCACATATAAATAGTGGGGGAACTCGACAAAAATGAAGAAACACAACAAGGAGTCCATTTCCCACTACTTGTGCCACAATGTAGAATAGGTTAGTTAGTCGGGAGTTAGAGTCTAGTCGAGAGCATCGCTCGAGACTCTAGAATTGTCTCGGAGTCTTGGTATGATCTCTTGTATCTTTTTTCTTTATGTAAGACTTATCTCTTATCAATATAACATATCTTTCCTTTTATATCTTGTCAAGTGTTTATTTTAATTTAATCATTTCCTCAAGTTACAATTATTGGGAAGAAACATTGTTGCGTAGTTCGCGGGTTTCCCTGCTAGGATTTTGTTAAGTTTAGTTCTTTCTGGGACTTACACTTGGTTATTTCATGGCTATTCTTCCGCTCGATCAATGGAAGAATATCTAGTGAAGGTGTAGGCACGGTGCTTAAGTTCGTGCTAGATGGATTTGCATTCGTCCCCACGGGCTGTGTGGTAGGCGATAGGTGGTGACAGCCCTGTCCGTTCCTTTAGTAATCCACCACATTCGGGAAGTCTCAAGCAGGGTTGTCTAGCGATAGCGTACCCACTAGTACATGAGGTTAGTTACCGACCCTTATTAGTGGATCATTTTCATGCCCTGAATTGAACTAATAGGTGAAATAATCGAGGCTGTACCAAGAAATTGGTGTAAGTGCTCAACCCGAGTAACTAGGATTTGACGCTTGACTTAGATATATTAGGAAGATATATTTTAGGAACCTTAGACTTAAGACTCGTTGTTCTCTCAGCTAGCTCAACCGTTCTCTTTATATATCATAGTGTCGATTTATCCTATGTTACTACCCCACTCTATCATTGATTATCCTTATTCCTATTTTTGGTTTGTTGGAATTATTCTTTAATCATATCTTTGTTAAAGCCGAGATAATCATATGCCTAGCTTCCCTGTGGAAATAAATACGATACCTTGGAATACTCCCGGGTGAAATGCTACAATGGTTTTCCGTGCGCTTGCGGAATTAATTCATTTTATCTTTAGAGCATAGCAAATGTCAACACACAACAAGGATGTATCACCCGGCGAAGTAGGAACGGAGGGCTGGTTGTGATGTAAGTGATGATAAGTCAAGTACGTGGCAAGATTATATGACTGTGTGTCATAAGTGCGATGATATGACTAAGTGTCATAGAAGCGGAACCCCTGAGCTCCGTGGTGGACTTGTGGGTGTGCCTGGATGAAGTGAGAACATTATGCACTTACTTGCAAAGAGTGTATAGCCTGTGCGTACAATGTACTATGCTCTATAGAGTTACCAATTAAATCATTGGCATGTCCATTATCACTGGTCATGACAGACCAAATCATTGGGATGTTGTTGACTAGTCGATCTCCTTGATGTGTGAGTGGGTGACGTGATACCCGTGTTTTGGAAGTACAAGGTTTGGATGGTGGAAATCCATTCCTTTTAAAATCTATCAAAACTGGAAGGGAATGGTTTGTACCCTCTCTAGGGCCAACCGACTAAAATATAAATAGTAAACCCTTGCCTACATCCTTTCTACAACCTCAATACAAGATTTTACCCTTGAGTAGTCTTGGTGCTTCCTGAGTACCTTATGTACTCACGGTTTGTTCATTGTGGTTTTTAGTGAACGAACTCCCAAAGAGTAAAAGCAGTAGGTGTTGACGGCTGTTAAGTACCATTTTTAACCGTCAACTATACTCAAATAAAGGAGAATTTGGCATTTCATACACGCATGCTTTATCACAATAATATAGTTCCACTTGTACTTGGAGAACTTTGTGCATGCAGGAGGAAATGTGAAGGAAACACCTCAAAAGGCAAGAAAACACACTTTCGACCAATCAGAGAGTGCCACACGGACGTCACACGGATTGAAGGGCCCATTTTCAGCACTTAACCGATGTAACTCCCTGTAATACCGCGCAAACCGACGTCAGGGCCCACAGGACAGCCACCTGGAGAAAGCACAGGCCAGGAGGGGCCACCCCCAGGTCGGCCGACCTGGTCAGGTCGGCCGACCCAGCCGGGCGCCCTCTCCGCCTGGGCTTCCACGTGTTGGCTCCTCCGCGACTCCTGATGACGGTTTGAGATGCCTTCCGTGGCGGTTACGCTCCCTTGCCGACCTATTGAGGCTATAAATAGGAGGGTGTGCCTTCACACTCAACACACACCACAAGAAGCATTTCTCTCTTGCTAGTAGTAGTTCTTGGAGTTTCAGTGGAGTTAGGCTGAGTCTAGAGCTCTCTAGTCCCAAGTCTTCACTTGGAATTGGTATGGCTCTTGTATCTTTTCCCTTTCGTAAGACTTTGCTCTTATCAATATATATATATTTTCTATATAGTTGTGCTTGGGTCATGAGTTTCTTGTTTGATATCGTGATCCATATATGTGATAGTATAGTCTACTTGTGTGATAGTAGTTTATATTTATTATACTACTATTGTCATGCTAGTTATATACCGTCACTATAGTCTAGTTTATATGTTATAGTCTCTATGCTTAGTTTTAGCTGATAAAGTATAGCATGGATTTGGTGATCGTATTCGTACGGTAGCTCTGCCTCGTTAATAGTAATCGCGGAGGGGCAGAGTGCTCTTTGGTCATGCAAGTATGGTACTTGGGTGACTGATTTGCATCAATTATTCGTTAGTCTACTGGTTCGTTGAGGTAGGCGGCAGGTGGTGACAGCCCTGTCCGTCCTTTGAAATCCTCCCCGCTAGGCTAGTGCGTAGGCTCTTGGCGGAAGTCGCCTGTGGATGCAGGGGTAAGTCCGTGCCTGAAGTGCTATACTATTGACTGCTGAACCTGAGTGTGGGTCTGTATGTATTCTACTTAGGCTATGCAACTGTATAGGAATGTATAGTAGGAGTAGCTTAGCCTAGTCTTTCCTCCACTAGACATTATTTATTTAGTAGGAATCTTCTGTGTGTGTCACACTACCCAGTTATTATCATGTACCCGCCTGTCTTGGTTAGATATCCTTGCTAATTGTTAACATGATCTTATATGTTAGTAACGCTTCTTGATCATAACCTTCCTTTGGGATAAACAAATACGATACCCTGAATACTTCCGGGTGAAATGCTACAGCGGTATTCTCCGTGCGCTTGCGGATTTTACCTACTTGACTCTGGGACATATTAGTGAACCGTTTCTGGCCCCGTGCCGGGAATGATTTATTAATATGGCTTAGCAAAAGTCAACAGTAGGGTATCGTCGTATGCTCAAGTTTGCCTGTGGAAGTGTCGTGATGTGATGAACGTGAAGTGAACCAGTGTTCCGCACCCGATTTCCATGGCATTATAACTTAGCCATGTTTGATAAGTCAGTCGTATATTCTCGTATTTTAGTACTGTATGGATTTGAGACAATCTGTTTGTGCATACCAACTACTGATCTAGAGATTGGTACAGGATGCACAGGACGCCCCGGGGAGTGGGGTGTCATAGATGGGCCCAAGGGCATCCGAACGACGATAAAAGAGTTGGATAAGTTTGCCCCTAGTGGTAGGTTGCAATGTATTGTAGGTCAAGGGTAGTGTGGTCCTTAGGACAATCTCTAGGCCTATATAAGGAGAGGTAGGGCTGGTGGGAGAGTGTGCCTCTTTCCATTAGGCTTGTGTTAGGGTTTCATTCCATAGAGCTAGTAGTGTGCTTCTTGTTGTAGTGGAGAGAACAGGGCGTGTGAGAGACAACTCTTTCTCTTCCAAGGAGTGGGAGGAAGAGTGTGGCTTCCTAACCATGTATCAATTAATCTTGTATGCAGGAATCAATAATATGAGATTCAATTTCATGCTCAAGATCTTCTCCTCTCCCTAAATCCCAAATTTCTCTTTTCCCTATTTTTGGAGCTATTTTCGTGGGTATTTTCGATCTCAATTTTGATTGGGTTTTGGGACAAATTTATTCAGGGATCTTGGTGCCAGGACATGCCGAAGCATTCCTTGATGGATCCTTGATTGAATCCTAGGCAAGAGCATCCTTGAATTTTTTTATTTCCTCAAGAACATTCAAACCCTTAGCTTTTATGTAGAACGTTAAATTCATGATGAATCCTTAAGATTTTTATGTCATTCCACTTGAAGAAGGAACATCCTACCATGAGACATCTTCTGTCCATGTTTCATGATTTTTGGTTAGGTTTTGCTAATTTCCTTGCTAATTCCCAAAAGTAGTTTCTGTTCTATCGAGGATCAATCGGCACTGCCGGTGCGTGAGTAAAAACCCTAATCGGCCCTGCCGATGTCCTGATCGGGAATTTTGTTTTCTGTCTTCTGTCAATCGACACTACCAACGATACGATTGGCACTGCCGATGCTCTGTCTCAATTGCTGATCGGCACTGCTGATGCCCTAATTGGCACTGCCATTACTCTGACAGAACTGACCGGACGGTACGGTCAGGAGACCGAACCGTCTGGTCTATATGGATGGGAGCTGAGATAGAAGGGCGCAATTTTGGGTGCTCTCTGGAATGGACAGAGATGAAGAGACCGGACGATATGGAAATTGTTGATGGTCGTTAAATACCAATTGCGACCGTCAATATAGCCATAAATACAGGAAGACTTAGCATTTTATACACGCATGTTAGCTAGGATTAATAAGATTGCACTTGTCCTTGGAAATTTATGTGCATGTAGAGAATATATGTAAAAGGAGTGGAGAAACGGAGCAAGACCCGTGAAATAACATTCCAACCAATAGGAGAGCACCACCCAGATTCCCCACGGATCAATGACATGGCTGCATAGGATTGCACGGGAGAAAACCGACTTAATAGAGGATGGGACCCACCTACCAGCCACCCCGAGGAAGAACACCCCGAGGGGGCTCACCTGTAGGTTGGCCGACCTAGGGGCTTGGTCGGCCGACCAAGTCTTGAGGCGGTTCGTTGCCCCCTTCCACGTGTCACTCCCTCAGCTCTTTGGCATCATCGATGGCCCGAGGTTCCATGGCGGTTACTCTCCAGTACTGACCTTTGGAGGCTATAAAAGGAGGTGAGTGCCTCCCACTCCAACACACACCATGAAGAATCCATACTCTAGCATTACACTTAGTCCTTAGGTCCTAGTGGAGTTTAGGATAGAGGAGAGTTGTCTTGAGGTCCTTGACCTAGTCTTGCAGTCTTGGGTATATATTGGCACCAGAATTTAGACTGGTCCTAGTGCTCAGGGGCATGGAGTTGGAATCAGTATATCGGCAAGCCAGCTTCTGGGTATTATTGTACACGAGAGAGGAATTGAAATTGGTCCAAAGAGCATCAAAGCTGTAAACGACATTGAGCCCCTATTAACAAGACCGAGCTACAGTCTTTGATTAGCAAGGTTTACTTCATAAGAAGATTCATATCGAATTTGTCTGGGAAACTCGATGTATTCACTCCGTTGTTGAAGTTGAAGGCTGATCAGAAATTTGTATGGGAACCAGAGCATCAGAACACCCTGGATGATATCAAGAAATATCTGGTCTCGCCTCCATTGTTGGTGTCCCCAAGGGAAGGTTTGCCCTTCAAGCTTTATCTTGTAGCTGACAGGAAGTCGATCGGATCGACTTTAATTCAGGAACAAGAAGGAAAAGAAAGTGTTGTGTTTTATTTGAATCGATGATTGATTGATGCTGAAACCAGATACACACAGATTGAAAGATTATGCTTATGTTTATATTTCTCATATGTGAAGTTGAGGCATTATTTGTTATCGACCGAATGTGTGGTGGTATGCAAAGCCGATGTCATCAAGTATATGCTATCGGATTCCATTTTAAAAGGCAAGGTTGGAAAGTGGATGTTGGCATTGGCTGAATATTACCTGACTTATGAATCACCTAAGGCTATCAAGGGTCAAGTTCTAGCTGATCTAGTTGTTGAGGATCAGATGTCTCGATGGTGGAGCCGATGCCATGGTTATTGCTTTTCGATGGTTCTGTGTGTAAGAATAGACGTGGCATTGGGCTCGTAATTATATCACCTTGGGGGGGGGGGGCGGTGGCAAGATTTGAGTTTGCATTTGCTGTAGAGTCATCGACTAACAACCAGATTGAATATAGAGCTATTCTGAAGGGATTGCAGATTTTGAAAGAATCTGGAGTTGATTTCATTGAAGTCATTGGAGATTTATTATTGATACTCTGGCAGCTAGTAGGGGAATTTGAATGTAAAGATGATATATTAAGGTTGTTTTATGTTGAGTGTCAGGATTTGGTACAATACTTCAAAGTAGTAAGGTTCAAGCATGTCCCGAGAGAACGAAATATGGAAGCAAATGATTTGGCACAGAAGGCATAGGTTTATCAGTTGAATACCGGTGGAGTCATAGTCGATATAGCCGATGTCGAGGAGGAAGGTTGGAGGTCCAAGATTATTCAATATCTGAAGGATCCGACTCATCGTACTCCTCAAAAGATTCGATACATGGCATTGAGGTATGTTTTATTAGAAGGAAAGCTTTATTATCGGATGATTGATGGTGTGTTGTTAAGATGCTTGAATCAAGAAAAAGCCAAAGTTGTTATGTGCGAAGTGCATGAAGGCATATGTGGTACACATCAATCGGCCCACAAAATGAGATGGTTGTTGAAGAAGACTAGATATTATTGTCCTACTATGCTAGAGGATTGCTTCAAGTATTACAAATGATGTCAAAATTATTAGAAGTTTGGAGCAATTCAAAGAGCGCAGACATCGGCTATGAACCCGATCATTGAGCCGTGGTCGTTTAGAGGATGAGGTATGGATATGATTGGCCAATTTTATCCAGTAGCAAGCAAGGGCCACAAGTATATTCTGGCTGCTACCGATTATTTCACAAAGTGGGTTGAAGCAGTGCCGATGAAGAATGTGAGAACCAACGATGTGATTAATTTTGTTAAGGAGCATTTTATCCATAGGTTTGGAGTGCCGCAGACTATTACTACTAATCAAGGTTCTGTTTTTTCTTTGGAAGTGTTTCAAAACTTTGCCGATAGTATGGGTATCAAGCTACTGAATTCATCACCTTATTATGCTCAAGCCAATGGTCAAGCAGAAGCACCTAACTAGAGTTTAATCAAGTTGATCAAGAGGAAGGTTGATGAGCAACCAAGGAAGTGGTTTAGAGCATTGGCTGAGTCATTGTGGGCATATAGGATGGCTTATCATGGGTCGATAAAGGTGCCACCCTATCAGCTAGTTTATGGGCATGAAACAGTTTTGCCTTGGGAAACAAATCTGGGGTCCAGAAGAATAGAGTTGCAAGATCAATTATTAGCCGATGATTACAGACAAGTCATGTTTGATGAATTAGAAGATGTCATGAATTGGATGAGGGCTTAGAGAGAATTCAGGAAAACAAAGCTCATGTGTCCAGATTTTACGATAAAAAGGTGGTGCCTAAAAGTTTTTCAGAGTGAGCCGATGTGCACCAGGCAATGCATATTTCTTACAAGAGTTGGATGGAGAAGAGTTCGAGAGAGAAACTAATGGTAAATATTTGAAAAAGGTATCACCCAAGCGTTTGGATTGGCTCATGATCTCAGGTGCTTGATCACGACCGATATGAGAAGTATCGGCCTTAGCAGAAAAATTGAAGAGACATAAAGAAGAATATTTACAGCCGATGAATAATCATCGACTTCAAATGGCCGATATCAGGGATATCGTGCTAAGTTCAAAAAATATTACACCGCTAGATATTGTTCAGTACAGCACAAACAACTTATATCTACTCTGGCCGATATCAGGGGCATCTTCTTCGTTTGACCCGAGGGTGCTAGAGGCTATGTTCCACAGGTTGATGGCTTTTTCGTAAGCCGTTGTGATGATATTTTCCTATGCCATGATCTCCTCTGGTGCTCGGGCAAGGGCTGCCTCTACATAGGCTATTTCCTTGTTTTTTGCTTTGAGAGCAGCTTGGAGTTCATCACGCTCTTTCCGCAGGCCCTCCAGTCTTGTCTCAAGATCAGCAGACTTGGAGACCAAGGCAGCATATTTTCTTTGTTCCTCTGCCGCCTTTTTATCAGCAGCATTTGCCTGGTTCTTTTGCCCTAGTTGTCGTTCGATGCGAGCCTGGGCCTCGAATACTTCGAGCTGGCAAAACTCGATGTATGTGACACGTTGCAGCACTGAGACAAGGCCTACGGGCAAATGATCCTTGACCTCGAGATACCTCACTCTGATTGGTTCGGCCTCCAGTACTAGCCGATCGATGGAAATCATGTCAAGTCGACGACGGATGTCTTGCTGAGCGGCTCAGACTTCTAGGGGAAAATATATCGAAGAAGTGTGCCGGGAGATTTGAGCCTGAAAATACAGAAGTTGATTGAGGAATGCGGGCAAATAGATCGAGAAAGCAGTAAGATTTAGTCTATACTGCTGTTTCTAAAGTTAATGAGGGCATCGGAGCATCAAGTTCAAGAGTCGATGAAGGCATTAGAGCATCAAAAGATGCAGGGATATATGCACTGATGACCGATGACCGGAATTCCTGAGATCAAAAAAGAGTTAAAGATAATAAAGCAGTGGGCCATGAAAGAAGGATGATAGCTGAGGATCAAACCAAGGGATAAGAGCCAGACTCGATGAAGCCGGTGCAGCAGGGATTTGTTCCTCAAAAGCTTCTACTGAGTGTGCTGTATCGACATCCTGAGAGTCGATGGAGGCTGCACGCTGATCCCACAAGGTTGCACTGCTAGATCGACTCCCAGAGCTGGGCATAATTTCTTGAAAAACGGCTAGATGTATAAGAAACATATTACAAGGGAAAGATTTATACTAGAAAAGAAGTGTAGTTACCATGGCCACCGAAGATGTTGCTTGATCCATTGGCTCGGGAGGATTCATCGACTCTTCTGCTGATGTAGTTGCTGATGCCGATGGGACAGCCATGAGTGGTGGAGCCATAGAAGTCGATGGGACCTTGGGAGTGGATGGCAGAATATGGAGACAACTTATAAGATTGATGCGAATAAAGATGTGAAGGAGATGAGTTGGAATATGTTACCTGAGAAGCTTTAGCAAGGCCAGCGACGACTTTTTGGGCTACCTCTTGAATAACAGCCGAAGTCGACGAAGCGATCTGATGAAATAAAAAAGAGGGTCAAGGGTTTCAGATAAAGCTATGGATTATTTAAAGAATTGTTACCTGAGTTGTCGGTGTAGGATCAGTCATAGTCGGTGGAGTCGATGGGGAGGGTACAATTCTATCACGCATCCTAAAGCCAAGTTGACAAGAGATCACTACTGGGTTATAAAACTCGTATGAACGAATTCTGCGTTGTCCACAATGGAAGTCGACAGGAAGGATCCCGGGCCTGATACATGCTTCCAAAATAAGTGTCGGTACTTTGTCTTGCAGCGGGTTGTCAGGGTGGAATCTAGAAGAGTTCTCAAATTCCAAGTCTTCACAAGGAAATAAGATTTGTTTCTGTGTTTGGATTCTGTTATAAAAGAGAATGAAATAGGCATAAAAATTTTCTCTTGTCATTCTAGACCCAAGGGCCACAATGGCAGCTTCACCCATTGATGTACAACACCGCTCGTGGATTTCTTCGTCTTTTGCTGCATCTATCGATGGGAATGTGCTTTCCAACAAAGGGGCCAACTTCATGGCTTGAGAATAGTAGATGTTGAGCCATAGCTTTATTAACCACCATGGGCCCCCTTCTGCCATAGTCTGATTGGTTTGGAGGCTGATGGTGGTGCGGTGAAGGAGCTGGTACATGGAGCCTAAAAGAAATCTGCCTAGAGGAAACTTCTTACCGTCGGCCAAGGTCTCTACCATACCTTGAAAATTACTGGTTGGCCTGCAGAAAACAAAGTGTTCTAGCCAAAGATTCACGAACGCACTGAGTTCTCGATGGGTGACATTGCCTGTCTTCTGGTTGCAGCTATAATGTACATAGTAAACATTACACAGATAAGCTAAGCTACAGCACCATACCATCATGATCAGCCAAAGTAGACTCCTCATGTTTGTCAAAATAATCAACAGATGCATCAGCTTGTGTGTTGTCATGATGGATATGGTTCGTTCTACAAGAATCTGCAGATGGATCTACATTGTTAGCTGCGTCCACATCTGAGATGTGCCACAACAACCTTCATGAGATACCCTTGACACCTGCCTAGTCATTCTATCACATTGTACTTGATGTTCTGGTGGCCACAGCCTCTTAGATGCTCTAGTTGATCTAGCGGATGTGAGGTCCTTGGCCATCAATCTCTTGCGAGACATGTAGTCATCAGTAACCTGCAAGGACAAAAGAATCAAGGAAGACTCAAATGCCAATTAAACAAGAGGGAGTTCCTTATTTGCCATCAACTATAGAATTTCAGGCCTCCAATGCCACTTTTTGTCAACTATCACTTGTTTTCCCTGAAACATGTCAATTATTTTTAGGTTATAGAAAGTGATGGCACATGATCGGCAATGCCATTTTTTGTCAACTTTCACTTGTTTTTTTTTGCTGAAACATGTCAATTCTTTTTAAATTACAAAAAGAGGTGGCAGATGATCGATATTGTGAAGTATGACAATTTTGTGCTTTCTGTGAGAATATCATTGTCCTTAATTGCTGATTTGTGCACTGACATATGCAAATCAAATTCATTATTTCAGATAAGTTGCATGTAATTGTCTTCTTAAAACAATAAATATGTGTGTTATCCTAGAGGCAATGTCACCTATACCTATGTTATTTAATTAACAGTATAAGATGCTTAAATTAACAAATATGGCACTGAAGGAGAATCATAATTTTGCAAGGATGATAAAGATGAACCTTGAAATATTGCCAGTAAGGAATCAAGTAAAAGTTCAATGACATAAGAGAGAATACGTTAAACAGACAACCTGCTGGCCTAATAAGAGAACAAAACCTATTTATATTCTCAGAAACAATCATGTCACGGCATGGAATGTGTTTATTGCTGAACCATGATTTGAACATCTCTTATAAAACAAGTTGGTTAAAGTTTCATGCATCACAAAACTAATTTGACAATAACTATGTACAAATTAAGTTGCAGACAATGTATCAATAAAAGGCCACTTCATTAATGTGGGATATTTTTAATTTGCAGACAATGTATATTATAAAATATTGTTGTAATGTACCTATGATAATCACAAGTTACCAAATTTAAGAAAAGAAATCAAATTTTGATTGGTGCTACCAATGTTCTGGGTACAATGGAGCGATTAGAAATGCAAGATACATTTTTTTTCACGCCGAGAATATGGCAAAATTGAGATCCTATTGTCTATGGTAACGAAACATCTCGATATTCACAGCACACAGTTCATCACAAGGGGTACTCATTATATCAGACATATTAACTGTTGCCATGTTTTCCTACTCTAATAAAATTTGTAATAATAATTCGGTAAATACATATGAAAAATAAGTATACAAAAAAGGAACTGCAGCAAGAGAAGCACCTTATTGACTTCGTTACGTGGAGTCTCCTCATTCCAAGTAGAGCCAGATGCACCTATATTCTCATGTATTGCTTGATTATTTGTTGACAATGGGGAAAGGGCAAGACTTTGTAATAAATTATTGCTCCTCGCAATATTTTGATGCCGTTCTTTCTCATAATCCGTTACCGGTGCTTCTTTACCTGCATTAAAAGGATTACATGTGAGATACATTGGTTCGGTACAGCAGAAGCAAGGCAACATAATATAAAGACCCAAGTGGCAGCACTTCAGAATTGATTGTTTGCGCACCTGCTTTGGTGTTGTAACATTATGAATGTTCGAACTTGCTTCCTAGCCAACAATAAGCTAGAGGCTAAATTCACAAATTCAGCTAGTACAAATATATGCCATGCTCATGACTAATATGTACAAGTATACCAACTAGAGATGACAACCAAACATTTTATTTTACACCACAATTTTTTGCTGCCAATTTAAAATAGCATACGCACTGCAATACTTTAAATGTTTTAGGCTGCTAGATTACAATTCAGACAAATCGAAATGTAAAAATGGTGTTCCATGGAGGGTAATGGGATTAAAATTCTTTCATTTATATATAGACAAGTATACCATAATTAAAAAAAATTTCGGGTACCAAGTAACTAAGACCTATAAAGATCACACAGATTTATCACATTCGATAGACACCATTGGAAAGAGTTCTTTTGGGTGTGCTATGTGTTAATTACTCATCATGAAGATCAATATGTGATTCATGGAAAATAGTTAAAAATAGTAAATTAAATTCAACCACTAAGTTTAACGCAATACGTAATTTTGTAGACATTATTTAAGGACAAGAAATCAATAGCTCACACAGTGCATGCAGCAAATTCTATCTGTAGGGGTCAAATAGCATGACCATGAATACATTGAACATGTGTCCCTAAGATTATTGCTTAACTGATAATATTTGCATCCCATAACTTCAGTCTAAAAGCCTAACATGTTCTTTCAATGAGTTGGATGTGCCAGGAATAAACATATTTTCTTTTAAGGAGACGTCCATGTCGACCATCATCACCTTCTTTTTTTTAGATTAATCATCGCCATGTAAGGATCATGACTATTGAGGTCACCCCAAGGTATGAATGTTTTGGTGATGAATGACAAACATGAAATGTGACTAATGTCTAGCTCGACAACAGGAGTCCGGTGCCCCTACCTCCCCCACCGGTAATCATGTGTATGATGAATGATGCCCTTTGTGAGACTTTCTTGAGGATCTATGATCTTATGTGCAGGATAAACTCCTTCAGAGGTCTTTGGAGGATTCCACCACTTGAAGTGATTGACAAGCTCCTCCAACAAATCACAACTCCTGGGAGGGGTTTCTGATTTGAGGAGCTAGTCAATAGAAGGCATGAGCTCTCAATTGAGAGGGCAATGGAGATGATACTTGTTCTCCACTCACAAGTGGGACATGTGCTTTTGCACATCACTGGTCTCTATGATCCTCCCCACTACTACATCAACCTTGATAAAGTGCACATGGGGCATGATCATGAACATTGGAGGTATGATACAACTCACTATCCCATTAGGAGGAGACTTTAGGCAGGGGTTGCACGGATCCCTATCTGTGAGGATGGTCTTATCATTCGACGTGATAAGGTTAGTGCTAGTCAATCAAGTAATGCTTTGGATACTAACCCTTCTTCCTCTAGTGCTCGTCTTATGGCTACCACCAGAGTCAACTACAAGAGTCGAGATACTCATTGGATACTTGACAGTGGGTGCACTCAACACATGACAGGGAAGCCAACCATATTCACCACCATTGATGAAGACGAAGTTAGTGAGAAGGTGACATGTGGGGATAACTCAAAGGGGAGAGTTAGAGGATCAAGCAAGGTGGCCATTACTGAGGACCTCCATCTCTCCAAGGTCTTTCTTGTGGAAACCCTCAATTTCAACCTTCTGTCTATTGGTCAGCTTTGTGAAATGGGATTCAAGTGCACATTTGATGAGGATGGTGCAATGATAGAAAATGCAAAGAAAGGGCTAGTATTTCATGGAGTGAGGCATGGGAACTTGTATGTCACGAACTTCAAATCAAGCAATATGCCACCAAGTACTTTCCTATTCACCAAAGCAACAAAGGGATGGTTGTGGCATAGAAGACTGGCACATGTTGGAATGAATCTACTCATAAAAGTGGTCAAGAGGAATCTAATTGAAGGAATCAAGGATGTCACCTTTGAGAAGGACAGATTGTGTAGTGCTTGTCAGGCTGGGAAGCAAGTTGCATCATCCCACCCCACCAAGTACTTTATGTCTACATCTCGTCCTCTAGAGCTCTTGCATAAGGACTTGTTTGGGCCAACACATTCCAAGAGTCTGGCAGGGAATCTATATTGTTTGGTGATTATGGATGACTTCACAAGATACACTTGGACTTTCTTTGTTGTGGACAAGTCTCAAGCAAGTGACATCTTCAGGAAGTTTGCAAGGAGAGCAAAGAATGAATTCAAGACAAGCATTGTGAAGATAAGGAGTGACAATGAAACTGAGTTTAAGAACAAAACAGTTGAGGAGTATTGTGACAAGAAGGGGATCAAGCATGAATTCTATGCTACATATACTCCCGAGCAGAATGGAGTAGTGGAGAGGAAAAACAAGACACTCATCACCCTTGCTCGTGGCATGTTAGATGAGTATGGAACTCATGAGAGATTTTGGGCTGAAGCAATCAACACAGCTTGCCATACCTAAAACCGTATCTATCTCCATCGATTGTTGAAGAAGACACCATACGAGCTATTGGTTGGACGGAAAACCAATGTTTCCTATTTTTGGGTCTTTGGCTGTACTTGTTACAATCTCAAGAAGAGGATGAAGCCTGGGAAATTCGAGAGCAGAACTTATGAAGGCATTCTTGTTGGGTATTCAGGGACTTCTAAGGCATATTGGGTCTACAACTCAACCACAGGTTGTGTGGAAGAATCTTATGATGTGCAATTTGATGAGTCAAATGGTTCTGAGAAAGGAGATGAGTTTCATGAAGTGAACATTGGAGATGAACCCATGAGCAAAGCTTTGAGAAACTTACCAGTGGGCAAGGTTTTACCCCACGAGGCCAATGATGGTGATATTGATGAACCCTCAACTCCACCACCTCAACCAACCTCTTCATCCGAGGTGCAAGAACCAAATCAAGATGCCATTAACACACCCACTAGCTCCTCCCAAGATTCATTGAGAGTGCATCCACCTACCCATGAGGGAACCCACGAGAGAAGTGAGCCTCAAATCTCCCCACATACCTCACCTCGAGCCACTTCTCCAAGCTCATCACATGATACATCCTCATCCAATCCAAGCTCTAGTTTCAATACAACAAAGCATATAAGTGATTCTCCCATTTCACTAAGAATCCAAGACACTCATATCTCCAGAGAGCAAGCAATCCACGATGCACAAAATACTTCACCTAGAGCTCCTCACACTCAAGAAGAACATCATCCTAGACCCAAAGCCATCAACAAGGATCACTCACGTGACTTGATCATTGGGAGTCCACCTCAAGGAGTGAGGACAAGGAGAAATCAATAGAAGTCCAACTATGTGAGTAAAGGAAATGATGAGGCAAATGTTGCAATTGAGAACTTCTCTTTCATCTCCTTGATTGAGCCTACAACAATTGATGAACATATGGATGATCACAAATGGGTTATTGCTATGCAAGAAGAATTGAACAACTTCAAAAGATGTAAAGTATGGAAATTGGTTAAGAGACCCAAGAATCATAATACGGTTGGCACCAAGTGGGTCTTCAAGAACAAGCAAGATGAGAAACAGGCAATTGTCAAGAACAAGGCTCGCCTAGTGGCCAAGGGGTATTCTTAAGTGGAGGGTATTGACTTTAAAGAAACATTTGGTCCCGTGGCCCGTATTGAGGCAATTCGAATCTTATTTTCCTATGCATCACACAATGGCTTCAAGCTCTATCAATGGATGTCAAAAGTGCTTTCTTGAATGGAGAGATCAATGAGAAAGTCTATGTGGAACAACCTCCGGGGTTTGAGGAACCTAAACATCCAAGACATGTGTATAAATTGAAGAAAGCTCTCTATGGCCTCAAGCAAGCACCAAGGACATGGTATGAACATTTGAGGAACTTCCTACTCAAGAATGGCTTCACCATTGGAGTCATTGATAGCACCTTGTTTACAAGTCATGTTGGTAAAGACCTCTTTGTGGGCCAAATCTTTGTGGATGATATCATCTATGGGTCAACCAATGAGAATTTCAATGAGGAGTTCTAGGAAATGATGGCAAGGGAGTTTCAAATGTCAATGATTGGAGATTTGCATGTGTTCCTTGGTTTTCAAGTGAAGCAATTGAGAGAAGGGAACTTCATCTACCAAGAGAAGTACACCAAGGACCTTCTCAAGGGATTTAACATGGAAAATTGTAAGACCGTGCATACACCTATGGAAAAAAGCAAACCCTTGGATGATGATGCAGAAGGAAAACCGGTAAACACCAAGCTCTATAGATCAATGATTGGTTCTTTGCTCTATCTCATCGCCTCAAGACCGGACATCATGTTTAGTGTGTGCTTGTGTGAACGCTATCAAGCTAATCCAAAAGAGTCTCACTTGAAGGCCGTGAAGAGGATTCTTAGATATCTCAAGTACACACCTACCACGGGATCATGGTATCCTAGAGGAACAAACTTTGTGTTACTTGGTTATTCTGACTTGAACTTCGTGGGATGCAAACTGAATAGGAAGAGCACTTCAGGAGGTTGCCAATTTCTTGGAAGATCTCTAGTATCTTGGAGCTCAAAGAAGCAAAACTCGGTGGCTCTATCCATAGCTGAAGCGGAGTACATGGCGGCGGGAGCGTGTTGTGCCCAACTTCTCCATATGAGGCAAACGCTCTCAGATTATGTCCTCAACTACACTCAAATACCTTTATATTGTGATAGTGAGGCGGTAATCAAGATGGCTCTTAAAATTGGAGGTCATGGTGATGTGAAGCATATACAAGTGAAGCACCACTTTATAAGAGATCATGTTGAGAAGAAGGATATTGAGTTGGTGAGTGTGCGGACTCATGAACAATTGGCGGATATCTTTACCAAGCCACTCGACGTGAAGACCTTCAACAAGCTAAGGGGAGAACTCAATGTTCTCGACCTTTCAAACATCACATGAGTAACCCTAAAGCTTGTCTTTTGTAAATATGTATAGTGTTGTTTGTTGTATTCGTTGTTTGAGCCTTTGGTTTGTGCTTGTTTATCTTTGCCTGTAGGTTAACTTCGGACCTCCTTGAGATAGCAATGGACATGGGTTAAGCTTGGGAAGGTGGTTTATGGTGTGCCCAAGGCTTTGAAGAATGGTCCATTATGAGTAAGCTCGAGAAGGGAACAACTCGTCGTTGGCACTTTGTTTTGTAGCCGTTCTCTCTCTTTTCATTAGCATCTCATCATGCATTTGTATACTTGTTGCATTTGCATCCTTTGCATTCATGCACTCTTGCATCGTGATACCTTACATGCTTCCGAGCATGTTTCTAGGGGGAGTTGCTTATTTACAATGTAAGTATATGACCCTCTAGATGATCACATAGTGATCTTTGTGCTTCATGCCCATTGAGCCATATTCAAATGAGCTCCGAGGTTAAATCTACTCGCGCGGCTCAAAGACAAGTGACTCATACATTCCCATCACACAATTGACTAACCATTGCATACTTGAGAAAATTTTTGTTGAGTCATGTGTGTAGGGGGAGCTATGGTGAAACAGCATCATGACCAAGAAGGAGCACCATGAAAGGGGCAGCTTTCCTAACTCTTGCCATTTATTATTTGCTCCTTGGTTAGCTTGTGTTTCGCCTCTTGGTTTGTGGTTTTTTGTGATAGGTGACAAAGAGGGAGAAGAACATGAAGATCCAAAAGTCAAATCTAGTAAGGGAAGAAGAACGAGAAGAACATGAAGACACAAGGAGGATATAAGGTGACAAAGAGGAGAACATGAAGACCAATTGGAGATGATTAAGGAAATGGTGCATGTTCACTTGGAGCATGCATGAGGATCATATCAAGATGAACATCTACACCGACATGGAGAAGGACAACGACACTGTATGTCTACAACGACAATGAAGATCTATACCGACATGACCATCTACATCTTTGATGCGTGTCTACTTCAACAAGATCATTAACCACTACACCAAGATGGGCGCAAAATTCAACTCAAGAACAATATCAAGTGCGCTACGAGATTGGGTAGCTCTCCCTCAACACCTAGCACATTTCAAGGGGTAGACTACTTCCAAGGTAAGGACCAAGGTAATATTTTCAATCGTTTCTTTTCCTTTGGTTCCTTGTTGCTCTTCCGTTTTGTATCATCATAAGTAGTAGTTGTCATCCATCACCAAAAAGGGGGAGATTCTAAGGATCATGACCATTGAGGTCACCTGAGGTACGAATGTTTTCATGATGAATGACAAACATGAAATTTGACTAATGTGTTGTAGCTTCTACATTATGATGATTGTTGACGGCGGCCTTGACGATGGATGACAATGACCACAAGCATGGAGGCTTGATGAGCTTGATGGAATCCAAGGGTTGAAGGTGATAAATCAAGGCTAAGGACAAGCTATGGAGCAAGTGATATGAACACGCCGACTACACTGTCCAATATGCCAACTACATCAACCAAGATGACTACTTCTTCAAGCCAAGCTACAGCAGCTCATGTTTTTGATGGACTAATTACTCGTAGTCGAGCTATGAAGCTACAACAAGAGGTGCACGCGCTACTTTGTTAATTTTATTTTAACATTGATGAGAATTATATACTACCTAAATCGTGCATGTTGCTATTGTTCAAGTTCACCACGGAGGATGACAAGGATACACCAAGAATGAACCAGAGAGATGGACCACGTCGAGTCAGTTCAGCCTAAGAGAACCATCAAGAAGAACTAGTCATATCTTTTGTTTCCGTTAAGCTATGAAGGCACATGAGTAGACATTGGAAAGCTCATGAAGTTAAATTTCTAATGCCACCAGTCTCGACTAGTTGGTGATTCCAGTATGGCAGTCGAGTACTTTTAGTATAGACTGGTCAGAAGGTCAACAGTCAACCTAATGTTCATGTTCCCGTGCAAAACTGTATCATTCTACAATATCTCGTGGTACATGCTGCATGTGGTGTGAATGAGCATAAAGTTAACTTTCTAATGCAACAAATCTCATGTCATTTGGACTTCCCGATATGGAGTTATTGTCAAAATACTGAAGACAACTCAGTAGACCAATAGCCTCGCGAGACCACTTCGGGAATTCTGTTTAAGGAGGCCTTTTCGCATACTCTGCCTGTTCATTTCCAATTCATGTTTACACCTATCTCGGAGGATTGTTCCTAGTATAAATATGTCATTGCTTCATAGCAAATCCAGACTTTTGATAATCAAGATATATAACCCCCTTTGTTCAGCTGTGTGCTAACAAATATTGAGAGTGATCTCTCCCCCTTTGCTCTTGTGATTTCCCTCGCGGGATTGCAGAAGCGCCGGCTTCATCCGCTCCCAATTGGTGCTCCTACTCCCTTCAAGGTTTGCCTTGATTGATTGTAGGCTGTGTTGGTTGGTTCTTTGTGAGTGTGGTTGGGTAAATCCTCGATTCAGGTTGTCAGTTAAAGACGGTGGTTGGCTTCAAGTTTTATTTGCCAGGTTGCACTAGTTATCGCTGCTTGCAGCAAGTTATCCGGCTATGCTACAGCTAGTTATCAAGAACAAGATCCTACGCCGTGAAGATCGGGACCCCGTAACGTATCATCTGGTATCAAGAGCCATCATTGCCACGGTAGGATTTTTTTACCCTTAGCTACATATATTTGTTATCATCCTATCCCACAAAAGCCATAAAAAATATCAATAGTCCCTTGTTTTGATCTATTATTGTGGTGAGTTTTGTTAAGTTTCAGTCCATTAGAGTCTTGTTTAGTTGCTGATCATATATGCCTTTGTGTGTCCTTTGTGCCTTTTCGGTTATCTTGCTATAATCTGAAAATCTAAAAAAAAAGAAAAAAAACCCTAGTCATTTCTTTGCGTAAACTTTGTTCCTATCTAGCTACTGGTTGTATTTAGTTATATATTAGTGTGCAAGTGTTATATCTGGTCTTATTTAGTATTGCGGCAACAAAAAAGAGTCAAAAAAAGTTGCATAAAACAAAAAAAAATGTTGTTGAGAAAGTTGCAAAAGAAAGGTGAAGGATCAGATTGATCATATATGCACATGTGCTGAATTTTCATATCAAGTTGTGTAACCAGTTTGTTATCTTTCATTGGTGCAATTTTGCTAGGATATTCATTGTGAACCATCTATCCCTAGCATAATCCTTGTTTGCATCAAGTCTGAAAATTCTTTTGTGCGTGTGTTGCATCGATTACATCTTTCATATCTTGTGATCAGCACTAGGCTTTGGACTTCTAGTTTGGATTGCTACTTAACTTTACAACAACTAGAATTTAGATTGCATTCTGTGGTAATACTCTCCACCAAGCTCCACATAAAAGCCATCATGATCGGTACCTTGGTCTTGTATTCGCTTAACCATCACTTTCTTGTTACCACCACACATTAAATTTCTGTAATCTGTAGGGAATTCACAAGAGCTTCGGTTGGTAAGAGAAATGATGTTGTGAGATTCCACATATATTGTTGCTTTGTATTCACTAATTGTACATGAAGATGTCTGCTCTACCTGAGGTTGATGATTGTGTAACCATGGCGCAATTCAATGAGTTGAGGCAAGGCATGGAAGAAAGGTAGGACATGTTGACACAAGATCTTCAGGCTCTTATGGTTGAAATCAGAGGATGTCGTCTACCTCAAGATGGCGCAAGAAACCATGGTGAACATAAAGAAGAAAGTGCAGGATCTGCTGCTAGAAGAAGAAGAGAATAAGCAAGGAGGAACCGAGGTGCTATACATGACAGAAGAAGGGGACGAGGTCAAAGAACTGATGATGATGATGATTCTGAAGATATGGATGATGATATCCATTTACAAAATCCTTTTGGACACCAACCTCATAGAAGAGGCAACCAAGAGGAGAGGTTAGGTAAACTGAAATTTACCATGCCAAAATTTGAAGGAGGATCTAATCCTGAAGCTTATTTCACTTGGGAGTTGAAGGTGGATAAAATTATACCGAAGAGAAGAAGTTGGCAATGGCATCTCTTGAGTTTGATGGATATGCTATGATCTGGTGGGAACAACTTGTCCGTGATCGTGAAGAAGATGGGGAACCTCCTATTACGACTTGGGAAGAAATGAAGCATGAGATGAGATTTTGATTTGTGCCAAAGCACTATTGTATGTTTTATGGCTGGTTTGCATCGCAATATTCAACGCATTGTTGAATTTCAGCCATATAGACGCCTTATTGATTTGGTACATCAAGTCACCAAAGCTGAACGCCAACTACAGCAAGATACTAAGAGTAGCAAGTCCGTGCCATTCGGTATGAGGACTACATCAGAAGGAAGCAAGCCAATTTCAAAGTTTGCTGCTGCATCCTCAGTTGCAAAAAGCTCATTTAGAGGCTCATGATCCAATGTTCAAGGTGTTTTTAGTGGGAAGAACACTACTGCCCCAAGCATGAATTCTAAACCTGCAACATCCACCTCTACTGCAATAGGTTCTACTGCCAAGAGTCATGAAATTCAGTGCTTCAAGTGTGGAGGTCGTGGACATGTTATTAAGGAATGCCCACATAATCAGGTGATCATTGTGAATGACAGTGGAGAGTATGAATCAGCTAGTGAAGAGGAAGTAGAGAGGAGCATGCTAATGAGGTCCAAGAAGATGAGGAACATGCTGGATGTGAGTTTGAGCAAGGTACTACTCTTGTAGTGACACAAATATTGAGTGTTCAGACGAGGGAAGCTGAAACTGCACAACGACATAATTTATTTTAAACCAGAGCTAAAGTGCAAGATAAAGTAGTGAAGGTGATCATTGATGGTGGGAGCTGCCATAATCTTGCGAGTCGTGAGATGGTTGACAAACTTGATTTGAAGTTGCAGCGACATCCTCATCCATGCCTTGTGCAATGGTTGAATGATTCGGGAGATATCAAGATTGGATATAAGGTAAAAGTTCCATTCAAAATTGGTGAATATGTTGACACAGTAGAGTGTAATGTGGCACCCATGACAGTGTGTCACATGCTGCTTGGAAGACCTTGGCAATACGATTGATATACTCAGCATTGTGGGAGAACAAATCAGTACACACTAGACTTGAAAGGGAAGAAGTTGGTACTCAAACCTATGACACCTCAACAAATCATGGCTGAGCACTTACAAAGAAAACTGAAATTAGTCCAGCAAGTAAAGGAGGAGAAGAGCAAAAGAAAATGAGTGTCATCCACAATTCAGTGAGTGAGAGCCACAAGCCAAATTTGAGAGATAAAAAGAAAGGAGAGGGAGAGAATGTAGATATGCTAGCCACAAAATCTGAGACGAGAGATGTGAGGAACAACCTAGATCAAGTGCTCTTTGTACGTGTGTGCAAAGACATTTTAGTTTCAGCTAACGATATCACCTCTCTTCCTAGTGCTGCGTCTCATCTTTTGCAGCATTATAAAGATGTTTTTCTGAAGGAAGCATCAGCTGGACTACCTCCGATTCGTGGGATTCAGCACCAAATTGATTTCCTTCCAGGTGCTGCACTCCCCAACCGTCCACCATACCGAACCAATTCAGAAGAAACCAAGGAGATACAAAGGCAAGTACAAGAACTTCTTGACAAAGGTTTTGTTCGTGAAAGTTTAAGTCCTTGTGCTGTCCCTGTGATTTTAGTACCCAAAAAGGATGGTTCTTGAAGAATGTGTATAGACTGTAGAGCTATAAATAATATAACTGTTCGCTATTGTCATCCTATCCCATGGTTAGATGACATGCTTGATAAATTGAGTGGATCTACCATATTTACTAAAATTGATTTGAGAAGTGGGTACCATCAAATAAGAATGAAAACTAGAGATGAATGGAAAACTGCATTTAAAACTAAAATTAGACTGTATGAATGGTTAGTTATGCCTTTTGGTTTGACGAATGCTCCTAGTACTTTTATGAGATTAATGAACCATGTGTTGAGCGCATTTATTGGGAAATGTGTGGTTGTTTACTTTGATGACATCTTGATTTACAGCAAGTCTTTAGAGGAACATATGAATCACATTCGTCAACCTTTGGATGAACTTCTAAAGGAGAAATTATTTGCTAATCTTGAGAAGTGCAGTTTTTGCACCAACCATGTTGTGTTCCTTGACTTTGTTGTTTTAGGAAATGGAATAGAAGTGGTTTAAACCAAGGTGAAAGCCATCAAGGATTGGCCAACTCCAATGAATGTATGTCAAGTAATACGTTTTCATGGCCTTGCTAGTTTTTATAGGAGATTTGTGAGATTTCAGTACCATTGCTGGTCCTTTAAATGAATTGACCAAGAATGGGGTTGAATTTAAATGGGAACAATCACAAGAAAATGCTTTTCAAGAATCAAAGAACCGATTAACTGGAGCACCATTACTTGTTCTACCTGATTTCACTCAAACTTTTGAAGTAGAATGTGATGCTAGTGGAATTGGCATAGGAGGGGTTTTAATGCAGCAAGGAAAACCAGTAGCATATTTTAGTTGAAAACTGGAAGGTGCTCAATTGAATTACTCTGTGCATGACAAAGAATTGTATGCTTTGGTGCGAGTGCTTGAAACATGGCAGCATTATTTATGGCCAAAAGAGTTTGTAATCCATTCTGATCATGAAGCTTTGAAGTACTTAAAAAGCCAAGCTAAGATGAACCGACGGCATGCCAATGGGTTGAGTTCATTGAAACATTTCCATACATTGTAAAATATAAGAAAGACAAGGATAACATAGTCGATGATGCTTTGTCTCAAAAGAGTATGTTGCTGAACCAACTAGAGGTAAAAGTTTTGGGTCTTGAAAGTTTGAAAGACATGTACAAGAATGATGCTGAATTTTCAGAACCATATAATCATTGCAAAGATGGAAAAGGTTGGGAAAAATATCATATGCATGATGGTTTTTTTTTTCGGGCTAACAAGCTTTGTGTTCCAAATTATTCGGTTAGATTGGTATTGTTACAGGAGGCACATGGAGGTGGACTGATGGGACATTTTGGACAAAAAAAGATTTATGAACTAATAGGAGATCATTTCTATTGGCCCAAGATGATGAGAGATGTCATCCGATTTGTAGAGTGATGCGTCACCTATCACAAAGCTAAGTCAAAACTGAACCCTCATGGATTATACATTCCTTTACCTGCCCCTAATACTCCTTGGGAAGACATAAGGATGGATTTTATTTTGGGGTTGCCTAGAACTCAGAGGGGAAAAGATTCAATTTTTATTGTGGTTGATAGATTCTCAAAGATGGCTCATTTTATTCCTTGTCACAAGAGCGATGATGCTTCACAGGTTGCTAATTTGTTTTTCAGGGAAATCGTGAGGTTACATGGAGTGCCCAGGACCATTGTATGTGATCGTGATGTCAAGTTTGTGAGCTATTTCTGAAAAATGTTATGGGCCAAGCTTGGGACCAAGCTCTTGTTCTCGACCCCTTGTCACCCTCAAACCGATGGGCAAACTGAAGTGGTGAATCGTACATTGTCAATGTTGTTGTGGACAATGGTGAAAAAGAACTTGAAGGATTGGGAGGATTGCTTGCCCCATGTGGAGTTTGCTTATAAAGGGTAGCACACTCTACCACTAATTTGAGTCTGAAGGACCGACAAGGCGACCAGAGAGGGGGGGGGGGGGTTGAATGGGAGCCTGTTGGTGGTTTCTAGATGCCCATTTTATCTACCAAAAAGGGATGTTTTGCTTCTTAATTTGGTGGTTTGGACTAACAATTAACCCCATATTTGCATATATTTGTAGTTGTTCTGTTTTGGATGTAATCACAGAAAACAGGTGTAAAACAGGGCAATTATGGATAAAGAGCTGAAGAGTAACGAAGATGGGCCAGATACGGAGCCGTGCCGATCGGCGTGACCCATGCGCCGATCGGCGCAGGAGGAAAAGTTAACTAAAACATGATCCGGTCCAGGTAAGACGAAGGCCTAGCCCAGTATGAGTCAGAGTCGGTGGAAGTTGACCTAATCTCGTCAAGTATAAAAGGAAGATAATTATCAAGAGCCAAGAGAAGAGGGGGGAGATGGCAATCATGAGAACTAGTTATTAACGCTAGGGTTCCAGGATATTGGCGGCGGAGGTTCATCAACACCAACGAGATCCACCAGAAGGGAGGTCGCGCCGATCGGTGCAACGCTTGCACCGATCGGCTCGTGCGCGTTCCAGCGCTATTTCTCACCCCTCTGCTATGTCTAGCGGAAGGATGAGTGAGTAGTCTCATGTTCTCTTCTCTGATGCGGGGATCTGGTCATGTAACTCTCATGCTTGTTGATACTCTCGCGATGAATTAAATCTATGTGATGAACTTTATGGCACATCTATCTATCCTTTTCATTAGTGTATCGGCCAATACACTTTTACCCATTGCATAGTGCAAGAAACCAGTGGGTAGCTAATAGCCTCTGTAGTGACAGTCGGGGTGAACGAAACCACCATGTCTTGTAGAATATTAGAGTCATCACTTGAGTTGATAAGAATAAGGTTGCATGCTAGTGAACCAAACCTAAGGAGAGAATCCTTCATCATCCTGTTAACTCTTCAATAACATTCACCTTCCACTTTCTCACCGTCATCATTCACACCAACCAACCCATTGCAATTTGTTAATAACCTTTTAATAGTATTAGTTCTGCTCGTTCCCTGTGGATTCGATAACCTTGGAATACTCTGAGGGAAAAAGAGCTACAACTGTACACCGTCCTCTTGCGGTATATAAGTGGGTGCGTAGGTACGACCAACAAGCCCTTTTTCTGGCGCCGTTGCCGGGGAGCAAGCCAGTTCTTTTACTATTAATATTTTACTAACGTCTAATCCTCTCTTTTCTAGTTGTTTTTGTTTTTGTGTTTTGTGTGAATTTTAAGAATGAGTACGACAGGACCTTCTCGGACGCTCAGGAAACTTTCTCTACCATCTCCAGATGTGCTGGTGCCTCAATCCTCAGATGAGAAGGCCACGGCCTCCTCGTATGTGTTGAACCCCATTATCATTAGCATGGCTGAAGCAAACAAGTTCTTTGGAGCGAAAGAGGAGAACCCGTATACTCACTTACAAGATTTGGAGGCACTTTGCCAGACATTCCATCATGAAGGAGTGCATAGGAATCTTTATAGGTGGCTGCTTTTCCCATTCTCTTTGGGAGGAAAAGCCAAAGAGTGGCACAAGGTAGCATCTCGAGAAGCAAAAGGTAAGTGGAGTGAGTTAGTTAAAAATTTTTGTCTCCACTATTTTCCTTTGCCAAAGGTACAGAAGTTGAGAAGGGAAGTGGTGAACTTCTTACAAGAAGATGAAGAATCTCTCGTGGAAGCCTGGACGCGTTTTCAAACATTGTTGAAATAAGGACCTGACCTTGGCATTATGAGAATATGTGCGCTCAGACCTTCTACATGACCATAAACAAGGAATCGAGGATGCATTTGGACGGATCGGCCAGAGGAAGTTTTCTGAGATTGACAGCTAAGGTAGGGATCGAATTGTTAGGCAAAATTGCCGAGAATGAAGCTTTGCACAAGCATTGGGAAGAATATTTAGAACCAAATCAGCAATGTCCAGAAGTTATGAAGAAGGAAGAATCGCCAGCTGAAAAGATCTTGATGTCCGATAGCAGATCAATGATTACTTCGGGACAATTCGAAGAAATAGAGCCCGTCGGACTCACCTCTGTGGGTCTGACGTGTGCGCCGATCGGCGCAGTCTCTGAGCCGATCGGCGTAGCCGTGACAACAGGAGAACCGATCACCCTGACGACTCCGCCAAGTAGCAAGGAATATACCAAGATAGAAGCTGCGATTCTGGACAACCAACTGAAGGAATTTGAAGAGAATTTTGCTAAACCGAAGGGGGATAGAACATTGGCGAATGCTAAACCACTTGACGAATTTGAGCCAATGGACTAGATTCCCATTGATTTTTCGCAAGAATTGCTTAATATGAGAAGATCCTTCAGTCTGCAAGACACCTCCGAAGCCAGAATTGAGTATAATTTCCCAAGTAATCACCTCAAGTCGGAAGTCTTCGATCAAGAGATTATTAGGAGAGTTTTAGGGAAGCTTTACAAGGATGATATAGAGCTTGATGGAACAGAGGTGAAACAAGCGAAGAGATTGCAAGACAGTTGCTTTGAGCCATCCCCCTACGAAGGATTATGTGGTGTGTATGCTGTAGGTGTCACTGAAGAGGAAAAAGAAGAACCGTACATACCCTGTGAGATATCGGGGAAGAAATTTTCGAAAGCCTTGTGTGACTTTGGCTCCCGTGTCAGCTTGATGACTTATGATGCATTCATGAGCATGCCTTACGGAACTCAACAGCGGCTGATGGGGACTGAACTTGAGCTGATCATGGCGGATGGTAAGAAAACCAAGCCACTAGGAGTGATTAAGAATGTCGAAATTGAAATCAGCTCGATAACAATGCCGGTAGATTTCTTCGTTCTAGACAATAAAGAAACTGGGGTTGAAGATATCATTCTTAAGATTAGTACAAGCTGTTCTGGATGTTGGGAAAGGTCAAATCACGCTACACCTACGAGAGGAAGAAGTGCAATTTTAATTTAATGATCCGTCTCATCAAGACTCTTCTTGCTATCAGGAATTATGCCCAGAGGAAGACGAGAGGATAGGGATGGATATGGGAGACCCTCTGGACCACATCATGCATGGAACTGACAAGTATACTGCCAGCGCCGATCGGCGCGACCCTGGCGCCGATCGGCTCAATCATACTGGCAGCACCGATCGGCGCGACCCTTGTGCCGATCAGCTCAATCATACTGCAAGCGCCGATCGGCGCGAACCTCGCACCGATCGGCTTAACTAGGAAAATCCTGATTTTGAACCTCTCGGGGAGCTGGATCCAGATGAAGCGCCAGAAGTGGAACAAAAAGAACTTCCGAAGGAGCTACGCTATGAATATCTAGGAAAGAATAGAACATATCCAGTTATTGTGAACAACGTCCTAACAAAAGAAGAAACAAAGAGGCTTCTAGTTGTGCTCAAAAGGTATAAGAAGGCCATTGGTTACACATTGGATGACATCAAGGGAATCAGCCCCGCATTTTGCACCCACAAGATTAACTTGGAGGAGAATACTAAATCAGTGGTTGAAGGGATGCGAAGGTTGAAGGAATCAATGAAGCCAGTGGTTAAAAAGGAGATTTTGAAGCTGCTTAATGCAGGTATGATCTACCTTGTTGCTGATAGTGAATGGGTTAGTCCAGTGCATTGTGTACCCAAGAAAGGAGGGTTGACAGTAGTGCCTAACGAGAACAATGAGTTGGTCCCTCAAAGGACTGTAACTGGATGGAGAATGTGCATAGATTATAGAAGTTTGAACAAAGTGACGAAGAAAGATCACTATCCTCTTCCATTCATTGATGAGATGCTTGAAAGATTAGCAAGGAATTCATACTTTTGTTATTTGGATGGATATAGTGGTTTCTTTCAAATACCGGTAAGACTAGAAGATCAACAGAAAACTACCTTTACTTGCCCTTTTGGGACATATGCATATAGAAGGATGCCATTTGGTCTTTGCAATGCGCCTGCAGCATTTCAAAGATGCATGAATGCAATATTCGCTGAATTCATAGAAGATATTATGGAGGTATTTATGGATGACTTCTCCGTGCATGGTGCTGATTTTGATAGCTGTTTGGAGAATTTGGAGAAGGTTTTGGAAAGGTGTGTTGAATGCGACTTAGTTCTTAATTGGGAGAAGTGTCATTTCATGGTAACAGAAGGGATAGTACTTGGTCATGTCATATCTAAAAGAGGGATAGAGGTTGATAAGGAAAAGATATCTAAAGTTGAGAAATTACCTCCCCCTACTGATCTAACAACTTTGAGGAGTTTTCTTTGACATGCCAACTTCTATCGCAGATTTTGTTAAGGATTATTCGAAGATTGCTAAACCCCTGACAGACTTGTTAAAGCAAGATACAGAATTTGTTATAGACGAGGAAAGACTCTTGGCCTTCAGAAGATTAAAGGAAGCTCTATGCTCTGCACCCGTTATGCAGCCACCTGATTGGAGTTTACCTTTTGAAATTATGTGTGATGCAAATGACTATGCAGTTGGAGCTGTTCTTGGACAATGGAAGGAAGGTAAAGTACATGCTATTTATTATGCTAGAAAAACTTTGAATGAGGCGCAAATAAATTATACAACAACTGAGAAGGAGATGCTAGCTGTTATATTTGCTTTTGAGAAGTTTAGATCCTACATTCTAAATTCTAAGGTGATCGTATATACTGATCATGCTGCTATAAGATACTTGGTTTCAAAAAAGGAGTCTAAACCTCGGTTAATGCGATGGGTATTGATGCTGCAAGAATTTGATTTCGAGATAAGAGATAAGAAAGGAGTAGAAAATTCTGTAGCAGATCATTTATCTCGTCTTGAATCACCATCAACTGAGCCAATAAGAGATGAAATGCGACAAGAGCAGTTGGTTGCTGCATTTGATTGTAGATAGAACTGGCTGATGGATATTATCAAAGGTTTCAAGGGACAAACTGATATGATGAACAAGAACACAAGAAAAAGAGTTAAGAGTGAAATGAGAAAATTTATATGGGCCGACCCATACATCTATCTATCCTTTTCATTAGTGTCATCACTTGAGTTGATAAGAATAAGGTTTCATGCTAGTGAACCAATCCTAAGGAGAGAATCCTTCATCATCGTGTTAACTCTTCAATAACATTCACTTTCCACTTTCTCACCATCATCATTCACACCAACCAACCCATTGCAATTTGTTAGTAACCTTTTAATAGTATTAGTTCTGCTCGTTCCCTGTGGATTCGATAACCTTGGAATACTCTAAGGGAAAAAGAGCTACAACTGTACACCGTCCTCTTGCGGTATATAAATGGGTGCGTAGATACGACCAACAGAGCCAATTAAAATTCTTCACAAGAACGTGGCCTATGTTCCAATTACAACCCAAGCCAATCTCTAAGCAGATCACCAAGATTACACACACCAACTTGTTACGTGCTAACCATAGGAGTGATCAACAACAGTAGTGGAACATAGCGGAAATATAAGAGACCACCAAAGACTCGAAGCGATCGAAGAAACGCACCAAAACAGACAGCTCTGTCACTACATCGGCAGTGCCGATTCAGAGTATCGGCAGTGCCGATAATCAAACTGAAAGTCTTTGGAGACAGCAGACAAAGCGCATCGGCAATGCCAATTAGGACTATCAGCAGTGTCGATCAGCAGATGGAACAACGCTTTAGGACACACGCACAAAACACATCGGCAGTGCCGTTCAGGGCATCGACAGTGCCGATCGGCAATTTGGACAGAGCATCGGCAGTGCCGATCCAATCGTCAGTAGTGCCGAATGACAATAGAGAGAAGACAAAATTCCTGATCAGGGCATCGGTAGTGCCGATCTAGATTTTTTTTCCCGCACCGGCAGTGCCGATGGAAAGATCGACAGTGCCGATCGACCCTCGACAAAACAGAAAATAGTTCGGGATTAAGCAAGAACTTGACCAAAACCTAATCAAACGAACTCCAAATCGTGCCATTTTTTGACCTGGTAATCCTCGACACATCACGACCCTATTCCTAGAAGATCCACTAAATTGGCTCAAGGAATCATCACGAATTTCAGATCTTGTGCTAAGAACACCAAAAAGGGGAAACTTGAGAAGTCTTTCAAATCGAAGGTGCTAGAGCTCTTGATTCGGTCAAGGACCCATATAGGATTTTTCTAACTCATCATAGCACCAAGATCCCCCAAGAAATTTGCCCAAAAATCTTGCCCAAAAATGAGATCGAAAAATCCCATGAAAATAGCTCCGAAAATAGAGAAAAAGAGAAATTTGGGATTTAGGGGGAGAGGAAGAACTTGAGCACAAATTTGAATCTCATACCATTAATTCATCAAGTCAAGATACATGGATACATGGATAGGAAGCGACCCTCTTCCTCCTACTATTTGGAAGACCAAGATATGTCTCTCACACACCCTCTCCTCTCCTTTATTACATGAAGACCTCTGCTAGCACTTTGAAATGAAGACCTACGGCAAGGCTAAGGGAAAGAGAGGCACCTCTTGCAGCAGACCTACCTCTCCTTATATAGGCCTAGGGGTTGTCCTAAAGACCACCCTACCCCTCACCTACAATACACTGCCACCTACCACCAGGGGCACAACCGTCCATCTTTTTCCTTGTTGCCCGAATGCCATCGAGCCCTTCATGACTTTGCTTTGCCTCGATGCAAGTTCCACGATGGTGCCATGTGCACCTCCAATCGCCGACACCGGTTTTGCGGCCCAAACCGGGAAACCGCCTTGCATGCTTCTCAAAGCGCGACTTCTTGATCTTGACGCGTGTCACCTCGTCCCGTGATCCTCCTCGGTGGCAAGTGTCTCCCACCTCTAGTCCATTGGAAGCCTCTACTTGCACCAACGCTAGATCACCTTTGACTTGGTCAACCCCACCATCTTGATCACCACCCACGGTTTTGAGGCTCAACCGCGAAACCGTCCGTGCTTCTTGCCTCTCCACGTGTACAGTATGGATCACCCTTGATTTCACTCGGCCTCCCGATCGTCCAGCCCCAAGTCTCCTACTTGTGCCCGATCCTCTCGCCGTTGACCGCCAAGTTGACTCCAGTGACCTACACAACATGAGACAAGCAAACACATTTCCCATATCCTACAACTTGACCAATATCTTCACCAACTCTGGTTAGTCATAACCATGACATGCACAAACTCATGCAATCCCCAGATTCCCGCATTTCAACTCAACCACAAATTCAGCCCAAGTCAATTACTCATCACATATTGCTAACCATGGCACTTATCCACATGGTTTCTCAATCTCCCCCTTGATAAGTACATTGACAACATCAAATGCACAAAGCTTAGAGATTTAAAATGCAAAACTGAATAGGCACATCCAAATGGCCAAACCCAAAGAAAAGGTGAAAAGTAGCCATCTAGCATAAGAGGGATCACAAAACCAAGAGTTGACAAAAAAAGCCACTCAAGAACACAAAGATTGTGAAAAGCGCATAAAAACACTCAAGGACATGATATGCTCCAACTCAACTTGTGGTAGGTCTCATGCAATGCAAAATGGATCATTTTAAGTTTCTTAACATTATTTGTGCATGACCCAATATTTTGTCCTCCTTTGACAATGAACTCATTAAAGAGGCAAAAGAGAACGCAAACATGCAATGCATGAAAATGCAAATCTAAGGAGCTTCAACAATTATGCATACAAGCATTTAGCCTTGCTAATCACAAGTATAGAGCTATGAAGTGTAAAAGCAGTAGCTCACACTCATACAAAGATAAAAAATAGATAGCAAGGCATAAACACCAAGAGCGATACAGACCAAGCAAAAAGATTGACTAGCTTAGATAGAATCAAATTTACTCCTCATGAGAAAAGTTGCCACCACATGTGTAAGTTCTCCCATCCAAGGCAAGACAAGCATCAAGTGAATCATAAGAATCTAGCCAGTCTCAATCTCAACCAAGGCAACAAGAATTCATAGAAAATAAGCTCTACAAACGCTCACATATGCAACAGAGACTCATAAGAAAAGAGAAAAGCATTATTCTTATGTGATCCTCATGTAACTTCTAATCCATGCGGAGGGTCGCACGACTGGGTACAGCAAACACCCCGAGGCTTCGAAGTACAATGTTTGGATTTAGCATTTTTATGTTACTTCTAATCCATGCGGAGGGTCGCACGACACGGTACAGCAAACACCCCGAGGCTTCGATGCACAGTCAACTTATTTTGCAAACTAAAAGCATAAGGATGAGCATGCCTTTGTGGCAAAAGGAACAAACGTTCCACAATGTTCCATCATGAGCTAAACATTTGCAAAGCCACATTTCGCAAACACAAGGTGCCATGGCCAAGATATCCTTTAGACTAGCCTCAATGCAAGTTTCAACAAGGATAAAAGCAATTATACACATGGTTAGCAAGTTTAAACAAGATTAGTTCATAAGGTTCACAAGAAGCTAAGTTTACCTTTTAGATTAGCAAGTTGCTCAAAAGAGTCTATAACAAGACATCTAGAAAATCTAAGCATGGGAGATTACTATCACATCCACATAGCTTAGCTGAAGCTCAATCATACGAAAGAGAAATGCAAGAAAGCATAGGAATCAATGCTCATCTACCAATGCATATATTACATATGAGATGCAATGCAAAAATATAAGACCAAGCTCCCAACTCCCCCTCAAATGATGCCATAAGGATGACAAACACCAAGCTCCCCCGAATAAAAGCCAACCACATAGCATTTAGGGGCTTGGTAAGGATATCACCCAATTGGTTTTTAGTGTTGATGTATTTGAGCTCAACATCTCCCTTCTCAACAATATCTCTCAGGACATGGAATCAAACATTAATATGTTTCACCTTACCATGTTGGACTGGGTTCTTGGCTAAGCATATGGCACTGGAGTTATCACACATGAGTGGAACACTCTTAAAGGTTAACCCATAATCTCCCATGGTGGGTACTATCCATAGTATTTGTGAGCAGCAGCTAGCAGCAGCAACATAATCAGCCTCTATGGTGGATTGGGCTACACTCGACTGCTTACGAAAAGACCAACAGATCAAAGCAGTACCCAAGAGCAAGTACCAGAAGTGCTCTTCCTATCAATTCTACACCCAGCAAAGTCTGCATCCGAATATCCAATAAGATCAAGAGATGAAGATGTAGAGTACTAAAGATCGAACTCAAGGGTGTATTTGAGATACCTGAAGATGCGCTTAACAGCCTTGCGATGAGTCACCCTTGGGGAAGCTTGAAAGCGAGCACAAAGACACACCGCAAAGTGTATGTCGGGTCTTGCCACCGTCAGGTACAAGAGGTAGCTAATCATGCTCCTGTACTCCATTTGGTCCACCGCTTCACAGTCTTCGTCAGGGTCGAGTGCCGTTGTAGTGGACACTGGTGTTGACGACGACTTCACATTGACCATGTCGAACTTCATCATGAGATCCTTCATGTACTTGGCTTGATGTATGAAGGTTCCTTGCTTGCATTGCTTGATTTGAAGTCCAAGAAAGAAGGTGAGCTCGCCCATCATCGACATCTTAAATTCACTTTCCATAGCGTCCTAAAATCTAGACACAAGAGCATGAGAGGAACCTCCAAAGATAATATCATCCATGTATATCTGAACCATTAGAAAGTCATTGCCATGCTTTAGAGTGAACAAGGTTTTGTCAACACACCCCATGACATACGCACGCTCTAGCAAGAAGGTCTTAAGCCTATCATACCATACCCTAGGTGCTTGCTTTAGCCCGTACAAAGCCTTCTGAAGCTTGTACACTTGGTTTGGGTATTTGTGGTGCTCAAAGCCGGGTGGTTGTTTTACGTAAACCTCTTCCTCTATGAAACCATTTAGGAAAGCACACTTGACATCCATTTGGTAGAGTCTAATGCCCTTAGAGGCAGCAAATGCAAGTAAGATCCTAATGGCTTCTATGCGTGCAACAGGAGCAAAGGTTTCCCCGTAGTCTTAGCCCTCCACTTGACCGAAACCCTGGGCAACAAGCCTAGCCTTGTTTCTCACAAGCTCACCATCTTCCCCATGCTTGTTTTTGAACACCCACTTAGTTCCTATGACATTGACACCAATAGGAGGCTCTACTAGGGTCCACACTTTGTTCCTCTTAAAGTTTTCCAACTCTTCATGCATGGCATTAACCCAATGTTCGTCAGATAGTGCGTGTCCAACATCTCAAGGTTCAAAGGTGGCAACAAATAGAGAATTGGTAAAGCAGGCAAGATGTGCGGACCTTGACCTTGTTGTCCTCTCATAGAGATTACCTATCATCTATTGAGGTGGATGTTGACGCTGAATGTGGTGAGGATCTTCTCTCTCAGAGCGTACCTCTCCCTCAACAATAGTTGGAGCTGTCTTGACAGCTGTTGAGGTCGATGTAGAAGCTTCTGGACCCTCTGCTTGAGTGATGGAAGCAGCAGGGACAAGCTCAGATGAGAGGTGAGGTGAATCATCATCATCATTGTCAGTGTCCTGTAGGTCCTATTCTACAAAGATGCTTTCCTCCATTTCCCTGCTACCTACAGTCTCAACCACATTGCTTGCACAAGAGTTTGATTCATCAAAGGTTACATTGCGGGACTCTACGATGGTGTTAGTTTCCAAATTCAAAACTCTGTAGGAATGGCCATGAAGGGTGTAGCCAAGAAAGATGCCATTGGAAGATCGTGACTCAAACTTATCAAGACTGCCACGCTTGAGAATAAAGCACTTGCAACCAAAGGCACACAAATGAGAAACAGATGGCTTCCTCCCATAACATAGCTCATAGGAAGTTACATTAAAAATTAAGCGCGAGAAAACCTAATTGGAAACATAGCAAGCAGTGCTGATGGCCTCAGCCCGGATTTGCTTCAGAGTCCTATGCTCATCAAGCATCGCCGGGCCATTTCCACCAAGGTTCTGTTCTTTCTTTAGACCACACCATTTTGCTGAGGGACACAAGGTTCTAAAAATTGATGCTCAATACCATGCTCAAGGCAGAAAGCATCAATGAAGGAGTTCTTGAACTCGGTGCCATTGTCACTGCGGATTGCTCGTAATGCACCAGGGAGTTCCTTGAACAACCTCAAAGCTAAGCTCCAAAAGAGATGAAACACTTCATCCTTGCTCTCAAGAAAGTAAATCTAAGAGTAGCAAGAAAAGTTGTCAACAATCACAAGAACATACCACTTTCCACCCGTTGAACAAACTCGAGAAGGACCAACAGTGTCTATGTGAAGCAACTCTCCAGGGCGTTCAGTCATCGCCAAATTAATTGGTTGATGAGAAGCGGCAATCATTTTCCCATGACAACATGGAGCACAAACCAAATCCTTATCAAATTTGAGCTTAGACAATCCTCGAATTAAACCTAGGCCACTCAAGTGACAAAGCAAGTCAAAGTTAATGTGACCAAGCCTCCTATGCCATTTCCAGAGCTCAGAAGAAGATTGAGCAAACAAGCACTTGTGGGAATCAGGAGAAACAGCAAAATCAGCCTGAAAAACTTTCCCAGTGCTAGAAATCTTACAAACCAAGGAGCCATTTGAATCAAGAACACACGAAGCATTTTTCTTAAACCGCACTTCCAAACCAGCATCAAGCAACTGAGAGACAGAGAGGATATTGTTCTTGAGATGCTCAACCAAACGAACATCCTTGAGAGTGAATTTTTCATTTACCTTCACTACACCCCTTGCCTTCACTCTCCCTCTCTTGTCAACTCCAAAGGTCACATAGTCCCAGTGCTTCAAGGGAGTGAGGCTGGAGAACCACTTTGCATATCCGATCATGTGGCGCGAACACCCTGAGTCCATTAGCCACTTGTTCCAGACCTCCATTTGCTTCCTACAAAGAATGAGAAGGAAAGATCGATGGCACAGTGCTGGGGTTAGTCAGAAAGCACTTGGGAATCCAGCACTTCACCATACGACCGGTAGTAGTCATCACAGTTCTTTGCACATTATCATTCGAACGCATGGGACGAGAACCACGATGGGGAAAGTGTGGTCTGTCAAAGCGTCTCGACTCAAACCTGGGGTTGTGAGGATAGAAATCATCAGTGTGAAAGCCAAATCCACGCGAGCGACGCTTACCACGATAGGGAAAATGTGGGGCACCAAAGCGCTGCTGCACAAGGCCTTTGTTTCATGAATCAAAGCCATATGAGGAATGACCCTATCCACGATAGGCATGAGAAAAAGAGCAAGGATGAAAATCAACAAAATCATCATGATGCACTTCTCTAGTTAATTCAGCTTGCATCCTCTCAATCCTCTTATGCCTATAACAGTACTCATCCAAGTGACCCTTACGATCGCAGAACATGCAAATGTAAACACTCTCATGTTTTGGCTTTGTTTGCATAGGAGGTTTGGGTCTTGGTTTCTCTGTTTGCTTTGGGTTGAAGGAAGGTTTGGAGTTTGGTGGATAGTATGTGTCAGTGGGTTTGATGGATTGTTCCTCATCCCTGTAGCTAGAGCTAGGCACAAACTTACCCATATTTTCACTCTCTTTGTCACACCTCTCAAATCCCAAGCCCAAGTTGTAGGTTGACCTACTAGCCCTTTCTTTGACTCTTGCCAAGTCAATCTCAATCTTCGCCTCACTCACTAGGGTTCTTTGGAGACGAGAGATTAGGTAGTCATTTTCTTGAACTAGGTTCTTGTTTTCCTCTCTAGTGATTGCAAGCTTATCCTTAAGAGAGCCACACACTACACATGGTGGTGGGAGAACCTTAGAGCGAGTCTCATTTAGCAGCTTGGACTCAAGCTCTTTGACTTTGAGGATTTGAGCTTCCAACTCACTACTGAGCTTAGGGCACTTCTGACATGCACCCAAAAGAGTTGGTCAAGCCTTGAATTCATCAAGCTCTTTAAGGGCACTCTCAAGCTGACTGGCAACTTGAGCATGCAAACTTTCCCTCTGTGCAAGATCATTCATCACAACTTGACAAGACTCACATTCAACAGCAATGTCATCGTTTGCAAGCTTAGACCTAAGCGAAGTGATTTCATACTCAGCACTCTCCAACTTAGACTTAAGCTCTCTACTCTCATGAACAACGCTGCAAAGCTTATCATCTTGCATAAGCAAAACATCGCACAAATAATCAAGTTCAGAAGAGAGCTCATCAAGAGTGGGAGGTACCTCGCTTGTGTCATAGTCAGAGCCTGAGTCGGTGTCGTGATCATTCTTTGCCATGAAGCAAAGCCCAGTGAAGTCGTCCTTCAAGAAATGGACCATCCCCTTGTGGCATAAGCTTTGACTTGCGCTTATCAGGGAAACGATCCTTGCACAAATGAAACCACACCAAATCCCCTAGTTCAAATAACACTTTCTTTCTATGTTTGTTCATACTTGCAACCTTGCGCATCTCCTTTAGTTATATTGTCTCCTTGCTCTTCTGATGTATATTCTTTACATATTTAGCACGCTTGGAGCCTTCCATGTTGGTTCTTTCCTGTAATGGCAAAGGCAACAACTCTATCAGAGCAATAGGTTTGAACCCATAAACAATTTCAAAAGAACTCTGAGAAACCATGTGGATAAGTGTCATGGTTTGCAATATGTGATCCATACCGTACACGTGGAGAGGTAAGAAGTACAGACTGTTTCGCGGTTGAGCCTCAAAACCGTGGGTGGTGATCAAGATGGCGGGATTTCCCAAGTCAAAGGTGATCGAGCGTCGGTGCTAGTAGAGGTTTCCAATGGACCGGAGGCAGGAGAGACTTGTCGATGAGGAGGATCACAGGATGAGGTGATAGGCATCAAGATCAATAAGTCATTCTTTGAGAAGCATGCAAGGAGGTTTCCCGGTTTGGGCCTCAAAATCTGTGACGGCGATTGGAGGTGCATGTCGCACCATCGCAGAGCTTGCGTCGAGGCAAAGCAAAATCGTGAAGGGCTCAATGGCATCTGGATGACGAGGAAAAAGATAGACGGTTGTGCCCCTGGCGGTTGGTGGTAGTGTATTGTAGGTGAGGGGTAGGATGGTCTTTAAGACAAGTCCTAGGCCTATATAAGGAGAGGTTGGGCTAGTGGAAGAGATGCCTCTCTTTCCCTTAGCCGTGCCTTAGGTCTTCATTCCAAAGTGCTAGGAGAGGTCTTTATGTAATAGAGGAGAGGAGAGGGGATGTGAGCGACATCTCTTGCTCTTCTGATGTGAACAAGGGTTCCCGATCTTCCGAAAGGTTCTTGGTAAGTTGATTTGGTCGGAGGCGACACACAAATCGATCCGGCTTCAGAACAGCACGTTCTAAACCCCGCAATCGCAGCACGACGTCTCCTCTGGTTATCAACCGTCCAAAAGACGATTGACCTCGCCGAGAAGGCTAATCCCTGCCTGCGAATCAAGAACACAAGCAAGAACAACGAAGAATGCAACACAATTGCAGATGTATGATTAAACTCTCGAAGTTGGGGTCTCACAAACCGATGAACGGCGAAACTGTTTATGAACAGAATTGATCTAAGCAAAACCCGAACCCTAATGGTGCGGCGGCGGCTGTATATAAAGACACTAGGGTCGTGCAAGACCCTCTGGACGCGCCCCTAATTAGGCTCAACTAGATACAAAGCCCAAAGGCCAAAAATAGGCGACGGAGCACCGACACAGATTCTGGACTCTGTCTTGTTTTGACGATTCCCGATGACTCCGAATGAATTTTGATATGAGGCTGGCGGCATTGGAAAGGTCTTCTACTTATCTTTCCGTGCATATGTAGAACGTCCAAATCCGAGTCCGTATGCGTCCTGGGCGACTGTTTTAGTACAGACTGGTCCTGGGCCCCGAAACAGACTTGTAGTCGGTTTTGATTGGGTCTCCACTTTGGCTTCCAAGCCCTTGCTGGTCCTCCACGTTCCCAACTCCTTCTCCCATCATCTCCTGGTCTTCTCCATGGTTTCTAATCATAAAATAATCATTAGGTAGCAAACCATTCTCAAAAGTAACATATAGCGAAGAACGTAGGAACGAGCTCACCTCTAAATTTAGTCGTCGTGCACGAGCTCTAGTCATTAGACCTTGCAAGTCCAGATTTGGAGGAGTGTTGTGTGTATCCATAGGAGTGATGTCCTCATCATCCTCCCCCTCTTGAAGTGGAGTCGTCCTCGACTCGAGCTCATCCTCTTCTCCCAAGTATGGTTTCAAATCTGAAATGTTAAAAGTAGGACTAACCCCGAACTCGGAAGGCAACTCAAGTTTGTATGCATTATCATTAATCTTCTCTATTATTTTGAATGGACCATCAGCTCTAGGCATTAGTTTAGACTTTCTCAATTCTGGAAATCTATCCTTCCTTAAGTGTAACCACACTAAATCTCCTACATCAAGCTTTACTTCCTTTCTACCCTTACTGCCAGCAATTTTATACTTTTCATTCATCTTTTCAATGCTAAGTCTAGTGGTCTCATGCATTTGCAAAATAAATTCAGCACGCTCCTTAGCATCAACATGAACTCTCTCATTAATAGGTAGAGGAAGTATATCAAGTGGAGTACGGGGATCAAAACCATACACTACCTTGAATGGACTTACCTTGGTAGTAGAATGTGTTGTCCGATTATAAGCAAACTCAACATGAGGTAAGCATTCTTCCCATTGCTTCAAATTTTTCTTCAAAATAGCTCGCAACATAGTACCCAAAGTGCGGTTCACAACCTCAGTTTGTCCATCGGTTTGTGGATGACAAGTTGTAGAAAATAACAACTTTGTACCCAACTTATTCCAAAGCGTGCGCCAAAAATGACTCAAGAATTTTGCATCACGATCTGAAACAATAGTAGAAGGCATACCATGCAAACGTACAATTTCTTTGAAAAAAAGATCAGCAATGTAACTAGCATCATCAGTTTTATGACATGGTATAAAGTGTGCCATCTTGGAAAAACGATCCACAACAACAAAAATGCTATCGCTCCCCCTCTTAGTCCTAGGCAGTCCTAAAATAAAGTCCATAGAAATATCCGCCCAAGGAATAGAAGGAACAGGAAGTGGCATGTATAAACCATGTGGATTCAATCGAGACTTAGCTTTTTGACATGTAGTGCAGCGAGCAACAAAACGCTCAACATCTTTCCTCATCCTTGGCCAAAAGAAGTGTGTGGCCAAAATATCCTCTGTCTTCTTAGCACCAAAATGACCCATCAATCCACCTCCATGCGCCTCCTGCAACAATAAAAGACGAACGGAACCAACTGGAATGCATAGATGGTTAGCTCTAAACAAGAATCCATCATTCAACACAAATTTGTGCCAAGCACGACCTTCTTTACAGTGCAGCAATACATCTTTAAAATCAACATCAGCAACATATTGTTCTTTGATTGCCTCAAGTCCAAAAATTCTACAATCAAGTTGAGACAACAAAGTATATCGCCTAGATAAAGCATCAGCAATCACATTATCCTTCCCTTTCTTATGTTTAATAATATAAGGAAAAGACTCAATAAACTCAACCCATTTAGCATGTCTACGGTTCAAATTGCATTGAGAACGAATATACTTAAGTGATTCATGATCAGAATGAATAACAAATTCTTTGTGCAACAAATAATGACGCCACGTCTCTAAAGAACGTACAAGTGCATATAGTTCCTTATCATACGTGGAATAATTCAAAACAGGCCCAGTAGTTTGTCCTTCAAAGCATCAAAAGACTCATGATGTACCTTACCAAAATGGAAGTCAACGCCCTTCTTTGTCAACTCATGCAATGGTGCAGCAATGGTGCTGAAATCTTTGACAAAGCGGCGGTAGAAACCTGCAAGACCAAGAAAACTCCTCACCTGTGTGATAGTTTTTGGTACAGGCCAGCTGTTTATGGCTTCAATCTTCGCCTCATCCACCTCAATTCCCTGTGGAGTCACAACATAGCCAAGAAAAGAGACTCGATCCGTGCAAAAGGTGCATTTCTCAAGGTTACCAAATAAACATGCAACTCGCAAAGCATCAAAAATAGCACGCAAATGAATCATATGATCATCCATGGATTTGCTATAAATCAAGATATCATCAAAGTAAACAACCACAAATTTGCCAATAAAAGGTCTTAAAACCTTATTCATAAAACGCATGAAAGTACTAGGTGCATTAGTTAACCCAAAAGGCATTACTAACCACTCATACAACCCGAATTTGGTTTTGAAAGCTGTTTTCCATTCATCTCCAAGTTTCATTCTAATTTGATGGTAGCCACTACGCAAATCAATTTTAGTGAAAATTATAGCACCACATAACTCATCAAGCATGTCGTCTAGCCTAGGAATAGGATGACGATACCTAATAGTAATGTTATTAATGGCTCTACAATCTACACACATACGCCAAGAACCATCTTTCTTAGGAACCAAAAGTACAGGAACAGCACAAGGACTAAGTGATTGACGAACATACCCACGATCCAAAAGGTCTTGGACTTGTCGTTGTATCTCCTTAGTCTCCTCAGGGTTGGTCCTATAAGCAGCACGGTTTGGCAAAGTAGCACCAGGAATCAAATCAATTTGATGCTCAATCCCTCTCAAAGGTGGCAATCCCGGGGGTATCTCAGCTAGGAAAACATCCTCATACTCCTGCAAAAGGTTAGTGACAGCAGGAGGCAAAGCACTAGAAGCAATATCACCAAGCAAAAACAAGGCTTGTTTGCATATCAAAGCATAGCAAATATCATCAGTAGAAATTTCAGCAAGCTCAGATTTTGTGGCAAGACATGAACGACCTTGTAATTTAATTGCAGCACCCTTAGAACTTGAAGAATCATTAACATTACTTGGTGTAGAAGCAGAATTAACAGGTTGCTGAATTTCAGGGCTTTTATTTTTCAAACTAGCAGCTCATTCTAAATCAGCTTGTACAATTTCAGCAGGGGTCATTGGTAACAAAGTAATTTTAGTTCCTTTATGCATAAAAGTGTACTTATTACTTTTACCATGGTGTACAGCATCATTATCAAATTCCCAAGGTCTACCCAATAAAAGTGAACAAGTTCGCATGGGTACAACATCACAATCAACAGAATCCACGTAGGAACCAATGGAAAAAGGAACTCTGCAAGTTTGTGTTACCTTAGCTTTTCCAGAGTCATTTAACCACTGAATGTAGTATGGATGTGGATGTGGGCGTGTGGTCAAATCAAGCTTCTTAACCACATCAGAACTCACCAAATTGTTGCAGCTTCCTCCATCAATGATGACACGTGCCCGACGGTTCTTGGTGACGAAGAAAATCTAGAACAAGTTATGTTGCTGCATCATCTCGGGCTACTGGATTTGTGTGCTAAGCACACGCTGCACAATAATATTCATGTAGCCCGTGGTATCTCCGCCTCCAAGGACGAGGTCACCGCTGGTGGCAGCGACATCCTCCTCCTCATCCTCCACATCGGAGGTGCTCATGTAACCGCCATCATCTGTCGCCACATATACTCGCCTACTTGGGCAATCTTTCTGCACATGGCCAAGACCATGGCATCGGTGGCACTGAATCCCTGTAATGCGTCCCGTCGAAGCAACAGAGGAGGCACTACTAGCCGGTACCTGCATAGAATTTTTACCTGAGCGCGTAGAAGGGGCAGGGGCTGATCTTGGTGCTGCAGGAACAACACTAGCTGGTGGGGGCGGCCGGAAAGATGGCTTGGGCAGCCCCAAAGTCCCCGTCTGCCGTGGTGGGTAGAAATTCCTGGACTTGCTGTACTCCTCAAAAGCCTGGCAAAGTCCCTGTGATTCTTTCTCTGCAAGCATAGCATACTCGAAACACTGGTTGAGGGTATAAAATTCTTTATAATCAAGGATGTCCTGAATTTCTTTTCTCAAACCAGAATAAAAGCGGCAAATCTGATCCTCTACTTTTTCAACCACAGCACAACGAATCAAACCCTTCTGATGCTCACTAAAATACTCCTGAACAGTTTTATCTCCTTGATCTAAACGCTGCAGTTTATTACGAATTTCTCTATAAAAAGAAGGAGGAACAAAACGATCACGTATTTCTACCTTAAGTTCTTCCCATGTAGTAGGCAAATCGGTTTCAACAGCTAGACCACTCCACCAAACAATAGCAAAGTCCTTAAACTCACTAGTGGCTTGTCTAACTCTATGTTGTTCAGGAACAAGGTGGACATTAAATTTTTGTTCTACCGTCATTTCCCAATCAAGGTAAGCATCACCATCGTACTGACCCGAAAACGAAGGAATTGAAAACTTAATTTTAGCATACGGATCATCTGGAGCATAGTTACCTTGTGCGCGACGGTTGTGGTTGTGGAAACCACCCATACCTTGAGGGTTACGTTGCAAACGGCGTCGTAACCTTGCGGTCCTTGTAGCTGACCTATCGACGGTGCCATCAGCCTTATACACCGTTGCTTCATCATGATCGTCTTCGACGTCGTTGTTGGTGTCGTTGTTGGTGTTGGTGTTGTTGTTGTTGTTGTTGTTGTTGTTGGTCTTATGAGCGGTCTCCAATTCGACAACCTGATCGGTTAGCTTAGAGACTCTCTTATCCAACCGCTCAATGCTTTCTCCCAGGTGAAGCTTGGTGACGGCGTCGATGACGGCCCTGGTGATCGTCTCTGCCAAATCACTCTGAACCGCCTGCAAAGTCTTCTGTAACTGATTTTGGCTCACGCACTCATCCAATCTGGAGGGTGAAGCACCCTCCCCATCGCTTCCTGACATCAGAAACACCAAAACAGGAAACAAAAAGTGAAGGTTATCCCTACAAAACTACTAAGCAGTGGTGCCTCTCAACACTACAAAAGTAAGCTTCTTGCAAAGCTCTTACAAAGTTCTGAAAACAACAAAGCGAAGGATACTAGGGAGAAGTGTTCCACGATTGCAAGGGTTACGAAATAACCTATGTGCTGTCCAGAAGAAGTATGTAGAGCTAGGAAGGCCAAATATATATATATATGAGTGGCACACAAATCAAAAACAGATAGTAAAGCTGAATAAGTGCCCAAATAACTTGTCCCTAGTTGCTGGTCTAACTATGTCCTAGAACAGTAGTGATAGCAAAGAAGAAACAAAGAGACAAAGGGACACAGTCGATAACAGGGGGCTTAGTGTAAAATAGCCAAACTCAGAAATTCCAGGGGGCTAGATGCAGCACTAGTAGGAATCCCAAATTTATTTTTTTTTATTTTATTTTTTTGATATTTTTTTCCAACTCACTAGCAAACAGGAAGAAACCACAAAAAATTTCAGCTCAAACCGAGCTAGGACGTGGCCTACAGAAAATCTTGAAGTTTCAGAAAATGTCGGGTTTCAACTTGAATGCATTTTTTCTTTATCTTCCCGATTTTTTTTGAATTTTTTGAATTTTTTCGTCAAGAATCTCCTGTAAAAATTTCAGCCAAAACGGACAACCGAGCAAAAAGTTATGGCTGTTTTACCGAAGGGGTGTCGGAATCGGTTATGAAGAACCCGGGGATTTGAGTGAAATCCGAGTCGGGCTTGGGGTCGGGTAGGAAGTTTTTTTGGCGAGGTGAATGCAGCGGAAAGTGGAATTTGTGAAAATTGGTCTGAGGTGGTGAGGGTAGGTTTAGGGTGGGATTAGGGTGGGCGTGTTGATCAATCAACCCTAGCACACAAAGCCGACAAAACCGAGGATGGTGAAGGGGATGGCGGCTAGGGTTGCAGGGGAAACACTACTGACGACAAAAACACAAACTAAACCAGCGACTAAACAAGAACTAGGGCACAAACTCAACACTACGGACTCTGAAATTGAAATATGCAAAGGCTAAACACGTGGTTATGGGCGGGGGAAATTTTTTTTTGGTATTTTCAGTGGATGATAGGAAGAACACGAAAACAAAACTAAAGGGTAGTGTGAACCTGACGGTGCACCTGAAGCTCTGATTACCACTTGATGTGAACAAGGGTTCCCGATCTTCCGAAAGGTTCTCGGTAAGTTGATTTGGTCGGAGGCGACACACAAATCGATCCGGCTTCAGAACAGCACGTTCTAAACCCCGCAATCGCAGCACGACGTCTCCTCTGGTTATCAACCGTCCAAAAGACGATTGACCTCGCCGAGAAGGCTAATCCCTGCCTGCGAATCAAGAACACAAGCAAGAACAACGAAGAATGCAACACAATTGCAGATGTATGATGAAACTCTCGAAGTTGGGGTCTCACAAACCGATGAACGGCAAAACTGTTTATGAACAGAATTGATCTAAGCAAAACCCGAACCCTAATGGTGCGGCGGCGGCTGTATATAAATACCCTAGGGTCGTGCAAGACCCTCTGGACGCGCCCCTAATTGGACTCAACTAGATACAAAGCCCAAAGGCCAAAAATACGCGACGCAGCACCGACACAGATTCTGGACTCTGTATTGTTTTCACGATTCCCGATGACTCCGGATGAATTTTGACATGAGGCCCGAGGCATTGGAAAGGTCTTCTCCTTATCTTTCCGTGCATATGTAGAACGTCCAAATCCGAGTCCGTATGCGTCCTGGGCGACTGTTTTAGTACAGACTGGTCCTGAGCCCCGAAACAGACTCGAAGTCGGTTTTGATTGGGCCTCCACTTTGGCTTCCAAGCCCTTGCTGGTCCTCCACGTTCCCAACTCCTTCTCCCATCATCTCCTGGTCTTCTCCATGGTTTCTAATCATAAAATAATCATTAGGTAGCAAACCATTCTCAAAAGTAACATATAGCGAAGAACGTAGGAACGAGCTCACCTCTAAATTTAGTCGTCGTGCACGAGCTCTAGTCATTGGACCTTGCAAGTCCAGATTTGGAGGAGTGTTGTGTGTATCCATAGGAGTGATGTCCTCATCATCTTCCAAATAGTGGGAGGAAGAGGGTGGCTTCCTAGCCATGTATCCATGTATCTTGACTTGATGAATCAATGATATGAGATTCAAATTCATCCTCAAGTTCTTCCTCTCTCCCTAAATCCTAAATTTATCTTTTTCTCTATTTTTTGGAGCTATTTTTGTGGGAATTTTTGATCTTATTTTTGGGCAAGTTTTTGGGCAGATTTCCTAGGGGATAATGGTGCTATGATGAGCTAGAACAATCCTATATGGGTCCTTCGATTTGAAAGATTTCTCAAGGTTCCCCTTTTTGGTGTTCTTGACACAAGATCTGAAATTTGTGATGATTTCTTGAGACAATTGAGTGGATCTTCTAGGAATAGGGTCGTGATGTGTCCAGGATTACCTGGTCCAAAAATCACATGATTTGGAGTTCGTTTGATTAGGTTTTGGCCAAGTTTTTACTTAATCCTGAACTATTTTCTGTTTTGTCGATGATCGAACGACATTGCCGATCTTTCCATCGGCACTGCTGGTGTAGGAAGAAAAATCTGGATCAGCACTGCCGATGCCCTGATCGGGAATTTTGTCTTCTCTCTGTTGTTATTCGGCACTACCGACGACTCGATCGGCACTGCCGATGCTCTGTCCAAATTGCCGATCGGCACTGCCGATGCCCTGAACAACACTGTCGATGCGTTTTGTCTGTGTGTCCTGAAGCTTTGTTCCATCTGGTGATCGGCATTGCCGATAGTCCCAATCGGCACTGCCGATGCGCTTTGTATGCTGTCTCCAAAGACTTTCAGTTTGATGATTGGCACTACCGATACTCTGAATCGGCACTGCCAATGTACTGACAAAGCTATCTGTTTTGGTGCGCTTCTTCGATCGCTTCGAGTCTTTGGTTTTCTCTTATATCTCCGTTGTGTTCCACTACTGTTGTTGATCACTCCTATGGTTAGCACGTAACAAGTTGGTGTGTGTAATCTTGGTGATTTGCTTAGAGGTTGGTTTGGGTTGTAATTGAGACATAGGCCAAGTTCTCGTGAAAAATTTTAATTGGCTCCCATTCACCGCCCCCCCCCCCCCTCTCTGGTCGCCTTCTCAGTGCTTTAATCGGTATCAGAGCTGGTTTGATCACTAGTTTACCTTTATCGGTTTTGTGATCCGAAGGCGACATGGAAAAGCATGCGGTCAAGCTTTGGATGTTTCATGGAGAGGACTTTCCCTACTGGAAGTCATGGACCAAGGCTTATCTCTTAAGCCAAGGACGTGCAATTTGGGAGATCGTTGAGCAGGACTATGCCATACCGGACGATCTCAACACCGTGCCAGTAGGTGAGTTCAACAAGTATGAAAACAACTCTAAAGCTGTCAATATTCTACTTTCTACTCTAGGTAGGAGTAAATATGATCGTGTTGCACATCATGACACTGCTCATGCAATTTCAGAAAAGCTTTGCACGTACCATGAGGGTACCGACTAAGTCAAGCCTTTGCATAAGGACTCATATAATAGGCAGTACCAAACCTTTGCACAAAAACCTGGCGAGTCATTAGATGAAACTTTTCGTAGGTTTGAGGCAATTGTCTGCAACTTGAGAGCTTGTGGTAACCTTGTGTACAATGATAATGATAGAGCTAAACAACTATTGTATTCACTTGATGAGAATGTTTGGGGGGTTAAAATTGCTGCTCTGGAGGAAACTGCTGATTCCAATACCTTGAACTATGAGCAACTATATAGCAAGATGAAATCTCATGAACTATCTAGGAAATCTTGTCCTTATCATGTTAATCCTACTTCTAGCATGGCTTTGCTTTCTAGCTCTCGAAATGGTAGTCACAGTGGTGCTTCTTATGGAACTAACCCCTCACTTGACAAGTCTTCTTTGGAGTTTGCTCTTTTTTCTCTTGTTGTAGCTTCCGATGAACAGATGGAGTGCATTCCTGACGAGGAGTTGTCCTGCTCACAAGGAAGTTTAGGAAGTTCTACAACAACCGCAAGGAGAGAAGAGGAGGTGGTTCAAGAACCTGCTTCGAGTGTGGTGACCCGGGACACTTCATTGTTGACTACCCCAAGAAGAAGAAGGAGGCCGGGTATCATGACAACAAAACTGAAGACTTCAAGCAGAACAGGAACCGCTTCTACAAGAAAGGCAAGAACTCGAAGAAGTTCGTCAAGGCCATTGCACCTGCCTGCATTGCTGCTTTGAGAAAAAAGATATGGCATGAGCAACTCCTTCAAGATAGACCTTCCAACAAGTTATGGCGTGAGCAACTCCTTCAACGTGGTTGATCTGTCACCATTCACTAGTGAAGATGGTACAGAGTTGAGGATGACTCCTTTTCAAGAGGGGGAGGATGATATGACCATGCCGACTACACTGTCCAATATGCCAACTACTTCAACCATCGTGCACATGCTACTTTGTGAATTTCATTTTAACATTGATGAGAATTATATACTACCTAAATTGTGCATGCTGCTACTGCTTAAGTTCACCAAGGAGGATGACAAGGATAGACCAAGAATGAACGAGAGAGATGGACCACACCGAGTCAGTTCAGCCTCAGAGAACCGTCGAGAAGAACTAGTCATATCTTTTGTTTCCCTTAAGCTATAAAGGCGCGTGAGTACATGTTGGAAAGCTCATGAAGCTAAATTTCTAATGCGACCAGTCTCGACTAGTTTGGTGATTCCAGTATGGCAGTCAAGTACTTTTAGTACAGACTGGTCAGAACGTCAACAACCAACCTAATATTCATGTTCCTGTGCAAAACTGTACCATTCTACAATATCTCGGGATACATGCTGCACATGGTGTGAATGAGCATCAAGTTACCTTTCCAACGCAACAAACCTCATGTCATTTGGACTTCCCAATATGGAGTTATTGTGAAATTACTGAAGACAGCTCAGCAGACCAACAGCCTCGCGAGACCACTTCAGGAATTCTGTTTAAGGAGGCCTTTTTGCATACTCCGCCTTTTCATTTCCAATTCGTGTTTACGCCCATCTAGGATGGTTGTTCCTGGTATAAATATGTCATTGCTTCATAGCAAATGCAGACTTTTGATAATCAAGATATAGAACCCCATTTGTTCAGCTGTGTGCTAACAAATATTAAGAGTGATCTCTCCCCCTTTGCTCTTGTGATTTCCTTCGCAGGATTGTAGAAGCGGCGGCTTCAACCACTCCCAATTAGTGCTCCTACTCCCTTCAAGGTTTGCCTTGATTGATTGTAGACTGTGTTGGTTGGTTCTTTGAGAGTGTGGTTGGGTGAATCATCGATTCCGGTTGCCGGTTAAAGATGGTGGTTGGCTTTGAGTTTTATTTGCCAGGTTGCACTAGTTATCGCTGCTTGCAGCAAGTTATCCGGCTCTGCTACAGCTAGTTATTAAGAACAAGATCCTATGCCATGAAGATTGGGACCCCGTAACGTACCAGCAAGTGTTTGGAACACTTGTCTAGTTGTTAGAGCTTTGAGTCCATAGAAAAAACCGGATTATCAAGGGGGTCTAGGTCATTTCTCTTAGGTCATGTCTAGTTGGTGATGAGTACATCACACCCATGGATACACACAACACTCCTCCAACAAAGATGAAAGTTCATGTGCATCACCTGAATTTACAGGTGAGATCGTTTCTAATGTTTTTATTATGTGGTTTTGAGAATAGATTGCTACCTAATGAATTAATTGTTGTTAGGAACCATGGAGATGATGATGACATCAAGTGGTAATCCTAGAGTCCAGAAAATTGCCCTACAAAAACATTTGTTCGTCGTGTTTCTGCTGTCCTACACCCCCCTTGTGCCTTGCAATTTTCAGTTTAGTTTGCTTCTCTGAATTTTAGTCCCTACAGGGTCATTGTGTTGTTGGTCTAGTACTTGTTCTTTGGTCTTGTTTGAGTCATGTGTGTCCTTGTTCATAGACAATCAAGAAAAAAAAAATCAGATTATTGCACACGTTGAAAGAATAGTACTGCTGGAATTCTTTGCACTAAATAGTTATTTAACATCTAGCCTTCTACTTTTTGTGTGCAAAAGAAACATAGAGTGTTTTCTGCTGCATGTTGTTCCTTGAATCAAGAGATTGCTACACGTTGTTGCATATGAGAATTGTCGGTTCAGTTCTACATGTACATCTATTCCTTACGTAAAGAGTGCAAAAAAGAAAGTTTAGGTTTTTCCTTTGTGCTATAAAGTTCGCAACTCTTGCTGCAGTTCTATGTCAAAAAAAATCATAAAAGAAGTAAAAGGCAAAGAGGTGCTGAAAAAAAATAAGAAGAAAAAGCCGCACCTATAACAAAAGAAAAAAATGAAAGGAGAAGAGAAAAAAATTCAGAATTGCTTGCAGCCTTTGTGTCCTTTGTTGAGCCATTTGCTTGCTTGCTTGAACTAGGTCCGAGACAAGTTTAGGCCAGTGACATAGACTAACTTGGGACTATTATTCAGTTTTGCAATTTCTGAATTGAAATTTTGCTAATCCTTGCTACTATAAATTGCCTACCTAGCTCCATATATATCCTTCTGAATAGGCACAGAACTTTGGACCCTCGCAATCGTCGGATCACATTCTCCAAGGTATCCTCTGTTTTGCTACTAAGAATCTTGTAAGAACTCAGTTAGGTGTTGTCATTTGCTTGTTGAGAGTTTCCACCGTGATCAAACAATAGTGATAGGAAAATATACTCTTGTGTGTTCTCTTGTTTGTTTATTAACAATGACAGGTTACAACACCGATGGTGATGAGTCGATGGTGTCAAATGAGGTTGATACAAGTGTTGTAGCACAACGAGTGTTTAGTTCTCAAATGGAGAAGGTAGAGCAAAATCAAATGAACAACTTGTTTCAGACTCACTTTGTTGTGAAGGATCGACGTTGTCGTGTCATCATTGATGGAGAGAGTAGCAACAACATCGCAAGCTTGGAATTGGTCGAGAAGCTCGACTTGACCACACAGCCACACCCATGTCCATACTACATCCAATGGGTAAATTCTTGTGGTAAGATAAAGGTAGATAAAATTGCACGCATTGAATTTTTTATTGGTTCTTATAAGGATTGTGCAGATTTTGATATAGTGCCTATGCAAGCGTGCCATTTGTTATTGAGTAAGCCTTGGATTTCTACAAATAATGCTTTGCACAATACCATTGCTAATAGCTATTCATTTAAATACAATGGTAGAAGAGTTACTCTTAAACCTATGTCTGCTCCTGAAATTTTAGAAGAGAATCAACAAAGACTTGAGAGAAGAAAGAACGAACCATTTAGAATAGAATGGGCTATTTCAAATGATGCAACACTTCCATCAAAATCTAAATTGCTAGAGGATGAACATATTTCTTTGCCTCTTGTTGCAACTAATACTTTTCAGCATATACATAAAAAGATGATAGTGGAAAAGATAAAGAACAGATTGTTGCTTTAGGTAAGAGCTTTCTTGATGTGATAGATTGTTCCAATAGTCTTGCTGTATTGGAACCTTATGATCATGTTCCTTTGTCACAAGTTGATTTACCTAGTGGTCCTTGTGATAAAGAGGAGTTGTGTGCCAATGCTTCACTTATACCTTTGCCACAACAAATGAATGAGCTTGATGCTTTTGCTTATGATTCACCCACTAGTGCTAAAATTAAACATTTGATTTTAGTTACATGTCAAAAGGATGAGCAAAAATTATTTTCTTCTCTAAATACTTTGGGTTATATTGAATTTGATGTTCTTTGTGATCTAAATACCGCGGAGAAGAAAGTATTTTCTCAAACTGAATTGACTTTATTGACAAGAAACATTTTTTATGCTATTGGAAACTATGGTCATAGAGGTTTGTTTATGGTGCATAGAGTTTATATTTGTTCAAAATGGAAACCTCCTTGGGTTATAGAATTAAATGACCAACTTGAAAACTGCAGTAACAATTACCATGCCATGTCAAGTTTTTCTAGTGTTTCTAAGATAACACATTGTCAATTTTGTCATAAGAGTGAGAATGATGCTCATATTGCTGACCAAGGTTTTAAAGAGGTTATTAATTTGCATGGAATACCTTCTACTATAGATTCTCATTGTGATGACAAATTTCATAATGCATATAAATGAGTTGCATCCCAAGTTTAGGAATAGTTCTATATTTTATATTTCAGATTTGAGACCACTACTGGGAGAAAGGGATGAGATCAAGTCGAGAACGACTCTAATTCAAAAGGGGGAGAATGATGAGTACATCACACCCATGGATACACACAACACTCCTCCAACACAGATGAAAGTTCATGTGCATCACTTGAATTTACAGGTGAGATCATTTCTAATGTTTTTATTATGTGGTTTTGAGAATATATTGCTACCTAATAAATTAATTATTGTTAGGAACCATGGAGATGATGATGACATATCTGGGTAGGTGATTGGAGGCCTGATGGGCCAGTAAGGACGTCCAAGCCAAGGTGGAGGCCCAATCAAAACTGACTTCGAGTGTGTTTCGGAGCCCAGGACCAGTCTGCACTAAAACGGACACCCAGGATGCATACGAAATCAAATTTGGACGTTCTATATATGCCTGGAAAGATGACGAAAAGAACTTTTTAACCCAACTGGTCCCATGTCAAAATTCTTCTCGAGGCGTCGGCAATCGCCGAAACAAATCGACTTACAGAATCTGTCCTGGTGCTGCGACACCGTAATCGGTCTTTGGGCCATGTATCGAGTTGAGCCCACTTAGGGCTGCGTCCAGGGGGTCTTGCACGACCCTAGGGTCCTCATATACAGCCACTGCCTCTTCAGTAGGGTTTGGGGTTTTGCTTAGATTAATTGTGTTCATAAACAATGTCGCCGTTCATTGGTTTGTGAGACCCCAACTTCGAGAGTTTAATCATACATCTGCAATTGTGTTGCATTCTTATTTGTTCTTGCTTGTGTTCTTGATTCGCAGGCAGGGATTAGCCTTCTCGGCGAGGTCAATCGTCTTTGGACGATTGATAACCAGAGAAGACGTCGTGCTGCGATTGCGGGGTTTAGAACGTGCTGTTCTGAAGCAGGATCGATTTGTGTGTCGCCTCCGACCAAATCAAATTACCAAGAACCTTTCGAAAGATCGGGAACCCTTGTTTACATCAGTCGGTGATTTGCATGGATGCTGAGTAAAATCACATGCACTAGGTGACAATGGAGAAGCCAAGGAGCTGTTCGGAGAAACTAGGAAACAAAGTCAAGCAAGGACGAGGAGTTTTAGCTTCTGGACAGAGTGACCGGACAGAGGGGTCAAAGGAGACCGGACTGTATGGTCACTAGGAGACGAGAGAAAAGTTCTGCGAGGAAATCTGTTAGCGAGAAGACCTATACTGACCAGACGATACAATCAATAGACCGGACGGTCCGGTCTGTATAGAATTGGCTCGAGATGGAAGTGCGTAGTTCTGGATGCTCTCAAGAATGGAGAGAGAAAGTCTAACCGGACGGTCTGGTCAGTATAGGTGACCAGCTGGGCAGAGAGCCAATGGCTCTAGAGAAGCTGATCTGTGGAGACCGGACAGTCCAATCAGGCAGTGACCGGACTGTATGGTCACTAGGCCTAGAAAGCTTATTTCATGGAGCAACGACTAATTTGAGGTTGAAATCCTATATAACTTCATTGCTGGGGTCTTCGAGACCTCTCTTGGCCAGTAGAATTGCTTAGAGCATTTGGTGAGAGCGAAGAGGAAAAGAGGAGAGCAATAGGACTCTAGGAGGAGATATTGCATATCTTGAGAGTGCTAGTGAGAGTAACTTGAGCATTGATGCACATCTAAGGCTAGGGTGTCCTTCAGAGTGTGATCTAAGTTGTTACTCTTAGTCTATGGTGAGACCTAGACTGGTTAGGTGTCAGTGATCGAGCCTATCATGATCGGATGTGAAGGTCATCACACATTTGTACGCGGTTTGAGCCCGCCAGTGAAAGGGGTATCAATAGTGAGCGCCCATGTCGGCTCGGGGAGTCCGGCAAGTTCTCGAGGGAGGCGAGCTTGTGCATTGGTGGCAGCGGTGATACGCACCGTGTCTTCACTCCGGGAGTGATTGCGGGCTTGTGGGCAGGAACTCCACATTGGTGGCGGGAGGGACCGGAACTCCGGTAGGAGTGGCCCAACGAGGAGTAGGGGAAGGCGCCATCCTTCCGAGACCTCGGGAAAAAAATCATGAGCCATCTCTTACTCTACTCCTTACTTTGATGCATTACATTCCACATTTACATACCGTCCTATTCATTCTTGTGTGCTTATCTTGGTCTAGTTGATTACCTTGTAGACTTGCATGAATAGGCTTCTCTACTTGCTAGTTATGTTTAGCTTCCGCATTTGATCACTAGCATGTATAGGAGTTGCATTCGCTTTATTGCTTACCCATGTATGTATTGTGCTACTCATGCTTGTGTGCTCTAGTTCCTTATCTTGTAGCATAGCATGAGTAGGCTCCTTTGCAAGCTTGTTGTTTGCTTCCGTGTGTCTTTATCACTAGCTTGCTTAGGAGTTGTATTGTCTTGTGTGTTCCACTAGTATGCTTAAGTTGTTGTTCCTTTCATAGGTTCATTATCTTGGTAGTGTGATCACCACCAGAATTGTGTAGCAGTTGTTTTGAGTGGTCGGTCTTAGGAATTGGTGAATTTGGTACATTGTGCGAGTTTTCGATTCACCCCCCCCCCCCCTCTCGATCACTCGGTCCTTTCAAGTGGTACAAAGACAAGTGCTCATCATAGGGCTTAACTGCCTTGAGTAGTGATTGTATTGAGTTGAGATGTCATCCCATTCGGGACCGAGTAATGGCTCATGGAAGGATTGCTTGAAAAGCTAACTAAATACCATGATCCCGGATGAGTTGATGGATACTCTTATGGACTTTACCAATACCTTCACCGATAATCATGTGTATGATGATAGTGCTGATTTTCTGGATGTGCCTAGTTCTAGTGAGTGCCTAGATTCTTCTAGTGATAACTTGGTAGATTGCTCTACTAGTGTGCCTATTGTGATAATTGATGATGTTGGTTTTCTTGATCTTGCTTGCTCCACTAGCATGACTAGGATTAATGATTGTGAGCCTTTTATTGTAACATCCAAAATTTGAATACCAAATCAATTAGAGAAAATCAGTGTGAAAGTTAATTTTTTTAGTTAATACGAATTCATGATTTTTCAAAAAAATAAAATCTCACTAATTAAGCAAACTAGAATTATATAAATAGAAAATGTATAAATAATTAAATTTAACATTGCCAAAGTGATTGTCTATTTTTTCTTCTGCATTTATTTTATTTTTGAGTGTTCATGCTCCATTTAAAAACTCCAAAGCCATTTAAAATCCTAAAATTTCCTTATCAAATATTACATAGAAAAAGAATAAAACATTTCCCCCTTCACTTGGGCCGAATCCCCTCCCCTTCTGTCCTCCTCCCTTGGCCTAGATCGCCCCCAACTAGTACAGCTTTCCCCCCTGCCCATCGTTTCCCTTGGCCCAGCCCGAGCCGGCCAACCGTCTCCCTCCCCTTCCCGTAGGCCGCCCCCTTCCCTGGCTCCCTTCGCCCACTTCGCGAGACAGCCCATCCGACGCCACATCCTGCCTCTCGCTCCACCTGGGCCGCGTAGCATGCCCTCGGCCCAGCAGCCGCTCCACTCCCCGTGGCCCACCTACACGCGCGCTCGGTGCCCAGGGATTCGCGCGTCGTCTCCTCGTGGCGTTGCGCAACGCCTCTGCCGAACCTGTTGTGGCCATCCTGCCCTACTCACCCTCCTCGCTGCCCCCATCACTCCCCACCTATCCTGTGACACATCGCCTGCTCACCATATTGCAGCCGTACTGTGACGCGCACAGCGCCCACGCGCGCGTCCGAGACCCGCCACTAGGCACAACTGGACCCTGCCACTTTTACTCCCCCTTGCCCCGTCGTAGCGACGCGTCACGTCCACCTGTCCCTGCTGCCAGCTCTAGGAAGCACCTTCCCTGCCCCGCGATGCACTGTCCCCGCTTGCCGACGATGCGCAACTTGACTCCGCTCGATCGACGCGTCCCCGCTTGCCGACGATGCGCGACTTGACTTCACTCGACCAACGCGTCCCGTCGACTGTCCGACATAGTGGCACCAATGATGGTCACCGATGCTCCACGTCCCTGTTCTCGCACGGCTACAACTGCAAAGCGATGTCGCCCGCCTCCCATCGTGTCGTATCGCACCTTAACATCATTGCCACACCCATGCAACCATACTCCTCCTACAGCACCGCCATTGATGGCCATGCTAGCTCATGCCCAAGGCGCCCAACGTGCATCTGCTTCTATAAAACCGATGCACGATGAACTCGCATCTGCCACCGTGCAGCCTCGCCTCCTCTTCCCCATTAAGTTGCTCCAATTTCAAGCTCTTCTTTCTAGACCCAAGCTCCAGCCATGGCCGCCTATTCTCCAAACCAGTCATTGTCTTGTGCTCCCTTCCCCAAGAGCTCGTCTTAGATGGATGCACCGTAGCTCAGGGAACCGATTTCCCTGCTCCTCGATCCTCCTCTCCCTTCTTCCACCTGCATAGGAACCGATAGCAAGACCTCAAGTTGGTGATATTTTTTATGTGACCACTGAACCTGTATGGGTAGGACTAACATGGAACCTAGGTTACACAACAAGGAAGTATCACCCGACGAAGTAGGAACGGACTCAGAGGTTGGTTGTGATGCGAGTGATGATAAGCCCAGTACTTGGCAAGATTATATGACTGTGTGTTATAAGTACGGTGAGCTCCTGAGCTTCGTGTTCGACTTGTAGGCGTGCCTGGGTGAACTGAGAGCGTTATGCACTTACTTGCATAGAGTGCATAGTCTGTGGGTACCACGTACTAAGCTCTACAAAGTTACAAATTAAGTCATTCGGATGTCCATTGTCACTGGTCATGACACACCAAATCATTAGGCCCTGATTGACTAGCCGATCTCCTTTATGTGTGAGTGGGTGGCGTGATACCCGTGTTTTGGAAGTACAAGGTTTAGATGGTGGAGATCCATTCGTTTTAAAATCTATCAGAACTGGTGAGAATGGTTTGTACTCCCTCCTGGGCCAACCTACTAAAGGATTGACAGGTCCCCTCTTTCCTTGAAATCTATTGTTAGTGAACCCCGTGTTAACGGTCACTAACTACCAAAATTTGACTGTCAAATACCAACATAAAACTATAAAAGTAAACAACCAACATAGTGGTAGGAGTTTATTACTAACGAATTCCACAAGTGTTGGTGAATATTTGCTTGCTGGTGATTTACCCACATGATTGAGGTAAAATCCATGACATCATAGGAGAAAGCACACTACCGGTTAATCAGAGCACAGCACAAGGATCCACGAGCCCATAAATAGAGCAAACCGACATACCAGAAGGTCTAACACATGGAGGGACGAATGGGGTCAGTAATTCAGTGTCCTGGACAAGGCTATGGACGAGGGCCAACAATTGATGTTTGGCCAAACATCCCTGTTTGGTTGAAAAACATTGAGGCCCACTCGGCCCAGGCTTGCTCGGGTATTCTCCTACCGCCTTTCCAAGGTCGGTTCCGGTGCTTAGGCCGAGAGTTACCACCTTAGTTACCGACTTTGGGCCCCTATATAAGGAGGGGAGTGCCTCCACTCTCAAAACACTTCAAGATTAGTTTAGTACTTCATTTCCTAAAGGCTTTAGCACTGTCAAAGTGCTTAGAAAATAGGGAGAGAGTGAGGGGAAATCCGGAGGACTGGGCCTATCCACCTCTTCTACACGCTTGTACCCGGACGAATGCTTGCCATATTAAGTAAGTCTTTGTGATTCCTTTTTTGGTAATTAAGTTTCCTTTTTAAGTAAGTTTTATACTTAGTTGCTTTGATCGCTCAGTGCTCTATTTAGTTAGAAACCTTAGTCTGTTACCATCATAGCTAGAGATTAAGGGAGTAATTGAAAGCATAGACATGGTGTCTAGGCCATAAGTTACCTTTGCTTATTGTGTAGTCCATGGATTGCTTGAGGTAGGCAGTAGGTGGTGACAGCCCTATCTGTCCTTTGAAATCCTCCATGTTCGGCTATGCGGTAGGTTCTTGGCCAGAATCGCACTGTGGATGCAGGGGAAAACCTGATGCCCAATGCAAGCAACAAAGTAGTACTCTTACCTTAGTTCAGACCTAATACCCGTTATGGTTCCTCTCTACCCAAAGCCACATTTATCTTGGTGTCCTAGGTCGAACTAGAACAGAAGATTGAGCACACACGTTCCCTGTGAACTCGATACCTTGGAATACTCCTGGGTGAAAGCTACTTCGGTATCCGTACGCTTGCGGATTTATTCTGTTGATATTAAAGTACCCAACAAGCTTTCTGGCGCCCTTGCCAGGGAATGGTTGTTGTTTGATCTTCAAACCTAGTTCGCCCTCATATCTTTTTATTTCACTTCATTTATTTCTCATCTCTTTCTCCAATGGAGCAACCCACAAGTCAAAATCTTTCTGCTCCAAAGGGCGAGTTCTTTGAGCTGCCGCTTCTAGTGGATCCAAGTCATTCATCTGGCTCTGAACTTTGCCCTGGCTTTATAGCCATGGTTTGAGAACAATCCTTCTCACGTTTAAATAGCGAAAACCTGTTCAATCATTTGCGAGAGTTTGAGATTTGTGTTCATGCCTATCGATCAAAGGCATGACTCAAGACACTCTCAAGTGGAAATTGTTTCCCTTTTCCCTCATGAAGAATGCGAAACAATGGTACACTCATTTTGTTGGGAGTACGAATGGTGATTGTAAAGTATTCCGAGATAAATTTTGTCTTGCATTCTATCCTACATCACATATCGTCTCTCTACGAAGGGAGATTCTCGACTTTTGTCAAAGCGAGAAGGAATCCATAGGTGCAGCCTGTGCCAGATTTTCCTTGTTAACCACTTTCGGCCCTGACTTGTCTTTGCCCAATCACGTGTTGTTGCAACACTTTTGTCTGGGATTAAGCATGGAGTCTGCACTATATCTCGATTTCACCATCGGAGGTTCATTCGTTCACAAGACGCCTACAAAAGGAAGAGCTATCCTTGACCTTATTCAAGAAAACTCTTCTTTCCTAGCCGACTGTAGAGAGCCCCCTCAGGAGGAAGCTTCGTCGAGCATTGAAGCCACCCCACTAGTTGAACCTAAGCCAAATCCTTGCCTATCCATTGATTAATCTAGTGAGACCTCAATCGAACCATGAGCAATGGAGGAAGAAGAAATTGAACCTTCAAAGGTCCCTTTCCAATTTGAGAAAAATCTTGTCAGATATCATGGGACAGCGAAGGAGACAACTTCAAGACACAATGAAGGAGACAACTTCAAGCATGAACAATGAGCAGTTGAGAAATGTTGAGGTTTCTCTGACCCTAATTCGGATTAGCTCCCCTTCCTCTTCCATTCAATGCTTCATAAGAGGAGAAAAGGTGAATCTTCTGTATAATCCTACTGTTGGTGCCAACATCATTTTTGATGCTTGTGCTTTTGCCATTTTTGGTGAAGAACCTTGGCACCGACTTGCAAACTTCTTCAATGTCCCTCCGGAACCATTTTAGAGGGATATGGGATTTTGCAAAATGTGCCTTTAAGGCACAAAGATGTTGAAAATCTCCTTGATTTCCATGTGTTCGAAGTCCATGACTTTGATATTTTAATCGGGCATCCCATGGAGAGACTTTTCTCTGATGCACCGGTCAAGGAGATGTTAGACATTGAACTCAGGGGAAGACATTTTTCTGTCCCAATGTCTCAATCAGAAAATTTTCCTGAGTTCTCTTTTAAATTCGAGGAAGGTCTTTCGAGAGACCATGGGGACACCTCAAATTATTTTTGCAAGAAGAACCCACCAATTCTCATCTCTCCTCCTAATCCTCTTGAGGACAATTTTCTCCAAGAGAGTGAGAGGGAGTGCTATGCCATGCCAGGCAACAAATGGTTGAATGAGGGAGAACATTCTCATGATATAGTTTGGATTACGCCTCCTTATTCAACCATTCAATGCACATAAGAGAGATGAAGGTGAATGTTCTTTTCAGTCCCATAATTGATTTAAATATCATGTCGGAAATCCATTGCAGCAGCCTTCATAGGTGGTGAGCCCCGTGCATCTATTGGCAAATCCCTCATGAACACCTTAGGCAAATCTTTAGAAGGATATGGGACCTAGCAAAACATGCTTGTAAAGCACGAAAGTGTTGAGACTATCCTAGACTTCCATGTAGTTGAAGCCTATGACTTCCAAATTTTGATCGGACATCCATTGAATGAGCTATTCCAGGATGGACTGAAGCTACTAAGTCTCGACACAAGACATGGGATAGACACTTTTTCTGTCTCGATCTGTCAATCAGAAAATCTTTTGACAGAATCTCTCCCAAGGGGTGAGCAAATCAATGAAGTGATGACAACATTCCATTTTGAGCCCCCTGAATCTGTCCTCAAGGAACAAGATCAACAATTTATCTAGGGGGAAGGCAAGCCAAACCACGAGGGTCTCTCAACAACTGATTTTGAGCCCCTTGCTATCTCACCCTTCAATTCTACTATTGAGACCGGTCAGAAGGAAGGAGAAATTCTACCTTTAGGGTTGCCAGTCGAGTTCGAGTAAGGGCTATCTGATAAACATGAAAACACCTCAAATCACCTTCGACAGAAGAAGCCTACGACATCTCTTTCACCTCCTAAGCCTTTCCAAGAAGAAATCCTACAAGAGGCCGTTAACAAGGAGTGGTTGAAGGAAGAAAGATATTCTTCAAGAGAAATCCAAATCTCTTCTCTTTCTTCTATCCTTACTTGTTATATAAAAGTAAACGCCATCGAAGCCCTTCATGATCCCAGCATAAGAGCCAATATCATCGCTGAGTACATAGCTTGGCAACTTATGGATGATATACCTTTGGATCCAAATGACACAGTCCTCAAGGATGCCATGGGAGTAATCTTTCCATGTCGGGGGATCGCAAGGGCTATAACAGTTGAGATGGACAAAGTTGAAGTTCACCTAGACCTCCACGTCTTTCTAATCATCGACTTTGAACTTCTTATAGGCTTCCCACTAGAAAGCCTTTATCATGAAGGTGCATCTCTAGGGAGCCTAAATAAAAAGCTTAGGAAAACCGCTTTCGCCACCAATGCCCATTTCTTAGAAAATCCTATGGTGAGGCCTCATCTCATGCACTCCCCCCTTAAGGAGGTGATCCACATGCATCACCGATGTTTGTTCTGTATGAGGACGCGAAGCATTGCATCCAAGCAGGAGATGATTTTGGAGAAAGTCTTAACCCTTTTGAAACCAAATCATCATCCGTCTTGCCTAAACCTTTTTCCTTTGGTCCTGAATACTCCTGATGTAAACAAGGGTTTCCGATCTTCCGATAGGTTCTGATAATCTTGATTAAGGCGGAGGCGATATACAAATCGATCCGGCTTCCGAACGACACGTTCTGAACCCCGCAATCGCAGCACAACGTCTCCTCTGGTTATCAACCGTTGAAGAACAATTGACCTCACCGAGAAGGCTTATCCTTGCCTGCAAATCAAGAACACAAGCAAGAACAAAGAAGAATGCAACCAAATTTGCAAGTATACGATGAATCTCACAAGTTGGGGTCTCACAAACCGATCAAACGGCGAAACTGTTATCAACAGAATAATCTAAGCAAAACCCAAACCCTAATGAAGAGGCGGCGGCTGTATATGAGGACCCTAGGGTCGTGCAAGACCCCCTGGACGCAGCCCTAAGTGGGCTCAACTCCATACATGGCCCAAAGACCGATTACGGTGTCGCAGCACCAGGACAGATTCTGGAAGTCCAATTGTTTTGACGATTGCCGACGGCTCGGGACGAATTTTTACATGGTACCAGTTGGGTTGGAAAGGTCCTTTCGTTATCTTTCCAGTCATATATAGAACGTCCAAATCCGAGTCTGTATGCGTCTTGGGCATCCGTTTTAGTGCAGACTGGTCCTGGGCTCCGAAACAGACTCGAAGTCGGTTTTGATTGGGCCTCCACCTTGGCTTGGACGTCCTTGCTGGCTCATCACATCTCCAATCACCTCCCCAGCTATCTCATCGTCATCTCCGTGGTTTCTAACAACAATTAATTCATTAGGTAGCAATCTATTCTCAAAATCACATAAAGGAATCATTAGGAACAAGCTCACCCATAAATTCAACTGTCGCGCATGAACTTGTATTTTGGTTGGCGGAGTGCTGGGTGTATCCATAAGGGTGATGTCCTCATCATTCTCCCCCTTTTGGATTAGAGTCGTCGTCGACTCGATCCCATCTCTTTCTCCCAATAGTGGTCTCAAATCTGAAATATAAAATATAGAACTATTCCCAAACTTGGAATGCACATCGCGTTTATATGTGTTATGAAAATTATCATCACAATGTGAAACCATAATAGAAGGCATGCCATGCAAATTAATGACCTCTTTGAAAACTTGCTCAGCAATATGAACGTCATTCTCACTCTTATGACAAGATGGAAAATGTGTGATCTTAAAAACACTAGAAAAACATGACATGACATGGTAATTGTTATTGCAGTTTTCTAGTTCATCATTTGGTTGTACAACACAAGGAGTATTCATCTTTGAGCAAATATAAACTTTATGCACCATAAATACACCTCTATGATCATAGTTTCCTGTAGCATATGTTTCTTGTTAGTAAAGGCAATCCAGTTTGAGAAAAGATTTGCTTCTCCACGGTATTTAGATCACAAAGAACATCAAATTCAATATAACCCAAAGTATTTAGAGAAGACAATAATTTCTGCTCATCCTTTTCACATGTTATTAAAATCAAATGTTTTATTTCAGCACTAGTAGGTGAATCATAAGCAAAAATATCAAGCTTATTCATTTGTTGTGGCAAAGGTATAAGTGAAGCAGTGGCACACAACTCCTCTTTATCATAAGAATCAATAGATAAATCAACTTGTGGCAAAGGAAAATCAAAACAAGGTTCCAATACAACAAGATTGTTGGAACAATTCATCACATCAAGAAAGCTCTTACCTGAAGCAACAACATGTTCTTCATCTTTCTCACTATCCTCTTCTTTGTGTAGAACCTGAAATGTATTAGTTGCAACAAGAGGCACAAAAATATGTTCATCATCTAATTCAGATTTTGATGTAAGTGTTGCAACATTTGAAACAGTCCATTCTTTCCTAAACGGTTCATTCTTTCTCCTTTCAAGCCTTTGTTGATCCTCTTCTAAAATTTCAGCAGCGGTCATAGGTTTAAGAGTAACTCTTCTATCATTGTATTTGAATGAGTAGCTATTTATAATGGCATTGTGCGAAGCATTATTTGTAATAATCCAAGGTTTACTCAATAACAAATGACATGCTTGCATAGGTACTATATCAAATTCTGCACTATCCTTATAAGAACCAATAAAAAATTCAATGCGTGCAATTTTATCTACCTTTATCTTACCAAAAGAATTTACCCATTGGATGTAGTATGGACATGGGTGTGGCTGTGTTGTCAATCCAAGCTTCTCTACTAATTCTAAACTTGCGATGTTGCGGCTACTCTCTCTATCAATGATAACACGACAACGTCGATCCTTGACAACAAAGTGAGTCTGAAATAAATTGTTCAATTGATTTTGCTCTACCTTCTCCATTTGAGGACTGAGCACTCTTTGTAATACATCACTCATATTATTCTCATTAGACGACGTTGAATCATCACCATGAGTGGCGTAACCTGTCATTGTTAGTAGCAAACAAGGAAACACACGAAAGTATATTTTCCTATCACTACTATGTGATAATAGTGTAAACTCTCAACAAGCAAAGGGAAGCATCTTATCAAGCTCTTACAAAGTTCTTAATTACAACAAGCAAAGGATACCTTAGAGAGTGTGAACTGATGATTGCGAGAGTCAAAAAAATTTGTGCCTGTTCAGAAGGAAATTTATGGAGCTTGGATAGGCAATATTAGGTAGCAAGGATTAGCAAAATTTCAATTCAGAAGTTGCAAAACTGAATAATAGTCCCAAGCTAGTCTATGTCACCGGCCTAAACTTGTATCAGACCTAGTTCAAGCAAGCAAGCAAATGACTCAACAAAGGACACAAAGGATGCAAGCAATTCTGAATTTGTATCTTTTCTTTTTTCTACTTCTTTTTTTTGTGCGGCTTTTTCTCTTGTGCACTTTTGCCTTTTTCTTTTCTTTTCTTGAGAATCAGAACTGTAGCAAGGTATTACAAGTTTTACAACCAATGGAACCCCAGAATATATTTTTTTTTTCTTACTACAAGTGCAGCAAAAGGATTCTTGTAATAGCACAACTAAAACAAACTTCTATAACAAGATCAAGCACTAATTGGTTGGCTTTTGATCACAATGAGACAGCAGCAGAGCACTTTAATTTTCTTTTGCACACGAAAGTAGAAGGCTAGATGTTAAAGAAATATTTAGTGCACATAATTCCAGCAATACTATTATCTAAACATATGCAACACTGATTTTTCCCTTGTTTGTCTATGACAAGGATATACACGACTCAAACAAGACCAAAGAACAAGCACTAGACCAGCAACACAATGACCTTGTAGGGACTAAAATTCAGAGAAGCAAACTAAACTGAAAATTGCAAGGCACAAGGAGGGTGTAGGACAGCGGAAACACGACGAACAAATATTTTTGTAGGGCAATTTTCTGGACTCTAGGATTGAACAAAATAACAAGGATAACGACGAACCTAACGGTGTACCTGAAGCTCTGATTACCTGTTGATGTAAACAAGGGTTCCCGATCTTCCGATAGGTTCTGATAATCTTGATTAAGGCGGAGGCGATACACAAATCGATCCGGCTTCCGAACGACACGTTCTGAACCCCGCAATCACAGCACAACGTCTCCTCTGGTTATCAACCGTTCAAGAACGATTGACCTCGCCGAGAAGGCTTATCCTTGACTGCAAATCAAGAACACAAGCAAGAACAAAGAAGAATGCAACCAAATTTGCAAGTATACAATGAATCTCACAAGTTGGAGTCTCACAAACCGATCAAACGGCAAAACTGTTATCAACAGAATAATCTAAGTAAAACCCAAACCCTAATGAAGAGGCGGCGGCTGTATATGAGGATCCTAGGGTCGTGCAAGACCCCCTGGACGCAGCCCTAAGTGGGCTCAACTCCATACATGGCCCAAAGACCGATTACGGTGTCGCAGCACCAGGACAGATTCTGGAAGTCGAATTGTTTTGGCGATTGCCGACGGCTCAGAATGACTTTTGACATGGTACCAGTTGGGTTCGAAAGGTCTTTTCGTTATCTTTCCAGTCATATATAGAACGTCCAAATCCGAGTCCGTATGCGTCCTGGGCATCCGTTTTAGTGCAGACTGGTCCTGGGCTCCAACAGACTCGAAGTCGGTTTTGATTGGGCCTCCACCTTGGCTTGGACGTCCTTGCTGGCCCATCACGTCTCCAATCACCTCCCCAGCTATCTCATCATCATCTCCATGGTTTCTAACAATAATTAATTCATTAGGTAGCAATCTATTCTCAAAATCACATAAAGGAATCATTAGGAACAAGCTCACCCGTAAATTCAACTGTCGCGCATGAACTTGTATTTTGGTTGGCGGAGTGCTGGGTGTATCCATAAGGGTGATGTCCTCATCAACTCCATTCTCTTTGGCGATCAAGAATCAACTATGATCTTTATCGATGAAATCCTTGAGAAGGAGAACCTTTGGACCATTGGACTGCTTGAGGAGTTGAATCTAGAAGAAAATAATTCCATTGATGAGCACGAGAGCTTCTTCCTTGAACAACCACAAGATACATGCTCATTCAACAAAACTCTAGAGTTGATCACTCCTTTTTCTAAAAGCACCTACAAGGACTACAACCGCCGTAAGGCCCTCATTAGTAAAATGTTTAGAAGGATGGTTGTAGATGCTTTTGTTCATCATAAATATTGCAAATCTTGTAGTTACATTTTTGCACTAACTTTGCAACTAAGACATCATTGATATATCAACAACTGGCTGTAAGATGGGAACTACATCGCTAATGATAGCTGTAGCATGAAGTCCCTATAGTCGAGCATCTGACTATAAACAAAGCACTGCCAGGAGATGGGCCGGATTATCATTTCTTTTTTTCCCTTAATAAATAATTACAAGCAGTTGTTTTCAGGATATATTTGCCTTTAGGTATTCTTGGTCACTAACCCTTTCAGGTGAGGATTGAAAAGAACAATGGTCACACTGTGCCTCAGAACATGGGAGCTGCATCAACTTGACACCTTGGTACTTTTGGCAATGGAAGCTATTATGAGAAGGCTGCAACACTGCACACTTGATTTATTGAGTCTGAGTGATACAAAAATCTAAGTGTGGGGAGTTCTGTAAGTATCACATATTAAGTTCCATTCATGACAACTTGCGTCTTGGTTTAGAGTTGTTGTTAGTTCTTGTATTCATGCCTTGCTAAAAAAAATAATAAATAAATAAATAGAAAAAGGAAAGGCTCTTTAGTTTGTTTCCTTTTATTCATTTCAATTCAATTATGCAGTGCGCCTTGAAAAATATAAATAAAACAAATAACTTAATAAGAAAGTTGTGACTCTATGGGGCCCATATAGCTAGTAGATTCTGTTTTGCTTTAAACCATTTTGTTTTGTTTTTTCTTGTATCAAATAAAAAGTGCAGGCAAGCAAACAAGTGTGGGGCAGACCCTCACCAGCCAACATATAATGAACAAGCCGCACGGAGCACCACACCACACGGTGACCAAGCTAGCTGCCAGGATGATTCAGCTGAACCCTCTAGGTCAACTGAACCCACTTTGGCCCCGCTCGGCCTCATCATCTACAAGTGCGACGGTATGCACGTCTTATCCCACTATCTCCCTATTTTGTGCATTGATTTAATTTTCCTAGGACAAATTAATATAATCCAAACTGGAAAATTAAAATCAACCTTGATGACCTCCCAATTATTCGAAGCTTTCCATGGTTGGCTTGCATGCTCTTTATTCCTTGCTCTTATGCCAATACTAGTGGACTATATTCATAGGGACCACATGCTACCTAGGTTGTTGACTAGTGTGATATGGTTTGATGAAGTGATTCTTGCTCTCTATTGTATAAATTACTTGGGATCTGTTTGAAAACTAAAAATCTATAAGCTTACTCCTCAATGATTAGAAATATCCCACCAGAGCCATATGATAGATTCATTTGATAAACCTTATGCATATGCTGCTTGTGTCTTCATTGAATCTTGTAAAATTGTTATGACCCTAGTGAAATCCTTGTTACATATTGTTGATCCACCAAAAGAATTACTCCATGATTATCTTGTTATGACTCTCTCTCAATTGTTCCCACAGAAGGCATGGCTATAAAAAAATGCTCTCAATCCTTGAACATGAAAAAAAGAGAGAAAAGAAATAGCCATGCCAAATATCATGTCAAGGAAAGGGAGAGTCTACACATAAAGGAGTATTCATCCACCTCCATCATCCATCTCTTTCCATATGCTACTCTTTCACTCCGGAAGATAGCATCACACATATCCATCAACCACCAACAAAATAAAATGCTCCACTACTTTGAGAAACTCCTTCTCCAATGATCCTTGCAAAAAGAGACACAAGCTGTCAATTATTCAAAAAAAGAAAAAAAAAGAAGAAGAGAGATAGCCCATGTTCTCAAATAGAAGAGAGGGAGGATATCAAAGGTAGTACCCATATTTCACCAATACATCCATTCCATCCATAAATGTGCACATACTTGATTGATGATTCATTACTTCTTTTCTCCTTGGATACGGTTTTTTACTTGGTAATATATGAAGCATAGGTATGCCTTCTTTTTATTTCCTACCTTGAGCTCCACATAAGCCTATCTTTAGAAGTAGGAACAAAAAGACGCAACAACAAAAACCTCAGTGAGGGTCCACACACATACAAGAGTGACATGAGAGAATCATCTGAGGAGTATAACTTTGTTTTCCTTTTTTTTTAAAAAAAATCTTCAAAAACCCAAGTTAATTTGCACAAGGAGCAGAGATGACCAGAACCTGTACCATTCCACTCTTCAATCGCTACAGGTGACATGGTAGACACTTCAAAGTCCATTGGTATAGGTATGGCTTGGAATAATTTGCATGCTGGCATCATACCGTTTGGAGATTATGATCCACCTTAGTTCCTTTCCTTTACTCGAGGACGAGCAAAGGCTAACTGCGGGGGAGTTTGTTGACGGTCACTAACTACCAAAATTTGACCGTCAAATACCTGCATAAAACTATAAAAGTAAACAACCAACATAGTGGTAGGAGTTTATTACTAACGAATTCCACAAGTGTTGGTGAATATTTGCTTGCAGATGATTTACCCACATGATTGAGGTAAAATCCATGTCATCATAGAAGAAAGCACACTTCTGGCCAATCAGAGTGCAGCACAAGGATCCACGGGCCCATAAACAAAACAAACCGACATACTAGATGGTCTAACACGTGGAGGGACGAATGGGGACAGTAAGTCAGTGTCCTGGAGAAGGCTGTGGCCGAGGGGCATCAATTGATGTTCGGCGGAACAGCCCAGTTCGATCGAAAAACATTGAGGCCCACTCAGCCCACGCCTGCTCGGGGATTCTCCCACCGCTTTTCCAAGGTCGGTTCCTGCACTTAGGGCAGGAGTTACCGGCTTAGTTATCGACTTTGGGCCCCTATATATGGAGGGGAGTGCCTCCACTCTCAAAACACTTCAAGATTAGTTTAGTACTTTATTTCCTAAAGGATTTAGCACTGCCAAGTGCTTAGAAAATAGGGAGAGAGTGAGGGGAAGTCCGGAGGAGGAGTGCACCCACTCACGGCGCCTCCCCCGGCCGGCCTTCCACGTGGAGGACCCTCAGCACTTCCTAAAGGCGGTGGGCAGGGATTTTCGTGGTGGTTACCCCTCTAAACCGACATTTAGAGGCTATAAATAGAAGGGGGAGGCCTCCACTTGATGTGAACAAGGGTTCCCAATCTTCCGAAAGGTTCTTGGTAAGTTGATTTGGTCGGAGGCGACACACAAATCGATCCGGCTTCAGAACAGCACGTTCTAAACCCCGCAATCGCAGCACGACGTCTCCTCTAGTTATCAACCGTCCAAAAGATGATTGACCTCGCCGAGAAGGCTAATCCCTGCCTGCGAATCAATAACACAAGCAAGAACAACGAAGAATGCAACACAATTGCAAGTATACGATGAATCTCACAAGTTGGGGTCTCACAAACCGATCAAACGGCAAAACTGTTATCAACAGAATAATCTAAGCAAAACCCAAACCCTAATGAAGAGGCGGCGGCTGTATATGAGGACCCTAGGGTCATGCAAGACCCCCTGGATGCAGCCCTAAGTGGGCTCAACTCCATACATGGCCCAAAGACCGATTACGGTGTCGCAGCACTAGGACAGATTCTGGAAGTCGAATTGTTTCGGCGATTGCCGACGGCTTGGGATGAATTTTGACATGGTACCACTTGGGTTGGAAAGGGCTTTTCGTTATCTTTCTAGGCATATATAGAACGTCCAAATCCGAGTCCGTATGCGTCCTGCGCATCCGTTTTAGTGCAGACTGGTCCTGGGCTCCGAAACAGACTCGAAGTCGGTTTTGATTGGGCCTCCACCTTGGCTTGGACGTCCTTGCTGGCCCATCACGTCTCCAATCACCTCCCCAGCTATCTCATCATCATCTCCATGGTTTCTAATAACAATTAATTCATTAGATAGCAATCTATTCTCAAAATCACATAAAGGAATCATTAGGAACAAGCTCACCTGTAAATTCAACTGTCGCGCGTGAACTTGTATTTTGGTTGGCGGAGTGCTGGGTGTATCCATAAGGGTGATGTCCTCATCACCACTCCAACACACACAAGATTTGAGAATCAAGGGATCCACTCCAAAGGCAAGGTGCCACTTAGTGCTTAGAATAGGAAGAGAGTGAAGTAGAGTTCGAGGAGGCTTGTGCTTGTCTTCGCCTTCTCCAAACTTGTATTTCAACGACATTTGCCATTTATAGTAAGTGTTCATGATTTCCCCTCTTAGTATTCAGGTTCTATTATGATTAAGTTATATTCTAGATTGTGCGCTCGTTCAACGCTCTATTTACTTAGGGTGCCTTAATCTTAATTCTTTGCTAGAAGGTTAAGGTAGTAATTGATCGCATAGACGTGGTGTCTAGGCAGGAGATTACCTTTGATTATTCGTTAGTCTACCAGTTAGCTGAGGTAGGCGGCAGGTGATGACAGCCCTGTCCGTCCTTTGAACTCCTCCACGCTACGCTAGTGCGTAGGCTCTTAGCGGAAGTCACCTGTGGATGCAAGGGTAGGTCCATGCCCAATGCAAGCAATCTAGAGTCTAATTTCAATTGTCTTAGAAACCTGATCTTTGGGATATCCTCTCTGTCCTTTGCCTACATATTTTCTTGTTGTCCTTGGGTAATTTAGTTTGGAGATAGTACACATACGTTCCCTGAGATTCGATACCCTGGAATACTCTAGGTGAAGTGCTACTTTGATCTCCGTGCGCTTGTGGATTTATTTCGTGATCATAAGAAAAACCAACAAGCATTTTTGGCACCGTTGTGGGGGAACGGTTGCTGTATTATCCTCGAACCCTAGTCACCCTCGTATCCCGTTTTATTTTCTTTATTTCTTTCCTTATTTCTACCATGGAGCAATCTTCTATCCAATCGTTATCTGCTCCAAGGGGCGAGTTCTATGAGCCACCTTCATCTTCAAAACCAATCCTTACAACCAGCTTTGAACTCCACCCTGGCTTTATAGCCATGGTTCGGGAACAACCTTTCTCGGGGTTAGAAAACAAAAATCCACACCACCACCTACGAGAATTCGAGCAATTGTGTCCGTGCGTCCAAATCAGGGGCACGATGCAAGAGACTCTTTAGTGGAAATTGTTTCCCTTCTCTCTCATAGAGAGGGCGAAACAATGGCACACTCACATGGTAGAGAGCACGAATGGTGACTGGGAAGAACTCCGGGACAAGTTTTGTCTTTCGTTCTTTCCAATGTCTCGAATCATAGCCCTCCGTAAAGAGATTCTCTACTTTGAGCAGGCCGAGAAAGAATCTTTAGGAGCAGCTTGGACCAGGATCTCGCTTCTAGCTCGATCCGGACCAGACTTGTCTATACCCGACCACATGCTACTATAGCATTTTCGGATCAGTCTTAACAAAGAATCTGCCCTACATCTCGACATAGCTTCTAGAGGTTCATTCGCACATAAAACAACTTCAAAAGGAAGAGCCATTTTAGAACGAGTTCTAGAAAACACCTCTTTCCTTGAGCCGACTGAACCACCCCACGAAGAAGCTAAGCCGAGCCGGGAGACTCCTATTCTAGCAGAGACTGAATTTGCATCGTGCACACCTCAAGAACCAGCTAGTGAGCCTCCCCCCAAACCAGGAATTTTGGATGATGAAGAAATTCAACCTTCCGAATTCCCTCTTAACATTGAGGCAGACCTTTTTAAGGACTTCGGCAACACCTTGATGTATTTCGTCCAACGGAAGCCACCAACTCCTGTTTCTCCCCCTGAACCTTTAGATGATCAATTCCTCAAAGAAACAATCATGGAGCTAACTGCAATTATGAGTGTCGAGTGGTCCAAAGAAAATGAGCAATGTTTCGAACTTGTTCGGATTATCTCATCCTCTTTAGTCATTCCTTGCGTAGTTAGAGGCAACCCGACAGATGTTCTGTACAATCCTACTGTAGGGATAAACATCGTCTCCAAATCTTTCACTCTCGAGGTGTTAGGAAATGAACCATTGACCCCTACGCAAAAGACCGTCAAAAGCCCTTCGGGAGCCATCTTAGAAGGCTACGGGATTGTGCGAAATGTGTCTGTGAGATACAACGACATAGAGGCCAGACTTAACTTTCATGTCTATGAAGTCCAAAGTTTTGACGTCCTTATTGGACTCCCTTTGGAAAAACTTTTCATGACAACCTCATCCGGTAGCCTTGATGTCAAAATCGGGGGAAAAGCCTTCACGATCCCAATTTCTCGTTCACCAAACACCATTGCTGAACCTCCCAATGAGGAAGAGCCGATCAAAGAAGTGAAAGCAATTTCTCCCTTTGATTCCCCCGATACCCTCCTTGAGCAAGACGTTGAACTTTTCGTCAAAGAGGAGGATGAACTGCAGGAGACTTTCGAGCTCCCTAAAGAAAAAGTGCCAACTCGACCTCCCATCGAGTTAAAACCTTTGCCCCCTGGCCTACACTATGCTTTCCTACATGGCGACGGAAGCCCCTGTCATTATCAGTGATAAGCTTTCCGAAGAAGAAACCAAGAGGTTAATTTCTATGCTAGAAAAGCATCGCTTTGTTCTTGGTTACTCTCCAAGACCTCAAGGGAATTAGTCCCGCTCTCTGCCCCCATCGCATTCCCCTTAATTCCGAGTGTACACCTTCTAGGGAACCTCAGAGGAGGCTAAATAATGCGATGCGTGAGGTCATGAAGAAGGAGGTTTTGAAACTCCTACATTCGAGAATTATATATCCCGTACCTCACAGCGAGTGGGTAAGCCCTATGCAAGTAGTGCCAAAGAAGGGAGGCATGACGGTCGTTAGAAATGATAAAGATGAGTTAATCCCTCAGCGCACCGTCACGGGATGGAGGATGTGCATCAACTACAGGAAAATCAATAAGGCGACCAAGAAGGATCACTTCCCTTTGCCCTTCATTGATGAGATGCTTGAGGATTTGGCGAACCACTCCTTCTTCTACTTCCTCGATGGGTATTCTGTATATCATCAGATCCCTATCCATCCCGACGACCAAAGCAAGACCACCTTCACGTGTCCATACGGAACTTATGCTTACCGTAGGATGTCTTTCGAGCTATGCAATGCACCTGCTTCTTTCCAACGATGCATGATGTCCATCTTCTCTGATATGATCAAAGAAATTATGGAAGTCTTCATGGATGACTTTTTTGTATACGGAAAAACCTTCGATCATTGTCCTGAAAACTTGGACAAGGTCTTGCAAGGATGCCAGGAAAAGGACTTGGTGCTTAACTAGGAAAAGTGCCACTTTATGGTCCGAGAAGGCATTGTCTTAGGACATTTAGTGTTCGAGCAAGGAATCGAGGTGGATAAGGCAAAAATAAAAGTTATTGAGCAACTTCCACCTCCGATCAACATTAAGGGTGTTCGTAGCTTTCTAGGCCACGTTGGGTTCTATCAACGATTCATAAAATTAATTTCACAAATTGCTAGACCCCTCACTGGTCTTTTAGCCAAGGACGCACCCTTTGATTTTGATGATGAGTGTTTGAAGTCTTTTCATATTCTCAAAAATGCACTCATATCAGCTCCCATCATTCAACCCCCCGATTGGGAGCTGCCTTTCGAAATCATGTGTGATGCTAGTGATTATGCCGTGGGAGCCGTTTTGGGCCAAACTAAAAACAAAAAGCATCATGCAATAGCCTACGCTAGCAAAACCTTGATAGGAGTGCAGCTTAATTATGCCACAACTGAAAAAGAACTCTTGGCTGTGGTTTTTACTATCGATAAGTTTAGATCATATTTAGTTGGAGCAAAAGTTATTGTGTATACGGATCATGCTTCCCTGAAATACTTGCTCACTAAAAAAAATGCTAAGCTAATTAGATGGATTCTCCTACTCCAAGAATTTGACCTTGAAATAAAAGATAAAAAGGGAGTAGAGAATTCTATAGCAGATCATCTATCTCGTATGCAAGTGACTAACATGCAGGAGCTACCAATCAATGACTTCCTACGAGATGATACGCTACTAAAGGTAACAGACTCCACACCATGGTATGCGGACATTGTGAATTTCATGGTCACAGGGTATGTTCCGCCAGGAGAAAATAAGAAGAAGCTGGCCTATGAGAGTAGACGACATCTGTGGGATGATCCATTCCCTTACAGGATCTGTGCTGATGGTTTGCTACGAAGATGCATCCCTACCATTGAAGGTACCCAGATTATTGAGAAATGCCATGCAACCCTATACGGAGGACACTATGGTGTGTACCGTACACAAGCAAAAATTTGGCAGAGTGGTTTCTTTTGGCCAACCATGTATGAAGACACAAAGAACTACATCAGAAGGTGCAAAAGGTGCCCAAACCATGGAGGGATCTCAGCTTGCAACGCAATGCCCTTGACTTACAACCTTCAAGTGGAACTTTTTGACGTCTGGGGCATTGACTTCATGGGTCCTTTCCCAAGGTCCTATCACAGCGAGTATATCTTGGTGGCTGTGGATTATGTATCAAAGTGGGTAGAAGCATTGCCATGCAAGGCCGTTGATGCCAAGAGTGCACGGAAGATGTTCCATGAGATCATTTTCCCATGTTTTGTAGTGCCAAGAATGGTAATCAGTGACGAAAGCTCTCATTTCACGGATAGAGGGTCCCGAAACTTCCTGAAACAACTCGATGCAGACCACAACATAGCCACTCCGTACCACCCTCAGACCAGCGGACAAGCAGAGACCTCAAATAAGCAAATCAAGAACATCTTGCAGAAGATAGTAGAGGAGATGGGGACTGCATGGAAAAGCAAGCTACCAGTTGCACTATGGGCATATCGGACAGCATATAAGACCCCCATAGGCATGTCCCCATTTCAATTGATCGATGGGAAAACCTATCATTTGCCGGTAGAGTTGGAACACAAGGCACACTGGGCAATCAAGAAGTGGAACATGGACTTTAAGGAGGCTGAGAAATATAGGATGAGACAGATCTCCGAGTTGGAAGAATGGAGGGAAAAGGCTTAACATAGTGCCAGAATCTACAAAGAAAAGACCAAGAAGTGGCATGACAAGAGGATTCAACTCAAGGTATTCAAGCCTGGTGACAAGGTCTTGCTCTTCAACTCCAAGGTCAAGCTGTTCGGCGACGGAAAGTTGCGAAGCAAGTGGATGGGGCCATACCTCGTCGTTGACGCCGCATCACATGAAGCAATCACACTCCACGATGAAGAAGGGCACATCTTTAAGGTAAACGGCCATCATCTTGAACTCTTTTACGATTCTGATAAAAGTATAGGAATGGAGGAGGATGTAGTCAATTTAATTGACTTTCGGGCCTACCCATAGCCCTCTCGGGCACCGTTACTTTGAATTAAATAAAAAGGCTGCACTTTTCCTTCTCCTTGAACCCCCATGAGCAAGCACACGAAGTAGCGGCCCAAAAGGGCCCACCACCAGGACGGGCGACCCACTGGTGGCAGCGCCGCCACTCGGGCTTCCTCCCACGCGGTTCTCCAACCTCCCTGATCGCCTTAAGTGGGGATATTCTGAAGGAAACGTGAAGATACCGTCCTGAGGCTCCCTTTTTAAGTAACAGAAGCGTTTCTCTCTTCCTCATCCTTCCCACTTTCCTGTTGACACCTTGCTAGCAAGCCAACTCGACATGGCAGGGAAAAAGGCCATCCCCTAAGCCTCCCTCTTGAGCTCTGTATTCACTCTTAGCGGGGAGATCACCCCTGCCAACCAAACCATCCCCCACAACCTCGATCTCGCCCTAGCTGAAGTGGTGGAACCCCTGGCGAGCATACCTTCCGAGGACCACGATCAGGAGAGGAGAACGGGCAGAACAAGATCCGCTGACCCCCCATCCCGTTTCAATGGGCATGACCCCTCGGCGGCTTGTTCGTCACAGTGGGCACTCTCACTAACCTCTGTTCGCTCGATGAAGACAAGGGGGATGTCTCCTGTCCGGCGCCAGACCCCCAACTCCAGGAGGCCGACTACGGGCGCCCTCATGCCCCGCAAGACGGGGCTAAGCACCCGTCTCTTCCATGATGAGGGTCCTTCCACCCTCCAGCCCGGCGAGCACCTCGTGGAAACACTACGGGGCAAGGACGGTATGGCGTTTGAATACACGTACCGGAAGGACTACATCTTCCAATCATCAGAGAGGAAGGAGCGCTTCGCGATCACCGGCCCACGACTCGGACCTGGCAAGGGGAAGATGCTCATCCCCCCACTCACTTCGGAGGACAAGCGGGAGATGGAGGAGTCCATCAACTCCTCCCCGCAAAATACCATCAGTCGCTTCCTTGACCCTCCACCAATCACCAGGCAGGGAGGGCAGTACCAGAACAGCGAGGATGACGCTAAGGGTCCTCCAAAGGCCAAGCTGGCACGAGACATCAAGATCAAGTATGGGCCGAACCTAAAGAATATTCAAGAGGTCGAAGTAATATCCCCGAAGAAGGATAGCCTCATTCTCTACATGAAGAAGATCATGGCTAAGGAGATGTCGTACGGTTTTGAGAAGAAGAACCCACCAACGACGAGGCCAGGACTATGGGCAAAGCCATAGCCTGTTAAATTCAAGAAGCCACCGACCGCACAAAAGATGAAGAAGGTGTGGCGAGTGAAGGAAGTGCAGGCATCCGTGTCCACTTCTCTACTACCGGAGGCCCCGACGTCAAGCTAAATGCGATGGAGAAAAGTCCCACTCATCAGACTTTAAAAATTGGTGAGCCCTTGCCAAAGGAAAATTGGTATTTATCTCATATTGGATTTCTTAATTTTTGCACATTTGAATTTTCCAACTTTTAGATTTTTCAAATTTGCCTCAGTATTTGCATATTTGGATTTCACACATGCATGTTGGAATTTATTCCAACCCTTTCTTTCTTTTGATAAAAATTCAAAATTCAGTTTTTGGTTTCCAATTTTGAGAAAATATTTTCCTGAGCAAAATTTTGCTGGAACTTTTGGACCTAACGCCTATAGCACAAAAAATATAGCTGTTATGGAGTTATGGGCCAAAGTGGGGGACAATTGGGACCACCAACGATCGGCCGAACACCCATGTTCGGTCGAAGGGGTGTAGGCCCCATCAACCTTGGCTTTGTTTCAACGGTTGGATTTGGCTCCCACTAGCCGTTTTTGACCGTTTGGGATTTTTCATATAAATTGAGTGCTCGGGAGAGAGTGTTTTGCCATTCCAAGTTCATCTCTCATTGCACTCCCTCCTTCACTCATTAGCTCTTGAGCTCTGAATTTGCTTCTCCGAAATTGTCATTCCAAAAACCACCAGAAATATTTCCCTTTTTAGTTTGCTTTGTTTTTTGATTGTTGAAGTCCTTTGCAAAGCATGGCAAGATCAACATGGCTGGTAGATTTTATTTGCTAACCCATAACCCGTGTTCCAGTTGTTCTTGTGTTTTTGCTTAAGTGGTGCAGATGAAGAAAGCTAAGGCGTTGATGCAACGAGTGACACGTTCGAACGCTACAGCCCCCAGGAAACCGTGGTCGCAGCTCCGCATCCCCACCTCTCCGAATGTCGTTTTCCTCAGTGAGTTGCACCGTCATGCATCGTTCCATATTCCTGGCCACCCCACCCCCTCTAACCCATTTGCCCCTTCGTAGGAGCTCCACGAGCGTGCCTCGGTCCTCAAAGATGAGTTGCAGCCCTAGGAGGCCCGTCCCCAACTTGCTGCATCATCCATCGCCGCCACCCTTCGACATCGACCACCTCCAAGCCCCTCATAGCCTCGTGCGATAGCCTAGCAAGCCTACCGTCATTCCCATTTCAGTTTGGGCCAAGAACAATAGCGAACAGAGCCTCGGAGCGACTCTCAGGCGAGCTCTAGCGTCATATCTCATGGCTTCGCTGTTCTCACCGGCGTTGTTCAAAGCCCGCGTCGTCGGAATCCTTTCCCTCTATCGGTTTTGTAATCAACAGTCAGGATTAGAAGAGCCCAGTCCACAATAGACTTGTCAACCCGCAGACTTAGCTGGTCTATGAAAACCGTAGACTTAGTCCACCAAATTTAACATTTATTCTAATTCGTGTAAATTCTGGTAAATGCCTATTTTGCGCTTAGATCTCTGATTCTAAATAAAATACAGTTGAGATCCTTTGTTTTGCACAAACGCCACTATACTTTTTTATAAATTATAATTTAGCCATTGTGTTTTAAACTTTGTTTCCTATACTTGGTTTCCTATACTTTTAGTAACACAAAAAGTTACATTTAACTCCCTAGCCTTTACTGTTTAAGTAAGATATAGGTTTTCTAAAATAAAATCTATTTCTTTTATGATTAGATTGCAAAATAATTATTCATAACATCTCTTTTTAACAAAACAAATCTTTATTTGATTTCTGATCTATAAAATCCAATTAAATTAATTATTTTCAGGTAATGTTATTTTTGTAATAAACCCTTAGTCATTAAATCTTCGTAACCTCTTATTCGTAACTCCCATTTAGGTCATTTTTTGTGCTCATGAAATCGTAGAAATGAGTACTATCTTTTGGTACTGTTTTTATTGTCATTAGGAACTGTTTGATGTATTGTTTCTTATTTGTTTATGTATGCTTTTTGGTGTTTATCGGTATTAGAGGACAAGCAAGAAGATAATTTCCAAGCTTTGGTTTGAGCAGCAGCTAGCAGGGACAGGAGCAAGTGTCCTTGACCATAATGCACCTATTAAGGATATTAGTTTAATTTTCATGCATGCTTGTCTACATTTGAATCCTATGTTAGGGTTGCCTAGATTTGAATAATATTGTACTTGTCACGTGTGTTTGGTTTAGTAGACGAGTGTGGGTACGTCATGCTTAGCTTGCAGTACTTTGGGTGATTAAAATTGAATAATGATAAACTTGACTAATATTCACTTGAACCTAATCATCACTTGGGTTGGTAATCTTTTTAGCAACATGGATTATAGGTGACCCAAGGAGGAGGATATTGATGATGTTACGGATATGCACAGGTACTGTTAATGTACTGGTTGGATTATGGTAGTACCCGCTTGTGGTCATAAGGACTGGTTCATGTAGCGGCCACCCAGAAAAATAGCGCAAAGCTCATGGCTGATATGGGTAGGCGTGGTCCGATATTAGATGTCTTCCCAGTTTTGTAGGCGTTCAAGGAAGGAGGGCGAGAGGATCACTTTTGGCCTCAGGTGATGAATGGTATGCTTCTAGCCATGGCGCCAGAGAGGGCTTCTGTAGAATTGGTTAATCCTGCAGCAGTGAAACCTTAGCAGGAATGTTTTGCAAGCTAGGGAGCGCTTTGAAAAACCATGTGGTGATCTCTTGGCCTCACACCTACGGTAGTGTGTTGGCAATAGGAAGACTTTAGTCACCGATGGATGATGGAATCACCAACTTGTGGGTAAAGTTGTGCAACCTCTGCAGAGTGTAAAACTGTCATAACATCCGTGCTGATGGTTAAGAGCGGTCTGGATCCTAACATGATTAGATGGATGGTTGAGTGGATCTGGTGGGTAACCAAATTTGGGTGGTATAGTCATAGGTGTTGTAGGTTTGTAACCTGAAGTGTTCTGGTATGGGTGGGTAACTCATAATTTTGCTATCGGTGGGCAACCGATAGTGTTGGATAGATGGTTAACCTGCTGGGCTACTTTTTCACCTAGTAAATTGGATGCTTATATAATTAGAGTTATAGGCTAAGCATGCATAGTGCAGTAAACCTGTGTCAAGCCTATTCTTGTTTTAGCCTATATGTCATCACTTCCCCCCACTTGCTGAGTACTTTATGTGCTCACGCATTATAGTTTTCCTATGTTGTTGCTGCTATCATTCTGCTGCTCAGAAGACGTTGGCGAGATGGACTACATCGACAAGGACTACTATGACTAGGAGTACGACCCCCGGTTGACTGCCTATGGTAGTATGGAACCTTCCACTGTATAGTCTTTCAGACTTCATAATTATGGTATGATGTAATTATATTGACATTGGTTTTACTGTTACTTCACTTTTGTCCTGTATATGTGAAAACTTGATCCTGTGCACGTATACCACTCCATTCGGTTTTAGCCTTGAAACCGGGTGTGACAACCTCGATCTCTCCAAGGTCTTTCTTGTGGAAACCCTAAATTTCAACCTCCTATCTATTGGTTAGCTTTGTGATATATGAGGATGGTGCAATGATTGAGAATGCAAAGAAAGGGCTAGTATTTCATGAAGTGAGGCATGGGAACTTGTATGTCACAGACTTCAAATCAAGCAACATGCCACCAAGTACTTGCCTCTTCACTAAGGCAACAAAGGGATGGTTGTGGAATAGAAGATTGGCACCTGTTAGAATGAATCAACTCAGGAAACTGGTCAAGAGGAACCTAGTTGAAGGAATCAAGAATGTCACCTTTGAGAAGGACAGATTGTGCAGTGCTTGTCAAGCTAGAAAGAAATTGCATCTTCCCATCCCACCAAATCATTCATGTCATCATCTCGTCCTCTAGAGCTCCTGCACATGGACTTGTTTGGGCCAACACATTACAAGAGTCTGGGAGGCAATCTATATTGCTTGGTGATTGTGGATGACTTCACAAGATACACTTGGACCTTCTTTATTGTGGAGAAGTCTCAAGCAAGTGATATCTTCTGGAAATTTGCAAGGAGAGCAAAGAATGAATTTAAGGCTAACATTGTGAAGATAAGGAGTGAGAATGGGACTGAGTTGAAGAACACAATAGTGGAGGAGTATTATGACAAGAAGGGGATCAAGCATGAATTCTCCGCTACATATACTCGTGAGCAGAATGGAGTAGTAGAGAGGAAGAACAAGACACTCATCACCCTTGCTCGTGCTATGCTAGATGAGTATCGAACTCACGAGAGATTATTGGCTGAAGCAATCAACACAGCTTGCTACACTTCCAACCATGTCTATCTACACCGGTTGTTGAAGAAGACACCATATGAGCTATTGGTGGGACGAAAACCCAATCTTTCCTATTTTTGGGTCTTTGGCTGCACTTGCTACATTGTCAAGCAGAGGACAAAGCCCATGAAATTTGAGAGCAGAACTGATGAAGGCATTTATTTTTGGGTATTCAAGGACTTCTAAGGCATATCGGGTCTAGAAATCAGCCATAGGATGTGTGGATGAATCTTATGATGTGCAATTTGATGAGTCAAATAGTTCTCAAAAGATGAGAGAATTTCATAAAGTAAACATTAGAGATGAGCCAATGAGAGAAACTATGAGGAACATGCTCGTGGACGAGGTTTTACCCCACGAGGCCAATGATGATGATATTGGTGAGCCCTCAACTCCACCACCTCAACCAACCTCATCCTCCGAGGTGCAACAACCAACCCAAGATGCCATTGACACACCCACTAGCTTCTCTCAACATTCTTTGAGAGTGCATCCACCTACCCATGAGGAAACCCAAGTGTGAAGTGAGCCAGAAGCCCCCCACATACTTCACCTTGAGCCACTTCTCCAAGCTCTTCACACAACACCCCCTCATCCACCCCAAGCTCTAGTTCCAAAACAACAAAGCATATGAGTCATTCCCCCACCACACTAACAATCCAAGACACTCATATCTCTAGAGAGCAAGCAATCCATGATGCACAAGATACTTCACCTAGACCACCTCTCACTCAAGAAGAACATCTTCCAATGCCCAAATCTATCAACAAGGATCACTCACGTGATTTGATCGTTGGGAGTCCATCTCAAGGAGTTAGAACAAGGAGAAATCAATATAAGCCCAACTATGTGAGTGAAGAATATCTTGATGAGGCAAATGTTGCAATTGAGAACTTCTTCTTTGTCTCTATGATTGAGCCCACAACCATTGATGAAGCTATGGATGGTCACAAGTTGGCTATTGCTAGGCAAGAAGAGTTGAACATTTCAAGAGGTGCAAAGTGTGGAAATTGGTTGAGAGGCCATTGTCAAGAACAAGGCTCGCCTAGTGGCCAAAGGGTATTATCAAGTGGCGGGTATTGACTTGAAGAAAGATTTGTCCCGTCCAATTTGGATCCTACTTGACTATGTTTCACATAATGGCTTCAAGCTCTATCAAATGGATATGAAGAGTGCATTCTTGAATGGAGAGATCAATGAGAAAGTCTATGTGGAACAACCTCCAAGGTTTGAGGTTTGAGGATCGTAAGCATCTAAGACATAGGTACGAATTGAAGAAAGCTCTCTATGGCCTCAAGCAAGCACTAGGGGCATGGTATGAACATTTTGGGAACTTCCTTCTTAAGAATGGTTTCAAGATTGGAAGTATTGACATCACCTTGTTCACAAGACATGTTGGGAAGGATCTCTTTGTGTGCCAAATCTATGCGGATGATATCATCTATGGTTCAACCAATGAGAAATTCAATGAAGAATTCCGAGAAATGATGACAAGGGAATTTCAAATGTCAATGATTGGGGAGTTGCACGTGTTCCTTGGTTTTCAAGTGAAGCAAATGAGAGAGGGAAATTTCATCTATCAAGAGAAGTATACAAGGGATTTTATCAACAGGTTCAACATGGAAAATTGCAAACTTTTACATACACCTATGGCAACAAGCAAACTTTTCCAAAGGAGTCTCACTTGAAGGCCGTGAAGAGGATACTTAGATATCTCAAGTACACACCTACCATGGGATTATGGTATCCTAGAGGAACAAGCTTTGAGTTACTTGGGTATTCAGATTCAGACTTTGTGGGTTGCAAAGTGAATAGAAAGAGCACATCGGGAGGCTTCCAATTTCTTGGAAGATCTCTAGTTTCTTGGAGCTCAAAGAAGCAAAACTCGGTGGCTCTATCCATAGCTGAAGCGGAATACATGGTGGCGGGAGCTTGTTGTGCCCAACTTCTCTATATGCGCCAAACACTCTCGGATTATGGCCTCAACTACACTGAAGTGCCACTATATTGTGAATGTGAGGCGGCAATCAAGATGGCCTTCCACATGTCACTCCCTCAGCTATTTGGGAACGTCGATGGCCTGCTATTCTATGGCGGTTACTCTCCAGTACCGACCTTTAGAGGCTATAAAAGGAGGGGGGGTGCCTCCATCTCCAACACACACCAAGAAGAATCCATTCTCTAGCATTACACTTAGTCCTTAGGTCCTAGTAGAGTTTAGGATAGAGGAGAGCTGTCTTGAGGTCCTTGACCTTGTCTTGGAGTGTTGGGTATAGTTCCACATTATCCCTCTCTAGTAAGACTTGTTCCTTTTGTTAATAGAATTATTTTCTTTTACTTCTTGTGCTTTATTTATTTATACTAGTGTGATAGTCATGATGAGGACATCACTCCTATGAATACACACAATACTGCTTCAATTCTGGACTTGCAAGGTCCAATGACTAGAGCTCGGGCACGACGACTAAATATAGAGGTGAGCTCGTTCCTACATTCTTCACTATATGTTACTTTTGAGAATGGTTTGCTACCTAATAATTATTTTACGATTAGGAACCAGGGAAAGGACCAGGAGGTGATGGGAGGAGGACTTGGGGACGTGGAGGACCATCAAAGGCTTGGAAGCCAAGGTGGAGGCCCAATCAAAACCGACTTCGAGTCTGTTTCGGGGTCCAGGACCAGTATGCACTAAAACAGACAGCCAGAACGCATACGGACTCGTATTTGGATGTTCTACATATGCTCAGAAAGATAAGGAGAAGAACTTTCTAATGCCACTAGCCTCATGTCAAACTTCATCCGGAGTAATCAGGAATCGTCGAAACAAGAGAGGGTCCAGAATCTGTGTCGGTGCTCCGTCGCCTGTTATTGGCCTTTGGGATTTGTATCCAGTTGAGCCTAATTAGGGGCGCATCCAGAGGGTCTTGCACGACCCTAGGGTCTTCATATACAGCCGCCGCCACACCATTAGGGTTCGGGTTTTGCTTAGATTAATTCTGTTCATATACAGTGTCACCGTTCATCAGTTGTGAGACCCCAACTTCTTGAGCTTAATCATTCATCTACAATTATGTTGCATTCTTCTTTGTTCTTGCTTGTGTTCTTGATTCGCACATAGGGATTAGCCTTCTGGACGAGGTCAATCGTTCTTGGACACTTGATAACCAGAGGAGACGTTGTGCTATGATTGCGGGGTTCTCAACGTGTCGTTCCGAAGCCGGATCGATTTGTGTTTCGCCTCCGCCCAAATCAAGATTTACCAGAACCTTTCAGAAGATCAGGAACCCTTGTTCACATCAAGTGGTAATCAGAGCTTCAGGTGCACCATCAGGTTCGCACTACCCTTTAGTTTTGTTTTCGTGTTCTTCCTATCGTCCATTGAAAATCCAAAAAAATTTTCCCCCGCCCATAACCACGTGTTTAGCCTTTGCATGTTTTGATTTCAGAGTCCGTAGTGTGTATTTTGTGCCCTAGTTCTTATTTAGTCACTGGTTTAGTTTGTGTTTTTGTCATTAGTAGTGTTTCCCTTGCAACCTGAGCAGCCATCCCCTCCACCACCCTCTGTTTTGTCGGCTTTGTGTGCTAGGGTTGATTGATCAACACGTCCACCCTAATCCCACCCTAAGCCCACCCTCAACACCTCGGACTAATTCCCACAAATTCCACTTTCCGCTGCATCCACCCTGCCAAAAAAAAACCCTACCCGATTCCCTACCCGACCCCAAACCCGACTCGGGTTTCACTCAAAGCCCGGGTTCCTTCAAAACTGATTCCAACACACCTTCATTAAAACGACCACTCCTATGGATACATACAACACTCCTCTAATTCTGGACTTGCAAGATCCAATGACTAGAGCTCGTGCACGATGACTAAATTTAGAGGTGAGCTCGTTCCTACGTTCTTCGCTATATGTTACTTTTAAGAATGGTTTGCTACCTAATGATTATTTTATGATTAGGAACAATGGAGAGGACCAGTAGGTGATGGGAGAAGGACTTGGGAACATAGAGGACCAGCAAGGGCTTTGAAGCTAAGGTGGAGGCCCAATCAAAACCGACTTCGAGTCTGTTTTGGGGCCCAGGACCAGTATGCACTAAAACGGATGCCCAGGACACATACGGACTTGGATTTGGACGTTCTACATATGCACGAAAAGATAAGGAGAAGACCTTTCCAATGCTACTGACCTCATGTCAAAATTCATCGAGAGTGATCGGGAATCATCGAAACAAGAGAGGGTCCAGAATCTGTGTCGGTGCTATGTTACCTAGTAAAGGATTACCAGCAGGTGGTGATAGCCCTGCTGTGCTTATTAATCCTCCCTGTCTCGGCTTTGCATAGGACTTAGGCTTGTATGTGTTGCTTGTATCTAACCTATAGACCGGAGTATATAAGTACATAGGGACCCAACTTAACTCTTTCTAACCCACTTAACCTAGACTTTGGACTAATGTTAGATTGGATTGCTCTATGTGTCACTACCCACTATCATTTATTATCCTTACCCTTATCTATGACTTTGGTATATTATTAGTTATATGGTTATGAACATGCCATCTCTTGACTGTCGCCTTCCCTTAGGAGAACTATAAATGATAGCCATTGGAGTAATCCAGTGGTGAAATGCTACAGCGGGATGTCCGTGCGCTTGTGGATTTAACTTGCCCACACTAACCATCTGTTGAGTTCTACCGACAAGTAGTTCTGACACCTTGCCCAGTCTATATATTTAGTAGGACTTAGCAGATGTCAACAAGAATTTCTGGCGCCGTTGCCGAGGATAGTAAAATTTCTGGTGTGACATTAAGAAATGTCAATAGAAATCAGCCGAGGACAGGAAGTGATGTGAACAAGGGTTCCCGATCTTCCGAAAGGTTCTTGGTAAGTTAATTTGGTCGGAGGCGACACACAAATCGATCCGGCTTCAGAACAACACGTTCTAAACCCCGCAATTGCAGCACGACGTCTCCTCTGGTTATCAACCGTCCAAAGACGATTGACCTCGCCGAGAAGGCTAATCCCTGCCTGCGACTCAAGAACACAAGAAAGAACAACGAAGAATGCAACACAATTGCAGATGTATGATTAAACTCTCGAAGTTGGGGTCTCACAAACCGAAGAACGGCGACACTGTTTATGAACAGAATTGATCTAAGCAAAACCCCAAACCCTAATGGTGCAGCGGCGGCTGTATATAAAGACCCTAGGGTCATGCAAGACCTTTTGGATGCGCCCCTAATTGGGCTCAACTAGATACAAAGCCCAAAGGCCAAAAATAGGCGACGCAGCACCGACACAGATTCTGGACTCTCTCTTCTCCCATCATCTCCTGGTCCTCTCCATGGTTTCTAATCATAAAATAATCATTAGGTAGCAAACCATACTCAAAAGTAACATATAACGAAGAACGTAGGAACAAGCTCACCTCTAAATTTAGTCGTCGTGCACGAGCTCTAGTCATTGGACCTTGCAAGTCCAGAATTGGAGGAGTGTTGTGTGTATCCATAGGAGTGATGTCCTCATCATCCTCCCCCTCTTGAAGTGGAGTCGTCCTCGACTCGAGCTCATCTTCTTCTCCCAAGTATGGTTTGAAATCTGAAATGTTAAAAGTAGGACTAACCCCGAACTCGGGAGGCAACTCAAGTTTGTATGCATTATCATTAATCTTCTCCATTATTTTGAATGGACCATCAGCTCTAGGCATTAGTTTAGACTTTCTCAATTTTGGAAATCTATCCTTCCTTAAGTGTAACCCCACTAAATCTCCTACATCAAGCTTTACTTCCTTTCTACCCTTACTACCAGCAATTTTATACTTTTCATTCATCTTTTCAATGCTAAGTCTAGTGGTCTCATGCATTTGCAAAATAAATTCAGCACGCTCCTTAGCATCAACATGAACTCTCTCATTAATAGGTAGAGGAAGTATATCAAGTGGAGTACGGGAATCAAAACCATACACTACCTTGAATGGACTTACCTTGGTAGTAGAATGTGTTGCCCGATTATAAGCAAACTCAACATGAGGCAAACATTCTTCCCATTGCTTCAAATTTTTCTTCAAAATAGCTCGCAACATAGTACCCAATGTGCGGTTCACAACCTCAGTTTGTCCATCAGTTTGTGGATGACAAGTTGTAGAAAATAGCAACTTTGTACCCAACTTATTCCAAAGCGTGCGCCAAAAATGACTCAAGAATTTTGCATCACGATCTGAAACAATAGTAGAAGGCATACCATGCAAACGTACAATTTCTTTGAAAACAAGATCAGCAATATAACTAGCATCATCAGTTTTATGACATGGTATAAAGTGTGCCATCTTGGAAAAACGATCCACAACAACAAAAATGCTATCGCTCCCCCTCTTAGTCCTAGGCAGTCCTAAAATAAAGTCCATAGAAATATCCGCCCAAGGAATAGAAGGAACAGGAAGTGGCATGTATAAACCATGTGGATTCAATCGAGACTTAGCTTTTTGACATGTAGTGCAGCGAGCAACAAAACGCTCAACATCTTTCCTCATCCTTGGCCAAAAGAAGTGTGTGGCCAAAATATCCTCTGTCTTCTTAGCACCAAAATGACCCATCAATCCACCTCCATGCGCCTCCTGCAACAACAAAAGACGAACGGAACCAACTGGAATGCATAGGCGGTTAGCTCTAAACAAGAAACCATCATTCAACACAAATTTGTGCCAAGCACGACCTTCTTTACAGTGCAGCAATACATCTTTAAAATCAACATCAGCAACATATTGTTCTTTAATTGCCTCAAGTCCAAAAATTCTACAATCTAGTTGAGACAACAAAGTATATCGCCTAGATAAAGCATCAACAATCACATTATCCTTCCCTTTCTTATGTTTAATAATATAAGGAAAAGACGCAATAAACTCAACCCATTTAACATGTCTACGGTTCAAATTGCATTGAGAACGAATATACTTAAGTGATTCATGATCAGAATGAATAACAAATTCTTTGGGCAACAAATAATAACGCCACGTCTCTAAAGAACGTACAAGTGCATATAGTTCCTTATCATACGTGGAATAATTCAAAACAGACCCAGTAATTTTCTCACTAAAGTATGCAACAGGCTTACCATCTTGCATCAAAACACCACCAATGCCTATACCACTAGCATCACATTCAAGCTCAAAAGTCCTATCAAAATTGGGTAATTGCAGCAATGGTGCATGTGTAAGTTTGTCCTTCAAAGCATCAAAAGACTCATGATGTACCTTACCAAAATGGAAGTCAACGCCATTCTTTGTCAACTCATGCAATGGTGCAGCAATGGTGCTGAAATCTTTGACAAAGCGGCGGTAGAAACCTGCAAGACCAAGAAAACTCCTCACCTGTGTGATAGTTTTTGGTACAGGCCAGCTCTTTATGGCTTCAATCTTCGCCTCATCCACCTCAATTCCCTGTGGAGTCACAACATAGCCAAGAAAAGAGACTCGATCTGTGCAAAAGGTGCACTTCTCAAGGTTACCAAATAAACGTGCAACTCGCAAAGCATCAAAAACAGCACGCAAATGAATCATATGATCATCCATGGATTTGCTATAAATCAAGATATCATCAAAGTAAACAACCACAAATTTGCCAATAAAAGGTCTTAAAACCTCATTCATCAAACGCATGAAAGTACTGGGTGCATTAGTCCACCCAAAAGGCATTACTAACCTCTCATAGAACCCGAATTTGGTTTTGAAAGCTGTTTTCCATTCATCTCCAAGTTTCATTCTAATTTGATGGTAGCCACTACGCAAACCAATTTTAGTGAAAATTATAGCACCACATAACTCATCAAGCATGTCGTCTAGCCTAGGAATGGGATGACGATACCTAATAGTAATGTTATTAATGGCTCTACAATCTACACACATACGCCAAGAACCATCTTTCTTAGGAACCAAAAGTACAGGAACAACACAAGGACTAAGTGATTGACGAACATACCCACGATCCAAAAGGTCTTGGACTTGTCGTTGTATCTCCTTAGTCTCCTCAGGGTTGGTCCTATAAGCAGCACGGTTTGGTAAAGTACCACTAGGAATCAAATCAATTTGATGCTCAATCCCTCTCAAAGGTGACAATCCCGGGGGTATCTCAGCTGGCAAAACATCCTCATACTCCTGCAAAAGGTTAGTGATAGCAGGAGGCATAGCACTAGAAGCAATATCACCAAGCGAAAACAAGGCTTGTTTGCATATCAAAGCATAGCAAATATCATCAGTAGAAATTTCAGCAAGCTCAGATTTTGTGGCAAGACATGAACGACCTTGTAATTTAATTGCAGCACCCTTAGAACTTGAAGAATCATTAACATTACTTGGTGTAGAAGCAGAATTAACAGGTTGCTGAATTCCAGGGCTTTTATTTTTCAAACTAGCAGCTCGTTCTAAATCAGCTTCTATAATTTCAACAGGGGTCATTGGTAACAAAGTAATTTTAGTTCCTTTATGCATAAAAGTGTACTTATTACTTTTACCATGGTGTACAGCATCATTATCAAATTTCCAAGGTCTACCCAATAAAAGTGAACAAGCTTGCATGGGTACAACATCACAATCAACAGAATCCACATAGGAACCAATGGAAAAAGGAACTCTGCAAGTTTGTATTACCTTAACTTTTCCAGAGTCATTTAACCACTGAATGTAGTATGGATGTGGATGTGGGCGTGTGGTCAAATCAAGCTTCTTAACCACATCAGAACTCACCAAATTGTTGCAGCTTCCTCCATCAATGATGACACGTGCTCGACGGTTTTTGATGACGAAGAAAATCTGGAACAAGTTATGTCGCTGCATCATCTCGGGCTGCTGGATTTGTGTGCTAAGCACACGCTGCACAATAATATTCATGTAGCCCGTGGTATCTCCGCCTCCAAGGACGAGGTCATCGCTGGTGGCAGCGACATCCTCCTCCTCATCCTCCACATCGAAGGTGCTCATGTAACCGCCATCATCTGTCGCCACATATGGCCGCCTACTTGGGCAATCTTTCTGCACATGGCCAAGACCAGGGCAGCAGTGGCACTGAATCCCTGTAGTGCGTCCCGTCGAAGCAACAAAGGAGGCACTACTAGCCGGTACCTGCACAGAATTTTTACCTGAGCGCAAAGAAGGGGCAGGGGCTGATCTTGGTGCTGCAGAAACAACACTAGCTGGTGGCGGTGGCCGGAAAGATGGCTTGGGCAGCCCCGAAGTCCCCGTCGGTCGTGGTGGGTAGAAATTCCTGGACTTGCTGTACTCCTCAAAAGCCTGGAAAAGTCCCTGTGATTCTTTCTCTACAAGCATAGCATACTGGAAACACTGGTTGAGGGTATAAAATTCTTTATAATCAAGGATGCCCTGAATTTCTTTTCTCAAACTAGAATAAAAGCGGCAAATCTGATCCTCTACTTTTTCAACCACAGCACAACGAATCAAACCTTTCTGAAGCTCACTAAAATACTCCTGAACAGTTTTATCTCCTTGATCTAAACGTTACAGTTTATTATGAATTTCTCTATAAAAAGAAGGAGGAACAAAACAATCACGCATTTCTACCTTAAGTTCTTCCCAAGTAGTAGGCAAATCGGTTTCAGCAGCTAGACCATTCCACCAAACAATAGCAAAGTCCTTAAACTCACTAGTGGCTTGTCTAACTCTATGTTGTTCAGGAACAAGGTGGGCATTAAATTTTTGTTCTACCGTCATTTCCCAATCAAGGTAAGCCTCACCATCGTACTGACCCGAAAACGAAGGAATTGAGAACTTAATTTTAGCATACGGGTCATCTGGAGCATGGTTACCTTGTGTGCGACGGTTGTGGTTGTGGAAACCACCCATACCTTGAGGGTTACGTTGCAAATGACGTCGTAACCTTGCGGTCCTTGTAGCTGACCTATCGACGGTGCCATCAGCCTTATACACCGTTGCTTCATCATGATCGTCTTCAACGTCGTTGTTGGTGTTGGTGTTGGTGTTGGTGTTGGTGTTGGTCTTGTGAGCGGTCTCCAATTCGACAACCTGATCGGTTAGCTTAGAGACTCTCTTATCCAACCGCTCAATGCTTTCTCTCAGGTGAAGCTTGGTGACGGCGTCGGTGACGGCCCTGGTGATCGTCTCTGCCAAATCACTCTGAACCGCCTGCAAAGCCTTCTGTAACTGACTTTGGCTCACGCACTCATCCAATTTTAAGGGTGAAGCACCCTCTCCATCGCTTCCCGACATCAGAAACACCAAAACAGGAAACAAAAAGTGAAGGTTATCCCTACAAAACTACTAAGCAGTGGTGCCTCTCAACATAGCAAAAGGAAGCTTCTTGCAAAGCTCTTACAAAGTTCTGAAAACAACAAAGCGAAGGATACCAAGGAGAATTGTTCCACGATTGCAAGGGTTACAAAATAACCTATGTGCTGTCCAGAAGAAGTATGTAGAGCTAGGAAGGCCAAATAGATATATATGTGAGTGGCACAGAAATCAAAAACAGATAGTAAAGCTGAATAAGTGCCCAAGTAACTTGTCCCTAGTTGCTGGTCTAACTATGTCCTAGAGCAGTAGTGATAGCAAAGAAGAAACAAGGAGACAAAGGGACACAGTCGATAATAGGGGGCTTAGTGTAAAACAGCCAAACTCAGAAATTCCAGGGGGCTAGATGGATCACTAGTAGGAATCCTAAATTTCTTTTATTTTATTTTATTTTTTGATATTTTTTTCCAACTCACTAGCAAACTGGGAGAAACCACAAAAAATTTCAGCTCAAACCGAGCTAGGACGTCGCCTACAGAAAATCTTGAAGTTTCAGAAAACGTCGGGTTTCAACTTGAATGAATTTTTTCTTTATCTTCCCGATTTTTTTTTTAATTTTTTGACGAGGGCACACAGGGCGTAGCTGAGTGTGGGTATGCTCAACTTTTGGTCAAGAATCTCCTGTAAAAATTTCAGGTAAAACGGACAACCGAGCGAAAAGTTATGGCCGTTTTACCGAAGGGTGTCGGAATCGGTTATGAAGAAACCGGGGGTTTGAGTGAAACCCGAGTCGGCTTGGGGTCGGGTAGGGATTTTTTTTTTTTGGCTAGGTGGATGCAGCGGAAAGTGGAATATGTGAAAATTGGTCCGAGGTGGTGAGGGTAGGTTTAGGGTGGGATTAGGGTGGGCGTGTTGATCAATCAACCCTAGCACATAAAGCCGAGAAAACCGAGGATGGTGAAGGGGATGGCGGCTAGGGTTGCAAGGCAAACACTACTGAAGACAAAAACACAAACTAAACCAGCGACTCAACAAGAACTAGGGCACAAACTCAACACCATGGACTCTGAAATTGAAATATGCAAAGGCTAAACACGTGGTTATGGGCGGGGGAATTTTTTTTTGGTACTTTCTGTGGACGATAGGAAGAACACGAAAACAAAACTAAAGGGTAGTGCGAACCTGACGGTGCATCTGAAGCTCTGATTACGACTTGATGTGAACAAGGATTCCCGATCTTCTGAAAGGTTCTTGGTAAGTTGATTTGGTCGGAGGCGACACACAAATCGATCCGGCTTCAGAACAGCACGTTCTAAATCCCGCAATCGCAGCACGACGTCTCCTCTGGTTATCAACCGTCCAAAGACAATTGACCTCGCCGAGAATTCTAATCCCTGCTTGCGAATCAAGAACACAAGCAAGAACAACGAAGAATGCAACACAATTGCAGATGTATGATTAAACTCTCGAAGTTGGGGTCTCACAAACCGATGAACGGCGAAACTGTTTATGAACAGAATTGATCTAAGCAAAACCCAAACCCTAATGGTGCGGCGGCGGCTGTATATAAAGACCCTAGGGTCGTGCAAGACCCTCTGGACGCGCGCCTAATTGGGTTCAACTAGATATAAAGCCCAAAGGCCAAAAATAGGCGACGCAGCACCGACACAGATTCTAGACTCTCTCTTGTTTTGACGATTACCGATGACTCCAGATGAATTTTGACATGAGGTCGGCGGCATTGGAAAGGTCTTCTCCTTATCTTTCCGTGCATATGTAGAACGTCCAAATCAGAGTCCATATGCGTCCTGGGCGTATGTTTTAGTGCAGACTGGTCCTGGGCCCCGAAACAGACTCGAAGTCGGTTTTGATTGGGCCTCCACTTTGGGTTCCAAGCCCTTGATGGTCCTCCACGTTCCCAACTCCTTCTCCCATCATCTTCTGGTCCTCTCCATGGTTTCTAATCATAAAATAATCATTAGGTAGCAAACCATTCTCAAAAGTAACATATAGCGAAGAACGTAGGAACGAGCTCACCTCTAAATTTAGTCATCGTGCACGAGCTCTAGTCATTGGACCTTGCAAGTCCAGAATTGGAGGAGTGTTGTGTGTATCCATAGGAGTGATTTCCTCATCAGGAAGCATGAAAGGACCGAGTGACCGAGAGGGGGGGGGGGGTTGAATCGGGAACTCGCTGTATGTACCAAAATCACCAATTATTCGAAACCGATCACTCAAAACAACTCCTATGCAATTCTAGTGGTGATCACACTAACAAGATAATGAACCTATAAAAGGAACAACAACCTAAGCATACTAGTGGATCACATGAGGTAATACAACTCCTATGCAAGCTAGTAGTCAAAGAAACGCGGAAGCATACAGCTAGCTAGCAAGGAGTCCTACACATGCAAGTCTACTAAATGAAGCACAAGGTAAGGACACAAGCATGGGTAGCACAATACATACTAGGGTGATCTATCAAGCCAAAAGAACTCCTATACATGCTAATGATCAAGTATGAAAGCTAAGCACTACTAGCAAGTAAAGAAGCCTATTCACGCAAGTCTACAAGGTAGACAACTAGAACAAGGCAAACACACAAGCATGAATAGCACGTTATATAAATGCGGAAAGTAAAGCATCGTAGTAAGCTGAAACTCCTTGTCCTCGCTTGACTTCGTTTCCCGACTTCTCTGAACAGTCCTTGGCTTCTCCACTGTCATCTAGTGCCAGTGATTTGATTAAGCATCCACACACATCACCAACTAGCATGACCTAAGAGACATGACCTAGACCCCTTGATAGTCCGATTTTCCTATGGACTCAAAGCCCTAACAACTAGACAAGTTGAAGGACCAAGAAGGCGACCGGAGGGGGGGGCTGAATGGGAGCCAATTAAAATTCTTCTCAAGATCATGGCCTATGTCCCAACTACTACCAAACCCTCCTCTAGGCCAATCACCAAGGTCACACATACCAACATGTGATGTGTTAACCCTAGGAATGATTTAAAGCTATAGGATATATAGCGGAAGCTCAAGGGGGTCAAAAGAAAAACAAAGAAGATCCGAGAAAACATGATTCTGGAGCTTGACGGAAGTTTCGTAGTCCCTGACGGAAGTTCCGAAGTCCATGACGGAAGTTCTGTCACTCATGGATGTTCCAGGCGACAAAATTTTTGTCACTCATGGAAGTTCTATGGTCCTTCACGGAAGTGTGGAATACTTACCTTATAGGTATCCATAGTCATGCCTAAGTCGGTAGATGACCGGGTACCTCATCCATAAGGTAACCGACCGACTTGGCTGGAGCGCAAGGCAATTAGAGATAGACTTTCTATGTGCATCCTTATAGACTACGAGTAGGACTCTTCATGTACCCCTTGCCGACGGGATATATAAGGCAGCAGGAAACCCCCATCAAGGGACAAACGAACAACCATGAAACATGACATCTATACAAACCATAGAACACAAGACGTAGGGTTTTTTCTCTTATCGAGAGGGCCAAACCTATCTAAATCAGTGTCTTGTGTCCTAGCCATCTAGTTCTTAATCCCGACGTAGCCCTATAGATTTATTGCCGAGTACAAGTCTCAATAGTTGGCGTGCTAGGTAAGGGACAAGGCTCGCCGAGATTCACCGTCGACTTCGATGGCTGAGATTGCCACCATCCAGTACCCGTCGAACTTCAGGATCTCCTTCGGGTCACTCGACTTCACCGCCGACTCCAACGGAGCACTAGGCCTCGACGACCATCGATCCGACTCGGCTGCAGCCAATCTCATGGCCTGATCACCGAGCCCGTCAGATCTGATCCCTGCATTGGTTCCACTCGGATTCGATGACATAGATCTACCCACCGGGTACGACTCTAAGTCGGTCTGCTCCTTTGATGAGGACTCAGATGGATCTACATGCCCTTATCCTTTGGCCATTAATATGGTCGAGGTTCATGACGATCCAACTGATGATGGGGATGATGGCCACAATGATGATGGTCCTGCCAACAGCAATGATGGACGTGGTGTAGAAGGCCAAAGGGATGATGACCCTGAAGAGGTACCACCTTCGAACGGTCACCGCCGCCGACCGAGAGGATATCGTGGATCCCGACTGGCGTGACAGCTAGACCTCGAAGATTTGGAAATTGAAGTGGATGGCATCAAGGTCTACGACTGATGTGGACAAGGGTTCCCGATCTTTCGAAAGGTTCTTGGTAAGTTCATTTGGTCAGAGGCGACACACAAATCGATCCGGCTTCAGAACAGCACGTTCTAAACCCCGCAATCGCAGCACGACGTCTCCTCTGGTTATCAACCGTCCAAAAGATGATTGACCTCACCGAGAAGGCTAATCCCTACCTGCAAATCAAGAACACAAGCAAGAACAATGAAGAATGCAACACAATTGCAGATGTATGATTAAACTCTTGAAGTTGGGGTCTCACAAACCGATGAACGGCAAAACTGTTTAGGAACAGAATTGATCTAAGTAAAACCCGAACCCTAATGGTGTGGCGGCGGCTATATATGAAGACCCTAGGGTCGTGCAAGACCCTCTGGACGCGCCCCTAATTGGGCTCAACTAGATACAAAGCCCAAAGGCCAAAACTAGGCGACGCAGTACCGACACAGATTCTGGACTCTGTCTTGTTTTGATGATTCCCGATGACTCCAGATGAATTTTGACATGAGGCAGGCGGCATTGGAAAGGTCTTCTCCTTATCTTTCCGTGCATATGTAGAACATCCAAATCCGAGTCCGTATGCATCCTGGGCGACTGTTTTAGTACAGACTGGTCCTGGGCCCCAAAACAGACTCGAAGTCGGTTTTGATTGGGCCTCCACTTTGGCTTCCAAGCCCTTGCTGGTCCTCCACGTTCCCAACTCCTTCTCCCATCATCTCCTGGTCTTCTCCATGGTTTCTAATCGTAAAATAATCATTAGGTAGCAAACCATTGTCAAAAGTAACATATAGCGAAGAACGTAGGAACGAGCTCACCTCTAAATTTAGTCGTCGTGCATGAGCTCTAGTCATTGGACCTTGCAAGTCCAGATTTGGAGGAGTATTGTATGTATCCATAGGAGTGATGTCCTCATCATCCTCCCCCTCTTGAAGTGGAGTCGTCCTCGACTCGAGCTCATCCTCTTCTCCCAAGTATGGTTTCAAATCTGAAATGTTAAAAGTAGGACTAACCCCGAACTCGGGAGGCAACTCAAGTTTGTATGGATTATCATTAATCTTCTCTATTATTTTGAATGGACCATCAGCTCTAGGCATTAGTTTAGACTTTCTCAATTCTGGAAATCTATCCTTCCTTAAGTGTAACCACACTAAATCTCCTACATCAAGCTTTACTTCCTTTCTACCCTTACTACCAGCAATTTTATACTTTTCATTCATCTTTTCAATGCTAAGTCTAGTGGTCTCATGCATTTGCAAAATAAATTCAGCACGCTCCTTAGCATCAACATGAACTCTCTCATTAATAGGTAGAGGAAGTATATCAAGTGGAGTACGGGGATCAAAACCATACACTACCTTGAATGGACTTACCTTGGTAGTAGAATGTGTTGCCCGATTATAAGCAAACTCAACATGAGGTAAGCATTCTTTCCATTGCTTCAAATTTTTCCTCAAAATAGCTCGAAACATAGTACCCAAAGTGCAGTTCACAACCTCAGTTTGTCCATCAGTTTGTGGATGACAAGTTATAGAAAATAACAACTTTGTACCCAACTTAGTCCAAAGCGTGCGCCAATAATGACTCAAGAATTTTGCATCACGATCTGAAACAATAGTAGAAGGCATACCATGCAAACGTACAATCTCTTTGAAAAAAAGATCAGCAATGTAACTAGCATCATCAGTTTTATGACATGGTATAAAGTGTGCCATCTTGGAAAAACGATCCACAACAACAAAAATGCTATCGCTCCCCCTCTTAGTCCTAGGCAGTCCTAAAATAAAGTCCATAGAAATATCCGCCCAAGGAATAGAAGGAACAGGAAGTGGCATGTATAAACCATGTGGATTCAATCGAGACTTAGCTTTTTGACATGTAGTGCAGCGAGCAACAAAACGCTCAACATCTTTCCTCATCCTTGGCCAAAAGAAGTGTGTGGCCAAAATATCCTCTGTCTTCTTAGCACCAAAATGACCCATCAATCCACCTCCATGCGCCTCGTGCAACAACAAAAGACGAACGAAACCAACTGGAATGCATAGGCGGTTAGCTCTAAACAAGAATCCACCATTCAACACAAATTTGTGCCAAGCACGACCTTCTTTACAGTGCAGCAATACATCTTTAAAATCAACATCAGCAACATATTGTTCTTTAATTACCTCAAGTCCAAAAATTCTACAATCAAGTTGAGACAACAAAGTATATCGCCTAGATAAAGCATCAGCAATCACATTATCTTTCCCTTTCTTATGTTTAATAATATAAGGAAAAGACTCAATAAACTCAACCCATTTAGCATGTCTACGGTTCAAATTGCATTGAGAACGAATATACTTAAGTGATTCATGATCAGAATGAATAACAAATTCTTTGCGAAACAAATAATGACGCCACGTCTCTAAAGAACGTACAAGTGCATATAGTTCCTTATCATACGTGGAATAATTCAAAATAGGCCCAGTAATTTTCTCACTAAAGTATGCAACAGGTTTACCATATTGCATCAAAACACCACCAATGCCTATACCACTAGCATCACATTCAAGCTCAAAAGTCCTATCAAAATTGGGTAATTGCAGCAATGGTGCATGTGTAAGTTTGTCCTTCAAAGCATCAAAAGACTCATGATGTACCTTACCAAAATGGAAGTCAACGCCATTCTTTGTCAACTCATGCAATGGTGCAGCAATGGTGCTGAAATCTTTGACAAAGCGGCGGTAGAAACCTGCAAGACCAAGAAAACTCCTCACCTGTGTGATAGTTTTTGGTACAGGCCAGCTCTTTATCGCTTCAATCTTCGCCTCATCCACCTCAATTCCCTGTGGAGTCACAACATAGCCAAGAAAAGAGACTCGATCCGTGCAAAAGGTGCACTTCTCAAGGTTACCAAATAAACGTGCAACTCGCAAAGCATCAAAAACAGCACGCAAATGAATCATATGATCATCCATGGATTTGCTATAAATCAAGATATCATCAAAGTAAACAACCACAAATTTGCCAATAAAAGGTCTTAAAACCTCATTCATCAAACGCATGAAAGTACTGGATGCATTAGTCCACCCAAAAGGCATTACTAACCACTCATACAACCCGAATTTGGTTTTGAAAGCTGTTTTCCATTCATCTCCAAGTTTCATTCTAATTTGATGGTAGCCACTACGCAAATCAATTTTAGTGAAAATTATAGCACCACATAACTCATCAAGCATGTCGTCTAGCCTAGGAATGGGATGACGATACCTAATAGTAATGTTATTAATGGCTCTACAATCTACACACATACGCCAAGAACCATCTTTCTTAGGAACCAAAAGTACAGGAACAGCACAAGGACTAAGTGATTGACGAACATACCCACGATCCAAAAGGTCTTGGACTTGTCGTTGTATCTCCTTAGTCTCCTCAGGGTTGGTCCTATAAGCAGCACGGTTTGGTAAAGTAGCACCAGGAATCAAATCAATTTGATGCTCAATCCCTCTCAAAGGTGGCAATCCCGGGGGTATCTCAGCTGGGAAAACATCCTCATACTCCTGTAAAAGGTTAATGACAGCAGGAGGCAAAGCACTAGAAGCAATATCACCAAGCGAAAACAAGGCTTGTTTGCATATCAAAGCATAGCAAATATCATCAGTAGAAATTTCAGCAAGCTCAGATTTTGTGGCAAGACATGAACGACCTTGTAATTTAATTGCAGCACCCTTAGAACTTGAAGAATCATTAACATTACTTGGTGTAGAAGCAGAATTAACAGGTTGCGGAATTTCAGGGCTTTTATTTTTCAAACTAGCAGCTCGTTCTAAATCAGCTTGTACAATTTCAGCAGGGGTCATTGGTAACAAAGTAATTTTAGTTCCTTATTGCATAAAAGTGTACTTATTACTTTTATCATGGTGGACAGCATCATTATCCAATTCCCAAGGTCTACCCAATAAAAGTGAACAAGCTTGCATGGGTACAACATCACAATCAACAGAACCGACATAGGAACCAATGGAAAAAGGAACTCTGCAAGTTTGTGTTACCTTAGCTTTTTCAGAGTCATTTAACCACTGAATGTAGTATGGATGTGGATGTGGGCGTGTGGTCAAATCAAGCTTCTTAACCACATCAGAACTCACCAAATTGTTGTAGCTTCCTCCATCAATGATGACACGTGCCCGACGGTTCTTGATGACAAAGAAAATCTGGAACAAGTTATGTCGCTGCATCACATCGGGCTGCTGGATTTGTGTGCTAAGCACACGCTGCACAATAATATTCATATAGCCCGTGGTATCTCCGCCTCCAAGGACGAGGTCACCGCTGGTGGCAGCGATATCCTCCTCCTCATCCTCCACATCGGAGGTGCTCATGTAACCGTCATCATCTGTCGCCACATATGCCCGCCTACTTGGGCAATCTTTCTGCACATGGCCAAGACCATGGCAGCGGTGGCACTGAATCCCTGTAGTGCGTCCCGTCGAAGCAACAGAGGAGGCACTACTAGCCGGTACCTGCACAGAATTTTTACCTGAGCGCGTAGAAGGGGCAGGGGCTGATCTTGGTGCTGCAGAAACAACACTAGCTGGTGGGGGCGGCCGAAAAGATGGCTTGGGCAGCCCCGAAGTCCCCGTCGGCCGTGGTGGGTAGAAATTCCTGGACTTGCTATACTCCTCAAAAGCCTGGAAAAGTCCCTGTGATTCTTTCTAAAGGTTCCCGATCTTCCGAAAGGTTCTTGGTAAGTTGATTTGGTCGGAGACGACACACAAATCGATCCGGCTTCAGAACAGCACGTTCTAAACCCCGCAATCGCAGCACGACGTCTCCTCTGGTTATCAACCGTCCAAAAGACGATTGACCTCGCCGAGAAGGCTAATCCCTGCCTGCGAATCAAGAACACAAGCAAGAACAACGAAGAATGCAACACAATTGCAGATGTATGATTAAACTCTCGAAGTTGGGGTCTCACAAACCGATGAACGGCGAAACTGTTTAGGAACAGTATTGATGTAAGCAAAACCCGAACCCTAATGGTGCGGTGGCGGCTGTATATAAAGACCCTAGGGTCGTGTAAGACCCTCTGGACGCGCCCCTAATTGGGCTCAACTAGATACAAAGCCCAAAGGCCAAAAATAGGCGACACAGCACCGACACAGATTCTGGACTCTGTCTTGTTTTGACGATTCCCGATGACTCCGGATGAATTTTGACATGAGGCCGGCGGCATTGGAAAGTTCTTCTCCTTATCTTTTCGTGCATATGTAGAACGTCCACATCCGAGTCCGTATGCGTCCTGGGCGACTGTTTTAGTACAGACTGGTCCTGGGCCCCGAAACAGACTCGAAGTCGGTTTTGATTGGGCCTCCACTTTGGCTTCTAAGCCCTTGCTGGTCCTCCACGTTCCCAACTCCTTCTCCCATCATCTCCTGGTCTTCTCCATGGTTTCTAATCATAAAATAATCATTAGGTAGCAAACCATTCTCAAAAGTAACATATAGCAAAGAATGTAGGAACGAGCTCACCTCTAAATTTAGTCGTCGTGCACGAGCTCTAGTCATTGGACCTTGCAAGTCCAGATTTGGAGAAGTGTTGTGTATATCCATAGGAGTGATGTCCTCATCAACGACACCCCTCAGTTCAACATCACCGGGGCTAAAACATTGCTTGACAGCTTGATTGCTGACGCAGCATATTAGAACCTCGTGATGCATAAGGCAGTAGCCATGCTCAAAGCAGCTGCTATTCAAGACGCGGCCAGGGACAAACCATAGTCAGTGGCGAGTTCTAGCGTACCATCAACTCTCGTACTGAAGAGCAGATCCGGGACGACCAGCGCCACGAGGAGGAGCGCCGCAACTGGAGGACTGATGACCGACGGGATGATCAACGGGACGACTGACGGGATGACCAATGGCACAATTCACCTCCGAGAGACAACCGCGACAAAGACAACCGGCATCGTCGTCATAGTGACAACATTGGCCCTCACCATAATCACTGCGCATCTTCACCTTCCCAGTCATCAGACCGACGATGGAGGTCGGTCACCCCTAACGAGGATGAATTCAATGGGATCAAGGCTTACATACCGGAGCTTCGTATCGCTCGGTGGCAAAAGGGATTCAAGCCAGTACCCAACGAGAAGTATGATGGTCAAACCAACCCTTGGGAATGGCTTCAACTATACAGCACGGCAATTCGGGCGGTAGGAGGTGACACCTATGTGATGGCTAACTATCTACCGGTCTGTCTCAAGCCAGCCGTTCGGATTTGGCTCACATCACTCCCGGAGAGGTCGAATACTTCATGGGGCGACCTAAACAAGAAGTTCATTGAGAGCTTCCAAGCTACCTGCAACCGGCCGGGCAATCACTTCGACCTCACCCGGATCAAGCAGAAGGCTGACAAAACCCTACGCGACTACATCAAGTGGTTCTGCGCCAAGAAGACCGAGATCCCTAATGTCTCGGACCAACAGATCATTGCAGCCTTCCAAGGAGGTGTTCAGAGCGATGAGCAAGTTGGAAGATCGGTCGGAGGAATCATGACCTCAGGCTGACCGTTCGAGAGTGCTTTGAGATCGCTGATAAGTTCGCATCTGGAGAATCGGCCTTATATGACATCCGAGGCAAAGGCAAGGAGAAGCGCTCGGACAAACCGGAGTCCTCCAAGAAGGACAAGAAGTGAAAGACTGAGACCATGGTCGTTGCAGTAGACCGAACGAGGAAAAATTCTTGGACGAACCAGCAGACCATGGATGACTTGTTGAGTGGCCCATGCCTATGGCATCCAAAGGGAAACCACAAAGCGAAGGACTATTACCGCCTGAAGGGCTTCGTGACTGCCATGCTGAAGGTGGCCAAAGATCCGCCAAGATGCAATGGAAAGGATAAGGACAATGACGGTGACGACAAGGACGAGGATGGAGAGTTCTAGGAGCCTCGGAAGGAAGTCAACTTCATCTTCAGAGGCTCGGATGCCTACACGTCCAAGCACAAGCAAAAGCTGGAACTATGTGAGATCAACTCCGTAGAGCCCGCCGCGCCCGAGTACAAGAGGTGGTCTGAAGTACCGATTACTTTTGATCGATCGGATCACCCTAGGAACCTGCCCAAGCCAGGTTGCTATCCACTAGTGCTCACGGCAACAATGAAGGGGGTCAAGTTCAACAAAGTACTCATCAACGGAGGAAGCAGTCTCGACTTGATCTTCACCAAGACCCTCACGTGCCCGGCAAGACTTCTGTTCCTATAGGACAGATCACTCTTCCAGTCACCTTTGGGACCTGTGAGAACTTCAGGACTAAGCGTGTCATCTTCCAGGTAGCCAACTTCGAGTCTGCTCACCATGCCATCCTTGGCAGACCGGCGATGGCAAAATTCATGGTGGTCCCGTACTACCCGTATCTCACTCTCAAGATGCCAGGCCCTAAGGGAATCATCTCCATCCACTATGACCTTTGGAATTCTTTCAATTGCGATGTGCAGAGTTGTGAGATGGCCGACCGACAGTTGGTGCTGTCCGACCGGCTGGAGATCTAGAAGGCAGTCAGCAGTCAGGAGAGGACTGACGTGGAGGCCCCTGTGAAGAAGCCCACCAAGGACAAGATCTAGACGGATGATGTCTCTACCAAGGAAGTTTTGCTCAATCCAGAGGACCTTGCCAAGATCACTTATGCATGGGCCAACCTCAACGAGAAATAGGAACTCGCGCTCACTCTTTTCCTCCAGGAAAATAGGGACATCTTTGCATGGAAGCCCTCTAACATGCCGGGAGTTCCTAGGGAAAAGATTGAGCACGAGCTAAGGGTGCCTCCTGGGGCCACCGCCGTCAAGCAAAGGGTTAGAAGGTTTGCACAAGATCGCAAGGACGCCATGAAGAAGGAGATTGCTAGATTGTTGCATGCTAAGTTTATAAGGGAAGTGTACCATCCGATTGGCTAGCAAACACAATCCTTGTACCTAAGAAGAATAAAGAGTGGCAGATGTGTGTCGATTATACCGATTTGAACAAGGTCTGCTCTAAAGAACCCTTCGCTCTGCCACGTATTGATCAGATTGTAGACTCAACAGCCGGTTGTGAGCTTTTAAGCTTTCTGGATGCCTATTCAGGCTATCACTAGATCCCACTAAAAGTCGAAGATCAGATCAAGATTTCCTTTGTAACTCCCTTTGGCGCCTACTGCTATACTACTATGCCATTCGGTGTGAAAAATGCTGGCGCGACTTACCAACATGGTATTCAATGTTGTCTTGAAACTCAGATCAGTCAGAACGTAGAAGCGTATGTTGATGACATCGTGGTAAAGACTCGGAACATTAAAGAACTTCTCTCTAACCTGGCAGAGACGTTTGACAACTTGAGATGTTACTCGATGAAGTTGAACCCTAAAAAGTGTGTTTTTGGGGTTCCTTCTGGAAAGCGACTCAGCTACATTGTTTCGAAACGAGGTATAGAGGCTAACCCGAACAAAATCAAGGCGATCCTTGATATGGGGCCACCTGATTCCCAAAGAGATGTTCAAAAGATGACCGGGTGCATGGCATACTTGAGTCGCTTTATCTCCCGATTGGGGGTCAGGGGTCTACTGTTTTTTAAACTGCTCAAAAAGCAGGATGACTTTGTCTGGACAACAGAGGCGTAGTCGGCGTTGGATGAGTTGAAGGTCCACCACAGTAACATTCCAGTACTACATATCGGCCACAACTCAAGTTGTGAGCACCATCTTAGCGGTCGACCGAGAAGAAGAGGGTCACGTACAAAAAGTACAACACCCGGTGTATTTTGTCAGTGAGGTCCTTAGTGCCTCCAAAACACGATACCACCAAATCTTAAAGCTGCTTTATGCGCTCTTGATCACTTTGAGGAAGTTGAAGCACTATTTTGAGGCTCATCCTATTGAAGTTCAAACAACCTTTGCACTCGGGGAAGTCCTCCACAACCGAGAACCCGAAGGAAAAATTTCCAAGTGGGCAGTCGAGCTCGGTCAGTTCACCATTACGTTTGTACCACGCTCGGCAATCAAAGGACAAGCGTTAGCTGACTTCGTTTCCGAGTGGACAGAGATTCAGATGCCGCCTGCACCGCAAGATATTGAGTACTGGAAAATGTATTTTGACGGATCCCTCCAGTTACCTAGAGCGGGTGCAGGAATTGTGCTCATCTCACCACAAGGAGAAAAGCTCCAGTATGTCCTCTAGATCATGTTTTGTGCGTCTAACAACGCTACAGAATATGAAGCTCTTCTACACGGTCTGCGCACTGCTGTATCACTCGGTATTCAGCGTCTCGACATCTTTGGTGATTCGGCTTTGGTCATCAACCAAGTCACTATGGATTGGAACTATGTGGATGGCAATATGGCTGCCTACTGCCAAAAAGTAAGGAAGCTCAAAGAAAAATTTGATGGACTGAAGTTCACACAAATTCTTCGGGATAACAATCAAGCGGCTGATGAATTAGCCAAGATGGGATCGTCTCGAGCGATTGTCGCACCCGGTGTTTTCCTACACGCCCTTGATTCTCCCACTATTTCTTCTGGGTCTGACGTCATAATGACCAATGTTGCTAAGATGGTAGATGATATCAACATACAGACCGACTGGCGTGACCCGATTATCCAATTTTTGACTAAGGGGACGCTGCCTCCGAATCATAATGAGCAACAAAGGTTAAAGGCAAAGTGTCAAGGATATTTGATGGTGGATGACCTACTCTATCGACAAGGGGGTTCAACTATCTTGATGCGATGCATCTCGATTCCAGAAGGCAAAGAGTTGATGGAAGAAATCCATTTAGGAGTATGTGGCAACCATGCAGCTTCCAAGACTTTGGTCGGCAAAGCCTTCCGGCAAGGGTTCTATTGGCCCACGGCGGTCGAAGATGCACACCAAGTCGTTCGGAAGTGTGAAGGCTGTCAATTTTTCGCTCAACAGACACACATGCCTTCGCAGCAACTTCAGATGATGCCTATGACTTGGCCTTTTGCAGTCTGGGGGCTTGACATTGTTGGTCCTTTCAAGAAAGCGTCAGGCGGGTTCACTTATTCGTTTGTTGCTATTGACAAATTCACCAAGTGGATTGAAGCAAAGCCGGTCGATAAGATAACTTCAAAGAAGGCGGTCGAGTTTGTCAGAGATATTTTCACTCGGTTTCAGGTCCCTCATGATATCATCACTGACAATGGTACTCAGTTTACATCTGAGGAGTTCTGTGACTTTGCCAATGAGATGGGAATAAAAATCCACTTTGCATCAGTGGCTCATCCTCAAAGCAATGGGCAAGTCAAATGAGTCAATGGCATGATTCTTTAGGTGTTGAAGCCCTGAATATTTGACAGGCTCAAACAGTATGCCGGTCGGTGGGTTCGAGAGCAGCCTTCAGTTCTCTAGGGGCTACGCACTAATGTCAGTCGGGCTACTGGTCAGTCACCTTTCTCATCGGTCTACGGCTCTGACGCTATGTTGTTGACCGAGGTAAACCTCGTATCAGCGTGAGTCAAGGGATGTGATGAGAAGCTTTCTGAAGACAACAGAGTGATTGAGTTGATTGCAGCAGAGGAGTTGCGTGATCACACTCTATTTCGGTCGGTAGTATACCAACAAGGCTTGCGATGTTATTATGATAAAAATGTTCATAGACGCCAGTTTCATGTTGGGGATTTAGTGTTGCGACGAGTGCAATCAACCAAGAATCAGCACAAGTTATCCCCTAAATGGGAAGGACCTTATGTGGTCAAACAAGTTACTCGGCCAGGGGCTTATCGACTGATGTATGAAGATGGCGACGATGTACCAAATTCATGGAACATCAATCAGCTATGTCGCTTTTATACTTAGTCTTTTTCTTATATTTTCATACATTATTATTGAATGAAATTCTAAGTCTTTTTGATGGAAGATGTTTTTGATTTCATTCTTATTTGCCTCGATTCCTTAATTTATAACATTAAACAATCGTGCCAGGGGGCTAGTAATAATGTCCCATTTCTCCTTAACCTTCACAGATTTTGGTTTTGGATTTTTCCGACTGATTTCTCATATTTTCACACGGTCTAAAGTCTTTTTTGGTCTTACGCTGGAACATTATGGTTATACAGTTTATACTGCACAACAGACTGCCACTACACTAAACCCAGAGCCAAAGTGTGAGAGGTCATTTGTCGATTGGTTGATTCTGCTTGTTATGCAGTTATAAATTACACCCTATTATGCTAAGGTAGACCGGTGAAACTTTTGTTTTTGTCTCTAAAATACTTAAGGTGAAAAGGTCTAAGTGTATAGCGTGATTAACGCAGCTTGGCGCCGACTGATTTGCCCTAAGTAACAGGAGATTGCCTTTATGACTATTTAGTTGATTTTTCCAAACTTGTTTAGTAACTAAGGAAGCACAAGAATTAATATTTATATTTACATGGAGACAATATTGTTTTCCTGATTCAAATAGTACTAATATTTGTTAACATTACAGATATTACAGCTCCTGTGAAGGAGAGGAGGCGTCATCTTGTAATTCTACTTGCTGGAGGAGACGGCACGATGGGGTCGACCTCTACATTATCGACTAAGGCACGGGAGGTTTCCAGTATGGAATCCATAAGCAACTAACATTGATCGGTCATCAAGTCAAGGTTGAAGCTCTCCTTGACGTTGTCCAATGGCAGAGCAGGAGACCAAGATTGGCAAATGGCCAGTACTTGACTCCTGGCCTCAGTCGCCACTTTTCTGGTGTTCTTGGCGATCACCTCCGGTGCGTGCTCCAGCAAGTACTCCAAAGAGTGCCTAGTATTCCCCACTTGGTTAGCATGGATATAATCCGATGCTTTTCGTGCGCCGTAAGATATGGCTGCAAAAGTCATGAAGGGTATTAGATGATGAAGTCCAAAAGTGATAAAAGAAGACTTAAAAAGATAGCTTACTGGCAAAATTACATTTGAAATACTTGGAGATGCTCTTAGCCTCTTCAATCTTTCCTTTGGTCTCCTCCAGTTCCTTCTTTAGCCGAGTGATCTCGGCACTCTACTCTCCGACTAATTTGGAGAGATCATTCTTCTTAGCAGTCAGAGCATCTAAGAATCTTTGTTGGTTTGAAGTTAACTTCTCTAGGTCGGTGACCTTCTGATCACGAGCTAAAAATACAAATAAAGATTTTAGCGTTAGAGTGAGAAAGAAGCAAATATAAGTTGGTCTACAATCTTACCAACAACATCAGCATGACTTTGCTCGAGAGCTTTGGTCACCTCCTTGTGGTCGGTTTGCAGCTTCTCAATTTGCCTTCTTGCTTGAGAAAGCTGCTCATCGGTAACTGCTGACAACAAGTCAATACCTCTAAAGGAGAAGTTTGAATGCACAAGATGTTAGGGACTTACCAAAAGTTTCGGCCTCTAGGTATTCAATTCTGGCCTGCTTCTTCTCCACAAGAGAATATATTCCCTGAATATAAAGAAGGGTATGGTTAGCTGGGAGAATGATTCAAGGAACAAAAGACTTGGTATTGATGTACCTTGTTGGCGTCTCAATGCTAATGCATGACGTCCATGTCCTCAGCTTCTGGTCGACTCACTGAGTCCTCGACCAACCCAGTCTTACCCTTATGACAAGGAGAAGACATGTCGGTCGGGGAAGGATTGACGGTCTGAGGAGCAGCTGTTGGTAGTGGCTTGGGCACTGGAGTGTTGGGCGATTTCCTCGGCTCGGTCTGTGCACTTGATGGAATGCAGACCGACTGAGGCCGGTTAGACGTTCGAGGAGCAGGAGTCGACCGGGTGTCTTGAGACCCTTGGGCGCTCTGGGTATCACTTGATTGACCGCTATGATTGCCAAAGAGCATGACATTAAAGCCTAACAGATAGATGATAATAACAACGATGAAGAATTGAAAACACGAAGAAATATACCCGGAGGCTTGTTTAATTTTGATCCAACAGACTTTCTTTTTTGTAGAAGTGGTCTATGGATCAGAATCCTTTCTCTTCAGGGATGTCTTGGCGGCCTCATCAGTCTTCTTTGCCACCCTGCACCACTATCTGATTTGCTCGGGGGCTTCGACTGGCTTGATGGTTGGTCGGAGTGTGCAGGGGCGGGCATCTTGCCGACGATAGTGAGTGGTCTGTTTTACTCGTCGGCTGGGGGAGGGCAAGTCAGGGCGAGGGGTGCTGTGGAGATGTTGGTGACGACCTCTTCGATCGGTCGGGCGACCACTGAAGAGCTGGCTCCACTGGTGCCAGTCTCCGGTCCCTCGAAATCGGTCAAAGGGAGCGGAGGGTGTGACAGATAAGTGTCCAGAACCTGCGAAAACATCAAGACATTACACATTGTGATTATTCAAAAGGACATCAAAATTATTCAAGTGTACCGAGGCTTACTTGGACCCGCAGAGTGTCCACGTTGTATGCCTTCGCGATTAAGAAGTGATCTCGGATGATGTCTCCTTCAAACATTTTTGATAATCGCGATTGATGCAAACTGGAGTTTGGTGGGTCAGGCACCTCCCTTGTCTCGTCATCGGTGGCATAATCCTAGGCGGGGTGGCTGATGTGAACAAGGGTTCCCGATCTTCCGAAAGGTTCTTGGTAAGTTGATTTGGTCGGAGGCGACACACAAATCGATCCGGCTTCAGAACAACACGTTCTAAACCCCGCAATCGCAGCACGACGTCTCCTCTGGTTATCAACCATCCAAAAGACGATTGACCTCACCGAGAAGGCTAATCCCTGCCTGCGAATCAAGAACACAAGCAAGAACAACGAAGAATGCAACACAATTGCAGATGTATGATTAAACTCTCGAAGTTGGGGTCTCACAAACCGATGAACGGCAAAACTGTTTATGAACAGAATTGATCTAACCAAACCCTAACCCTAATAAAGAGGCGGCGGCTGTATATGAGGACCCTAGGGTCGTGCAAGACCCCCTGGACGCAGCCCTAAGTGGGCTCAACTCCATACATGGCCCAAAGACCGATTACGGTGTCGCAGCACCAGGACAAATTCTGGAAGTCGAATTGTTTTGGCGATTGCTGATGGCTCGGGATGAATTTTGACATGGGACCAGTTGGGTTGGAAATAGCTTTTCGTTATCTTTCCAGGCATATATAGAACGTCCAAATCCGAATCCGTATGCGTCCTGGGCATCCGTTTTAGTGCAAACTGGTCCTGGGCTCCGAAACAGACTCGAAGTCGGTTTTGATTGGGCCTTCACCTTGGCTTGGACGTCCTTGCTGGCCCATCATGTCTCCAATCACCTCCCCAGCTATCTCATGATCATCTCCATGGTTTCTAACAACAATTAATTCATTAGGTAGCAATCTATTCTCAAAATCACATAAAGGAATCATTAGGAACAAGCTCACCCGTAAATTCAGTTGTCGCGCATGAACTTGTATTTTGGTTGGCGGAGTGCTGGGTGTATCCATAAGGGTGATGTCCTCATCAGTGGCTCTGTTTCTTCAACGGCTGCACTCGGCGGACTATAAAACTTTTTGCTATAGTGATGCCGTCGACCCCTTCATTCTATAGCTCTGTTATTTTCTCTAGCAGAGCGACTAGTTGGGGGTCGGTTGGGTTAGGTCTCTCTGACCACCGCGCCTAGTGAATGGCCTTGGCACTAGAGAAGTCAGCAAGAACAGGAGGAAAATTGTCACTGTAGAACCACTCATCCTTCTAGTTGTTGTTCCCAGTTTTCAATGGTACGTTGATGTAGGCCTCCTTCTTGCACAACAGGAAACCAACTCCACCTATGGCGACTTGGTTTTCCTTGGTTGGCAGTGGTCGAAGGATGAACAGATGGCAGAACAAAGTAAAATGGGGCAGAATGCCCAGACTAGCTTCGCACATATGCATGAAGATAGCAATGTGAAGGATGGGGTTGGGATTGAGGTTGATGAGCTCAATCCCATAAAAGAAAAGGAGCCCGTGCAGAAAACTGCAGCAGAGAAGTCCGAAGCCATGCACAAAGAATGAGCGCAAAACTTCAATTTGTTGATGGATTGGAAGGGGGCGAGTCTCTTTCGGTACCTTCCAGTCGATACGAGCTTGCTCCAGAAGGATGTCGTCCTCCACCATCTTGTTCAGATCGGTAGTGGAGATGTTGCTCTTCGAGAACTCCTGTAGTTGCTCCAGGATCTCCAGCTCAGAGGAGGAGGACTCAGCGGCAGCGGCCTTCTTGGATGATTTGCGAGTCATCTTCAAGGGATGTAAAAATGCGGTGGATCTAAACCCTAGCTAATGCTCGGGGGCTTGATGGCAATGAAGATTAGCGGGGGCGATGGGAGAAAGCGCTAACCCTAGCTCTGGAAGTAGAGGAGTCACAAGAACAGGGGAGGCACAAGGAAGACGAAGCGTTGTGTGCAAATGGCGGCGTGGAATTTGATGAGGACATCACTCCTGTGGATACATACAACACTCCTCCAATTCTGGACTTGCAAGGTCCAATGACTAGAGCTCGTGCACGACGACTAAATTTAGAGGTGAGCTCGTTCCTACGTTCTTCGCTATACGTTACTTTTGAGAATGGTTTGCTACCTAATGATTATTTTATGATTAGAAACCATGGAGAGGACTAGGAGATGATGGGAGAAGGAGTTGGGAACGTCGAGGATCAGCAAGGGCTTGGATACCAAAGTGGAGGCCCAATCAAAACCGACTTCGAGTCTGTTTCGGGCTCCAGGACCAGTCTGCACTAAAACAGTCACCCAGGATGCATACGGACTCGGATTTGAACGTTCTACATATGCATGGAAAGATAAGGAGAAGACCTTTCCAATACCGCCAGACTCATGTCAAAATTCATCCGGAGTCAGCAGAAATCGTTGAAACAAGAGAAAGTCCAGAATCTGTTTTGGTGCTGCGTCGCCTATTTTTGGCCTTTGGGCTTTGTATTTAGTTGAGCCCAATTAGGGGTGCGTCCAGAGGGTCTTGCACGACTCTAGGGTCTTTATATACAGCCGCCGCCGCACCATTAGGGTTCGGGTTTTGCTTAGATTAATTCTGTTCATAAACAGTGTCGCCGTTCATCGGTAAGTTGATTTGGTCGGAGGCGACACACAAATCGATCCGGCTTCAGAACAGCACGTTCTTCCGAAAGGTTCTTGGTAAGTTGATTTGGTCGGAGGTGACACACAAATCGATCCGGCTTCAGAACAGCACGTTCTAAACCCCGGAATCGCAGCACGACGTCTCCTCTGGTTATCAACCGTCCAAAGACGATTGACCTTGCCGAGAAGGCTAATCCCTGCCTGTGAATCAAGGACACAAGCAAGAACAACGAAGAATGCAACACAATTGCAGATGTATGATTAAACTCTCGAAGTTGGGGTCTCACAAACCGATGAACGGCGAAACTGTTTATGAACAGAATTGATCTAAGCAAAACCCAAACCCTAATGAAGAGGCGGCGGCTGTATATGAGGACCCTAGGGTCGTGCAAGACCCCCTGGACGCAGCCCTAAGTGGGCTCAACTCTATACATGGCCCAACGACCGATTACGGTGTCGCAGCACCAGGACAGATTCTGGAAGTCGAATTGTTTCGGCAATTGCCGATGGCTCGGGACGAATTTTGACATGGGACCAGTTGGGTTGGAAAGGGCTTTTTGTTATCTTTACAGACATATATAGAACATTCAAATCTGAGTCCGTATGCGTCCTAGGCATCCGTTTTAGTGCAGACTGGTCCTGGGCTCCGAAACAGACTCAAAGTCGGTTTTGATTGGGCCTCCACCTTGGCTTGGACGTCCTTGCTGGCCCATCACGTCTTCAATCACCTCCCCAGCTATCTCATGATCATCTCCATGGTTTCTAACAACAATTAATTCATTAGGTAGCAATCTATTCTCAAAATCACATAAAGGAATGATTAGGAACAAGCTCACCCGTAAATTCAACTGTCGCCCATGAACTTGTATTTTGGTTGGCGGAGTGCTGGGTGTATCCATAAGGGTGATGTCCTCATCATTCTCCCCCTTTTGAATTAGAGTCGTCCTCGACTCGATCCCATCTCTTTCTCCCAATAGTGGTCTCAAATCTGAAGCAACAACATGTTCTTCATCTTTCTCACTATCCTCTTCTTTGGGTAGAACCTGAAATGTATTAGTAGCAACAAGAGGCACAAAAATATGTTCATCATCTAATTCAGATTTTGATGTAAGTGTTGCAACATTTGAAACAGTCCATTCTTTCCTAAACGGTTCATTCTTTCTCCTTTCAAGCCTTTGTTGATCCTCTTCTAAAATTTCAGCAGCGGTCATAGGTTTAAGAGTAACTCTTCTATCATTGTATTTAAATAAGTAGCTATTTATAATGGCATTTTGCGAAGCATTATTTGTAATAATCCAAGGTTTACTCAATAACAAATGACATGCTTGCATAGGTACTATATCAAATTCTGCACTATCCTTATAAGAACCAATAAAAAATTCAATGCGTGCAATTTTATCTACCTTTATCTTACCAAAAGAATTTACCCATTGGATGTAGTATGGACATGGGTGTGGCTGTGTTGTCAATCCAAGCTTCTCAACTAATTCTAAACTTACGATGTTGCGGCTACTCTCTCTATCAATGATAACACGACAATGTCGATCCTTGACAACAAAGTGAGTCTGAAATAAATTATTCAATTGATTTTGCTCTACCTTCTCCATTTGAGGACTGAGCACTCTTTGTAATACATCACTCATATTGTTCTCATTAGACGATGTTGAATCATCACCATGAGTGGCGTAACCTGTCATTGTTAGTAGCAAACAAGAAAACACACGGAAGTATATTTTCCTATCACTACTATGTGATAACAGTGTAAACTCTCAACAAGCAAAGGGAAGCATCTTATCAAGATCTTACAAAGTTCTTAATTACGACAAGCAAAGGATACCTTAGAGAGTGTGAACTGATGATTGCGAGAGTCAAAAAAATTTGTGCCTGTTCAGAAGGAAATATATGGAGCTTGGATAGGCAATATTAGGTAGCAAGGATTAGCAAAATTTCAATTCAGAAGTTGCAAAACTGAATAATAGTCCCAAGCTAGTCTATGTCACCGGCCTAAACTTGTCTCGGACCTAGTTCAAGCAAGCAAGCAAATGACTCAACAAAGGACACAAAGGATGCAAGCAATTCTGAATTTGTATCTTTTCTTTTTTCTACTTCTTTTTTTTGTGCGGCTTTTTCTCTTGTGCACTTTTGCCTTTTTCTTTTCTTTTCTTGAGAACAGAACTGCAGCAAGGTATTACAAGTTTTACAACCAATGGAACCCCAGAATATTTTTTTTTCTTACTACAAGTGCAGCAAAAGGATTCTTGTAATAGCACAACTAAAACAAACTTCTATAACAAGATCAAGCACTAATTGGTTGGCTTTTGATCATAATGAGACAGCAGCAGAGCACTCTAATTTTCTTTTGCACACGAAAGTAGAAGGCTAGATGTTAAAGAAATATTTAATGCACATAATTCCAGCAATACTATTATCTAAACATATGCAACACTGATTTTTCCCTTGTTTGTCTATGACAAGGACATGCACGACTCAAACAAGACCAAAGAACAAGCACTAGACTAGCAACACAATGACCTTGTAGGGACTAAAATTCAGAGAAGCAAACTAAACTGAAAATTGCAAGGCACAAGGAGGGTGTAGGACAGCGGAAACACGACGAACAAATATTTTTGTAGGGCAATTTTCTGGACTCTAGGATTGAACAAAATAACAAGGATAACGATGAACCTAATGGTGTACCTGAAGCTCTGATTACCACTTGATGTGAACAAGGGTTCCCGATCTTCCGAAAGGTTCTTGGTAAGTTGATTTGGTCGGAGGCGACACACAAATCGATCCGGCTTCAGAACAGCACGTTCTAAACCCCGCAATCGCAGCACGATGTCTCCTCTGGTTATCAACCGTCCAAAGACGATTGACCTCGCCAAGAAGGCTAATCCCTGCCTGTGAATCAAGAACACAAGCAAGAACAACGAAGAATGCAACACAATTGCAGATGTATGATTAAACTCTCGAAGTTGGGGTCTCACAAACCGATAAACGGCGAAACTGTTTATGAACAGAATTGATCTAAGCAAAACCCAAACCCTAATGAAGAGTCAGCGGCTGTATATGAGGACCCTAGGGTCGTGCAAGACCCCCTGGACGCAGCCCTAAGTGAGCTCAACTCCATACATGGCCCAAAGACCGATTACGGTGTCGCAGCACCAGGACAGATTCTGGAAGTCAAATTGTTTCGGCAATTGCTGACGGCTTGGGACGAATTTTGACATGGGACAAGATGGGTTGGAAAGGGCTTTTCGTTATCTTTCCAGGCATATATAGAACGTCCCAATCTGAGTCCGTATGCGTCCTGGACATCCATTTTAGTGCAGACTGATCCTGGGCTCCGAAACAGACTCGAAGTCGGTTTTGATTGGGCCTCCACCTTGGCTTGGACGTCCTTGCTGGCCCATCACGTCTCCAATCGCCTCCCCAGCTATCTCATGATCATTTCCATGGTTTCTAACAACAATTAATTCATTAGGTAGCAATCTATTCTCAAAATCACATAAAGGAATCATTAGGAACAAGCTCACCCGTAAATTCAACTGTTGCGCATGAACTTGTATTTTGGTTGGCGAAGTGCTGGGTGTGTCCATAAGGGTGATGTCCTCATCATTGTGAGACCCCAACTTCGAGAGTTTAATCATACATCTGCAATTGTGTTGCATTCTTCGTTGTTCTTGCTTGTGTTCTTGATTCGCAGGTAGAGATTAGTCTTCTCGGTGAGGTCAATCGTCTTTGGATGGTTGATAACCAGAGGAGACGTCGTGCTGCGATTGCGGGGTTTAGAACGTGCTGTTCTGAAGCCGGATCGATTTGTGTGTCGCCTCCGACCAAATCAATTTACCAAAAAACTTTCGGAAGATCTAGAACCCTTGTTTACATCAAGTGGTAATCAGAGCTTCAGGTGCACCGTCAGGTTCGCACTACCCTTTAGTTTTGTTTTCGTGTTCTTCCTATCGTCCACAGAAAAGCCAAAAAAAAATCCCCCCATCCATAACCACGTGTTTAGCCTTTGCATATTTCAATTTCAGAGTTCGTAGTGTTGAGTTTGTGCCCTAGTTCTTGTTTAGTCGCTGGTTTAGTTTGTGTTTTTATTATTAGTAGTGTTTTCCTTGCAATCCTAGCCGCCATCCCTTCGACCACCCTCGGTTTTGTCGGCTTTGTGTGCTAGGGTTGATTGATCAACACGCCCACCCTAATCCCACCCTAAACCCACCCTCACCACCTCAGACCAATTTTCACAAATTCCACATTCCGCTGCATCCACCCTACGCGACCCTAAACCCGACTCGGGTTTCACTCAAACCCCGGGTTTCTTCATAACCGATTTCGACACCCCTTCGGTAAAATGTCCATAACTTTTCGCTCGGTTGCCCATTTTGGCTGAAATTTTTACAGGAGATTCTTGACAAAAATTAAGGTGACCCACACTTGGCTACGGCCTATGTGCCCTTGTCAAAAAATTCAAAAACAATCGGGAAGATAAAGAAAAAATTCATTCAAGTTGAAACTCGACGTTTTCTGAAACGTCCTAGCTCGGTTTGAGCCACGTCCTAGCCACGTACTAGCTCGGTTTGAGCTGAAATATTTTGTGGTTTCTCCCCATTTGCTAGTGAGTTGGAAAAAAATATCAAAAAAAAAAGAAATTTGGGATTCCTACTAGTGCTCCATCTAGCCCCCTGGAATTTCTGAGTTTGGCTCTTTTACACTTAGCCCCCTGTTATCGACTATGTGCCTTTGTCTCCTTGTTTCTTCTTTGCTATCACTAATTTTCTAGGACATAGTTAGACCAGCAACTAGGGACAAGTTACTTGGGCAATTATTCAGCTTTACTATCTGATTTTGATTTGTGTGCCACTCACATATATATATTTGGCCTTCCTAGCTCTACAAACTTCTTCTGGACAGCATATAGGTTATTTTGTAACCCTTGCAATCGTGGAACACACCTCCCTGATATCCTTCGCTTTGTTGTTTTCAGAACTTTGTAAGAGCTTGCAAGAAGCTTCCTTTTGCTGTGTTGAGAGGCACCACTGCTTAGTAGTTTTGTAGGGATAACCTCCACTTTTTGCTTCCTGTTTTGGTGTTTCTGATGTCAGGAAGCAATGGAGAGGATGCTTCACCCTCAAAATTGGATGAGTGCATGAGCCAAAGTCAGCTACAGAAGGCTTTGCAGGCGGTTCAGAGTGATTTGGCAGAGACGATCACCAGGGCCGTCACCGACGCCGTCACCAAGCTTCACCTGGGAGAAAGCATTGAGCGGTTGGATAAGAGAGTCTCTAAGCTAACCGATCAGGTTGTCGAATTGGAGACCGCTCACAAGACCAACAACACCACCAACAACAACACCAACACCAACACCACCAACAACAACAACACCAACAACAACACCAACACCAACAACGACGTTGAAGACGATCATGATGAAGCAACGGTGTATAAGGCTGATGGCACCGTCGATAGGTCAGCTACAAGGACTGCAAGGTTACGACGTCGTTTGCAATGTAACCCTCCAGGTATGGGTGGTTTCCACAACCACAACTGTCGCACACAAGGTAACCATGCTCCAGATGATCCGTATGCTAAAATTAAGTTTTCAATTGCTTCGTTTTTGGGTTAGTACGATGGTGACGCTTACCTTGATTGGAAAATGATGGTAGAACAAAAATTTAATGCCCACCTTGTTCCTGAACAACATAGAGTTAGACAAGCCACTAGTGAGTTTAAGGACTTTGCGATTGTTTGGTGGAGTGGTCTAGCTGCTGAAACCGATTTGCCTACTACTTGGGAAGAACTAAAGGTAGAAATGCGTGATTGTTTTGTTCCTCCTTCTTTTTATAGAGAAATTCATAATAAACTGCAGCGTTTAGATCAAGGAGATAAAACTGTTCAGGAGTATTTTAGTGAGCTTCAGAAGGGTTTGATTCGTTGTGCTGTGGTTGAAAAAGTAGAGGATCAGATTTGCCGCTTTTATTCTAGTTTGAGAAAAGAAATTCAGGACATCCTTGATTATAAAGAATTTTATACCCTCAAACAGTGTTTCCAGTATGCTATGCTTGCAGAGAAACAATCACAGGGACTTTTCCAGGATTTTGAGGAGTACAGCAAGTCCAGAAATTTCTACCCACCACGGCCGACGGGGACTTCGGGGCTGCCCAAGCCATCTTTCCAGCCGCCCCCACCAGCTAGTGTTGTTTCTGCAGCACCAAGATCAACCCCTGTCCCTTCTACGCGCTCAGGTAAAAATTCTGTACAGGTACCGGCTAGTAGTGCCTCCTCTGTTGCTTCGACGGGACGCACTACAGGGATTCAGTGCCACCGCTGCCATGGTCTTGGCCATGTGCAGAAAGATTGCCCAAGTAGGCGGGCATATGTGGCGACAGATGATGGCGGTTACATGAGCACCTCCGATGTGGAGGATGAGGAGGAGGATGTCGCTGCCACCAGCGGTGACCTTGTCCTTGGAGGCGGAGATACCACGGGCTACATGAATATTATTGTACAGCGTGTGCTTAGCACACAAATCCAGCAGCCTGAGATGATGCAGCGACACAACTTGTTCTAGATTTTCTTCGTCATCAAGAACCGTCGAGCACGTGTCATCATTGATGGAGGAAGCTGCAACAATTTGGTGAGTTCTGATGTGGTTAAGAAGCTTGATTTGACCACACGCCCACATCCACATCCATACTACATTCAGTGGTTAAATGACTTTGGAAAAGCTAAGGTAATACAAACTTCCATTGGTTCCTATGTGGATTCTGTTGATTGTGATGTTGTACCCATGCAAGCTTGTTCACTTTTATTGGGTAGACCTTGGGAATTTGATAATGATGCTGTACACCATGGTAAAAGTAATAAGTACACTTTTATGCATAAAGGAACTAAAATTACTTTGTTACCAATGACCCCTGCTGAAATTGTACAAGCTGATTTAGAACGAGCTGCTAGTTTGAAAAATAAAAGCCCTGAAATTCAGCAACCTGTTAATTCTGATTCTACACCAAGAAATGTTAATGATTTTTGAAGTTCTAAGGGTGCTGGAATTAAATTACAAGGTCGTTCATGTCTTACCACAAAATCTGAGCTTGCTGAAGTTTCTGCTGATGATATTTGCTATGCTTTGATACGCAAACAAGCCTTGTTTTCGCTTGGTGATATTGCTTCTAGTGCTTTGCCTCCTGCTGTCACTAACCTTTTGCAGGAGTATGAGGATGTTTTCCCAGCTGAGATACCCTCGAGATTGCCACCTTTGAGAGGGATTGAGCATCAAATTGATTTGATTCATGGTGCTACTTTACCAAACCGTGCTGCTTATAGGACCAACCCTGAGGAGACTAAGGAGATACAACGACAAGTCCAGGACCTTTTGGATCGTGGGTATGTTCGTCAATCACTTAGTCCTTGTGCTGTTCCTGTACTTTTGGTTCCTAAGAAAGATGGTTCTTGGCCTATGTGTGTAGATTATAGAGCCATTAATAACATTACTATTAGGTATCGTCATCCTATTCGTAGGCTAGACGACATGCTTGATGAGTTATGTGGTGCTATAATTTTCACTAAAATTGATTTGCGTAGTGGCTACCATCAAATTAGAATGAAACTTGGAGATGAATAGAAAACAGCTTCCAAAACAAAATTCGGGTTGTATGAGTGGTTAGTAATGCCTTTTGGGTTAACTAATGCACCCAGTACTTTCATGCGTTTGATGAATGAGGTTTTAAGACCTTTTATTGGCAAATTTGTGGTTGTTTACTTTGATGATATCTTGATTTATAGCAAATCCATGTATGATCATATGATTCATTTGCGTGCTGTTTTTGATGCTTTGTGAGTTGCACGTTTATTTGGTAACCTTGAAAAGTGCACCTTTTGCACGGATCGAGTCTCTTTTCATGGCTATGTTGTGACTCCACAGGGAATTGAGGTGGATGAGGCGAAGATTGAAGCCATAAAGAGCTGGCATGTACCAAAAACTATCACACAGGTGAGGAGTTTTCTTGGTCTTGCAGGTTTCTACCGCCGCTTTGTCAAAGATTTCAGCACCATTGCATGAGTTGACAAGAGAAGGGCGTTGACTTCCATTTTGGTAAGGTACATCATGAGTCTTTTGATGCTTTGAAGGACAAACTTACACATGCACCATTGCTGCAATTACCCAATTTTGATAAGACTTTTGAGCTTGAATGTGATGCTAGTGGTATAGGCATTGGTGGTGTTTTGATGCAAGATGGTAAACCTGTTGCATACTTTAGTGAGAAAATTACTAGGCCTGTTTTGAATTATTCCACGTATGATAAGGAACTATATGCACTTGTACGTTCTTTAGAGACGTGGCATCATTATTTGTTGCCCAAATAATTTGTTATTCATTCTGATCATGAATCACTTAAGTATATTCGTTCTCAATGCAATTTGAACCGTAGTCATGCTAAATGGGTTGAGTTTATTGAGTCTTTTCCTTATATTATTAAACATAAGAAAGGGAAGGATAATGTGATTGCTGATGCTTTATCTAGGTGATATACTTTGTTGTCTCAACTTGATTGTACAATTTTTGGACTTGAGGCAATTAAAGAACAATATGTTGCTGATGTTGATTTTAAAGATGTATTGCTGCACTGTAAAGAAGGTCGTGCTTGGAACAAATTTGTGTTGAATGATGGTTTATTGTTTAGAGCTAACCGTCTATGCATTCCAGTTGGCTCCGTTCGTCTTTTGTTGTTGCAGGAGGCGCATGGAGGTGGATTGATGGGTCATTTTGGTGCTAAGAAGACGGAGGATATTTTGGCCACACACTTCTTTTGGCCAAGGATGAGGAAAGATGTTGAGTGTTTTGTTGCTCGCTGCACTACATGTCAAAAAGCTAAGTCTCGATTGAATCCACATGGTTTATACATGCCACTTCCTGTTCCTTCTATTCCTTGGGCGGATATTTCTATGGACTTTGTTTTAGGACTGGATAGCATTTTTGTTGTTGTGGATCGTTTTTCCAAGATGGCACACTTTATACCATGTCATAAAACTGATGATGCTAGTTATATTGCTGATCTCTTTTTCAAAGAAATTGTACGTATGCATGGTATGCCTTCTACTATTGTTTCAGATCATGATGCAAAATTCTTGAGTCATTTTTGGCGCACGCTTTGGAATAAGTTGGGTATAAGTTGCTATTTTCTACAACTTGTCATCCACAAACTGATGGACAAACTGAGGTTGTGAACCGCACTTTGGGCACTATGTTACGAGCTATTTTGAAGAAAAATTTGAAGCAATGGGAAGAATGCTTGTCTCATGTTGAGTTTGCTTATAATCGGGCAACACATTCTACTACCAAGATAAGTCCCTTCAAGGTAGTGTATGGTTTTGATCCCCGTACTCCACTTGATATACTTCCTCTACCTATTAATGAGAGAGTTCATGTTGATGCTAAGGAGCGTGCTGAATTTATTTTGCAAATGCATGAGACCACTAGACTTAGCATTGAAAAGATGAATGAAAAATATAAAATTGCTGGTAGTAAAGGTAGAAAGGAAGTAAAGCTTGATGTAGGAGATTTAGTGTGGTTACACTTAAGGAAGGATAGATTTCCAGAATTGAGAAAGTCTAAGCTAATGCCTAGACCTGATGGTCCATTCAAAATAATGGAGAGGATTAATGATAATGCATACAAACTTGAGTTGCCTCCCGAGTTCGGGGTTAGTCCTACTTTTAATATTTCAGATTTGAAACCATACTTGGGAGAAGAGGATGAGCTTGAGTCGAGAACGACTCCACTTCAAGAGGGGGAGGATGATGAGGACATCACTCCTATGGATACATACAACACTTCTCCAATTTTGGACTTACAATGTCCAATGACTAGAGCTCGTGCACGACGACTAAATTTAGGGGTGAGCTCGTTCCTACATTCTTCGCTATATGTTACTTTTGAGAATGGTTTGCTACCTAATGATTATTTTATGATTAGAAACCATGGAGAGGACCAGGAGATGATGGGAGAAGGAGTTGGGAATGTCGAGGACCAGCAAGGGCTTGGAAGCCAAAGTGGAGGCCCAATCAAAACCGACTTCGAGTCTGTTTCAAGCCCCAGGACCAGTCTGCACTAAAACAATCACCCAGGACGCATACGGACTCGGATTTGGACGTTCTACATATGCATGGGAAGATAAGGAGAAAACTGTTCCAATGCCGCTGGCCTCATGTCAAAATTCGTCCGGAGTCATTAGGAATTGTCGAAACAAGAGAAAGTCCAGAATCTGTGTCGGTGCTGCGTCGCCTATTTTTTGGCCTTTGGGCTTTGTATTTAGTTGAGCCCAATTAGGGGCGCGTCCAGAGGGTCTTGCACGACCCTAGGGTCTTTATATACAGCTGCCGCCGCACCATTAGGGTTCGGGGTTTGCTTGGATCAATTCTATTCATAAAAAGTGTCGTCGTTCATCAGTTTATGAGACCCCAACTTCGAGAGTTTAATCATACATCTGCAATTGTGTTGTAGAATTGGAGTCAACAGTCCACTGTCCCTTTTATACCTTCGCCTTTTTGACCTAGTCTCTTGGTCCCATGGGCTAGTATGGGCCACACAGTGATGGGATTTCTTTGGAAAGGCTTTATTCTTAAAAAAGAATTAGAGCTATTAACCTTGAACAATAATCTCGGGGGCTTCTTTAATGAGAAGCAGTGGCAAACCCACTTAAAAATACTTTCCATAACTATGTGATTTGATGATCATATAGCAGAGGACTTGATGGTCGTACGAGTATAAGTTCAAGAGATGAGTTATTGATTGATGTCGATAATTAATTATCAAAATTGGACTTACATTGAGTAGAGTGACAGTTTATTAAGGAAAAGCTATATTATATGATTGATGTCATTTAGCTTAGTACTATTATATGATTGACGTCATATTCTTTTATATGGGATAAGACATGATTGATGTCATGAAATTTAGATCCACAAGTCACTCGGACAAGAGTGTGTATCACTCGGCCTTTCTATTAAGCGGTCGACAAGATTGATATCTTGCTAACTGACCTTTTGTCTTGATGATCATGAGTTTACTTAAGCTCAAATGTGATGGTTTGAGTGAATTATATATAACAACATGTTAAGAGCTAATATTATTAGACTCTTGCATTATTTGTTAGTCTCCAAATTATACAAGAGTCGGGGGCTACACCTGATCAGGTGCACCTAGTCGGCGCACCAGATCCATCAGGAACATCAATCAAGAAGAGGTCTTCCTAATTTGTGATCTAGTCACAAAATTTTGAAGATCACTCAGCAGGTCAGAGCTCAAAATCAGGAAGCACACGGGGGCTGCTGTGGAATACTTAGCTTATAGGTATCCATGGTTATGCCTAAGTCGGTAGACGATCGGGTACCTTATCCATAAGGTAACCGACCGAGTCGGCTTGGAGCGCAAGACAATTAGAGATAGACTTTCTATGTGAATCCTTGTAGACTACGAGTAGGACTCTTCATGTACCCATTGCCGACCGGATATATAAGGCGGCAAGGAACCCCCATCAAGGAACAGACGAACAACCATGAAACACAACATCAATACAAACCACATAACACAGGACGTAGGGTTTTTACTCTCATCGAGAGGGCCCGAACCTGTCTAAATTGGTGTCTTGTGTCCTAGCCATCGAGTTCTTAATCTCGTCATAGCCCTATAGATTTATTGCCGAGTAGAAGTCTCGATAGAAAGTTCCGTTATGGTGACGAAGGTTCTGTCCTGGCGACAAAAGTTCTATCCAGGATAAAATAGCAGCTCTGTTTTGGAAAGAAAATTACCAAACCCTATCAAACAAACTCCAAAAAGGGGAGACTTGAGAAATCGATGAAATCGAGGGTGCTAGTGCTTTTGATTCAGTCAAGAAGCTATATAGGATTGTTCTAGCATATCATAGCACCAAGATCCCCCAAGAAATCCATCCCAAAACCCACACAAAATCGAGATCAAAAATCACCATGAAAATAGCTCCAAAAATAGGGAGAAAGAGAAATTCAGGATTTAGGGAGAAAGGAAGAACTTGAGCACAAATTTGAATCTCATATCATTGATTCATCAAGTCAAGATACATGGATAGATGGCTAGGAAGCCACCCTCTTCCTCCCACTCTTTGGAAAAGAAAAGATTGTCTCTCACGCACCCTCTCCTCTCCACTACAACATGAAGCACTCTCCTAGCTCTATGGACCACAAGGCTAATGGGAAGAGGCACCCTCTCCCACCAGCCCTACCTCTCCTTATATAGGCTTAGGGTTTTCCTAAAGACCACACTACCCTTGACCTACAACACCAAGGGCAAACTTGTCCCTCTCTTTTTTCCTTCGCCTGAGCGCCATTGAGGCCTTCATATCTTTGCTTTGCCTCGACGCAAGCTTCAAGATGGTGCCATGTCCACCTCCAATCGCCACCACCAGTTTTGAGGCCCAAACCGGGAAACCACCTTGCACGCTTCTCAAAGCGTGTTTTCCTTGATGTCGACGCGTCTCACCTTGTCCTGTGATCCTGGCCACCGCTAAGTCTCTCCTGGTCCGATCCATTGGGCCCCCTTTTCACTTGCACTAGCATCCCGTTCGAGTTGACTTGGTCAACATGCCGTCTGCATCACCTTCACGGTTTTGAGGCTCAACCGCGAAATCGTCTGTGCTTCTTGCCTCTCCACGTGTATGCTGTAGATCACCCTTGACTTCACCCGGCATCCTGATCGTCCGGCCCCAATTCCCCTACTTGTGCCCGATCCTCTCGCCGTTGACCGCCAAGTCGACTCCATTTTTTGGTGTTTGTATGATTGTGAGCTATTGCTTTTACACTTCATAGCTCTATATTTGTCTAAGGCATAAACACCAAGAGCTATACAAGCTAAGCAAAAAGATTGACTAGCTTAGATAGAATCAAATTTGCTTCTCATGAGAAAAGTTGCCACCACATTTGTAAGTACTCCCATCCAAGGCAAAACACGCATCAAGTGAATCAAAAGAAACTAGCCAGTCTCAATCTCAACCAAGGCAACAACCATTCACAGAAAATAAGCTCTACAAACGCTCACATATGCAACAGAAACTCATAAAAAAGAGAGAAATACACTGTTCTTATGTGATCCTCATGTAACTTCTAATCTGTGCAGAGGGTCGCACAACTGGGTATGGCAAACATCCCATGGCTTCAAAGCACAATTTTTGGATTTAGCATATTTATGTAACTTCTAACCCATGCGGAGGGTTGCATGACTTGGTACGGCAAACATCCCGAGGCTTCGAAGCAATTTTCATTTGATCAACATTACTTGCAACTTAAAAGCAAAAAGATGAGCATGCCTTTGCGGCAAAAGGAACACATGTTCCCACAATGTTCCATCATGAGTTAAACATCTGCAAAGCCACATTTTGCAAACACAAGGTGCCAAAGCCAAGACATCCTCTAGACTAGCCTCATCACAAGTATCAATAGGGATAAAAGCAATTACACATATGGAGAACAAGTTTTAGCAAGATTAGTTTATAAGCTTCACAAAAAGCCAAGTTTACCTTTAAGATTAGCAAGTTGCTCAAAAGAGTCTATAACAGGCCATCTAGACAATCTAAGCATGAGAGATTACTATCATATCCACATAACTTAGCTCAAGCTCAATGATAGCAATGAAAAATGCAAGAAGGCATAAAGGCAAAGCTCATCTACCCACGCATATATTACATATGAGATGCAATGCGAAAAGGTAAGATACATATATACAAAAGAACCAACAACTCCCCCTCAAACGATGGCATAAGGATGACAAACACCCAGCTCCCCCCCCCCCCCCCCCCCCCCCCCGAAGAAAAGCAAATCTTGAAGCATCTAGGGGCTTGGTGAGAATATCAGCCAATTGGTGTTTAGTGTCAATGTATTTGAGCTCAACATCTCCTTTCTCAACATTATCCCTCTGGAAGTGGAATCTCATATTTATGTGTTTGACCTTACCATGTTGGATTGGATTTTTGGCTAGGAAAATGGTACTAGAGTTATCATACAAAAGTGGAACACTCTTAAATATTAGCCCATAGTTTCTCATGATGGATACCATTCATAGGATTTAGGAATAGCAGCTAGCGGCAGCAACATTCTTAGCTTTGGTGACCGATTGGGCTACACTAGACTACTTGCGAGAAGACCAATAGACCAAAAAGGAACCCAAGAAATGGCAAGTACCCGAAGTGCTCTTCTGATCAATTCTACACCTAGGAAAGTCCCCATGCGAATACCCAATAAGATCAAGAGATGACAATTTAGAGTACCAAAGACCAAACTCAAGGGTGTATTTGAGATACTTGAAGATGCGATTGACATCTTTGCGATGAGTCACCCTTGGAGATGCTTGAAAGTGAGCACAAAGACACACCGTAAAGTGTAAGTCACGTCTTGTCGCCGACAGGTACAAGAAGGAGCCAATCATACTTTTGTACTCCCTTTGGTCCACAGCTTCACAGTCTTCGTCTGGGTCAAGTGTCGTTGTAGTAGACATTGGTGTTGAGAACGGCTTCACATTGACCATGTCGAATTTCTTTAGGAGATCCTTCATGCACTTGGCTTGATGTATGAAGGTGCCTTGCTTGCATTGCTTGATTTGAGGTCCAAGGAAGAAGATGAGCTCGCCCATCATCGACATTTGAAATACACTTTCCATATCTTTCTGAAACCTGGACACAAGAGCATGAGAGGAACCTTCAAAGATAATATCATCCACGTATATCTGAACCATTAAAAAGTCATTGCCATGCTTCAGAGTGAACAAGGTTTTGTCAACACACCCCATCACATACCCGCGCTCTAGCAAGAAGGTCTTAAGCCTAGCATACCATGCCCTAGGTGCTTGCTTTAGCCCGTACAAAGCATTCTGAAGCTTGTACACTCGGTTTGGGTATTTATGGTGCTCAAAGTCAGGTGGTTGTTTCACATAAACCTGTTCCTCTATGAAACCATTTAGGAAAGCACTCTTGACATCCATTTGATAAAGCTTGACACCCTTAGATATAGCAAAGGCAAGCAAAATCCTAATGGCTTCTATGCGTGCAACAGGAGCAAAGGTTTCCCCATAGTCTAAGCCCTCCACTTGGCTAAAATCCTGAGCAACAAGCCTAGCCTTGTTTCTCACAACCTCACCATCTTCCCCATGCTTGTTTTTGAACACTCACTTGGTTCCTATGACAGTGACACCAACAGGAGTCTCTACTAGGGTCCACACTTTGTTTCTCTCAATGTTTTCCAACTCTTCATGCATGGCATTAACCCAATGTTCATCAGATAGTGTGTGTCCAATATCCCAAGGATCAAAGGTGGCAACAAATAAAGAATTGGTAAAGCAGGCAAGATGTGCAGACCTTGACCTTGTTGTCCTGTCATGGAGATTAAAAATTATCTATTGGGGAGGATGTTGATGTTGAATGCGACGAGAGGCCTCTATCTAAGAGTGTACCTCCCCCTCAACCACAGCTGGAGCTGGCTCGACAGCTGCTGAGGTCGATGTAGAAGATTCTGGACCCTCTGCTGGAGTGGTGAAAGTAGTAGGAACAAGCCCAGATGCAAGATGAGGTGAATCATCATCATCATTGTCAAAGCCCTGTAGGTCATCTTTTACAAAGATGCTTTCCTCCATTTCCATTCTACCTGCAGTCTCAATCACATTGCTTGCACAAGAGTTTGATTCATCAAAGGTTACATCATAGGACTCTACGATGGTGTTAGTTTCCAAATTCAAAACTCTGTAGGAATGGCCATGAAGAGTGTAACCAATAAAAATGTCATTGGAAGATCACGACTCAAACTTATCAAGATTGCCACGCTTGAGAAAGCACTTGCAACCAAAGGCACACAAATGAGTAACACATGGCTTCTTCCCAAAGCGTATCTCATAGGAAGTCACATTAAGAATAGAGCGCAAGAAAACCCGATTGGACACATAGCAAGCAGTGCTAATGGCCTCAACCCAGAACCTCCTCAGAGTCCTATGCTCATCGAGCTTCGTCCGGGACATCTCCACCAAGGTTCTATTCTTTCTTTCTACCACACCATTCTGCTAAGGGACACGAGATGCTAAGAATTGTTGCTAAATACCATGCTCAAGACAAAAAGCATCAAAGGAGGAGTTTTTGAACTTGGTGCCATTATCACTGCGGATTGCTTGTGATGCACCAGGAAGTTCCTTGAACAACCTCAAAGCTAAGCTCCGAAAGTGATAAAACACTTCATCCTTGCTTTCAAGGAAGTAAACCCAAGAGAAGAGAAAGAAGTCATCAACAATCACAAGAACGTACCACTTCCCACCTGACGAATGAACCCGAGAAGAACCAACAATGTCTATGTGAAGCAGCTCTCCAAGGCGTTCAGTCATCACCAAATTAATTGGTGGATGAGAAGAAACAACCATTTTCCGATGACGACAAGGAGCACAAACCATATCCTTATCAAATTTGATCTTAGGCAATCGTCGGATCAAACCTAGGCCACTCGAGCGACATAGCAAGTCAAAGCTCATGTGACCTAGTCTCCTATGCCATTTTCAGAGCTCAGAAAAAGATTGAGCAAACAAGCACTTGTGAGAGCCATGAGAAACAAACCAAAGAACCATTCAAATCAAGAACACAAGAAGCATTTTTCTTAAACACACTTCCAAACCAACATGAAGTAGCTGAGAAGCAAAGAGGAAATTGCACTTGAGATGCTCAACCAAACCAACATCCTTGAGAGTGAAGTTTTCATTTACATTTATCGCACCCCTTGCCTTCACTCTACCTCTCTTGTCATCCCTAAAAGACACATACTCGTGATGCTTCAAGGGAGTGAGGCTGGAGAACCACTTTGCATCTCCGGTCATGTGGCGCGTACACCTGGAGTCCATCAACTATTTGTTCTCCAGGCCTCCACCTGCTGCCTACAAAGAACAAGAAGGAAAGATCGATGGCTCAATGCTAGGGTTAGAGAGTAAGCTTTTGGGGATCCAACACTTTACCATACGACCTGTTGTAGTCATCACAGTTCTTTGCACATTACCATTTGGACACATGGGACGAGAACCACGATAGGAAAACATGTCCTGTCAAAGCATCTCGACTCAAACCTTGGGTTGTGAGGATAGAAATCATCTATGTGAAAACCAAATCCACATTGATTCTCACCATGATGGGGAAAATATGGGGCGCCAAAGCGCTGCTACACAAAGCCTCCGTTTCGGGAATCAAAGCCATATAAGTGATGACCCTGTCCAGGATAGGCATGAGAAAAAGAGCGAGACTGAAAGTCAACAAAATCATCATCATGCACATTTCTAGTTAACTCAGCTTGCATCCTCTCAATCCTCTTACGCCAATAACAGAATTCGTCCAAGTGGCCTTTTCAACCACAAAACATGCAAATGCAGACACTCTCGTATTTAGGCTTTGCTTGCATAGGAGGTTTGGGTATTGGCTTCTCTATTTGCTTTGGGTTGAAGGAGGGATTAGGGTTTGGTGGATAGTATGTGTCAGTGGGTTTGATGGATTGTTCCTCATCCTTGTAGCTAGAGCTAGGCACAAACTTACCCACATTTTCACTCTCTTTGTCACACCTCTCAAATCACAAGCCCAAGTTGTAGGTTGATCCACAAGCACTCTCTTTGACTCTTGCCTTGTCACTCTCAATCTTCTCCTCACTCACTAGGGTTCTTTGGAGACGAGAGATGAGGTAATCATTTTCTTGAGCAAGGTTCTTGTTTTCTTCTCTAGTGATTGCAAGCTTATGCTTAAGAGAGCCACACACTACACATGGTGGTGGGAGAACTTTCTAGCGAGTCTCATTTAGCAGCTTGGACTCGAGCTCTTTGACTTTGAGGGTTTGAGCTTCTAACTCACTAGAGAGCTTGGAGCACTTCTGACATGCTGCCAAAAGAGTTGGTCTAGCCTTGAATTCATCAAGCTTTTTATGGGCACCCTCAAGTTGACTGATAACTTGAGCATGCACACTTTCCCTCTAACTGAGAGCCAGCTTGACAAGATTCACACTCAACATCAGCATTTTTAGCAAGCTTGGACATAAGTGAAGCAATCTCATAATCAGCACTCTCTAACTTAGACTTAAGCTCTCTACTTTCATGAACAGCACTGCGAAGCTTGTCATCTTGTATGAGTAGAACATCATGCAATTGATCAAGTTCAGAAGAGAGCTCATCAAGAGTGGGGGGTACCTTGCATATGTCGCAGTCAGAGCCAGAGTCGGTGTCATGGTCATTCTTTGCGACGAAGCAAAGCTCGGTGAAGTCATCCTTCCTCTTGACTCGTGGCTTTTCAATCTCCTCCTCCGATCTTTAAGGCCTTCGCTTGATGTGAGGTCGATGTCGTTCAAAACGCCAACGCAGGCGTGTGCGATCGCCTTGGCGAGCTTCTTGGAGGTCTTGCTTCTCTTGTAGAAGTGGTTCTTCTTCTTCTTGAAGTCTTCAGTGTTGTTGTCGTGGTACCCGGCCTTCTTCTTCTTCTTGGGGCAGTCAGCAATGAAGTGTCTAGGGTCACCACACTCGAAGCAGGTTCTTGAACCACCGCCTCTTCTCTCCTTGTAGTTGTTGTAGAACTTCCTGAACTTCCTTGTGAGCAATGACAACTCCTCGTCAGGAATGGCCTCCATCTATTCCTTAGAAGCTGCAACAAGAGAAGACAAAGCGAACTCCAAGGAAGACTTGTCATGTGAGGGGTTAGTTCCATAAGAAGCACCACCATGACTACCCTTTTGAGAGATAGAACGTAAAGCCATGCTAGCAATAGGATTAACATGATTAGGACGAGATTTTCTATATTCATGAGATTTCAGCTTGCTATACAGTTGCTCACAATTCAGGGTATTGAAATCAATAGTTTCCTCTAAAGCAGCAATTTTAACCCCCCAACATTTTCATCAAGAGAATACATCAATTGCTTTGCTCTATCATTATCATTGTACACAAGCTTACTAGCTCTCAAGTTGCAAACAATAGCCTCAAACCTACGAAAGGTGTCATCTAGTGATTCGCTAGGTTTTTGTGCAAAGGTTTGGTACTATCTATTGTAAGAATCCTTACGCATAGACTTGACTTGGTTGGTACCCTCATGGTACGTGCAAAGCTTTTGCCAAATTGCATGAGCAGTGTCAAGATGTGAAACACGATCAAATTCACTCCTACCAAGTGCAGAGAGCAAGATGGTGACAGCGTTGGAGTTGTTTTCATACCTGTTACCTCACCGATAGGTGCAGCGTTAAGGTTGGCAGGTATGTTGTATTCTTACTCAAAGATGTCCCAGATAGCACGTCCTTGACTCAGGACATAAGCCTTGGTCCCTGATTTCCAATAGGGAAAATCTTCCCCACTGAACATCACAAGATTGATCGCACGAATCTCCATGTCACCTCCGGATCACAAAGCCGGTGAAGGTCAACTAGTGATGAAACCAGCTCTGATACCAATTGAAGGATCGAGAAGGCGACCAAAGGGCGCGGAGGGGGGGGTTAGGGTTAATGGGAGCCAATTAAAATTCTTCTCAAGAACTTGGCCTATGTCCCAACTACAACCAAACCCTGCTCCAGGCAGATCACGTAGGTCACACACACCAACTTGTGATGTGTTAACCCTAGGAATGATTTAAAGCTATAGGATACATAGCAGAAGCTCAAGGGGGGTCAAAAGAGAAACAAGGAAGATCCAAGAAAACTCGATTCTGGAGCTTGACGAAAGTTCCGTAGTGCCAGATGGAAGTTCCGAAGTCCTCGACGGAAGTTTTGTCACTCACGGAAGTTCCAGGCAATGAAAGTTCTGTCACTCATGGAAGTTCCATGGTCCTTGACGAATGTTCTGTTATGGTGACAGAAGTTCTGTCCTAGCGACAGAAGTTCTGTCCTGGACAGAACAGCAGCTCTGTTTCGGAAAGAAAATTACGAAAAACCTATCAAACGAACTCCAAAAATCACAAAATTTGGACCAGATCATCCACAAGACACCACAACTCTCCTCTAAAGAGATCCACTCAAATAGCACAAGGAATCGTCAACAATTTCAGATCTTGTACCAAGAACACTAAAAAGGGGAGACTAGAGAAATCGATGAAATCGAGGGTGCTACAGCTTTTGATTTGGTCAAGGACCCATATAGGATTGTTCTACCACATCATAAAACTAAGATCCCCCAAGAAATCCATCCTAGAACCCACACAAAATCAAGAATGAAAATCACCACGAAAATAGCTCCCAAAATAGGGAAAAAGAGAAATTTAGGATTTAGGGAGAAAGGAAGAACATGAGCATAAATTTGAATCTCATATCATTGATTTATCAAGTCAATATACATGGATACATGGCTATCCCGATCGGTGTATGGATATAGGTGTAGATCACCCTTGACTTCACTCGGCATCCCGATCGTCTGGCCCCAAGTCCCCTAATTTTGCCCGATCCTCTCGTCATTGACCGCCACGTCGACTCCATTGACCTACACATCATGAGACAAGCAAACACATTTCCCTTCCCCTGCAACTTCACCAATATCTCCACCAACTCCGGTTAGTCATAATCATAACCATGCACAACTCATGCAATCTCTAGTTTCCCGCATTTCAACTTAAACACAAACTCAACCAATGTCAACTACTCATCATATATGGCAACAAGTGTTCCAAGCACTTGCTCCATAGCTTGTCCTTAGCCTTGACCCATCTTCATCAACCCTTGGACTCCATTAAGCTCACCAAGCCTCCATGCTTGTTGTCATTGTCATCCATCTCCAAGGCAACCATCTACAATGATCATAGAGTAGAAATGGTATCCTACACACACAACACTCGTGTAGGGATTAGTCACATTTAATGTTTGTCGTTCATCACCAAAACATTCATAACTTGGGATGCCCTCAGTGGTTATGATCCTTACAATCTCCCCCTTTTTGGTGATAGATGACAACCACTACTTATGATGATCCAAAACAAACAAGCAACAAGGAACCAAAGGAAAAGATAGGTTTGAGAGGATTACCTTGGTCCTTACCTTGGAAGTAGTCTTCCCCTTGGAATGTGCTAGGTGTTGTCGAAGAACTACAAAAATGCATAGCGCACTAGATGTTGATCTTGAGTTGAATTTTCTGCCCGTCATGGTGTCGTGACAGTTGATCTTGTTGACATAGACACGCACAATAGACGTAGATTTTCATGTCGATGAAGATATCCATTGTTGTTGTAGACATGCACCATTGTTGTTGTAGATGTTCATCTTGATATGATCTTCATATGTACTCCAATAACATGCACCATTGTCTTGATCATCTTCATTTGGTCATCTCTCCTTCATGTGATCTTCATGTTCTTTTCCCCCCTTTATGTTGTCAATTGTCAATCTAGACTTGGCTTTTGGATCTTGATCTTCCTTCTCCCCCTTTGTCACCTATCATCATACACCACAAACCAAAGACAAAACACAAGAAAACCAAGAAGCAAATAATAAATGGCAAGAGTTAGAAAAACTCCCCCTTTCATGGTGCTCCTCCTTGATCTTGATGAAGTTCCAGCATAGCTCCCCCTACACATATGACTCAACAAAATATTTTCTCAAGTATGCAATGGTTAGTCGTTTGTGTGATGGGAATGTATGGCCACTTGTCTTTGAGACACGCGAGTAGATTTAACCTCAGAGCTCATTTGAACATGACTCAATGGGCATGAAGCATAAAGATGACAATATGATCATCTTGGGGGTCATATACTTACATTGTAAATAAGCAACTCCACCTAGAAACATGCTTAGAAGCATGTAAGGTATCTTGATCCAAGAATTCATGGATACAACGAATGCAAATGCAACAAGTATACAAAAGCATGATGCGATGCTAAAAGAAAGAGAGAGAAAGGCTACAAACCAAAGTGCCAACGATGAGTTGTTCCCTTCTCGATTATAATCATAATGGACCATTCTTCAAATCCTTGGGCACACCATGAACCACCTTCCCAAGCTTAACCCATGTCCATTGCTATCTGAAGGAGGTCCGAAGTCAACCTACAAGAAGAAGAGAAACAAGCACAAAACACAAACAACAAAACAAAACAAACAAAGACTATATAAATTTACAAAAGACAAGCTTTAGGGTTACTCATGTGAAGTTTCAAAGGTCAAGAACATTGAGTTCTCCCCTTAGCTTGTAGAAGGTCTTCTCGTCGAGTGGCTTGGTGAAGATATCCGCCAATTGTTCATGAGTTCGCAAACTCACCAACTCAATGTCCTTCTTCTCAACATAGTCTCTTATGAAGTGATGCTTGACTTGAATATGCTTTGCATGATCATGATCTCCGGTTTTGAGAGCCATCTTGATTGCCGCCTTACTATCACAATATATTGGCATTTGATTATAGTTGAGGCCATAATCCAAGAGAGTTTGCCTCATATAGAGAAGTTGGGCACAACACGCTCCCGCTGCCATGTATCTCGCTTCAGCTGTGGATAGAGCTACCGAGTTTTGCTTCTTCTAGCTCCAAGATACTAGAGATCTTCTAAGAAATTGGCAACCTCCCGATGTGCTCTTCGTATTCACTTTGCATCCCGTGAGGTCTAAGTCCGAATACCCTAGTAACTCAAAGCTTGTTCCTCTAGGATACCATAATCCCATGGTAGGTGTGTACCTGAGGTATCTAAGAATCCTCTTCACGGCCTTCAAGTAAGACTCCTTTGGATTTTCTTGATAGCGTGCACACAAGCATGGACTAAACATGATGTCTGGTCTTAAGGTGGTAAGATAGAGCAAAGACCCAATCATTGATCTATAGAGTTTGGGATTCACCGTTTTTCCCTTTGCATCATCATCCAAGGGTTTGCTTGTTTTCATAGATGTATGTAAGGGCTTGCAATTTTCCATGTTGAATCTCTTGAGAAGCTCCTTGGTGTACTTCTCTTGGTAGATGAAGTTCGCTACCCTCAATTGCTTCACTTGAAAACCAAGGAACACATGCAGGTCTCCAATCATTGACATTTGAAACTCCCTTGCCATCATTTCCTGAAACTCATCATCGAACTTCTCATTGGTCGACCCATAGATGATATCATCCAGATAGATTTGGCATACAAAGAGATCCTTCCCAACATGTCTTGTGAACAAGGTGTTGTCAGTGCTTCCAATCTTGAAGCCATTCTTGATAAGGAAGTTCCTTAAATGTTCATACCATACCCTTGGTGCTTGCTTGAGGCCATAGAGAGCTTTCTTCAATTTGTACACATGTCTTGGATGTTTAGGCTCCTCAAACCACGGAGGTTGTTGCACATAGACTTTCTCATTGACCTTTCCATTCAGGAATGCACTGTTCACATCCATTTGATAGAGCTTGAAGCCATTGTGTGATGCATAGGCAAGTAAGATCCGAATTGCTTCAAGATGAGCCACGAGAGCAAATATTTCTTCAAAGTCAATTCCCGCCCCTTGAGAATACCCCTTGGCCACTAGAAGAGCATTGTTCTTGAAAATTGCCCCTTTCTCATCTTGCTTGTTCTTGAAGGTCCACTTGGTGCCAACCACATTATGATTCTTGGGCCTCTCAACCAATTTCTATACTTTGCATCTCTTGAAATTGTTCAATTCTTCTTGCATAGCCATAACCCACTTGTGATCATCCATAGCTTCATCAATTATTGTAGGCTCAATCATGGAGACGAAAGAGAAATTCTCAATTGTGATATTTGCCTCATCGTTGTTCCCTTCACTCACATAGTTGGGCTTGTATTGATTTCTCCTTGTCCTCACTCCTTGAGATGGACTCCCAATGATCAAGTCACATTAGTGATCCTTGTTGATGGTTCTGGGTCTAGGATGATGTTCTTCTTGAGTGGGAGGAGCTCTAGCTGAAGTATCTTGTGCATCATGGATTGCTTGCTCTCTTGAGATATGAGTGTCTTGAATTCTTAGTGAGGTGGGGAAATCACTCATATGCTTTGTTGTTTTCGAGCGAGAGCTTGGTGTTGATGACGGGGTGTTATGTGAAGAGCTTGGAGAAGTGGCTTGAGGTAAAGTATGTGGGGAGGCTTGTGGCTCACATCTCACTTGGGTTTCCTCATGGGTAGGTGGATGCACTCTCAATAAATCTTGGGAGGAGCTAGTGGGGTGTGTCAATGGCATCTTGGGTTGGTTCTTGCACTTCAGAGGATGATGTTGATTGAGGTGGTGGAGTAGAGGGCTCACCAATATCATCATCACTAGCCTCCTTGGGTAAAACCTCGCCCATGAGCATGTTCCTCATAGCTTCTCTTATTGGTTTATCTCCAAAGTTCACTTCATGAAATTCATCCTCCTTTTGAGAACCTTTTGACTCATCAAATTTCACATCATAAGATTCCTCCACACATCATGTGGATGAGTTGTAGACCCAATATGCTTTAGAAGTCCCTGAATACCCAACAAGAATGCCTTCATCTGTTCTTCTCTCCAACCTCTCGGGCTTCCTCCTTTTCTTGAGAATGTAGCAAGTGCAGCCAAAGACCCGAAAATAGGAAACATTGGGTTTCCGTCCAACCAATAGCTCATAGGGTGTCGTCTTCAACAACTGGTGGAGATAGACACGGTTTGAAGTGTAGTAAGCTGTATTGATTGATTCAGCCCAAAACCTCTTATGAGTTCCATACTCAGCTAACATGGCACGAGCAAGTCTTGTTCTTCCTCTCCACTACTCTATTCTGCTCGGGAGTATATGTAGCGGATAATTCATGTTAGATCCTCTTCTTGTCATAATATTCCTCCACTGTTGTATTCTTGAATTTTGTCCCATTGTCACTCCTTATTTTCACAATGCTAGCCTTGAATTCATTCTTTGCTCTCCTTGCAATCTTCCTGAAGATGTCACTTGCTTGAGACTTGTCCCAAAGAAAGAAGGTCCAAGTGTATCTTGTAAAGTCATCCAAAATCACCAAGAAATATAGATTGCCCCCTAGACTCTTGTAATGTGTTGTCCCAAACAAGTGCATGTGCAAAAGCTCTAGAGGACGAGATGTAGACATGAATGACTTGCTGGGGTGAGATGATGCAACTTGCTTTCCAGCCTGACAAGCACTTCACAGTTTATCCTTCTCAAAGATGACATCCTTGATTCCTTCAACTAGATTCCTCTTGACCACTTTTCTGAGTTGATTCATTCCAACATGTGCCAGTCTTCTATACCACAACCATCCCTTTGTTGCCTTAGTGAAGAGGAAAGTACTTGGTGGCATATTTCTTGATTTGAAGTCCGTGGCATACAAGTTCCCATGCCTGACTCCATGAAATACTAGACCTTTCTTTGCATTCTCAATCATTGCACCATCCTTATCAAATGTGCACTTGAATCCCATGTCACAAAGCTGACCAATAGATAGGAGGTTGAAATTAGGGGTTACCATAAGAAAGACCTTGGAAAGATGGAGGTGCTCTGTAATGGCCTCCTTGCCTAATCCTGTAATTGTCCCATTTGAGTTATCCCCAAAAGTCACCTTCTCATTGTTTTCGTCTTCATCAATGTTGGTGAACATGGTTGGCTTCCCGGTCATATGTTGGGTGCACCCACTATCGAGTATCCAATGGGTGCCTCCACTCTTGTTGTTGACCCTGGTGGTACCCATAAGACAAGGACTAGAGGAAGAAGGGTTAGTATCCAAAGCATTGCTCATTTGACTTGCACTAACCTCATCACGATGAAACATGAGACCATCCTAATAATTAGGGATTCTTGCAATCCCTTTCTGAAGTCTCCTCCATAGAGGGTAGTGAGGATCATGATACCTCCATTGTCAATGACCATCCCCTATGTGCACATTATCGAGGTCGATGTAGTAGTGGGGAGGATCATAGAGACCAGTGACATGCTCAAGCACGTGTCCTACTTGTAAGTGGAGCACGAGTATCATCTCCATTGCTCTCTTAATTAAGAGCTCATGCCTTTTGTTGACTACTTCCTCTAGCAAGAAACCCCTCTCAGGAGTTGTGATTTGCAAGAGAAGCATATCAATCAATTCCTATGATGGGATACTCCGTAGTCCTTGAAAGGAGTTTATCCTACACACAAGATCATAAATTCTCAAGAGAGTCTCACAAAGGTCATCGTTCGGATTTCTCACATATTCATCAATTTGGAGGAAGAGATCCTGATGGTGAGCTCGATGAAGATGCCAAAGTCGATCTTGTGGTGGAGGAGGTGGGGGCGCCAGAGCCGTAGTGGTGAGGTCGATCATCTCAAATAATCGTGTGAGCATTCTGGTCGGCGCTTCTCTCACACCAATGTGTGGTCCACCCAAAGTGCTTGGAGTAGATCTTGGGATGGCACTTGAGGTAGAGCTTGAAGAAGTGCTTGATGATGAGCTTGGTGTAAGTCTTGATCCGAAAGGGTGGTAGAAGTTGTTGTAAGATGATCTTGCGGAGGGATCGTACATACTTCTTTCCCTTTGCTTGAAGATGCTTTATTGTTTGCCTTGAATGACTTCTTCTCGATCAAGCTTGCGGTGATCTCCTCATCCTTGAAGAGTAGCTCGATCACATCATCAACAGAAGGATTCTTGTCCATGATGAGATCAAGGTTGATGTAGAGGAGTTTGCTGCTTGGGAGCAAGGTGAGGATCTTCATGACATTCAATATCCTTGGAAGCTGAAGAGGTCTTTCATTTTCTGCAATTCCATCCATGATACCTTGCAAACGAATAAGACAGTCAAGTAAATCTTGACTCTCATTAACATGGAAATCAAAGAATTCCCTAACAAGCGAGTCACTAGCATGAACAACAGGAGGCTCACAAGCATCATCAATACTAGTTATGCTAGAAGAGCAAGCAAGATCAAGCGACACATCATCATCAATCACCACATTAGGCACACTAGTAGAGCAACCTATCAGGTCATTGCTAGAAGGATCTAGGCACTCACTCAAACAAGACACGTCAACACAATCATCATCATACACATGATCATCAATAAATGTATTGGCAAAGTCCACAAGAGTGTCCATCAACTCATCCGGAATCATAGCATTTTGGTAGCTTTTAAAGCGATCCTTCCTTGAGCCAAGACCCGACCCGAATAGGATGACATCACTTAACACGAACACTACTCAAGGCGGTTAAGCCCTATGATGAGCACTTGGCCCTGATACCACTTGAAAGGACTGAGTGATCGAGGGGGGGGGGTGAATCGGGAACGAGCTATATGTACCAAAATCGACAATTACTCGAAACCGACCACTCAAAACAACTCCTATGCAATTCTAGTGGTGATCACACTAACAAGATAATTAACCTATAAAAGGAACAACAACCTAAGCATACTAGTGAATCATATGGGCGCTCACTAGCAATGCCCCTTTCACCAGCGGGCGTAAACCGGGTACACACATGTGTCGGCCTTCACAACCGATCACGATAGGCTCGATCACCGACACCTAACCAGTCTATATCTCAACATATACCAAGAGTAACAATCTAGATCACACCCTAAGGACACCCTAGCCTTTGATGTGGATAGATGCTCAAGTTACTCTCACTAGCACTGTCAAGATATCCAATATCCTCTCCAAGTGCTCTTCTCTTTTCCTCTTGGCTCTAACTAAATGCTCCAAGCTATTCCACTAGCCAAGAGAGGTCTCCAAGACCGCAACAACGAAAATTATATAGGCTTCCAACCTCCAACTAGTCGTTGCTCCACGAAATCACCTTTCTCTGTACCCGGTTTGAGCCCACCGGTCAGAATCGGTATATTAGCTCCGGTAAATATTTGCTGGGTTGTTTAGCCTTTATAGGGTAGATATATTATTATGCCTAAAATTTGACCAACGAAATATAGGGCAACCCGAACTTATAGAAGGGACACTTCTAGCCTAGGGATTGTTGGAAATATGCATGCTATTTTATTTCTAGATTTTTATTTTAGGCAAATTTCGTAGACATTAAAACACGAGATGCTAACTAACACATGCAACAGGCAGAGCAACGCAATAATAACCAAGGAAGCCATTAGAACTCACATTGTGTTTGTCGGCGCTTAAAACAACGTAAATTATAGATGAAGCAGACCGTCGATGTAGACATGGTAGCTCATCGATGAGATAGCACATCATCGCGGATCAGTCTCGAGTGGTCACGCAGATGCGCTGCCCAGAAACCTTCTTGTTGCCCCTTGTGCGTGCTTCACGGCAGCAACCACTCGTGCGTGTTTCGGGTATGTTGACATATAATTTCTTTATTACCTCCACAAAGTTCTCAAATTGTTCATCCACTATTGGCTTCCTCTGGCGAGAGGGAAATGGCAACACCGGGGTATCATAGAACTCATGTGGTGCCTTCTTGAGAGGCACCTTTGTTTCCTCAACTTCAATTTCTTCCTCATCCTCTGACTCTGCATTGGGTTCCCTGTCCTTCCCTGTATTGTTAGGATTTGGCAGATCATGTGTAGACTTTCCACCTCTAGTTGTGACAGCATTAATATTTTTCTTGGGGCTAGCTTTCGGCTGACCGGGGAGCTTGTCCGAGTTAGGCTTAACAATAGAAGCGGTCAGCTGAGCAATTTGTGTTTCAATCATTTTATTATGACTAAGATGGTTTTGCAGAGAGGTATTGAAAGCTTCCATGTGAGAATATATACTTTCGAGGACTTTATCAGTAGCAATAAATTTCCTACTAATAATTTCATTGATTTTAGATTGTCCTAGAACAAGATCACAGAAGGAAGGTTCATTACGAGTGAAGTTTTCGGAGTTACCCGTATTTTTGTCAAAGGAGAGGTTTGGCTTGGACTCCCATCCGAAGTTGTTCGTGCGGGGCCTAAACCCGTTGTTGCTGTTTTTGTTGTTGTTGAGGTAGTTTACTTCATCTTCTTGAGTCTCTGGGCAGCGGCTTCCCGTATGTCCAACATTGCCACAGACTTCACGGGTCATGCAAGAGTCTAAGGATTGGGCACTCTGAGGTGAATCCATTTTCTTCAAGAGTTGATCCATCTTGATCGCTAGCATGTCAATACCATCAACTTGATGGACCCCCCTCATCTTGGGCTGCGGCTGGCTCTGCCTCTCATCATAGCCACTGTAGTTGGCGACCATCTTTTCTATGAGAGTTTGAGCTTCTTTGACCTTCAAGGAGAAGAAAGAACCTCCAGCGGTTGCATCTAGGTGCTCAAGAGCGGGGTGGCTGAGCCCATGGTAAAAGCTTTGTATTAGCAACCAATCTTGCATTCCATGTTGTGGGCACACCAAAGTGTACTCTTGGAAGCGTTCCCATGCCTCAGGGATGCTTTCATCGGTCAATTGTTGGAAACTTGAAATTTTGCTCCGCAGGACAATGGTTTTGCCCAGCGGGAAGAACTGGCAAGGAAGGCATTGGAGGACTTGTCCCATGTGGTGAGTTCTTCTTGATTGCTGTAGAACCACTGCTTGGCCTTCCCCAAGAGTGAGAATAGGAAAAGGCGAACGTGAATTGATTCAGGGGTCACGTCCCTCATGGTGCAAGTGCTGCACACCGCCAAGAATTGTTAGAGGTGGGCATTTGCGTCTTCTGATGCCTTGCCACACAAAGGACTAGCCAAAACCATATTGATTAAGGCCAGTTTCAGCTCATAGCTTCCGTTCCCTATGTTCGGGTTCAGACCGGTGCAGATGTTGTCTATAGACGGGACGGAGTAGTCATGCATTGTCTTCTCAGCCATGGTTGGTTGAGCGGGCGTGGACGGATCTTGCTGCCGAGCTCGTGTGATCGGAGGTGGTTCAAGAGCAAGTCTAGGCCGAGGAGGGGTGAGTCGTTGATGCACTCTCCTCAACAAAGCCTCCGGATCGTTGTGGTAGTTGTCTGGTAGGTCAAAACTAGTCATAAAGCATCCTGTTTACACCACAAATAAACAGAATAAGGGTGGGCCCGCAAAGGAAAGTGGTAACTTCTTGGTAGAAATATCAATGTTCAATTTCCGATATCTTATCCTATTGCTTCCCCGGCAACGGCACCAGAAATGCTTGTTGACACTTCTTAACATCGCATCAAGAATATATCTATTCTTGGTACGACATTAGAAATGATTGTTGGCATTTGTTATGCTTTAAGAATAAAATGAATTAATCCGCAAGCGCACATAACACCATTGTAGCATTTCACTCAGGAGTATTCCAAGGTATCGTATTTATTTTCCTCAGGGAAGCTAGGCATAAGATTATCTTGGTTTAACAAAGATATAGCTACAAGAGTTATACCAACTGACCAAAGACGGGGGTAAGGATGTTCAATAATAGTGGTAAGGGTAGCAACATAGGAGAAATCCACACTAAGATAAATAAAGAGATCAGTTAAGCTAGCCGGGAGAACAGTGAGTCTAAGCCTAAGATTCCTAAAAATATATCTTCCTAGTATATCTAAGTCAACCGTCAAATCCTAATTACTCAGGTTGAGCGCTTACACCAATTTCTTAGTACAGCCTCGAGTCTTTCACTTGTTAGCTCACTTCGAGGCATGAAAACATTCCACTAATATGGGTCGATAACTAACCTCTGTACTAGTGATTACGCTATCGCTAGACAACCCTGCTTGAGACTTCCCAAATGTGGTGGATTACTAAAGGGACTGATAGGCCTGTCACCACCAGCCGCCTACCACACAGCCCGTAGGGACGAATGCAAATCCAGCTAGTGTTAACTTAGGCACCGCGCCTACGCCTTCACTAGATATTCTTTCGTTGGCCTAGCGAAAGAATAGTCGGGAGCTAACCAAGTCTAATTTCGGAAAGAACTAAACTGAATTAAATCCTAGTCGGGAAACCCGTGAACTACGCAACAAAGTCTTTCATGATAATTGTAACATGAGGGAATGACTAAATTAAAATAAATACTTGACAAGATATAGAAGAAACAATATTTATATTGATAAAAGAATAAGTCTTACATAAAGAGAAAACATACAAGAGAGCTCATACCAAGACTCCAAGACAATTCTGGAATCCCGAGCGATGCTCTCGACTAGACTCTAACTCCTGACTAATTAACCTACTCTACTACTCTACTAAGTAGCACAAGTAGTGGGAAATGGACTCCTTGATGTGTTTCTTGCTTCGATCATCTTTTTTACCGAATTCCCCCTCTATTTATAGGTGGCGATGGTACGGGGGGGGGGGGGGGGGGTATTTGTAGGTGAAGGAGGGTCGGTTGGCTGAAGTCGGTGCACCGAGCGACGGGCCATGCCGGGTGGCCATGTGTGTCGGGCGGCCGTAGGATCGTGTCGGTTCGCGATCGCCTTCTTTTGGTTCGCCTGGATCTTGTCCCAATCGCGGTTATTTGATCGGTTCGTCCTGACTTCTCCATTTTGGGGCCGGTAGGCCTATTGGGCTTCATGGGCTGGCAACCCGGGGTGGCAACCCAAGGCCGGGCGGCAAGGCAGGCCGGGCGGCAGCCTTGGCCGGGTGCCGACCCTCTCCGGGTAACCCCTTGACTTCTCCCGGTTAGGCCACTTTTTGGCCTTCTTTTCCTTAGCCAAATCTTCTTATTTTTAGTCCGGGAATAGAAAACGGCATTATGGTGAAGTGTTTTTACAGAATCGGCCGGTTCGGATAACCACCCTGAAAAATGACTCCAGTTAATCAGCCGGGTGGCTGATTTCAGCCGTATATGACCCTGTCAGCCGGTTCCTGATTTCAGCCTGAAAACGACCCTGTCGGCTGGTGAAAACGGCTGTTTCACAGTCATGATCGGCCGACGGGGTGTTTCATCTTGTTTTTGCATATTTTGGCTCTTTTATACCTACGAACATGTATTTCACCAAAACTCGTGGAACTTTATTAGTTTAAACAAATATTTATTAAACTTTGGTCTTTACCTTACATTTCCCGACCGGTTGGTGGCCAATTAAGGGTTTTATCAGCCGCCAACACCATGGTTGTTATTATGCCCTCATGATAGTGATGTACTCTTACTATACTATTATGATCGTCATACACCTACATGTTAGAACACTTATATAATATCTATGTACATACTTAGGTTGATTGCTTTATGTCCAAGCATAGATCATCATTTGCTATATTAGTGAATGCTTTAGCTATATGACTCTGCATAAAGAAAGATGTTCTTACACGAGGCTAATGTAGTAATTGACAGCGTAGACGTGGTGTCTAGGCTAGAGGTTACCTTCGATTGTTGCATATTCTATAGTCGTAGAGGTAAACGGTAGGTAGTGACAGCCCTATCTGCCCTTAGTAATCCTCCCTATTCGGATACATATTAGAGTTATAAGCTGGAGTCGCTTGACATACCAGGGGTAAGCCCATACCCGAATTGCTTGAGTACATAAGTATTGACCTTAGTCATGTATCCCTATGTGTAGATGAATGCTATGCAACTGTATAGAAGCATAATAGGAAATTAGCTCTTTTCATTGTTCTTTCTCCACTTGGCCTAGGATGTATAGTAGAGTGGAATCTTCTGTGTCACACTACCCTTGCGTATTATTCTTAACCCTTTTAGGACATTGGTCTATCTCTACGATATGATTATGGACATAGTAATTCACTTATATCACCGCCTTCCCTTGGGAGAACTATAAATGACAACCATTGTATTACTCCAATGGTGAAATGCTACAACGGTATTATCTATGCGCTTGCGAATGTTACCTAATTGACACTAAGGTACCTAAATAGATTATTTCTAACATCACTATCAGAGGCAATTTATTTGGTGTGACTTACTAAACGTCAACAAGCATTTCTGGCGCCGTTGTCGGGGATAGTAATATTTCTGGTGCAACATTAAGAAATGTCAACAATAATCTACTATTTTGGGTCCAAGATTTCTCTTCTTCGGTTTAGGTAAATTAACCTTCACCAGAGAGCCCCAAGTCCTCAAGAAATTTACGTTGGGTTTTCTCTCAACCAAGGCAACAAGCATTCACAGAAAATAAGCTCTACAAACGCTCACATACAACAGAAACTCATAAAAAAGAGAGAAAGACATTATTCTTATGTGATCCTCATGTAACTTCTAATCCGTGTAGAGGGTCGCACAACTGGGTATGGCAAACATCCCATGGCTTCAAAGCATAGCACTTTTATGTAACTTCTAACCCATGCGGAGGGTTGCATGACTTGGGGCAAACATCCCGAGGCTTCGAAGCAATTTTCATTTGATCAACATTACTTGCAACTTAAAAGCAAAAAGATGAGCATGCCTTTGCGGCAAAAGGAACACATGTTCCCACAATGTTCCATCATGAGTTAAACATCTGCAAAGCCACATTTCGCAAACACAAGGTGCCAAAGCCAAGACATCCTCTAGACTAGCCTCATCACAAGTATCAATAGGGATAAAAGCAATTACACATATAGAGAACAAGTTTTAGCAAGATTAGTTTATAAGCTTCAGAAAAAGCCAAGTTTACCTTTAAGATTAGCAAGTTGCTCAAAAGAGTCTATAACAGGCCATCTAGACAATCTAAGCATGAGAGATTACTATCATATCCACATAACTCAGCTCAAGCTCAATGATAGCAATGAAAAATGCAAGAAGGCATAAAGGCAAAGCTCACCTACCCATGCATATATTACATATGAGATGCAATGCGAAAAGGTAAGATACATATATACAAAAGAACCAACAGCTCCCCCTCAAACGATGCCATAAGGATGACAAACACCCAGCTCTCTCCCCCACCCCCACCCCCTCCCGAAGAAAAGAAAATCATGAAGCATCTAGGGGCTTGGTGAGAATATCAGCCAATTGGTGTTTAGTGTCAATGTATTTGAGCTCAACATCTCCTTTCTCAACATTATCCCTCTGGAAGTGGAATCTCACATGTATATGTTTGACCTTACCATGTTGGATTGGATTTTTGGCTAGGAAAATGGCACTAGAGTTATCACACAAAAGTGGAACACTCTTAAAGATTAGCCCATAGTTTCTCATGATGGATACCATTCATAGGATTTAGGAATAGCAGCTAGCGGCAGCAACATACTTAGCTTTGGTGACTGATTGGGCTACACTAGACTACTTGCGAGAAGACCAATAGACCAAAGAGGAACCCAAGAAATGGCAAGTACCCGAAGTACTCTTCTGGTCAATTCTACACCTACCAAAGTCCGCATCCGAATACCCAATAAGATCAAGAGATGACAATTTAGAGTACCAAAGACCAAACTCAAGGGTGTATCTGAGATACTTGAAGATGCGATTGACATCTTTGCGATGAGTCACCCTTGGAGATGCTTGAATGTGAGCACAAAGACACACCGTAAAGTGTATGTCGCGTCTTGTCGCCGACAGGTACAAGAAGGAGCCAATCATACTTTTGTGCTCCCTTTGGTCCACAGCTTCACAGTCTTCGTCTGGGTCAAGTGTCGTTGTACTAGACATTGGTGTTGAGAATGGCTTCACATTGACAATGTCGAATTTCTTTAGGAGATCCTTCATGCACTTGGCTTGATGTATGAAGGTGCCTTGCTTGCATTGCTTGATTTGAGGTCCAAGGAAGAAGATGAGCTCGCCCATCATCGACATTTGAAATACACTTTCCATAGCTTCCTGAAACCTGGACACAAGAGCATGAGAGGAACCTTCAAAGTAATATCATCCACGTATATCTGAACCATTAAAAAGTCATTGCCATGCTTCAGAGTGAACAAGGTTTTGTCAACACACCCCATCACATACCCGCGCTCTAGCAAGAAGGTCTTAAGCCTAGCATACCATGCCCTAGGTGCTTGCTTTAGCCCGTACAAAGCATTCTGAAGCTTGTATACTCGGTTTGGGTATTTATGGTGCTCAAAGTCAGGTGGTTGTTTCACATAGACCTGTTCCTCTATGAAACCATTTAGGAAAGCACTCTTGAGATCCATTTGATAAAGCTTGATGCCCTTAGATATAGCAAAGGCAAGCAAAATCCAATGGCTTCTATGCGTGCAACAGGAGCAAAGGTTTCCCCATAGTCTAAGCCCTCCACTTGGCTAAAATCCTGAGCAACAAGCCTAGCCTTGTTTCTCACGACCTCACCATCTTCCCCATGCTTGTTTTTGAACACCCACTTGGTTCCTATGACAGTGACACCAACAGGAGTCTCTACTAGGGTCCACACTTTGTTTCTCTCAATGTTTTCCAACTCCTCATGCATGGCATTAACCCAATGTTCATCAGATAGTGCGTGTCCAACATCCCAAGGATCAAAGGTGGCAAAAAATAAAGAATTGGTAAAGCAGGCAAGATGTGCAGACCTTGACCTTGTTGTCCTCTCATGGAGATTAAAAATTATCTATTGGGGAGGATGTTGATGTTGAATGCGAAGAGAGGCCTCTATCTCAGAGTGTACCTCCCCCTCAACCACAGCTGGAGCTGGCTCGACAGCTGCTGAGGTCGATGTAGAAGATTCTGGACGCTCTGCTAGAGTGGTGAAAGTAGTAGGAACAAGCTTAGATGCAAGATGAGGTGAATCATCATCATCATTGTCAAAGCCCTGTAGGTCATCTTTTACAAAGATGCTTTCCTCCATTTCCCTTCTACCTGCAGTCTCAATCACATTGCTTGCACAAGAGTTTGATTCATCAAAGGTTACATCGTAGGACTCTACGATGGTGTTAGTTTCCAAATTCAAAACTCTGTAGGAATGGCCATGAAGAGTGTAACCAAGAAAAATATCATTGGAAGATCACGACTCAAACTTATCAAGATTGCCACGCTTGAGAAAGCACCTGCAACCAAAGGCACGCAAATGAGTGACACATGGCTTCTTCCCAAAGCGTATCTCATAGGAAGTCACATTAAGAATTGAGCGCAAGAAAACCCGATTGGACACATAGCAAGCAGTGCTAATGGCCTCAACCCAGAACCTCCTCCGAGTCCTATGCTCATCGAGCATCGTCCGGAACATCTCCACCAAGGTTCTATTCTTTCTTTCTACCACACCATTCTGCTAAGGGACACGAGATGCTAAGAATTGTTGCTAAATACCATGCTCAAGACAAAAAGCATCAAAGGAGGAGTTTTTGAACTTGGTGCCATTATCACTGCGGATTGCTTGTAATGCACTAGGAAGTTCCTTGAACCACCTCAAAGCTAAGCTCCGAAAGTGATAAAACACTTCATCCTTGCTTTCAAGGAAGTAAACCCAAGAGAAGAGAAAGAAGTCATCAACAATCACAAGAACGTACCACTTCCCACCTGACGGATGAACTCGAGAAGGACCAACAATGTCTATGTGAAGAAGCTCTCCAAGGCGTTCAGTCATCACCAAATTAATTGGTGGATGAGAAGAAACAACCATTTTCCGATGACGACAAGGAGCACAAATCATATCCTTATCAAATTTGATCTTAGGCAATCGTCGGATCAAACCTAGGCCACTTGAGCGACATAGCAAGTCAAAGCTCATGTGACCTAGTCCCCTATGCCATTTTCAGAGCTTAGAAAAAGATTGAGCCAACAAGCACTTGTGAGAGCCATGAGAAACAGCAAAGTCAGCCTGAAAAACTCTGCCAATGCGAGAAATCCCACAAACCAAAGAACCATTCAAATCAAGAACACAAGAAGCATTTTTCTTAAATGCACTTCCAAACCAACATGAAGTAGCTGAGAAACAAAGAGGAGATTGTACTTGAGATGCTCAACCAAACCAACATCCTTGAGAGTGAAGTTTTCATTTACCTATATCGCAACCCTTGCCTTCACTCTACCTCTCCTGTCATCCCCAAAAGACACATACTCGTGATGCTTCAAGGGAGTGAGGCTAGAGAACCACTTTGCATCTCTGGTCATGTGGCGCGAACACCCGGAGTCCATCAACTATTTGTTCTCCAGGCCTCCACCTGCTGCCTACAAAGAACAAGAAGGAAAGATTGATGGCTCAATGCTGGGGTTAGAGAGTAAGCTTTTGGGGATCCAACACTTTACCATACGACCTGTTGTAGTCCTCACAGTTCTTTGCACATTACCATTTGGACACATGGGACGAGAACCACGATGGCGAAAACATGTCCTGTCAAAGCATCTCGACTCAAACCTTGGGTTGTGAGGATAGAAATCATCTATTTGAAAACCAAATCCACATTGATTCTCACCATGATGGGGAAAATATGGGGCGCCAAAGCGCTGCTGCACAAACCCTCCGTTTCGTGAATCAAAGCCATATAAGTGATGACCCTGTCCAGGATAGGCACGAGAAAAAGAGCGAGACTGAAAGTCAACAAAATCATCATCACGCACATCTCTAGTTAACTCAGCTTGCATCCTCTCAATCCTCTTACGCCTATAACAGAATTCATCCAAGTGGCCTTTTTAACCACAAAACATGCAAATGCAGACACTCTCGTATTTAGGCTTTGCTTGCATAGGAGGTTTGGGTATTGGCTTCTCTATTTGCTTTCGGTTGAAGGAGGGATTAGGGTTTGGTGGATAGTATGTGTCAGTGGGTTTGATGGATTGTTCCTCATCTTTGTAGCTAGAGCTAGGCACAAACTTACCCACATTTTCACTCTCTTTGTCACACCTCTCAAATCCCAAGCCCAAGTTGTAGGTTGATCCACAAGCACTCTCTTTGACTCTTGCCTTATCACTCTCAATCTTCTCCTCACTCACTAGGGTTCTTTGGAGACGAGAGATGAGGTAATCATTTTCTTGAGCAAGGTTCTTGTTTTTTTCTCTAGTGATTGCAAGCTTGTGCTTAAGAGAGCCACACACTACACATGGTGGTGGGAGAACTTTCTAGCGAGTCTCATTTTGCAGCTTGGACTCGAGCTCTTTGACTTTGAGGGTTTGAGCTTCCAACTCACTAGAGAGCTTGGAGCACTTCTGACATACTGCCAAAAGAGTTGGTCTAGCCTTGAATTCATCAAGATTTTTATGGGCACCCTCAAGTTGAATGACAACTTGAGCATGCACACTTTCCCTCTAACTGAGAGCCAGCTTGACAAGATTCACACTCAACATCAGCATTTTTAGCAAGCTTGGACATAAGTGAAGCAATCTCATAATCAGCACTCTCTAACTTAGACTTAAGCTCTCTACTTTCACGAACAGCACTGCGAAGCTTATCATCTTGCATGAGCAGAACATCATGCAATTGATCAAGTTCAGAAGAGAGCTCATCAAGAGTGGTGGGTACCTTGCTTATGTCGTAGTCAGAACCAGAGTCGGTGTCATGGTCATTCTTTGCCATGAAGCAAAGCCCAGTGAAGTCATCCTTCCTCTTGACTCGTGGCTTTTCAATTTCCTCCTCCGATCTTGTAAGGCCTTCGCTTGATGTGAGGTCGATGTCGTTCAAAACGGCAACGCAGGCGCGTGCGATCGCCTTGGCGAGCTTCTTGGAGGTCTTGCTTCTCTTCTAGAAGTGGTTCTTCTTCTTCTTGAAGTCTTCACTGTTGTTGTCGTGGTACCCGGCCTTCTTCTTCTTCTTGGGGCAGTCAGCAATGAAGTGTCTAGGGCCACCACACTCAAAGCAGGTTCTTGAACCACTGCCTCTTCTCTCCTTGCAGTTGTTGTAGAACTTGCCGAGGGACAAGCACAACGCCACCACCACTCCGCCCAGTCCCCGTCGCCCTAAACCACACCACGATGCACAAAGTTCCCCCGCATAGCGATGCGGGCGTGATTAATCCCTGCGAGCCTAGTCTGGCCACCATCACGACGTTATTGATCACTGACACGATGCTCGGTCATTCGCCCTGCTCCTGCGTCAGCTTGCTGCCCCCACCTCGACATGACCACAGTCTACCCACCTTCACTCACAGCAAGGCGCTGCCGTAGCATCGACAACGTGACTCGACCCTGCTTCCATGTGAACTAACCCCCTCTCCACGTATAAATATGGCTGTGCATCCCCGCTACCATCTCACCGCCGCCCGCCTCTGAGCCAGGCAAGTACCTGGCCCTCTCCCTCCCTCCTGCCCTCGCCAAGCCGAACCACCCCCCCCCCCCTCCAATCCACCACGAGCACACCCCAGCCTTTTCCCCACCTCACAATCACCTCCATTGAACATGACACCTCCCGTGTGTGCTAGAGTCCATCCATGTGGAGTTTGGCCCACTAGGGCATCCGATGGCGAGCTCCAGAGTTGCCAGCCATGGCACCGCCGTCTCGCTCATCGCCGGCCACCAAGCACCGCCTCTGCCCCACTCTTGGCCGTTCGATCTCGATCAACGATCAAGATTAGAACATCTCGTACCCCTTCGGTTAATCAAATCCAATTAGTAGATCCACCAATCGATGGCCCACGGCTCCCCGGTCCACCGTGGGCCCATGAACCCAACCGAAGCCTCGGTCCACCAAGCCCATACACCTATTCTATAGGTTTTCCCATAAGAAAATAATTATAGAAAACCCATAAATGCCAAAACCTTATGGTTTTAGATTTAGCCCCCTGACCTTTAGGATAATTCTATTTTAGCCCAATATTTTTATAGAGAACTACCACAACTTTTCTCTAATTATATTTTAGTCCCTGACATTTTACAACCAAGCCCCTAATATTTTCCATAATTATAGATAAGTCCTTAGAACTTTTTCCGATTCGGGCGATTCTTGCACCGTTGGAATCGTTGTCTCGAATCCTAGCCCATGACACCCTTCACCTAGCCCCTCAACATCAAGTTTTCTCCTCATTTGGTTTTCTCTTGGTCGTTGTGTCATTTTATGTTGTGATAGCTTACGCGTAGTTCACGATCTGCAGACGAAGAGAACCAGGAGCAGGAGCCCATGGACCCGAACTATGAGCAAGACTTCGAGGACGCGTTAGGAGGAAAGCTCTATCTATTCCTTAATCATGATTGCTCATATTATTTTGAAAATGCACCCAACTTAGAGCCTACTTCTTATATGCATTATTCCTTGTATTTTTGTAATTGCTTAGTTAAAACCCACTTATGTGAAAACTAACGTTCTTATCGCCTATATAAGATATGAATGTTAGATCCTTGATTGGTCGTAATTGTTATCCCACTCCCTTGATAAACCTAGGAAGTTATCAATAGCTTTGCTAATGATAATGCCACCCTTGCTAGTATACGCTTAGGACTCTGAGATCTATATCATCATACCTTTACACTACAATGTTTTACAATATGGGTAAAATGTGTTTGGTGGTGTGTGTGCGAACGGGTGGGTGTTAAGCCAATTGTGTTAAGATAAAGTTGGGTGGGATAGACTTGGCCGTGGGTGAGATTCCTTAGTACTAGTGCAGAGTACTTGGTGATGGTGTCTTCGGTGTAGGTCCACCTGTCGTTGACGAGTGCTTGTCCTGCCGCTTAGGAATGATTCATTAAGACCTCAACTTGGTGATATTTTCAGCATGACCACTGAACCTGTATAGGCAGGAGTAACGCGAAACTTGGGTTACGCAGCAAGGAATTATCACCCGACGAAGTAGGAACAGACTTAGGGGTTGGTTATGATGCATTTGGTGATAAGTCCAATACTTAGCAAAATTATATGATTGTGTCACAAGTGCGGTGATATGACTAAGTGTCATAGATGTGGAACCCCTAAGATCCGTGATGGACTTTTGGTAGTGCCTGGGTGAAGTGGGAGTGTTATGTGATCTATAGCTAAGAGCACATAGCCCGTGGGTACAACATACTAAGCTCTGCAAAGTTAACCCTAAATCATTCGGATGTCTGTTGTCACTGGTTATGACACACCAAATCATTGGGATCTTAAGATTTTCCTTGATGTGTGAGTGGGTGTAGTGAGACCCGTGTTTTTGGTGAATGATGATGCCAAGGTGTGCCAGAGTTGTTATGACTGTGTGTCAGAAGGCTGAACTAAAATATGGGAACTGTCAGGATTGATTGTAATCTCCCCCAGGTCCAACCAACCAAAAGTTATAAAACTATTTTTCATCCCTCAAAACACCTTTGATTCTGTATTAAGCTCCTGCATACATGCTTTTCCATAAAACTCTGAAAACTCAGCTCCTTCCCTTGACTACCTCCCCAAATGCATGTATATGCCCTTGCCAGAGACAGGACTTGTGGAGTAACTTATGTACTCACCCTTGTTTTCAATTAATTTTTCAGAAGATGGAGAAGAAGAAGAAGCACCCATGGAGTTTGACGAATAGGTTGCGTCCTATGCTCGAGTTGCCTGTGGCAGTCAAATACAGCTTGTGTGATGTTTTCTCTATTTCCAATGATGGCATGACCACCTCTTTGGCTTATAATCTAAGACTTGTATGACACTATTGTCCCTATGTGGACTTAATAAAGATCGTTGTATCATCCTTTGTATCCTTTGTATGTCTATACCAACTACTGATCCTGGGATTGGTATGTGAAGGTATGACAGATGGTATCAGAGTCGATACTCCACCATAGGACGAAACCTATAGGAATAGCACCTACTAGGACACTTTCGACACTACAGTCTAGCCTTCTTACAAAGCATAAGTTCTTACTTCTCATGTATTCTATAAACCAAAACTTGACTTCTTCCATAAACCTCTTGTCTTTTCTCACTGGTGAGATGCTTGTCTTATAGATGGACGATAATGCATGGATCCACACCCTCGCCTTGGATGTGAAAGGTTTCCCGATACTGCTACGAAATGTCATCTAGTCGTTTGGCGGTTTCGCTCTACCTCAGTACCTATACCAGGAATATGAAGAAAGTGGAGTCCCTAAGTACACCATGGAAGTCCGTGTTCGTCAGATTTTTGGGACCATCACCGGCCCATACTTGATCGTTATGGGATAGACGGGAGTTGCTTTTGCTGACACCATACATATACTAGCGCGAGATGTCTTGCTTCACCTCTGCAACAAAGGCCTAAGTGTAACCGGCAATACACCTATCTGATACTTCCTAGTGGATAACTAGAGCGACCTCATCTGGGCTCATCGTGTTCTCTGCCTTGGAGTACCTACTCGCACGATGAGGGATCCTACGCTGACAGTCATAGGAGAATACCTACTAGCACTGGATCGCCTCATGGAGACCCTCCTACATCATTGGGTAAGGGAAAAGAACCCGCTCCCAGGCACTCAGGTTAACCAATCAATAGCTGGCCATAGGAATGGAAGCCTAGACCCAACAAATGCTACTGGACCAGGCCACCACCCAGACCGAGATCGAGGATCTCAAACAGCAACTAAGTGTTGCTTGAATCGAGACAGAAGAAGTCATCAAGAGGAAAGATTCTGAAATCAAAAGAGTTGTCCACCAAAGGGATGTTGTACGTGCAGAATTAGGGGGAGCACAAGAAGAAATAAAAAGCTTGAAGAAGGCACTTGAGGAAGCCAAAACCCAGACGCTCAAGGAGGATGGACCATCCCGGGGTACCTGCTCACGCACCACTCCACTAGCACATGGTACGATGTTCACCTGGCGTACCTTAGGGATTGCTAACTCTCAGACCACAAGGACCCTTTAAGAGGTATTGTCTCAGCCCAGATGCAGGACTCGACTCACTCCCAGGAAGAGAGCTTTCATTGAACTACCAAGTGGGCGCTACATATTCCCAGACTCGGCACCAGTGTTGAGCCCCGAGCTATGCACAACAATTAAGTGTAACGTAGATATGATGGCTGACTCAGGGATAGAATCTAACGACGACTCCGACAGCTTGACCAGCTACTGCCAGGGAGAGTCCGTCCGAGAGACCGATGAGGAACCAATGGAGACCCAGGAAGTTTCAGATGAGGACCCCATTAAGATTATCGAGTAGATCCCGCAAACTAGGCCTAGATCGTTAGTACATGGCACACGTGCTATGTACCATGAATAATGCCTCATGTACCAAGTACTTGTACCATGTATTATGTAATATGTACCATGTACCACGTGTTGTATCATGTGCCATGTGTATGTACCATGTATCGTGTATAATGTATCTTGTACCATGTAACATATATCATGTGTCATGCAACATGTGCGTCTATAAACGTTGTGTAAAATAAAAATGTATGGTGCTTGATTGTTGCTTGCTATTTGGATCTTTGATTGAGTGAATTATGTGCTTAAACAAAACATCAAATTATAGAACACTAAGGCCATTATATCTAACTCTTTTCCCTTCATCCAATAGAGCCAACTCAACCCAAGATGGATGGACACAACCAGCATGGTGAGAACACTTCAGGAGACAATGTTGAAGTCAACAGCCATGGGACCGGAAATGTGCAGCCATCGCCTCCGTCGCCACAGCTGATGAGAACATCACTCCTATGGATACACACAACACTCCTCCAAATCTGGACTTGCAAGGTCCAATGACTAGAGCGCGTGCACGACGACTAAATTTAGAGGTGAGCTCGTTCCTACGTTCTTCGCTATATGTTACTTTTGAGAATGGTTTGCTACCTAATGATTATTTTATGATTAGAAACCATGGAGAAGACCAGGAGATGATGGGAGAAGGAGCTGGGAACGTGGAGGACCATCAAGGGCTTGGAAGCCAAAGTAGAGGCCCAATCAAAACTGACTTCGAGTCTGTTTCGGGGCCCAGGACCAGTCTGTACTAAAACAGTCACCCAGGACGCATACGGACTTGGATTTGGACGTTCTACATATGCACGGAAAGATAAGGAGAAGACCTTTCCAATGCCGCCGGCCTCATGTCAAAATTCATCCGGAGTCATCGGGAATCGTCAAAACAAGACAGAGTCCAGAATCTGTGTCGGTGCTGCGTCGCCTAATTTTGGCCTTTGGGCTTTGTATCTAGTTGAGCCCAATTAGGGGCGCGTCCAGAGGGTCTTGCACGACCCTAGGGTCTTTATATACAGCCGCCACCGCACCATTAGGGTTCGGGGTTTTGCTTAGATCAATTCTGTTCATAAACAGTTTCGCCGTTCATCGGTTTGTGAGACCCCAACTTCGAGAGTTTAATCATACATCTGCAATTGTGTTGCAATCTTCGTTGTTCTTGCTTGTGTTCTTGATTCGCAGGCAGGGATCAGCCTTCTCGGCGAGGTCAATCGTCTTTTGGACGGTTGATAACCAGAGGAGACGTCGTGCTGCGATTGCGGGGTTTAGAACGTGCTGTTCTGAAGCCGGATCGATTTGTGTGTCGCCTCCGACCAAATCAACTTACCAAGAACCTTTCGGAAGACCGGGAACCCTTGTTCACATCAACAGCCGGCCACCTTAATAGATGTCATGAATGCCCAGTTGCAGCTACTCCAGGCCGCTATAGGAGGTGGACGTGGTCACGGACCCTCTAACACGTCAGAATTCATGAGACTTAGGCCACTAACTATCAAGGGAAATATGGAAGACCCTCTAGCAGCTGATGATTGGCTACACGAGATTGCCATGAAGTTAAAGATAGTTGCTTCCAGCGACCAAGAGAAGGTAACTGCATGCTAATGGTGGGATAACTACTTCGAAGCCACAACAGACCCAACCGCCATTAGCTGGATTGAGTTCCAGGGATCTTTCCGAGCATACCACATCCCCGATGGAATTATGGACACGAAGAAGTACGAGTTCAGAAACCTGAAGCAAGGTTCCATGACAGTGAATCAGTACATCCAGAAGTTCGTGAAATTGGCTCGTTACGCACCCGGTGATGTAAGCACTGATAAGGATAAACAGGAACACTTCAATAAAGGACTCTATGAGAGATTGAGGACACACGCTATCGCCAAGACATGCGTAGATGTCCATACCCTAATGAACAAAAGTATGCTACTGGAAGAATATCTAGCCCTGGAGACCAAGGACCTGAAGCGCAAATTCCAGGAACGTCAAGACAGACTGAAGAAACAGCACATTGGGTATACATAGAAGCCACAATATCGCTCCATGATGCAATTTTGTGCTCCCAGCTCCAACCCGCCAGCTTAAGGGCGCCAGAACTCAAATCAGAATAATGCACCACCAATGAGCCACTCTACAGTAAATCAGACATCCACCAAGAATAGGGCATGCTATGCATGTGGAGAACATGAACATATGATAGCAGCCTATCCCCATTGGAACCAGTGTAATCAAGCCCCAAACAATACAGGAAGCAAGTCCGTAGGATCAATCGCACACAACACCCCTCAAGGTTCAGGACAGAAGTACAAGACCCAGAGCTACAATCGTGGGAATGTGAACCACATATCGGCATAAGAAGCCAAGGCTGCAAATGACGTAGTGCTCGGTGAGTACCTAGTCAATTCTACCATTGCAACGGTTTTGTTTGATTCGGGAGCTTCACATTCGTTCATTTCCTCGGATTTTGCTATTAAAAATCGCATACCCATGGTACCTCTTAAGATACTTCTTATGACGCAATCTTTGGGCGCCATGATAAAATGCCAACATGGCTACCTACGGGTAGAAATTATTTTAAGTGAGGTATCCTTCCGAGCAGACCTTGTAGTATTAAACACTAAAGGTGTGGACGTTATATTGGGAATGAACTGGCTATCCAAGCACAAAGGAAACATATCTTGCGAAGGCCACATAGTAACGACAGTCAACCATCAGGGAATCTCCATGACCTATCAGCCCCGCCGAACAGGAACAAGTAATATGACATGTCACTTAGAAACTTCATCCTTGGAAACGGTATCCATAGTAAAAGAATGCCTAGATGTATTCCCCGAAGAACTACAAGGGATGCCACCAGACAGAGAAGTTGAGTTTGTTATGGACTTAGTCAATGGAGCTAGACCCATTGCCAAATGCCCATACAGAATGGCAGCTAATGAACTAGAAGAGCTAAAGGCACAGTTGGCCGAATTGCAGTAGAAGGAATACATTTGACCCTGCTTATCCCCGTGGGGAGCCCTAGTATTATTTGTAAACAAGAAAGATGGAATTTTGAGAATGTGTGTGGACTGCTGTGCACTGAATGAGGTAACCATAAAGAAGAAGTACCCCTGCCCATGATCGATGACCTCTTTGATCAACTTAAAGGAGTTAAGTATTTCTCCAAGATCGATCTTAGATCAAGATACTACGAACTAAAGATTAGAGAAGAGGACATTAAGAAGATAGCCTTTATGACATGATATGGACAGTTTGAATTCACTGTGATGCCCTTCGGAATGACGAATGCACTGACTTACATCATGAGTTTGATGAATAAGATATTTATGGAAGAACTGGACAAATTCGTAGTAGTATTCATAAATGACATACTCATATACTGTAGGAGTGTCGAAGAGCACAATAAGCATTTAAGGATGATGCTAGAACGCCTCAGGAGACATCAGTTATACGCCAAATTCAGCAAGTGTGAATTTTGGCTGCAACAAGTAGGATTCCTAGGACACGTCTTCACTACGGAAGGAATAGCAGTGGACCCTGCCAAGGTTGAAGTTGTAAGGGATTGGAAACAACCTAAGATCGCCATAGAGATCCGAAGTTTCTTGGGACTAGCAGGCTACTACCAGAGATTCATTGAGGGATTTTCAAAGATCGCGAAACCTATGATAGAGCTAACTCGAAAAGACAAGAAATTCCATTGGAACCCTCAATGTGAGCATAGTTTCCAAGAACTAAAGAAAAGGCTCATGGAAGCCCCAATACTCACCCTGCCAGACATACACAAGGACTTTGTGGTATACTGTGACGCATCCTGAAACGGACTCGGATGTGTGCTAATGTAGGAGGACCGAGTCACTGCCTACGCATCCAGAGATTTAAGAACTGATGAGGACATCAACGACATACGAATAATGACGGTGGAAGATGGCGCGCCAAACCAAGCTGTCATGCCTCCACCTCTCGTCGTCGCGCCTCCTCGAGTTACGGATCCATCTTCTAACGAGACGACGACGTACAAGGGCCCAATCACTAGAGCTCGAGCCCAGGAATTGAAGACGGTTTTGATGCTAAGGAACGACAGCCCAGGATGATGTCGCCCGAAGGCCCATGTGGCCCAAGTCGCACGACTCCCTCTCCACCGCGCGCCTCTCCACTTCAGCCGGCCCTAGATGCCTCGTCCTCCCCCTATATAGTCAAGGGCTGCGCCCCTTGTAATCTTCGAGTTTTGTTTTAAGTTTAGCTTAGCTATACATCCGTCTCTCGACGTGAATTCAGAACTCCACCTTCGTGCAATACATCAGATTGCTCGCCTCTAATTCTTGCTCATTCTTCGATTGTGCGTAAGAATTGATCCTCGTGATCAGGTTGATCTTGTTTACCGCAAGGTTAATATTCTCCGGAAGTTGGTTCAGCGATTGCATTGGCGCTTCGGCTTGCTCGTCGTAGTCGGATCGTGAGGGTCAACATCCTCCAAATCGAAGTTATCTCCACTCGCCAAAAGATCGGGCACTCTACACCGATCAAGTGGTATCAGATTCCAGTGTTTCTCGGTGAGTTTTATCCAAATTACAAAAAAACATTTACCCCAGTACGGTTTTGAGCCTCGCACTTTCGTTCAATAATTTGCGTTGTTGAGTTTTTGTGCTTTCGCTTTTGATCGTTGCTGGTACACTGTGTTTCATCGTTTTCTTCCTATCATCGTCGTATCCTTCCGCCGTGCCGCGTGTTTTCACCACCACAGTTTGCTTTCCGCCGCATCTGTTTGCCCCGTCTCGCTTGCCAAGTTCTTCCGCTGCACCGTGAGTCCGGGTCAATCACTGCCTCGCCGATCGAGTCCTACTCGGTTATGTCGTGACCCACTCGCCTCGCTGATCGAGTCCTACTCGGTTACGTCGTGACCCACTCGCCTCGCTGATCGAGTCCTACTCGGTTACGTCGTGACCCGCTCGCCTCGCCCTGTGTTTAGTTCTGTTCGGTTTCGTGTGTCCCGCTCGCCTCGCTGATCGAGTCCTACTCGGTTACGTCGTGACCCGCTCGCCTCGCCCTGTGTTTGTTTCTGCTCGGTTTCGTTTGTTCCTACTCTAGAGAGAGAGTATCTTTTAATTACCGTTCTACTCCTACCTCAAAAAAAAAAGCGCATGTGCTTAATTGCTTATTTGAGGTCTCATTGTTTATATTTTTAGCAAAAAGTATAAAAAAAAAGAAAAAAAAGAAAAAAAAGAGCGGCCGAGCAACACAGGTGACGCGTTCTTGCTGCACTTTGTTTTGATCCTTCTTCCTTCCTCTTGCACTTGTACCGGCAGCAATCTTTTCGCGTTTAGCACCATTATTCAGCTTTGCAGTTATTGTTTGAATTGTGCTAACCCTTGGATTGAGTGCAGCCTCCTAGCCCCACAAATTTTCTACTACGAGCAGGTTTTTGTTTCACCACGCAATCGCTCCTCCAATCTTCCACCGATTTTACCTGTGGTTGCAGTTCACGCTTGCGTGCTTGGTAAGGACGGGTAAGAATTTGATAACAGCTTTTTGATTGAGCTTTTCATCCACCACTCACCTCTCGTTGTAGGATCCCGCTTTTTGTATTGCTTGTGTTTCTATGGCAAAAAACAGCTCGAAGTCAGAGGAGCTCACCCTCCAGGATGTCCAGGCACAGGTTGATGGTCTACAAAATGACATGAAGACGATGCACGAGAGACTTGACTCTACGGTCACTTCGTCGAATGAGCGTTTCGATCAACTAGACCTCGCTGATACGGCTGCCCGCACCACGCTCACGACGATCATGACTCGTCTTGAGGCCATGTCGACGCAGCTTGGGACCATGACGACGCAGCTCACGGAGTTGCAACAAGCACGTGACTATGGCGCCGACACCGAGCAGGACGATGACAATCGCCGTGGTCGTGCTCGTAGGGTACGTGTTCCTATTAATGATTCTTTTGCCAAAATAAAATTTAGTATTCCCACTTTTAATGGCAAATATGATCCGGGTGCTTATCTTGATCGGGAATTAGAGGTTGAACAAAAATTTGCATGCCATGATATTCCTGCTAATTTACAAGTTAAGGCTGCTATTAGTGAATTTACTGAATTTGCTTTACTTTGGTGGCGTGAGTATAGACAAAGATATCCTGATAATATTCCAGCCACTTGGACGACATTAAAAGCTGCTATGCGTCATCGTTTTGTGCCGTCATATTATGCTAGAGATTTGCTTAATCAAATGCAGCGTTTTCAACAAGGTTCATTTTCCGTAGAGGATTATTATCAAGCTTTGCAAAAGGGTATGATTCGCTGTGGTTTAGTTAAACTGGATGATGCTGCTATGGCTCGCTTTAGGGGTGGGTTAAATCGTGAAATTCAGAATATTCTTGATTATAAGAATTATGATGATATGACCACCTTATTTGAATATGCTTGTAAAGCTGAACGTGAAGTGCAGGATCGACAATGTTTGTCATGACCTAACATTTTTGTAGGGTCCAAGACGCCTTCAGCTCCACGGTCGACACCTCCTTCCACGTCGCGCGACCACTCCTCGACCACGTCCAAGTCGAGTGCTCCATCCACGGCCAAATCTGCCTCGATCGTGCCATCCTCCTCGTTGTCTGGACGAGCTCGTGATATTCAGTGTCACCGTTGCCGAGGATTTGGTCATGTGATACACGATTGTCCAAATAAACGAACTATGTTGATTCGTGACGACGGTGGGTATTCTTCTGCTAGTGATTCTGAGGATATTCAGCAGTCTATGCTTGCCACTAATCATGCAGATAATACGAAGCTTCATGTCGACTCTAGTGCCGTCGAGAGGTATGCCACTCTTGTTGTGCAGCGTGTTCTTAGTACACAGGTCGTTCAGGATGAAAAGCATCAGCGCCACAACATTTTTCATATCAAAGGCGTTGTACAAGAATGAGCGGTCCGTATAATCATCGATGGTGGCAGTTGCAACAATTTGGCTAGTACGACCTTGGTGGAGCAGTTATTGCCAACAAGGAAGCATCCACATCCTTATCACGTTCAATGGCTTAATGATGGTGGCAAAATAAAGGTAACGCGCTCGGTACGTGTTCCTTTCTCTCTTGGCGCCTATTCCGATTTTGTAGATTGTGATGTTGTTCCAATGGAAGCATGCTCTTTGTTGCTTGGCCGTCCTTGGCAATATGATGTTGATAGTGTTCATCATGGTCGCTCCAATTATTATTCCTTCATGTTTAAGGGTCAGAAAATTGTTATTCATCCTATGACACCTGAACAAGTTCTTAAAGATGATATTGCTCGAGCGACAAAAGCTGCAAAATTGGTTACATCGCCACCTGTTGCACCTATTCAACATGAGATCAAATTGAATAACCCTATCTTGCTTGCTACACGTGCTGATTTTGATGAATTACATGATGCTAATCTGCTTTGCTATGCGCTAGTTTGCTCTCGTATGCTTGTTTCACTAGATGAGGCGCCTATGTTGCATATTCCTCCTGCTGTTGCTAACCTTTTGCAGGACTATAAAGATGTTTTTCCCGCTGAATTGCCGTCGGGTCTTCCTCCTATTCGTGGCATAGAACATCAGATTGATTTAATTCCAGGCGCACAGCTTCCTAATCGCGCCCCGTACCGCACAAATCCTGAGGAGACGAAAGAAATTCAGCATCAAGTGCAGGCATTGCTTGATAAAGGATACATTCGTGAGTCTCTCAGCCCTTGTTCGGTTCCTGTTTTGCTTGTTCCTAAGAAAGATGGTTCTTGGCGTATGTGTGTAGATTGTCGTGCAATTAACAATATTACAATTCGTTATCGATATCCTATACCACGCCTTGATGATATGCTTGATGAACTTAGTGGTGCCACAATTTTCTCTAAAGTTGATTTACGTAGTGGTTACCATCAAATAAGAATGAAATTAGGAGATGAATGGAAAACGGCTTTTAAAACTAAATTTGGCTTGTATGAATGGTTGGTTATGCCGTTTGGATTGTCTAATGCTCCTAGCACTTTTATGCGCTTAATGAATGAAGTTCTTCGGTCTTTCATTGGAATATTTATTGTTGTCTATTTTGATGATATCCTTATATACAGCAAATCCATGAATGAGCATTTAGAGCATTTGCGTGCTGTTTTTGATGCTTTGCGTGCTGCTCACTTGTTTGGGAACATGGAAAAATGCACTTTTTGCACGCAACGTGTTTCGTTTCTTGGATATGTTGTTACTCCACAGGGCATTGAGGTCGATAGCAGCAAGGTGGACGCCATTCAGAGTTGGCCCCAACTGACGACGGTCACACAGGTTCGCAATTTTCTTGGTCTTGCAGGCTTCTATCGTCGTTTTGTGCGGGATTTCAGTTCTATTGCTGCACCATTACATGAGCTGACCAAGAAGGGTGTGCCATTTGAGTGGGGCGCACCACAAGACGACACATTCAACACTTTAAAGCAACGGTTAACTCATGCTCCTCTCTTACAATTGCCTAATTTTGATAAAGTGTTTGAATTGGAATGTGATGCTAGTGGAATTGGTTTGGGTGCTGTTTTGTTGCAAGATCATAAACCCATAGCTTATTTTAGTGAGGAGTTAAGTGGTGCTGCTCTTAAATATTCCACTTATGATAAAGAACTTTATGCTTTAGTAAGAACTTTGCAAACATGGCAGCATTATTTATGGCCTCACGAATTTATTATTTATTCTGATCATGAGGCTTTGAAACATATTAGAACCCAAACTAATCTGAATCGTCGTCATGCTAAATGGGTTGAATTTATTGAATCTTTTCCGTACATCATTAAACATAAAAACGGGAAGGAAAATGTGATTGCCGATGCTTTGTCTCGTCGTTATATGATGTTGTCCCAATTAGACTTTAAAATCTTTGGTTTGCAAGCTTTGAAAGATCAATATGTGAATGATGCTGATTTTCATGATATTATGATGCATTGTAAGGATGGCAAACCTTGGGGCAAATTTCATATGCAGGATGGGTTCCTATTTCGTGCTAACAAGCTGTGTATTCCAGCTAGCTCGGTTCGTCTTTTGTTGTTACAGGAGGCGCATGGAGGTGGTCTTATGGGTCACTTCGGAGTTTTCAAGACACATGAGGTGTTGGCCGACCATTTCTTTTGGCCACAGATGCGCCGTGATGTTGAGCGTCTTGTTGCACGCTGTACTACATGTCAAAAAGCTAAATCTCGTTTGGGTAATCATGGTTTGTATATGCCCTTGCCTGTTCCCTCTTCTCCTTGGCATGATATTTCGATGGATTTTGTTTTGGGATTGCCTCGCACTAAGAAGGAGAGCGACAGTATTTTTGTGGTTGTTGATCGTTTCTCTAAAATGGCTCACTTTATACCTTGTCATAAAACTGATGATGCCTCAAATGTTGCTGAATTGTTCTTTAGAGAGAATGTTAGATTGCATGGAATTCCTAAAACAATTGTCTCTGATCGTGATGCTAAGTTTCTTAGTCATTTCTGGCGTTCTCTTTGGAATAAATTAGGAACTAAGCTGCTGTTTAGTACTACTTGTCATCCTCAAACTGATGGGCAAACTGAGGTAGTAAATAGAACTTTGTCTGCTATGCTTAGAGCTGTTTTAGATAAAAATTTGAGACGCTGGGAAGATTGTTTACCTCATGTTGAATTTGCTTATAATCGTGCTACACATTCTGCCACTAAGATGTGTCCTTTTGAGGTTGTTTATGGCTATGTTCCTAAGGCACCTATTGATTTGTTTGCTATTGATGCTGAAGATGAACCACATCTTGATGCTCTTGCTCATATTGATCACATGAAACAATTGCATGAAGAAACACAACACAACATTGCCATTGCTAATAAAAGTATCAAGTTGCTGGTAGTAAAGGTAGAAAACATATTTCTTTTGAACCTGGTGATTTGGTTTGGTTGCACTTGCGTAAAGATAGATTTTCTACTTTGCGTCGTTCTAAACTGATGCCTCGTGCTGCTGGTCCTTTTAAAGTGCTAACCAAGATTAACGATAATGCTTATGTTCTTGACTTGCCCATGGAGTTTGGTGTTTCCACTAGTTTTAATGTTGCAGATTTGAAACCATACTTGGGTGAGGATGATGAGTTGCCGTCGAGGACGACTTCACTTCAAGAAGGGGAGGATGATGAGGACATCAACGACATACGAATAATGACGATAGAAGATGGCGCGCCAAACCAAGCTGTCACGCCTCCACCTCTCGTCGTCGCGCCTCCTCGAGTTACGGATCCATCTTCTAACGAGACGACGACGTACAAGGGCCCAATCACTAGAGCTCGAGCCCAGGAATTGAAGACGGTTTTGATGCTAAGGAACGACGGCCCAGGATGATGTCGCCCGAAGGCCCACGTGGCCCAAGTCGCACGACTCCCTCTCCACCACGCGCCTCTCCACTTCAGCCGGCTCTAGATGCCTTGTCCTCCCCCTATATAGTCAAGGGCTGCGCCCCTTGTAATCTTCGAGTTTTGTTTTAAGTTTAGCTTAGCTATACATCCGTCTCTCGACGTGAATTCAGAACTCCACCTTCGTGCAATACATCAGATTGCTCGCCTCTAATTCTTGCTCGTTCTTCGATTGCGCGTAAGAATTGATCCTCGTGATCAGGTTGATCTTGTTTACCGCAAGGTTAATATCCTCCGGAAGTTGGTTCAGCGATTGCATTGGCGCTTCGGCTTGCTCGTCGTAGTCGGATCGTGAGGGTCAACATCCACCAAATCGAAGTTATCTCCACTCGCCGAAAGATCAGGCACTCTACACCTATCAAGAACTCATGAGCAGAATTATCTGACGCATGACTTGGAATTGGCAGCCATAGTGCATGCACTAAAGATATGGAGACATTACCTAATTGGTAATAAGTGCAAAATATATATGGACCGTAAGAGTCTAATGTACATCTTCACCGAGCCAAATTTGAACATGAGACAAAGGAGATGGCTGGAGTTGATAAAGGACTATGATTTGGACGTGCAGTGCCACCCCGGAAAAGCCAATGTGGTAGCCGATGCGCTTAGACGTAAGGCATACGACAACACCATAAGTACACATTAGCCAAGAACTGATACAAGAGATGGGTAGATTGAGATCCCGAGTCACAAGAGCAAAAGAAACTTGCGAAAGAGGAAGATACTCCCGGATATTGGGTAGATGACAAAGGAATGCTATGGTTCAAAGATCGGATTTGCGTGCTCAACACGAAAGAACTCCAGAAATTAGTACTAGAAGAAGCCCACGACTCCACCTACTCTATCCACCCTAGAACCAACAAAATGTACCAGGACTTGAAGCAGAAGTACTGGTAGAATGGGATGAAAAAGGACATAGCAGAGTATGTAGCCAGGTGCGATACCTGCAATCAGATGAAAGCCGAATATTAGAGACCAGCTGGACTATTGCAACCATTGCATATCCCTGATTGGAAATGGGATGATATTGCAATGGACTTCATCGTAGGACTCCCTAGGACCCCATAAGGAAATGACTCGATATGGGTCATAGTCGATCGGCTAACCAGAGTGGCACATTTCATAGCCGTAAAGACGACATGTTGAGGAGACAAACTAGCTCAGTTGTGCATCGACAATGTATTAAAATTGCATGGAGTATCCTCTAGAATAGTATCTGATCGAGGGACTACAATGTGGCTAAGTTTACACGCACATCTATGCAACTACAGTTCTGCATATCACCCACAGACCGATCGATAGATGAAACGAGTCAACCGAGTCCTCGAGGACATGCTAAGAGCTTGTGTATTGAGTTACGGAGCTAATTGGAAAGATAGCTTGTCCTTCAAAGAATTCTCCTACAACAATAGCTACCAGACAACCATTAAGATGGCACCATTTGAGATGCTCTATGGTAGAAAGTGTAGGACCCCACTGATGTGGTCAGAGGTAGGAGAAAGATCCTTCTACGGACCCGTAGTCATTAAAGAGGTAGAAGAAAAGATCGCCGTAGTAAGAGAGACATTAAGGGTCGCACAGAGCTGACAGAAAAGCTATGCAGACAAGCACCGTAGAGAACTGCAATTTTACCCAGGAGACCATGTCTATTTAAAACTATCACCCATGAGAGGATGCGAAGATTTCAGGTACGAGATAACTAGGCCCTCGATACATAGGGCCATACAAAATCCTAAAGAAAGTAGGTGAGGTAGCCTATCAACTAGAAATACCCGAGGCCATGTCTGAGGTACACCTGGTGTTTCACGTCTCATAAGTGAGAAAATGCTTAAAGGTGCCAGAGCACCAATTGCCGTTAGAAACTATTGACCTGCAGTCGGACCTCTACTACAAAGAGTACCCAGTCAAGATCTTGGATACTGTCACTCGACGGACCCGGACATAGGCCATCAATTTCTGTTGAGTGCAGTGGAATAATCACATAGAGAATGAAGCCACATGGGAAAGGGAAGACGATCTCAGAATGGAATACCCATACCTATTCGAGGATCAGCGAGAGTCTTGAGGACGAGACTCATTTTTAAATGTGGTATGTCTGTCATACCCTAAATTTTGGCCACATAAAAATATACCTCTTAAATCATTTTATTTCTAGGAAAATCCATTTTTTAATTGAATAGGAAAAGTAAAATTTAATAAGACAAAGGGAAAAATATATTTTTGAAACCCTAAAACCTGGCTTGTATTTAAGTCATTAAACTTGGCAAGTGGATGAATTCTCTCCCTTCTTTATGTTTTATTTGACTGTATTTGACCTTGCTCAGTTTGACTTCAGTTTGAATTCAATTTCTTGAATTTGAAATTTAGAGAGAACCAGAAATTTAAAACCCAAAACCCATTTCCCTTCTCTAGGCCGACTCCCCTCCTTTCTCCTCCCTCTAGCTCAACTACCCCAGCCCACATTCCCTCTCCCTTTTTCCGCTCGGGCCGCCTCCATTCCTGCGCACCGTGGCCCACTCGGCCTCCTGGCCCAACCGCGCGCGCGCCCGCGCCTTTCCCCGCCTCCCTTCTTTCTCCCGACGCCGTCACCATCACCATCGTCACCCCGTTCTGGTCGACGTAGTAGCACCGACGCAAGCCGACACCACTTTCATTCCTACCTGCCGAGGTATGAGCACAGTGCCACCACCACTCCGCACGGTCTCCGTCGCCCTAAACCACACCACGACGCACACAGTGCCCCCCACACATCGACCTTGATGTGATACCTCCCGACCCAGCCTGGCCACCATCATGATGTTATTGATCTTCGGCGCAACGCTCGGTCAATTCGCCCTGCTCCTGCCATAGCTCGTTGTCCCCACCATGACATGACCACACTCTGCCCACCTTCAGTTGCGTCACGACACCGCAACAACGTCGACAACATGACCCGACCCTGCTTCCACGTGAACTAACCCCCTCTCCACCTACAAATAGGGTCACGTGTCCCTGCTACCATCTCACCGCCGCCAACCTCCGAGCCAGGCAAGTAACTAGCCCTCTCCCTTCCTCCTGCCCTCGCCAAGCCGAACGCCCCCCAATCCACCGCGAGCACACCCCAGCCTTTTCCCCACCTCGCGATCACCTCCATAGAACATAACACCTCCCCCACACCCGCTAGAGTCCATCCACGCGGAGTTTGGGCCACCAGGGTGCCCGACAGTGAGCTCCAGAGTTGCCAGCCATGGCGCCACCATCTAGCTCATTGCCGGCCATCGCTCGCCGCCTCTACCCCACTCCGAGTCATTCGATCTCGATCAACGATCGAGATTAGAACGTCTTGTACACCTTCGGTTAATTAAATCCAAACCGTAGATCCACTGATCGATGGCCCATGACTCCCCGGTCCACCGTGGGCCCATGAACCCTGCCCAAGCCCCGGTCCACCAAGCCCATAGACCTATTTTCTATAGGTTTTATCATAAGAAAATAATTCTAGAAAACCCATAAATGCCAGAACAATATAGTTTTACATTTTGCCCCCTAACCTTTAGGATAATTCTATTTTAGCCCAATATTTTTATAGAAAAGTACCCCAACTTTTTCCATAATTATAGATAGATCCCTAGAACTTTCCATAAATTGCAAATAGGCCCCTAGACCTTCTAAAATCCGTAGTTTTCAAAATGTACCTCTGATTCGGGCAATTCTTGCGCCATTGGAATTGTTGTGTCAAACCCTAACCCATGGAACCATTCACCTAGCCCCTCAACATCTGGTTTTTCTCCTCATTTAGTTTTTTTCTTGGTTCTTGTGTCATTTTATATCATGATAACTTACACGTAGTTCACGATCTGCATACGAAGAGAACCAGGAGCAGGAGCCCAAGGACCCGGACTACGAGCAAGACTTCGAGGGCACATTAGGAGGCATGCTCTATCTATTCCTTGATCATGATTGCTCCTATTTTTTTTTTTTGAAAATGCACCCAACTTAGAGCCTACTTCTTATATGCATTATTCCTTGTATTTTCGCAATTGCTTAGTTAAAACCCACTTGTGTCAAAACTATCGTTCTTATCACCTATATAAGATATGAACATTAGATCCTTGATTGGATGCAATTGTTATCCCACTCCCTTGATAAACCTAGGAAGTTATCAATAGTTTCACTAATGATAATGCCACCCTTGCTAGTATACGCTTAGGACTCTGTGATCCTACACAACAATGTTTTAGAGCAACTCCAACCCTTCCCCTTTCCTATCACCTAAACACAAAAATATGTCATATAGGGAATGGAGATGAAAAAAACTTCTTTATCAGTTTCCCTTTCCCATCCCCTTGGTTAGGTGATCACCTAAATTCAGTCCACCATCCCCTCTATGGAGGGGATCACCTATCCCTCACCTAAATGGTGGACCCTACCATTTTAGGTGATGGAATAGGTGAACTGCTACAACACCATCACCTATAATTCTGAAAATGGGTTGGAGGGATCCCCTTTAACCTCTTTTAGGTGACGAGATTAAAGGGGAAGGGTTGGAGTTGCTCTTACAATATGGGTAAAATGTGTTTGGTGGTGTGTGCGCGAACGGGTGGGTGTTAAACCAACTGTGTTATGACGAACCTGGGTGGGATAGACTTGGCTATGGGCGAGACTCTGTTGGTGGCCCGTAAAACCCAATATCGGCCACCAACCGGTCAGGAAATGCAAGGTAAAGACCAAGGTATAATAAATATTTTTTTAAACTAATAAAGTTCCACGAGTTTTGGTGAAACATATGGTTGCAGGTAAAAAAAGGGCCAAAATATGCAAAAACATGAAGAAACATCTCGTCGACCAATCACGACGATGAAACAGCCATTTTCCATCGGCCGACAGGGTCGTTTACGACTAAAATTAGGACCCAGACGATAGGGTCATTACGACTGAAATCAGATCTACCCGATAGGGTCGTTTAAGGCTGAAATCAGCCACACAACCGATCTAACCGGAATCATTGTCCGGCTGATCATCAGACCCGGCCGATTCTGTAAAACACCACCATGATGCTATTTTCTCCTCCCAGACCAAAAAATGATGAAATACAGCTAAGGAAAGAGGACCAACAAGTGGCCTAACCGGAAGAAGTCAAAGGGCGACCCGGACAGGTTTGGCGCCCGGCACCAGCCGTCGCCCGACCAACATTGCCGCTTGGCCTAGGTAAGCTACCCAGGGCTGCTAGCCCATGAGGCCCATGAAGCCTATCACCCGACAAATGAAGAGTCGGGGGAAACCGACCAAACAACCGACTTTGGGACATAATCCAAGCCATCCAAGAGAAGTCGGTCACGAACCAACACGATCAAAGGGCCGCCCGACCTAGGCTGCCACTTGGCGGTGCATGCCCCCCCGCATGCTAGGCCGTCGGGCACATGTGGCCGCCCGGCCTTGCCCGCCGCCCAACGGACCGACTTTGGCCTATCGACCCTTCTTCACCTAAAAGTACCCCCCTGCCCATTGCCACCTATAAATAGAGGGGGAATTCGACAGAAAAAGAACATCAACGAAGAAACACATCAAGGAGCCCATTTCCCATTACTTGTGCTACTAAGTAGAATAGGCTAGTTAGTCGGGAGTTGGAGTCTATTCGGGGAATTCGACAAAAAAAGAACATCAACGAAGAAACACATCAAGGAGTCCATTTCCCACTAGTTGTGCTACTTAGTAGAGTAGGTTGGTTAGTCAGGATTTAGAGTCTAGTCGAGAGCATCGCTCGAGATTCCGGAATTGTCTTGGAGTCTTGGTATGAGCTCTCTTGTATCTTTTCTCGTTTTGTACGTCTTACCTTTTATCAATATAAATATATTTCTCCCTTTATATCTTGTCAAGTACTTATTTTAACTTTTTCATTTCTTCAAGTTACAATTATCGGGAATAAACATTGTTGCATAGTTCAAGGGTTTCCCGGCTAGGATTTGATTAAGTTTAGTTCTTTCTAGAACTTAGACTTGGTTATTTCCTGGTTATTCTTCTGCTAGGCCAACGGAAGAACATCTAGTGAAGGTGTAGGTGCAGTGCCTAAGTTAACGCTAGCTGGGTTTGCATTCGTCCCCACGTGCTATGTGGTAGTTGGCAAGTGGTAACAGCTCTACCCATCCCTTTAGTTATCCAGCACGTTCGGCAAGCCTCAAGCAGGGTTGTCTAGCGATAGCGTATCCATTAGTACAGAGGTTTGTTACCGACCCAAATTAGTGGATCGTTTTCGTGCCCTGAAGTGAGCTAACAGGTGAAAGACTCGAGGCTATACCAAGAAATTGGTGTAAGCGCTCAACCTGAGTAACTAGGATTTGATGGTTGACTTAGATATATTTTAGGAATCTTAAACTTAGACTCGCTGTCCTCTCGGCTAGCTTAACCGATCTCTTTATTTATCTTAGTGTGGATTTCTCCTGTGTTACTACCCCCACTATTATTATTAAACATCCTTACCCCTGTCTTTGGTCAGTTGGTATAATTTTTATAGTCATATCTTTGTTAAACCAAGATAATCTTACAGCTAGCTTCCTTGAGGAAAATAAATACGATAGCTTGGAATACTCCCAGGTGAAATGCTACAATGGTGTTCCATGCACTTGCGAATTAATTCACATTATTCTTAAAGCATAACAAATGCCAACCATCATTTCTGGCATTGTACCCTTGTCCTGTTTATTTGTGGTGTAAACATGACACTTTATGACTGGTTTCGACCTACCAAACAACTACCACAACAATCCGGAGGCTTTGTTGAAGAGAGTGCATCAATGACTCACCCCTCCTCGGCCTGTGCTTACTCTTGAAGCACCTTTGATCACGCAATCTTAGCAGCAAGATCCATCTATGTCCGCTTAACCAACCATGGCTGAAAGGACAATCCGTGACTACTCCACCCCGTCTGCAGACAACATCCACACCGGTCCAAACCCGACCATGGAGAACTAAGGCTATGAGCTTAAACCGGCCTTAATCAACATGGTTTTGGCCAGTACTTTCTGTGGCAAGGCATCAGAAGACGCAAACGCCCACCGCCAATAGTTTTTGGTGACGTGCAGCACTTTCACCATGAGGGATGTGACCCCTAAAGCCATTCGCCGTTGCCATTTCCCATTCTCACTCTTGGGGAAGGGCAAGCAGTGGTTCTATAGCAATCAAGAAGAGCTCACCACATGGGACAAGTGCTCCAATGCCTTCCTCGCCAGGTTCTTCCTGCTAGGCAAAACCAATGCCCTGTGGAACAAAATTTCAAGTTTCCAATAGCTGACCGATGAAAGCATCCCTGAGGCTTAGGAATGCTTCCAAGAGTACACTTGGGCGTGCCCGCATCATGGAATGCAAGACTGGTTGCTAATCTAAAGCTTTTAGAATGGGCTCTACTGTCTCGCTTGTGAGCACCTTGATGCAACCACCGGACGTTCGTTTTTCTCTCTGAAGGTCAAAGAAGCCCAAACTCTCATAAAAAAGATGGTCGCCAACTACAGTGGTTATGACGACAGGCAGAGCCAGCCGCAACCCAAGATGAGGGTAGTCCACCAAGTTGATGGTATTGACATGTTAGCAATCAAGATGGATCAACTTTTGGAGAAAATGGACTCGCCTCAGACTGCCCAGTCTCTAGACTCTTGCTTGACTTGCGAAGTCTATGGTAATGTTGGACATATAGGAAGCCGCTGCCCAGAGACTCAAGAAGAAGAAGCGAACTACCTCAACAACAACAACAACAACAACAATGGGTTTAGGCCCCGAACGAACAACTTCGGATGGGAGTCCATGCCAAACCTCTCCTTCGACAAGAACATGCGTAACTCTGGAAACTTCACTCGCAATGAACCTTCCTTCCGTGATCTTGTTCTAGGACAATCTAAAATCAATGAAAGTATTAGTAGAAAATTTATAGCTACTGACAAAGTCCTAGAAAACATAGATTCTCGTATGGAAGCCTTCAATACCTCTCTGCAAAACTAGCTTAGCCATAATAAAATGTTAGAAACACAAATTGCTCAACTGGCCACTGCTATTGTTAAGTCTAACTCGGGCAAACTCCCTGGTCAGCCGGAAGCTAGCCCCAAAGAAAATGTTAATTCTGTCACAATTAGAGGTGGAAAATCTACATAGGATCCGCCAAATCCTAACAATGCAGGGAGGGACAAGAAACCCAATGTAGAGTCAGAGGATGAAGAAGAAATTGAAGTTGAGGAGGCAAAGGCACCTCTCAAGAAGGCACCACATGAGTTCTATGATACGCCGGTGTTGCCATTTCCCTCTCGCCAATGCAAGCCAATAGTGGATGAGCAATTTGGAAAATTTGTAGAGGTAATAAAGAAATTATATGTCAACATACCGCTACTTGATGCCATGTAGGTTCCTACCTACTCCAAGTACCTGAAGGACATCCTCAACAACAAATGCCCAATGACATCCGCTGAGATTGTCAAATTAATGGAGGAATGCAGTGCCGCTATCTTGAACTCCCTCCCATAAAAGAAGCATGATATGGGACGCCCAACCATCCCATGTTCCATCAGGATGCAACAATTCAACAACGCCCTCTGTGATCTAGGGGCAAGCGTGAGCGTCATGCCAAAGGTGGTGTACGACAAACTTAATGTCAATTCATTATCCCCTACAGCAATGTGCTTGCAGCTCGCCGACCAATCAGTCCACTACCTGGCTGGTATTGCAGAGGACGTACCCGTCAAGATAAGGAACTTCCTTGTTCCCGTTGAATTTGTGGTGCTACACATGGAAGCCGATGTGAAAACACCTCTTATACTAGGAAGACCATTCCTTAGCACCGCAAATGCCAACATTGATGTTGGGGCTAGAGAAATCCACCTTAGCATCAATGGGCATGAGGAGAAGTTTGCCTTCAAGCCCTGACTTGAACAATGCAACCAGGTATGCATCTTTTATTGTAAAAATTCTAACACGGTGTAGAAAATTGAGGTGTACCCAATTGCACAAAAATTGGGTGCACCAGTGGTAAAAGTTGAGAGCGCACCACCGTTGCCCAAGAAGAAGAACGAGCCATAGGAAATGAAGAAAAAGGTCCCTGCCAAGCCAAAGAAAATCAAACAAGTATGACGGAAGAAAGAAGTTGCACCGACCGTGGAAAATTCTCCATCCATGGAAGGAACCGCGCAGAACTGAATGCGGAGGACATCTTGTTCGAGACGAAAAATTCGGACCCTTGTCGGAAGGTAGCCGATATTTACCCCCCCTCCCTCTCTTGTACATACCACTAAATTAGGTTGTTTTTAATTCCTTCTTTAAATGATTGCATTTCCATTAAAAAAAAATTGGTGATGTCTCGGCCAAATTTGCCGGCCGGGAGGTCAATTTTCATCAAAAATGACTATCTGGGTGATGATCCGGGACTCTAACCCAGCCAGTCATATTTCAGCACCCGGGAGGTCATTTTTTCACAAAAAATGACCACCCGGCTGGGTAACTTTTGTGCCGCCCGGATTCTAACCCGGCCAGTCAGATTTCAGCACCCGGAAAGTCATGTTTCGTGAAAAATGACCACCCGGCTGGGTGACTTCTTTGCCGCCCGGCAGGGGCTGCCACCCAACCATACTTTCTCTCGGATTCCATGCTCTTGTGATGCAGGGATAATGACTATGAGTGGAGGAGGTGTGGCCAACAATTCCTTTATGAAAAATATTCACCTAGACTCCACTATGAGTCAAAGTAAATGAAGGAGAGCCACACAAGTCACCTCACTCTTTCACCACCCACACTCACCTGCCATTCTACTCTCGTAGGCTTCATGAATGGTAAGGCACTCATTGCAAACATCCAATGTTGGCCATCCCATCACTCTATTCTTGCTCCCTTCACTTCCAACCAAGTTCTGGCCAAAGTAAGCAAGTGGATCACATGGCGCATGGACCTAGCCCTCCCCCATCACCACGAAAGCAATAATGCAGCAAAAGGAGGATGAGGACCTGCCGCCCAGCATGACCTGCTGCCCGGCATGGGTTGCCGCCCGGCGTGGGATGTTGCCCCCCTTGCCTCCTCTCGAGCCTATAAATACCAAGGTTCATTCTCCAAATTCTTCACCCCTCAACCTTCAGCTGAAAAACACTCTTCTTCATCACATCTCTCTTCCTTTGCACGCTCTCTTTCTTTTCACTAGTCCTTTTAGTAAGTGCACTTTGAACATAGGAATAAAAGTGTGCTGTAATAAAACGAACTACAGAAAGATTGCCGCTACTGATGTGAACAAGGGTTCCCGATCTTCCGATAGGTTCTGATAATCTTGATTAAGGCGGAGGCGATACACAAATCGATCCGGCTTCCGAACGACACGTTCTGAACCCCGCAATCGCAGCACAACGTCTCCTCTGGTTATCAACCTTGATGTGAACAAGGGTTCCCGATCTTCCGATAGGTTCTGATAATCTTGATTAAGGCGGAGGCGATACACAAATCGATCCGGCTTCCGAACGACACGTTCTGAACCCCGCAATCGCAGCACAACGTCTCCTCTGGTTATCAACCGTTCAAGAACGATTGACCTCGCCGAGAAGGCTTATCCTTGCCTGCAAATCAAGAACACAAGCAAGAACAAAGAAGAATGCAACCAAATTTGCAAGTATACGATGAATCTCACAAGTTGGAGTCTCACAAACCGATCAAACGGCAAAACTGTTATCAACAGAATAATCTAAGCAAAACCCAAACCCTAATGAAGAGGCGGCGGCTGTATATGAGGACCCTAGGGTCGTGCAAGACCCCCTGGACGCAGCCCTAAGTGGGCTCAACTCCATACATGGCCCAAAGACCGGTTACGGTGTCGCAGCACCAGGACAGATTCTGGAAGTCGAATTGTTTTGGCGATTGCCGACGGCTCGGGACGAATTTTGACATGGGACCAGTTGGGTTGGAAAGGGCTTTTCGTTATCTTTCCAGACATATATAGAACGTCCAAATCCGAGTCCGTATGCGTCCTGGGCATCCGTTTTAGTGCAGACTGGTCCTGGGCTCCGAAACAGACTCGAAGTCGGTTTTGATTGGGCCTCCACCTTGGCTTGGACGTCCTTGCTGGCCCATCACGTCTCCAATCACCTCCCCAGCTATCTCATCATTATCTCCATGGTTTCTAATAACAATTAATTCATTAGGTAGCAATCTATTCTCAAAATCACATAAAGGAATCATTAGGAACAAGCTCACCTGTAAATTCAACTGTCGCGCATGAACTTGTATTTTGGTTGGCGGAGTGCTGGGTGTATCCATAAGGGTGATGTCCTCATCATTCTCCCCCTTTTGAATTAGAGTCGTCCTCGACTCGATCCCATCTCTTTCTCCCAATAGTGGTCTCAAATCTGAAATATAAAATATAGAACTATTCCCAAACTTGGAATGCACATCACGTTTATATGTGTTATGAAAATTATCGTCACAATGTGAAACCATAATAGAAGGCATGCCATGCAAATTAATGACCTCTTTGAAAACTTGCTCAGCAATATGAACGTCATTCTCACTCTTATGACAAGATGGAAAATGTGTGATCTTAAAAACACTAGAAAAACATGACATGACATGGTAATTGTTATTGCAGTTTTCTAGTTCATCATTTGGTTGTACAACACAAGGAGTATTCATGTTTGAGCAAATATAAACTTTATGCACCATAAATACACCTCTATGATCATAGTTTCCTATAGCATAAAATTTGTTTCTTGTTAGTAAAGGCAATTCAGTTTGAGAAAAGATTTGCTTCTCCACGGTATTTAGATCACAAAGAACATCAAATTCAATATAACCCAAAGTATTTAGAGAAGACAATAATTTCTGCTCATCCTTTTCACATGTTATTAAAATCAAATGTTTTATTTCAGCACTAGTAGGTGAATCATAAGCAAAAACATCAAGCTTATTCATTTGTTGTGGCAAAGGTATAAGTGAAGCAGTGGCACACAACTCCTCTTTATCATAAGGATCAATAGATAAATCAACTTGTGGCAAAGGCAAATCAAAACAAGGTTCCAATACAACAAGATTATTGGAACAATTCATCACATCAAGAAAGCTCTTACCTGAAGCAACAACATGTTCTTCATCTTTCTCACTATCCTCTTCTTTGTGTAGAACCTGAAATGTATTAGTTGCAACAAGAGGCACAAAAATATGTTCATCATCTAATTCAGATTTTGATGTAAGTGTTGCAACATTTGAAACAGTCCATTCTTTCCTAAACGGTTCATTCTTTCTCCTTTCAAGCCTTTGTTGATCCTCTTCTAAAATTTCAGCAGCGGTCATAGGTTTAAGAGTAACTCTTCTATCATTGTATTTAAATGAGTAGCTATTTATAATGGCATTGTGCGAAGCATTATTTGTAATAATCCAAGGTTTACTCAATAACAAATGACATGCTTGCATAGGTACTATATCAAATTCTGCACTATCCTTATAAGAACCAATAAAAAATTCAATGCGTGCAATTTTATCTACCTTTATCTTACCAAAAGAATTTACCCATTGGATATAGTATGGACATGGGTGTGGCTGTGTTGTCAATCCAAGCTTCTCTACTAATTCTAAACTTGCGATGTTGCGGCTACTCTCTCTATCAATGATAACACGACAACGTCGATCCTTGACAACAAAGTGAGTCTGAAATAAATTGTTCAATTGATTTTGCTCTACCTTCTCCATTTGAGGACTGAGCACTCTTTGTAATACATCACTCATATTGTTCTCATTAGACGACGTTGAATCATCACCATGAGTGGCGTAACCTGTCATTGTTAGTAGCAAACAAGGAAACACACGAAAGTATATTTTCCTATCACTACTATGTGATAACAGTGTAAACTCTCAACAAGCAAAGGGAAGCATCTTATCAAGCTCTTACAAAGTTCTTAATTACAACAAGCAAAGGATACCTTAGAGAGTGTGAACTGATGATTGCGAGAGTCAAAAAAATTTGTGCCTGTTCAGAAGGAAATATATGGAGCTTGGATAGGCAATATTAGGTAGCAAGGATTAGCAAAATTTCAATTCAGAAGTTGCAAAACTAAATAATAGTCCCAAGCTAGTCTATGTCACCGGCCTAAACTTGTCTCGGACCTAGTTCAAGCAAGCAAGCAAATAACTCAACAAAGGACACAAAGGATGCAAGCAATTCTGAATTTGTATCTTTTCTTTTTTCTACTTCTTTTTTTGTGCGGCTTTTTCTCTTATGCACTTTTGCCTTTTTCTTTTCTTTTCTTGAGAATCAGGACTGCAGCAAGGTATTACAAGTTTTACAACCAATGGAACCCCAGAATATTTTTTTTTCTTACTACAAGTGCAGCAAAAGGATTCTTGTAATAGCACAACTAAAACAAACTTCTATAACAAGATCAAGCACTAATTGGTTGGCTTTTGATCACAATGAGACAGCAGCAGAGCACTCTAATTTTCTTTTGCACATGAAAGTAGAAGGCTAGATGTTAAAGAAATATTTAGTGCACATAATTCCAGCAATACTATTATCTAAACATATGCGACACTGATTTTTCCCTTGTTTGTCTATGACAAGGATATGCACGACTCAAACAAGACCAAAGAACAAGCACTAGACCATCAACACAATGACCTTGTAGGGACTAAAATTTAGAGAAGCAAACTAAACTGAAAATTGCAAGGCACAAGGAGGGTGTAGGACAGCGGAAACACGACGAACAAATATTTTTGTAGGGCAATTTTCTGGACTCTAGGATTGAACAAAATAACAAGGATAACGACGAACCTAACGGTGTACCTGAAGCTCTGATTACCACTTGATGTGAACAAGGGTTCCCGATCTTCCGATAGGTTCTGATAATCTTGATTAAGGCGGAGGCGATACACAAATCGATCCGGCTTCCGAACGACACGTTCTGAACCCCGCAATCGCAGCACAACGTCTCCTCTGGTTATCAACCGTTCAAGAACGATTGACCTCGCCGAGAAGGCTTATCCTTGCCTGCAAATCAAGAACACAAGCAAGAACAAAGAAGAATGCAACCAAATTTGCAAGTATACGATGAATCTCACAAGTTGGGGTCTCACAAACCGATCAAACGGCGAAACTGTTATCAACAGAATAATCTAAGCAAAACCCAAACCATAATGAAGAGGCGGCAGCTGTATATGAGGACCCTAGGGTCGTGCAAGACCCCCTGGACGCAGCCCTAAGTGGGCTCAACTCCATACATGGCCCAAAGACCGGTTACGGTGTCGCAGCACCAGGACAGATTCTGGAAGTCGAATTGTTTCGGCGATTGCCGACGGCTCGGGACGAATTTTGACATGGGACCAGTTGGGCTGGAAAGGGCTTTTCGTTATCTTTCCAGACATATATAGAACGTCCAAATCCGAGTCCGTATGCGTCCTGGGCATCCGTTTTAGTGCAGACTGGTCCTGGGCTCCGAAACAGACTCGAAGTCGGTTTTGATTGGGCCTCCACCTTGGCTTGGACGTCCTTGCTGGCCCATCACGTCTCCAATCACCTCCCCAGCTATCTCATCATCATCTCCATGGTTTCTAATAACAATTAATTCATTAGGTAGCAATCTATTCTCAAAATCACATAAAGGAATCATTAGGAACAAGCTCACCCGTAAATTCAACTGTCGCGCATGAACTTGTATTTTGGTTGGCGGAGTGCTGGGTGTATCCATAAGGGTGATGTCCTCATCAGCTACCTTTGCACGTTGAATGACTAACACTTGGACTACTAACCGAATGACTAACCTCTAACAATCATTATCATATTGTCCTTCGGGTATTGTGTCCAAGTAACCCTTTTGCAGGAATGGCAAACATTTGGAGGGGCCTCTACACCAAGTTCAGTAGCAGCAACTCATGTTGTGGGAGGCGCACCCCAAGTGAGCGCTCAGAAGCTGAACACTCAAAAGCTTCATGTGGGCATGCCTGAAGTTACCACTTGGGAATAATGTCCATATCCGAGGCTACAACGGTGGGGAATATGCAAGATGGAGAGTTTGAGAAGTTCATGGAGAGTGAAGAGAACATGGTGTTCAACGACTTCGACAGCAAGTTCACCGCCATTCTAGACCGGGAGTTCACGTCCGTGCACAAGTTCGACCATGACTTCCTCGCTGATTTTGAGTACACGCTTAACACGGCAGGGTGGTATGATTTCTATCACCTCAATGAATACGGTTATAAATGGCTTACTATCAAATTTCTTTGCACCTTGAAAGTTCATGCCCATGAATCAAACAAAATAGGCACTCTCTATGAATTTTCTCTTTTTGGTGAAACCTATGAATGACCCTTAAAACAAATTAGTACTTATCTTGTCTTCGACTATAAGGCCGCCAAAGACATTGATAAACTTAAAGGTTTCACACCTCAAGGACTTTGGGCAAAGATAGGAAATCCCGTTACGGGGCAAGAGCGTACTAGTGACATTCACAACCCATTGCTCCGTATAATTCACCATTTTTTCACTCACTACCTAACCCCTCGGGGTGATGTACTTTTGGTGAATAGTTTGGATAAAGCCTATCTCTATGCTGTAATCAAGAAAATTAAAACGAACCCCACATTTTTCCTCATCAACTATTGGCTCACCTTAGCATTCAGGCAACAACGACCCATTATTTTTACCCCTTCTGTCACTAGAATTGCTAGAAAGGTTGGAGTGCTTCACAAAGCTAGAATAGATCGTCTCCCTAGCGCTCCTTTGTTATGAGAAGATCATTTCTTGCAAGCCCACTTGTTGAAAGAGGAGAACAATAGGTACTTCATGCGTTATCTAGGGTATGACACAGAAATTGAGTTGCCTAACCCCCAGCTCACTATTATCGGTAAAAAGAACTTTGTGTATAAGACATAGTGTTTCAGGGGATAGGCCAAGAACAAGAGCACAACTCCGACGAGTAGAACAGTAGCAAGAAACAGCCATGAACACACCTCAATCAGGTACTTCATGAAACTCCCAATACCATTGGGAGCAACCACAGTTTCCCGGATTTGCTAGTTCATCAACAAACTACGCTACCTCCTCCTATGAAGAGTATAAATCTTCCAATCCCTATGGGATGGGAAGTTATCATCAACCTCATAGAGGTGTAGGCACTTCACGTTCTACCCGATTCACATCGTACAATTTTTCGGAGTTGCAAGAAGATATGCAATGCCTAGCTGCAAATGCTTATGGGACCAACATGTAAACTCAAGAAATACAAGCATCCATAAGGTCAAAACAACAATGGCAACAGCAAACGTCAGAACAACTTCAGACAAACATCTTCATGATGGACCAACTGTTCGGCCACTTCAACATCGAGTATCAATCGCCGCAATGAATGCCATCTAAGCTTAGGTCCTATAAAGACCTAGACTTGGGGAGGTACCCAAACCAAGGTGCGCCATTTGTTCTACCCTCTCGCCCTCTTTCTCTAAGGTGAGTCATTTTTGTTTCCTTTTGTATATAGCTAATTAAGAAAAATCCAAAAAGATTTTCAGTTTTTTTAAAACTTTGAGAAAAACACAAAAAGATTTTAACTTTCAAGGAAAACCATAAAAATTTGCAAAACCAAAAAGACCAAAAAGATTTCCCTTTTTGAATAAAATTTGAGAACTTGGTCTTCACCTTGCCTACAGAAATGATGAATAGTTGCTCTATTAGCTCCCTTTGAGTCTCAAGTATACAACCTCTACTCCTCATTTTTGTGGGTAATGGTAGATCGCCATGACGATAATGTTAGTCCCTCTATGTTCTAGTGGGTGCAAAATGGCTATTAAACACCAAGTCTAGTTGTTGGAGCTTATGATATGACATGTTTTGGTTGAGTCTGTGATTCCCTTATGATTAGAGTCCAATGATTTCTCTCAAAACCATGCTGCAACAAAAACCCCCTACTTGGTGCACATCTTCCCTATGATAGAAAATTTCCTACCATGGCCAAAACATTAATTGTAAACCCACTCTCATGCCATCTATGTGTGCATTGAGTTTAGTTAGGATTTGATCCTTATGAGGGACTTGCACTTCCAAAGCCAATCATTCTCTTTCGCGTTATCTTTGAGTTCTCAAATTTATCATGCTTGGTTATGCGGTTTCCTCATCGGAATCATGCATCCACTTCACCAAGCAGGCCAACGAAAAATCTTTCTTTTGTGAGCCTTTGACCCCATTAAAAGATTATGGTCCTCCCAGACAACTGCTCAGAAAAAGTTTGCAATAATATTTGAACCTTTGAATTGGCTTCTTTACACCATGAGAGGTGAAAGAAAGTAACAAAGAGAGAAAAGAAAGAAAAAGTTATCAGCTCTCATGAATGTGCTATATCAAAAAGTTTCAAGGTTCATTCAAAAAAAAATTAAGTATATCCTTGAGCAAAAATAAAGGACCATCCTTTCGCTCTAGCACAAAAATCCAGTCTTTAGGGAAAATCTGCACCCAAGACATTTGCATTAGTGCTAGCTCATTCCTTCGCGTGAGTCCATTCTCTCCCTCTTCCCTGGACATTATTTCTAAATGATTGTAATGAGGAAGTGCAATGTCTTTTCGCTAGGACCATCTCTTAACTTAACAATATATGCATGCTAGATGTGTCATCCTACCAAACCCCACATACAAAGCCAAATTCTAAAGTAGGATGAGCATTTGGTAAGGAAATGCACCTTTTGAGAGATGGGAGTTATAGTGGAAGATTGCACCAAGAGGGAAGATTTTCAACCTTATGTAGCGTTATAAAAACTTTAGACTCATGATCAAGTAGGAGATTGCATGACAAAGTCTAAACTAGCCGTTCTAGACTTCAACCGCTTATGACAAGGATATAAAATACCAATAAGCCCCATTGTACAATGAGAACGACTTAGTGACCAAATTGTGTTGGTTTACACTTACCCATATTGTGTTGGAGTATGTGTTTGCCCACTTGATCCTCACAGGGCTCTAATATTTAAGCAACTCCTGATCCATCACTTCTAAGTTTTAATTGGCTTAGGATGAACAAAGGTTTATTCTTGGGGAGGTCTTGGTGGCCCGTAAAACCCAATATCGGCCACCAACCGGTCGGCAAATGTAAGGTAAAGACCAAAGTTCAATAAATATTTGTTTACACTAATAAAGTTCCACAAGTTTTGGTGAAATATGTGGTTGCAGGTAAAAAAAGGCTAAAATATGCAAAAACATGAAGAAACATCCCGTCGGCCGATCACGACTGTGAAACAGCCGTTTTCCATCGGCCGATAGGGTCGTTTACAGCTAAAATTAGGACCTGACCGACAGGGTCATTACGGCTGAAATCAGACCTGGCCGATAGGGTCGTTTAAGGCAGAAATCAGCCACACGGTCAATCAAAGAAGAATCATTATCCGGCTGATCATCCGACCAGGCCGATTCTGCAAAACACCACCATGATGCCGGTTTATCCTCCCGGACCAAAAATGATGAAATACAACTAAGGAAAGAGGACCAACAAGTGGCCTAACTAGGAGAAGTCAAAGGGCGACCTGGAAGGGGTCCGCGCCCGGCATGGGCCACCGCCTAGCCGACCTTATCGCCCGGCCTGGGCTAGCCACCTAGGACTGCCAACCTATGAGGCCCATGAAGCCTATCACCCACCAAATGAAGAGTCGGTGGAAATCGACCAAACAGCCGACTTCGGGACAAAATCCAAACCAACCATGAGAGTCGGTCACGAACCGACATGATCCAAGGGCCACCCGGCCTGGGCTGCCGCCTGACGGTGCATGCCGCCCGGCATGCTAGGCCGCCCGGCACACGTGCCCGCCCGGTGGATCGACTTTGGCCTATCGACCCTTCTTCACCTACAAGTACCCCCCCCCCTTGTCCATTGCCACCTATAACTAGAGGGGGAATTCGGCAGAAAAAGAACATCAACGAAGAAACACATCAAGGAGTCCATTTCCCACTAGTTGTGCTACTTAGTAGAGTAGGTTGGTTAGTCAGGATTTAGAGTCTAGTCGAGAGCATCGCTTGAGATTCTGGAACTGTCTTGGAGTCTTGGTATGAGCTCTCCTATATCTTTTCTCTTTTTGTAAGACTTACCTTTTATCAATATAAATATCTTTCTCCCTTTATATCTTGTCAAGTACTTATTTAACTTAGTCATTTCCTCAAGTTACAATTATCGAGAAGAAACATTGTTGCATAGTTCACGGGTTTCCCGGCTTGGATTTGATTAAGTTTAGTTCTTTTTGGGACTTAGACTTGGTTAGTTCCCGACTATTCTTCCACTAGGTCAACAGAAGAATATCTAGTGAAGGCGTACGGTCGGTGCCTAAGTTAACGCTTGCTAGATTTGCATTCGTCCCCACGGGCTGTGTGGTAGGCGGCATATGGTGACAGTCCAGTTTGTCCATTTAGTAATCCATCATGTTCGAGAAGTCTCAAGCAGGGTTGTCTAGCGATAGCGTACCCACTAGTACAGAGGTTAGTTACCGACCCATATTAGTTGATCGTTTTCATGCCCCGAAGTGAGCTATCAGGTGAAAGACTCGAGGCTGTACCAAGAAATTGGTGTAAGCGCTCAACCCAAGTAACTAGGATTTGACACTTGACTTAGATATATTAGAAAGATATATTTTAGGAATCTTAGACTTAGACTCGCTGTCCTCCCGTGTCACAGCCCTATACCGAAATATAGAGTGTGCCGTACAGTATCACCTCAGGAGTTGATTACCGAAGTAACCACACATAGCATACACACATGAACATCCATCATTTACAACGATACATCATTAAGTGCATAATATTACATATTACAAGTTCAAGAGTCACAGCGGAAGCAAATTAAGTTACATTATAATACATATGTTCTTGGTTCATATTGCATAAATAAGCGGAAGTACAAAACACGGTACACTCAACGATATAGCCTAAGTAACTCATGTCGGCCCTCTGGCAATGGCTTACTCATCTTGGGTAGGCGAACTAGGAACCCACTCAGTGGTCCACTCATGTGGTTCCTCACCTTCCCACACAATCTTGCTACAACAATCACAATAGGTAGCCTGAGGGATACCTGAAAGTAACATAAATTGTAAAGCCTGAATATCTAATATACTCCGCAAGACTTACCCGACAAATGGTTATCTAAAACTGACTCCTAGCATGCAGGGGGCTGACCGGGCTTACTTGGTATTTTGCATAAACAGCACCTATTAGCTCTATGTTTATCAGTTGGTCCCTTAGTCAGATTTATAAATTATGGTCACCGGAAAGTAACTTTAGTGAACTTGGCTATCCACTAAGGTTGTACAACTATAAAGAACAATACATCATAGCAATATGTAGCCATAGAGTAAATAAAATTCAGAATCGTAATCAATCCTCTCTACTTAATTATCATTGCCAACTGCTCGAAACAAGAAGTACTCATAACCGTGAGGGACGGCAATTCGAATTGATTTACATCCTACAGGAGAAAAACCCAAGTACACGACATACGCATCAATTAAGAACACGTATGGCCACCATTCACAAGGTTGCTATAAAGTCGGTCCGGGGCCATTGATCCCAAGTACACGTCCCTCCCCGTGATACAGTACTTCGTATCCGAGGCTTAACCCGTGCACTCTCCAGCGGTCCTCCAACCCGTGCAACAACCGTGCCATTCACATCACCTCTGGATCGATGAGTGTATCCGTCCAACAATACGCCATTCAAGTTACTGGGTTTACCAATTCCCATATAAAGGTATGCACTTGGTACTGTTCGATACTTGTTCGCAAAGTTGCAATGATAGGTTCTCGAGTTTTAACCAAATTCATCTTTACATGTGAACCATAAGTGTATCAAGTGACTCCATAACCTATCATTGACTCCACTAGAGTAAGCGTAGCATTTTCTAATGAAAGGCTTACTAACATAGACTAACATAGGTCGTTGTTGGTTTATGCAAGTGGATTTTCATTCAAGCCCTGTACCTAATGCACAATACAATATCCTTATGTTGTGATTAAACAAAAAGGACTCTCAAATAAATAGGTGTGCACCGGGGCTTGCCTTGGGAGTGATCATAGTTCAAGTGAAATTCACGTCAGCATCGGCTTTCTCCGGTGTGGTCTCCTCGGGTTCATGTCCTACATGAAATGGAAATGCATAAATAAGAGATGAATGCTCGAGGATTTATGGAATTTCTTAAATAAATATGACATGCATGATGATGAGCTTATGATCATGAACACATAAACTTACTGCTATTCATGACCTAAATATACTAAATGAACAGTACCAAGGAGTCAATAATATGAATTTATCTATTTTGGCATACAAGTCAATTTTTTGCTACTTAATTCCTAGGCTTTTTAATTAAATAAACTAATCAAGAGCAAAAACATACCTCTATTGCTAAGGATTTAACATGGAATTTTATATGAACGTGTCAAGCCATAAGTAGCAATCAGGCAAAGTTTCATAATTAAATCCCTAACAGAGAATTTAGAACAATTCATTTACTAGAAATATTGATAATGCAATAACTCTAACAATATGCATAAAATGGAGATTTTCTTTAGCAGAGAGTTTAGAGATGCCATGAGATGCTTACTGGCCAAATTTCATGATTTTACAACTTATATATTTTTACTTATGAATTTATTAATCTTAGAAGGGTTCCAACTTTGGCGAATTATTTTTAATTAATACACTTCCAAACCTTGATGCTCATTTTAGTTTTTGGGTAGAGGGGGATTTTCTGAGTCTAAAAAAATTGGTTTTGCATTTTTTTCCCATTTTCTTATTGTGAGATATTGATTTTTGAATATTTAGCAAAGTTCAAACTAAATTACGAAAATGCCATTAGCGATTTTTAAATCGGCAGAGGGCGTGCGCACGGCTAGGCTCGCCAGGGCTTCGCTGGAGGCTTGCCGCAGGACTTAGCAGGGGGATATGGGGGACGGGAGTGGCACCGAGGTGACCCTCGCGCGACGGCGAGTCCTTCCTAGTGGTCGCCGACCGGAGGCGATTGCTGGAGCTACTGCGGCGACGGCGGCGGAAGCAGGGGTGGTGTTTGGCGGCATTGCGCGCTATGGACAAGGGACGAGAAAGATCGAGAGTTGGTCGAGGAGCTTCACCGTGGCGTGGAGATCACCGGCGTGGAGGAAGACGTCGACGGCGATGGTCGGGAGGTGGGTCTCGTCGTGGGAGTGGCGGATTCCAACACGGCGGTGCTCTTCTCTTCCTAAAATTCAGCGAGGTCACTGCATGAGGGAGGGGCAGAGTTAGAGGGGAGCTAGAGGGGGTTGTTGAGCCTCGATTTGAGGAAGAAGCATAGGAGGGGGAGCTGCCTAGCCGGAGGGCGACCCGGCGGCGCCCATGGCGTGCTGGAACAGGGGAGCTGCACCCGATTTCGCCGAGAAGGAGGAAGGAGGCAGGAAGGTGGGTGCTCGGCCATGTGGGGGAGTTGTTGGGGAGCGTGTGGAGCATGCGGATGCAGGGAGAGCGAGGGAGGGCAGTTTCCTGGCCGCTGCTTGCTTTGTCGGCACCGGTTGAGAGAGAGCAGAGGAACGGGAGAGGATGAGGCGGTTGGGGTGGATGAGCGTGGCTTCAATGCATCGCTGGCTGCTCCGGGGAGGTAGGCAGCACAATGGTCAACATGGGGATGACGTCGAGGTGGCGGTTTGGCCGACGGTCCGAAGGAGGAGGCGGCAGGTGCGGCCGGTTGCCCGCTGGGCAAGGACTGAAATTGACTCCAGCTTGACTAGAACAGGGCTGCTATAAATCAACAAAAATCCGAAGTTACCTTGCTCCAATAATTATGCCACTTTTTGTGCATGTCCAGAAAAATATGTTCTCCAACTTTGCTTTTGGGGTCAGGTTGTGATCTCTGCTGGAAAAATTATGAAAATTTCTTGAACAGAGAAACCGTTTTCTGCATTTAGGGAATTTTTAAGGGTATAGGCTTTACAAAAATTATGATAATTTCCCTCAAAATTGTTCTTGATATTACACACTAGAATATGCAAAAACATTGGCACACTTTCATTGAGTTTTGTGATGTTTGTGTAAAATTTGGTTTTGGTCGATTTGGACTTAATTAATTCAAATTTGTTTTTCCCATGGCAATTTAATTAATCACAATCGAATTAGCCAGAACTTAACGTTAGGATTAGGTTAATTGCCTTTTTGGTGACATGGGATGTCACATCAATCCCTCCTTAAAAGAAATCTCATCCTGAGATTCGCAATAAAATGAACTAGGAAGAGGGGGTGGGGCGGTTACCGAATCTGCGAGGTCAACAACTCGGGGAAGTTGGTTTTTAGAAACTCTTCTTGCTCCCAAGTTGTTTTGTCTTCGGTATGGTTACTCCATTGAACCTTGTAGAAGGTGATGGTGCGATTGCGAGTTACCCGGTCCTTTTGATCAAAAATCCAAATGGGGTATTCGGGGTAGGAGAGGTCTTCTTCCAATTGTCCGGTGTCGGAAATGACCAAGTCAACCGGAGGCTTTAAACACTTCTTGAGTTGGGAGACATGGAAAACATTGTGCACCTGAGCAAGATTCCAAAGGGTCCGATGTAGCAGGGTGCGATGTAGCTGGGTGCTAATTTACCCTTGATTCCAAAGTGAGATATGCCTTTGTTGGGGGAAACCCGAAGATAGACATGATCTACCTTTTCGACTCCAATGGGCATCTTCTTTTGTTGGAATAGCTTACTTGACGGGATTGTGCAGCTTCCATGTTAGCTTGAATTTGTCGCACTTTCTCCTCGGCTTGAGTAACAAGATCCGGACCAAAGTTAATCCTTTCTCTTGATTCCAACTAGTTCAGCGGTGTTCGGCATGAGTGGTCATACAATGCCTTAAACGGTGACATTCCCGAACTCTCGTGGTAGCTATTGTTGTACGAGAATTCGGCGAACGGAAGACAGTCATCCCAATTCCCATGATTGTCTAGAACACATGCTCTCAACATGTCCTCAAAATATTGATTTAGCCTTTCGATTTGACCATCTGTTTGTGGATGATAAGCGGAGCTTTGAATAAGAGTCGTACCAAGACAAAAATGCAGTTGCTCGCAGAAACGAGTGATAAATTGAGGACCTCGATCAGAGATTATAGTCTTGGGTACACCGTGCAGACATAGAACTCTTCAGATGTAAAGCTCGGCATACCTTTTGGTAGTGTAGGTTGTATGGACGAGAATGAAATGAGCAGATTTTGTCAACCTATCCACAATGACCCATATAGAATCATGCTTCTTGGGTGTGAGGGGTAACCCAATAATGAAATCCATAGCAATATCCTCCCATTTCCAAGCAGGAACCTTCAAGGTATGTAAAAGACCGACTTTCTTCAAATGATCGGCCTTGACACATTGGCAAGTATCACACTCAGCAACATAATGAGCAACTTCTCATGTCCTGCGCGTCCACCAAAACTTTTCCCTTAACCCACGATACATCTTGTTGCTACCGGGGTGTATGGAATATTTGGACAAATAAGCCTCATCCAATATTTTTTTTCTTAATTCCACATTCTTTGGAACAACAAGACGATTGTTGAACCATAGCACTCCATCTTCATGTTGGCAGAAACACGTAGCTTCATCTTCGCCTATCTTTTGTCGGATTTGTTCCATTCCCTTGTCCTTCTTTTGTGCTTCAACAATTTCTTCGCGAAGGATAGGAACAAGAGCCAGATTATACAAGGATCCATATGGAACAATATGGAGACTCGGTTCACTAGAATCTGAATTTTGAGAAGCTTCTATAGAGTAGTTAGTTGCGTGATTGCATTGATCCCTCCAACTTAGGGCGTCGGCAACCACATTGGCCTTTCCGGGATGATAATAAATTTCCAACACATAATCCTTGATCAATTCTAACCATCTACGCTGCCTCATGTTCAGTTCTTGCTGCGTAAATATGTACTTGAGACTTTTGTGATCGGTGTAGAGATTGACAAGGTTACCAAGGAGATAATGGCGCCAGATTTTTAAGGCTAGGACAACGGATGCCAATTCCAAGTCATGAGTGGGATAGTTTTTCTCGTGTTTTTGGAGCTGCCGAGAGGCATAGGCAATGACATGGCCTTCTTGCATGAGTACACAGCCCAATCCGGTGCCGGACGCATCACAGTAAACATCGAACGGTTTGGTAACATCGGGCTGAGCCAAAACCGGGGCAGCTGTCAAGTACTTTCTGAGCGACTGGAAAGCTTCCTCACATTCGCTACTCCATTTAAATTTGGCATCTTTCTCCAATAACTTTTTCATAGGCTTGGCAATTCTCGAGAAGTTGGGAATAAATTTCCGATAGTAGCCGGCAAGACCAAGTAAACTACAAATTTGCTTGACCGATTTTAGAGCTTTCCATTTCAGCACGTCTTCGACCTTGCTAGGGTCAATGGCTACACCTTCTGCTGAAATGATATGACCCAAAAATGGAACTTGCTTTAGCCAAAATTCACACTTGCTAAATTTGGCATAAAGTTGATGATCTTGGAGCCGTTGTAGAACAATACGAAGGTATTCGACATGCTCTTACTCGGATTTGGTATAGACAAGGATATCATCGATGAACACAACCACAAATTTGTCCAATTCTGTCATGAATATGGAATTCATCAAATACATGAAGTGAGATGGAGCATTGGTGAGACCAAAGGACATGACAAGATATTCAAAAAGACCATATCGTGTAGAGAAAGCAGTTTTCAGAATGCCTTCGGCTTGGATTTTTATTTGGTGGTAACCGGATCGAAGATCAATCTTTGAGAAAACTTTGGCACCCACGAGTTGATCAAAGAGAATATCAATTCGAGGTAGAGGATACTTGTTCTTGATGGTTACGATATTTAGAGGCCTATAATCAACACATAGGCGTAGGGTCTTGTCTTTATCCTTCACAAAGAGGGCGGGACATCCCCACGGAGATGAACTAGGCCGAATGTAACCTTTGTCCATCAGCTCTTGTAATTGTTCTTTCAACTCTGCTAATTCATTGGGAGCTATTTTGTACGGCCTAAGGGAGATAGGTGCCGTACCGGGTAGGAGTTCAATCTTGAATTCGACATCCCTATCCGGAGGCATTCCCGGCAGATCATCCAAAAACATGTCGAGAAAATCACATACCACTGGAATTTCCTCTATCTTTTTCCCTTCAACATGATGGATTTGAGATGTGGGCATTTTGGGACATGGCAATCAGAGAACAGACGGGCCATGTAGGGGCGATTTTAAGTGGACTTCCCGGGATTCGATATGCAAGACGGCTTTATGCTTAGCCATCCACCTCATACCAAGGATTATATCAATGCCTTTCCCTTCTAGCATGATTAGCGAAGAGTAGTATATGTTGCCTGCTAGCTTAAGGGGCACTCCTCTCAACTCAATTTTTGTCCTTACTTTTCCACCGGGTAAACGGTGTTCCCATAACGGTGGGGTTGATTTTTAAATGATTCACACATGCTTTCCTAATAAAATCATGTGTTGCTCCGGAATAAAAAAGAACCATAGCGGAATGTTGGTTGATCGAAAACATACCCGCGAGGACGGGTTCTCCAACTTGAATCTCTTTCACCGTGATATAGTTGACTCGGCCATTCTTATGAGTGGGAGTGGATGATTGGGGACGATTGCCGTTGCTGCCACTATTGTTGCTGCTCCTGTGGTTGTTGTTGTTGTTCCCGGAAACATTGGAGTTGTTGTTGTTGCCTTGACTGCGCTTCAGAAAATGACAATCTTTCACAAAGTGACCGAGACGGCCACAAGTGTAGCATGGCTACGATGAACCGGATCTCACAACTCGATTAGCTTGCTGTGGAGGGCAGGAACCAGAAGATGGCTGCTGGTTGTTGCCATGGAAACGAGAGGGCTGCTGCGAATAGGATGGGTGAAATTCTCCTCCCGGGGGTATTGCAGCCCGGAACTTCTATCTGAACAGGGAGGTGATAGCCAACTTGTACTTCGGTGGTGTGGAACCGGATGAACTTCCCATAGCATGCTTCCTTTTCTTGCCTTCTTGATTAGCACGGATAGCGTCTTCCTGTACAATGGCGGCACTCATCAAGTCATTGAACGTGCCGGCGATAACTTGTGCCAAGCGATCCTGCAGCTCTGGGGTAAGGCCCGAACGGAAACAATCCTTCTTCTTCTCATCTGTGTCAGCATGATATGAAGCATATTGAGCCAAGTAATTGAACTTCTATGCATACTCTTGCATGATTACAGAGCCTTGCTTCAAGTTGAGAAACTCCTGTAGCTTGCGCTTCATGAGACCGGCTAGAATATGGTGTGCACGGAAAGCGGTGCAAAATTCCATCGAAGTAACTTGGTGGTCAGCGGGAAAAGCGGCGGTGACGCTTGCTCACCAAGCACTCATAGAACCACGGAGTTGCTGCACTGCGAAGAGAGGCTTCTGATGGACGGTGCAGTTGAGAAGTGCAAACTTCGACTCCAAAGTGCGAATGAAATTATCCGCTTCCAACGGATCACCAGCTTCTCCGAAAGTGGGCTGGTGAGTTGCCCAGAAGTCATTGTAGGAGGACTCACGAGGAGCTTGGGGCTGTTGCCGTGGTGATCCTTGAGCTCCTTGGCGGTTCATGTATTCCATGAACATACGGAACATCTCATTTTGGTTGTGGATGAGCTGCTCTATAGGAGTCATCAGCGGAGCAGGGGGTGGCTGTTGGGATCCACCAGTGGTTGAGCCCCTAGGAACATCACCGGAATTCTCACCGCCACGGCGAGTTTGCACCATCTGCCATAGGAACAATTTGCCCATTAGCCCGATCATTAAATGAGCCAATATAACAGGATAACAAGGCCATGACATAGAGACGAAATAAAATTTCAGATTGCTCTGCAATTGGAAATGATGCAAGACATGGTGGGAAACTTGAATTCCATCGATTCCAAACACCATAGACAACATCGTTGTGCTAAAAGTCATGAATACACGCGATGCAACTTTTGTATACAAATCAAGTTTTAAGTTACATCACTAAGAAGCACGACAACAACATGATCTCAGAGAGCTTAGGTTATAACATCACTTAACATTTGTCAGCACTACCAACATACAAGCACAATGTCTCACGAGATTCGACCCTACAAGACGTACTACTCCTCCAGTGTATTGCCACTAGTCACGTGGCATAGCTGTCACCATCGGACTCCAAGTCCATATCGTCCGTGTCGGGAGGTGCCTTGTAGTCAAGACCGGAATCACCGTCATCACTCAAATCGGCATCATCTGGGGGAATCACTACAAGTGGCTCAGGTGGTTGGTTATTAAGGACAACGTGCAGCTGAGCATTGGCAGCTTGGAGCTGCGCAATGATGTGGTCTCGATGCACGATGGCAGCATTGGCGTCGTTGAGGTTTCCTTCTATAACATCCCGCTCGTCTTCAGCTTCCAAGTGTTAAGCTTGGAGCTCACTTCGTTCATCCAAGAGAGCGGTGATCTGCCCATGAAGAGAATAGTTCTCGTCCTGGGCGGCAGTGTGCTGAGCATTCCATTGGTTCAGCTGCTCTTGCAGCTGATCACTTGCGTCGCCCTCGATGACGAGTTGTGCGTCATGGAGTTGCTCAAAAAGGTCAGTCCGCTCCAACTCGCTATTGTACAGCTTGTCCTAAGGGCGGCGACCTGGGCATCACGGGCAACGAGCTGGGCGTCACGGGCTGCGAGTGCGGACTGCAGCACGTCACACTCCTGTTCGAACTCGAGAACGCGTGTGGTAAGGTGCTCTGGGTCCATCAGGAGCTTGCCCACAACCATCTATCGGAAGAAAGTTTTGAAAGTGTGAGTCAAAACTTAATATCCCACAAATTATATGCGAATCTACTTAGCTTCTAGGCAGAACTAAATTTTTGGCCTTTTACAAAAGTTGTGAATGGTTTCAGTAGCTTTCCAATGCATACTTAAACAGCTCTATCCGATAAAATCTCTGGGAGTTATAATCATCCAAAGACAGAGGACAGAAGTGGAGCAACTTCTGAAATCTCAGGAAATGCTCTCTGTTGGGAGCCAAATTTCTACCTTATCCAAACCTGATAAAACAAAAGCACTAGCTGGTAATTGTAGAGAAATTTCCAAGCTTTCCAACGGGTACTCACACGACTTAGTTGGTTCAGAATTGAGTGAGTTAGGCTAGTTACCGTGAAGACGATATTTGGACCTACGACCAGTTATCAGTTCTTCATTCCCTCGAAAAGGTTGAGATATTTTGTTCCAATTACAGGGGTGTGTTGTTCAAGTGATCATTTGTGATGATGCATGGTGACATGATTATTAATGTATGAATGATTCAAAATGCTATCAATATGTCGCATCCCTACATCCTCACAAAGAAAATTTTTTGACCGTTTATATAGACCGATCAGTTCGGTGGCACACACACCTCTCACACGTTTCTAAATGAGCTAATCGTGGTTAGTGTACCTGCAAAAGATCTATCTTAGAAACAATTCATCAAATTCAAAGGAAACAATCCAAAAGAAATCCGTGACCACCTCGCCTCGCACGGGAGCTCTCGAATAAGAGTGTATTCGAGTCACACCAAATTAAATAAAATCCTATCTAAGCACAACAAATCCATGACCACCTCGCCTCGCATGGGAGCTCTCGAATAGGAGTGTATTCCAGTCACACATGTACCTTTGTTGAAGAAGCTGTAGATGCAAGTTTTAAACAATCATAACCCGGGGTTAGCTTTGCCACCTACTAATAATAATCCTTACATGGGCCACTACTAGTTCGTATCTCACCGTAAGAAGTACAAACAGGTTGTTCAAGTTTTACAATGTTCATTTGTGTGTTGCTTATCCCGAATCGGCTTGGATACCACCTGTCACAGCCCTATACCAAAATATAGAGTGTGTCGTACAGGATCACCTCAGAGGATGATTACCGAAGTAACCATACATAGCATACACACATGAACATCCATCATTTACAACGATACATCATTAAGCGCATAATATTATATATTACAAGTTCAAGAGTCATAGCGGAAGCAAATTAAGTTACATTACAATACATATGTTCTTGGTTCAGATTGCATAAATAAGCAGAAGTAGAAAACACGGTACACTCAATGATATAGCCTAAGTAACCCATGCCGGCCCTTTGGCAATGGCTCAGTCATCTTGGGTAGGCGAACTAGGAACCCACTCAATGGTACACTCCTATGGTTCCTCACCTTCCCACACAATCTTGTTACAACAATCACAATAGGTAGCCTGAGGGATACCTGAAAGTAACATAAATCGCAAAGCCTGAGTATCTAATATACTCCGCAAGACTTACCCGACAAATGGTTATCTAAAACCGACTCCTAGCATGTAGGGGGCTGACCAGGCTTACTTGGTATTTTGCATAAACATCACCTATTAGCTCTATGTTTACCAGTTGGTCACTTAGCCAAATTTTTAAATTATGGTTACCGGAAAATAACTTTAGCGAACCTGGCTATCCACTAAGTTTGTACAACTATAAAGAACAATACATCATAGCAATATGTAGCCATAGAGTAAATAAAATTCAGAATCGTAATCAATCCTCTCTACTTAATTATCATTGCCAAATGCTCGAAACAAGAGGTACTCATAACCGCGAGGGATGACAATTCGAATTGATTTACATCCTGCAAAAGAAAAACCCAAGTACACAACATATGCATCAATTAAGAACACATATGGTCACCGTTCATGAGGTTGCTATAAAGTCGATCTGGGGCCATCGATCCCGAGTATACGTCCCTCCCCACGATACAGTACTTCGTATCCGAGGCTTAACCCGTGCACTCTCCAGCGGTCCTCAAACCCGTGCAACCACTGTGCCATTCACATCACCTCTGGATTGATGAGTGTATCCGTCCAACAATACGCCATTCAAGTTACTGGGTTTACCAATTCCCATATAAAGGTATGCACTTGGTACTGTTTGATACTTGTTCGCGGAGTTGTAATGATAGGTTCTCGAGTTTTAACCAAATTCATCTTTACATGTGAACCATAAGTGTATCAAGTGACTCCATAACCTATCGTTGACTCCATTAGAGTAAGCGTAGCATTTTCTAATGAAAGGCTTACTAACATAGACTAACATAGGTCGTTGTTCGTTTATGCAAGTGGATTTTCATTCAAGCCCTATACCTAATGCACAGTACAATATCCTTATGTTGTGATTAAACAAAAAGGACTCTAAAGTAAATAGGTGTGCACCCGGGCTTGCCTTGGGAGTGATCGTAGTTAGCATCTTCCGTGAAATTCTTGTCAGCATCGGCTTTCTCCAGTGTGGTCTCCTCAGGTTCGTGTCCTATATGAAATGGAAATGCATAAATAAGAGATGAATGCTCGAGGATTTATGGAATTTCTTGAATAAATATGACATGCATGGTGATGATCTTATGATGATGAGCACATAAACTTACTACTATTCCTGACCTAAATATACTGAATGAACAGTACCAGGGAGTCAACAATAGTAATTTATCTATTTAGGCATACAAGCTAATTTTTTGCAACTTAATTCCTAGGCTTTTTATTTAAATAAACTAATCAAGAGCAAAAACATACCTCTATTGTGAAGTATTTAACATGGAATTTTATATCAAGGTGTCAAGCCATAAGTAGTAATCAGGCAAAGCTTCATAATTAAGTCCCTAACAGAGAATTTATAAAACTTCATTTACTAGAAATAATGATTATGCAATAACTCTAAAAATATGAATAAAATGGAGATGTGCTTTTTCACAGATTTTAGAGATGCCATGTGATGCTTACTGGCCAAATTTCATGATTTTAAAATTTATATATTTTTACTTATGAATTTATTAATCCTAGATGGGTTCCAACTTTGGTGAATTATTTTTAATTAATAAACATTAGAACCTCGATGCTCATCTTACCTTTTCGATAGAGGGGGATTTTTTGAGTCTAACAAAATTGGATTTGCATTTTTCTCATTTCCCTATTGGGAGATATTGATTTTTGAATATTTAGCAAAGTTCGAACTAAATTACAAAAAAGCCATTGGCGATTTTTAAATCGGCAAAGGGCGCGCGCACGGCCAGGCTTGCCGCGGCGTTGCCGGAGGCATGCCGTAGGCCTCAACAAGGGGAGATGGGGGACAGGAGTGGCACCAAGGTGACCCTCACGCGAGGGCGAGTCCTTCCTGGTGGTCGCCGACTGGCGGCGATTGCCGGAGCTACTGCGGCGACGGCGGCGGAAGCAGGGGTGGTGTTCAGCGGCATTGCGCGCTACGCACAAGGGACGAGAAAGGTCGGGAGTTGGTCGAGGAGCTTCACCATGGCGTGGAGATCACCAGCGTGGAGGAAGACGTCAACGGCGATGGCCGGGAGGTGGGTCTCGTTGTGGGGGGGTGGCGGATTCCGATGCAGCGGTGCTCTTTTCTTCCTGAAATGAGGGAGGGGCAGCATTAGAGGGGAGCTGGAGGGGGTCGTTGAGCATCAATTTGAGGAAAAAGCAGAGGATGGGGAGCTGCCTAGCCGGAGGGCGACCCGGCGGCGTCCATGGCGCGCTGGAACAGGGGAGCTGCGCCCGATTTCACCGAGAAGGAGGAAGGAGGCGGGAAGGTGGGTGCTCGGCCACATGGGGGAGTTGTTGGGGAGCGCGTGGAGCGTGCGGATGCAGGGAGAGCAAGGGAGGGTGGTTTCCTGGCCGCTGCTTGCTTTCTAGGCGCTGATTGAGAGAGAGCAGAGGAACGGGAGAGGATGAGGCAGTTGGGGTCGATGAGCGTGGCTTCAATGCGTTGTCGGCTGCTCCGGGGAGGTAGGCAGCACAGTGGTCAGCATGGGAATGACGTTGAAGCAGCGATTTGACCGGCGGTCCGAAGGAGGAGGCGGCAGGTGCGGCCGGTTGCCTGCTGGGCAAGGACTGAAATTGACTTCAGCTTGACTAGAACAGGGCAGTTGTAAATCGACAAAAGTCCAAAGTTACCTTGCTCCAATAATTATGCCAATTTTTGCACATGGACAGTAAAATATGTTCTCTAACTTTTGGGATCAGGTTGTGATCTCTGCAGGAAAAATTATGAAAATTCCTGGAACAGAGAAACTTGTTTCGGCATTTATGGAATTTTTAAGGGTATTTAGGCTTTACCAAAAATTCTGATAATTTCCCCAAAACTCGTTCTTGATATGACCCACTAGAATATGCAAAAACATTGGCACACTTTCATTGAGTTTTGTGATGTTTGTGTAAAATTTAGTTTTGGCCGACTTGGACTTAATTAATTCAAATTTCTTTTTCCCTTGGCAATTTAATTAATCACAATCTAATTACCCAGCACTTAACATTAGGATTAGGTTAATTGCATTTTTGGTGACATGGGACGTCACATCCCAGCTAGCTTAACCGATCTCTTTATTTATCTTAGTGTGGATTTCTCCTGTGTTACTACCCCCACTATTATTAATGAACATCCTTACTCCCATCTTTGGTCAATTGGTATAATTCTTATAGTCATATCTTTGTTAAACCAAGATAATCTTACACCTAGCTTCCCTGAGAAAAATAAATAAGATACCTTGGAATACTCTCGGGTGAAATGCTACAATGGTTTTTCGTGCACTTGCAGATTAATTGATATTATTCTTAAAGCATAACAAACGCCAACCATCATTTTTGGCGTTGTACCAGGGATAGTGATATTCTTGATATGACATTAAGAAATGTCAACAGACTCCTTATTATTTTTGCAGAGTACTTTGTGATGGTGTCTTCGATGTTGGTCCACTTGTCGTGGATGAGTGCTCGCCCTGCCGCTCAGGAACGATTCGCTAAGACCTCAACTTGGTGATATTTTCAGCATGAGCATAGAACCTATAAGGGCAGGACTAACATGGAACCTGGGTTAAGCAGCAAGGAAGTATCACCTGACGAAGTAGAAATGGACTCAGAGGTTGGTTGTGATGCAAGTGGTGATAAGTCCAGTACTTGACAAGATTATATGATTGTGTGTCATAAGTGCAGTGATATGACTTGGTGTCATACATGTGGAACCCCTGAGCTCTGTGGTGGACTTGTGGGCATGCCTGGGTAAAGTGGGAGCTGAAAGTGAATCTAGGCCCCGTGTGGGTTTTGGTTGATTAATGACGAACAATTAAAGGACTAATGATATTTGCTAAGTTTATGAGTAGGGCGATTACTTAATGAATCAAAGAGGAACCTCCAAAATGAAAAGGAAAAACTGTGAAGGCAACCGATGACATCTAGTTTTTACTCTTTCTTTTTGAGTCATAGGTATACCTTACTATCAAGAGGGACACAACAAAGAAAGTGGTGAAATTGACCAAGTGCTCAAATTTCTAACACCATATTACTTTCCCAACCCCTTAACTTCCTCTAGATTTCTCTGGGATGCGGACTAGTCCGGAAATGGGTGGACTAGGCCGGCATGAGTCAAAATAGAACCAATTTGGTTCTAGAGTCGACTTAGCCGGACTAAGACGCCAAGTTCCGGACTAAGCCGGGAACCAGGCGAACCCAGACTAGGACGGCTTCAGGCGGACTAAGCCAGCTCAGGGTCAAACTCAGGAACGACATCTCTGGTCTTGGGCTCTTCCGGACTAGGCCGGCTTTTTCCGGACTAGGCCGGATAGATGACCCATCCGGACTAAGATGGCTGGTGGCGGACTAAGACAGCAAATAATCATTCCAGAAAGTTTAACCTTTGGGGAGATGTTTGAATCGGACTAGGCCGTGTTTTTTCGGACTAGTCTGGGTCACTAACACTTAGCCATTTTTGGGGATGGATAGAGCTTCCGTCTTAATTTTGAAATGCAGGGCCAGACTAGTCCGGGCCCCAATACCGGACTAAGCCGGGTCTAACCCCTCAACAGCTCTTTTCCTCTCCTCTCCTATAAATATACCCCTTCATCCCCAAAGTGCCGTTGGCCACTCCATTGAGCTGAAAAAGTAAATCTGAGCACTCTTGAGCTTCTCCAACTCTCCCCTAAGCTTGCTACTCCGTTTCTTGAGGGATTGAGAGGAGATTTGTGAGGATTTGAGTGAGCCACCTCATATTGCATTGGAGCACTTCGGTTTCTCTTCACCATTGGTATTGCTTGTGTTTGTTACTCTTGGGGATTCATCCCCTAGACGGTTAGGCGTCGCCCGAGGCTCCCAAGCTTGTGGTTGAAGACCCAGGAAGTTTGTATTGCCCTCCTTGCAAAGGATTAATAGTGGAAAATCAAGCTTGGCCTTCGTGGTTGCTTGGAAAAGGTTCTAGGGTTGAGAGCAACCAGGTCCTTTGTGGACTCCTCAACGGAGACGTAGGTTCCTTTGTGGGACTGAACTTCGGTGAACAAATTCTTGTGTGCTTGCTCTTGTTCTTATTCCTCTACTTCACTCTTTATGCCATATTTTTCTGACTCTCTAATATTACTTGTTTAGCTTGTTCCCTAGCTATCTTGTTCTATTTTTAAGCTTCCTAGTACTTGTCCTTACTTGTCTCTAGCTCCTCGTCTATTTAGTGTTCCATAGATATCGATCTAGAGCTTGTTCTATACTCTATCGTGTGCAGGACCTGGACTTAGACACTAGCCCTAGCGGACTAAGACGCCAGCCCGGACTTGGACGCCAACACTTGCGGCTTAGTCCGGCCTCTATCTGAACTAATTGTTTTAATTAGTGGTTCCTAGGAGTATTTGCCTATTCACCCCCCCCCCCTCTAGGCAACTTTCAATTGGTATCAGAGCATGTATCTCCTACAAGGCCTCACCGCTTGGAGATGAAAGATGATGAACTCGGGTTAAAATCCAGAAACAATTCTAGAAACCGGAGGAGATGACAACAATGGCAAGAAGTCGAAGGTTGAGAAGAACGACAGCAAGAGCAAGAGCAACAAGAGTGTCAAGAGCTCAAAACCAAGAGAAAGCACAATGAATGTTGATGACGACTCAAGTGATGGATGTGCTTCCTCTACCAACACCAAGAAGAAAAAAAAAGGAGATAAGAAATTTCATGGAATTCATTTCGATTACAATCGTTTAAATCCTAACTCCAGCTTCATGACCATCCACATGGGTAAGCCACCCCATTTTGATGGGATGCACTATACCAAGTGGAGGTAAAACATGAAGTTGCATTTGATATCGGTGCATCCGAGTCTTTGGAAAATTGTGACCATCGGTATTGAGCTGCCGGATAGCGATGATGATGAAGAACTCTCAACGGGGGAACAACATAACATTCATCAGAATGGTCAAGCAACTACCATCATTCTTTCATCCTTGAACCAAGAGTAATTTGACAAGGTTGATGGTTTAGAAGTTGCTAAGGAAATTTGGGATGCACTCAAGATGACCCATGAAGGTAACAAGACAATAAAGGCGGCCAAGATTGAGTTGATTGAGGGGGAGTTGGGACGGTTTGTGATTGAGGATAATGAAAGCCCTCAAGCAATGTACAATCGCCTCAAGGTAATGGTGAACAAGGTTAGGTCTTATGGAAGCAAAGCTTGGACCGATCATGAAGTTTGCAAAAGGATGCTTACAGCTTTCACCGTGAGGAATCCCACAATTTGCACATTGATACGTGAGTATCCCTTGTTTGAGAAGATGACTCCCGATGAAGTTATTGGAAGGTTCAACAATCAAGAAGTGATGGAGAGAGAAGCAGAATATGTGAAGAATCTTGCTAGAAGTGCAGCCATGGTGAAAAACAATGAGATAGCATTCAAAGCAAGCAAAGAAAAGAAACATGAAGAAAGCTCAAGTGAAGAAGAAAACAAAAGCTCAAGTTCCGAAAGCGATAATGAAGACATAGCCCTCTTTATGAAAAGATTCAAGTTCACGAGAAAAGAACATGATGGTGATAAGAAGGGAAAGACAAGATCAAGAACCAAGAGAAATTACTACATGTGTGGCAAGCCGAGACATTTCATTGCAAATTGTCCAAATGAGAGAAAAGGAGAAAGGGATGACAAAGATAGAAGGAACAACAAAAAGAAATATGAAGCACACATTGGAAAAACATGGGACTCCAATGATGAGGACTCCGATGATGATAGTGGTCATATAGCAACCATGTCCATCCACAAGACTTCATCAAGCAAGACTCTCTTCTCCAACCTCAACGAAGAGAAAGGATTCAACCATAAGTGCTTCATGGCAAAAGAGAGCAAACGCAAGGTATCATCATAATCTTCCCCCTCTCCTAAGTAGACCTAAAGTGATGATAATAGTGACAATGAATTTGAACCCTTACTCAAAGGGTTAAGTAAAAATGCTCTCTACAAGATTAAGAAGCTTGTGGAGGAATTGGAAGAAAGAGATGAGATTCTTGAGAAACAAGAAGACTTGCTCATCCTTGAAAAGGAGAGAAACCTTGAGCTTGAAAATCTCTTAAAACTTGAGCAAAATAAGAATGAGGAGTTGGTCCAAGAACTTGCCTAAAGCAAGGATACTATTACTTGTCTCAAGGAGTCAAATGTAACTCTTCAAGGCGAACATGTTCTCTTGAAAAAGGAACATGAGGAACTTAAAGTGCAATTTGATGTCCTTTGGTCTACTAAACCCTCTTCTTCCTCAAGTGCACCTCAATCTTCCAAAGCCTCCACAAGTCAAGGGTGTGCTAGGTGCTACAATATTGATGTTGATGCTTGTGCTACTAATACCAAATTGGTTAAAGATTTGGAAAAGAAAGTTGAAGGTCTAGAGAGCCAAGCACAACCAAAGAAGAAATCAAGTGATGAGGAAAAAGTTGAGTATGCACGATGTGTATACACGAACACAAGGCGACCTCACATCATGGATGCATTGGTTTCAAGCATGGTGCCAAGCACAATGCTAGAGAGGTGAAAAATGGAAAGGAGTTCCTAAAATTCACTAAAGGAGGCACGTACTCAAAGAAGCAAGAAGAGCCCAAAGCCACTAATGATCTCTCTTATGATTACAATGCTAATGCTTCTAGAGTGAATTCCGTACTTTTTCATGATTTTGATGCCTCTTATGTGCTAATGAGAAACAAGTATGGAAAATATTTTTGCTAAGTATGTTGGCCATGCAACAAGCATCATAGGACTTGTGGGTGGGTGCCCAAGGCACTTGTTACTAATGTGAAAGGACCCAAGAAAAATTGGGTACCTAAAACCAAGGATTAATTTGGGTTGTAGGACTACTCCTCCGGCGGATCAAGTTGGGTGATTGATAGTGGATGCATAAATCATATGACCGGAGACAAGAGTATGTTCAACACGTTGAAAGATAGTGACTCAAACTCATGGATCAATTTTGGTGACAATAGCAAAGGAAAAGTCTTGGGAAGTGGCCTTGTGGAGCATGTCAAGCCAGAAAACAAGTTGGAGCACCACATCCCACCAAAAATGTGATGACTACAAAAAGGCCATTGGAATTACTTCACATGGATTTATTTGGTCCAATTTCCTACACAAGTATTGGCGGTAACAAATTTGGTTTAGTAATTGTTGATGATTTTACTCATTTCACTTGGGTATTCTTTTTGCATGATAAAAGTAAAACACAAGAAGTACTAAAGAAATTCTTGAGAAGAGCTCAAAATGTATTTGAGTTGAAAATCAAGAGAATAAGAAGTGACAATGGGACAGAGTTCAAGAACACTCAAGTAAAACAGTTTCTTGAAGAAGAAGGCATCAAGCATGAATTTTTGGCACCCTATACTCCACAGTCAAATGGGTGGCTGAAAGAAAGAATCACACACTGATTGAGATGGCAAGAACAATGCTTGATGAATACAAGAGCTCCGACCGCTTTTGAGCCGAAGCTATCAACACGGCCGTTCATGCTACAAACTGACTCTATCTTCACCGAATCCTAAAGAAAACATCATATGAGCTCCTCACCAGTAACAAACCCAATGTATCTTATTTCCGTGTCTTTGGGAGCAAATGCTTTACGCTTAACAAAAGAGGAAGGTCATCAAAGTTTGCTCCTAAAGCCTATGAATGCATCTTTCTTGGTTATGATTCGAATTCGCGTGCTTACCGTGTCTTCAACAAGGACTCCGGTTGTGTTGAAGTCATGAGTGACGTGCAACTTGATGAAACTAATGCCTCTCAAGTGGAGCAAGTTGATCTTGACGTGCTAAATAATGATGAAGCTCCATGTGATGCATTGAGAAGAATGGCCATAGGTGATGTTCAACCACGTGATCCAAGTGATGATCAAGTTGATCCATCATCAAATTAAGCTTCTCCACCCACACAAGATGATGATCAAGATCAAGATGATGGCAATGAATCAAGGGGGAGAAGATGAAGAAGATGGAGACGATACAAGACCACAAGTTGCATATCCAAGAGTACATCAAAGTGTGCAACGAGATCACCCTATGGACAACATTCTTGGTGACATTGAAAAAGGGGTAACAACTAGATCACGTGTCACTACCTTTCGTGAACATTGCGCTTTTGTGTCTTCTTTTGAGCCATTTAAGGTTCAGATTGGGTGTTGGCCATGCAAGAGGAGTTGAACAACTTCGAAAAAAATGAAGTATGTACTTTGGTGGAGAGACCAAAGCAAAATGTTGAGGGCCCCAAATGGGTGTTCCGCAATAAACAAGATGAGCATGGTGTGGTGACAAGAAACAAAGCACGGCTAGTAGCAAAAGGTTATTCACAAGTTGAAGGTATGGATTTCGATGAAACTTATGCTCTCGTAGCTAGGCTTGAATCAATTTGAATATTACTTGCCTATGCTACTCACCATGATTTCAAGCTATATCAAATGGATGTGGAAAGTGCCTTCCTCAATGGGCCAATTAAGGAGGAAGTGTATGTGGAGCAACCGCTCGGCTTTGAAAATGAAAAATATCCTAACCATGTATTTAAACTCAAAAAGGCGCTCTATGGGCTTAGGAAAGCTCCTAGAGCATGGTATGAATGCCTTAGAGATTTTCTCATTAATCATGGTTTTAAAATTGGCAAAGCCGACTCCACACTCTTCACAAGAAGAGTTGATGATGATATATTTGTGTGCCAAATCTATGTCGATGACATAATATTTGGTTCTACCAATAAAGCTTTTTGTGATGAGTTTAGTTCTATCATGACCAAGAGGTTTGAGATGTCTATGATGGGTGAACTATCATTCTTCCTCGATTTTCAAGTGAAGCAACTCAACGAAGGGACGTTCATAAGTCAAACAAAGTATACTCAAGATTTTCTTAAAAAGTTTGACATGAAAAACACCAAACCCATCAAGACACCCATGGCAACAAATGGGCACCTCAACCTCGACATGGGAGGCAAAGCGGTGGACGAAAAGGTATATCACTCCATGATTGGCTCTTTTCTTTACCTTTGTGCATCTAGGCCCGATATCATGCTTAGTGTGTGTATGTGTGCAAGGTTTCAAGCTGCTCCTAAAGAATGCCATTTAAGGGCGGTTAAAAGAATTATGCGATATTTGGTTCATACTCCCAACCTAGGGCTTTGGTATCCAAAGGGCTCCGCATTTAAGCTTATTGGTTATTCCGATGCCGACTGTGTGGGGTGTAAGGTTGATAGGAAAAGCACATCTAGGACATGCCGATTCTTTGGTAGGTCCCTTGTAGCATGGTCATCCGAGAAATAAAACTCCGTTGTCCTATCCACAGCCGAAGCGGAGTATGTTGCAGTCGGTAGTTGTTGTGCGCAACTTCTATGGATGCGATAAACTCTAAAGGATTTTGGTTACACTATGAACAAAGTTCCTCTCCTATGTGACAATGAGAGTGCCATAAAGATAGCCAATAACCCCATTGATCACAACCGCACAATGCACATAGACATTAGACACCATTTCTTGAGAGATCATACTATCAAAGGGGATATCTTGATTAGCCATGTGCGCACCAATAAACAATTGGCCGATATATTCACCAAGCCACTAGATGAGAAAAGATTTTGTGAGCTTAGGAATGAGCTAAATATCATTGATTCTAGGAATATGGCTTGAAAGGTTGCACATCTCTTGTGGCATAGGATAGATGTTTGCAAAAGAAAATAATTGAAAAATATTGATTATTTCTCTATTTTCAAAAACTTTTGGAGTTGATCTTTGGATCATGTTAATTTGGATGTGACCATTGTTGGATTGATTGTCTGTGGCTGGTCTCATTCAATGAAAACCTATGTCCAGTATGATCAACAAGGTTTCCCTATCTAATAGGTAATTTTTTCCCATATATATGCTCTCTGAATCAACAGCTGCCAGACTTAGACGGCCCTGTCGGCGTCTTAGTCTCGCCCAGTTATTTCCTACGGGCTTTAGTCAAAAGCCGGACTAGGATGCCAACCCTAGCGTCTTAGTCCACCATCGGGTTTTAACTTATAACCGTTGGGGACTTACCCCTTCGGTCAAACCTTATCCTTTTACCCCATCTCACCCCTCTCTCTTCTCTATGGTGAAACCGGTGACCAAGGCAACTTCTCCAGCGATCTCCTCCTCCTTCCATCAAGTGGATCTAGTTTTTAGGGGAATCTCACCTAGGGGCGCGGCCAAGTCCAGGGCCCCATTGCTTTGGAGATTTCTTCCTTCTCCCCAAGGTACCTAGGGCCCTCCTCTTTGCTAGTTTCTCAAATCTTTAGATGCCCTAGATTTCATTGCAATGTAGATGGTGTAGATGCTCCCTATGTCGTCATATGTGTACCTAGTACTTCATATGAATAGGGGATGTTGATTGGTTGAGTTGCTAGCAATTGTTAGGGTTTGGCACTGACAGAACCCGAACTAGGATGGTTGTGTCCCGTCTAAGTCCGGGTGCTGTCAATCAAAAGGCCCTGGTTTTCGCTTCAAATCAACACACCATATTTTTTGCCTTATTGGATACTTATGCCAACAGATTCTGAAGTTCCTTTTGTCAGTACCCGGACTAAGCCAGCTCCAGGGGCCTCTTAGTCTGCCTCTTGGCAGAAAGCACTCCATTATATGTTGTGTTGGGTACTGTTTGATCACCACTATCCAGTGCCCCTTATCTATCTTACTCATATTCCTCAGGAACTATGGCCAGTGATGAAGACAAGGGCAAGGGCAAGAAGCGTGTGGACATATCCGGTTATCAACGCTGCCCTAAGCCAAAGTCCGCTCGTGGAGGTAGCAGCAGCAGTGGAACAACCGGATATGTTCTCTTGCAGAACCATGATGATGATATGATTGAAGAGTAGCCAATTGCGGATTTCCCACAGCAGCAGCATGGACCCCCTTAGGGGGAGATTGGTCCTCTTGTCATGGCACTGCCAGTTGAGGACCCTAACAATCCGAGGCGTGTCAAGGATTACACCAAAGATCTGGCTGCCACATCAAGGATGAGGGATGATGACCTGTATGCTTTGCCTTGGGAATCCCCTGACCCTCGTTTTTGGAGTCAGTTTCATGCAGACTTTTACTCCTCCGCCTATCTTCACAAGGTGACACCCATGGGTGGATTGGGATTACATGGAAAGGAAAGGCACTAAGGAATTTCTTGAAGTGGCAGAGGTTTGTAAGCACCATGGAGTGGAGGACTTGATGGCTCTCTCATACCCATGGAACAAGGAAATAATCACTCAATTTTTCTCCACTATCTACTTCACCACTCAAGGTAGCGACCCAAAGATGACATGAATGACCAACGAGGAGAAATACACCATCACCTACAAGAGGTTTGCTGCCATTCTTGGTCCCAACAAAGTCTCAAGTCATCCAACCACATTCATGAGGAGAAAGTGATGAGCCCGGATGACATGTTCTCTATGTATGAGAGAGAAGTTGCAGTGGCTCCTCCTAATGTTCATGGCTTCCTTCCCTTCTTCATGGTTCTCAACTGATGTGTGACGAAGACCCTTGGCCCTAGAGATGGAGATGCATCATTTGTTCCCACCAACTTGAGGAACTTGCTTGCTAGGCTTCGTGGAAAAGCAAAGTTCAATGCATTTGACTTCATTTGGGAAGAGATCTATGCTATATCCATCACTCCGGCTCAGTCTTGCTGCTATGGACCCTACATAATGAAGATGATCGAGGAAGTTAGCGAGCTCAGCTTTGTCAAGGATGTGCCTCACAAGCCCTTGAGGCCTCAGAAGCCCGTCTCCTTGGTCTCTTCCTGGTCCACGAGAGGTGAAAGGTCTAGTTCAGCTGCTCCATCTTCTTCTAGAGGTAGCAAAAATCTCTTCAAGTTCCTCTCCACCTTGTTTTGTCTTGGACGTGATGCCAACATGAAGCTAGACAATGAGAGGAGAGAAAGGAAGAAGAACACAAGGACCCTCAAGCAACTAAGTACAACTTAAACCCCGCTCGTTCTTCCGCAAATTCCAATGACAATGACTCTCCTCCACGTCACTATCTGCATCCCGCTCTTTCTTTCACTAGGGAAGATCGTGAGTACTTTGGCATCACCAAGAGGGACATAGAGGAGGCTACCAGTGCTGTTGGTGACAGTGATGGGGCTGGAAATTGACATGAGGAGGATGAGGGTGAGCCTAGTGGTAGTGAGTATGATGGGAGCGAGTGACTATCCTCTTCGACCATTCATTTTCCTTTTTGGTGTCTTGATGCCAAAGGGGGAGAAGAAAGCTATCTAGTTGATCATGGACTTTATTTCAGTTTTGAAAATTTGTATTGTTAAGACTATTTGTGGTGTGCCTCTATGTCATCATTTGCTTTTGTAAGACCTTGTAAGACATATTTGTGATCTTTATGTAATGACTATGCTCTCTGGATGTTATGTGTTGATGAATGATGTTCTTTGGCTATGTGTTTGCTTGTCATTTATTTATTCACTCTTGTATATCTCTTGATCACACTTTTTAGGCACCCATGGTTGCAATAAATATACGAACGAGCTCTCAAAATTGATGTTCTTAGTATGCACATGGACTGTTGTTGTATGAATCATTGATGCATAAATTTAGGGGGAGCTCTACATATATTAGTTGGAATCAAATCCTTTTTATCTCAAATGTAAGTTTTAATTGGTTGTCATCAATCACCGAAATGGGAGAGATTGAAAGTGCACCTAGGCCCCAATGTGGGTTTTGGTTGATTAATGACGAACAATTAAAGGAACCAGGTAAACCCGGACTAGGACGGCTTCAGGTGGACTAAGCCAGCTCAGGGTGAAACCGGGAATGATATCTCTGGTCTTGTGCTCTTCTAGAGTAGGCCGGCTTTTTCCGGACTAGGCCAGATAGATGACCCATCCGGACTAAGACGGTTGGTGGCGGACTAAGACGGTAAATAACAATTCTAGAAAGTTTAACCTTCGGGGACATGTTTGATCCGGACTAGGCCGGGTTTTTTCAGACTAGTCTGGGTCACTAACACTTAACCATTTTTGGGGATGGGTAGAGCTTCCTTGTTAATTTTGAAATGCAGGGCCAGACTAGTCCGGGCCCCGATACCAGACTAAGCCGATTCTAACCCCTCAACGGCTCTTTTCCTCTCCTCTTCTATAAATATACCCCTTCCTCCCCAAAGTGCCATTGGCCACTCCATTGAGCTAAAAAGGTAAATCTGAGCACTCTTGAGCTTCTCCAACTCTCCCCTAAGTTTGGTACTCCATTTCTTGAGGGATTGAGAGGAGATTTGTGAGGATTTGAGTGAGCCACCTCATATTGCATTGGAGCACTTCGGTTTCTCTTCACTCTTGGGGATTCATCCCCTAGACGGTTAGGCGTTGCCCGGGGCTCCCAAGCTTGTGGTTGAAGACCCGAAAAGTTTGTATTGCCCTCCTTGCAAAGGATTAATAGTGGAAAACCGAGCTTGACCTTTGTGGTTGCTTGGAAGAGGTTCTAGGGTTGAGAGCAACCCGGTCCTTTGTGGACACGTCAACGAAGACGTAGGTTACTTTGTGGGACTGAACTTCAGTGAACAAATTCTAATGTGCTTGTTCTTCTTCTTATTGCTCTACTTCACTCTTTATGCCATATTTTTCTGACTCTCTAATATTACTTGTTTAGCTTGTTCCCTAGCTATCTTGTTCTGTTTTTAAGCTTCCTAGTACTTGTCCTTACTTGTCTCTAGCTCCTGGTCTATTTGTTGTTCCATAAATATCGATCTAGATCTTGTTCTATACTCTGTCGTGTGCAGGACCCAGACTTAGACGCTAACCCTAGCGGACTAAGACGCCAGTTCGGACTAGGACGCCAACACTTGCGGCTTAGTCCGGCCTCTGTCTAAACTAATTATTTTAATTAGTGGTTCGCAGAAGTATTTGCCTATTCACCCCCCCCCCCTCTAGGCAACTTTCAGGAGCATTACGCTATCCGTAGCTAAGGGCACATAGCCTGTTGGTGGAGCGTACTAAGCTCTGTAGAGTTAACCCTAAATCATTCGAATGTCCGCTGTCACTAGTTATGACACACCAAATCATTGAGCTGTTAAGATTTTCCTTGATGTGTGAATGGTTGTAATGAGACCCGTGCTTTTTGTGAATGATGATGGCAAGGTGTTCTAGAGTCATTATGACTATGTGTCAGAAGGCTCAACAAAAATATGGAAACTGTCAGGATTGATTGTAATCTCCCTCGGGTCCCACCAACCAAAAGTTATAAAACTGTTTTTCATCCCTTAAAACCCCTTTTATTCTATAGTAATCCCCTGCATTCACGCTTTTCCACAAAACTTTGAAAACTCAACCCCTTTCCTTGACTACCTCCCTAAATGCATGTATATGCCCTTGCAAGAGGTAGGGCTTGTGGAGTACCTTATGTACTCACCCTTGTTTTAAATTAATTATTCAGAAGATGGAGAAGAAGAAGAAGCGTCTGTGGAGTTTGACGAAAAGGTTGCGTCCTATGCTCGTGTTGCCTATGGAAGTCGAATAAAGCTTGTGTGTTGTTTTCTCTATTTCTGAGTATGGCATGACCACCTCTTTGCCTTGTAATCTAAGACTTGTATGACTCTATTGTCCCTACGTGGACTTAATAAAGATCGTTGTATCGTCCTTTGTATCATTTGTATGTGTGTACCAACTACTGATCCACGGATTGGTATGACATGTATCATCCCACGAATCTAAAGATTGAATAGATGAAAAAAGAAATGGTAAATTTCCATACCCGGATAGATCGGGGTCATCACCATTGTTTTTGCCAATGGTCACATTGACAGCCTTCTTCTGATGTCCATCAGAATGGTCTTTGCGGTGGCAACAATCTTTCACAAGATGCCCTGGTTTGCCACACACATAACATGCTTTGTTATCCTTTTTTGCATTGTTCTTCTTAAAGTTAGTGGTTTTCTTAGATTTACCACCGGCCTGCATTTTACCCTTGTTGTTGTAGTAGTAATTTTTCTTTTCAACTACGATATTTTCACTAGCACCATTCTCTATAGCGGCAGAAGTGCATAGAGCATCTTTAGCCCTTGCCTTTTCTTCCACATTGAGGGCTATAATCAGATTGTCAGTTGAGATATCTTCCCTCTTGTGTTTTAGGCTCAATAATGCCCGCTGCTACAACTCGATCGGGCAGAGGACATCCCGAACTTGCAATCTCTCCGGCCAAAAGCTATAACTTGTGAGATTGAGACACTATCGACTTTGCAGCATCAATGCTTAAGTCAAAGAGTTGCTCACACGTGTACAGATGGCAACTGGGTTCAGAGACGACATATTTGCGCTCAAGTGCATCCCACAACTCAGTAGGATCGGTATAATTCATAAATACATCATACAAATTATCTGCTAAAAGGGTCAAGATGCAGCCAAACGCCGAATTGCGTGCTATGGGAAAAAGCAGTAGTCTCATGAACTGTGAATGGCATAACTGGGTGGATCACCCACCACAGTCCAATTGACAAGCCAAAATTTGACTTTAGTCTGCCAACGACAGAAATTTTCGCCAAACCTCTCAGGTTTCATTGCATCTAAAGGTTTCTGGATTGTTGGAAATATGTGTGTTATTCTATTTCCATATTTTTGTTTTAGGCAAATTTCATAGTGTAAGGACCGAAGGCGTACCGAGAGAGGGGGGGGGGGTTGAATCAGTAAGCCGACCAGAAATCTGAATACTTCAATTTCACAGCGCTAGATCCTAGTAATCGTTGCAACCTACCAATTCTAGGAGGCCAAGACCCTAACATGCTAGTGTTCATGATGAAAACAAATGTGGAAGCTAAACACACTAGCCTATGCAAGCCATAATTCAACCTACTCACTAGTGCACACAATTACGGAAAGTAAAGAGAGGGTCAAGGAATGCTCATGATTTTTTTCTATGGTTTTGGAAGGATGGTGCCTTCCTCTACTCCTTGTTGGACCACTTGTTGACTTTTGCTAAGCCATATTAATAAATCATTCCCGGCACGGGGCCAGAAACGGTTCACTAATATGTCCCAGAGTCAAGTAGGTAAAATCCGCAAGCGCACGGAGAATACCGCTGTAGCATTTCACCCGGAAGTATTCAGGGTATCGTATTTGTTTATCCCAAAGGAAGGTTATGATCTAGAAGCGTTACTAACATATAAGATCATGTTAACAATTAGCAAGGATATCTAACCAAGACAGGCGGGTACATGATAATAACCGGGTAGTGTGACACACACAAAAGATTCCTACTAAATAAATAAAGTCTAGTGGAGGAAAGACTAGGCTAAGCTACTCCTACTATACATTCCTATACAGTTGCATAGCCTAAGTAGAATACATACAGACCCACACTCAGGTTCAGCAGTCAATAGTATAGCACTTCAGGCACGGACTTACCCCTGCATCCACAGGCGACTTCCGCCAAGAGCCTACGCACTAGCCTAGCGGGGAGGATTTCAAAGGACGGACAGGGCTGTCACCACCTGCCGCCTACCTCAACGAACCAGTAGACTAACGAATAATTGATGCAAATCAGTCACCCAAGTACCATACTTGCATGACCAAAGAGCACTCTGCCCCTCCGCGATTACTATTAACGAGGCAGAGCTACCGTACGAATACGATCACCAAACCCATGCTATACTTTATCAGCTAAAACTAAGCATAGAGACTATAACATATAAACTAGACTATAGTGACGGTATTTAACCAGCATGACAATAGTAGTATAATAAATATAAACTACTATCACACAAGTAGACTATACTATCACATATATGGATCACAATATCAAACAAGAAACTCATGACCCAAGCACAACTATATAGAATATATATATATATTGATAAGAGCAAAGTCTTACAAAAGGGAAAAGATACAAGAGCCATACCAATTCCAAGTGAAGACTTGGGACTAGAGAGCTCTAGACTCAGCCTAACTCCACTAAAACTCCAAGAACTACTACTAGCAAGAGAGAAATGCTTCTTGTGGTGTGTGTTGAGTGTGAAGGCACACCCTCCTATTTATAGCCTCAATAGGTCGGCAAGGGAGAGTAACCGCCACGGAAGGCACCTCAAACCGCCATCAGGAGTCGCGGAGGAGCCAACACGTGGAAGCCCAGGCGGAGAGGGCGCCCGGCCAGATCGGCCGACCTGGGGGTGGCCCCTCCTGGCCTGTGCTTTCTCCAGGTGGCTGTCCTGTGGGCCCTGACGTTGGTTTGCGTGGTATTACAGGGAGTTACGTCGGTTAAGTGCTGAAAATGGGCCCTTCAATCTGTGTGACGTCCATGTGGCACTCTCTGATTGGTCGAAAGTGTGTTTTCTTGCCTTTTGAGGTGTTTCCTTCACATTTCCTCCTGCATGCACAAAGTTCTCCAAGTACGAGTGGAACTATATTATTGTGATAAAACATGCGTGTATGAAATGCCAAATTCTCCTTTATTTGAGTATAGTTGACGGTTGAAAATGGTACTTAACAGCTGTCAACAAACTCCCCCAAGCTTACCCTTTGCTCGTCCCGAAGCAAAGATAAACTTAAGTTGTTGATCAAGAGTTGCTACAATGTCCTACTCCTCAATAATACTATGCGCACAACAAAGTACTCTTCCTAGAATTAAATATGTTGGCACATAACTTACCCATTTCCCTCGATCCATAGGGCTTTTACACCTCATTGTCTTGGGCGGTTGAGAGATAGAACAATTGCAGGGCACCAATCACTTGCTCTGGATTCTGCTATGTTATTCCGGAGGTTTTCAAAAGATTTTGAAAATAAAAACCAAGTTCCTCAAATGATTCTCTCGGATCACTCAATATGTGTATGATTCCTCACCAAGGCAAAGTGTTGCCTATAATCACCTACTTCTAAATAAGGCTTTATGTGGAGCTCAAGGTAGGGATATATGAGGCACTCATGTTCACATAATATTGCTATGTCAAAAGACCGGATCCAAGAAAAACATCAATTCAAACAATCTTGATCAAGATGTGCAAGTGTGTGGGAGAACGGAGGAATGGTGGATGGGAAGAAATAACTCCTTTTTGGATTTTCCTTCTCTCTTTTGGAGTTTCTAGGCTATGGCTATCTTTTGCTTGCTCTCTTTTTTTTCTTTTTTTTTTTTTTTACATAGCCATAGTCCTAGTTTGCAATGAATACTTTGAGAGAGGAGTTTTGCAATGGATATATGGAGTGTTTCTTTGGATGGATGGATGGATAGTGGCTTTCTTCCGGTGTAGAAGAATAGCTCACGGTGGATATGGTGGATATGGTGCATGCTATCTTCTTGATTTAGAAGGATAGCTCATGGCGGTGGATGTGTGTATATGATCTTGATCAAGAAAGCATGAAAAGAGTTCTACTAGGGTCACAACAATTTTGACTAAGCTCAATGTGAAACAAGCAGCATATGTGTAAAGGTTTTCAAATGTAAACACTACATATGGCTGTGGTGGGAATTTCATCATTGAGGAACTTATCAATTTGTCATTTTGAAAAATAAAACTCCGGAATTCAAGCTTTACGTTGAGCAAGATCATAGCAGCCCTATCTATCATATCATACCTCTCAACAACTTAGAACTAGAGAATGCATATGCTACCCACAAGATTCAAGTTCAAGGCAAGATTTACCAACAAACATAACTCTTGAGAGAGTACTAAGTTGTAAACTAGCATTAGAGAGGAATAAAGGACAGAGCAACTATTCATCATCTCAACATAGGAAAATTATACACATTCATACCGCGCATGAAAAGGGAAATATTTTTGTTCTTTTTATGTTTTGCAAATTTTTATGGTTTTCAGATTTAGCAAATGCAAGAAAAAAAAAGGAAGGGGAAAGATACAAGTTACCGTGAGAAGGGGAGTCCTCCCCCAAGCTTGTTCTTGCTCATATCTGCTGGTTCGGGTCGTAGCCTTGGGAGCGGAAGAAGGCATCCCAATTACTCTGATTCTGAGCCATCATCGCGTTCAGCTGGCGGAATTGGTTGTCGCTGAAATTCTGCCATTGCTGGGTGTCGGCGACATGTTGCGTGAGAGTTTATTGCATGCTCTCGGTGCGTAAATCAATGTCGTTCACCCTCCTTGTCAACTCGGCCATCCCATAGTTGAGTTCACGGAACCCACGGGATGAGAATGATCGAGTGGCAAAGGATGGCGGTCCGCTTGAACTTGATGACGTCTGCATGGGGTAATCGTACTGAGATTCCCATGCTCCGGCCTGCCATGTTGATGCACCCGCCTCGTCCAGTGGCGTGGGCTGCTCCCATACCGGATCTCCGGTCGAAGTGTGAAACTCCGGTGTAGGCTCCATATGCCTACGGGAACGTGTCGGTCGCCCTGAAACACTATGCCTGCGAACTTCTCCCACTGGCTCAAGTGGGAGGGTTAGTGCCCGACAGTGATACAAACGAAGACCCGGGTTAGGTAACGGGAATTCATTTGTATACCCGGGAAAGTGATAGATCAAGGTATTATTTGGACCATGTTTCAAAGTATGTCCTTGCACAAAATAGTCCTCGCCTAGAAATTCTCTATCTACCGTCAAATATTCAACATGAACATTCTCAAGCAGACCACACTTCTGCGCAATGCGAGTAACTAAAGAGGTGCACTCAATTGGTCCTGTCAACTTTATATTGTCTAACCATTGATCAATCATGCATTCCGCGGGTGACACCCTAATTTTCTTAACCATGGCATAAAGTATTTTCAATTCATCTTGCCGGACAACCCTAATGTCACCTCGAGGAAACAAGGTCATAGCCAACCACACATGCATAAATCTAAGTGTAGGATTATGGATGGCACTTGTTCTAGGCTTGGGACCCTACTCGTTTCCGGAAATCTTTTTCCAAAAACTTTCTTTATGGAACCCCTTTAGCGCTTTATCTAAGTCTAGCCTACATTTAGGATTTAGACCTAGCATAGCATGAAGATCACCCCATGTGACCAAGCGCTCTTGCCCAAACAAGCGAAAAGAAATGCCTTCATCATACTTTCTAAGGGTGCATAAAAACTGCATAGTAAGCAAACGAGAACCCGGCTCATCTACTTCTACGAAATTTAGCCAACCTATAGTGCGAAAAATAGAGGCAAATTCTTCTCTCATACCTATTTTCTCGAGGAAGTCCGAATCGAAGCGTCGGGTGTGGGCGAATGGCCGTTCTCTCATGAGCGCGATGGCTTGGCCCTCGCGGTCGTCCTTGATGTCGAGATGCTCCTCGGTGATGAGCAAGGCCGGCCTTTCCTCCGGAATTTCAGCTTCGGGGTCACCATGCCCCGGACTTGGTGTGAGCTCGACGGAGGATGCTTGACTCGTGCTTGCACGAGTGCTTTTTCTCCGCTTGATTCCGGCGACTTGATTCATTCGGTTGAACATGGCTGCACACAAGAACAAACACAAGACAAGAACAAAAACAAGATCGAACAAGTGTTCGGGTGAGCGTTAGTGAAAACAACAAACCCGAGCTTCTCCGAAATTGGTTTTCTTCTCACAACAACTTGCAAATGCACTAAAACAGAGGGGAAATATATATATATATTTTTTTTTTGGGTTTTTGGGGCTGTAGTAAAGTTGAAGAACACGAAATTTTGGGAGAGCAACAAGTGAGCAAAGGAGGGGAGTGAAAGATGAGCTTGGAATGGTGAAGCTCCTCCTCCTGGGCGGTTTTTATAGCCAAGGAAGCAAGATGGCCGTTAGAAAGGGACAGAGCAACGGCCATATAGCCGTTGGGAGAAAGGAGCACAGGAAAAGGTGGGGCCAGGGGGTCGGCCGACCCCACCAGGTCGGCCGACCTGGCAGGTGGGCCTCCTGGCAGCCCCCTTTTTCCTATGTGTTCCCCAACGGCTAGGGGATTTGTCCCCTGCTGCCTTTTTGCTCAAAAAGCTCGACAAAAAATCTTTTCAAAATGGAAAGCCCAAAAACCTATTTTCTAAATTTTCAAAAATGCAAATGAGTTTTGAAAAATTCCAAGGTGGCTGGAAAAATTCAAGACTGCAGAAATGCAGTGGTCGGGAAAAATCAAAATGTGGTGGAAAGCAAATATGCAATTAAAAGAGCAAATATGGATAACTACCGGTTTAACCTCCCGGCGAGGACTCACCTTTTAAAGTCCGACGAGCGGGACTTTTCTCCGGCGTTCAGCTCGATGAAGCGTTGTCCGGTCCCGGAGATGAAGACACGGATGATGCTTCTTGTTTCACTCGCCACACCTTCTTGGTCTTTGTTGCGGTCGGTGGCTTCTCGGGCTTCGGAGGCTGCGGTTTTGCAGGCTTCACAGCCTGTTTCTTTGCAGACCTCGGAGGTTGCTGCCTTGGGGACTTCGGAGGCTATTGCTTAATGTGTGACCTTTGCCTCCTTGCCTTCATCAGTTGTCGCTGTGCGACCTTTTCCTTCTCAAGGAAGTTCTTCATAAATGTGATGAGGCTGTCCTTCTTTGGCGGAGTGACCTCCACTTCCTTGATGTTGCTTGGGTTCGGCCGGTACTTGATACGGATCATGTTGCACTGTTCTTTCCGTGGCCGAAAGTCAAACTTCTCCTCCTTGCCATTGATGTGGAAACGGATTTCTCCGGCTCCTACATCGATGCGAGCATCCGCAGTGCTGAGAAATGGGCGTCCCAGGATGAGCGGTGTGCTCTTCCCGACGTCCATGTCAAGCACTACGAAGGCGACGGGGATGAAGCAATCCCGGATTTTCACCGGAATATCTTCGGCGATCCCCGCCGGATAGCGGACCGTTGAATCGGCCAGCTGCAGCTGCATCGGCGTGGGGGATAGTGTGGTGTAGTTGAGCGTGTCGAAGACATCCTTCGGCATGACGCTCACACTTGCCCTAAGATCACATAAGGCATGGTCAAAGTTCTGTGTCCCGATCGAGCAGGTGATCGTGGGACACCCCGGATCTTTCTTCTTCTCAAGAAGCCGGTTGAGTATAGCAGCGCTACACTCTTCCGTCAGCTTGATAATTTCTATGGTCGGTAGTGGGCGCTTGTTGCTGATAAGATCCTTGAGGTAGCGAGCGTACGTGGGTACTTGTATCGCATCCAGCAAGGGCACGTTGATGTGCACTTCTGGATCACCTCAACAAAGCGTGTGAACTGCTCGTCCACGGTGGGCTTCCTTCTTCTTTCAGGAAACGGCATGAGGTTCGTATCATAGAACTCATGTGGGGCCGTTTTCCAGGGCGGCAGTTCTTCTTCTTCTGCCGGCTTCTCAGCTGATGTGTCCTTTCCTGCATGGTTAGGGTATGGCGGATCCCGAGTGGACTTACCTCCTCTCGTGGTAACCGCATTAACATTTTCTAAGGGGGTCTCGGGTTGCCCCGGGATTTTCCCCGACTCAGCAGTAGGAACAGCAGCAGCTAACTGAGCTAATTGGGTTTCTATCATTTTATTAAAGCTCAGCTGATTCTTGAGAGCAGAGGAAACACCCTCTATCTTAGTGTGGATGCTCTCAAGAGTCCTATCAGTGGTGGCAAGCTTTTTACTGATGTTATCATTAACCTTAGCTTGACCAAGCACAAGATCTTTCAAGGAGGGCTGATTATAACCAGAATTAAAACCAGAGAAGTTGCCAGAGTTACCTCCTTGGTAGTTGGAACGTGGTGGACCCCAACTTTGACCTCCTTGTGGACGGTAGCCGTTGTTGTTGCCCATGAACATTGCGTCCTCACGGGTCTCAGGGCAGTCATTGCCCGAGTGTCCCGTGTTGCCACAGACCTCGCAAGTCATACGAGCGTCTAGGGCTTTCACTTCTCCATTGGCTTGGTCGTCCATCTTCTTCATGAGAAGGTCAATCTTGGCGGTGAGCATGTCAACCTCCTTGACGGAGTGCATGCCTCGCTGGCGAGGTTGGAGGCGCTCTTAATTCCAACCTTGGTTGGACACCATCTTCTCGATCAAATCTTTTGCCTTGCTCACAGTGAGCGAGAAGAAGGCTCCACCAGCAGCAGCGTCGAGGTGGTCGCGGGCCGACGGAGTAAGCCCGTTGTAGAAGTTCTGGATGATCAACCAATCATCCATCCCGTGGTGGGACATGCCAGGATGTACTCCTGGAGCCTCACCCATGCCTCAGGAATCGACTCCTTCGACTCCTGCTGGAAGCTTGAGATCCTTCCGCGGAGGGCATTGGTCTTGCCCAGTGGGAAGAACTTTGCAAGGAACGCAGCTGAACACTTCTCCCAAGTGTTCACAGCTTCAGGGTTTGCGTAGAACCACTGTCTCGCTCTCCCAAGGAGAGAGAACGGGAACAGTCGAAGGCGAACAGCGTCGGGGGTGACGTCCTTCATTTTGAACGTGTTGCAAATCTCCAGGAATTGCTGGAGATGAGCACTAGCGTCCTCATTGGCTTTCCCACAGAATGGGCTAGCCTGCACCATGGTGATGAGACCGGTCTTGATCTCGAAGTTCGCATCTCCCATATTGCCAGCTGGTCCCGTAGGGATGTTGGCAGCGGAGGGAGCGGAGAACTCGCGGAGGGTCTTGTCGGCCATTTGCTCAGAACTTGATGGTGCGGGAATGACAGGTTCGATTGGCCGAGTCTCCTTACGAGGAGGGGTGAGCCTAGCTCGTGTCCTTCTCAGGAGTGACTCAGGATCTTCAGTGAAGTTTGTCGGCAAGTCGAAACCAGTCATACACTACCCTGTTTTCATACAAAATGCAGAAAACAAAGCAAGGTTAGCCTGCCTAGGAGATAGCCTTAATAATTGCAACACTACTATATACATTAGTAATTTTTCTTAAATCATACACCTTCCCCGGCAACGGCGCCAGAAATGCTTGTTGACTTTTGCTAAGCCATATTAATAAATCATCCCCGGCAACGGCGCCAGAAATGCGTGTTGACTTTTGCTAAGCCATATTAATAAATCATTCCCGGCACGGGGCCAGAAACGGTTCACTAATATGTCCCAGAGTCAAGTAGGTAAAATCCGCAAGCGCACGGAGAATACCGCTGTAGCATTTCACCCGGAAGTATTCAGGGTATCGTATTTGTTTATCCCAAAGGAAGGTTATGATCTAGAAGCGTTACTAACATATAAGATCATGTTAACAATTAGCAAGGATATCTAACCAAGACAGGCGGGTACATGATAATAACCGGGTAGTGTGACACACACAAAAGATTCCTACTAAATAAATAAAGTCTAGTGGAGGAAAGACTAGGCTAAGCTACTCCTACTATACATTCCTATACAGTTGCATAGCCTAAGTAGAATACATACAAACCCACACTCAGGTTCAGCAGTCAATAGTATAGCACTTCAGGCACGGACTTACCCCTGCATCCACAGGCGAGTTCTGCCAAGAGCCTACGCACTAGCCTAGCGGGGAGGATTTCAAAGGACGGACAGGGCTGTCACCACCTGCCGCCTACCTCAACGAACCAGTAGACTAACGAATAATTGATGCAAATCAGTCACCCAAGTACCATACTTGCATGACCAAAGAGCACTCTGCCCCTCCGCGATTACTATTAACGAGGCAGAGCTACCGTACGAATACGATCACCAAACCCATGCTATACTTTATCAGCTAAAACTAAGCATAGAGACTATAACATATAAACTAGACTATAGTGACGGTATATAACCAGCATGACAATAGTAGTATAATAAATATAAACTACTATCACACAAGTAGACTATACTATCACATATATGGATCACAATATCAAACAAGAAACTCATGACCCAAGCACAACTATATAGAAAATATATATATATTGATAAGAGCAAAGTCTTACAAAAGGGAAAAGATACAAGAGCCATACCAATTCCAAGTGAAGACTTGGGACTAGAGAGCTCTAGACTCAGCCTAACTCCACTAAAACTCCAAGAACTACTACTAGCAAGAGAGAAATGCTTCTTGTGGTGTGTGTTGAGTGTGAAGGCACACCCTCCTATTTATAGCCTCAATAGGTCGGCAAGGGAGAGTAACCGCCACGGAAGGCACCTCAAACCGCCATCAGGAGTCGCGGAGGAGCCAACACGTGGAAGCCCAGGCGGAGAGGGCGCCCGGCCAGATCGGCCGACCTGACCAGGTCGGCCGACCTGGGGGTGGCCCCTCCTGGCCTGTGCTTTCTCCAGGTGGCTGTCCTGTGGGCCCTGACGTTGGTTTGCGCGGTATTACAGGGAGTTACGTCGGTTAAGTGCTGAAAATGGGCCCTTCAATCCGTGTGACGTCCATGTGGCACTCTCTGATTGGTCGAAAGTGTGTTTTCTTGCCTTTTGAGGTGTTTCCTTCACATTTCCTCCTGCATGCACAAAGTTCTCCAAGTACAAGTGGAACTATATTATTGTGATAAAACATGCGTGTATGAAATGCCAAATTCTCCTTTATTTGAGTATAGTTGACGGTTGAAAATGGTACTTAACAGCCGTCAACACCACTCCCGCCGTAGTAGCGGTCCTCCCGCCACCAAGTGGTGTTCTCACACACGAGCCCGCAATCACTCCCGGAGTGAAGACACAGTTGCGTCACTGCTGCCACCAAGGCACAAGCTCGCCTCCCTTGAGAACTTGCTGAACACCCCAAGACGGCCCAGGCGCTCACTAGCGATGCCCCTTTCACCGACAGACTCAAACTATGTACAAACGTGTGATGGCCTTTACAACCGATCATGATAGGCTTGATCACCGACACGTAACTGATCTAGGTCTCACCATAGACCAAGAGTAACAATCTGAATCACACCCTTAAGGAGACCATAGCCCTAGATGTGCAAGGTACTCAAGTTACTATCACTAGCACTCTCATGATATGCAATATCTCCACCTAGTGCTCCCCTCTTCTCCTCTTGGATCTCACCAAATGCTCCAAGCAATTCCACTGGCCAAGAGAGGTCTCCAAGAACCCAGCAACAACGTTATATAGGCTTCCAACCTCAGACTAGCCGTTGCTCCACGAAATCAGCTATTTGGGTGTACTGTCAAGACTTTTCGGTCACTGCCTGACTGGACCATCCGGTCACTGTAGATCTAGCTCCAATGGCTCTGGACACTACTGATCGACAAACTGACCAGATCGTCTGGTTCATTTCTCTCTCCATTACATAACATTCTAGAGCTCGCTTCCTCTCTGGCCTGAGCTGATCTGTACAGACCGGGCTGTCCGGTCTCTACAACTCCAACATAGGTAGATTCCTCGCTGAGTCTTCTCTCTTGATTGCCTGATCTCCTAGTGACCGTACAGTCCGGTCTCCACTCATCCCTCTGTCCGGTCACTCTGTCCAGAAACTGAAACTCCTCATCCTCGCTTGACTTTGTTTCCCAACTTCTCTGAACAGCTCCTTGGCTTCTCCACTGTCACCTAGTGCCTGTGATTTCACTGAGCATCCAAGCACATCACCGACTAATTGTGACCTAAGAGACATGACCTAGACCCCCTTGATAGTCCTGTCTTTCCTATGCACTCAAAGCCCAAACAACTAAACATATGTTCCCAACACTTGCTCCATAGCTTGTCTTTAGTCTTGATCCATCTCCATCAACCCTTGGACTCCATCAAGCTCATCAATCCTCCATGCTTGCGATCATTGTCATCCATCGCCAAGGCAACCGTCATCATCACTAAGATTTGTTGTAGAGTTTGGAGATGATATTTGTATGGACAAGATATTAGCCCACAATTTCATAGTTGTCCACTATCACCAAAACATTCATACCTCGGGGATCCAATCACCAATGGTCATGAAGCTTACACATAGACACTAGAACACGAGATGCTACCTAACACATGCAGCTGGCAGAGCAACCCAATAATAACAAGGGGAGCCATTAGAACTCACGTAGGGTTTGTTGCCGCTTAAAACAACACAAATTCTAGACGAAGCAGACCGTCAATGTAGACGTGGAAGCTCATCGATAAGGCATCATAGATCGTCGTGGATCTTTCTCGAGTGGTCACGCAGATGCGTTGTCGAGAAACCTTATTGCCTCCCCTCGTGCGGGCTTCACGGCGGTAATGGCTCGGAGATACCGCTCACCCTTTCCTCGGTGCATGCTAGGGAATAGGGCCGGCGAGATTGGAGCAACTCAGGACCACAACACAGCTTTCTGGATGGAAAGAAGAATGGAAGGAGATTTTCGTTGTATGGAAACCTGGACGTCTCCAGGGCCTAACATAGGCACGACTACTCTATAGGAGTCGTTTCCTAATTTATTGCGCCCACTAATTAACAATCAATAGCTTGGCTGGCCTATTAACTCTAATTATGGCATAAGGTGTTTATTAATCTGTCTGATTAGTATAAAACATTCCACATTATGGAGGATATGAGGGGCAAAAATTACTTAGACTCTCAGCCATGCCACGCCACAGTTGCGTGTCGCAAGTCACAAGTCACACGACACAACACACCAAAAGGCGCTAAACACGCACGCGTGTGTGTGCGTGTGTACTCAAAGCAATTCTCTTTTTCTCTCTTAATGCCTTCATTATTCAGCAATGGACAAGAGTACTGCTATTTCAGTGGGTGTGGATCACCGTAGACTAGCAAGGTGATACTAAAACCAACAACCACTTATTGCTATGGAATTTATCTTGAATGCACCATTTAAAAATGGGTCAAATTCCAACAGGAATATGCAATTAAGTTTCGCTCCCTAGCAGTGTGTGTCATTGTTCCTTCAATTTGAGCCAGCAAATTTTCCATGTCATAGATAAGATGTTGAATTCTCCAATCCGGGATATCTTCTTGAGGACTAGTGATAGAATGGACTAAAGGTAGACACTCTGAGAGAAAGGCACAATGCTTGACCTGCAAATGAGAGACAACTATCATGGCCAGATTGAGACTAAAAGCCTCTGCCTGTAACACATTGTCCACATTAGAAATTCTAGCTTGGATTTGTCAAGGACCAAGGAGGTGGATCATCAGTGGAGTTAGTGAAGCAAATTCCTAAACCAGTCTGATGATCTTGAAAATGTGTGCACTTGTCCTGCAACAACAACAAGAATTGAAAATACGGACAATTTGAATCATTGGACAAGAGGTATTAGTAATAGTACTAGCTTGAGATTCATCCTCGATATTAAAAGCCTCATATTGAGCTTTTTGAGTAGCTTTAGCCTGAAAAATAATAGAATGGATTGGCCAATTTTTATTTTGAAATTTGTGATCATTTATGGCCTTCCAAATATACCATAAGATATAAAAGGCAAGATCAATATGTTCTTGAGAGTTCAAGTTCTCAATCATATGGCTAAAGATGTGAGGACATGAGCCACACAAATCGTCAGTTCTAAACCCAACGGAGGAGTAAACCAAACAGCACGAGAGAAATGACAATGGAAGAACAAATGCTCGTCATTTTCAACATTATTGCATCTTGAGCAAAGAGAAGAAACACTATAGACTCTTCTATTGACTCTTTTTGCTGAAGCAATATTTTTAGTTATAAGCTTCCAAATAAACATTTGGACTCTAGGGAGGATCTATTTATTCTCCCATATATGTTTGATAACTAATTTAGCTTGGGAGAGAGATGTAATTTGCTAATCATATTTTCAATTTTTCCTTGATGAATATGATTGTAGGCACTTTGAGCGGTTCACTTACTTGATCTATTAGGCTTCAAAAAAAGGGTAGCTCTACCATTGTATTGTGTAAAGGGGATTTGCAAAATAGAGTTAGAAAATTACGGGCCAAAAACATAATTTAAAAGATCAACATTTCACCTTTTAGGTTGATGAAGCCATAAATCAGAAACTTTGATAGGAACAGCAGAATTCATAGCTTTGATTGAGATATATTCATAAATTTTAGGACAAAGAGGACACCAAGGTTCATTCCAGATCGTGACATCAGCGGAAGAAAGATGCCATTGAACGGCAGTAGCCATATGTTTTCTAATTTTTAAGATGGATTCCCAAGTCCAAGATTTGGGCCCATGGGAAAGTACTTACCTTTGAGAACTTGAGCCCATAAAGCCTCTGGTTCATTCAGCAATGTCCACACCAAAACCTGTGATAAGAGCTTCATTCAAGGAATAAAGGTCTCTGAATCCTAGTCCTCCCACTCCTTTTGGAATGCAAATCTTATTCCAGGCTGAAAGGCATAAGGCTTTACTGCTTTTATCAGGATTGCAGCCTTTCCACCAAAAGTGTCGAATAATGCTTGTTAGCTCAAATCTATTCATCTACAATAGACATATCTCTATTGATCCATCAATCATCCTAGACACCATGTCTAATTTGATCAATTAAGGAGGAAAAAGGACAAATTTTCATTATTTCGCATCAAAGCATCATAGAGAGATGACCATTTTTATGTTGTTCAGTTTATCATACAAGTGAATGCGAACAATAGAAGATATATTTTATATCATACATATACATGGGGCATGCAACCAAACAAGGAACGCCAACCCACATATATGATACAATAAGAACATAACCTTAGTTGTAGATGAAACAATTAAATCAATACCCAGGTGTTCCAAATAGATAGATCGGGGGCAAGATTTTGGGTCTTACCTCCTCCAGAATAGAGCTAGAGTGATGATGATTCGTTGAGAAGGATCAAAGCACCACGGGCTCTTCTTTTGTGAAAACTCGCTGCAAGGTCAAGGCAATTTTGTCCTGTTTGTTCCCCACTCAAACAAAATAGGGGTAATGCTGCTAAGGCTAGCGGTGAATTTGCTCAATAGACAATCTATATTAGTCTCAAAATCTTAGCCATTGCATTCCCCGCCAACAGCGCCAGAAATGCTTGTTGGCATTCGCTACACAAATAAAATCAATTAGATCCGCAAGCGCACGGAACACCATTGTAGCATTTCACCTGGGAGTATTCCAGCGTATCATATTTCTCCTCAGGGAAGCAAGACGTAAGAGTATCGAGAGTTAACAATCTTATGTCTATAAGGAAATCACCAACCAAACTATGGCGGGGATGAATATAATGAGTGGGTAATATGGTGGACGCATCAAGAGAAGACCACACTATAGGTATTTAATAGAGTAAAGTATAGCTAGTTGGGAGGACAACGAGTCAAGTTGGGTTTCCTAAGTAATGATGTTCTAAAATTTCCAAGACAAGCGTTAAGTGTTGCTTCTAGATCTGCACCATTTAATAGCGATTCTACGGCCAATGTTATGTTTACTTCGGGGCACGAAAACGTTCCACTAATATGGGTCGGTAACTAACCTCTGTACTAGTGGGTACGCTATTGCTAGACAACCCTGCTTGAGACTTCCTGAATGTTGTGGATTACTAAAGGGACGGACAGAGCTGTCACCACCTTCCGCCTACCATACAGCCCGTGGGGTCGAATGCATAACCAGCTAGCATTACATAGGCACCACGCGTACATTCACACTAGATATTCTTCTGTAGATCTTTGCGGAAGAATAACCGGCAAATAACTAAGTCTAAAACCCTTACTCAGGATGGCGACTCAATTAAGTCCTAGCCGAGAAACCCGTGAACATGTAAATCATGGAAACACTGTAAAAAGGTGCAAGTAGGAAATGAGTACAAAGCTTAAGAAGGCACTATCAGACTTGGATAAATAAAAGAACAAACATCTTTATATTTGAGGCATAAGTCTTATAGAAGAAAAGATACAAGAGAACTTACACCAAGGCTTCCAAGACAAATCCAGAATCCTGAGGAGAAGCTCTCAACCCGACTCTAACTCCCAAGTTAACTATCCTATTCCACATTGTGGCACAAGTAGTGGGAAACTAGTCTTCTTGATGTTCCTCCATTGATGTCTTCTTCTACCGAATTTCCCCTCTATTTATAAGTGGCAATGGGTCAGCGGGTATTTGTAGGTAAAGTGGAGTCGGTAGGCCAAAGTCGGTCCACCGGGCAGCGGGCCATGCCGGGTGGCCACGTGTGCTGGGCGGCCGGGCATGCCGGGCGGCATGCATCACCGGGCAGCGGCCAAGGCGGGGCGGCCCTTGGATCATGTCGGTTTTCCGACCGATCTTCTCCCGATGGCTTGGATTGAATCCCGATGGTGGTTGTTTAGTCGGTTGCCACCGACTCTCTTCTTTTGGCGCCGATAGGCCTCATGGGCCTAATGGGCTAGCAACCTCGGGTGGCCAAGCCAGGCCGGGCGGCAGCCCAGGCCGGCCGGCAGACTATGCCGGGCAGCGGCCTTGGTCGGGTGCCAACCCCCTCCAGGTCACCCCTTGACTTCTCCCGGTTAGGCCACTTGTTGGCCCTCCTTTCTTAGCCATATTTCATCACTTTTGGTCTAGGAGGAGAAAACGGCGTCATGGTGAAGCGTTTTGCAAAATCGGCCGGGTCGGATGATCAGCTTGAAAAACGACTCCGGATGATCAGCCTGGTGGCTGATTTCAGCCATAAATGATCCTGTCGGCCAGTTCCTGATTTCAGCTAGAAAACGACCCCGTCGGCTGGTGAAAACGGCTGTTTCACAGTCGTGGTCGGCCGACGGGGTGTTTCTTCATGTTTTTGCATATTTTGGCTCTTTTACACCTACAAACATATATTTCACCAAAACTCGTGGAATCTTATTAGTTTTAATAAATATTTATTAATCTTAGGTCTTTACCTTTCATTTCCCCAACCGGTTGGTGGCTTTATTGGCCACCAATAGACACATTAATCCCATGGTAGGTCTGTACTTGAGGTATCTATGAATCTTCTTCACGGTCTTCAAATGAGACTCCTTTGGGTTTGCTTGATAGCGTGCACATAAGCACACACTAAACATAATGTCCGGTCTAGAGGCAGTGAGATAGAGCAAAGAACCAATCATTGACCTATCAAGCTTGGGGTTCAGCGGTTTTCCCTTTGCATCGTCATCCAAGGGTTTGCTTATTGCCATAGGTGTATGCAAGGGCTTGCAATTCTCCATGTTGAATCTCTTGACAAGGTCCTTGGTGTACTTCTCTTGATAGATGAAGTTCCCTTCTCTCAATTGCTTCACTTGAAAACCAAGGAACACATGCAACTCTCCAATCATTGACATTTGAAATTCCTCTGCCATCATTTCACCAAACTCCTCATTGAACTTCTCATTGGTTGACCCATAGATGATATCATCCACATAGATTTGGCACACAACGAGATCCTTCCCAAAATGTCTTGTGGACAAGGTGCTATCAATGCTTCCAATCTTGAAACCATTCTTGAGAAGGAAGTTCCTCAAGTGTTCATACCATGCCCTTGGTACCTGCTTGAGGCCATAGAGAGCTTTCTTCAATTTGTACACATGTCTTGGATACTTAGGGTTCTCAAACCCCGAAGGATGTTCCACATAGACTTTCTCATTCATCTCTCCATTCAAGAAGGCACTTTTCACATTCATTTGATGGAGCTTGAAGCCATTGTGTGATGCATAGGCAAGTAAGATCCAAATCACTTCAAGATAGGCCACGGGAGCAAATGTTTCTTCAAATTCAATACCCGCCACTTGAGAATACCCCCTGACCACTAGGCGAGCCTTGTTCTTGACAATTGCCCCTTTCTCATCTTGCTTGTTCTTGAAGGCCCACTTGGTGTCAACCACATTATGATTCTTGGGCCTCTCAACCAATTTCCATACTTTGCATCTCTTGAAGTTGTTCAATTCTTCTTCCATGGCAATAACCCATTTGTGATCATCCAAAGCTTCATCAATTGTTGTAGGCTCGATCATGGAGATGAAAGAGAAGTTCCCAATTGCAACATTTGCCTACTTATCATTTCCTTCACTCACATAGTTGGGCTTGTATTGATTTCTCCTTGTCTGCACTCCTTGAGATGGACTCCCAATGATCAAGTCACGTGAGTGATCCTTGTTGATGGCTTTGGGTCTAGGATGATGATCTTCTTGAGTGGTGGAGCTCCAGGTAAAGTATATTGTGTCATGGATTGCTCGCTCTCTTGAGATATGAGTGTCTTGGATTCTAAGTGAGGTGGGGGAATCACTCATACGCTTCATTGTCTTGGAGCTAGAGCATGGAGTGGATGAGGATGTATCATGTGTAGAGCTCAGAGAAGTGGTTCAAGGTGTAGTATGTGGGGAGGCTTGTGACTCACTTCTCACTTGGGTTCCCTCATGGGTAGGTGGATGTACTCTCAATGAATCTTGGGAGGAGCTAGTGGGAGTGTTAATGGCATCTTGGGTTGGTTCTTGCAACTCAGAGGAAGAGGTTGGTTGGGCTGGTGGAGTTGAGGGTTCACCAATATCACCATTGGCCTTGTAGGGTAAAACCTCGCGCACGGGCATCTTCCTCAAAGCTTCCCTTATAGGCTCATCTCCAATGTTCACTTCATGAAAGTCATTTCCTTTCTGAGAACCATTTGACTCATCAAATTGCATATCATAAGATTCTTCCACACATCCTATGGCTAAGTTATAGACCCGATATGCCTTAGAAGTCCCTGAATACCCAATAAGAATGCCTTCATCAGTTATGCTCTCAAATTTCCCGGGCTTCCTCCTCTTCTTGGTAATGTAACAAGTGCAGCCAAAGACCCAAAAAAAGGAAACATTGGGTTTCCGTCCAACCAATAGGTCATATGGTGTCTTCTTCAACAACCGGTCAAGATAGACACGGTTTGAGGTGTAGCAAGCTGTGTTGATTGCTTCAGCCCAAAACCTGGCATGAGCATCTAACATGGCATGAGCAAGGGTGATGAGTGTCTTGTTCTTCCTCTCCACTACTCCATTCTGCTCAGGAGTATATGTAGCGAAGAATTCATGCTTGATCCCCTTCTTGTCACTATAATCCTCAACTGTTGTGTTCTTGAACTCAGTCCCATTGTAACTCCTAATCTTCACAATGCTAGCCTTGAATTCATTATTTGCTCTCCTTGCAAACTTCCTAAAGATGTCACTTGCTTCCACACGAAAGAAAGTCCAAGTGTATCTTATGAAGTCATCCACAATCACTAAGCAACATAGATTCCACCCCAGACTCTTGTATTGTGTTGGCCCAAACAAGTCCATGTGCAAGAGCTCTAAAGGACGAGATGTAGGCATTAATGACTTGGTGGGGTGAGATGATGCAACTTGCTTTCTAGCCTGACAAGCACTACATAGTCTGTCCTTCTCAACGGTGACATCCTTGATTCCTTCAACTAAATTCCTTTTGACCACTTTCCTGACTTGATTCATTCCAACATGTGCCAATCTTCTATGCCACAACCATCCCTTTGTGTTCTTGGTTAATACGCAAGTACTTGGTGGCATATTGCTTGATTTGATGTCTGTGACACACAATCCCAGGCCTCACTCCATGAAATACTAGCCCTTTTTTTGCATTTTCAATCATTGCACAATCCTCATCAAATTTGCACTTGAATCCCATGTCACAAAGGGGACCAATAGACAGGAGGTTGAAATTGAGGGTTTCCACAAGAAAGACCATGGAGAGATAGAGGTTCTCAGTAATGGCAACTTGCCTTCCCCAAATGTCACCTTCTCACTGTCTTCATCTTCATCAATGGTGGTGAACATGGTTGGCTTCCCGGTCATGTGTTGAGTGCACCCACTGTCCAGTATCCAATGAGTCCCTCCACTCTTGTAGTTGACCTTGGTGGTAGCCATAAGACAAGCAATAGAGAAAGAAGGGTTAGTATCCAGAGCATTACTTGATTGACTAGCACTAACCTTATTACGTCAAATGATAAGACCATCCTCATAGATAGGGATCCTTGCAATCCCTTCCTGAAGTCTCCTCCTGATGGGATAGTGAGGAGCATGATACCTCCAATGTCCATGATCATCCCCCATGTGCACATTGTGTAGGTTGATATAGTAGTGAGGAGGATCATAGAGACCAGTGATGTGCTCAAGCACATATCCCACTTATGAGTGGAGCACGAGTATCATCTCCATTGCCCTCTCAATTGAGAGATCATGCCTTCTGTTGACTACCTCCTCAAAAAAGAAACCCCTCTCAGGAGCTCTAAATTGTTGGATTAGCTTGTCGATCATTTCAGATGGTGCAATCCTCCAAAGGCCTCTGAAGGAGTTTATCCTACACACAAGATCATAGAGCCTCAAGAAAGTTTCACAAAGGTCATCATTCGTATTTCTCATAACTTCATCAAATGGTAAGAAGAACTCTTATTGTCGAGCTTGACGAATATGCCAATGTCAATCTTGTGGAGGAGGTAGGGGCGCCGGACTGGTAAGATCGATCATCTCAAATGATCGTGCGAGCAATGTAGCCGACGCTCCCCTCACACCAATGCGTGGTCCACCCGAAGTGCTTGGAGTAGAACTTGGAATGGCACTTCAGGTAGAGCTTGATGAAGTGCTTGATGAGGAGTTTGGTGAAGGTATTGATCCAAAGGGGTTGTAGAAGCTGTTGCAAGGCAATCTTGTGGAGGGATCAAAGAAGTTTGAGCTCGAAGCTACTTCTATCCCTTCACTATTTTCCTTAAATCTATTCTTTCCCGTGAAGATTGCGGTGATCTCCTCATCCTTGAAGAGTAGCCCGATCATATCATCAAAAAAAAAGATTATTGGCATGATGAGATCGACGGTGATGTAGAGGAGCTCGCTCCTAGGGAGCAAGGTGAGGATCTTCTCGACAATCAATATCTTGGGAAGCTTGAAAGTAGTCGCCGCAATTCTGTCCATTGTACCTCGCAAACGAATAAGAGAGTCAAGTAAGTCCTCATTCTCATAAGCACGAAAAGCAAAGAACTCCTCAACAAGGGACTCACTAGCATGATCAATAGAAGGCTCACTATCATTAATCCTAGTCATGCTAGTGGAGCAAGCAAGATCAAGAGAACCAGCATCATCAATCACCACAATAGACACACTAGTAGAGCAATCTATCAAGTTATCACTAGAAGAATCTATGCACTCACTAGAACTAGGCACATCCACACAGTCATCACTATCATCATACACATGATTATCGGTGAAGGTATTGGCAAAGTACACAAGAGTATCCATCAACTCACCAGAATCATGGCATTTAGGTAGCTTTTCAAGCGAGCCTTCCATGAGCCATGACCCGGCTCCGAATGGGATGACATTCCAACTCAATAAGGTCACTACTTAAGGCGGTTAAGCTCTATGATGAGCACTTGGCTCTGATGCCACTTGAAAGGACCGAGTGATCGAGAGGTGGGGGGGCTGAATTGGGAACTTGCACTATGTACAAAATTCACCAATTCCTAAAACCGAACACTCAAACAACTCCTATCACAATTCTAGTGGTGATCACACTAGCAAGATAATAGTCCTATGAAAGGAATAACAACCTACACATACTAGTGGAACACACAAGACAATACAACTCCTATGCAAGCTAGTGATAAAGACACGTGGAAGTAAGCAACAAGCTAGCAAAGGTGCCTACTCATGCAATGCTACAAGATAAGGAACTAGAGCACACAAGCATGAGTAGCAAAATACATACAAGGGTGAGTAATCAAGCCAATGCAACTCCTACACATGCTAGTGGTCAAATGCAGAAGCTAAAGCACATCTAGCAAGCAAGAGGCCTATTCATGCAATTCTACAAGATAATCAACTAGAGCAAGGTAAGCACATAAGCATGAATAGCACGGTATGAAACTACGGAAAGTAATGCATCAAAGTAAGGAGTACAGGAAGATATGGCTCATGATTTTTTCCCAAGGTATCGGAAGGATGGCGCCTTCCCCTACTCTCGTTGGCCCACTCCTACTAGAGTTCCGGTCCCTCCTGCTATAACACCCTACTTTTTTTACAATTTCTAAAAATGCCAATTATTAACAATTAAGCAATTAGTTAAACAACCTAGGACAAGTTATTTTCCTAAATTAATTAGTTAATTTATTGCATTTTCATGGCATGTCATTGTCCATATAGAATTTATATTGCATTATGCATTTACTTTAATCCCTAAATAATTACCAGGAAATTAGATTAGAAAATAGGAGGGAAAAGAATTAGAAAAGGACAAGAAAAAGGGAAAAGTAGAGCCTGGGCCGAAAACCCACCTTCGTGGACCACCCGGAACACTCCTCCCCTTCCGCCCCCCCCCCCCCCCCCCCACTTCCTCCCCCAGGCCCAGACGCACTCCCCTATCCCCCAGGACCAGCCAGAGCCGAAGGCGTGTCCAAGAAACCCACCACCCTCTCTCTCTCTCTCACCGATAGGCGGGCCCCACCTGTCATCCCCTTCCTGCCGCTATCTCCGCCACTTGCCATTTTTCCCCCGCCCTGTTCAAATCCGCACCCGCACGCTCGCTCCCGCACGGTCCCACAACCACGTCCATGATCGCCGCGTGCTCCGCAATCGTTGCCCCCACTTTCTCCTAAATCTCTGTCGCCGTCGCTAGTGAACTTTGGAAAGGCGTGAGATCGCTGGCCCTTGCTCCCTGCCGCAAGCCGAGCCAACCCTAGTGCCTCCCTTCCCCTATAAAACTGAGCTCGAGGGTCCCCAGTTTCCTCGCCCTCGCGCTCACACCCCCTCTGCCGCTCTAGCGCCACTGCATGCGAGTTCTTCGCTGTCGCCGGTAAGCACCGCCGCCACCGTGATTCCTCCATTCCGAAGCCCTCGTCTCCGATTGACAGGCCGCCATGATCCCCAGGTGAATCAGGAGACAGAGGAGGCCCCCCCGACGCTCGCCAATGCCACTGGCCTACTCCCCGCCGTCGCCGACGACCCCCGAACTGCCGGTCCCCGCTTCGAACCACTCCCCGGTCTCGAACTCCTCCGCGTGACCCCTCCAGTGAGCTCGCCACTCCTCCCTCTCTCTCTCGAGCCGCTCGACCTCCCATTCTGGCCACCGGAGCACCGTCCCGGCTAACTCCGGCGAGCCTGCCGCCGCGCCGCCATCCTGGGTGGGCGCCGCCGGCAGCCCCTCCCCGCCTTTGTTTCTCGCCGTTGGATCTCGATCCAACGCGCCATATTACATACCCCTTCGAGGGTATGTAATTGGTGCACCGTGGACCAGTGGACCACGGGTCCACAGAACTTGAGAACCGGTCCACAGCCCTTTTTAGTTTTAAATTAATTCAACTAATTCCTAGATATTGTTAGGATTTTTGCATTTAGGCCCCTGCACTTAGATTAAATTAGATTGATGCCCCTATTTTTGTGGACAAGCTTTAGAAAATTGTATTTAAGCCCCTGAAGTTCATAAAATTATTTTTAGCACTATATTTTTAATAGAAACACCCCTGTACTTTACAAAAATTATTATTTTGACCCTATAATTTAACAGAAACACCCCTAGACTTGTTTCTAATTATTTTTAGGTCCTGTCTTTTACAATTTAACCCCTATACTTCACCAATATTATAATTTAGTCCTTGGATTTTATTTTACAATATTTAGACCATGTTATTTTGTAGATTTGACCCTGTAGTATTCTGAAATTACATTTTTAACCCTCGAATTTGCCTATTTTTACTATATTAACCCTAGAGCTTCAACTAGCATAACTTTTTACTCGTAACTCCGAATTAGGTGATTCTTGTGCCAAATTTCTTGTAGGAGCATAATATTTACATTCATTGCATTCACATATTGTTTTCCATGATTGTATGGCTGTGTATGGATTTTGTATGCAATTGCTTGTGCCGGCACTATCAAGCGTAAAGACGAATACACGCAAGGATCAGCGTACGAGGACTTCCAAGAGCAGGAGTTCGAAGTGGTTGAGCAACAACACGTGCAGGACAAAGGCAAGTGTCCTTGATGCATTTTATACCTATTGTGAATGTTACTTTAGGATTGCATGTTTCTGTCAATTGATTGGGATCCTATTCTTAGGGTTTACTAGTATTGTTCTATCTTGTCCTTGTCGTCTTGAAGTAGAATTTTATCGGTCAATGGGAAGACATGCTTAGTTGCTTATTGGGTTGTTGGGTTCCATTTAATTTTGACTAATGAACAGTATCACGTGGGAAAGGATTGGTAATTTTTAGCAACATGGACTTAGGGATCTATGCAAGCCGGATGGAATGGATGTGGTGTCGTGGGCACATGGTTGGTGGTGGTAGGCTTGTTGTAGATCCTAGGAACTGGTTCTTGGAGCGATAACCCAGGAAAACAGTGCCATCACAAGACCGATATGGGTAAGGCTTGGCCTAGTAATTACGTGTTCTCCCATTATCGGTGCAGCATTTGGTGGAGCGGGGAATGGAAGTTAAGAGAGGACTGTCCTTGTATCCGAATGGCTCAAGAGGGGGCTCCTCGGGTGATGAGCTGCTTGTTGATGGGCTATCACTTATGGACGAGAGTTGATGAGGACATCACCCTTATGGATACACCCAGCATTCCGCCAACCAAAATGCAAGTTCATGCGCGACAACTGAATTTACGGGTGAGCTTGTTCCTAATGATTCCTTTATGTGATTTTGAGAATAGATTGCTACCTAATGAATTAACTGTTGTTAGAAACCATGGAGATGATGATGAGATAGCTGGGGAGGTGATTGGAGACGTGATGGGCAGGCAAGGACGTCCAAGCCAAGGTGGAGGCCCAATCAAAACCGACTTCGAGTCTGTTTCGGAGCTCAGGACCAGTCTGCACTAAAACGGACGCCCAGGATGCATACTGACTCGGATTTGGACGTTCTATATATGCCTGGAAAGATAACGAAAAGCCCTTTCCAACCCAACTGGTCCCAAGTCCAAATTCGTCCCGAGCCGTCGGCAATCACCAAACCAATTCAACTTCCAGAATTTGTCTTGGTGCTGCGACACCGTAATCGGTCTTTGGGCCATGTATCGAGTTGAGCCCACTTAGGGCTGCGTCCAGGGGGTCTTGCACGACCTTAGGGTCCTCATATACAGCCGCCGCCTCTTCATTAGGGTTTGGGTTTTTCTTAGATTATTCTGTTGATAACAGTTTTGCCGTTTGATCGGTTTGTGAGATCCCAACTTGTGAGATTCATCGTATACTTGCAAATTTGGTTGTATTCTTCTTTGTTCTTGCTTGTGTTCTTGATTTGTAGGCAAGGATAAGCCTTCTCGGCAAGGTCAATCGTTCTTGAACGGTTGATAACCAGAGGACACGTTGTGCTGCGATTGCGGGGTTCAGAACGTATCGTTCGGAAGCCGGGTCGATTTGTGTATCGCCTCCGCCTTAATCAAGATTATCAGAACCTATAGGAAGATCGGGAACCCTTGTTCACATCAAGAGTGGAACCTTAGTGGCTAGCATGTACTGGGAGACCCTTTTGAAAAGCCTCATAGTGAAACCCTGCCACACACCCAAGAAAGTGTGTAATGTGGGTCGCGTCCACGGGCACAAAGGGAATCACGACTTGTGAGTAAAGTGGTACAAACCCTATAGAGTATCAAACTATCATGACAACCGTGCTCACGGTCATGAGCAGCCAAGAGTCCTCACAAGATTAGTTTGGTGGGTTACGGATGGTCATGGTTGGTGGATGGGATCGGACTTGGCTTGGATAGGACCCCGTGGGTTGATGGTTGGGATGACCCCACTTAGTAAATAGGATGCTTAGGTTAATTAAAAGCTCATGCAATAGACCCCTATAAGCTATTCTTTTCTATAGCCCCATGTCATCTTTTCCCCCACTTGCTGAGTACGACACGTACTCACCCTTGCTATGCCATATTGCTGCTTAGCCGCAGGAGAAGGTTGGGACCACTATGAAGATGATGGAGGCGAGTACCAGGTGATGGTCCACCAGTCGGTGCCTGTGGAGTCTTGGCACGTCTACGCTAGTTTATTTCTGCTACTTTGATGTACGTTTCTTTTAGACCTACGGGTCCCTTTGTAATAAAGATACGATGTAATAATTAAAGGATATGGATACTTATTCTTTTTACCATTAATGATGTACCGTATGTGTGTGTAACTTGATCCTGGGCACACGTACGGCTGCACCCATTTTTCTTCTTAAAATGGATGTCACACCTGCCACCAATGTGGAGTTCTCGCCCACGAGTCCGCAATCACTCCTGGAGTGAAGACACAGTGCGCGTCACCACTGGTACCAAGGCACAAGCTCGCTCCCTCAAGAACTTGCCAGACTCCCCGAGCCGACACAGATGCTCACTATTGATGCCCTTTTCATCAACAGGCTCAAAACGCGTACAAACGTGTGACGGCCTTCATAACTGATCACGATAGGCTCGATCACCAATACCTAACCGGTCAAGGTCTCACCATAGACCAAGAGTAACAACCTAGATCACACCCTCAAGGACACCCTAGCCTTAGATGTGCATCAATGCTCAAGTTACTCTCACTAGTACTCTCAACATATGCAATATCTCCTCCTAGTGCTCTCCTCTTTTCCTCTTGGCTTATACAAAATGCTCCAAGCAATTCCACTGGCTAAGAGGGCTCTCCAAGACCTTAGCAATGAAGTTATATAAGCTTCCAACCACCAACTAGTCGTTGCTCCACAAAATCACCCTTCTGGGCACCATTGACCGGATCGTCTGGCCACTCTAGACCAGACCGTCCGGTCTCTTCTAGAATGGTTCTCAGAACTGTTGGCTTCACTGTCCTGTCGAATTCCTGTACTGACCGGACTGTCCAGTCAGTTTCTCTCTCCACTACATAAATTTCCAGATCTTGCTTCCTCTCTGCCCTGCGCACAATGGTACAGACCGCACCATCCAATCTCTATAGCTTCTAACACAGGCAGATTCCTTGCTGAGTCTTCTCTCTGGAATTTCTGTTCTCCTAGTGATCGTACAGTCCGGTCTCCACTGACCCCTCTGTCTGGACACTACGTCTACAAGCTGAAACTCTTCATCCTCGCTTGACTTCATTTCTCGGCTTCTCCGAACAGCTCCCTGGCTTCTCCACTGTCACCTGAGACCTCTGATTTCACTAAGCTTCCATGCACATTACTGATTAGACATGACCTAAGAGAAATGACCTAGACCCCCTTGATAGTCCGGTTTTTCCTATGGACTCAAAGCCCTAACAACTAGAGAAGTGTTCCCAACACTTGCTCCATAGCTTGTCCTTAGCCTTGATTCATCTCCATCAACCCTTGGACTCCATCAAGCTCATCCAGCCTCCATGCTTATGGTCATTGTCAACCATTGCCAAGACCGCCGTCAACAATCATCATAGAGTATAAAAGGTTTCATACATGAACAAAATTCATATAGACATTAGTCACATTTCATGTTTGTCATTCATCACCAAAACATTCATACCTCGGGGTGACCTCAATGGTCATGATCCTTATAAAGTGCCCTTAAAGAGCTTGATGAATTGAAGGCTAGACGAACTCTTTTGGGTGCATGTCAGAAGTGCCCCAAGCTCACTAATAAGTTGGAAGCTCAAACCCTCAAAGTCAAAGAGCTCAAGTCCAAGCTGCTAAATGAGACTCGCTCGAAAGTTCTCCCACCACCATGTGTAGTGTGTGGTTCCCTTAAGGATAAGCTTGCAACCACTAGAGAGGAAAACAAGAACCTAGCTTAAGAAAATGACTACCCCATCTCTCGCCTCCAAAGAATCCTAGTGAGTGAGGACAAGATTGAGAGTGACTTGGCAAGAGTCAAAGAGAGTGCTAGTAGGTCAACCTACAACTTGGGCTTGGGATTTGAGAGGTGTGACAAAGTGAGTGAAAATATGGGTAAGTTTGTGCCTAGCTCTAGCAACAAGGATGAGAAACAATCCATCAAACCCACTGACACATACTATCCACCAAACCCCAATCCTTCCTTCAACCCAAAGCAAACAGAGAAGCTAAAACCCAAACCTCCTATTGAAGCAAAGCCTAAACATGAGAGTGTCTACATTTGCATGTTCTGTGGTCGAAAAGGCCACTTGGATAAATTCTATTATAGGCATAAGAGGATTGAGAGGATGCAAGCTAGGTTAACTAGAAATATATGTCATGATGATTTTGTTGACTTTCAGTCTTGCTCTTTTTCTCGTGCCTATTGTGAACAGGGTCATCCCTCATATGGCTTTGATTCATGAAACAGAGGCTTTGCGCAGCAGTGCTTTGGCGCCCCATGTTTTCCCCATCGTGGTGAGCGTCACTTGCGTGGATTTGGTTTGACACAGATAATTTCTATCCTCACAACTTAAGGTTTGAGTCAAGATGCTTTGAATGGCCACGTTGTCCCCATCGTGATTCTCGTCCCATGCTTCCCAAGAGTTTTCTTTCTAACCCCAGCACTGAGCCATCGATCTTTCCTTCTCGTCCTTTGTAGGCAGCAGGTGGAGGCCTAGAGAACAAATGGTTGATAGACTCTGGGTGTTCGCGCCATGTGACTAGAGATGCAAAGTGGTTCTCCAGACTCACTCCCTTGAAGCGTCATAAGTATGTGACTTTCGAGGATGACAAGAGAGGTAGAGTGAAGGAAAGGGGCGCGATAAAGGTAAATGAGAACTTCAATATCAAGGATGTTGGTTTGGTTGAGCATCTCTATTTCTTAGCCGCTTGATGTTGGTTTGAAAGTGCGCTTTAAGAAAAATGCTTCTTGTGTTCTTGATTCAAATGGGTCTTAGGTTTGTGGGATTTCTAGCATTAGGAGAGTTTTTTAGGCTGACTTCGCTATTCCTCATGGCTCTCACAAGTGCTTGTTTGCTAAATCTTCTTCGGAGCTCTGGACATGGCATAGGAGACTAGGTCACATGAGCTTTGACTTGCTTTGTCGCTTGAGTGGCCTAGGTTTGATCTGAGGATTGCCTATGCTCAAATTTAATATGGATTTGGTTTGTGCTCCTTGTCGTCATGGGAAGACGGTTGCCACTTCTCATCCACCAATTAATTTGGTGGTGACTGAACACCCTAGAGAGTTGCTTCACATGGACACTATTGGTCCTTGTCGGTTTTGTTCAGCGGGTGGGAAGTGGTATGTTCTTGTGATTGTTGATGACTTCTCTCGCTATTGTTGAGTTTACTTTCTTAAAAGCAAGGATGAAGTGTTGCATCACTTTTGGAACTTAGCTTTGAGGTTGTTCAAGGAACTCCCTGGTGCATTACGAGCAATCCGCAGTTATAATGGCACCGAGTTCAAGAACTCCTCCTTTGATGCTTTCTGCCTTGAGCATGGTATTGAGCAACAATTCTCAGCACCTCGTGTCCCTCAACAGAATGGTGTGGTCGAAGGAAAGAATAGAACCTTGGTGGAGATGGCCCAGATGATGCTCGATGAGCATAGGACTCCGAGGCGGTTCTGGGCTGAGGCCATTAGCACTGCTTGCTATGTTTCCAATCAGGTTTTCTTGCCCTCAATTCTTAATGTGGCTTCCTATGAGCTATGGTTTGGGAGGAAACCACCTGTTTCTCGTTTGTATGTCTATGGTTGAAAGTGCTTTATTCTCAGGCGTGATGTGAGACCTTAAAATTTTGGCCAACACAAAAACATACATCCAAAAATCATTTTTTTTTTTTTGGAAACTATTTACAAAGTGGAGAGGAAAATCTAATAGTAAAGTGGATAAATAGCCTAAAATATATTTTCAAAACCATAAAAACTGGAATGCGACAAGTGCTTGTTTTATTCTCCTATTATTTTATTTGAAATTCCTGGTTTAAAGTTTGCTTGGTTTGAATTTAGTTTTGCTTGAGGTAACCAGAACTTAATTAGGAAATCTTTTTTTCCTCTTCCTCTTGGGCAGCCTCCTCTCTCTCTCGGCCCACTCTCCCACTCGCCTGCCCGCCTGCACGGCCTCCCCAGCCCAGCTCTGCTCTCCCCTCCACTCCTTTGATCGCTCGGCCCATTTCCTCGTTCAGTCATCTGACCCGACTCGCGCGCGCCCGCATTTTCCTGTGCCTGCTCCCTCTCTCCTTCTTCTTCCTCCCGACGCCGTTGCCACACCACCATGCCCAGCCACCCCGTCGCACCGACACCGTGCCTTCACTTCCGCTCGGACCTGCAACACCTTAACACCGCCCCCTCGCGACGCGGTCAGGGACGAGTCCCGTCTTGACCAAACGCTCGCCACAGCGAGCTCAGCGCCGCCTTTACTCCACCAGTACCCGCCGCCCTAAACCACACCACAACGCACATAGTGCCACCGCACAGCAATGCCGACGAGAACACTCCCTACCATCGTGACCGTTCACCTCACCCTACAACGCCGCTCTGCTCGACTTCAAGCACGTCGTGGCACCACCTCACCATCGACGATGTGACTCAGCCCTACTCCGCGTGATTTGATTGCTCTCTGCCCCGTCGCCTAGCACGTAACTCGAACCTGCTCATAGAAACAACCCCTCGCCCTGCACCACCGTGACATGACCCGTCGATGGCTATCGGGTAGCCACTAACACTAGCACGTGAGTGATGGCACAAAGTGCCAGTGGCATGTGCTTCATGCCTCCTCATTGTCTCCTCGTCCTCCTACCTATAAATAGCCGACCGCTTCCTCGCTAACCCCTCACCACCGCCCACGATCGCTCAAGACAAGTGCCTAGTCAACTCTCCCTCTTTCTCTCCCCGCAGCCACCGAATTTTCCACTTTACACCACGAGCTTGCCCCAACCATCGAGCCACCCTGCGATCACCTCTCTAGAACATAGCCCTGGCCCATGCACCAAGCCCGTACACCCGGTCCACCACCCCGTAGACATATTCTATAGGATTCCTAATAGGAAAATAATTCCAAAACCATAGAAAATCCCCCAGAATCTATAGTTTTGTAGTTAGCCCCCTGAGCTTTAGTTCTATTCTATTTTAGTCCAATATTTTTACAGAAAAGTACCTCAACTTTTTTGTAATTATATTTTAGCCCCCACCATTTTACACCCAAGCCCCTGATATTTTCCATAATTATAGATAGGTCCCTAGAACTTACTAGAAAGTGCAAATAAGTCCCTGGACCTTTCGAAAGCCCTAGTTTTCAAACCATAGCTCCGATTTAGGCGATTCTTGTGTTCTTACAATCGTTGTCTCGAATCCTGGCTCATGGAACCCGTCACCTAGCCCCGCTCCGTCTGGTTTTCTTCTCATTTGGTTTTCTCTTGATTTTTGTGTTATTTTGTGTTCCGCTAGCTTACGCGTAGTTCGCGGTTTGCAGATGAAAAGAACCAGGAGCAGGAACTCAAGGAACCGGACTACGGGGAAGACTTCGAGGAAGCGTTAGGAGGCAAGCTCTATCTATTCCTTAATCAAGGATCTAATGTTCATATCTTATATAGGCGATAAGAACATTAGCTTTCACACAAGCGGGTTTTAGCTAAGTAATGTTAAAGTGACAAGGAGTAACGCGTATAATAAGTAGGCTCTAAGTTGGATGCATTTTTGAGGAAACGTTAGGAGGCAAGCTCTATCTATTCCTTAATCATGATTGCTCCTATTATTTTAAAAATGCGTCGAACTTAGAGCCTACTTCTTATATGCGTTACTCCTTGTCACTTTAACATTACTTAGCTGAAACCCGCTCGTGTGAAAGCTAACGTTCTTATCGCCTATATAAGATATGAACATTAGATCCTTGATTGGCCGCAATTGTTATCCCACTGCCTTCATAAACATACGAAGTTATCAATAGCCTTGCTAATGATGACACTACCCTTGCTAGTCTACTTATATCACCATACCTTTACACTACAATGTTTTACAAAATGGGTAAAAAATGTGTTTGGTGGTGTATGGATGAATGGGTGGGTGTTAAATCAACTATGTGATGATGAAGCTGGGTGGGAGAGATTTGGTCGAGCACGAGACTCCTTAGTTCTGGTGCAGAGTACTTGGTGATTGTTGGCGGTTCATAGGCCTAACAGGGAAATCTACAAGCGTAGAGATGCCGACGTAGCCTTCACCCGGGAGTATTCCAGAGTATCGATTTCCACAGGGAACGAGAAGTGTTTCACACCTAATCTATCAATTCTGGGTGGTGTATGCTTGGAAGAGAAAAGGTTCTATAGAGAGAAGAGGTACTCGGGCCAGATAATCTAATGTAGTAAACTCATGCTAGGTAATTTAATGAGATCCTATTTCAATTTTTCTGCTTCGGGGCACGAAAACGATCCACTAATAAGGGTCGGTAACTAACCTCATGTACTAGTGGGCACGCGATCGCTAGACAACCATTCTTGAGACTTCCTAAACATGGTGGATTACAATATTGGACAGACAGGACTGTCACCACCTGCCGCCTACCACACAGCCCATGGGGAGAAATGCAATCCCAGGAAAACTAAGTCTAAACACCACATTTACACTTAGACTTTCATACCAGCTCTAGAATTGGTAAGCATAACTTATTAACACTAGAAAGCAGTAAAAGGTTATGCACGAGGATCCCGCAGATATAAAGGATAGAAAAATCACTTTATTACTTGGACAAGAGTTTAACTACATGTTACCCCGCCCTGAAGATGAAGGAGACTACTCTCACAGGAGCTTCATCCCCGAGGCCCCGGTTGAAGGAACCAGCATCCTGAGCTCCTTCTCCTACACCTTTTCTCTCTAATTGGGTAAAATCTTGGACTAAAAATACTCTTCTTCCTAAATTCCTCGACACCCCCTCGTGGCGATGGGCCGGGAAGTATTTATAGGCGATGGGGAGTAGGTAGGCCGAAGTCGGTCCACCGGGCGGCGGGCTAGGCCGGGCGGCGGCATAGGCAGGGCGGAAGCCCAGGCTGGGCGGCCTTTGGATCATATCGGTTCCTGACCGACTTTGTCTTGGACGGCTCGGATTTCTCCCCGACAAACGTTAGTGGGTCGGTTTCCACCGACTCTCTTCTTTTGGAGGCGGTGGGTTTCTTGGGCTTAAGGGGCAAGCCTCTCTAGGAAAAAACCCGAGGCCGGGCGGTGGTCTAGGTTGGGCGGCAAGCCAGGTTGGGCGGCGTCCCGTGTTGGGTCCCGACCCACTCCGGGTCGCCCCTTGACTTCTCCAGGTTAGGCCACTCGATGGCCTTTTTGGCTTCACAACTTTTCATCACTTTTGTTTCGAGAGGAGAAAATGTCATGGTGGTGAAATGTTTTCGCAGAATAGGCCGGGTCAGATGATTACTCCGCCGACTCCTGATCTGTAAGAAAGATAGAACCAGATGCTGATTTTGGCCGTAAATGACCCTGTCGGCTGGTTGTTTTACAGTGTGATTGGCTGGATGCTGATTTTGGCTGTAAAAGACCCTGTCGGCCGACTGTTTTATAGCGTGATTGGCCGACGGGGTGTTTCTTTATGTTTTCACATATTTTAGCCTCTTTTGTACCTGCAAACACATATCTCACTAAAACTCATGGAACTAATTAGTTTTAATAAGGTTTAGTAAGATTCTTTCCAAGAATTTCATGCTTAAAGGTTACTTGGTAGTCTAAAATAAGGAAATAAACACTACCAACACGCCTCCCCCACGCTTAGGACTTTGCTCATTCCAAGCTAAGTAAGGAAAAAGTTCTCATCAAGCCCGAGTTTAGGGTGTTCTCCAAAATGTACCCTTGAGTATGTTGGAAGTGGCTAAAGCCAAGGCCTTGATTGTTGAAAGGTAGAAGAAATCATGCAAAGCATCAAAATTCAGACTACACCTTTCTGTTAGAGATAACTCTTAGAATATCATAGGTGGAGTTTATCCTTACTTATTTGAAAAGGTTGGCTAGAAAGTAGGGGTTAGTAGGGTGACACATTTAACATACATATATTGTTAAGTTAAGAGACAGTCCTAGCAAAAGATATAGCACTTCCTTAATCCAATCATTTAGAAATAATATCTAGGGGAGAGGGAGAGAATGGACTCACACAAAGGAATGGGCTAGCACAATCACAAAAATCTTAGCAAAGACAAGATTTTTGTGCTAGAGTGAAAGGATGGTCCTTTATTTTGCCCAGAGATATTTTTAAATAAACCTTCAAATTGCACATCTATGAGAGCTGATTTTCTTTTCTTATTTTCCTTCTTTCCTTCTTTCTCCTTTTTTCAGCTCTCATAGCGTAGGGAAGTGAAATCAATGGTTCAAATATTATTTTTTTTGCAAACATTTGAGCATTTATTTGGGAGGACCAAAGTCTTCCTTATAAGATCAAGGTTTTCAAAAAAGACAAGATGTTGTGGTTGACATGCTTGGTGAAGTGGATGCTTGAATCCCTTGTGGAAACCGGAAAGCCAAGCATAATTATTTGAGAATTCAAGGATAACGCGAAGGGAAATGACTGGCTTTGGAAGTGCAACTCCTTCATAAGGATTGAATCTTAACTAAACTCAATGCATTCTTAAATAGCATAAACAAATTTCTTCTAAGTGGCTATTGATTGTGAAAGGATGTTCTCAAAGACAAAAAAGGTTTAAGTCATGAATAGAGAGGCATTTGAATGAACCTATCATACCGATCAACAAATCAGGCTTGGCACTCCTATTGACAGGGTACACAAATGCAGGGGGGGGTCATTTTAAGGAGTGCCCTTTATTTAAGCCATTTGAGAACTGATTCCTTTGAGAAAAATTATTTTGTTTTAAATGTTGGGAAAGGAAAACACCCTCAACCAAGAAATTTTATGATCAAACCCATTTTGAGCAAAGAAAACTAGGTTGATTAATTTACTAGTCTTAACCATGTCACCTGGCATGTCGTGTGGCCGGGTTACCGAAGGTCCGGCACAATCTGGCGCCCAATGGGCTAGGTCACCCGGCGGGCTCCGCTATGCAGCGTGCTATTTCCTTTTGCCGCTGGTTCATCACTTTTTCTGCTTTGTCATAAGACTAGATTGTTCGTGAGATAACAAGTCCGACCTATGTGTTGCCACATAGATCAGAGAATTTACTTTGAATTGAACACACAAACAAACTCCAAATTTTATTCATAGGGCCCGGGCGCATTACATTGAGAGAACTAAAAAATGCTAAGGAATTTAACTAGACATAATGATGACGATAAAGGGAAATACAGGAAATAAAGTAGACGCCAAAGGAAATTTAAAAGGGCCCTATGGGCGAGGGATATAGTAGGCGTCCGGGTGTCCGGCCGCCGTGGCTACACGCTTAATCTTAGATCCTAATCCTTTGCGCAGCCACTCCACATCATCTTCAAGCACCTCTCGCCAAAGGTTCTCTACCCCCATTCGATCTTCATCTTTGTCCACCTGCTACCGCAGTCCCTTCACCGCCTTCCATAGAGCGCTTGTCTCGTCATCACTTGGATCACTGAATTCCATTCCTCTAGGTGGTCCACGGATTGGTGGTGGAGAAGGGCGGTGTCTAGGCCTAGGGGGCGTGGAGTTAGTGGACTCAGCAATCACCCCTGGTGGAACCCTTTGGTATAGCACCTTCCCATAGCCGGTGGTCATTTTGTGCCCACGAACGACATATGTAGGGGGACTACCATTTCCAGAGGTTTCCTCTGAGCTAGACACCACTTGCTTGCCAATCTGCTCATAGCGGACTAAGTCCATCCCTTCCTCCATCTGAATGTTAGCCCGATGTGTAACCCCTGTCCCAGCTGGAGGTGTCGGAATAGGAAGATTTGGTGAGCTAGGTCCGGCTCCGATGGCTTTCTCGGCATGTGTTGTCTCGTGGTCGCGCGGGTTGGGGTTGCAGGGTGGAACTGCTTCCCCTTCCGGATTGTGCGCAAGGGAGAGAGACCCCGGGGTGCATTAGTGCCGCCGCTCGGCCTGGCAGGTGAAAATTGGGCGTGCTTGATGGCCCGATTCGCCGGATCTTGCCTAAGGGTTGGAGAGGCTCATCGTCGGAGATTTCTTTAAGAATGAGGCACCAGGCAAGAGAGTTACTAGGAGGGGCCATATTTTTCCGGTTGGACTTGGATTGAGGTGCCCTAGGTGCGGCCAAGAAGCCTTTATTTTTGTTCATCTCAGGGGATTCGGTCATGGGTTTCACTAAGTGTGGAAGGATCATAGCTTGGGGGTCCTTTTAAAGAGAAACAAATGCCTAAATTGAAGGATGGATAGGGACAGAGCCGGTAAAGGCTCCTCCGGGTTTGACGTGAAGGCGGGGTGAAATTTTGAAAGTGTGTTGCCGCCACCCGGCACGCCTCGCCGCTCTGCATGGTTTGCAAAACCCTATGCTAGGGTTTGGGCCTTAAAGGCCGAGGGAGATGGCAGGCCGCCCGGCGGGCTTGACTGCCCGGCATGTCATGCCGCCCGGTCGGGTCTGGTCGTGGCAAGCCGAGTGCTGGGTTGGGTGTGGTCAGTCGAGTTTTTCTTTTGAATAGAATAAAAAGGAAAAACACAAGGCCCCGTTAGGGTCAGGGCTAGACCATAGATGCAAAAGGATTATTTAAGTAGGGCTGAACTCGAGGACATCTATTTCCTCAAACTCAGGTTTCTTTGGCTCTAGAAACATTTTAAGCCTATGACCATTTACCTTGAAGATATTTCCGTCATCACTTTGCAAGGTAATGGCCCTGTGGGAAGAAGCATTGAGTACTATGTAGGGGCCTGCCCACTTACTTCTAAGTTTACCATGACCAAACAATTTAACATGAGAGTTGAATAGTAGTACCTTATCTCCTTCCCTGAATTCTTTATGGCGGATCCGTTTATCATGCCATCGCTTGGTCCTTCCTTTGTATAATTTGGCGCTATGGTAAGCTTTTTCTCTCCATTCATCTAATTTTGCCAACTGGATTTGCCTCTTAATTCTTGTCGTGGTTAGATCCATATTCCATTTTCTTATAGCCCAATGTGCATTAAATTCCATTTCCACCAGCAGATGACATGTTTTACCATTCACCACTTAATACGGAGCCATCCCTATGGGGGTTTTGTAGGCTGTCCTAACCAGAGTGGTTCATGGAGTTTGGGTGCCCAGGCTTTTCCCATTTCACTGACCCTCTTTTGTAACATGTTCTTAATCTGCTTGTTGGAGGTTTCAACCTGACCACTAGTTTGAGGATGATATGGTGTGGCAACTCTATGATCCATCCCTAACCTGCTCAAGGCTTTTCTGAAAGTGCGGTCGATAAAGTGGCCTCCATCACTTATCATTACTCGCGGTACCCCGTACCGTGGGAAAATAATCTCATTTAACATCTTGGTAGCATGCTTCAAGTTTGCCGACCAGCATGGCATTGCTTCTACCCATTTCGAGATGTAGTCCACAGCCACTAAGATGTACTCATATCGTTCTGAGTTTGGGAAGGGTCCCATATAGTCAATTCCCCAAACATCAAAAATATCCTCTTGTAGATTGTTTAGTGAGAGGCATATCATCTCTTGAGTTGATATTTCCATGTTTTTGGCACCTGGGACATCACTACACAAAATCTTTTGCATGTTGGTACATGGTGGGCCAGAAGAATCCGCTCTGCCATACCTTAGCATTTGTACGGAATGATCCATAATGCCCTCCATAAGGGGATGAGTGACATCTTTCCAAAATTTTCAAAGTATCTTGTATGGGTACACATCTTCTTATCGAACCATCTGAACATACTCAAAAGAGATACGGATCATCCCACAGGTGTATCCGATTGTCTTTTATGATCTTCTTGTGGTCAGCCCCAGGAGGTATGTACGCAGCTACAATGTAGTTAAAAATATTTGCATACCAGGGATCTACTAGTGAGACTTTTAGAAGAGTGTCATCTCTGAGGTAGTTGTCTATGGGCAAATTATTTTGATTGGACACTTGTAGGCGAGAGAGATGGTTTGCTATGGAATTCTCAACCCCTCTCTTATCTCAGATTTCTATGTTGAATTCTTGGAGAAGAAGGATCCAACAAATGAGTCGGGGTTTGGCGTCTTTCTTTGTTAAGAGATATTTAAGGGCTGCATTATCTGAGTATACGATGACTTTTGACCCGACCAGATAAGATCTGAATTTATCTATGGCAAAGACGACTGCTAATAACTCTTTCTCAGTGGTGGCATAGTTGAGCTGAGGGCTGTTAGGGTATTACTTGCATAAGATATTACATAGTGCTTTTTGTCTTTGCATTGTCCTAAGACTGCCCCAACGGCATATTCGCTTGCGTCACACATGATCTCAAAGGGTAACTTCCAATCTGGAGGCTGGATGATAGGGGCGGTAACTAATGTTTCCTTTAGTGTCTTAAAAGCTACCATACAATCTTTATCAAAGTTAAACGGGGCATCCTTGGCTAGGAGATTTGTCAAGGGTCTGGATATTTGGGAAAATTTCTTGATAAACCTCCTATAGAATCCAACATGGCCGAGGAAACTGCGGATTCCCCTTGACGTTTGAGGGTGGTGGCAAGGAGTCAATTACCTCTATCTTTTCTTTATCCACCTCTCCTAGGACAATTCCTTCCCTAACTATGATATGGCATTTCTCCCAGTTAAGTACGAGGTCTTTCTCTTTGCATCTTGTTAAAACCTTCTCTAAATTTTCCAGACATGTCTCAAAGGTTGTTCCATAGACAGAAAAGTCATCCATGAAGACTTCCATGACTTGTTCTATTAAGTCTGAGAAGATGGCTATCATGCATCTTTGGAAGGAGGCAGGTGCATTGCAAAGCCCAAAAGGCATACGTCGATACGCGAAGGTGCCATAAGGACAAGTAAAGGTTGCCATTTCTTGGTCGTTCGAGTGGATAGGAATCTGGTGAAAACCCGAGAAACAGTTCAAGAAGCAGAAGAATGAATGCTTTGCTAAGCGCTCAAACATTTCGTCTATGAAGGGGAGTGGGTAATAATCCTTTCGGGTTGCTTTGTTAAGATTTCTATAATCTATGCACATGCGCCAACCCGTAACTGTATGTTGGGGGATGAATTCATCCCTCTCATTTTGGACAACTGTCATTCCTCCCTTCTTGGGGACAACTTGGACAGGGCTGACCCATTGGCTACCCTGGATTGGGTAAATGATTTCGCCTTTTAGAAGCTTTAGAATCTCCTTTTTAACTACTTCATGCATTGCATTGTTAAGCCGTCTTTGATGCTCTCTTATAGGCTTACTGTTTGGTTCCATGGGAATACGGTGGGTGCAGAAGCTGGGCTCTATTCCCTTAATGTCGGCTAGGGAGTACCCGATGACTGACTTATACTTTTCCAAAATGGTGACTAACTTGGCTTCTTCATCGGGGGAGAGTTACTCGCTTACTATGACGGGTGTGTTTTGGTCATTGTGCAAGAAGGCATACTTGAGACTAAAAGGGAGTGGCTTGAGATCAATTGTTGGAGGGGCTGTTGCGTCGTTTTTATTAAGCTCAACAAAGCTATCTTCTTGCTCTTCCTCTGTAAAGTGCTGAGCTCCTTCATCTAGCTCATTAGATTGGGAGGCATTCGTAATATTAGTTGACAGGATTTCTTCCATAATATTTGGTTCGTGAGATGGCTCAGAGGCTGGGTTCATTGATCCCTTGATATCCATTATGTACGAGGATTCCCCCAGCTAAAGAAGAAGTTCCTCTCCCTTGGAACTTGCCAAGTGCATTATTGGCATCCCAATTACCGCAAAAGTTTTTTGTGGCACATCGAAGATATGGAAATCTAGAGCGAAGGATTTGTCGTTGATGCTTACTACAATGGCTGAAATGATTCCTTCGCATAAATAAGCTCCCTTTTCAAAGCGAAGAATCTTTGAAGATTTGTTCAATATTTCTGAGGGAGATAGGGTGGCCGCAATTGATTTTGTCATAAAATTGATTTTGGCGTTGAGATCATAATTTTTGGTGCTTGTGGACTAAAAACAACTTGATCGGGTTCAACTTGAGATTCTTCTATCCATTCTTGACTCAAAATCAAAGAGAGGCTAGAGAGTTGTTCTTTCTGAATATATCTCCCCTCCTCATTGGGTTCCTCTAGTTCCACAGGGGTAAAATCCATCCTTCTTTCTATAGGCATTGTTCGGACATTTCCAATTGCTGAGAAATCATTGTTTTCCTCAAAGACTTCGGGTAGAGGTAACGATTCAATTTCCGCTTTTGGTAGTTAGAAGGGTGATTCATGATAGAAAAGGTATGGGTCTAGAGTGTCAAACGTTGGGGTACAATCGACCTCTTTAATGATAGGGGAGACTAGCGTGGCGATGACAGTCGAGAGATCAGCTAATCATGCGCCCTCTAGATGATTCTCTGAATGTATGGGCTGATAATCCTCAAGGTTACGAAGGATTTTGGCTAAAATTCTCTTTCCTTCAACAGACGTGGTGTACACAAATGCACCCCCAGCGGCTATATCAAGAGCATACATTCAGGTAATCCTTAATCTGGGCCAACTGTGGTGTAGGAAAGCAATCTCTCCCACACAGCTCCAAGTGGTTCTTGATCTTTTTGCTCAAAATTTATTAGCTTCCTTCGTAGTTTGATTATTTTTTAGAGTGGGAAGAATTTCTTGCAAAAAAATTCTCTCAGGGAGGGCCAACTTCCTTCGGCATCCTTGACATGACGAGTATACCATGTTTTTGCTACATCCTTTAACAAGAATGGGAAGAGTTTCCATCTCTGAGTGTCTTTATGGACTTCAGGGATATTCACAATGGAGCAGACCAATTCTAAGTGCTGGTGGTGAGCATTAGGATTTTTTGAGCATTCCCCTAAGAAAGGTCTCGACTGAATCAAGAGTATGAGTTCTAGACGGATCTCGTAATTCTAGGTTTCAATTAGCAGAGCAAAGACTGGGGGCTCCAAGTTCTTAGCCTTAGGGGCTGAGAATTGGCTGATGGAGGGTAGTTCCATAAAATGGAATTGAGTGAAAAATAAAGAAAAAAATAGTAGACGAGACGGGATTTGGAGTGGCACAGCTACCGCTCCCCGGCAACGGCGCCAGAAAGCTTGTTAGCGGTTCTTAGTCCTAACAGGGAAATCTGCAAGCGTACAGATGCTGACGCAGCCTTCACTCGGGAGTATTCCAGAGTATCGATTTCCACGGGGAACGATAAGTGTGTCACACTTAATCTATCAAGTCTGGGTGGCGTATGGTTGGAAGAGAAAAGGTTCTATAGAGGGAAGAGGTCCTCGGGCCAGGAAATCTAATGTAGTAAACTCATGCTGGGTAATTTAATGAGATCCTATTTTAATTTATCTGCTTGAGGGCACGAAAATGATCCACTAATAAGGGTTGTTAACTAACCTCTTGTACTAGTGGGTACGCTATTGCTAGACAACCCTGTCTGAGACTTCCCGAACGTGGTGGAATACAATATTGGACGGACAGGGCTGTCACCACCTGCCACCTACCATACAGCCCATGGGGACGAATGCAATCCCGGAAAAACTAAGTCTAAACACCACGTTTACACTTAGACTTTCATACCAGCTCTAGAATTGGTAAGCATAACATATTAATGCTAGAAAGCAGTAAAAGGTTATGCACGAGGATCCCGCAGATAAAAAGGATAGAAAAACTCACTTTATTACTTGGACAAGAGTTTAACTACATGTTACCCGGCCCCAAAGAAGAAGGAGACTACTCTCGCAGGAGCTTCATCCCCGAGGCCCAGATTGAAGGACCAGCATCCTGAGCTCCTTCTCCTACACATTTTCTCTCTACTTGGGTAAAATCTTGGACTAAAAATACTCTTCTTCCCGAATTCCTCCCACATCCCCTCGTGGTGATGGGCCGGGAAGTATTTATTGGCGATGGGGAGTCGGTAGGCCAAAGTGGGTCCGCCGGGCGGCGGGCTAGGATGGGTGGCCACGTGTGCCGGGTGGCCAGGCATGCTGGGTGGCGGCATAGGCCGGGCGGAAGGCCAGGACGGGTGGCCTTTGGATCATGTCGGTTCTCGATCGAGTTTGTCTTGGACGGCTCGATTTCCAACCACTCTCTTCTTTTGGTGGCGGTAGGTTGTAAGCATCATGACCATTGAGGTCACCCTGAGGTATGAATGTTTTGGTTATGAATGACAAACATGAAATGTGACTAATATCTACACGAGTGTTGTTCATATAGGAAACCTTTTCTACTCTATGATGATTGTTGATGGCGGCCTTGGCAATTGATGACAATGACCACAAGCATAGAGGCTTGATGAGCTTGATAGAGTCCAAGGGTTGATGGAGATGAATCAAAGCTAAGGACAAGCTATGGAGCAAGTGTTAGCAACACTTGTCTAGTTGTTAGGGCTTTGAGTCCATAGGAAAAACCAGACTATCAAGGTAGTCTAGGTCATTTCTCTTAGGTCATGTCTAGTCGGTGATATGCATGGATGCTCAGGCAAATCATAGGCAATAAATGACAGTGGAGAAGCCAAGGAGCTGTTCGGAGAAGCCAGGAAACAAAAGTCAAGCGAGGACGAGAAGTTTCAGCATCTAGACATAGTGACCCGATAGAGAGGTCAGTGGAGACCGGACTCTACGATTACTAGGAGAACTGGAAATCTAGCGAGAAGACTCAGCGAAGAAACTGCCTGAGTTAGAGTCTATAGAGACCGGACGGCACGGTCTATAGACCGAACGGTCCGATCAGTACAGCAAGACTCAGGGCAATGAGGAAGCGAGCTTTGCAATGTTTCTATAATGGAGAGAGAAACAGACCGGATGGTCCAGTCAACTAACCGTACGGTCCGGTCAGTAGGAGTCAGCAGATGTTGGCACTTCCCAAGTGCCCCTTTTATATGTGAATATTACCCCAATTAGTGCATAATTGATACTAATTTAGGCCATTTACCTATGATATTGCCTATATATTTGTATATGCGTTGTTTTGGAGCATTATTGCAGAAACAGGTAAAATTGGTGATTAATGCGATGATGGAGAGGACAGGAGTCCAGAACCGACAAAAAAGCACTGAAGAAGCCCAGTGCACCGATCGGCGCAGTCCATGAGCCGATCGGCGCAAGGGTGTTTTGACCCACAGAAGTGACCGAGGCCCATTCCACATGTTTATGGAAGTTTATTTGCGCAAGACACTTGAAGATATTTGTCTAAGAAGAATTATGGAACTTCAAGAAGATTTATGGAACTCCAAGATCTTAACGTGCAGTACAAGACTTTATCTCGAAGGAAAAGTCCCACATGGCAGCTGTGGAAGACAAAGGAACTGACTCGGGGAAGAAATTAGAGAAGACACGGGTTGCGCCGATCGGCGCAATCCTACGACGATCGGTGCAACCGCCTTATTTGCTAGAAACCGAGTCCTTTACAAGTAGAACCCCTATAAATACTTGTAGACCCTCGCCGCAGAAGAGGGGGCGACAGAGGGACACCAGATCCGTGAGTTAGAGCCACCTGGGCTTGCCCCGTTAGAATAGATCTCTAGTTGAGTTTCAAGAACTATTGGAGTCAAGAGTTGATCCGTCAAGATAGGCCATCTCGACGGGGATGAATCTTACTCTATGTATCTCAAGGATGATTGAATATGTTGATGATGGTTTTGGTTATTTGTCTATCTTGATTCTATAATCATGCATGTGCTTATTCCAATTGCTTAGTTCTAGGCTAAGTAAGTAGATATTATCTTAATCGTGGTGATTAGGATAGTATTCGGACATTGTATTGATTATGGTTGCTTGATGATGCTAGTAGTGTGGTTTAGCGGTCACAGCACTAAGCCAGCGCAGCACTATTGGATAGTTGAGTAGGATAAGATACTCGCGAGATTAAGGATTTCCTCCCCGCTGCAATAAATAGGGAGCCGCTCGGAAAGCAGGGTGGTCTTACTCATTATAGGTTTTCATTGATCTTTGTAATTACCTATTATGATGCTATTCAGTTAGACTTTCTGGTTACGATCTCACTAGTAGATATCTGGCTACTCACTAACCAGTATAGGGTTACTAGATCTGGTGCACTTTGGCTTAGATTCACCAGTGTGCCGATCGGCTCGATTCCTGCGCCGATCGGCGCCACCACAGATTCACCAGCGTGCCAATTGGCTCAACTCTTGCACCGATCGGCGCAACAACTTTGGCTTAGTTTCACCAGCGTGCCGATCGGCTCAATCCCCACGCCGATCGGCGCAACGACCGATTTACTGTCTGGCGCACCTTTGCGCTGTCTAGTCTCTCCCTCATGCAACATGACCTTGACAGTAGCCTTGACTAGATCTTTTACTGTTAACTTTATTTAATAAATCCCTAAGGTCCTAATGGATTCGATAAACTTTGGAATACTCAATTCAAGGGAAAAAGTGCTGTAATCGTACACCGTCCTCTTGCGGTATATAAGTGGGTGCGTAGATACGACCAACAGCAGAGGGGCAGAGCCGTTGGAGCTGAAGACTGCAGTGACCGGACGGTCCGGTCAGACAGTGACCGGACTGTCTGGTCAGTTGGCCCAGAAAGCTGATTTCGTGGAGCAACGGCTAGTTGGAGGTTGGAAGCCTATATAACTTCGGTGTTGGGGTCTTGGAGATCACTCTTGGCCAGTGGAATACCTGAGAGCATTTGGTAAGGTCCAAGAGGAAAAGAGGAGAGCACTAGGAGGAGATATTGCATATCTTGAGAGTGCTAGTCAGAGTAACTTGAGCATTGATGCACGTCTAAGGCTAGGGTGTTCTTGAGAGTGTGATCTAGGTTGTTACTCTTGGTCTATGGTGAGACCTAGACCGGTTAGGTGTCGGTGATCGAGCCTATCGTGATTGGTTGTGAAGGCTGTCACACGCTTGTACACCGTTTGACTCCGTCGGTGAAAGGAGAATGAATAGTGAGCGCCCGTGTCGGTTCCGGGAGTCCGACAAGTTCTCGAGGGAGGCGAGCTTGTGCCTTGGTGGTAGCGGTGATGCGCATCATGTCTTCACTCTGGAAGTGATTGCGGGCTCGTGGGCGAGAACTCCACATTGGTGATGGGACGGACCGGGACTCCGACAGGAGTGGTCCAATGAGGAGTAGGGGAAGGCGCCAATCTTCTGAGACCTTGGGAAAAAATCTTGAGTCATCTCTTACTCTACTCCTTATTTTGATGCATTACTTTTCGCATTTACATACCGTGCTATTCATGCTTGTGCGTTTAACTTGCTCTAGTTGATTACCTTATAGACTTACTAGAATAGGCTTCTCTACTTGCAAGTTGTACTTAGCTTTCATTTGATCACTAGCATGTATAGCAGGTGGGGCGGGTGCCAGACGGCCCGCGAGCCACAAAGCCAACCGCGACGTGAAGATGTGAGCTTTGCAGGCAGCCGCGACCCACATGCTCGCGGACGTACACATCCATGTGGTCCTCGTGGGCAGAAATGGTTTAAACTACCAGGACCCGCATATGCATACACTAATCAAATTGATTGCAGTTAGTTTTTTTTATTTAACTAGCAGCTTTGACAAACACATCCATGAAACAAACAAAGTAAACTGCTGTAAAATTCATACAGAAAAGAAGTTAAAGTCATAGACTGGTGAATCCGATCAACATAAGATCCTCTACAATTATGCTATAAAATAAAGATATATATATATGATCATAAAACAAAGTTGCCACAAAGTTGCTAATATCTTCCATTTTGCTCGATCTAGTGGCGGCTGGATAGGGGAGCAGGGGCGCTGCGCCGGCTCTGGTGGCGAAGCTGCGCGGGAGAACTTTTCTGCTCCCACTCTGCTCGATCTAGTGGCGGCTGGATAGGGGAGGAGGCAAAAAAACATGCCTAGAGAAGTGGAGAGTAGCAACCCTAATGGGCTGAAGCTGGAATCCCGGGCCAAAATGAAGTTTGGCTGGCCTAGTAAGTCGTCCATGACTTAAATCAGCGACTAATCGGCTAAGTCGGACGATTAGGCGGGCGACTCAGAAACTAATCGCTCGAGTCGCGTCGTGCTCCTTGATCGAGCTCGGGTGACCGATACGATGACTAATCGTCGATAAATAGCGATGTATCGGATGACTTAAAATCGTGGCGCGGGCGGCACAACGCATATGTAGTAGCTCACCGTTGCAAGGTATCAAATCCCTTCCTAGAAAATTCGCTTTCAAGTGACCAACTATTTTATCATTATTTGTTGCATTATCCAAAGTTATACTAAACAACTTGTGTTCTAGATTCCAATCTCGTAAGCTTTTTAGCAATGCATTGAACATTGTGAGACCATCATGGGGTGACGTCACAAGAGTAAAACTTATAATCCTTTTCTGTAACTTGCAATTATTGTCAATGAAGTGACAAGCGATGCATAAGTAGCCCATGTTTTGAATAGACGACCACTTGTCAGTTGTTTGACACACCTTGGAGTTTGAGTTCATGATAATATTCCTAAGGGCCAACCTTTGCTGATCATATGAACTCAAAACATCCTCTTTGACTGTAATTCTTGACACCACTTCAAACAATGGATTTAATGTAGCAAAAACTTCTAAAAGCCTCATGCTCAACCAAGCTGAAAGGTAACTCTTGTAGCACAATGAACCTGTCAAACTTGCAACATTTTAGACGGGTTGCATGTGGGGATAGAGAAGTGCTCATGTTCTGGACCAACTCATTCATTTTAATCCGTTCACTGCAGGATTTCAAATGTCTACGGCATGTACTTATACCATTGTCACGATTTGCAGCAAAGACAACAAAACAATGATTGCATCGGGCTTGTACAAGTCAATGGCCATCATAAATTGGTTTGAACTCTTTCCAAACATTAGATGTAAGTTTGCGCCTCTTAGGTCTTCCTGACATAACTATAGTATGAGCATGGAATAAGCGTTAATTGTTAATCATGGGAGTTTAAAGCTAGCTAATATATGGAGTAATATTAAAATTTGCATTGATATATTAGCCTACTAGAAATTTATGGCATAATCAATCACAATTACATGCAGCAATGATATAAACTTGTACCTGGTGCCTTGACATGTGATGGAGATGGACTTGTAGAAAATCTTGTCTGTGGTGAACTATTATGTCTCACAGTAAGCGATCTCACCCGACTTGCTCCAGGGATACCCTGACTTGGTGACAACAACATCCTGCTCAACGGAGATGTTAAAGCAGGGGTGTTTGCTCTAGAGGCCTTCCTATTTCGTGTTGATAGCCTTGCATTAGGACCAGAAAGTTTTCTTTTCAGCAGTAAAGATTGTGATGCAGACAAGCTGGTAGAAGCTGAAGGATCTCCTTCCATTCCCATAGTCCTTTGTCCCCCTGCTGCATCATCATGAACTCCTTGAGTCACCATGCTTGCTCCTACATATCGACAAATACAAAATGTCAGAAATCATAGTCAATCATGCTATAAAGAATTATGTATTTGTCCATAGTTTTTGCACTACTACACAGCTCTATAGATTGCACTATGCGATCAGAATCCTGTAATTTTCATACTCATTCATTTTAGAGTCCATTTTCTGACCAGAAATACTAGTAATTAAATACTGTAAAGGTCACACATTGCTCGCACCATTTAATCAGCGTCAGAACTCTGTAAAGAATCAGAGGAAACCAGAAACACATTGCTCATTCCTATAAGACTCTATTTCCTTCGTACTTCACTCTCCATGTGTCAAAACAACACAGTTAGTCACTAAATCTATCACCTCACTAATGGCGAAAGCATGTTTCAGAGTCCACAGTTCAGAAATTAGTCGACAGGTCCAAACATATGAACAAGGTCCTAACATCAATATAGGAGGCGACAGGTCCAAACATATGAACAAGGTAAGCGCTGGAGAAACCAACACAAACACATAGGGACAGATATGAGAAGTCAGAAATCATATAGCCAGTTATGGTCGCTGCTATACACATGTAAAATGCTTATCAAACAAGACTGATAGATGTGCATATTTCGAGGAATACCAATAACAAATAATGTAACACAGAACATGCAGGTCAAGATGTAAATATTGAGACAACAGATAGACAGGTTGACAGCAAAGGCATCGACTCTTTGACCCAACGGCATGTCATTTCCATTTTTCAGGCAACGGTTGAATCAGACTAGAACAGAGCGTATAGAAAACATTATTAAAAAAAGGAGAAATGGGGGCAGCAAGTCGAGCTGGAGAAACAAAGCAAAGAAACAGAGGGTTGAGGAACACGAGTTCAATTTTCTTTTCACCGGAAACGAAGAAAAAATGTCAAATCCTCCAGTAGCAAGTGACTTTACAGATATAACTATAGAACGAACAAGGGTCAACTGAGCTAATCTACGGTCTCGCTAGCTATCATCGACGTGATCATCAGTTGGGCGCGACGTGGATGGAGGCGTTCTTGACGGCGAGGCAGGCCGGGCAGACATCCATCCGGGGCTCGCAGGCCTCGCAGAGCCAGAGGTGCCGGCACAGAAGGAGAAGCACCATCGCCTCCCCCATGCCGCATGCCTTACACACGACGCTCTCACCTCCGCTCATGGGTGACCGCGTTGCCCTTTCCTTCGAGAGCCAGAGGTGCCGGCACGAAATGTTTTGGTTATGAATGACAAATATGAAATGTGACTAATGTCTACACGAGTATTGTTCGTGTAGGAAACCTTTTCTACTCTATGATGATTGTTGACGACGGCCTTGATAATTTATGACAATGATCATAAGCATGAAGGCTTGATGAGCTTGATGGAGTACAAGGGTTGATGGAGATGGACCAAAACTAAGGACAAGCTGTGGAGCAAGTGTTAGCAACACTTGTCTAGTTGTTAGGGCTTTGAGTCCATAGGAAACACCGGACTATCAAGGGGGTCTAGGTCATTTCTCTTAGGTCATGTCTAGTCGGTGATGTGCATGGATGCTCAGGGAAATCACAGGCACTAGGTGACAGTGGAGAAGCCAAGGAGCTGTTCGGAGAAGCCGGGAAACAAAGTCAAGTGAGGACGAGAAGTTTCAATTTCTAGACATAGTGACTGGAGAGAGGGGTCAGTGGAGACCAGACTGTACGGTCACTAGGAGAACAGAAAATCCAGCGAGAAGACTCAGTGAGGAAACTGCCTGAGTCAGAGTCTGTAGAGACCGGACGGTCCGGTCAGTACAGCAAGACTCAGGGCAGCGAGGAAGCGAGCTCTCGAATGTTTTTATAATGGAGAGAGAAACAGACCGGACGGTCCGGTCAGTAGGAGTCAGCAGAGGGGCAGAATCGTTGGAGCTGAAGACTGTAGTGACCGAATGGTCCAGTCAGGCAGTGATCGGACTATCCGGTCAGTTGGCCCAGAAAGCTGATTTCGTGCAGGAACGGCTAGTTGGAGGTTGGAAGCTTATATAACTTTGTTGCTGGGGTCTTAGAGACCACTCTTGGCCAGTGGAATACATGAGAGCATTTGGTAAGGTCCAAGAGGAAAAGAGGAGAGCACTAGGAGGAGATATTGCACATCTTGAGAGTGCTAGTGAGAGTAACTTGAGCATTGATGCACATCTAAGGCTAGGGTGTGCTTGAGGGTGTGATCTAGGTTGTTACTCTTGGTCTATGGTGGGACCTAGACCAGTTAGGTGTTGGTGATCAAGCCTATCATGATCGGTTGTGAAGGTCGTCACATGTTTGTACAAGGTTTGACCCCGCTGATGAAAGGGGCATGAATAGTGAGCACCCGTGTCGGCTCCGGGAGTCTGGTAAGTTCTCGAGGGAGGCGAGCTTGTGCCTTGGTGGTAGCGGTGACGCGCACCATGTGTTTACTCTGGGAGTGATTGCGGGCTCGTGGACAAGAACTCCACATTGATGACGGGAGGGACCGGGACTCTGGCGGGAGTGGTCTAACGAGGAGTAGGGGAAGGCGCCATCCTTTCGAGACCTTGGGAAAAAATCATGAGTCATCTCTAACTCTACTCCTTACTTTGATGCATTACTTGTGCGTTTACCTTGCTCTAGTTGATTACCTTGTAGACTTGCAAGAATAGGCTTCTCTACTTGCTAGTTGTACTTAGCTTTCACTTGATTAGTAGCATGTATAGGAGTTGCTTTGGCTTGATTGTTCACCCTAGTATGTATTGTGCTACTCATGCTTGTGTGCTTATCTTGTTCTTGACTGTCTAGTAGCTTTGCATGAGTAGGTTCCTTTGCTAGCTTGTTGTGTGCTTCCGCTTGTCTCTATTACTAGCTTGCATAGGAGTTATATTATCTTGTGTGATCCACTAGTATGCTTAGGTTGTTGTTCCTTTCATAGGGCTATTAACTTGCTAGTGTGATCACCACTAGAATTGTGTAGGAGTTGTTTTGAGTGGTCGGTTTTAGAAATTGGCGAATTTTTGTACATAGTGCGTGTTCCCGATTCACCCCCCCGCCCTCTCGGTCACTCGGTCTCTTTCAAGTGGTATCAGAGCCAAGTGCTCATCATATGGCTTAACCGCCTTGAGTAGTGACCGTATTGAGTTGGGATGTCATCTCATTCAGGGCCGGGTCATGGCTCATGGAAGGATCGCTTGAAAATCTACCTAAATGCCATTATTCCGGATGAGTTGATGGATACTCTTGTGGACTTTACCAATACCTTTACCAATAATCATGTGTGTGATAATAGTGATGATTGTGTGGATGTGCCTAGTTCTAGTAAGTGCTTAGATTCTTCTAGTGTTGACTTGATAGGTTGCTCTACTAGTGTGTCTAATGTAATGATTGATGATGTATCTCTTGATCTTGCTTGCTCCACTAGCATGACTAGGATTGATGATGATTGTGAGCTTTTTATTGATCATGCTAGTGATTCATTTGTTGAGGAGTTCTTTTTTTTTCATGCTAATAAGAATGAGGACTTACATGACTCTCTCATTCGCTAGCGAGGTACCGCGGACAGAATTACGATGACTACTTTCGAGCTTCCCAAGATATTGATTGTCGAGAAGATCCTCACCTTGCTCCCTAGCAGCAAGCTCCTCTACATAACTCTTGATCTCATCATAGACAAGAATTTTTCTACTGATGATGTGATTGGGCTACTCTTCAAGGATGAGGAGATCACTGCAAGCTTGGCGGGAAAGGAGAAATTCAAGGCGAATAGTGAAGCACCTTCAAGCAAAGGGAAAGAAGTAGCTTCGAGCTCATACTTCTTTGATCCCTCCATAAGATTGCTCTGCAACAACTTCTACAACCCCTTTGGATCAAGACCAACACCAAGCCCTTCATCAAGCACTTCGTCAAGCTCTACCTCAAGTGTCATTCCAAGTTCTACTCCACGCACTCCGGGTGGACCATGAATTGGTGTGAGGGGAGTGCCAACTACATTGCTCTCTCGATTATTTGAGATGATCGATCTCACCACAACCACCACATGGTCGACTCTGGCGCATGCGTTGAGCTCGACAACAGGAGTTCTTCTTTCAATTTGATGAAGTTTTGAGGAATCCGAACAATGACCTTTCTGAGACTTTCTTGAGGATTTATGATCTTGTGTGCAGGATAAACTCCTTCAGAGGTCTTCGAAGGATTGCTCCACTTGAAGTGATAGACAAGCTTCTCCAACAAATCACAGCTCCTGAGAGGGGTTTCTTACTTGAGGAGGTAGTCGGCAAAAGGCATGAGCTCTCGGTTGTGAAGGCCATGGAGATAATACTTGTGCTCCACTCACAAGTGGGACACGTGCTTGAGCACGCCACTTGCCTCTATGATCCTCCCCACTACTACATCGACCTCGACAACATACACATGAGGGATGGTCATGGTCAATAGAGGTATCATGCTCCACACTATCCTATAAGGAGAAGACTTCAAGAGGGGATTGCAAGGATCCCTAATTATGAGGATGGTCTCATGGCTCGACATGATGAGGTTAGTGAAAGTCAATCAAGTAATGCTTTGGATACTAACCCTTCTTCCTCTAGCGCTTGTCTTATGGCTACCACCAGGGTCAACTACAAGAGTGGAGGTACTGATTGGATTCTTGATAGTGGGTGCACCCAATATATGACTGGGAAGCCAACCATGTTCACCACCATTGATGAAGACGGAGACAGTGAGAAGGTGAGTTTTGGGAATAACTCAAAGGGGAGAGTTAGAGGATTAGGCAAGGTGGCCATTACTGAGAACCTCCATCTCTCCAAGGTCTTTCTTATGGAGACCCTCAACTTCAACCTCCTATCCATCGGTCAGCTTTGTGACATGGGTTTCAAGTGGACATTTGATGAGGATGGTGCAATGATTGAAAATGCAAAGAAGGGACTAGTATTTCATAGAGTGAGGCATGAGAACTTGTATGTCACGGACTTCAAATCAAGCAATATGCCACCAAGCACTTGCCTATTCACTAAGGCATCCATGGAATGGTTGTGGCATAGAAGATTGGCACATGTTGGAATGAATCAGGTCAAGAAGATTGTCAAGAGGAATCTAGTTGAAGGAATCAAGGATGACACCTTTGAGAAGGACAGACTGTGTAGTGCTTGTTAGGCTCGAAAGCAAGTTGCATCATCTCATCCTACTAAGTCATTCATGTCTACATCTCGTCCGCTAGAGCTCTTGCACATGGACTTCTTTGGGCCAACACATTACAAGAGTCTGGGAGGGAATCTATTTTGCTTGGTGATTGTGGATGACTTCACAAGATACACTTGGACCTTCTTTCTTGTGGACAAGTCTCAAGCAAGTGATCTCTTCAGAAAATTTGTAAGGAGAGCAAAGAATGAATTCAAGGCTAGCATTATGAAGATAAGGAGTGACAATGGGACAGATTTCAAGAACACAACAGTGGAGGAATATTGTGACAAGAAGGGGATCAAGCATGAATTCTCCGCTACATATACTCCCGAGCAGAATGGAGTAGTGGAGAGGAAGAACAAGACACTCATCACCCTTGCTCGTGCCATGTTGGATGAGTATGGAACTCATGAGAGGTTTTGGGCTGAAGCAAGCAACACCGCATGCTACACCTCCAACCCTGTCTACCTCCACCGGTTGTTGAAGAAGACACCATCTGAGCTATTGGTTGGACGAAAACCAAATGTTTCCTATTTTCGAGTCTTTGGCTACACTTGCTACATTCTCAAGAAGAGGAAGAAGCCCGGAAAATTTGAGAGCACAACTGATGAATGCATTCTTGTTGGGTATTCAGGGACTTCCAAAGCATATCGGGTCTACAACTCAGCCATAGGATGTGTGGAAGAATCTTATGATGTGCAATTTGATAAGTCAAATGGTTCTCAAAAAGGAGATGAGTTTCATGAAGTAAACATTGGACATGAGCCTATGAGAGAAGCCTTGAGAAACATGCCTGTGGGCAAGGTTTTACCCCACGAGGACAATGATGGTGATATTGATGAGTTCTCAACTCCACCACCTCAACCAACCTCTTCCTCGGAGGTGCAAGAACCAAACCAAGATACTATTGCCTCTCCCACTAGCTCCTCCCAAGATTCATTGAGAGTGCATCCACCAACCCATGAGGGAACCCAAGAGAGAAGTGAGGCCCAAGCCTCCCCACATACTTCACATCGAACCACTTCTCCAAGATCTTGACACAACAGCACCACATCCTCACCAAGCTCTAGCTCCAAAACAACAAAGCATATGAGTGATTCAGTTGGTAAGGATGTTGGAGAGTTTGCAGGACATAGGAAATGTGTTTGCTTGTCTCATGATGTGTAGGTCACTGGAGTCAACTTGGCGGTCAACGACGAGAGGATCGGGCACAAGTAGGAGACTTGGGGCCGGACGATCAGGAGGTCGGGTGAAGTCAAGGGTGATCCACACCGTACACATGGAGAGGCAAGAAGCACGGACGGTTTTACGGTTGAACGTCAAAACCGCGGGTGGTGATCAAGATGGCGGGGTTGACCAAGTCAAAGGTGATTGGACGTAGGTGCAAGCAGAGGCTTCCAATGGACCGGAGGCGGGAGAGACTTGCCGACGAGGAAGATCATGGGACGAGGTGACACGCGTCAAGATCAAGAAGTCACGCTTTGAGAAGCGTGCAAGGTGGTTTCCTGATTTGGGCCTCAAAACCGGTGTCAGCAATTGGAGGTGCATGTGGCACCATCACGGAGCTTGCGTCAAGACAAAGCAAAGTTGTGAAGGGCTCGATGGCGTTCGGGCGAAGGAAAAAGAGTTGGACGGTTTTGCCCCTGGTGGTAGGTGTCAATGAGTTATAGGTCAAGGATAGAGTTGTCTTGGACCCTAGGCCTATATAAGAAGGAGTGTTCATTCAAAGTGCTTGGAGAGAGCTTCATGTAAAGAGGATAGTAGTGGGTGTGTGAGCGACATCTCTTGCTCTTCCAAATAGTGGGAGGAAGAGGGTGACTTTCTAGCCTTGTATCCATGGATCTTGTAAGCATCTTTCTATTATATGAGAATTATTTTCGTGCTCAAGATCTTCCTCTCTCCCTAAATCTCGAATTTCTTTTTTTTTCTCTATTTTCGGAGCTATTTTTGTGGGAATTTTCGATCTCCTTTTGGACAAGTTTTTGGGATGGATTGCGTGGGAAACTTGGTGCTATGATGATCTAGAACAAATCATCATAGGTCCTTGACCGAATCCATACATCTAGCATCTTTGATTTGAAGGATTTCTCAAGTTTACCCTTTTTGGTGTTCTTGGCATAAGATCTGAAATATGATCATTCCTTGAGCCAATTGAGTGGATCTTCTAGAATTAGGGTCGTGATGCATTGAGGATTCACTGGTCCAAAAATCTCATCATTTGGAGTTTGTTTGATTAGGTTTTGGTCAAGTTTTTGCCTAATCTCGAAACCTTTTTCTGTTCTGTCGGGGTCGACCGGCACTGCCGACGACCAGGACTGGCACTGCCGGTGGGTCAAAACTTGGATCAGCACTACCGATGCCACGACCTGCACTACTGGTGGCTTGAGTCCGAACCCCGCACCAGCACTGCCGATGACCAGACTGGCACTACTGATGCGCTCTGTTTACTGCGTTTGAGAATCCCTCACCGGCACTGTCGATGGGCTTTACTGGCACTGCCGATAGTGCCTACCAGCACTACCGATGGCTGTGATCGGCACTGCCGATGGTAGTCCAATAAGGTGACTTGTGTGCGCCTCTTTGACTGATTCAAGTCTTTGCTATTCCCTGTTGTTTCCGCTGTGTTCTGCTGCTATAGTTGATCACTCCTAGGGTTAGCACATCACAAGTTGGTGTCTGTAGCCTTGGTGATTGGGTTAGAGATTGGCTTGGGTTGTAATTAGGACATAGGCCAAGTGCTTGGGAAGAATTTTTATTGGCTCCCATTCACCCCCCCCCCCCTCCTCTCGTCGCCTTCTCGGTCCTTCAATTGGTATCAGAGCAGGTTTGATCACTAGTTGACCTTCACCGGTTTTGTGATCCGAAGGCGACATGGAGAAGCGTGCGGTCAAGCTTTGGATGTTTGATGGTGGGGACTTTCCATACTGGAAGTCACGGACTAAGGCTTATCTCTTAAGCCAAGGACGTGCAATTTGGGAGGTCGTGGAGTAGGACTACGCCATTCCGGACGACCTAAACACCGCGCCAGTAGGTGAGTTAACCAGGTATGGAAACAACTCCAAAGCTGTCAATATCCTGCTTTCTGCTCTAGGTAGGAATGAACATGATCGTGTTGCTCATCTTGATACTGCACATGCCATTTGGGCAAAGCTTTGCACGTACCATGAGGGTACCAATCAAGTCAAGTCTATGCGTAAGGATTCTTACAATAGACAGTACCAAACCTTTGCACAAAAACCTGGCGAGTCACTAGATGACACCTTTCGTAGGTTTGAGGCCATTGTGTGCAACTTGCTGGCTTGTGATAACCTTGTATATAGTGATAATGATAGAGCTAAGCAATTATTGTATTCACTTGATGAAAATTCTTGGGGGATTTAGATTGTTGCACTAGAAGAAACTGCTGATTTCAATACCCTGGACTGTGAGCAGCGGTATATCAAGCTAAAATCTCATGAACTATCAAGGAAGTCTCGTCCTAATCTTGCTAATTCTCCTTCTACCATGGCTTTGCTTTCTAGCTCTCAAAAGGGTAGTCACAGCGGTGCTTCTTATGGAACTAACCCCTCACTTGACAAGTCTTCTTTGGAGTTTGCTCTTTCTTCTCATGTTGCAGCTTCCGATGAACAGATAGAGTGCATTCCTGACGAGGAGCTGTCCTTGCTCACAAGGAGTCATCGATCTTTCCTTCTCGTTCTTTGTAGGCAGTAGGTGGAGTCCTAGAGAAAAAATGGTTGATGGACTCCGGGTGTTCGCGCCACATGACTAGAGATGCAAAGTGGTTCTCCAGCCTCACTCCTCTGAAGCACCGGGAATATCTGACCTTTGGAGATGACAAGAGAGGGAGAGTGAAGGCAAGAGGCGCAATAAAGGTAAATGAAAAAATTCACTCTCAAGGATATTGGTTTGGTTGAGCATCTCAAGTACAATCTTCTCTCTGTCTCTTAGTTGCTTGATGTTGGTTTGGAAGTGCGCTTTAAGAAAAATGCTTCTTGTGTTCTTGATTTGAATGGCTCTTTGGTTTGTGGGATTTCTAGCATTGGGAAAGTTTTTCAGGCTGATTTGGCTGGTTCTCCTGGTTCCCACAAGTGCTTGTTTGCTCCATCTTCTTCTGAGCTCTAGGAATGGCAAAGGAGACTAGGTCATGAGCTTTGACTTGCTTTGTCGCTTGAGTGGCCAAGGTTTGATCCGAGGATTGCCTAAGCTCAAATTTGATCAGGATTTGGTTTGTGCTCCTTGTCATCATGGGAAAATGATTGCCGCTTGTCATCCACCAATCAATTTGGTCATGACTGAACGCTCTGGAGAGTTGCTTCATATGGACACTGTTGGTCCTTCTCGGGTTCTTTCGGCAGGTGGGAAGTGGTATGTTCTTGTGATTGTTGATGACTACTCTTGCTACTCTTGGGTTTACTTTCTTGAGAGAAAGGATGAAGTGTTTCATCACTTTCGGAGCATAGCTTTGAGGTTGTTCAAGGAACTTCCTGGTGCATTACGAGCAATTCGCAGGGATAATAGCACCGAGTTCAAGAACTCCTCCTTTGATGCTTTCTGTCTTGAGCATGGTATTGAGCATCAATTTTCAGCACCTCGTGTCCCTCAGTAGAATGGTGTGGTCGAAAGAAAGAATAGAACCTTGGTGGAAATGGCCTGGACGATGCTTGATGAGCATAGGACTCCGAGGCGGTTCTGGGCTGAGGCCATTAGCACTGCTTGCTATGTTTCCAATCAGGTTTTTTTACGCTCAATTCTTAATGCGACTTCCTATGAGTTGCAAGTGCTTCATTCTCAAGCGTGGCAATCTTGATAAGTTTGAGTCAAGATCTTCCGATGGCATCTTTCTTGGCTACACCCTTCATGGCCATTCTTATAGAGTTTTGAATTTAGAAACTACACCATCGTAGAGTCCTGCGATGTAACCTTTGATGAATCAAACTCTTGTGCAAGCAATGTGGTTGAGACTGTAGGTAACAAGGAGATGGAGGAGAGTATATTTGTACAAGAGGACCTACAAGGCTTGGATGATGACGATGATGAGTCTTTCCATCCCACATCTAAGCTTGTTCCTGCTGCTTCCACCACTCTAGCAGATGGTCCAGAAGCTTCTACATCGACATCAGCAGCTGTTGAGCCAGCTCCAGCTATGGTTGAGGGGGAGGTATGCTCTGAGAGAGAGGCCCCTCACCACATTCAGCATCAACATCCACCTCAACAGATGATCGGTAATCTCTATGATCGGACAACAAGGTCAAGGTCTGCACATCTCGCCTGCTTTACTAATTCTCTCGTTGTTGCCACCTTTGAACCTCGGGATGTTGGACACACATTATCAGATGAACATTGGGTTAATGCCATGCATGAGGAGTTGGAAAACTTTAAGAGAAATAAAGTGCGGACCCTAGTAGAGCCTCCTGTTGGTGTCAATGTCATAGGAACCAAGTGGGTTTTCAAAAACAAGCATGAGGAAGATGGTGAGGTTGTTAGAAACAAGTCTAGGCTTGTTGCCCAGGATTTCAGTCAAGGTGAGGTCTTAGACTATGGGGAAACTTTTGCTCCTGTTACACGCATAGAAGCCATTAGGATCTTGCTTGCATTTGATGTCTCTAAGGGCATCAGACTCTACCAAATGGATGTCAAGAGTGCAATCCTAAATGGTTTCATAGAGGAAGAGGTTTATGTGAGACATCCACCTGGCTTTGAGCACCATAAATACCCAAATCGTATGTACAAGCTTCTAAAGGCTTTGTACGGGCTAAAGCAAGCACCTAGGGCATGGTATGCTAGGCTTAAGACCTTCTTGTTAGAGCGCGGGTATGTCATGGGGTGTGTTGACAAAACCTTGTTTACTCTAAAGCATGGCAATGACATTATAATGGTTAAGATTTACATGGATGATATCATCTTTGGAGGTTCCTCTCATGCTTTTATGTCCAAATTTCAGGAAGCTATGGAAAGTGAATTTTAGATGTCGATGATTGGTGAGCTCACCTTCTTTTTTGGACTTCAAATCAAGCAGTGCAAGCAAGGCACCTTCATACATCAAGCCAAGTACACAAAGGATCTCCTGAAGAAGTTCGACATGGTTAATGCGAAGCCGTTGTCAACACCAATATCCACAACAACGGCACTTGACCCTGACGAAGACTACTAAGTGGTGGATCAAAGGGAGTACAGGAGCATGATTGGCTCCCTTTTGTACCTGCTAAGTGGTGGATCAAAGGGAGTACAGGCTTCCCTAAGGGTGACTTATCGCAAGGCTGTCAAGCGCATCTTCAGGTATCTTAAATACACTCTTGAGTTTGGTCTTTGGTACTCTGCATCTTCATCTCTTGATCTTATCGGGTATTTGGATGCGGACTTTGCTGGGTGTAGAATTGATAGGAAGAGCACTTCTGGTACTTGCCATTTCTTGGGTACTTCTTTGATCTGTTGGTCTTCTCATAAGCAGTCGAGTATAGCCCAATCCACCACAGAGGCTGAGTATGTTGTTGCTGCTAGCTCTTGCTCACAAATCCTATGGATTGTGTCCACCATGAGAGACTATGGGTTAACCTTTAAGGGTGTTCCACTCATGTGTGATAACTCTAGTGCCATATGCTTAGCCAAGAACCCAGTCCTATGAAGTGTAAAAGCAATAGGTCACAATCATGCATAGATCAAAAACAGATAGCAATGCACAAGCTCCAAAAGATACACAAGCTAAGCAGAAAGATTGAGTAACTTAGATAGAATCAAATGTGCTTATCATGAGAAAAGCTGCCACCGCATGTATAAGTACTCCCATCCAAGGCAAAACATGCATTAAGTGAATCAAAAGAAACTAGCCAGTCTCCATCTCAACCAAGCCAACAAGCATTCGCAAAAAATGAGCTTTACAAATGCTCACATATGCAACAGAGACTCATTTGATCAATTGTTTATTGTTTATCCTCATGTGTCCTCTTATCCATGCGAAGGGTCGCACGACTGGGTACGGCAAACACTCCAAGGCCTCAAGCCACAATGTTTGGATTTAGCATTTTAGAATTATTTTGATCAAAGCACTTAGAAGATGTTTCATGATTTATTCACACGACAAAAGAGCATGCCTTTGTGGCAAAAGGAACACACGTTCCCACAATGTTCCATCATGAGCTAAACATTTGCAGAGCCTTCCATTTTGCAAACACAAGGTGCCAAAGCTAAGATATCCTCTAGACTAGTCTCAACACAAGTCTTGACAGTGACAAAAGCAATTATGCACATGGTGAGCAAGTCTTAGCAAGATTAGTGCATAAGATTCACAAGAAGCAAAGTTTACTTTTAAGATTAGCAAGTTGCTCAAAAGAGTCTATAACAAGCCATCTAGAAAATTTAAGCATGAGAGATTACTATCACATCCACACAACTTAGCTCAAGTTCTATCATAGCAAAGAGAAATGCAAGAAAGCATAAGAATCAAAACTCATCTAGCAATGCATATATTACATATGAGATGCAATGCAAAAAGTTAAGATACATATATACAAGAGAACACCAACTCCCCCCTCAAATGATGCCATAAGGATGGCAAACACCGAGCTCCCCCTAAACAAACGAATATCTTGAAGCATCTAGGGGCTTGGTAAGGATATCAACCAATTGGTTTTTTGGTGTCAATGTATTTGACCTCAATATCTCCCTTCTACACATTATCTCTCAGGAAGTGGAATCTCACATTTATGTGTTGGATCTTACCATGTAGGACTGGGTTCTTGGCTAAGCATATGGCATTGGAGTTATCACACATGAGTGGAACACCCTTAAAGGTCAACCCATAGTCTCTCATGGTGGATACAATCCATAGGATTTGTGAGCAGCAGCTAGAAACAACAACGTACTCTGCCTCTGTGGTGGATTGGGCTACACTCGACTGCTTACAAGAAGACCAACAGATCAAAAAAGTACCCAAGAAATGGCATGTAACAGAAGTCCTCTTCCTATCAATTCGACACCCAACAAAGTTCACATCCGAATACCCAATAACATCAAGAGATGAAGATGCAGAGTACCAAAGACCGAACTCAAGGGTGTATTTGAGATACCTGAAGATGCGCTTAACAGCCTTGCAATGAGTCACCCTTGAGGAAGCCTGAAAGAGAGCACAAAGACACACTGCAAAGTGTATGTCGGGTCTTGTCGCCGTCAGGTACAAGAGGGAGCCAATCATGCTCCTGTACTCCTGTTGGTCCACTTCTTCACAGTCTTTGTCAGGGTCAAGTGCCATTGTTGTGAACATTGGTGTTGACAACGGCTTCACATGATCCTTCGTGTACTTGGCTTGATGTATGAAGGTGCCTAGCTTGCACTGCTTAATTTGAAGTCCAAGAAAGAAGGTGAGCTCACCCATCATCGACATCTAAAATTCACTTTCCATAGCTTCCAGAAATCTGGACACAAGAGCATGAGAGGAACCTCCAAAGATGATATCATCCACGTAAATCTGAACCATTAGAAAGTCATTGCCATGCTTTAGAGTGAACAAGGTTTTATCAACACACCCCATAACATACCCGCGCTCTAGCAAGAAGGTCTTAAGCCTAGCATACCAAGCCCTAGGTGCTTGCTTTAGCCCGTACAAAGCCTTTTGAAGCTCGTACACACGGTTTGGGTATTTGTGGTGCTCAAAGATAGGTGGTTGTCTCACACAAACCTCTTACTCTATGAAACCATTTAGGAAAGCACTCTTGACATCCATTTGGTAGAGTCTAATGCCCTTAGAGGCAGCAAATGCCAGCAAGATCCTAATGGCTTCTATGCGTGCAACAGGAGAAAAGGTTTCCCCATAGTCTAAGCCCTCCACTTGACTGAAACCCTAGGCAACAAGCCTAGCCTTGTTTCTAACAAGCTCACCATCTTCCCCATGCTTGTTTTTGAAAACCCACTTGGTTCCTATGACATGGACACCAACAGGAGGCTCTACTAGGGTCCACACTTTGTTTCTCTCAAAGTTTTCCAACTCCTCATGCATGGCATTAACCCAATGTTCATCAGACAATGCGTGTCCAACATCCCGAGGTTCAAAGGTGGGAACAAAGAGATAATTAGTAAAGCAGACGAGATGTGCAGACCTTGACCTTGTTGTCCGATCATAGAGATTACCGATCATCGGTTGAGGTGGATGTTGACGCTGAATGTGGTGAGGGGCCTCTCTCTCAGAGCATACCTCCCCCTCAACCATAGCTGGAGCTGGCTCAACAGCTGCTGATGTCGATGTAGAAGCTTCTGGACCATCTGCTAGAGTGGTGGAAGCAGCAGGAACAAGCTCAGATGTGGGATGGAAAGACTAATCATCATCATCAGCCAAGCCATGTTGGTCCTCTTTTACAAAGCTACTCTCTTCCATCTCCTTGTTACCTGCAGTCTCAACCACATTGCTTGCACAAGAGTTTGATTCAACAAAGGTTACATCGCAGGACTCTACGATGGTGTTAGTTTCCAAATTCAACACTCTGTAGGAATAGCCATGAAGGGTGTAGCCAAGAAAGATGCCATCGGAAGATCTCGACTCAAACTTATTAAGATTGCCACGATCTAGAATGAAGCACTTGCAACCAAAAGCACGCAAATGAGAAATAGATGGGTTCCTCCCAAAGCATAGCTCATAGGAAGTCACATTAAGAATTGAGAGCAAGAAAACCCGTTTGAAAACATAGCAAGCATTGCTAATGGCCTCAGCCCATAACCGCCTCAGAGTCCTATGTTCATCGAGCATCGTCCGGGCCATTTCCACCAAGGTTCTGTTCTTTCTTTCGACCACCCCATTCTGCTGAGGGACACGAGGTGCTGAAATCTGATGCTCAAGACAGAAAGCATCAAAGGAGGAGTTCTTGAACTAGGTGCCATTATCACTACGAATTACTCGTAATGCACCCGAAAGTTCCTTGAACAACCTCAAAGCTAAGCTCTGAAAGTGATGAAACACTTTATCCTTGCTCTCAAGAAAGTAAACCCAAGAGTAGCGAGAGTAGTCATCAACAATCACAAGAACATATCACTTCCCACCTGCCAAACGAACCCAAGAAGGACCAACATTGTCCATATGAAGCAGCTCTCCAGGGCGTTCAGTCATCACCAAATTGGTTGGTGGATGAGAAGCGGCAATCATTTTCCCATGACGACAAGGAGCACAAACCAAATCCTTATCAAATTTGAGCTTAGGCAATCCTCAGATGGAACCTAGGCCACTCAAGCGACAAAGCAAGTCAAAGCTCATGTGACCTAGTCTCCTGTGCCATTTCCAGAGCTCACAAGAAGATTGAGCAAACAAGCACTTGTGAGAACCAGGAGAACCAGTAAAATCAGCCTGAAAAATTTTCCCAATGCTAGAAATCTCACAAACCAAAGAGCCATTCAAATCAAGAACTACAAGAAGTATTTTTCTTAAAGCGCACTCCTAAACCAACATCAAGCAACTGAGAGACAGAGAGGAGATTGTACTTGAGATGCTCAACCAAACCAACATCCTTGAGAGTGAATTTTTCATTTACCTTTACCGCGCCTCTTGCCTTCACTCCCCCTCTCTTGTCATCTCCAAAGGTCACATACTCCCGGCGCTTCAAAGGAGTGAGGCTGGAGAACCACTTTGCATCTCCGGTCATGTGGCGCGAACACTTGGAGTCCATCAACCATTTGTTCTCTAGGCCTCCACCTGCTACCTACAAAGAACGAGAAGGAAAGATCGATGACTCAGTGCTGGGGTTAGAAAGAAAAACTCTTGGGAAGCCAGCACTGAATCACACAACCTGTAGGGGTTATCACAGTTCTTTGCACATTAGCAGTCGAACGTGTGGGATGAGTACCATGATGGGGAAAGCGTGGCCTGTCAAAGCATCTTGACTCAAACCTGGGGTTGTGAGGATAGAAATCATCTGTGTGAAAGCCAAATCCACGTGAGCGACACTCATCATGATGGGGAAAACATGAGGCGCCAAAGCGCTACTGAGCAAAGCCTCTGTTTCATGAATCGAAGCCATATGAGGAATGACCCAGTCCACGATAGGCACGAGAAAAAGAGCGAGGCTGAAAACCAACAAAATCATCATGATGCACATTCCTAGTTAACTCAGCTTGCATCCTCTCAATTCTCTTACGCCTGTAACAGTACTCATCCAAGTGACCCTTACGACCATAGAACATGCAAATGTAGACACTCTCATGTTTAGGTTTAGCTTGCATAGTGGGTTTGGGTTTTGGCTTCTCGGCTTGCTTTGGCTTGAAGGAAAGATTAGGGTTAGGTGGATACTATGTGTCTGTGGGTTTGATAGACTGTTCCTCATCCTTGTAGCTATAGCTAGGCACAAACTTACCCACATTCTCACTCTCCTTCACACCAATCAAATCCCAAGCCCAAGTTGTAGGCTGACCTACTGGCACTTTCTTTGACTCTTGCCAAGTTACTCTCAATCTTCTTCTCACTCACTAGAGTTCTTTGGAGATGAGAGATGAGATAGTCATTTTCTGGGGTTAGGATTTTGTTTTCCTCTCTATTGATTGCAAGCTTATCCTTAAGAGAGCCACACACTACACATGGTGGTGGGAGAACTTTCGAGCAAGTCTCATCTAGCAGCTTGGATTCGAGCTCTTTGACTTTGAGGGTTTGAGCTTCCAACTCATTAGTGAGCTTGGAGCACTTCTGACATGCACCCAAAAGAGTTGGTCCAGCTTTGAATTAATCAAGCTCTTTAAGGGCACTCTCAAGCTGACTGGCAACTTGAGCATGCACACTTTCCCTTGTGCAAGATTATTCATCACAACATGACAAGACTCACACTCAACAGCAATGTCATGTTTTGCAAGCTTAGACCTAAGCGAAGTGATTTCATACTCAGCACTCTCCAACTTAGACTTAAACTCTCTATTCTCACGAACAACGCTGCGGAGCTTATCATCTTGGAGGAGCAGAACATCGTGCAAATGATCAAGTTTAGAAGAGAGCTTATCAAGAGTGAGAGGTACCTCGCTTGTGTCAGAGTCGGATCCAGAGTCGGTGTCATGATCATTCTATGCCATGAAGCAAAGCCCAGTGAAGTCGTCTTTCCTCTTGACTCGTGGCTTCTCAACCTCCTCCTCCGAGCTTGTAAGGCCTTTGCTTGATGTGAGGTCCACATCGCTCAAGGTGGCAACGCAAGCGCGTGCAATGGCCTTGGCGAACTTCTTGGAGTTCTTACCTTTCTTGTAGAAGCGGTTCTTCTTCTGCTTGAAGTCTTCAATGTTGTTGTCGTGGCACCTGGCCTTCTTCCTCTTATTGGGACTGTCAGCAATGAAGTGTCCCGGATCACCACACTCGAAGCAGGTTCTTGAACCACCTCCTCTTCTCTCCTTGCGGTTGTTGTAGAACTTCCTGAACTTCCTTGTGAGCAAGGACAACTCCTCCTCAGGAATGCACCCCATCTGTTCATCGGAAGCTGCAACAAGAGAAGAAAGAGCAAACTGCAAAGAAGACTTTTTAAGTGAGGGGTTAGTTCCATAAGAAGCACCACTGTGACTACCCTTTTGAGAGCTAGAAAGCAAAGCCATGCTAGAAGTAGGATTAGCAAGATTAGGACAAGACTTCCTAGACAGTTCAGGAGATTTTAGCTTGCTATACAGCTGCTCACAGTCCTGGGTGTTGAAATCAGTAGTTTCTTCTAGTGCAGCAATCTTAACCCCCCAAGCATTTTCATCAAGTGAATACAATAATTGCTTACCTCTATCATTATCACTGTACACAAGGTTACCACAAGCCCGCAAGTTGCACACAATGGCCTCAAACCTATGAAAAGTGTCATCTAGTGAGTCGCTAGGTTTTTGTGCAAAGGTTTGGTACTGTCTATTGTAAGAATCCTTACGCATAGACTTGACTTGATTGGTACCCTCATGGTACGTGCAAAGCTTTGCCCAAATGGCTTGTGCGGTATCTAGATGAGCAACACAGTCATGTTCATTTCTACCTAGAGCAGAAAATAGGATATTGACAGCTTTGGAGTTGTTTTCATACCTGGTTAACTCACCTACTAGCACGGTGTTGAGGTCGTCTAGTATGGCGTAGTCCTACTCCATGATCTCCTGAATTGCACGTCCTTAGTTTAAGAGATAAGACTTGGTCCGTGTCTTCCAGTAGGGAAAGTCCTCTCCATCAAACATCCAAAGCTTGACCGCACGTTTCTCTTTGTCGCCTTCAGATCACAAAGCCGATTATGGTTAACTAGTGATCAAACCGGCTCTGATACCAGTTGAAGGACCGAGAAGACGACGAGAGGGAAGGGGGGGGGGGGGGTAAATGGGAGCCAATGAAAACTCTCTAAGAGAACTTGGCCTATGTCCCGATTACAATCCGAGCCAACCTCTAACCCGATCACCAAGGCTACACACACCGACTTGTGATGTGCTAACCCTAGGAGAGATCAACTACAGCAGTGAAACACAGCGGAAACAAAAAGGAATAGCAAAGACTTGAATCAGTCAAAGAAGCGCACACAAGTCACCTTACTGGACTACCATCGGCAGTGTCGATCACAGCCATCGATAGTGCCGGTTGGTACCATCGGCAGTGCCAGTGAGGAATTCTCAAATGAAGTAAATAGAGCGCATCGACAGTGCCGGTCTGGCCATCGGCAGTGGTGGTACAGGATTCGGACTCAAGCCATCGGCAGTGCTGGTCGTGGCATCGGCAGTGCCGATCCGAGTTCTGACCCACCGGCAGTGCCAGTCCTGGTCATCGGTAGTGCCGATCGACCCCAACAGAACAGAAAAAGGTTTCGGGATTAGGCAAAAACTTGACCAAAACCTAATCAAACGAACTCCAAATGATGCGATTTTTGGACCAGTGAATCCTCAACACATCGCGACCCTATTCCTAGAAGATCCACTTGATTGGCTCAAGAAATCATCACGAATTTCAGATCTTGTGCCAAGAACACTAAAAAAGGGGAAACTTGAGAAATTCTTCAAATCGAAGGTGCTAGAGCTGTTGATTCAGTCAAGGACCCATGAAGGATTGTTCTAGCTCATCATAGCACTAAAATCCCCCAAGAAATCCGCCCCAAAACTTGCCCAAAAGTGAGATAAAAAATTCCCACAAAAATAGCTCCGAGAATAGAGAAAAAGAGAAATTCGGGATTTAGGGAGAGAGGAAGATCTTGAGTACGAAAATAATTCTCATATCATATGAACATGCTTACAAGATCCATGGATACAAGTCTAGGAAGCCGCCCTCGTTGAATGAAGTCCTAACAAGGCTAATGGAAAGAGGCACCTCTCCCACCAGCCACACCTTTCCTTATATAGGCCTAGGGTCCAAGACAACTCTATCCTTGACCTATAACTCATTGCCACCTACCACCAGGGGCAAAACGATCCAACTCTTTTTCCTTCGCCCGAACGCCATCGAGCCCCTCACAACTTTGTTTCGCTTCGACGCAAGCTCCGTGATGGTGCCACATGCACCACCAACCACCGCCACTGGTTTTGAGGTCCAAATCGGGAAACCGCCTTGCATGCTTCTCAAAGCGTGACTTCATGCTCACTTCCACCGAAGTAAGACTTCACGATCTTGACGCGTGTCACCTCGTCCCGTGGTCCTCCTTGTCGACCAGTCTCTCCCGCCTCCGGTCCATTGGAAGCCTCTACTTCCACAAACGCCTGATCACCTTTGACTTGGTCAACCCCACGTCTTGATCACCACATATGATTTTGAGGCTCAACCGCGAAACCATCTGTGCTTCTTGCCTCTCCACGTGTACGGTGTGGATCACCCTTGACTTCACCCGGCCTCCCGATCGTCCGGCCCCAAGTCTCCTACTTGTGCCCGATCCTCTCGTCGTTGACCGCCAAGTTGACTCCAGTGACCTATACATCATGAGACAAGCAAACACATTTCCCATCTCCTGCAAACACATTTGCCCCAAGCCTCCTATTGGTGTCAATGTTATAGGAACCAAGTGGGTGTTCAAAAACAAGCATGGGGAAGATGGTGATGTTGTGAGAAACAAGGCTTGGCTTGTTGCCCAGGGTTTTAGCCAAGTGGAGGGCTTAGACTAAGGTGAATCCTTTGCTCCTGTTGCATGCATAGAAGCCATTAGGACTTGCTTCCGTTTGCTGCGTCTATGGGAATTAGACTGTATCAAATGGATGTCAAGAGTGCTTTTATAAATGGCTTTATAGAGGAAGAGGTTTATGTAAAACAACCATCTGGCTTTGAGCACCACAAATATCCAAATCGAGTGCACAAGCTTCAGAAGGCTTTGTACGGGGTAAAGCAAGCACCTAGGGCTTGGTATTCTAGGCTTAAAACCTTCTTGCTAGAGCATGAGTGTTCACTCTAAAGCATGGCAATGACTTTCTAATGGTTCAGATATACGTGGATGATATCATCTTTGGTGGTTCCTCTCTTGCTCTTGTGTCCAGGTTTCAGGAACCTATGGAAAGTGAATTTCAGATGTCAATGATGGTCGAGCTCACCTTCTTTCTCGGACTTCAAATCAGCAATACAAGCAAGGCACTTTCATGCATCAAGCCAAGTGCACAAAAGATCTCCTGAAGAAGTTTGACATGGTCAATGTGAAGCCGTTGACTCTACCAATGTCCACTACAACAGCACTTGACCCAGATGAAGACTATGAGGGAGTGGACCAAAGAGAGTACAGGAGCATGATCGGCTCCCTCTTGTACCTGACAGTGACAAGACCCGACATACACATTGCAGTGTGTCTTTGTGCTCGCTTTCAAGCTTCCCCCGCAAAGATGTCATGCACATCTTCAGGTATCTCAAATATACCCTTGAGTTCGGTCTTTGATACTCTGCATCTTCATCTCTTGATCTTATTGGGTATTTGGATGTGGACTTTGCTGGGTGTAGAATTGATAGGAAGATCACTTCAGGTATTTGCCATTTCTTGGGAACTTCTTTTATTTGTTGGTCTTCTCACAAGCAATCTAGTGTAGCCCAATCCACAACCAAAGCTGAGTATGTTGCTGCTGCTAGTTGCTGTTCCCAAATCCTATGGATTGTTTCCACCATAAGAGACTATGGGTTAACCTTTAAGAGTGTTCCACTTATGTGTGATAACTCCAGTGCCATATGCTTAGCCAAAACCCCAATCCAACATGGTAAGGTCAAACACATAAATGTGAGATTCCACTTCCTAAGGGATAATGTTGAAAAGGGGGATGTTGAGCTCAAATACATTGACACTAAAAATCAATTGGCTGATATTCTCACCAAACCCCTAGATGCTTTGAGGTTTGCTTTTCTTCGAGGGGAGCTTGGTGTTTGCCATCCCTATGGCATCGTTTGAGGTGGAGTTGAAGTTCTTTTGTATATATATGTATCTAACCTTTTTGCATTGCATTTCATATGTAATATATGCATTGGTAGATGAGCTTTGATTCTTATGCCTTCTTGCATTTTTCATTGCTATGATTGAGCTTGAGCTAAGTTGTGTGGATGTGATAGTAATCTCTCTTGCTTTGATTTTCTAGATGGCCTGTTATAGACTCTTTTGAGCAACCTCTAATTTTAAAGGTAAACTTGGCTTTTTGTGAAGCTTATGAACTAATCTTGCTAAAACTTTCTCACCATGTGTATGATTGCTTTTATCCTTGTTCAAACTTGTGTTGAGGCTAGTCTAGAGGATATCTTGGCCACATTATCTTGTGTTTGCGAAATGTGGCTTTGTAAATGTTTAGCTCATGATGGAACATTGTGGGAACATGTAATCCTTTTGCCGCAAAGGCATGCTCATCTTTTTTCTTTTAATTTGCAAAATAAGTTGATTGTTCTTTGAAGCCTCAGGGTGTTTGTCGTACCCAGTCGTGCGACCCTCTGCACGGATTAGAAGTTACATGAGGATCTCATAAGAAAAATGTCTTTTTCTTTTCCTTATGAGTCTCTATTCCATATGTGAGCATTTGTAGAGCTTATTTTCTGTGAATGCTTGTTGCCTTGGTTGAGATTGAGACTGGCTAGTTTTTTTTATTCACTTGATGCATGTTTTTCCTTGCATGGGAGTACTTAGACATGTGGTGGCGGCTGTTATCATGATGAGCTAATTTGATTCTACCTAAGCTAGTCAATCTTTCTGCTTTGCTTGTGTAGCTCTTGGTGTTTATGCCTTTGAAGGACCGAGAAGGCGACCAGAGGGGGGGGGGTGAATGGGAGCCAATAAAAATTCTTCACAAGAACTTGGCCTATGTCCCAATTATAACCCAAGCCAACCTCTAAACCGATCACCAAGGCCACACACACCAACTTGTGATGTTCTAACCTTAGGAGTGATCAACAACAGCAGCGGAACATAGCGGAAACAAAGAAGAACTACAAAGTCTAGATAACCATCGGTAGTGCCGGTTACACCCATCGGCAGTGCTGGTGCGGGGTTCTCAAAACTCTGTAAAAGAAACAGTCAGAGTGCATCGACAGTGTCGGTCGTGACTATCGGCAATGCTGGTGCAGGGTTCTGACTCAAGCCACTCGCAGTGCCGATCGTGGCATCGGCAGTGCCGATCCGAGTTCAGACCCATCGCAGTGCCGGTTCTGGTCATCGGCAGTGCCAATTGACCCCCGATAGAACAGAAAACTGTCACGTTTTTCCCACAAATCTCTCCTAAACTCAACCAAATGATCTCTAAAATGTGCGATTTTTGGACCAGCCAATCCTCAACACATCATGACCCTAATCCTACAACATCCGCTCAATTGGCTCAAGGAATCATCACGAATTTTGGATCTTGTGCCAAGAACACCAAAAAGGGGAAACTTGAGAAATTCTTCAAGTCGAAGGTACTAGAGCTCTTGATTTGGTCAAGGACCCATGAAAGATTGTTCTAGCTCATCATAGCACTAAGATCCACCATGAAATCCGCCCCAAAACTTGCCCAAAAGTGAGATCAAAAATTCCCACAAAAATACCTCTGAAAATAGAGAAAAAGAGAAATTCGGGATTTAGGGAGAGGAAGATCTTGAGCATGAAAATAGGAATATCGAAAATTTTGACAAAAATACCTCATATCATAGAAACATGCTTACAAGATCCATGGATACAAGGCTAGGAAGCCGCCCTCTTCCTCCCACTATTTGGAAGAGAAAGAGATGTCTCTCACACATCCTTTCCTCTCCTCTATTACATCAAGACCTCTCCCAGCACTTTGAATGAACACCTAACACAAGGCTAATGGGAAGAGGCTCCTCTCCCACCAGCCACACCTCTTCTTATATAGGCCTAGCGTCCAAGACAACTCTACCCTTGACCTATAACTCATTACCACCTACTAGGCGCAAAACCATCTAACTCTTTTTCCTCCGTCCGAACGCCATCGAGCCCTTCACAACTTTGCTTCGCCTCGACGCAAGCTCCGTGATGGTGCCACGTGCACCACCAACCACCACCATCGGTTTTGAGGCCCAAACCAGGAAACCGCATTGATGCGTGTCACCTCGTCCCGAGATCCTCCTTGCCGACAAGTCTCTCCCGCCTCCGGTCTATTGGAAGACTCTACTTGCACCGACGCCCAATCACCTTTGGCTTGGTCAACCCCACCGTCTTGATCACCACCCACGGTTTTGAGGCTCAACCACGAAATCGTCCGTGCTTCTTGCCTCTCCAGGTGTACGGTGTGGATCACCCTTGACTTCACATGGCCTCCCGATCTTCTGGCCCCAAGTCTCCTACTTGTGTCCGATCCTCTCACCGTTGACCGCTAAGTTGACTCCAGTGACCTACACATCTTGAGACAAGCAAACACATTTCCCATCTCCTGCAAACTCTCCAACATCCTCACCAACTCCGGTTAGTCAAAACATGGTATGCACAAACTCATGCAATCCCCAGATTCCCGCATTTCAACTCAAACACCAAACTCAACCAATGTCAATTACTCATCACATATTGCAAACCATTGCACATATCCACATGGTTTCTCAATCCACCCCTTGATGAGTACATTGACAACACCAAATGCTTAAAGATTAGAGATTGAAATGCGAAGCTGAATAAGCACATCCGAATGGCCAAACCTAAAGAAAAAGGTAAAAATAAGCCATCTAGCAAAATAGGGATCACAAAACCAAGAGTTGGCAAAGAAAGCGACTTGAGACGCAAAGAATGTGAAAAGCGCAAGAAAACGCTCAAGGACATGATATGCTCCCCCTCAACTTGTGATAGGTCTCATGTAATGTAAAATGGATCATTTTATATTTCTTAGCATTATTTGTGCATGACCCACAATTTTCTCCCCCTTTGGCATTGAACTCATCAAAAAGGCAAAAGAACAAACAAACATGCAATGCATGAAGATGCAAACCTAAGGAGCTTCAATAATTTTGCAGACAGGCATTTAACTGTGCTAATAAAAAACATAGAGGCATGAAGTGTAAAAGTAATAGCTCACCATCATACAAAGACCAAAAATAGATAGCAAGGCATAAACACCAAGAGCTATACAAGCTAAGCAAAAAGATTGACTAGCTTAGATAGAATATAATTTCCTCATCCTGAGAAAAGCTGCCGCCACATGTATAAGTACTCCCATCCAGGGCAAAACAAGCATCAAGTTAATCAAAAGAAACTAGCCACTCTTAATCTCAACCAAGGCAACAAGCATTCACAGAAAATAAGCTCTATAAATGCTCACATATGCAACAGAGACTCATAAGAAAAGAGAAAAGCATTATTCTTAAGTGATCCTCATGTATCTTCTAATCCGTGCAGAGGGTCGCATGACTGGGTATGGCAAACACCTCGAGGCTTTGAAGTACAATGTTTGGATTTAACATTTTTATGTTACTTCTAATCCATGCGGAGGGTCACACGACTGGGTATGGCAAACACTATGAGGCTTCAAAGCATAGTCAATTTATTTTGCAAATTAAAAGCATAAGGATCAGCATGCCTTTGCGGCAAAAGGAACAAACATTCCCACAATGTTCCATCATGAGCTAAACATTTGCAAAGCCAAATTTCGCAAACACAAGGTGCCAAAGCCAAGATATCCTCTAGACTAGCCTCAACACAAGTCTTGACAGGGATAAAAGCAATTATGCACATGGTGAGCAAGTCTTAGCAAGATTAGTGCATAAGGTTCACAAGAAGCTAAAACCTTTAAGATTAACAAGTTGCTCAAAAGAGTCTATAACAAGCCATCTAGAAAATCTAAGCATGAGAGATTAGTATCACATCCATACAACTTAGCTCAAGCTCAATCATAGCAAAGAGAAATGCAAGAAAGCATAAGAATCAAAGCTCATCTACCAATGCATATATTACATATGAGATGCAATGCAGAAAGATAAGATACATATATACAAGAGAACACCAACTCCCCCTCAAATGATGCCATAAGGATGGCAAACACCAAGCTCCCTCCCTCCCTCCCCCCCCCCCCCCCCCCCCCCCCCCGAAGAAAAGCAAATCTCGAAGCATCTAGGGGCTTGGTAAGGATATTAGCCAATTGATTTATAGTGTCAATGTATTTGACCTCAACATCTCCCTTCTCAACATTATCTCTCAGGGAGTGAAATCTCACATTTATGTGTTTGACCTTACCATGTAGGACTGGGTTCTTGGCTAAGCATATGGCACTGGAGTTATCGCACATGAGTGGAACACCCTTAAAGGTTAACCCATAGTCTCTAATGGTGGACACAATCCATAGGATTTGTGAGCAGCAGCAACATACTCAGCCTCTATGGTGGATTGGGCTACACTCGACTGCTTACGAGAAAACCAACAAATCAAAGAAGTACCCAAGAAATGGCAAGTACCAGAAGTGCTCTTCCTATCAATTCTACACCCAGCAAAGTCCGCATTCGAATACCCAATGAGATCAAGAGATGAAGATGCAGAGTACCAAAGACCGAACTCAAGGATATATTTGAGATACCTGAAGATGCGCTTGACAGCCTTGAGATAAGTCACCCTTGGGGAAGCCTGAAAGCGAGCACAAAGACACACGGCAAAGTGTATGTCGGGTCTTGTCGCCGTGGTACAAGAGGGAGCCAATCATGCTCCTATACTCCCTTTGATCCATCACTTCACAGTCTTCGTCAGGGTCAAGTGCCGTTGTTGTGGACATTGGTGTTGACAACGACTTCACATTAACAATGTCAAACTTCTTCAGAAGATCCTTCGTGTACTTGGCTTGATGTATGAAGGTGCCTTGCTTGCACTACTTGATTTGAAGTCCAAGAAAGAAGGTGAGTTCGCCCATCATCGACATCTGAAATTCACTTTCCATAGCTTCCTGAAATCTGGACACAAGAGCATGAGAGGAACCTCCAAAGATGAAATCTGAACCATTAGAATGTCATTGCCATGCTTTAGAGTGAACAAGGTTTTATACTCATCGAGCATCGTCTGGGCCATTTCCACCAAGGTTCTGTTCTTTCTTTCGACCACACCATTCTGCTGAGGGACACGAGGTGCTGAAAACTGATGCTCAATACCATGGTCAAGGCAGAAAGCATCAAAGGAGGAGTTCTTGAACTCGATGCCATAATCACTATGAATTGCTCGTAGTGCACCAGGAAGTTCCATGGACAACCTCAAAGCTAAGCTCCAAAAGTGATGAAACACTTCATCCTTGCTCTCAAGAAAGTAAACCCAAGACTAGCGAGAATAGTCATCAACAATCACAAGAACATACCACTTCCCACCCGCTGAACGAACCCGAGAAGGACCAACAGTGTCCATGTGAAAAAACTCTCCAAGGCGTTCAGTCATCACCAAATTAATTGGTGGATGAGAAGCGGCAATCATTTTCCCATGACGACAATGAGTAGAAACCAAATCCTTATCAAACTAGGCCACTCAAGCGACAAAGCAAGTCAAAGCTCATGTGACCTAGTCTCCTATGCCATTTCCAGAGTTCAGAAGAAGTTTGAGCAAACAAGCACTTATGAGAACCAGGAGAGACAGCAAAATTAGCCTAAAAAACTTTCCCAATGCTAGAAATCCCACAAACCAAAGAGTCATTCGAATCAAGAACACAAGAAGCATTTTTTAAAGCGCACTTCCAAACCAACTTCAGGCAACTGAGAGACAGAGAGGAGATTGTACTTGAGATACTCAACCAAACCAATATCCTTGAGAGTGAATTTTTTATTTACCTTTACCGCACCTCTTGCCTTCACTCTCCCTCTCTTGTCATCTCCAAAGGTTACATAGTCCCGGCGCTTTAAGAGAGTGAGGCTGGAGAACCACTTTGCATCTCCGGTCATGTGGCGCGAACACCCGGAGTCCATTAGCCATTTGTTCTCCTGGCCTCCACCTGCTGCCTACAAAGAACGAGAAGGAAAGATCGATGACTCAGTCCTGGGGTTAGAAAGAAAACTCTAGGGAAGCCAGCACTGAATCACATGACTTGCAAGGGTTATCACAGTTCTATGCACATTACCAGTCGAACGCGTGGGATGAAAACCACGATGGGGAAAGTGTGGCCTATCAAAGTGTCTCGACTGAAACCTATGGTTGTGAGGATAGAAATCATCTGCGTAGAAACCAAATCCACACGAGCGGCGCTCACCACGATGAGGAAAATGTGGGGCGCCAAAGTGCTGATGTGCAAAGCCTCTGTTTCGTGAATCAAAGCCATATGAGGAATGACCCTATCCATGATAGGCACGAGAAAAAGAGCGAGGCTGAAAACCAACAAAATCATCATGATGCACATTCCTAGTTAACTCCGCTTGCATCCTCTCAATTCTCTTATGCCTATAATAGTACTCATGCAAGTGACCCTTATGATCATAGAATATGCAAATGTAGACACTCTCATGTTTAGGCTTAGCTTGCACAGTGGGTTTGGGTTTTGGCTTCTCGGCTTGCTTTGGGTTGAAGGAAGGATTGGGGTTTGGTGGGTAGTATGTGTCAGTGGGTTTGATGGACTGTTCCTCATCCTTGTAGCTAGGGCTAGGTACAAACTTACCCACATTCTCACTCTCTTTGTCACACCTCTCAAATCCCAAGCCCATGTTGTAGGTTGACCTACTGACACTTTCTTTGACTCTTGCCAAGTCACTCTCAATCTTCTCCTCACTTACTAGGGTTCTTTGGAGACAAGAGATAAGATAGTCATTTTTTTGGGTTAGGATTTTGTTTTCCTCTCTAGTGATTGTGAGCTTATCCTTAAGAGAGCCACATACTACACATGGTGGTGGGAGAACTTTAGAGCGAGTCTCATCTAGCAGATTGGACTCAAGCTCTTTGACTTTGAGGGTTTGAGCTTCCAACTCATTAGTGAGCTTGGGGCACTTCTGACATGCACCCAAAAGAGTTGGTCTAGCTTTGAATTCATCAAGCTCTTTAAGGGCACTCTCAAGCTGAATGGCAACTTGAGCATGCACACTTTCCCTCTGACTGAGATCATTCATTACAACTTGACAAGACTCACACTCAACATCAGCATTTTTAGCAAGCTTGGACCTAAGCAAAGTGATCTCATACTCATCACTCTTCAACTTAAACTTAAACTCTCTATTCTCATGAATAGCGCTACGAAGCTTATCATCTTGCATGAGAAAAACATCACGCAAATGATCAAGTTCAGAAGAGAGCTTATCAAGAGTGGGAGGTACCTTGCTTGTGTCGGAGTCAAAGCTAGAGTCAGTGTCGTGGTCGTTCTTTGCCATGAAGCAAAACCCAGTGAAGTCGTCCTTCCTCTTGACTCGTGGCTTCTCAACCTCCTCCCTAGAGCTTGTAAGGTCATCACTTGATGTGAGGTCGACATCGTTCAAGGTGGCAACACAGGCGGGTGCAATGGCCTTGGTGAACTTCTTGGAGTTCTTGCCTTTCTTATAGAAGTGGTTCTTCTTCTGCTTGAAATCTTCAGTGTTGTTGTCGTGGTACCCGGCCTTCTTCTTCTTCTTAGGACAGTCAACAATGAAGTGTCCCGGGTCCACCACACTCGAAGCAGGTTCCTGAACCACCTCCTCTTCTCTCCTTACGGTTGTTGTAGAACTTTCTGAACTACCTTGTGAGCAAGGACAGCTCCTCGTCAGGAATGCACTCCATCTGTTTATCGGAATCTGCAACAAGAGAAGAAAGAGCAAACTCCAAAGAGGACTTGTCAAGTGAGGGGTTAGTTCCATAAGAAGCACCACTGTGACTACCCTTTTGAGAGCTACAAAGCAAAGCCATGCTAGAAGTAGGATTACCAAGATTAGGACGAGACTTCCTAGACAGTTCATGAGATTTTAGCTTGCTATATAGCTGCTCATAGGCTAGGGTATTGAAATTAGTAGTTTCTTCTAGTGCAGCAATCTTAACCCCGCAACCATTTTTATCAAGTGAATACAACAATTGCTTAGTTCTATCATTATCACTGTACACAAGGTTATCACAAGCCCGCAAGTTGCACACAATGGCCTCAAACCTACGAAAAGTGTCATCTAGTGACTCACCAGGTTTCTGTGCAAAGGTTTGGTACTGTCTATTGTAAGAATCCTTATGCATAGACTTGACTTGATTGGTACCCTAATGGTACGTGCAAAGCTTTGCCCAAATGGCATGTGCAGTATCAAGATGAGCAACACGGTCATGTTCATTCCTACCTAGAGCAGAAAGCAGGATATTGACAGCTTTGGAGTTGTTTTCATACCTGGCTAACTCACCTGCAGCTATAGTGTTGAGGTCTTCCAGTTTAGCGTACTCCTGCTCAACTATCTCCCAAATTGCACGTCCTTGTCTTAAGAGATAAGCCTTGGTCCCTGACTTCCAGTAGAGAAAGTCCTCTCCATCAAACATCTAGAGCTTGACCGCACGCTTCTCCATGTCTTCTTCGGATCACAAAGCCGGTGAAGGTGAACTAGTGACCAAACCGACTGAGATACCAGCCTTGCTATCTATTTTTGGTCTTCGTATGATTGTGAGCTATTGCTTCTACACTTCATAGTTCTATACTTGTGATTAGCAAGGTTAAATGCTTGTTTGCATAATTGTTGAAGCTCCTTAGGTTTGCATTTTCATGCATGTTTTTTTTGTGCTTCTTGATGAGTTCATTGTTAAAGGGGGAGAAAATAGTGGGTCATGCATAAATAATGCTATGAAAATTAAGATGACCTCATTTTGCATTACATGTGAACTACCACAAGTTGAGGTGGAGCATATCATGATATCGAGCGTTTTTATGCGCTTTTCACAATCTTTGTGTTCTCACATCGCTTTCTTTGCTAACTCTTGGTTTTGTGACCTCTATTTTGTTAGATGGCTCGTTTTTACCTTTTCTTTGGGTTTGAGCCATTTGCATGTGCTTATTCGGTTTCACATTTCAAATTCCAAGTCTTTGTGCATTTGGTGTTGTCAATGTACTCATCAAGGGGGAGATTGAGGAACCATATGGATAAGTGCCATGATTTGTAATATGTGATAAGTAATTGACTTTGGCTGAATTTGTGTTTGAGTTGAAATGCGGGAAATTGGGGATTGCATGGATTTGTGCATTGCTATGGTTATGACTAACCGGAGTTGATGAGGATGTTGGTTAAGTTGCAGGAGAAGGGAAATGTGTTTGCTTGTCTCATCATGTGTAGGTCAATGGAATCAACTTGGCGGTCAATGGCGAGAGGATCAGGCACAAGTAGGGGACTTGGGGCCGGACGACCGGGATATTGGATGAAGTCAAGGGTGATCCATACCGTACATGTGGAGAGGCAAGAAGCATAGACGGTTTCACGGTTGAGCCTCAAAACCGTCGAGGTGATGAAAATGGCGTGTTGACCAAGTCAAGGCAAACAGGATGCCGGTGCAAGTGACAAGGGGGCTCAATGGAGCAGAACCGGGAGAGACTTGCCGGTGGTCAAGGTCGCGGGACAAGGTGACACGCGTCGACATTGAGAAGTCATGCTTTGAGAAGCGTGCAAGGCGGTTTCCCGGTTTGAGCCTCAAAACCGGTGGCGGTGATTGGAGGTGCACGTGGCACCATCGCGGAGCTTGCGTCGAGACAAAGCAAAGATGTGAAGGGCCCGATGGTGTTCGGGCAAAGAAAAAAGAGATGGACAAGTTTGCCCTTGGTGGTATGTGGCAATGTATTATAGCTCAAGAGTAGTGTGGTCCTTAGGGCAATCCTTAGGCCCATATAAGGAGAGGTAGGGCTGGTGGGAGTGGTGCCTCTCTTCCCATTAGCCTTGTGTCAGGTTTTCATTCAAAGTCTAGGAGAGGTCTTCATGTTTTAATAGAGACAAAATGGTGTGTGTGAGATATCTCTTTCTTTTTCAAATAGTGAGAGAAAGAGGATAACTTCCTAGCCATGTATCCATGAATCTTGTATGCAAGAATCAATGATATGAGATTCAATTTTGAGCTCAAGATCTTCCTCTCTCCCTAAATCCCGAATTTCTCTTTTTCTCTATTTTTGGAACTATTTTCGTGGGAATTTTGGATCTCGTTTTTGAGTGGGTTTTTGGGGCGGATTTCTTGGGGATCTTAGTGCTATGATAAGCTAGAACAATCCAATATGGGTCCTTGACCGAATAAAGAGCTCTAGCACCCTCGATATGAGAGATTTGTCAAGTTTCCCCTTTTTGGTATTCTTGGCATAAGATCCGAAATTCGTGATAATTTCTTGTGATATTTGAATGGATCTTGTTGGAGTAGGGTCGTGATGTGTTGAGGATTACCTGATCCAAAAATCACATGATTTGGAGTATGTTTGATTAGGTTTTGGTCAAGTACTTGCCTAATTCCGAACAAATTTATGTGCTGTCGAGGGTCGATCAGCACTGCCTATATTTCCATCGGCACTGCTGGTGCGGGCAGACAAATCTGGATCGGCACTGCCGATGTCCTGATCGGGAATTTCGTCTTCTTTCTACTTGTCAATCGGCACTATCGATGATTCGATCGGCACTACCGATGCTCTGTCTAAATAGCCGGTCGGCACTGCTGATGCCCTAAATGGCACTGTCGATAGAACTACTTGTTTGGTGTGTTTGTCCTATAGTTTTGTATCTCGACTGTACTCGACCGGCACTACCGATGATCTGATCGGCACTGCCAATGCTCTGTTAGTTCTGCCGATCGGCACTGTCGATGACATGACGGGCACTGCTGATGCATGACTAGAACCGTTTTGTTTTCCTTGTGTTTCTCCCATAGCTGTGTGTCTTGGCTGTTCTCCTTTGCTTCCATTCTACTCTTCTGCTGGTGTAAGTCACTCCTAGGGTTAGCACATCACAAGTTGCTGTGTGTGGCCTTGTTGACTTGTTTTGAGAACGGCTTGGGTTGAAATTGGGACACAGACCAAGTTCTTGAGAAAAATTTTAATTGGCTCCCATTGATCCCCCCCCCCCCCCCCGACCCCCTCTCGTCGCCTTCTCGGTCCTTCAATCATTAATCCAATAAATTTTTTCCTGTATAAAAAATGGTAGTTTAGATAAAAACATTTTACTTCCACATCAAAGCAGCCTACTAAAAAAATAAAATAAAACATTAGTGACAAAAATTCTTAGTTGCAATGATCGATGTCATAAAATTGTGACTTTTCTAATTTGCCTCTTGTGACAAAAAATGATTTGTCGTAAAATAACATTGACTTGGTTTGCGATTATTTTTACACTGTTTTTACAATACACTTGAAATCATCATCGCTAAATTAAATGAAACGTTCTTAAAATGAGTTATTATGCGATATTTTTACAAAATAACACTATATAATGGTAGTAAAATGTCATATTTCCTGTAGTGTTTCCCAGGTCTATTAAATGAAATTTGTGACCTGATTGCCAACTCGGCTACGCACCAGTTCTCTCGCACTATTACTGTGTCAACTCTTTTAGATGCTTCCCTTTCCGTTAATGGGCTGGACATCAACAGAACACTTCGCAGACTGAACAACAATAGGTAAGAAAGGAAAGGAGCGAGGCTTATTCAGGAGCAAGCGATGAAAGTTTGTCTTTCGTTTCACCCTATCTACATTTATCCCCATGTATGTCCTGCAGATCAATGACACCAGCTTGGACCAAGAAACCAAATGACAGCACCGTGGCGTAGAAAGGGACCTGGACGGCAGGGACACCTCCCTTGGCCACGTCCATAAACCAACGCACGCACTCGCCTCCCGTCGGCGACAAAAATCTCTGCCACGAGATAGCCATCTTGGATGCATGGTCGCTCCAAACCCAAATCTGTAAAGATAACAATCTGAGTAAAAAAATATAACACGAGCTTAGGGGCTCGAGGGACTTGTCTATAACCTATTTTTTACAAGATGGCTTCATGTGAACTCAAGCCTGGTCGGTCCATTAGATTAGGCATCATGCGCATAGTTGTGGAGCTTCACATGAAGGGCATTGGATTTTAAAGTTGGAGGGTATAGAGTCGACGATTTGGTAGCCGGCACATGCTATGAGTTAGATATATAGAGACTACATGTACAGCAATGTTGACCCAAGTGGTGACAAAAACGTCGATCAACCTAGCATCATGGTACAGAAAAATTGGTCGTGGACGATGAAACCTGGTGGCGGAGACAGGATATTGCATGCATGCCATGAAGAAACGTTTCCTTGGACTCTAGCAAGATGCGGAATCGTGGCATCTTAACCGAAGATGTAAAGATCTAGGGGACGGTTTTCTTGGACTCTAGCAACACTCATAAAGACGTTTAAAAAAAAGAACTCAGAAAGACGCCTTGGGGTGGCAGAGGCAAGCAAGGTGGAGGAGGCAGAGATCAAATAGAACAATTGGAGTCATATATATAGTTTTCAAGATGTTTCGAAGATGTGTTCGTTGGTGAATCGTTGAAGATCTTGTCCGGCAAGCACGCACAGAAGCAGAGGCAAATAATCTTTTTCCTTGCCATCTCACAAAAGCAGGAAATTGTGAAAGCTACACTGCCATATGTACTCCGTTGTTCTCCTGTATGGTCATTCCCCGGCACAAAGTTGCTCAAAGAATCCGCCCCTCGTGTGCACCAGTGTACCTGTCCCCAATGCGCGAGCTGGATGGGAAGAAGTTTAAGATTACCCCGTGGCAGTACTTGTATAGTCACGAGGAATCATATATGCTAGTTAAAACGGGTGGTTAAAGCCATCGATGCATGTGCTGCAGATGGGTTAAACATATGGAGTGCTGTAAAAAAAGCGTGACGGCTTGAGATTCCCATGCATGTGGGAAGCATCCTGGCCATTTCCTTAGCATTTAACTTGGAGGACCGACCGCGGACAAATGAATTGGCACCGTTCGATCTTGCAACACACGGTTTGATCGAGATTGTGAGCGCCCTTGACTAATTGATAGACCGGTTCATCACCCGGTAGCCGGACTGTTCTTATTTTTGGTCGGTGGTTACTTTGAAGAACTTTTTGTAGTCACCCTTCAAACGAATACCGACTGTATGCTCTAAAAGAATTTCCCTGCGTATATTCATCTCTTCTCTCTTTGTTTTCATGTAAAAATTTCAAGATAAAAAATCTGTGTTTTCGAGACTGTTTTTTATGAAGATAATAATGGAAATAAAAACCTGCGGCCCCTGCGTTTATTATTGTATCCAGCCACCCTCGGCAATTATCTGCACCCTTGAGATCCAGGTGAAATATTTGCTGCAGCGAAAGTGCGGTGCGAGGGACAGCATCTGTTAATTATATTCCTTAAGGATGTCGATTCCACTGCAGAACAGGACATCAGACGTTGCTTAGTTCCTCCCTTCACTTTCCTACCTTACATAGTGCTATTACACGTCACAGCGCAAAGCGACAACTCAAAGGCCCACATGCACGGTTCTTCAGCTAATCCAAACGAGCCACAGCCTCAGCAGGCTAAGCCCGAGACACATGTATACACATACCAATGTTTTCTCAAAGTAGCCGGTGAATGGGTCGTTTACTTTACATGTACTCGGCCCTATATAAAACCCTAAACGCCCGTGCGTATCCTGCTGGTCCAAACTGAAACTCCACAAACACATCACTCACGCTATCACTACCCTCAATACCGTGTCTCGATCGTACAGAAGAAAGCAAGCTAGCTAGCAGCAGAATGAGACGCAGCAAGGCCGTGAAGGCAGCGACGGCAGCGTGCATGCCGCGGCTAGTTCGCGGAGGCGGTGGCTGCCGCGCATCAACGGCCCGGCCAGCAGCGTCGGTCTCGCTGCTGGAGCGGATCCGCGACGTCGTGCTTCGGCTAATCATGCTGTCCGCCGTGTCCAGGGCCTCCGTGCAGCGCACGACCAGCAGCGGCAGGGCGAAGGCCTCGTCGCCGCGTGCCGGCCGGCACCGAGATTCCGACGCGTCCGTGCCAGTGACGTGCCGCCGGGACGACTCGATCCGGAATGAGGCCGTGGAGGACTGCATCGATTTCCTGAAGCGGTCCTCGGCCGAGGGCGACGCGGCCAAGCTGTCAAGCGCCACAGCAGCGGACGACGTCGTGGGTAAGGAATCGTCCATGGCTGGTGCCAACGCCAAGCTGTCGGCAACGGGCGGCGAGGATAAAGAGGCGGCCTTCTTCTTCGTCGTCAATGTAGGAGCTCGCGTTGATGAGACATCGCCGAGCGCATGATGTAGAGAATCAACGTAGGACTGGCACTACCACAAAAAGACCCAATAACGGGGTATAAAGTTTCTTTGTTTTGTTCAAGGAATTTTTTGTACCAGCTCTCTATTACCTTTTGTGAATGCTTTCACTATTTGATTGGGTACAAAAAAAACAAAGTTTTTTCACTTTGGTTTGTTTAACAAAAAAAACACAACGTGCTTGACATAGATGAGTGGAGGAGCAATCAATCATCCATCGGTGTGTTTCCTGCCCAAAAATTTTTAAATCCGTTTCATCGAATATTAGGATACTTATTAAAAATACTAAATACAGATTAATGATAAAATCCGATCCATAACTCATTCACTAAATGATGAAAAGAATATATTAAGCCTAATTAGATAATGATTAGATAACATGATATTAAAATAAATATCTTCTAATGATAACTTAATTAAGCTTAATAGATTTATCTCATAAATTAGCATACAACTGTATAATTAGTTTTATATTTAATCACCGAATTTAGCATTCGAATTAAGAATTGATATAACAACACTAAAATTTAGACCCTAGTAAACCAACATACCCTTTGTTTATTTGCATTAATTGTCTTTCTGATGCGATTGAGCTGTAAAGAGGAGGCAAAGGGACGGCCAATGCAATTCATAAAGGTTTGCTATTATCAAATGAGCAATTTATAGAAGGAAAATTTATCTGAAACACACTAACAAAACGTTCCTTTGTCCAGAACATATCAAACAAATCGAATTTAGCTGATATACACTATTATTCTAGAAAAATTTGTCTGGGACACATTATGACCATCTAACTATTATTTTCAACTTTTCTATCTCAATATATAAAATACATCAAAATTTAAAACTTGACACAAATATACAACTTTCATGATTTCCTGCTGGTAGTCACTAATAGATCAGACATTCTCACTATAAACTTTCACTCTTGCATAAAACTTTTGACCGGTGTGTTTGGACAGTAGTCACTAATCTGTTCTCCTGATGTTTGTTAAATATTAATTCGTCACTAATTTCCATGTTTTCGCCAAGGATATAAGCCATTAATTCCCAGCAATTAACACATACTCTGGGCCTATGAGAAAAGCACACAATATGGGGAACTATTAATATTATTATGTTCTTGTCTGAAACACACCAACAAAACATGATTTTGTCTTGAACACATTAAATACAGAGTTAATAAAACCATGTATATTGGTGTCAAGTTTTAAATTCTGATGTATTTTATAAATTAAGATAAAAATGATGAAAATAATAGTTAAATGGTCATAATGTGGCTCAGACTAATTTTTCTAGAATCGTAGTGTATATCAGCTAAATTCAATTTGTTTTATGTGTTCTGTACAAAACGAATAGTGTGTTCAAGATAAACTTTACATAACTAAATAACATAAGACCGATTATGATTTTCTTTGTTGACTTGTATTATAGTCAAATGCAAATGGATTTTCTAACATGTTAAGGAGTTTTTCGTCCAAAAAATAACATGAACCATAATGAGCATTTGTTAATTTTCCTGCATACGTACACTAGCTCTATTCCAACCTTATATTTGAAGCGATCGGAAAGATTGGAGAAAGTGTGTTATCGACTGTTGAGAGCTATAGGGGGTGTTTGGTTTGCCTTTTTAGGTGCTTTTACTTCTAAAAAAGTCAGAAGCCAAACCAAAGGGGTGTCTTTTTTCCAACTGCTTTGAGGAAAAGCAGCTTTTTGCTAGTTCATTTCTCACAGCAACACTTCCCTTCCTTTTCATGGCTTTGGCTTTCAACTTTTCACAAAAATTACCCACTGCCACTTCGTTCTTTTCTTCTTTCTCCCATCACGTGAGCAGAGTCGAGAGGTCCTTCCCATGAGGCGAGCTCGCCATCCATGGTCAGAGGCCCCTTCCCTGGTGGCACCCCTTCCCCAGAGTCTCCTTCCCCAGTGCCGCTCTCTTCCCCAGAGTCCCCTTCTCCAGCGACATGAAGGAGGCATCAAACCGGGAGAGAGAGAGAGGAATCGAACGAGAGAGAGAAGCAAGGTGACGGTGCTCGCACGGGGCAGCGCAGTGGCGGTGGCGGGTTCGCACGGAGGAGATAGCGGCGGTGGCCTCGTGCGACGCATGGGGAGCGGGGAGGGTGGATGACGTGTGGGATCTATTTGATAGTTACTATAGAAGTCACAACTTGTTAACCAAATGACTTTTGGCTTTTCTCACAGCTGATATCTCACAGCTTTTTTTTCAGCCATAGCCCACAACAGCTTTGTCTCATAGCCACGGTCCAACCAAACACACCCGCAATATCATGAAAGACATATAAGATGAAATGCAGAAAAGTATCATTCAGAAAGGTGCTACTCTGGCTGCTCTCCTTAGCCCCCACCTTTCCCAACCTCTCGAGGAGATCCTCAGCACTTTGATGCGGTAGCATCAAAAGGTTAAGCATGTGAAGTCTTGGAGCGTGGGGTGCTAAAGAGAGTTTGGCCTGGTACCTGTATTGATATTTAGGAAGACAATTGGGTGCAAGGTGTTGCTCAGCTGAAACCAAGAGTCCACTTGGAAGGGATCATGATAGCAACTGTGGATCAGTTGTTCTACCCAAGGACGAGAATCTGGAATGAGCCCCTTATAAGAGACTCCTTCATTACTATCGATGCTAAAGAGATTTTGAGGATGAGGCCAGGGATTCATTGGCCCACGGATGTGATGGCCTGGGCGATGGAGAAGCTTGGCCACTACTCGGTCAGGTCGGCCTATAGACTGCTCAAGACAGACCATATCAAGAGGAGTTCTAGAGGGGAGGCGAGTGATGTGAATAAGGGTTTCCGATCTTCCGATAGGTTCTGATAATCTTGATTAAGGCGGAGGCGATACACAAATCGATCCGGCTTCCGAACGACACGTTCTGAACCCCGCAATCGCAGCACAACGTCTCCTCTGGTTATCAACCGTTTAAGAACGATTGTACTTGCCGAGAAGGCTCATCCTTACCTGCAAATCAAGAACACAAGCAAGAACAAAGAAGAATGCAACCAAATTTGCAAGTATACGATGAATCTCACAAGTTGGAGTCTCACAAGCCGATCAAACGGCAAACTGTTATCAACAGAATAATCTAAGCAAAACCCGAACCCTAATGGTGCGGAGGCGGCTGTATATAAAGACCCTAGAGTCGTGCAAGACCCTCTGGACGCGCCCTTGATTGGGCTCAACTAGATACAAAGCTCAAAGGCCAAAAATAGGCGACACAGCACCGACACAGATTCTGGACTCTCTCTTGTTTCGACGATTCCCGATGACTCCGGATGAATTTTGATATGAGACCGGTGGCATTGGAAAGGTCTTCTCCTTATATTTCCCTGCATATGTAGAACGTCCAAATCCGAGTCCGTATGCATCCTGGGCGACAGTTTTAGTGCAGACTGGTCCTGGGCCCCGAAACAGACTCGAAGTCGGTTTTGATTGGGCCTCCACTTTGGCTTCCAAGCTCTTGCTGGTCCTCCACGTTGCCAACTCCTTCACCCATCATCTCCTGGTCCTCTCCATGGTTTCTAATCATAAAATAATCATTAGGTAGCAAACCATTCTCAAAAGTAACATATAGCAAAGAACGTAGGAACGAGCTCACCTCTAAATTTAGTCGTCGTGCACGGGCTCTAGTCATTGGACCTTGCAAGTTCAGAATTGGAGGAGTGTTGTGTATATCCACAGGAGTGATATCCTCATCATCCTCCTCCTCTTGATGTGGAGTCGTCCTTGACTCAAGCTCATCCTCTTCTCCCAAGTATGGTTTCAAATCTGAAATGTTAAAAGTAGGACTAACCCTGAACTCGGGAGGCAACTCAAGTTTGTATGCATTATCATCAATCTTCTCCATTATTTTGAATGGACCATCAGCTCTAGGCATTAGTTTAGACTTTCTCGATTCTGGAAATCTATCCTTCCTTAAGTGTAACCACACTAAATCTCCTACATCAAGCTTTACTTCCTTTCTACCTTTACTACCAGCAATTTTATACTTTCCATTCATCTTTTCAATGCTAAGTCTAGTGGTCTCATGCATTTGCAAAATAAATTCAGCACGCTCCTTAGCATCAACATGAACTCTCTCATTAATAGGTAGAGGAAGTATATCAAGTGGAGTACAGGGATCAAAACCATACACTACCTTGAAGGGACTTACCTTAGTAGTAGAATGTGTTGCCCGATTACAAGCAAACTCAACATGAGGCAAGCATTCTTCCCATTGCTTCAAATTTTTCTTCAAAATAGCTCGCAACATAGTACCCAAAGTGCGGTTCACAATCTCAGTTTGTCCATCAGTTTGTGGATGACAAGTTGTAGAAAATAGCAACTTTGTACCCAACTTATTCCAAAGCGTGCGCCAAAAATGACTCAAGAATTTTGCATCACGATCTGAAACAATAGTAGAAGGCATACCATGCAATGTACAATTTCTTTGAAAAAAAAGGTCAGCAATATAACTAGCATCATCAGTTTTATGACATGTTATAAAGTGTGCCATCTTGGAAAAACGGTCCACAACAACAAAAATGCTATCGCTCCCCCTCTTAGTCCTAGGTAGTCCTAAAACAAAGTCGATAGAAATATCCGCCCAAGGAACAGACGGAACAGGAAGTGGCATGTATAAACCATATGGATTCAATCGAGACTTAGCTTTTTGACATGTAGTGCAGCGAGCAACAAAACGCTCAACATCTTTCCTCATCCTTGGCCAAAAGAAGTGTGTGGCCAAAATATCCTCTGTCTTCTTAGCACCAAAATGACCCATCAATCCACCTCCATGCGCCTCCTGCAACAACAAAAGACAAACGGAACCAACTGGAGTGCATAGGTGCTTAGCTCTAAACAAGAAACCATCATTCAACACAAATTTGTTCCAAGCACGACCTTCTTTACAGTGCAGCAATACATCTTTAAAATCAACATCAGCAACATATTGTTCTTTAATTGCCTCAACTCCAAAAATTCTACAATCAAGTTGAGACAACAAAGTATATCGCCTAGATAAAGCATCAACAATCACATTATCCTTCCCTTTCTTATGTTTAATAATATAAGAAAAAGACTCAATAAACTCAACCCATTTAGCATGTCTACAGTTCAAATTGCATTGAGAACGAATATACTTAAGTGATTCATGATCAGAATGAATAACAAATTCTTTGGGCAACAAATAATGACGCCACGTCTCTAAAGAACGTCCAAGTGCATATAGTTCCTTATCATACGTGGAATAATTTAAAACAGGTCCAGTAATTTTCTCACTAAAGTATGCAACAGGTTTACCATCTTGCATCAAAACACCACCAATGCCTATACCACTAGCATCACATTCAAGCTCAAAAGTCTTATCAAAATTGGGTAATTGCAGCAATGGTGCATGTGTAAGTTTGTCCTTCAAAGCATCAAAAGACTCATAATGTACCTTACCAAAATGGAAGTCAACGTCCTTCTTTGTCAACTCATGCAATGGTGCAGCAATGGTGCTGAAATCTTTGACAAAGCAGCGGTAGAAACCTGCAAGACCAAGAAAACTCCTCACCTGTGTGATAGTTTTTGGTACAGGCCAGCTCTTTATGGCTTCAATTTTTGCCTCATCCACCTCAATTCCCTGTGGAGTCACAACATCGCGAAGAAAAGAGACTCGATCCGTGCAAAAGGTGCACTTCTCGAGGTTACCAAATAAACGTGCAACTCGTAAAGCATCAAAACAGCACGCAAATGAATCATATGATCATCCATGGATTTGCTATAAATCAAGATATCATCAAAGTAAACAATCACAAATTTGCCAATAAAAGGTCTTAAAACCTCATTCATCAAACGCATGAAAGTACTGGGTGTATTAGTTAACCCAAAAGGCATTACTAACCACTCATACAACCCGAATTTGGTTTTGAAAGTTGTTTTTCATTCATCTCCAAGTTTTATTCTAATTTGATGGTAGCCACTACGCAAATCAATTTTAGTTAAAATTATAGCACCACATAACTCATCAAGCATGTTATCTAGCTTAGGAATAGGATGACGATACCTAATAGTAATATTATTAATGGCTCTACAATCTACACACATACGCCAAGAACCATCTTTCTTAGGAACCAAAAGTACAGGAACAACACAAGGACTAAGTGATTGATGAACATACCCACGATCCAAAAGATCTTGGACTTGTCGTTGTATCTCCTTAGTCTCCTCAGGGTTGGTCCTATAAGCAACACGGTTTGGTAAAGTAGCACCAGGAATCAAATCAATTTGATACTCAATCCCTCTCAAAGGTGGCAATCCCGGGGATATCTCAGCTGGGAAAACATCCTCATACTCCTGCAAAAGGTTAGTGACAGCAGGAGGCAAAGCACTAGAAGCAACATCACCAAGCGAAAAAAAGGCTTGTTTGCATATCAAAGCATAGCAAATATCATCCGTAGAAACTTCAGCAAGCTCAGATTTTGTGGCAAGACATGAACGACCTTGTAATTTAATTCCAGCACCATTAGAACTTGAAGAATCATTAACATTACTTGGTGTAGAATCAGAATTAGCATGTTGCTGAATTTCAGGGCCTTTATTTTTCAAACTAGCAGCTCGTTCTAAATCAGCTTGTACAATTTCAGTAGGGGTCATTGGTAACAAAGTAATTTTAGTTTCTTTATGTATAAAAGTGTACTTATTACTTTTACCATAGTGTATAGCATCATTATCAAATTACCAAGGTCTACCCAATAAAAGTGAACAAGCTTGCATGGGTACAACATCACAATCAACAGAATCCACATAGGAACCAATGAAAAACGGAACTCTACAAGTTTGAATTACCTTAGCTTTTCCAGAGTCATTTAACCACTGAATGTAGTATGGATGTGGATGTGGGCGTGTGGTCAAATCAAGCTTCTTAACCACATTAGAACTCACCAAATTGTTGCAGCTTCCTCCATCAATGATGACACGTGCTCGACAGTTCTTGATGATGAAGAAAATCTGGAACAAGTTATGTCGCTGCATCATCTCGGGCTGCTGGATTTGTGTGCTAAGCACACGCTGCACAATAATATTCATGTAGCCCGTGGATTTGTGTGCTAAGAAAATCTGATTACCACTTGATGTGAACAAGGGTTCCCGATCTTCTGATAGGTTCTGATAATCTTGATTAAGGCGGAGGCGATACACAAATCGATCTGGCTTCCGAACGACACGTTCTGAACCCCGCAATCGCAGCACAACGTCTTCTCTGGTTATCAACCGTTCAAGAACAATTGACCTCACCGAGAAGGCTTATCCTTTCCTGCAAATCAAGAACACAAGCAAGAACAAAGAAGAATGCAACCAAATTTGCAAGTATACGATGATTCTCACAAGTTGGAGTCTCACAAACCGATCAAACGGCGAAACTGTTATCAACAGAATAATCTAAGCAAAACCCAAACTCTAATAGTGCGGTGGCAGCTGTATATAAAGATCCTAGAGTCGTGCAAGACCCTCTGGACACGTCCCTAATTGGGCTCAACTAGATACAAAGCCCAAAGTCCAAAAATAGGCGACACAGCACCGACACAGATTCTGGGCTCTCTCTTGTTTTGACGATTCCTGATGACTCCTAATGAATTTTTACATGAGGTCAGCGGCATTAGAAAGGCCTTCTCCTTATCTTTCCGTGCATATGTAGAACGTCCAAATCCGAGTCCGTATGCGTCCTAGGTGACTGTTTTAGTGCATACTGGTCCTGGGCCCCAAAACAGACTCGAAGTCGGTTTTGATTGGGCCTCCACTTTGGCTTCCAAGCCCTTGCTGATCCTCCATGTTCCCAACTCCTTCTCCCATCATCTCCTGTTCCTCTCTATGGTTTTTAATCATAAAATAATCATTAGGTAGCAAACCATTCTCAAAAGTAACATATTGCAAAGAACGTAGGAATGAGCTCACCTCTAAATTTAGTCGTCGTGCACGAGCGCTAGTCATTGGACCTTGCAAGTCCAGAATTGGAAGAGTGTTGTGTGTATCCACAGGAGTGATGTCCTCATCAGCGAGTGCCTCAATCGATGCACGATGGTGGAAGGTGCTTTGGAAGATGAAAATTCCGTCAAAGATTAGGGTGTTCTGGTGGTAGGTGTTACATAATTTTCTACCTGCTATGGCGAAGCTTAGGAGCCGACACATAGCCAAGGAAGGGCTCTGTGAAATCTGCAGAGCCCCTGATGAAACCGTATACCATGTGACTATAGACTGTACTTTAGCCAAGCAATTCTGGAGTACAGTGAAGGAGGCATCGGGAAAGAAGCTGCCTAGGCTACATCCAGTAACTTGGGCAAGGGATCTGTTGGAGGGCTCCATATGTTCCATGGCGGATGCAGGGCTCTTTATCTTTGGGGCTTGGTCTCTTTGGACTGGACAGAACTCAAGGAACCATGGTCGAAGGAGTTTGTCTGTCAATGCATCAGTTAGACACATTGCAAAGATGCTGGAGGATCTCATCTAAACCAAAGGAAAAGATGAAGTAAAGCCAACAAGGCTAGCTGCTCGGTGGAGTCGTCCTATGGAATGATGGTACAAGGTGAATTGTGATGGGGCCTCTGATGATACATCAAGGACTGGTGCTGGAGGCGTTGTTATTCGACACCATACGGGGTTAGTGATCTCCGCGGCCTCTCAATGGTATGGCTGTACTTCTTGACCCATGTGGTGGAGGCACTGGCAGCAAGAGACGAGCTTCGACTGGCTCTCAATAGGGTGTGACAAGGTGGTGCTGGAGCTGGACAATCTCCCCTTGGCCAATTTGTTGAAGGATGCGGCTGGGGATCAATCAGAAGTTTCGGGTTTACCACATGAAATCCAGGAGCTTGGTAGGAGTTTCTCTGAGTTTATAGTAGGATTCGGAAAAAGGGAGGCAAATCAAGCTGCACATGTATGCGCTAAGTTAGCCTCCCCTCTCATCTCTCAATGTACATGGATGACAGACCTTCCGCCCAATTTGTTGGAGGCTGGTACCAAAGATTGTAACCACCCCCCTAATTAATGAAGCTCCGGCATTTGCCCTTAAAAAAAGGTTAAGCATGTGAAGCGATCTCTTCTATTATTTTTAGAACTGCTTAACTTTTGAAATTAATAATTTATGTTATATAAAGGCTCAATAATAAATGGAAATCACCACCAAACATACCAATAATTACTTTAGCTGTAACATATAGCCTATTAGTAGAGAAATCAAAAAGAATTGAACACGAAATCATTATTATAGTGTACCTCAGCAACTGCCAAATTGACTTCAACAAACCTCCTGTAGGTCAAATGAACAAAATTAACTCTAACACGGCCCATCAACACTACCCGTGCACGGAAAGCCCATTTCAAAAGACGACCCATCAGCGCCCAAGCACGTAGGCCAGATTTAGTTGGCCTCGCATGGAAGACGAGATCGTTCGCAGAGTCCTCTTGATTTATTAATTATGTACAAAGAAACACCATATTATGTATTTTACCATTTTATAAAAAACATGTTCAACGTTATGAAAATCTTATTCAGCATTTCAAGTACACTACTTCAACATTTTTATATAAAATGTTGGATTAGTTTTTAGAAAAATTACAAAAACTGACTTACATGTTAGAGAGGTCTTTATATACCCATCTATAAGTACTTTTGTTTTAATCTAACACTTGCAAGTTACATATAGTTCTCATATACCTCCCTGATAATTTTACCTCCCTAATAATTTAACTGATGAAGTGGCTCTTGGCAAGCATCTGATACAACTCTAAATAGTCGTACCTAAGATATTTATGATATTGTTTAAATCTCACAAATATCTTAATACTTAAAATTTAATCTCTCTATATTGCTCATAACATCTCACAACATCCTGCATATATTTTAACGCTATTGATGATAATCAGATAGAATTTAGTGATGCTACATTCATCTAGATGTTAATCACTCTAAAATGAAACATCTGCATCAATGTTGAAAATCAAACAAAAGCCATATTAGCTGGTCAAAGTTACCAAGTGGGTATATGAAAACTAAATATAACTTGTAGGCGTTAGACTGAAATAAAAGTATCTGCTGGTAAGTATATGAAAAAAACCCTAAAATGCAAGTGAGTATTTACAATTTTTCTTAGCTTTTCATAAATGTTGAGCTAGTATATTTAAAATGTTGATTTCTAACTAAACAATAAAAAATATACATGTTGGATCTTATTTCATTAAAATAATTATAATTAAAATAAAGGTAAAAACGAATCTGAAACTGGAGATATAATTCAAGAGAAGAAAAAAGAGTTTAAAATTTTGCGTCCAAAAGAAATAAACCTCACTTCACCCACCCAGAACATATGGTAACGTGTCCCGATCCCTGCAACTGCTCCACGCGCGGCAGCGCCCTCCCTGCCGTCATCTCAGCCCTCCACGGTCATATTTACGAAGCCCAAATGAATGCAGGATGTAATCCAAAGGCTGCTGCTAGACACACCTGGATGGTGTGTGATCCATGTTGAAAAAGTCAAATTTTTGGGTCTGTAGTAAATTAGGTCTTATTTGGATTCAGTTTATATTCTTAAAATCTGATTTTTATTTTAGAATTTTAGAATCTAGATTCTAAATAAAATTTAGACGCTGACGTCTGGATACTGATCAGATTTTTAAAATTCGCAGGACAATGAGTATTTTAGCATATAAAATCTGATTCTTGTTGAGTATAACTAGATTATGTGATTTTTAAAATCTGAGGTTCTAAATTTTAGAATTCGATAAAATATCTGTTCGATTTGAGGGGCTCACGAATTATAAAATCTCAGTGAATCCAAAAAACACCTTATTACACGATATGTTGATGTGCAACGGAGACTACAAGACAACTAGTTATGGTTGCCGGACATTGTCAGAGCACCGTCGAGACCAACGACGGCGACAATCGGGCTCCGCACGACATGCTTGGCCGACACCCATTTCAAGCTGCATTCCACGACGTCCTGTCCACGGGCGCTGCCCACGGTGACGCTGAACATCCTCTTCTCCCCAACCTTGGAGAACACCAGCTTCTCGGGCGAGACACGCACCGTCAATAATGAGTCTGGCATATCCACCTGTACAGCGTAGGTCGACTCTGCCGGCCCGACGCTGGTGACCGTCCGGTTGACCGTGAACGATTTCGTGGACGACAGGGGCACGGTGATCGTGGGGTAGTTGAGCTGCGCCTCGGTCTTCTTGGGCAGCATCGCGCAGCTGAGGCTCGTGTTGCGCACGATGGTGGCCAGGGCCCGGTCGTTTAGGAGTGCGCAGATATAAGCGGCATAATCCAGGACGCCCAGGTCGTAGACCATGCCCGGGTCGGCGGCCCTCCTCGGGTTCACGTGCCCGGCGCCCGTCGCGTACGCTCCGGCCCTCTCGCGCCGCTCGTCCAGGAAGTAGCCCCCGGCGTTGTCGACGACATCGGCCGTGGTCATGATGGCGGACTTGATCGCGGCGGGCGACCAGTCCGGGTGCACGCTCTTGATCAGCGCCGCAACGCCGCTGACGTGCGGCGTGGCCATCGACGTGCCCGAGATGATGCTGAACCGCTGCCCTGCGCTGTTGCCGAGCTGCGGTGGCCACGCGGCGAGGATATTGAGACCCGGGGCCATGACGTTCGGCTTGAGCAGGCCCGGGGACGTCGCGCTCGGGCCCCGTGACGAGAAGGTGGCCACGGTCAGGGCCGGGTGCACGCCGAGCTTCGTGTTACGGAACGTGACGGTGGCGGCGGCGTTGCTCGTCGACGTGGCGTAGCCCATGATGTTGGCCCGTCCGCGGCGGTCACCTGCACGACGCCCGGGCCGTAGTCCCGCCTCCCGGAGCACGGTGGTGTAATTGTTGGTCTCGGAGTTGATGAGCACCACTCCAGCCGCGTCGGCGCTCTTTACCGCGCTGACCACGGACTTCTAAGATGGGCCGTCGACGGCCTCGCACACCACGATCTTGCCGGTAATAATACTGACTCCCATTACAGTGACCTATACTACTTTAAACTTTGAAGTAGTATAAATCTAATCTCACCATTAATTTAGAAGCATACAATTGTAATTGGAAACAATTTACTGATCGTCATTGAAATATTTGATCGTAATGTTATCGGTTCGAGAACGAAAAAACATTGATCAAACGTGAGCACTGCCGCCGCCGCTCGCACAGCGCCCCACCGCGGTCTTCACCGCCGGCCTACCGTTGCAACGCCGGTAATAGTTAGGAAAGAAGGGGAATCACGCAACACCTGTCCGCCGGCGCCTCTGCCTCCGCCTCGCACATCACCTGGCCACTGCTACGGGAAAGTCACGGTCGCAGAGCAGGCAATCCTCCGAGAACGGTGCCACCTCGTGCTCTCCCTCCACAAACCCGACGTTGTCTGCATCGCACACGATCGTTCGTGTTCAGGTACCGCCACGAGCTCTTGCGATCGCCGGCAGTCTTGGCCACTTGGCCAGTACAGTCATTGCTTCGTCACGCGACAGGCTGTAGATCGTGGCCGGGCTACGAGCCTATGACAACGCCTGCCGTTTGCCATGCTCTCTTCACCTCCAAGTCCCCAAGATCAATGTTAGAAAACACTGTTGAACCATAAGTAAATTATCCACCCTTTCTCATCAGTTTAGGCTTTTGGATGTAACTGGTTAATATATAGTAACTTAATATGATATCAGGTCAGAGGTCTTGAGTTCAAGTCCTGACGGTTACATTTTCTGCTGCGCCGCTCCTATTTTCACGTTTGTGCCTTGAGAGAGCTACACGTGAGGGGGAGTGTTGAACCATAAGTGAATTGACCACCCTTTCCATCAATTTAGGTTTTTGAATGTAACTAGTTGGTGCATAGTAACTTAACAAACACAAACAAACAAGATCACCGTTCCCTGAATCTTGCTTTGTCATCTCCATTTCTTGCTTTTAGTATTTTGTTTTATCAAGGGTCAACATGTATGTGGGCAGGATATGAAATAATTGATGCATGTGTGTACAATTGTTTTGTCATAAAAAATCGAAGGCTCGTCATGCTGAATACTGTAATAAGTGAATTAATTCATTTTTAGATCTTGGCTAGCAAGCACACGGTCTGTTAAGCAATAAACACTGCAATTCATCTTGTACAATTGTACTTCTCAACTCAAGCATAACATGCACAATTGAAAGTATTAATATTGTCTTTCGTGGATGAAATATACAGTATATGAAGTACTATGAACATTTGTAACACCGTATTTTTCATATTTTGCAAATTATTAATTTAGTCTTATCTTAATTAGGGTATTAATATTATTTCCTTGATTAATTAAATTAAGTAATTAAATTAAAATTAATTTGTGTTTGTTGCATCATGCTGGATTAGAAATGCACTAGGGTTTTATTGTGTGAAACTTTATTTAAACTTCGACTAGAAATCGATTTAGATTTAATTTAGAACATAAAGTAAGAAATAGAAAAGAAAAATAGAAAGAAAACTTTACCTGACCTCCTAGGCGAAAACTACCCCTCAGGCCCATCTCTTTTCCCCTCCCTTCTATCTTTCTTTTCTCCCTCTCAAACCTTCTTGGCCCAACCAGCCAACTTGGCCCAACACGCATTGCAGCCCAGCATGGCCCAGTGCCTCCGCGGCCCAGCTCCCAGTGCAGCACCCGGCCCAGCTTCGCCCGCAACCATCGACAAATGGGCCCCGCCCCTCATCTTCCACCTCACGCCGGTTTCCCCCTCTCTGCCAAAACCGTCGCTGCCCCATCAATTCTCCGCGACCCCGTGATGATTCGCCGATCCGGAAGCTCCAGCGCGTCGCCCCGCTTCCCCTCCCCCACTACCGGTCAGCACTGGCCTTAAATTGCACTCTCACGCGCGTTACTGCTAGGCAATGGCCACTGCCGGCCATTGAATTCCGGCAAAACAAGCCCGCTCGATTCCCCTCTCCCCTGCCCCTATAAAACCGACCCCCGGGACCGCCTCTCCCCACCGCTTCCTCCTCTGACCCCTCCTCGTTCCCGCTACCCCAGGAGCACCCTCCCCGATGATCTCCGATAGCCATCACCGCCGGTCTCTTTCGCCGAGCTCCCTCGAGCCTCTCCCCGATCGCGCGACACCACGGTGAGAACCGGTTCTCTCCCCTCTCTCCCCATGGTTTCTCGGCGAGGAATAGACCCCCGTAGCGCCACCCCTGCCTATCTCCGGCGAGGTCTTCACCGCCGCCGTCGCGTACCTCATCACCGGTCTCTCCCACCACGCTGAGCGACTTGAGCTGTCCAATTCTAGATCAAGCACCCAGATTAGAAGAACCCCGAAGGGTTATTTGTGGTGCACGGTGGACCCATGGAACCGGGGCAACCATTGGTCCATGACCGCTGTGGACCTAGTCCACGAAATTTAGGGTTTAAATTTAATTCGAGAAAATCCAGGAAAATGACCTTTTTACAGTTAGGTCCCTGAGATTTGTTTTAATTAGTTTGAAAGCCTAATTTTCTGCATAACCTTTAGTTATTTATAATTTAGCCCCTGAATTTTCACAAATAACATTTTAAGCTCTAGAATTTTACAGAAACACCACTGAGTTTATATTTAATTATATTTCTAGCCCTATCTTTTTACATTTAGGCTCCTGCACTTAATTAAAATTTTGTATAGGTCCTAAAATTTTGTAGAAACAACCACATACTTTTTAGTAATTACTTTTTAGTCCTAATATTTTACACTTTAGTCCCTATAGTTTTATAAAATTACAAATAGGTCCCTAAAAAATTCTATTTTTACTTTTTAGCCCCTAGAACTTTAAACTAGCATAACTTTTCAACCGTAACTTTGATCTAGGTGATTGTTGCGCTCACGGAATCGTAGGAATGCGTGCTATCTTCTAGTACTGTTTTCATAGTCATTAGGAAATGTTTGGTGTACTGTTCCTTATTTGTTTGTGCTTTACTTTTATGGTATTTATCAATATTAGATGAGGAGCAGCTCCAGAATTTCCAAGACCTTTGTTTTGAGCAGTAGCCAGTGGGAGAACAAGGCAAGTGTCCTTGACCATATTACACCTATTAAGGATAATAGTTTACTTTCATGCATGCTTGTCTAAATTTGAATCCTATGTTAGGGTTGACTAGATATTGATTGATCCTATCCTTGTCGCCTGGTTCGGATGGGTAGATGAGTATGGGTATGTCACGTTTAGTTTGCAGTATTTTGGGGAACTAAAATTGGATAATAATAAACTTGACTAATATTCACTTGAACCTAATCATCACTTGGGTTGGTAAGCTTTTTAGCAACAAGGATTATAGGTGACCCAAGCAGGAGGATGTTGATGATGGTGCGGGTATGCACAGGTACGGGTAATGTACTGTTTGGATTGTGGTAGTACCTGCTTGTGGCCATAAGATCAATTCGTGGAGCGGCCACCCAGGAAAACAGCGCAAAGCACAGGGCTGATCTAGGTAGGGCTGGTTCGGTAGTAGATGTCTTCCCAGTTTTGCGGGCGTTCAAGGACGGAGGACGAGAGGGTTGCTTTTGGCCTCAGGTGATGAAGGGTATGCTTCTAGCCACGGTGCCAGAGGGGGCTTTTGTAGGGAGCTCTTTGAAAGACCTATGGTAGTGTGTTAGCAATAGGGAGACTTTAGTCTCCTACGGAATCACTAACCTGTGGGTAAAGTTGTGCAACCTCTACAGAGTGTAAAACTGTTATAACAGTCGTGCTCACGGTCAAGAGCGGCCTGGATCCTCACATAATTAGATGGATGGTTTGGTGGATCTGGTGGGTAACCAGATTTGGGTGGATCTGGTGGGTAACCAGATTTGGGTGGTAGCTACAGGTGGGTAACCTGTAGTGCTCTGGTATGGGTAGATAACTCATAGATTTGCTATCGGTGGGCAACTAATAGTGTTGGACAGGTGGTTAACCTGTTGGGCTACTTTTCACCTAGTAAATAGGATGCTTGTATTATTAGAGTCATGGGCTAAGGATGCATAGTGCAGTAAACCCGTGTCAAGCCTATTCTTGTTATAGCCTACATGTCATTACTTTCCCCCACTTGCTGAGTACTTTATTTACCTACACGTTTTAGTTTTCCTGTGTTGTTGCAGCTATTATTTTGCTGCTCAGAAGACGATGGCATGATGGACTACACCGATGAGGACTACTATGACTAGGGGTGCGACCCCCGGTTGACTGCCTGTGGCGTTATGGAGCTTTCTGCTGTTTTCTTTTGTGACTTGATGTCCTTCATGCTATGTATTAATGATTTGAGGTATTAATAATAATGACATTGGTTGTACTGTTACTTCACTTTTGTCCTGTGTGCATGAAAACTTGATCCTGGGCATGCATACAGATACATTCGGTTTTGGCCTTAAAACCGGGTGTGACAGAGTGGTATCAGAGCCATGTCGATCGTAGGACGCAAGCCTACTTAGAAATGGTCGTTTTAAAATTATAAAATCTTGCTTACTTATCCCTTCCATTAGCTTTGTTGTCTTTTCTCCATTTTTATTAAAACTTTTTCGAAAATTTGATAGAAGGTATGATCTATTTTCTAAGGTCTTCCCTTATGGAGTTATAAGTTTGTTAGTTTTGTTTAGCTCTATTGAGCCTATCTGCTATGTTTTGGAGTGGTGTGCCATGTTTGATTTGGATCTTTGCTTGAGTGAGAGATTTGTTTTCTAAAAACTATTATCTATTTTTAGAACTTAAGACTTGGGTTAATATTAGGAAATCTATCATATTCCTATCCATCCAAATCTTTACTAATCTTATCATAATTCTTGTCAGATGGTAAACAATAGGCGTAACTGTTGGTCGTATCTACGTACCCACTTATATACCGCAAGAGGATGGTGTACGATTGTAGCACTTTTTTCACTTGAATTGAGTATTCCTAGGTTTATCGAATCCATTGGGACCTTAGGGATTTAATAAACAAAGTTAATAGTAAAAGATCTAATCAAGGCTACTGTCAAGGTCATGTTGCATGAGGGGGAGACTGGCCAGCGCGAAGGTGCGCCAGACAGTAAATCTGTCATTGCGCCGATCGGCATGGGGATTGAGCCGAGCGGCACGCAGGTGAAACTAAGCCAAAGCTATTGCGCTGATCGACGCAGGAGTTGAGCCGATCGGCACGCTTGTGAATCTGTGGTGGCGCCGATCAGCACAGGGGTTGAGCCAATCGGCACACTGGTGAATCTAAGCCAAAGTGCACCAGATCTAGTAAACCTATGCTGATTAGTGAGTAGCCAGATATCTACTAGTGAGATCGTAACCAGAAAGTCTAATTGAATAGCATCATAATGGGTAATTACATGGATCAATGTAAACCTATAATGAGTAAGATCACCCTGCTTTTCGAGCGGCTCCCTATTTCATCACTGCGGGGAGGAAACCCTTAATCGCGCGAGTATCTTACCCTACTCAACTATCTAATAGTGCTGCGCAGGCTTAGTGCTGTCACCGCTAAACCACACTACTAGCATCATCAAGCAACCATAATCAATACAATATCCAAATACTATCCTAATCACCACGATTACGATAATATCTACGTACTTAGCCTAGAACTAAGCAGTTGGAATAAGCACATGCATGATTATAGAATCAAGATAGACAAATCACCAAAACCATCATCAACATATTTAATCATCCTTGAGATACATAGAGTAAGATTCATCCCCGTCGAGATGGCCTACCTTGACGGATCAACTCTTGACTCCAATGGTTCTTGAAACTCAACTAGAGATCTATTCTAACGAGTCGGTTCCTTTGTCTTCCATAGCTGCCATGTGGGCCTTTTCCTTCGAGATAAAGTCTTGTACTGCATGTTAAGATCTTGGAGTTCCATAAATCTTCTTGAAGTTCCATAATTCTTCTTAGACAAATATCTTCAAGTGTCTTGCGCAGATAAACTTCCATAAACATGTGGAATGGGCCTCGGTCACTTCTGTGGGTCAAAACACCCTTGCGCCGATCGGCTCATAGGCTGCACCGATCGGCGCATTGGGCTTCTTCAGTGCTTTTCGTCGGTTCTGGACTCCTATCCTCTCCATCATCATATTAGTCACCAATTTTACCTGTTTCTGCAATAAAGCTCTAAAACAACACACATACAAATATATAGGCAATTTTACAGGTAAATGGCCTAAATTAGTATCAATTATGCTCTAATTGGGGTAATATTCACATATAAAAGGGGCACTTGGGAAGTACCAATAGTAACAATGAGGATCCACCACCACATCCTCCTCCAACTGTGGAGTAGATTCTTGCTATGCAGACTCAACTTCTTCACATCATGCAGCAGAACATGATGCAAATGCAGCAGGGTCATAATCAGCCACCTCCACCACCTAGAGACAAGCTTGGAGAACTTCAGAGGACCAAGCCTCCCACTTTCTCTCATTCTATGGAACCCATGGACGCTGATGACTGGCTAAATACCATCGAGAAAAAGTTACAGGTGGTGCAATGCAACAATCATGAGAAGGTTCTCTTTGCTTCTCTCCAGCTTGAGGGTCCCGTTGCTGATTGGTGGGATGCCTATGAGGAGGCTCATGAGGAGCCAGAAAGTATCAACTGGCAAGAGTTCAAGAACAGTTTCTAGTCACACCATGTGCCTCTAGGTGTGATGAACCTCAAGAAGAAAGAATTCCAAGACTTGAAGCAAGGCTCTATGTCTGTGAGCGAGTATGTCACTCGTTTCACCCAACTTTCTCGTTATGCTCCTGACGAGGTGAACACAGATGAGAAGCAACAATATTGTTTTATCAATGGCTTGAATGATGGCCTTGCTTATTCACTGGAAGCAAGTGATTGCACCAACTTCCAAGATTTGGTGGACAAGGCACTTGTTCTAGAGAACAGAAGAGGAATTATTGATCGCAAGTGCAAGATGGTACACTAGGTTTAGCAGGGAAGCAACTCTAGGCCTCGCTTGGGTTCTTCATCACCTGGGCCTTCTTTCCGCCCTGGACAACAGAGTGGCCAGCAGAGGTCTCAACCCACTAGTCAGGGTTTCAGTACTCCTCAGCGTCGGATCCAGCGTCCTAACTTTCAAACGTCACGTATCGCTAAGCTAAGTAAATATGATTTCTGGTTGAAGGAAGTCTCATTTCTTGGTCATATTATCTCTAAAGGAGGAGTGTCCGTGGACCCTAGCAAGGTTAAAGATGTGTTGAGTTGGAATACACCTTAGAATGTTACATACATTAGAAGTTTTGTTGGACTAGCAGGATATTACAGAAGATTTATAGAGGGATTTTCCAAGATAGCCAAGCCTATGACTGAGTTTCTAGAAAAAAGAAAGACTTTTGAGTGGACACTGAAACGTCAGGCCAGCTTCCAGGAATTGAAGAAAAGACTCACCTCAGCACCTGTCCTAACCGTGCCTAACATGGAGAATTCATTCTCAATCTATTGTGATGCTTCAGGGCAAGGTTTGGGATGTGTGCTCATGCAAGAAGGCCATGTTGTCGCCTATGCTTCAAGGCAATTGAGGAAGCATGTGGAGAAATATCCAACCCATGACTTGGAGTTAGCAGCAGTGGTTCATTCTCTCAAGATCTGGAGACACTATATCATTGGCAAAAGGTGTGAGATATATTCAGACCACAAGAGTTTGAAGTATATATTCACCCAGCCAGACTTGAACCTCAGGCAGCAAAGATGGTTGGAACTCATCAAAGGTTATGATCTAGGAATCAACTACCATCCAGGCAAAGCAAATGCTATAGTAGACGCATTGAGCAGAAGGTCTTATCTCAACATGTTATCAACACGAGAGTTGCTACCTGAATTCTGTAAAGAATTTCAGAAGCTTAACCTGGGGTGGGTATCCAACACCGAAGTTGTTGCAATGGAAGTTGACTCGACTTTGGAGCATGACATTCGTAAAGGACAGCTTGAAGATGCTAAGATCCAAGAAATCAAGCAACTAATTGAGAAGGACAAAGCTCCAGGTTTCACTGTGGATAATGAAGGAACCTTATGGTATAAGAAAAGGCTATGTGTGCCTGATATCAAGGAGATCAAGGAGTTGATATTAAAAGAAGCCCATGATTCAGCTTACTCCATTCATTCAGGAAGTACCAAGATGTATCATAACCTCAAGAGTCGATACTGGTGGTACAGAATGAAGAGAGCTATAGGTGAACATGTTGCACTCTGTGACACTTGTTAGCGGGTCAAAGCAGAATGTCAAAGGTCTGTAGGACTCTTGCAACCCATGAAGATACCAGAGTGGAAATAGGAAGAAATTTGCATGGATTTCATTGTGGGATTACCCAGGACACAAGCTGGTTATGATTCTATATGGGTTATTGTGGATCGCTTGACTAAGGTTGCTCATTTCATTCCTATCAAGACCACATACAGCGGACCCAAGCTTGTAGAGTTGTATATTTCTAGGATAGTATGCTTGCATGGAATACCTAAGAGGATAGTATCCGACAGAGGAACTGAATTCACCTCAAAGTTTTGCGAAAAGTTACATGAGTGTGTTGGTGGCCCACCCAATATCGGCCACCAACCGGTCAGGAAATGCAAAGTAAAGACCAAAGTTTAATAAATATTTGTTTAAACTAATAAAGTTCCATAAATTTTGGTGAAATATGTGTTTCCAAGTATAAAAGAGCCAGAATATGCAAAAACATGAAGAAACACCCCGTCAGCCGATCATGACTGTGAAACAGCCGTTTTCATCGACCGATAGGGTCGTTTTCTGGCTGAAATCAGGAACCAGCAGACAGGGTCATTTACGGCTGAAATCAGCAACCCGGCTGATCAACCAGAGTCGTTTTTCAGACTGATCATCCGACCCAACCGATTTTGTAAAAACACTTCACCGTGATGTCGTTTTCTCCTCCGAGACTAAAAATGATGAGATATGGCTAAGGAAAAGAAGGCCAACAAGTGGCCTAACAGGGAAAAGTCAAAGGGCGACCCAGAGGGGCTCGACACCCGACCAAGGCCACCGCTCGGCCTGTCCTGCCGCTCGCCCTGGCTTGCCGCCCGGCCTCGGATTGCCACCCAGGGTTGCCAGCCCATGAAGCCCAATAGGCCTACCAACCCCAAAATAAAGGAGTCAGTGCGAACTGACCAAATAACCGACATCGAGACAAGATCCAAGCCACCCAAGAGCAGTCGATCGCGAACGGACACGATCTAAGGGCCGCCCGTCATGCCCGGCCGCCTAGCACACATGGTCCCCCGGCCTTGCCCGCCGCTCGGCGGACCAACTTCGGGCTACTGACCCTTCTTCACCTACAAGTAGCCTCTGACCCATTGCCACCTATAAACAGAGGGGGAATTCGGCAAGAAAAGAAGGTCAAGAAAGAAACACATCAAGGAGTCCATTTCCCACTACTTGTGCTACTTAATAGAGTAGGTTAGTTAGTCGGGAGTTAGAGTCTAGTCGAGAGCATCGCTCGAGATTCCGGAATCGTCTCGGAGTCTTGGTATGAGCTCTCTTGTATCTTTTCTCCTTTTGTAAGACTTATCCTTTATCAATATAATTATCTTCCCCTTTATATCTTGTCAACTGTTTATCTTAACTTAGTCATTTCCTTATGTTACAATTATCGGCAAGAAACTTTGTTGCGTAGTTCACGGGTTTCCCGGCTAGGATTTAATTAAGCTTAGTTCTTTCTGAACTTAGACTTGGTTATTTCCCGGCTATTCTTTCGCTAGGCCAACGAGAGAATACCTAGTGAAGGTATAGGCATGGTGCCTAAGTTAAAACTAGCTGGATTTGCATTCGTCCCCACGGGTTGTGTGGTAGGCGGCAGGTGGTGACAGACCTGTCCGTCCCTTTAGTAATCCACCACGTTCGGAAAGCCTCATGCAGGATTGTCTAGCGATAGCGTACCCACTACTACAGAGGTTAGTTACCGACCCATATTAGTGGATCGTTTTCATGCCTCAACTTGAGTAACTAGGATTTGATGCTTGACTTAGATATATTAGAAAGATATATTTTAGGAATCTTAGACTTAGACTCGCTGTCCTCCTGGGTAGCTTAACCAATCTTTTTGTTTATCTTAGTGTGGTTTTTCTCCTGTGTTGCTACCCCTACTACTATTATTGAACATTCTTACCCCCGTCTTTGGTCAGTTGGTATAATTCTTATAGTTATATCTTTGTTAAACCAAGTTAATCTTACGCCTAGCTTCCCTGAGGAAATAAATACGATACCTTGGAATACTCTGGGGTGAAATGCTACAATGGTGTTCCGTGCGCTTGCGGATTAATTCACTTTATTCTTAAAGCATAATAAACACCAAAAATCATTTCTGGCATCATACCAAGAATAGTGACATTCTTGATGTGACGTTAAGAAGTGTCAACAAGCATTTCTGGCGCTGTTGCCGGGGAGGCAATAGGCTAAGATATTGGAAATTTAATATTGATATTTCTATCAAGAAGTTACCATTTTCCTTTGCGGGCTTGACCTTGTCCTGTTTTATTTGTGGTGTAAACATGATGCTTTATGACTAGTTTCGACCTACCAGACAACTACCACAACGATCCGGAGGCTTTGTTGAGGAGAGTGCGTCAACGACTCACCCCTCCTCGTCGTGTACTTGGTCTTGAAGCAGCTTCGCACAGACTCAACAGCGAGTCTCGTCTACGTCCGCTCAACAAACTATGGCTGAAAAGACGATCCGTGACTACTCCGCCCCATCTGCAGACAACATCCGCACCGGTCCGAACCCAAACATGGGGAACGGAGGCTATGAGCTGAAACCGGCCTTAATCAACATGGTTTTGGCCAGTCCTTTCTGTGGCAAGGCATCGGAAGATGCAAACGCCCACCTCCAACAGTTTTTGGCGGTGTGCAGTACTTTCACCATGAGGGACGTGACCCCTGAAGCCATCCGTCTTTGCCTTTTCCCATTCTCACTCTTGGGGAAGGTCAAGCAGTGGCTCTACAGCAATCAAGAACATCTCACCACATGGGACAAGTGCACCAATGCTTTCCTTGCCAGGTTCTTCCCACTAGGCAAAACGAACGCCCTGCGGAACAAATTTTCATGTTTTCAACAACTAACCGATGAAAGCATCCCTGAGGCATGGGAACGCTTCCAAGAGTACACTTTGGCATGCCCACATCATGGAATGCAAGATTGGTTGCTAATCCAAAGCTTTTACCACGGGCTCAACCATCCCACTTGAGAGCACCTTGATGCAGTCGCTCGATGTTCCTTTTTCTCTCTGAAGGTCAAAGAAGCCCAAACTCTCATAGAAAAGATGGTCGCCAACTACAGTGGCTATGATGAGAGGTAGAGCCAGCCGCAGCTCAAGATGAGGGGAGTCCACCAAGTTCATGGTATTGACATGCTAGCAATCAAGATGGATCAAATCTTGAAGAAAATGGATTCACCTCAGACTGCCCAATCCTTAGACTCTCGCATGATTTGCGAAGTCCGTGGCAATGTTAGACATATGGGAAGCCGCTGCCCAGAGACTCAACAAGAAGAAGTGAACTACCTCAACAACAACAACAACAACAACAACGGGTTTAGGCCCCGTACGAACAACTTCGGATAGGAGTCCAAGCCAAACCTCTCCTTTGACAAGAGTATGGGTAACTTTAGAAACTACACTCGTAATGAACCTTCCTTCCCTGATCTTGTTCTAGGACAATCTAAAATCAATGAAAGTATTAGTAGAAAATTTATTACTACTGATAAAGTTCTAGAAAGCATAGGTTCTCACATGGAAGCTTTCAATACGTCTCTGCAAAACCAGCTTAGTCACAATAAAATGTTCGAGACCCGAATTGCTCAGTTGGCCACTTCTATTGTTAAGCTTAACTCTGGCAAGCTCCCCGGTCAGCTGGAAGCTAGCCCCAAAGAAAATGTTAACGCTGTCACAACTAGAGGCGGAAAATCTATACAGGATTCGCCAAAACCTAACATTGTAGGGAGGGACAAGGAACCCTATACAGAGTCAGAGGATGAAGAAGAAATTGAAGTTGAAGAGGCAAAGGCACCCCTCAAGAAGGTGCCACATGAGTTCTATGATACGCCAGTGTTGCGATTTCCCTCTCGCCAATGCAAGCCAACAGTGGACAAGCAATTTGGGAAATTTGTAGAGGTAATAAAGAAAATCTATTTCAACATACCGCTACTTGATGCCATGCAGGTCCCTACCTACTCCAAGTACCTAAAGGACATCCTCAATAACAAACGCCCAATGCCATCCACTGAGATTGTCAAATTAATAGAGGAATGCAGCGTCGCCATCTTGAACTCTTTGCCAGAATAGAAGCGAGATCCGGGATGCCCAACCATCTCGTGTTCCATCGGGATGCAGCAATTCAACAACGCCCTTTGTGATTTGGGGGCAAGCGTGAGCGTCATGCCCAAGGTGGTGTATGACAAACTTAATGTCAATTTATTATCCCCTACAGCAATGTGCTTGCAGCTTGCCGACCGATTAGTTCGCTACCCAGCGGGCATCACGGAGGACGTACCCGTGAAGATAACGAACTGTCTCGTTCCCGTCGACTTTGTGGTGCTAGATATGGAGGCCGATGTAAAGACGCCTCTTATACTATGTTCCTCAGCAACGCAAATGCCAACATTGACGTTAGGGCTGGGGAAATCCAACTTAACATTAATGGAAACAAAGAGAAGTTCACCTTCAAGCCCCAAACGAAACAATGCAATCACATACGCATCTTTTATGGTAAAAATCCTAACACTGTGCAAAAAATTGAGGTATACCAATGGCACACAAATCAGGCACACCGGTGGTAAAAGTCAAGAACACACAATCACTGCCCAAAAAGAAGAACAAGCCACAAGAAGCAAAGAAAAAGTTCACCGCCAAGCCTAAGAAAATCAAACAAGTATGGTAGAAGAAAGAAGTTGCACCAACCGTGGAAAATTCTGCATCCACGGAAGGCACCGCGCAAAACTGAATGTGGAGAACATCTTGTTCGAGATGAAAAATCCGGACCCTTGTCGGAAGGTAACCGATATTGTCACACTCAGTTTCAAGGACAAAACCAAGTGCTTATTATATGTGTGCCCAGGAACAAGTTTCACACATATCGACAGCAAAGTGAATAACTGAGTAACCAATGTCATTATTACAACATATCATTATTATATAAATAAATGTCTTCAAAGACTAAAATGACACTCTCGATAACTAGCAGCAAAAAACACCATAATGCCACAGGCAATCGACCGAGGGTACACTCGCCTAGTAGTAGTCTTCATCGATGTAGTTCATCTCTTCATCTTCTGAGCAGCAGTTTATACTATAACAACAAAGGGAAATAGTAAGGGTGAGCACATGCCGTACTCATCAAGTGGGGGAAAATATGACATGCAAGCTTAATAGAAGAAAAGGCTAACATAATGGTTCATTTGCATAAATGAGCACTACACCTAAGACCATTTGAATAACACTCCTATTTACTAAGTGAAAATTTCTCCCAAGTTATCTCATCTATCCAACACTACAGGTTACACCGCGTGTAGCCAACCATGGGTTAAACCACCCATAAGAGAACACACTATAGGCCACAACGCCTGTAGCAAACAAAACCTGGCTACCCACCAAGTTCACCCATAAACAACCCTCATAAATATGTGAGGATCCAGGCCGCTCATGACAGTGAGCACGACTGTTATAACAGTTTTACACTCTACAGAGGTTGCACAACTTTACCCAAAGGTTGGTGATTTCATCACTATGCAGTGACTAAAGTCTCCATGTTGTCCAAGTCACACTATCGTAGGTGTGAGGCCAAGAGATCACTATAAGGTCTTTCAAAGAGCTTCCCAGCTTGCAAACAATCCATGCTAAGGTTTTACCGCTACGGAATTAAACCGTTCCTGTAGAAGCCCCCTCTGGCGCCATGGCTAGGAGTGAACCGTCCATCGCCTGAGTCCAAGAGTAAACCGTCCCGTCCTCGTCCCTCAACTACCCGTAAAACTTGGAAGACATCTTAATACTCGACCAAGCCTACCCATATTAGACCTATGCTTTGCGCTGTTTTCCTGGGTGGCCGCTCCACAAACTAACTCTTGTGATCCCAAGCAGGTACCACCACAATCCCATAGTACTATACCGAGTACACATGCATACCCGCACCATCCTTGTCATCCTCCTGCTTGGATCACCTAGGTTCCATGTTGCTACAAAGGATTACCCATCCCTCATGATCATTATGTTAAAGTGAACCATTAGTGAAGATTAACATTAGACACTTCCATTCCTGACATAGCCAACTAAGCATGACATACCCACACTAAGAAGCTACACCATAACCCAGGCAACAAGGAATAATATGAAATAGGATAATGACACATGGTATTCAATATTAATATGCATTCATAAAGATAGAGAGGAATGTAAAACATAGGTTCAAAATGCATCAAGGACACTTGTCTCGTTCCCTTTGCTGCTGCTCAAAGTCTTCAAGATGGAGGCCCCGGAAGTTCTCTAACAGCGGTTCGACTACTTAACGTCACACCAGAAAGACAAGCATACAAACAAACTAAGGACAACACAATACAGAGCACCAAACAGCAATGAAAACAATACTACCACAAAGTACGCATTCCTATGATTGTGTGAGCGCAAGAATCGCCTAAATCTGAGTTACAAGTAAAAAGTTATGAAGGTTTGAAGATCTAGGGTTTCAACAGTAGAATTGGAAAACTACTATAAACAGTAAGAATAGATAATGTTCATTCCTACGATCGCATTGGCGCAAGAATTTCTTAGATGGGAGCTACGTTTGAAAAGTTATGAAGATTTTAAGTTTTAGCGGGCTAAAACATTAAAAACAGAAATGTCAGGGACCTAAATGTAATTTCATAAAAGTAAAATGGTTAAACTATAAAATATTAGGTTGAAAATATAATTTGTGTAAAGTTTAGGGACTAAAATGTAATTTTGGAAAAGTTCAGGGGCTTAACTATAAAATTTATAGGGCCAAAATATAATTATTTATAACTTTATGGGTCGAAGTGTAAAATGCCGAACATAAATTATATTTTATAAAAATTTAGGGCTCAAAAAAATTACTAGAAAGTATAGGGTTGTTTTTGTACAAGTATAGGATGAAAATATTGTTTAAGAAAAGTCTAGGGGCTTTTCTGCAAAAATACAGTGCTAAAAATAATTATATACAAACTTGGGGTTCTAAATAAAATTTTATAAAGGTTGTGCAACAAATTTAGGATTAAAAAGTAATTAAAACAAAGAGCAGGGGCCTAAATATAAATCTAGCATTTTTTGGTAATAAAATAAAAAAGATAATAATAAATAAATAATAAGAAAAAAACTAATCCCGTGGACTAGGTCCACGGGCTCGTGAACCAGGGGGGGGGCACACCCATGGTGGACCGGCTGCGGCGGCGCCATTGGTGGCGGCCAGAGCTCACCGGGGAGCGGCTCTGGCGCGCGTGCGACAACGGCGAGCGAGAGGAGGGCGCGACGCGAGTTGCTCACCTGGGGCTCGCGTGTGCGCGGGGAGGCGGCGAGGTGGCGGGCGTTGATGAACGGCGGGGCACGGAGCACGACACGGGTGGGGGAGGGGCGTGGGGCGTGCGGGACCCGCCCTTTTATAGGGCGTGGTGCCCTAGGTAGCTGCGGCGCACACCGAGGTGGCGGCGGCTTGGGTTTCGATGGGAGTGGGCCCGAGTGGGCTGGGGCCGGCTGCGCTCGCGGGCTAGCTGCGAGGGTGCTGGTGGGCTGGTTAGTGGGCCGAGCGGAGGGGGAAAGACAGGGGAGAGAAGGGGGGCCACAGAGGAGATATTCGGCCGATGCCCGGAGGAGAGAGGGAGAGGACGCTAGGCAGGGCAGGCCGAAAAGGAGAGAAGGAGTGGGAAAAGAGCTGGGCCTCGGGGAGGCTTTCGGCCCAAGCCAGGGCAGGTTGAGGAGGATAGAGAAAGGGAGGAGAAGTGGGCCGGGAGAGGGGAATTCGGTCCAAAAAGGTTGAGGGAGATTTTCATTTGCCTTTTCTTATCTGTTTTTCTCACTCTAACTTCTCTCCTCTAAATAAAATTTCGAAACGACATCTACATGATTTTAAAAGTAATTTTGCACATAATAAAATCCTACAGGCAACTAATCAAAATGAATGCAACAAACATCTTCAAAAATAACTTATATTTAAATACTTCCTTTAGAAAATAATTTATTTTCTAGCTAAAATGGTAACACCCTAATTAATTCTACAAAGTTTTTAAATATTCAAAATTTTGAAAAATCAGGGTGTTACAAAACCTACCCTCTTAAAAGGAATCTCGCCTCGAGATTCAGACAGGATCGGAAAGAAAGAATGAAACTAGGCTCTCACTTCATTGGGTTCATCCTTGTCCAACCTTTCCTTGTCGTGTGGCAATGCTTTTGCCACAAATTCCACCTCTGTTCCATTGGGATGTGTCAACTTGACCGCCTTCCTAGTATAATCTATGATTCCCTTGTGCCTGGTTAACCAATCCATTCCGAGTATCACATCTATTCTCTTAGAATCCGAAATGATGAAACTCGTAGGAAAGTCTACCCTCCTTATGCTAACACTTAATTTATGACATCCATGTTCTGCTTTCAATTCCCCTCCAAGTGAAGTAACTATCATCTTATTCCTGAGCAAGGTGATGGGAATGTAGTACTTGGCCACATACTTGGATGATATGAATGAATATGATGCTCCAGAATCAAACAAAACTATAGAAGGTTTTGAGTTAACGAGTAACATAACAAGAACAACGTCTGGGGCTTCCTCAGCATCTTCAAGAGCAACTTGGTTGACTCGACCTCTAGCATAGTTCTCCTTGGCTGCTGTCAGGGCAGAGTTACCATTTTGGTTGGATGTTGGGGCAACATCTTGGGTCGGAGGTTGGCGCGTCTGCGGATAGGAGCATTGGTTAGCGAAGTGACCCTTTTCTCCACACCTGTAGCAGTTCCTATTGGTTGTTGGGGTTTGATTGCCATTGGTCCTCTGCTGAGCTTGAGCTGACGGGGCAGGCGTTTGAGAGTTGGAACGTTGAATCTGGCATTGAGGGGTAAAGAAACCCTGGCCTGTAGGTTGAGTTCTTTGTTGTCCACTCTGTTGTCCAGAATGGAATACAGGTCCACCAGAAGATGATCCAATGTGAGGCCTAGTGTTGCTGCCTCCTTGCTGACCTTGATGCTCTATCTTGCGCTTGGTATCCATCTTCGCCCTTCTGTTCTCTAGGACTAGAGCTTTATCCACCATCTCTTGAAAGTTCGCATAGTTACGAGCCTCAAGTGCATAGGCAAGAGCATGATTAAGTCCATCAAGGAAACACTCACATTTCTTCTCATCAGTGTCCACTTCTCCTGGGGCATACCTAGACAACTGGGTGAAACGGGTGACATACTCGCTTACTGACGTTGATCCTTGCTTCAAATCTTCAAACTCCTTCTTCTTCAGCTTCATTACTCCCTGAGGCACATGGTGAGACCTAAAACTGTTTGTGAACTCCTGCCAGTTAATACTATCTGGCTCCTCATGTGCTGCAACATAAGCATCCCACCAATCAGCAGCTGGTCCAACAAGCTGGTGTGCGAGAAACAACACCTTCTCCCTATTGTTGCATTGAGCGACTTGCAGCTTCTTGTCAATGGTCTTTAGCCAATCATCTGCGTCCATGGGCTCCATAGGGTGAGAGAAAGTTGGGGGCTTGGTCCGTTCGAAATCTCCAAGCTTGTCTCTAGGCTGGGGAGCAGCTCCTACGACATTGTTGTTCTGTTGTTGCACCAGGATCTGGTGCATGGTCTGGAGAAGCTGTGTCTGCATAGCCATGAGTTGTTCCATAGAGAATTGTGGGTGTGGCTGCTCCTGTTCCTTGTTGTTGTTATTGCGGTTTTCACCCCTTGCCATCTGATGTAAATTGGGGTATGGTAAGCAAAAACGGGTAGAAGATATAGGTAGAGTGCAAGGACATGATACGGTAAAGCAGAGAAGAGGTGTGAAACAAAAGAGGTAGATAAAGAGATATCCCAAATTAACTAATCTTTATTAAAATAAAAAAAGTAAAAGTATAATATAAGGATGTGGTTGCAAGACAGGACCTGCACCACATCGGCACTCATTACAAAAAAAATCCAAACCACACTCAACACACCAAATCAAACTAGCAAACCAAACAAAAGGACATGAAAACGCTAAGACTTTCTCATGAAACTATTACATTTATTTGACCCGATAACACTAATCGACACCTATGAAGCCACTAAGGGATAAACCTTCTAATTCTCGTCAAGGTTGGCAATGACGTAAGCTGGTGGGGCACGACTAGCCATTCTGTGAGGTGGTGAGGAAGGAGTCGCATCCTTTAGCTCTTCTTCTGAAGGTAGGTCCAAGTCATCAGGCAAACGTCGCTTGAGCTGGTGAACTGTCTTCATTGCCTCCTCATATTTCTTCTACCAAAACCCTAGTTCCTCCGTGGTTGAATCCAACTCCCTGGAAATCACCGTGGTAAGAGTGACTTGCTTCTTAAACTTCTTGTGTCCTTGTCCAGATACAGGCTCCGCGTGACTGTAGGTAGATCCACTTGCACGCTGAGGGAAGTAAGCATACTTTGTATCTTCAAAATACTGACGATAACGAGAGCGAGTGACCATGCAAGCTTGACGAGCGGCATCACGAATCCTAGCGGAGAAAGACTTCCATGGAGCAATGGCCTCATGAATCCTTTCCACCTTAAAAGTTTCTCTGAGCAGTCTCGGAGCAAATATGTGAACCTGAACCTCCCATAGAAGCTCAGAACCTTCATAGGTCACATGGGTACCACAATACTCTGCTTGCTTCTCACAACCCAACTGTTGTAGCATCTCCCAAAGCATGTGAGGTAACCTTCCAGCATTATTTCCTACATCCTTGAAGAGTTGAAAAGTCACGATAAGGTGGTGGACCCGGTGGTGGCACCTTCTCTTGTTCAGCCTCTTCTATCCCAAACTCTTCTTCATATCCAAGAGGAACGAGCTCTGGTTAAGGCCAGACACATGGGTGGTGATCACACCTATGAGAAGTCTTCTTGGTACGGGCCATCTATATAGTTTTGAAATAGGAGAGGCGAATTAGTAAAATGGTTTTGTAAACTGCATGGTAAAAACAAGACCAATAACAAAAGTGAATCTAAACAAGACTATAATTTTAAGCCAAAGAGTTTTGAAAATAGTTTTAGTTTGTAAAATAAACCTTAGAACACGGCCACTCTGTCTAAGCTAGCGTCCTACGGTCGACACGGCTCTGATACCACTTCTGTCACACCCGGTTTCAAGGACAAAACCAAGTGCTTATTATATGTGTGTCCAGGAACAAGTTTCACACATATCGATAGTAAAGTGAATAATAGAATAACCAGTATCATTATTACAACATATAATTATTACATAAATAAATGTCTTCAAAGACTAAACGACACTCTCGATAACTAGCAGCGGAAAACACCATAACACCACAGGCAATCGACCGGGGGCACGCTCGCCTAGTAGTAGTCTTCATCGATGTAGTCAATTTCTCCATCTTCTGAGCAGCAGTTCATAGTACGACAACAAAGGGAAATAGCAAGGGTGAGCACATGTCGTACTCAGCAAGTGGGGGAAAAAATGACATGCAAGCTTAATAGAAGAAAGACTAACATAATGGTTCATTTGCATAAATGAGCACTACACCTAAGACCATTTGAATAACACTCCTATTTACTAAGTGAAAAGTTCTCCTAAGTTATCTCATCTATCCAACACTACATGTTACACCGTTTGTAGCCAACCATGTATTAAACAGCCCATAAGAGAACACACTACAGGTTACACCACCTGTAGCAAACCAAACCTGGCTACCCACCAAGTTCACCTATAAACAACCCACATAAATGTGTGAGGATCCAGGCCGCTCATGACCGTGAGCACGACTGTTATAACAGTTTTACACTCTACTGAGGTTGCACAACTTTACCCACAGGTTGGCCAAGTAGCTAGAAACAAAATGACTCAACTAGAGAAAGGAGGAGAAAGGATAGAACACTTGGCGCACCTTGGTTTGGGTACCTCCCCAAGTTTAGGTCTTTGCAAGACTTAAGCTTAGATGGCTTTTACTGCGGCGGTTGATATTCTATGTTGAAGTGGCCGAAGAGCTGGTCCATCATGGAGATGTTTGTTCAAAGTTGTTCTGACGTTTGCTGCTGCCATTGTTGTTCTGACCTCATGGGTGCTTGTATTTCTTGAGTTCACATGTTGGTCTCATAAGCATTGGCAGCCAAGTATTGCATATCTTCTTGCAACTCCGTAAAGTTGTATGATGTGAATCGGGCAGAACGAGAAGTGCCTATGCCTCCTTAAGGTTGATGGTAACTTCCCATCCCATAGGGGTTGGAAGGTTCATACTCTTCATAGGAGCATGTAGTGTAGTTTGTTGATGAACTAGCAAATCCGGGAAACTATGGTTGCTCCCAATGGTATTGGAAGTTTCCCGAAGTACCCAGTTGAGGTGTGTTCATGGCTTTTTCGTGCTGCTACTCTGCTCGTCGAAGTTGTTGAACACCATGTTCTCTTTACTCTCCATGTATTTCTCGAATTCTCCATCTCCTCCTCCTTGTTCACTTGCTACTTTGCAGCCTCGGATATGGACATTGATTCTGAGTGGTAATTCGGAGTATGCCCATATGAAGTTTCGGAGTGTTCAGCTTCTGAGCGCTCTCTTGGGGTGCATCTCTCACGACTTGAGCTGCTGCTAAACATGGTGTAGAGGCCCCTTCAAATGTTTGCCATTCCCGCAAAAGGGTTACTTGGACACAATACCCGAAGGGCACTATGACAATAATGGTTAGCGATTGGTCGTTCGGTTAGTAGTCCAAGCGTTAGTCGTTCAAACATGCAAGGGTGGCAGCGAACTTGCTCTAGTTGGTTTTAGTGCAGCACACTTTTATTCCTATGTTCAAATTGTACTTACTAAAAAGACTAGTGAAAAGAAAGAGAGGGTGCAAAAGAAGAGCAATATGAGGGAGAAGGGTGTTTTCAGCTGAAGGTTGAGAGGTGAAGAATGTGGAGGGTAAGCCTCAGTATTTATAGGCTCGAGGGGAAGCCTTGGACCAAGATTTTCAGGCCAGGCGACGGCACACACCGGGCGGCAGCCCATGCCAGCCGGCAGAGCATTTTCCTCCACTTGCTCCTTTATTGCTTTGGTGGTGATGGGAGAGGGCTAGGTCCATACGCCATGTGATCCTCTTGCTCACTTTTGCCAGATCTTTGTTGAGAGTGTGGGGAGCAAGGATAGAGTGATGGGATAACCAAAGTTGTAAGTTTGCAATGAGTATTCTGCCACTCATGCGGCCTAGGGGAGTAGGATGACAGGTGAGAATGGGTGATTGGAGTGTGAGGTCACTTGAGTGGCTCTCCTTCACTTGCTTTTCACTCATGGTGGGGCCTTTTGGTGAGCAATTTGCATAATGGAAAAGCTGGCCACACATCCTCCACTCATGGCCATCATCTCTGCTGCAAAAGTGCAAAGAATCCAAGAAAAACTATGGCTGGGCGGCATGGTTTGCCGGGAGGCAGATTTTGCCCGGGCGGCACAGAAATCACCCAGCCGGGTGGTCATTTTTCAGAAAAAATGACCTTCCGGATGCTAAAAACTGACCGGGTTACTCAGTCCGGGTGGCTTGAAATTACCTAGCCGGGTGGTCATTTTTCATGAAAAATGATCTCCCGGGTGCTGAAAACTGACTGGCCGGGTTAGAGTCTGGGCGACTTAAAAGTCACCCAGCCGGGTGGTCATTTTTCATGAAAAATGACCTCCCGGGTGCTGAAATTTGACTGACCGGGTTAGAGTCCCGGATTATCACCCGGATAGTCATTTTTTATGAAATTTGACCTCCCGGCCAATAAATTTGATCGAGACATCAATTTTTTTTTTCTTTCTTTTTTAAGGGGAATGTAATTATTTAAAGATGGAAATGAAAACAACTTGATTTAGTGGTATGTACAAGAGAAGGGGGGATAGATATCTGTAACACCCTGATTTTTCAAAATTTTGAGTATTTTAAAACTTTGTAGAATTAAGTAGGGTGTTACCATTTTAGCTATAAAATAAATTATTTTCTAAAGAAAGTATTTAAAAGTTATTTTTAAAGATGTTCGCCGTGGCTAGGAGTGAACCGTCCATCGCCTGAGTCCGAGAGTAAACCGTCCCGTCCTCATCCCTCGACTGCCCGCAAAACTAGGAAGACATCTTAATACTCGACCAAGCCTACCCATATCAGACCTGTGCTTTGCGCTGTTTTCTTGGGTGGCCGCTCCACAAACTAACTCTTGTGATCCCAAGGAGGTACCACCACAATCCCATAGTACTATACCGAGTACACATGCATACCCGCACCATCCTTGTCATCCTTCTACTTGGATCACCTAGGTTTCATGTATGTGCTCTCATGGATGTGCTATATCAAAAAGCTTCAAGGTTCATACAAAAATAAAATATTTCTTTGAGCAAAAATAAAGAGTCATCCCTTCCCTCTAGCACAAAAATCCAGTCTTTGGGATGAAATTGCGCCCATGACCTTTTGCAATTGTGCTAGCCCAATCCTTCGCGTGAGTCCATTCTGTACCTTCCCCTGAACATTATTTCTAAATGATTGGAATGAGGAAGTGTAATGTCTTTTCGTTAGGATCATCTCTTAGCTTAACAATACATGCATGCTAAATGCGCCATCCTACCAAGCTCCACATATTTAAGCCAATCTTTTAGAAAGTAGGATGAGCATTTAGTAAGGAAATACACCCTTTGAGAGATGAGAGTCATAGTGAAGATTGCACCAAGAGAGAATATTTTCAATCCTATGCAGCAGTACAAAAACTTTGGACTCATGATCAAGTAGGATATTGCATGACAAAGTCTAAACTAGCTGTTCTAGACTTCAACCACTTGTGACAAGGTCACAAAATGCCAATAAGCCCCGCTGTAAAATGAGAATGACTTAGTGACCAAGTTGTGCTGGTTTATACTTATCCATATTGTGTTGGAGTATGTGTTTGTGCAATTGACACTTGCAGGGCTCTAATATTGAAGCAACTCCTGACCCAACACTTCTAAGTTTCAATTTGCTCGTGACGAGCAAAGGTTTAATCTTGGTGAGGTGTTGGTGGTCCATAAAACCCAATATCGGCCACCAACCGGTTAGGAAATGCAAGGTAAAGACCAAAGCTTAATAAATATTTGTTTAAACGATCGAGATAAGATCCAAGCCATCCAAGAGGAGTTGGTCGTGAACCGAAACGTTCCAAGGACCTCCCGGCCTAGGCTGCCGCCCGGCATACCCGACCGGCCGGCCTTGCCCACCGCCCGGCGGACCGACTTTGGGCTACCGACCCTTCTTCACCTACAAGTACCCCCCAGCCCATCGCCACCTATAAATAGAGGAGGAAATCGGTAGAAAAAGAAGATCAAGCAAGAAACACATCATGGAGTCCATTTCCCACTACTTGTGCTACTTACTAGAGTAGGTTAGTTAGTCGGGAGTTAGAGTCTAGTCGAGAGCATCGCTCGAGATTCTAGAATCATCTCGGAGTCTTGGTATGAGCTCTCTTGTTTCTTTTCTCTTTTTGTAAGACTTATCCTTTATCAATATAATTATCTTCCCCTTTATATCTTGTCAAGTGTTTATCTTAACTTAGTCATTTCCTTAAGTTACAAATATTGGGAAGAAACTTTGTTGCGTAATTCACGGGTTTCCTAGCTAGGATTTAATTAAGCTTAGTTCTTTTCGAACTTAGACTTGGTTTTTCCCGGCTATTCTTCCATTAGTCCAACGGGAGAATATCTAGTGAAGGCATAAGCGCGGTGCCTAAGTTAACACTAGCTGGATTTGCATTCGTCCCTACGGGCTATGTGGTAGGCGACAGGTGGTGACAGCATTGTCCGTCCCTTTAGTAATCCACCATGTTCGGGAAGCCTCAAGCAGGGTTGTCTAGCGATAGCGTACCCACTACTACAGAGGTTAGTTACCGACCTATATTAGTGGGTCATTTTCGTGCCTCGAAGTGAGTTAACAGGTGAAAGACTAGAGGCTGTACCAAGAAATAGGTGTAAGCCCTCAACCCGAGTAACTAGGATTTGACGCTTGACTTAGATATATTAGAAAGATATATTTTAGGAATCTTAGACTTAGACTGGCTGTCCTCCCGGCTAGCTTAACCGATCTTTTTATTTATCTTAGTGTGGTTTTTCTCCTGTGTTGCTACCCCTACTACTATTATTGAACATCCTTACCCCCCGTCTTTGGTCAGTTGGTATAATTCTTATAGTTATATCTTTGTTAAACCAAGATAATCTTACGCCTAGCTTCCCTGAGGAAAATAAATACGATACCTTGGAATACTCCCGGATGAAATGCTACAATGGTGTTTCGTGCGCTTGCGGATTAATTCACTTTATTCTTGAAGCATAAAAAATGCCAATAATCATTTTTGGCGCTGCACAAGGAATAGTGATATTCTTGATGCGACATTAAGAAGTGTCAACAGAGTGCATGGATACAATGCTGAATTTTAGTTCAACATATCATCCCCAAACTGATGGACAGACGGAAAGGGTGAACCAAATTCTTGAGGTTATGTTGAGAGCTTGTGCACTCAAGGATAGCAAGAGTTGGGAAAAATATCTGCAGAGTTCTCCTACAACAACAGTTATCAGGATAGTTTAAGGATGTCTCCATTTGAGTTTTTAGATGGACGAAAATGCAGGAATCCTTTGTTCTGGAATGAGATTGGTGAAAATCAAGTCTTTGGACCAGAGATTCTTTGAGATGCTGAAAGGCAAGTTCATATTGTCAGGGAGGACTTGAAGCTTGCACAGTCTAGACAGAAGAGCTATGTCGATCATAGAAGGAGATACTTGAGCTTTAAAGTTAGTGATTATGTCTATCTCAAAGTGTCGGTGTTTAGATCACCGACGAGTTGAATTTTTCACAGGGGTGCGCGCTTTGGGTTCGACGATGGCTAAGCAAGAGGACACGGGGGATTATACTGGTTCGGAGAAGCCCCCTACGTCCAATTCACGGGTCTGCTCGTGTTACTTGCTCCGGTGAGGGGGTATAATGATGGTGAGAGAGGAGAGTGCTCCAAGTCTCGGGTGAGAGGTGTGCGTGTGTGTGATTGCTATTGTTGTGCCTATTGCGTCTCATGTTGTCGATCCTTAGAGAAGAGTGTTGGTCTCCCTTTTTATACTTCAAGGGGAACAGCCCAATTATCGAGAGAGAGAGAGAGAGAGAGAGAGAGAGAGAGATTTCTACACATGTTGAGTTGGTGGAGGCGTGCTGAAGAAGGTGAAGCCCTCAGTCGGTGGCGTGGTCTTCGGTCTTCGCGGACCCCATCGTCCGGGCCTTACGTCAGAGGGACGTTACTGCGTGCAAGTGTGCCCTCATTCTCCATCGTCGAGTCGAGTCCCCTCGTGTTCCTGTGGCCGGCGTGTTCTGTCGTGCGCGGGGAGGTGCAGTATAGGCTTTGCCACATCATTCCGGCAAGGTTCAATCTAGCCGTCCCTCAAGCCGTCCTGCACCCTGCCTTGCCATGCCTGCCACCGTCAGCGGGCGCTGGTGCTGACGAAGGGGGCAGGTATCATGAGGGATTTGACTCCTCGATATTGTGTCAGCGTAGTGGGCATGGCATTTAAGACCGGGTGGTTGGCAGTTGTTGACCGTTGGCTCGCTCGACCCCCTCCGTCGGGGGTCGCTGTGTCGGGTTGCGTCTGTCCGGACCGGCTTGGAGTTGGAGTCCGTACCATCTAGACGAGACAATCGAGCTTCTCCACTCTGCCACTCCTGGCCTGGCCAGCGTTCCCTCACTACTGATGGGAGTTGACGGAGGTGGCGTTTGACTATCGATTGCCAGGGGGGCCACACCGTCGTGACGACAGTAGTGGCAGCGTGGCGTCCGTCCTTGCCCCGAAGTGGATAGGCTTAGCCTAAGGGCTGAGTCATCTGCTTGGAAGTGCGAGCCGTTCCTGCGCTCCATCAAGGCGGAGCGATCTGCTCTCTACCCCTTTCGAGAGGTCGAGCGGGGCGTAGTGAATCCACTACCGCTATTGAGGGGTCGAGCGGGTCGGGGTAGTGGCGCGACTTTTGCGGCTAAGGCCTGATTGTCGCAGGGATGCTTCCCGAGGCGGCCCACGTGAGTGGCGTCTTGGTGGCGATCCTACGGGCCCTGTTGAGTCTGACGCATCTGAGTCCTTAGGAGATGCCACGTGACACCCCATTATTCACCCTCGACAGTAGCCCTCGAGCGAGTCGGAGAGTTGTTCGGGGGATTTTGACACGGGTGTGGGCAGATGGCACGAAGTTGCATGTGGGTTGCCTTGTTTACGCGAGGTGCACGCGAGCGCACCTGACGGGTGTAGCCCCCGAGCCCGAGGGGGAGTTTGGTCGAAACTTGCGCTCCGGCTTAACATGTTTGTGGGAAGGTTTGGTCATTCGTCCGTCAGAGTGCCCGCGAGCGCACCCGTCGGGTGTAGCCCCCGAGCCAAAGGAGGAGTCCGGACGGGCTCGTTCTTTGGCTGTTTGCATCTGAAATAATCATGGGGGTGCCATAGGCCCTGCGTTCCTCGGTCTCCGTCCCTTGGGCCGGACAGATGGCACAGGGCGTCATTGGTTGGGGGTTTGCCTAAAAAGGCAATCCATGGCACTGTCGGCACGACATGTTTCTTGTCATGTTTCCGGTAGGGCTCGGATCTGCTGCGCATCAAGGGAATCTAAGGCCGGCGCCTTGCTTCAAAGCAGGTCCCTCTGTTTTTTCTCATGGCGCGGTGTGCACGACACCGTTGGTGGTGGCAGGTCTTTGTCCCCATGTGGTGTGTAAGAGCCTCTCGTGAACTCGCATCGGGTTCGGTGCCCGCGCAAGGAATCCGAGGCTTAGGCCTAGCTTGGCTATTTAAGGACACGGCCGGGCAATATTCTACTTCATCCCACACCCAGCTTTACACTTCAAGCCCTGAGATAGCTGGGACAAGACCGACTTTTGCTAAGTGGTCCGTCGTTCTCATGACTGTCGGGTGCGATGATGTCCCTGGTGATGAGGACGGGGATGGAGACTCGCCGATAGCAAGTCCCCGGCCACCCTAGTGTGGCGGCTCCGTCGTTCGTGGAAAGGTTGGCTCGACTTCTATTGTGTTCTCCCCTTGTTGGGGTGAGATGGAGATAAAGGGGCCTTCACATGGAAGGTCGCCATGGCTTATTAGGTCCCCTCGTGTTCGTCTTTGGCAGCGTCTGTAGGAGCGAGGTCAAGAAGAGGCGCCGGAACGGACTCCCCACCCGCATGGGGACAGCCGTATGGCATGGCCGGGCTGCTCACCATCTTCGTTGGGGGAAAAGGCAGGGCCCAAATGAGGGCGTCTTTCCCTGAAGACGAAGTATTACAGGCGATTTACCTCGTATGTACCCGTCGAGGTGCGGGTACCGCTTTTTCTTTGTAGTAGACCCTTTAGGTCGATCTTTTCCTTCCTTCCCCCTCTTTTTTCTCTCGAGTCGTTGATACTCGCTATGTAAAGGGAAGAGAAGGAGTCTATAAGAGTTGGCCTTAAATGGTCTTGTAAACAAAGAATAATGAATGTGACTGCATTGTTGGGTCTCGTTTGGCGATGCCGGCCCTCGCGTCCCCGCTCGATGCAGACGGATCGGTCAAGTGTCCATTTTGACTTTTTTGTTTTTCTCCTGTTGCGTTCCGTTGGTGAGACGGAGGATAGAGCCGGGCCACGCTTTTACCTTGGTGGCTGAATCATGGTTGCTCGATGAGCTGCTATCGGGTTCGTTCAAGTGAGGTCTCCGATTCCCCGTCGACGGGGTCCCAGCGAGTCAGCTAGTGGTCGACCTCATAAATCCGTCTTTTCGGCTTGGCTGGTTGTCACAACCGTTTGATAGGTTGTGATGGCTAGCTGCCTCTCTTCGGGGAGATGCCAAAGGTCAAGTCGGAGCGGGACTCAAAGGCTACTCCGCGATGCCCCCGACCCCTCGGGGTCGGGGTACTGGCCGTTAAGTGTGCCCCTCGCTCTGTTCGTGCCTTAGGCGGCTGTCAAACCTGCTTGTGGGGCCAAACTTAGAACCTTGGCAAAAAATAATGGACATGACCCCGCCGTTGGGTCTCGTTTGGCGATGCCGGCCCTCACGGCCCCGCTCGATGCGGATGGATCGGTCGAGCGGCCGTTTTGACTTTTTTTTTTGCTCCTTCCGTGTCCCGTTCATGAGACAGAAGATAGAGCCAGGCCACGCTTTTGCCTCGGTGGCTGAAATGCGGTTGCTCGATGAGCTGCTATCGGGTTCGTTCGAGTGAGGTCTTCGGTTCCCCGTTGACGGGGTCCTAGCGAACCAGCTGGTGGTCGACCTCATAAATTCGTCTTTCCGGCTTGACTAGTTGTCACGACCATTCGATAGGTCGGGATGGCTAGCTGCCTCTCTTCGGGGAGATACCAAAGGTCGAGTCAGAGCGGGACTCAAAGGCTACTCCGCGGGTGTTGGCCGCTAAGTGTGCCCATCGCTCATGCCCCTCGCTCTGTTTGCGCTCTAGGCAGCTGTTGATGAGGGCATCACTGCTATGGATACACACAATACTCCTCCAATTCTGGACTTGGAAGGTCTAATGACTAGAGCTCATGCACGACGACTAAATTTAGAGGTGAGCTCGTTCCTACGTTCTTTGCTATATGTTACTTTTGAAAATGGTTTGCTACCTAATGATTATTTTATGATTAGGAACCATGGAGAGGACCAGGAGATGATGGGAGAAGGAGTTGGGAACGTGAAGGACCAGCAAGGGCTTGGAAACCAAAGTGGAGGCCCAATCAAAACTGACTTAGAGTCTGTTTCGGGGCCTAGGACCAGTCTGCACTAAAACGGTCGCCTAGGACGCATACAGACTCGGATTTGGACGTTCTACATATGCACAGAAAGGAGGATGAGGATGAAGAGGGGGACTCCTTCGAGGAGGCCCTGAGCTTGTTCGAGGATGACGTTAGCGATAACAACAGTGGTGAGGATGGCGACAACAGTGACGACGACGATGAGGATGCCGATAACAGCGATGCCGACGACGGATGCCGACGACGGCGACGATGACGATGATGATGGTGACGACATCGGCAGTGATGCCAGTGATGATGATGCCGGTGACGATGACGATGGCGACGACGTCGGCGGTGATGCCGAGCTGGCGGGCAGCCTTGGCTACGCGCCCTTGGCGCGCCCGACTCTGGGGATGGGGTCGTCCTTGACTTCGGCATCCCCGGACAGGTTGGGATCGGCGGAGGAGCCCTATTCACCAGCACCGAGGGGGGATGTCTCCGGTGCTCAGACCCTGGCGGCAGGCTCCCCCATTAAGGGTGTGGTCCAGGTGGCGGAGCAGGAGGTAGAGACGGCGCGTGTCAAGACGCCACCCGTCGCTGTCATGGCTAATGCCGCGTCTCCCGTGGCGGCTGCGGAGAAGCGTTCACGAGGACGTCATAAGTGGCACTCTGTTGGTCATAATTACGCACTCACTTATATACCGCAAGAGGACGGAGTACAGTTGTAGCTCTTTTTCCCTCAGAGTATTCCAAGGTTATCGAATCCACAGGGAACGAGCGGAACTAATACTATTAAAGGGTTAGTAACAAATTGCAATAGTTTGGTTGGTGTGAATGATGACGGTGAGAAAGTGGAAGGTGAATGTTATTGAAGAAGTAACAGGATGATGAAGGATTCTCTCCTTAGGATTGGTTCACTAGCATGCAACCTTATTCTTATCAACTCGAGTGATGACTCTAATATTCTACAAGACATGGTGGTTTTGTTCACCCCGGCTGTCACTACAGAGGCTATTAGCTCCCCACTGGTTTCTTGCACTATGTAATGGGCAAAAGTGTATTGGCCGATACACTAATGAAAGGGATAGATAGATGTGCAATTAAGTTCATCACATAGATTAAATTCATCGAGAGATTGTCAATGAGTATGAGAGTTACATGACCAGATCGGCGCGACACTTGTGCCGATCAGCGCGACCTCCCTTATGGTGGATCTCGTCGGTGTTAACCAACCTTCGCCACCAATATCCTGGAACCCTAGTTCTAATAATTGATTCTCGCGATCGCCGTCTCTCCGGTTCTTTTCTTGGCTCTTGATAAGTATCTTCCTTTTATACTCCACGGGATTAGGTCAACTTCCACCGACTCTAACTCATACTGGGATGGGCCTTTGTCTTTCTTGGACCGGATCATGTTTTCGTCATCTTCTCCTGCCGCGCCGATCAGCACAGGCTCGTGCCGATCGGCGCGGCTCCGCATCTGGCCCATCTTCGTTACTCTTTAGTTCTTTGTCCATAATTACCCTGTTTTACACCTGTTTCCTATGATAACATCCAAAACAGAACAACTACAAATATATACAAATATGGGGTTAATTGTTAGTTCAAACCACCAAATTAAGACGCAAAACATCCTTTTTGGTAGATAAAATGGGCGTCTAGAAACCACCAACAGTTTCCCTACACTCAAATCATTGCTAGTCCTCGAGCAATACAAAATCAAATATGTAATAAGAATTTTCACACCATCTCTCATGCAATCAATCTCAATCATCATTTTTACTCGTTATCCCACCACAAAGATTTTTTCTCATCTCCTTTTAACCAATCGGCATATCATACTTGAACTTAATCAAATCACCACAAAACTTTTTCAAAAACAATTTTAGTTCTCCTCAACTCATTTTTTAGCATCAAACATCAAGCATTTGGTCCTCTCTAGGTCTCTCAAGTGTATTTCCTTCCCTCTCCTATCTAATCAAGGATTGTATGTGGATCTTGGAGGGCTATATAACTAAATTAAACCATAAGATTAACCATGTCAACAATGTGCTCAATCATGCCTATTAAGAAAGAATTTTCTTGAAAAAGAACTTTTAATGGAGAAGAGGAATGTAGAAGATCTAAAAGAAAAAGTTTCAATGAGAACAATGGCAAAGAATGAGAAATAATCAGAAATCTACTTTCTTTGATGACCTTACTGCCTCTCAAGGAATATATATATTTTTTCTTTACCCTTTTTTTTTATAATAACCTCTTTTGTTTTTTTCTTTTGCAACAGCGCCGGTCGACGCGGTCTATTTTTTCTTTTCTTCCACTTTTTTTTTTCTATTCCCGATATGATCAGCAATTTCTGTCTTGTATCAGCAGCGGAAATTTTCTGAATTCCATTTTATTGAGAATATAGGTTGTATGAAGGAGGAGGGAGAAACAAAGATGTATGGTTTTCATGATAGCAAGGAATTTAAATGGATAAGAATGGCTAGAAATACAGAGATAAATAAAATAGATCATCCTTTCCTAACTTGGTCGAAATCATGAGCAAAAGGTTGACAAAGTTACTTACAATCACTTAGTTCCAATGTGTAGCTTGCTTCATTCACTCGGCTATGTAGGCATATTTAGACCTTGCTTTTGCTTTAGCTTATGATGAGTCAAAAGAAATTTTCACAAATACAAAGCTCAAAAGTTAAGTGGTAACCAACAAATTCAAGTAATCAACCGATCGATCATCAGAAACACAAGATAAATAGCATGGGGCACTTTCAATTTGACAATCGACAACTAACTTTATTAAAGACAATGCAATAATTCAAACTACATAAAAGACCTTGAAGCAACTCTCAACATGACTCGTGACTCTCTTAAGCACACACACAAACTTAAATAAACACTCATTAAGAAAAACAAATGAGAAACTAGACTCAAAAACACTTAAAAACTATGACTAATGGCAAAGCCCTTCCCCCACACTCAAAATTTGCAATGTCCTCATTGCAAGAGAAGAAAGTCAGCACACTAATCATGTAGACCATGCCTGTTCAAGACTCGGAAAATTCGTCTTATACTCCTTATGAGAAAAGTGTAGTCCGCTTCGTTCAACTTGATTGTATCATGGATTCTGCGGTCCACATCTCTTTGATGCCTATAAGCACGATCTCTGTCTAGATACAGGCGCTCAATGTTTCATTGGTAGACAGCACAGCAAGCACACGGTTGCAGGTTATGATTTTCAACGCTGTAAGGGGAGGCACTATTCAAATTCCTCTGAGCCGATCAGCGCAAAGGCTGAGCCAATCGGCGCAGTGGTGCTCTTCCACCATTGCGACTTCCTCCACTTCCCTCTGCATTACCATTAACTCTTGTTGAAGTTCTTGCTGTCCTGTCATTACTGCATTCTGCAAGTGTTTCCCCATTTTTGAACCTAGGACTACCAAAGCTTCTTCGCATATCAAAATCATCACTAAAATCTCCAGGCACACTAGGATCACCGCTTTCCAAAGTTTCCAAATAGTATGACGTATCAAAGTCGCTATCCCCTTCAGAATACTTTTGAATTGGCTTACCCGATAGTCTAGCAGATCTGTGAACCTCTGTTGTAGTGGTACACTTCCTTGCAGCAGGTTCTTTGTCCTCACTTGGCAGAGCCGTCAGATCAATAAATTCAGTGATCTTCAGGTCGTGCCGATCGGCTCCAGTGTCGCGCCGATCGGCGCAGCTAGCAGCTTCCTTCATATACTCAGCTTGCTCTAGATTAGGCTCACGGATCACCTTATTCTACTGCCTTCATAAAATTTCATCATTAATCTCCTTAGACGTCCTCCCTTCAGGAACTGCGCGATGGCCATCATCATATATTAAATCTCTAGGTATGAAAGCTGGATCTTCTGCCAATTGGAGTTCAACCTTGCGTTGAAGATCCTTAGCACAAAAGAGACACTTGCAACCCTCAATACAACTGTTCCTATGAAGCTTATTTTCTTGAAAATTTTCCCAATCGGTAAGAACCGTGGGAAAAGAGTCATCCCTTCTAGCTTGAAGATCCTTCTCCGCATCCCGCTGGTACATAGCTTCTTCGGCTTCCTCTCGCAGCTTGAGTTCATACTTGGCGGCAATGTCATGTTCACTATAAAGTCGGCACCTATGGATTGTGAGGGTGCTCTATTCATCTAGCTCTTCCTTCTCTCGCTTAGTCAATGATCTTTCGAAAGATAGGACATCCTCATACGACAAGGGCTTAGCAATATCAAGAAGACTTTCCTTGGTACACCTTTGAGAAACTGCTTCATTTTTAATAGGCGCTACAGATTCTCCTTTGCGCACCAATAATCTCTTCATCATCTGCCGAAGTTCATTGTCCATCTTCACCTTGTCGGCGTTCCACACGTTAGCTTTGCTTTTCTTCATGAATTTCTTCCGTAGATCTGACCAGACGAGAGGATCATCTCGTGTTGGTGTCAACACTTCGTCGACTTCTTTCCAGGACCAATTTGCAACGGGCTGAGGAAATGCGCCGCCGAGCCGATTGGCTCCTGAGTCGCGCCGATCGGCCTCGCCTTGGTTTCTGCCCGATGCGCCGCCTTCCATTGCTTCTGCTCTTAGGGTTTGTTCTGGTGATGATGTAATACGAGTTGATCCGTGGGTTTGCTGTCCCCTCATATTTATATCCCTTGATTTCCAATCGGACTAAGACTCTTTCTCTTATTCGTGGAATTTAATGAGTCTTAAAAAGGCAAGGTCCAAAACCGACTCAAAAACCAAAAGGACTCTGCCGCGCAGATCGATGCAGGGCTGTGCTGATCGGTGCAGCAATGCGCCGATCGGCGCGGTACACTAAATTGCCAAATCAGAAAACTAAAAACTACAGAAATCAAAATACATACAAGGCTTTGTTTTATGTCGTTAAGCTCGAACACACGGGGTACTAAGCAGTGAAATACACATCAAAAGATTTTAATTCAAATGTGTCGGGTTCTAGGTATACCTTTAAACGTTGCCCGTTCACCGTGTATTTGTTTCTCTTGCCATCCATTATGATTACCGCTCCTGAAAGTAACACCGTATTCACAAGATAAGGTCCCTCCCATTTGCTCCGTAGTTTGCCTTTACCAAATAATCTGAATCACGAATTAAATAGGAGCACCTGATCTCCTTCCTTGAATTCCTTCTTCAAAAGCTTCTTATCGTACCACTTCTTTGTTTTCTCTTTGTATATGGCTGCATTTTCATATGCACGCAATCGCATCTCTTCCAATTCACTTATTTGTATCTTCCTTTTCATGCCGACATCATCAAGATCCAAATTCAATTCCTTTATAGCCCAATAAGCCTTATGTTCCAATTCCACCGGCAGGTGACACGATTTCCCATAGACGAATTGATATGGTGTCACACCAATCGGTGTCTTGAATGCCATCCTATATGCCCATAACGCTCCATTAAGCTTCATGGCCCAATCTTTTCCTTCCTTTGTAACAATCTTCTACAGAATTCCCTTTAATTGCTTATTTGAAGTTTCTGCTTGTCCATTCGTCTAGGGATGGTAGGCTGTTCCAATTCTATGTTCAACTCCAGATTTGGTAAATTCTCCTCCTGTAATGGGATCCTCCATCTGTAATTATTATCCTCGGTACTCCGTACCTAGGAAATATCTGCTCTTGAAGTATACTCCTTGATTCTCTTGTAGTATTAGCCTTGCATGCCATTGCTTCGACCCACTTGGAGACATAATCAACGGCAACCAATATGTACTCGAAACCATGAGAATTGATAAAGGGTCCCATAAAATCCATACCCCAAACATCAAAGATATCGACTTGAAGATTGTACTTAAGAGGCATTGCATTCCTACTGTTAACATTCCGTATTCGTTGGCATTGAGCACATGTTGCAACATACCTTTTTGCATCTTCATGCATAGTAGGCTAATAGAATCCACTCGCCCATACCTTTGCCTATGTTCTGAAGTAGCCATAGTGTCCCCCATAATCTGAAGAATGACATTTTGCTAAAATGCTCGCTCGTTCTTCTCTGGGTATACATCTCCGTACTGCTCCATCCTCGCAATACCTATACAAGTATTGGTCGGCCCATATAAATTTTCTTATTTCACTCTTAACTCTTTTCCTTGTGTTCTTGTTCATTAGATCAGTTTGTCCCTTGAAACCTTTGATAATATCCATCATCCAGTTCTCTCTATGATCAAATGCGGCAAACAACTGCTCTTGTCGCATTTCATCTCTTATTGGCTCAGTTGATGATGATTCAAGACGAGATAAATGATCTGCTATAGAATTTTCTACTCCTTTCTTATCTCTTATCTCCAAATCAAATTCTTGCAGCATCAATACCCATCGCATTAACCGAGGCTTAGACTCCTTCTTTGAAACCAAGTATCTTGTAGCAGCTTGATCAGTATATACAATCACCTTAGAATTTAGAATGTAGGATCTAAACTTCTCAAAAGCAAATATAACAGCTAACATCTCTTTCTCAGTTGTTGTATAATTGATCTACGCCTCATTCAAAGTTTTGCTAGCATAATAAATAGCATGCACTTTACCTTCCTTCCGTTGTCCAAGAACAGCTCCAACAGTATAGTCATTTGCGTCACACATAATTTCAAAAGGTAAACTCCAATCAGGTGGCTGCATAATGGGTGCAGAGCATAGAGCTTCCTTTAATGTTCTGAAGGCCCAGAGTCTTTCCTCGTCCATGACAAATTCTGTATCTTGCTTTAACAATTCTGTTAGGGGTTTAGCAATCTTTGAATAATCCTTAACATATCTGCGATAGAAGTTGGCATGACCAAGAAAAGTCCTCAAAGTTGTAAGATCAGTAGGGGGAGGTAATTTCTCAACTGTGGTGCTTCATCTGGATCCAGCTCAACGAGAGGATCAAAATCAGGATTTTCCTGGTTGAGCCGATCGGCGCGAGCGTCACGCCGATCGGCGCTGGCAGTATACTCATCAGTTCCGTGCATGATGTGGTCCAGTGGGTCTCCCATATCCATCCCTATCCTCTCGTCTTCTTCTGGGCAGAATTCCTGACAGTAAGAAGAGTCTTGATGAGATGAATCATTAAATTGAAATTGCACTTCTTCCTCTCCCAGGTGTAGCGTAATTTGACCTTTCCCAGCATCCAGAACAGCTTGTACTAATCTTAAGAATGGCCTTCCCATAATAATATCTTCAACCCTAGTTTCTTTATTGTCTAGAACAAAGAAATCTACCGGCATTGTTTTCGAGCTGATCTCAATTTTGACATTCTTTATCACACCCAGTGGCTTGGTCTTTCTACCATCCGCCATGATCAGCTCAAGTTCAGTCCCCATCAGCCGCTGTTGAGTTCCATAAGGCATGCTCATGAATGCATCATAAGTCATCAAGCTGACATAGGAACTAAAGTCACACAAGGCTTTCAGAAATTTCTTCCCCGGTATCTCACATGGTATGTACGGTTCTTCTTTTTCCTCTTCAGTGAGACCTACAACATACACACCACATAATCCTTCGTAGGGGGATGGCTCAAAGCAACTGTCTAGCAATCTCTTCGCTTGTTTCACCTCTGTTCCATCAAGCTCTATATCATCCTTCTAAAGCTTCCCTAAAACTCTCCCAATAATCTTTTGATCGAAAACTTCCGACTTGAGGCGATTACTTGGTAAATTATACTCAATTCCGGCTTCGGAGGCGTCTTGCAGATTGAAGGATCTTCTTATATTGAGCAACTCGTGTGAAAAATCAATGGGATCTCAGTCCATCGGCTCAAATTCATCAAGGGGTTTAGCATTAGCCAATGTTCTATCCCCCTTTGGTTTAGCAAAGTTCCCGTCAAATTCCTTCAGGTGGTTGTCCAGAATCGCAGCTTCTATCTTGGTATATTCCTTGCTACTTGATGGAGTCGTCAGGGTGATCGGTTCTCCTGTTGTCGCGACTGCGCCGATTGGCTCAGAGACTGCGCCGATCAGCCCACACGTCAGATCCACAGGGGCGGGTCCAACGGGCTTTATTTCTTCGAATTTCTCCGAATTAATCATTGATCTACTCTCGGACATCAAGATCTATTCAGCTGGCGACTTTTCCTTCTGCATAACTTCTGGGCATTGCCGATTTAGTTCTAGATATTCTTCCCAATGCTTGTGCAAAGCTTCATTCTCGGCAATTTTGCCTAACAATTCGATCCCTACCTTGGCTATCAATCTCAGAAAACTTCCTCCGGCCGATCCGTCCAAATGCATCCTCGATGCCTTGTTTATGGCCATGTAGAAGGTTTGAGCGCACATATTCTCATCAATGCCGAGGTCAGGTCCTTGTTTCAACAATGTTTGAAAATGTGTCTAGGCTTCCGCGAGAGATTCTTCATCTTCTTGTAAGAAGCTCACAATTTCCCTTCTCAACTTCTACACCTTTGGCAAAGGAAAATAGTGGAGACAAAAATTCCCAACTAACTCACTCCAATTACCTTTTGCTTCTCGAGATGCTGCCTTGTGCCACTCTTTGGCTTTTCCTCCCAAAGAGAATGGGAAAAGCAGCTACCTGTAAAGATCCCGAGACACTCCTTCATGATGGAATGTTTGGCAAAGTGCCTCCCAATCTCGTAAGTGAGTATACGGGTTCTCCTCTTTCGCTCCAAAGAACTTGTTTTCTTCAGCCATGCTAATGATAATGGGGTTCAACACATACGAGGAGGCCGTGGCATTCTCATCTAAGGATTGAGGCACCAGCACGTCTGGAGATGGTACAGAAAGTTCCCTGAGCGTCAGAGAAGGTCCTGTCGTACTCATCCTGAAAATTCACACAAAACAAAAAAATGAAAACAACTAGAAAAGAGAGGATTAAACGTTAGTAAAATATTAATAGTAAAAGAACTGGCTTGTTCCCCTGCAACGGCGCCAGAAAAAGTAAGCTTGTTGGTCGTAATTACGCACCCACTTATATACCGCAAGAGGACGGTGTACAGTTGTAGCTCTTTTTCCCTTAGAGTATTCCAAGGTTATCAAATCCACAAGGAACGAACAGAACTAATACTATTAAAGGGTTACTAACAAATTGCAATGGTTTGGTTGGTGTGAATGATGACAGTGAGAAAGTGGAAGGTGAATGTTATTGAAGCAGTAACAGGATGATAAAGGATTCTCTCCTTAGGATTGGTTCACTAGCATGCAACCTTATTCTTATCAACTCGAGTGATGACTCTAATATTGTACAAGACATGGTGGTTTCGTTCACCCCGACTGTCACTACAGAGGCTATTAGCTCCCTACTGGTTTCTTGCACTATGTAATGGGCAAAAGTGTATTGGCCGATACACTAATGAAAGGGATAGATAGATGTGCAATTAAGTTCATCACATAGATTAAATTCATCGAGAGAGTATCAACAAGTATGAGAGTTACATGACCAGATCCCCGCACCAGAGAAGAGAACATGAGACTACTCACTCATCCTTCTGCTAGACATAGCAGAGGGGTGAGAAATTGGAACGCGCACGTGCCGATCGGCGCAAGCGTCACGCCAATATCCTGGAACCCTAGTTCTAATAATTGATTCTCGCGATCGCCATCTCTCCGGTTCTTTTCTTGGCTCTTGATAAGTATCTTCCTTTTATACTCCACGGGATTAGGTCAACTTCCACCGACTCTAACTCATACTGGGCTGGGCCTTCGTCTTTCCTAGACCGGATCATGTTTTCATCATCTTCTCCTGCTGCGCCGATCGGCTCAGGCCCGTGCCGATCGGTGCGGCTCCGCATCTGGCCCATCTTCTTTCTCGTGAACTGCATTCCGTTATCCGTGATTATGGAGTTGGGGACCCCAAATCGGTGGATGATGTTGAGGAAGAATTCGATCGCTTCTTCGGATCGAATCTTGACCAGAGGGCATGCTTCGATCCACTTGGTGAACTTGTTGACCGCGACAAGTAAGTGGGTGTAGCCCCCGGGTGCTTTTTTGAACGGGCCCACCAGGTCCAATCCCCAGACCGCGAAAGGCCACATAATGGGGATCGTTTAAAGGGCCTAGGCCGGCAGATGCGTTTGTCGGGCGTTGTACTGGCAACCTTTGTAGATTTTGAGTATGCGGGTCGTGTCACCCACGGCAGTCAGCCAGTAGAAGCCTTAACGAAAGGTGTTCCCAATGAGGGTTCGAGGTGCGGCGTGGTGACCACAGACACCCCCCCCCCCCCCCGTGGATATCGATTAGTAGCCTGATGCCCTCGTGGGTAGGGATGTAGCGCTGCATCACTTCGGTGACGCTGTGTTTGTAGAGTTCCCCGTCGATCAAGACGAAAGACTTGCAGGGCCGATAGAGTCATTTGGCTTTAGTCTTGTCAACGGGAAGCATGCCCCAGGCCAAGAACTCGATGTACGGGACTCTCCAGGCTGGTGGGATCTCGGTTCGCTTGACCTGGGGGTCGATTCGCTCGACCCCCGGGTCGCCCGACTGTTCATCCAGCTCACCCGAGCTGCTTGGTCAATCGATCTCCATCACGTCCATGAGATGTGGGGCTGCCAGAGGCGGGTCCTCGGCCCTCGAGTCAGGCCCAGCGGAATCATTCGACCCCTCCTTGGCCCCCGTGGGCTCCTTGGGTCGAACCAAAAGTTGGTGTTGGTCGTTCGCGAAGACCCCCGGAGGGATCTGCTTGTGACCAGACGCCATATTGGCTAGCGCGTCGGCCACCTCATTGAGGCGTCAAGGGATGTTCTTGAGCTCCAGCCTATCGAATTTCTTCTCAAGCTTGCGGATCTCCTAGCAGTAGAGTGCCATGGCATTGGTCCGGCAGCTAGACTCTTTCGTGATCTGGTCGACCACGAGTTCGGAGTCGCCTCGGATTTCCAACCGCCGGATCCCGAGATCGACGGCGATCTTAAGTCCGTTGACGAGCGCTTCATACTCGGCAATGTTATTTGATGCGGGGAAATGTAAATGAATTGCATATTTCATACGTACCCCAAGTGGAAAGACGAAGTCGAGGCCGACGCCTGCCCCTGTTGTCGGTCGTATCTACGCACCCACTTATATTCCGCAAGAGGACGGTGTATAGTTGTAGCTCCTTTTCCCTCAGAGAATTCCAAGGTTATCAAATCCATAGGGAACGAGCGAAACTAATACTATTAAAAGGTTACTAACAAATTGCAATAGGTTGGTTGGTGTGAATGATAACAGTGAGAAAGTGGAAGGTGAATGTTATTGAAGAGGCAACTGGATGATGAAGGATTCTCTCCTTAGGATTGGTTCACTAGCATGCAACCTTATTCTTATCAACTCAAGTGATGACTCTAATATTCTACAAGACATGATGGTTTTGTTCACCCCGGCTGTCACTACAGAAGCTATTAGCTCCCCACTGGTTTCTTGCACTATGCAATGGGCAAAAGTGTATTGGCCGATACACTAATGAAAAGGATAGATAGATGTGCAATTAAGTTCATCACATAGATTAAATTCATCGAGAGAGTATCAACAAGCATGAGAGTTACATGACCAGATCCCCGCACCAGAGAAGAGAATATGAGACTACTCACACATCCTTCCGCTAGACATAGCAGAGGGGTTAGAAATAGCGCTAGAACATGCACGAGCCGATCGACGCAAGCGTTGCACCGATCAGCGCGACCTCCCTTCTAGTGGATCTCGTCGGTGTTGACGAACCTCCGCCGCCAATATCCTGGAACCCTAGTTTTAATAATGGGTCCTCGCGACTCCCGTCTCTCCTTCGTCGTCCTTGGCTTTTGATAATTATCTTCCTTTTATACTCGACGGGATTAGGTCAACTTCCACCGACTCTAACTCATGCTGGGCTGGGCCTTCGTCTTTCCTGGACCGGATCATGTTTTAGTCAAGTTTTCCTCCTGCGCCGATCGGCGCATGGGTTGCGCCGATCGGCGCGGCTCCGTATCTGGCCCATCTTCGTTACTCATCAGCTCTTTATCCATAATTGCTCTGTTTTGCACCTGTTTCCTGCGATTACATCCAAAACAGAACAACTACAAATATATGCAAATATGGGGTTAATTGTTAGTCCAAACCACCAAATTAAGACGCAAAACATCCCTTTTTGATAGACAAAATGGGCATCTAGAAACCACCAACAGTTCCCCCACACTCAAATTATTGCTAGTCGAAATATGTAGTAATAATTTTCACACCATCTCTCATGCAGTCAATCTCAATCATCATTTTTACTCATTTCCCACCATAATGATTTTCTCTCATCTCCTTTTAACCAATCGGCATATCTTACATGAGCTTAATCAAATTACCACAAAACCTTTTCAAAAACAATTTTAGTTCTCCTCAACTCATCTTTTAACATCAAGCATCAAGCATTTGGTCTTCTCTAGGTCTCTCAAGTGTATTTCCTTCCCTCTCCTATCTAATCAAGGATTGTATATGGATCTTGGAGGGCTATATAACTAAATTAAACCACAAGATGAACCATGTCAACAATGTGCTCAATCATGCCTATTAAGAAAGGATTTTCTTGAAAAAGAACTTTTAATGGATGAGAGGAATGTAGATCTAAAAGAAAATTCAATGAGAACAATTGGCAAAGAATGAGGAATAATCAGAAATCTGCCTTCTTTGATGACCTTACTGCTTCTCAGGGAATATATATTTTTTCTCTTTACCCTTTTTTCTATAATAATCTCTTTTTGCAACAGCGCCGATCGGCGCAAGCGTCGTGCCGATCAGCGCGACCTATATATTTTTCTTTTTTTCTTTTCTTTCACCTCTTTTTTTATATTTCCTGATCTGATCAGCAATTTCTGTCTTGTATCAGCAGCGGATACTTTTTGAATTCTCTTTTATTGAGTATATAGGCTGTATCAAGGATGAGGGAGAAATAAAGTTGTATGGTTTTCATGATAGCAAGGAATTTAATTGGATAAGAATAGTTAGAAATACAGAGATAAAAAAATAGATCATCCTTTCCTAACTTGGTCGAAATCATGAGCAAAAAGTTGACAAAGTTACTTACAATCCACTTAGTTCAAATGTGTAGCTTGCCCTCATTCACTCGGCTATGTAGGCTTAGACCTTGCTTTTGTCTTAGCTTATGATGAGTCAAAAGAAATTTTCAGAAATATAAAGCTCAAAAATTAAGTGGTAACCAACAAATTCAAGTAATCAACCGATCGATCATCAGAAACACAAGAAAAATAGCATAGGGCACTTTCAATTTGACAATCGACAACTAACTTTATTAAAGACAATGCAAGAATTCAAACTACATAAAAGACCTAGAAGCAACTCTCAACATGACTCGTGACTCTCTTAAGCACACACACAAACTTAAATAAACACCCATCAAAAACACTTAAAAACTGAGAAACTAGACTCAAACACATTTAAAAACTGAGAAACTGGACTCAAAAACCTTTAAAAACTGAGAAACTGGACCCAAAAACACTTAAAAACTATGACTAATGGAAAAGCCCTTCCCCCACACTTAAAATTTGCAATGTCCTCATTGCAAGAGAAGAAACTCAACACACTAATCATGTACACCATGCCTATTCAAAACTCGAAAAATTCGTCTTATATTCCGTATGAGAAAAGTGTAGTCCGCTTCGTTCATCTCAATTGTATCCTGGATTCTGCGGTCACCTCTCTTTGATTCCTGTAAGCACGATCTCTGTCTAGATTTAGTCTCTCAATGTTTCTTCGGTAGACAGGACAGCAAATAGGCGGTTGCAGGGGTTATGATTTTCAACGCTGTAAGGAGAGGCACTATTCAAATTCCTCTGAGCCGACCGGCGCATAGGCTGAGCCGATTGGCGCAGTGGCGTTCTTCCACCATTGCGACTTCCTCCACTTCCCTATGTATTACAATTAACTCTTGTTGAAGTTCCTGCTGCCCTGTCATTACTGCATTCTGCAAGTGTTTTCCTGATTTTCGAACTTAGGACTACCAAAGCTTCCTTGCATATCAATATCATCACTAAAATCTCCGGGCACAGTAGGATCACTGCTTTCCAAAGTTTCCAAATAGTATGACGTGTAGTCGCTATCCCATTTGGAATAATTCTGAATTGGCTTACTCGATAATCTAGTAGATCTGCGAACCTCTGACGTAATCTTGTACTTCCTTGCAGCAGTTTCTTCATCTTCACTTGGCAGAGCCGTCAGATCAATAAATTCAACCATCTTCAGATAGTGCCAATCGACTCCAGTGTCGCGCCGATCAGCGCAGCCAGCAGCTTCCTTCATATACTCATCTAACTGCTCTAGATTACGCTCACGGATCACCTTATTCTGCTGCCTTCATAAAATCTCATCATTAATCTCCTTAGGTGTCCTTCCTCCAGGAACTGCGCGACAGGCACCATCATATATCAAATCTCTAGGTGTGAAAGCTGGATCTTCTGCCAATTGGAGTTCCACCTTGTGTTGAAGATCTTTAGCACAAAAGAAACACTTGCAACCCTCAATACAACTATTCCTATGAATCTTATTTTCTAGAAAACTTTCCCAATCGGTAAGAACCTTGGGAAAGGATTCATCCCTTCTAACTTGAAGATCCGTCTCTGCATCCTGCTGGTACATAGCTTCTTCGACTTCCTCTCGCAGCTTGACTTCATACTTGGTGGCAATGTCATGTTCACCATAAAGTCGGCACCTATGAATTGTGAGGGCGCTCTTTTCATCTAGCTCCTCCTTCTCTTGCTCAGTCAATGATCTTTCGAAAGATAGGAAATCCTCATAGGACAAGGGCTTAGCAAGATCAAGAAGACTTTCCATGCTATAACTTTGAGAAACTACTTCACTTTCAAAAGGTGCTACAGATTTTCCTTTGTGCACCAATACTCTTTTCATCATCTGCCAAAGTTCATTGTCCATCTTCACCTTGTCGACGTTCCACGCATCAGCTTCGCTATTCTTCATGAATTTCTTCTGCAGATCTGACCAGACTAGGGGATCATCTCGTGTTGGTGTCAACACTTCGTCGACTTCTTCCCAGGGCCAATTTGTAGAGGGCTAAGGAAATCCGCCGCCGAGCCAATCGGCTCCAGAGTCGCGCCGATCGGCGCAGGGGTCGCACCGATCGGCGTCGAGATCGTGCCGATCGGCGCTACCTTGGTTTCTGCCTGATGCGCCGCCTTCCATCGCTTCTGCTCTTAGGGTTTGTTCTGGTGATGATGTAATATGAGTTGATACGTGGATTTGCTGTCACCTCATATTTATGTCCCTTGATTTCCAATTGGACTTGCACTCTTTGTCTTATTCGTGGAATTTAATGAGTCTTAAAAAGGCAAGGTCCAAAACCGACTCAAAACAAAAATGACTCCGCCGCACTGATCGGTGTAGGGCTACGCCGATCGGCGCAGGGGTCGCGCCGATCGGTGCAGGGCTACGCTGATCGGCGCAGCGTTGCGCTGATCGGGGCAAGCATCGCGCCGATCGGCGCGGTATACTAAATTGCCAAACAAGCTTTTGTTTTACGTTGTTAAGCTCGACGACACGGGGTACTAAGCAGTGAAATACACATCAAAAGATTTTAATTCAAATGTGTCGGGTTCTAAGTATACCTTTAGACGTTGTCCGTTCACCGTGTACTTGTTTCTCTTGCCATCCATTATGATTACCGCTCCTGAAGGTAACACCGTATTCACAAGATAAGGTCTCTCCCATTTTCTTCGCTGTTTGATTTTACCAAATAATCTAAATCGCGAATTAAATAGGAGCACCCGATCTCCTTCCTTGAACTTCTTCTTTAAAAGCTTCTTATCGTACCACTTCTTTGTTTTCTCTTTATTTATAGCTGCATTCTCATATGCACGCAATCTCATCTCTTCCAATTCACTTATTTGTATCTTCCTTTTCATGCCGGCGGCATCAAGATCCAAATTCATTTCCTTTATAGCCCAATAAGCCTTATGTTCCAATTCCACCGGTAGGTGACACGATTTCCCATAGACGAATTGATACGGTGTCATACCAATTGGTGTCTTGAATGCCGTCCTATATGCCCATAATGCTCCATTAAGCTTCGTGGCCCAATCTTTTCCTTCCTTCGTAACAATCTTCTGCAGAATTCCCTTTAATTGCTTATTTGAAGTTTCTGCTTGTCCATTTGTCTGGGGATGCTAGGCTGTTTCTATTCTATTTTCAACTCTAGATTTGGTTAAAAACCTAGCAAATTCTCCTCCTGTAAAATGGGATCCTCCATCCGTAATTGTTATCCTCGGTACTCCGTACCTAGGAAATATCTGCTCCTGAAGCATACTCCTTGATTCTCTTGTAGTGTTAGCCTTGCATGCCATTGCTTCGACCCACTTGGAGACATAATCAACGGCGACCAATATATACTCAAAACCATGAGAATTCACAAAGGGTCCCATGAAATCCATACCCCAAACGTCAAATATATCAACCTGAAGATTGTACTTAAGAGGCATTGCATTCCTACTGTTAACATTCCCTATTCGTTGGCATTGAGCACATGTTGCAACATACCTTTTTGCATCTTCATGCATGGTAGGCCAATAGAATCCACTTGCCCATACCTTCGCCTGTGTTCTAAAGTAGCCATAATGTCCCCCATAATCCGAAGAATGACATTTTGCTAAAATGCTTGCTCTTTCTTCTCTGGGTACACATCTCCGTACTGCTCCATCCTCTCAATACCTGTACAAGTATGGGTCGGCCCATATAAATTTTCTCATTTCACTCTTAACTCTTTTCCTTGTTTTCTTGTTCATCAGATCAGTTTGTCCCTTGAAACCTTTGATAATATCCATCATCCAGTTTTCCCTACGATCAAATGCAGCAAACAACTGCTCTTGTCGCATTTCATCTCTTATTGGCTCACTTGATGATGATTCAAGACGAGATAAATGATTTGCTACAGAATTTTCTACTCCTTTCTTATCTCTTATCTCCAAATCAAATTCTTGCAGCATCAATACCCATCACATTAACTGAGGTTTAGACTCCTTTTTTGAAACCAAGTGTCTTATAGCAGCACGATCAGTATATACGATCACCTTAGAATTTAGAATGTAGAATCTAAACTTCTCAAAAGAAAATATAACAGCTAGTATCTCCTTCTCAGTTGTTGTATAATTTATTTGCGCCTCATTCAAAGTTTTGCTAGCATAATAAATAGCATGCACTTTACCTTCCTTCCGTTGTCCAAGAACAGCTTCAACTGCATAGTCACTTGCATCACACATAATTTTGAAAGGTAAACTCCAATCAGGTGGCTGCATAACAGGTGCAGAGCATAGAGCTTCCTTTAATCTTCTGAAGGCCAAGAGTCTTTCCTCGTTCATAACAAATTGTGTATCTTGCTTTAACAATTCTGTCAGGGGTTTAGCAATCTTCGAATAATCCTTAACAAATCTACAATAGAAGTTGGCATGTCCAAGAAAACTCCTCGAAGTTGTAAGATCAGTAGGGGAAGGTAATTTCTCAACTGTAGATACCTTTGCCTTATCAACCTCTATCCCTCTTTTAGATATGACATTACCAAGTATTATCCCTTCTGTTACCATGAAGTGACACTTCTCCCAATTAAGAACTAAGTCGCATTCAACACACCTTTTCAAAACCTTCTCCAAATTCTCCAAACAGCTATCAAAATCAGCACCATGCACGGAGAAGTCATCCATAAATACCTCCATAATATCTTCTATGAATTCAGCGAATATTGCATTCATGCATCTTTAAAATGTTGCAGGCGCGTTGCAAAGACCAAATGGCATCCTTCTATATGCATATGTCCCAAAAGGGCAAGTAAAAGTAGTTTTCTGCTGATCTTCTGGTCTTACCGGTATTTGGAAGAAACCACTACATCCATCCAAATAACAGAAGTATGAATTCCTTGCTAATCTTTCAAGCATCTCATCAATGAATGGAAGAGGATAGTGATCTTTCTTCGTCACTTTGTTCAAACTTCTATAATCTATGCATATTCTCCATCCAGTTACAGTTCTTTGAGGGATCAACTCATTGTTCTCGTTAGGCACTACTGTCAACCCTCCTTTCTTGGGTACACAATGCACTGGACTAACCCATTCACTATCAGCAACAGGGTAGATCATACCTGCATTAAGCAGCTTCAAAATCTCCTTTTTAACCACTGGCTTTATTGATTCCTTCAGCCTTCGCATCCCTTCAACCACTGGTTTAGTATTCTCCTCCAAGTTAATCTTGTGGGTGCAAAATGCGGGGCTGATTCCCTTGATGTCATCCAATGTGTAACCAATGGCCTTCTTATACCTTTTTAGCACAACAAGAAGCCTCTCTGTTTCTTCTTTCGTTAGGGCATTGTCACAATAACTGGATATGTTCTATTCTTTCCTAGACATTCATAGCGTAGCTCCTTTGGAGGTTCCTTCTGTTCCACTTCTGGCGCTTCGTCTGGATCCAGCTCCCCGAGAGGTTCAAATTCAGGATTTTCCTGGTTGAGCCGATCGGCGTAGGGGTCGCGCCGATCGGCGCTGCCTGTATGATTGTGCCGATCCGCGCTGCAAGTATGATTGAGCCGATCTACCGGCATTGTTTTTGAGCTGATCTCAATATCGACATTCTTGATCACTCCCAGTGGCTTGGTTTTCCTACCATCCACCATGATCAGCTCAAGTTCAGTCCCCATCAGCCGCTGTTGAGTTCCATAAGGCATGCTCATGAATGCATCATAAGTCATCAAGCTGACACGAGAGCCGAAGTCACACAAGGCTTTCGGAAATTTCTTTCCCGATATCTCACAGGGTATGTACGGTTCTTCTTTTTCCTCTTCAGTGACACCTACAGCATACACACCACATAATCCTTTGTGGGGGGATGGCTCAAAGCAACTATCTAGCAATCTCTTTGCTTGTTTCACCTCTGTTCCATCAAGCTCTATATCATCCTTGTAAAGCTTCCCTAAAACTCTCCCAATAATCTCTTGATCGAAGACTTCTGACTTGAGGCGATTACTTGGGAAATTGTACTCAATTTCGGCTTCGAAGGCGTCTTGCGGACTGAAGGATCTTCTCATATTAAGCACTTCATGCGAAAAATCAATGGGAATCCAGTCCATCGGCTCAAATTTGTCAAGCGGTTTAGCATTCGCCAATGTTCTATCCCCCTTCGGTTTAGCAAAATTCCCTTTAAATTCCTTCAGGTGGTTGTCCAGAATCGCAGTTTCTATCTTGGTATATTCCTTGCTACTTGGCGGAGTTGTCAGGGTGATCGGTTCTCCTGTTGTCGCGGCTATGCCGATCGGCTCAGAGACTATGCCGATTAGCGCACACGTCAAACCCACAGAGGTGAGTCTGACGGGCTCTATTTCTCCAAGTTCCTCCGAAGTAATCATTGATCTGCTCTTGGACATCAAGATCTTTTCAGCTGGCGACTCTTCCTTCTTCATAACTTCTGGGCATTGCCGATTTGGTTCTAAATATTCTTCCCAATGCTTGTGCAAAGCTTCATTCTCGGCAATTTTGCCTAACAATTCGATCCCTACCTTGGCTGTCAATCTTAGAAAACTTCATCCGGCCGATCCGTCCAAATGCATCCTTGACTCCTTGTTTATAGCCATGTAGAAGGTCTGAGCGCACATATTCTCATCAATGCCAAGGTCAGGTCCTTGTTTCAACAATGTTTGAAAACGCGTCCAGGCTTCCGCGAGAAGTTCTTCATCTTCTTGTAAGAAGTTCACCACTTCCCTTCTCAACTTCTGCACCTTTGGCAAAGGAAAATAGTGGAGACAAAAATTTCCATCTAACTCAGTCCACTTACCTTTTGCTTCTCGAGATGCTGCCTTGTGCCACTCTTTGGCTTTTCCTCCCAAAGAGAATGGGAAAAGCAGCCACCTATAAACATCCCGAGGCTTCCTTCATGATGGAATGTTTGGCAAAGTGCCTCCAAATCTTGTAAGTGAGTATACGGGTTCTCCTCTTTCGCTCCAAAGAACTTGTTTGCTTCAGCCATGCTAATGATAATGGGGTTCAACACATACGAGGAGGCCGTGGCCTTCTCATCTGAGGGTTGAGGCACCAACATGTTTGGAGATGGTAGAGAAAGTTCCCTGAGTGTCTGAGAAGATCCTGTCGTACTCATCCTAAAAATTCACACAAAACACAAAAACAAAAACAACTAGAAAAGAGAGGAATAGACGTTAGTAAATAGTAAAAGAACTGGCTTGTTTCCCAGCAACGGCGCCAGAAAAAGGGCTTGTTGGTCATATCTACGCACCCACTTATATACCGCAAGAGGACGGTGTACAATTGTAGCTCTTTTTCCCTCAGAGTATTTCAAGGTTATCGAATCCACAGGGAACAAGCGGAACTAATACTATTAAAAGGTTACTAACAAATTGCAATTGGTTGGTTGGTGTGAATGATGACGGTGAGAAAGTGGAAGGTGAATGTTATTGAAGAGGCAACAGGATGATGAAGGATTCTCTTATTAGGATTGGTTCACTAGCATGCAACCTTATTCTTATCAACTCAAGTGATGACTCTAATATTCTACAAGACATGGTGGTTTCGTTCACCCCAGTTGTCACTACAGAGGCTATTAGCTCCCCACTAGTTTCTTGCACTATGCAATGGGCAAAAGTGTATTGGCCGATACACTAATGAAAAGGATAGATAGTGTGCAATAAAGTTCATCACATAGATTAAATTCATCAAGAGAGTATCAACAAGCATGAGAGTTACATGACCAGATCCCCGCACCAGAGAAGAGAATATGAGACTACTCACTCATCCTTCCGCTAGACATAGCAGAGGGGTGAGAAATAGCGCTGGAACGTGCACGAGCCGATCGGCGCAAGCGTGTGAGAGACATCTCTTGCTCTTTCAAAGAGTGGGAGGAAGAGGGTGGCTTCCTAGCCTTTGTACCCATGGATCTTGTAAGCTTGTTTCTATGATATGAGATTTATTTTCGTGGTCAAGATCTTCCTCTCTCCCTAAATCTTGAATTTCTCTTTTTCTCTATTTTTGGAGCTATATTCGTGGTGATTTTTGATCTTGTTTTTGAGTGGGTTTTGGTATGAATTTCTTGAGGGATCTTGGTGCTAGGACATGCCTAAACAATCCTCTATGGATCCTTGATTGAATCCTAGGCAAGAGCACCTTTGATTTTGTGGATCTCCTTAAGAACATTCAAACCCTAGAGCTTTCGGTAAATCCTCAAATTCAAGATGAATTCTTGAGCTTTTGTGTGATTCCACTTGGAGAAGGAACGTCCTACCATGAGACACCTTCTGTCCAAGTTTTGTGATTTTTGGAGTTTGTTTGGATAGGTTTTGGTATTTTTCTTACCAAGTTTCAAGCACAGTTTTTGGTTCTGGAAAGTGTTGATCGACACTGCCGATCGCTGAACCGGCAATGCCGGTGCCCGAGGAACAACCCCTGATCAGCACTGCTGATGGCTGGACCGGCACTGCCGGTAGCCTAGGTCTGACCTCGGAGCGACACTGCGAGTGACTTAAGTCCGATCCTGCACTGGCACTGCCGATGGCAACTACGAGAACTGCCGATGCACTCTGAATGTTGTTTTCTTAAGTCCTGAGAATCCTGCACCGACACTGCCGATGGGCGTGACCGACACTGCTGTTGGTGCCAACGGGCACTGCCGACGGTAGTGATCGGCACTGCCGATAGTGGTCCAGTAAGGTCTGACTTGTGTGCGGTTCTTGACTATTTCGAGTCTTTGCAGTTCTCTTTTGTTTCCGCTGTGTTCTGCTGCTGTTGTTGATCAGTCCTAAAGGTAGCACATCACAAGGTTGTGTGTGTGGCCTTGGTGATCGGTTTGGAGGTTGGTTCGGGTTGTAATTGGGATATAGTCCAAGTTCTAATTAAGATTTTTAATTGGCTCCCGTTCACCCCCCCTCTGGTTGCCTTCTCAGTCCTTCAATTGGTATCAGAATCAGTTTGATCACTAGTTGACCTTCAATGGCTTTGTGATCCAAAGGCGACATGGAGAAGTGTGCGGCCAAGCTCTGGATGTTCGATGGAGAGGACTTTCCCTACTAGAAGTCATGGACCAAGGCTTATCTCCTAAGCCAAGGACGTGCAATTTGGGAGATCGTGGAGCAGGACTACGCCATAACGGACGACCTCAAAACCGCGCCAGTAGGTGAGTTAACTAGGTATGAGAACAACTCCAAAGTTGTCAATATCCCGCTGTCTGCTCTAGGTAGGAATGAACCTAACCGTGTTGCTCATCTTGATACTGCACATGCCATTTGGGCAAAGCTTTGCACATACCATGAGGGTACCAATCAAGTCAGGTCTATGCGTAAGGATTCTTACAATAGACAGTACTAAACCTTTGCACAAAAACCTGGCGAGTCACTAGATGACACTTTTCGTAGGTTTGAGACCATTGTGTGCAACTTGCGGGCTTGTGGTAACCTTGTGTACAGTGATAATGATAGAGTGAAGCAATTGTTGTATTTATTTGATGAAAATGCTTGGGGGGTTAAGATTGCTGCACTAGAAGAAACTGCTGATTTCAATACCCTGGACTATGAGCAGCTGTATAGCAAACTAGAATCTCATGAACTGTCTAGGAAGTCTTGTCCTAATCTTGCTAATCCTGCTTCCAGCATGGCTTTGCTTTCTAGCTCTTAAAAGACTAGTCATAGTGGTGCTTCTTATGGAACTAACCCCTCACTTGACAAGTCTTCTTTAGAGTTTGCTTTGTCTTCTCTTGTTGCAGTTTCTGATGAACAGATGGAGGGCATTCCTGACGAGGAGCTGTCCTTGCTCACAAGGAAGTTCAGGAAGTTCTACAACAACCGGAAGGAGAGAAGAGGAGGTGGTTCAAGAACCTGCTTCGAGTGTGGTGGCCCTGGACACTTCATTCCTGACTGTCCCAAGAAGAAGAAGAAGGTCGGGTACCATGACAAAAATAATGAAGATTTCAAGCAGAAGAAGAACCGCTTCTACAAGATAGGCAAGAACTCCAAGAAGTTTACCAAGGCCATTGTATGCGCCTGCGTTGCTGCCTTGAGCGATGTCGACCTCACATCAAGCGAAGGCCTTGCCAGATCGGAGGAGGAGGCTGAGAAGCCACGAGTCAAGAGGAAGGACGACTTCACCGGGCTTTGCTTCATGGCAAAGAACGACCATGACACTTACTCTGGCTCCGACTCCGACACAAGCGAGGTACCTCCCACTCTTGATGAGCTCTCTTCTGAACTTGATCATTTGCGTGATGTTTTGCTCATGCAAGATGATAAGCTTCGCAGCGCTGTACGTGAGAGTAGAGAGCTGAAGTCTAAGCTTGCAAAAGATGAAATTGCTGTTGAGTGTGAGTCTTGTCAAGTTGTGATGAATGATCTTGCACAGAGGGAAAGTGTGCATGCTCAAGTTGCCAGTCAGCTTGAGAGTGCCCTTAAAGAGCTTGATGAATTCATAGCTAGACCAACTCTTTTGGGTGCATGTCAGAAGTGCCCCAAGCGTACTAATGAGTTGGAAGCTCAAACCCTCAAAGTCAAAGAGCTCGAGTCCAAGTAGCTAGATGAGACTCGCTCTAAAGTTCTTCCACCACCATGTGTAGTGTGTGGCTCTCTTAAGGATAAGCTTGTAATCACTAGAGAGGAAAACAAAATCCTAACCTAAGAAAATGACTATCTCATCTCTCGTCTCCAATGAACCCTAATGAGTGAGGAGAAGATTGCAAGTGACTTGGCAAGAGTCAAAGAAACTGCCAGTAGATCAACCTACAACTTGGGCTTTGGATTTGAGAGGTGTGACAAGGAGAGTGAGAATGTGGGTAAGTTTGTGCCTAGCTCTAGCTACAAGGATGAGGAACAATCCATCAAACCCACTGACACATACTACCCACCTAACCCCAATCCTTCCTTCAACCCAAAGCAAGCCAAGGAGCCAAAACCCAAACCCACTATGCAAGCTAAGCCTAAACATGAGAGTGTCTACATATGCATGTTCTGTGGTCATAAGGGTTACTTGGATGAGTACTATTATAGGTGTAAGAGAATTGAGAGGATGCAAGCTGAGTTAACTAGGAATGTGCATCATGATGATTTTGTTGGTTTTCAGTCTTGGCTCTTTTTCTCGTGCCTATCGTTGACAGGGTCAGTCCTCATATGGCTTTGATTTTACAAAACAGAGGCTTTGCTCAGCAGTGCTTTGGCGCCCCATGTTTTCCCCATCATGGTGAGCATCACTCGCGTGGATTTGGCTTTTACACAAATGATTTCTATCCTCACAACCCCAGGTTTGAGTCGAGACGCTTTGACAGGCCACGCTTTCCCCATCGTGGTACTTGTCCCACGCGTTCGACTGGTAATATGCAAAAAACTGTGATAACCCCTGAAGGTCGTGTGATTCAGTGCTGGCTTCCCAAGAGTTTTCATTCTAACCCCAGCACTGAGTCATCGATCTTTCCTTCTTGTTCTTTGTAGGCCGTAGGTGGAGGTCTAGAGAACAAATGGTTGATGGACTCCTGGTGTTTGCGCCACATGACCGGAGATCAAAAGTGGTTCTCCAGCCTCACTCCTCTGAAGCGACGGGAGTATGTGACCTTTGGAGATGACAAGAGAGGGAGAGTGAAGGCAAGAGGCGCAGTAAAGGTGAATGAAAAATTCACTCTCAAGGATGTTGGTTTGGTTGAGCATCTCAAGTACAATCTCCTCTTTGTCTCTCAGTTGCTTGATGTTGGTTTGGAAGTGTGCTTTAAGAAAAATGCTTCTTGTGTTCTTGATTCAAATGGCTCTTTGGTTTGTGGGATTTCTAGCATTGGGAAAGTTTTTCAGGCTGATTTTGCTAGTTCTCCTGGTTCTCACAAGTTCTTGTTTGCTCAATCTTCTTCTGAGCTTTGGAAATGGCATAGGAGACTAGGTCACATGAGCTTTGACTTGCTTTGTCACTTGAGTGGCCTAGGTTTGATCCGAGGATTGCCTAAGCTCAAATTTGATAAGGATTTGGTTTGTGCTCCTTGTCGTCATTGGAAAATGATTGCCGCTTCTCATCCACCAATCAATTTGGTGATGACTGAACGCCCTGGAGAGCTGCTTCATATGGACACTGTTGGTCCTGCTCGAGTTCGTTCGGCAGGTGGGAAGTGGTATGTTCTTATGATTGTTGACGACTACTCTCGCTACTCTTGGGTTTACTTTCTTGAGAGTAAGGATGAAGTGTTTCATCACTTTCGGAGCTTAGTTTTGAGGTTGTTCAAGGAACTTTCTGGTGCATTATGAGCAATTCGCAGTGATAATGGCACCAAGTTCAAGAACTCGTCCTTTAATGCTTTCTGCCTTGAGCATGGTATTGAGCATCAATTTTCAGCACCTCGTGTCCCTCAGCAGAATGGTGTGGTTGAAAGAAAGAACAGAACCTTGGTGAAAATGGCCCGGACGATGCTCGATGAGCATAGGACTCCGAGGCGGTTCTGGGCTGAGGCCATTAGCACTGCTTGCTATGTTTCCAATTGGGTTTTCTTGCGCTCAATTCTTAATGTGACTTCCTATAAGCTACGCTTTGGGAGGAAGCCATCTGTTTCTCATTTGCGCGCCTTTGGTTGCAAGTGCTTCATTCTCAAGCGTGGCAATCTTGATAAGTTTGAGTTGAGATCTTTTGATGGCATCTTTCTTGGCTATACCCTTCATGGCCATTCTTACAGAGTTTTGAATTTGGAAACAAACACCATCGTAGAGTCTCGGTGATGTTACCTTTGATGAATCAAACTCTTGTGCAAGCAATGTGGTTGAGACTGCAGGTAACAGGGAGATGGAGGAGAGTATCTTTGTAGAAGAGGACCTGTAGGGCTTGGATGGTGACGATGATGAGTCTTTCCATCCCATATCCGAGCTTGTTCCTGCTGCTTCCACCACTCCAGCAGAGGGTCCAGAAGCTTCTACATCGACCTCAGCAGCTGTTGAGCTAGCTCTAGCTATGGTTGAGGGAGAGGCTCCTCACCACATTCAGCGTCAACATCCACCTCAATAGATGATCGATAGTCTCTATGAGAGGACAACAAGGTCAAGGTCTGCACATCTCACCTGCTTTACTAATTCTCTCTTTGTTGCCACCTTTGAACCTCGGGATGTTGGACACGCATTATCTGATGAACATTAGGTTAATGCCATGCATGAGGAGTTTGAAAACTTTGAGAGAAACAAAGTGTGGATCCTAGTAGAACCTCCTGTTGGCGTCAATTCATAGGAACCAAGTGGGTTTTCAAAAACAAGCATGGGGAAGATGGTGAGGTTGTTAGAAACAAGGCTGGGCTTTTTGCCCAGGGTTTCAGTCAAGTGGAGGGCTTAGACTATGGGGAAACCTTTGCTCCTATTGCACGAATAGAAGCCATTAGGATCTTGCATGCATTTGCTGCCTCTAAGGGAATTAGACTCTACCAAATGGATGTCAAGAGTGCTTTCCTAATTGGTTTCATAGAGGAAGAGGTATATGTGAGACAACCACCTAGATTTGAGCACCATAAATACCCAAACCGTGTGTACAAGCTTCAAAAGGCTTTGTACGGGCTAAACCAAGCACCTAGGGCATGGTATGCTAGGCTTAAGACTTTCTTGCTAGAGCGTGGGTATGTCATGGGGTGTGTTGACAAAAACTTGTTCACTCTAAAGCATGGCAATGACTTTCTAATGGTTCAGATTTACGTGGATGATATCATCTTTGGAGGTTTCTCTCATGCTTTTGTGTCTAGATTTCAGGAAGTTATGGAAAGTGAATTTTAGATGTCGATGATGGGTAAGCTCACCTTCTTTCTTGGACTTCAAATCAAGCAGTGCAAGCAAGGCACCTTCATACATCAAGCCAAGTACACAAAGGATCTCCTGAAGAAGTTCGACATGGTCAATGTGAAGCCGTTGTCAACACCAATGTCCACAACAATGGCACTTGACCTTGACGAAGACTGTGAAGCGGTGGACCAAAGGAAGTACAGGAGCATGATTGGCTCCCTCTTGTACCTAACGGCGACAAGACCCAACATACACTTTGCAATGTGTCTTTGTGCTCGCTTCCAGGCTTCTCCAAGGGTGACTCATAGCAAGGCTGTCAAGCACATTTTTAGGTATCTCAAATACACCCTTGAGTTTGGTCTTTGGTACTCTGCACTTCATCTCTTGATCTCACTAGGTATTCGAATGCGGACTTTGCTGGGTGTAGAATTGATAGAAAGAGCATTCTGGTACTTGCCATTTCTTGGGTACTTCATTGATCTGTTTGTCTTCTCGTAAGCAGCCGAGTGTAGCCCAATCCACCACAAAGGTTGAGTATGTTGCAGCTGCTAGCTGCTGCTCACAAATCCTATGGATTGTGTCCACCATCAGAGACTATGGGTTAACCTTTAAGGGTGTTCCACTCATGTGTGATAACTCGAGTGCCATATGCTTAGCCAAGAACCCAGTCCTACATGGTAAGGTCAATCACATGAATGTGAGATTCCACTTCCTGAGGGATAATGTTGAGAAGGGAGATGTTGAGGTCAAATACATCGACACCAAAAACCAATTGGCTGATATCCTTACCAAGCCCCTAGGTGCATCAAGATTTGCTTTTCTTCGGGGGGAGCTTGGTGTTTGCCATCCTTATGGCATCATTTGAGGGGGAGTTGGTGTTCTCTTGTATATATGTATCTTACCTTTTGCATTGCATCTCATATGTAATATATGCATTGGTAGATGAGCTTTGATTCTTATGCTTTCTTGCATTTCTCTTTGCTATGATTGAGCTTGAGCTAAGTTGTGTGGATGTGATAGCAATCTCTTATGCTTAGATTTTCTAGATGACTTTTTATAGACTCTTTTGAGTAACTTGCTAATCTTAAAGGTAAATTGAGCTTCTTGTGAACCTTATGAACTAATCTTGTTAAGACTTGCTCACCATGTGAATAATTTCTTTTATCCCTATCAAAACTTGTGTTGAGGCTAGTCTAGAGGATGTCTTGGTTTTGGCACCTTGTGTTTGCGAAATGGAAGGCTTTGCAAATGTTTAGCTCATGATGGAACATTGTGGGAATGTGTGTTCCTTTTGCTGCAAAGGCATGCTCTTTTGTCATGTGAATAAATTATGAAAAATCTGCTAAGTTCTTTGAACAAATTAATTCTAAAATGCTAAATCCAAACTCTGTGACTTGAGGCCTCGGGGTGTTTTGCCGTAACCAGTCGTGCGACCCTCCGCATGGATAAGAGGACACATGAGGATAAACAATAAACACTTGATCAATTGAGTCTCTGTTGCATATGTGAGCGTTTGTAAAGCTTATTTTCTGCGAATGCTTGTTGCCTTGCTTGAGATGCAGACTAGCTAGGTCCTTTTGATTCACCTGATACTTGTTTTTCCTTGGATGGGAGTACTTACACATGTGGTGGCAGTTTTTTCTCATGATAAGCAAATTTGATTCTATCAAAGCTAGTCAATATTTTTGCTTAGCTTATATAGCTCTTGGTGTTTATGCCTTGCTATCTATTTCTGGTCTTTGTATGATTGTGAGATATTGCTTTTACACTTCATGGCTCTATGGATATGATTAGCAAGGTTAAATGATTGTTTGCATAATTGTTGAAGCTCCTTAGGTTTGCATTTTCATTCATTGCATGTTTGTTCTTTTACTTCTTTGATGAGTTCATTGCCAAAGGGGGAGAAAGTTGTGGGTCATGCACAAATAATGCTAAGAAACTTAAAATGACTCTTTCTACATTACATGAGACCTATCACAAGTTGAGGGGGAGCATATCATGTCCTTGAGGGTTTTCTTGCGCTTTTCACACTCTTTGCGTCTCTAGTCGCTTTCTTTGCCAACTCTTGGTTTTGCGATTCCTATTATGCTAGATGGCCTACTTGTCACCTTTTCTTTGCATTTGGCCATTTAGATGTGCTTATTCGGCTTTGCATTTCAATCTCTAATCTTTATGAATTTGGTGTTGTCAATGTACTCATCAAGGGGGAGATTGAGAAACCATGTGGATAGGTGCCATGGTTTGCAATATGTGATGAGTAATTGACTTTGGCGGAATTTGTGTTTGAGTTGAAATGCGGGAATCTGGGGATTGCATGAGTTTGTGCATGTCATGGTTTTGACTAATCGGAGTTGGTGAGGATGTTGGAGAGTTCGCAGGAGATGGGTAATGTGTTTGCTTGCCTCATGATGTGTAGGTCACTGGAGGCAACTTGGCGGTCAACGACGAGAGGATCGGGCACAAGTAGGAGACTTGGGGCCAGACGATCAGGAGGCCAGGTGAAATCATGGGTGATCCACACCATACATGTGGAGAGGCAAGAAGCACGGACGGTTTCGTGGTTGAGCCTCAACATCGTGGGTGGTGATCAAGACGGCGGGGTTGACCAAGTCAAAGGTAATCAGGCGTCGATGCAAGTAGAGGCTTCCAATGGACCGGAGGCGAGAGAGACTTGCCGACGAGGAGGATCACGGGACGAGGTGACACGCATCAAGATCGAGAAGTTGCGCTTTGAGAAGCGTGCAAGGCGGTTTCCCGGTTTGGGCCTCAAAACCGGTGGCGGCGAATGGAGGTGCACGTGGCACCATCGCGGAGCTTGCGTTGAGGCGAAGCAAAGTTGTGAAGGGCTCGATGGCGTTCAGGCGAAGGAAAAAGAGTTGGACCATTTTGCCCCTGGTGGTAGATGGCAGCGCATTGTAGGTGAGGGGTAGGATGGTGTTTAGGACAACCCCTAGGCCTATATAAGGAGAGGTGTGGCTGGTGGGAGAGGTGTCTCTGTCTATAGCTGATGTGGACAAGGGTTCCCGATCTTCCGATAGGTTCTGATAATCTTGATTAAGGCGGAGGCGATACACAAATCGATCCGGCTTCCGAACGACACGTTCTGAACCCCACAATCGCAGCACAATGTCTCCTCTGGTTATCAACCGTTCAAGAACGATTGACCTCACTGAGAAGGCTTATCCTGTCCTGCAAATCAGGAACACAAGCAAGAACAAAGAAGAATACAACCAAATTTGCAAGTCTACGATGAATCTCACAAGTTGGGGTCTCACAAACCGATCAAACGGCAAAACTGTTATCAACAAAATAATCTAAGAAAAACCCCAAACCCTAATGAAGAGGAGACGGCTGTATATGAGGACTCTAGGGTCGTGCAAGACCCCTTGGACGCAGCCCTAAGTGGGCTCAACTCGATACATGGCCCAAAGACCGATTACGGTGTCGCAGCACCAGGATAGATTCTAGAAGTCGATTTGTTTCGGCGATTGCCGACGGCTCGGGACAAATTTTGACATGGGACCGGTTGGGTTGGAAAGTTCTTTTCGTTATCTTTCCAGGAATATATATAGAACGTCCAAATCCGAGTCCGTATGCGTCCTGGGCGTCCGTTTTAGTGCAGACTGGTCCTGGGCTCCGAAACAGACTCGAAGTCGGTTTTGATTGGGCCTCCACCTTGGCTTGGACGTCCTTGCTGGCCCATCACGTCTCCAATCACCTCCCCAGCTATCTCATCATCATCTCCATGGTTCCTAACAACAATTAATTCATTAGGTAGCAATCTATTCTCAAAACCATATAATAAAAACATTAGAAACGATCTCACCTGTAAATTCAGGTGATGCACATGAACTTTCATCTTAGTTGGAGGAGTGTTGTGTGTATCCATGGGTGTGATGTACTCATCAATAGCCCTGTGTTAGGATTTCATTCTAAAGAGCTACTAGAGTGCTTCATGTAAAGAGGAGAGTAGTGGGTGTGTGAGAGACATCTCTTGCTCTTCCAAAGAGTGGGAGGAAGAGGGTGGCTTCCTATCCTTTGTACCCATGGATCTTGTAAGCATGTCACCTCTTGCATTAGGCATCTGGTTTTCCTCTGCATCCACAATGCAATTCTGGCCAAGAGCCTACTACGTAGCCGAACATTGAGGATTTCAAAGGACAGATAGGGCTGCCACTACCTACTGCCTACCACAAGCAATCCATGGACTACGCGATAAAAAAAGCTAACCTATGGCCTAGACACCACGTCTATGCTTTCAGTTACTCCCTTAATCTTTAGCTACAATGATATAAGACTAAGGTCTCTAACTAAATAGAGTTCTGAGCGAGCAAAGCAACTAAGTATAACATTTACTTTAAAAGGAAACTTAAATACCAAGAATGGAATCACAAATACTTACTAAATATGTCAAGCACCCATCGAGGTACAAGCGTGGAGAAGAGGTGGACAGACCCACTCCTCCGCTGGACTTCCCCTCACTCTCTCCCTATTTTCTAAGCACCTTGGCAGTGCTAAAGCCTTATGGAAATTAAGCACTGAACTCTATCTTGAAGTGTGTTGAATGTGGAGGCACTCCCCTCCTTATATAGCACTCAAAGGTGGTTCCTCGAGTCGGTAACTTCCACCTAACTCGCACAACCGACCTTGGGGAAGCACCAGGAGATGACACGTAGAGGCCATGCACCAGGAGGGAGTCCCACCCTCGGCCGAACAATGTTCAGCCGAACATGGGTTGTGGGCCATGGTGCCCCCCCCCCCCGTTATGGGTCTCTGATGGGTGGCCCCGTGTCCCTCCTGTCACCGTAAGGAGGTGGGTTATGTTGGTTTTCTTCTGTAGGTGGGCCAGTGAATCCTCATGCTTGGCAATGATTGGCCGGAAGTGTGGATTTACCATTTATTCCATGGAATAATCACCTGTAGCAAATATTTACCAACACTTGTGGAATTTGTTAGTAATAAACTCCTACCACTATATTGGTTGTTTACTTTTTTTGTTTTATGCAGGTATTTGACGGTCAGATTTGGTACTTAGTGATCGTCAACAACTCCCCCACAGTTAGCCTTCGCTCGACCTCGTGTAAAGGAAAAGGACTAAGGTGGATCATAATTTTCAAATGGTATGATGCTGGCATCCAAATTATTCGAAACCATACCTATACCAATGGACTTTCAAGTGTCTATCATGTCACCTTGGGTGGTTGAAGAGTGGAACGGTTCAGATTCTTGATCTCTGCTCCTTTTGCTAAGTGACTTGGGTTTTTGAAGAATTTTCATAAGTAAAACAAATTTGTACTCCTCAAATGATTCTCTTAAGTCACTCATAGATGTGTGTGGATCCTCACCAAGGCTTTTGTTGTTGCCTCTTTTTGTTCCTACTTCTAAAGATAGGCTTATATGGAGCTCAGGGTCGGGAATAAAAAGAAGGCATACGTATGCTTCATATATTACCAAGTCAAAAACCGGATCCAAGGAGAAAACGAGTAATGAATCATCAATCAAGTATGTGCACATATATGGATGGAATGGATGTAGTAGTGGATAATGGGTACTCCTTTTGATAGCCTCCGTCTCTTCTATTTGAGAACATGGGCTATCTCTCTTTCTTCTTTTTTTTCTTTTTTGAATACTTGACATCCCATGTCTCTTGTAGCATGGATAATTGGAGAGGGATTTTCTCAAAGCATGGTAGAGCACTTTATTTTGCGGATGGATGATGGATATGATGATGCTATCTTCCAATATGGAAGATTTAGCATATCAAAGGAAATGAAAGATGGAGGTGGATGGATACTACTTTATGTGTAGACACTCTATTTCTTTAAGACAATATTGGGCATGGCTATATTTTTTTATGCTCAAGGTTTGAGAGCAAATTAATTTTTCAGCTCAACATTTAGCTCGAAGCTCATAAGCTTGCTCGGCTCACTCGTAGCTCGGCTCAGCTCAGCTCGGCTCGATGGATTTTCAAGCCAAGTCAAGCTCATGTTTCAGCTCGGTTTGTTAACAAGCCAGCTTGAGCTGGCTTGCAAGCTAGCTCACGAGCCATACGAGCTGAAGGCTAAAAAAAACTCCTAGGAGTCTTAGTAACCCAGGCCAAGGCCCAAATATTGTCACATGTTGTGTTAGTCTAAAATTAACTTCTCATCTCGTCACATTGGAAGCGGAGCGACGAATAGTATTTATATAAAAATACAGGCAAAGTAACAATGGTTTATGGTTCGTAGATGTAGCACCAACCCAGATCGTATTCGTATGTCTGCGTAAAGTAGTGAGAACTTGAAATCTAATGTAACTTAGTTATTTGTTTAATATTTTAAATATTTAGTTGTCGTCTCATACAAATTTCATGATGTTAGAAATGGATATTTATACTATATTTTCTTATTTATTTGTTACATACTATATTACATATAGAGATCACGAGCTAAACGAGCTGGCTCGAGATCGTATCAAGCCGAGCCGAACTAGCATTTTAGCTCGTTTAAATTTCAAGCCTAGCCAAGCCAGCTCGATTCGCTAACGAGCTGTAGCGAGCCAAGCTGGCTCGACATCCAGGCCTACTTCTATGTGAACAATCAAGACAGAGAGAGAGAGAGAGAGAGAGAGAGAGATGATGATGATGGTTATGCTAACTTCCAATATAGAAGATTAAAATATCAAGGGAATGTGCACATGAACTTGATCAACAATACATAACAAGCATCTCACTAGGGTCACAACAATTTGACAAGGTTTAATGAAGACACAAGCAGCATATGCATAAGGTTTATCAAATGAAACTATCATATGGCTCTGGTGGGATATTTCTAATCATTGAGTAGTAAGCTTATAGATTTTTAATTTTCAAAAAGAATTCCCAAGTACTTTATGCAATAGAGAACAAGAATCACTTCATCAAACCATATCACACTAGTCAACAACCTAGGTAGCATGTGGTTCCTATGAATATAGTCCACTAGTATTGGCATAAGAGCAAGGAATAAAGAGCATGCAGGCCAATCATGGAAAGCTTTGAATAATTAGGAGGTCATCAAGGTTGATTTTAATTTTCCAGTTTGGATTTTATTATTTTGTTCTACGAAAATTAAATCAATGCACATAACAGGGAGATAGAGGGATAAGATGTGCAAACCATCATACTAGTCGAAGATGAGGCCCAGCAGGGCCAAGGTGGGTTTAGTCGACACAGGGGGGGATGGCTGAATCATCCTGGCGTCTAGCTGGGTCACCATATGGCTTATTGCTTCGTGCGACATTGTTTATTATATGTTGGCCAATGAGGTCCTTTGTTGCACGTCGGGAATCTTGAGGATCTACCCCACACTTGGTCGCCTGCCTGCACTTTTATTGACACAAGAAAAACAAACAAAAGGGTTAAAAGCAAAATGGACTCTACTAGCTTTATGGGCCCTATAGAATCGCACTTTTATTATTGTGTTATTTATTTTATTTATTATATTTTTTATGGTGCACTACAAGATGGAATTGAAAGGAAATGAACTAAAGCGCCTTTCATTTTTTCTATTTTTGTAAACAAGGCATGAATGCAAGAACTAACAACAACTCCAAACCAAGATGCAAGTTGGCATGAATGGAACTTAATACGTGATACTTATAGAACTCCCCTGCACTTAGATTTTTGTATCACTTAGACACAATAAATCAGTGTGCAGTGTTGCATCCTTCTCGTAGTAGGTTCCATCACCAAAAATACCACAGTGTCAAGCTGATGCAACTCCCATGTTCTCAGGTATAGTGTGACCATCATTCTTTTCAATCCTCACCTGAAAGGGTTAGTGACCAAAAATATCCGAAGACAAATACATCCTAAAAACAAGTGCTTGCAATTATTTAATAAAGGAAAAGAGAAATGATAATCCGGGCCATCTCCCGGTAGTCCTTTGTGATGCATCAATCATTAGCGATGTAGTTCCCATCTTACCGCCAGTTGTTGATATATCAATGAAGTCTTAGCTGCAAGGTTAGTGCCAAAATGCAACTACGAGATCTGCAATACTTATGATAAACATAAGCATCTGCAACCATCCTTCTAAACATTTTACTAATGAGGGCCTTAAGGTGGTTGTAGTCCTCGTAGGTGCTTTTAGCAGAAGGAGCGATCAACTCTAGTTTTTTGTTAGATGAGCATGTATCTTGTGGTTGTTCAAGAAAGAAGCTCTCATGCTCATCAATCAAATTATTTTCTTCTAGAGTCAACTCCTCAAGCAATCCAATGGTCAAAAGCTTCTCCTTCTCATGAATTTCATCAATAAAACTCATGGTTGATTTTTGATCACCTAGAGAATGGAGTATTAAGGACCAAAGGAAAAAGGCTTGGGCAAGAAGGATGACAATTTGGATTCAAAAGGATTAAGAGTTTCTCCAAAATCGTCTCCTCCTTGGATGCAATTCTTTGCGTCCTCATAAAGAACAAACCTTGGTGATGCCCCTTAGGAAACATACATCACCTCCTGATGCAGGAAGTGCTTGAAGTGAGGCATCACCATAGGATTTTCTAAGCAATTGGCTTTGGAGGAAAAAGTGGTTTTCCTAAGCTTTTCATTTAGGCTCCCTTGAGATGCACCCTTATGGTGAAGGCTGTCTGGTGGGAAGCTTATGAGAAGTTCAAAGACAATGATAGGAAAGGTAGAGGTCTAGGTGAACTTCGACTTTGTACATCTCAACTACTATAGCCCTTGCGATCCCTTGACATGGATAGGTTACTCCCAACGCATCCTTGAGGAGTGTGTCATTTCCCTCTAAAGTTATATCATCCATAAGTTGCCAAGCTATGTACTACGGGATGATATTGACTCCTATGGTGGGATGATGAAGGACTTCTACAACATTTCCCTTATATAACAGGGAATGCTAGAAGAATGAGAAGAGATTTGGATTTCTCTTGAATAACATCTTTCTCCCTTCAACCACTCCTTGTTGATGGCCTCCTATAGGATTTCTTCTTGGCAAGGCTTGGGAGGTGAAAGGGATGTTGTAGGCTTCTTCTGCCAGAAGTGATTCGAGGTGTTTTCATGTTTATCAGATAGCCCTTCCTCAAACTCAAGGTAGAATTTCTCCTACCTTCCGAGTGGTTTCAATATTAGAATTGAATGGTGAGATAGCAATGGGCTCGAATTCAGTTGTTGAAAGACCCTTGTGGGTTGTCTTGCCTTCCCCCTGGATAAATGGATGGTCTCCTTCCATAAGAATGGATCCAGGGGGGTCAAATGGGAATGTTGCCATCGCTTCATTAAATGGCTCACCCCTTAGGAGAGATTCTGTCAAAAGACTTTCTGATTGACTAATTGAGACAGAAGATACACCTCTCCCAAGTCTTATGTCGAGACTTCTTAGCTTTGCTCCATCCGGGTATAGCTCATCCAACGGATGCCCGATCAAGATTTGGAAGTGACAGACCTCAACTATGTGGAAGTGTAGGATAGTCTCAACATTTTCGTGCTTCGTGGGCACATTTTGCAAGGTCCCAAATCCTTATAAATGCTTGCCTAAGGGGCCTAGGATGGATTTGCTAATCAGTGCAAGGGGCTCACCGCCTATGAAGGCAGTTGCAATGGATTTGGATATTAAATTTGCACTGATTGTTGGACTAAAAAGAGCATTCACCTTTATCCCTCTTATATGACACTGAATGGTTGAGTAAAGGGGTCTTACCCAAATTATATAAGGAGAGTGCGCACCCTCACTTAACCATTCATCACTAGGCATGGCGAAGCACTCTCTCACATTCTCTTGGAGGAAATTGTCCTCTAGAGGATCAGGAGGAGAGACAAGGACTGGTGGGTTCCTCTTGAAAAAATAATTCAAGATGTCCCAATGGTCTTTCGAAAGTCCTTGCTCGAATTTAATAGAAAACTCAGGAGAATTTTCTAATTGAGACATGGGGACAGAAAAATGTCTTCCGCTGAGTTCGATGTCTACCGTCTCCTTTGTCAGTGCATCAGACAAAAGTCTCTCCATTGGATGCCTGATTAAAATGTCAAAGTCATGGACTTCGAACACATGGAAATCAAGGAGAGTTTCAACATCTTTTTGCCTTAGAGAGACATTTTGCAAAATCTCATATCCCTCTTAAATGGGTCCAGAGGGACATTGAATAAATTTGCAAGTTGGTGCCAAGGGTTCTTTACCTAAAATTGCAAAAGCGCACGCATCAGAAATAATGTTGGCACTGACAGTGGGATTATAAAGAAGGCTCACCTTTTCTCCTCTTATGAAGCATTGAATGGAAGAGGAAGGGGAGCTAATCCGAATTAGGTTCGAAGAAAACTCAGCCTCTCTCAACCGCTCATTGCTCATGCTTGAAGTTAATTCCTTCACCATCTCTTGGAGCAAAGGCTCCTTAAGAGGATTGAGAGAAGATCTAGGAGTTGGTGATTTCTTTTGATAGCGACAACTTGAGGAATTGCCATGATTTGTTACAAGATTTTTGTCAAATTGGAAAGGGAGCTTTGAAGGTTGAATTTCTTCATCCTCCATTGCTCGTGGTTTGGTAGGTTTAGGTATAGGAAAGGATTTGTCTTAGGTTCAACCAGTGGGGTGGCCTCAATGCTCGACGAAGCTTCCCCCTAAGGGGGCACTCTACAGTTGTCTAGGAAAGAAGAGTTTTCCTAAATAAGGTCAGGCATAGCTCTTCCTTCTGCAGGCGTCTTGTGGACGAACGAACCTCCGGTGGTGACGTCGAGATATAGGGCAGACTCCTTGCTTAAACCCCGACAAAAATGTTGCAACAACACGGGGTCGGGCAAAGACAAGTCAGGGCCAAAAGTGGTTAACAAGGAAAACCTGGCCTAGGCTGCACCTATGGATTCTCTCTCACTTTGACGAAAGTCGAGAATCTCCCTTCATAGAGAGACGATATGTGATGTGGGATAGAACACGAGACAAAATTTATCTCAGAGTACTTTCCAATCACCATTCGTACTACCAACGAAATAAGTGTACCATTGTTTCGCATTCTCCATGAGGGAAAAGGGAAACAATTTCGATAGAGAATGTCTTCAGTCATGCCTTTGATCAATAGGCATGAACACAAATGCTCAAACTCTCGCAAATGATGAAATGGGTTGTCGCTATCTAAACCCGAGAATGATTGTTCCCAAACCATGGCTATAAAGCCAGGGAGGAGTTCAAAGCGGTGGCTCGAAGAACTCGCCCTTTGGAGTAGAAAGTTTTTGAATTGTAGGTTGCTCCATTGGAGAAAAGAGATGAGAAGTAAACGAAGTGAAATAAAATGATAGGGTGAACTAGGTTCGAAGATCAAACAGCAACCATTTCTTGGCAACAGCGCTAGAAAGCTTGTTAGGTATTTTAACGACAATGGAACAAATCCACAAGCATATATATACCAAAGTAGCTTTCACCTAGGAGTATTCCAAGGTATTGAATCCATAGGGAACGTGTTTGCCTAATCTTCTATTCTAGTTCGACCAAGGACACAAAGATAAATGTGGCATTGGGTAGAGAGGATTCCTAACGGGTATAAGGTCCTAATCAAGGTAAGATTACTACTAGGTTGCTTGCTTGGGCATCCGGTTTTCACCTACGTCTACAATGCGTTTCCGGCCAAGAGCCTACTGCGTAGCCGAACATGGAGGATTTCAAAGGACAGATAGGGCTGTGGCCACCTACCGCCTACCTCAAGCAATCCATGGACTACGTGATAAATAAAGGTAACCTATGGCCGAAACACCACGTATATGCTTTCAATTACTCCCTTAATCTTTAGCTACAATGATATAAGACTAAGGTCTCTAACTAAATAGAGCGTTGAGTGAGCAAAACAACTAAGTATGAAACTTACTTAAAAAGGAAACTTAAATATCAAGAAAGGAATCATGAAGACTTACTAAATATGGCAAGCATCCGTCGAGGTACAAGCGTGGAGAAGAGGTGGACAGGCCCACTCCTCCTCCGGACTTCCCCTCACTCTCTCCCTATTTTCTAAGCACTTTGGCAGTGCTAAAACGTTATAGAAATGAAGCACTAAACTCTATCTTGAAGTGCGTTGAGAGTGGAGGCACTCCCCTCCTTATATAGCGCTCAGAGGCGGTTCCTTGAGTCAGTAACTTCCACCTAACGCGCACAACTGACCTTGGGGAGGCACTAGGAGATGACATGTGGAGGCCATGCACCCGGGGGGACTCCGACCATCGGCTAAACACCCATGTTCGGTCGAACATGTGTTGTGGGCCTAGGTGGCTCCCCTGTTCTGGGTCTCTGATGGGTGGCCCCTTGTCCCTCCTGTCACTGTAAGGCGGTGGGTTATGTTGGTTTTCTTCTGTAAGTGGGCCAGAGAATCCTTGTGCCTCGCGATGATTGGTCGGAAGTGTGTTTTCTCCTTGATGATATGGATTTTCCATTTATTCCGTGGAATAATTTCCTGCAGCAAATATTTACCAACACTTGTGGAATTTGTTAGTAATAAACTCCTACCACTATGTTGGTTCGTTACTTTTATTGTTTTATGCAGGTATTTGACGGTCGGATTTGGTACTTAATGATCATCAACACCCTTCACTAACGTCATGAGGATTTGCTGGCTTGGCATCATAATTGAAACAATATTTTTTCAGTTAGATCAACTTATCATATCCAATGGAACCATAAAGTATACAAATAGAATCCAAGGAGGACAAGAAGGAGATATGGGCAATAATCTCCAAGGAGGACAAGAAGGAGATATGGGCAATAATCAAGTATGGAGCAAATTATGGAAGCTACATGTACCCAGCAAGATCAAAATTTTTGGCTGGTGGGTCTTGAAGGGAATGATCCCTTGCAGAGTTATTCTGGCTAATAAGCACATTGACAATTTGGGGGCTTCCTAATGTGCAATGTGGGCTGTGAGGACATAAAACATATGTTGTTTTCCTGTGAAAGAGTGAGAGCAATATGGACAACCCTGGGAATCTGAGATGACATCTAAAATATGATGACAATGGATTGGAGAGGTTTTGTGCTGTTGGAGGAAGCAATACACATGGGAGGTATTGCGCATAATCTAAAGGATGTTGGCCTTACGGAGCTCATTTTGACTAGAGGATGGTAAATTTGGGGGGAAGGGAGACAACATGTCCATGAAGAGAGTCTACAGAGACCGCATAGATCGGCTATGTCAATCACTTCTCTAACCTGTAACTATAAAATTACTGAGAAGAACAGCGCTAAGGCTTAGGAGGATTGGCAAAAACCCGAAAGATTTGTGTCAATGTGGATGTCACTTATGAAGAGGACTCAGATAATGGAGCTACGGGTGCAGTCATTAGGGACTCCAATGGAGGATATATTTCTACTTGTCACAACTACGTGGAGCACATGGTTTATGTCCCAATGGCAGAGGCATGCGCCCTAAGAGAAGGACTCGGATTGGCCCAATGAGTGGCATGTAACCGCATAACCGTCCAGTTGGACTATAGAGGAGGTGACCAGAATGCAAGATGGAGGCCTCTCTACAACCTCAATTGCAGAAATCTATGAAGACTGTCGCACCCTTTGGTTAGAATTTCCTGAGATATACATTCAACATTGTAATAGAGAAGGAAATGAAGTAACTCATTATTTAGCAAAGGAGAGTTTCAGCTCAAAAAGCTATTGTAATTGGACCGATCCCCATAGTTTCATCCTAGGCTATCTCATGAACGATGTAACTCTTTTCTCCAATCAATAAAGATAGCCTAATGGCTTCCCCTAAAAAAAACAAATACATGATATTTTTGGCACACCTTACCGGATAGAGTGATGAAATAGAACTCGAATCAATGATCATAAATCAATATATATAAGTTAATGGACTAGACAATGTTCGCATCTACACAAGTGCAACATTGACTGCAAGTACAATGTTACATGTAGAGGGTCTCACAGTGGTCTCATGTCTTGCTACGTAGGATTTTTGATGTTGTAAGAGAAACTGGATGGTAAAAGAAAATTGTGGTCATATCACGAAGCAACCACCTCAAGCGCTAAATTTAGGAGTATGAGATGTCTCTCACACTAATATACGAGTTCTAGGGAAAATCCATTCTACTCTCAGTTGTATATACTCCTATGTCAAGGGATTTTACATTGGGTATGTGTTCATACCCATATATCATTTTGAGTATGTACACATACTTAAAACAAGATTCTTAAGAGTGATAACCATAAAATTTTTTGACAGGATTTTTAGTTATAAGCATATTAAGATGTATTGCGTTTACTGTTACATAAAAGTGAGTCCCATACTTCATATATTCCAACAAAAAAAATTGAGTATGTCCACATGAAAGGGACCGAGTGACCGAGAGGGCGGGTGGAGGGGGGTGAATTGGGAACTTGCTCCATGTACCAAATTCACCAATTCCTAAAATCGACCACTCAAAAACAAGTCCTACACAGTTCTAGTGGTGATCACACTAGCAAGATAATGAACCTATGAAAGGAACAACAACATAAGCATACTAGTGGATCACACAAAGGCTATACAACTCCTATGCAAGCTAGTAATCAAAGATACGCAGAAGGAAACAACAAGCTAGGAAAGGAGCCTACTAAGGCAAAGCTACAAGAAAAGGAACTAGAGCACACAACCATGAGTAGCACAATACATACAAGGGTGAGGAATCAAGCCAATGCAACTCCTATACATGCTAGTGGTCAAATGAGAGCTAAGCACAACTAGCAAGTAGAGAAGCCTATTCATACAAGTCTACAAGGTAATCAACTAGAACAAGGTAAGCACACAAGCATGAATAGCATGGTACGTAAATGCAGAAAGTAATGCATCAAAGTAAGGAGTAGAGTAGGAGATGGCTCATGATTTTTTCTTAAGGTCTCGGGAGGATGGCGCCTTCCCCTACTCCTCAATGGACCACTCCCGCCGAAGTCCCGGTCCCTCCCATCACCAATGTGGAGTTCTCGTCCACGAGCCCGCAATCACTCCTGGAGTGAAGACACGGTGCGCGTCACCACTGCCACCAAAGCACAAGCTCGCCTCCCTCGAGATCTTACCGGACTCTCCGAGCCGACACAGGCGCTCACTAGTGATGTCCCTTTCATCGGTGGGCTCAAACCGTGTACAAACGTGTGACGGCCTTCACAACCGATCACGATAGGCTCGATCACCGACACCTTACCGGTCTGGGTCTCACCATAGACCAAGTGTAACTACCTAGATCACACCCTCAAGGACACCCTAGCCTTAGATGTGCATCAATGCTCAAGTTACTCTCACTAGCACTCTCAAGATATGCAATATCTCCTCCTGGTGCTCTCTTCTTTTCTTCTGGCTCTCACCAAATGCTCCAAGCAACTCCACTGGCCAAGAGTGGTCTCCAAGACCCCAACAACAAAGTTATATAGGCTTCCAACCTCAAACTAGCCGTTGCTCCATGAAATCACCCTTTTAGGCGTACTGACCGGACTGTCCGATCACTACCTGACCGGACCGTCCGGTCACTACAGATCTTGCTCCAACGGCTCTGCCCACTGCTAATCTTCGTAATGACCGGACTGTCCGATCAGCTGACCGGACCGTCTGGTCAGTTTCTCTCTCCACTACAGAAACATTCCAGATCTTGCTTTCTCGCTGCCCCGAGTCTTACTATACAGACTGGACCGTCCGGTCTCTACAGACTCTTACTCAAGCAGTTTCCTCGCTGAGTCTTCTCGCTGGATTTCCTGTTCTCCTAGTGACCATACAGTCCGGTCTCCACTGACCTCTCTATTTGGTCACCATGTCCAGAAGCTAAAACATCTTGTCCTCGCTTGACTTCGTTTCCTGACTTCTCTGAACAGCTCCTTGGCTTCTCCACTGTCATTAGTGCCTATGATTTCACTAAGCATCCATGCACATCACCGACTAGACATGACCTAAGAGAAATGACCTAGACCCCCTTGATAGTCCGATTTTTCTTATGGAGTCAAAGACCTAACAACTAGACAAGTGTTCTCAACACTTGCTCCATAGCTGGTCCTTAGCCTTGATCCATCTCCATAAACCCTTGAAGTCCATCAAGCTTATCAAGCCTCCATGCTTGTGGTCATTGTCATTTATCGCCAAAGCCACCGTCAACTATCATCATAGAATAGAAAAGGTTTTCTACACGAACAACACTCGTGTAGGCATCAGTCACATTTCATGTTTGTCATTCATCACCAAAATATTCATACCTCGGGGTGACCTCAATGGTCATGATCCTTACAATCTCCTCCTTTTTGGTGATGGATGACAACCACTACTTATGATGATTCAAAACGGATCAGCAACAAGGAACCAAAGGAAAGGAAAGGATTCAAAAGATTACCTCAGTCCTTACCTTGGAAGTAGTCTCCCCCTTGGAATATGCTAGGTGTTGAGGGATAACTACTCAATCTTGTAGTGCACTACAAGTTGAGCTTCAGTTGAATTTGCGCCCGTCATGGTGTCGTGGTAGTTGATCTTGGTGACGTAGACACACACCAAAGACGTAGATGTTCATGTTGATGTAGGTGTTCATTGTTATTGTAGACATGCACCGTTGTCTTGATCATCTCCACTTGGTCTTCATGTTCTCCTCGTTCTTCTTCTCCCTTACTAGACTTGGTTGGATCTTCATGTCTTCACTTTCTTCTTCTCCCTCTTTTTGCTATCCTCAATCTTGACATGTCTTTTGGATCTTCATGTTCTTCTCCTCCTTTGTCACCTATCACCAAAAAACCACAAACCAAAGGCAAAACACAAGACAACCAAAGAGAAAAAAATACATGGCAAGAGTTAGGAAAACTCCCCCTTTCATGGTGCTTTGTCTTGGTCATGACGGTGTTACACCACAGCTCCCCCTACACACATGACTCAACAAAATATTTTCTTAAGTATGCAATGGTTAGTCATTTGTGTGATAGGAATGTATGAGCCACTTGTCTTTGAGCCGCACGAGTAGATTTAACCTCAGAGCTCGTTTGAACATGACTCAATAGTCATGAAGCACAAATATCACTATGTGATCATGTAGAGGGTCATATACTTACATTTTGAATAAGCAACTCCCCCTAGAAACATGCTCGAAAGCATGAAAGGTATCATGATGCAAGAGTGCATGAATGCAAAGAGTGCAAATGCAAACGCAACAAGTTTACAAATGCATGATGAGATGCTAAAGGAAGGAGAGAGAACGACCACAAACCAAACTGCCAACGACAAGTTGTTCCCTTCTCGAGCTTACTCATAATGGACCATTCTTCAAAGCCTTGGGTACACCATGAATGATAGGTGTAGAGTGCCCGATCTTTCGGCGAGTGGAGATAACTTCGATTTGGTGGATGTTGACCCTCACGATCCGACTACGACGAGCAAGCCGAAGCGCCAATGCAATCGCTGAACCAACTTCCGGATGATATTAACCTTGCGGTAAACAAGATCAACCTGATCACGAGGATCAATTCTTACGCGCAATCGAAGAACGAGCAAGAATTAGAGGCGAGCAATCTGATGTATTGCACGAAGGTGGAGTTCTGAACTCACGTCGAGAGACGGATGTATAGCTAAGCTAAACTTAAAACAAAACTTGAAGATTACAAGGGGCGCAGCCCTTGACTATATATGGGGAGGACGAGGCATCTAGGGCCGGCTGAAGTGGAGAGGCGCGCGGTGGAGAGGGAGTCGTGCGACTTGGGCCACGTGGGCCTTCGGGCGACATCATCCTGGGCCATCGTTCCTTAGCATCAAAACCGTCTTCAATTCCTGGGCTCGAGTTCTAGTGATTGGGCCCTTGTACGTCGTCGTCTCGTTAGAAGATGGATCCGTAACTCGAGGAGGCGCAACGACAAGAGGTGGAGGCGTGACAGCTTGGTTTGGCGCGCCATCTTCCATCGTCATTATTCGTATGTCATTGATGTCCTCATCATCCTCCCCTTCTTGAAGTGAAGTCGACCTCGACGGCAACTCATCATCCTCACCCAAGTATGGTTTCAAATCTGCAACATTAAAACTAGTGGAAACACCAAACTCCATGGGCAAGTCAAGAACATAAGCATTATCGTTAATCTTGGTTAGCACTTTAAAAGGACCAGCAGCACGAGGCATCAGTTTAGAACGACGCAAAGTAGGAAATCTATCTTTACGCAAGTGCAACCAAACCAAATCACCAGGTTCAAAAGAAATATGTTTTCTACCTTTACTACCAGCAACTTGATACTTTTTATTAGCAATGGCAATGTTGTGTTGTGTTTCTTCATGCAATTGTTTCATGTGATCAATATGAGCAAGAGCATCAAGATGTGGTTCATCTTCAGCATCAATAGCAAACAAATCAATAGGCGCCTTAGGAACATAGCCATAAACAACCTCAAAAGGACACATCTTAGTGGCAGAATGTGTAGCACGATTATAAGCAAATTCAACATGAGGTAAACAATCTTCCCAGTGCCTCAAATTTTTATCTAAAATAGCTCTAAGCATAGCAGACAAAGTTCTATTTACTACCTCAGTTTGCCCATCAGTTTGAGGATGACAAGTAGTACTAAACAGCAGCTTAGTTCCTAATTTATTCCAAAGAGAACGCCAAAAATGACTAAGAAACTTAGCATCACGATCAGAGACAATTGTTTTAGGAATTCCATGCAATCTAACAATCTCTCTAAAGAACAATTCAGCAACATTTGAGGCATCATCAGTTTTATGACAAGGTATAAAGTGAGCCATTTTAGAGAAACGATCAACAACCACAAAAATACTGTCCCTCCCCTTCTTAGTGCGAGGCAATCCCAAAACAAAATCCATCGAAATATCATGCCAAGGAGAAGAGGGAACAGGCAAGGGCATATACAAACCATGATTACCGAAAGGAGATTTAGGTTTTTGACATGTAGTACAGCGTGCAACAAGGCGCTCAACATCACGGCGCATCCGTGGGCAAAAGAAATGGTCGGCCAACACCTCATGTGTCTTGAAAACTCCGAAGTGACCCATAAGACCACCGCCATGCACCTCCTGTAACAACAAAAGACGAACCGAGCTAGCTAGAATACACAGCTTGTTAGCACGAAACAGGAACCCATCCTGCATATGAAATTTGCCCCAAGGTGTGCCATCCTTACAATGCATCATAATATCATGAAAATCAGCATCATTCACATATTGATCTTTCAAAGCTTGCAAACCAAAGATTTTAAAGTCTAATTGGGACAACATCATATAACGACGAGACAAAGCATCGGCAATCACATTTTCCTTCCCGTTTTTATGTTTAATGATGTATGGAAAAGATTCAATAAATTCAACCCATTTAGCATGACGACGATTCAGATTAGTTTGGGTTCTAATATGTTTCAAAGCCTCATGATCAGAATGAATAATAAATTCGCGAGGCCATAAATAATGCTGCCATGTTTGCAAAGTTCTTACTAAAGCATAAAGTTCTTTATCATAAGTGGAATATTTAAGAGCAGCACCACTTAACTTCTCACTAAAATAAGCTATGGGTTTATGATCTTGCAACAAAACAGCACCCAAACTAATTCCACTAGCATCACATTCCAATTCAAACACTTTATCAAAATCAGGCAATTGTAAGAGAGGAGCATGAGTTAACCGTTCCTTTAAAGTGTTGAATGCGTCGTCTTGTGGTGCGCCCCACTCAAATGGCGCACCCTTCTTGGTCAGCTCATGTAATGGTGAAGCAATAGAACTGAAATCCCGCACAAAACGACGATAGAAGCCTGCAAGACCAAGAAAACTGCGAACCTGTCTGACCGTCGTCGGTTGGGGCTAACTCTGAATGGCGTCCACCTTTGATGTGGACAAGGGTTCCCGATCTTCCGAAAGGTTCTTGGTAAGTTGATTTGGTCGGAGGCGACACACAAATCGATCCGGCTTCAGAACAGCACGTTCTAAACCCCGCAATCGCAGCACGACGTCTCCTCTGGTTATCAACCGTCCAAAAGACGATTGACCTCGCCGAGAAGGCTGATCCCTGCCTGCGAATCAAGAACACAAGCAAGAACAACGAAGATTGCAACACAATTGCAGATGTATGATTAAACTCTCGAAGTTGGGGTCTCACAAACCGATGAACGGCGAAACTGTTTATGAACAGAATTGATCTAAGCAAAACCCGAACCCTAATGGTGCGGCGGCGGCTGTATATAAAGACCCTAGGGTCGTGCAAGACCCTCTGAACGCGCCCCTAATTGGGCTCAACTAGATACAAAGCCCAAAGGCCAAAAATAGGCGACGCAGCACCGACACAGATTCTGGACTCTGTCTTGTTTTGACGATTCCCGATGACTCCGGATGAATTTTGACATGAGGTCGGCGGCATTGGAAAGGACTTCTCCTTATCTTTCCGTGCATATGTAGAACGTCCAAATCCGAGTCCGTATGCGTCCTGGGCAACTGTTTTAGTACAGACTGGTCCTGGGCCCCGAAACAGACTCGAAGTCGGTTTTGATTGGGCCTCCACTTTGGCTTCCAAGCTCTTGCTGGTCCTCCACGTTCCCAGCTCCTTCTCCCATCATCTCCTGGTCTTCTCCATGGTTTCTAATCATAAAATAATCATTAGGTAGTAAACCATTCTCAAAAGTAACATATAGCGAAGAACGTAGGAACGAGCTCACCTCTAAATTTAGTCGTCGTGCACGAGCTCTAGTCATTGGACCTTGCAAGTCCAGATTTGGAGGAGTGACCTTGCAAGTCCAGATTTGGAGGAGTGTTGTGTGTATCCATAAGAGTGATGTCCTCATCATCCTCCCCCTCTTGAAGTGGAGTCGTCCTCGACTCGAGCTCATCCTCTTCTCCCAAGTATGGTTTCAAATCTGAAATATTAAAAGTAGGACTAACTCCGAACTCGGGAGGCAACTCAAGTTTGTATGCATTATCATTAATCTTCTCTATTATTTTGAATGGACCATCAGCTCTAGGCATTAGTTTAGACTTTCTCAATTCTGGAAATCTATCCTTCCTTAAGTGTAACCACACTAAATCTCCTACATCAAGCTTTACTTCCTTTCTACCCTTACTGCCAGCAATTTTATACTTTTCATTCATCTTTTCAATGCTAAGTCTAGTGGTCTCATGCATTTGCAAAATAAATTCAGCACGCTCCTTAGCATCAACATGAACTCTCTCATTAATAGGTAGAGGAAGTATATCAAGTGGAGTACGGGGATCAAAACCATACACTACCTTGAATGGACTTACCTTGGTAGTAGAATGTGTTCCCCGATTATAAGCAAACTCAACATGAGGTAAGCATTCTTCCCATTGCTTCAAATTTTTCTTCAAAATAGCTCGCAACATAGTACCCAAAGTGCGGTTCACAACCTCAGTTTGTCCATCAGTTTGTGGATGACAAGTTGTAGAAAATAACAACTTTGTACCCAACTTATTCCAAAGTGTGCGCCAAAAATGACTCAAGAATTTTGCATCACGATCTGAAACAATAGTAGAAGGCATACCATGCAAACGTACAATTTCTTTGAAAAAAAGATCAGCAATGTAACTAGCATCTCGTTCTAAATCAGCTTGTACAATTTCAGCAGGGGTCATTGGTAACAAAGTAATTTTAGTTCCTTTATGCATAAAAGTGTACTTATTACTTTTACCATGGTGTACAGCATCATTATCAAATTCCCAAGGTCTACCCAATAAAAGTGAACAAGCTTGCATGGGTACAACATCACAATCAACAGAATCCACATAGGAACCAATGGAAAAAGGAACTCTGCAAGTTTGTGTTACCTTAGCTTTTCCAGAGTCATTTAACCACTGAATGTAGTATGGATGTGGATGTGGGCGTGTGGTCAAATCAAGCTTCTTAACCACATCAGAACTCACCAAATTGTTGCAGCTTCCTCCATCAATGATGACACGTGCCCGACGGTTCTTGATGACGAAGAAAATCTGGAACAAGTTATGTCGCTGCATCATCTCGGGCTGCTGGATTTGTGTGCTAAGCACACGCTGCACAATAATATTCATGTAGCCCGTGGTATCTCCGCCTCCAAGGACGAGGTCACCGCTGGTGGCAGCGACATCCTCCTCCTCATCCTCCACATCGGAGGTGCTCATGTAACCGCCATCATCTGTCGCCACATATGCTCGCCTACTTGGGCAGTCTTTCTGCACATGGCCAAGACCATGGCATCGGTGGCACTGAATCCCTGTAGTGCGTCCCGTCGAAGCAACAGAGGAGGCACTACTAGCCGGTACCTGCACAGAATTTTTACCTGAGCGCGTAGAAGGGGCAGGGGCTGATCTTGGTGCTGCAGAAACAACACTAGCTGGTGGGAGCGGCCGGAAAGATGGCTTGGGCAACCCCGAAGTCCCCGTCGGCCGTGGTGGGTAGAAATTCCTGGACTTGCTGTACTCCTCAAAAGCCTGGAAAAGTCCCTGTGATTCTTTCTCTGCAAGCATAGCATACTGGAAACACTGGTTGAGGGTATAAAATTCTTTATAATCAAGGATGTCCTGAATTTCTTTTCTCAAACCAGAATAAAAGCGGCAAATCTGATCCTCTACTTTTTCAACCACAGCACAACGAATCAAACCCTTCTGAAGCTCACTAAAATACTCCTGAACAGTTTTATCTCCTTGATCTAAACGCTGCAGTTTATTACGAATTTCTCTATAAAAAGAAGGAGGAACAAAACGATCACGCATTTCTACCTTAAGTTCTTCCCAAGTAGTAGGCAAATCGGTTTCAGCAGCTAGACCACTCCACCAAACAATAGCAAAGTCCCTAAACTCACTAGTGGCTTGTCTAACTCTATGTTGTTCAGGAACAAGATGGGCATTAAATTTTTGTTCTACCGTCATTTCCCAATCAAGGTAAGCATCACCATCGTACTGACCCGAAAACGAAGGAATTGAAAACTTAATTTTAGCATACGGATCATCTGGAGCATAGTTACCTTGTGTGCGACGGTTGTGGTTGTGGAAACCACCCATACCTTGAGGGTTACGTTGCAAACGGCGTCGTCGTAACCTTGCGGTCCTTGTAGCTGACCTATCGACAGTGCCATCAGCCTTATACACCGTTGCTTCATCATGATCGTCTTCAACGTCGTTGTTGGTGTCGTTGTTGGTGTTGTTGTTGTTGTTGTTGTTGTTGTTGGTCTTGTGAGCGGTCTCCAATTCGACAACCTGATCGGTTAGCTTAGAGACTCTCTTATCCAACCGCTCAATGCTTTCTCCCAGGTGAAGCTTGGTGACGGCGTCGGTGACGGCCCTAGTGATCGTCTCTGCCAAATCACTCTGAACCTCCTGCAAAGCCTTCTGTAACTGATCTTGGCTCACGCACTCATCAAATTTTGAGGGCGAAGCACCCTCTCCATCGCTTCCTGACATCAGAAACACCAAAACAGGAAACAAAAAGTGAAGGTTATCCCTACAAAACTACTAAGCAGTCGTGCCTCTCAACACAGCAAAAGTAAGCTTCTTGCAAAGCTCTTACAAAGTTCTGAAAACAACAAAGCGAAGGATACCAGGGAGAAGTGTTCCACGATTGCAAGGGTTACCAAATAACCTAAGTGCTGTCCAGAAGAAGTATGTAGAGCTAGGAAGGCCAAATATATATATATGAGTGGCACACAAATTAAAAACAGATAGTAAAGCTGAATAAGTGCCCAAATAACTTATCCCTAGTTGCTGGTCTAACTATGTCCTAGAACAGTAGTGATAGCAAAGAAGAAACAAAGAGACAAAGGGACACAGTCGATAACAGGGGCTTAGTGTAAAACAGCCAAACTCAGAAATTCCAGGGGGCTAGATGGAGCACTAGTAGGAATCCCAAATTTCTTTTATTTTATTTTATTTTTTTGATATTTTTTTCCAACTCACTAGCAAACAGGAAGAAACCACAAAAAATTTCAGCTCAAACCGAGATAGGACGTGGCCTACAGAAAATCTTGAAGTTTCAGAAAACGTCGGGTTTCAACTTGAATGAATTTTTTCTATATCTTCCCGATTTTTTTTGAATTTTTTGACGAGGGCACACAGTGTGGGTATGCTCAACTTTTCGTCTAGAATCTCCTGTAAAAATTTCAGCCAAAACGGACAACCGAGCGAAAAGTTATGGCTGTTTTACCGAAGGGGTGTCGGAATCGGTTATGAAGAACCCGGGGTTTTGAGTGAAATCCGAGTCGGGCTTGGGGTCGGGTAGGGAGTTTTTTGGCAAGGTGGATGCAGCGGAAAGTGGAATTTATGAAAAGTGGTCCGAGGTGGTGAGGGTAGGTTTAGGGTGGGATTAGGGTGGGCGTGTTGATCAATCAACCCTAGCACACAAAGCCGACAAAACCGAGGATGGTGAAGGGGATGGCGGCTAGGGTTGCAAGGGAAACACTACTGATGACAAAAACACAAACTAAACCAGCGACTAAACAAGAACTAGGGCACAAACTCAACACTACGGACTCTGAAATTGAAATATGCAAAGGCTAAACACGTGGTTATGGGCGGGGGAAAATTTTTTTTTTTGGTATTTTCAGTGGACGATAGGAAGAACACGAAAACAAAACTAAAGGGTAGTGTGAACCTGACGGTGCACCTGAAGCTCTGATTACCACTTGATGTGGACAAGGGTTCCCGATCTTCCGAAAGGTTCTTGGTAAGTTGATTTGGTCGGAGGCGACACACAAATCGATCCGGCTCCAGAACAGCACGTTCTAAACCCCGCAATCGCAGCACGACGTCTCCTCTGGTTATCAACCGTCCAAAAGACGATTGACCTCGCCGAGAAGGCTGATCCCTGCCTGCGAATCAAGAACACAAGCAAGAACAACGAAGATTGCAACACAATTGCAGATGTATGATTAAACTCTCGAAGTTGGGGTCTCACAAACCGATGAACGGCGAAACTGTTTATGAACAGAATTGATCTAAGCAAAACCCGAACCCTAATGGTGCGGCGGCGGCTGTATATAAAGACCCTAGGGTCGTGCAAGACCCTCTGAACGCGCCCCTAATTGGGCTCAACTAGATACAAAGCCCAAAGGCCAAAAATAGGCGACGCAGCACCGACACAGATTCTGGACTCTGTCTTGTTTTGACGATTCCCGATGACTCCGGATGAATTTTGACATGAGGTCGGCGGCATTGGAAAGTTCTTCTCCTTATCTTTCCGTGCATATGTAGAACGTCCAAATCCGAGTCCGTATGCGTCCTGGGCAACTGTTTTAGTACAGACTGGTCCTGGGCCCCGAAACAGACTCGAAGTCGGTTTTGATTGGGCCTCCACTTTGGCTTCCAAGCTCTTGCTGGTCCTCCACGTTCCCAGCTCCTTCTCCCATCATCTCCTGGTCTTCTCCATGGTTTCTAATCATAAAATAATCATTAGGTAGTAAACCATTCTCAAAAGTAACATATAGCGAAGAACGTAGGAACGAGCTCACCTCTAAATTTAGTCGTCGTGCACGAGCTCTAGTCATTGGACCTTGCAAGTCCAGATTTGGAGGAGTGTTGTGTGTATCCATAAGAGTGATGTCCTCATCAACCTTGCTGCTATCAACCTCAATGCCCTGTGGAGTAACAACATATCCAAGAAACGAAACACGTTGTGTGCAAAAAGTGCATTTTTCCATGTTCCCAAACAAGTGAGCAGCACGCAAAGCATCCAAAACAGCACGCAAATGATGTAAATGCTCATTCATGGATTTGCTGTATATAAGGATATCATCAAAATAGACAACAACAAATATTCCAATGAAAGACCGAAGAACGTCATTCATTAAGCGCATAAAAGTGCTAGGAGCATTAGACAATCCAAACGGCATAACCAACCATTCATACAAGCCAAATTTAGTTTTAAAAGCCGTTTTCCATTCATCTCCTAATTTCATTCTTATTTGATGGTAACCACTACGTAAATCAACCTTAGAGAAAATTGTGGCACCACTAAGTTCATCAAGCATATCATCAAGGCGTAGTATAGGATATCGATAACGAATTGTAATATTGTTAATTGCATGACAATCTACACACATACGCCAAGAACCATCTTTCTTAGGAACAAGCAAAATAGGAACCGAACAAGGGCTGAGAGACTCATGAATGTAACCTTTATCAAGCAATGCCTGCACTTGACGCTGAATTTCTTTCGTCTCCTCAGGATTTGTGCGGTACGGGGCGCGATTAGGAAGCTGTGTGCCTGGAATTAAATCAATCTGATGTTCTATGCCACGAATAGGAGGAAGACCCAGCGGCAATTCAGCGGGAAAAACATCTTTATAGTCCTGCAAAAGGTTAGCAACAGCAGGAGGAATATGCAACATAGGCGCCTCGTCTAGTGAAACAAGCATACGAGAGTAAACTAGCGCATAGCAAAGCAGATTAGCATCATGTAATTCATCAAAATCAGCACATGTAGCAAGCAAGATAGGGTTATTCAATTTGATCTCATGTTGAACAGGTGCAACAGGAGGCGATGTAACCAATTTTGCAGCTTTTGTCGCTCGAGCAATATCATCTTTAAGAACTTGTTCAGGTGTCATAGGATGAATAACAATTTTCTGACCCTTAAACATGAAGGAATAATAATTGGAGCGACCATGATGAACACTATCAACATCATATTGCCAAGGACAGCCAAGCAACAAAGAGCATGCTTCCATTGGAACAACATCACAATCTACAAAATCAGAATAGGCACCAAGAGAGAAAGGAACACGTACTGAGCGCGTTACCTTTATTTTGCCGCCATCATTAAGCCATTGAACGTGATAAGGATGTGGATGCTTCCTTGTTGGCAATGACAACTGCTCCACCAAGGTCGTACTAGCCAAATTGTTGCAACTGCCACCATCGATGATTATACGGACCGCTCGTTCTTGCACAACGCCTTTGATATGAAAAATGTTATGGCGCTGATGCTTTTCATCCTGAACGACCTGTGTACTAAGAACACGCTGCACAACAAGAGTTGCATACCTGTCGGCGGCACTAGAGTCGACATGAAGCTCCATATTATCTGCATGATTAGTGGCAAGCATAGTCTGCTGAATATCCTCAGAATCACTAGCAGAAGAATACCCACCGTCGTCACGAATCAACATAGTTCATTTATTTGGACAATCGCGTATCACATGACCAAATCCTCGGCAACGGTGACACTGAATATCACGAGCTCGTCCAGACGACGAGGAGGATGGCACGATCGAGGCAGATTTGGCCATGGATGGAGCACTCGACTTGGACGTGGTCGAGGAGTGGTCGCGCGACGTGGAAGGAGGTGTCGACCGTGGAGCTGAAGGCATCTTGCACCCTACAAAAATGTTAGGTCTTGACGAAGATTGTCGATCCTGCACTTCACGTTCAGCTTTACAAGCATATTCAAATAAGGTGGTCATATCATCATAATGCTTATAATCAAGAATATTCTGAATTTCACGATTTAACCCACCCCTAAAGCGAGCCATAGCAGCATCATCCAGTTCAACTAAACCACAGCGAATCATACCCTTTTGCAAAGCTTGATAATAATCCTCTACGGAAAGTGAACATTGTTGAAAACGCTGCATTTGATTAAGCAAATCTCTAGCATAATATGACAGCACAAAACGATGACGCATAGCAGCTTTTAATGCCGTCCAAGTGGCTGGAATATTATCAGGATATCTTTTTCTATACTCACGCCACCAAAGTAAAATAAATTCAGTAAACTCACTAATAGCAGCCTTAACTTGTAAATTAGCAGGAATATCATGGCATGCAAATTTTTGTTCAACCTCTAATTCCCAATCAAGATAAGCACCCGGATCATATTTGCCATTAAAAGTGGGAATACGAAATTTTATTTTGGCAAAAGAATCATTAATAGGAACACGTACCCTACGAGCACGACCACGGCGATTGTCGTCGTCCTGCTCGGTGTCGGCGCCGTAGTCACGTGCATGTTGCAACTCCGTGAGCTGCGTCATCAAGGTCCCAAGCTGCGTCGACATGGCCTCAAGATGAGTCATGATCGTCGCGAGCGTGGTGCGGGCAGCCGTATCAGCGAGGTCCAGTTGATCAAAACGCTCATTCGACGAAGTGACCGTAGAGTCAAGTCTCTCATGCATCGTCTTCATGTCGTTTTGTAGACCATCAACCTGTGCCTGGACATCCTGGAGGGTGAGCTCCTCCGACTTTGAGCTGTTTTCTGCCATAGAAACACAAGCAATACAAAAAGCGAGATCCTACAATGAGAGGTGAGTGGTGGATGAAAAGCTCAATCAAAAAAAGCTGTTATCAAATTCTTACCCGTCCTTACCAAGCACGCAAGCGTGAACTGCAACCACAGGTAAAACCGGTGGAAGATTGGAGGAGCAATTGCATGGTGAAACAAAAACCTGCTCGTAAAAGAAAATTTGTGGGGCTAGGAGGCTGCACTCAATCCAAGGGTTAGCACAATTCAAACAATAACTGCAAAGCTGAATAATGGTGCTAAACGTGAAAAGATTGCTACCGGTACAAGTGCAAGAGGAAGGAAGAAGGATCAAAACAAAGTGCAGCAAGAACGCGTCGCCTGTGTTGCTCGGCCGCTCTTTTTTTTCTCTTTTTTTTTTCTTTTTTTTCTCTTTTTTTTCTCTTTTTTTTCTTTTTTTTCTCTTTTTTTATACTTTTTGCTGAAAATATAAACAATGAGACCTCAAATAAGCAATTAAGCACAAGCGCTTTTTTTTAGGCAGGGGTAGAACGGTAATTAAAAGATCAGCGAGTAGCAATTAAGCACAAGTGCTTTTTTTTATACTCTCTTTCTCTCTCTCTCTCTCTCTCTCTGGAGTAGGAACAAACGAAACCGAGCAGAAACAAACATAGGGCGAGGCGAGCGGGTCACGACGTGACCGAGTAGGACTCGATCAGCGAGGCGAGCGGGTCACGACATAACCGAGTAGGACTCGATCGTCGAGGCAGTGATTGACCCGGACTCACGGTGCAACGGAAGGATACGACGATAATAGGAAGAAAACGATGAAACACAGTGTACCAGCAACGATCAAAAGCGAAAGCACAAAAACTCAACAACGCAAATTATTGAACGAAAGTGCGACGCTCAAAACCGTACTGGGGTAAACTTTTTGTTGTAGTTTTCGGTTTATGTGGACTTGGATAAAACTCACCGAGAAACACTAGAATCTGATACCACTTGATAGGTGTAGAGTGCCCAATCTTTCGGCGAGTGGAGATAACTTCGATTTGGTGGATGTTGACCCTCACGATCCGACTACGACGAGCAAGCCGAAGTGCCAATGCAATCGCTGAACCAACTTCCGGATGATATTAACCTTGCGGTAAACAAGATCAACCTGATCACGAGGATCAATTCTTACGCGCAATCGAAGAACGAGCAAGAATTAGAGGCGAGCAATCTGATGTATTGCACGAAGGTGGAGTTCTGAACTCACGTCGAGAGACGGATGTATAGCTAAGCTAAACTTAAAACAAAACTCGAAGATTACAAGGGGCGCAGCCCTTGACTATATAGGGGGAGGACGAGGCATCTAGGGCCGGCTGAAGTGGAGAGGCGCGCGGTGGAGAGGGAGTCGTGCGACTTGGGCCACGTGGGCCTTCGGGCGACATCATCCTGGGCCGTCGTTCCTTAGCATCAAAACCGTCTTCAATTCCTGGGCTCGAGTTCTAGTGATTGGGCCCTTGTACGTCGTTGTCTCGTTAGATGATGGACCCGTAACTCGAGGAGGCGCGACGACGAGAGTTGGAGGCGTGACAGCTTGGTTTGGCGTGCCATCTTCTGTCGTCATTATTCGTATGTCGTTGATGTCCTCATTAATGAACCACCTTCCCAAGCTTAACCCATGTCCATTGCTATCTCAAGGAGGTCCGAAGTTGACCTACAAGCAAAGAGAAACAAGCACAAAACAAAAACACAAGCAACAAACAAACAAGACTATACATATTTACAAGAGACAAGCTTTAGGGTTACTCATGTGAAGTTTGAAAGGTCGAGAACATTGAGTTCTCCCCTTAGCTTGTTGTAGGTCTTCTCATCAAGTGGCTTGGTGAAGATATCCGCCAATTGTTCATGAGTCCGCGCACTCACCAACTCAATATCCTTCTTCTCAACATGGTCCCTTATGAAGTGATGCCTCACTTGTATATGCTTTGCATGACCATGATCTTCAGTTTTAAGAGCCATCTTGATTGCTGCCTCACTGTCACAATATAATGACATTTGAGTGTAGTTGAGTCCATAATCCGAGAGCGTTTGCCTCATATAGAGAAGTTGGGCACAACACACTCCCACCGCCATGTACTCTACTTCGGTTGTAGATAGAGCCACCGAGTTTTGCTTCTTTGAGCTCCAAGATACTAGAGATCTTCCAAGAAATTAGCAATCTTCCAATGTACTCTTCCTATTCACCTTGCAACCCGCGAAGTCCGAATCCGAGTACCCAAGTAACACAAAGCTTGTTCCTCTAGGATACCATAATCCCATGGTAGGTGTGTACTTGAGGTATCTCAATATTCTCTTCACTGCCTTCAAGTGAGACTCCTTTGGATTTGATTGATAGCGTGCACACAAGCACACACTAAACATGATGTCCGGTCTTGAGGCGATGAGATAGAGAAAAGAACCAATCATTGATCTATAGAGCTTAGGGTTCAATGGTTTTCCCTTTTCATTATAATCCGAGGGTTTGCTTGTTGCCATAGGTGTATGCAAGGGCTTGCAATTTTCCATGTTGAATCTCTTGAGAAGGTCTTTGGTGTACTTCTCTTGGTAGATGAAGTTCCCTTCTCTCAATTTCTTCACATGAAAACCAAAGAACATATGCAACTCTCCAATCATTGACATTTGAAATTCCCTTTCCATCATTTCCCAGAATTCTTATTGAATTTTTCATTGGTTGACCCATAGATGATATCATCCACATAGATTTCGCACACAAAGAGATTCTTCCCAACATGTCTTGTGAATAAGGTGCTATCAGTGCTTCTAATCTTAAAACTATTCTCGAGAAGAAAGTTCCTCAAGTGTTCATACCATGTCCTTGGTGCTTGCTTGAGGCCATAGAGAGCTTTCTTCAATTTGTACACATGTCTTGGATGTTTGGCGTCCTCAAACCCTGGAGGTTGTTCCACATATACTTTGTCATTGATCTCTCCATTCAAGAAGGCACTTTTGACATTCATTTGATAGAGCTTGAAGCCATTGTGTGATGCATAGGCAAGTAAGATCCAAATCGCTTCAAGACGAGCCACAGGAGCAAATGTTTCTTTACAGTCAATTCCCGCCACTTGAGAATACCCCTTGGCCACTAGACGAGCCTTGTTCTTGACAATTGAGCCTTTCTCATCTTGCTTGTTCTTGAAGACCCACTTGGTGCCAACTACATTATGATTCTTGGGCCTCTCAACCAATTTCCATACTTTGCACCTCTTGAAGTTGTTCAACTCTTCTTGCATAGCAATAATCCATTTGTGATCATCCATAGCTTCATGAATTGTTGTAGGCTCAATCATGGAGACGAAAGAGAAGTTCTCAATTGCAACATTTTCCTCTTCATCATTTTCGTCACTCACATAGTTGGGCTTGTATTGATTTCTCCTTGTCCTAACTCCTTGAGATGGACTCCCAATGATCAAGTCACGTGAGTGATTTTTATTGATGGCTTTGGGTGTAGGATAATGTCCATCTTGAGTGGGAGGGGCTCTAGGTGAAGTATCTTGTGCATCATGGATTGCTTGCTTTCTTGAGATATGAGTGTCTTGGATTCTTTCTGAGGTGGGGGAATCACTCATATGCTTTCTTGTCTTGGAACTACAACTTGGATTGGATGAGGAAGTATCGTGTGAAGAGCTTGGAGGAGTGGCTCGAGGTGAAGTATGTGCGGAGGCTTGTGGCTCACTTCTCACTTGGGTTTCCTCTTGGGTAGGTGGATGCACTCTCAATGAATCTTGGGAGGAGCTAGTGGGTGTGTCGATGGCATCTTGGGTTCGTTCTTGCACCTCAGAGGAGGAGGTTTTTTCAGGTGGTGGCATAGAGGGCTCACCAACATCATCATTATTGACCTTGTGGGGTAAAACCTCACCCACAGGCATGTTCCTCAAAGCTTCTCTCATTGGCTCATCTCCAATGCCGACTTCATGAAATTCATCTTCCTTTTGAGATCCCATTGACTCATCAAATTGCACATCATAAGATTCCTCCACACATCCTGTGACTGAGTTGTAGACCCGATATGCGTTAGAAGTCCCCGAATACCCAACAAGAATGCCTTCATCAGTTCTGCTCTCGAATTTCCCGGGCTTCCTCCTCTTCTTGAGAATGTAACAAGTGTAGCCAAAGACCTCAAAATAGGAAACATTGGGTTTCCGTCCAACTAATAGCTCATAAGGTGTCTTCTTCAACAACCGGTGGAGATAGACACGGTTTGAGGTGTAGCACGCTGTGTTGATTGTTTCAGCCCAAAACCTCTCATGAGTTCCATACTCATCTAACATGGCACGAGCAAGGGTGATGATTGTCTTGTTATTCCTCTCCACTACTCCATTTTGCTCAGGAGTATATGTAGTGGAGAATTCATGCTTGATCCCTTTCCTGTCACAATATTCCTCCACTGTTGTGTTCTTGAATTCAGTCCCATTGTCACTCCTTATCTTTATAGTGCTAGCCTTGAATTCATTGTTTGCTCTCCTTGCAAACTTTCTGAAGATGTCACTTGCTTGAGACTTGTCCTCAAGGATGAAGGTCCAAGTGTATCTTATGAAGTCATCCACAATCACCAGGCAATATAGATTGCCTCCCAGACTCTTGTAATATGTTGGCCCAAACAAGTCCATGTGCAAGAGCTCTAGAGGGAGAGATGCAGACATGAATGACTTGGTGGGGTGAGATGATGCAACTTACTTCCCAGCCTGATAAGCACTACACAACCTGTCCTTCTCAAAGGTGACATCCTTGATTCCTTCAACTAGATTCCTCTTGACCACTTTTCTGAGTTGATTCATTCCAACATGTGCCAGTCTTCTATGCCACAACCATCCCTTTGTTGCCTTAGTGAAGAGGTAAGTGCTTGGTGGCATATTGCTTGATTTGAAGTCCGTGACATACAGGTTCCCATGCCTCACTCCATGAAATACTACCCCTTTCTTTGCATTCTCAATCAAAACACCATCCTCATCAAATGTGCACTTGAATCCCATGTCATAGAGTTGACCAATAGACAGGAGGTTGAAGTTGAGGGTTTCCATAAAAAATACCTTGGAGAGATGGAGGTCCTCAGTAATAGCCACCTTGCCTGATCCTCTAACTCTCCTTTTTGAGTTATCCCCAAAAGTCACCTTTTCACTGTCTTTGTCTTCATAAATGTGGGTGAGCATGGTTGGCTTCCTAGCCATATGTTGAGTGAATCCACTATCAAGAATCCAGTGAGTACCTCCACTCTTGTAGTTGACTTTGGTGGTAGCCATAGACAAGCACTAGAGGAAGAAGGGTTAGTATCCAAAGCATTTCTTGATTTACTTTCACTAACCTCATCATGATGGACCATGAGACCATCCTCATAATTAGGGATCCTTGCAATCCCCTCTTGAAGTCTTATCCTTATAGGATAGTGAGGAACATGATACCTCCATTGTCCATGACCATCCCCCATGTGCACATTGTCAAGGTCAATGTAATAGTGAGGAGGATCATAGAGACCAGTGACGTGCTCAAGCACGTATCCCACTTGTGAGTGGAGCACAAGTATCACCTCCATTGCCCTCTCAATTGAGAGATCATGCCTTCTGTTGATTACCTCCTCAAGTAAGAAACCCCTCTCAGAAGTTGTGATTTGTCGGCGGAGCTTGTCAATAACTTCATGCGGTGCAATCCTCCGAAGACCTTTGAAGGAGTTTATCCTACACACAAGATCATAAATGCTTAAGAGAGTATCACAAAGGTCATCATTCGAAATTCTCACAAATTCACCAAGTTGAAAGAAGTGATCCTGTTGGTAAGCTCGACGAAGATGCCAAAGGCGATCTTATGGTGGAGGAGGTGGGGGCGCCAGAGCCGTAGTGGTGAGATTGACCATCTCAAATGATCGAGTGAGCATTGTTGTTGGCGCTCCCGCTACACCATTGCGTGGTCCACCCGAAGTGCTTGGAGTAGAACTTGGAATGACACTTGAGGTAGAGCTTGACGAAGCGCTTGATGATGAGCTTGGTGAAGGTCTTGATCCGAAAGGGTTGTAGAAGCTGTTGCAAGGCAGTCTTGTGGAGGGATCAAAGAAGTTTGACCTCGAAGCTACTTCTTTCCCTTTGCTTGAAGATGCTCCATTGTTTGCCTTGGAAGACTTCTCCCCGGTCCAACTTGCGGTGATCTTCTCATCCTCAAAGAGCAGCCCAATCATGTCCTCGACGGAGAGATTCTTCTCCATGAGAAGATCAAGGGTGATGTAGAAGAGCTTGCTACTAGGGAGCAAGGAGAGGATCTTCTCAACTATCACAATCTTAGGAAGCTTGAAGGATTCTTCATTTGATTCAATCTTGTCCACAATACCTCACAAGCGAATAAGAGAGTCAAGTATGTCCTCATTATCATTAGCATGAAAAGCAAAGAACTCCTCAACAAGTGAATCACTAGGAAGATCAAGAGGCACACTATCATCAATCCGAGTCATGCTAGTAGAGCAAACAAGATCAAGAGAAACATCATCATCAAACATCACATTAGGCACACTAGTAGAGCAATCTATCAAGTTATCACTAGAAAAATCTAGGCACTCACAAGTACTAGGCACATCCACACAATCATCACAATCATCATACACATGATTATCGGTGAATGTATTGGCAAAATCCACAAGAGTATCCATCAACTCATCCGGAATCATGACATTTAGGTAGCTTTTAAAGCAATCCTTCCATGAGCCATAAGCCGGCCCCGAATGGGATGACATCCCAACTCAATACGGACACTACTCAAGGCGGTTAAGCCCTATGATGAGCCCTTGGCTCTGATACCACTTGAAAGGGACCGAGTGACCGAGAGGGTGGGGGGGGGGGGTGAATCATGAACTCGCTCCATGTACCAAATTCGGTAATTCCTAAAATCGACCACTCAAAAACAATTTCTACACAATTCTAGTGGTGATCACACTAGCAAGATAATGAACCTATGAAAGGAACAACAACATAAGCATACTAGTGGATCACACAAAGACAATACAACTCCTATGCAAGCTAGTAATCAAAGACACGTGAAACCAAACAACAAGCTAGCAAAGGAGACTACTCATGGAAAGCTACAAGAAAAGGAACTAGAGCACATAACCATGAGTAGCACAATACATACAAGGGTGAGCAATCAAGCCAATGCAACTCCTATACATGCTAGTGGTCAAATGAGAGCTAAGCACAGCTAGCAAGTAGAGAAACCTATTCATGCAAGTCTACAAGGTAATCAACTAGAATAAGGTAAGCACATAAGCATGAATAGCATGGTATGTAAATGTGAAAAATAATGCAACAAAGTAAGGAGTAGAGTAAGAGATGGCTCCTGATTTTTTTCCCCAAGGTCTCAGAAGGATGGCGCCTTCCCCTACTCCTCATTGGACTACTCCTGCCGGTGTCCCGGTTCCTCCCGCCACCAATATGGAGTGGAGTTCTCACCCACGAGCCCGCAATCACTCCCGGAGTGAAGACACGGTGCGCGCCACCGCTACCACCAAGGCACAAGCTCGCCTCCCTCAAGAACTTGCCGGACTCCTCGAGCCAACACGGGCGCTCACTAGTGATGCCCCTTTAACCGGCGGGCTCAAACCGTGTACAAACATCTGACGGCCTTCACAACCAAAGACGGTAGGCTTGATCACCGACACCTAACCAGTCTAGGTCTCACCATAGACCAAGAGTAACAACCTAGATCACACCCTCAAGTACACTCTAACCTTAGATGTGCATCAATGCTCAAGTTACTCTCACTAGCACTCTCATACACACACACACACACACACACACATGGTAGGTAATTAAGGAGAAATGAAGAATTCAATATTGTCTGTTGAATAGACGCATGCAGGTGGGGAATGTAATTAAGGAGGAATTAGGAATTCATTTGTCTATTGAATGGACGCATGCAGGTAGGGTGCTGATTCGTTAGCCGGTTTGTTGATAAGGTGGCCGGGGTGTGATTTAATATAACACACCCTGGGTGTGATTTAGCGCTGCCAATATATATATATATATATATATATATATATATATATATATATATATATATATATATATATTACACCTAGGGTGCAGAATAACTAATCTACAACGAAGACACATCCCCTAGCGAGCCAACCAACCAGGTGAGCTGTCCAACCGACCTGGCGCGGCGCGACCCGCCCGCGTGTCCCAGCCGTGCAACCCGTTATGCCGTTACTCCCCCTCACGAAATCCGCTCCCCCAAAAGCGGTTGCTATCCGTTACTGCCCCCGAAACCGATGACCACTCCTCCCGCTTCCTGTTCCACCCCAACAGCCGTGATTCGAGGGTGATTTCGTCGGCGTGGAAGGTTAAATTGATGGCGGCGGCGACGGCAGCTATTCCCGATGGTGAGTGGTTTGGCCTCTGCTCCACTTTCTTCTCCATCTTGGCAGGCATGACTCGAGGGTGATGACGGTGATTTCATCGGTGTCGATGGTGATTTGAGTGTGACACGAACGACGACTGTGATTTTGAGGGTGATTTGAGCAATTCGAGGGCGTTGACAGCTATCCCTGATGGCGGGTTTCTGGATTTGGTGTTTTGATCCCTAGGGTTTGTGGATTTGATTCCAAGTTGGTGGCTGGAACCCTAGGGTTGGAGTTTGGTTAGAAGTTGCATGATTTCGGGCCTTTTCTGATGAACCTGTATTGATGTGCATTCCCTGAGAACATGCTGCAGTGATTGGCGTTTGCGACATGTGGAAGCCCAAAGTTAGGAAGCACGTGGAGAAGCTCATAGAGATCCAGGTATGGGATGATTCTTTTTTGTTATGTGATATTGTTGTATTTTTGTCACTGATTTGAAGATTTGTGGCTTCCTTGCCGATATATCATTGTTTTTTGTGACTGTATTGTTACTCTGTTAAATGTATTGCTTGATGCACGGTAGTACCGCATTGTGTACATCTTGTGTTTATTTACTCTTGTTTTAGGTTACAATTGATGTGATGTTGATGAGGACATCACTCCTATGGATACACACAACACTCCTCCAATTCTGGACTTGCAAGGTCCAATGACTAGAGCTCGTGCACGACGACTAAATTTAGAGGTGAGCTCGTTCCTACGTTCTTCGCTATATGTTACTTTTGAGAATGGTTTGCTACCTAATGATTATTTTATGATTAGAACCATGGAGAGGACCAGGAGATGATGGGAGAAGGAGTTGGAAACGTGGAGGACCAGCAAGGGCTTGGAAGCCAAAGTGGAGGCCCAATCAAAACCGACTTCGAGTCTGTTTCGGGGCCTAGGACTAGTCTGCACTAAAACGGTCGCCCAGTGCACGAAAAGATAAGGAGAAGACCTTTCCAATGCTGCCGGCCTAATGTCAAAATTTATCAGGAGTCATCGGGAATCGTCGGTTTGTGAGACCCCAACTTCAGGCTTTAGGCTTTAGGCTTTAAGCTAGCAAAGGAGTCATCAGGAGTTATCAGGAGCCTATTTTTGGCCTTTAGGCTTTGTATCTAGTTGAGCCCAATTAGGGTCTTGCACGACGCTAGGGTCTTCATATACAGCCGCTGCCGCACCATTAGGGTTCAGGTTTTGCTTAGATCACTTCTGTTCATAAACAGTGTCGCCGTTCGTCGGTTTGTGAGACCCCAACTTCATGAGTTTAATCTTACATCTGCAATTGCGTTGCATTCTTCGTTGTTCTTGCTTGTGTTCTTGATTCACAGGCAGGGATTAGCCTTCTCGGCAAGGTCAATCATCCTTGGATGGTTGATAACCAGAGGAGATGTCGTGCTACGATTGCGGGGTTTAGAATGTGTTGTTCTGAAGTCGGATCGATTTGTGTGTCGCCTCCGACCAAATCAACTTACCAAGAACCTTTCGGAAGATTGGGAACCCTTGTTCACATCAAGTAGTAATCAGAGCTTCAGGTGCACCATCAGGTTCGCACTACCCTTTAGTTTTGTTTTCGTGTTCTTAGTATCGTCGACAGAAAAACCAAAAAAAAATTCCCCCGCCCATAACCACGTGTTTAGCCTTTGCATATTTCAATTTCAGAGTCCGTAGTGTTGAGTTTGTGCCCTAGTTCTTGTTTAGTCACTGATTTAGTTTGTGTTTTTGTTGTCAGTAGTGTTTCCCTTGCAACCCTAGCCACCATCCCTTCCACCACCCTCGGTTTTGTCGGCTTTGTGTCCTAGGGTTGATTGGTCAACACGCCCACCCTAATCCCACCCTAAACCACCCTCAACACCTCGGACCAATTCTCATAAATTCTACTTTCTGCTGGATCCACTCTGCCAAAAAATCCCTACCCGACTCGAGTTTCACTCAAACCCCGGGTTTCTTCATAACCGATTCCGACACCCCTTCGGTAAAACAGCCATAACTTTTCGCTCGGTTATCCGTTTTGGATGAAATTTTTACAGAAGATTCTTGATGAAAAGATGAGGTGATCCACACTCGGCTACGTCCTATATGCCCTCGTCAAAAATTTCAAAAAAAATCGGGAAGATAAAGAAAAAATTCATTCAAGTTGAAACCCGATGTTTTCTAAAATTTCAAGATTTTCTGTAGGCCACGTTCTAGCTCTGTTTGAGCTGAAATGTTTTGTGGTTTCTCCCCCTTTGTTAGTGAGTTAGAGAAAAATATCAAAAAATAAAAAAAGAAATTTGGGATTCCTACTAGTGCTCCATCTAGCCCCCTGGAATTTCTGAGTTTGGCTGTTTTACACTTAGCCCCTGTTATCGACTGTGTGCCTTTGTCTCCTTGTTTCTTCTTTGCTATCACTATTATTCTAGGACATAGTCAGACCAGCAACTAGGGACAAGTTACTTGGGCACTTATTCAGCTTTACTATCTGTTTTTGATTTGTGTGACACTCATATATATATATATATATATTTGGCCTTCCTAGCTCTACATATTTCTTCTGGACAGCACATAGGTTATTTTGTAACCCTTGCAGTCGTGGAACACACCTCCCTGGTATCCTTTGCTTTTTTTTAGAACTTTGTAAGAGCTTTGCAAGAAGCTTCCTTTTGCTGTGTTGAGAGGCACCACTGCTTAGTAGTTTTGTAGGGATAACCTTCACTTTTTGTTTCCTGTTTTTGTGTTTCTAATGTCAGGAAGTGATGGAGAGGGTGCTTCGCCCTCAAATTTTGATGAGTGCGTGAGCCAAAGTCAGCTACAGAAGGCTTTGCAGGCGGTTCAGAGTAATTTGGCAGAGACGATCACTAGGGCCATCACCGACGCCGTCACCAAGCTTCATCTGGGAGAAAACATTGAGAGGTTAGATAAGAGAGTCTCTAAGTTAACCGATCAGGTTGTTGAATTGGAGACCACTCACAAGACCACCAACACCAACACCAACACCAACAACGACGTTGAAGACGATCATGATGAAGAAACGGTGTTTAAGGCTGATGGCACCGTCAACAGGTCAGCTACAAGGACCGCAAGGTTACGATGTCATTTGCAACGTAACCCTCAAGGTATGGGTGGTTTCCACAATCACAACCATCGCACACAGGGTAACCATGCTCCAGATGACCCGTATGCTAAAATGAAGTTTTCAATTCCTTCGTTTTCGGGTCAATACGATGGTGATGCTTACCTTGATTGGGAAATGACTGTAGAACAAAAATTTAATGCCCACCTTGTTCCTGAACAACATAGAGTTAGACAAGCCACTAGTGAGTTTAAGGACTTTGCTATTGTTTGGTGGAGTGGTATAGCTGCTAAAAATGATTTGCCTACTACTTGGAAAGAACTTAAGGTAGCAATGCGTGATTGTTTTGTTCCTCCTTCTTTTTATAGAGAGATTCGTAATAAACTGCAGCGTTTAGATCAAGGAGATAAAACTGTTTAGGATTATTTTAGTGAGCTTCAAAAGGGTTTGATTCGTTGTGCTTGTTGGCACTTCCCAAGTGCCCCTTTTATATGTGAATATTACCCCAATTAGAGCATAATTGATACTAATTTAGGCCATTTACCTATGATATTGTCTATATATTTGTATATGCGTTGTTTTGGAGCTTTATTGCAGAAACAGGTAAAACTGGTGATTAAAGTGATGCTCGAGAGGACAGGAATCTAGAACCGACGAAAAGCACTGAAGAAGCCTAGTGCACCGATCGGTGCAGTCCATGAGCCGGTCGGCGCTAGGGTGTTTTGGCCTACAGAAGTGACCGAGGCCCATTCCACATGTTTATGGAAGTTTATCTGCGCAAGACACTTGAAGATATTTGCCTAGAAGATTTATGGAACTTCAAGATCTAGACGTGGAGTACAAGACTTTATCTTGAAGGAAAAGGCCCACATGGTAGCTGTGGAAGACAGAGGAACCGACTCGGAGAAGAAACCAGAGAAGACATGGCTTGCGCCGATGGGCGCAACCGCCTTATTTGCTAGAAACCGAGTCCTTTACGAGTAGAACCCCTATAAATACTTATAAACCCTCGCCACAGAAGGAGGAGGCGACAGAGGGACACCAGATCCGTGAGTTAGAGCCATCGAGGCTTGCCCCATTAGAATAGATATCTAGTTGAGTTTCAAGAACCATTGGAGTCAAGAGTTGATCCGTCAAGGTAGGCCATCTCGACGAGGATGAATCTTACTCTATCTATCTCAAGGATAATTGAATATGTTGATGATGGTTTTGGTGATTTGTCTATCTTGATTCTATAATCATGCATGTGCTTATTCCAATTGCTTAGTTCCAGGCTAAGTAAGTAGATATTATCTTAATCGTGGTGATTAGGATAGTATTCGGACATTGTATTGATTATGGTTGCTTGATGATGCCAGTAGTGTGGTTTAGCAGAGACAACACTAAGCCTGCGCAACACTATTAGATAGTTGAGTAGGGTAAGATACTCGCGCGATTAAGGGTTTCCTCTCGGCAGCGACAAATCGGGAGCCGCTCGGAAAGCACGGTGGTCTTAGTCATTATAGGTTTTCATTGATCTATGTAATTACCCATTATGATGCTATTCAATTAGACTTTCTGGTTACGATCTCACTAGTAGATATCTGGCTACTCACTTACCAGCATAGGTTTACAAGATTTGGAACACTTTGGCTTAGATTCACTGGTGTGCCGATCGACTCAACTCCTACGCCGATCGGCGCAACAACTTCGACTTAGATTCACCAGTGTGCCGATCGGCTCAACCCCTGCGCCGATCGGCGCCACCACAGATTCACCAGCGTGCCGATCGGCTCAACTCCTACGTCGATTGGCGCAACAACTTTGGCTTAGTTTCACCAGCGTGCCGATCGGCTTGATTCCTACGCCGATCGGCGCAGTGACAGATTTACTGTCTCGCGCACCTTTGCGCTGGCCAGTCTCCCCCTCATCCAACCTGACCTTGACAGTAGCCATGACAAGATCTTTTACTGTTAACTTTGTTTAATAAATCCCCAAGGTCTCAGTGGATTCGATCAACCTTGGAATACTCAATTCAAGGGAAAAAGTGCTACAATCATACACCGCCCTCTTGCGGTATATAAGTGGGTGCGTAGATATGACCAACAAGCTCCCTTTTCCTGGCGCCGTTGTCGGGGACCATAGCAGGTTTTTAAACATTGTTTGATGTATTAGTGTTTAGTCATTGTGCTTTACTTGTCTCTCTAGTACATATATTCTGTTAAGTGAAACTAACAGGTATGGATGGTCCTAAGCCAAATAAACCCTCTAATTACGCCGATGATCCAGAAAGACTCTTACACAAGAAGAGAACAGCGGAGAAGAGAAGCAAGTCACTTGGAGATTTGGAAGCAGTCCGCGCAACACCTCGAGTATTATTCACAATAGAAGACTCAGTTCAAGAGCAAGAAGAAGAGGAGATGGCAGAGGTGCATATGGTTAATCGTCTCAAGCCACAATTGACTAGTATTGTCAAGACGGATTTCCAAGAAGCTCAAGATCAACTTCCATACCAATTGGAGAGATATGTTGGAATAGTGGCGCAACAACCGTTCATAGGTTCAGAAGATCCCAATCATCACTTGCAACACTTCCTTGAAGTTTGCAGTACATTCAAGATAGCGAGATTGATAGGAGATCAAGCGTGTGTGCGGCTGTTCCCCTTCTGTCTAGTTGGACGCCCCAAGCAATGGTACAATGGATTGGAAAACACAGTGAAAACGGTGTGGAACACATTAGCAGCTGAATTCTTGGCCAAATACTCCCCCCCCCCCCCGGTAAGACCCAAGCTTTGAAAAATAAGATTCTTGGATTTACACAGAATATTGATGAGAGCATTGGAGAAGCATAGGAAAGATACAATGTGCATATGGATGCATGCCCTCATCATGGTCTGACGGTTGGATTGAATCTTTTGTCACGTCAACATTTGGACGCCTCAGCTGCAGGATCATTCATGTCAAAAACCCCCACCAAAGCAAAGAATTTGATCAAGTTGTTAGTTGAAAATCAATCGTGGGATGGTGAGAGAAGCTCAAGAAATTTGCAACCTTCAAAAGGAGTAGCGAAGAGTGTGATTGAGTGTTGACGGCTGCTAAGTACCATTTTCAACCGTCAACTATACTCAAATAAAGGAGAATTTGGCATTTCATACACGCATGCTTTATCACAATAATATAGTTCCACTTGTACTTGGAGAACTTTGTGCATGCAGGAGGAAATGTAAAGGAAACACCTCAAAAGGCAAGAAAACACACTTTCGACCAATCAGAGAGTGCCACATGGACGTCACACGGATTGAAGGGCCCATTTTCAGCACTTAACCGACGTAACTCCCTGTAATACCGCACAAACCGACGTCAGGGCCCACAGGACAGCCACCTGGAGAAAGCACAGGCCAGGAGGGGCCACCCCCAGGTCGGCCGACCTGGTCAAGTCGGGCGACCTGGTCTGGCGCCCTCTCCGCCTGGGCTTCCACGTGTTGGCTCCTCCGCGACTCCTGATGGTGGTTTGAGGTGCCTTCCGTGGCGGTTACTCTCCCTTGCCGACCTATTGAGGCTATAAATAGAGGGTGAGGGCCTTCACACTCAACACACACCACAAGAAGCATTTCTCTCTTGCTAGTAGTAGTTCTTGGAGTTTTAGTGGAGTTAGGCTGAGTCTAGAGCTCTCTAGTCCCAAGTCTTCACTTGGAATTGGTATGGCTCTTGTATCTTTTCCCTTTTGTAAGACTTTGCTCTTATCAATATATATATATATTCTATATAGTTGTGCTTGGGTCATGAGTTTCTTGTTTGATATTGTGATCCATATATGTGATAGTATAGTCTACTTGTGTGATAGTAGTTTATATTTATTATACTACTATTGTCATGCTAGTTATATACCGTCACTATAGTCTAGTTTATATGTTATAGTCTCTATGCTTAGTTTTAGCTGATAAAGTATAGCATGGGTTTGGTGATCGTATTCGTACGGTAGCTCTGCCTCGTTAATAGTAATCGCGGAGGGGCAGAGTGCTCTTTGGTCATGCAAGTATGGTACTTGGGTGACTGATTTGCATCAATTATTCGTTAGTCTACTGGTTCGTTGAGGTAGGCGGCAGGTGGTGACAGCCCTGTCTGTCCTTTGAAATCATCCCCGCTAGGCTAGTGCGTAGGCTCTTGGCGGAAGTCGCCTGTGGATGCAGGGGTAAGTCCGTGCCTGAAGTGCTATACTATTGACTGCTGAACCTGAGTGTGGGTCTGTATGTATTCTACTTAGGCTATGCAACTGTATAGGAATGTATAGTAGGAGTAGCTTAGCCTAGTCTTTCCTCCACTAGACTTTATTTATTTAGTAGGAATCTTCTGTGTGTGTCACACTACCCAGTTATTATCATGTACCCGCCTGTCTTGGTTAGATATCCTTGCTAATTGTTAACATGATCTTATATGTTAGTAACGCTTCTTGATCATAACCTTCCTTTGGGATAAACAAATACGATACCCTAAATACTTCCGGGTGAAATGCTACAGCGGTATTCTCCGTGCGCTTGCGGATTTTACCTACTTGACTCTGGGACATATTAGTGAACCGTTTCTGGCCCCGTGCCGGGAATGATTTATTAATATGGTTAGCAAAAGTCAACAAGCATTTCTGGCGCCGTTGCCGGGGAAGGCGTATGATTTAAGAAAAATTACTAATGTATATAGTAGTGTTGCAATTATTAAGGCTATCTCCTATGCAGGCTAACCTTGCTTTGTTTTCTGCATTTTGTATGAAAACAGGGTAGTGTATGACTGGTTTCGACTTGCCGACAAACTTCACTGAAGATCCTGAGTCACTCCTGAGAAGGACACGAGCTAGGCTCACCCCTCCTCGTAAGGAGACTCGGCCAATCGAACCTGTCATTCCCGCACCATCAAGCTCTGAGCAAATGGCCGACAAGACCCTCCGCGAGTTCTCCGCTCCCTCCGCTGCCAACATCCCTACGGGACCAGCTGGCAATGTGGGAGATGCGAACTTCGAGATCAAGACCGGTCTCATCACCATGGTGCAGGCTAGCCCACTCTGTGGGAAAGCCAATGAGGACGCTAGTGCTCATCTCCAGCAATTCCTGGAGATTTGCAACACGTTCAAAATGAAGGACGTCACCCCCGACGCTGTTCGCCTTCGACTGTTCCCGTTCTCTCTCCTTGGGAGAGCGAGACAGTGGTTCTACGCAAACCCTGAAGCTGTGAGCACTTGGGAGAAGTGTTCAGCTGCGTTCCTTGCAAAGTTCTTCCCGCTGGGCAAGACCAATGCCCTCCGCGGAAGGATCTCAAGCTTCCAGCAGGAGTCGAAGGAGTCGATTCCTGAGGCATGGGAGAGGCTCCAGGAGTACATCCTGGCATGTCCCCACCACGGGATGGATGATTGGCTGATCATCTAGAACTTCTACAACGGGCTTACTCCGTCGGCCCGCGACCACCTCGACGCTGCTGCTGGTGGAGCCTTCTTCTCGCTCACTGTGAGCAAGGCAAAAGATTTGATCGAGAAGATGGTGTCCAACCAAGGTTGGAATGAAGAGCGCCTCCAACCTCGCCAGCGAGGCATGCACTCCGTCAAGGAGGTTGACATGCTCGCCGCCAAGATTGACCTTCTCATGAAGAAGATGGACGACCAAGCCAATGGAGAAGTGAAAGCCCTAGACGCTCGTATGACTTGCGAGGTCTGTGGCAACACGGGACACTCGGGCAATGACTGCCCTGAGACCCGTGAGGACGCAATGTTCATGGGCAACAACAACAACAACGGCTACCGTCCACAAGGAGGGCAAAGTTGGGGTCCACCACGTCCCAACTACCAAGGAGGTAACTCTGGCAACTTCTCTAGTTTTAATTCCGGTTATAATCAGCCCTCCTTGAAAGATCTTGTGCTTGGTCAAGCTAAGGTTAACGATAACATCAGTAAAAAGCTTGCCACCACTGATAGGACTCTTGAGAGCATCCACACTAAGATAGAGGGTGTTTCCTCTGCTCTCAAGAAGCAGCTGAGCTTCAATAAAATGATAGAAACCCAATTAGCTCAGTTAGCTGCTGCTGTTCCTACTGCTGAGTCGGGGAAAATCCCGGGGCAACCCGAGACCCCCCTTAGAAAATGTTAATGCGGTTACCACGAGAGGAGGTAAGTCCACTCGGGATCCGCCATACCCTAACCATGCAGGAAAGGACACATCAGCTGAGAAGCCGGCAGAAGAAGAAGAACTGCCGCCCAGGAAAACGGCCCCACATGAGTTCTATGACACGAACCTCATGCCGTTTCCTGAAAGAAGAAGAAAGATCCGGGGTGTCCCATGATCACCTGCTCGATCGGGACACAGAACTTCGACCATGCCTTATGTGATCTTGGGGCAAGTGTGAGCGTCATGCCGAAGGATGTCTTCGACAAGCTCAACTACACCACACTATCCCCCACGCCGATGCAGCTGCAGCTGGCCGATTCAACGGTCCGCTATCCGGCGGGGATCGCCGAAGATATTCCGGTGAAAATCCGGGATTGCTTCATCCCCGTCGACTTCGTAGTGCTTGACATGGACGTCGGGAAGAGCACACCGCTCATCCTGGGACGCCCATTTCTCAGCACTGCGGATGCTCGCATCGATGTAGGAGCCGGAGAAATCCGCTTCCACATCAATGGCAAGGAGGAGAAGTTTGACTTTCGGCCACGGAAAGAACAGTGCAACATGATCCGTATCAAGTACGGGCCGAACCCAAGCAACATCAAGGAAGTGGAGGTCACTCCGCCAAAGAAGGACAGCCTCATCACATTCATGAAGAACTTCCTTGAGAAGGAAAAGGTTGCACAGCAACAACTGATGAAGGCAAGGAGGCAAAGGTCACACATTAAGCAACAGCCTCCGAAGTCCACAAGGCAGCAACCTCCGAGGTCTGCAAAGAAACAGGCTGTGAAGCCTGCAAAACCGCAGCCTCCGAAGCCCGAGAAGCCACCGACCGCAACAAAGACCAAGAAGGTGTGGCGAGTGAAACAAGAAGCATCATCCGTGTCTTCATCTCCGGGACCGGACAACGCTTCATCGAGCTGAACGCCGGAGAAAAGTCCCGCTCGTCGGACTTTAAAAGGTGAGTCCTCGCCGGGACGTTAAACCGGTAGTTATCCATATTTGCTCTTTTAATTGCATATTTGCTTTCCACCACATTTTGATTTTTCCCGACCACTGCATTTCTGCATTTTTGAATTTTTCCAGCCACCTTGGAATTTTTCAAAACTCATTTGCATTTTTGAAAATTTAGAAAATAGGTTTTTGGGCTTTCCATTTTGAAAAGATTTTTTGTCGAGCTTTTTGAGCAAAAAGGCAGCAGGGGACAAATCCCCTAGCCGTTGGGTAACACATAGGAAAAAGGGGGCTGCCAGGAGGCCCACCTGCCAGGTCGGCCGACCTGGTGGGGTCGGCCGACCCCCTGGCCCCACCTTTTCCTGTGCTCCTTTCTCCCAACGGCTATATGTCCGTTGCTCTGTCCCTTTCTAACGGCCATCTTGCTTCCTTGGCTATAAAAACCGCCCAGGAGGAGGAGCTTCACCATTCCAAGCTCATCTTTCGCTCCCCTCCTTTGCTCACTTGTTACTCTCCCAAAATTTCGTGTTCTTCAACTTTACTACAGCCCCAAAAACCCCAAAAAAAAAATATATTTCCCCTCTGTTTTAGTGCATTTGCAAGTTGTTGTGAGAAGAAAACCAATTTCGGAGAAGCTCGGGTTTGTTGTTTTCACTAACGCTCACCCGAACACTTGTTCGATCTTGTTTTTGTTCTTGTCTTGTGTTTGTTCTTGTGTGCAGCCATGTTCAACCGAATGAAGCAAGTCGCCGGAATCAAGCGGAGAAAAAGCACTCGTGCAAGCACGAGTCAAGCATCCTCCGTCGAGCTCACACCAAGTCCGGGGCATGGTGACCCCGAAGCTGAAATTCCGGAGGAAAGGCCGGCCTTGCTCATCACCGAGGAGCATCTCGACATCAAGGACGACCGCGAGGGCCAAGCCATCGCGCTCATGAGAGAACGGCCATTCGCCCACACCCGACGCTTCGATCCGGACTTCCTCGAGAAAATAGGTATGAGAGAAGAATTTGCCTCTATTTTTCGCACTATGGGTTGGCTAAATTTCGTAGAAGTAGATGAGCCGGGTTCTCGTTTGCTTACTATGCAGTTTTTATGCACCCTTAGAAAGTATGATGAAGGCATTTCTTTTCGCTTGTTTGGGCAAGAGCGCTTGGTCACATGGGGTGATCTTCATGCTATGCTAGGTCTAAATCCTAAATGTAGGCTAGACTTAGATAAAGCGCTAAAGGGGTTCCATAAAGAAAGTTTTTGGAAAAAGATTTCCGGAAACGAGTGGGGTCCCAAGCCTAGAACAAGTGCCATCCATAATCCTACACTTAGATTTATGCATGTGTGGTTGGCTATGACCATGTTTCCTCGAGGTGACATTAGGGTTGTCCGGCAAGATGAATTGAAAATACTTTATGCCATGGTTAAGAAAATTAGGGTGTCACCCGCGGAATGCATGATTGATCAATGGTTAGACAATATAAAGTTGACAGGACCAATTGAGTGCACCTCTTTAGTTACTCGCATTGCGCAGAAGTGTGGTCTGCTTGAGAATGTTCATGTTGAATATTTGACGGTAGATAGAGAATTTCTAGGCGAGGACTATTTTGTGCAAGGACATACCTTGAAACATGGTCCAAATAATACCTTGATCTATCACTTTCCCGGGTATACAAATGAATTCCCGTTACCTAACCCGGGTCTTCGTTTGTATCACTGTCGGGTACTAACCCTCCCACTTGAGCCAGTGGGAGAAGTTCGTAGGCATAGTGTTTCAGGGCGACCGACACGTTCCCGTAGGCATATGGAGCCTACACCGGAGTTTCACACTCCGACCGGAGATCCGGTATGGGAGCAGCCCCCGCCACAGGACGAGGCGGGTGCATCAACATGGCAGGCCGGAGCATGGGAATCTCAGTACGATTACCCCATGCAGACGTCATCAAGTTCAAGCGGACCGCCATCCTTTGCCACTCGGTCATTCTCATCCCGTGGGTTCCATGAACTCAACTATGGGATGGCCGAGTTGACAAGGAGGGTGAACGACATTGATTTACGCACCGAGAGCATGCAACAAACTCTCACGCAACATGTCGTCGACACCCAGCAATGGCAGAATTTCAGCGACAACCAATTCCGCCAGCTGAACGCGATGATGGCTCAGAATCAGAGCAATTGGGATGCCTTCTTCCGCTCCCAAGGCTACGACCCGAACCAGCAGATATGAGCAAGAACAAGCTTGGGGGAGGACTCCCCTTCGCACGGTAACTTGTATCTTTCCCCTTCCCTTTTTTTTCTTGCATTTGCTAAATCTAAAAACCCATAAAAATTTGCAAAATATAAAAAGAACAAAAATATTTCCCTTTTTCATGCGCGGTATGAATGTGTATAATTTTCCTATGTTGAGATGATGAATAGTTGCTCTGTCCTTTATTCCTCTCTAATGCTAGTTTACAACTTAGTACTCTCTCAAGAGTTAGGTTTGTTGGTAAATCTTGCCTTGAACTTGAATCTTGTGGGTAGCATATGCATTCTCTAGTTCTAAGTGGTTGAGAGGTATGATATGATAGATAGGGCTGCTATGATCTTGCTCAACTTAAAACTTGAATTCCGGAGTTTTATTTTTCAAAATGACAAATTGATAAGTTCCTCAATGATGAAATTCCCACCACAGCCATATGTAGTGTTTACATTTGAAAACCTTTACACATATGCTGCTTGTTTCACATTGAGCTTAGTCAAAATTGTTGTGACCCTAGTAGAACTCTTTTCATGCTTTCTTGATCAAGATCATATACACACATCCACCGCCATGAGCTATCCTTCTAAATCAAGAAGATAGCATCCACCATATCCACCACATCCACCGTGAGCTATTCTTCTACACCGGAAGAAAGCCACTATCCATCCATCCATCCAAAGAAACACTCCATATATCCATTGCAAAATTCCTCTCTCAAAGTATTCATTGCAAACTAGGACTATGGCTATGCAAAAAGAAAAGAAAAAAAATGCTCAAAAAAAAGAGAGCAAGCAAAAGATAGCCATAGCCTAGAAACTCCAAAAGAGAGAAGGAAAATTCAAAAAGGAGTTATTTCTTCCCATCCACCATTCCTCCGTTCTCCCACACACTTGCACATCTTGATCAAGATTGTTTGAATTGATGTTTTTCTTGGATCCGGTCTTTTGACATAGCAATATTATGTGAACATGAGTGCCTCATATATCCCTACCTTGAGCTCCACATAAAGCCTTATTTAGAAGTAGGTGATTATAGGCAACACTTTGCCTTGGTGAGGAATCATACACATATTGAGTGATCCGAGAGAATCATTTGAGGAACTTGGTTTTTATTTTCAAAATCTTTGGAAAACCTCCGGAATAACATAGCGGAATCTAGAGCAAGTGATTGGTGCCCTGCAATTGTTCTATCTCTCAACCGCCCAAGACAATGAGGTGTAAAAGCCCCATGGATCGAGGTAAATGGGTAAGTTATGTGCCAACATATTTAATTCTAGGAAGAGTACTTTGTTGTGCGCATAGTATTATTGAGGAGTAGGACATTGTAGCAACTCCTGATCAACAACTTAAGTTTATCTTTGCTTCAAGACGAGCAAAGGGTAAGCTTGGGGGAGTTTGTTGACGGCTGCTAAGTACCATTTTCAACCGTCAACTATACTCAAATAAAGGAGAATTTGGCATTTCATACACGCATGCTTTATCACAATAATATAGTTCCACTTGTACATGGAGAACTTTGTGCATGCAGGAGGAAATGTAAAGGAAACACCTCAGAAGGCAAGAAAACACACTTTCGACCAATCAGAGAGTGCCACATGGACGTCACACGGATTGAAGGGCCCATTTTCAGCACTTAACCGACGTAACTCCCTGTAATACCGCACAAACCGACGTCAGGGCCCACAGGACAGCCACCTGGAGAAAGCACAGGCCAGGAGGGGCCACCCCCAGGTCGGCCGACCTGGTCAGGTCGGGCGACCTGGCCTGGCGCCCTCTCCGCCTGGGCTTCCACGTGTTGGCTCCTCCGCGACTCCTGATGGTGGTTTGAGGTGCCTTCCGTGGCGGTTACTCTCCCTTGCCGACCTATTGAGGCTATAAATAGAGGGTGAGGGCCTTCACACTCAACACACACCACAAGAAGCATTTCTCTCTTGCTAGTAGTAGTTCTTCGAGTTTTAGTGGAGTTAGGCTAAGTCTAGAGCTCTCTAGTCCCAAGTCTTCACTTGGAATTGGTATGGCTCTTGTATCTTTTCCCTTTTGTAAGACTTTGCTCTTATCAATATATATATATTTTCTATATTGTTGTGCTTGGGTCATGAGTTTCTTGTTTGATATTGTGATCCATATATGTGATAGTATAGTCTACTTGTGTGATAGTAGTTTATATTTATTATACTACTATTGTCATGCTAGTTATATACCGTCACTATAGTCTAGTTTATATGTTATAGTCTCTATGCTTAGTTTTAGCTGATAAAGTATAGCATGGGTTTGGTGATCGTATTCGTACGGTAGCTCTGCCTCGTTAATAGTAATCGCGGAGGGGCAGAGTGCTCTTTGGTCATGCAAGTATGGTACTTGGGTGACTGATTTGCATCAATTATTCGTTAGTCTACTGGTTCGTTGAGGTAGGCGGCAGGTGGTGACAGCCCTGTCCGTCCTTTGAAATCCTCCCCGCTAGGCTAGTGCGTAGGCTCTTGGCGGAAGTCGCCTGTGGATGCAGGGGTAAGTCCGTGCCTGAAGTGCTATACTATTGACTGCTAAACCTGAGTGTGGGTCTGTATGTATTCTACTTAGGCTATGCAACGGTATAGGAATGTATAGTAGGAGTAGCTTAGCCTAGTCTTTCCTCCACTAGACTTTATTTATTTAGTAGGAATCTTCTGTGTGTGTCACACTACCCGGTTATTATCATGTACCCGCCTGTCCTGGTTAGATATCCTTGCTAATTGTTAACATGATCTTATATGTTAGTAACGCTTCTTGATCATAACCTTCCTTTGGGATAAACAAATACGATACCCTGAATACTTCCGGGTGAAATGCTACAGCGGTATTCTCCGTGCGCTTGCGGATTTTACCTACTTGACTCTGGGACATATTAGTGAACCGTTTCTGGCCCCGTGCCGGGAATGATTTATTAATATGGCTTAGCAAAAGTCAACATTGAGAAGACTCAGGAAGAATTGATTATAGATCGCCTCGATGCTATTCAAAGAAGGTTGGACAATAATCTTCATATCCCTAAGGAAGAGACACTCAAGCTGGCGGAATCACGCTCAACATGTAGTGAGTGTGGAGAATTTGGTCATGTGTAGAAAGATTGCCCTGAAGAGATGAAGATGTTAGAATATATGAAGAATAGTGGATGGAAGCCCCAATATCAACAACAAAGGAGTTCTTTCTCTCCTAGTTCGTCCATGCAAAACTCTATCCCACTTCGTCTCCAATGTCATGAGTTCTTCCAAGCTCAAGAGAAGATCAACAAGGACAATCAAGCTAGATTCAAGGAGATTGATCGTGTCCTTGAGAGAGTTAATGACAAGGTGATAGAAATTGGGAGCTCCAACGAGCAGATTTTGAAGCATACCAAGATTATGGAGCAATAGATGGGACAGCTATCGCAAGCCATTCAAGGCAATAAGGGGGCTATTCCTGGCAATACGATGTCTGCAGAACAGTTGAAGGCAATAGCTACGCGATCAGGAAAACAAACAGAAGATCCAGAACACTCTGCGGGAGCAAAAAAGCCCCGCGCCGATTGGCGCACACCCAGCATCGTTCGGCGCGACGACCCTGTCGGAGCCGATCGGCTCCCTGAAAGCACCGATCGGCGCAAGGAGGATGATGACCTCTCTGGTCTGAAAATGGGCGTGGAGACAGAAGAGCAGGGCCCTGCCATGTCCCTAGAAACTCAACTACTGACGAAGACAGAAAGAGCGTGACAACACGACGAGCGGTTTGCAAGATTCGTCGATATTATGAAGAGGCTTTACATCAATGTGCCTTTTGTTGACGCTATCCAAGTTCCCACCTATGCAAAGTACATTAAGGACATGATGCAAAACAAGAAGTCTCTAGATTCTGAGGAGGTTGTGAAGGTCACTAAGGAACTAACGACGGCAATCAATGATGTTGCACTGGAGAAGAAACCCTATCTGGGATCACCAAGCATCAAATGCATGATTGGAACAAGGATATTTGATAGGTGCTTGTGCGATCTTGGAGCAAGTGTAAGTGTTATGCCCCGTCATATATTCAGAAGTCTCAATTTGCCTGAATTAGAGCCTACGGGTATGTGTTTGGAGTTAGCCGGTCAATCGGTACGCTTCCCTGATGGAATTGCCGAGGATGTGCCTATTCAAATTGGAGATCACATCATCCCTGTTGATTTTATTGTGCTTGATATGGATAAGAGGACGAGGACCCAGTTGATTTTAGGTAGACCTTTCTTGAGGACAGCAAGAGCAAGAATTGATGTTGGGAGTGGTGAGATGAGCTTCGATATAAGTGGGACTCCCTACTCTTTCAAGTTTCACCCAAAGGGAGAAGAGTGCCGTGCTATTGATGAAGTGAAGAGATACAAGACACCGTGGCAACGTGGCATCGAGAAAAATTGGACGGGATGTATGGATAGGTCGTTCCAGCTATATGAACCAAGGAGATAAGAGAACCTTGTAGTGTCGTGGCCTCACATCCCGCACCGCGACACTATGGATTGATTGTTTGCGGGGAGGTCAAGCTCTTTGACCTCTAAATAACTAGAGCGCTCTTGGGAGGCCACCCAATGATCGGGGGATTTAGAAGTTGTTTAGTTCTTGTGGGAGGGCAACCCATTTCATTTAGTTAATTAGTGCTGGCCGGGAGGGCAACCCGGTGTTTTTAATTTGCTTGCTTATAATAAAAACAATCTCTCGAATAAAAGAAATAGAAAAGTGTGTGCTTAATTCTTGTATGCTCTTGCGTTGTCTGTTTATTCGTGCAAAACTGTGTATATACATACTATAGACTAACAATGCAGGAATATAAAAAAAAAGAGACCAAAAACAGGAAGGAACAAAGCTTGCGCCGATCGGCGCACTTCTGCGCCGGTCGGCGCATTATTTCCCAAGTCAGGACGGAAGGTTGACGACGCCCAGAATTAAAGGGGTGCACAAAAATCAACCAGCATAATAATTTTCAAGGTAATCAAAAATCTTTTAGAATTAATTTTTGTGTGCAAAATGGTTGCTAAATGACGTAGGAAAGGATGAAGAGCAACATCTAACGAAGAAGCGAGGGGCCAGGAGCAAAATGGATGTCGCGCCGATCGACGCGCGTCAGCGCCGTTCGGCGCGATCACCGGAAGGGTCCCGCTACGTATGTCAATGCTACAGGAACATTGGGAAAAGTGGAGAATTCGGTGAAAGAGATTGAACATGAGGTATCAAGATCAGCGCCGGACCTAAAGACGAGGTGCAAGGGACTGGCGCCGTTAGGCGCCCCACTACGCCGGCCGGCACAGGTGCCGGTGTGGTTCCAAAACGGGCGGCAAATGCGGCAGGCGTTGATTTTGAGGAATAGGTATGATTATTATGCAAGTGTGCAGTGCAGAGGAGACATGGAATTGACCAAAAGCTGAAAAAGAGATGGCACGCTGATCGATGTGGACCCGTGCCAATTGGCGCAGTCAACAAGACATCTGGATTCCATGCTATTCCCGTGCTAACCAGCGTGATGTGCCGGGAAGCGACATAAAGGATGGGAATCAAGCGCCACAGTTGTTAGAGCGTTCAAAATTTGAGTTCTACCAAACGGCGCGCTGCCGCGCCGATCGACGCGCTTTCAAATTTTGAAATTTCCGGCGGTTCCTTCTCCTTGAAGTTTTCCACACTATAAAAGGGAGGCCGGGCACCCCCAGTTCGGCACGCCATCCCGGTAATCTCTCCACCCTCCCCACTACCCACGATCTCGCACACGTTCCGTAATTTTCACAGATGGATCGGAGATCCTCCATCGGCAAGTTGGGCAAGAGGCTGCGCCGGGGAAGCAGTTCTGGCGGCAGCGGCGAGTCGAGCTGTGACTCCTCGGCGAGGGGGGCTCCGGCGCTCGCGATGACATGTCGGTGGGTGGTGCATCCACCGGCTCGGCGGCGACGACATACGAGATCCGCGCCCGCCACTCCGTCTCCGGCACGTCCCTTCCAACGGGGCGTGCTACGAGGAGCCAAACGGCGGCAAGCCGTGGGGTTCCCTCATCACCACCACCACCGGCATACGTGCCGCGCACGGTGGAGGAGGGCTTCACCCTCCTAAGCGTGGAGGAACAGCGGCACTACCTCGTAGTGAGGAGAAGGTTTGTCCCCAACTTTGACTTGGACGAGACCTTCCTCACCTCGATCGGCCTGTGGGAGGACATAAGGAGGATGCTCAACAATCTTGGTTGGGTGGACTTCCACCTTCTTCCCATGGACTACAACCTCGACGTCGTCACCGAGGTTGCCTCTACGATGAGGCTTGGCACCATCGAAGATGGCAACAAGGCCGTCAACTTCCTCATCCACGACATCAGCTACACGGTCACCATGGAGGCGGTGGCTCAAGCCTTTGGCTTCGACGTCAACGCCGACGTCGCCGGCATCTTGGGACGTGGGGAGTTGGAATCCTTTTGGAGGCGGCTCTCATTCGTAGAAGAGATGAAGCGCGGCAACATCCGCAACCCGACCATTCAAGTCTTCCATCGGTGGTTGGCGGCGCGCATAGGCGACAAGGTCGACTCCAACAACGTCACCGATGCAGACTTGCGGTGGCTCTACAACGCCATCGTGAGTCCGTCTCATTGCGACCCCATGTCGGTGATGATGCAGGGTTGGCTCAACAAGAGGGGCAAGGCAAGCAAGAAGTTGGCCTTCGGGGCCTATCTTCAACGCCTAGCAGCCCTCGTCTGCGACGGTGACGGACCGGGAGGGCGCGATGACAAGTGGGAGTGCGCGACGGAGATCGGCAAGAATATGACTCGTGGCAATATTGTCACGGAAAGTGTTCGCGCCGGCTTCCATGTCGGTGGCACCAACGTCAAGCTCCCGTGTGCGGAGCTAGGAGTTTTCCTCCCTCACAAGCTGGAGGGAGAAAATTGGCTTGAGAAAGGTCTCCCGTGTTAGTAGTAGTTTTATTTTCATGCAAGTGTGTTAGTAGTAGTTTTATTTTCATGCAAGTGTGTGCAAAAATCATCGCCATGTATTCGAGTTTTGATCTTAATATAATGGTGGCGGTTATGCTCTTTTAGGAGAATTGAATTATTTATTCTTTCTTGAAAAGTGTTGATGAAGACCAAATAATGTTGAGCATTGAATAAAATTTTGAACGTACACTTAATGATTATTCGGCAAATATGTCTTATGTGGAGCAATTTTGAGTACCCATGTGCTTCATTTGTGTTGTCCAGTTTGTGATGATAACTTAGTAACAATCTTTTCATAAATAAATTTTCATGTTGTGAACTTTGGAATTTATTGTTTTCAAGATCCTTACCTACCAATGCCATATTTTGAGCAATACTCATGAACCTTTGATATGTAGATAAACATTAAATTGATGGTTGAGTTCGGTTAGGATTGAATTATTTTTGGTATGAACTTTACTAAGATGGAAATTCTTTGTGTATCTTTTCCTAGCCTTGAATTACTCATGCAAAAATTCAATTCTGCTGAGTACACTACCATAAACCCAAAACATCTTGTTGAGTATCATTCCTTGACCACATCCTATATTTCTGGCTATATTTAATTCTTGAATAAATGTTGAAGCCAGACGAATCAAATGCCAACAAATGTTGGTGAATTTGGGCTGAGAACCGATCGGCACATCCTGAACCGATCGGCGCAGCAGAGAGCAAAATAAAAAAAAAAGGGGAGAAACAAATAGGAAAAAAAAAAGAAAGAAAAGCTCTGCTGTTTGCTAAGGAACTAACAAAATTTTAAGTGTGGGGGGGGATGGTATATGACATGCTTATTCTCGAAATTCATTCTAATATAGCCATGAATCATTCCAACCATGTGCAATCTTCCAAGATCAAATTTTTGCTATGCACATGTCCACATATCCAAAGTGTGAGTCCTTTCTTAAATTTTTCTTTCTTAATGGCCATCTTGATAAGTTTCTATAATTCCAACGAAGAATAATCTCCTAGCTTTACAATATATTATTGATTTATGTTTGCAATCCTTGAATTACCTCACCTAGCTACTCATATAAGCCTTACACTAATATTATTTGATCATTATGTTGTAGGATACAGGTTGAGTGATTTGAAAGATGAGTTGTTGCCTTGGATTATTTGGAAGATAGATTCTCTATGTTCACAACAATCTTTTAAGTAATTTACATGTGTGGAAAAGTTATAATTTGTGAGTTGGACATGATCTGTTGCTTTGGTGAGAAACTTTAAGCTTTATGCCCATATTTGAACTATTTTGTTGAATACCAATATGAAATACACCACAATAGAACAATGCTCAACATTTGCTGATTTGAGATATCTTTTATGATAGAAAGAGTATGTTTTTCGATTTTTCTTTCTTTTACTTTACTCGGGACGAGCAAAGGTTTAAGTGTGGGGGAACTGTTGGAACTTCCCAACTGCCCCTTTTATATGTGAATATTACACCAATTAGAGCAAAATTGATAGTAATTTAGGCCATTTACCTATGATATTGTCTATATATTTGTATATGCGTTGTTTTGGAGCTTTATTGCAGAAACAGGTAAAATTGGTGATTAAATTGATGCTGGAGAGGACAGTAATCTAGAACCGACGAAAAGCACTGAAGAAGACCAGTGCGCCGATCGGTGCAGTCTATGAGCCGGTCGGCGCTAGGGTGTTTTGGCCGACAGAAGTGACCGAGGCCCATTCCACATGTTTTTGGAAGTTTATCTGCGCAAGACACTTGAAGATATTTGCCTAGAAGATTTATGGAACTTCAAGATCTCGACGTGCAGTACAAGACTTAATCTCGAAGGAAAAGGCCCACATGGTAGCTGTGGAAGACAGAGGAACCGTCTCGAAGAAGAAACCAGAGAAGACATGGCTTGCGCCGATCGGCGCAATCCTGTGCCGATCGATGCAACCGCCTTATTTGCTAGAAACCGAGTCCTTTACGAGCAGAACCCCTATAAATACTTGTAAACCCTGGCCGCAGAGAAGGGAGGCAACAGAGGAACAACAGATCCGTGAGTTGGAGCCACCGGGGCTTGCCCCGTTAGAATAGATCTCTAGTTGAGTTTCAAGAACCATTGGTGTTAAGAGTTGATCCGTCAAGGTAGGCCATCTCGACGGGGATGAATCTTACTCTATGTATCTCAAGGACGATTGAATATGTTGATGATGGTTTTGGTGATTTGTCTGTCTTGATTTTATAATCATGCATGTGCTTATTCCAATTGCTTAGTTCTAGGCTAAGTAAGTTGATATTATCTTGATCGTGGTGATTAGGATAGTATTCGGACATTGTATTGATTATGGTTGATTGATGATGCTAGTAGTGTGGTTTAGCGGTGACAGCACTAAGCCTGCGCAGCACTATTGGTTAGTTGAGTAGGGTAAGATACTCGCGCGATTAAGGGTTTCCTCTCGGCAGCGATAAATCGGGAGCCGCTCGGAAAGCAGGGTGGTCTTATTCATTATAGGTTTTCATTAATCTATGTAATTATCCATTATGATGCTATTTAATTAGACTTTCTGGTTATGATCTCACTAGTAGATATCTGGTTACTCACTTAATAGCATATGCTTACAAGGCATCTGGCGCACTTTGGCTTAGATTCAATAGTGTGCCGATCGGCTGAACTCCTGCGTCGATCCGCGCAACGACAGATTTACTGTCTGGTGCACCTTTGCGCTGACCAGTTTCCCCCTCACGCAACCTAAATTCGACAGTAGCCACCCACTTATATACCGTAAGAGGACAGTGTACGATTGTAGCACTTTTTCTCTTGAATTGAGTATTCCAAGGTTTATCGAATCCACTGGGACCCTAGGGATAATTAAACAAAGTTAACAGTTCTATGGTTGAAAAAGTAGAGGATCAGATTTGCCGCTTTTATTCTGGTTTGAGAAAAGAAATTTAGGACATCCTTGATTATAAAGAATTTTATACCCTCAACCAGTGTTTTCAGTATGCTATGCTTGCAGAGAAAGAATCACAGGGACTTTTCCAGGCTTTTGAGGAGTACAGCAAGTCTAGGACTTTCTACCCACCACGGCCGATGGGGACTTCGGGGCCGCCCCCACCAGCTAGTGTTGTTTCTGCAGCACCAAGATCAGCCCCTGCCCCTTCCACGCGCTTAGGAAAAAATTCTGTGCAGGTACCGGCTAGTAGTGCCTCCTCTGTTGCTTCGATGGACGCACTACAGGGATTCAGTGCCACCGCTGCCATGGTCTTGGTCATGTACAGAAAGATTGCCCAAGTAGGCGGGCATATGTGGCGAAAGATGATGGCGGTTACATGAGCACCGCCGATGTGGAGGATGAGGAGGATGTCGCTGCCACCAGCGGTGACTTCGTCCTTGGAGGCGTAGATACCACGGGCTACATGAATATTATTGTGCAGCGTATGCTTAGCACACAAATCCAGCAGCCCGAGACGAGGCAGCGACATAACTTGTTCCAGATTTTCTTTATCATCAAGAACCGCCGAGCACGTGTCATCATTGATGGAGGAAGCTGCAACAATTTGGTGAGTTCTGATGTGGTTAAGAAGCTTGATTTCACCACACACCCACATCCACATCCATACTACATTCAGTGGTTAAATGACTCTGGAAAAGCTAAGGTAATACAAACATGCAGAGTTCCTTTTTCCATTGGTTCCTATGTGGATTCTGTTGATTGTGATGTTGTACCCATGCAAGCTTGTTCACTTTTATTGGGTAGACCTTAGGAATTTGATAATTATGTTGTACACCATGGTAAAAGTAATAAGTACACTTTTATGCATAAAGGATCTAAAATTACTTTGTTACCAATGACCCCTGCTTAAATTGTACAAGCTGATTTAGAACGAGCTGCTAGTTTGAAAAATAAAGGCCCTGAAATTCAGCAACCTGTTAATTCTGATTCTACACCAAGTAATGTTAATGATTCTTCAAGTTCTCAGGGTGCTGGAATTAAATTACAAGTTTGTTCATGTCTTGCCACAAAATCTGAGCTTGCTGAAATTTCTGTTGATGATATTTGCTATGCTTTGATATGCAAACAAGCCTTGTTTTTGGTTGGTGATATTGCTTCTAGTGCTTTGCCTCCTGCTGTCAGTAACCTTTTGCAGGATTATGAGGATGTTTTCCCAGCTGTGATACCCTCGGGATTGCCACCTTTGAGAGGGATTGAGCATGAAATTGATTTGATTCTTGGTGCTACTTTGCCAAACCGTGCTGCTTATAGGACCAACCCTGAGGAGACTAAGGAGATACAACGACAAGTCCAAGACCTTTTGGATCGTGGGTATGTTCATGAATCACTTAGTCCTTGTGTTGTTCTTGTATTTTTGGTTCCTAAGAAAGATGGTTCTTGGCGTATGTGTGTAGATTGTAGAGCCATTAATAACATTACTATTAGGTATCGTCATCCTATTCCTAGGCTAGACGACATGCTTGATGAGTTATGTGGTGCTATAATTTTCACTAAAATTGATTTGCGTAGTGGCTACCATCAAATTAGAATGAAACTTGAAGATGAATGGAAACTAGCTTTCAAAACCAAATTCGGGTTGTATGAGTGGTTAGTAATGCCTTTTGGTTTAACTAATGCACCCAGTACTTTCATGCGTTTGATGAATGAGGTTTTAAGACCTTTTATTGGCAAATTTGTGGTTGTTTACTTTGATGATATCTTGATTTATAGCAAATCCATGGATGATCATATGATTCATTTGCGTGCTGTTTTTGATACTTTGCGAGTTGCACGTTTATTTGGTAACCTTGAGAAGTGCACCTGTTGCACGGATCGAGTCTCTTTTCTTGGCTATGTTGTGACTCCACAGGGAATTGAGGTGAATGAGCGAAGATTGAAGCATAAAGAGCTGGCCTGTACCAAAAACTATCACACAGGTGAGGAGTTTTCTTGGTCTTACAGGTTTCTACCGCCGCTTTGTCAAAGATTTCAGCACCATTGCTGCACCATTGCCTGAGCTGACAAAGAAAGGCGTTGACTTCCATTAGGGTAAGGTACATCATGAGTCTTTTGATGCTTTGAAGGACAAACTTACACATGCACCATTGCTGCAATTACTCAATTTTGATAAGACTTTTGAGCTTGAATGTGATGCTAGTGGTATAGGCATTGGTGGTGTTTTGATGCAAGATGGTAAACCTATTGCATACTTTAGTGAGAAAATTACTGGGCCTGTTTTGAATTATTCCACGTATGATAAGGAACTATATGCACTTGTACGTTCTTTAGAGACGTGGCGTCATTATTTGTTGCCCAAAGAATTTGTTATTCATTCTGATCATGAATCACTTAAGTATATTCGTTCTGAATGCAATTTGAACCGTAGAAATGCTAAATGGGTTGAGTTTATTGAGTCTTTTCCTTATATTATTAAACACAAGAAAGGGAAGGATAATGTGATTGCTGATGCTTTATCTAGGTGATATACTTTGTTGTCTCAACTTGATTGTAGAATTTTTGGACTTGAGGCAATTAAAGAACAATATGCTGCTGATGTTGATTTTAAAGATGTATTGCTGCACTGTAAAGAAGGTTGTGCTTGGAACAAATTTGTGTTGAATGATGGTTTCTTGTTTAGAGCAAACCGCCTATACATTCCAGTTGGTTTCGTTCATCTTTTGTTGTTGCAAGAGCCGCATGAAGGTGGATTGATGGGTCATTTTGGTGCTAAGAAGACGGAGGATATTTTGGCCACACACTTCTTTTGGCCAAGGATGAGGAAAGATGTTGAGAATTTTGTTGCTCGGTGCACTACATGTCAAAAAGCTAAGTCTCGATTAAATCCACATGGTTATAGATGCCACAACCTGTTCCTTCTATTCCTTGGGCGGATATTTCTATGGACTTTGTTTTAGTACTGCCTAGGACTAAGAGGGGGAGTGATAGCATTTTTGATTTTGTGGATCGTTTTTCTAAGATGGCACACTTTATACCATGTCATAAAACAGATGATGCTAGTTATATTGCTGACCTCTTTTTCAAAGAAATTATACGTTTGCATGGTATGCCTTCTACTATTGTTTCAGATCGTGATGCAAAATTCTTGAGTCATTTGTGACGCATGCTTTGGAATAAGTTGGGTACAAAGTTGCTGTTTTCTACAACTTGTCATCCACAAACTGATGGACAAACTGAGGTTATGAACCGCACTTTGGGCACTATGTTGAGAGCTATTTTGAAGAAAAATTTGAAGCAATGGGAAGAATGCTTGCCTCATGTTGAGTTTTCTTATAATCGGGCAACACATTCTACTACCAAGGTAAGTCCCTTCAAGGTAGTGTATGGTTGGATCCCCATACTCCACTTGATATACTTCCTCTACCTATTAATGAGGGAGCTCATGTTCATGCTAAGGAGCGTGCTGAATTTATTTTGCAAACGCATGAGACGACCAGACTTAGCATTAAAAAGATGAATGAAAAGTATAAAATTGCTGGTAGTAAAGGTAGAAAGGAAGTAAAGCTTGATGTAGGAGATTTAGTGTGGTTACACTTGAGGAAGGATAGATTTCTAGAATGAGAAAGTCTAAACTAATGCCTAGAGCTGATGGTCTATTCAAAATAATGGAGAAGATTAATGATAATGCATACAAACTTGAGTTGCCTCCTGAGTTCGGGGTTAGTCCTACTTTTAACATTTCAGATTTGAAACCATACTTGGGAGAAGAGGATGTGCTTGAGTCGAGGACGACTCCACTTAAAGAGGGGGAGGATGATGAGGACATCACTCCTTTGGATACACACAACACTCCTCCTGTTCTGGACTTGCAAGGTCCAATGACTAGAGCTCGTGCACGATGACTAAATTTAGAGGTGAGCTCGTTCCTACGTTCTTCGCTATATGTTACTTTTGAGAATGGTTTGCTACCTAATGATTATTTTACGATTAGGAACTACGGAGAGGACCAGGAGATGATGGGAGAAGGAGTTGGGAACATGGAGGACCAGCAAGGGCTTGGAAGCCAAAGTGGAGGCCCAATCAAAACCGACTTCGAGTCTGCTTCGGGGCCCGGGACCAATCTGTACTAAAATGGTCGTCCAGGACGCATACAGACTCGGATTTGGACGTTCTACATATGCCCGAAAATATAAGGAGAAGACCTTTCCAATGCCCTAGCCTCATGTCAAAATTCATTAGAAGTCATCGGGAATCGTTGAAACAAGAGAGGGTCCAGAATCTGTGTAGGTGCTGCATCGCCTATTTTTGGCCTTTGGGTTTTATATCTAGTTGAGCCCAATTAGAGGCACATCTAGAGGGTCTTTCACGACCCTAGGGTCTTCATATACAGCCACTGCCGCACCATTAGGGTTCGGGTTTTGCTTAGATCAATTCTGTTCATAAACAGTGTCGTCGTTCGTCGGTTTGTGAGACCCCAACTTCGTGAGTTTAATCATACATCTGCAATTGCGTTGCATTCTTTGTTGTTCTTGCTTGTGTTCTTGATTCACAGGCAGGGATTAGCCTTCTCGGCGAGGTCAATCATCCTTGGACGGTTGATAACCAGAGGAGACGTTGTGCTGCGATTATGGAGTTTAGAACGTGCTGTTCTGAAGCCAGATCGATTTGTGTGTCGCCTCCAACCAAATCAACTTACCAAGAACCTTTCGTAAGATCGGGAACCCTTGTTCACATCAGATGTGATGTTTGTTCAGTAGTTTTGTAGTTCAGTAGTAATGTGTTTTTTGTGTTGATGTGATGGCCATTCAGTAGTTTCATAGGTATGCAATACTAACATTATTATTATCTGGTAATTATGTTCAGTAGTATGTTGATTATGGCATTTTCAGTATTTTGCATTGAGTGATTCAATATTTTGGACTTTTCAATACTAACTGATGTGCTGTTATTGATGTGTTTATGTGTTCATGGTTTTTTTTATGATATGTTGGTTGTTCAGTAGTTTTATAGGTCAGCATTACATTGATGTGTTTCCATTTTCATGGTTTTTTGTGGTTATGTGATGGTTGTTCAGTAGTTTTTTATGTCAGCGCTACTGACATGATGAATATGTGATAATTTTATTTTGTATTTGTGTGGTCAATTTCCTATATGTTGTTCAGTAGTTTTTATTGATTCTTCGTTATATCCCCCAGTAGTTATTATTCACACTTAGTTATATCCCCCATTTTTTATTCCTTCAACCTTAACCAGAATTAGTTGTTAACTAGTTTTCTAAGTTTCAATAGTTTAATTGCAGAACATTTCTCTCATCCTGTCATATTTAGTCGTAAATGACCCTATCGGTCAGTTCCTAATTTCAGCGTGAAAACGACCATGTCGGTCGGTGAAATCGGTTGTTTCTCAGTTGTGATTTGCCGACGGGGTGTTTCTTCATGTTTTTGCATATTTTGGCTCTTTTATACCTACAAATACATATCTTACCAAAACTCGTGGAACTTTATTAGTTTAATAAAATATTTATTAAACTTTGGTCTTTACCTTGGATTTCCTGACCGGTTGGTGGCCGATATTGGGTTTTATGGGCCACCAACACCTCCCCAAGCTTAAACCTTTGCTCGTCCCGAGCAAAGTAAAACTTAGAATTGATGGATAAGTAGTTGCTTCAATTTTAGAGCCCTGTAAGTATCAAGTGCACAAACACATACTCCAACACAATATGGATAAGTGTAAACCAGCACAACTTGGTCACTAAGTCATTTTCATTGTACAGTAGGGCTTATTGGCATTTTATGACCTTGTCACAAGTGGTTAAAGTCTAGAACAGCTAGTTTAGACTTTGTCATGCAATCTCCTACTTGATCATGAGTCCAAAGTTTTTGTACTGCTACATAGGATTGAAAATCTTCCCTCTTGGTGCAATCTTCACTATGACTCTCATCTCTCAAAGGGTACATTTCCTTACCAAATGCTCATCCTACTTTCTAAAAGCTTGGCTTAAATATATGGAGCTTGGTAGGATGTGGCATGTAGTATGCATATATTGTTAAGCTAAGAGATGATCCTAGCGAAAAGAGATTGCACTTCCTTATTCCAATCATTTAGAAATAATGTCCAAGGGAGAGGGAGAGAATGGACTCATGTGAAGGAATGAGCTAGCACAATTGTTAAGGTATTGGGTGCAGATTTATCCCAAAGATTAGATTTTTGTGTTAGAGAGAAGGGATGGTTCTTTTTTTTTGCTCAAAGATATTTTATTTTTGAATGAACCTTGAAGCTTTTTGATAGAGCACATCCATGAGAGCTGATAAACTTTTCCTTTCTTTTCATTCTTTCTTCATTTCATTCTTTCAGCTCTGATGGTGTAAAGAAGCTAATTCAATGGTTCAAATATTTTTGTAAACTTTTTCTGGGCAATTGTCTAGGAGGACCATAATCTTTTAATAGGATCAAAGGCTCACAAAAAGAAAGATTTTGGTTAACATGCTTGGTGGAGTGGACGCATGATTCTGATGTGGAAACCGCATAACCAAGCATGATTAATTTGAGAACTCAAAGATAACGCGAAGGAAAATGATTGGGTTTGGAAGTGCATGTCCCTCATAAGGATCAAATCCTAACTAAACTCAATGCATGCATAAATGGCATAAACATAGTTTTGCTAATTAATATTTGTCCATCGGGATGATGTGCACCATGTAGGGTTTTTTTGTTGCAGCATGGTTTTGAAAGAAATCATTGGACTCTAATCATAAGGACATCACTAACTCATCCACAACATGCCATCTCCTAAACTCCAACAACTAGACTTGGTGTTTATTATCTATTTTGCACCCACTAAAACATAGAGGGACTAGTGTTATCATCATGTCGGTCTACCATTACCCACAAAAAATGAGGAGTAGAGGTTGTATACTTGAGATTCAAAGGGGGCTAATAGAGCAACTATTCATCATTTCCATAGGCAAGGTAGAGACCAAGTTCTAAAATTTTATTTGTAAAGGGAAATATTATTGTTCTTTTTGGTTTTTGCAAATTTTTATGGTTTTTCTTCAAAGCTAAAAATCTTTTTGGGTTTTCTTAATTAGCTAAAAACAAAATGAATCAACTAGAGAAAGAGGGAGAGAGAGGATAGCACAATTGGCGTATCTTGGTTTGGGTACCTCCCCAAGCTTAGGTCTTTGCAAGACTTAAGCTTAGATGGCGTTCACTGCGGGGGTTGATATTCGATATTGAAGTGGCCGAACAGTTGGTCCATCATGGAGATTGTTGACGGCTGTTAAGTACCATTTTTAACCGTCAACTATACTCAAATAAAGGAGAATTTGGCATTTCATACACGCATGCTTTAGCACAATAATATAGTTCCACTTGTACTTGGAGAACTTTACGCATGCAGGAGGAAATGTGAAGGAAACACCTCAAAAGGCAAGAAAACACTCTTTCGACCAATCAGAGAGTGCCACATGGACGTCACACGGATTGAAGGGCCCATTTTCAGCACTTAACCGACGTAACTCCCTGTAATACCACGCAAACCGACGTCAGGGCCCACAGGACAGCCACCTGGAGAAAGCACAAGCCAGGAGGGGCCACCCCCAGGTCGGCCGACCTGGTCAGGTCGGCCGACCCGGCCGGGCGCCCTCTCCGCCTGGGCTTCCACGTGTTGGCTCCTCCGCGACTCCTGATGACGGTTTGAGATGCCTTCCGTGGCGGTTACTCTCCCTTGCCGACATATTGAGGCTATAAATAGGAGGGTGTGCCTTCACACTCAACACACACCACAAGAACCATTTCTCTCTTGCTAGTAGTAGTTCTTGGAGTTTTAGTGGAGTTAGGCTGAGTCTAGAGCTCTCTAGTCCCAAGTCTTCACTTGGAATTGGTATGGCTCTTGTATCTTTTCCCTTTTGTAAGACTTTGCTCTTATCAATATATATATATTTTCTATATAGTTGTGCTTGGGTCATGAGTTTCTTGTTTGATATTGTGATCCATATATGTGATAGTATAGTCTACTTGTGTGATAGTAGTTTATATTTATTATACTACTATTGTCATGCTAGTTATATACCGTCACTATAGTCTAGTTTATATGTTATAGTCTCTATGCTTAGTTTTAGCTGATAAAGTATAGCATGGGTTTGGTGATCGTATTCGTACGGTAGCTCTGCCTCGTTAATAGTAATCGCGGAGGGGCAGAGTGCTCTTTGGTCATGCAAGTATGGTACTTGGGTGACTGATTTGCATCAATTATTCGTTAGTCTACTGGTTCGTTGAGGTAGGCGGCAGGTGGTGACAGCCCTGTCCGTCCTTTGAAATCCTCCCCGCTAGGCTAGTGCGTAGGCTCTTGGCGGAAGTCGCCTGTGGATGCAGGGGTAAGTCCGTGCCTGAAGTGCTATACTATTGACTGCTAAACCTGAGTGTGGGTCTGTATGTATTCTACTTAGGCTATGCAACTGTATAGGAATGTATAGTAGGAGTAGCTTAGCCTAGTCTTTCCTCCACTAGACTTTATTTATTTAGTAGGAATCTTCTGTGTGTGTCACACTACCTGGTTATTATCATGTACCCGCCTGTCCTGGTTAGATATCCTTGCTAATTGTTAACATGATCTTATATGTTAGTAATGCTTCTTGATCATACCCTTCCTTTGGGATAAACAAATACGATACCCTGAATACTTCCGGGTGAAATGCTACAGCGGTATTCTCCGTGCGCTTGCGGATTCTACCTACTTGACTCTGGGACATATTAGTGAACCGTTTCTGGCCCCGTTCCGGGAATGATTTATTAATATGGCTTAGCAAAAGTCAACAAGCATTTCTGGCGCCATTGTCGGGGAAGGCGTATGATTCAAGAAAAATTACTAATGTATATAGTAGTGTTGCAATTATTAAGGCTATCTCCTAAGCAGGTTAACCTTGCTTTGTTTTCTGCATTTTGTATGAAGACAGGGTAGTGTATGACTGGTTTCGACTTGCCGACAAACTTCACTGAAGATCCTGAGTCACTCCTGAGAAGGACACGAGCTAGGCTCACCCCTCCTCGTAAGGAGACTCGGCCAATCGAACCTGTCATTCCCGCACCATCAAGCTCTGAGCAAATGGCCGACAAGACCCTCCGCGAGTTCTCCGCTCCCTCTGCTGCCAACATCCCTACGGGACCAGCTGGCAATGTGGGAGATGCGAACTTCGAGATCAAGACCGGTCTCATCACCATGGTGCAGGCTAGCCCATTCTGTGGGAAAAGCCAATGAGGACGCTAGTGCTCATCTCCAGCAATTCCTGGAGATTTGCAACACGTTCAAAAAGAAGGACAGCCTCATCACATTCATGAAGAACTTCCTTGAGAAGGAAAAGGTTGCACAGCAACAACTGATGAAGGCAAGGGGGCAAAGGTCACACATTAAGCAACAGCCTCCGAAGTCCACAAGGCAGCAACCTCCGAGGTCTGCAAAGAAACAGGCTGTGAAGCCTGCAAAACCGCAGCCTCCGAAGCCCGAGAAGCCACCGACCGCAACAAAGACCAAGAAGGTGTGGCGAGTGAAACAAGAAGCATCATCCGTGTCTTCATCTCCGGGACCGGACAACGCTTCATCGAGCTGAACGCCGGAGAAAAGTCCCGCTCGTCGGACTTTAAAAGGTGAGTCCTCGCCGGGAGGTTAAACCGGTAGTTATCCATATTTGCTCTTTTAATTGCATATTTGCTTTCCACCACATTTTGATTTTTCCCGACCACTGCATTTCTGCATTTTTGAATTTTTCCAGCCACCTTTGGAATTTTTCAAAACCCATTTGCATTTTTGAAAATTTAGAAAATAGGTTTTTGGGCTTTCCATTTTGAAAAGATTTTTTGTCGAGCTTTTTGAGCAAAAAGGCAGCAGGGGACAAATCCCCTAGCCGTTGGGGAACACATAGGAAAAAGGGGGCTGCCAGGAGGCCCACCTGCCAGGTCGGCCGACCTGGTGAGGTCGGCCGACCCTCTGGCCCCACCTTTTCCTGTGCTCCTTTCTCCCAACGGCTATATGGCCGTTGCTCTGTCCCTTTCTAACGGCCATCTTGCTTCCTTGGCTATAAAAACCGCCCAGGAGGAGGAGCTTCACCATTCCAAGCTCATCTTTCACTCCCCTCCTTTGCTCACTTGTTGCTCTCCCAAAATTTCGTGTTCTTCAACTTTACTACAGCCCCAAAAACCCAAAAAAAAATATTTCCCCTCTGTTTTAGTGCATTTGCAAGTTGTTGTGAGAAGAAAACCAATTTCGGAGAAGCTCGGGTTTGTCGTTTTCACTAACGCTCACCCGAACACTTGTTCGATCTTGTTTTTGTTCTTGTCTTGTGTTTGTTCTTGTGTGCAGCCATGTTCAACCGAATGAAGCAAGTCGCCGGAATCAAGCGGAGAAAAAGCACTCGTGCAAGCACGAGTCAAGCATCCTCCGTCGAGCTCACACCAAGTCCGGGGCATGGTGACCCCGAAGCTGAAATTCCGGAGGAAAGGCCGGCCTTGCTCATCACCGAGGAGCATCTCGAGATCAAGGACGACCGCGAGGGCCAAGCCATCACGCTCATGAGAGAACGGCCATTCGCCCACACCCGATGGTTCGATCCGGACTTCCTCGAGAAAATAGGTATGAGAGAAGAATTTTCCTCTATTTTTCGCACTATGGGTTGGCTAAATTTCGTAGAAGTAGATGAGCCGGGTTCTCGTTTGCTTACTATGCAGTTTTTATGCACCCTTAGAAAGTATGATGAAGGCATTTCTTTTCGCTTGTTTGGGCAAGAGCACTTGGTCACATGGGGTGATCTTCATGCTATGCTAGGTCTAAATCCTAAATGTAGGCTAGACTTAGATAAAGCACTAAAGGGGTTCCATAAAGAAAGTTTTTGGAAAAAGATTTCCAGAAACGAGTGGGGTCCCAAGCCTAGAACAAGTGCCATCCATAATCCTAGACTTAGATTTATGCATGTGTGGTTGGCTATGACCTTCTTTCCTCGAGGTGACATTACGGTTGTCCGGCAAGATGAATTGAAAATACTTTATGCCATGGTTAAGAAAATTAGGGTGTCACCCGCGGAATGCATGATTGATCAATGGTTAGACAATATAAAGTTGACAGGACCAATTGAGTGCACCTCTTTAGTTACTCGCATTGCGCAGAAGTGTGGTCTGCTTGAGAATGTTCATGTTGAATATTTGACGGTAGATAGAGAATTTCTAGGCGAGGACTATTTTGTGCAAGGACATACTTTGAAACATGGTCCAAATAATACCTTGATCTATCACTTTCCCGGGCATACAAATGAATTCCCGTTACCTAACCCGGGTCTTCGTTTGTATCACTGTCGGGCACTAACCCTCCCACTTGAGCCAGTGGGAGAAGTTCGCAGGCATAGTGTTTCAGGGCGACCGACATGTTCCCGTAGGCATATGGAGCCTACACCGGAGTTTCACACTCCGATCGGAGATCCGGTATGGGAGCAGCCCCCGCCACAGGACGAGGCGGGTGCATCAACATGGCAGGCCGGAGCATGGGAATCTCAGTACGATTACCCCATGCAGACGTCGTCAAGTTCAAGCGGACCGCCATCCTTTGCCACTCGGTCATTCTCATCCCGTGGGTTCCGTGAACTCAACTATGGGATGGCCGAGTTGACAAGGAGGGTGAACGACATTGATTTGCGCACCGAGAGCATGCAACAAACTCTCACGCAACATGTCGCCGACACCCAGCAATGGTAGAATTTCAGCGACAACCAATTCCGCCAGCTGAACGCGATGATGGCTCAGAATCAGAGCAATTGGGATGCCTTCTTCCGCTCCCAAGGCTACGACCCGAACCAGCAGATATGAGCAAGAACAAGCTTGGGGGAGGACCCCCCTTCTCACGGTAACTTGTATCTTTCCCCTTCTCTTTATTTCTTGCATTTGCTAAATCTGAAAATCCATAAAAATTTGCAAAACATAAAAAGAACAAAAATATTTCCCTTTTTCATGCGCGGTATGAATGTGTATAATTTTCCTATGTTGAGATGATGAATAGTTGCTCTGTCCTTTATTCCTCTCTAATGCTAGTTTACAACTTAGTACTCTCTCAAGAGTTAGGTTTGTTGGTAAATCTTGCCTTGAACTTGAATCTTGTGGGTAGCATATGCATTCTCTAGTTCTAAGTTGTTGAGAGGTATGATATGATAGATAGGGCTGCTATGATCTTGCTCAACGTAAAGCTTGAATTCCGGAGTTTTATTTTTCAAAATGACAAATTGATAAGTTCCTCAATGATGAAATTCCCACCACAGCCATATGTAGTGTTTACATTTGAAAACCTTTACACATATGCTGCTTATTTCACATTGAGCTTAGTCAAAATTGTTGTGACCCTAGTAGAACTCTTTTCATGCTTTCTTGATCAAGATCATATACACACATCCACCGCCATGAGCTATCCTTCTAAATCAAGAAGATAGCATCCACCATATCCACCATATCCACCGTGAGCCATTCTTCTACACCGGAAGAAAGCCACTATCCATCCATCCATCCAAAGAAACACTCCATATATCCATTGCAAAATTCCTCTCTCAAAGTATTCATTGCAAACTAGGACTATGGCTATGCAAAAAGAAAAGAAAAAAAAATGCTCAAAAAAGAGAGCAAGCAAAAGATAGCCATAGCCTAGAAACTCCAAAAGAGAGAAGGAAAATTCAAAAAGGAGTTATTTCTTCCCATCCACCATTCCTCCGTTCTCCCACACACTTGCACATCTTGATCAAGATTGTTTGAATTGATGTTTTTCTTGGATCCGGTCTTTTGACATAGCAATATTATGTGAACATGAGTGCCTCATATATCCCTACCTTGAGCTCCACATAAAGCCTTATTTAGAAGTAGGTGATTATAGGCAACACTTTGCCTTGGTGAGGAATCATACACATATTGAGTGATCCGAGAGAATCATTTGAGGAACTTGGTTTTTATTTTCAAAATCTTTTGAAAACCTCCGGAATAACATAGCGGAATCTAGAGCAAGTGATTGGTGCCCTGAAATTGTTCTATCTCTCAACCGCCCAAGACAATGAGGTGTAAAAGCCCCATGGATCGAGGTAAATGGGTAAGTTATGTGCCACATATTTAATTCTAGGAAGAGTACTTTGTTGTGCGCATAGTATTATTGAGGAGTAGGACATTGTAGCAACTCCTGATCAACAACTTAAGTTTATCTTTGCTTCGGGACGAGCAAAGGGTAAGCTTGGGGGAGTTTGTTGACGGCTGTTAAGTACCATTTTTAACCGTCAACTATACTCAAATAAAGGAGAATTTGGCATTTCATACACGCATGCTTTAGCACAATAATATAGTTCCACTTGTACTTGGAGAACTTTGCGCATGCAGGAGGAAATGTGAAGGAAACACCTCAAAAGGCAAGAAAACACACTTTCGACCAATCAGAGAGTGCCACATGGACGTCACACGGATTGAAGGGCCCATTTTCAGCACTTAACCGACGTAACTCCCTGTAATACCGCGCAAACCGACGTCAGGGCCCACAGGACAGCCACCTGGAGAAAGCACAGGCCAGGAGGGGCCACCCCCAGGTCGGCCGACCTGGTCAGGTCGGCCGACCCGGCCGGGCGCCCTCTCCGCCTGGGCTTCCACGTGTTGGCTCCTTCGCGACTCCTGATGACGGTTTGAGATGCCTTCCGTGGCGGTTACTCTCCCTTGCCGACCTATTGAGGCTATAAATAGGAGGGTGTGCCTTCACACTCAACACACACCACAAGAAGCATTTCTCTCTTGCTAGTAGTAGTTCTTGGAGTTTTAGTGGAGTTAGGCTGAGTCTAGAGCTCTCTAGTCCCAAGTCTTCACTTGGAATTGGTATGGCTCTTGTATCTTTTCCCTTTTGTAAGAATTTGCTCTTATCAATATATATATATTTTCTATATAGTTGTGCTTGGGTCATGAGTTTCTTGTTTTATATTGTGATCCATATATGTGATAGTATAGTCTACTTGTGTGATAGTAGTTTATATTTATTATACTACTATTGTCATGCTAGTTATATACCGTCACTATAGTCTAGTTTATATGTTATAGTCTCTATGCTTAGTTTTAGCTGATAAAGTATAGCATGGGTTTGGTGATCGTATTCGTACGGTAGCTCTGCCTCGTTAATAGTAATCACGGAGGGGCAGAGTGCTCTTTGGTCATGCAAGTATGGTACTTGGGTGACTGATTTGCATCAATTATTCGTTAGTCTACTGGTTCGTTGAGGTAGGCGGCAGGTGGTGACAGCCCTGTCCGTCCTTTGAAATCCTCCCCGCTAGGCTAGTGCGTAGGCTCTTGGCGGAAGTCGCCTGTGGATGCAGGGGTAAGTCCGTGCCTGAAGTGCTATACTATTGACTGCTAAACCTGAGTGTGGGTCTGTATGTATTCTACTTAGGCTATGCAACTGTATAGGAATGTATAGTAGGAGTAGCTTAGCCTAGTCTTTCCTCCACTAGACTTTATTTATTTAGTAGGAATCTTCTGTGTGTGTCACACTACCCGGTTATTATCATGTACCCGCCTGTCCTGGTTAGATATCCTTGCTAATTGTTAACATGATCTTATATGTTAGTAACGCTTCTTGATCATACCCTTCCTTTGGGATAAACAAATACGATACCCTGAATACTTCCGGGTGAAATGCTACAGCGGTATTCTCCGTGCGCTTGCGGATTTTACCTACTTGACTCTGGGACATATTAGTGAACCGTTTCTGGCCCCGTTCCGGGAATGATTTATTAATATGGCTTAGCAAAAGTCAACAGAGATGTTTGTCTGAAGTTGTTCTGACATTTGCTGCTGCCATTGTTGTTCTGACCTTATGGCTAATTGTATTTCTTGAGTTCGCATGTTGGTTTCATGAGCATTTGCAGCCAGGTATTGCATATCTTCTTGCCACTCCAAAAAGTTGGATGATGTGAATCGGACGGAATGAGAAGTGCCTACACCTCCATGAGGTTGATGGTAACTTCCCATCTCATAGCGATTGGAAGGTTCGTACTCTTCATAGGAGGAGGTAGTGTAGTTTGTTGATGAACTAGCAAATATGGGAAACTGTGGTTGCTCCCAATGGTATTGGGAGTTTCCCAAAGTACCTGGTTGAGGTGTGTTCATGGCTGTTTCGTGCTGCTGTTCTGCTCGTCAGAGTTGTGCTCTTGTTCTTGGCCTATCCCCTGAAACACTATGTCTTGCACGGTGTGAGGGAGCTTGCAATTTGTACACAAAGCTCTTTTTACCAATAATAGTGAGCTGGGGGTTAGGCAATTCAATTTCTGTGTCATACCGCAGATAAAGCATGAAGTACTTATTGTTCTCCTCTTTCAACAAGTGGGCTTGCAAGAAATGATCTTCTCCTAACAAAGGAGCACTGGGGAGATGATCTATTCTAGCTCTGAGAAGCGCGCAAACCTGTCTAGCAATTCTAGTGACAGAAGGGGTAAAAGTAATGGGTCCTTGTTGCCCGAATGCTAAGGTGAGCCAATGGTTGATGAGGAAAAACATGGGGTTTATTTTAATCTTCTTGATTACAGCATGGAGATAGGATTAATCCAAACTATTCACCGAATGTACATCACCCCGAGGGGTTAGGTAGTGAGTGATAAAATGGTGAATTATACGAAGCGATGGGTTATGAATGCCAATAGTGCGTTCTTGCCCCGTAACGGGATTTTCAATCTTTGCCCAAAGTCCTTGTGGTGTGAAACCTTTAAGTTTATCAATGTCTAAGGCGGCCTTATGGTCAAAACCAAGATAAGTACTAATTTTTTTTAAGGACGGTTCGTATGTTTCACCAAAAAGACGAAATTCATAGGGTGCTTATTTTGTTTGATTCATGGGCATGAACTTTCAATGCTCAAACAAATTCGATAGTAAGCCATTTAGAACCATATTCATTAAGGTGATAAAAATCATACCACCCCACCGTGTTGAGCGCGTACTCAAAATTAGCGAGGATGCCGATTCGTTCGAGGAAGTCGTGGTCGAACTTGCGCACGAATGTGAACTCCCGGTCTTGTATGGCGGTGAACTTGCTTTGCTCGTCGAAGTCGTTGAACACCATGTTCTCTTTACTCTCCATGTACTTCTTGAATTCTACATCTCCTCCTCCTTGTTCACTTGCTACTATTGCAACCTCAAATATGGCCATTTGTCAAGGCTTATACTCGGCAATAAATTTATAGGGCTACATCAGGATTAAGAACTCGATGGTTAGGACACAAGATGCTGATTTAGACAGGTTCGGGTCCTCTTGACGAGAGTAAAAACACTACGTCTTGTGTTCTATGATTTGTATTGATGTTATGTTTCGTGTGTTGTCTCATGTGGTTGCTGTCCCGTGATGGGGGTTCCCTGCCGCCTTATATATCCAGTCGACAAGAGGTACATGAAGAGTCCTACTCGTAGTCTATAAGGATTCATATGGAAAGTCTATTTCTAATTGCCTTGCGCTCCAAGCCGACTCGGTCGGTTACCTTATAGATGAGGTACCCGGTCGTCTACTGACTTAGGCATAACCATGGATACCTATAAGGTAAGTATTCCACGGTAGCCCCCAAGTGCTTCCTGATTTTGAGCTCTGACCTACCAAATGATCTTCGAGATTATGTGACTAGATCACAAATTAGGAAGACCTCTTGATTGAAGTTCTTGATGGATCTAGTGCGCCGAATAGGTGCACCGGATCAGGTGTAGCCCCCGACTCTTGTATAAGTTGGAGACTAACAAATAATACAAGAGTCTAATAACATTAGCTCTTAACCTTTTGTTGTATATAATTCGCTGAAACCATCAAGCTTGAGCTTAGGTAAACCTCTAATCATCGAATCAGAAGTTCAGTTAACAAGACATCAATCTCGCCGACCGATTGATAAAAAGGCCGAGTGATACACACTCTTATCCAAGTGACATGTAGATCTGGATTTCATGACATCAATCATGTCTTATCCCATATAAAAGAATATGACATCAATCATATAATAGTACTAAGCTAAATGACATCAATCATATATAGCTTCTTCCTTAATGAATTATCACCCTTCTTAATATAAGTCCATTTTTGATAATTAATTATCAATATCAATCAATAACTTATTTCTTGAACTTACATCCGTACGACCATCAAGTCCTCTGCTACATGATTGTCAAATCATATAAATACGAAAAGTATTTTTTAGTGGATTTGCCACTGCTTCTCATCAAAGAAGCCACCGAGATTATTGCTCAAGGCTAATAGCTCTAATTCTTTTTAAAGAATAAAGCCTTTTACGTTTTTATTATTATTAAGTGGAAAAGCCCGTCACTATGCGGCCCATACCAGCCCATAGGACCTAGAGACTAGGTCAAAAAGGCGAAGGTATAAAATGGATAGTGGACTATTGACTCCAATTCCACACCGGCATTTGCACACAACGCTTCGTCTTCCTCGCGCCTCCCCTATTCTTACGGCTCCTCTGCTTCAAGAGCTAGAGTTAGCGCTTTCTCCCATCGCCATCGCAGATCCTCTTCGCCATCAAGCCCACGAGCATTAGCTAGGGTTTAGATCCACCGTATTTTCACATCTCTTAGAGATGACTCGCAAATCATCCAAGAAGGCCGCCACCGCTGAGTCCTCCTCCTCCGAGCTGGAGATCTCGGAGCAGCTCTGGGAGTTCTCGAAGAGCAACATTTCCACCGCCGACCTGAACAAGATGGTGGAGGACGGCCTTCTTCCGGAGCAAGCTCGTATTGACTAGAAGGTACCGAAAGAGACTCACCCCCTACCAATCCATAAAAAAATTGTAGTTTTTCGCTTGTTCTTTGAGCATGGCTTCGGAGTTCCCTGCTGCAGTTTTCTTCGCGGGCTCCTTTTCTTTTTTGGGATTGAGCTCGTCAACCTCAATCCCAACTCCATCCTTCACATTGCAATCTTCGTGCATATGTGCGAAGCTTTTCTGGGCATTCTGCCCCATTTTACTTTGTTCTGCCATTTGTTCGTCCTCTGACCGCTGCCAACAAGGAAAAATTAAGTCGCCATAGGTAGAGTTGGTTTCCAGTTGTGCAAGAAGAAGGACTACATCAACATACCATTGAAGACCGGGAACAAGAACTGGAAGGACGAGTGATTCTACTCTGACAATCCTCCTCCTATTCCTGCCGACTTCTCTGGTGCATAGGGCATTCACCTGGCGCGGTGGTCAGAGAGACCTAACCCAACCGACCCCCAAGTGGTCGCTCTGCTAGAGAAAATCGTAGAGCTAAAGAATGAAGGGGTCGACGGAATCACTGTAGCAAAAAGCTTTATAGTGCACTGAGTGCAACCATTGAAGAAACAGAGCCACCCCGCCTAGGAGTATGCCACCGATGACGAGACGAGGGAGGTGCCCGATCTCTACAGCACCTCCTCGCCCTGACTTGCCCTCTCACGGCCGACGAGTAAAGCATACCGCTCATTGTCGTTGGCAATATGTGGCAGATGATGATGATGACAAGGAGGAGCGCCGCCATGATGCCAGCTTGCCGACCCCTGCACACTCCGACCGACCATCTAGCCAGTTGGAGCCCCCGAGCAATCTGATAGTGGTGCAAGGGTGGCGAAGAGGACCAATGAAGCCGCCAAGACTTCCCTGAAGAGGAAGGATTCTGACCCGTAGACCACTTCTCCAAAGGAGAAAGTCTGTCGGATCAAAATTAAACAAGCCTCCGGGTATAATTCTTCACACTTTTGATTCTTCATCGTCGTTATTACCAACTATTGTTAGACTTTAACGCTATGCTCTTTGGCAATCATAGCGGTCGATCAAGTGATAATCAGAGCACCCAAGGGTCTCAAGACACTAGGTTGACTCCTGATCCTCAACCGAGCGACCAGCCTCAGTCGGTCCGTACACCATCAAGCATGCAGGCTGAGCCGAGGAAGTTGTCCAATGCTCCAGAGCCCACGTCACTACCGACACCTACTCCGACCGTCAACCCTTCCCCGACCAGCATGTCTTCTCCCTGTCATAAGGGTAAGACCGTGTTGGTTGAGGATTTACTGAGTCGACCGGAAGCTGAGGACATGGATGTCATGCATCAGCATAGAGAGACCAACAAGGTACATCAATGCCAAGTTTTTCTCTTCCTTGAATCTTTCTTCCAACTAACCATACCCTTCTTCATATTCAGAGAATATATTCTCTTGTGGAGAAAAAGCAGGCCAGGATTGAATACCTTAAGGCTGAAACTTTTGGTAAGTCCCTAACATCATATGCATTCACACTTCTTCTTTAAAGGTATTGACTTGTTGTCAACAGTTACCGGCGAGCAGCTTTCCCAAGCCAGAAGGCAAATTGAGAAGCTGCAGACCGACCACAAGGAGGTCACCAAAGCTCTAGAGCAGAGTCGTGCTGATGTCGTTCGTAAGATTTTAGACCAACTTATATTTACTTCTTTATCACTCTATTGCTAAAGCCTTTATTTGTATTTTTAGCTCGTGATCAGAAGGTCACCGACCTGGAGAAATTAACTTCAAATCAGTAGAGATTCTTAGATGCTCTGACTGCTGAGAAGAATGACCTCTCCAAGTCGGTCGAAGAGCAGAGCGCTGAGATCACTCGGCTAATGAAGGAACTGGAGGAGACCAAAGGAAAGGTTGAGGAGGCTAAGAGCATCTCCAAGTCCTTCAAATGTAATCTTGCCAGTAAGTTATCCTTTTAAGTCTTCTATCATCGCTTTTGGACTACATCATCTAATACCCTTCATGACTTATGCAGCCATATCTTACAGCGCTCGGAAAGCATTGGATTATATCCATGCTAACCAAGTGGAGAAGACCGGGCACTCTTTGGAGTACTTGCTGGAACACGCGCCAGAGGTGATGGCCAACAACACCAGAAGAGTGGCGACCGAGGCCGGGAGTCAAGTACTGGCTATTTGCCAATCTTGGTCTCCTGCTCTGCCACTGGACAAGGTCAAGGAGGGCTTCAACCTTGACTTGATGATCGATCAATGTCAGTTGCTTATGAATTCCATGCTGGAAACCTCCCGTGCCTTAGTTGATAATGTAGAAGTCGACCCCATGGCACCGTCTCCTCCAGCAACTCCAGAGTTAGAGTTACAAGGTGATGCCTCCTCTCCTTCACAGGAGCTGTAATATCTGCAATGTTAACAAACATTAGTAGTATTTGAATTAGGAAAACAATATTGTCTCCATGTAATTATAAATATTAATTCTTGTGCTTGCTTAGTTACTAAACAAGTTTAGAAAAAATCAATTAAATAGTCATAAAGGCAATCTCCTATTACTTAGGGCAAATTAGTCGGCGCCAAGCTGCGTTAGTCGCGCCATAGCACTTAAACCTTTTCACCATAAGTCTTTTAGAGACAAAAACAGAAGTTGTACCGGTCTGCCTTAGCATATTAGGTTGTAATTTATAATTGCAGAACAAATAGAATCGACCAATCGACACATGACCGCTCAAACTTTGGCTCTGGGTTTAGTGTAGTGGCAGTCTATTTTGTAGTATAAATTGTATAACCATAATGTTCCAGCGTAAGACCAAAAAACTTTAGACCATTTCAAATTATGAGAAATCGGTCAGAAAAATCCAAAACCAAAATCTGTCAAGGTTAAAGAGTAGTGGGACATTATTACTAGCCTCCTGGCTTGATTGTTTAATGTTATAAATTAAGGAATCGAGACAAATAAGAATGAAATAAAAAACATCTTCCATCAAAAAGACTTTGAATTTCATTCAATAATAATGTATAAAAATACAATAAGAAGACTAAGTATAGAAACGACATAGCTGATTGATATTCTATGAATTTGGTACGTCGTCGCCATCTTCATACATCAGTCGATAAGCACCCGGCCGAGTAACTTTTTTGACCACATAAGGTCCTTCCCATTTAGGGGAAACCTTGTGCTGATTTATGGTTGATTGCACTCGGCGCAACACTAAATCTCCAACATGAAACTGGCGACTACGAACATTTTTGTCATAACAACATCGCAGGCCTTGCTGGTATACTGCCGACTGAAACAGAGCGCGATCACGCAACTCCTCTGCTGCAATCAACTCAATCACTCGGTTGTCTTCAGAAAGGTTCTTGTCATATCCCTTGACTCGCGCTGAAATGAGGTTTACCTCGGTCAGCAGCATAGCCTCGGAACCGTAGACCAACGAGCAAGGTGACTGGCCAATAGCCCGACTGACATTAGTGTGCAGCCCCTAGAGAACCAAAGGCAATTCTCGGGCCCACTGACCGGCGTACGGTTTGAGCCTATCAAATATTCAGGGCTTCAATCCCTGAAGAATCATACCGTTGGCCCGTTCAACCTGCCCATTGCTTTGAGGATGAGCAACTGATGCAAAGTGGATTTTTATTCCCATTTCATCAGCAAAGTCACGGAACTTCCTAGATGTAAACTGAGTACCATTATCGGTGATGATATCATGAAGAACCCCAAACCGAGTGAAGACGTATCTGACAAACTTAACCGCCTTCTTTGAAGTTATTTTGCTGACCGACTTCACTTCAATCCACTTAGTGAATTTGTCAATAGCAACAAACAAATGAGTAAACCCGCCTGGCGCTTTCTTGAAAGGACCGATAATGTCAAGCCCCCAGACTACAAAAGGCCAAGTCATAGGTATCATCTAAAGTTGCTGCGAAGGCATGTGTGCCTGTTGAAAAAATAATTGACAATCTTCACACTTCTGAATGACCTGGTGTGCATCTTCGACCGTCGTAGGCCAATAAAACCCTTGCTGGAACGCTTTGCCGACCAAAGTCTTAGAAGCCGCATGGTTGCCACATACGCCTGAATGGATTTCCTCCATCAATTCTTTGCCTTCTGGAATCGAGATTCATCGCATCAAGATATTTGAACCCCCACGTCGATAGAGTAGGTCATCCACCATCAAATATCCTCGACACTTTGCCGTCAATCTTTGTTGCTCATTATGATCCAGAGGCAGCGTTCCCTTAGTCAAAATTTGGACAATCGGGTCACGCCAGTTGATCTGTATGTTGGTATCATCTACCATCTTAGCAACATCGATCGTTAAGACATCAGACCGAGGAGAAATAGTGGGAGAATCAAGGATGTGTAAGAAAACATCGGGTGGGACAATCGCTCGAGACGATCCCGGCTTGGCTAGTTCATCAGCCGCTTGATTGTTATCCCAAAGAATATGCGTGAACTTCAGTCCATCAAATTTATCTTCGAGCTTCCTTACTTCTTGGCAATAGGCAGCCATATTGCTATCCACACAGTTTCAATCCTTAGTGACTTGGTTGATGACACCAAAGATGTCGAGATGTTGAATGCCGAGTGACACGACAATGCGTAGACCGTGTAGAAGAGCCTCATATTCCGCAGCATTGTTAGACGCACGAAACATGATCTGGAGGACATACCAGAGCTTTTCTTCTTGTGGTGAGATGAGCACAATAACTGTATCCGCTCCAGGTAACTGGAGGGATCCGTCAAAGTACATTTTTGAGTACTCAATATCTTGCGGTGCAGGCGGCATCTGAATCTCTATCCACTTGGAAACGAAGTCAGCAAACGCTTGTCTTGATTGCCGAGCGGGGTACAAACATAATGGTGAATTGACCAAGCTCGACTGCCCACATGGAAATCTTTCCTTCTGCTTCTCGATTGTGGAGGACTTCTTTGAGTGCAAAGGTCAGTTGAACTTCAATGGGATGAGCCTGAAAATAGTTCTTCAGCTTTCTCAAAGTGATCAAGAGCGCATATAGCAGCTTCAAGATCTAGTGGTATGGTGTTTTGGAGGCACTAAGGACCTCACTGACAAAATACACTGGGTGTTGTACTTTTTGTACGTGACCCTCTTCTTCTCGGTCGACCGCTAAAATTTGTTTTGGCCGATATGTAGTGCTGAAGCTTTTCTTGTGGCTCGAGAGGCACCAGTACTTGAATATTGCTGAGGTGGACCTTTAACTCATCCAATGCTGACTGCGCCTCTGTTGTCCAGACGAAGTCATCCTGCTTTTTGAGCAACTTAAAGAACGGCAGACCCCTAACCTCCAGTCGGGAGATACAGCGACTTAAAGATGCCATGCATCCGATCAACTTCTGAACATCCGTTTGGGAATTAGGTGGCCCCATATCAAGGATCGCCCTGATTTTGTTCGGGTTAGACTCTATACCTCGTTTTGAAATGATGTAATCGAGTAGCTTTCCCGAAGGAACCCCAAAAACACACTTTTTAGGGTTCAACTATATCGAGTATCGTCTCAAGTTGTCAAATGTCTCTGCTAGATCAGAGAGAAGTTCTTCAACATTCCGAGTCTTTATCATGATGTCGTCAACATACGCTTCTGCGTTCTGACCGATCTGAGTTTCGAGGCAGTGTTGAATACCATGTTGGTAAGTCATGCCAGCATTTTTTAGACCGAATGGCATAGTAGTTGTTGACTTTTGCTAAGGCATACTAATAAATCATCGCTGGCAAGGTGCCATAAATGCTTCATTAATATGTCCTAGAGCCAATTAGCTAAAATCCGCAAGCGCACGGAAAATATCATTGTAGCATTTCACCCGGAAGTATTCAAGGTATCGTATTTGTTTATCCCAAAGGAAGGCAATGAATAAGAAGGGTTACTTATGCACATATTTACATTGCAAATTGATAAGGATCATCTAACCATGGCAGGCAAGCAATGGATAATGACTAGGTAGTGTGACACACAGAAGATTTTATCTCAAATATAAATAAATAAATAAAGCCTAGTGGAGAAAGAACTAAGCTGAGCTACTCCTACAGTACTTTGATATACAGTTGTACAGCCTAAGTTCTATACACATACACGCTTATACTCAGGTTCAACAATTATTAACATAACACTTCAGGCACGGACCTACCCCTGCATCCACAAGCGACTTCCGCCAAGAGCCTACGCACTAGCCTAGCGTGGAGGAGTTCAAAGGACGGATACAGGGCTATCACCACCTGCCGCCTACCTCAGCTAACCGGTAGACTAACGAATAATTGATGCAATCAATTATCCAAGTACCATACTTGCATAATCAAAGAGCACTCTACTCCTCCATGGTTATATTAATGAAGTAGAGCTATCATATAAATATGATCACCAAACCCATGTCATGTCATAACAATGAATCCTAAGCATAAAGACTATGTCATATAAATTAGACTATAGTGATGGTATATAACAAGCATGACAATAGTAGTATAATAAATATAAACAACTATCACACAAATGGGCTATACTATCACATTTATGGATCAAAATATCAAACAAGAAACTCATGACCCAAACACAACTATATGAAAAGATGACATTTATTAAATAGAGCAAAGTCTTACAAAAGGGAAATGATACAAGAGCCATACCAATTTCTCCAAGAGAAGACTTGAAGAACTAAAGAGCTCTAGACTCAGCCTAACTCCACTAAGGCTTGAGAACAACTAAGTAGCAAGAGAAGGAACTCTTCTTGTGGTGTGTGTGTGTGAGTGTAAAGCCACACCCTCCTATTTATAGCCTCTATAGCTCAGCAAAGGGGAGTAACCGCCAAGAATATCCCTGCCCACCGCCTTCGGGGATCAACCAGGAGACTCCACGTCCAAGCCTAGGAGGAAAGGCCGCATGCCTGGGTCGGTCGACCTGTGGCTGGGCCCTCCTGGGTTGTGCTTCCTCAGGGTGGCTGCCAGGTGGGTCCTTATCCCAGATGTTGGGGTAGTTTTGTGCGTTTCTTCGGTGTGGTACTAAAAATGGGCCCTTCAATCCATGGGATATCCAGTTGGCGCTCTCTAATTGGTCAAAAGTGTGTTTCTTTGCCTTTTGGGTGTGTTTCCTTCATATTTCCTCCTGCATGCAAATAATTCCCAAGTACAAGTGGAACTACATTATTGTAAACAAATATGCGTGTATGAAATGCCAAGTTCTCCTTTATTTGAGCATAGTTAACGGATGAAAATGGTACTTAACAGCCATCAACAAACTCCCCCAGGCTGAACCTTTGCTCGTTCCGAAGCAAAGATAAAACTTAAGTTGTTGATCAGGAGTTGGTACAATGTCCTACTCCCCAATAATACTAAGTGCACAACAAAGATACCTTTCCTTGAATTAAATATGTTCCTCAATAATACTATATGAAAACAAATATGCATGTATGAAATGCCAAGTTCTCCTTTATTTGAGCATAGTTGACGGATGAAAATGGTACTTAACAGCCATCAACAAACTCCCCCAACATGAACCTTTGCTCGTCCCGAAGCAAAGATAAAACTTAAGTTGTTGATCAGGAGTTGCTACCATGTCCTACTCCTCAATAATACTCATGACCCAAAAACAACTATATGAAAAGATGACATATATTAAATATAGCAAAGTCATACAAAAGGGAAATGATACAAGAGCCATACCAATTTCTCCATGAGAAGAATTGAAGAACTAAAGAGCTCTAGACTCAGCCTAACTCCACTAAGACTTGAGAATAACTAAGTAGCAAGAGAAGGAATTCTTCTTGTGGTGTGTGTGTGAGTGTAAAGTCACACCCTCCTATTTATAGCCTCTATAGGTCCGCAAAGGGGAGTAACCGCCAAGAATATCCCTGCCCACCGCCTTCAGGGATCAACCAAGAGCCTCCACGTGCAAGCCTAGGAGGAAAGGCCGCATGCCTGGGTCGGTCGACCTAGGGGGGTCGGCCAACCTATTGCTGGGACCTCCTAGGTTGTGCTTCCTCAGGGTGGCTGCCAGGTGGGTCCTCATCCCAGATGTCGGGGTAGTTTTGTGTATTTCTTCGGTGTGATACTGAAAATGGGCCCTTCAATCCATGGGATGTCCAGTTGGTGCTCTCTCATTGGTGAAGAGTGTGTTTCTTTGCCTTTTAGGTGTGTTTCCTTCATATTTCCTCCTACATGCAAATAATTCCTAAGTACAAGTTGAACTACATTATTGTAAACAAATATGCGTGTATGAAATGCCAAGTTCCCCTTTATTTGAGCATAGTTGACGGATGAAAATGGTACTTAACAGCCGTCAATAGTAGTATAGCAGTAGGCACCGAAGAGAGTTGTAAAGGAAGTCTTGATCTGATCTTCGACTTTCAGTGGGATCTGGTGATAGCCTGAATAGGCATCCGGAAAGCTTAAAAGCTCACACCCGGCTGTTGAGTCTACAATATGATCAATACGTGGTAGAGCGAAGGGGTCTTTAGGGCAAACCTTGTTCAAATTGGTATAATCGACACACATCCGCCACTCTTTTATTCTTCTTAGGTACAAGGACTAGATTCGCCAGCCAATCAGGATGGTACACTTCCCTTATAAACTTAGCATCTAATAATCTAGTTATCTCCTTCTTCACGGCGTCCTTGCGGTCTTGTGCAAACCTTCTAAGCCTTTGCTTGACGGGGGTGGCCTCAGGAGGCACCCTTAGCTCGTGCTCAATCTTTTCCCTAGGAACTCCCAGCATGTCAGAGGGCTTCCATGCAAAGATGTCCCTATTTTCCTAGAGGAAAAGAGTGAGCGTGAGTTCATATTTCTCGTTGAGGTCAGCCCCTGCATAAGTGATCTTGGCAGGGTCCTCTGGATCGAGCGAAACATCTTTGGTGGGGACATCTTCAGTCTGGATCTTGTCCTTGGTGGGCTTCTTCATGAGGACCTCCGTATCGGTCTGCTCCTGACTGCCAACTGCCTTCTGGATCTCGAGCTGGTCGGATAGCATCAACTGTCGGTCGACCATCTCACAACTCTGCACATCGCAATCAAAAGAATTCCGAAGGTCAGAGTGGAGGGAGGTGATTCCCTTAGGGCCTAGCATCTTTAGAGTGAGATACGGGTAGTGCGGAACCGCCATGAATTTTGCCATTGCTGATCTACCTAGGATAGCGTGGTAAGCAGACTCAAAGTCGGCTACCTGGAAGATAACGCGCTAAGTCCTAAAGTTCTCACGGGTTCCAAAGGTGACAGGCAGAGTGATCTGTCCAATAGGAACAGACGTCTTGCCTGGCATAATCTCATGGAAGGGAGAGGAACTTGGCTGCAAGTCGCTGACCGACAAGCCTAATTCCATGAGGGTTTTAATGAAGATTGAATCCAGACTGCTTCCTCCATCAATGAGTACTTTGTTGAACTTGACCCCCTTCATCGTTGTCGTGAGTACTAGTGGGTAGCAACCTGGCTTGGGCATGTGCCTTGGGTGATCTGACTGATCGAAAGTAATCGGGACTTCAGACCACCTCATGTACTCAAGCGCAGCCGATTCTACAGAATTGATCTCACATAGTTCCAATTTTTGTTTGCGTTTGGACGTGTAGGCATCCGGGCCTCCGAAGATGAAGTTCACTTCCTTGACATTCCTGGAACTCTCCATCCTCGCCCTTGTCGTCACTGTCATTGGCTTTGTCCTTGCCATTGCGTCTTGGCAGATCTTTGGCCAACTTCAGCGCGGCAGTTGCAAATCCCTTCAAGCGGTAGCAGTCCTTTGCTTTGTGGTTTCCCTTTGGATGCCATAGGCATGGGCGAGTCAGCAAGTCGTCCATGGTCTGTTGGTTCGTCCGAGGATTTTTCTCGTTCGGTCTACTGCCGCGACCATGTTCTCTATCTTTCGCTTATTGTCCTTCTTGGAGGACTCCGGTTTGTCCGAGTGCTTCTCCTTGCCTTTTCCTTGGATGTCATACAAGGCTGATTCTCTAAATGTGAATTTATTTGCAATCTCAAAGCACTCCCGAGCAATCAGCCTGAGGTCATGATTCCTCCGACCGATCTCCCAAACTAGCTCATCGCTTTGAACACCTCCTTGGAAGGCTGCAATGATTTATTGGTCCGGGATATTGGAGATCTCGATCTTCTTGGCATAGAACCGCTTGATGTAGTCACGCAGGGATTTGTCAGCCTTCTGCTTGATCTGGGTGAGGTCGAAGTGATTACCTGGCCGGTTGTAGGTAGCTTGGAAGCTTTCAATGAACTTCTTGTTGAGGTCGCCCCACGAAGTAATCGATCTCTCGGGAGCGATGTGAGCCAAACCCGAACGACTGGCTCAAGACAGACCGGCACATAGTTAGCCATCTCATAGGTGTTGCCTCCAACCGCTCGAATCGCCATGCTGTAAAGCCAAAGCCACTCCCGAGGGTTGGTCTGACCATCATACTTCTCGATGGGGACCGGCTTGAATCCTTTAGGCCACCGAGCAATTTGAAGCTCCATTATGTAAGCCTTGATCCCATCGAACTCATCCTTGTTAGGGGTGACCAACCTCCGTCGCCGGTCTGATAATCGGGAAGGTGAAGATGCGTGGCGATTATGGCGAGGACCGATATCGTCACTATGACCACGACGCCGGTCATCTTCGTCATGGTTCTCGCGCCGGTCCCGATCGTCTCGTTGATGTCAATCATCGTGGTTGTCTCTTGGAGGTGAATGATGTCGTCGGTCGTCCCGTCGGTCATCAGTCCTCCTATCGCCGCGCTCCTCCATATGGCGCTGGTCTTCCCGGATTTGCTCTTCAGTACGATAGTTGATGGTATCTCGTCCATCACGGGGTCTCATGGAATTGCTTAGATCACTACGTTGTCGTCCACGAGAAGTTATGAAGCTAGAACTCGCCACTGACTGTGGTTTGTCCCGGGCCTTGTCTTGAAGAGCAGCTGCTTTGAGCATGGCTACCGCCTTATGCAATGCGGGGGTCTGATATGCTGCATTAGCAATCAAGCTGTCAAGCAATGTTTTAGCCCCAGTGATGTTGAACTGAGAGGTGTCATAGACCTTGACGCCGTCCACTTCAATTTCCAAATCTCTGAGGTCTAGCTGGTGCGCCAATCGGGATCCACGAGATCCTCTCGGTCGGTGGCGGTGACCGTTCGAAGGTGGTATCTCTTCGGGGTCGTCATCCCTTTGAACTTCCTCGCCATGTCCATCATTGTTGTTGGCAGGACCATCATCATTATTGTCATCATCCCGATCATCGGTCAGGTCCTCATGAACCTCGACCATGTTGACGGCCAAAGGATAAGGGCCCGTAGATCCATCTAAGTCCTCATCAAAGGAACAGACCAACTTAGAGTCGTACCCAGTCTGCTCCTGACTGCCAACTGCCTTCTGGATCTCGAGCTGGTCGGATAGCATCAACTGTCGGTCGACCATCTCACAACTCTGCACATCGCAATCAAAAGAATTCCGAAGGTCAGAGTGGAGGGAGGTGATTCCCTTAGGGCCTAGCATCTTTAGAGTGAGATACGGGTAGTGCGGAACCGCCATGAATTTTGCCATTGCTGATCTACCTAGGATAGCGTGGTAAGCAGACTCAAAGTCGGCTACCTGGAAGATAACGCGCTAAGTCCTAAAGTTCTCACGGGTTCCAAAGGTGACAGGCAGAGTGATCTGTCCAATAGGAACAGACGTCTTGCCTGGCATAATCTCATGGAAGGGAGAGGAACTTGGCTGCAAGTCGCTGACCGACAAGCCTAATTCCATGAGGGTTTTAATGAAGATTGAATCCTGACTGCTTCCTCCATCAATGAGTACTTTGTTGAACTTGACCCCCTTCATCGTTGTCGTGAGTACTAGTGGGTAGCAACCTGGCTTGGGCATGTGCCTTGGGTGATCTGACTGATCGAAAGTAATCGGGACTTCAGACCACCTCATGTACTCAAGCGCAGCTGATTCTACAGAATTGATCTCACATAGTTCCAATTTTTGTTTGCGTTTGGACGTGTAGGCATCCGGGCCTCCGAAGATGAAGTTCACTTCCTTGACATTCCTGGAACTCTCCATCCTCGCCCTTGTCGTCACTGTCATTGGCTTTGTCCTTGCCATTGCGTCTTGGCAGATCTTTGGCCAACTTCAGCGCGGCAGTTGCAAATCCCTTCAAGCGGTAGCAGTCCTTTGCTTTGTGGTTTCCCTTTGGATGCCATAGGCATGGGCGAGTCAGCAAGTCGTCCATGGTCTGTTGGTTCGTCCGAGGATTTTTCTCGTTCGGTCTACTGCCGCGACCATGTTCTCTATCTTTCGCTTATTGTCCTTCTTGGAGGACTCCGGTTTGTCCGAGTGCTTCTCCTTGCCTTTTCCTTGGATGTCATACAAGGCTGATTCTCTAAATGTGAATTTATTTGCAATCTCAAAGCACTCCCGAGCAATCAGCCTGAGGTCATGATTCCTCCGACCGATCTCCCGATCTAGCTCATCGCTTTGAACACCTCCTTGGAAGGCTGCAATGATTTATTGGTCCGGGATATTGGAGATCTCGATCTTCTTGGCATAGAACCGCTTGATGTAGTCACGCAGGGATTTGTCAGCCTTCTGCTTGATCTGGGTGAGGTCGAAGTGATTACCTGGCCGGTTGTAGGTAGCTTGGAAGCTTTCAATGAACTTCTTGTTGAGGTCGCCCCACGAAGTAATCGATCTCTCGGGAGCGATGTGAGCCAAACCCGAACGACTGGCTCAAGACAGACCGGCACATAGTTAGCCATCTCATAGGTGTTGCCTCCAACCGCTCGAATCGCCATGCTGTAAAGCCAAAGCCACTCCCGAGGGTTGGTCTGACCATCATACTTCTCGATGGGGACCGGCTTGAATCCTTTAGGCCACCGAGCAATTTGAAGCTCCATTATGTAAGCCTTGATCCCATCGAACTCATCCTTGTTAGGGGTGACCAACCTCCATCGCCGGTCTGATAATCGGGAAGGTGAAGATGCGTGGCGATTATGGCGAGGACCGATATCGTCACTATGACCACGACGCCGGTCATCTTCGTCATGGTTCTCGCGCCGGTCCCGATCGTCTCGTCGATGTCGATCATCGTGGTTGTCTTTTGGAGGTGAATGATGTCGTCGGTCGTCCCGTCGGTGATCAGTCCTCCTATCGCCGCGCTCCTCCATATGGCGCTGGTCATCCCGGATTTGCTCTTCAGTACGATAGTTGATGGTATCTCGTCCATCGCGGGGTCTCATGGAATTGCTTAGATCACTACGTTGTCGTCCACGAGAAGTTATGAAGCTAGAACTCGCCACTGACTGTGGTTTGTCCCGGGCCTTGTCTTGAAGAGCAGCTGCTTTGAGCATGGCTACCGTCTTATGCAATGCGGGGGTCTGATATGCTGCGTTAGCAATCAAGCTGTCAAGCAATGTTTTAGCCCCAGTGATGTTGAACTGAGAGGTGTCATAGACCTTGACGCCGTCCACTTCAATTTCCAAATCTCTGAGGTCTAGCTGGTGCGCCAATCGGGATCCACGAGATCCTCTCGGTCGGTGGCGGTGACCGTTCGAAGGTGGTATCTCTTCGGGGTCGTCATCCCTTGGAACTTCCTCGCCATGTCCATCATTGTTGTTGGCAGGACCATCATCATTATTGTCATCATCCCGATCATCGGTCAGGTCCTCATGAACCTCGACCATGTTGACGGCCAAAGGATAAGGGCCCGTAGATCCATCTAAGTCCTCATCAAAGGAACAGACCAACTTAGAGTCGTACCCGGTAGGTAGATTTGTGTCACCGAATTCGAGTGGAACTAATGCAGGGATCAGATCTGACGGGCTCGATGATCGCGCCATGAGATCGGTTGCGGCTGAGTCGGATCAATGGTCGTCGAGACCTAGCGCTTTGTTGGAGTCGGTGGTGAAGTCGAGCGACCCGAAGGAAATCTTGAAATCCAACGAGTACTGAATGGTGGGAATCTCGGCCATCGAAGTCGACGGTGAATCCCGACGAGCCTTGTCCCCTTCCTGGCGCGCCAACTGTCGAGACTTATACTTGGCAATAAATTTATAGGGGCTACGTCGGGATAAGAACTCGATGGTTAGGACACCAGACGTCGATTTAGACAGGTTCGGTCCCTCTCGACGAGAGTAAAACCCCTATGTCCTGTGTTCTATGATTTGTATTGATGTTGTGCTTCGTGTGTTGTCTCGTGTGGTTGCTGTCCCTTGATGGGGGTTCCCCGCTGCCTTATATATCTGGTCGGCAAGGGGTACATGAAGAATCCTACTCGTAGTCTAAAAGGATTCATATGGAAAGTCTATTTCTAATTGCCTTGCGCTCCAAGCCGACTCGGTCGGTTACCTTATGGATGAGGTACCCGGTCGTCTACCGACTTAGGCTTAGCCATGGATACCTATAAGGTAAGTTTCTCAGTCATGATCGGCCGATAGGGTGTTTCTTCATGTTTTTGCATATTTTGGCTCTTTTATACCTACAAACACATATCTTACCAAAACTCGTGGAACTTTATTAGTTTAAACAAATATTTCTTAAACTTTGGTCTTTACCTTGCATTTCCTGACCGGTTGGTGGCCGATATTGGGTTTTATGGGCCACCAACACCTCCCCAAGCTTAAACCTTTGCTCGTCCCGAGCAAATTAAAACTTAGAAGTGATGGATAAGTAGTTGCTTCAATATTAGAGCCCTGTAAGTATCAAGTGCACAAACACATACTCCAACACAATATGGATAATTGTAAACCAGCACAACTTGGTCACTAAGGCATTTTCATTGTACAGTGGGGCTTATTGGCATTTTACGACCTTGTCACAAGTGTTTGAAGTTTAGAACAGCTAGTTTAGACTTTGTCATGCAATCTCCTACTTGATCATGAGTCCAAAGTTTTGTACTGCTGCTTAGGATTGAAAATCTTCCCTCTTGGTGCAATCTTCACTATGACTCTCATCTCTCAAAGGGTGTATTTCCATACCAAATGCTTATCCTACTTTCTAAAAGTTTGGCTTAAACATGTGGAGCTTGGTATAATGTCAAATGTAGTATGCATATATTGTTAATCCAAGAGATGATCCTAGCGAAAAGACATTGCACTTCCTCATTCCAATCATTTAGAACTAATGTCCAAGGGAGAGGGAGAGAATGAACTCATGCGAAGGAATGGGCTAGCACAATTGTTAAGGTATTGGGTGCAGATTTATCCCAAAGATTAGATTTTTGTGCTAGAGAGAAGGGATGGTTCTTTATTTTTGCTCGAAGATATTTTATTTTTGAATGAACCTTGAAGCTTTTTGATATAGTACATCCATGAGAGCTGATAAACTTTTCCTTTCTTTTCATTCTTTCTTCGTTTCTTTCTTTCAGCTCTGATGGTGTAAAGAAGCTAATTCAATGGTTCAATTATTTTTGCAAACTTTTTCTGAGCAATTGTCTAGGAGGATCATAATCTTTTAATGGGATCAAAGGCTCGCAAAAAGAAATATTTTGGTTAACATGCTTGGTGGAGTGGATGCATGATTCTGATGTGGAAACCGCATAACCAAGCATGATTAATTTGAGAACTCAAAGATAACACGAAGGAAAATAGTTGGCTTTGGAAGTGCAAGTCCCTCATAAGGATCAAATCCTAACTAAACTCAATGCATGCATAAATGGCATCAACATGGTTTTGCTAATTAATATTTGACCATGGTAGGAAATTGTCTATCATACGGAAGATGTGCACCAAGTAGGGGTTTTTTGTTGCAGCATAGTTTTGAAAGAAATCATTGGACTCTAATCATAAGTAGATCACTGACTCATCAACAACATGCCATCTCATAAACTCCAACAACTAGACTTGGTGTTTATTATCCATTTTGCACCCACTAAAACATAGAGGGACTAGTGTTATCATCATGCCAGTCTACCATTACCCACAAAAAATAAGGAGTAGAGGTTTTATACTTGAGACTCAAAGGGGACTAATAAAGCAACTATTCATCATTTCCAGAGGCAAGGTACAGACCAAGTTCTCAAATTTTATTTGTAAAGGGAAACATTATTGTTCTTTTTGGTTTTTGCAAAATTTTATGGTTTTCCTTGAGAGCTAAAAATCTTTTTGGTTTTCTTAATTAGCTAAAAACAAAACAATTCAACTAGAGAAAGAGGGAGAGAGGATAGAACAATTGGTGCACCTTGGTTTGGGTACCTCCCCAAGCTTAGGTCTTTGCAAGACTTAAGCTTACATGGCGTTCACTGCGGGGGTTGATATTCGATGTTGAAGTGGCCGAACAGTTGGTCCATCATGGAGATTTTTGTCTGAAGTTGTTTTGACATTTGCTGCTGCCATTGTTGTTCTGACCTTATGGATGCTTGTATTTCTTGAGTTTGCATGTTGGTCTCATAAGCATTTGCAGCTAGCTATTGCATATCTTCTTGCAACTTCGAAAAGTTGTATGATGTGAATCGGGCGGAACGAGAAGTGCCTACACCTCCATGAGATTGATGGTAACTTCCCATCCCATAGCGATTGGAAGGTTCGTACTCTTCATAGGAGGAGGTAGTGCAGTTTGTTGATGAACTAGCAAATCTGGGAAACTATGGTTGCTCCCAATGGTATTTGGAGTTTCCCGAAGTACCCGGTTGAGGTGTGTTCATGGTTGTTTTGTGCTGCTGTTCTGCTCGTCAGAGTTGTGCTCTTGTTCTTGGCCTATCCCCTGAAACATTATGTCTTGCACGCTACGAGGGAGCTTGCAATTTGTACACAAAGTTCTTTTTACCGATAATAGTGAGCTGGGGGTTAGGCAACTCAATTTCTGTGTCATACCCCGGATAAAGCATGAAGTATTTATTGTTCTCCTCTTTCAACAAGTGGGCTTGCAAGAAATGATCTTCTCCTAACAAAGAAGCACTAGGGAGATGATCTATTCAAGCTCTGTGAAGCGCGCCAACCTTTGTAGCAATTCTAGTGACAAAAGGGGTAAAAGTAATGGGTCCTTGTTGCCTGAATGCTAAGGTGAGCCAATGGTTGATGAAGAAAAACGTGGGGTTCATTTTAATCTTCTTGATTACAGCATGGAGATAGGCTTTATCCAAACTATTCACCGAACGTACATCACCTTGAGGGGTTATGAATGTCACTAGTGCGTTCTTGCCCCGTAATGGGATTTCCAATCTTTGCCCAAAGTCCTTGTGGTGTGAAACCTTTAAGTTTATCAATGTCTAAGGCGGCCTTATGGTCAAAACCAAGATAAGTACTAATTTCTTTTAAGGACCGTTCTTATGTTTCACCAAAAAGACGAAATTCATAGAGTGCCTATTTTGTTTGATTCATGGGCATGAACTTTCAAATTTGCAAAGAAATTTGATAGTAAGCCATTTAGAACCGTATTCATTAAGGTAATAGAAATCATACCACCCCGCCGTGTTGAGCGCGTACTCAATATCAGCATGGACGCCAATTCGTTCGAGGAAGTCGTGGTCGAACTTGCGCACGGATGTGAACTCCCGGTTTTGTATGGCGGTGAACTTGCTTTGCTCGTCGAAGTCATTGAACACCATGTTCTCTTTACTCTCCATGTACTTCTTGAATTCTCCATCTCCTCCTCCTTGTTCACTTGCTACCGTTGCAACCTCGGATATGGACATTGATTCCGAGTGGTAATTCGGAGCTTGCCCATATGAAGCTTCAGAGTGTTCAGCTTCTGAGCGCTCACTTAGGGTGCGTCTCCCATGACTTGAGCTGCTGCTGAACTTGGTGTAGAGGCCCCTCCAAATGTTTTCCATTCCTACAAAAGGGTTACTTGGACACAATACCCAAAGGGTAATACAATAATAATGGTTAGCGATTAGTCGTTCGGTTAGTAGTCCAAGTGTTAGTCATTCAAACATGCAAGGGTAGCGGCAAACATGCTCTAGTTGGTTTTATTGCAGCACACTTTTATTCCTATGTTCGAAGTGCACTTGCTAAAAAGACTAGTGAAAAGAAAGAGAGGGTGCAAAGAAAAAGAGAAGTGAGGGAGAAGAGTGTTTTCAGCTGAAGGTTGAAGGGTGATGAATTTGGAGAATGAGCCTCGGTATTTATAAGCTTGAGAGGAGGCGAGGGGGCAACATCCCACGCCGGGCGGCATGCCATGCCGGGTGGCATGTCCTCTTCCTCCTTTTGCTGCATTATTGCTTTGGTGGTGATGGGAGAGGGCTAGGTCCATGCGCAATGAAATCCACTTGCTTACTTTGGCCAGAACTTTGTGTTGAATGTGGGGAGCAAGGAGGGCTTGATGGGATGGCCAAAGTTGGATGTTTGCAATGAGTGCCCTGCCACTCATGAGACCTAGGGGAGTAGGATGGCAGGTGAGTGTGGGTAGTGAGTGAGGTGACTTGTGTGGCTCTCCTCCATTTACTTATACTCATGGTGGGGTTTTAGGTGAGCATTGTTTTTTCACAAAGGAAGTGCTAGCAACACCTCCTCCACTCCTGGCCATGATCCCTGCATCTCAAGAGCATGGACTCCGAGAAAAAGTATTGCCGGGCGGCAGCCCCTGCCTGGTGGCAAAAAAATCACCTAGTTGGGTGGTCATTTTTCATGAAAAATGACCTCCCTGGTGCTGAAATCTGACTGGGTTACTCAAACCGGGTGGCTCAAAAATTACCTAGCTGGGTGGTCGTATTTCATGAAAAATGACTTCCCGGGTGCTAAAATTTGACTGGCCGGGTTAGAGTCCCGGATCATCACCCGGATAGTCGTTTTTGATGAAAATTGACCTCCCGGCCAGGAAATTTGGCCGAGACCTCACCAATATTTTTTATTTTTTTAAGGGAAAAGTAATCATTTAAAGAAGGAAAATAAAACAACCTAATTCAGTGGTATGTACAAGAGAAGGGGAATAAATATCGGTTACCTTCCGACAAGGGTCCGGATTTTTTGTCTCGAACAAGACGTTCTCCGCATTCAGTTTTGCGCGGTGCCCTCCGTGGATGGAGAATCTTCCATGCTCGGTGCAACTTCTTTCTTCTGCCATACTTGTTTGATTTTCTTGGGCTTGGCAGCGACCTTTTTCTTTGCTTTTTGTGGCTCGTTCTTCTTTTTGGGCAGTGATTGTGTGCTCTTGACTTTTACCACTGGTGTGCCCTATTTTTGTCTTGAACATCGGCTTCCCACTAAACTTGGATATTGTCCTTACAAGCAACGGCCAAGAAGAATAGATCTGAAGATTTATGATCAGATCAAGGCTGATATCACCAGGTTATATGATGCTAAATATATCAGTCCTTGCCGATATCCAGAGTGGGTTTCAAACATTGTGCCCATTGAACAAGGCTACTACTAAAGATGACTACCCAAAGCTGATAGCATATCTTTTGATAGATGCACCAGTTGGGTATAATATTGTTAGTTTTATGGATGGCGATGCTGGTTATAATCAAATTTGTATGGCAGAAGAAAACATACCGAAGACTGCTTTCAAGTGTCCTGGGGCTATCAGACTGTATGATTGGGTCATTATGACATTTAGGCTGAAGAATGCTGGAGCCACATATCAGAGAGCAATGAATTATATATTCCATGATTTGATTGGTAGATTAGTGGAAATTTATATTGATGATGTGATAGTTAAATCCAGAAGAGTAGAAGATCACATAGCCAATTTGCAGGAAGCACTCGAGAGGACCTGGAGATATGGCTTGAAAATTAATCCTAAAAAGTGTGCTTGTTGGCCAATTTCTACGTTTTATTGTGCATGAAAGAGGGATTCAAATTGGCCTGAACAGCATCAAAGCAGTTAATGATATCGAGCCTCCTATTAACAATACCGAGCTGCAATCTTTGATTGGCAAAGTAAATTTCATAAAAAGATTCATCTTGAATATGTTAGGAAGACGATGTGTTTACACCATTGTTGAAGTTGATGGCCAATCAGAAGTTTGACTGGGAGCTCAAACATCAGAAATCCTAGGATGATATAAATAATATATGATCTCGCCTTCTGTATTGGTGCCACCAAGAGAGGGATTGCCTATCTCGCAGCCAATAAGAAGTCAATCGGATCGACTTTGATTCAGGAGCTGTACAGGAAAGAAAGAGTCGTATTTTATTTGAGCCAACGATTGATTGATGTTGAAACCATGTACACTGAGATCGAGAAATTTTGTTTATGTTTATATTTCTCATGTGTGAAGTTGAGGCATTACATGTTATCGACCGAGTGCGTGGTGGTATGCAAAGCCGATGTCATCAAACCCATTCTATCGGCTATAATTTTGAAGGACAGGATTGGAAAATGGATGTTGGCACTAGCCGAATATGATATAACTTTTGAGTCTGCTAAAGCGGTTAAGGGTCAAGTTTTGGTTGATCTAGTGGTTGAGCATTGTTGTTTAGATGTCTTGATAATTGAGCTGATGTCATGGTTATTGTTTTTTATGGTTTTGTATGTAGGTATGGATGTGGCATCGGACTCGTCATTATATCGCCTTGGGTGGCAAGGCTTGAATTTGCATTTGCTGTGGAGACATTGACTAACAATCAGGTTAAATACAGAGCTGTTCTTAAGGGTTTACAGATTTTGTGAGAAACTGGAGCCGACTTCATTGAAGTTGTTGGTGATTCATTGTTGATACTCGGGCAATTAGCAAGAGATTTTGAGTGCAAAGATGATATCTTGAGGTTGTTTATGTTAAGTGTTAGGATGTGATACAATGCTTCAGAGCAGTATGTTTCAAGCATGTCCCGAGTGTAAGGATCATGACCATTAAGGTCACCCCAAGGTATGATGTTTTGGTGATGAATGACAAACATGAAATGTGACTAATGTGTACAAGAGTTTTGTTTGTGTAGGAAACCTCTTCTACTCTATGATGATTGTAGACAGTGGCCTTGGCGATTGATGACAATGACCGCAAGCGTGGAGGCTTGTGAGCTTGATGGAGTCCAAGGGTTGATGGAGATGGATCAAAGCGGAGGACAAGCTATGGAGCAAGTGTTGGGAACACTTGTCTAGTTGTTAAGGCTTTGAGTCCATAGGAAAAAACCGGACTATCAAGGGGGTCTAGGTCATTTCTCTTAGGTCATGTCTAGTCGGTGATGTGCAAGGTTTCTCGGTGAAATCACTGGCACTAGATGATAGTGGAGAAGCAAAGGAGCTGTTCGGAGAAGCTGGGAAATGAAGTCAAGCGAAGACGACAAGTTTCAGCTTCTGGACATAGTGACTGGACAGAGGGGTCAATTGTGACCGGACTGTACGGTCACTAGGTGAAGATGTCTGTAACTTACAGCGAGCAGTGAGGAGTCTGTCTGTGCTAGGATTCATAGTGACTGGAAGGTCCGGTCTACTGACCGGATGATCCGGTCAGTTTGAGTTGTGCAAGGCAGAGAGGAAGCTGAGCCTGAAATGTTTCTGGACTGGAGAGAGAAACGGACCGGATGGTACAGTTAGCTGACCGGACGGTCCGATCAGCAGGAGATCAGCAGTGGGCAGAGCCGTTGGAGCCAGAGTCTACAGTGACCAGACGGTCCGGTCAGGCAGTGATCAGACAGTCCGGTCAGTAGGCCCAGAAAGCTGATTTCGTGGAGCAACGACTAGTTTGAGGTTGAAAGCCTATATAACTTCGTTGCTGGGGTCTTGGAGACCTCTCTTGGCCAGTGGAATACCTGAGAGCATTTGGTGAGAGCCAAGAGGAAAACAGGAGAGCACTAGGAGGAGATATTGCATATCTCGAGAGTGCTTGTGAGAGTAACAAGGAGCGATCTTGCACATCTAAGGCTAGGGTGTCCTTGAGGGTGTGATCTAGGTTGTTACTCTTGGTCTATGGTGAGACCTAGATCGGTTAGGTGTCAGTGATCGAGCCTATCATGATTCGTTGTGAAGGCCGTCACACGTTTGTACATGGTTTGAGCCAACCGGTGAAAGGGGCATCGCTACTGAGCGCCCGTGTCGGCTCGGGCAGTCCGGCAAGTTCTCGAGGGAGGCGAGCTTGTGCCTTGGTGGCAGTGGTGACGCGCACTATGTCTTCACTCTGGGAGTGATTGTGGGCTCATGGGCGAGAACTCCACATTGGTGGCGGGAGGGACCGAGACTCCGGCGGGAGTGGTCCAACGAGGAGTAGGGGAAGGCGCCATCCTTCCGAGACCTCATGAAAAAATCATGAGTCATCTCTTACTCTACTCCTTACTTTAATGCATTACTTTTCGCATTTACATACCATGCTATTCATGCTTGTATGCTTACCATGCTCTAGTTGATTGCTTGTAGACTTGCATGAATAGGCTTCTCTACTTGCTAGTTGTGCTTAGCTTACACTTGATCACTAGCATGTATAGGAGTTGCTTTTGCTTGATTGATCACCTTAGTATGTATCATGCTACTCATGCTTGTGTGCCTTCCATGTTCTTGATGATCTAGTAGCTTTGCATGAGTAGGATCCTTTGCTAGCTTGTTGTGTGCTTCTGCGTGTTCTTTGATTACTAGCTTGCATAGGAGTTTTGTGCCTCATGTGTGATCCACTAGTATGCATAGGTTGTCTTTCCTTTCATAGGATTATCTTGTTAGTGTGGTCACCACTAGAATTGGGTAGGAGTTATTTTTAGTGTATTGGCATTGGGAATTGGTAAAATTGGTACATAGAGGTATTCGATTCACCCCCCTCCCCCTCTCTATCACTATGATCCTTTCACCGAGAGAGTAGAATATGGAGGCAAATGATTTAGCACAAAAGGCATTAGGCTACCAATTGAATACCAGTGGTACTATTATTGAGATAGCCGATGTGATGAAGAAGATTGAAGGTCCTGGATTATTTAATATCTTAAAGACCTAGCTCAACGGACTCCTCCAAAGATAAGATATATGGCATTGAGGTATGCTTTCTTAGAAGAAAACCTTTATTATTGGATGATTAATGGTGTGCTATTAAGATGTTTAAACCAAGAAGAAACCAAAGTTGTTATGTGCGAAGTCCATGAAGGCATCTGTGGTACACATCAATCGGCCCATAAGATGAGATGGTTATTGAAAATCACTGGATATTACTGGCCTACTATGCTAGAGGATTGCTTCAAGTATTACAAGGAGTGTCAAGATTGCTAGAAATTTGGAGCAGTTCAGAGAGCACCGGCATCGGCCATGAATCCGATTATTATGTCGTGCCCGTTTCGAGGTTGGGGTATGGATATGATCGGCCAAATCTATCCAACATCAAGCAAGGGTTATAAGTATATTTTGGCGGCAATAGATTATTTCACAAAGTTGGTTGAAGCAGTGCCGATGAAGAATCTAACAACTAATGATGTGATCAATTTTGTTAACGAACATATCATGTACATGTTTGGTGTGCCGCAGACTATTACTACTGACCAAGGTTCTGTTTTTACTTCGAACGAGTTTCAAAACTTTGCCGCTATTATGGGTATTAAATGGTTGCATTCATTGCCTTATTATGCTCTAACCAATGGTCAAGCAGAAGCGTCTAACAAGAGTTTGATCAAGTTGATTAAGAGAAAGATACATGAGCAACCAAAGAAGTGGCATACGACATTGGCTGCGTCATTATGGGCATATAGAATGGCTTGTCACGGATTGATAAAGGTGTCATCTTATCAGTTGGTGTATGGGCATGAAGCAGTTTTGCCTGGGGAAATGAATCTGGGTTCTAGAAGGTTGGAATTACAAGATCAGTTGTTAGCCGATGATTACAGACAGGTTATGATTGATGAATTAGAGGATGTTGTACAACATCGGATGAAGTCCTTAGAGAAAATCCAACAAAAGAAGGCTCGTGTATCCAAGTTTTACAATAAAAAGGTGGTACCCAAGAGTTTTTCAGAAGGGGATTTAGTCTGGAAGTTAATTTTGCCCCTCGACTCTAGAGATCATAGAATCGGAAAATGGTCTCCAACATGGGAGGGGCCGTTTAAAGTGAGCTGATGTGCGCCAGACGATGCTTATTTTTTGCAAGAGTTAGATGGGGAAGAATTTGGCAGAGCGATTAATGGAAAGTATTTGAAAAAATACCATCCAAGCATTTAGGTTTGCTCATGATCTCGAGTGTTTGATCATGGCCGATATGTAGAAAATCATTATTAGAATAAAAATTAAAGAAAGATATAATATATATAGCCAATGTAGAAACATCGTCTTCAGATGGCCGATATCACAGGTATCGTCCTTAGTTCAAAAAATATTACAAGACAAAATATTGTTTGTTACAAAACAATGCAGCCTATATCTACTCTTTAGGACAGTAGAAGTCGGTGATGTTGATGGCTTGCATTCGGAGTTGATCAACTTTGGCGACGGCATAGGCATCCTCCTCTACAGGTCTAGGTAAGCTGGAAGCACTGTTCCATAATCTGGGGGCTCACTCATAAGCCGATGTAGTGATACTCTCTTGTGTTATGATGTCCTATGGAACTCCAGCGAGAGCAGTTTCTACATCGGCTATTTCTTTGTTTTTCACCTCAAGAACTGCCTGGATTTCATCCCATTCCTTCCGCAAGTCTTCAAACTTTCCTTCAAGATTGGCCAATTTGGAGAGCAGAGCAGCATACTTGTTCTTTTCTTCTTCTGCTGTTCTGTTGGCAGCTTTTGCTTTACCTCTTTGTCCCAATTGGCGTTCGATGAAAGCTTGGGCATCAAGTTCTTGGAGCTAGTGGAATTCAATGTATGCAACTAGGTGCAGTACCGAGACAAGGCTAGCATGTGGATGATCTTTAATCTCCAGATATCAAAATCTAATTGGGTTGACATCCAGAACTATGCGTTCGATTGGGATCATGTCTAGTCATCGGCAGATCTCTTGAAGAGCAGCCCGGATCTCTAGATGAAAATACAGAGCTGATGTGCGCCCGGAGATTTGGACCTGCAAGAAGATAAAAGAAAAGAATGTTAGAAAACATGTTGAAAAGGTAAATTAATATAAGAGAGGCAATTTGTACCACTGCTTCTAGAGTCGATATGGGCGCTCGGGCATCGGCTAGTTTAGGGATGCGTAGTTGACTTGCACTAACAGCCGATGACCGGAATTCTTGGAGAAATAGAGATTTAGGATTTGAAAAGATGCAGCAATGGGATTCAAGAAAAGTAATATTACATGAGGATCAACCCAAGGGATGATGGCTAGAGTCGATGCAATCGGTGTAGCAGAAATCGGTTCCTCGGTCGCTCCTTCGGAGTTTGCAGTGTCGATTTCTTGTGAGTCGATAGAAGCTGTGTGCGTCGAGGGACGATCCGATAAGGTTGCGCTGCTAGATCGGCTCTCAGAGTTGTTCATGATCTCCTAAAAAGGCAAAAAGGTGAATAACACATTGAAGAAAGAGATTTGGAATGAAGAAGGATTTCTTGAACAGAGAGTTTGTATTACCGTGGCCACTAAAGAAGATGGGTGTTCTATTGGCTCAGGAGGGTTCATTGATTCTTCTGCTAACGATGTAGTGTCTGGAGACGATGGAGCAGTTGTCGATGGTGGAACCACGGGAGTCGATGAGATGGTAGGAGTCAATGACAACATCTAAAAAAAGCGTATAAGATTGGCATGAACAAAGATGCAAAAATAACTTTGAATATATTACCTAAGCACCTTGGGCAAGCCTGGTGACGACATCTTGCGCTAATTTTTGTATGATATCTAGAGCAACCTGATGATCAAAAGATGTTAAGGATTTGAAGTAAGACCTCATATGATTTGAAAGGTTGGACTACCTAAATAGTCAGTGCAGGCTCAATCAGAGTCGATAAAGATGTCGTGATTCTAGCACGCTTCCGTTGTTCGGCTGCCTGAGTCGATCGAGTTGTGGGGTCATCTTTCCGCTTTTCTAGCAATTTCCTTATAGTTTTTCGAACTGTTTTCTTCAAACCCCGACTACTAAGGATCTGGGCAAGGGTTGGTGCATCACATCCTATGATTGGGTTGTTTGTTGTTCGCTTATACTCGATCGGCCTCCCGCTGTTGCTTATGGTTGGAGGGATTATTGCCGGAACATGCATGATGAGATGATATAATTTATTAAAGGACAAGGGAGGGATAGAATGAATCAAAAGAGTAAGAGAGACTTATTGTGTGCTCGACGCCGATAAGATGACTGGTTAGTTGGTTGCAGAAAAGATGTTTCCTCCACTCTCTCCACCAAGTCTTGAATAGCAAAGAACAAGTGGGTAACATTTTCAAACCAATGAGATTGCCCATCGGGATGTCTGCAGGCATGTCATAAATCTTCTTGTATTCTAGATGATCCTTGAGTTCCTGTCTGACTTGAAGTCGATCAATGAAAAAGGAGCCGACAGGAAGCTATCCAAACCCAAGCTAACAAGATATCAATGATGGGCTGTAAAACTCATAGGAACGGGTTCTACGTTACCCACCATGAAAGTCGACAGGAAGGATGTGGGGTATGATGCAGGCTTCAAGGATGAGGGTTGACTCTCTGTCATTCAAAGGGTTGTCGGGACGGAATCTGGAGGGGTTCTCAAATTCCAAATCTTCATAAGGGAAGCAAACTTGCTTTTGTGTTTGTATGCCGTTATAGAAGAGAGTGAAATAGGCATTAAAATCCTCTCCTGTCATCTTGCATCCGGAGACCACCATGGAGGCTTTGCCCAGTAATGTACAATGACGCTCTGGTATGTTTTCATCCTCTGTCGCGTATGTAGATGGAAAGGAGTTCTCTGTCAAGGGGGGCCAAATTCATAGCTTGTGAGCAGTAGACATTGAGACATAGTTGCATGAACCACCATGGATCCCCTGATGCAATAGTCTGGTTGAGTTGAAGGCTGACGACAGTGTGGTGAAGGAGTTGATACACTAAACCCAGAAGAAATCGGCCCAAGGAAAACTTTTTGCCACCGGCCAAGATTTCAGCCATGCCCTGGAAGTTCGTAGTTGGCATGTAAGAAGACCCACATAAGACAAAATGCTCTAACCAGAGGTTCAGGAATGCAGTTAGTTCTCTATGGTCGACTGCTCCGGTTTTCTAGTACGTAGTGATATACCTGGGCCAATTGTTCGAACCCTTGGCGTCCAATTTGTGCTACTTTGTAGTGTTTTGGACAAGGAAGGGATCAAAATATTGATTAATATTCATACCAGTTAACATCATTACGTCCATAAGAGAAGGAGCCATAGGCCCATGGTTGAATAGGAAAGCATTCAGAGCATCAGACCAAAAATAGGAGGCAACATCTAGTATGGGCTCGTTCTTTGCCATATCAACCAGAGACAATAGCAGTGCTTCGTCTATTTGGGCATCCAGAAGGGTAGCAGCACGAGAATTTGTGACCCTACGGTACCAATTTCTCCAACCCTTTATTTCTAACGGCCAAAACCTAAAGACCCCTTTCCAAGGTTTGGGGTGGCAAAGGTAGATTTGAATGGGATTCTGTTGGTTTCCTAGTTGATAAAATCCGTGGGGTCAGGATCATTACATGGACCAAGATAAAAATGATTTGGCTCGACAGCGGATGGGACGCAAATCTTGTTCTTGAGTTCCTACCAGAAACTAGAAAATAAAGCTATGATTAAAAAGCAGCAACATGAGCAGCGAAAATAAAAGCTAGATGGTTATGGGAAAACAGGGTTGGCTGCTATAGTAAACATGACCAATGAATATTGAGCAAGAACATGGTAGTTCGGATCTATGGCTAAGATTAAACCTAAACGTAGAAGAAAGTAGAAAAGGGAGTTACCTCAGGAACATGCTGTGGGGTCGCCATCACCAAGAAAGAAGGTTGGGGTCGCTGGTGTTTGCACAAGATTGTCCGGGAAAAAAGTGCGTCGGAGGAGCGAGAGAGAGAGAGAGAGAGAGAGAGAGAGAGAGAAGGGTGAAAAGCTCACTTGGGTCAAAATGAAGAGTAGAAGAAGATGCATTTATAGCGATGAGACACCAGTAGGTCACGGTTAAAGCGCATGGTAAACGAGGAGATAAAATCTGGCGCGCGAAGATTTCATACCCTGAACTGGGGGGCATGTGTTGGCACCAGAATTTGGAATGGGACCAGTAATCAGAGGCATGGAGAGACAATCGGTCAAGACAAAGAAGTCCAATGGCCAAAGGGAATAAAGTGGGTCTGCTAGGGTTTATTTTATCTTTTCTGTTTTATATAGATTTTGTTTAGGAATAAATCTAGTCAGTTAGTTTGTTTGGAAACCAAAGTGTCCTGACCGACTCGGGTCAAAATCCCTTGTATGGAGCTATAAATATGTAATAGGGTATGTACAAAAAAGATTAACACTTTCATTCAATACAACTTGACGCATTGCCACCTTTTTCTACTCGACGAAACTCTAAGGGCTACATCGGCTTCGATCTTGGCGAGAGACTGGGATTAGTCACCCTAGGTAATCTCATTGATTTCAGCTAGTACTTTCTCAGTATTTTGATATTCTAGTTGTTATCTTTTCGATTGCTAGTTATCCGGTAATTAGATCTTTATCATGTCTGTTCCATCGACTTTGAGTTGCAGTATCTTAGTTGAGTCCAATCTTTTGTGATTTTTAGTAGGTTTTACGAACTTGATTTAGATCTATTATTCGAGTCACCTTATCGATTTTGTCTCAATCAAGTTTGATCTACTCGAACCAGTGAGGCTGCATCAACTTTGATCTCTCGTTGAGGCGATAGAACTAGGTCTGATAGGGTTCTATCGGGATGTTTAGCTGATAGGTTATCACGGTTCGATCGACTTCATAGCACTTTATTTGATTTTTTTTCATACTTTTATATTCGATCACCCCCTTCATTTAAATAGATTAGATCTGTCATTTTAAGGCATATTTGTAATACCAATTATCAGATCTATCGACTTCACGTCATCGACCGAGCAAATCTTAGCATGTCTAATTTCAGATCTATCGACTTTGCTCTATCGACATAAGGGTTATTGGCACTATTTTTGTAGTATTTAATACTTGTTTATTAGATTGCCGATAAGCTGATACAATCGGCCGATTAGTTTATTTTTTTTATTATTTGCTATTGTAGTCATCGACTGGTATTCACGAACAAGTGATTATCGGCTTTCTCATCGGCCTGTCTGGGCCGGTGGCCTAAGGAATTTGACTATTGTTTTCTTTGTCAATTTGAAGGGAAAGTTGACTAGCACACCTTGGTTTTTGTATTGAGCCTGCACTGGAGTAAAGCAAATCTCTTAGGTCGCGCGTGGAGATTTTCGAGTCAACAACCCTGAATAATTGCGGGTGAAATGCTGCAATAGTATTCTCCATTCATTTGCGGACTATATGCATTCGTTAAAGATTATCAATACACATTTCTGGCTTCGTTGCTAAGCCAACTTAGTGGTGATGCTAAGAATGTCAACAAGCATTTCTGGCGCCATTGCCAGAGAAGGAGATAGATCAAGAGAATTACCTATGCTCTATTCTTGCATATGAGATTATTTGGCATTCGCCCAAACAGGCTAATCTTGTCTGTTATCTCCTTTTGTGTGAAAATAGGGTAGTGTATGATCAGTTTCACCTTGCCTTAAAATTATATTGAAAATCTCGAACAACTCTTGAGAAGGGTACGTGCACGTCTTGTCCCTCCTCAAAAGTTCGTATCTGCAAGTGAACCAGTCATCCCCGCACCATCAAGCTTCAAGGTCATGGCCTAGAAGAGTGTTCACAATTTCTCCGCTCCCTCGACGTCCAACATTTCTGTTGCACCCAACATCACGGGACATGCGAATGTTGAGATCAAGACGGGTTTCTGGAGATTTTGTGGGAAGGCCAATGAGGATGCCAGCGTCCATCTGCAACAGTTTCTGGAGATTTGCAGCCCCTTCAAGATGAAGGACGTCTCTCAAGACGCCATTCGCCTTCATCTGTTTTCGTTCTCCCTTCTTTGAAGGGCAAAACAGTGGTTCTACGCGAACAAGGATGCTGTGAGTACCTCAGAAAAATGTTCAGCTGCGTTCCTCGCTAAGTTCTTCCCATTGGGTAGAACCAACGTCCGTCGCGGGAGAATTTCAAGCTTCTAGCAGGAGTCTAAGGCGTCAATCTCCGAGGCTTGGGAGAGGCCGCAAGGGTACATTGCTATTGACGATCGTTAACTATCATTTCCGACCATCAATATTACTCAAAATAAAGGAGGATATAACATTCCCACCATGCATGTTAGTTAGAAATAATAAATATCCACTAGTGCTTGGAGAAATGCTCACATGCAGGAGAAATAATGAAATGGAGGAGGAAACACACCAATGTAGTGAAGAAACATAACGTCAACCAATTAGAGCTTGCCAACATGGATTCCCACAGATCAAATGGCCCGCCTATAGAACCAAATCGACATACAGAAGGGCTAAGCCATGGAGTCAAAGGGGGGCACCCACTAGTGTGCCCAAAGAGCCGGTGGGCACTGCGCTCCACCCTAGTTCGCCCGAACAGGCCTATTCGACCGAATAGGAAGAAGGCCTAGTGGGGCCCAGCATCTTATGGCAGTTCCCCACCGACTCTCTAAAGGCGGTTGTCCCCCTTAGGGTGGGAATTACCGAACTTAGAACCGTCTTTGGACAGCTATAAAAGGAAGGGTGTGGCTAACTCCTCAAAACACACCAAGAAGCATCACTCTCTTTGTATTTCGAGTTACTCTCTAGTTTTAGTGGAGTTAGGCTTAGAATAGAGTTTTCTTCAGTTCCCAAATCTTCCTTGGAGTTGTGGTATGGCTCTTGTTTCGTTCTCCTTTTGTAAAACTTTGTTCTATTTAATATATTTAGTCTTTCTATATAGTTATGCTTGGGTCATGTGTTTCTTGTTTGACTATATGATCCATTCATGTATGTGGTTGTTATGCTTGCATGTTAGTAATGTAGTTATACTATACTACCACGTTAGACATATGCCCTTACTATAGTCATTATTTATATCATAATAATGATGCATGACTAATATTTGACTTAGATCATTTCCACGTCCTTAGTGTTCACTTCAATGGGATTCTATCTTTTCTAATCCATCGCTACAGTATTAGGGGTAATGTTCTAGAGATGTAAGCATGGTGCTTAGATAAATAGAATGCATTATCTGTTGTGTAGCCAATGATTTGCTAGGGGTAGGCAGTAGGTGGTGACAGCCCTATCTGTCCTTTGAAACCCCCCACGTTCGGCTATGCAATAGGCTCATGGCCGGAATCATACTGTAGGTACAGGGGAAAACCAGATGCCTAGGATGTGATGATCTGATTGTCTTGCATTGTCTATGTATCTGTATAATAGTATATAATGTACACTATATAACTATATAAAAGCAACATAGGAACTTAGCTATTTCTTTGTCCTTCTCCACTAGACTAGTATTTATTTATTTTGAGTATGCTATCTGTGTGTCCACTACCATTGATTATCATGATCCTTATCCCTATGAGGACTTTGTCTCATAATCCTCTTTGCTTGATTAAGAACATGGTAATTACTCTGATAAAAAATCCCTGCCTTCCTCTAGGATAAAATATATACAATACCATGAATACTTCCAGGTGAAATGCTGCAACGGTATTCTCCGTGCGCTTGTAGACTCTCTGCATTCATTAAAGATTACCAATAAACATTTATGGCTATGTTGCTAAGGCAAATTAGTGATGATGTTAAGAAATGTCAATAATTGTCGTCCATCCTCATCATGGAATGGATGAATGGCTTATCATCCAGAACTTCTACAACGGGCTGACTCCGTCAGCTCATGATCGTGTTGATGTTGTTGTGGGAGGAGCCTTCTTCCCACCAACCATTGAGAAAGCTAAAGAACTTATGGAGAAGATGGTCTCCAACCAAGGATGGAGTAAAGATTGTCTTCACTCATGCCAGCGGGGCATGCACATCGTTAAGGAGGTGGACATGCTAGCCGCCAAAATGGACCTCCTCATGAAGAAGATGGACGAGCAGGCCAAAGGACATGAAGTCGGCACCATCAACATCTTAGACGCTTGCATGACATGCGAGGTCTGTGGCAACGCAGATCACTCGGGCAATGATTGCCCTGAGACTTGTGAGGACGTGTTGTACATGAACAACAACGACGACGCCTATCGTCCACAAGGAGCCAACGGGTGGAATCAACCGCACCCGTATTATCAAGGAGGTAACAACTACAACTCTTCAAATGGTTTTAATCAACCATCCTTGAAAGATCTTGTCTTAGGCCAGACTAAAATTAATGAAAACTTAAATAAAAAGCTTTGGACTAATAACAAGACTTTAGAGAGCGTTAATGCTAAGCTAGAAGGTCTTGCTTCTTCCTTTAAAAATCAGCTCAGCTTTTAATAAAATGCTAGAAACTATGTTACATGTTAATAATGTAGTTATACTATGTGGTTAATATATGGTCCATTCATGTATGTCGTTATTATCTTTACATGTTAGTAATATAGTTATACTATATTACCATGTTAGACATAAAACCTTACTATAGTCTTTATTTATATTATTATAGTGATGCATGACTGTTGAGACTTGATCTCGGCAATAAATTTATAGAGCTACGTCGGAAAGCAGAACTAGATGGTAAAGACACAAGACATCGAGTTATACATGTTCAGGCCCTCTCGATGAGAGTAAAAACCTTATGTCATGTGTTCTATGAATTGTATTGCTTTGTGATGTTGTGTCCCTTGATGGGGGCTTCCTGTCGCCTTATATATCCGGTAGGCAGGGGGTACATGAAGAGTCCTACTCATAGTCTACAAGGATAAACTTAGTAATTCCATCTCTAATTGCCTTGTGCTCCAAGTTGACTCGGTCGGTTCCTATATAGGCATAGCTATGGCTACCGGTAAGGTTAGTATTCCACAACATTCCTTGAGTGCTTTCTGATTTTGAGTTGTGACTTGCCGAGTAATTCCTCTTCAATGAACATGTGAGCAAACCATAAATTAGGAAAATGTTGGTATTTTTAACGAATGCAGATGAGTCCGCAAGCGCACGGAGAATACCGCTATAGCACTTCACCTCTGGAGTATTCCAAGGGTATCGAATTCCCAGGGAATGTGTGTGCTAATCTTCTATTCTAATCGTCCAAGGACACCAAGATAACTATGGCTCAAGTAGAGAGGATTCTAACTGGTAAAAGAGTCCTAATCAGAATAAGTTAACACTAAGCTGCTTGCATTGGGCATCCGGTTTTCCCCTGCATCCACAGTGCGATTCTCGCCAAGAGCCTACTGCGTAGCCGAACATGGAGGATTTCAAAAGACATATAGGGCTGTCACCACCTACTGCCTACCTCTAGCAATCCGTGGACTACGCGATAAACAAAGGCAACCTACGGCCTAGACACCACGTCTATTCTTTTGATTACTCCCTTAATCTCTACGTACGATAGGCAAAGACTAAGGTCTCTAATTAAATAGGGCGCTGAGCGAGCAAAGCAACTAAGTACTAAAACTTACTTAAAAAGGAAAATTAATAACCAAAAATGAATCATGAAGACTTACTAAAAAAGGCAAGCATATGTCGAGGTACAAGCGCAGAGAAGGGGTTGGACAGGCCCGAACCTCCTCTCCTGGATTCCTCCTCACTCTCTCCCTATTTTCTAAATGCTTTGGCAGCGTTGAGCCTTTTAGAAATGAAGTGCTAATTCTATCTTGAGGTGTCGAGAGAGTGAAGCCCTTCCCTTCCTTTTATAGCACTAAATGGCGGTTCTAGGGTCGGAAAATCCGCCCTAAGGTGGGTTACCGACGTAGGAAAGGCGGTGTAGAACCGACCTCAGAAGATGGCCCCCACTGGGCTCAACCCACCTTCGGCCGAACACCCCTGTTCGCACGAATAGGGGGTGGGGCCCAATGGGTCCTGCCTCTTCTGGGTGCTTGGTGGGTTGCCCCTCTTCCCCTCTGGCACCGTATGGTCTTTGGTTATGTCTATTGTTTTCTGGAAGCGGGCCACTTGATCCTCGTGCTTGGCTATGATTAACTGGAGGTGCGCAAATACTTACCAACTCTTGTGGAATTTGTTTGTGAATAACTCCTACCACTTTGTTGGTTATTCTTTTTATTGCTTTTATGCAGATAATTGACGGTCTAAATTAGGCATTTAGTGACAGTCAACAAACTCCCCCACACTTAGCCTTTGCTCGTCCCTGGGTAAAGAATGAAGACTAAGGTGGATTTAAAATCTCCGAATGGTATGATGCTAGCATGCAAATTATTCCAAACCATACATGTGCCAGTGGATTTGAAGTGGCTGCCACATTACCTTGGGCGATTGAAGAGTGGAATGGTTCGGACTTTGATCTTCTTGACTTTCTTGGCTAAGTACTCGGGTTTTTTAAAAGATTTTCAAAATAAATGCAAGCTACACTCCTCAAATGATTCTCTCAAATCACTCAATATTTGTGTAAGTGGATCCTCACCAAGGCTTTTTATTTTTGCCTCCTTCTAATCCTACATCTAAATTTGGCTTTTTGTGGAGCTCAGGGTAGTGGACACAAGAAGGAGCATACTTGTACTTTATGTATTACTAAATCAAAAAGTAGATCCAAGGAGAAAACAAATCATGAGTCATTAATCAAGTATGTGCACACTTTATGGATGGAGGAAATGAATGAAGACTCCTTTATATGTTGATTCTTCTCTTTCTTTGAAGATCTTGGGCATGGCTTATTCTTTTCTCTCTTTTTTTTCATCATGCTCTGGATTGAGAGTAAGAGTTTATTTTTATTTTCTTTTATAGCCATGCCTTCTAAAGATCAAATGAGAGAGAATCATAATTAAGAATTTCATCACTACAAGGTTTCAGGTCTGTCGCAAGGCCCTGAAAACGTTGCTATATGGGTATTTTTGTTGTGATAATAAACTATCACAACAATGTCATGTCATTGGGAGGCGTCGCAAGTAGTAGCGCAGCAATAGCACAGTGCATCGATTTTTTGTATCGTTGCGGTAGTTGTGGCTTGTTGCAACGACATGTGGCATTGCGTATACGTGATATGGCAATGACGGCTGCGTTGCACTAGGATGGATTCGCAACTACGCACATCGTTGCTATAATGGCTATTGCATCAACATTGCCTAATTTCAAATACGCAATATTGCAACGCTCGTAAGGTGTAGCGAATGCCGCAATTGCCATACAGGTGCTTGTCGCGATATCTGACCCAAACTGCAACAACCTCCTCTGTGATGCTATACGTTGAGGTGCAATCGCAACACCGGTCGTGCCATTCCTATAGGCTCACCTGCAATCGCGATGAAAGGACATGCCATTGCTATACACCCAAACGGAATCGCGATGCCTGTCGTGCCGTTGCTATACGCTCATCAGCAATCACAACGAAAGGACGTGCCGTTTCTATGCACCCAAACAGAATCGCGACACCTGTCGTGCCCTTTCTAAACGCTCACCTGCAATCACGACGGAAGGACGTGCCGTTGCTATACGCTCAATTGGAATCGCAACAACAAACATGTCGTAGCTATTCGCTAAACTACAATGGCAATGACTAACATGTCGTTGCTAAATGCTCAAAGGGAGTCGCAACGGCGAACGTATCATTGCTATACCGCCAAAGGGAATCGCGACGACGTACCTGTCGTTGCTACATGTTTAAAGGGTATCGCATCAGAATAATAGTCGCTACTATATAGATGGAGGATATCGCATCAAAATATCAACCGTGGCAATCTGCATTTAGTGTATCGCAACAAAATGAATAGCGTACATCATTCCAATATTATTGTTCGTTACATCAATCCAATATTCACTCATACAAACCCATTCAAATCCAGAACTGCAATTGTATCCACAGAAATTTCTGCATGTCAAAATGATAACAATGAAGGGAGAATTAAGGTAACTTTGCACCTAGGTACTAAGCAATCCTGAACCTTGTATATCGCCCCGCCAAATCTCAATGTTCCTGCCCAAATAAGAGACATATAGGGTTTCTAGTGAGATGAGAATTACAGCTTGTGGAGCTACATAGAAATGCATTGATAAAAACTAAGGCAATTATGAATGAAGGTCTATTTCCAGTTCTTACATGCTGATTCCTTTTGCCTCCTCGTGTTCTACTTAGAACTATCAGCTCATTTCGAGAGATGAAACTTTTTGATGACTCATGATCATGATATTCCTTCGCCAAATTCTTTGATAGCTTGGTAGGTTTTGGTTTACGAGCCGTAACGTTTTCTTTTTGTGTTGTGATAATGCTTCTTGTCTCAATCTGGTATAAAGATGTTGGAATATTGTTAGCTATAATCCAAGCATGACATCATCATGATTTCCATACTTGTTCAAAACCATTACCTGCTCTAGCTCGAGTGTTCGAATAGTGTTATGCACTGGTGTTGCATCAATGTTGTCCTCAGTGTTCCCAGCTTCATGTTCTGTTGTATTGCAGCTTATTACATTGTTCGTCCCTTCATTGGCCTCCTCTGCAATTATGCCTTTAGTGGTCCCTAATGCAATGTTGGTTTCATTGTTCTCTACTGCAATGTTGCCATCACCGCTTCCAGTGTTTGTAGCTGCATTGCTCTCTAGTACATTGCTGGTTTGGGGGGTAGCAGCCTGCAAATTACAAAACAGAGAACAAATTATGTAATATGACAAATTTAAAAGCAGTCAAGATTTCGACTATAATCTATGTGAGCAATTTCAGAAACTTTTAGGAGCATTATGAATCTTTAATTGGAAACAGAACTTGGCAGTGGCGGAGCTAGGCCCAAGCTCTAGGTTGGGCCAAATACTATCGGGCTGGTTTGGGTGGGCCAAGGAAGGAAAAAATGCCAAAAATAGATGCAAAAAAAAGTATCTTTCGGACTTGAGGGTGGGCATGAGAGTGTTACCTCTGGATTGCAGTTTTGTGGAAACATTGCTAGAAACTCTTGCAACAATTTTTCTTGAAGTTTGGCCATGAGTCGCTCCTCCTCTTCTTCCTTATCGGCAGCTTGCTTTGCATGAAGCGCTTTTAGTTGCTGAAGCTCAAGCTCTAGTTCTTGGACTCTGTCCTTAAGCAGTTGCTTTTTATTTAGATTACGCATGTAACCTACTTGATTTGGCGCCGGTTGTTTCCATGTACGATTGGTGGAGAACAAGGCCCTCTTTACCACATGTAGATGTGTTACTTTTTGCTTCGTCAGAACCCAATTCAGATGATTTAGCCATATGCAATCTCCTGGCTGCATTGCTCTGAGGAAAAGAAACAAATGTATGTGATCAATGTACATAATGTTGCGACAAAAAGTAAATTAGTTCACAAAGTTTATAAAACTCACATAAATACTTTCAGATGTCTTATTTGACCATTGTCCATGGTTTGTGTGAGTAACCTTAAAGAGTTCCATAGGGCCTGGCTCAGCACCAGTTTCTATATCTCTCTACAAATGCAAGTGTACACATCACTAATATATCAGATTAATGTGTTACAAGCAGAGAACAGTCATAACAATGTTTACCATTTCCCAACTACACTGAGAGAAAGGCTTCAAACCCATCATATGCATATTTTTCATTTCCTTATCATTTGTAGAGTTCTGGCACTGCAAAACAGTTATAGTTAGGAAACTCAAACTACCACTGCAAAACAAAGAAGGTCAGGACTTTCCAATAGTTCAATATGCAGATGATACGCTCCTAATAATGGACAATACAACACACTTTCATCCCTGCCTGCTTGGGACATGCACGGTTACAAGGCCAAAAAAACAAGGTAGTTTGGGAATCAAGAAATTAGCAACACAGAATGATACGCTCCTGGTAATGGAAGCCTCCCAAGACGACAGCTCTGAAAGCCCTACTACACACATTTGCTGAATTAACAGGCTTTAAAGAGTAATAGATCACAACAAATCAATCATAGTTGTACTAAATGTCAGCAATGACATAATGGAGGTCCTCGCTAACACAGTTGGGTGTAATGTAGGAAATTTGCCATTTACATACCTATGATTGCCACTATTTACCACAAAACCAAGATTAGAGGATTTCATCCCACTTGTCCAAACAATTTAGAAAAAGACTCACAAGCACTTCAAATTATCTATCACAAGCAGGCAAACTAGCTAGAAATGGACAATACAGCACACTTTCATCGCTGCCTGCTTGGGACATGCATGGTTGCAAGGCCAAAAAAACAAGGTAGTTTGGGAATCAAGAAAGTAGCAACACAGAATGATACATTCCTGGTAATGGAAGCCTCCCAAGACGACAATTCTAAAAGTCCTACTACACACATTTGCTGAATTAACAGGCTTTAGAGAGTAATAGATCACAACAAATCAATCATAGTTGTACTAAATGTCAGCAATGATAGAATGGAGGTCCTGGCTAACACAGTTGGGTGTAATGTGGGAAATTTGCCATTCACATACCTATGATTGCCACTATTTACCACAAAACCAAGATCAGAGGATTTCATCCACTTGTCCAAACAATTGAGAAAAAGACTCACAAGTTACCTTGGAGCATTTGGACTACTAGAAATGAACAATGTGTTACCTTGAACTTTGAAGTTCCAAAGTACTTGATTAAATAGTGCCACTCTACAATGTCCAGGTCTTCAGGAACCATACTCAATTTGCATTTTCACAATACTAGCCTTACATCTCCTGGCAAATGCAACTAGACCTTTCATGGTACCACGACCGACAATCTTGCCATTTCCTAATAATCATAAAACAAATGGCCATGAGATACTATGTTTGTACCAAACTACAAGGTTTTAGGGCTAATGCTATGACATTAATAATCATATATATATATATCTATATATATATATATATATATAACTTTTCTCCTTCTTTATTCTCCTAGCATGACTTGTCCATTCTTTTCCTCCTGATCCGCTGCAACCAGTGCCCTCACCATCTACTTGTGTAGGCTCCCTATAATTTTTATAACACACTGAAACGTTGCAAATACTGATATTTTTAATAAAGAAAAAAACATGTTTACAGAACAAGAAGTCAAAATGAGAAAAGAGTTACTTATGTCTCTCAGAAGGCCTTTCTCCTTCAGCCATGCAGTGTATGCTGCAATTGAACCATCTCGGTCTACATTGCAAAGACCTTCAAGATACCAACAATAGGACTACGTCAAATAGGAGAAAAAATATAGTTTACATGTGGTTTGTGAAGTACAAAACGAACATGTATACCTGTATCAGATCCTTGCTTCTGAAGCCAATCTTTGTAACCATCAACATTCTCGTCACCAAGACTATCATCATCATCATCATCTTCATCAATCCTCATCAGACTCGGACTCCCTCAATCGTTTCAGGGGTGTAATGCTAACGTCTTCATTAGCTGATTCATCACATATTATCAATAACATCCTAACTTTCTTCTCGGCACCGATGCAATGAATTCACTTTTCCAAATCATTTGGGAAATCAAATGGCTCGAGACTTGCTGAGCTATTTCCACTCCTCTTCTTGCAGTAGAAGTAGTCCCGCATACTATAACCAAGCTTGTGTTTCATTGATACAAGGCTTTGAAATGTCAGTTGATCCTCGTCCAGACGACCCTGGTAGGTTCGATGTTCCCTATTTCTTCCCGTGCATTCGACTGCTAAAGTCCATGTTTCACCACTCAGTGGGGGACGGGGGGGGGGGGGCTGCGCATGTGTACATAAATACTGTCAACACTAGGGACATCTTGACACCTAAGCAGTTGTATAAGAGTACTACATACTATAGCAAGTGCAAGTTACTTACCTTTCACATGCTGGACCAAAGTGATCTGCTTCAACGTCTCGTCGTCATCTCGCGGCTGTGCCATCGTCGGTGGATCGCCTGTTGGAGATAGTCATGGTGGCAGAAGTTGCGTGGTTAGTGCTCAGAGCAATGCCGTGTAGCAACCAGTCGTCTCTCCTTGTCCGCCTCGAAAAGATTATGCAAAAACGTAGCAATGGCTGTGAGTTTTCTCCTTTTGAGATGCTGCTGTGAGTTTTGAGTAGGTGGCTTGGGCCGAACCACATTAATTTGGAGTGGCTAAATTGAATTAGGCGGGCTCGCAAAATATTTTCACCCACGCGCGCCTAAAGTTTAGAGGGAACATTCCATCTAATAAAAAAATCAAACCTTGCTATAAGTTTCAATCGCTTGAAAGTTAAGGAACGTTTCAAGCAGCGCTATTAACCGTTTGAGATGTAGTTAACTTCATTAAAAGTACCAATATTAAAGAACCATCGAATGGACATCATGTTGCTTAAAAGTTTCTTTGCTTTGAATCACGTGAAAACAAGTATAGTACATATGTAACAACTTTTGATGCCTTCGTGAAAAAACAGATTAGTATTCAATTATTTGACATTGTTTTGCATAGGACCGTGATTGACAGCAAGTGATTAGTTTTTGAATTATTTGACGTTGTTTTGAGTCAGTTGCAATTAACAAGGGCGAAGCTACCTTGTAGCTAGTGGGTGCAAATGAACCCACAACAAAATGAAAAATTTGTTGTCACCATATTAGCAGTCAAGAAAACAATGAAAAAACAACAGCTAGGTTGCAGTAGCAGCACCCCTTAATTTTGCTAGGAAACAAACATGCCCTTAGCTAGCAGCACACCAGAACACATAATACATTAACAAAATAACGCAGTTCATCCAGTTCAACCATGAGGTCAATAAAACACAATCAGAAGTGTTCAACATAAACATACAACTAAAAAAAAAAGTGACAACGACAACGAGACTTGAAACTAGCTACGCGACGAGGAGGGGACGACGAGCATCCACAGAGACGAGCGGCGACGGCGACGACGAGGGGACTCATCAGTCGATCCGAGCAATCTTGCGGTGCAGCTCAACGGCATCGGGCCTCCCCGTGTTATGGGGTGGCTGATGAACCGGGACGCGTGCATCATGACCGCCATCCTAGAGTCATACTCCTGGTCGTCGTTGTAGAACAGGCACCGGTACCAATAATTGTCGGAGGGGGTGGACCGGGAAGGAACGGGCAATCTGGCGGTGAAAAAGGGCTCTTCGAGGCTGCTGTGGTCGGTGGTGGCGTCATCGTCGCTGACGGTCGCCTTGACAACCTCCGTCCGCGGCGCCTCCTCCTCCTCTACCGCCGGGACGACCACCTCCTTCCCCTTCGTGGCCGTCAAGGCGACCTCTTCCTCCTTCACCGCCGCCGAGGTGAGCTCCTCCTCCTCCTCCTCCTCCTCTAAAGCAGGGACAAACTCCTCCACCTCTTTTGACGCCCGAACGACCTTCTCCTCCTCCTTCGCTGCCGCCGAGATGTCCGGGGCTAGAGCGCCGTGGACGCGCTTCGACGTGCTCCAGCCACGGAAGAAGACGAACCACTACTCTGTAAAGAGTTGATGAACAGTAAAAAAATCGTCATTCCATAAATTGCGATATATCGACTCGATAACTAAATCAAAGCACAAAATAGTACCAATGTTGGCCTAAAAGAGTCGAGAACTATCAAGAAGCACAGAGATATTGACCAAACGAAAAACCCCTAAAATTGTACGGAAATCGCGGAACATGGGCAGGAGCATACCGCGGACTCCAGGAGGAGAGGGGTGCGGAGGTTGCCGTTGCCAGCGACCTTCCTCGAGTCTCCCATGGGCGTCATGGCATTTAAGCATGGCGAGCGGCGAGCGAGGGTTTGAAGTGGTTTGAGCGCGGCGAAGAAGACGAGAAGCAGGAGAGTGGAGTGATGGCGGAAACGGGAGTGTGCCCCTGATATGGGCGTGAGGTCGAGAGGCGCCTTCTCTCATACTAGCATGCTTAACACACTGAAACATGGGGACCACAAAACATGGTCCCACCTGTCCTTGAGTCCTGAGTAGAACTTCAGCGTATGTCGTAAAAAAATGGAAGGCAAAAAGTTTTTCCTTCTTTTAGTCAGGAAGGCAGAGGCCTCCTTTGGAGCCCAGGAATCCAAAAACACAGGAATAGGAAAAACAAAGGATTTATTAAGTTCACCATGCATTGCATTCCTATGGGAATTGAAAACCCAGGAAGTTTTCCTAGCAAGAGTTTGATAGCAACACAGGAAAAAAAACACAGGAATCTGAAGAGAGAGATAGACTCATAGGAATTTTACAAGAGGCTGGACCTCTTGCTTATTTTCCTCCAAAACTTACATGAAGGAATGAAATCCATAGGAATTTGATAGGATTAAATCCTGCATTCCAAAAGCCCACGTAGGAAAAATTCCTATAGGGATTGATTCCTATGAAAATCCTATACTTTTCCTCCATTCCAAAGGAGGCCAGAACGTTGAATCGATATAACTTCCCTTTGGATTTAAGGAAAAATAAAGGAAATTTGGAGGATAGGAATTGTAAAGGAACTTTTCAGGTACACACATTTGGCTCATAGGAAAACCAAAGGATACTTTCCATAGGAATGGATTCTTGTGCTTGATTTTGGAGAATGGGAATTGTAAAGGAATTGTTTTGACGAGTATTCCATTTCAAGTACCACCTAATACATATAGTATTTCCAAACTTTTTTGGGATGAATCCTTCAATCAATGTATGTTGGAGATCGATGGAGGATATATATGACATAGTACTTCTAGTACAATTAAAGGTGAAATGAACACCTCCAATTACAGGTTGCTATAAAACTTGAACAAGCACATTCTATATGCAGGGAGGCGTATGGTCGGTATAGACACTAGTATATCTCCTAGCCAAACACATCTTTATTAGTGAGGTATATAAACATGTGACAAATAGTACCATATAAGGAGTTTGGTCGATAGAGAACAAGATGTAAACTGGATTGTCACGATGCAAATGGATTCAAACATGTGAAATGGTTGTTTTCCACGTACTTCATTCCAAATCCGATCCGAACTTCATACAAATTTCAAAAATTTTGAATGAATGCCTCCATCAATGTATATAATGTTTTATGATGGATATATGACATGGTCACTAAAAGCCAAATTTAAGGTGAAATATAATGACTGATCTTAGAATCTGATTTGCCTTTCAATTGGAAATGATCTATAGCATTTTTCCGGAAACATGACATATGTGTAGTATAGCATTTTTTTTATGGAGGTGCATGTCCTCTTTTTAATAATGGTACAGATGTACGTTCATCACAGGGTGTAGCATATTTTTCCTTTACAAAAAATGTGATTAGGACAGAAACAACACTAGAGATCAACATATTCTCATAATTAATTAACTTTCCTATTTCTCTCTCTAAAAATAAAGGGATGTGATTGAGCAACTCCAAAAGCTCCCCTAAAACTCTCCCTAAAACAAATTAATGGGGGTTAGTCTAAAAAACTATCTCCAACAGCTCCCCCAAATAACTCACAGATTTATTCTCTCCCTAAATTCTCCTCATTTGTAGCTAGAAATGAGGGGGAAATTGGGGGCCCCAATCCTTGTATTTACAAGGGAATTAATGATATTGTGGTCCCAGATGCTGACGTTGCCCAATCAAATGTTTTCGTGATCTATTTTTAGGAAGACCTATTAGAGGAGACAAGAAAACTTCTCCGTAATATTTTTTAGGCTGCTCCTAAAAACACTCTTTTGGGATCAATTTTTCGGGGAGCTTATGGAGATGCTCTAGGAGGTTATAGAGGTACCGTAACAAGGCCCAATCTAAGATCAAATCAAGAGCATACTAGGTCATATCTCTCTGCTTTGAGAGAAATTTAGTCAAAGTGCTCATATGGAAGAGCTCCGGGATTGCTTCCAATTGAATTTAAAGTAAATGGTGTTTTGAGCTCATGGTTAGGGTGCAGCCACTAGCATGGTGCCACCTCACCTCACCTCCATCACATTAGTGGAGAAGAAGGAGTATAGCATTTGAGGGATTCAATTTTTTCCGACAACATACTAGTACTTACAGTAAAGTAGTATATTCACTTGGGAATGGGTGCATCTGCACCCACATCTGTCTACTAGTACTAGTACTACACGTAGCTTCGCCAATGTTATCGAATGCTCTACTAACTATTGTACTCTGTAGCCCTGCTCCCTCCGATGGCAATTACGTACTGAGCACATGCACATGACTCACGAACCATGTGAACACACAAAACTGGATGGAGACCGTATGTGGGTTGAACGAGGCAGTATAGGCCTGTGTCCCTCTAATTTTTTTCCCTTGGTTTCTGTGTAGTAGGACGAAGGGGGTAGATCGTCGTATCTTTGTGCTTTGATGAGAAGAAGGATGCCACAGTCGTTGCAGTGCCTCAAATGTCATGTCATGGCCAATAGAAATCGGTGCTTGGTTTTTCACTTCTCTCATAACGCAGGCACCGATGCTTCATACACCATGGGCCCCGCAATGAAGATAAAAATGTGGGTAAAAATGAAGAGGAACCGGGTGCTTCTACATGCACTGATGCTCGATTTTTTAGATGAAGCACCATACCTCACACTGGTAAGCACCGGTGCTTGAAGGAATTATTCCTCTAAGATTCCTTTAAGAACCGATCCACTGTGGGTGAGCTAATGGAAGAGCTCCAGGATCCAGATCGAGATTGCGCAGGGCCATGAGACCGGAATTGAGCAAAGTCAAGCGATCGGACCGGAGGCGTGTCAAGTGGTAGTCCTGACCAAAGCATATCCAATCACTTTATGTTTGATGGTGGTGGTTATATATTACTTTTTCCAAAATGGTGCTAGTTGCCAGGAATCACTGGACTCCATGGATGGAAGATGAAGAAAAGGGACTACTGTTCAGTTGTCCAATGGCCAATAAAATAGTATGTGCAACCATCTGAAGAAATAAGCAAAACTTCAATACAAAACCTTTATTCTATGAACATATTATTCCTATGTTTTCAAATCTATAATGGTGGTTGTTAGTGTAAATCATAAACTTCTTTTTGTATATATTGATTCCTTTAAACAATATATAATCAACTTTATTAGTTTTATTTCTTTTTGTGATACACTTCAAAAAGTAAACCTTTATTCTATTAAAAAAGATTATTCCTATTTTGCATACCAACAATGGTGGTTAGCAATGTAAATAAAATTTTATTTTGTATACTTGTTGTACGCCTACATCTCATTATGCACCAAGTACTTATTTATTACAAAAATCATTTTATATAGTGAAAGAATTGAAAATTAATCTTAATAGAATTGTCACGTAAATGCGCATTCAACTATGTAATTAGTTTTATATTTAATCATCGTATTTAGCGTTTGAATGATTGATGTGACCCCTCTAAAATTTAGACCCTAAGAAACGAATCCTGCCATAGATCCTGAAATACACATGCCACGTCTATTGGTTACTAGGCAAAAATTGCTAGAAATGACTCTTCGATGATGGTATTTTCTGTAGAGCACTCCTCAATTCTGGTTTTGCTAGAAACCACTCTTCAATGATGGTTATTTGCTAAAACACACTTCAGCTATAATAATCATTTAAAAGAGATAGAACTTTTCAAAGGCCAAATTTGCTAGTGGACATCATTCTTTTGTGGTCTTTGTAATAAGACACTACTACTTAATTATGTAGTTTCTAGAAGACACTCTTTAATTGTGGTAATTGGCTAAGAAACACTCTAAGAACAATACGAAGATGTACAGCATGTTCTTCCTTGGACCTAGAATAGATGAGGATGTCATCAATGAATACTACCACAAATTTGTCCAGCTCTGGCATGAATACTGAGTTCATGAGATACATGAAATGGGCAGGAGCATTGTTAATCCGAATGACATTACTAGATACTCGAATAATCCATATCTAGTAGAGAAGGCGGTCTTTGGAATGTCTTCTGCTCTAATCTTTATTGATGGTAACCCGAGCGAAGATCAATTTTTGAAAAGACCTTAGCACCAACCAAATGATTGAAAAGAATATCATCGGGGTAGTGGGTATTTATTTTTGATCATGACCTCATTGAGCGGCCGATAATCAACAACAAGGCACATAGATTTGTCCTTCTTCTTCACAAGAATAGCAGGGCAGCCCTCAGGTGAAGTGCTTGGGCCACTGAATCCTTTTTCCAGCAGCTCATTCAATTGCTTTTTCAGTTCAGCCATCTCATTTGGAGCCATTTTATATGGTCGACGTTATATTGGAGAAGTTCCTGGTTGTAGCTCTATCTTAAATTCCACATCACGGTCAGGTGGGAGGCCAGAGATATCTTTAGGAAACACATCCGGGTACTCACAAACAAGGGGAATATTTTCAAGTGACTGTCCTTCCAAGTGATAGACAACCAGATTTTTCGATGAATTGGTATTCAGAGAAAGTGTGTCTTGGCCATGCAAGGGAGAGTTTAAGTAAACGATGTGGGGCTCGATGTCTAGCATGGCTCTATGGGTTTTCATCCAGATCATGCCTATGATCATATCGATTTCCTGATTTTTTAGCATGATGAAATCGGTGGGGTAAATCTTTTGATATATTTCTAGTGGAGCTTTACGTAACACTTCATTAGCAAGAATTTGTCCAGCAGGAGAGCGGACGGTGTAGCATTTGTTTATGGTGGTGGTGTGGAGATTATGTTTTTGCACACAAGCTTTGCTAATGAAATTATACGTAGCACCATAATCAAAAAGTGCAAGGACAGGTTGGCGATAGAGTAAGAGCATACCGGTTAGCACGGTTTCGCCCTGAAGAATGTCGTCAACATTGGTGTAATTGACTTGAGCACCACAAGACAGTGCATTCTTAGACTTGTCCTGGTTCTGACACTGATTATTGTTGTTGTTGTTGCACCTAGATGCACTACAATTCTTAGCGAAGTGGCCGGTATGACCACAGTTGTAGCACGGATAATTGCCTCCATGATGAGGGGGCTGTGGGGCACGAGCATTCTGATTTCCTTGCTGTTGATATGGTGCACGATACTGATTATTTTGCTGTTCGTTTGGTACATGGGGTGGGAAATTTTGCTGTTGTGATGGCCTCAACTAATTCTGAGCGTACAGGCGCTGAAATTGCTGTTGTGGTGACGCCCGAAAACGCTGTCTAGTGGGTGAAGTATAAACCAGGCGGTGCTTAGCTTGTGGAGCAGCAGAGGCACTAGCAGTGGCCTTTCTTTTACAATCCTCTTCTTCAACTTGGCGCATAGCACCTTCCTGGACAATAGCAGCATTGACCAGATCATTGTATGTGCAAGTCGTCTGCCAAGTCAGACGTTCCTTGAGTATAGCATTCATTCCACGCAAGAATGCATATCTCTTCTTATCTTTAGTGTTAACATTATCAGTAGCATACTGAGCAAGATGGTTGAAAGCTTCAGAATACTGGAGGACATTCCTCCCTCTTTGTTTCAATTCCATGAACTCCTCGAACTTCCTCTGAATGAGGCCAGCCGGAATGAAATGAGCACGAAATGCAGTCTTGAACTCATTCCACTCCACACGATGACCAGCTCACAGAGAAGCTTCATAATTTGCCCACCAGGCACTGGGAGGGCCCTGGAGTTGTTGGGCAGCGAATAGCACCTTCTAGAGCTCAGTGCACTCCAGCAGACCGAACTTGGACTCGGTCTGACGCAGCCAATGATCAGCTTCCAGAGGCTCTTTGGCACACTCGAATATCGACGGATGGGTACCCAGAAAGTCTCAGTATGTGTACTGATGAGGCTGGTTGTTGTTCTTGCGGTTGCCTCCATGTCCACCCAAGTGGGATTTATTCTCAACCAATTGGTGAAGCATCTCGGAATCACCTTGTTGGCGGGTGAGCACAGCAGCGATTAAATCGGTCATGGTAGGTTGTGGAGTACCTCCCTACTGCGAGCTCTCGGGCTCCTCCTGGTTCCAAGTACGCACCATGCTGCAATTTATACTGTTGCACATTAGTCGTTTCTTAAAAATAATCCACAAAAGACATATGTGCAAGAATATAAATTTGCAAGAGGGCACAAATAAATATTTTAGAAGTGACAACCAATTTTATTAGTTCAAGACTGATTACATGATTGTTAAAAAGGCAATGTCACACTAACTCCTACATAAATGTGCCAACGCCTAGCTACGGTATTGCGGACACACTATTCCAGACACACAATCCTACATCCAAACTCGACACATGGTGTAGCGACTCATCTACTCCTAGTCTAACTCTTCCAGCTATTCTGGTTCTTCCAGTTCCATAGGATCTTCTGGTTCTTCCGGATCCATCATCTCTGCATCATTATGACCAACAGGTGCCATCTCTACATCCTCTTGTTCTCCATACTCCAAGGTGATCTCAACCCAATTCCCTTCAATAGGAAAATGGGCAGCTTTGAATACGTCCAAGTCATCTTGAGCTCGATCATATCATGCTCAAAACTCTCTGCATCCTACAAGGCTTGATCACGCTCATCTATAATCGCATCCATCTCTTCATTCTTTGCTTGGATTTATTGGTTCAGTTCTGAAATTTCCACATCTTTAGCTTGTTTTTCAGCTTCAGAAAGCCGAAGTGCGGCCTGATACATGTCCAGCCGCCGACGCAAGTTTGTGCACCAAGCAAATTTGGAGAGACCATAATACTCTATTATAGGCAGCATAGGATCATGGTGGTGGTGGTTTGGATCAAAGATGAAGTCCACACGCTGATTCCATTCAAAATCATTCACATCATTGATGGGCAACATTGCGATGGGTGTTCCAGCAACATCATGCTTGCGATCTTCGCAAAACCGAGTGAGTGCCTTGAAAGCAGCAACACCCCAAGTGGCAAGCAAATCTGTCCCAATGATGTAATGGTCTACAACTCGCATGCTGGAGTAACCGAATAATTGGCGGGAACCGCCACATGGATGACACAAGAGGTGACTCCATGCTCCTGAAATTCCTTGCCAACATAAGTGGGAGGGATGTCATAACCAAAGCCACGGAAAATTCTCCAAAACAGATGATTCATCCTGGTGAACTCCTGGCTGTCGGTGATCTCCCAACCCAGTGGTGTTTGGTCAAAGTTCAGGGTTATGCTGAAAACAGTGGGTTGATAGATTGTGTTTGCTCTCTATTCTAGGGTTGTTCCTATTATGATCGAAATTTGATTTTAACATTGGGTGATAAAGCATATCCAGATCTTTTGAACAAGTATTTATATGATTTATTTGGTTGAGTAAATTAATACCAATGATTTTTTGAAGTTGGCAACTAAAAACAGAACATATTGTTGTTAACTTAGCAATTGGACTTGTAAATTCAAAATTTTGCAAATTAACAAATTTAGAATTTTATATCTAGAGGTTGGTGAGCAAGATGAGAACAAAATTTTAGTTTAGTTATAAAGGGATGCATGATGCAAAACTTTCAATTTATTAACCTATCATTCCTCATAACACAACACGTATTTTGCTAGTACTTAGCGGTGAAAGTTTGGTGACGACCCGCTCTCATCACGTAAGTCAATCTAAGTGTTGTGCTAACAGCATTAGTGTACCTGGAGGAAACTCATTGCAGAAACAATACATCAAATTTGAAAGAAACTATGAAAATAAGCATAATCCTAGTTGGCAACGGTTCATGAAACGAACCGCCTAGCGAAGCCACGGTCCTTGCAAGCGGGCCCATGCTCATAAAGCTACCATGATGAGCATCACTAAGAAAAGTTGGCACGGTTTATGGAAGAAACCGTCTCGCGAAACCATAGCCCTCGCGAGCGAACTCTACGCTCCACCACTTGTTCAAGGAGCCAAAAATAAAATATATTGGCGACGATTCATGGAAGGAATCATTCCGCAAAGCCACAGTCCTTGCGAGCGAACTTTAAATGTCAAATAAGACACCATAAGTAAACCAACCCAAGCATAACCTGTTAGCTTGTCACCAACCCTAACTTCTAATAGGGGCAATACTAACGTATCCTTACTCGTAAACATCGTAGTTTTAAAAATACATTTTAATTGTTGTATTATCATGGACCATGGCTCTGATACCAGCTGAGGAGTCCCTTCCCGGTGGATCGACGTCCCAAAGTTGCTGATAACGCAGACATTTGAAAATACAACATTTGTCCATTTTAAGTTAAGTTATTACATAAATAGAGTACTGAAGTGTAGCGGAATAGTACAAATTTAAGATAGTCAAAAATATCAGAAGCAAAATAACAAAAGTTCTATGAGCTCTCGACAATATAGCGGTAGTAATGATTCATGCCCAGAGAACCATTACCCTAGCAGCACACAACAATCACTGTGGCGGCGAATCAGATTCCCAGTGGGCAGTCCAACCCTCAGGGACTTGCATGTCCCAAGGCATATCTACAGGCAATTTGATTTCTTCATTACTTGAAAATCAACAGTGGCACAAAGCCTGAGTACTAATTACCCAGCAAGACTTACCCGTCGAAAGACCTAGACATGCATTGGCTCTAATAGGATGGCTATTTAATAAGACTTGCACTAAGCATCCTATTAGTTCTACCAAATTTTTTTTAGGCAAGTTAATTAGGTAGGGCAGAAATATAACTTTAGTGGAGCAACATAAAATAATGAAATCAATACATCAAGCAAATACAATATAAGAGCAGCAGTAATAATAATCAACAATAAGCAAATAATCAACTTTCATAGTATCTTGAGAACTACGTGATGACTTAGTGACCAAGCGGTACTCATTACTGTGAGTGACAGCAATTGCAATTGATTTATACCCGCTGGGAAAAACCCAAGATACATGACACATACGCACCAATTAAGGTCGTATATGGCAACCTTTCGCAATAAAAGAACTTACACCTCAGACTGGGTGTAGTGACATCGAGTAGGCATGCCGTTCTGCCAACAGTACTTCGTGGTATGAACCGCCCACTCCAGCAGTAGAAGGGTCAGTAACCAATGCACCTTAACCGTTCCTATTGCATGTAATTTTAATGCTACATCGGTTTACTAGTGCCCATAAACTAGCATGCATTCGGTACTGTTCAATACTTGATCAAGGGGCCAACAACGGACGGGTCCTAGGTTCGACAAGGCAGGGCTACCGCAGCCAACACCCATATGTCGCTGCAAACCTACACATGCATTATCCCTGCCTGGTCACAACATCAAAAGTAAACTTATTTCCATTAAGTTCAAAATTAGTGATCAAGTTCATTCCTTAGTAACAATAATAACTACCGAGGCTATTCAATTACTAAGCATAGCGATACAATACCGATCCTACCAAGACTCCTACAACAATAACATAGGTCATTTGGGGTATCATGCAAGGTGGGTTTTCGATCAACTCCTATTAACCTAATGCAACAATCAAATATAGACACTAGTAGTGATGCTAAACTAGCAACTTTGTAATAAGACGAATGCAAACCGGGGCTTGCCTGGATCAACACTAGTGTTAGCAACTACAATTTCTTGCTCCTAGGAATCAGAGTCCTTCTGAAAATCCTCCTCTGGCTCCTGGTTGTCGTTTCCTATATGATAAAAAAATGTGTTAACGGTATTAAATAACACTGTAACATGCAATGATATGGTATGTGTAGTAATACAGTGATGTTAATATGATAATTAATACTCTTAATATGGTCTAGAAGACATGCTTCAAATAAGTGAAGTTGTTATTACATTTCTATTCATTGATTCCCATGAAGTATTTAATTAAAGTTTTACTTCAAAGTTGTGAGTTAAATTACTTTGGCAAAGAAAATATATGGTTCTGGACATGGGCAATTTTCTATGACCAGAGACATATATAAAGTTTATTTTCACAAGGTTTTAGCTTCTTGATATTAGCTATTTAATTACTAGCGTTTATATAAGTTAAAGCACTAACTAAATCATAATATATGAAATAATGCAAATTTAACCTAACAAAAAATCAGGGTGAATTACCATGAAATAACAGTGCATGCAGAACATTAGAATTAATTTGCATTTCTAGAATTTATAAGGATTTAATTTGTGTTTGCACAAGTTGAATTAATTAGTAAAAATACGTGGATAGAAGTAGCTTTCTATCATTTTTCTAAAATAGAACACATTTTTATGAAACTAGCAAAATTAGTTTGAGGTCCAATGGATTTGAAATGAATTTACTATGGATTTTGGAAGTTCTAATCAATTTTCTGCAATTTTTGAGTGCTTAATGGCAGTACATGTTAGCGCCACGTGAGAAGCCAGTAGGCGCCAGCTCGCTGCCAGTCAGCTTCACCGGAGGACGGCGGTGTGCGGCCGGAGGACTTGCCGCTGGGTGCGTCGCTGGGAGGAAACTCATCGCGGGAGTGCGGGAATGATGTACTCGTCATGGCGCTTCGGTCGGAGGGGTTCGTAGGAACAGAAGCTCACCGCAGATAGGCCGACGTCGAGGAGTGGCGGAGGTGGAGGTTCGGCGGCGTGGCGCAGTTGCTACAGTGCATGAACCCGAACTCCGTGTTCACCCAGGGCTTCACTATGGCGTTGAGAAGAGCGGCGTGCCGTCCAATTGCACCGAGGAGGGCCGAGAGGTAGAGCTCGTCGTGGAGGCGGCTCGGTCGGGGCGGAACCGAGGAAGAACAGCCAGGGAAAAGGGAAATGTCGTCGACCTCGCGCACAAAAACAAGGAGAAAAGTGTAAGGCGCATTCAGCCATGAGTTGCGCACACGCGCGAAGAGGAAGAAGGGGACGAGGCTCACCAGAGGCAAGGAATTTTGCGGTGATGTCAATGGCGGTCGCAAGGGTGTTCGTCTTGATTCTTCCTTCGATTCAAGCAATGAGTATGAGGAAATGGCCAAGTAGGGGCATGGGGAGGTAAAGGAGGTCTAGGCGCAGGTTTTTGCTACGGGGTTCTGATCCAGATGGCACGGCGCAGTAGAAATTTGAGCTTGAACTTGGGCTCAATAATGGCGACCTGTGGTGGTTGGGAAAAAGGAAGGTGGAGAGGGTGTTTATGACCAAGGGAACGCTCGGGTGGTGCGGTCGTGGACCGTGGCATGCGTGCATAGTTTTGTCCACTAGCGGAAGGCTGGGAGTGGCCGGGAGCGTGGGGTTGGGCGAGCTTCTGCCGCGGCCATGGCAGGGCGCCGGACAGGGCGGAAAGACTTCAATTCGTGGCGTGCTGCAACGGGAAAATGGGGAAACGGACAGGACGGGGCGAGGCAGAGGTTCAGGCGGCACTGTAGCGTGCGGGGTCCCGAGGTTGGCGCAGTGGCATGCGCGCCAGTGGGAGCTCTGCTCGTGCTACGCCAATGGAGGAAGAATAGAGAAAAATTTGCACTACATGAGAGATATTTTCTAATATTGCAAATCAGTCCCTGGCTTCAATTAATTCAAAATAAAATAGCTAGGGACTTTCAAAAATTACCAAACTTGGTACTCGTGTGATCCATGATGTTCTGAACACTTTGGTGAAGGCCATTTGTCAATTTAAATTACAATTAGTTTTAATTAAATATTTAAATCACTAAAGTTTTTAAGTTTAAATTAATTATTTGAGGTATTTCTAAATATGGTAAAATGCTCATTTTTGGTCTAAAATTATATTTTACTATTCCTGTAATAATTATGTAATTACTTGCCATATGTTGTATAGAAAAATTTTATCTTGCCTCATAATCTTGTTTGTAGGGTTTTTATTTGTCTATAAATAATTCAAATTGGGTGGGGACTATTTCATTTTATGTTACACTTAGCTATAATTTATGCTCTTCATGCTTATTAAGTAGAAACGAGACATCTGGGTGTCACAGGCACTGTGCCTACGCCTTCATTAGATATTCTCCCGTTGGCCTAGCGGAAGAATAGCCAGGAAATAACCAAGTCTAAGTTCGGAAAGAACTAAGCTTAATTAAATCCTAGCCGGGAAACCCGTGAACTATGCAACAAAGTTTCTTCCCGATAATTGTAACTTAAGTAAATGACTAAGTTAAGATAAACACTTGACAAGATATAAAGGGGAAGATAATTATATTGATAAAGGATAAGTCTTACAAAAGGAGAAAAGATACAAGAGAACTCATACCAAGATGCTCTCAACTAGACTCTAACTCCTGACTAACTAACCTACTCTACTAAGTAGCACAAGTAGTGGGAAATGGACTCCTTGATGTGTTTCTTGCTTGATCTTCTTTTTCTGCCAAATTCCCCCTCTATTTATAGGTGCCGATGGGCCGGGGGGTACTTGTAGGTGAAGAAGGGTCGGTAACCCGAAGTCGGTCCGCCGGGCGGCGGGCAAGGCCGGGCGGCCACGTATGCCGGGTGGCCGGCCATTCCGGGTGGCATGCACCGCTGGGTGGCAGTCCAGGCCAAGCGGCCCTTGGATCCTGTCGGTTCGCGACTGACTCCTCTTAGATGGCTTGGATCTTGTCTCGATGTCGGTTGTTTCGTCGGTTCGCACTGACTCCTTTATTTTAGGAACGGTAGGCCTATTGGGCTTCATGGGCTGGTAACCCCAGGTGGCAACCCGAGGCCGGGCGGCGGCCTTGGCCGGGTGCCGACCCCTTCCGGGTCGCCCCTTGACTTCTCCCGGTTAGGCCACTTGTTGGCCTTCTTTTCCTTAGTTATATCTCATCGTTTTAATTCCGGGAGCAGAAAACAACATCACGGTGAAGTGTTTTTGCAAAATCGGTCGGGTCGGATGATCTGCCTAAAAAACAACTCCGGTTGATCAGCCGGGTGGCTGATTTTAGTCGAAAATGACCCTGTCGGCCGGTTCCTGATTTCAGCCTGAGAACAACCCTGTCGGATGGTGAAAACTGCTGTTTCACAGTCGTGATTGGCCGACGGGGTGTTTCTTCATGTTTTTGCATATTCTAGCTCTTTTATAGCTGCAAACATATATTTCACCAAAACTCGTGGAACTTTATTAGTTTAAACAAATATTTATTAAACTTTGATCTTTACCTTGCATTTCCTGACCGGTTGGTGGCCGATATTGGGTTTTATGAGCCACCAACACTGGTGAAAGGGTCGAAGGGGTCTGCCACCGCCACCGAATCATCTTTGTCGGAGTTGGAGATCCCCGAACAACTGCGTGAGTTCTCCCAGAGCACCATCAGCACCAACACGCTGAACACCATGGTGGACAATGGCATCTTGCCAGAGCATGCGCGACTGAACTAGAAGGTACCAGAATCTGAATCTCATCCCCTCACAATCCATAAATAGATCATTGTTTTCTGCTCCTTTGAGCGTGGCTTCAGAGTCCCCTGCTGTAGCTTCTTGCATGGACTCCTCTTTTTCTATGGGATTGAACTAGTCAACCTCAATCCGAACTCCATTTTGCATGTTGCCATTTTCATGCATTTGTGCGAAGCCTTCCTTGGCGTTCTGCCCCACTTCACTCTATTATGCCATCTCTTCATCCTCCGCCCGCTGCCATCTGTCGCCAATCAAGAAGCAATAGGCGGTGTTGGATTCCAACTACGGAAGAAGGAGGCCTACATCTGATGAGGACATCACCCTTATGGATACACCCAGCACTCCGCCAACCAAAATACAAGTTCATGCGCGACAACTGAATTTACGGGTGAGCTTGTTCCTAATGATTCCTTTATGTGATTTTGAGAATAGATTGCTACCTAATGAATTAATTATTGTTAGAAACCATGGAGATAATGATGAGATAGCTGGGGAGGTGATTGGAGACGTGATGAGCCAGCAAGGACGTCCAAGCCAAGGTGGAGGCCCAATCAAAACCGACTTCGAGTCTGTTTCGGAGCCCAGAACCAGTCTGCACTAAAACAGATGTTCGAGTCAGTCGGCCCTCAAGATGACACCTTGATCAGAAAGGCATACAACAAGGGCACTCTTTGAACCCAAGTAAGCCTTACCCTTTCTATTGATCAATCAATTATTCATACTTAGTAGAATGAGTTACTTGAGTGATGTCATCATGCTTATTTGCGGGTTCTGCACACTTATGTGTCTCACCCTCCTCTTCCGCGGACTGACATCGAGGGAGTGGACTATGCTCCCAGACCTCCACACCGGACCGATCTGGTTGGGTCAAGCTCGATGACTGGTAGGATGGCACCTTAGTCCAATCCAGTTGGTGAGGCAGGCGGTTCTGCTAATCCAGCTCTCGATCTGCCTTCCCCTAATCAATGAGTGAAAAGGCTAGCCCACCGCTGACGGTAGTACCGCGGGGATGACGACGATAATGACGACAACCAAGAGCATCCCTAGGTTGTCGGTCAGCAGCCCCCGGTTTCCTTTGACCGACCTTCAAGCTAGTCGGAGCAGCCAAGTGTTGGTGGTTTCTAGATGCCCATTTTATCTACCAAAAAGAGATGTTTTCCGTCTTAATTTGGTGGTTTAGACTAACAATTAACCCCATATTTGCATATATTTGTAGTTGTTCTATTTGAATGTAATCACAGGAAATAGGTGTAAAACAGGGCAATTATGGATAAAGAGCTAAAGAGTAACGAAGATGGGCCAGATACGGAGCCGCGCCGATCGGCGCGACCCATGCGCCGATCGGCGCAGGAGGAAAAGTTGACTAAAACATGATCCGGTCCAGAAAAGATGAAGGCCTAGCCCAGTATGAGTTAGAGTCGGTGGAAGTTGACCTAATCCTGTCAAGTATAAAAGGAAGATAATTATCAAAAGCCAAGGACGACCAAGGAGAGACGGGAATCGCGAGAACCAGTTATTAAAACTAGGGTTCCAGGATATTGGAAGGCGGAGGTTCGTCAACACTGACGAGATCCACCAGAAGGGAGGTCGCGCCGATCGGCACACTGCTTGCGCCGATCGGCTCGTGCGCGTTCCAGCGCTATTTCTCATCCCTCTGTTATGTCTAGCGGAAGGATGAGTGAGTAGTCTCATATTCTCTTCTTTGGTGCGGGGATCTGGTCATGTAACTCTCATGCTTGTTGATACTCTCTCGATGAATTTAATCTATGTGATGAACTCTATTGCACATCTATCTATCCTTTTTCTTTAGTGTATCGGCCAATACACTTTTGCCCATTGCATAGTGCAAGAAACCAGTGGGGAGCTAATAGCCTCTATAGTGACAGCCGAGGTGAACGAAACCACCATGTCTTGTAGAATATTAGAGTCATCACTTGAGTTGATAAGAATAAGGTTGCATGCTAGTGAACCAATCCTAAGGAGAGAATCCTTCATCATCCTATTAACTCTTCAATAACATTCACCTTCCACTTTCTCACCGTCATCAGTCACACCAACCAACCCATTGCAATTTGTTAGTAACCTTTTAATAATATTAGTTCCGCTCGTTCCTTATGGATTCGATAACCTTGGAATACTTTAAGGGAAAAAGAGCTACAACTGTACACCGTCCTCCTACGGTATATAAGTGGGTGCGTAGATACGACCAACAAGCCCTTTTTCTGGCGCCGTTGCCGAGGAACAAGCTAGTTCTTTTACTATTAATATTTTACTAACATCTAATCCTCTCTTTTCTAGTTGTTTTCGTTTTTTTGTTTTGTGTGAATTTTTAGGATGAGTACGACAGGACCTTCTCGGACGCTCAGGGAACTTTCTCTACCATCTTCAGATGTGCTGGTGGCTCAACCCTCAGATGAGAAGGCCACGGCCTCCTCGTATGTGTTGAACCCCATTATCATTAGCATGGCTGAAGCAAACAAGTTCTTTGGAGCGAAAGAGGAGAACCCGTATACTCACTTACAAGATTTGGAGGCACTTTGCCAAACATTCCATCATGAAGGAGTGCCTCGGGATCTTTATAGGTGGCTGCTTTTCCCATTCTCTTTGGGAGGAAAAGCCAAAGAGTAGCACAAGGCGGCATCTCGAGAAGCAAAAGGTAAGTTGAGTGAGTTAGTTGGAAATTTTTGTCTCCACTATTTTGCTTTGCCAAAGGTGCAGAAGTTGAGAAGGGAAGTGGTGAACTTCTTACAAGAAGATGAAGAATCTCTCGCGGAAGCCTGGACGTGTTTTCAGACATTGTTGAAACAAGGACCTGACCTTGGCATTGATGAGAATATGTGCGCTCAGACCTTCTACATGGCCATAAATAAGGAATCGAGGATGCATTTGGACGGATCGGCCGGAGGAAGTTTTCTGAGATTGACAGCCCAGGTAGGGATCGAATTGTTAGGCAAAATTGTCGAGAATGAAGCTTTGCACAAGCACTGGGAAGAATATTTAGAACCAAATCGGCAATGCCCAGAAGTTATGAAGAAGGAAGAGTTGCCAGCTGAACAGATCTTGATGTCCGAGAGCAGATCAATGATTACTTCAGCGTAATTCAAAGAAATAGAGCCCATCGGACTCACCTCTGTGGGTCTAACGTGTGTGCCGATCGACGCAGTCTCTGAGCCGATCGGCGCAGCCGCGACAACAGGAGAACCGATCACCATGACGACTCTGCCAAGTAACAAGGATTATACCAAGATAGAAACTGCGATTCTGGACAACCACCTGAAGGAATTTGAAGGGAATTTTGCTAAACCGAAGGGGGATAGAACATTGGCGAATGCTAAACCACTTGACGAAGATTCCCATTGATTTTTTGCAAGAATTGCTTAATATGAGAATATCCTTCAGTCCGCAAGACGCCTCCGAAGCCGGAATTGAGTATAATTTCCCAAGTAATCGTCTCAAGTCGGAAGTCTTCGATCAAGAGACTATCGGGAGAGTTTTAGGGAAGCTTTACAAGGATGATATAGAGCTTCATGGAACAGAGGTGAAACAAGCAAAGAGATTGCTAGATAGTTGCTTTGAGCCATCCCTCTACGAAGGATTATGTGGTGTGTATGCTGTAGGTGTCACTAAAGAGGAAAAAGAAGAACCGTACATACCCTATGAGATATCGGGGAAGAAATTTTTGAAAGCCTTGTGTGACTTTGGCTCTCGTGTCAGCTTGATGACTTATGATGCATTCATGAGCATGCCTTATGGAACTCAACAGCGGCTGATGGGGACTAAACTTGAGCTGATCATGGCGGATGGTAGGAAAACCAAGCCACTGGGAGTGATCAAGAATGTCGAAATTGAGATCAGCTCGAAAACAATGCCGGTAGATTTCTTCGTTCTAGACAATAAAGAAACTAGGGTTGAAGATATCATTCTGGGAAGGTCATTCTTAAGATTAGTACAAGCTGTTCTGGATGCTGGGAAAGGTCAAATCACGCTACACCTAGGAGAGGAAGAAGTGCAATATCAATTTAATGATTCGTCTCATCAAGACTCTTCTTGCTATCAGGAATTCTGCCCAGAGGAAGACGAGAGGATAGGGATGGATATGGGAGACCCACTGGACCACATCATGCGTGAAACTGACAAGTGTACTGCCAGCGCTGATCGGCGCGACCCTTGCGCCGATCGGCTCAATCATACTGGCAGCGCCGATCGGTGCGACCCTTGCGCCGATCGGCTCAATCATACTGGCAGCGCCGATCGGTGCGACCCTTGCGCTGATCGGCTCAATCATACTGGCAGCGCCGATCGGCACTACCCTTGCGCCGATCGACTCAACCAGCAAAATCCTAATTTTGAACCGCTCAGGGAGCTGGATCCAGACAAAGCGCCAGAATTGGAACAGAAGGAACTTCTGAAGGAGCTACGCTTTGAATATCTAGGAAAGAATAGAACATATCCAGCTATTATGAACAACGCCCTAACGAAAGAAGAAACAGAGAGGCTTCTTGTTGTGCTCAAAAGGTATAAGAAGGTCATTGGTTACACATTGGATGACATCAAGGGAATCAGCCCCGCATTTTGCACCCACAAGATTAACTTGGAGGAGAACACTAATCCAGTGGTTAAAGGGATGCGAAGGTTGAAGGAATCAATGAAGCCCGTGGTTAAAAAGGAGATTTTGAAGCTGCTTAATGCAGGTATGATCTACCCTGTTGCTGATAGTGAATGGGTTAGTCCAGTGCATTGTGTACCCAAGAAAGGAGGGTTGACAGTAGCGCCTAACGAGAACAATGAGTTGATCCCTCAAAGGACTATAACTGGATGGAGAATGTGCATAGATTATAGAAGTTTGAACAAAGTGACGAAGAAAGATCACTATCCTCTTCCGTTCATTGATGAGATGCTTGAAGATTAGCAAGGAATTCATACTTTTGTTATTTGGATGGATATAGTGGTTTCTTTCACATACCGATAAGACCAGAAGATCAGCAGAAAACTACTTTTACTTGCCCTTTTGGGACATATGCATATAGAAGGATGCCATTTGGTCTTTGCAACACGCCTGCAACATTTCAAAGATGCATGAATGCAATATTCGCTGAATTCATACAAGATATTATGGAGGTATTTATGGATGACTTCTCCGTACATGGTGCTGATTTTGATAGCTGTTTGGAGAATTTGGAGATGGTTTTGAAAAGGTGTGTTGAATGCGACTTAGTTCTTTATTGGGAGAAGTGTCACTTCATGGTAACAGAAGGATAGTACTTGGTCATGTCATATCTAAAAGAGGGATAGAGGTTGATAAGGCAAAGGTATCTACAGTTGAGAAATTACCTCCCCCTACTGATCTTACAACTTTGAGGAGTTTTCTTGGACATGCCAACTTCTATCGCAGATTTGTTAAGGATTATTCGAAGATTTCTAAACCCCTGACAGAATTGTTAAAGCAAGATACAGAATTTGTTATGGACGAGGAGAGACTCTTGGCCTTCAGAAGATTAAAGGAAGCTCTATACTCTGCACCCGTTATGCAGCCACCTGATTGGAGTTGACCTTTTGAAATTATGTGTGATACAAGTGACTATGCAGTTGGAGCTGTTCTTGGACAACGGAAGGAAGGTAAAGTGCATGATATTTATTATGCTAGCAAAACTTTGAATGAGGTGCAAATAAATTATACAACAACTGAGAAGGAGATGCTAGCTGTTATATTTGCTTTTGAGAAGTTTAGATCCTACATTCTAAATTCTAAGGTGATCGTATATACTGATCATGTAGCTATAAGATACTTGGTTTCAAAAAAGGAGTCTAAACCTCTGTTAATGCGATGGGTATTGATGCTGCAAGAATTCGATTTGGAGATAAGAGATAAGAAAGGAGTAGAAAATTCTATAGCAGATCATTTATCTCGTCTTGAAGCACCATCAACTGAGCCAATAAGAGATGAAATGCGACAAGAGCAGTTGTTTGCCGTATTTGATCATAGAGAGAACTGGATGATGGATATTATCAAAGGTTTCAAGGGACAAACTGATCTGATGAACAAGAACACAAGGAAAAGAGTTAAGAGTGAAATGAGAAAATTTATATGGGCCGACCCATACTTGTATAGGTATTACGAGGATGGAGCGGTACGGAGATGTGTACCCAGAGAAGAAAGAGCAAGCATTTTAGCAAAATGTCATTCTTCGGATTATGGGGGGCATTATGGCTACTTTAGAACATAGGCAAAGGTATGGGCAAGTGGATTCTATTGGCCTACCATGCATGAAGATGAAAAAAGGTATGTTGCAACATGTGCTCAATGCCAACGAATAGGGAATGTTAACAGTAGGAATGCAATGCCTCTTAAGTACAATCTTCAAGTCAATATCTTTGATGTTTGGGGTATGGATTTCATGGGACCCTTTGTGAATTCTCATGGTTTTGAGTATATATTGGTCGCCATTGATTATGTCTCCAAGTGGGTCGAAGCAATGGCATGCAAGGCTAACACTACAAGAGAATCAAGGAGTATACTTCAGGAGCAGATATTTCCTAGGTACGGAGTACCGAGGATAATAATTACGGATGGAGGATCCTATTTTACAGGAGGAGAATTTGCCAGGTTTTTAACCAAATCTGGAGTTGAACATAGAATTGGAACAGCCTACCATCCCCAGACAAACGGACAAGCAGAAACTTCAAATAAGCAATTAAAGGGAATTCTACAGAAGATTGTTATGAAGGATGGAAAAGATTGGGCCACGAAGCTTAATGGAGCATTATGGGCATATAGGACGGCATTCAAGACACCAATTGGTATGACACCGTATCAATTCGTCTATGGGAAATCGTGTCACCTACCGGTGGAATTGGAACATAAGGCTTATTGGGCTATAAAGGAAATGAATTTGGATCTTGATGCCGCCGGCATGAAAAGGAAGATACAAATAAGTGAATTGGAAGAGATGAGATTGCGTGCATATGAGAATGCAGCTATATACAAAGAGAAAACAAAGAAGTGGTATGATAAGAAGCTTTTGAAGAAGGAGTTCAAGGAAGGAGATCGGGTGCTCCTATTTAATTCGTGATTTAGATTATTTGGTAAAGGCAAACTACGAAGCAAATGGGAGGGACCTTATCTTGTGAATATGGTGTTACCTTCGGGAGCGGTAATCATAATGGATGGCAAGAGAAACAAGTACACGGTGAACGGACAACGTCTAAAGGTATACCTAGAACCCGACACATTTCAATTAAAATCTTTTGTTGTGTATTTCACTGCTTAGTACCCCGTGGGGTCGAGCTTAACGACGTAAAACAAAAGCTTGTATGTATTTTAATTTCCGTAGTTTTTCTTTTTTTTTTTGGCGATTTAGAGAACGCGTCGATCGGCGCGATGCTTGCGCCGATCAGCGTGACGCATCGATCGGCGCGGTGGAGTCCTTTTTGTTTTGAGTCGGTTTTGGACCTTGCCTTTCTAAGACTCGTTAAATTCCATGAATAGGAGAAAGAGTCCTAGTCCAATTGTAAATCAAGGGATATCAACTCGTATTACATCATCACCAGAACAACCCTAAGAGCAGAAGCGATGGAAGGCGGTGCATAAGACAGAAACCAAGGCGGCGCCGATCGGCGCGACCTCGGCGCCGATCGGCGAGACCCCTGCGCCGATCGGCGCGACTCTGGAGCCGATCGGCTCGGCGGCGGATTTCCTCAGCCCCCTGCAAATTGTCCCTAGGAAGAAGTCGACGAAGTGTTGACACCAACACGAGATGATCCCCTCGTCTGGTCAGATCTGCGGAAGAAATTCATGAAGAAAAGCGAAGCTGACGCGTGGAACGCCGACAAGGTGAAGATGGACAATGAACTTCGGCAGATGGTGAAAAGAGTATTGGTGCGCAAGGAAAATCTATAGCACCTATTGAAAGTGAAGTAGTTTCTCAAAGGTATACCATGGAAAGTCTTCTTGATCTTGCTAAGCCCTTGTCATATGAGGATTTCCTATCTTTCGAAAGATCATTGACTAAGCAAGAGAAGGAAGAGCTAGATGAAGAGAGCGCCCTCACAATTCATAGGCGCCGACTTTATGGTGAACATGACATTGCCGCCAAGTATGAACTCAAGCTGCGAGAAGAAGTCGAAGAAGCTATGTACCAGCAGGATGCGGAGACGGATCTTCAAGCTAGAAGGGATGAATCCTTTCCCAATGTTCTTACCGATTGGGAAAGTTTTCAAGAAAATAAGATTCATAGGAACAGTTGTATTGAGGGTTGCAAGTGTTTCTTTTGTGGTAAAGATCTTCAACGTAAGGTGGAACTCCAATTGGCAGAAGATCCAACTTTCATACCTAGAGATTTGATATATGATGATGGCTGTCGCGCAGTTCCTGGAGGAAGGACACCTAAGGAGATTAATGATGAGATTTTATGAAGGCAGCAGAATAAGGTGATCCATGAGCATAATCTAGAGCAGTTAGATGAGTATATGAAAGAAGCTGCTGGCTGCGCCGATCGGCGCGACACTGGAGCCAATCGGCACGATCTAAAGATGGTTGAATTTATTGATCTGATGGCTCTGCCAAGTGAAGATAAAGAAACTGCTGCAAGGAAGTACAAGATTACACCAGAGGTTCGCGGATCCGCTAGATTATCAGGTAAGCCAATTCAAAATTATTCCAAATGGGATAGCGACTATACGTCATACTATTTGGAAACTTTGGAAAGCGGTGATCCTAGTGTGCTTGGAGATTTTAGTGATGATTTTGATATATGAGGAAGCTTTGGTAGTCCTAAGTTCGAAAATCAGGAAACACTTGCGGAGGGAAGTGGAGGAAGTCGCAATGGTGGAAGAACACCACTGCGCCAATCGGCTCAGCCTATGCGCCGATCGGCTCGGAGGAATTTGAATAGTGCCTCTCCTTATAGCGTTGAAAATCATAACCTACAACCGCCTGCTTGCTGTCCTGTCTGCCAAAGAAACATTGAGAGACTGTATCTAGACAGAGATCATGCTTACAGGAATCAAAGAGATGTGGACCGCAGAATCCAGGATACAATCGAGATAAACGAAGCGGAGTAGACTTTTCTCATAAGGAATATAAGACGAATTTTCCGAGTCTTGAACAGGCATGGTCTGCATGACTAGTGTGTTGAGTTTCTTCTCTTGCAATGAGGACATTGCAAATTTTGAGTGTGGGGGAAGGGCTTTGCCATTAGTCATAGTTTTTAGTGTTTTTGAGTCCAGTTTCTCAGTTTTTAAATGTTTTTTAGTCTAGTTTCTCAGTTTTTAAGTGTTTTTGATGAGTGTTTATTTAAGTTTGTGTGTGTGCTTAAGAGAGTCACGAGTCATGTTGAGAGTTGCTTCTAGGTCTTTTATGTAGTTTGAATTCTTGCATTGTCTTTAATTTCTTTTGACTCATCATAAGCTAAGGGAAAAGCAAGGTCTAAATATGCCTACATAGCCGAGTGAATGAGAGCAAGCTACACATTTGAATTAAGTGGATTGTAAGTAACTTTGTCAACTTTTTGCTCATGATTTCGACCAAGTTAGGAAAGGATGATCTATTTTGTTTATCTCTGTGTTTCTAGCAATTCTTATCCAATTAAATTCCTTGCTATCATGAAAATCATACATCTTTGTTTCTCCCACATCCTTGATACAACCTATATTCTCAATAAAAGGGAATTCAGAAAGTTTCCACTGCTGATACAAGACAGAAATTGCTGATCATATCAGGGAATATAAAAAAAAAGGTGAAAGAAAAAAAGAAAAAAAAATATAGGTCACGCCGATCGACGCGACGCTTGCGCCGATCGGCGCTGTTACAAAAAGAGAAAAAAAAGAGAGGTTATTATAAAAAAGGCTAAAGAGAAAAAAATATATATTTCCTGAGAAGCAGTAAGGTCATCAAAGAAGGCAGATTTCTGATTATTCCTCATTCTTTGCCAATTGTTCTCATTGAATTTTCTTTTAGATCTTCTACATTCCATTTCTCAATTAAAAGTTCTTTTCCAAGAAAATCCTTTCTTAATAGGCATGATTGAGCACATTGTTAACATGGTTTATCTTATGGTTTAATTTAGTTATATAGCCCTCCAAGATCCATATATAATCCTTGATTAGATAGGAGAGGGAAGGAAATACACTTGAGAGACCTAGAGAAGACCAAATGCTTGATGTTTGATGCTAAAAGATGAGAACTAAAATTGTTTTTGAAAAGGTTTTGTGGTAATTTGATTAAGCTCAAGTAAGATATGCCGATTGGTTAAAAGGAGATGAGAGAAAATCTTTGTGGTGGGATAATGAGTAAAAATGATGATTGAGATTGACTGCATGAGAGATGGTGTGAAAACTCTTATTACATATTTGATTTTGTATTGCTCGAGAACTAGCAGTGATTTGAGTGTGGGGGGACTGTTGGTGATTTCTAGATGCCCATTTTATCTACCAAAAAGGGATGTTTTGCGTCTTAATTTGGTGGTTTGGACTAACAATTAATCCCATATTTGCATATATTTGTAGTTGTTCTGTTTTGAATGTAATCGCAGGAAACAGGTGTAAAATATGGCAATTATGGATAAAGAGCTGAAGAGTAACGAAGATGGGCCAGATACGGAGCCGCGCCGATCGGCGCGACCCATGCACCGATCGGCGCAGGAGGAAAATTCGGCTAAAACATGATCCGGTCCAGGAAAGATGAAGGCCTAGCCCAGTATGAGTTAGAGTCGGTGGAAGTTGACCTAATCCTGTCGAGTATAAAAGGAAGATAATTATCAAAAGCCAAGGATGACCAAGGAGAGACGTGAATCGCGAGAATTAGTTATTAAAACTAGGGTTCCAGGATATTGGCGGCAGAGGTTCGTCAACACCGACGAGATCCACCAGAAGGGAGGTCGCGCCGATCGGCGCAACGTTTGCGTCAATCGGCTCGTGCGCGTTCCAGTGCTATTTCTCACCCCTCTGCTATGTCTAGCAGAAGGATGAGTGAGTAGTCTCATATTCTCTTCTCTGGTACGGGATCTGGTCATGTAACTCTCATGCTTGTTGATACTCTCTCGATGAATTTAATCTATATGATATACTTTATTGCACATCTATCTATCCTTTTGATTAGTGTATCGGCCAATACACTTTTGCCCATTGCATAGAGCAAGAAACCAGTGGGGAGCTAATAGCCTCTGTAGTGACAGCCGGGGTGAACGAAACCACCATGTCTTGTAGAATATTAGAGTCATCACTTGAGTTGATAAGAATAAGGTTGCATGCTAGTGAACCAATCCTATGGAGAGAATCCTGCATCATCCTGTTAACTCTTCAATAACATTCACCTTCCACTTTTTCACTGTCATCATTCACACCAACCAACCCATTGCAATTTTTTAGTAACCTTTTAATAGTATTAGTTCTGCTCGTTCCCTGTGGATTCGATAACCTTGGAATACTCTTAGGGAAAAAGAGCTACAACTGTACACCATCCTCTTGCGGTATATAAGTGGGTGCGTAGATACGACCAACACCAAGCCGATCGACCAAGATCACTAAGGTGGTGGCGAAGTCTACTTCCAAGAAGAAGCACTCTGATTCTGCAACTACTTCATTGAAGAAGAAGGTTTGCCGAATCTAGATCAAGCAAGCCTCCGAGTAAGTATCTTCGCTTCTTCATGTCTTCGTTAACTTGATTCAGAACATATTTGTGATTCTGAATGATATATGCAGTGAACATACTACTTGGTCGACCGGGATGCCTGATGTCTCCGTGTTGAAGGACCCGGTCTTAACTCTAGCGCCAAGTAAGACCGACCTACCTCAGGCTATGAGCACACCATCAAATGTGCCGACTGAGGTGGCGAAGCCTTCAAGTACTCCTGTTGTGCCCAAGGACGTCTCTCCAACGCCGACCGCCAAAGCATCGACCCTGAGCAAGGAGAAGGCCACATTGATTGATAAGCCATCTGGACGGCCTGAAGCCTCTGACCTCGAGCTTCTACAACAACATCGAGAGCTATCCAAGGTACATCCATACCTAGGCTTTACTTTTTCTTAAGCTTATTCAAAGTGTTTGACCCACTCTGCTCCTTCTTTTAAGAAAGTTTACTCTCTGATTGAGGATGAGCAATCAAGGATAGATGCTCTCGAGGCCGAAAGCATTGGTAAGTAATTTTCTTGAAGTCTTCTTAAGTGTCTTGATATCCAGCACATCTTCTAACTTAAGATGTCACTCTGATTTCTCCAGTCCGAGCACAAGTAATCCAAAAGACTAAGAGCTGGAGAAGGCCACCACTCTGTTAGAATAGAGGCGACAGAATGATGAAGTAAAGACCCTTTAGCCTTTCTCTTCTTATTAGAATGTTTAATGACAATCTATTATATATTTTTAGCTTATCAGAATAAAATAGCAGAATTGGAGAAGCTCACTTCAAATTAGCAGAGGTTCTTGGACACTCTGACTAATGAGAAGACCGGGCTGACCAAGACACTTTCTAACCGAGAGGCTGAAAACGCCATTCTGAAAAAGGACTTGGAGGAGACCAAGGAAAAGCTGAAGAATGCCAAAAGCAGTGCTACGGCTTTCAAAAGTAATCTTGCTAGTAAGCTCTCCATTATTTTCTTCATCACCTCCCTTATAGATTCTTCTCCTAATCTTCTTTGTGGATCTTGCAGCCCTATCTTATAGCGCTCGGAAGGCCTTGGACTATATCCACGCTAACCAAGTTGAGCAGACCAGGCATTAGCTGGAGTACCTTCTAGAGCATGCACCCGGGCATTCGGTGGTGTACCTTCTAGACACACCAAGCGGATAGCCATTGAAGCCGGGAGCCAAGTGTTGGCGATCTGTAAGTCATGGAATCCTGAGCTTCCCTTAGATAAAATCAAGTAAGGCTTCAACCCAAAGCATACGATCAACCAATGCCATCTGCTACTTGGCTCCATGGTTGAGACTTCACGCATCCTGTTGGACAATATCGAGTTCGCTCCTGCAGTTCCTTCTCCTCCTGCAACTCCAGAAGTAGAACTAGAGGATGATGCTTCTTCTCCTTCGCAGGAGATGTAGTTGAACCTGTAATGGAAATACTTCAGTAGTATCTTATTTGTAGAAACAATTTGTACCTTATGTATATAAATACTTATTCTTGCTTAGTTTCTTTGAGTAACCACCAAACAAGTGAAAGTTGACTGAAAAGTCAAATAGCGATCTCCTGCCTCTCATTAGTAGACCGGTTAGTATATTGTTGCATATATGCACATTTGTACTTATGCCTTCCTACCATAGGAATTTAGAGATTAAAACAGAAGACGCATCGGTCTACCTTAACATTTGAGGTCCTAATTCATAACTGCGTAACAATCAGAGTCAACCAGTCGACACATGACCTCTCGCACTTTGGCTCTAGGTTTACTGTAGTGGTAGTATGTTGTGCAGATAAAATTGTATGTCCTTATTGTTTCAGTGTTAGAACAAAATAAAACCGTGTCAAAATATGAGAAATCGGTCGGAAAAACCCAAAACCAGAATTTGTCAAGGTTAAGGTGTATTGGGACATTATTACTAGCCCCCTTGGCTCGATTGTTTAAGGTATAAGTTAAGGAATCAAGGCAACCAAGAATGAAAACAACTTAAAACATCTTTTATCAAAAAGACAGAAGTTTCATTCAATTATAATATATGTGAATACATAAAAAGGACTAAGTATAAAAGCGACATAGCTGGTTAATGTTCTAGGAGTTGGGTATGTCATCGCTATCTTCATACATCAGTCAATAAGCCCCTGGCCGAGTGACTTCCTTGACCACATAGGGCCCTTCCCATTTAGGGGATAGCTTGTGCTGATTCTTGGTTGATTGCACTCGGTGCAGCACTAGTTCTCCAACATGGAACTAACGACACTGGACGTTCTTGTCATAATAATGTTGTAGGCCTTGCTGGTATACTGTCGACTGAAACAGAGCGTGATCACGCAACTCCTCTGCCCCAATCAACTCAATCTCTCGGTTGTCTTCAGAAAGCTTCTCGTCATATCCCTTAACTCGTGTTGATACGAGGTTTATCTTGATCGGTAGCATGGCTTCAGAATCGTATACCAATGACAAAGGTGAATGACTGGTAGCTTGACTGGCATTGGTGCACAGCCCTTAGAGGACCGATGGTAGATCACGAACCCACCGACCGGCGTAAGGCTTGAGTCTATCAAAAATTCGGGGCTTCAACCCCTAGAGAATCATACTATTGGCCCGTTCGACCTGCTCATTGCTTTGAGGATGAGACATCAGTGCAAAGTGGATTTTTATTCCCATCTCATCAGCAAAGTCACGGAATTCCTCATATGTGAACTGAGTACCATTATTGTTGATGATATCATGAGGAACTCAGTGAAGACCTCTATGACAAACTTGACCGCCTTCTTGGAAGTAATCTTGTTGACTGGCTTGGCTTCAATCCACTTGGTGAACTTGTCAATAGCCTCTAATAAATGAGTAAACCCCCATGGCGCTTTCTTAAAAAGACCGACAATGTCGAGGCCCCAGACTACGAAGGGCCAAGTCATAGTTATCATCTAAAGTTGCTGCGAAGGCACGTGCATTTGTTGAGCGGAAATTTAACAGCCCTCACACGTCCGAACGACCCGGTGTGCATCTTTGACCATCATGGGCCAATAGATACCTTGCCGGAAATCCTTGCCGACCAAAGTCTCGGACGCTGCGTGATTGCCACATGCTCCTACATGGATTTCTGCCATCCATTCCTTGCCTTCAGGAATAGAGATGCACCACATCAGTATATTAGATCCTCCTCTATGATAAAGCAGATCGTCCACCATCAAATATCCTCGTCTTCGTGCTTTCAAACATTGCTGCTCATGAGGATCCGTAGGCAGCGTACCCTTAGTCAAGAATTCAACAATTGAGTTGCACCAGTCGGTCTTTATATCTTCATCCATTCTAGGTTCGGCAACATTGGTCGTCAACACTTCTGGTCGAGGTTGGACAGTAGGACTATCAAGGGTATGGAGAAAAACTCCGGGTGGAACCACCAATCTTGATGACCCCATCTTTGCTAGCTCATCAGTAGCTTGGTTGTTATCGCGAAGAACATGAGTGAACTTGAGTCCATCAAATTTGTTCTCCAGCTTCTAGACCTCGTGACAATAAGCGGCCCTGTTACCATCTACGCAATTCCAGTCTTTAGTGACCTGGTTGATTACAAGACCCGAGTCACCAAAGATGTCTAGATGCTGGATACCGAGTGATACGGCAATGCACAGACTGTCGAGAAGTGCTTCATACTCCGCCCTATTGTTAGATGCTCAGATACTCATCTAGAGGATGTATCTGAGCTTCTCTCCCTAAGGGGATATGAGAACATTTCTAGCCCCGCGCCTTGCAATTGGAGTGATCCATCGAAATACATCTTCCAGTATTCAAGGTCTTACTATGCATGCGGTAGCTGAATCTCTGTCCACTCAGAAATGAAGCCCGCCAGAGCTTGTCCTTTGATTGTCGAGTGAGTTGTGAATGTTATGGTGTATTGACCGAGTTCAACTGCCCACTTAGCGACTTTGTCGATCGCCTCGCGGTTCTGGAGCACCTCTTCGTGTAGGAAAGATGTCTGTACTTCAATCGGATAAACTTGGAAATAATGCTTCAACTTTCTTGAGGTGATCAAGAGCGCATAAAGCAGCTTCAAGATCTGGTGGTACCACAGCTTAGAGGCGCTAAGGACCTCGCTAACGAAGTACAGTAGGTGTTGTACTTTTTCACATGACCCTCTTCCTCTTGGTCGACCGTTAGAACGGTACTCACAACTTGTGTTGTGGCCGAGATATAAAGCTAAAGTTTTTCTTATAGCTTCGGAGGCACTAGGATTGGAATACAGCTGAGGTGATCCTTCATGTCGTCTAAAGCCGACTACGCATCTTCTGTCTAGGCGAAGTCGTCCTACTTTTTGAGCAGCATGAAGAAATGCAGACCCCTAACTCCTAGTCGGGATATGAAGCAACTCAGAGCAGCCATGCACCTGGTCAGATTTTGTACGTCCCTTTGAGAGTTAGAGGGCCCCATGTCAACAATTGCTTTGATCTTCTCGGGATTAGCCTTGATGCCTCTCTTGGAGACAATGTAGCCGAGTAACTTTCCCAACGACACCCTGAAGACACACTTCTTGAGATTTAATTTCATCGAGTATTGCCTGAGGTTGTCAAACATTTCTGCCAGGTCAGAAATAAGTTCTTCAACATTCCAAGACTTTATGACGATGTCATTGACATAGGTTTCTATGTTCCGAACGATCTGAGTTTTGAGGCAGTGTTGAATACCACGTTGTTAAGTCACGCCAGCATTTTTCAGACCGAATGACATAGTGATGTAGCAATAGGCGCTGAAATGAGGTATAAAGGAAGTTATGATTTGATCTTCAACTTTTAGTGGGATTTGGTGATAACCTGAATAGGCATCTAGAAAGCTTAAAAGCTCACACCCGGCTATTGAGTCTACGATCTGATCAACTTGTGGCAGAGCGAAGGGGTCTTTTGGGCAGACCTTGTTCAATTTGGTATAATCAATGCACATACATCATTCTTTATTCTTCTTAGGTACATGGACTGGATTAGCCAACCAATTAGGATGGTACACTTCCTTTATAAAAAGTAGTAGCTAAAAGCCTAGCTATCTCCTTCATCATGGCGTCCTTGCGGTCTTGAGCGAATCTCCTAAGTCGTTGCTTGACAGGTGTAGCTCCAGGAGGCACCCTTAGTCCGTGCTCAATCTTTTCCCTAGGAACTCCCGGCATGTCAGAGGGCTGCCATGCAAAGATGTCCTTGTTTTCCTAGATGAAAAGAGTGAGCGCGAGTTCCTATTTCTCCCCGAGGTCAGCCCCTGCATAAGTGATCTTAGCAGGGTCTTCAGGGCTGAGCAATATCTCCTTGGTGGGGACATTGTCCTTTTGGATCTTCTCCTTGCTAGGCTTCTTCGTGGGGACCTCCACATCAGCCTTCACCATCTCGCTAACTGCATTCTGGATCCGTGACTAGTCGGATAGCATCAACTATCGGTCAGCCATCTCACAACTCTGCACATCGCAATCAAAAGAGTTATGAAGATCAGAGTGGAGGGAGATGATTCCTTTAGGACCTGACATCTTCAAGGTGAGATACGGATAATAGGGGACCGCCATGAATTTCGCCATCACCGGTTTGCCGAGAATGACATGGTATGCAGACTCGAAGTCGGCTACTTGGAATGTAATCCGCTTGGTCCTGAAGTTTTCTCGGGTGTTGAACATGATGGGCAGAATGACTTGTCCTATTGGAATAGAAGTCTTGCCTGGCATGATCCCATGGAAGGGAGAAGAACTACGCTGAAGGTCGCTGACCGATAAACCTAGCTCCCTGAGGATCTTGCTGAAGACCAAGTCAAGGCTGCTTCCTCCATCAATAAGTACTCTATTGAACTTGACCTCCATGATAGTAGCCACGAGTACAAGCGAGTAGCATCCTGTCCTGGGCAGGTGTCTGGGGTGATCCGACCGATCGAAAGTAATGGGTACTTCAGACCACCTCATGTACCCGGGAGTGGCTGGTTCCACGGCATTAATCTCATGTAGTTCCAGCTTTTGCTTGCGCTTGGACAAGTAGGCATCGGGTCCACCGAAGATGAAGTTCACCTCCTTTTAGTGCTCTTGGAACACTTCTGCATCATCCTTCCTGTCGTCACCAAGCTTGTCTTGGCCGTTGCGCCTTAGTGGAGACATGGCCACCTTCAGCGCGGCCGTTGCGAAGCCTTTCAACCGATAGCAATCCTTTGCCTTGTGGTTTCCCTTGGGGTGCCATAGGTATGTGCCGTTCAGCAAGTCGTCCATGGTCTGCTGGTTCATCCAAGGATTCTTCCTAGATTAGTCTACCACAGCTACCACGTTGTCAGTCTTCCATTTCTTGTCCTTCTTAGAGGGCTCGGGCTTGTCCTAGCGCTTCTCCTTCCCCTTGCCGCGGATGTCGTACAGAGCCGACTCTCCTGAGGAATACTTATCGCAATCCCGAAGCACTCCCGAGCGGTCAGATCTAGGCTGTGGTTTCGCCGATCGATCTCCTGAACCAAGTCATCACTCTGCAACCCTCCTTGGAAAGCAGTAGTGATCTGTTGATCCGTGATATTGGGGATCTCAGTCTTCTTGGCACAGAAACGCTTGATGTAGTCGCGCAGGGACGCGTCAGGCTTCTACTTGACTCTGGTAAGGTCGAAGTGGTTACCTGGCCGGTTGTAAGTAGCTTAGAAGTTCTCAATGAACTGTTTGTTGAGCTCGCCTAAAAGGTGATTGATTTTCAAGGAGAGATGCAAGCCAAATCCGAACGGCAGGCTCAAGGCAGACCGGCAGATAATTGGCCATTACGTAGGTGTCTCCCCCTGCAGATCGAATAGTTGTGCTATAGATCTAAAGCCACTCCTTGGGGTTGGTTTGACCATCGTATTTTTCGATGGCGATTGGCTTGAAACTCCTTAGGAACTTGTAGATGCGAAGCTCAGGAGCGAAAGCCTTTATTCCGTCGAACCCCTCGTCGGTCAGTGATGAAGACCTCCATCGATGATATGGGGATCGTGAAGTTGAGGGAGTGCAGCGTCGGTGGCGTGGACCCACATCATCATCATGGCATCATCGTCGGTTGTCTTCGTCATGGTCATCGCGCCGATCCCGACCGTCACGCCGATCCCGATCATCGCGCCATCACCGGTCGTCACAGTTCTCCCAATGGTGTCAGTCAAAACGATTCCGATCCCATTAGTCATCTTTGTGATGAAGATTATCGTGAGCTCGTTCTTCATGGGGAGAGTTGATAATTTGTCGACCATCTCGAAGACCGAGGGTATTCCTCAGATCTTGACGCCCTCGGCGGCCTTGTGGAGCCGTTCGACTAGAGCTTGCCTCCGACATTGGAGGCGGCTCTCTGGCCTGGTCTTGGATTGCAGTAGCTTTTAGCATGGCCACCGCTTTCTTCATTACTGGGGTCTGATATGCCTCATCTTCCATCAAGCCGTCGAGGATTGTTTTTGCCTCGATAATGTTATTCTGTGGGGTAGCGTAGACTTTCATGCCCTCCACTTCGATCTTTGAATCGTCGAGGTCTAGCTCTCTCGTGACACCACAAGATCCATGGGATCCCCTCGATCGGTGGGGTACATGCCCAACCGATGGAGCTTCCCCGTCTCGATTTACGTCACTGACGTTCGCCGGTGGCGGGTTTTCCCCGGGTTCCTCCACTTCTGTCATGTATACAGCGTGTGGATATGGGCAAAAAGAACCATCCGAGTCCTCATCAAAGCACAAGATCGACTTGGAGTCTGTTGACCAAGGTTAACAAAACCGCAGTTAACCGGCCGATTAACCTGGTTAACCGGAAAACTGGTCCGGGCCAGTTATCCCGATCGGCCGGTTAACCGCCGGTTTTGATTTAAATATTTTTAAAATTCAAAAAAATTTATATATATTGAAACCGGTGAAACCGAGCGGTTAACCGGAAAAACCAGTCGGTTAACCAGTGTAACCGATCGGTTAATCGCCAAATGTGAATTTAAAAATTTATTTTTGAAATTTGATGATAAAAACCGGTGTAACCGACTGGTTAACTGCCAAAACCAGTCGATTAACCGGTGCAACCAGCCGGTTAACCGGTTACCGATCACCGACTCTCTAAATCGATTTTTGCCCGGTTAACCAGCCGGTTATTCCGGTTTTCCGGTTAACCGGTGAACCGGTCCCGACACGGTTTTACTTGTTCATTCGGTTATGTAAACCTTGTTGTTGACACTTCTTAACATCGCATCAAGAATATCACTATTGCTGGTATGGTGCCAGAAATGATTATTGGTGTTTGTTATGCTTTGAGAATAAAGTGAATTAATCCGCAAGCGCATGGAACACCATTCTAGCATTTAACCCAGGAGTATTCCAAGGTATCGTATTTATTTTCCTTAGGGAAGCGAGGCATCAGATTATCTTAGTTTATCAAAGATATAACTGCAAGAGTTATACCAACTGACCAAAGACGGGGTAAGGATGTTCAATAATAGTGGTAGGGTAGCAACACAGGAGAAATCCACACTAGGATAAATAAAGAGATCGGTTAAGCTAGCCGGGAGGACAACGAGTCTAAGTCTAAGATTCCTACAATATATCTTTCCAATATATGTAACTCAAGCATCAAATCCTAGTTACTCGGGTTGAGTGCTTACACTAATTTCTTGGTACAGCCTCGAGTCTTTCACCTGTTAATTCACTTCGGGGCACAAAAATGATCCACTAATATGGGTCGGTAACTAACCTCTATACTAGTGGGTACGCTATTGCTAGACAACCCTACTTGAGACTTCCCGAACATGGTGGATTACTAAAGGGACGGACAGGACTGTCACCATCTGCCACCTACCACACAGCCCGTGGGGACGAATGCAAATCCAGCTAATGTTAACTTAGGCACCACGCCTACGCCTTCACTAGATATTCTTCCATTGGCCTAGCAGAAGAATAGCTGGGAAATAACCAAGTCTAAGTTTAGAAAGAACTAAAATTAACTAAATCCTAGCCGGGAAACCCGTGAACTACGCAACAAAGTTTCTTCCCGATAATTGTAACTTAAGGAACTGACTAAGTTAAGATAAATACTTGACAAGATATAAAGGAGAAGATAATTATATTGATAAAGGATAAGTCTTACAAAATGAGAAAAGATACAAGAGAGCTCATACCAAGACTCCGACGATTCCAAAATCTCGAGTGATGCTCTCGACTAAACTCTAACTCCCAACTAACTAATCTACTCTACTAAGTAGCACAAGTAGTGGGAAATGGACTCCTTGATGTGTTTCTTGCTTGATTCTCTTTTTCTGCTGAATTCCCCCTCTATTTATAGGTGGCGATGGGCAGGGGGGTACTTGTAGGTGAAGAAGGGTCGGTAGGCCGAAATCGGTCTGCCAGGCAGCGGGCTATGCCGGGCGGCAGCCCAGGCCGAGTGGCCGTAGAATCATGTCGGTTCGCCACTGACACCTTTTAGTGAGCAAGTATTTCAGGGCAGCATGATCCATATACGCAATTACTTTTGCCCCAACTAAATAAGATCTAAACTTATCGATAGCTAAAACCACAGCCAAGAGTTCTTTTTCAGTTGTGGCATAATTAAGTTGCACTCTTGTCAAGGTTTTGCTAGCGTAGGCTATTGCATGATGCTTTTTGTTTTTAGTTTGGCCCAAAACGGCTCCCACGGCATAATCACTAGCATCACACATGATTTCGAAAGGCAGCTCCCAATCGCGGGGGGGGGGGGGGTTGAATGATGGGAGCTGAGATGAGTGCATTTTTGAGAATATGAAAAGACTTCAAACACTCATCATCGAAATCAAATGGTGCGTCCTTGGCTAAAAGACCAGTAAGGGGTCTAGCGATTTGTGAAAAATCTTTTATGAATCATTGATAGAACCCAGTGTGGCCTAGAAAGCTACGAACACCCTTAACATTGATCGGAGGTGGAAGTTGCTCGATAACTTCTATTTTTGCCTTATCCACCTTGATTCCTCGCTCAGACACTAAATGTCCTAAGACAATGCCTTCTTGGACCATAAAGTGGCACTTTTCCCAGTTAAGCACCAAGTCCTTTTCCTGGCATCGTTGCAAGACCTTGTCCAAGTTCTCAAGACAATGATCGAAGGTTTTTCCGTATACAGAGAAGTCATCCATGAAGACTTCCATAATTTCTCTAATCATATCAGAGAAGATGGACATCATGCATCATTGGAAAGAAGCAGGTACATTGCATAGGCCGAAAGACATCCTATGGTAAGCATAAGTTCTGTATGGACACATGAAGGTGGTCTTGCTCTGGTCGTCGGGATGGATAGGGATCTGATGATAACCAGGATACCCATCGAGGAAGCAGAAGAAGAAGTGGTTCGCCAAATGCTCAAGCATCTCATCGATGAAAGGCAAAGGGAAGTAATCCTTCTTGGTCGCCTTATTGAGTTTCTGGTAGTCGATGCACATCCTCCATCCCGTGACGGTGCGCTGAGGGATTAACTCATTTTTATTGTTTCTAACGACCGTCATGCCTCCCTTCTTTGGCACTACTTGCACAGGGCTTACCCACTCGCTGTGAGGTACGAGATATATAATTCCCGAATGTAGGAGTTTCAAAACCTCCTTCTTCACGACCTCACGCATCGCATTATTTAGCCTCCTTTGAGGTTCCCTAGAAGGTGTACACTCGGGATCAAGGGGAATGCGATGGGTGCAGAGAGCGGGACTAATTCCCTTGTGGTCTTGGAGGGAGTAATCAAGAACAGAGCAATGCTTTTCTAGCACAGAAATTAACCTCTTGGTTTCTTCTTCGGAAAGCTTATCACTGATAATGACAAGGGCTTCCGTGTCGCCATGTAGGAAAGCATAGTGTAGGCCAGGGGGCAAAGGTTTTAACTCGATGGGAGGTCGAGTTGGCACTTTTTCTTTAGGGAGCTCGAAAGTCTCCTGCAGTTCATTCTCCTCTTCTACAAAAAGTTCAGCGTCTTGCTCAAGGAGGGTATCGGGGGAATCAAAGGGAGAAATTGCTTTCACTTCTTCGATCGGCTCTTCCTCATTGGGAGGTTCAGTAATGGTGTTTCGTGAACGAGAAATTGGGATCATGAAGGCTTTTCCCCCGATTTTGATATCAAGGCCACCGAATGAGGTTGTCATGAAAAGTTTTTCCAAAGGGAGTCCAATAAGGACGTCAAAACTTTGGACTTCATAGACGTGAAAGTTAAGTCTGGCCTCTATGTCGTTGTGTCTCACAGACACATTTCGCACAATCCTGTAGCCTTCTAAGATGGCTCCCGAAGGGCTTTTGAAGGTCTTTTGCATAGGGGTCAATGGTTCATTTCCTAACACCTCGAGAGCGAAAGAGTCGGAGACGATGTTTATCACTACCGTAGGATTGTACAGAATATCCGTCGGGTTGCCTCTAACTACGCAAGGAATGACTAAAGAGGATGAGATAATCCAAACAAGTTCGGAACATTTCTCATTTTCTTTGGACCACTCGTCACTCATAATTGCAGTTAGCTCCATGATTGTTTCTCTGAGGAATTCATCATCTAAAGGTTCAAGGAAAGAAACAAGAGTTGGTGGCATCCGTTGGACGGCATACATCGAGGTGTTGCCAAAGTCCTTAAAAAGGTCTGCCTCAATGTTAAGAGGGAATTTGGAAGGTTGAATTTCTTCATCATCCAAAATTCCTGGTTCGGGAGGAGGCTCACTAGCTGGTTCTTGAGGTGTGCACGATGCAAGTTCAGGCTCAGCTAGCATAGGAGTCTCCTGGCTTGGCTTAGCTTCTTCATGGGGTCGTTCGGTTGGCTCAAGGAAAGAGGTGTTTTCTAGAACTCGTTCTAAAATGGCTCTTCCTTCCGAGGTTGTTTTATGTGCGAACGAACCACCGGCGGCTATGTTGACATGTAGGGCAGATTCTTTGTTAAGACCGATCCAAAAATGTTGTAGTAGCATGTGGTCGGGTATAGACAAGTCTGGTCCGGATCGAGCTAGAAGCGAAATCCTGGCCCAAGCTGCTCCTAAAGATTCTTTCTCGGCCTACTCAAAGCAGAGAATCTCTTTATGGAGGGCTACGATTCGAGACATTGGAAAGAATGAAAGACAAAACTTGTCCCGGAGTTCATCCCAGTCACCATTCGTGCTCTCTACTGTGTGAGTGTACCATTGTTTCGCCCTCTCTATGAGAGAGAAGGAAAACAATTTCCACTTAAGAGTCTCTTGCGTCATGCCCCTGACTTGGACACACGAACACAATTGCTCGAATTCTCGCAGGTGGTGGTGTGGATTTTTGTTTTCTAACCCCGAGAAAGGTTGTTCCCGAACCATGGCTATAAAGCCAGGGCGGAGTTCAAAGCTGGCTCTAAGGATTGGTTTTGAAGATGAAGGTGGCTCTTAGAACTCGCCCCTTGGAGCAGATAATGATTGGATAGAAGATTGCTCCATGGTAGAAATGAGGAAAGAAATAAAGAAAATAAAACGGGATACGAGGGTGACTAGGGTTCGAGGATAATATAGCAACCGTTCCCCGGCAACGGCGCCAGAAATGCTTGTTGGTTTTTCTTACGATCACGAAATAAATCCGCAAGCGCACAGAGACCGAAGTAGCACTTCACCTAGAGTATTCCAGGGTATCGAATCTCAAGGAACGTATGTGTACTAACTCCAAACTAAATTACCCAAGGACAACAAGAAAATATGTAGGCAAAGGACAGAGAGGATATCCCAAAGTTCACTTTTCTAAGACAATTGAAATTAGACTCTAGGTTGCTTGCATTGGGCACGGACCTACCCCTGCATCCACAGGCGACTTCCGCCAAGAGCCTACGCACTAGCCTAGCGTGGAGGAGTTCAAAGGACGGACAGGGCTGTCACCACCTGCCGCCTACCTCAGCTAACCGGTAGACTAACGAATAATCAAAGGTAATCTCCTGCCTAGACACCACGTCTATGCGATCAATTACTACCTTAACCTTCTAGCGATGAATTAAGATTAAGGCACCCTAAGTAAATAGAGCGTTGAACGAGTGCACAATCTAGAATATAACTTAATCAAAATAGAACCTGAATACTAAGAGGGGAAATCACGAACACTTACTATAAATGGCAAATGTCGTTGAAATACAAGTGTGGAGAAGGCGAAGACAAGCCCAAGCCTCCTCGAACTCTACTTCACTCTCTTCCTATTCTAAGCACTAACTATGTAGCACCTTGCCTTTGGAGTGGAGCTCTTGATTCTCAAATCTTGTGTGTGTTGGAGTGGAGGCCTCCCCCTTCTATTTATAGCCTCTAAAGGTCGGTTTAGAGGGGTAACCGCCACAAAAATCCCTGCCCACCGCCTTCAGGAAGCACTGAGGATGCTCCACATGGAAGGCCGGCCGAGGGAGGCGCCATGAGTGGGTCGGCTGACCCAGGTAGGTCGGTCGACCCCCTCAGAGGCGGTTCTCGGCCTGTGTTTCTTCTGGGCGGCTTATATGTGTGTCCTCATCTCGCTGATTCGAGTAGTGCTGGAGGTGGGATCAGATCTGTCGAACCTGATGATCGCGCCATAGAGTTGGCTATGGTCGGATCGGTTCTATAGTTCACCCTACCTAGGTTTCCGACATCATCCATCAAGAAGTCGAGCAGCCGAAGGAGATCTCAAAGTTCGGCGAGTACTGAATGATTGGAATCTCAACCATCAAGATTAACGGAGGATCCCGACATGCCTTATCCCCTTCCTGGCGTGCCAATTATTTAGACTTGATCTCGACAATAAATTTATAGGGCTACGTCGGGATCAAGAACTAGATGGTAAAGACACAAGACGTCGAGTTATACAGGTTCAGACCCTCTCAATGAGAGTAAAAACCCTACGTCCTATGTTCTATGAATTGTATTACTTTGTGATGTTGTGCCCCTCGATGGGGAGTTCCTGTCACCTTATACATCCGATCGGGGGGGGGGGGGTACATGAAGAGTCCTACTCGTAGTCTACAAGGATAAACATAGTAATTCTATCTCTAATTGCCTTGTACTCCAAGTTGACTCGGTTGGTTCCCATATTGGTGGGCCATCCTTGATGTGAACAAGGGTTCCCGATCTTCTGAAAGGTTCTTGGTAAGTTGATTTGGTCGGAGGCGACACACAAATCGATCCGGCTTCAGAACAGCACGTTCTAAACCCCGCAATCGCAGCACGACGTGTCCTCTGGTTATCAACCGTCCAAAGACGATTGACCTTGCCGAGAAGGCTAATCCCTGCCTGCGAATCAAGAACACAAGCAAGAACAACGACGAATGCAACACAATTGCAGATGTATGATTAAACTCTCGAAGTTGGGGTCTTATAAACCGATCAACGGCGACACTGTTTATGAACAGAATTGATCTAAGCAAAACCCGAACCCTAATGGTGTGGCGGCGGCTGTATATAAAGACCCTAGGGTCGTGCAAGACCCTCTGGATGCGCCCCTAATTGGGCTCAACTAAATACAAAGCCCAACGGCCAAAAATAGGCGACACAGCACTGATACAGATTCTAGACTCTCTCTTGTTTCGACGGTTTCCAACGACTCCGGATGAATTTTGACATGAGGCCGGTGGCATTGGAAAGGTCTTCTCCTTATCTTTCCGTGCATATGTAGAATATCCAAATCCGAGTCCGTATGCGTCCTGGGCGACTGTTTTAGTGCAGACTGATCCTGGGCCCCGAAACAGACTCAAAGTCGGTTTTGATTGGGCCTCCACTTTGGCTTCCAAGCCCTTGCTGGTCCTCCACGTTCCCAACTCCTTCTCCCATCATCTCCTGGTCCTCTCCATGGTTTATAATCATAAAATAATCAGTAGGTAGCAAACCATTCTCAAAAGTAACATATAGCAAAGAACGTAGGAACGAGCTCACCTCTAAATTTAGTCGTCGTGCACGAGCTCTAGTCATTGGACCTTGCAAGTCCAGAATTGGAGGAGTGTTGTGTGTATCCATAGGAGTGATGTGCTCATCATCCTCCTCCTCTTGAAGTGGAGTCGTCCTCGACTCAAGCTCATCCTCTTCTCCCAAGTATGGTTTCAAATCTGAAATGTTAAAAGTAGGACTAACCCCGAACTCGGGAGGCAACTCAAGTTTGTATGCATTATCATTAATCTTCTCCATTATTTTGAATGGCCCATCAGCTCTAGGGAATAGCTTAGACTTTCTCAATTCTGGAAATCTATCCTTCCTTAAGTGTAACCACACTAAATCTCCTACATCACGCTTTACTTTATTTCTACCTTTACTACCAGTAATTTTATACTTTTCATTCATCTTTTCAGTGCTAAGTCTAGTGGTCTCATGCATTTGCAAAATAAATTCAGCACGCTCCTTAGCATCAACATGAACTCTCTCATTAATAGGTAGAGGAAGTATATCAAGTGGAGTACGGGGATCAAAACCATACACTACCTTGAAGGGACTTACCTTGGTAGTAGAATGTGTTGCCCGATTATAAGCAAACTCAACATGAGGCAAGCATTTTTCCCATTGCTTCAAATTTTTCTTCAAAATAGCTCGTAACATAGTGTCCAAAGTGCGGTTCACAACCTCAGTTTGTCCATCAGTTTGTGGATGACAAGTTATAGAAAATAGCAACTTTGTACCAAACTTATTCCAAAGCGTGCGCCAAAAATGACTCAATAATTTTGCATCACGATCTGAAACAATAGTAGAAGGCATACCATGCAAACGTACAATTTCTTTAAAAAAGAGGTCAGCAATATAACTAGCATCATCAGTTTTATGACATGGTATAAAGTGTGTCATCTTGGAAAAACGATCCACAACAACAAAAATGCTATCGCTCCCCCTCTTAGTCCTAGGCAGTCCTAAAACAAAGTCCATAGAAATATCCGCCCAAGGAATAGAAGGAACAGGAAGTGGCATGTATAAACCATGTGGATTCAATCGAGACTTAGCTTTTTGACATGTAGTGCAGCGAGCAACAAAACGCTCAACATCTTTCCTCATCCTTGGCCAAAAGAAGTGTGTGGCCAAAATATCCTCCGTCTTCTTAGCACCAAAATGACCCATCAATCCACCTCCATGCGCCTCCTGCAACAACAAAAGACGAACAGAACCAACTGGAATGCATAGGCGGTTAGCTCTAAACAATAAACCATCATTCAACACAAATTTGTTCCAAGCACGACCTTCTTTACAGTGCAGCAATACATCTTTAAAATCAACATCAGCAACATATTGTTCTTTAATTGCCTCAAGTCCAAAAATTCTACAATCAAGTTGAGACAACAAAGTATATCGCCTAGATAAAGCATCAGCAATCACATTATTCTTCCCTTTCTTATGTTTAATAATATAAGGAAAAGACTCAATAAACTCAACCCATTTAGCATGTCTACAGTTCAAATTGCATTGAGAACGAATATACTTAAGTGATTCATGATCAGAATGAATAACAAATTCTTTGGGCAACAAATAATGACACCACGTCTCTAAAGAACGTACAAGCGCATATAGTTCCTTATCATACATGGAATAATTCAAAACAGGCCCAGTAATTTTCTCACTAAAATATGCAACAGGTTTACCATCTTGCATCAAAACACCACCAATGCCTATACCACTAGCATCACATTCAAGCTCAAAAGTCTTATCAAAATTGGGTAATTGCAGCAATGGTGCATTTGTAAGTTTGTCCTTCAAAGCAACAAAAGACTCATGATGTATCTTACCAAAATGGAATTCAACGCCCTTCTTTGTCAACTCATGCAATGGTGCAGCGGTGGTGCTGAAATCTTTGACAAAGCGGCGGTAGAAACCTGCAAGACCAAGAAAACTCCTCACCTATGTGATAGTTTTTGGTACAGGCCAGCTCTTTATGGCTTCAATCTTCGCCTTATCCACCTCAATTCCCTGTGGAGTCATAACATAGCCAAGAAAAGAGACTCGATCCGTGCAAAAGGTGCGCTTCTCAAGGTTACCAAATAAACGTGCAACTCGCAAAGCATCAAAAACAGCATGCAAATGAATCATATGGTCATCCATGGATTTGCTATAAATCATGATATCATCAAAGTAAACAACCACAAATTTGCCAATAAAAGGTCTTAAAACCTCATTCATCAAACGCATGAAAGTACTGGGTGCATTAATCAACCGTCCAAAGACGATTGACCTTGCCGAGAAGGCTAATCCCTGCCTGTGAATCAAGAACACAAGCAAGAATAACGAAGAATGCAACATAATTGCAGATGTATGATTAAACTCTCGAAGTTGGGGTCTCACAAACCGATGAACGGCGATACTGTTTATGAACAGAATTGATCTAAGCAAAACCCGAACCCTAATGGTGCAGCGGCGGCTGTATATAAAGACTCTAGGGTCGTGCAAGACCCTCTAGACGTGCCCCTAATTGGGCTCAACTAAATACAAAGCCCAAAGGCCAAAAATAGGCGACGCAGCACCGACACAGATTCTGGACTCTCTCTTGTTTTGATGGTTTCTCATGACTCCGGATGAATTTTGACATGAGGCCGGCGGCATTGAAAAGGTCTTCTCCTTATCTTTCCGTGTATATGTAGAATAGCCAAATCCGAGTCCGTATGCGTCATGGGCGACTGTTTTAGTGCAGACTAGTCCTGGGCCCCGAAACAGACTCGAAGTCGGTTTTGATTGGGCCTCCACTTTGGCTTCCAAGCCCTTGCTGGTCCTCCACGTTCCCAACTCCTTCTCCCATCATCTCCTGGTCCTCTTCATGGTTTCTAATCACAAAATAATCATTAGGTAGCAAACCATTCTCAAAAGTAACATATAGCAAAGAACGTAGGAACGAGCTCACCTCTAAATTTAGTCGTCGTGCACGAGCTCTAGTCATTGGACCTTGCAAGTCCAGAATTGGAGGAGTGTTATGTGTATCCATAGGAGTGATGTCCTCATCAATCCTGTCGCCCTCCAACTTAGGCATAGCTATGGATACCGGTAAGGTAAGTATTCCATAATGACAAATGTCTGACTTAGATCATTTCCACATGCTTAGTGTTTACTTTAATGTGATTACTCCTTTTCTAATCCATTGCTAGGGGATTACGGGTATTGTTCTAGAGATGCAAGCATGGTACTTAGATCAAAAGAATGCATTATTTGTCATGTAGCCCACGGATTGCTAGGGGTAAATAGTAGGTGGTGACAACCCTATCTGTCGTTTGAAATCTCCCATGTTCGGCTATGCAATAGACTCTTGGCCGGAATCGTACTGTGGATGCAAGGGAAAACTGGATGGTAGGGTATGATGATCTGATTGTCTTGCATTGTCATCGTATCTATATAATAGTATATAATGTAGACTATGTAACTATATAAAAGCAACATAGGAACTTAGATCTTTGTTTCTCATTACATAGGAGTTGCATTGTCATTGTTATTTATTTATCTCGAGTATGCTATCTGTATGTCCACAACCCATGATTATCTTTATCCTTTCCCCTGTGAAAATAACAACAAACTAAGCATACTAGTGGATCACACAGGATAATACAACTCCTATGTAAGCTAGTAATCAAAGAACGCGGAAGCGAACAACAAGGTAGAAAAGAGGCTACTCATGCAAAGCTACAAGATAATGAACTAGAGCATACAAGCATGAGTAGCACAATATATACAAGCGTGATCAATCAAGCCAAAGCAACTTCTGTGCATGCTAATGATCAAATGCGGAAGCTAAACACTACTAGCTAGCAAGGAGCCTATGCATGCAAGTCTACAATGAAATCAACAAGAGTAAGGTAAGAACACAAGCATGAATAGCAAGGTATGTAAGTGCGAAAGATAAAGCATCAAAATAAGAAGTATAAGTAAGAGATGGCTCATGATATTTTTCCCAGGTCTCGGAAGGATGGTGCATTTACTTACTCCTCATTATACCACTCCTGCCGGAGTACCGGTCCCTCCCGCCATCAAGTGGAGTTCTTGCATACGAGCCCACAATCACTCCCGGAGTGAAGACACGGTTGCATCACCACTGCCACCAAAACACAAGCTCGCCTCCCTCGAGCTGGCACGGGCGCTCGCTAGCGATGCTCCTTTCAACGTGTGACGACCTTCACAATCGATCACAATAGGCTCATCACTGATGACCAACCGGTCTAGGTCCCACCATAGACCAAGAGTAACAATCTAGAATACACTTTCAAGTACACTCTAATCTTAGATGTGTATGGATGCTCGAGTTACTCTCTCTAGCACTCTCAAGATATCCAATATCTTCTTCTAGTGTGCTCCTCTTTTCCCCTTGGCTCCCTTCTCATGATCCCAGAAATACAAATGGCCAATAGAGGTCTGCAAGACCCCAACAACGACTTTATATAGGCTTCCACCCTCAAACTATTTGTTGCTTAATGAAACAACTCTCTGGACATACAGACCATACAGTTCGGTCTCTCTTCAAGCTGGAGTGTCCGGTCTTCACCAGACGAATCCTCCAAAGTCGTTGGTCTCTGTCCTCGGTTGAATCCTATGCAGACTTGTACGATCCGATCTCTGTCCGGTCTCTCCTATTCCTCTGCGAAACAGAACCGTTACAATCTGCTTCCTCTCTGTCCAGAATGTCCACCACATAGACCGGGCCGTCCTGTCTACACACCGATCTGGCCGGTCTCTGTTGGTCTTCTCGCCAACAGATTCCTTGCAGACTTGCACTGTTTCTAAAAATCCTCACGCATCACTATACTGTCCGGTCTGCAAGACCAGACCGTCCGGTCTTCATCTCAAGAAGCTGAAACTCCTCGTCTCCTGTTGACTTTGTTTCTCGGCTTTATCCAACAACTCCTTTGCCTCTTCACTGCCGCCTAGTATCTTATGATTCCACTGAGCATCCATGCATATCACTGACTAGCATGACCTAAGAGATATGACCTAGACCCCTTGATAGTCTGGTTTTTCCTATGGATATAAGCCCTAACAACTAGACAAGTATTTCAAACACTTGCTTCTAGCTTGTCCTTAGTCTTGATCCATCTCCGTAAGCCCTTGAACTCCATCAAGCTCATCATGCCTTTATGATTGTGATCATTGTCATCAACCACCAAGACAACCGTCAACAATTATTATGAAGTAGATAAGATTTGCTACATGCACAACACTTATATAGACATTAGTTATATTTCATGTTTGTCATTCATCATCAAAACATTCATACCTTTGGGGATCCTCAATGATCATGAACCTTACAAGCTGTAGCTCAAAATCAAGAAGCACTCGGAGACTGTTGCGGAATAATTATCTTACCGGTATCCATAGCTAAGGCTAAAGTCGGTGGGCAATAAGGTGGCCCACAAGAAGGAACCGACTGAGTCAATATAACACGTAAGCACATTAAAAATAGACTTATTGTATTTAGCCTTGTAGCATACGACTGGGACTCTTTATGTAACCCCTGTCGATCGGATATATTAGGCGGGCAGGGACCAGAGGACACATGATATAACAATCATTAATACAATACCACATATAGGACACAGAGTATTTACTCTTGCCGAGAGGACCCGAATCTCTAAAATAGTCTTGTGTGTTAACCACCAAGTTCTTCATTCCGCGCGTAGCCCTACAAAAATATTATACAGATTAAGTTTCGACAAATCCTATTTTATAAAGTGGCATATAAGAGAGACCTAAATGCTCAAATATCATTAGATTGAGGTAGTCCATATTAAACAGAGGCTAGCTATCTCGTGACAAAATTGGTCGTAGAATTCGTGTTTTAATAGTTTAAATTAGATATGGACATGTTTTCTGATAATTCTTATACCTGATCAGAGCAGGCAGGGCCTACTCGCGTGACTCCACAACCAACGTTACGCTTTTTGTTCATACAACGGCGATCTGAGAGGCCACTCGCGTGACTGAACACAGCGTCAGGGCTCGGTTACTTCTGTCGACTCGAATCCAAACCAACATCTATTTGTTCCTCATCGACGGCGGATTTAACAAAATAGGACTCTACCGGATGATCACTCTCCAAATAGAACTCTTCCTATGGTCCTTAATTATATAGGATTCTCCCCAATGTCCATTCATTATAAAAGATTATGTATGTCATATAGACAATTTTTATAAGGATGACATGGAAAGATGGTATGAAATGATATTTTTGCCCTTAACCCTTTGTACTATAGTAGCCAGCCATGTCGGCGCAACCAGCTGGGGATGTCGCCTTCGGACTTCGCGCTCTCCTATTTCCCACTCGCCCTGTCCATGTCGCCGTCCACCATGCCAAGGCAGAGCGCGTCAGCCGCCATGCGCACCATCGAGTTGGCCCCCGAACACCACCCACGACGTCGCGTCGCTCTCATCACGAGCTCGATGGCGGATACCGTGGGCCCCGTGCACAAGGTGAGCAGGAGAGAGGAGCGCGCGGAGTCCGAAGGCAGCATCCTCAGCTGACTACGTTGACGTGGCTGGCTACGATGGTAGAGAGAGTTATGGACAAAAATGTCATTTCACACTATTTTTTCATATCATACTTAGAAAAGTTATTTATGTGGCATATATAATCATATATAATAAATGGACATTGAGGAGAATCCTATATAGTTAAGGCCAATAGGAAGAGTTCTATTTGGAGAGTATCCAGCCCTAAAAAAAATTTGGAGAGTATCCATCCCGTAGAGTCCTATTTTATTAAGGGAGAATTGGTTCTCTAGCATGAAAAGTTTTAGTAAAATACCATTAAAAGTTCAGACCTCTAAAAATTACCATCAAAAGCTGAGTAGTGTTCCGGAAATTAGCACTCCAGGCGTTTTGGTTTTCTTTTCGTCAAAAACAAGTGGACCAAATGTCATATTTGACCTCGTCTATTCTTGTGTACGGGAGAAAGAAAAACAGAGAGGTCCTCAGGTTCCCCTGTTCCTCTCGCCATGGACAAGCACTGGAGCTTGATTGTGGCATGGGGAAAGAGGGAGAAGGCAGCCAGGGAGCGGGGAATCGTATCCTTGGGCTATGTCGCATCCCTTTGAGATGGAATCTAGGTACTGTCGTACTGATCATGGGAACAACTGCTACGACAGGGAAGAACAGACCATAGCAGGTGGAGCTCAGCGCTGGCTCGAGGAAGAGATGGAAGGGGCGATTGGATAGGTGGGGGAGGTCAAGAAGAGGCTGGAGGTGCTATCCAAGATGACTGCTAGACCAGAATGTTGCTGGATGTAAAGATCAACGGTGGCGCGGCCGTCGGTGTTCTTGAAGAGGCAAACTCCGGCTCAGACAAAACATTGACAAAAACTATGGCTCGGTGTCATTGGCTTGAGGTGGAGGACTCTTAGCGTCGCCTTTCATAAGCAGAGGAGGGGTTAGGGGGAGCTCTGCGGGGACTCGCCTCTGCTGGTCGCATGGTCGCGTTCATTCGTTGGGTGAGGAGACAAAGAAGCAAGGGTATTTTGGTCCTTAGATAATGGCCTTAACTTCAGAAAGGTACGAAGTGCTAATTTCCGGAGATCGAATCTTATAGGTGCTGTTTGGGTCCCTGGAAATGGTGCATGGGTTAGGGAAATGAGGGGGGATGGATATCATTTCCATTGTTTGGCTAACGGGAAAGGGAAATGAGAAGAGTGTGGAAAGGGAAATGTGAGCCTTGATTTTTGGAAATCATAACCCAGCGGAGAGGGTGGGTTCCGGCTAGAAATAGAGACGACCTTCTTCGTCTCCATCGATCTTGCCCTTTTCATGTAGATTGATGCTACAAATTCAGCCCTACAGTCGTCTTTGCTCCTTAATTGTAGCTCCTTGCCTCCAGCTCTTGATTATCTGTTAGAGCTCCTATTCACAACATGAAAGGTCTGCTATCTATAGATTTATGGTACTTACGTCTGCTTCTCGTGTCTGTTACTTGTTCCGATAAACTCGTGCTCAGGACAGGTGAACATTTCGCAATATCAAGCTTGTTGACTTGAGATTCATAATCTGTAATTTTAGTCCCTGTTCTACGCACAGGAGGCATCTAGAAATACAGACGAAAAATCCAACACTCGTCGCATGCTCATGTGCATTGGATACTGCCTTTGCTGGCCACAAAATCCAAAATCGTTTGAATTTTGGAAGTGCTGCATGCTACTGCTATTAATTTGTCTTTGGTGGAGATTTTGCTACTCAATTTTGGACCAGAGATGGGACGTTAGAAGCAAAGTAAGAGGAAGAAGAAATACAAGCTCGTGTTTATCAGGGCGACAGCGTGTGAGCCTCACAGCTGTTCCATATCACAAACCAGCTAGCAGCTGCCGAACACTTAATTGGAAATAAAATAATATATATCCCTAACGTGAACCCAGCCTATGATATCCCATGTCATTTTCATAACCCAAACCCAGATGTATCCAAACGTCACCTGATATCCCATGTCATTTCCATAACCCAAACCCAGATGTATCCAAACGTCACCATAGTGGTATTTTTCTAAACAGGCGAACTTTCGATGCTAGTTAACCAATTCTCTCTTTTATTAAATCGCCACCCCATCGACTACCCTCGCTCCGCCCTCAACGCGGGGAGGCGAAGCCGAGGCCAAAGCTCTTACCCACCCCGCCCGACCGCCTGCCGGCCCGGTTCCCCACCGCTGAGCGCCGCGGCGATGGGCAGCATGGACCTAGTCCTCAAGCCGGCTTGCGAGAGCTGCGGTAATACGTCGGACCTCTACGGCACGGGGTGCAAGCACACCACGCTCTGCAGCAACTGCGGCAAGTCCATGGCCCGCTCCCGCGCCCGCTGCCTCGTCTGCTCGGCTCCGATCACCAGGCTCATTCGGGTACGGATCAGTTCCTCCGTCCCCTTCGCTGCCTTCACACGCACGCGTGTCCGGCGTTCGTTGATGCGGACCCCCTTGCGCGTCTGCGATTTAGGTTTCTATTGCGCTGTTTGATTGCAACGGTAGCTGGATGTTCTTATCGTGCGATTTGTGTCCGCTAGGGGTCGGCAGTTGGGAAATTGAGATGCGCGACCGTGTGAATTAGAGTTTTGATACCCCTATGAGCTGAATTATATTGTTCAATTCAATATTTTAGTAATCTAGCTTCGTCCCTTTGTAAAGTGACACAGATTGAAAGGAGCACGTTTGTGGGTCCTGTAGTTGAGTTGAAACTGGCTTATTACTGTTTCCAGGGCATTGATATGTTTGGAAATGGAAACGCTTATATTGTAAATTGAGATGCTTGCTGAATTTACGGTTTGGTGGGTATTACTGAACTTCTCACATGTTCTAAACGTTTATGGCTAATACTAACCAAGTGCTACGCAAGCAGTCACAGTTTTGGACTTTTGGCTTACTTTAGGGCACCAATCTTCTAGCACTTCAATTCTTTGTGTACTTTACAAGCTATTACATCCCTAACCTGCTTTAACAAAACCATTTCTCAATTTTAAGTTCTAACAAGAATTTACATTAGGGAAATAAACATTCCTTGAAGAGTGTTTTAAGTATCTGTAGTGGAATGTACTTGTTAAGGAAGCAATATATTATATGTTTAAGTTCTGTGGGAGTTTCTGCTCACTGCATAAATGGTCAATTAGTTCACACAGTGGATAAGCTTCAGAATGCCGAACCATCTGAACAATACTTGCATAACTTTGAACTTAAAATTAAAATGTTGGTTGGCACAAAATAGTTGCCAGTTCTATTATTATGTAAATGTAATAACTTTGACATGCCACGAACATTTGGTTTGACAATTCAAGACTTTGTTGATTTGTTTGTGTCAGCAAGTTTAGAATATGTCAGTCTCCTTTATGTGTCATATACATTCACTCCTAAAGGACATTGTCACCACAGATTAAGTTTTAAATAGAGATTGTTCTCATATTCTTTTTTTACTGCAGAAACTGTTTGTTCTGGACATTGTTTTGGTTTACCAATTCGATTTATCTGTTTCTTTCCTAATATTAACCTTTATTTGGTAGGAATATAATGTACGAGCTAATGCTATAACGGATAAGACATACTCTATTGGAAGATTTGTTACTGGCTTACCTCCATTCTCAAAGAAGAAAAGTGCTGAGAACAAATGGTCCCTTCATAAGGAGGGCCTACAAGGACGGCAGATTCCTGAGACTATGCGGGTTTGTTCAAATGATTTCATTATTTAATATATTAACTTAATTATTTGGAGTGCAAAAGAATAATTTATTATGATTTATGAGTCTTCTTGTAGTTTATTGTAACATTTTGTTCATCTCTTAGGGCATTACGAATAATTATATCACATAATTGGGGCCTTGTGGTGTCTATTTGCATAAAATTTGTAAACCTTTCTTTCGTGTCTATCGTCAAAATTCTTATGCATGGGCTAGGATGTGTATGGGACTAACTTAGACTCTTAGGAATCATGTAGTCTGCAACATTCCATTACGTTAGAGTTTAGTAAGAAGAAAGTTGCAAAGCCTCCACTTAAGCCAGATGGACAATCACGAGCTTGTGAAACCTGAAAAGTTTGATCCCTCTTGACTCCGTGCACAAATCCTTCCTAGGTCGATCCATATCTTATTTTTTGGGCATTTTGGATGCATGAAATGGAGAAGCAAGTGGGCCATCAGGAGTAGATGAATTTCACTGGTGGTGTTCTTTTTCTTGGTCTTGGTGCTCAGTGTTAATGCGACAATAAAAAATGAATGGAGTATTATTCTGTGCTCGTACTTTGTGACATTTGTGGCTAGTAAAACATGCTTATCATGAAGGTGGTTAGGAAATGCTGGCTACAATATGATTACACAAATGAAATTTAATGAACAACTACACTCCTATGTGCTGACCCAGCTTTTTGTGCTCTCAACATTGTTATTTTTGGTGTTATAAGTTCTTAGTGCAGGTGGCTTTAGTAACTTCGTGCCTGTTTTTTCTTAACACCACAGGAAAAATACAACAGGAAACCATGGATCTTGGAGGATGAGACAGGCCAATACCAGTATCAAGGTCAAATGGAGGGATCACAGTCAGCTACAGCTACGTATTATCTATTAATGATGCATGGCAAGGAGTTCAATGCGTTTCCTGCGGGATCCTGGTAATACACTTGTCTGACATTTAATTTCATGTTGTTGCTTACTGTTAGGTTATCTTGAATCTGCTGTCATGTAATTTTGCCTGATAAGTAAAATATTGTTTTTCAGTCTGAATTCAGCTTTCAAAGTTTATTATGCTTACGCTGTTTTTTTTTCTCTTTTCCATTTGCCCTTCTAGGAAGCATTTTGTCAAATGTTTAGAACTTTGACCGCTGTTATATTTAAGACTCTCAGAGTTTGGCTGTATGTAAGTTATATTGCTTGACGTGTCTTTTGGAAAGCTTCCATAAAACTATAGTTTTGTAGTTTTATATGATATTAAGTTACTAAAAGTACTAATCAAAGTTATGATTCAGTGACCACGAAAAAGTTAGAATGAATAGAAAAGTACACTCTAATGCTTATCTGCTCCCAAAAAATACTGTATAATGAGAATTTTCTATGTCTGAACTACAACAATATTGCTGGTCAAAGTTGATATAATATAACATGAAACAAGTTCTAAGATAGTAATTTTTGTGACTGGAACTGAAAGTCAGAGGGAGTCGTGTTCGATGTCAGCAGCAACAGAAATGGTTCAAAATTGATCTTATTAATATGGGTACTTCAGTTGTGCTGGTTGTTGAAGTAAAGATTATTTTATTTTGAATTGTTTACAAATATCTGATGTATCCTTGTTTTTCAGGTATAACTTTAGTAAAATAGCACAGTACAAGCAGCTGACGCTGGAAGAGGCTGAAGAAAAGATGAATAAGAGGAAGACTAGTGCAACTGGTTATGAGCGTTGGATGATGAAAGCAGCTGCAAATGGGCCAGCTGCCTTTGGTTCAGACATGAAGAAACTTGAGGCAGCAAATGGTGGGGAGAAAGATAATGCTCGTCCCAAAAAAGGGAAAAATAATGAGGAGGGTAATAATTCTGATAAAGGTGAGGAGGATGAAGAAGAGGAAGCTGCACGCAAAAATAAGCTTGGACTCACAAAAAAGGGCATGGATGATGATGAGGAAGGTGGAAAAGATCTGGACTTTGATTTGGATGATGAAATTGAGAAAGGTTTGCCCTCAGTTTTACTTTGCCTGCAACACTTTTGTAGTTGATTTCCACCTCTATCTCAATATTTCATAATATTATCTTTGCAAAATCCCGTGATGTTTCATCCTTTACCTGCTCAGTTTGCAGTTCCTCTATGATATTCTTTTGTTTCAGATCTATAACCACGTTCAGAAATTACAGTACATGATACATTTCTGTTACTATTATATCCAGGTTTCTTGATACATATTTTGTAACTAAAACCCTCGTTTCTTGATGTGCCACGCCTATGGGCAAATTTGTTCAATAAGACAACATTTTTTCTTTTGTAATTAAGAAGCATATGCTTGTGGTAGTTTTGCATATGACTAATAATCTTGTGTAGTTGATGTATACTACATTTTCACTATGGTCTCGCTCGAGGGTGACATGTTAATAGTCTATGGATCTTAGCGAACCACCAAATTGAAAACTGGAGGATAATATCCGACCATCCGATGATCCGATCACCGAGAAAACAAATATTGCGAGATATGGGATACACTAATAGTCATCTGACACTATCTGTGTCTGAATCCTTGTCCGAGAAAAACTAGCGGGAGAGGATATGAGATGAGCAGTACCCGTCCGGGATCCGAGATTTATAAAAATTCATTTAATTTAAATTATTTAGCCATTAAAAATATGATACAAAATCATAAATTTGATGCATACTGTCATGTGGGGATGCCACTGCTCAAGGTGCCCCAGAAACCAAGGGGCAAATGAAGCAGCACCCCAGCACTTGACTAATAATTAGACTCTTTGCAATGGTAGTCACCTAAAAAATCCTTGTATTAATTAGAAGTGTGAACCAGGGCCAGAATAGGAGCCAAGAGGCCTGGTTCCCTCCTATATATTATGTAACCATCTTATGAGAAAGCAAGCAAGAATCAGTTCTATTCTAAATCTCCTCTCTTCTACTCCTAATCTCACCTCCTTCACAATTGGGCAGCCAAGCAAAAACCTTGGCGCCTCTACCAATGCTGATGTACTTCATCGAGGTGCTGCCCAAAGTTGGTGGCAAATCAGTCATACTCACTGTGGTAGATCGATTCAGCAGGTACTGCCATTTCATTCCTTTGGCGCATCCTTACTCAGTCGAGTCAGTGGCACAAGTTTTTTTCTCCAACATAGTGCGCCTGCATGGCATGCCACGGTCCATCGTCTCGAACCGTGACCCGAAATTTGCCTCCATTTTCTGGAAGGAGCTCATGAGGCTCGCTGGCATCAAACTTCATATGTCCACGACATTCCATCCTCAATCAGATGGACAAATAGAGGCAGCCAACAAGATCATCGTCATGTACCTCTGCTGTCTCACTGGAGATCGTCCCCGACATTGGCTACGCTGGCTGCCTTGGGCTGAGCTCATCTACAATACAACTTTTCAAACAGCGCTCAAGACAACGCCGTTTTAGATTGTCTATGGCCGCGCTCCACCCTCCATCCGCTCCTATGAACCAGGGGAGTCTCGGGTCGCGGCAGTACCGAAAAGCATGGCTGAGCATGATGAGATGCTCGCAGATGCCCGCACTCGACTAGAACAGGCCCAGGCAGTCACAAAAGGGAAGCTTCATCCTCGCTCCTACGGGCCATACCGCGTCTCAGCCCATCAACGAAGTTGCCTACTGCCTCGAGCTTCCTTGTGCCCGGCTCCATGACCTCTTCCACGTTGGGCTGTTGAAGAAGTTTGTGGGGACTCCTCCGGCCTCGCCACCAGCTCTGCAGCCAACACACATGGCACCACACAGCCTGAACCGGAACGGTCAATCTGGCGAGAGGAGTAAGGAAGCTGTTGGTCCATTGGCAAGGACAGCCTGCAGCATCAGCTACATGGAGGATGTCAACAGCTTCATCGAGCGTTATCCAAGCTTCCAGCTCGAGGACGAGCTGCTCGTCGAGGAGGGGGGGGGGGGGGGGGGGAGAGAGATGTCATGTGGGGATGCCACTACTCAAGGTGCCCTAGAAACCAAGAGGCAAATGGAGCAGCATCCCAGGCAGTGCTGACTAATAATTAGACTCTTGGGATAAAGAGATTGTATTAATTAGAAGTGTGAACCAGGGCCAGAATAGGAGCCAAGAGGCCTGGTTCCCTCATCTTATGAGAAATCAAGCAAGAATCAGTTCTATTCTAAATCTCCTCTCTTCTACTCCTAATCTCACCTCTTTCACAATTGGGCAGCCAAGCAAAAACCTTGGGCCTCTACCAACTCTGGATATGAGCTGAGAAATCAAGGGCCTGCAACCTTAGGCAAGGACGCCCTTGACACATACAGTTAAAAAATATCCTTGTTTTTATATATTAGCTATTATCTTCATTCCCACTCTAACTACATTTCTCTCATATAATTTTTCATCCATACAACTCTTATAATGGTATCTGTGTCTGACTCTGACTCCAAAACAAGAATATAGGTCGGGGTATGGGATCCAGAAATAAATATCCGGCACACTGTTCCTACTCTGGATCTGAGAAAAACATATAGAGGCATTTCTAAATTCCTGGGGTTCAGCAAAAGATATGGGATGAGCTCTATCCGCTCGTATCCGATCTGATTTCACCCCTACCTATGTATCTATGGTGCATTTCTAAATTCCTAAATGTATGTTAATGTGAAATATCATATTTCAGGTGATGATTGGGAGCATGAAGAAACATTCACCGATGATGACGAGGCAGTGGATATTGATCCAGAGGAGCGGGCTGATTTAGCTCCTGAAATTCCTGCCCCACCTGAAATTAAGCAGGTAGATGTACACTACTGCTGAAATATTTAAATGTATAAATTTACATGCTGTATCACGCCTCTTTTCTTCAGCAGTGAAAAATTACAGTATGAATATAAATAAAATGAAATTGGTTGCCAGTTATCAAGATGGTTCACAAATTGCAACAAATGTAACCACCTTATTCCTCCATATTTCCTCGCTTTCAATCAGCTGAAAGCTTTCAGTCAATAGTTTGTTACTTTGTGTTTTAATTTTTCTTTTGTAGATTATCTGTATAATAATTATAAACCATTGGATCTAGATCTAATGGCTCAAAGAGGTGACTGAAAATTGGCCGAACTTTCAGTCAGCTGAAAATTAGCAAGTCCCTCTTATTCCTCTTATGATATTTTCCTAGTATGCTTGTATTGTGCCCCCAAATATTTTTTCTAGGTCTGCAAATGTCTCGCCACACTCTTTTTGCTTATATTCATTTTAATTTAAATTATAAGAATTTCTCAATACACATCCATAGGCACGTCAGTTTTGCCTATATTCAACTTCAAACAGGTTACACTTTTTTCCTTGAGCACGTATCTTTGTATTTAAGAGAGAAGAATAGGCACAAAATACATCTAGTTCCCCAATCCTTGCCCATGGGTCAGGGGAACCAAGTTTACCCTAATTACATAATCACCGATTAGGCGATTATCAATACAACACGACCAAACAAGGGACTTCACACCTCACTACCAACGCGACTCGGACAGAGCTCCTTTAACTTCTTCACACCAGATAGCCTTAAGAATGCATGGTGAGTCTCCATCAAACACACAATTGTTATGCTGCTTCCAAAGAATCCAGGCCCCTAAGATGACCAAGCTGTTCCCTCCCCCCTTTTCACGGCTTTGCGGGCAGCCCTATGGCCTACGTTATCGTTCATCAAAGAACCTCTCATTCTGTCTAGGAACAGCGCGTTGCAAGTTATGAGAAAGAATGTTGTGCCAGAATTGCCGTGCAAACACACATGTGGTCAACAGTAAACAGGTTACCCTAGCTAGTATGGCCAGGTTACGCATGCATCAGTAATGTATATCAAGCAACAACAATGTACTTATGGCCATGTTTTGTAACCAAAAAGCTTTAAGACAATAGCAGCTAGTTTGTGTGCAATGTGCTCTTTTGCTATGTTTCCTGTTCTGTGCCATGCTAGTAACTGTGTTGCTATTTATCTTGTTATTATTGGAGTTGGTAAATAAGCGCAGCTCTCCTGTGTTTTCAAGAAAAAAAAATCTTGTCATTGCAGATATGGCATGGTAAGTTCTGGGAAATCACCAATGGCAAATTGCTGCTAGAAAGCTAGAGGCCTATATATGAACAGCAAATTCCTCATCAACGAATCCAAAAAATTTTTAAGATCTGGGCAAATTCCTTATCAACCATCCAAAAAACTTTAAGTTCCTTATCAACTACTCAAAATTTAGAAGTTCCTTATTAGCCATCGGTCTTATCTTTTGTTCCTTAGTCACCACCATCATCACTTCATGGTGTTATAAAAGGGAAAAAGGCGGATTAGCCCTGTTGTAAATTTATACGGTGTTAAATATGCTCCCTCATTTAAAAACTATCAATATTGTTGTTTTTCATGCCCTGAAACCATATTATTATCTGTATTGTCAGGTTTTATTTTTTTCAGAAAATATGGATGTGAAAACTGACTTCTTCATATCCACTGAAATGGTCAATAAGAAAACTAGTATAAGTTAACATCAGGGGTAAAACAGTCTTTCCTCTTTCTATTTGACACCATTAAGTGAAGACGGTGGTGATTAAGAAACAAAAGATAAGACCGATGGCTAATAAGGAACTTTGAAATTTTGAGTGGTTGTTAAGGAACTTGAATTTTGTTGGGCGGTTGATAAGGAATTTACCGATAATGTCTTCACATGAAGCCGTACAAGTGCAAATAGGCTATTTCTTTTTCCTTCTCTGGGTTATTATTATTGCTTGGTTCTTGCTTTGTTTTTTTTTTTTCACTGTTGGTGTTTAATTTAATATGGCAAAGTTTTAATTATGATTATTGCAGGATGATGAAGAGAACGAGGAAGAAGGTGGTTTGAGCAAGTCCGGCAAGGAATTAAAAAAGCTCCTAGGGCGTGCTGCTGGACTAAATGACTCTGACGCTGATGAGGATGAAGAAGAAGATGTACTGATTCACTCTCTTTCAAGCTCAATATTCTTTTTTCCTATGCGCTAGGAGGGTATGCTATATTGTATATAAAAAGAATTTATATTTTCTTTGTCCAGCAGGAAGATGAATCATCTCCAGTGCTTGCTCCGAAACAGAAGGATCAAGTTAAAGATGAACCTGTAGATAACAGCCCAGCTAAATCAACACCATCAGGACATGCTCGCAGCACACCTGCATCCAAATCAAAGCAAAAGAGGAAATCAGTCGCTGATGATGCAAAAACTTCTGGTAGTGCTTCAAAGAAAGCAAAGGTGGAACCGGTTAGTCTTCGATGTCCATTTTAGTTAAGAAGTGGCAATGAGTTTTTTATGTTTTACACAATTATGCTCTACGTTTGTAGGTATGTTAGTAATACTCCTTGTTTGTATAGGATACAAAAGCATCTATTGTCAAAGAAGAGGCATCATCTTCAGGCAAACCTACATCCAGAACCTCTGCTTCATCCAAAAGTGGGGCAAACGTGTCACCTGTCACAGAGGATGAAATCAGAAGTGTTCTTCTTGCAGTGGCTCCAGTAACCACACAGGATTTAGTATCCAGATTTAAGTCTAGACTTCGAGGTCCAGAGGTAGCCTTCTTCAGCTCATTCTTTTGTTTAGTTCTTGTCCGCTCTTAACTAATTTTCATGTTGAGATGGTACTACATATCGTAAAACTACAGATAATTTTACTATAGACTTCAGAAGTTATTAGAGTGAATTGCACAAAAGTACAACTATTTGTATCATTGTTGTAGAAAACTACAAGTTTTGATTCCTATTTCACAAAACTACAACTACTTTGACCTTGAGTTGCAAAAAACTACAACTTTAACAAATTCCATTCTGGAGTGATTGTGGGTCCCACCTGTCGGTCTAATAGTGTCATTCTGTTTCCCACGCTAGACGCCATGTCATCGTGATGATGTGGAAGATATAAGAACAGACCTACTTGCGGCGGCCCATATGAAGCTCTCGGCCTCTCAGCGTCTCAGACCTAACTTGCAGGTCTGCCTTTAGCTTCCTCCCACAGGTCAAGTAATTGTGTCCTTGTGTGTCACAGTTGCGACCTGTCACAGTTTCAAGCCTAGCCCCTCCAGTGACCGGTTTCGTGGCCTTTCGTGGCCGTGCCCAGCACAGGCAAGACAACGCGAGGCACTGAGAGGCTGAGAACTTCGTATTATGAGTCGGCCCAAGTATATCTGTTCTGATATCTTCCACATCATCACAATGACATGGCGTCTGACATGGGAAACATAATGGCACTATTAGACTGACAGGTGGAACCCATGGTCACTCCAGAACGGAATTTGTTAAAGTCGTAGTTTTTTGCAACTCGAGGTCAAAGTAGTTGTAGTTTTGTGAAATATGAATCGAAAGTTATAGTTTTCTGCAACAATGGTACAAATAGTTGTAGTTTTGTGCAATTCACTCAAGTTATTATTACACAGATATAGTTTGAGTTTCTTTATCACAGATTTACACATTTAAGGAATTGATTCACGAAACTACAAATTTCATGACCACTGTATCACAAGCCTACACATTTGATATGTCAATTTATGTAAAGGAAAACTACATATTTATAAGATTTCTAAAATTTGTAGTTTTTCTATTCTCATTCATATCAAATCTGTTGTTTTTGTGATATAGTTCTTTAAATCTGTAGTTTTGTGTTATATAAGGATACACTTAATTTATAGTTTTTTTTAGTCACCAAACTATACATAGTTTTTTTCAAAAAAAAAAAAAATGTACTCCACAATAGCTTTTAGCAATTCAGCATCATCCAACCACTTGAAGTTTTTTTATTCTACAATTGTTTTTCGTTTACTAAACCTACAAGGTTTCTGAGTGGTTATATTTTCACATCAAACAAACTCGATTTGTTGGAGCTCATGTGAGAGGTCGGTACTTTGATGTGGAAATTTTATATGAAAATCATGTGTTTTCTGTTACTAAGTTTCTTTGATACATTCAGGCTGCCAAACGTGAGGCCGAAGACCGAAGTTTGCTTTTTTTTTGTACGTGATTTCCTGATGTCCATTCATATTACTTTGCAGGACAAGAATGCTTTTGCTGAAATTCTGAAGAAAATCTCGAAGATACAGAAGACTAATGGCCATAATTACGTCGTCCTCAGAGAGGACAAAAAGTAAAGGGCCACATTTTGCTAGTTTGTCACCTTAAAAGATACAGAACTTTGTAATATCAACTAGAATAATTTATCTTCTAACCTGCCAATGCCATGTGCCTATGTGCAGATTTTATTTGCACTATATTACTGTAGGGATCCCAATACTGTACCACACGACTGGCTTATAGTAGTGTAACATATGTTCTAGCCTTTGGGTGACGTGGATAGCCTCCGCCGCGACCAGGTCACCTCAAATCAATTTCCAACGTCATGGCTACCTATAGCGGTGAACATGTCGCCTTCGTACCTCACGCGCTGTGGGCCTAGACGGTTGCGGCCAGATCGGCGCCTGTGTGGGCATCACTTTATCCCTTCCTCCTTCCACGTCGTGGCTGTTGTGATGTAAAAGTGGAAGACAGTAAATAATGAATAGTATTTTTTATTGATGAGGTCTAATATATATTTATAGAGTTCAAAAAGACGCATTGTACAGACGCGAGTAGAGTAGAGGGACACGTCCCTTGGACGCGCCTAAGACGTGGGGTGATGGTGGTGATGGCAACTGCTCTTGCAGTTGTTGATCACATTTTATTTCTAACACTCCCCCTTGATCAACTGTGCATCAATGTACATCATCAATTAATCTCCTTTAAAAACCCTATAGGAAAAATAGAGGAGATATATAGTAGTATGCTGTGAAAAACTTCTAAAACCTTTTGGAAAATAGGAGAAAATGGTATAGCACACTTTATGTCTTTGATACCCCCTTTAAAAAACCCAGTGGGGAAAATCAGGAGATAGACATATGTCTTGTGTAGATATTGTCTTATTAAAAACCTATTATGAGAAACCTTCCTAGTAAAACTCATATAGGAAAAGAGTACAATATGATACTTGAGAACAGATTACTTGTTCAAGAGGAGTCTCCCCCTGAACCTTGTAAATCCTTAAGTCGACGCATACCAATCCTATGAACATATTTTTTAAATGTAGAGTATGGTAGGGACTTAGTGAATAAATCTGGGAGATTATCACATAATTTGGTTTGCAAGATGTCTATTTCCCCAGTTTGCTGAAGCTCATAGGGGTAAAACAGTTTAAGAGCATAATGTTTAGTCATATTGCTCTTTATGTAACCTGTACGCATCTGCGCAACACAAGCAGCATTATCTTCATAGATAATGGTCGGTGATCCGATAGGACCACTACCACATGACTGTTGTATGTGGCTAATCAACCTGCAAAGCCAAACGCATTCACGAGAGGTCTCATATAATACAATTATCTCAGAATGATTAGTGGACGTAGCTACCATGGTTTGCTTTGCAGATTTCCTTGAAATAGCAGTTTCACCGTGTAAAAACACGTAGCCGGTTTGAGACCGACCATTATGCAGATCAGATAGATAACCCGCATCCATATATCCAATTAAGTTTGAATCTAGGTTCTTTTTGAAGAAGAGCCCAAGATCCATAGTGCCACAGAGATATCGTAAGATAGTCTTGATCCCAACCCAATGATGTTGGGTAGGAGCAGCGCTATGTCTAGCTAGAAGATTCACTGCAAATGCAATATCAGGCCTGGTGCAATTTGCAAGATACATAAGCGCTCTGATGGCACTGAGATATGGAACCTCTGGTCCCAATAACTCTTCCCCTTCCTCCCTAGGTCTGAATTGATCTTTGTCTATTTCTAGAGCTCGAACAACCATAGGAGTTGTAACAGGGTATGCTTCATCCATACTGAATTTCTCCAGTATATTTTGGACATAGACGGACTGGTGGACAAGAATTCCTGTGGGAAGATGCTCGAGTTGTAAACCCAAACAAAATTTGGTTTGACCCAAATCCTTCATCTCGAATTCCGTCTTTAGATGATTACGTGCTTCATTAATATCTTTCATGTCACCGATGATGTTGAGATCATCTACATACACTGAGATAATGCAGAATCCTTTAAGGGATCTTTTTATGAATACACATGGGCAATCATCATTGTTGGAATAACCTTTATTTAAAAGGAACTCCTTGAGTCGGTTGTACCATATTCTACCCGACTGCTTTAAGCCATATAATGACTTTTTCAGCTTGACGCAATACATGTTGCGATTAGCATTTGGATTTGGTTTAGAGATTCCATCGGGAACCTTCATATAGATATCCGAATCTAGTGACCCATAGAGATATGCAGTCACTACGTCCATTAACTGCATGGAGAACTGATTTTGAACTGCCAAAGATACTAGGTATCGGAACGTAATTCCACTCATTACTGGAGAATATGTTTCGTTGAAATCAACACCGAGTCTCTGCGTGAACCCTTGTGCGACTAGCCTTGACTTATATCTTACGACCTCATTATTTTCATTCCATTTCCGGATGAAAACCCATTTGAATCCAACAGGGAATACATGGGGAGGTGTAGGTATTACAGATGAGAATACCTATCTTTTGTTGAGCGAAGCTAACTCTGCCTGGATTGCTTTCTCCCACTGATTCCAGTCCGAGCGTCATCGACACTCTACCATGGTCTTAGTGATGAGGACATCACTCCTATGGATACACACAACACTCCTCTAATTCTGGACTTACAAGGTCCAATGACTAGAGCTCGTGCACGACGACTAAATTTAGAGGTGAGCTTGTTCCTACGTTCTTCGCTATATGTTACTTTTGAGAATGGTTTGCTACCTAATGATTATTTTATGATTAGAAACCATGGAGAGGACCAAGAGATGATGGGAGAAGGAGTTGGGAATGTGGAGGACCAGCAAGGGCTTGGAAGCCAAAGTGAAAGCCCAATCAAAACCGACTTCGAGTCTGTTTCGGAGCCCAAGACCAGTCTGCACTAAAACAGTCGCCCAGGACGCATACAGACACGGATTTGGACGTTCTACATATGCACGGAAAGATAAGGAGAAGACCTTTCCAATGTCGCCGGCCTCATGTCAAAATTCATCAGGAGTCATCGGAAATCGTCGAAACAAGAGAGAGTCCAGAATCTGTGTCAGTGCTGAGTCGCCTATTTTTGGCCTTTCGGCTTTGTATCTAGTTGAGCCTAATTAGGGGCGCATCCAGAGGGTCTTGCACAACACTAGGGTCTTTATATACAGCCGCTGCTGCACCATTAGGGTTCGGGTTTTGCTTAGATCAATTCTGTTCATAAACAGTATCGCCATTCATCGGTTTGTGAGACCCCAACTTCAAGAGTTTAATCATACATCTGCAATTGTGTTGCATTCTTCGTTGTTCTTGCTTGTGTTCTTGATTCGCAGGCAGGGATTAGCCTTCTCGGCAAGGTCAATCGTCTTTGGACGGTTGATAACCAGAGGAGACATCATGCTGTGATTGCGGGGTTTAGAACGTGCTGTTCTGAAGCCGGATCGATTTGTGTGTCGCCTCCGACCAAATCAACTTACCAAGAACCTTTCGGAAGATCAGGAACCCTTGTTCACATCACTTAGGATCTAGATCATTCAGAAGATTTTCTACAACCTTAGCTGAGAAATATGTGTCGATGACCGTAGTTTTACGATAATATAGTTCTCCAGAACTAGTATAATTGGTGGATATTTCTTGTATACCCTGTGATGTCTCATGATCTCCTAAACCGAGATTGTCACGGTATTCCAATGGCCCAGCTTCACTGATAGCGCGCGCTGTGGAGCTAGGTTGTGAATGTTGAGTATTCTCTTGGTGTCCATCAACCAGTGCTTGACTTGCATTTACTGATTTGGAGGATTTGGTCCTCGCCTTTCTTTGTCGCTTACTTGAAGCGTTATCCTGCTTTTTGGTTGTACTTCTCCCCCTCTTGTTCTGAGAAGGAGGTTGAATGGTTTTATTTGGTACCCCCACTCTTTCGGGCGCATTTCTAGCAGGAATGTAAGATTTTGTAACACCTTTATAACCAGTAAACGTGTCAGGCAGATTGTTTGCAATGTATTGCAAATCAATTATCTTCTGAACTTCAAGCTCAGTCTCCTTTGTACGTGGATCAGAGGATGGGTTGGTATGATCATCCCAATTGATTTCCTGGCATTCTTTTCGATATTGAAAATCTCCCCCTAATGCCAGGAAATGTTCCTCATTGAATATGCAATCAGCATACCGGGCTGTAAATAAATCCCCTGTGAGAGGTCCCAGGCATTTAAGGATTGATGGGGATAAATATCCCACATAGATTCCTAATTTCCTGTGGGGGCCCATAGTAGTATGCTGCGGTGGTGAGATCAGTACGTATGCAGGATTGCGCCGATCGGCGCAAGCCGTGTCTTCTCAAGTTTCTTCTTCGAGTCGGTTCCTCTGTCTTCCACAGCCGCCATGTGGGCCTTTTCCTTCGAGATAAAGTCTTGTACTGCACGTTGAGATCTTGAAGTTTCATAAATCTTCTTGAAGTTCCATAAATCTTCTAGACAAATATCTTCAAGTGTCTTGCGCAGATAAACTTCTATAAACATGTGGAATGGGCCTCGGTCACTTTTGTGGGCAAAAACACCCTTGCGCCGATTGGCTCCTGGACTGCGCCGATCGGCGCACTGGGCTTCTTCAGTGCTTTTTGTCGGTTCTGGACTCCTGTCCTCTCCATCATCACATTAATCACCAATTTTACCTGTTTCTGCAATAAAGCTCTAAAACAACGCATATACAAATATATAGACAATATCGCAGGTAAATGGCCTAAATTAGTATCAATTATGCTCTAATCGGGGTAATATTCACATATAAAAGGGGCACTTGGGAAGTGCCAACAGTTCCCCCACACTTAAACCTTTGCTCGTCCCGAGTAAAGTAAAAGAAAGAAAAATCAAAAAACATACTCTTTCTATCATAAAAGATATCTCAAATCAGCAAATGTTGAGCATTGTTCTATTGTGGTGTATTTCATATTGGTATTCAGCAAAATAGTTCAAATATGGGCATAAAGCTTAAAGTTCTCCCCAAAGCAAAAGATCATGTCCAACTCATAAATTATAACTTTTCCACACATGAAAATCACTTAAAATATTGTTATGAATATAGAGAATCTATCTTCCAAATAATCCAAGGCAACAACTCATCTTTCAAATCACTCAACCTATATTCTACATCATAATGATCAAATAATATTAGTGTAAGTCTTATATGAGTAGCTAGGTGAGGTAATTCAAGGATTGCAAACATAAATCAATAATATATTATAAAGCTAGGAGATTATTCTTCGTTGGAATTATAGAAACTTATCAAGATGGCCATTAAGAAAGAATAATTTAAGAAAGGACTCACACTTTGGATATGTGAACATGTGCATAGCAAAAATTTGATCTTGGAAGATTGCACATGATTGGAATGATTCATGGCTATATCAGAATGAATTTCGAGAATAAGCATGTCATATACCATCCCCCCACACTTAAAATTTTGCTAGTCCCTTAGCAAACATGAGAGCTTTTTTTTTCCTGCTGCGTCGATCGACTCTCAACCCAAATTCACCAATATTTGTTGGTATTTGATTTGTCTGGCTTCAACATTCATTCAAGAATTAAATATAGCCAGAAATATAGGATGTGGTCAAGGAATGATACTCAATAAGATGTTTTGGCTTTATGGTAGTGTACTCAGCGGAATTGAATTTTGCATGAGTAATTCAAGGCTAGAAAAAGATACACAAAGAATTGCCATCTCAGTAAAGTTCATACCAAAAAGAATTAAATCCTAACCGAACTCAACCATCAATTTAATGTTTATCTACATATCAAAGGTTCATGAGTATTGCTCAAAATATGGCATTGGTAGGTAAGGATCTTGAAAACAATAAATTCCAAAGTTCACAACATGAAAATTTATTTATGAAAAGATTGATAGTAAGTTATCATCACAAACTGGACAACAAAAATGAAGCACATGGGTACTCAAAATTGCTCCACATAAGACATATTTGCCGAATAATCATTAAGTGTAAGTTCGAAATTTTATTCAATGCTCAATATTATTTAATCTTCATCAACACTTTTCAAGAAAGAATAAATAATTCAATTCTTCTAAAAGAGCATAACCGCCACCATTATATTAAGATCGAAACTCGAATACATGGTGATGATTTTTGTACACACTTGCATGAAAATAAAACAACTACTAACACATTTGCATGAAAATAAAACTACTACTAACACACTTGCATGAAAGTAAACACACCCGATACATGGTTTCCCAACCCGCTCACACACATATGAGCAAATAAAGAAAAAAATTGCAAAAGATAAAAGAAAACACAAACCGAGAAACCGATACACGTGCCAACTCCTAGGCACTCTAGTCATCTGAAAGTGGAGGCGGTGGCTGATCGAAGCCATAGCACTGCGCCTTGAGTCGCTCGAACTCCTCCACCATTGCATCGTGGTTGTCCCTCCATTGGGACGTGGCTTCCTCCACGCGCTCGATGTAGTGCATGTTGTTGTCGAGGTACCCCTGCATGGGCACAAAAAAGTCTACATCGGGCACAGGAGGCACCACTGGTACACGCCCTTGGTACCTGTAGTCGATGCCCGCGCTAAAGTTGGGTGCGACGACCGGCGCGTCACCTGCGCCGACCGGCGTAGAGGGCTGTGAACCGCCTGCTGCATCGCTCCACCCTGACTGGTACTGCTAAGGCTCCTGGCGTGACCCTCAGGAGTCACACTCGCAGCCGGCTGCTGTAGATGTGTCCGGCTGTCGAACCCGCCCACGGCGGTCCTTGAGAACTCGGCCCCCCTCCAGGAGACCTTCCTCAAGTCAATTTCCTCCCTCCAACTTGCAAGGGAGGAAAACCCCTAGCTCCGCACACGGGAGCTTAACGTTGGTGCCGCCAACATGGAAGCCGACGCGAACACTTCCCGTGACAATATTGCCACGTGTCATATTCTCGCCGATCTTCGTCGTGCACTCCCACTTGTCATTACGCCCTCCCGGTCTGTCGCCGTCGCAGACGAGGGCTGCTAGGCGTTGAAGATAGGCCCCGAAGGCCAACTTCTTGCTTGCCTTGCCCCTCTCGTCGAGCCAACCCCGCACCATAACCGACATGGGGTTGCAATAAGACGGACTCACGATGGCGTTGAAGAGCCACTGCAAGTCCGCATCAGTGACGTTGCTAGAGTCGACCTTGTCGCCTATGCGCACCGCCAACCACCGATGGAAGACTTGAATGGTCGGGTTGCGGATGTTGCCGCGCTTCATCTCATCTACAAACAAGAGCCGCCTCCAAAAGGAGTCCAACTCCCCATGTCCCAAGATGCTGGCGACGTCGGCGTTGACGTCGAAGCCGAAGGCTTGAGCCGCCGCCTCCATGGTCACCGTGTAGCTGATGTCGCGGACGCGGAAGTTGATGGCCTCGCTGCCGTCTTCGACGGTGCCAAGCCTCATCGTAGAGGCAACCTCGGTGATGACGTCGAGGTTGTAGTCCATGGGGAGGAGGTGGAAATCCACCCAGCCGAGGTTATCTGGCATCCTCCTTAATCGCGCGAGTATCTTACCCTACTCAACTATCCAATAGTGCTGCGCAGGCTTAGTGTTGTCACCACTAAACCACACTACTAGCATCATCAAGCAACCATAATCAATACAATGTCCGAATACTATCCTAATCACCACGATCAAGATAATATCTAGTTATTTAGCCTAGAACTAAGCAATTAGAATAAGCACATGCATGATTATAGAATCAAGATAGACAAATCACCAAAACCATCATCAACATATTCAGTCATCCTTGAGATACATGGAGTAAGATTCATCCCCGTCGAGATGGCCTACTTTGACAGACCAACTCTTAACACCAATGGTTCTTGAAACTCAACTAGAGATCTATTCTAACGGGGCAAGCCCCGGTGGCTCTAACTCATGGATCTGGTTTCCCTCTGTCGCCTCCTCTCTCTGCGGCGAGGGTTTACAAGTATTTATAGGGGTTCTACTCGTAAAGGACTCGGTTTCTAGCAAATAAGGCGGTTGCATCGATCGGCGCAGGATTGCGCCGATCGGCGCAAGCCGTGTCTTCTCTGGTTTCTTCTCCGAGTCGGTTCCTTTGTCTTCCACAACCGCCATGTGGGCCTTTTCCTTCGAGATAAAGTCTTGTACTGCACGTTGAGATCTTGAAGTTCCATAAATCTTCTCGAAGTTCCATAAATCTTCTAGACAAATATCTTAAAGTGTCTTGCGTAGATAAACTTCCATAAACATGTGGAATGGGCCTCGGTCACTTCTGTAGGCCAAAACACCCTTGCGCCGATCGGCTCCTGGACTGCGCCGATCGGCGCACTGGGCTTCTTCAGTGCTTTTTGTCGGTTCTGGACTCCTGTCCTCTCCATCATCACATTAATCACCAATTTTCCCTGTTTCTGCAATAAAGCTCCAAAATAACGCATATACAAATATTTAGACAATATCACAGGTAAATGACCTAAATTAGTATCAATTATGCTCTAATCGGGGTAATATTCACATATAAAAGGGGCACTTGGGAAGTGCCAACAACGGTGACCAGGTCGGTACCCGCTCATGATCGACCGTATCATTGCCGAGGTCCACTTTAGGAAGGTGATGATGGACGGGGGCAGCTGCATCAACATCTTGTATGCCGATACCCTCGACCTGCTAGGGATCGATCGATCGCGTCTCCAGCTGGCCGGCGCGCCCTTCCTCGGGATCTTTCCTGGGAGGCAGGCCATCCCACTAGGGCGAATCAGTTTGCCTGTAATCTTTGCGACTCCGTCTAACTTCAGGACCGAGACCCTCACCTTCGAGGTGGTTGACTTCCCGGGTGCGTATCATGCCCTCCTCGGGCGACCATGTTGCGCCAAGTTCATGGTGGTCCCTAACTACACCTACCTGAAGTTGAAGATGGCCGGGCCAAAAGGAGTCACCACCGTGAGTGTGTCACTCCAGCACGCTTATGAATGCGAATCACCCGATGCCAATCACAAGAACGCCACGTTCAAGTCGGCGGAGGACACCAAGGAGGTACAGATCGACCCCGAAGGCGACCAAGAGAAGCCCAAATAGGAAAGCGACCTCGTCGACTTCCTCCACACGAACGCTGACATCTTTGCGTGGAGACCCTCGGACATGCCACTCATTCCGAGGGAAATCGCTGAGCACTCCTTGAATATCAGGTCAGGTTCCAAACCGATGAAGCAACATCTGTGCAACTTTGAGGAGGAGAAGCGCAATGCAATCTGGGAGGAGATCGCGAAGCTGTAAGCCGCCAGATTCATCAAGGAGGTATTTCATCTCGAATGGTTAGCTAATCCTGTCCTTGTACAAAAAAAGAATAGGAAAGGGCGAATGTGTGTTCATTATATGAGCCTAAATAAGTCCTGCCCGAAGGATCTCTTTTTCTTTACCACGCATAGACCAAATAGTTGACTCGACCGCGGGGTGCGAGACCCTCAGCTTTCTGGATGCATACACCGGGCATCATCAGATCGCGACGAAAGAGGCCGACCAGCTCGCAACTTCTTTCATCACTCTATTCGGTTCGTACTACCACGTAACGATGCCGTTTGGCCTTAAAAATGCCGGAGCAATGTTCCAGTGCTGCATGCAGAAGTGCTTTGACCATCTGATCAGCAACACAGTCGAAGCCTATGTGGACAACATCATGGTCAAGTCCAAGAAAGTCGACACACTCGTGATCAACCTCGAGCACACCTTCGCTAAGCTGCGCCGAAACAGTGTCAAGCTCAACCCCGAGAAGTGCATTTTTGGGATATCAAAGGGTATGCTCTTAGGATTCATCATTTTTGAATGAGGCATCAAAGGCAACCCCGAGAAAATATCTGCTATCGAGCGCATGGGGCTGCTCCGAACTCTGAACAGGTTGCTACGCCTCGTGGGCTGTCTAGCGGCACTAAGCTGTTTCATTTCACGCCTTGGTGAAAGGGTGCTCCCGCTGTACATGCTTTTGAACAAGTCCAACCGGTTCGAATAGACGCTCAAGGCGCAGACCGCACTCAACGAGGTCAAGCGTGTTTTGAGCAACACCCCGGACGAGGTACTCCTGCTCTACATCGCGGCGATGACTCACGAGCGAGAGAAGGAAGGGAACGCCCTCAAGGTGCAGCATGCCATATATTATGTCAGCGAGGATCTGTCAGACTCGAAGGCCAAATACCCACAAATCCTCAAGATCCTCTACACAGTGATGGTCACGAGGTGCAAGCTCTAGCACTACTTGGACTCACCCGATTCACATAGTAAGTTCCTTCTCCCTTCAAGAAATCAGACAAAACAGGGACTCGGCGGTATGGTGGCCCTCAAGCTGATGGGACACGACATCATGTATCAGCCTCAGATGGCCATCAAGTCCAAGGCCCTCGTCGATTTCATGGCGGAGTGGACCAAGGCGCAGCTCCCGCCCGCTCTGATCGATCAGGAGTACTGGGAGATGTACTTTGATGGATCTCTCATTAGGACGGGAGCCGACATCGGTCTTGTCTTCATCTCTCCGCTTGGGGTACCTATGAAATATGCTATTCACTTGCATTTCCCTATTTCAAACAATGTTTCCGCATACGGGGCACTTGTGAATGGGCTCAAAATCGTCATCGAGCTTGGCATCCGATGGGGACTCCTAGCTCGTGATCGACCAGATCATGAATGAATCAAGTTATCGTTGCGATATCATGGCACTCTACTGCCAAGAGGTTCGCAGGCTCAAAGGCAACTTCCATGGGCTCAAGCTCAAACACGTCCCCCCGACGCCTCAATGAGGCGGCCGACACACTGGGTAAAATGGCATCTGGTCGAGGGCTAATCCAACCAGGAATCTTCGCTAACGACCCAAGGAGGCCGCAAGACTCGACGAGGAGCCAATCGACCCTGTAAAGCTCGATCAATGGTCGAGGGAGGCAAACTCGGGGACTGGTCGAGCTTCGACCCCACATGAGGCCGAAGTCATGGAGATTGATCGACCTGCTGACCCAATCGACCCGGACGATCTAGAGGCCGAGCGAATCGATCCTCTAGTCGAGCGATCGGCCATCCCGAATGACTCGAGGATCCCGTACATCGAGTAACTAACACGGGGCACACTTCCCGCTGATGTGACCAAAGCTAAGCGGCTCTATCAACGCGTCAAGTCTTTTGTCCTGGTCAACTTGGAGCTCTACAAGCGCAGCATCACAAAGATCATGCAACATTGCATTCCCATCACTGAAGGCGTCAAGCTCCTCGCTAACATCCATGGGGGGGGGGGGGGGTCTATGTCCTCCACGCCGTACCATGGACCCTCGTAGGCAATACGTTCCACCAAGGGTTTTACTAGTCGACTGCCATGGGAGACGCCACCTACATAATCAAGATCTGTAAGGGTTGCCAGTATTACGCGGGCTAGACTCATCTTCTAGCCCAGGCCCTCCAGACTATCCTCCTCACATGGCCTTTCATGGTCTGGGGTCTGTACTTGGTTGGACCACTCAAAAAGGCTCCCAGAGGCTTCACCCACTTACTTATCGCAGTTGACAAGTTCACCAAGTGGGTAGAAGCGCGCCCGCTTGCCAAAATCCGATCCGAGGAGGTGGTCAAGTTCTTTCTTGACATTATCCACCGATTCGGAATCCCGAACTCCATAAATCACGGATAATGGCACACAGTTCACGGGGAAGAAATTTCAGAAGTTCTGTGATGACTACCACATTCTTGTCGACTGGGCCGCTATCAGCCACCCTAAGATGAATGGTTAGGTCGAGCGACCAAACGACATGATACTCCAGGGGTTGAAGCTGTTGACACTTTTTAACATCGCACTAGAAATATTTCTATCCCCGGCAATGGCACCAGAAATGCTTGTTGGTATTTGCTATGCTCTTAAATTAGAATTGATAAATTCCGCAAGCGCACGGAGATACCAATGTAGCATTTTACCTAGGAGTATTCCAAGGTATCGTATTTATTTTCCTCAGGGAAGCTTAGGCACAATGTTATCAATTAATTAATAAAAATGATATCTCAAAGGAATTTCTATCAGCTATCTAATGTGGGGGTAAGGATACGATAGTGTATAATAATGATCAAACAACCACACTCACAGGGATAAATTAAGAGTAGTACTAGACAGTTTGGAGGACAGCGAGTCTATAAGGCAGAATCCTAGAAAATAAATCCAATCAAGTTGAGGGTCAGGTTATTTATGTTTAAACAAGAGGGTGAATTAATCTAAATCACTTCAGGGCACGACCATTTCTGTAAAATGGGGACATCAGCCTCTCAGATCTAGAGGGAACTACCGCCTATAATCCTGCGTCGACTACCCAAACGTGACGGACTACAGTAGAGTTTGGTGGCTCAAGGACCAAGAGGGCTGTCAGTTCCTGCGTGGCCTACCACCGGGCCATAGGGTAGTAAGGCAAAACCCGTTATTCTGAACCTAGGCACCATGCCTAACTATCAATTAATACTATCTTGTTAGCTATGCCAAGATAAGCACTCAAAACTATAGCCAAGCCTAAAACCCCTACTCAGAGCGGCGACTTTAGCTAAGCCCAAGAAAGAATGCCGGTGAAGAAGATAAATCAACCTTAGTAAGCACAAGACTCGACTTTGAAGAAGATAAATGACGAAATGAAGAGTAGAGTTAAGTAAGCACAAGACTCAACTTTGATCTAAAGGAAATATATTGAGAAAATAAGATAGTCTTACAAGCTAAGGATACAAAGGGAGAGACTATACCAAGACTCAAAGACAGCTCCGGACTCTTGAGCAAGCTCTCGCCTAGACTCTAACTCCAGCTACTTTCCTAGACTCTAAGTGGAACAAGTTAAGTGAGTGAGTGAAGTGGTGAATGATGTCTAAACCCGAGGCCAAGAGGGGTTATTTATAGCTCGGAATGGGCCTCGGCTTCTTTGGGAAGGGTTCCACCAAAGGTCGGTAGAAACCGACGTCCTGACTAGGTCGGCCGGCCCAGGTGGGTTCAGGCGGCCTAGCTAGGTTGGCCGGCCCAGGTAGGCCAGACGGCCCTTGGATGAGGCGGTTTGGCCACCGCCTCTTCGTGGACGCTCTGGATGAGACCTGGACCCGTTCCCTTAGGTCGATGGAAGATTTGGTGGGCTGCAAGAACCAACTCTTGGGTCTTATCCTTGGGTTAGTCGTTGGATCAACCGACCCTAGGAGGACGGCTGGAACGGTCTGGGCCTCCCTTCGGGTTGAGGTTGGGCCGACACTTCTTGGACCGGTTTGGCCATTTCTTGAGATGTTTCATGAAGTCTGTTGGCTAGGCCCACTTGAGGAAGTCGTGGAGAAGGCCTCTGGAGGGGAGAGCCTCAGGTTCGGGTCTCAAACCCGACTAGCAGGGTCGGCCGGCCTAGCCTAAGCCAGGTGACCTGGCTAGGTTGGCCGGCCTTACTTGGCCAGTTTTGGGATGGGCCTTGGTCACTGACTCGTTTTGATGATATTTTGCCTCTGTACGTACCTGTGAGCCTGCAATCACATGCTTCACCAAAACTCGTGGAACATATTAGTGTTGAAAGCAAATCTATGAAATTTATGGTACTTGCCTTGCATTTGATAGTAAGTTGGAGGCTGAAAATGGGGTTTAATAGCTTGCAATAGAAGCCTCGAATCTTCGACCCAACCGTCATTTTCAATCATTTGAAACAATTCAGCGGTCGATGGGTGACCGAGCTCCACGCTGTGCTCTGGAGCCTTCGCATGACCTAGAGTCGAGCAATAGGTTTCACACCTTTCTTCATGGTCTACGGGTCCGAAGCAATCCTGCCCATGGACCTAGACTATGGAGCGCTGCGGGTGCGCACCTACAACCAATAAGGCAACGAAGCATCACTCGAGGATGCGATGGACCAAATAGATGAGGCGTGAGACGTCGCACTTCTACATACGGCCAAGTACCAGCAGGCACTCCACTGTTACCATGACCGAAATGTAAGAGACAGAGGCCTCCTCGTCGATGACCTCGTGTTATGTAGGGTTCAAGATAACAACGGTCGACACAAGCTCTCACTTCTTTGGCAAGGACCGTACATCATCTCCTGAGTGATCCGACCTGGCATCTATAAGCTCAAGACTTTGGAGAGCGAGGAGTTCAAGAACGCATGAAACATCTCACAGCTATGTAAATTCTACCTTCAGAATATCTCCTAGTTCAATTTCCATGCGTACCACCCACTCTTCAGCGACCCTCGCACCCCTTTCCAGGGGACTGTTGACTTTTGCTAAGCCATATTAATAAATCATTCCCGGCACGGGGCCAGAAACGGTTCACTAATATGTCCCAGAGTCAAGTAGGTAAAATCCACAAGCGCACGGAGAATACCGCTGTAGCATTTCACCCGGAAGTATTCAGGGTATCGTATTTGTTTATCCCAAAGGAAGGGTATGATCAAGAAGCGTTACTAACATATAAGATCATGTTAACAATTAGCAAGGATATCTAACCAAGACAGGCGGGTATATGATAATAACCGGGTAGTGTGACACACACAGAAGATTCCTACCAAATAAATAAAGTCTAGTGGAGGAAAGGCTAGGCTAAGCTACTCCTACTATACATTCCTATACAGTTGCATAGCCTAAGTAGAATACATACAGACCCACACTCAGGTTTAGCAGTCAATAGTATAGCACTTCAGGCACGGACTTACCCCTGCATCCACAGGCGACTTCCGCCAAGAGCCTACGCACTAGCCTAGCGGGGAGGATTTCAAAGGACGGACAGGGCTGTCACCACCTGCCGCCTACGTCAACGAACCAGTAGACTAACGAATAATTGATGCAAATCAGTCACCCAAGTACCATACTTGCATGACCAAAGAGCACTCTGCCCCTCCGCGATTACTATTAACGAGGCAGAGCTACCGTACGAATACGATCACCAAACCCATGCTATACTTTATCAGCTAAAACTAAGCATAGAGACTATAACATATAAACTAGACTATAGTGACGGTATATAACTAGCATGATAATAGTAGTATAATAAATATAAACTACTATCACACAAGTAGACTATACTATCACATATATGGATCACAATATCAAACAAGAAACTCATGACCCAAGCACAACTATAGAGAAAAATATATATATATTGATAAGAGCAAAGTCTTACAAAAGGGAAAAGATACAAGAGCCATACCAATTCCAAGTGAAGACTTGGGACTAGAGAGCTCTAGTCTCAGCCTAACTCCACTAAAACTCCAAGATCTACTACTAGCAAGAGAGAAATGCTTCTTGTGGTGTGTGTTGAGTGTGAAGGCACACCCTCCTATTTATAGCCTCAATAGGTCGGCAAGGGAGAGTAACCGCCACGGAAGGCATCTCAAACCGTCATCAGGAGTCGCGGAGGAGCCAACACGTGGAAGCCCAGGCGGAGAGGGCGCCCGGCCGGGTCGGCCGACCTGACCAGGTCGGCCGACCTGGGGGTGGCCCCTCGTAGCCTGTGCTTTCTCCAGGTGGCTGTCCTGTGGGCCCTGACGTCGGTTTGTGCGGTATTACAGGGAGTTACGTCGGTTAAGTGCTGAAAATGGGCCCTTCAATCCGTGTGACGTCCATGTGGCACTCTCTGATTGGTCGAAAGTGTGTTTTCTTGCCTTTTGAGGTGTTTCCTTCACATTTCCTCCTGCATGCACAAAGTTCTCCAAGTACAAGTGGAACTATATTATTGTGATAAAGCATGCGTGTATGAAATGCCAAATTCTCCTTTATTTGAGTATAGTTGACGGTTGAAAATGGTACTTAACAGCCGTCAACAAACTCCCCCAAGCTTACCCTTTGCTCGTCCCGAAGCAAAGATAAACTTAAGTTGTTGATCAGGAGTTGCTACAATGTCCTACTCCTCAATAATACTATGCGCACAACAAAGTACTCTTCCTAGAATTAAATATGTTGGCACATAACTTACCCATTTACCTCGATCCATGGGGCTTTTACACCTCATTGTCTTGGGCGGTTGAGAGATAGAACAATTGCAGGGCACCAATCACTTGCTCTAGATTCCGCTATGTTATTCCGGAGGTTTTCAAAAGATTTTGAAAATAAAAACCAAGTTCCTCAAATGATTCTCTCGGATCACTCAATATGTGTATGATTCCTCACCAAGGCAAAGTGTTGCCTATAATCACCTACTTCTAAATAAGGCTTTATGTGGAGCTCAAGGTAGGGATATATGAGGCACTCATGTTCACATAATATTGCTATGTCAAAAGACCGGATCCAAGAAAAACATCAATTCAAACAATCTTGATCAAGATCTGCAAGTGTGTGGGAGAACGGAGGAATGGTGGATGGGAAGAAATAACTCCTTTTTGAATTTTCCTTCTCTCTTTTGCAGTTTCTAGGCTATGGCTATCTTTTGCTTGCTCTCTTTTTTTTTTTTGAGCATTTTTTTTTCTTTTCTTTTTGCGTAGCCATAGTCCTAGTTTGCAATGAATACTTTGAGAGAGGAATTTTGTAATGGATATATGGAGTGTTTCTTTGGATGGATGGATGGATAGTGGCTTTCTTCCGGTGTAGAAGAATAGCTCACGGTGGATATGGTGGATATGGTGGATGCTATCTTCTTGATTTAGAAGGATAGCTCATGGCGGTGGATGTGTGTATATGATCTTGATCAAGAAAGCATGAAAAGAGTTCTACTAGGGTCACAACAATTTTGACTAAGCTCAATGTGAAACAAGCAGCATATGTGTAAAGGTTTTCAAATGTAAACACTACATATGGCTGTGGTGGGAATTTCATCATTGAGGAACTTATCAATTTGTCATTTTGAAAAATAAAACTCCGGAATTCAAGCTTTACGTTGAGCAAGATCATAGCAGCCCTATCTATCATATCATACCTCTCAACAACTTAGAACTAGAGAATGCATATGCTACCCACAAGATTCAAGTTCAAGGCAAGATTTACCAACAAACCTAACTCTTGAGAGAGTACTAAGTTGTAAACTAGCATTAGAGAGGAATAAAGGACAGAGCAACTATTCATCATCTCAACATTGGAAAATTATACATATTCATACCGCGCATGAAAAAGGGAAATATTTTTTGTTCTTTTTATGTTTTGCAAATTTTTATGGATTTTCAGATTTAGCAAATGCAAGAAATAAAGGGAAGGGGAAAGATACAAGTTACCGTGAGAAGGGGGGTCCTCCCCCAAGCTTGTTCTTGCTCATATCTGCTGGTTCGGCTCGTAACCTTGGGAGCGGAAGAAGGCATCCCAATTGTTCTGATTCTGAGCCATCATCGCGTTCAGCTGGCGGAATTGGTTGTCGCTGAAATTCTGCCATTGCTGGGTGTCGGTGACATGTTGCGTGAGAGTTTGTTGCATGCTCTCGGTGCGTAAATCAATGTCGTTCACCCTCCTTGTCAACTCGGCCATCCCATAGTTGAGTTCACGGAACCCACGGGATGAGAATGACCGAGTGGCAAAGAATGGCGGTCCGCTTGAACTTGATGACGTCTGCATGGGGTAATCGTACTGAGATTCCCATGCTCCGGCCTGCCATGTTGATGCACCCGCCTCGTCCTATGGCGGGGGCTGCTCCCATACCGGATCTCCGGTCGGAGTGTGAAACTCCGGTGTAGGCTCCATATGCCTACGGGAACGTGTCGGTCGCCCTGAAACACTATGCCTGCGAACTTCTCCCACTGGCTCAAGTGGGAGGGTTAGTGCCCGACAGTGATACAAACGAAGACCCGGGTTAGGTAACGGGAATTCGTTTGTATACCCGGGAAAGTGATAGATCAAGGTATTATTTGGACCATGTTTCAAAGTATGTCCTTGCACAAAATAGTCCTCGCCTAGAAATTCTCTATCTACCGTCAAATATTCAACATGAACATTCTCAAGGAGACCACACTTCTGCGCAATGCGAGTAACTAAAGAGGTGCACTCAATTGGTCCTGTCAACTTTATATTGTCTAACCATTGATCAATCATGCATTCTGCGGGTGACACCCTAATTTTCTTAACCATGGCATAAAGTATTTTCAATTCATCTTGGCGGACAACCCTAATGTCACCTCGAGGAAACAAGGTCATAGCCAACCACACATGCATAAATCTAAGTGTAGGATTATGGATGGCACTTGTTCTAGGCTTGGGACCCCACTCGTTTCCGGAAATCTTTTTCCAAAAACTTTCTTTATGGAACCCCTTTAGCGCTTTATCTAAGTCTAGCCTACATTTAGGATTTAGACCTAGCATAGCATGAAGATCACCCCATGTGACCAAGCGCTCTTGCCCAAACAAGCGAAAAGAAATGCCTTCATCATACTTTCTAAGGGTGCATAAAAACTACATAGTAAGCAAACGAGAACCCGGCTCATCTACTTCTACGAAATTTAGCCAACCCATAGTGCGAAAAATAGAGGCAAATTCTTCTCTCATACCTATTTTCTCGAGGAAGTCCGGATCGAAGCGTCGGGTGTGGGCGAATGGCCGTTCTCTCATGAGCGCGATGGCTTGGCCCTCGTAGTCGTCCTTGATGTCGAGATGCTCCTCGGTGATGAGCAAGGCCGGCCTTTCCTCCGGAATTTCAGCTTCGGGGTCACCATGCCTCGGACTTGGTGTGAGCTCGACGGAGGATGCTTGACTCGTGCTTTTTCTCCGCTTGATTCCGGCGACTTGCTTCATTCGTTTGAGCATGGCTGCACACAAGAACAAACACAAGACAAGAACAAAAACAAGATCGAACAAGCGTTCGGGTGAGCGTTAGTGAAAACGACAAACCCGAGCTTCTCCGAAATTGGTTTTCTTCTCACAACAACTTGCAAATGCACTAAAACAGAGGGGAAATATTTTTTTTGGTTTTTGGGGCTGTAGTAAAGTTGAAGAACATGAAATTTTGGGAGAGCAACAAGTGAGCAAAGGAGGGGAGTGAAAGATGAGCTTGGAATGGTGAAGCTCCCCCTCCTGGGCCGTTTTTATAGCCAAGGAAGCAAGATGGCCGTTAGAAAGAGACAGAGCAACGGCCATAGAGCCGTTGGTAGAAAGGAGCACAGGAAAAGGTGGGGCCAGGGGGTCGGCCGACCCCACCAGGTCGGCCGACCTGGCAGGTGGGCCTCCTGGCAGCCCCCTTTTTCCTATGTGTTCCCCAACGGCTAGGGGATTTGTCCCCTGCTGCCTTTTTGCTCAAAAAGCTCGACAAAAAATCTTTTCAAAATGGAAAGCCCAAAAACCTATTTTCTAAATTTTCAGAAATGCAAATGAGTTTTGAAAAATTCCAAGGTGGCTGGAAAAATTCAAAAATGCAGAAATGCAGTGGTCGGGAAAAAATCAAAATGTGGTGGAAAGCAAATATGCAATTAAAAGAGCAAATATGGATAACTACCGGTTTAACCTCCCGGCGAGGACTCACCTTTTAAAGTCCGACGAGCGGGACTTTTCTCCGGCGTTCAGCTCGATGAAGCGTTGTCCGGTCCCGGAGATGAAGACACGGATGATGCTTCTTGTTTCACTCGCCACACCTTCTTGGTCTTTGTTGCGGTCGGTGGCTTCTCGGGCTTCGGAGGCTGCGGTTTTGCAGGCTTCACAGCCTGTTTCTTTGCAGACCTCGGAGGTTGCTGCCTTGTGGACTTCGGAGGCTGTTGCTTAATGTGTGACCTTTGCCTCCTTGCCTTCATCAGTTGTTGCTGTGCAACCTTTTCCTTCTCAAGGAAGTTCTTCATGAATGTGATGAGGCTGTCCTTCTTTGGCGGAGTGACCTCCACTTCCTTGATGTTGCTTGGGTTCGGCCCGTACTTGATACGGATCATGTTGCACTGTTCTTTCCGTGGCCGAAAGTCAAACTTCTCCTCCTTGCCATTGATGTGGAAGCGGATTTCTCCGGCTCCTACATCGATGCGAGCATCCGCAGTGCTGAGAAATGGGCGTCCCAGGATGAGCGGTGTGCTCTTCCCGACGTCCATATCAAGCACTACGAAGTTGACGGGGATGAAGCAATCCCGGATTTTCACCGGAATATCTTCGGTGATCCCCGCCGGATAGCGAACCGTTGAATCGGCCAGCTGCAGCTGCATCGGCGTGGGGGATAGTGTGGTGTAGTTGAGCTTGTCGAAGACATCCTTCGGCATGACGCTCACACTTGCCCCAAGATCACATAAGGCATGGTCGAAGTTCTGTGTCCCAATCGAGCAGGTGATCGTGGGACACCCTGGATCTTTCTTCTTCTCAGGAAGCCGGTTGAGTATAGCAGCACTACACTCTTCCGTCAGCTTGACAATTTCTGTGGTCGGTAGTGGGCGCTTGTTGCTGATAAGATCCTTGAGGTAGCGAGCGTACGTGGGTACTTGTATCGCATCCAGCAAGGGCACGTTGATGTGCAGCTTCTGGATCACCTCAACGAAGCGTGTGAACTGTTCGTCCACGGTGGGCTTCCTTCTTCTTTCAGGAAACGGCATAAGGTTTGTGTCATAGAACTCATGTGGAGCCGTTTTCCTGGGCGGTAGTTCTTCTTCTTCTGCCGGCTTCTCAGCTGATGTGTCCTTTCCTGCATGGTTAGGGTATGGCGGATCCCGAGTGGACTTACCTCCTCTCGTGGTAACCGCATTAACATTTTCTAAGGGGGTCTCGGGTTGCCCCGGGATTTTCCCCGACTCAGCAGTAGGAACAGCAGCAGCTAACTGAGCTAATTGGGTTTCTATCATTTTATTAAAGCTCAGCTGATTTAGCACTACCCTGTTTTCATACAAAATGCAGAAAACAAAGCAAGGTTAACCTGCTTAGGAGATAGCCTTAATAATTGCAACACTACTATATACATTAGTAATTTTTCTTGAATCATACGCCTTCCCCGGCAACGGCGCCAGAAATGCTTGTTGACTTTTGCTAAGCCATATTAATAAATCATTCCCGGCACGGGGCCAGAAACGGTTCACTAATATGTCCCAGAGTCAAGTAGGTAAAATCCGCAAGCGCACGGAGAATACCGCTGTAGCATTTCACCCGGAAGTATTCAGGGTATCGTATTTGTTTATCCCAAAGGAAGGGTATGATCAAGAAGCGTTACTAACATATAAGATCATGTTAACAATTAGCAAGGATATCTAACCAAGACAGGCGGGTATATGATAATAACCGGATAGTGTGACACACACAGAAGATTCCTACCAAATAAATAAAGTCTAGTGGAGGAAAGGCTAGGCTAAGCTACTCCTACTATACATTCCTATACAGTTGCATAGCCTAAGTAGAATACATACAGACCCACACTCAGGTTTAGCAGTCAATAGTATAGCACTTCAGGCACGGACTTACCCCTGCATCCACAGGCGACTTCCGCCAAGAGCCTACGCACTAGCCTAGCGGGGAGGATTTCAAAGGACGGACAGGGCTGTCACCACCTGCCGCCTACGTCAACGAACCAGTAGACTAACGAATAATTGATGCAAATCAGTCACCCAAGTACCATACTTGCATGACCAAAGAGCACTCTGCCCCTCCGCGATTACTATTAACGAGGTAGAGCTACCGTACGAATACGATCACCAAACCCATGCTATACTTTATCAGCTAAAACTAAGCATAGAGACTATAACATATAAACTAGACTATAGTGACGGTATATAACTAGCATGATAATAGTAGTATAATAAATATAAACTACTATCACACAAGTAGACTATACTATCACATATATGGATCACAATATCAAACAAGAAACTCATGACCCAAGCACAACTATATAGAAAATATATATATATTGATAAGAGCAAAGTCTTACAAAAGGGAAAAGATACAAGAGCCATACCAATTCCAAGTGAAGACTTGGGACTAGAGAGCTCTAGTCTCAGCCTAACTCCACTAAAACTCCAAGAACTACTACTAGCAAGAGAGAAATGCTTCTTGTGGTGTGTGTTGAGTGTGAAGGCACACCCTCCTATTTATAGCCTCAATAGGTCGGCAAGGGAGAGTAAACGCCACGGAAGGCATCTCAAACCGTCATCAGGAGTCGCGGAGGAGCCAACACGTGGAAGCCCAGGCGGAGAGGGCGCCCGGCCGGGTCGGCCGACCTGACCAGGTCGGCCGACCTGGGGGTGGCCCCTCCTGGCCTGTGCTTTCTCCAGGTAGCTGTCCTGTGGGCCCTAACGTCGGTTTGCGCGGTATTACAGGGAGTTACGTCGGTTAAGTGCTGAAAATGGGCCCTTCAATCCGTGTGACGTCCATGTGGCACTCTCTGATTGGTCGAAAGTGTGTTTTCTTGCCTTTTGAGGTGTTTCCTTCATATTTCCTCCTGCATGCACAAAGTTCTCCAAGTACAAGTGGAACTATATTATTGTGCTAAAGTATGCGTGTATGAAATGCCAAATTCTCCTTTATTTGAGTATAGTTGACGGTTGAAAATGGTACTTAACAGCCGTCAACAGGGACGAGCGTCGCTCGGGGACTAGAAGGCACACAACGCCGCACACTTTTTTTTTCTCCAAAAATCGCAATTCTGTTCAACACAATCCCTTGGCCTGAAGCCTCACTGCGGTGACAAACAAAGTAAGCCACGAGTAGCGCAATGTTGTGCTTGCCCTAGCGGCCACGACAACGGTGATCACCAACGAGGCTAAACATCGAAGGGCATGCGGGCTCAAACTTTGCAAGTAAAAACAGAAAAAGGTAAAGGGCCAACCACTTAAAACAATTAAGCTAAGCACAAACCACAATTTTTTAGGGCCACCACGGGCCGACGAAACTGAACAAGCACACGAGTTCACAACTTAAAACTATTACATTTAAGCGGGCATGATGACCAATTGTTCAAAAACAAAGCAAACTAAGAAAAGCAACCACTAACTAATTCCCCTCGTCAACCTTGGGGAGCACTTCTTCTTCATACTTTGCAGCCAGGACATCAGCACGGGGCTCGAAGTCGGCACGGATCTGGGCCATCTCCTCTGGAGTATGGTCGAGGTAACCGAGGCTTAGTGCCTCGTAGTCCACCTTCATGAAATGCATCCCGAGTATGGCGAAGACAGTGCGCACACCAAAGTGCATCCCACGCCTGATCCACTCATGACCCGAGGACATTAAGCCCCTGACCTGTGATGCCAGTGAGGTACCAGGCGCTACGGGGACCTGAAGCTCTCGAGCTGCCGTCCCCAGCACGGTGCGCAGCTCGCCCTTCGCCGTGATTTCCTGGCGAAGAGACTCCTCCGCTTTGGCCAGCCTCTCCTCTAGTGCTGCACCAACCAACCGATTTGTCACTGTAGGCTCTGGTTTAGACTCCGAAGAAGAGAAAAAACTGCTAGCATTCCTGAGTAAGAACAAAGATGTATTCGCCTGGTCTTCAACATACCTCAAAGGTGTGGACAGAAGCATCATAGAGCATAAGCTAGAAGTGGACAAAAAGATCAGGCCAAAGAAATAAAGGCTTCGAAAGATGTCTGATGAAAAAACAGAAGCTATCAGAGCGGAAGTCCAACGGCTCCTCGATGCTTCTATTATCCGTGAAGTCAAATACTCATCTTGGCTAGCAAACTACGTAATGGTGAAGAAAAAGAATGGAAAGTGTAGAATGTGTATAGACTTCACAGATCTCAACAAAGCTTGCCCCAAAGATGATTTCCCATTGCCCCGAATTGACAAAATTATGGACACAGCAGCTGGGAGTGAGCTGCTGTCACTGCTTAATTGTTTCTCCGGCTATCATCAGATATGGCTAAGGAGGGAGGATGAGGAAAAAACGAGTTTCATCACACCCTTTGGTACTTACTGTTTCGTAAGGATGCCCGAGGGATTGAAAAATGCCGTCCCTACATTTTGCCGCATGACTCAGAAAGCCTTCGAGTCACAGTTTGGAAAAATCGTACATACTTATGTGGACGACATCATAGTAGCAAGCAAAGCAAAAGGCAACCATATCTCATACCTCGCAGAAACATTCACAAGCCTTCGAGTGGAAAGGTTAAAACTGAATCTAAGGAAGTGTGTTTTCGGCATCCGAAAAGGAAGAGTACTTGGTTGTCTGGTGTCAGCCAAAGGCATCTAAGCCAACCCAGACAAAATCAAAGCAATTATCCAAATGCAAGAACCCCAGTGCCGAAAGGATGTTTAGAAACTCACAGGCAGAATGGCAGCACTAAATCGGTTCATATCCAGATCAGCCTAGAGAAGCTTGCCCTTCTTCCAAACACTCCGAGGGGCTCAACCCTTTGAATGGGGTCCAGAACAGCAAAGAGCCTTCGCAGAACTAAAAAACTACCTCGAGAAGCAATCAAAGCTCACCAACCCAGAGCCCGGGGCTGTGCTGCTGTTATATGTCGTTGTATCCCATTCGGCAGCCAGTGCAGTCCTTGTACAGGAAAAGAAAATAGTCAAAACGGTTAAAGGGGAACCAAAGGAACTCTTGGTGCAACTACCGGTATACTATGTCAGCTAGGCACTGTCTGCCTCCAAGAGGTTATATTCTGAGATGGAAAAAATTGCATACGCGGTGGTCATGGCCTCCAGAAAGCCGCGATATTATTTTGAGGCTCACCACATCAAAGTGCTCACCAGGCAACCACTTAATGAAATATTTGGCAACCAAGAAGCTTTGGGAACAATCAGTAAATGGGCCATGGAACTCTCAAAGCATGTAGTAGACTTCGAGAAACGCAGTGCCATCAAGTCTCAGGTATGTGCTGACTTCATAGCAGATTGGACAGCTCCACAACACGTAAAAAATCAAACATGGTCTGAGCGAGAGTGGACAGTGCACTGCGACGGAGCCTGGGGACTGGCCAGGGCAGGAATAGCAGCAGTAGTCACCTCACCCACGGGTGTGAAAATGAAATACGCTACAAGGCTTGAGTTTAGTAAAGAAACGGACAAGTGCACCAATAACATAGCAGAGTATGAGGTAGTACTGCTGGGGCTCAAGAAATTGAAAGCACTCCGACTCCAGAGGTGCAGAATTAGAATAGATTCCAAGATCGTTGCCGGCCAACACGACAAAGAATTCACAACCAGGGACCCACTGCTTGAGAAATACCACAGCACCATCTGAAGTATGGAAAAGTATTTCAAAGGCTTCGATATACAGTATATCAAGAAAAAGTTTAACACAGAGGCAGACGAGCTTGCCAAGTTGGCAGCAAGACAAGAGGCAATACCACAAGATGTGTTCTTTCAAACAATCACAAAACCTTCGATCAAAACAGTCCTCCAGGACCCCAAGCAAATACACGCAGTAATGAGCGAAGACTGGAGAACTCAAATCATTGCGTACCTCAGGGGTTTTTACGAGCTAGACACCGAGTCACAGGCCAAAAGAATGCAGCAAAGGGCCAGGAACTACAGAATCATCGAGGGTCAGCTGTACAAGTCAGGAATTTGCGCTCCACTACTTAAGCGTGTAAGCAAAACGGAGGGCACCCAGCTACTCAGCGAGATACACAAGGGAATCTACGGAGCGCATATCGGACCTCGGCCATTAGCTGCAAAGGTAGTTAGGCAAGGTTTCTTCTGGCCATCTATGGTCAAGGACACCGCAGAAGTAGTAACCAGGTGCAAAGCTTGTCAAAAAATCTCAAACAGGCAGTCAGCACCCTCGCAGCCAACGCAACTCATTGCCCTATCATGGCCTCTCCAACGCTGGGGAATCGACATCGTTGGACCCCTACCCACAGCCCCAGGGAATTACAGGTGGGCAGTTGTAGCACTAGAATATTTCACCAAGTGGATCGAAGCAAAACCAATCACAAATATCTCGGCAGCAACAATCAGAAAGTTCTTCTGGCAAAATGTCATCTGCCGCTTCGGAGTGCCAAGGGACATAATAGTCGATAATGGAAAACAATTCGAGAATGATATGTTCAAAGAATTCTGTCACTCCATTGGAACCAAAGTTGACTTTGCGTCAGTATATCATCCCTAATCAAATGGAGCCGTCAAAAGAGCAAACAACCTTATATTCAAGGCAATCAAAAAGATACTCCTCGATGACAAGAAAGGAAAGTGGGCAGAAGAACTGTCAAGGGTCATATGGTCGCACAATATGACCGAAACCAGGGCAACCAAATACTCGCCCTTCAGGTTACTTTACGAGGAAGAGGCAGTCATGCCTGAGGAGATTTTGCACCAAAGCCCCAGAACCTTCAATGCAAAATCAACACAGCCTACAGAGGCGGAATTAAAGAATCTCATGGAAGTCGATAGACTGGATGCAGTCATCAACCTTGGAAAGTATCAATCAGAAACACGCCAGTGGAGGGATCAAAAAGTCACACCCCAAGCCTACGTAGTAGGAGACCTAGTTCTACTCCGAAGCCCTAAAACAGAAGGCAAAGGCAAGCTAGAACCCAAATGGGAGGGTCCATACATTGTGGCAAAATCAAATTGGCCCAGAGCGTACAGGCTCCAGACTTCGCAAGGAGAAGAGTTGCCGTATTCTTGGAATGCGGACAACCTTCAAAGGTTTTACATATAAGAAAAGGCACCACTCGAAGTATGTAAAAAGCCAAGCATAGCACGAAACTCTAAGTGCTACCTTGAGCTTAGTTGGTAGATTTTCTTTTTCAGGCTTTTCTTTTTTAGACAATTATGTAAAGGACCATACTCTTTTCCTCACAAGGGGAACCCTTCGTAGGGGTGAGGTTTTTAACGAGGCGAATCCTATGTAAATCCCAGCTAAATCTATAAAGCTACCTTCCCCAAAGCGGAAATCCTCGCTCAGCAGAGCACGTCGAAACAACTCCCACCATGGAGATCGAAACATTCGACAAAGAGCAAAAAGCTCTCAAGCCATAGCTGCCGCACTGGCTAAGCCCGAAGAGCTAAAACCCATGCAGCCAGCTAACTTAGCGAAAAAATGCTAAGGGGCTTGTTGCAGCCCAAACCCGTCGAAGGGTTCACCCTAAAACACCTCGCCCCTAGCAGATCGAGGGAGAGCGTGGCGTTTTTCAAAAAACTTAGCAAAACAATGCTAAGGGGCTCGTTGCAGACCAAACCCGTCGAAGGGTTCGTCCTAAAATACCTCGCCCCTAGCACATCGAGGGAGAGGGTGGCGTTTTTCAAAAAACTTAGCGAAAAAATGCTAAGGGGCTCGTTGCAGCCCAAACCCGTCGAAGGGTTCACCCTAAAACACCTCGCCCCTAGCACATCGAGGGAGAGGGTGGCGTTTTTCAAAAAACTTAGCAAAAAAATGCTAAGGGGCTCGTTGCAGCCCAAAGCCGTCGAAGGGTTCGTCCTAAAATACCTCGCCCCTAGCAACTTCGAGGGAGAGGGTGGCGTTTTTCAAAAAACTTTACGAAAAAATGCTAAGGGGCTCGTTGCAGCCCAAACCCATCGAAGGGCTCGTCCTAAAGTACCTCGCCCCTAGCACTTCGAGGGAGAGGGTGGCATTTTTCAAAAAACTTAGCAAAAAAATGCTACGGGGCTCGTTCAGCCCAAATCCATCGAAGGGTTCGTCCTAAAATACCTCGCCCTAGCACTTTGAGCGAGAGGGTGGCGTTTTCAAAAAACTTAGCAAAAAAATGCTAAGGGGCTCGTTGCAGCCCAAACCCATCTAAGGGCTCGTCCTAAAGTACCTCGCCCCTAGCACTTCAAGGGAAAGGGTGGCATTTTTCAAAAAACTTAGCGAAAAAATGCTAAGGGGCTCGTTCAGCCCAAACCCGTCGAAGGGTTTGTCCTAAAATACCTCGCCCGAACACTTCGAGGGAGAGGGTGGCGTTTTTCGAAAAACTTAGCAAAAAAATGCTAAGGGGCTCGTAGCAACCCAAACCCGTCGAAGGGTTCGTCCTAAAATACCTCGCCCCTAGCACTTCGAGGGAGATGCTGGCGTTTATCAAAATTCGACGTGAACGCTAAGTAGTTCATAGCAACACAAACTTGGCAAAACATACTTTATTACAATTGCAGTTAACAAATGTTTACATTAGAAATCATAATCAACAGGTTCTTCTTTTACAACAACCCCAGAGGCTAACAACTGGGGAAGCAAAACGGACCATTCATCGGTAGTGTAACCATGCGGAGGGGGGCAAGGATTAGGTCTCCAGCCCCCAATACCAATGACACCCGAATCTTGGACATTTCCACTAGTTGGAACCAGCGCTAGCGAAAAGGATTTAGTAATCTTTGTTGACTTTTGCTAAGCCATATTAATAAATCATCCCCGGCACGGGGCCAGAAACGGTTCACTAATATGTCCCAGAGTCAAGTAGGTAAAATCCGCAAGCGCACGGAGAATACCGCTGTAGCATTTCACCCGGAAGTATTCAGGGTATCGTATTTGTTTATCCCAAAGGAAGGTTATGATCAAGAAGCGTTACTAACATATAAGATCATGTTAACAATTAGCAAGGATATCTAACCAAGACAGGCGGGTACATGATAATAACTGGGTAGTGTGACACACACAGAAGATTCCTACTAAATAAATAAAGTCTAGTGGAGGAAAGACTAGGCTAAGCTACTCCTACTATACATTCCTATACAGTTGCATAGCCTAAGTAGAATACATACAGACCCACACTCAGGTTCAGCAGTCAATAGTATAGCACTTCAGGCACGGACTTACCCCTGCATCCACAGGCGACTTCCGCCAAGAGCCTACGCACTAGCCTAGCGGGGAGGATTTCAAAGGACGGACAGGGCTGTCACCACCTGCCGCCTACCTCAACGAACCAGTAGACTAACGAATAATTGATGCAAATCAGTCACCCAAGTACCATACTTGCATGACCAAAGAGCACTCTGCCCCTCCGCGATTACTATTAACGAGGCAGAGCTACCGTACGAATACGATCACCAAACCCATGCTATACTTTATCAGCTAAAACTAAGCATAGAGACTATAACATATAAACTAGACTATAGTGACGGTATATAACTAGCATGACAATAGTAGTATAATAAATATAAACTACTATCACACAAGTAGACTATACTATCACATATATGGATCACAATATCAAACAAGAAACTCATGACCCAAGCACAACTATAGAGAAAATATATATATATTGATAAGAGCAAAGTCTTACAAAAGGGAAAAGATACAAGAGCCATACCAATTCCAAGTGAAGACTTGGGACTAGAGAGCTCTAGACTCAGCCTAACTCCACTAAAACTGCAAGAACTACTACTAGCAAGAGAGAAATGCTTCTTGTGGTGTGTGTTGAGTGTGAAGGCCCTCACCCTCTATTTATAGCCTCCTAACGTCGGTTTCAGAGGAGTAACCGCCACAGAATCCCCCCAAACTGCCATCAGGGAGTCGTCTGGAGCCTACACGTGGAAGGCCAGGCGGAGAGGGCGCCAGACCAGGTCGCCCGACCTGACCAGGTCGGCCGACCTGGGGGTGGCCCCTCCTGGCCTGTGCTTTCTCCAGGTGGCTGTCCTGTGGGCCCTGACGTCGGTTTGCGCGGTATTACAGGGAGTTACGTCGGTTAAGTGCTGAAAATGGGCCCTTCAATCCGTGTGACGTCCATGTGGCACTCTCTGATTGGTCGAAAGTGTGTTTTCTTGCCTTTTGAGGTGTTTCCTTCACATTTCCTCCTGCATGCACAAAGTTCTCCAAGTACAAGTGGAACTATATTATTGTGATAAAGCATGCGTGTATGAAATGCCAAATTCTCCTTTATTTGAGTATAGTTGACGGTTGAAAATGGTACTTAACAGCCGTCAACAATCTTCGTCGGTGAATTCAACACGGAGCTAATTGATCGCTTTGCCACAACAAGCCGCATATGGGACGGCCGCGGAATCGAGGCGTCAGAACCTTCGGTGCCCAAGGGATTCTCGCTTTGCTTCCGATGCGGAGACCCCAATCCTCGCTTCCTGCGTAGTCTGTCTACGGAGACTCTCCCACCATGGGACCTACCCTTACCTCGACGACCAAGTGTGGATGATGCACTAGACGAAGTGCCGTGAGTAAATAAGTGGGAATAATTCCCCACACAAACCACACCGGTGTCCAAAGTCACCAAGCACGCCTACGACAAAGCAGTGCGCTCGGGGTCCTCAAGTCTTTCAGCCTCATCCGCAACATCTAACGTCTCAAAGCCGCTCAAACTGGCCTCAGAACTACCCTAAATGGGCGTCGACACAGAAGCGTCATCCATTAAAGACAGGGACCCCTCGCTCATAAGGCCCAACATGCACAACGCGGAAGATACACTAGAAGTATCCTCTTCGGATTCCCGCATAGGCGACACGAAGGACACCTGCGTAGGACGAAGTAGGCATGTCAAAATTATAGTTACAAATTTACCCGCAAGACCTCCCAAAAAGTATATTACATCAACATAGCAACTACAAATAATCCAAAACCTCGCTTGGTGCGGCCTTCGATCCACCCTCCGAAGTACCAGCCTTCTCGGCGGCATCCCTCGAAGTGCCTTGGCCTCCCGAAGGATCTTTAGCTTGGCCGTCACCACTCCTCGAAGAGTCGCGCATCTGCACAGGCACAGTCAACTTCAACTTTGAATGTCACACGAATAAATGAAAATACAATACAGAAGCAGAATTATAACCTGAGCCAGTTTCTTAATTGCAGCCTATCGAGCAGCCTCGCGGCCGTGATCGCGCTAGAATTTCATTGTAACCCGTTTAGCTGCGGCGATGGCCTCTGGTGACAAGCCGTGTCGAGCATCCGCCCCGATCGGAAAGTTGCGCCTTCCTAGAGCATGGAAGTGGTCACAGCCTTTGCGTTCCAACAGCCCGAAAGCGGCCTCCGCGGTATCAAGCGTTGAAATTGCTGCGTTTGTCCATCACCCCCGGGAGAGCTTCGAACTTAGAATTTAGCCATCCAAAGAAAACAACCTCGGTGATAGCAGCCCCATCGGTCAATGACATGGGCTCAGCACCAACATAACCTAAAGCCTCGCAATATTGGTGGTGTGCGGATACAGCTTGGATAGCGAAGCCATAATTATAAGTCCATTGGTCATGCTTTAAAGCTGTGTTCTCATTTTCCAAAGCTGTGATCTTAGCCTCAGCAGCTTCCAGGCGACTTAAGCCGGTCTTCAATTCAGCAATCTCCGCCCGCGAAGCATCAAGTTCCTTTTGCATGCGCATAGCTTCAAGCGCAGCCTCATCCTTTTGCATGCGCATAGCTTCAAGCATCTCCTTCAGCAACATATTCTCTATTGCAAGCAAATTCTTCTCCTTCTCCAACGAAGCTAGCTCCATGCAAGTATTCTCAGAAGAAATCCGTGCGAGGGTGTGGGACTGAAACAAAACAACAGTCAAAACAACCCTGTCACAAAACTCAACAAAAACAGTACAACATTTTTTCATGCACTATCAAAGCCAAGCATACTTACATGTCTCAAAACATGGTAGAGATTACGCCACAAGTCCTCGGCTCCAAACAGCTGAGCCCCCTCGTCTATGAAAGCATCTGGCTCCGAGCATGGATCAGTCCAAGCCTTGGGATCAGCAAAATCCTCATACCATGCGGGCAGGCCCAAGCCCCTACCTGTGGACCCCCCAGAGGTTTTAGCCCCAATCAAAAGTTGGCTTGGACTCGAAGGTCCAGGGTGAGCAGAAAAGTTTTCTTTAAGACTAGCGAGGGTGTCCGCGGCCTCCGTAACCACAGTCCGACTCTTCGCGGGAATAATGGAGGGACTCGAAGCCAGCACATTAGCAGCACCACCTGCAGCAGGGGGAGATACCACCACCATGTCATCCTCCTCATCATCGTCGCCCGTCAAAGTGTCCGCCATCGCGCCGACGCGCACCAAAGTCCCAACGGCGCGGAGGCCGGAGGCAGAGGAGCTCGAAGAGTCCCGACGGGGTTCTTTAGCCAACGCACGCTTCAGAGGGACCTTTGAAGTTTCCTCCTCCCTTTTTCTCTTCCTAATGTATACTAGTGATGCCCTTTCACTGGCGGGCTCAAACCGTGTACAAACGTGTGATGGCCTTCACAGCCGATCACCGACACCTAACCGGTCCAGGTCTCACCATAGACGAAGAGTAACAGCCTAGATCACACCCTCAAGGACCCATAGCCTTAGATGTGCAAGATCACTCCATAATACTCCCAAGATATGCAATATCTCCTTCTAGTGCTCTTCTCTTTTCCTCTTGGCTCTCACCAAATGCTCCAAGAAGTTCCACTGCCCAAGGGAGGTCTGCAAGACCCCAGCAACGAAGTTATATAGGCTTCAACCTCCAACTAGCCGTTGCTCCACAAAATCAGCTTTCTGGGCCTACTGACCGGACTGTCCGGTCACTGCCTGAATGGACCGTCTAATCACTACAGACTTAAGCTCCAATGGCTCTACCCCCTCTGCTGACTTCCACTGACCGGACTGTAAGGTCACTGCTCGCTGCTCGCTGTAGGCTCCGGACAAAACCTCTTAGTAACCGTACAGCCCGGTCACCACTGACCCCTCTGTCCGGTCACTTTGTCCAGAAGCTGAAAACTCCTCGTCCTCGCTTGACTTCGTTTCCCGGCTTCTCCAAACAGCTCCTTGGCTTCTTCACTGTCACCTAGTGCCTGTGATTTCACCGGGCAACCTTGCATATCACCGACTAGACATGACCTAAGAGAAATGACCTAGACCCCCTTAATAGTTTGGTTTTTCCTATGGACTCAAAGCCCTAACAACAAGACAAGTGTTCCCAACACTTGCTCCATAGCTTGTCCTTCGCTTTGATCCATCTTCATCAACCCTTGGACTCCATCAAGCTCACAAGCCTCCCTGCTTGCGGTCATTGTCACCAATCGCCAAGGCCGCCGTCAACAATCATCATAGAGTAGAAGAGGTTTCCTACACGAACAACACTCGTGTAGTTATTAGTCACATTTCATGTTTGTCATTCATCACCAAAACATTCATACCTTGGAGTGACCTCAATGGTCATGATCCTTACAATATCCCCCTTTTTCGTGATGGATGACAACCACTACTTATGATGATCCAAAACAGACGAACAACATGGAACCAAAGGAAAAGAAAGGAATGAAAGGATTACCTTGGTCCTTACCTTGAAAGTAGTCTCCCCCTTGGAATGTACTATGTGTTGAGGGAGAACTACCCAATCACGTAGGGCACTTGATATCTATCTTGAGTTGACTTTTGCGCCCGTCTTGGTGTCGTGGTTGATGATCTTGTCAAAGTAGACACCAACCAAGGATGTAGATGTTCATGTCGGTGTAGTTGTTCATTGTTGTTGTAGATATGCACAATTGTTGTTCTTCTCTATGTTGGTATAGATGTTCATCTTGTCATGATCTTCATATGTACACCAAGTGAACATGTGATAAGGACACGGCGACGGTGTCTGGATTTTGTCCCAATCTTTCATGGTACAACAAGTACTAGCAAGTACATATAGGTATTGAAACTTGTTATCTCAGCTATGAATAGATAGAACAACAATCTCAAGCTCAATGATCCAGCAATCACAATAAAATAGATACCACAGATTTGTTGTCCAATAGCAATCATAAACCAGCTAGAACACGATAGGAAAATACTGGCTTACAAGAACTTGATGTAGATTCAAACCAGTAGAGATAAACTCTCCAACCCATTACTTAGACAAGCATGATCTGGAGATGGGGAACCACAAGTTCTAGCACTCCAACCTGTTACTTAGACAAACACGATCTAGAGATGGGAAACCACAAGATCCAGCACGCACCCAAGGGAAGAATCACTTGATCACGCACTTTAGCAACCGACAGAGATCGGCGGCAGCAACCGGTAGAGGAGGCCAACAGCTCTAGAGTTTCTTGGAGGGCACCATGCCCAAAAACATAATACAATGATGTCCTAGCTTACAGGGGCGCTGGCCCTAGGCTATATGGGACGCAAGCCAGCCAAAAACCCGGTTCAACTCGAACACATATGAACACAACACAGCACTGTTTAGATAATTGCGACTGCTAGGGAATTTATTTGACTATGGGACAAAATCCGTTGGAAAGGTTATCAAATTATCTTTCCAACAAGTATTTACTGAGCCCAATCCGACTCCGTATGGTCCAGTTATGCTACTTTTACTCCACACCTGTCTGGCTGATCCTAAACCGAGTCTGAACTGATTTTGAGTTTCCATATCTTCTGATTTCGTGACTGGGTAGACTTGAGGCCGTGTATACTTTGAAAGTAAAGTACACCAATATTATGCATACCTTTGGGAAGGCCTGTAACACTAATATATGTTCCTTACTTTTCATAAGTGGCACAACCATTGATCCAATTATAACATATTCCTTCGTTTCTTCTTTCTTTTCCTCAACCTTCAGATTGGTCCCAATGAAAACATTGCATGGCATAGAATAACTGGCTAGCAAATCCTCACTTTGCTCTTCATTATTCATAATATTTGTCAAAGATCCAAACTGAATGTTGGAGTATTTTGATACATCATGTTTTGCAATATGTGTAAAATCATGCTTGTTTTCAGAATATGTAGTTTTACCGACTCGATGAGCCATGGGCTCAAATGATGCATTCGGCCTAGGTGGGGTTGGAAAAGCACAACACACCGACCTGATTCTAGATCCGCGATCCGAATCCATAGTCTTAGCACAACAACTCCGGCAGCTCGACACACCGATCCGGTTTCAAATACACACAATTTGCCCCCTACAGTCTTAGCACCGCAACTCCGACACACCCACTGAGAGAAAGGCCCAATCGCCCTACAAGACTAGTCAAATAGGGGAAGGGTGGCTCTCCCTTTTAAGGTGGCTTCCTCCTCCCATGCTAAGCAAGGTGGGATTATTCAGAGGCTCACACGATCGCCGCCGACCTCAACTAGGCCACATGGCCCCTTTTGTTGCGTCTTTTCCACGGGTAATACTGGAGGATGTCATCATCATTCCCACCCCCTTAAACAAGGGCCTAGCTCTGATACCAAATGAAATGATGCATTCGGCCCAGGTGGGCTTGGAAAAGCATGACACACCGACCCGATTCTAGATCCGCGATCCGAATCCGCAGTCTTAGCACCACAACTCCAGCAACTCGACACACCGATCTGGTTTTAGATATGCACGATCTGCCCCCTGCAATCTTAGCATCGCAACTTTGGCACACCCACTCGGGGAAAGGCCCAATCACCCTAAAAAACTAGTCCAATAGGGGAAGGGTGGCTATCCCTTTTAAGGTGGTTTCCACCTCCTAAGCTCAGCAAGGTGGGATTATTCATAGGCTCACACGGTCACCGCCGACTACAACTAGGCCACATGGCTTCTTTTGTTGCGTCTTTGCCACGGGTAATAGTGGAGGATGTCCACATCAACATGCACCATTGTCTTGATCATCTTCATTTGCTCTTCTTCTTATTCTCCATCTTTCCTTCTCCTCTTGACTTGGCTTTCGGATCTTTATGCTCTTCTCCCCCTTTGTGTTATTGATCTAGATTTGGCTTTTGGATCTTCAGAGACCATCTCGTTTGGGACGTAAAAACCGAACCCTCGTCGAAAGGTAACCGATATTTATCCCCCTTCAATATCCCTCGTATATACCATTAGATTTGGTTGTTTTTGCTTTTTTATTTTACTGATTAAACGTGGATAATATAAAAATGTGTAAAAAAAACTGAAAAAAAATAATTGGTGCTACCCCGGCCGAGATCATCAGCCAACAGGCTAATTTCTTGGCCAAATGATCAACCGGCCGACTCCCTGGGTTGTTAAACCCGTCAGGCCAATACCTGGCCCAGATCATCGACCGGGAGGTCGTTTTTCATTCTGGATCACTTCCTAACTGGCTGTCCGGGATGCTAGCCCGGCCAGGTAATTACTTGGCTGAAATCAAGGCCCGAGGGATCATTTTTCAGGAAAAACGATCACCCGACTGAGCAGTTTTCAGGTCAAAAGTGGCCGCCCAGCCAAATATGGCCACACGACCTACTTTCTCTCCCTTTCTCTTGCCTAATCTCTACACGGAGTAAGACATTTAGGTCATGGGTAGCTAAAGCACGAGCAATATTGCCCTTGAAACAATTTGCAAAAAGAAGGGTCTCACCATGACCAAGATTTGTAAAAAAATAAAGCACATGGCTCTACTCCCTATTGCACTCTCATTGACAACAAAGCAAGCATGCAGCAGCGGGATCAAGTGGGCATGCCGGTTGACCATGTGTGAAAAGACCGAGTGACGGAGAGGGGGGGGGGGGGGTGAATCGGGAACTCACACTATGCACCACATTTGCCAATTTCTTTAACCGTCCACTCAAACCAACTCCTACACAATCCTACTGGTGATCACAAGAGCAAAGTAATGAACCTATGAAAGGAATCAACAACCTAAGCATACTAGTGGATCACACAAAGGAAGAACAATTCCTATGCAAGCTAGTAACCAAAGATACGCAAAAGCACACAACTAGCTAGCAAGGAGTCCTACTCATGCAAAGCTATTAGATCAACAAGCACATGGAAAGCATACAAGCATGAGTAGCACATTACATACTAGGGTGATCAATCAAGCCAAAGCAACTCCTACACATGCTAGTAATCAAGTATGAAGGCTAAGCACTACTAGCAAGTAAAGAAGCCTATTCATGCAAGTTTACAAGGTAGTCAACTAGAGCAAGTAAGCAAACAAGCATGAATAGCATGGTATGTAAATGCGGAAAGTAAAGCATCATACTAAGGAGTATAGTAAGAGATGGCTCATTATTTTTTTCTCGAGGTCTCGGAAGGATGGCACCTTCCCCTACTCCTCATTGGACCACTCCCGCCGGAGTCCTGGTCCCTCCCGCCACCAATGTGGAGTTCTCGCCCACGAGCCCGCAATCACTCCCGGAGTGAAGACATGGTGCGCGCCACCGCTGCCACCAAGGCACAAGCTCGCCTCCCTCGAGAACTTACCGGACTGCCCGAGCCGACACGGGCGCTCACTGGCGATGCCCCTTTCACCGGTGGGCTCAAACCGTGTACAAACGTGTGATGGCCTTATTGACGGCTGTTAAGTACCATTTTTATCTGTCAACTATGCTCAAATAAAGGAGAACTTGGCATTTCATACACGCATATGTGTTTACAATAATGTAGTTCCACTTGTACTTGGGAATTATTTGCATGCAGGAGGAAATATGAAGGAAACACACCCAAAAGGCAAAGAAACACACTTTCGACCAATGAGAGAGCGCCAACTGGACATTCCATGGATTGGAGAGCCCATTTTCAGTACAACACCAAAGAAACACACAAAACTACCCCGACAGCTGGGATGAGGACCCACCTGGCAGCCACCCTGAGGAAGCACAACCCAGGAGGGCCCAGCCACAGGTTGGTCGACCCCCCTAGGTCGGCCGACCTAGGCATGTGGCCTTTCCTCCTGGGCTTGCACGTGGAGGCTCCTGGTTGATCCCTGAAGGCGGTGTGCAGGGATATTCTTGGCAGTTACTCCCCTTTGCCGACCTATAGAGGCTATAAATAGGAGGGTATGGCTTTACACTCACACACACACCACAAGAAGAATTCCTTCTCTTGCTACTTAGTTGTTCTCAAGTCTTAGTGGAGTTAGGCTGAGTCTAGCGCTCTTTAGTTCTTCAAGTCTTCTCTTGGAGAAATTGTTATGGCTCTTGTATCATTTCCCTTCTGTAAGACTTTGCTCTATTTAATAAATGTCATCTTTTCATATAGTTGTGTTTGGGTCATCAGTTTCTTGTTTGATATTGTGATCCATATATGTGATAGTAGTTTATATTTATAATACTACTATTGTCATGCTTGTTATATACCGTCACTATAGTCTAATTTATATGACATAGTCTTTATGCTTAGGATTCATTGTTATGACATGACATGGGTTTGGTGATCATATTTATATGATAGCTCTGCTTCATTAATATAACAATGGAGGAGTAGAGTGCTCTTTGATTATGCAAGTATGGTACTTGGATAATTAATTTGCATCAACTATTCATTAGTCTACTGGTTAGCAGAGGTAGGCGGCAGGTGGTGACAGCCCTGTCCGTCCTTTGAACTCCTTCACGCTAGGCTAGTGCATAGGCTCTTGGCGGAAGTCGCCTGTGGATGCAGGGGTAGGTCCGTGCCTGAAGTGTTATGTTAATAACTGTTGAACCTGAGTATAAGCGTGTATGTGTATAGAACTTAGGCTATACAACTGTATATGAAAGTACTGTAGGAGTAGCTCAGCTTAGTTCTTTCTCCACTTGGCTTTATTTGTTTATTTATTTATTTACATTTAAGATAGAATCTTCTATGTCACACTACCTCGTCATTATCCATTGCTTGCCTGCCTTGGTTAGATGATCCTTATCAATTCGCAATGTAAATATGTGCATAAGTAAGCCTTCTTATTCATTGCCTTCCTTTGGGATAAACAAATACGATACCCTGAATACTTCCGGGTGAAATGCTACAACGGTATTTTCCGTGCGCTTGCGGATTTTACCTAATTGGCTCTAGGACATATTAATGAAGCATTTATGGCACCTTGCCAGCGATGATTTATTAGTATGGCTTAGCAAAAGTCAACAGGCCTTCACAACCAATCATGTTATCATTGAGAGGGTCATACACTTACATTGTAAATAAGCAACTAGCCCTAGAAACATGCTTGGAGGCATGTAAGGTATGACAATGCAAGAATGCATGAATGCAAAGAATGCAAATGCAATAGGTTTACACATGCATGATGCGATGCTAAAAGAAAGAGAGAGAAAACTACAAACCAAGGTGTCAACGACGAGTTGTTCCCTTCTTGAGCTTACTCACAATGGACCATTCTTCAAAGCCTTGGGTACATCATGAACCACCTTCCCAAGCTTAACCCATGTCCATTGCTATCTCAAGGAGGTCCATAGTCAACCTACAAGAGAAGAGAAACAAGCACAAACAAAGACACAAACAACAAAACAAACAACCAAAGCTGTACAAATTTACAAGAGATAACTTTAGGGTTACTCAAGTGAAGTTGGAGAGGTCCAGAACATTGAGCTCTCCCCTTAGCTTGTTGAAGGTATTCTCGTCAAGAGGCTTGGTGAAGATATCCGCCAATTGTTCATGAGTTCGCACATGCACCAAGTCAATGTCCTTCTTCTCAACATGATCTCGAATGAAATGATGTTTGATCTCTATGTGCTTTGCATGACCATGGTCTCCAGTTTTGAGAGGCATCTTGATCGTTGCTTCGCTATCACAATAGAGTGGCATTTGAGTGAAGTTGAGACCATAGTCCGAGAGTGTTTGTCTCATGTAGAGAAGTTGAGCACAACATGCTCCTGCTACCATATACTCCGCTTCGGCTGTAGATAGAGCCACCGAGTTTTGCTTCTTTGAGCTCCAAGATACAAGAGATCTTCTAAGGAATTGGCAACCTCCCGATGTATTCTTTCTATTCACTTTGCATCCTATGAAGTCCAAATCCGAATACCCAAGTAACTCAAAGTGTGTTCCTCTAGGGTACCATAACCCTATGGTAGGTGTGTACTTGAGGTATCTTAGTATCCTCTTCACAGCCTTCAAGTGTGACTCTTTTGGATTTGCTTGATAGCGTGCACACAAGCACACACTAAACATGATGTTCGATTTTGAGACGGTGAGATAGAGCAAGGACCCAATCATTGATCTATAGAGCTTGGGGTTCACTGGTTTTCCCTTTTCATCCATGTCCAAGGGTTTGCTTGTTGCCATAGGAGTGCGCAAAGATTTGCTATTTTCCATGTTGAACCTCTTGAGAAGATCCTCGGTGTACTTTTCTTGATAGATGAAGTTGCCTTCTCTCAATTTCTTCACTTGAAAACCAAGGAACACATGGAGCTCTCCAAACATAGACAATTGAAATTCCCTTGCCATCATTTCCCGGAACTCCTTATTGTACTTCTCATTTTTTAACCCATATATGATATCATCCACATAGATTTGGCACACAAAGAGACCCTTCCCAATATGCCTTGTGAACAAGGTGCTATCAATGCTTCCAATCTTGAACCCATTCTTGAGAAGGAAGTTCCTCAAGTGTTCATACCATGCCCTTGGTGCTTGCTTTAGTCCATAGAGAGCCTTCTTCAGTTCATACACATGTCTAGGATGTTTGGGATCCATAAATTCCCGGTGGTTGTTCCACATAGACGTTCTCATTTATCTGTCCATTCAAGAATGCACTCTCACATCCATTTGATAGAGCTTGAAGCCATTGTGTGAAGAATAGGCAAGCATGATCCGAATAGCTTCAAGTCAATAAGCAAGAGCAAATGTTTCCTCAAAGTCAATTCTTGCCACTTGAGAGTAAACCTTAGCCACTAGACGAGCCTTGTTTTTCACAATTGCTCCTTTCTCATCTTGTTTGTTCTTGAAACCCCACTTGGTGCCAACAACGTTGTGATTCTTGGGTCTCTCAACAAGTTTCCATACCTTGCACCTCTTGAAGTTATTCAATTCTTCTTGCATGGCAATTACCCACTTGTGATCATTCATTGCCTCTTCCATTGTTGTGGGATCAATCATGGAGACAAAAGAGAAGTTCTCAATTGCAACATTTGCCTCATCATCATTTTCTTCACTCACGTAGTTAGACTTGTATTGATTCCTCCTTGTCCTAACTCCTTGAGATGGACTCCCAATGATCAACACATGAGTGTCCTTGTTGATGGCCTTGGGTCTAGGGTGGTGTTCTTCTTGAGTGGGAGGAGCTCTAGGTGAAATATCTTGTGCATCATGGATTGCTTGCTCTCTTGAGATATGAGTGTCTTGGGCTCTTAGAGAGTGGGAGAATCACTCATAGGCTTTCTAGCTTTGGACTTAGAGCTTGAAATGGATGGAAGGGTATCTTGTGAAGTGCTTGGAGAAGTAGCTTGTGGTGAAGTATGTGGGGAGGCTTGTGGCTCACTTCTCACTTGGGTTTCCTCATCACTTAGTGGGTGAACTCTCATTGAATTTTGGGAGGAGCTGGAAGGTGTACTTGTGGCATTTTTGGTTGGTTCTTGCACCTCAGAGGAAGAGGTTGGTTGAGGTGGTGGAATAGGGGGCTCATCAATATCACCATCATTTCCCTCATGGGGTAAAACCTCGCCCACGGGCATGTTCCTCAAAGCTTCCCTCATAGGCTCATCTCCAATGTTTACTTCATGAAATTCATATCCCTTCTAAGAACTATTTGACTCATCAAATTGCACATCAAAGGATTCTTCCACACAACCTGTGGCTGAGTTGTAGACCCTATATGCCTTAGAGGTCCCTGAGTACCCAACAAGAATGCCTTCATCAGTTCTGCTCTCAAATTTACCTAGCTTTCTCCTCTTCTTGAGAATGTAGCACTTGCAGCCAAAGACTCAGAAATAGGAAACATTGGGTTTCCGTCCCGCCAATAGCTCATATGGTGTCTTCTTTAACAACCGATGGAGATAGACGCGGTTGGAGGTGTAGCAAGCTATGTTGATGAGTGCCATACTCGTCCAACATGGCACGAGCAAGAGTGATGAGTGTCTTGTTCTTCCCCTCCACTACTCCATTGTGCTCGGGAGTATATGTAGCGGAGAATTCATGCTTCATTCCCTTCTTGTCACAATATTCCTCCACTGTTGTGTTCTTGAACTCAGTCCCATTGTCACTCCTTATCTTCACAATGCTAGCCTTGACCTCATTCTTTGCTCTTCTTGCAAACTTTCTAAAGATATCGCTTGCTTGAGACTTGTCCACAAGAAAGAAGGTCCAAGTGTATCTTGTGAAGTCATCCATAATCACCAAGCAATATAGGTTCCCTCCCAGACTCTTGTAATGTGTTGGTCCAAACAAGTCCATGTGCAAGAGGTCTAGAGGACGAGATGTAGACATGAAAGACTTGGTGGGATGCGAAGATGCAACTTGCTTTCCAGCCTGACAAGCACTGCACAGTTTGTCCTTCTCAAAGGTCACATCCTTGATTCCTTCAACCAGATTCCTTTTGACCACTTTTCTGAGCTGATTCATTCCAACATGTGCGAGTCTTCTATGCCACAACGATCCTTTAGTTGCCTTAGTGAAGAGGCAAGTACTTGGTGGCATGTTGCTTTATTTGAAGTCTGTGACATACAAGTTCCCATGCCTCACTCCATGAAATACTAGCCCTTTCTTTGAATTTTCAATCATTGCACCATCCTCATCAAATGTGCACTTGAAACCCATGTCACAGAGTTGACCAATAGACAGGAGGTTGAAGTTGAGGGTTTCCACAAGAAACACCTTGGAGAGATGGAGGTCCTCCGTAATGGCCACCTTGCCTGATCCTCTAACTCTCCCTTTTGAGTTATCCCTAAAAGTTACTTTCTCACTGTCTTCATCTTCATCAATGTTGGTGAACATGGTTGGCTTCCCGGTCATGTGTTGGGTGCACCCACTGTCAAGAATCCAATGAGTACCTCTACTCTTGTAGTTGACCCTGGTGGTAGCCATAAGACAAGCACTAGAGGAAGAAGGGTTAGTATCCAAAGCATTACTTGTTGACTTGCACTAACCTCATCACGTCGAGCGATAAGTCCATCCTTATAGATAGGGATCCTTGCAATCCCTTCCTGAAGTCTCCTCTTGATGGGATAGTGAGGATCATGATACCTCCAATGTCCATGACCATCTCCCATGTGTACGTTGTCGAGGTCGATGTAGTAATGGGGAGGATCATAGAGGCCAGTGACGTGCTCAAGCACATGTCCCACTTGTGAGTGGAGCACAAGTATCATCTCCATTGCCTTCTCAATTTAGAGGTCATGTCTTCTATTGACTACCTCCTCAAGTAAGAAACCCCTCTTAGGAGTTGTGATTTGCAAGAGGAGTCTATCAATCACTTCATATGATGGGATCCTCCGAAGACCTCTGAATGAGTTTATCCTACACACAAGATCATAAATGCTTAAGAGAGTATCACAAAGGTCATCATTCGGATTCCTCACAAATTCACCAAGTTGAAAGATGAGATCCTATTGGTGAGCTCGACGAAGATGCCAAAGTCGATCTTGTGGTGAGATTGATCATCTCAAATGATCGAGTGAGCATTGTTGTTGGCGCTCCCCCTACATCAATGCGTGGTCCACCCAAAGTGCTTGGAGTAGAACTTGGAATGACACTTGGGGTAGAGCTTGATGAAGCATCTAATGAAGAGCTTGGTGTAGGTCTTGATCCGAAAGAGTTGTAGAAGCTGCTGCAAGGCAACCTTGTAGAGGGATCAAAGAAGTTCGAGCTCGATGCTACTTCTTTCCCTTTTCTTGAGGATGCTCCATTGTTCACCTTGGAAGTCTTCTCCCCAATCCAGCTTGCGGTGATCTTCTCATCCTCAAAGAGCAACCCAATCACATCCTCGACGGAGATACCCTTCTCCATGATGACATCAAGGGTGATGTAGAGGAGCTTGCTGCTAGGGAGCAAGGTGAGGATCTTCTCGACTATGACAATCTTGGGAAGCTCGAAAGTAGTTGCTCCAATCCTGTCCACAATACCTCGCAAGCGAATAAGAGAGTCAAGTAAGTCCTCATTCTCATTAGCACGAAAAGCAAAGAACTCCTCAACAAGTGTATCACTAGCATGACCAATAAAAGACTCACAAACATCATCATTACTAGTCATACTAGAAGAGCAAGCACGATAAAGAGAGCCAACATCATCAATCATCACATTAGGCACACTAGTAGAGCAAGTTATCAAATTATCACTAGTAGAATTTAGGCACTCACTAGAACTAGGCATATCCACACAATCATTATCATATACATGATCATCGGTAAAGGTATTGGCAAAGTCCACAAGTGTGTCCATCAACTCATCCGGAATCATGGCATTTAGGTAGCTTTTCAAGCGATCCTTTTAGGAACCATGACCCGGCCCCGAATGGGATGACATCCCAACTCAATTCAGTCACTACTCAAGGCGGTTAAGCCCTATATTGAGCACTTGCCTCTGATACCACTTGAAAGGATCGAGTGACCGAGAGGGGGGGGGGGATGTATCAGGAACTCGCACTATGTACCAAATTTGCCAATTTCTTTAACCGTCCACTCAAAACAACTCCTAGACCATCCTATTGGTGATCACACTAGCAAGATAATCAACCTTTGAAAGGAATCAACAACCTAAGCATACCAGTGGATCACACAAAGGCAAAACAGCTCCTATGAAAGCTAGTAACCAAAGATACGCGGAAGCACACAACTCGCTAGCAAGGAGTCCTACTCATGCAAAGCTACTAGATCAACAAGCACATGGAAAGCACACAAGCATGAGTAGCACATTACATACTAGGGTGATCAATCAAGCCAAAGCAACTCCTATACATGCTAGTAATCAAGTATGAAGGCTAAAAAGTACTAGCAAGTAAAGAAGCCTATTCATGCAAGTCTACAAGGTAGTCAACTAGAGCAAGGTAAGCACACAAGCATGAATAGCACGGTATGTAAATGCGGAAACTAAAGAATCATAGTAAGGAGTAGAGTAAGAGATGGCTCATGATTTTTTTTCTCAAGGTCTCTGAAGGATGGCGCCTTCCCCTATTCCTCGTTGGACCACTCCCGCCGGAGTCCTGGTCCCTCCCGCACCAATGTGGAGTTCTCGCCCATGAGCCCGCAATCACTCCCGGAGTGAAGACATGGTGCACATCACCGCTGCCACCAAGGGACAAGCTAGCCTCCCTCAAAAACTTGCCGGACTCCCCGAGCCGACACGGGCGCTCACTAGTGATGCCCCTTTCACCGGCGGGCTCAAACCGTGTACAAACGTGTGATGGCCTTCACAACCAATCACGATAGGCTCAATCACCGACACCTAACCGGTCTAGGTCTCACCATAGACTAGGAGTAACAACCTAGATCACACCCTCAAGGACACCTAGCCTTAGATGTGCAAGATCACTCCATGTTACTCTCACTAGCACTCTCAAGATATGCAATATCTCCTCCTAGTGCTCTCCTCTTTTCCTCTTGGCTCTCACCAAATGCTCCAAGCAATGCCACTGGTCAAAAGAGGTCTCCAAGACCCTAGCAACGAAGTTATATAGGCTTCCAACCTCAAACTAGTCGTTGCTCCACGAAATCAGCTTTCTGGGCCTACTGATCAGACTGTCCGGTCACTGCCTGACCGGACCATCCGGTCAGTGCAAACTTGAGCACCAACAGCTCTGCCCTGCTAAAGTCCTGTACTGACCAAACCGTGTGGTCAGTTGACCAGACCGTCCGGTCTATTTCTCTCTCCAGTCTAGAAACATTTCCAGCGCTCGCTTCCTCGCTGCCCAGAGTCACTTGTTGTTGGCACTTCCCAAGTGCCCCTTTTATATGTGAATATTACCCCAATTAGAGCTTAATTGATACTAATTTAGGCCATTTACCTGTGATATTGCCTATATATTTGTATATGCGTTGTTTTGGAGCTTTATTGTAGAAACAGGTAAAATTGGTGATTAATACGATGATGGAGAGGACAGGAGTCCAGAACCGACGAAAAGCACTGAAGAAGTCTAGTGCGCCGATCGGTGCAGCCCATGAGCCGATCGACGCAAGGGTGTTTTGACCCACAGAAGTGACCGAGGCCCATTCGACATGTTTATGGAAGTTTATCTGCGAAGACACTTGAAGATATTTGTCTAGAAGAATTATGGAACTTCAAGAAGATTTATGGAACTCCAAGATCTTAACGTGCAGTACAAGACTTTATCTCGAAGGAAAAGGCCCACATGGCAGCTGTGGAAGACAAAGGAACCGACTCGGGGAAGAAATCAGAGAAGACACGGCTTGCGCCGATCGGTGCAACCGCCTTATTTGCTAGAAACCGAGTCCTATATGAGTAGAACCCATATAAATACTTGTAAACCCTCACCGCAGAAGAGGAGGCGACAGAGGGACACCAGATCCGTAAGTTAGAGCCACCGGGGCTTGCCCCGTTAGAATAGATCTCTAGGTTAGTTTCAAGAACCATTGGACCGTCAAGGTAGGCCATCTCGACGGGGATGAATCTTACTCTATGTATCTCAAGGATGATTGAATATGTTGATGATGGTTTTGGTGATCTGTCTATCTTGATTCTATAATCATGCATGTGCTTATTCCAACTGCTTAGTTCTAGGCTAAGTACGTAGATATTATCGTAATCGTGGTGATTAGGATAGTATTTGGACATTGTATTGATTATGGTTGCTTGATGATGCTAGTAATGTGGTTTAGCGGTGATAGCACTAAGCCTGTGCAGCACTATTAGATAGTTGAGTAGGGTAAGATACTCGCGCGATTAAGGGTTTCCTCCCCGCAGCGATGAAATAGGGAGCCGCTCGGAAAGCAGGGTGGTCTTACTCATTATAGGTTTTCATTGATCCATGTAATTATCCAATATGATGCTATTCAATTAGACTTTCTGGTTACGATCTCACTAGTAGATATCTGGCTACTCACTAATCAGCATAGGTTTACTAGATCTGGTGCACTTTGGCTTAGATTCACCAGTGTGCCGGTCGGCTCAACCCCTGTGCCAATCGGCGCCACCACAGATTCACGAGCGTGCCGATCAGCTCAACTCCTGCGCTGATCGGCGCAACAGCTTTGGCTTAGTTTCACCAGCGCAATGACAGATTTACTGTCTGGCGCACCTTCGCGCAGGCCAGTCTCCCCCTCATGCAACATGACCTTGACAGCAGCCTTGATTAGATCTTTTACTATTAACTTTGTTTAATAAATCCCTAAGGTCCAAGTGGATTCGATAAACCTTGGAATACTCAATTCAAGGGAAAAAAGTGCTACAATCGTACACCGTCCTCTTGCGGTATATAAGTGGGTGCGTAGATACGACCAACACTTGTACAGACCGGACCGTCCGGTCTCTATGACTTCCAACTCTGACAGTTTCCTCGCTTCTTCGCTGTAAGTCCCAGACAACTTCACCTAGTGACCGTACAATCCGGTCACCATTGACCCCTCTGTTCGGTCACTATTTCTAGAAGCTGAAACTTATCATCTTCGCTTGACTTCGTTTCCCAGCTTCTCCGAACAGCTCCTTGGCTTCTCCACTGTTATCTAGTGCCTGTGATTTCACCGAGCAACCTTGCACATCATCGGCTAGAGATGACCTAAGAGAAATGACCTAGACCCCCTTGATAGTCCGGTTTTTCCTATGGACTAAAAGCCCTAACAACTAGACAAGTGTTCCCAACACTTGCTCCATAGCTTGTCCTTCGCTTTGGTCCATCTCCATCAACCCTTGGACTCCATCAAGTTCACAAGGCTCCACGCTTGCTGTCATTGTCATCAATCGCCAAGGCTGCCGTCTACAATCATCATAGAGTAGAAGATGTTTCCTACACGAACAACACTCATGTAGACATTAGTCATATTTCATGTTTGTCATTCATCATCAAAACATCAAACCTTGGGGTGACCCCAATGGTCATGATCCTTACAATGTGCTAGTGCCCGGCCATGTGTTGCTGCCCCGTGAGGTGTTGCCGCCAGGCGAGGTGCTATCGCCCGGCCACTTTAGTCGGTCGATGAGGGGCTTAAGCCCCAATGCTTGCTCTTAAAGGCTATAAAAAATCCAAGGAATGGCAAACATTTGATGGGTGTCTACTATAAAAAAGCCAAGGAATGGCAAACATGCACACACCCATACAATCCTGAAATCCTCGCGTTTCAACTCAAACACCAACAAGCTCAAGTCAATTACTCATCACATATTGTGATAGGTGTAGAGTGCCCAATCTTTCGGCGAGTGGAGATAACTTCGATTTGGTGGATGTTGACCCTCACGATCCGACAACGACGAGCAAGCCGAAGCGCCAATACAATCGCTGAACCAACTTCCGGAGGATATTAACCTTGCGGTAAACAAGATCAACCTGATCACGAGGATCAATTCTTACGCGCAATCGAAGAACGAGCAAGAATTAGAGGCGAGCAATCTGATATATTGCACGAAGGTGGAGTTCTGAATTCACGTCGAGAGACGGATGTATAGCTAAGCTAAACTTAAAACAAAACTCAAAGATTACAAGGGGCGCAGCCCTTGACTATATAGGGGGAGGACGAGGCATCTAGGGCCAGCTGAAGTGGAGAGGCGCGCGGTGGAGAGGGAGTCATGTGACTTGGGCCACGTGGGCCTTCGGGCGACATCATCCTGGGCCGTCGTTCCTTAGCATCGAAACCGTCTTCAATTCCTGGGCTCGAGCTCTAGTGATTGGGCCCTTGTACGTCGTCGTCTCGTTAGAAGATGGATCCGTAACTCGAGGAGGCGCGACGACGAGAGGTGGAGGTGTGACATCTTGGTTTGGCGCGCCATCTTCCGTCGTCATTATTCGGATGTCGTTGATGTCCTCATCATCCTCCCCTTCTTGAAGCGAAGTCGTCCTCGACGGCAACTCATCATCCTCACCCAAGTATGGTTTCAAATCTGCAACATTAAAACTAGTGGAAACACCAAACTCTATGGGCAAGTCAAGAACATAAGCATTATCGTTAATCTTGGTTAGCACTTTAAAAGGACCAGCAGCACGAGGCATCAGTTTAGAACGACGCAAAGTAGGAAATCTATCTTTACGCAAGTGCAACCAAACCAAATCACCAGGTTCAAAAGAAATATGTTTTCTACCTTTACTACCAGCAACTTGATACTACTTATTAGCAATGGCAATGTTGTGTTGTGTTTCTTCATGCAATTGTTTCATGTGATCAATATGATAAAGAGCATCAAGATGTGGTTCATCTTCAGCATCAATAGCAAACAAATCAATAGGCGCCTTAGGAACATAGCCATAAACAACCTCAAAAGGACACATCTTAGTGGCAGAATGTGTAGCACGATTATAAGCAAATTCAACATGAGGTAAACAATCTTCCCAGCGTCTCAAATTTTTATCTAAAACAGCTCTAAGCATAGCAGACAAAGTTCTATTTACTACCTCAGTTTGCCCATCAGTTTGAGGATGACAAGTAGTACTAAACAGCAGCTTAGTTCCTAATTTATTCCAAAGAGAACGCCAAAAATGACTAAGAAACTTAGCATCACGATCAGAGACAATTATTTTAGGAATTCTATGCAATCTAACAATCTCTCTAAAGAACAATTCAGCAACATTTGAGGCATCATCAGTTTTATGACAAGGTATAAAGTGAGCCATTTTAGAGAAACGATCAACAACCACAAAAATACTGTCCCTCCCCTTCTTAGTGCGAGGCAATCCCAAAACAAAATCCATCAAAATATCATGCCAAGGAGAAGAGGGAACAAGCAAGGGCATATACAAACCATGATTACCCAAACGAGATTTAGCTTTTTGACATGTAGTACAGCGTGCAACAAGGCGCTCAACATCACGGCGCATCCGTGGCCAAAAGAAATGGTCGGCCAACACCTCATGTGTCTTGACAACTCCGAAGTGACCCATAAGACCACCTCCATGCGCCGCCTGTAACAACAAAAGACGAACCGAGCTAGCTGGAATACACAGCTTGTTAGCACGAAACAGGAATCCATCCTGCATATGAAATTTGCCCCAAGGTTTGCCAACCTTACAATGCATCATAATATCATGAAAATTAGCATCATTCACATATTGATCTTTCAAAGCTTGCAAACCAAAGATTTTAAAGTCTAATTGGGACAGCATCATATAACGACGAGACAATGCATCGGCAATCACATTTTCCTTCCTGTTTTTATGTTTAATCATGTATGGAAAAGATTCAATAAATTCAACCCATTTAGCATGACGACGATTCAGATTAGTTTGGGTTCTAATATGTTTCAAAGCCTCATGATCAGAATGAATAATAAATTCGCGAGGCCATAAATAATGCTGCCATGTTTGCAAAGTTCTTACTAAAGCATAAAGTTCTTTATCATAAGTGGAATATTTAAGAGCAGCACCACTTAACTTCTCACTAAAATAAGCAATGGGTTTATGATCTTGCAACAAAACAGCACCCAAACCAATTCCACTAGCATCACATTCCAATTCAAACACTTTATCAAAATTAGGCAATTGTAAGAGAGGAGCATGAGTTAACCGTTCCTTTAAAGTGTTGAATGCATCGTCTTGTGGTGCGCCCCACTCAAATGGTGCACCCTTCTTGGTTAGCTCATGTAATGGTGCAGCAATAGAACTGAAATCCCGCACAAAACGACGATAGAAGCCTGCAAGACCAAGAAAACTGCGAACCTGTGTGACCGTCGTCGGTTGGGGCCAACTCTGAATGGCGTCCACCTTGCTGCTATCGACCTCAATGCTCTGTGGAGTAACAAGTGAGCAGCACGCAAAGCATCAAAAACAGCACGTAAATGATCTAAATGCTCATTCATGGATTTGCTGTATATAAGGATATCATCCAAATAGACAACAACAAATATTCCAATGAAAGGCCGAAGAACTTCATTCATTAAGCGCATAAAAGTGCTAGGAGCATTAGACAATCCAAACGGCATAACCATCCATTCATACAAGCCAAATTTAGTTTTAAAAGCCATTTTCCATTCATCTCCTAATTTCATTCTTATTTGATGGTAACCACTACGCAAATCAACCTTAGAGAAAATTGTGGCACCACTAAGTTCATCAAGCATATCATCAAGGCGTGGTATAGGATATCGATAACGAATTGTAATATTGTTAATTGCACGACAATCTACACACATACGCCAAGAACCATCTTTCTTAGGAACAAGCAAAACAGGAACCGAACAAGGGCTGAGAGACTCACGAATGTAACCTTTTATCAAGCATTGCCTGCACTTGACGCTGAATTTCTTTCGTTTCCTCAGGATTTGTACGGTATGGGGCGCGATTAGGAAGCTGTGCGCCTGGAATTAAATCAATCTGATGTTCTATGCCACGAATAGGAGGAAGACCCGGTGGCAATTCAGCGGGAAAAACATCTTTATAGTCCTGCAAAAGGTTAGCAATAGCAGGAGGAATATGCAACATAGGCGCCTCATCTAGTGAAACAAGCATACGAGAGCAAACTAGCGCATAGCAAAGCAGATTAGCATCATGTAATTCATCAAAATCAGCACGTGTAGCAAGCAAGATAGGGTTATTCAATTTGATCTCATGTTGAACAGGTGCAACAGGAGGCGATGTAACCAATTTTGCAGCTTTTGTCGCTCGAGCAATATCATCTTTAAGAACTTGTTCAGGTGTCATAGGATGAATAACAATTTTCTGACCCTTAAACATGAAGGAATAATAATTGGAGCGACCATGATGAACACTATCAACATCATATTGCCAAGGACGGCCAAGCAACAAAGAGCATGCTTCCATTGGAACAACATCACAATCTACAAAATCAGAATAGGTGCCAAGAGAGAAAGGAACACGTACCGAGCGCGTTACCTTTATTTTGCCGCCATCATTAAGCCATTGAACGTGATAAGGATGTGGATGCTTCCTTGTTGGCAATGACAACTGCTCCACCAAGGTCATACTAGCCAAATTGTTGCAACTGCCACCATCGATGATTATACGGACCGCTCGTTCTTGCACAACGCCTTTGATATGAAAAATGTTGTGGCGCTGATGCTTTTCATCCTGAACGACCTGTGTACTAAGAACACACTGCACAACAAGAGTGGCATACCTGTCGGCGGCACTAGAATCGACATGAAGCTCCGTATTATCTGCATGATTAGTGGCAAACATAGTCTGCTGAATATCCTTAGAATCACTAGCAGAAGAATACCCACCGTCGTCACGAATCAAAATAGTTCGTTTATTTGGACAATCGCGTATCACATGACCAAATCCTCGTCAACGGTGACACTGAATATCACGAGCTCGTCCAGACGACGAGGAGGACGGCACGATCGAGGCAGATTTGGCGTCTTGGACCCTACAAAAATGTTAGGTCTTGACGAAGATTGTCGATCCTGCACTTCACGTTCAGCTTTACAAGCATATTCAAATAAGGTGGTCATATGATCATAATGCTTATAATCAAGAATATTCTGAATTTCATGATTTAACCCACCCCTAAAGCGAGCCATAGCAGCATCATCCAGTTCAACTAAAGCACAGCGAATCATACCCTTTTGCAAAGCTTGATAATAATCCTCTACGGAAAGTGAACCTTGTTGAAAACGCTGCATTTGATTAAGCAAATCTCTAGCATAATATGACGGCACAAAATGATGACGCATAACAGCTTTTAATGCCGTCCAAGTGGCTGGAATATTATCAGGATATCTTTGTCTATACTCACGCCACCAAAGTAAAGAAAATTCAGTAAATTCACTAATAGTAGCCTTAACTTGTAAATTAGCAGGAATATCATGGCATGCAAATTTTTGTTCAACCTCTAATTCTCAATCAAGATAAGCACCCGGATCATATTTACCATTAAAAGTGAGAATACGAAATTTTATTTTGGCAAAAGAATCATTAATAGGAACACGTACCCTACGAGCACGACCACGGCGATTGTCGTCGTCCTGCTCGGTGTTGGCGCCGTAGTCACGTGCATGTTGCAACTTCGTGAGCTGCGTCGTCATGGTCCCAAGCTGCGTCGACATGGCCTCAAGACGAGTCATGATCGTCGCGAGCGTGGTGCGGGCAGCCGTATCAGCGAGGTCCAGTTGATCAAAACGCTCATTCGACGAAGTGACCGTAGAGTCAAGTCTCTCGTGCATCGTCTTCATGTCGTTTTGGAGACCATCAACCTGTGCCTGGACATCCTGGAGGGTGAGCTCCTCCGACTTCGAGCTGTTTTCTGCCATAGAAACACAAGCAATACAAAAAGCGGGATCCTACAACGAGAGGTGAGTGGTGGATGAAAAGCTCATTCAAAAAGCTGTTATCAAATTCTTACCCGTCCTTACCAAGCACGCAAGCATGAAGTGCAACCACAGGTAAAACCGGTGGAAGATTGGAGGAGCGATTGCGTGGTGAAACAAAAACCTGCTCGTAGTAGAAAATTTGTGGGGCTAGGAGGCTGCACTCAATCCAAGGGTTAGCACAATTCAAAAAATAACTGCAAAGCTGAATAATGGTGCTAAACGCGAAAAGATTTCTACCGGTACAAGTGCAAGAGGAAGGAAGAAGGATCAAAACAAAGTGCAGCAAGAACGCGTCGCCTGTGTTGCTCGGCCGCTCCTTTTTTTTCCTCTTTTCTTTTCTCTTTTTTTTCTTTCTTTTTTTTTCTCTTTTTTTATACTTTTTGCTGAAAATATAAACAATGAGACCTCAAATAAGCAATTAAGCACAAGCACTTTTTTTTTGAGGCAGGGGTAGATACTCTCTCTCTCTCTCTCTCTCTCTAGAGGAGGAACAAAACGAAACTGAGCAGAAACAAACACAGGGCGAGGCGAGCGGGTCACGACGTAACCGAGTAGGACTCGATCAGCGAGGCAAGCGGGTCACGACGTAACCGAGTAGGACTCGATCAGCGAGGCGAGCGGGTCACGACGTAACCGAGTAGGACTCGATCGGCGAGGCAGTGATTGACCCGGACTCACGGTGCAGCGGAAAAACTTGGCAAGCGATCGGCTGACCACAACTTGGCAAGCGAGACGGGGTAAACAGATGCGGCGGAAAGCAAACTGTGGTGGTGAAAACATGCGGCATGGCGGAAGGATACGACGATGATAGGAAGAAAACGATGAAACACAGTGTACCAGCAACGATCAAAAGCGAAAGCACAAAAACTCAACAACGCAAATTACTGAACGAAAGTGCGAGGCTCAAAACCTTACTGGGGTAAACTTTTTTTTTGTAGTCTTCGGTTTATGTGGACTTGGATAAAACTCACCGAGAAACACTGGAATCTGATACCACTTGATAGGTGTGGAGTGCCCGATCTTTCGGCGAGTGGAGATAACTTCGATTTGGTGGATGTTGACCCTCACGATCCGACTACGACGAGCAAGCCGAAGCGCCAATGCAATCGCTGAACCAACTTCCGGAGGATATTAACCTTGCGGTAAACAAGATCAACCTGATCACGAGGATCAATTCTTACGCGCAATCGAAGAACGAGCAAGAATTAGAGGCGAGCAATCTGATATATTGCACGAAGGTGGAGTTCTGAATTCACATCAAGAGACGGATGTATAGCTAAGCTAAACTTAAAACAAAACTCATTGATTACAAGGGGCGCAGCCCTTGACTATATAGGGGGAGGACGAGGCATCTAGGACCGGCTGAAGTGGAGAGGCGCACGGTGGAGAGGGAGTCACGCGACTTGGGCCACGTGGGCCTTTGAGCGGCGACATCCTGGGCCGTCGTTCCTTAGCATCAAAACCGTCTTCAATTCCTGGGCTCGAGCTCTAGTGATTGGGCCCTTGTACGTCGTCGTCTCGTTAGAAGATGGATCCGTAACTCGAGGAGGCGCGACGACGAGAGGTGGAGGCGTGACAGCTTGGTTTGGCGCGCCATCTTCCGTCGTCATTATTCGTATGTCGTTGATGTCCTCATCATATTGCAAACCATGACACATATCCACATGGTTTCTCAATCTCCCCCTTATGAGTACATTGACAATATCAAATGTATAAAGAATAGATTGAGAAAAGAGTTTGAAATCCGAACTCAAATAAGCACATCCAAACGGCTTATACCCAAAGAAAAGGTGAAAGAAAGCCATCTAGCATAAGAAGGATCACGAGGACCAAGAGTTGGCGAACAAAGCGCAACGATCACAAAAAAGCTCAAGAAACACTCAAAGCAATGGGATGCTCCCCCTCAACTTATGGTAGTTGACATGAATGCAAGATGGGCCATTTTAAGTTACTTAGCATTATTTGCATGACCCAACATTTCCTCCCCTCAGGCACTTATTTCTCCCCCTTTGGCAATGAACTCATCAAAGAGACAAAAGAGCAAACATGCAATGCATGAAAATGCACACCTAAAGAGCTTCAACAAATAGCCAACAAGCATTTAACTTTGCAAATTGTAATCATAGAGCTATGAAGTGTAAAAGCAATAGCTCACAATCATGCAGAGACCAAAAGCAGATAGCAAGGCATAAGCTCCAAGAGCTAGACAAGCTAAGCAGAAAGATTGACTAGCTTATATAGAATCAAATTTGCTTATCATGAGAAAACTGCCTATAAGTACTCCCATTCAAGGCAAAACAGGCATCAAGTGAATCAAATGAAACTAGCCAGTCTCAATCTCAACTAGGGCAACAAGCATTCACAGAAAATGAGCTTTACAAACGCTCACATATGCAACAGAGACTCATTTGATCCAGTGTTTATTGTTTATCCTGATGTGTCCTCTTATCCATGTGGAGGGTCGCACGACTGTGATGAGGACATCACTCCTATGGATACACACAACACTCTTCCAATTCTGTACTTGCAAGGTCCAATGACTAGAGCTCGTGCACGACGACTAAATTTAGAGGTGAGCTCGTTCCTACGTTCTCCACTAAATTTAGAGGTGAGAATGGTTTGCTACCTAATGATTATTTTATGATTAGAAACCATGGAGAGGACCAGGAGATGATGGGAGAAGGAGTTGGAAATGTGGAGGACCAGCAAGGGCTTGGAAGCCAAAGTGGAGGCCCAATCAAAACCGACTTCAAGTCAGTTTTGGGGCCCAGGACTAGTCTGCACTAAAACAGTCGCCTAGGACGCATACAGACTCGGATTTGGACGTTGTACATATGCACGGAAATATAAGAAGAAGACCTTTCCAATCTGCCAGTCACGTGTTAAAATTCATAAGGAGTCATCGGGAATCGTCGAAACAAGAGAGGGTCCAGAATCTGTATCGGTGCTGCGTCGCCTATTTTTGGCCTTTGGGCTTTGTATCTAGTTGAGCCCAATTAGGGGCGCGTCCAGAGGGTCTTGCACGACCCTAGGGTCTTTATATACAGCCGCCACCGCACCATTAGGGTTCAGGTTTTGCTTAGATCAATTCTGTTTATAAATAGTGTCGGCGTTCATCGGTTTGTGAGACCCCAACTTCGAGAGTTTAATCATACATCTGCAATTGTGTTGCATTCTTCATTGTGCTTGCTTGTGTTCTTGATTTGCAGGCAGGGATTAGCCTTCTCAGCAAGGTCAATCATCTTTGGACAGTTGATAACCAGAGGAGACGTCGTGTTGCGATTGCGGGGTTTAGAACGTGCTGTTCTGAAGCCCGATCGATTTGTGTGCCGCCTCCGACCAAATCAACTTACCAAGAACCTTTCGGAAGATCGGGAACCCTTGTTCACATCAAGTGGTAATCAAATCTTCAGGTGCACCGTCAGGTTCGCCCTACCCTTTAGTTTTCTTTTCGTGTTGTTCCTATCGTCCACAAAAAAGCCAAAAAAAAAAATTCCCTCGTCCATAACCACGTGATTGATCAACACGCCCACCCTAATCCCACCCTAAACCCACCCTCAACACCTCGGACCAATTTTCATAAATTTCACTTTCCGCTGCATCCAACTCGCCAAAAAAATCCCTACCCGACCCCAAGCCCGACTCGGGTTTCACTCAAACCCCGGGTTTCTTCATAACCGATTCTGACACCCCTTCAGTAAAACAGCCATAACTTTTCGCTCGGTTGTCCGTTTTGGCTGAAATTTTTATAGGAGATTCTTGAAAAAAAGTTGAGGTGATCCACACAGGGCGCCCTCGTCAAAAAATTCAAAACAAATCGGGAAGATAAAGAAAAAATTTATTCAAGTTGAAACCCGACGTTTTCTGAAACTTCAAGATTTTCTGTAGGCCACGTCCTAGCTCTGTTTAAGCTGAAATTTTTTTGTGGTTTCTCCCCCATTACTAGTGAGTTCGAAAAAAATATCAAAAAATAAAATAAAAAAAAAAGAAATTTAGGATTCCTACTAGTGCTCCATCTAACCCCCTGGAACTTCTGAGTTTGGCTGTTTCATACTTAGCCCCTATTATCAACTGTGTGCCTTTGTCGCCTTGTTTCTTCTTTGCTATCACTACTGTTCTAGAACATAGTTTGACCAGCAACTAGGAACAAGTTACTTGGGCACTTATTCAGCTTTACTATCTGTTTTTTATTTGTGTGCCACTCACATATATATATTTGGCCTTCCTAACTCTACATATTTCTTCTGGACAGCACACAGGTTATTTTGTAACCCTTGCAATCATGGAACACACCTCCCTGGTATCCTTCGCTTTGTTTTTTTCAGAACTTTGTAAGAGCTTAGCAAGAAGCTTCCTTTTGCTATGTTGAGAGGCACCACTGCTTAGTAGTTTTGTAGGAATAACCTTCACTTTTTGTTTCCTATTTTGGTGTTTCTGATGTCAGGAAGCGATGGAGAGGGTGCTTAACCCTCAAAATTTGATGAGTGCGTGAGCCAAAGTCAGCTACAGAAGGCTTTGCAGGCGGTTCAGAGTGATTTGGCAGAGACAATCATCAGGGCCGTCACCGACGCCGTCACCAAGCTTCACTTGGGAGAAAGCATTGAGCGTTTGGATAAGAGAGTCTCTAAGTTAACCGATCATGTTGTCGAATTGGAGACCGCTCACAAGACCATCAACACCAACACCAACACCAACACCAACACCAACACCAACAACGACGTTGAAGACGATCATGATGAAGCAACGGTGTATAAGGCTGATGGCACCGTCGATAGGTCAGCTACAAGGACCGCAAGGTTTCGACGTCGTTTGCAACGTAACCCTCAAGGTATGGGTGGTTTCCACAACCACAACCGTCACACACAAGGTAACCATGCTCCAAATGACCTGTATGCTAAAATTAAGTTTTTAATTCCTTCGTTTTTGGGTCAGTATGATGGTGATGCTTACCTTGATTGGGAAATGACAGTAGAACAAAAATTTAATGCCCACCTTGTTCCTGAACAACATAGAGTTAGACAAGCCACTAGTGAGTTTAAGGACTTTGCTATTGTTTGGTGGGGTGGTCTAGCTACTGAAACTGATTTGTCTACTACTTGGGAAAAACTTAAGGTAGAAATGCGTGATCATTTTGTTCCTCCTTCTTTTTATAAAGAAATTCGTAATAAACTGCAGCATTTGAATCAAGGAGATAAAACTGTTCAGGAGTATTTTAGTGAGCTTCAAAAGGGTTTGAATCGTTGTGCTATGGTTGAAAAAGTAGAGGATTAGATTTGCCGCTTTTATTCTGGTTTGAGAAAAGAAATTCAGGACATCCTTGATTATAAAGAATTTTATACCCTCAACCAGTGTTTCCAGTATGCTATGCTTGCAGAGAAAGAATCACAGGGAGTTTTCCAAGCTTTTGAGGAGTACAGCAAGTCCAGGAATTTCTACCCACCACGGCCGACGGGGACTTCGGGGCTGCCCAAGCCATCTTTCCGGCCGCCCCCACCAGTTAGTGTTGTTTCTGCAGCACCAAGATCAGCCCCTGCCCCTTCTACGCGCTCAGGTAAAAATTCTGCAGGTACCGGCTAGTAGTGCCTCCTCTGTTGCTTCGACGGGACGTACTACAGGGATTTAGTGCCACCGCTGCCATGGTCTTGGCCATGTGCAGAAAGATTGTCCAAGTAGGCGGGCATATGTGGCGACAGATGATGGCAGTTACATGAGCACCTCCGATGTGGAGGATGAGGAGGAGGATGTCGCTGCCACTAGCGGTGACCTCGTCCTTGGAGGCGGAGATACCACGGGCTACATGAATATTATTGTGCAGTGTGTGCTTAGCACACAAATCCAGTAGCCCGAGATGATGCAGCGACATAACTTGTTCCAGATTTTCTTCGTCATCAAGAACTGTCGAGCACGTCTCATCATTGATGGAGGAAGATGCAACAATTTGGTGAGTTCTGATGTGGTTAAGAAGCTTGATTTGACCACACCCCCACATCCACATCCATACTACATTCAGTGGTTAAATGACTCTGGAAAAGCTAAGGTAATCCAAACTTGCAGAGTTCCTTTTTCCATTGGTTCCAATGTGGATTCTGTTGATTGTGATGTTGTACCCAAGCAAGCTTGTTCACTTTTATTGGGTAGACCTTGGGAATTTGATAATGATGCTGTACACCATGGTAAAAGTAATAAGTACACTTTTATGCATAAAGGAACTAAAATTACTTTGTTACCAATGACCCCTGCTGAAATTGTACAAGCTGATTTAGAACGAGCTGCTAGTTTAAAAAATAAAGGCCCTAAAATTCAGCAACCTGTTAATTCTGATTCTACACCAAGTAATGTTAATGATTCTTCAAGTTCTAAGGGTGCTGGAATTAAATTACAAGGTCGTTCATGTCTTGCCACAAAAACTGAGCTTGCTAAAATTTCTGCTGATGATATTTGCTATGCTTTGATATGCAAACAAGCCTTGTTTTCGCTTGGTGATATTGCTTCTAGTGCTTTGCCTCCTGCTGTCACTATCCTTTTGCAGGAGTATGAGGATGTTTTTCTAGTTGAGATACCCCCGGGATTGCCACCTTTGAGAGCGATTGAGCATCAAATTGATTTGATTTCTGGTGCTACTTTGCCAAACCATGCTGCTTATAGGACCAACCCTGAGGAGACTAAGGAGATACAACGACAAGTCCAAGACCTTTTGGATCGTGGGTATGTTCGTCAATCACTTAGTCCTTGTGCTGTTCCTGTACTTTTGCTTCCTAAGAAAGATGGTTCTTGGCGTATGTGTGTAGATTGTAGAGCCATTAATAACATTATTATTAGGTATCATCAACCTATTCCTAGGCTAGACGACATGCTTGATGAGTTATGTGGTGCTATAATTTTCACTAAAATTGATTTGCGTAGTGGCTACCATCAAATTAGAATGAAACCTGGAGATGAATGGAAAACAGCTTTCAAAACCAAATTCGGGTTGTGTAAATGGTTAGTAATGCCTTTTGGGTTAACTAATGCACCCAGTACTTTCATGTGTTTGATGAATGAGGTTTTAAGACCTTTTATTGGCAAATTTGTGGTTGTTTACTTTGATGATATCTTGATTTATAGCAAATCCATGGATGATCATATGATTCATTTGCGTGCTGTTTTTGATGCTTTGCGAGTTGCATGTTTATTTGGTAACCTTGAGAAGTGCACCTTTTGCACGGATCGAGTCTCTTTTCTTGGCTATATTGTGACTCCACAGGGAATTGAGGTGGATGAGGCGAAGATTGAAGCCATAAAGAGCTGGCCTGTACCAAAAACTATCACACAGGTGAGGAGTTTTCTTGGTTTTGCAGGTTTCTACTGCCGCTTTGTCAAAGATTTCAGCACCATTCCTGCACCATTGCATGAGTTGACAAAGAAGGGCGTTGACTTCTATTTTGGTAAGGTACATCATGAGTCTTTTGATGCTTTGAAGGACAAACTTACACATGCACCATTGCTGCAATTACCCAATTTTGATAAGACTTTTGAGCTTGAATGTGATGCTAGTGGTATAGGCATTGGTGGTGTTTTGATGCAAGATGATAAACCTGTTGCATACTTTAGTGAGAAAATTACTGGGCCTGTTTTGAATTATTCCACGTATGATAAGGAACTATATGCACTTGTACGTTCTTTAGAGACGTGGCATCATTATTTGTTGCCCAAAGAATTTGTTATTCATTCTGATCAGGAATCACTTAAGTATATTCATTCTCAATGCAATTTGAACCGTAGACATGCTAAATGGGTTGAGTTTATTGAGTCTTTTTCTTATATTATTAAACATAAGAAAGAACAATATGATTGTAGAATTTTTGGACTTGAGGCAATTAAAGAACAATATGTTGCTGATGTCGATTTTAAAGATGTATTGCTGCACTGTAAAGAAGGTCATGCTTGGAACAAGTTTGTGTTGAATGATGGTTTCTTGTTTAGAGCTAACCGCCTATGCATTCCAGTTGGTTCCGTTCGTCTTTTGTTGTTGGAGGAGGCGCATGGAGGTGGATTGATGGGTCATTTTGGTGCTAAGAAGACGAAGGATATTTTGGCCACACACTTCTTTTGGCCAAGGATGAGGAAAGATGTTGAGCGTTTTATTGCTCGCTGCACTACATGTCAAAAAGCTAAGTCTCGATTGAATCCATATGGTTTATACATGCCACTTCCTGTTCCTTCTATTCCTTGGGCGGATATTTCTATGGACTTTGTTTTAGGACTGCCTAGGACTAAGAGGGGGAGCGATAGCTTTTTTGTTGTTGTGGATCGTTTTTCCAAGATGGCACACTTTATACCATGTAATAAAACTGATGATGCTAGTTATATTGCTGACCTCTTTTTCAAAGAAATTGTACATTTGCATGGTATGCCTTCTACTATTGTTTCACATCGTGATGCAAAATTCTTGAGTCATTTTTGGCGCACGCTTTGGAATAAGTTGGGTACAAAGTTGCTATTTTCTACAACTTGTCATCCATAAACTGATGGACAAACTGAGGTTGTGAACCGCACTTTGGGCACTATGTTGTGAGCTATTTTGAAGATAAATTTGAAGCAATACGAAGAATGCTTGCCTCATGTTGAGTTTGCTTATAATCGGGCAACACATTCTACTACCAAGGTAAGTCCCTTCAAGGTAGTGTATGGTTTTGATCCCTGTACTCCACTTGATATACTTCCTCTACCTATTAATGAGAGAGTTCATGTTGATGCTAAGGAGCGTGCTGAATTTATTTTGCAAATGCATGAGACCACTAGACTTAGCATTGAAAAGATGAATGAAAAGTATAAAATTGCTGGTAGTAAAGGTAGAAAGGAAGTAAAGCTTGATATAGGAGATTTAGTGTGGTTACACTTAAGGAAGGATAGATTTCCAGAATTGAGAAAGTCTAAACTAATGCCTAGAGCTGATGGTCCATTCAAAATAATGGAGAAGATTAATGATAATGCATACAAACTTGAGTTGCCTCCCGAGTTCAGGGTTAGTCCTACTTTTAACATTTCAGATTTGAAACCATACTTGGGAGAAGAGGATGAGCTTGAGTGGAGGACGACTCCACTTCAAGAGGGGGAGGATGATGAGGACATCACTCCTATGGATACACACAACACTCCTCCAATTCTGGACTTGCAAGGTCCAATGACTAGAGCTCATGCACGACGACTAAATTTAGGGGTGAGCTCGTTCCTACGTTCTTCGCTATATGTTACTTTTGAGAATGGTTTGCTACCTAATGATTATTTTATGATTAGAAACCATGGAGAGGACCAGGAGATGATTGGAGAATGAGTTGGGAACATGGAGGACCAGCAAGGGCTTGGAAGCCAAAGTGGAGGCCCAATCAAAACCGACTTCGAGTCTGTTCTGGGGCCCAGGACCAGTCTGCACTAAAACAGTCGCCCAGGACACATACGGACTTGGATTTGAACGTTGTACATATGCACGGAAAGATAAGGAGAAGACCTTTCCAATGCTGTCAGTTGCATGTCAAAATTCATCTGGAGTCATCAGCAATCGTCGAAACAAGAGAGAGTCCAGAATCTGTGTCGGTGCTACGTCGCCTATTTTTGGCCTTTGGGCTTTGTATCTAGTTGAGCCCAATTAGGGGCGTGTCTAGAGGGTCTTGCACGACCCTAGGGTCTTTATATACAGCCGCCACCGCACCATTAGGGTTCGGGTTTTGCTTAGATTAATTCTGTTCATAAACAGTGTCGCCGTTCATCGGTTTGTGAGACCCCTACTTTGAGAGTTTAATCGTACATCTGCAATTGTGTTGCATTCTTCGTTGTTCTTGCTTGTGTTCTTGATTCGCAGGTAGGGATTAGACTTCTCGGCGAGGTCAATCGTCTTTGGACGGTTGATAACAAGAGGAGACGTCGTGCTGCGATATGCGGGGTTTAGAACGTGCTGTTCTGAAGCCGGATCGATTTGTGTGTCGCCTTCGACCAAATCAACTTACCAAGAACCTTTTGGAAGATCGGGAACCCTTGTTCACATCAGACTGGGTACGACAGACATCCCGAGGCCTCAAGTCACAGTGTTTGGATTTAGGATTTTAGAATTATCTTGATCAAAGCACTTAGCAGATTTTTCATGATTAATCACAAGACAAAAGAGCATGCCTTTGCGGCAAAAGGAATAGACGTTCCCACAATGTTCTATCATGAGCTAAACATTTGCAAAGCCTTCCATTTCGCAAACACAAGGTGCCAAAGCCAAGACATCCTCTAGACTAGCCTCAACACAAATTTCAACAAGGATAAAAGCAATTATCCATATGGTGAGCAAGTTTTGGCAAGATTAGTTCATAAGGTTCACAAAAAGCCAAGTTTATCTTTAAGATTAGCAAGTTGCTCAACAAAAGTCTATGACAAGCCATCTATACAATCCTAGCAAGAGAGCTTGCTCATCACATCCACACAACTTAGCTCAAGCTCAACCATAGCAATAAGAAATACAAGAAGGCATAAGAATCAAAGTTCATCTACAAATGCATATATTACAAATGAGATGCAATGCAGAAAAAGTAAGATACATATATACAACAGCATCAACTCCAAGGGCAAAGAGCAACTCCCCCTCAAACAATGCCATAGGGCTGGCAAATAATAAGTTCCCCCCGAAGAAAAGCAAACCTCGAAGCATCTAGGGGCTTGGTGAAAATGTCGGCCAATTGGTGTTTAGTGTCATTGTATTTGAGGTCAACATCTCTCTTCTCAACATTGTCTCTCAAGAAGTGAAATCTCACATTTATGTGTTTGACCTTACCATATTGAATTGGGTTTTTGGCTAAGCATATGGCACTAGAGTTATCACACATAAGTGGAACACTCTTGAAGTTTAACCCAAAATCTCTCATGGTGGAAACCATCCATAGGATTTGTGAACAGCAGCTAGTAGCAGCAACATATTCAGCTTCGGTTGTGGATTGGGCTATGCTAGATTGCTTGCGAGAAGACCAACAAACCAGAGAAGTACCTAAAAAGTGACAAGTACCAGAAGTGCTCTTCCTACCAATTCTACACCCAGCAAAGTCCGCATTCGAATACCTAATAAGATCAAGAGATGAAGATGCAGAGTACCAAAGATCGAACTCAAGGATGTATTTGAGATACCTGAAGATGCACTTGATAGCCTTGCGATGAGTCACCCTTGGGGAAGCTTGAAAGCGAGCACAAAGACACACTACAAAGTGTATGTCGGGTCTTGTCACCGTCAGGTATAAGAGGGAGCCAATCATGCTCCTATACTCCCTTTGGTCCACCGCTTCACAGTCTTCGTCAGGGTCAAGTGTCATTGTTGTGGACATTGGTGTTGACAACGGCTTCACATTGACCATGTCGAACTTCTTCAAGAGATCCTTTGTGTACTTGGCTTGATGTATGAAGGTGCCTTGCTTGCACTACTTGATTTGAAGTCTAAGAAAAAAGGTGAGCTCGCCCATCATCGACATCTGAAATTCACTTTTCATGGCTTCCTAAAATCTAGACACGAGAGCATGAGAGGAACCTCCAAAGATGATATCATCCACGTAAATCTGAACCATTAGAAAGTCATTGCCATGCTTTAGAGTGAACAAGATTTTGTCAACACACCCCATGACATACCTGCGCTCTAGCAAGAAAGTCTTAAGCCTAGCATACCATGTCCTAAGTGCTTGCTTTAGCCCGTACAAAGCCTTTTGAAGCTTTTACACACGGTTTGGGTATTTGTGGTGCTCAAAGCCAGGTGGTTGTCTCACATAAACCTCTTCCTCTATGAAACCATTTAGGAAAGCACTCTTGACATCCATTTGGTAGACTCCAATGCCCTTAGAGGTAGCAAATGCAAGCAAGATTCTAATGGCTTCTATGCGTGCAACAGGAGCAAAGGTTTCCCAATAGTCTAAGCCCTCCACTTGACTAAAACCCTAGGCAACAAGCCTAGCCTTGTTTCTAACAACCTCACCATCTTTCTCATGCTTGTTTTTGAAAACCCACATGGTTCCTATGACATTTACACCAACAGGAGGCTCTATTAGGGTCCACACTTTGTTTCTCTCAAAGTTTTCCAACTCTTCATGCATGGCATTAACCCAATGTTCATCAGATAATGCGTGTCCAACATCCCGAGGTTCAAAGGTGGCAACAAAGAGAGAATTAGTAAAGCAGGCGAGATGTGCGGACCTTGACCTTGTTGTCCTCTCATAGAGATTACCGATCATCTGTTGAGGTGGATGTTGATGCTGAATATGGTGAAAGGGCCTCTCTTGTAGAACGTACCTCCCCCTCAACCATAGCTGGAGCTTTCTTAATAGCTGTTGAGGTCGATGTAGAAGCTTCGGGACCCTCTGCTGGAGTGGTGGAAGCAGCAGGAACAAGCTCGGATGTGGGATGGAAAGACTCGTCATCATCATCATCCAAGACCTGTAGGTCCTCTTCTACAAAGATACTCTCCTCCATCTCCCTGTTACCTATAGTCTCAACCACATTGCTTGCACAAGAGTTTGATTCATCAAAGTTTACATTGCAGGACTCTACAATGGTGTTAGTTTCAAAATTCAAAACTCTGTAAGAATGGCCATGAAGGGTGTAGCCAAGAAAGATGCCATCGGAAGATCTCGACTCAAAGTTATCAAGATTGCCATGCTTGAGAATGAAGCACTTACAACCAAAAGCGCGCAAATGAGAAACAGATGGCTTCCTCCCAAAGCGTAGCTCATAGGAAGTCACATTAAGAATTGAGCGCAAGAAAACCCGATTGGAAACATAGCAAGCAGTGCTAATGGCCTCAGCCCAGAATTGCCTCAGAGTCCTATGCTCATCGAGCATCGTCCAGGCCATTTCCACCAAGGTTCTGCTCTTTCTTTCAACCACACCATTCTGCTGAGGGACACGAGGTGCTGAAAACTGATGCTCAATACCATGCTCAAGATAGAAAGCATCACAGGAGGAGTTCTTGAACTCGGTGCCATTATCAGTGCGAATTACTCGTACTGCACTAGGAAGTTCCTTGAACAACCTCAAAGCTAAGCTCTGAAAGTGATGAAACACTTCATCCTTGCTCTCAAGAAAGTAAACCCAAGAGTAGCGAGAGTAGTTATCAACAATCACAAGAACATACCACTTCCCACCTGTCAAACGAAACCGAGAAGGACCAACAGTGTCCATATGAAGCAGCTCTCCAGGGCTTTCAGTCATCACCAAATTGATTGGTGGATGTGAAGCGGCAATCATTTTCCCATGATGACAAGGAGCACAGACCAAATTCTTTTCAAATTTGAGCTTAGGCAATCCTCAGATCAAACCTAGGCCACTCAAGCGACAAAGCAAGTCAAAGCTCATGTGACCTAGTCTCCAATGCCATTTTCAGAGCTCAGAAGAAGATTAAGAAAACAAGCACTTGTGAGAACCAGGAGAACCAACAAAATCAGCCTGAAAAACTTTCCCAATGCTAGAAATCGCACAAACCAAAGAGCTATTCAAATCAAGAACACAAGAAGCATTTTTCTTAAAGCGCACTTCCAAACCAACATCAAGCAACAGAGAGAGAGAGAGAAAGAGAGGAGATTGTACTTGAGATGCTCAACCAAACCAACATCCTTGAGAGTGAATTTTTCTTTTACCTTTACTGCACCTCTTGCCTACACTCTCCCTCTCTTGGGAATCCAGCACTTCACCATACAAGCGGTAGTTGTCATCACAGTTCTTTGCACATTATCATTCGAACGCATGGGACGAGAACCACGATGGGGAAAACGCGGCCTGTCAAAGCGTCTCGACTCAACTCTGGGGTTGTGAGGATAGAAATCATCTGTGTAAAAGCCAAATCCACGCAAGCGACGCTCACCACAATGGGGAAAACATGGGGCGCCAAAGCGCTGCTGCGCAAACCCTCTGTTTCGTGAATCAAAGCCATATGAGGAATGACCCTGTCCATGATAGGCACGAGAAAAAGAGCGAGGCTGAAAACCATCAAAATCATCATGATGCACATTCCTAGTTAATTCAGCTTACATCCTTTCAATCCTCTTACACCTATAACAATACTCATCCAAGTGACCCTTACGACCACAGAACATGCAAATGTAGACACTCTCATGTTTAGGCTTAGCTTGCATAGTGGGTTTGGGTTTTGGCTTCTCAGCTTGCTTTGGGTTGAAGGAAGGATTGGGGTTCGGTGGATAGTATGTGTCAGTGGGTTTGATGGATTGTTCCTCATCCTTGTAGCTAGAGTTAGGCACAAACTTACCCACATTTTCACTCTCTTTGTCACACCTCTCAAATCCCAAGCCCATGTTGTAGGTTGACCTACTAGCACTTTCTTTGACTCTTGCCAAGTCACTCTCAATCTTCTCCTCACTCACTAGGGTTCTTTGGAGCCTAGAAACAAGATAGTCATTTTCTTGTTCTAGGACTTTGTTTTCCTCCGTAGTAATTACAAGCTTGTCCTTAAGGGAGACACACACTTCACATGGTGGTGGGAGAACTTTAGAGCAAGTCTCATTTAACAACTTGGACTCGAGCTCTTTGACTTTGAGGGTTTGAGCTTCCAACTCACTAGTGAGCTTGGGGCACTTCTGACATGCACCCAAAAGAGTTGGTCTAGCCTTGAATTCATCAAGCTTTTTAGGGGCACTCTCAAGCTGACTGGCAACTTGAGCATGCACACTTTCCCTCTGTGCAAGATCATTCATCACAACTTGACAAGACTCACACTCAGCAACAATGTTATCTCTAGCAAGCTTAGACCTAAGTGAAGTGATCTCATACTTAGCACTCTCCAATTTAGACTTATGTTCTCTACTCTCACGTACAGCACTGCGAAGCTTATCATCTTGCATAAGCAAAACATCACGCAAATTATCAAGTTTAGAAGAGAGCTCATCAAGAGTGGGAGGTACCTCGCTTGTGTTGGAGTCGGAGCCAGAGTCGGTGTCATGGTTGTTCTCTGCCTTGAAGCAAAGCCAGGTGAAGTCGTCCTTCCTCTTGACTCATGGCTTCTCAACCTCCTCCTTAGAGCTTGTAAGGCCATTACTTGATGTGAGGTCGTCATCGCTCAAGGTGGCAACGCAGGCGCGTGCAATAGCCTTGGCGAACTTCTTGGAGTTCTTGCCTTTCTTGTAGAAGCATTCTTCTTCTGCTTGAAATCTTCAGTGTTGTTGTCATGGTACCCAGCCTTCTTCTTCTTCTTGGGACATTCAGCAATGAAGTGTCCTAGGTCACCACACTCGAAGCAGGTTCTTGAACCACCTCCTCTTCTCTCCTTGCGGTTGTTGTAGAACTTCCTGAACTTCCTTGTGAGCAAGGACAGCTCCTCGTCAGAAATGCACTCCATCTGTTTATCGGAAGCTGCAACAAGAGAAGAAAGAGCAAACTCCAAAGAAGACTTGTCAAGTGAGGGGTTAGTTCCATAAGAAGCACCACTGTGACTACCCTTTTGAGAGCTAGAAAGCAAAGCCATGCTAGAAGCAGGATTAGCAAGATTAGGAAGAGACTTCCTAGACAGCTCATGAGATTTTAGCTTGCTATACAGCTGGTCACAATCCAGGGTATTGAAATCAGCAGTTTCTTCTAGTGCAACAATCTTAACCCCCCAAGCATTTTGATCAAGTGAATATGGCAGTTGCTTAGCTCTATCGTTATCCCTGTACACAAGGTTACCACAAGTCCGCAAGTTGCACACAATGGCCTCAAACCTACGAAAAGTGTCATCTAGTGACTCGCCAGGTTTTTGTGCAAAGGTTTGGTACTGTCTATTGTAAGAATCCTTACGCATAGACTTGACTTGATTGGTACCCTCATGGTACATGTAAAGCTTTGCCCAAATGGCATGTGCAGTATCAAGATGAGCAACACGGTCATGGTCATTCCTACCTGGCGCATAAAGCAGGATATTGACAACTTTGGAGTTATTTTCATACCTGGTTAACTCACCTACTCCACGATCTCCCAAAATGCACGTCCTTGGCTTAAGAGATAAGCCTTGATCCGTGACTTCTAGTAGGGAAAGTCCTCTCCATCAAACATCCAAATCTTGACCGCACGCTTCTCCATGTCGCCTTCGGATCACAAAGCCGGTGAAGGTCAACTAGTGATCAAACCAGCTCTGATACCAATTAAAGGACCGAGAAGGCGACCAGAGGGGGAGTGAATGGGAGCCAATTAAAATTCTCCAAGAGAACTTGGCCTATGTCCCGATTACAACCCGAGCCAACCTCTAAACCGATGACCAAGGCTACACACACCATCTTGTGATGTGCCAACCCTAGGAATGATCAACTACAGTAGCAGAACACAGTGGAAACAAAAGGAAACTCAAAACACTCAAAACAATGTGAAACTGGACTACCATCAGCAGTGCTGATTATAGCCATCGGCAGTGCCGGTTGGCACCATCGGCAGTGCCGGTAAAGCCCATTGGCATTGCTGGTGAGGGATTCTCACAAGCAAAAAACAGAGTGCATCAGCAGTGTCAGTCTGGCCATCGGCAGTGCTGGTGCAGGGTTCGGATGACCTACCGGCAGTGCCGGTCCCGGTCATCGGCAGTGCCGATCGACCCCGATAGAATAGGAAAAGGTTTCAGGATTAGGCAAAAATTTGGTCAAAACCTAATCAAACGAACTAGGTGCGATTCTTGGACCAGTGAATCCTCAACACATCACGACCCTAATCCTAGAAGATCAAATCAATTGGCTCAAGGAATCATCACGAATTTCAGATCTTGTGCCAAGAACACCAAAAAGAGGAAACTTGAAAAATCTTTCAAATCAAAGGTGCTAGAGGTATTGATTCGGTCAAGGATCCATATAGGATTGTTCTAGCTCATCATAGCAACAAGTTTCTTAAGAAATCCAACCCAAAAACTCATCCAAAAAGGAGACCAGAAATTCCCATGAAAATAGCTCCAAAAATAGAGAAAAAGAGAAATTCAGGATTTAGGGAGAGAGGAAGATCTTGACCACGAAAATGAACCTTATATCATTGATTCAAGAATTTAAGATAGAAGATTACATGGTTAGGAAGCCACCCTCATCCTCCCACTATTTGAGAAGGGTAAGAGATGTCTGGCACACACCCACTACTCTCCTCTTTAAAGATAAAACACTCTCCTAGCACATGAGAGGCACCTCTTCCACCAGCCCTACCTCTCCTTATATAGGCCTAGGGGTTGTCCATATGACCACTCTACCCTTGACCTACATAACACTGCCATCTACCACCAGGGGCAAACTTGTCCATCTCTCTCCTCGTCGCCCGAACGCCCTCGGGCCCTTCATGACTTTGCTTCGCCTTGAAGCAAGCTCCGTGATGGTGCCATATGCACCACCAACCACCGCCATCGGTTTTGAGGCCCAAACCGGGAAACCGCCTTGCATGCTTCTCAAAGCGCGACTTCTTGATGTCGACGCGTGTCACCTTGTCCCGCGATCCTGACCACCAGCAAGTCTCTCCCGGTGCCTGTCCATCAGGCCCCCTTGTCACTTCCACTGGCATCCCGCTCGCCTTGACTTGGTCAACATGCCGTCTTCATCACCACCACGGTTTTGAGGCTCAACCGTGAAACCGTCTGTGCTTCTTGCCTCTCCGCGTGTACGGTATGGATCAGCCTTGACTCCACCCGACCTCCTGATCATCTGGCCCCAAGTCTCCTACTTGTGCCCGATCTTCTCGCTGTTGACCGCCAAGTTGACTCCAGTAACCTACACATCATGAGACAAGCAAACACACTTCCAAACTCCTGAAACTTCTCCAACACCTCCACCAACTCCGGTTACTGAAAACATCCACATGCACACACCCATGCAATGCTCAAATCCCGCATTTCAACTCCAACACCAACAAGCTCAAGTCAATTACTCATCACATATTGCAAAGCATGGCACATATCCATATGGTTTCTCAATTATCAATCCAGGTGATGATTAGGTTCAAGTGAATTTTAGTCAAGTTTATTATTATTCAATTTTAAACCCCCAGGGTACTGCACTAGCATGACGTACCCAAACTGAACCACCAAGTCCCAAACCAGGCGACAAGGACAGGATAAATCAATATCAAGTCAACCCTAACATAGGATTCAAATTTAGACAAGCATGCATGAAAATAAACTATTATCCTTAGTAGGTGCAATATGGTCAAGGACACTTGCCTTGTTTTCCCGCTGGCTGCTGCTCAAAATCAAGGTCTAGGAAATTCTGGAGCTGCTCCTCGTCTAATATCGATAAATACCGGAAAAGTAAAACACAAACAAATAAGAAACAGTACACCAAACTTTTCCTAATGACTATGAAAACAGTACTAAAAGATAGTACACATTCCTACGATTCTGCGAGCGCAAAAATCACCTAAATCGAAGACTGCACCTGCTCCATCGTGCGGTCCCGGTGGCTATCGCCCGGCTGTGCCTCCTACCGGCTTGGCACCACCCTCCCCCAACTCCAGTTCACCTCAGCAGGGTCACGGCTCCTCCTACAACCGTCGTGGCTGTTGGCATGGCAGCCGCACACAATCCGGCTACGGTGCTCGCCCCCCTGCCTTGACCACTCCTCAACCGTTTGGGTCATGGGTGTGCTTTAACCCCTATGCCCCATTTGGACTCCTCGGTGCCGGCCCACAGTAGTACCATGGCGCTGGACAGCAGCGTCCCCCATCCTCCAACAGCGTCCTGGGCCCGTACCCACAGGCGCACACGGCGACTGCCCCGACGCAGTTCTCCAACCCGGTGCCTTAGTGGGATGCTACTGCCCTTGTCACCGCCATAAACCAGCTTGCTCTTCAGCCACACCACCCGTGGGTTGCGAACAGCGGTGCCTCCTCTCACATGGCATCGAACGAAGGTATCCTCCTCTCTCACCCTTCCCCCTTCTCCGGCTTTGTCATGGTCGGTAATGGTACTCATATTCCTGTTACCGCCCGCGGCCATACCTTGCTCCCTACCCCTTCATCTAACTTTGCATTGAACAATGTTTTAATTCTCCCGTCACTAGTACGTAACCTCCCCTTGGTTCGACAATTTACATGTGACAATCTTTGTTCAGTGGAATTTGACCCCTTTGGTTTTTCTATTAAGGACCTTCGCACCCGGCGCACGACCCTTCGTTGCAATAGTGGGGGTGATCTCTACATGTTTTCGCCCATCGACCTCCAGTTCACCGCCGTGCATGCAACCTCACCGTCCCCACCTCACTTTGGCATGCTCGCTTCGGTCACCCTAGTCCTACTGTACATTCGGCCTTGAATAAATCCTCTTCGATCTCATCTAATAAACAAGTAGCTATAGTTTGCCATTCATGCCAACTCGGCAAACATGTATGCTTGCCGTTTTCTAGTTCCACTACGCGCACTTCAGCGCCCTTTGAGTTAGTTCATTGTGATGTCTGGACATCTCCAGTTGCTAGTACTTCGGAATTTCTCTATCTTGTCATACTTAATGATTACACTCATTTTTGCTGGACGTTTCCCCTCCGCTAGAAATCTGAATGCATTGACCACATCACCTCTTTTTGCAACTTCACCACCACACTGTTCAATCTAAATGTTAAAACTGTCCAAATCGACAATGGTACGGAGTGTGAACAATGCCCTATCCTCCTTTTCCTCCTCTCGTGGCATCGCACTTCGCCTCTCCTGCCCATACACTTCACCCCAAAATGGTAAATCCGAACGTGTTATTTGCACTCTACTAATGCCATGCGCACACTTTTGATCCATGCCCATATGCCTAACCATTACTGGTCCGAAGTTCTCTCCACTTCAACTATTTGCAAAATCTTCATCCCTCTACCGCCGTGGCCAATTCTGTCCCGTACGAGTTGCTCTTTCAGCGCACCCCGGTCTACGATCACCTACGGGTTTTCGGGTGCCTTTGCTGTCCCAACTTATCCGCCACTACCGATCACAAACTAGCTCCCCGCTCAGCCGCGTGCATCTTCCTCGGATATCCTAGTTCCCAAAAAGTCTACTGCTGCCTTGACATCTCCTATCACCGAGTTGTCATCTTGCGCCACATCATTTTCGATGAGACTACCTTTCCCTTTGCTGCTAGCTCTCCTCCAGCTGCTCATGAGTCATATGATTTTCTTCTAGATGATACTCCTTTGTAGGGTCCCTTTGTGTCCTCTCCGGTGACACCCGTTGCGCCTGCTCCATCCTCCACGGATGTTGAGCCCGCGATACCCTCTCCTACGGCTGCTCCATCCCTCTCGGCCGTTGAGCAACCGCGTATGGCTCCTGGATCATCGGGCGGGCCTCCATCGCCCATGCCCCTCTCGGCGCCCTGCCCCTTGCCTGGTGCTCCGGGCGGTTCTACACCTACCGCGCCCGCCGCGCCAGACTTGGACGTGCGCGCCCCCGGTGCGTCCCATGCCACCGCCACGAGGCATCAACAATCGGTTGCGCTACCCCTGGGCGTTCCTAGTCCAGTCCCCCGACCAGCGTCTGGGCCTCACACCATGATGACTCGCGCCAAGGATGACATCTCCAGGCCAATCGACCGCATGAACCTATGCACGACGGTCTCTGGTTCCATCTCATCGATCCCGCGGGACTACCCCGGTGGTCTTGTAGATGCAAACTGGAGAGCCGCCATGGCAGATGAGTATAACGCACTAATCAACAATGACACTTGGCAGCTCATACCTCACCCACCTGGTGCCAATGTCGTAACTGGTAAATGGATTTACAAGCACAAATTTCATGCCCATGGTTCTCTTGCTCGTCACAAAGCTCGTTGGGTTGTTCGTGGTTATTCTCAGTAGCATGGCATCGATTATGATGGGACCTTTAGTCCTGTTGTAAAGCCAGCTACGATTTGGGTGGTTCTCAGCATTGCAGCTTCTCGCTTTTGGCCTATTCACCAGCTGGATGTAAAGAACGCTTTCCTTCACAGATATCTTGATGAGACGGTATATTGTCAGCAACCTTCTGGTTTCATCAATCCCTCTGCCCCTGATCATGTGTGCTTGCTCCAAAAATCCTTTTATGGTCTCAAGCAGGCACCTCGAGCTTGGTACCATCAGTTTGCCACATACATCACTCGCCTGGGTTTTCATGCTTCCCTATCCGACACTTCCCTATTCCTGTATCAGCATGGAGATGATATTGCCTACTTGCTGCTATATATGGATGATATTGTGCTCACTGCCTCTTCTAGTGCTTTGCTTCAGCACATCACTACCTCCCTTCACTTGGAGTTTGCGATGACAGACCTCGGTGGTCTTCACTACTTCCTCGGCATTTCCGTTAGCCGCTTTGCCGATGGTATTTTTCTCTCTCAGTGTCAGTATTCCGTTGACCTTTTCTAGCGCGCCGGTATGATAGAATGCCATTCTACGTCCACTCCCGTTGACACCCATGCTATGCTCTCCGCTAGAGATGGAGGGCCGGTCCATGATCCCTCATCCTACAGGAGTGTTGCAGGCGCTCTCTAGTACTTGACTCTCACTCGACCGGACTTGGCCTATGCCATTCAATAGGTTTGCTTATTCATGCATGATCCTCGTGAGCCCTACCTTGCCCTTATCAAGCGAATTCTTCACTATGTCAAGGGTACCTTGGATGCTAGCCTCCACATTGGGACTTCTTCGTCCACTTCGCTCACCACCTATTTCGATGCTGATTGGGCGGGTTGCCCGGGCTCTCGCCGCTCTACTTCCGACTTCTGTATATACTTGGGTTGCAATCTGGTCTCGTGGTCCTTGAAGCGGCAAACCACTGTTTCACGATCCAGTGCGGAACCTGAGTATTGAGCTGTTGCTCATGCTGTTGCCGAGTGTTGTTGGATGCGGCAACTTCTCCAGGATTTACACATTCCACTTGCTTCCACGACAGTTGTTTATTGTGATAATGTTAGTGCTATTTATATGTCCACCAATCCAGTTCAACACTGGCACACAAAGGACATTGAAGTGGACATTCACTTTGTTCGCGAGAAGGTGTCTCTTGGAGAGGTTTGTGTTCTTCATGTTCCCTCTTCACACTAATTCGCAGATATTATGACCAAAGGTCTACCGGTTCAGTTGTTCTTCGACTTCCGGTCCAGTCTTTGCGTCCGGCCTCCTCCCGCTTCGACTGCGGGCGAGTATTATAGAAAGATATGATCTCCTGATCATTGTTGTAATACTTTCTTGATTTACAAGTTGATGTGCATATAAATATATGCACCCAGGCCTGTTATGCAGTCAGGTGTTTTCCCATAATTCTATAGGAACGAGCTCACCTCTAAATTATGTCGTTGTGCACGAGCTCTAGTCATTGGACCTTGCAAGGCCAAATTGGAGGAGTGTTGTTTGCATCCACAGATGTGATGTCCTCATCATCCTCCCACACTTGAAGTGGAGTTATCCTCGACTAAAGCTCATCCTCTTCTCCCAAGCATGGTTTCAAATTTGAAATGTTAAAAGTGGGACTAAACCCGAACATGTGAGGTGAATCTAATTTATATGCATTATATTTAATCTTCTCAATATTTTTGAATGGACCATCGGCTATATCAAAATTTACTTCCTTTCTACCTTTACTACCAGTAATTCTATAATTTTTATTCATCTTTTCAATGCTAAGCCTAGTCTTTTCATGCATTTACAAAATGAAATCAGCACGCTCTTTAGCATCAATATGAACTCTCTCATTAGTAGGCAAAGGAGAAGAATATCAAGTGGAGTACGGGGGTCAATGTCATACACTATCTTAAAAGGACTTACCTTGGTAGTAGAATGTGTTGCCTGATTATAAGCAAACTCAACATGAGGTAAACATTCTTCCCATTGCTTTAAATTTTTCTTCAAAATAGCTCTGAACATAGTGCCCAAGTGCGGTTCACAACCTCTTTTTGTCCATCTGTTTGTGGGTGACAATTTGTAGAAAACAACAACTTTGTACCCAACTTATTCCAAACTATGCAGCAAAAGTGACTTAAGAATTTTGCATCCCAATCTGAAACAATAGTAGAAGGCAATATGAATAGCATCATCGGTCCTATGACATAGTATAAAGTGTGCCATCTTAGAAAAACGATCTACAACAACAAAAATGCTATCACTCCCTCTCTTAGTCCTAGGCAATCCTAAATCAAAGTCCATAGAAATATCTGTCCAAGAAATAGAAGGAACAGGAAGTGGCATGTATAAATCATATGGATTCAAGCGAGACTGAGCTTTTTTAAATGTAGTACAATGAGCAACAAAACTCTCAACATCTTTCCTCATCCTTGGCCAAAAGAAATGTGTGGCCATCCATCTTCGTAGCATCAAAATGACCCACTAATTCACCTCCATGCGCCTCCTGCAACAACAAAAGATGAACAGAATCAGCTGGAATGCATGTGCGGTTAGCTCTAAACAAGAACCCATCATTCAACACAAATTTGTTCCAAGCATGACCATCTTTATAATGCAGAAATACATCCTAAAAATCAACATCATCAGCATATTAACCTTTAATTGCCTCAATTCCAAAAAATTTACAATCAAGTTGATTCCACAAAGTATAGCGTCTAGGAAACGCATCATCAATCACATTATCCTTCCCTTTCTTATGTTTGACAATATAAGTAAAAGACTCAATAAGCTCATCCCATTTAGCATGTCTATGGTTCAAATTACATTGTGAGCGAACATAGTTATGCAATTCATGATCAGAATGAATAAAAAATTCATTGGGCAACAAGTAATGACACCACGTCTCTAAGGACCATATAAGAGCATATAATTCCTTATCATAAGTGGAGTAGCTCCAAATAGGCCTAGTAATTTTCTTGCTAAAGTATGCAACAGGTTTACTATCTTGCATCAAAAAACCACTAATGCCTATACCAGTAGCATCACATTCAAGCTCAAAAGTCTTATCAAAATTTTGAAAGTTGCAGCAATGGTGCATGGGTAAGTTTGTCCTTCAAAGCATTAAAGGACTAATGATGTGCCTTACTTCAAGTGACCTCAATGCCATTCTTTGTCAACTCATGTAATGGTGCAACAATGGTGCTGAAATCTTTGAAGAAGTGATGGTAGAAACCTGCAAGATCAAGAAAACTCCTCACCTGAGTGATAGTTTTTGGTACCCGCCAGCTCTTTATGGCTTCAATCTTTGCCTCATCCACCTCAATTCCCTGTGGAGTCTCAACATTGCCAGGAAAAGAGACTCGATCGATGCAAAAGGTGCACTTCTCAAGGTTACCAAATAAATGTGCAACTCTGAAAGCATAAAAAACCACACGCAAATGATCCATACATTCACCCATTGAGTTGTTAGAAAATAAGATATCATCAAAGTAAACAACCACAAATGTGTCAATGAGAGCTCTTAAAACCTCATTCGTCAAATGCATGAAAGTACTAGGTGCACTAGTTAAACCAAAAGGCATTACTAACCACTCATATAAACCAGATTTGGTTTTGAATGTTGTTTTCCATTCCTCTCTATGTTTTATTCTAGTTTTATGGTAGCCACTATGCAAGTGAATTTTATTTTAAGTTATAGCACCACATAACTCATCAAGCATGTCATCTAGCCTAGGAATAGGATGACAACACCTTATAGTAATGTTATTAATGGCTCTATAATCGACACTCATACGCCAAGTATCATCTTTCTACGGAACCAAAAGTACAAGAACAACACAAGGATTAAGTGCTTGACGAACATACCAACGATCCAAAAGTTCTTGGACTTTTCGTTGTATTTCCTTAGCCTCCTCAGGGTTGGTCCTATATGCAACATGGTTTGGCAAAGTAGCACCCAGAATCAAACCAATTTGATGCTCAATCCCTCTCAAAAGGTGGCAGTCCCGAGGGTATCTCAGCTAGGAAAACATCCTCATACTCCTGCAAAATAATAGTGATAGCAGGAGGCAAAGCACTAGGAGCAATATCATCAAGCTCAAGCAAAGCTTGTTTGCATATCAAAGCATAGCAAATATGATTGGCAATAATTTCAGCAAGTTCAGATTATGTTGCAAGACATGAACAGCCTTGCAATTTAATTCCAGCACCCTTAGAACTTGAAGAGTCATTAGCATTAGTAGGTGTTGAATCAGAATTAACAGGTTGCTGAATTTCAGAAGTTTTATTTTTCAGACTAGCAGCTCTTTCCTATTCCGCTTGTACAATTTCAACAGAGGTCAATGGTCTCGAGAGATAATCTCGATAGTAGATCTTGGTATGCGTATGAGTATGAAAGTCGATGGACATAGGACACAGGGTTTATACAGATTCGAGCCTCCTAGAGGATAATAACCCGACGTCCTGTTTGGTGTTCTTGTATTACTAGGGTTTGCACGGGGGCTAGGGCTTCCCAATGCGAGTTCTGATGATCTACGAAGACCCCTTCCCTCCTTATATAGCTAAAGGGCAGTGCTTTACTTGGAAATTTATCATTCGGTTACATTTGATTCTATCTATACACCAAATATGTTAACCTAACTTGCCGCCTACTTTAAACAAATATCCAAGTAGTTATCTTCTGGGCCTTGATATTCAATGCTTCATAATTAGCCCTGGCCCACTCGGCCAGACAGCCGAGTTGATAGGTATCCCGGGAATACATGCCCCATAGTAGGCCCCAAGAACTTTCAAATTTTGAATTCAAAACTTAAACATATCTTGATATTCCTCAAAATTGAAAAGTACTTCTCTCGATGCTAACTAAAACTTCCTTTCTTCATGGACGCCTAAACAAGCGTACTCTATGAGTATAGCCCCCGAGTCAAAAGGTATTGAACTGTTATTTTGAAACGCCTTGTGTGTACAAAGACCAACGAATTAAAAATATCTATGACCAGTCAGAGCCCCCAACTCAAAAGTTATTTTTAGGAATAGCTCATGAGTTAGAAACATTCAAAAACCGGTGTGTATCTCAGAAGTTCAAAGACGTAGGCCCCAGTATTGGAGCTACCACTCCCTCCGAGTGATATTACAAGGAACTTGGAAGAACATCAACCCCCAAGATTGGTGCTAACACTCTCTCCGAGTGATATTACAAAGAACATGGAGGAACATCAGCCCCGAAGATTGGTACTCTTACGATTCCCATAAGATTTTTTTTAGAAGAAATGAATCTACAGCCCCCAAGATTGGTGCTGCCCCTCTATCCGAATGATATTACAGAAAAATATAAAACAGCAGCCCCCAAGATTGATGTTGCTACTCTATCCGAGTGATTCCAACAATAAATCATGAAAAACACTGACATCGTAGCCTCCTATTACCGGGCCACTGTTGTGACGAGTGATTCTCTTAAGAAAACCACGTCATGACCCATCTCATTTAATCACCCGCTAATACTGCAACATTGAAAACTATACGGCTGTTGTACCGCTTAGGTTAAAGGGGGTATATATAACAGCCGCACCACAACATCAGAACACTGGCTCTTCCGCTTCGTTCTCTCTCACTGCCACCACTGCACTATGCCAAACCCTAGATCTACGCTCGAGTTCTTCGTCTTGCCTAGACAACCCTGTCCAATTTCGTGCCCCAACCCGTTGTGATGGTGACCAAGCATTCATGCACATCCTCAAAGGCCTTTGACAAAGAAAAAGATTCTCCTGTTCATGCGGAAGACAACGTAGCGTTTGACATCCCTAAAGGTATCAAAGAGTTCCCGGCATCAATCATGGTCAAAGAAAGGATCAACAAACTGCTGATTGACGACGTTCTCCAAGATCAAGAAATGGCGGACTAGATCGAAACCCTAGGTTAGACATTTCCTGTGCTGCCTATCAATCAAACCTTGGTCTTTGCATCTTTTTTCTATCGTGGATTTGGACTCCCCTGTTCGGATTTCGTTCATGAGCTGCTGCATTTTTATGGATTTAGTTTGGTGAATCTGAATCCAAATTTCATACTCTACATTGCTATTTTCATCCATTTCTATGAGATCTGTATTGGAATCCATTCGCACTTGGACTTGTTCAAGGAATTGTTTGTCTTGAAGTCCAACAACAAAAGTGTTATCGGCGGCGCAGGATTTCAACTCAGGAACAAAACTAAATACATAGAAGTCCCGCTTCTGACAACCAACAAATGATGGCATGCTGAATGGTTTTTTCATGGTAACCATGCGCCTCCATTGCCAGAATTTTCTATAGAGCCACCTGTCCCGCAGCCCTCATGGACCGTGAAAGATTCCCTAGAAATGAAAAACGAAGTCGAGAAATTGCTTAAGTGTTGACTTTTGCTAAGCCATATTAATAAATCATTCCCGGCACGAGGCCAGAAACGGTTCACTAATATGTCCCAGAGTCAAGTAGGTAAAATCCGCAAGCGCACTCTGCCCCTCCGCGATTACTATTAACGAGGACTAAGCATAGAGACTATAACGTTAATAGTAATCGCGGAGGGGCAGAGTGCTCTTTGGTCATGCAAGTATGGTACTTGGGTGACTGATTTGCATCAATTATTCGTTAGTCTACTGGTTCGTTGACGTAGGCGGCAGGTGGTGACAGCCCTGTCCGTCCTTTGAAATCCTCCCCGCTAGGCTAGTGCGTAGGCTCTTGGCGGAAGTCGCCTGTGGATGCAGGGGTAAGTCCGTGCCTGAAGTGCTATACTATTGACTGCTGAACCTGAGTGTGGGTCTGTATGTATTCTACTTAGGCTATGCAACTGTATAGGAATGTATAGTAGGAGTAGCTTAGCCTAGTCTTTCCTCCACTAGACTTTATTTATTTAGTAGGAATCTTCTGTGTGTGTCACACTACCCGGTTATTATCATGTACCCGCCTGTCTTGGTTAGATATCCTTGCTAATTGTTAACATGATCTTATATGTTAGTAACGCTTCTTGATCATAACCTTCCTTTGGGATAAACAAATACGATACCCTGAATACTTCCGGGTGAAATGCTACAGCGATATTCTCCGTGCGCTTGCGGATTTTACCTACTTGACTCTGGGACATATTAGTGAACCGTTTCTGGCCCCGTGCCGGGAATGATTTATTAATATGGCTTAGCAAAAGTCAACAAGCATTTCTGGCGCCGTTGCCGGGGAAGGCGTATGATTTAAGAAAAATTACTAATGTATATAGTAGTGTTGCAATTATTAAGGCTATCTCCTAAGCAGGATAACCTTGCTTTGTTTTCTGCATTTTGTATGAAGACAGGGTAGTGTATGACTGGTTTCGACTTGCCGACAAACTTCACTGAAGATCCTGAGTCACTCCTGAGAAGGACACGAGCTAGGCTCACCCCTCCTCGTAAGGAGACTCGGCCAATCGAACCTGTCATTCCCGCACCATCAAGCTCTGAGCAAATGGCCGACAAGACCCTCCGCGAGTTCTCCGCTCCCTCCGCTGCCAACATCCCTACGGGACCAGCTGGCAATGTGGGAGATGCGAACTTCGAGATCAAGACCGGTCTCATCACCATGGTGCAGGCTAGCCCATTCTGTGGGAAAGCCAATGAGGACGCTAGTGCTCATCTCCAGCAATTCCTGGAGATTTGCAACACGTTCAAAATGAAGGACGTCACCCCCGACGCTGTTCGCCTTCGAATGTTCCCGTTCTCTCTCCTTGGGAGAGCGAGACAGTGGTTCTACGCAAACCCTGAAGCTGTGAACACTTGGGAGAAGTGTTCAGCTGCGTTCCTTGCAAAGTTCTTCCCGCTGGGCAAGACCAATGCCCTCCGCGGAAGGATCTCAAGCTTCCAGCAGGAGTCGAAGGAGTCGATTCCTGAGGCATGGGAGAGGCTCCAGGAGTACATCCTGGCATGTCCCCACCACGGGATGGATGATTGGCTGATCATCCAGAACTTCTACAACGGGCTTAACTCCGTCGGCCCGCGACCACCTCGACGCTGCTGCTGGTGGAGCCTTCTTCTCGCTCACTGTGAGCAAGGCAAAAGATTTGATCGAGAAGATGGTGTCCAACCAAGGTTGGAATGAAGAGCGCCTCCAACCTCGCCAGCGAGGCATGCACTCCGTCAAGGAGGTTGACATGCTCGCCGCCAAGATTGACCTTCTCATGAAGAAGATGGACGACCAAGCCAATGGAGAAGTGAAAGCCCTAGACGCTCGTATGACTTGCGAGGTCTGTGGCAACACGGGACACTCGGGCAGTGACTGCCCTGAGACCCGTGAGGACGCAATGTTCATGGGCAACAACAACAACAACGGCTACCGTCCACAAGGAGGTCAAAGTTGGGGTCCACCACGTCCCAACTACCAAGGAGGTAACTCTGGCAACTTCTCTGGTTTTAATTCCGGTTATAATCAGCCCTCCTTGAAAGATCTTGTGCTCAGTCAAGCTAAGGTTAATGATAACATCAGTAAAAAGCTTGCCACCACTGATAGGACTCTTGAGAGCATCCACACTAAGATAGAGGGTGTTTCCTCTGCTCTCAAGAATCAGCTGAGCTTTAATAAAATGATAGAAACCCAATTAGCTCAGTTAGCTGCTTGCTGTTCCTACTGCTGAGTCGGGGAAAATCCCGGGGCAAACCGAGACCCCCTTAGAAAATGTTAATGCGGTTACCACGAGAGGAGGTAAGTCCACTCGGGATCCGCCATACCCTAACCATGCAGGAAAGGACACATCAGCTGAGAAGCCGGCAGAAGAAGAAGAACTGCCACCCAGGAAAACGGCCCCACATGAGTTCTATGACACGAACCTCATGCCGTTTCCTGAAAGAAGAAGGACAGCCTCATCACATTCATGAAGAACTTCCTTGAGAAGTAAAAGGTTGCACAGCAACAACTGATGAAGGCAAGGAGGCAAAGGTCACACATTAAGCAACAGCCTCCGAAGTCCACAAGGCAGCAACCTCCGAGGTCTGCAAAGAAACAGGCTGTGAAGCCTGCAAAACCGCAGCCTCCGAAGCCCGAGAAGCCACCGACCGCAACAAAGACCAAGAAGGTGTGGCGAGTGAAACAAGAAGCATCATCCGTGTCTTCATCTCCGGGACCGGACAACGCTTCATCGAGCTGAACGCCGGAGAAAAGTCCCGCTCGTCGGACTTTAAAAGGTGAGTCCTCGCCGAGAGGTTAAACCGGTAGTTATCCATATTTGCTCTTTTAATTGCATATTTGCTTTCACCCCCATTTTGATTTTTTCCGACCACTGCATTTCTGCATTTTTGAATTTTTCCAGCCACCTTGGAATTTTTCAAAACTCATTTGCATTTTTGAAAATTTAGAAAATAGGTTTTTGGGCTTTTCATTTTGAAAAGATTTTTTGTCGAGCTTTTGGAGCAAAACGGCAGCAGGGGACAAATCCCCTAGCCGTTGGGGAACACATAGGAAAAAGGGGGCTGCCAGGAGGCCCACCTGCCAGGTCGGCCGACCTGGTGAGGTCGGCCGACCTGGTGAGGTCGGCCGACCCCCTGGCCCCACCGTTTTCTGTGATCCGTTCTCCCAACGGCTATATGGCCGTTGCTCTGTCCCTTTCTAACGGCCATCTTGCTTCTTTGGCTATAAAAACCGCCCAGGAGGAGGAGCTTCACCATTCCAAGCTCATCTTTCACTCCCCTCCTTTGCTCACTTGTTGCTCTCCCAAAATTTCGTGTTCTTCAACTTTACTACAGCCCCAAAAACCCAAAAAAAAAAAAAATATTTCCCCTCTGTTTTAGTGCATTTGCAAGTTGTTGTGAGAAGAAAACCAATTTCGGAGAAGCTCGGGTTTGTCGTTTTCACTAACGCTCACCCGAACACTTGTTCGATCTTGTTTTTGTTCTTGTCTTGTGTTTGTTCTTGTGTGCAGCCATGTTCAACCGAATGAAGCAAGTCGCCGGAATCAAGCGGAGAAAAAGCACTCGTGCAAGCACGAGTCAAGCATCCTCCGTCGAGCTCACACCAAGTCCGGGGCATGGTGACCCCGAAGCTGAAATTCCGGAGGAAAGGCCGGCCTTGCTCATCACCGAGGAGCATCTCGACATCAAGGACGACCGCGAGGGCCAAGCCATCGTGCTCATGAGAGAACGGCCATTCGCCCACACCCGACGCTTCGATCCGGACTTCCTCGAGAAAATAGGTATGAGAGAAGAATTTGCCTCTATTTTTCGCACTATGGGTTGGCTAAATTTCGTAGAAGTAGATGAGCCGGGTTCTCGTTTGCTTACTATGCAGTTTTTATGCACCCTTAGAAAGTATGATGAAGGCATTTCTTTTCGCTTGTTTGGGCAAGAGCGCTTGGTCACATGGGGTGATCTTCATGCTATGCTAGGTCTAAATCCTAAATGTAGGCTAGACTTAGATAAAGCGCTAAAGGGGTTCCATAAAGAAAGTTTTTGGAAAAAGATTTCCGGAAACGAGTAGGGTCCCAAGCCTAGAACAAGTGCCATCCATAATCCTACACTTAGATTTATGCATGTGTGGTTGGCTATGACCTTGTTTCCTCGAGGTGACATTAGGGTTGTCCGGCAAGATGAATTGAAAATACTTTATGCCGTGGTTAAGAAAATTAGGGTGTCACCCGCGGAATGCATGATTGATCAATGGTTAGACAATATAAAGTTGACAGGACCAATTGAGTGCACCTCTTTAGTTACTCGCATTGCGCAGAAGTGTGGTCTGCTTGAGAATGTTCATGTCGAATATTTGACGGTAGATAGAGAATTTCTAGGCGAGGACTATTTTGTGCAAGGACATACTTTGAAACATGGTCCAAATAAAACCTTGATCTATCACTTTCCCGGGTATACAAATGAATTCCCGTTACCTAACCCGGGTCTTCGTTTGTATCACTGTCGGGCACTAACCCTCCCACTTGAGCCAGTGGGAGAAGTTCACAGGCATAGTGTTTCAGGGCGACCGACACATTCCCGTAGGCATATGGAGCCTACACCGGAGTTTCACACTCCGAACGGAGATCCGGTATGGGAGCAGCCCCCGCCAAAGGACGAGGCGGGTGCATCAACATGGCAGGCCGGAGCATGGGAATCTCAGTACGATTACCCCATGCAGACGTCATCAAGTTCAAGCGGACCGCCATCCTTTGCCACTCGGTCATTCTCATCCCGTGGGTTCCGTGAACTCAACTATGGGATGGCCGAGTTGACAAGGAGGGTGAACGACATTGATTTGCGCACCGAGAGCATGCAACAAACTCTCACGCAACATGTCGCCGACACCCAGCAATGGCAGAATTTCAGCGACAACCAATTCCGCCAGCTGAACGCGATGATGGCTCAGAATCAGAGCAATTGGGATGCCTTCTTCCGCTCCCAAGGCTACGACCCGAACCAGCAGATATGAGCAAGAACAAGCTTGGGGGAGGACCTCCCTTCTCACGGTAACTTGTATCTTTCCCCTTCCCTTTATTTCTTGCATTTGCTAAATCTGAAAATCTAAAAAAAAAAAAAAAATTTATCAAATCTGAAAACCATAAAAATTTGCAAAACATAAAAAGAACAAAAATATTTCCCTTTTCATGCGCGGTATGAATGTGTATAATTTTCCTATGTTGAGATGATGAATAGTTGCTCTGTCCTTTATTCCTCTCTAATGCTAGTTTACAACTTAGTACTCTCTCAAGAGTTAGGTTTGTTGGTAAATCTTGCCTTGAACTTGAATCTTGTGGGTAGCATATGCATTCTCTAGTTCTAAGTTGTTGAGAGGTATGATATGATAGATAGGGCTGCTATGATCTTGCTCAACGTAAAGCTTGAATTCCGGAGTTTTATTTTTCAAAATGACAAATTGATAAGTTCCTCAATGATGAAATTCCCACCACAGCCATATGTAGTGTTTACATTTGAAAACCTTTACACATATGCTGCTTGTTTCACATTGAGCTTAGTCAAAATTGTTGTGACCCTAGTAGAACTCTTTTCATGCTTTCTTGATCAAGATCATATACACACATCCACCGCCATGAGCTATCCTTCTAAATCAAGAAGATAGCATCCACCATATCCACCGTGAGCTATTCTTCTACACCGGAAGAAAGCCACTATCCATCCATCCATCCAAAGAAACACTCCATATATCCATTGCAAAATTCCTCTCTCAAAGTATTCATTGCAAACTAGGACTATGGCTATGCAAAAAAAAAAAAAGAGCAAGCAAAAGATAGCCATAGCCTAGAAACTCCAAAAGAGAGAAGGAAAATTCAAAAAGGAGTTATTTCTTCCCATCCACCATTCCTCCGTTCTCCCACACACTTGCACATCTTGATCAAGATTGGTTGAATTGATGTTTTTCTTGGATCCGGTCTTTTGACATAGCAATATTATGTGAACATGAGTGCCTCATATATCCCTACCTTGAGCTCCACATAAAGCCTGATTTAGAAGTAGGTGATTATAGGCAACACTTTGCCTTGGTGAGGAATCATACACATGTTGAGTGATCCGAGAGAATCATTTGAGGAACTTGGTTTTTATTTTCAAAATCTTTTGAAAACCTCCGGAATAACATAGCGGAATCTAGAGCAAGTGATTGGTGCCCTGCAATTGTTCTATCTCTCAACCGCCCAAGACAATGAGGTGTAAAAGCCCCATGGATCGAGGTAAATGGGTAAGTTATGTGCCAACATATTTAATTCTAGGAAGAGTACTTTGTTGTGCGCATAGTATTATTGAGGAGTAGGACATTGTAGCAACTCCTGATCAACAACTTATGTTTATCTTTGCTTCGGGACGAGCAAAGGGTAAGCTTGGGGGAGTTTGTTGACGGCTGTTAAGTACCATTTTCAACCGTCAACTATACTCAAATAAAGGAGAATTTGGCATTTCATACACGCATGCTTTATCACAATAATATAGTTCCACTTGTACTTGGAGAACTTTGTGCATGCAGGAGGAAATGTGAAGGAAACACCTCAAAAGGCAAGAAAACACACTTTCGACCAATCAGAGAGTGCCACATGGACGTCACACGGATTGAAGGGCCCATTTTCAGCACTTAACCGACGTAACTCCCTATAATACCGCGCAAACCGACGTCAGGGCCCACAGGACAGCCACCTGGAGAAAGCACAGGCCAGGAGGGGCCACCCCCAGGTCGGCCGACCTGGTCAGGTCGGGCGACCTGGTCTGGCGCCCTCTCCGCCTGGCCTTCCACGTGTAGGCTCCAGACGACTCCCTGATGGCGGTTTGGGGGGATTCCATGGCGGTTACTCCTCTGAAACCGACGTTAGGAGGCTATAAATAGGAGGGTGTGCCTTCACACTCAACACACACCACAAGAAGCATTTCTCTCTTGCTAGTAGTAGTTCTTGGAGTTTTAGTGGAGTTAGGCTGAGTCTAGAGCTCTCTAGTCCCAAGTCTTCACTTGGAATTGGTATGGCTCTTGTATCTTTTCCCTTTTGTAAGACTTTGCTCTTATCAATATATATACTTTTTCTATATAGTTGTGCTTGGGTCATGAGTTTCTTGTTTGATATTGTGATCCATATATGTGATATTATAGTCTACTTGTGTGATAGTAGTTTATATTTATTATACTACTATTGTCATGCTAGTTATATACCGTCACTATAGTCTAGTTTATATGTTATAGTCTCTATGCTTAGTTTTAGCTGATAAAGTATAGCATGGGTTTGGTGATCGTATTCGTACGGTAGCTCTGCCTCGTTAATAGTAATCGCGGAGGGGCAGAGTGCTCTTTGGTCATGCAAGTATGGTACTTGGGTGACTGATTTGCATCAATTATTCGTTAGTCTACTGGTTCGTTGACGTAGGCGGTAGGTGGTGACAGCCCTGTCCGTCCTTTGAAATCCTCCCCGCTAGGCTAGTGCGTAGGCTCTTGGCGGAAGTCGCCTGTGGATGCAGGGGTAAGTCCGTGCCTGAAGTGCTATACTATTGACTGCTGAACCTAAGTGTGGGTCTGTATGTATTCTACTTAGGCTATGCAACTGTATAGGAATGTATAGTAGGAGTAGCTTAGCCTAGTCTTTCCTCCACTAGACTTTATTTATTTAGTAGGAATCTTCTGTGTGTGTCACACTACCCAGTTATTATCATGTACCCGCCTGTCTTGGTTAGATATCCTTGCTAATTGTTAACATGATCTTATATGTTAGTAACGCTTCTTGATCATAACCTTCCTTTGGGATAAACAAATACGATACCCTGAATACTGCCGGGTGAAATGCTACAGCGATATTCTCCGTGCGCTTGCGGATTTTACCTACTTGACTCTGGGACATATTAGTGAACCGTTTCTGGCCCCGTGCCGGGAATGATTTATTAATATGGCTTAGCAAAAGTCAACAAGCATTTCTGGCGCCGTTGCCGGGGAAGGCGTATGATTTAAGAAAAATTACTAATGTATATAGTAGTGTTGCAATTATTAAGGCTATCTCCTAAGCAGGATAACCTTGCTTTGTTTTCTGCATTTTGTATGAAGACAGGGTAGTGTATGACTGGTTTCGACTTGCCGACAAACTTCACTGAAGATCCTGAGTCACTCCTGAGAAGGACACGAGCTAGGCTCACCCCTCCTCGTAAGGAGACTCGGCCAATCGAACCTGTCATTCCCGCACCATCAAGCTCTGAGCAAATGGCCGACAAGACCCTCCGCGAGTTCTCCGCTCCCTCCGCTGCCAACATCCCTACGGGACCAGCTGGCAATGTGGGAGATGCGAACTTCGAGATCAAGACCGGTCTCATCACCATGGTGCAGGCTAGCCCATTCTGTGGGAAAACCAATGAGGACGCTAGTTTGGCTAGCTCGTCGGCCGCTAGAAGTGCCAGTATAAAGATCAATGTGCAGGAGAACTAGCACACAACAACAACAACCGATGATGCTGAAGCCATGGGCCATGCGAAAAATCAGCAGCAGGGACGCCGAGTGATTGTTGGCGTTTGCTAAGCTATAAAGATAAAATCAATTAATTCCGCAAGCGCACAAAACACCATTGTAGCATTCCACCTACGAGTATTCCAGGGTATCGTATTTGTCCTTAGGGAAGCAAGGTGTAAGAGTATCGAGGGTTCACAATCTTATGTCTATAAGGAAATCACCAACCAAACCACGACGAGGATGAAGATAATGAGTGGGTAATATGGTGGACGCATCAAGAGAAGAACATAGTACAGGTATTTAACAGAGAAAGGTACAGCTAGTTGGGAGGACAACGAGTCAAGTTGGATTTCCTAAGTAATGATGTTCAAAAGTTTCCAAGACAAGCATTAAGTGTTTCTTCTAGAGCTGCCACCATTTACTAGCGATTCTACGGCTCATTTTTTGTTCACTTCGGGGCATGAAAACGATCCACTAATATGAGTCGGTAACTAACCTCTGTACTAGTGGGTACGCTATCCCTAGACAATCCTGCTTGAGACTTCCCGAACATGGTGGACTACTAAATGGACGGACAGGGCTGTCACCACCTGGCGCCTACCACATAGCCCATAGGGACGAATGCATAACCAGCTAGCATTTACATAGACACCACACCTACACTCACTCTAGATACTCTTCCATAGATCTTTGCGGAAGAACAGACGAGAAATAACTATGTCTAAAACCCTTACTCAAGACAACGACTCAATTAAGTCCTAGCCAAGAAACCCGTGAACATGTAAATCATGGAAATGCTCTCAAAAGGTGCAACTAGGAAACAACTCCAAGACTTAAGAAGGCACTATCAGACTTGGATAAATAAAAGAACAAACACCTTTATAATTGAGGCATAAGTCTTATAGAAGAAAAGATACAAGAGAACTTATACCAAGGCTTCCAAGACAAATCCGGAATCCCGAGGAGAAGCTCTAAACCCGACTCTAACTCCCAAACTAACCATCCTTCTCTACATTGTAGCAGAAGTAGTTGGAAAGTAGTCTTCTTGATGTTCCCCTTCATTGATCATCTCCTTCTGTCGAATTTCCCCTCTATTTATAGGTGGCGATGGGCCAGGAGGCATTTGTAGGTGGAGTGGAGTCGGTAGGCTGAAGTCAGTCTGCCGGGCGGCCACGTGTGCCGGGCAGCATGCACCGTCGGGTGGCGGGCAAGGCCGGGCGGCCTTTGGATCATGTCGATTTCCCGAGCGACCTTCTCCCGATGCTTGGATTATGTCCCGAAGGTGGTTGTTGGGTCAGTTTCCACCGACTCTTCATTTTGGGATCGGGTGGCCTCATGGGCCTCATGAGCTGGCAACCCCGGGTGACCAACCTAGATGGGCGGCAAGGATGGCCAGGCGGCGGGCTAGGCCGGGCGGCGGCCTTGGTCGGGTGCCGACCCCTTGCAGGGTTGCCCCTTGACCTCTCCTAGTTAGGCCACTTGATGGCCTTCTTTCCTTCACCACATTTCACATGTCTTGGTCCGAGAGGAGAAAACAGCTTGTTGAATTCAGCCATAAATGACCCTATTGGTCGGGTCCTGATTTCAGCTTGTAAACGACCCGTCGGCTAGTGAAAATGGCTATTTTACAGTGGTGATCGGCCGACGGGGTGTTTCTTCATGTTTTTGCATATTTTGGCCCTTTTATACCTGCAAACACATATCTCACCAAAACTCGTGGAATCTTATTAGTTGAAATAAATATTTATTAATCTTAGGTCTTTACCTTGTATTTCCCGTCCGATTGGCGGACGATATTGGGTTTTATAGGCCGCCACACCTCCCCAAGCTTAAACCTTTGCTCGTCCCGATCAAATTAAACTTAGAAGTGATGGATCAGGAGTTGCTTCAATATTAGCGCCCTGCGAGGATCAAGTGCACAAACACATACTCCAACACAATATGGGTAAGTGTAAACCAGCACAACTGTGTTACTAAGTCATTCTCATAAGCGGTTGTAGTCTAGAATAGCTAGTTTAGACTTTGTCATGCAATCTCCTATTCAATCATAAGTCCGAAGTTTTTATAATGCTGCATAAGATTGAAAATCTTCCCTCTTGATGCAATCTCCCACTATGACTCTCATCTCTCAAAAGGTGTATTTCCTTACCAAATGCTCATCCTACTTTCTAAAAGTTTGGCTTAAATATGTGGAGCTTGGTAGGATGGCTTATTTAGCATGCATGTATTGTTAAGCTAAGAGATGGTTCTAGTGAAAAGACATTGCACTTCCTCATTCCAATCATTTAGAAATAATGTCCAGGGGAGGGGGAGAGAATGGACTCATGCGAAGGAATGGGCTAGCACAATTGCAAAGGTCTTGGGTGCAGATTTATCCCAAAGACTGGATTTTGTGCTAGAGCGAAAAGATGGCCCTTTATTTTTGCTCAAAGATATATTTATTTTATTTTTTGAATGAACCTTGAAACTTTTTGGTAAAACACATCCATGAGAGCTGATAAACTTTTTCTTTCTTTTTTTCTTTCTTTCTTTGGTTCTTTCTTTCAGCTCTCATGGTGTAAAGAAGCTAATTCAATGGTTCAAATATTTTTTTTGCAAACTTTTCCTGAGCAATTGTCTAGGAGGACCATAATCTTTTAATGGGATCACAGGCTCACAAAAAGAAAGATTTTGGTTAACATGCTTGGTGGAGTGGATGCATGATTCTGATGTGGAAACCGCATAACCAAGCATGATTAATTTGAGAATTCAAAGATAACGCGAAGGAAAAAGATTGGCTTTGGAAGTGCAAGTCCCTCTTAAGGATCAAATCCTAACTAAACTCAATGCATGCATAAATGGCGTAGACATGGTTTCGCTAATTAATATTTGGCCATGGTAGGAAATTGTCTATCATAGGGAAGATATGCACCAAGTAGGGGCTTTTTGTTGTAGCATGGTTTGGAAAGGAATCATTGGACTCTAATCATAAGGAAATCACACACTCATCCAAAACATGCCATATCATAAACTCCAACAACTAGACTTGGTGTTCATTGGCCATTTCGCACCCACTAACACATAGAGGTACTTGCGTTATCATCATGCCGATCTACCATTACCCAAAAAATGAGAAGTAGAGTTGTATAGTTGAGACTCAAATGGAGCAAATATAGCAACTATTCATTATTTCCATAGGCAAGGTAGATACCAAGTTCTCAATTTTATTCAAAAATAGTAAATCTTTTTGCAAATTTTTATGACTTTTAATAAGACAACAACGTAAATCTTTTTGTGTTTTTTTTACAATAAAGCTGCTAGATAGAGGGGAGAGGGAAGTATTTGATGGCAAACATTGGTTTATGTACCTCTCCAAACGTAGGTCTTCAAGATTTATGTTTAAAAGAGGCAGTCACTGTAGCGATCGATACTAAAGGTTCATAGTAGACACCCTTCAAATGTTTGTCATTTGTTGCTTTTTTTTTATCGCCTTCAAGAGCAGGCTTGGGGGGATTAAGCCCTTCTCTGGTCGTCTAAAGTGGGCGGGCTGCAGCACCTCGCCGGGTGGCAACACCACGCCAGGCGGCAACACATGGCCGGGCATCGGCAAATGCTTGGCTGGCATGCCCACTTGATCCTGCTGCTGCGTTCTTGCTTTGTTGTTAATGGGAGTGCAATAGGGAGTAGAGCCATGTGCTCTTTTTACAAATCTTGGTCATGGTGAGACCCTTCTTTTTGCAAATTGTTTCAAGGGCAACATTGCTCGTGCTTTAGCCACCCACGGCCTAAATGTTTTGTTCCCTGTAGAGATTAGGCAAGAGAAAGGGAGAGAAAGTAGGCTGGATGAGTATATTTGGACAGGCGGCGGTTAGTGGCCGGGTGGCCACATTTGACATGAAAAATGCCCAGCCGGGTGATTGTTTTTCTTGAAAAATGACCTCTCGGGCCTTGATTTCCGCCAAGTAATTACCTGGCCGGGTTAGCATTCCGGACAGCCGGTCAGGGGGTTATCCAGCATGAAAAACGGCCTCCCGGTCGATGATCTTGGCCAGGTATTGGCCTGACGGGCTTAACAACCTGGGGAGTCGGCCGGTTGATTATTTGGCCTAGAAATCAGCCAGTCGGCTTATGATCTCGACCGGGGTAGCACCAATTTTTTCCATTTTTTTTTACATTTTTTTCTATTATCCATGTTTAATCAGTAAAACAAAGAAGCAAAAACAACCTAATCTAATGGTATATACGAGGGATATTCAAGGGGGATAAATATCGTTTACCTTCCGACGAGGGTTCGGTTTTTAGTCCCAAACAAGACGTCTCCTTTTGCCATACCTGAATCTTCTTTTGGTCTCTATGGCAGCGACCTTTTTGAGTTTACTATTGTCCATTCTTATTTTTTCATTTTCTTTTGGCTTCACTTGGTCCATTGATTTCCTGTAATTGTTAGCGCAAATCTATTCGTCTACCATAGACATATCTCTTTTGATCCATCAACCAACCAGACACCATGTCTAATTTCATCAATTAAGGAGGGAAAACGGACGCATTTTCCTTATTTCACATCAAAGCGTCATAGAGAGATGACCATTTTTATGTTGTTGAGTTTATCATACAAGTGAATGCGGTATGCAACCAAACAAGGAACACTTATCATAGCCACAATTATACAATAGAAGGAATATTTTATATCATACACATATATGGGGCACGCAACCAAACAAGGAATGCTAACCCAAATATATGATATGATAAGAACATAACATTATGTGACACCCCATGTTTCACCTTTAATTAATTAATGCTAAACCCTAAGTAGCAGGAATAATTAAGCCTAGGTGTAATTAAAGAATCACATGAAATAATGAAAACCAAATCAATTTAATTTAAGGTCAAACAAAACCTATGGGCATGGTTGTGAAGTAACATTACAATTTTCTACACAACCTATGCCAAATAAATTCATGAGCATGTTAGTAATGCTGAATATAAGTTTGGACCAAAGTTCAGAATTTTATCACACTTAGAAATACCACTATTAATTAATTAAAGCAAGGAAACCTTTAATAATGGGAAGCTTATTCTAAAATAATTTTTATTGATCTAACAAAGTGAACCCCACCAGAGCCTCACAATATCTTCTTCCTCCTGCCACTTCCGGTCAAACCGACCACGCATGCGCTGCCGCCATTTCCGTCGCTGCCGCCCGCGTGTGCCCACCGAAGCCGTTGATTCGCCGCTTCCCTGCTTCCCACCTGTGCCACGCCTGCATCAACACCCTTGCTTCCGCCATCTACCGCTCCCACGCGCCGTCATTTCTTCCCCGCACGCCGCCCTGTCCTGGCCGAAGCAATGGCTTGCTGCCGCCTCGCACCAAGACCACCTCGGCCTCCCGCTTGACAAGCAAAATTGACGCGGGCACCCGCGCGGACCCAAGCTCACCTAGCCATTTAGAGACCTTTCCTGGCCGCTTTCTTCCCCCTTCCCTCCACCATTACCACCATAGAGCTCAAGCTCGTCGCATCGTTGCTCTGCCGTACCTCGGGCCCAGTCCAAACCACTCAACCACATGCGTAGTTCTCCTCTACCTCCTATAACATCCCAAATTTCAAAATTTCACCTAGTAAATAGGATGTTTGTATAATTAGAGCCATAGGCTGAGGATGCGTAGTGCAATAAACCCGTGTTAAGCCTATTCTTGCTTTAGCCTGCATGTCATTACTTTCCACCACTTGTTGAGTACTATAAGTACTCATGCGTTATAGTTTTCCTGTGTTTTTGCTGCTATATTACTACTACTCAGAGGACAATGGTGAGATGGACTACGCAGACGAGGACTATTTCGACTAGGAGTGCGACCCCCGGTTGACTACCTGTGACGTTATGGAGTCTTCCGCTGTTATCTTTTATATCTTGATGTGATCCATGCTATGTAATAATAATGACATTAGTTTTACTGTTTACTTCACTTTTGTCCTGTTTACGTGACAACTTGATCCTGGGCACGCATACAGATGCATTCGATTTTGGCCTTAAAAACGGGTGTGACAGAGTGGTATCAGAGTCATGTCGACCATAGGACGCAAACCTAGGTAGAATGGTCGTGATATAGGTCCTATTTTCAGAATTAGTATTTGAAAAAGAAAACTTTTACTTCTATTTTTTCCCCTCATGTCTTATTTTCTCCTTACTTGTCTATTCTCAAATGTTGAATGAATGAACTTTTATTTTATTCTTTCCTATTTTTCAAAATATTAGTTTGATCGTTTTGAGCAATCTTGAGCAAGATGAATGATCCTGAAGATTTCACGAGTTGATTCCACTACATATGAAGGTCTACACTTGAAGATTCGTCACAAAATGGAAGCATTGGGCATTACTCTACGACAACAAGGAGAAAGACTTTTTCTATAAGCTTAATTTAGGATCCCTCCCTTTGTATAAGAAAATTGCTAGAAAAAAACGTTAATTGTATGCGCTGTGTGCTTGTGCTGTGCTATGTTTGAACTAGTTCTTTGATTGTGTGCTGGTGTGCTTCCAAAGCATTTTTGCTTTGTTATCACATCCAGAGATAGTATTAGGTCGGTTGTTGAGGCAGTTTGCTTGTGTTGGTGGGCTAGTCAATCCATGTGCTTCACTGTGACTTGTTGAAGTTCATTTCTATGGATCATGATGCATTTCTTCACTCCTTTTGTGCATTTCCCTGCATGTGAGCATTTCTCCAAGCACTAGTGGATATTGATTATTTCTAACTAAAATGCATGGTAGGAATGTTGATGAGGACATCAACGACATACGAATAATGACGACGGAAGATGGCGTGCCAAACCAAGCTGTCACGCCTCCACCTCTCGTCGTCACGCCTCCTCGAGTTACGGATCCATCTTCTAATGAGACGACGACGTACAAGGGCCCAATCACTAGAGCTCGAGCCCAGGAATTGAAGACGGTTTTGATGCTAAGGAACGACGGCCCAGGATGATGTCGCCCGAAGGCCCACGTGGCCCAAGTCGCACGACTCCCTCTCCACCGCGTGCCTCTCCACTTCAGCCGGCCCTAGATGCCTCGTCCTCCCCCTATATAGTCAAGGGCTGCGCCCCTTGTAATCTTTGAGTTTTATTTTAAGTTTAGCTTAGCTATACATCCGTCTCTCGACGTGAATTCAGAACTCCACCTTCGTGCAATACATCAGATTGCTCGCCTCTAATTCTTGCTCGTTCTTCGATTGCGCGTAAGAATTGATCCTCGTGATCAGGTTGATCTTGTTTACCGCAAAGTTAATATCCTCCGGAAGTTGGTTCAGCGATTGCATTGGCGCTTCGGCTTGCTCGTCGTAGTCGGATCGTGAGGGTCAACATCCACCAAATCGAAGTTATCTCCACTCGCCGAAAGATCGGGCACTCTACACCTATCAAATGTTAAATCCTCCTTTATTGTGAGTGATATTAATGGTCGGAAATGGTAGTTAACGACCATCAACACTCGGGGACTCCAGCAAGTTCTCGAAGGAGTCGAGCTTATGCCTTGGTGGCAGCATTGATGCAGCCGTGTCTTCACTCTGGGAGTGATTGGGAGCTCGTGTGCAATAACTCCACTTGGTGGCGGGAGGAACCGGTACTCTGACAGGAGTGGTCCAACGAGGAGTAGGAGAAGGTGCCATCCTTCCGAGACCTTGGAAAAATAATCATGAGCCATCACTTACTCATACTCATTACTTTGATGCCATACCTTTCGTGTTTACGTAACATGCTATTCATGCTTGTGTGCTTACGTTGCTCCTATTGATTACCTTGTAGACTTGCATGAATAGGCTCTTTGCTAGCTAGTAGTGTTTAGCTTCCGCGTTTGATCACTAGCTTGTATAGAGTTGCTTTAGCTTTATTGATCACCATTGTGCTACTGATGCTCGTGTGCTCTAGTTCACTATCTTGGAGCTTTGCATTAGTAGGCTCCTCTGCTAGCATGTTGTGTGCTTCCACATGTCTTTGATTACTAGCTTGCATAGGAGTTTTATTGCCTTGTGTGATCCACTAGTATGCTTAGGGTGTTGTTCCTTTCATAGGATCTTTATCTTGTTAGTTTGATCACCACTAGAATTGCTATAGGAGTTGTTTGAGTGTCTAGTTTTAGGAATTGGTGAATTTGTTACATATAGCAAGTTCCTGATTCCCCCCCCCCCCCCCCCAGCCCTCTTGGTCACTCGGTCCTTTCAATTAGTATCAGAGCCAAGTGCTCACTATAGAGCTTAACTGCCTTGAGCAGTGAACATATTCAATTTGGATGTCATCCTATTCGGGGCTGTGTCATGGCACATGGAAGGATCGTTTGAAAAGCTACCTTAATGCCATGATAGCGGATGAATTGATGGATACTCTTATGGACTTAGCCAATACCTTTTACCGATAATCATGTATATGCTGATTGTGTGGATGTGACTTGTTCTAGTGAGTACCTCAATTCTTCTAGTGATAACTCAATAGGTTGCTCTGCCAATGGCAAATGTGATGATTGATAATGATGTTGCTTTCTCTTCTAGCATGACTAGTATTGATGATGGTTGTGAGCCTTTTGTTGATCATTCTAGTGACTCACTTGTTAAGGAGTTCTTTGCTTTTCATGCTAATGAGAAAGAGGACATACTTGACTCTCTTATTCATGTGCGAGGTATTGTGGATGGAATTGCAGCATGTAAAAGGCCTTTTGAGCTTCCAAAGATATTGATAGTCAAGAAGATCCTCACCTTGCTCCCTAGCAGGAAGCTCCTCTACATCACCCTTGATCTCATTATGGACAAGGATCTCTCTGTTGATGATGTGATCGGACTGCTCTTCAAGGATGAGGAGATCACCGCAAGCTTGACCGAGAAGAAGACATTCAAGGCAAACAATAAAGCATCATCAAGCAAAGGGAAAGAAGTAGCATCGAGCTTAAACTTGTTTGAAACCTCTATAAGAGTGCCTTGCAACAACTTCTATAACCACTTTGGATATAGACCTACACCAAGCTCATCATCAAGTGCTTCGTCAAGCTCTACCTCAAGTGTAATTCCATGTTCTACTCCAAGCACTTCGGGCGGACTACGCATTCGTGTGGGGGGAGCGCCGACCACAATGCTTACAAGATCATATGAGATAATTGATCTCATCGCTGCAGCTCTAGCGCCTCCGCCTCCTCCACCACAAGATCATCTTTGGTATCTATGTCGAGCTCACCAACAGGATCTCTTCTTTCAATCTGATGAATTTGTGAGAAATCCGAATTATGACCTTTGTGAGACTCTCTTATACATCTATGATCTTGTGTGTAGGACAAACTCCTTTCGAGGCCTACGGATGAACCCATCGTATGAAGTTTGTAGGATAAAATCCAAGTAGTATATGTAACTACGAAAATAAGCAGTTACATATACTACTTGGAATCAGTTCATGAAAAGAACCGCCTTGCAAAGCCACGGTCCTCGCAAGCGGAACCATGCTCATAAACATACCATTATGAGCATCAACTACAAAAAAAATGGCACGGTTGATTTAAAAAACTGTCTCGCGAAACGATAACCCTCGTGAGCGAACTCTATGCTCCATACTTATTCAATCAGCCAAAAAAAATATTGGCAATGATTCATGGAAGGAATCGCCTCGTGGAGCCACAGTCCTTGCGAGGTGATCATAAATGTCAAATGAAAAATCCAAATAGCAAACCAACTCAAACATAACTTTGTCACCACTCTATAATTCCTATACATATTTAGGCCTATACTAACGTATCCTCACCGTATATACTTTTTTCCAAAATATGTCTTAATTCTTGTATTATCCCAAAACACGGCTCCGATGCCAGCTGTCACAACCCCCTTGGACAAAAGTTCCCGAGGTGCTGATTATGCAGACACAAGATAATACAACAACAAACCAAGAGTGCAAATTTACATAGAAAAGATCATTTATTTATTTTACCTTAGAGTTTAGTGCAGTGGAAATATTACAAAAGATAGTTTTAAGACACGGGGAAGATAACATGATTAAGCATCTATAAGATACAACTGGACGATGCAAGCAAATATGATGATTCTGAGCCCATACAAATCATCACCTAGCCAAGCACACAAGCAGCGGCTAATCGGTCTCCCAGTGAGTAGACCAATCCTCTGGGATAGACATATCCCAGGGAAGGACACCCACGGGTAGCTCAAATGCATCAACATTATTACCTGAAATAAATAAAAACAACAACATGGCAAAGCTTGAGCTACTAAGCTCAACAAGTCTTACCTGGGAAATATAAAGTCTAGACATGCATAGCTCAGAGATGTGTAAAAATAAATTTAGTGACAATTGTAGCAGCTACGCAATGAATTACTATCTATAGAATCTATCAATTTATACTAGTTATAGAGCTATAAAGATGTAACAAGCAATCTGAACTTTAATCAATTGTAATAGATAATAAATTCAGATTTACTAAAACAATATCAACATTCATACAAACATCATTTTAATTATTATTAGTGAATTTAATAAACTACATTGTGACTCAGTGAATAAGTGGTACTCATTGTTGACGGTCATTATATCCCAATTTCAACTGTCAATATACTTATAAAAGTGGAATGACTTAGCATTTCATACTCGCATGTCAGTTAGGAATAATGAGATTCCACTGGTCCTTGGAGATTCATGAGCATGAAGGGATTTGATACAATATATGTGGAGAAATGGAACATAATCTGGGGAAACACCATTCCGACCAATGAGACGGTGCCAACTGGACTTCCCTCGGATTGCAAATGTGGCTGCACTGGATTCCTCCAGAGAACACAAACATATTTCAGAAGAGGACCCACCTACCAGTCACACCGAGGAAGCACACCCCGAGAGGACCCACTCCTAGGTCGGCCGACCTAGGGGCCTGGTCGGCCAACCAGGCGTTGAGCCCATTTTGGGCGAGCCTCCATGTGTCGACCCCTAAGCTCTTTTCGAAGGTCGGTGCATGGCAGTTCTGTTGCGGTTACTCTCCAGTACCGACCTATAGGCCCGAAAAATAGAAGGGGAGAGCACCATTCCAATACACACACTCAAGAGCTAATCATTTCCCTCTATCACTTAGTAGTTTCCTAGTCCTAGTGGAGTTTAGTGTAGGAGGAACCTTGCTCAAGTCTCCAAGTCATAGGAGTATTGGTATGACTCTTGTATCTTTACCTTTATTGTTTTATATTATTATTATTATGACTTTTCTCTATTCAATTAATATAGTTCTTCCTTACACCTATGTTTATGATATTTGTTTCTTGTTTGCTTATGTATCATTTTTGGCGCCTAGCCAGGGATGATTATATCGATGTAACTTAGTAAACACTAGCAAGTGTCAACAAGCATTTTTGTTGCCGTTGTCGGGGATGATTATATAGATGTAACTTAGTAAATGTTAGCAAGTGTCAACAAGCATTTCTAGCACCATTGCCCGGGAAGCCATAGACAAATATATGTTGTTAATAATAATGTGAGCATATTAATTGGATGGTAATCATTGTTTATGTAGGCTAACCTTGTCTATTTTCTGCCTTTTGGTGTGAAAACAGGGTAGGGCATGACCGATTTCAATCTGCCTGAGAACTTCAGCGAGAATCCAGAAAGTGTTCTAAGGAAAAGTAGACTTAACGTCTCTTCTCCTTGACACTCTAAGCCAGCAAATCAACCAGTCATCACTGCACCACCAAGATCTAAGCCAATGGCTGAGATCACTCTCAAGGACTACTCCGCCTCCCTCTACAAGTAACATGCTCACTGGGCCCGAGATTGACAACGAGGACAGAAAATTTGAGATCAAGACCAGTCTGATCACGATGGTGCAGGCTTGTCGATTTTGTGGGAAAGCCAATGAGGACATCAGCGCTCACTTGCAGCAATTCTTGGAGTTGTGCAGCAACTTTACAATAAGGAACGTGACTCCGAACGCCCTTAGGCTCCGCCTGTTCCCGTTCACGTTGCTAGGCAAGCCCAAGCACTGGTTCTACGCCAACAAGCAGCCTGTCAGCACTTGGGAGAAATGCTCTACTGCGTTCCTCGTGAAGTTGTTCTTGTTGGGTAAAACAAACTCCTTGTGGGGAAGAATTTTGAGTTTCCAGCACGCGGTTGGAGAAACAATACCAGAAGCGTAAGAAAGGATTCAGAAATACATCCTGACCTGTCCCCATCATGGAAAGGATAAATGGCTTATTATCCATAACTTCTACATTGGACTAACGGTTTGAAGCCATCAGCACATTGATGCCGCCGCTCGAGGAGCCTTCTTCTCACTTACTATGAAACAGGCAACCGAATTAATTGAGAAGATGGTCTCGAAGCAAGGCTGAAATGGTGAGCGACTCTAGCCACGTGCACGAGGCATGCATACCATCAAGGAAATGGACATGCTGGCTGCGAAAGTAGACCTTATCTTGAAGCGGATTGGCATCCACGACGACCCTAGGCTCAAGGGCACAGTATAAGCTCTGGACCATCGCATGACGTGTGAGGTCTGTGGCAAGACGGGACATTCGGGCAATGACTGCCAGGAGACTCATGAGGAGATTGCGTTCGTGAACAATGGGTATCGCCCTCAAGGAGGTCAGGGGTGGCAACCATGCCCCTATCAAGGAGGTAACAATGGTTATTTTAACAATCTTTTCAATCCTAACCAACCATCCTTGAAAGTTCTTGTCTTAGGCCAAACTAAAATAAATAAAAATTATAGTAAAAATTTGCCTGCACTAACAAGACCTTAGAAAGCATAAATGCTAAGATAGAAGGTCTTTATTCTTCATATAAGAGTTAGCTAAGCTTTAATAAAATATTTGAAACTCGGCTAGCTTAGATAGTCGCTGCTTTGCTTGCTATGGACTGTAGGAAAATTTTGGGGCAACCCAAATCTACCATAGAAAATGTGAATACGGTGATGCTTGTGGGTAATCCTACTTGCAACCTACTTTATACTAACCATGCAGGTAGTGATGAAGAGGATGAGTTAAACATCATCCCAGTAATCCAAGGTGATCCAAGGAGCCCGATGATCTCATGTTCAATTAGGACAAAATTTTTCAAGCAAGCATTGTGCGACGTTGGAGCCAGTGTCAGCATCATGCCAGGAGCTATCTTCAACAAGTTGAACCTCATAGGCCTAGTCCCAACTCAAATGAGGATTCAACTTGCCGACTCAACAATGAGGAAGCTAATCTGAAAGGAAGAAGCAAGAACTTCTAGCTTAGCATTTACGCTCTCTAATGTATTATCATTGGCCGAAAGCTTTTTAGTAAAGTTCTCATTAATTTTAGCCTAGCATAAGACAAGATATTTCAAGGAGGGTTGATTAAAACCATTGGAAGAGTTTTAGTTGTTACCACCTTGATAATAAGGGTGTGGTTGATTCCACCCGTTGCCTCCTTGTGGACGATAGTCGCTGCTGTTGTTGTTGTTCAAGTACAACACGTCCTCATGAGTCTCAGGGCAGTCCTTGCCCGAGTGACTCGTGTAGCCGCAGACATCGCACGTCATGTGAGCATCTAAGGTGTTGACGATACCGACTTCATGTCCTTTAGCCTGTTCGTCCATCTTCTTTATGAGGAGGTCCATTTTGGCAACAAGCATGTCCACCTCTTGGACGGTGTGCATGCCCCGTTCGCATGAGTGAAGACGATCTTCACTCAATTCTTGGTTGGACACCATCTTATCAATAAGATCTTTAGCTTTTTCAATGGTCAGTGACAAGAAAGCTCCTCCCGCATTAGCATCAATATGATCACGAGCTGACAGAGTCAGCCTGTTGTAGAAGTTCTGGATGATAAGCCATTCATCCATCCCGTGATGAGGACAGGTGGTAATATACTCTTGCTACCTCTCCCAAGCCTTGGAGATTGACGCCTTGGTCTCCTGTTGGAAGCTTGAAATTCTCCCGCAAAGGGCGTTGGTTTTGCCCAACTGCAAGAACTTGGTGAGGAACGCAGTTCAACACTTTTCCTAGGTACTCAGAGCATCCTTGTTCGCGTAGAACCACTATTTTGCCCTTCCCTGAAGGGAGAACGGAAATAGATGAAGGCAAATGGCATCTTGAGAGACGTCCTTCATCTTCAAGGTACTGCAAATCTCCAGAAATTGTTGCAGATGGGTGCTAGCATCCTCATTTGCCTTCCCACAAAATGGGTTGGCTTGCACTATGGTAATGAGACCCGTCTTTATCTCAAAATTTGCATCTCCCATGATGTTGGGTGCAACAGGGATGTTGGATGCCGAGCGACCAGATAAATCGCAAAGAATCTTTTGGGCCATTACCTTGAAGCTTGATGGCGCAGAGATGACTAGCTAACCTGCAGACACGAACTTCCGAGGAAGGACGAAACATGCACATACCCTTCTCATGAGTTATTCAGGCTCTTCAATGTAATTTTTAGGCAAGGTAAAGCCGGTCATGCACTACCTTGTTTTCACACAAAAGGAGAAAACAGACTAGTTTAGCCTATTTGGGCGAATGCCAAATAATCTCATATGCAAGAATAGAACATAGATAATTCTTTTGATCTATCGCCTTCCTCGACAACGGCGCCAGAAATGCTAGTCTAGTGGCAAAGGACAAAGAAAGAGCTAAGTTCCTATGTTGCTTTTATATAGTTACATAGTCTACATTATATACTATTATATAGATACAGAAACAATGCAAGACAATTAGATCATCACACCTTGGACATCCGGTTTTCCCCTGCATCCACCGTACGATTCCGGCCAAGAGCCTATTACATAGCCGATTGTGGGGAATTTCAAAGGACAGATAGGGCCGTTACCACCTATTGCCTAGCACAACAATAATGCATTCCATTGATCTAAGCACCACGCTTACATCTGTAGAACAATACCCTAATCCCCTAGCAATGGATCAGAAAAGGAGTAATCACATTGAAGTGAACACTAAGCACGTAGAAATGATCTAAGTCAGACATTAGTCATGCATCACTATAATGATATAAAGACTATAGTAAAGGCTTATGTCTAACATGGTAATATAGTATAACTGTATTATTAGCTTGCAAAACTAATAACCACATATATGAATGGATCATATAATCAAACAAGAAACACATGACCCAAACATAACTATATAGAAAGGCTCAATATATTAAATAGAACAAAGTCTTACAAAAGTAGAAAGATACAAGAGCCGTACCACAACTCCAAGGAAGACTTGGGAACTAAAGAAGACTCTATTCTAAGCCTAACTCTACTAAAAATAGAGAGTAAACCATGAAAGTCCTCATGAACAATTTCTCCATCTATGGGAAAACCTTTGAGCACTGTCTGGAGAATTTAGACAAGATCTTGACTAGATGCCAAGAAAAGGACCTGGTGCTTAATTGGGAGAACTGCCACTTTATGATCTGAGAAGGTATAGTACATGGACACTTAGTGTCTAAGAGGGGTATAGAGATGGACAAAGAAAAAATAGAAGTTATAGAAAAACTTTCACCTCCTATTGATATCAAGGGCATTCGTAGCATTCTAGGCCACGAGGGGTTTTATCGGCTTCATTAAAGAATTTTCCCAAACCACTAGACCTCTCAGCAGTCGTTTAGCTAAAGATGCACCCTTTGATTTCGATGATGAGTGCCTCAACCGATTTAATATCCTTAAAAGGGCACTCATATCAGCCCTAATCATCCAACCCTCTAATTGGGAACTGCCATTCAAAATCATGTGTGAGTCGTTGTGGTCGTTTTGCGCCAAACCAAGGACAAGGAGCACCATGCAATAGCCTACACTAGCAAAACATTGATAGGGGCACCATGTTGTATCTCTAATGTTAGTATACTTACATAGTCACATGGTCAAACAATTACAACCAAGGTTATACTAGTCATAGTCTAATGCACTCAACACTTCTTGTACGGATTCATGCCCGACATACAAAAGGCAACTCTATATTGGACACACGTCGTAATCGAACATGGGGGAGTACAATGGATAGATAGGGTTGTCACCACCTACTACCTAACTCTACAAACCATGGATTATGAGTTGATCGATAATACCTAGCCTTCTAAGCACCGCGCTTACACATTTAAGTTGAATTTTAGCATTGATCGAACATTGGAATCACCGACTAGATTAACAAATACTAAAGCATACATAACTCTAACCCTACGGATTAACAAGTCATGAGCTAAGCAATTGCAATCCTAATTGGATATCAAACCCATGTTGAAGCATAACAACTAGACTAAAGTATAACTAGCATTATAATATTTAGACTTTAGTCAAGGTATATGTCAATCATGGCAACTAGGTAGCAAGTCTATATCATCATGAAAGCATAAAGTCCAATGACATGAATATGATATATAACCGAACAAGGAACACATATCATAAGCATAACTATATAGAAGAACTATATTAGTTGAATAGAAAAAACTCATAATATAAAAGAATAAAGGAAAAGGTACAAGAGCCATACCAATACTCCTATGACTTGGAGACTTGAGAAAGGCTCCTCCTACACTAAACTCCACTAGGACTAGGAAACTACTAAGTGGAAAAGAGGGAAATGAATAACTCTTGAGTGTGTGTGTGTGTGTGTGTATGGAGTGGAGCTCTCCCCTTCTATTTATAGGGGCCATAGGTCGGTGCTGAGGAGTAACTAACATGGAACAACCAGGCACCGATGTCAGGCATTCACTATGGAACTACCACATGGAAGCCCGCCTGAAATGGGCTTAAGACCAAGTCAGGCGACCGAGGGGGGGGGGGTAGGGGGGAGGGAGGTCGGCCGACCAGCGAGTGGCCCTTTTGCTTTGTGCTTTCTCTAGGTGGCTGGTAGGTGGCTCCTCTTCTATTTTCAGTTGGTGTTCTCTAGAGGATTCCCATGTAGCCACATAAGCAATCCAAGGGAAGTCCAGTTGGCACCGTCTCATTAGCTGGAATGGCGTTTCCCTGGATTATGCTCCATTTGTCCACATCTTTTGTATCGAATCCCTGCATGCACATGAATCTTCAAGGACAAGTGGAATCTAATTATTCCTAACTAACATGGATGTATGAAATGCTAAGTCTTCCCACTTTTATAGGTATATTGGTGGTCGAAATTGATATTTAATGACCGTCAACACACCACTAAGGAACGATCTGTTGTTTTTTCTATTGGTAAGTTTAGATCTTACTTAGTAGGAGCTAAGGTAATTGTTCACATTGATCATGCTGCTTTAAAGTACCTTCTCACTAAGAAAGATGCTACACCTAGGCTAATTAGATGGATTCTCCTACTCCAAGAATTTGATCTTGAAATTAAATATAATTAAGGAGTAGAGAACTCTGTAGCAGATCATTTGTCGCGTTTGCAAATCACCAACATGTAGGAGTGTTGACGGTCGTTAAGTACCAATTTTTATTGTAAGTGTACTCATAAAAGTGGGAAGACTCAGCATTTCATACTTGCATGTTAGTTAGGAATAATATGATTCGACTTGTCCTTGGATATCTATGTGCATGCAGGGATTTGGTACATTATATGTGGAGAAATGGAGCATAATCCAAGGAAACACCATTCCAGCCAATAAGACTATGTCAACTAGACTTCCCTCGGATTGCATACATGGTTCCACAGGATTCCTCCAGAGAACACCGCCTTAAACCAGAAGAGGACCCACCTGTCAGTCGTGATGAGTACATCACACCCATGGATACACACAACACTCCTCCAACTAAGATGAAAGTTCATGTGCATCACCTGAATTTATAGGTGAGATCGTTTCTAATCTTTTCATTATATGGTTTTGAGAATAGATTGCTACCTAGTGAATTAATTGTTGTTAGGAACCATGGAGATAATGATGACATAGCTGTGGAGGTGATTGGAGGTGTGATGGGCTAGCAAGTACGTCCAAGCCAAGGGTGGAGGCCCAATCAAAACCGACTTCGAGTCTGTTTCGAAGCCCAGAACCAGTCTGCACTAAAATGGACACCCAGGACGCATACGGACTCGGATTTGGACGTTCTATATATGCCTGGAAAGATGATGAAAAGACCTTTCCAACCCAACTGGTCCCATGTCAAAATTCGTTCCGAGGAGTCGGAAATCGCCAAAACAAATCGACTTCCATAATATTCTGAGTTGAGCGCAACTGACACTCATAACGGAGATTGTCTCGGGGGCTTCTTTGAAGAGAAGCTTTTTTTTATCAAATTTATGGTTGATGCCATAATAAATAAAGGTAAATAATTTGATGATCATATAACAGTGGCTTGATGGTCACTCTATCAGTATGTGCTTCTTTGAAGAGAAGAGCTTATTAAAAATGGTTGATGCCATAATCATAGAAAGCATGATTTGATGATCATATTGCTATGACTTGGTGGTCATATATGCGAAATAATGAGCATCACTCGACTGATTGAAGTCAGTCCATAATAGTGAAAATAAAGATGAAAAATACGAGTGATTACTAATCTTAGGGAAAGGTTACTTAATCATGATTGAAGTCATGGTAACTTAGTACTTGGCTATGATTTATGTCATTAAGCCTCATTCACTCGGTTGTGATTGAAGTCACCCATTTGATTCAGAATCACTCATAGGCCACTCAGCCAAAGTTTATGATTGATGTCATAAAGTCTTCTTCACTCGGTTGTGATTGATGTCATCCGTTTGAACTCAATATCACTCGGTCGTGATTGATGTCACCCGAATATATCATGTAGCACTTGGCAATGATTGAAGTAATTGGTTTGAGTCATCTACCAGTCAGCGGTGATTGAAGTCACTTGTCTGAATTATTTATCACTCAGTAGTGATTGATGTCACTCTACTGAGTTATTTAACACTTGAATTTGATGATTCAAGCAATTTTTCTTTAAAGAGAGCCAACACGACTATTCTTGTTTTGGACTCTAGCATTATTTGCAATTTCCAAATGATACAAGAGTCGGAGGGCTACACCTAATTAGGTGCACCTATTCGGCGCACCAGTTGATTTCTCGAAGGCATTTTTAGATCTTTGAGACCCTCACAAGCTCGCTGATGTAAAGCTGAAGCATTCTACATGGCACAAACCAGTCAGGAAGCAACTAAAGATTATCATTAAGCTTGCAAGACTCTCGGGGCTACTGTTGATGACATGTACCCAGGGTACCTCATATAGAAGGAAAGTGGAGATAGACTCCTACTATGATATGTATAGTACACCGACTAGGACTCTGGCATGTAACCTTGTCCCCCCGGATATATAAGGAGGGGCAGGGGTCCTCCTCAACGGGCAAGCAGACAAGCTCAATTAGATACATCCCACAACTAGACATCATCGTCTAGGGCAACCCTCCTCGTCGAGATCTATGATCTAGACATATAAATACAAATACCCAAGAACACAGGACGTAGGGTTATTATCCTCCGGGAGGCCCGAACCTGTCTAAATCGGTGTCTTGTGTTACCATCGTCTCTCGATCTCGCGCATATCCCATTCTACATATAAATTGTCATAAGTGAACTACCCTATGTCTAGTGCCAAGAATAAGTCTCGACACGCATCCAGAGCTAAAGTTATTAGAAGATAAAAAATTAAATTCATTATCGAAGTAGAAGGAAAGAGATTATGAGGCTCTAACCTAGAAACATTTTTGTTGCAACACTATTTTGTGTTACAACAAGATTTTTCTTGTAACGCTTGTACTAGATATGTTACAATAAGTAATAATGTTTGTAACACTTTTAATGTAACACTAGTGTCTTGTTACTAAAAAGGTTTCTTGCACCATATTTTTAAAAATATAAATTATGTGTTACAAAATTATTTATAACACATAATTTTGTGTTTCTATAAAATCTATTGTAACACCAATGACCAAGTGTTACAATCATGTGTTACTATATGTATGTTCTGTAGTAGTGATTGTAATCCTTCACGTTCAGTTATGACGTGTGTCCAAGACGGAGTTGCCTTGTGTATGCTGGGTATGAATCCGTACACGAAGTGTTGAATGCATTAGACTATGACTAGTATAACCATGCTTAGAATTATTTGACTAAGTAACTATATATGTAGACTAAATTAGAGATATTGCTTTGCTTTCCTTACTAAAACTTCCTAGTGACTTAGGACTTTATATATCTTTAGGACTGATTGCTCTGTGTGTCACACTACTCCTATCTTTATGACTACATTACTACTAACAATCATATATTTATGCTATAGCCTTCTTTTGGTAGATCTATAAATGACAAGCTATTGGATCAATCCAATAGTGAAATGCTACAACAGTATTATCCCTGTGCTTACGGTTCTTACTATATTGACACTGAAGTGCATCTTTATAATTATGTTGGTGTGATATTAAGAAGTGCCACAAGCATTTCTGGCGTCTAGCCGGGGATAATTATATCGATGTAACTTAGTAAACGTTAGCAAGTATCAACTAGGAGATGACGATAAATGATTTTCTACGAGACGACAAGCTATTGAAGGTGACCGACATGAACCCCTGGTATGCAGATATTGTGAATTACGTGGTTGCAGGTTATGTACTATTAGGGGAGAGTAAAAAGAAACTGATGTATGAGAGTCGGCGACACCTTTGGGAAGAACCGTACCTATACAGGATACGTGCAGATAGGCTGCTAAGGAGATGCGTCCCTACAATCGAAGGCGCCAAGATCATAAAATAGTGCCATATAGCTCTGTGACACCCAGGTGTCTTCTTTCTACATAGCAAGCATGATGCTCAACAAAATGTTAGCTAAAGTGAAACATGAAATAATAAAGTTCCCACCTAATTTGAATTATTTAAGTCAAATAAAAACCTTCAAAACAAGCCTGTGAAGCAAATTAAAAATTTTCTATGCAGCCTATGCCAAGTACTTGCATCATCATTACGCGAATAATAAAATAGAAGTTTAGACCAAAAATGAGCATTTTATCTTATTGGAAAGTACCCCCAATTAATTAATTTAAACCTAGAAACATTTCAAGTTTAAATTTTAATCCTAAATTACTTGTAGCAATTCTAATCAAATGGACCCCACCAGAGCACCATCAATATAGTGGAGGACCAATGTGAAATTTCCCAGTTCATTTGGACCCCAGGAACTATTTGAAACTTAATTTTCTTCAAACCAGGGAACTATTCATGATTTCAGAAAAGTTGAGGGACGCCAGTGCAAAAACCCATGTCTTCTTCTTCTTGGCGTTGCCCGAGCGCTGCTCCACCAGCCAGGGCATTTCCTCCATTTTCTCGGGACTCGGTCCCGCATCACCGCGCCCGCCCGACAACGAGTCATGTCCGTCACCTCCTAGCCCCCTCGTTCGGCTTCCGCAATGCCGAAAGCACCTGCCTTTCCATCGCGCTCCCACGCTCTGCCATTGCCGGCCCCCGAGCCCCTTGCTTCCCGCAACCCGACCGCTCCCCGTCGCCTCGACAGCATTAGTTCCCATTCGCGTCTATACAGAACCTGTGACCACCCTGCCCAATGGTTCTCTCGGCCATAAACACCCGGCATCTCCTGCTTCTATACACACCCGCCATTACCAGGACTGAGCTCCAGCTTGAGCTTGCGCCTCGCGGCTCCAGCATCTCCCCTGCCAAGCAAACACACATTTTGTGACGCAACACCGTACTCTAGTTTCCCATGTCTCTCACTTATCGTGCCCTGCTTTAGATCGAGCCAATTGCAGAAATTGTTCCATTCTCTTCTCCAGCGAGCTCCACTGATGCCGGCTGAAAATTGTCAAGCTCTCATGAGCCATTGTACTCCGTTCCTTCTTTCTCATGAGCGCAACTTCCCAACGACCACCCTGATCAATTTTCGTCTTGTTTCATGACTCGAGGTGGTGGTATTGCACAATTTTCCTAGTGCCTCTCCAACGTCAAAAGAGAATCGATGCTACCTCACTGACGAGACCCCTATTCTAGATCTCCTCCATGACAACAACATCGACGACGATCTTCTCCTTTCCGTCGTGAAGCTTTGGAGCCAAACCTCAAGCTTTACAGGGTCTTGTGCCAAGTTCCCAAAGCCGCCAAACCTCAAATTCCATCGCCTCTCGCCGCTGACAACCTTCCAGTGAGCCCCTACCCTCGCAAGACCCGCCAACCGCTCCGCCTCGATGCCCTCGCCATTTGGTAGCGCCCGCAGTGAGGTCCTGACGCGCGCAACGCCTGACAGCGAGGCCTTCGGCGAGCCCCTGTCTAGCTCCGGCGACGCTGACTGGCATGCTGATTTGGCTCCTGACATGCTGAGCTGGCTACCGATTTGCGCCTATGTGGCTGCCATGCAACGCTGACACGACGCTGAACTGTATTAGTTAAATACCAGAAAATACAGAAAAAGGCTGAAAATTTAGAAATCTCACAGTATTAAAATACAAAACCAATGGAGCCCAAATAAAGTTTGCTAGATTCATATTGATCTACTCTAATAAAGAAAAATGAAATTTTGATGTTCCCGAGCATGTAGATTTAATAATAATTTTTCTTGTTAAAACACTATATACATCAGCATAAATTCTAGGAGTATATTTAAATTCTAATTTTTGGCACACACTGTCAAAACCTGTTATTCTATCTCGCTGATTTTTGGTTAGGTAAAATATGTATTATTATATGACCTAAGAATTATTGAGCACTTTTGCTTATAAAAATGCTAGTAAATAAGTTGCTAATGTCTAGAAGCTGAAACTTGGTGAAAATAATGTTTATGCATGTCTCTGCTCATAAAAAATCACGCATGGACAGAACCATAAGGTAACTTTGTTAAATGAATTATTTGCTCTTATGACTATATTAACCTTATTTAAATGCCTTAAGAAAGTTCACACATAGAAGGGTGCCAGCACGTGCCAGTCATGCACTAGGGGGGGAGGGGGGCTCCCTGTTCGGCCGAACAGGAATGTTCAACTGAACAGCGGGGGGGGGGGGGGGTGGGATTCTCTACGTGCTCGGCCGCCTCGTGTGCACTACAATGTGGGTCCTCTCGTCCAGAGATAGTATTAGGTCGGTTGTTGAGGTGGTTTGCTTCTGTAGGTGGGCTAGTCAATCCATGTGCTTCGCCGTGACTGGTTGAAGTTCATTTCTACGGACCATGACGCATTTCTTCACTCCTTTTGTGCATTTCCCTGCATGTGAGCATGTCTCCAAGCGCTAGTGGATATTGATTATTTTGAACTAAAATGCATGGTGGGAATATTAAATCCTCGTTTATTGTGAGTAATATGAATGATCGGAGATGGTAGTTAACGACCATCAACACTCGGGGAGTCCAGCAAGTTCTCGAGGGAGTCGAGCTTATGCCTTGGTGGCAGCGTTGACGTAGCCGTGTCTTCACTCTGGAAGTGATTGCGGACTCGTGGGCAAGAACTCCACTTGGTGACGGGAGGAACCGGTACTCCGGCAGGAGTGGTCCAACGAGGAGTAGGGGAAGGTGCCATCCTTCCGAGACCTTGGAAAAAAAATCATGAGCCATCTCTTACTCATACTCCTTATTTTGATCCTTACCTTTTGCATTTACGTAACGTGCTATTCATGCTTGTGTGCTTACCTTGCTCCTATTGATTACCTTGTACACATGCATGAATAGGCTCCTTGCTAGCTAGTAGTGTTTAGCTTCCGCATTTGATCACTAGCTTGAATAGGAGTTGCTTTAGCTTTATTGATCACCATTGTATGTATTTTGCTACTCATGCTCGTATGCTCTAGTTCACTATCTTGAAGCTTTGCATGAGTATGGCTCCTCTACTAGCTTGTCGTGTGCTTCCACATGTCTTTGATTACGAGCTTGCATAGGAGTTTTATTGCCTTGTGTGATCCACTAGTATGCTTAGGGTGTTGTTCCTTTCATAGGATCTTTAGCTTGTTAGTTTGATCACCACTAGAATTGCTATAGGAGTTGTTTGAGTGTCTAGTTTTAGGAATTGGCGAATTTGTTACATATAGCAAGTTCCCGATTCAAACCCCCCCCCCTCTTGGTCACTCGGTCCTTTCAATTAGTATCAGAGCCAATTGCTCATTATAGAGCTTAACAGCCTTGAGTAGTGACCGTATTGAGTTGGGATGTCATCCTATTCGGGGCTGGCTCATGGCACATGGAAGGATCGCTTGAAAAGCTACCTAAATTCCATGATAGCGGATGAGTTGATGGATACTCTTGTGGACTTAGCCAATACCTTTTACCGATAATCATGTATATGATGATTGTGTGGATGTGGCTTGTTCTAGTGAGTGCCTCGTTTCTTCTAGTGATAACTCGATAGGTTGCTCTGCTAATGTGGCAAATGTGATGATTGATAATGAAGTATCTCTTGATCTTGCTTTCTCTTCTAACATTACTAGTATTGATGATGGTTGTGAGCCTTTTGTTGATCATTCTAGTGACTCACTTGTTAAGGAGTTCTTTGCTTTTCATGCTAATGAGAAAGAGGACATACTTGACTCTTTTATTCATGTGCGAGGTATTGTGGATGGAATTGCAGCATGTAAAAGGCCTTTCGAGCTTCCAAAGATATTGATATTCAAGAAGATCCTCACCTTGCTCCCTAGCAGGAAGCTCCTCTACATCACCCTTGATCTCATTATGGACAAGGATCTCTCTATTGATGATGTGATCGGACTGCTCTTCAAGGATGAGGAGATCACCACAAGCTTGACCGAGAAGAAGGCATTCAAGGCAAACAATAAAGCATCATCAAGCAAAGGGAAAGAAGTAGCATCGAGCTTAAACTTCTTTGAAACCTCTATAAGAGTGCCTTGCAACAACTTCTATAACCACTTTGGATATAGACCTACACCAAGCTCATCATCAAGTGCTTCGTCAAGCTCTACCTCAAGTGACATTCCATGTTCTACTCCAAGCACTTCGGGTGGACTACGCATTCGTGTGGGGGGAGCGCCGACCACAATGCTTACAAGAGTTGGAACATCAAGAGGACTCCCAACTCTTCCCAGAAAGTATTGGTATGCTTCAAAATTCTAGAGGATCAATAAACTACGAATCTTTGAGAATCAGGACAGATTGTAAGTGATTTCAATTCCGGAGTTCCAGTTATTGACCTAACTTACAAGTCATTTAGTTCAAATTTTAAACACACATTTGAGAGAGTGGAACAGAGGTAAGATCAAATTTTAATACATTTGATTATATGCCATGCCATGAATGCGAGTGAACTTTTAATCCTAACCATTCCTCACCCAAAAGAAAATATATTTGCCGATACATTACGGCGTTTGTAACTTTTTATGACGACCCGTCCTCCCGAGCAAACATTCTAAGGTTTCAACACACACACACACACTCTAATGTGGTTAGTGTACCTACAAGAGCTCATTTTAGAAACATTACATCAAATTAAAAAAAACTACGAAAATAAGCAATTACATACACTACTTGGCATCGGTTCATGAAAAGAACCGCCTTACAAAGCCACGGTCGTTGCAAGAGGAACCATGCTCATAAACTTACCATGATGAGCATCAACTACAAAAAAAATGACACGGTTTATTTATGAAACCGTCTCGCGAAACCATAACCCTCGTGAGCGAACTCTATGCTCCATACTTGTTCAATGAGCCAAAAATAAAATATATTGGCAATGATTCATGGAAGGAATTGCCTCGCAGAGCCACAGTCCTTGCAAGAGGATTATAAATGTCAAAAAAAAATCCAAATAGCAAACCAACTCAAACATAACCCGTTAACTTTGTCACCACTCTATAATTCCTATACATACTTAGGCATATACTAATGTATCCTCACTGTATACTTTTTTTTTTTAAAATATGTCTTAATTGTTGTATTATCCCAGAACACGGCTCCGATGCCAGTTGTCACAACCCCCTTGGACAAAAGTTCCCGAGGTGCTGATTATGCAGACACAAGATAATACAACAACAAATCAAGAGTGCAAATTTAGATATAAAAGATCATTTATTTATTTTACCTCAGAGTTTAGTGCAGCAGAAATATTACAAAAGATAGTTTTAAGACACGAGGAAGATAATGTGATTAAGCATCTATAATATACAACTGGACGATGCAAGAAAATATGATGATTCCGAGCCCATACAAATCATCACCTAGCCAAGCACACAAGCAGCGGCTAATCAGTCTCCAAGTGAGTAGATCAATCCTCTAGGATAGACATATCCCAGGAAAGAACACCCACGGGTAGCTCAAATGCATCAATATTATTACGTGAAATAAATAAAAACAACAACATGGCAAAGCCTGAGCTACTAAGCTCAACAAGTCTTACCTGGGAAATATTAAGTCTAGACATGCATAGTTCAGAGATGTGTAAAAATAAATTTAGTGACAATTGTAGCAGCTACGCAATAAATTATTATCTATAGAATCTATCAATTTATACTACTTATAGAGCTATAAAGATGTAACAAGCAATCTGAACTTTAATCAATTGTAATAGATAATAAATTCAGATTTACTAAAACAGCATCAACATTCATACAAACATCATTTTAATTATTATTAGTGAATTTAATAAACTACATTGTGACTCCGTGAACAAGCGGTACTCATTGTTGATGGTCGTTATATACCAATTTCAACCATCAGTATACTCATAAAAGTGGAGTGACTTAGCATTTCATACTCGCATGTCATTTAGGAATAATGAGATTCCACTTGCCCTTGGAGATTCATGAGCATGTAGGGATTTGATACAGTATTTGTGGAGAAATGGAACATAATCCGGGGAAACACCATTCTGACCAATGAGACGGTGCCAACTAGACTTCCCTCGGATTGCATATGTGGCTGCACAGGATTCCTCCGGAGAACACCGACATATTTCAGAAGAGGACCCACTTACCAGTCACCCCGAGGAAGCACACCCCGACAGGGCCCACTCCTAGGTCGGCCGACCAGGTGTTGAGCCCATTTTGGGCGGGCCTCCACGTGTTGACCCCTGAGCTCTTTTCGAAGGTCGGTGCATGGTAGTTCTATTGTGGTTACTCTCCAGTACCAACCTATGGCCCCTACAAATAGAAGGGAGAGCTCCATTCCAATACACACACTCAAGATCTAGTCATTTCCCTCTATCACTTAGTAGTTTCCTAGTCCTAGTGGAGTTTAGTGTAGGAGGAACCTTGCTCAAGTCTCCAAGTCATAGGAGTATTGGTATGACTCTTGTATCTTTACCTTTATTGTTTTATATTATTATTATTATGACTTCGCTCTATTCAATTAATATAGTTCTTCCTTATAGTTATGTTTATGATGTGTGTTTCTTGTTTGCTTATATATCATATTCATGTCATAGGACTTTATGCTTTCATGATGATATAGACTTGCTACCTTACTGTCATGATTCTCATATACCTTGACTATAGTCTAAATATTATAATGCTAGTTGTACTTTAGTCTAGTTGTTATGATTGAACATGGGTTTGATATCCAATTAGGATTGCAACTGCTTAGCTCATGACTTGTTAATCCGTAGGGTTAGAGTTATTTATGCTTTAGTACTTGTTAATTCAATTGGTGATTCCAGTGTTTGATCAATGCTAGGATTCTACTTAAATGTGTAAGTGCGGTGCTTAGACTGCTAGGTAGTATTGATCACCTCGTAATCCATGGTTTATTGAGATAGGCAGTAGGTGGTGATAGCCCTATCTGTCCATTGTACTCCTCCACGTTCGGTTACGACGTGTGTCCAAGACGGAGTTGCCTTGAGTATGCCGGGCATGAATCCGTACACGAAGAGATACAACTTTTCTTGCCTAACTAAAACTCCCTAGTGAATTAGGACTTTTATTTATCTTTAGGAATGATTGCTTTGTGTGTCACACTACCCCTATCCTTATTATATACTTACTCCTGTATGAGCTCTGATTATTCATACCAATCTTTATGACTACATTACTATTAACAATCATATATTTATGCTATAGCCTTCCTTTGGTAGAACTATAAATGACAAGCTATTGGAGCAATCCAATAGTGAAATGCTACAACGGTATTATCCGTGCGCTTGCGGATCATACTTTATTGACACTGAAGTACATCTTTATAATTATGTCACGTGCGATGTTAAGAAATGCCACAAGCACTTCTAGCGCCTAGCCAGGGATGATTATATCAATGTAACTTAGTAAACATTAGCAAGTTTCAACAAGCATTTCTAGTGCCGTAGTCGGGGATGATTATATCGATGTAACTTAGTAAATGTTAGCAAGTGTCAACAAGCATTTCTGGCACCGTTGCCGGGAAAGCCATCGACAAATATATATTGTTAATAATAATGTGAGCATATTGATTGTATGGTAATCATTGTTTATGTAGGCTAACCTTGTCTATTTTCTGCCTTTTGGTGTGAAAACAGGGTAGGGCATGACCGGTTTCAATCTGCCTGAGAACTTCATCGAGAATCTAGAAAGAGTTATAAGGAAAAATAGACTTAACATCTCTTCTCCTCGACACTCTAAGCCAGCAAATCAACCAGTCATCATTGCACCACCAAGATCTCCACCAAGATCTAAGCCAATGTCTAAGATCACTCTCAAGGACTACTCCACTCCCTCTACAAGTAACATGCTCACTCGGCCCGAGATTGACATCAGGGACGGAAACTTTGAGATCAAGACCGGTCTGATCACGATGGTGCATGCTTGTCCATTTTGTGGGAAAGCCAATGAGGACACCAGTGCTCACTTGCAGCAATTCTTGGAGTTGTGCAGCACCTTTACAATAAGGAACATGACTCCGAACGCCATTAGGCTCCACCTGTTCCCGTTCTCGTTGCTAGGCAAGGCCATGTAGTGGTTCTACGCCAATAAGCAACTTGTCAACACTTAAGAGAAATGCTCTACTGCGTTCCTCGTAAAGTTGTTCCTGTTGGGTAAAACTGATGTGAACAAGGGTTCCCGATCTTCCGAAAGGTTCTTGGTAAGTTGATTTGGTCGGAGGCGACACACAAATCGATCTGGCTTCAGAACAGCACGTTCTAAACCTCGTAATCGCAGCACGACGTCTCCTCTGGTTATCAACCGTCCAAAAGACGATTGACCTCGCCGAGAAGGCTAATCCCTGCCTGCGAATCAAGAACCCAAGCAAGAACAACGAAGAATGCAACACAATTGCAGATGTATGATTAAACTCTCGAAGTTGCGGTCTCCTAAAATAAAGTCCATAGAAATATCCGCCCAAGGAATAGAAGGAACAGGAAGTGGCATGTATAAACCATGTGGATTCAATCGAGACTTAGCTTTTTGACATGTTGTGCAGCGAGCAACAAAACGCTCAACATCTTTCCTCATCCTTGGCCAAAAGAAGTGTGTGGCCAAAATATCCTCTGTCTTCTTAGCACCAAAATGACCCATCAATCCACCTCCATGCGCCTCCTGCAACAACAAAAGACGAACGGAACCAACTGGAATGCATAGGCGGTTAGCTCTAAACAAGAATCCATCATTCAACACAAATCTGTGCCAAGCACGACCTTCTTTACAGTGCAGCAATACATCTTTAAAATCAACATCAGTAACATATTGTTCTTTAATTGCCTCAAGTCCAAAAATTCTACAATCAAGTTGAGACAATAAAGTATATCGCCTAGATAAAGCATCAGCAATCACATTATCCTTCCCTTTCTTATGTTTAATAATATAAGGGAAAGACTCAATAAACTCAACCCATTTAGCATGTCTATGGTTCAAATTGCATTGAGAACGAATATACTTAAGTGATTCATGATCAGAATGAATAACAAATTCTTTGGGCAACAAATAATGACGCCACGTCTCTAAAGAACGTACAAGTGCATATAGTTCCTTATCATACGTGGAATAATTCAAAACAGGCCCAATAATTTTCTCACTAAAGTATGCAACAGGTTTACCATCTTGCATCAAAACACCACCAATGCCTATACCACTAGCATCACATTCAAGCTCAAAAGTCCTATCAAAATTGGGTAATTGCAGCAATGGTGCATGTGTAAGTTTGTCCTTCAAAGCATCAAAAGACTCATGATGTACCTTACCAAAATGGAAGTCAACGCCCTTCTTTGTCAACTCATGCAATGGTGCAGCAATGGTGCTGAAATCTTTGACAAAGCGGCGGTAGAAACCTGCAAGACCAAGAAAACTCCTCACCTGTGTGATAGTTTTTGGTACAGGCCAGCTCTTTATGGCTTCAATCTTCGCCTCATTCACCTCAATTCCCTGTGGAGTCACAACATAGCCAAGAAAAGAGACTCGATCCATGCAAAAGGTGCACTTCTCAAGGTTACCAAATAAACGTGCAACTCGCAAAGCATTAAAAACAGCACGCAAATGAATCATATGATCATCCATGGATTTGCTATAAATCAAGATATCATTAAAGTAAACAACCACAAATTTGCCAATAAAAGGTCTTAAAACCTCATTCATCAAACGCATGAAAGTACTGGGTGCATTAGTCAACCCAAAAGGCATTACTAACCACTCATACAACCCGAATTTGGTTTTGAAAGCTGTTTTCCATTCATCTCCAAGTTTCATTCTAATTTGATGGTAGCCACTATGCAAATCAATTTTAGTGAAAATTATAGCACCACATAACTCATCAAGCATGTCGTCTAGCCTAGGAATAGGATGACGATACCTAATAGTAATGTTATTAATGGCTCTACAATCTACACACATACGCCAAGAACCATCTTTCTTAGGAACCAAAAGTGCAGGAACAGCATAAGGACTAAGTGATTGACGAACATACCCACGATCCAAAAGGTCTTGGACTTGTCGTTGTATCTCCTTAGTCTCCTCAGGGTTGGTCCTATAAGCTGCACAGTTTGGTAAAGTAGCACCAGGAATCAAATCAATTTGATGCTCAATCCCTCTCAAAGGTGGCAATCCCGGGGGCATCTCAGCTGGGAAAACATCCTCATACTCCTGCAAAAGGTTAGTGACAGCAGGAGGAAAAGCACCAGAAGCAATATCACCAAGCAAAAACAAGGCTTGTTTGCATATCAAAGCATAGCAAATATCATCAGTAGAAATTTCAGGAAGCTCAGATTTTGTGGCAAGACATGAACGACCTTGTAATTTAATTGCAGCACCCTTAAAACTTGAGGAATCATTAACATTACTTGGTGTAGAAGCAAAATTAACAGGTTGCTGAATTTCAGGGCTTTTATTTTTCAAACTAGCAGCTCGTTCTAAATCAGCTTGTACAATTTCAGCAGGGGTCATTGGTAACAAAGTAATTTTAGTTCCTTTATGCATAAAAGTGTACTTATTACTTTTACCATGGTGTACAGCATCATTATCAAATTCCCAAGGTCTACCCAATAAAAGTGAACAAGCTTGCATGGGTACAACATCACAATCAACAGAATCCACATAGGAACCAATGAAAAAAAGAACTCTGCAAGTTTGTGTTACCTTATCTTTTCCAGAGTCATTTAACCACTGAATGTAGTATGGATGTGGGTGTGGGCGTGTGGTCAAATCAAGCTTCTTAACCACATCAGAACTCACCAAATTGTTGCAGCTTTCTCCATCAATGATGACACGTGCCCGACGGTTCTTGATGACGAAGAAAATCTGGAACAAGTTATGTCGCTGCATCATCTCGGGCTGCTGGATTTGTGTGCTAAGCACACGCTGCACAATAATATTCATGTAGCCGGTACCTGCACAGAATTTTTACCTGAGCGCGTGGAAGGGGCAGGGGCTGATCTTGGTGCTGCAGAAACAACACTAGCTGGTGGGGGCGGCCGGAAAGATGGCTTGGGCAGCCCCGAAGTCCCTGTTGGCCGTGGTGGGTAGAAATTCCTGGACTTGCTGTACTCCTCAAAAGCCTGGAAGAGTCCCTATGATTCTTTCTCTGCAAGCATAGCATACTGGAAGCACTAGTAGGAATCCCAAATTTCTTTTTTATTTTTTTTTTGATATTTTTTTCCAACTCACTAGCAAACAGGAAGAAACCACAAAAAATTTCAGCTCAAACCGAGCTAGGACGTGGCCTACAGAAAATCTTGAAGTTTCAGAAAATGTCGGGTTTCAACTTGAATGAATTTTTTCTTTATCTTCCCGATTTTTTTTGAATTTTTTGACGAGGCACACAAAAATTTTCGTCAACTTTTCATCAAGAATCTCCTGTAAAAATTTCAGCCAAAACGGACAATCGAGCAAAAAGTTATGGCTGTTTTACCGAAGGGGTGTCGGAATCGGTTATGAAGAACCCGGGGGTTTGAGTGAAATCCGAGTCGGGCTTGGGGTCGGGTAGGGATTTTTTTTTTGGCGAGGTGGATGCAGCGGAAAGTGGAATTTATGAAAATTGGTCCGAGGTGGTGAGGGTGGGTTTAGGGTGGGATTAGGGTGGGCGTGTTGATCAATCAACCCTAGCACACAAAGCCGACAAAACCGAGGATGGTGAAGGGGATGGCGGCTAGGGTTGCAAGGGAAACACTACCGACGACAAAAACACAAACTAAACCAGCGACTAAACAAGAACTAGGGCACACACTCAATACTACGGACTCTGAAATTGAAATATGCAAAGGCTAAACACGTGGTTATGGGCGGGGGAAATTTTTTTTTGGTATTTTCTATGGACGATAGGAAGAACACGAAAATAAAACTAAAGGGTAGTGTGAACCTGACGGTGCACCTGAAGCTCTGATTACCACTTGATGTGAACAAGGGTTCCCGATCTTCCGAAAGGTTCTTGGTAAGTTGATTTGGTCGGAGGCGACACACAAATCGATCCGGCTTCAGAACAGCACGTTCTAAACCCCGCAATCACAGCACGACGTCTCCTCTGGTTATCAACCGTCCAAAAGACGATTTCCAAAAGGCTAATCCCTGCCTGCGAATCAAGAACACAAGCAAGAACAACGAAGAATGCAACACAATTGCAGATGTATGATTAAACTCTCGATGTTGGGGTCTCACAAACCGATGAACGGCGAAACTGTTTATGAACAGAATTGATCTAAGCAAAACCCGAACCCTAATGGTGCGGTGGCGGCTGTATATCAAGACCCTAGGGTCGTGCAAGACCCTCTGGACGCGCCCCTAATTGGGCTCAACTAGATACAAAGCCCAAAGGCCAAAAATAGGCGACGTAGCACCGACACAGATTTTGGACTCTGTCTTGTTTTGACGATTCCTGATGACTCCGGATGAATTTTGACATGAGACTGGCGGCATTGGAAAGGTCTTCTCCTTATCTTTCCGTGCATATGTAGAACGTCCAAATCCGAGTCCGTATGCGTCCTGGGCGACTGTTTTAGTACAGACTAGTCCTGGGCCCTGAAACAGACTCGAAGTCGGTTTTGATTGGGCCTCCACTTTGGCTTCCAAGCCCTTGCCGGTCCTCCATGTTCCCAACTCCTTCTCCCATCATCTCCTGGTCTTCTCCATGGTTTCTAATCATAAAATAATCATTAGGTAGCAAACCATTCTCAAAAGTAACATATAGCGAAGAACGTAGGAACGAGCTCACCTCTAAATTTTGTCGTCGTGCACGAGCTCTAGTCATTGGACCTTGCAAGTCCAGATTTGGATGAGTGTTGTGTGTATCCATAGGAGTGATGTCCTCATCAAAAACCAACTCCTTGCAGGGAAGAATTTTGAGTTTCCAGCAAGCAGTTGGAGAAACAATACTAGAAGCGTAGGAAAGGCTTCAGGAATACATCCTGACATGTCCCTATCATGGAATGGATAAATGGCTTATTATCCAGAACTTCTACAATGGACTAACAGCTTCAAGCCGTCAGCACATTGATGCCGCCGCTTGAGGAGCCCTCTTCTTACTTAGTGTCAAACAGGCAACCAAATTAATTTAGAAGATGGTCTCGAAGCAAGGCTGGAATGGTGAAGGACTCCAGCCACGTGCGCGAGGCATGCACACTGTCAAGGAAACGGACATGCTCACCAGGAAAGTGGACCTTATCTTGAAGCGGCTCGACATCCATGATGACTCTAGGCTCAAGGGCACAGTATAAGCTCTGGACCGTCGCATGACGTGCAAGGTCTGTGGCAACACGGGACATTCGGGAAATGACAACCTGGAGACTCGTGAGGAGATTGTGTTCATGAACAACGGGTATCGCCCTCAAGGAGGTCAGGGGTGGCAACCAAGCCCCTATCAAGGAGGTAACAATGGTTATTTTAACAATTCTTTCAATCCAAACTAACCTTCCTTCAAAGATCTTGTCTTAGGCCAAACTAAAATAAATGAAAACTATAGTAAAAATTTGCCTCCACTAACAAGACCTTAGAAAAGCATAAATGCTAAGATAAAAGGTCTTTATTCTTCATATAAGAGTCAGCTAAGCTTTAATAAAATGTTTGAAACTCAGCTAGCTCAGATGGTCATTGCTTTGCCTACTATGGACTGTGAAAAAATTTTGGGGCAACCCGAATCTACCATAGAAAATTTGAATGCGGTGATGCTTGTGGGTAATCCTACTTGCATCCTGCTTTATACTAACCGTGCAGGTAGTGATGAAGAGGATGAGTTAAACATCATCCCATTAATCCAAGGTGATCCAAAGAGCCTGATGATCTCATGTTCAATTGGAACAAAATTTTTTAAGCGAGCATTGTGTGACCTTGGAGCCAGTGTCAGCATCATGCTAGGAGCTATCTTCAACAAGCTGAACCTCACAGGCCTAGTCCCAACTCAAATGAGGATTCAACTGTCCGACTCAACAATGTGGAAGCTAAGCTGAAAGGAAGAAGCAAGACCTAATAGCTTAGCATTTACGCTCTCTAATGTATTATCATTGGCCGAAATCTTTTTGGTAAAGTTCTCATTAATTTTATCCTGGCATAAGACAAGATATCTCAAGGAGGGTTGATTAAAACCATTGGATGAGTTTTAGTTGTTACCACCTTGATAATAAGGGCGTGGTTGATTCCACCTGTTGCCTCCTTGTGGACGATAGCCGCTGCTCTTGTTGTTGTTTAAGTACAACACGTCCTCACGAGTCTCAGGGCATTCATTGCCCGAGTGACTCGTGTAGCCGTAGACCTCTCACGTCATGTGAGCATCTAAGGCGTTGACGGTACCGACTTCATGTCCTTTAGCCTGTTCGTCCATCTTCTTTATGAGGAGGTCCATTTTGGCAGCAAGCATGTCCACCTCTTTGACGGTGTGCATGCCCCGCTGGCGTGAGTGGAGACGATCTTCACTCCATCCTTGGTTGGAGACCATCTTCTCAATAAGATCTTTAGCTTTTCAACGGTCAGTGACAAGAAAGCTCCTCCCATAGTAGCATCAATATGATCACGAGTTGGCAGAGTCAGCCCATTATAGAAGTTCTAGATGATAAGCCATTCATCCATCCCGTGATGAGGACAGGTGGTAATATAGTCTTGCTGCCTCTCCCAAGCCTTGGAGATTGACGCCTTCGTCTCCTGTTGGAAGCTTGAAATTCTCCCGTGAAGGGTGTTGGTTTTGCCCAACTAGAAGAACTTGGTGAGGAACGCAGTTCAACACTTTTCCTAGGTACTCAGAGCATCCTTGTTCGTGTAGAACCACTATTTTTCCCTTCCCTGAAGGGAGAACGGAGACTGATGAAGGCAAATGGCATCTTGAGAGATGCCCTTCATCTTCAACATACTGCAAATCTCCAAAAATTGTTGCAGTTGGGCGTTGGCGTCCTCATTGGCCTTCCCACAAAACGAGCTGATTTGCACCATGCTAATGAGACCCGTCTTGATCTCGAAATTTGCATCTCTCATGATGTTGGGTGCAACAGGAATGTTGGACGCTGGGGGACCAGATAAATCGCAAAGACTCTTCTGGGACATTACCTTGAAGCTTGATGGTGCAGAGATGGCTAGCTAACTTACAGACACAAACTTCTGAGGAGGGACGAAACGTGCACATACCCTTCTCAAGAGTTGTTCAGGCTCTTCAATGTAATCTATAGGCAAGGTAAAGTCAGTCATGCACTACCTTGTTTTCACACAAAAGGAGAAAACAGACAAGTTTAGCCTATTTGGGCGAATGCCAAATAATCTCATATGCAAGAATAGAAAATAGATAATTCTTTTGATCTATCGCCTTCCCCGGCAACGGCGCCAGAAATGCTAGTCTGGTGGCGAAGGACAAAGAAAGAGCTAAGTGCCTATGTTGCTTTTATATAGTTACATAGTCTACATTATATACTATTATACAGATATAGAAGCAATGCAAGACAATCAGATCATCACACCTTGGTCATCCGGTTTTCCCCTGCATCCACAGTACGATTCCGGCCAAGAGCCTATTGCACAGCCGAACATGGGGAATTTCAAAGGACAGATAGGGCCGTCACCACCTACTGCCTACCCCTACAATCTGTGGGCTACATTATAATATTGCATTCCATTGATCTAAGCACCACACTTACATTGAAGTAAACAATACCCCTAATCCCCTAGTGATGGATTAGAAAAGGAGTAATCACATTGAAGTGAACACTAAGCATGTGGAAATGATCTAAGTCAGATATTAGTCATGTATCACTATAATGATATAAAGACTATAGTAAAGGCTTATGTCTAACATGGTAATATAGTATAACTATATTATTAACTTGTAAAAATAATAACCACATATATGAATGGATCATATAATCAAACAAAAAACACATGACCCAAGCATAACTATATAGACAGACTCAATATATTAAATAGAACAAAGTCTTACAAAAGTAGAAAGATACAAGAGCCATACCACAACTCCAAGGAAGACTTGGGAACTAAAGAAGGCTCTATTCTAAGCCTAACTCCACTAAAATTAGAGAGTAACTCAAAATAACAAAAGAGTGATGCTTCTAAGTGTGCGCTGAGGAGTGAGGCCATATCCTTCTATTCATAGGGGTCCAAAGGCGGTTTTGAGGTTAGTAACTCCCATCCTAAGGGGGACAACCACCTTTTAAGAGTCAGTGGGAAACTGCCATAGGAGGCTGGGCCCCATTGGGCCCACTTGGCATTAGGCCGAACACCCCTATTTGGCCAAATAGGAGTGGGGCCCAGTGCCCCCCCGGCTCTTCTGGCACTTGTGTGGCCCCTTTTGACTCCTCCACGGCGTAGCCCTTCTGTATGTTGGTTTGCTGCTACAAGTGGGCCAGTTGATCCGTGAGAATCCCCGCCGGCATGCTCTAATTGGTGGAAGTTGTGTTTCTTTGCCAAATAGTACTGTTTCCTCCTCCATTTCATTGTTTCTGCTGCATGTGACCACTTCTCCAAGCAGTAGTGGATATTTATCATTTCTAACTAACATGCATGGTGCGAATGTTGAATCCTCCTTTATTTTGAGTAATATTGATGGTTGTCGAAAATGGTATTTAACGACCATCAGCAACCATTCAAAATCTTCCTGCTCTAAAGGGCGAGTTCTTCGGGCCACCGCCATCAGCGGACCCAATTTTTTCGTCTCGCTTTGAACTCTGTCTTGGCTTTATAGCCATGGTTCAGGAGCAATCCTTCTCAGGTTTCGATAGCGAAAACCCGTTTCTTCATTTGCAAGAGTTCGAGCAACTATGTTCATGCCTTACCATTAGAGGAATGACAAAAAAAAACTCTTCGATGGAAATTGTTTCCGTTTTCCTTCTTGGGGAACATGAAGCAATGGTATGCCCATATCGTTGGCAGTGTGAATGGTGATTGGAATAAACTTCAAGATAGATTTTGTCTCGTGTTATTTCTTGTATCACATATCGTCTTCTTGCAAAGAGATATTATCGACTTTTGACAAATCAAGAAGGAGTCTATAGGTGTAACCTGGGCCATGTTTACCATGTTAACTCGTTTTGGCCTAGACTTGTCTCTGCTCGACCATGTGTTGCTTCAACACTGCTATCTGGGTTTGAACAATGATTCTGCCCTATACCTCGACATCACCCTCGGGGGATCATTCGTCCACAAGATGCCTGAGGAATGAAGAGTTATCCTAGACCTTATCCTAGAAAACACTTCTTTCCTAGCCGACTATAGAGAGCCCCTCCAGGAGGAAGCAATGTCGAGTATTGAGGCTACACCACTAGTCGAACCATAGCCTAGCCCTTGCCTATCTGACGATTCGTCTAGTGAAACCTAAACCGAATCAGGGGCAATGGAGGACTAAGAAATTTAACCTCCCGAGCCCCCCTTTCAATTTAAGGACAACCTTTTTGAAGAGCCTTGAATTATAGCTATCGTAAGGAGCCACCAATACCTGACTCTACCCCTAACTCTAACAAGGAGGCATTCGACCTCAAGACGGTAAAGAAGGTTTCAGCTATTATGAGCAGTGAATGGTTGAGAGAAAGCAAGTTATCCATGGACCCAATCCGGATATGCCTGCCAAGCTCAACATTCTCCTGCTGCATTAAAAGAGCCAAGGTGGACATTCTTTACAATCCCACTATCGGTGCCAACATCCTGTCCGATACTTGTGCTTTTACCAGTCTGGGTGATTCCTTAAGTGTCCCGCTAGACCCATTCTTGAAGGATACGAAGTTCTGCGAGAAGTGCCTGTACGACACGAAGGCATTGACACACTCCATGATTTTTATGTGTTCGAAGTCCCAAACTTTGACATACTTATTAGGCACCAAATCGAGAAATTTTACTCTGATGCTCCGACCAAGGGGAAGCTTAATGTCAAACTCGGGGGAAATAAATATTCTGTCCCAATCACTCGATCCGGGAACACTATTTTAGAATTTTTCCCCGAAGAAGAGCCAATTGAGGAAATGAAGGCTATCCTCCCTTTTGATCCATCTGAATCCGTCCTCGAGCAACAATCAGAAGATTTCTTTGAAGAGGAGGACAAAAATTAGGAAACATTCGAAGCATCAGAGTAAAATTCTTCTAGATGGCCTTCGCTATGCTTTCCTTCACGGCGATATAGGGGCCCTTGTCATCATAAGTGACAAGCTTTCAGATCAAGAAACCCAAAGCCTCATAGCCGTTTTAGAAAAGCATCACGCCATCTTAGGCTACTCACTCCAAGACCTTAAGGGAATTAGTCCTGCTCTTTACACCCATCACATTCCCATTGACCCAAGTAGCACGCCATCCAGGGAGCCTCAGTGTAGGCTTAATAATGCACTGCGAGAAGTAGTCAAGAAGGAGGTCCTAAAACTCTTGCACGCCAGGATTATTTATCCCGTACCACATAACGAGTGGTTCAAGTAGTGCCAAAGAAAGGAAGAATGACGGACATTCATAATGACAAGAATGAGTTGACCCCGCAACAAACCGTCACGGGGTGGAGAATGTGTATTGACTACCGAAAACTCAACAAGGCAACCAAGAATGATCAATTCCCGCTGCCCTTTATTTATGAGATGTTAGAGCGACTTGCAAACCACTCCTTTTGTTTCCATGATGGTTACTCTGGTTACCATCACATTTCCATCCATCCCGATGATCAAAGCAAGACCACATTCACGTGCCCGTATGGAACGTATGCCTACCAGAGGTTGTCCTTTGGGATCTGCAACGCCCCTGCATCCTTCCAAAGATGCATGATGTCAATCATCTCTGACATTATAGAGGAAACCATGGAAGTCTTCACGAACAATTTCTCCATCTATGGGAAAACCTTTGAGCATTGTCTAGAGAATTGAGACGGGTTCATGACTGGATGCCAAGAAAAGGACCTGGTGCTTAATTGGGAAAACTACCACTTTATGATCCGAGAAGGTATAGTACTTGGACACTTAGTGTCTAAGAGGGGTATAGAGGTGGACAAAGCAAAAATATAAGTTATAGAAAAACTTCCACCTCCTATTAATATCAAGGGCATTCATAGCATTCTCGGCCACGTGGGGTTTTATCGGCTTCATTAAAGAATTTTCCCAAACCACTAGACCTCTCACCAGTCTTTTAGCTAAAGATGCACCCTTTGATTTCGAAGATGAGTGCCTCAACCGATTTAATATCCGTAAAAGGGCACTCATCTCAGCCCTGATCATCCAACCCTCTAATTGTGCACTGTCATTCAAAATCATGTGTGATGTTGTTGTGGTCATTTTGGGCCAAACCAAGGATAAGAAGAACCACGCAATAGCCAACACTAGCAAAATATTGATAGGGGCACAATTAAATTATGCCACCATGTTGATGTTTGCTAAGTTACATCGATATAATCATCCCGAGCAATGGCGCCAGACATAATTACAAAGATGCACCTCAGTATCAATAGAGTAAGATCCACAAGCGCATGGATAATACCGTTGTAGCATTTGAATATTGGATTGCTCCAGTAGCTTGTCATTTATAGTTCTACCAAAGGAAGGCTATAGCATAAATATATGATTGTTTATAGTAATGTAGTTATACAGATTGGTATGACTAATCGGAGTTTATACAGGGGTAAGTATCATATAGGATAGAGGTAGTGTGACACACAGAGCAATCATTCCCAAAGATAAATTAAAGATCCAAAGTCTCTAGTGGGTTTTAGTTAGGAAAGCAATGTTGTATCTAATGTTAGTTTACTTATATAGTCACATGGTCAAACAATTACAACCAAGGTTATACTAGTCATAGTCTATTGCACTCAACACTTCATGTACAGATGCATGCCCAACATACAAAAGGCAACTCCGTCTTGGACACATATCGTAATCAAACATGGAGGAGTACAATGGATAGATAGGGCTGTCACCACCTACTACCTACCTCTACAAACCGTGGATTACGAGGTGATCGATACTACCCACCCTTCTAAGCACCGCGCTTACACATTTAAGTCAAACTCTAGCATTGATCAAACATTGGAATCACCGACTAGATTAACAAATACTAAAGCATACATAACTCTAACACTATGGATTAACAAGTCATGAGCTAAGCAATTGCAATCCTAATTGGATATCAAACCCATGTTGAAGCATAACAACTAGATTAAAGTATAACTAGCATTATAATATTTAGACAATAGTCAAGGTGTATGCCAATCATGACAACAAGGTAGCAAGTCTATATCATCATGAAAGCATAAAGTCCTATGACATGAATATGATATATAACCAAAGAAGGAACACATATCATAAGCATAACTATATGGAAGAACTATATTAATTGAATAGAAAAAAGTCATAATATAAAAGAATAAAGGAAAAGGTACAAGAGCCATACCAATACTCCTATGACTTGGAGACTTGAGCAAGGCTCCTCCTACACTAAACTCCACTAGGACTAGGAAACTACTAAGTGGAAAAGAGGGAAATGAATAACTCTTGAGTGTGTGTGTGTGTGTGTGTGTATGGAGTGGAGCTCTCCCCTTCTATTTATAGGGGCCATAGGTCGGTACTGAGGATTATCCACCATGGAACAACCAAGCACCGATGTCAGCAATTCACTATGGAAGTACCACATGGAAGCCCGCCCGAAATCCGAAATGGGCTCAAGACCAAGTCGGGCGACCGGGGGGGGGGGGGGGGGGGAGGGAGGTTGGCCGACCAGTCAGTGGCCCTTTTGCTTTGTGCATTCTCTGGGTGGCTGGTAGGTGGGTCCTCTTCTGTTTTGAGTCGGTGTTCTCTGGAGGATTCCCATGTAGCCATATAAGCAATCCAAGGGAAGTCCAGTTCGCACCGTCTCATTGGCTGGAACGGCATTTCCCCGGATTATGCTCCATTTCTCCACATCTTTTGTATCGAATCCCTGCATGCACATGAATCTCCAAGGACAAGTGGAATCTAATTATTCCTAACTAACATGCAAGTATGAAATGCTAAGTCTTCCCACTTTTATAGGTATATTGATGGTCAAAATTGATATTTAACGACCGTCAACACACCACTAAGGAAAGAGCTCCTTGCTATTGTTTTTTCTATTGGTAAGTTAAGATCTTACTTAGTAGGAGCTAAGGTAATTGTTTACACTGATCATGCTACTTTAAAATACCTTCTCACTAAGAAAGATGCTACACCTAGGCTAATTAGATGGATTCTCCTACTCCAAGAATTTGATCTAGAAATTAAATATAATTAAGGAGTAGAGAACTCTATAGCAGATCATTTGTTGCGTTTGCAAATCACTAACATGTAAGAGTGTTGACGATTGTTAAGTACCAATTTTTACTATCAGTATACTAATAAAAGTGGGAAGACTTAGTGTTGGTCGTATCTACGCACCCACTTATATAACGCAAGAGGACGGTGTACAGTTGTAGCTCTTTTTCCATCAGAGTATTCCAAGGTTATCGAATCCACTGGGAACGAGCGAAACTAATACTATTAAAAGGTTACTAACAAATTGCAATGGGTTGGTTGGTGTGAATGATGACGATGAGAAAGTGGAAGGTGAATGTTATTGAAGAGGCAACAGGATGATGAAGGATTATCTTCTTAGGATTGGTTCACTAGCATGCAACCTTATTCTTATCAACTCAAGTGATGACTCTAATATTCTACAAGACATGGTGGTTTCGTTCACCCCGGCTATCACTACAGAGGCTATTAGCTCCCTACTGGTTTCTTGCACTATGCAATGGGCAAAAGTGTATTGGCCGATACACTAATGAAAAGGATAGATAGATGTGCAATAAAGTTCATCACATAGATTAAATTCATCGAGAGAGTATCAACAAGCATGAGAGTTACATGACCAGATCCCCGCACCAGAGAAGAGAATATGAGACTACTCACTCATCCTTCCGCTAGACATAGCAGCGGGGTGAGAAATAGCGCTGGAACGCGCACGAGACGATCGGCGCAAGCGTTGCGCCGATCGGCGCGACCTCCCTTCTGGTGGATCTCATCGGTGTTGACGAACCTCCACCGCCAATATCCTGGAACCCTAGTTTTTAATAACTGGTCCTCGTGATTCCCGTCTCTCCTTCGTCGTCCTTGGCTTTTGATAATTATCTTCCTTTTATACTCGACGGGATTAGGTCAACTTCCACGGACTCTAACGCATGCTGGGCTGGGCCTTCGTCTTTCCTAGACCGGATCATGTTTTAGTCAACTTTTCCTCCTGCGCCGATCGGCGCATGGGTTGCGCCGATCGGCGCGGCTCCGTATCTGGCCCATCTTCGTTACTCTTCAACTCTTTATCCATAATTACCCCGTTTTACACCTGTTTCCTGCGATTACATCCAAAACAGAACAACTACAAATATATGCAAATATGGGGTTAATTGTTAGTCCAAACCACCAAATTAAGACGCAAAACATCCCTTTTTGGTAGATAAAATGGGCATCTAGAAACCACCAACAGTTCCCCCACACTCAAATCATTGCTAGTCCTCGAGCAATACAAAATGAAATATGTAATAAGAATTTTCACACCATCTCTCATGCAGTCAATCTCAATCATCATTTTTACTCATTTTCGCACCACAAAGATTTTCTCTCATCTCCTTTTAACCAATCGACATATCTTACTTGAGCTTAATCAAATTACCACAAAACCTTTTCAAAAACAATTTTAGTTCTTCTCAACTCATCTTTTAACATCAAGCATCAAGCATTTGGTCTTCTTTAGGTCTCTCAAGTGTATTTCCTTCCCTCTCCTATCTAATCAAGGATTGTATATGGATCTTGGAGGGCTATATAACTAAATTAAACCATAAGATAAACCATGTCAACAATGTGCTCAATCATGCCTATTAAGAAAGGATTTTCATGGAAAAGAACTTTTAATGGTGGAGAGGAATGTAGATCTAAAAGAAAATTCAATGAGAACAATTGGCAAAGAATGAGGAATAATCAGTAATCTGCCTTCTTTGATGACCTTACTGCTTCTCAGGGAATATATATTTTTTCTCTTTACCCTTTTTTTTATAACAATCTCTTTTGGCGTGACCTATATTTTTTTCTTTTTTTTCTTTTCTTTCACCTCTTTTTTTATATTCCCTGATATGATCAGCAATTTCTGTCTTGTATCAGCAGCGGAAACTTTCTGAATTCCCTTTTATTGAGAATATAGGTTGTATCAAGGATGAGGGAGAAACAAAGATGTATGGTTTTCATGATAGCAAGGAATTTAATTGGATAAGAATGGCTAGAAATACAGAGATAAACAAAATAGATCATCCTTTCCTAACTTGGTCGAAATCATGAGCAAAAAGTTGACAAAGTTACTTACAATCCACTTAGTTCAAATGTGTAGCTTGCTCTCATTCTGATGTGAACAAGGGTTCCCGATCTTCCGAAAGGTTCTTGGTAAGTTGATTTGGTCGGAGGCGACACACAAATCGATCCGGCTTCAGAACAGCACGTTCTAAACCCCGCAATCACAGCACGACGTCTCCTCTGGTTATGAACCGTCCAAAGACGATTGACCTCGCCGAGAAGGCTAATCCCTGCCTGTGAATCAAGAACACAAGCAAGAACAACGAAGAATGCAACACAATTGCAGATGTATGATTAAACTCTCGAAGTTGGGGTCTCACAAACCGATGAACGGCAAAACTGTTTATGAACAAAATTGATCTAAGCAAAACCCAAACCCTAATGAAGAGGCGGCGGCTGTATATGAGGACCCTAGGGTCGTGCAAGACCCCCTGGACGCAGCCCTAAGTGGGCTCAACTCGGTACATGGCCCAAAGACCGATTACGGTGTCGCAGCACCAGGACAAATTCTGGAAGTCGAATTGTTTCGGCGATTGCCGACGGCTCGGGACGAATTTTGACATGCGACCAGTTGGGTTGGAAAGGGCTTTTTGTTATCTTTCCAGGCATATATAGAACGTTTTAGTGCAGACTAGTCCTGGGCTCCGAGACAGACTCGAAGTCGGTTTTGATTGGGCCTTCACCTTGGCTTGGACGTCCTTGCTGGCCCATCACGTCTCCAATCACCTCCCCAGCTATCTCATCATCATCTCCATTGTTTCTAACAACAATTAATTCATTAGGTAGCAATCTATTCTCAAAATCACATAAAGGAATCATTAGGAACAAGCTCACCCGTAAATTCAGTTGTCGCGCATGAACTTGCATTTTGGTTGGTGGAGTGCTGGGTGTATCCATAAGGGTGATGTCCTCATCACATTCACTCGGCTATGTAGGCATATTTAGACCTTGCTTTTTCCTTAGCTTATGATGAGTCAAAAGAAATTTTCACAAATATAAAGCTCAAAAGTTAAGTGGTAACCAACAAATTCAAGTAATCAACCGATCGATCATCAGAAAGACAAGATAAATAGCATGGGGCACTTTCAATTTGACAATCGACAACTAACTTTATTAAAGACAATGCAAGAATTCAAACTACATAAAAGACCTAGAAGCAACTCTCAACATGACTCGTGACTCTCTTAAGCACACACAAAAACATAAATAAACACTCATCAAAAATACTTAAAAACTGAGAAACTGGACTCAAAAACATTTAAAAACTGAGAAACTGGACTCAAAAACCTTCAAAAACTGAGAAACTGGACTCAAAAACACTTAAAAACTATGACTATTGGCAAAGCCCTTCCCCCACACTCAAAATTTGCAATGTCCTCATTGAAAGAGAAGAAACTCAACACACTAATCATGTAGACCATGTCTGTTCAAGACTCAAAAAATTCGTCTTATATTCCTTATGAGAAAAGTGTAGTCTGCTTCGTTCATTTCGATTGTATCCTTGATTCTGCGGTCCACCTCTCTTTGATTCCTGTAAGCACGATCTTTGTCTAGATACAGTCTCTCAATGTTTCTTCGGCAGACAGGACAGCAAGCAGGCGGTTGTAGGTTATGATTTTCAATGCTGTAAGGAGAGGCACTATTCAAATTCCTCTGAGCCGATCGGCGCAGTGGCGTTCTTCCACCATTGCGACTTCCTCCACTTCCCTCTGCATTACCATTAACTCTTGCTGAAGTTCCTGCTGCCCTGTCATTACTGCATTCTGCAAGTGTTTCCTGATTTTCAAACTTAGGACTACCAAAGCTTCCTTGCATATCAAAATCATCACTAAAATCTCCGGGCACACTAGGATCACCGCTTTCCAAAGTTTCCAAATAGTATGACGTATAGTCTCTATCCCATTCGGAATAATTCTGAATCGGCTTACCCGATAATCTAGCGGATCTGCGAACCTCTGGCGTAATCTTGTACTTCCTTGTAGCAGTTTCTTCATCTTCACTTGGCAGAGCCGTCAGATCAATAAATTCAACCATCTTCAGATCGTGTCGATCGGCTCTAGTGTCGCGCCGATCAGCGCAGCCAGCAGCTTCCTTCATATACTCATCTAACTGCTCTAGATTACGCTCACGGATCACCTTATTCTGCTGCCTTCGTAAAATCTCCTCGTTAATCTCCTTAGGTGTCCTTCCTCCAGGAACTGCGTGACAGCCCTCATCATATATCAAATCTGTAGGTATGAAAGATGGATCTTCTGCCAACTGGAGTTCCACCTTGTGTTGAAGATCTTTAGCACAAAAGAAACACTTGCAACCCTCAATACAACTGTTCCTATGAATCTTATTTTCTTGAAAACTTTCCCAATCGGTAGGAACCTTGGGAAAGGATTCATCCCTTCTAGCTTGAAGATCCGTCTCCGCATCCTGCTGGTACATAGCTTCTTTGACTTCATCTCACAGCTTGAGTTCATACTTGGCGGCAATGTCATGTTCACCATAAAGTTGGCACCTATGAATTGTGAGGGCGCTCTCTTCATCTAGCTCTTCCTTCTCTTGCTCAGTCAATAATCTTTCAAAAGATAGGAAATCCTCATACGACAAGGGCTTAGCAAGATCAAGAAGACTTTCCATGGTCTACCTTTGAGAAACTACTTCACTTTCAATAGGTGCTACAGATTTTCCTTTGCGCACCAATACTCTTTTCATCATCAGCCAAAGTTCATTGTCCATCTTCACCTTATTGGCATTCCACACATCAGCTTCGCTTTTCTTCATGAATTTCTTCCGCAGATCTGACCAGACTAGGGGATCATCTCGTGTTGGTGTCAACACTTCATCGACTTCTTCCCAGGGCCAATTTACAGAGGGCTGAGGAAATCCGCCGCCGGGCCGATCGGCTCCAGAGTCGCACCAATCGGCGCAGGGGTCACACCGATCGGCGCCGCCTTGGTTTCTGCCTGATGTGTCGCCTTTCATCGCTTCTGCTCTTAGGGTTTGTTCTGGTGACGATGTAATATGAGTTGATCCGTGGATTTGCTGTTACCTCATATTTATATCCCTTGATTTCCAATTGGACTAGGACTCTTTCTCTTATTCATGGAATTTAACGAGTCTTAAAAAGGCAAGGTCCAAAACCGACTCAAAACAAAAATGACTCCGCTGCGCCGACCGATGCAGGGGTCGTGCCGATCGGTGCAGGGCTGTGACGATCAGCGCAGCGTCGCGCCGATCGGCGCAAGCATCACGCCGATCGGCGCGGTATACTAAATCGCCAAAAAAGAAAAACTACGGAAATTAAAATACATACAAGTTTTTGTTTTACGTCGTTAAGCTCGACCACATGGGGTACTAAGTAGTGAAATACACATCAAAAGATTTTAATTCAAATGTGTCGGGTTCTAAGTATACCTTTAGACGTTGTCCATTCACCGTGTACTTGTTTCTCTTGCCATCCATTATGATTACCGCTCCCGAAGGTAACACCGTATTGACAAGATAAGGTCCCTCCCATTTGCTTCGTAGTTTTCCTTTACCAAATAATTTGAATCACGAATTAAATAGGAGCACCCGATCTCCTTCCTTGAACTCCTTCTTCAAATGCTTCTTATCGTACCACTTCTTTGTTTTCTCTTTGTATATAGCTGCATTCTCATATGCACGCAATCTCATCTCTTCCAATTCACTTATTGTATCTTCCTTTTCATGCCGGCGGCATCAAGATCCAAATTCATTTCCTTTATAGCCCAATAGGCCTTATGTTCAAATTCCACCGGTAGTTGACACGATTCCCATAGACAAATTGATACGGTGTCATACCAATTGGTGTCTTGAATGCCACCCTATATGCCCATAATGCTCCATTAAGCTTCATGGCCCAATCTTTTCCGTCCTTCGTAACAATCTTCTGCAGAATTCTCTTTAATTGCTTATTTGAAGTTTCTTCTTGTCCATTTTTCTAGGGATGGTAGGCTGTTCCAATTCTATGTTCAACTTCAGATTTGGTTAAAAACCTAGCAAATTCTCCTCCTGTAAAATGGGATCCTCCATCCGTAATTATTATCCTCGGTACTCCGTACCTAGGAAATATCTGCTCCTGAAGCATACTCCTTGATTCTCTTGTAGTGTTAGCCTTGCATGCCATTGCTTCGACCCACTTGGAGACATAATAAATGACGACCAATATATACTCGAAACCATGAGAATTCACAAAGGGTCCCATGAAATACATACCCCAAACATCAAAGATATCGACTTGAAGATTGTACTTAAGAGGCATTGCATTCCTACTGTTAACATTCCCTATTCGTTGGCATTGAGCACATGTTGCAACATACCTTTTTGCATCTTCATGCATGGTAGGCCAATAGAATCCACTTGCCCATACCTTTTCCTGTGCTCTAAAGTAGCCATAATGTCCCCCATAATCCGAAGAATGACATTTTGCTAAAATGCTTGCTCTTTCTTCTCTGGGTACACATCTCTGTGCTGCTCCATCCTCGCAGTACCTATACAAGTATCGGTCGGCCCATATAAATTTTCTCATTTCACTCTTAACTCTTTTCCTTGTGTTCTTGTTCATCAGATCAGTTTGTCCCTTGAAACCTTTGATAATATCCATCATCCAGTTCTCTCTACGGTCAAATGCAGCAAACAACTGCTCTTGTCGCATTTCATCTCTTATTGGCTCAGTTGATGGTGATTCAAGACGAGATAAATGATCTGCTATAGAATTTTCTACTCCTTTCTTATCTCTTATCTCCAAATCAAATTCTTGCAGCATCAATACCCATCGCATTGACCGAGGTTTAGACTCCTTTTTTTGAAACCAAGTATCTTATAGCAGCATGATCAGTATATACGATCACCTTAGAATTTAGAATGTAGGATCTAAACTTCTCAAAAGCAAATATAACAGCTAGCATCTCCTTCTCAGTTGTTGTATAATTTATTTGCGCCTCATTCAAAGTTTTGCTAGCATAATAAATAGCATGCACTTTACCTTCCTTCCGTTGTCCAAGAACAGCTCCAACTGCATAGTCACTTACATCACACATAATTTCGAAAGGTAAACTCCAATCAGGTGGCTGCATAACAGGTGCAGAGCATAGAGCTTCGTTTAATCTCCTGAAGGCCTAGAGTCTTTCGTCATCCATAACAAATTTTGTATCTTGTTTTAACAATTCTGTCAGAGGTTTAGCAATCTTCGAATAATCCTTAACAAATCTATGATAGAAGTTGGTATGTCCAAGAAAACTCCTCAAAGTTGTAAGATCAGTAGGGGGAGGTAATTTCTCAACTGTAGATACCTTTGCCTTATCAACCTCTATCCCTCTTTTAGATATGACATGACCAAGTACTATCCCGTCTGTTACCATGTAGTGACACTTCTCCCAATTAAGAACTAAATCGCATTCAACACATCTTTTCAAAACCTTCTCCAAATTCTCCAAACAGCTATCAAAATCAACACCATGTACGGAGAAGTCATCCATAAATACCTCCATAATATCTTCTATGAATTCAGCGAATATTGCATTCATGCATCTTTGAAATGTTGCAGGCGCGTTGCAAAGACCAAATGGCATCCTTCTATATGCATATGTCCCAAAAGGGCAAGTAAAAGTAGTTTTCTTCTGATCTTCTGGTCTTACCGGTATTTGAAAGAAACCACTATATCCATCCAAATAACAAAACTATGAATTCCTTGCTAATCTTTCAAGCATCTCATCAATGAACGGAAGAGGATAGTAATCTTTCTTCGTCACTTTGTTCAAACTTCTATAATCTATGCTCATTCTCCATCCAGTTACAGACCTTTGAGGGATTAACTCATTGTTCTCGCTAGGCACTACTGTCAACCCTCCTTTCTTGGGTACGCAATGCACTGGACTAACCCATTCACTATCAGCAACAGGGTAGATCATACCTGCATTAAGCAGCTTCAATATCTCCTTTTTAACCACTGGCTTCATTGATTCCTTCAACCTTCGCATCCCTTCAACCACTGGTTTAGTATTCTCCTCCAAGTTAATCTTGTGAGTGCAAAATGCGGGGCTGATTCCCTTGATGTCATCCAATGTGTAACCAATGGCCTTCTTATACCTTTTTAGCACAACAAGAAGCCTATCTGTTTCTTCTTTCGTTAGGGCGTTGTTCACAATAACTAGATATGTTCTATTCTTTCCTAGATATTCATAGCGTAGCTCCTTCGGAAGTTCCTTCTGTTCCACTTCTGGCGCTTTGTCTGGATCAAGCTCCCCGAGAGGTTCAAATTCAGGATTTTCCTGGTTGAGCCGATCGGCGCAGGGGTCGCGCCGATCGGTGCTGCCAGTATGATTGAGCCGATCGGCGCCAGGGTTGCGCCAATTGGCGCTGGCAGTATACTTGTCAGTTCCACGGATGATGTGGTCCAGTGGGTCTCCCATATCCATCCTATCCTCTCGTATTCCTCTGGGCAGAATTCCTGATAGCAAGAAGAGTCTTGATGAGACGGATCATTAAATTGAAATTGCACTTCTTCCGCTCCCAGGTGTAGCGTGATTTGACCTTTCCCAGCATCCAGAACTGCTTGTACTAATCTTAAGAATGGCCTTCCCAGAATGATATCTTCGACCCCAATTTCTTTATTGTCTAGAACGAAGAAATCTACCGGCATTGGTTTTGAGCTGATCTCAATTTCGACATTCTTGATCACTCCCAGTGGCTTGGTTTTCCTACCATCCACCATGATTAGCTCAAGTTCAGTCCCCATCAGCCGCTGTTGAGTTCCATAAGGCATGCTCCTGAATGCATCGTAAGTCATCAAGCTGACACGGGAGCCGAAGTCACACAAGGCTTTCGGAAATTTCTTTCCCGATATCTTACAGGGTATGTACAGTTCTTCTTTTTCCTCTTCAGTGACACCTACAGCATACACACCACATAATCCTTCGTAGGGGGATGGCTCAAAGCAACTATCTAGCAATCTCTTTGCTTGTTTCACCTCTGTTTCATCAAGCTCTATATCATCCTTGTAAAGCTCCCTAAAACTCCCCCAATAATCTCTTGATCGAAGATGATGAGGACATCACCCTTATGGATACACCAAGCACTCCGCCAACCAAAATACAAGTTTCATGCGCGACAACTGAATTTACGGGTGAGCTTGTTCCTAATGATTCCTTTATGTGATTTTGAGAATAGATTGCTACCTAATGAATTAATTGTTGTTAGAAACCATGGAGATGATCATGAGATAGCTAGGGAGGTGATTGGAGACGTGATGGGCCAGCAAGGACGTCCAAGCCAAGGTGGAGGCCCAATCAAAACCGACTTCGAGTCTGTTTCGGAGCCCAGGACCAGTCTGCACTAAAACGGATGCCCAGGACGCATACGGACTCGGATTTGGACGTTCTATATATGCATGGAAAGATAACGAAAATCCCTTTCCATCCCAACTGGTCCCATGTCAAAATTCGTCCGGAGCCGTCGGCAATCGCCGAAACAATTCGACTTTCAGAATCTATCTTGGTGCTGCGACACCGTAATCGGTCTTTGGGCCATGTATGGAGTTGAGCCCACTTAGGGCTTCGTCCAGGGGGTCTTGCACGACCCTAGGGTCCTCATATACAGCCGCCGCCTCTTCATTAGGGTTTGGGTTTTGCTTAGATCAATTCTGTTCATAAACAGTTTCGCCGTTCATCGGTTTGTGAGACCCCAACTTCGAGAGTTTAATCATACATCTGCAATTGTGTTGCAATCTTCGTTGTTCTTGCTTGTGTTCTTGATTCGCAGGCAGGGATCAGCCTTCTCGGCGAGGTCAATCGTCTTTTGGACGGTTGATAACCAGAGGAGACGTCGTGCTGCGATTGCGGGGTTTAGAACGTGCTGTTCTGAAGCCGGATCGATTTGTGTGTCGCCTCCGACCAAATCAACTTACCAAGAACCTTTCGGAAGATCGGGAACCCTTGTTCACATCAAGTGGTAATCAGAGCTTCAGGTACACCGTCAGGTTCGCCCTTATCCTCGTTATTTTGTTCAATCCTAGAGTCCAAAAAACTGCCCTACAAAAATATTTGTTCGTCGTGTTTCCGCTGTCCTACACCCCCCTTGTGCCTTGCAATTTTCAGTTTAGTTTGTTTCTCTGAATTTTAGTCCCTATAAAGTCATTGTGTTGCTGGTCTAGTGCTTGTTCTTTGGTCTTGTTTGAGTCGTGCATATCCTTGTCATAGAGAAACAAGAGAAAAAATCAGTGTTGCACATGTTGAGATAATAGTATTGCTGCAATTGTGTGCACCAAATATTTCTTTAACATCTAGCCTTCTACTTTCGTGTGCAAAAGAAAATTAGAGTGCTCTGCTGCTGTCTCATTATGATCAAAAGCCAACCAATTAGTGCTTGATCTTGTTATACAAGTTTGTTTTAGTTGTGCTATTACAAGAATCCTTTTGTTGCACTTGTAGTGAGAAAAAAAAATATTCTTGGGTTCCATTGGTTATAAAACTTGTAATACCTTGCTGCAGTTCTGATTCTCAAGAAAAGAAAAGAAAAAGGCAAAAGTGCACAAGAGAAAAAGCCGCACAAAAAAAAAGGAAGTAGAAAAAAGAAAAGATACAAATTCAGAATTGCTTGCATTCTTTGTGTCCTTTGTTGAGTCATTTGCTTGGTTGCTTGAACTAGGTCCGAGACAAGTTTAGGCCGGTGACATAGACTAGCTTGGGTCTATTATTCAGTTTTGCAATTTCTGAACTGAAATTTTGCTAATCCTTGCTACTATAAATTGCCTACCTAGCTCCATATATATCCTTCTGAATAGGCACAGAACTTTGGACCCTCGCAATCGTCGGATCACACTCTCCAAGGTATCCTCTGTTTTGCTACTAAGAATCTTGTAAGAACTCAGTTAGGTGCTGTCATTTGCTTGTTGAGAGTTTTCACCGTGATCAAACAGTGGTGATAGGAAAATATACTCTTGTGTGTTTTCTTGTTTTCTATTAACAATGACAGGTTACAACACCGATGGTGATGAGTCGATGGTGTCAAATGAGGTTGATACAAGTGTTGTAGCACAACGAGTGTTTAGTTCTCAAATGAAGAAGGTAGAGCAAAATCAAATGAACAACTTGTTTCAGACTCACTTTGTTGTGAAGGATCGACGTTGTCGTGTCATCATTGATGGAGAGAGTAGCAACAACATCGCAAGCTTGGAATTGGTCGAGAAGCTCGGCTTGACCACACAGCCACACCCGTGTCCATACTACATCCAATGGGTAAATTCTTGTGGTAAGATAAAGGTAGATAAAATTGCACGCATTGAATTTTTTATTGGTTCTTATATGGATTGTACAGATTTTGATATAGTGCCTATGCAAGCGTGTCATTTGTTATTGAGTAAGCCTTGGATTTCTACAAATAATGCTTTGCACAATACCATTGCTAATACCTATTCATTTAAATACAATGGTAGAAGAGTTACTCTTAAACCTATGTCTGCTGCTGAAATTTTAGAAGAGGATCAACAAAGACTTGAGAGAAGAAAGAATGAACCATTTAGGAAAGAATGGACTACTTCAAATGTTGCAACACGTACATCAAAATCTGAATTAGATGATGAACATATTTCCTTGCCTCTTGTTGCAACTAATACATTTCAGGTTCTACACAAAGAAGAGGATAGTGTGAAAGATGAAGAACATGTTGTTGTTTCAGGTAAGAGCTTTCTTGATGTGATGAATTGTTCCAACAATCTTGTTGTATTGGAACCTTGTCTTGATTTGCCTTTGCCACAAGTTGATTTATCTACTGATCCTTATGATAAAGAGGAGTTGTGTGCCACTACTTCACTTATACCTTTGCCACAACAAATGAACAAGATTGATGTTTTTGCTTATGATTCACCTACTAGTGCTGAAATAAAACATTTGATTTTAATAACATGTGAAAAGAGTGAGCAGAAATTATTGTCTTCTCTAAATACTTTGGGTTATATTGAATTTGATGTTCTTTATGATCTAAATATCGTGGAGAAGCAAATCTTTTCTCAAACTGAATTGCCTTTACTAAGAAGAAACAAATTTTATGCTATAGGAAACTATGATCATAGAGGTGTATTTATGGTGCATAAAGTTTATATTTGCTCAAACATGAATACTCCTTGTGTTGTACAACCAAATGATGAACTAGAAAACTGCAATAACAATTACCATATCATGTTATGTTTTTCTAGTGTTTTTAAGATCACACATTTTCCATCTTGTCATAAGAGTGAGAATGACGTTCATATTGCTGAGCAAGTTTTCAAAGAGGTCATTAATTTGTATGGCATGCCTTCTATTATGGTTTCACATTGTGATGATAATTTTCATAACACATATAAACGCGAGGTGCATTCCAAGTTTGGGAATAGTTCTATATTTTATATTTCAGATTTGAGACCACTATTGGGAGAAAGAGATGGGATCGAGTCGAGGACGACTCTAATTCAAAAGGGGGAGAATGATGAGGACATCACCCTTATGGATACACCAAGCACTCCGCCAACCAAAATACAAGTTCATGCGCGACAACTGAATTTACGGGTGAGCTTGTTCCTAATGATTCCTTTATGTGATTTTGAGAATAGATTGCTACCTAATGAATTAATTGTTGTTAGAAACCATGGAGATGATCATGAGATAGCTAGGGAGGTGATTGGAGACGTGATGGGCCAGCAAGTACGTCCAAGCCAAGGTGGAGGCCCAATCAAAACCGACTTCGAGTCTGTTTCGGAGCCCAGGACCAGTCTGCACTAAAACGGATGCCCAGGACGGATACGAACTCGGATTTGGACGTTCTATATATGCATGGAAAGATAACGAAAAGCCCTTTCCAACTCAACTGGTCCCATATCAAAATTCGTCCGGAGCCGTCGGCAATCGCCGAAACAATTCGACTTCCAGAATCTGTCTTGGTGCTGCGACACCGTAATCGGTCTTTGGGCCATGTATGGAGTTGAGCCCACTTAGGGCTTCGTCCAGGGGGTCTTGCACGACCCTAGGGTCCTCATATACAGCCGCCGCCTCTTCATTAGGGTTTGGGTTTTGCTTAGATCAATTCTGTTCATAAATAGTTTTGCCGTTCATCGGTTTGTGAGACCCCAACTTCGAGAGTTTAATCATACATCTGCAATTGTGTTGCAATCTTCGTTGTTCTTGCTTGTGTTCTTGATTCGCAGGCAGGGATCAGCCTTCTCGGCGAGGTCAATCGTCTTTTGGACGGTTGATAACCAGAGGAGACGTCGTGCTGCGATTGCGGGGTTTAGAACGTGCTGTTCTGAAGCCGGATCGATTTGTGTGTCGCCTCCGACCAAATCAACTTACCAAGAACCTTTCGGAAGATCGGGAACCCTTGTTCACATCAGAAGACTTCTGACTTGAGGCGATTACTTGGGAAATTGTACTCAATTCCGGCTTCGGTGGCGTCTTGCGGACTGAAGGATCTTCTCATATTAACCACTTCTTGCGAAAAATCAATGGGAATCCAGTCCATCGGCTCAAATTCGTCAAGCGGTTTAGCATTCACCAATGTTCTATCCCCCTTCGGTTTAGCAAAATTCCCTTTAAATTCCTTCAGGTGGTTGTTCAGAATCCCAGTTTCTATCTTGGTATATTCCTTGCTACTTGGCGGAGTTGTCAGGGTGATCAGTTCTCCTGTTGTCGCGGCTGCGCCGATCGGCTCAGAGACTGCGCCGATCGGCGCACACGTCAGACCCACAGAGGTGAGTCCGACGGGCTCTATTTCTCCGAGTTGCCCCGAAATAATCATTGATCTGCTCTCGGACATCAAAATCTGTTCAGCTGGTGACTCTTCCTTCTTCATAACTTCTGGGCATTGCCGATTTGGTTCTAAATATTCTTCCCATGCTTGTGCAAAGCTTCATTCTCGGTAATTTTGCCTAACAATTCGATCCCTACCTTGGCTGTCAATCTTAGAAAACTTCCTCCGGCCGATCCGTCCAAATGCATCCTCGATTCCTTGTTTATAGCCATGTAGAAGGTCTGAGCGCATATATTCTCATCAATGCCAAGGTCAGGTCCTTGTTTCAACAACTTTTGAAAACGCGTCCAGGCTTCTGTGAGAGATTCTTCATCTTCTTGTAAGAAGTTCACCACTTCCCTTGTCAACTTCTACACCTTTGGCAAAGGAAAATAGTGGAGACAAAAATTTCCAACTAACTCACTCCACTTACCTTTTGCTTCTCGAGATGCTGCCATGTGCCACTCTTTGGCTTTTCCTCCCAAAGAGAATGGGAAAAGCAGCCACCTATAAAGATCCCGAGGCACTCCTTCATGATGGAATGTTTGGCAAAGTGCCTCCAAATCTTGTAAGTGAGTATACGGGTTCTCCTCTTTCGCTCCAAAGAACTTGTTTGGTTCAGCCATGCTAATGATAATGGGGTTCAACACATACGAGGAGGCCGTGGCCTTCTCATCTGAGGTTTGAGGCACCAGCACGTCTGGAGATGGTAGAGAAAGTTCCCTGAGCGTCCGAGAAGGTCCTGTCATACTCATCCTAAAAATTCACACAAAACACAAAAAAAACAACTAGAAAAGAGAGGATTAGACGTTAGTAAAATATTAATAGTAAAAGAACTCGCTTGTTCCCCGGCAACGGCGCCAGAAAAAGGGCTTGTTGGTCGTATCTACGCACCCACTTATATACCGCAAGAGGACGGTGTACAGTTGTAGCTCTTTTTCCATCAGAGTATTCCAAGGTTATCGAATTTACAGGGAACGAGCAGAACTAATACTTTAAAAGGTTACTAACAAATTGCAATGGGTTGGTTGGTGTGAATGATGACGATGAGAAAGTGGAAGGTGAATGTTATTGAAGAGACAATAGGATGATGAAGGATTCTCTACTTAGGATTGGTTCACTAGCATGCAACCTTATTCTTATCAACTCAAGTGATGACTCTAATATTCTACAAGACATGGTGGTTTCGTTCACCCCGGCTGTCACTACAGAGGCTATTAGCTCCCCACTGGTTTCTTGCACTATGCAATAGGAAAAAGTGTATTGGCCGATACACTAGTGAAAAGGATAGATAGATGTGCAATAAAGTTCATCACATAGATTAAATTCATCGAGAGAGTATCAACAAGCATGAGAGTTACATGACCAAGTCCCCGCACCAGAGAAGAGAATATGAGACTACTCACTCATCCTTCCGCTAGACATAGCAGAGGGGTGAGAAATAGTGCTGGAACGCGCATGAGCCGATCGGCGCAAGCATTGCGCCGATCAGCGCGACCTCCCTTCTGGTGGATCTCGTCGGTGTTGACAAACCTCCACCGCTAATATCCTGCAAACCTAGTTTTTAATAACTGGTCCTCGTGATTCTCGTCTCTCCTTCGTCGTCCTTGGCTTTTGATAATTATCTTCCTTTTATACTCGACTGGATTAGGTCAACTTCCACCAACTCTAACTCATGCGGGGCTGGGCCTTCGTCTTTCCTAGACCGGGTCATGTTTTAGTCAACTTTTCCTCCTACGCCGATTGGCGCATGGGTTGCGCCGATCGGCCCGGCTCCGTATCTGGCCCATCTTCGTTACTCTTCAGCTCTTTATCCATAATTGCCCTGTTTTACACCTGTTTTCTACGATTACATCCAAAACAGAACAACTATAAATATATGCAAATATGGGGTTAATTGTTAGTCCAAACCACCAAATTAAGACGCAAAACATCCCTTTTTGGTAGATAAAATGGGCATCTAGAAACCACCAACACTTAGCATTTCATACTTGCATGTTAGTTAGGAATAATAAGATTCCACTTGTCCTTGGAGAATTATGTGCATGCAGGGATTTGGTACATTATATGTGGAGAAATGGAGCATAATCCAGGGAAACATCATTCCAGCCAATAATACTGTGTCAACTGGACTTCCCTCGGATTGCATACATGGTTGCACAGGATTCCTCTAGAGAACACCGCCTTAAACCAGAAGAGGACACACCTGTCAATCACCCTGAGAAAGCATAGGGCAGGAGGCCCCACTCCCTGGTCGGCCGACCAAGGGGGAGGTCGGACAACCTGGTCCTGAGGCGGTTTGGCCTCCCCATCCGCGTGTCGCCTCTGCAGCCCTTTGGCAACCTCGGTGGCCCGAAGCTCCATGGCAGTTACTCTTCAGAACCGACCTTTGGACACTATAAATAGAGGGGGAGGGCTTCACTTAAGAGCTAGTCATTTCCCTCTTTCACATAGTAGTTTCCTAGTCCTATTGGAGTTTAGTGTAGGAGGAGCCTTGCTCAAGTCTCCAAGTCATAGGATTATTGGTATGGCTCTTGTATCTTTACCTTTATCCTTTTATATTATTATTATGAGTTTATGCTATTCAAGTAATATAGTTCTTCCTTATAGTTATGCTTATGATATGTGTTCCTTGTTTGGTTATATAACATATTCATGTCAAAGTACTTTATGTTTTCATGATGATATAGACTTGCTACCTTATTTTCATGATTGTCATATACCTTGACTTTAGTCTAAATGTTATAATGCTATTTGTACTTTAGTGTGATGATTCAACATTAGTTTGAAATCCAATTAGGATTGCAATTGCTTAGTTCATGACTTGTTAATCCGTAGGGTTAGAGTTATGTATGCTTAAATACTTGTTAATCTGAATGGTGATTCTAGTGTTTGATCAATGCTAGAGTTATATTTAAATGTGTAAGCACGGTGCTTAGACAGCTAGGTGGTATTTATCACCTCGTAATCCATGGTTTGTAGAGGTAGGTAGTAGGTGGTGACAGCCATTTCTATCCGATCCATTGTAATCCTCCACGTTCAGTTACGACGTGTGTCCAAGACGGAGTTGCCTTGTGTATGCCGTTCATGAATCCTTACATGAAGTGTTGAATGCATTAAACTATGACTAGTATGACCATGCTTATAGTTATTTGACTAAGTAACTATATAGGTAGACTAACAATAGAGATATAGCTTTGCTTTCCTTACTAAAACTCCCTAGTGACTTAGGACTTTATTTATCTTTAGGATTGATTTCTCAGTGTGTCACACTACCCCTATCCATTATTATATACTTACCCCTATATGAGCTCTGCAAATTCATACCAATCTTTATGACTACATTACTATTAATAATCATATATTTATGCTATAGCCTTCCTTTGGTAGAACTATAAATGACAAGCTATTGGAGCAATCTAGTAGTGAAATGCTACAACGGTATTATCGGTGCGCTTGCGGATCTTACTATATTGACACTGAAGTGCATCTTTATAATTATGTCTGGTGTGACGTTAAGAAGTGCCACAAGCATTTCTGGCGCCTAGCTGGGGATAATTATATCGATGCAACTTAGTAAACGTTAGTAAGTGTCAAAAAGAATTTCTGGTGCCGTTGCTTGGGAAGGCATAGACAAATATATATTGTTAATAATAATGTAAGCATATTGATTGTATGCCAGTCAGTGTTTATGCAGGCTAACCTTGTATCTTCTCTGCCTTTTGGTGTGAAAACAGGGTAGTGCATGACCGGTTTCAATCAGCCTGAGAACTTCATCGAGAATCCAGAAAGGGTTGTAAGGAAGAGTAGACTTAACATCTCTTCTACTCGACACTCTAAGCAAGCAGATCAACCAGCCATCACCACACCACCAAGATCTAAGCCAATGGCTGAGAAGGCTCTCAAGGACTACTCCGCTCCCTCTGCCAGTAATGTGCTCACTGGGCCCGAGATTGACATAGGGGATAGAAACTTTGAGATCAAGACTAGTCTAATCACGATGGTGCAGGTTAGCCCATTCTGTGGGAAAGCCAATGAGGACGCCAGTGCTCACTTGCAGCAGTTCTTGGAGTTGTGCATCACCTTTACCATAAGGAACGTGACTCCGGATGCCATTCGGCTCCATTTGTTCCCATTCTCGTTGCTAGGCAAAGCCAAGCAGTGGTTCTACTCCAATAAGGAGGCTATCAGCACCTAGAAGAAATGCTCTACTGCATTCCTTGTGAAGTTCTTTCCGTTGGGTCAAACCAACTCCTTACAAGGAAGAATTTCGAGATTCTTGTAGGCGGCTGAAGAAATAATACCAGAAGCATGGGAGAGGCTTCAGGAATACATCCTAGCCTGTCCCCATCATGGAATGGACAAATGGCATATTATCCAGAAGTTCTACAATGGACTGATTGATGAGGACATCACTCCTATGGATACACACAACACTCCTCCAAATCTGGACTTGCAAGGTCCAATGACTAGAGCTCGTGCACGACGACTAAATTTAGAGGTGAGCTCGTTCCTACGTTCTTCGCTATATGTTACTTTTGAGAATGGTTTGCTACCTAATGATTATTTTATAATTAGAAACCATGGAGAAGACCAGGAGATGATGGGAGAAGGAGTTGGGAACGTGGAGGACCAGCAATGGCTTGGAAGCCAAAGTGGAGGCCCAATCAAAACCGACTTCGAGTCTGTTTCGGGGCCCAGGACCAGTCTGTACTAAAACAGTCGCCCAGGACGCATACGGACTCGGATTTGGACGTTCTACATATGCACGGAAAGATAAGGAGAGGACCTTTCCAATGCCTTCGGCCATATGTCAAAATTCATCCGGAGTCATCGGGAATCGTCAAAACAAGAGATAGTCCAGAATCTGTGTCGGTGCTGCGTCGCCTATTTTTGGCCTTTGAGCTTTGTATCTAGTTGAGCCCAATTAGGGGCGCGTCCAGAGGGTCTTGCACGACCCTAGTGTCTTTATATACAGCCGCCGCCGCACCATTAGGGTTCGGGTTTTGCTTAGATCAATTGTGTTCATAAATAGTTTCGCCGTTCATCGGTTTGTGAGACCCCAACTTCGAGAGTTTAATCATACATCTGCAATTGTGTTGTATTCTTCGTTGTTCTTGCTTGTGTTCTTGATTCGCAGGCAGGGATTAGCCTTCTCGGCGAGGTCAATCGTCTTTGGACGGTTGATAACCAGAGGAGACGTCGTGCTGCGATTGCGGGGTTTAGAACGTGCTGTTCTGAAGCCGGATCGAATTGTGTGTCGCCTCCGACCAAATCAACTTACCAAGAACCTTTCGGAAGATCGGGAAGCCTTGTTCACATCAAGTGGTAATCAGAGCTTCAGGTGCACCGTCAGGTTCACACTACCCTTTAGTTTTGTTTTTGTGTTCTTCCTATCGTCCACAGAAAATACCAAAAAAAAATTTCCCCCGCCCATAACCACGTGTTTAGCCTTTGCATATTTCAATTTCAGAGTCCGTAGTGTTGAGTTTGTGCCCTAGTTCTTGTTTAGTCGCTGGTTTAGTTTGTGTTTTTGTCGTCAGTAGTGTTTCCCTTGCAACCCTAGCCGCCATCCCCTTCAGCATCCTCGGTTTTGTCGGCTTTGTGTGCTAGGATTGATTGATCAACACGCCCACCCTAATTCCACCCTAAACCGACCCTCACCACCTCGGACCAATTTTCACAAATTTCACTTTCCGCTGCATCCACCTCGCCAAAAATAAAATCCCTACCCGACCCCAAGCCCGACTCGGATTTCACTCAAACCCCCGGGAAAAAAATCGGGCAGATAAAGAAAAAATTCATTCAAGTTGAAACCCGACGTTTTCTGAAACTTCAAGATTTTCTGTAGGCCACGTCCTAGCTCGGTTTGAGCTGAAATTTTTTGTGGTTTCTTCCTGTTTGCTAGTGAGTTGGAAAAATATATCAAAAAAATAAAATAAAAAAAAAGAAATTTGGGATTCCTACTAGTGCTCCATCTAGCCCCTTGGAATTTCAGAGTTTGGCTGTTTTACACTAAGCCCCCTGTTATCGACTGTGTCCTTTTGTCTCCTTGTTTCTTCTTTGCTATCACTACTGTTCTAGGACATAGTTAGACCAGCAACTAGGGACAAGTTACTTGGGCACTTATTCAGCTTTACTATCTGTTTTTGATTTGTGTGCCACTCATATATATATATATTTGGCCTTCCTAGCTCTACATACTTCTTCTGGACAGCACATAGGTTATTTTGTAACCCTTGCAATCGTGGAACACTTCTCCCTGGTATCCTTCGCTTTGTTGTTTTCAGAACTTTGTAAGAGCTTTGCAAGAAGCTTACTTTTGCTGTGTTGAGAGGCACCACTGCTTAGTAGTTTTGTAGGGATAACCTTCACTTTTTGTTTCCTGTTTTGGTGTTTCTGATGTCAGGAAGCGACGGAGAGGGTGCTTCACCCTCAAAATTGGATGAGTGCGTGAGCCAAAATCAGTTACAGAAGGCTTTGCAGGCGGTTCAGAGTGATTTGGCAGAGACGATCACCAGGGCCGTCACCGACGCCGTCACCAAGCTTCACCTAGGAGAAAGCATTGAGCGGTTGGATAAGAGAGTCTCTAAGCTAACTGATGAGATTGTCGAATTGGAGACCGCTCACAAGAGCAACAACACCACCAACAAAAACACCAACACCAACAACAACAACAACACCAACACCAACAATGACGTTGAAGACGATCATGATGAAGCAACGGTGTATAAGGCTGATGGCACCGTCGATAGGTCAGCTACAAGGACCGCAAGGTTACGACGTCGTTTGCAACGTAACCCTCAAGGTATGGGTGGTTTCCACAACCACAACCGTCGCACACAAGGTAACCATGCTCCAGATGATCCGTATGCTAAAATTAAGTTTTCAATTCCTTCGTTTTCGGGTCAGTACGATGGTGATGCTTACCTTGATTGGGAAATGATGGTAGAACAAAAATTTAATGCCCACCTTGTTCCTGAACAACATAGAGTTAGACAAGCCACTAGTGAGTTTAAGGACTTTGCTATTGTTTGGTGGAGTGGTCTAGCTGCTGAAACTGATTTGCCTACTACTTGGGAAGAACTTAAGGTAGAAATGCATGATCGTTTTGTTCCTCCTTCTTTTTATAGAGAAATTCGTAATAAACTGCAGCGTTTAGATCAAGGAGATAAAACTGTTCAGGAGTATTTTAGTGAGCTTCAGAAGGGTTTGATTCGTTGTGCTGTGGTTGAAAAAGTAGAGGATAAGATTTACCGCTTTTATTCTGGTTTGAGAAAAGAAATTCAGGACATCCTTGATTATAAATAATTTTATACCCTCAACCAGTGTTTCCAGTATGCTATGCTTGCAGAGAAAGAATCACAGGGACTTTTCCAGGCTTTTGAGGAGTACAGCAAGTCCAGGAATTTCTACCCACCACGGCCGACGGGGACTTCGGGGCTGCCCAAGCCATCTTTCCGGCCGCCCCCACCAGCTAGTGTTGTTTCTGCACCACCAAGATCAGCCCCTGCCCCTTCTACGCGCTCAGGTAAAAATTCTGTGCAGGTACCGGCTAGTAGTGCCTCCTCTGTTGCTTCGACGGGACGCACTACAGGGATTCAGTGCCACCGCTGCCATGGTCTTGGCCATGTGCAGAAAGATTGCCCAAGTAGGCGGGCATATGTGGCGACAGATGATGGCGGTTACATGAGCACCTCCGATGTGGAGGATGAGGAGGAGGATGTCGCTGCCACCAGCGGTGACCTCGTCCTTGGAGGCGGAGATACCACGGGCTATATGAATATTATTGTGCAGCGTGTGCTTAGCACACAAATCCAGCAGCCCGAGGTGATGCAGCGACATAACTTGTTCCAGATTTTCTTCGTCATCAAGAACCGTCGGGCACGTGTCATCATTGATGCAGGAAGCTGCAACAATTTGGTGAGTTCTGATGTGGTTAAGAAGCTTGATTTGACCACACGCTCACATCCACATCCATACTACATTCAGTGGTTAAATGACTCTGGAAAAGCTAAGGTAACACAAACTTGTAGAGTTCCTTTTTCCATTGGTTCCTATGTCGATTCTGTTGATTGTGATGTTGTACCCATGCAAGCTTGTTCACTTTTATTGGGTAGACCTTGGGAATTTGATAATGATGCTGTACACCATGGTAAAAGTAATAAGTACACTTTTATGAATAAAGGAACTAAAATTACTTTGTTACCAATGACCCCTGCTGAAATTGTACAAGCTGATTTAGAACGAGCTGCTAGTTTGAAAAATAAAAGCCCTGAAATTCAGCAACCTGTTAATTCTGCTTCTACACCAAGTAATGTTAATGATTCTTCAAGTTCTAAGGGTGCTGCAATTAAATTACAAGGTCGTTCATGTCTTGCCACAAAATCTGAGCTTGCTGAAATTTCTACTGATGATATTTGCTATGCTTTGATATGCAAACAAGCCTTGTTTTCGCTTGGTGATATTGCTTCTAGTGCTTTGCCTCCTGCTGTCACTAACCTTTTGCAGGAGTATGAGGATGTTTTCCTAGCTGAGATACCCCCGGGATTGCCACCTTTGAGAGGGATTGAGCATCAAATTGATTTGATTCCTGGTGCTACTTTACCAAACCGTGCTGCTTATAGGACCAACCCTGAGGAGACTAAGGAGATATAACGACAAGTCCAAGACCTTTTGGATCGTGGGTATGTTCGTCAATCACTTAGTCCTTGTGCTGTTCCTGTACTTTTGGTTCCTAAGAAAGATGGTTCTTGGCGTATGTGTGTAGATTGTAGAGCCATTAATAACATTACTATTAGGTATCGTCATCCTATTCCTAGGCTAGACAACATGCTTGATGAGTTATGTGGTGCTATAATTTTCACTAAAATTGATTTGCGTAGTGGCTATCATCAAATTAGAATGAAACTTGGAGATGAATGGAAAACAGCTTTCAAAACCAAATTCGGGTTGTATGAGTGGTTAGTAATGCCTTTTGGGTTGACTAATGCACCCAGTACTTTCATGCGTTTGATGAATGAGGTTTTAAGACCTTTTATTGGCAAATTTGTGGTTGTTTACTTTGATGATATCTTGATTTATAGCAAATCCATGGATGCTCATATGATTCATTTGCATGCTGTTTTTGATGCTTTGCGAGTTGCACGTTTATTTGGTAACCTTGAGAAGTGCACCTTTTGCACGGATCGAGTCTCTTTTCTTGGCTATGTTGTGACTCCACAGGGAATTGAGGTGGATGAGGCGAAGATTGAAGCCATAAAGAGCTGGCCTGTACCAAAAACTATCACACAGGTGAGGAGTTTTCTTGGTCTTGCAGGTTTCTACCGCCGCTTTGTCAAAGATTTCAGCACCATTGCTGCACCATTGCATCAGTTGACAAAGAAGGGCGTTGACTTCCATTTTGGTAAGGTACATCATGAGTCTTTTGATGCTTTGAAGGACAAACTTACACATGCACCATTGCTGCAATTACCCAATTTTGATAAGACTTTTGAGCTTGAATGTGATGCTAGTGGTATAGGCATTGGTGGTGTTTTGATGCAAGATGGTAAACCTGATGCATACTTTAGTGAGAAAATTACTAGGCCTGTTTTGAATTATTCCACGTATGATAAGGAACTATATGCACTTGTACGTTCTTTAGAGATGTGGCATCATTATTTGTTGCCCAAAGAATTTGTTATTCATTCTGATCATGAATCACTTAAGTATATTCGTTCTCAATGCAATTTGAACCGTAGACATGCTGAATGGGTTGAGTTTATTGAGTCTTTTCCTTATATTATTAAACATAAGAAAGGGAAGGATAATGTGATTGCTGATGCTTTATCTAGGCGATATACTTTGTTGTCTCAACTTGATTGTAGAATTTTTGGACTTGAGGCAATTAAAGAACAATATGTTGCTAATGTTGATTTTAAAGATGTATTGCTGCACTGTAAAGAAGGTCGTGCTTGGCACAAATTTGTGTTGAATGATGGATTCTTGTTTAGAGCTAACCGCCTATGCATTCCAGTTGGTTCTGTTCGTCTTTTGTTGTTGCAGGAGGCGCATGGAGGTGGATTGATGGGTCATTTTGGTGCTAAGAAGACAGAGGATATTTTGGCCACACACTTCTTTTGGCCAAGGATGAGGAAAGATGTTGAGTGTTTTGTTGCTTGCTGCACTACATGTCAAAAAGCTAAGTCTCGATTGAATCCACATGGTTTATACATGCCACTTCCTGTTCCTTCTATTCCTTGGGCGGATATTTCTATGGACTTTATTTTAGGACTGCCTAGGACTAAGAGGGGGAGCGATAGCATTTTTGTTGTTGTGGATCGTTTTTCCAAGATGGCACACTTTATACCATGTCATAAAACTGATGATGCTAGTTACATTGCTGATCTTTTTTTCAAAGAAATTGTACGTTTGCATGGTATGCCTTCTACTATTGTTTCAGATCGTGATGCAAAATTGTTGGGTACAAAGTTGTTATTTTTGGCGCACGCTTTGGAATAAGTTGGGTACAAAGTTGTTATTTTCTACAACTTGTCATCCACAAACTGATGGACAAACTAAGGTTGTGAACCGCACTTTGGGTACTATGTTGCGAGCTATTTTGAAGAAAAATTTGAAGCAATGGGAAGAATGCTTACCTCATGTTGAGTTTGCTTATAATCGGGCAACACATTCTACTACCAAGATAAGTCCATTCAAGGTAGTGTATGGTTTTGATCCCCGTACTCCACTTGATATACTTCCTCTACCTATTAATGAGAGAGTTCATGATGATGCTAAGGAGCGTGCTGAATTTATTTTGCAAATGCATGAGACCACTAGACTTAGCATTGAAAAGATGAATGAAAAGTATAAAATTGCTGGTAGTAAGGGTAGAAAGGAAGTAAAGCTTGACGTAGGAGATTTAGTGTGGTTACACTTAAAGAAGGATAGATTTCCAGAATTGAGAAAGTCTAAACTAATGCCTAGAGCTGATGGTCCATTCAAAATAATAGAGAAGATTAATGATAATGCATACAAACTTGAGTTGCCTCCCGAGTTCGGGGTTAGTCCTACTTTTAACATTTCAGATTTGAAACCATACTTGGGAGAAGAGGATGAGCTCGAGTCGAGGACGACTCCACTTCAAGAGGGGGAGCATGACGAGGACATCACTCCTCCAAATCTGGACTTGCAAGGTCCAATGACTAGAGCTCGTGCACGATGACTAAATTTAGAGGTGAGCTCGTTCCTACGTTCTTCGCTATATGTTACTTTTGAGAATGGTTTGCTACCTAATGATTATTTTATGATTAGAAACCATGGAGAAGACCAGGAGATGATGGGAGAAGGAGTTGGGAACGTGGAGGACCAGCAAGGGCTTGGAAGCCAAAGTGGAGGCCCAATCAAAACTGACTTCGAGTCTGTTTCAGGGCCCAGAACCAGTCTGTACTAAAATAGTCGCCCAGGACGCATACGGACTCGGATTTGGACGTTCTACATATGCACGGAAAGATAAGGAGAAGACCTTTCCAATGCCTCCGGCTGCATGTCAAAATTCATCCGGAGTCATCGGGAATTGTCAAAACAAGAGAGAGTCCAGAATCTGTGTCGGTGCTGCGTCGCCTATTTTTGGCCTTTGGGCTTTGTATCTAGTTGAGCCCAATTAGGGGCACGTCCAGAGGGTCTTGCACGACCCTAGGGTCTTTATATACAGCCGCCACCGCACCATTAGGGTTCGGGTTTTGCTTAGATCAATTCTGTTCATAAACAGTTTCGCCGTTCATCGGTTTGTGAGACCCCAACTTCGAGAGTTTAATCATACATCTGCAATTGTGTTGTATTCTTCGTTGTTCTTGCTTGTGTTCTTGATTCGCAGGCAGGGATTAGCCTTCTCGGTGAGGTCAATCGTCTTTGGACGGTTGATAACCAGAGGAGACGTCGTGCTGCGATTGAGGGGTTTAGAACGTGCTGTTCTGAAGCCGGATCGAATTGTGTGTCGCCTCCGACCAAATCAACTTACCAAGAACCTTTTGGAAGATCGGGAACCCATGTTCACATCACTGATGGCCTCAAGCTATCAGCACATTGACGCCGCCGCTGGAGGAGCCTTCTTCTCACTCACCGTCAAGCTAGTGACTGAGTTAATTGAGAAGATGGTCTCCAATCAAGGCTGGAACGATGAGCGACTCTAGCCATGTTCACGAGACAAGCACACCGTTAAGGAGACGAGCATGCTCACCATGAAAGTGGACCTTATCTTGTACCAGCTCGACATCCACGACGACCCCAGCCTGAAGGGCACAGTACAAGCTCTGGACCATCGCATGTCATGCGTGGTCTGTGGCAACAAGGGACATTCGGGCAATGACTACGTGGAGACTCGTGAGGAGGCTGCGTTCATGAACAACGGGTATCACCCTCAAGAAGGTCAGGGGTGGCAACCATGCCCTATCAAGGTGGTAACAATGGTTATTTTAATTATTCATTCAATCGCAACCAACCTTCCTTGAAAGATCTTGTCTTAGGCGAGACAAAAATAAATGAAAACTATAGTAAAAAGTTTGCCTCCACTAATAAGACCTTAGAAAGCATTAATGCTAAGATAGAAGGGCTTTCTTCTTCTTATAAGAGCTAGCTAAGTTTTAATAAAATGTTTGAAACTTAGTTAGCTCAAATAGCCGCTGCTTTGCCTGCTTTGGATTTTGGGAAAATTCTAGGGCAACCCGAATCTACCACAGAAAATGTGAATTCGGTGATGCTTGTGGGTGATCCTACTAGCAACCCACTATATACTAACCTTGCAGGAAATGATGAAGAGGATGAGTTGAACATCATCGCGGTCATCTAAGGTGATCGAGGGAGCCCGATGATCTCATGTTCAATCGGGACAGAATTTTTTGAGCAAGCATTGTGCGATCTTGGATCCAGTGTCAATGTTATGCCAAAGGCCGTCTTCGACAAGCTGAACTTCATAGATTTAGCCCCCACTCCTATGCAGCTATAGCTAGCAGACTCGTCAGTGCGATATCTGACAGGGATTGCGGAAGATATTCCGGTAAAGACCCGTGGGTTTTTTGCCCCTGTGGATTTTGTAGTGCTAGAAATGAATGTCGATTAGAAGATGCTGCTCATCCTTGGACGGCCATTCTTAAGCACCGCAGATGCACAAATTGATGTTGGGGCTAGAGTAATCCGGCTTAACATCAATGACAAGGAGGAGAAATTTGACTTCCGACCAAGAGTGAAACAATGTTGCATGGCCAGAGTCAAAGTTTGGGCCGGACCCATAGAACATCAAGGAAGTAGAAGTGAGGCCAAGAAAGGACAACCTAGTGGACTTCATGCTCAACCTCATGGCACAAGAAAATCCCACTATTGTCGCTCATAAGAAAAAGGTAACCGGCACGCCTGAGCTCTGGTTAAAGAAGCAGCCGATGAAGAAGAATCCTTCATCCACACCGCCCAAGAAGGTGAAAAAGGTGTGGCGGCCAAAGAAGACATCCATGTCCTTATCTCCGAACAAGGATGCACTGATAACAAGCTAAAAAGCAAAGGAGAGAAAGTCCCATCCGCCGGACTCAAAATTGGTGAACCCTCGCCGACAGGTTTAAACGGTATTTATCCATATTCCGTTTAAAAATTTTTGCTTTAAATTTGCATATTTGAAGTTTCCACTGCATGTTGGAATTTATTCCAACCCAATTTAAACAAAAAGTTTGAAAATATTTTTCTTCGAAACATATTTTCTTTCTTGTGGGGCCCAGTGGCCAGAGATGTGTACCAGAGGGGCCAGCCCCTGGTCGGCCGACCAGAGAGTAATGGCTCTCTGGCCTCACTTGCCCCAATGGCTAGAAGGCAACGGCCACTCTTCAAAATGATCGTTGCTTTGCTCTGCTATTTAAGGCAATGGCCGGGAGAGGGAGTTCTTCACTTCATTCACTTCTTTCACCTCTCCACTTAGCTCTAGCCATTTGCTTCCAATTTCTTTAAGCCTTTGCATTGATCAACACTGTGAATGTTCCACCAAAAATATTTGCTTTGATTCACATTTGCATTGCACAAGTTTCCAACAGAGCTTTTGTTTGGTGATTTTTACTAACCTTAACCCCCGTTCGAGTTGCTCTTGTATTGGTTTGTTGACGTGTGCAGCGATGAACAAAATGAAGCGAGCCTTAAGCAAGATGTAGAACAATGTGATGAGAAGCCCAGGCAATGCAAGTCCTACACCTGCAACAGTGTATAGGACTCGCTCCTGTCGCCAACGTCTTGGGGAAAAGCCAGTAGAAGTCCTACACCTACAATCGTTTAGTAGTACCAAAGAACTTTCAATTTCGTCAAAAAATTAGGGATGAAGCACATCAGTCAAAATATTCCATTCACCCGGGTAGTAATAAAATATACCAAGATCTGAAAAAGAACTTTTGGTGGACAAGAATGAAGAGAGAAGTTGCCCGGTACATTGCACAATGCGACACCTATCAGAAGATTAAAGCTGACCATTTGAAATCGGAAAGATTACTTCAACCATTAAGTATTCTTGCCTGGAAATGGGAAGATATCAATATGGATTTTAATGTTGGCCTACTGCTCACTTCACATAAGCATGACTCAATTTGGGTCATCATGGATAGACTCACAAAGTCTGCTCATTTCTTACCAGTCAACAACACATATAAGATAAGGCAATATGCAAAGTTGTACATATCAAGAATCTTATGTCTTCATGGAGTACCCAAAACTATCATTTCAGATAGAGGCTCGCAGTTCATTGCTCGTTTTTGGGAACAACTGCATGCATCTCTGGGTACACACTTAATACGTAGTTCTGCTTACCATCTCGCTACCAATGGACAAACAGAGCGTGTCAACCAAATATTGGAATATGCTCAGAGCTTGTGTTTTAGCACATAGTAGTAACTGGGATGAATACCTACCTTATGCGGAATTTTCATACAACAACAGTTATCAAGAAAGTGTGAAAATGTCACCGTTTGAGGCACTCTACGGTCGAAGTTGCAGAACACCACTAAACTGGTCCGAATATTGAGAAAGAGTGACTTTTTGTCCTGATCTTGTAAAGGACGCCACGGAAAAAGTTCGTGCTATTCAGGCAAACCTTAAGGCTGCTAAATGTTGTCAAGAAAAATACGCAAACCGACATCAGGCCACTCTATTTTGATAAGGATGGTTTTGTCTACCTCTGTGTGTCACCTATGAAGGGCATTCAGTGTTTTGGAGTCAAAGGAAAATTATCGCCTCGTTATATCGGTACATTCAAAAGTTAGGAGAGATGTGGCCCCATAGCATACAAACTGGAGCTACCTGCTAAATTATCTGGAGTGCACAACATTTGCCATGTGTCACACCTGAAGCGGTGTCTCAAACCACCAATTCATATTGTCTTGAAAAATTTTGATCATCTTCAACCGAACCTCACGTACTCTCAACAACCCATAAAAATTCTCGATACAAAGGTATGCGTAACTCGTAAATGAACACTCAAGTTCTACAAAATGCAATGGAGTAATCATTCAGAGAATGAATCTACTTGGGAATCTGAAGAATTTTTGAATACACATTACCCAAAATTCTAGCTATGGTTCATAGGTATATTCTAGTTACCGCACTTCCCTCTAGTCTGCTTTGTCCTTAATCTCAAGATGAGATTTCTTTAAGGGGGGAGGGCTGTGATACCCCATGTTTAACCTATAATTAATTAATGATAAACCCTAGTTAGCAAGCTTATTAATGTCCAAGGTGTAATAAAAGTACCACATGAAATAATAAAGCCAATCAATTTATTATTATTGGCCAAATAAAATCCTATGGATCAAGGGTGAAGCAACTCTAAATTACTTTATACAAACCATGGCAAATAATTACATGAGCATGGTGGGAATAATAAAAGAGAATTTTGGACCAAGAATGAGAATTTTATAATATATGGTAATACCGCAATTAATTAATTAAAGCCTAGAAACCTTTTCCAATTCAAATATTATTCTAAAATAATTTCATGATATCTAACCAAGAGGACCCCACCAAATCTTCACAAATATCTCCAGGGACCTAGGGAAGTGTTTTAATTAATTGAAAACAGAACCAAGGACTTGTTTGTGAACTTTTCAAATTTTTGGAGGGCCTTTCTACAAATTGTCCTATCGTCTTCCTCCCGCTCCAGGCCAAACGCCAATGCACGTGCCATCGATTCCATCACTGCGCTGCTGCTCGCGTCTCCCGTCGCTTCGCTCACTTCCCTTGCTTCGCGCGTGTGACGCCATTGCCCTGCTGTATCGCGCACTGATGCTCACCTCCTTCCCCATGTCATCGAGCTCTGTTTCCCCCTCTGCCTCTGCCGCCAAGGCCGTAGTAAGCCCTGCTGGCGCCATGCATGCCCGAGACAGCTACGACCTTGACCCCGACCCAAAACATTGTGCTGCTAGGGTAATGATTCTCGGGCATGAGTCATTACCACCGTTGTATCGTCGAGTGATCGCATTAGTATTCGTATTTGCTTCTACCGTGTTTTTGAACTATCTTAAATTGTAATATTCCACTGCACTTCAGTACTCTATTCTGCTGCACTTCAATACTCTTAAAGTGTCTGCGTTATCAGCACCGTTGGGACCTCGATCCTCCGGGAAGGGGCATCACATCCTGATCTTAAACATCCTCCGTTATCAGCACCTTTGGGATCCCGATATTCTCGGAGGATTGCCTCAGTTGGTGTGACATTCCATGTTACAACATGAAGTTAACTAAGCCTAACCTCAATTAAGGACTAAGCCGGAGTATGATTGATCCATGTGCTAAAGGATAAAGAAAAGAAACCTAGTTAATTAAATTCCAAAAATATTCAATTATGGGTCTCTCACAAACATCATCAAAATCCATGAAAGTACCCAAATATTTTTACATATTCTGAATGGCCATAATAAAATAGAATTTTGAGAATTTTTCCAGAATTTTTGGTAACCATTTAATACCCTTAAAAATTTCCCCAAAGTCAGAAAAGTGTATTTCGGGTTTAGAATTTTCATAAATTCTCAAGGGCAAACTAACAGGTGCACCCAACAGAAAAGTTGGAGCACACGTTTTACTGAATGCACACAAAAAGTTGCGTCAAATTTGGAGCACGGGAACGTGTCGGAATTTACCAAACCCGAGTCCAAGTTCTGGGTCAAGCCGGGTCAACCGCCCCTTCCCTCTCCCATTCTCTCCGGCCAGTCTCCGCCCGACACCGACGCGCCCGTACGAGCCACCGTCGATCGCTGTAGCCCCGTCACGGTCACTGCTCCGCCGAATCGCGCCTGTGCCACCGGCCGGCATTGAAGCTCCACCGGAGGAGCCGCTCCCTGCCCGACAGCTCGCCGTCCTCCCTCCTTCCCTCTCTCGGCTCCTCTTTCCGGCGGCCACAACATAAGGGCAGCAGCAGCTCACCCACCCCCATTCCTCTCCCTCTCTGCTCGCCAACACTTCCGCATGCCCCAGGCGCTCCCGCAAGGTCGTGCAGCGCTGCTACCGCCCTGCTCCTCCTCTGCCGCAAGGGAACCCGGCGAGCTCCCCTGCTCCGGGCCGCGTGAGCGCCGCCGCGTCCAGCCCTGACCAGGCAGCCCCTCCCTTCTTCTTTCTTTTGCAAATCAGCGCGCTAAGGAGTCCTCTCGCCGCCTGCTGATCCTCTCCCTCCCTCGTGCAGAGACGTTGCCGGAATTTGGAGAACCCGAGCCGCCGTCGGCCACCACGCGGAAAGGGCTCACGGCGACGACCACCCTCCCGGCCACCCCAACTCCAGCCCACGCGTCGACGAGCACCGCGGCACCCAGGTGATGCTTCCGGACCTCCCCCCTTGCCGATTCCGTCTCTAGGCGTGCCTGCCGCCGTCGGCCGCCGTCCAGCGTCGCCGCCGCTCGTCGCCGGCAGAGCTCCGGCAGCCCCCGCTCCGGCCACCACCACCCACGTGACCGCCTTGGGTCACTGATCTTGTAGAGCAGCACCAAATTCCGTGCCTCGCCGCCGGCGAGCCAGCAGAGCCACCCCGCCGCTCCGCCGCGCGCACGCGCGGGGAAAAAAATTTGAAAATGGCCAGTGGCAGATTTGTAAATAAGGGTGAACTTCGATTAAAAATTTAAAATTCAATAACTCGAGAAATAAGAGGCCTAAAAATGTGAAATTAATTTTGTTTGACTCCAAAAATCTTGCTCTACCTGAAAAACAAGATGAGATCCAGGGTTATGCAGTAGGTTAGTAGAATTAAATCACCAAAGTTAGAACCTTGCTAAGAGTATTAAATTAATAATTCAAAATCTACAACTGATAAAATCATGGGATTTGGCCAGTAAGCACTTCATGTCATTCCTAAACTTTCTGCTAAAGCACATTTCCATCTTTTATGCAAATATTAGTGTTATTACATAATCCCCATTTTTAGTAAATAAATTTCTATAAATGCTTGGGTAGGATTTTAATTCTGAAATTTTGCATTCCTACTCTTTGAGCATTTCTACATAAGTATAAAATCTCCATGAAAAATGTTTGGGCACCATCAGTGTGCTTTTGGCTGTTAAAGTTACTCATTCCTAATTAACTTAAGAATTTCAATATAATTGTTGCCTAATATATGCATATGGTTATTATTAGTGGTAAATCCATCCTTGGGACAACCCATGCAACATGTTAATCTTGACTTACAGTGAAGTTATGATTTTCTTTTGCATAATAATGATTCACAATTAATGTATATATCTAGATTAGTCAGGGCTACAATTTAAAAGTGAACATGTAAAACTCTAGGAGGTTGCAATTAACCTTGAAAAATAAAAATTTCTAGGTTCTCTTGCATAGGTAGTTTAATTGGGAAATGAGCCCTGGGTAAGTGGGAAGTCAAGGAGCCTTACATGTTTGCTAAGTGGGCCTCGATGGCATACTCGTAATTGGATATAGGTGATATGCTCATTTATTACCATGTCTCCCATTTCCCTAATTAGAAGTTTGTCCCCTGAAAGTTAATAATTGCCAGAGTGTGGTACAAACATGTCATCTCATGCATGAGCATCATTCCGTCAAATCCTATTTATTGAGGAAGTGTCATGCATCATCGTCCAACTCCTGACCATGCATTGCACTGCATTGACTAGGGAGCGAGACTGGGAGCAAGGACGTGGCAAGCAACCCTGAGGAGCCCGAAGTTGAGCTCAACCCCGTCGAAAACTTTAACTATGATCACTCCCAAGGCAAGCCCCGGTGCACACCTACTGATTTACGAGTCCTTTTATTTTGCCACCATAGAGGGATATTGTATTGTGCATTAGGTATAGGGCTTGGATGGAAACCCACTTGCATACACAAACTGTGACCTATACTTAGTTACGTCAGTAAGCCTTTCGTTAGCAACTGCTAGGCTTAAATTAGTGGAGTCAACGGTAGGCTATGGGATCACTTGATTCAATCATGATCCACGTGAAGAATAAAAAAAAATTGGTTAAAATTTGGGAACCTACCGTTGCAACCACGCGGACAAGTATTGAACAGTACCAAGTGCATACCTCTATATGGGAATTGGTAAACCTAGTAACTTGGGCGCCGTATTGTTGGACGGTATTACTCATCGATCCAGAGGTGATGTGAATGACACGGTGGATGCACGGGTCGAGGACCGCTGGAGAGTGCACGGGTTAAGCCTCGGATACAAAGTACTGTATCGCGGGGAGGACGTGTACTCGGGATCGATGGCCCCGGATCGACTTTATCGCAACCTCGTGAACGGTGGCCATACGTGTTCTTAAATGATGCGTATGTCGTGCATTTGGGTTATTCTCCTGCAGGATGTAAATCAATTCGAATTGCCGTCTCTCGCGGTCATGAGTATCTCTTGTTTCGAGCAGTGGCAATGATACTTTAAGTAGAGAAATTTGTTTAGGATGCTGATATTTATTTACTCTATGGATACAAATTGCTATGTTGTATTGTTCTTTATATTTGAACAGTCTTAGTAGCTAGCTAGGGTCCACTATAGTTCCTTTCCCGCAACAAGCAATTAAAATCTTGGTCAAGGAATAAGCATCGCCTCATAGAATTAATAGGTGCTTTTATGCAAATATCAAATAAACCCGGTCGGCCCCCTGCATACTAGGAGTCGGTTTTAGTAAACCCCTTTTGGACGGGTAAGTCTTGCGGAGTATGCTAGGTACTCAGGCTTTGCGATTATGTGGTTTTCAGGTTTGCCTCAAGCGACTTATTGCGATTGCTGTAACAAAATTGTGTGGGAAGGCGAGGAGCCCCAGAATTGGACCATTGAATGGGTCCCCGGCTCCCCTAATCAAGACGAGTGAGCCACTACCATAGGGCCGGCGTGGCTTGCTTAGGCTTGGCGGAGTGTTTGTCGTATCTCCCACCTCCGCATAATTATGAAATATGAACCAAGAACATATGTATAATAATGTAACTAAATTTGCTTCCGCCATGACTCTTGAGCTGTAATCTTATACCCTTAATGCTGTATCTCTGTATATGATGGATGTCCTGTGTGAATGCTATGTATGGTTACTTCGTTAACCATCTCCCGAGGCGATCCTGTACGGCACACTCTATACTTCGGTATAGGGTCGTGACAGTTGGTAATTTTAATGAAAACATTAGATGATAGAGCACATCCTGATCTTTCTAACAAGTATTTATATGCCTCATTTGGTTGAGCAAATTAAAAACTATGAATTTTTGAAGTTGACTGCTAAAAACAGGACAAATTGTGCTATCTTTATAATTGGACTTACCTTTTAAAAATTTCATACTTAACATGGTTAGATTTTTATTCAGAAATTGATGATCAAGATGAGAACAAAATTTTAGTGGAGTTATACAAGGATGCATGATGCAAAATTTTTCATTTTATAAATCTATCGTTCCTCTCAACACAACGCATTATTTTACCGGTACTTAGCGACATGAATATTTGGTGACGACCGCCACTCAACATGTAAGTTAATCTAAATTTTTAACTAACGGTGTTAGTGTACCTGCCAAAAATCCATTACAGAAACACCCCCAAAACAGGGAGCGAACATAATCTGTTGACCCCCTGTCATCCGCATAACCCTCAACTTGAAAAATTCATAACTGGAGTTTTACTTCACATTTTTAGGTGTATAAGCCCAATATGGAAAGTCTTAGAATTCTATTTTCATCTCTTGTAGGTTTTACCAATTAATTATGTCTCCACTATCCGGTAAAGTTAAAACATTAAGCCCCTGTCATCAAGAGATAAAATTTGTCAACCTGAACTTATAAATTCTAAAGTCCAGTTTTACTTCGAATTTTTGGGCGTATAAATACAATCTGAAAAGCTATGAAATTTTTCTGTAACATGGTGCCAAGAATCAGTTCTAGAGTTTTCATTTTCAGGTCGAAATATTCAGTTTTCTGACTGTTATACAGTCAAGACAGAATCTGTTTAAAAACCATTACTGTTTTGTTGCCCCTTGAAGCTGGAAAATGTAGATTAAAACTTTATTTCTGTGTTTCATAACAGTTTATATGAAATGCATTTTTACTGTAAGGATGGTTTGACTCAATTAAATTACATTCCTTGTAGATGGCTGAAAACATTGACCAAACACCACCGGATTGGGAGATCACCGACTGCCTGGAATTTACTAGGATGACCCAACTATTTTGAAGGATCCTCCAGGGTTTTGGATATCATATTCCTCCCACTTGTGTTGGAAAGGAATTTCAGGATCATGGAAATACTTCATGTGTGGTCCATGTTGCAGTCCCTGCCAACTATTCGGTCACTCTAGAATGGGAATCCTGGACCGTCAGAGTCTGAGGAGCTGATTTGTGCTCCACTCGGAGTGTTGCTGCCTTGAAGCCACTCACTCAATTTTGCAAGGAACGCAAGCACGAAGTTGCTGGAACACCGGTCACCTTGCTGCCCATCAATGATGTGACAATTTTCAAATGGCGAAGGCGTATGGATTTTGTCTTTGATCCAAACCACCGACGCCATCATCCAATACTGCCTTTAATAGAGTATTATGGTCTCTCCGTATTCTCTATATGTTCTAATTTGTGCCTGCAACATAACATGTATTAGGCTGCACTTCAGCTTTCAAAAGTAAAAAAAATACGCTAAAGATGTGGAAATTTAAGAACTTAACTAGCAAATCCAGGCAAAGAATGAAGAAATGGACATGATCATTGAGGAACATGACAATGCCTTGTAGGACGTAGAGTTATATGAGTCTGAAATGATCGAGGCTCAGGATGACTTGGAAGCGTTCAAGGAAGCTCATCTTCCATGCGTAGGTAGTTGGGACAAAATTAATCTGGAGTAGGATAACAAGAGGATAAAGAAATGGTACATGCTGATATTAACGATGTAGAGGTGGCAGAACTGATAGACCCCGCGGAACCGGAAGAACCAATGAAACCAGAAGAATCAGTAGAACCTGTAGAACCGGAAGAACCCATGGAACTAGAAGAACCAGAAAAACTGGAAGAAATAGAACCAGAGGAGGATAGCAGTGATGAGGACTCCTCTACCACACATTCGGAGGACTCGGACACGGATAATGAGGAACCCGACACTAGTATAGTCCGTTATGGACTCGGAGGGATCGTAGACTAGTAGAGATGGAATGGAGGAGTAGATGGGTTACAACACTATGTGTTGTATTCATATAATGTAAGTACCTCAAATTCTGGTGTAGGATCTTGTGTCTGTAGTATCTTAGCTAGGTGTTGGCACTTATATGTAAGATTTATCGTGAAGATGTCCTTTTTGACAACCCTACAATCAATATTAAATTAATGGATATGGTGGTCACTCCTAAATTTAAATTATGCCCTATTGCAAATTTATACCTTTATGGATTATTTTTAAGATATGACTAATGTGCAACCATATAAATTACAGCATGTTACGTATTCGGCACCAGGATGAGCCCGAGAGCCCTCAACAGGGAGCTAGTGCACAGCCCACATTGGCTGATGTACTCACTGTTGTTCTCTCGAATCAATGAGAGGATTCTGAGATGCTGCGCCAACTGGTGGAGAATACGTCTGGCTTGGGTGGACGTGGAGGCCATCACAATAACTAGCCTCGACAGTGCATGTACTCGGATTTTCTAGGTACCCATCCGCCGACCTTCGAGCGTGCTAGGGCCCTTCTGGACGCTGATCACTGGCTGCATTAGACTGAGTCCAAATTTGGTCTGCTGGACTGCACTAAGCACCAGAAGGTGTTATTCACCGCTCAACAACTCCATGGCCCTACTAGTGCCTTGGTGGGCAAATTATGATGCCTCTCTGCAAGCTGGTCTCCATGTTGAGTGGAATGAGTTCAAGACTGTGTTTCGTACCCATTTCATTCCAACTAGCCTCATGCAGAGGAAATTTCAGGAATTCATGGATTTCAAACAAGGAGGGTGGATAGTCCTCTAGTATTCTGAAACTTTCAACTATCTTGCTCGGTATGCTACTGATTATGTTAACACCAAAGAGAAGAGGAGGTATGCATTCTTGTGTGGTATGAATGCCACACTAAAGGTACATCTGACTTGGCAAACAACGGGCACATACAATAATCTGGTCCGTGCTGCTATTGTCCAGGAAGGTGCTATGCGCCAAGTTGTAGAAGAGGACCATAAAAAGGAAGGCCCCTGCCAGTGCCTCTACTGCTCCACAAGCTAAGCACCATCTGATTTATACTTCATTGACAGGACATCATTTTCGGGCATCTCCACAACAGCAATTTCAGCGCCTGTATCCTCAGAATTATTCGATGCCACCGAAGCAGCAAAACTTCCGGTCTCTTACACCATATCAGCAGCAAAATAACCAATCTCGTGCACCATATCAGCAGCAAGGAAATCAGAATGCACATGCTCCATAGCCTGCTAACCGTGGAGGAAACTATTCCTACTACTACTGCGGTCGCCCCAGCCATTTTGCTAGAGAGTGCATTGCGTCCAAACGCAACAATAATAATAATAATCAGCATCAAAATCAGGACAAGACTAAGAATGCACCGCCTCATGGTGCTCAAGTGAATTACACCAATGCTGAAGACATCCCTCAGTGTGAGTCCGTGCTAACCAGTACGCTCACACTTTGTCGATAGCTTGTCCTTGCACTTTTTTTATTCTAGGGCTACACATAATTTCATTATCAAAGGATATGTGCAAAAACATAATCTCCATACCACCACTATAAATAGGTGTTACATAGTCCGCTCCCCCACTGGACAAATTCTTGCTAAAAAAATAGTGTGCAAAGCTCCACTAGAAATAAATCAAAAAGTTTACCCCATAGATTTTATCATGCTCCATTGTGACACCCTAGTGTCACTACCCTCATTTGATCACATGATTGCACCTAATTCTGGTTTAGCAAGTCATAACTCAACTTTGGTTGCATTTCAAATTTATTTGAAATTGAATTTAAACCAAATTATGACAAGGTTGAGAAGCAACATTAAATTTTACCATACAACTAGGTGCTATCAAAAATATATGTGATAGGGTATCCCATAAAAGAATATTAGAAATTTTCTCAGAATTTTATTCAAAGAGAAAATGTACTAATTAATTCATAGAACTATGAATTTTATCCATATTCAAATAAATGGAAAACTTAAACTATTTGGTTTTGAACCTTGCCGCCTGTCACATTGTGATCTACACAACCAAAAGTTTCTGTACAAATCAACCATCTGAGCTCGTCACTCCGTCCAACTCTCCTATTGATGCTTGAGCTTAGGACTGAGATGGGCGCGTCATGAGTTGAGCAAAACTCTAGAACAGACTGTACCTTCATCCTTTAATCGATCATCGAGTAATTTCACTTTTCTTCAATGATCTCACCTCGGTAGTGTTTCGATGAAATGATGTAATCCGTCGTCTCTGGTGAGCTTCTACGCTTGATTCTTATTCTCGAGTGATCTTGAATCCTTTGCATGACTTCCTGACTAATTCTTATCTTGATTTTTTCGGCACTCTACGGACGGAACCAATTTTTCCTTTCCGCCGCCGTCGGCCGCCAATGGAGCTCCACGGTGGTAGCTCGATTCAGACCTTCTCCGTTCCCTCGGCGACAAAGTCAAGCTCCGCCGTGATTCACTGATGGTCTCCGACCATCTCTTTTAGCTCGTAGACCTCTGCAGCGAGTCCTCATCACCATTGAACCACTCTGCTCCGCCCCCACTCGACGTCGGGCCACCGTGGTGAGTCTCTATGCTGGTGAATCCCATCAGCCGACTCGCCTTGATGTGCTCATTGTGTGGGTCAGCACAAAGTCTAGCTTTGGATTGTTCATAGCCCGGCGGCGAGCTCCAAAGCCACTCCGGCGACAGCGCCTCCTCGCGCGCTCGTGCGCGCGAGATTCAAATGACCGATGGCATTTTCGTAATTCCTACAAAGTTCAAACTTTAAATCCAGAAAATGACTTGCACTTATAAAATCCATATCTGGAGTTTTAGAGCTCCTAAAATTATAAACTAAATTTTGTTGGGCTCTTTGTGATGAGAACTATGCATTGAGTGTATTATTACACATGTTTTATATATAAAGTTTTGGTGTATGATTTATTTAGTGTAAAGATTAATAAATTCATATCCGTAATTGTAGACTTGATAAAATAGTATAAACTGTTTTAGGTTTTACTTGACCTGCTTAGTTCATTTGATAATTTCATGACCTAGCAATGCCTGCACTTGACGCTGAATTTCTTTCGTCTCCTCAGGATTTGTGCGGTACGGAGCGCGATTAGGAAGCTGTGCGCCTGGAATTAAATCAATCTGATGTTCTATGCCACGAATAGGAGGAAGACCCGACGGCAATTCAGCGGGAAAAACATCTTTATAGTCCTGCAAAAGGTTAGCAACAGCAGGAGGAATATGCAACATAGGCGCCTCATCTAGTGAAACAAGCATACGAGAGCAAACTAGCGCATAGCAAAGCAGATTAGCATCATGTAATTCATCAAAATGAGCACGTGTAGCAAGTAAGATAGGGTTATTCAATTTGATCTCATGTTGAACAGGTGCAACAGGAGGCGATGTAACCAATTTTGCAGCTTTTGTCGCTCGAGCAATATCATCTTTAAGAACTTGTTCAGGTGTCATAGGATGAATAACAATTTTCTGACCCTTAAACATGAAGGAATAATAATTGGAGCGACCATGATGAACACTATCAACATCATATTGCCAAGTACGGCCAAGCAACAAAGAGCATGCTTCCATTGGAACAACATCACAATCTACAAAATCAGAATAGGCGCCAAGAGAGAAAGGAACACGTACCGAGCGCGTTACCTTTATTTTGCCGCCATCATTAAGCCATTGAACGTGATAAGGATGTGGATGCTTCCTTGTTGGCAATGACAACTGCTCCACCAAGGTCGTACTAGCCAAATTGTTGCAACTGCCACCATCGATGATTATACGGACCGCTCGTTCTTGCACAACGCCTTTGATATGAAAAATGTTGTGGCGCTGATGCTTTTCATCCTGAACGACCTGTGTACTAAGAACACGCTGCACAACAAGAGTGGCATACCTGTCGGCAGCACTAGAGTCGACATGAAGCTCCGTATTATCTGCATGATTAGTGGCAAGCATAGTCTACTGAATATCCTCAGAATCACTAGCAGAAGAATACCCACCGTCGTCACGAATCAACATAGTTCGTTTATTTGGACAATCGCGTATCACATGACCAAATCCTCGGCAACGGTGACACTGAATATCACGAGCTCGTCCAGACGACGAGGAGGACGGCACGATTGAGGCAGATTTGGCCGTGGATGGAGCACTCGACTTGGACGTGGTCGAGGAGTGGTCGCGCGGCGTGGAAGGAGGTGCCGACCGTGGAGCTGAAGGCGTCTTAGACCCTACAAAAATGTTAGGTCTTGACGAAGATTGTTGATCCTGCACTTCACGTTCAGCTTTACAAGCATATTCAAATAAGGTGGTCATATCATCATAATGTTTATAATCAAGAATATTCTGAATTTCACGATTTAACCCACCCCTAAAGCGAGCCATAGCAGCATCATCTAGTTCAACTAAACCACAGCGAATCATACCCTTTTGCAAAGCTCGATAATAATCCTCTACGGAAAGGGAACCTTGTTGAAATCGCTGCATTTGATTAAGCAAATCTCTAGCATAATATGACGCACAAAACGATAACGCATAGCAGCTTTTAATGCCGCCCAAGTGGCTGGAATATTATCAGGATATCTTTGTCTATACTCACGCCACCAAAGTAAAGCAAATTCAGTAAATTCACTACTAGCAGCCTTAACTTGTAAATTAGCAGGAATATCATGGCATGCAAATTTTTGTTCAACCTCTAATTCCCAATCAAGATAAGCACCCGGATCATATTTGCCATTAAAAGTGGGAATACGAAATTTTATTTTGGCAAAACAATCATTAATAGGAACACGTACCCTACGAGTACGACCACGGTGATTGTCGTCGTCCTGCTCGGTGTCGGCGCTGTAGTCACGTGCATTTTGCAACTCCGTGAGTTGCATCGTCATGGTTCCAAGCTGCTTCGACATGGCCTCAAGACAAGTCATGATCATCGCGAGCGTGGTGCGGGCAGCCGTATCAGCGAGGTCGAGCTGATCAAAACGCTCATTCGATGAAGTGACCGTAGAGTCAAGTCTCTCGTGCATCGTCTTCATGTTGTTTTGTAGACCATCAACCTGCACCTGGACATCCTGGAGGGCGAGCTCCTCCGACTTCGAGCTATTTTCTGCCATAGAAACACAAGCAATACAAAAAGCTAGGTCCTACGATGAGAGGTGAGTGGTGGATGAAAAGCTCAATCAAAAAGCTGTTATCAAATTCTTACCCGTCCTTACCAAGCACGCAAGCGTGAACTGCAACCACAGGTAAAACCGGTGGAAGATTGGAGGAGCGATTGCGTGGTGAAACAAAAACCTGCTCGTAGTAGAAAATTTGTGGTGCTAGGAGGCTGCACTCAATCCAAGGGTTAGCACAATTCAAACAACAACTGCAAAGCTGAATAATGGTGCTAAACGCGAAAAGATTGCTGCCGGTACAAGTGCAAGAGGAAGGAAGAAGGACCAAAACAAAGTGCAGCAAGAATGCGTCGCCTCTGTTGCTCGGTCGCTCTTTTTTTTTCTCTTTTTTTTTCTTTTTTTTTCTTTCTTTTTTTTTCTCTTTTTTTTTATACTTTTTGCTGAAAATATAAACAATGAGACCTCAAATAAGCAATTAAGCACAAGCCCTTTTTTTTTGAGGCAGGGGTAGATACTCTCTCTCTCTCTCTCTCTAGAGTAGGAACAAACGAAACCGAGCAGAAACAAACATAGGGCGAGGCGAGCGGGTCACGACGTAACCGAGTAGGACTCGATCGGCGAGACAAGCGGGTCACACGAAACCGAACAGAACTAAACACAGGGCGAGGCGAGCGGGTCACGACGTAACCGAGTAGGACTCGATCAGCGAGGCGAGCGGGTCTCGACGTAACCGAGTAGGACTCGATCGTCAAGGCAGTGATTGATAATCACCCGGACTCACGGTGCAGCGGAAAAACTTGGCAAGCGAGACGGGGTAAACAGATGCGGCGGAAAGCAAACTGTGGTGGTGAAAACACGCGGCACGGCGGAAGGATACGAAGATGATAGGAAGAAAACGATGAAACACAGTGTACCAGCAACGATCAAAAGCAAAAGCACAAAAAATCAACAACGCAAATTATTGAACGAAAGTGCGAGGCTCAAAACCGTACTGGGGTAAACTTTTTTTGTAGTTCTCGGTTTATGTGGACTTGGATAAAACTCACCGAGAAACACTGGAATCTGATACCACTTGATAGGTGTAAAGTGCCCGATCTTTCGGTGAGTGGAGATAACTTCGATTTAGTGGATGTTGACCCTCACGATCCGACTACGACGAGCAAGCCGAAGCGCCAATGCAATCGCTGAACCAACTTCCGGAGGATATTAACCTTGCGGTAAACAAGATCAACCTGATCACGAGGATCAATTCTTACGCGCAATCGAAGAACGAGCAAGAATTAGAGGCGAGCAATCTGATGTATTGCACGAAGGTGGAGTTCTGAATTCACGTCGAGAGACGGATGTATAGCTAAGCTAAACTTATAACAAAACTCAAAGATTACAAGGGGCGCAGCCCTTGACTATATAGGGGGAGGACGAGGCATCTAGGGCCGGCTGAAGTGGAGAGGCACGCGGTGGAGAGGGAGTCGTGCGACTTGGGCCACGTAGGCCTTCGGGCGACATCATCCTGGGCCGTCGTTCCTTAGCATCAAAACCGTCTTCAATTCCTGGGCTTGAGCTCTAGTGATTGGGCCCTTGTACGTCGTCATCTCGTTAGAAGATGGATCCGTAACTCGAGGAGGCGCGACGACGAGAGGTGGAGGCGTGACAGCTTGGTTTGCCGCGCCATCTTCCATCGTCATTATTCGTATGTCGTTGATGTCCTCATCAGCATTGCCATTTGCATGTTGGACAGTACCCAAACTCTTGGTCGTGTGATCTAGTAGTAGTGGACAGATTCCCGAAGTAATGAGGAATGGCTGCCCACTTGGGACTTTGGACCCGGACCGGCTTGTATGATGTCTTTGTGAAAAGTTGTCATACATGATCTTAAATGATGCGTATGCCGTGTATTTCGGGTTTTCCCTGTTGGTGTAAAATGATTGCAATCGTTGCCTCTCGCAGTAATGGGTACCGCTTCTTCAGTGCGTCACATCGTAGTTTAAGAACTTCACTAATAACAATGATGAATGAAACGTTTGGATGAAAATATTGTGTTTTAGTGAATCTGAACTTGATATATTTTGTACTTGATTTAAATTTCAGATTGCTTGTTATACTTTATATCTCTATATGCTAGTTACCTTACACAGTTAGAATTACTAGAATGTTCACTAAATTTACTTTTATCCATCTCTGAGCCTATGCATTTCTAGATGTAATACTTGTCGTATAAGACTTGCTGAGCTTAGTTGCTCAGGCTTTGCCACGTTGTTGTTTTATTTATTTCAGGTAATAATGTTGATGCTTATGACTTACCTTTGGGTGTACTTCCCTGGGATATGTCTATTCCAGAGGGATGGTCAGCCCATTGGGAGGCTGATTAGCCGCTATTATTGTGTGGTGCTAGGTGATAATCTGTATGGACTCGGATTTTTCATAGTTGCTGTTATCATCGAGTTGTATATTGTAGATGTTTAATCATGTTGTCTTCCGCTGTTTTAATAACCTGGTTTTGTAATATTTTTGATGCACTAAATACTTAACTCTGATGTATAATAAATAACACTCTTTTCTACATATTTTACACTTGGTTGACTGTTGTATTATCTTGTGTCTGCTTAATCGGCACCTTGGGAACTTTGATCCAAGGGGATTTTGACATCCATCATCAAAAAATCGATCTAATTATAGGCATGATGTAGATGAAAACTCATAGAGTCATGATAGATATCGGGCCCCCATCATTCATCTAAATTCTCCTTTGCATGGTCCAGACCCCATTTCTCTAAATTCCGATTTATCAACAAATATAGTTGTCTCTCACTTGGAAGGGGTGACACTAGAAAATATTCCTATCGTCTGTGAGTTTCCAGATGTGTTTCCTGAGGATATCTCTGGCCTCCACCTGACCATGATGTGGAATTTAAGATTGAGTTACAACCTGGAACTTCTCCAATATCCCGTCGCCCGTATAAAATGACCCCAAATGAACTGGCTGAACTGAAGAAGCAATTGAATGGATTACTAGAGAAAGGTTTCATTCGCCCAAGTACTTCACCTTGGGGCTCTCCAGCCATTTTTATAAAGAAGAACGACAAGTCTCTGCACCTTGTCATTGATTATCGACCATTAAATGAAATCACGATAAAAAATAAATACGTGCTGCCCTGAATTGATATTCTTTTTGATCAATTGGTTGGTGCCAAGGTCTTTTCCAAAATTGACCTTCGTTCGGCCTATCATCAAATAAAGATTAGAGCAGTTTATATTCCAAAGATTGCCTTCTCTACTAGATACGGACTTTTTGAGTATCTAGTAATGTCATTCGGATCAACCAATGCTCGTACCCATTTTATGTATCTCATGAATTCAGTGTTCATGCCTGAGCTGGACAAGTTTGTGGTAGTCTTTAGTGATGACATCCTTGTCTATTCGAAGTCCAGGGAAGAACATGTTGAACATCTTCGTATTGTTCTTCAATGTCTATGACATCATAAGTTATTCGCAAAATTCAGCAAGTGTGAATTTTTGTTGGACCGTGTGCCATTTCTTGGTCACATAGTTTCACCCGAAGGTATCTCAGTAGACCCTGGCAAAGTTCAAGATGTGCTGGATTGGAAACTGCCTACTTCTGTCCATCAAGTTTGTAGTTTCCTGGGAGTAGCTGGTTATTACCTCAAGTTCATTCCTAATTTTTCCTAGCTATCCTAGTCCATCCCAAGATTATTGAAAAATGATGTGAAGTTTGAATGGAATAGTAAATGTGAAGAAGCATTCCAGAAGTTGAAGGAATTATTAACCACTGCCCTAGGATTGGCTCAGCCAGACATCACTAAACCGTTTGATGTATATTGTGATGCGTCTGGGACAGGACTTGAATGTGTGCTTATGCAATGTGGTTGTGTCATTGCCTATGCATCTTTGCAACTACGAAAGCACGAAGAGGATTACCCAACTCATGATTTAGAGCTAGCTGCAGTTTTACTTGCACTAAAAATTTGGATGTTATTTACTAAGAAATTTGGTGCATATCTATAGGGATCATAAGATTTTGAAATACATTTTCACTTAGACCGATCTGAACATGAGACAATGTCGGTGGCAAGAATTAATCAAGGATTATGACCTGGAGATTCATTATCATCCAGGCAAGGCCAATGTAGTCGCCGATGCATCGAGTAGTGTTGATGTTTGCTAAGTTACATCGATATAATCATCCCTGGCAATGGCACCAGACATAATTATATAGATGCACCTCAGTGTCAATAAAATGAAATCCGTAAGCGACAAAAAATACCGTTATAGCATATCACTATTGGATTGCTCCAATAGCTTGTCATTTATAGTTCTACTAAAGAAAGGCATAGCATGAATATACTTTTTTTTTGTAGTTTTTGGTTTATGTGGACTTGGATAAACTCATCGAGAAACACTGGAATATGATACCACTTGATAGGTGTAGAGTGCCCGATCTTTCGGTGAGTGGAGATAACTTTGATTTGGTGGATGTCGACCCTCACGATCCGACTACGACGAGCAAGCCGAAGCACCAATGCAATCATTGAACCAACTTCCGGAGGATATTAACCTTGCGGTAAACAAGATCAACCTGATCACGTGGATCAATTCTTACGCGCAATCGAAGAACGAGCAAGAATTAGAGGCGAGAAATCTGATATATGACATGAAGGTGGAGTTCGACATTCACGTCAAGAGACGGATGTATAGCTAAGCTAAATTTAAAATAAAACTCAAAGATTGCAAGGGGCGCAGCCCTTGACTAAATAGGGGGAGGACGAGGCATCTAGGGTCGGCTGAAGTGGAGAGGCGCGCGGTGGAGAGGGAGTCACGCGACTTGGGCCATGTGGGCCTTCGAGCGGCGTCATCCTGGGCCGTCGTTCCTTAGCATCCAAACCGTCTTCAATTCCTGGGCTCGAGCTCTAGTGATTGGGCCCTTGTATGTCATCGTCTCGTTAGAAGATGGATCCGTAACTCGAGGAGGCGCGACGACGAGAGGTGGAGGCGTGACAGCTTTGTTTGGCGCGCCATCTTCCGTCATCATTATTCGTATGTCATTGATGTCCTCATCATTTCCTTGCCTCTTGTTGCGACTAATACATTTCAGCTTCTACACAAAGAAGATGATAGTGAGAAAGATAAAGAACAAATTGTTGTTTCAAGTAAGAACTTTCCTAATGTACTGAATTGTTCCGACAATCTTGTTGTATTGGAACCTTGTCTTGATTTGTCATTGCCACAAGTTGATTTATCTACTTATCCTTTTAATAAAGAGAAGTTGTGTGCCACTGCTTCACTTATACCTTTTCTCAAGCTGAATTGCCTTTACTAACAAGAAACAATTTTTATGCTATAGGAAACTATGATCATAGAGGTGTATTTATGGTGCACAAAGTTTATATTTGCTCAAACATGAATCCTCCTTGTGTTGTACAACCAAATGATGAACTAGAAAACTGCAATAACAATTACCATGTCATGTCATGTTTCTCTAGTGTTTTTAAGATCACATATTTTCTATCTTGTCACAAGAGGGAGAATGATGTTCATATTGCTGAGCAAGTTTTCAAAGAGGTCATTTATTTGCATGGCATGCGTTCTACTGTAGTTTCATATTGTGATGATAAATTTCATAATGCATATAAATATGAGTTGCATCCCAAGTTTGGGAATAGTTCTATATTTTATATTTCAAATTTGAGACCACTATTCGGAGAAAGGGATGAGATCGAGTTGAGGACGACTCTAATTCAAAATGGGGAGAATGATGAGTACATCACACCCATGGATATACACAACACTCCTCCAACTAAGATGAAAGTTCATGTGCATCACCTGAATTTACAGGTGAGATCGTTTCTAATGTTTTTATTATGTGGTTTTGAGAATAAATTGCTACCTAATAAATTAATTATTGTTAGGAACCATGCAGATGATGACGAGATAGCTGGGGAGGTGATTGGAGGTGTGATGAGCCAGCAAGGACGTCCAAGCCAACGTGGAGGCCCAATCAAAACCGACTTCAAGTCTGTTTTGAAGCCAAGGACCAGTCTGCACTAAAACGGATGCCCAGGACGCATATGGACTCAGATTTGGACGTTCTATATATTCCTGAAAAGACAACGAAAAGCCCTTTCCAACGCAGCCAGTCCCATGTCAAAATTTGTCCCGAGCCATCGGCAATCGCCAAAACAATTCGACTTCTAGAATCTGTCCTGGTGCTGTGACACCGTAATCGGTCTTTGGGCCATGTATCGAGTTGAGCCCACTTAGGGCTGCCTCCAGAGGGTCTTGCACGACCCTAGGGTCCTCATATACAGCCGCCGCCTCTTCATTTGGGTTTGGGGTTTTGCTTAGATTATTCTGTTGATAACAGTTTTGCCGTTTGATCGGTTTGTGAGATCCCAACTTATGAGATTCGTCGTATACTTGCAAATTTGGTTGCATTCTTCTTTATTCTTGCTTGTGTTCTTGATTTGTAGGCAAGGATAAGCCTTTTCGGCGAGGTCAATCATTCTTGAACGGTTGATAACCAGAGTAGACGTTGTGTTGTGATTGCGTGGTTCAGAATGTGTCGTTCGGAAGCCGGATCGATTTGTGTATCGCCTCCGCCTTAATCAAGATTATCAGAACCTATCGGAAGATCGGGAACCCTTCTTCACATCACATAAGCATCTACCACCATCATTCTAAGATTTCTATTTTCTGAAAGAGTAGGAGGGGTGTGGCTCTTATGTATAAAGCTATCTTGGCTCTTTGTTGAGGTGTGTGCACCACCTTTTTGATAGTGCGGACACCCCCTTACATTTTTAGTCCTTGGTGCGTCTGAGAGATCAAGGATAATGGGACCACAAATAGGAGAGGAGCTATGGGGAAATGTTTTGGCAGCCTCACTAATGGATCTGCATGACTCCATAAGCCTTTCTTGCCTTGTAACAACAGAAGGATTTAATAAGGGATCATATTGCTTCCTTACCTCTCTATAGTCTCATCCAGAAGACCCTTTTTGACTACATCTCTTGATGAGGACATCACTCCTATGGATACACACAACACTCCTCCAATTCTGGACTTGCAAGGTCCAATGACTAGAGCTCGTGCACGACGACTAAATTTAGAGGTGAGCTCATTCCTACGTTCTTCGCTATATGTTACTTTTGAGAATGGTTTGCTACCTAATGATGATTTTATGATTAGAAACCATGAAGAGGACCAGAAGATGATGGGAGAAGGAGTTGGAAACGTCGAGGACCAGCAAGGGCTTGGAAGCCAAAGTGGAGGCCCAATCAAAACCGACTTCGAGTCTGTTTCGGGGCCCAGTACCAGTCTGCACTAAAACAGTCACCCAGGACGCATACAGAGTCGGATTTGGACGTTCTACATATGAACTGAAAGACAAGGAGAAGACCTTTCCAATGCCGCCGGCCTCATGTCAAAATTCGTCAGGAGTCATCAGGAATCGTCGAAACAAGAGAGAGTCCAGAATCTGTGTCGGTGCTGCGTCGCCTATTTTTGGCCTTTGGGCTTTGTATTTAGTTGAGCCCAATTAGGGGCGCATCCAGAGGGTCTTGCATGACCCTAGGATCTTTATATACAGCGGCCTCCGCATCATTAGGGTTCGGGTTTTGCTTAGATCAATTCTGTTCATAAACAGTGTCGCCGTTCATCGGTTTGTGAGACCCCAACTTCGAGAGTTTAATCATACATCTGTAATTATGTTGCATTCTTCCTTGTTCTTGCTTGTGTTCTTGATTAGCAGGCAGGGATTAGCCTTCTCGACGAGGTCAATCATCTTTGGACGGTTGATAACCAGAGGAGACGTCGTGCGGCGATTGCGGGGTTTAGAACGTGCTGTTCTGAAGCCGGATCGATTTGTGTGTCGCCTCCGACCAAATCAACTTACCAAGAACCTTTCGGAAGATCGGGAACCCTTGTTCACATCATCTCTTCACCCATCCTGGAAAAGGTTGATCACCATAATCAAAGGATTGAGGTGGGAGAGGAAGTGTGTGTTCTTGTACAGATTCAGGGTGTGGTGGGTGGAGGGAGGTTGTTGTAGGGGCATCGATCTTATGTGGGAAACTCTTGGTTTCCATTTCTATAGGTTGGCTGGAAGTTCGGGTGCTTTCTTTGGTATGGCATGGGGAGATAGATAGCTGATCTTCAATGTTTTGGACAACTTTGCTTATGATCTCCATTCCCTCTGATGGTGTTGTACAAAGAAAAGCACCTCCAGCTGCAGCATTTAAATAATTTGCACTTTTGGGTTTTAAACCGAAAAAGAAGTGCTGCAGCCCTATAGTCTCCTCTATTCCTATAGATACCCCATTACTGGTGTAGCTTAGGAACCTTTACCATGATGCTCCAAGTGATTCATGGTCATGTTGCTCAAAATTGATAACCTTCTTCCTTAGAGCAATAATCTTGTAGAGAGGAAAAAAATTTTGACAAAAAATCTCTCGCAAGACAAACCAATCTCCACTTGCTTCACCTACAAGGTTAAAATACCTTGTTTTTGCTGCTCCTTCCAATGAGAAACGAAACAACATCCATTTCATGGTCTCTTGAGGGAAACCTTCAATGGCAATAGTGGAGCAACAAAGCTCGAACTGTTGTAAGTGAGTATGTGGATTTTCATTTTCTGCCCCTATAAATGGTGTTTTCTGAATCAAAAGTAACGAATTGGAAGAATCTCATAGCTCGGGGTTGTGATTGAGAGTGATGAGGGTACTAGTTCTAGGAATTCGCTCCTAGGGACTGAGAAGTCATGGATTGATGGGGAATTAATGGAAGGAAAGAAAATAAGAGAAGAAAATAAAAAGAAAAGGTAAAAAGAATTGGGTCCGGATAAATGTCAGCTACCGTTCCCCGACAACGGCCAAAGAAAGCTTGTTGGCAATCCTTAGGCCTAACAGAGAAATCCACAAGCATACGGATGCCAATGTCGCTTTGACCCAGGAGTATTCCAAGATATCGAATCCACATGAAATGAGAAGTGAAACTCTACCCTAATCCATCTCTAGTGAACAAAGCAGAGGAACAACAATGGTTGCGAGGAGAATAGGTTCTATAGAGAGAAGAGGTCCTCGAGCCAGGTAATCTAATGTAGTAAACTCTCGCTAAGTAATTTAATGAGATCATATTTCAATTTATCTGCTTCGGGGCACAAAAATGATCCACTAATACGGGTCGGTAACTAACCTCATGTACTAGTGGGTACGCTATTGTTAGATAACCATGCTTGAGACTTCCCGAACGTGGTGGATTACAATATTGGACGGACAGGGCTGTCACCCCTGTTGACTTTTGCTAAGCCATATTAATAAATCATTCCCGGCACGGAGCCAGAAACGATTCACTATTATGTCCCAGAGTCAAGTAGGTAAAATCCGCAAGCGCACGGAGAATACCGCTGTAGCATTTCATCCGGAAGTATTCAGGGTATCGTATTTGTTTATCCCAAAGGAAGGTTATGATCAAGAAGCGTTACTAACATATAAGATCATGTTAACAATTAGCAAGGATATCTAACCAAGACATGCGGGTACATGATAATAACCGGGTAGTGTGACACACACAGAAGATTCCTACTAAATAAATAAAGTCTAGTGGAGGAACGACTAGGCTAAACTACTCCTACTATACATTCCTATACAGTTGCATAGCCTAAGTAGAATACATACAGACCCATACTCAGGTTCAGCAGTCAATAGTATAGCACTTCAGGCACGGACTTACCCCTGCATCCACAGGCGACTTCCGCCAAGAGCCTACGCACTAGCCTAGCGGGGAGGATTTCAAAGGACGGACAGGGCTGTCACCACCTGCCGCCTACCTCAACGAACCAGTAGACTAACGAATAATTGATGCAAATCAGTCACCCAAGTACCATACTTGCATGACCAAAGAGCACTCTGCCCCTCCGCGATTACTATTAACGAGGCAGAGCTACCGTACGAATACGATCACCAAACCCATGCTATACTTTATCAGCTAAAACTAAGCATAGAGACTATAACATATAAACTAGACTATAGTGACGGTATATAACTAGCATGACAATAGTAGTATAATAAATATAAACTACTATCACACAAGTAGACTATACTATCACATATATGGATCACAATATCAAACAAGAAACTCATGACCCAAGCACAACTATATAGAAAAAATATATATATTGATAAGAGCAAAGTCTTACAAAGGGGAAAAGATACAAGAGCCATACCAATTCCAAGTGAAGACTTGGGACTAGAGAGCTCTAGACTCAGCCTAACTCCACCAAAACTCCAAGAACTACTACTAGCAAGAGAGAAATGCTTCTTGTGGTGTGTGTTGAGTGTGAAGGCACACCCTCCTATTTATAGCCTCCTAACGTCGGTTTCAGAGGAGTAACCGCCACGGAATCCCCCAAACCGCCATCAAGGAGTCGTTTGGAGCCTACACGTGGAAGGCCAAGCGGAGAGGGCGCCAGACCAGGTCGCCCGACCTGACCAGGTCGGCCGACCTAGGGGTGGCCCCTCCTGGCCTGTGCTTTCTCCAGGTGGCTGTCCTGTGGGCCCTGACGTCGGTTTGCGCGGTATTACAGGGAGTTACGTCGGTTAAGTGCTGAAAATGGGCCCTTCAATCCATGTGACGTCCATGTGGCACTCTCTGATTGGTCGAAAGTGTGTTTTCTTGCCTTTTGAGGTGTTTCCTTCACATTTCCTCCTGCATGCACAAAGTTCTCCAAGTACAAGTGGAACTATATTATTGTGATAAAGCATGCGTGTATGAAATGCCAAATTCTCCTTTATTTGAGTATAGTTGACGGTTGAAAATGGTACTTAACAGCCGTCAACAAACTCCCCCAAGCTTACCCTTTGCTCGTCCCGAAGCAAAGATAAACTTAAGTTGTTGATCAGGAGTTGCTACAATGTCCTACTCCTCAATAATACTATGCGCACAACAAAGTACTCTTCCTAGAATTAAATATGTTGGCACATAACTTACCCATTTACCTCGATCCATGGGGCTTTTACACCTCATTGTCTTGGGCGGTTGAGAGATAGAACAATTGCAGGGCACCAATCACTTGCTCTAGATTCCGCTATGTTATTCCGGAGGTTTTCAAAAGATTTTGAAAATAAAAACCAAGTTCCTCAAATGATTCTCTCGGATCACTCAATATGTGTATGATTCCTCACCAAGGCAAAGTGTTGCCTATAATCACCTACTTCTAAATAAGGCTTTATGTGGAGCTCAAGGTAGGGATATATGAGGCACTCATGTTCACATAATATTGCTATGTCAAAAGACCGGATCCAAGAAAAACATCAATTCAAACAATCTTGATCAAGATGTGCAAGTGTGTGGGAGAACGGAGGAATGGTGGATGGGAAGAAATAACTCCTTTTTGAATTTTCCTTCTCTCTTTTGGAGTTTCTAGGCTATGGCTATCTTTTGCTTGCTCTCTTTTTTGAGCATTTTTTTTTCTTTTCTTTTTGCATAGCCATAGTCCTAGTTTGCAATGAATACTTTGAGAGAGGAATTTTGCAATGGATATATGGAGTGTTTCTTTGGATGGATGGATGGATAGTGGCTTTCTTCCGGTGTAGAAGAATAGCTCACGGTGGATATGGTGGATATGGTGGATGCTATCTTCTTGATTTAAAAGGATAGCTCATGGCGGTGGATGTGTGTATATGATCTTGATCAAGAAAGCATGAAAAGAGTTCTACTAGGGTCACAACAATTTTGACTAAGCTCAATGTGAAACAAGCAGCATATGTGTAAAGGTTTTCAAATGTAAACACTACATATGGCTGTGGTGGGAATTTCATCATTGAGGAACTTATCAATTTGTCATTTTGAAAAATAAAACTCCGGAATTCAAGCTTTACGTTGAGCAAGATCATAGCAGCCCTATCTATCATATCATACCTCTCAACAACTTAGAACTAGAGAATGCATATGCTACCCACAAGATTCAAGTTCAAGGCAAGATTTACCAACAAACCTAACTCTTGAGAGAATACTAAGTTGTAAACTAGCATTAGAGAGGAATAAAGGACAGAGCAACTATTCATCATCTCAACATAGGAAAATTATACACATTCATACCGCGCATGAAAAGGGAAATGTTTTTGTTCTTTTTATGTTTTGCAAATTTTTATGGTTTTCAGATTTTATAAATTTTTTTTTTTAGATTTTCAGATTTAGCAAATGCAAGAAATAAAGGGAAGGGGAAAGATACAAGTTACCGTGAGAAGGGAGGTCCTCCCCCAAGCTTGTTCTTGCTCATATCTGCTGGTTCGGGTCGTAGCCTTGGGAGCGGAAGAAGGCATCCCAATTGCTCTGATTCTAAGCCATCATCGCGTTCAGCTGGCGGAATTGGTTGTCGCTGAAATTCTGCCATTGCTGGGTGTCGGCGACATGTTGCGTGAGAGTTTGTTGCATGCTCTCAGTGTGCAAATCAATGTCGTTCACCCTCCTTGTCAACTCGGCCATCCCATAGTTGAGTTCACGGAACCCACGGGATGAGAATGACCGAGTGGCAAAGGATGGCGGTCCGCTTGAACTTGATGACGTCTGCATGGGGTAATCGTACTGAGATTCCCATGCTCCGGTCTGCCATGTTGATGCACCCACCTCGTCCTGTGGCGGGGGCTGCTCCCATACCGGATCTCCGGTCGGAGTGTGAGACTCCGGTGTAGGCTCCATATGCCTACGGGAACGTGTCGGTCGCCCTGAAACACTATGCCTGCAAACTTCTCCCACTGGCTCAAGTGGGAGGGTTAGTGCCCGACAGTGATACAAACGAAGACCCGGGTTAGATAACGGGAATTCATTTGTATACCCGGGAAAGTGATAGATCAAGGTATTATTTGGACCATGTTTCAAAGTATGTCCTTGCACAAAATAGTCCTCGCCTAGAAATTCTCTATCTACCGTCAAATATTCAACATGAACATTCTCAAGCAGACCACACTTCTGCGTAATGCGAGTAACTAAAGAGGTGCACTCAATTGGTCCTGTCAACTTTATATTGTCTAACCATTGATCAATCATGCATTCCGCGGGTGACACCCTAATTTTCTTAACCATGGCATAAAGTATTTTCAATTCATCTTGCCGGACAACCCTAATGTCACCTCGAGGAAACAAGGTCATAGCCAACCACACATGCATAAATCTAAGTGTAGGATTATGGATGGCACTTGTTCTAGGCTTGGGACCCCACTCGTTTCCGGAAATCTTTTTCCAAAAACTTTCTTTATGGAACCCCTTTAGCGCTTTATCTAAGTCTAGCCTACATTTAGGATTTAGACCTAGCATAGCATGAAGATCACCCCATGTGACCAAGCGCTTTTGCCCAAACAAGCGAAAAGAAATGCCTTCATCATACTTTCTAAGGGTGCATAAAAACTGCATAGTAAGCAAACGAGAACCCGGCTCATCTACTTCTACGAAATTTAGCCAACCCATAGTGCGAAAAAATAGAGGCAAATTCTTCTCTCATACCTATTTTCTCGAGGAAGTCCGGATCGAAGCGTCGGGTGTGGCCGTTCTCTCATGAGCGCGATGGCTTGGCCCTCGCGGTCGTCCTTGATGTCGAGATGCTCCTCGGTGATGAGCAAGGCCGGCCTTTCCTCCGGAATTTCAGCTTCGGGGTCACCATGCCCCGGACTTGGTGTGAGCTCGACGGAGGATGCTTGACTCGTGCTTGCACGAGTGCTTTTTCTCCGCTTGATTCCGGCGACTTGCTTCATTCGGTTGAACATGGCTGCACACAAGAACAAACACAAGACAAGAACAAAAACAAGATCGAACAAGTGTTCGGGTGAGCGTTAGTGAAAACGACAAATCCGAGCTTCTCCGAAATTGGTTTTCTTCTCACAACAACTTGCAAATGCACTAAAACAGAGGGGAAATATATTTTTTTTTTGGGGTTTTTGGGGCTGTAGTAAAGTTGAAGAACACGAAATTTTGGGAGAGCAACAAGTGAGCAAAGGAGGGGAGTGAAAGATGAGCTTGGAATGGTGAAGCTCCTCCTCGTGGGCGGTTTTTATAGCAAGATGGCCGTTAGAAAGGGACAGAGCAACGGCCATATAGCCGTTGGGAGAAAGGAGCACAGGAAAAGGTGGGGCCAGGGGGTCGGCCGACCTCACCAGGTCGGCCGACCTGGCAGGTGGGCCTCCTGGCAGCCCCCTTTTTCCTATGTGTTCCCCAACGGCTAGGGGATTTGTCCCCTGCTGCCGTTTTGCTCAAAAAGCTCGACAAAAAATCTTTTCAAAATGAAAAGCCCAAAAACCTATTTTCTAAATTTTCAAAAATGCAAATGAGTTTTGAAAAATTCCAAGGTGGCTGGAAAAATTCAAAAATGCAGAAATGCAGTGGTCGGAAAAAATCAAAATGTGGTGGAAAGCAAATATGCAATTAAAAGAGCAAATATGGATAACTACCGGTTTAACCTCCCGGCAAGGACTCACCTTTTAAAGTTCGACGAGCGGGACTTTTCTCCGGCGTTCAGCTCGATGAAGCGTTGTCCGGTCCCGGAGATGAAGACACAGATGATGCTTCTTGTTTCACTCGCCACACCTTCTTGGTCTTTGTTGCGGTCGGTGGCTTCTCGGGCTTCGGAGGCTGCGGTTCTGCAGGCTTCACAGCCTGTTTATTTGCAGACCTCGGAGGTTGCTGCCTTGTGGACTTCGGAGGCTGTTGCTTAATGTGTGACCTTTGCCTCCTTGCCTTCATCAGTTGTTGCTGTGCAACCTTTTCCTTCTCAAGGAAGTTCTTCATGAATGTGATGAGGCTGTCCTTCTTCTTTCAGGAAACGGCATGAGGTTCGTGTCATAGAACTCATGTGGGGCCGTTTTCCTGGGCGGCAGTTCTTCTTCTTCTGCCGGCTTCTCAGCTGATGTGTCCTTTCCTGCATGGTTAGGGTATGGCGGATCCCGAGTGGACTTACCTCCTCTCGTGGTAACCGCATTAACATTTTCTAAGGGGGTCTCGGGTTGCCCCGGGATTTTCCCCGACTCAGCAATAGGAACAGCAGCAGCTAACTGAGCTAATTGGGTTTCTATCATTTTATTAAAGCTCAGCTGATTCTTGAGAGCAGAGGAAACACCCTCTATCTTAGTGTGGATGCTCTCAAGAGTCCTATCAGTGGTGGCAAGCTTTTTACTGATGTTATCATTAACCTTAGCTTGACTGAGCACAAGATCTTTCAAGGAGGGCTGATTATAACCGGAATTAAAACCAGAGAAGTTGCCAGAGTTACCTCCTTGGTAGTTGGGACGTGGTGGACCCCAACTTTGACCTCCTTGTGGATGGTAGCCGTTGTTGTTGTTGTTGCCCATGAACATTGCGTCCTCACGGGTCTTAGGGCAGTCAGTGCCCGAGTGTCCCGTGTTGCCATAGACCTCGCAAGTCATACGAGCGTCTAGGGCATTCACTTCTCCATTGGCTTGGTCGTCCATCTTCTTCATGAGAAGGTCAATCTTGGCGGCGAGCATGTCAACCTCCTTGACGGAGTGCATGCCTCGCTGGCGAGGTTGGAGGCGCTCTTCATTCCAACCTTGGTTGGACACCATCTTCTCGATCAAATCTTTTGCCTTGCTCACAGTGAGCGAGAAGAAGGCTCCACCAGCAGCAGCGTCGAGGTGGTCGCGGGCCGACGGAGTAAGCCCGTTGTAGAAGTTCTGGATGATCAGCCAATCATGCATCCCGTGGTGGGGACATGCCAGGATGTACTCCTGGAGCCTCTCCCATACCTCAGGAATCGACTCCTTCGACTCTTGCTGGAAGCTTGAGATCCTTCCGCGGAGGGCATTGGTCTTGCCCAGCGGGAAGAACTTTGCAAGGAACGCAGCTGAACACTTCTCCCAAGTGTTCACAGCTTCAGGGTTTGCGTAGAACCACTGTCTCGCTCTCCCAAGGAGAGAGAACGGGAACAGTCGAAGGCGAACAGCGTCGGGGGTGACGTCCTTCATTTTGAACGTGTTGCAAATCTCCAGGAATTGCTGCAGATGAGCACTAGCGTCCTCATTGGCTTTCCCACAGAATGGGCTAGCCTGCACCATGGTGATGAGACCGGTCTTGATCTCGAAGTTTGCATCTCCCACATTGCCAGCTGGTCCCGTAGGGATGTTGCCAGCGGAGGGAGCGGAGAACTCGCGGAGGGTCTTGTCGGCCATTTGCTCAGAGCTTGATGGTGCGGGAATGACAGGTTCGATTGGCCGAGTCTCCTTACGAGGAGGGGTGAGCCTAGCTCGTGTCCTTCTCAGGAGTGACTCAGGATCTTCAGTGAAGTTTGTCGGCAAGTCGAAACCAGTCATACACTACCCTGTCTTCATACAAAATGCAGAAAACAAAGCAAGGTTATCCTGCTTAGGAGATAGCCTTAATAATTGCAACACTACTATATACATTAGTAATTTTTCTTAAATCATACGCCTTCCCCGGCAACGGCGCCAGAAATGCTTGTTGACTTTTGCTAAGCCATATTAATAAATCATTCCCGGCACGGAGCCAGAAACGGTTCACTAATATGTCCCAGAGTCAAGTAGGTAAAATCCGCAAGCGCACGGAGAATACCGCTGTAGCATTTCACCCGGAAGTATTCAGGGTATCGTATTTGTTTATCCCAAAGGAAGGTTATGATCAAGAAGCGTTACTAACATATAAGATCATGTTAACAATTAGCAAGGATATCTAACCAAGACAGGCGGGTACATGATAATAACCGGGTAGTGTGACACACACAGAAGATTCCTACTAAATAAATAAAGTCTAGTGGAGGAAAGACTAGGCTAAGCTACTCCTACTATACATTCCTATACAGTTGCATAGCCTAAGTAGAATACATACAGACCCACACTCAGGTTCAGCAGTCAATAGTATAGCACTTCAGGCACGGACTTACCCCTGCATCCACAGGCGACTTCCGCCAAGAGCCTACGCACTAGCCTAGCGGGGAGGATTTCAAAGGACGGACAGGGCTGTCACCACCTGCCGCCTACCTCAACGAACCAGTAGACTAACGAATAATTGATGCAAATCAGTCACCCAAGTACCATACTTGCATGACCAAAGAGCACTCTGCCCCTCCGCGATTACTATTAACGAGGCAGAGCTACCGTACGAATACGATCACCAAACCCATGCTATACTTTATCAGCTAAAACTAAGCATAGAGACTATAACATATAAACTAGACTATAGTGACGGTATATAACTAGCATGACAATAGTAGTATAATAAATATAAACTACTATCACACAAGTAGACTATACTATCACATATATGGATCACAATATCAAACAAGAAACCCATGACCCAAGCACAACTATATAGAAAAAATATATATATTGATAAGAGCAAAGTCTTACAAAAGGGAAAAGATACAAGAGCCATACCAATTCCAAGTGAAGACTTGGGACTAGAGAGCTCTAGACTCAGCCTAACTCCACTAAAACTCCAAGAACTACTACTAGCAAGAGAGAAATGCTTCTTGTGGTGTGTGTTGAGTGTGAAGGCACACCCTCCTATTTATAGCCTCCTAACGTCGGTTGCAGAGGAGTAACCGCCACGGAATCCCCCCAAACCGCCATCAGGGAGTCGTCTGGAGCCTACACGTGGAAGGCCAGGCGGAGAGGGCGCCAGACCAGGTCGCCCGACCTGACCAGGTCGGCCGACCTGGGGGTGGCCCCTCCTGGCCTATGCTTTCTCCAGGTGGCTGTTCTGTGGGCCCTGATGTCGGTTTGCGCGGTATTACAGGGAGTTACGTCGGTTAAGTGCTGAAAATGGGCCCTTCAATCCGTGTGACGTCCATGTGGCACTCTCTGATTGGTCGAAAGTGTGTTTTCTTGCCTTTTGAGGTGTTTCCTTCACATTTCCTCCTGCATGCACAAAGTTCTCCAAGTACAAGTGGAATTATATTATTGTGATAAAGCATGCGTGTATGAAATGCCAAATTCTCCTTTATTTGAGTATAGTTGACGGTTGAAAATGGTACTTAACAGCCGTCAACAACCCCCTGCCGCCTACCACACAGCCCGTGGGAACGAATGCAATCCTTGGAAAACTAAGTCTAAACACAAATTAATGCTATAAAGCAATAAATAGTTATGCACGAGGATCCCATAGATAAAAAGGATGGAAATACTCACTTTATTACGTGGACAAGAGTTTAACTACATGTTACCCGGCAGAAGGATGAGGAATCTACTATCGGTGGAGCTTTATCCTTGATACACAAGATGGAGAAGGAGCCGACATTCCCAGCCCTCTCCCGGACTTCTACCTCTCACTCTCACTCCCTATTCTCACACATTTCTATAGCGTGGTGCTTGTTGCTCTCCTCTTCAATTGTTGATCTTGTTCTGCCGAATTTTTCCCTCTATTTATAGGTGGCGATGGGCCGGGAGGCATTTGTAAGTGGAGTGGAGTCGGTTGGTCGAAGTCAGTCCGCCGGGCGGCCACGTATGCCGCGCGGCCGGGCATGCCGGGCGGCATGCACTGCCCGGCGGCCCGTGGATCATGTTGGTTTCCCGACCGACCTTCCCCCGATGGCTTGGATTGCGTCTCGAAGACGGTTGTTGGGTCGGTTTCCACCGACTCTTCATTTTGGGGCTGGTAGGCTTCATGGGCCTCATGGGCTAGCAACCCCGGGTGGCAACCCGAGGCTGGGCGACAGGCCAGGCCCATGCCGGGCGGCAGCCTTGGTCATGTGGCGACCCTTGCCGGGTTGCCCCTTGACTTCTCCCGGTTAGGCCACTTGATGACCTTGTCTTCTTCACCATATTTCACATGTCTTAGTCCGGGAGGTGAAAATGGCTTCTCGGTGGCATATTTGCAGAGTCGGTCGGGTGCTAATTTCAGCCGTAAACGACCCTATCGGCCGGGTCCTAATTTCAGCTATAAACGACCCTGTCGGTTGGGTCCTGATTTCAGCCATAAACGACCCTATCGGTCGGTTGAGGGGGTGAAGTTCCAAGTCGGTCGGTGGTCCTAGGTCTTGTTGTCGTATGACCCGGAATTGATTGAACACTTAATTCATCCTGTCGGATGATGATAGCTTATCATCTGGCCGGTTGACAATTTTACTTGGTGATGACCTGACCGGGTGCTGATTCTGGCTGTTAACGACCCTACCAGCTGTCAAGAAATGGTTGTTTCACAGCCGTGATCGGCCGACAGGGTATGTCACATGTTTTCGCATATTTTGACCCTGTAGCACCTGCAACCACATGTTTCACCAAAACCTGTGCAACTCATTAGTACAAAGATTATTTTCATTACATTATTAGTTAAGATCCAACTTTTCTTTTTAAATTGGTAGTCGAAAAAGGGAATTTACAACTACCAACAGCGCACGAGATGGAGGTAGAAGATAGGGTTCTTTTGTTTCACCAGACGCACTGGGAGAAGGGATAAGGCAGGGGCAACATTGGTATTATGAAAAAATCCTACCTCCCTTCTAGCTAGAAATATTATTTTTAATCGTCTACGGTGTCTCTGAAACAAAGTCAACATTTCGCGATGACTGTGGGATAAAACAGGTTGTTCTCCTATCTACCAGACCAAACCATGGTTTGTTGATGTCCCATAGAAAAAATCCCTTCTATTTATAGCCCATGAAGAAAAAGAGCCATTTGATGAGCAAATTCTGAGCTCTTTGTCAAACAAGTCCGATGGTCATCGGACATGTCCAACGAAATTTGTTGGTGTGCTCTCTAGAGTCCGATGAAGTTGCCCGACGCTTCGGACAACCCTAGTTCATCAGACAAGTCCGATGACATAAAGTGGTAGAGGCTCTGGAGTCCGATAAAAAAGTCCGAGACGCCGGACTTTTCTCTAGTAATCAGACAAGACCAATGACCATCGGACATGTCTGACGACCCAGAGTGGCAACGTCTCTGGAGTACGATGAATTTGAGCTGGGAGGGAGATTTTTGGCCAAGGAAGTGGGAATTTTGCACTTGATTCATTTTTACTTGATACTATTGTGTCCCTCTTGATAGTACGGCTTCCCTACACTCAAGAAATAAAAAAAAATCATCATGAACTTCATTCTTGAGTAAAATTTGAATATCATCTTTGAAGCACTTTGCCTTCTTCTTTTATCCTTTTTGTCTCTATGCAATTTATTCACCAAATTTTGGACCGTTATCTACACACATGCTCAATGAAATATTAGTCCACTCTGAATTGTATTGACGCCAATCACAAAAATAAAATGGGACCTAGATGCACTTTCACCGATCTCGAACAGAAGTTTCATAAGTATTTCTTCGCTGAAACTAGAGAGATGAGATTGTCAGATCTGATTGCTGTGAGGCAGAAAGCTGGTGAGTCTGTGCATGATTACATGTAGAGGTTCAGCGAAGTGAGCAGCAAGTGTTTTAGTCTGCAATTAATAGATAATCAGATGGTGAAGATTGCTTTTAATGGTTTAGTTGCACCTCTAAGGGAAAAGTTTCCCAGGGCCGAATTTGAGACCTTGTCCCAACTAGTGTAGAAGGTGTCCCTGCAGGAGAACCTGACTCGAGGGGCATGGTCTAGGCCGCTTCAAGTCAAATATAATGATTATGATTCTGAATCTAGAGAAGAAATTGAAGATGTCGATATTGCTGAGTGGACTAGGAATAAGAATATTTTGTTGTGTCCATGGGTAAACCAAAACAAGCCAGAAATAAAATGTGACTTCAACATTGTCAAGGCCGATAAGATATTTGACAATGCAGTTACAGGAGAAACATATTTAGTTGCCGCCTAATCATGTGATTCCACCTGCTAGAGAATTAAAGAAGAAGAGATAGTGCAAGTGGCATAATTCACCGTCTCATAATACCAACGATTGCAAGGTTTTCAGGAGATAGATTTAGATGGTGATTGAACAAGGCAAGATAAAGTTCACTAAAGGTGCTATGAAGATTGATGGGCATCGTTTCCCAGCAAATGTCAATATGGCTGGTATCGACAATGTGGATGCATTCATTAAGCGGTACCAAAAAAGACAGATAGGTAAGTGAAGGAATCATGATTTGATCCGCATTGGGAATGCATGTGCTTTCAATAGTTTTGGGACCACAACATGAAGCTTCCTTCAATCGACGATTGTCCTTGTTCAGCAGGCTTGTGTACCAGATGTACAGAGAGACTGCCAAGGACCATCGGCACCAGAATCAACAAAGCAACATTAAAGAGTTAATGAAGGGAAAAGTCAATGGACAACACAGAGTGTCAGCTTTTGATTGACTTGGGGCAAAAAAAGACTGAAGAAGAGGCTAAGTTTGATAAAGAAGTCAATGAAGAGTAGCAGGAGGAACAGGAACAGAGTGACCAATGGTGTCCATCTGGTATATTCTCCAAGAGCCATAAATGAAGAGTTCAGAGAATGCGATGCTGACAGATAAGGGCTGGCAAATATTATTATGATGAAGATGATGACCAGGCACCTAAAAAGGTTTGGAGGCCAAAGGTGAAATCACAGGTACAGGTACCTAGTGCTACAGTGGGCATGGTGATGATGCTTCCACAGGAGTTCATGGCCTCAGAAGAAGAACTGTTTGTTGATGACGGTGAAGTATCTCAGTTAGTGTTGGACATCCAGCAAGCGATGTTTGATAAACCAGATGAAACTAAATGTTGACACTTCAAGGCTTTATATTTGAAAGGATTTGTCAACAGGATGCCGATAGGGAAGATGATGGTTGATGGAGGTGTTGCATTCAATATTATGCCAATTCCTATAGTTAGAAAGTTGGCAAGGACTGGAGAAGACTTGATCGACACAAACATGATCTTGAGAGATTACGGTGATCGTACTACAACAGCCAAAGGAGTCATGAATGTAGAGCTCACAATCAACAGCAAAACTTTACCGATTACATTTTTTGTTATTGATGGAAAGGAACCTATAGCCTTCTACTGGGTCATGATTGGATACATTCAAATTGTTGTGTACCATCGACAATGCACCAGTCTTTGGTCCAGTGGATCGGTGATCAAGTGGGGGTGGTCCCAGCCGATGAAACCACCAACATTGCATCGGCCGATTTAGCGCCGTGGCATGCCGATGATATGGACTGTCTGTCTGGCAAGGTTTGGGATGGAGATTACATCAAGATTACTCCTCAGGGTATTGAGGTGGTGGACCAGTCAAATTCAAAACTGTTTCTCTAACAGACACCCTAATGGAATTTGCAGAAGACGACAAGTTGGGGAAGGGATTTATGTCAGCCGATGAATTACAGAAAGTTGATATAGGAGATGCTGATAAGCCTAGGCCGACATTTATCAGTAAGAAATTGGATGAGGATTTTAAAACTGAGTTAATAAAATTGTTGAAAGAGGACGGGATTGTTTTGCTTGGGATTATTCTAAAATGCCCGGTCTCAGCGGATTCATTGTTGAACATCGACTACCCATCAAACCTGGATATCGACCGAACATGCAACCGCGGTGAAGGGTCGATCCTAAGATATTTGATGATGTCAAGGCTGAGATTACCAAATTATATGATGCCAAATTCATTAGGCCTTGCAGATATCCAGAGTGGGTTTCAAATATTGTGCCTGTTTTCAAGAAGTGTGGGAAGTTGAGAGTTTGTATCAACTTTTGACCATTGAACAGGGCTACACCAAAAGATGATTACCAGATGCCGATAGTAGATCTTCTGCTTGATGCAGCAACAAGGCATAAGATTGTTAGTTTTGTGGATGGTAATGCTGGATACAATCAGATTTTTATGGCAGAAGAAGATATACCGAAGACTGATTTTAGGTGTCCAGGGACTATTGGATTATATGAATGGGTTGTTATAACATTTGGGCCAAAAAATACTGGAGCCACGTATCAGAGAGCCATGAATTATATTTTCCATGATGTGATTGGCAGGTTAGTGGAAATTTATATTGATGATGTGATAGTTAAATCCAGACAAATAGAAGATCATATAGCCGATTTGTGGGAAGTACTCGAGAGAACAAGAAATTATGGTTTGAAGACGAATCCAAAAAAGTGTGCTTTTGGTGTATCGGCTAGCCGATTCCTGGAATTTATTATGCACGAAAGAGGAATCGAGATTGGTCCAAAGAGTATCAAAGCTATAAATGATATTGAGCCTCCTGATAACAAGACCGAGTTGCAGTCCTTGATCGGCAAAGTTAATTTCATTCGAAGGCTCATCGCAAATCTGTCAGGGATACTTGATGTGTTTACTCCTTTGTTGAATTTGAAGGCCAATCAAAATTTTGTTTGGGAACCTGAACATCAAAAGGCCCTAGATGATATCAAGAAGTATCTGATCCCGCCTCCAATATTGGTACCATCGGGAGACGGGTTGCCCTTTAAGCTTTATCTTGTGGCTGATAAGAAGTTGATCGGATCGACATTGATTCAAGAACAGGATGGTAAAGAGAGGGTTGTGTTTTATTTGAGCTAGAGATTGATTGATGCCAAAACCAGGTACACTAAGATTGAAACACTATGTTTATGTCTATATTTCTCATGTGTGAAGTTAAGGCATTATCTGCTATTGACCGAGTGTGTGGTGGTATGCAATGCCGATGTCATCAAGTATATGTTATCGGCTCCAATTTTGAAAGGCAGGATTGGAAAGTGGATGCTGGCATTGGCCGAATATGACCTAACTTATGAATCTGGTAAAGCTGTTAAGGGTCAAGTTCTGGCTGATCTAGTTGTTGAGCATTGTGGTTCAGATGTCTCGATGGTTGAGCCGGTGCCATGGTTATTGTTTTTCGATGGTTATGTGTGCAAGAATGGGTGTGGCATCGGGCTTGTGATTATATCGCCTCGGGGGGCAAGATATGAATTTGCATTTTCTATAGAAGCATCAACTAATAATCAAGTTGAATATAGAGTTGTTCTTAAGGGATTGTAGATTTTGAAGGAAGCTGGAGTCGATTGTGTTGAGGTCGTTGGAGATTCATTATTGATACTCGGGCAGTTAGTGGGAGAATTTGAATGCAAAGATGATATATTAAGGTTGTTCTATGCTGAGTATATGAATGTGTTGCAACACTTCAAGGCAGTTAAGTTCAAGCATGTCCCAAGAGAACAGAATATGGAAGCAAATGATTTGGCATAGCAGGCATCGGGTTATCAGTGGAACACCAATGGAGTTATTATTGATATAGCCAATGTCGATGAAGAAGACTGGAGATCCAAAATCATCCAGTATCTCAAGAATCCAACTCAACATACTCCTCGAAAAATTCGAGACATGGCATTGAGGTATGTTTTATTAGAACAGAAGCTTTATTATTGGACGATTGATGGTGTACTGCTAAGATGTTTAAATCAAGAAGAAGTGAAAGTTGTTATGTGTGAAGTCCAAGAAGGCATCCATGGTACACATCAATCGACCCATAAGATGTGATGGCTGTTAAAGAGAACTGAGTTTTATTGGCCTACCATGCTGGAAGATTGCTTCAGGTATTACAAGGGATGTCAAGATTGTCAGAAGTTTGGAGCAATAAAGAGAGCACCGACATCGGCTATGAATCCAATCATTAAGTCATGGCCGTTTTGAGTATGGGGTATGGATATGATTGGTCAAATTTATCCAGCGTCGAGCAAGGGTCATAAGTTTATTCTGGTAGCTATGGATTATTTCACAAAGTGGGTTGAGGTAGTGCCTATGAAGAATGTTACGACTAGTGACGTGATCAATTTTGTGAAGGAACACATTATATACAGGTTTGGTGTGCCACAGACTATTACTACTAACCAAGGTTCTGTTTTTACTTCGGAAGAGTTTTAAAACTTTGTCGATAGTATGAGGATCAAGCTGTTGAATTCATCTCTGTATTATGCTCAAGCCAATGGTCAAGCAGAAGCATCCAATAAGAGTTTGATCAAGTTGATTAAGAGAAAGATGGATGAACAACCAAAGAAGTGGAATACAACATTGGCTTCATCATTATTGGCATACAGAATGGCTTGTCACGGGTAGATAAAGATGTCACCGTATCACTTAGTTCATGGGTATGAAGTGGTTTTGCCTTGGGAAACAAATCTAGGATCTAGGAGAATAGACTTACAAGATTAGTTATCAGCCAATGATTATAGACAGGTTATGTTTGATGAATTAGAAGATGTCGTGCAACATCGGATGAGGGCCTTAGAAGGGATTCAAGAAAACAAAGCTCTTGTGTCCAGATTTTACAATAAAAAGGTGGTGCCTAAATGTTTTTCAGAAGGGGATGTTGTTCGGAAGTTGATAATGCCCATTAGCTCCAAAGATAGTCGATTTGGAAAGTGGTCTCCAACTTGGGAAGGGCCATTTAAAGTGATCCGATGTGCACCAGGCAATGCATATTTTCTACAAGGATTGGATAGAGAAGAGTTTGGGAGAGCATTTAATGGTAAATATTTGAAAAAAAATATCATCCAAGAGTTTGGGTGTTTGGTCATGGCCGATAAAAGAATTATTGACCTTAGCAGAAAAAATAATGAGACATAAAGGAAAATATTTACAGCCGATGAACAATCATCGACTTCAGATGGTCGATATCAGGGATATCGCCCTTAATTCAAAAAATATTATAGAGAATAATATTATTTGTAGATTTATAGGATAACATATTGTTCAGTAAAAACATAGACAACCTATGACTACTGCTCTGAATAGTAGAAGTCGATGATGCTGATTGCCTTCATTCGGAGTGCATTGATTTGGGCTACTGCATAAGCATATTCATAAATGATGTCGGGTATGTGTTGGCACTTCCCAAGTGCCCCTTATATATGTGAATATTACCCCAATTAGAGCATAATTGATACTAATTTAGGATATTTACCTGTGATATTGCCTATATATTTGTATATGTGTTATTTTGGAGCTTTATTGAAGAAACAGGTAAAATTGGTGACTAATACGATGATGGAGAGGACAGGAGTCCAAAACTGACGAAAAGCACTGAAGAAGCCCAGTGCGCCGATCGGCGCAGCCCATGAGCCGATCGGCACAAAGGTGTTTTGACCCAAAGAAGTGACCGAGGCCCATTCCACATGTTTATGGAAGTTTATCTGCGCAAGACACTTGAAGATATTTGTCTAGAAGAATTATGGAACTTCAAGAAGATTTATGGAACTCTAAGATCTTAACGTGCAGTACAAGACTTTATCTCGAAGGAGAAGGCCCACATAGCAGCTGTGGAAGACAAAGGAACCGACTCAGAAAAGAAATCACAGAAGACACGGCTTGCGCTAATCGGCGCAATCCTACGCCGATCGGCGCAACCGCCTTATTTGCTAGAAACTGCACCCATATAAATACTTGTAAACCCTCGCCGCAGAGGAAGGAGGCGGGAGAGGGACACCAGATCCGTGAGTTAGAGCCACCGGGGTTTGCCCCGTTAGAATAGATCTCTAGTTGAGTTTCCAGAACCATTGGAGTCAAGAGTTGATCCGTCAAGGTAGGCCATCTCGACGGGGATGAATCTTACTCTATGTATCTCAAGGATGATTGAATATGTTGATGATGGTTTTGGTGATTTGTCTATCTTGATTCTATAATCATGCATGTGCTTATTCCAACTGCTTAGTTCTAGGCTAAGTACGTAGATATTATCATAATCATGGTGATTAGGATAGTATTCGGACATTGTATTGATTATGGTTGCTTGATGATGCTAGTAGTGTGGTTTAGCGGTGACAGCACTAAGCCTGCGCAGCACTATTAGATAGTTGAGTAGGGTAAGATACTTGCGCAATTAAGGGTTTCCTCCCCGCAGCGATGAAATAGGGAGCCGCTCGGAAAGCAGGGTGATCTTACTCATTATAGGTTTTCATTGATCCATGTAATTACCCGTTATGATGCCATTCAATTAGACTTTTTGGTTACGATCTCACTAGTAGATATCTGGCTACTCAATAATCAGCATAGGTTTACAAGATCTGGCGCACTTTGGCTTAGATTCACCAGTGTGCCGATCGGCGCAACCACAGATTCACCAGCGTGCCGATCGGCTCAACCCCTGCGCCGATCGGTGCAACAGCTTTGGCTTAGTTTCACCAGCGTGCCGATCGGCTCAATCCCCGCGGCAATCGGCACAATGACAGATTACTGTCTGGCACACCTTTGCGCTGGCCAGTCTCCCCCTTATGCAACATGACCTTGACAGTAGCCTTGACTAGATCTTTTACTGTTAACTTTGTTTAATAAGTCCCTAAGGTCCCAGTGGATTCGATAAACCTTAGAATACTCAATTCAAGGGAAAAAAGTGCTACAATCGTACACCGTCCTCTTGCGGTATATAAGTGGGTGCGTACATATGACCAACAAGCCTTATTTTCTGGCGCTGTTGCCGGGGACCATAGCAGGTTTTTAAACATTGTTTGATGTATTAGTGTTTAGTCATTGTGCTTTACTTGTCTCTCTAGTACATATATTCTGTTAAGTGAAACTAACAGGTATGGACGGTCCTAAGTCAAACAAACCCTCTAATTACGCCGGTGATCCAGAAAGACTCTTTCACAAGAAGAGAACAACGGAGAAGAGAAGCAAGTCACCTGAAGATTTAGAAGAAGTCCACGCAACACCTCGAGTATTATTCACAATAGAAGACTCAGTTCAAGAGCAAGAAGAAGAGGAGATGGCAGAGGTACCTATGGTTAATCGTCTCAAGCCACAATTGACTAGTATTGTCAAGACAGATTTCCAAGAAGCTCAAGATCAACTTCCGTACCAATTGGAGAGATATGTTGGAATAGTGGCGCAACAACCGTTCATAGGTTCAGAAGATCCCAAACATCACTTGCAACACTTCCTTGAAGTTTGCAGTACATTCAAGATAGCGGGATTGACAGGAGATCAAGCGCGTGTGCGGCTGTTCCCCTTCTCTCTAGTTGGACGCCCCAAGCAATGGTACAATGGATTGGAAAACACAGTGAAAACGGTTTGGGACACATTAGCAGCTGAATTCTTGGCCAAATACTCCCCCCCCCCGGTAAGACTCAAGCTTTGAAAAATAAGATTCTTGGATTTATACAGAATATTGATAAGAGCATTGGAGAAGCATGGGAAAGATACTATGAGCATATGGATGCATGCCCTCATCATGGTCTGACGGTTGGAGAAGTTGTTGAGAAGTTCCACACAGGATTGAATCTTTTGTCACGTCAACATTTGGACGCCTCAGCTGTAGAATCATTCATGTCAAAAACCCCCACCGAAGCTAAGAATTTGATCAAGTTGTTAGTTGAAAATCAATCATAGGATGGTGAAAGAAGCTCAAGGAATTTGCAACCTTCAAAAGGAGTAGCGAAGAGTGTGATTGAGAAGACTCCGGAGGAATTGATTATAGGAATCGCCTCAATGCTATTCAAAGAAGGTTGGACAATAATCTTCATATCCCTAAGGAAGAGACACTCGAGCTGGCGGAATCACACTCAACATGTAGTGAGTGTTGAGAATTTGGTCATGTGCAGAAAGATTGCCCTATAGAGATGAAGATGTTAGAATATATGAAGAATAGTGGATGGAAGCCCCAATATCAACAACAAAGGAGTTCTTTCTCTCCTAATTCGTCCATGCAAAACTCTATCCCACTTCGTCTCCAATGTCATGAGTTCTTCCAAGCTCAACAGAAGATCAACAAGGACAATCAAGCTAGATTTAAGGAGATTGATCGTGTCCTTGAGAGAGTTAATGACAAGGTGATAGAAATTGGGAGCTCCAATGAGCGGATTTTGAAGCATACCAAGATTATGGAGCAACAGATGGGACAGCTATCGCAAGCCATTCAGGGCAATAAGGGGGCTATTTCTAGCAATACAATGTCTGTAGAACAGTTGAAAGCAATAGCTACGCGATCAGGAAAACAAACAGAAGATCCAGAACACTCTGTCGGAGCAAAGAAGCCTCGCGCCGATCGGCGCACTCCCGGCGCCGATCGACGTGACGACCCTGTCGGAGCCGATCGGCTCCCTGAAAGCGCTGATCAGCGCAAGGAGGATGATGACCTCTCTGGTCTGAAAATGGGCATGGAGATAGAAGAGCATGGCCCTGCCATGTTTCTAGATACTCAACTACTGACGAAGACAGAAAGAGCGCAACAACACGACAAGCAGTTTGCAAGATTCGTCGATATTATGAAGAAGCTTTACATCAATGTCCCTTTTGTTAACGCTATCCAAGTTCCCACCTATGCTAAGCACATTAAGGACATGATGCAAAACAAGAAGTCTCTAGTTTCTGAGGAGGTTGTGAAGGTCACTAAGGAACTAACGGCGGCAATCAATGATGTTGCACTAGAGCAGAAACCCGACCCTGGATCACCAAGCATCAAATGCATGATTGGAACAAGGATGTTTGATTGGTGCTTGTGCGATCTTGGAGCAAGCGTAAGTGTTATGCCCCATCATATATTCACAAATCTCAATTTGCCTGAATTAGAGCCTACGGGTATGTGTTTGGAGTTAGCCGATCAATCGGTATGCTTCCCTGATGGAATTGCTGAGGATGTGTCTGTTCAAATTGGAGATCATATCATCCCTGTTGATTTTATTGTGCTTGATATGGATAAGAGGACAAGGACCCTATTGATCTTAGGCATACCCTTCTTGAGGACAGCTAAGGCAAGTATTGATGCTGGGAGTGGTAAGATACGCTTCGATATAAGTGGGACTCCCTACTCTTTCTAGTTTCGTCCAAAGGGAGAAGAGTGTCATGCTATTGATGAAGTGAAGAGATCCAAGACACCATGGCATCGAGGCGTCGAAAGTAATTGGAGGGGATGTATGGATAGGTCGTCCGAGCTATATGAACCATGGAGATAAGATAATTGGACAAGGATTGATTGCTTGCGGGGAGGTCGAGCTCTTTGACCATTAAATAACTAGAGCGCTCTTGGAAGGGCAACCCATTTCATTTAGTTAATTAGTGCTGGCCGGCAAGGCAACCCAGTGTTTTTAAAATTTGCTTGCTTGTGATAAAAATAATCTCTCGAATAAAATAAAAAAAATTAGAAAAGTGTGTGCTTAATTCTTGTGTGCTCTTACGTTGTCTGTTTATTCGTGCAAAACTGTGTATATAGATACTATAGACTAACAATGCAGGAATATAAAAAAAAAAGGACCAAAAACAGGAAGGAACAGAGCTTGCGCCGATTGGCGCACATCTGCGGCGATCGGCGCAGTATTGCCCAAGTCACGACAGAAGGCTGACGACGCCCAGAATTGAAGTAGTGCTAAACCAGCACAATAATTTTCAGAGACAGAGCTATTTTCAAGGAAGACAACATCTAGCAAAGAAGCGAGGGACCAGAAGCAAAAACGGACGTCTCGCCGATCGACGCGAGTCTTGCGCCGGTCAGCGCATTCACCAGATGAGCCCCGACACGTATGCCAATACTACAGGAACATTGGAGAAGTGGAAAATAGGTGAAAGAGATGAGTACAAGGCATCAGAATCAGCGCCGGACCTAAAGACGAGGTGCAAGGGACTTGTGCCGTTTGGCGCCCTACTGCGCCAATCGGCGCGGGTACCCATGATGTTCCCAAATGGGCGACAAAAGTGACAGGTATTGATTTTGAGGAACAGGTATGATTCTTATGCAGGTGTGCAGTGCGGGGGATACACGGAATTGACCAAAGGCTAAAAAGGAGACGACGCGCCGATCGGCGCGGGCCCGCGCCGATTGGCGCCGCCAACAGGACATCATGATTCCGTGCTGTTCCCCTGCCAACCAACATGATGTGCCAGGAAGCGACATGAAGGATGGGAATCAAGCATCAGAGTGGTTAGAGCATTCAAAATTTGAATTGTGCCGATCGGCGCACTCTCAAATTTTGAAATTTTATGGTGGTTCCTTCTTCTAGAAGTTTCCCACACTATAAAAGGGAGGCCAGGCACCCCCATTCGGCACACCATCCCGGTAATCTCTCCACCTTCCCCACTACCCACGATCTCGCACACATTCCGCAATCTTCCTAGATGGATCATCTCCGCTCCTCCGTCGGCAAGATGGGCAAGAGGCTGCGCCGGGGAAGCAGTTCCGGTAGCAGCAGCGAGTTGAGCGGTAACTCCTCAGCGAGGGGTGGCTCTGACGCTCGCGATGACATGTCGGTGGGTGGTGCATCCACCGGCTCGACGGTGGCGACATACGAGGTCCCCGCCTGCCACTCCGTCTCCTGCGCGTCCCTACCAACAGGGCGTGCTACGAGGAGCCAAACGGCGGCAAGCCGTGGGGTTCCCACATCATCACCGCCGCCGGCATTCATGGCGCGCACGGTGGAGGAGGGCTTCACCCTCCTGAGTGCGGACGAACAGAAGCACTACCTCGCGGTGAGGGGAAGGTTCGTCCCCAACTTTGACTTGGACGAGACCTTCCTCACCACGATCGACATGTGGGAGGACTTAAGGAGGATTCTAGACAACCTCGGCTGGGTGGATTTCCACCTCCTCCCCATGGACTACAACCTTGACATCGTCACCGAGGTTGTTTCTACGAAGAGGCTTGGCACTGTCGAAGACGGTAGCGAGGCCGTCAACTTCTGCGTCCGCGAAATCAGCCACACGGTGACCATGGAGGCGGCGGCTCAAGCCGTCAGCTTCGACACCGACGCTGACGCCGACGTCGCCGGCATCTTGGGACGTGGGGAGTCGGACTCCTTTTGGATGCGGCTCTCATTCATAGAGGAGATGAAGCACGGAAACATCTGCAACCCGACCATTCAGGTCTTCCATCGGTGGTTGGCGGCGCACATAGGCGACAAGGTCGACTCCAGCAACGTCACCGATGCGGACTTGCGGTGGCTCTTGAACGCCATCGTGAGTCCGTCTCATTGCAATCCCATGTCGGTGATGGTGCAGGGTTGGCTCAACAAGAGGGGCAAGGCAAGCAAGAAGTTGGCCTTCGGGGCCTATCTTCAACGCCTAGCAGCCCTCGTCTGTGACAGCGACGGACTGGAAGGGCGCAATGACAAGTGGGAGTGTGCGATGGAGATCGGCGAGAATATGACTCATGGCAATATTGTCACGGGAAGTGTTCGCGCCGACTTCCATGTCGACGGTACAAACGTAAAGTCCTCGTGTGCAGAGCTAGGAGTTTTTCTCCCTCGCAAGCTGGAGGGAGGAAATTGGCTTGAGGAAGGTCTCTTGGAGGGGGGCCGAGTTCTCAAGGACTGCCGTGGGAGGGTTCGACAGCCGGACATATCTACAGCAGCCGGCGGCGAGTGGGACTCCTACGGGTCACGCCAGGAGTACCAGCAATACCAGTTAGGGTGGAGCGACGCATTGGGCGGTTCACAGCCCTCTGCGCCGATCGGCGCAGGCAACGTACCGATCGGCGTACCAAGGGCGTCTACCAGTGGTGCCTCCTGTGCCCAGTGCAGACTTTTTCATGCCCATGAAGGGTACCTCGACAACAACATGCACTACATCGAGCATGTGGAGGAAGCCACGTCCCAATGGAGGTACAACCACGATGCGATGGTTGAGGAGTTCGAGCGACACATGGCGCGGTGCTATGGCTTCGATCAGCCACCGACTCCACTTTTGGATGACTAGAGTGCCTAGGAGTTGGCACGTGTATCGGTTTCCCGGTTTGCGTTTTCTTTTATCTTTTGCAGTCTTTTTCTTTATTTACTTATGTGTGTGTGAGCGGGTTGAGAAACCATGTATCGGGTGTGTTTACTTTGATGCAAGTGTGTTAGTAGTAGTTTTACTTTCATGCAAGTGTGTTAGTAGCAGTTTTATTTTCATGCAAGTTTGTGCAAAAATCATCATCATGTATTCAAGTTTTGATCTTAATATAATGGTGGCGGTTATGCTCTATTAGGAGAATTGAATTATTTATTCTTTCTTGAAAAGTGTTGATGAAGATCAAATAGTGTTGAGCATTAAATAAAATTTCGAGCTTACACTTAATGATTATTCGGCAAATATGTCTTATGTGGAGCAATTTTGAGTACCCATGTGCTTCATTTGTGTTGTCTAGTTTGTAATGATAACTTAGTACCAATCTTTTCAAAAATAAATTTTCATGTTGTGAACTTTAGAATTTATTGTTTTTCAAGATCCTTACCTACCAATGCCATATTTTGAACAACACTCATAAACCTTTGATATGTAGATAAACATTAAATTGATGGTTGAGTTCGGTTAGGACTTAATTCTTTTTGGTATGAACTTTATTAAGATGGCAATTCTTTGTGTATTTTTTTGAGTCTTGAAATTACTCATGCAAAAATTCAATTTCGCTGAGTACACTACCATAAACCCAAAACATCTTGTTGAGTATCATTCCTTGACCACATCCTATATTTCTGGCTATATTTAATTCTTGAATAAATGTTAAAGCCAAACAAATCAAATACCAACAAATGTAGGTAAATTTAGGTTGAGAGCCGATCGGCGCACCCTGAGCCGATCCGCGCAGTAGAGATGTTGAAAAAAAAAAGAAAAAGAAAAAAAACCTCTACTGTTTGCTAGGGGACTAGCAAAATTATAAGTGTGGGGGGATGGTATATGACATGCTTATTCTCGAAATTCAATATAGCCATGAATCATTCCAACCATGTGCAATTTTCCAAGATCAAATTTTTGCCATGCACATGTCCACATATCCAAAGTCAGAGTCCTTTCTTAAATTTTTCTTTCTTAATTGCCATCTTGATAAGTTTCTATAATTCCAACAAAGAATAATCTCCTAGCTTTACAATATATTATTGATTTATGTTTGCAATCCTTGAATTACCTCACCTAGCTACTCATATAAGCCTTACACTTATATTATTTGACCATTATGATGTAGAATATAGGTTGAGTGATTTGAAAGATGAGTTGTTGCCTTGGATTATTTGACCATCATGATATTCATATGTACTCCAAGTGAACATGCACCATTGTCTTGACCATCTTCATGTTCTCCACTTTGTCACCATAGTCTTGGCATTTGGATTCGTCATGTTTCTTCATGTTCCTTCATGTTCTTCTCTCTATCTTCAATTTTCTTCTTTCCTCTTTTGTGTTGGATCTTCATGAACCTTCTTCTCCCCCTTTTTGACTGCATTCTTCATGTTTCTTCATGTTCCTTCATGTTCTTCTCTCTATCTTCAATTTTCTTCTTTCCATCTTTTGTTGGATCTTCATGAACCTTCTTCTCCCCTTTTTGACTGGTGTTGGCTTTTGGATCTTCATGTTCTTCTCCCCCTTTGTCACCTATCACCAGAAACCACAAACCAAAGACAAAGCACAAGATAACCAAGAAGCAAATAATAAGAGACAAGAGGTAGAAAGACTCCCCCTTTCATAGTGCTCCTCCTTGGTCACATTGGCCTTCCACCATAGCTCCCCCTACACACATGACTCAACAAAGAATTTATCAAGTATGCAATGGTTAGTCATTAGCATGTTGGGAATGTATGAGTCACTTGTCTTTGAGCCGCGCGAGTAGATGTAACCACAGAGCTTAGTTGAACATGACTCAATGGGCATGAAGAACAAAGATCACTATGCAAGAAACATTGTAAATAAGCAACTCCCCCTAGAAACATGCTTGGAGGCATGTAAGGTATCACAATGCAAGAATGCATAAATGCACATAATGCAAATGCAACAAGTTTACACATGCATGATGTGATGCTAAAAGAAAGAGAGATAAAAACTACAAACCAAGGTGTCAACGATGAGTTGTTCCGTTCTTGAGCTTACTCACAATGGACCATTCTTCAAAGCCTTGGATACACCATGAACCACATTCCCAAGCTTAACTCATGTCCATTGCTATCTCAAGGAGGTCCGTAGTCAACCTACAAGAGAAGAGAAACAAGCACAAACAAAGACATAAACAACAAAACAAACAAGCAAAGTTGTACAAATTTACAAGAGACAAGCTTTAGGGCTACTTAAGTGAAGTTGGAGAGGTCCAGAACATTGAGCTCTCCCCTTAGCTTGTTAAAGGTCTTCTAGTCAAGAGGCTTGGTGAAGATATCCGTCAATTGTTCAGGACTTTGCACATGCACCAAGTCAATGTCCTTCTTCACAAAATGATCTTGAATGAGATGATGTTTGATCTCTATGTGCTTTGCATGACCATGATCTCTAGTTTTGAGAGACATCTTGATCGCCGCTTCACTATCACAATAGAGTGGCATTTGAGTGAAGTTGAGACCATAGTCCGAGAGTGTTTGCCTTATGTAGAAAAGTTGAGCACAACATGCTCCTGCTGCCATATACTCCGCTTCGGTTGTAGATAGAGCCACCGAGTTTTGCTTCTTTGAGCTCCAAGATACGAGAGATCTTCCAAGGAATTGGCAACCGCCCGATGTACTCTTCCTATTCACTTTGCATCCTGTGAAGTCCAAATTCGAATACCCAAGTAACTCAAAGCTTGTTCCTCTAGGGTGCCATAACCCCATGGTTGGTGTGTACTTGAGGTATCTTAGTATCCTCTTCATGGACTTCAAGTGTGACTCCTTTGGATTTGCTTGATAGCGTGCACACAAGCACACACTACACATGATGTCCGGTCTTGAGGCGGTGAGATAGAGCAAGGACCCAATCATTGATCTATAGAGCTTGGGGTTCACTGGTTTTCCCTTTTCATCCATGCCCAAGGGTTTGCTTGTTGCCATAGGAGTGCGCAATGGTTTTCTATTTTCCATGTTGAACCTCTTGAGAAGATCCTTGGTGTTCTTTTCTTGATAGATGAAGTTGCCTTCTCTCAATTGCTTCACTTGAAAACCAAGGAACACATGGAGCTCTCCAATCATATACATTTGAAATTCCCTTGCCATCATTTCTCGGAACTCCTCATTGGTTGACCCATATATGATATCATCCACATAGATTTGGCACAAAAAGAGATCCTTCCCAATATGCCTTGTGAACAAGGTGCTATCAATGCTTCCAATGGTGAATCCATTCTTGAGTAGGAAGTTCTTCAAATGTTCATACCATGCCCTTGGTGCTTGCTTGAGGCGATAGAGAGCTTTCTTTAATTTGTATACATGTCTTGGACGTTTAGGGTCCTCAAACCCCGGAGGTTGTTCCACATAGACTTTCTCATTGATCTCTCCATTCAAGAAGGAACTTTTCACATCCATTTTATAGAGCTTGAAGCCATTATGTGATGCATAAGCAAGCAAGATCCAGACTGCCTCAAGACGAGCCACGGGAGAAAATGTTTCTTCAAAGTCAATGCCCGCCACTTGAGAATATCCCTTAGCATCTAGAGGAGCCTTGTTCTTGACAATTGCCCCTTTCTCATCTTGCTTGTTTTTGAAGACCCACTTGGTGCCAACCACATTATGATTTTTGGGCCTTTCCACTAACTTCCATACTTTGCATCTCTGAAAGTTGTTCAATTCTTCTTGCATGGCAATTACCCACTTGTGATCATTCATTGCCTCTTCCATTACTGTGGGCTCAATCATGGAGGCAAAAGAGAAGTTCTCATTTGCAACATTTGCCTCATCATCATTTTCTTCAATCACATAGTTAGGCTTGTATTCATTCCTCCTTGTCCTAACTCCTTGAGATGGACTCCCAATGATCAAATCCCATGAGTGATCCTTGTTGATGGCCTTGGGCCTAGGGTGGTGTTCTTCTTGAGTGGGAGGTGGCCTATGTGAAGTATCTTAGGCATCATGGATTGCTCGCTCTCTTGAGATATGAGTGTCTTGGATTCTGATGAGTACATCACACTCATGGATACACACAACACTCCTTCAACTAAGATGAAAGTTCATGTGCATCACCTGAATTTACAGGTGAGATCGTTTCTAATATTTTTATTATGTGGTTTTGAGAATAGATTGCTACCTAATGAATTAATTGGTGTTAGAAACCATGGAGATGATGATGAGATAGCTGGATAGGTGATTGGATACGTGATGGGCCAGCAAGGACGTCCAAGCCAAGGTGGAGGCCCAATCAAAACCGACTTCGAGTCTGTTTTGGAGCCTAGGACCAGTCTGCACTAAAACGGACACTCAGGACGCATACGGACTCCGGTTTGGACGTTCTATATATGCCTGGAAAGATAATGAAATGACCTTTCCAACACAACCGATCCCATGTCAAAATTCTTCCTGAGCCGTCGGCAATCGCCGAAACAAATCGACTTCCAGAATCTGTCCTGGTGCTGCGACACCGTAATCGGTCTTTGGGCGATGTAACGAGTTGAGCCCACTTAGGGCTGCGTCCAGGGGGTCTTGCACGACCCTAGGGTCCTCATATACAGCCTCCTCCTCTTCATTAGGGTTTAGGTTTTGCTTAGATTATTCTGTTGATAACAGTTTTGCCGTTTGATCGGTTTGTGAGACCCCAACTTATGAGATTCATCGTATACTTGCAAATTTGGTTGCATTCTTCTTTGTTCCTGCTTGTGTTCTTGATTTGCAGGCAAGGATAAGCCTTCTCGGTGAGGCCAATCGTTCTTGAACGGTTGATAACCAGAGGAGACGTTGTGCTGCGATTGCGGGGTTCAGAACGTGTTGTTCGGAAGCCAGATCGATTTGTGTATTGCCTCCGCCTTAATCAAGATTATCAGAACCTATCGGAAGATTGGGAACCCTTGTTTACATCAAGTGGTATCAGAGTTTCAGGTACACCGTTAGGTTTGCCCTTATCCTTGTTATTTTGTTCAATCCTAGAGTCCAGAAAATTGCCCTACAAAAATATTTGTTCGTCGTGTTTCCGCTGTCCTACACCCCCCTTGTGCCTTGCAATTTTCAGTTTAGTTTGCTTCTCTGAATTTTAGTCCCTACAAGGTCATTGTGTTGTTGGTCTAGTACTTGTTCTTTGGTCTTGTTTGAGTCGTATGTGTCCTTGTTCATAGACAATCAAGAAAAAAAATCAAATTGTTGCACACGTTGAGAGAATAGTACTGCTGGAATTGTTTGCACTAAATATTTATTTAACATCTAGTCTTCTACTTTTTGTGTGCAAAAGAAACTTAGAGTGTTTTCTGTTGCACGTTGTTCCTTGAGTCAAGAGATTGCTGCACGTTGTTGCATATGAGAATTGTCGGTTCAGTTCTACATATACATCTATTTCTTACGTAAAGAGTGCAAAAAAGAAAGTTTAGGTTTTTCCTTTGTGCTATAAAGTTCGCAACTCTTGCTGCAGTTCTATGTCAAAAAAAACATGAAAGAAGTAAAAGGCAAAGAGGTGTTGAAAAAAAAATAAGAAGAAAAAGCCGCACCTATAACAAAAGGAAAAAACAAAAGGAGAAGAGAAAAAAATTCAGAATTGCTTGCAGCCTTTGTGTCCTTTGTTGAGCCATTTGCTTGCTTGCTTGAACTAGGTCCAAGACAAGTTTAGGCCAGTGACATAGACTAGCTTGAGACTATTATTCAGTTTTGCAATTTCTGAATTGAAATTTTGCTAATCCTTGCTACTATAAATTACCTACCTAGCTCCATACATATCCTTCTGAATAGGCACAGATCTTTGGACCCTCGCAATCGTTGGATCACACTCTCCAAGGTATCCTCTATTTTGCTACTAAGAATCTTGTAAGAACTCAGTTAGGTGCTGTCATTTGCTTGTTGAGAGTTTCCACCGTGATCAAACAGTGGTGATAGGAAAATATACTCTTGTGTGTTTTCTTGTTTTCTATTAACAATGACAGGTTACAACACAGATAGTGATGAGTCGATGGTGTCAAATGAGGTTGATACAAGTGTTGTAGTACAACGAGTGTTTAGTTCTCAAATGGAGAAGGTAGAGCAAAATCAAATGAACAACTTGTTTCAGACTCACTTTGTTGTGAAGGATCGACGTTGTCGTGTCATCATTGATGGAGAGAGTAGCAACAACATCGCAAGCTTGGAATTGGTCGAGAAGCTCGGCTTGACCACACAGCCACACCCATGTCCATACTACATCCAATGGGTAAATTCTTGTGGTAAGATAAAGATAGATGAAATTACACGCATTGAAGTTTTTATTGGTTCTTATAAGGATTGTGCAGATTTTGATATAGTGCCTATGCAAGCGTGTCATTTGTTATTGAGTAAGCCTTGGATTTCTACAAATAATGCTTTGCACAATACCATTGCTAATAGCTATTCATTTAAATACAATGGTAGAAGAGTTACTCTTAAACCTATGTCTGCTGCTGAAATTTTAGAAGAGGATCAACAGAGACTTGAGAGAAGAAAGAATGAACCATTTAGGAAAGAATGGACTATTTCAAATGTTGCAACACTTACATCAAAATCTGAATTAGATGATGAACATATTTCCTTGCCTCTTGTTGCAACTAATACATTTCAGGTTCTACACAAAGAAGAGGATAGTGTGAAAGATGAAGAACATGTTGTTGCTTCAAGTAAGAGCTTTCTTGATGTGATGAATTGTTCCAACAATCTTGTTGTATTGGAACCTTGTCTTGATCTGCCTTTGCCACAAGTTGATTTATCTACTGATCCTTGTGATAAAGAGGAGTTGTGTGCCACTGCTTCACTTATACCTTTGCCACAACAAATGAACAAGACTGATGTTTTTGCTTATGATTCACCTACTAGTGCTGAAATAAAACATTTGATTTTAATAACATGTGAAAAGAATGAGCAGAAATTATTGTCTTCTCTAAATACTTTGGGTTATATTGAATTTCATGTTCTTTGTGATCTAAATACCGTGGAGAAGCAAATCTTTTCTCAAACTGAATTGCCTTTACTAACAAGAAACAAATTTTATGCTATAGGAAATTATGATCATAGAGGTGTATTTATGGTGCATAAAGTTTATATTTGCTCAAACACAAATACTCCTTGTGTTGTACAACCAAATGATGAACTAGAAAACTGCAATAACAATTATCATATCATGTCATGTTTTTCTAGTGTTTTTAAGATCACACATTTTCCATCTTGTCATAAGAGTGAGAATGACGTTCATATTGCTGAGCAAGTTTTCAAAGAGGTCATTAATTTGCATGGCATGTCTTCTATTATGGTTTCACATTGTGATGATAATTTTCGTAACACATATAAATACGGGGTGCATTCCAAGTTTGGGAATAGTTCTATATTTTATATTTCAGATTTGAGACCACTATTGGGAGAAAGAGATGGGATCGAGTCGAGGACGACTCTAGTTTAAAAGGGGGAGAATGATGAGTACATCACACTCATGGATACACACAACACTCCTTCAACTAAGATGAAAGTTCATGTGCATCACCTAAATTTACAGGTGAGATCGTTTCTAATATTTTTATTATGTGGTTTTGAGGATAGATTGCTACCTAATGAATTAATTGTTGTTAGAAACCATGTAGATGATGATGAGATAGCTGGATAGGTGATTGGAGACGTGATGGGCCAGCAAGGACGTCCAAGCCAAGGTGGAGGCCCAATCAAAACCGACTTTGAGTCTGTTTTGGAGCCCAGGACCAGTCTGCACTAAAACGGACACCCAGGACGCATACGGACTCGGATTTGGACGTTCTATATATGCCTGGAAAGATAACGAAAAGAAATTTCCAACACAACCAGTCCCATGTCAAAATGCTTCCCGAGCCGTCGGCAATTGCCGAAACAAATCGACTTCTAGAATCTGTCCTGGTGCTGCAACACCGTAATCGGTCTTTGGGCCATGTAACGAGTTGAGCCCACTTAGGGCTGCGTTCAGGGGGTCTTGCACGACCCTAGGGTCCTCATATACAGCCATCGCCTCTTCATTAGGGTTTGGGTTTTGCTTAGATTATTCTGTTGATAACAGTTTCACCGTTTGATCGGTTTATGAGACTCCAACTTGTGAGATTCATCATATACTTGCAAATTTGGTTGCATCCTTCTTTGTTCTTGCTTGTGTTCTTGATTTGCAGGCAAGGATAAGCCTTCTCAGCGAGGTCAATCGTTCTTGAACGGTTGATAACCAGAGGAGACGTTGTGCTGCGATTGCGGGGTTCAGAACGTGTCGTTCGGAAGCCGGATCGATTTGTGTATCGCCTCCGCCTTAATCAAGATTATCAGAACCTATCGGAAGATCGGGAGCCCTTGTTTACATCAGATTCTTAGAGAGCTGGGAGAGTTACTCTTATGCTTCCTAGTTTTGGACTTTGAGCTTGAAGTGGATGGAACGGTATCTTGTGAAGAGCTTGGAGAAGTAGCTTGTGGTGAAGATGTGGGGAGGCTTGTGGCTCACTTCTCACTTGGATTTCCTCATCACTTGGTGGGTGAACTCTCACTGAATTTTGGGAGGAGCTAGAAGGTGTACTTGTGGCATTTTGGGTTGGTTCTTGCACCTCGGAGGAAGAGGTTGGTTGAGGTGGTGGAGTAGAGGGCTCATTAATATCACCATCATTTCCCTCGTGGGGTAAAACCTCGCCCACGGGCATTCTTCTCATAGCCTCCCTCATGGGTTCATCACCAATGTTCACTTTAAGAAATTCATCTCCCTTTTGAGAACCATTTGACTCATCAAATTGCACATCATAGGATTCTTCCACGCAACCTGTAGCTGAGTTGTAGACCCTATATGCCTTAGAGGTCCCTGAGTACCCAACAAGAATGCCTTCATCAACTCTACTCTCAAATTTCCCTGGCTTTCTCCTCTTCTTGAGAATGTAGCACTTGCAGCCAAAGACTCGGAAATAGGAAACATTGGGTTTCCATTCCACCGGTGGAGATAGACATGGTGTCTTCTTCAACAGCCAGTGGAGATAGACATGGTTGGAGGTGTAGCAAGCGGTGTTGATTGCTTCAGCCCAAAACCTCTCATGAGTCCCATACTCGTCCAACATGACACGAGCAAGAGTGATGAGTGTCTTGTTCTTCCTCTCCACTACTCTATTCTGCTCGGGAGTATATGTAGTGGATAATTCATGCTTGATTCCCTTCTTGTCACAATATTCCTCCACTATTGTGTTCTTGAACTCAGTCCCATTGTCACTCCTTATCTTTACAACCTTGAACTCATTCTTTGCCCTCCTAGCAAACTTTCTGAAGATATCACTGGCTTGGGATTTGTCCACAAGAAAGAAGGTCCAAGTGTATCTCGTGAAATCATCAACAATCACCAAGCAATAGAGATTGCCTCCTAGACTCTTGTAATGTGTTGGCCCAAACAAGTCCATGTGCAAGAGCTCCAGAGGACGAGATGTAGACATGAAAGACTTGGTGGGATGTGAAGATGCAACTTGCTTTCCAGCCTGACAAGCACTGCATAATTTGTCCTTCTCAAAGGTCATATCCTTGATTCCTTCAACCAAATTCCTCTTAACCACTTTTTTGAGCTGATTCATTCCAACATGTGCCAGTCTTCTATGCCACAACCATCCCTTAGTTGCCTTAGTGAAGAGGCAAGTACTTGGTGGCATGTTACTTGATTTGAAGTCCATAACATACAAGTTCCCATGCCTTACTCCATGAAATACTAGCACTTTCTTTGAATTTTCAATCATTGCGCCATCCTCATCAAATGTGCACTTGCAACCCATGTCACAGAGTTGACCAATAGACAGGAGGTTGAAGTTGAGGGTTTCCACAAGGAAGACCTTGGAGAGATGGAGGTCCTCAGTAATGGCCACCTTGCCTGATCCTCTGACTATCCCTTTTGAGTTATCCCCAAAAAGTCACCTTCTCACTATCTTTGTCTTCATCAATGTTGGTGAACATGGTTGGCTTCCCGGTCATGTGTTGGGTGCACCCACTGTCAAGAATCCAATGAGTACCTCCACTCTTGTAGTTGACCCTGGTGGTACCCATAAGACAAGCACTAGAGGAAGAAGGGTTAGTATCCAAAACATTACTTGATTGATTTGCACTAACCTCATCATGTTGAGCGATAAGTCCATCCTCACAGACAGGGATCCTTGCAATCCCTTCCTGAAGTCTCCTCCTGATGGGATAGTGAGGAGCACGATACCTCCAATGTCCATGACCATCCCCCATGTGCACAATGTTGAGATCGATATAATAATGGGGAGGATCATAGAGGCCATTGACGTGCTCAAGCACATGTCCCACTTGTGAGTGGAACACAAGTATCATCTCCATTGCTCTCTCAATTGAGAGCTCATGTCTTCTATTGATCACCTCCTCAAGTAAGAAGCTTGTCAATCACTTCAAGTGGAGCTATCCTCCTAAGACCTCTGAAGGAGTTTATCCTACACACAAGATAATAAATCCTCAAGAAAGTATCACAAAGATCATCATTCGAATTTCTCACAACTTCATTAAATTGGAAGAAGAACTCCTGTTGTTGAGCTCGACGAATGCTCCAGAGTCGATCTTGTGGAGGAGGTGGGGGTGCCAGATTGATCATCTCAAATGACCGTGCTAGTAATGTTGTTGGTGCTCCCCCACACCAATGCGTGGTCCACCCGAAGTGCTTGGAGTAGAACTTGCAATGGCACTTGAGGCAGAGCTTGACGAAGCGCTCGATAAGCTTGGTAAGGGTCTTGATCCGAAGGGATTGTAGAAGCTGTTGCAAGGCAATCTTGTAGAGGGATCAAAGAAGTTTGAGCTCGAAGCTACTTCTTTCCCTTTTCTTGAAGATGCTCCAATGTTTGCCTTGGAAGTCTTCTCCCCGGTCCAGCTTGCGGTTATCTTCTCATCATCAAAGAGCAACCCAATAACATCCTCGACGGAGAGACCCTTCTCCATGATGAGATCAAGGGTGATGTAGAGGAGCTTGCTGCTAGGGAGCAAGGTGAGGATCTTCTCGACTATCATAATCTTGGGAAGCTCGAAAGTAGTTTCTCCAATCCTGTCCACAATACCTCGCAAGCGAATAAGAGAGTCAAGTAAGTCCTCATTCTCATTAGCACGAAAAGTAAAGAACTCCTCAACAAGTGTAACACTAGCATGACTAATAAAAGACTGACAAACATCATCATCACTAGTCAAACTAGTAGAGCAAGCAAGATCAAGAGAGCCAACATCATCAATCATCACATTAGGCACACTAGTAGAGCAACCTATCAAATTATCACTAGTAGAATCTAGGCACTCACTAGAACTAGGCAAATCCACACAATCATCATCATATACATGATCATCGGTAAAGGTATTGGCAAAGTCTAGAAGTGTGTCCATCAACTCATCCGGAATCATGGCATTTAGGTAGCTTTTCAAGCGATCCTTCCATGAGCCATGACTCGGCCTCGAATGGGATGACATCCCAACTCAATATGGTCACTACTCAAGGCAGTTAAGCCCTATGATGAGCAGTTGGCTCGGATACCACTTGAAAGGACCGAGTGACCGAGGAGGGGGGGGGGGGTTGAATCGGGAACTCGCATTATGTACCAAATCCGCTAATTTCTTTAACCGACCAGTCAAAACAACTCCTACACAATCCTAGTGTTGATCACACTAGCAAGATAATGAACCTATGAAAGGAATCAACAACCTAAGCATACTAGTGGATCACACAAAGGCAAAACAACTCCTATGCAAGCTAGTAACCAAAGATATGCGGAAGCACACAACTAGCTAGCAAGGAGTCCTACTCATGCAAAGCTACTGGATCAACAAGCACATGGAAAGCACACAAGTATGAGTAGCACATTACATACTAAAGTGATCAATAAAGCCAAAGGCACTACTATACATGCTAGTAATCAAGTATGAAGGCTAAGCACTGCTAGCAAGTAAAGAAGCCTATTCATACAATTCTACAAGGTAGCCAACTAGAGCAAGATAAGCACACAAGCATGAATAGCACGGTATGTAAATACGGAAAGTAAAGCATCATAGTAAGGAGTAGAGTAAGAGATGGCTCATGATTTTTTTCCTGAGGTCTCGGAAGGATGGCGCCTTCCCCTACTCCTCTATGGACCACTCCCGCTGGAGTCCCGGTCCCTCCCGCCACTAATGTGGAGTTCTCGCCCACGAGCCCGTAATCACTCTCGGAGTGAAGACATGGTGCGCGTCACCACTGCCACCAAGGCACAAGCTCGCCTCCCACGAGAACTTGCTAGACTTCCAGAGCTGGCACGGGTGCTCACTAGCGATGCCCCTTTCACCGGCGGGCTCAAACGGTGTATAAACGTATGATGGCCTTCACAACCAATCACGATAGGCTCGGTCACCGACACCTAACTGGTCTAGGTCTCACCATAGACCAAGAGTAACAACCTAGATCACACCCTCAAGGACACCCTAGCCTTAGATGTGCAAGATCACTCTATGTTACTAGCACAAGCACTCTATGTTAGGAGGCGTCGCAAGTAGTCGCGCTGCGGTAGCACATTCCATCGATTTTTTGTATCGTTGCGGTAGCTGTGGCTTGTTGCAACGACATGTGGTGTTGCGTATACGTGATATGGCAATGACGGCTGTGTTGCAGTAGGACAGATTTGCAACTACGCGCATCGTTGCTACAATGGATATTGCATCAACGTTGCCTAGATTCAAATACGCAATATTGCAACGCTCGTGAGGTGTAGCGAATGCCACAATTGCCATGCAGGTGCTCGTCACGATATCTGACCCAAACTGCAACAACCTCCTCCACGTTGCTATACGTTGAGCTGCAATCGCAACACCGGTCGTGTCGTTGCTATAGGCTCACCTGCAATTACGATAAAAGGACGTGTCGTTGCTATACACCCAAACGGAATCGCGACGCCTGTCGTGCCGTTGCTATACGCTCGCCTGCAATCACAATGAAAGGACGTGCCATTGCTATACACCCAACGGAATCGCGATGCCTGTCATGCCGTTGCTATACGCTCACCTACAATCACGACGGAAGGACGTGCCGTTGCTATACGCTCAATTGGAATCGCAACGACAAACATGTCATAGCTATTCGCTAAACTACAATCGCAACGACTAACATGCCGTTGCTAAATGCTCAAAGGGAATCGCAACGGTGAACACATCGTTGCTATACGCTGAACTGGAATCGCAACGACGAACGTATAATTGCAATACCGCCAAAGGGAATCACGATGACGTACCTGTCGTTGCTATAGGTTTATAGGGTATCACATCGGAATAATGGTCACTGCTATATAGATAGATGGTATCACATCAAAATATCAGTCGTGGCAATCTGCGTTTAGTGTATCGCAACGAAATGAATAGCATACATCAATCCAATATTATTGTTAGTTGCATCAATCCATTATTCACTCATACAACCCATTCAAATCCAGAACTGCAATTGTACCACAAAAATTTCTGCATGCGGAAATGATAACAATGAAGGGAGAATTAAGGTTGCTTTGCACCTAGATAGTAAGCAATCCTGAACCTTGTATATCACCCCGCTAAATCTCAATGTTCCTGCCCAAATAAAAGACATATAGGGTTTCTAGTGAGATGAGAATTACAGCTTGTAGAAATGCATAGATAAAAACTAAGGCAATTATGAATGAAGGTCTACTTCCAGTTTTTACATGCTGATTCCTTTTGCCTCCTCGCGTTTTACTTAGAAATATCAACTCATTTTGAGAGATGAAACTTTTTGATGACTCATGATCACGATATTCCGTCGCCAAATTCTTTGACAGGTTGGTAGGTTTTGGTTTGCGAGCCGGAACATTTTCTTTTTGTGTTGTGATAATGCTTCTTGTCTCAATCTGGTATAAAGACGTTGGAATATTGTTAGCTATAATCCAAGCACGACATCATCATGATTGCCATACTTGTTCAAAACCATTACCTGCTCTAGCTCGAGTGTTCGATCAGTGTTGTGCACTGGTGTTGCATCAATATTGTCCTTAGTGTTCCTAGCTTCACGTTATGTTGTATTGTAGCTTATTACATTGTTTGTGCCTTCATTGGTCATTGGTCTCCTTTGCAATTATGATTTCAGTGGTCCCTAATCCAATGTTGGTTTCATTGTTCTCTACTGCAATGTTGCCATCACTGCTTCTAGTGTTTGTAGCTGCATTGCTCTCTAGTACATTTATGGTTTGGGGGGTAGCAGCCTGCAAATTACAAAACAAAGAACAAAATATGTAACATGACAAATTTAAAAGCAATCAAGATTTTGACTATAATCTATGTGAGCAATTTCAGAAACTTTCAGGAGCATTATGAATCTTTAATTGGCAACAGAGCTTGGCAGTGGCGGAGCTAGGCTCATGCTCTAGGTTGGGCCAAATGCTATCGGGGTGGTTTGGGTGGGCCAAAGAAGGAAAAAAAATGCCAAAAACAGATGCAAAAAAATGTATCTTACGGATCTGAGGGTGGGCATGAGAGTGTTACCTCCGGATTGCAGTTTTGTGGAAACATTGCTAGAAACTCTTGCAACAATTTTTCTCAAAGTTTGGCCATGAGTCGCTCCTCCTCTTCTTCCTTGTCGGCAGCTTGCTTTGCAAGAAGCGCTTTTAGTTGCTGAAGCTCAAGCTCTTGTTCTTGGACTCTGTCCTTAAGGAGTTGCTTTTTATTGGATTACACATGTAACCTTGGCCATGTAACCTGTTTGATTTGGCGCCGGTTGTTTTCATGTGTGATTGGTGAAGAACACGGCCCTCTTTACCACATGCAGATGTGTTACTTCTTGCTTTGTCAGAACCCATTTCAGATGATTCAGCCGTATGCAATCTCTTGGTTGCATTGCTCTGAGGAAAAGAAACAAATGTATGTGATCAATGTACGTAATGTTGCGACAAAAAGTAAATTAGTTCACAAAGTTTATAAAACTCACATAAATACTTTCAGACTTCTCATTTGACCATTGTCCATGCTTTGTGTGAGTAACCTTAAAGAGTTTCATAGGGCCTGGCTCAACACCAGTTTTTATATCTCTCTACAAATGCAAGCGTACACATCACTAATATATCAGATTAATGTGTTACAAGCACAGAATAGTCATGACAATGTTTACCAGTTCCCAACTACACTGAGAGAAAGGCTTCGAACCCATCACATGCATATTTTTCATTTCCTTACCATTCATAGAGTTCTGGCAGCTGATCTTCTGTGGAAAGATAACAATTATAGTTAGGAAACTCAAACTACCACTGCAAAACATAGACAGTCAAGACTTTGCAATAGTTCAATATGCAGATGATACACTCCTAATAATGGACAATAAAGCACACTTTCATCCCCGCCTGCTTGGGACATGCATGGTTACAAGGCCAAAAAAACAAGGTAGTTTGGGAATCAAGAAATTCGCAACACAGAATGATACGCTCCTGGTAATGAAAGCCTCCCAAGACAATAGCTCTGAAAGCCCTACTACACACATTTGCTGAATTAACAGGCTTTAGAGAGTAATAGAACACAACAAATCAATCATAGTTGTACTAAATGTCAGCAATGACAAAATGGAGGTCCTGGCTAACACAGTTAGGTGTAATGTGGGAAATTTGCCATTCACATACCTATGATTGCCAGTATTTACCACAAAACCAAGATTAGAGGATTTCGTCCCACTTGTCCAAACAATTGAGAAAAAGACTCACAAGCGTTTCAAATTATCTATCACAAGCAAGCAAACTAGCTAGAAATGGACAATACATCACACTTTCATCCCTGCCTGCTTGGGACATGCATGGTTACAAGGCCAAAAAAACAAGGTAGTTTGGGAATCAAGAAATTAGCAACACAGAATGATACGCTCCTGGTAATGGAAGCCTCCCAAGACAACAGCTCTGAAAGCCCTACTACACACATTTGCTGAATTAACAGGCTTTAGAGAGTAATAGATCACAACAAATCAATCATAGTTGTACTAAATGTCAGCAATGACAGAATGGAGGTCCTGGCTAACACAGTTAGGTGTAATGTGGGAAATTTGCCATTCACATACCTATGATTGCCAGTATTTACCACAAAACCAAGATTAGAGGATTTCGTCCCACTTGTCCAAACAATTGAGAAAAAGACTCACAAGCATTTCAAATTATCTATCACAAGCAACCAAACTAGCTAGAAATGAACAATACATCACACTTTCATCCCTGCCTGCTTGGGACATGCATGGTTACAAGGCCAAAAAAACAAGGTAGTTTGGGAATCAAGAAATTAGCAACACAGAATGATACACTCCTAGTAGTGGAAGTCTCCCAAGATGACAGCTCTGAAATCCCTACTACACATATTTGCTAAATTAAGAGGCTTTAGAGAATAATAGCTCACAACAAATCAATCATAGTTGTACTAATTGTCAGCAATGACAGAATGGAGGTCCTGGCTAACACAGTTAGGTGTAATGTGGGAAATTTGCCATTCACATACCTATGATTGCCAGTATTTACCACAAAACCAAGATTAGAGGATTTCGTCCCACTTGTCCAAACAATTGAGAAAAAGACTCACAAGCATTTCAAATTATCTATCACAAGCAAGCAAACTAGCTAGAAATGAACAATACATCACACTTTCATCCCTGCCTGCTTGGGACATGCATGGTTACAAGGCCAAAAAAACAAGGTAGTTTGGGAATCAAGAAATTAGCAACACAGAATGATACACTCCTAGTAGTGGAAGTCTCCCAAGATGACAGCTCTGAAATCCCTACTACACATATTTGCTAAATTAAGAGGCTTTAGAGAGTAATAGCTCACAACAAATCAATCATAGTTGTACTAATTGTCAGCAATGACAGAATTGAGGTCCTGGCTAACACAGTTAGGTGTAATGTGGGAAATTTGCCATTCACATACCTATGATTGCCAGTATTTACCACAAAACCAAGATTAGAGGATTTCGTCCCACTTGTCCAAACAATTGAGAAAAAGACTCACAAGCATTTCAAATTATCTATCACAAGCAAGCAAACTAGCTAGAAATGAACAATACATCACACTTTCATCCCTGCCTGCTTGGGACATGCATGGTTACAAGGCCAAAAAAACAAGGTAGTTTGGGAATCAAGAAATTAGCAACACAGAATGATACACTCCTAGTAGTGGAAGTCTCCCAAGATGACAGCTCTGAAATCCCTACTACACATATTTGCTAAATTAAGAGGCTTTAGAGAATAATAGCTCACAACAAATCAATCATAGTTGTACTAATTGTCAGCAATGACAGAATGGAGGTCCTGGCTAACACAGTTAGGTGTAATGTGGGAAATTTGCCATTCACATACCTATGATTGCCAGTATTTACCACAAAACCAAGATTAGAGGATTTCGTCCCACTTGTCCAAACAATTGAGAAAAAGACTCACAAGCATTTCAAATTATCTATCACAAGCAAGCAAACTAGCTAGAAATGAACAATACATCACACTTTCATCCCTGCCTGCTTGGGACATGCATGGTTACAAGGCCAAAAAAACAAGGTAGTTTGGGAATCAAGAAATTAGCAACACAGAATGATACACTCCTAGTAGTGGAAGTCTCCCAAGATGACAGCTCTGAAATCCCTACTACACATATTTGCTAAATTAAGAGGCTTTAGAGAGTAATAGCTCACAACAAATCAATCATAGTTGTACTAATTGTCAGCAATGACAGAATTGAGGTCCTGGCTAACACAGTTAGGTGTAATGTGGGAAATTTGCCATTCACATACCTATGATTGCCAGTATTTACCACAAAACCAAGATTAGAGGATTTCGTCCCACTTGTCCAAACAATTGAGAAAAAGACTCACAAGCATTTCAAATTATCTATCACAAGCAAGCAAACTAGCTAGAAATGAACAATACATCACACTTTCATCCCTGCCTGCTTGGGACATGCATGGTTACAAGGCCAAAAAAACAAGGTAGTTTGGGAATCAAGAAATTAGCAACACAGAATGATACACTCCTAGTAGTGGAAGTCTCCCAAGATGACAGCTCTGAAATCCCTACTACACATATTTGCTAAATTAAGAGGCTTTAGAGAGTAATAGCTCACAACAAATCAATCATAGTTGTACTAATTGTCAGCAATGACAGAATGGAGGTCCTGGCTAACACAGTTAGGTGTAATGTGGGAAATTTGCCATTCACATACCTATGATTGCCAGTATTTACCACAAAACCAAGATTAGAGGATTTCGTCCCACTTGTCCAAACAATTGAGAAAAAGACTCACAAGCATTTCAAATTATCTATCACAAGCAAGCAAACTAGCTAGAAATGAACAATACATCACACTTTCATCCCTGCCTGCTTGGGACATGCATGGTTACAAGGCCAAAAAAACAAGGTAGTTCGGGAATCAAGAAATTAGCAACACAGAATGATACACTCCTAGTAGTGGAAGTCTCCCAAGATGACAGCTCTGAAATCCCTACTACACATATTTGCTAAATTAAGAGGCTTTAGAGAGTAATAGCTCACAACAAATCAATCATAGTTGTACTAATTGTCAGCAATGACAGAATGGAGGTCCTGGCTAACACAGTTAGGTGTAATGTGGGAAATTTGCCATTCACATACCTATGATTGCCAGTATTTACCACAAAACCAAGATTAGAGGATTTCGTCCCACTTGTCCAAACAATTGAGAAAAAGACTCACAAGCGTTTCAAATTATCTATCACAAGCAAGCAAACTAGCTAGAAATGGACAATACATCACACTTTCATCCCTGCCTGCTTGGGACATGCATGGTTACAAGGCCAAAAAAACAAGGTAGTTTGGGAATCAAGAAATTAGCAACACAGAATGATACGCTCCTGGTAATGGAAGCCTCCCAAGACAACAGCTCTGAAAGCCCTACTACACACATTTGCTGAATTAACAGGCTTTAGAGACTAATAGATCACAACAAATCAATCATAGTTGTACTAAATGTCAGCAATGACAGAATGGAGGTCCTGGCTAACACAGTTAGGTGTAATGTGGGAAATTTGCCATTCACATACCTATGATTGCCAGTATTTACCACAAAACCAAGATTAGAGGATTTCGTCCCACTTGTCCAAACAATTGAGAAAAAGACTCACAAGCCTTTCAAATTATCTATCACAAGCAAGCAAACTAGCTAGAAATGGACAATACATCACACTTTCATCCCTGCCTGCTTGGGACATGCATGGTTACAAGGCCAAAAAAACAAGGTATTTTGGAAATCAAGAAATTAGCAACACAGAATGATACGCTCCTGGTAATGGAAGCCTCCCAAGACAACAGCTCTCAAAGCCCTACTACACACATTTGCTGAATTAACAGGCTTTAGAGAGTAATAGATCACAACAAATCAATCATAGTTGTACTAAATGTCAGCAATGACAGAATGGAGGTCCTGGCTAACACAGTTAGGTGTAATGTGGGAAATTTGCCATTCACATACCTATGATTGCCAGTATTTACCACAAAACCAAGATTAGAGGATTTCATCCCACTTGTCCAAACAATTGAGAAAAAGACTCACAAGCATTTCAAATTATCTATCACAAGCAAGCAAACTAGCTAGAAATGAACAATACATCACACTTTCATCCCTGCCTGCTTGGGACATGCATGGTTACAAGGCCAAAAAAACAAGGTAGTTTGGGAATCAAGAAATTAGCAACACAGAATGATACGCTCCTGGTAATGGAAGCCTCCCAAGACAACAGCTCTGAAAGCCCTACTACACACATTTGCTGAATTAACAGGCTTTAGAGACTAATAGATCACAACAAATCAATCATAGTTGTACTAAATGTCAGCAATGACAGAATGGAGGTCCTGGCTAACACAGTTAGGTGTAATGTGGGAAATTTGCCATTCACATACCTATGATTGCCAGTATTTACCACAAAACCAAGATTAGAGGATTTCGTCCCACTTGTCCAAACAATTGAGAAAAAGACTCACAAGCCTTTCAAATTATCTATCACAAGCAAGCAAACTAGCTAGAAATGGACAATACATCACACTTTCATCCCTGCCTGCTTGGGACATGCATGGTTACAAGGCCAAAAAAACAAGGTATTTTGGAAATCAAGAAATTAGCAACACAGAATGATACGCTCCTGGTAATGGAAGCCTCCCAAGACAACAGCTCTCAAAGCCCTACTACACACATTTGCTGAATTAACAGGCTTTAGAGAGTAATAGATCACAACAAATCAATCATAGTTGTACTAAATGTCAGCAATGACAGAATGGAGGTCCTGGCTAACACAGTTAGGTGTAATGTGGGAAATTTGCCATTCACATACCTATGATTGCCAGTATTTACCACAAAACCAAGATTAGAGGATTTCATCCCACTTGTCCAAACAATTGAGAAAAAGACTCACAAGCATTTCAAATTATCTATCACAAGCAAGCAAACTAGCTAGAAATGAACAATACATCACACTTTCATCCCTGCCTGCTTGGGACATGCATGGTTACAAGGCCAAAAAAACAAGGTAGTTTGGGAATCAAGAAATTAGCAACACAGAATGATACACTCCTAGTAGTGGAAGTCTCCCAAGATGACAGCTCTGAAATCCCTACTACACATATTTGCTAAATTAAGAGGCTTTAGAGAGTAATAGCTCACAACAAATCAATCATAGTTGTACTAATTGTCAGCAATGACAGAATGGAGGTCCTGGCTAACACAGTTAGGTGTAATGTGGGAAATTTGCCATTCACATACCTATGATTGCCAGTATTTACCACAAAACCAAGATTAGAGGATTTCGTCCCACTTGTCCAAACAATTGAGAAAAAGACTCACAAGCATTTCAAATTATCTATCACAAGCAAGCAAACTAGCTAGAAATGAACAATACATCACACTTTCATCCCTGCCTGCTTGGGACATGCATGGTTACAAGGCCAAAAAAACAAGGTAGTTTGGGAATCAAGAAATTAGCAACACAGAATGATACACTCCTAGTAGTGGAAGTCTCCCAAGATGACAGCTCTGAAATCCCTACTACACATATTTGCTAAATTAAGAGGCTTTAGAGAGTAATAGCTCACAACAAATCAATCATAGTTGTACTAATTGTCAGCAATGACAGAATGGAGGTCCTGGCTAACACAGTTAGGTGTAATGTGGGAAATTTGCCATTCACATACCTATGATTGCCAGTATTTACCACAAAACCAAGATTAGAGGATTTCGTCCCACTTGTCCAAACAATTGAGAAAAAGACTCACAAGCATTTCAAATTATCTATCACAAGCAAGCAAACTAGCTAGAAATGAACAATACATCACACTTTCATCCCTGCCTGCTTGGGACATGCATGGTTACAAGGCCAAAAAAACAAGGTAGTTTGGGAATCAAGAAATTAGCAACACAGAATGATACACTCCTAGTAGTGGAAGTCTCCCAAGATGACAGCTCTGAAATCCCTACTACACATATTTGCTAAATTAAGAGGCTTTAGAGAGTAATAGCTCACAACAAATCAATCATAGTTGTACTAATTGTCAGCAATGACAGAATGGAGGTCCTGGCTAACACAGTTAGGTGTAATGTGGGAAATTTGCCATTCACATACCTATGATTGCCAGTATTTACCACAAAACCAAGATTAGAGGATTTCGTCCCACTTGTCCAAACAATTGAGAAAAAGACTCACAAGCATTTCAAATTATCTATCACAAGCAAGCAAACTAGCTAGAAATGAACAATACATCACACTTTCATCCCTGCCTGCTTGGGACATGCATGGTTACAAGGCCAAAAAAACAAGGTAGTTCGGGAATCAAGAAATTAGCAACACAGAATGATACACTCCTAGTAGTGGAAGTCTCCCAAGATGACAGCTCTGAAATCCCTACTACACATATTTGCTAAATTAAGAGGCTTTAGAGAGTAACAGCTCACAACAAATCAATCATAGTTGTACTAATTGTCAGCAATGACAGAATGGAGGTCCTGGCTAACACAGTTAGGTGTAATGTGGGAAATTTGCCATTCACATACCTATGATTGCCAGTGTTTACCACAAAACCAAGATTAGAGGATTTCGTCCCACTTGTCCAAACAATTGAGAAAAAGACTCACAAGCGTTTCAAATTATCTATCACAAGCAAGCAAACTAGCTAGAAATGGACAATACATCACACTTTCATCCCTGCCTGCTTGGGACATGCATGGTTACAAGGCCAAAAAAACAAGGTAGTTTGGGAATCAAGAAATTAGCAACACAGAATGATACGCTCCTGGTAATGGAAGCCTCCCAAGACAACAGCTCTGAAAGCCCTACTACACACATTTGCTGAATTAACAGGCTTTAGAGACTAATAGATCACAACAAATCAATCATAGTTGTACTAAATGTCAGCAATGACAGAATGGAGGTCCTGGCTAACACAGTTAGGTGTAATGTGGGAAATTTGCCATTCACATACCTATGATTGCCAGTATTTACCACAAAACCAAGATTAGAGGATTTCGTCCCACTTGTCCAAACAATTGAGAAAAAGACTCACAAGCCTTTCAAATTATCTATCACAAGCAAGCAAACTAGCTAGAAATGGACAATACATCACACTTTCATCCCTGCCTGCTTGGGACATGCATGGTTACAAGGCCAAAAAAACAAGGTATTTTGGAAATCAAGAAATTAGCAACACAGAATGATACGCTCCTGGTAATGGAAGCCTCCCAAGACAACAGCTCTCAAAGCCCTACTACACACATTTGCTGAATTAACAGGCTTTAGAGAGTAATAGATCACAACAAATCAATCATAGTTGTACTAAATGTCAGCAATGACAGAATGGAGGTCCTGGCTAACACAGTTAGGTGTAATGTGGGAAATTTGCCATTCACATACCTATGATTGCCAGTATTTACCACAAAACCAAGATTAGAGGATTTCATCCCACTTGTCCAAACAATTGAGAAAAAGACTCACAAGCATTTCAAATTATCTATCACAAGCAAGCAAACTAGCTAGAAATGAACAATACATCACATTTTCATCCCTGCCTGCTTGGGACATGCATGGTTACAAGGCCAAAAAAACAAGGTAGTTTGGGAATCAAGAAATTAGCAACACAGAATGATACACTCCTAGTAGTGGAAGTCTCCCAAGATGACAGCTCTGAAATCCCTACTACACATATTTGCTAAATTAAGAGGCTTTAGAGAGTAATAGCTCACAACAAATCAATCATAGTTGTACTAATTGTCAGCAATGACAGAATGGAGGTCCTGGCTAACACAGTTAGGTGTAATGTGGGAAATTTGCCATTCACATACCTATGATTGCCAGTATTTACCACAAAACCAAGATTAGAGGATTTCGTCCCACTTGTCCAAACAATTGAGAAAAAGACTCACAAGCATTTCAAATTATCTATCACAAGCAAGCAAACTAGCTAGAAATGAACAATACATCACACTTTCATCCCTGCCTGCTTGGGACATGCATGGTTACAAGGCCAAAAAAACAAGGTAGTTTGGGAATCAAGAAATTAGCAACACAGAATGATACACTCCTAGTAGTGGAAGTCTCCCAAGATGACAGCTCTGAAATCCCTACTACACACATTTGCTAAATTAAGAGGCTTTAGAGAGTAATAGCTCACAACAAATCAATCATAGTTGTACTAATTGTCAGCAATGACAGAATGGAGGTCCTGGCTAACACAGTTGGGTGTAATGTGGGAAATTTGCCATTCACATACCTATGATTGCCAGTCTTTACCACAAAACCAAGATTAGAGGATTTCGTCCCACTTGTCCAAACAATTGAGAAAAAGACTCACAAGCATTTCAAATTATCTATCACAAGCAAGCAAACTAGCTAGAAATGAACAATACATCACACTTTCATCCCTGCCTGCTTGGGACATGCATGGTTACAAGGCCAAAAAAACAAGGTAGTTTGGGAATCAAGAAATTAGCAACACAGAATGATACGCTCCTGATAATGGAAGCCTCCCAAGACAACAGCTCTGAATGCCCTACTACACACATTTGCTGAATTAACAGGCCTTAGAGAGTAATAGATCACAACAAATCAATCATAGTTGTACTAAATGTCAGCAATGACAGAATGGAGGTCCTGGCTAACACAGTTGGGAGTAATGTGGGAAATTTGCCATTCACATACCTATGATTGCCAGTATTTACCACAAAACCAAGATTAGAGGATTTCGTCCCACTTGTCCAAACAATTGAGAAAAAGACTCACAAGCATTTCAAATTATCTATCACAAGCAAGCAAACTAGCTAGAAATGGACAATACATCACACTTTCATCCCTGCCTGCTTGGGACATGCATGGTTACAAGGCCAAAAAAACAAGGTAGTTTGGGAATCAAGAAATTAGCAACACAGAATGATACGCTCCTGGTAATGGAAGCCTCCCAAGACAACAGCTCTGAAAGCCCTACTACACATATTTGCTAAATTAAGAGGCTTTAGAGAGTAATAGATCACAACAAATCATTCATAGTTGTACTAAATGTCAGCAATGACAGAATGGAGGTCCTGGCTAACACAGTTAGGTGTAATGTGGGAAATTTGCCATTCACATACCTATGATTGCCAGTATTTACCACAAAACCAAGATTAGAGGATTTCGTCCCACTTGTCCAAACAATTGAGAAAAAGTCTCACAAGCATTTCAAATTATCTATCACAAGCAAGCAAACTAGCTAGAAATGAACAATACATCACACTTTCATCCCTGCCTGCTTGGGACATGCATGGTTACAAGGCCAAAAAAACAAGGTAGTTTGGGAATCAAGAAATTAGCAACACAGAATGATACACTCCTAGTAGTGGAAGTCTCCCAAGATGACAGCTCTGAAATCCCTACTACACATATTTGCTAAATTAAGAGGCTTTAGAGAGTAATAGCTCACAACAAATCAATCATAGTTGTACTAATTGTCAGCAATGACAGAATGGAGGTCCTGGCTAACACAGTTAGGTGTAATGTGGGAAATTTGCCATTCACATACCTATGATTGCCAGTATTTACCACAAAACCAAGATTAGAGGATTTCGTCCCACTTGTCCAAACAATTGAGAAAAAGACTCACAAGCATTTCAAATTATCTATCACAAGCAAGCAAACTAGCTAGAAATGAACAATACATCACACTTTCATCCCTGCCTGCTTGGGACATGCATGGTTACAAGGCCAAAAAAACAAGGTAGTTTGGGAATCAAGAAATTAGCAACACAGAATGATACACTCCTAGTAGTGGAAGTCTCCCAAGATGACAGCTCTGAAATCCCTACTACACATATTTGCTAAATTAAGAGGCGTTAGAGAGTAATAGCTCACAACAAATCAATCATAGTTGTACTAATTGTCAGCAATGACAGAATGGAGGTCCTGGCTAACACAGTTGGGTGTAATGTGGGAAATTTGCCATTCACATACCTATGATTGCCAGTATTTACCACAAAACCAAGATTAGAGGATTTCGTCCCACGTGTCCAAACAATTGAGAAAAAGACTCACAAACATTTCAAATTATCTATCACAAGCAAGCAAACTAGCTAGAAATGGACAATACATCACACTTTCATCCCTGCCTGCTTGGGACTTGCATGGTTACAAGGCCAAAAAAACAAGGTAGTTTGGGAATCAAGAAATTAGCAACACAGAATGATACGCTCCTGATAATGGAAGCCTCCCAAGACAACAGCTCTGAATGCCCTACTACACACATTTGCTGAATTAACAGGCCTTAGAGAGTAATAGATCACAACAAATCAATCATAGTTGTACTAAATGTCAGCAATGACAGAATGGAGGTCCTGGCTAACACAGTTGGGTGTAATGTGGGAAATTTGCCATTCACATACCTATGATTGCCAGTATTTACCACAAAACCAAGATTAGAGGATTTCGTCCCACTTGTCCAAACAATTGAGAAAAAGACTCACAAGCATTTCAAATTATCTATCACAAGCAAGCAAACTAGCTAGAAATGGACAATACATCACACTTTCATCCCTGCCTGCTTGGGACATGCATGGTTACAAGGCCAAAAAAACAAGGTAGTTTGGGAATCAAGAAATTAGCAACACAGAATGATACGCTCCTGGTAATGGAAGCCTCCCAAGACAACAGCTCTGAAAGCCCTACTACACACATTTGCTGAATTAACAGGCTTTAGAGAGTAATAGATCACAACAAATCATTCATAGTTGTACTAAATGTCAGCAATGACAGAATGGAGGTCCTGGCTAACACAGTTAGGTGTAATGTGGGAAATTTGCCATTCACATACCTATGATTGCCAGTATTTACCACAAAACCAAGATTAGAGGATTTCGTCCCACTTGTCCAAACAATTGAGAAAAAGACTCACAAGCATTTCAAATTATCTATCACAAGCAAGCAAACTAGCTAGAAATGAACAATACATCACACTTTCATCCCTGCCTGCTTGGGACATGCATGGTTACAAGGCCAAAAAAACAAGGTAGTTTGGGAATCAAGAAATTAGCAACACAGAATGATACACTCCTAGTAGTGGAAGTCTCCCAAGATGACAGCTCTGAAATCCCTACTACACATATTTGCTAAATTAAGAGGCTTTAGAGAGTAATAGCTCACAACAAATCAATCATAGTTGTACTAATTGTCAGCAATGACAGAATGGAGGTCCTGGCTAACACAGCTAGGTGTAATGTGGGAAATTTGCCATTCACATACCTATGATTGCCAGTATTTACCACAAAACCAAGATTAGAGGATTTCGTCCCACTTGTCCAAACAATTGAGAAAAAGACTCACAAGCATTTCAAATTATCTATCACAAGCAAGCAAACTAGCTAGAAATGAACAATACATCACACTTTCATCCCTGCCTGCTTGGGACATGCATGGTTACAAGGCCAAAAAAACAAGGTAGTTTGGGAATCAAGAAATTAGCAACACAGAATGATACACTCCTAGTAGTGGAAGTCTCCCAAGATGACAGCTCTGAAATCCCTACTACACATATTTGCTAAATTAAGAGGCTTTAGAGAGTAATAGCTCACAACAAATCAATCATAGTTGTACTAATTGTCAGCAATGACAGAATGGAGGTCCTGGCTAACACAGTTAGGTGTAATGTGGGAAATTTGCCATTCACATACCTATGATTGCCAGTATTTACCACAAAACCAAGATTAGAGGATTTCGTCCCACTTGTCCAAACAATTGAGAAAAAGACTCACAAGCATTTCAAATTATCTATCACAAGCAAGCAAACTAGCTAGAAATGAACAATACATCACACTTTCATCCCTGCCTGCTTGGGACATGCATGGTTACAAGGCCAAAAAAACAAGGTAGTTTGGGAATCAAGAAATTAGCAACACAGAATGATACACTCCTAGTAGTGGAAGTCTCCCAAGATGACAGCTCTGAAATCCCTACTACACACATTTGCTAAATTAAGAGGCTTTAGAGAGTAATAGCTCACAACAAATCAATCATAGTTGTACTAATTGTCAGCAATGACAGAATGGAGGTCCTGGCTAACACAGTTGGGTGTAATGTGGGAAATTTGCCATTCACATACCTATGATTGCCAGTCTTTACCACAAAACCAAGATTAGAGGATTTCGTCCCACTTGTCCAAACAATTGAGAAAAAGACTCACAAGCATTTCAAATTATCTATCACAAGCAAGCAAACTAGCTAGAAATGAACAATACATCACACTTTCATCCCTGCCTGCTTGGGACATGCATGGTTACAAGGCCAAAAAAACAAGGTAGTTTGGGAATCAAGAAATAAGCAACACAGAATGATACACTCCTAGTAGTGGAAGTCTCCCAAGATGACAGCTCTGAAATCCCTACTACACATATTTGCTAAATTAAGAGGCTTTAGAGAGTAATAGCTCACCAGAAATCAATCATAGTTGTACTAATTGTCAGCAATGACAGAATGGAGGTCCTGGCTAACACAGTTGGGTGTAATGTGGGAAATTTGCCATTCACATACCTATGATTGCCAGTCTTTACCACAAAACCAAGATTAGAGGATTTCGTCCCACTTGTCCAAACAATTGAGAAAAAGACTCACAAGCATTTCAAATTATCTATCACAAGCAAGCAAACTAGCTAGAAATGGACAATACATCACACTTTCATCCCTGCCTGCTTGGGACATGCATGGTTACAAGGCCAAAAAAACAAGGTAGTTTGGGAATCAAGAAATTAGCAACACAGAATGATACGCTCCTGGTAATGGAAGCCTCCCAAGACAACAGCTCTGAAAGCCCTACTACACACATTTGCTGAATTAACAGGCTTTAGAGAGTAATAGATCACAACAAATCAATCATAGTTGTACTAAATGTCAGCAATGACAGAATGGAGGTCCTGGCTAACACAGTTAGGTGTAATGTGGGAAATTTGCCATTCACATACCTATGATTGCCAGTATTTACCACAAAACCAAGATTAGAGGATTTCGTCCCACTTGTCCAAACAATTGAGAAAAAGACTCACAAGCATTTCAAATTATCTATCACAAGCAAGCAAACTAGCTAGAAATGAACAATACATCACACTTTCATCCCTGCCTGCTTGGGACATGCATGGTTACAAGGCCAGAAAAACAAGGTAGTTTGGGAATCAAGAAATTAGCAACACAGAATGATACACTCCTAGTAGTGGAAGTCTCCCAAGATGACAGCTCTGAAATCCCTACTACACATATTTGCTAAATTAAGAGGCTTTAGAGAGTAATAGCTCACAACAAATCAATCATAGTTGTACTAATTGTCAGCAATGACAGAATGGAGGTCCTGGCTAACACAGTTAGGTGTAATGTGGGAAATTTGCCATTCACATACCTATGATTGCCAGTATTTACCACAAAACCAAGATTAGAGGATTTCGTCCCACTTGTCCAAACAATTGAGAAAAAGACTCACAAGCATTTCAAATTATCTATCACAAGCAAGCAAACTAGCTAGAAATGAACAATACATCACACTTTCATCCCTGCCTGCTTGGGACATGCATGGTTACAAGGCCAAAAAAACAAGGTAGTTTGGGAATCAAGAAATTAGCAACACCGAATGATACACTCCTAGTAGTGGAAGTCTCCCAAGATGACAGCTCTGAAATCCCTACTACACATATTTGCTAAATTAAGAGGCTTTAGAGAGTAATAGCTCACAACAAATCAATCATAGTTGTACTAATTGTCAGCAATGACAGAATCGAGGTCCTGGCTAACACAGTTAGGTGTAATGTGGGAAATTTGCCATTCACATACCTATGATTGCCAGTATTTACCACAAAACCAAGATTAGAGGATTTCGTCCCACTTGTCCAAACAATTGAGAAAAAGACTCACAAGCATTTCAAATTATCTATCACAAGCAAGCAAACTAGCTAGAAATGAACAATACATCACACTTTCATCCCTGCCTGCTTGGGACATGCATGGTTACAAGGCCAAAAAAACAAGGTAGTTTGGGAATCAAGAAATTAGCAACACAGAATGATACACTCCTAGTAGTGGAAGTCTCCCAAGATGACAGCTCTGAAATCCCTACTACACATATTTGCTAAATTAAGAGGCTTTAGAGAGTAATTGCTCACAACAAATCAATCATAGTTGTACTAATTGTCAGCAATGACAGAATGGAGGTCCTGGCTAACACAGTTGGGTGTAATGTGGGAAATTTGCCATTCACATACCTATGATTGCCAGTCTTTACCACAAAACCAAGATTAGAGGATTTCGTCCCACTTGTCCAAACAATTGAGAAAAAGATTCACAAGCATTTCAAATTATCTATCACAAGCAAGCAAACTAGCTAGAAATGAACAATACATCACACTTTCATCCCTGCCTGCTTGGGACATGCATGGTTACAAGGCCAAAAAAACAAGGTAGTTTGGGAATCAAGAAATTAGCAACACAGAATGATACACTCCTAGTAGTGGAAGTCTCCCAAGATGACAGCTCTGAAATCCCTACTACACATATTTGCTAAATTAAGAGGCTTTAGAGAGTAATAGCTCACCACAAATCAATCATAGTTGTACTAATTGTCAGCAATGACAGAATGGAGGTCCTGGCTAACACAGTTGGGTGTAATGTGGGAAATTTGCCATTCACATACCTATGATTGCCAGTCTTTACCACAAAACCAAGATTAGAGGATTTCGTCCCACTTGTCCAAACAATTGAGAAAAAGACTCACAAGCATTTCAAATTATCTATCACAAGCAAGCAAACTAGCTAGAAATGAACAATACATCACACTTTCATCCCTGCCTGCTTGGGACATGCATGGTTACAAGGCCAAAAAAACAATGTAGTTTGGGAATCAAGAAATTAGCAACACAGAATGATACACTCCTAGTAGTGGAAGTCTCCCAAGATGACAGCTCTGAAATCCCTACTACACATATTTGCTAAATTAAGAGGCTTTAGAGAGTAATAGCTCACCACAAATCAATCATAGTTGTACTAATTGTCAGCAATGACAGAATGGAGGTCCTGGCTAACACAGTTGGGTGTAATGTGGGAAATTTGCCATTCACATACCTATGATTGCCAGTCTTTACCACAAAACCAAGATTAGAGGATTTCGTCCCACTTGTCCAAACAATTGAGAAAAAGACTCACAAGCATTTCAAATTATCTATCACAAGCAAGCAAACTAGCTAGAAATGGACAATACATCACACTTTCATCCCTGCCTGCTTGGGACATGCATGGTTACAAGGCCAAAAAAACAAGGTAGTTTGGGAATCAAGAAATTAGCAACACAGAATGATACGCTCCTGGTAATGGAAGCCTCCCAAGACAACAGCTCTGAAAGCCCTACTACACACATTTGCTGAATTAACAGGCTTTAGAGAGTAATAGATCACAACAAATCAATCATAGTTGTACTAAATGTCAGCAATGACAGAATGGAGGTCCTGGCTAACACAGTTAGGTGTAATGTGGGAAATTTGCCATTCACATACCTATGATTGCCAGTATTTACCACAAAACCAAGATTAGAGGATTTCGTCCCACTTGTCCAAACAATTGAGAAAAAGACTCACAAGCATTTCAAATTATCTATCACAAGCAAGCAAACTAGCTAGAAATGAACAATACATCACACTTTCATCCCTGCCTGCTTGGGACATGCATGGTTACAAGGCCAGAAAAACAAGGTAGTTTGGGAATCAAGAAATTAGCAACACAGAATGATACACTCCTAGTAGTGGAAGTCTCCCAAGATGACAGCTCTGAAATCCCTACTACACATATTTGCTAAATTAAGAGGCTTTAGAGAGTAATAGCTCACAACAAATCAATCATAGTTGTACTAATTGTCAGCAATGACAGAATGGAGGTCCTGGCTAACACAGTTAGGTGTAATGTGGGAAATTTGCCATTCACATACCTATGATTGCCAGTATTTACCACAAAACCAAGATTAGAGGATTTCGTCCCACTTGTCCAAACAATTGAGAAAAAGACTCACAAGCATTTCAAATTATCTATCACAAGCAAGCAAACTAGCTAGAAATGAACAATACATCACACTTTCATCCCTGCCTGCTTGGGACATGCATGGTTACAAGGCCAAAAAAACAAGGTAGTTTGGGAATCAAGAAATTAGCAACACCGAATGATACACTCCTAGTAGTGGAAGTCTCCCAAGATGACAGCTCTGAAATCCCTACTACACATATTTGCTAAATTAAGAGGCTTTAGAGAGTAATAGCTCACAACAAATCAATCATAGTTGTACTAATTGTCAGCAATGACAGAATCGAGGTCCTGGCTAACACAGTTAGGTGTAATGTGGGAAATTTGCCATTCACATACCTATGATTGCCAGTATTTACCACAAAACCAAGATTAGAGGATTTCGTCCCACTTGTCCAAACAATTGAGAAAAAGACTCACAAGCATTTCAAATTATCTATCACAAGCAAGCAAACTAGCTAGAAATGAACAATACATCACACTTTCATCCCTGCCTGCTTGGGACATGCATGGTTACAAGGCCAAAAAAACAAGGTAGTTTGGGAATCAAGAAATTAGCAACACAGAACGATACACTCCTAGTAGTGGAAGTCTCCCAAGATGACAGCTCTGAAATCCCTACTACACATATTTGCTAAATTAAGAGGCTTTAGAGAGTAATAGCTCACAACAAATCAATCATAGTTGTACTAATTGTCAGCAATGACAGAATGGAGGTCCTGGCTAACACAGTTGGGTGTAATGTGGGAAATTTGCCATTCACATACCTATGATTGCCAGTCTTTACCACAAAACCAAGATTAGAGGATTTCGTCCCACTTGTCCAAACAATTGAGAAAAAGATTCACAAGCATTTCAAATTATCTATCACAAGCAAGCAAACTAGCTAGAAATGGACAATACATCACACTTTCATCCCTGCCTGCTTGGGACTTGCATGGTTACAAGGCCAAAAAAACAAGGTAGTTTGGGAATCAAGAAATTAGCAACACAGAATGATACGCTCCTGATAATGGAAGCCTCCCAAGACAACAGCTCTAAAAGCCCTACTACACACATTTGCTGAATTAACAGGCTTTAGAGAGTAATAGATCACAACAAATCACTCATAGTTGTACTAAATGTCAGCAATGACACAATGGAGGTCCTGGCTAACACAGTTAGGTGCAATGTGGGAAATTTGCCATTCACATACCTATGATTGCTACTATTTACCACAAAACCATGATTAGTGGATTTCGTCCCACTTGTCCAATCAATTGCGAAAAAGACTCACAAGCATTTCAAATTATCTATCACAAGCAAGCAAACTAGCTAGAAATGTACAATACATCACACTTTCATCCCTGCCTGCTTGGGACATGCATGGTTACAAGGCCAAAAAAACAAGGTAGTTTGGGAATCAAGAAATTAGCAACACAGAATGATACACTCCTAGTAATGGAAGCCTCCCAAGACGACAGCTCTGAAAGCCCTACTACACATATTTGCTAAATTAAGAGGCTTTAGAGAGTAATAGCTCATAACAAATCAATCATAGTTGTACTAATTGTCAGCAATGACAGAATGGAGGTCCTGGCTAACACAGTTTGGTGTAATGTGGGAAATTTGCCATTCACATACCTATGATTGCCAGTATTTACCACAAAACCAAGATTAGAGGATTTCGTCCCACTTATCCAAACAATTGAGAAAAAGACTCACAAACATTTCAAATTATCTATCACAAGCAAGCAAACTAGCTAGAAATGGACAATACATCACACTTTCATCCCTGCCTGCTTGGGACTTGCATGGTTACAAGGCCAAAAAAACAAGGTAGTTTGGGAATCAAGAAATTAGCAACACAGAACGATACACTCCTAGTAGTGGAAGTCTCCCAAGATGACAGCTCTGAATGCCCTACTACACACATTTGCTGAATTAACAGGCTTTAGAGAGTAATAGATCACAACAAATCAATCATAGTTGTACTAATTGTCAGTAATGACAGAATGGAGGTCCTGGCTAACACAGTTGGGTGTAATGTGGGAAATTTGCCATTCACATACCTATGATTGCCAGTCTTTACCACAAAACCAAGATTAGAGGATTTCGTCCCACTTGTCCAAACAATTGAGAAAAAGATTCACAAGCATTTCAAATTATCTATCACAAGCAAGCAAACTAGCTAGAAATGGACAATACATCACACTTTCATCCCTGCCTGCTTGGGACTTGCATGGTTAAAAGGCCAAAAAAACAAGGTAGTTTGGGAATCAAGAAATTAGCAACACAGAATGATACGCTCCTGATAATGGAAGCCTCCCAAGACAACAGCTCTGAAAGCCCTACTACACACATTTGCTGAATTAACAGGCTTTAGAGAGTAATAGATCACAACAAATCAATCATAGTTGTACTAAATGTCAGCAATGACACAATGGAGGTCCTGGCTAACACAGTTAGGTGCAATGTGGGAAATTTGCCATTCACATACCTATGATTGCTACTATTTACCACAAAACCATGATTAGTGGATTTCGTCCCACTTGTCCAATCAATTGCGAAAAAGACTCACAAGCATTTCAAATTATCTATCACAAGCAAGCAAACTAGCTAGAAATGTACAATACATCACACTTTCATCCCTGCCTGCTTGGGACATGCATGGTTACAAGGCCAAAAAAACAAGGTAGTTTGGGAATCAAGAAATTAGCAACACAGAATGATACACTCCTAGTAATGGAAGCCTCCCAAGACGACAGCTCTGAAAGCCCTACTACACATATTTGCTAAATTAAGAGGCTTTAGAGAGTAATAGCTCATAACAAATCAATCATAGTTGTACTAATTGTCAGCAATGACAGAATGGAGGTCCTGGCTAACACAGTTTGGTGTAATGTGGGAAATTTGCCATTCACATACCTATGATTGCCAGTATTTACCACAAAACCAAGATTAGAGGATTTCGTCCCACTTATCCAAACAATTGAGAAAAAGACTCACAAACATTTCAAATTATCTATCACAAGCAAGCAAACTAGCTAGAAATGGACAATATATCACACTTTCATCCCTGCCTGCTTGGGACTTGCATGGTTACAAGGCCAAAAAAACAAGGTAGTTTGGGAATCAAGAAATTAGCAACACAGAATGATACGCTCCTGATAATGGAAGCCTCCAAGACAACAGCTCTGAATGCCCTACTACACACATTTGCTGAATTAACAGGCTTTAGAGAGTAATAGATCACAACAAATCAATCATAGTTGTACTAAATGTCAGCAATGACACAATGGAGGTCCTGGCTAACACAGTTAGGTGCAATGTGGGAAATTTGCCATTCACATACCTATGATTGCTAGTATTTACCACAAAACCATGATTAGAGGATTTCGTCCCACTTGTCCAATCAATTGCGAAAAAGACTCACAAGCATTTGAAATTATCTATCACAAGCAAGCAAACTAGCTAGAAATGTACAATACGTCACACTTTCATCCCTGCCTGCTTGGGACATGCATGGTTACAAGGCCAAAAAAACAAGGTAGTTTGGGAATCAAGAAATTAGCAACACAGAATGATACACTCCTAGTAATGGAAGCCTCCCAAGACGACAGCTCTGAAAGCCCTACTACACATATTTGCTAAATTAAGAGGCTTTAGAGAGTAATAGCTCATAACAAATCAATCATAGTTGTACTAATTGTCAGCAATGACAGAATGGAGGTCCTGGCTAACACAGTTGGGCGTAATGTGGGAAATTTGCCATTCACAAACCTATGATTGCCAGTATTTACCACAAAACCAAGATTAGAGGATTTCGTCCCACTTGTCCAAACAATTGAGAAAAAGACTCACAAACATTTCAAATTATCTATCACAAGCAAGCAAACTAGCTAGAAATGGACAATACATCACACTTTCATCCCTGCCTGCTTGGGACTTGCATGGTTACAAGGCCAAAAAAACAAGGTAGTTTGGGAATCAAGAAATTAGCAACACAGAATGATACGCTCCGGATAATGGAAGCCTCCCAAGACAACAGCTCTGAATGCCCTACTACACACATTTGCTGAATTAACAGGCTTTAGAGAGTAATAGATCACAACAAATCAATCATAGTTGTACCAAATGTCAGCAATGACACAATGGAGGTCCTGGCTAACACAGTTAGGTGCAATGTGGGAAATTTGCCATTCACATACCTATGATTGCTAGTATTTACCACAAGACCATGATTAGAGGATTTCGTCCCACTTGTCCAATCAATTGCGAAAAAGACTCACAAGCATTTCAAATTATCTATCACAAGCAAGCAAACTAGCTAGAAATGGACAATACGTCACACTTTCATCCCTGCCTGCTTGGGACTTGCATGGTTACAAGGCCAAAAAAACAAGGTAGTTTGGGAATCAAGAAATTAGCAACACAGAATGATACACTCCTAGTAATGGAAGCCTCCCAAGACGACAGCTCTGAAAGCCCTACTGCTCATATTTGCTAAATTAAGAGGCTTTAGAGAGTAATAGCTCATAACAAATCAATCATAGTTGTACTAATTGTCAGCAATGACAGAATGGAGGTCCTGGCTAACATAGTTGGGTGTAATGTGGGAAATTTGCCATTCACATACCTATGATTGCCAGTATTTACCACAAAACCAAGATTAGAGGATTTCGTCCCACTTGTCCAAACAATTGAGAAAAAGACTCACAAGCATTTCAAATTATCTATCACAAGCAAGCAAACTAGCTAGAAATGGACAATACATCACACTTTCATCCCTGCCTGCTTGGGACATGCATGGTTACAAGGCCAAAAAAACAAGGTAGTTTGGGAATCAAGAAATTAGCAACACAGAATGATACGCTCCTGGTAATGGAAGCCTCCCAAGACAACAGCTCTGAAAGCCCTACTACATACATTTGCTGAATTAACAGGCTTTAGAGAGTAATAGCTCACAACAAATCAATCATAGTTGTACTAATTGTCAGCAATGACAGAATGGAGGTCCTGGCTAACACAGTTGGGTGTAATGTGGGAAATTTGCCATTCACATACCTATGATTGCCAGTCTTTTCCACAAAACCAAGATTAGAGGATTTCGTCCCACTTGTCCAAACAATTGAGAAAAAGACTCACAAGCATTTCAAATTATCTATCACAAGCAAGCAAACTAGCTAGAAATGGACAATACATCACACTTTCATCCCTGCCTGCTTGGGACATGCATGGTTACAAGGCCAAAAAAACAAGGTAGTTTGGGAATCAAGAAATTAGCAACACAGAATGATACGCTCCTGGTAATGGAAGCCTCCCAAGACAACAGCTCTGAAAGCCCTACTACACACATTTGCTGAATTAACAGGCTTTAGAGAGTAATAGATCACAACAAATCAATCATAGTTGTACTAAATGTCAGCAATGACAGAATGGAGGTCCTGGCTAACACAGTTAGGTGTAATGTGGGAAATTTGCCATTCACATACCTATGATTGCCAGTATTTACCACAAAACCAAGATTAGAGGATTTCATCCCACTTGTCCAAACAATTGAGAAAAAGACTCACAAGCATTTCAAATTATCTATCACAAGCAAGCAAACTAGCTAGAAATGAACAATACATCACACTTTCATCCCTGCCTGCTTGGGACATGCATGGTTACAAGGCCAAAAAAACAAGGTAGTTTGGGAATCAAGAAATTAGCAACACAGAATGATACGCTCCTGATAATGGAAGCCTCCCAAGACAACAGCTCTGAATGCCCTACTACACACATTTGCTGAATTAACAGGCTTTAGAGAGTAATAGATCACAACAAATCAATCATAGTTGTACCAAATGTCAGCAATGACACAATGGAGGTCCTGGCTAACACAGTTAGGTGCAATGTGGGAAATTTGCCATTCACATACCTATGATTGCTAGTATTTACCACAAGACCATGATTAGAGGATTTCGTCCCACTTGTCCAATCAATTGCGAAAAAGACTCACAAGCATTTCAAATTATCTATCACAAGCAAGCAAACTAGCTAGAAATGGACAATACGTCACACTTTCATCCCTGCCTGCTTGGGACTTGCATGGTTACAAGGCCAAAAAAACAAGGTAGTTTGGGAATCAAGAAATTAGCAACACAGAATGATACACTCCTAGTAATGGAAGCCTCCCAAGACGACAGCTCTGAAAGCCCTACTGCTCATATTTGCTAAATTAAGAGGCTTTAGAGAGTAATAGCTCATAACAAATCAATCATAGTTGTACTAATTGTCAGCAATGACAGAATGGAGGTCCTGGCTAACATAGTTGGGTGTAATGTGGGAAATTTGCCATTCACATACCTATGATTGCCAGTATTTACCACAAAACCAAGATTAGAGGATTTCGTCCCACTTGTCCAAACAATTGAGAAAAAGACTCACAAGCATTTCAAATTATCTATCACAAGCAAGCAAACTAGCTAGAAATGGACAATACATCACACTTTCATCCCTGCCTGCTTGGGACATGCATGGTTACAAGGCCAAAAAAACAAGGTAGTTTGGGAATCAAGAAATTAGCAACACAGAATGATACGCTCCTGGTAATGGAAGCCTCCCAAGACAACAGCTCTGAAAGCCCTACTACATACATTTGCTGAATTAACAGGCTTTAGAGAGTAATAGCTCACAACAAATCAATCATAGTTGTACTAATTGTCAGCAATGACAGAATGGAGGTCCTGGCTAACACAGTTGGGTGTAATGTGGGAAATTTGCCATTCACATACCTATGATTGCCAGTCTTTACCACAAAACCAAGATTAGAGGATTTCGTCCCACTTGTCCAAACAATTGAGAAAAAGACTCACAAGCATTTCAAATTATCTATCACAAGCAAGCAAACTAGCTAGAAATGGACAATACATCACACTTTCATCCCTGCCTGCTTGGGACATGCATGGTTACAAGGCCAAAAAAACAAGGTAGTTTGGGAATCAAGAAATTAGCAACACAGAATGATACGCTCCTGGTAATGGAAGCCTCCCAAGACAACAGCTCTGAAAGCCCTACTACACACATTTGCTGAATTAACAGGCTTTAGAGAGTAATAGATCACAACAAATCAATCATAGTTGTACTAAATGTCAGCAATGACAGAATGGAGGTCCTGGCTAACACAGTTAGGTGTAATGTGGGAAATTTGCCATTCACATACCTATGATTGCCAGTATTTACCACAAAACCAAGATTAGAGGATTTCATCCCACTTGTCCAAACAATTGAGAAAAAGACTCACAAGCATTTCAAATTATCTATCACAAGCAAGCAAACTAGCTAGAAATGAACAATACATCACACTTTCATCCCTGCCTGCTTGGGACATGCATGGTTACAAGGCCAAAAAAACAAGGTAGTTTGGGAATCAAGAAATTAGCAACACAGAATGATACACTCCTAGTAGTGGAAGTCTCCCAAGATGACAGCTCTGAAATCCCTACTACACATATTTGCTAAATTAAGAGGCTTTAGAGAGTAATAGCTCACAACAAATCAATCATAGTTGTACTAATTGTCAGCAATGACAGAATGGAGGTCCTGGCTAACACAGTTAGGTGTAATGTGGGAAATTTGCCATTCACATACCTATGATTGCCAGTATTTACCACAAAACCAAGATTAGAGGATTTCGTCCCACTTGTCCAAACAATTGAGAAAAAGACTCACCAGCATTTCAAATTATCTATCACAAGCAAGCAAACTAGCTAGAAATGAACAATACATCACACTTTCATCCCTGCCTACTTGGGACATGCATGGTTACAAGGCCAAAAAAACAAGGTAGTTTGGGAATCAAGAAATTAGCAACACAGAATGATACACTCCTAGTAGTGGAAGTCTCCCAAGATGACAGCTCTGAAATCCCTACTACACATATTTGCTAAATTAAGAGGCTTTAGAGAGTAATAGCTCACAACAAATCAATCATAGTTGTACTAATTGTCAGCAATGACAGAATCGAGGTCCTGGCTAACACAGTTAGGTGTAATGTGGGAAATTTGCCATTCACATACCTATGATTGCCAGTATTTACCACAAAACCAAGATTAGAGGATTTCGTCCCACTTGTCCAAACAATTGAGAAAAAGACTCACAAGCATTTCAAATTATCTATCACAAGCAAGCAAACTAGCTAGAAATGAACAATACATCACACTTTCATCCCTGCCTGCTTGGGACATGCATGGTTACAAGGCCAAAAAAACAAGGTAGTTTGGGAATCAAGAAATTAGCAACACAGAATGATACACTCCTAGTAGTGGAAGTCTCCCAAGATGACAGCTCTGAAATCCCTACTACACATATTTGCTAAATTAAGAGGCTTTAGAGAGTAATAGCTCACAACAAATCAATCATAGTTGTACTAATAGTCAGCAATGACAGAATGGAGGTCCTGGCTAACACAGTTGGGTGTAATGTGGGAAATTTGCCATTCACATACCTATGATTGCCAGTCTTTACCACAAAACCAAGATTAGAGGATTTCGTCCCACTTGTCCAAACAATTGAGAAAAAGATTCACAAGCATTTCAAATTATCTATCACAAGCAAGCAAACTAGCTAGAAATGGACAATACATCACACTTTCATCCCTGCCTGCTTGGGACTTGCATGGTTACAAGGCCAAAAAAACAAGGTAGTTTGGGAATCAAGAAATTAGCAACACAGAATGATACACTCCTAGTAGTGGAAGTCTCCCAAGATGACAGCTCTGAAATCCCTACTACACATATTTGCTAAATTAAGAGGCTTTAGAGAGTAATAGCTCACAACAAATCAATCATAGTTGTACTAATTGTCAGCAATGACAGAATGGAGGTCCTGGCTAACACAGTTAGGTGTAATGTGGGAAATTTGCCATTCACATACCTATGATTGCCAGTATTTACCACAAAACCAAGATTAGAGGATTTCGTCCCACTTGTCCAAACAATTGAGAAAAAGACACACAAGCATTTCAAATTATCTATCACAAGCAAGCAAACTAGCTAGAAATGAACAATACATCACACTTTCATCCCTGCCTGCTTGGGACATGCATGGTTACAAGGCCAAAAAAACAAGGTAGTTTGGGAATCAAGAAATTAGCAACACAGAATGATACCCTCCTAGTAGTGGAAGTCTCCCAAGATGACAGCTCTGAAATCCCTACTACACATATTTGCTAAATTAAGAGGCTTTAGAGAGTAATAGCTCACAACAAATCAATCATAGTTGTACTAATTGTCAGCAATGACAGAATCGAGGTCCTGGCTAACACAGTTAGGTGTAATGTGGGAAATTTGCCATTCACATACCTATGATTGCCAGTATTTACCACAAAACCAAGATTAGAGGATTTCGTCCCACTTGTCCAAACAATTGAGAAAAAGACTCACAAGCATTTCAAATTATCTATCACAAGCAAGCAAACTAGCTAGAAATGAACAATACATCACACTTTCATCCCTGCCTGCTTGGGACATGCATGGTTACAAGGCCAAAAAAACAAGGTAGTTTGGGAATCAAGAAATTAGCAACACAGAATGATACACTCCTAGTAGTGGAAGTCTCCCAAGATGACAGCTCTGAAATCCCTACTACACATATTTGCTAAATTAAGAGGCTTTAGAGAGTAATAGCTCACAACAAATCAATCATAGTTGTACTAATTGTCAGCAATGACAGAATGGAGGTCCTGGCTAACACAGTTGGGTGTAATGTGGGAAATTTGCCATTCACATACCTATGATTGCCAGTCTTTACCACAAAACCAAGATTAGAGGATTTCGTCCCACTTGTCCAAACAATTGAGAAAAAGATTCACAAGCACTTCAAATTATCTATCACAAGCAAGCAAACTAGCTAGAAATGGACAATACATCACACTTTCATCCCTGCCTGCTTGGGACTTGCATGGTTACAAGGCCAAAAAAACAAGGTAGTTTGGGAATCAAGAAATTAGCAACACAGAATGATACGCTCCTGATAATGGAAGCCTCCAAGACAACAGCTCTGAATGCCCTACTACACACATTTGCTGAATTAACAGGCTTTAGAGAGTAATAGATCACAACAAATCAATCATAGTTGTACTAAATGTCAGCAATGACACAATGGAGGTCCTGGCTAACACAGTTAGGTGCAATGTGGGAAATTTGCCATTCACATACCTATGATTGCTAGTATTTACCACAAAACCATGATTAGAGGATTTCGTCCCACTTGTCCAATCAATTGCGAAAAAGACTCACAAGCATTTGAAATTATCTATCACAAGCAAGCAAACTAGCTAGAAATGTACAATACGTCACACTTTCATCCCTGCCTGCTTGGGACATGCATGGTTACAAGGCCAAAAAAACAAGGTAGTTTGGGAATCAAGAAATTAGCAACACAGAATGATACACTCCTAGTAATGGAAGCCTCCCAAGACGACAGCTCTGAAAGCCCTACTACACATATTTGCTAAATTAAGAGGCTTTAGAGAGTAATAGCTCATAACAAATCAATCATAGTTGTACTAATTGTCAGCAATGACAGAATGGAGGTCCTGGCTAACACAGTTGGGCGTAATGTGGGAAATTTGCCATTCACAAACCTATGATTGCCAGTATTTACCACAAAACCAAGATTAGAGGATTTCGTCCCACTTGTCCAAACAATTGAGAAAAAGACTCACAAGCATTTCAAATTATCTATCACAAGCAAGCAAACTAGCTAGAAATGGACAATACATCACACTTTCATCCCTGCCTGCTTGGGACTTGCATGGTTACAAGGCCAAAAAAACAAGGTAGTTTGGGAATCAAGAAATTAGCAACACAGAATGATACGCTCCTGATAATGGAAGCCTCCCAAGACAACAGCTCTGAATGCCCTACTACACACATTTGCTGAATTAACAGGCTTTAGAGAGTAATAGATCACAACAAATCAATCATAGTTGTACCAAATGTCAGCAATGACACAATGGAGGTCCTGGCTAACACAGTTAGGTGCAATGTGGGAAATTTGCCATTCACATACCTATGATTGCTAGTATTTACCACAAGACCATGATTAGAGGATTTCGTCCCACTTGTCCAATCAATTGCGAAAAAGACTCACAAGCATTTCAAATTATCTATCACAAGCAAGCAAACTAGCTAGAAATGTACAATACGTCACACTTTCATCCCTGCCTGCTTGGGACATGCATGGTTAGAAGGCCAAAAAAACAAGGTAGTTTGGGAATCAAGAAATTAGCAACACAGAATGATACACTCCTAGTAATGGAAGCCTCCCAAGACGACAGCTCTGAAAGCCCGACTACACATATTTGCTAAATTAAGAGGCTTTAGAGAGTAATAGCTCATAACAAATCAATCATAGTTGTACTAATTGTCAGCAATGACAGAATGGAGGTCCTCGCTAACACAGTTGGGCGTAATGTGGGAAATTTGCCATTCACATACCTATGATTGCCAGTCTTTACCACAAAACCAAGATTAGAGGATTTCGTCCCACTTGTCCAAACAATTGAGAAAAAGATTCACAAGCACTTCAAATTATCTATCACAAGCAAGCAAACTAGCTAGAAATGGACAATACATCACACTTTCATCCCTGCCTGCTTGGGACTTGCATGGTTACAAGGCCAAAAAAACAAGGTAGTTTGGGAATCAAGAAATTAGCAACACAGAATGATACGCTCCTGATAATGGAAGCCTCCAAGACAACAGCTCTGAATGCCCTACTACACACATTTGCTGAATTAACAGGCTTTAGAGAGTAATAGATCACAACAAATCAATCATAGTTGTACTAAATGTCAGCAATGACACAATGGAGGTCCTGGCTAACACAGTTAGGTGCAATGTGGGAAATTTGCCATTCACATACCTATGATTGCTAGTATTTACCACAAAACCATGATTAGAGGATTTCGTCCCACTTGTCCAATCAATTGCGAAAAAGACTCACAAGCATTTCAAATTATCTATCACAAGCAAGCAAACTAGCTAGAAATGTACAATACATCACACTTTCATCCCTGCCTGCTTGGGACATGCATGGTTACAAGGCCAAAAAAACAAGGTAGTTTGGGAATCAAGAAATTAGCAACACAGAATGATACACTCCTAGTAGTGGAAGTCTCCCAAGATGACAGCTCTGAAATCCCTACTACACATATTTGCTAAATTAAGAGGCTTTAGAGAGTAATAGCTCACAACAAATCAATCATAGTTGTACTAATTGTCAGCAATGACAGAATGGAGGTCCTGGCTAACACAGTTGGGTGTAATGTGGGAAATTTGCCATTCACATACCTATGATTGCCAGTCTTTACCACAAAACCAAGATTAGAGGATTTCGTCCCACTTGTCCAAACAATTGAGAAAAAGATTCACAAGCACTTCAAATTATCTATCACAAGCAAGCAAACTAGCTAGAAATGGACAATACATCACACTTTCATCCCTGCCTGCTTGGGACTTGCATGGTTACAAGGCCAAAAAAACAAGGTAGTTTGGGAATCAAGAAATTAGCAACACAGAATGATACGCTCCTGATAATGGAAGCCTCCAAGACAACAGCTCTGAATGCCCTACTACACACATTTGCTGAATTAACAGGCTTTAGAGAGTAATAGATCACAACAAATCAATCATAGTTGTACTAAATGTCAGCAATGACACAATGGAGGTCCTGGCTAACACAGTTAGGTGCAATGTGGGAAATTTGCCATTCACACACCTATGATTGCTAGTATTTACCACAAAACCATGATTAGAGGATTTCGTCCCACTTGTCCAATCAATTGCGAAAAAGACTCACAAGCATTTGAAATTATCTATCACAAGCAAGCAAACTAGCTAGAAATGTACAATACGTCACACTTTCATCCCTGCCTGCTTGGGACATGCATGGTTACAAGGCCAAAAAAACAAGGTAGTTTGGGAATCAAGAAATTAGCAACACAGAATGATACACTCCTAGTAATGGAAGCCTCCCAAGACGACAGCTCTGAAAGCCCTACTACACATATTTGCTAAATTAAGAGGCTTTAGCGAGTAATAGCTCATAACAAATCAATCATAGTTGTACTAATTGTCAGCAATGACAGAATGGAGGTCCTGGCTAACACAGTTGGGCGTAATGTGGGAAATTTGCCATTCACAAACCTATGATTGCCAGTATTTACCACAAAACCAAGATTAGAGGATTTCGTCCCACTTGTCCAAACAATTGAGAAAAAGACTCACAAACATTTCAAATTATCTATCACAAGCAAGCAAACTAGCTAGAAATGGACAATACATCACACTTTCATCCCTGCCTGCTTGGGACTTGCATGGTTACAAGGCCAAAAAAACAAGGTAGTTTGGGAATCAAGAAATTAGCAACACAGAATGATACGCTCCTGATAATGGAAGCCTCCCAAGACAACAGCTCTGAATGCCCTACTACACACATTTGCTGAATTAACAGGCTTTAGAGAGTAATAGATCACAACAAATCAATCATAGTTGTACCAAATGTCAGCAATGACACAATGGAGGTCCTGGCTAACACAGTTAGGTGCAATGTGGGAAATTTGCCATTCACATACCTATGATTGCTAGTATTTACCACAAGACCATGATTAGAGGATTTCGTCCTACTTGTCCAATCAATTGCGAAAAAGACTCACAAGCATTTCAAATTATCTATCACAAGCAAGCAAACTAGCTAGAAATGTACAATACATCACACTTTCATCCCTGCCTGCTTGGGACATGCATGGTTACAAGGCCAAAAAAACAAGGTAGTTTGGGAATCAAGAAATTAGCAACACAGAATGATACACTCCTAGTAATGGAAGCCTCCCAAGACGACAGCTCTAAAAGCCCTACTGCACATATTTGCTAAATTAAGAGGCTTTAGAGAGTAATAGCTCATAACAAATCAATCATAGTTGTACTAATTGTCAGCAATGACAGAATGGAGGTCCTGGCTAACACAGTTGGGTGTAATGTGGGAAATTTGCCATTCACATACCTATGATTGCCAGTATTTACCACAAAACCAAGATTAGAGGATTTCGTCCCACTTGTCCAATCAATTGCGAAAAAGACTCACAAGCATTTCAAATTATCTATCACAAGCAAGCAAACTAGCTAGAAATGTACAATACATCACACTTTCATCCCTGCCTGCTTGGGACATGCATGGTTACAAGGCCAAAAAAACAAGGTAGTTTGGGAATCAAGAAATTAGCAACACAGAATGATACACTCCTAGTAATGGAAGCCTCCCAAGACGACAGCTCTGAAAGCCCTACTACACATATTTGCTAAATTAAGAGGCTTTAGAGAGTAATAGCTCATAACAAATCAATCATAGTTGTACTAATTGTCAGCAATGACAGAATGGAGGTCCTGGCTAACACAGTTGGGTGTAATGTGGGAAATTTGCCATTCACATACCTATGATTGCCTGTATTTACCACAAAACCAAGATTAGAGGATTTCGTCCCACTTGTCCAAACAATTGAGAAAAAGACTCACAAGCATTTCAAATTATCTATCACAAGCAAGCAAACTAGCTAGAAATGGACAATACATCACACTTTCATCCCTGCCTGCTTGGGACTTGCATGGTTACAAGGCCAAAAAAACAAGGTAGTTTGGGAATCAAGAAATTAGCAACACACAATGATACGCTCCTGATAATGGAAGCCTCCCAAGACAACAGCTCTGAATGCCGTACTACACACATTTGCCGAATTAACAGGCTTTAGAGAGTAATAGATCACAACAAATCAATCATAGTTGTACTAAATGTCAGCAATGACACAATGGAGGTCCTGGCTAACACAGTTAGGTGCAATGTGGGAAATTTGCCATTCACATACCTATGATTGCTAGTATTTACCACAAAACCATGATTAGAGGATTTCGTCCCACTTGTCCAATCAATTGCGAAAAAGACTCACAAGCATTTCAAATTATCTATCACAAGCAAGCAAACTAGCTAGAAATGTACAATACATCACACTTTCATCCCTGCCTGCTTGGGACATGCATGGTTACAAGGCCAAAAAAACAAGGTAGTTTGGGAATCAAGAAATTAGCAACACAGAATGATACACTCCTAGTAATGGAAGCCTCCCAAGACGACAGCTCTGTAAGCCCTACTACACATATTTGCTAAATTAAGAGGCTTTAGAGAGTAATAGCTCATAACAAATCAATCATAGTTGTACTAATTGTCAGCAATGACAGAATGGAGGTCCTGGCTAACACAATTGGGTGTAATGTGGGAAATTTGCCATTCACATACCTATGATTGCCAGTATTTACCACAAAACCAAGATTAGAGGATTTCGTCCCACTTGTCCAAACAATTGAGAAAAAGACTCACAAGCATTTCAAATTATCTATCACAAGCAAGAAAACTAGCTAGAAATGGACAATACATCACACTTTCATCCCTGCATGCTTGGGACTTGCATGGTTACAAGGCAAAAAAAACAAGGTAGTTTGGGAATCAAGAAATTAGCAACACAGAATGATACGCTCCTGATAATGGAAGCCTCCCAAGACAACAGCTCTGAAAGCCCTACTACACACATTTGCTGAATTAACAGGCTTTAGAGAGTAATAGATCACAACAAATCAATCATAGTTGTACTAAATGTCAGCAATGACACAATGGAGGTCCTGGCTAACACAGTTAGGTGCAATGTGGGAAATTTGCCATTCACATACCTATGATTGCTAGTATTTACCACAAAACCATGATTAGAGGATTTCGTCCCACTTGTCCAATCAATTGAGAAAAAGACTCACAAGCATTTCAAATTATCTATCACAAGCAAGCAAACTAGCTAGAAATGTACAATACATCACACTTTCATCCCTGCCTGCTTGGGACATGCATGGTTACAAGGCCAAAAAAACAAGGTAGTTTGGGAATCAAGAAATTAGCAACACAGAATGATACACTCCTAGTAATGGAAGCCTCCCAAGACGACAGCTCTGAAAGCCCTACTACACATATTTGCTAAATTTAGAGGCTTTAGAGAGTAATAGCTCATAACAAATCAATCATAGTTGTACTAATTGTCAGCAATGACAGAATGGAGGTCCTGGCTAACACAGTTGGGCGTAATGTGGGAAATTTGCCATTCACATACCTATGATTGCCAGTATTTACCACAAAACCAAGATTAGAGGATTTCGTCCCACTTGTCCAAACAATTGAGAAAAAGACTCACAAGCATTTCAAATTATCTATCACAAGCAAGCAAACTAGCTAGAAATGGACAATACATCACACTTTCATCCCTGCCTGCTTGGGACATGCATGGTTACAAGGCCAAAAAAACAAGGTAGTTTGGGAATCAAGAAATTAGCAACACAGAATGATACGCTCCTGGTAATGGAAGCCTCCCAAGACAACAGCTCTGAATGCCCTACTACACACATTTGCTGAATTAACAGGCTTTAGAGAGTAATAGATTACAACAAATCAATCATAGTTGTACTAAATGTCAGCAATGACACAATGGAGGTCCTGGCTAACACAGTTAGGTGCAATGTGGGAAATTTGCCATTCACATACCTATGATTGCTAGTATTTACCACAAAACCATGATTAGAGGATTTCGTCCCACTTGTCCAATCAATTGCGAAAAAGACTCACAAGCATTTCAAATTATCTATCACAAGCAAGCAAACTAGCTAGAAATGTACAATACATCACACTTTCATCCCTGCCTGCTTGGGACATGCATGGTTACAAGGCCAAAAAAACAAGGTAGTTTGGGAATCAAGAAATTAGCAACACAGAATGATACACTCCTAGTAATGGAAGCCTCCCAAGACGACAGCTCTGTAAGCCCTACTACACATATTTGCTAAATTAAGAGGCTTTAGAGAGTAATAGCTCATAACAAATCAATCATAGTTGTACTAATTGTCAGCAATGACAGAATGGAGGTCCTGGCTAACACAATTGGGTGTAATGTGGGAAATTTGCCATTCACATACCTATGATTGCCAGTATTTACCACAAAACCGAGATTAGAGGATTTCGTCCCACTTGTCCAAACAATTGAGAAAAAGACTCACAAGCATTTCAAATTATCTATCACAAGCAAGAAAACTAGCTAGAAATGGACAATACATCACACTTTCATCCCTGCATGCTTGGGACTTGCATGGTTACAAGGCAAAAAAAACAAGGTAGTTTGGGAATCAAGAAATTAGCAACACAGAATGATACGCTCCTGATAATGGAAGCCTCCCAAGACAACAGCTCTGAAAGCCCTACTACACACATTTGCTGAATTAACAGGCTTTAGAGAGTAATAGATCACAACAAATCAATCATAGTTGTACTAAATGTCAGCAATGACACAATGGAGGTCCTGGCTAACACAGTTAGGTGCAATGTGGGAAATTTGCCATTCACATACCTATGATTGCTAGTATTTACCACAAAACCATGATTAGAGGATTTCGTCCCACTTGTCCAATCAATTGAGAAAAAGACTCACAAGCATTTCAAATTATCTATCACAAGCAAGCAAACTAGCTAGAAATGTACAATACATCACACTTTCATCCCTGCCTGCTTGGGACATGCATGGTTACAAGGCCAAAAAAACAAGGTAGTTTGGGAATCAAGAAATTAGCAACACAGAATGATACACTCCTAGTAATGGAAGCCTCCCAAGACGACAGCTCTGAAAGCCCTACTACACATATTTGCTAAATTTAGAGGCTTTAGAGAGTAATAGCTCATAACAAATCAATCATAGTTGTACTAATTGTCAGCAATGACAGAATGGAGGTCCTGGCTAACACAGTTGGGCGTAATGTGGGAAATTTGCCATTCACATACCTATGATTGCCAGTATTTACCACAAAACCAAGATTAGAGGATTTCGTCCCACTTGTCCAAACAATTGAGAAAAAGACTCACAAGCATTTCAAATTATCTATCACAAGCAAGCAAACTAGCTAGAAATGGACAATACATCACACTTTCATCCCTGCCTGCTTGGGACATGCATGGTTACAAGGCCAAAAAAACAAGATAGTTTGGGAATCAAGAAATTAGCAACACAGAATGATACGCTCCTGGTAATGGAAGCCTCCCAAGACAACAACTCTGAATGCCCTACTACACACATTTGCTGAATTAACAGGCTTTAGAGAGTAATAGATCACAACAAATCAATCATTGTTGTACTAAATGTCAGCAATGACACAATGGAGGTCCTGGCTAACACAGTTAGGTGCAATGTGGGAAATTTGCCATTCACATACCTATGATTGCTAGTATTTACCACAAGACCATGATTAGAGGATTTCGTCCCACTTGTCCAATCAATTGCGAAAAAGACTCACAAGCATTTCAAATTATCTATCACAAGCAAGCAAACTAGCTAGAAATGTACAATACATCACACTTTCATCCCTGCCTGCTTGGGACATGCATGGTTACAAGGCCAAAAAAACAAGGTAGTTTGGGAATCAAGAAATTAGCAACACAGAATGATACACTCCTAGTAATGGAAGCCTCCCAAGACGACAGCTCTGAAAGCCCTACTACACATATTTGCTAAATTAAGAGGCTTTAGAGAGTAATAGCTCATAACAAATCAATCATAGTTGTACTAATTGTCAGCAATGACAGAATGGAGGTCCTGGCTAACACAGTTGGGTGTAATGTGGGAAATTTGCCATTCACATACCTATGATTGCCAGTATTTACCACAAAACCAAGATTAGAGGATTTCGTCCCACTTGTCCAAACAATTGAGAAAAAGACTCACAAGCATTTCAAATTATCTATCACAAGCAAGCAAACTAGCTAGAAATGGACAATACATCACACTTTCATCCCTGCCTGCTTGGGACTTGCATGGTTACAAGGCCAAAAAAACAAGGTAGTTTGGGAATCAAGAAATTAGCAACACAGAATGATACGCTCCTGATAATGGAAGCCTCCCAAGACAACAGCTCTGAAAGCCCTACTACACACATTTGCTGAATTAACAGGCTTTAGAGAGTAATAGATCACAACAAATCAATCATAGTTGTACTAAATGTCAGCAATGACACAATGGAGGTCCTGGCTAACACAGTTAGGTGCAATGTGGGAAATTTGCCATTCACATACCTATGATTGCTAGTATTTACCACAAAACCATGATTAGAGGATTTCGTCCCACTTGTCCAATCAATTGAGAAAAAGACTCACAAGCATTTCAAATTATCTATCACAAGCAAGCAAACTAGCTAGAAATGTACAATACATCACACTTTCATCCCTGCCTGCTTGGGACATGCATGGTTACAAGGCCAAAAAAACAAGGTAGTTTGGGAATCAAGAAATTAGCAACACAGAATGATACACTCCTAGTAATGGAAGCCTCCCAAGACGACAGCTCTGAAAGCCCTACTACACATATTTGCTAAATTTAGAGGCTTTAGAGAGTAATAGCTCATAACAAATCAATCATAGTTGTACTAATTGTCAGCAATGACAGAATGGAGGTCCTGGCTAACACAGTTGGGCGTAATGTGGGAAATTTGCCATTCACATACCTATGATTGCCAGTATTTACCACAAAACCAAGATTAGAGGATTTCGTCCCACTTGTCCAAACAATTGAGAAAAAGACTCACAAGCATTTCAAATTATCTATCACAAGCAAGCAAACTAGCTAGAAATGGACAATACATCACACTTTCATCCCTGCCTGCTTGGGACATGCATGGTTACAAGGCCAAAAAAACAAGGTAGTTTGGGAATCAAGAAATTAGCAACACAGAATGATACGCTCCTGGTAATGGAAGCCTCCCAAGACAACAGCTCTGAATGCCCTACTACACACATTTGCTGAATTAACAGGCTTTAGAGAGTAATAGATCACAACAAATCAATCATAGTTGTACTAAATGTCAGCAATGACACAATGGAGGTCCTGGCTAACACAGTTAGGTGCAATGTGGGAAATTTGCCATTCACATACCTATGATTGCTAGTATTTACCACAAGACCATGATTAGAGGATTTCGTCCCACTTGTCCAATCAATTGCGAAAAAGACTCACAAGCATTTCAAATTATCTATCACAAGCAAGCAAACTAGCTAGAAATGTACAATACATCACACTTTCATCCCTGCCTGCTTGGGACATGCATGGTTACAAGGCCAAAAAAACAAGGTAGTTTGGGAATCAAGAAATTAGCAACACAGAATGATACACTCCTAGTAATGGAAGCCTCCCAAGACGACAGCTCTGAAAGCCCTACTACACATATTTGCTAAATTAAGAGGCTTTAGAGAGTAATAGCTCATAACAAATCAATCATAGTTGTACTAATTGTCAGCAATGACAGAATGGAGGTCCTGGCTAACACAGTTGGGTGTAATGTGGGAAATTTGCCATTCACATACCTATGATTGCCAGTATTTACCACAAAACCAAGATTAGAGGATTTCGTCCCACTTGTCCAAACAATTGAGAAAAAGACTCACAAGCATTTCAAATTATCTATCACAAGCAAGCAAACTAGCTAGAAATGGACAATACATCACACTTTCATCCCTGCCTGCTTGGGACTTGCATGGTTACAAGGCCAAAAAAACAAGGTAGTTTGGGAATCAAGAAATTAGCAACACAGAATGATACGCTCCTGATAATGGAAGCCTCCCAAGACAACAGCTCTGAATGCCCTACTACACACATTTGCTGAATTAACAGGCTTTAGAGAGTAATAGATCACAACAAATCAATCATAGTTGTACTAAATGTCAGCAATGACACAATGGAGGTCCTGGCTAACACAGTTAGGTGCAATGTGGGAAATTTGCCATTCACATACCTATGATTGCTAGTATTTACCACAAAACCATGATTAGAGGATTTCGTCCCACTTGTCCAATCAATTGCGAAAAAGACTCACAAGCATTTCAAATTATCTATCACAAGCAAGCAAACTAGCTAGAAATGTACAATACATCACACTTTCATCCCTGCCTGCTTGGGACATGCATGGTTACAAGGCCAAAAAAACAAGGTAGTTTGGGAATCAAGAAATTAGCAACACAGAATGATACACTCCTAGTAATGGAAGCCTCCCAAGACGACAGCTCTGAAAGCCCTACTACACATATTTGCTAAATTAAGAGGCTTTAGAGAGTAATAGCTCATAACAAATCAATCATAGTTGTACTAATTGTCAGCAATGACAGAATGGAGGTCCTGGCTAACACAGTTGGGTGTAATGTGGGAAATTTGCCATTCACATACCTATGATTGCCAGTATTTACCACAAAACCAAGATTAGAGGATTTCGTCCCACTTGTCCAAACAATTGAGAAAAAGACTCACAAGCATTTCAAATTATCTATCACAAGCAAGAAAACTAGCTAGAAATGGACAATACATCACACTTTCATCCCTGCATGCTTGGGACTTGCATGGTTACAAGGCAAAAAAAACAAGGTAGTTTGGGAATCAAGAAATTAGCAACACAGAATGATACGCTCCTGATAATGGAAGCCTCCCAAGACAACAGCTCTGAAAGCCCTACTACACACATTTGCTGAATTAACAGGCTTTAGAGAGTAATAGATCACAACAAATCAGTCATAGTTGTACTAAATGTCAGCAATGACACAATGGAGGTCCTGGCTAACGCAGTTAGGTGCAATGTGGGAAATTTGCCATTCACATACCTATGATTGCTAGTATTTACCACAAAACCATGATTAGAGGATTTCGTCCCACTTGTCCAATCAATTGAGAAAAAGACTCACAAGCATTTCAAATTATCTATCACAAGCAAGCAAACTAGCTAGAAATGTACAATACATCACACTTTCATCCCTGCCTGCTTGGGACATGCATGGTTACAAGGCCAAAAAAACAAGGTAGTTTGGGAATCAAGAAATTAGCAACACAGAATGATACACTCCTAGTAATGGAAGCCTCCCAAGACGACAGCTCTGAAAGCCCTACTACACATATTTGCTAAATTAAGAGGCTTTAGAGAGTAATAGCTCATAACAAATCAATCATAGTTGTACTAATTGTCAGCAATGACAGAATGGAGGTCCTGGCTAACACAGTTGGGCGTAATGTGGGAAATTTGCCATTCACATACCTATGATTGCCAGTATTTACCACAAAACCAAGATTAGAGGATTTCGTCCCACTTGTCCAAACAATTGAGAAAAAGACTCACAAGCATTTCAAATTATCTATCACAAGCAAGCAAACTAGCTAGAAATGGACAATACATCACACTTTCATCCCTGCCTGCTTGGGACATGCATGGTTACAAGGCCAAAAAAACAAGGTAGTTTGGGAATCAAGAAATTAGCAACACAGAATGATACACTCCTAGTAATGGAAGCCTCCCAAGACGACAGCTCTGAAAGCCCTACTACACATATTTGCTAAATTAAGAGGCTTTAGAGAGTAATAGCTCATAACAAATCAATCATAGTTGTACTAATTGTCAGCAATGACAGAATGGAGGTCCTGGCTAACACAGTTGGGTGTAATGTGGGAAATTTGCCATTCACATACCTATGATTGCCAGTATTTACCACAAAACCAAGATTAGAGGATTTCATCCCACTTGTCCAAAGAATTGAGAAAAAGACTCACAAGTTACCTTGGAGCGTTTGGACTACTAGAAATGAAAACTGTGTTACCTTAAACTTTGAAGTTCCAAAGTACTTGATTAAATAGTGCCACTTTAGAATGTCCAGGTCTTCAGGAACCATACTCCATGCATTCGGCTCTAGCGTGCGCATGCAATCTCGTTCGATTTCTGAACTCTCAACCAGGGTGGAATTCGTGCCAGGGCCCGTATCGTAGATTTTGGAGGCCCTGTGCTAAAAGCAAATTTATAGGCCCTCTGTTTTAGTATATTAATATAATTAAAATTCTTTTTGTTCATTTAATTATGCATTTCTTTGATATTCTATGGTCCATAGTTTCAGCCTTTCAGGCATACATATTCTTGTTATTTGCGAGGAAGACGATCGATAAGGTGGCGCATCGTTTTATTTTTTTCATAGGCTGCTTTGTGTGCATGGGCTGGTTAATTTGTTGGCTGCCTTTTTGATGTTGAGGCTTAATATAGATCGATAGGAATATACTTTAGGCCCTGTTTGGGTATAAAGTATTTTTGGAGTTGTGCAAGAATACTACGGTTTAGCAAAATACTTTGGTTTTGGGAGGTAGGGAGGTGTTTGGATGTGACAAGTTTTGCAGTTTCAGAAACCATGGAGTTGCTAAAAGTGCAGGTATTTTGGAGTTTTAAAAACTCTACTCCCCACCTCTTTTTTCTAAACCATGGTTTTGCTTGTCGCTGGCTGCTTATAAAACTATGGTTTCTTAATACTTATTTTGGTTTTGGAAAACTACAACACCCAAACAAGGCCTAGCATAACTTTCAACCTGCTTTAGTTTTTGTGTTACAATGTTACCGGCTTGGCTTGAATGATGATATGTGCCATTTCCCAGGGTTAGCCGGTGGCGTTCGCTGCCTCTTGCTCTATCGGACATATTGTCGGATTGGTGGACGGGATTGCAGCCATCAGGCTAATGACTGTTGGAAAGGAAGAACGCAAGCAGGTGATGAAGCAGCATGGCTTGATACCTGGTGTCCCTATGCTACTGACATCGGCATCCAGTCCAGAAGGCGAGATAGAAGAGCCTGATGTTCTTTCTGGATATTTTTGGCTGCATATTATCAGGCAAGGGACGACGACGACCTCATCATCATAGTCAGTTCTTGAGGTGCTGAAGGGACGTAGTTGGATGGCTGTGAAGGATGACTGGCTCATCACTATTGATCAGGAGTTCTCCCTGAACTTGGTCAACCCAATCACTTCTGCAACTGCAAGCCCCTCTGTTTATCCACCCCTACCCATCTTTCAAGTAGCCACCCCTCCCCCCCCCCCTTTATTGTTATTAGTCTTTGATGTTTAGTTTAAGTTTGGTGGGTGGATCACTGTGGAACACTTGCTTGGAAGTAATGACTATGCACTCAGATTGTATTTTAACTTGTGAATGTTTCATGTTTTCTGTTGTTTTAATGATGTTCTCAATTATTATGAGCGAAGTAGGCCAAGTGATCATGCTGTCCCTTGACTTAACCTTAATATATGTTCAAAGAGATCAAATACCCCATTGGGCCACTTTAGTTTAATGTTCGTTGTGATACCATGATAATGCAACGACAGAAACTTTCGTTGCAATATGTAAGACGCTGTCGCAACCACGTCGATATTCGTTGCTATATTTATACATTGTTGCAATGATAGGCATCTTCGTTGGCATATGTAAGATGTATTTGCAACCATAGTGATTTTTGTTGCTATATCCATGCATTCTTGAAATGCCAAAAGCTTGCGTTGCAATATGTAGGATGCACTCGCAACCACAACGATTGTCATTGCTATATCCATGCATGGCTGCAACGACTAACAATTTTGTTGCAATATGTTAACACGCAGTCGCAACCACATTGATTTTTGTTCCTATACCTATGCGTCTTATTGCAACACCTCATTCTTCTGTTGCGATATGATCTTATTGCAACAACTACAGAAAAGCGTTGCAAAAACATCATGCTAATTACAACGCATATGCATGCGTGACGATATATATAATCTATCACAACCAAAATCACTTTTTGTGGTAATTACCCATATCTATTACAACGAAAACAACATTGTTGTGATCCTTGTCGTGGCATTAGCCCTGAAACCTTGTAGTGATGATCTAAGTCACACATTAGTCACGCATCATTATAACGACATAACTAAAGACTATAGTAAGGGCTGATGTCTAACATGGTAATATAGTATGACTACATTACTAACATGCAAGCATAATAACCACATACATGAATTGATCATATAATCAAACAAGAAACACATGACCCAAATATAACTATATAGAAAGACTAAATATATTAAATAGAATAAAGTCTTACAAAAGGAGAAAGATACAAGAGCCATACCACAACTCCAAGGAAGACTTAGGAACTAAAGAAGACTCTATTCTAAGCCTAACTTCACTAAAACTAAATGGAATCATGAAATGGTAAAGAGAGTAATGCTTCTTGGTGTGTGTTGAGGAGTGAGCCACATGCTTCCTTTTATGGCTGTCCAAAGGTGGTTCTGAGGTCGGTAACTCCCGCCCTAAGGGGGACAACCACCTTTGCGAAGTTGGAGGGGTACCGCCATACGAAGATGAGCCCTAGTAGGCTGCCCACCTGTTCGGCCGAACAGGGGGTGCGCCCACAGGGGTCTGCCTCCTTTGGCACACTGGTGGGTGGCCCCTCTTTGCTTCTCCATGGCTTAGGCCTTTTGTATGTTGGTTTGGTATTGTAGGTGAGCCAGTTGATCCGTGGGAATCCCAGTTGGCGAACACCGATTGGTCGATGTTGTGTTTCTTTGCCACATTGTTGTGTTTCTCCTCTCTTTTGATATTTCTCCTGCATGTCAGTGATTCTCCAAACAATAGTAGATATTTATTAATTCTAACTAACATGCATGGGGGGAATATACAATCCTCTTTTATTACGAGTTATATTGATGGTCGGAAATGGTATTGAACAATCGTCAACAAACTCCCCCAAGCTAAACCTTTGCTCGTCCTGATGCAAAGATAGAACTTTAGGTTGTTGATCAGGAGTTGCTACAATGTTTGATATTCCCCCATAGTACCAAGTGCACAACAAAATACTCTACCTTTAATTGAATAAGTTGGCGTTTGATAACTCATACTTTTTACCTTAGTCCCTATGGGCCTTTTGGCATCCCTTCATCTTGGGTGGTTGAAAGACAGAACGGTCTTTTGTAGGACACCATTCTCTCATCCCCGTGTTCCACTTTTCATCCGGAGTTTTTCAAAAGATTTTAGCAAATGATGGTGGATGAATCCTTACTAAGTTCCTCCAATGATTCACTTGGTCGCTCAATGTGTATGAATCCTTACCAAGGCATTGGAGTTGCCTCTTTTTGTTCCTACCTCTAAATAAGGCTTATGTGGAGCTCTGGGTAGGAATAGATGAGACATACTTGTAACACATATATTGCTAAACCAAAAGACCGAACCCACAGAGAAATAAGTCATACAATCTGATCAAGATGTGCATGTGTGTGGAATTTGGTGGAATGATGATGGAATGGTGGATACTCCTTTTTGAGTAGACTCTCTCTTTCTTTAATTAGCACTTGGGCATGACTATTTATTTTTCTTCTTCTTCTTTTCTCTCTCTTTTTTCATCATGCTCAAGATAGAGGGCAAGCATTTATTCTATTTTTGATAGCCATGCCTTCCATGCAACCAATTGAGTAAGAGTCATAACATGATATTCATGGAGTATTTATTTTGCTAACTTCTGGAATAGAAGTTAAGCAAATGGTCGTGGATGCAATGGAATGATATTGCTATCTCCCAATGTAGGACCATTGGCAAATGATGGTGGATGTGTATGTGAATCTTGATCATAAAAGCACGAAATGGATCTCACAAAGGTTGCAAGCATTTTGATGAAGCTCAATGTGAAAACAAGCAACATATGTGGAAGGTTTTGCAATGAAGTATAACATAGGGCCATGGTAGGAATTTTCATCATTGAGGAACATTTCAATTTTATCATTTTGAAAAATAAAATCTACGGATGTTAAGCTTCACTTTGGGAGAAAGATCATAGCAGCCCTATTCTAACCATATCATGCCTCACAACAACCTAGACTTAGATTATGCACTTTACAACCCACAAGAATTCAAGTTGAAGGCAAGCATGTTTAGCCAACAAACTCAAAAATTAGGAGAGTACTAAGTTGTATACGAGGGACTATAAAAAGATATAAAACATAGCAACTATTCATCATCTCAATGTGAAGGCATGAACATCACTAGCATGCATGACAACCTATTATTTTTGTTCTTTTTAGTTTTGCAAATTTTTATTTTTTTATGAAGGTAAGTCTGACAAAGAAAGAAAAGAAAGAAAGGAAAGATACAAGTCACCTTGGCGGGGGTGCTCACCCCAAGCTTTTCGTTGCTCACGGTTGTTGGTTAGGATCAAATCCTCTCCAATGGTAGTATGCGGCTGTATAGTTGTGGTGTGCTCGAAGCTGCTCTGGAGGTGATGAAACTGGTCGTCACTGTGCTATTGCCACTCTTTGGTGGTCTGGGCATGAGTAGCAAGGGTGTTTTGCATTTCCCGGGTCATCCATCCTCCGTGTAACATCCCTCAATTCCGAACCATAGTCATGATAACTAAAGCCCAAAAAGAAGTGACGTCCATCATGATGTGAAGGTGTCTCGATCGACTGGGGGCATTGTCCCCATTGTGCACTACTAGCTTGCTACCAAGATGAACCTCCAGTCTCATATTGCTGCGGCATGAACATCCAAACGGGGTCGCTAGAATTTTCTGAGCCTGCAGTGTAATCATCGACTGGTGGTTTAGTCTTGGCTGTGCTAGTGGTGGCACACCTCATTCTTTGTCGCGTGCATCGATCGACGGACCTGCCAAACATTCCTTCTCTCTGTAGCTGTATGGTTAGTTCCCAACAACTATACGAATGATATCCCGGGTTAGGAAGCGAGATTTCATTTGTATAGCCGGGGTAATAAAAGATAATAGAACCATGGGGACCCTTCTTTAAAGTGTGACTCTGTCCACAAAATTGATAGTGTATCATGGGACAGGGCTTAGAAAGATAATCAAATCTTGTGTTGGATAAAGCCCCGACCCCAGTAGCAATACGATTCACTAAGGAACTGCATTCAATGGGTCCTGATCCTTTAAAATAATCTAACCATTGACAAATCATATGTCAAATCCCATGTCACAAAAAGGAAATTAAAGTAATCCTAATGCTAATTGCTAGCTAATTAAAATGTGAGTAATTAAATTGCCAAAGAAAAGGGTAATTTAAATAATTAAAATCCAAATCGGCCAAATACTAGCCTTGCACAAATATCACAAAACTCCATGAAAGTATGCCAATGCTTTTGCATATTCCAGTGGGTCGTATCAAGAATGATTGTTGGGGAATTTATCGAAATTTTTGGTAAAGTCTAAATACCCTTAAAAATTCCTTAAATGCAAAAATATAGTTCCTATGTTCTATGAATTTTCATAATTTTTCCCGAAGAGATCATAACCTGATAGCAAAATAAAAGTTGGAGAAGATATTTTGCTGAACACGCAAGGAAATTGGCATAATTATTCGAGGAAAGTAACTTCAGGTTTTTGTCAAAGTATAGCAGCCCCGTCTTGGTCAAGCTAGGGCCAACTCCAGTCTTTGCCTAGCGGACCGACGACTGCGCCATCGTCCTTCTCCTTTAGACCGCCTGCCAAACCACCGTCTCCTTGCCCCATGCCATCCATTGCTCGGCCTCCCGAAGCAACCGGCAATGCATTGAAGATGTTTTCATCCCCGAGCGGCCCTCTGTCCTCTCTCTGCTCTCTCCCCCAACCGGCGCCTAGAAAAGCAGCAGCAGCGGCCAGGAGCTTGCCTCTCTCTCTCGCTGCTTTTACATGCTCCAAGCACTTCCCAGAGCTCGCCCGTGCATCCAGTCACCCATCTCCCCGTCTTATTCCTCCCCCTCGGCAAAAGGGGGCGAATTTTCTCTGTTTTGGCCACCATGGACGTCGCCGCGTTGACCTCCGGCTAGGCAGCGCCCCCTCCTCTACTTATTCTTCAATTCGACGCATGACGACCTCCTCTAGATCTACTTCCCTACCTTGTCATCCTCTAGGTTCACCAGAATTTGGGAAAGAAAGGAGCTCCGCCACGCCAGAATCTGCCACCTCCCCAACGAAGTCCCATCTCTGGCCATCCCCGTCGATGTCTTCTTCCACGCCGACAATCCCCGCACCGAGGTGAAACTCTCAGACCAAGAACCTGACCTCCTAGCCCACTGTACGCACCGCTAGCCATCGCCGAACCTCTCCCCTACCGCCGCTGCCGTCATCGACACTGTTCCGGTCACCGCCCTCGGTCGGCGACCCCATGAGGTTGCTCGTCGTCGTGCGCATGACCGAATGGTGTCGGTCCTGAGCTCTCGCCCCCACTACAGTGACCCATGGCGAGCATTCTGATGAGCCTCTGGCAAAGCTCCGGCGAGCCTGGCCACCCCGCGCGTGCTCTTCTTTTTTGAATTGGCCGAGTGGCAATTCTATAAATTAGTCCGAACTTTGATAAATATTCAAAAATCCATAACTCAAAAACTAAAGGTCAGAAAAATGCAAAACCAATTTTGTTAGATTCATAAAGTTCTGCTCTATCCAAAAACTACGATGAGCATCTAGGTTCTGAAGATTATTAATTAAAACAATTCACCAAATTAGAACCCTTCTAAGATTGATAAATCCATAAGTAAAACTTTATAAATTATAAAATCATGAAATTTGGTCAGTAAGCATCTCATGGCATTTGTAATCTCTCTGCAAAAACACATCTTGATTTTATGATTTTTTTTAGAGTTATTGCATAATCTCTATTTCTAGTAAATGAATTTTTATAAATTCTCTGGTAGGGATTTAATTATGAAACTTTGCTTGGTTGTTATTTACGGCTCGACACCTTCATGTAAAATTCCATGTTAAATCCTTAGCACTAGAAGTATGTTTTTGCTCTTGATTAGTTTATTTAATAAATAGCCTAGGAATTAATTAGCTAAATATTGACTTATATGCCTAAATAGATAAATTACTATTATTGACTCCCTGGTACTATTCATTCAGCACTTTTAGGTCATGAATAACAGTAGGTGCACATGTTCATCCTCATACATGTCATGGTTATTCAAGAACCTCCGTAATCCTTGAGCATTCATCTCTTATTCATGCATTGCCATTTCATATAGGAAACGAGCTCGAGGACACCACATCGGAGAAGGCCAGTACTGACATGAACTTCACCGGAGACACTAACTACGATCACTCCCAAGGCAAGCCCTGGTGCACACCTATTTATTTTTGTGAGTCCTTTTTGGTTTAATAACAATATAAGGATATTGTAATGTGCATTAGGTATAGGGCTTGGATGAAAACCCACTTGAATAAACGAACAATGACCTATGCTAGTCTATGTTAGTAAGCCTTTCATTAGAAAATGCTATGTTTACTCTAGTGGAGTCAACTATAGGTTATAGGACCACTTGATACACTTATGGTTCACATGAAAAAATGAATTTGGTTAAAATTTGAGAACCTATCATTGCAACTCCGCGAACAAGTATTGAACAGTACCAAGTGCATACCTTTATATGGGAATTGGTAAACCTAGTAATTTGGACGCTATATTGTTGGACAGATACACTCATCGATCCATAGGTGACGTGAATGGCATGGTGGTTGCACGGGTTGGAGGACCGCTGGAGAGTGCACGGGTTAAGCCTCGGATCGATGGCCCTGGACCAACTTTATAGCAACATCGTGAACGGTGGTTGTACGTGTTCTTAAATAATGCATATGTTGTGTACTTGGGTTTTCTCCTACAGGATGTAAATTGTCGTCCCTCGTGGTCATGAGTACCTCTTGTTTCGAGCACTTGGCAATAATAGTAAAGTAGGGAACATTGATTATGATTCTGAATTTTAATTACTCTATGGCTACATATTGCTATGATGTATTGTTCTTTATAATGGCACAACCCTAGTAGGTAGCCAGGTTCAGCTAAGGTTACCTTTCCGTAATAAAAAAATTAAAATTTAGCTAAGTGATCAACTTGCAAGCCAGAGCCAATAGGTGCTTTTTATGCAAAATACCAAGTAAGCCTGGTCAGCCCCCTGCATGCTAGGAGTCAATTTTAGATAACCATTTGTCGGGTAAGTCTTGCGGAGTATGTTAGATACTCGGCTTTGCGATTTATGTTAACTTTTCAGGCATCCCTCAAGCCACCTATTGTGATTGTTGTAACAAGATTGTCTGGGAAGGTGAGGAACCACAGGATTGGACCATTGAGTGGGTTCCTAGTTCGCCTACCCAAGATGAGTGAGCCATTGCAACAGGGCCGTCATGGTTTACTTAGGCTATCTGTCATCGAGTGTACCGTGTTTTCACTTCCACTTATTTATGTGCTCCGAACCAAGAACATATGTATTGTAATGTAACTTAATTTGCTTCCACTAGGACTCTTGGATTTGTAAATATTAAGCACTTAAATGATGTATCGTTGTAAATGATGGATGTTCATGTGTGTATGCTATGTATGGTTACTTTGTTAATAATCTCCTGAGAAGATCCTGTACGGCACACCCTATATTTCGCTATAGGAGTGTGATAGGTGGTATCAGAGCCGATTCTGCATAAGCAACACACAAATATACATTTTAAAACTTGAACAACCCGTTTTTACGTATTACGGTGAGGTATGAACTAGTAGTGCCCATATAAGGATTACTAGTAGTAGGTGGCAAAGCTAACCCCAGGTTACGATTGTTTCCATACTTCCATTTACTGCTTCTTCAACGAAGGTATGTGTGTGACTCGAATACACTCTTATTTGAGAGCGCCCATGCGAGGCGAGGTGGTCATGGATTTGTTGTGCCTAGATAGGATTTTATTTAATTTGGTGCGACTCGAATACACTCTTATTCGAGAGGTCCCATGCGAGGCGAGGTGGTCACGGATTTCTTTTGAATTGTTTCTTTTGAATTTGATGTATTGTTTCTGAGGTGGATCTTTTGCAGGTACGGTAACCACGTTAGTTCGCTTAGAAACGTGTGAGAGGTGTGTGTGCCACCGAATCGATCGGTCTATATAATTGGTCAAATCTTCTTTTTGTGAGGATATAGGAACACGGCATATTGATAGCATTTTAAATCATTCATGCATTAATAACAATGCCATCATGTATCATGCATCATCACAACTGATAACTTGAACCACACACCCATGTAACTGGAACAAAATAACTCAACCTTTTCAAGAGAATGAAAACCGATAACTGGTCGTAGATCAAATACCGTTTCCACGGTAACTAGCATAACTCACTTAATTCTGAACCAAATAAGTCGTGTGAGTACCCGTTGGAAATCTTGGGAATTTCTCTACGATTACCAGCTAGTGCCCCCATTATATCAGGTTTGGATCAGGTCGAAATTTGGCTCCCAACAGCGAGCACTTCCTGAGATTTCAGAAGTTCCTCCATTTCTGTCCTCTGTCTTTGGATGATCATAACTTCCAGAGATATTATCGGAGGGAGATGTTTAAGTATGTGTTGGAAAGATAATGAAATATTTTACAACTTTTGTAAAAAGCCAAAAATCTAGTTCTGTCCAGTAGCTAAGTATTTTCGCATATCTCTATTGGCTGTTCTGTCAAAACAGAAACTGCACTGTGTTTCATTGAACTAATTGGACGCTTGTTGTGCCTTTTTTACCAATCAACCTCTATGCTATTTTGAGCATATATTTTATGGGATGTTAAGTTTTGACTCACACTTTCAAAACTTTCTTGCGACAGATGGTTGTTGGCAAACCCGTGATGGACGCCGAGCACCTTACCCCCTGTGTTCTCGAGTTGGAACGGGAGTGTAACGCGCTGCAGTCCGCACTCGCAGCCCGTAACACCCAGCTCGCTGCCCATGACACAAAGGTTGCAGCCCTTAAGGACAAGATGTACAATAGCGAGTTGGAGCGGGCTGACCTTTTCGAGCAACTCCATGATGCTCAACTCGTCATCGAGGGTGACGCGAGTGATCAGCTGCAAGAGCAACTGAACCAACGAAATGCCCAGCTCACTACTACCCAGGAGGAGAACTATTCTCTTCATGGACAGATCGCCGCTCTCTTAGAAGAACGAAGTGAGCTCCAAGCTCAATGCTCGGAACCTGAAGATGAGCGTGATGTTATAAAAGAAAACATCAACGACGCCAACGCCGCCATCGCGCAGCGAGACCACATCATTGCGCAGCTCCAAGCTGCCAATGCTTAGTTGCACGCTGTCCTTAATGACCAACCACCTATGCCACTTGCGGTGATTCACCCAGATGACGCCGATTTGAGTGATGACGGTGATTCCGGTCTTGACTACAAGGCACCCCCCGACCCAGGTGACATGGACTTGGAGTCCGATGGTGACATCCACGCCGCGTGACTTGTGGTTATACATCGGAGGAGTAGTAAGTCTTGTAGGGTGGAACCTCGTGAGACATCGTGCTTGTATGTCGGTAGTGCCGATAAATGTTAAGTGTTGTTATAACTTAAGCTCTCCAAGGCCATGTTTGTGGTCTTGTTTCTTAGTGATGTAACTTTAAGACTTGTCTTGTATCGAAAAGTTGCATCAAGTGTATCCATGACTTTTATCACATCTATGTTGTCTATTGTGTTTGAAATCGACGGAATTCAAGTTTCCCTCTATGTCTTGCATCGTTTCTTTCTCAAATTCCAATTGCAGAGCAATCTGAAATTTTAGTTCGTCTCTATGTCATGGCCTTCTTATCTTGTCATATTGGCTCATGTGAGGATTGGGATAACATGCAATTGTTCCTATGGCAGATGGTGCAAACTCGCCGTGGTGGTCAGAATCTTGGTGATGCTCCCGGTGGCTCGAACACCGGCAGATTTCAGCAGCCACCCCATGCTCCGCCGATGACTCCTATGGAGCAGCTCATCCCCAACCAAAATGAGATGTTTCGTATGTTCATAGAAAACATGAACCACCAAGGAGCTCAAGAACCACCACCGCAGCAGCCCCAAGCTCCCCGTCAGTCCTCCTACAGCGACTTCTGAGCAACTCACCTGCCCACTTTCAGCGAAGCCGGTGATCCGTTGGAAGCGGATAATTTCATTCGCACCCTGGAGTCAAAGTTTGCACTTCTCAACTGCACCCTCCATCAGAAGCCTCTCTTCACAGCGCAACAACTCCGTGGTTCTGCAACTGCATAGTGGGCAAGCTTCACCGCTGCTTTTCCCGCTGACCACCAAGTTACTTGGACGGAATTTTGCACCGCCTTCCGTGCACATCACATTCCAGCCGGCCTCATGAAGCGCAAGCTACAGGAATTTCTCAACTCAAAGCAAGGCTCTGGAACCGTGCAAGAGTATGCACGAAAGTTCAACTACTTGGCTCAATATGCTTCTTATCACGCTGACACGGACGAGAAGAAGAAGGATTGTTTTCGTTCGGGCCTTACACCGAAGCTGCAGGATTGCTTGGCACAAGTTACCGCTAGCACGTTCAATGACTTGATGAGTGCCGCAATCATTCAGGAAGACGCTATCCGTGCTAATCAAGATGACAAGAAAAGAAGCATGCTATGTGAAGTTCATCCGGTTCCGCACCACACAAGTACAAGTTGGCTATCACCTCCCCGTCCGGACAGAAATTCCGGGCTGCAGTACCTTTGGGTGGAGGATTTCGCCCATCCTATTCGTAGCAGCCCTCTCATTCTTATGGCAACAACCAGCAGCCGTCCTCTGGTTCCCGCCCTCCACAGCAAGCTAATCAAGTTGTGAGGTCCGGTTCACCGCAACCTTGCTACAATTGTGGCCGTATCAGTCACTTTGTGAAGGAGTGTCGTTTTTCGAAGTGCAGTCAAGGCAACAACAACGCGAATGCTTCCCGGAACAACAACAACAACAACAACAGCAACCGCAACAACAATGGCAGCATTGGCAATCGTCCGTAGTCTTCTACTCCCACTCATAAGAATGCCCGAGTCAACTATACCACGGTCGAAGAGATTCAAGTCGGAAAACCCATCCTTGCGGGTATGTTTTTGATCAACCAACATACCGCTATGGTTCTTTTTTATTCCAAAGTAACACATGATTTTATTAGTCAAGCATGTGTGAATCATTTAAAAATCGCCCCCACCGCTAAGGGAACAGCTTACATCATCACGTCACCCGGTGGAAAAATAGGGCCCAATCTTGAGTTGAGAGGAGTGCTAGTTAAGCTAGCAGGCAACATATACTACACTTCGCTAATCATCCTGGAAGGGCAAGGCATTGATATAATCCTTGGTATGAGGTGGATGACTAAGCATAAAGCCGTCTTGCACATTGAATTTCAGGAAGTCCACTTAAACTCGCCCCTACATGGCCCATCTGTTCTCCAATTGCCATTTCCCAAAATGCCCACGTCTCAAATCCATCATGTTGAAGGAAAAAGGATAGAGGATATTCCAGTGGTATGTGACTTTCCTGACATGTTTCCGGATGATCTGTCGGGAATGCCTCCACATAGGGATGTCGACTTTAAGATTGAACTCTTACCTGGTACCGCACCTATCTCTCATAGGCCATACAAAATGGCTCCTAATGAGTTGGCGGAGTTGAAGGGGCAACTACAAGAGCTAATGGACAAAGGTTACATTCGGCCTAGTTCATCTCCGTGGGGATGTCCTGCCCTCTTTGTGAAGAAGAAAGACAAGACCATACGCCTATGTGTTGATTATAGGCCTCTAAATGTTGTAACCATCAAGAACAAGTATCCTCTACCTCGAATTGATATTCTCTTTGATCAACTCGTTGGTGCCCAAGTCTTCTCAAAGATTTGATCTACGATCTAGTAACCACCAAATAAAATCTGAGCCGAAGACATTCCGAAGACCGCTTGCTCTACACGATACGGTCTGTTCGAATATCTTGTCATGTCCTTTGGTCTCACCAATGCTCCAGCTCCCTTCATGTATTTGATAAATTCCGGGTTCATGCCAGAATTGGATAAATTTGTGGTTGTATTCATTGGTGATATCCTTGTCTATTCCAAGTCCGAGGAAGAGCATGCCGAACACTTCTGCATTGTTCTTCAACGGCTCTGAGATCATCAACTTTACGCCAAACCTCAACGACGCCAACGCCGCCATCGCGTAGCAAGACCACATCATTGTTGGCACTTCCCAAGTGCCCCTTTTATATGTGAATATTACCCCAATTAGAGCATAATTGATACTAATTTAGGCCATTTACCTGTGATATTGTCTATATATTTGTATATGCGTTGTTTTGGAGCTTTATTGCAGAAACAGGTAAATTTGGTGATTAATGCGATGATGGAGAGGACAGGAGTCTAGAATTGACGAAAAGCACTGAAGAAGCCCAGTGCACCGATCGGCACAGCCCATGAGCCGATCGGCGTAGGGGTGTTTTGGCCCACAGAAGTGACCGAGGCCCATTCCACATGTTTATGAAAGTTTATCTGTGCAAGACACTTGAAGATATTTGTCTAGAAGATTTATGGAACTTCAATAAGATTTATGAAACTTCAAGATCGCAACGTGCAGTACAAGATTTTATCTCGAAGGAAAAGGACCACATGGTAGCTGTGGAAGACAGAGGAACCGACCCGGGGAAGAAATCAGAGAAGACACGACTTGCGCTGATCGGCGCAATCCTGCGCCGATCGGCGCAACCGCCTTATTTGCTAGAAATCGAGTCCTTTACGAGTAGAACCCCTATAAATACTTGTAAACCCTCGCCGCAGAGAGAGGAGGCGACGGAGGGACACCAGATCCGTGAGTTAGAGCCACCAGGGCTTGCCCCGTTAGAATAGATCTCTACTTGAGTTTCAAGAACCATTGGAGTTAAGAGTTGATCCGTCAAGGTAGGCCATCTCAACGGGGATGAATTTTACTCTATGTATCTCAAGGATGATTGAATATGTTGATGATGGTTTTGGTGATTTGTCTATCTTGATTCTATAATCATGCACATGCTCATTCCAATTGCTTAGTTCTAGGTTAAGTAAGTAGATATTATCTAAATCGTGGTGATTAGGATAGTATTCAGACATTGTATTGATTATGGTTGCTTGATGATGCTAGTAGTGTGGTTTAGCGGTGACAGCACTAAGCCTGCGCAGCGCTATTGGATAGTTGAGTAGGGTAAGATACTCGCGCGATTAAGGGTTTCCTCTCGGCAGCGATAAATCGGGAGCCGCTTGGAAAGCAGGGCGGTCTTACTCATTATAGGTTTTCATTGATCTATGTAATTACCCATTATGATGCTATTCAATTAGAATTTCTGGTTACGATCTCACTAATAGATATCTGGCTACTCACTTAACAACATAGGTTTACAAGATCTGGCACACTTTGGCTCAGATTCACTGGTCTGCCGATCGGCTCAACTCTTGCGCCAATCGGTGCAACAACTTTGGCTTAGATTCACCAGTGCGCCAATCGGCTCAATTTCTGCGCCGATCGGCGCAACCACAAATTTACAAGATCTTGCGCACTTTGGCTCAGTTTCACCAGTGTGCCGATCGACTCAACTCCTACGCCGATCGGCGCAACGACAGATTTACTGTCTGGCGCTCCTTTGCGCTGGCCAGTCTCCCCCTCATGCAACCTGACTTTGATAGTAGCCTTGACTAGATCTTTTACTATTAACTTTGTTTAATAAATCCCTAAGGTCCTAGTGGATTTGATAAACCTTGGAATACTCAATTCAAGGAAAAAAGTGCTACAATTGTACACCATCCTCTTGCGGTATATAAGTGGGTGCGTAGATACGACCAACAATCATGCAGCTCCAAGCTGCCAATGCTTAGTTGCACGTTGTCCTTAATGACCAACCACCTATGCCACTTGTGGTGACTCACCCAGATGACGCCGATTTGAGTGATGACGGTGATTCCAGTCTTGACTACAAGGCACCCCCCGACCCAGGAGACATGGACTTGGAGTCCGATGGTGACATCCATGCTGCGTGAATTGTTGTTATATATTGGAGGAGTAGTATGTCTTGTAGGGGAACCTCGTGAGACATCGTGCTTGTATGTCGGTAGTGCTGGTAAATGTTAAGTGTTGTTATAACTTAAGCTCTTCGAGGTAGTGTTTGTGGTTGTGTTTCTTAGTGATGTAACTCTGAGACTTGTCTTGTATCAAAAAGTTGCAACGCGTGTATCCATGACTTTTATCACATCTATGTTGCCTATTGTGTTTGAAATCGACGGAATTCAAGTTTCCCTCTATGTCTTGCATCGTTTCTTTGTCAAATTCCAATTGCAGAGCAATCTGAAATTTTACTTCGTCTCTATGTCATGGCCTTATTATCTTGTCATATTGGCTCATGTAAGGATTGAGCTAACATGCAATTGTTCCTATGGCATATGGTGCAAACTCATCGTCGTGGTGAGAATCTGGCTGATGCTCCCGGTGGCTCGAACACCGGTAGATTTCAGCGGCCACCCCATGCTCCGCCGATGACTCCTATGGAGCAGCTCATCCACAACCAAAATGAGATGTTCCGTATGTTCATGGAAAACATGAACCGCCAAGGAGCTCAAGGACCACCACCGCAGCACCCCCAAGCTCCCCGTGAGTCCTCCTACAGCGACTTCTGGGCAACTCACCTGCCCACTTTCAGCGAAGCCGGTGATCCGTTGGAACCGGATAATTTCATTCGCACCCTAGAGGCAAAGTTTGCACTTCTCAACTGCACCATCCATCAGAAGCCTCTCTTCGCAGCGCAACAACTCTGGTGCTTGGTGGGCAAGCTTCACCGCTGCTTTTCCCGCTGACCACCAGGTTACTTGGAAAGAATTTTGCACCACCTTCCGTGCACATCACATTCCAGCCGGTCTCATGAAGCGCAAGCTACAGGATTTTCTCAACTTGAAGCAAGGCTCTGGAACCGTGCAAGAGTATGCATGAAAGTTCAACTACTTGGCTCAATATGCTTCTTATCATGCTGACATGGATGAGAAAAAGAAGGATTGTTTCCGTTCGGGTCTTACACCGAAGCTGTAGGATTGCTTGGCACAAGTTACCGCCGGCATGTTCAATGACTTGATGAGTGCCGCAATCGTTCAAGAAGACCCTATCCATGCTAATCAAGATGACAAGAAAAGGAAGCGTGCTATGGGAAGTTCATCCGGTTCCGCACCACCCAAGTACAAGTTGGCTATCACCTCCCTGTCTGGATAGAAGTTCCGGGCTGCAGTACCGTCGGGTGGAGGATTTCGCCCATCCTATTCGCAGCAGCCCTCTCATTCTCATGGCAACAACCGACAGCCATCCTCTGGTTCCCGCCCTCCACAGCAAGCTAATCAAGTTGTGAGGTCCGGTTCGCTGTAGCCTTGCTACAATTGTGGCCGTCTCGGTCACTTTGCGAAGGAGTGTCGTTTTCCGAGTGCAGTCAAGGCAACAACAACCCCAATGCTTCCGGGAACAACAACAACAACAGCAATAGCAACAACAATGGCAGCATTGGCAATCGTCCGCAGTCTTCTACTCCCACTCATAAGAATGGTCGAGTCAACTATACCACGGTCGAAGCGATTCAAGTCGGAGAACCCGTCCTCGCGGGTATGTTTTTGATCAACCAACATTCCGCGATGGTTCTTTTTTATTCTAAAGCAACACATGATTTTATTAGTCAAGCATGTGTGAATCATTAAAAATCGCCCCCACCACTACGGGAACACCTTACATCATCACGTCACCCGGTGGAAAAATAGGGACGAATCTTGAGTTGAGAGGAGTGCGACTTAAGCTAGCAGGCAACATATACTACACTTCGCTAATCATCCTGGAAGGGCAACGCATTGATATAATCCTTGGTATGAGGTGGATGACTAAGCATAAAGCCGTCTTGCACATCGAATCCCGGGAAGTCCAGTTAAACTCGCCCCTACATGGCCCATCTGCTCTCCGATTGCCATGTCCCAAAATGCCCACGTCTCAAATCTATCATGTTGAAGGGAAAAAGATAGAGGATATTCCAGTGGTATGTGACTTTCCTGACGTGTTTCTGGATGATCTGTCAGGAATGCCTCCGGATAGGGATGTCGAGTTTAAGATTGAACTCTTACCTGGTACCGCACCTATCTCTCATAGGCCCTACAAAATGGCTCCTAATGAGTTGGCGGAGTTGAAGGGGCAACTATAACAGCTTATGGACAAAGGTTACATTTGGCCTAGTTCATCTCTGTGGGGATGTTCCGCTCTATTTGTGAAGAAGAAAGACAAGACCCTACGCCTATGTGTCGATTATAGGCCTCTAAATGCTGTAACCATCAAGAACAAGTATCCTCTACCTCGAATTGATATTCTCTTTGATCAACTCGTTGGTGCCCAAGTCTTCTCAAAGATTTGATCTTCGATCTAGTTACCCCCAAATAAAATCCGAGCCGAAGGCATTCCAAAAACCGCTTTCTCTACATGACACGGTCTGTTTGAATATCTTGTCATGTCCTTTAGTCTCACCAATGCTCCAGCTCACTTCATGTATTTGATGAATTCTGGGTTCATGCCAGAATTGGATAAATTTGTGGTTGTATTCATCGACGATATCCTTGTCTATTCCAAGTCCGAAGAAGAGCATGCCGAACACCTCTGCATTGTTCTACAACGGCTCTGAAATCATCAACTTTACGCCAAATTTAGGAAGTGTGAATTTTGGCTAAAGCAAGTTCCATTTTTGGGTCCTATCATTTTAGCGAAAGGTGTAGCCGTTGACCCTAGCAAGGTTGAAGATGTGTTGAAGTGGAAAACTCCGAAATCAGTCAAGCAAATTCGTAGTTTCCTTGGTCTTGCCGGCTACTATCAGAAATTTATCTCCAACTTCTCAAGAATTGCCAAGCCTATGACAAAGTTATTGGAGAAAGATGCCAAGTTTAAATGGAGTAATGAATGTGAGGAAGCCTTCCAGTCGCTCAGGAAGCATTTGACAACTACCCCGGTTTTGGTTCAACTCGATATTGCCAAGTCATTTGATGTTTATTGTGATGCGTCTGGTACCGGATTGGGGTGTGTACTTATGCAAGAAGGCCGTGTCATTGCCTATGCCTCTTGACAACTCCGAAAACAAGAGCAAAATTATCCCACTCATGACTTTGAGTAGTTGGCATCCGTTGTCCTAGCCTTAAAAACCTGGCGCCATTATCTCCTTGGTAACCGTGTCAATCTCTACACTGATCACAAAAATCTCAAATACATATTCACATAGCAAGAACTGAACATGAGGTAGCGTAGATGACTAGAATTGATCAAGGATTATGAATTGGAAATTCATTATTACCCCGGGAAGGCCAATGTGGTTGCCAACGCCTTAAGTAGGAGGGACTAATGCCATCACGCAACTGTTTGCTCTACAGAAGCTTCTCAAATTCCAGATTCTAGTGAAACGAGTCTCCATATTGTTCCGTATGGATCCTTGTATAATCTAGCTCTTGTTCCTACCCTTCGCAAAGAAATTGTTGAAGCACAAAAGAAAGACAGGGGAATGGAACATATCCGACAAAAGACAGGCAAAGATGAAGCTACATGTTTCCGACGAGACGAAGATGGAGTGCTATGGTTCAACAATCGTTTGTTGTTCCAAAGAATGTGGAATTAAGAAAGAAAATATTGGTTGAGGCTCACTTGTCCAAATATTCCATACACCCTGGTAGCAACAAGATGTACCGTGGGTTAAGGGAAAAGTTTTGGTGGACGCGCATGAAGCGAGAAGTTGATCGTTATGTTGTGTGAAAATGTGGGTAACTTTATGCCTAGCTCTAGCTACAAGGATGAAGAGCAATCCATCAAACCCACTAACACATACTATCCACCAAACCCTGAACCTTCTTTCAACCCAAAGCAAATAGAGAAGCCAAAACCCAAACCTCCTGTGCAAATAAAGCCTAAACATGAGATGTCTACATTTGCATGTTCTGTGGTGGTAACGGTCACTTGGATGAGTACTGTTATAGGCAAAAGAGTATAGAGAGGATGCAAGCTGAGTTAACTAGAAACTTGCATGTTCTTGTGCCTATCATGGACAGGGCCATTTCTTATATGGCTTTGATTCATGAAATTGAGGCTTTGCGCAGTAGTGCTTTGGCACCCCATGTTTTCCTCATTGTGGTGAGCGTCGCTCGTGTGGATTTGGCTTTCCCACAGATGATTTCTATTCTCACAACCCAAGGTTTGAATCGAGACGCTATGACAGGCCATGTTTTCCCCATCGTGGTTCTCGTCCCATGCGTTCGAATGATAATGTGCAAAGAACTATGATGACTACTACCGGTCGTATGGTGAAGTGTTGGATTCCCAAATGCTTTCTGACTAACCCCAGCACTGAGCCATCAATCTTTCCTTCTCGTTCTTTGTAGGCACCAGGTGGAGGCCTGGAGAACAAGTGGCTAATGGACTCTGAGTGTTCACCACTCCAGCAGAGGGTCCACAAGCTTCTACATCAACCTCAGCAGCTGTCGAGCCAGCTCCAGCTTTGATTGGTAATAGCGGCCCCTCTTCACATTCAACGTCAACACCCTCCCCAACAGATAATTGGTAATCTCTATCAGAGAACAACAAGTTCAAGGTCTGCACATCTTGCCTGCTTTACCAATTCTCTATTTGTTGCCACCTTTGAACCTCGGGATGTTGGACACGTACTATCTGATGAACTTTGGGTTAATGCCATGCATGAAGAGTTGGAAAACTCTGAGAGGAACAAGTGTGGACCCTAGTAGAGCCTCCTGTTTGGGGTCAATGTCATAGAAACCAAATGGGTATTCAAAAACAAGCATGGGGAAGATGGTGAGGTTGTGACAAACAAGGCTAGGCTTGTTGCTCAGGGTTTTAGCCAAGTTGAGGGCTTATACTATCGGGAAACCGTTGGTGGTTTCTAGATGCCCATTTTATCTATCAAAAAGGGATGTTTTGTGTCTTAATTTGGTGGTTGGACTAACAATTAACCCCATATTTGCATATATTTGTAGTTATTCTGTTTTGGATGTAATCACAGGAAACAGGTGTAAAACAGGGCAATTATGGATAAAGAGCTGAAGAGTAACGAAGATGGGCCAGATACGGAGCCGCGCCGATCGGCGCGACCCATGCGCCGATTGGCGCAGGAGGAAATGTTGACTAAAACATGATCCGGTCCAGGAAAGACGAAGGCCCAGCCCAGTATGAGTCAGAGTCGGTGGAAGTTGACCTAATCTCGTCGAGTATAAAAGGAGGATAATTATCAAGAGCCAATAGAGGAGGGGGGAGACGGCAATCACTAGAACCTGTTATTAAAGCTAGGGTTCTAGGATATTGGCGGCGGAGGTTCGTCAACACCGACGAGATCCACCAGAAGGGAGGTCGCGCCGATCGGCTCGTGTGCGTTCCAGCGCTAATTCTCACCCCTCTGCTATGTCTAGCGGAAGGATGAGTGAGTAGTCTCATATTCTCTTTCCTGGTGTAGGGATCTGGTCATGGAACTCTCATGCTTGTTACTCGATGAATTAAATCTATGTGATGAACTTTATTGCACATCTATCTATCCTTTTCATTAGTGTATCGGCCAATACACTTTTGCCCATTGCATAGTGCAAGAAACCAGTGGGGAGCTAATAGCGTCTGTAGTGAGAGCCAGGGTGAACGAAACCACCATGTCTTGTAGAATATTAGAGTCATCACTTGAGTTGATAAGAATAAGGTTGCATGCTAGTGAACCAATCCTAAGGAGAGAATCCTTCATCATCCTGTTAACTCTTCAATAACATTCACCTTCCACTTTCTCATTGTAATCATTCACACCAACCAACCCATTGCAATTTGTTAGTAACCTTTTAATAGTATTAGTTCTGCTCGTTCCCTGTGGATTCGATAACCTTGGAATACTCTGAGGGAAAAAGAGCTATAACTGTACACCGTCCTCTTGCGGTATATAAGTGGGTGCGTAGATACGACCAACAAGCTCCCTTTTTCTGGCGCCGTTGCTGGGGAGCAAGCCAGCTCTTTTACTATTAATATTTTACTAACGTCTAATCCTCTCTTTTCTAGTTGTTTTTGCTTTTGTGTTTTGTGTGAATTTTTAGGATGAGTACGACAGGACCTTCTCAGACGCTCAGGGAACTTTCTCTACCTTCTCCAGAGGTGTTAGTGCCTCAACCCTCAGATGAGAAGGCCACAGCCTCCTCATATGTGTTGAACCCCATTATCATTAGCATGGCTGAAGCAAACAAGTTCTTTGGAGCGAAAGAGGAGAACCCGTATACTCACTTACAACAATTGGAGGCACTTTGCCAAACATTCCATCATGAAGGAGTGCCTCGGGATCTTTATAGGTGGCTGCTTTTTCCATTCTCTTTGGGAGGAAAAGCCAAAGAGTGGCACAAGGCAGCATCTCGAGAAGTAAAAGGTGAGTGGAGTGAGTTAGTTGGAAATTTTTGTCTCCACTATTTTCCTTTGCCAAAGGTGCAGAAGTTGAGAAGGGAAGTGGTGAACTTCTTACAAGAAGATGAAGAATCTCTCACGGAAGCCTGGACGCGTTTTCCAACATTGTTGAAACAAGGACCTGACCTTGGCATTGATGAGAATATGTGCGCTTAGACCTTCTACATGGCCATAAACAAGGAATCGAGGATGCATTTGGACGGATCGGCCGGAGGAAGTTTTCTGAGATTGACAACCAAGGTAGGGATCGAATTGTTAGGCAAAATTGCCGAGAATGAAGCTTTGCACAAGCATTGGGAAGAATATTTAGAACCAAATCGGCAATGCCTAGAAGTTATGAAGAAGGAAGAGTCGCCAGCTGAACAGATCTTGATGTCCGAGAGCAGATCAATGATTACTTCGGGGCAATTCGATGAAATAGAGCCCGTCAGACTCACCTCTGTGGGTCTGACGTGTGCGCCGATCGGCGCAGCTGTGACAACAGGAGAACCGATCACCCTGATGACTCCGCCGAGTAGCAAGGAATATACCAAGATAGAAGCTGCAATTTTGGACAACCAACTGAAGGAATTTGAAGGGAATTTTGCTAAACCGAAGGGGGATAGAACATTGGCGAATGCTAAACCACTTGACGTATTTGAGCCAATGGACTGGATTCCCATTGATTTTTCACAAGAATTGCTTAATATGAGAAGATCCTTCAGTCCGTAAGACGCCTCCGAAGCCGGAATTGAGTATAATTTCCCAAGTAATCGCCTCAAGTCAGAAGTCTTCGATCAAGAGATTATTGGGAGAGTTTTAGGGAAGCTTTACAAGGATGATATAGAGCTTGATGGAACAGAGGTAAAACAAGCGAAGAGATTGCTAGACAGTTGCTTTGAGCCATCCCCCTATGAAGGATTATGTGGTGTGTATACTGTAGGTGTCACTGAAGAGGAAAAAGAAGAAACGTACATACCCTGTGAGATATCGGGGAAGAAATTTTCGAAAGCCTTGTGTGACTTTGGCTCCCGTGTCAGCTTGATGACTTACGATGCATTCATGAGCATGCCTTATGGAACTCAACAGCGGCTGATGGGGACTAAACTTGAGCTGATCATGGCGCATGGTAGGAAAACCAAGCCACTGGGAGTGATCAAGAATGTCGAAATTGAGATCAGCTCAATAACAATGCCGGTAGATTTCTTTGTTCTAGACAATAAAGAAACTGGGGTTGAAGATATCATTCTGGGAAGGCCATTCTTATGATTAGTACAAGCTGTTCTGGATGATGGGAAAGGTCAAATCACGCTACACCTGGGAGAGGAAGAAGTGCAATTTCACTTTAATGATCCGTCTCATCAAGACTCTTCTTGCTATCAGGAATTCTGCCCAGAGGAAGGCGAGACGATAGGGATGGATATGGGAGACCCACTGGACCACATCATGCGGCTCAATCATACTGGCAGCGCCGATCAGAGCGACCCTTGCGCCGATCGGCTCAATCATATTGCAAGCGCCGATCGGCGCGAACCTCGCACCGATCGGCTCAACCAGCAAAATCCTGATTTTGAACCGCTCGGGGAGCTGGATCCAGAGGAAGTGCCAGAAGTGGAACAGAAGGAACTTCCAAGGTGCTACGCTATGAATATCTAGGAAAGAATAGAACATATCCAGTTATTGTGAACAACGCCCTAACGAAAGAAGAAACAGAGAGGCTTCTTGTTGTGCTCAAAAGGTATAAGAAGGCCATTGGTTACACATTGGTTGATATCAAGGGAATCAGCCCCACATTTTGCACCCACAAGATTAACTTGGAGGAGAATACTAAACCAGTGGTTGAAGGGATGCAAAGGTTGAAGGAATCAATGAAGCCAGTGGTTAAAAAGGAGATTTTGAAGCTGCTTAATGCAGGTATGATCTACCCTGTTGCTGATAGTCAATGGTTTAGTCCAGTGCATTGTGTACCCAAGAAAGGAGGGTTGATAGTAGTGCCCAACGAGAACAATGAGTTGATCCCTCAAAGGACTGTAACTAGATGTAGAATATGCATAGATTATAGAAGTTTGAACAAAGTGACGAAGAAAGATCACTATCCTCTTCCGTTCATTGATGAGATGCTTGAAAGATAAGCAAGGAATTCATACTTTTGTTACTTGGATGGATATAGTGGTTTTTTTCAAATACCGGTAAGATCAGCAGAAAACTACTTTTACTTGTCCTTTTGGGACATATGCATATAGAAGGATGCCATTTGGTCTTTGCAACGCGCTTGCAACATTTCAAAGATGCATGAATGCAATATTCGCTGAATTCATAGAAGATATTATGGAGGTATTTATGGATGACTTCTCAGTGCATGGTGCTGATTTTGATAGCCGTTTGGAGAATTTGGAGAAGGTTTTGAAAAGGTGTGTTGAATGCGACTTAGTTCTTAATTGGGAGAAGTGTCACTTCATGGTAACAGAAGGGATAGTACTTGGTCATGTCATATCTAAAAGAGGGATAGAGGTTGATAAGGCAAAGGTATCTACAGTTGAGAAATTACCTCCCCCTACTGATCTTACAACTTTGAGGAGTTTTCTTGGACATGCCAACTTCTATCGTAGATTTGTTAAGGATTATTCAAAGATTGCTAAACCCCTGATAGAATTGTTAAAGCAAGATACAGAATTTGTTATGGACGAGGAAAGACTCTTGGCCTTCAGAAGATTAAAGGAAGCTCTATGCTCTGCACCCGTTATGCAGCCACCTGATTGGAGTTTACCTTTTGAAATTATGTGTGATGCAAGTGACTATGCAGTTGGAGCTGTTCTTCGACAACGGAAGGAAGGTAAAGTGCATGCTATTTATTATGCTAGCAAAACTTTGAATGAGGCGCAAATAAATTATACAACAACTGAGAAGGAGATGCTAGCTGTTATATTTGCTTTTGAGAAGTTTAGATCCTACATTCTAAATTCTAAGGTGATCGTATATACTGATCATGCTGCTATAAGATACTTGGTTTCAAAAAAAGGAGTCTAAACCTCGGTTAATGCGATGGGTATTGATGCTGCAAGAATTTGATTTGGAGATAAGAGATAAGAAAGGAGTAGAAAATTCTGTAGCAGATCATTTATCTCGTCTTGAATCACCATCAACTGAGTCAATAAGAGATGAAATGCGACAAGAGCAGTTGTTTGCTGCATTTGATCGTAGAGAGAACTGGATGATGGATATTATCAAAGGTTTCAAGGGACAAACTGATCTGATGAACAAGAACACAAGGAAAAGAGTTAAGAGTGAAATGAGAAAATTTATATGGGCCGACCGATACTTGTATAGGTACTGCGAGGATGGAGCAGCACAGAGATGTGTACCCAGAGAAGAAAGAGCAAGAATTTTAGCAAAATGTCATTCTTCGGATTATGGGGGACATTATGGCTACTTCAGAACACAGGCAAAGGTATGGGCAAGTGGATTCTATTGGCCTACCATGCATGAAGATGCAAAAAGGTATGTTGCAACATGTGCTCAATGCCAACGAATAGGGAATGTTAACAGTAGGAATGCAATGCCTCTTAAGTACAAAATTCAAGTTGATATCTTTGACGTTTGGGGTATGGATTTCATGGGACCCTTTGTGAATTCTTATGGTTTCGAGTATATATTGGTCGCCGTTGATTATGTCTCCAAGTGGGTCAAAGCAATGGCATGCAAGGCTAACACTACAAGAGAATCAAGGAGTATACTTTAGGAGCAGATATTTCCTAGGTACGGAGTACTGAGGATAATAATTACGGATGGAGGATCCCATTTTACAGGAGGAGAATTTGCTAGGTTTTTAACCAAATCTGGAGTTGAACATAGAATTGGAACAGCCTAACATCCCCAGAGAAATGGACAAGCAGAAACTTCAAATAAGCAATTAAAGGGAATTCTCCAGAAGATTGTTATGAAGGAAGAAAAAGATTGGGCCACGAAGCTTAATGGAGCATTATGGGCATATAGGATGGCATTCAAGACACCGTCTCAATTCGTCTATGGGAAATCATGTCACCTACCAGTGGAATTGGAACATAAGGCTTATTGGGCTATAAAGGAAATGAACTTGGATCTTGATGCCGCCGGCATGAAAAGGAAGATACAAATAAGTGAATTGGAAGAGATGAGATTGCGTGCATATGAAAATGCAGCTATATACAAAGAGAAAACAAAGAAGTGGTACGATAAGAAGCTTTTGAAGGAGTTCAAGGAAGCAGGTCGGGTGCTCCTATTTAATTTGCGATTCAGATTATTTGTTAAAGACAAAATGCGACGCAAATGGGAGGGACCTTATCTTATGAATATGGTGTTACCTTCGGGAGCAGTAATCATAATGGATGGAAGGAGAAACAAGTACACGGTGAACAGACAACGTCTAAAGGTATACCTAGAACCCGACATATTTGAAATAAAATCTTTTGATGTGTATTTCACTGCTTAGTACCCCGTGTGGTCGAACTTGACGACGTAAAACAAAAGCTTGTATGTATTTTAATTTCTGTAGTTTTTCTTTTTTGGCAATTTAGTGTACCGTGCCGATCGGCGCGGCGGAGTCCTTTTTGTTTTGAGTCGGTGTTGGACCTTGCCTTTTTAAGACTCATTAAATTCCACGAATAAGAGAAAGAGTCCTAGTCCAATTGGAAATCAAGGGATATAAATATGAGGTGACAGCAAATCCACGGATCAACTCGTATTACATCGTCACCAGAACAAACCCTAAGAGCAGAAGCGATGGAAGGCGGAACATCAGGTAGAAACCAAGGCGGCGCCGATCGGCGCGACCTCAGCGCCGATCGGCGCGACTCTGGAGCCGATCGGCTCGGCGGCGGATTTCCTCAGACCTCTGCAAATTGGCCCTAGGAAGAAGTCGATAAAGTGTTGACACAAACACGAGATGATCCCCTCGTCTGGTCAGATCTGCGGAAGAAATTCATGAAGAAAAGCGAAGCTGATGCGTGGAACGCCGACAAGGTGAAGATAGACAATGAACTTCGGTAGATGGCGAAAAGAGTATTGGTGCGCAAAGGAAAATTTGTAGCACCTATTGAAAGTGAAGTAGTTTCTCAAAGGTATACCATGGAAAGTCTTCTTGATCTTGCTAAGCCCTTGTCGTATGAGGATTTCCTATCTTTCGAAAGATCATTGACTGAGCAAGAGAAGGAAGAGCTAGATGAAGAGAGCACCCTCACAATTCATAGGTGCCGACTTTATGGTGAACATGACATTGCCGCCAAGTATGAACTCAAGCTGCGAGAGGAAGTCAAAGAAGCTATGTACCAGCAGGATGCGGAGACGGATCTTCAAGCTAGAAGGGATGAATCCTTTCCCAAGGTTCTTACCGATTGGGAAAGTTTTCAGAAAATAAGATTCATAGGAATAGTTGTATTGAGGGTTGCAAGTGTTTCTTTTGTGCTAAAGATCTTCAACGCAAGGTGGAACTCCAATTGGCAGAAGATCCAGCTTTCATACCTAGAGATTTGATATATGATGATGGCTGTCGCGTAGTTCCTGGAGGAAGGACACCTAAGGAGATTAATGATGAGATTTTACGAAGGCAGTAGAACAAGGTGATCCGTGAGCGTAATCTAGAGCAGTTAGATGAGTATATGAAAGAAGCTGCTGGCTGCGCTGATTGGCACGACACTAGAGCCGATCGGCACGATTTGACGATGGTTGAATTTATTGATCTGACGGCTCTGCCAAGTGAAGACGAAGAAACTGCTGCAAGGAAGTACAAGATTACACCAGAGGTTCGCAGATCCGCTAGATTATCGGGTAAGCCAATTCAGAATTATTCCGAATGGGATAGCGACTATACGTCATACTATTTGGAAACTTTGGAAAGCGGTGATCCTAGTGTGCCTGGAGATTTTAGTGATGATTTTGATATGCAAGGAAGCTTTGGTAGTCCTAAGTTCGAAAGTTAGGAAACACTTGCATAATGTAGTAATGACAGGGCAGCAGGAACTTCAACAAGAGTTAATGGTAATGTAGAGGGAAGTGGAGGAAGTCGCAATGGTGGAAGAACACCACTGCGCCAATCGGCTCAGCCTATGCGCCGATCGGCTCGGAGGAATTTGAATAGTGCCTCTCCTTACAGCATTGAAAATCATAACCTGCAACTGCCTGCTTGCTGTCCTGTCTTCTGAAGAAACATTGAGAGACTGTATCTAGACAGAGATCATGCTTACACGAATCAAAGAGATGTGGACCGCAAAATCCAGGATACAATCGAGATGAACGAAGCGGACTACACTTTTCTCATAAGGAATATAAGACGAATTTTCCAAGTGTTCAACATGCATGGTCTGCATGATTAGTGTGTTGAGTTTCGTCTCTTGCAATGAGGACATTGCAAATTTTGAGTGTGGGGGAAGGGCTTTGCCATTAGTCATAGTTTTGAAGTGTTTTTGAGTTCTGTTTCTCAGTTTTTCTTAATGTTTTTCAGTCTAGTTTCTCAGTTTTTAAGTGTTTTGGATGAGTGTTTATTTAAGTTTGTGTGTGTGCTTAAGAGAGTCACGAGTCATGTTGAGAGTTGCTTCTAGGTCTTTTATGTAGTTTGAATTCTTGCATTGTCTTTAATAAAGTTAGTGTTGATTGTCAAATTGAAAGTGCCCCATGCTATTTATCTTGTCTTTCTGATGATCGATTGGTTGATTACTTGAATTTGTTGGTTACCACTTAACTTTTGAGCTTTATATTTGTGAAAATTTCTTTTGACTCATCATAAGCTAAGGCAAAAGCAAGGTCTAAATATGCCTACATAGCCGAGTGAATGAGAGCAAGCTACACATTTGAACTAAGTGGATTCTAAGTAACTTTGTCAACTTTTTGCTCATGATTTCGACCAAGTTAGGAAAGGATGATCTATTTTGTTTATCTCTGTATTTCTAGCCATTCTTATCCAATTAAATTCCTTGTTATCATGAAGACCATACATCTTTGTTTCTCCCTCATCCTTGATACAACCTATATTCTCAATAAAAGGGAATTCAGAAAGTTTTCGCTGCTGATACAAGACAGAAATTGCTGATCATATCAGGGAATATAAAAAAAGAGGTGAAAGAAAAGAGAAAGAAAATAAAAAAAGAAAAAAGAAAAAAAATATAGGTCGCATCGGTCGGCGCGACGCTTGCGACGATCGGCGTTGTTGCAAAAAGAGAAAAAAAAAGAGGTTATTGTAAATAAAAAGGGTAAAGAGAAAAAAATATATATTCCTTGAGAAGCAGTAAGGTCATCAAAGAAGACAAATTTCTGATTATTCCTCATTCTTTGCCAATTGTTCTCATTGAATTTTCTTTTAGATCTTCTACATTCCTCTTCTCCATTAAAAGTTCTTTACCAAGAAAATCCTTTCTTAATAGGCATGATTGAGCACATTGTTGACATGGTTAATCTTATGGTTTAATTTAGTTATATAGCTATGGAAAGTGAATTTAAGATGTCGATGATGGGCGAGCTCACCTTCTTTCTTGGACTTCAAATCAAGCAATGCAAGCAAGGAACCTTCATACATCAAGCCAAGTACATGAAGGATCTCAAGAAGAAGTTCGACATGGTCAATGTGAAGTCGTTGTCAACACCAATGCCCACTACAACGACACTTGACCGAGATGAAGACTATGGAGCAGTGGACCAAAGGGAATATAGGAGCATGATCGGCACTCTCTTGTACCTGACAGCGACAAGACCCAGCATACACTTTGCGGTGTGTTTTTGTGCTCGCTTTCAAGCTTCCCCAAGGGTGACTCATCGCAAAGCTGTCAAGCGCATCTTTAGGTATCTCAAATACACCCTTGAGTTCGGTCTTTGGTACTCTACATCTTCATCTCTTGATCTCATTGGGTATTCGGATGCGGACTTTGCTGGATGTAGAATTGATAGAAAGAGTACTTCTGGTACTAGCCATTTCTTGGGTACTTCTTTGATCTATTGGTCTTCTCATACGCAGTCAAGTGTCGCCCAATCCACCACAGAGGCTGAGTATGTTGCTGCTAATAGCTGCTGCTCACAAATCCTATGGATAGTATCCACCATGAGAGACTATGGGTTAACCTTTAAGAGTGTTCCACTCATGTGTGATAACTCCAGTGCCATATGCTTAGCTAAGAACCCAGTCCAACATGGTAAGGTCAAACACATTACTGAGCGATTCCACTTCTTGAGAGACAATGTTGAGAAGGGAGATGTTGAGCTCAAATACATCAACACCAAACATTAATTGGCTGATATCTTTACCAAGCCCCTAGATGCTTCGTGATTCGCTTTTCTTTGGGGGGAGCTTGGTGTTTGCCATCCTTATGGCATCATTTGAGGGGGAGTTGGTGTCTTCTTGTACATATGTATCTTATCTTTTCACATTGCATCTGATATGTAATATATGCATTAGTAGATGAGCTTTGAATCATATGCTTTCTTGCATTTCCCTTTCCTATGATTGAGCTTGAGCTAAGTTGTGTGGATGTGATAGTAATCTCTCATGCTTAGGTTTTCTAGATGGCTTGTTATAGACTCTTTTGAGCAACTTGCTAATCTTAAAGGTAAACTTAGCTTCTTGTGAACTTTATGAACTAATCTTGCTAAAACTAGCTCACCATGTGTATAATTGCCTTTATCCCTATCAAGACTTGTGTTGAGGCTGGTCTAGAGAATATCTTGGCTTTGGCACCTTGTGTTTGAGAAATATAGCCTTGCATATGTTTAGCTCATGATGGAACATTGTGGAACCATTTGTTCCTTTTGCCGCAAAGGCATGCTCATCTTTTGGTTTTTATTTTCAAAATAAATTGATTGTGCTTCAAAGCCTTCGGGTGTTTGCCGTACCTAGTCGTGCGACCCTCCGCATGGATTAGAAGTTACTTAAAAATTCTAAATCCAAAAATTGTGCTTCAAAGCCTCGGGGTGTTTGCTGTACCAAGTCATGCGACCCTCCGCACGGATTATAAGTTACATGAGGATCACATAAGAATAATGTTATTTTCTAATCAGTCTCTGTTCCATATATGAGTGTTTGTAAAGCTTCTTTTCTATGAGTAATTGTTGCCCTAGTTGAGATTGAGACTGGCTAGTTTCTTTTAATTCACTTGATGCTTGTTTTGCCTTGGATGGGAGCACTTATACATGTGGAGCAGCTTTTCTCATGATAAGCCAATTTGATTCTGTCTAAGCTAGTCAATCTTTTTGCTTAGCCTATATAGCTCTTGGTGTTTGTGCCTTGCTATCTATTTTTGATCTTTGTATGATTGTGAGCTATTAGTTTTACACTTCATAGCTCTATACTTGTGATAAGCAAGGTTAAATGCTTGTTTGCATAATTGTGGAAGCTCCTTAGGTTTGCATTTTCATGCATTGCATACTTGTTCTTTTTCTTACTTGATGAGTTCATTGCCAAAGGGGAGAAAATATTTGGTCCTGCACAAATAATGCTAAGAAACTTAAAATGATCCATTTTTCATTACATGAGACCTACCACAAGTTGAGGGGGAGCATATCACGTCCGTGAGCGTTTTTCATGCGCTTTTCATAATCGTTGCATTCTTGAGTGGCTTTGTTTGTCAACTCTTGGTTTTGTGATCCCTCCTATGCTAGATGGCTACTTTTCACCTTTTCTTTGGGTTTGGCCATTTGGATGTGCTTATTCGATTTTGCATTTCAAATCTCAAAGCTTTGTGCGTTTGATGTTGTGAATGTACTCATCAAGGGAGAGATTGAGAAACCATGTGGATATGTGCCATGATTTGTAATATGTGATGAGTAATTGACATTGATTGAGTTTGGTGTTTGAGTTGAAATGCGGGAATTTGGGGATTGCATGAGTTTGTGCATGTCATGTTTTTCACTAACCGGAGTTGGTGAAGATATTGGTGAAGTTGCAGGAGATGGGAAATGTGTTTGCTTGTCTCATGATGTGTAGGTCACCGGAGTCAACTTGGCGGTCAACAGTGAGAGGATCGGGCACAAGTAAAAGACTTAGGGCCAGACGATCGGGAGGCCAGGTGAAATCAAGGGTGATCCATAGCGTGCACGTGGAGAGGCAAGAAGCACGGACGATTTCGCGGTTGAGCCTCAAAACCATGGGGGTGATCAAGACGACAGGGTTGACCAAGTCAAGGTGATCGGGCGTCAGTGCAAGTAGAGGCTTCCAATGGATACGAGGCGGGAGAGACTTGCCGATGAGGAGGATCATGGGAGAAGTTGACTAGCGTCAAGATCAAGAAGTCGCGCTTTGAGAAACATGCAAGGCGGTTTCCCGGTTTGGGCCTCAAAACTGGTGGCGGCGATTGGAAGTGCACGTGGCACCATCGTGGAGCTTGCGTCGAGGCGAAGCAAATTTGTGAACGGCTCGATGGTGTTCAGGCGAAGGAAAATGAGTTGGACAGTTTTGCCCCTGGTGGTAGGTGGCAATGAGTTATAGGTCAAGGGTAGAGTTCTCTTGGATCCTAGGCCTATATAAGGAGAGGTGTGGCTGGTGGGAGAGGTGCCTCTCTTTCCCTTAGGCTTGCTAGGTCTTCATTTCAAAGTGCTAGGAGGGGTCTTTGTTGGGGGGATCACTTCGCAAGCCATCCTTCGAGGGTTTATCAAAGTCGGCTGCAAATAATAGTCAAAGTCAACATATTGTTATCCTTTTTATTTGTTATTTATTATTAACCACTACTTCAAGGTACAGGTGTTCATCGGAGGCCACGGTAAAACCAAGACCCTTCGGGCGGTACCTCCGCGCCTCAGGAGAATGAAGCCGTCATCCTTCGAAGGACGGCGCGCTGGGCAGGATCAAGAACCGGCATGGCGCGAAGGGGGCAACACGTGGCACCAGCACGTGTTGTTTCGTGCAGAACAAGGAAGGGTACCAGAAGTGCTCAAATGACCGATTTATCCTTTATGACCATTTTGTACAGAATTTTCGAAGAATATAGTAGGTAATTAGGGACAAAATGGTCATTTGCATATGGCCTATGTACGGACCTATAAAAGGAACACCCCTAGTTACTTGTAACGAACGAATCTTTTTGGGGATACATGAGAAGAGCCTCTTGTTCCATTTCATACCCTTCGCAATTTCTTTCCATGTTTACTCTTTCTGTTAGTGACACTGAAGCTCACGCTCAGTGACACCAACAGTGGCGCCCACTGTGTTGTGAGCTCGTACATAAGCTCACGATGACTCAACTCCACGGACCGCTGTCTTCAAGCGACACTCCGCCCTCGCGAAGCAACGCCTGGGGAGACCCCCAACCGGCTGACGACCAATCTACATCGCAAGTAACAAAAGAGAACACCCCCGAAGTGCAACCATCACTTCAGGCAGAAGCGGTGGGCGGCCTAAAAGACCCAGTACAGCGTCCCAAACAACCGTTGAGTTCAAACCCTCTGGGAACCAACACCCCAACCTCGATGACAGCAGCACAAGAGATGGAACTGTTAGCCCAAAGAGCCAAGCACCTCGAGCAACTCAAGCAATAGCTGTTGCAAGAACAAGAGCTAAGAAGCAAAGCACTGTCAGAAAGAGAGAAAGCATTACAAGAGAAAGAGTACATAGCCTAGCTCGGACTCAAGAATCTGGAACTGGAAAAAGAAGTCGAAGAACTGCAGAGAACCATCGGCAGGGCAAGTCGCCAGGAATCAAACCCAATGCCAGAAGCCCATCCATACCTCGAGCAAGAAGTACCACTCACACCAAGCCATCAGTCAATAGCCAGAGAAGCGCTGCCAATTCGAAGGTCGAGCACAACGAGCATACCCACCGCTTTTCAGAATGATATCGCAGTTCAGAATGATATCGCTAGCCAAATTTAGGGGAAATTCTGACCCAAGGCAATTCCTCATTAGCTACGAAGCAGCAATCATATCAGCAGGAGGAGACGAGGTAACACTGGCAAAGGCATTCGTTTGCACCCTCGAAGAGTCTGCCCTCAACTGGTACTTCAACCTGCCTCCCGGGTCTCTATACAATCGGGAAAACATCAGGGATAAGGTGGTTGCAAGCTTTCGAGGGTTCCGCACCATTATGGAACCATCGCATGAGCTGTTGAATATCGCCCAGCAAGAAAATGAGCAACTACATGAGTACTACAGAAGATTCCTCACACTTCGATCCCAGGACCCAAGCATCACGGATGAGGCGGCAATAAGCTCTGTACTCAGAGGCATGCAAGCATGCCAGATGTCTTCATACTGTGCGCAAATACCCCCGCACACCATGCAAATGTTATGCACGAAGTTCGAAGAGTAAAGTCACACAGTGACCAGTCACACAGTGAAGGCGGCTATCAAGAAAGGCAGTACATAAAAACGAAGCAATCCACAAAACCCTCACCTTCGTTCATCGCTCATATCGGGGGAGAGAAAGAAGACACCATGGGCAGAGGCAACCAGAGCAATGATTTCAGAGGAAGCGGCCAACGAGGGCATGGCAGGGGCCGAGGTTCTCAAGTCTAGACCCGACCGGCGAGAAAGTCGTACTGTTTCTACTGCGGAGAGGATAAGGGGCACAAAACTTCCACTTGTCTCAAAGCAAAAGAAATCCAAGAAAGAATCGAAGCAAAAAAGAAGGCTTCGTCCTTACCCAAAGCCATCAATTATACATCGTCCAACCCATGGCCCCAGCAACCATATCCATAGCCTACTCAGCGCAATTATCATTACCCAAGCACCCACCATCATCAACTTTATGCACCATCCCCATATTTTCATCCAACTCACCCCACACAACCGCCCAACTAATACACCCAACCCAGACAACAAATCTAGCAACCATCACCCAGCCAAGACCAGTAAAGGCAAAAGCAAGAGCCTCAACACCTACCACAGCCCAATCCAGAGCCCACCCAAAACCAAGCCGCAACCTTCCCAGTACAAGGTTACATTGGAATGATATGCGGAGGGTCATCTTCAGACTTCGAAAACAAAAGAAGTAGAAGAGATCACTTTCGAATGGTAAACAGTGTTTTCACAGAAGGGTCTAGTATCAAGTCAAAGTGGTCTCATATTCCCATCACATTCACCAAGTCAGATCTCAGCCTCAAAGCTTATCCGCATGTCGATGCATTCATAATCGAAGCCCACATCCACACTTGGATGGTAAGTAAAGTCCTTGTAGACAATGGCAGCCAGGCAGACATCCTGTTCATAAACACCTTCGAGCAAATGGGCCTCAGCAAAAGTTCTCTGCAGCCATCAAATATACTACTCATTGGCTTTGGTGGAAAAAGAATCGCTCCCATGGGCACAATCTCCCTACCAGTATTGTTAGGCAATACTCAAAACCCTCGAACAGAATATGGAACATTCGATGTGGTGGATCTTTGCCACCCATTTAACGTCATATTTGGCCGGGGCACAATTAATACCTTCGAAGCCGTCATCCACAGTGCATATCTATGTATGAAGATTCCCGCAGCCGGAGGGGTTATCACAAGATTCCAGCAGTCGGAGGGGTTATCACATTCAAAGGGGATCAGCAAATGGCAAGAGACATAGTAAAAGGTTATGCACCAGGGGAAAGGAACTGCAACAACATATAGATTTTCAGCCAAGAACAGCTAGAGGATGAAGAGAGAGCTCGAAAGGCTTGTGAGCAGCATAAAGCAAATGCAAGAGAAGAAAAACGGTGTCTCGACAGAGAGAAGGTTGTAGTACAGCCAGACAAAGAAACCAAAAAAGTACTCCTCGACGAACAAATCCTTGGCCAGTTCATCACTGTAGGCTTTGGTTTAGACTCCAAAGAAGAGAAAAAACTGCTAGCATTCCTGAGTAAGGACAAAGATGTATTCGCCTGGTCTTCAGCAGACCTTGAAGGTGTGGATAGAAGCATCATAGAGCACAAGCTAGAAGTCGACACAAAGATCAGGCCAAAGAAACAAAGGCTTCGAAAGATGTCCGATGAAAAAATAGAAGCTATTAGAGCGGAAGTCCAACGGCTTCTTGATGCTTCTGTTGTCCGCGAAGTTAAATATCCATTTTGGCTAGCAAATTGCGTAATGGTGAGGAAAAAGAATAGGAAGTCGAGAATGTGTATAGACTTCATAGATCTCAACAAAGCTTGCCCCAAAGATGATTTCCCAATGCCCTGAATTGACAAAATCGTGGACGCAGCAGCTGGGAGTGAGCTGCTATCACTGCTTGATTGTTTCTCCGGCTATCATCAGATATGGCAAAGGAGGGAAGATGAGGAAAAAACAAGTTTCATCACACCCTTTGGCACTTACTATTTCGTAAGAATGCCCGAGGAATTGAAAAATGAGGGCCCTACATTTTTCCGCATGACTCAAAAAGCCTTCGAGTCACAGTTCAAAAAAAGTGTACACGCTTATGTGGACGACATCATATTAGCTAGCAAAGCAAAAGGTAACCATATCTCAGACATCGCAGAAACATTCACAAACCTTCGAGTAGCAAGGTTAAAACTGAATCAAGAGAAATGTGTTTTCATCATCCGAAAAGGAAGAATACTCGGTTGTCTGGTGTCAGCCAAAGGCATCAAAGCCAACCCAGACAAAATCAAAGAAATCATCCAAATGCAAGAACCCCAGTGTCGAAAGGATGTGCAAAAACTCACAGTCATAATGGCGGCACTAAACCGGTTCATATCCAGATCAGCCGAACGAAGCTTGCCCTTCTTCCAAACGCTCCGAGGGGCTCAACCCTTCGAATGGGGTCCAGAACAGCAAAGAGCCTTCGCAGAACTAAAAAACTACCTTGAGAAGCAATCAAAGCTCACCAACCCAGAGCCCGAGGTTGTGCTGCTATTATATGTTGCTGCGTCCCATTTGGCAGTCAGTGCAGTCCTTGTACAAGAAAAGAAAATAGTCAAAACGGTTAAAGGGGAGCCGAAGGAGCTCTTTGATGAGGACATCACTCCTATGGATACACAACACTCCTCCAATTCTGGACTTGCAAGGTCCAATGACTAGACCTCATGCACGACGACTAAATTTAGAGGTGAGCTCGTTCCTACGTTCTTTGTTATATGTTACTTTTGAGAATGGTTTGCTACCTAATGATTATTTTATGATTAGGAACCATGGAGAGGACCAGGAGATGATGGGAGAAGGAGTTGGGAACGTGGAGGACCAGCAAGGGCTTGGAAGCCAAAGTGGAGGCCCAATCAAAACCGACTTCGAGTCTGTTTCGGGGCCCAGGACCAGTCTGCACTAAAACAGTCGCCCAGGACGCATACGGACTTGGATTTGGACGCTCCACATATGGACGGAAAGATAAGGAGAAGACCTTTCCAATGCCGCCGGCCCCATCGGGAATCATCAAAACAATCAAAACTTGATTGTGATGTTGTACCCATACAAGCATGTTCACTTTTATTGGGTAGACCTTGGGAATTTTATCATGATGCTGTACACCATGGTACACTTTTATGAATAAAGGAACTAAGATTACTTTGTTACCAATGGCCCCTGCAGAAATTGTACAAGCTGATTTAGAACGAGCTGCTAGTTTGAAAAAAAAGGCCTTGAAATTCAGCAACCTATTAATTCTGATTCTACACCAAGTAATGTTAATGATTCTTCAAGTTCTAAGGGTGCTTGAATTAAATTACAAGGTCGTTCATGTCTTGCCACAAAATCTAAGCTTGCTGAAATTTGTACTTATGATATTTGCTATGCTTTGATATGCAAACAAGCCTTGTTTTCGCTTGGTCATATTGCTTCTAGTGCTTTGCCTCCTGCTGTCACTAACCTTTTGCAGGAGTATGAGGATGTTTTCCCAGCTGAGATACCCTCGGGATTGCCACCTTTGAGAGGGATTGAGCATCAAATTGATTTGATTCCTGGTGCTACTTTACGAAACCGTGCTGCTTATAGGACCAACCCTGAGGAGACTAAGGAGATACAACGACAAGTCTAAGACCTTTTGGATCATGGGTATGTTCGTCAATCACTTAGTCCTTGTGTTGTTCCTGTACTTTTGGTTCCTAAGAAAGATGGTTCTTGGCATATGTGTGTAGATTGTAGAGCCATTAATAACATTACAATTAGGTATCGTCATCGTATTCCTAGGCTAGACGACATGCTTGATGAGTTATGTGGTGCTATAATTTTCACTAAAATTGATTTGCGTAGTGGCTATCATCAAATTAGAACGAAACTTGGAGATGAATGGAAAATAGCTTTCAAAACGAAATTCAGGTTGTATGAGTGGTTAGTAATGCCTTTTGGTTTAACTAATGCACCCAGTACTTTCATGCGTTTGATGAATGAGGTTTGAAGACCTTTTATTGGCAAATATGTGGTTGTTTACTTTGATGATATCTTGATTTATAGCAAATCCATGGATGATCATATGATTCATTTGCGTGCTGTTTTTGATGCTTTGCGAGCTGCACGTTTATTTGATAACCATGAGAAGTGCACCTTTTGCATGGATCAAGTTTCTTTTCTTGGCTATGTTGTGACTCCATAGGGAATTGAGGTGGATGAGGTGAAGATTGAAGCCATAAAGAGCTGGCCTGTACCTGTTGACTTTTGCTAAGCCATATTAATAAATCATTCCCGGCACGGGGCCAGAAACGGTTCACTAATATGTCCCAGAGTCAAGTAGGTAAAATCCGCAAGCGCACGGAGAATACCGTTGTAGCATTTCACCCGGAAGTATTCAGGGTATCGTATTTGTTTATCCCCAAAGGAAGGTTATGATCAAGAAGCGTTACTAACATATAAGATCATGTTAACAATTAGCAAGGATATCTAACCAAGACAGGCGGGTACATGATAATAACCGGGTAGTGTGACACACACAGAAGATTCCTACTAAATAAATAAAGTCTAGTGGAGGAAAGACTAGGCTAAGCTACTCCTACTATACATTCCTATACAGTTGCATAGCCTAAGTAGAATACATACATACCCACACTCAGGTTCAGCAGTCAATAGTATAGCACTTCAGGCACGGACTTACCCCTGCATCCACAGGCGACTTCCGCCAAGAGCCTACGCACTAGCCTAGCGGGGAGGATTTCAAAGGACGGACAGGGCTGTCACCACCTGCCGCCTACCTCAACGAACCAGTAGACTAACGAATAATTGATGCAAATCAGTCACCCAAGTACCATACTTGCATGACCAAAGAGCACTCTGCCCCTCCACGATTACTATTAACGAGGCAGAGCTACCGTACGAATACGATCACCAAACCCATGCTATACTTTATCAGCTAAAACTAAGCATAGAGACTATAACATATAAACTAGACTATAGTGACGGTATATAACTAGCATGACAATAGTAGTATAATAAATATAAACTACTATCACACAAGTAGACTATACTATCACATATATGGATCACAATATCAAACAAGAAACTCATGACCCAAGCACAACTGTATAGAAAATATATATATATTGATAAGAGCAAAGTCTTACAAAAGGGAAAAGATACAAGAGCCATACCAATTCCAAGTGAAGACTTGGGACTAGAGAGCTCTAGACTCAGCCTAACACCACTAAAACTCCAAGAACTACTACTAGCAAGAGAGAAATGCTTCTTGTGGTGTGTGTTGAGTGTGAAGGCCCTCACCCTCTATTTATAGCCTCAATAGGTCGGCAAGGGAGAGTAACCGCCATGGAAGGCACCTCAAACCGCCATCAGGAGTCGCGGAGGAGCCAACACGTGGAAGCACAGGCGGAGAGGGCGCCAGACCAGGTCGCCCGACCTGACCAGGTCGGCCGACCTGGGGGTGGCCCCTCCTGGCCTGTGCTTTCTCCAGGTGGCTGTCCTGTGGGCCCTGACGTCGGTTTGCGCGGTATTACAGGGAGTTACGTCGGTTAAGTGCTGAAAATGGGCCCTTCAATCTGTGTGACGTCCATGTGGCACTCTCTGATTGGTCGAAAGTGTGTTTTCTTGCCTTTTGAGGTGTTTCCTTCACATTTCCTCCTGCATGCACAAAGTTCTCCAAGTACAAGTGGAACTATATTATTGTGATAAAGCATGCGTGTATGAAATGCCAAATTCTCCTTTATTTGAGTATAGTTGACGGTTGAAAATGGTACTTAGCAGCCGTCAACAGTACCAAAAACTATCACACAAGTGAGGAGTTTTTTTGGTCTTGCAGGTTTCTACCGCCGCTTTGTCAAAGATTTCAGCACCATTGCTGCACCATTGCATGAGTTGACAAAGAAGGGCGTTGACTTCCATTGGGGTAAGGTACATCATGAGTCTTTTGATGCTTTGAAGGACAAACTTACACATGCACCATTGCTGCAATTACCCAATTTTGATAAGACTTTTGAGCTTGAATGTGATGCTAGTGGTATAGGCATTGGTGGTGTTTTGATGCAAGATGGTAAACCTGTTGCATACTTTAGTGAGAAAATTACTGGGCCTGTTTTGAATTATTCCACGTATGATAAGGAACTATATGCACTTGTACGTTCTTTAGAGACGTGGCGTCATTATTTGTTGCCTAAAGAATTTGTTATTCATTCTGATCATGAATCACTTAAGTATATTCGTTCTCAATGCAATTTGAACCGTAGACATGCTAAATGGGTTGAGTTTATTGAGTCTTTTCCTTATATTATTAAACAAAAGAAAGGGAAGGATAATGTGATTGCTGATGCTTTATCTAGGCGATATACTTTGTTGTCTCAACTTGATTGTAGAATTTTTGGCCTTGAGGCAATTAAAGAACAATATGTTGCTGATGTTGATTTTAAAGATGTATTGCTGCACTGTAAAGAAGGTCGTGCTTGGCACAAATTTGTGTTGAATGATGGATTCTTGTTTAGAGCTAACCGCCTATGCATTCCAGTTGGTTCCGTTCGTATTTTGTTGTTGCAGGAGGCGCATGGAGGTGGATTGATGGGTCATTTTGGTGCTAAGAAGACAGAGGATATTTTGGCCACACATGTCAAAAAGCTAAGTCTCGATTGAATCCATATGGTTTATACATGCCACTTCCTGTTCCGTCTGTTCCTTGGGCGGATATTTCTATCGACTTTGTTTTAGGACTACCTAGGACTAAGAGGGGGAGCGATAGCATTTTTGTTGTTGTGGACTGTTTTTCCAAGATGGCACACTTTATAACATGTCATAAAACTGATGATGCTAGTTATATTGCTGACCTTTTTTTTCAAAGAAATTGTATGTTTGCATGGTATGCCTTCTACTATTGTTTCAGATCGTGATGCAAAATTCTTGAGTCATTTTTGGCTCACGCTTTGGAATAAGTTGGGTACAAAGTTGCTATTTTCTACAACTTGTCATCCACAAACTGATGGACAAACTGAGGTTGTGAACCGCACTTTGGGCACTATGTTGAGAGCTATTTTGAAGAAAAATTTGAAGCAATGGGAAGAATGCTTGCCTCATGTTGAGTTTGCTTATAATCGGGCGACACATTCTACTACCAAGGTAAGTCCCGTCAAGGTAGTGTATGGTTTTGATCCCCGTACTCCACTTGATATAGTTCCTCTACCTATTAATGAGAGAGTTCATATTGATGCTAAGGAGCGTGCTGAATTTATTTTGCAAATGCATGAGACCACTAGACTTAGCATTGAAAAGATGAATGAAAAGTATAAAATTGCTGGTAGTAAAGGTAGAAAGGAAGTAAAGCTTGATGTAGGATATTTAGTGTGGTTACACTTCAGGAAGGATAGATTTCCAGAATTGAGAAAGTCTAAACTAATGCCTAGAGCTGATGGTCCATTCAAAATAATGGAGAAGATTAATGATAATGCATACAAACTAGAGTTGCCTCCCGAGTTCGGGGTTAGTCCTACTTTTAATATTTCAGATTTGAAACCATACTTGGGAGAAGAGGATGAGCTTGAGTCGAGGACGACTCCACTTCAAGAGAGGAAGGATGATGAGGACATCACTACTATGGATACACACAACACTCCTCCAATTCTAGACTTGCAAGGCCCAATGACTAGAGCTCGTGCACGACGACTAAATTTAGAGGTGAGCTCGTTCCTACGTTCTTCGCTATATGTTACTTTTGAGAATGGTTTGCTACCAAATGATTATTTTATGATTAGGAACCATGGAGAGGACCAGGAGATGATGGGAGAAGGAGTTGGGAACATGGAGGACCAGCAAGGGCTTGGAAGCCAAAGTGGAGGCCCAATCAAATCCGACTTCAAGTTTGTTTTGGGGCCCAGGATCAGTCTGTACTAAAACGGTCGCCCAGGACACATACGGACTCGGATTTGGACGTTCTACATATGCACGGAAAGATAAGGAGAAGTCCTTTCCAATGCCGCCGGCATTATGTCAAAATTCATCCAGAGTCATAGGGAATCTTCGAAACAAGGGAGGATGATGAGGACATCACTCCTATGGATACAGACAACACTCCTCTAATTCTAGACTTGCAAGGTCCAATGACTAGAGCTCGTGCACGACGACTAAATTTAGAGGTGAGCTCGTTCCTACGTTCTTTGCTATATGTTACTTTTGAGAATGGTTTGCTACCTAATGATTATTTTATGATTAGAAACCATGGAGAGGACCAGGAGATGATGGGAGAAGGAGTTGGGAATGTGGAGGACCAGCAAGGGCTTGGATGCCAAAGTGGAGGCCCAATCAAAACCGACTTCGAGTCTGTTTTGGGGCCCAGGACCAGTCTACACTAAAACAGTCACCCAGGACGCATACGGACTCGGATTTGGACGTTCTATATATGCATGGAAAGATAAGGCGAAGGCATTTCAATGCCACTGGCCTCATGTCAAAATTTTTCCGGAGTCATTGGGAATCATCAAAACAAAAGAGAGTCCAGGATCTGTGTCGGTGCTGCGTTGCCTATTTTTGGCCTTTGGGCTTTGTATCTTGTTGAGCCCAAGTAGAGGCGCATCCAGAGGATCTTGCACGACCCTAGGGTCTTCATATACAGCCTCCACTGCACTATTAGGGTTTGGGTTTTGCTTAGATCAATTCTGTTCATAAACAGTGTCGCCGTTCGTTGATTTGTGAGACCCCAACTTCGTGAGTTTAATCATACATCTACAATTATGTTGCATTCTTCGTTATTCTTGCTTGTGTTCTTGATTTGTAGGATCTAATTAGCCTTCTCAGCAAGGTCAATCGTCCTTGGACGGTTGATAACTAGAGGAGACGTTGTGCTGCGATTGCGGGGTTCTGAACGTGTTGTTTAGAAGCCGGATTGATTTGTGTTTGGCTTCCACCCAAATCAAGATTTATCAGAACCTTTCGAAAGATCGGGAACCCTTGTTCACATCACTCTTGGTGCAGCTACCGGTATACTATGTCAGCAAGGCACTGACCGCCTCCAAGAGGCTATACTCCGAGATGGAAAAAATCGCATATGCGGTAGTCATGGCCTCCAGAAAGCTGCGACATTATTTTGAGGCTCACCACATCAAAGTGCTCACCAGCCACCCACTTAATGAAATATTGGGCAACCGAGAAGCTTCGGGAACAATCGGTAAATGGGCCATGGAACTCTCGGAGCATGTAGTAGACTTCGAGAAACGTAGTGCCATCAAGTCACAGGTACTTGCTGATTTCATAGCAGATTGGACAGCTCCACGACACATGAAAAATCAAACATGGTCTGAGCCAGAGTGGATAGTGCACTGTGACGGAGCCTAGGGACTGGTCGGGGCAGGAATAGCAGCAATAGTCACCTCGCCCACGGGTGTGAAAATGATATACATTGTAAGGCTCGAGTTTAGTAAAGAAACATGGCAGAGTATGAGGCAGTACTGCTAGGGCTCAAGAAACTGAGGGCACTTCGAGTCCAGAGGTGCAGAATTAGAACAGATTGCAAGATCGTTGCCAGCCAATACGACAAAGAATTCACAACCAGGAATCCACTGCTTGAGAAGTACCACAACACCATCCGAAGCATGGAAAAGTATTTCAAAGGAGGCCGATCATTTGAGTGGATTTTGTCAACCTATCCACAATGACCCATGAAGAAGTCCCCGCTTGGAAATGGGAGGATATTGCTATGGATTTCATTGTTGGGTTACCCCTCACACCCAAGAAGCATGATTCTATATGGGTCATTGTGGATAGGTTGACAAAATCCACTCATTTTATTCCAGTCCATACAACCTACTCTACCAAAAAGTATGCCGAGCTCTACATCCCAAGAGTGCTATGTTTGCATGGTGTACCCAAGACCATCATCTTTGATCAAGGCCTTCAATTTGTTGCTCGTTTTTGGGAGCAACTGCATTCTTGTCTTGGGACTACTCTTATTCGAAGCTCCGCTGATCATCCGCAAATAGATGGTCAAACCGAAAGGCTAAATCAATATTTGGAGAACATGTTGAGAGCATGTGTTCTAAACAATCATGGAAATTGGGATGACTGTCTCCCATTCGCCGAATTCTCATACAACAATAGCTACCAAGAGAGTTCGAGAATGTCACTGTTTGAGGCATTGTATGACCACTCATGCCAAACACCGTTGAATTGGTTGGAATCAGGAGAAAGGATTAATTTTGGTCCGGATCTTGTTACTCAAGCCGAGGAGAAAGTGTGACAAATTCAAGCTAACATGAAAGCCGCACAATCCCGTCAAATAAGCTTTTCCAACAAAAGAAGACGTCCATTGGAGTTAAAAAAGGGAGATCATATCTATCTTTGGTTTTCCCCCAACAAAGGAATATCTCACTTTGGAATCAAGGGTAAATTGGCACCCGGCTACATCGGACCCTTTCCGATCATGGACAAATGTAGCGCAGTTGCTTATCGCTTGCAATTTCCAGAGAATCTTGCTCGGGTGCACAATGTCTTCCATGTCTCCCAACTCAAAAATGTTTAAAGCATTCGGTTGACATGGTCATTTCCGACATCGAGCAATTGGAAGAAGACCTCTCCTGCCCCGAATACCTCGTCCAGATTCTTGATCAAAAGGACCGGGTAACGCGCAATCGCACCATCACCTTCTACAAAGTGCAATGGAGTAACCATACCAAAGATGAACCAACTTGGGAGCAAGAAGAGTTTCTGAAAACCAACTTTCCCGAGTTCTTGACCTCGCACGGCAACTGCCCACACTCCCTCTTCCTCATTCATCTTATTACGAATCTCGGGACGAGATTCCTTTTTAAGGGGGGAGTGTTGTGACGTCCCATGTCACAAAAAGGCAATTAAACTAATCCTAGTGCTAATTGCTAGCTAATTAAAATGTGAGTAATTAAATTGCCAAAGAAAAGGGAAATTTAAATAATTAAAATCCAAATCGGCCAAATACTAGCCTTGCACAAATATCCCAAAACTCCATGAAAGTATGCCAATGGTTTTGCATATTCCTGTGGGTCATATCAAGAATGATTTTTAGGGAATTTATCAGAATTTTTGATAAAGTTTAAATACCATTAAAAGTTCCTTAAATGCAGAAAAAGGTTCCTCTGTTCTATGAATTTTCATAATGTTTCCAGAAGAGATCATAACATTACACCAAAACAAAAGTTGTAGAAGATATTTTTCTGGACACGCAGGCAAATTGGCATAATTATTGAAGCAGGGTAAGTCTAGGTTTTTGTCAAAGTACAGCAGCCCCATCTTGGTCAAGCTGTGGCCAACTCCCGTCTTTGCCCAGCGGATCGACAACCGCGCCGTCGTCCTTCTCCTTTGGACCGCTGGCCAAACCACCATCTCCTCGCCCCATGCCATCCACTGCTCAGCCTAACTCCTCGGAGCAACCGGCAATGCATTGAAGACGCTCTCATCCCTGAGCAACCCTCTGTCCTCTCTCTGCTCTCTCCCCCAACCGGCTCCTAGAAAAGCAGCAGCAACGGCCAGGAGCTTGCCTCTCTCTCTACGCGCTCCAAGCACTCCCCAGAGCTCCCCCGCGCAACCAGTCACCCATCTCCCTGCCTCCTTCCTCCCCCTTGGCAAAAGGGGGTGAATTTTCTCTGTTTTGGCCGCCATGGATGCCATCGCGTCGACCTCCAACTATGCAACGCCCCCTCCTCTACTTATTCTTCAATTCGACACGCGACGACCTCCTCTAGCTCCTCCTTGACTTCCCTGCCTTGTCATCCTCCAGGTTCGCCAGAATTTGGGAAAGAAAGGAGCTCTGCCGCGCCGGATTCCGCCACCTTCCCGACGAAGTCCCATCTCCGATCATCCCCGTTGACATCTTCTTCCACGCCAACGATCCCCACACCGAGGTGAAACTCTCAGACCAAGAACCTGACCTCCTAGCCTGCTGTACGCACCGCCAGCCATTGCCGAACCTCTCCCCTGCCTCTGCTGCCGTCGCCGACACTGTTCCGGTCACCGCCCTCGGTCGGCAACCCCCTGAGGTTGCTCGTCGTCATGCGCATGACTGAATGGTGCCGGTCCCGAGCTCTGACCCCCACCATAGCGACCCGCGGCGAGCGTTCCGGTGAAGCTCCGCCGAGCCTGGCCACCCCGCGCGCGCTCTACTTTTTTGAATAGGCTGAGTGGCAATTCTATAAATTAGTCTGAACTTTGATAAATATTCAAAAATCCATCACTCAAAAACTAAAGGTCAGAAAAATGCAAAACCAATTTTTTTAGATTCAAAAAATTCTCCTCTATCCAAAATGTAAGATGAGCATCTAGGTTCTCTAGATTATTAATTAAAACAATTCACCAAAGTTGGAACCCTTCTAAGATTATTAATCATGAAATTTGGTCAGTAAGCATCTCATGGCATCTGTAATCTCTCTACAAAAGCACATCTTGATTTTATGCAATTTTGTAGAGTTATTGCATAATCATTATTTCTAGTAAATGATTTTTTATAAATTCTCTGTTAGGTATTTAATTATGAAACATTGCGTGGTTGTTATTTATGGCTCGACACCTTCATATAAAATTCCATGTTAAATCCTTACCACTAGAAATATGTTTTTGCTCTTGATTAGTTTATTTAATAAATAGCCTAGGAATTAATTTGCTAAATATTGACTTATATGCCTAAATAAATAAATTACTATTATTGACTCCCTAGTACTATTTATTAAGCATGTTTAGGTCATGAATAACAGTAGGTGCACATGTTCATCCTCATACATGTCATGGTTATTCAAGAAGCTCCATAATCCTTGAGCATTCATCTCTTATTCGTGCATTGCCATTTCCTATAGGAAACGAGCTCGAGGAGACCACACCGGAGAACGTCAATACTGACGTGAACTTCACCGGAGACACTAACTACGATCACTCCCAAGGCAAGCCCTGGTGCACACCTATTTATTTTTGTGAGTCCTTTTTGGTTTAATCACAATATAAGGATATTGTAATGTGCATTAGGTATAGGGCTTGGATGAAAACCCACTTGTATAAACGAACAATGACCTATGCTAGTCTATGTTAGTAAGCCTTTTGTTAGAAATTACTATGCTTACTCTAGTGGAGTCAACAATAGGTTATGGGACCACTTGATACATTTATGGTTCACATGAAAAGATGAATTTGGTTAAAATTTGAGAACATATCGTTGCAACTCCGCGAACCAGTATTGAATAGTACCAAGTGCATACCTTTATATGGGAATTGGTAAACCTAGTAACTTGGACGCCGTATTGTTGGACGGATACACTCATCGATCCAGAGGTGATGTGAATGGCATGGTGGTTGCACGGGTTGGAGGACCGCTGGACAGTGCACGGGTTAATCCTCGGATATGAAGTACTGTCGCGGGGAGGGATGTGTATTCAGGATCAATGGCCCCGGACCGACTTTATAGCAACCTCATGAATGGTGGCTGTACGTGTTCTTAAATGATGCGTATGTCGTGTACTTGGGTTTTCTCCTGCAGGATGTAAATCAATTCGAATTGCCGTCCCTCGTGGTTACCTCTTGTTTCGAGCAGTTGGCAACAAAAGTAAAGTAGAGAAGATTGATTATGATTCTAGATTTTAATAACTATTTGTCGGGTAAGTCTTAAATGATAGCTGTTGGCTAGGAGTAAGTATTAGATAACCATTTGTCAGGTAAGTCTTGCGGAGTATGTTAGATACTCAGGCTTTGCGATTTATGTTAACTTTTCAGGCATCCCTCAAGCTACCTATTGTGATTGTTGTAACAAGATTGTGTGAGAAGGTGAGGAATCACAGGATTGGACCATTGAGTGGGTTCCTAGTTCGCCTACCCAAGATGAGTGAGCCATTGCCATAGGGCCGGCATGGTTTACTTAGGCTATCTATCATCCAGTGTACCGTGTTTTCACTTCCGCTTATTTATGTACTCTGAACCAAGAACATATGTATTGTAATGTAACTTAATTTGCTTCTGCTGTGACACTTGGACTTGTAAATATTAAGCAATTAAATGATGTATCATTGTAAATGATGGATGTTCATGTGTGTATGCTATGTATGGTTACTTCGTTAATCATCTCTTGAGAAGATCCTGTATGGCACACTGTATATTTTGGTATAGGGGTGTGACATCATAGCTTCAATAGGAGCAATAGGAATTTTAGCAATTGCAGCAAACAAGACACGCAATTCATCATTACGGATAGGCCTAGTGTCTTGTCTAGGGAAACAAGTCATAGGAAGCTACCTATGCCACAGTTGTAGAGTTGGGTTGTGAATGTCACTCGTCCTAAGACATTCAAAAGAAAACTCCCCCGAAATCCTTTGCCAAAAAGATCCCTTTTCAAAACTTGTGGTTGCACCTTCTAAGTTAGTGTTGCAATAACTTTTAAACTTAAGAATGATGCTAAGGTATTTCCAAGTGAGACGGTGTTCCTTCCCAAACAAGCGGAAAAGTACTCCATCGTTATCTTTTAGCAAGGTGCACAAAAACTAGATAGTGAGGAGGTGTGAACCCCCCTCAGTGATGTGTGCAAATTTGGTCCAACCTAAAGCTTTCCAAATAGAAAGGAACTCGAGGTCCATACCTATAGTGGAGATCATGTCGTTGTCGTACGCCCTGGTGTGGACGAAACTATGGTTGCGCAGGCGGTGGTAGACTCATCTCTCCCGTTCATCCAACAGCTCTAGGTCGGTGTCGGCGAGAAGAACATGTGGCTCATCCTCCTCTATGTCATCCTCAAAGGATGTGTACCTCGTTGATTCCTGCTTGATGGAGAGGGTCATGCCCGAGCTACGGTGTGAATGGCATGAGCTTGAACGCGTCAGTCGTTGCATCAACGCCTTAGCCTTCTTCATCTGCACCACTTAAGCAAAAACATAAGAACAACTCGAACACTGGTTGTGGGTTAGCGAATAAAATCTATCGGTCTTGTTGATCTTGCCAAGCTTTGCATCGGACTTGAACAATCCCAAAAACAAAGCAAACTAAAAAGGAAAATAGTTTTGGTGGTTTTTGGAATGACCACTTTCGAGAAGCAATGTGAGAGCTCAAGAGCAAATGAGTGAAGGAGGAAGTGAAATGAGAAGTGAGCTTGGAATGGAAAAACACTCTCCCACGGGCACCCAATTTATGGGAAAAATCCGAAATGGTCAAAAACGGCAAGTGGGGAGCCAAATTCAACCGTTGGCAAAAGGCCAAGGTTGGTGGGGCCCACACCCCTTCGGCTGAACATGGGTGTTCGGCCGACCATGGGTGGGTCCCACTGGTCGCCCACTTGGGCCCATAACACCCTAACAGCTATATTTTCTGAGTTGTAGGCGTTAGGTCCAAAGTTTTGATAGAATTTCACTCAGAAAAATGATTTCTCAAAGTTGGGAACCGAAAACCGAATTTTGTATTTTTATCAAACAAAGAAGAGGGTTGGAATAAATTCCAACATGCATGTGTGAAATACAAATATGCAAATGCAGAGGCAAATTTGAAAGAATCCAAAAGTTTGGAAAAATTCAAATGTGCAAAAATTGAGGAAAATAAAATATGAGATAAACACTAATTTACCTTTGGCAAGGGCTCGCCAATTTTTAAAGTCCGACGAGCGAGACTTTTTTCCATCGCGTTTAGCTGGATGTTGCAGCGTCCAATCCTGGAGAAGTGGATGCGGATGGCTGCATGTCGTTCACTTGCCACACCTTCTTCATCTTTGGTGCGGTCAGTGGCTTCTTGGATTTAGCAGGCTGTCGCTTTGCCCACAGTCCTGGCCTCACCGTAGGTAGGTTCTTCTTCTTGAAACAGTATGACATCTCCTTTGCCATGATCTTCTTCATGTAGAGAATGAGGCTATCCTTCTTCAAGGGTATTACTTTGACCTCTTGAATATTCTTTGGGTTTGGCCCGTACTTGATCTTGATCATTGAGCACTGCTCTCTCCTTGGCTGAAAATCAAACCTCTCCTCCTTCCCATTGATGAGGAGACGGATTTCTCCATCCCCAACATCAACGTGTGCATCAGCGGTGCTCAGAAACAGGCACCCAAGAATGAGCAGCGTTTCCTTCTCAACATCCATGTCGAGCACCACAAAATCCATAGGGATGAAGCAATCCCGGATTTTCACCGAAACGTCTTATGTAATTCCCTCAGGATAGCGAATTGATGAATCGACCAGCTGAAGTTGCATCGGTGTGGGGGATAGAGCTGTATAGTTCAGCTTGTCAAAGGCCGCCTTGGGCATCACACTAACGCTCGCACCAAGGTGGCACAGGGTTTGGTCGAATTTGTACGCCCCGACCGAGCGATCGTGGGGCACCCCAGATCTCTCTTCTTTTCAGGAAGCTGGTTGAGTGTAGCTGCACTACACTCTTCTGTCAACTTCACAACTTCTATGGTGGGCATCGGATGCTTGTTGCTGAGGATGTCCTTGAGGTAGCGGGCATAAGTTGGTACTTGCATCGCATCCAATAAGGGCACATTGATGTGGATCTTCTGGATAACTTCAACAAAGCGAGCAAATTGTTCATCCACAATCGGCTTCCCGTTATGACGGGGAAACGACGTAGCGGTTGTGTCGAAAAACTCATGTGGAGCCATATTCCTGTCGTGTACCACTTCATCCTTATCAGAGGGTCTTTCTTCTTCCTTGTCCTTCCCTGTAGTGTTAGGGTATGATGGGTCCTGAGTGGTCTTACCCCCTCACGTGGTCACCTCAATAATATTTTCAATAGGAGACTCGGGTTGCCCCGGGATCTTCCCTAACTCTAGGGGAGGAATAGCAGCAGCTTGCTGGGCAAGTTGGGTTTTGTTGGTAGCCTTTATTTTCCATTTTAGACTACCAAGTAACCTTCAAAGCATGAAATTCTTGGAAAGAATCTTAATAAACCTTATTAAAACTAATTAGTTCCACGAGTTTTGGTGAGATTTGTGTTTGCAGGTACAAAATGGGCCAAAATATGCAAAAACATGAAGAAACACTCCGTCGGCCGATCACACTGGAGAACAAACGACCGACAAGGTCGTTTATGGCCAAAATCAGCACCCGGCCCTATCTTTCTGATAGATCAGGGGCGGCAGGGTAATCAGTCACCCGGATCATCACCGTGCTGAGTCATGAGAGTCATCACCCGAATGAAGACCGGAAGCCTAACCGGTTGCTCAAACGACCATTCGACCAATAAAACCTGGGTCATTGTGCAGCTGATCCTCCGACCTGGCCGATTCTGCAAAAACAATCCACCATCATGCCATTTTCTCCTCCCGGACCAAAAGTGATGAAAAGTGGCAAAGCGAAGAGGGCTATCAAGTGGCCTAACCAGGAAAGGTCAAGGGCGACCCGGAGGGGCTTGACACCCGACACGGGCTGCCGCCCGGCCCGGCCTAAGCCGCCGCCCGGCCTCGGGTTACCTCCCAAGGTGGCCAGGCCACTAGGCCCAAGAAACCTACCGCCCCCAAAATAAGAGAGTCGGTGGGAACCGAGACATACCGTCATCAGTGTGAAATCTGAGCCATCCAAGAGGAGTCAGTCGGGAATCAACATGATCCAAAGTCCGCCCGGCCTGGGCTGCCGCCCAGCCTATCACGCCACCCGGCATGCACGACCTCCCGGCACACATGCCCGCCCGGCCTACCCCGCCGCTCGGCAGACCGACTTCGGCCTACCGACTCCCAATCGCCTATAAATACTTTCTGGCTAATTGCCATGGGGGGTGCAGAGAATTTCAGGAAGAAGAGCATTTTTAGTCCAGGACTTTACCCATGTAGAGAGTAAAGGTGTAGGAGGAGTTCAGGATGTTGGCTCCTGCAACCTGTGCATCAGGGATGAAGCTCCTACGAGAGTATTCTCCTTCATCTTCAGGGTCGGGTAACATGTAGTTAAACTCTTGTCCAAGTAATAAAGTGAGTTTTTCTATCCCTTTTATCTGCGGGATCCTTGTGCATAACCTTTTAATGCTTTATAGCATTAATTTGTTATGCTTACCGATTCTAGAGCTGGTATGAAAGTCTAAGTGTAAACGCGGTGTTTAGACTTAATTTTCCTAGGATTGCATTCGTCCCCACTGGCTGTGTGGTAGGCGACAGGTGGTCACAGCCCTGTCTGTCCAATATTGTAATCAACCATGTTCGGGAAGTCTCAAGCAGGGTTGTCTAGCGATAGGGTATCCACTAGTACATGAAGTTAGTTACCGACCCTTATTAGTGGATCGTTTTCATGCCCTGAAGTAGATAAATTGAAATAGGGTCTCATCAAATTACTTAGCAGGAGCTTACTACATCAGATTACCTAGCCTGAGGACCTCTTTTCTCTATAGAACTTATTGTCTTCCAATCATACGCCACCCGAACCTGATACATTAGGAGTGATACACTTCTTGTTCCCTGTGGAAATCGATACTCTGGAATACTCCCAGGTGAAGGCTATGTCAGCATCTGTATGCTTGCAGATTTCTCTGCTAGGCCTAAGAATCGCCAACAAGCTTTCTGTTGCTGTTGTCGAGCGGTAGCTGTGCCACTCAGAATCCTGTCTTGTTTGCTAATTTTTCTTTATTTTCACCCAATTCCCTCCTATAGAACTACGCTCCATCAGCCAGTTCTCAGCCCCCAAGGTTGAGAACTTAGACCCCTAGTCTCTGTAATGCCAATCGAAACCCAAAATTATGAGATCCGTCTAGAACTCATACTCTTGATTCAGTCGACACCTTTCTTAGGGGAATGCTTGGAAAATCCTTACGCTCACCTTCAGCACTTCGAATTGGTCTGCTCCACCGTGAACATCCCGGTGTCCATAAAGACACCCTGAGATGGAAACTCTTCCCATTCTTGTTAAAGGATGCAGCAAAAACATGGTATACTCGTCATGTCAGGGATGCCAAAGGAAGTTGGCCCTCCCTGAGAGAATGTTTCTATAAGAAATTCTTCCCGCTCTCAAAAATAATCGAACTATGAAGAAAGCTAATAAACTTCGAGCAAAAAGATCAAGAACCACTTGGAGCTGTGTGGGAGATATTGCTTTCCTACACCATAGTTGGCCCAGATTTAGGATTACCCGAATGTATGCTCTTGCAACATTTTATTTGGGGGCTTAAACCTGAGAGTACAAAGTATCTAGATATAGCCGCTGGGGGTGCATTTGTGTATACCACACCTGTTGAAGGAAAGAGAATTTTAGCCAAAATCCTACATAACCTCAAGGATTATCAGCCCATACCTTCAGAGAACCATCTAGAGGGCGCACAATTAGCCGATCTCTCGCCTGTCAACACCACGCCAGTCTCCCCTATCATAAAAGAGGTCAATTGTACCCCCAACGTTTGACACTCTGGACCCATACCTTTTCCGTCATGAATCACCCTTCTCTTTACCAAAAGCAGAAATTGAATCGTTACCTCTATCTGAAGTCTTTGAGGAAAACGATGATTTCTCAGCAACTGGAAATGTTCGAAGAATGCCTATAGAAAGAAGGATGGATTTTACCCCTGTGGAACCAGAGGAACCCAATGAGGAGGAGAGAGATATTCAGAAAGAACAACTCTTTAGCCTCTCTTCAATTTTGAGTCAATAATGGACAAAAGAATCTCAAGCTGAACCCGATCTAGTTGTTTTTAGTCCACAAGATCCAAAAATTTCAATAAAAAACGGACGGCTCCAGCACATAGAAACCTATTATGATCTCAAGGCCAAAATTAATTTTATGAAAAAATCAATCGCGGCCACCCTATCTCCCTCACAAATATTAAACAAATCTTCAAAGATTCTTCGCTTTGAAAAGGGAGCTTATTTATGCGAAGGGATTGTTTCAGCCATTGAAGTAAACATCAATGACAAATCCTTCGCTCTAGATTTCCATATCCTCGATGTGCCAGGAGAAACGTTTGCGGTAATTGGGATGCCAATAATGCACCTGGCAAGTTCCAAGGGAGAGAAACTTCTCCTTTCACTAGGAGAATCCTCGTACATAATGGATATCAAGAGATCAATGAACTCAACCTCTGAGCCATCTCACAAACCAAATATTATGGAAGAAATCCTGTCAACTAACATTACGAATGACTCCCAATCTAATGAGCTAGATGAAGGAGCTCAACACTTTACGTAGGAAGAGCAAGAAGATAGCTTTGTTGAGCTCGACAAAAATAAGGCAACAGCCCCTCCAACAATTTAGGTCAAGCCACTCCCTTCTGGTCTCAAGTATGCCTTCTTGCACAATGACCAAAACACACCCGTCATAGTAAGCAGCCAACTCTCCCCTGATGAAGAAAACAAGTTAGTCACCGTCTTGGAAAAGCATAAGTCAGTCATCGGGTACTCCCTAGCCGACATTAAGGGAATAGACCCTAGCTTCTGCACTCACCGTATTCCCATGGAACTAGATAGTAAGCCTACAAGAGAGCATCAAAGACGACTTAACAATGCAATGTGGGAAGTAGTTAAAAAGGAGATTCTAAAGCTTCTGAAAGCCGGTATCATTTATCCAATCCAGTATAGCCAATGGGTCAGCCCTGTCCAAGTTGTCCCCAAGAAGGGAGGAATAACAGTTGTCCAGAATGAGAAGAATGAATTGATCCCCCAACGTATAGTTACGGGTTGGCGCATGTGCATAGATTATAGAAAACTTAACAAAGCAAGCCGAAAGGATCATTATCCACTCCATTTATAGATGAAATGCTTCAGCACTTAGCAAAGCATTCATTCTTCTGCTTCTTGGACAGTTTCTCGGGTTTTCACCAGATTCCTATCCACCCGGACGACCAAGAAAATACAACCTTTACTTGTCCTTATGGCACCTTCGCATATCGACGTATGCCTTTTGGGCTTTGCAATGCACCTACCTCCTTCCAAATATGCATGATGGCCATCTTCTCAGACTTAATAGAACAAGTCATGGAAGTCTTCATGGACGACTTTTCTGTCTATTGAACAACCTTTGAGACATGTCTAGAAAATTTAGAGAAGGTTTTAACAAGATGCAAAGAAAACGATCTCGTACTTAATTGGGAGAAGTGCCATTTCATGGTTAGAGAAGGAATTGTCCAAGGACACAAGATCTCATCAAAAGGGATAGAGGTGGATAAAGCAAATAGAGGCAACTAACTCCTTGCCACCACCCTCAAACATCAAGGGAATCCATAGTTTCCTCGGCCATGCTGGATTTTATAGGAGGTTTATCAAGATTTTTTCCAAAATATCCAGACCCTTGAGAAATCTCCTAGCCAAGGATGCCCCGTTTAACTTTGACGAAGACACTAATGGAAGCATTAGTTACCACTCCTATCATCCAGCCTCCAGACTGGAAGTTATCCTCATGTGTGATGCAAGCGACTATGCCATTGGGGCAGTCTTAGGACAATGCAAAGACAAAAGGCACTATGCAATCTCTTCTGCAAGTAACACCCTAACTGGCCCTCAGCTCAACTATGCCACCACTGAGAAAGAGTTATTAGCAATCATCTTTGCCATAGATAAATTCAGATTTTATCTGGTCAGGTCAAAAGTAATCGTATACTCAGATCATGCAGCCCTTAAATATGTCTTGACAAAGAAAGACGCCAAACCCTGACTCATTCGTTGGATCCCTCTTCTCCAAGAATTCGACATAGAAATCCGAGACAAGAGAGGGGTTGAGAATTTGGTAGCAAACCATCTCTCTCGTCTACAAGTGGCCAATCAAAATGATTTGCCCATAGACGACTACCTCAGAGATGATACTCTTCTAAAAGTCTCACCAGTCGACCCCTAGTATGCAAATATTGTTAACTACATTGTAGCCGGGTACATACCTCCTTAGGTAGACCGCAAGATCATAAAAGACAGTCGGATGCACCTGTGGGATGATCCCTATCTCTTTCGAGTATGTTCAGATGGTCTGCTAAGAAGATGTGTACCCATACAAGATACTTTGAAAATTTTGGTAAGATGTCACTCATCCTCCTATGGAGGACATTATGGACCATTTCGTACAAATGCTAAGGTATGGCAGAGCGGATTTTTCTAGCCCACGAGATGCAAAAGAATTTGTGCGGCGATGTCCCAGGTGCCAAAAACTTGGAAATATCAAATCAAGAGATGCTATGCCTCTCACTAACAATCTACAAGTGGATATTTTTGATGTTTGGGGAATTGACTATATGGGACCCTTCCCAAAACTCAGAAGGATATGAGTACATCTTAGTGGCTATGGACTACGTCTCGAAATGGATAGAAGCAATGCCATGCAGATCGACAGACTCAAAGCATGCTACCAAGATGTTCAATGAGATTATTTTCTCATGGTACGGGGTACCGCGAGTAATGATAAGTGATGGAGGTTCCCATTTTATCGGCCGCACTTTTAGAAAAGCCTTGAGTAGGCTAGGGGTGGATCATAGAGTTTCCACACCACATCATCCTCAACTAGTGGTAGAGTTGAAACCTCCAACAAGCAGATTAAGAACATCTTTGAAAAGATGGCCAGTGAAATGGGAAAAGCCTGGGCACCCAAACTCCACGAAGCACTCTGGGCCTATAGGACAGCCTATAAACCCCCCATAGGGATGACTCTGTATCAACTAGTCTACGGTAAAACATGTAATATGCCAGTGGAAATGGAATTTAAAGCACACTGGGCTATAAGGAAGTGGAATATGGACCTAACCCTGGCAGGAATTAAGAGACAAATCCAGTTAGCAGATTTAGAGGAATGGAGAGAAAAAGCTTACCACAGCGCCAAATTATACAAAGAAAGGACCAGCATGATAAACGGATCCGCCATAAAGAATTCAGGGAAGGAGATAAGGTACTACTCTTCAACTCTCATGTTAAACTGATTGGTCATAGTAAACTTAGAAGTAAGTGGGAGGGCCCATACACGGTACTCAATGCTTCTTCCCACAGGGCCATTACCTTGCAAAGTGATGATAGAAATATCTTCAAGGTAAATGGTCTTAGGCTTAAAATCTTTCTAGAGCCAAAGAAACCTGAGTTTGAGGAAATAGATGTCCTCGAATTCAGCCCTACTTAAATAATCCATTTTGCATCTATGGTCTAGCCCTGAACTTAACAGGCCTTGTGTTTTTCCATTTCTATCCTTTCAAAAAAAAAAACAGCTAGCGACACCCGACCCGACACTCGGCTTGCCACGGTCAGACCCAGCCGGGCGGCAAGGCATGCCGGGCGGCCACCCATCTCCCTCGGCCATTAAGGTCCAAACCCCAGCTTAGGGTTTTGCAACCCTAGTCGGGCGGCCAACCCCGCCGGGCGGCGTGACATGCCGGGCGGCGGCAACAAACTTTCAAAATTTTGCCCCGCCTTCACGTCAAACCCGGAGGAGCCTCCGCCGGCTCCATACCTATCCTTCCTACGGTTTAGGGCTCTTCTTCCCTTAAAAGGACCCTCTTGGCCATGATCCCTGCACACACTGAAAACCCATGGCCAAATCACTTTAACGCCGGGCAGCCATGCCAACTCGAGTGGGCAGCAGCCAGCACCGGAACGCATCCCCTGCCAGGAAGGCCGGCAGCACTAGTGCACATCGGGGCCTATCCCCCTTGCACATGATCAGGAAGGGAAGCAGTTTCGCCTTGCCACTCCAACCCGCGCGACTACAGGGCAACTCACGCCCCGGAAAGCTACCGGTCCTGGGCCATGCTCACCAAACCTTCCTACTCTGACCCCTCAGGTTGGCACAGAGCTCACACATCGGGCTGCCATCCAGATGGAGGAAGGGATGGCCTTGGTTTGCTATGAGCAAATCGGCAATAGTGTCTACCTCGGAGGAAACCTCGGGAAATGGTAGTCCCCCTCCATATGTCGTTCGTGGGCACAAAATGCCTATCGGCTATGGGAAGCTGCTGTACCAAAGGGTTCCACTGGGGGTGATCGCTGAGTCCACTGACTCCATGCCCCCTAAGCCTAGGCGCCGCCCTTCTCCACCACCAATCCATGGACCGCCTGGACGAATGGAATTCAGTGAACCAACTGATGATGAGACAAGCGCTTTATGGAAGGCAGTGAAGGGGCTGTGCCAGCGGGTGGATCAAGTTGAAGATCGGATGGGGGAAGACCACCTGAGGTGAGAGGTTCTTGAAGATGATGTGGAGTGCCTGTGCAAAGGATTAGGATCTAAGATTAAGCATGTAGCCACGGCAGCCGGGCACCCGGACGCCTACTATATCCCTCGCCCATGGGACCCTTTTAGATTCCCTTTTGGCGCCTAGTTTATTTCTTGCATTCCCTTTTATTGTCTTCATTCTTTCTTGTTAAATTCCATAGCATTTTTTTATTTCTCTCAGTGTAATGTGCCAGGGCCCTATGAATAAAATTTAGAGTTTGTTTGTGTGTTCAATTCAAAGTTAATTCTCCGATCTATGTGGCAACACATAGGTCAGACTTGTTATCTCACGAACAATCAAGTCTTATGACAAAGCAGGAAAAGTGATGAACCAGCGGCACAACGGAGCCGCATGCTACACTACGAAAACCGCCGGGCGGTAGAACGCGCCGGGTGGCCAACCCCGCCGGGCGGCAGGTTGTGCTGGACCATCAGTAACCTAGCCACACGACACGCCAAGTGACACAGGGAGAGCTGGTAAATTAATCAACCCAGTTTTCTTTTCTCAAAATAGGTTTGATCATAAAATTTCTTGGTTGAGGGTGTTCTCCTTTCCCAACTTTCAAAACAAAATAATTCTTCTCAAAGGAATCAGTTCTCAAATGGCTTAAATGAAGGGTGCTCCTTAAAATGACCCCCTTACATTTGTGTACCCTCTCAGTAGGACCGCCAAGCCTGATTTGTTGATCTGTATGGTAGGTTCATTCAAATGCCTCTCTATTCATGGCTTAAACCTTTTTGTCTTTGAGAACATCCTTTCACAACCAATAGCCACTTAGAAGAAATTTGTTTACGCCATTTAAACATGTATTGAGTTTAGTTAAGATTCGGTCCTTACGAAGGAGTTGCACTTCCAAAGCCAGTCATTTTCCTTCGCGTTATCTTTGAGTTCTCGAGTAATCATGCTTGGTTATGTAGTTCCCACAATGGATTCAAGCATCGACTTCACCAAGAACAAAATAATAATAATAATAATAATAATAATAATAATAATAATAAAATATATATTTATATCTTTTCCTTGTGTGAAAACCTTGATCCTACAAGAAAGATTTTTGGTCCTCTCAAACAAATGCTTAGAAAAAGTTTATTCGAGCCAATGATTCAGCTTCCCTACGCTATCAGAGCAAAAAAAAAAATCTTCAGCTCTCATAGAAGTGCAATGTTGAATTTCAAGGTTCATTCAAAAAAAATTCTTTGAGCAAAATAAAGGACCATCCTTTCACTGTAGCACAAAAATCTAGTCTTTGTTAAGATTTCTTGCGATTGTGCTAGCCTACTCCTTCGCATGAGTCCATCCTCTCCCTCTCCCCTGGATATTATTTCTAAATGATTGGAATGTGGAAGTGCTATATCTTTCGCTAGGAATGTCTCTTAACTTAACACTATTTGTATGCTAAATGTGTCACCCTGCTAAGCCCCACTTTTCAGCCAACCTTTTTAAATAAGCAAGGATGAACTCTGTAGATTCACATCTTTGATTTCCTAAGAGTGATCTTCGATAAAAAGGTGTAGTCCGAATTTTGATGCTTTGAATGATTTCTTCTACCTTTCAACAATCAAGGCCCTGGCTTTAGCCACCTCCAACATACTCAAGGGTACATTTTGGGAACACCCTAAATTTAGGCTTGATGAGAACTTTTCCCTTACTTTGCTCGGGATGAGCAAAGTCCTAAGCGTGGGGGGTGTTGGTAGTGTTTATTTTCCTTTTTAGACTACCAAGTAACCTTCAAAGCATGAAATTCTTGGAAAGAATCTTAATAAACATTATTAAAACTAATTAGTTCCACGAGTTTTGGTGAGATTTGTGTTTGCAGGTACAAAATGGGCCAAAATATGCAAAAACATGAAGAAACACCCCGTCGGCCGATCACACTGGAAAACAGCAGGCCGACAAGGTCGTTTATGGCCAAAATCAGCACCCGGCCCTGACTTTCCAACAGATCACGGGCCGGCAGGGTAATCAGTCACCCAGATCATCACCCGACCGAGTCATCAGAGACATCACCCAGATGAAGACCAGAATTGTAACTGGTTGCTCAGACGACCACCCGGCCAATCAAACCAGGGTCATTGTGCCGCTGATCATCCGACCTGGCCGATTCAACAAAACCACTCCACCATCATGCCATTTTCTACTCCCGGACCAAAAGTAATGAAAAGTGGCGAAGCAGAGAGGGCTATCAAGTGGCCTAACTAGGAAAAGTCAAGGGGGGCCTGGAGGGGGTCGACCCCCGAAACGGGCTGCCGCCCAGCCCGGTTTGCCGCCCGGCCTAAGCCGTCGCCCGGCCTCGGGTTACCTCCCAGGGTGGCCAGGCCACTACACCCAAGAAACCTACCGCTCCCAAAAGAAGAGAGTTGGTGGGAACCGACACATGAACTGTCATCGGGGCAAAATCTGAGCCATTCAAGAGGAGTCGGTCAGGAACCGACATGATCCAAAGCCGCCTGGCCTGGGCTGCCGCCCAGCCTATCACGGTGCCCGACATGCACGGCCGCTCGACACACATGGTAGCGCAGCCTAGCCCGTTGCCCGACGGACCGACATCAGCCTATCGACTCCCCATCGCCTATAAATACTTCCCGGCCCATTGCCACGGGGGAGGGGGGGTGCGGAGAATTTTTAGTCCAAGACTTCACCCAAGTAGAGAGTAAAGTTGTAGGAGAAGGAGTTCAGGATGCTGGCTCCTTCAACCTGTGCCTCAGGGATGAAGCTCCTGCGAGAGTAGTCTCCTTCGTCTTCGGGGCCGGGTAACATGTAGTTAAACTCTTGTCCAAGTAATAAAGTGAGTTTTATATCCCTTTTATTTGTGGGATTCTCGTGCATAACCTTTTATTGCTTTATAGCATTAATTTGTTATGCTTAGCAATTCTAGAGCTGGGATTGCGTTCGTCCCCACGGGCTGTGTGGTAGGCGGCAGGTGGTGACTACCTTGTCCATCCAATATTGTAATCCACCACGTTCAAGAAGTCTCAAGCAGGGTTGTCTAGCGATAGCGTACCCACTAGTACATGAGGTTAGTTACCGACCCTTATTAGTGGATCATTTTCGTGCCCCGAAGCAGATAAATTGAAATAGGGTCTCCTCAAATTACTTAGCAAGAGTTTACTACATTAGATTACCTGGCCCAAGAACCTCTTTTCTCTATAGAACCTATTCTCTTCCAATCATACGCCACCTGAACCTGATAGATTATGAGTGATACACTGCTCGTTCCCTGTGGAAATCGATACTCTGGAATACTCCCGGGTGAAGGCTACGTCGGCATCTGTACGCTTGCATATTTTTGTGCTAGGCCTAAGAATCGCCAACAGGTTTCTAGCATTTTATTGAAACTAAGCTGATTTTTAAAGGAAGAAGCAAGACCTTCTAGCTTAGCATTAACACTTTCTAGAATCTTGTCATTGGCGGCAAGCTTTTTAGTGAAGGTTTCATTGATTTTAGCCTGGCCTAAGACAAGATCTTTAAAGGAGGGTTGATATTGGGAGAGTTAAAGTTGTTACCTCCATGATAATACGAGCGTGGTTGATTCCACCCGTTGCCTCCTTGTGGACAATTGCCATGGTTGTTGTTGTTCATGTACAACACGTCCTCATGAGTTTCAGGGTAGTCATTGCCTGAGTGACCCGTGTTGCCGCAGACCTCGCACGTCATGCGAGTGTCTAAGGCGTTGATGGTGCCGACTTCATACCCTTTGGCTTGTTCGTCCATCTTCTTTACGAGGAGTTCCATTTTAGCAGCTAGCATATTCACCTCCTTAACGGTGTGCATGCCCTGCTGGCGTGAGTGATGATGATCTTCACTCCATCCTTGGTTGGAAACCATCTTCTCAATAAGTTTTTCTACCTTATCAACAGTCAGTGAGAAGAACACTCCTATGATCACAAGCCGACGGAGTAAGCCCGTTGTAAAAGTTCTAGATGATAAGCCATTCATCCATCCCGTGATGAGGACATGCGGCAATGTACTCTTGCAGCCTCTCCCAAGCCTAGGAGATTGACTCCTCGGACTCCTATTGGAAGCTTGAAATTCTTCCATGAAGGGCGTTTATTTTGCCTAGCGGGAAGAATTTGGCGAGGAACATGGCTGAACACTTTTCCCAGGTACCCACGCATCCTTGTTCGCGTAGAACCACTGTTTTGCCCTCCCTAGAAGGGAGAATGGAAATAGACGAAGGTGAATGGCATCTTGAGAGACGTCCTTCATGTTGAAGGTGCTGCAAATCTCCAGAAATTGTTGCAGATAGGCACTGGCATCCTCATTGGCCTTCCCACGGAATGGGCTGGCCTGCACCATGGTAATGAGACCCGTCTTGATCTTGAAATTCGCATTAGCCCTGAAACCTTGTAGTGATGATCTAAGTCACACATTAGTCATGCATCATTATAACAACATAAATAAAGACTATAGTAAGGGCTTATGTCTAACATGGTAATATAGTATGACTACATTACTAACATGCAAGCATAGTAACCACATACATGAATGGATCATATAATCAAACAAGAAACACATGACCCAAACATAACTATATAGAAAGACTAAATATATTAAATAGATTAAGTCTTACAAAAGGAGAAAGATACAAGAGCCATACCACAACTCCAACGAAGACTTGGGAACTGAAGAAGACTCTATTCTAAGCCTAACTCCAATAAAACTAAAGGGAATCACGAAATGGTAAAGAAAGTAATGCTTCGTGGTGTGTGTTGAGGAGTGCGCACACCCTTCCATTATAGCTGTCCAAAGGGGGACAACCGCCTTTGGGAAGTCGACGGGGAACTGCCATAGGAAGATGGGCTCTAGTGGGCTGCCCACCTGTTTGGCCGAACACCCCTATTCGCCCGAACAGGGGGTGGGTTCACAGGGGTCCTGACGCCTCTGGCACACTGGTGGTGGCCCCTCTTGGCTTCTCCCCGCTTAGGCCTTCTGTATGTCAGTTTTGTACTGTAGGTGGGCTAGTTGATCAGTGGGAATCCCCATTGGCGAACTCCGATTGGTGGACGTTGTGTTTCTTCGCCACATTGGTGTGTTTTCTCCTCTCTTTTGATATTTTACCTACATGTCAGTGATTCTCCAAGCAACAGTGGATATTTATTAATTCTAACTAACATGCATGGTGGGAATATACAATTCTCCTTTACTTTGAATTATATTGATGGTCGGAAGGTCGGAAATGGTATTTAACGTCCGTCAATAGTAATCATTCGAAAGATGAATCCACTTGGGAATCTGAAGAATTTTTGAGTACCCATTACTTGAAATTCTGGTAATCATTCACAGGTATATTTTTTTAAGTACCAAACTTCCCTCTAGTTTGCCTTGTTCTTAATATCGGGATGAGATTTATTTAAGGAGGGAGGGCTGTGACACCCAGGTGTCTCATTCTACTTATGCAAACTTGATAAGCACAAAATTCTAGCAAAAGTGAAACATGGAATAATAAGTTCCCACCAAATTTGAAATATTTAAAGCCAAATAAAAACCCCACAAACAATATTTTGAAACAATTTAAAGTTTTTCTATGAAACATGTGCCAAGTAAACACATCATTATTATGGGAGTAATGGAATAAAATTTTAGGGCAAAAAATGAGAATTTTATCTTATTTGGAAATGCCCCGAATAATTATTTTCAACCTAGCAACCATTCAAATTGAATTATGAATTCTGAAAATTTTAGAACTTTTATGAACTTTTGGACCACACCAGAGTGTTCTACAATTTGTGCATGACCCATGTATAAAATTTCATTTCATTTCATTTGGAGGCCCTTAGCTACTTAATTAAAATTATAACAGAAACATGGACCTATTTGTGATTTGAGAAAACTTTGAGGGGTGCAGAGAAAAGTGATGTCTCTTCTTCCTCCTTTGGCTCAAACACAGCGCAGGCACAGGCGCCGGCGCCTTTCCATCATTTCTCGGCCGACCCAGGGACTTGGTCCCGCACTCTCGCGTCCGCCATGACACATCTGGTCATCAAGCACCAGAAAACAATGCCAATTCTCCTATTGCCAACATCGATTTCCGCCCCGTTGTGACCCACCATGGCCACTATCGGACCCCTCTGTTACTGTGCACCCGACTACTCCCCATCGCACCGACAAGCCTCAAAACCACGCACACAGCACCGCCTGTGGTCTGTGACTCTAACCCGACTTCACTCGGCCTTTAAAACCCGGGCAATTTTCTTCTCTCCTGTCCCTCTATTTTCCACCATTGCTATTACCGAGCAAAGCTTGAACTCGATTCTATCCGCTCCAACACGTCCCCTGCTGAATTGAGCCCACTTATACCTGCGTCAGGAGTCCTTCTACTTCCCAAGTTGTTCAATCAAACAACCCCAACCTGAGTCATGAGAATCAAAGAAAATTCTCTCACTGAAACTCCTCTGCGACCACGCCTTCCTTTCTCTGAAATTTGACTCGTTGTTGACGGTCATTAAATACCAATTTCGACCATCAATATAACTATAATAGTGGGAACCCTTAGCATTTCATACTTGCATGTTACTTAGGCGTAATAAGATTCCACTTGTCCTTGGAGATTCATGTGCATGCAAGGATTTGATACAATATAAGTGGAGAAATGGAGCATAATCCAGGGAAACACCATTCCAGCCAATGAGACGGTGCCAACTCGACTTCCCTCGGATTGCATACATGGCTACATGGGATTTCTCCAGAGAACACCAACTCAAAGCAGAAGAGGACCCACCTACCAGCCACCTAGACAAAGCACAAGGCCAATGGGCCATGTGTCCGGTCGGCTGACCTCCGCCCCCCCCCCCCCTCCCTGATCGCCCGACCTGGAATTGTGGAGACTCGGCCCGGGCATCCACGTGGCGCTTCCTCTATGAATTCCTGACATCGGTGCATGGCGGTTTGATATGAACAAGGGTTCTCGATCTTCTGAAATGTTCTGATAAATCTTGATTTGGGCGCAGGCGAAACACAAATCGATCCGGCTTCTAAACAACACGTTCAGAACCCCGCAATCGCAGCACAACGTCTCCTCTGGTTATCAACCGTCCATGGACGATTGACCTTGCTGAGAAGGCTAATCCCTGCCTGTTGACTTTTGCTAAGCCATATTAATAAATCATTCCCGGCACGGGGCCAGAAACGGTTCACTAATATGTCCCAGAGTCAAGTAGGTAAAATCCGCAAGCGCACGGAGAATACCGCTGTAGCATTTCACCCGGAAGTATTCAGGGTATCGTATTTGTTTATCCCAAAGGAAGGTTATGATCAAGAAGCGTTACTAACATATAAGATCATGTTAACAATTAGCAAGGATATCTAACCAAGATAGGCGGGTACATGATAATAACCGGGTAGTGTGACACACACAGAAGATTCCTACTAAATAAATAAAGTCTAGTGGAGGAAAGACTAGGCTAAGCTACTCCTACTATACATTCCTATATAGTTGCATAGCCTAAGTAGAATACATACAGACCCACACTCCGGTTCAGCATTCAATAGTATAGCACTTCAGGCACGGACTTACCCCTGCATCCACAGGCGACTTCCGCCAAGAGCCTACGCACTAGCCTAGCGCGGAGGATTTCAAAGGATGGACAGGGCTGTCACCACCTGCCGCCTACCTCAACAAACCAGTAGACTAACGAATAATTGATGCAAATTAGTCACCCAAGTACCATACTTGCATGACCAAAGAGCACTCTGCCCCTCCGCGATTACTATTAACGAGGCAGAGCTACCGTACGAATACGATCACCAAACCCATGCTATACTTTATCAGCTAAAACTAAGCATAGAGACTATAACATATAAACTAGACTATAGTGACGGTATATAACTAGCATGACAATAGTAGTATAATAAATATAAACTACTATCACACAAGTAGACTATACTATCACATATATGGATCACAATATCAAACAAGAAACTCATGACCCAAGCACAACTATATAGAAGAAATATATATATTGATAAGAGAAAAGTCTTACAAAAGGGAAAAGATACAAGAGCCATACCAATTCCAAGTGAAGACTTGGGACTAGAGAGCTCTAGACTCAGCCTAACTCCACTAAAACTCCAAGAACTACTACTAGCAAGAGAGAAATGCTTCTTGTGGTGTGTGTTGAGTGTGAAGGCACACCCTCCTATTTATAGCCTCAATAGGTCGGCAAGGGAGAGTAACCGCCACGGAAGGCATCTCAAACCGTCATCAGGAGTCGCGGAGGAGCCAACACGTGGAAGCCCAGGCGGAGAGGGCGCCCGGCCGGGTCGGCCGACCTGACCAGGTCGGCCGACCTGGGGGTGGCCCCTCCTGGCCTGTGCTTTCTCCAGGTGGCTGTCCTGTGGGCCCTGACGTCGGTTTGCGTGGTATTACAGGGAGTTACGTCGGTTAAGTGCTGAAAATGGGCCCTTCAATCCGTGTGACGTCCATGTGGCACTCTCTGATTGGTCGAAAGTGTGTTTTCTTGCCTTTTGAGGTGTTTCCTTCACATTTCCTCCTGCATGCACAAAGTTCTCCAAGTACAAGTGGAACTATATTATTGTGATAAAACATGCGTGTATGAAATGCCAAATTCTCCTTTATTTGAGTATAGTTGACGGTTGAAAATGGTACTTAACAGCCATCAACAAACTCCCCCAAGCTTACCCTTTGCTCGTCCCGAAGCAAAGATAAACTTAAGTTGTTGATCAGGAGTTGCTACAATGTCCTACTCCTCAATAATACTATGCGCACAATAAAGTACTCTTCCTAGAATTAAATATGTTGGCACATAACTTACCCATTTACCTCGATCCATGGGGCTTTTACACCTCATTGTCTTGGGCGGTTGAGAGATAGAACAATTGCAGGGCACCAATCACTTGCTCTAGATTCCGCTATGTTATTCCGGAGGTTTTCAAAAGATTTTGAAAATAAAAACCAAGTTCCTCAAATGATTCTCTCGGATCACTCAATATGTGTATGATTCCTCACCAAGGCAAAGTGTTGCCTATAATCACCTACTTCTAAATAAGGCTTTATGTGGAGCTCAAGGTAGGGATATATGAGGCACTCATGTTCACATAATATTGCTATGTCAAAAGACCGGATCCAAGAAAAACATCAATTCAAACAATCTTGATCAAGATGTGCAAGTGTGTGGGAGAACGGAGGAATGGTGGATGGGAAGAAATAACTCCTTTTTGAATTTTCCTTCTCTCTTTTGGAGTTTCTAGGCTATGGCTATCTTTTGCTTGCTCTCTTTTTTGAGCATTTTTTTTTCTTTTCTTTTTGCATAGCCATAGTCCTAGTTTGCAATGAATACTTTGAGAAAGGAATTTTGCAATGGATATATGGAGTGTTTCTTTGGATGGATGGATGGATAGTGGCTTTCTTCCGGTGTAGAAGAATAGCTCACGGTGGATATGGTGGATATGGTGGATGCTATCTTCTTGATTTAGAAGGATAGCTTATGGCGGTGGATGTGTGTATATGATCTTGATCAAGAAAGCATGAAAAGAGTTCTACTAGGGTCACAACAATTTTGACTAAGCTCAATGTGAAACAAGCAGCATATGTGTAAAGGTTTTCAAATGTAAACACTACATATGGCTGTGGTGGGAATTTCATCATTGAGGAACTTATCAATTTGTCATTTTGAAAAATAAAACTCCAGAATTCAAGCTTTACGTTGAGCAAGATCATAGCAGCCCTATCTATCATATCATACCTCTCAACAACTTAGAACTAGAGAATGCATATGCTACCCACAAGATTCAAGTTCAAGGCAAGATTTACCAACAAACCTAACTCTTGAGAGAGTACTAAGTTGTAAACTAGCATTAGAGAGGAATAAAGGACAGAGCAACTATTCATCATCTCAACATAGGAAAATTATACACATTCATACCGCGCATGAAAAAGGGAAATATTTTTGTTCTTTTTATGTTTTGCAAATTTTTATGGATTTTCAGATTTAGCAAATGCAAGAAATAAAGGGAAGGGGAAAGATACAAGTTACCGTGAGAAGGGGGGTCCTCCCCCAAGCTTGTTCTTGCTCATATCTGCTGGTTCGGGTCGTAGCCTTGGGAGCCGAAGAAGGCATCCCAATTGCTCTGATTCTGAGCCATCATCGCGTTCAGCTGGCGGAATTGGTTGTCGCTGAAATTGACGGAGGATGCTTGACTCGTGCTTGCACGAGTGCTTTTTCTCCGCTTGATTCCGGCGACTTGCTTCATTCGGTTGAACATGGCTGCACACAAGAACAAACACAAGACAAGAACAAAAACAAGATCGAACAAGTGTTCGGGTGAGCGTTAGTGAAAACGACAAACCCGAGCTTCTCCGAAATTGGTTTTCTTCTCACAACAACTTGCAAATGCACTAAAACAGAGGGGAAATATTTTTTTTTTTTTTGGGTTTTTGGGGCTGTAGTAAAGTTGAAGAACACGAAATTTTGGGAGAGCAACAAGTGAGCAAAGGAGGGGAGTGAAAGATGAGCTTGGAATGGTGAAGCTCCTCCTCCTGGGCGGTTTTTATGGCCAAGGAAGCAAGATGGCCATTAGAAAGGGACAGAGCAAGGGCCATATAGCCGTTGGGAGAAAGGAGCACAGGAAAAGGTGGGGCCAGGGGGTCGGCCGACCCCACCAGGTCGGCCGACCTGGCAGGTGGGCCTCCTGGCAGCCCCCTTTTTCCTATGTGTTCCCCAACGGCTAGGGGATTTGTCCCCTGCTGCCTTTTTGCTCAAAAAGCTCGACAAAAAATCTTTTCAAAATGGGAAGCCCAAAAACCTATTTTCTAAATTTTTTCAAAGATGCAAATGAGTTTGGAAAAATTCCAGGGTGGCTGGAAAAATTCAAAAATGCAGAAATGCAGTGGTCGGGAAAAGTCAAAATGTGGTGGAAAGCAAATATGCAATTAAAAGAGCAAATATGGATAACTACCGGTTTAACCTCCCGGCGAGGACTCACCTTTTAAAGTCCGACGAGCGGGACTTTTCTCCGGCGTTCAGCTCGATGAAGCGTTGTCCGGTCCCGGAGATGAAGACACGGATGATGCTTCTTGTTTCACTCGCCACACCTTCTTGGTCTTTGTTGCGGTCGGTGGCTTCTCGGGCTTCGGAGGCTGCGGTTTTGCAGGCTTCACAGCCTGTTTCTTTGCAGACCTCGGAGGTTGCTGCCTTGTGGACTTCGGAGGCTGTTGCTTAATGTGTGACCTTTGCCTCCTTGCCTTCATCAGTTGTTGCTGTGCAACCTTTTCCTTCTCAAGGAAGTTCTTCATGAATGTGATGAGGCTGTCCTTCTTTGGCGGAGTGACCTCCACTTCCTTGATGTTGCTTGGGTTCGGCCCGTACTTGATACGGATCATGTTGCACTGTTCTTTCCATGGCCGAAAGTCAAACTTCTCCTCCTTGCCATTGATGTGGAAGCGGATTTCTCCGACTCCTACATCGATGCGAGCATCTGCAGTGCTGAGAAATGGGCGTCCCAGGATGAGCGGTGTGCTCTTCCCGACGTCCATGTCAAGCACTACGAAGTCGACGGGGATGAAGCAATCCCGGATTTTCACCGGAATATCTTCGGCGATCCCCGCCGGATAGCGGACCGTTGAATCGGCCAGCTGCAGCTGCATCGGCGTGGGGGATAGTGTGGTGTAGTTGAGCTTGTCGAAGACATCCTTCGGCATGACGCTCACACTTGCCCCAAGATCACATAAGGCATGGTCGAAGTTCTGTGTCCCGATCGAGCAGGTGATCGTGGGACACCCCGGATCTTTCTTCTTCTCAGGAAGCCGGTTGAGTATAGCAGCGCTACACCCTTCCGTCAGCTTGACAATTTCTGTGGTCGGTAGTGGGCGCTTGTTGCTGATAAGATCCTTGAGGTAGCGAGCGTACGTGGGTACTTGTATCGCATCCAGCAAGGGCACGTTGATGTGCAGCTTTTGGATCACCTCAACGAAGCGTGTGAACTGCTCGTCCACGGTGGGCTTCCTTCTTCTTTCAGGAAACGGCATGAGGTTCGTGTCATAGAACTCATGTGGGGCCATTTTCCTGGGCGGCAGTTCTTCTTCTTCTGCCGGCTTCTCAGCTGATGTGTCCTTTCCTGCATGGTTAGGGTATGGCGGATCCCGAGTGGACTTACCTCCTCTCGTGGTAACCGCATTAACATTTTCTAAGGGGGTCTCGGGTTGCCCCGGGATTTTCCCCGACTCAGCAGTAGGAACAGCAGCAGCTAACTGAGCTAATTGGGTTTCTATCATTTTATTGAAGCTCAGCTGATTCTTGAGAGCAGAGGAAACACCATCTATCTTCGTGTGGATGCTCTCAAGAGTCCTATCAGTGGTGGCAAGCTTTTTACTGATGTTATCATTAACCTTATCTTGACCAAGCACAAGATCTTTCAAGGAGGGCTGATTATAACCGGAATTAAAACCAGAGAAGTTGCCAGAGTTACCTCCTTGGTAGTTGGGACGTGGTGGACCCCAACTTTGACCTCCTTGTGGACGGTAGCCGTTGTTGTTGTTGTTGCCCATGAACATTGCGTCCTCACGGGTCTCAGGGCAGTCATTGCCCGAGTGTCCCGTGTTGCCACAGACCTCACAAGTCATACGAGCGTCTAGGGCTTTCACTTCTCCATTGGCTTGGTCGTCCATCTTCTTCATGAGAAGGTCAATCTTGGCGGCGAGCATGTCAACCTCCTTGACGGAGTGCATGCCTCGCTGGCGAGGTTGGAGGCGCTCTTCATTCCAACCTTGGTTGGACACCATCTTCTCGATCAAATCTTTTGCCTTGCTCACAGTGAGCGAGAAGAAGGCTCCACCAGCAGCAGCGTCGAGGTGGTCGCGGGCCGACGGAGTAAGCCCGTTGTAGAAGTTCTGGATGATCAGCCAATCATCCATCCCGTGGTGGGGACATGCCAGGATGTACTCCTGGAGCCTCTCCCATGCCTCAGGAATCGACTCCTTCGACTCTTGCTGGAAGCTTGAGATCCTTCCGCGGAGGGCATTGGTCTTGCCCAGCGGGAAGAACTTTGCAAGGAACGCAGCTGAACACTTCTCCCAAGTGTTCACAGCTTCAGGGTTTGCATAGAACCACTGTCTCGCTCTCCCAAGGAGAGAGAACGGGAACAGTCGAAGGCGAACAGCGTCGGGGGTGACGTCCTTCATTTTGAACGTGTTGCAAATCTCCAGGAATTGCTGGAGATGAGCACTAGCGTCCTCATTGGCTTTCCCACAGAATGGGCTAGCCTGCACCATGGTGATGAGACCGGTCTTGATCTCGAAGTTCGCATCTCCCACATTGCCAGCTGGTCCCGTAGGGATGTTGGCAGCGGAGGGAGCGGAGAACTTGCGGAGGGTCTTATCGGCCATTTGCTCAGAGCTTGATGGTGCGGGAATGACAGGTTCGATTGGCCGAGTCTCCTTACGAGGAGGGGTGAGCCTAGCTCGTGTCCTTCTCAGGAGTGACTCAGGATCTTCAGTGAAGTTTGTCGGCAAGTCGAAACCAGTCATACACTACCTTGTTTTCATACAAAATGCAGAAAACAAAGCAAGGTTAACCTGCTTAGGAGATAGCCTTAATAATTGCAACACTACTATATACATTAGTAATTTTTCTTAGATCATACGCCTTCCCCGGCAACGGCGCCAGAAATGCTTGTTGACTTTTGCTAAGCCATATTAATAAATCATTCCCGGCACGGGGCCAGAAACGGTTCACTAATATGTCCCACAGTCAAGTAGGTAAAATCCGCAAGCGCACAGAGAATACCGCTGTAGCATTTCACCCGGAAGTATTCAGGGTATCGTATTTGTTTATCCCAAAGGAAGGTTATGATCAAGAAGCGTTACTAACATATAAGATCATGTTAACAATTAGCAAGGATATCTAACCAAGACAGGCGGGTACATGATAATAACTGGGTAGTGTGACACACACAGAAGATTCCTACTAAATAAATAAAGTCTAGTGGAGGAAAGACTAGGCTAAGCTACTCCTACTATACATTCCTATACAGTTGCATAGCCTAAGTAGAATACATACAGACCCACACTCAGGTTCAGCATTCAATAGTATAGCACTTCAGGCACGGACTTACCCCTGCATCCACAGGCGACTTCCGCCAAGAGCCTACGCACTAGCCTAGCGGGGAGGATTTCAAAGGACGGACAGGGCTGTCACCACCTGCCGCCTACCTCAACAAACCAGTAGACTAACGAATAATTGATGCAAATTAGTCACCCAAGTACCATACTTGCATGACCAAAGAGCACTCTGCCCCTCCGCGATTACTATTAATGAGGCAGAGCTACCATACGAATACGATCACCAAACCCATGCTATACTTTATCAGCTAAAACTAAGCATAGAGACTATAACATATAAACTAGACTATAGTGACGGTATATAACTAGCATGACAATAGTAGTATAATAAATATAAACTACTATCACACAAGTAGACTATACTATCACATATATGGATCACAATATCAAACAAGAAACTCATGACCCAAGCACAACTATATAGAAGAAATATATATATTGATAAGAGCAAAGTCTTACAAAAGGGAAAAGATACAAGAGCCATACCAATTCCAAGTGAAGACTTGGGACTAGAGAGCTCTAGACTCAGCCTAACTCCACTAAAACTCCAAGAACTACTACTAGCAAGAGAGAAATGCTTCTTGTGGTGTGTGTTGAGTGTGAAGGCACACCCTCCTATTTATAGCCTCAATAGGTCGGCAAGGGAGAGTAACCGCCACGGAAGGCATCTCAAACCGTCATCAGGAGTCGCGGAGGAGCCAACACGTGGAAGCCCAGGCGGAGAGGGCGCCCGGCCGGGTCGGCCGACCTGACCAGGTCGGCCGACCTGGGGGTGGCCCCTCCTGGCCTGTGCTTTCTCCAGGTGGCTGTCCTGTGGGCCCTGACGTCGGTTTGCGCGGTATTACAGGGAGTTACGTCGGTTAAGTGCTGAAAATGGGCCCTTCAATCCGTGTGACGTCCATGTGGCACTCTCTGATTGGTCGAAAGTGTGTTTTCTTGCCTTTTGAGGTGTTTCCTTCACATTTCCTCCTGCATGCACAAAGTTCTCCAAGTACAAGTGGAACTATATTATTGTGATAAAACATGCGTGTATGAAATGCCAAATTCTCCTTTATTTGAGTATAGTTGACGGTTGAAAATGGTACTTAACAGCCGTCAACACTGCCTGCAAATCAAGAACACAAGAAAGAACAACGAAGAATGCAACACAATTACAGATGTATGATTAAACTCACGAAGTTGGGGTCCCACAAACCGACGAACGACGACACTGTATATGAACAGAATTGATCTAAGCAAAACCCGAACCCTAATGGTGTGAAGGCCGCTGTATATGAAGACCCTAGTGTCGTGCAACACCCCCTGGATGCGCCCCTAATTGGGCTCAACTAGATAAAAATCCCAAAGATAAAAAATAGGTGACACAGCACCAACACAAATTCTGGACCCTCGCTTGTATTGACCATTCCCGATGACTCCTGATGAATTTTGACATGAGGCTGGCGGCATTGGAAAGGTCTTCTCCTTATCTTTTGGTGCATATGTAGAACGTCCAAATCTGAGTCCATATGCGTCCTAGGCGACCGTTTTAGTGCAGACTGGTTCTGGGCGCCGAAACAGACTCGAAGTCGGTTTTGATTGGGCCTCCACTTTGACTTCCAAGGCCTTGCTGGTCCTCCACGTTCCCAAATCCTTCTCCCATCATCTCCTGGTCCTCTCCATGGTTCCTAATTATAAAATAATCATTAGGTAGCAAACCATTCTCAAAAGTAACATATAGTAAAGAACGCAGGAACAAGCTCACCTCTAAATTTAGTCGTCGTGCACGAGCTCTAGTCATTGGACCTTGCAAGTCCAGAATTGGAGGAGTATTGTTTGTATCCTTAGGAGTGATGTCCTCATCATCCTCCCCCTCTTGAAGTGGAGTCGTCCTCGACTCAAGCTCATCCTCTTCTCCCAAGTATGGTTTCAAATCTGAAATGATAAAAGTAGGACTAACCCCGAACTCGGGAGGCAACTCAAGTTTGAATGCATTATCATTAATCTTCTCTATTATTTTGAATGGACCATCAGCTCTAGGCATTAGTTTAGACTTCCTCAATTCTGGAAATCTATCCTTCCTCAAGTGTAACCACACGAAATCTCCTACATCAAGCTTTACTTCCTTTCTACCTTTACTACCAGTAATTTTATACTTTTCATTCATCTTTTCAATGCTAAGTCTAGTGGTCTCATGGAATTGTAAAATAAATTCAGCATGCTCCTTAGCATTAACATGAACTCTCTCATTAATAGGTAGAGGAAGTATATCAAGTAGAGTTCGGGGATCAAAACCATACACTACCTTGAAGGGACTTATCTTGGTAGTAGAATGTGTTGCCCGCTTATAAGCAAACTCAACATGAGGCGAGCATTCTTCCCATTGCTTCAATTTTTTCTTCGAAATAGCTCTCAACATAGTGCCCAAAGTGCGGTTCACAACCTCAGTTTGTGGATGACAAGTTGTAGAAAATAGCAACTTTGTACCCAACTTATTCCAAAGCGTGCGCTAAAAATGTCTCAAGAATTTTGCATCACGATCTGAAACAATAGTAGAAGGCATACCATGCAAACGTACAATTTCTAAAGAGGTCAGCAATATAACTAGCATCATCAGTTTTCTGACATGGTATATAGTGTGCCATCTTAGAGAAATGATCCACAACAACAAAAATGCTATCACTCCCCCTCTTAGTCCTAGGCAGTCCTAAAACAAAGTCCATAGAAATATCCGCCCAAAAAATAGAAGGAACAGGAAGTGGCATCTATAAACCATGTGGATTCAAGCGAGACTTAACTTTTTGACATGTAGTACAACGAGCAACAAAACGCTCAACATCTTTTCTCATCCTTGGCCAAAAGAAGTGTGTGGCCAAAATATCCTCCGTCTTCGTAGCACCAAAATGGCCCATCAATCCACCTCCATGTGCCTCCTGCAACAACAAAAGACGAATGGAACCAACTAGAATGCATAGGCGGTTAGCTCTAAACAAGAAACCATCATTCAACACAAATTTGTTCCAAGCACGACATTCTTTATAGTGCAGCGATACATCTTTAAAATCAACCTCAGCAACATATTGTTCTTTAATAGCCTCAAGTCCAAAAATTCTACAATCACATTATCCTTCCCTTTCTTATGTTTAATAATATAAGGAAAAGACTCAATAAACTCAACCCATTTAGCATGTCTACGGTTCAAATTGCATTGAGAATGAATATACTTAAGTGATTCATGATCAGAATGAATAACAAATTCTTTAGGCAACAAATAATGACGCCACGTCTCTAAAGAACGTACAAGTGCATATAGTTCCATATCATACGTGGAATAATTCAAAACAGGCCTAGTAATTTTCTCACTAAAGTACGAAATAGGTTTACCATCTTGCATCAAAACATCACCAATGCCTATACCACTAGCATCACATTCAAGCTCAAAAGTCTTATCAAAATTGGGTAATTGTAGCAATGGTGCATGTGTAAGTTTGTCCTTCAAAGCATCAAATGACTCATGATGTACCTTACCCCAATGGAAGTCAACGCCCTTCTTTGTCAACTCATGCAATGGTGCAACAATGGTGCTGAAATCTTTGACAAAGCGGTGGTAGAAACCTGCAAGTGTTGACGGTCCTTAAATACAAAATATGACCGTCGTTTACCCGCAAGAATCACACAATTTGATCACCACCTTAGTGGTAGGAATTTATTGCTAATTATTTCCACAAGTTTTGGTGACTTTGTGTATGCAGGAAGCAACCCATGGAGTTTAAATAAAATTCAAGGAAATTCAAGGAGAAAGCACACTTCCGGCCAATCAGGAGCAAGCACACGGATTAAGGAGCCCACCTTCAACGCTTAACCGACGTAACTCCCTGTAATACCGCGCAAACCGTTGTCAGGGCCCACAGGACAGCCACCTGGAGAAAGCACAGGCCAGGAGGGGCCACCCCCAGGTCGGCCGACCTGGTCAGGTCGGGCGACCTGGCCGGGCGCCCTCTCCGCCTGGGCTTCCACGTGTTGGCTCCTCAGGACTCCCTGATGGCGGTTTGGGGGGATTCCGTGGCGGTTACTCCTCTGAAACCGACGTTAGGAGGCTATAAATAGAGGGTGAGGGCCTTCACTCCAACACACACTCAAGATTGAAGATTTAGTGCTCCTCTTGCAAAGGCCAAGTGCTACTTAGCTAGTGCTTAGATTAGGAAGAGAGTGGAGTAGAGTTCGGAGGAGGCTTGGGCTTGTCTTCGCCTTCTCCACGCTTGTACTTTGACGATATTTGCCAATCATAGTAAGTGTCGAGATTTCCCCTCTTGCAGTTTACTTTTTACTTTAATTAAGTTATAGTTCTAGCTTGTGAGCTCGTTCATCGCTCTAAGTTCTTAGGGTGCCTTAGCCTGAATATTCGTTGCTAGAAGGTTAAGGTAGTAATCGATCGCATAGACGTGGTGTCTAGGCAGGAGGTTACCTTTGATTATTCGTTAGTCTACTGGTTTGTTGAGGTAGGCGGCAGGTGGTGACAGCTCTGTCCGTCCTCTGAAATCCTCCCCGCTAGGCTAGTGCGTAGGCTCTTGGCGGAAGTCGCCTGTGGATGCAGGGGTAAGTCCGTGCCCAACGCGAGCAAACTAGAGCATAGCTTAGTTAACGTAGGAACCTGACTCTTGGGACATCCTCTCTGTCCTCTACCTGTCTTAATCAATCTCTGTGTCCTTGGGTGATTTAGTCCAACGATAGACACACACGTTCCTCGTGATTCGATACCCCGGAATACTCTGGGTGAAGTGCTACATCGGTCTTCCGTGCGCTTGCGGATTTATTCGTAGACGTAAGAAAAACCAACAAGCATTTCTGGCGCCGTTGCCGGGGAACGGTTGCTGTTTTATCTGCGGACCCTAGTCACCCTCGTATCCCTTTTTATCTTTCTTTTATTTTCCTTATCTCTACCATGGAGCAACCTTCTATCCAATCCTTCTCTGCTCCAAGGGGCGAGTTCTACGAGCCACCTTCATCTTCAAAACCAATCATTTCTGATGGCTTCGAACTCCGCCCAGGCTTTATAGCCATGGTTCAGGCACAACCTTTCTCGGGGGTAGAAAACGAAAACCCACACCATCACCTACGAGAATTTGAGCAATTGTGCTCGTGCATCCAAATCAGGGGTATGACACAAGAGACTCTCAAGTGGAAATTGTTTCCCTTTTCTCTTATAGAAAGGGCGAAGCAATGGTACACTCACACGGCAGAAAGCACGAATGGTGACTGGAAAGAGCTCCGGGACAAATTTTGTCTTGCGTTCTTCCCAATGTCACGAATCGTTTCTCTCCGTAGAGAGGTCTTCAACTTCGAGCAGGCCGAGAAAGAATCCTTAGGCACAGCTTGGGCTAGGTTCTCGCTTTTAGTGAAATCCGGTCCTGACTTGTCTATACCCGATCCCATGCTGCTACAGCATTTTCGGATGGGTCTCGACAAGGAATCTGCCCAATATCTCGACATAGCCGCCGGAGGTTCATTCATACACAAAACGGTCTCAGAAGGAAGAACCATCCTAGAACGCATTCTAGAAAATACCTCTTTCCTTGAGCCCACCAAACCCCCCTGCGAAGAAGCTACGCCGAGCCAGGAGACACTCCAGCTGTTGACGGCTGTTAAGTACCATTTTCAACCGTCAACTATACTCAAATAAAGGAGAATTTGGCATTTCATACACGCATACTTTAGCACAATAATATAGTTCCACTTGTACTTGGAGAACTTTGTGCATGCAGGAGGAAATCTGAAGGAAACACCTCAAAAGGCAAGAAAACACACTTTCGACCAATCAGAGAGTGCCACATGGACGTCACACGGATTGAAGGGCCCATTTTCAGCACTTAACCGACGTAACTCCCTGTAATACCGCGCAAACCGATGTCAGGGCCCACAGGACAGCCACCTGGAGAAAGCACAGGCCAGGAGGGGCCACCCCCAGGTCGGCCGACCTGGTCAGGTCGGCCGACCCAGCCGGGCGCCCTCTCCGCCTGGGCTTCCACGTGTTGGCTCCTCCGCGACTCCTGATGACGGTTTGAGATGCCTTCCGTGGCGGTTACGCTCCCTTGCCGACCTATTGAGGCTATAAATAGGAGGGTGTGCCTTCACACTCAACACACACCACAAGAAGCATTTCTCTCTTGCTAGTAGTAGTTCTTGGAGTTTTAGTGGAGTTAGGCTGAGTCTAGAGCTCTCTAGTCCCAAGTCTTCACTTGGAATTGGTATGGCTCTTGTATCTTTTCCCTTTTGTAAGACTTTGCTCTTATTAATATATATCTATTTTCTATATAGTTGTGCTTGGGTCATGAGTTTCTTGTTTGATATTGTGATCCATATATGTGATAGTATAGTCTACTTGTGTGATAGTAGTTTATATTTATTATACTACTATTGTCATGCTAGTTATATACCGTCACTATAGTCTAGTTTATATGTTATAGTCTCTATGCTTAGTTTTAGCTGATAAAGTATAGCATGGGTTTGGTGATCGTATTCGTACGGTAACTCTGCCTCGTTAATAGTAATCGCGGAGGGGCAGAGTGCTCTTTGGTCATGCAAGTATGGTACTTGGGTGACTGATTTGCATCAATTATTCGTTAGTCTACTAGTTCGTTGAGGTAGGCGGCAGGTGGTGACAGCCCTGTCCGTCCTTTGAAATCCTCCCCGCTAGGCTAGTGCGTAGGCTCTTGGCGGAAGTCGCCTGTGGATGCAGGGGTAAGTCCGTGCCTGAAGTGCTATACTATTGACTGCTGAACCTGAGTGTGGGTCTGTATGTATTCTACTTAGGCTATGCAACTGTATAGGAATGTATAGTAGGAGTAGCTTAGCCTAGTCTTTCCTCCACTAGACTTTATTTATTTAGTAGGAATCTTCTGTGTGTGTCACACTACCCGGTTATTATCATGTACCCGCCTATCTTGGTTAGATATCCTTGCTAATTGTTAACATGATCTTATATGTTAGTAATGCTTCTTGATCATAACCTTCCTTTGGGATAAACAAATACGATACCCTGAATACTTCCGGGTGAAATGCTACAGCGGTATTCTCCGTGCGCTTGCGGATTTTACCTACTTGACTCTGGGACATATTAGTGAACCGTTTCTGGCCCCGTGCCGGATATGATTTATTAATATGGCTTAGCAAAAGTCAACAAGCATTTCTGGCGCCGTTGCCGGGGAAGGCGTATGATTCAAGAAAAATTACTAATGTATATAGTAGTGTTGCAATTATTAAGGCTATCTCCTAAGCAGGTTAACCTTGCTTTGTTTTCTGCATTTTGTATGAAAACAGGGTAGTGTATGACTGGTTTCGACTTGCCGACAAACTTCACTGAAGATCCTGAGTCACTCCTGAGAAGGACACGAGCTAGGCTCACCCCTCCTCGTAAGGAGACTCGGCCAATCGAACCTGTCATTCCCGCACCATCAAGCTCTGAGCAAATGGCCGACAAGACCCTCCGCGAGTTCTCCGCTCCCTCCGCTGCCAACATCCCTATGGGACCAACTGGCAATGTGAGAGATGCGAACTTCGAGATCAAGACTGGTCTCATCACCATGGTGCAGGCTAGCCCATTCTGTGGGAAAGCCAATGAGGACGCTAGTGCTCATCTCCAGCAATTCCTGGAGATTTGCAACACGTTCAAAAAGAAGGACAGCCTCATCACATTCATGAAGAACTTCCTTGAGAAGGAAAAGGTTGCACAGCAACAACTGATGAAGGCAAGGGGGCAAAGGTCACACATTAAGCAACAGCCTCCGAAGTCCACAAGGCAGCAACCTCCGAGGTCTGCAAAGAAACAGGCTGTGAAGCCTGCAAAACCGCAGCCTCCGAAGCCCGAGAAGCCACCGAGCGCAACAAAGACCAAGAAGGTGTGGCGAGTGAAACAAGAAGCATCATCCGTGTCTTCATCTCCGGGACCGGACAACGCTTCATCGAGCTGAACACCGGAGAAAAGTCCCGCTCGTCGGACTTTAAAAGGTGAGTCCTCGCCGGGAGGTTAAACCGGTAGTTATCCATATTTGCTCTTTTAATTGCATATTTGCTTTCCACCACATTTTGATTTTTCCCGACTACTCATTTGCATTTTTGAATTTTAGAGAATAGGTTTTTGGGCTTTCCATTTTGAAAAGATTTTTTGTCGAGCTTTTTGAGCAAAAAGGCAGCAGGGGACAAATCCCCTAGCCGTTGGGGAACACATAGGAAAAAGGGGGTTGCCAGGAGGCCCACCTGCCAGGTCGGCCGACCTGGTTGGGTCGGCCGACCCCCTGGCCCCACTTTTTCCTGTGCTCCTTTCTCCCAACGGCTATATGGCCGTTGTTCTGTCCCTTTCTAATGGCAATCTTGCTTCCTTGGCTATCAAAACCGCCCAGGAGGAGGAGTTTCACCATTCCAAGCTCATCTTTCACTCCCCTCCTTTGCTCACTTGTTGCTCTCCCAAAATTTCGTGTTCTTCAACTTTACTACAGCCCCAAAAACCCAAAAAAAAAAAAATATTTCCCCTCTGTTTTAGTGCATTTGCAAGTTGTTGTGAGAAGAAAACCAATTTCGGAGAAGCTCGGGTTTGTCGTTTTCACTAACGCTCACCCGAACACTTGTTCGATCTTGTTTTTGTTCTTGTCTTGTGTTTGTTCTTGTGTGCAGCCATGTTCAAACGAATGAAGCAAGTCGCCGGAATCAAGCGGAGAAAAAGCACTCGTGCAAGCACGAGTCAAGCATCCTCTGTCGAGCTCACACCAAGTCCAGGGCATGGTGACCCCGAAGCTGAAATTCCGGAGGAAAGGCCGGCCTTGCTCATCACCGAGGAGCATCTCGACATCAAGGACGACCGCGAGGGCCAAGCCATCGCGCTCATGAGAGAACGGCCATTCGCCCACACCCGACGCTTCGATCCGGACTTCCTCGAGAAAATAGGTATGAGAGAAGAATTTGCCTCTATTTTTCGCACTATGGGTTGGCTAAATTTCGTAGAAGTAGATGAGCCGGGTTCTCGTTTGCTTACTATGCAGTTTTTATGCACCCTTAGAAAGTATGATGAAGGCATTTCTTTTCGCTTGTTTGGGCAAGAGCGCTTGGTCACATGGGGTGATCTTCATGCTATGCTAGGTCTAAATCCTAAATGTAGGCTAGACTTAGATAAAGCGCTAAAGGGGTTCCATAAAGAAAGTTTTTGGAAAAAGATTTCCGGAAACGAGTGGGGTCCCAAGCCTAGAACAAGTGCCATCCATAATCCTACACTTAGATTTATGCATGTGTGGTTGGCTATGACCTTGTTTCCTCGAGGTGACATTAGGGCTGTCCGGCAAGATGAATTGAAAATACTTTATGCCATGGTTAAGAAAATTAGGGTGTCACCCGCGGAATGCATGATTGATCAATGGTTAGACAATATAAAGTTGACAGGACCAATTGAGTGCACCTCTTTAGTTACTCGCATTGCGCAGAAGTGTGGTCTGCTTGAGAATGTTCATGTTGAATATTTGACGGTAGATAGAGAATTTCTAGGCGAGGACTATTTTGTGCAAGGACATACTTTGAAACATGGTCCAAATAATACCTTGATCTATCACTTTCCCGGGTATACAAATGAATTCCCGTTACCTAACCCGGGTCTTCGTTTGTATCACTGTCGGGCACTAACCCTCCCACTTGAGCCAGTGGGAGAAATTCGCAGGCATAGTGTTTCAGGGTGACCGACACGTTCCCGTAGGCATATGGAGCCTACACCGGAGTTTCACACTCCGACCGGAGATCCGGTATGGGAGCAGCCCCCGCCACAGGACGAGGCGGGTGCATCAACATGGCAGGCCGGAGCATGGGAATCTCAGTACGATTACCCCATGCAGACGTCATCAAGTTCAAGCGGACCGCCATCCTTTGCCACTCGGTCATTCTCATCCCATGGGTTCCGTGAACTCAACTATGGGATGGCCGAGTTGACAAGGAGGGTGAACGACATTGATTTGCGCACCGAGAGCATGCAACAAACTCTCACGCAACATGTCACCGACACCCAGCAATGGCAAAATTTCAGCGACAACCAATTCCGCCAGCTGAACGTGATGATGGCTCAGAATCAGAACAATTGGGATGCCTTCTTCCGCTCCCAAGGCTACGACCCGAACCAACAGATATGAGCAAGAACAAGCTTGGGGGAGGACCCCCCTTCTCACGGTAACTTGTATCTTTCCCCTTTTCTTTATTTCTTGCATTTGCTAAATCTGAAAATCCATAAAAATTTGCAAAACATAAAAAGAACAAAAATATTTCCCTTTTTCATGCGCGGTATGAATGTGTATAATTTTCCTATGTTGAGATGATGAATAGTTGCTCTGTCCTTTATTCCTCTCTAAAGCTAGTTTACAACTTAGTACTCTCTCAAGAGTTAGGTTTGTTGGTAAATCTTGCCTTGAACTTAAATCTTGTGGGTAGCATATGCATTCTCTAGTTCCAAGTTGTTGAGAGGTATGATATGATAGATAGGGCTGCTATGATCTTGCTCAACGTAAAGCTTGAATTCCGGAGTTTTATTTTTCAAAATGACAAATTGATAAGTTCCTCAATGATGAAATTCCCACCACAGCCATATGTAGTGTTTACATTTGAAAACCTTTACACATATGCTGCTTGTTTCACATTGAGCTTAGTCAAAATTGTTGTGACCCTAGTAGAACTCTTTTCATGCTTTCTTGATCAAGATCATATACACACATCCACCGCCATGAGCTATCCTTCTAAATCAAGAAGATAGCATCCACCATATCCACCATATCCACCGTGAGCTATTCTTCTACACCGGAAGAAAGCCACTATCCATCCATCCATCCAAAGAAACACTCCATATATCCATTGCAAAATTCCTCTCTCAAAGTATTCATTGCAAACTAGGACTATGGCTATGCAAAAAGAAAAGAAAAAAAAATGCTCAAAAAAGAGAGCAAGCAAAAGGTAGCCATAGCCTAGAAACTCCAAAAGAGAGAAGGAAAATTCAAAAAGGAGTTATTTCTTCCCATCCACCATTCCTCCGTTCTCCCACACACTTGCACATCTTGATCAAGATTGTTTGAATTGATGTTTTTCTTGGATCCGGTCTTTTGACATAGCAATATTATGTGAACATGAGTGCTTCATATATCCCTACCTTGAGCTCCACATAAAGCCTTATTTAGAAGTAGGTGATTATAGGTAACACTTTGCCTCGGTGAGGAATCATACACATATTGAGTGATCCGAGAGAATCATTTGAGGAACTTGGTTTTTATTTTCAAAATCTTTTGAAAACCTCCGGAATAACATAGCGGAATCTAGAGCAAGTGATTGGTGCCCTGCAATTGTTCTATCTCTCAACCGCCCAAGACAATGAGGTGTAAAAGCCCCATGGATCGAGGTAAATGGGTAAGTTATGTGCCAACATATTTAATTCTAGGAAAAGTACTTTGTTGTGCACATAGTATTATTGAGGAGTAGGACATTGTAGCAACTCCTGATCAACAACTTAAGTTTATCTTTGCTTCGGGACGAGCAAAGGGTAAGCTTGGGGGAGTTTGTTGACGGCTGTTAAGTACCATTTTCAACCGTCAACTATACTCAAATAAAGGAGAATTTGGCATTTCATACACGCATACTTTAGCACAATAATATAGTTCCACTTGTACTTGGAGAACTTTGTGCATGCAGGAGGAAATGTGAAGGAAACACCTCAAAAGGCAAGAAAACACACTTTCGACCAATCAGAGAGTGCCACATGGACGTCACACGGATTGAAGGGCCCATTTTCAGCACTTAACCGACGTAACTCCCTGTAATACCGCGCAAACCGACGTCAGGGCCCACAGGACAGCCACCTAGAGAAAGCACAGGCCAGGAGGGGCCACCCCCAGGTCGGCCGACCTGGTCAGGTCGGCCGACCCAGCCGGGCGCCCGCTCCGCCTGGGCTTCCACGTGTTGGCTCCTCCGCGACTCCTGATGACGGTTTGAGATGCCTTCCGTGGCGGTTACGCTCCCTTGCCGACCTATTGAGGCTATAAATAGGAGGGTGTGCCTTCACACTCAACACACACCACAAGAAGCATTTCTCTCTTGCTAGTAGTAGTTCTTGGAGTTTTAGTGGAGTTAGGCTGAGTCTAGAGCTCTCTAGTCCCAAGTCTTCACTTGGAATTGGTATGGCTCTTGTATCTTTTCCCTTTTGTAAGACTTTGCTCTTATTAATATATATCTATTTTCTATATAGTTGTGCTTGGGTCATGAGTTTCTTGTTTGATATTGTGATCCATATATGTGATAGTATAGTCTACTTGTGTGATAGTAGTTTATATTTATTATACTACTATTGTCATGCTAGTTATATACCGTCACTATAGTCTAGTTTATATGTTATAGTCTCTATGCTTAGTTTTAGCTGATAAAGTATAGCATGGGTTTGGTGATCGTATTCGTACGGTAACTCTGCCTCGTTAATAGTAATCGCGGAGGGGCAGAGTGCTCTTTGGTCATGCAAGTATGGTACTTGGGTGACTGATTTGCATCAATTATTCGTTAGTCTACTGGTTCGTTGAGGTAGGCGGCAGGTGGTGACAGCCCTGTCCGTCCTTTGAAATCCTCCCCGCTAGGCTAGTGCGTAGGCTCTTGGCGGAAGTCGCCTGTGGATGCAGGGGTAAGTCCGTGCCTGAAGTGCTATACTATTGACTGCTGAACCTGAGTGTGGGTCTGTATGTATTCTACTTAGGCTATGCAACTGTATAGGAATGTATAGTAGGAGTAGCTTAGCCTAGTCTTTCCTCCACTAGACTTTATTTATTTAGTAGGAATCTTCTGTGTGTGTCACACTACCCGGTTATTATCATGTACCCGCCTGTCTTGGTTAGATATCCTTGCTAATTGTTAACATGATCTTATATGTTAGTAACGCTTCTTGATCATAACCTTCCTTTGGGATAAACAAATACGATACCCTGAATACTTCCGGGTGAAATGCTACAGCGGTATTCTCCGTGCGCTTGCGGATTTTACCTACTTGACTCTGGGACATATTAGTGAACCGTTTCTGGCCCCGTGCCGGGAATGATTTATTAATATGGCTTAGCAAAAGTCAACACCAGCTAGCCGAATCTGACCCTGCTTCTTGCACATCTCAAGACTTAGCTAGTGAGCCTCCTCCTGAACCAGGAAATTCGGATGATGAAGAAATTCAGTCGTCCGAATTCCCTTTCATCATCGAGGATGATCTTTTCAAAGATTTCGGTAACACCTCGATGTATGCCATCCAACGAAAGCCTCAAACACCAGTTCCTTCCCCTGAACCTATAGAAGAACAATTCCTTAGGGACTCAGTGAAAGAACTAACAGCCATCATGAGTGATGAGTGGTCCCGAGAAAATGAGCAATGTTCCGAACTTGTTCGGATTATCTCATCCTCTACTACCATTCCTTGTACGGTTAGAGGCAGAGCTGTGGATGTCTGGTATAATCCCGCCGTAGGAATAAACATCGTTTCCGACTCCTTTGCCTTTGAGGTGTTAGGAGACGAACCTCTGCTTCCTACGCAAAAGACCTTCAAAAGCCCTACCGGAGCCATCCTAGAAGGTTACGGGATTCTAAACAATGTGTCGATACGACACAAAGACGCTGAGGCCCTTTTGAACTTTCATGTCTTTGAGGTCCCAAGCTTTGATGTCCTCATCGGGCTTCCTTTAGAAAAACTCTTTACGGCAGCCTCATCCGGTAACCTCAGTGTCAACATCGGAGGAAAGGCTCTCTCAATCCCAATCTCCCGTTCGCGAAACACCATCGCTGAATTTCCTGATGAGAGAGACCTAACCGAAGAGGTGAAAGTGATTTCCCCTTTTGACCCTCCTGATACCCTCCTTGACCAAGACGCCGATCTTTTTTACAGAAGAGGAGGATGATCTACAGGAAACTCTCGAGCTTCCTGAAGATGAACCACCGACTCGACCTCCCATCGAGTTAAAAACCTTACCCCCTAGCTTACGCTACACTTTCCTACATGGTGACACGGAGTCCCCTGTCATCATTAGTGATAAGCTTTCGGAGGAGGAAACCAAGAAGCTGATCTCTGTCTTAGAGAAACATCGCTCTGTCTTTGGGTACTCCCTCCAAGACCTAAAGGGAATTAGTCCCACTCTCTGCACCCATCGCATCCCTCTTGACCCCGAGAGTACACCTTCTAGGGAACCTCAGAGGAGGTTAAATAATGCTATGCGCGAGGTTGTGAAGAAGGAAGTTCTAAAACTTCTGCATTCAGGGATCATATATCCCGTACCTCATAGTGAGTGGGTGAGCCCGGTACAAGTAGTGCCGAAGAAGGGAGGTATGACGGTCGTTAAGAACGATAAGAACGAGCTTATTCCCCAACGTACCGTCACGGGATGGAGGATGTGTATCGATTACAGAAAACTCAACAAGGCAACAAAGAAGGATCATTTCCCGCTGCCCTTCATCGATGAGATGTTAGAACGGTTGGCAAACCATTCCTTCTTCTGTTTCCTTGATGGGTATTCTGGTTATCATCAGATTCCTATCCATCCCGATGATCAGAGTAAGACCACCTTCACATGCCCGTATGGAACGTATGCCTACCGTAGGATGTCTTTTGGGTTGTGTAATGCACCCGCCTCTTTCCAACGGTGTATGATGTCCATATTCTCGGACATGATCGAGGAAATCATGGAAGTCTTCATGGATGACTTCTCAGTCTATGGGAAGACCTTCGATCACTGTCTCGAGAACTTAGATAGGGTCTTGACTCGATGCCAAGAAAAGGACCTGGTACTTAATTGGGAAAAGTGCCACTTTATGGTCCGAGAAGGCATAGTGCTAGGGCACTTAGTGTCCGAGAGAGGGATCGAGGTGGATAAGGCGAAAATAGAACTTATCGAGCAACTTCCACCTCCGATCAACGTCAAGGGTATTCGTAGCTTTTTGGGGCATGCTGGGTTCTATCGACGATTCATCAAAGACTTTTCGAAAATCGCTAGACCCCTCACCAACCTCTTAGCTAAGGATGCGCCTTTTGACTTTGATGATGAGTGCTTGAAATCTTTTCATCTCTTGAAAAATGCACTCATCTCAGCTCCCATCATCCAACCCCCTGATTGGAAGCTGCCCTTTGAAATCATGTGCGATGCTAGTGACTATGCCGTAGGGGCCGTTCTCGGCCAAACTAAGGACAAGAAGCATCATGCAATAGCCTACGCTAGCAAAACCTTGACAGGAGCACAGCTCAACTACGCTACCACAGAAAAGGAGCTCCTGGCTGTGGTTTTTGCTATCGATAAGTTTAGATCTTATTTAGTTGGAGCAAAGGTAATTGTTTACACTGATCATGCTACACTAAAGTACCTGCTCGCTAAAAAAGATGCTAAACCAAGGCTCATCAGATGGATCCTCTTACTCCAAGAATTTGATCTTGAAATAAAAGATAAGAAAGGAGTAGAGAATTCCGTAGCAGATCATCTATCTCGTATGCAAGTCACTAACATGCAGGAACTACCAATCAACGACTTCCTACGAGATGATATGCTGTTAAAGGTTGCGGACTCCACACCCTGGTATGCAGATATCGTGAATTTCATGGTTACAGGGTATGTTCCGCCGGGGGAAAACCGAAAGAAGCTGGCCTATGAAAGTAGGCGACACCTTTGGGACGACCCATTCCTCTACAGGGTCTGTGCTGATGGTCTGTTGCGGCGATGCATCCCCACCATTGAGGGTGCACAGATAATTGAGAAGTGCCATGCAGCTCCGTACGGAGGACACTACGGCGTGTACCGGACGCAAGCAAAAATCTGGCAAAGTGGTTTCTATTGGCCGACGATGTATGAGGACACCAAGGAGTACATCACGAGGTGCAGGAGATGCTAGAAGCATGGAGGAATCTCATCTCGCAACGCGATGCCCTTGACATACAACCTGCAAGTCGAACTTTTCGACGTCTGGGGCATCGACTTCATGGGACCCTTCCCAAGGTCCTATGATTGCGAGTATATCCTGGTGGCAGTCGACTACGTGTCAAAGTGGGTTGAAGCATTGCCATGCAGAGCTGCAGATGCAAAGAGCGCACGGAAGATGTTCTATGAGATCATTTTCCCACGCTTTGGGGTACCAAGGATGGTGATTAGTGATGGAGGTTCACACTTCACGGACAAAGGATTTCGACACTTCCTGAGGGAACTCGGTTCCGACCATAACATTGCTACTCCATACCACCCCCAGACCAGCGGTCAGGCAGAGACCTCGAACAAGCAAATCAAGAACATCCTGCAGAAAACAGTGGAGGAAATGGGATCGGGATGGAAGAATAAGTTGCCAGATGCACTATGGGCATATCGCACTGCATACAAGACCCCCATAGGCATGTCTCCATTCCAGCTGGTCTACGGCAAGACTTGCCATCTGCCGGTAGAACTGGAACACAAGGCATACTGGGCAATAAAGAAGTGGAATATGGGTTCCAAAGAAGTAGGAAGGCACAGGATGAAGAAAATTTCTGAGCTGGAGGAATGGAGAGAAAAGGCGTATCACAGTGCCAGGATCTATAAAGAAAAGACCAAGAAATGGCACGACAAAAGGATACAGCCAAAGGAGTTCAACCCTGGAGACAAGGTGCTACTCTTCAACTCAAGAGTGAAGCTGTTCGGCGACGGGAAGCTGCGAAGCAAATGGCTTGGGCCATATCTCGTCATCGACGTCGCGACACATGGAGCGGTCACACTCCAGGACAAGGACGGGAACGCGTTTAAGGTAAACGGCCATCGACTTAAACTCTTTTACGATTCTATTAAAAGTATAGGAGTTGAGGAGGACGTAGTCAATTTAATTGACTTTCGGGCCTACCCATAGCCTTTACGAGCACCTAAACTTAGAATCAAATTAAATTGCCGTACCTTTCCCCCTCCTTGGACCTCCCTTAGGCAGCCCACGAAGCAGCAGCCCCAGGGGGCCCACCACCAGGTCGGGCGACCTGGCCAGGTCGGGCGACCCCCTGGTGGCGCCGCCGCTTCCCGTTTTTCTCTCACGCGTTCCTCCAACTTCCCCCTTCGCCCTAATCAGGGATTCTCGCGGAGAATCGCGAATATACCATCGGGGGACTCTCCTTTTAAGCAGAGGGGAGCGATGCTTTTCTCTCATCCCAAACCTTCCTGTGAACCTCTTCCAGAACCCCCAACTTCGTCATGGCTGCCAAAAAGAGCACTTCCCAGGCTTCCTTGACCAGCTCCGCCCTTGCCCTTAGTGGGGAAATCACCCCCGCCAACCAAATTGTCCCGACCAACCTCGATCTCACGCTTGCCGAGATCGTTGATCCTCTCGCCATTGAGCCTCCCCTGCGCCGCGAAGAGGGAAGGGCAGGCCGTACACGGTTTGCTGAACGGCGCAGCCCTTCCGCCACCCGCACATCGCAGCGGGCACTTTCGCCGACCCCGGCACGCACCATGAAGACGCGGGGAACGTCGCCTGTACGGCGTCCTACCCCCGACATCAAGAGGCCGACGACGGACGCTCTGGCGCCCCGCAAGACGACACCCACCCGTCGTCTCCACAACGGGGATCCCTCTGCTCTCCTGCCCGGGGAACACCTCGTGGAGACGCTTCGGGGCAGGGATGGGTCGCCATTCGGGTACAAGTACCGGATGGACTACATCCCCACGTCGCCAGAGCGGAAGGGACGGTTCACCAGCACCGGACCGCGCACCGGACCGGGCAAGGGGAAAGTGCTCTTCCCCAAGCTCACTTCGGAGGACAAGCGGGAGATGGAGGAATCCATCGACTCCTCCCCGCGGAAGACCATCAGCCGCTTCCTCGACCCCCCGCCAATCACAGCGGAGGGCGGCCACTACCAGGACAGCGGGGACGAGGCGACCGGTCCCTCCAAGGCCAAGCTTGCGCAGGACGTTCTCCTCCTACGGGCGGAGAATAAGAGGCTGGCCAACAAGTTGGCGGAGGAGTTGGTTGATCGTGCTCAACTTGAGGATCGTGTGCAACGCCTCGAGGAGGGTATGAAAGACCTCCGCCGTGGCTTATGCGCTAAGATGGAGCGCATTTGTAGCCACATGGGAGAGCCCGACTTATATAAGGGCAAATGAATAGGCTCTCCCATATAGTTTAGGAAAATAGGCGCTTAGTTTCCCTTTTTAGATTTTCTTCGTTTATTTCATTAAAATGTAATGCGCCTATAATAAAGAATTGAATAATGGAACCCACTGAGCCCATAAAGCCGGTGGGGTCCACCTTTGCTTTCACACTTTTTCCTTTTTGTTTGTGTCAAATAAAAAGAAGTCAGGAAACAAGTGTGGAGGAGGATTTGTGAAGTACGAACGCGCAAACGGACGGTCTACCCTGAGAAATATGTTGCACAGGGCGACACGAAGCAACACGACGAACCAGGGGACCAGAGGAGCATCTCCCAGGTCGGGCGACCTGACCAGGTCGGCCGACCCAGGCCTGGCTCCCCTCGGACCCCCACTTGGTCCATACTCTGGTTTGCACGTCCACTTCCCATTCCTCCCTGCCTCTCTGCTTATTTTCTCCTTGAATATGGAAAAATTAATAAATACTAAAAACCTGAATTTTCTCCATAATTCATTCTTTTTGATTTATCAGCTTGCATACTCCTTATTCCTAGAATGTTTGCCTGAATTTCCATGACTATATCTTTAGGAAAACATGCTACCTAGGACTATTGATTTGTGTGATATGAATAGACTTTATGAATCTTCACTCTTATGCTTATAACTTGGGATTTTCTTTTGAAAATGATAAATTTGAAAGCCAACTCCTCAATGATAAAATTTATCCTACCAAGGCCAAATTTTGCTTATCAAAGATTGTGCTCTTTTGTGCTACTTATTAATTTATTGAGCCTTGTCAAAATTTTGAGACCCAAATTGAGATGCCTGTTATGCTTCATTTATCAAGTCTGTGTGCACATCCACCCCTATGCTAAAACTTCTACACTGAAAGTTAGCATCTCCACCATCCATGAAAATAAAATGCTCCAGTTCTACATACTTCCCTCCGTATTTTGTTGCAAAAAGAGTTATGGGCTATCTAGTACCCAAAAAAAAAAAGCCCATGATCTCATTTCAATAAGGGAATATTCAAAGGAGTATCCATCTTCCATCTACCAAATAAATGTGCACAGACTTGACTTATGAATCATGACTTGTTTTTCTCTTTGGATCCGAATTTTGACTTAGCAAGATATGAATTATAAGTATGCCACCATTTCAATCCTATTCTTGAGCTCCACATATACCATATTTAGAGATAGGACATGAAAGGCACAATGCCTCGGTGAGGAAAATACACCTTTGAGCGACTGAGAGAATCATTTGAGGAGTATGGCTACTATTCTTTGATTGTGAAAATCTTTTCAAAAACCCAAGTTACATAAGCAGAAGGAGTTGAGTTTTTGGAGTCAAGATTCGTTCCATTCATCAATATCCAAAGAAGGCATGCTAGACACTTCAAAAGCTCATGGAGATACAAGGTAATGCCTGGAATAATTTGCATGCTAGATTTGATTTATCAAGGTTTGAATTATCACTTAGTCCTTAGTCTTTAGTCCTTTACTCGAGGACGAGCAAAGGCTAAGTGTGGGGGAGTTTGTTGACGGTCCTTAAATGCAAAATATGACCGTCGTTTACCCGCAAGAATCACACAATTTGATCACCACCTTAGTGGTAGGAATTTATTGCTAATTATTTCCACAAGTTTTGGTGACTTTGTGTATGCAGGAAGCAACCCATGGAGTTTAAATAAAATTCAAGGAAATTCAAGGAGAAAGCACACTTCCGGCCAATCAGGAGCAAGCACACGGATTTAGGAGCCCACCTTCAGCGTTTAACCGACGTAACTCCCTATAATACCGCGCAAACCGTTCTCAGGGCCCACAGGACAGCCACCTGGAGAAAGCACAGGCCACGAGGGGCCACCCCCAGGTCGGCCGACCTGGTCAGGTCGGGCGACCTGGCCGGGCGCCCTCTCCGCCTGGGCTTCCACGTGTTGGCTCCTCAGGACTCCCTGATGGCGGTTTGGGGGGATTCCGTGGCGGTTACTCCTCTGAAACCGACGTTAGGAGGCTATAAATAGAGGGTGAGGGCCTTCACTCCAACACACACTCAAGATTGAAGATTTAGTGCTCCTCTTGCAAAGGCCAAGTGCTACTTAGCTAGTGCTTAGATTAGGAAGAGAGTGGAGTAGAGTTCGGAGGAGGCTTGGGCTTGTCTTCGCCTTCTCCACGCTTGTACTTCGACGACATTTGCCAATCATAGTAAGTGTCAAGATTTCCCCTCTTGCAGTTTACTTTTTACTTTAATTAAGTTATAGTTCTAGCTTGTGAGCTCGTTCATCGCTCTAAGTTCTTAGGGTGCCTTAGCCTGAATATTCGTTGCTAGAAGGTTAACGATCGCATAGACGTGGTGTCTAGGCAGGAGGTTACCTTTGATTATTCGTTAGTCTACTGGTTTGTTGAGGTAGGCGGCAGGTGGTGACAGCTCTGTCCGTCCTCTGAAATCCTCCCCGCTAGGCTAGTGCGTAGGCTCTTGGCGGAAGTCGCCTGTGGATGCAGGGGTAAGTCCGTGCCCAACGCGAGCAAACTAGAGCATAGCTTAGTTAACGTAGGAACCTGACTCTTGGGACATCCTCTCCGTCCTCTGCCTGTCTTAATCAATCTCTGTGTCCTTGGGTGATTTAGTCCAACGATAGACACACACGTTCCTCGTGATTCGATACCCCGGAATACTCTGGGTGAAGTGCTACATCGGTCTTCCGTGCGCTTGCGGATTTATTCGTAGACGTAAGAAAAACCAACAACAAGACCAAAAAAACTCCTCACCTGTGTGATAGTTTTTAGTACAGGCCAGCTCTTTATGGCTTCAATCTTCGCCTCATCCACTTCAATTCCCTGTGGAGTCACAACATAGCCAAGAAAAGAGACTCGATCCGTACAAAAGGTCCACTTCTCAAGGTTGCCAAATAATGTGCAGCTCGCAAAGCATCAAAAACAGCACGCAAATGAACCATATGATCATCCACGGATTTGCTATAAATCAAGATATCATCAAAGTAAACAACCACAAATTTGTCAATAAAAGGTCTTAAAACCTCATTCATCAAACGCATGAAAGTACTAGGTGCATTAGTTAAACCAAAAGACATTAGTAACCACTCATACAACCAGAAACTAAACAAGAACTAGGGCACAAACTCAATTGAAATATGCAAAGGCTAAACACGTGGTTATGAGCGGGGTAAAATTTTTTTAGCTTTTCTATGGACGATAGGAAGAACACTAAAACAAAACTAAAGGGTAGTGCGAACCTAACGGTGCACCTAAAGCTCTGATTACCACTTGCTACGAACAAGGATTCCCAATCTTCCAAAAGTTTCTGATAAATCTTGATTTCGGCGGAGGCAAAACACAAATCGATCCGGCTTCTAAACAACACGTTCAGAACCCCGCAATTGCAGCACAACGTCTCCTCTGGTTATCAACTGTCCAAGGATGATTGACCTTGACGAGAAGGCTAATCTCTGCCTCCAAATCAATAACACAAGCAAGAACAACGAAGAATGCAACACAATTGCAGATGTATGATTAAACTCACGAAGTTGGGGTCTTACAAACCGACGAATGGCGATACTGCTTATGAACAGAATTGATCTAAGCAAAACCCGAACCTTAATGGTGCGGTGGCGGCTGTATATTAAGACCCTAGGATCGTGCAAGACCCTCTGGATGCGCCCCTAATTCAGCTCAACTAGATACAAAGCCCAAAGGCCAAAAATAGGAGACGCAGCACCGATACAGATTCTGGACCCTCTCTTGTTTCGACGATTCCCGATGACTCCCGATGAATTTTGACATGAGGCTGGCGGCATTGGAAAGGTCTTCTTCTTATCTTTCTGTGCATATGTATAACATCCACATCCGAGTCCGTATGCGTCTTGGGCCACCGTTTTAGTGCAGACTGGTCCTGGGCCCCGAAACAGACTTGAAGTCGGTTTTGATTGGGCCTCCACTTTGACTTCCAAGCCCTTGCTGGTCCTCCATGTTCTCAACTCCTTCTCCCATCATCTCCTGGTCCTCTCTATGGTTCATAATTATAAAATAATCATTAGGTAGCAATCCATTCGCAAAAGTAACATATAGCGAAGAACATAGGAACGAGCTCACCTCTAAATTTAGTCGTCGTGCACGAGCTCTAGTTATTGGACCTTACAAGTCTAGAGTTGGAGGAGTGTTGTGTGTATCCATAGGAGTAATGTTCTCATCACGGTTACTCCTTAATACCGACCTATGGCCCCTATAAATAGAAGGGGAGAGCTTCACATGAACACACACACACTCAAGAGTTATTCATTTTTCTCTTTCATTTAGTAGTTTCCTAATCCTAGTGGAGTTTAGTGTAGGAGGAGCCTTGCTCAAGTCTCCAAGTCATAGGATTATTGGCATGGCTCTTGTATCTTGATCTTTATTCTATTTTATTATGACTTTGTTCTATCCAATTAATATAGTTCTTTCATTTTGATATAGACTTGCTGCCTTATTGTCATGATTGTTATATACCTTGACTATAGTCTAAATGTTATAATACTAGTTATACTTTACTCTAGTTGTTATGTTCAACATGAGTTTGATATCCAATTAGGATTGCAATTGCTTAGCTCATGACTTGTTAATCCGTAGGGTTAGAGTTATGTATGCTTTAGTAATTGTTAATCTAATCGGTGATTCTAGTGTTTGATCAATGCTAGAATTCTACTTAAATGTGTAAGAGCAGTGCTTAGACAGCTAGATAGTTTTAATCACCTCATAATCGACGGTTTGTAGGGGTAGGTAGTAGGTGGTGACAGTCCTATCTATCCATTGTACTCCTCCACGTTCGATTACGACGTGTGTCCAAGACGGAGTTACCTTGTGTGTGCCGAGCATGAATCCATACACGAAGTGTTGAATGCATTAGACTATGACTAGTATAACCTTGGTGTATAATTGTTAACTATGTAACTATATAGGAAGACTAACATTAGAGATACAGCTTTGCTTTCCTAACTAAAACTCCCTAGTGGATTAGGACATTTATTTGTCTTTAGGAATGATTGCTCTAGTGTCACGCTACCCATATCTATTATTATACTTACCCCTGTATAAACTCTGAATACTCATAATAATCTTTATGACTACGTCCCTATTAACAATCATATATGTATGCTATAACCTTCCTTGGTAGAACTATAAATGACAAGCTGTTGGACAAATCCAATAGTGAAATGCTACAATGGTATTATCCATGCGCTTGCGGATTTTACTATTATGGCACTGAAGTTCATCTTTTTAATTATGTCTGGCACTATTGCTGGAGATGATTATATTGATGTAACTTAACATTTGTTAGCAAGTGTCAACGGACATTTCTGGCGTTGTGCTAGGAATAGTAATATTTCTAGTGCGACGTTAAGAAATGTCAACAAGCATTTCAGGCGCCATTGTCAGGGAAGGCATAGATAAATATGTTGTTAATAATATGCATTGATCATATGATAGTCACTGTTTATGCAAGCTAACCTTGTATGTTTTCTGCCTTTGGTCAAAAACCGGGTAGTGCATGACCGGTTTAGAACTGTCTGAGAACTTCATCGAGATTCCGGAAAGAGTTTTAAGGAAAAGTAGACTTAACGTCTCTTCTCCCAAAACTCTAAGCCAGTAGATCAACCAGTCATCACCACACCATCAAGATCTAAGCTGATGTGAACAAGGGTTCCCGATCTTCCAAAAGGTTCTTGGTAAGTTGATTTGGTCGGAGGCGACACACAAATCGATCCGGCTTCAGAACAGCACGTTCTAAACCCCGCAATCGCAGCACGACGTCTCCTCTGGTTATCAACCGTCCAAAAGACGATTGACCTCGCCGAGAAGGCTGATCCCTGCCTGCGAATCAAGAACACAAGCAAGAACAACGAAGATTGCAACACAATTGCAGATGTATGATTAAACTCTCGAAGTTGGGGTCTCACAAACCGATGAACGGCAAAACTGTTTATGAACAGAATTGATCTAAGCAAAACCCGAACCCTAATGGTACGGCGGCGGCTGTATATAAAGACCCTAGGGTCGTGCAAGACCCTCTGGACACGCCCCTAATTGGGCTCAACTAGATACAAAGCCCAAAGGCCAAAAATAGGCGACGCAGCACCGACACAGATTCTGGACTCTGTCTTGTTTTGACGATTCCCGATGACTCCGGATGAATTTTGACATGAGGCCGACGGCATTGGAAAGGTCTTCTCCTTATCTTTCCGTGCATATGTAGAACGTCCAAATCCGAGTCCGTATGCGTCCTGGGCGACTGTTTTAGTACAGACTGGTCCTGGGCCCCAAAACAGACTCGAAGTCGGTTTTGATTGGGCCTCCACTTTGGCTTCCAAGCTCTTGCTGGTCCTCCGCGTTCCCAGCTCCTTCTCCCATCATCTCCTGGTCTTCTCCATGGTTTCTAATCATAAAATAATCATTAGGTAGCAAACCATTCTCAAGAGTAACATATAGCGAAGAACGTAGGAACGAGCTCACCTCTAAATTTAGTCGTCGTGCACGAGCTCTAGTCATTGGACCTTGCAAGTCCAGATTTGGAGGAGTGTTGTGTGTATCCATAGGAGTGATGTCCTCATCATAAGCCAATGGCGGAGAAGGCTCTCAAGGACTATTCCACTCCCTCATCCAGCAATGTGGCTCACTGGGCCCAAGATTGACATCAGGGGTGCAAAATTTGAGATCAAGACCAGTCTGATCACGATGGTGCAGGCTAGCCCATTTTGTGAGAAAGCCAATGAGGACGCCAACGCTCACCTGCCGTAATTCTTGGAGTTGTGCAGCACCTTTACCATAAGGAATGTGACTCCAGATGCCATTCGGCTCTGTTTGTTCCTGTTCTCGCTGCTAGGCCAAGCCAAGCAGTGGTTTTACGCCAATAAGGATTCTGTCAATACTTGGGAGAAATGCTCTACTGTGTTCCTTGTGATGTTCTTCCCGTTGGGTAACACCAACTCCTTACGGGGAAGAATTTCAAGTTTCCAACAGGCGGCTGGAGAAACAAAACCAAAAGCATGGGAAAGGCTTCAGGAGTACATCTTGGCATGTCCCCATCATGGAATGGATAGATGCCTTATTATCCAGAATTTCTACAATGGACTAACAACCTCAAGCCATCAGCACATTGATGTCACCACTGGAGGAGCCTTCTTCTCACTCACCATCAAGCTAGCAACCGAGTTAATTTAGAAGTTGGTCTCCAATCAAGGCTTGAATGATGAGCGACTCCAGCCACGGGCGTGAGGCATGCACACCGTCAAGGAAACGGACATGCTCACCGCGAAAGTAGACCTTATCTTGAAGCGGTTCGACATCCACGATGAGCTCAGCCAGAAGGGCATAGTACAAGCTCTGGACCATCACATGATGTATGAGGTATGTGGCAACATGGGACGTTCGGGCAATGATTGCTCGAAGATTCATGAGAAGGCTGTGTTCGTGAACAATAGGTATCTCCCTTAAGGAGGTCAGGGGTGGCAACCACGACCCTATCAAGGAGGTAACTATTTTAATAATTCTTTTAATCCTAGACAACCTTTCTTGAAAGATCTTGTCTCCTATCCTAACCAGTCCAAGGACAACAACAAAATGGTATGCAGAGGGTAGAGAGGATTCCTATGGTAAAAGATCCTAAAATAAGATAGGTTTAGTCTATAATTGCTTACTTCGGGCACCGGCTTACCCCTGCATCCACAGACGACTCTGGCCAACAGCTCTACGACGTACTCGAACATGGAGGATTACTAAGGCCGGATAGGGCTGTCACCACCTACCGAGTACCTCTACAAACCGTGGGGCACGCGGCAAACAAAGGTAACCTCTGGCCTAGACACCACGTCTACACTATTAATTACTATCAAAGTCTCGACGTCACACTTCTAGAAGACTATGATACTCTAACTAAATAGAGCGATGATCCCGTATGCAATAAAGGAAAGAACTTAGTTAAAAAGGAAACTTAAATACCAAAGGAAGATCATGAATACTTACTAAGAAAAGAAACCATTCACCAAGGTATAAGCATGGAGAAGGCGCCGACAAGCCCGGACCTCCTCCTAACTCTCTCTCACTCGTTCCCTATTTTCTAAACATTTTGGCAGTGCTAAAGCCTTTTGACTGCAGCTCTAAATTCTCTTCTTCTTGTGTGTTGTTCTTCATGCCGAATTCTCCCTCTATTTATAGGTGGCAATGGGCAGGGGGGTACTTGTAGGTGAAGTAGAGTCGGTAGGCCGAATTTGGTCCGTCGGGCGGCGGGCAAGGCCGGGCGGCCACGTGTGCCGGCGGCCGGGTATGCCGGGCGGCATGCACCGCTGAGCGGCAGCCCAGGCCGAGCGACCCTTGGATCGTGTCGGTTCGGGACCGACTTCTCTTGGATGGCTTGGAATTTGTCCCGAAGTGGGTCGTTTTAGTCGGTTTCCACCGACTCTTCATTTTTTGGGTAGTAGGCCTCATGGGCCTCATGGGCTGTCAACCTTGCATGGCCAACCCAGGCCGGGCGGCAGACCAGGCCGGGCGGCAAGCCAGGCCGGGCAGCGGCCTAGGCCAGGTGCCGACCCCCTCCGGGTCACCCCTTGACTTCTCCCGGTAAGGCCATATGTTGGCCTCTTTTCCTTAGCCATATTTCACCACTTTCAGTCCAGGAGGAGAAAACGACATCATGGTGGAGTGTTTTGCAGAGTCGGCCAGGTCGGATGATAAGCCGGATAGTGATTCCGGTTGATCGGTCGGGTGGCTGATTTTGGCCTTAAACGACCCTGTTGGCCGGGTCCTGATTTCAGCTTGTAAACGACCCTGTCGGCAGGTGAAAATGGCTGTTTCACAGTGGTGATTGGCTGACGGGGTTTTTCTTCATGTTTTTGCATATTTTGGCTCTTTTATACTTGCAAACACATATCTCACCAAAACTCATGGAAATTTTCAGTAACAAACTACTACCATTATCTTGTTTATTCCTTTTATGTCATTTATGCAAGGATTTGACTGTCAGATTTAGCATTTAAGGACCGTCAACAAACTCCCCCACACTTAGCCTTTGCTCGTCCTCGAGTAAAGGTTGAAGACTAATGTGGATCATAACTTCAATTGGTGTGATGCTAGCATGCAAATTATCCCATGTCATACCTGTACCCATGAACTTTTGAAGTATTTATCATGTTACCTTGGGTGGTTGAGGAATGGAACGGTATTGACTCCAATCATCTTCACTCATTCTTCTATGTAGCTTGGGTTTTTGAAAAGATTTTCAAAACAAATCATAGCTGTACTCCTCAAATGATTCTCTCAAATCGCTCAATGTGTATGGTTCCTCACCAGGGCATTGCCTCTTTTCATCCTACTTCTAAATATGGCTTTATGTGAAGCTCAAGGTAGGGGTAAAAGAGAGGCATACTTGTGTCTCATATATCACTAAGTCAAAAACCGGATCCATGGAGAACAATTCATGAACTTTTGATCAAGCATGTGCATATGTGGATGCATGAATTGAACATGGATGGTATATGGATACTCCTTGAAATTCTACCTCCCTTCTATTTGATAGGCATTTGAAAACATGGGCTAATTCTTTCTCTCTCACTTTTTATTTTTCTTCTTCTTCTTCTCCTTTTTTTTGAATAGCCCATGTTTCTTTCACAAGGATATTTGGAGAGGGAGTTCATCAAAATATGATGGAGTACTTTATTCAATGGATGGATGATTGACATGGAAATGCTATCTTCCAGCATAGAAGATTTAGCATATGGATGATAGATATGGTGGTGCTAACTTCTAGTGAAGAAGTATTAGCAAAGTGGTATAAGTCATAAAAAGTAACTCACAAGGGTAATAACAATTTGACAAAGTTCAACAAAACAACAAGTAGCATATGCATAAGGTTTACAATGAGTTCATCATATGGCTTTGGTAGGAAGATATAATCATTGAGGAGTCAAGCTATTAATTTTAATTTTTGTAAGAAAAATTCCCAATCACATCAAGCACAAGAGAAAGATTCATTTTGTCAAACCATATCTCATGCATCAACTACCTAGGTGACATGCTTTCCTAAAAATGTAGTTCACAACCAACAAGTCAATGAACTAGGAATAAGGAGCATGCAAGCCAACTAAATAGAAGCATGAAATAAAATGAGGCTTACACAAGGTTCATTTTAGTTTCTTAATTAAATTTTTATGATTGATTCAAGAGAGAATAATTTTAACTTGCAAAACAAGGAGGTGAAGGGATTGAGTGCGCAAACCGTTATAGTGAAGAAGGTGGAAGCTGGGATGTGCCTGGCCGCCACGCTCTTCCTCATGTTGTTAACCTCTTTTATTTGCGCATCGAAAAGCCTTAGAAGCCTCCCCCACACTTGTTCTTGTACCTGGCTGCTTTTTATTCAAAACAAACAAAAGATTGTGGAAACAAAAAGGACACTACCGGGTCTAGGACCAGGGAGTCTAAATTTATTCAAATGAAAAAGGAATGCAGAGAGGAATGCTAGGATAGAGCGTTGAAATCAATTAAATTGATCACATCTACCTCCTTACCTTGGTTGTCATCTGGCTCTAGGAAGACTTTTAAACGATGACCATTTACCTTAAACTGGTTCCCTCCATCATCTTGGAGTGTGATTGCTCCATGCGATGCAGCATTAATGACGGTGAATGGTCCTTCCCATTTACTCTGAAGCTTCCTGTGGCCGAACAACTTGACTCTGGAGTTGAAGAGCAACACCTTGTCTCCTGGCTTGAACTCCTTAGGCTTGATCCTTCGGCCATGCCATCTTTTGGTTCTATCCTTGTAGATCTTGGCACAATGGTAAGCCTTCTCTCTCCATTCCTCTAACTTAGATAACTACATTTTTCTATGTCTCCCAGCCTCCCTAAAGTCCATGTTCCATTTCTGGATGGCCCAATGTGCTTTATGTTCTAGCTCGACTAGTAGATGACATGGATTTCCATATATGAGCTGGAAGGGAGACATACCAATCGGTGTTTTGTATGCTGTCCTGTATGCCCAAAGTGCATCTGGTAGCTTCATCTTCCATCCACTCCCCATCTCATTCACAGTCTTTTGTAGGATGTTTTTAATTTGTTTATTTGAAGTTTCTACCTGCCCGCTTGTCTAAGGGTGGTATGGAGTTGCATTGCTGTGCCTTACTCCAAGATCTCTTAAGAAGTTCTGGAAGGTCTTATCAATGAAATGAGACCCTCCGTCACTTATCACCATCCATGGTGTTCCAAAACGAGGAAAGATGATCTCGTGGAACATTCTCCTGGCATGCTTGGAGTCAGCAGCTCTGCATGGCATTGCTTCTACCCACTTGGATACATACTAAACGGCCACCAAGATGTACTTGCAATCATAGGACTTTGGAAATGGTCCCATGAAGTCAATGCCCCATACATCGAAAATTCCACTTGAAGGTTGTATGTTAGGGGTTTTGCGTTGCGACCAGTAATCCCTCCATTCTTCTGGCAATTCCGACATCTTCAAATGAATTATTTTGTGTCTTCATGCATTGTTGGCCACAAGAATCCACTCTGTCAGATTTTTGCTTGGGTGCTGAATACACCAAATTGGCCTCCATAAGGAGACATGGCATTTCTCGATTATTTGGGTGCCTTCGATTCTTGGGACACATCTCCTAAGCAACCCGTCAGCACATACTCTGTAGAGGTACGGGTCATCCCACACGTGACGTTGACTCTCATAGATGAGCTCGTCTTGTTCTCACCTGGAGGTACAGACCCTGTAACAATGAAATTTACAATGTCTGCATACCAGGGGTTGGAGTCCGTCACTTGCAGTAGCATGTCGTCGCAAAGGAAGTCATTTATCGGAATTTCCTACATGTTAGTCACTTGCATACGCGACAAATGATCTGCAATAAAATTCTCTACTCCTTTCTTATCTCTAATTTCAAGGTCAAATTCTTAGAGTAGAAGAATCCATCTAATTAGCCTTGGTTTAGCATCTTTCTTAGTGAGCAGGTATTTTAAAGTAGCATGATCAGTGTGAACAATAACCTATGCTCCTACTAAGTATTACCTAAACTTATCGATAGCGAAAACAACGACAAGGAGCTCTTTTTCTGTAGTGGCATAACTAAGTTGTGCTCCTGTCAAGGTCTTGCTAGTGTAGGCTATGGCGTGATGCTTCTTATCTTTGGTTTGGCCAAGAACAGCCCCAACAACATAGTCACTAGCATCACACATGATTTTGAAAGGCAGCGTCAATCGGGGGGTTGAATGATTGGAGCTAAGATGAGTGCCTTCTTATGGATATTAAAGGAATGTAGGCACTCATCATCGAAATCAAAGGGAGCATCCTTAGACAAAAGACTAGTGAGGGGTCTAGCGATCTGGGAAAAGTCCTTGATAAGACGCTGATAAAACCCTGCATGTCCTAAGAAACTACAGATCCCCTTAACATTAATCGGAGGTGGAAGCCTTTCTATGACCCCAATCTTAGCTCTATCCACCTCAGTACCCCTCTCGGACACAAGGTGTCCTAAAACAATGCCCTCTCGGACCATAAAGTGGCACTTTTCCCAATTAAGTACCAAGTCCTTTTCCTGGCATCTTTGTAAGACCCTATCTAGGTTCTCAGGACAATGATCAAAAGTTTTCCCATAAACAGAGAAATTATTCAGGAAGACTTCCATGATTTCTTCGATCATGTCAGAGAATATAGACATCATGCACCTTTGGAACGAAGCCGGTGCATTACACAACCCGAATGACATCCTCGGATAGGCATAGATTCTGTAAGGGCTTGTGACAGTAGTCTTACTTTGATCATCGGGATGGATGGGAATTTGATGGTAACCAGAGTACCCATCAAGGAAACAAAAGAAGGAATTATTGGCAAGCTGCTCCAACATTTCATCAATGAAGGGAAGCGGGAAATGATCCTTTTTCTTGCCTGGTTGAGCCTCCGATAGTCGATGCACATCCTCCATCCCGTGACGGTGCATTGAGGGATAACTCATTTCTATCATTTCTAATGATCGTCATGCCTTCCTTTTTAGGCACTACTTGCACAGGGCTAACCCACTCACTATGAGGAACGGGATAAATTATCCGGGCATGCAAAAGTTTTAAGACCTCCTTCTTAACAACCCCTCTCATTGCATTATTTAGCCTCCTCTGAGGCTCCCTAGAAGGTGTGCTATCTAGATCAAGGGGAATGCGATGGGTGCAAAGAGCGGAACTAATTCCCTTAAGGTCTTGGAGTGAGTAGCCTAGGACAGAACGATGCTTTTCTAGGATGGCTAAAAGTTTAGCAGTTTCTTCCTCGGATGGCTTGTCACTTATGACAACAGAGGCTTCCAGGTTGCCATTTAGGAAAGCATAGCATAGGCCAGAAGGCAAGGGCCTAAGCTTAATTAGAGGTCGTGATAGTGGCTCTTCAATGGGTAGCTCAATTGTCTCCTAAAACTCGTCCTCCTCTTGGATAAACTCTTTAGCATCTCTTTCTAGAAGGGGTTCAGGAGAATCAAATGGGAGAATAGCCATTACTTCCTCGATTGGCTCTTCCTCGAGGGAAGGCTCTGGTAGGGAGTTCCTCGATCGGGAGGTCGGGACAGAAAACTTTTTCCCCCGAGTTTTACGTCGAGATTTCCAAGCGTCGGTACATCCATGAGTAATTTCTCAATAGGTTGTCCCATTAAGACATCAAAATCCTGAATGTCAAAGACATGGAAGTCTAGTACAGCCTCGACGTTTGCATGCCTTACAGTCACATCTTGCAAAATCCTGCATCCTTCTAAAATAGGGCCAAAGGGGCTCTTGAAGGATTTACTAGTCGATGCCAATCGCGTATCACCCAAAATGTCAAGTGCAAAGGCACTAGAAACTACGTTGGCACCAACAATGGGATTATAAAGAACTTCCACTGTGACTCCTCTAATGTCGCATCAAATGGTTGAAGAGAGAGAGTGAATTCGAATTACTTCAGAGGATAGCTCAACCACTCGCAACCATTGTTGCTCATAATTGAAGTTAACTCCTTCACCGTCTCTTGGAGAAATGCCTCTTCAACTGGCTCAGGAGGAGAGACGGGAGACAAGGGGTTCTTTCGACAAAAATACTTTGAGGTGTTTCCATAATCTTCAAAAAGCTCTTCCTCAAAGTCAAATGGGAATTCTGAGGGTTGAATTTCTTCTTCCCTAGGTGTTCCCGGTTCGGGTGAGGGCTCAATGGTTGAATCTTGGGGTATGCAAGGAATGGGTTTGGATTCGGCTATTAAGGGCTCCTCATGGCTCGACTTGGCTTCCTCCTGGAGGGGTTTCTAGAATACGGTCTAGGATTTCTGTTCCTTCTGTCGCGGTCTTGTGGATGAATGATCCTCTAGCGGTATGTTGAGGTATAGGGCAGCTTCCTTGTTCAAACCCTCATGAAAATGTTGTAGCAACGTCGGGTCGGGAATGGCAAGGTTGGGTCCGGATTTGGATAGCAAAGTAAGCCTAGTGCAGGCTGCACCTAAAGACTCCTTCTCATTCTGGCGAAAACCGAGAATTTCCATACGAAGGGAGACAATACGGGATGTAGGGAAGAAAGCAAGACAAGATTTGTCTCGAAGTTCTTCCCAATCACCGTTTACACTCCCGACAGTATGAGTGTACCATTGTTTCGCGCTCTCTATGAGGGACAAGGGAAACAATTTCCACTTTAGAGTTTCCTGTGTCATGCCCTTTATAGAAAGGCATGAACATAGTTGCTCGAATTCTCATAGGTGATGGTATGGATTTTCACTATCTAAGCCAGAAAAGTATTGCTCCTGAACCATGGCTATAAAGTCAGGGCGAAGTTCATAGCCAGATGTACGAATTGGGTCCGCGGACGGCGGTGGCTCAAAGAACTCGCCTTTTGGAGCAGAAAGGGATTGGATAGTAGGTTGCTCCATTGTAGAAATAGGGAAAGAAATAAAGAAAGACAAAAAAGATACGAGGACGAACAAGGTTCGAAGATGATACAACAACCGTTCCTCTGCAACGGCGCTAGAAATTCTTGTTGGTATTTCTTACGATCACAGATAATCCGCAAGCACATGGATACCGCAGTAGCACTTCACCTAAGAGTATTCCACAGTATCAAATTCACAGGGAACGTGTATGTCTAGTCTCTTATCCTAATCCGTCCAAGGACAACAAGAATTTGGTAGGCAGAGGGTGGAGAGAATTCCTATGGTAAAAGATCCCGAAATAAGATAGCTTTAGTCTATAATTGCTTACTTCGGGCACCGGCTTACCCTTGCATCCACAGGCGACTCCGGCCAACAGCTCAACGACGTACCCGAACGTGGAGGATTACTAAGGCCGGATAGGGCTGTCACCATGTTCCGACTACCTCTATAAACTGTGGGGCACACGGCAAACAAATATAACCTCTAGCCTAGACAACACGTCTACACTATTAATTACTATCAAAGTCTCGACGTCACGCTTATAGAAGACTATGATACTCTAACTAAATAGAGCGATGATCCCATAAGCAAAAAAGGAAAAAACTTACTTAAAAAGGAAACTTAAATACCAAAGGAAGATCACGAATACTTACTAAGAAAAGAAAGCATTCGTCGAGGTACAAGCGTGGAGAAGGCGCCGACAAGCCCGGACCTCCTCCTAACTCTCCTTCACTCTTTCCCTATTTTCTAAGCACTTTGGCAGTGCTAAAGCCGTTTGAGTAGAGCTCTAAATTCTCTTCTTCTTGTGTGTTGTTCTTCATGCTGAATTCCCTCTCTATTTATAGGTGGCAATGGGCAGGGGGTACTTGTAGGTGAAGTAGAGTCGATAGGCCGAATTTGGTCCTCTTCTTGCTGCATTCAGCCTTAAACAACCCAGTCGGCCAGGTCCTGATTTGAGCTTGTAAACGACCCTGTCGGTCAGTGAAAATGGCTGTTTCACAGTGGTGATCAGCCGACGGGGTGTTTCTTCATGTTTTTGCATATTTTGGCTCTTTTATACTTGCAAACACATATCTCACCAAAACTCGTGGAAATTGTCAGTAACAAACTGCTACAACTATGTTGTTTATTCCTTTTATGTTATTTATGCAAGGATTTGACGGTCAGATTTAGCATTTAAGGACCATCAACAGAGGGGCACAGACGACCTCCCCAGGCAAATCGACAACATGTCCCTCTAGATAGACCAGATGGACCACACCATCAACTCTCATATCCAACAGAAGAATGAGTGGAGGGATGATGTCCAACGGCATCTCTCGAGATTTGAGGATAAGGACTCTTGGGGTAACACTCAAATGAGTTGTTAGTTTTACTCTCAAGGCTACTTCGGTCAGGGACCGTCGTAGTTCAAGTGAGTTCAAGCCAGCTTGGGGGGAGTTCCTACCACTAATGTGAAGGTAACTTGTATCATTTCCCTTTCCAATCAACACATGCTTGATAAACTAAAAACATAAAAAAGATTTGTTTCCCATTCACATGAATGATAAATAGAAATACTAAATAATAATAATAATAGTAATAATAATAATAATAATAATAATTCATACGTGGTATGAATGCATAAGGTTTTCTATGTTAAGATGAATGAATAGTTGCTCTGCCTTTTATTCCTTTCATATGCCCAGTTTACAACCTAGCACTCTATCTAGTTTTGGTTTGTTGGCATGATTAAATTTTACCTCAAACACACTAGTGGGTAGCATAAGCACTAACCTTCTAGGTTGTTAAGAGATATGACATGGTTAGTTAGGGCTGCTATGATCTCGCTCAATTTGTGAAACTTGGCACTCGAAGAAGTAATTTGATAAAAATGACAAGTTCCTCAATCATATATATTCCTACCACAACCATATGTTATGCTACATTGCAAAACCTTCTACATATGGTACTTGTATTTTCATTTAGCCTTGTGAAAATTATGTGACCCTAGTCAGAATTATTTTCAGCATTCATGATCAAGTCCGCGCACATCACGCTAAGTTTCCACACTAGAAATTAGCAATCATCCATGTCACACCATCCATCCACAAAATAAAGACTCTGTCTTCAGGGTTGATTTGTCCCCCAAAGCAATCAAGGTTATGGCTATTGAAAAAAAAGAAGAAAAAGAAAAAGAAAACTCTTTCTCCATGAAGAGCTTGAGAGGAAAAGAAAGAAAGAAAGAAAAGATAGCCAATACTGCCAAATAAAAGGGTGAGACAGATAAAAAGAGTCTCCATTCCACTCCACCAAATCCATCACACATACACATCTTGATCATGCTTGTAGGAAATGTTTTCTGCATGGATCCACTCTTTTACTCGATGATATATGAAATACAGGTATGCCACATTTACCCTTACCCAGAGCTCCACATATCAGCCTTTAGAGGTAGGATTTTTGAGGCATCATTAGCCTTGGTGAGGATTATATACACTTTGTGCGATCTGAGAGAATCATTTGAGAAACATAGATTTATCACAAAAATTAACCCCAGGCTAAAGTCGATCAAAAAGAGTAAGTGAAATGGTAGTCCCACAAACTATTCTGTCTTCCAACCACCTAAGATTTGGAGAAGCTACAACGCCCATAGGTAATAAAAGGTGAAAAATTGATACCAACTTATTCAATCCTTTATAGAGTGTCTTAGTTGTGCATTTCTATATATGTTAAGAATAAGACATTGTAGCAACTCCTGATCAACACAAACCTGAGTTTTGCCTTTACATGGAACGAGCAAAGGTTCAGCTTGGGGGATTTGTTTGTGGCACCCCTTCCCGGAGGATCAAGGTCTCGAAGGTGCGGATAACGCAAACACTTGATAATACAACAACGGTCCAAATTTAAGTTGAATTATTACATCATTAAGGTGATCAAAGTGCAGCGGAATGATACAAGTTCAAGTTTGTTTTGAAAAACAGTGGAAGCAAATAACGATAAGAACTACGAGCTCGACGATACAGCATAGTGATGATTCATGCCCGAAGAACCATCACCCTAGCAGCACACACAGTCACTGCAGCAGTAGGTCAGACTCCCAGTGAGCAGTCCAACCCTCAGGGACCTGCATGTCCCAAGGCAACACATCTACAGGCAATTCTATCTCTTCAGTACCTGAAAACAACAGAGGCACAAAGCCTGAGTACTAATTACTCAGCAAGACTTACCCATCAAAGGACCTAGACATGCATTGGCTCTAATAGGGTGGCTTGTTTGAAAAGACTCGCACTAAACAACCTATTAGTTCTATCAAGTTTTAATTGCCAATTTAATTGGGCTGAGCAGAAATGTAACTTTAGTGATAGAATGAGATAATAACACAATACATAAAGTAAGTACAACATAAGAGCAGTAATAATAATATCAACAATAACCAACAAAATCCATTTCCATAGTATCATGTGCAACTACATGACGACTCAGTGACCAAGCGGTACTCATTAGTGCGAGGGACAGCAATTGCAATTGATTTACACCAGCTGGGAAAACTCGAAATACACGATGTATACACACCAATTAAGGTCGTATATGGCAACCTTTCACAAGAAACACTCACACCTTCACCCGGATCCAGTGACGTCGAGTGGGCATGCCGTCCTGCCAACAGTACTTTGCGGTATGGACCGCCCACTGCAGCAGCAGAAGGGTCAAACAACCAACACACCATAGCCGTGCTCCAATGCAAGTATTTAATGCTACATCGGTTTACTAGTGCCCATAAACTAGCATGCATTCGGTACTGTTCAAAACTTGATCAAGGGGCTGGCCATGGATGGGTCCTAGGGTGGGCAAGGTAGGGCTACCGCAGTCAACACCCATGTATTGCTACAAACCTACACATGTATAATCCCTGCCCGGTCATACATCAAAAGTAAACTTCTTTTATAAGTTCAAATTTAATGATCAAGTCATCCCTTAGTAATATATCTACCGAGACTATTATTTACTAAGCATAGCATTACAGTACCGAGCTTACCAAAGTTCTAATCACAGTAGTATAGGTCATTTAGGGTAACATGCAAGGTGGGTTTCAATCAAATCCTATAACCTAGTGCAACAATAAACTTAGACACTAGTAATATTATAAACTAGCAAAACTTTTAAAAAGGCGAATGCAAATTGGGGCTTGCCTGGATCAGCACAAGTGTGAGCAACAACAGTAGACTCCTGCTCTTCGGACTCCTGGTCCTGTTGGGAATCCGGCTCCTGCTCCTGAGTGTCGTTACCTATATATGAACAATGGTTTAACTGTATTGTCGCAACACCGTTACATGCAATGGTGTGATGGATGCATGATGACTTCAGTTTTGAAGTGATAACATTGTTATTAACATGTTCTAGAGGCCATATGCTTGAAAGAAGCAAATTAGAGTTTCACTATTTTATGTGTCTTAACCATTTAGATAGGGTTATAATAGTTTTATGAACCTTAATGCAATTAAAATGGCAAACAAATGGTTCTGGACTTGAGTGATTTATCATGAACAGAGACATGTATGAACTTCATTTTTACCAAGTTATAGTTTCTGGACATTAGTAATTTAATTACTAGCAATTATTCAAGTTCAAGCATTAAATAATTATAGAGTATGAAATGTTGCGAAATTGACTTAACCAAAAATAAGGGTGATGTATTAACATGAAATAACAGAGCATGCAAAAGATTAGAATTAATTTGCATTTCTAGAATTTATAAGGATTAAATTGTTGTTTGCACCAGTTAATTTGATTATTAAAAATACTTTGATAGAAGTAGCTTGATATCATTTTTAATAAATAGAGCATATTTTTTGGAAACTAACAAACTTGGTTTGAGGTCGATTGGATTTAGAACGAATTTACTATGATTTTTCAAAATTTTCAGCAATTTCTGTCATAATTCTAGGTTTTCTTTTATTAGGCCGTGCCACGTCGGCAGCCGTGTCAGCGCCAGTAGGCGACAGCTGGGATGCCAGTAAGCTCGCCGGAGATGGGCGGCGCGCGGCCGGAGTGCTCGCCGTGGGGCTCTACGCGGGGCGAAAGCTCGTCGCAAGAGCGGGGAAATGATGCGCACAACGAGTCGACGAGGATGGAGGGGTTCATGACGTCGGATTCTCGCCGGAAATAGCCCGGCATCGAGAGGCGATGGAAGATGGGGCTCCAGCGGCTTCGCGTTCTAAGTAGGAGGCATGAAACTGGACTCCGTCTTCACCGGAGGCTTCACAGCAGCGAGGGGATAGCCAGCATCATGTCGCCTTTTGTCAAGGAGGGCTGCAAGCTGGGGCTCATCGGTGATGTGGCACGGTCTTTTGATAGCGGCGACAGGGGAGCTTCAATCCATGCTGCTTCAGGGCTCGAATCAGGAAAAAGAAAGGTCGGGTGAGTGCGTTAAGGGGTTGCAAATGCGCACGAGGAGGAAAGAAGGAGCGACTCTCACTGGGAACTGAGAATTTCGAGTGGCTACCGGAGATGGCCGAGAACAGGGCCGACGGAATTTCCTTTGAAATTAAGCAAGCTCATGGTTCGCTTTGTGGTTTGCTCGGGCTGGAAGTGAAAAGGGGAACACATGAGAAAGGGTGGGGCTGGTGCGGTTCTACGGCTCAAAGGCGGCGAAGTTCGAGCTTGTGCTCGTCGCTGTTAATGGCGCGAGGTGGGTGGTGCGGAAAATGGCAGAGGGCTGGGGGATAGTGGCACGAGTTCGTGCAGTTTTGCGCGCATCGGATTATGGGTGCCGGGATGGCGGGAGTCGTTGGGTGCGAATCGGACCGAGCGGCGCAGGGCCAAGTCGGCGTTGGGCTGGGGGAAAAGTAACGCGAGGTAGGGTGGAAGCGGTGAGTGCGGCTGCTGGTTTCGAGGCAGCAAAAGGGGCAGCAATGGCTGGCGGCGTCGAGAATCAAAGCGTGGCAGTGGCAGGGCGGCTTTGGGCGGAGGAAAAGAAACATGATGCAGTGGCGGCTAGCGGTTTGGCAGCAGCGGCGATGCGACGGACGTCGCGCATGGTTTTGCCCGCTATCGGGTGGCCGGGAGCAGCTGGGCGCGGGGAGACCCGGCGAGGCACTACCGTGGCCATGACGGTGAGTTCCAAGAAAGTGATGCGCGGGCTTAGCAGCTAGCGGCGTGCGGACGGAAATTAGAGGCGCACGGTGGAGCAGTGACGGTGATGCGACGACGGTCAAGGGTGTGGGTGCAGTGCCGAGTCCCGAGGCAGTTAGAGTGAACGCGACGGCCGAGGGAGTCGGCGGGCATGCGCGCGCTAGCAGGAGGAAGAAGACAATGCACTTTTGCAGAGGGGCCCCCAGGTTTTTGAATAGTTTACAAAATGGTCCTTGATTCTGTTTTAATTCAAATTAAATAGCTCCAGGGGTCGAAAAGGGCTAAAATTTTATATTTGGGCTCCTGATGACTTGTAAAATTGAATGGGAAACTTTATTTGGCCATAAGGTGAAATAATTTATTAGATTTAATATTTAAACTTGAATTGATCCTTGGCTTAATTTAATTATTTGGGGGTTTTTCCTAATGTGATAAAATTCTCAATTCTTGGCTAAAAATCTATTTTATTATTCTCATATTTCTGATGTAATTATTTGGCTTATGTTTTATAGAAAAATTTAAATTGCTTCACATTTTTGTTTGCAGGGGTTTTATTTAACTTAAAGGAAATTCTAAATTTTTTTTTAAATGGCTCTATTACTTCATGCTTTACTTGAGCTCAAATTCTATGCTGGCATTCTAATTAAATTGGGATGAGACACTAGGGCCCACTGGCTGGTCGCCCGACCTCCCCCCCCCCCCCCCCCCCTGAATTGTGGAGACTCAGCCCGGGCCTCCATGTGATGCTTCCTCAGTGAATTCCTGACGTTGGTGCATGGCAGTTCCGTGGTGGTTACTCCTCAGTACCGACCTATGGCCCCTATAAATAGAAGGGGAGAGCTTCACTTCAACACACACACACACACACTCAATAGTTATTCATTTCCCTCTTTCATTTATTAGTTTCCTAGTCGTATTGGAGTTTAGTATAGGAGTAGCCTTGCTCGAGTCTTCAAGTCATAGGAGTATTGGCATGGCTCTTGTATCTTTATCTTTATTCTATTTTATTATGACTTTGTTATATCCAATTAATATAGTTCTTCCATATAGTTATGCTTATGATATGTATTTCTTGTTTGGTTATATATTATATTCATGTCATAAGGCTTTATGCTTTCATGATGATACAGACTTGCTACCTTATTTTCATGATTGTCATATACCTTGACTATAGTCTAAATATTATAATGCTAGTTATATTTTAGTCTAGTTGTTATGCTTCAACATGGGTTTGATATTCATTTAGGTTTGCAATTGCTTAGCTCATAACTTGTTAATCCGTAGGGTTAGAGTTTTGTATGTTTTAGTATTTGTTAATCTAATCGGTGATTCTAGTATTTGATCAATGCTAGAATTCTACTTAAATGTGTACTCCTTCACGTTCGGTTATGACGTGTGTCCAAGATGGAGTTACCTTGTGTATGCCGAGCAAGAATAAACTCTGAATACTCATACCAATCTTTATGACTATGTTACTATTAACAATCATATATTTATGCTATAGCCTTCCTTGGTAGAACTATAAATGACAAGCTATTGGAGCAATCCAATAGTGAAATGCTACAACAGTATTATCCGTGCGCTTGTGAATTTTACTATTATGAAACTGAAGTTCATCTTTATAATTATGTCTGGCACTATTGTTGAGGATGATTATATTGATGTAACTTAGCATTTGTTAGCAAGTGTCAACAGACATTTCTAGTCCTGTGCTAGGAATAGTAATATTTCTAGTGCAACGTTAAGAAATGTCAATATTGTGCAACACCTTTACCGTAAGAAACGTGACTCCGGATGCCATTAGGCTCTGTATGTTCCCATTCTCACTGCTAGGCAAAGCCAAGAAGTGGTTCTATGACAATAAGGAGGTTGTCAACATCTGAGAGAAATGCTCTACTGTGTTCCTCACGAAACTCTTCCCATTGGATAAAACCAACTCTTTACGGGGAAGAATTTCAAGTTTCCAGCAGGCGGCCAGAGAAACAATACCAGAAGCATGGGAAAGGCTTCAGGAATACATCCTAGCTTATCCCCATCATAGAATGGATAAATGGATTATTATCCAGAACTTCTACAATGGACAGACGGCCTCAAGCCATCGGCACATTGATGCGGCCGCTGGAGGAGCCTTCTTCTCACTCACCGTCAAGCTGGCAACCAAGTTAATTGAGAAGATGGTCTCCAATCAAGGCTGGAATGATAAGCGACTCCAGCCACATGTGCAAGACATGCACACCATCAAGGAGACACACATGCTCGCCGTGAAAGTGGACCTTATCTTGAAGGGCATAGTACAAGCTCTAGACCATTGCATGACGTGCGAGGTTTGTGGCAACTCAGGTTCGTGAACAATGGATATCGCCCTCAAGGAGGTCAGGGGTGGCAACCACGCCCCTATCAAGGAGGTAACTATGGTAATAAATCTTTCAATCCTAACCAACCTTCCTTGAAACGTCTTGTCTTAGGCAAAACTAAAATTAATGAAAACTATAGTAAAAAGTTTGCCTCCACTGACAAGACCTTAGAAAGCATTAGTGCTAAGATAGAATGTCTTTCTTCTTATTATAAGAGCCAGCTAAGATTTAATAAAATGTTTGAAACTCAGCTAGCTCAAATAGTAACTGCTTTGCCTGCTTTGGACTATGGGAAAATTCTGGGGCAACCCGAATCTACCCCAGAAAATATGAATGCAGTGATGCTTGTGGGTAATCCTACTCGCAACCCGCCATATACTAACCATGCAGGAAATGATGAGGAGGATGAGTTGAACATCATCCCAGTAATTCAAGGTGATCCATGGAGCCCGATGATCTCATATTCAATTGGGATAGAATTCTTCGGGATAGAATTCTTCGAGCAAGCATTGTGTGACCTTGGAGGCAGTGTCAGCATCATGCCAAGAGCTATCTTCAACAAGCTTAACCTCACATGCCTAGTCCCAACTCAAATGAGGATTCTACTTGCTGACTCAACAATGCGGTTGTTGGTATTTTTATCGATCATAGAATAATCCACAACCGCATGGAAATACCATTGTAGCACTTCCCCAATGGAATATTCCAAGGGTTATCGATCCAAGGAACAACATAGGTAAATCCTAAGTTCTAGTCAATCCAAGGACACAAGAGAATTATGTTAGTGTAGGATACAGAGGTTTATCTATGGACAAGCTCCAAAATAAATAATGTTGAGGCTCTAATTACTACTTCATGTACGGATTCATGCCTGGCATACACAAGACAACTCCATCTTGGACACACGTCACAACCGAACATGGAGGAGTACAATGGATAGATGGGGATGTCACCACCTACTACCAACCTTTGCAGATTGTGGATTACGAGGTGATCAAAGATGATCTCTAACCTAAGCACCACGCCTAAGTTATTAATCACTATTTAGTCCAACTAGTATAATACTAAACAACCTATGCAAGATAAGACTTGATGAGGACATCACTCCTATGGATACACACAACACTCCTCCAAATCTGGACTTGCAAGGTCCAATGACTAGAGCTCGTGCACGACGACTAATTTAGAGGTGAGCTCGTTCCTACGTTCTTCGCTATATGTTACTTTTGAGAATGGTTTGCTACCTAATGATTATTTTATGATTAGAAACCATGGAGAGGACCAGGAGATGATGGGAGAAGGAGTTGGGAATGTGGAGGACCAGCAAGGGCTTGGATGCCAAAGTGGAGGCCCAATCAAAACCGACTTCGAGTCTGTTTCAGGGCCCAGGACCAGTCTGCACTAAAATAGTCGCCCAGGACGCATACGGACTCGGATTTGGACGTTCTACATATGCACGGAAAGATAAGGAGAAGGCCTTTCCAATTCCGCCGGCCTCATGTCAAAATTCATCCGGAGTCATCAGAAATCATCAAAACAAGAGAGAGTCCAGAATCTATGTCGGTGCTGTGTCGCCTATTTTTGGCCTTTGGGCTTTGTATCTAGTTGAGCCCAATTAGGGGCGCGTCCAGAGGGTCTTGCACGACCCTAGGGTCTTTATATACAGCCACCACTGCACCATTAGGGTTCGGGTTTTGCTTAGATCAATTCTGTTCATAAACAGTTTCGCCGTTCATCGGTTTGTGAGACCCCAACTTCAAGAGTTTAATCATACATCTGCAATTGTGTTGCATTCTTCGTTGTTCTTGCTTGTGTTCTTGATTCGCAGGCAGGGATTAGCCTTCTCGGTGAGGCTAATCGTCTTTTGGACGGTTGATAACCAGAGGAGACGTCGTGCTACGATTGCGGGGTTTAGAACGTGCTTATCTGAAGCCGGATCGATTTGTGTGTCGCCTCCGACCAAATCAACTTACCAAGAACCTTTCGGAAGATCGAGAACCCTTGTTCACATCAAGACTTTGAACCCACAAGTAAATGATCACACAACTTACTTAAATAAGATAACTGAAGAACATAAATAAACAAGAAGATTTACTTGATAAGCAAAGGCTCCGTAGAGGTACAAGATTGGAGTAGAGGGCCCACAGACAAGGCTCCGCTCCTAGACTTCCCCTCACTCTCTCCTTAATTCTAAGTACGAAACTAGTAGTACTAACACCTTTGGATGTGGCTCTTCTTTCTCATCTCTTTGGTGTGTGTTGAAGTGAGGCTCTCCCCCTCCTTTTATAGCCTCCAAAGGTCGGTAACAAAGCGTTACCGCCATAGAACTGCCATGCATCGCCGTCAGGAATTCACTGAGGAAGCACCACGTGGAAGCCCGCCCGAAACGGTCTCAAGACCAGGTCGGCTGACCAAGAGGCTAGGTCGCCCGACCTGAGAATGGCCCCCCTTGGGTTGTTCTTCCGCGGGGGGCCTCCAGGTGGGTCCAAGTCCTATTTCTCTGTTATTCTGTCCGGGAAGCACGAGGAATCCTATGTTTCCATGTAAGCGATCCTTGTGCTGAATTCTGATTGGCTGATTGGATATTTGCTTGGATTGATGACACGGAAATTCCCTTAATTCATGGATAAATCACTTGCACTCATATATTCACCAACGCTTGTGGAATTCATTAGTAATAAACTACTACAACTATGTTGGTTATTTAATTCAGCTCTTTTATGCAGGCGACTGACGGTCAAATTTGGTACTTAAGGACCATCAACAAGGCCCCCACACTTAGCCTTTTACTCATCTCGAGTGAAAGCATAAGGACTAAGGTGGAACATGTACTTTGATAAAATAGTAATAACAAATTAATATTTCTACATCATACCTATAGTTGTGTTTATGAAGTGGATAGCATCCATACCTTGGATAGTTGAGAGTTGGAACGGTCTTGACTTCAGGAGATTCCTGCTTCTCTTAGCGACACACCCTTGGTTTTTCAAAATATTTTGCGAAATGAATACTGAGTCTTACTCCTCATATGATTTCTCTCGATCGCTCAAGTGGTTATATTTTCCTCACTAGGGCATTGCAACCTGCCTCTTTTCCTACTTCTACAAATAGGCTTTTTTGTGTAGCTCAGGGTAGAGAAAATTGAGGCATACTTGTGCTTCATATATCACTAAGTCAAAAACCGGATCCAAGGACACAAAGCAAATCATGAATTATGACCAAGCATGTGCACAATGATGGAATGGATCAATGGAGACTCTTTTATGCTTCTCTTTTGTTTTTAGGAGGGATATGGCTATCTCCTTTCTTTCTTTCTTTTTTTGTCAAGCTATTCATGGAGCATGATTTTTTTTCTCTCCTCTCCTTTTTTCTATTTTTTTGTCACACTCTTCATGGAGCATGAATCTTTTCTTTATATTTTTTTGTGATAGCCATATTCCTTTTTGGATACAGAGCAACAAAATGATGGAGTCCTTTATCTTGTGGATGATGACATGGGATATGAACATGACTTGGGACATAAAGCATAATAGGTAAATGCCTAAGGCCACAACAATTTGACAAAGTTCAATGAAAGCATCAAGCAGCATATGGAGTAGGTTTCTTCATTTGGAACATCATATGGCTCTGATGGGTAAATTCAAACCACATGAGGATTAGACTTTATATTTTTATATTTTCAAAAATATCCAAAGGTGATTAGCAACATGCAGCAATGAAGTCCTAAAGTCTACCATATCACAACAATGAATTATTTAGGATGCAAGGGTTCCTAATGAATATTCAACACAAGCAACAAGCATGACAGAGATAGAAGCATGCAAATCATATCAATCTAAGTCATGTTTTATTTTTAGGGATTTTCACAGCCTGTTCAAGTTGATTTTCAGATTATATGGATATTCGGTACGAACCAACTCAAAATAGGGGAGGATAAGAGTGGAAGATGAGCAAACCAAACCATGATATGAAGATGGGCCAGAGGTAGGCCAGTGCCTAGTCGGCCAACCAGAAGGTCTAGTCGCCCGATCTGACATTGAACCCATCCTGTCTTATGTTTTTCCAGTTGGTCGATGCGACGATGTTCATCCTAGGAGTTGTCGTGTTTTGTGACATTTGCTTGTCTGTAAGTCGTGAGTCCTCCCCACATTTGTTTTGGTGCCTGTCGTTTCATTGAACAAAACAAAAACAGGGGTGAAAAGGAAAAATGACTCTACGGCTTTATGGACCCGATACAGTCACAAATTTATTTATTATTATTATTACTATTATTTTTATTGTCAAGGCATAGGTGCTAGCATCATCTCTAAACCAAGATTAAATTGAGTAATGATAGAACTTACTTCCAAGAACTTACCAGCTCCCCTGTACTTGGATTTTTGTATCTTAGACATGAAAAATCAAGTGTGCGGTGTTGTAGCTTCCTCGTAGTGGATTCCATCACCAACAAGCATCAAAGTTTTGGACTTAATGCAGCTTCCTTGTTTTGAGGACTTGTATGACCATTGTTCTTTTTTTTTTAATCGTAACCTGAAAGGGTTTGTGACCAAAAATACCCGAAGGCAACATATCCCAAAACATGCACTTGCTTAATAAGGGAAACTAATTGATAATTTGGGCTATCTCCTGGTAGTGCTTTGTTTACGGCCAGAAGCTCGACCATGGGGACTACTTGCTGTAGCTATTATTGGCGATATAGTTTCCAATTCATCGCCAATTTGTTGATGTGTCATTGAGGTATCAGCTGCATGGTTAGTGCCGAAGTACAACTATGAGTTTTGCAATATTTATGATAAACAAGGGCATCTACAACCATCCTACTAAAAGTTTTGCAAATGAGGATCTTAAGGTGGTTGTAGTCCTCATAGATGTTCCTAGCGCAAGGGATGACCGACTCTGGAGTCTTAGCATATGATCATAAACTTGTAGGTCTCTCAAGAAAGAAGCTCTCTTGCTCATTCATTGTAGTTTCTTTAAATAACTCTAGTCTAGACGTCCCATGAAATTCCTTGGTCCAAAGGATGATTGACTCTAGAGATTGTTTATATGGGCATGTATCTTGTGGTCCATGGAAGAATCTTTCATGCTCATTAATCGAATATTTTTCTCTAGTATCTAGAGTCAATGACTCAAGGAATTCATTGGCCCAACAATTCTCCTTCTCAAGAATTTTGTCAAAAGGCTTGATGGTCAATCGAGGATCACCATCAAGAATGGAGTAAAGAGGGCTAGAGGAAAGAGGCTTAGGCAAGAGAGATGATAGTTTAATTTCAAAAGGATGTGAATTCTTTCTCAAACCATGATCTCCTTGTTTTGAATGCTTTGTGTCCTCAAGAAGAGTGAGTTTTAGTGATGGGTGTGGAGACACAAACATCACTGTCTCGAGTGAGCAAAGCTCGAAACTAGAACTCACTGTTGGATTTCTTATGCAAGAGGTGGTTGTGGCGAAAGTAAAATTCCTACGCTCTTTATTAAGGCTCCCATGAGATCTACCTATCTGGTAAAGCTTTTATAGTAGGTAGCCTAGGAGAAGCTCAAAGTCCACAGTAGCAAGGATGTGGAGGTCTATGTAAATTTTAACTTTGTCTATCTCAATTGGTATGGCCCTTGCAATCCCCCCGACATTAGGATATGACGTCTAAGACATCCTTGAAGTATGTGCCGATCTGCTTGAGAGGTATGTCATCCAAGATTTGGTATAATATGTATTCAGGAATGACATTGGCCCCTAAGGTGGGATCATGAAGGGCTTCTACGGCGTGTCCCTTTATCTAACAAGATATGGTTGTGGAGGGAGAAGTGATTTGAATCTCCATGAAATTGGGTCTCGCTTCCCTCAACCGCGCCTTGGTCATTGGCCTATTTGGAATTTCTTCTTGGATACGGTCAGGAGGCCAAGGAGGTACCGTATATTTTTTTCCCCAAGTTTAACATCAAGGCATCCTAGTGTTGTTGCATCTATGAGAAAGATATTAATGGGATGCCCAATCAAGATATCAAAGTCATGAGCTTCAACGACATGGAAATCTAGGACAACCTTAACGTCACCATGCTTAACGGGCATGTTTTGTATATCCCCATATCCTTCTAAAACATGGCCTTGGGGGCTCCTAAAGGATTTTCTAATCGGTGCAAGAGTTTCATTGCCCAAATAGGCAAATGCAAATGATCCAGACATGATGTAGGCACTGATGTGGCATTGAATGGTTGAAGAGGGAGAGTTAATGTTAATAACCTCTCCTAACCAATCATTGCTCCAACATGAAGCTAACTCCTTCACCGTATCTTGGAGGTTTACCCCCTTGATTCGATTACGAGATGGGACTGGAACCGACTGTGTCTTCTGACAGAAGAATATGATTACTAAGTGAAACTTCCTCAAATTCTTCTAGCAACCCTGAAGGTAGAATTTCTTCTTCTTTCTGAGCGGTATCAACAACAAACTCTTGAATTGAGAGGGCTAAGGGTTTACACTTTGTTGTTAAGAAAAACTCGAGTGTTGGCTTATCTTCCCCCTAGATACATTGTTGGTCTTCTTCCAAGTGGAAAGATCCAAGGGGGTAGGAAGGGAATGTTGCCTATGAATTATCACTAGGCTCACTCTTTGGGAGAGGTTCTGTCAAATGATTTTTTGATCGAGGGATCGGGATAGAAAAAACATCTCTCCCAAGTTTTATGTTGGGTCTTCCTATAATCAGGACATCAATGAAAAGTTTCTCAATTGGATGCATGTCCAATTAGGATGTCAAATTCTCAGACATCAAAAAAAAATAAAAGTCCAAGATAGCCTCGATAGATTCGTGCCTCACAAGCATTCCGTATAGGGTTCCAATCCCTTCAGTCATGAACCTAGAAGGATCCTTGAAGGATTTACATGTTGGCACTAACGACACATTGTTCACATGGGTGAACGCAAAAGATACGGGACAAGGGAGAGCACACTTGAATTACATCAGAAGAAGGCTCAATCTCTCTTGACCACGTATTTCTATTTATAGAGGTTAGCTCTTTCACTGTTTCTTCAGGAAATAGCTCGTCATGAGGACGAGTGGGAATTTCAAGAGCTAGCGGTTTGGCCTTTAGGTATTCCCATATCTTTTAAAAAGACTATCCTCAAACACGAATGACGATGTTGGAAGTGAAGAGGCTTCATCTTGCAGGTTGGGTCGTTCGGATGAGGTTTCTAATGTTGATTCTAATGATATAGAAGCTATAGGCTCAGCCTCAATTAGAGTTCAGACCTCATCATGGGACTTGACACCCTCCATTTGTGGCTCTTCGTACTCTGCTAGGAGGATGTGTTTTCTAAGATACGCTCAAGGATGTCTCTTCCTTTGGTTGGTGTTTTATGTACGAACGATCCTCTAGCAGTGATGTCAAGAAATATTGTAAAAGTACAAGATCGGGAATGGACAAGTCTGGGCCAGAGCAGATTAACAACGTTAATCTTGCCCACACTGCACCTATAGACTTCTTCTCTTTCTACCGGGACCTAAGGACTTCTAAACGCAGAGCGGTGATACATGACAATGGGAAGAATGCAAGGCAAAATATATCTCGCAGTGTCTCCCAATCGCCATTCACTCTACCCGCGGTATGCGTGTACCATTGTTTCACCCTACCCTCGAGGGAAAAGGGAAACAATTTCCACTTGAGAGTTTCCTGTGAAACACCCCTGAATTTCAGGCATGCACACAGTAGATCAATTTCGCGCAGGTGTAAATACGGGATTTCACTAATTAGCTCATAAGTCCCCACCCCTGGTCGGCCAAACAGGCATGTTTGGCCGAACATCAGGTGGGCCCACTAGGGCCTAGCTTCCTGTGCTGGTTTCCTATCGACTCCCCAAAGGTAGTTGTCCGCCTTAGGGCGGGAGTTACCGACCATAGAACTGCCTTTGGACACACACCAAGAAGCATCACCCTCTTTGTATTTTGAGTTTCTCTCTAGTTTTAGTGGAGTTAGGCTTAGAATAGAGTCTTCTTCAATTTCCAAGTGTTCCTTGGAGTTGTGGTGTGGCTCTTGTATCTTTCTCCTTTTGTTGGACTTTATTCTACTTAATATATTTAGTCTTCTATATAGTTATGCTTGGGTCATGTGTTTCTTGTTTGATTATATGATCCATTCATGTATGTGGTTGATATGCTTATATGTTAGTAATGTAGTTATACTATATTACCATATTAGACATAAGCCTTACTATAGTTTTTATATCGTTATAGTGATGCATGACTAATGTTTAACTTAGATCATTTCCACGTACGTAGTGTTCACTTCAATGTGATTACTCCTTTTCTGATCCATCGCTAGGGGATTGGGGTCTTGTTCTAGAGATGTAAGCGTGGTGCTTAGGTCAATAGATTGCATTATTTGTTGTGTAGCCCACGAATTGCTAGGGGTAGACAATAGGTGATGATGGTCATATTTGTCCATTGAAATCCCCCACGTTCGGCTATATAATAGGCTCTTGGCCGGAATCGTACTATGAATGCAGGGGAAAACCGGATGCCGAGGGTGTGATAATCTGATTGTCTTGCATTGTTTATATATCTGTATAATAGTATATAATGTAGACTATATACACTACAAAATATATGACATTTTGCGACGATTATGAAATGACATTTAGTAAAAACGTCGAAGAGCAATCCCTTTTACGACGTTTCATTTAATTTCGTGACAAGGATTTCAGGTGTGTCATAAAACCTATATAGAAATCGTCGTAAGCTAAACTCATGTTATATTGGGACAAACGATTTTCTGTCGCAAAAGGCAAACTTAGAACGTCGCAATTATACGACACTAGTAAATCATCATAAGTAGAGTTTTATTTTAATTTAATTTATTTTATTTTATTAATAGTTATAGACTGCTTGGGTATTAAAGTAAAATGTTTGTTTCTAAAAAACTACTTTTACACATGAAATATATAAAGTAACAAAGTAATTTGTGTTATACAATGTATCATATAGTTTCATGAATTGTATTATACTGTACGTTATCCTTTAAATAATTATAAATTAGTAATTAGTAATATTTTTTATTATATTAATAATGTATATCTCTGCTGAGGAAATTTGAAAAATTAAAATGTGAAAGTGTCGAGAAAAAATTAAAAAAAAAACCATGGTAGCCCAAACTTACCTCCTTCTAAATCTGAAAAAAATATTAAAGTGAAAAAAGCCCTTCTTTCTCCTAAGCCTATCTTGGCCTGTCTGAGCAGCTACAGTGGCCCGGCTGTGAAAAAAAAGAGGAAAAAAAGACAGCCCAGACCTCGGTTCCATTGTAGAAGAAGAAACGAAAAAAATACCAAAAAAGAAGGCTCAGCCCAGACCAAGTTATATTTGATTTACCCACAACATTACTGCCTCGACCGGAGTGCGAAAACAAAAAAGAAAACATGAAAGCCCGGCCTGGCTGTTGAGCACCTCGGCCCGAGTAGCTATCTCGGCTCGGTTGCACGAAAATGAAGGCCGGGCCTGGATAAGGACCACGTCGGCCAGGCTGTAGAAAGAAATCCAATTTTTGACAAAATCATGTGACACTTTTTTGACAAGTTTATAGACTAGAAATATGACATCATGTCAAAGTTTAAAATATTTTGACCAATTTTTGATTTAATAGAATTATTTTGTGATAATTATGAGATTGAAGGTTGAATTGTCTATAACAAATAACTAAAATTTTTCACTCTCTTTGTACCATGGTCTTCTATGAAACTAATGTTTCTAAACATAATTTTTGTGCAATTGTTCGAATCCTATTTGAGCTAGTTATAGTTTAATTTAGAATTACTTTTGGTAAACACATAGAAATTCATTAATACTATAAAAAATAGTAAATACATTTTAGTATTTATGATAATGCAATGTTACAACATACATGTAGTATATTCCATTTCAAAAAATATTTTGGGCATATGAGACAATTTTTTTTACTTAATGCTTCACAAAATATGATTTATAATCGGTTAAAAATTAAAACAGTTAATTAACGGGTCAAACAGTCTCAATTGAGCCTGGATCGTTAAATCAATAGGCCCAAAAGACGACCACGACCCGTTTTTGTTGAAGGGATATAAAAGTGAGTGAAACCCTAAGTTTCCACTTGCTTCATTTTCTTTCATTTTCTTAAATCAATAGGCCCAAAAGACGACCACAGCCCGAGGACCCAGGGCTGGCCGCGACCGCAGCCGAGCCACCGAGCGCGAAGCCTCGCGCGCGTGCACGACACTGCAGGCAGAGCGGGCCACGGGCCCAGCGGCGTCGGCTCCTCGCGTGGGGGTGGGTCGCACCATGCGAGGCGGCAGGGGTCGCTCTGCTCGAGCAGGCGCGGCTGCGTCAGCCCGGGCTGCTTCGCCTTTGTGGCGGGCGGGCAAAAGCAGGCCCAGACGCGAGGCCAAGGCGGGTAGCTGCGCGAGGGCTCGGGCTTTGGGTGCTCTGGCTCAGATCTGGGCTGCGCTTCGTGGGCGCAGATCTGAGCTGCCTGGACACAGGAGCATAGAGCCCCCGGCATGGGTATCGCTCGAACGCGGCGGAGCGGAGCCTCCACCGGCGCGGGTGTCGCGAGAACCGCGGAACAGAGCCCCCTCGGGTGTGGCAGCGCGAGGCCGACTCCCTCTTTCTCTTCTGCTTCCAACCAAAGACGCAGGTGCGCTCCTGATCTACCGAGTGTCACAAGTTCCTAGTCTTCTGTCTCTGCTGGTGCTTCTTTTCCATTGCCTTATACTTCGTCTAATTCTCTCTTTCTGGATTATACGACTGAGAATGAGATTTGAGTAAGTTTGCCTAGTTCTAAGCTTTGATGCACTTAGCTTGTTTGGTATAATGCCAAAATAGATATCTGTAAAGCAAACTGAAAGTGCAAAATCGTAAGATTGTTATTAGAATATGACATTTAATGGCAGCACAAGGTCTACTCTTACAAACTGTGTGGGTGCTGGAGCACATGGATCTGCTAGCAGCTTCATTACCCGCAGACCGCAGTTGAGGCAAGGTAAATACTTGTGCCCAGGCACCATTGATTCTCACGTGCTTGCACGACAAGGTCAACTACATGCCTGCCATCAGTAGAGTATGCCTGCCATCAGTAGAGTAATGGACATCTCGGGGCATATGTGCATGTCCATGTGGATTAATCTAGAACTAGAACCACTGTTTATGTGGCTTAATTAATTCAGATAGCTTAAAAATGCAACTGCTGCTCCTGTGATTTTCTACTTCTTTAGTGAGAAAGATGTTTTAATTGCAAGCATGCTATGACAGGCCTACAGGGAGCTATGCTTGTTTCACGCAGAAAATAACAGCCGGTTTAAACTCAGCTAGTAGGTGTTTCCTCAGACCTCAGGTTCAATTGCTGGATAGTATGATTTTTGCAGTGAAACAGAAAATAGACAAAATACATGCAATATGGAATGTTTTATTTCCCACCTGTTTCTCCTCTCTGATTCTTATTATGACATGGGTAACACAAGTGGCAGTTGTATATAGAAGCATTGTACATAGAAGGTTAATTTATCCCGACTAAATATGATAATTGTGTCACATAAATACTCTATGCAGGTATTCTGGAATGGCAAGTTACTGACACCACAGATACTTGATACATGCATACTATATCTCCCCCTTTTCATTCAGGTAAGCTCTGCATTTACCTTCTCGTGTTGATGAAGTATTTTTTTTTTTGTTGTCACCATTTTGATGTGATTGCAGTTCAAGTGGAACTTGTTTAGTACAGGCGTCTGCTGCTTCAACTCAAGTTGATTCATTAAGATTTTGGCTACGGTTCTTTGTGTAGTGATTTCTGTTCATTTAATATTGCTTATGTCTGGTAACTTGTATAGAATTGTGTTACATGGAATTACAGTGGGAATGTAAATATTTTGCTTTTGCATCTTGGGTTTATACTGGAGATTCATAATTTTGATTTCTGTAATTTGGGCTGTTAACTGGGCCATGAATTGATGGGATGGTTACTCTATCTGGTAAATTTAAGGAGGTTTGGGCTGGATCTATAGGCCAGAATTGGCCAACGCTGTGATACAAGCCTGGCTCACGATCTGAAACGAGTCTCACCCACGATCTGAAACGAATCTCACTCACGATCTGAAACAGGCCTCACCCACGACCTAAAATGGGCCTTTATGCACAACATGAATTGGGCTTAGCCCATAAATGGGCCCATGTGAGCCACTGACACATCAGCACCACATCAGCTCCACGTCAGATTGTCTAGCCAGCTATTCGTGACGTTTTGTACAGATTGTCACACAAAGAATTATAACGAAAAAGAGTAGAAACGTCGCTGAACATGTAATATTACATGGAATAGGCGACGAACTGATTTTCGGCACATGAACGTTGTAAATACTGATTCTGTGACATATTTCTAACCTTTTGTAACGAAACTAAAATATCGCAGAAGCTCAAATTTTTTGTAGTGATAACTATATAAAAGCAACATAGGAATTAGCTCTTTCTTTGTCCTTCTTCACTAGACTAGTGTTTATTTATCTTAGGTATGCTATTTGTATGTCCACTACCTATAATTATCTTACCCCTGTGAGGACTTTGTCTCATAATCCATTATGCCTGGTCGGAACATGATAATTACTCCAATCAATCCCTCACCTTCCTTTGGGATAAAATAAATATGATACCCTGAATACTTCCGGGTTAAATGCTACAACGGTATTATCCGCGCGCTTGCGGACTCTCTGCATTCGTTAAAGATTACAAATACACATTTTTGGCTTCGTTGCTAAGGTAACTTAGTGATGACGTTAAGAAATGTCAACAGTCATTCCATATTTGGGGGCTAACGCGTATTTATTACAGGTGATTGGTTAATAAAATCACTCGGATAGTATATAGCAACAATCTTGGGAGCTACTATTTCAACATTTTGTATTGAATCATTCAAAGAAAATGATTTACCAATCTTAGGGGCTACTATTTCAAAATTCTACATTTAATCACTTGGGGGGAGTGTTAGAACTAATGTTGATCTACTTGGTGACATGATATTATTTTGTTATGCATGCAACTTTTTATCATCATTGACTCATAAGTTCTTTTGATTCAAACTAACTTCTGAGTTGGGGGCTATACACAGTCTACTAAAAATTGTGTTGCATTGCTTCATAATATTTGACATTGATAATTGTTGGACTCAAAAAAGCATTTTGAGAAACCATATGGATATGTGTCATGGTTTGCAATATGTGATGAGTAATTGACATTGGTTGAGTTCGGTGTTTGAGTTGAAATACAGGAATTTGGGGATTGCATGAGTTTGTGCATGTCATGTTTTTCACTAACCGGAGTTGGTGAAGATATTAGTGAAGTTGTAGGAGATGAAAAATGTATTTGCTTGTCTCATGATGTATAGGTCACTGGAGTCAACTTGGCGATCAATAGCGAGAGAACCGGGTACAAGTAGGAGACTTGGGGCAGGACAATCATAGGCCAGGTGATGTGAACAAGGGTTCCTGATCTTCCGAAAGGTTCTTGGTAAGTTGATTTGGTCGGAAGCGACACACAATTCGATCCGGCTTCAGAACAGCACGTTCTAAACCCCGCAATCGTAGCACGACGTCTCCTCTGGTTATCAACCGTCCAAAGACGATTGACCTCGCCGAGAAGGCTAATCCCTACCTGCGAATCAAGAACACAAGCAAGAACAACGAAGAATACAACACAATTGCAGATGTATGATTAAACTCTCGAAGTTGGGGTCTCACAAACCGATGAACGGCGAAACTGTTTATGAACAGAATTGATCTAAGCAATACCCGAACCCTAATGGTGTGGCGGCGGCTGTATATAAAGACCCTAGGGTCGTGCAAGACCCTCTGGACGCGCCCCTAATTGGGCTCAACTAGATACAAAGCCTAAAGGCCAAAAATAGGCGACACAGCACCGACACAGATTCTGGACTCTCTCTTGTTTTGATGATTCCTGATGACTCCGGATGAATTTTGACATGAGGCCGGCGGCATTGGAAAGGTCTTCTCCTTATCTTTCCGTGCATATGTAGAATGCCCAAATCCGAGTCCGTATGTGTCCTGGGCGACTGTTTTAGTATAGACTGGTCCTGGGCCCCGAAACAGACTCGAAGTCGGTTTTGATTGGGCCTCCACTTTGGCTTCCAAGCCCTTGCTGGTCCTCCATGTTCCCAACTCCTTCTCCCATCATCTCCTGGTCTTCTCCATGGTTTCTAATCAGAAAATAATTATTAGGTAGCAAACCATTCTCAAAAGTAACATATAGCGAAGAACGTAGGAACGAGCTCACCTTTAAATTTAGTCGTCGTGCACGAGCTCTAGTCATTGGACCTTGCAAGTCCAGATTTGGAGGAGTGTTGTGTGTATCCATAGGAGTGATGTCCTCATCATCCTCCCCCTCTTGAAGTAGAGTCGTCCTCGACTCGAGCTCATCCTCTTCTCCCAAGTATGGGTTCAAATCTGAAATGTTAAAAGTAGGACTAACCCCGAACTCGGGAGGCAACTCAAGTTTGTATGCATTATCATTAATCTTCTCTATTATTTTGAATGGACCATCAGCTCTAGGCATTAGTTTAGACTTTCTCAATTCTGGAAATCTATCCTTCCTTAAGTGTAACCACACTAAATCTCCTACATCAAGCTTTACTTCCTTTCTACCCTTACTACCAGCAATTTTATACTTTTTATTCATCTTTTTAATGCTAAGTCTAGTGGTCTCATGCATTTGCAAAATAAATTCAGCACGCTCCTTAGCATCAACATGAACTCTCTCATTAATAGGTAGAGGAAGTATATCAAGTAGAGTACGGGGATCAAAACCATACACTACCTTGAATGGACTTACCTTGGTAGTAGAATGTGTTGCCCGATTATAAGCAAACTCAACATTAGGTAAGCATTCTTCCCATTGCTTCAAATTTTTTTTCAAAATAGCTCGCAACATAGTACCCAAAGTGCGGTTCACAACCTCAGTTTGTCCATCAGTTTGTGGATGACAAGTTGTAGAAAATAACAACTTTGTACCCAACTTATTCCAAAGCGTGCGCCAAAAATGACTCAAGAATTTTGCATCATGATCTGAAACAATAGTAGAAGGCATACCATGCAAACGTACAATTTCTTTGAAAAAAAGATCAGCAATGTAACTAGCATCATCAGTTTTATGACATGGTATAAAGTGTGCCATCTTGGAAAAACGATCCACAACAACAAAAATGCTATCGCTCCCCCTCTTAGTCCTAGGCAGTCCTAAAATAAAGTCCATAGAAATATCCGCCCAAGGAATAGAAGGAACAGGAAGTGGCATGTATAAACCATGTGGATTCAATCGAGACTTAGCTTTTTGACATGTAGTGCAGCGAGCAACAAAACGCTCAACATCTTTCCTCATCCTTGGCCAAAAGAAGTGTGTGGCCAAAATATCCTCTGTCTTCTTAGCACCAAAATGACCCATCAATCCACCTCCATGCGCCTCCTGCAACAACAAAAGATGAACGGAACCAACTGGAATGCATAGGCGGTTAGCTCTAAACAAGAATCCATCATTCAACACAAATTTGTGCCAAGCACGACCTTCTTTACAGTGCAGCAATACATCTTTAAAATCAACATCAGCAACATATTGTTCTTTAATTGCCTCAAGTCCAAAAATTCTACAATCAAGTTGAGACAACAAAGTATATCGCCTAGATAAAGCATCAGCAATCACATTATCCTTCCCTTTCTTATGTTTAATAATATAAGGAAAAGACTCAATAAACTCAACCCATTTAGCATGTCTACGGTTCAAATTGCATTGAGAACGAATATACTTAAGTGATTCATGATCAGAATGAATAACAAATTATTTGGGCAACAAATAATGACGCCACGTCTCTAAAGAACGTACAAGTGCATATAGTTCCTTATCATACGTGGAATAATTCAAAACAGGCCCAGTAATTTTCTCACTAAAGTATGCAACAGGTTTACCATCTTGCATCAAAACACCACCAATGCCTATACCACTAGCATCACATTCAAGCTCAAAAGTCTTATCAAAATTGGATAATTGCAGCAATGGTGCATGTGTAAGTTTGTCCTTCCAAGCATCAAAAGACTCATGATGTACCTTACCAAAATGGAAGTCAACGCCCTTCTTTGTCAACTCATGCAATGGTGCTGCAATGATGCTGAAATCTTTGACAAAGCGGCGGTAGAAACCTGCAAGACCAAGAAAACTCCTCACCTGTGTGATAGTTTTTGGTACAGGCCAGCTCTTTATGGCTTCAATCTTCGCCTCATCCACCTCAATTCCCTGTGGAGTCACAACATAGCCAAGAAAAGAGACTCGATCCGTGCAAAAGGTGCACTTCTCCAGGTTACCAAATAAACGTGCAACTTGCAAAGCATCAAAAACAGCACGCAAATGAATCATATGATCATCCATGGATTTGCTATAAATCAAGATATCATCAAAGTAAACAACCACAAATTTGCCAATAAAAGGTCTTAAAACCTCATTCATCAAACGCATGAAAGTACTGGGTGCATTAGTCAACCCAAAAGGCATTACTAACCACTCATACAACCCCATGAAAGTAATGTGAATTGAAGTACTTGGATTTGTGAGCGGCTTACCAATTCAACCCCCCCCCCTCTCAGTACGCCTTCAGTGCTTACAGACGGCTCTAGGATCAACCGTGTCCCTTGTGTCCTGCGTGACTCCTCCATGGCATCTAGGTGCCTGCCAACTCTCCTGGCTCTCTCTGACTCTGGGTCTAGCCTGGTCTGCTTCCTGCTCTTGGGCTTCTCTGGCATCTTACCCTTGCCCTTATCCTGTCTAGAAACTGCCATCTCTGCTGCTGCTTACTGATGTCACTACATGCACATGGGTAGGGATAGGATAAGTATTGAACCTAATACATCTACATGCAAAGCACCGCTAGGTAAGAATGCGCAAAAGAAATCCTAGCATTGAGATGAAGGACATGGTCACTAGACAAATATGCAAAGTAACAATATTGATCATTGACTATATGTGACTGGTGCGAGTCATCTAGTGTGCAGTCAAATAATAGGCAATAAATCTAACTGCAGGCTAAATGAAAGACAAACCTTAGAATTGCAATTAACAGATATGCAGAAAATTAATTGCATCTAGGTTAAGCCAAATTACCTAATTAATGCAACTAGAACATGGGCAATTAGTCTAACTACATCAATTAAGGAACTTGCTCAAAAATAGGGCATCAATTGATGAATGGGGGATGAGCACAATACCCTGGACCGAGAAACGACACACCGAGATGATGAGCACCGTGGAGCACGCTCTGATCACCGAAAAGATGGAACCTTTGACACCAGCAGTGGAGGAAAGGGAAGAGGGGCACTGTGCCCTAGGCTAGTGGAGCTAGGCTCTGTGGAGCTTGCATGCGCGCGCGTGGAGAGGTAGTGAACGGTAGCGGCGCTGTGCTGCGACGACGACGACTGAGGAGTTATGCTACGACAGAGCTACTGTGCGGCTAGGGTTCACGGGCGCGCGGCTGCGGTGACTACAAGGCGAGGTCGGCGAGGTGGAGGGACCGTCGACGGCGTGTTCTATGCGGGGAGTCGGCGTCGGGGACGGGAATGAGGAAGGAAACAATGGACTTGATTTTGACCTAGGTCAATTTGTTATGGACGGCCGATGATGTGGACAAGGGTTCCCGATCTTTCGAAAGGTTCTTGGTAAGTTGATTTGGTCGGAGGCGACACACAAATCGATCCGGTTTCAGAACAGCACGTTCTAAACCCCGCAATCGCAGCACGACGTCTCCTCTGGTTATCAACCGTCCAAAAGACGATTGACCTCGCCGAGAAGGCTGATCCCTGCCTGCGAATCAAGAACACAAGCAAGAACAACGAAGATTGCAACACAATTGCAGATGTATGATTAAACTCTCGAAGTTGGGGTCTCACAAACCGATGAACGGCGAAACTGTTTATGAACAGAATTGATCTAAGCAAAACCCGAACCCTAATGGTGCGGCGGCGGCTGTATATAAAGACCCTAGGGTCATGCAAGACCCTCTGGACGCGCCCCTAATTGGGCTCAACTAGATACAAAGCCCAAAGGCCAAAAATAGGCGACGCAGCACCGACACAGATTCTGGACTCTGTCTTGTTTTGACGATTCCCGATGACTCCGGATGAATTTTGACATGAGGCCGGAGGCATTGGAAAGGTCTTCTCCTTATCTTTTCGTGCATATGTAGAACGTCCAAATCCGAGTCCGTATGCGTCCTGGGCAACTGTTTTAGTACAGACTGGTCCTGGGCCCCGAAACAGACTCGAAGTCGGTTTTGATTGGGCCTCCACTTTGGCTTCCAAGCTCTTGCTGGTCCTCCACGTTCCCAGCTCCTTCTCCCATCATCTCCTGGTCTTCTCCATGGTTTCTAATCATAAAATAATCATTAGGTAGCAAACCATTCTCAAAAGTAACATATAGCGAAGAACGTAGGAACGAGCTCACCTCTAAATTTAGTCGTCGTGCACGAGCTCTAGTCATTGGACCTTGCAAGTCCAGATTTGGAGGAGTGTTGTGTGTATCCATAGGAGTGATGTCCTCATCACCAGGTGAAGTCAAGGGTGATCCATACCGTACATGTGAAGAGGCAAGAAGCACAAACGGTTTCACAGTTGAGCCTCAAAACCGTGGGTGGTGATCAAGACGGCGGGATTGGCCAAGTCAAGGTGATCGGCGTCGGTGCAAGTAGAGGCTTCCAATGGACCGGAGGCGGGAGAGACTTGCCGATGAGTAGGATCACGGGACGAGGTGACACGCGTCAAGACCAAGAAGTCACGCTTTGAGAAGCGTGCAAGGCAGTTTTCCGGTTTGGGCCTCAAAACCGGTGGTGGCGATTGGAGGTGCACGTGGCACCATCGTGGAGCTTGCATCGAGGCAAATCAAAGTTGTGAATGGCTCAATGGCATTGGGGCGAAGGAAAAAGAATTGGACGGTTTGCCCTTGGTGGTAGGTGGCAATGAGTTATAGGTCAAGGGTAAAGTTGTGTTGGACCCTAGGCCTATATAAGGAGAGGTGTGGTTGGTGGGAGAGGTGCCTCTCTTTCCCTTAGCCTTGCTAGGTCTTTATTTCAAAGTGCTAGGAGAGGTCTTCATGTAATAGAGGAGAGGAGAGGGTATGTGAGAGACATCTCTTTCTCTTCCAAATAGTGGGAGGAAGAGGGTGGCCTGCTAACCATGTATCCATGTATCTTGACTTGATGAATCAATGATATAAGATCCATTTTCATGCTCAAGATATTTTCTTGGAAATTTTTTATCTCACTTTTGATTGAGTTTTTGGGGCGGATTTCATGGGGAACTTGGTGCTATGAGGTCTAGCACCTTCGATTTGAAGTTTTCTCAAGTTTTCCCTTTTTGGTGTTCTTGGCACAAGATCTGAAATTCATGTTGATTTCTTGTGCTATTTGAGTAGATCTTGTTGGAGTAGGGTCGTGATGTGCTGAGGATTATTTGGTCCAAAAATCACACGTTTTGGAGATTATTTGGTTGAGTTTTGGAGAGACTTGGAGAGAAATTTGTGACAGTTTTCTGTTATGTCGGGAGTCGATTGGCACTGCCGATCGCTTGGACCAACACTGCCGGTGGGTCAGAACCCGAATCAGCACTACCGATGCCATGATCGGCACTACCAGTGGCTTGGGTCCGAATCCCACATCGGCACTGCCGATGGACCTGATCGGCACTGCTGATAGTGCCAATCAGCACTGCCGATGCATGTGATCGGCACTGTCGATGGTCATCTAGTGATATGTTTTGAGTGCGTTCTCTGACCATTTTAAGTCTTTACTGCTCTCTTGTGTTTCCGCTGTGTTCTGCTGCTATCGGTGATCACTTCTAGGGTTAGCACATCATAAGTTGGTGTGCGTAATCTTGGTGATTCGTTTTGAGGTTGGCTTGGGTTGAAATTGGGACATAGGCCAAGTTCTTGTGAGAGAATTTTAATTGGCTCCTATTCACGCCCCTCCTCTGGTTGCCTTCTTGGTCCTTCAATTGGTATCAGAGCCGGTTTGATCACTAGTTGACCTTCACCGGCTTTGTGATCCGAAGGCGATATGGAGAAGCATGCGGTCAAGCTTTGGATGTTCGATAGAGAAGACTTTCCCTATTAGAAGTCACGGACCAAGGATTATCTTCTGAGTCAAGGACGTGCCGTCTGGGACATCGTCGAGTAAGAATACAACATACCTGCCAACGTCGATGTTGCACCCATTGGAGAGGTAAACAAGTATGAAAACAACTCCAAAGCTATCAATATTCTGCTTTCTGCTCTAGGTAGGAGTGAACATGATCATGTTGCACATCTTGACACTGCTCATTCCATTTGGGAAAACCTTTGGATGTACCATGAGGGTACCAATCAACTCAAGTCTATGTGTAAAGATTCTTACAATAGACAGTACCAAACTTTCGCACAAAAACCTGGCAAGTCACTGGATGAAACTTTTCGTAGGTTTGAGGCAATTGTTTGCAACTTGAGGGCTTGTGGTAACCTTGTGTACAATGATAATGATAGAGCTAAGAAACTACTATATTCACTTGATGAGAATGTTTGGGGGGTTAAAATTGTTGTTCTAGAGGAAACTACTGATTTCATTACCCTGAACTATGAGCAGCTGTGTAGGAAGCTGAAATCTCATGAACTGTCTAGAAAATCTCGTCCTAATCATGTTAATCCTGCTTCTAGCATGACTTTGCTTTCTAGCTCTCAAAAGGGTAGTCACAGTGGTGCTTCTTATGGAACTAACCCCTCACTTGACAAGTCTTCCTTGGAGTTTGCTCTGTCTTCTCTTGTTGCAGCTTCCGATGAACATATGGAGTGCATTCCTGACGAGGAGCTGTCCTTGCTCACAAGGAAGTTCAGGAAGTTCTACAACAACTGGACGGAGAGAAGAGGAGATGGTTCAAGAGCCTGCTTCGAGTGTGGTGACCCTGGGCACTTCATCGCTGACTGCCCCAAGAAGAAGAAAAAGGCCGGGTTCCACGATAACAACTCTGAAGAATTCAAGATGAAGAGGAACCACTTCTTCAAGAAAGGCAAGAACTCCAAGAAGTTTGCAAAGGTAGTCACACGCGCCTACGTTGCCGCTCTAAGCGACATCGACCTTACATCAAGCGATGGCCTTACAAGCTCTGAGGAGGAGGTTGAGAAGCCATGAGTCAAGAGGAAGGACGACTTCACCGGGCTTTGCTTCATGGCAAAGAATGATCACGACACCGACTCTGGCTCTGACTCTGACACAAGCGAGGTACCTCCCACTCTTGATGAGCTCTCTTCTGAACTTGATCACTTGCGTGATGTTTTGCTCATGCAAGATGATAAGCTTGGCACGCTGTTTGTGGGAGTAGAGAGCTTAAGTCTAAGTTAGAGAGTGCTGAGTATGAAATCACTTTGCTTAGGTCTAAGATTGCAAAAGATGACATTGTTATTGAGTGTGAGTCTTGTCAAGTTGTGATGAATGATCTTGCACAGAGGGAAAGTGTGCATGCTCAAGTTGGCAGTCAGCTTGAGAGTGCCCTTAAAGGGCTTGATGAATTCAAGGCTAGACCAACTCTTTTGGGTGCTTGTCAGAAGTGCCCCAAGCTCACTAGTGAGTTGGAAGCTCAAACTCTCAAAGTCAAAGAGCTTGAGTCCAAGCTGCTAAATGAGACTCGCTCTAAGGTTCTCCAACCACCATGTGTAGTGTGTGTCTCTCTTAAGGATAAGCTTGCAATAAATAGAGAGGAAAACAAGAACCTAGTTCAAGAAAATGACTACCTCATCTCTCGTCTCAAAAGAACCCTAGCAAGATAATGAACCTATGAAATGAACTACAACCTAAGCATACTAGTGGATTAATCAAGGCAATACAACTCCTATGAAAGCTATTGATAAAGACACGCGGAAGCAAACAACAAGCTAGCAAAGGAATCTACTCATGCAACGCTACAAGATAAGGAACTAGAGCATACAGGCATGAGTAGTAAAAATTATACAAGGGTGAGAAATCAAGCCAATGCAACTCCTATACATGATAGTGATCAAGTATGAAAGCTAAGCACTACTAGCAAGTAAAGAAGCCTATTCATGCAAGACTACAAGGTAATCAACTAGAACAAGGTAAGCACACAAGCATGAATAGCATGGTATGTAAATGCGGAAAGTAATGCATCAAAGTAAGGAGTAGAGTAAGAGATGGCTCATGATTTTTTTTCCCGAGGTCTCGAAAGGATGGCGCCTTCCCCTACTCTTCGATGGACCACTCCCGCCAGAGTCCCGGTCCCTCCTGCCACTGATGTGGAGTTCTCGCCCATGAGCCCGCAATCACTCCTAGAGTGAAGACACGGTGCACGTCACCGCTGCCACATAGGCACAAGCTCACCTCCCTTGAGAACTTGCTGGACTCCCCGAGCCGACACGGGCACTCACTATTGTTGGCCCTTTCACCGGCGGGCTCAAACCAGGTACAAACGTGTGACGGCCTTCACAATCGATCACGATAGGCTCGATCACCGACACCTAAAGGTCTAGGTCTCACCATAGACCAAGAGTAACAACCTAGATCACACCCTCAAGGACACCCTAGCCTTAGATGTGCATCAATGCTCAAGTTACTCTCACTAGCACTCTCAAGATATGCAATATCTTCTCCTAGTGCTCTTCTCTTTTCCTCTTGGCTCTCACCAAATGCTCCAAGCAATTCCACTGGCCAAGAGAGGTCTCTAAGGCCCCAGCAACGAAGTTATATAGTCTTCCAACCTCAAACTAGTCGTTGCTCCACGAAATTAGCTTTCTAGACCTACTGACCGGACAATCCGGTCACTGCCTGATCGGACCGTCCGGTCACTGCAGTCTTCAGCTCCAACGGCTCTGCCCCTCCACTGACTCCTACTGACCGGACTGTCCGGTCAGCTGACCGGTTTCTCTCTCCAGTCCAGAATCATTTCGTGGCGCTGCTTCCTCTCTGCTCTGTGTGAAGCCACACAGACCGGACCGTCTGGTCACTACAGCTCCCAGCGCAAATAGATTCCTCGCTGCCCACTGCAAGTCCCAGACAAATCCACTTAGTGACCGTACAGTCCGGTTTCCACTGATCCCTCTGTCCGGTCACTTCGTGCAAAAGCAGAAACTCCTCGTCCTCGCTTGACTTCATTTCCCGGCTTCTCCGAACAGCTCCTTGGCTTCTCCACTGTCACCTAGTGCCTGTGATTTCACTGAGCATCCATGCACATCACCAACTAGTGTGACCTAAAAAACATGACCTAGACCCCCTTAATAGTCTAGATTTTCCTATGGACTCAAAGCCCTATCCACTAGACAAGTGTTCCCAACACTTGCTCCATAGCATGTCCTCAGCTTTGATCCATCTCCATCAATCCTTGGACTCCATCAAGCTCACAAGCCTCCATGCTTGTGGTCATTGTCATTCATCGCCAAGGCCTCCGTCTATAATCATCATAGAGTAGAAAAGGTTTCCTACACGGACAACACTCGTGTAGACATTAGTCAAACATTCATGTTTGTCATTCATCACCAAAACATCATACCTCAGGGTGACCTTAATGGTCATGATCCTTACAGATTGCCCCAATAGCTTATCATTTATAGTTTTACCAAAGGAAGGCATAGCATGAATATATGATTGTTAATAGTAACTTAAACATAAAGATTGATATAAGTATTCAGAGCTTATATAGGGGTAAGTACAATCATTCTCAAAGATAAATAAAAGTCCTATGTCGCTAGGGAGTTTTAGTTAGGAGATCAAAGCCGTATCTCTAATATTAGCCTACCTATATAGTCACATAGTCAAAGAATTACAAGCGAGTCTATACTAGTCATAGTCTAGTGCACTCAACACTTCGTGTACGGATTCAAGCCCGGTATACATAAGGCAACTCTCTATTGGACACACGTCGTAACCGAATATGAAGGAGTACAATGGATAGATAGGGCTGTCACCATCTACTGCCTATCTCAGCAGACCATGGATTACGAGGTGATAGACACTACCTAGCCATTTAAGCATCACGCTTACACATTTAAGTAGAACTCTAGCATAGATCAAACGCTAGAGCTTCCCTAAACCTAATTGGATATCAAACCCATGTTGAGGCATAACAAATAGACTAAGGTATAACTAGCATTATAACATTTAGACTATAGTCAAGGTATATGCCAATCATGATAACAAGGTAGAAAGTCTATATCATCATGAAAGCATATTGTCGTATGACATGAATATGATATATAACCAAACAAGGAACACATATCATAAACAAAACTATATGTAAGAACTATATTAATTGAATAGAACAAAATCATAGCAAAATAATAATAACCGATATTGTTGTGGCAGACCGAGCTTTGAGCTCTTTATATTTTGTTGTAAGTATCCTACGGACGATTGGTCTGGTTGCTAACGCGCGAATACGCTGCTATGCGCTAGTCAGTCTACTTAAAGGGGAACAGTGAATATAAATTTGCCTTCTCAAGCGACTGATTTGTTTGGCTTATAAAAATAAGTTATCAAGCAAACAATGTTAATTATAACTAATTATTTAAATTTCCTTTATTATCAGGAAAATTTATGATAGATAGGCGGATACACCACAAAACGTTGCCTTTATAGAGTGATTTCATTGCCTTCATTTGTCGGCTTACAGCTCCGACCACCTTCATCAATCGATCAGACCGAGCTCCGATTGCTTTCATCGGTCAGCTACACCAACTTCGACAGCTATCGTTGGTCAGCTACACTAGCTTTGACTTCCACCATCGATATGCCACATCATATCTGACCGCCACCATTGGTTGGCCACAAATCAGACCATCGGCTCCACTCGGTCATCATGACTTTGAGTGATTTCTACTTCATCAGCAGTCGAAGGCTACATCAACTTCGATTACTTTCTTCACTCAACCTCATCATTGAGTTGAGCGCCACTGCTGCCTGGGCATGATATTTTAAGTTGAGCGCAATCGAGAGATATTATCGATAGTAATTCTAGGTATGCGTATGAGTATGAAAGTCGATGGACATAGGACACAGGATTTAGATAGGTTCGGGCCTCCTGAAGGATAACAACCCTATGTCCTATTTGGTGTTCTTGTATTACTAGGGTTCACACTAGGGCTAAGGTTTCCCAATGCGAGTTCTGATAAATGCCGAAGACCCCCTGCCCTCTTTATATATCCGAAGGGCAGTGGTTTACATGGTAATCTATCAATCGGTTATACCTGATTCTATCTATACACTATATCTGTTAACCTAGCTTGTTGTCTACTCAAAACAAATATCCGAATAATTATCTTTTGAGCCTTATTCTTCAATACTTCATAACCAAGCCTCCAGCCCACTCGACCATGTAGCCGAGTGGTTAGGTATCCTGGATACATATGTCCCACAGTAGCCCCCAAGAATTTTCCAATTTTGAATACAAGTCTTCAACTTATCTTGATACTTCTCAAAATTGAAAAGTGCTTCTCTTGCCGCATATAAGAATTTCTATTCTTAATAGACGCCTAAAAATATACTCCATGAGCATAGCCCCTAACTCAAAAGGCATTGAATCTTCGCTTGAAATGTCTTGTAAGTTTAAAAAGGTTAACAATCTTAAATTTCAAAATCATCAAATATTCTCGACCAATTATAGCCCCTAGCTTAGAAGTTATTTTAAAGAAAATAGCTTGTGAGCTAAAGACTATAAGAGAACAATGCATATGACAAAATGTGTAGCCTCAAGATTAGTACTACCATTCCCTCCAAGTGATTTTACTAATAAATCACTAAACTACGTATATTGTGGCCCCTATGCATAGGGTCTTTTGTTAGCCGAGTGATTTCAATAATAAATCACAAAAATAAATGAACTATAGCCCCCGAATACTAGATTAATCGTTATCCGAGTGATTCCAATATTGAATCACCGAAAAACTATTTGCAATACACAATAAATGCTACAAATAGTACCACAACTCTCGCATATTGGGTCGATAATTCATTAACCACTTCCACCTGTTAGGTTAAACTCATCAATGCATATAAGCTCCTCAACAACGCTGATAACCTTTCACCTTCTTCACTTAATGTTTCAGCCGCCACCTTCTCCTTGCTCCGAACCCTAAATCTCCCTCTACGTGCTTTCTCCATCAATCTCCTGCCGCTTCCATTTCCACCACATCGAAGCCCAAATGGCACCCAAGCGCACCTGCCAAAGCGCCAAAAGGGCCTCAGAAGGACAAGCTTCCCCCGTATGCACTAAAGACGACGTGTCCTTCGAAATTCCCAAAGGAATCAAAGAATTCCCCACATCTTCCATGGATACAGAAAAGATCAACGGGCTCGTGATTAATGGGGTTCTCCAAGATCAGCAGACGAGAGGTTGGATTGAAGCTATAGGTCAGAAATTTCCGCAATCCCCTGTAGATCACATCATAGTCTTTGCTCCCCTTTTTCTATCACGGATTTGGGATGCGCTGCTCCGATTTCTTCCGTGGACTGTTATTCTATTATGGGATTAACCTTGTGAATCTGAATCCTAATTCGATTCTGCATATCTCCATTTTTATCCATTTATACGAACTATTCCTAGGAATTGCTCCTCACTTTGATACTTTCAAGGAGTTGTTTGTTCTAAAATCCAACAGTAACAATGTCATTGGTGGTGCTGGATTTCAACTAAGCAACAAATCCAAGTATATTGAAGTTCCTCTTCCCTCAACAAACAAGGGATGGCATGCTGATTGGTTTTATCATGGAAACCATGCACCCCCTCTATCCGATTTTGCTGCTGAAGTCCCTATACCCCATCCAGAGTGGTCAGAGAAGGCAACGCCTAATAAAAAGAAGCAGGTGGAAAACATTTTGGACTAGATTGCAGTGTTGAAGTCCCAAGGGTATAGTGGGGTTGATGTTGCAGCAAGCTTGATATATCGCCGAGTTCAGTCCATTAAATGACGCCACGTCCCTGGATGGAAATTCAACATGAAAGGAGATCCTACCATGGAGGTGCCTAAAGAGATTTTCGATCGGGAACTAAAACTGAGGCTCGGATGTATTTTCTCTTCTTTGCTTGATTGGACTCTAGAGAGCAAAAAGTTTGGGCATCATTCCAAGACCAGCAGGAACAATGTACGCAGATATTGCCATTTCAAGTAATCATGTCATCTATTGAGCGCAAACTTAACATATTTTCTTGATTGTAGAATCTTGATAGATATTCATCAAATCTACCATTGCAGTCTATTCAAGAAAAACCACCGAGTCCCCAACCAGCCCTCAAGCATCGCAAGGCTCAGATTATTGACTCTGACAAGGAAGAATCTCTAGCAGATAGAACTGCGAGCAAAAAGAAGCTCAAAAGAAAACTTCAGCCGAGCCAGAAGTCACTCGTCAAGAGTCCCTAGCCGACGCAGGAGCCGGGACCTCAAATAAGAGTGATCAACCAAGTATAAACAATACTCAAAAGACTTCAACCACAACCCCATCCGACGACGTAAAGAACACGACAACCGACCCTCCGCCAAAGGTGATAGGGTTAAAGTTTAAACGTCGACCAAAGTGAGTTTACTGATAACTAAAATTTTAAGTTATATCGTAACAATAGATAGGCATGTTCCTGATGAATTGATATGCAGATCACCTGGTACTGCCTCCTCGAGCAGCTCCGTACCACGAGGCAATGTGTCTGAAGGGGTGCAACCCAACTCGAATGAGGCATCCAAGATTCATGCCCCTGATCACTCGACCAAGGAGCCAAGTGGTGGCAAAGATGTGCCAACCTTGAGTCAGCCAATCAAGCCAATAGACTCTTCGTTGCCTGATCTGAACAATCCACAGATGACCACGACGCCAAGCAAGTCCCCTCCTTGCATCATCGAAGAGGAGCCTACCTTGGTGTTTGAAAAGATGCCAGAACCATTGTATGATTATCCCATTGGCCCCGAGCCGGAGCCAGATGCCATTCTAACTCCAATTCACCGAGAGGTAAAAGATCAAATCTCAGAGGAGGTCGGCCCTACTAGAACAATATATCATATCGGCGAGTTCGCTGTTGCAGGCCTGGATGAAACCGGTGAGCAGGAGGAGTTGAAGAAATTTGAGGGTCTCACCGAAGAAACCTACCACTCTTTTCAGGTATAACCAAAACTTTTATCTATCTGATTGTGGTTGTATTCAAGGGATAACACTTATTTTTCCTTCTGCTGTCTCCCCAGCGATTAAAAACGCACATGGACAGAAAGACCAAACTGTTGCAACTTGTGCAGAGGAAGTATGCTAAAATAGTAGGTCTTGAGAATCAGCTTGCCAGGGAAAGACTTGAGGTTGGCCGTCTTTCTCTTGAATTATAGTTATGTTCATCCCAGATGGATGACCTGCAATTCAAAATGTCAGGTATGTTCTTCAACCAATGACTACCATGCGAACAGAAAATATCGCTTAAAAATAAAGTGACCCCTATGTGCCGTGATATTTCATTCTTGCTTTTTGCAGACTTATCACAAGAACTTGCCGCCAAACGCAAGCAAGAGGATGACTCAGCGGTCCTTATTATCGAGTTGAAGAATCACTTGAAGACATTGGAGTTATCATCAAATACCCTCGAAGATTTGAAGAAGCAAAACTAAGAATTAAAGAAGAAACTTCGAACTTGAGAGGAAATCAAAAGCAAATTTGAAACACTCAAGGATGACTTTAAAACAATGGATGGGTCTCGTGCCCATTCGAAAAATAAAGCTGAAGGTATCCTCTAACTTTCAACCTTGATTAGTTCAATAATATGCTAACTGCCTCCTGTGCCACTATTATATAACAGATGCATTAACCGAAATCAAGTCGCACGAAAAAGAACGCTAGGACTTGCACACGAGGGTTTTCATGGCAGAAAAATCGGTGAGGCATATAACCAACTCGCTAAATGAAATCAAGGCATCTTTCAAAAGTGTTGAGAAAGAAAGAGATGAGCTTAAAGAAAAAAGCGCAAGTTCTCATGTTGAAAAGACCAACCTTGAAAAACGTCTCAAAGGTAAGCAACACTTGCCTTTGTGTTACCTGTATATCTTAAATGTCCTTTATTGTACAAGATTTATGCACCTCTGTTTTTAGGATGTCAAAAAGCTTACAAACTTTTGCAAACAAAATTTATTGAGGGTGATCAAAATCTCCGCTGATCGCTTGCAGCTCTGCAAAAAGATGCCGAAGAAGTGGCACAGTATGTTATTCCTGAAGAGAAACCACCAAAGTGCCAAGATTTACTCACTCGACTATAGGAAGCGCCAAGCTGAGTTCAACAACATGCACGTCACATTGCAGGACTGGCAAGTGCTCAAGTATTAGCCATCGCCAAGTCTCATATCCCTGATATTAAATTGGATGTTATTGCCGAGGGTTTCTAGGAGGATCTGTCTGACGAGCAATGCGAAGCTTTGCTGGCAGTAGCCCAAGAGACAACCAACGCTTTGATTGACTAGACAGAACTAAACCCATTACCAAGGATGTAATGGATTGCAACATGTTGATAAACATCATTTCATTACCAATCGTGTAATGAAATCTTTTTAGTCTAGTAGATCTCTAGGACCTAGTTTCAATACCAGTATTGTAATAAATGCTTGGGCTGTGCTGCTTTGTATATGTACTGTATGAACTCGCACTAAACACTCACAACCAGTACACAATGCACATCAGCACTCTAATCAACCACCCTAATAACCGATATGAACCATGGAGACTAAGAACCCACTCGGTCAAGCATATGTGAATTAAGGAGGTTGACTCGGTCCTCAACAGACGACATGAACCATGGAGACTAAGAACCCACTTGGTCAACATGTGCGAGTTATGGTAATACTAAGAGTAAAAATTCCAGTCATGACCATATTCGAAAAGGAAAAGATAATTCATAGGAATCATAAATCTTATGGCAAAACATCATGACCGCATAGTATATATTATCTGATAATATAAAAATGCACAATGATAAATTTCTAGATCTAAGCATAGAAATGACGTAACTGGGCTATGTTCCAAGAGCTGGGAAGGTCAGATCCATCTTCGCGCATCAGTCGGTATGTGCCCGACCGAGTGACCTCCTTGACAATAAAAGGTTCTTCCCACGGTGCCGACAACTTGTGTTCGCCGACTGTGGACTAGACCTGTCTCAACACCAAGTCACCAACTGCAAAATCCTATGACCTGACGTTCTTGTCGTGATAACGTCTGAGGCTCTACTGATATTTGGCTGATCGGATCAAGGTGGCATCACGTATCTCTTCCAATAATAGGAGATCATCATATCTCTTGTTATTGGACGCCTCTTCCTCATATGCTGTGAGTGCACTGTGGCTCGACTGGTATTGGTTCGAAGCCCCCACAATAATAGGTGAAGACCACTTCCGTTGGTAACATTACCTCGGACCCATAAACCAGCAGAAACGGCGAGTGCCCTGTGGCTCGACTGGTATTAGTTCGAAGCCCCCACAATACCAATGGTAACTCTTGAACCCATCGTCAAGCATATCTCTCCAATCTACTAAATATGCGGGGCTTAATTCCTGATAGTAGGAGGCCATTAGCTCATTTGACTTGGCCATTACTTTGTGGGTGAGCACAGAAGCGTATCTGATCTTGAACCCCACCTTAGCTGCAAAGTCCTTAAACTCCTGTGCTGTTAATTGACTGCCGTTGTCAGTGATGACCTTGTGTGGAGCGCCAAACTGAGTTACTATTTCCGTCATCAACTCGACGACCTTTTTTGCTGAGATTTTCCCGACTGGATTTGCCTTGATCCACTTCGAGAACTTGTCCATGACTACAAAAAGATGAGTGAAGCCTGTTGACGGCTGTTAAGTACCATTTTCAACCGTCAACTATACTCAAATAAAGGAGAATTTGGCATTTCATACATGCATGCTTTATCACAATAATATAGTTCCACTTGTACTTGGAGAACTTTGTGCATGCAAGAGGAAATGTGAAGGAAACACCTCAAAAGGCAAGAAAACACACTTTCAACCAATCAGAGAGTGCCACATGGACGTCACACGGATTGAAGGGCCCATTTTCAGCACTTAACCGACATAACTCCCTGTAATACCGCGCAAACCGACGTCAGGGCCCACAGGACAGCCACCTGGAGAAAGCACAGGCCAGGAGGGGCCACCCCCAGGTCGGCCGACCTGGTCAGGTCGGGCGACCTGGTCTGGCGCCCTCTCCGCCTGGCCTTCCACGTGTAGGCTCCAGACGACTCCCTGATGGCGGTTTGGGGGGATTCCGTGGCGGTTAATCCTCTGAAACCGACGTTAGGAGGCTATAAATAGAGGGTGAGGGCCTTCACACTCAACACACACCACAAGAAGCATTTCTCTCTTGCTAGTAGTAGTTCTTGGAGTTTTAGTGGAGTTAGGCTGAGTCTAGAGCTCTCTAGTCCCAAGTCTTCACTTGGAATTGGTATGGCTCTTGTATCTTTTCCCTTTTGTAAGACTTTGCTCTTATCAATATATATACTTTTTCTATATAGTTGTGCTTGGGTCATGAGTTTCTTGTTTGATATTGTGATCCATATATGTGATAGTATAGTCTACTTGTGTGATAGTAGTTTATATTTATTATACTACTATTGTCATGCTAGTTATATACCGTCACTATAGTCTAGTTTATATGTCATAGTCTCTATGCTTAGTTTTAGCTGATAAAGTATAGCATGGGTTTGGTGATCGTATTCGTACGGTAGCTTTGCCTCGTTAATAGTAATCGCGGAGGGGCAGAGTGCTCTTTGGTCATGCAAGTATGGTACTTGGGGGACTGATTTGCATCAATTATTCGTTAGTCTACTGGTTCGTTGAGGTAGGCGGCAGGTGGTGACAGCCCTGTCCGTCCTTTGAAATCCTCCCCGCTAGGCTAGTGCGTAGGCTCTTGGCGGAAGTCGCCTGTGGATGCAGGGGTAAGTCCGTGCCTGAAGTGCTATACTATTGAATGCTGAACCTGAGTGTGGGTCTGTATGTATTCTACTTAGGCTATGCAACTGTATAGGAATGTATAGTAGGAGTAGCTTAGCCTAGTCTTTCCTCCACTAGACTTTATTTATTTAGTAGGAATCTTCTGTGTGTGTCACACTACCCGGTTATTATCATGTACCCGCCTGTCTTGGTTAGATATCCTTGCTAATTGTTAACATGATCTTATATGTTAGTAACGCTTCTTGATCATAACCTTCCTTTGGGATAAACAAATACGATACCCTGAATACTTCCGGGTGAAATGCTACAGCGGTATTCTCCGTGCGCTTGCGGATTTTACCTACTTGACTCTGGGACATATTAGTGAACCGTTTCTGGCCCTGTGCCGGGAATGATTTATTAATATGGCTTAGCAAAAGTCAACAAAGCCGCCTTGAGCCTTTTGAAAAGGACCAACAATGTCTAATCCCCAAACTGAAAAAGGCCTTGTTATCGAGATGTTCTGAAGCTCGGTGGCTAGCACGTGCATCTGACGAGCAAAGAATGGGCAGCCCTCACACTTTCGAACGATGTCCTTGGCATTGGCGTCACCAGTCGGCTAATAAAATGCTTGCCTTATTGCTTTGCTTGCTATCATTGATGGACCCGCGTGGTTGCCATAGATGACAGCATGGGTCTCTCGTAAGACTGCTATACCTTCCTCTTGTGATAAACACTTCATCAACATAACATATGGGCTCTGCTTGTATAAGAGGTGATCGACAATGAAGTATAGCTTTGACTTACAAATGATGCGAAGGGCCTCATCTTTTTCTGCGGGTAACATCCCGTTGTCTAAATACTTGAGTCAACGGAATTCTCCAATTCGTTTCAATTAAGGCGACTTGCGATGTTGTCCCATAATTCGGTACAGCCTGCACCACAGTTTGCTGGGTTAGTACAAATTTCTTATGTCGATCGTCGAGAAATACTCCATCAGGTATTTTAGCTCTGCTTGACCCAAGTTTGGCCAGGCTATCCACCTCCTCATTGAACTTCCGGAGGACATGCTTGTACTCGAAGCCATCAAACTTGTCTTCTAGCTTCGGAACTTCAGCGCAGTATGCTATCATGCTTTCTTCTGAACAACACCGTTTCTTTGTCACTTTATTGATTACAAGCGCCAAGTATCTAGGGACACTTATCCTCTTGATGCTGAGTGATGTGGCTGTCTGCAGTCCATGCAGGAGAGCCTCATACTTTGCTGCGTTATTCTACTGGTTCGTTGAGGTAGGCGGCAGGTGGTGACAGCCCTGTCCGTCCTTTGAAATCCTCCCCGCTAGGCTAGTGCGTAGGCTCTTGGCGGAAGTCGCCTGTGGATGCAGGGGTAAGTCCGTGCCTGAAGTGCTATACTATTGAATGCTGAACCTGAGTGTGGGTCTGTATGTATTCTACTTAGGCTATGCAACTGTATAGGAATGTATAGTAGGAGTAGCTTAGCCTAGTCTTTCCTCCACTAGACTTTATTTATTTAGTAGGAATCTTCTGTGTGTGTCACACTACCCGGTTATTATCATGTACCCGCCTGTCTTGGTTAGATATCCTTGCTAATTGTTAACATGATCTTATATGTTAGTAACGCTTCTTGATCATAACCTTCCTTTGGGATAAACAAATACGATACCCTGAATACTTCCGGGTGAAATGCTACAGCGGTATTCTCCGTGCGCTTGCGGATTTTACCTACTTGACTCTGGGACATATTAGTGAACCGTTTCTGGCCCCGTGCCGGGAATGATTTATTAATATGGCTTAGCAAAAGTCAACAAGCATTTCTGGTGCCGTTGCCGGGGAAGGCGTATGATTTAAGAAAAATTACTAATGTATATAGTAGTGTTGCAATTATTAAGGCTATCTCCTAAGCAGGATAACCTTGCTTTGTTTTCTGCATTTTGTATGAAGACAGGGTAGTGTATGACTGGTTTCGACTTGCCGACAAACTTCACTGAAGATCCTGAGTCACTCCTGAGAAGGACACAAGCTAGGCTCACCCCTCCTCGTAAGGAGACTCGGCCAATCGAACCTGTCATTCCCGCACCATCAAGCTCTGAGCAAATGGCCGACAAGACCCTCCGCGAGTTCTCCGCTCCCTCCGCTGCCAACATCCCTACGGGACCAGCTGGCAATGTGGGAGATATGAACTTCGAGATCAAGACCGGTCTCATCACCATGGTGCAGGCTAGCCCATTCTGTGGGAAAGCCAATGAGGACGCAAGTGCTCATCTCCAGCAATTCCTGGAGATTTGCAACACGTTCAAAATGAAGGACGTCACCCCCGACGCTGTTCGCCTTTGACTATTCCCGTTCTCTCTCCTTGGGAGAGCGAGACAGTGGTTCTACGCAAACCCTGAAGCTGTGAACACTTGGGAGAAGTGTTCAGCTGCGTTCCTTGCAAAGTTCTTCCCGCTGGGCAAGACCAATGCCCTCCGCGGAAGGATCTCAAGCTTCCAGCAAGAGTCGAAGGAGTCGATTCCTGAGGCATGGGAGAGGCTCCAGGAGTACATCCTGGCATGTCCCCACCACGGGATGGATGATTGGCTGATCATCCAGAACTTCTACAACGGGCTTACTCCGTCGGCCCGCGACCACCTCGACGCTGCTGCTGGTGGAGCCTTCTTCTCGCTCACTGTGAGCAAGGCAAAAGATTTGATCGAGAAGATGGTGTTCAACCAAGGTTGGAATGAAGAGCGCCTCCAACCTCGCCAGCGAGGCATGCACTCCGTCAAGGAGGTTGACATGCTCGCCGCCAAGATTGACCTTCTCATGAAGAAGATGGACGACCAAGCCAATGGAGAAGTGAAAGCCCTAGACGCTCGTATGACTTGCGAGGTCTGTGGCAACACGGGACACTCGGGCAGTGACTGCCCTGAGACCCGTGAGGACGCAATGTTCATGGGCAACAACAACAACAACGGCTACCGTCCACAAGGAGGTCAAAATTGGGGTCCACCACGTCCCAACTACCAAGGAGGTAACTCTGGCAACTTCTCTGGTTTTAATTCCGGTTATAATCAGCCCTCCTTGAAAGATCTTGTGCTCAGTCAAGCTAAGGTTAATGATAACATCAGTAAAAAGCTTGCCACCACTGATAGGACTCTTGAGAGCATCCACACTAAGATAGAGGGTGTTTCCTCTGCTCTCAAGAATCAGCTGAGCTTTAATAAAATGATAGAAACCCAATTAGCTCAGTTAGCTGCTGCTGTTCCTACTGCTGAGTCGGGGAAAATCCCGGGGCAACCCGAGACCCCCTTAGAAAATGTTAATGCGGTTACCACGAGAGGAGGTAAGTCCACTCGGGATCCTCCATACCCTAACCATGCAGGAAAGGACACATCAGCTGAGAAGCCGGCAGAAGAAGAAGAACTGCCGCCCAGGAAAACGGCCCCACATGAGTTCTATGACACGAACCTCATGCCGTTTCCTGAAAGAAGAAGGACAGCCTCATCACATTCATGAAGAACTTCCTTGAGAAGGAAAAGGTTGCACAGCAACAACTGATGAAGGCAAGTAGGCAAAGGTCACATATTAAGCAACAGCCTCCGAAGTCCACAAGGCAGCAACCTCCGAGGTCTGCAAAGAAACAGGCTGTGAAGCCTGCAAAACCGCAGCCTCCGAAGCCCGAGAAGCCACCGACCGCAACAAAGACCAAGAAGGTGTGGCGAGTGAAACAAGAAGCATCATCCGTGTCTTCATCTCCGGGACCGGACAACGCTTCATCGAGCTGAACACCGGAGAAAAGTCCCGCTCGTCGGACTTTAAAAGGTGAGTCCTCGCCGGGAGGTTAAACCGGTAGTTATCCATATTTGCTCTTTTAATTGCATATTTGCTTTCCACCACATTTCGATTTTTCCCGACCACTGCATTTCTGCATTTTTGAATTTTTCCAGCCACCTTGGAATTTTTCAAAACTCATTTGCATTTTTGAAAATTTAGAAAATAGGTTTTTGGGCTTTCCATTTTGAAAAGATTTTTTGTCGAGCTTTTTGAGCAAAAAGGCAGCAGGGGACAAATCCCCTAGCCGTTGGGGAACACATAGGAAAAAGGGGGCTGCCAGGAGGCCCACCTGCCAGGTCGGCCGACCTGGTGGGGTCGGCCGACCCCCTGGCCCCACCTTTTCCTGTGATCCTTTCTCCCAACGGCTATATGGCCGTTGCTCTGTCCCTTTCTAACGGCCATCTTGCTTCCTTGGCTATAAAAACCGCCCAGGAGGAGGAGCTTCACCATTCCAAGCTCATCTTTCACTCCCCTCCTTTGCTCACTTGTTGCTCTCCCAAAATTTCGTGTTCTTCAACTTTACTACAGCCCCAAAAACCCAAAAAAAAAAATATTTCCCCTCTGTTTTAGTGCATTTGCAAGTTGTTGTGAGAAGAAAACCAATTTCGGAGAAGCTCGGGTTTGTTGTTTTCACTAACGCTCACCCGAACACTTGTTCGATCTTGTTTTTGTTCTTGTCTTGTGTTTGTTCTTGTGTGCAGCCATGTTCAACCGAATGAAGCAAGTCGCCGGAATCAAGCGGAGAAAAAGCACTCGTGCAAGCACGGGTCAAGCATCCTCCGTCGAGCTCACACCAAGTCCGGAGCATGGTGACCCCGAAGCTGAAATTCCGGAGGAAAGGCCGGCCTTGCTCATCACCGAGGAGCATCTCGACATCAAGGACGACCGCGAGGGCCAAGCCATCGCGCTCATGAGAGAACGGCCATTCGCCCACACCCGACGCTTCGATCCGGACTTCCTCGAGAAAATAGGTATGAGAGAAGAATTTGCCTCTATTTTTCGCACTATGGGTTGGCTAAATTTCGTAGAAGTAGATGAGCCGGGTTCTCGTTTGCTTACTATGTAGTTTTTATGCACCCTTAGAAAGTATGATGAAGGCATTTCTTTTCTCTTGTTTGGGCAAGAGCGCTTGGTCACATGGGGTGATCTTCATGCTATGCTAGGTCTAAATCCTAAATCTAGGCTAGACTTAGATAAAGCGCTAAAGGGGTTCCATAAAGAAAGTTTTTGGAAAAAGATTTCCGGAAACGAGTGGGGTCCCAAGCCTAGAACAAGTGCCATCCATAATCCTACACTTAGATTTATGCATGTGTGGTTGGCTATGACCTTGTTTCCTCGAGGTGACATTAGGGTTGTCCGGCAAGATGAATTGAAAATACTTTATGCCATGGTTAAGAAAATTAGGGTGTCACCCGTGGAATGCATGATTGATCAATGGTTAGACAATATAAAGTTGACAGGACCAATTGAGTGCACCTCTTTAGTTACTCGCATTGCGCAGAAGTGTGGTCTGCTTGAGAATGTTCATGTTGAATATTTGACGGTAGATAGAGAATTTATAGGCGAGGACTATTTTGTGCAAGGACATACTTTGAAACATGGTCCAAATAATACCTTGATCTATCACTTTCCCGGGTATACAAATGAATTCCCGTTACCTAACCCGGGTCTTCGTTTGTATCACTGTCGGGCACTAACCCTCCCACTTGAGCCAGTGGGAGAAGTTCGCAGGCATAGTGTTTCAGGGCGACCAACACGTTCCCGTAGGCATATGGAGCCTACACCGGAGTTTCACACTCCGACCGGAGATCCGGTACGGGAGCAGCCCCCGCCACAGGACGAGGCGGGTGCATCAACATGGCAGGCCGGAGCATGGGAATCTCAGTACGATTACCCCATGCAGACGTCATCAAGTTCAAGCGGACCGCCATCCTTTGCCACTCGGTCATTCTCATCCCGTGGGTTCCGTGAACTCAACTATGGGATGGCCGAGTTGACAAGGAGGGTGAACGACATTGATTTGCGCACCGAGAGCATGCAACAAACTCTCACGCAACATGTCGCCGACACCCAGCAATGGCAGAATTTCAGCGACAACCAATTCCGCCAGCTGAACGCGATGATGGCTCAGAATCAGAGCAATTGGGATGCCTTCTTCCGCTCCCAAGGCTACGACCCGAACCAGCAGATATGAGCAAGAACAAGCTTGGGGGAGGACCCCCCTTCTCACGGTAACTTGTATCTTTCCCCTTCCCTTTATTTTTTGCATTTGCTAAATCTGAAAATCCATTATAAAATCTGAAAACCATAAAAATTTGCAAAACATAAAAAGAACAAAAATATTTCCCTTTTCATGCGCGGTATGAATGTGTATAATTTTCCTATGTTGAGATGATGAATAGTTGCTCTGTCCTTTATGCCTCTCTAATGCTAGTTTACAACTTAGTACTCTCTCAAGAGTTAGGTTTGTTGGTAAATCTTGCCTTGAACTTGAATCTTGTGGGTAGCATATGCATTCTCTAGTTCTAAGTTGTTGAGAGGTATGATATGATAGATAGGGCTGCTATGATCTTGCTCAACGTAAAGCTTGAATTCCGGAGTTTTATTTTTCAAAATGACAAGTTGATAAGTTCCTCAATGATGAAATTCCCACCACAGCCATATGTAGTGTTTACATTTGAAAACCTTTACACATATGCTGCTTGTTTCACATTGAGCTTAGTCAAAATTGTTGTGACCCTAGTAGAACTCTTTTCATGCTTTCTTGATCAAGATCATATACACACATCCACCGCCATGAGCTATCCTTCTAAATCAAGAAGATAGCATCCACCATATCCACCATATCCACCGTGAGCTATTCTTCTACACCGGAAGAAAGCCACTATCCATCCATCCATCCAAAGAAACACTCCATATATCCATTGCAAAATTCCTCTCTCAAAGTATTCATTGCAAACTAGGACTATGGCTATGCAAAAAGAAAAGAAAAAAAAATGCTCAAAAAAGAGAGCAAGCAAAAGATAGCCATAGCCTAGAAACTCCAAAAGAGAGAAGGAAAATTCAAAAAGGAGTTATTTCTTCCCATCCACCATTCCTCCGTTCTCCCACACACTTGCACATCTTGATCAAGATTGTTTGAATTGATGTTTTTCTTGGATCCGGTCTTTTGACATAGCAATATTATGTGAACATGAGTGCCTCATATATCCCTACCTTGAGCTTCACATAAAGCCTTATTTAGAAGTAGGTGATTATAGGCAACACTTTGCCTTGGTGAGGAATCATACACATATTGAGTGATCCGAGAGAATCATTTGAGGAACTTGGTTTTTATTTTCAAAATCTTTTGAAAACCTCCGGAATAACATAGCGGAATCTAGAGCAAGTGATTGGTGCCCTGCAATTGTTCTATCTCTCAACCGCCCAAGACAATGAGGTGTAAAAGCCCCATGGATCGAGGTAAATGGGTAAGTTATGTGCCAACATATTTAATTCTAGGAAGAGTACTTTGTTGTGCGCATAGTATTATTGAGGAGTAGGACATTGTAGCAACTCCTGATCAACAACTTAAGTTTATCTTTGCTTCGGGACGAGCAAAGGGTAAGCTTGGGGGAGTTTGTTGACGGCTGTTAAGTACCATTTTCAACCGTCAACTATACTCAAATAAAGGAGAATTTGGCATTTCATACACGCATGCTTTATCACAATAATATAGTTCCACTTGTACTTGGAGAACTTTGTGCATGCAGGAGGAAATGTGAAGGAAACACCTCAAAAGGCAAGAAAACACACTTTCGACCAATCAGAGAGTGCCACATGGACGTCACACGGATTGAAGGGCCCATTTTCAGCACTTAACCGACGTAACTCCCTGTAATACCGCGCAAACCGACGTCAAGGCCCACAGGACAGCCACCTGGAGAAAGCACAGGCCAGGAGGGGCCACCCCCAGGTCGGCCGACCTGGTCAGGTCGGGCGACCTGGTCTGGCGCCCTCTCTGCCTGGCCTTCCACGTGTAGGCTCCAGACGACTCCCTGATGGCGGTTTGGGGGGATTCCGTGGTGGTTACTCCTCTGAAACCGACGTTAGGAGGCTATAAATAGAGGGTGAGGGCCTTCACACTCAACACACACCACAAGAAGCATTTCTCTCTTGCTAGTAGTAGTTCTTGGAGTTTTAGTGGAGTTAGGCTGAGTCTAGGGCTCTCTAGTCCCAAGTCTTCACTTGGAATTGGTATGGCTCTTGTATCTTTTCCCTTTTGTAAGACTTTGCTCTTATCAATATATATACTTTTTCTATATAGTTGTGCTTGGGTCATGAGTTTCTTGTTTGATATTGTGATCCATATATGTGATAGTATAGTCTACTTGTGTGATAGTAGTTTATATTTATTATACTACTATTGTCATGCTAGTTATATACCGTCACTATAGTCTAGTTTATATGTTATAGTCTCTATGCTTAGTTTTAGCTGATAAAGTATAGCATGGGTTTGGTGATCGTATTCGTACGGTAGCTCTGCCTCGTTAATAGTAATCGCGGAGGGGCAGAGTGCTCTTTGGTCATGCAAGTATGGTACTTGGGTGACTGATTTGCATCAATTATTCGTTAGTCTACTGGTTCGTTGAGGTAGGCGGCAGGTGGTGACAGCCCTGTCCGTCCTTTGAAATCCTCCCCGCTAGGCTAGTGCGTAGGCTCTTGGCGGAAGTCGCCTGTGGATGCAGGGGTAAGTCCGTGCCTGAAGTGCTATACTATTGAATGCTGAACCTGAGTGTGGGTCTGTATGTATTCTACTTAGGCTATGCAACTGTATAGGAATGTATAGTAGGAGTAGCTTAGCCTAGTCTTTCCTCCACTAGACTTTATTTATTTAGTAGGAATCTTCTGTGTGTGTCACACTACCCGGTTATTATCATGTACCCGCCTGTCTTGGTTAGATATCCTTGCTAATTGTTAACATGATCTTATATGTTAGTAACGCTTCTTGATCATAACCTTCCTTTGGGATAAACAAATACGATACCCTGAATACTTCCGGGTGAAATGCTACAGCGGTATTCTCCGTGCGCTTGCGGATTTTACCTACTTGACTCTGGGACATATTAGTGAACCGTTTCTGGCCCTGTGCCGGGAATGATTTATTAATATGGCTTAGCAAAAGTCAACAAAGCCGCCTTGAGCCTTTTGAAAAGGACCAACAATGTCTAATCCCCAAACTGAAAAAGGCCTTGTTATCGAGATGTTCTGAAGCTCGGTGGCTAGCACGTGCATCTGACGAGCAAAGAATGGGCAGCCCTCACACTTTCGAACGATGTCCTTGGCATTGGCGTCACCAGTCGGCTAATAAAATGCTTGCCTTATTGCTTTGCTTGCTATCATTGATGGACCCGCGTGGTTGCCATAGATGACAGCATGGGTCTCTCGTAAGACTGCTATACCTTCCTCTTGTGATAAACACTTCATCAACATAACATATGGGCTCTGCTTGTATAAGAGGTGATCGACAATGAAGTATAGCTTTGACTTACAAATGATGCGAAGGGCCTCATCTTTTTCTGCGGGTAACATCCCGTTGTCTAAATACTTGAGTCAACGGAATTCTCCAATCCGTTTCAATTAAGGCGACTTGCGATGTTGTCCCATAATTCGGTACAGCCTGCACCACAGTTTGCTGGGTTAGTACAAATTTCTTATGTCGATCGTCGAGAAATACTCCATCAGGTATTTTAGCTCTGCTTGACCCAAGTTTGGCCAGGCTATCCACCTCCTCATTGAACTTCCGGAGGACATGCTTGTACTCGAAGCCATCAAACTTGTCTTCTAGCTTCGGAACTTCAGCGCAGTATGCTATCATGCTTTCTTCTGAACAACACCGTTTCTTTGTCACTTTATTGATTACAAGCGCCAAGTATCTAGGGACACTTATCCTCTTGATGCTGAGTGATGTGGCTGTCTGCAGTCCATGCAGGAGAGCCTCATACTTTGCTGCGTTATTAAACGCGCGAAAGTGCATTCGGAGGACGTACCGCATCTTGGCTCCATCTAGGAATGCCAATACTACCCCTGTGTTGGCTCCCTCTAGTTGTAAGGATCCATCAAACGACATGGTCCAATAGTTTAGCTCCTGCGGGGTTGGCGGTAGTTCGGTTTCTGTCCACTAGGCAATGAAATCGGATTGCGCCCGGCCTTTGATTGCGTCACAAGGTGTGAAGGTAATCTCGTATAAGACAAGCTCAATGGCCCATTTGGCGATTTTCTTGGTTGCATCTCGGTTTTGGAGCAATTCACCAAGTCTGAAGGATGTATGGACTTCAATCGGGTGGTCCTTGAAGTAATGCTTTAACTTGTGAGACGTCAGCAACAGTGCATAAACTAGCTTCTGGAGCTAGAAGTACCATGCCTTAGAGAATGACAAGACTTCACTGATGAAGTATACCGGCCGCTGCACCTTTTGGGCCTTGCCGTCTTCCGCCCGTTCAACCGCCAGTACAGTGCTAACAACATGTGTGGTTACGGTAATGTATAGCTGCAAAATTTTCTTCGGTGCAGGGGGAGTTAGTACCAGTGGGCTACTAATGTAGGCCTTGAATTCCTCCAAGGTTTTTTGGGCTTCATCTTTCCAGGGGAATGAATCTTGCTTCTTGAGGAGCCAGAAAAAAGGTAGCCCTCAGATGCCGAGTCACGACACAAATCAGCTGAGTGCTGCCATGTAGCCAGTCAACTTTTGGATGTCTTTTTATGAATGTGGGCATCCCATCCGTAATATAGCTTTCACCTTTTCTGGGTTTGCTTCGATCCCCCGGTGCGAGACTAGAAAGCCGAGTAGTTTCCCTGACGGGACGCCAAAGACGCACTTCTCAGGGTTCAGCACCATACTGTACTTGCGAGGGTTATCAAATGTATCGGCTAAGTCTTGTATCAGGTCGGAGGAGAGCCAGATCTTGACCACCACATAATTGATGTAGGCCTCGACGTTCCTCCCGATCTGGCTATCCAAGCACCGTTGCATGGTCCGCTGGTAGGTGGCACCAGTGTTCTTCAACCCGAAGGGCATTGTAGTGTAACAGAGAGCTCCAAACGGCATAATGAATAAGGTTTTTAGATGGTCGGATTCATTTAGGGGAATCTTATGGTACCCCAAAGAGGCATCTAAGAAGCATAACAAAGCGCAACCCGCAGTCAAATCAACCACTTGATCTATACGAGGGAGGGTAAAAGGATCCTTGAGACAGGCTTGGTTAAGGCCTATGTAGTCTACACACATCTGCCACTCCTTATGTTTCTTTCACACCAGTATTGGGTTAGCTAGCAAGTTGGGGTGGAAGACCTCTTTGATAAATTTGCCCGCTAGTAATCGGCCAATGTCTTTTCTAATTGCATCCTTATGATCCTGCAAAAATCGTCGGAGCCCCTACCTCACAGGATTAGCATTGCATCGAACGAGTAGTTTGTGCTCAGCCTTTTCCTTTGGAACACCTGGCATATCCAAAGGTTTCCATGCAAATATGTCTTTATTATTACGAAGAAAAAGGATGAGCGCGCTTTCCTATTTAGGATCTAAATTGACCTCAAGATTAGCGGTCTTGGATACATCGCTATCATCTAACTATATCTTATTTTTATTCCATGGCCTTTGCCAGCACTGTGACTTTCGACATCTTCTTCGGAGGGGAATCGAGGATGGCTTCTTCTGCTCCTGCAATTTCTTGCTTCAGCTCAGCGAGCTCTGATGCCATCACCTTTTTTTCTGCCAGCTCACTACTCTGGTTGTCACAGTCGTAAGAGGTCCGTATGTCCGAGTGAAGTGGGAAGACACCGTTTGGACTTGGCAGCTTCATCATCATATATGGATAATGTGGTATAGCCATAAACTTGGCGATGGCCGGCCTCCCAATGATGGCGTGATAGGTGGAGTCCAAGTCTATGACCTCGAAGGTGATGCGCTCCATTCTGTAGTTCTCCAGAGTGCCGAATGTCACCGGCAGAGTGATTTCTCCTAGCGGCACCGTCTGCATGCAAGGGATCACGTCGTGGAAGGGTGATCTACTAGGCTTGAGGCCAGTCAGAGGTATGCCGAGCTCTTTGAAGGTCTTCACGAAGAGGATGTCGAGGCTGCTTCCACCGTCCATCAGCACTCTATGGAGCCGCACTCAATTGGCGGTAGGCAACAGTACCAGAGGATATTTTCCAGGTCTAGGAATGTGGTCCGGATGGTCTGCCAATCAAAAATTATCGGGACCTCCGACCATCGAAGATAATACGACATCACTCGTGAAACCGAGTGGACCTCTCGATAAAGGATCTTCAGCTGGCGCTTTGATTCGGCTGTGGACCTACCACAGATATAGTTGACCTCGCACTTAGGATCTTGAAATTCTTCTTTATCATCATCTTCCTTGTCCTTGTCCTTCCCGCCACCCTAGGGAATCTAGGGGCATTCCTTACAGACCTTCAAGGCGTGGTGTGCAAAGCTCTTCAACTTGAAGCACTCTCTGGCTTTGTGAGTGCCATCATGCAGCAAACAACGGCCTTCGAGCAATTTGTCAAAGTCGTCCTGCGTGACCTGTCTTCCCTGGTTGGGACGCTCAGTATTAGTGACTGTTCTATCTTGCTTTCGCCATCCTTACTATAATTGGATGGGCCCGACTGATTATGATTTCATGGCGCCTCCTCCTTGTATTGACGTACTTGGAAAAGGGCCGAGTTGCCAGCTGCATACTTGTCTGCCATGGTGAATAGCTCTTTGGCTGTCAGGCTTCCGGTGGCGTCCAACCTCTCGATCTTTTTGATTACGTCGTCATCACGAAGCCCGCCCTGGAAGGCGGCGATAACCTGAGTGTCAGAGATGTTGGGGATGGTGTTCTTCACTCAGCAAAAATACTAGATGTACTCCCGTAGTGGTTCTCTGTCCCACTGCTTAATCCTAGTGAGGTCCCAGTGATTGCCGGGTCGATCGAACGTTGCTTGGAAGTTGGTAGTAAACTGCTTGCACAGCTCCGCACAGGTATTGATGGAGTTGGTAGGCAAGTTGGTAAGCCATGTCCTAGTTGCTGGGGCCAGACATACATGCAGATAGTTGGCCATGACGAAACTGTCGCCACCAAGTGCCCGGATAGCGGTTGCGTAGACGTGAAGCAAGTCTCGTGGGTCTATCTTGTCATCATACTTCTTAATGCCAACTGGTTTGAAGCTAGCCAGCCAGCTGACCGTGCGTAACTCTCAGGTGAAAGCTCTGATGCCGGCCTCGTCATCGTAGTCCTCGAAAGAGGGGGTTCGCTCCCGATCGCGACCAGCTTCTTGACGACATCTGTCTTCTTGTTGTCCATCGTTCTACCGATCATGGTATTGATCATCTCTAGGTGGCTCCCTTCTATTGTCACGCTCGTAATAGCAGTCATCAACGAAGGCACGGTGACGTCGTTCGTCTTCATACTCCTGGCGGGCCATGTCATCCTGCTCCCGATCCCTATTGTCCAGACATACACGGGCATCTCGCGGTGGTATGCCATTGTGTAGGTCAGCATGCGGGTTATGGTCATGGTACTCCACAATGGGCCATGGCCGTGGTTCATTCGGCGGCATGGTTTGCTGATCATTCCATTGCTGGTCCCTTCTCTCCTGGTTGGGTACCGAGCTAGCAGTACCGGATGCCGTTTTGCTAGGCGCAAAACATGCCGCATGCATCTCCAGTAGAGCCGCAACCTTGATATGTGCTTTTAGCTTGTTGACCTGTGGTGTCAACTCTGGGTTGGCTTAGAGCATCAGTTCTAACAAATTCAATAGGGTCACCGCAACCGTGATGTTGTGCTGCGGGGTTTCGAAGACTTCCTCACCATCCAGTTGTAAGGTGAGGTTGCCAATGTTCAGATGTTGCACCACATTTGATCCATTCTGTCACGCCCTTGGACGCCGAAGCGGAGGAGTTTCAGCTTCTGGGTCGTCATCTTCTAGATCGGTCTCGTGCCCATCCTGAAGGTTTGCACCCTGTGCCGTTCTCCGCGCAGTGCCTACCGTAGATGTCTCACCGACTGCGCCTCCGTCTGGAGCCATCGGTTGTACCATGAAAACCTCATAGTAGTTTGACGAGTGGCTTTCAGAATCACTCGGATCTTTGATCAGGTCCCGGATTGATAGGTGATCGACGTCGATCGTTGCTACCAGTCTTGAAATGAAAAGAGAAAAGTTGGGATCTTTGTCCGATTCTTCCATACAAGGGAACGGGAGATCAACCGATGTTAGATCTGAGGCGGGCAATCTTGTCGATCGTCCCATTGTGGGCGATGCTAAGAAGGAACCCAGGAGGGTTTCCGTCTGAAGGACCTCCGCCGTGTTGTTGAGGCCGAGTGGGAGTCGGTGGATCTTATGACCGACCAGTGAAGTCCTGCTGATGCTTGGATCTAAAGGCGTGGTGGCTATCAGAAGTGCCGCCGGATCCTGCTTGACCAGACTCCCTTTCTGGTTAGTGACAAAACTGAAGGCGCCAAAACGAATCTTGTCTCTCGGGTGGAACTTGACATTGAGGAAAGCCATCGATTTCAATGAAGTTGAACTCAACGCTACCCCTACCTGGCGCGTCAACTGTCGAGAGATATTCTCGATAGTAATTCAAGGTATGCGTATGAGTATGAAAGTCGATGGACACAGGACACAGGGTTTAGATTGGTTTGGGCCTCCCGAAGGATAACAACCGTACGTCCTGTTTGGTTTTCTTCTATTATTAGGGTTCGCACTAGGGCTAAGGTTTCCCAATGTGAGTTCTGAAGAATGCCGAAGACCCCCTGCCCTCCTTATATATCTGAAGGGCAGCGGTTTATATGGTAATCTATCAATCAGTTATATCTGATTCTATCTATACACAATATCTATTAACCAAGATTGTTGCCTACTCAAAACAAATATCCGAATAATTATCTTCTGGGCCTTATTCTTCAATACTTCATAACCAAGCCTCCTGCCCACTCGGCCATGTAGCCGAGTGGTTAGGTATCCTGAATACATATGTCCCACGAGCGTGGCTGCCACTCGCTCATTGGTTTGAGTCATCTACCAGTCAGCAGTGATTGAAGTAACACATTTGAATCATTTATCACTCGGTAGTGATTGATGTCACTCTATTGAGCTATTAATCACTCGAATTTGACGATTCGAGCAATTTTTCCTTAAAGAGAGTCAACACGACTATTCTTGTTTTGGACTATTGCATTATTTGCAATTTCCAAATGATACAAGAGTCAGAGGCTACACCTAATTAGGTGCACCTATTCGGTGCGCCCGCAACATTTTGGAAGACATTTTTTGATCTTTGAGACCCTCACAAGCTCGCTAATATAAAGCTAAAGCATTTTACATGGCACAAACTAGTTGAGAAGCTACTAAAGACTATCATCAAGATGGCAAGACTCTCGGGGGCTTTTGTCCATGATATATACCTAGGGTACCTCTCATAAAAGGAAATTAGGATAGACTCCTACTTGGATATGTATAGTAGACCGACTAGGACTCCACCATGTAACCATGTCCCCCGGATATATAAGGCGGGGCAGGGACTCCCCTCAAGGGGCCAACAAGCAATAGGGCAGCAGATAGCACCAGATAGATTAGACACAACTAGACATCATTGTCTATGTCTACTCTCCTCGTCTAGATCTATGAACTAGACATATGAATATAAGTATCACAGAACATAGGACGTAGGGTTATTATTCTCCGGGAGGCCCAAACCTGTATAAATCGGCATCTCGTGTTACCATCGTCTCTCGATCTCGCACATACCCCTGTTCTACATAAAAATTTTCATAGGTGACCTACCCTATGTCTAGTGCCGAGAATAAATCTTGACATTTGGCGCTGCCCGTGGGGATAGCGTGACGGTCGGCAAGTCAAGTTTGATGGCCTCAATCTACTTCAAGTTTGACCAGGATCTGACCCGCGTTGAAGCGCCTTGTCATCACTAAAGTCAATTGCAGCTTCATATAGCGGTCTGCATTAGCCTCTCATGCGGCAATCCGGCAACATGTCGATCTGCTTTTCGATGACGTTCTAGCAGCCATCCATCTACACAGACGTCGTTATGACAATTCATCCTGGCTTCGTAACCATGCTGGAGTCGGCGAGTTCCAAGGCAAGCCAACTGATTTGGCTTTAGAATCATGCTGGAGTCGGCGAGTTTGACACGGCGAGTTCGAGTCAGCGAGGCCTAAAGCAAACCAGTTGACATGGAATCGGCTTCGTGGCTGAAAATCAAGGTAAAGACCGAGTCGAACGCTTGGCTTCAAGGCACCCACGTGCACCAATAGGTATTATTTCCACCTTATTTTATTTCATATACTATGCTAATCATATTGGATAGCCGAATGCTAATCGCATAGTGCTTTTGCATGGATGAGAGCTGCGTGGAGGTCAGCTTGGCCATCAAGTACAAGCTCGTCTTTGCAACCAATTGTTGCACAGCTACGACCGTGTCTTCATATGGACAGAAGGGCATCCAGACATCTAAGCGGTTGCTTTAGCAAGTGATGAGGACATCCCTCACGACTACACCTATGAGAGACCAATGACTCGAGCCAAAACAAAGCAATTACAACATAAAGTGAATCTTTTCCTTAATGATTGTGAACATGCATATCATAAAAGTCATGTACTACCTAATGGAGGTGCATTACTTGTCTTGAGGTTTGAGGCAAAGGTCCAAGACATGGTGGCCACTTGATGCCCAAAGAGAGCAAGTTGAAGTTGATGTGCTGATGCCCAAATTCTGTCCTTAAACTTCATGATGAATTCCATATCATTATAAGAGGTACCACCCAAAGTATTATACATGGATGGTTAGGTCTTTAAGTCTACTTTCATATGCAACAAACGACGCATCCATTGGATCTATGCAGAGAAAGTTATGCATGTTTTAGTGAAGACTAGTCCATAATCATTTTGTCTCAGCGTGTTGATTTTGCTCAGGGTGTGTTACTTTTATTCCGAGAGTGTACCTTTCTTAGGTCAGGCTTGTACGATCTGAACGCATACTCCTAAAGCAAGGCGTGTTACTTTTGTTTAGTGAGTGTTCCTTTTTACTAGTTCGGACTTGTCCGATCTGAACGACGTGTTATTTTTATTTGCCTGTGTCGCTACAGGCCCATGTAACTTCAGTTTGGCCCAACTAGGAGGGGTGTTCCAATTATAAATAACCCTTGTACACCTAGTGGAAACCCTAACCACAAATTGAATTCAGAAAAATAGAGAAGCATATTGCTCTTATCCTTAGGGTTTGTGCCATAGTTGCCCCCTTGAGGATTGAGAGTTTTCTCTACCACTTGTTCTTGTGTTTCCTTGTAATTTGCAAGAGCATCGCCTCTCCTTTGCGTGGTTCAGGTTAGGGATCGACCAAAGCATGTTGTTGGGCGAAATCTCTGTCACGGGTAGCTGTTCTAGCATTTGTTGGTGCCAAGATTCGTCAAGTTTCACGGGTCAGTTATCCTTAGGTCCTACGATGAGAACATCAGGCAAGCCGCCGCATCATCTTGGTATTCAGATCTACGGTTTCCTCGGTAGGATCTTTACCCCTTTGTTTTCCCTTTTGTTCACTGTCCTAAACTGAAAATACCAAAAATTTCCAGTACCCATAACCCGATCTAAAATTTTAGTGAGTTTTGTTAAGTTTCAGTCCAACAGATCGAGTTTGGTTGCTGAATCTATGTGTTTCCCTCCATATTCTGCCTATTATTTGTTTGCCCCATTAGTTCCCCATTAGGATTTGTGTTTTTCCCTTCATTTTTGTGTTCTTGTGCGGGTCAATTGTCAACCCAAAACGTTTTTCCACTCAGATTTGAAGTTTGACCACCATACACCAAAACAAGCATAACTTTTGCATCCGAAATCCATTTTTTTGTGTTCTTGAGCTCGTTGGAAAGATTATTTGAAGTGCTAGCAGAATATCAGGTGCTCAAGTTGTGAATGATAAAGTTGAATATTTATTTGGGCATGAAAAGTTTCAGTTACTACTGCTATTGAAATTTCAGATTGTGCTAAAACTGATGTCTTGTGTATCGGCTCATCCTTTGTGTACATCAAGTGTAGTACATATCAGTAGTACACCATATCATCCTTTGTGAAAACTTTGAACTTATTGAGACTAGTTGTAGGTGCTGCTTAAGAGCTTTGCACCTTGCTGAAACTGAAGTTTTGTTTGAACATCAATTCTTCATTATTGTATACAATATGATATGCTGATTTCAGTAGCAAAAAGAAGAAAAAAAAGAGCAAAGAAGAGTGAAAGAAAAACAAAATGAATTAGAAGAAAAAGAACAAGTGCTGAAATCACCATATTGATTGGCTCGCTTGTTTTTGTTTCAGTTTCATATAGGGTCATCATTTGTGCAGATCTTATAGCCCTTCTATTTATGTGAGCAATCAGCTAGCACCTCTCCATAACTTGTGTAGCATTGAGCTTTGGTTCCTGAGTTGAATATTCAGTTTAGCTTATTTCCTTGGCTGCAACAAGTTCCACCATCTTTATGTGTGAGTTGCTAAACACATTTGACATTCCTATTGTTTTAAGTTCAGCAACTCGACTTTGCTATCTTGGTTGGATTGTTACTTAACTTGACAATAGCTTGAAGTTTCAGTTTGCATACCACATAAATAACCCTCGAAGCTCCACAAATAAGCTTGTGTTTAGGATGCACTGTGACATTGATTTCGCTTGATATATCACTTTTGTTGTGCCGACTACCACCAAGGTTTGTTTGCAGCTCGCAATTTCAGCAAGGATTCATAAGAACTTCGGTGGTATTAGAAGGTGAGATTGAGTGATTTCTACACAGCCACATAACTTTATTTGGTCTTGTCCTTCCACTAACCATGGCAGGTGATGTAATGAAAGAACTGAGTTATGTCACTCAAGTCCAAATACAGCAATTGATGCAAGATTTCAACACTCGATTCAATGCCAACATGAATAAATTTCAGAGTAGCATTGCTGAAAATATTGTGAAGACATTAGTAGAGGATGTGCATAGAACAGGACTTGATGATCTTGCCAATGAAGTTGCCTCCCATGCTACTGCAATAAATGGGGCAAGACTCGGCGGAGGTGATGATATTGCTGCCCACGGCAATGTGTGAGGTCATGGCAATGAAGGTGCTGTTGCACAAAGATTTGAATTGAAGTTACAGTCTGCTGCACATGCTACTCCTCTGCATGGGACAAGGCTTTGATTTGAAGATAGTGGTGCTACTCACAACAATGCCAGAGGTTATGAAAATAAAAATGTTGTTGCACCAAAGGTTAAAAGAAAGTTCCAAGCTGAAGCTTCAGCAATCGACAATGAATTTTTCAGCTCATGTTCATTAACTAGTGCCGCCTATGATGTGAAGTTTGATTTGGGAAGAAGTCTATTTTCAACAAACCAAAACCCGACATCAAATGCTCAGCGTCATGGCTCAAAAGATGCACGGTTTGACTTGGGAAGAAATCTGTTTTCAGCTTGCCATGCCCCCAAATCAAATGCTCAAAATTCTGCACCCATGACGACAATGCAATCACCAAGTGAAAAGAAGATCATTAGTTCAGCCACAACATAAAGAGTCCAAAACTTTTATGCTGTCCAAATGGAAGACAAAAATGAACACATGTTATCCAAACACATGTTATGCTTGGTGATCGAAATGGAAGACAAAAATGAAGAGTGCTGTGCTATTGATGAAGTGAAGAGATACAAGACACCGTGGCATCGAGGCGTCAAAAGTAATTGGAGGGGATGTATGGATAGGTCGTCCGAGCTATATGAACCATGGAGATATGATAACCTTGTAGTGTCGCGGCCTCACATCCCGCACCGCGACACTAACGATTGATTGTTTGCGGGAAGGTCGAGCTCTTTGACCTTTAAATAACTAGAGCGCTCTTGGGAGGCAACCCAATGATCGGGGGATTTAGAAGTTATTTAGTGCTTATGGGAGGGCAACCCATTTCATTTAGTTAATTAGTGCTGGCCGGGAGGGCAACCCGGTGTTTTTAAAATTTGCTTGCTTGTGATAAAAATAATCTCCCGAATAAAATAAAAAAAATTAGAAAAGTGTGTGCTTAATTCTTGTGTGCTCTTGCGTTGTCTGTTTATTCGCGCAAAACTGTGTATATATATACTATAGACTAATAATGCAGGAATATAAAAAAAAGGACCAAAAATAGGAAGGAATAGAGCTTGCGCCGATCGGCGCACATCTGCGCCGATCGGCGCAGTATTGCCCAAGTCAAGACAGAAGGCCGACGACGCCCAGAATTGAAGTAGTGCTAAACCAGCACAATAATTTTCAGAGACAGAGCTATTTTCAAGGAAGACAACATCTAGCGAAGAAGCGAGGGGCCAGAAGCAAAAATGGATGTCGCGCCGATCGGCGCGAGTCCTGCGCTGATCGGTGCCGTCACCAGATGAGCCCCGACACATATGCCAATACTACAGGAACATTGGAGAAGTGGAAATTAGGTGAAAGAGATGAACATGAGGCATCAGAATCAGCGTCGGACCTAAAGACGAGGTGCAACGGACTTGCGCCGTTCAGCGCCCTACTGCGCCGATCGGCGCGGGTGCCCATGATGTTCCCAAATGGGCGACAAAAGCGGCAGGCATTGATTTTGAGGAACATGTATGATTATTATGCAGGTGTGCAGTGCAGGGAAGACACGGAATTGACCATAGTCTGAAAAGGAGATGACGCGCCGATCGGCGCGGGCCCGCGCCGATTGGCGCCGCCAACAGGACATCAGGATTCTGTGCTGTTCCCCTGCCAACCAACATGATGTGCCAGGAAGCGACACGAAGGAGGGGAATCAAGCATCAGAGTGGTCAGAGCATTTAAAATTTGAATTGTGCCGATCGGCGCAGTACCCGTGCCGATCGGCGCACTCTCAAATTTTAAAATTTTATGGCGGTTCCTTCTCCTGGAAGTTTCCCACACTATAAAAGGGAGGCTAGGCGCCCCCATTCAGCACACCATCCTGGTAATCTCTTCACCTTCCCCACTACCCACGATCTCGCACACGTTCCACAATCTTCGCAGATGGATCATCTCCGCTCCTCCATCGGCAAGATGGGCAAGAGGCTGCGCCGGGGAAGCAGTTCCGGCAACAGCAGCGAGTCGAGCGGTAACTCCTCGGCGAGGGATGGCTCCGACGCTCGTGATGACATGACGGTGGGTGGTGCATCCACCGGCTCGGCGACGGCGACATACGAGGTCCGTGCCCGCCACTCCGTCTCCGGCGCGTCCCTACCAACAGGGCGTGCTATGAGGAGCCAAATGGCGGCAAGCCGTGGGGTTCCCACATCATCACCACTGCTGGCATTCATGCCGCGCTCGGTGGAGGAGGGCTTCACCCTCCTGAGCGTGGAGGAACAGCGGCACTACCTCGCGGTGAGGGGAAGGTTCGTCCCCAACTTCGACTTAGACGAGACCTTCCTCACCTCGATCGGCATGTGGGAGGACTTAAGGAGGATGCTAGACAACCTCGGCTGGGTGGATTTCCACCTCCTCCCCATGGACTACAACCTCGACATTGTCACCGAGGTTGCTTCTACGATAAGGCATGGCACCGTCGAAGACGGTAGCGAGGCCGTCAACTTCCGCGTCCGCGACATCAGCCACACGGTGACCATGGAGGCGGCGGCTCCAGCCTTCGACTTCGACACCGATGCCGACGTCGCTGGCATCTTGGGACGTGGGGAGTTGAACTCCTTTTGGAGGCGCCTCTCGTTCATAGAGGAGATGAAGCGCAGAACCATCCGCAACCCGACCATTCAAGTCTTCCATCGGTGGTTGGTGGCGCGCATAGGCGACAAGGTCGACTCCAGCAACGTCATCGATGCTGACTTGCGGTGGCTCTTCAACACCATCGTGAGTCCGTCTCATTGCAATCCCATGTCGGTGATGGTGCGGGGGTGGCTCGACAAGAGGGGCAAGGCAAGCAAGAAGTTGGCCTTCGGGGCCTATCTTCAATGCCTAGCAGCCCTCGTCTGTGACAGCGACGGACCGGGAGGGCGCAATGACAAGTGGGATTGCGCGACGGAGATCGGCGAGAATATGACTCGTGGCAATATTGTCACGGGAAGTGTTCGCGCCGGCTTCCATGTCAGCGGCACCAACGTAAAGCTCCCGTGTGCGGAGCTAGGAGTTTTTCTCCCTCGCAAGCTGGAGGGAGGAAATTGGCTTGAGGAAGGTCTCTTGGAGGGGGGTCGAGTTCTCAAGGACCTCCGTGGGCGGGTTCGACAGCTGGACACATCTACAGCAGCTGGCGGCGAGTGGGACCCCTGGGGGTCATGCCAGGAGTACCAGCAGTACCAGTCAGGGTGGAGCGACGCAGCGGGCGGTTCACAGCCCTCTGCGCTGATCGGCACAGGCAACGCGTCGATCGGCGTACCCTACTGTAGCACGGGCATTGACTACAGGTACCAAGGGCGTGTACCAGGAGTGCCTCCTGTGCCCGGTGCAGACTTTTTCGTGCCCATGCAGGGGTACCTCGACAACAACATGCACTATATCGAGCGCGTGGAGGAGGCTACGTCCCAATGGAGGTACAACCACGATGTGATGGTGGAGGAGTTCGAGCGACTCAAGGCGCGGTGTTATGGCTTCGATCAGCCACCGACTCCACTTTCGGATGACTAGAGTGCCTAGGAGTTGGCACGTGTATCGATTTCCTGGTTTGCGTTTTCTTTTATCTTTTGCAGTGTTTTTCTTTATTTACTTATGTGTGTATGAGCGGGTTGGGAAACCATGTATCAGGTGTGTTTACTTTCGTGCAAGTGTGGTAGTAGTAGTTTTACTTTCATGCACGTGTGTTAGTAGTAGTTTTATTTCCATGCAGGTGTGTGCAAAAATCATCATCATGTATTCAAGTTTGGATCTTAATATAATGGTGGCGGTTATGCTTTATTAGGAGAATTGAATTATTTATTCTTTCTTGAAAAGTGTTGATGAAGATCAAATAGTGTTGAGCATTGAATAAAATTTTGAACTTACACTTAATGATTATTCGGCAAATATGTCTTATGTGGAGCAATTTTGAGTACCCATGTGCTTCATTTGTGTTGTCTAGTTTGTAATGATAACTTAGTACCAATCTTTTCAAAAATAAATTTTTATGTTGTGAACTTTAGAATTTATTGTTTTTCAAGATCCTTACCTACCAATGCCATATTTTGAACAACACTCATAAACCTTTGATATGTAGATAAACATTAAATTAATGGTTGAGTTCGGTTAGGATATAATTCTTTTTGGTATGAACTTTATTAAGATGGCAATTCTTTGTGTATCTTTTCCTAGCCTTGAAATTACTCATGCAAAAATTCAATTCCGCTGAGTACACTACCATAAACCCAAAACATCTTGTTGAGTATCATTCCTTGACCACATCCTATATTTCTGGCTATATTTGATTCTTGAATAAATGTTGAAGCCAGACAAATAAAATACCAACAAATGTTGGCAAATTTGGGTTGAGAGCCGATCGGCGCACCCTGAGCCGATCGACACAGCAGAGATGGTATAAAAAAAAAACTCTGCTGTTTGCTAAGGGACTAGCAAAATTTTAAGTGTGGGGGGATGGTATGTGACATGCTTATTCTCGAAATTCAATATAGCCATGAATCATTCCAACCATGTGCAATTTTCCAAGATCAAATTTTTGCTATGCACATGTCCACATATCCAAAGTCAGAGTGCTTTCTTAAATTTTTCTTTCTTAATTGCCATCTTGATAAGTTTCTATAATTCCAACGAAGAATAATCTCCTAACTTTACAATATATTATTGATTTATGTTTGCAATCCTTGAATTACCTCACCTAGCTACTCATATAAGCCTTACAATAATATTATTTGACCATTATGCTATAGAATATAGGTTGAGTGATTTGAAAGATGAGTTGTTGCCTTGGATTATTTGGAAGATAGATTCTCTATGTTCACATCAATCTTTTAAGTGATTCTCATGTGTGGAAAAGTTATAATTTATGAATTGGACATGGTCTTTTGCTTTGGAGAGAACTTTCACCTTATGCCCATATTTGATCTATTTTGCTGAATACCAATATGAAATACACCACAATAGAACAATGCTCAACATTTGCTGATATGAGATATCTTTTATGATAGAAAGAGTATATTTTTTGATTTTTCTTTCTTTTACTTTACTTGGGACGAGCAAAGGTTTAAGTGTGGGGGAACTCTTGGCACTTCCCAAGTGCCCCTTTTATATGTGAATATTACCCCAATTAGAGCATAATTGATACTAATTTAGACTATTTACCTGTGAAATTGCCTATATATTTGTATATGCGTTGTTTTGGAGCCTTATTGCAGAAACAGGTAAAATTGGTGATTAATACGATGATGGAGAGGACAAGAGTCCACAACCGATGAAAAGCACTGAAGAAGCCCAGTGCGCCGATCGGCGCAGCCCATGAGCCGATCGGCGCAAGGGTGTTTTGACCCACAGAAGTGACCGAGGTCCATTCCACATGTTTATGGAAGTTTATCTACGCAAGACACTTGAAGATATTTGTCTAAGAAGAATTATGGAACTTCAAGAAGATTTATGGAACTCCAAGATCTTAACGTGCAGTACAAGACTTTATCTCGAAGGAAAAGACCCACATGGCAGCTGTGGAAGACAAAGGAACCGACTCGGGGAAGAAATTAGAGAAGACACGTCTTGCGCCGATCGGCGCAACCGCCTTATTTGCTAGAAACCGTGTCCTTTATGAGTAGAACCCATATAAATACTTGTAAACCCTCGCCGTAGAAGAGGAGGCGACAGAGGGACACCAGATCCATGAGTTAGAGCCACCGAGGCTTGCCCCGTTAGAATAGATCTCTAGTTGAGTTTCAAGAACCATTGGAGTCAAGAGTTGATCTGTCAAGGTAGGCCATCTCGACGGGGATGAATCTTACTCTATGTATCTCAAGGATGATTGAATATGTTGATGATGGTTTTGGTGATTTGTCTATCTTGATTCTATAATCATGCATGTGCTTATTCCAACTGCTTAGTTCTAGGCTAAGTACGTAGATATTATCGTAATTGTGGTGATTAGGATAGTATTCGAACATTGTATTGATTATGGTTGCTTGATGATGCTAGTAGTGTGGTTTAGTGGTGACAGCACTAAGCCAGCGCAGCACTATTAGATAGTTGAGTAGGGTAAGATAATCGCGCGATTAAGGGTTTCCTCCCCGCAGTGATGAAATAGGGAGCCGCTCGGAAAGCAGGGTGGTCTTACTCATTATAGGTTTTCATTGATCCATGTAATTACCCATTATGATGCTATTCAATTAGACTTTATGGTTACAATCTCACTAGTAGATATCTGGCTACTCACTAATTAGCATAGGTTTACTAGATCTGGTGCACTTTGGCTTAGATTCAGCAGTGTGCGATCGGCTCAACCCCTGTGCCGATCGGCACCACCACAGATTCACGAGCGTGCCGATCGGCTCAACTCCTGCGCCGATCGGTGCAGCAGCTTTGGCTTAGTTTCACCAACGTGCCGATCGGCTCAATCCTCTCGCTGATCGGCGCAATGACAGATTTACTGTTTGGCGCACCTTTGCGCTGGCCAGTCTCCCCCTCATGCAACATGACCTTGACAATAGCCTTGATTAGATCTTTTATTGTTAACTTTGTTTAATAAATCCCTAAGGTCCTAGTGGATTCGATAAACCTTGGAATACTCAATTCAAGGGACAAAAGTGCTACAATCGTACACCGTTCTCTTGCGGTATATAAGTGGGTGCATAGATACGACCAACACTCTCAAATTTCCTGGGCTTCCTCCTCTTCTTGAGATTGTAGCATGTGCAGTCAAAGACTTGAAAATAGGAAACATTCGGTTTCTGCCCAACCAATAGCTCATAGGGTGTCTTCATCAACAACCGGTGCAAATATACACGGTTGGATGTGTAGCAAGCTGTGTTGATTGCTTTAGCCAAAAACCTCTGATGAGTCCCATACTCATCTAGCATTGCAGGGGCTAGAGTGATGAGTGTCTTGTTGTTGGCGGTCATTAAATACCAATTTCGACTATCAATATACCTATAAAAGTAGGAGGACTTAACACTTCATACCTGCATCTTAGTTTAGAATAATAAGATTCCAGTTGTCCTTGGAGATTCATGTGCATGCAGAGATTTGATACAAAAGAAGTGGAGAAATAAAGCATAATTCGGGGAAGCACCGTTCCAGCCAATGAGACATTGCCAAATGGACTTCCCTCGGATTGCATACGTGGCTGCACAAGATTCCTGTAGAGAACACCACCTTAAAACAGAAGAGGACCCACCTGTTAGTCACCTTAAGAGAGAACAGGTCAGGAGGCCCCACTCCTTGGTCGACCGACCAAGGATGAGGTCGACTAACCTGGTCCTGAGCCCTTTTCAGTCGGGCTTCCACGTGTCGACTCCTTGGCCCTTTGCGAACGTTGGTGCATGGCCGTTCCATGGCTGTTACTCCCAGTACCGACCTATGGACCCTATAAATAGAAGGGGAGAGCTTCACTTCAACACACACACTTAAGAGTTATTCATTTCCCTCTTTCACTTAGTAGTTTCCTAGTCCTAGTGGAGTTTAGTATAGGAGGAGCCTTGCTCAAGTATCCAAGTCAAAGGAGTATTGGTATGGCTATTGTACCTTATCCTTTATTCTTTTATATTATGACTTTGTTCTATTCAATTAATATAGTTCTTCCATATAGTTATGCTTATGATATGTGTTCCTTGATGGGTTATATATCATATTCATGTCATAGGATTTTATGCTTTCATGATGATATAGACTTGCTACCTTATTATCATGATTGCCATACACCTTGACTATAGTCTAAATGTTATAATGCTAGTTATACTTTAGTCCAGTTGTTATGCTTCAACATGGGTTTGATATCCAATTAGGATTACAATTGCTTAGCTCATGACTTGTTAATCAGTAGGGTTAGAGTTATATGTGCTTTAGTCGTTGTTAATCCAATAGGTAATTCTAGTGTATGATCAATGCTAGAGTTCTACTTAATGTGTAAGCGTGGTGCTTAGACGACTAGGTAGTATTGATCACCTCGTAATCCATGGTTTGTAGAGGTACGCAGTAGGTGGTGGCAGCCCTATTTGTCCATTGTGCTCCTCCATGTTCATTTACGACGTGTGTCCAAGACGGAGTTGCCTTGTGTATGCCGGGCATGAATCTGTACACTAAGTGTTGAATGCATTGGACTATGACTAGTATAGACTTGCATGTAATTGTTTGACTACATGACTATATAGGTAGACTAACATTAGAGATACGACTTTTCTCTCCTAACTAAAACTCCCTAGAGACTTAGGATCTTTTATTTATCTTTAGGAATGAAGCTCTGTCTGTCACACTACACCTATCTTTATTATACTTACCCCTATCTAAGCTCTGAATACTCATACAACTATTTATGTCTGTGTTACTATTAACAATCATATATTTATGCCATAGTGTTCCTTTGGTAGAACTACAAAGGACAAGCTATTGGAGCAATCCAATAGTAAAATGCTACAACAGCATTTTCCGTGCGCTTGCGGATTTTACTCTATTGACACTGAGATGCATCTTTATAATTATGTCTGGCGCCATTGCCAGGGATAATTATATCGATGTAACTTAGCAAACGTCAACACTTGTTCTTCCTCTCCACTACTCCATTCTGCTTGAGAGTATATGTAGCAAGGAATTTATGTTTGATCCCTTTCTTGTCACAATATTCCTCTGCTAATGTGTTCTTGAACTCAGTCCCATTGTCACTCCTTATCTTCACAATGCTAGCCTTGAATTCATTCTTTGCTCTCCTTGCAAACTTTCTGAAGATGTCACTTGCTTGAGACTTGTCCATAAGAAAAGAAGGTCCTAGTGTATGTTGTGAAGTCATCCACTATTATCAAACAATAGAGATTGCCTCCCAGACTCTTGTAATGTGTTGGCCCAAACAAGTCCATGTGCTAGAGCTCTAGAGGATGAGATGTTGACATGAATGATTTGGTGGGCTGGGAAGATGCAACTTACTTTCCAGCTTGACAAGCACTACACAGTTTGTCCTTCTCAAATGTAACATCCTTGATTCCTTCAACTAGGTTCCTCTTGACCACTTTTCTGAGCTGACTCATCCCAACATGTCCAAATCTTCTATGCCACAACTATCCCTTTGTTGCCTTAGTAAATAGGCAAGTACTTGGTGGCATGTTGCTTGATTTGAAGTCCGTGACATACAAGTTCCCATGTCTCAATCTATGGAATACAAGCCCTTTCTGTGCATCCTCAATCATTGCACCATCATCATCAAATGTCCACTTGAATCCCATGTTACAAAGCTGACCAATAGATAGAAGGTTGAAATTGAGGGTTTCCACAAGAAACATCATGGAGAGATGGAGGTCCTCTGTAATGGCCACCTTTCCCGAGCCTCTAACTCTCTCTTTTGAGTTGTCCCTAAAAGTCACCTTCTCACTGTCTTCGTCTTCATCAATGTTGGTGAACATGGTTGGCTTCCCGGTCATATGTTGGGTGCACTCACTATCAAGAATCTAATGGGTGCCTCCAGTCTTGTACTTGACCCTAGTAGTATCCATAAGACAAGCACTAGAGGAAGAAGGGGTAGTATCCAATGCATTGTGCAATTGACTTGCACTAACCTCATCATGTTGAACCAAGAGATCACCCTCATAATTTGGGGTCCTTGCAATCCCTTCTCGAAGTCTTCTCCTTATAGGATGGTGGGGAACACGATACTTCCATTGTCCATAACCATCCCCCATATGCACATTGTCGAGGTCGATGTAGTAGTGGGGAGTGTCATGAAGTCTGGTGACATGCTCAAACACATGTCCCAGTTGTGTATGAAGCACAAGTATCATCTCCATTGCTCTATCAATTGAGAGCCCATGTTGATTTCCTCCTCAAGCAAGAAACCCCTCTCAGCAGTTGTGATTTGCAGGAGGCAGTTGTCAATCACTTCATGTGGTCGAAAGGAGTTTATCCTACACACAAGATCATAAATGCTCAAGAGAGTCTCGCAAAGGTCATCATTCAGATTTCTCACAAATTCATCAAATTGAAACAAGAGATCCTGTTGGTGAGTGTTGACGGTCGTTAAATACCAATTCCAACCGTCAATATATCTACAAAAATAAAAAGACTTGGCATTTCATACTTGCATGTTAGTAATAAACAATAGAATTCCACTTGTCCATGGAGAAATAAGTGCATGCAGGGATTTGGTATAGAAGAGGTGGAGAAATGGAGCATGATCCGGGAAAACACCATTCCAGCCAATGGGAAGTCAACAACTGCACATCACACAGATCAAATACGTGACTACACAGGGTTCCTCGGCAGAACAACACCTTAATCAACAAGAGGGCCCACCTATCAGTCACCCCGAGGAATCACAAAGCCATAGGGCACACTCCCAGGTCGCCGGACCAAGTCTTGAGCCCGGTTCAGGCACGCTTCCACATGGTACTTCCTCAGCCCGTTCCTTAAGTCGGTGCATGACAGTTATGTGGCAGTTACTCCTGGAAACCGACCTTTGGGCACTATAAGAGGAGGGGAGTGCCTTCCACTTCCACACACACCAAGAAGTCTTCTCCTCTCTTGCATTTAGTTGTAGTTCCAAGGCTCTAGTGGAGTTAGGCCTAGAATACAGCTAATCTCTAGTTTCCCGGTCTTCGGAGAATTCAGTATGGCTCTTGTTCTTTGTAAGACTTTATTCTATTTAGTGATATTACTCTTTCCATATAGTCTTGCTTTGGTTAAGTGTTCCTTGTTTGGTTGTGGATCCTTAGCATGCTTATGTGATAGAGTAATTATAGCCTTGCTATATAGTTATGATTGGGATAGACATTCTTTGTTTGGTTGCATGTCTCACTCGTATGCATGGTTGTTATTATGCCCTCATGATAGTGATGTATTCTTACTATACTATTATGATCGTCATATACCTACACAATAGCGCGCTTATATAATATCTAACATACTTAGGTTGTGTGGGACATATATACCTAGGCTACTTATCCACTCGGCTATATGGCCGAGTGGGTTGTGGGCTCGATTATGGAGTATTGGAGATTAAGGCCCGAAGATAATTACTCGGATAATTGTTTAGAGTAGACGGCAAGTTAGGTTAAGAGATATGGTGTATAGATAGAATCACATGTAACCGAATCATAGATTACCATGTAAACCACTGCCCTTCGGATATATAAGGAGGGAAGGGGGTCTTAGGCATTCATCAGAACTCATATTGGGAATCCTAATCCCAGTGCGAATCCTAGCAATACAAGAACAACAAACAGGACATAGGGTTGTTATCCTCCGGGAGGCCCGAAATTGTATAAACCCTGTGTCCTGTGTCCATCGACTTTTATACTCATACGCACACCTAGACCTACTATCGAGATTATCTATCGACAGTTGGTGCGCCAGGAAGGGGAAGCGTTGAGTTCAACTTCGTTGAAATCAAAGGCTTTCCTCGATGTCAAGTTTCATCTGGGAGACAAGATCCTCTTTGGCACCTTCAGATTTGTGGCTGATCAGAATGGGAGCCTTGTCAAGCAAGATTCGACGGCACTTCCGACTGCCGCCGTGCCTTCAGGTCCAGGTGTCAGTAAAGCTTCACTAGTTGATCGAGAGATCGGCCCGATCTACCGACTCCCACTCGGCCTCAACAACGCGAAGGCGGAAACCCTCCTGGGTTCTTTCTCAGCGTTGCCCACAATGGACAGATCAGCAAGCCTGGCCGACTCGGATCCATCTCCGGTCGATCTCGTGTGTCCTTATATAGAGGAGTCGGATGAAGATCCTAATTTTTTTTCTTGATTCAAGAATAGTAGCAACAATCGGCGTCGATCATGAGTCAATACTGGACCTGATCGAAGAACCGAGTGATTTTGAAAGCCACTCGTTAGACTACTGTGAGGTTTTCATGGTAGCACCGGCGGTCCCAGATGGAGGCGCGGTCAGGGAGACGTCTGTGGCAGGTGCTGCACAGAGAGCGGCACCGGGTCCGAATCTTCAGGACGGGCATGAGACCGAGCTTGAAGATAACGACCCAGAAACTGAGACCCCTCCACTCCGGCATCCACCTGCACGCCAGAACGGATCCAGGGTTGTGCAACACCTGGACATGGGCGACCTCACCTTAAAACTGGATGGTGAGGAGGTTTTCAAAACCCCGCAGCACAACATCATGGTTGCGGCCCCTATTGAATTCGTTGGAGCCAATGCTCCAAGCCAACCTAGAGTTGACACCATAGCTGAACAAGCTGAAAGCACAAATCAAGGCTGCGGCTGTACTGCAGATGCACACGACACGCTCTGCGCCTAGCAAAATGGCATCTAGTGCCGCTAGCTTGGTGCCCAACCAGGAGAGAAAAGACTGGCGACAAAACGATCAGCAGGCCACACTGCCTACAGAACCACAACGGTGGCCCATCGCTGAATTCCATGATCAGAAACCACACGCCGACCTCCGCGATGCAATGCCCATGTTTGATTGAATAACAATTATCTCGATAGGGATGACACGGTCAGAAAAGAATAGGAGGAAGAGCAACATCATCGCGGTTTTGTCGATGACCGGTCTTACAAGCACGACTGCTGACAAGAACTTGCTTGAGATGAAGATGACCGCGATTGAGGGCGGAACCCAACTCCACCCCTCGAGGATCATGAGGGTGCAACAGGCATCTGAGCCTTCACTTGGGACCTACACCATGTTAGCTGGCCGGCTGGTTTCAAGCCAGTCGGCATCGAGAAGTAGGATGGCAAGTCAGACTCTAACGACTGACTTCAGGTCTATGCAACCGCCATTCGGGCACTCGCGGTGACAGCTTCGTCCTGGCCAACTACCTGCCCATGGCTAGCACCGGCCGTCCGAACATGGCTTACCAACCTGCCAGCCAACTCCATCAACTCCTGGGGGAGCTGTGCAAGTAGTTCACTGCTAAATTCCAAGCGACATTTGACTGACCTGGTAACCATTGGGAGCTTGCCAGGATCAAACAACATGACCGGGAGCCAGTGCGGGACTACATCCAGCATTTTTGCTGAGTGAAGAACACAATCTTGAATATCTCAGATGCTCAAGTCGTCACCGCCTTCCAGGCTGGGCTCCGTGATAACGATCTGATGAAGCAAATCGGAAGGCTGGACGCTGCTGGAAGCCTGACAGCGAAGGAGCTATTCACTATGGTAGATAAATACACCACCGGTAACTCAGCTCTCATCCAAGTACCCCAGTACAAAGATGAGACACCACGCAACCGCAATCAGTCGGAACCGCCCAACTACAACAAGGACGGCGATAGGAAACGCAAGCAAGATAGGACGGTTGCTAACACCAAGCGCCCTAATCAGAAAAGACAGATCATGCAGGATGACTTTGACAGGATGCTTGAAGGCCCTTGTCTGCTTCATGACGGTGCTCACAAAGCCAAAGAGTGCTTCAAGCTGAAAAGCTTTGCGCACCATGCTCTGATGGTCTGCAAGGAACGACCCTAGATCCCCAGGGGTGGCAAGAAGGACAAGGACAAGGAAGATGATGACAAGGAAGAATTCCAAGATCCTGAGCATGAGGTCAACTACATCTGTGGCAAGTCCACGACCGACTCGAAGTGCCAATAAAAAATCCTCTACTGAGAGGTTCACTCAGTTTCACTAGCCGTCCCACACTGCCTACGATGGTCTGAGGTCCCAATAACCTTTGAACGGTCAGACCACCCGGACCATATGCCTAGACCTGGCAAATACCTAGACCAATGGAAAAGGTTGAGTACAAATTACACGTTAGACCAAACGCTAAACCTGTAAGGCTGCGACTTCAATGATTTTCGCAGGACCGTAAGGATGCAATTAGAAAAGAGATCAGCTAATTACTAAAAGCTGGTTTTATCAAAGAAGTTTTCCACCCCGACTGGTTAGCCAACCCAGTACTGGTGCGAAAAAAGAACAAGGAGTGGTAGATGTGCGTGGACTACACCGGCCTTAACCAGGCCGGCCCAAAGATTCCTTCACTCTTCCCCGAATTGATCAAGTGGTCGATTCAACGGCTGGTTGCACTTTGTTGAGCTTCCTAGATGCCTACTCGGGGTATCATCAGATCCCCCTAAACAAATTTGACCTGCTAAAGACCTCATTTATCATGCCTTTCGGAGCTTTCTGTTACACTACCATGCCATTCGGTTGAAGAATACCGACGCCACCTACCAGTGAACCATGTAGCGTTGCTTGGATAACCAGATCGGGAGGAACGTCGAGGCCTGCGTTGATGATGTGGTCGTCAAGAGAAGACTCACATCAGATTTGATACAAGACTTGGTCAAGACATTTGATAACCTCCATAAGTATAGCATGAAGTTAAACCTAGAGAAGTGTGTCTTCGGCATCCCGTTAGGGAAGCTACTCGGTTTCTTTGTCTCGCACCGAGGGATCGAGGAAAATCCAGGGAAGGTTAACACCATATTAAGGATGGGTCGCCCACATTCATAAAAACACATCCAAAAATTGTTTGGCTGCATGGCAGCACTTAGCTGATTCGTGTCACGACTCGGCGTCCGAGGGCTACCTTTTTTCCGATTGCTCAAGAAACAAGATTCGTTTACCTGGAACGATGAATCCCAAAAAGGCTTGGATGAATTCAAGGCATACATTAGTGGCCTATGATGCTAACACCACCCAAAAAGAAGGAAACTTTGCAGCTATACATCTCCGCAACCACGCACGTTGTCAGCACCATGTTGGCGGTCGAACGCACGGAAGATGGCAAGTCTCAAAAGCTGCAGCGCCCAGTATATTTCGTAAGTGAAGTCTTATCAGATTCTAAGGTGTGGTACTTTCAGCTTCAGAAGTTAGTTTAAGTACTATTGATGATGTCTCGCAAGCTAAAACATTATTTTGAGGATCATCCAATCGAGGTTCACACGTCTTTTGGGCTCGGCGAGTTGCTTCACAACTGGCATGCAACCGGGAAAATTGCAAAGTGGGTTGTCGAGCTTGGCTCATATGAAATTATCTTCAAGCCTCACGATGCAATTAAAGACCAAGCACTGTCGGATTTCATCGCCGAGTGGACAGAGTCCGAATTGTCTCCAACCCCACAAGAGTCAAACTATTGGACCATGTCCTTTGACGGCTCCTTACAGTTGGAGGGAACTGGCGCAGGTGTTGGTTTGTCATATCTAGATGGAGCCAAAATGCGGTACGTCCTTCGTATGCATTTCCACACATCCAATAATGCAACGAAATACGAGGCCCTCCTACATGGTTTGTGAACAGCCGTATCACTCGATGTCAAGAGGATAAGTATCTCTGGTGATTCGGTGCTCATAATTAATCAAGTAACCAAGAAATGGTGTTGCTCAGAAGAAAGCATGGCAACATATTGCGCTGAAGTTCAGAAGCTAGAAGACAAGTTTGATGGTATCGAGTATAAGCACGTCCTTCGGAAGTTTAATAAGGAGGCAAACGGGTTGGCCAAACTTGAGTCAAGCAGAGCTAAAATACCTGATGGAGTATTTCTTGATGATCTACACAAGCCATCTATACTAACCCAGCAAACTGTGGTGCAGGCTGTACTGAACAAAGGGACAACACAGCAAGTCGCTCTAATAGAAGCCGATTGGAGAACTCCGTTCATCAAGTATTTAGATAAAGGGACGCTACCTGCGGAGAAAGAGGAGGCCCTTCACATCATTCGCAAGTCAAGGCTATACTACATCATCGATCACCTCTTGTACAAGCAGAGCCCATATGGTGTGTTGATGAAGTATTTATCGCAAGAGGAAGGTATAACAGTCTTACGAGAGATCCACGCTGGCATATATGGCAACCATGTGGGTTCATCAAGGATAGCAAGCAAAGTGATGAGGCAAGGATTTTACTGGCCGAATGCTGATGCAGACGCCAAGGACATCGTCCAAAAGTGCAAGGGATGCCAATTCTTCGCTCGTCAGATGCACGTACCAGCCACCGAGCTTCAAAATATTCTGATAACATGGCCTTTTTCAGTATGAGGCTTGGACATTGTTGGTCCTTTTCAGAAGGCCCAGGGTGGTTTCACTCACCTTTTTGTGGCCGTGGACAAATTCTCGATGTGGATCGAGGCAATACTAGTCGGGAAAATCTCAGCAAAGAAGGCCATCGAGTTCATGATAGAAATAGTAACTCGGTTTGGCGCTCCACACAAGAGCATCACCGACAACAGCAGTCAATATACTCGTAGGAGTTCAAGGACTTTGCAGCAAAGGTAGGCTTCAAGATTGGTTATGCCTCTGCTGGTCACCCGCAAAATAATGGCCAAGTCGAACAAGCTAATGGCCTCTTGTTATTAGGAATTAAGCCCCACATATTCAGTAGATTGGAGAAATACGCTCGATGGTGGGTTCGAGTCGGGCCACGGGGCACTCGTTGTTCCTGCTGGTTTATAGGTCCGAGGCAATGCTACCAAAAGAGGTGCACTTCAACTCGCCGCGCGTGGTAGCATATGAGGAAGAGGCTTCCAATTACAAGAGATGCGATGATCTCCTGGCATGGGAAGAGAGACGTGATGCCACCTTGATCCGGTCGACAAAGTATCAGCAAAGCCTCTAACGTTATCATGACAAGAACGTTAGGTCATGACATTTTGTAGTTGGTGACTTGGTATTAAGACAGGTCCAATCCACTGTCGGCAAGCACAAGTTGTGATGTGGACAAGGGTTCCCGATCTTCCGATAGGTTCTGATAATCTTGATTAAGGCGGAGGCGATACACAAATCGATCCGGCTTCCGAACGACACGTTCTGAACCCAGCAATCGTAGCACAACGTCTCCTCTGGTTATCAACCGTTCAAGAATGATTGACCTCGTCGAGAAGGCTTATCCTTGCCTGCAAATCAAGAACACAAGCAAGAACAAAGAAGAATGCAACACAATTGCAGTTGTATGATTAAACTCTCGAAGTTGGGGTCTCACAAACCGATGAACGGCGACACTGTTTATGAACAGAATTGATCTAAGTAAAACCCAAACCCTAATAAAGAGGCGGCGGCTGTATATGAGGACTCTAGGGTCATGCAAGACCCCCTGAACGCAGCCCTAAGTGGGCTCAACTCCATACGTGGCCCAAAGACCGATTACTGTGTCGCAGCACTAGGACAGATTCTGGAAGTCGCATTGTTTCGGCGATTGCCAACGGCTCGGGACGAATTTTGACATGGGACCAGTTGAGTTGGAAAGGGCTTTTCGTTATCTTTCCAGGCATATATAGAACGTCCAAATCCGAGTCCGTATGCGTCCTGGGCATCCATTTTAGTGCAGACTGGTCCTGGGCTCCGAAACAGACTCGAAGTCGGTTTTGATTGGGCCTCCACCTTGGCTTGGACGTCCTTGCTGGCCCATCACGTCTCCAATCACCTCCCCAGCTATCTCATCATCATCTCCATGGTTTCTAACAACAATTAATTCATTAGGTAGCAATCTATTCTCAAAATCACATAAAGGAATCATTAGGAACAAGCTCACCCGTAAATTCAGTTGTCGCGCATGAACTTGTATTTTGGTTGGCGGAGTGCTGGGTGTATCCATACGGGTGATGTCCTCATCATTCTCCCCCTTTTGAATTAGAGTCGTCCTCGACTCGAGCTCATCTCTTTCTCCCATGTATGGTCTCAAATCTGAAATATTAATTGTGGAACTATTCCCAAACTTGGGATGCAACTCATATTTATATGCATTATGAAATTTGTCATCACAATGAGAATCTACAGTAGAAGGCATTCCGTGCAAATTAATAATCTCTTTGAAAACTTGGTCAGCAATATGAGCATCATTCTCACTCTTATCACAAGGTAGACAATGTTTGATCTTAAAAACACTAGAAAAACATGACATGACATGGTAATTGTTATTGCAGTTTTCTATTTCATCATTTGGTTGTACAACACAAGGAGTATTCATGTTTGAGCAAATATAAACTTTATGCACCATAAATACACCTCTATGATCATAGTTTCCTATAGCATAAAATTTGTTTCTTGTTAGTAAAGGCAATTCAGTTTGAGAAAAGATTTGCTTCTCCACGGTATTTAGATCACAAAGAACATCCAATTCAATATAACCCAAAGTATTTAGAGAAGACAATAATTTCTGCTCATTCTTTTCACATGTTATTAAAATCAAATGTTTTATTTCAGCACTAGTAGGTGAATCATAAGCAAAAACATCAATCTTGTTCATTTGTTGTGGCAAAGGTATAAGTGAAGCAGTGGCACACAACTCCTCTTTATCACAAGGATCAGTAGATAAATCAACTTGTGGCAAAGGCAAATCAAGACAAGGTTCCAATATAACAAGATTGTTGGAACAATTCATCACATCAAGAAAGCTCTTACCTGAAACAACAACATGTTCTTCATCTTTCACACTATCCTCTTCTTTGTGTAGAACCTGAAATGTATTAGTTGCAACAAGAGGCAAGGAAATATGTTCATCATCTAATTCAGATTTTGATGTAAGTGTTACAACATTTGAAGTAGTCCATTCTTTCCTAAATGGTTCATTCTTTCTTCTCTCAAGTCTTTGTTGATCCTCTTCTAAAATTTCAGCAGCAGACATAGGTTTAAGAGTAACTCTTCTATCATTGTATTTAAATGAATAGGTATTAGCAATGGTATTGTACAAAGCATTATTTGTAGAAATCCAAGGCTTACTCAATAACAAATGACACGCTTGCATAGGCACTATATCAAAATCTGCACAATCCTTATAAGAACCAATAAAAAATTCAATGCGTGCAATTTTATCTACCTTTATCTTACCACAAGAATTTACCCATTGGATGTAGTATGGACACGGGTGTGGCTCTGTGGTCAAGCCGAGCTTCTCGACCAATTCCAAGCTTGCGATGTTGTTGCTACTCTCTCCATCAATGATGACACGACAACGTCGATCCTTCACAACAAAGTGAGTCTGAAACAAGTTGTTCATTTCATTTTGCTCTACCTTCTCCATTTGAGAACTAAACACTCGTTGTGCTACAACACTTGTATCAACCTCATTTGACACCATTGACTCATCACCATCAGTGTTGTAACCTGTCATTGTTAATAGAAAACAAGAAAACACACAAGAGTATATTTTCCTATCACCACTGTTTGATCACGGTGGAAACTCTCAACAAGCAAATGACAGCACCTAACTGAGTTCTTACATGATTCTTAGTAGCAAAACAGAGGATACCTTGGAGAGTGTGATCCGACGATTGCGAGGGTCTAAAGTTCTGTGCCTATTCAGAAGGATATATGTGGAGCTAGGTAGGCAATTTATAGTAGCAAGGATTAGCAAAATTTCAATTCAAAAATTGCAAAACTGAATAATAGTCCCAAGCTAGTCTATGTCACTAGCCTAAACTTATCTCGGACCTAGTTCAAGCAAGCAAGCAAATGGCTCAACAAAGGACACAAAGGCTGCAAGCAATTCTGATTTTTTTCTCTTCTCTTTTTGTTTTTTTTCTTTTGTTATAGGTGCGGCTTTTTCTTCTTATTTTTTTTTCAGCACCTCTTTGCCTTTTACTTCTTTCATGATTTTTTTGTCATAGAACTGCAGCAAGAGTTGCGAACTTTATAGCACAAAGAAAAAACCTAAACTTTCTTTTTTGCGCTCTTACGTAAGGAATAGATGTACATGTAGAACTGAACCGATAATTCTCATATGCAACAACGTGCAGCAATCTCTTGACTCAAGGAGCAATGTGCAACAGAAAACACTCTAAGTTTCTTTTGCACACAAAAAATAGAAGGCTAGATGTTAAATAAATTTTTAGTGCAAATAATTCCAGCAGTACTATTCTCTCAATGTGTGCAACAATCTGATTTTTTTTTCTTGATTGTCTATGAACAAGGACACACACGACTCAAACAAGACCAAAGAACAAGTACTAGACCAACAACACAATGACCTTGTAGGGACTAAAATTCAGAGAAGCAAACTAAACTGAAAATTGCAAGGCACAAGGGGGGTGTAGGACAGCGGAAACACGATGAACAAATATTTTTGTAGGGCAATTTTTTGGACTCTAGGATTGAACAAAATAACAAGGATAACGGTGAACCTAACGGTGTACCTGAAGCTCTGATTACCACTTGATGTGGACAAGGGTTCCCGATCTTCCGATAGGTTCTGATAATCTTGATTAAGGCGGAGGCGATACACAAATCGATCCGGCTTCCGAACGACACGTTCTGAACCCCGCAATCGCAGCACAACGTCTCCTCTGGTTATCAACCGTTCAAGAACGATTGACCTCGCCGAGAAGGCTTATCCTTGCCTGCAAATCAAGAACACAAGCAAGAACAAAGAAGAATGCAACACAATTGCAGATGTATGATTAAACTCTCGAAATTGGGGTCTCACAAACCGATGAACGGCGACACTGTTTATGAACAGAATTGATCTAAGCAAAACCCAAACCCTAATGAAGAGACAGCGGCTGTATATGAGGACCCTAGGGTCATGCAAGACCCCCTGGACGCAGCCCTAAGTGGGCTCAACTCCATACATGGCCCAAAGACCGATTACTGTGTCGCAGTACCAGGACAGATTCTGGAAGTTGCATTGTTTTGGCGATTGCCGATGGCTCGGGACGAATTTTGACATGGGACCAGTTGGGTTGGAAAGGGCTTTTCGTTATCTTTCGAGGCATATATAGAACGTCCAAATCCGAGTCCGTATGCGTCCTGGGCATCCGTTTTAGTGCAGACTGGTCCTGGGCTCCGAAACAGACTCGAAGTCGGTTTTGATTGGGCCTCCACCTTGGCTTGGACGTCCTTGCTGGCCCATCACGTCTCCAATCACCTCCCCAGCTATCTCATCATCATCTCCATAGTTTCTAACAACAATTAATTCATTAGGTAGCAATCTATTCTCAAAATCACATAAAGGAATCATTAGGAACAAGCTCACCCGTAAATTCAGTTGTCGCGCATGAACTTGTATTTCGGTTGGCGGAGTGCTGAGTGTATCCATAAGGGTGATGTCCTCATCAAGTTGTTGGCACCATGGGAAGGACCTTTCATTATAAAGGAGGTCACTCAGCCAGGTGCATACCGATTGATGCACGAATATGGATCTGACCTTCCTAGTTCTTGGAACATAGCCCAACTACGTCGTTTTCATGCTTAGTTTCAATAATTTATTTATGTTTACTTATCATTGTACATTTTTATGATATCAGTAACATATGCTATGCGGTCATGATACCTTGGTATAAGGTTTATGATTTCTATGAATGATCTTCCTTTGTATTAATATAGTCATGACTCAAATTTTGTCTCTCGATATTACCACAACTCGCACATGTTGACCAAGTGGCTTCTTAGTTTCCAGGGTTCATGTTGTCTGTTGAGGACCGAGTCAACTTTCCTAATTCGCATATGCTTGACCAAGTGGGTTCTTAGTCTCCATGGTTCATGTCAGTTATTGGGGATGTTGATTATAGTGCTGACGTGCATTGTGTATTGGTTGTGAGTGTTTAGCACGAGTTCATACAATACATAAACAAAGCAGCATGGTCCAAGTATTCATTATAATACTGGTAATGAATCTAGATCCTAGAGATCTATTTAGATTAAAAGGTTTCATTACATGACTAGTTATGAAACATTGTTTGTTGACCATGTCATAGTCCACTACACTTTTGATAGTGGATCTAATTCTATCTGATCAATCAAAGTGTTAGCCATCTTCTGGGCTTTCGCTACCAGAGCTTCACATTGTTCATCCGACAGGTCTTCTTGGAAACCCTCGACAATTACATCCAGATTAATCTTAGGAATATGAGACCTTGCGATAGCTAATACTTGAGCACCCGCAAGTCCTGCAATATGACGTGCATGCTTCCGTACTCGGCTTAGGGCTTCTTGCAGCCGAGTGAGCAGATCTCGGCATTTTGGCAGTTTTTCTTTAGGGATAATATATTGTGCCACTTCTTCAGCATCGTTTTGCAAAGCTGGAAGGGATCCGCGGATATTTTGATCACCCTCAATAAATTCTGTTTGTAGAAGTTCATAAGCTTTTTGACATCCTAAAAATAGAGGTACATAAATCTTGCACTATGGAAGATATATGGATATACAGGTAACATAAAGGCAAGTATTGTTTACCTCTCAGATGATTCTTGATGTCTTTCTTTTTAGCATCAGAAGTTGTGCTTTTCTCCTTGAGATCATCTCTCTGTTTTTCAACCTTTTTGAAAGATGCTTTGAGCTCGTTTAGCGAATTGGCTCACTGACTTTTCTGACACGAGAACCCTTTTGAGCAATTCTTGGCGTTCTTTCTCTTGTGATTTAGTTTCCATTAATGCATCTGTTACATAATAGGTGCATAAGAGACATTAAGCATGTTATTAAAACAATAACTATCAAAAGTTAAAGGATACCTTCAGCTTTCTTTTTCCAATGGCACGAGACTCATCCATCGTTTTGAAGCCATCCTTTAATTTTTCAAAGTTGCTTTTGAGATCTTCTGAAGTTTGAAGTTGTTTATTTAATTCTTAGTTTTGCCTCCTTAAATCTTTGATGGTACTCGAGGATGATTCTGGAGTCTTTAAGCAATCCTTTAACTCGGCAATGAGGATTGCCGAGTCAGCCTCTTGCTTGCATTTGGAAGCAAGCTCTTGTGATAGGTATGCAAGAATAAATAATAAAATATTGATGCATTCATGGGTCACTTGTTTTTATACTGTCACTGATTGAGAACATACCTGATATCTTAAATTGCAGTTCATCCCTCTGGGATGAACGTGATTGTAACTCAAGAGAAAGACGGCCAACCTCAAGTCTTTCCTTGGCAAGCTGATTCTCATTTTCTATCGCCTTAGCACACTTCTGTTGTACAATTTGCAACAGTTTCCTTTTACCGGCCATGTGCGACTTCAACCGCTGGGGTGAAAGCAAAAGGAAAAATGAGTATTCTTATTCGAATACAACCATAGCTAGATGAATAGAAGTTTCAGCTTTCACCTGAAATGAGTGGTAAGCTTCCTCAGTGAGGCCTTCAAATTTCTTTAACTCCTCCTGCTCACCAGTTTCATCCAGGCTCGCGACGGCGAACTCACCGATATGATATACGGCCCTGGTAGGGCCAGTTTCTTCTGAGACTTGTTCCTTCACCACTCGGCGAATCAGTGTTGGAATGACATATTCCTCGGGGCCAATAGGATAATCATACATTGGCTCCGGCATCCTTTCAAATACCAGAGCAGGCTCTTCTTCGATGACTAGAGGAGGGGCGTTGCCTTGCGTCGTGGTCGTCCCTGGAATATTCAAGTCTAGCACGTAGGAGTTCCGTGGTTCGTTGGGCTCTTCCGTTGACCGACTAGACGCTGGAACATCTTTGCCATCACTCGGCTTTTTGGCCGAGTGATCAGGGGCGTCATCCTTGGATGCCTCGTTGGATTTGGCCTGCGTTTCTTCGGAAACATTGCCTCATGGCACGGAGCTGCTCAAGGAGGCAGTGTCAGATGATTTGCATACCATATCGTCAAGGAAAACTCTATTTGTTGTTATGATATAATTTGAAATTTTAGTTATGAGTAAACTTATTTTGGCTAACGATTAAACTTTAATGTTGAAGCCTTTTGAGTATCTTTCGACGGAGGATCGGTTGATGTTGTGTTCTTCATGCCATCAGATGGGGTTACAGTTGAAGCCTTTTGAGTATCTTTCACACTTGGTTGATCACTCTTATTTGAGGTCCCGGCTCCTGTGTCAGATTTGGGCTCTTGCCGAGTGATTTCTGGCTCGGCCGAAGCTTTCCTTTTTGCTTCTTTTTGAAGCCTGGCAATTCTATCTGCCAGAGATTCTTCTTCATTAGACTCAATAATCTGAGCTTTGTAATGCTTGGGGAATGGTTGAGGACTTGGTGACTTTTCTTGAACAGAAGGAGGTAATGGTGGATTTGATGAATATCTATCGAGATTCTACAATCAATAAGATATGTCAATTTTGTGCATGTAAGATAATATGATTAACTGAAATGACAATATCTACTTACATCATTCATGTTGTTATTGGAATGATGCCCAGCCTTTTTGCTCGCTGGGGTCCAATTGAAGAAAGAGGAGAAAATATTTCCAAGCCGCAGTTTTAGTCCCCGATCAGATATTTCTTCAGGCACCTCCATGGTAGGATCTCCTTTCATGTTCAATTTCAAACCAGGGACATGGCATCTCTTAATGGGTTGGACTCAATGATATATGAAACTCGCTGCAACATCAACCCCACTATATCAGTGGAACTTCAACACTGCAATTTGATTTAAAATTGCTTCTACCTGGTTCTTTTTATCAGGAAATGCCTTTCCTGACCACTCAAGACGGGGTACAGGGGCTTGAGTAGTGAATTCAGACAGAGGAGGCGCATGGTTTCCATGGTAAAACCAATATGAGTGCCATCCCTTGTTAGTAGAAGGAAGCAGAACTTCAATGTATTTGGATTTGTTCCTCAATTCCAATCCAGCATCACCAATAACGTTGCTGCTATTGGATTTCAGAACAAACAATTCCTTGAAAGTATCAAAATGAGGGGAAATCCCTAGGAACACTTCACACAAATGGATACAAATAGCAATGTGTATAATCGAATTGGGATTTAGATTCACAAGGTTAATCCCATAGAAGAATAGCAGCCCACGGAAGAAATCAAAACATGGCATCCCAAATCCACGGTAGAAAAAGGGAGCAAAAACTATGGTATGATCTACAGGGGGTTCCGAGTGGCAGCATCATTCTTGGACATTGTTGTATTACATTTTTATGGTAAAGGAGGCAGTACCAATCTTGCGGGCTGTTCATTATATAATCACTCGGGTGGAGTGTTAGTACCAATCTTGGGGATTGTTCATTATATAATCTGATGAGGACATCACACCTATGGATACACACAACACTCCTCCAAATCTGGACTTGCAAGGTCCAATGACTAGAGCTCGTGCACGACGACTAAATTTAGAGGTGAGCTCGTTCCTACGTTCTTCGCTATATGTTACTTTTGAGAATGGTTTGCTACGTAATAATTATTTTATGATTAGAAACCATGGAGAGGATCAGGAGATGATGGGAGAAGGAGTTGGGAACGTGGAGGACCAGCAAGGGCTTGGAAGCCAAAGTGGAGGCCCAATCAAAACCGACTTCGAGTCTGTTTCGGGGCCCAGGACCAGTCTGTACTAAAACAGTCGCCCAGGACGCATACAGACTCGGATTTGAACATTCTACATATGCACGGAAAGATAAGGAGAAGACCTTTCCAATGCCGCCGGCCTCATGTCAAAATTCATCCGGAGTCATCGGGAATCGTCAAAACAAGAGAGAGTCCAGAATCTGTGTTGGTGCTGCGTCGTCTATTTTTGGCCTTTGGGCTTTGTATCTAGTTGAGCCCAATTAGGGGCGCATCTAGAGGGTCTTGCACGACCCTAGGGTCTTTATATACAGCCGCCGCCGCACCATTAGGGTTCGGGTTTTTCTTAGATCAATTCTGTTCATAAACAATTTCGCCGTTCATCGGTTTGTGAGACCCCAACTTCAAGAGTTTAATCATACATCTGCAATTGTGTTGCATTCTTCGTTGTTCTTGCTTGTGTTCTTGATTCGCAGGCAGGGATTAGCCTTCTCGGCAAGGTCAATCGTCTTTTGGACGGTTGATAACCAGAGGAGACGTCGTGCTGCGATTGCGGGGTTTAGAACGTGCTGTTCTGAAGCCGGATCGAATTGTGTGTCGCCTCCGACCAAATCAACTTACCAAGAACCTTTCGGAAGATCGGGAACCCTTGTTCACATCATAATCACTCCGAGGAAGTGTTAGCACCAATCACTCGGAGGGAGTGTTAGCATCAATATTAAAGGATATTTTCAGGAGTTTTAACATAATTACCAATTTTTGGCTCCTAAGTTATTATTTTCAAAATAACTTTTGAGTTGGGGGCTATGACTTGTTATACATATTTTGTCTTTAATCCTCGTATTCGTGAAGTATTCAATATATCTTGAATCGGAAGCCATAAACATAAAGTATGTTTATTTATATGGCTGAGTCGAAAGGAAGCTTCAAATATACGTCAAGAGAAGTACATTTCAATTTTGAGGAGCATCAAGGAGAAGTTGATTTGGATTCAAAATTGGAAAGTTCTTGGGGGCTACTATGGGACATATATACCCGGGCTACTTATCCACTCGGCTATATGGCCGAGTGGGCCGGAGACTCGATTATGGACCATTGGAGATTAAGGCCTAGAAGATAATTACTCGGATATTTGTTTAGAGTAGATGACAAGTTGGGTTAAGACATATTGTGTATAGATAGAATCATATGTAACCGAATGATAGATTACCATGTAAACCACTGCCCTTCGGATATATAAGGAGGGCAGGGGGTCTTCAGCATTCATCAGAACTTATATTGGGAATCCTAACCCCAGTGCAAACTCTAGCAATACAAGAACACCAAACAGGACGTAGGGTTGTTAGCCTCCAGGAGCCCCAAACGTGTATAAACCCTGTGTCCTGTGTCCATCGACTTTCATACTCATGCGCACACCTAGAACTACTATCGAGATTATCTCTTGACATGTTGATTGCTCTATGTCCAAGCATAGATCATCGTTTGCTATATTAGTGAATGCTTTAGCTATAAGACTCTGGATAAAGAAGGATGTTCTTGCGCAAGGCTAAAGTAGTAATTGATAGTGTAGATGTGGTATCTTGGCTAGAGGTTATCTTTGATTGTTGTGTATTCTACAGTCGTAGAGGTAGACGGTAGGTAATGACAGCCCTATCCACCCTTAGTAATCCTCCATGTTCGGATACGTAGTAGAGGTATAAGAGGGAGTGGCCTGGCATATCAGGGGTATGCCCGTACCCGAATTTCTTGAGTACGTAAGTGTTGACCGTAGTCATGTATGAGTATGTGTAGATGGATGCTGTGCAACTGTATAGAAGAACAATAGGAACTTAGCTCTTTTCTTTGTTCTTTCTCCACTTGGCTTAGGATGTATACTAGAATGGAATCTTCTATGTGTCACACTACCCCTGCATATTATCCTTCACCCTGTTAGAACATTGGTCTATCTTTATGATATAATTATGGGCATAGTAATTCTCTTATATCACCGCCTTCCCTTACGAGAAATATAAATAACAACCACTGGATTACTCCAATGGTAAAATGCTATAATGGTATTATTCGTGCACTTGTGGATGTTACCTAATTGACACTAAGGTACCTAAATAGATTATTTCTGACATCACTGTCAGAGATGATTTATTTAGTGTGACTTAGCAAACGTCAACAAGCATTTCTGGCGCCGTTGCCAGGGATAGTACTATTTCTGGTGCGACGTTAAGAAATGTCAACAGGCATTTCTGGCACCGTTGCCAGGGATAGTAATATTTCTGGTGCGACATTAAGAAATGTCAACAGTGAGCTCGACGAAGATGCTAATGTCGATCTTGTGGTGGAGGAGGTGAAGGCGCCGGAGCCGTAGTGGTGAGGTTGATCATTTCAAATGATCGTGTTAGCATTGTGGTCGGCGCTCCTCTCACACCAATGCATGGTCCAACTAAAGTGCTTGGAGTAGAACTTGGAATGGCACTTGAGGTAGAGCTTGACGAAGCACTTGATGAAGAGCTTGGTGTAGGTCTTGATCCGAAGGGGTCGTAGAAGCTGTTGGAAGGAAATCTTGTCGAGGGATCAAAGAAGTTTGAGCTCGTAGCTACTTCTTTCCTTTTGAAGATGATTCGTGATTTGCCTTGAATGTCTTCTTCCCCATCAAGCATGCGGTGATCTCCTCATCCTTGAAGAGTAGCCCGATCACATCATCAACAGAAAAATTCTTGTCCATGATGAGATCAAGGGTGATGTAGAGGAGCTTGCTGCTAGGGAGCAAGGTAAGGATCTTCTCGACTATCAATATCTTTGGAAGCTCGAAGGGCCTTCTAGTTGCTACAGTTCCATCCACAATACCTCGCAAGCAAATAAGAGAATTTAGTAAGTCCGTATTATCATTAGCATGAAAAGCAACGAACTCCTCAACAAGTGAATTACTAGCATGATCAATAAAAGGCTCACAATCATCATCAATACTAGTCATGCTAGAAGAGGAAGCAAGACCAAGAGGCACATCATTACCAATCAACAAATTAGGCACACTAGTAGATCAACCTATCAAGTTATCACTAGAATAATCTAGGCACTCACTAGAACAAGGCACATCCACACAAGCATCATTGATAAAGGTATTCACAAAGTCCACAAGAGTATCCATCAACTCATCTGAAATTATGACATTTAGACAACTTTTCAAGCGATCCTTCCATGAGCCATGACCCAGCCCCAAAAGGGATGAAATCCCAACTCAATGCGGTCACTACTCAAGGACCGAGTGACCAAGAGGGGGGTGAATCAGAAACTCGCTATATGTACCAAATTAGCCAATTCCTCAAACCAAACACTTAATCAACTCCTATAGCAATTCTAGTGGTGATCACACTAGCAAGACAACTCCTATGCAAGCTAGTAATAAAGACATGCGGAAGAAAACAACAAGCTAGCAAAAGAGCATACTCATGCAATGCTACAAGATAACGAACTACATCATACAAGCATAAGCAGCACAATACATACAACGGTGATCAATCAAGCCAAAGCAACTCCTATACATGCTAATGATAAAATGCGAAAGCTAAAACACTACTAGCAAGCAAGGAGCCTATTCATGCAAGTCTACAAGGTAATCAACATGAGCAAGATAAGCACACAAACATGAATAGCACAGTATGTAAATGCGAAAGGTAAAGCATCAAAGTAAGGAGAGGGTCAAGGAATGCTCAAGATTTTTTTCTCAAGGTCTCAGAAGGATGGCGCCTTCCCCTAATCCTCATTGGACCACTCCCTCTGGAGTGTCGGTCCCTTCGGCTACCAAGTGGAGTTCTCGCACACGAGCTCACAATCACTCCCAAACTGAAGACACGGTTGCGTCACCATTACCACCAAGGCACAAGCTCCCCTCCCTCAAGAACTTGTCGGACTCCCCAAGCCGACACGGGATCTCACTATCGATGCCCCTTTCAACGACGGGCTCAAAAACCGTGTACAAACATGTGACAGCCTTCACAACTAACCACCATAGGCTCGATCACCGACACCTAGCCGGTCTAGGTCTCACCATAGACCAAGAGTAACAACCTAGATCACACCCTCAAGTACACTCTAGCTTTAGATTTGAATAGATACTCAAGTTACTCTTACTAGCACTCTCAAGATATCCAATATCCTCTCATAATGCTTCTATCTTTTCCCCTTGGCTTCCTATATATGCTCCCAGCAATCCCAATGGCCAAGAGAGGTCCCCAAGACCCTAGCAATGAGTTTATATAGGCTTCCAACCTCAAACTAGTCGTTGCGCCATGAAGCTTTCTAGGCACATTGACCGTTCAGTCCGGTCACTCCTTGACCGGACCATCCGATCACCAACAGGATGGCTCCTACAAAGCTGTTGCCTTCCCTGTCGCTGTTGATTTCCCACTGACCGGACCGTCCGATGTCTCTGCCTTCGTCGATTCCAGAGAGCGTCCAAAACTGCTCCTCTCTATTTTGCTCCCCATCCACATAGAGCGTACTATCTCGTCTGTAGACTAGACCATCTGGTCTCTATGGGCCTTCGCGCTGATAGATTCCTCGTATTTCACCACTCTGATCCTCTAAGGACCGTATAGTTCAGTCTCTCCAAACCTTCTGTCCGGTCAATCTGTCCAGAACTAGAAACTCCTCATCCTCGTTTGACTTTGTTTCTCGGCTTCTTCCAACAGCTCCTTGGCTTCTCCACCGTCACCTAGTGCCTGTGATTCTACTGAGCATCCATGCACATCTCCAACTAGTGTGACCTAAGAGACATGACCTAGACCCTCTTGATAGTCCAATTTTTCCTATGGACTCAAAGCCCTAACAACTATACAAGTGTTCAAACACTTGCTCCTACCTTATCCTTAGCCTTGATCCATCTCCATCAACCCTTGGACTCCATCAAGCTCACCAAGCTCCATACTTGTGGTCATTGTCATCAATCACCGAGGCAACCGTCAAAGATCATCATTAAGTAGAAAAGGTTTCCTACACGCACAACACTCGTATAGACATTAGTCACATTTCATGTTTGTCATTCATTACCAAAACATTCATACCTTGGGGTGACCTCAATGGTCATGAACCTTACATTTTCCTTCTCAATATCCATGTTAAGCACCATAAAATCCATAGGGATGAAGTAGTCTGTAAGGACCGAAGGCGTACCGAGAAAGGGGGGGGGGGGTGAATCGGTAAGCCGACCACGAATCCGAATACTTCAATTTACACTACTAGAACCTAGCCATCATTGCAATCTAACAATTCTAGTAGACCAAGACCCTACAAATGCTAGTGTTCATGATGATAACAAGCGCGAAAGCTAAACACACTAGCCTATGCAATCCACAATTCAACCTAGTTACTAGAGCACGCAATTGCAGAATGGTAAAGAGGGGGTCAAGAAATGCTCATGATTTTTTTCCCGAGGTCTCATAGAATGGCGCCTTCCCCTACTCCTTGTTGGACCACTCCCGCCGGAGTGCCGGTCCCTCCCGTCATCAATATGGAGTTCTCGCCCATGAGCCCGCAATCACTCCCGGTGTGAAGACACGGTGCGTGTTACCGCTGCCACCAAGGCACAAGCTCGCCTCCTTCAAGAAATTGCCAGACTCCCCGTGTGACATCCCATGTCACAAAAAGTTGATTAAGCTAACCCTAATGTTAAATTGCTGGCTAATTAAAAATTTCAAATGATTAAAGTGCCAAAGAAATAAGGGAAATAAATTTAATTGATTAAAATCCACAATTTGGCTAATTAATAGCATTTCAAAACTTTTACAAAACTCAATGAAAGTGTGCCAATAGTTTTTCACATTCTAGTAGAACATGTCAAGAATGAAGTTTGGGGAATTTATCAGAATTCCCTAAGTGCAGAGAAGAGTACCTCTGTTCCAGAACATGTCAAGAAGGTTTAACACCCTTAAAAATTCCCTAAGTGCAGAGAAGAGTACCTCTGTTCCAGGATTTTTCATAACTTCTCCAACAGGAATTTTGACTTGGCCCCAAAAGCAAAGTTGGAGGATATAGTTTTCTGGACATGCACAAAAATTGGCATGAAGATTGAAGCACAGAAACTTGTAGAATTTAGCAGAATACAGAGCACTATTTCAGTTAAAAGGGGTCAACAGCCTTCTCTGTCCTTGGTCCACTCACCGATCGACACCGCCGTACCCCCCGCCGGCCACCGATCACCTCCTCTCTCCCCCCATCCCGGCCACTGCTCCACCTACTCTCTCCTGTGCCACCGGCCAACATTGAAGCCCCCACCGGCGAGCCAATTCCCGGCGGCCAGCTCACCTCCCCTCTCTCTCTCTATGCCGATCGGCACTTAAGGCAGCAGCCGCCGAGACCTTCTCCTCCTCCTCTTCTCTCTTTGCTCACACGCGCGCCATGCGATTCCCAAGCTCCCCCACGAAACCAGGTGCCCTCGCCCTCGTCTCCCTCCTCCTCTTCCGCAAGAACGGGCGAAATCCTCTGCTCCCGCCGCCATGGCTGCCACCGGGTCCGGCAACGACTAGGTAGCTTCCCCGCTGCTCCTTTCTCCTCAAATCGGTACACAAACATTTCCACTAGCGTGCCCCTGACCCGCTCCCTCTTTGTCACAGCAACCTCGCCAGAATCGATAAGGAGAAGAGTCGCCGCCGTCGGGATTCGTCCACCTCGTCGATGAGAACCCTCCTCCGGCCTCCTTCCTCGGCTACTTCCTCGATGCCGGCCACCTACGACTCTTGGTGAAACTCGGCGACCAACGCGCGACCTCTCTCTCCCTCGGTGCATGACGCGCGACGCCGCCAGAGTTTCCTCTGCCGTCGCTCCTCGTCGCCGGCAGGATTCCCGGTGAGCCCCTCCCTCCGACCCCACCAACCGAGCCCCCGCAACGCGCCGACCGATTTGGTCCAGCCGCCGGCCACCCTCGACCCCTCCTTCCCCTTCCCGGCGAGCTGCGGCTGCGCTCCGGCGAGTCAGGCATGCGCGCGGAGCCGATTTCAAATCGGTGAATGGCAGAGTTGTAAATAAGGGTGAACTCTATTTAAAACTTCAAAATTCAAAAAAGGGGAAAAATGTGAAAATAATTTTGTTCGACTCCTAAAATTCCCCTCTACTAGAAAAACAAGATGAGCACCAAAGTTATGAAATAGGTTAATTAAATTAAATCACCAAACTTAGAACCTTGCTAAGAGTATTAAATTCATAAGTAAGAATATATAAATGGTAAAATTATGAAAATTGTTCTGTAAGCATATCATGGCATCTCTAAACTTTCTGCAGAAGCACATTTCTATTTTTATGCAAATTTTAAGTATTATTGCATAATCTCTATTTTCAGTAAATGAATTTATATAAATTCTTGGATAGGATGTTAATCATGAAATTTAGTACTCCCGTTCTTTGGGCATTTCTACATGTCTATAAATTTCCATGTGAAAACTTTGGGCACCATCAGTATGCTTTTTGCTGTTAATTTGCTCATTCACAACTAGCTTAAGGAATTTCAATGTAAATATTGCCTTGTATATGGATATAGTTATTATTAGGGATAAATTCATCTTTGGGACTGTTCATGCAACATGTTAATCTGGAATTGCAGTAAGGTTTATTACTCCCCATTGTATGCTCATGTTTGATAATTAGCTTATATATCTAGATCAGTTTAGGGTTATATTTAAAAGTGTGCATGTCAACTTTTAGGGGATTTAGTAAGGAGATACATGCTGGTGTTTAACTTTGCAATATAAAGTTTCTATTTTCCCTTACATAATCATTATAATTGGAAATGAATCCCTGATAAGAATTTAGTTAAGAGGCTTTGCATGTCTTCTAAGTGGGCCTGAGCACACCGATAAAAAAATACCTTGCTAATTTCCTAGCACCAGAGGTATGCTTTCCTTTGAGATGTGAGTGATATGCTTATTAACTGCAATGCCTCATACCTTCCTAAATAGAAGTTTGTCCCCTTAAATTAAGTAGTTGCCCAGAGTGTTATGCAAGCATATCATCTCATGCATGAGCATCATTTCGTCAATTCTATTTATTGAGGAAGTACCGGGAATTATCGTCCAATTCCTTACTGTGCATTGCACTACATTGACTAGGAAGCGAGACCGGGAGCAAGGCCGTGACAAGCAACCCCGAGGAGCCCGAAGTTGAGCTAAACCTCGTCGAAAACTCTAACTATGATCACTCCCAAGGCAACCTCCAGTGCACACCTATTGATTTCCGAGTCCTTCTATTTTTGTCACAATATAGAAATATTGTATTGTGCATTAGGTATAGGGCTTGGATGGAAACCCGCATGCATAAACAAACTATGACCTATAATTAGTTATGTAGTAAGCCTTTTTGTTAGCAACTGCTAGGCTTAAATTAGTGGAGTCAACGGTAGGCTATGGATCACTTGATTCAATCGTGATTCACATGAAGAATGAAATTGGTTAAAATTTGAGAACCTATCGTTGCAACTCCGCGGACGAGTATTGAATAGTACCAAGTGCATACCTTTATATGGGAATTGGTACACCTAGTAACTTGGGCGCCGTATTGTTGGACGGTATTACTCATCGATCCAGAGGTGATGTGAATGGCACGGTGGATGCACGGGTTGAGGAGCGCTGGAGAGTGCACGGGTTAAGCCTCGGATACGAAGTACTGTATCGCGGGGAGGACGTGTACTCGGGATCGATGGCCTCGGATCGACTTTATTGCAATCTCGTGAACGGTGGCCATACGTGTTCTTAAATGATGCATATGTCATGCACTTGGGTTATTCTCCTGCAGGATTTAAATCAATTCGAATTGCCGTCCCTCGCGGTTATGAGTACCTCTTGTTCGAGCAGTGGCAATGATACTTTAAGTAGAGGAGTTTGGTTATGCTGCTGAATTTATTTACTCTGCGGCTACATATTGCTATGTTGTATTGTTCTTTATATTTGTATAGTCTTAGCAGCTAGCTAGGTTCAACTACAGTTAATTTTCTGCAACAAGCAATTAAAATCTTGGTTAAAGAATAAACATCACAACATAGAATTAATAGGTGCTTTTATGCAAATATCAAATGAGCCGGTCAGCCCCCTGCATATTAGGAGTCGGTTTTAGTAAACCTTTGGACGGGTAAGTCTTGCAGAGTATGCTAGATACTCAGGCTTTGCGATTATGTGGTTTTCAGGTGTTCCTCAAGCTACTTATTGTGACTGTTGTAACAAAGTTGTGTGGGAAGGTGAGGAGCCCCAGAACTGGACCATTGAATGGGTCCCCAGCTCCCCTAATCAAGATGAGTGAGCCATCGCCCTAGGGCCGGCATGGTTTACTTTGGTTCTACGTCGTGTTTTGTCGTACTTTCCGCCTCCGCATAATTATGTAATCTGAACCAATAATATGGGTATGGTAGTGTAGCTAAATTTGCTTCCGCAGTGACTCTGGAACTTGTAATGCTATGCACTTAATGATGTATCCTTGTAAATGATGGATGTTCATGTGTGAACGCTATGTATGGTTACTTTGTTAATCATCTCCCGAGGCGATCCTGTACAGCACACTCTATACTTTGGTATAGGGTTGCGACAGCTGGTATCAGAGCTGATTCGGAATAAGCACCACACCGATGAACATTTAAAAACTTAAACAACTCGTTTTACGCCGTACGGTGAGGCACAAACTAGTAGTGCCTATATAAGGATTTTATTAGTAGATGGCAAGGCTAACCCTGGGTTATATTTGTTTAAATTACTGCATCTATGGATTCTTCCCCGAAGGTATGTGCCCGTGCATGGATCGGTTACGCAATAAACACCAAACGCCTTCCTGGTGGGCAAAGACCTGGGCTTTGTTTGATGCGCGGACCGATTGCGCTTAAATATCGGCTGTCTTCCGGGTGGGCAAATACCTGGAATGGATCCATTGCAGGTACACTAACCGCGTGTAGTTCTCTTAGAAACGTGCGAGAGGTGTGCGTGCCATCGAATGGATCGATCTATATATTCGGTCAAGTTTTCCTTTGTGAGGACGTAGGAAATCGGCATATTAAGCATTTGGCATTCATGCATACCACATCCCTTTATTCTTTCCAAATCATGTGAAAAGTCACAAATATCACAAACATGTGAAGTAATCAAACACCAGGCGATTTTGAATCCCTATGTCACTTAAAATGAAAGTTTGAACTTAATCAGGAAAAAATCAAACTCTGCCAGAAAAGTCTGTCCCAATAAAATGAGCATAACTTCCTGAATTTTAATCCGACAAAGGTGAATGAGTACCCGTTGGAAAGCTAATGTTTTTCCCTACAAGTTTGGTATAGTGGGTTTGTCTCAGAAAAATCTGGAAATGGGTCCAATTTGGCCAAAACAGTGAGCCTTTTCGGAATTTCAGAAGTGGCTTCACTTTTGTCCTCTGTTTTTGGATAGTCATAACTCCCAGAGATATTATCGGATGGAGATGTGGGAGTATGCGTTGGAAAGATAGTAAAATCCTCCACAACTTTTGTAGAAGGTCAAAAGTTTAATTTTGTCTAGAAGCTACGTGTTTTTGCTCGTCCCTGCGAGTTACTTTGTCAACCGCAGGACTGCCTTGTCTTTCATCAAACGGATCAGGCACTTTGTGTCTCTTCCTTTACCCATCAACCCTTATGCTATGTGGGCATGTGTACTTAATGGGATATTAAGTTTTGACTCACCCTTGCAAAACTTTTTCTGACAGATGGTTGATGACAAGCTCATGAAGGACCCCGAGCACCTTTCCGCATGCGTTCTCGAGTTGGAACGAGAGCGTGAGGCGCTGCAGTGCACACTTGCCGCCCGTGACGCCCAGCTCGCTGCTCGCGACGCTAAGATTGTGGTCCTCGAGGACAAACTGCACACTAGCGAGTTGGAGCGGGCTGATCTTTCAGAGGTGACTCGAATATACAGATCAGACTAGATTGAATCGCTGGAATTAACTACGATAGATTGGTTTTCCTGAGACAGTGTGCAGCTAATCCTAGCAAAACGACCTAGAAAGATCCAGTATACCGGATAACTAGCAACCGCGACAAACTAACCAGAAGATCGGTCCGCGTCGAGACAGTCCTGGGCAGGTCGCCACGATCACCGGGGTGGTGAGTCCTCAGCCATGTCGCCGAGGTCGAACTAGTCGATGCAGCCTGCTTCATGACGATGAACCCGTCGGGGTGATGAGTCCTACATCTATCGCGGAGAGCCCGCTCAAGATGAAGAACCCGTCAGGGTACACTTGTTTAAAGGGTTGGTGATTGTTGACTTTTGCTAAGCCATATTAATAAATCATTCCCGGCACGGGGCCAGAAACGGTTCACTAATATGTCCCAGAGTCAAGTAGGTAAAATCCGCAAGCGCACGGAGAATACCGCTGTAGCATTTCACCCGGAAGTATTCAGGGTATCGTATTTGTTTATCCCAAAGGAAGGTTATGATCAAGAAGCGTTACTAACATATAAGATCATGTTAACAATTAGCAAGGATATCTAACCAAGACAGGCGGGTACATGATAATAACCGGGTAGTGTGACATACACAGAAGATTCCTACTAAATAAATAAAGTCTAGTGGAGGAAAGACTAGGCTAAGCTACTCCTACTATACATTCCTATACAGTTGCATAGCCTAAGTAGAATACATACAGACCCACACTCAGGTTCAGCAGTCAATAGTATAGCACTTCAGGCACGGACTTACCCCTGCATCCACAGGCGACTTCCGCCAAGAGCCTACGCACTAGCCTAGCGGGGAGGATTTCAAAGGACGGACAGGGCTGTCACCACCTGCCGCCTACCTCAACGAACCAGTAGACTAACGAATAATTGATGCAAATCAGTCACCCAAGTACCATACTTGCATGACCAAAGAGCACTCTGCCCCTCCGCGATTACTATTAACGAGGCAGAGCTACCGTACGAATACGATCACCAAACCCATGCTATACTTTATCAGCTAAAACTAAGCATAGAGACTATAACATATAAACTAGACTATAGTGACTGTATATAACTAGCATGACAATAGTAGTATAATAAATATAAACTACTATCACACAAGTAGACTATACTATCACATATATGGATCACAATATCAAACAAGAAAATCATGACCCAAGCACAACTATATAGAAAATATATATATATTGATGAGAGCAAAGTCTTACAAAAGGGAAAAGATACAAGAGCCATACCAATTCCAAGTGAAGACTTGGGACTAGAGAGCTCTAGACTCAGCCTAACTCCACTAAAACTCCAAGAACTACTACTAGCAAGAGAGAAATGCTTCTTGTGGTGTGTGTTGAGTGTGAAGGCCCTCACCCTCTATTTATAGCCTCAATAGGTCGGCAAGGGAGAGTAACCGCCACGGAAGGCACCTCAAACCGCCATCAGGAGTCGCGGAGGAGCCAACACGTGGAAGCCCAGGCGGAGAGGGCGCCAGACCAGGTCGCCCGACCTGACCAGGTCGGCCGACCTGGGGGTGGCCCCTCCTGGCCTGTGCTTTCTCCAGGTGGCTGTCCTGTGGGCCCTGACGTCGGTTTGCACGGTATTACAGGGAGTTACGTCGGTTAAGTGCTGAAAATGGGCCCTTCAATCCGTGTGACGTCCATGTGGCACTCTCTGATTGGTCGAAAGTGTGTTTTCTTGCCTTTTGAGGTGTTTCCTTCACATTTCCTCCTGCATGCACAAAGTTCTCCAAGTACAGTGGAACTATATTATCGTGATAAAGCATGCGTGTATGAAATGCCAAATTCTCCTTTATTTGAGTATAGTTGACGGTTGAAAATGGTACTTAGCAGCCGTCAACAAACTCCCCCAAGCTTACCCTTTGCTCGTCCCGAAGCAAAGATAAACTTAAGTTGTTGATCAGGAGTTGCTACAATGTCCTACTCCTCAATAATACTATGCGCACAACAAAGTACTCTTCCTAGAATTAAATATGTTGGCACATAACTTACCCATTTACCTCGATCCATGGGGCTTTTACACCTCATTGTCTTGGGCGGTTGAGAGATAGAACAATTGCAGGGCACCAATCACTTGCTCTAGATTCCGCTATGTTATTCCGGAGGTTTTCAAAAGATTTTGAAAATAAAAACCAAGTTCCTCAAATGATTCTCTCGGATCACTCAATATGTGTATGATTCCTCACCAAGGCAAAGTGTTGCCTATAATCACCTACTTCTAAATAAGGCTTTATGTGGAGCTCAAGGTAGGGATATATGAGGCACTCATGTTCACATAATATTGCTATGTCAAAAGACCGGATCCAAGAAAAACATCAATTCAAACAATCTTGATCAAGATGTGCAAGTGTGTGGGAGAACGGAGGAATGGTGGATGGGAAGAAATAACTCCTTTTTGAATTTTCCTTCTCTCTTTTGGAGTTTCTAGGCTATGGCTATCTTTTGCTTGCTCTCTTTTTTGAGCATTTTTTTTTCTTTTCTTTTTGCATAGCCATAGTCCTAGTTTGCAATGAATACTTTGAGAGAGGAATTTTGCAATGGATATATGGAGTGTTTCTTTGGATGGATGGATGGATTGTGGCTTTCTTCCGGTGTAGAAGAATAGCTCACGGTGGATATGGTGGATGCTATCTTCTTGATTTAGAAGGATAGCTTATGGCGGTGGATGTGTGTATATGATCTTGATCAAGAAAGCATGAAAAGAGTTCTACTAGGGTCACAACAATTTTGACTAAGCTCAATGTGAAACAAGCAGCATATGTGTAAAGGTTTTCAAATGTAAACACTACATATGGCTGTGGTGGGAATTTCATCATTGAGGAACTTATCAATTTGTCATTTTGAAAAATAAAACTCCGGAATTCAAGCTTTACGTTGAGCAAGATCATAGCAGCCCTATCTATCATATCATACCTCTCAACAACTTAGAACTAGAGAATGCATATGCTACCCACAAGATTCAAGTTCAAGGCAAGATTTACCAACAAACCTAACTCTTGAGAGAGTACTAAGTTGTAAACTAGCATTAGAGAGGAATAAAGGACAGAGCAACTATTCATCATCTCAACATAGGAAAATTATACACATTCATACCGCGCATGAAAAAGGGAAATATTTTTGTTCTTTTTATATTTTGCAAATTTTTATGGGTTTTCAGATTTAGCAAATGCAAGAAAAAAAAGGGAAGGGGAAAGATACAAGTTACCATGCGAAGGGGAGTCCTCCCCCAAGCTTGTTCTTGCTCATATCTGCTGGTTCGGATCGTAGCCTTGGTAGCGGAAGAAGGCATCCCAATTGCTCTGATTCTGAGCCATCATCGCGTTCAGCTGGCGGAATTGGTTGTCGCTGAAATTCTGCCATTGCTGGGTGTCGGCGACATGTTGCGTGAGAGTTTGTTGCATGCTCTCGGTGCGCAAATCAATGTCGTTCACCCTCCTTGTCAACTCGGCCATCCCATAGTTGAGTTCACGGAACCCACGGGATGAGAATGACCGAGTGGCAAAGGATGGCGGTCCGCTTGAACTTGATGACGTCTGCATGGGGTAATCGTACTGAGATTTCCATGCTCCGGCCTGCCATGTTGATGCACCCGCCTCGTCCTGTGGTGGGGGCTGCTCCCATACTGGATCTCCGGTCGGAGTGTGAAACTCCGGTGTAGGCTCCATATGCCTACGGGAACGTGTCTGTTGCCCTGAAACACTATGCCTGCGAACTTCTCCCACTGGCTCAAGTGGGAGGGTTAGTGCCCGACAGTGATACAAACGAAGACCCAGGTTAGGTAACGGGAATTCATTTGTATACCCGGGAAAGTGATAGATCAAGGTATTATTTGGACCATGTTTCAAGGTATGTCCTTGCACAAAATAGTCCTCGCCTAGAAATTCTCTATCTACCGTCAAATATTCAACATGAACATTCTCAAGCAGACCACACTTCTGCGCAATGCGAGTAACTAAAGAGGTGCACTCAATTGGTCCTGTCAACTTTATATTGTCTAACCATTGATCAATCATGCATTCCGCGGGTGACACCCTAATTTTCTTAACCATGGCATAAAGTATTTTCAATTCATCTTGCCGGACAACCCTAATGTCACCTCGAGGAAACAAGGTCATAGCCAACCACACATGCATAAATCTAAGTGTAGGATTATGGATGGCACTTGTTCTAGGCTTGGGACCCCACTCGTTTCCGGAAATCTTTTTCCAAAAACTTTCTTTATGGAACCCCTTTAGCGCTTTATCTAAGTCTAGCCTACATTTAGGATTTAGACCTAGCATAGCATGAAGATCACCCCATGTGACCAAGCGCTCTTGCCCATACAAGCGAAAAGAAATGCCTTCATCATACTTTCTAAGGGTGCATAAAAACTGCATAGTAAGCAAACGAGAACCCGGCTCATCTACTTCTACGAAATTTAGCCAACCCATAGTGCGAAAAATAGAGGTAAATTCTTCTCTCATACCTATTTTCTCGAGGAAGTCCGGATCGAAGCGTCGGGTGTGGGCGAATGGCCGTTCTCTCATGAGCGCGATGGCTTGGCCCTCGCGGTCGTCCTTGATGTCGGGATGCTCCTCGGTGATGAGCAAGGCCGGCCTTTCCTCCGGAATTTCAGCTTCGGGGTCACCATGCCCCGGACTTGGTGTGAGCTCGACGGAGGATGCTTGACTCGTGCTTGCACGAGTGCTTTTTCTCCGCTTGATTCCGGCGACTTGATTCATTCGGTTGAACATGGCTGCACACAAGAACAAACACAAGACAAGAACAAAAACAAGATCGAACAAGTGTTCGGGTGAGCGTTAGTGAAAACAACAAACCCGAGCTTCTCCGAAATTGGTTTTCTTCTCACAACAACTTGCAAATGCACTAAAACAGAGGGGAAATATATTTTTTTTTTTGGGTTTTTGGGGCTGTAGTAAAGTTGAAGAACACGAAATTTTGGGAGAGTAACAAGTGAGCAAAGGAGGGGAGCGAAAGATGAGCTTGGAATGGTGAAGCTCCTCCTCTTGGGCGGTTTTTATAGCCAAGGAAGCAAGATGGCCGTTAGAAAGGGACAGAGCAACGGACATATAGCCGTTGGGAGAAAGGAGCACAGGAAAAGGTGGGGCCAGGGGGTCGGCCGACCCCACCAGGTCGGCCGACCTGGCAGGTGGGCCTCCTGGCAGCCCCCTTTTTCCTATGTGTTCCCCAACGGCTAGGGGATTTGTCCCCTGCTGCTTTTTTGCTCAAAAAGCTCGACAAAAAATCTTTTCAAAATGGAAAGCCCAAAAACCTATTTTCTAAATTTTCAAAAATGCAAATGAGTTTTGAAAAATTCCAAGGTGGCTGGAAAAATTCAAGAATGCAGAAATGCAGTGGTCGGGAAAAATCAAAATGTGGTGGAAAGCAAATATGCAATTAAAAGAGCAAATATGGATAACTACCGGTTTAACCTCCCGGCGAGGACTCACCTTTTAAAGTCCGACGAGCGGGACTTTTCTCCGGCGTTCAGCTCGATGAAGCGTTGTCCGGTCCCGGAGATGAAGACACGGATGATGCTTCTTGTTTCACTCGCCACACCTTCTTGGTCTTTGTTGCGGTCGGTGGCTTCTCGGGCTTCGGAGGCTGCGGTTTTGCAGGCTTCACAGCCTGTTTCTTTGCAGACCTCGGAGGTTGCTGCCTTGGGGACTTCGGAGGCTGTTGCTTAATGTGTGACCTTTGCCTCCTTGCCTTCATCAGTTGTCGCTGTGCGACCTTTTCCTTCTCAAGGAAGTTCTTCATGAATGTGATGAGGCTTTCCTTCTTTGGCGGAGTGACCTCCACTTCCTTGATGTTGCTTGGGTTCGGCCCGTACTTGATACGGATCATGTTGCACTGTTCTTTCCGTGGCCGAAAGTCAAACTTCTCCTCCTTGCCATTGATGTGGAAGCGGATTTCTCCGGCTCCTACATCGATGCGAGCATCCGCAGTGCTGAGAAATGGGCGTCCCAGGATGAGCGGTGTGCTCTTCCCGACGTCCATGTCAAGCACTACGAAGTCGACGGGGATGAAGCAATCCCGGATTTTCACCGGAATATCTTCGGCGATCCCCGCCGGATAGCAGACCGTTGAATCGGCCAGCTGCAGCTGCATCGGCATGGGGGATAGTGTGGTGTAGTTGAGCTTGTCGAAGACATCCTTCGGCATGACGCTCACACTTGCCCCAAGATCACATAAGGCATGGTCGAAGTTCTGTGTCCCGATCGAGCAGGTGATCATGGGACACCCCGGATCTTTCTTCTTCTTTCAGGAAACGGCATGAGGTTCGTGTCATAGAACTCATGTGGGGCCGTTTTTCTGGGCGGCAGTTCTTCTTCTTCTGCCGGCTTCTCAGCTGATGTGTCCTTTCCTGCATGGTTAGGGTATGGCGGATCCCGAGTGGACTTACCTCCTCTCGTGGTAACCGCATTAACATTTTCTAAGGGGGTCTCGGGTTGCCCCGGGATTTTCCCCGACTCAGCAGTAGGAACAGTAGCAGCTAACTGAGCTAATTGAGTTTCTATCATTTTATTAAAGCTCAGCTGATTCTTGAGAGCAGAGGAAACACCCTCTATCTTAGTGTGGATGCTCTCAAGAGTCCTATCAGTGGTGGCAAGCTTTTTACTGATGTTATCGTTAACCTTAGCTTGACCAAGCACAAGATCTTTCAAGGAGGGCTGATTATAACCGGAATTAAAACCAGAGAAGTTGCCAGAGTTACCTCCTTGGTAGTTGGGACGTGGTGGACCCCAACTTTGACCTCCTTGTGGACGGTAGCCGTTGTTGTTGTTGTTGCCCATGAACATAGCGTCCTCACGGGTCTCAGGGCAGTCATTGCCCGAGTGTCCCGTGTTGCCACAGACCTCGCAAGTCATACGAGCGTCTAGGGCTTTCACTTCTCCATTGGCTTGGTCGTCCATCTTCTTCATGAGAAGGTCAATCTTGGCGGCGAGCATGTCAACCTCCTTGACGGAGTGCATGCCTCGCTGGCGAGGTTGGAGGCGCTCTTCATTCCAACCTTGGTTGGACACCATCTTCTCGATCAAATCTTTTGCCTTGCTCACAGTGAGCGAGAAGAAGGCTCCACCAGCAGCAGCGTCGAGGTGGTCGCGGGCCGACGGAGTAAGCCCGTTGTAGAAGTTCTGGATGATCAGCCAATCATGCATCCCGTGGTGGGGACATGCCAGGATGTACTCCTGGAGCCTCTCCCATGCCTCAGGAATCGACTCCTTTGACTCCTGCTGGAAGCTTGAGATCCTTCCACGGAGGGCATTGGTCTTGCCCAGCGGGAAGAACTTTGCAAGGAACGCAGCTGAACACTTCTCCCAAGTGTTCACAGCTTCAGGGTTTGCGTAGAACCACTGTCTCGCTCTCCCAAGGAGAGAGAACAGGAACAGTCGAAGGTGAACAGCGTCGGGGGTGACGTCCTTCATTTTGAACGTGTTGCAAATCTCCAGGAATTGCTGGAGATGAGCACTAGCGTCCTCATTGGCTTTCCCACAGAATGGGCTAGCCTGCACCATGGTGATGAGACCGGTCTTGATCTCGAAGTTCGCATCTCCCACATTGCCAGCTGGTCCCGTAGGGATGTTGGCAGCGGAGGGAGCGGAGAACTCGCGGAGGGTCTTGTCGGCCATTTGCTCAGAGCTTGATGGTGCGGGAATGACAGGTTCGATTGGCCGAGTCTCCTTACGAGGAGGGGTGAGCCTAGCTCGTGTCCTTCTCAGGAGTGACTCAGGATCTTCAGTGAAGTTTGTCGGCAAGTCGAAACCAGTCATACACTACCCTGTTTTCATACAAAATGCAGAAAACAAAGCAAGGTTAGCCTGCCTAGGAGATAGCCTTAATAATTGCAACACTACTATATACATTAGTAATTTTTCTTAAATCATACGCCTTCCCCGGCAACGGCGCCAGAAATGCTTGTTGACTTTTGCTAAGCCATATTAATAAATCATTCCCGGCACGGGGCCAGAAACGGTTCACTAATATGTCCCAGAGTCAAGTAGGTAAAATCCGCAAGCGCACGGAGAATACCGCTGTAGCATTTCACCCGGAAGTATTCAGGGTATCGTATTTGTTCATCCCAAAGGAAGGTTATGATCAAGAAGCGTTACTAACATATAAGATCATGTTAACAATTAGCAAGGATATCTAACCAAGACAGGCGGGTACATGATAATAACCGGGTAGTGTGACATACACAGAAGATTCCTACTAAATAAATAAAGTCTAGTGGAGGAAAGACTAGGCTAAGCTACTCCTACTATACATTCCTATACAGTTGCATAGCCTAAGTAGAATACATACAGACCCACACTCAGGTTCAGCAGTCAATAGTATAGCACTTCAGGCACGGACTTACCCCTGCATCCACAGGCGACTTCCGCCAAGAGCCTACGCACTAGCCTAGCGGGGAGGATTTCAAAGGACGGACAGGGCTGTCACCACCTGCCGCCTACCTCAACGAACCAGTAGACTAACGAATAATTGATGCAAATCAGTCACCCAAGTACCATACTTGCATGACCAAAGAGCACTCTGCCCCTCCGCGATTACTATTAACGAGGCAGAGCTACCGTACGAATACGATCACCAAACCCATGCTATACTTTATCAGCTAAAACTAAGCATAGAGACTATAACATATAAACTAGACTATAGTGACGGTATATAACTAGCATGACAATAGTAGTATAATAAATATAAACTACTATCACACAAGTAGACTATACTATCACATATATGGATCACAATATCAAACAAGAAACTCATGACCCAAGCACAACTATATAGAAAATATATATATATTGATGAGAGCAAAGTCTTACAAAAGGGAAAAGATACAAGAGCCATACCAATTCCAAGTGAAGACTTGGGACTAGAGAGCTCTAGACTCAGCCTAACTCCACTAAAACTCCAAGAACTACTACTAGCAAGAGAGAAATGCTTCTTGTGGTGTGTGTTGAGTGTGAAGGCCCTCACCCTCTATTTATAGCCTCAATAGGTCGGGAAGGGAGAGTAACCGCCACGGAAGGCACCTCAAACCGCCATCAGGAGTCGCGGAGGAGCCAACACGTGGAAGTCCAGGCGGAGAGGGCGCCAGACCAGGTCGCCCGACCTGACCAGGTCGGCCGACCTGGGGGTGGCCCCTCCTGGCCTGTGCTTTCTCCAGGTGGCTGTCCTGTGGGCCCTGACGTCGGTTTGCGCGGTATTACAGGGAGTTACGTCGGTTAAGTGCTGAAAATGGGCCCTTCAATCCGTGTGACGTCCATGTGGCACTCTCTGATTGGTCGAAAGTGTGTTTTCTTGCCTTTTGAGGTGTTTCCTTCACATTTCCTCCTGCATGCACAAAGTTCTCCAAGTACAAGTGGAACTATATTATTGTGATAAAGCATGCGTGTATGAAATGCCAAATTCTCCTTTATTTGAGTATAGTTGACGGTTGAAAATGGTACTTAGCAGCCGTCAACAGTGATGCGCTGAAGTTATATTGATCGAGAGATATATTTTTACAATTGCCACCACCCTTTATATTTATAGGGATGACTGGTCTTGCAATACAAGAAAAGAAGGTAAAGCTAACATTCGTGGCAGCGTGCGACAAGTCTATGCATGGTCGTTCATCTAACCATGAGCAGGACTCTAGGCCTTACGTGTATACTTGGAGATTGCCCGGCCAAACAATACTTTCCTTTCACGTATTGACGCTGGATCCTCGCTTTTTCTTTTTTAATTACTTTCCTTAATCCCCTTGGAGGTATCTTCAGAAACTTACTCCATGTATCGATTTGCTTGAAAGTTCTTCATGTTCATATCCTGCACTGACTTACTACCAGCCATATTAATGCCAAGAAAGGACTCGTGAACTCCTACCATGCAAAGCATCATCCACCAACAGACCAAGCTGTAGCACTTGCCAAAATCTGGTGTCAACACATATGATCTGTAGTAGAGTTTAGAGGTGATTTCTACATAGACAACACTCATGTAGATATTAGCCCACAATTTCATAGTTGTCATCTATCACCAAAACATCCGTACCTTGGGGATCCAATTATCAATGGTCATGAAGCTTATAATCTTCCCTTTTTTGGTGATTGATGACAACCACTACTTATCATAATTTCTATCATAAAACAATAGGGCTAAAAGAGCTACACAACGATCGAGAGGAACCTCAAAGCATAAGCAATGAATAAACAAGGTCCTACTCAATCAAGCATCATCAAGAGCTAAAAGAGCACACTCTAGATGATATGCATGTATGTCATGTGAAGATATTTAATAAAGCTTTAGGACATGCAATTCAAGACATGAATGATGATATGCAATTAGGATAGCATGGCAAAGCATAGGAAATTAAGAACAAGCAATCATCATCATGGAATCATACACAGGTGTTGGTGGCCTAAAAAACCCAATATCGGCCGCCAACCGGTCGGGAAATGCAAGGTAAAGACTTGAGATTAATAAATATTTATTTAAACTAATATGATTCCACGAGTTTTGGTGAGATATGTGTTTGCAGGTATAAAAGGGCCAAAATATGCAAAAACATGAAGAAACGCCCTGTTGGCCAATCACCACTATGAAACGGTCATTTTCACCAGCCAACAGGGTCGTTTTCACGCTGAAATCAGGACCCCGACGACAGGATCATTTACGGCTAAAATCAGCCACCCAGCTGATCAACCAGAATCATTGTTAGACTGATCATCGAACCCGACCGATTTTGCCACACAATTCACCGTGATGCCTTTTTCTCCTCCCGGACTAAAAGTGTTGAAATATGTCCAAGGAAAGAAAGCCAACAACTGGCCTAACCAGGAGAAGTCAAGGGGCGACCCAGAGGGGGTCGGCACCCGGCCTGGCCTGCCGCCCCGCCTGTGTTTGATACCGAGTGTGGCCAGCCCAGTAGGCCTAAGAGGCCTACCGACCCCAAAATGAGGGAGTCAGTGCGAACCGACCAAACAACTGACATCAGGACAAGATCCAAGCCACCTGGCCTGGGCTGCCACCCGGCGGTGCATGCCGCCCGGCATGCCCAGCCGCCCAACCCACGTGGCCGCCCGGCCTTGCCCGCCGCCCGGCGGACCGACTTTGACCTACCGACTCTTCTTCACCAACAAGTACCCCCCCCCTGCCCATTGCCACCTATAAATAGACGGGAAATTTGGCAGAAAAAGATCATCAACAGAGAGGAACATCAAGAAGACTACTTAGCTTAGGAATTAGAGTCGGGTTGAGAGCTTCTTCCTGGGATTCCAGATTTGTCTTGGAAGCCTTGGTATAAGTTCTCTTGTATCTTTTCTTCTATAAGACTTATGCCTCAAATATAAAGATGTTTGTTGTTTTATTTATCCAAGTCCGATAATGCTTTGTAGTTGTTTCCTAGTTGCACCTTTTAAGAGCGTTTCCATGTTTTACATGTTCACGGGTTTCCCGGCTAGGATTTAATTGAGTCATCGTCCAGAGTAAGGGTTTTAGACTTAGTTATTTCCTGGCTGTTCTTCCGCAAAGATCTACAGAAGAATATCTAATGTGAATGTAGGCATGGTGCCAATGTAAATGCTAGTTGGTTATGCGTTCATCCCCACGGGCTGTGTGGTAGGCGGCAGGTGGTGACAGCCCTGTCCGTCCCTTTAGTAATCCACCATGTTTGAGAAGTGTACAGCAGGGTTGTCTAGCAATAGCGTACCCACTAGTACAGAGGTTAGTTACCGACCCATATTAGTGGATCATTTTCGTGCCCCGAAGTGAACATCAAGTGAGCCTTAGAATTGCTAGTAAATGGTGCAGCTCTAGAAGCAGCACTAAACGCTAGTCTTGTAAATTTAGAACTTCAGTACTTAGGAAATCCATCTTGACTCGTTGTCCTACTAACTAGCTGTACCTTTCTCTATCAAATACATGTAGTGTGGTCTTCTCTTGATATGTCCACCATATTACCCATTCATTATCTTCATCCCCATCATGGTTTGGCTGGTGATTTCTTTATAGACATAAAATTGTTAACTCTCGATACTCTTATGCCTTGCTTCCCTGAGGAGAAATATGATACCCTGGAATACTCTCGGGTGAAATGCTATGTTGGGAAATCGGTGTCCCTAGACTAACACTGACTTCTAAGAAATGGTACCAAACTGGTGTGATACCTCTTCTTATGTGGACCCAAACCTGATACTTCACTCTACAACGAGGAGACCTTCACTTTACTATGCTAGATTGGGAGACCAACTCTCTACAAAAGAGCTCAACCTTTATTCAAAACACAAACTTAATACACGTACACTCTTTTGGATAGGTGGCTACCTATGACTCACCATGACACACCCACACACTAGCACCATGGCAACCTTGCCATGCTACCTAGGACTCATATGACACACACTAAGTAATGGCACGTTAGGGGTGGGGAGGCACCCCCTATTTATACTTGTACATGGTTACTAGGATGTTGCCATGTGGCAACATTCCACACTCTTCTAACCTAAATATCCTAGCTCTAGAATATTCTCATGTCTATCTAACATCTAGATATTTCTTACCACATATAAATATCTAGGTTCTACACCCTTCTATACTTTGCCATGAAGAAATAGATCTAGACTCTTGCATGGCAAATGTCTTCTCTCTTCTCTTATGATCTCCGAAATATTCTAGAATGTTCCAAGTATGCATTGTAATAATTCAACACTCCCCCTCAATGCATACTTGCTTGGATCTTCTGCACTCTGCCATTGCGGGCTTTCTTCTTCTCTTGTCTTTGTGGAGAGGACACCAAACCACTCTTCATCTTGAGCTCTTCATTTTTCTCACTTTTGTGTATCTTTATTCTTTGATCTTCTCCAGGCTGTGCTTTGGCAACTTCTTTATATGATGGCAAAGTAGTTTGAGCAGCATTGGTCACATTCCTTTTACTTGGTTTCTTTCTCATCCTCCATTTTTTGTTATTTCTCTTGAGCCTTCTTCACTGCACAATGCACTTGTGTATCTTCTTGAGCAGCTAGTGTTTCATCAATAACCTCAACATTCTCTTGTACCTCTTTATCCTCTTGATATAAATGCTCTATATCCTCATACTCAACATCCTCTTCGTCATTGGGTAGAGCCTTCCAGTCTTCATCTCTAACATTCTCAAATACTAGATCATTAGAAAGATTTGGATCTCTTACCTCTATGAAGAAGCCTTCCTCCATGTCCCACTCTTCCTTTCCTTCTTCTTCTACTTCATCTTTGTCGAATGATGGAGTGTCACTTGTAGTCAAGTGCTCCAAAAAGTAAGCTTGATCATCCTCTATAGTGATGTCGGTGTCTACATCCCATTGTTCTTCACTAAGATACCCACTTACTACCACATCCTTGGTAGTAGCCACATTTCCTACTGAGTGCTTCTGTAGACTCTCACAATCCCTAGCAAGATGTCCCTTCTTGCCACAATTAAAGCACTCATCTCTCTTTCTTCTTCTCTCCATCGAATCTTGTTGATCTTCATCTTCACTCTCTTGTTGAGCTCCCTCTGAATAGCTGCTCTTCTTTAGGCAACGTCTACCACCTCTTGTCCACTCCTTAGCCTCTCCTCGACTTCTTGGGGGACCCTTCTTCCTGATGAAAAGAACCTCCTCTTCATCACTCTCCTTCAAGGTGATGCTGCCCATTTGCTTGGCTAATGCCTCTTGATTAGCCAACAAATTCTCCAACTCCACTAGGGTCGGCTACGTTGGCCATCCCCTCACCGCAGCAATAAACCCATTGTACTCAGGTCTAAGGCCATGGATGACGATCCTCTTCATCCGAGCCTCACTAACCTTCTCCTCCGGGTCAAGCTCAGATATCTCACGACAAATATTCTTCACCTTTGTAAAGTATTGACTAATACTTAGAGTGTCTTGTGAGATACCAGTGAGCTCATTCTCTAGGAGCTGGAGCTGGAGCCATGCCTCCTTCTTCTTGCAGAACAGCTTTGCTAGTGTCTCCCAAGCCTCCTTCGTCATCTCTGCATCTCAGATATGCTCCACTAGGTCCTCCTTATGATATGGCATGTTTGGGATGAGTCTGTGATTTTCTTATGATTAGAGTTCAATGATTTCTTTCAAAACCATGCTGCAACAAGAACCCTTTACTTGGTGTACATCTTTCCTATGATAGACAATTTCCTACCATGGCCAAATATCGATTAGCAAAACCATGTCTACGCCATTTATGCATGCGTTGAGTTTAGTTAGGATTTGATCCTTATGAGGGACTTGCACTTCCAAAGACAATCATTTTTCATTGCGTTATCTATGAGTTCTCAAATTAATCAGGCTTGGTTATGCGGTTTCCACATCAAAAATGCATCCACTCCACCAAGCATGTTCACCAAAATCTTTCTTTTTGCGAGCCTTTAATCCCATTAAAAGATTATGGTCCCCCAGAAAATTGCTCAGGAAAAGTTTGCAAAAAAATATTTGAACCACTGAATTAGCTTCTTTACACCATGAGAGCTAAAAGAAAGAATCAAAGAAAGAAAGAAAAAAGTTTATCAGCTCTCGTGGATGTGTTTTACCAAAAAGTTTTAAGGTTCATTCAAAAATAAAATAAATATATCTTTGAGCAAAAATAAACGACCATCTTTTTGTTCTAGCACAAAAATCCAGTCTTTGGGATAAATCTGCATGCAAGACCTTTGCAATTGTGCTACCCATTCCTTCGCATGAGTCGATTCTCTCCCTCTCCCCTGGCCATTATTTCTATATGATTGGAATGAGGAAGTGCAATGTCTTTTCGCTAGGACCATCTCTTAGCTTAACAATACATGCATGCTAAAAGCGCCATCCTACCAAACTCCACATATTTAAGCCAAACTTTTAGGAAGTAGGAAGAGCATTTGGTAAGAAAATACACCTTTTGAGAGATAAGAGTCATAGTGGGAGATTGCACCAAGAGGGAAGATTTTCAATCTTATGCAGCATTATAAAAACTTTGGACTCATGATAAAGTAGGAGATTGCATGACAAAGTCTAAACTAGCCGTTCTAGACTTCAACCGCTTATGACAAGCCAATAAACCCTGTTGTACAATGAGAATGACTTAGTAACAAAGTTGTGCTAGTTTACACTAACCCATATTGTGTTGGAGTATATGTTTGTGCACTTGATCCTCGCAGGGTGCTTATATTAAAGCAACTCCTGATCCATCACTTATAAGTTTAATTTGGTCGGGATGAGCAAAGGTTTAAGCTTGGGGATGTGTTGGCGGCCTAAAAACCCAATATCTACCGCCAACCGATCGTGAAATGCAAGGTAAAGACCTAAGATTAATAAATAGTTATTTAAACTAATAAGATTCCATGAGTTGTGGTGAGATATGTGTTTGCAGGTATAAAAGGGCCAAAATATGCAAAAAAAACATGAAGAAACGCCCCGTCGGTCGATCACCACTGTGAAACAGCCATTTTCACTGGTCGACACGGTCGTTTTTAGGCTGAAATCAGGGCCCGGCTGACAGGATTATTCATGGCTGAAATCAGCCACCCGGCTGATCAACCGGAATCATTGTTAGGCTGATCATCTGACCTAGACAATTTTGCAAAACACTTCACCGTGATGCCGTTTTCGCCTCGCGGACTAAAAGTGATGAAATGTGGCCAAGGAAAGAAAGACAACAAGTGGCCTAACCGAGAGAAGTCAAGGGGTGACCCGGAGGGAGTCGGCACCCGGCCTAGGATGCCGACCGGCCTAGCATGCCACCCGGCCTGGCCTGCCGTCTGGCCTAGCATGCCGCCCAGCCTGGGTTTGATACCCGGGGTGGCCAGCCGACTAGGCCCAAGAGGCCTACCAGCCACAAAATGAAGGAGTCGGTGTGAACCAACCAAACAACCAACATTAGGACAAGATCCAAGCCACCCAAGAGGAGTCGGTCATGAACCGACACGATCTAAGGGCCGCCCGGCCTAGGCTGCTGCCTGGGGGTGCATGCCGCCCGGCCTTGCCAGCCGCCCGACAGACCGACTTTGACCTACCGACTCTTCTTGTCCTACAAGTACCACCCTGCCCATTGCCACCAATAAATAGAGGGGGAATACGGAGAAAAAGATCATCAACGGAGAGGAACATCAAGAAGACTAGTTTCCCACTACTTGTGCCACAATGTAGAATAGGGTAGTTAGCTTGGGAGTTAGAGTCGGGTTGAGAGCTTCTTCTCGGGATTCTGGATTTGTCTTGGAAGCCTTGGTATAAGTTCTCTTGTATCTTTTCTTCTATAAGACATATGCCTCAAATATAAAGATGTTTGTTCTTTTATTTATCCAAGTCCGATAGTGCTTTGTAGTTGTTTCCTAGTTGCACCTTTTAAGAGCGTTTCCATGATTTACATGTTCACGAGTTTCCCGGCTAGGATTTAATTGAGTCGCCGTCCTGAGTAAGGGTTCTAGACTTAGTTATTTCTCGGGTGTTCTTCCGCAATGATCTACGGAAGAATATCTAATGTGAATGTAGGCATCGTGCCTATGTAAATGCTAGCTGGTTATGCATTCATCTTCACGGGCTGTGTGGTAGGCGGCAGGTGGTGACAGTCCTGTCCGTCCCTTTAGTAATCCATCACGTTTGGGAAGTCTTAAGCAGCGTTGTCTAGCGATAGCGTATCCACTAGTACACAGGTTAGTTACCGACCCATCTTAGTGGAAATTTTAGAACTTCATTACTTAGGAAATCCAACTTGACTCGTTGTGCTCCCAACTAGTTGTACCTTTCTCTATCAAATACCTGTAGTGTTGTCTTCTCTTAATGCGTCCACAATATTAGCGTCAGAGTCAGTCGGTGGCATAGTATGTTCACTACACAAGCAACAAGGGTCAAGAAGGTTATTCTAGCACATGAGATAAGTTAACAAATATGTAAAAACTTACTCGGTGTCCTGCTTGATTATTATCGAGCAAACCTTCTTATGTGAATAAGTCATCATAGAGTCGGCACGCTTCCTCTTCGAAGAGGAATGTCTTGCAACCTCAGCAGTCTTCACTACAACCTCTACGTCAGTAGTTGATTGGCTTTGAGAAGCTGATTGGCTTGAAGATCGGTCAATATGAGCAGGGGGCTACTAGCCAATGACCATAGTGCAGTCCTCTGTCTCATCTTCATCATCATCAGCCTTGAAGTATCTCCTCCACCAAGTGGTGACCTTCATGTGTTGGGCAGCTGTGGGCAAATGAACAGCTTGGGTAGTCGAGTCGTCAGTGATGCCGACCGGAAGCTGCTGGGAGGTGGTGGGTCCTGCCATCTACGAAGTAGAAGAGTGTGTTGGTGAAGAGAACAACACAAATACTGAAAAAGCCGACACAGGGGAGAACTAAGCTGGTGAGTGAGTTTGTCTTGCTCCCCTTGTCGGTAATACCCCTGAGTGTTACAACCCGCTGGACTGGGCTGTCATCATGGCAGTGAAGGGGCCTGGCCGTGTCTACAGTGTCTAAAACTATGGAAGTACTGAGGGTCCTGGCTGCTGACTGGCTTGCCTCTGAGTCAACTCCGTCATTTGGGTCATTATTGTCATCAATAGCATCATCTGCTGCCTCTGAAGCTCTGTCTGACCTCTGATCACCTCCATCATCTGACGTCTATCCTCAGTTGTGTTCTGGATGAACTCACCCAGGCATCCTACAAGTGATGCTACAGTAATAGCATCCTACAAGGTGCTCCAGACAGTAAATCTGTCATTGCGCCGATTGGCACGGGGATTGAGCCGATCGGCATGCTGGTGAAACTAAGCCAAAGCTATTACGCCGATCGGCACAGGAGTTGAGCCGATCGGCACGCTCGTGAATCTGTGGTGGCGCCGATCGGCACAGGGGTGGAGCCGATCGGCACACTGGTGAATCTAAGCCAAAGTGCAGCAAATATAGTAAACCTATGCTGATTAGTGAGTAGCCAGATATCTACTAGTGAGATCGTAACCAGAAAGTCTAATTGAATAGCATCATAATGGGTAATTACATGGATCAATGAAAACCTATAATGAGTAAGATCACCCTGCTTTCCGAGCGGCTCCCTATTTCATCGCTGCGGGGAGGAAACCCTTAATCACGCGAGTATGTTACCCTACTCAACTATCTAATAGTGTTGCACAGGCTTAGTGCTGTCACCGCTAAACCACACTACTAGCATCATCAAGCAACCATAATCAATACAATGTCCGAATACTATCCTAATCACCACGATTACGATAATATCTACGTACTTAGCCTAGAACTAAGCGGTTGGAATAAGCACATGCATGATTATAGAATCAAGATAGACAAATCACCAAAACCATCATCAACATATTCAATCATCCTTGAGATACATAGAGTAACATTCATCCCCGTCGAGACGGCCTACCTTGACGGATCAACTCTAGACTCCAATAGTTCTTGAAACTCAACTAGAGATCTATTCTAACGCGGCAAGCCCCGGTGGCTCTAACTCATGGATCTGGTGTCCCTCTGTCGCCCCCTCTTCTGCGGCGAGGGTTTACAAGTATTTATATGGGTTCTACTCATAAAGGACTCGGTTTCTAGCAAATAAGGCGGTTGCGCCGATCGGCGCAAGCCGTGTCTTCTCTGATTTCTTCCCCGAGTCGGTTCCTTTGTCTTCCACAGCTGCCATGTGGGCCTTTTCTTTCGAGATAAAGTCTTGTACTACATGTTGAGATCTTGAAGTTCCATAAATCTTCTTGAAGTTCCATAAATCTTCTAGACAAATATCTTCAAGTGTCTTGCGCAGATAAACTTCCATAAACATGTGGAATGGGCCTCGGTCACTTCTGTGGGCCAAAACACCCTTGCGTTGATCGGCTCATGGACTGCGCCGATCGGCGCACTGGGCTTCTTCAGTGCTTTTCGTCGGTTCTGGACTCCTGTCCTCTCCATCATCGCATTAATCACCAATTTTACCTGTTTCTGCAATAAAGCTCCAAAATAATGCATATACAAATATATAGGCAATATCACAGGTAAATGGCCTAAATTAGTTTCAATTATGCTCTAATTGGGGTAATATTAACATATAAAAGGGGCACTAGGGAAGTGCCAACAGGACTCGAGGTGAGTAGCTGGTGGTCACCTTAGGGAACACATCGTACTGCTCCCCTGTCACTAGTCCTATCCTCCTCAAAAGGTAATAGATGTATGGACCATAGACTAAGTGACGTCCTCCTACCCTCTCTGAAATAACCTCCTCCATATCACCAATTGGCAAATCAGCCAAGTCAAACGGTTGTCTCCTTAGTATGGCTGCCACTGCCCACTAGTGTAGTAGTGTGAACTCCTCTCTATACCCAGACATAGGAATGATTGTCCTAGTGACTATCGCTCTAACCACCTTGGCCTCTGCGGCGAGTCTCGTAGGGCCTTTGTCAAAACCTGGGGTGAGCGATGGTGGAAAGATGATTGACACCATCTCGTCTAGAGGTAGCGTCCCTCCCTGTGGTCTGTGGGGTGGAGCGAGGGTCCCATAGGCACTCCTGTATAGCTATAAATCTGAAGCAAGAAGTCTGAAGCAAGCTATGAGATCCTCTATGGTCACACGTTGTGGCTGTCCTCTGAATAGGAACCAGATCTCTGAGCGATCTCTGGCTACCCATAGTGTAGCATAGAACTACAGAACTATATCCTCTCTGTATCTGTAGGGTTCAGTGACTAACTCTGCCAGACCAGGTAGGTAGGTGAAATACTACTCCATGTCTATGCTGGTGGCCTTCCTCATGGCCTGGTACAGCATGTACTGTTGTGGCACAAACATTCCATCCTTGCCCTTCCTAGCAAGGTATCATCTCAGTCCTTCATCGATCTTCCTCTAAAGATTAGTCCAGTACCTCTCTCTTGCAGCAGGGTCCCTGGAGACTTGGTACTCCTCCTGAGTCCCTAAGTGTCACCAGACAGTACAAGCTTCATGACCATTGATGATGGGATCTCCAATGTATGAATGTTTTAGTGATAGATGACAACTATGAAATTATGGGCTAATATCTACACGAGTGTTGACTATGTAGCTATCATCTCTAAACTCTACTACAAATCATATGGATGACGGTGGCCTTGGCAATTGATGACAATGACCACAAGCATGGAGGCTTCTGAGCTTGATAGAGTCCAAGTGTTGATGGAGATGGATCAAAGCTGAGGACAAGCTATGGAGCAAGTGTTGGGAACACTTCTCTAGTTGTTAGGGCTTTGAGTCTATAGGAAAAACCGGACTATCAAGGGGGTCAGCCATTTCCCTTAGGTCATGTCTAGTCAGTGATGTGCATGGATGCTCAGTGAAATCACAGGCACTAGGTGATAGTGGAGAAGCCAAGGAGTTGTTCGGAGAAGCTGGGAAATGAAGTCAAGTGAGGACGAGGAGTTTCAGCTTCTAGACGAAGTGACTGAACAGAGGGGTCAATGGAGACCAGACTGTACGGTCACTAAATGGACATAGAGCAGTTTGCAAGTAATTTGTCTGCGCCAGGATCAATAGTGACCGGACGGTCCGGTCAGCAGACCGGACGGTCCGGTCTGTATGGAGTCACGCCGAGACAGAGAGGACGCCATCTTGGAGCTCCCTAGAATAGAGAGAGAAAGTCTGACCGAATGGTCCAGTCAGTACAGGTCTTCAGTCTGGATAGAGCAGCCAATAGCTCTGGGAGCCGTTCTAGAGAGACCGGACGGTCCGGTCAGGCAGTGACCGGACTGTCTGGTCATTGGGGTCCAGAAAGACAACTTCGTGGAGCCTAGTTGGAGGTTGGAAGCCTATATAACTTTGTTGCTGGGGTCTTGGAGACCTCTCTTGGCTAGTGGAATACCTGAGAGCAATTGGTAAGGTCCAAGAGGAAGAGGGGAGAGCACTAGGAGGAGATATTACATATCTTGAGAGTGCTAGTGAGAGTAACTTGAGCATTGATGCACATCTAAGGCTAGGTGTCCTTGAGGGTGTGATCTAGGTTGTTACCAATTCACCCCCATCCCCTCTTGGTACGCCTTCGGTCCTTACAAGTGGTATCAGAGCCAAGTGCTCATCTTTGAGGCTTCACCGCCTTGAGTAAGGATGCCGGGACAGGTGGGGAGTGTTCCCATATTCAATGGGGAGGACTACGGGTATTGGAAGGCTCACATGCAAGCCTACCTGGAGTCCCTTGATCTATATATGGATGGTCACTCGCGAGTCTGATGTGAATGAGAACCTGCTTCAGTCTGATTTCGTTAAGAACAACGCTAAGGCCAAGAATGCTCTATTGCATGCATATCTAAGGATGTTTTTGCTAGATTGGATGCAAGTTCGACAACACATGATATCTGGACTGAGATTCAGGGTCTCCATGAGGGCACAAGTAATGAAGAAGGAGAAGAGGAAGACACCAAAGCCAAGCAAAAGAAGAAGTACTTCAACAAGGACAAAGGCAAAGTTCAAGACCATGGGAAGAAGTTCTCATGCAAGGCCCTTGTTGGAGAGTGGACAAGCGACAACTCAAGTGACACATCCTCTTCCTCAAGCGATGATGAAGAAGTGGCTGGCCTAGCCATGGTCAAGACCACACTTCTATGAGCTCTTCCTCCACCTCCCACATGCCTCATGGCTGCGAGCCAACTTGGGGAGAGTGAGGATGAGACCAGCGATGATGAGGAGCTCTCATGTGCTGAGCTTTGGATTATACTTGAGCAAGCCCATGACATTGCCATCAAGAAATCCAAAATGTTGGATGTGGTACGAAAAGAGTGTAAGTTGCCTAAGGACCGTGTTGGTGAGCTTGATAGTGAGCTCAAGGACCTTGTCACATCTCATGAGGCCCTAAACAAGAGTTATGACAAAGCTACATGAGAAGTACGAGGCCTTGAACTTACTTTTGAGGCCATCAAGGTTGATAACCTTGCCTCTCCCTCCTCTAGTTCATCTAAGAGTAATGCTTCCACTATGTGTGATGAACTAACCACCTCGGTCGAGGTTCTTCTCTTGAGCCATTTGTTTTGGAAGAATATCACAAGCTCAAGGAAGATAGGAAGATGGTGATGGATGGTTCCAAGAGGCTCACACATGGTAGAGCCATCCACAAGGAGATTCTTGGGAGAAACCTTGTGAACAATGTCTCCCATCGGGGACTTGGCTCATATCCCGCCGCCATCGACATCATCGGGACGAGTGTTTCCATCCCCGTATGGATCAAACCCCTATTCACCGATGACTACTATTGCGAGAGGTGTTGCAAGGATGGCCACACCATCAAGGATTGTCCTATGGTGAGAAATTCCATTGTTTTGCCTAACACTAAGTTGTTCCATGAGAACACACATGTCAAGCTTTTTAGGAACAATGATGGCAAGGTGAATGCTAAGGCTTTGGGACCACCAAACAAGAAGAGAAAGGTCAAGAGCATATGGGTGCCTAAGTGCATTATTGATCTTGAGAGGTCAATGAAGTACAAGTGGGTGCCCAAGAACAAGACCTAGAAGACAACGGTGGTGGTGAACCATGAGCCTACTTGAAGATCAAGTGAAGTCCACCACAAGTGACATGGACCTCAACATCATATCTACTCGTGAGGGAGGTATACGTGACTGTTCTTGGTAGTTGTAGTGTGTTTTCCCTTCTCTTGCATTGCATGGTAATTAGGACTCCTTTGTGACTAGTATGTTTTGCATCCATGCATGTGTAAATAACTAAAAGAAACCACATAAAAATTAGTCAATATCTAACCCATCCAAGATAGCTATAAGCAAGGGGAGTGCTTGAGATGGCGGTTTGGCTTCTCTCAAGGCAAGGGTATGGCTTATAGTGAGTAAGCTTGGGAGGGGTTCAAACTTTACATTGTTAGGTTTCCTTTGTGTCTTGTTTAATATTGCTTGCATTCACATGGCATGTTTACTTTCATTGCATATGTAAAATGCTTGTTGCATGCATCATACAGAAAGCACTGTAAGCTTCATGACCATTGATGATTGGATCCTCAAGGTATGAATGTTTTGGTGATTGATGACAGCTATGAAATTGTGGGCTAATATCTACACGAGTGTTTTCTATGTAGGAATCATCTCTAAACTCTATTACAAATCATATGGATGATGGTTGCCTTGGTGATTGATGACAATGACCGCAAGCAAGGAGGCTTGTGAGCTTGATGGGGTCCAAGGGTTGATGGAGATGGATCAAAGCGAAGGACAAGCTATGGAGCAAGTGTTGGGAACACTTGTCTAGTTGTTAGGGCTTTGAGTCCATAGGAAAAACCTGACTATCAAGAGGGTCCAAGTCATTTCTCTTAGGTCATGTCTAGTCAGTGATGTGCAAGGTGGCTCGGTGAAATCACAGGCACTAGGAGACAGTGGAGAAGCCAAGAAGTTGTTCGGAGAAGCCGGGAAACGAAGTCAAGCGAGGACGAGGAGTTTCAGCTTCTGGACGAAGTGACAGGACAGAGGGGTCACAGGTGACCGGACTGCACAGTCAACAGAGGAGAGAACAATCCAGGAAGAAGACTCAGCGAGGAAACTGCCAGAGTCGAGCCTATAGATATCGGACGGTCCTGTCTACAGACCGGATGGTTCGGACGGTACAAGATGATTCTGGGCAGCAAGGAAGCAGGAGCCAAAATGTTTCTGCACTGGAGAGAGAAACAGACCGGATGGTCTGATCAACTGACCGTACGGTCCGGTCAGTATAGGATTTCAGCAGGGCAGAGCCGTTGGTGCTGAGGATTGCACTGACCGGACGGTCCGGTCAGGCAGTGACCGGACAGTCCGGTCAGTAGGCCCAGAATGCTGATTTCGTGGAGCAACGGCTAGTTGGAGGTTGGAAGCCGATATAACTTCGTTGCTGGGGTCTTGGAGACCTCTATTGGTTAGTGGAACTGTTTGGAGCATTTGGTGAGAGCCAAGAGGAAAAGAGGAGAGCACTAGGAGGAGATATTGCATATCTTGAGAGTGCTAGTGAGAGTAACATGGAGTGATCTTGCACATCTAAAGCTAGGTGTCCTTGAGTGTGTGATCTAGGTTGTTACTCTTGGTCTATGGTGAGACCTAGACCAGTTAGGTGTCGGTGATCGAGCCTATCGTGATTCGTTGCGAAGGCCATCACACGTTTGTACATGGTTTGAGCCCGCCGGTGAAAGGGGCATCGCTAGTGAGCAACTGGAGTCCCTTGATCCGGAGATATGGATGGTGACCCATGAATCGGATGCTGATGTGAACCTTCTTGAACCTAATTTAATTAAGAACAACACTAAGGCCAAGAATGCTCTGTTTGCATACATATCTAAGGATGTCTTTGCTAGGTTTGATGCTAGTTCCACAGCACAAGGTATCTGGACTGAGATTTAGGGCCTCCTTGAGGGCACCAGTGATGTCAAAGAGAAAAGATACTATGTGCTGAAGAACAAATAGATAACTTCACTAGATTGCCACATAAGAGAGCTAACACTGTGTATTCTCGTTTCCATGTGCTAGTCGAGGAGTCAATGCACTTAGGGATTATTTCAAGCTCAAGCCTTTTGAGGTCACCAGAAGATTCTTAAGGCTTTTCAAAGACCCCAAGTATGAGTCCATCATCACCTTCACCTTGCAAGGTGACCTCAAGACCAAGACCATAAAGTATGTACTTGGCAAGATCACTGCCTTCGAGAGCTATTAGCTAGGGATGGATGATCCACAACCATCCACCCTTGCTATTCAGGCTGACAAGAAAGAATCAAGCAAGAGCAAGAAAAACAAGAAGGCAGTCATTGAAGAGGATGAAGATGATGATGATGAAGGTGACTTGACTGAGGACTTGGCTCTTCTCATGAAGAAGATGAAGACCTTCAAGAACAAGTTTGCCTTCAAGTCCAGGGGCAAGTGCTTCAATTGTGGCTCAAAGAATCACTTTGTTAAAGAGTGCCCAAAGCCCAAGAGGGAAGCTTTCAAGTCCTAAGAGTCAACTGATGATGATGAAGAAGAAGATCCCAAAGTCAAGCAAAAGAAGAAGAGGTACTTCAACAAGGACAAGAGCAAAGGCAAAGGCAAAGCTCAAGACTACAAGAAGAAGTTATCTCGCAAAGCCCTTGTTGGAGAGTGGACAAGTGACAACTCTAGTGACACATCCTCTTCCTCAAGTGATGATAAAGAAGTGACCGGCCTAGCCATGATCAAGACCACATGCCCACGAGCTCTTCCTCCACCTCCCACGTGCCTCATGGCCGCGAACCACCTTGGGGAGAGTGAGGATGAGAGCAGCGATGACAGCGATGATGAGGAGCTCTCCTGTGCCAAGCTATGGAGTATGCTTGAGCAAGCCCGCGACATCGCCGTCAAGAAATCCAAAATGTTGGATGTGGTAAGAAAAGAGTGTAAGTTGGCTAAGGACCGTGTTGTTGACCTTGAGAGTGAGCTCAAGGACCTTGTCACATCTCATGAGGCCCTAAACAAGAGTTATGACAAACTCAAGGGTGATCTTGTAGAGCTTCATGAGAAGTACAAGGCCCTTGAGATTACTTATGAGGCCATCAATGTTGAGAACCTTGCCACTCCCTCCTCTAGTTCATCAATGAGCAATGCTTCTACTATGTGTGATAACTAACCACCTCAGAGAGAGTAGGAGGATGTCACTTGGTCTATGCACCTTACATCTGCTACCTTTTGAGGAGGATGGGACTAGTGACGGAGGAGTAGTACGATGCATTCCTTGAGGTGACCACCAGTTACACACCTAGAGTCCCAGGGGATTGCAGTCAGCCTCGAGTCAGCAGATGAGAGAGGAGGAGCAGTAGTCACCACCAGTCATTCATGAGCAGGCAGCTCATCCAGAGATGGTGGTTCCTGAGTCAGCCAGTACAGGAGCCCCTCCCCAGCTGACAGGTACATAGTCAGAGGACGCTATCACTGTAGAAGCAATTGTAGGACGCCTGGGTGAGTTCATCCAGAGCATAGCTGAGGATAGACGTCAGATGATGGAGGTTATCAGAGGTCAGGCAGTGCTTCAGAGACAGCAGATGATGCTATTGACGACTCTGATCACTCAGATGGCGGAGCTCACTAGAGGACAGACTGGCCAGCAGGCAGGAGTCCCTGTACTACCACAGTTTCAGCAGCTTCCGAATCAGACAGGCCCATTCATTGCTATGATGACAGCCTAGTTCAGCGGGTTGTCACACTCAGGGGTACTACTGACAGGGGGAGCAGGACAGACTTTCTCAACAGTGACTCAGCTCTCCCCCTTGTCAGGATTCTTAGTCTCTACATTGTTCTCTTCACCCGCACAGTCTACAGCTTCGCAGAGGACAGCACCTACCACCTCTCAGCAGCAGCCACCAGTCAGGAGTCTGTTTTCCAAGATAGTGCACACCACACGTGCAGACTCCCAGTCAGCCCCAGTGTCAGCTACAGCTCCACCCTCTTATGCTACAGACACTCCGCTAGTCACACCTGAGGTAATAGAGGATCTGGTCTGCCGAGGCTTCACTCAGGAGGATGTGGATGAGCTTGCTCTTCTTCAAGCGAATGTTGCCGAGGAGACATCCACAGTCCCACCAACAGGGCAGGAAAAGGGTCTGAGTCGCATGTAGACCATGACTTCTTCGAGCAGATGGATGCTCAGGCGGCATAGGCTCAGGGAGCATAGCAGGATCCAGCACAGGAGCAGCCAGGAGCAGAGCCTTCAGAGGACGTCGCTGCACCACCTCCTTTGACCACGAGCGCGTAGATGTTTACCCTTTTTCGCTTTTTGGTGCTTGTTGCCAAAGGGGGAGAAGTATGTCATAGGTCTAGAGGGACTTGGAGTGTGATCCTGTGTGATTGAGAGTAGCTTATATCTAGGGGAGCATTCGTGTACATTGGTTTTGGGAGATAGATACATTTGGATCTTATTTTGGTGGTTTTATCGATGTTCATGGATTTTGATGAGTCATGTTTTTTCATTCGCTTGTGTTTGACTCATCTTGCTCTTACTTGGTTTATTTTCATATGTAGTGCTTCATATTCCCTACTTATCTCGTATGCCAGTGTATGATTCCATGATGATGATTGCTTGTTCTTAATTCTTATGCATTGCCATGCTAACCTATTGCATATCATCATTCATGTCTTGCATTGCATGTCCTTATGCTTTTATTAATATCTTCACATGACATGCATACATATCATCTAGAGTGTGCTTTTCTTTCTTATTCCTCTTAGCTCTTGATGATGCTTGTTTGAGTAGGACCTTGTGCATTTCTCTTTTATGCTTTCGAGGTTCCTCTCGATCATAGTGTAGCTCTTTTAGCCTTGTTTGTTCATCAATAAGATTATGATAAGTAGTGGTTGTCATCAATCACCAAAAAGGGGGAGATTGCAAGCTTTATGACCATTGATGATGGGATCCCCAAGGTATGAATGTTTTGGTGATAGATGACAACTATGAAATTGTGGGCTAATATCTACACGAGTGTTGACTATGTAGGTATCATCTCTAAACTCTACTATAAATCATATGGATGATTGTGGCCTTAGCAATTCATGATAATGACCGCAAGCATGGAGGCTTGTGAGCTTGATGGAGTCCAAGGGTTGATGCAGATGGATCAAAACTGAGGACAAGTTATGGAGCAAGTGTTGGGAACACTTGTCTAGTTATTAGGGATTTGAGTCCATAAGAAAAATCAGACTATGAAGGGGGTCTAGATCATTTCTCTTAGGTCATGTCTAGTCGGTGATGTGCATGGATGCTCAATGAAATCATAGGCACTAGGTGATAGTGGAGAAGCCAAGGAGCTGTTCGGAGAAGCCGGGAAACAAAGTCAAGCGAGTACGAGGAGTTTTAGCTTCTAGACAAAGTGACCGGACAGAGGGGTCAATGGAGGCCAGACTGTACGGTCACTAAGTGGACAGAGAGCAGTTTGCAAGGAATTTGTCTGCGCAAGGATCAATAGTGACCGAATGGCATGGTTTGCAAACCAGACGGTCCGGTCTGTATGGAGTCGCGCCAAGACAAAGATGACGCAAACTGGGAGCTCTCTAGAATGGAGAGAGAAAGTCTGACCAGACGGTCTGGTTAGTACAACTCTTCAGTCTGGACAGAGCAACCAATGGTTCTAGGAGCCGTTCTAGAGAGACCGAACGGTCTGGTCCGGTCTGGCAATGACTGGATTGTCCAGTCATTGGGATCCAGAAAGACAACTTCATGGAGCAATGGCTAGTTGGAGGTTGGAACCCTATATAACTTTATTCTTGGGGTCTTGGAGACCTCTCTTGGCCAGTGGAATTGCTTGGAGCAATGAGTGAGAGAGAAGAGGAAAAGAGGAGAGCACTAGGAGGAGATATTGCATATCTTGAGAGTGCTAGTGACAGTAACTTGAGCACTGATGCACATCTAAGGCATGGTGTCCTTGAGGGTGTGATCTAGGTTGTTACTCTTGGTCTATGGTGAGACCTAGACCGGTTAGGTATCGGTGATCGAGCCAATCATGATCGATTGTGAAGGCCGCCACACGTTTGTACCCGGTTTGAGCCCGCCGGTGAAAGGGGCATCAATAGTGAGCGCCCGTGTCGGCCCAGGGAGTCCGGGAAGTTCTTGAGGGATGTGTGCTTGTGCCTATGTGGCAGCGGTGATGTGCACTGTGTCTTCACTCCGGGAGTGATTGCGGGCTCATGGGCAAAAACTCCACATCGGTGGTGGGAGGGACCGGGACTCCCGCGGGAGTGGTTCAACGAGGAGTAGGGGAAGGCGCCATCCTTCCGAGACCTTGGGAAAAAATTATGAGCATTTCTTGACCTCCTATTTACTATTCCGCAATTGTGTGCTCTAGTAACTAGGTCGAATTGTGGCTTGCATAGGCTAGTGTGTTTGGCTTCCGCGCTTGCTATCATCATGAACACTAGCATTTGTAGGGTCTTGGCCTACTATAATTGTTAGGTTGCAATGATTGTTAGACTCAAGTAATGTGAATTGAAGTACTTGGATTTGTGAGCGGCTTACCAATTCAACCCCCCCCCCCCTCTCAGTACGCCTTCAGTGCTTACAGACGGCTCTAGGATCAACCGTGTCCCTTGTGTCCTGCGTGACTCCTCCATGGCATCTAGGTGCCTGCCAACTCTCCTGGCTCTCTCTGACTCTGGGTCTAGCCTGGTCTGCTTCCTGCTCTTGGGCTTCTCTGGCATCTTACCCTTGCCCTTATCCTGTCTAGAAACTGCCATCTCTGCTGCTGCTTACTGATGTCACTACATGCACATGGGTAGGGATAGGATAAGTATTGAACCTAATACATCTACATGCAAAGCACCGCTAGGTAAGAATGCGCAAAAGAAATCCTAGCATTGAGATGAAGGACATGGTCACTAGACAAATATGCAAAGTAACAATATTGATCATTGACTATATGTGACTGGTGCGAGTCATCTAGTGTGCAGTCAAATAATAAGCAATAAATCTAACTGCAGGCTAAATGAAAGACAAACCTTAGAATTGCAATTAACAGATATGCAGGAAATTAATTGCATCTAGGTTAAGCCAAATTACCTAATTAATGCAACTAGAACATGGGCAATTAGTCTAACTACATCAATTAAGGAACTTGCTCAAAAATAGGGCATCAATTGATGAATGGGGGATGAGCACAATACCCTGGACCGAGAAACGACACACCGAGATGATGAGCACCGTGGAGCACGCTCTGATCACCGAAAAGATGGAACCTTTGACACCAGCAGTGGAGGAAAGGGAAGAGGGGCACTGTGCCCTAGGCTAGTGGAGCTAGGCTCTGTGGAGCTTGCATGCGCGCGCGTGGAGAGGTAGTGAACGGTAGCGGCGCTGTGCTGCGACGACGACGACTGAGGAGTTATGCTACGACAGAGCTACTGTGCGGCTAGGGTTCACGGGCGCGCGGCTGCGGTGACTACAAGGCGAGGTCGGCGAGGTGGAGGGACCGTCGACGGCGTGTTCTATGCGGGGAGTCGGCGTCGGGGACGGGAATGAGGAAGGAAACAATGGACTTGATTTTGACCTAGGTCAATTTGTTATGGACGGCCGATGATGTGGACAAGGGTTCCCGATCTTCCGAATGGTTCTTGGTAAGTTGATTTGGTTGGAGGCGACACACAAATCGATCCGGTTTCAGAACAGCACGTTCTAAACCCCGCAATCGCAGCACGACGTCTCCTCTGGTTATCAACCGTCCAAAAGACGATTGACCTCGCCGAGAAGGCTGATCCCTGCCTGCGAATCAAGAACACAAGCAAGAACAACGAAGATTGCAACACAATTGCAGATGTATGATTAAACTCTCGAAGTTGGGGTCTCACAAACCGATGAACGGCGAAACTGTTTATGAACAGAATTGATCTAAGCAAAACCCGAACCCTAATGGTGCGGCGGCGGCTGTATATAAAGACCCTAGGGTCGTGCAAGACCCTCTGGACGCGCCCCTAATTGGGCTCAACTAGATACAAAGCCCAAAGGCCAAAAATAGGCGACGCAGCACCGACACAGATTCTGGACTCTGTCTTGTTTTGACGATTCCCGATGACTCCGGATGAATTTTGACATGAGGCCGGCGGCATTGGAAAGGTCTTCTCCTTATCTTTCCGTGCATATGTAGAACATCCAAATCCGAGTCCGTATGCGTCCTGGGCAACTGTTTTAGTACAGACTGGTCCTGGGCCCCGAAACAGACTCGAAGTCGGTTTTGATTGGGCCTCCACTTTGGCTTCCAAGCTCTTGCTGGTCCTCCACGTTCCCAGCTCCTTCTCCCATCATCTCCTGGTCTTCTCCATGGTTTCTAATCATAAAATAATCATTAGGTAGCAAACCATTCTCAAAAGTAACATATAGCGAAGAACGTAGGAACGAGCTCACCTCTAAATTTAGTCGTCGTGCACGAGCTCTAGTCATTGGACCTTGCAAGTCCAGATTTGGAGGAGTGTTGTGTGTATCCATAGGAGTGATGTCCTCATCATCCTCCCCCTCTTGAAGTGGAGTCGTCCTCGACTCGAGCTCATCCTCTTCTCCCAAGTATGGTTTCAAATCTGAAATGTTAAAAGTAGGACTAACCCCGAACTCGGGAGGCAACTCAAGTTTGTATGCATTATCATTAATCTTCTCTATTATTTTGAATGGACCATCAGCTCTAGGCATTAGTTTAGACTTTCTCAATTCTGGAAATCTATCCTTCCTTAAGTGTAACCACACTAAATCTCCTACATCAAGCTTTACTTCCTTTCTACCCTTACTGCCAGCAATTTTATACTTTTCATTCATCTTTTCAATGCTAAGTCTAGTGGTCTCATGCATTTGCAAAATAAATTCAGCACGCTCCTTAGCATCAACATGAACTCTCTCATTAATAGGTAGAGGAAGTATATCAAGTGGAGTACGGGGATCAAAACCATACACTACCTTGAATGGACTTACCTTGGTAGTAGAATGTGTTGCCCGATTATAAGCAAACTCAACATGAGGTAAGCATTCTTCCCATTGCTTCAAATTTTTCTTCAAAATAGCTCGCAACATAGTACCCAAAGTGCGGTTCACAACCTCAGTTTGTCCATCAGTTTGTGGATGACAAGTTGTAGAAAATAACAACTTTGTGCCCAACTTATTCCAAAGCGTGCGCCAAAAATGACTCAAGAATTTTGCATCACGATCTGAAACAATAGTAGAAGGCATACCATGCAAACGTACAATTTCTTTGAAAAAAAGATCAGCAATGTAACTAGCATCATCAGTTTTATGACATGGTATAAAGTGTGCCATCTTGGAAAAACGATCCACAACAACAAAAATGCTGTCACTCCCCCTCTTAGTCCTAGGCAGTCCTAAAATAAAGTCCATAGAAATATCCGCCCAAGGAATAGAAGGAACAGGAAGTGGCATGTATAAACCATGTGGATTCAATCGAGACTTAGCTTTTTGACATGTAGTACAGCGAGCAACAAAACGCTCAACATCTTTCCTCATCCTTGGCCAAAAGAAGTGTGTGGCCAAAATATCCTCCGTCTTCTTAGCACCAAAATGACCCATCAATCCACCTCCATGCGCCTCCTGCAACAATAAAAGACGAACGGAACCAACTGGAATGCATAGGCGGTTAGCTCTAAATAAGAAACCATCATTCAACACAAATTTGTGCCAAGCACGACCTTCTTTACAGTGCAGCAATACATCTTTAAAATCAACATCAGCAACATATTGTTCTTTAATTGCCTCAAGTCCAAAAATTCTACAATCAAGTTGAGACAACAAAGTATATCGCCTAGATAAAGCATCAGCAATCACATTATCCTTCCCTTTCTTATGTTTAATAATATAAGGAAAAGACTCAATAAACTCAACCCATTTAGCATGTCTACGGTTCAAATTGCATTGAGAACGAATATACTTAAGTGATTCATGATCAGAATGAATAACAAATTCTTTGGGCAACAAATAATGACGCCACGTCTCTAAAGAACGTACAAGTGCATATAGTTCCTTATCATACGTGGAATAATTCAAAACAGGCCCAGTAATTTTCTCACTAAAGTATGCAACAGGTTTACCATCTTGCATCAAAACACCACCAATGCCTATACCACTAGCATCACATTCAAGCTCAAAAGTCTTATCAAAATTGGGTAATTGCAGCAATGGTGCATGTGTAAGTTTGTCCTTCAAAGCATCAAAAGACTCATGATGTACCTTACCAAAATGGAAGTCAACGCCCTTCTTTGTCAACTCATGCAATGGTGCAGCAATGGTGCTGAAATCTTTGACAAAGCGGCGGTAGAAACCTGCAAGACCAAGAAAACTCCTCACCTGTGTGATAGTTTTTGGTACAGGCCAGCTCTTTATGGCTTCAATCTTCGCCTCATCCACCTCAATTCCCTGTGGAGTCACAACATAGCCAAGAAAAGAGACTCGATCCGTGCAAAAGGTGCACTTCTCAAGGTTACCAAATAAACGTGCATCTCGCAAAGCATCAAAAACAGCACGCAAATGAATCATATGATCATCCATAGATTTGCTGTAAATCAAGATATCATCAAAGTAGACAACCACAAATTTGCCAATAAAAGGTCTTAAAACCTCATTCATCAAACGCATGAAAGTACTGGGTGCATTAGTTAACCCAAAAGGCATTACTAACCACTCATACAACCCGAATTTGGTTTTGAAAGCTGTTTTCCATTCATCTCCAAGTTTCATTCTAATTTGATGGTAGCCACTACGCAAATCAATTTTAGTGAAAATTATAGCACCACATAACTCATCAAGCATGTCGTCTAGCCTAGGAATAGGATGACGATACCTAATAGTAATGTTATTAATGGCTCTACAATCTACACACATACGCCAAGAACCATCTTTCTTAGGAACCAAAAGTACAGGAACAGCACAAGGACTAAGTGATTGACGAACATACCCACGATCCAAAAGGTCTTGGACTTGTCGTTGTATCTCCTTAGTCTCCTCAGGGTTGGTCCTATAAGCAGCACGGTTTGGCAAAGTAGCACCAGGAATCAAATCAATTTGATGCTCAATCCCTCTCAAAGGTGGCAAGCCCGAGGGTATCTCAGCTGGGAAAACATCCTCATACTCCTGCAAAAGGTTAGTGACAGCAGGAGGCAAAGCACTAGAAGCAATATCACCAAGCAAAAACAAGGCTTGTTTGCATATCAAAGCATAGCAAATATCATCAGTAGAAATTTCAGCAAGCTCAGATTTTGTGGCAAGACATGAACGACCTTGTAATTTAATTGCAGCACCCTTAGAACTTGAAGAATCATTAACATTACTTGGTGTAGAAGCAGAATTAACAGGTTGCTGAATTTCTGGGCTTTTATTTTTCAAACTAGCAGCTCGTTCTAAATCAGCTTGTACAATTTCAGCAGGGGTCATTGGTAACAAAGTAATTTTAGTTCCTTTATGCATAAAAGTGTACTTATTACTTTTACCATGGTGTACAGCATCATTATCAAATTCCCAAGGTCTACCCAATAAAAGTGAACAAGCTTGCATGGGTACAACATCACAATCAACAGAATCCACATAGGAACCAATGGAAAAAGGAACTCTGCAAGTTTGTGTTACCTTAGCTTTTCCAGAGTCATTTAACCACTGAATGTAGTATGGATGTGGATGTGGGCGTGTGGTCAAATCAAGCTTCTTAACCACATCAGAACTCACCAAATTGTTGCAGCTTCCTCCATCAATGATGACACGTGCCCGACGGTTCTTGATGACGAAGAAAATCTGGAACAAGTTATGTCGCTGCATCATCTCGGGCTGCTGGATTTGTGTGCTAAGCACACGCTGCACAATAATATTCATGTAGCCCGTGGTATCTCCGCCTCCAAGGACGAGGTCACCGCTGGTGGCAGCGACATCCTCCTCCTCATCCTCCACATCGGAGGTGCTCATGTAACCGCCATCATCTGTCGTCACATATGCTCGCCTACTTGGGCAGTCTTTCTGCACATGGCCAAGACCATGGCATCGGTGGCACTGAATCCCTGTAGTGCGTCCCGTCGAAGCAACAGAGGAGGCACTACTAGCCGGTACCTGCACAGAATTTTTACCTGAGCGCGTAGAAGGGGCAGGGGCTGATCTTGGTGCTGCAGAAACAACACTAGCTGGTGGGGGCGGCCGAAAAGATGGCTTGGGCAACCCCGAAGTCCCCGTCGGCCGTGGTGGGTAGAAATTCCTGGACTTGCTGTACTCCTCAAAAGCCTGGAAAAGTCCCTGTGATTCTTTCTCTGCAAGCATAGCATACTGGAAACACTGGTTGAGGGTATAAAATTCTTTATAATCAAGGATGTCCTGAAGTTCTTTTCTCAAACCAGAATAAAAGCGGCAAATCTGATCCTCTACTTTTTCAACCACAGCACAACGAATCAAACCCTTCTGAAGCTCACTAAAATACTCCTGAACAGTTTTATCTCCTTGATCTAAACGCTGCAGTTTATTACGAATTTCTCTATAAAAAGAAGGAGGAACAAAACGATCACGCATTTCTACCTTAAGTTCTTCCCAAGTAGTAGGCAAATCGGTTTCAGCAGCTAGACCACTCCACCAAACAATAGCAAAGTCCTTAAACTCACTAGTGGCTTGTCTAACTCTATGTTGTTCAGGAACAAGATGGGCATTAAATTTTTGTTCTACCGTCATTTCCCAATCAAGGTAAGCATCACCATCGTACTGACCCGAAAACGAAGGAATTGAAAACTTAATTTTAGCATACGGATCATCTGGAGCATAGTTACCTTGTGTGCGACGGTTGTGGTTGTGGAAACCACCCATACCTTGAGGGTTACGTTGCAAACGGCGTCGTAACCTTGCGGTCCTTGTAGCTGACCTATCGACGGTGCCATCAGCCTTATACACCGTTGCTTCATCATGATCGTCTTCAACGTCGTTGTTGGTGTTGGTGTTGGTGTTGTTGTTGTTGTTGTTGTTGTTGTTGTTGTTGTTGGTCTTGTGAGCGGTCTCCAATTCGACAACCTGATCGGTTAGCTTAGAGACTCTCTGATCCAACCGCTCAATGCTTTCTCCCAGGTGAAGCTTGGTGACGGCGTCGGTGACGGCCCTGGTGATCGTCTCTACCAAATCACTCTGAACCGCCTGCAAAGCCTTCTGTAACTGATCTTGGCTCACGCACTCATCAAATTTTGCGGGCGAAGCACCCTCTCCATCGCTTCCTGACATCAGAAACACCAAAACAGGAAACAAAAAGTGAAGGTTATCCCTACAAAACTACTAAGCAGTGGTGCCTCTCAACACAGCAAAAGTAAGCTTCTTGCAAAGCTCTTACAAAGTTCTGAAAACAACAAAGCGAAGGATACCAGGGAGAAGTGTTCCACGATTGCAAGGGTTACCAAATAACCTATGTGCTGTCCAGAAGAAGTATGTAGAGCTAGGAAGGCCAAATATATATATATGAGTGGCACACAAATCAAAAACAGATAGTAAAGCTGAATAAGTGCCCAAATAACTTGTCCCTAGTTGCTGGTCTAACTATGTCCTAGAACAGTAGTGATAGCAAAGAAGAAACAAAGAGACAAAGGGACACAGTCGATCACAGGGGGCTTAGTGTAAAACAGCCGAACTCAGAAATTCCAGGGGGCTAGATGGAGCACTAGTAGGAATCCCAAATTTATTTTTTTTTTATTTTATTTTTTTGATATTTTTTTCCAACTCACTAGCAAACAGGAAGAAACCACAAAAAATTTCAGCTCAAACCGAGATAGGACGTGGCCTACAGAAAATCTTTAAGTTTCAGAAAACGTCGGGTTTCAACTTGAATGAATTTTTTCTTTATCTTCCCGATTTTTTTTGAATTTTTTGACGAGGGCACACACGTGGGTATGCTCAACTTTTCGTCTAGAATCTCCTGTAAAAATTTCAGCCAAAACGGACAACCGAGCGAAAAGTTATGGCTGTTTTACCGAAGGGGTGTCGGAATCGGTTATGAAGAACCCGGGATTTTGAGTGAAATCCGAGTCGGGCTTGGGGTCGGGTAGGGAGTTTTTTGGCAAGGTGGATGCAGCGGAAAGTGGAATTTATGAAAAGTGGTCCGAGGTGGTGAGGGTAGGTTTAGGGTGAGATTAGGGTGGGCGTGTTGATCAATCAACCCTAGCACACAAAGCCGACAAAACTGAGGATGGTGAAGGGGATGGCGGCTAGGGTTGCAAGGGAAACACTACTGACGACAAAAACACAAACTAAACCAGCGACTAAACAAGAACTAGGGCACAAACTCAACACTACGGACTCTGAAATTGAAATATGCAAAGGCTAAACACGTGGTTATGGGCGGGGGAAAATTTTTTTTTTTTGGTATTTTCAGTGGACGATAGGAAGAACACGAAAACAAAACTAAAGGGTAGTGTGAACCTGACGGTGCACCTGAAGCTCTGATTACCACTTGATGTGGACAAGGGTTCCCGATCTTCCGAAAGGTTCTTGGTAAGTTGATTTGGTCGGAGGCGACACACAAATCGATCCGGTTTCAGAACAGCATGTTCTAAACCCCGCAATCGCAGCACGACGTCTCCTCTGGTTATCAACCGTCCAAAAGACGATTGACCTCGCCGAGAAGGCTGATCCCTGCCTGCGAATCAAGAACACAAGCAAGAACAACGAAGATTGCAACACAATTGCAGATGTATGATTAAACTCTCGAAGTTGGGGTCTCACAAACCGATGAACGGCGAAACTGTTTATGAACAGAATTGATCTAAGCAAAACCCGAACCCTAATGGTGCAGCGGCGGCTGTATATAAAGACCCTAGGGTCGTGCAAGACCCTCTGGACGCGCCCCTAATTGGGCTCAACTAGATACAAAGCCCAAAGGCCAAAAATAGGCGACGCAGCACCGACACAGATTCTGGACTCTGTCTTGTTTTGACGATTCCCGATGACTCCGGATGAATTTTGACATGAGGCCGGCGGCATTGGAAAGGTCTTCTCCTTATCTTTCCGTGCATATGTAGAACGTCCAAATCCGAGTCCGTATGCGTCCTGGGCAACTGTTTTAGTACAGACTGGTTCTGGGCCCCGAAACAGACTCGAAGTCGGTTTTGATTGGGCCTCCACTTTGGCTTCCAAGCTCTTGCTGGTCCTCCACGTTCCCAGCTCCTTCTCCCATCATCTCCTGGTCTTCTCCATGGTTTCTAATCATAAAATAATCATTAGGTAGCAAACCATTCTCAAAAGTAACATATAGCGAAGAACGTAGGAACGAGCTCACCTCTAAATTTAGTCGTCGTGCACGAGCTCTAGTCATTGGACCTTGCAAGTCCAGATTTGGAGGAGTGTTGTGTGTATCCATAGGAGTGATGTCCTCATCAGCCGAGATCCAAAGAGGATAGAATCAATGGTCACAGATCTAGGATGCATTATGCGTTTCAATCATAGTGACCGGACGGTAGGGTCTCTAGACTGGACTGTCCGATCAGCTTCGGGTCTGCTAGAATTTATTCAGACCAGACAGTACGGTCTCTAGGACCGTTCTGTCCGGTCTCTACGACCAGACTCCCCGGGGCACTGTGTGTAGAGGCACTGACCGGACAGTACGGTCCAGTGATCGGACTGTACGATCACTATAGGGATTTTGCTGAAACAAGGAATTTTTCCAATTTTCAAGTGCCCTCACTTAACACCCAAAAATACACTACACTTGGAGCATGAAGGGAACTCTCAAACACTCCTTTTCAAATAGTGGCTCTTTATGGCCTTATAATTTTTGCAAATGTCAAATGGAGAATCAAGCAAATAAGAACCAAGGCAAATAAGAGCCAAAAGGGTATGCATGAGCCTTGGTCCTTGAACCGTGTGAGTGGGTTTAACCTCGGAGTTCATAAGAGCTTGCTTAATAGGCATGAAGCACAATCCTTTCCTTTGGTCACACTTATGGAGATGTAGTCTCATATAGAACATGAGGCACAAATATCTCCAAGTGAGACAAAAGCCTCCTTTGTGTTTCCTATATGATGCATGCAACAAGCATTTTACATATGCATAAAAAGTAAAACATGTCATGTGAATGCAAGCAATATTAAGCAAGACACAAAGGAAACCTAACAATGTCAAGTTTGAACCCCTCTCAAGCTTACTCACTATAAGCCATACCCTTGCCTTGAGAGAAGCCAAACCACCATCTCAAGCACTCCCCCTTGCTTATAGCTATCTTGAGTGGGTTAGACATTGACTAATTTTTATGTGTTTTTCTTTTAGTTATTTACACATGCATGGATGCAGAGCATACTAGTCACAAAGGAGTCCTAATTACCATGCAATGCAAGAGAAGGAAAACACACTACAACTACCAAGAACAAACACGGTTACCTCCTGTTGGCACTTCCCAAGTGCCCCTTTTATATGTGAATATTATCCCAATTACAGCATAATTGATACTAATTTAGGCTATTTATCTATGATATTGTCTATATATTTGTATATGCGTTGTTTTAGAGCTTTATTGCAGAAACAGGTAAAATTGGTGATTGAAGTGATGCTGGAGAGGACAGGAATCTAGAACCGACAAAAAGCACTGAAGAAGCCCAGTGCGCTGATCGGTGCAGTCCATGAGCCGGTCGGCGCTAGGGTGTTTTGGCCCACAGCCTTGAACGAGGCCCATTCCACATGTTTATGGAATTTTATCTGCGCAGGACACTTGAAGATATTTGCCTAGAAGATTTATGGAACTTCAAGATCTCGACGTGCAGTACAAGACTTTATCTCGAAGGAAAAGGCCCACATGGTAGCTATGGAAGACAGAGGAACCGACTCGAAGAAGAAACCAGAGAAGACACGGCTTGCGCCGATCGGCGCAATCCTGCCTTGATGCGCCGATCGGCACAACCGCCTTATTTGCTAGAAACCGAGTCCTTTACGAGTAGAACCCCTATAAATACTTGTAAACCCTGGCCACAGAGAAGGGAGGTGACAGAGGGACAACAGATCCGTGAGTTAGAGCCATCGGGGCTTGCCCCGTTAGAATAGATCTCTAGTTGAGTTTCAAGAACCATTGGTGTTAAGAGTTGATCCGTCAAGGTAGGCCATCTCGACGGGGATGAATCTTACTCTATGTATCTCAAGGACGATTGAATATGTTGATGATGGTTTTGGTGATTTGTCTATCTTGATTCTATAATCATGCATGTGGTTATTCCAATTGCTTAGTTCTAGGCTAAGTAAGTTGATATTATCTTGATCGTGGTGATTAGGATAGTATTCGGACATTGTATTGATTATGGTTGCTTGATGATGCTAGTAGTGTGGTTTAGCGATGACAGCACTAAGCCTGCGTAGCACTATTGGATAGTTGAGTAGGGTACGATACTCGCGCGATTAAGGGTTTCCTCTCGGCAGCGATAAATCGGGAGCCGCTCAGAAAGCAGGGTGGTCTTATTCATTATAGGTTTTCATTGATCTATGTAATTACCATTATGATGCTATTTAATTAGACTTTCTGGTTACGATCTCACTAGTAGATATCTGGTTATTCACTTAACAGCATAGGCTTACAAGGCATCTGGCGCACTTTGGCTTAGATCCACTAGTGTGCCGATCGGCTCAACTCCTACGCCGATCGGCGCAACGACAGATTTACTGTCTGGCGCACCTTTGCGCTGGCCAGTCTCCCCCTCACGCAACCTAAATTCAATAGTAGCTTTGACTAGATCTTTTACTGTTAACTTTGTTTAATTATCCCTAAGGTCCCAGTGGATTCGATAAACCTTGGAATACTCAATTCAAGGGAAAAAGTTCTACAATCGTACACCGTCCTCTTGCGGTATATAAGTGGGTGCGTAGGTACGACCAACAAGCTCAATTTTTCTGGCGCCATTGCCGGGGACCATAGCAGGTTTTTAAACATTGTTTGATGTATTAGTTTTTAGTCATTGTGCTTTACTTGTCTCTATTCTGTTAAGTGAAACTAACAGGTATGGACGGTCCTAAGTCAAACAAACCCTCTAATTACACCGATGATCCAGAAAGACTCTTTCACAAGAAGAGAACAGCGGAGAAGAGAAGCAAGTCACTTGGAGGTTTAGCTGGAGAAGCAGTCCGTGCAACACCTCGAGTATTATTCATAATAGAAGACCCAGCTCAAGAGCAAGAAGAAGAGGAGATGGCAGAGGTACCTATTGTTAATCGTCTAAAGCCACATTTGACTAGTATTGTCAAGACGGATTTCCAAGAAGCTCAAGATCAACTTTCGTATCAATTGGAGAGATATGTTGGAATAGTGGCGCAACAACCGTTCACAGGTTCGGAAGATCCCAATCATCACTTGCAATACTTCCTTGAGGTTTGCAGTACATTCAAGATAGCGGGTTTGACAGGAGACCAAGCACGTGTGTGGCTATTCCCCTTCTCTCTAGTTGGATGCCCCAAGCAATGGTACAATGGATTGGAAAACCAAGTAAAAACGGTGTGGGACACGTTAGCAGCTGAATTCATGGCCAAATACTTCCCTCCTGGTAAGACTCAAGCTTTGAAAAATAAGATTCTTGGATTTACAAAGAATATTGATGAGAGCATTGGAGAAGCATGGGAAAGATACAATGAATATATGGATGCATGCCCTCATCATGGTCTGACGGTTGGAGAAGTTGTTGAGAGGTTCTACACAGGATTGAATCTTCTATCACATCAACACTTGGACGCCTCAGCTGCAGGATCATTCATGTCAAAAACCCCCACCGAAGCTAAGAATTTGATCAAGTTGCTAGTTGAAAATCAATCGTGGGATGGTGAGAGAAGTTCAAGGAATTTGCAACCTTCAAAAGGAGTAGCGAAGGGTGTGATTGAGAAGACTCAAGAAGACTTGATTATAGATCGCCTTGATGCTATTCAAAGGAGGTTGGACAATAATCTTCATATCCCTAAGGAAGAGACACTCAAGCTAGCGGAATCACGCTCCACATGTAGTGAGTGATGTGGACAAGGGTTCCCGATCTTCCGAAAGGTTCTTGGTAAGTTGATTTGGTCGGAGGCGACACACAAATCGATCCGGCTTCAGAACAGCACGTTCTAAACCCCGCAATCGCAGCACGACGTCTCCTCTGGTTATCAACCGTCCAAAAGACGATTGACCTCGCCGAGAAGGCTGATCCCTGCCTGCGAATCAAGAACACAAGCAAGAACAACGAAGATTGCAACACAATTGCAGATGTATGATTAAACTCTCGAAGTTGGGGTCTCACAAACCGATGAACGGCGAAACTGTTTATGAACAGAATTGATCTAAGCAAAACCCGAACCCTAATGGTGCAGCGGCGGCTGTATATAAAGACCCTAGGGTCGTGCAAGACCCTCTGGACGCGCCCCTAATTGGGCTCAACTAGATACAAAGCCCAAAGGCCAAAAATAGGCGACGCAGCACCGACACAGATTCTGGACTCTGTCTTGTTTTGACGATTCCCGATGACTCCGGATGAATTTTGACATGAGGCCGGCGGCATTGGAAAGGTCTTCTCCTTATCTTTCCGTGCATATGTAGAACGTCCAAATCCGAGTCCGTATGCGTCCTGGGCAACTGTTTTAGTACAGACTGGTTCTGGGCCCCGAAACAGACTCGAAGTCGGTTTTGATTGGGCCTCCACTTTGGCTTCCAAGCTCTTGCTGGTCCTCCACGTTCCCAGCTCCTTCTCCCATCATCTCCTGGTCTTCTCCATGGTTTCTAATCATAAAATAATCATTAGGTAGCAAACCATTCTCAAAAGTAACATATAGCGAAGAACGTAGGAACGAGCTCACCTCTAAATTTAGTCGTCGTGCACGAGCTCTAGTCATTGGACCTTGCAAGTCCAGATTTGGAGGAGTGTTGTGTGTATCCATAGGAGTGATGTCCTCATCAGCCGAGATCCAAAGAGGATAGAATCAATGGTCACAGATCTAGGATGCATTATGCGTTTCAATCATAGTGACCGGACGGTAGGGTCTCTAGACTGGACTGTCCGATCAGCTTCGGGTCTGCTAGAATTTATTCAGACCAGACAGTACGGTCTCTAGGACCGTTCTGTCCGGTCTCTACGACCAGACTCCCCGGGGCACTGTGTGTAGAGGCACTGACCGGACAGTACGGTCCAGTGATCGGACTGTACGATCACTATAGGGATTTTGCTGAAACAAGGAATTTTTCCAATTTTCAAGTGCCCTCACTTAACACCCAAAAATACACTACACTTGGAGCATGAAGGGAACTCTCAAACACTCCTTTTCAAATAGTGGCTCTTTATGGCCTTATAATTTTTGCAAATGTCAAATGGAGAATCAAGCAAATAAGAACCAAGGCAAATAAGAGCCAAAAGGGTATGCATGAGCCTTGGTCCTTGAACCGTGTGAGTGGGTTTAACCTCGGAGTTCATAAGAGCTTGCTTAATAGGCATGAAGCACAATCCTTTCCTTTGGTCACACTTATGGAGATGTAGTCTCATATAGAACATGAGGCACAAATATCTCCAAGTGAGACAAAAGCCTCCTTTGTGTTTCCTATATGATGCATGCAACAAGCATTTTACATATGCATAAAAAGTAAAACATGTCATGTGAATGCAAGCAATATTAAGCAAGACACAAAGGAAACCTAACAATGTCAAGTTTGAACCCCTCTCAAGCTTACTCACTATAAGCCATACCCTTGCCTTGAGAGAAGCCAAACCACCATCTCAAGCACTCCCCCTTGCTTATAGCTATCTTGAGTGGGTTAGACATTGACTAATTTTTATGTGTTTTTCTTTTAGTTATTTACACATGCATGGATGCAGAGCATACTAGTCACAAAGGAGTCCTAATTACCATGCAATGCAAGAGAAGGAAAACACACTACAACTACCTAGAACAAACACGGTTACCTCCTGTTGGCACTTCCCAAGTGCCCCTTTTATATGTGAATATTATCCCAATTACAGCATAATTGATACTAATTTAGGCTATTTATCTATGATATTGTCTATATATTTGTATATGCGTTGTTTTAGAGCTTTATTGCAGAAACAGGTAAAATTGGTGATTGAAGTGATGCTGGAGAGGACAGGAATCTAGAACCGACAAAAAGCACTGAAGAAGCCCAGTGCGCTGATCGGTGCAGTCCATGAGCCGGTCGGCGCTAGGGTGTTTTGGCCCACAGCCTTGAACGAGGCCCATTCCACATGTTTATGGAATTTTATCTGCGCAGGACACTTGAAGATATTTGCCTAGAAGATTTATGGAACTTCAAGATCTCGACGTGCAGTACAAGACTTTATCTCGAAGGAAAAGGCCCACATGGTAGCTATGGAAGACAGAGGAACCGACTCGAAGAAGAAACCAGAGAAGACACGGCTTGCGCCGATCGGCGCAATCCTGCCTTGATGCGCCGATCGGCACAACCGCCTTATTTGCTAGAAACCGAGTCCTTTACGAGTAGAACCCCTATAAATACTTGTAAACCCTGGCCACAGAGAAGGGAGGTGACAGAGGGACAACAGATCCGTGAGTTAGAGCCATCGGGGCTTGCCCCGTTAGAATAGATCTCTAGTTGAGTTTCAAGAACCATTGGTGTTAAGAGTTGATCCGTCAAGGTAGGCCATCTCGACGGGGATGAATCTTACTCTATGTATCTCAAGGACGATTGAATATGTTGATGATGGTTTTGGTGATTTGTCTATCTTGATTCTATAATCATGCATGTGGTTATTCCAATTGCTTAGTTCTAGGCTAAGTAAGTTGATATTATCTTGATCGTGGTGATTAGGATAGTATTCGGACATTGTATTGATTATGGTTGCTTGATGATGCTAGTAGTGTGGTTTAGCGATGACAGCACTAAGCCTGCGTAGCACTATTGGATAGTTGAGTAGGGTACGATACTCGCGCGATTAAGGGTTTCCTCTCGGCAGCGATAAATCGGGAGCCGCTCAGAAAGCAGGGTGGTCTTATTCATTATAGGTTTTCATTGATCTATGTAATTACCATTATGATGCTATTTAATTAGACTTTCTGGTTACGATCTCACTAGTAGATATCTGGTTATTCACTTAACAGCATAGGCTTACAAGGCATCTGGCGCACTTTGGCTTAGATCCACTAGTGTGCCGATCGGCTCAACTCCTACGCCGATCGGCGCAACGACAGATTTACTGTCTGGCGCACCTTTGCGCTGGCCAGTCTCCCCCTCACGCAACCTAAATTCAATAGTAGCTTTGACTAGATCTTTTACTGTTAACTTTGTTTAATTATCCCTAAGGTCCCAGTGGATTCGATAAACCTTGGAATACTCAATTCAAGGGAAAAAGTTCTACAATCGTACACCGTCCTCTTGCGGTATATAAGTGGGTGCGTAGGTACGACCAACAAGCTCAATTTTTCTGGCGCCATTGCCGGGGACCATAGCAGGTTTTTAAACATTGTTTGATGTATTAGTTTTTAGTCATTGTGCTTTACTTGTCTCTATTCTGTTAAGTGAAACTAACAGGTATGGACGGTCCTAAGTCAAACAAACCCTCTAATTACACCGATGATCCAGAAAGACTCTTTCACAAGAAGAGAACAGCGGAGAAGAGAAGCAAGTCACTTGGAGGTTTAGCTGGAGAAGCAGTCCGTGCAACACCTCGAGTATTATTCATAATAGAAGACCCAGCTCAAGAGCAAGAAGAAGAGGAGATGGCAGAGGTACCTATTGTTAATCGTCTAAAGCCACATTTGACTAGTATTGTCAAGACGGATTTCCAAGAAGCTCAAGATCAACTTTCGTATCAATTGGAGAGATATGTTGGAATAGTGGCGCAACAACCGTTCACAGGTTCGGAAGATCCCAATCATCACTTGCAATACTTCCTTGAGGTTTGCAGTACATTCAAGATAGCGGGTTTGACAGGAGACCAAGCACGTGTGTGGCTATTCCCCTTCTCTCTAGTTGGATGCCCCAAGCAATGGTACAATGGATTGGAAAACCAAGTAAAAACGGTGTGGGACACGTTAGCAGCTGAATTCATGGCCAAATACTTCCCTCCTGGTAAGACTCAAGCTTTGAAAAATAAGATTCTTGGATTTACAAAGAATATTGATGAGAGCATTGGAGAAGCATGGGAAAGATACAATGAATATATGGATGCATGCCCTCATCATGGTCTGACGGTTGGAGAAGTTGTTGAGAGGTTCTACACAGGATTGAATCTTCTATCACATCAACACTTGGACGCCTCAGCTGCAGGATCATTCATGTCAAAAACCCCCACCGAAGCTAAGAATTTGATCAAGTTGCTAGTTGAAAATCAATCGTGGGATGGTGAGAGAAGTTCAAGGAATTTGCAACCTTCAAAAGGAGTAGCGAAGGGTGTGATTGAGAAGACTCAAGAAGACTTGATTATAGATCGCCTTGATGCTATTCAAAGGAGGTTGGACAATAATCTTCATATCCCTAAGGAAGAGACACTCAAGCTAGCGGAATCACGCTCCACATGTAGTGAGTGATGTGGACAAGGGTTCCCGATCTTCCGAAAGGTTCTTGGTAAGTTGATTTGGTCGGAGGCAACACACAAATCGATCCGGCTTCAGAACAGCACGTTCTAAACCCCGCAATCGCAGCACGACGTCTCCTCTGGTTATCAACCGTCCAAAAGACGATTGACCTCGCCGAGAAGGCTGATCCCTGCCTGCGAATCAAGAACACAAGCAAGAACAACGAAGATTGCAACACAATTGCAGATGTATGATTAAACTCTCGAAGTTGGGGTCTCACAAACCGATGAACGGCGAAACTGTTTATGAACAGAATTGATCTAAGCAAAACCCGAACCCTAATGGTGCGGTGGCGGCTGTATATAAAGACCCTAGGGTCGTGCAAGACCCTCTGGACGCGCCCCTAATTGGGCTCAACTAGATACAAAGCCCAAAGGCCAAAAATAGGCGACGCAGCACCGACACAGATTCTGGACTCTGTCTTGTTTTGACGATTCCCGATGACTCCGGATGAATTTTGACATGAGGCTGGCGGCATTGGAAAGGTCTTCTCCTTATCTTTCCGTGCATATGTAGAACGTCCAAATCCGAGTCCGTATGCGTCCTGGGCAACTGTTTTAGTACAGACTGGTCCTGGGCCCCGAAACAGACTCGAAGTCGGTTTTGATTGGGCCTCCACTTTGGCTTCCAAGCTCTTGCTGGTCCTCCACGTTCCCAGCTCCTTCTCCCATCATCTCCTGGTCTTCTCCATGGTTTCTAATCATAAAATAATCATTAGGTAGCAAACCATTCTCAAAAGTAACATATAGCAAAGAACGTAGGAACGAGCTCACCTCTAAATTTAGTCGTCGTGCACGAGCTCTAGTCATTGGACCTTGCAAGTCCAGATTTGGAGGAGTGTTGTGTGTATCCATAGGAGTGATGTCCTCATCAGTGAGTGTGGAGAATTTGTTCATGTGCAGAAAGATTGCCCTGAAGAGATGAAGGTGCTAGAATATATGAAGAATAGTGGATGGAAGCCCCAATATCAGCAACAAAGGAGTTCTTTCTCTCCTAGTTCGTCCATGCAAAATTCTATCCCGCTTCGGCTCCAATGTCATAAGTTCTTCCAAGCTCAAGAGAAGATCAACAAGGACAATCAAGCTAAATTTAAGGAGATTGATCGTGTCCTTGAGGGAATTAATAACAAGGTGATAGAAATTAGGAGTTCCAATGAGCAGATTTTGAAGCATACCAAGATTATGGAGTAACAGATGGGACAGCTATCGCAAACGATTCAAGGCAACAAAGGGGCTATTCCTGGCAATACGATGTCTGCAGAGCAGTTGAAGGCAATAGCTACACGGTCAGGAAAACAAACAGAAGATCCATAGCACTCTGCGGGAGCAAGGAAGCCCCGCGCCGATCGGCGTGATGATCCTGTCGGTGCCGAGGAGGATACTGACCTCTCTGGTCTGAAAATGGGCGTGGAGACAGAAGAGCATGGCCCTGCCATGTTCCTGGATACTCAACTGGTGACGAAGACAGAAAGAGCGCGACAACACGACGAGCAATTTGCAAGGTTCGTCGATATTATGAAGAAGCTTTACATCAATGTCCCTTTTGTCGATGCTATCCAAGTTGCCACCTATGCCAAGTACATTAAGGACATGATGCATAACAAGAAGTCTCTAGTTTCTGAGGAGGTTGTGAAGGTTACTAAGGAGCTTACGGCGGCAATCAATGATGTTGCACTGGAGAAGAAACCCGACACTGGTTCACCAAGCATCAAATGCATGATTGGAACAAGGATATTTGATAGGTGCTTGTCGATGCTATCCAAGTTCCCACCTATGCATGATTGGAACAAGTCTCTAGTGTTATGCCCCGTCATATATTCACAAGTCTCAATTTGCCTGAATTAGAGCCTACGGGTCGGTGTTTGGAGTTAGCCAATCAATCGGTACGCTTCCCTGATGGAATCGCCGAGGATGTGCCTGTTCAAATTGGAGATCACATCATCCCTGTTGATTTTATTGTGCTTGATATGGATAAGAGGACGAGGACCCAGTTGATTTTAGGCAGACCCTTCTTGAGGACAGCAAGAGCAAGTATTGATGTTGGGAGTGGTGAGATAAGCTTCGATATAAGTGGGACTCCCTACTCTTTCAAGTTTCACCCAAAGGGAGAAGGGTGTCGTGCTATTGATGAAGTGAAGAGATACAAGACACCGTGGCAACGTGGCGTCGAGAGTAATTGGAGGGGATGTATGGATAGGTCGTTCGAGCTATATGAACCAAGGAGATAAGAGAACCTTGTAGTGTCGCGGCCTCACATCCTGCACCGCGACACTAAGGATTGATTGTTTGCGGGGAGGTCAAGCTCTTTGACCTCTAAATAACTAGAGCACTCTTGGGAGGCAACCCAATGATCGGGGGATTTAGAAGTTGTTTAGTGCTTGTGGGAGGGCAACCCATTTCATTTAGTTAATTAGTGCTGGCTGGGAGGGCAACCCGGTGTTTTTAATTTGCTTGCTTATAATAAAAACAATCTCTCGAATAAAAGAAATAGAAAAGTGTGTGCTTAATTCTTGTGTGCTCTTGCGTTGTCTGTTTATTCGTGCAAAACTATGTATATACATACTATAGACTAACAATGCAGGAATATAAAAAAAAAAAGAAACCAAAAACAAGAAGGAACAGAGCTTGCGCCGATCAGCGCACTTCTACGCCGGTTGGCGCATTATTGCCCAAGTCAGGACGGAAGGCTGATGACGCCCAGAATTGAAGGGGTGCTAAAAATCAACTAGCACAATAATTTTCAAAGATGGAGCTATTTTTAAGGTAATCAAAAATATTTTAGAATTAATTTTTGTGTGCAAAATGGTTGCTAAATGACGTAGGAAAGGATGAGGAGCAACATCTAGCGAAGAAGCGAGAGGCCAGGAGCAAAATGGACGTCGCGCCGATCGGCGCGGTCACCGGATGGGCCCCGTTACGTATGTCAATACTACATGAACATTGGGAAAAGTGGAGAATTAGGTGAAAGAGATTGAACATGAGGCATCAAGATCAGCGCCAGACCTAAAGACGAGGTGCAAGGAACTTGCACCGTTAGGCGCCCCACTGCGCCGACCGGCACAGGTGCCTGTGTGGTTCCAAAGAAGGCGACAAATGTGGCAGGCGTGGATTTTGAGGAACAGGTATGATTATTATGCAAGTGTGCAGTGCAGAGGAGACACGGAATTGACCAAAAGCTGAAAAAGAGACGGCGCGCCGATCGACACGGGCCCGCGCCAATTGGCGCAGTCAACCAGACATCTAGATTCCGTGTTGTTCCCCAGCCAACCAGCGTGATGTGCCGGGAAGCGACATAAAGGATGGGAATCAAGCGCCACAGTTGTTAGAGCGTTCAAAATTTGAGTTGTGCCAAACGGCGCACTGCCGCGCCGATCGGCGCGCTTTCAAATTTTGAAATTTCCGGCAGTTCCTTCTCCTGGAAGTTTCCCACACTATAAAAGGGAGGCCGGGCGCCCCCAGTTCAGCACGTCATCCCGGTAATCTCTCCACCTTCCCTACTACCTACGATCTTGCACATGTTTCGCAATATTCGCAGATGGATCATCTCCGCTCCTCCGTCGGCAAGTTGGGCAAGAGGCTGCGCCGGGGAGGCAGTTCTTGCGGCAACGGTGAGTCGAGCGGTGACTCCTCGACGAGGGGGGCTCCAGCACTCGCAATGACATGTCGGTGGGTGGTGCATCCACCGGCTCGGCGGCGGCGACATACGAGATCCGCGCCCGCCACTCCGTCTCCGGCGCGTCCCTTCCAACGGTGCGTGCTATGAGAGGAGCCAAACGGCGGCAAGCCGTGGGGTTCCCACATCACCACCGCTGGCATACATGCCGCGCACGGTGGAGGAGGGCTTCACCCTCCTGAGCGTGGAGGAACAATGGCACTTCCTCGTGGTGACGGAAAGGTTCGTCCCCAACTTCGACTTGGACGAGACCTTCCTCACCTTGATCGGCCTGAGGGAGGACATAAGGAGGATTCTCAACAATCTCGGTTGGGTGGACTTCCCCCTTCTTCCCATGGACTACAACCTCGAAGTCGTCACCGAGGTTGCCTCTACGATGAGGCTTGGCACCATCGAAGATGGCAACGAGGCCATCAACTTCCGCGTCCGCGACATCAGCTACACGGTGACCATAGAGGCGGCGGCTCAAGCCTTTGGCTTCGACGTCAATGCCGACGTCGCCGGCATCTTGGAACGTGGGGAGTTGGACTCCTTTTGGAGATGGCTCTCGTTCGTAGAAGAGATGAAGCGCGGCAACATCCGCAACACGACCATTCAAGTCTTCCATCGGTGGTTGGTGGCGCGCATAGGCGACAAGATTGACTCCAGCAACGTCACCGATGCGGACTTGCGGTGGCTCTACAACGCCATCGTGAGTCCGTCTCATTGCAACCCCATGTCGGTGATGGTGCAGGATTGGCTCGACAAGAGGGGCAAGGCAAGCAAGAAGTTGGCCTTCGGGGCCTATCTTCAATGCCTAGTAGCCCTCGTCTGCAACGACAACGGACCGGGAGGGCGCGATGACAAGTGGGAGTGCGCGACGGAGATTGGCGAGAATATGACTCGTGGCAATATTGTCACGGGAAGTGTTTGCACCGGCTTCCATGTCGGTGGAGGGAGGAAATTGGCTTGAGAAAGGTCTCCTGGAGGGGGGCTGGTTCTCAAGAACCGCCGTGGGCGGGTTCGACAACCGGACACATCTACAGTAGACGGTGGCGAGTGGGACTCCTGGGGGTCACGCCAGGAGCCTCAGCAGTACCAGTCAGGGTGGAGCGATGCAGCAGGCGGTTCACAGCCCTCTGTGCCGGTCGGCGCTCCCTACTTCTGCACGGGTATCGACTACAAGTACCAAGAGCGTGTACCTGTGGTGCCTCCTGTGCCGATGCAGACTTTTTCGTGCCCATGCAGGGGTACCTCGACAACAACATGCACTACATCGAGCGCGTGGAGGAAGCCACATCCCAATGGAGGGACAACCACGATGCGATGGTGGAGGAGTTCGAGCAACTCAAGGCGCGGTGCTATGGCTTCGATGAGCCACCGCCTCCACTTTTGGATGACTAGAGTGCCTAGGAGTTGGCACGTGTATCGGTTTCCCAGTTTGCATTTTCTTTTATCTTTTGCAATCTTTTTCTTTATTTTCTTATATGTGTGTGAGCGGGTTGAGAAACCATGTATCAGGTGTGCTTACTTTCATGCAAGTGTGTTAGTAGTAGTTTTATTTTCATGCAAGTGTGTTAGTAGTAGTTTTACTTTCATGCAAGTGTGTTAGTAGTAGTTAGTAGTAGTTTTATTTTCATGCAAGTGTGTTAGTAGTAGTTTTATTTTCATGCAAGTGTGTGCAAAAATCATCACCATGTATTCGAGTTTTGATCTTAATATAATGGTGGCGGTCATGCTCTTTTAGGAGAATTGAATTATTTATTCTTTCTTGAAAAGTGTTGATGAAGACCAAATAGTGTTGAGCATTGAATAAAATCTCGAACTTACACTTAATGATTATTCGGCAAATATGTCTTATGTGCAGCAATTTTGAGTACCCATGTGCTTCATTTGTGTTGTCCAGTTTGTGATGATAACTTAGTACCAATATTTTCATAAATAAATTTTCATGTTGTGAACTTTGGAATTTATTGTTTTCAAGATCCTTACCTACCAATGCCATATTTTGAGCAATACTCATGAACCTTTGATATGTAGATAAACATTAAATTGATGGTTGAGTTCGGTTAGGATTTAATTCTTTTTGGTATGAACTTTACTAAGATGGCAATTCTTTGTGTATCTTTTTCTAGCCTTGAATTACTCATGCAAAAATTCAATTCCGTTGAGTACACTACCATAAACCCAAAACATCTTGTTGAGTATCATTCCTTGACCACATCCTATATTTCTGGCTATATTTAATTCTTGAATAAATGTTAAAGCCAGATGAATCAAATACCAACAAATGTTAGTGAATTTGGGTTGAGAACCGATCGGCGCATCCTGAACCGATCGGTGCAGCAGAGAGCAAAATAAAAAAAGGGGGAGAAACAAAAAGGAAAAAAAGAGAAAAGCTCTGCTGTTTGCTAAGGGACAAGCAAAATTTTAAGTGTGGGGGGATGGTATATGACATGCTTATTCTCGAAATTCATTCTAATATAGCCATGAATCATTCCAACCATGTGTAATCTTCCAAGATCAAATTTTTGCTATGCACATGTCCACATATCCAAAGTGTGAGTCCTTTCTTATATTTTTCTTTCTTAATGGCCATCTTGATAAGTTTCTATAATTCCAACAAAGAATAATCTCCTAGCTTTACAATATATTATTGATTTATGTTTGCAATCCTTGAATTACCTCACCTAGCTACTCATATAAGCCTTACACTAATATTATTTGATCATTTTGTTGTAGGATATAGGTTGAGTGATTTGAAAGATGAGTTGCTGCCTTGGATTATTTGGAAGATAGATTCTCTATGTTCACAACAATCTTTTAAGTAATTTACGTGTGTGGAAAAGTTATAATTTGTGAGTTGGACATGATCTGTTGCTTTGGGGAGAAACTTTAAGCTTTATGCCCATATTTGAACTATTTTGCTGAAACCAATATGAAATACACCACAATAGAACAATGCTCAATATTTGCTGATTTGAGATATCTTTTATGATAGAAAGAGTATGTTTTTCGATTTTTCTTTCTTTTACTTTACTCAGGACGAGCAAAGGTTTAAGTGTGAGGGAACTCTATGTTCACAACAATCTTTTAAGTAATTTACATATGTGGAAAAGTTATAATTTGTGAGTTGGACATGATCTGTTGCTTTGGGGGGAAACTTTAAGCTTTATGCCCATATTTCAACTATTTTGCTGAATACCAACATGAAATACACCACAATAGAACAATGCTCAACATTTGCTGATTTGAGATATCTTTTATGATAGAAAGAGTATGTTTTTCGATTTTTCTTTCTTTTACTTTACTCGGGACGAGCAAAGGTTTAAGTGTGGGGGAACTGTTGGCACTTCCCAAGTGCCCCTTTTATATGTGAATATTACTCCAATTAAAGCATAATTGATACTAATTTAGGCCATTTACCTATGATATTGTCTATATATTTGTATATGCATTGTTTTGGAGCTTTATTGCAGAAACAGGTAAAATTGGTGATTAAAGTGATGCTAGAGAGGACAGGAATCCAGAACCGACGAAAAGCACTGAAGAAGCCCAGTGCGCCGATCGGTGCAGTCCATGAGCCGGTCGACGCTAGGGTGTTTTGGCCCACAGAAGTGACCGAGGCCCATTCCACATGTTTATGGAAGTTTATCTACGCAAGACACTTGAAGATATTTGCCTAGAAGATTTATGAAACTTCAAGATCTCGACGTGCAGTACAAGACTTTATCTCGAAGGAAAAGGCCCACATGGTAGCTGTGGAAGACAGAGGAACCGACTCGGAGAAGAAACCAGAGAAGACATGGCTTGCACCGATCGGCGCAACCGTCTTATTTGCTAGAAACCGAGTCCTTTACGAGTAGAACCCCTATAAATACTTGTAAACTCTGGCCGCAGAGAAGGGAGGCAACAGAGGGACAACAGATCCGAGAGTTAGAGCCACCGAGGCTTGTCCTGTTAGAATAGATCTCTAGTTGAATTTCAAGAACCATTGGTGTTAAGAGTTGATGCATCAAGGTAGGCCATCTCAACGGGGATGAATCTTACTCTATGTATCTCAAGGACGATTGAATATGTTGATGATGGTTTTCATGCGCGCGTGGAGAGGTAGTGAGCGGTGGCGGCGCTGTGCTACGATGACAAGCGGCGGCAGCGAGGCAGCAGGCGGCGATGATGACTGAGGAGTCATGCTGCAGCAGAGCTGCTGCACGGCTAGGGTTCGCGGGCACGCGGCTGCGACGACTACAAGGCGAGGTCGGCGAGGTGGAGGGACCGTTGACGGCGTGTTCTGTGCGGGGACTCGGCGTCGAGGACGGGAATGAGGAAGAAAACAATCAACTTGATTTTGACCTAGGTCAATTTGTTATGGACGGCCGAGATCCAAAGAGGACAGAATCAATGGTCATAGATCTAGAATGCATTACGCGTTTCAATCATAGTGACCGGACGGTAGGGTCTCTAGATCGGTGTTGACGGCTGTTAAGTACCATTTTCAACTGTCAACTATACTCAAATAAAGGAGAATTTGGCATTTCATACATGCATGCTTTATCACAATAATATAGTTCCACTTGTACTTGGAGAACTTTGTGCATGCAGGAGGAAATGTGAAGGAAACACCTCAAAAGGCAAGAAAACACACTTTCGACCAATCAGTGAGTGCCACATGGACGTCACACGGATTGAAGGGCCCATTTTCAGCACTTAACTGACGTAACTCCCTGTAATACCGCGCAAACCGACGTCAGGGCCCACAAGACAGCCACCTGGAGAAAGCACAGGCCAGGAGGGGCCACCCCCAGGTCGGCCGACCTGGTCAGGTCGGCCGACCCGGCCGGGCGCCCTCTCCGCCTGGGCTTCCACGTGTTGGCTCCTCCGCGACTCCTGATGACGGTTTGAGATGTCTTCCGTGGCGGTTACTCTCCCTTGCCGACCTATTGAGGCTATAAATAGGAGGGTGTGCCTTCACACTCAACACACACCACAAGAAGCATTTCTCTCTTGCTAGTAGTAGTTCTTGGAGTTTTAGTGGAGTTAGGCTGAGTCTAGAGCTCTCTAGTCCCAAGTCTTCACTTGGAATTGGTATGGCTCTTGTATCTTTTCCCTTTTGTAAGACTTTGCTCTTATCAATATATATATCTTTTCTATATAGTTGTGCTTGGGTCATGAGTTTCTTGTTTGATTTTGTGATCCATATATATGATAGTATAGTCTACTTGTGTGATAGTAGTTTATATTTATTATACTACTATTGTCATGCTAGTTATATACCGTCACTATAGTCTAGTTTATATGTTATAGTCTCTATGCTTAGTTTTAGCTGATAAAGTATAGCATGGGTTTGGTGATCGTATTCTTACGGTAACTCTGCCTCGTTAATAGTAATCGCGGAGGGGCAGAGTGCTCTTTGGTCATGCAAGTATGGTACTTGGGTGACTGATTTGCATCAATTATTCGTTAGTCTACTGGTTCGTTGAGGTAGGCGGCAGGTGGTGACAGCCCTGTCCGTCCTTTGAAATCCTCCCCGCTAGGCTAGTGCGTAGGCTCTTGGCGGAAGTCGCCTGTGGATGCAGGGGTAAGTCCGTGCCTGAAGTGCTATACTATTGACTGCTGAACCTGAGTGTAGGTCTGTATGTATTCTACTTAGGCTATGCAACTGTATAGGAATGTATAGTAGGAGTAGCTTAGCCTAGTCTTTCCTCCACTAGACTTTATTTATTTAGTAGGAATCTTCTGTGTGTGTCACACTACCCAGTTATTATCATGTACCCGCCTGTCTTGGTTAGATATCCTTGCTAATTGTTAACATGATCTTATATGTTAGTAACGCTTCTTGATCATAACCTTCCTTTGGGATAAACAAATACGATACCCTGAATACTTCCGGGTGAAATGCTACAGCGGTATTCTCCGTGCGCTTGCGGATTTTACCTACTTGACTCTGGGACATATTAGTGAACCGTTTCTGGCCCCGTGCCGGGAATGATTTATTAATATGGCTTAGCAAAAGTCAACAAGCATTTCTGGCGCCGTTGCCGGGGAAGGCGTATGATCTAAGAAAAATTACTAATGTATATAGTAGTGTTGCAATTATTAAGGCTATCTCCTAGGCAGGCTAACCTTGCTTTGTTTTCTGCATTTTGTATGAAAACAGGGTAGTGTACGACTGGTTTCGACTTGCCGACAAACTTCACTGAAGATCCTGAGTCACTCCTAAGAAGGACACGAGCTAGGCTCACCCCTCCTCGTAAGGAGACTCGGCCAATAGAACCTGTCATTCCCGCACCATCAAGCTCTGAGCAAATGGCCGACAAGACCCTCCGCGAGTTCTCCGCTCCCTCCGCTGCCAACATCCCTATGGGACCAGCTGGCAATGTGGGAGATGCGAACTTCGAGATCAAGACCGGTCTCATCACCATGGTGCAGGCTAGCCCATTCTGTGGGAAAGCCAATGAGGACGCTAGTGCTCATCTCCAGCAATTCCTGGAGATTTGCAACACGTTCAAAAAGAAGGACAGCCTCATCACATTCATGAAGAACTTCCTTGAGAAGGAAAAGGTTGCACAGCAACAACTGATGAAGGCAAGGAGGCAAAGGTCACACATTAAGCAACAGCCTCCGAAGTCCACAAGGCAGCAACCTCCGAGGTCTGCAAAGAAACAGGTTGTGAAGCCTGCAAAACCGCAGCCTCCGAAGCCCGAGAAGCCACCGACCGCAACAAAGACCAAGAAGGTGTGGCGAGTGAAACAAGAAGCATCATCCGTGTCTTCATCTCCGGGACCGGACAACGCTTCATCGAGCTGAACGCCGGAAAAAAGTCCCGCTCGTCGGACTTTAAAAGGTGAGTCCTCGCCGGGAGGTTAAACTGGTAGTTATCCATATTTGCTCTTTTAATTGCATATTTGCTTTCCACCACATTTTGATTTTTCCCGACCACTGCATTTCTGCATTTTTGAATTTTTCCAGCCACCTTGGAATTTTTCAAAACTCATTTGCATTTTTGAAAATTTAGAAAATAGGTTTTTGGGCTTTCCATTTTGAAAAGATCTTTTGTCGAGCTTTTTGAGCAAAAAGGCAGCAGGGGACAAATCCCCTAGCCGTTGGGGAACACATAGGAAAAAGGGAGCTGCCAGGAGGCCCACCTGCCAGGTCGGCCGACCTGGTGGGATCGACCGACGCCCTGGCCCCACCTTTTCCTGTGCTCCTTTCTCCCAACGGCTATATGGCCGTTGCTCTGTCCCTTTCTAACAGCCATCTTGCTTCCTTGGCTATAAAAACCGCCCAGGAGGAGGAGCTTCACCATTCCAAGCTCATCTTTCACTCCCCTCCTTTGCTCACTTGTTGCTCTCCCAAAATTTCGTGTTCTTCAACTTTACTACAGCCCCAAAAACCCAAAAAAAAATATTTCCCCTCTGTTTTAGTGCATTTGCAAGTTGTTGTGAGAAGAAAACCAATTTCGGAGAAGCTCGGGTTTGTCGTTTTCACTAACGCTCACCCGAACACTTGTTCGATCTTGTTTTTGTTCTTGTCTTGTGTTTGTTCTTGTGTGCAGCCATGTTCAACCGAATGAAGCAAGTCGCTGGAATCAAGCGGAGAAAAAGCACTCGTGCAAGCACGAGTCAAGCATCCTCCGTCAATTTCAGCGACAACCAATTCCGCCAGCTGAACGCGATGATGGCTCAGAATCAGAGCAATTGGGATGCCTTCGTCCGCTCCCAAGGCTACGACCCGAACCAGCAGATATGAGCAAGAACAAGCTTGGGGGAGGACCCCCCTTCTCACGGTAACTTGTATCTTTCCCCTTCCCTTTATTTCTTGCATTTGCTAAATCTGAAAATCCATAAAAATTTGCAAAATATAAAAAGAACAAAAATATTTCCCTTTTTCATGCGCGGTATGAATGTGTATAATTTTCCTATGTTGAGATGATGAATAGTTGCTCTGTCCTTTATTCCTCTCTAAAGCTAGTTTACAACTTAGTACTCTCTCAAGAGTTAGGTTTGTTGGTAAATCTCGCCTTGAACTTGAATCTTGTGGGTAGCATATGCATTCTCTAGTTCTAAGTTGTTGAGAGGTATGATATGATAGATAGGGCTGCTATGATCTTGCTCAACGTAAAGCTTGAATTCCGGAGTTTTATTTTTCAAAATGACAAATTGATAAGTTCCTCAATGATGAAATTCCCACCACAGCCATATGTAGTGTTTACATTTGAAAACCTTTACACATATGCTGCTTGTTTCACATTGAGCTTAGTCAAAATTGTTGTGACCCTAGTAGAACTCTTTTCATGCTTTCTTGATCAAGATCATATACACACATCCACCGCCATGAGCTATCCTTCTAAATCAAGAAGATAGCATCCACCATATCCACCATATCCACCGTGAGCTATTCTTCTACACCGGAAGAAAGCCGCTATCCATCCATCCATCCATCCAAAGAAACACTCCATATATCCATTGCAAAATTTCTCTCTCAAAGTATTCATTGCAAACTAGGACTATGGCTATGCAAAAAGAAAAAAGAAAAAAAAATGCTCAAAAAAGAGAGCAAGCAAAAGATAGCCATAGCCTAGAAACTCCAAAAGAGAGAAGGAAAATTCAAAAAGGAGTTATTTCTTCCCATCCACCATTCCTCCGTTCTCCCACACACTTGCACATCTTGATCAAGATTGTTTGAATTGATGTTTTTCTTGGATCCGGTCTTTTGACATAGCAATATTATGTGAACATGAGTGCCTCATATATCCCTACCTTGAGCTCCACATAAAGCCTTATTTAGAAGTAGGTGATTATAGGCAACACTTTGCCTTGGTGAGGAATCATACACATATTGAGTGATCCGAGAGAATCTTTTGTGGAACTTGGTTTTTTATTTTCAAAATCTTTTCAAAACCTCCGGAATAACATAGCGGAATCTAGAGCAAGTGATTGGTGCCCTGCAATTGTTCTATCTCTCAACCGCCCAAGACAATGAGGTGTAAAAGCCCCATGGATCGAGGTAAATGGGTAAGTTATGTGCCAACATATTTAATTCTAGGAAGAGTACTTTATTGTGCGCATAGTATTATTGAGGAGTAGGACTGTTGACGGCTGTTAAGTACCATTTTCAACCGTCAACTATACTCGAATAAAGGAGAATTTGGCATTTCATACACGCATGCTTTATCACAATAATATAGTTCCACTTGTACTTGGAGAACTTTGTGCCTGCAGGAGGAAATGTGAAGGAAACACCTCAAAAGGCAAGAAAACACACTTTCGACCAATCAGAGAGCGCCACATGGACGTCACACGGATTGAAGGGCCCATTTTCAGCACTTAACCGACGTAACTCCCTGCAATACCGCGCAAACCAACGTCAGGGCCCACAGGACAGCCACCTGGAGAAAGCACAGGCCAGGAGGGGCCACCCCCAGGTCGGCCGACCTGGTCAGGTCGGCCGACCCAGCCGGGCGCCCTCTCCGCCTGGGCTTCCACGTGTTGGCTCCTCCGCGACTCCTGATGACGGTTTGAGATGCCTTCCGTGGCGGTTACGCTCCCTTGCCGACCTATTGAGGCTATAAATAGGAGGGTGTGCCTTCACATTCAAGACACACCACAAGAAGCATTTCTCTCTTGCTAGTAGTAGTTCTTAGAGTTTTAGTGGAGTTAGGCTGAGTCTAGAGCTCTCTAGTCCCGAGTCTTCACTTGGAATTGGTATGGCTCTTGTATCTTTTCCCTTTTGTAAGACTTTGCTCTTATTAATATATATCTATTTTCTATATAGTTGTGCTAGGGTCATGAGTTTCTTGTTTGATTTTGTGATCCATATATGTGATAGTATAGTCTACTTGTGTGATAGTAGTTTATATTTATTATACTACTATTGTCATGCTAGTTATATACCGTCACTATAGTCTAGTTTATATGTTATAGTCTCTATGCTTAGTTTTAGCTGATAAAGTATAGCATGGGTTTGGTGATCGTATTCGTACGGTAACTCTGCCTCGTTAATAGTAATCGCGGAGGGGCAGAGTGCTCTTTGGTCATGCAAGTATGGTACTTGGGTGACTGATTTGCATCAATTATTCGTTAGTCTACTGGTTCGTTGAGGTAGGCGGCAGGTGGTGACAGCCCTGTCCGTCCTTTGAAATCCTCCCCGCTAGGCTAGTGCGTAGGCTCTTGGCGGAAGTCGCCTGTGGATGCAGGGGTAAGTCCGTGCCTGAAGTGCTATACTATTGACTGCTGAACCTGAGTGTGGGTCTGTATGTATTCTACTTAGGCTATGCAACTGTATAGGAATGTATAGTAGGAGTAGCTTAGCCTAGTCTTTCCTCCACTAGACTTTATTTATTTAGTAAGAATCTTCTGTGTGTGTCACACTACCCGGTTATTATCATGTACCCGCCTGTCTTGGTTAAGATATCCTTGCTAATTGTTAACATGATCTTATATGTTAGTAACGCTTCTTGATCATAACCTTCCTCTGGGATAAACAAATACGATACCCTGAATACTTCCGGGTGAAATGCTACAGCGGTATTCTCCGTGCGCTTGCGGATTTTACCTACTTGACTCTGGGACATATTAGTGAACCGTTTCTGGCCCCGTGCCGGGAATGATTTATTAATATGACTTAGCAAAAGTCAACAAGCATTTCTGGCGCCGTTGCCGGGGAAGGCGTATGATTAAGAAAAATTACTAATGTATATAGTAGTGTTGCAATTATTAAGGCTATCTCCTAAGCAGGTTAACCTTGCTTTGTTTTCTGCAATTTGTAAGAAAACAGGGTAGTGTATGACTGGTTTCGACTTGCCGACAAACTTCACTGAAGATCCTGAGTCACTCCTGAGAAGGACACGAGCTAGGCTCACCCCTCCTCGTAAGGAGACTCGGCCAATCGAACCTGTCATTCCCGCACCATCAAGCTCTGAGCAAATGGCCGACAAGACCCTCCGCGAGTTCTCCGCTCCCTCCGCTGCCAACATCCCTACGGGACCAGCTGGCAATGTGGGAGATGCGAACTTCGAGATCAAGACCGGTCTCATCACCATGGTGCAGGCTAGCCCATTCTGTGGGAAAGCCAATGAGGACGCTAGTGCTCATCTCCAGCAATTCCTGGAGATTTGCAATACGTTCAAAAAGAAGGACAGCCTCATCACATTCATGAAGAACTTCCTTGAGAAGGAAAAGGTTGCACAGCAACAACTGATGAAGGCAAGGAGGCAAAGGTCACACATTAAGCAACAGCCTCTGAAGTCCACAAGGCAGCAACCTCCGAGGTCTGCAAAGAAACAGGCTGTGAAGCCTGCAAAACCGCAGCCTCCGAAGCCCGAGAAGCCACCGACCGCAACAAAGACCAAGAAGGTGTGGCGAATGAAACAAGAAGCATCATCTGTGTCTTCATCTCCGGGACCGGACAACGCTTCATCGAGCTGAACGCCGGAGAAAAGTCCCGCTCGTCGGACTTTAAAAGGTGAGTCCTCGCCGGGAGGTTAAACCGGTAGTTATCCATATTTGCTCTTTTAATTGCATATTTGCTTTCCACCACATTTTGATTTTTTCCGACCACTGCATTTCTGCATTTTTGAATTTTTCCAGCCACCTTGGAATTTTTCAAAACTCATTTGCATTTTTGAAAATTTAGAAAATAGGTTTTTGGGCTTTCCATTTTGAAAAGATTTTTTGTCGAGCTTTTTGAGCAAAAAGGCAGCAGGGGACAAATCCCCTAGCCGTTGGGGAACACATAGGAAAAAGGGGGCTGCCAGGAGGCCCACCTGCCAGGTCGGCCGACCTGGTGGGGTCGGCCGACCCCCTGGCCCCACCTTTTCCTGTGCTCCTTTCTCCCAACGGCTATATGGCCGTTGCTCTGTCCCTTTCTAACGGCCATCTTGCTTCCTTGGCTATAAAACCGCCCAGGAGGAGGAGTTTCACCATTCCAAGCCCATCTTTCACCCCCCTCCTTTGCTCACTTGTTGCTCTCCCAAAATTTCGTGTTCTTCAACTTTACTACAGCCCCAAAAACCCAAAAAATATTTCCCCTCTGTTTTAGTGCATTTGCAAGTTGTTGTGAGAAGAAAACCAATTTCGGAGAAGCTCGGGTTTGTCGTTTTCACTAACGCTCACCCGAACACTTGTTCGATCTTGTTTTTGTTCTTGTCTTGTGTTTGTTCTTGTGTGCAGCCATGTTCAAACGAATGAAGCAAGTCGCCGGAATCAAGCGGAGAAAAAGCACTCGTGCAAGCACGAGTCAAGCATCCTCCGTCGAGCTCACACCAAGTCCGGGGCATGGTGACCCCGAAGCTGAAATTCCGGAGGAAAGGCCGGCCTTGCTCATCACCGAGGAGCATCTCGACATCAAGGACGACCGCGAGGGCCAAGCCATCACGCTCATGAGAGAACGGCCATTCGCCCACACCCGACGCTTCGATCCGGACTTCCTCGAGAAAATAGGTATGAGAGAAGAATTTGCCTCTATTTTTCGCACTATGGGTTGGCTAAATTTCGTAGAAGTAGATGAGCCGGGTTCTCATTTGCTTACTATGCAGTTTTTATGCACCCTTAGAAAGTATGATGAAGGCATTTCTTTTCGCTTGTTTGGGCAAGAGCGCTTGGTCACATGGGGTGATCTTCATGCTATGCTAGGTCTAAATCCTAAATGTAGGCTAGACTTAGATAAAGCACTAAAGGGGTTCCATAAAGAAAGTTTTTGGAAAAAGATTTCCAGAAACGAGTGGGGTCCCAAGCCTAGAACAAGTGCCATCCATAATCCTACACTTAGATTTATGCATGTGTGGTTGGCTATGACCTTGTTTCCTCGAGGTGACATTAGGGTTGTCCGGCAAGATGATTTAAAAATACTTTATGCCATGGTTAAGAAAATTAGGGTGTCACCCGCGGAATGCATGATTGATCACTGGTTAGACAATATAAAGTTGACAGGACCAATTGAGTGCACCTCTTTAGTTACTCGCATTGCGCAGAAGTGTGGTCTGCTTGAGAATGTTCATGTTGAATATTTGACGGTAGATAGAGAATTTCTAGGCGAGGACTATTTTGTGCAAGGACATACTTTGAAACATGGTCCAAATAATACCTTGATCTATCACTTTCCCGGGTATACAAATGAATTCCCGTTACCTAACCCGGGTCTTCGTTTGTATCACTGTCGGGCACTAACCCTCCCACTTGAGCCAGTGGGAGAAGTTCGCAGGCATAGTGTTTCAGGGCGACCGACACGTTCCCGTAGGCATATGGAGCCTACACCGGAGTTTCACACTCCGACCGGAGATCCGGTATGGGAGCAGCCCCCGCCACAGGACGAGGCGGGTGCATCAACATGGCAGGCCGGAGCATGGGAATCTCAGTACAATTACCCCATGCAGACGTCATCAAGTTCAAGCGGACCGCCATCCTTTGCCACTCGGTCATTCTCATCCCGTGGGTTCCGTGAACTCAACTATGGGATAGCCGAGTTGACAAGGAGGGTGGACGACATTGATTTGCGCACCGAGAGCATGCAACAAACTCTCACGCAACATGTCACCGACACCCAGCAATGGCAGAATTTCAGCGACAACCAATTCCGCCAGCTGAACGCGATGATGGCTCAGAATCAGAGCAATTGGGATGCCTTCGTCCGCTCCCAAGGCTACGACCCGAACCAGCAGATATGAGCAAGAACAAGCTTGGGGGAGGACCCCCCTTCTTACGGTAACTCGTATCTTTCCCCTTCCCTTTATTTCTTGCATTTGCTAAATCTGAAATTCCATAAAAATTTGCAAAACATAAAAAGAACAAAAATATTTCCCTTTTTCATGCGCGGTATGAATGTGTATAATTTTCCTATGTTGAGATGATGAATAGTTGCTCTGTCCTTTATTCCTCTCTAAAGCTAGTTTACAACTTAGTACTCTCTCAAGAGTTAGGTTTGTTGGTAAATCTTGCCTTGAACTTGAATCTTGTGGGTAGCATATGCATTCTCTAGTTCTAAGTTGTTGAGAGGTATGATATGATAGATAGGGCTGCTATGATCTTGCTCAACGTAAAGCTTGAATTCCGGAGTTTTATTTTTCAAAATGACAAATTGATAAGTTCCTCAATGATGAAATTCCCACCACAGCCATATGTAGTGTTTACATTTGAAAACCTTTACACATATGCTGCTTGTTTCACATTGAGCTTAGTCAAAATTGTTGTGACCCTAGTAGAACTCTTTTCATGCTTTCTTGATCAAGATCATATACACACATCCACCGCCATGAGCTATCCTTCTAAATCAAGAAGATAGCATCCACCATATCCACCATATCCACCGTGAGCTATTCTTCTACACCGGAAGAAAGCCGCTATCCATCCATCCATCCAAAGAAACACTCCATATATCCATTGCAAATTTCCTCTCTCAAAGTATTCATTGCAAACTAGGACTATGGCTATGCAAAAAGAAAAGAAAAGAAAAAAAAATGCTCAAAAAAGAGAGCAAGCAAAAGATAGCCATAGCCTAGAAACTCCAAAAGAGAGAAGGAAAATTCAAAAAAGGAGTTATTTCTTCCCATCCACCATTCCTCCGTTCTCCCACACACTTGCACATCTTGATCAGGATTGTTTGAATTGATGTTTTTTCTTGGATCCGGTCTTTTGACATAGCAATATTATGTGAACATGAGTGCTTCATATATCCCTACCTTGAGTTCCACATAAAGCCTTATTTAGAAGTAGGTGATTATAGGCAACACTTTGCCTTGGTGAGGAATCATACACATATTGAGTGATCCGAGAGAATCATTTGAGGAACTTGGTTTTTATTTTCAAAATCTTTTGAAAACCTCTGGAACAACATAGCGGAATCTAGAGCAAGTGATTGGTGCCCTGCAATGGTTCTATCTCTCAACCGCCCAAGACAATGAGGTGTAAAAGCCCCATGGATCGAGGTAAATGGGTAAGTTATGTGCCAACATATTTAATTCTAGGAAGAGTACTTTGTTGTGCGCATAGTATTATTGAGGAGTAGGACATTGTAGCAACTCCTGATCAACAACTTAAGTTTATCTTTGCTTCGGGACGAGCAAAGGGTAAGCTTGGGGGAGTTTGTTGACGGCTGTTAAGTACCATTTTCAACCGTCAACTATACTCGAATAAAGGAGAATTTGGAATTTCATACACGCATGCTTTATCACAATAATATAGTTCCACTTGTACTTGGAGAACATTGTGCATGCAGGAGGAAATGTGAAGGAAACACCTCAAAAGGCAAGAAAACACACTTTCGACCAATCAGAGAGCGTCACATGGACGTCACACGGATTGAAGGGCCCATTTTCAGCACTTAACCGACGTAACTCCCTGCAATACCGCGCAAACCAACGTCAGGGCCCACAGGACAGCCACCTGGAGAAAGCACAGGCCAGGAGGGGCCACCCCCAGGTCGGCCGACCTGGTCAGGTCGGCCGACCCAGCCGGGCGCCCTCTCCGCCTGGGCTTCCACGTGTTGGCTCCTCCGCGACTCCTGATGACGGTTTGAGATGCCTTCCATGGCGGTTACGCTCCCTTGCCGACCTATTGAGGCTATAAATAGGAGGGTGTGCCTTCACATTCAAGACACACCACAAGAAGCATTTCTCTCTTGCTAGTAGTAGTTCTTAGAGTTTTAGTGGAGTTAGGCTGAGTCTAGAGCTCTCTAGTCCCGAGTCTTCACTTGGAATTGGTATGGCTCTTGTATCTTTTCCCTTTTGTAAGACTTTGCTCTTATTAATATATATCTATTTTCTATATAGTTGTGCTTGGGTCATGAGTTTCTTGTTTTATTTTGTGATCCATATATGTGATAGTATAGTCTACTTGTGTGATAGTAGTTTATATTTATTATACTACTATTGTCATGCTAGTTATATACCGTTACTATAGTCTAGTTTATATGTTATAGTCTCTATGCTTAGTTTTAGCTGATAAAGTATAGCATGGGTTTGGTGATCGTATTCGTACGGTAACTCTGCCTCGTTAATAGTAATCGCGGAGGGGCAGAGTGCTCTTTGGTCATGCAAGTATGGTACTTGGGTGACTGATTTGCATCAATTATTCGTTAGTCTACTGGTTCGTTGAGGTAGGCGGCAGGTGGTGACAGCCCTGTCCGTCCTTTGAAATCCTCCCCGCTAGGCTAGTGCGTAGGCTCTTGGCGGAAGTCGCCTGTGGATGCAGGGGTAAGTCCGTGCCTGAAGTGCTATACTATTGACTGCTGAACCTGAGTGTGGGTCTGTATGTATTCTACTTAGGCTATGCAACTATATAGGAATGTATAGTAGGAGTAGCTTAGCCTAGTCTTTCCTCCACTAGACTTTATTTATTTAGTAGGAATCTTCTGTGTGTGTCACACTACCCAGTTATTATCATGTACCCGCCTGTCTTGGTTAAGATATCCTTGCTAATTGTTAACATGATCTTATATGTTAGTAATGCTTCTTGATCATAACCTTCCTCTGGGATAAACAAATACGATACCCTGAATACTTCCGGGTGAAATGCTACAGCGGTATTCTCCGTGCGCTTGCGGATTTTACCTACTTGACTCTGGGACATATTAGTGAACCGTTTCTGGCCCCGTGCCGGGAATGATTTATTAATATGACTTAGCAAAAGTCAACAAGGACATTGTAGCAACTCCTGATCAACAACTTAAGTTTATCTTTGCTTCGGGACGAGCAAAGGGTAAGCTTGGGGGAGTTTGTTGACGGCTGTTAAGTACCATTTTCAACCGTCAACTATAGTCGAATAAAGGAGAATTTGGCACTTCATACACGCATGCTTTATCACAATAATATAGTTCCACTTGTACTTGGAGAACTTTGTGCATGCAGGAGGAAATGTGAAGGAAACACCTCAAAAGGCAAGAAAACACACTTTCGACCAATCAGAGAGCGCCACATGGACGTCACACGGATTGAAGGGCCCATTTTCAGCACTTAACCGACGTAACTCCCTGCAATACCGCGCAAACCAACGTCAGGGCCCACAGGACAGCCACCTAGAGAAAGCACAGGCCAGGAGGGGCCACCCCCAGGTCGGCCGACCTGGTCAGGTCGGCCGACCCAGCCGGGCGCCCTCTCCGCCTAGGCTTCCACGTGTTGGCTCCTCCGCGACTCCTGATGACGGTTTGAGATGCCTTCCATGGCGGTTACGCTCCCTTGCCGACCTATTGAGGCTATAAATAGGAGGGTGTGCCTTCACATTCAAGACACACCACAAGAAGCATTTCTCTCTTGCTAGTAGTAGTTCTTAGAGTTTTAGTGGAGTTAGGCTGAGTCTAGAGCTCTCTAGTCCCGAGTCTTCACTTGGAATTGGTATGGCTCTTGTATCTTTTCCCTTTTGTAAGACTTTGCTCTTATTAATATATATCTATTTTCTATATAGTTGTGCTTGGGTCATGAGTTTCTTGTTTGATTTTGTGATCCATATATGTGATAGTATAGTCTACTTGTGTGATAGTAGTTTATATTTATTATACTACTATTGTCATGCTAGTTATATACCGTTACTATAGTCTAGTTTATATGTTATAGTCTCTATGCTTAGTTTTAGCTGATAAAGTATAGCATGGGTTTAGTGATCGTATTCGTACGGTAACTCTGCCTCGTTAATAGTAATCGCGGAGGGGCAGAGTGCTCTTTGGTCATGCAAGTATGGTACTTGGGTGACTGATTTGCATCAATTATTCGTTAGTCTACTGGTTCGTTGAGGTAGGCGGCAGGTGGTGACAGCCCTGTCCGTCCTTTGAAATCCTCCCCGCTAGGCTAGTGCGTAGGCTCTTGGCGGAAGTCGCCTGTGGATGCAGGGGTAAGTCCGTGCCTGAAGTGCTATACTATTGACTGCTGAACCTGAGTGTGGGTCTGTATGTATTCTACTTAGGCTATGCAACTATATAGGAATGTATAGTAGGAGTAGCTTAGCCTAGTCTTTCCTCCACTTGACTTTATTTATTTAGTAGGAATCTTCTGTGTGTGTCACACTACCCGGTTATTATCATGTACCCGCCTGTCTTGGTTAAGATATCCTTGCTAATTGTTAACATGATCTTATATGTTAGTAACGCTTCTTGATCATAACCTTCCTCTGGGATAAACAAATACGATACCCTGAATACTTCCGGGTGAAATGCTACAGCGGTATTCTCCGTGCGCTTGCGGATTTTACCTACTTGACTCTGGGACATATTAGTGAACCGTTTCTGGCCCCGTGCCGAGAATGATTTATTAATATGACTTAGCAAAAGTCAACAAGGACATTGTAGCAACTCCTGATCAACAACTTAAGTTTATCTTTGCTTCGGGACGAGCAAAGGGTAAGCTTGGGGGAGTTTGTTGACGGCTGTTAAGTACCATTTTCAACTGTCAACTATACTCAAATAAAGGAGAATTTGGCATTTCATACACGCATGCTTTATCACAATAATATAGTTCCACTTGTACTTGGAGAACTTTGTGCATGCAGGAGGAAATGTGAAGGAAACACCTCAAAAGGCAAGAAAACACACTTTCGACCAATCAGAGAGTGCCACATGGACGTCACACGGATTGAAGGGCCCATTTTCAGCACTTAACCGACGTAACTCCCTGTAATACCGCGCAAACCGACGTCAGGGCCCACAGGACAGCCACCTGGAGAAAGCACAGGCCAGGAGGGGCCACCCCCAGGTCGGCCGACCTGGTCAGGTCGGCCGACCCGGCCGGGCGCCCTCTCCGCCTGGGCTTCCACGTGTTGGCTCCTCCGCGACTCCTGATGACGGTTTGAGATGCCTTCCGTGGCGGTTACTCTCCCTTGCCGACCTATTGAGGCTATAAATAGGAGGGTGTGCCTTCACACTCAACACACACCACAAGAAGCATTTCTCTCTTGCTAGTAGTAGTTCTTGGAGTTTTAGTGGAGTTAGGCTGAGTCTAGAGCTCTCTAGTCCCAAGTCTTCACTTGGAATTGGTATGGCTCTTGTATCTTTTCCCTTTTGTAAGACTTTGCTCTTATCAATATATATATCTTTTCTATATAGTTGTGCTTGGGTCATGAGTTTCTTGTTTGATTTTGTGATCCATATATGTGATAGTATAGTCTACTTGTGTGATAGTAGTTTATATTTATTATACTACTATTGTCATGCTAGTTATATACCGTCACTATAGTCTAGTTTATATGTTATAGTCTCTATGCTTAGTTTTAGCTGATAAAGTATAGCATGGGTTTGGTGATCGTATTCTTACGGTAACTCTGCCTCGTTAATAGTAATCGCGGAGGGGCAGAGTGCTCTTTGGTCATGCAAGTATGGTACTTGGGTGACTGATTTGCATCAATTATTCGTTAGTCTACTGGTTCGTTGAGGTAGGCGGCAGGTGGTGACAGCCCTGTCCGTCCTTTGAAATCCTCCCCGCTAGGCTAGTGCGTAGGCTCTTGGCGGAAGTCGCCTGTGGATGCAGGGGTAAGTCCGTGCCTGAAGTGCTATACTATTGACTGCTGAACCTGAGTATAGGTCTGTATGTATTCTACTTAGGCTATGCAACTGTATAGGAATGTATAGTAGGAGTAGCTTAGCCTAGTCTTTCCTCCACTAGACTTTATTTATTTAGTAGGAATCTTCTGTGTGTGTCACACTACCCCGTTATTATCATGTACCCGCCTGTCTTGGTTAGATATCCTTGCTAATTGTTAACATGATCTTATATGTTAGTAACGCTTCTTGATCATAACCTTCCTTTGGGATAAACAAATACGATACCCTGAATACTTCCGGGTGAAATGCTACAGCGGTATTCTCCGTGCGCTTGCGGATTTTACCTACTTGACTCTGGGACATATTAGTGAACCGTTTCTGGCCCCGTGCCGGGAATGATTTATTAATATGGCTTAGCAAAAGTCAACAATCGGACTGTCCGATCAGCTCCGGGTCTGCTAGCATTTATGCAGACCAGACAGTACGTTCTCTAGGACCGTTCTGTCCGGTCTCTACGACCAGACTCCCCGGGGCACTGTGCGTAGAGGCACTGACCGGACGGTACTGTCCAGTGGTCGGACTGTACGGTCACTATAGGGATTTCGCTGAAACAAGGAATTTTTCCAATTTCCAAGTGCCCTCACTTAACACCCAAAAAAACACTGCACTTGGAGCATGAAGGGAACTCTCAAACACTCCTTTTCAAATAGTGGTTCTTTATGGCCTTATAATTCTTGCAAATGTCAAATGGAGAATCAAGCAAATAAGAACCAAGGCGAATAAGAGTCAAAAGGGTATGCATGAGCCTTAGTCCTTGAACCGTGTGAGTGGGTTTAACCTCGGAGTTCATAAGAGCTTGCTTAATAGGCATGAAGCACAATCCTTTCCTTTGGTCACACTTATGGAGATGTAGTCTCATATAGAACATGAGGCACAAATATCTCCAAGTGAGACAAGCCTCCTTTGTGTTTCCTATATGATGCATGCAACAAGCATTTTACATATGCATAGAAAGTAAAACATGTCATATGAATGCAAGCAATATTAAGCAAGACACAAAGGAAACCTAAAAATGTCAAGTTTGAACCCCTCTAAAGCTTACTCACTATAAGCCATACCCTTGCCTTGAGAGAAGCCAAACCACCATCTCAAGCACTCCCCCTTGCTTATAGCTATCTTGAGTGGGTTAGACATTGACTAATTTTTATGTGTTTTTCTTTTAGTTATTTACCCATGCATGGATGCAGAGCATACTAGTCACAAAGGAGTCCTAATTACCATGCAATGCAAGAGAAGGAAAACACACTACAACTACCAAGAACAAACACGGTTATCTCCTGTTGGCACTTCCCAAGTGCCCCTTTTATATGTGAATATTACCCCAATTAGAGCATAATTGATACTAATTTAGGCCATTTACCTATGATATTGTCTATATATTTGTATATGTGTTGTTTTGGAGCTTTATTGTAGAAATAGGTAAAATTGGTGATTAAAGTGATGCTGGAGAGCACAGGAATCCAGAACCGACGAAAAGCACTGAAGAAGCCCAGTGCGCCGATCGGTGCAGTCCATGAGCCGGTCGGCGCTAGGGTGTTTTGGCCCACAGAACTGAACGAGGCCCATTCCACATGTTTATGGAAGTTTATCTGCGCAGGACACTTGAAGATATTTGCCTAGAAGATTTATGGAACTTCAAGATCTCGACGTGCAGTACAAGACTTTATCTCGAAGGAAAAGGCCCACATGGTAGCTGTGGAAGACAGAGGAACCGACTCGGAGAAGAAACCAGAGAAGACACGGCTTGCGCCGATCGGCGCAATCCTGTGTCGATGCGCCGATCGACACAACCGCCTTATTTGCTAGGAACCGAGTCCTTTACGAGTAGAACCCCTATAAATACTTGTAAACCCTGGCCACAGAGAAGGGAGGCGACAGAGGGACAACAGATCCGTGAGTTAGAGCCATCGGGGCTTGCCCCGTTAGAATAGATCTCTAGTTAAGTTTCAAGAACCATTGGTGTTAAGAGTTGATCCGTCAAGGTAGGCCATCACGACGGTGATGAATCTTACTCTATGTATCTCAAGGACGATTGAATATGGTGATGATGGTTTTGGTGATTTGTCTGCCTTGATTCTATAATCATGCATGTGCTTATTCCAATTGCTTAGTTCTAGGCTAAGTAAGTTGATATTATCTTGACCGTGGTGATTAGGATAGTATTCGGACATTGTATTGATTATGGTTGCTTGATGATGCTAGTAGTGTGGTTTAGCGGTGACAGCACTAAGCTTGCGCAGCACTATTGGATAGTTGAGTAGGATAAGATACTCGCGCGATTAAGGATTTTCTCTCGGCAGCGATAAATCAGGAGCCGCTCGGAGAGCAGGGTGGTCTTATTCATTATAGATTTTCATTGATCTATGTAATTGCCCATTATGATGCTATTTAATTAGACTTTCTGGTTACGATCTCACTAGTAGATATCTGGTTACTCACTTAACAGCATAGGCTTACAAGGCATCTGGCGCACTTTGGCTTAGATTCACTAGTGTGCCGATCGGCTCAACTCCTGCGCCGATCAGCGCAACGACAGATTTACTGTCTGGCACACCTTTGCGCTGGCCAGTCTCCCCCTCATGCAACCTAAATTCGACAGTAGCTTTGACTAGATCTTTTACTGTTAACTTTGTTTAATTATCCCTAAGGTCCCAGTGGATTCGATAAACCTTGGAATACTCAATTCAAGGGAAAAAGTGCTACAATCATACACCATCCTCTTGTGGTATATAAGTTGGTGCGTAGGTACGACCAACACCTCCCTCATGAGTAGATATGACATTAAGGTCCATGTCACTTGTGGTGGACTTCACATGATCTTCATGAAGCTCACGGTCCACCACCACCACCATCTTCTAGGTCTTGTTCTTGGGTACCCACTTGTACTTCGTTGACCTCTCAAGATCAACAATGCATTTAAGCACCCATATGCTTTGACCTTTCTCTTCTTATTTGGTGGTCCCAGCCTTAGCATTCACCTTGCCATCCTTGTTGCTAAAAAGCTTGAAATGTGTGTTCTCATGGAACAAGTTAGCGTTAGGTAAAACAATGGAACTTCTCACCATAGGACAATCCTTGATGGTGTGACCATCCTTGCAACACCTCTCACAATAGTAGTCATCGGCGAGTAGGGGCTTGATCCATGCGAAGATGGAGTCACTCGTCCCGATCATGTCGATGGCGGTGGGACATGAGCCAAGTCCCCGGTGGGAGACATTGTTCATAAGGTTTCTCCCAAGAGTCTCCTTATGGATGGCTCTACCACGTGTTAGCCTCTCGAAGCTATCCATCACCATCTTCCTCTCTTCCTTAAGCTTGTGATATTTCTCCAAAACAAATGGCTCAAGAGAAGAAACCTCGACCGATGTGGTTAGTTCATCACACATAGTAGAAGCATCACTCTTAGATGAACTAGAGGAGGGAGAGGCAAGGTTATAAACATTGATGGCCTCAAAAGTAAGTTCAAGGGCCTTGTACTTCTCACGTAGCTCTACATGATCACCCTTGAGTTTGTCATAACTCTTGTTTAGGGCCTCACGAGATATGACAAGGTCCTTGAGCTCACTCTCAAGCTCACATACACGGTCCTTAGCCAACTTACACTCTTTTCTTACCACATCCAACATTTTGGAGTTCTTGACGGTGATATCGCGGACTTGCTCTAGCATACTCCAAAGCTCGGCACATGAGAGCTCATCGTCATCGTTGCCATCGCTGCTCTCATCCTCACTCTCCCCAAGTTGGCTCACGGCCATGAGGCACGTGGGAGGTAGAGGAAGAGCTCATGGAAGTGTGGTCTTGATCATGGCTAGGCCGACCACTTCTTCATCATCGCTTGTGGAAGAGGATGTGTCACTTGTCCACTCTCCAACAAAAGCCTTACGTGAGAACTTCTTCTTGTGATCTTGAGCTTTGCCTTTGCCTCTGCTCTTGTCTTTGTTGAAGGATTTCTTCTTCTTTTTCTTAGCTTTGGTGTCTTCTTCTTCTTCTTCTTCTTCACTTGCTTCTCGGCTTGAAGAGCAAGGTTGGATGGTTGAGGATCATCCAAACCCAACTGGTAGCTCTCGAAAGCAGTGATCTTGCCAAGTACATCCTTCATGGTCTTGGTCTTGTGGTCACCTTGCAAGGTGAAGGTGATGATGGACTCATACGTGGGGTCTTTGAATAGCCTCAAGAATCTTCTTATTACCTCGACAGGCTTAAGCTTGAAGTCATCCCCAAGAGCATTGATCTCCTCCACAAGTACATGAAAGCGAGAATAAACAGTGTTAGCTCTCTTATGTGGCAATCTAGTGAAATTCTCATACTTGTTCTTCAGCATATAGTATCTTTCTTCTTTGACATCACTGGTACCCTCATGGAGACCCTAAATCTTAGTCCAGATAACAAGTGTTATCAAACTTGCATCCAATCTAGCAAAGACGTCCTCAGATATGCATGCAAATGGAGCATTCTTGGCCTTAGCGTTGTTCTTAATGAAATCAGGCTCAAGCAGGTTCACATTCGCATCAGACTCATGAGTCACCATCCATATCTCTGGATCAAGGGACTTCAGGTAGGCTTGCATACAAGCCTTCCAATACCCGTAATTCTCCCCATAGAATATGAGAACACTCCCCACCTGTCCCGGCATCCTTACTCTAGGCGGTGAAGCTTCAAAGATGAGCACTTGGCTCTGATACCACTTGTAAGGACCGAAGGCGTACCAAGAGAGGGGTGAATCAGTAAGCCGACTATGAATCCAAATACTTCAATTTACACTACTAGAACCTAGCAATTGTTGCAACCTAACAATTCTAGTAGGCCAAGACCCTACACATGCTAGCAGTGTTTTCTAGACGTAAGATGTAGACACACGACAAGCTGATGACTAGAGTGTGGACGGTGTCTAGACGTATTAGATGTAAGAGGTCTATTTGTACCGTAGGAGCTACATAAGTGAATATATAGCAGACATTAGAACTGAAGTTGATGAGGACATCACTCCTATGGATACATACAACACTTCTCCAATTCTGGACTTGCAAGGTCCAATGACTAGAGCTCGTGCATGACGACTAAATTTAGAGGTGGGCTTGTTTCTACGTTCTTCGCTATATGTTACTTCTGAGAATGGTTTGCTACCTAATGATTATTTTATCATTATGAACCATGGAGAGAACCAGGAGATGATGGGAGAAGGGGTTGGGAACGTGGAGGACCAGCAAGGGCTTGGAAGCCAAGGTGGAGGCCCAATCAAAACCGACTTCGAGTCTGTTTTGGAGCCCAGGACCAGCCTGCACTAAAACAGTTATCCAGGACGCATACGGACTCGGATTTGGACGTTCTACATATGCACGGAAAGATAAGGCGAAGGCATTTCCAGTGCCGCTGGCCTCATGTCCAAATTCATCCGGAGTCATTGGAAATCATCAAAACAAAAGAGAGTCCAGAATCTGTGTCGGTGCTGTGTTGCCTATTTTTGGTCTTTCGGCTTTGTATCCAGTTGAGCCCAATTAGGGGTGCGTCTAGAGGGTCTTGCATGACCCTAAAGTCTTCATATACAGCCGCCACTGCACCATTAGGGTTCGGGTTTTGCTTAGATCAATTCTGTTCATAAACAGCGTCATCGTTCGTCGGTTTGTGAGACCCCAACTTCGTGAGTTTAATCATACATCTGCAATTGTATTGCATTCTTCGTTATTATTGCTTGTGTTCTTGATTCGTAAACAGGGATTAGCCTTCTCGGCGAGGTCAATCATCCTTGGACGGTTGATAACCAGAGGAGACGTTGTGCTGCGATTGCGGGGTTCTGAACGTGTTGTTTAGAAGCCGGATCGATTTATGTTTCGGCTCCGCCCAAATCAAGATTTATCAGAACTTTTTGGAAGATCGGGAACCCTTGTCCACATCAGAAGCGGTAACAAAACAAATATATAGCACATATTTCTATTATAGCGGCAAAAAATAACAAATATATAGTATGCCTATTGCCAATAATGGAAGAAAGATAGATAAAATAATAATTAAATACATTAATAATTATATTTTTTAAAAGTCATAAAAATAAAAGCATCCTAAATAACACATAGATTGCAAGTTCATGAATACTTGTTGGTTACATGAATTGTTAATCATCAGTATCTCTTATTTTCTTTTGCTATTAACTATATGGATCACTTCCTCATAGTCTAGACAGGTGTCTAGACACACAACACGCTATTTAAACGTGTCCAAAACATGTCTACAGGCAGCGTTTAGACGGTCAAAGACTATTTAAACTGTCCTAGACGCGTTTTGTGTCTAGAGTGGTGACTAGGGGGTAGACTCAACGTCAACCCCAAGTCTTGCGTCTACACGTTGTCTAGACTCACGTCTAAAAAAACACTGCATGCTAGTGTTTATGATGATAGCAAGCGCGAAAGCCAAACACACTAGCCTATGCAAGCCATAATTCAACCTAGTTACTAGAGCACCCAATTGCGGAATGGTAAAGAGGGGGTCAAGAAATGCTCATAATTTTTTCCTGAGGTCTCGATAAGATGGCGCCTTCCCCTACTCCTAGTTGGACCACTGCCGCCAGAGTGCCGGTCCCTCCCACCACCAATGTGGAGTTCTCACCCACGAGCCCGCAATCACTCCCGGAGTGAACACATGATGCGCGTCATCACTGCCACCAAGGCACAAGCTCGCCTCCCTCGAGAACTTGCTGGACTCCCCGAGCTGACACGAGCGCTCACTAGCGATGCCCCTTTCACCGGCGGGTTCAAACCGGGTACAAACGTGTGACGACCTTCACAACCGATCATGATAGGCTCGATAACCCACACCTAACCAGTCTAGGTCCCACCATGGACCAAGAGTAACAACCTAGATCACACCCTCAAGGACACCCTAGCCTTCGATGTGCAGCAATGCTCAAGTTACTCTCACTAGTACTCTCAAGATATGCAATATCTCCTTCTAGTGCTCTCCTCTTTGCCTCTTGGCTCTCACCAAATCCTCCAAGCAATTCCACTGGCCAAGAGTGGTCTCCAAGACCACAACAACAAAGTTATATAGGCTTTCAACCTCCAACTAGTCGTTGCTCCATGAAATCTCCTTTCTGGGCATACTGACCGGACGGTCCAGTCACTGCCTGACCGGACCGTCCGGTCACTCTTGGAACGGCTCCTAGAGCCGTTGGCATCACTGTGCACCATAGTTCTCATACTGACCGTACTGTCCGGTCAGACTTTCTCTCTTCACTACAGAAACATTCCAGAGCTCACTTCCTCTCTGCCCTGTACACATCTGCACAGATCGGACTGTCCGGTGTGTAGACCGGACCGTCTGGTCTCTACGGCTCCACCACAGGCAGATTCCTCGCTGAGTCTTCTTCTCTGGATTTTCTGTTCACTTAGTGACCATACAGTCTGGTCTCCACTGATGCCTCTATCCGGTCACCCTGTCCGGAAGCTGAAACTCCTCGTTCTTGCTTGACTTCGTTTCCCAGCTTCTCTGAACAGTTTCTTGGCTTCTCCACTGTCACCTAGTGCCTATGATTTGACTGAGCATCCATGCACATCACCAACTAGTGTGACCGAAGAGACATAACCTACAACCCCTTGATAGTCCGGTTTTTCTTATGGACTCAAAGTTCTAACAACTAGACAAGTGTTCCCAACACTTACTCCATAGCTTGTCCTTAGCTTTGATCCATCTTCATCAACCCTTGGACTCCATCAAGCTCACAAGCCTCCATGCTTGTGGTCATTGTCATCAATCGCCAAGGCAACCATCATTCATATGATGTGTAGTAGAGTTTAGAGATGATTTCTACATAGATAACACTCGTGTAGATATTAGCGCACAATTTCATAGTTGTCATCTATCACCAAAACATTCATACCTTGGGGATCCAATCATCAATGGTCATGAAGCTTACACAGTTCCAAATTTTCACTAGAATGTCTTCTGCAATTCCCATCGGATAGCGGACTCAAGAATCAGCCAGCTGAAGCTGCATCAGCGTAGGAGATAGAGATGTGTAGTTCAACTTGACAAAGACTGCCTTGGGCAGTATGCTCATGCTTGCACCAAGATCGCACAAGGCTTGGTCGAATTTCTATGCCCCGATCGAGCATGTGATCGTGGGGCATCTCGGATCTTTCTTCTTCTCAGGAAGCCGGTTGAGTATAGTTGCGCTACACTCTTCTGTTAACTTTGCAACTTCTATGGTGGGCATTGGACACTTGTTGCTTAAAATGTCCTCGAGGTAGCGAGCATAGGTTGGAACTTGCTTTGCGTCCGACAAGGGCACATTGATGTGAATCTTCTGGATGAGTTCAACGAAGCAGGTTAATTGCTCATCCACAATTTTCTTCCTGATCGAGCGGGGAAACGGCACGACGGTTGTGTCAAAGAACTCATGTGGAGTCGTCTTCCCTTTGTGTACAACTTCATCTTTACCGGAAGGTACTTCCCTTTCGTCTTACCCCTCTCGTGGTCACCATACTAACATTTTCAACAAGGGATTCGGGTTGTCCGGGAATCTTCCCCGACTCTAAGGGAGGAACAGCGGCAACTAGTTGAGCTAGTTCAATTTCTAGCATTATATTAAAGCTAAGCTAATTCTTAAAGAAAGAGGCAAGACCTTCTAGCTTAGCATTAACGCTCTCTAATGTCTTGTCGTTAGCCATAAGCTTTTTAGAGATGTTATCATTAATTTCAGCTTGGCTAAGGACAAGATCTTTCAAGGAAGGCTAATTGAAACCATTGAATGAGTTAAAATTGTTACCTCCTTGATAATACGGGCGTGGTTGGTTCCACCGTTGCCTTCTTGTGAACGACAGTCATCGTTGTTGTTCACAGCACGTCCTGACGATTCTCAGGGCAGTCATTGCCCAAGTGACCCATGCTACCACAAACCTCGCACGTAATGTGAGCGTCTAAAGCGTTGACGGTGCCAACTTCATGTCCTTTGGCCTGCTCATCCATTTTCTTCATGAGGAGGTCCATTTTTGTGTCTAGCATGTCCACCTCCTTAACGGTGTGCATGCCCTGTTGACATGAGTGAAGACGATCTTCACTCCATCGTTGGTTGGAGACCATCTTCTCAATCAATTCTTTTGCATCAATGTGGTCACAGGCTAACGAAGTCAGCCTGTTGTAGAAGTTCTGGATGATAAGCCATTCATCTATTCCATGATGAGGACAGGTGACAATGTACTCTTGCAGCCTTTCCCAAGCCTTGAAGATTGACTCCTTGAACACCTGTTGGAAGCTTGAAATTCGTCCGCGAACGGCATTGGTTTTGCCAAATGGGAAGAACATGGCGAAGAACGTAGTTGAACACTTGTCTCGGGTACCTACTGCATCCTTGTTTCAATAGAACCATTTTTTTGCTCTCCCCAAAAGGTAGAACGGAAACAGACAAAGGCGAATGGCATCTTGAGAGACTTTGTTCATCTAGAAGGTGCTACAGATCTCCAGAAATTGTTATAGATGGGTGAGGGCGTCCTCATTGTTCTTTCCATAGAATGGCCTAGCCTGCACCATGGTAATGAGACCCGTCTTGATCTCAAAGTTCGCATCTTTGTGATGTTGGGTGCAATAGGGCTGTTTGACGCCGAGGGAGCAGAGAAATAACGAGGACTCTTCTGCACCATAATCTTGAAGCTTGATGGTGCGGGGATGACTGGTTCACTTCCATACACAATCTTTTAAGGAGGGATGAGACAAGCACGTACCCTTCTCAAGAGTTGTTTGGGATCTTGTTGACTTTTGCTAAGCCATATTAATAAATCATTCCCGGCACGGGGCCAGAAACGGTTCACTAATATGTCCCAGAGTCAAGTAGGTAAAATCCGCAAGCGCACGGAGAATACCGCTGTAGCATTTCACCCGGAAGTATTCAGGGTATCGTATTTGTTTATCCCAAAGGAAGGGTATGATCAAGAAGCGTTACTAACATATAAGATCATGTTAACAATTAGCAAGGATATCTAACCAAGACAGGCGGGTACATGATAATAACCGGGTAGTGTGACACACACAGAAGATTCCTACTAAATAAATAAAGTCTAGTGGAGGAAAGACTAGGCTAAGCTACTCCTACTATACATTCCTATACAGTTGCATAGCCTAAGTAGAATACATACAGACCCACACTCAGGTTCAGCAGTCAATAGTATAGCACTTCAGGCACGGACTTACCCCTGCATCCACAGGCGACTTCCGCCAAGAGCCTACGCACTAGCCTAGCGGGGAGGATTTCAAAGGACGGACAGGGCTGTCACCACCTGCCGCCTACCTCAACGAACCAGTAGACTAACGAATAATTGATGCAAATCAGTCACCCAAGTACCATACTTGCATGACCAAAGAGCACTCTGCCCCTCCGCGATTACTATTAACGAGGCAGAGCTACCGTACGAATACGATCACCAAACCCATGCTATACTTGATCAGCTAAAACTAAGCATAGAGACTATAACATATAAACTAGACTATAGTGACGGTATATAACTAGCATGACAATAGTAGTATAATAAATATAAACTACTATCACACAAGTAGACTATACTATCACATATATGGATCACAATATCAAACAAGAAACTCATGACCCAAGCACAACTATATAGAAAAGATATATATATTGATAAGAGCAAAGTCTTACAAAAGGGAAAAGATACAAGAGCCATACCAATTCCAAGTGAAGACTTGGGACTAGAGAGCTCTAGACTCAGCCTAACTCCACTAAAACTCCAAGAACTACTACTAGCAAGAGAGAAATGCTTCTTGTGGTGTGTGTTGAGTGTGAAGGCACACCCTCCTATTTATAGCCTCAATAGGTCGGCAAGGGAGCGTAACCGCCACGGAAGGCATCTCAAACCGTCATCAGGAGTCGCGGAGGAGCCAACACGTGGAAGCCCAGGCGGAGAGGGCGCCCGGCTGGGTCGGCCGACCTGACCAGGTCGGCCGACCTGGGGGTGGCCCCTCCTGGCCTGTGCTTTCTCCAGGTGGCTGTCCTGTGGGCCCTGACATTGGTTTGCGCGGTATTGCAGGGAGTTACGTCGGTTAAGTGCTGAAAGTGGGCCCTTCCATCCGTGTGACGTCCATGTGGCGCTCTCTGATTGGTCGAAAGTGTGTTTTCTTGCCTTTTGAGGTGTTTCCTTCACATTTCCTCCTGCATGCACAAAGTTCTCCAAGTACAAGTGGAACTATATTGTTGTGATAAAGCATGCGTGTATGAAATGCCAAATTCTCCTTTATTTGAGTATAGTTGACGGTTGAAAATGGTACTTAACAGCCGTCAACAAACTCCCCCAAGCTTACCCTTTGCTCGTCCCGAAGCAAAGATAAACTTAAGTTGTTGATCAGGAGTTGCTACAATGTCCTACTCCTCAATAATACTATGCGCACAACAAAGTACTCTTCCTAGAATTAAATTTGTTGGCACATAACTTACCCATTTACCTCGATCCATGGGGCTTTTACACCTCATTGTCTTGGGCGGTTGAGAGATAGAACATTTGCAGGGCACCAATCACTTGCTCTAGATTCCGCTATGTTATTCCGGAGGTTTTCAAAAGATTTTGAAAATAAAAACCAAGTTCCTCAAATGATTCTCTCGGATCACTCAATATGTGTATGATTCCTCACCAAGGCAAAGTGTTGCCTATAATCACCTATTTCTAAATAAGGCTTTATGTGGAGCTCAAGGTAGGGATATATGAGGCACTCATGTTCACATAATATTGCTATGTCAAAAGACCGGATCCAAGAAAAACATCAATTCAAACAATCTTGATCAAGATGTGCAAGTGTGTGGGAGAACGGAGGAATGGTGGATGGGAAGAAATAACTCCTTTTTGAATTTTCCTTCTCTCTTTTGGAGTTTCTAGGCTATGGCTATCTTTTGCTTGCTCTCTTTTTTGAGCATTTTTTTTTCTTTTCTTTTTGCGTAGCCATAGTCCTAGTTTGCAATGAATACTTTGAGAGAGGAATTTTGCAATGGATATATGGAGTGTTTCTTTGGATGGATGGATGGATAGTGGCTTTCTTCCGGTGTAGAAGAATAGCTCACGGTGGATATGGTGGATATGGTGGATGCTATCTTCTTGATTTAGAAGGATAGCTCATGGCGGTGGATGTGTGTATATGATCTTGATCAAGAAAGCATGAAAAGAGTTCTACTAGGGTCACAACAATTTTGACTAAGCTCAATGTGAAACAAGCAGCATATGTGTAAAGGTTTTCAAATGTAAACACTACATATGGCTGTGGTGGGAATTTCATCATTGAGGAACTTATCAATTTGTCATTTTGAAAAATAAAACTCCGGAATTCAAGCTTTACGTTGAGCAAGATCATAGCAGCCCTATCTATCATATCATACCTCTCAACAACTTAGAACTAGAGAATGCATATGCTACCCACAAGATTCAAGTTCAAGGCAAGATTTACCAACAAACCTAACTCTTGAGAGAGTACTAAGTTGTAAACTAGCTTTAGAGAGGAATAAAGGACAGAGCAACTATTCATCATCTCAACATAGGAAAATTATACACATTCATACCGCGCATGAAAAAGGGAAATATTTTTGTTCTTTTTATATTTTGCAAATTTTTATGGATTTTCAGATTTAGCAAATGCAAGAAATAAAGGGAAGGGGAAAGATACAAGTTACCGTGAGAAGGGGGGTCCTCCCCCAAGCTTGTTCTTGCTCATATCTGCTGGTTCGGGTCGTAGCCTTGGGAGCGGAAGAAGGCATCCCAATTGTTCTGATTCTGAGCCATCATCGCGTTCAGCTGGCGGAATTGGTTGTCGCTGAAATTCTGCCATTGCTGGGTGTCGGTGACATGTTGCGTGAGAGTTTGTTGCATGCTCTCGGTGCGCAAATCAATGTCGTTCACCCTCCTTGTCAACTCGGCCATCCCATAGTTGAGTTCACGGAACCCACGGGATGAGAATGACCGAGTGGCAAAGGATGGCGGTCCGCTTGAACTTGATGACGTCTGCATGGGGTAATTGTACTGAGATTCCCATGCTCCGGCCTGCCATGTTGATGCACCCGCCTCGTCCTGTGGCGGGGGCTGCTCCCATACCGGATCTCCGGTCGGAGTGTGAAACTCCGGTGTAGGCTCCATATGCCTACAGGAACGTGTCGGTCGCCCTGAAACACTATGCCTGCGAACTTCTCCCACTGGCTCAAGTGGGAGGGTTAGTGCCCGACAGTGATACAAACGAAGACCCGGGTTAGGTAACGGGAATTCATTTGTATACCCGGGAAAGTGATAGATCAAGGTATTATTTGGACCATGTTTCAAAGTATGTCCTTGCACAAAATAGTCCTCACCTAGAAATTCTCTATCTACCGTCAAATATTCAACATGAACATTCTCAAGCAGACCACACTTCTGCGCAATGCGAGTAACTAAAGAGGTGCACTCAATTGGTCCTGTCAACTTTATATTGTCTAACCATTGATCAATCATGCATTCCGCGGGTGACACCCTAATTTTCTTAACCATGGCATAAAGTATTTTTTAATTCATCTTGCCAGACAACCCTAATGTCACCTCGAGGAAACAAGGTCATAGCCAACCACACATGCATAAATCTAAGTGTAGGATTATGGATGGCACTTGTTCTAGGCTTGGGACCCCACTCGTTTCTGGAAATCTTTTTCCAAAAACCTTCTTTATGGAACCCCTTTAGTGCTTTATCTAAGTCTAGCCTACATTTAGGATTTAGACCTAGCATAGCATGAAGATCACCCCATGTGACCAAGCGCTCTTGCCCAAACAAGCGAAAAGAAATGCCTTTATCATACTTTCTAAGGGTGCATAAAAACTGCATAGTAAGCAAACGAGAACCCGGCTCATCTACTTCTACGAAATTTAGCCAACCCATAGTGCGAAAAATAGAGGCAAATTCTTCTCTCATACCTATTTTCTCGAGGAAGTCCGGATCGAAGCGTCAGGTGTGGGCGAATGGCCGTTCTCTCATGAGCGCGATGGCTTGGCCCTCGCGGTCGTCCTTGATGTCGAGATGCTCCTCGGTGATGAGCAAGGCCGGCCTTTCCTCCGGAATTTCAGCTTCGGGGTCACCATGCCCCGGACTTGGTGTGAGCTCGACGGAGGATGCTTGGCTCGTGCTTGCACGAGTGCTTTTTCTCCGCTTGATTCCGGCGACTTGATTCATTCGGTTGAACATGGCTGCACACAAGAACAAACACAAGACAAGAACAAAAACAAGATCGAACAAGTGTTCGGGTGAGCGTTAGTGAAAACGACAAACCCGAGCTTCTCCGAAATTGGTTTTCTTCTCACAACAACTGGCAAATGCACTAAAACAGAGGGGAAATATTTTTTTGGGTTTTTGGGGCTGTAGTAAAGTTGAAGAACACGAAATTTTGGGAGAGCAACAAGTGAGCAAAGGAGGGGGGTGAAAGATGGGCTTGGAATGGTGAAACTCCTCCTCCTGGGCGGTTTTATAGCCAAGGAAGCAAGATGGCCGTTAGAAAGAGACAGAGCAACGGCCATATAGCCGTTGGGAGAAAGGAGCACAGGAAAAGGTGGGGCCAGGGGGTCGGCCGACCCCACCAGGTCGGCCGACCTGGCAGGTGGGCCTCCTGGCAGCCCCCTTTTTCCTATGTGTTCCCCAACGGCTAGGGGATTTGTCCCCTGCTGCCTTTTTGCTCAAAAAGCTCGACAAAAAATCTTTTCAAAATGGAAAGCCCAAAAACCTATTTTCTAAATTTTCAAAAATGCAAATGAGTTTTGAAAAATTCCAAGGTGGCTGGAAAAATTCAAAAATGCAGAAATGCAGTGGTCGGGAAAAATCAAAATGTGGTGGAAAACAAATATGCAATTAAAAGAGCAAATATGGATAACTACCGGTTTAACCTCCCGGCGAGGACTCACCTTTTAAAGTCCGACGAGCGGGACTTTTCTCCGGCGTTCAGCTCGATGAAGCGTTGTCCGGTCCCGGAGATGAAGACACGGATGATGCTTCTTGTTTCGTTCGCCACACCTTCTTGGTCTTTGTTGCGGTCGGTGGCTTCTCGGGCTTCGGAGGCTGCGGTTTTGCAGGCTTCACAGCCTGTTTCTTTGCAGACCTCGGAGGTTGCTGCCTTGTGGACTTCGGAGGCTGTTGCTTAATGTGTGACCTTTGCCTCCTTGCCTTCATCAGTTGTTGCTGTGCAGCCTTTTCCTTCTCAAGGAAGTTCTTCATGAATGTGATGAGGCTGTCCTTCTTCTTTCAGGAAACGGCATGAGGTTCGTGTCATAGAACTCATGTGGGGCCGTTTTCCTGGGCGGCAGTTCTTCTTCTTCTGCCGGCTTCTCAGCTGATGTGTCCTTTCCTGCATGGTTAGGGCATGGCGGATCCCGAGTGGACTTACCTCCTCTCGTGGTAACCGCATTAACATTTTCTAAGGGGGTCTCGGGTTGCCCCGGGATTTTCCCCGACTCAGCAGTAGGAACAGCAGCAGCTAACTGAGCTAATTGGGTTTCTATCATTTTATTAAAGCTCAGCTGATTCTTGAGAGCAGAGGAAACACCCTCTATCTTAGTGTGGATGCTCTCAAGAGTCCTATCAGTGGTGGCAAGCTTTTTACTGATGTTATCATTAACCTTAGCTTGACCAAGCACAAGATCTTTCAAGGAGGGCTGATTATAACTAGAATTAAAACCAGAGAAGTTGCCAGAGTTACCTCCTTGGTAGTTGGGACATGGTGGACCCCAACTTTGACCTCCTTGTGGACGGTAGCCGTTGTTGTTGTTGTTGCCCATGAACATTGCGTCCTCACGGGTCTCAGGGCAGTCATTGCCCGAGTGTCCCGTGTTGCCACAGACCTCGCAAGTCATACGAGCGTCTAGGGCTTTCACTTCTCCATTGGCTTGGTCGTCCATCTTCTTCATGAGAAGGTCAATCTTGGCGGCGAGCATGTCAACCTCCTTGACGGAGTGCATGCCTCGCTGGCGAGGTTGGAGGCGCTCTTCATTCCAACCTTGGTTGGACACCATCTTCTCGATCAAATCTTTTGCCTTGCTCACAGTGAGCGAGAAGAAGGCTCCACCAGCAGCAGCGTCGAGGTGGTCGCGGGCCGACGGAGTAAGCCCGTTGTAGAAGTTCTGGATGATCAGCCAATCATCCATCCCGTGGTGGGGACATGCCAGGATGTACTCCTGGAGCCTCTCCCATGCCTCAGGAATCGACTCCTTCGACTCCTGCTGGAAGCTTGAGATCCTTCCGCGGAGGGCATTGGTCTTGCCCAGCGGGAAGAACTTTGCAAGGAACGCAGCTGAACACTTCTCCCAAGTGTTCACAGCTTCAGGGTTTGCGTAGAACCACTGTCTCGCTCTCCCAAGGAGAGAGAACGGGAACAGTCGAAGGCGAACAGCGTCGGGGGTGACGTCCTTCATTTTGAACGTGTTGCAAATCTCCAGGAATTGCTGGAGATGAGCACTAGCGTCCTCATTGGCTTTCCCACAGAATGGGCTAGCCTGCACCATGGTGATGAGACCGGTCTTGATCTCGAAGTTCGCATCTCCCACATTGCCAGCTGGTCCCGTAGGGATGTTGGCAGCGGAGGGAGCGGAGAACTCGCGGAGGGTCTTGTCGGCCATTTGCTCAGAGCTTGATGGTGCGGGAATGACAGGTTCGATTGGCCGAGTCTCCTTACGAGGAGGGGTGAGCCTAGCTCGTGTCCTTCTCAGGAGTGACTCAGGATCTTCAGTGAAGTTTGTCGGCAAGTCGAAACCAGTCATACACTACCCTGTTTTCATACAAAATGCAGAAAACAAAGCAAGGTTAGCCTGCCTAGGAGATAGCCTTAATAATTGCAACACTACTATATACATTAGTAATTTTTCTTAATCATACGCCTTCCCCGGCAACGGCGCCAGAAATGCTTGTTGACTTTTGCTAAGCCATATTAATAAATCATTCCCGGCACGGGGCCAGAAACGGTTCACTAATATGTCCCAGAGTCAAGTAGGTAAAATCCGCAAGCGCACGGAGAATACCGCTGTAGCATTTCACCCGGAAGTATTCAGGGTATCGTATTTGTTTATCCCAAAGGAAGGGTATGATCAAGAAGCGTTACTAACATATAAGATCATGTTAACAATTAGCAAGGATATCTAACCAAGACAGGCGGGTACATGATAATAACCGGGTAGTGTGACACACACAGAAGATTCCTACTAAATAAATAAAGTCTAGTGGAGGAAAGACTAGGCTAAGCTACTCCTACTATACATTCCTATACAGTTGCATAGCCTAAGTAGAATACATACAGACCCACACTCAGGTTCAGCAGTCAATAGTATAGCACTTCAGGCACGGACTTACCCCTGCATCCACAGGTGACTTCCGCCAAGAGCCTACGCACTAGCCTAGCGGGGAGGATTTCAAAGGACGGACAGGGCTGTCACCACCTGCCGCCTACCTCAACGAACCAGTAGACTAACGAATAATTGATGCAAATCAGTCACCCAAGTACCATACTTGCATGACCAAAGAGCACTCTGCCCCTCCGCGATTACTATTAACGAGGCAGAGCTACCGTACGAATACGATCACCAAACCCATGCTATACTTGATCAGCTAAAACTAAGCATAGAGACTATAACATATAAACTAGACTATAGTGACGGTATATAACTAGCATGACAATAGTAGTATAATAAATATAAACTACTATCACACAAGTAGACTATACTATCACATATATGGATCACAATATCAAACAAGAAACTCATGACCCAAGCACAACTATATAGAAAAGATATATATATTGATAAGAGCAAAGTCTTACAAAAGGGAAAAGATACAAGAGCCATACCAATTCCAAGTGAAGACTTGGGACTAGAGAGCTCTAGACTCAGCCTAACTCCACTAAAACTCCAAGAACTACTACTAGCAAGAGAGAAATGCTTCTTGTGGTGTGTGTTGAGTGTGAAGGCACACCCTCCTATTTATAGCCTCAATAGGTCGGCAAGGGAGCGTAACCGCCACGGAAGGCATCTCAAACCGTCATCAGGAGTCGCGGAGGAGCCAACACGTGGAAGCCCAGGCGGAGAGGGCGCCCGGCTGGGTCGGCCGACCTGACCAGGTCGGCCGACCTGGGGGTGGCCCCTCCTGGCCTGTGCTTTCTCCAGGTGGCTGTCCTGTGGGCCCTGACGTTGGTTTGCGCGGTATTGCAGGGAGTTACGTCGGTTAAGTGCTGAAAGTGGGCCCTTCAATCCGTGTGACGTCCATGTGGCGCTCTCTGATTGGTCGAAAGTGTGTTTTCTTGCCTTTTGAGGTGTTTCCTTCACATTTCCTCCTGCATGCACAAAGTTCTCCAAGTACAAGTGGAACTATATTATTGTGATAAAGCATGCGTGTATGAAATGCCAAATTCTCCTTTATTTGAGTATAGTTGACGGTTGAAAATGGTACTTAACAGCCGTCAACAGATCTTCAACGGAGTTCTCATGCGAGACGAAACCGGTCATCCACTACCTTGTTTTCATACAAAATAAGAAAACAGACAAGATTAGCCTGTTTGGGAAAATCCAAATAATCACATATGCAACAATTGAACATCCGTAATCTTTTTGATCTAATGCCTTCCCCGGCAACGGCGCCACAAATGTTTGTTGGTATTTTTAACGAATGCAGGTAATCCACAAGCGCACAGAGAATACCGTTATAGTATTTCACCCGAAAGTATTCAGGGTATCGTATTTATTTTATCCTAAAGGAAGGCGAAAGGATCAGGACGGTTATAATGTTCTAGAGTTGCATAATAGATTATAAGACAAAGTTCTCACAGGGTAAGAAAGACTATGTTGCTTTCATACAGTTACATAGTTTACATTATATACCATTATATAGATAAATCAGCAATGCAAGACAATCAGATCATCACACCCTAGGCATCTGGTTTTCCCCTACATTCATAGTATGATTCCAATCAAGAGCTTATTGCATAGCCAAATGTAGGGGATTTTAAGGGCAGATAGAGATGTCTCCACCTATTGCCTACCCTTAGCAATTCGTAGGCTACATGACAAATAATGCATTCTATTGATCTAAGCACGACACTTAGATCTCTAGAACAGTACCCCTAATCCCCTAGTGATGGATCAGAAAATGAGTAATCACATTTAAGTGAACTCTAAGCACGTAGAAATTATCTAAGTCAAACATTAGTCATGCATTGTTATAATGATATAAATAAAGATTATAGTAATGACCTATGTGTAACATGGTAGTATAGCATAACTACACTACTAACATCGAAGCATAGTAACCACATACATGAATCGATCACATAGTCAAATAAGAAACACATGATCCAAGCATAACTATATAGAAAGACTAAATATATTAAATATAATAAAGTCTTACAAAAGGAGAAAGATACAAGAGCCATACCACAACTCCAAGGAAGACTTGAGAACTGAAGAAGACTCTATTCTAAGCCTAACTCCACTTAAACTAGAGAGAAACTCAAAATACAAAGAGGGTGATACTTCTAAGTGTGTGTTGAGGAGTCAACCATGCCCCTCTATTTAAAGGGGTCCAAAGGCGGTTCCAAGATCGGTAACTCCCGTCCTAAGAGGGACAACCGCCTTTGAAGAGTTGGTGGGAAACCGCCATAGGAAGCTGGGCCCCATTGGGCCCACTCCCTGTTTGGCTGAACAGTAGTGGGTGGCCCCCTTGACTCCTCCACGGCTTAGGCCTTCGATATATCGGTTTGTGCTGTAGGTGGGCCATTTGATCCGTGGGAATCCCTGTTGGTGAACTCTGATTGGTGAAAATTGTGTTCCTTCACCACATAGGTGTGTTTCCTCTTTTATTTTGTTGTATCTCCTGCATGTGAGTATTTCTCTAAGTACAAGTGGAACTTTATTAATACTAACTAACATGCATGGTGGGAATGTTGAATCCTCCTTCATTTTTGAGTAATATTGATGATCAAAAATGGTAGTTAACAACTGTCAACGTACACTCACTGAGTATTATGGACACTTGTGGAAGACCCTGTTGTAGTTCAACGTGGTCTCAGCAACACCGATACTATCACGAACATGGCAGTTTGGGCACATGACGCGTCAAATTCCTTGGAGGATCAAACTCTTGTTCAATCTAGAGGAGGATAAGTGCTGAGACATGGTAGATAAACGGATTAGGGAAACAATGGCGATGAAGAGCGGTCTTTTCTACTTACGATTAGAGAAACAATGTCACGTTGACATACACGTGCTATTGTTTACATTGGTGACGGTTTTATTCATCATTGATGACTGGGCGAGCCCGACTAGTGGGACAGATCGGTGTTGATTCAGCATTACACATATTAGTGACGTTTTGGTTCATCGCAAATGCCTCAAAAAGCGCCGATAGGTGGGCTCTGGATACTGTTTGCGTCAGAAAAGCAGCCTTTTGGTGACTTTTAGCAATGAACATGAGATCATCGCTAAATTTCCGTCAGTAAATGGCCAAAATGGCCTTAATGATAGAAATCTGTCTCTATTTAATGATGGAACATACTAAATTTTTGTCACTAATGGTATGATTTTCTATAGTGTAGATGGGAGATGAATTGTGAGGAAATAAAGATATCTCAAGTAGTAAGTAACCGATGTGAAAATTCATTACTTGTTAAGCTTGGTTTGTATGGGTTGTCAAATTCGTCTTTTCAGTAAACCTGACACAAGCAGTTTGTGTATACGGCTCAGGTTGACTCACCAGACAGCAGGAATACAAGGTCTATTGTCACATTCATCGGAAAGAACAACCTGTTGGAGTATCTCATGCATGTAGTTGTCCGTGTCCATAGCACGCATCGGAGTTGGACGAACCGGTATCTCCCACTGTCGTCTCCATGAACCGTGTCAGTGCTAATCGATGACATCGCTGTCGTGGTGTCACTACCACAAAATAGGGCTGCAGCGGCGCTATAAAAAACACGGTAGCAGCAGTTCTATTACGAACTGTTGTTAGCGGCGGTCAAAGAAGTCAACCGTCATTAAAAATTATTTTTTTTACGGCGGTTCGTAACATAAACCGTCGTTAAAAGTAGTTTTAATTTTTAACGGCGGTTTAATATATGAACTGTCGCTAAAAATTAATTTTTAGCGACGACGGTTTAAGATGTGAGTCATCGCTAAAAGTTAATTTTTAGCGACGGACAATAATATGAACCGTTGCTAAAAATAGAGTGACACGTCATCAATCCGGAACACCCTCACTCAGCCAATCAAATTGTTTCATGCGGATCGTGTGTTTTCATCCCACTCCCGCACTCTACCCTAGGTGGTCCTCGCAGTGGAGCGTGCGGCGGGCCACAGGATGGAGGGTGCACGGACCTCGCGGTGGGCCTCATGGTGGCACACGGACGGGCCTCACGATGGTGCACGCGGCGGGCCTGGCGGTGGTGCACGGACGGGCCTGGCGGTCGAGCGTGCGATGGGCCTCATGGTGGACACGGACTGGCGGCGGGCCGAGCATTGGCACAGAGGCAGGCCGGCGAGGGTGTGGGCGGCCACAGCTCTCTAGGCGATCCATCCCAACAACGACGCCCTTCTCGACCCGGATCCGGCTCTGGACGGGCCTGGCGGACGGGGCGCTGGCGTGTTTTTTTTATTTATTTTTTTAAACTCTGTAGCGGCAGTGAAGTTTTCAGTAGCGGGTTGCTTCTTCCATAGAAGATCTGCCGCAATAAAGCTCTATTTTTAGCTTCGTTTTCACTGCGGCAGGTGGGTTGACCCGCCGCTACAGAGCATCTACACCCACCGCTACATGTGTTTTTTGTGGTAGTGTGTCGTGCCCCCTAACAAAGCAAGGCTGCATGTTTCTCAGGAGCCTACACTGCTTGCCATCTTCACGTCTGTTAGAACCGGCAATGGATTCAGCTCGGAACGAACGCAGTCGGGCAGAGCGCAGAGGAAGAACACGAAGAGCACACGCGAGAATTGGTGCTGCAACTGGCAGCGTTTTCAGACCCTATTTATTTGCTTAAATAGAAACAACTACTCCCTACAGTTGAGGCCACGATCGGCCGGATATGCGCGGCATGCAGCGAACGACTTGCATGCCGCGCCACGCGCCCACCGCGCGAACGCCGCGCGCGTCTGAGCACTACTCGCGCATGCACCGTGAACATGATGGCCATGCGCCTAACTATCTGGAGATAAACATAGCTAATTACAAGAGAGGCAAAACACTAAACATAGCACGCAAGGATTATTCTGACATTTCTCCTCCTAAACCTTGTCGTGTTGGTCATTGACATTGATCAGACCAATCTTCGCGCGCAGCTCCTGAAACTTGGCCCTGCTGAGCGCTTTCGTCAAAATGTCGCCCAACTGATCTGATGTTCCGATGAACTCCACCTCGATCAGTCCTTCTTCAGCACTCTCACGGACTAGATGATACTTCACTTCGATGTACTTGCTCTGTCCGCTGAGCACTGGATTCTTTGTCAGCGCAATCACCGACTTGTTGTCAACCATCAGCTTGGGCACGCACGGTTCAGTGCCTCGCACTTCAGCTAGCACCCGTGCGAGCCAGAGAGCCTGACAGGTAGCATTTGCAGCAGCAATGTACTCAGCTTTACAGCTCGATTGGGCCACCACTCTCTGCTTCATAAACTGCCAGGTTATTGGGCTGCCGGCGAGGAAGAAAACGACCCGGTGGTGCTCTTGTGAGCATCCACATTGCCAGCAAAGTCACTGTCACTAAACCCCGTCAGACTGACTTGCATTTTCTCCTTTCTTCCATACCACAGCCCCAGTTGCTCGTCCCCGCCAAATAGCGAAGAATGTGCTTCACCGCTGCCCAGTGATCCTCATGTGGCTCCGTCAAAAAACGACTCACATACCCAACAGCAAAAGCAATATCTGGATGGGTATTGACTAAGTCCCTCAGACTTCCGACGATGCTCCGGTATGTAGTCGCATCCACCAGTGGCGCGGTGCTCCCCTTGCTCAATTTCAGCCGTGGCTCCATGGGTGCATGATAGGAATTGCAGCCTGCCATGCCGCTGCGTTCCAGAATCTTCACCGCATATGCTCCCTGACTGAGCGAGATCCCCTCAGTGCTCTGCTTCACCTCAATGCCGAGGTAATAGTGAAGCAGCCCGAGGTCACTCATTTTGAACTCTCATGCCATCTCAGCCTTGAACTTGTTGATGCCGCCGCCGCTGGTGCCGGTGATCATGAGATCGTCGACGTACACACCGACGACGAGCTGCTGCCTCCCGTTCAGTCGGGTGTACAGTGCCGGCTCCGACGGACTCCTCCTAAACCCGAGCGTAGCGAGTGTGCTGTCGAGCTTTGCGTACTAGGCCCTGGGCGCCTGGTGCAGGCCGTACAAAGCCTTCTTCAGTTTGAGCACCTTGTGCTTGTTGTCGGCGTTGATGAAACCGGCTGGCTACTCCACGTATACCTCCTCCTGGAAATCATCGTTGAGGAACGCGGATTTCACGTCCATATGATGCACCTGCCACCCCTCATGCGCTGTGAGTGCGAGGAGGAGGCGCACCGAGTCCAGACGTGCCACCGGAGTGAACACTTCATCGTAGTCGATCCATGGCGCTGCCTGTAGCCCTTCATCACCAGCCTGACCTTGTGCTTCGCCACGGCTCCATGCTCGTACCGCTTCACTTTAAACACCAGCTTGAGGCCGATCGCGCGGCGCCCTTGTGGCAAGTCGGTGAGGGACCAAGTATGGTTGTCCTCGATGCTCTTCATCTCCTCCCGCATTGCTTTCCTCCAACTAGGATCACGCTCAGCATCAGCAAACAACACAGGTTCATCAGAACTCACCGTGTGCAGCTCTTCCGCTAGTAGCCGTGGCGCAAGCCCGCGTGGTGACGCCGCGCCGATGATGTTGTCCAGCTTCCGAAAACGGACTGGCGCATCGTCGTCATGGTCAGCATCCAGGGCATCTCCGAGCTTGCCTAGTGGAGTGGCGAACTCAATAGCTGGTGCAGCGCCATGGCTCCCCTGTACCGTAGAGTGCGGAGACAGAGAGCGCGGCGATGCTCCTTCCGGCGCAGCAACCTCGTGCACTGGAGCCTCCTGGGTCACCGTGACAAACTCCTCCACTGTGAACGCGTCCATGCTCGGCTCATCATGCTCGTCGGCGCTCCAGTCCCACTATGCATGTTCGTCAAACACCACGTCCCACGTCACGTGAACGTGCTTTGTGGTGGGATCGTAGGCTCGATAGGCCTCTGATCCTTGTTCATAGCCAATGAAGATCATGGGTCGGCTCCTGTCGTCGAGCTTCTTCATGTTCGGCGTGGTGAGCTTGACGTGGACCATGCAACCGAACATGCGCAAATGATGCACAGCTGGCTTCTTGCCGTACCAGCTCTCGAACGGCGTCTTGCCTTCGACACTCTTCGTCGGTGAGCGATTGAGCACGTATACTGCCATGGCCACAGCTTCCGCCCAAAACTGCCCTGGCAGGCCTTTGGCCTTGAGCATGCTACGCGTCGTGCCGACCACGGTCTGGTTGCACCGCTCCACCATGCCATTTTGCGAGGCGTGTACGGCGCGGTGAGCTGACGTCGAACTCCCTACTCCGTGCAGTGCTCGGTGAAGTCCACGGAGGTGAACTCTCCGCCGCGGTCTGAGCGGAACGCCCGGAGCTTGCACCTCGTTGCCGCCTCGGCTTCCTGCTGGTACCGCTTGATGGCATCCGCCGCTCGGTCCTTGGACGGCAGCATCCGAACCCACATGAACCTGCTACATCAACAAGCAGAATGAAGTAGCAGTTCCCGCTCGACATCGCGGTGAGATGGGCCCGCACAGGTCACCTGCACTACCTCCAGGGGCTGCTCGGCCCGGTACTCGGCGTGCTGAGGAAACGGTGTGCGACGGTGCTTGCCAGACAAGCACCCACCATACACTTGGTCGACTTGCTCGATCTCTGGCAGCCTGCGGACCAAGCCTTCACACGCCAGCTTATGCAGCGCCGGGAAGTTTAGATGCTCGTAGCGTGCATGCCAGAGCCAGGCACTCTCCGCGCCCCTTGCCACGAGGCACACCGGTTGTGCAATGTTGAGGTCGAGCACGTAGAGCCAGTTCAGCGCACGAGGTGATGCGGACATCACACCTATGGATACACACAACACTCCTCCAACTAAGATGAAAGTTCATGCGCATCACCTGAATTTATAGGTGAGCTCGTTTCTAATATTTTGTTTATTTGGTTTTAAGAATAGATTGCTACTTAATAAATTAATTATTGTTAGAAACCATGGAGATGATGATAAGATAGCTTGTGAGGTGATTGGAGGTGTAATGGGCCAACAAGGATATCCAAGTCAAGATGGAGGCCCAATCAAAACCGACTTCGAGTCTCTTTTGGAGCCCAGGACTAGTCTGCACTAAAACGGACGCCCATGATGCATACCAACTCGGATTTGGACGTTCTACATATGCCTGGAAAGATAAGAAAAAGACCTTTCCAACCCAACTGGTCCCATGTCAAAATCCGTTCCGAGCCGTCAGCAATCGACAAAACAAATCGACTTCCAAAATCTGTCCTTGTGCTGTGACACCGTAATCGGTCTTTGGACCATGTATCGAGTTGAGCCCACTTAGGGCTGCGTCCAGAAGGTCTTGCACGACCCTAGGGTCCTCATATACAGCCTCCACCTCTTTATTAGGGTTTAGATTTTGCTTAGATTATTCTGTTGATAATAATTTTATCGTTTGATCGGTTTGTAAGATCCCAACTTTGAGATTCATTGTATACTTGCAAATTTGGTTGCATTCTTCTTTGTTCTTGCTTGTGTTCTTGATTTGCAAGCAAGGATAAGCCTTCTCGGCTGAATGGTTGATAACCAGAGGAGACGTTGTGCTGCGATTGCGGGGTTCAGAACGTGTCGTTTGAAAGCCTGATCGATTTGTGTATCACCTCCGCCTTAATCAAGATTATCAGAACCTATTAGAAGATCGGAACCCTCATCCACATCAAGTGGTAATCAGAGCTTCAGGTATACCGTTAGGTTCGCCCTTATCCCTGTTAGTTTGTTCAGTCCTAAACTCCAGAAAATTGCCCTATAAAAATATTTGTTTGTCGTATTTCCGCTGTCCTATATCCCCCTTGTGCCTGCAATTTTCAGTTTAGTTTTGCTTTTCTGAATTCTAGTCCCTCATTGTGTCATCGTGTTCATCGTGTCTAGATCTTGTTCAATCTGTATTCGGTCACCATATCATTGTGGGTTGTGCTGTGTGAGTCAAAAGAAAAAAAACAGATCACGATTGAGAGAACTAAAAGTGAGTATAAACCTTGTCTTGGACGTGTGTGGGATCTGAACTTTTGTTTGGCCTCTTGTCTAGTATAAATTATTTCTAGATTATTCAACATTTAGACTAAGGCTTGAGTGTGTTTCTGCTGTTTTTGTTGTGCCAAATATTTCCTTTAGGTTCTGTCCAACAATAGACCACAAATCCACGCTGCATGCATGTTGTGACTCATGCTTGACAAGGCTAGATTCAGTTTACATCGTTGCTAAAATTTAAGCCACGTTGAAACTAGTCTTTCTTGCAGCTGTTTTGATTAAAAAAAGAAGCAAAAGGTAGAGAGGTGCTGAAAAAAAAAGAAAAAAAGCTGCACCAAAAAGAAAAAAAAAAGACAAAAGAACAGCTAGAGAAAAGAAAAAAAAAGACAAAAGAACAGCTAGAGAAAAGAAAAAAACAGAGTTGCTTGCATCCTTTTGAGTCCTCCTCGCTTGAGTTAGGTCTAAGACAAGTTTAGATCGGTGAGATAGACTAGCTTGGGACTACTATTCAGTTTTGCAATTTTTGAATTGAAAATTTTCTAATCCTTGCTATCAAATATTACCTATCCAAGCTCCATATATATCCTTCTAAATAGGCACGGATTTTTTACCCTCGCAATTGTCAGATCACACTCTCTAGGTATCTTTTGTCTTGTTGTTAAGAAAATATATTTGTGTGTTTTCTTGTTTGCGACTAACAATGACAGGTTACAACACCGATGGTGATGAGTCGATGGTATCAAATAAGGTTGATACAAGTGTTGTAGCATAACGAGTGCTTAGTTCTCAAATAGAGAAGGTAGAGCAAAATTAAATGAACAATTTATTTTAGACTCACTTTATTGTCAAGGATCGGCGTTGTCGTATCATCATTGATGGAGAGAGTACCCATAACATCGCAAGTTTGGAGTTAGTTGAGAAACTTGGATTGACAACACAACCACACTCATATCCATATTACATCCAATGGGTAAATTCTTTTGGTAAGGTAAAGGTAGATAAAATTGCACGTATTGAATTTTTTATTGGCTCTTATAAGGATAGTGCAGAATTTGATATAGTACCTATGCAAGCATGTCATTTGTTATTGGGTAAACCTTGGATTTCTACAAATAATGTTTTTGCACAATACCATTACTAGTAGCTACTCATTTAAATACAATGGTAGAAGGGTTACTCTTACACCAATGACCGCTGTTGAAATTTTAGAAGAGGATCAACAACGATTTGAGAGAAGAAAGAATGAACCGTTTAAGATAGATTGGATTGTTTCAAATATTGCAACACTTTCATCAAAATCTGAATTACTAGAGGATAAACCTATTTTCTTGCCTCTTATTGCAACTAATATATTTCAGCTTCTACTCAAAGAAGAGGATAATGTGAAAGAAAAAGAACACATTGTGGTTTCATGTAAGAACTTTCCTGATGTGCTGAATTGTTCCAACAATCTTGCTGGATTGGAACCTTGTCTTGATTTGTCTTTGTCACAAGTTAATTTATCTACTGATCCTTGTGATAAAGAGGAGTTGTGTGCCAATGCTTCACTTATACCTTTGCCACAACAAATGAATGAGCTTGATCATTTCGCTTATGATTCACCTACTAGTTTCATATGAAATGGATGAACAGAAATTATTGTCTTCTCTAAATACTTTGGGTTATATTGAATTTGATGTTCTTTGTGATCTAAATGCCGTGGAAAACCAAATCTTTTGTCAAACTGAATTGTCTTTATTGACAAGAAATATTTTTCATGCTGCTGGAAACTATGATCATAGAGGTTCATTTATGGTGCATAGAGTATATATTTATTCAAAATTGAAACCTCCTTGTGTTGTACAACTCAATTATCAAATAGAAAACTGCACTAATAATTATTATTCCATATCAAGTTTTTCTAGTATTTCTAAGATCAGACATTTTCTAAATTATCATAAGAGTGAGGATGATGTTCATTCTGCTGCTTAATTTTTCAAAGAGGTTGTTAATTGGTATGACATGTCTTCTATTGTAATTTCATATTGTGATGATAAATTTCATAACACATATAAACATGAGGTGCATCCCAAGTTTGGAAATAGTTCTATATCTCATATTTCAGATTTGAGACCACTATTGGGAGAAAGAGATAGGATCGAGTCGAGGACGACTCTAATTCAAAAAGAGGAGAATGATGAGGACATCACACCTATGGATACACACAACACTCCTCCAACTAAGATGAAAGTTCATGCGCATCACCTGAATTTACAGGTGAGCTCGTTTCTAATGTTTTGTTTATTTGGTTTTGAGAATAGATTGCTACCTAATGAATTAATTATTATTAGAAACCATGGAGATGATGATGAGATACCTTGTGAGGTGATTGGAGGCGTGATGGACCAGCAAGGATGTTCAAGCCAAGGTGGAGGTCCAATCAAAACCGACTTCGAGTCTGTTTCGGAGCCCAGGACTAGTCTGCACTAAAACGGACGCCCAGGATACATACAAACTCGGATTTGGACGTTCTACATATGCCTGGAAAGATAAGGAAAAGACCTTTCCAATCCAACTGATACCATATCAAAATTCGTCCCGATCCATCGGCAATCGTCGAAACAAATCGACTTCTAGAATCTATCCTGGTGCTACAACACCGTAATCGGTCTTTGGACCATGTATCGAGTTGAGCCCACTTAGGGCTGCATCCAAGGGGTCTTGCACGACCCTAGGGTTCTCATATATAGCCGCCACCTCTTCATTAGGATTTTGGTTTTGCTTAGATTATTCTGTTAATAACAATTTCACCGTTTGATCGGTTTGTGAGGCCCCAACTTGTGAGATTCATCGTATACTTACAAATTTGGTTGCATTCTTCTTTGTTCTTACTTGTATTTTTGATTTGCAGGCAAGGATAAACCTTCTTGACGAGGTCAATCGTTCTTGACGGTTGATAACCAGAGGAGACGTTGTGATGTGATTGCGAAGTTCAGAACGTGTTGTTCAGAAGCCAGATCGATTTGTGTATCGCCTCCGCCTTAATCAAGATTATTAGAATCTATCGGAAGATCGGGAACCCTTTTCCACATCACGAGGTACCTTGGCCAGGAGGCAGCGTTCAAAGTCACGAAATCTCATGATGCCGCCCTCCAAGATGATCTGGTAGCCCGCCTCTTCCAGCTGACCCAGGCTGATAATGTTCGTGGTCAGCTTTGGGATGTAGTAGACGCCGGTGAACGCGTGGTGCTCGCCATTTTTGCAGCTGAACAGCACCGTGCCCACCCCTTCAATCTGCACCACGGAGCCGTCTCCAAACCTGACTGTGCCACGCACATTGGAGTCGAGGTCGGAGAATGTCGGCCTGGTGCCGGACATGTGGTTGGTGGCGCCTGTGTCAAGCACCCACCGCCATGAATCCTTCTCGGCGTCCACGATATGCGTGAAGACCTTCTCCTCCACCAGATTCCGCCGCCGGCACGACTGCTGGTGAAGGCGGCAGAGGGAGCGGCTCGAAGTGGATCTCTCCTGCCTCCATCATGAGCAGAGAGGGCTCATCATCCTCGGCCACATGGGCCTATCCTCCCTGCTTCTTGGACCTGCAATCTCTGGCCCAATGGCCGATCTTACCACAAGTCCGACACGTGTTGGCAGGCATGTCGCAGCCCGCATTCTCGCCTCGCCCATCGCGTGAACTCGAACTTCCGCCGTCACGATTCTTTCCTTTTCCGCATTTCTTGCCGCTGCCACCGCCACCGGACGAAGAACCGCCAGATCCCTCCTTGAGCTTGAGGCGCGCCATCCACTCCTCCTTAGTGAGGAGCAGGTGCCCGCCAGAGTCCTTGGGGGAGCTGGATCCTGGCTTCTTCCTCTATTCCACCGCGCGCAGTCGCCCGGTGGCCTCCTCGATCGAGATTGTACTCAGATCAAGGAGGGTTTCGATGGAGATGGCGACATGCTCAAGGTGCTCGGGCACCGAGTGCAGCATCTTGTTGACCACCTTCTTGTCCGTGACATTGTCACCCAGAATACGCAGTTGATTTGCCAGCATCGTGATGCGCATGGCGAAATCTTCCGCCGTCTCTTCAGGCTTGAACGCGATTCCGGCGAAGTCCTGCCGCAACCTCTCCGCATTCGCCTCCTTCACTCGTTCGACCCCGACACGGATGTCCTTGATGGACTCCCACGCCTCGTAGGCCGACTCCTTACGCACGAGCCTCGCTTGCATCTCAGGGGGCACGGCGCGAAGGAGCGCGGCCAGCGCATGCCTGTCGTCGCGGTAGTCACCGACGTTGGTACACATCACCTCCCACAAGCCCTGGGCCTGCAAGTTCATCATCATCACCGAGGACCACTCAACGTAGTTCGTACGCGTGAGAGAGGGGTACATAACGGCGGACGAACTCCTCTCTACCACGCGCTCGACAACGATCTCGCGGCCACCGTCACAGTGCCGAGGTCGACGAGGCGGAGGAGACGGTGACGTGCGATGCGGAGTGCGGACGGGAGAGTGCATCCCCTCCAACTGTCCGCCGGCCGACATTGCCGCCCTGGATCAAACACACACAAGCTCTGATGTCACTTGTTAGAACCGACAATGGATTCAGCTCGGAACGAACGCAGTCGGGCAGAGCGCAGAGGAAGAACACGAAGAACACACGCGAGAATTGGTGCTGCAACTGGCAGCGTTTTCAGACTCTATTCATTTGCTTAAATAGAAACAACTACTCCCTACAATTGAGGCCACGATCGGCCGGATATGCGCGGCATGCAGCGAACGACTTGCATGCCGCGCGACGCGCCCACCGCGCGAACGCCGCTCGCGTCTGAGCACTACTCGCGCATGCACCGTGAACACGATGGCCATGCGCCTAACTATCTGGAGATAAACATAGCTAATTACAAGAGAAGCAAAACACTAAACATAGCACGCAAGGATTATTCTGACAACGTCACTCGTGCAGTCCTTGCTCCACGCCATCACACAAGTCTTCACGGGACATCTCCCAACGCGAGCTCGACGACGCCTCCAGTGAGAAGAACATCATCGCCGGCCTTGCCTCCGGCGTAACAGTTTGCTTGTTTCAATTCATGATTATTTCTAGTTAACACATCCAAGTGATTCTCATATTTTCTACGATTATGATAGTCTTCGTGGCATCACCTATATCTTGGCAAGTATCATGTAGAGCAGTCATAATTGCTTGTTTCAATTTGTGTGTGTGTTTAATAGATTATGTACTGTATGCTTTGGGAAAGTCCTGCAGAGCGAAGAGAATTATCTCATCAATTTTTAATCATCATTCGCCCATGGTGCAAATTCACTCGTGGACTCCAAGAAGTTAAGATCCCACAACACCTGATTTGAGCTCAAGCACGTGCCTCCTATTACCATCACATGGGCTCACGCCTTACCGTCATTCATTCAACCACGCTTCTCTTGGCAATGCACATGGAATCTCCAGCACAATAGGCTTGTCGTCGGCAGGAGGCCATGCAAAAGTTACCTTAGCAGCATAAAGGTATGGCATACATATGCATACAAATCGGACTGAAATCATCACTAAATAAGACAATGATATATTGTGACGAAAGATATTTTGTCATGGGAAGAAATGTGAGAGCGTCACAATTTTATGACAATTGTAATTATCATAGATTTAAATTTTCATCACTAATTTTTTTCTTTGGTATAAGAACATAGAAAGATGAGAGCATTGCTATTACTAATATTATAATATAAATTAGCTGAAAAAGGAAAATAAAGTAAGCTCTGAAATCAAAACAAAAAATGACGGTACCTGAAAATAAAAGACAAAAAAACACGGCTTTTTTTTAGATTACAAAATTTTTTTTGAGATTACAAAAAATACAGCAATTGGAGACGTGGGGAACCAAAGGATAATATTGTAGCTGGAAAGTAAAAAAAACGCAGGAACCGGAACAAGCTACAGGAACTGAACTGGAGACCTGATGTATTGGGAATGCGAGCTCAACCACTGCGCCACGAGTGTAACTTTGTTTGGAGCCTAGGTGTTTATCATTTTAATTAGAAATCGTCCTTTTCTTCTACCGAAACAAAACGCAAACTTGCTAGACTGAGAGCCTCGATTTGTCTGGGCGCACGAGGCGGTCCACGGCGCCAGGCCAAGCACGGCGTATGCTATCCCATCAGCCGGCGAGGCAGCTCCAATAAGTCGAGCTTCCACCTCTGCTACCCGCATCTTGGCGCACGAGCCGGGCGACGGCGCCAGGCCAAGCGCGACGAGTACTTTCCAATCCGCTGGCGAGGCAGCTCCATACGCCGGGCTTCCGCCTCTGCTGCCCCGCCTCAGGGCGCACGAGGCGGGCGACGGCGCCCGGCCAAGCGCAGCCTGCTATCCATTTCGCCGGCGACGCAGCTCTGCTGATAGGAGCCCGCCGGCGGGGAGGTCACATGCGGCGAGCATGGCGTGGAGGCCACCTGTGGCGAGCTCGGCGTCAGAGAGCCCGCCGGCGGGGAGGTCACCTCTCACCTGCGGCGAGCTTGCCGTCTCAGAGCCCGCCGACGGGGAGCTTGCCTCCCAGGACACAAATCGCATCTTATAATTCTACAAATATAAGTGGCAGACCCGAATTGCTTAGCGCTGCGTTCGATCCCCTTGTCTGTACAATTTTTTTTTTAATTCTTTAACTTTCTTTTGGCAATGTAATCCTTTACCCAAGTACTCCCTCTGTACTAAAATAAGTGTCATTTTTCATGCCGTTCAAATTTTCTTTACTTTAACTATATTTAAAGAAAAATATTAATAATATTTGTGTATCTAAATAAGTTTTTTTATAAAAATACTATCTAATAATACTAATCATATATTATAAATAATATTATTTTTTATATATAATTGATTAAAGTTAAAAGTATTTGACTTATCGGGAAGCGATAAAGACACTTCTAGGACGGAGAGAGTAACACCAATAGATCAATTTCATAGAATATTGTTAAATTATTATATATATATATATATTATAGTATATCTCATTTCTCTAACTTTTTTATAGAAAATTTATTTATTTATAATTATTTTTTACCTAACTAACGCTGATGGATTAATTTTATAGATCATTTTAAAATTATTGTGTGTATATATATTAAGTATATCTCAATGCCTCAAGATATATTCAAAATTTAAGATGAGCATTCTAATTTGTGTGCACAAACTAGATATTCTCAACAGAAACCTGATTGTCTTGGCATGTGAATGAAGATTGATCATCGTATCCTAAGATAAAGTTCTTTCCTTCTAATATGTAAGCATATATATAGTGATCACTTTAGTTCGAAACCTGATTGTCTTGGCATGTGAATGAAGATTGATCATCGGATCATAAGATAAAGTTCTTTCCTTCTAATATGTAAGCATATATATAGTAATCACTTTACTTTGAACAAATTCGTGCACCTAAAGTAGAACGTACCGTTCATTCTTTAAGGAAACAACAAGAGTATATTGGTGACATGAATAATCCTTGCGTGCTATGTTTAGTGTTTTGCTTCTCTTGTAACAAGAGTATATTGGTGACATAAATATTATTGTTTGTGTATTGCTTCATGCAACAACAACCTACAAAATTAGTGTAAATACACCTTTCTTGCAATTGCGCAAGTGGTCATGACCAACCACAAGATCTGGATCAAACGAGCCTCGTTTAGACGGGTAGTTTCACAATTTTCATTTAATCACTTTTACAAAACACCCCATGACCCATCAAAACATTTTAAGCTAAGCAAGAGGTCTGAGACTGGAGAATCAGAGGTCAGTTCTATTTCGTCGATCTTCTTGACTCGTCTTGCTTAGCTTCGCCATTTTGCATGTTCATCTCCTCTGTCCTTTCAACTTAACCTTGGTCCTGCGACCAATCAGACTCGCGACTTCAGGTGTGCACAAGTGATATCTATAACATATATAAGATGAATATCCAAGAAGATCGTTAACAACTAATAAAAAAGAAGAGAGTTTTAAATTTTAAACATCTATTGTGTGTATATATAGAAATATATGACGAATCTATGTACCGAGAATTAGTACTAATACTATCTTATTTTACATACAACACAAATAGTGAAGCAATACTAAAATTATAATTTGAATTTACTTTGTTAATTTTCTAAATAACATATCATCTATTTGTAATATATCTCTACAATCTATTAATTAAGGTGCGGTTGTTCACTTCGTGTCCACAAAGTTAGAAATTAAATTCAAATCGGTAACGTACCTTCCATATCAAGTACCGAATTCTAAAAATAATAACTCCCTCGTTCGAAGGTCAAATGAGTCAAACTCGAACTCTATCTCGTCGATCTCGAAAAGTTCTATAACTTTGGTATTCAATAGAAGTCCAGATCCCTCCGTTTTGGTTTTGAAATATGAGATGCAAAAATATTATTCTGATTCGGACTACTCTGTGTAGGTCTCTATGCAGGGCCCATATCTTCTAGCTCCGAAGTCCAAATAATAGGATCCACATATGTTTCAAAAAGGTCTCGACGAGATCTATATTTTTTGTGTTTTAACTTTTCCCATTAGAACACGTTTTCAAGTTCAAAATTATGTTATAATGTAGTGCTATTTCTAGACTACGTGAATTGCATGTTGAGCTTCATGGAGGCCCAAGAGTGTCTTATAGACGTCATAGGCTTGTGAAAAGCCCTCTTTGTATGCGAGTTGGACTTCATATTGATACTTCTCATATTTAAACATTTTTAATATTATTTCACTTAATTTTGTAACATAGTACTCAAATGAAAATCGTTAATATTAAATGTTAAAAACATATTTATGATAAGAATATGGTAAAAAATGGTAAAAAGTTGTTACTTTGGGCATATAAAATGGTATACTAAGAATCACCAACGGTAATACAAATATGATCTTTCATGTAAAAAATATTAATAATATTGTATATATATAATAATTATATTATGTAAATTATTTATATTTAAATCATAAAAAGTGTTTTATTATTTTAAGCCCGTAGCAACGTATGAACATTTTGCTAGTTAGTTTAAGAAAATAACAAAAAAGAACAGGATGATTGGCTCCAAATTTCGGCGCCAAAATTTGTCGTCAGACACACCAGCCGAATGCCAAGGCGGGATAGAACACGCCAAGCCAAATAAAAGTTCACTATGAATTACAGTTTTAGACAACCAGATGTGTGTTGTCTCGGTATGCATCAAGGGTAAAACTGTCAATATTTGTGTATATAGTACTCTCTTCATCCCAAAATAATTGGCATTCTAGCCCTCTTTAGTTTTCCCAAAATAATTGGCATCAAGGGTAAAACTATCAATATTCCCCCTTCACCTTGCTTTGCTCCTCCTCCGAGAGCCGCAAACCACGCATCACCCATCAACTCCTCAATCCCGCCACCACCCCGCCCTTGCACCCTCCTACTCACCCTCTCCGTGGGGGACTCAGCTCTCACACCTCGACCGACAGCAGAATGACACCGACACGAGGAAACGCACGCGAGATTGGCCTAGTGATTTCCTCTGGAGAATGCAGGAATTTTACCCACTCGAAGCTCTGGATCTAGATCCAGAAGCCGGGACTTCCTCCGCCCCGCCAGAGAGCCAGGGCCCCCCAACAACCAGAGACTTCTCTCCTTTCTCGGGCGGGCGAGCTCTCCCCGCCTGTCGCTTATTTAGGTGGGCTAGTATGTAACTTTTAGTATTGTTCTTAGCTGCTGGAGCGTGCTTTCTGTTGAGCAAGGGAGAGGAACGGGAGGACACTGGAGAGGTGATAGAAAAGACGTAACATGGTGCTGTTTTCTTGATCTGTTAGTGCAAGTATGCAATTCGATTTTGCAATTTTAAAAAAAGAAAATTTTATACACAATATAATCAATATAAATTGAGAATAATTTAGCATTAAATGTCTGGAATTAAAGCCATGCAATAGAAGTCTCTAGTATATAGTTGCAAGTTAACTGGAACTTTGGAGAACCATGTTAGTAGCTAGAATTTTGGAGACAATCCGTGATTTCGTACTCAAAGCAGGTGGGCAGGTGTTCATACTCAAAGCGGCACCAGTTGCCCTCCCCGCCTCCATCATCCTCCAAAGTAATTCCTCTCCTGAGCGGCTTCCGCACATCAAGCCCCCGACCCCAGAGCCGTCAGCCTCCACATCCACCATCAGCGCCTCCCCTGCCGTGTTGCCAAACACCATGCCATTTTCCCGATCCATCATTCCAAAGGGCAGATAGAAAATGCGGATCCAGATTGGTGTATGAGTAAACTGCAGATCCTTGAGCCGCTTGCTAGCATCAAAATCCACTACTATCAAGAGATCCCCATCAAAATCCCATGGCCCCTCAGAGAGAGCTCTCCTCTTCCCTCCCGGCTGCAAAAAGGTGAAACAAAACAGATTCCATCCTAGCTCCTTGATCCGAATTCCCGCATTCAGGCACCAAATCTTGCCCACCGTACGTTGTATGCCCTCCACAGGCCCCGGCTTACTCGCAAAAAGCTTCCCCATCGCCTAGGGCAGCTGCTCGCCTCCCCCCGCCCCCATCCTCTGCCTCCCCTTCACCTTGCTCTGCTCCTCCTTTGAGAGCCGCAGACCACGCATCAACCCCTCCAACTCCTCACCCCGCCACCACCCCGCCCTTGCACCATCCTACTCACCCCTCTCCGTGGGGGACTCAGCTCTCACACCTCGATCGACAGCAGAACGACACCGACACGAGGAAACGCACGCGAGATTGCCCTAGTGATTTCCCCTGGAGAATGCAGGAATTTTACCCACCGAAGCTCTGGATCTAGATCCAGAGGCCGGGACTTCCTCCGCGTCGCCATAGAGCCAGGCCCCCTCGACAACCAGAGACTTCTCTCCTTTCTCGGGCGGGCGAGCTCTCCCCGCCTGTCGCTTATTTAGGTGGGCTAGTATGTAACTTTTAGTATTGTTCTTAGCTGCTCGAGCGTGCTTTCTGTTGAGCAAGGGAGAGGAACGGGAGGGCAGTAGAGAGGTGATAGAAAAGACGTAAAATGGTGCTGTTTTCTTGATCTGTTAGTGCAAGTATGCAATTCAATTTTGCAATTTTGAAAAAAGAAGATTTTATACACAGTATAATCAATATAAATAAAGAATAATTTAGCATTAAATGTCTGACATTAAAACCATGCAATAGAAGTCTAGTATATACTACCTTCATCCCTCAAATATTATTGTCCTAAAAATTTTCGGTGAAAACAAGTCAAGTAACAAAAGACACTGCTGCCCTCATTTAATAGAGCCGAGTACATGAAAGCCAGCTACTCCTTGTCGCTGCTTGCTGGACCCTGCCGAGGACTGGCCTAAAGAAGAGGACGAATTCGGATTTTTTTTAATCTTAATTCTAGGACCACAGGGCACTGTTTTTCTCGGGCGTCTCCATGGCAGCGTTCTTTTGGTGGGTCTGAGCGCAAGGACGACAAGCTTTGCGGGGACAAAATTTTAAGGCCAAAGCGACAAGCTTTTAGAGACGGAGGAAGTAGTTGCAAGTTAACTGGAACTTTAGAGAACTATGTTAGTAGCTAAAACTTTGGAGACAATCCGTAATTTCGTTGCTCTAAGTAATTAAAGTTCAGGGGAAACTCTGTTCTAAAAAAAAGAAAATTACGTCCCCCGTATATTCCTAGTGTTGCATCTGGAGGAGCAGAACAGTTGCACTTGCTTAGGCCACATTAATTTATTCTGACTAAATATGATAATCAATTCATATATTCTGTATACACAGGTATACATAGTGGGATGACTTGTTAGGAGCACTGCAGATAATTATTAGCACATGCATACTGTGTCTGCCTTGTTCTTTTCCCTAAGCTCTGAACTTCTACGGCTCTTATCTTTCTTTGCATGCTTTCTTTTATTATGTCCTGAACTGCATGTTGTATGTTAACTTATTCAGAAATCTTGTTAGCAACTAAGCTATATTGATTATGCATAGCATACCGTTTCACTTTTGAAGTGTGGATTAATTTCAGTATATGGATATTAGATATGCATAGCTGTGTTCCTACACTTGCAGCACCATCTAAATGGTTTTTAATATAATTGTTTATTTTTCTATGATTACAGTTCAAGTACATTGGCAATTCTTTTTGTACAAATACAAGCAGTGGCTGCGTCAACTCAAGTTTTTGATCAGAGGATTATGTGTGTTTTAGATGTGATATTTGTTGTGTCTCGTTACTTGCTGCCTATATTTTGCTAGATTGAATTTGGTCTGACGAATGTAAATATTTTGATTTTGTAACCTGGTTTTCTATCAACGGGTAAACAGAATTTAATTTTTTTTATTTAAATATATGCATTGGGCTGTTTGGGCTCTTAAATGGCCCATGATCTTACGATTAAATAGGATGGTAAATATGGCCCATGCACATGTGGTTAATTGGTCTGTTGAGATGGGTTAAGCTTCATGTAATTGGATTACTGTGTCTGAAATTGGTTGGTACTTTTATTAGAACATACGAATGGGCTAGTCCGAAAAGTTAATGGCCCAAAAAAATCTAATATTGGTTGGGTTTGTAAACTAAGGCTGTCACTTTTGATCCTATATCATTTTATGTCGTTTTTGAATTCTATTATGATGAAAAATAATGTCGCAAAACCATGATGAAGCAACGATTGTCACAAAAAGAACTATGATAATAACAGGAAATTTCATCATAGAATGTATTATATTACGCACATTTTATGACAAAAACACTTTCGTCACCAAATCGTCACAGATTGCAGTATATAACATATTTTTTAGTTTTAGTGACAAAAATGAAATGTCATTGAATGTTAGATTTCTTGTATTAAAATTGGTAAGAAGACGAGGGAAAGACGAAAGCAAGTAGGATCGGAGGATGCTGGATGCATAGTCAAGGGTAGAAAACTATAAGAACATGCCGGGAACAAAGATGAGAAAATCAACATAATTTGATTGTTGATCCTTCCGTTTGTGCTATAAGTAGTATTTATCTTCTGAAGCAGTGGAGAATAAACTATTACACTCCAAGATATCATTGAGTGCATGACTTCATACAATATGGAGAAGAGAGAGGAAGGGGAGATATCATTTTTTAGGCCAAGGGGGCGATATCATTGTGTTCGCGGCTTCCTCTTTTACCCTTTCAAGTTTATAATTTAAGAACCATTTATTCGACTTTCTTGAGACCTCTTTTTTCAATTTTGTTTTGTATATTTTCTTTATTACAGAGGATTTAAAAGTGTTCCTTGTTTAACATGAAACCTTCTTAATTCCGCAAAAAATTCTTTTTTCTTTTGCTAGTTATATTATTATAATGTATATATGCGACGATTAATTTATAGTTGATTCTACGTTTTCGCTTTGGGAAAAACTGATTCTACGTTAGTAGGCAAACGGAAACTGATAAAAAAACTGAATATCTTCGAAACAAAAGAAAAAGCAATCACAAAGAAAATATTCAACCTACTGAAGGTATCAACGTGTCAGTACAGTATTGGTCGCCGCTCTTCCCTGCAGATAACGAACACAATCCGACCTTCCAATCAATACAGCCATCATCGCTCTGGCGAACTGAAGAACAACCAACCGGAAAGAGCGAAAGAAACAACAGCCCGAGAAAGCGACCGACCATGGCGGCCATCCTTGCGCGAGCCGGCGCAACCGCCACTGCCGGCGGCGTCCTCCTGTGGCCCACAGGCCGGCGGCCCCGCAACTCTGTCGTCGTGGCCGCGGTGACCGGCCCGGCGGTGCCACAGGAGGGGGAGCTGGAGCGGCCGGCTTGGTCCGGCGAGACGCCTCTGTCGCGGCTTGTGGGCGCCCTCATCGCTTTCAAGCCGCTCTACTCGTTGATGAAGCTCGCTTCCCGTGAGGTCATCATTAGGTACAGGCACAGTGCCATTATTCTTCCTGGACAGTGCACATTGCCTGTTCTCTTGCTCCTAGCAATAGTGAAGATGATGGTGGACAGAATGTGTGCGTCTTTGTAGGACGGCGGAGAAGTCCAACATCCCCTGGAGGGAGATGACGAAGAAGGTGCTGGAGTCGGACGTCTACGAGGTGTTTGAGCGGATCCGAGACCCAAGTCTAGTGTACCCTGACTGTGAGCTCATCTCTTTTCAATACTTTTGCCCTTTCTTTTCATGTTCTTTGATTTCACCATGTGATACGAACAAGGATACATTAAAATCTGTTTTTCAAGCGATCTCTTTTCATGTTGTTTGTCGAGCGATGAATCAGGCATTAATTTGATTCTGAACAAACTGGAGTTCTAATGGCTTGCTTGCTTCTGTGACCAGATTACTTGAACCCCTTCCATGCGTACGATGAAGGGAACCTGTCGTGGTTGGTAATCACTTTATTTTTCATAGTTTTCTTTTAAACAGACCAGTTTTTGCCGACATGTAAAATGCAGCCGTGATTTGTCAAACGATGGTATGGTTCCCTTTTAAAATTTCTTAAAGATGAACATAGAAGCTGAGTTTCTGTTTTCGCTCATTTGCACTGAATGAGCTAGGCTGCAGCAGAGGCCGAACCTGCCACAATGTCGATTGCGAAGAGGGCAATACCGGGGGCTCCATCAATTGAAGAGGCGAACCGAATCGTACGTGGGAGCTGGCTGAATGCAATCGAGGAGCATCACCTCAAGTACTCGAGAAACTGTCAAATCAATGACATTTTGGACATTGGCTGCTCTGTCGGAGTTAGCACCAGATACCTGGCTGAGAAGTTCCCTTCTGCTAAAGCTGTAGTAAGTGCTTAAATCTGCATAAGCCCCAACCCTAAGAGCATCTCCAGCATGTGTTTTAAAATGATCACGTACCTTAAAATTTGGCAAATGCTTCAAACCAACCTTGTGCTGTATTTTTTTTTTACAAATCCTTTATTTTTGCTCCCTTGCTGTATATTTACAGCACCACACCCCCATACTTTATCATGTGGTTTATATATGGATCAGCCTTGGCGGGAGCCAACTGCAACTCCCGCCGCCATCGAACCTTGCCTCTTGTCCACCGAACCTTGCCACTCAGCCATTGGATCTCGCCTCTCGTTCGCCAGACCTCGCTGCTTGGCCATCAGACCTCCCCTCTCGTCCGCCGAACCTCTCCTGTAGGCCACCAAAGCTCAACGATGGGCCATTGACATCGCAGTCCTCCACCATTGCATTGGAAATAACAGTAGTTTAGTGGTGATAAATATAATTTCAGTTGGTACAAATACAAGATAAGCTACACATAATCTAGGCATGCATACTATAATAAAAACTTCTATCTCAATTACGTGTGCTAGTAGATCACAAATCCTAAAAAGATAGTGACCGCTGATCATAGCGACTAATAACAAGCTAGGAACAAAGCCTAGATCACTAGATTTAATCATTAGTAGATGTTAAAGGGTGACTTACAGGAAAGCCACATGTAGGTGATCAGCTATGGAGATCATCAGCGAGCAGGACACGAGAGGACGTAGGCTTTGGAGGCCTGCTCTCCCGACACCAATGGCACGTCGATGGCGGGATGGGGAAAGATGATGCAACAACACAATAAGGAATGGCGAGAGAGCGAATGCCCGTGTGTTTTGGGAGACCTCTCCCCTCATATATATACATAACAAAGAGGAGCGCACACAACCATAATTGAGCTAGTAATGCTTCTACAAGTAAACGGGTTCGTTAATCACCATTAAGAGAGAATAATTGCTTGCCACAAAAGGCCAGCATAATTTTCTCTTGCATAGCAAAAAGTCTGAGTAGCATAAGGAAGTTGCAATACCGCACACGAAAGACTCGATTTCGCCAGACCATTCACGAGCATGTCATACGCTCACGCCCATCGCCCCACCCCTCCCGGCCCGGCGAGGCGTGACGTGACGAGGCGAGCAAGAGCGCATGTGTGTTCTACCTCTTCTCTCCGCGTGTGTGTTCTACCTACTAGCTCATATAGCTGGGAAACAACTCAAGTATTTAATTTGGTCTTCTTTCCCCTAGACAAGCAATGTGGGACTAAAGTCTCCCGCCATACCATGCATGTGCACACATGCCTTTGGGATTTATTTGGATTATTATTTGGGCCACAACCCAAACTTCTAACAATCCCCCACCATATCCCAAAGGCACATCCTCATCTAGTTTGCTCATCATACAAAAGTATTGTTAATATGCACGCTTTTTTATGGAGACCAATAAAGTTTGAACATTCACCTATAACTTCAAGTCACACTCATCCACATCTATGCAAAGGACTATGCCTTGAATTGACAGTTTGGTGTGAACAAGTTTCACTGGAAGCCTTGACTGGTATTGGGCTGCCAAGAGTCTTCCCCATAGGTGGAGCGTATAAGTTATACTCATGTCTCTCTTCATGAGCTTATTAAAGAACTCCTAATTCTTGCCTAAAAAAAAAGAACTCCTGATTCTTATAGACTGCGACCAACAGTCAAGCTCAAGCTCACACAGGTGTGTTCTTGCAAGAATACTCTGTAGGACAGTATCTCGCTCATGAAAGAGCCTCATAACACATTAAGACAAAGTCATCCTATCTTACAGATATGATAGTATTGCATCTCCAACGGAGTGGGTTAAGGATATTGATTGTACTCTCTAGTTAACTAACAGCTTATTCTTCTCAGGCACTAATTCACGGGATCTCCGACTACATAGGTTAGGTTGCCACTGTAGTGTAACTTATATGGGACTTAATCCTATCTCCTTCCGGATAATCCCTTAGTAAAGGGATCTGTCAGGATTTAGATGTTTCAATGTATTCCATAGCTATAACACCAGAGCTACTTTGTTTCCTGACAAATTTCAATCTACGCTTCATATGTTTGTTGAACTTTCTTATTACTGTTTGATTGTCACAGTTCATGAGAATAGCAGGGATTGGTTTTCCAACCATCGATAAGTCCATCAAAAGTTCCATCAGCCATCAAGAGCAATGAGCTTTCCCTCCAAGGTTGATTTTGTCAAAATTGTATGTTTACACGATCTCCAGACAGCAACGCCACCAAGAGTGAAGAGGTATTCACTGGTGGCCTTTAGCTCATCAGCATCTACTATCCAGTTTGAATCACTACATCCTTCAAGTACACCAAGGTACTCTGAATAGGGAATTCCATAACTCATTGTGTCCTTTAGATAGCGCACGATTCGATCAATACCGCATCCATGATCATCTTCTGGGTTAGAGTTAAACCGGCTCGAATTGCCAACGAAAAATTAGATGTCAGGGCGGGTTGCGCTAGCTAGGTACATTAGTGAGCCAATGATTTGATAATATCATAGTTGATTCAGTCCTCTATTCTTTCGAAGTATTAGACTAGGGTCATACGGGGTTTGAGATGGTTTGCTTTCCATATAGTCGAAACGACTCAATACCTTATCAACATAATGGGATTGCATAAGAGTAATCTCCTCCTCATCCTCATCCTCTTAAGTTTAATATTAAGGATCACATATGCTGTCCTAAATTCTTCATATCAAAATTTTGGGATAAGAATGATTTTACATCATTTATCTCATCGATACTGGTCCCAAAAGTGAGTATGTCATCGACATACAAATATAGTATAATTCATTTACACTTGCCATAGTTGTAATACGCGCAAGTATCAGCCTCATTTACTGCAAACCTAGCAGATGTTAAAGTTTTATCAAATTTCTCATGCCATTGTGTAAGTGCTTGCTTTAGACCATACAAGGACTTAAGTAACCTACACACATTTCCCTCTTGTACAAGCGCTACAAATCCATTAGGTTGATCCAAGTAGATTTTCTCATCCAACACTCCATTAAGAAAAGTTGTCTTTACATCCATATGATGGACTAGAAGACCATGTGAGGCAGCCAAAGATAGTTGAAAGAACCGAGTGACTGAGGGGGGGGGGGGGTTGAATCGGGAACTTGCACTATGTACCAAATTCGCCAATTCCTAAAACCGACCACTCAAAACAACTTCTACATAATTCTAGTGATGATCACACTAGCAAGATAATGAACCTATGAAAGGAACAACAACCTAAGCATACTAGTGGATCACACAAGGCAATACAATTTCTATGCAAGCTAATAAACCAAGATACGCGGAAGCAAAAAACAAGCTAGTAAAGGAGTCTACTCATGCAAAGCTACAAGGTAAAGAACTAGAGCATACAAGCATGAGTAGCATAACACATAGGAGGGTGATCAATCAAGCCAAAGCAACTCCTATACATGCTAGTGATCAAGTGAAAGCTAAGCACAACTAGCAAGTAAAGAAACCTATCCATGCAAGTCTACAACGTAGTCAACTAGAGCAAGGCAAGCATATAAACATGAATAACACGGTATGTAAATATAGAAAGTAAGGCATCATAGTAAGGAGTAGAGAAAGAGATGACTCATGACTTTTCCCGAGGTCTCTAAAGGATGGTGCCTTCCCCTACTCCTCGTTGGACCACTCCCGCCGGAGTTCCAGTCCCTCCCGCCACCAATGTGTAGTTCTCGCCTACGAGCCCGCAATCACTCCCGGAGTGAAGACACGGTGTGCGTCACCGCTGCCACCAAGGCACAAGCTCGCCTCCCTCGAGAATTTGTCGGACTCCCCGAGCCGACACGGGCACTTACTAGCGATGCCCCTTTCAACGGCGGGCTCAAACCGGGTACAAACGTGTGACGGTCTTCACAACCGATTATGATAGGCTCGATCACCGACACCTAACCGGTCTAGATCTTACCATAGACCAAGAGTAACAACCTAGATCACATCCTCAAGGACACCCTAGCCTTAGATGTGCATCAATGCTCAAGTTACTCTCACTAGCACTCTCAAGATATGCAATATCTCCTCCTAGTGCTCTCTTCTTTTTCTCTTGGCTCTCATCAACTGCTCCAAGCAATTCTACTGTCCAAGAGAGATCTCTAAGACCCCAGCAACGAAGTTATATAGGCTTCCAACCTCCAACTAGCCGTTGCTCCACGAAATCAGCTTTTTGGGCGTACTGACCGAACTGTCCAGTCACTGCCTGACTAGACCGTCCAGTCACTGCAGATCCTGTTCCAACGGCTCTGCCCACTACTGATCTCCATGCTGACCGGATCGTACGGTCAGCTGACCGGACTGTCCGGTCTGTTTCTCTCTCCACTACAGAAACATTCTAGAGCTCGCTTCCTTGCTGCCTAGAGTCGACTTGTACAGAGCGGACCATCTGGTCTCTACAGACTTCAACTCTGGCAGTTTCCTCGCTGAGTCTTCTCGCTGGATTTCATGTTCTCCTAGTGACCATACAGTCCGGTCTCCACTGACCCCTCTGTCCGGTCACTACGTCCAGAAGCTGAAACTCCTTGTTCTCGCTTGACTTTGTTTCCCAGCTTCTCCGAACAGCTCCTTGGCTTCTCCACTATCACCTAGTGCCTGTGATTTCACTGAGCATCCATGCACATCACCGACTAGACATGATCTAAGAGAAATGACCTAGACCCCCTTGATAGTCTAGTTTTTTCTATGGACTCAAAGCCCTAACGACTAGACAAGTGTTCCCAACACTTGCTCCATAGCTTGTCCTTAGCCTCGATCCATCTGCATCAACCCTTGGACTCCATCAAGCTTACAAGCCTCCATGCTTGTGATCATTGTCATCCAGTACCAAGGCCACCCACAACAATTCTCATAGAGTAGAAAAGATTTCCTACACGAACAACACTCGTGTATCATCAAAACATTCATACCTCGAGGTGATCTCAATGGTCATGATCCTTACAATAGTAATACCCGGATGATGGTTAATCTGTTAATGGGTAAGTAGGTATCAAAATAGTCCTCGCCTTCCTTCTACGTATATCCCTAAGCCATAAGACTTGCCTTGTACTTTTCAATAGTACCATTAGGTCTAAGCTTTTTCCTAAATGCCCACTTCCAACCAACTGGTTTGCAACCGATTGGTCGATTAGTTACATCCCATATTCCATTGGAGATGATAGAGTCCATCTCACTATGGACTGCATCTTTCCAGTATTCTGCACCAGACAATGCATACACCTCTGATATGGTTGTGGGAGTATCATCAACAAGCTACACGGTGAAGTCATCGCCAAAGGATTTTTGCAGCCCTTTGTCTCTTACTCCTACGAGGAGCTACTTCACTATCATCCTCATCGCTCTCATGTGGATGTTCAGGTATAGAGTTATAGGTTCTGGAGTTAAATCAATAGAAGAACAAGGCACAGAGTATGTATCTTTCATAGGAAAAATATTCTCAAAGAAAGTAATATCACGAGACTGTAAAAGTGAATCAACTAAGACAACAGGTGCTTCAAACCTTATCACCAAAAATATATATGATGTGTTGTGCTATGCATATCCTAGAAAGACACAATCAACCGTCTTAGGTCCAAGTTTGTGTTTCTTATTTACTGGTATGCTAACCATGGCCAAACAACCCCTTGTACGTAAATATGAGTGTGGATTCTCTTTCTTTCCATTATTCATATAGAGTGATATCACTATTATTAGTGGGAACTGTATTCAAAACATGACACGCTGTCAAAACAGCCTCCCCCCACCATGCTTTAGGTAAACCAGAAGTTCCTAACATGGCATTGACCAAGTCCATCAATGTCTGGTTCTTCTTTTCGACAACTCCATTAGATTGTGGTGAGTAGGAAGATTTTTGTTCATGAATAGTTCCATTCTCCAAACAGAAAAGATGAAATTCATTGGAAAAAAATACTCTCCTCCACGATCAGATCTAACACGTTTTATTTTTCTTTCTAGTTGCTTTTCTACCTTAGCTTTGTAGGTCTTAAAACATTCAAATGCCTCATCCTTTGTTCTTAGTAGAAACAGATAATAGTACCTAGTCACATCATCAATTAAAGTCATAAGTACCTTTTTTCTCCTTTTGTCAACACACCATTCATCTCACAAATATCAGAATTTATTAGTTTTAATAGTGTCAAGTTTGTCTCATCTATAACTTTATGACGCTTACAAGGTTGCTTCGCTTGCACACAAGCTTGACACTTAGAATCTTTGACAATAGAGAACTTAAGAATTAAACTCATGCTAGATAGCTGATTCATACAACCAAAATTTATGTGACACAAACGGGAATGTCATACATTAGCCTCATAACTGTTTGAATCACAGGCATGTTCCCGACTTTATTACAAAAATTAGAACGGAAAAAGCAGAACAAGTCTTCGCTATCATAGCCTTTGCTAACGAATTGGCCAAACTTCAAAATGACTACTTTATTTGACTCAAAGACCAACTTGAATCTATCTCGACATAGGAGGGATCCGCTAACCAGGTTCTTGTTTATTAAGGGCGCAATTGCATGTTCTTCAACAGCACGATCTTTCCCGAAGTGAACTTCAAATCTGCCAAACCAACACTAAGAACAGTAGCATGTGAGTTGTTCCCCATCATAACGGATGAACATCGTGCGATCTAGTAAGAAGAAAACATAAAGATATCAGCATAAACATGTATATTGGCTCTTGTATCTATTCACCAATTATTAGACTGATAAACATAATATACATTATGTAAATTATGATAGCCAGATGCTCTACCGGACTCTCCAATAGTCACGTTGGCAGCCTTCTATCCTTGTTGGATTTTTTTGGCTTTGCGGTTACGACACTTCTTGGCAAAATACCCATTCTTGCCACACATAAAGCAGACAATCTCATCCATGTTCATATTCTTCTTCTTCAATTGAGTAGTCTAAACAATCTTTCCTTTTCCCTTCTAGTTCTTCTTACCAGCATGTTGCATTACATTGGCGTTGGACTGACCTTCGGGTGCTCTAGGTGGTGCATCCTTTGCCCGAGCCTTCTCCATAACATCAAGATCAGCCAACAAATCCTCGATGGAGATGTTCTATCTTTTATGCTTTAGAGATGTGCATAGTTCCTCCAAGATGAAGGTAACTCGACAATAATGACCCCAGCCATAAACTTGTCGGCAACTTGCATCCAAGCTGATCGAGCTCGTGCCCAACATCTAAGGCCGAGAACTCTTGATGTGCATGTACACATCGCACAACTAGTCAGAGAGAACGCTAAGAACGCACCTGATGAAAATCATCATAGCCTCGGAGAACTCCTGGATCTCTTTCTTATATTCGAGAGGTAATGCAGGGGGATTCCTCACAACCCAGAACACATCCGTAGCCGAGAGCCACAACTGGACTCTCATCTACCATCTCTTGATGTTCAATCCATTGGACTTTTCAGGTTTCATCGCATCAGCAAAACCAGCCTATTAGGTTTTTGGATTGTTAGAAATAATAATAATTTAGTGATGATAAATCTAATTTCAGTAGGTACAAACACAAGATAAGCTACACATAATCTAGACATGCATACCATTAAAAAAACTCCTATCTCAATTACATGTGCTAGTAGATCATAAATCATAAACAGATAGCAACAACTAATCATATCGACTAACAACAAGCTACGAACAAAGCCTAGATCACTCAATCTAATCATCAGTAGAGGTTAAAGAGTGACTTACAGGGAAGTGCTCTAGAGATAGTCGTTGCAGAGTCTGATCTCTTAATGAAGAGGTTGAAGCAAATATAGGCGATCCGCGATGGAGATCACCAGCTAGTAGTCGCAAAGGCGCTTCCCAAAAACCTAATACGCCCCCTACCCCATGCAAGGACACGAGAGGGTGTAGGCTTTGGAGACCTGCTCTTTCGACACGAATGACACGCTAGCGGTGGGATGGGGAAGATGATGCGATAGCACAATATGGAAAGGCTAGAGAGGCGAACGACCATGTGTTTTGAGAGAGGTCTCTCCCCTCATATATATACTCAACGGAGAGGAGCGCACACATCATTGGTAATTAACCCATAATTAAGTCAGTAATCAATCCATATTTAAGCAGGTGCTTTAATCACCATTAAGAGAGAACAATTGCTTTCCAAAAAAGGCCAGCGTAATTTCTCTTGCATGGCAAAAAGTTTGAGTAGCAAAAGAAAGTTATGGCACCACAAGCGAGCGAGCAAGCGTGTGCTTGTGTTCTTCCTCTTCTCTCCTACTAGCTCAAATAGGTGAAAAACAACTCAAATATTTACATTGGTCTTCTTTCCCCTAGACTAGCAACGTGGGACTAAAATCTCCGACCATGACATGCATGTGCACATGGACCTTTAGGATTTATTTGGACTACAACCCAAACTTCTAATACGTCATACCTAAGTTCAGCAAGCTTCAGTTACCGCCGCGAGCGTGAGCTCGCTGTGCTCTCTTTGCCACACTCTAATCTTGGTGACTGTCGCGGCAGCAACGAAGAGGCACACCAGGCAGCCATTAGGCAGCTTGCCGAATAAGAGATCGAGCTCGTGTGTGTGGTTGTCGGCACCGTCATTGTTCCATCACAACCTTGTAGTCGAGCTTGGCCTCCCTCTCGTGCAAGTAGAGGGACGGGCTGGAGGCACTCTCCGTAGCGTGCCAGCCCGAGGACACAAGAAGCGGCGGGTGCGAGCAAGGGGGAGGGGGGTCATGCACACGAGGATGGAGAGGTGTGTGACGCATCAGTGGCGCACGCGAGGAGGGAGAGGAAGGGACGAGCTGGTCTCACGCCGTCTCCGTTGAAGAAGAGACAACAGCTCGTGCACCAGAAGAGGCGGGGCTGTCGGCCATGAGTTGCCCAATGAGTTGCTAACAAGAGAATGAGAGGGAAAAGGAAATATACGTCACCAGTTTTAGAGCATCCACTGTTGTACAGGCTTTGAATCTTTAAAATTGAGTTATACATGATCTCAAAATTGCATATAAAGCATCAGTTTTAGATGTTTAGCTTCTCAGTATGTTAATTCCTCATTAACTCCACACTCTGTAGGGACTAGATCTATCACCATACTTCCTTGCAGTGGCGGGACAAAAAGAAGAGAACTTATCAAGGCAAAACCCAATTCGTTGGGTTCATGCAAATGGCGAAGACACTGGGTTGCCGTCGGATTCGTTCGACCTAATTTCCCTCGCTTATGTGGTAACTTTCTCAGATTGGTGCGTTACATGTTACCAGTGCTGAAGAATAGTATCATCACTGATCCCGGAATGCTTAACTTATGAAATATCTGCAGTGCCATGAGTGTCCAGCAAGAGCCATAACAGGATTGGTGAAGGAAGCGTTCCGACTACTACGACCTGGAGGGACCATCGCTGTCACCGACAATTCAGTAAGAAATCCCAAATTCCATAATTACCCATGTGCAAGTTTTTATTTAACTACGACTAATTTAGGACCATTGTTTCTGCAACAGCCGAAATCTAAAGTGCTTCAGGTAAAAGCTTCAGCACCATATTAAGCTTAAATCATACAGTTTTCTTCACAGTAACTATCAACTTTTCAAAATCGTTTTAGGAACTATCCCCGGTGCTGTTCACTCTGATGAAGAGCACCGAACCGTTTCTGGATGAGTATTACATGCTGGATCTCGAGGAGACAATGAGACAAGTCGGCTTTGTTAATGTTAATTCTATCCTGACAGACCCAAGGCATAGAACAGTCACTGCTACTGTGCCTACTGATTGAATCATGACGTACAAAACAAATAACGAATAATCACACCTATCACCGATCAAAATTTTGTCCATCTTAATTTGGTTGGTTGTATTTTTAGAACAATTATCAAGCTACTCCAACGAGCCTTCCAACTTTTGTAACATGGACATTTCGCAACTGGATCCGTCAGCAATGTGGTGTATCGATCAGATGGTTCCTTTTTTTTTTTTTTTTGATTCAGATCAGATGGTTCTGAGACCAGGGATCATGAACATTGACCTTTTGACTTCCGTAATCTTTAATCAGAAGTAATGGATTGCAAATTGAACGAGACTCAAGTGCTGCAGTACATTTGAATTTGAGTTTTGATGCTGTAAGTAGCACATGCAGTTGGAATTTCCGTCCTAAACTTCCTTGTACACAAGTATAAAACTATGAGTTAACCTATTTTTGTAACATTGAAAAATAGAGGCGATGCCAGCACTTCATCCTCCACAACTTCAGTTCTAGTTAGCAATCAAGCTCTGAATTTCTGTAGCGTCCCCAGCTCTGAATTTCTGCATTTACAATAAATCAAGCTAAACTCCTAATCAGAAGTAATGGATTGCAAATTGAACGAGACTCAAGTGCTGCAGTACATTTGAATTTGAGTTTTGATGCTGTTAGTAGCACATGCAGTTGGAATTTCCGTCCTACACTTCCTTGTACACAAGTATAAAACTATGAGTTAACCTATTTTTGTAACATTGAAACATAGAGGCGATGCCAGCACTTCATCCTCCACAACTTCAGTTCTAGTTAGCAATCAAGCTCTGAATTTCTGTAGCGTCCCCAGCTCTGAATTTCTGCATTTACAATAAATCAAGCTAAACTCCAAATAACGGAAAAATCCTTCTATTTGGTTAAAGTACGAGCAATCTTTTCAAACTTTCAAAATATCAGATTAAAATTACCAGAGTCGGTGCTTACGATAAGCTTATGATGCTCACTCACTCCATTCCTCGAATAAGAAATCAGAACTTAAAAAACTGGTTGGATTCACACCCCAAAATACCTCTATTCCCATCATGCCCCATCGGAACAAGTATATTAGTATGCGCCTTCACCTTCCACCGATACCTTGCGCACGCACTCCGAGATGGTTGGCTGCTCCACCCACATCACATGCGCCTCATTCTTAAACTCCTCCCATGCCTCCAGCTTGCGTTAGCAGCCAAGGAGATCCACCAGCACATGCGCTTCCACCATGGATGGCTATGGCGAGCAGAGTCACGTGGCATTGGACAAGAATCAGGATCGTTGGACAAGAATCAGGACCGGCTTCATGCCATTGGCAAAGCCAGTGGGTGTACAGTGTAGGGTGGGCCTTGGCCCATCCTGAGAATCATCCACCCAAGAGACCCCTTGGGCCTTGTCCCATCCCCGGCCGCCCCCAATGCCCCATCCTGAGAATCATCCACCCAAGAGACCCCTTGGGCCTTGTCATCGGACTTGGCCGCAAAGCGGGCGGCGCGCGGCTGGACCTGGCTTTGACGGCGACGCAAGACCAGTGGGGGGTGGCTACATGTGGCATATCACGGACGTGGAAGCATGCTGACACTGACACTTGCAGGTTGTGTCTCTGGATCGATGGTTCGTCGGGAAAGAGCTCAAGTGGACAAGGAGCACAGGGTGAGACACGAGCAGGTGGCCAACCAGTGAAGGAGAAAACCAATGCTGCCAATTCCTTCCATGCCGTCTTCGACCTCGCGCGTCTTCATGGTGCCACCAAATTCCATGATTGGAAGAGGGATAACACTTCACGGCTCCACCAAACCTCAATAGCAAGGTGAATCAATTTTTATTCTTTTGAATCACGACAGAAGGCAGCCAAACATTCTTTTGTATTTAACCAGATTGATTTCATTTTCTTAGTTTGTTTTTGCTAGCCTACTGCCCCTTTCTTCTCCATATGGATCCAGCTCCTTTTAGTTTCCTTGGGCGGATCAATTTGCTTTATCGCATCATAGGGCTGTCAATGAAGCTCGAGGCTCATGAGCCGCTCGAGCTTGACTCGCTAAATACTTGATTCGCGCTCGGCTCGATTCCTTGACGAACCGAGCTTGAGCATGAGGAAAAGCTCGTGAGTTGTGATCCTTACAAGCTCGAGCTCGAATAGCTCGATCACGTTAGTGCACGACGCCTCCAGCCCAACAACCGTTGTCAATATTTCGCAGCCAATTATCATGTTTAATGGCCCACTTTGGTCATTTGGTGCTCAACATCCCAGCCCAATAAACCACGCACTGTGAGTTCTCTTCTACCCTTGCCTTCATGCATTTTTTTCTTTTGGTCATTTACAATCTGGTGCCGCCACCGCTCCTTTCACACCAGGCAGCAGCCACAAGTCCATCACATCTTCTCCCAACCACCCCCTCCATTCTTCAACTCCAAGCTGTGTTGACCTGTACCACGCCATCTGCCTTCTGCCGTTTTTCTCCTATACCACGAGAATCGGAGTGACGCTCAAGCTCCTTTCATATCCATGGTTCCTGCCATCTGCTACCTGACCTCTACAATCGATAAAGGCGAGTCTGTGCACCAGGTAGCTCAGCCACCGACTTCCACATTTCGCCCCAAAGGCCAAGGTCCACACTCCACAGCAGGTATTCCTGTCATCGGTTCATGTGTTTGTAAACGAGCCTAATCGAATCGAGCTCGAACTCTTGCAAGCTTCCGTCAAGTCTAGCTTGCTTGAGCCTGACTGCAGGATCGATTAGATCCCAGGATCGAATCAAGATCGGCTTGAACATGCGTCGAGCTCGAGCTTGAGGCTAAGGTCGCTCGAGCTCGACTTGTTGACAGCCCTAATCGCATCAATGGGGAAAAACAGATCGGAAAGGAGGAACAAGAGGAAGAAGCAGCTGACATGTGAGCTGGAGGGTAAAATTTCTCTAAAGTGTTCTCGAGGGGATTAAAATTTAAAGCCAATAGCATCTAAGGGATATTTCGTGGCGGTGGATATGGGATTAGAATTTAAGCCAATGGTATAGAAGATATTTTCGCTATATAATATATCAGAAAACTTGAAGATTTAACCATGGTTGTAACCACACAAGATATGACATATTACCTCTTTAAAATATATTAGCATTTAAGCTTCCAATTCACATTCCCTGGAGGCTTAGACTTTACCCATTTTTGTACAAATGAAAAAATAGTTGAACAACTACATAGGCTACATAAAAAGGAAACCCCAGAACATGAGACATGCATTGAGTCAGCAAGAAAACTAACCTTTACATGTAAGGGAGATGCTGCTGATTCTTTCGTACCCTCAGCTCAGCAGCAAGCTGAGTGCACTTCTTTTTTGTTTCCTCTAGTTCATGCTCCAGGTTCCCAATCTACAGAGAAGCATTCAGTTCTGAACAGGCGAGATGTGATGCTAATACCTAAAGTTATATGTGTTATGCATACCGTCTGCTTCAACTGGGTGTCTTGTTGACGTAGCTCTTCACGCCTGTAAAGAATATTCTCAACTTCATTGTGCAAATAATGTGTTGTAAGATGGGGTATACACATCACATGCTACTACATATAACCCCAGCAATTGAGTAAGCTACTACATGACCCCATGAATTGAATTAAATGGTACTAAAGACAAGGGTAACATGGTGTGAGCAGGTATGTATGTTACTGCAAGTTGTATATTAACTGCAACTACTCAAAGTCGCCAATCTTCCAGGTAGCACTTAGCAGCAATTTTCTTCAACAAAAAGCACAGTAGTCCGATTAAGTAGTCCATGTTCTCTGAAACAAACATGAGTGATGGACATTTTATGTTGTTAAAGAGTGTTGCAAACTCAGTAACAGTACTTGTTTAGTCGTCATGCCCTTTAGTAAATGGACTAATGCAACATTATACTGGATCCATTAAGGCATACAGGGGCTGCTTGGTTCCCAGCCTTAACTCGCCACACTGTAGGAGTGTAGGTGGAGATGGCGCCACAGCTATGGCGTCGATTTTCAGTGCCACACCTGCGACAGAAAGACGCGAAGCAAACAGCAGTGTTGTGTGTGGTGCCGAATTATCAGCATGAACCAAGCACCAGCCAACTTTTTGCAGCATCACACAGATTTGGTGTGGCAGGAGCCCCATAATATTTTTCCATTACCATTTATACAGCTTAATTGACAGGTTATTACAGGAATCACAATTAATTAGAAGATTGGTAGCACAAAGAAACTGGAAAGTATGGTTAGATACCAGATAACAAAAAAAAAATACAACTATAAGCTAAATCATTCCAAATTTAATATATGCAAGACTGTTAACTGCAAAATCCATGCAGAAACTTTACAATTACTGTTGCAGTAACTACATACAGTGACAATTTCATGCTGAAGCTCACCCCAGATAGATGTCAATAGTAAAGCAATTTACCTTGAAAATAAAGCAATATTTTCCTCACTTAGCTTCTCAATAAAATTAGGATCCAGAAGACCATGAGAGCCAACTTCTACAACATCCTGAGAGAAAAGAAAAGGAAGAAATGTCCAGATATCAATTACACTTTGAGGAATGTTATGATTATATAACAAACACTACATAATTTAGGAAGTCGAAATCACAAAATCTCACTGCCCCAGCAAGTTGCAGCGACCCACCAAAGGACACCTAGTCACCCACTTCATGCTGTGGGGACTGGGGAGTATAAGGCATGTGTCAATAAATTATGAGACATAACGTTGCTATTCTGATATAGACCAACTCCTTAAAAACATCAGCAATACATTAGTAGCTCCTTTAGCATTAGGACATAAAAGTGTTGCATAACTGTACACTTTGGCCTGTGTTGAGGTAAGGCCCAGAACATTAACAAACAGAACATGAAGCCAACAATATCCCACTCAGCACATGAGCAGAACCAAGAAGACAATCAAAGCAGAACCAAGAAGACAATCAAAGCAGATACAACGGAGGGCAAGAGTAAAGCAACAAGGTCGAGACCCCCAGTGGAACAGCAAAACAGGGTGGTGATTGCAACATCAATCTGATTGCTCGGTGTGCGTGGGGTGTGTGTTGTACTGTTATGGGCAGGCCTTTGGGCCTGGGTACTGTAGTGGCCATGGTACTGTAGCAGCGCGGATACTGTAGCACCACCCTTACTTAGCCCTCAAGTTAGGTTATTTAGGGATAGGATCAATTGGTTGGACTTAGGGCTGGCTCTATCTCTATATAAACAGAGGTACAGCACTCATCTAGAACCAATCAATCAATGAAGAACAATTCGCCCAATCTCCAAATGTCTCCCAAGCTCTAGGCAAAGCATATGGCCCAATTATCCGCCACCATAACATCTGGTATCAGATTGCCAAGGATCCCTTCCCATGGCTTCTGTTGTCAATTTACCACCAAAATTATACTCTGATATGAGCCTTAGAGAATTGATCGATCTATTTAAGGCACGACTAGAAGCAAAGGAGGAGGCTGCCAACCTTGCAGCAGTGCTGGCCCAACCTTTTATGGTTGTGCCCGTAGCAAAAGAGAAGAAGGTCGAATGTGCAGCGGTTCTGGTCCAAACTGTTGTGGTGGTGCCAAAGGCGGCGGCTACCCCTTCGTCCTCATTATTCTTGGCTGCCCCATCTGTACCCATACGGAGGACTCTGGTTGTGTGGAGCACGGCCAAAATGCACACACAATCCTTGCACTCCTCCTGCAGCTATCCAATGCAGAAGCAAGAGAAGCATCCATACTGCTCCCTACTGGTCCCCAATGAAATTAGCAAATTCATCAACATCAAGCAGCACAGCGAGCTCACTTCTTTCACCTCGGACTATTGCTGCAAGCAGGTTGCTGATCTTTGTGCAGCAGCACCGAAGCCAAACTATCCTATCGTCATAGGGATATCAAGGTTTGCAGCCATGGCCTCCACCACAGCTCGAGGGCGAGTTGCCTTCGAAGGAGGGAGGAGATGTTATGGGCAGGCCTTTGGGCCGTGTTACTGCAGCAGCCCAGTTTACTGCAGCGTCGCGGCTACTGTAGAGCCGCCCTTACTTATCCGTCAAGTTAGGTTAGTTAGAATTAGGGCCGGCTCTACCTCTATATAAAGAGAGGCACAACAGTCATTTGGAATCAACCAATCAATCAATAAAGAAACAATTCTCCCAATCCCCCAATGTCTCCCAAGCTCTAGGCAAAGCATAAGGCTTAATTATCCTCCCCATTACATGTACGGGCTCTAGGTCCTTAATTCCTTCTTAATACAATGATATGCAGCTCTCCCGCATGTTCGAGAAAAAAAATTCAATCAGCAGTCTTCAGATACCATGTTGAGGCTAGCCCAAGCAATGTTCAGTTCAAGCAGTCAGTTGCTTAAGCCTAGCATACTAGATAGAGGCCCTGCTTCAGCCCTCCAACTATGGATGCGTACGATCCAAACATAACAAAATTTGGTTGCATTTGTACAGACTTTTGATAACCCAAGAAGTGGTCATAGGGCATTGTTCTCCTGAATAGAAGCTATGATGGGGAGCCTAAAGAACGAGAGAAACCAACCGACAAGAGCAACATGACATAATTGAAAGCCTAAGGGTACAAACCTCATCCAGAAATTCCGATTCTGTACTGTTATCATGCACTTGACCAGATGACTGTGAATGGGTACCTGGCAAAATATTCCGATGCAGAAAGACATTAAATAGAGAACAAGGAAATGATTCACTGACTTTCCACACTATAATGCAACCTGTGATTTCAAGTGAAATATTAATATAAGCAAGCAATGAAAAAAAAAACTGGCAGTGCTATGTGACTACAATGCATTCATCGATTGAAACGCCTACGGCTATGCTCCAGTATCATATAACAGTTAATTTGACAATAGCAGACTGAAATTAAGCTTCAGCTTATTTCCAATTCACATTCAGAATGTTTTCCTTAGACAGGTTTTTGGTTCCAAATATTAACTTGAGCATTGCATTATTAGATTGGGAGCCAGGATTTGGTGCCCAGTAGGGCGTGCAGCCTCAACATCCTGACCATCAACATGATATAATGTGATTTGTGCATGACTCGTCATAGACGGCGTTTACTCACGGCGTTTAGCTCAAATAATTTAAGTCTGACACTATGACACTTGTAGTACTAGTAACAAAGGCAGACGTCACATTTCCGTACAACCGTATTGTTTTCTCAAATAAAACACTGAATCTCAATGTTCAAACAAATTATGGAGTATAGATTACTTAAAGTAAAAATACTGTGATATGCTACGATCTTGAAGAAAAATATTACTGGTATCTCCATACCTTTTTGTTAAGCTAAACTCACATCATTAGTATTTTCAGTCTATTCCATTATTCACTAGGGCAATCACACCAGAACAATCCACATCACCTACTTAATTAACTTCAAAAGAGAATTGTACCAGACAGCTAATTCATTTACATACAACAAATGAAAATATTTGATGATATTGTATGAAAAATATTTGTTTTTAATGGTACTTATACCATATAGAGGCTAATTTACTAAAGCAGGAAAATAGAACAGAAGAAGCATTGGATTGCGCACCATTAGCGGCCAGACCAATAGCTGCTACATCATCATATGTCTCTGGTAGCAGATTCGATGAAAACCCCCCAGTCCTACGAGGACCGGAAGCTTTCTGCTGAACTAGAGTTCCAGGACCAACTGAATCCTTGAGGGTGGCTTTATACTGGGATCTTAAATGTGGATCAACTGGCTGGTACCCAATCAAATGACAATTTTCTTTCCTGCAAATAAAATAAACCTGTTAAGAATTACTGTTCAAGGTAACTGATGGCGCCGGCGCTGACGAGTAGGAGTGCGGAGCGGAGAGTGCAAGAACAGATGAGCTTGAGAGTTAGAACACAAAGGATAACGAGGAAGCAGTGTTCTGTCGTCGTTGCCGGCCAGAGAAGTATTCTCAGCCACGGCGACCGAAGACAGTCCCACCTAAGGGAGACTTTATTCCTTCGATGCCTAATCCCTAAAGCTTGGCTACCTTTATAACTCAGGTGCCGACTCTCCTCAATCCCTAACAAACGGATCAACTCAATCTAATATCCTAACTAACTCCCTTTTCCTCAAAGCTTATCTCTAAGACCCTGATTCTAGCCACGTTGTGGCACAGACTGCATATTCTTCTTGCTGCGCCTCTGGTACACTCGACCCACAAATGAGTCCACAACAGTAACAGAATAAGATGAAATATTTTCATCAAAAAAAGATTGAGATCGAATGACTGCATGCAGTGTACCCATCTCCATGCCATAAAGCATGTCAATTTTCTTAAGAATAGGGCCAACAATCCAACCCATGTACACACACAATCAAGGCAAAAAAAAAAAAAAAAAAAAAAAAAAACCCTTCAAGATCTTCATGTGCAAAAAGAAAAGGAAAGCACTATGAACCAAATCTCACAAGGCACTTACCAGTAGTCAACAATAATTTGCCTAAGTTTTGTTTCTAGACGAATGAATAGTGGAGTCCTCTCAAAGTCTTGTTTGTCATGTGCTGGCTCAATAAAATTTGCTTCAAGTACACCTGAGTTATAAAATTGTCATCCCAGACAGAAATAACATGAAAAATAATTATTGCAGTTATTAAACATCTGAATAAAACATACCAACTACACTCCTCCCTCTACTAGATCCTTCCTGAAGAACCTTCCAGAAAGGCTGGCAAAGAGGAAAATAGAAAAGAATAAAATCAGTTCACACCAAAACTACACTATTAAGTATTTAATTGAACATCAGTATCAATGTCTGAGCTTTAAGCAACATGAACCATAATATAAACAGAGACTGACCTAGAGAAAGATATTGCAACAATAACAAATGAAATACAAATCAACAGTAGGGGCTTCCCCTACTGTAAATGTAATGGGGTAGGATAATTAGGCCTTATGCTTTGCCTAGAGCTTGAGAGACATTGGAGGATTGGAAGAATTGTTTCTTTATTGATTGATTGCTTGATTGAATTGACTGCAGTGCCTCTCTTTATATAGAGCCGGCCCTAACCAACTAGCCTTATCCCTAATTAACCTAACTTGAGGGCTAAGTAAGGGCGGAGCTACAGTACCCGTGCTGCTACAGTAACATGGCCCAAAAGGCCTGCCCGTAACATCTTCTCCCTCCTTCAAAGACAGCTCGCCCTCGAGCTGTGGTGGAGGCCATGGCTGTAAATCTTGATATCCCCATGACGATAAGATAGATTGCCTTCGGTGCTGCTGAACAAAGATCAGCAGGCTGCTTGCAGCAATAGTCCAAGGTGAAAGAAGTGAAGCCGTTGTGCCGATTGATGATGAATTTGCTGATTTCATTGGGGACCAGCAGGGAGCAATATGGATGCTTCTCTTGCTTTTGCATTGGATGGCTGCAGGATAAGTGCAAGGATTGTGTGTGCATTTTCGCCGTGCTCCACACAACCAGAGGCACGCCATTGGTCGACGACTTGGAGATAGCGGTAATGGTGCAGCAGGAACCTTCCTCTTCTTTGTCTTCTTCCTCCGCAAGGGTACAAATGGGGCAGCCAAGAACAGTGTTGACGAAGGGGTAGCCATCTCTGGCACCACCACAGCTGTTTGGATCAGCACCGCTGCACATTCGACCTTCTTCACTTTTGCTGCGGGCACAACCATAATAGATTGGGCCAGCACTGCTGCACGATTGGCAGCCTCCTCTTTCGCTTCTAGTCGTGCATTAAGTACATCGATTAGCTCTGTAAGGCTCATATCAGAGTATGATTTTGGTGGTAAATTAGCAACAGAAGTCATGGGAAGGAATCCTTACCAATCTGATACCAAATGTAATAAGGAAGGATAGTTGGGCCTTATGCTTTGCCTAGGGCTTGGGAGACATTGGGGGATTGGGAGAATTGTTCTTCATTGATGGATTGGTTCTTTGAATTGACTGCAGTGCCTCTCTTTATATAGAGCCGGCCCTAACCAACTAGCCTTATCTCTAATTAACCTAACTTGAGCGCTAAGTAAGGGTGGAGCTACAGCACCCGCACCGCTACAGTAACATGACCCAAAAGGCCTGCCCATAACATCTCCTCCCTCCTTCAAAGACATTGGGGTAGGAGAATTAGGCCTTATGCTTTGTCTAGAGCTTGGGAGACATTGGGGGATTGGGAGAATTATTTCTTTATTGATTGATTGCTTGATTGAATTGACTGCAGTGCCTCTCTTCATAGAGCCGGCCCTAACCAACTAACCTTATCTCTAATTAACCTAACTTGAGGGCTTAGTAATGGCGGAGCTACAGTAACATGGGCCGCGACAGTAACATGGCCCAAAAGGCCTGCCCAACAGTAAACCCCTAAAAACGCGAAATAAAAATAACCCTGATCTGGAGATAGTTATTACCATTATAAGACGATTTTTGTGGTAGACATTCATCCCAAAAATGCCCAAAACAGGGGCCTCCTTTGCAAAGCCAACATCTACTTTCACTGTGACCTGTTACAGTTGAAGTATATGTAAGCAAAAGTATAAAAATAATATCACACACAAAAGATACGTTGTGCCAAAAAAGTTTGAAGGAGCTATTTCATGGTAAACGATGAGTTGAAGGGTAGCTAATCAAGAACATGACCGTTTTTGTGATTTCAACGCATCATACAGCTGAAGAACGAATCATTGATGATTATTGGCTGTAAAGAACTGAAATAAACTACGATGCAGTATAAGAGATCGAAATTGTAAAAATATACTCACCACATGAGAATCAAGTGCGACCTGAGGTTTATATGTAACAACTTTCTTAAACTTGAGTTCTTCAGTGATGGTTATCTGCTCAACAGGTTTTCCTCTTAATATAATTTGAAAATTGACAAACTTCTTGAGATAAAGGATGGACGTATACGCCTGCGTATGGAACTAACATATTATAATGCTGCTATACAAACCAAATAGGAACAAATCAAGAACACAAAGAATCAAAACTTACACGCAATGAGAATCTAAGCCTGTATGATACATGTTGTTGCACAATTTCTTTCTGAATCTTTGTGAATCCACCACTTGCACTGCCTTGATCTCTAAGCAATATGTCCTGCAAATTAAGAATTGGGGGTTCAGGAAAATAATTAGTCCACTGTAAAAAACAATCAGGAGGCAATTTAAAATAGAACATGGCTGTGCAAAAGAATCGAAGTCTAAAAATCCATGTTAAACATCATTTAAGTTGTGATGTGCCATGACTTCAAAAGGCATAAATATCCTGCTCTGCAAAATACAACATAAACACATGAGAGCTACACTTCATCATATTAAGAAGAAAGAGGGAACAATAACCCCGTTACAACGCAAACCCCACAAACGCACTTAAAAAAAAATTATTGCAAAATTCAACAGTTAGGATATTATTTCAGAACATTCATGTTTTTCACGTTGAAATCAGACAATTAGCTAGTATCATCCTCACATAAATTTAGAACACATGCGTAAGTACACTGCAAAAGAACAAAACATTATTGCATTGAAATACAGTTTCATGTGGATGATAGACTTGGGAAAAACTGAACAAGAGATGTTCTTGCAGCTCTTGATCTTTGCTGCTCTCATAGTTGCATATATATAGCAAAAGCAAAGGGGACAACCCACACCTAACTCATAAACACCAGCCACTACTTTTGATTATTGAGAGGAGAGGCCATGCCTCTATAGCCGGCGCCATGCCCCTACAGGAGTTACTCTCCTTTGACTAACTACCACCTACTAACTAGCAATAGGGTTCACACACACACAGGATTACCACTAACATTTCTCTCCCTAATCCCTGTGTGCTGCCATAGAAATGGGGACCATTCCAATCCTTGCACGTAGCTCCTGGAACTTGACTCGCCCGAGTGTCTTCGTAAGATGTCAGCAAGTTGGTCCACAGTGTTGACGTAGCTTGCCCTGATGCTCCCATCCTCCAAGCAGCTCCTAATGAAGTGATACTTGAGCCGTATGTGTTTGCTGCGCTCGTGGAATACAGGATTCTTTGCCAGGGCCAGGGCAGACTTGCTGTCCACCTTTAGCTCGACCGCTGCAGTCTTCCTTCCGAGAAGTTCCCCGAGCAGTCAAGCTAGCCAAATAGCTTGAGTTGTGGCAGTAGTGGCGGCAATGTATTCAGCCTCACAGCTGGACAGAGCCACTACATGCTGCTTGAGAGACTGCCAGCTCACCAAGCAGTTGCCGAGGAAGAACAGAGCCCCACTTGTGCTCTTGCTCGTGTCGATGTCGCCGGCGAGGTCGGAGTCGCAGTAGCCGATGAGGTGGGAGGCTCTAGGTTGCCGTCCGTAGTGAATGTCGTAGTCGAGGGTGCCGGCAATGTAGCGCAGGATGCGCTTGACTGCTTGCTGATGCTCCTCGGTCAGCCTCTCCATGAACCGGCTCACGAACCCGACGACATAAGCCAGGTCAGGGCGCGTGTGCACCAGGTACCGGAGACTGCTGATGATGCGCCGGTATCCTATTGCATCAACCTCCTCCGCCGTGCTATATCGGCTCAACCTCAGGCGCTCCTCCATTGGAGTGTGCGCTAAGTTATAGCCCTCCATCTTGGCCAACTCCAGGATGTGCATGGCGTAGTGTGTCTAGCGCAAGGCAATGCCATCACGCCCCTGGCGTACTTCAATGCCCAGATAGAAAGAGTGAAAGTGCATGTAGGCCCCTAATTATGGTTTTGAGTGATAGACGTCAATACAATTAAAAAGGACTAATATTTCCATTTTGAGCATGTGTACAGTTTCTAATTGTTGATGTATATGAGAGCAAGGAAATTAAAAGAGAATGAAAAGAAAAGCCAAAAAAATACAAATCTTGGAAAAGGAGTATCTACGCTCAAGAATCAAGGCTTAATGTTTTTATCCTTTATCTTGACTATAAGAACACCGTACTATCAAGAGGGATACAAAAGAAATAAGTGTTGAAAGACCAAGTGGTCAAATCATATTCCAAGAGACAAATATTTCATTCAAAAATCCTTTTCAGACAATGTCCAACTCCATCGGACATTGTAGTCGGATTCCAGAATGTTGCACATTATTTTCAAATCAATGGAGTCGGACAATGTCCGACTCAGTCGGACTCCAGAACGGTGCGCAACTCGTCAAACTTAGGAAGAGCAGGACAATGTCCGACTCATCGACAATGTCCGACTCCATAGGACAATGTTCGACTCCCAGAAAAATCCGAAGCAACCGGTCGATCCAGTCGGATCAATCGGATCACAGAGAGCTGTTCAACCAAGGTTATCGGACAATGTCTGACTAATCAATACCCAGAGCAACATCCGAGTCTATCGGACTATCTTTTCGGACTCCAGAGTCGTGCTCATAAATTTATCGGACAATGTCTGACAATCATTTGTTCCAACGGCTCTTTTTCAAGCCCCAGCTATAAAAGTGACCCCCAACCCCCTTTGGTCGGTTGGCCACTTCCACATCTTAAAATATACACTCCTAACACATCTGAGCACTCCACTTCTCCCTTGGTTTCTACTTCAATCCTTGGTGGGTTTGAGAGAAGATTTGAGGAGATTTGATTGAGCAATACACTCCACTCAAGAGCACTTGGTTCATCCTCAACACCGACGTTTTTTGTGTTTGTTACTCTTGAGGATTCATCCCCAAGACGGTTTGGCGTCGCTCGGAGAACTCCCAAGTTTGTGGTTAAGACGCGGGACGTCTGTATTGCCCCCTCCTTTGTGGAGTTTAATAGTGAAGCTCAAGCTTGTCTCGGTGGAAGCTTGAAGAGGTTTAGGGTTGAAAGAGACTCTATCCTTGGTGGATCCCTCAACGGAGACATAGGCTCCTTGGTGGAGTTGAACTGGTGGAGCTGAACTTCGGTGAAAAATCCTTGTGTCTCCTTGTCCCCTTTTGTTGTTGATTAAATTCTGCTTGTGTGCTTTTCTTGTTGTTAGCTATCTAGCTAGTTGTAGTGTTTACTTTTCTAGATTTACCTATGTAGGTTGCTTGCTAGCTAGTGCTCCTTTTGTTGTTGCTTTCTTGCATGTTTAGTTGCTTGCTCCTAGCTTGAATCGTGCAACTTTATCCATTTCGACGGCCGATCTGTTTTCCGCTCAAGGTCGTCGGACATTGTCCTACTCTAACCGGTGCCCGAGTAGAGGCCAACCGTACCAACTCATCGGCCACATAGTTTTCAGCTCGTAGGATGTGCCGTACTTCCAAGTCGTAGAAGTGACGCTCCAAGCGCCGGAGCTCAGCGAGGTATGCCGCCATCTGTGGGTCTGCGCACGGGTATTCTTTAGAAACATGGTTTGCGACCATCTGTGAATCTCCCTTGGCGAGGAGGCGTGAGACGCCTAAGTCGGCAGTGATGCGGAGGCCAGCCAAAAGGCCGTCGTACTCTGCCATGTTGTTTGTGGCCTTGAAGTGCAGTTGGATCACGTAGCGAAGCTCGTGCCCCGTGGGAGATGTTAGGAGCACTCCTACACTGGCTCCGCTCAGCATCAATGACCCATCGAAATGCAGTGTCCAATGGGAGCTGTCCGAGGGTGGTTTCTGCTGCACCCGGGTACTTATTTCCTCCCGCTCGGGTCCCGTAGTCGGGGTCCATTCGGCTACGAACTCGGCTAGCGCCCGACTCTTGATAATGTGAGTGCTGACGAAGGAGATGTCGAACTCGGCTAGCTCCGAGGCCCACTTTGCAATGCGCCCCGTGGCTTCCCGGTGGTGCAGCACCGTTTCCAGGGACAGCTCGGTGACGACTTTGATTGGGTGAGCTTGGAAGTAGTGCCTCAGCTTCCTGGAAGCCACTAGCAAAGCATACAGCATCTTCTAGTGCATGGGGTATCGCATCTTTGCGTCGCGCAACACTTCGCTGATAAAGTACACCGGTCGTTGAATAAGCACTGCGGTCGTGGTTGGGGCCGCTGGGCCACCCTGTTCTTCTGGCTTGGTCGGAGCCGGAGCCCCTGGGCGGCCTAGTGGCGCATCGGCCCACATCCGGCGGCACCGGTCTTGCTCGAGTGGCCCTTCTGTTGTTGACTTGGTCGGAGCCGGAGCCCCCGGGTCACTCGGGCCATGGCTGGTGCCCTCTTGGTCAATTGGAGGCGTGACGCGTCCCTTCGTTGTGACTGTGGTCGGAGCCGGAGCCCCCGGGCCGCGTTACGGCGAGCAATTGACCACGCCCTGGAGCCCGGCGGTGGATCGGAGCGCAGCCCCCGAGTCGCACTCGGGTGCCGACTCCGAGTTGGCTAGGGGCGCAGCCCCCGAGTCGCACTTAGGTGCCGGCCCGGAGCGGGGCTCGAACGTAGCCCCCGAGCGTGGCTCGGGCGCCAACTCGAAGCTGAGGCTGGGCGCAGCCCCCGAGTCGGACTCGGGTGCCGTCCCTGAGTGGAGCTCGAGCGTAGCCCCCGAGCGTGGCTCGGGCGCCAACTCGGAGCTGAGTCTGGGCGCAGCCCCCGAGTCGGACTCAGGTGCCGTCCCTGAGTGGAGCTCAAGCGCCAACTCGGACCTGAGTCTGGGCGCAGCCCCAAGTCGGACTCGGGTGCCGTCCTTGAGTGGAGCTCGAGCGAAGCCCTCGAGCGTGGCTCGAGTGCCAACTCAGAGCTAGGTTTGAGCGCGGCCCCCGAGTCGGGCTTGGATGCCGTCTCTGAGTTTGGTAGTGGGGCAGCCCCCGAGTCGGACTCGGGTGTCGCCCCTAAGTCGTGTCCTATGCTCGTCCGTCACCTTTTCGTTGATTTCCTTTGTGTATGGGTGGCGTCCTCCAGCCGCTCGACCACTAAGACCATGCTGATTACTTGCGGGATCGCGGCGATGTATAGGAAGAGCGGCTCTCCCGGGCTTGGGGCAGTGAGGGTTGGCGGTGACGGAAGGTACCGCTTCAGCTCTTGAAGCGCGTCGTCGGCTTGCTTGGTCCATTCAAACTTGCCCGCTTGTTTGAGTATCTTGAAGAAGGGTAGTTCGCGCTCTCCGAGCTGGGATATGAAGCGGCCCAAGGTCGCCATACATCCGGTGAGGCACCGCACGCCCTTGAGGCGGGTGGGCGCCTTGATTGCCTCGATAGCTCTAAATTTTTTCAGGTTAACCTCGATCCCTCGGTGCGACACCAAAACGCCGAGTAACTTTCCCGCTGGGACCCCAAAGACGCATTTTTCCGAGTTGAGCCTCACCCTGTTCTTTCGCAGATTCGCGAACGTCTCCTTGAGGTCGTCCAGCAGAGAAGAGTTTTCCTGGGATTTTACCACTATGTCGTCTATGTATGCTTGAGCATTCCTCCCGATCTGAGTGTCCAAAGTTAGACGCATGGCCCGCTGAAAAGTGGGGCCTGCGTTCTTGAGACCAAAAGGCATGCTTACATAGCAAAAGCTCCCCGAGGGAGTCATGAACGCTGTTTTCTCTTCATCTTCGCGCGCCATACAAATCTGGTGGTACCCTGCAGTAGAGTCTACTACCGAATCTATCCTCGAAAGGGGGAAGGGGTCCTTGGGACAAGCCTTGTTCAAGTTGGTATAGTCCACACACATCCGAAGCTTGCCATTGCTTTTTGGTATCACCACAAGGTTGGCAAGCCATGTGGGGTGGAGGAGTTCCCTTATGAACCTAGCTTTTAGGAGCCTTCGGACCTCTACTCTTATGAAATCTTCTCGCTCGGGTGCTTGGCGCCGTGCTTTCTGTCTTACAGGACGGATGGACGGGTCCACCCTTAACTTGTGCTCGATCACCTCCCTTGGGATCCCTGGCATGTCGGACGGTTGCCAAGCGAAGATATCCACATTTTTGCGCAGGAAGGTGACGAGCGCGAGTTCCTATTTGGGTGCCAACCCCCCCCCCCCCCCCCCCCGCCTATGGTGGTGGTCTTCAACCCTCCGACGTCCAGGGCGATCTTCTTGGTGTCAACTGCCACGGGTGCGAACATCCGAGAGCGCTGGGCGCCCGGACCTGCCTTGGCTGGCTTCGCTCCCTGTTCGCTTGTTGCCAGCTCGGAGGCTAAGATGTCCTCGAGGCAGGCCACCGCCCTGATTGCGTCCACCCGCTCCACGATGACGCCTTTGGGACCCGGGATCTTGAGCGCGAGGTAGCCGTAGTGGGGCACCGCCATGAACTTGTTGATGCCGGGATGGCCAATGATGGCGTTGTAGGGGAGATCGATCTCCGCCACGTCAAAGGTGATTTTTTCCATCCCAAAGTTGTCCCTCGCATCGAAGGTCATGGGAAGCACCACCATGCCCAGGGGGCGGGTACTCCTGGGCAGCACTCCGTGAAAAGGGCGCGACGGCTGGAGGTCAGCCTTGGAGCCTTGAAGCATCTCGTATACCTTCGGGGTGATGAGGTTGATACTTACCCCTCCGTCGATGAGCGTTCGGGCCACCTTCTTGTTCGAAATGGTCGGAGTGACTACGAGCGGGATTTTCCCGTCCGAGTTGTCAGGACCCACGAGATCACTCTGGTCGAAGGTGATGGGCACGTCTGCCCATTTGACCCGCCGCACCGGCGCTTTGCCGGACTGCAGGGCACAGATTTCTCGGCGCAGGAGCTTGATCTCCCTCTTGGAGAAGTCGCTGGCCGACCCTCCGCTGATGACAGCGATAGCGTCGTCCGACTCTGCCTCTTGGAAAGCGTCCACCTCCTCCTCGTCTCTCCTTCTCTTGTTTCTCCTTAGCCGCAGCTGTGCGCCTCTCCTGTCGACGCTTGACTGTGGTCTGGATGTAACGGCACTCGGTCTAGTCGTGGACGGTTGTCTCGTGCAAGGCATAGAACTTGCCAGTCGGAGGCTTGGCCCCCGGTTTCCCTGTTCCGGGACTCGGACCGGGGCGTGCCGTCCAACCGTTCTGGCCTGCCGCCGCGACTTCCTCGACCTTCTTCTTCTGCAGCTTCTTCTTTTGGTTCTTGGACAAGCTTCCGCCGGAGTCGGGCTCTGTTTTAGCCAGGGGATCGTGCCACGCTTGAGCCTCCTGGCGCAGGGCGCACCTGTCAGCGAGCTTGAACAGCTCGGTGACAGACTCGAGAGCGTTAACCCCTAGCTCCCCCAGCATGTCTTTATCCTGTACGCCGTGCCCGAAGGCGGCGATGATCCGCGCCGGCTCGATGCGTGGGATGGTGTTGCGGACCTGGCTGAAACACTGCATGAACTGCCTTAGCGTTTCGCCAGGCCGCTGCACTACCTGGTCCAAGTCGATCTGGCTTCCCGGACGCTTCGACATGCCCTAAAAGTTTGCCAGGAAATCTCGGTATAACTGCTCCCACGAGCGAATGGATCTCAGGGCAAGGTTCATGAACCAAGACCGAGCCGAGTCCTTCAACGCGATGTGAAAATAGTTGGCCATGACATCCCAAGAGCCCCCGGCGTCCTTGACAGCGGTTGAGTAGATTTGGAGAAACTCGCCCGGCGCCATACCGTCATAGAGCTCCGAGAGATCGGGTCGGAACTTGTGGGGCCACGCCACTCGCTGTAGCCTCGTGGACAAAGCCGCGCATCCTCCGGTGAAAGGGGCGTTGTCGGGTTTTCATTTTTGCTTAGGGGGGCGCTCTTGGGAGGACTCAGAGTTTGAGTCTGAGGCGAACCCATGGTGGCGACTGTTGGTCTTCTTCGAGCTGCGCTCCCCGCGAGCATACCCACCGAAGCGCTCGGGGCTACGCCCCTGCTCCCGTTGGTGCGCTCACGGGAGCGTTCAATGGCGACTTGGGCATCCTCGTTCTCCCGCCAGCGTCGGTTGAGGTCCTCCCTCAGGTGCCGGCTGCAGGGAGTTGTGACCGAGTGCGAGGCCCCAACCGTGGGGGTTGTCTTTTCTTTGCCACCTCGGTCGTGCTCACGGGCTCTTCTTGTTAGTGCGAGGCACAGAGTCAAGCGCCCGCTCGAGGTCGTCGAGCCATGACTCGACACGGGGGACCTGAGATACCCCGGGTGGCGGCCACCGCAACATCGTCTTGACGGCGGTGACCGGATCCACCGGTTCTTCTTCTGCGAACAAACACCGCGCGGTTGGCCGGGCCGTGAAAGGGTTGCTTCGGGAGCGAGCCTTCGATGGCGCCCGTCCAGCCCCTCCGGTCGCGTACCCTTAGGAGCGGTTCTCCCCGCCTCTCCCCCCCTTGGGGGGTAAGGGAAGGTCGCCCGTCTCCTTCGGGGTATGTGCCGATGGGGCCGGCTTTTCCACTCGCCGGTGGCGAGGGCCTCGCGCGCTGGAGCCGGACTCCGACCTGGTTCCCGTGACGGAGCTTCGCAAATCTCCCCGAATCTCCTTTCGCCGCCCTCGGTCTACGCAAATCGGGCGCCCTGGCCGGCCGCCTTACCATTAATGACGGCCCCCCTCGAGCTCCCCCTCGTTCGTGCGTTCCCCAGGCGGTGTCAGGCGGCAACGACCAGGCGGGGGAGGGCCCCGGACATGCCGTGTCCCATCAGCCGCTCGCCCATGCTGGCACTCGAGTGTCTGCATTAACTCGGGTGGTTAACGGTCGAACGTGTGCGCGCACGCGAGACGCCTTCCTGCCTTCAGCCCAGCCCACAAATGGGTTGTCGCCTTGGTGGTGCTGCACCCCATGGGCCGGCGAGTCGGCCCACAGGCGGTTAGGGGAACCCTGTATTCCCCTACACCGACAGCGTGCTTCCACCGGACCCCTTGATGACACGTTGGACAACCGGCGACTCACGGCGACCATGGCGACCGCGGCGTCACACCGCAAAGGGCGAGGCGCGGCGACGCCTGTGAGGGCCCGGCTCCTCGAATCCCTGATCATCCAGCTCGCTGTGGTCACCCTCGAGGCGCAAAGCGGTAGCAGCGGCTGTCGCAGCCTCGACCACTGCTGCTGCAGTCCGCCTCGCGTGCATTGGCTGCCACAGCATCGGCTGCCGCAGCGTCGGCCCTCTGGCGGGATGACGAAATTGACATCCCATATTCTTAGGCTCTGCTAGGAAAAACGGAACAAGAGATATTCTTGCAGCTCTTGATCTTTGGTGCTCTCATAGTTGCATATATATAGCAAAAGCAAAGGGGACAACCCACACCTAACTCATAAACACCAGCTACTACTTTTGACTATTGAGAGGAGAGGCCATGCCTCTATAGCCCGCGTCATGCTCCTACAGGAGTTACTCTCCTTTCACTAACTACCACCTGCTAACTAGCAAAAGGGTTCACACACACACACACACACACACACACAGGATTACCACTAACAGTGGATCTTGTTTGGCATGGCTTCTGCTTTTTGATAAAACAGCTTTACTGATAAGACAGTGAAAAGAAGCTTGTCCTAATTTCTACCTGTTAGTTCATTCCAAGGATCTGCTTAACTAATAAGGTGTTGCAGAATCCTTGTGTTTGGAACAACGTGAATAAGCTGCGAAAGATGTTGTGCCAAAGAGGGCCATAGACACTAATTGTCACAGCGCGCACAGTTCACCAAATAAATACTTAAAAATCATTTTTGCTCTTTTCCCACAGGAATTGAATAACCACATGGCATGCACCACGTATAATGCAAAAAAACAAGTAACTTCCTAACAAGTTTTGAAACCTCCCACAGTTCATTTTTATAGGACGTATTTAGGATTTGTAATAACAAAAATTGATAAATTTTGACCAACAATTAGTCAAACTCGACATGTTCAGTGTCCAAATGTCGAATGGATTTTGGTTTCTCAGACATTTTTTTAATACGATATATTCTGCGAAAATTTAATGGTCAGACACTTTTAAAGACTTCTTCAAATCTTAATGTTCCATGTAAATAGGAAACGGAGGGGTATTGTTTTCCTAACTAATTTCTATTACAATCCTCTAGTGTGCAAATAATGAGATTACCAGACACCTGACCATGTAGTTGAAATCTGTAGTGGAAGACAACAACCATGAACTACATGCATGTGGAAGTTGCCTTCAAAGCAACAAAGCATTTTCACCAGAACATATATCGTTTCTCAGAACAGCCATATATTCATTTACGATACTCAGTGCCAGGGTTACAAGAACCAATTAAAATGGACACAATGATCAAGCATTGCATTATACTTGCACTGAAATATTCCATGAACATTTACCTCGTCATCATCGTCAAAGTCGAGTTCCAAAAGGCCATCATCATTCATCCATAAATTGTATATTGCCACTTTAGTACCATGACTACCAATATTCTGAAACTGAATGCAGACAGAAAATCATAACACAGCTACCACTGAATTTTCATTGCTTAGCTTCAGACAATTATGGTAACCAACTTAGCTTGTTATAGAAGAACTACAAACAAATAAAGCATGTGTGCCATTCCCTCAAAAATAAAAAGTATGCATGCCTAGAATCTTCAAAAATAGTTGGGACAAAACATAAATGAAAGTGGGCTAGAGAAAATGAACTGTGACTAAAGGTGCAGTGACAAATAACCCTAAATACTATAAAAATACTGTTGTCCACTCCACTTTGTAATAATATATATGCTGGATCTTCCCAATGTTTGTGTGTACTATACTCCACTTATCCATATCATTCATCAGTAAAATGCTTTTACTGATGTTACGCATTGGCTGTTCATACATTGTACCATAGCACGCATCGTTCACCCACAATTAGTGGCTCACTAGGCGGTTGGTGAAAAAACAGGGAATTCCCTTTTTCTTTTGGGAGGGGAAGATTAGTTTGTTGTTTTTTCTGTTCAGCCGCCATCTATAAGCGATTTATATCGTCTACACTCTAGCTCCTGGCTAAGCATGTTTGTTATTGTTGTCAATCAAGCAAAAAAGAATATATGTCTCCCTCCCATAGGTCCCGCTACAGAATACCGAAAGAGATGAGACGGGGTTTCAACTCACTTGTCATTCTCGTGGCATGGGAAATCTGGAAGCACAGGAATGATTGTGTATTCAATGGAGCGCAACCAAGGGTTCCTACTCTATTGCAGACAATAGGAGAGGAGTGCGCTCTATGGTGTTTAGCTGGACAATAGGCCTACTTATTCGATGTCTTAGTGCCTAGGTGTGTGCTCTGATTGTGTGGCGCGCCTACTTAGTTTGGCGCTTGTATATATTAGATGTTCGCCCTGCAAAGGGCTTACATCATTGTACTCTGTTTTCTTCTTGCTTCTTAATGAAATGACGCGCAGTTCTCCTGCGCGTTCGAGAAAAAAAAGCATTACTATATATGATCTATATATTCACTTTGGCAAGAATCAGTAGAATCAAGTTGGTTTGGAAAGTATCTAAGTGACTAAGTCTCAAGGTAACCTATATAACTATATAAACCAGTGTCCTATGCTGATTGGGCTACAGAGTAAAACTAGAACCAACAGGGCCTTGCAGAGTCACATCTCACATGGTCCAAGGACTCCAGGACTATGATAAGACTCTTAACTGCCTTCTGACAGATGTTGTTCCATCCTTCTCAAACATACAGGCAATTATCCTAGTGTGGACATGTGATTACTCATTTGTGAATAATAAGTGATCAGTTTGAAAAAGTTGACTGGGGAACAGACTAAATGACTGAAATAAATATGCACCACCTGTTGTAGAAGTTCATCCTTTGAAGAAAAAGGGGACCAATCAAGTATTATCTTCAGACCATTATCCCAATCACCCTGTGAACCATACACCAAAGGTACAATATCCCCATCTAGAATTTTAAAATCCAACTGCAACAGTTGAAGAAAATGTCACATTTAGAAGGACAAAAATTGCTGAACGAAACATCACTCAGCAAATTTCATGTACCATTGGAACGATTATGTCGTCCTTCATTGTTCTTCTCAAAAAAGTGTAGGAGAGCAACCCAATACTCAGGGTAATATTACTGCAGGAGCACAATAAGATTTAGCAAGTGCCACAGATTCTTTCAAAATAAATCGATCCTCAAGTGAGATTGTGTAACCTTCCACGAATTGCACGAGTGAAAACAATTGCATCAGCGCCAAGTCTCATTGTGCTTGTCTTAAAACCATTTCCATCTGTCTCATAAAAAAGGTAAGAAAATAATACACTAAAGCATACTAGATAGAAAGGAGTTGATAAAGCTGTTTCAGAATAAAAATCAACAAAATACAAATCCCTTCTTTTCAACTTAATATTGCTACAAGTTGTAAACGATTTGAGCAATTTGGCTTTGAAACAGCAAAGATCATTGCAATTTTAATGGACAAATTTATGATATTATTATCAATGGTGTGTAGGAGATACGATACAAAAATATGTATAGTTTCTGTTTATGTGAGAAACAGGGCCCTATGAACTATGGCACAGATTATCATTCAAAGGTCTGCAAAATCAACGCACCTATGACACAGGGTAACCATATAAACTTTTAGTGCTGTTTGCATGAGGTGGTTTGCTCCAGGGTACTGGCATTTACTTCAGAATTAATCTTCATATGGACCCAATTCAGCATGGACAAGAGGCCAACACAAAATCAGAAAAAGGAGGCCATGGATCCATGATGGTAAGGAGAGACAATTCGGAGGTTGGGGATGAAGAATCACACAATTAATAAAGTTCAGTAGAAGTTAGGAGATATAAAAAGCCCATGACCCCATGTACAGTACAGGTTCTAATCCTAGGAGGACTAAAGCATCTGGTGCTTGGTAAGATTTTGTAACAGATTGAAGCAACCAAGAATCAATTATTTTTCACCTAAAGTCTTCTTGTCCATGCCTGTTTCTATGATTCTCTCTCTCCCCTTTAAAATAAAACCCTACTTAGTTTTGCTTAGAAGACTCGTGAATTTCCTTTTAATCACGATTCAGTCAACCAAAAGCAACAATCAATATTATCAACACAAATAAGGGGGGTTTCACAAGGCATAGGTGTATTTAAAAGTCAAAAATGTTAGTCAAGGTTGCAAAATCATCCTACTCAAACAGAGCGATACTTACACTGGCCAATAGTGGTCTTAGATTTCTTGGTTGAGAATCCTAGACTCATGCATCGACGAATACCTTCAGGATCCATTCCTCCTCCATCGTCTGTGAATCAGCTCTAGGTTAGCGGGTAATATAGTGTACGCATCTGACCCCCAGCCTCCTTAGTTGATAATTCATGCTTTGTATCAAATACTGAGTTACCTTGGAAAACAAGCATTGGGCTATTGTCTTTCAAGTTGGTGCTTTTATCCACTTTTATGTAGGTTGCGCCATTGCATATCTGAGAACAAATATAAGAAGAGAATCACTGATGCTGCATCACTATGCACATATCAACCTAGAAAAACTCTGGAAAACTAACTAGTTTTAAGCTAATTGGCTTCGAGAAGATATTGCAAACCTCATCCACTGCATTGTCAAGAAGTTCTGCAGTAGCTGCAACGGAAAAAGAACAAGAAATATGTAACAAAGCATATCTGATAAATTAGAATGCAAATTACTAAAAACAAATCAGGAATTTTAATCAAGATATAAATAATAATTGTATATATCATTTTAGAATCATCGTTTCTCATCAATTAAAACATAATAATTCACTAGCATATAATATAGAAAAATGGTTTCAGCATGGTACTTACTTATTGTTATATTTTTGCAAATTTCCTTAGATTATTTGACAGTCACATGAACTAAAGGGGGGATTGGAAAGATAGGGTATGACAGAAAACATGTTTCCTCGTTTATGTTCATGAGGAAACTGGACCCTAAAGGAACAAAAAGGAGAGACGGCTGCACTAAGTGGATATTCCCTCTGGTCAGTATGTTTGATGTTCGAGTTCCAACTTGAGCTTACAATGAAAACCTCCAATTGGGAACTGTTAAGCAGGTTAGGACTCCCTAAATCAAACTGCAATCACAGATAATCAAACACTAACAGCGACACCGAGATCTTTGACTTAGCTCCCAAAGTCATCCACCCGGACATCATGTATCCACAACAAGGGGAGCAAATGTTTTGTTCTAACCAAAATCCAAACACATCCATGTGAACTGCGGAGACAATACAATACAAGAAGATATAATGTCATTAATGGTTACAGAAAATATGTACTCTACTATGTACTATTTCTTTCCTGGGTCCAAGTAAAAATTAATAAGTAGCCGATTCTATCCCAACAAAGGAGGGTGATGATATACTCATCAACTATGCAAGTCACAGGGGATGTTTCAAAAAACAAAGTTACTCCTCTCTGGTAGAACTCTAGCAAATGTACAAACGATGATAATAGCAGCTGAAGATTCATTTATTCGTTGTGCACATCTCCACATTAACCTAGAGAGAGAGCAAGCACGCAAGAGAGTTAGTGCCAGCATAATCTACACATCGAAGTAAGAATATGTTTCACCCTCAAGGTCAGTCAAGTGAAATATTCTCCATAATTTAATCAAATGCAGTTCCACTGAAACTAACTGGCTGCTGGGAAGCACTGCATCATATGGATAACCCATTTCATCAATCAATGGATTACTATGGCTGAATAAGGTCACCAAATAATTCTGACATTTCTAAAAAACTTCTGTCCGTGCCCTGACACACTCAGATACTATGAACACTATGGAGAGGCGCACTCCGCCGCGCCCATATAGAATTATTGTTGAATATTTGAAAGTAATTTTATGTTTGTGCAACTCAGAATTGCAAATACTGTCAAATGTGTAGTGGTACTCCCTTGGACATGCAAACACAGTAAATGATTTTATTTTGTTCGTATAAAATGACCCAGAGCACAGCAAAAGCAGGCACAAACATCCATGAGAAGTCATTATCATGACGCATCCTACTGTATCCTTCTCTTCCTTTTTTCCTTTAATTTCTCTCCCTTCTTTTGTTGTAAAGGCTCGCTAGCAAGCAGGCAGCAGCAGAAACGCCATGCATCAATGCCCTCTGACACTCGTCTTCTCGCCTTGCTCTTATAGGCATCCTCCATAAAATTTGGCCCTAATAGGCATCCTCCTTCCTATTGCTCTTGCTATCCAGTACCCACTCACTCAAAGTCACACACAAACCAGAGCCAAAAACAACCAGACGGCTCCATGGCCCCTTGCTCGCTCCCATGAGCCTGCTAGCAAAGACTGCAGAGCAAGAATAGTTCTCAACTGTGCCTTCCTTGATGTGAACAAGGGTTCCCGATCTTCCGAAAGGTTCTTGGTAAGTTGATTTGGTCGGAGGCGACACACAAATCGATCCGGCTCCATAGGAGTGATGTCCTCATCATTCCTAGCTGCTGATCATTCCCTTCTTTAGAGATCACGAGAACATATATCAATATATTTTCGCATGCTTTGTTCCCATGCCTCCTTCCTCTTGCTTTTCTTTTCTGATGAAACAATGCCACCACTATGTGGCTTGGTCCTGTGGCCAGTGTGGAAATTAGAGAACAGGAGAAGAATAGAAGGCCTCCGCCAACTCGGTGTTGGTGCAACATGAGCCAAGGAACAAAGAGGGCCACAGGCGAGGCCCGTCGATCAAGCAGCCAGGATGAATGACAGGAGCCCAGCACATGCGTGTCGTTCCGCCTGCTGCTGTGCATGGCGGCGCGCCACTGGCCAGAATGGCACGGAAACAATTCTGATTGGCGTAGAGGCTGCCGGGGAACGGTAGGGGCTGCTAGGTCACATCCCATTAGTCTACAGATATGTCACCCTCAGTATACCGGGTAAAACTCTTCAAGATAAAACATGGGTAACATAGCAGCAGCAACAGAGACTTAAGGAGTACGCCGATCACATGAATCAAAGGGATAAGTCTGCCAGTTTCTAATGTACGTTTGCTCTCTTCGACCTAAGAATCATAACGGAGTCATTCCTCTTCTGTAAAACATTCAGATCGTCTCGACTACCGCTTCATCGCGAAAGCAAACTGGCCAGAATGGCATGGAAACAGTTCTGATTGGCGTAGAGGCTGCCGGGGAATGGTAGGGGCTGCTAGGTCACATCCCATTAGTCTACAGATATGTCACCCTCAGTATACCGGGTAAAACTCTTCAAGATAAAACACGGGTAACATAGCAGCAGCAACAGAGACTTAAGGAGTACGCCGATCACATGAATCAAAGGGATAAGTCTGCCAGCTTCTAATGTACGTTTGCTCTCTTCGACCTAAGAACCATAACGGAGTCATTCGTCTTCTGTAAAACATTCAGATCGTCTCGACTACCGCTTCATCGCGAAAGCAAAAGAAACAAACAATACGCAACGGGAGGGAGGGCGAGCGAATTGGCACTAACCTCCGAACGCCCACTTGTGGGAGGTCGCGTTGGTGTGGAGGAACTTGGGGTGCACACGAGCGCGGTCGAAGTCACCCGTCTCAAGAGCATCTGTGACCAGAAACAACACCATCAGCAACGGAGCCGGCCTCGGAATTCCGGGCCAGGAGCACAATTCGAGGAGTCGAATCGAACCGTGATACTCGCGGGTGGGGGCAGCGGGAGCCTCGTACGCGCCGGCCTTCCAGAAGCTGCGGCAATCAAGGGCTCGACCGCCGCCGCCTCCGCTGCCACTTGATGGGCCGGCCATGGCCGCCGGCACTGAGAGGAGTGGGTTCGGATTAGGGTTAGAGACTCCGCCGCAGAGTTTTCCTACGGGTTCCCCACACGGCGGGTGGCTAAACCAGAGTCGACCGACAGTCTCATAGTCGTATGCTATTGCTTGGTATAGTTTTCACGATTTAGCAAAGTATTTTTTAAAAAAATCAAAATACAAATTAACTCATCAACTAAAAACATTTAGTCAATCAACTGAAACCGAATAAAATGTTATTCATTTATATTTTTATTTATCTTTTTTTTCTCTACTCCTTAATAATTTAAATAAGGTCGTCATTGATGTTTCGTTTGGTGTTGGTTTTTATTGATTTTCTTTACTCCTTAATAATTTAGGTGTTGGTTTTTGTTGCTGTCATCTGATATTCGTATCCACCTCTTACACCCACACTGTCTGATTTTGTCAACACTTAATCTCGACATATTTATAGGGCTACGTACGGAACCAAGAACAGGTTCGGATTCTCCTGACGAGAGTAATAACCCTACATCATATATGTGGTATTGTGTTGATTTGTCTCTCTTTGATGAGGGGGTTCTTGCCGTCTTATATATTCGGTCGGCAAGGGTGTACATGAAGAGTTCGATTCGTAATTTACAAGGCATTACATAGCATGTCTATCTTTAACTTCCTTACGCATCAAGCCGACTCGATCGGTTCCTTCATGTTTGTTATCCTATTACCCTCCGACTTAAGCATAGTTATAGATACTTGTAAGATAAGTATTTTATAATAGCCTTCGAGTGCTTTCTGATTTTGAGTTGTACCTTTGTCGAGTGATTTTTCTTCGAATGTGATCAGATCACAAATTAGAAAGACCTTTGAATGAAGCTTTTGAATAGATCTAGGTGCACCTGATCAGGTGTAGCCCATGACTCTTGTATAATTTGGAGGCTGACAAATAATACAAGAGTCTAATAATCATTGACTCTTTACATTTTATCCTGTAGGAAGAAAAGGTTCACTCAAACTATCAAGTTTGAATAATAAGTTCTCTGATCATCAAATCAGAAAATTTGTCAATATAACTTCAATCATGTTGACCGATTATCATAAGAAAGAGTGATATACACCCTTATCCAAGTGATTTTTGTATTCCTCTTAGTGACATCAATCACTAGTGAATTATAGTTGTTTATGACATGAATCATAATCTAGTACTAAACTGTTATGACATCAATCATATTTAAACAACCTTTCCCTTAAATTAATTATCACTCAGATAATATAAGCTCGATTTTCATTATTATTAACTGACTTCAATCAGTAAAGTGACATTCGAACTATACCCCATATGACCATCAAGTCCTCCTATTATATGATCATCAAAACATATAAATATGGAGAACAATTTTAGTGGCTTTAATCACAGCTTCTCATCAAAGAAGTCGTCCGAATTTAATACTTAGTTTAGAATAATAGCAAATAATCTTTCAAAAGATATTTCTTTATTTAACTTAATCACATGAATGAAAATAACATGTACTATACGGCCCATGATGACCCACTTGGTCCCCCACCTCCAGCTCAACCCTAAGGTATAAAAGGGCAGGGGCGGGATGAGGAAATCTCGACGCCGTCATTTTGTTTTCGAGCCTTTCGTCTTCCTCACGACTCCTCTGCTTCCCCTATTCTTGGGTTTGCTCGCCGCTAATTGCCACCGCCACCTGCGCTTCCACATTCCAAGCTCCTGAGCATTCATAACTGAAGGCTAGGGTTAGGGTTCAAGCACAAGATCCGCAGCTCCATTTCCTCCACCATGCCTCGCAAGCTCGTCAAGGGGATGAAGAGGTCGCCCAGCACCACCGACGTCGTCATTCTAGAGCAAGAGATTCCCGACCACCTGTGTAAGTTCTCCAAAATCTCTCTCAACACCGACGCGCTGAACTCCATGGTTGTCGATGGGGTTCTTCCTGAGCAGGTGCGTCTCAACTGGAAGATTCTAGAAACCGAATTGCATCCTCTCCCCATCCATAACAAATCATAGTCTTCCGCTCATTTTTCGAGCGCGGATTGGAGTGCCAAGTTGTAGCTTTCTGCATGGGCTTCTATTCTTCTATGGCATCGAGTTGGTGAATCTCGATCCCAACTCGACCCTTCACCTCTCCATCTTCGTACATCTGTGTTAAGCCTTCTTGGGCATCCTACCCCACTTCAATATTTTCTGCCATCTGTTTGTCCTCTGCTCGTTGCCATCGGTTGCCAACCAAGAAGCCATTAGCGGTGTTGGGATCCAGCTTTGCAATAAAGAGGCATGCATTGATGTCCCTCTGGCGATGATGAACAAGCATTGGCGAAAGGAGTGGTTCTGCTGTGATAACCATCCACCAATCTTGATTGACTTTGGTAGATGAAGGTCAACCCCAACCATCATGGTCAGAGAAGCCAGACCCTAAGGATTCCCAGGTAAAAGAGCTATTGGCGAAGATCACTCAGCTAAAAAAGGATGGAGTCAATGGTATAACCATCGCTAAAAGCTTCATTGTTCACCGAGTACAGCCGCTCAAACAACAATCTCATCCCGAATGGAGTTATGTCACTGATGACGAGACCAGGTGAAAGCTTCATGACCATTGATGGGATCCCCAAGGTATGAATGTTTTAGTGATAGATGACAACTATGAAGTTGTGGGCTAATATCTATACGAGTGTTGTCTATGTAGGAATCATCTCTAAACTCTACTACAAATCATATGGATGATGGTTGCCTTGGCGATTGATGACAATGACCGCAAGCATGGAGGCTTGTGAGCTTGATAGAGTCCAAGGGTTGATGGAGATGGATCAAAGCGAAGGATAAGCTATGGAGCAAGTGTTGGGAACACTTGTCTAGTTGTTAGGGCTTTGAGTCCATAGGAAAAACCGGACTATCAAGGGGGTCTAGGTCATTTCTCTTAGGTCATGTCTAGTCGGTGATGTGCAAGGTTGCTCGGTGAAATCACAGGCACTAGGTGACAATGTAGAAGCCAAGGACCTGTTCAGAGAAGCCAGGAAACGAAGTCAAGCGAGGACAAGGAGTTTCAGCTTCTGGACGAAGTGACCGAACAGAGGGGTCAGTGGTGACCGGACTGTACGGTCACTAAGAGGTTTTGTCCGGAGCCTACAACGAGCAGCGAGAAAACTGCCAAGTCTGGAAGACCTATAGACCGGACGGTCCGGTCTAGTGACCGGACGGTTCGGTCAGTAGGTCTGGAACTTGGGCAGCGAGGAAGCAGCGCTGGAAATGTTTCTGGACTAGAGAGAGAAATGGATCGGACGGTCCGATCAACTGACCGTACGGTCTGGTCAGTGGAAGTCAGCGGAGGGGGCAGAGCTGTTAGAGCTGAAGTATGTAGTGACCGGACGGTCCGGTCAGGCAGTGACCGGAAAGTTCGATCAGTAGGCCGAGAAAGCTGATTTCGTGGAGCAACGACTAGTTAGAGGTTGGAAACCTATATAACTTCGTTGCTGGGGTCTTGGAGATCTCTCTTGGCCAGTGGAATTGCTTGGAGCATTTGGTGAGAGCCAAGAGGAAAAGTGGAGAGCACTAAAAGGAGATATTGCATATCTTGAGAGTGCTAGTGAGACTAACATGGAGTGATCTTGCACATCTAAGGCTAGGTGTATTTAAGGGTGTGATCTAGGCTGTTACTCTTGGTCTATAGTGAGACCTAGACCGGTTAGGTGTCGGTGATCGAGCCCTATCGTGATCGGTTGTGAAGGTCATCACACGTTTGTACACGGTTTGAGCCCGCCGGTGAAAGGGGCATCGCTAGTGAGCACCCGTGTCGGCTCGGGGAGTCCGGCAAGTTATCGAGGGAGGAGAGCTTGTGCCTTGGTGGCAGCGGTGACGCGCACCATGTCTTCACTCCGGGAGTGATTGCGGGCTCGTGGGCGAGAACTCCACATTGGTTGTGGGAGGGACTGAAACTCCGGCCGGAGTGGTCCAACGAGGAGTAGGGGAAGACACCATCCTTCCAAGACATCGGGAAAAATCATGAGCATTCCTTGACCCCCTCTTTACTATTCCACATTTGTATGCTCTAGTAACTAGGTTGAATTGTGGTTTGCATAGGCTAGTGTGTTTTGCTTCCGCGCTTGCTATCATCATGAATACTAGCATGTGTACGGTCTTGGCCTACTAGACTTGTTAGGTTGCAACAATTGCTAGGCTCTAGTAGTGTAAATTGAAGTATTTGGATTCATGAGTGGCTTACCGATTCACCCCCTCCCCTCTGGGTATGCCTTCGGTCCTTACAAGTGGTATCAGAGCGAAGTGCTAATCTTTGAGGCTTCACCGCCTTGAGTAAGGATGCCAGGACAGGTGGAGAGTGTTCCCATTTTCGATGGGGAGGACTATGAGTATTGGAAGGCTCGCATGCAAGCCTACCTGGAGTCCCTTGATCCAGATATATGGATGGTCACACACGAGTCTGATGCGGATGTGAACCTGCTTGAGCCTGATTTCATTAAAAACAACGCTAAGACCAAGAATGCTCTGATTGCATGCGTATCTAAGGATGTCTTTGCTAGGTTGGATGCAAGTTCTACAGCACATGGTATCTGGACTGAGATTCAGGGTCTCCATAAGGGTACCAGTGATGTCAAAGAGGAAAGATATTATATGCTGAAGAACAAGTATGATAACTTCACTAGATTGCCACATGAGAGAGCTAACATTGTTTATTCTCGCTTTCATGTTTTAGTAGAGGAGATCAATGCTCTTGGGGATGACTTCAAGCTGAAGCCTGTTAAGGTGATAAGAAGATTCTTGAGGCTTTTCAAAGACCCCAAGTATGAGTCCATCATCACCTTCACCTTGCAAGGTGACCTCAAGACCAAGACCATGAAGGACATACTTGGCAAGATCACCGCCTTCGAGAGCTACCAGCTAGGTTTGGATGATCCTCAACCATCCAATCTTGCTCTTCAAGCCAAGAAGCAAGAGCCTGTCAAGAGCAAGAAGAGCAAGAAGAAGAAAGAGATTGCAGAAGAAGATAATGATGATGATGAAGATGACTTGAGTAAGGACTTGGCACTTCTCATGAAGAAGATGAGGACCTTCAAGAACAAGTTTTCTTCCAAGTCTAGGGGCAAGTGCTACAACTGTGGGTCAAGAAACCACTTTGTTCGAGATTGTCCTAAGCCCAAGAAAGAAGCCTTCAAGTCAAAAAGAACAAGAGCAAAGGCAAGGGCAAAGCTCAAGACCACAAGAAGTTCTCACGCAAGGCCCTTGTTGGGGATTGAACAAGTGATAACTCGAGTGATGAGTCCTCCTCCTCAAGTGATGAAGAAGTGGCCGGCCTAGCCATGATCAAGGCCACATCACCACAAGATCTTCCTCCACCTCCCATGTGCCTCATGGCCGCGAGCCAACTTGGGGAGAGTGAGGATGAGAGCAGTGACGACAGCGATGATGAGGAGCTCTCCTGCGCCGAGCTTTTGAGTATGCTTGAGCAAGCCCGCGGCATCACCGTCAAGAAATCCAAAATGTTGGATATGATAAGAAAAGAGTGTAAGTTGGCTAAGGGCCATGTTGGTGAGCTTGAGAGTGAGCTCAAGGACCTTGTCACATCTCATGAGGCCCTAAACAAAGTTATGACAAGCTCAAGGGTGATCATGTAGAGGAACATGAGAAGTACGAGGCCCTTGAACTTACTTTTGAGGCCATCAATGTTGACAATCTTGCCTCTCCCTCCTCTAGTTCATCCAAGAGTGATGCTTCTACTAAGTGTGATGAACTAACCACCTCGGTCGAGGTTTCTTCTCTTGAGCCATTTGTTTTGAAGGAATATCACAAGCTCAAGGAAGAGAGGAAAATGGTGATGGATGGCTTTGAGAGGCTCACACGTGGTAGAGCCATTCATAAGGAGGTTCTTGGGAGAAACCTTGTGAACAATGTCTCCCATCGGAGACTTGGCTCATATCCCGCCGCCATCAACATCATCGAGACGAGTGATTCCATTCTCGCATGGATCAAACCCCTACTCGCTGACGACTACTATTGCGAGAGGTGTTGCAAGGATGGCCACACCATCAAGGATTGTCCTATGGTGAGAAGTTCCAATGTTTTGCCTAATGCTAACTTGTTCCATGAGAACACACATTTCAAGCTTTTTAGGAACAAGGATGGCAAGGTGAATGCTAAGGCTTTAGGACCACCAAACAAGAAGAGAAAGGTCAAGAGCATATGAGTGCCTAATTGCATTGTTGATCTCGAGAGGTCAATGAAGTACAAGTGGGTGCCCAAGAACAAGACCTAGAAGATGGTGGTGGTGGTGGACCGGGAGCTTCATGAAGATCAAGTGAAGTCCACCACAAGTGACATGGACCTCAACGTCATATCTACTCATGAGGGAGGTAACCATGTTAGTTCTTGGTAGCTGTTGTGTTTTTTCCTTCTCTTGCATTGCATGGTAATTAGGACTCCTTCGTGACTAGTATGCTTTGCATCCATGCATGTGTAAATAACTAAAAAAAACACATAAAAATTAGTTAATGTCTAACCCATCCAAGATAGCTATAAGCAAGAGGGAGTGCTTGAGATGGTGGTTTGGCTTCTCTCAAGGCAAGGGTATGGCTTATAGTGAGTAAGCTTGGGAGGGGTTCAAACTTGACATTGTTAGGTTTCCTTTGTGTCATGTTTTAATATTGCTTGCATTCACATGGCATGTTTACTTTCATTGCATATGTAAAAATACTTGTTTCATATATCATATAGGAAACACAAAGGAGGCTTGTCTCACTTGGAGATATTTGTGCCTCATGCTCTATATGAGATTACATCTCCACAAGTGTGACCAAAGGAAACGATTGTGCTTCATGCCCATTGAGCAAGCTCTTATGAACTCCGAGGTTAAATCTACTCGCTCGGTTCATGGACTAAGGCTCATACCCATTTGGTTCTTTATTGCCTTGGTTCTTATTTTCTCGATCTTTCATTTGGCATTTGCAAAAATTATAAGGCCATAGAGTGCCACTATTTGAAAAGGAGTTTTTGAGAGTTCCCTTCATATTCCAAGTGCAGTGTTTATTTGAGTGTTTAGCGAGGACACTAGGAAAATGAAGAAATTCCTTGGTTCAGCGAAAATCCAATAGTGACCGTACATTCTGATCACTGGACCGTACAATCCGGTCAGTGCCTCTGTGCATAGTGGCTCGGAGAGTCTGATCGTAGAGACCGGACAGAATGGTCCTAGAGACCGTACCGTCCGGTCTGCACGATTGCCAACAGACTCGGAGCTGACCGGACAGTCCGGTCTAAAGACCGTATCATCCAGTCACTATATTGAAAACGCGTGCTTCGCTTTTCTTCTTGATCGTTGATCTATCCTTCCTTCGGTATCGGCCGTTCGTGGAAAATTTACCTAGGTCAAAATACGTCAGAGCTGATTGTTTTCTTCCTCGTTCGCTCCCGACGCCGAGACCACGCCGAGTGCGCCGCCGCCACCAGCTCTCCGACATTGCCGCGCCTTCCTCCGTCGCTGACGACCTCGCCCCTGCCGACGGCTCACCGCCGTCCATTCGTCGCCGCTTGCCGTCGCCGCACCCACAGAACGGCGCACCCGCTGAACCCTAGCGCCACCGCGCTCGCTCGAGAAAGGCAGAGCTGCCGCCGCTGTCGCTGTGCTCCATCGCCGCTGCCTGCCGCTCACCGTCGCCGCACAACACGCCGCCTCTTCCCCCTCCTGCTTGCGCGCGTGTACACAACCGCCTTGCCGAGCTCCACCGCAAGCAATAGAGCAAGTCACTCCCTCTCCCTCTAGCTTCATTGCCGGCAATCAAAATCTTACCTTTTCAGGTGATCGGCTGCGAGTTCTTCTCGGTATTCGATGTTTCCACTCCCTGGATATATTGCCTATCCTCCATTCATCGATCATACCCTGAATTTTGAGCATTTGTTCTTAATTGATGCAATTAGATTAAGTGCCCTTATTTAGTTGCATTAATTAGGATTAATTGGCTCAACCTAGCTGCAATTAATTCCATGCCTATCTGTAAATTGCATGTCTAGGGTTTGTCTCTCGTTTAGTCTGCAGTTAGATTTATTGCTCATTATTTGACTGCACACTAGATGACTCACACCAGCCACATATAGTCAATGATCACTGTTGTTACATTGCATATTGGCCTAGTGATCATGTCCTTCATTCAGTGCTAGGATTTCTATTGCGCGTTATTTCCTAGCGGTGCTTTGCTTGTAGATTTATATAGGATTCTATGCTTATCCTGTCTATACCTATGTGCGTGCAGTGACAGCTATCAGCAGAGTTAGAGATGGCAGGATCTGGTCAGGACAAGGGCAAGGGTAAGATGCCAGAAAAGCCAAAGAGCAGGAAGAGGACCAGACTAGACCCAGAGTCAGAGAGGGCTAGGAGAGTTGCTCAACACTTGTAGGCTATGGAGACCTCGCACAGGACACCCGAATCACGCTTGATCATCGGGCAGACAGAGACAGAGACACAGGGTCTGCGGAGGAGTACCAGGCAGAGGACTGCACCACCACCCTTAGCCATAGGAGTGCTACTGCCACTGTGGTCGCAGCGTACTCCGACTTCCCGTCAGGGGAGGTCGTCGAGACCTGCGGGGCAGGGATCCTCCAGGCAGCAGGAGGAGTCTGAGAAGGAGGAGTCCGAGGAGGAGAGCTCTAAGTACGAGTCAGAGGAGCTAGAGGAGGAGGAGACTGAGCAGACACAGCCAGCTGGTCCTTAGAGGACAGCTCACCGGGTAGGAGACCCGAGGTGCACCTGTGCAGTGTGCACGAGGAGGCTGTAGAGACTTGTTGAGGCAGCCGGGGAGACGGACATACTTAAGGTTCCTGCAAAGTACCTTTAGGCACTACTTCTTGTCTCCTTCGAGCAGTGGGTTCCAGTCTCTAGGGATCTAGCTGCAGAAGAGAGGTACTGAACAGGCCTCCAAAGGAGGATTGGAGAGGGCGTGAGACACTACCTTGCCACGAAGGGCAAGTCTAGGTTGTTTGTGCCACACCAGTACACGACTTACCAGGCCATAAGGAGGGCCACCAGCACAAACATGGAGGAGTACTTCACCTACCTCCTAGGGTTGGCAAAGTTGGTCATCGAGCCGTACAGATACAGAGAGGATGTGGTCCTAGAGTTCTATGCTACACTATGGGTAGCCAGAGATCGTTCAGAGATCTGGTTTCTTTTCAGAGGACAACCATAAAGAGTGACTAGGGAGGACCTCATAGCTAACCTGGGACTGCTTGCTTCAGACTTGTGCCTCTACATTAGCGTCTACAAAGACTTGCTACCACGTCGCAGACCACAGGTTGGGATCTTGCCCACAGACGAGATGGTGTCTATTGCCTTTCCACCCCCATACACCCTAGGATTTGAGAGAGGCCCTGCAAGACTCACTGCAGAAGCTAAGGTGGTTAGGGAAATTGTCACCAGAACTATCATACCCAGGTTTGGATAAAGAGAGGAGTGCACACTTCTACACTAGTGGGCAGTAGCAGCTATCTTGAGGAGACAGCCGTTCGACCTGGCAGATCTGCTGATTGCTGAGGTGGAGGTCATCTCTGAGAGAGTAGAAGGACGTTACTTGGTCTATGCTCCCTACATTTGCTATCTTCTGAGGAGGATGGGCCTAGTGACAGAGGAGCAGTACGACGCATTCTCTAAGGTGACCACCAGTTACGCACCCTGAATCCCTAGGGGATCGCAGTCGGCCTCTAGTCAGTAGATAGGAGAGGAGGAGTAGGAGTCACTGCCAGTCACTCACGAGCAGGCAGGTCATCTAGAGACGGTAGTTCTTGAGTTAACCAGTACAGGAGCACCTTCCCAGCCTATAGGTACACAATCAGAGGATGCTATCACTGTAGCAGCACTTGCAGGACGCTTGAGTGAGTTCATTCAGAGCACAGTTGAGGATAGACGTCAGATGATGGAGGTCAGCAGAGGACAGGCAGAGCTTCAGAGACAGCAGCTGGCACTGATGACCATTCTCATGACCCAGGTGGCTGAGATGACTAAGAAGTAGGCCAGTCAGCAGCCAGGACCATCAGCAGTTCGACAGTCTCAGCAGCTGTCGACTCAGCCTGGACCCTTCACTGCCATGATGACAGCCCAGTCCAGCGGATTGTCACACTCAGGGGTGTTACCGACAGGGGGAGCAGAACAAACTCACTCACCAACTTAGTTCTCCCCCATGTCTGCTTTCTCAGTATCTGCGTTGTTCTCTTCACCGACACACTCCTCTACTTCGCAGATGGCAAGACCCTCCACCTCCCAGCAGGTTCCGGTCAGGAGTTTGTTCTCAGAGATAGTGCACACCACTCGTGCAGACTCCTAGACAGCCCAGAGTCAGCTACAGCTCCACCTTCTACTGCTACAGTCAGCACTCTCACACCTCAGGTAGCAGAGGATCTGGTCCACCGAGGCTTCACTTAGGAGGATGTGGATGACCTTGCTCTTCTTCAGGCGACTGCTGCCAAGGAGACATCCACAGTCCCACCAGTAGGGCAGGACAGAGGGTTTGAGTTGCTTGTAGACCTTGACTTCTTCAAGCAGATGGATGCTCAGGCGGCTTAGGCTCAGGGAGCGTAGCAGGATCCAACATAGGAGCAGCTAGGAGCAAAGCCTTCAGAGGACGTCGCTGCACCACTTCCTTCGACCACGAGCGCTTAGATGTTTTCTTTTCCCACTTTTTGGTGCTTGTTGCCAAAGGGGGAGAAGTAGTCATAGGTCTAGGGGGAGTGGGAGTGTGATCCTACACGGTCGAGAGTAACTTGTATCTAGGGGGAGCATACATGTACATTGGTTTTGGGAGTTAGATACGTTTGGATCTTATTTTGATGGAGTTATTCGATGTTCATGGATTTTGATGGGTCATGGTTTTTCATTCGCATGTGTTTGACTCATCTTGATCTCACTTGGTTTATTTTTATACGCAGTGCTTGTTTCTCTTCTTTATCTTGTTTTCCTGTGTATGATGCCATGATGATGAGTGCTTGTTCTTAAATTCGTTTCATGTTCATGCCTATACTGTTGCATCTCATCATACATGTCTTGCATTGCATGTCTTTATGCTTTCTTTAAATATCCTATCATGACATGCATGCATTATCATCTACGGTGTGCTTTTCTCTCTTTTCCTTGTAGCTCTTGATGATGATTGATTGAGTAGGACCTTGTGCGTTTCTCTCTCATGCTTTTGTGGTTCCTCTCGATCGTAATGTAGCTCTTTTAGCCCAGTTGTTTCTTGTTAAGATTATGATAAGTAGTGGTTGTCATCAATCACCAAAAAGGGGGAGATTATAAGCTTCATGACCATTGATGGGATCTCCAAGGTATGAATGTTTTGGTGATAGATGACAACTATGAAATTGTGGGCTAATATCTACATGAGTGTTGTCTATGTAGGAATCATCTCTAAACTCTACTACAAATCATATGGATGATGGTTGCCTTGGGGATTGATGACAATGACCGCAAACATGGAGGCTTGTGAGCTTGATAGAGTCCAAGGGTTGATGGAGATGGATCAAAGCGAAGGATAAGCTATAGAGCAAGTGTTGGGAACACTTGTCTAGTTGTTAGGGCTTTGAGTCCATAGGAAAAACCGGACTATCAAGGGGGTCTAGGTCATTTCTCTTAGGTCATGTCTAGTCGGTGATGTGCAAGGTTGCTCGGTGAAATCACAGGCACTAGGTGACAGTGGAGAAGCCAAGGACCTATTCGGAGAAGTTGGAAAACAAAGTCAAGCGAGGACGAGGAGTTTCAGCTTTTGGACGAAGTGACCGGAAAGAGGGGTCAGTGGTGACCGGACTATATGGTCACTAAGAGGTTTTGTCCAGAGCCTATAGCGAGCAGTGAGGAAACTGCCATTTCTGGAAGACCTAGAGACCGGACGGTCCAGTCTAATGACCGGACAGTCTGGTTAGTAGGTCTGGGACTTGGGCAGCGAGGAAGCAGCGCTGGAAATATTTCTGGACTGGAGAGAGAAATGGATTGGACAGTCTGGTCAATTGACCGTACAGTCTGGTCAGTCGAAGTCAGCAGAAGGGACAGAGCCGTTGGAGCTGAAGTCTGTAGTGACCGGACAGTCCGGTCAGGCAGTGACCGGACAGTCCGATCAGTAGGCCCAGAAAGCTGATTTCGTGGAGCAATGGCTAGTTGGAGGTTGGAAGCATATATAACTTTGTTCCTGGGGTCTTGGAGACCTCTCTTGGCCAGTGGAATTGCTTGGAGCATTTGGTGAGAGCCAAGAGGAAAAGAGGAGAGCACTAGGAGGAGATATTGCATATCTTGAGAGTGCTAGTGAGACTAACATGGAGTGATCTTGCACATCTAAGACTAGGTGTCCTTGAGGGTGTGATCTAGGCTGTTACTCTTGGTCTATGGTGAGACCTAGACCGGTTAGGTGTCGGTGATCGAGCCTATCGTGATCGGTTGTGAGGGCGGACACACGTTTGTACACGGTTTGAGCTGTCGGTGAAAGGGGCATCACTAGTGAGCGTTCGTGTCAGCTCAGGGAGTCCGGCAAGGTCTCGAGGGAGGCGAGCTTGTGCCTTGGTGGCAGCGGTGACGCGCACCGTGTCTTCACTCCGGGAGTGATTGCGGGCTCGTGGGCGAGAATTCCACATTGGTGGCGGGAGGGACCGGAACTCCGACGGGAGTGGTCCAATGAGGACTAGGGGAAGGCGCCATGCTTCCGAGACCTCGAGAAAAAATAATGAGCATTCCTTGACCCCCTCATTACTATTCTGCATTTGTGTGCTCTAGTAACTAGTTTGAATTGTGGCTTGCATAGGCTAGTGTGTTTTGCTTCTGCGCTTGCTATCATCATGAACACTAGCATGTGTAGGGTCTTGGCCTACTAGACTTGTTAGGTTGCAACTATTGTTAGGCTCTAGTAGTATAAATTGAAGTATTTGGATTCGTGAGCGGCTTACCGATTCACCCCCCCTCTTGGTACTTCTTCAGTCCTTACACCAGGGAAGTGCCCAACCCACTGAACCCAGCTTTGCGCCAAGCTCGCTTGAACAAGATGTTGGAGTCGGTCGAGACACAGGACCCTGCCTTAATCAAGAAGGCATACAACAAGAGCACTCACCGAGCCATGTAAGCCATAGATCTTCTATATGTCTTCATATTTTTCTGAGTGGGATGACTCTTATTCATGTTCTCTTTGTCTTCATGCATGTTCTCGACACTTATGTGTTTCACCCTCTGCTCCCTTCGATTGACACAGATGGACTGGATTATGCTCTGAAGGTTTTGTCTCATCCTACCAACCACGCCCGGTCCAGCACCACTGTTGGGGAGAGCGTGCGATTGACCGATCCGGTCGGCGTCGCTGGCGACTCGGCTACCCAAGCTGTTCATTTCCCGACAGCTGCCCAATGCGTGAAGGTCACCACTTGGTGTAGGAGATACTTCAAGGCTGATGATGATGAAGATGAGACAGAGGACTACACTATGGTCATTGGCCAATAGCCCCCTGCTCCTATCGACCGACCTTCAAGCCAATTAGCTTCTCAAAGCCAACCGACTGCCGGCGCAGAGGTTGTAATGAAGACTGCTAAGGTCGCAAGACATTCCTCTTCGAAGAGGAAGCGTCTTGACTCTATGATAACTTCTTCACATAAGAAGGTCCGCTCGATAATAATCAAGCAGGCCACTGAGTAAGTTTTTACATATTTGTTAACTTATCTCATGTTCTAGAATAACCTTCTTGACCCTTGTTGCTTGTGTAGTGAACATACTATGCCACCGACTGACTCTGATGCCAAACATTTCAATGTCTAAGGAGCAACCTTTGTCTCCGGTGCCGAGTCTAACCGACCTACCCCAGTCTGCCATCCCGCCATCAACCAGGCAGACTGAGGTGGCGAAGTCTTCCACGAGTCCACAGGTAGCCCCGACTGTCAACCTGACCCTTACCACCAACGCATCATCTACCGACAAGGGTAAGGCTGTATTGGTCGGTAAGTTAGTGAGGCACTCAAGTACCTCGGAATCTAACCTCCTTCAATAGCACCAGGAGCAAACCTGTATACATCAATACCTAGACCTTACATTTATTCTTTGACTTATGAATATATTGATTCTTACTGCACTTCCAATTTGATAGAGTATCTATTCCCTCCTTGAAGCCAAGCAGCTGAGGATTGAAGCTCTTGAAGCCGAAGGCATCGATAAGTCTTCATAAGCTTCTTGATAGCTTCTAGGTATACTTTCAAGTTTCATAACATCACTTTGACTTCTGCAGTTCGGACCCAACTGACGTAATGACTCCAGAAGGAGCTAGATAATTTGAAGGTCGACTACAGAACAACGACAAGCATGCTGTAACAGAGTCGACTGAATCACAAAAGTAAGAGTTCAAATCTTTCTCCTGATGTTCATCACTTGACTAACCAACATGCATTTTCTAGCTCAAGAGAAGAAAGTAAAAGACTTGGAAGAGCTCACTTCTACTCAGTCGGTATCTTTAAAATCATTGACTGACGAGAAGGATGGGTTAACCAAGACTCTCTTCGAGCATGATACAGAGGTCGCCTCTTTGAAGCAAAGCCTGGCTAAGACCGAGGAGAAGCTGAAGAATGCCAAGGGCAGTGCTACGACTTTCAAATGCAAACTTGCTATTAAGCCTTGCTTTTGCCTTCTGATTTCCTTTGCATAGGCTTTTTCATCTGATATCTTTGGTATGATTTGGAACCCTATCTTATAGGGCTCGGAAGGCTTTGGATTATATCCATGCAAACCAAGTGGAGCAGACCGTGAAGACGTCGGAGCACTTGCTAGAGCAGGCCTCAGATACCATCACGAACCACACAAGGAGAGTAGTAGTCAAAGCTGGAAGTCAAGTGCTGGCTATTTGCCAATCTTGGAGTCCTAAGCTTCCTTTGGACAAAGTCAGGCAGGGCTTCAACCCAAAACTAACTGTCGACCAATGCCAGCTACTGCTTGATTCTATGGTAGAAACATCCTGGGCCTTAGTGGAAAATGTTGATGTGACTCCTGTAGTCCCAACGCCACAGGCTTCTCCAGTGGCTAACCTTGAGGATGATGCCTCTTCACCCTCCCGAGAGTAGTAAACTTTAGAATAATTGTACTTGTATAAATATACATTAGTATATGCTATTTTGTAGAAATAATTTGTCTCTTATGTAAATACATGTCTTTGCTTGCTTAGTTAACTCTGTTATTGCTAAACAAGTTGAAGTCGACTGGAAAGTCTAAAGAACAATCTCTTGCCTCTTAATAGTAGACTAGCTGGTGCTTGGCTATGTACTCGTGCGTTAGCATTCCAACCTTCGTACTATAAGACTTTAGAGATTAAAATAGAAGATGTATCGGTTTGCCTAACATTTGAGATCATAATTTATAACCACGTAGCAATCAGAATTGACCAGTCAACATATGACCTCACGCAGCTTTGGCTCTAGGTTTTGTGTAGTGGCGGTCGGATGCATTGGAAAATTGTATGACCTTGTTGTTTTAGCGTTAGACCATAAGAAATAAGACTGTATCATAAAATGAGAAATCGGTCGGGAAAGTCCAAAACCAGAATTTGCCAAGGTTAAAATAAATCGGTGTTGGCGTTTGCTATGCTCTAAAGATAAAATGAATTAATTCCGCATGCGCACGGAACACCATTATAGCATTTCACCCTAGAGTATTTCAAGGTACCATATTTATTTCCATAGGGAAGCTAGGCGTAAGATTATCTCGGCTTAACAAAGATTTGACTAAAGAATAATTCCAACTATCCAAAGGCGGGAGTAAGGATAATCAATGATAGAGTGGGGTTGTAACTGGGAGAAATCCACACTAAGATAAATAAAGCGATAGGTTAAGCTAACCGGGAGGACAGCGAGTCTAAGTCTAAGATTCCTAAAAATATATCTTCCTAATATATCTAAGTCAAGCGTCAAATCCTAGTTACTCGGGTTGAGCGCTTACACCAATTTCTTGGTACAACCTCGAGTCTTTCACCTGTTAGCTCACTTCAGAGCACGAAAACGTTCCACTAATATGGGTCGGTAACTACCCTCTGTACTAGTGGGTACGCTATCGCTAGACAACTCTGCTTGAGACTTCCCGAACATGGTGGATTACTAAAGGGACGGACAGGACTGTCACCACCTGCCGCCTACCACACAGCTCGTTGGGACGAATGCAAATCCAGCTAGCGTTAAGTTAGGCACCGTGCCTATGCCTTCACTAGATATTCTTCCATTGATTGAGCGGAAGAATAGCCGGGAAATAACCAAGTCTATATCCCAGAAAGAACTAAACTTAATTAAATCCTAGCCGGGAAACCCGTGAACTACGTAACAAAGTTTCTTCCTGATAATTGCAACTTAAGGAAATGACTAAGTTAAGATAAATACTTGACAAGATATAAACGGGAAGATAATTATATTGATAAAGGATAAGTCTTACAAGGGACAAAAGATACAAGAGAGCTCATACCAAGACTTCGAGACGATTCCGGAATCCCGAGCGATGCTCTCGACTAGACTCTAACTCTCGAGTAACTAACCTATTCTACATTGTGGCAGAAGTAGTGGGAAATGGACGCCTTGATGTGTTGCCTGTTGATTTCCTCCCGAATTCTCCACTATTTTTAGGTGGCAATGCGCAGGGAGGTATTTGTAGGTCAAGTGGAGTTGGTGGGCCAAAGTCGGTTCGTCGGATGGCGGGACCCGTCGGGCGGCCTAGCCCACCGGGCGGCCACATGATTTTGTCGGTTCGGCACCGACTTGTCTTGGACGCTTCAGATGATCTTAAGGAGTTGGTGCCTTCGTCGGTTTGTGCCATTTTCCGCGGATTTGGGTCGATAGGCCTAGTGCGTTGGGCGGCCTTGGGTTGGTTCTCACCGACTCTTCATTTTGGGTCGGGAGGCGTCATGGGCCTTATGGGCTTGCAACCCCGGGTGGCCAACCCAGGCCGGGCGGAAGCCCAGGCCTGCCGGCAAGCCAGGACGGGCGGCATGGTAGGTCGGGCGGCGGCCTTGGCCGGGTGCCGACCCTATCCAGGTCGCCCCTTGACTTCTCCCGATTAGGCCACTTGTTGGCCTTCTTTCCTTAGCCATATTTCATCACTTTTGGTCCGGAAGGAGAAAACAACATCACGGTGAAGTGTTTTGCAAAAATCGGCCGGGTCGGATGATCAGCCTGAAAAACGACTCTGGTTCATCAACCGGGTGGCTGATTTCAGCCGTAAATGACCCTGTCGGCCGATTCCTGATTTCAGCCTGAAAACGACTGTTTTATAGTCGTGATCAGCCGACGGGGTGTTTCTTCATGTTTTTGCATATTTTGGCTCTTTTACACCTGCAAACACATATTTCACCAAACCTCATGGAATCTTATTAGTTTAAATAAATATTTATTAAACTTAGGTCTTTATCTTGCATTTCCCGACCGGTTGGTGGCCGATATCGGGTTTTATTGGCCACCAACACCTTCCCAAGCTTAAACCTTTGCTCGTCCTAAGCAAATTAAACTTAGAAGTGATGGATCAGGAGTTGCTTCAATATTAGCGCCCTGCAAGTATCAAGTGCACAAATACATACTCCAACACAGTATGGGTAAGTATAAACCAACACAACTGTGTCACTAAGTGATTCTTATTGTATAGCGGGGCTTATTGGCATTTTATATCATTGTCATAAGCGGTTGAAGTCTAGAACAACTAGTTTAGACTTTGTCATGCAATCTCCTATTCGATCATGAGTCCAAGGTTTTTGTAATGCTGCATAAGATTGAAAATCTCCCCTCTTGGTGCAATCTTTACTATGACTCTCATCTCTCAAAAGGTGTATTTCCTTACCAAATGCTCATCCTACTTTCTAAAAGTTTGGCTTAACTATGTGGAGCTTGGTAGGATGACGCATTTAGCATGTATGTATTGTTAAGCTAAGAGATGGTGCTAGCGAAAAGACATTGCACTTCCTCATTCCAATCATTTAGAAATAATGTCTAGGGGAGAGGGATAGAATGGACTGATGCGAAGGAATGGGCTAGCACAATTGCAAAAGGTCTTGGGTGTAGATTTATCCCAAAGACTGGATTTTTATGCTAGAGTGAAAGGATGGTCCTTTATTTTTGCTCAAAGATATACTTATTTTATTTTAGAATGAACCTTGAAGCGTTTTGATATAGCACATCCATGAGAGCTAATAAACTTTTTCTTTCTTTCTTTCTTTGTTTCATTCTTTCAGCTCTCATGGTGTAAAGAAGCTAATTCAATGGTTCAATTTTTTTTTTGCAAACTTTTCCTGAGCAATTGTCTGGGGGGACCACAATCTTTTAATGGGAACAAAGGCTCACGAAAAGAAAGATTTTGGTTAACATGCTCAGTGGAGTGGATGCATGATTCCGATGTGGAAACCGCATAACTAAGCATGAATAATTTGAGAACTCAAAGATAACACAAAGGAAAACGATTGGCTTTGGAAGTGCAAGTCCCTCATAAGGATCAAATCCTAACTAAACTCAATGCATGCATATATGGCGTAGACATGGTTTTGCTAATCAATATTTGGCCATGGCAGGAAATTGTCTATCATAGGAAAGATGTGCACCAAGTAGGGGGTTTTTGTTGCAGCATGGTTTTGAAATAAATCATTGGACTCTAATCATAAGGAAATCACAAATTCATCCAAAACAAGCCATATCATAAACTCCAACAACTAGACTTGGTGTTTATTAGCCATTTCGCACCCACTACAACATAGAGGTACTAGTGTTATCATCATGCCGATCTACCATTACCCACAAAAATGAGGAGTAGAGGTTGTATACTTGAGACTAAAAGGGAGCTAATAGAGCAACTATTCATCATTTCCATAGGCAAGGTAGAGACCAAGTTCTCAAATTTTATTTGTAAAGGGAAATCTTTTTGTTCTTTCTGGTTTTGCAAATTTTATGGTTTTCCTTGAAAGCTAAAAATCTTTTTGGGTTTTCTTAATTAGCTCAAAACAAAACGACTCAACTAGAGAAAGAGGGAGAGAGGATAGAACAAATGGCGCACCTTGGTTTCGGTACCTCCCCAAGCTTAGGTCTTTGCAAGACTGAAGCTTAGATGGTGTTCACTGCGGCGGTTGATACTCGATGTTGAAATGGCCGAACAGTTGATCCATCATGGAGATGTTTTTCTGAAGTTGTTCCGTTGTTTGTTTCTCGCCATTCTAGTTCTTACCTTATGGCTTCTTGTATTTCTTGTGTTCGAATGTTGGTCTCATAGGCATTAGTAGCCAATTGCATATCTTCTTGTAGCTCCGAAAAATTGTATGATGTGAATTGGGTGGAGCAAGAAGTGCCACCCCGCCGTGTTGAGCGTGTGCTCAAAATCAGCGAGGACGCCGATTCACTCGAGGAAGTCGTGATCAAACTTGCGCACGGACGTGAATTCCCGGTCTTGTAATGGTTGTGAACTCGCTTTGCTTGTCGAAGTCATTGAACACCATGTTCTCTTTACTGTCCATGAACTTCTCAAATTCTCCATCTCCTCCTCTTTGCTCAGTTGCCACCATTGCAGCCTCAGATATGGACATTGATTTCGAGTGGTAACTCAGAGCATGCCCATATGAAGCTTCAGCTTCTGAGTGCTCACTTGGGGTGCGTCTCCTCGACTTGAGCTGCGACTGAACTTGGTGTAGAAGCCCCTCCAAATGTTTGCCATTCTTGCAAAGGGTTACTTGGACACAATACCCGTAGGACAATATGATAATAAAGGTTAGCAAGTAGTCGTTCGGTTAGTAGTCCAAGTGTTAGTCGTTCAAACATGCAAGGGAGGCAACAAACTTGCTATAGTTTGTTTTATTACAACACACATTTATTCCTATGTTCAAAGCGCACTTACTTGGGGGGCGGGGCTAGTGAAAAGAAAGAAAGGGAGAAGAGTGTTTTCAACTGAAGGTTGAGGGGTGATGAATTTAGTGACTGAGCCCCGGTATTTATAGGCTCGAGAAGAGGCATGGGGGGCAACATTCCACACCGGGCGGCGGGGTACGCCAGGTGGCGACCCACGCCGGTCGGCAGGTCCTCATCCTCCTTTTGCTGCATTATTGTTTTGGTGGTGATGGGAGAGGGCTAGGTCCATGCGCCATGTGATCCACTTGCTTACTTTGGGCATAACTTTGTTGGAAGTGAAGGGAGCAAGAAGAGAGTGATGGGAAGGCCAAAGTTGGATGTTTGCAATGAGTGCCTTGCTATTCATGAAGCCTAGGGGAGTAGGATGGCAGGTGAGTGTGAGTGGTGAAAGAGTGATGTGATTTGTGTGGCTCTGCTTCCTTTACTTTTACTCATGGTGGGGTCTTAGATGAACATTTTTCACAAAGGATGTGCTGTCCACACCTCTTCTGCTCATAGCCATTATTCCTGCATCACAAGAGCATGGAATCCGAGAAAAAGTATGGCCGGGCGGCACAGAAATTACCCAGCCGGGTGGTCGTTTTTCACGAAAAATGACCTCCGGGTGCTGAAATCTGACTGGGTTATTCTGGCCGGACGACACAGAAATTACCCAGCCGGATGGTCATTTTTCATGAAAAATGACCTCCGGGTGCTGAAATCTGATTGGGTTATTTTGGCCAGACGACACAGAAATTACCCAGCCGGGTGGTCGTTTTTCATGAAAAATGACCTCCCGGGTGCTGAAATCTGACTAGGTTAGTCTGGCCGGGCGGCACCAAAAATTACCCAGTCGGGTGCTCATTTTTCATGAAAATGGACCTCCCGGGTGCTGAAATCTGACTAGGTTATTTTGGCCGGGCGGCACCAAAAATTACCCAACCGGGTGCTCATTTTTTGTGAAAATTGACCTCCCGGATGCTGAAATTTGACTGGTCGGGTTAGAGTCCCGGATCATCACCCGGATAGTCATTTTTGACGAAAATTGACCTCCCGTCCGGGAAATTGGGCCAAGACATCAGCCAATGTTTTTTTTGCCTAATTTCATTGTTAAAGAAGAAAAAAAAACAACCTAATTTAGTGATATGTACAAGAGAAAAAAAGGGGAATAAATATCGCTTACCTTCCGACAAGGGATCGAATTTTACGTGCTGAACGAGATGACCTCCTTTTGCCATACCTGAATCTTGTTTTTGGGCTCTGTGGTGTTGACCTTTTAGTGTTTCCTTTTTCATTCTCTTTTTGCATCACTTGGTCCATTGATTTCCTACAATTGTTAGAGCAAATCTATTCGTCTACAATAGGCATATCTCTATAAATTCCATCAATCAACCTAGACACCGTGTCTAATTTGATCAATTGTGGGAGGAAAACACATGCATTTTCCTTATTTTACATCATAGCATGATAGAGATTACCACTTTTATATTCTAGATCATACACATACATAGGGCACGCAACGAAACAAGGAACGGATAACACAATATAGAATAAGATAAGAACATAACATTAGTTGGTGATGAATCAATTCCATCAATACCCAAACTGTCCAAATAGAAGGTTAGGGGCAAGATTTTGGGGCTTACCTCCTTGAAAACTGAGCTATAGTGGTACATGACGATTCGTTTCGAAGTATCGCAACACCATGGGCTCTTCTTCTGTGAAAACTTGCTACAAGGTCAAGGAGATTGTGTGTTGACTTATGCTAAGCCATACTAATATATCATTGCTGGTAAGGTGCCATAAATGCTTCATTAATATGTCCTAGAGCCAATTAGGTAAAATCCGCAAGCGCACGGAAAATACCGTTGGAGCATTTCACCCGGAAGTATTCAGGGTATCGTATTTCTTTATCCCAAAGGAAGGTAATGAATAAGAAGGCTTACTTATGCACATATTTACATTGCGAATTGATAAGGATCATCTAACCAAGGCAGGCAAGCAATGGATAATGATGAGGTAGTGTGACACACAGAAGATTCTATCTCAAATATAAATAAATAAATAAAGCCAAGTGGAGAAAGAACTAAGCTGAGCTACTCCTATAGTACTTTCATATACAGTGGTATAGCCTAAGTTCTATACACATACACCCTTATACTCAGGTTCAACAGTTATTAACATAACACTTCAGGCACGGACTTACCCCTGCATCCACAGGTGACTTCCGCCAAGAGCCTACACACTAGCCTAGCATGGAGGAGTTCAAAGGACGGACAGGGCTGTCACCACCTGCCGCCTACCTCAGCTAACCGGTAGACTAACGAACAATTAATGCAAATCAATTATCCAAGTACCATACTTGCATAATCAAAGAGCACTCTACTCCTTCATGGTTATATTAATGAAGCAGAGCTATCATATAAATATGATCACCAAACCCATGTCATGTCATAACAACGAATCCTAAGCATAAAGACTATGTCATATAAATTAGACTATAGTGATGGTATATAACAACCATGACAATAGTAGTATAATAAATATAAACTACTATCACACAAGTGGGCTATACTATCACATATATGGATCACAATATCAAACAAGAAACTCATGACCCAAACACAACTATATGAAAAGATGACATTTATTAAATAGAGCAAAGTCTTACAAAAGAGAAATGATACAAGAGCCATACCAATTTCTCCAAGGGAAGACTTGAAGAACTAGAGAGCTCTAGACTCAGCCTAACTCCACTAAGACTTGAGAACAACTAAGTAGCAAGAGAAAGAATTCTTCTTGTGGTGTGTGTATGAGTGTAAAGCCACACCCTCCTATTTATAGCCTCTATAGGTCGGCAAAGGGGAGTAACCACCAAGAATATCCCTGCCCACCGCCTTCAGGGATCAACCAGGAGTCTCCACGTGCAAGCCCAGGAGGAAAGGTCGCATGCCTGGGTCGGCCGACCTAGGGGGGTCGGCCGACCTATGGCTGGGCCCTCCTGGGTTGTGCTTCCTCAGGGTGGCTGCCAGATGGCTTCTCATCCCAGATGTCAGATTAGTTTTTTGTGTTTCTTCGGTGTGGTACTGAATATGGGCCCTTCAATCCATGGGATGTCCAGTTGGCGCTCTCTCATTAGTTGAAAGTGTGTTTCTTTTCCTTTTGGGTGTGTTTCCTTCATATTTCCTCCTGCATGCAAATAATTCCCAAGTACAAGTGGAACTACATTATTGTAAACAAATATGCGTGTATGAAATGCCAAGTTCTCCTTTATTTGAGCATAGTTGACGGATGAAAATGGTACTTAACAGCCGTCAACAAACTCCCCCAAGCTGAACCTTTGCTCGTCCCGAAGCAAAGATAAAACTTAAGTTGTTGATCAGGAGTTGCTACAGTGTCCTACTCCTCAATAATACTAAGTGCACAACAAAGATACTTTTCCTTGAATTAAATATGTTGGCACAATATTCACCCATTTACCTTGATCATCATGGGGCTTATAACACCTCATTGTCTTGGGCGTGGGGCTTTTAACACCTCATTATCTTGGGTGGTTGAGAGATAGAACGATTGTAGGGCACTAATTACTTGCTCTCTATTCCACTATCTTACTCCGGAGGTTTTCAATAGATTTTGCAAATAAAACCAAGTTCCTCAAATGATTCTCTCGGATCGCTCAAAAGTGTATGATTCCTCACCAAGGCAAAGTGTTGCCTAAAATCACCTACTTCTAATAAGGCTTATGTGGAGCTCAAGGTAGGGATAATTGAGGCATACTTGTTCACATACTATTGCTATGTCAAAAGACCGGATCCTAGAAAAATCAATTCATACAATTTTGATCAAGACATGCAAGTGTGTGGGAAACATGGTGGAATGATGGATGGAATGAATAACTCCTTTTTGAATTTCTTTCCTCTCTTTTGGAATTTTTCTAGGACATGGCTATCTTTTGATTGCTCTTCTTTGGAGCATCCATTTATTTTCTTTTTGCATAGCCACATTCCTAGTTTGCAATGATAATTGAGAGAGGAATTTTTACAATGAACTTATGGAGTATTTCTTTCAGGTGGATGGAAGTGGTGGTGGCTTTCTTCCGGTGTAAAAGAATAGCTCATGGTGGTGGATATGGTGGCTGCTATCTTCCAATTTAGAAGAATAGCTCATGGCGGTGGATGTGTGTATGTGATCTTGATCAAGAAAGCATGAAAAGAGTCTTACTAGGGTCACAATAATTTTGACTAAGATCAATGTGAAACAAGCAGCATATGTATAAGGTTTTTCAAATCAGCACTACATATGGCTTTGGTAGGAATTTTCATCATTGAGGAACTTATCAATTTATCATTTTGAAAAATAAAACTCCGGAATTCAAGCTTTACTTTGAGCAAGATCATAGCAGCCCTATTCACTATATCATATCTCCCAACAACTTAGAACTAGAGAATGTATGTGCTACCCACAAGTTTCAAGTTCAAGGTAAAATTTTAGCCAACAAACTTAATTCTTGGGAGAGTACTAAGTTGTAAACAAATATTAGAGAGGAATAAAACATAGCAACTATTCATCATTTCAACATAGGAAAACTATACACATTCATACCGCGCATGAAAAAGCTAAAGAAAATATTTTTGGTGTTTTTATCATCTTCTCATTTTTTTTTATTTTTAGATTTTATATTTTTTTTTGGATTTTTGGATTTTCTAATGCGAAAATGAAAACAAGGGAAAGATACAAGTTACCGTGAGATGGGGGGTCCTCCCCCAAGCTTGTTCTTGCTCACATTTGCTGGTTCGGGTCGTACCCTTGGGAGCGGAAGAAGGCGTCCCAATTGCTTTGGTTCTAGGCCATCATCGCGTTCAGTTGGCGGAATTGGTTGTCACTGAAATTCTGCCATTGTTGGGTGTCGGTGATGTGCTGTGAGAGAGTTTGTTGCATACTCTCGGTGCGCAAGTCGATGTCGTCCACCCGCCTTGTTAACTCGGCCATCTCGAAATTGAGTTCACGGAACCCACGGGATGAGAATGACCAGTTAGCAAAGGATGGCATTCCGCTCGAGCTTGATGATGTGTGCATGGGGTAGTCGTGCTGAGATCCCCATGCACCGGCCTGCCATGATGATCCTCCGGCCTCGTCCGGTGGTGGGGGCTGATCCCAACCCGTACCTCCGATTGGGGTTTGGTACCCTGGTGTGGCCGTCATGCTTCTCCGTGGTTGGGTTGGTCGTTCGGAGACGATGTCCCTGCGAGAATCTCCGCTTACCCTGAGAGGGAAGGTTAGTGTCCGACAGTGATACAAACGAAGACCTGAGTTAGGTAACGGGTATTCGTTCATATACTCGGGAAAATAATAGACCAGGGTATCATCCGGACCACGCTTCAAAGTATGTCCATGCACAAAATGATCCTCGCCTATGTATTCTCTGTCCACACTCAAATATTCAATTTGAACATTTTCGAGCATTTCACATTTTTGAGCAATGCGAGTAATTAAGGAAGTGCATTCAATTGGTCCTTTCAGTTTTATATTTTCTAACCATTGGTCAATCATGCATTCCACGGGAGAAACTCTAATTCTTTTGACCATGGCATACAACAGTTTTAGTTCATCTTTATGGACAATCCTAATATCATGTCGAGGAAACAAGGTCATGGCCAACCAAACATGCATGAATCTCAAGGCGGGATTATGGATGACACTTGTTCTAGGCTTTGGACCCCAATCATTTCCAGTAATTTGTTTCCAAAAACTTTCCTTATGAAAAATTTTCAATGCTTTGTCTAAGTCTACTCTACATTTGACATTTAGACCAAGCATAGAATTAAGGTGGGTCCAAGGAACAAAACGTTCTTGCCTAAACAAGCGAAAAGAAATGCCTTCATCATGTTTTCTAAGGGTGTACAAAAACTGCATAGTAAGCAAACGAGAACCTTCCTCATTTACGTCTACGAAATCAGTCCAACCCATAGTGCAAAAAATAGTGGCAAATTCTTCTTGCATACGTATTTTCTCGAGGAAGTCCGAGTCAAAATGTCAGGTGTGGGCGAACGGCCGGTCTCTCATGAGCTCGATGGCTTGTCCTTCACGGTCATCGACGATGTCGAGGTGCTCCTCGGAGGTGATCATGGCCGGCGTTTCTTCCTCCGGAATTTCAGCTTCGGAGTCGCCATGTTCCGAACTCGAGGTAAGCTCGACGAAGGGCGTCTGGCTCATGCTTGCCCGAGAACTCTTCCTCTTCTTCCCCCCGACAGCTTGCTTGATTCGATTGAGCATGGCTACACACAAAAACAAACAAAAACAAGAACGACCTTGCGTTCAGGTTAACGTTAGTGGAAACAAACCTGAACCCTCCCGAACTTGATTTTGATTCTCACAATCAACTTGAAAATGCACAAAACAAGGGGGAACTATTTTTTTGGGGTTTTGGAGCAGTAGCTAAGTGAAGAACATGAAATCTTGAAGAGCAACAAAGTGAAGTATGAGCTTGGAATGGTAAAGCTCCTCCTCCTGGTCGGTTTTTATAGCCCAAACACCAGAATGGCATCAAGAAATGGACAGAGCAATAACTATAGAGCCGTTGGAAAAAAGCTGGAGACAAAAAGGTGGGACCAGGGGGTCGGCCGACCTGGTCAGGTCGGCCGACCTGCCAGTGGGCCCTCCTAGCTCCCACCTTTTTCCAGGATGTTCCCCAACGGCTAGTGAATCTAGCCAGTGCAACCATTTTGCTCAAATTGCTCGACAAAAGTTCTTTTCAAAAAGACAAACCCAAAAAACCTATATATATATATGTTTTTTAAAATATGCATATGATTGAAAAAAGTTGGAAATGAATCTAAACATGATGGAAAGCAAATATGGAATTGAAGAAAATAAATATGGATAAATACCGATTTAACCTCTCGGTGAGGGCTCACCCATTTAAGTCCGACGAGCGGAACTTTTCTCCGGCGTTTAGCTCGATGTGGTGTCGTCCGGTCCCGGAGATGAGGACACGGATGATGCTTCTTGCTTCACTCGCCACACCTTCTTGGTCTTTTTTGTCGGTGTGGTCAGCGGCTTTGTAGACTTCGGAGCCTGTGGCTTGGCACGCGGCTCCGACCTCTTCAACGTCACCCGTCGGGGTGACACTTTTTCCTTCTTGAGGAAGTTCTTCATGAACGTTATGAGATTGTCCTTCTTTGGGGGCGTGACTTCGACTTCCTTGATGTTGTTTGGGTTTGGCCCATACTTGATGCAGATCATATTGCATTGCTCCTTCCGTGGACGAAAATCAAACTTCTCCTCCTTGCCATTGACATGGAAATGGATTTCTCCGGCTCCAACATCAATGCGAGCATCCGCGGTGCTGAGAAATGGCCGCCCAAAGATGAGCGGTGTTTCCTTACCAACATCCATGTCGAGTACCACGAAATCAACGGGAATGAAGAAATCCCGGATTTTCACCAGAAAATCTTCGGCAATTCCTGCCGAGTAGCGGACCGAGGAATCGACTAGCTGGAGCTGCATCGGCGTGGGGGATAAGGCTGTATTGTTTAGCCTATCAAAAACATCCTTCGGCATGACGCTCATGCTCGCCCCGAGATCACACAGGACGTGGTCGAAGTTCTGTGTCCCGATCGAGCAGGTGATCGTGGGACAACCAGGATCTTTCTTCTTCTTGGGAAGCTGGTTGAGTATAGCAGCACTACACTCTTCCGTAAGCTTGACAATCTCCATGGTCAGCATCAGACGCTTGTTGCCGATGAGGTCCTTGAGGTAGCGAGTGTTTGTAGGTACTTGCATCGCATCCAGCAAGGGCACGTTGATGTGCAGCTTCTGGATTACTTCAACAAAGCATGTGAACTGCTCGTCCACGGTCAGCTTCCTCATTCTTTCAGGAAACGGCATGAAGTTCGTGTCATAGAACTCATGTGGAGCCGTTTTCCTTAGCGACATTGCCTCTTGTTCTTTTTCTTCCACCGGCTTCTCAACTTGTGTGCTCTCCTTTTCCTTTCCTGCAGTGTTAGGATATGGCGGGTCCCGATTGGATTTACCTCCCCTCGTGGTAACCGCATTAATATTTTCTAAGAGAGTCTCGAGTTGCCCTAGGATTTTCCCTGACTCTACAGGAGGAAAAACAACAGCCAACTGAGTTAATTGGGTTTCAAGCATTTTATTAAAGCTTAGCTGGTTCTTGAAAGCAGAAGAAAGGCCTTCAATTTTAGTGTGAATGCTTTCTAGGGTCTTATCATTGGTGGCAAGCTTTTTACTAATATTCTCATTTATCCTAGCTTGACCAAGAACAAGATCTTTCAAGGAGGGCTGATTATAACCAGAGTTAAAGTTGCCATTGTTACCTCCTTGGTAGTTGGGGCGCTGTTGATTCCACCCATGACCTCCTTGTGGACGGTAGCCGTTGTTGTTGTTGCCCATGTACATTGCGTCCTCACGGGTTTCAGGACAGTCATTTCCTGAGTGCCCCGTGTTGCCATAGACCTCGCACGTCATGCGAGCGTCCACAGCTTGGGCAGTCCCATGTACTTCTCCCTTGGCCTGATCGTCCATCTTCTTCATGAGGAGATCTATCTTAGAAGCAAGCATGTCAACCTCCTTGACGGAGTGCATGCCCCGCGGACGTGATTGGAGGCGATCTTCACTCCAACCTTGGTTGGACACCATTTTCTCGATCAGCTCCTTTGACTTACTCACAGTGAGCGAGAAGAAGGCTCCACCAGCAGCAGCGTCGAGGTGATCACAGGCTGACGGAGTGAGCCCGTTGTAGAAGTTCTGGATGATAAGCCAGTTATCCATCCTGTGGTGTGGGCATGCCAAGATGTACTCTTGGAGCCTCTCCCACACATCAGGAATCGACTCCTGCTGGAAGCTCAAAATCTTTCCACGGAGGGCATTGGTTTTGCCCAACGGGAAAAACTTCACGAGGAACACGGCAGAACATTTTTCCCAAGTGTTTACAGCATCAAGGTTCGCGTAGAACCACTGTCTCGCCCTCCCAAGGAGAGAGAATGAGAACAGTCAAAGACGAACAACGTTGGGGGTGATGTCCTTCATCTTGAAAGTGTTGCAAATCTCCAGGAATTGTTGCAGATGAGCACTTGCATCCTCATTAGCCTTCCCACAGAATGGGCTGGCCTGCACCATGGTGATGAGACCCGTCTTGATCTCAAAGTTCGCATCTCCCACGTTGCTAGCTAGACCAACAGGAACATTGGCAGCAGAGGGAGCGGAGAACTCGCGGAGGGTCTTTTGGCCAATCGGCTCAAAGCTTGGTGGTGCGGAAGTGACAGGTTCGCTTGACCGAGGTTGCTTTTGAGGAGGGGGTGAGCCTAGCTTGTGCCCTTCTCAAGAGTGATTCTGGATCTTCAGTGAAGTTTGTCGGCAAGTCGAAACCAGTCATACACTACCCTATTTTCATACAAAATGTAGAAAACAAAGCAAGGTTAGCCTGCTTAGGAGATGGCCTTATAATTGTAACATAAATATGTACATTAGTAATTTCTTAATCATACGCCTTCCCCGGCAATGGCGCCAGAAATGCTTGTTGACTTTTGCTAAGCCATACTAATAAATCATCGATGGCAAGGTGCCATAAATGCTTCATTAATATGTCCTAGAGCCAATTAGGTAAAATCCGCAAGTGCATGGAAAATACCGTTGGCGCATTTCATCCGGAAGTATTCAGGGTATCGTAGTTCTTTATTCCAAAGGAAGGTAATGAATAAGAAGGCTTACTTATGCACATATTTACATTGCGAATTGATAAGAATCATCTAACCAAGGCAGGCAAGCAATGGATAATGATGAGGTAGTGTGACACACAGAATATTCTATCTCAAATATAAATAAATAAATAAAGCCAAGTGGAGAAAGAACTAAGCTGAGCTACTCCTACAGTACTTTCATATACAGTTGTATAGCCTAAGTTCTATACACATACACGCTTATACTCAGGTTCAACAATTATTAACATAACACTTCAGGCACGGACCTACCCCTGCATCCACAGGTGACTTCCGCCAAGAGCCTACGCACTAGCCTAGCATGGTGGAGTTCAAAGGACGGACAGGGCTGTCACCACCTGCCGCCTACCTGAGCTAACCGGTAGACTAACAAATAATTAATGCAAATCAATTATCCAAGTACCATACTTGCATAATCAAAGAGCACTCCACTCCTTCATGGTTATATTAACGAAGCAGAGCTATCATATAATTATGATCACCAAACCCATGTCATGTCATAACAATGAATCCTAAGCATAAAGACTATGTCATATAAATTAGACTATAGTGACGGTATATAACAAGCATGACAATAGTAGTATAATAAATATAAACTACTATCACACAAGTGGGCTATACTATCACATATATGGATCATAATATCAAACAAGAAACTCATGACCCAAACACAACTATATGAAAAGATGACATTTATTAAATAGAGCAAAGTCTTACAAAAGGGAAATGATACAAGAGCAATACCAATTTCTCCAAGAGAAGACTTGAAGAACTAGAGAGCTCTAGACTCAGCCTAACCCCACTAAGACTTGAGAACAACTAAGTAGCAAGAGAAAGAATTCTTCTTGTGGTGTGTGTGTGAGTGTAAAGCCACACCCTCCTATTTATAGCCTCTATAGGTCGGCAAAGGGGAGTAACCACCAAGAATATCCCTGCCCACCGCCTTCAGGGATCAACCAGGAGCCTCCACGTGCAAGCCCAGGAGGAAAGGCCGCGTGCATGCTTGTTGATACTCTCTCGATGAATTAAATCTATGTGATGAACTTTGCTGCACATTTATCTATCCTTTTCATTAGTGTATCGGCCAATACACTTTTGCCCATTGCATAGTGCAAGAAACTAGTGGGGAGCTAATAGCCTCTGAAGTGATAGCCGGGGTGAACAAAACCACCATGTCTTGTAGAATATTAGAGTCATCACTTGAGTTGATAAGAATAAGGTTGCATGCTAGTGAACCAATCCTAAGGAGAGAATCCTTCATCATCCTGTTAACTCTTCAATAACATTCACCTTCCACTTTCTCACTGTCATCATTCACACCAACCAACCCATTGCAATTTGTTAGTAACCTTTTAATAGTATTAGTTCCGCTCGTTTCCTGTGGATTCGATAACCTTGGAATACTCTGAGGGAAAAAGAGCTACAACTGTACACCGTCATCTTCCGGTATATAGGTGGGTGCGTAGATACGACCAACAAGCCCTTTTTCTAGCGCCGTTGCCGGGGAACAAGCCAGTTCTTTTACTATTAATATTTTACTAACGTCTAATCCTCTCTTTTCTAGTTGTTTTCGTTTTTGTGTTTTGTGTGAATTTTTAGGATGAGTACGACAGGACCTTCTCGGACGCTCAGGGAACTTTCTCTACCATCTCCAGACGTGCTGGTGCCTCAACCCTCAAATGAGAAGGCCACGAGCTCCTCGTATGTGTTGAACCCCATTATCATTAGCATGGCTGAAGCAAACAAGTTCTTTGGAGTGAAAGAGGAGAACCCGTATACTCACTTACAAGATTTAGAGGCTTGCCAAACATTCCATCATGAAGGAGTGCCTCGGGATCTTTATAGGTGGCTGCTTTTCCCATTCTCTTTGGGAGGAAAAGCCAAAGAGTGGCACAAGGCAGCATCTCGAGAAGCAAAAAGTAAGTGGAGTGAGTTAGTTAGAAATTTTTGTCTCCATTATTTTCCGTTGCCAAAGGTGCAGAAGTTGACAAGGGAAGTGGTGAACTTCTTACAAGAAGATGAAGAATCTCTCGCGGAAGCCTGGACGCGTTTTCAAACATTGTTAAAACAAGGACCTGACCTTGGCATCCATGAGAATATGTGCGCTCAGACCTTCTACATGGCCATAAACAAGGAATCAAGGATGCATTTGGACGGATCGGCCGGAGGAAGTTTTCTGAGATTCACAACCAAGGTAGGGATCGAATTGTTAGGCAAAATTGCCGAGAATAAAGCTTTGCACAAGCATTGGGAAGAATATTTAGAACCAAATCGGCAATGCCCAGAAGTTATGAAGAAGGAAGAGTCGCCAGCTGAACAGATCTTGATGTCCGAGAACAGATCAATGATTACTTCAGGGCAATTCAAAGAAATAGAGCCCGTCGGACTCACCTCTGTGGGTCTGACGTGTGTGCCGATCGGCATAGTCTCTGAGGTGATCGGTGCAGCCGCGACAACAGGAGAACCGATCACCCTGATGACTCCGCCAAGTAACAAGGATTATACCAAGATAGAAACTGTGATTCTGGACAACCACCTAAGGAATTTGAAGGGAATTTTGCTAAACCGAAGGGGGATAGAACATTGGCGAATGCTAAACCACTTGACGAATTTGAGCCGATTGACTGGATTCCTATTGATTTTTCGCAGGAATTGCTTAATATGAGAAGATCCTTCAGTCCGCAAGACGCCTCCGAAGCCGGAATTGAGTATAATTTCCCAAGTAATCGCCTCAAGTCAGAAGTTTTCGATCAAGAGATTATTGGGAAAGTTTTAGGGATGCTTTACAAGGATGATATAGAGCTTGATGGAACAGAGGTGAAACAAGCAAAGAGATTGCTAGACAGTTGCTTTGAGCCATCCCCCTACGATGGATTGCTAGACAGTTGCTAGACAGCATACAAGAGAGTGTATGCTGTAGGAGTCACTGAAGAGGAAAAAGAAGAACCGTACATACCCTGTGAGATATCGGGAAAGAAATTTCCGAAAGCCTTGTGTGACTTTGGCTCCCGTGTCAGCTTGATGACTTACGATGCATTCATGAGCATGCCTTATGGAACTCAACAGCGGCTAATAGGGACTGAACTTGAGCTGATCATGGCGGATGGTAGGGAAACCAAGCCACTAGGAGTGATCAAGAATGTTGAAATTGAGATCAGCTCGAAAACAATGGCGGTAGATTTCTTCGTTCTAGACAATAAAGAAACTGAGGTTGAAGATATCATTCTGGGAAGGCCATTCTTAAGATTAGTACAAGCTGTTCTGGATGCTGGGAAAGGTCAAATCACGCTACACCTGGGAGAGGAAGAAGTGCAATTTCAATTTAATGATCCGTCTCATCAAGACTCTTCTTGCTTTCAGGAATTCTACCCAGAGGAAGACGAGAGGATAGGGATGGATATGGGAGACCCACTGGACCACATAATGCGTGGAACTGACAAGTATACTGGCAGCGCCGATCGGCGCGACCCTTGCGCCGATCGGCTCAACCAGGAAAATCCTGATTTTCAACCGCTCGGGGAGCTGGCTCCAGACGAAGTGCCAAAAGTGGAACAGAAGAAACTTCCGAAGGTGCTACGCTATGAATATCTAGGAAAGAATAGAACATATCCAGTTATTGTGAACAACGCCCTAACGAAAGTAGAAACAGAGAGGCTTCTTGTTGTGCTCAAAAGGTATAAGAAGGCCATTGGTTACACATTGGATGACATCAAGGGAATCAGCCCCGCATTTTGCACCCACAAGATTAACTTGGAGGAGAATACTAAACCAGTGGTTGAAGGGATGCGAAGGTTGAAGGAATCAATGAAGCCAATGGTTAAAAAGGAGATTTTGAAGCTGCTTAATACAGGTATGATCTACCCTATTGTTGATAGTGAATGGGTTAGTCCAGTGCATTGTGTACCCAAGAAAGGAGGGTTGACAGTAGTACCTAACGAGAATAATGAGTTGATCCCTCAAAGGACTGTAACTAGATGGAGAATGTGCATAGATTATAAAAGTTTGAACAAAGTGACGAAGAAAGATCAGTATCCTTTTCCGTTCATTGATGAGATGCTTGAAAGATTAGCAAGGAATTCATACTTTTGTTATTTGGATGGATATAGTGGTTTCTTTCAAATACCGGTAAGACCAGAAGATCACCAGAAAACTACTTTTACTTGCCCTTTTGGGACATATGCATATAGAAGGATGCCATTTGGTCTTTGCAACGCACCTGCAACATTTCAAAGATGCATGAATGCAATATTCACTGAATTCATAGAAGATATTATGGAGGTATTTATGGATGACTTCTCCATGCATGGTGCTGATTTTGATAGCTGTTTGGAGAATTTGGAGAAGGTTTTGAAAAGGTGTGTTGAATGCGACTTAGTTCTTAATTGGGAGAAGTGTCACTTCATGGTAACAGAAGGGATAGTACTTGGTCATGTCATATCTAAAAGAGGGATAGAGGTTGATAAGGCATAGGTATCTACAGTTGAGAAATTACCTCCCCCTACTGATCTTACAACTTTGAGGAGTTTTCTTGGACATGCCAACTTCTATCGCAGATTTGTTAAGGATTATCCGAAGATTGTTAAACCCCTGACAGAATTGTTAAAGCAAGATACAGAATTTGTTATGGACGAGGAAAGACTCTTGGCCTTCAGAAGTGATGTAAACAAGGGCTCCCGATCTTCTGATAGGTTCTGGTAAACTTGATTAAGGCGGAGGCGATACACAAATCGATCCGGCTTCCGAACGACATGTTCTGAACCCCGCAATCGCAGCACAACGTCTCCTATGGTTATCAACCGTCCAAGAATGATTAACCTCACTGAGAAGGCTTATCCTTGCCTGAAAATCAAGAACACAAGCAAGAACAGAGAAGAATGCAACCAAATTTGCAAGTATACGACGAATCTCACAAGTTGGGGTCTTACAAACCGATCAAACGGCAAAACTGTTATCAACAGAATAATCTAAGCAAAACCCAAACCCTAATGAAGAGGCGGTGGCTGTATATGAGGACCCTAGGGTCGTGCAAGACCCCCTGGACGCAGCCCTAAGTGGGCTCAACTCGATACATGGCCCAACGACCGATTACGGTGTCGCAACACCAGGATAGATTCTGTAAGTCGATTTGTTTTGCCGATTGCCGACGCTTCGGGACAAATTTTGACATGAGACCAGTTGGGTTGGAAAGTTCTTTTCGTCATCTTTCCCGGCATATATAGAACGTCCAAATCCGAATCTGTATGCGTTCTGGGTTTCCGTTTTAGTGCAGACTGGTCCTGGGCTCCAAAACAGACTCGAAGTCGATTTTGATTGGGCCTCCACCTTGGCTTGGACGTCCTTGCTGGCCCATCGCGCCTCCAATCACCTATCCAGCTATGTCATCATCATCTCCATGGTTCCTAACAACAATTAATTTATTAGGTAGCAATCTATTCTCAAAACCACATAATAAAAATATTGGAAACGATCTCACCTGTAAATTCAGGTGATGCACATGAACTTTCATCTTAGTTGGAGGAGTGTTGTGTGTATCATGGGTGTGATGTACTTATCATTCTCCCTCTTTTGAATTAGAGTCGTCCTCGACTCGATCTCATCCCTTTCTCCCAATAGTGGTCTCAAATCTGAAATATAAAATATAGAACTATTCCCAAACTTGGGATGCAACTCATATTTATATGTATTATGAAATTTGTCATCACAATGAGAATCTATAGTAGAAGGTATTCCATGCAAATTAATAACCTCTTTGAAACCTTGGTCAGCAATATGAGCATCATTCTCACTCTTATGACAAAATTGACAATGTGTTATCTTAGAAACACTAGAAAAACTTGACATGACATGGTAATTGTTACTACAGTTTTTAAGTTGGTCATTTAATTGTATAACCCAAAGAGGTTTCAATTTTAGTGCAAACAATTCTAGCAGTACTATTCTCTCAACGTGTGCAACAATCTGATTTTTTTTTCTTGATTGTCTATGAACAAGGACACACACGACTCAAACAAGACCAAAGAACAAGTACTAGACCAACAACACAATGACCTTGTAGGGACTAAAATTCAGAGAAGAAAACTAAACTGAAAATTGCAAGGCACAAGGGGGGTGTAGGACAGCGGATACACGGCGAACAAATATTTTTGTAGGGCAATTTTCTGGACTCTAGGATTGAACAAAATAACAAGGATAAGGGCGAACCTAACGGTGTACCTGAAGCTCTGATACCACTTGATGGAAACAAAGGTTTCCGATCTTCCGATAGGTTCTGGTAAACTTGATTAAGACGGAGGCAATACACAAATTGATCCGGCCTCCGAACGACACGTTCTGAACCCCGCAATCGCAGCACAACGTCTCCTATGGTTATCAACCGTCCAAGAACGATTGATCTCACCGAGAAGGCTTATTCTTGCCTGAAAATCAAGAACACAAGCAAGAACAAAGAAGAATGCAACCAAATTTGCAAGTATACGATGAATCTCACAAGTTGGGGTCTTACAAACCGATCAAACGGCAAAATTGTTATCAACAGAATAATCTAAGCAAAACCCAAACCCTAATGAAGAGGCGGCGGCTGTATATGAGGACCCTAGGGTCGTGCAAGACCCCCTGGATGCAGCCCTAAGTGGGCTCAACTCGATACATGGCCCAACGACCGATTACGGTGTCGCAGCACCAGGACAGATTCTGTAAGTCAATTTGTTTTGGTGATTGCCGACGTTTCGGGATGCATTTTGATATGGGACCAGTTGGGTTCGAAAGTTCTTTTTGTCATCTTTCCAGGCATATATAGAACGTCCAAATCCGAATCCGTATGCGTCCTGGGTGTCCGTTTTAATGCAGACTGATCCTGGGCTCCGAAACAGACTCGAAGTCGGTTTTGATTGGGCCTCCACCTTGGCTTGGACGTCCTTGCGGGCCCATCACGACTCCAATCACCTACCCAGCTATGTCATCATCATCTCCATGGTTCCTAACAACATATAATTCATTAGGTAGCAATCTATTCTCAAAACCACATAATAAAAACATTAGAAACAATCTCACGTGTAAATTCAGGTGATGCACATGAACTTTCATCTTAGTTGGAGGAGTGTTGTGTGTATCCATGGGTGTGATGTACTTATCAAGAAGATTAAAGGAAGCTCTATGCTCTGCATCCATTATGCAGCCACCTGATTGGAGTTTACCTTTTGAAATTATGTGTGATGCAAGTGATTATGCAGTTGGAGCTGTTCTTGGACAATGGAAGGAAGGTAAAGTGCATGCTATTTATTATGCTAGCAAAACTTTGAATGAGGCGCAAATAAATTATACAACAACTGAGAAGGAGATGCTAGCTGTTATATTTTCTTTTGAGAAGTTTAGATCATACATTCTAAATTCTAAGGTGATCGTATATACTGATCATGCTGCTATAAGATACTTGGTTTCAAAAAAGGAGTCTAAACCTCGGTTAATGCGATGGGTATTGATGCTGCAAGAATTTGATTTGGAGATAAGAGATAAGAAAGGAGTAGAAAATTCTGTAGCAGATCATTTATCTCGTCTTGAATCACCATCAACTGAGCCAATAAGAGATGAAATGCAACAAGAGCAGTTGTTTGCTGCATTTGATCGTAGAGCGAACTGGATGATGGATATTATCAAAGGTTTCAAGGGACAAACTGATCGGATGAACAAGAACACAAGGAAAAGAGTTAAGAGTGAAATGAGAAAATTTATATGGGCCGACCCATACTTGTATAGGTATTGCGAGGATGGAGCAGTACGGAGATGTGTACCCAGAGAAGAAAGAGCAAGCATTTTAGCAAAATGTCATTCTTCGGATTATGGGGGACATTATGGCTACTTCAGAACACAGGCAAAGGTATGGGCAAGTGGATTCTATTAGCCTACCATGCATGAAGATGCAAAAAAGTATGTTGCAACATGTGCTCAATGCCAACGAATAGGGAATGTTAATAGTAGGAATGCAATGCCTCTTAAGAACAATCTTCAAGTCGATATCTTTGACGTTTGGGGTATGGATTTCATGGGACCCTTTGTGAATTCTCATGATATCGAGTATATATTGGTCGCCGTTGATTATGTCTCCAAGTGGGTCGAAGCAATGGCATGCAAGGCTAACACTACAAGAGAATCAAGGAGTATACTTCAGGAGCAGATATTTCCTAGGTACGGAGTACCAAGGATAATAATTATGGATGGAGGATCCCATTTTATAGGAGGAGAATTTGCTAGGTTTTTCACCAAATCTGGAGTTGAACATAGAATCGGAACAGCCTACCATCCCCAGACAAATGGACAAGAAGAAACTTTAAATAAGCAATTAAAGGGAATTCTGCAGAAGATTGTTATGAAGGAAGGAAAAGATTGGGCCACAAAGCTTAATGGAGCATTATGGGCATATAGGACGGCATTCCAGACACCAATTGGTATGACACCGTATCAATTCGTCTATGGGAAATCGTGTCACCTACCGGTGGAATTGGAACATAAGGCTTATTGGGCTATAAAGGAAATGAATTTGGATCTTGATGCCGTCGGCATGAAAAGGAAGATACAAATAAGTGAATTGGAAGAGATGAGATTGCGTGCATATGAGAATGCAGATATATACAAAGAGAAAACAAAGAAGTGTTACGATAAGAAGCTTTTGAAGAAGGAGTTCAAGGAAGGAGATCGGGTGCTCCTATTTAATTTGCGATTCAGATTATTTGGTAAAGGCAAACTACGAAGCAAATGGGAGGGACCTTATCTTGTGAATACGGTGTTACCTTCGGGAGCGGTAATCATAATGGATGGCAAGAAAAACAAGTACACGGTGAACGGACAACGTCTAAAGGTATACCTAGAACCCGACACATTTGAATTAAAATCTTTTGATGTGTATTTCACTGCTTAGTACCCCGTGTGTTCGAGCTTAACGACGTAAAACAAAAGCTTGTATGTATTTTAATTTTCGTAGTTTTTCTTTTTTGGTAATTTAGTGTACCGTGCCGATCGACGTGACGCTTGCGCCGATCGGTGCAGCCCTGCACCGATCGGCGCGACGGAGTCCTTTTTGTTTTGAGTCGGTTTTGGACCTTGCCTTTTTAAGACTCGTTAAATTCCACAAATAAGAGAAAGAGTCCTAGTCCAATTAGAAATCAAGGGATATAAATATGAGGTGACAGCAAATCCACGGATCAACTCGTATTACATCGTCACCAGAACAAACCCTAAGAGCAGAAGCGATGGAAGGTGGAGCATCAGGCAGAAACCAAGGCGGCGCCGATTGGCGCGACCTCTGCGCCGATCGACGCGACTCTGGAGCCGATCGGCTCGGCGGCGGATTTCCTCAGACCTCAGCAAATTGGCCCTAGGAAGATGATCCCCTCGTCTGGTCAGATCTGCGGAAGAAATTCATGAAGAAAAGTGAAGCTGACGCGTGGAACGCCGACAATGTGAAGATGGACAATGAACTTTGGCAGATGGTGAAAGGAGTATTGGTGCGCAAAGGAAAATCTGTAGCACCTATTGAAAGTGAAGTAGTTTCTCAAAGGTATACCATGGAAAGTCTTCTTGATCTTGCTAAGCCCTTGTCGTATGAGGATTTCCTATCTTTCGAAAGATCATTGACTCAGCAAGAGAAGGAAGAGCTAGATGAAGAGAGCGCCCTCACAATTCATAGGTGTCGACTTTATGGTGAACATGACATTGCCGCCAAGTATGAACTCAAGCTGCGAGAGGAAGTCGAAGAAGCTATGTACCTGCAGGATGCGGAGACGGATCTTCAAGCTAGAAGGGATGAATCCTTTCCCAAGGTTCTTACCGATTGGGAAAGTTTTCAAGAAAATAAGATTCATAGGAACAGTTGTATTGAGGGTTGCAAGTGTTTCTTTTGTGCTAAAGATCTTCAACACAAGGTGGAACTCCAATTGGCAGAAGATCCAGCTTTCATACCTAGAGATTTGATATATGATGATGGCTGTCACGCAGTTCCTGGAGGAAGGACACCTAAGGAGATTAATGATGAGATTTTACGAAGGCAGCAGAATAAGGTGATCCGTGAGCGTAATCTAGAGTAGTTAGATGAGTATATGAAAGAAGCTGCTGGCTGCGCTGATCGGCGCGACACTGCAGCCGATCGGCACGATCTGAAGATGGTTGAATTTATTGATCTGATGGCTCTACCAAGTAAAGATGAAGAAACTACTACAAGGAAGTACAAGATTGCACCAGAGGTTCGCAGATCCGCTAGATTATCGGGTAAGCCAATTTAGAATTATTCCGAATAGGATAGTGACTATACGTCATACTATTTGGAAACTTTGGAAAGCGGTGATCCTAGTGTGCCCGGAGATTTTAGTGATGATTTTGATATGCAAGGAAGCTTTGGTAGTCCTAAGTTTGAAAATCAGGAAACACTTGCAGAATGCAGTAATGACAGGGCAACAGGAACTTCAACAAGAGTTAATGGTAATGCAGAGGGAAGTGGAGGAAGTCGCAATGGTGGAAGAACGCCACTGCGCCGATCGGCTCAGAGGAATTTGAATAGTGCCTCTCCTTACAGCATTGAAAATCATAACCTACAACCGCCTGCTTGCTGTCCTGTCTGCCGAAGAAACATTGGGAGACTGTATCTAGACAGAGATCGTGCTTACAGGAATCAAAGAGAGGTGGACCGCAGAATCCAGGATACAATCGAAATGAACGAAGCAGACTACACTTTTCTCATAAGGAATATAAGACGAATTTTCTGAGTCTTGAACAGGCATGGTCTACATGATTAGTGTGTTGAGTTTCTTCTCTTGCAATGAGGACATTGCAAATTTTGAGTGTGGAGGAAGGGCTTTGCCAATAGTCATAGTTTTTAAGTGTTTTTGAGTCCAGTTTCTCAGTTTTTAAAGGTTTTTGAGTCCAGTTTCTCAGTTTTTAAATGTTTTTGAGTCAAGTTTCTCAGTTTTGAAGTGTTTTTGATGAGTGTTTATTTAAGTTTGTGTGTGTGCTTAAGAGAGTCACGAGTCATGTTGAGAGTTGCTTCTAGGTCTTTTATGTAGTTTGAATTCTTGCATTGTCTTTAATAAAGTTAGTTGTCGATTGTCAAATTGAAAGTGCCCCATGCTATTTATCTTGTCTTTCTGATGATCGATCGGTTGATTACTTGAATTTGTTGGTTACCACTTAACTTTTGAGCTTTATATTTGTGAAAATTTCTTTTGACACATCATAAGCTAAGGAAAAAGCAAGGTCTAAATATGCCTACATAGCCGAGTGAATGAGAGCAAGCTACACATTTGAACTAAGTGGATTGTAAGTAACTTTGTCAACTTTTTGCTCATGATTTCAACCAAGTTAGGAAAGGATGATCTATTTTGTTTATCTCTGTATTTCTAGCCATTCTTATCCAATTAAATTCCTTGCTATCATGAAAACCATACATCTTTGTTTCTCCCTCATCCTTGATACAACCTATATTCTCAATAAAAGGGAATTCAGAAAGTTTCCGCTGCTGATACAAGACAGAAATTACTGATCATATCAGGGAATATAAAAAAAGAAGTGAAAGAAAAGAGAAAGAAAAGAAGAAAAGAAAAAAAAGAAAAAAAATATAGGTCGCGCCGATCGGCGCGACGCTTGCACCGATCGACGCTGTTGCAAAAAGAGAAAAAAAAGAGGTTATTATAAAAAAAGGGTAAAGAGAAAAAAAAATATATTACCTGAGAAGCAGTAAGGTCATCAAAGAAGGCAGATTTCTGATTATTCCTCATTGTTTGCCAATTGTTCTCATTGAATTTTCTTTTAGATCTTCTACATTCCTCTTCTCCATTAAAAGTTCATTTCCAAGAAAATCCTTTCTTAATAGGCATGATTGAGCACATTGTTGACATGGTTTATCTTATGGTTTAATGTAGTTATATAGCCCTCCAAGATCCATATACAATCCTTGATTGGATAGGAGAGGGAAGGAAATACACTTGAGAGACCTAGAGAAGACCAAATGCTTGATGTTTGATGCTAAAAGATGAGTTGAGGAGAACTAAAATTGTTTTTGAAAAGGTTTTGTGGTAATTTGATTAAGCTCAAGTAAGATATGCCGATTGGTTAAAAGGAGATGAGAGAAAATCTTTGTGGTGGGATAATGAGTAAAAATGATGATTGAGATTGACTGCAAGAGAGATGGCGTGAAAATTCTTATTACATATTTGATTTTGTATTACTCGAGGACTAGCAATGATTTGAGTGTGGGGGAACTGTTGGTAGTTTCTAGGTGCCCATTTTATCTACCAAAAAGGGATGTTTTGCGTATTAATTTGGTGGTTTGGACTAACAATTAACCCCATATTTGCATATATTTGTAGTTGTTCTGTTTTGGATGTAACCGTAGGAAACAGGTGTAAAACAGGGCAATTATGGATAAAGAGCTGAAGAGTAACAAAGATGGGCCAGATACGGAGCCGCGCCAATCGGCGAGACCCATGCGCCGATTGGGGCAGGAGGAAAAGTTGACTAAAACATGATCCGGTCCAGGAAAGACGAAGGCCCAGCCCAGTATGAGTCAGAGTCGGTGGAAGTTGACCTAATCTCGTCGAGTATAAAAGGAAGATAATTATCAAGAGCCAAGAGAGGAGGGGGGAGACGGCAATCACGAGAACCAGTTATTAAAACTAGGGTTCCAGGATATTGGCGGCGGAGGTTCGTCAACACCGATGAGATCCACCAGAAGGGAGGTCACGCCGATTGGCGCAACGCTTGCGCCGATCGACTCGTGCATGTTCCAGCGCTATTTCTCACCCCTCTACTATGTCTAGCGGAAGAATGAGTGAGTAGTCTCATATTCTCTTCTCTGGTGTGGGGATCTGGTCACGTAACTCTCATGCTTGTTGAGACTCTCTCGATGAATTAAATCTATGTGATGAACTTTATTGCACATCTATCTATCCTTTTCATTAGTGTATCGGCCAATACGCTTTTGCCCATTGCATAGTGCAAGAAACCAGTGGGGAGCTAATAGCCTCTGTAGTGACAGTCGGGGTAAACGAAACCACCATGTCTTGTAGAATATTAGAGTCATCACTTGAGTTGATAAGAATAAGGTTGCATGCTAGTGAACCAATCCTAAGGATAGAATCCTTCATCATCCTGTTAACTCTTCAATAACATTCACCTTCCACTTTCTCACCATCATCATTCACACCAACCAACCCATTGCAATTTGTTAGTAACCTTTTAATAGTATTCGTTCCGCTCGTTCCCTGTGGATTCGATAACCTTGGAATACTCTGAGGGAAAAAGAGCTACAATTGTACACCGTCCTCTTGCGGTATATAAGTGGGTGCGTAGATACGACTAACATGGTACTGAAAATGGGTCCTTCAATCCATGGGATGTCCAGTTGACGCTCTCTCATTGGTTGAAAGTGTGTTTCTTTCCCTTTTGGGTGTGTTTCCTTCATATTTCCTCCTGCATGCAAATAATTCCCAAGTATAAGTGGAACTACATTATTGTAAACAAATATGCGTGTATGAAATGCCAAGTTCTCCTTTATTTGAGCATAGTTGACGGATGAAAATGGTACTTAACAACCATCAACACTGTGTCCTGTTTGTTCCATACTCAAACAAAATAGGGGTGATCCCGCTAAGGCTGGCGGTGAATTAGCTCAATAGACAATCTATGTTAGTCTTGAAATCTTAGCCATTGCCTCCCCGGCAACGGCACCAGAGACGCTTGTTGGTGTTTGCTATGCTCTAAAGATAAAAAGAATTAATTCCGCAAGTGCACGACACACCATTGTAGCATTTCACCCGGGAGTATTCCAAGGTATCGTATTTATTTCCACAGGGAAGCTAGGCATAAGATTATCCCGGCTTAACAAAGATATGACTAAAAAATAATTCCAAATTTCCAATGATGGGAGTAAGGTTAATCAATGATAGAGTGGGGGTAGTAACACAGGAGAAATCCACAGTAAGATAAATATAAAGATAGGTTAAGCTAGCCGGGAGGACAACGAGTCTAAGTCTAAGAGTCCTAAAAATATATCTTCCTAATATATCTAAGTCAAGCGTCAAATCCTAGTTACTCGGGTTGAGCGCTTACACATATTTCTTGATACAGCCTTGAGCCTTTCACCTGTTAGCTCACTTCGGGGCACGAAAACGTTGCACTAATATGGGTCGGTAACTAACCTCTGTACTAGTGGGTACACTATTGCTAGACAATCCTGCTTGAGACTTCCCGAACATGGTGGATTACTAAAGGGATGGGCAGGACTGTCATCAGCTGCCGCCTGCCACACAGCCCGTGGGGACGAATGCAAATCCAGCTAGCGTTAACTTAGGCACCGCGCCTTTGCCTTCACTAGATATTCTTCTGTTGATCGAGCGGAAGAATAGCTGGGAAATAACCAAGTCTATGTCCTACAAATAATTAAACTTAATTACATCCTAGCCGGGAAACCCGTGAACTACGCAACAAAGTTTCATCCTGATAATTGCAACTTAAGGAAATGACTAAATTAAGATAAATACTTGACAAGATATAAAGGGAAGATAATTATATTGATAAAGGATAAGTCTTACAAAGGAGAAAAGATACAAGAGAGCTCATACCAAGACTCCGAGATGATTCCGTAATCCCGAGCGATGCTCTCGACTAGACTCTAACTCCCGACTAACTAACCTATTCTACATTGTGGCACAAGTAGTGGGAAATGGACTCCTTGATGTGTTGCCTGTTGATTTCCTCTCGAATTCTCCACTATTTATAGGTGGCAATAGACAGGGAGGTATCTATAGGTCAAGTGGAGTCAGTGGGTCAAGGTCGGTCCGCCGGGCGGCCACATGATTTTGACGGTTCGACACCGACTTGTCTTGGACGCTTTAGATGATCTTGTGGAGTCAGTGCCTTGGTCGGTTTGTGCCGTTTCCTCGGATTTGGGCCGATAGGCCTAGTGCGCCGGGCGGCCTTGGGTTGGTTCTCACCGACTCTTCGTTTTGGGGTCGGGAGGCCTCATGGGCTGGCAACCCGGGTGGCCAACCCAGGTCGGGCGGCAGTCCAGGCCGGCTGGCAAGCCAGGCCGGGCAACATGGTAGGACCGGCGACAACCTTGGCCGGGTGCCGGACCCCTCCAGGTCGCCCCTTGACTTCTCCTGGTTAGGCCACTTGTTGACCTTCTTTTCTTAGCCATATTTCATCACTTTTGGTCCGGAAGGAGAAAACAGCATCACGGTGAAGTGTTTTGCAAAAATCGGCCGGGTCGGATGATCAGCGTGAAAAACAACTTCGGTTGATCAGCCGGGTGGCTGATTTCAGCCGTAAATGACCCTGTCGGCCAGTTCCTGATTTCAGTTTGAAAACGACCCTGTCGGCTGGTGAAAACGGCTGTTTTACAGTCATGATCGGACGACGGGGTGTTTCTTCATGTTTTTGCATATTTTGGCTCTTTTACACCTGCAAACACATATTTCACCAAAACTCGTGGAATCTTATTAGTTTAAATAAATATTTATTAAACTTAGGTCTTTACCTTGCATTTCCTGATCGGTTGGCGGCCGATATTGGATTTTATTGGCCGCCAACAATCAGGACATTGTTACGAGCCCCCTGGCTCGATTGTTTAATGTATAAATTATGGAATCAAGACAAATAAGAAATAAAACAATAAAAATATCTTTCATAAAAAAGACTGAAGTTTCATTCAAAATAACATATGTAAATACATATCTAAAGGAGACTATGTATAAAAACAACATGGCTAGTTAATGTTTCATGAGTTAGGTACGTCGTCACCATCTTCATATATCAGTCAATAAGCCCCCAACCAAGTGACCTCCTTGACCACATAGAGACCTTCACAGATGGGGGATAGCTTGTGCCGATTCTTTGTTGATTGTACTCGGCGCAAAAACAGATCTCCAACATGAAACTATAGATTTCTAACATTTTTGTCATAGTTTCGACACAAGCCTTGCTGTTATATGGCTGCCCCAAACAGAGCGTGATCATGCATCTCCTCTGTTGCAATCAACTCAACCTCATGGTTGTCTTCAAAAATCTTTTCATCATATCCTTTAACCCGTGTTGAAACAAGGTTTACCTCGGTCAGCAAAATGGCCTCAGAGCTATATACAACGAGAAAGGTGACTGATGTTGATGATTTTTGAATGCATATAAAAGAAATAGCCAACATAATGATAGGAGTTTATTACTAACAATTTCCACAAGTTTGGTGAATATTTGTTTACAGGTAATTTATCCACGTATTAGAGGGGAATTACAAGTAATTAGAGGAGGAAACACACTTCCGGCCAATCAGAGCGTAGCACAAGCATCCATGGGCCCATAAACAGAGCAAGCCAACATACTAGAAGGTCTAACACGTGGAGGGACAAATGGGGACAGTAAGTCAATGTCCTAGAGAAGGCTGTGATTGAGAGGGGCCAGTTGATATTTGGCCGAACACCCATGTTCGCCCGAACTTCTTTGGGTCCCACACGACCCAGGCCTGCTCGGAGGGTCTCCGACCGCCTTTCCAAGGTCGGTTTCCACGCTTAGGGCGAGAGCTACCGCCTCCAGGAACGGCTTATGGGCCCTATATAAGGAAGGGAGTGCCTCCACTCCAACACACACAACAAGAAGATTTAGAGCTCCACTCCAAAGGATTTAGCACTGCCAAAGTGCTTACAAAATAGGGAGAGGGTGAGGGAGAGTTCGGAGAAGCATCGGGCTTGTCGGTGATCTTCCCCATGCTTGTACCTCGACGGATGCTTTCCTTTTCAAGTAAGTGTTCATGTTTACTCTTTTGTATTTCAGTTTCCTATTTAGGTAAGTTTTTTATTTATTTCTTAGGGATCATCGCTCTATTTACTTAGGGCATCGTAGTCTTCTATAAGCGTGGATCTGAGACTTAGAAAATAATTGATAGTGTAGACGTCTTGTCTTGGTTAGAGGTTACCTTTGTTTGCTGCGTGCCGCACAGTTTGTAGAGGTAGTCGGTAGGTGGTGACAGGCCTATCTAGCCTTAGTAACCCTCCACGTTCGGGTACGTCATAGAGCTGTTGGCCAGAATCGCTTGTGGATGCAGGGGTAAGCCGGTGCTCGAAGTAAGCAGTTATAGACTGAATCTACCTTATTATAGGATTCTTAACCTTAGGAATCCTCTCTACCCTTTGCCTACCATATTCTTGTTGTCCTTGGACGAATTAGTTAGATGATCGGTACACACACGTTTCCTGTGATTTGATAATGTAGAATACTCCTAGGTGAAGTGCTACATCGATATTCATGCGCTTGCGGATTTATCTATGATTGTAAGAAATACCAACAAGTGACTAGTAGCTCGACTGACATTAGTGCGCAGCCCTTAGAGAACTAAAGGTAATTCTCGAAGCCACCGATCGGCGTAAGGCTTTAGTCTGTTAGAAATCCGGGGCTTCAACTCCTAAAGGATCATACCGTTGGCTCGTTTGATCTACCCATTGCTTTGAGGACGAGGCATCAATGCAAAGTGGATTTTTTTTCCCATCTCATCGGCAAAATCATGGAATTCCTCAAATACAAACTGAGTACCATTATCGGTAATGATGTCATGAGGTACTCCAAACCGAGTGAGGACCTATCTAACAAACTTGACCGCCTTCTTGGAAGCTATCTTACTGATCAGTTTTGCTTTGATCCACTTGGTGAACTTTTCAATGGCAACGAATAGATGAGTAAACCCCCCTGAAGCCTTTTTGAAAGGTCCGACAATGTCGAGCCCCCAAACTACGAAGGGTCATGTCATAGGTATCGTGTGAAGCTATTGTGAAGGCACGTGTGTTTGCTGAGCAAAGAATTCGTAACCTTCGGTCGTCCGAATGACTTGGTGTGCATACTCGACCGTTGTGGGCCAATAAAACCCTTGTCAGAAAGCTTTGCCAACCAAAGTCTTGGACACCGCATGATTGCCACACAACCCTGAATGGATTTCTGAAATCAATTCCTTACCTTCAGGAATCGAAATGCATCGCATTACAATGTTTGATCCTCCCCTTTGGTAATGTGAAATACTTACCTTACTGGTATCCATAACTATGCCTAAGTCATAGGGCGATAGGATGGCCCACCAATATGGAAACCGACCGAGTCGGCTTGAAGCGCAAGACAGTTAGAGATAGACATTTTATGTTTATCCTTGTAGACTACAAGTAGGAATCTTCATGTACCCCCTGCCGACCAGATATATAAGACGGAAGGAACCCCCAATCGAGGGACACAACATCACAAAGCAATACAATATACAGAACACAGGACATAGGATTTTTACTCTCAGCAAGAGGGCCCAAACCTGTATAACTCGGCGTCTTGTGTCTTTACCATCTAGTTCTTGATCCCGATGTAGCCCTATAAATATATTGCCGAGATAAAGTCTCGATAGTTGGCGCGCTAGGTAGGGGACAAGGCATGCCGGGATCCTTCGTCGACCTTGATGGCAGAGATTCCAAACATCCAGTATTCGACGGGTTTCAAGATCTCCTTTCGCTCACTCGACCTCTCGGTGGACATTGCCGGAGACCTAGGCTGGGTGAATCAAGGATCCGACCAGACCACAACCAACTCCATGGCATGATCATCGGGCGCGACATATAAAATCCCGCCTCTAGCACCACTCGGACTCGATGAGATAGACCTACCCGTCGGGTATGACTCTAAGTCGATCGTTTCCTTTCATAAGGATTTCGATGGTTCTTCTTGCCCGTATCCGTAGGTCGTATGCATGGTGCAACTGGCGGAACAACAGCGCACTCCACCACCGAACGATGGCAATGACAACCCATAGGACGGAGAGGTTCCATTGGCAAGCCATCTAGCTCGTGGACTGTTGGTCGTATCTACGCACCCACTTATATACCGCAAGAGGACGGTGTACGATTGTAGCACTTTTTCCCTTGAATTGAGTATTCCAAGGTTTATCGAATCCACTGGGACCTTAGGGATTTATTAAATAAAGTTAACAGTAAAAGATCAAATCAAGGCTACTGTCAAGGTCAGGTTGCATGAGGGGGAGACTGGCCAGCGCAAAGGTGCGCCAGACAGTAAATCTATCGTTGCGCCGATCAGCGCAGGAGTCGAGCCGATCGGCACACTAATGAGTCTAAGCCAAAGTTGTTGCGCCGATTGGCGCAAGGGTTGAGCCGATCGGCGCACCAGTGAATCTAAGCCAAAGTGTTCCAGATCTTGTAAACCTATGCTGGTAAGTGAGTAGCGAGATATCTACTAGTGAGATCGTAACCAGAAAGTCTAATTGAATAGCATCATAATGGGTAATTACATAGATCAATGAAAACCTATAATGAGTAAGACCACCCTGCTTTTCGAGCGGCTCCCTATTTATTGCAGCGGGGAGGAAACCCTTAATCACGTGAGTATCTTACCCTACTCAACTATCCAATAGTGTTGCGCAGGCTTAGTGCTATCACCGCTAAACCACACTACTGGCATCATCAAGCAACCATAATCAATACAATGTTCGAATACTATCCTAATCACCATGATTAAGATAATATCTACTTACTTAGCGTAGAACTAAGCAATTGGAAGAAGCACATACATGATTATAGAATCAAGATAGACAAATCACCAAAACCATCATCAACATATTCAATCATCCTTGAGATACATAGAGTAAGATTCATCCCCGTCGAGATGGCCTACCTAGATGGATCAACCCTTGACTCCAATCGTTTTGAAACTCAACTAGAGATCTATTCTAACGGGGCAAGCTCCGGTGGCTCTAACTCATGGATCTGGTGTCCCTCTGTCATCTCGTTCTTCTGCGACGAGGGTTTACAAGTATTTATAGGGCAAATAAGGCGGTTGCATTGATCGGCGCAGGATTGCGCCGATCGGCGCAAGCCATGTCTTCTCTGATTTCTTCCCCGAGTCGGTTCCTTTGTCTTCCACAACTGCCATGTGGGCCTTTTCCTTCGAGATAAAGTCTTGTACTACATGTTAAGATCTTGGAGTTCCATAAATCTTCTTGAAGTTCCATAGTTCTTCTTAGACAAATATCTTCAAGTGTCTTGTGCAGATAAACTTCCATGAACATGTGGAATGAGCCTCGGTCACTTCTATGGGTCAAAACACCCTTGCGCCGATCGGCTCATGGACTGCGCCGATTGGCGCACTGGGCTTCTTCAGTGCTTTTCGTCGGTTCTGGACTACTGTCCTCTCCATCATCGCATTAATCACCAATTTTACCTGTTTCTGCAATAACGCTCCAAAATAACGCATATACAAATATATAGACAATATCACAGGTAAATGGCCTAAATTAGTATCAATTATGCTCTAATTGGGGTAATATTCACATATAAAAGGGGCACTTGGGAAGTGCCAACAGTTCCCCCACACATAAACCTTTGCTCGTCCCGAGTAAAGTAAAAGAAAGAAAAATCAAAAAACATACTCTTTCTATCATAAAAGATATCTCAAATCAGCAAATGTTGAGGATTGTTCTATTGTGGTGTATTTCATATTGGTATTCAGCAAAATAGATCAAATATGGGCATAAGCTTAAAGTTATCCCCAAAGCAAAAGATCATGTCCAATTCATAAATTATAACTTTTCCACACATGACAATCACTAAAAAGATTGTTGTGAACATAGAGAATCTATCTTCTAAATAATCCAAGGCAACAACTCATCTTTCAAATCACTCAACCTATATTCTACATCATAATGATCAAATAATATTAGTGTAAGGCTTATATGAGTAGCTAGGTGAGGTAATTCAAGGATTGCAAACATAAATCAATAATATATTGTAAAGCTAGGAGATTATTCTTCATTGGAATTATAGAAACTTATCAAGATGGCAATTAAGAAAGAAAAATTTAAGAAAGGACTCAGACTTTGGATATATGGACATGTGCATAGCAAAAATTTGATCTTGGAAGATTGCACATGGTTGGAATGATTCATGGCTATATTGAATTTCAAGAATAAGCATGTCATATACCATCCCCCCACACTTAAAATTTTGCTAGTCCCTTAGCAAAGAGCAGAGGGTTTTTTTTTTCATCTCTGCTGCGCCGATCGGCTCTGGGTACGCCGATCGGCTCTCAACCCAAATTTACCAACATTTGTTGGTATTTGATTTGTCTGGCTTCAACATTTCTTCAAGAATTAAATATAGCCAGAAATATAGGATGTGGTCAAGGAATGATACTCAACAAGATGTTTTGGGTTTATGGTAGTGTACTCAGCGGAATTGAATTTTTGCATGAGTAATTTCAAGGCTAGAAAAAGATACACAAAGAATTGCCATCTTAATAAAGTTCATACCAAAAAGAATTAAATTCTAACCGAACTCAACCATGAATTTAATGTTTATCTACATATCAAAGGTTCATGAGTATTGTTCAAAATATGGCATTGGTAGGTAAGGATCTTGAAAAATAATAAATTCTAAAGTTCACAACATGAAAATTTATTTTTGAAAAGATTGGTACTAAGTTATCATTACAAACTGAACAACACAAATGAAGCACATGGGTACTCAAAATTGCTCCACATAAGACATATTTGCCGAATAATCATTAAGTGTAAGTTTGAAATTTTATTCAATGCTCAACACTATTTGATCTTCATCAACACTTTTCAAGAAAGAATAAATAATTCAATTCTCCTAATAGAGCATAACCGCCACCATTATATTAAGATCGAAACTTGAATACATGATGATGATTTTTGTACACACTTGCATGAAAATAAAACTAGTACTAACACACTTACATGAAAATAAAACTACTACTAACACACTTGCATGAAAGTAAACACACCCGATACATGGTTTCCCAACCCGCTCACACACACATAAGTAAATAAAGAAAAAGGCTGCAAAAGATAAAAGAAAATGCAATCCGGGAAACCGATACACGTGCCAACTCCTAGGCACTCTAGTCATCCGAAAGTGGAGTCGGTGGCTGATCGAAGCCATAGCACCACGCCTTGAGTCGCTCGAACTCCTCCATCGCATCGTGGTTGTACCTCCATTGGGACGTGGCCTCCTCCACGCGCTCGATGTAGTGCATGTTGTTGTCGAGGTATCCTTGCATGGGCACGAAAATGTCTGCACCGGGCACAGGAGGTACCACTGGTACGCGCCCCTGGTACCTGTTGTCAATGCCCGCGTTGCAGTAGGATGCGCCGATCGGCGCAGAGGGCTGTGAACCGCCCGCTGCGTCGCTCCACCCTGACTGGTACTGCTGGTACTCCTGGCGTGACCCCCCAGGACTCCCACTTGCCGTCGGCTGCTGTAGATGTGTCCGGCTGTCGAACCCGCCCACGGCGGTCCTTGAGAACTCGGCCCCCCTCCAAGAGACCTTTCTCAAGCCAATTTCCTCCCTTCGGCTTGCGAGGGAGAAAAACTCCTAGCTCCGCACACGGGATCTTTACGTTGGTGCCGCCGACATAGAAGCCGGCGTGAACACTTCCCGTGACAATATTGCCACGAGTCATATTCTCGCCGATCTCTGTCGCGCACTCCCACTTGTCATCGCGCCCTCCCGGTCCGTCGCTGTCACAGACGAGGGCTGCTAGGCATTAAAGATAGGCCCCGAAGGCCAACTTCTTGCTTGCCTTGCCCCTCTTGTCGAGCCAACCCCGCACCATCACCGACATGGGATTGCAATAAGACGGACTCATGATGGCGTTGAAGAGCCACCGCAAGTCCACATCGGTGACGTTGCTGGAGTCGACCTTGTCGCCTATGCGTGCCGCCAACCACCGATGGAAGACTTGAATGGTCGGGTTGCGGATGTTTCCGCGCTTCATCTCCTCTATGAATGAGAGCCGCCTCCAAAAGGAGTCCAACTCCCCACGTCCCAAGATGCCGGTGACGTCAGCGTCGGCGTTGAAGCGCCTCTATGGTCATCGTGTGGCTGATGTCGCGGACGCGGAAGTTGATGGCCTCGCTACTGTCTTCAACGGTGCCAGGCCTCATCGTAGAAGAAACCTCGGTGACGACATCGAGGTTGTAGTCCATGGGGAGGAGGTGGAAATCCACCCAGCCGAGGTTGTCTAGCATCCTCCTTAAGTCCTCCCACATGCTGATCGAGGTGAGGAAGGTCTCGTCCAAGTCGAAGTTGGGGACGAACCTTCCCCTCACCGCGAGGTAGTGCCGCTGTTCCTCCACGCTCAGGAGGGTGAAGCCCTCCTCCACCGTGCGCGGCATGAATGCCGACGGCGTTGGTGATATGGGAACCCCACGGCTTGCCGCCGTTTGGCTCCTCGTAGCACGGCCTGTTGGTAGGGACGTGCCGGAGACGGAGTTGGCGGGCGCGGACCTCGTATGTTGCCGTCGCCGAGTCGGTGGATGCACCACCCACCGACATGTCATCGCGAGCGTCGGAGCCACCCCTCACCGAGGAGTTATCGCTCGACTCGCTGCTGCTGCTGGAACTGCTCCCCCGGCGCAGCCTCTTGCCCAACTTGCCGGCGGAGGAGCGGACGATCCATCTGCGAGGAATGCAGAACGTGTGCGAGATCGTGGGTAGTGGGGAACGTGGAGAGATTACCGGGATGGTGTGCCGAATGGGGGCGCCTGGCCTTCCTTTTATAGTGTGGGAAACTTCTAGGAGAAGGAACCGCCATAATATTTCAAAATTTGAGAGCGCGCCGATCGGCACGGATACTGCGCCGATCGGCACAATTCAAATTTTGAATGCTCTGACCACTCTGATGCTTGATTCCCCTCCTTCATGTCGCTTGCTGGCAAATCATGTTGGTTGGCAGGAGAACAGCACGGAATCTTGATGTCTTGTTGGCGGCGCCAATCGACGCGAGCCCGCGCCGATCGGCGCGCCGTCTCTTTTTCAGCCTTTGGTCAATTCCGTGTCTCCCCTGCACTGCACACCTGCATAATAATCATACCTGTTCCTCAAAATCAATGCCTGCCACTTTTGTCGCCCATTTGGGAACATCATGGGTACCCGCGCCGATCGGCGCAGTAGGGCGCCGAACGGCGCAAGTCCCTTGCACCTCGTCTTTAGGTCCGGCGCTGATTCTAATGCCTCGTATTCATCTTTTTCACCTAATTTCTACTTCTCCAATGTTCCTGTAGTATTGGCATACGTGTCAGGGCTTATCTGGTGAATGCGTCGATTGGCGATGACTCGCGCCGATCGGCGCGACGTCAGTTTTTGCTTCTGGCCCCTCGCTTCTTCGCTAGATGTTGTCTTCATCCTTGAAAATAGCTCTATCTTCAAAAATTATTATGCTGGTTTAGCACTCCTTCAATTCTGGGCATTGTCGGCCTTCTGTCCCGACTTGGGCAATACTGCGCCGATCGGCGCAAGCTCTGTTCCTTCCTGTTTTTTGTCTTTTTTTTATATTCCTGTATTGTTAGTCTACAGTATGTATATACACAGTTTTGCATGAATAAATAGACAACGCAAAAGCACATAAGAATTAAGCACACACTTTTCTAATTTTTTTTAAATTTTATTCGGGAGATTATTTTTATCACAAGCAAGCAAATTTTAAAAACACCAGGTTGCCCTCCCGGCCAGCACTAATTAACTAAATGAAATGGGTTGCCCTCCCATAAGCACTAAATAACTTCTAAATCCCCTGATCATTGGGTTGCCTCCCAACAGCACTCTAGTTATTTAAAGGTGAAAGAGCTCGACCTCCCCGCAAACAATCAATCCTTAGTGTCGCGGTGCGGGATGTGAGGCCGCGACACTACAAGGTTATCTTATCTCCATGATTCATATAGCTTGGACGACCTATCCATACATCCCCTCCAATTACTTTCGACGCCTCGTTGCCACGGTGTCTTGTATCTCTTCACTTCATCAATAGCACGACACTCTTCTCCCTTTGGGCGAAACTTGAAAGAGTAGGGAGTCCCACTTACATCGAAACTTATCTTACTACTCCCAACATCAATACTTGCCTTTGCTGTCCTCAAGAAGGGTCTGCCTAAGATCAACGGGGTCCTCGTCCTCTTATCCATGTCAAGCACAATAAAATCAACAGGGACGATATGATCTCCAATTTGAACAGGCACATCCTCAGTAATTCCCCGATTGATCGGCTAACTCCAAACACATACCCGTAGGCTCTAATTCAGGAAAATTGAGATTTGTGAATATATGATGGGGCATAACACTTACGCTTGCTCCAAGATCGCACAAGCACCTAACAAACATCCTTGTTCCAATCATGCATTTGATGCTTGGTGATCCAGGGTCGGGTTTCTTCTCCAGTGCAACATCATTGATTGCCGTCGTTAGTTCCTTAGTGACCTTCACAACCTCCTCAGAAACTAGAGACTTCTTGTTTTGCATCATGTCCTTAATGTACTTGGCATAGGTAGGAACTTGGATAGCGTCAACAAAAGGGACATCGATGCAAAGCCTCTTCATAATACCGACGAATCTTGCAAACTGCTCGTCGTGTTGTCGCGCTCTTTCTGTCTTTGTCAGTAGTTGAGTATCTAGAAACGTGGCAGGGCCATGCTCTTCTGTCTCACGCCCATTTTCAGACCAGAGAGGTCATCATCCTCCTTGCGCCGATTGGCGCTTTCAGGGAGTCGATCGGCTCCGACAGGGTCGTTGTGTTGATCGGCGTTGGGGCTTCTTTGCTCCCGCAAAGTGTTCTGAATCTTCTATTTGTTTTCCTGATCGCGTAGCTATTGCCTTCAACTGTTCTGCAGACATCGTATTGCCAGAAATAGCCCCCTTATTGCCATGAATGGCTTGCGATAGCTGTCCCATCTGTTGCTCCATAATCTTGGTATGCTTCAAAATCTGCTCGTTGGAGCTCCCAATTTCTATCACCTTGTCATTAACTCTCTCAAGGACACGATCAATCTCCTTGAATCTAGCTTGATTGTCCTTGTTGATCTTCTCTTGAGCTTGAAAGAACTCATGACATTGGAGACAAAGTGGGATAGAGTTTTGCATGGACGAACTAGGAGAGAAAGAACTCCTTTGTTATTGATATTGGGGCTTCCATCCACTATTCTTCATATATTCTAACATCTTCATCTCTTCAGGGCAATTTTTCTGCACATGACTAAATTCTCCACACTCACTACATGTTGAGCGTGATTTCGCCAGCTTGAGTGTCTCTTCCTTAGGGATATGAAGATTATTGTCCAACCTTCTTTGAATAGCATCGAGGCGATCTATAATCAATTCTTTCTGAGTCTTCTCAATCACACTCTTCACTACTCCTTTTGAAGGTTGCAAATTCCTTGAGCTTCTCTCACCATCCCACGATTGATTTTCAACTAACAACTTGATCAAATTCTTAGCTTCAGTGGGGGTTTTTGACATGAATGATCCTGCAGCTGAGGCGTTCAAATGTTGACGTGACAAAAGATTCAATCCTGTGCAGAACTTCTAAACAACTTCTCCAACTGTCAGACCATGATGAGGGCATGCATCCATATGCTCATTGTATCTTTCCCATGCTTCTCCAATGCTCTTATCAATATTCTGTGTAAATCCAAGAATCTTATTTTTCAAAGCATCAGTCTTACCCGAGGGGGGGGGGGGGGAGGGAAGTATTTGGCCAAGAATTCAGCTGCTAATGTGTTCCACACCGTTTTTACTATGTTTTCCAATCCATTGTACCATTGCTTGGGGTGTCCAACTAGAGAGAAGGGGAACAGCCGCACACGCGCTTGATCTCCCTTCAATCCCGCTATCTTGAATGTACTGCAAACTTCAAGGAAGTGTTGCAAGTGATGATTGGGATCTTATGAACCTGTGAACGGTTGTTGCGCCACTATTCCATCATATCTCTCCAATTGGTACGGAAGTTGATCTTGAGCTTCTTGGAAATCTGTCTTGACAATACTAGTCAATTGTGACGTGAGACGATTAACCATAGGCACCTCTGCCGTCTCCTCTTCTTCTTGCTCTTGAACTGAGTCTTCTATTATGAATAATACTCGAGGTGTTGCGCGGACTACTTTCAAATCTCCAAGTGACTTGCTTCTCTTCTCCGCTGTTCTCTTCTTGTGTAAGAGTCTTTCTGGATCATCGGCGTAATTAGAGGGTTTGTTTGACTTAGGACCGTCCATACCTGTTAGTTTCACTTAACAGAATATATGTACTAGAGAGACAAGTAAAGCACAATGACTAAACACTAATACATCAAACAATGTTTAAAAACCTGCTATGGTCCCCGGCAACGGCGCCAGAAAAAAGAAGCTTGTTGGTCGTATCTACGCACCCACTTATATACTGCAAGAGGACGGTGTATGATTGTAGCACTTTTTCCCTTGAATTGAGTATTCCAAGGTTCATCGAATCCACTGGGACCTTAGGGATTTATTAAACAAAGTTAACAATAAAAGATCTAGTCAAGGCTACTGTCATGGTCAGGTTGCATGAGTGGGAGACTGGCTAGCGCAAAGGTGCACCAGACAGTAAATCTGTCGTTGCGCCGATCGGCGCAGGAGTCAAGCTGATCGGCACACTAATGAGTCTAAGCCAAAGTTGTTGCGCCGATCAGCGCAGGGGTTGAGCCGATCGGCACACCAGTGAATCTAAGCCAAAGTGTTCGAAATCTTGTAAACCTATGCTGGTAAGTGAGTAGCCAGATATCTACTAGTGAGATCGTAACCAGAAAGTCTAATTGAATAGGTAATTACACAGATCAATGAAAACCTATAATGAGTAAGACCACCCTGCTTTCCGAGTGGCTCCCTATTTATCGCAGCGGGGAGGAAACCCTTAATCGCGTGAGTATCTTACCCTACTCAACTATCCAATAGTGTTGCGCAGGCTTAGTGCTGTCACCGCGAAACCACACTACTGGCATCATCAAGCAACCATAATCAATACAATGTCCGAATACTATCCTAATCACCATGATTAAGATAATATCTACTTACTTAGCCTAGAACTAAGCAATTAAAATAAGCACATGCATGATTATAGAATCAAGATAGACAAATCACCAAAACCATCATCAACATATTCAATCATCCTTGAGATACATAGAGTAAGATTCATCCCCGTCGAGATGGCCTACCTTGACGGATCAACTCTTGACTCCAATGGTTCTTGAAACTCAACTAGAGATCTATTCTAACAGGGCAAGCCCCGGTGGCTCTAACACACGGATTTGGTATCCCTCTGTCGCCTCCTTCTTCTACGCGAGGGTTTACAAGTATTTATAGGGGTTCTACTCGTAAAGGACTCGGTTTCCAGCAAATAAGGCGGTTGCGCCGATCGGCGAAGGATTGCGCCGATCGGCGCAAGCCATGTCTTCTCTGATTTCTTACCCGAGTCGGTTCCTTTGTCTTCCACAACTGCCATGTGGGCCTTTTCCTTCGAGATAAAGTCTTGTACTGCACGTTAAGATCTTGGAGTTCCATAAATCTTCTTGAAGTTCTATAATTCTTCTTAGACAAATATCTTCAAGTGTCTTGCCCAGATAAACTTCCATAAACATGTGGAATGGGCCTCGGTCACTTCTGTGGGTCAAAACACTCTTGCGCTGATCGGCTCATGGACTGCGCCGATCGGCGCACTGGGCTTCTTCAGTGCTTTTCGTCGGTTCTGGAGTCCTGTCCTCTCCATCATCGCATTAATCACCTATTTTACCTGTTTCTGCAATAAAGCTCCAAAACAATGCATATACAAATATATAGGCAATATCACTGGTAAATGGTCTAAATTAGTATCAATTATGCTCTAATTGGGGTAATATTCACATATAAAAGGGGCATTTGGGAAGTGCCAACATCGACCGAGAGGATCTTATGGATCTCATAGCATTGCGCAAGAATTAGACCTCGGAGACATGGAGCTTGAAGTCGAGGGCTTGAAAGTCTATGCTACTCCACAGCATAACATTACTGGGGCAAAAATGATCCTCGACGGCTTGATGGAAGACAAGGCGTATCAGATCCCCATAATGAAGAAAGCGGTGGCCATGGTTAAAGCTGCTATGATCCAAGACCTGGCTAGAGAGCCACCTCCAATGTCGATGGCAAGCTCCAGTCGAACGACTCCGCAAGGTCATTGAGGGCGTCAAGATCTGAGGAATTCCCTCAGTGTTCGATACGGTCAACAAATTATCAACTCCCCCCATGAAGAACGAGCTCGCAATAATCTTCGTCACGAAGATGATCGACGGGATTGGAATTGGGACGACCGACACCAACGGGAGAACCACGAAGACTGATCACAGCATGATGATCGGGATCGGCGCGATGATCGTGACAAAGACAACCGACGACGATGCCATGATGATGATGTGGGCCCGCCACCTATGCTGTACTCCCTCAACTTCATGATCCCTAGATTGTCGACGGAAACCTTCATCATTGACTAACGAGGGGTTCGATGGAATAAAAGCTTTCGCTCCTGAACTTTGCATCTGCAAGTTCCCAAGGAGTTTCAAGCTGATCGCCATTGTAAAATACGATGGTCAGACCAACCCCAAGGAGTGGCTTTAGATCTGTAGCACTGCTATTCGATTTGCAGGAGGAAATATCTTCGTGATGGCCAATTATCTGTTGGTCTTCCATGAGCCAGCCGTTTGGATTTGGCTCATATCTCTCCCTGAAAAATCAATCCCCTCCTAGGGGGATCTCAACAAAAAGTTCATTGAGAACTTCGAAGCTACTTACAACTGGCCGGGCAACCACTTCAATCTCACCCGAGTCAAGCAGAAGCCCGACGAGTCCCTGCACGTCTACATCAAGCGTTTCTATGCCAAGAAGACTGAGATCCCCAACGTCCTGGATCAGCAGATCATTACCGCCATCCAAGGAGGGTTGCAGAGTGATGATTTGGTTTGAGAGATCGGTCAGCAAAACTACAACTTGTATCTAACCGCTCAGAAGTGCTTCGAGATCGCTGACAAGTACGCCTCAGGAGAGTCAGCTCTGCATGACATCTGCGGCAAGGGGAAGGAGAAGCGCCAGAACAAGCTGGTGTCCTCCAAGAAGGACAGAAAGGGAAAGACCGACAACCTTGTCACTACAGTAGACTGGTCTAGGAAGAATCCTCAGATGAAGCAGCAGACCATTGACGACTTGTGGAATGGCCCATGCTTATGGCACCCCAAGCGAAACCACAAGGCAATAGGCTGCTACCGATTGAAGGGCTTCGCAACGGCCGCGCTGAAGGTGGCCAAGTCTCCACCAAGGCGCAACGGCCAAGACAAGCCTGACGACGACGAGAAGGATGGCGCAGAAGGGTTCTAGGATGCCCGGAAGGAGGTGAACTTCATCTTCGGTAGGCCTGATGCCTACTCGTCCAAGCGCAAGCAGAAGTTGCAACTACGAGAGATCAACTTCGTAGAGCCAGCCGCACCCGAGTACATGAGGTGGTCTGAAATACCGATTACCATCGATCGGTCAGATCACCCTAGGCACCTGCCCAAGCCAGGTCGCTATCCACTCGTGCTTGCAGTAACCATCCAGGAAGTCAAGTTCAACAGATTACTCACTGATGGAGGAAGTAGCCTTGACTTGATCTTCACCGGAACTCACAAAGAACTCGGCTTATCGGTCTCCGACCATGAACCGAGCACTTCACCCTTCCATGGGATTGTGCTAGGCAAGACTTCTATTCCTATAGGATAGATCACTCTGCCTGTCATGTTCGGCACCCGGGAGAACTTCAGGACCGAGCGGGACACCTTTCAACTGGCCGGTTTTGAGAATGCCTACCATGTCATCTTTGGTCGACCGACAATGGCGAAATTCATGGCAATCCTGCACTACCCATACCTTACACTCAAGATGCCAGGCCCCAAAAGAAACATCTCCCTCCACTCTGATCTTCGGAATTCTTTCGATTGCAATGTGGAGAGTTGCGAGTTGGCTGATCGGCAGTTGGTGCTGTCCGACCAGTCGGAGATCCAGAAGGCAGTTGATGAAGAGGCAATCATGGAAGCGGAGATCCCCATGTAGAAGCCTACCAAAGAGATAACTCTCTGCCCTGAAGACCCTCCTAAGGTGACTTATGCAGGGGTCGACCATGGGGAGAAATAGGAAATCGCGTTCACTCTTTTCCTCTAGGCAAACAGGGACATCTTTGCATGACAGCCTTCTAACATGCCGGGAGTTCCTAGGGAAAAGATTGAGCATGAATTAAGGGTGCCTTCTAGGGCTACACCCATCATGCAACGACTCAGGCGATTCGCTCAAGACCGCAAGGACGCCATGAAGAAGGAGATATCTAGGCTTTTAGCTGCTAATTTTATTAAGGAAGTGTACCATCCCCATTGGCTGGCTAATCTAGACCTTGTACCTAAGAAGAATAAAGAGTGGAGTATATGCGTTTATTATACCGATTTGACCAAGGTCTGCCCAAAAGACCCCTATCATAGACTCTACAGCCGGGTGTGAGCTTTTAAGCTTTCTGGATGCCTATTTAGGATATCACCAGATCCCACTGAAAGTCAAAGATCAAATCAAGACTTCCTTCATAACTCGTTTTGGCGCATATTGCTATATCACTATGTCGTTCGGTCTGAAGAATGCTAGCGCGACTTACCAACATGGTATTTAACGCTGCCTCAAAACTCAGATAGGTCAGAACACAGAAGTGTATGTTAATGACATCATGGTAAAGACTCGAAACGTTGAAGGGCTCATCTCTGACCTGGCAGGGACCTTCAACAACTTGAGGCGATACTCGATGAAGCTAAACCCCAAGAAATGTATTTTTGGGGTGCCTTCGGAAAAGTTACTTGGCTACATTGTCTCCAAGAGAGGCATAGAGGCTAACCCTAAGAAGATCAATGCGATCCTTGATATGGGACCACCCATTCTCAAAGTGATGTGCAGAAGTTGATCGGCTATTTGGCTGCCTTAAGTCGCTTTATCTCCCGACTAGGAGTGAGGGGTCTGCCTTGCTTCAAGAAGCAGGATGACTTCATCTGGACAGAAGAGGCGCAATAGGCTTTGGAAGAGTTGAAGGATCACCTCACCAAACTCCCGGTCTTGGTGTCTCTGGAGCCACAGGAAAAACTTCAGCTTTATATTTTGGCCTCAACACAAGTTGTGAGAACCGTTCTGACGGTTGACCGAGAGGAAGAGGGTCATGTGCAAAAAGTACAACACCCGGTGTATTTCATTAGCGAGGTCCTTAGCGCCTCCAAGCTGCGGTATCAGTAGATCCTGAAGCTGCTTTACGCGCTCTTGATCACCTCAAGGAAGTTGAAGCATTATTTCCAAGCTCATCCGATTAAAGTCCAAACATCTTTCCCACTCGGAGAGGTGCTCCACAACCGTGAGGTGGCCGACAAAGTTGCTAAGTGGGCTGTCAAACTCGGTCAATACACCATAACATTCAAAGTCGCTTGGCAATCAAAGGACAAGCTCTGGCAGACTTCATTTCTGAGTGGATAGAGATTCAGCTCCCGCCTGCACGACAAGACCTTGAATATTGGAAGATGTATTATGATGGATCACTTCAATTGCAAGGTGCGGGGCCTGGCATCGTCCTCATGATGAGGACATCACTCCTATGGATACACACAACACTCCTCCAATTCTGGACTTGCAAGGTCCAATGACTAGAGCTCGTGCACGACGACTAAATTTAGAGGTGAGCTCGTTCCTACGTTCTTCGCTATATGTTACTTTTGAGAATGGTTTGCTACCTAATGATTATTTTATGATTAGAAACTATGGAGAGGGCCGGGAGATGACAGAAGAAGGAGTTGGGAACGTCGAGGACCAGCAAGGGCTTGAAAGCCAAAGTGGAGGCCCAATCAAAACCGACTTCGAGTCTGTTTCGGGCGCCAGGACCAGTCTGCACTAAAACAGTCACTCAGGACGCATACGGACTCGGATTTGGACGTTCTACATATACGCGGAAAGATAAGGAGAAGACCTTTCCAATGCCGCTGGCCTCATGTCAAAATTCATCCGGAGTCATCAGAAATCGTCGAAACAAGAGAGAGTCCAGAATCTGTGTTGGTGCTGCGTCGCCTATTTTTGGCCTTTGGGCTTTGTATTTAGTTGAGCCCAATTAGGGGCGCGTCCAGAGGGTCTTGCACGACCCTAGGGTCTTTATATACAGCCGTCGCTGCATCATTAGGGTTTGGGTTTTGCTTAGATCAATTCTGTTCATCAACAGTGTAGCCGTTCATCGGTTTGTGAGACCCCAACTTCGAGAGTTTAATAATACATCTACAATTGTGTTGTATTCTTCGTTGTTCTTGCTTGTGTTCTTGATTTGCAGGCAGAGATTAGCCTTCTCGGTGAGATCAATCGTCTTTGGACGGTTGATAACCAGAGGAGACGTCGTGCTGCGATTGCGGGGTTTAGAACATGCTGTTCTGAAGCCGGATCGATTTGTGTGTCGCCTCCGACCAAATCAACTTACGTTTTCTGAAACCGGATCGATTTGTGTATCGCCTCAGAACACAAGCAAGAACAACGACGTTTTCTGAAAATCAGGAAGATAAAGAAAAAATTCATTCAAGTTGAAACTCGACGTTTTCTGAAACTTCAAGATTTTCTGTAGGCCACGTCCTAGCTAGGTTTGAGCTGAAATTTTTTGTGGTTTCTCCCCGTTTGCTAATGAGTTGGAAAAAAATATCAAAAAAATAAAATAAAAAAAAGAAATTTGGGATTCCTACTAGTGCTCCATCTCGCCCCCTGGAATTTCTGAGTTTGGCTATTTTACACTTAGCCCCCTGTTCTCGACTGTGTGCCTTTGTCTTATTGTTTCTTCTTTGCTATCACTATTGTTCTAGGACATAGTTAGACCAGTAACTAGGGACAAGTTACTTGGGCACTTATTCAGCTTTACTATCTATTTTTGATTTGTGTGCCACTCACATATATATATATTTGGCCTTCCTGGCTCTACATACTTCTTCTGGACAGCATATAGGTTACTTTGTGACCCTTGCAATCATGGAACACAACTCCCTGGTATCCTTCGCTTTGTTGTTTTCAGAACTTTGTAAGAGCTTTGCAAGAAGCTTCCTTTTGCTGTGTTGAGAGGCACCACTGCTTAGTACTTTTGTAGGGATAACCTTCACTTTTTGTTTCCTGTTTTGGTGTTTCTGATGTCAGGAAGCGTTGGAGAGGGTGCTTCACCCTCAAAATTTGATGAGTGCGTGAGCCAAAGTCAGCTACAGTAGGCTTTGCAGGCGGTTCAGAGTGATTTGGTAGAGATGATCACCAGGGCCGTCACAGACGTTGGCACCAAGCTTCACCTAGGAGAAAGCATTGAGCGGTTGGATAAGAGAGTCTCTAAGCTAACCGATTAGGTTGTCGAATTGGAGACCGCTCACAAGACCAATAACAACAACAGCAACACCAACACCAACACCAACAACGACGTTGAAGACGATCATGATGAAGCAACGGTGTATAAGACTGATGGCACCGTCGATAGGTCAGCTAAAGGACCGCAAGATTACGACGTCGTTTGCAACGTAACCCTCAAGGTATTGGTGGTTTCCACAACCACAACCATCGCACACAAGGTAACCATGCTCCAGATGACTCGTATGCTAAAATTAAGTTTTCAATTCCTTCGTTTTCGGGTCAGTACGATGGTGATGCTTACCTTGACTGGGAAATGACGGTAGAACAAAAATTTAATGCCCACCTTGTTCCTGAACAACATAGAGTTAGACAAGCCACTAGTGAGTTTAAGGACTTTGCTATTGTTTGGTGGAGTGGTCTAGCTGCTGAAACCGATTTGTCTACTACTTGGGAAGAACTTAAGGTAGAAATACGTAATCGTTTTGTTCCTCCTTCTTTTTATAGAGAAATTCATAATAAACTGCAGCGTTTAGATCAAGGAGATAAAACTACTCAGGAGTATTTTAGTGAGCTTCAGAAGGGTTTGATTCGTTGTGCTGTGGTTGAAAAAGTAGAGGATCTAATTTGCCGCTTTTATTCTGGTTCGAGAAAAGAAATTCAGGACATCCTTGATTATAAAGAATTTTATACCCTCAACCAGTGTTTCCAGTATGCTATGCTTGCAGAGAAAGAATCATAGGGACTTTTCCAGGCTTTTGAGGAGTATAGCAAGTCCAGGAATTTCTACCCACCACGGCCGACGGGGACTTTGGGGCTGCCCAAGCCATCTTTCCGACCGCAACCACCAGCAGCTGCCAAGGGAACTAGTGTTATTTCTGCAGCACCAAGATCAGCCCCTGCCCCTTCTACGCGCTCAGGTAAAAATTCTGTGCAGGTACCGGCTAGTAGTGCCTCCTCTGTTGCTTCGACGGGACGCACTACAGGGATTCAGTGCCACCGCTGCCATGGTCTTGGCCATGTGCAGAAAGATTGCCCAAGTAGGCGGGCATATGTGGCGACAGATGATGGCGGTTACATACGCACCTCCGATGTGGAGGATGAGGAGGTGGATGTCGCTGCCACCAGCGGTGACCTTGTCCTTGGAGGCGAAGATACCACGGGCTACATGAATATTGTTGTGCAGCATGTGCTTAGCACACAAATCCAGCAGCCCGAGATGATGCAGCGACATAACTTGTTCCAGATTTTCTTCGTCATCAAGAACTGTCGAGCACGTGTCATCATTGATGGAGGAAGCTGCAACAATTTGGTGAGTTCTGATGTGGTTAAGAAGCTTGATTTGACCACACGTCCACATCCACATCCATACTACATTGAGTGGTTAAATGACTCTGGAAAAGCTAAGGTAATACAAACTTGCAGAGTTCCTTTTTCCATTGGTTCCTATGTGGATTCTGTTGATTGTGATGTTGTACCCATGCAAGCTTATTCACTATTATTGGGTAGACCTTGGGAATTTGATACTGATGGTGTACACCATGGTAAAAGTAATAAGTACACTTTTATGCATGAAGGAACTAAAATTACTTTGTTACCAATGACCCCTGCTGAAATTGTACAAGCTGATTTAGAACGAGCTGCTAGTTTGAAAAATAAAAGCCCTGAAATTCAGCAACCTGTTAATTCTGATTCTACACCAAGTATTGTTAATGATCCTTCAAGTTTTAAGGATGCTGGAATTAAATTACAAGGTCGTTCATGTCTTGCCACAAAATCTGACCTTGCTGAAATTTCTGCTGATGATATTTGCTATGCTTTGATATGTAAACAAGCCTTGTTTTTGCTTGGTGATATTGCTTCTAGTGCTTTGCCTCCTGCTGTCACTAACCTTTTGCAGGAGTATGAGAATGTTTTCCCAGTTGAGATACCCCCGGGATTGCCACCTTTGAGAGGGATTGAGCATCAAATTGATTTGATTCCTGGTGCTACTTTACCAAACCGTGCTGCTTATAGCACCAACCCTGAGGAGATTAAGGAGATACAACGACAAGTCCAAGACCTTTTGGATCGTGGGTATGGTTCGTCAATCACTTAGTCCTTGTGCTGTTCCTGTACTTTTGGTTCATAAGAAAGATGGTTCTTGGCGTATGTGTGTAGATTATAGAGCCATTAATAACATTACTATTAGATATCGTCATCCTATTCCTAGGCTAGACGACATGCTTGATGAGTTATGTGGTGCTATAACTTTCACTAAAATTGATTTGCGTAGTGGCTACCATCAAATTAGAATGAAACTTGGAGATGAATGGAAAACAGCTTTCAAAACCAAATTCGGGTTGTATGAGTGGTTAGTAATGCCTTTTGGGTTAATTAATGCACCCAGTACTTTCATGCGTTTGATGAATGAGGTTTTAAGACCTTTTATTGGCAAATTTGTGGTTGTTTACTTTGATGATATCTTGATTTATAGCAAATCCATGGATGATCATATGATTCATTTGCGTGCTGTTTTTGATGCTTTGCGAGTTGCACGTTTATTTGGTAACCTTGAGAAGTGCACCTTTTGCACGGATCGAGTCTCTTTTCTTGGCTATGTTGTGACTGCACAGGGAATTGAGGTGGATGAGGCGAAGATTGAAGCCATAAAGAGCTGGCCTGTACCAAAAACTATCACACAGGTGAGGAGTTTTCTTGGTCTTGCAGGTTTCTACCGCTGCTTTGTCAAAGATTTCAGCACCGTTGCATGAGTTGACAAAGAAGGGCGTTGACTTCTATTTTGGTAAGGTACATCATGAGTCTTTTGATGCTTTGAAGGACAAACTTACACATGCACCATTGCTGCAATTACCCAATTTTGATAAGACTTTTGAGCTTGAATGTGATGCTAGTGGTATAGGCACTGGTGGTGTTTTGATGCAAGATGGTAAACCTGTTGCATACTTTAGTGAGAAAATTACTGGGCCTGTTTTGAATTATTCCACGTATGATAAGGAACTATATGCACTTGTACGTTCTTTAGAGACGTGGCGTCACTATTTGTTGCCTAAAGAATTTGTTATTCATTCTGATCATGAATCACTTAAGTATATTCGTTCTCAATGCAATTTGAACCGTGGACATGCTAAATGGGTTGAGTTTATTGAGTCTTTTCCTTATATTATTAAACATAAGAAAGGGAAGGATAATGTGATTGCTGATGCTTTATCTAGGCGATATACTTTGTTGTCTCAACTTGATTGTAGAATTTTTGGACTTGAGGCAATTAAAGAACAATATGTTGCTGATGTAGATTTTAAAGATGTATTGCTGCACTGTGAAGAAGGTCGTGCTTGGAATAAATTTGTGTTGAATGATGGTTTCTTATTTAGAGCTAACCGCCTATGCATTCCAGTTGGTTCCGTTCGTCTTTTATTGTTGCAGGAGGCGCATGGAGGTGGATTGATGGGTCATTTTGGTGCTAAGAAGACGGAGGATATTTTGGCCACACACTTCTTTTGGCCAAGGATGAGGAAAGATGTTGAGCGTTTTGTTGCTCGCTGCACTACATGTCAAAAAGATAAGTCTCGATTGAATCCACATGGTTTATACATGCCACTTCCTGTTCCTTCTATTCCTTGGGCGGATATTTCTATGGACTTTGTTTTAGGACTGCCTAGGACTAAGAGGGGGAGTGATAGCATTTTTGTTATTGTGGATCGTTTTTCCAAGATGGCACACTTTATACCATGTCATAAAACTGATGATGCTAGTTATATTGCTGATCTCTTTTTTAAAGAAATTGTACGTTTGCATGGTATGCCTTCTACTATTGTTTCAGATCGTGATGCAAAATTCTTGAGTCATTTTTGGCGCACGCTTTGGAATAAGTTGGGTACAAAGTTGCTATTTTCTACAACTTGTCATCCACAAACTGATGGACAAACTGAGGTAGTGAACCGCAATTTGGGCACTATGTTACGAGCTATTTTGAAGAAAAATTTGAACCAATAGGAAGAATGCTTGCCTCATGTTGAGTTTGCTTATAATCGGGTAACACATTCTACTATCAAGGTAAGTCCCTTCAAGGTAGTGTATGGTTTTGATCCCCGTACTCCACTTGATATACTTCCTCTACCTATTAATGAGAGAGTTCATGTTGATGCTAAGGAGCATGCTGAATTTATTTTGCAAATGCATGAGACCACTAGACTTAGCATTGAAAAGATGAATAAAAAATATAAAATTGCTGGTAGTAAAGGTAGAAAGGAAGTAAAGCTTGATTTAGGAGATTTAGTGTGGTTACACTTAAGGAAGGATAGATTTCCAGAATTGAGAAAGTCTAAGCTAATGCCTAGAGCTGATGGTCCATTCAAAATAATGGAGAAGATTAATGATAATGCATACAAACTTGAGTTGCCTCCCGAGTTCGGGGTTAGTCCTACTTTTAATATTTCAGATTTGAAACCATACTTGAGAGAAGAGGATGAGCTTGAGTCGAGGACGACTCCACTTCAAGAGGGGGAGGATGATGAGGACATCACTCCTATGGATACACACAACACTCCTCCAATTCTGGACTTGCAAGGTCCAATGACTAGAGCTCGTGCACGACGACTAAATTTAGAGGTGAGCTCGTTCCTACGTTCTTCGCTATATATTACTTTTGAGAATGGTTTGCTATCTAATGATTATTTTATGATTAGAAACCATGGAGAGGACCAGGAGCTGCTGGAAGAAGGAGTTGGGAACGTCGAGGACCAGCAAGGGCTTGAAAGCCAAAGTGGAGGCCCAATCAAAACCGACTTCGAGTCTGTTTCGGGCCCCAGGACCAGTCTGCACTAAAACAGTCACCCAGGACGCATACAGACTCGGATTTGGACGTTCTACATATGCACGGAAAAATAAGGAGAAGACCTTTCCAATGCCGCTGGCCTCATGTCAAAATTCATCCGGAGTCATCGGGAATCGTCGCAACAAGAGAGAGTCCAGAATCTGTGTTGGTGCTGCGTCGCCTATTTTTGGCCTTTGGGCTTTGTATTTAGTTGAGCCTAATTAGGGGCGCGTATAGAGGGTCTTGCATGACCCTAGGGTCTTTATATACAGCTGTCACTGCACCATTAGGGTCTAGATGAATTTCTAGGTGTCTAACAACACGACGGAGTATGAAGCACTTCTCCATAGTCTACGCATTACCGTATCGCTCGGTATCCAGCGTCTAGATATCTTTGGTGACTCAGCTCTGGTAATCAACCAGGTCACTAAGGACTGGAGTTACGTAGATGGCAACATGACCGCCTATTGCGGGGAGGTCAGGAAGCTGGTGAAAAAATTTGATGGACTCAAGTTCACTCATGATCTTCGCGACAACAACCAAGCTACTAATGAGCTAGCAAAAATAGGGTCATCAAAATTGATGGTTCCACCGGAGTTTTCCTCCACACTTTGGATAGTCCTACTGAAGGACCGAGAAGGTGACCAGAAGGGGGGGGGGGTGAATCGGAGGCAATTAAAATTCTTCTCAAGAACTTGGCCTATGTCCCAATTTCAACCCAAACCAACCTCTAAGCAAATCACCAAGGTCACACACACCAAGTTGTGATGTGTTAACCCTAGGAATGATTCAAAACAATATGACACGAAGCAGAAGCTCAAGAGGTTCAAAATGGGGCATAAGGGAGATCCGATAAATTCCAATTCTGGACTTTGACGGAAGTTCCTTCATTGACGGAAGTTTCTTCATGGTCACGACGAAAGGTCCTTCCTCAACGGAAGTTCCTTCAGGGTCATGATAGAAGTTCCATCGTTGACGAAAGTTCCTTCAGGGTCACGACAGAAGTTCCTTTGTCGACGGAAGTTCCTTCAGGGTCACGATAGAAGTTTCTTCATCGACAGAAGTTCCGTCAGAGTCAAATCAGGAGCAGTTCTTCGAAGGGAAAAATACTAAAACCCTATCAAACAAACTTAAAAAATCATGAGATTTGGACTGAAGATATCTCATGGTAGGACGTTCCTTCTCCAAGTGGAGTCACACGAAAAGCTCAAGAATTCATCATGAATCTTAGTTTCCATTGAAAACTCTAGGGTTTGAATGTTCTTGAGGAAATCCACCAAATTGAGGATGCTCTTGCCTTGGATTCAATCAAATATCCATCAAGGAATGTTTAGGCATGTCCTAGCATCAGATCCCTCAAGAAATTCGTACCAAAATCCACTCAAAAACGAGATCGAAAATCACCACGAAAATAGCTCCAAAAATAGAGAAAAAGAGAAATTCGGGATTTAGGGAGAGAGGATGAACTTGAGGATGAATTTGAATCTCGTATTATTGATTAATCAAGTCAAGATACATGTATACATGGCTAGGAAGCCACCCTCTTCCTCCCACTATTTGGAAGAGCAAGAGATATCTCTCACACCCTCTTCTCTCCTCTATTACATGAAGACCTCTCCTAGCACTTGGAATGGAACATCTAAGGCAAGGCTAAGGGAAAGAGAGGCATCTCTTCCACCAGCCCTACCTCTCCTTATATAGGCCTAGGGGTTGTCCTAAAGACCATCTTACCCCTCACCTAGAATACACCGCCACCTATCACCAGGGGCACAACTGTCCATCTTTTTCTTTGTCGCCCGAACGCCATCGAGCCCTTCACGACTTTGCTTTGCCTTGACGCAAGCTACGCGATGGTGCCACATGTTACCTCGTCCCGTGATCCTCCTTGTCGGCAAGTCTCTCCTGCCTCTGGTCCATTGGAAGCCTCTACTTGCACCGACGCATGATCACCTTTGACTTGGTCAACCCCACCGTCTTGATCACCATCCACGGTTTTGAGGCTCAACCGCGAAACCGTCAGTGCTTCTTGCCTCTCCACGTGTATGGTATGGATCACCCTTGACTTCACCCGGCCTCCCGATCATCCGGCCCCAAGTCTCCTACTTGTGCCTGATCCTCTTGCCGTTGACCGCCAAGTTGACTCCAGTGACCTACACATCATGAGACAAGCAAACACGTTTCCCATCTACTGCAACTTCACCAATATCTTCACCAACTCCGGTTTGTGCAAAACATGACATGCACAACCTCATGCAATCCCCAAATCCCGCATTTTAACTCAAACACTGAACTCAACTAATGTCAATTACTCATCACATATTGCAAACCATGGCACATATCCACATGGTTTCTCAATCTCCCCCTTGATGAGTACATTGACAACAACAAATGCACAAAGCTTTGAGATTTGACATGCGAAACCGAATAAGCAAACCCAAAGAAAAGGTGAAAAGTAGCCATCTAGCATAAGAAAGATCACAAAACCAAGAGTTGACAAAGAAAGCCACTCGAGAATGCAAAGATTGTGAAAAGCGCATAAAAAACACTCAAGGACATGATATGCTCCCCCTCAACTTGTGGTAGGTCTCATGTAATGCAAAATGGATCAGTTTAAGTTTCTTAGCATTATTTATGCATGACCCAAATTTTTCTCCCCCTTTTGGCAATGCACTCATCAAAGAAGCAAAAGAACAAGTATGCAGTGCATGAAAATGCAAACCTAAGGAGCTTCAACAATTATGCAAACAAGCATTTAACCTTGATAATCAGAAGTATAGAGCTATGAAGTGTAAAAGCAATAGCTCACAATCATACAAAGATCAAAAATAGATAGCAAGGCATAAACAACAAGAGCTATATAGGCTAAGCAAAAAGATTGACTAGATCAGATAGAATCAAAGTTACTCCTCATGAAAAAAGCTGCCACCACATGTGTAAGTACTCCCATCCAAGGAAAAACAAGCATCAAGTGAATCATAAGAATCTAGACAGTCTCAATCTCAACCAAGGCAACAAGCATTCGTAGAAAATAAGTTCTACAAACGCTCACATATGCAACAGAGACTCATAAGAAAAGAGAAAAACATTATTCTTATGTGATGCTCATGTATCTTCTAATCCATGCGGAGGGTCGCACGACTGGGTACGACAAACACCCTGAGGCTTCGAAGTACAATGTTTGGATTTAGCATTTTTATGTTACTTCTAATCCATGTGGAGGATCGCACGACTGGGTACGGCAAACACCCCGAGGCTTCAAAGCACAGTTAACTTATTTTGCAAATTAAAAGTAAAAGGATGAGCATGCCTTTGTGGCAAAAGGAACAAACGTTCCCACCATGTTCCGTCATGAGCTAAACATTTGCAAAGCCACATTTTGCAAACACAAGGTGCCATGGCCAAGATATGCTCTAGACTAACCTCAATGCAAGTTTCCACAAGGATAAAAGCAATTATACACATGGTGATCAAGTTTTAATAAGATTAGTTCATAAGGTTCAAAAGAGTCTATAACAAGCCATCTAGAAAATCTAAGCATGAGAGATTACTATCACATCCACACAACTTAGCTCAAGCTCAATCATAGCAATGAAAAATGCAAGAAAGCATACAAATCAAAGCTCATCTACCAATGCATATATTACATATGAGATGCAATGCATAAAAGGTAAGATACATATAAATAAAAGAACACCAACTCCCCCTCAAATGATGCCATAAGGATGGCAAACACCAAGCTCCCCCCCCCTCCCAAAGAAAAGCAATCGTGAGGCATCTAGGGGCTTGGTAAGAATATCTGCCAGTTGGTTTTTTGTGTTGATATATTTGAGCTCAATATCTCCCTTATCAACATTGTCTCTCAAGAAATGGAATCGCACATTAATGTGTTTGACCTTACCATGTTGGACTGGGTTCTTGGCTAAGTGATGTGAACAAGGGTTCCCGATCTTCCGAAAGGTTCTTGGTAAGTTGATTTGGTCGGAGGCGACACACAAATCGATCCGGCTTCAGAACAGCACGTTCCAAACCCCGCAATCGCAGCACGACGTCTCCTCTGGTTATCAACCGTCCAAAAGACGATTGACCTCGCCGAGAAGGCTGATCCCTGCCTGCGAATCAAGAACACAAGCAAGAACAACGAAGATTGCAACACAATTGCAGATGTATGATTAAACTCTCGAAGTTGGGGTCTCACAAACCGATGAACGGCGAAACTGTTTATGAACAGAATTGATCTAAGCAAAACCCGAACCCTAATGGTGCGGCGGCGGCTGTATATAAAGACCCTAGGGTCGTGCAAGACCCTCTGGACGCGCCCCTAATTGGGCTCAACTAGATACAAAGCCCAAAGGCCAAAAATAGGCGACGCAGCACCGACACAGATTCTGGACTCTGTCTTGTTTTGACGATTCCCGATGACTCCGGATGAATTTTGACATGAGGCCGGCGGCATTGGAAAGGTCTTCTCCTTATCTTTCCGTGCATATGTAGAACGTCCAAATCCGAGTCCGTATGCGTCCTGGGCAACTGTTTTAGTACAGACTGGTCCTGGGCCCCGAAACAGACTCGAAGTCGGTTTTGATTGGGCCTCCACTTTGGCTTCCAAGCTCTTGCTGGTCCTCCACGTTCCCAGCTCCTTCTCCCATCATCTCCTGGTCTTCTCCATGGTTTCTCTAAATTTAGTCGTCGTGCACGAGCTCTAGTCATTGGACCTTGCAAGTCTAGATTTGGAGGAGTGTTGTGTGTATCCATAGGAGTGATGTCCTCATCACTAAGCATATGGCACTGGAGTTGTCACACATGAGTGGAACTCTCTTAAAGGTTAACCCATAGTCTCTCATGGTGGATACTATCCATAGGATTTGTGAGTAGCAGCTAGCAGTATCAACATACTCAGCCTCTATGGTGGCTTGGACTACACTCGACTGCTTACGAGAAGACCAACAAATCAAAGAAGTACCCAAGAAGAGACAAGTACCAGAAGTGCTCTTCCTATCAATTCTACACCCAGCAAAGTCTGCATCTGAATACCCAATGAGATCAAAAGATGAAGATGCAGAGTACCAAAGACCAAACTCAAGGGTGTACTTGAGATACCTGAAGATGCGCTTGATAGCCTTGTGATGAGTCATCCTTGGGGAAGCTTGAAAGCGAGCACAAAGACACACGACAAAGTGTATGTCGGGTATTGTCGCCATCAGGTACAAGAGGGAGCCGATCATGCTCCTGTACTCCCGTTGGTCCACCGCTTCACAATCTTCATCAGGGTCAAGTGCCGTTCTAGTGGACATTGGTGTTGATGATGAGGACATCACTACAGACAACACTCCTCCAATTCTGGACTTGCAAGGTCCAATGACTAGAACTCGTGCACGATGACTAAATTTAGAGGTGAGCTCGTTCCTACGTTCTTCGCTATATGTTACTTGTGAGAATGGTTTGCTACCTAATGATTATTTTATGATTAGAAACCATGGAGAGGACCCGGAGATGATGGGAGAAGGAGTTGGGAACGTGGAGGACCAGCAAGGGCTTGGAAGCCAAAGTGGAGGCCCAATCAAAACCGACTTCGAGTCTGTTTCGGGGCCCAGGACCAGTCTGCACTAAAACAGTCGTCCAGGACGCATACGGACTCGGATTTGGACGTTCTACATATGCACGGAAAGATAAGGAGAATACCTTTCCAATGCCGCCGGTCTCATCTCAAAATGCATCAGGAGTCATCGTTAATCGTCGAAATAATGGAGAGTCCAGAATCTGTGTTGGTGCTGTGTCGCCTATTTTTGGCCTTTGGGCTTTGTATCTAGTTGAGCCCAATTAGGAGCGCGTCCAGAGGGTCTTGCACGACCCTAGGGTCTTTATATACAGCTGCCACTACACCATTTGGGTTCGGGTTTTGCTTAGATCAATTCTGTTCATAAGCAGTGTCGCCGTTCATCGGTTTGTGAGACCCTAACTTCGAGAGTTTAAGCATACATCTGCAATTATGTTGAATTCTTCGTTGTTCTTGCTTGTGTTCTTGATTCGCAGGCAGGGATTAGCCTTTTCGGCAAGGTCAATCATCTTTGGACGGTTGATAACCAGAGGAGACGTCGTGCTGCGATTACGGGGTTTAGAACGTGCTGTTCTGAAGCCGGATCGATTTGTGTGTCGTCTCCGACCAAATCAACTTACCAAGAACCTTTCGGAAGATCGGGAACCCTTGTTCACATCAAGTGGTAATCAGAGCTTTAGGTGCACCATCAGGTTCGCACTACCCTTTGGTTTTGTTTTCGTGTTCTTCCTATCGTCCACAGAAAAGCCAAAAAAAAAAACTCCCCCGTCCATAACCACGTGTTTAGCCTTTCAGAGTCCGTAGTGTTGAGTTTGTGGCCTAGTTCTTATTTAGTCACTGGTTTAGTTTGTGTTTTTGTTGTAAGTAGTGTTTTCCTTGCAATCCTAGCCGCCATCCCTTCGACCACCCTCGGTTTTGTCGGCTTTGTGTGCTAGGGTTGATTGATCAACACGCCCACCCTAATCCCACCCTAAACCCACCCTCAACACCTCAGACCAATTTTCATAAATTCCAATTTCCGTTGCATCCACCTCACCAAAAAAAAATCCCTACCCGACCCCAAGCCCGACTTGGGTTTCACTCAAACCCCCGGTTTCTTCATAACCGATTCCGACACCCCTTCGGTAAAATAGCCATAACTTTTCTCTCGGTTGTCCGTTTTAGCTGAAATGTTTACAGGAGATTCTCGACAAAAAGTTGAGGTGACCCACATTGGGCTATGCGCTGTGTGCCCTCGTCAAAAAGTTCAAAAAAAATCAGGAAGATAAAGAAAAAATTCATTCAAGTTGAAACCCGACGTTTTCTAAAACTTTAAGATTTTCTGTAGGCCACGTCCTAGCTCTGTTTGAGCTGAAATTGTTTGTGGTTTCTCCCCCATTGCTAGTGAGTTGGAAACAAATATCAAAAAAATAAAAAATAAATAAATTTGGGATTCCTACTAGTGCTCCATCTAGCCTCCTGGAATTTCTGAGTTTGGCTGTTTTACACATAGCCCTCTGTTATCGACTGTGTGCCTTGGTCTCCTTGTTTCTTCTTTGCTATCACTACTATTCTAGGACATAGTTAGACCAGCAACTAGGGACAAGTTACTTGGGCACTTATTCAGCTTTACTATCTGATTTTGATTTGTGTGCCACTCACATATATATATTTGGCCTTCCTAGCTCTACAAACTTCTTCTGGACAGTACATAGGTTATTTTGTAACCCTTGCAATCGTGGAACACACCTCCCTGGTATCCTTCGCTTTGTTGTTTTCAGAACTTTGTAAGAGCTTGCTAGAAGCTTCCTTTTGCTGTGTTGAGAGGCACCACTGCTTAGTAGTTTTGTAGGGATAACCTTCACTTTTTGTTTCCTGTTTTGGTGTTTCTGATGTCTGAAAGCGATGGAGAGGGTGCTTCACCCTGAAAATTTGATGAGTGCGTGAGCCAAAGTCAGCTACAGAAGGCTTTGCAGGCGGTTTAGAGTGATTTGGTAGAGATGATTACCAGGGCCGTCACCGACGCCGTCACCAAGCTTCACCTGGCAAAAAGCATTGAGCGTTTGGATAAGAGAGTCTCTAAGTTAACTGATCAGGTTGCCGAATTGGAGACCCCTCACAAGACCATCAACACCAATACCAACAACAACACCAACACCAACAACGATGTTGAAGACGATCATGATGAAGCAACGGTGTATAAGGCTGATGGCACCATCGATAAGTCAAGTACAAGGACCGTAAGGTTACGACGTCGTTTGCAACATAACCCTCAAGGTATGGGTGGTTTCCACAACCACAACCGTCGCACACAAGGTAACCGTGCTCCAGATGACCCGTATGCTAAAATTAAGTTTTTAATTCCTTCGTTTTCGGGTCAGTACGGTGGCGATGCTTACCTTGATTGGGAAATGACGGTAGAACAAAAATTTAATGCCCACCTTATTCCTGAACAACATAGAGTTAGACAAGCCACTAGTGAGTTTAAGGACTTTGCTATTGTTTGGTGGAGTGGTCTAGCTGCTGAAACTGATTTGCCTACTACTTGGGAAGAACTTAAGGTACAAATGTGTGATCGTTTTGTTCCTCCTTCTTTTTATAGAGAAATTTGTAATAAACTACAGCGTTTAGATCAAGGAGATAAAACTGTTCAGGAGTATTTTAGTGAGCTTCAGAAGGGTTTGATTTGTTGTGCTGTGGTTGAAAAAGTAGAGGATCAGATTTGCCGCTTTTATTCTGGTTTGAGAAAAGAAATTCAGGACATCCTTGATTATAAAGAATTTTATACCCTCAACCAGTGTTTCCAGTATGCTATGCTTGCAGAGAAAGAATCACAGGGATTTTTCCAGGCTTTTGAGGAGTATAACAAGTCCAGGAATTTCTACCCACCACGGCCGACGGGGACTTCGGGACTGCCCAAGCCATCTTTCCGACTGCCCCCACCAGCTAGTGTTGTTTCTGCAGCACCAAGATTAGCCCCAGCCCCTTCTATGCGCTCAGGTAAAAATTCTGTGAGGGTACCAGCTAGTAGTGCCTCCTCTGTTGCTTCGACGGGACGCACTACAGGGATTCAGTGCCACTGCTGCCATGGTCTTGGTCATGTGCAGAAAGATTGTCCAAATAGGCGGGCATATGTGGCGACAGATGATGGCGGTTACATGAGCACCTCCGATGAGGAGGAGGATGTCGCTGCTACCAGCGGTGACCTCGTCCTTGGAGGTGGAGATACCATGGGCTACATGAATATTATTGTGCAGCGTGTGCTTAGCACACAAATCCAGCAGCCCGAGATGATGCAGCGACATAACTTGTTCTAGATTTTCTTCGTCATCAAGAACCGTCGAGCACGTGTCATCATTGATGGAGGAAGCTGCAACAATTTGGTGAGTTTTGATGTGGTTAAGAAGCTTGATTTGACCACACACCCACATCCACGTCCATACTACATTTAGTGGTTAAATGACTCTGGAAAAGCTAAGGTAATCCAAACTTGCAGAGTTCCTTTTTCCCTTGGTTCCTATGTTGATTCTGTTGATTGTGATGTTGTAACCATGCAAGCTTGTTCACTTTTATTGGGTAGACCTTGGGAATTTGATAATGATGTCATACACCATGGTAAATGTAATAAGTACACTTTTATGCATAAAGGAACTAAAATTACTTTGTTACCAATGACCCCTGCTGAAATTGTACACGCTGATTTAGAACGAGCTGCTAGTTTGAAAAATAAAAGACCCTGAAATTCAGCAACCTATTAATTCTGATTCTACACCAAGTAATATTAATGATTCTTAAAGTTCTAAGGGTGCTGGAATTAGATTACAAGGTCGTCCATGTCTTGCCAAAAAATCTGAGCTTGCTGAAATTTCTGCTGATGATATTTGCTATGCTTTGATATGCAAACAAGCCTTGTTTTTGCTTAGTGATATTGCTTCTAGTGCTTTGCCTCCTGCTGTCACTAACCTTTTGCAGGAGTATGAGGATGTTTTCCCAACAGAGATACCCCCGGGATTGCCACCTTTGAGAGGGATTGAGCATCAAATTGATTTGATTCCTGGTGCTACTTTACCAAACCGTGCTGCTTATAGCACCAACCCTGAGGAGACTAAGGAGATACAACGACAAGTCCAAGACCTTTTGGATCGTGGGTATGGTTCGTCAATCACTTAGTCCTTGTGCTGTTCCTGTAGTTTTGGTTCCTAAGAAAGATGGTTCTTGGCGTATGTGTGTAGATTGTAGAGCCATTAATAACATTACTATTAGATATCGTCATCCTATTCCTAGGCTAGACGACATGCTTGATGAGTTATGTGGTGCTATAACTTTCACTAAAATTGATTTGCGTAGTGGCTACCATCAAATTAGAATGAAACTTGGAGATGAATGGAAAATAGCTTTCAAAACCAAATTCGGGTTGTATGAGTGGTTAGTAATGCCTTTTGGGTTAATTAATGCACCCAGTACTTTCATGCGTTTGATGAATGAGGTTTTAAGACCTTTTATTGGCAAATTTGTGGTTGTTTACTTTGATGATATCTTGATTTATAGCAAATCCATGGATGATCATATGATTCATTTGCGTGCTGTTTTTGATGCTTTGCGAGTTGCACGTTTATTTGGTAACCTTGAGAAGTGCACCTTTTGCACGGATCGAGTCTCTTTTCTTGGCTATGTTGTGACTCCACAGGAAATTGAGGTGGATGAGGCGAAGATTGAAGCCATAAAGAGCTGGCCGCCTATGTTGCTCATATTGATTTTAAAGATGTATTGCTGCACTATAAAGAAGGTCGTGCTTGGAACAAATTTGTGTTGAATGATGATTTCTTGTTTAGAGCTAACCGCCTATGCATTCCAGTTGGTTCCGTTCGTCTTTTGTTGTTGCAGGAGGCGCATGGAGGTGGATTGATGGGTCATTTTGGTGCTAAGAAGACGGAGGATATTTTGGCCACACCTTTTGGCCAAGGATGAGGAAATATGTGGAGCGTTTTGTTGCTCGCTGCACTACATGTCAAAAAGCTAAGTCTCGATTGAATCCACATGGTTTATACATGCCACTTCCTGTTCCTTCTATTCCTTGGGCGGATATTTCTATGGACTTTGTTTTAGGACTGCCTAGGACTAAGAGGGGGAGTGATAGCATTTTTGTTATTGTGGATCGTTTTTCCAAGATGGCACACTTTATACCATGTCATAAAACTGATGATGCTAGTTATATTGCTGATCTCTTTTTCAAAGAAATTGTACGTTTGCATGGTATGCCTTATACTATTGTTTCAGATCGTGATGCAAAATTCTTGAGTCATTTTTGGCGCTCGCTTTGGAATAAGTTGGGTACAAAGTTGCTATTTTCTACAACTTGTCATCCACAAACTGATGGACAAACTGAGGTTGTGAACCGCAATTTGGGCACTATGTTACGAGCTATTTTGAAGAAAAATTTGAAGCAATGGGAAGAATGCTTGCCTCATGTTGAGTTTGCTTATAATCGGGCAACACATTCTACGATCAAGGTAAGTCCCTTCAAGGTAGTGTATGGTTTTGATCCCCGTACTCCACTTGATATACTTCCTCTACCTATTAATGAGAGAGTTCATGTTGATGCTAAGGAGCGTGCTGAATTTATTTTGTAAATGCATGAGACCACTAGACTTAGCATTGAAAAGATGAATAAAAAATATAAAATTGCTGGTAGTAAAAGTAGAAAGGAAGTAAAGCTTGATGTAGGAGATTTAGTGTGGTTACACTTAAGGAAGGATAGATTTCTAGAATTGAGAAAGTCTAAGCTAATGCCTAGAGCTGATGGTCCATTCAAAATAATGGAGAAGATTAATGATAATGCATACAAACTTGAGTTGCCTCCCGAGTTCGGGGTTAGTCCTACTTTTAATATTTCAGATTTGAAACCATACTTGGGAGAAGAGGATGAGCTTGAGTCGAGGACGACTCCACTTCAAGAGGGGGAGGATGATGAGGACATCACTATATAAAACACTCCTCCAATTCTGGACTTGTAAGGTCCAATGACTAGAGCTCGTGCACGACGACTAAATTTAGAGGTGAGCTCGTTACTACGTTCTTTGCTATATGTTACTTTTGAGAATGGTTTGCTACCTAATGATTATTTTATGACTAGAAACCATGGAGAGGACCAGGAGATGATGGGATAAAGAGTTGGGAACGTGGAGCACCAGCAAGGGCTTGGAAGACAAAGTGGAGGCCCAATCAAAACCGACTTCGAGTCTGTTTCGGGGCCCAGGACCAGTCTGCACTAAAACAGTCGCCCAGGACGCATACGGACTCAGATTTGGACGTTCTACATATGCACGGAAAGATAAGGAGAAGACCTTTCCAATGACGCCAGCCTCATGTCAAAATTCATTCGGAGTCATCAGGAATCATCAAAACAAGAGAGAGTCCAGAATCTGTGTTGGTGCTGCGTCGCCTAATTTTGGCCTTTCGGCTTTGTATCTAGTTGAGCCCAATTAGGGGCACGTCCAGAGGGTCTTGCATGACCCTAGGGTCTTTATATACAGCCGCCGCCGCACCATTTGGGTTCGGGTTTTGCTTAGATCAAATTCTGTTCATAAACAGTGTTGTCGTTCATCGGTTTGTGAGACCCCAACTTCGAGAGTTTAATCATACATCTGCAATTGTGTTGCATTCTTTGTTGTTCTTGTTTGTGTTCTTGATTCGCAGGCAGGGATTAGCCTTCTCGGCGAGGTCAATCGTCTTTGGACGGTTGATAACCAGAGGAGACGTCGTGCTGCGATTGTGGGGTTTAGAACGTGCTATTCTGAAGCCGGATCGATTTGTGTGTTGCCTCCGACCAAATCAACTTACCAAGAACCTTTCGGAAGATCGGGAACCCTTGTTCACATCAGACTGCAAGCGCATGGAGAATACCGTTGTAGCATTTCACCTGGAAGTGTTCAGGTTATCGTATTTATTTTATCCCAAAGGAAGGCATATGATTTATCAGGGTAATTACCATATTCTAAACATTGCACATTGGATTATAAGACAAAGTCCTCACATGGGTAAGGATAATGAGAAACAGGGTAGTGGACACCCAAATAGCATACTCACGATAAATAAAACTAGTCTAGTGGAGAAGAATAAAGAAAGAGCTAAGTTCCTATGTTTCTATCATATAGTTACATAGTCTATGTTATATACTATTATACATATATATAGACAATACATGACAATCAGATCAACACATCCTGGGCATCTAGTTTTCCCCTGCATCATAGTATGATTCTGACCAAGAGCCTAATGCATAGGGCTGTCACGACCTACCGCGTACCCCTAGCAATCCGTGGGCTACACGAGAAATAATGCATTCTATTGATCAAAGCACCACGCTTACATCTCTAGAACAATACCCCTAATCCCTTAGTGATGGATCAGATAAGGAGTAATCATATTTAAGTGAACACTAAGCACGTGGAAATTATTTAAGTCAAACATTAGTCATGCATTTTTATAATGATATAAATAAAACTATAGTAAGGGCTTATGTCTAACATGATAATATAGTAACACTATATTACTAACTTGCAAGCATAATAACCACATACATGAATGGATCATATAATCAAACAAGAAACACATGACCCAAGCATAAGTATATAGAAAGACTAAATATATTAAATAGAATAAAGTCTTACAAAAGGAGAAAGATACAAGAGCCATACCACAACTCCAAGGAAGACTTGAGAAATGAAGAAGACTCAACTCTAAGCCTAACTCCACTAAAACTAGATAGAAACTCAAAATGACTAAGAGAGTGATGCTTCTTGGTGTGTGTTTTGGAGTGAGGCCTCTCCCTTCTATTTATAGCTGTCCAAAGTTGGTTCTAAGGTCGGTAACTCCCACCCTAAGGGGGACAACCGCATTTGGGAAGTCGGTGGGGAACCGCTATTCGAAGATGGGCCTTAGTAGGCTGGCCTCCTGTTCGGCTGAATAGGGGGGGGGGGGCACTGCGGTCCTGCCACCTCGAGAGCCTAGCCAGGTGGGTCCCAATGCCCAATGATACTGTAAGGTCAGTTGTTGAGGCGGTTTTCTTCTGTATGTGTGCTATCCAATCTGTGAACTTGGCTATTATTGGCCGGAAGTTCATTTGCACGGATCATGAGGCATTTCTTCACTCCTTTTATGCACTTTCCCCGCATGTGAGTCTTTCGCCAAGCAATAGTGGATATTTATTAATTCTAACTAAAATGCATGGTGGGAATATACAATTCTTCTTTATTTTGAGTAATGTTGATGGTCGGAAATGGTAGTTAACGACCATCAACAAACTCCCCCAATCTGAACCTTTGCTCGTCCCGATGCAATGATGAAACTTTAGGTTGTTGATCAGGAGTTGCTACAATGTTTTATATTCCATACATAGTATAAAGTGCACAACAAAATACACTACCTTTAATTGAATAAGTTGGCATTTGGTAACTCACTCTTTTTACCTTAGTCCCTATGGGGCCTTTGGCTTATCTTCATCTTGGGTGGTTGAGTTTTTTTAGTAGACTCTCTCTTTCTTTAACAAGCACTTGGGCATGGTTATTTCTTTTCTTCCCTCTCTTTTTTTTCATCATGCTCAAGATTGAGAGCAAGTATTTATTCTATTTTTTTCTTGATAACCATGCCTTCCATGCAACCAATAGAGAGAGAGTCATAACATAATATTCATGGAGTATTTATTTTGCTAACTTCTAGGATAGAAGTTAAGCATTTGGTGGTGGATACAATGGAATGATATTGCTATCTCCCAGTGTATGAGCATTAGCAAATGATGGTGGATGTGTACGTGAATCTTGATCATAATAGCATGGAATTGATCTCATAAAGGTTGTAAGCATTTCGATAAAGCTCAATGTGAAAACAAGTAGCACATGTGGAAGTTTTTGCAATAAAGTACAACATATTGCCATGATAGGAATTTTCATCATGGAGGAACATTTCAATTTTATCATTTTGAAAAACAAAATCGTTGGATGTTAAGGTTCACTTTGGGACAAGAATCATTGTGTCCCTATTCTAACCATATCATGCCTCACAACAACCTAGACTTAGATCATGCACTTTTGCAACCCACAAGTATTCAAGTTCGAGGCAAGCATGTTTAGCCAATAAACTCAAAAATTGGGAGAGTACTAAGTTGTATACAAGAGACTATAGAAAGATATAAAACAGAGCAACTATTCGTCATCTCAGCATGAAGGCATGAACATCCCCTAGCATGCATGACAACCTACTATATTTGTTCTTTTTAGTTTTGCAAATTTTTATTTTGTTTTATGAGGGTAAGTCCGACAAAGAAAAAAGAAAGAAAGGAAAGATACAAGTCACCTTGGTGGGGGTGCTCCCCCAAGCTTGCTCTTACTCATGGCTGTTGGTTAGGATCAAATCCTCTCCAACGGTAGTAAGCCGCCGTGTAGTCGTGGTGCTCTCGTAGTTGCTCTTGGAGGTGACGAAACTGGTCGTCACTGTGCTGCTGCCACTCTCTGGTGGTCCAGACATGAGTAGCAAGGATATTTTGCATTTCCCCTGTTCTCACATCCAGATCGTCCATCCTTCTTGTAAGATCCCTCAATTCTGGACCATAGTCATTCAAAGCCCGAAAAAGTGTGGTGTCCATTGTGATGTGGAGGCGTTTCAATCGACTCAGTGCCATGTCTCAATTGTGCACTACTAGTTTGCTGCCAAGATGAACCTCCAGTCTTATACTGTTGACCGGCGATGTACTCCTGAATGCGCTAGTGATGGCACGCTTCGTGCTTTGTCGTGTGTGTTGATTGGCGGACCTGCTGGGCATTCCTTCTCTTTGCAGCTGTATGGTTAGTTCCCAACAACTATACAAATGATATCCCGGGTTAGGAAGTGGGATTTTGTTTGTATAGCTGGGGTAATAAAAGATGGCAGAACCATTAGGACCCTTCTTTAATGTCTGACCGTGCTCAAGAAATTTTTAATCTATCATGAGATGAGGCTCAGAAAGATAATCAAATCTAGCATTAGATAAAGCTCAACCTCTACAGCAATATGGGTTACTAAAGAAGTGCATTCAATGGGTCCTAATCCTCTAATATAATCTAACCATTGACCAATCATAGCTTCAACAGGAGCAATAGGAATTTTAGCAATAGCAACAAACAAGACACACAATTCATCATTACGGACAGGTCTAGTGACTTGTCTAGGGAAATAAGTCATAGCAAGCCACCTATGCCACAGTTGTAGAATTGGGTTGTTAATGTCACTAGTCCTACGTTCACACGAAAACTATCCTGAAATCCTTTGCCAAAAAGAAACCTTTTCAAAACCCGAGGTTGCACCTTCTAAGTTAGTGTTGCAATAACTCTTAAACTTAAGAATGATGCTAAGGTTTTTCCAAGTGAGACGGTATTCCTTCAAGAACAAGTGGAAAAATACCCCATCGTTATCTTTTAGCAAGGTGCATAAAAACTAGATAGTGAGGAGGCGTGAACCCTCCTCAGTGATGTGCGCAAATTTGGTCCAACATAAACCTTTCCAAATAGAAAGGAACTCAAGGTCCATACCTATAGTGGAGAGCAGGTCATTGTCATACACCTTGGTTGCGTAGACGATGGTAGACTCGTCTCTCCTATTCAGCCAGCAGCTCGAGGTCAGTGTCGGTGAGAAGAACATGTGGCTCATCCTCCTCCATGTCGTCCTCAACGGGAGTGTACCTCGTTGATTCCTCCTCAATGGAGAGGGTGGTGCTCGAGCAACTGTGTGAACGGCGTGAGCTTGAACGTCACTCGCTGCATCAACGCCTTAGCTTTCTTCATCTACACCACTTAAGCAAAAACACAAGAACAACTCAAACATAGGTTGTGGATTAGCAAAAAACCTGTTGACCGTGTTGATCTTGTCAAGCTTTGCAAAGGACTTGAACAATCCCAAAAAAAAAGCAATCTAAAACAGAAAATATTTGTAGTGTTTTTTGAATGACTACTTTGGAGAAACAAAGTGAGAGCTCAAGAACAAATGAATGAAGGAGGGAGTGAAATGAGAGGTGAACTTTGAATGGCAAAAAACTCTCACCCGGGCACTCTATTATTTATAGGAAAAATACCAAACGGTCAAAAACGGCTAGTGGGGAGCCAATTCCAACCGTTGGCACAAGGCCACGGTTGGTGGGGCCTACACCCGTTCGGCCAAACATGGGTGTTCAGCTGACCGTGGGTTGGTCCCACTGGTCCCCACTTTGGCTCATAACTCCCTAACAACTATATTTTCTGAGCTGCAGGGGTTAGGTTCAAAGTTTCGACAAAATTTTGCTCAGATAAATATTTTCTCAAAGTTGGAAACCGAAAACCTAATTTTTTATTTTTAGCAAAGAAAGGAATAGGTTGGAATTAATTCCAACATGCATGTGTGAAATCCAAGTATGCAAATACAAAGGCAAATTTGAAAAATCCAGAAGTTGGAAAATTCAAATGTGCAAAGATTAAGGAAATCAAATATGAGATAAATTCCAATTTACCTAAGGCAATGGCTCAACAACTTTTCTCCATCGCGTTTAGTTGATGTCGTGGCGTCTGGTCCTAGAGAAGTGGACGTCGATGGCTACACTTCCTTCGCTCGCCACACCTTCTTCATTTTTGGTGCGGTCGGTAGCTTCTTGGATGAAGGATTCTTCTTTACCGTCTGCTTCTTTTTCCAGAGCCCAGACATGCCTATTGCTTTCTTCTTCTGAGTGACACGAGTGTGATTTTCTTGTGCCTAGAGATTTATCATGGAATCCTCTAGGCTGTCCCTCCTTGATGTCTTGATGTCTTGACGGTTGGACCAGCTTTTGACTCCACCCATGATGCAAGACTGAAACTCAAACTCTGCTTCCTTGCCATTAAGGTCGAGATGGATTACTTCAGCCCCCATCTCAATTTGTGCGAACGTGGTGCTTAAGAATGGTGGCCCAAGGAAATATTTATCTGAGCAAAATTTCAACTTCCATGTCGAGCACCATGAAAATCCATAGGGACGAAGCATTTGCAGATCTGAACCAAAACTTCCTCGACAATCCCTACGGGGTATCGCAGTGTTGAGTCGGCAAGCTGAATCCGCATTTGAGTTGGGACTAGGCCTGAAAGGTTCAACTTGTTGAAGATAGATTTTGGCATGATGCTGACGCTAGCTCCAAGGTCGCATAATGCTTGTTCGAAGATTTCTATCCCAGTTGAATAGAGATCATTGGGCTTCCTGGATCACCTTGGATAATTGGGATGATGTTCAATTCATCCTCTTCATCATTTCCCGCATGGTTAGTCTATGGCAAGTTGCGGGTATGGTTCCCCACAAGCATCACCGCATTCACAGTTTCTGTGGTAGATTCAGGTTGCTCCAGAATTTTCCCACAGTCTGAGGCAGGTCAAGCAGTGGCTAACTGAGCTAGTTGGGTTTCTAGCATTTTGTTAAAGCTAAGCTGATTTTTAAAGGAAGAAGCAAGACCTTCTAATTTAGCATTAACACTTTCTAAAGTCTTTCCATTAGCTGCAAGCTTTTTAGTAAAGGTTCATTAATTTTAGCCTGGCCTAAGACAAGAACTTTAAAGGAGGGTTGATTGTTGGAAGAGTTAAAGTTGTTACTGCCTTGATAATACGGGTGTGCTTGGTTCCACCTGTTGCCTCCTTGTGGACGATATTCGTTGTTGTTGTTGTTGTTGTTCATGTACAACACGTTCTCATGAGTCTCAGGGCAGTCATTGCCCAAGTGACCCGTGTCACATTAGACCTCGCACGTAATGCGAGTGTCTAAGGCATTGACGGTGCCAACTTCATATCTTTTGGCCTGCTCGTCGATCTTCTTCATGAGGAGGTGCATTTTATAGGCTAACATGTCCACCTCCTTGACAGTGTGCATGCCCCGCTGGCGTGAGTGAAGACGATCTTCACTCCATCCTTGGTTGGAGACCATCTTCTCAATAAGTTCTTCCACCCTCAGCAGGATGAGGCTGTGATTCTTGAGGAGCACTTTACTGTCAAACTACGTTTTCCTTGCTCATCCTTTGTGGGAGAGGTGTTCGACAGATTCAATGTTCAACTTCACCATATTAGTCCCAGTGGTATAGCGATGCTTAGAAAACTTGTCTGGGGGATGCTTAGTTATCAAGGGAAACCTGATATCGAGGTGTTCTGTAAGTACTACTGTGCTTACTACTAACCGAAGCTTATCAAAATCGATTGCATGACGCATGAGGTAGAATTTGGCTGCATCACCTTCGTGCCTTGCTTTCGGCGAAGTGACCAGTTTGTTAAGTGTAGTCATAACTGCTGGGGTGACAAGTGCCATGAGAGCTGGTTATATTTTAAGGATCCAACAGAGGTTGCTATTGTGGATGAGAAGGAAACAAAGGATTTTCCTCTGGCCTCGCGCCTTACCCCTTGCGAGCCTCGATCTATGGATGGACGAGTACCTCGAGGTTGCATGAATGATGTTGTTTTTAGCGTTGCCACTTATAACTCCAGCGGCCGTGATCTCATCGAGGAATTTATTGCTGCAAACAAGTGGCCTCTGTGTGAAGGTTGTGCGATCCTAGGCTTCATTCAAAAGAGGATTCCTTCGAGGTATGAAATTACTATACCATTTCCATGGTCCCTATGGACAAAAGGGACCTTGACGATGATGAATTTTTAAACTTTCTTGCTCCGTGCTTGTGAGGCTATGGTGGGTCCCTACACCTGCGAGGAGCACAAGCGTACATGCGAGAGGAAGCGAGAAAGGGAAAGGCCCTGCTCGTGTCCACAGGGCCCTTGCTCGTGTCATGCCCGGGCCTCACGTTAAACGCACTCGAGCTCTCTGGGAACGTGGGCTCCGAGGCTATTGTGATGAAGAAAAGCAGGAATGGGAAAGGCCCTGCCCTATCTTTGGTGAAAGATGGGAAGAGAAAAAGAAAAAATATGCTGCCCGTGGATGCTTTGAACCACGCGCATACAACAATTCCTTGTCGTGATGGCTCGGGCTCTTCGGCCTCAGGTTTTCGCGCCGTGGGAACTTTGAAAACTGCCGGGGCTATGGCGGATGCCTTCGATAGCGATGATGATGAAGATAGAAATGTGGTTGTGATTTCTCCCACTCCCACGGTGCATGCTGATACTGCACCTCCCCCTTCAAGTCCCCAGCCTGTGAATCTAGGCGGCCGCTCTGTTGACACGGAGGTCGCTGATGCTCTTGTTGGTCTGAAGGGACGATTTGTTTCCTGCTCTGGAATTGAAACTCCGGTGCATGATTTGGCTCTGGATGATGCCGGTCGAAAGGCTGCCGGGAAGGAGCTATCATCATCCAAAAGAGTTGGAGATTTTATGGATCCCGAGGTGTGGGCTGAACTATGCTCCACCACAGATGACTCGGTTGCCTCCACTGCTAAAGAATTCAATATTAAGGACTTGCAAGTTAATCTTGCTCACATCAGGAACCGAGCTGCTCCTTTTAACCCAGCTCTCTCTGCTCTCGTTTCTTCCCCAACCACCTCCGCCATTAATGCCTCGGACTTGAGCTCGTCTCCTGGCCACCCCTACACCTCCTGAGCTGAGCCAAGAGCATAAACAGCTGCACACAGCTTCCCTCTCGCACCCCAAGCTCGTCACTCGGCTGATCCTGACGTGAGTTTGAGGCAATTTGAGGAAATCCAAGACCGAATGCCATTGACGCCATCGTAAAATTCCTCGCCTCTGGTGAGCATCGTCCCCTCCTTTTTCTTCGCAAGTGTGCACAACTTCCTTATGAACATGCCTAACCCAGCTCTCCCTAGTTCTCATGTGTGAGGTCGTCGGCATTTCACTTTTCCCCGGCTGATCTCTCTTGCGTTGCCCGGTCCGAGCCGCCCCGACGACGAGATCACTGCTCCGTCCCTTCTCGACACAAATGGAGCCAATGCCGGTCTTCCCCAAGCCACTGGGAAGCTCTACAAGACGACGACAATCGCTTTCGAGCCCCATAGAAGAAACATGAAGCCGTCGAACCCTGTCCCCTCGCTGCTGCTCATCGACGTGGACCCTCCGGTGAGAATCCCACCTCGCAAATCCCTCCATCCTCCTCATCTCGTTGTATGTGTCATTCTCCCTCGACCGCGATGAGCTTTCGCCCCACGTAGAGCCCCACGGCGAGCCTTCTAGCCGCGCGCCGCCGTGCTCCGGCGAAACTGACTGGCAGCTGAGCTGGCGCCTACTGGCTTCCCATGTGGCGCTGACGTGTACTGCCAATAAGCATTCAAAAATTGCAGAAAATCCATTTGAACTTCCAAAATTTATAGTAAATTCGCTTCAAATTCAATGGACATCAAACCAATTTTGTTAGATTCATAAAAATGTTCTCTATTTTAGAAAAATGATAACAAGTTGTCTTTGTACATGTATTTTTAATAGTGCATTTACTTGGCAAAACACTTATTAATTTACTAGAAATTCTAGGAACATAATTAAATCATGATTTTTGGCATGCTTAGTAAACACATGATTATCTATCACCATAAAATTTGGTTTGGTAAAACATGAATTATTTTATTCTGTATAATTTAGTTAGTACTTTTACTTACAAAAATGCTAGTAAATAATCTATAAATATTTTGCCCGTGAAACTTGACAAAAATATTTCTCATGTGTGTCTCTGTTCACAGTAAATCACCCATGGCCCGAATCATATATTTTCTTTGTCAAATTAATTTAACTCACAACATTGAATTAAAACCATAATTAAATACATTGAATTAAAACCATAATTAAATACTTCATGGGAATCAATGAATAGAAATGTAATAACAACTTCACTTATCTGAAGCATATGTCTACTAGAACATATTAAGAGGACTAATTATCATATTAACATCACTGCATTACTGCATATAGCAAATCGTTGCTTGTTAAGGTGTTATTTTAATACCTTTAACACATTTTCCATCATTTAGGTAATGACAACCAGGAACAAGAAGGGATTTTCAGAAGGATATTGACTTTCAGGAGCAATTGGTACAGGTTGCTAACATTAGTGTCGATCAAGGCAAGCCCTGGTTTGCATTTGCCTTTTTAAAGTTTTGCTAGTTTTAAATATATCACTACTATGTCTATATTGGTTATTGCATTAGGTTAATAGGAGTTGTTTCAAGACCCACCTTGCATGTTTCCCCAAATGACCTATGATACGTTTATATGAGTCTTGGTAGGATCCGGTACTATGCTGCTGTGCTTAGTAATAGAATAATGATCTTAGTTTTATTATTCTTATAGAAGGAATGAACTTGATCACTAAATTTGAACTTAATGGAAACAAGTTTACTTTTGATGTTATGTCGGGGCAAGGACAATGCATGTGTAGGTTTACAGCAACATATGGGTGTTGGCTACGATATCCCTTCCTTGTCGAAACTAGGACCCGTCCGTTGTTGGCCCCTTGATAAAGTATTGAACAGTACCGAACGCATGCTAGTTTATGGGCACTAGTAAACCGAGGTAGCATTAAAATTACTTGCAATAGGAATGGTTAAGGTGCATTGGTTATTGACCCTTCTGCTGCGAGAGTGGACGGTTCATACCATGAAGTACTATTGGCAAAACGACATGCCCACTCGATGTCACCACACCCGGTCTGAGGTGTAAGTTCTTTTATTGTAAAAGGTTGTCATATACGACCTTAATTGGTGCGTATGTTTCATGTATCTCGAGTTTTTCCTAGCTTGTGTAAATCGATAGCAATTGCTGTCGCTCGCAGTAATGAGTACTGCTTGGTCACTGAGTCATGAGGTAGTCACATGATACTGAGAAATTGATTATATTGTCTTATGATAATTATTATCGTTGTTGTTCTTATATTGTATTTACTGCATGCTATGTTTTACTATTCTTGTTTTGCTCCACTAAATTAACATTCCTGTTCTGTACAATAAAACTTGACTAAATAAAAATTTATAGAACTAATAGGATGCTTAGGGCAAGTCTTTAAAAACAGTCATCCTATTAGAGCCAATTCACGTCTAGGTCCTTTGACAGGTAAGTCTTTCTGAGTAAATAGTACTCATGCTTTGTGCCATTGTTGTTTTTCAGGTAATGAAGATATAGAATTGCCTGTAGATGTAATACCTTGGGACATGCAGGTCCCTAAGGGTTGGACTGCCCACTGGGAGTCCGATCTGCCGCCGCAGTGACTGTTGTATACTGCTAGGGTAATGGTTCTATGGGCATGACCCATTACTACCACTGTATTGCCGAAAGCTCATAGAACTTTTCATCATTTGCTTCCGCTGTTTTCAAACTATCTTAAATTGTAATATTCTGCTGCACTTTAGTACTCTATTTATGTAATAACTTAACTTAAAATTGACAATGTTGTATTATCAAGTGTCTGCGTTATCAGCACCTTTGGGACCTCGATCCTCCGGGAAGGGGCGCCACAACTGGTATCAGAGCCGTGGTACATCATAATACAATAATTAAAACATATTTTAAAAACTACGATGTTTACGAGTAAGGATATGTTAGTATTGCCCCTATTAGATGTTAGGGTTGGTGACAAGCTAACGGGTTATGCTTGAGTTGGTTTATTATTTGGCTTTCCATTTAACATTTAAAGTTCGCTCGTAAGGACTGTGACTTTCCGGGATGATTCCTTCAACGAATCGTTGCCAACATATTTTATTTTGGAGCGTAGAGTTCGCTCACGAGGGTTATGGTTTCACAAGACGGTTTCTTCCATAAATCATGCCAACTTTTCTTAGTGAAGCTCATCATGGTAGCTTTATGAGCATGGGTCCGCTTGCGAGGACCGTGGCTTTGCAATGCGGTTCGTTTCATGAACCGTTGCCATGTAGGATTATGCTTATTTTTGTAGTTTCTTTTAAATTTGATGTATTGTTTCTGCAATGAGTTTTCTACAGGTACACTAATGCGGTTAGTACAATACTTAGATTGACTTACATGATGAGAGCGGGTCGTCACTAAACTTTCGTGCCGCTATGTACTGGCAAAATACGTGTTGTGTTGTGAGGAACGATAGGTTAATAAATTGAAAGTTTTGCATCATGCATCCCTGTATAACTCAACTAAAATTTTGTTCTTATCTTGCTCACCAACCTCTGGATATAAAAATCTAAATTTGTTAATTTGCAAAATTTTGAATTTACAAGTCCAATTGCTAAGTTAACAACAATTTGTTGTGTTTTTAGTTATTAATTTGCTTAACCAAATGAGTCATATAAATACTTGTTAGAAATATCTGAATATGCTTTATCACCCAATGTTAAAATCAAATTTCGATCATAACAGGAACAACCCCAGAATAGAGAGCAAACACAATCTGTCAACCCACTGTTTTCAGCATAACCCTGAACTTAGAAATTTCATAACTGGAGTTGTACTTCGAATTTTGAAGTGTTTAAGCCCAATATGGAAAGCCTTAGAAGTCTATTTTCATCTCCAATAGGTTGAAACAGTGAGCCCCTGTCATCCAGGAACAGAATCTGCCAACCTGAACTGGTAAAATTCATAAGTCCAGTTTTACTTAGAATTTTTGGGAGTAGAAATATAATCTGTAAAGCTATGAAAGTCTACAGTAACATGGTGCCAAGAACCAGTTCTGAAGATTTCATTTGCTGGTTGAAATACTCATTTTTCTGACTGCTGCACAGTCAAGACAGGATCTGTTATAAAAACCTATTTCCGTATGCATTCTTGCGTGCGATGAATGCCACATTGAAGGAATGTTTGACTTGGCAAACAACTGGCACATACAATAATCTGGTCAATGCTGCTATTGTCTAGGAAGGTGCTATGCACCAAGTTGAAGAAGAAGATCGTAAAAGGAAGGCCCCTGCTAGTGCCTCTGTTGCTCCATAAGCTAAGCATCGTCTGATTTATACTTCACCCACTGGACAGCATTTCCAGGTGTCACCACAACAGCAATTTTAGCGCCTGTATGCTCAGAATTACTCGAGGCCACCGCAGCAGCAAAACTTCCCATCTCGTGCACCATACCAACAGCAAAACAATCAGTATCGTGCACCATATCAGCATCAAGGGAATCAGAATGCTCGCGTCCCACAACCCGTTGATCGTGGAGGCAACTATCTGTGCTACAACTGTGGTCGTACCGGCCACTTTGCTAAGAATTGTACTGCACCTAGGCGCAACAACAACAACAATAATCAGCATCAGAACCAGGACAGGTTTAAGAATGCATTGTCTCGTGATGCTCAAGTCAATTACACCAATGCTGAAGACATCCTCAGGTCGAACCCGTGCTAACTGGTACGCTCTTACTCTATTGCCAACCTGTCCTTGCACTTTTTGATTCTGGTGCTACACATAATTTCATTAGCAAAGCTTGTGTGCAAAAACATAATCTTCACACCACCACCATACACAAATGCTATACCGTCTGCTCTCCTGCTGGACAAATTCTTGCTAACGAAGTATTATGTGAAGCTCCACTAGAAATAAATCAAAAGACTTACCCCACCAATTTCATCATGCTCAAAAATCAGGAAATCGACCTAATCATAGGCATGATCTGGATGAAAACTCATAGAGCCATGTTAGACATCCAGCCCCGTATTGTTCACTTAAACTCTCCCTTGCATGGCCAAGACACCCTTTTTATAAATAACGATTCATCAAAAAATCTGGATGTCTATCACTTGGAAGGACAATCGCTGGAAAATATTCCCGTCATTTGTAAGTATCCGGACGTGTTTCCTGAAGATATCTCTAGCCTCCCACCTGACCATGATGTGGAATTTAAGATAGAGCTACAGCCAGGGACTTCTCCAATATCATGTCGTCCGTATAAAATGGCTCCAAATGAGCTAGCTGAACTAAAAAAGCAATTGAATGAGCTGTTGGAAAAAGGATTCATTCGCCCAAGCACTTCACCTTGCGGCTCTCCCACTATTTTTGTTAAGAAGAAGGACAAATCTCTGCGCCTTGTCATTGATTATCGACCCCTAAATGAAGTTACAATCAAAAATAAATACCCGCTGCCCTGAATTGATATTCTTTTTGATCAATTGGTTGGAGCTAAGGTCTTTTTAAAAATTGACCTTCGCTCGGGCTACCATCAAATAAAGATTAGAGTTGAAGACATTCCGAAGACCGCCTTCTCTACTAGATACGGATTATTCGAGTATCTAGTAATGTTTTTCGGATTAACAAATGCTCCTGCCCATTTCATGTATCTCATGAACTCAGTATTCATGCCAGAGTTGGACAAATTTGTGGTAGTATTCATTGATGACATCCTCATCTATTCTTAGTCCAAGGAAGAACATGCTAAACATCTTCGTATTGTTCTTCAACGTCTACGAGATTAGAAGTTATTTGTGAAATTCAGCAAGTGTGAATTTTGATTGGACCGTGTGCCATTTCTTGGTCAAATACTTTCTGCAGAAGGTATCTCTGTAGACCCTGGCAAAGTTCAAGATGTGCTAGATTGGAAAGCGCCTACTTCTGTCCCTCAAGTACGTAATTTCCTCTGATTAGCTTGTTATTACCGTAGGTTCATTCCTAATTTTTTCCAGTTGTCCAAACCCATCACAAGGCTACTGAAAAATAATGTGAAGTTTGAATGGAGTGATAAGTGTGAAGAAGCATTTCAGAAGTTGAAAGAATTATTAACTACTGCCCTAGCGTTTGCTCAGCTAGACATCACTAAACCGTTTGACGTGTATTGTGATACATCCGGGATAGGACTTTGATGTGTGCTTATGCAGTGTGGTCGGGTCATTGCCTACACATCTTGACAACTACGGAAGCATGAAGAACATTATCCAATTCATGATTTAGAGCTAGCTGCAGTGGTTCTTGCACTAAAAATTTGGAGGCATTATTTGCTCGGAAATTTGGTACATATCTACACGGATCATTAGAGCTTAAAATACATTTTCACTAAGACCGATTTGAATATGAGACAACATCGGTGGCTGGAATTAATCAAGGATTATAATCTGGAGATTCATTATCATCCAGGCAAGGCCATTGTAGTCGTGGACACGCTAAGCAGAAAAATCCACTTTAATAACTTCATGCTGGAAATTAAGGACAGCAACAATAACATAATCATTTCAGAACTCAATCTTCACGTTTTGCATGCTCTAGTGATCAACAACCTTAGTATACATTCCACCATTTGTGAAGAAATCATTACTACATAGAAGAATGACATCGGTATGAATTATATCTATCAAAACATTAAAAATCGTAAAGCAAAATGTTTCACGCAAGACTCGAACGGTATATAGCTGCTAGAAAATGTTCAATAACCGTTTAGTAGTACCAAAAGACTTTGAACTTCGACAGAAAATTTTGGATGAAGCACATCACTCCAAATATTTTATTCACCCAGGTAGTAATAAAATGTACCAAGATCTGAAAAAGAATATTTAGTGGACAAGAATGAAGTGAGAAGTTGCTCGGTATGTTGCGGAATGTGATACTTGTCAGAGAGTTAAGGCTGACCATTTAAAATAGGCCATATTACATCAACCATTAAGCATTCCTACCTGGAAATAGGAAGACATCAGCATGGATTTCATTGTTGGCCTCCCTCTCACTTCGCGTAAGCATGATTCGATTTGGGTCACTATGGATAGATGAAACAATATGCAAAACTATATATCAAGAATATTATGCCTTCATGGAGTACCTAAGACTATTATTTCGGATAGAGGTTCGCACTTCGTTGCTCGTTTTAGGGAACAGCTGCATGCATCTTTGGGTACAAATTTAATTTGCAGTTCTGCTTACCATCCCGCTACCGATGGACAAACTGAACATGTCAACCAAATACTGGAAGATATGCTTAGAGCATGTGTCTTAGCACATAGTGGTAACTGGGATGAGTACCTACCTTATGCTGAATTTTCGTATAACAATAGTTACCAGGAGAGTGTAAAAATGTCGCCATTTGAAGCACTCTATGGTCGAAGTTGTAGAACACCTCTGAACTGGTCCAAACCTGGAGAAAGAGTAACATTTGGTCCTGACCTTGTAAAGGATGTTGAGGAAAAGTTCGTACCATTCAGGCAAATCTTAAAGCCGCAAAATGTTGTCAAGAAAAATATGCAAACCGACGATGTAGACCACACTATTTCAATAAAGATGACTACGTCTGTCTCCGAGTGTCGCCTATGAAAGGCATCCAGCATTTTGGAGTCAAAGGAAAACTAGCTCCCCGATATATTGGCCCCTTCAAAATTCTTGAACGATGTGGAAACGTAGCGTACAAGCTGGAGCTACCTGCCAATTTATCTGGAGTTCATAACACCTTTCATGTCTCACAACTAAAACGGTGTCTTAAGCCATCAATTGATAACATCTTGGAAGATTATGACCAACTTCAACCGGACCTCACATACTCTGAACAACCGATGAAGATCCTCGATGAGAATGAACATACAACCCATAAAAGCACAATCAAATTCTATAAAGTTCAATGGAGTAACCATTCTGAAGATGAATCCACCTGGGAATCTGAAGAGTTTTTGCGTACTCACAACCCGGAATTCTAGTTTTCATTCTTAGGTAAACTTTATTTTTTGTACCTCTCTCTAGTTTGCCTTATTCTTAATCTCGGGACAAGATTTCTTTAAGGAGGGAGGGTTGTGACACCCAGGTGTCTCACTTTCATTAACTAGCTTGCTAAGCATAAATTGAAGCTCAAGTGTAGCATAAAATAATAGAGCCATTTGGAAATTTAAATTTCCTTTAAATCAAATAAAAGCCCTACAAACTAAGATGTGAAGTAATTTAAATTTTTCTATAAAACATGAGCCAAATATTAGAGCCATCATATATGTAACGACAACCAGGAACAAGAAGGGGATTTTCGGAAGGATATTCACTTTCAGGAGCAAGAAGTAGAGGTTGCTAACACTAGTGTCGATCAAGCCAAGCCCCGGTTTGCATTTGCCTTTTTAAAGTTTTGCTAGTTTTAAATATATCACTACTATGTCTATATTGGTTGTTGCATTAGGTTAATAGGAGTTGGTTGAAGACCCGCCTTGCATGTTTCCCCAAATGACCTATGGTACATTTATATGAGTCTTGGTAGGATCCGATACTGTGCTGCTATGCTTAGTAATAGAATAATGATGTTAGTTTTATTATTCTTATAGAAGGAATGAACTTGATCACTAAATTTGAACTTAATGGAAACAAGTTTACATTTGATGTTATGTCGGGGCAGGGATAATGCATGTGTAGGTTTGCAGCAACATATTTGGCTGCGGTATCCCTGCCTTGTTGAAACAAGGACCCGTCCGTTGTTGGCCCCTTGATCAAGTATTGAACAGTACCAAATACATGCCAGTTTATGGGCACTAGTAAACTGAGGTAGCATTAAAATTCCTGGCAATAGGAATGGTTAAGGTGCATTAGTTATTGACCCTTCTCCTGCTGGAGTGGGCGGTCCATACCAGGAAGTACTATTGGCAAAACAGCATGCCCACTTGATGTCACCGCACCCGGTCTGAGGTGTAAGTTCTTTTGTTGCGAAAGGTTGCCATATATGACCTTAATTGGTGCATATGTGTCGTGTATCTTGGGTTTTTCCCAACTGGTGTAAATTGATTGCAATTGCTGTCGCTCATAGTAATGAGTACCGCTTGGTCACTGAGTCATGACGTAGTCACATGATACTGAGAAATTGATTATATTGTCTTGTGATAATTATTATTGTTGTTGTTCTTATATTGTATTTACTGCATGCTATGTTTTACTATTCTTGTTTTGCTCCACTAAATTTACATTCCTGTTCTATACAATGAAACTTGACTAAATAAAAATTTATAGAACTAATAGGATGCTCAGGGCAAGTCTTTTAAAACAGCCATCCTATTAGAGCCAATTCATGTCTAGCTCCTTTGACGGGTAAATCTTGCTGAGTAATTAGAACTCAGGCTTTGTGCCATTGTTGTTTTTTAGGTAATGAAGATATAGAATTGCCTGTAGATGTGATGCCTTGGGACATGCAGGTCTCTGAGGGTTGGACTGCCCACTAGGAGTTCGACCTGCCACCGTAGTGACTGTTGTATGCTGCTAGGGTAATGGTTCTATGGGCATGAACCATTACTACCGCTGTATTGTCGAGAGCTCATAGAACTTTTCGTCATTTGCTTCTGCTGTTTTTGAACTATCTTAAATTGTACTATTCCGCTGCACTCTAGTACTCTATTTATGTAATAACATAACTTAAAATGGACAATGTTGTATTATCAAGTGTCTGCGTTATCAGCACCTTTGGGACCTCGATCCTCCGGGATGGGGCGCCACACAACCACCCATGTCGGTGGCAAGTTCCAACCGAACGGCTCCACAGCGCCGTCGAGAACGTCAAGTTCTAAACTCTCTTAGTGTTTGAGATGGTCGGACAATCATTAACAACCATCATGAAGAACGAGCTCGTGATAATCATTGTTACGAGGAAGAACAACGTGATCGGAGGGATGACCACCATAACGATGACCGCAAGGACAAGCGACGCCGAGAGTCACCTCGAAGGAATCACCGTGATGATCCATGTCGTAATAATGATCAGGACCAGCGCGAAGACTACAATGAGGACACCCGGCAACGCAGCCATGATGATGATGTGGGTCCATGCCACCGGCACCGCGCTCCCGCAACTTTACGACCCCTAGATCATCGGCGGAAGTCTACATCACCGACCGACGAGGAGTTTGGTGGAATAAAGGCTTTTGCTCCCGAGCTTGGCAGATGCAAGTTCCCAAGGAGTTTCAAGCTGATCGCCATCAAAAAATCTGATTGTCTGACCAAGCCCAAGTAGTGGCTCCAGATTTATAGTAGAGCTATTCGGTCTGCAAGGGGAGATACCTATATGATAGCCAATTATCTGTCGGTCTGCCTTGAGCTAGTCATTTGGATTCGGTTCACATATCTCCCTGAAAAGTCAATCACCTCCTTGGCAGAGCTCAACAGATAGTTCATTGAGAACTTCCAAGCCACTTACAACTGTCCGGGCAATCACTTCGATCTTTATCTGACTCAAGCAGAAGCCCGACGAGTCCCGGTGCGATTACATCAAGCGTTTCTGTGCCAAGAAGACGGAGATCCCCAGTGTCCCGGATCAGTAGATCATTACTGACTTCCAAGGGGGTTACAGAGTGATGACCTGGTTTGGTAGATTGGTCGTTGAATCATAATCTTGATCTGACCACTCAGGAGTGCTTCGAGATTGCAGACAAGTACGCCTCAGAGGAGTCGGCTCTGTATGACATCCGTGGCATGGGGAAGGAGAAGTGCCATAACAAACCGGAGTCCTCCAAGAAGGACAAGAAGCGGAAGACCGATAACCTGGTGGCTGCAGTAGACGGGTCCAAGAAGAATCCTAGGATGAGCCAGCAGACCACGGACGATTTTCTGAACGGTCCCTGCCTGTGGCACCCTAAAGGAAACCACAAGGCAAAGGATTGCTACTGGTTGAAGGGCTTTGCAACATGCTGAAGATGGCCAAATCTCCACCAAGGCGCAATGGTCAAGACAAGCCGGATGACGACGGGAAGGATGATATAGAAGGGTTGCAGGAGCGCCAAAAGAAGGTCAACTTCATCTTCGGACTCGATGCCTACTCGTCCAAACGCAAGTAGAAGCTGGAGCTATGAGAAATCAACTCCGTAGAACCAGTCGCTCCCGAGTACTTGAGGTGGTCTAAAATACTGATTACCTTTGATCGGTCAGATCACCCCAAGAACCTGCCAAAGCCAGGTCGCTATCCACTCGTACTTGCAGCAACTGTTGGGTATTTTAACGACAATACAATAAGTCCACAAGCGTACGGATACCAAAGTAGCTTTCATGCAGGATTATTCCAAGGTATTGAATCCATAGGGAATGTGTGTGCCTAATCTTCTGTTCTAGTTCGACCAAGGACACCATGATAAATATGGCTTTGGGTAGAGAGGATTCCTAATTGGTATAAGGTCCTAGTCAAGATAAGAGTACTACTAGGTTCCTTGCATTGGGCATCCGTTTTTTCCCTGCCTCCATAGTGCGATTCTGGCCAAGAGCCTACTACGTAGCCGAACGTGGAGGATTTCAAAGGACAGATAGGCCTGTTACCTCCTACTGTGTACCTCTAGCAATCCGTGGACTACACGATAAACAAAGGTAACCTACGGCCTAGACACCACGTCTATGCTTTCAATTAATCCCTTAATCTCTAGCTATCATGCTACAAGACTAAGGTCTCTAACTAAATAGAGCACTGAGCGAGCAAAACAACTAAGTATAAAACTTAATTAAAAAGGAAACTTAAATACCAAGAAAGAAATCATAAAGACTTACTAAATATGGCAAGCATCTATCGAGGTACAAGCTGGAGAAGAGGTGGATAGGCCCACTCCACCTCCGGACTTCCCCTCACTCTCTCCCTATTTTCTAAGCAATTTGGCAGTGCTAAAGCCTTTAGGAAATGAAGTACTAAACCAATCTTGACGTGTTGAGAGATTGATGCCCTTCTCTTCCTTTTATAGCACCCAAAGGCGGTTCCTAGATTCGATATATTCCACTAAACACGCACAACTGACCTTGGGGAGGCACCAGGAGATGAAACATGGAGGCGGTGCACCAGGGGGGGGGCATCTGTTCGTCCAAACAGGGGTGTTCGGCTGAATAGGGGTTGTGGGCCTAGGTGGCCCCCTTGCTCTGAGTTCCTGCTGGGTGGCCCATTGTCCCTCCTGCCACCTTAAGGCGGTGGGTTACATCGGTTTTCTCCAGAAAGTGGGCCAGTGGATCCTTGTGCTTGGCTCTGATTGGCCGGGAGTGTGCTTTCTCTCTTGATGACGTGGATTTTCCTTTAATTATGTGGGTAAATCACCTACAAGCAAATATTCACCAACACTTATGGAATTCATTAGTAATAAACTTCTACCATTATGTTGGTTATTTACTTTTATCAATTTATGCAGGTAGTTGACGGTTGGATTTGGTATTAAGTGACCGCCAACAAACTCCCCCACACTTAGCCTTAATACATGATACTTAATACGTGATACTTACAGAACTCCCCCACACTTAGATTTTTTATATCACTTAGACATAATATAGCAAGTGTGTAGTGTTACAGCGTTCTCATAGTGAGCTCCACCACTAAAAGTACTAAGGTGTCAAGTTGATGCAGCTCCAATGTTCTTAGGCATAGTGTGACCATTATTCTTTTTAATCTCCACCTGAAAGGGTTAGGCGAATATATCCTGAAAACATGTGCTTGCAGTTATTTAACAAATAAAAAAGGGAAATGATAATGCAGGCCATCTCTCAGTAGTGCTTTTTTATAGTCTGAAGCTTGACTACGGGGACTTCATGTTGCAGCCATCATTGGCGATGTAGTTCCCATCACACCGCCAATTGTTGATGTATTATTGGAGTCTTAGCTGCAAGGTTAGTGCCAAAATGGAACTTCAAGATTTGCAATACTTTTGATAAACAAAAGCATCTACAACCATCCTTCTAAACATTTTACTAACGAAGGCCTTAAGGTGGTTGTGGTCCTCCTAGGTGCTTTTAGTAGAAGGAGCGATCAACTCTAGAGTTTTGTTGGATGAGCATGTATCTTGTGGTTGTTCAAGGAAGAAGCTCTCATACTCATCAATGGAATTATTTTCTTCTAGAGTCAACTTCTCAAACAATTCAATGGTCAAAAGGTTTTCCTTCTCAAGAATTTCATCAATGGTTGATTCTTGATCAGCATAGAGAATGGAGTATTGAGGACCAAAGGAAAAAGGCTTAGGCTTGAAGGATGACGATTTGGTTTCAAAAGGATTAAGAGTTTCTCCAAAATTGTCTTCTTGGATGCAATCTTCGCATCCTCATAAACAACAAACCTCAATGATGCATGTTGGGAAACAAACATCGCCTCCTCAAGCGGGGAGTGCTTGAGATGAGGCTCCACCATAGGATTTTCTAAGAAAAGGCTCTGGGGGCAAAAGCGGTTTTCCTAAGCCTTTCATTTTGGCTCCCTAGGAGTTCACCTTCATGCTTAAGGATTTAGAGCGGGAAGACTATGAGAAGTTCAAAGTTGATGATAGGAAAGACATGGAGGTCTAGGAAAACTTTGACTTTGTCCATCTCAACTGGTACAGCCCTTGCGATACCCCGACATGGAAATGTTACTCCCAAGGAATCCTTGAGGAGTGTGTCATTTGGCTCCAGAGGTATATCATCCATAGGTTGAGAAGCTATGAACTCAGGGATGATATTGGCTCCTACAGTGGAATGGTGAAGGGCTTCTACAACAGTTCCCTTTATATAATAGGGAATGGTAGAAGGAGAAGCGATTTGGATTTCTCTTGAAGAACAATATTTCTTCCTTCAACCACTCCTTGTTAACTCCCTCCTATAGGATTTCTTCTTGGAAGGCTTGGGAGGTGAAAGGGATGCCATAGGCTTCTTCTGCCAGAAGTGGTTCAAGGTGTTTTTATGTTTATCAGATAGCCCTTCCTCGAACACGGCTAGCAACCCTAAAGATAGAATTTCTCTTGCCTTCCGAGCAGTCTCAATAGTAGAGTCTAAAGATGGGATAGTTATGGGTTCAAATCTAGCTGTTGAGAGACCCTCGTGGGTTGGCTTGCCTTCCCCCTGGATAAATTGCTGATCTTGTTCCTTGAGGATAGATCCAGGGGGCTCAAAAGGGAATGTTGCCATCACTTCATTGATTGGCTCACCCCTTGGGAGAGATTCTATCAAAATATATTGTGATTGATAGATCGAGACAGAAAAGGTGTCTCTCTCAAGTCTTGTTTTGAGACTTCCTAGCTTCAGTCCATCCTGGAATTGCTGGTACAACGGATGCCCGATCAAAATTTGGAAATCATAGACTTCAACTACATGGAAGTCTACGAGAGTCTCAACACTTTCCTGCCTTACTGGCACATTTTGCATGGTCCCAAATCCTTCTAAAGATTTACCTAAGGAGTTCATGAAGGATTTGCTCATCGGTGCAAGGGGCTCACCACCTATGAAGTGTAACACCCTACTTTTTGCAATTTCTAAAAATGCCAATTTTAGCATAAAGCAATTAATAAAATAGCCTAAGTACAATTTATTTTCTAAAACAATTAGTTAACCTATTGCATTTTCAAAGCATGTCATTCTTCATGTAGAATTTATTTGCATTGTGCATTTAGTTTAATTACTAAATAATTACCAGGAAATAGGCAATAGAAATTAGGAAAAGAATTTGAATAGGAAAAGAAAACAGGAAAAACAGAGATGGGCCAACTCCACTATTCTGGCCCAACCCGCACCCCTCTCTCCTTCCCCCCACTCTTCCCCCTTTCGGCTCAGACCGCCAGCCTCACTCCCACCTGCGCTGAAGGCACCCTGCCAAAAACCCGCCAACCCCCTTTCCTCTCTCTCTCGCTGACAAGCGGGGCTGCCCTGTCATCTCCTTCCTCCTGCAACATAGAGAATCTATCTTCCAAATAATCCAAGGCAACAACTCATCTTTCAAATCACTCAACCTATATCCTACAACATAATGATCAAATAATATTAGTGTAAGGCTTATATGAGTAGCTAGGTGAGGTAATTCAAGGATTGCAAACATAACTCAATAACATATTGTAAAGCTAGGAGATTATTCTTCGTTGGAATTATAGAAACTTATCAAGATGGCCATTAAGAAAGAAAAATTTAAGAAAGGACTCACACTTTGGATATGTGGACATGTGCATAGCAAAAATTTGATCTTGGAAGATTGCACATGGTTGGAATGATTCATGGCTATATTAGAATGAATTTCGAGAATAAGCATGTCATATACCATCCCCCACACTTAAAATTTTGCTAGTCCCTTAGTCACACACACATAAGTAAATAAAGAAAAAGGCTGCAAAAGATAAAAGAAAACGCAAACCGGGAAACCGATACACGTGCCAACTCCTAGGCACTCTAGTCATCCGAAAGTGGAGGCGGTGGCTGATATAAGCCATAGCACTGCGCCTTGAGTCGTTCGAACTCCTCCACCATCGCATCGTGGTTGTCCCTCCATTGGGACGTGGCTTCCTCCACGCGCTCGATGTAGTGCATGCTGCTGTCGAGGTACCCCTGCATGGGCACGAAAAAGTCTGCACCGGGCACAGGAGGCACCACAGGTACACGCCCTTGGTACCTGTAGTCGATACCCGTGCTGAAGTAGGGAGCGCCGACCGGCACGTTGCCTGCGCCGACCGGCGCAGAGGGCTGTGAACCGCCCGCTACGTCGCTCCACCCTGACTGGTACTACCGAGGCTCCTGGCATGACCCCCAGGAGTCCCACTCGCCGCCGGCTGCTGTAGATGTGTCCGGCTGTCGAACCCGCCCACGGCGGTCCTTGAGAACTCGGTCCCCCTCTAGGAGACCTTTCTCAAGCCAATTTCCTTCTTCCAGCTTGTGAGGGAGAAAAACTTCTAGCTCCGCACATGGGAGCTTGACGTTGGTGCCACCGACATGGAAGCCGGCGCGAACACTTCCCGTGACAATATGCCACGAGTCATATTCTCGTCGATCTCCATCGCGCACTCCCACTTGTCATCGCGCCCTCCCGGTCCATCGCCGTCGCAGACGAGGGCTGCTAGGCGTTGAAGATAGGCCCCGAAGGCCAACTTCTTGCTTGCCTTGCCCCTCTTGTCGAGCCACCCCCGCAACATCACCGACATGGGGTTGCAATGAGACGGACTCACGATGGCGTTGTAGAGCCACCGCAATTCCGCATCGGTGACGTTGCTGGAGTCGACCTTGTCGCCTATGCGTGCCGCCAACCACCGATGGAAGACTTGAATGCTCAGGTTGCGGATGTTGCTGTGCTCCATCTCTTCTATGAACGAGAGCCACCTCCAAAAGGAGTCCAACTCCCCATGTCCCAAGATGCCGGTGACATCGGCGTTGATGTCGAAGCCGAAGGCTTGAGCCGCCGCCTCCATAGTCACCGTGTAGCTGATGTCGCGGATGCAGAAGTTGATGGTCTCGTTGCCATCTTTGACCGTGCCAAGCCTTATCGTAGAGGCAACCTTGGTGACGACATCGAGGTTGTAGTCCATGGGAAGAAGGTGGAAGTCCACCCAACCGAGATTGTTGAGCATCCTCCTTATGTCCTCCCACAGGCCGATCGAGGTGAGGAAGGTCGCGTCCAAGTCGAAGTTGGGGACGAACCTTCCCCTCACCGCGAGGTAGTGCTGCTGTTCCTCCACGCTCAGGAGGGTGAAGCCCTCCTCCATCGTGCGCGGCACGTATGCCGACCGCGGTGGTGATGTGGCAATCCCACGGCTTGCCGCCATTTGGCTCCTCGTAGCACGCCCCGTTGGAAGGAACGCACTGGAGACGGAGTGGCGGGCGCGGATCTCGTATGTCGCCGCCGCCGAGCCGGTGGATGCACCACCCACCGACATGTCATCGTGAGCGCTAGAGCCCCCCCTCGCCGAGGAGTCACCGCTCGACTCGCCGCTGCCGCCAGAACTGCTTCCCCGGCGCAGCCTCTTGCCCAACTTGCCGACGGAGGAGCGGAGACGATCCATCTGCGAAAATTGTGGAATGCGTGCGAGATCGTGGGTAGTGGGGAAGGTGGAGAGCTTACCAGGATGGCATGCCGAACTGGGGGCGCCCGGCCTCCCTTTTATAGTGTGGGAAACTTCCAGGAGAAAGAACCGTCGGAAATTTCAAAATTTGAAAGCGCGCCGATCGGCGCGACAGTGCGCCGTTTGGCACAACTCAAATTTTGAATGCTCTGACAACTGTGGCGCTTGATTCCCATCCTTTATGTCGCTTCCTGGCACATCACGCTGGTTGGCAGGGGAACAGCACGGAATCCAGATGTCTTGTTGACTACGCCAATTGGCGCGGGCCCACGCCGATCGGCGCGCCGTCTGTTTTTCAGCTTTTGGTCAATTCTGTGTCTCCTCTGCACTGCACACTTGCATAATAATCATACATGTTCCTCAAAATCAACGCCTGCCATATTTGCCACCCGTTTTGGAACCACACGGGCACCTGTGCCGGTCGGCGCAGTGGGGCGCCTAACCGCGCAAGTCCCTTGCACCTCGTCTTTAGGTCCGGCGCGGATCCTGATGCCTCGTGTTCAATCTCTTTCACCTAATTCTCCACTTTTCCCAATGTTCCTGTAGTATTGACATACGTAGCGGGGCCCATCCGGTGACCGCGCCGAATGGCGCTGACGCGCACCGATCGGCGCGACGTCCATTTTGCTCCTGGCCCCTCGCTTCTTCACTAGATGTTTCTCTTCATCCTTTCCTGCGTCATGTAGCAACCATTTTGCACACAAAAATTAATTCAAAAAGATTTTTTTACCTTGAAAATAGCTCCATCTGTGAAAATTATTGTGCTGGTTGATTTTTAGCACCCCTTCAATTCTGGGCGTCGTCAGCCTTCCGTCCTGACTTGGACAATAATACGCCGACCTGCGCAGAAGTGCGCCGATCGGCGCCTTCCTCTTTTTGGTCTTTTTTTTTTTTTGATATTCCTGCATTGTTAGTCTACAGTATGTATATACATAGTTTTGCACGAATAAACAGACAACGCAAGAGCACACAAGAATTAAGCACACACTTTTCTATTTCTTTTATTCGGGAGATTGTTTTTATTATAAGCAAGCAAATTAAAAACACTGGGTTGCCCTCCCGGCCAGCACTAATTAACTAAATGAAATGGGTTGCCCTCCCACAAGCAGTAAACAACTTCTAAATCCCCCGATCATTGGGTTGCCTCCCAAGAGCGCTCTAGTTATTTAGAGGTCAAAGAGCTTGACCTCCCCGTAAACAATCAATCCTTAGTGTTGCGGTGCGGGATGTGAGGCCGCGACACTACAAGCTTCTCTTATCTCCTTGGTTCATATAGCTCGAATGACCTATCCATACATCCCCTCCAATTACTCTCGATGCCACGTTGTCTTGTATCTCTTCACTTCATCAATAGCACGGCACTCTTCTCCCTTTGGGCGAAACTTGAAAGAGTAGGGAGTCCCACTTATATCGAAGCTTATCTCACCACTCCCAACATCAATACTTGCTCTTGCTGTCCTCAAGAAGGGTCTGCCTAAAATCAACTGGGTCCTCGTCCTCTTATCCATATCAAGCACAATTGCTCGTCGTGTTGCCGTGCTCTTTTTGTCTTCGTCAGCAGTTGAGTATCCAGGAATGTGGCAGGGCCATGCTCTTCTGTCTCCACGCTCTTTTTCAGACCAGAGGGGTCAATATCCTCCTCGGCACCGACAGGATCATCACGCCCATCGGCGTCGTGTGTGCGCCGATCGGCGCGGGGCTTCCTTGCTCCCGCATAGTGCTCTGGATCTGCTGTTTGTTTTCCTGACCATGTAGCTATTGCCTTCAACTGCTCTGCAAACATCGTATTGCTAGGAATAGCCCCTTTGTTGCCTTGAATGGCTTGCGATAGCTGTCCCATCTGTTGCTCCATAATCTTGGTATGCTTCAAAATCTGCTCATTGGAGGTCCCAATTTCTATCACCTTGTCATTAATTCCCTCAAGGACATGATCAATCTCCTTGAATTTAGCTTGATTGTCCTTGTTGATCTTCTCTTGAGCTTGGAAGAACTCATGACATTGGAGACAAAGTGGGATAGAATTTTACATGGACGAACTAGGAGAGAAAGAACTCCTTTGTTGCTGATATTGGGGCTTCCATCCACTATTCTTCATATATTCTAGCATCTTTATCTCTTCAGGGCAATCTTTCTGCACATGACCAAATTCTCCACACTCACTACATGTGGAGCGTGATTCCGCTAGCTTGAGTGTCTCTTGCTTAGGGATATGAAGATTATTGTCCAACCTCCTTTGAATAGCATCGAGGTGATCTATAATCAAGTCTTCTTGAGTCTTCTCAATCACACTCTTCGCTACTCCTTTTGAAGGTTGCACATTCCTTGAACTTCTCTCACCATCCCATGATTGATTTTCAACTAGCAACTTGATCAAATTCTTAGCTTCGGTGGGTGTTTTTGACATGAATGATCCTGTAGCTGAGGCGTCCAAGTGTTGACGTGATAGAAGATTCAATCCTGTGTAGAACCTCTCAACAACTTCTCCAACCGTCAGACCATGATGAGGGCATGCATACATATATTCATTGTATCTTTCCCATGCTTCTCCAATGCTCTCATCAATCTTTTGTATAAATCTAAGAATCTTATTTTTCAAAGCTTGAGTCTTACCAGGAGGGAAGTATTGGCCAAGAATTCAGCTGCTAACGTGTCCCACACCATTTTTACTAGGTTTTCCAATCCATTGTACCATTGCTTGGTGCGTCCAACTAGAGAGAAGGGGAACAGCCGCACACGTGCTTGGTCTCCTGTCAATCCCGCTATCTTGAATGTACTGCAAACCTCAAGGAAGTGTTGCAAGTGATGATTGGGATCTTTCGAACCTGTGAACGGTTGTTGCGCCACTATTCCAACATATCTCTCCAATTGATACGGAAGTTGATCTTGAGCTTCTTGGAAATCCGTCTTGACAATACTAGTCAATTGTGGCTTGAGACGATTAACCATAGGTACCTCTACCATCTCCTCTTCTTCTTGCTCTTGAACTGGGTCTTCTATTATGAATAATACTCGAGGTGTTGCGCGAACTGCTTCTCCAGCTAAACCTCCAAGTGACTTGCTTCTCTTCTTCGTTGTTCTCTTCTTGTGAAAGAGTCTTTCTGGATCATCGGTGTAATTAGAGGGTTTGTTTGACTTAGGACTGTCCATACCTGTTAGTTTCACTTAACAGAATATATGTACTAGAGAGACAAGTAAAGCACAATGACTAAACACTAATACATCAAACAATGTTTAAAAACCTGCTATGGTCCCCGGCAACGGCGCCAGAAATATTAAGCTTGTTGGTCGTACCTACGCACCCACTTATATACCGCAAGAGGACGGTGTACGATTGTAGCACTTTTTCCCTTGAATTGAGTATTCCAAGGTTTATCGAATCCACTGGGACCTTAGGGATAATTAAACAAAGTTAAGAGTAAAAGATCTAGTCAAAGCTACTGTCGAATTTAGGTTGTGTGAGGAGGAGACTGGCCAGCGCAAAGGTGCGCCATACAGTAAACCTGTCGTTGCGCCGATCGGCGCAGGAGTTGAGCCGATCGGCACACTAGTGAATCTAAGCCAAAGTGCGTCAGATGCCTTGTAAGCCTATGCTATTAAGTGAGTAACCAGATATCTACTAGTGAGATCGTAACTAGAAAGTCTAATTAAATAGCATCATAATGGATAATTACATGGATCAATGAAAACCTATAATGAATAAGACCACCCTGCTTTCCGAGCGGCTCCCGATTTATCGCTGCCGAGAGGAAACCCTTAATCCTGCGAGTATCTTACCCTACTCAACTATCCAATAGTGCTGCGTAGGCTTAGTGCTGTCACCGCTAAACCACACTACTAGCATCATCAAGCAACCATAATCAATACAATGTCCGAATACTATCCTAATCACCACGATCAAGATAATATCAACTTACTTAGCCTAGAACTAAGCAATTAGAATAGGCACATGCATGATTATAGAATCAGGAGAGACAAATCACCAAAACCATCATCAACATATTCAATCATCCTTGAGATACATAGAGTAAGATTCATCCCCGTCGAGATGGCCTACCTTGACGGATCAACTCTTAACACCAATGGTTCTTGAAACTCAACTAGAGATCTATTCTAACGGGGCAAGCCCCGGTGGCTCTAACTCACGGATCTGTTGTCCCTCTGTCGCCTTCCTTCTCTGCGGTCAGGTATTACAAGTATTTATAGGGGTTCTACTCGTAAAGGACTCGGTTTCTAGCAAATAAGGCGGTTGCTCCGATCGGTGCAGGATTGCGCTGATCGGCGCAAGCCGTGTCTTCTCTGGTTTCTTCTCCGAGTCGGTTCCTCTGTCTTCCACAGCTACCATGTGGGCCTTTTCCTTCGAGATAAAGTCTTGTACTGCACATCGAGATCTTGAAGTTCCATAAATCTTCTAGGCAAATATCTTCAAGTGTCTTGCACAGATAAACTTCCATAAACATGTGGAATGGGCCTCGGTCACTTCTGTGGGCCAAAACATCCTAGCGCCGACCGGCTCATGGACTGCACCGATCGGCGCACTTGGCTTCTTCAGTGCTTTTCGTCAATTCTGGATTCCTATCCTCTCCAGCATCACTTTAATCACTAATTTTACCTGTTTCTGCAATAAAGCTCCAAAACAACGCATATACAAATATATAGACAATATCATAGGTAAATGGCCTAAATTAGTATCAATTATGCTCTAATTGGGGTAATATTCACATATAAAAGGGGCACTTGGGAAGTGCCAACAACTCCCAAGGCTACACATGGAGTCGTGGTGGATGACGCTGCTTGGATGGCTCTCACTAGCCTCTGCTACGCTCATCACCATGGGATAGCGAAGACAAATTTTGCCCACATTCCCCGTCGGAAGCCAGGCACGGGGAAGTACACCGCTGCTCCTACAGAATGGTATGTGAGCACTAGAGAGATGGACAAGACCCAGGGAGTTGTTGTGGAATTAATCCACACTGTGGAGGCCTTACAGAAGGAGAACCACACTCTTCGGAAGAGGTTGCGTGATGTTGAGGCTTATCTAAGGAACAACTATCAGGTCAAGATGGGAGAGCAGAGTGACCTCTACTCCTCTAGCATCCGTACTTGGACTGCGACCTCCCCAAAACGCGCTAGCTCTCTACCTTCTGTCTCCGATGAAGCCAACTCCCATGCTTAGGAGATTACCTTGCCCCTATGAATAAAGATTGTAATAATCAAACATTTAGATTGATTTGCTTTCATGGTGTGATCTAATGAACTCTTTTGCTTGATTTGATTTGAGTGTGCTTGATGTGAGTTGTGGGATGCTTTGGCACCTTGTCCACAACCTAATCTTTTGGTTGCTTATTTAAATGAACAATCATCTTACTTATCATTCCTTGATGCATATAGTTAGGGGTTTCTTTTCCTTCTATTATTATCACACCTCGTCTTACACCTCTCCCACCACCCATTCTCTCTCTCAGATGGTTTGCACTAGGGGACACGCTGAGACTAGCGAGCAAAACAACGAGGACAACAACAATGCCCTGAACTTTGAGCAACTCTTAGCCATGCAGACTCAGCTCATGCAGACAGTGATCCAGACTTTAGGTGCCATGCAACAGAATCACAACGCCCCACCACCTCCACCTCCACCCCAGAATAGGTTGGGAGAGTTCCTAAGGACTAGGCCACCTACCTTCTCCCAGTCCAAGGATCCTATGAAAGTTGATGATTGGCTCAAGGCAATAGAGAAGAAGCTAATGATCACCCCATGCAATGATCGTGAGAAGGTCCTCTTTGCAGCGCATCAATTGTTTGGTGTAGTCGCAGATTGGTGGGAAGCCTATTGCAATGCCCATGCTAATGTGGAATCCATCACTTGGAATGAGTTCAAGGATAGCTTTCGTTCTCACTATGTCCCTACGGGCACCAAGTGACTGAAGAGGCAAGAATTCCAAGACCTGAGGTAGGGAAGCATGTCAGTGAGTGAGTACCTAAATAGATTCATTAAGCTATCCAGGTATGCTCCTGAGGTTGTGAGCACCAATGAGAAGAAGCAGTATATGTTCATGAGGGGACTACAGACCGATATCCAATTCCAGCTGCTGAACAATGACTATGTAAACTTCCAGAAACTGATGGACAAGACCATTGTTGTGGAGAACAAGCGCAATGAGATTGAAAGAGACGGCAAGAGGAAGATGCCATTCCAAGGGCAGTCATCTGGTAGTAACACTCACCCCCGCATAATTCCATCGCCAAACCCATACTACCGAGCTCCTAACACCGTTAAGCCACCCCTGCAAGCTCCACGCCCCAACTCCCAAATGCAACGCCCCAACTACCAGGCACCACGCCCCAATCCCCCACATGCACCTCGCCCGAACTACCAGCAAGCTCCTCGCCCTGCTATGCCAGCTATTCCATAGAACCAGGGATCCCAAGGCAATAGTGCTATAGGACCGTGCTACCACTACCATGAGCGGGACATTTTGCTAACAAGTGTCCTCACAGGAATTCAAGCAATGCCATGGGGAATGCTTAGAGGAACGCACCACCCAGGAATGGAAATCCAGGGCAGCAGAACTTCATTCGTGGCAAGATCAACCATGTGACCACTGAGGATGCTCAATAGTCTCAAGATGTTGTGCTTGGTATGTTCCTAGCTAACTCAAATCCAGCCACTATACTCTTTGATTCCGGAGCATCACATTCATTCATAACATCAGCCTATGTTGCAAAGTACAATCTGCCAATTACTAGTATGAAGCATACAATGCTAGTTAGTTCTCCTTGGGGAGAAATGAGAACCAATCACGTATGCCCAAAGGTCACCCTTAAAATAAGGGGGGTAGACTTCTCGTCTAATCTTATAGTCCTAGACTCAAAGGGAATAGACATTATACTTGGAATGGATTGGCTATGCAAGTATGATGGAGTGATACAATGCGCCAAGAGAGCAGTACAATTGACTAGTGCAAAAGGTACCAAGGTTGAGTTCGTAGCAGCCAACTCCACAGTCAAGGAGGTCGTATTACATCAAGCCACAAGCACCCCTATAGAGAAGATACGAGTGGTTTGTGATTTCCTCGATGTATTCCTAGAAGAACTTCCAGGTATGCCGCCTGACCGCGACATAGAGTTTGTTATCGATTTAATACCTGGGACTTGCACCTATATCTAAGAGCCCCTATAGGATGCCAGTAAATGAGTTAGTAGAGCTCAAGAAGCAGCTACAAGAGATGCTAGAGAAAGGTTTCATTCGCCCTAGTTCCTCACCTTGGGGAGCTCCAGTACTCTTTGTCGAGAAGAAGGATAAGACCAAGAGAATGTGTGTCTTCTCCTTAATGAGGTGACTATTACGAACAAGTATCCCCTACCATGGATTGAGGATTTGTTCGATCAGATAAAGGGAGCTTGTGTCTTCTCTAAGATTGATCTGTGATCTGGATACCATCAATTGCAGATCAGGCAATCAAACATACCTAAGACACTTTTTCGAACAAGATATGGGTTATATGTGTATACTGTTATGTCATTTGGATTGACCAATGCACCGGACTACTTCATGTACCTCATGAACAAGGTGTTTATGGAGTACTTGGATAAGTTTGTTGTGGTTTTCATTGACGACATCTTGGTGTTTTCAAAGAATGAAGAAGAGCTTGAGGAACACCTAAGGCCAGTTCTAGAGAAGCTACGAGAACACAAATTGTATGCCAAGTTGAGCAAGTGTGAATTCTGGTTGAAGGAAGTAGCATTCCTCGGTCATGTCATCTCCACTGGCAGAGTGTCAGTTGATCCTGACAAGGTAAAGGATGTTCTAGATTGGAAACCACCCATCCAGGGAGTACAAAGATGTACCAAGACTTGAAGATTCGTTATTGGTGGTACGACATGAAGCAGGATGTTGCAGAGTATGTTGCTGTATGTGACACATGCCAGCGTGTCAAGGCAGAACACCAAAGACCTGTCGGATTGCTTCAACCTCTAAAGATCCCTGAGTGGAAGTGGGAACAAATCGGCATGGTCTTCATAGTTGGGTTACCCCGTACTCAGTCGAGATATGATTCTATATGGGTTATAGTTGATAACTTAACCAAGGTGGCTCACTTCATCCCTGTCAAGACAACCTATACATGTCAAGGATAGTCTGCTTACATGGAGTGCCTAAGAAGATAGTATCTGACAGAGGCTTTCAATTCACCTTGAGGTTTTGGGAGAAGCTACATGAATCCATGGGCACCCAATTAAACTTCAGCTCTACTTACCACCCTCAGACTAATGGACAAACCAAAAGGACGAACCAAATAATTGAACACATGTTGAGAGCTTGTGCTTTGGAATGTGGCAGGAGTTGGGACAAGAGTCTACCTTACGCAGAATTCTCCTACAATAATAATTATCAAGCAAGTCTCGAGATGGCGCCTTTAGAGTTTCTATATGGAAGAAAGTGTAGAACACCTCTATTCTAGAATGAAACAGGAGAAAACAAAGTCTTTGGACCAGAAATACTATAGGAAGCAGAAATACAAGTTAAGATTGTGCACGAGAATCTGAAGTTTGCACAGTCAAGGCAGAAAAGCTATGCCGATCATAGGCGAAGAGGCCTATGCTTCGAGGTTGGAGATTTCGTATATCTCAAGGTATCACCCATGAGGGGTGTTAGACACTTCAAGATCAAAGGGAAGTTAGCACCATGGTACATCAGTCCTTTCAAGATCATTGAGAGAAGAGAAGAAGTTGCATATCAGTTGGATTTGCCCTCACATCTCACAAACGTGCATGACGTGTTCCATGTGTCACAACTGAAGAAGTGCTTAAGAGTGCCTGAGGGACAACTACCCATTGAGGAAGTAGACCTTCAAGAAGATCTCACATACGCAGAACAACCAGTCAGGATCCTAGAAGTTGTTGAGAGAGTTACGAGAAATAAGGTGATTCAAATGTGCAAGGTACTATGGAATCAGCACACAGAAGAGGAAGCCACCTAGGAGCGTGAAAAAGAATTGAAAGCCGAGTTTCCCCATCTCTTCACCGATCTTTTTCCTTGAGGATAGATCCAGGGGGCTCAAAAGGGAATGTTGCCATCACTTCATTGATTGGCGGTGCCTTGGGAGAGATTCTGTTAAAAGATATTGTGATTGATAGATCGAGACAGAAAAGGTGTCTCTCCCAAGTCATGTTTTGAGACTTCCTAGCTTCAGTCCATCCTGGAATTGCTGGTTCAACGGATGCCCGATCAAAATTTGGAAATCATAGACTTCAACTACATGGAAGTCTAGGAGAGTCTCAACACTTTCGTGCCTTACTGGCACATTTTGCATGGTCCCAAATCCTTCTAAAGATTTACCTAAGGAGTTCATGAAGGATTTGCTAATCGGTGCAAGGGGCTCACCACCTATGAAGTGTAACACCCTACTTTTTGCAATTTCTAAAAATGCCAAGTTTAGCATAAACCAATTAATAAAATAGTCTAAGTATAATTTATTTTCTAAAATAATTAATTAACCTATTGCATTTTGATAGCATGTCATTGTTCATGTAGAATTTATCTGTATTGTGCATTTAGTTTAATTACTAAATAATTACCTGGGAATTGGCAATAGAAATTAGGAAAAGAATTTGAATAGGAAAAGAAAACAGGAAAAACAGAGATGGGCCAACTCCACTATTCTGGCCCAACCCGCACCCCTCTCTCCTTCCCCCCACTCCTCCCCCTTTTGGCCCAGCCGGCCCAGACCGCCAGCCCCACTCCCACCTGCGCCGAAGGAGCCCTGCCGAAAACCCGCCAACCCCCCTTTCCTCTCTCTCTCGCTGATAAGCGGGGTCGTCCTGTCATCTCCTTCCTCCCGCAATCCCCGCCCCTTTCCTTTTCTCTGCTCCCCCGTTCAAATCTGCGCCCATGCGCTTGCTCCCGCACCCCGCCGGCACCGCGCTCGTGATTGTCGCGATCCCCCGCGCCGCCTTCCCCGCTTTTCGCTAAATTTCTCGCGCCGCCGCCGTCGAGTTTTGGAAGTCGCGCGATCATCGGCCCCTGCTCCCCGTCGAGCAGCGCAGGCAACCCTAGGGCTCCCCACCCCTATAAAACCGAGTCGTCACCCTCTGCACACACCCCTCCCTCGCCGGACTCGAGCCTCTCCCCCCTCTTCTTGCTCTAGCGTCGCCGCGCACGAATTCTTCCCCGTCACTGGTGAGCTTCACCGCCGCCGCATTTCCCCTATTCCGAGGACCCTCGGCCCACTTTGACCAGCCTCCGACCTTCACAGGTGATCGAGGAACAGCCGGAGGCACTTCCCCGATGTCACCGACACCACTCGACCCTCCCCAACTGATCTCCTACAAACCGAGCCGCCGATCACCGACGAAGACCCCTCCCCTGCCTCCTCCACCTCCGCGCGACCCCTGGGGTGAGCATGCCACTCCTCCCTCTCTCTCCCGAGCCCCTCGGCCTCCTTTCCCGGCCACCGGAGCGCTGTCCCGGCCAACTCTGGTGAGCCTACCGCCTCGCCGCCGCCTTGAGTGGTGACCGCCGGCAGCCCCTCGCCCGCCTTTATTTCTGGCCATTGGATCTTGAACCAGCGCGCCAGATTGCATACCCCTTAGGGGTATGTAATCGGTGCACCGTGGACCGGTGGACAACGGGTCCATAGAACTCATAGACCCGATCCACCCCTTTTTCTTTTTAGCTTTAAATTAGCTCAATTAATTCCTAGATAATGTTAGCATTTTGCATTTAAGCCCCTGCACTTAGTTTAAATTAGATTTATGCCCCTTTTTTGTAGAGAAGCTTTAGAAAATTGTATTTAAGCCCCTGAACTTCATAAAAATTATTTTTGTACTATATTTTAATAGAAACACCCCTATACTTTACTAAAATTATTATTTTGGCCCTATAGTTTTACAAAAAAACCCCTGGACTTTATTTTACTTATATTTTAGTCCTGTCTTTTTACACTTTAGTCCCTGAACTTGTTATAAATTACATTTTAGTACTTGGATTTTATTATTAGTAATTTAGACCCTGTTATTTTGCAGTTTAGTCCCTATAGTGTTCTGAAATTACCTTTTTAGCCCCTAAACTAGCTTGTTTTTACTGTTTTACCCCTAGAACTTCAATTAGGCATAACTTTTTACTCGTAACTCCGAATTAGGTGATTCTGGCGCCAAATTTCTCGTAGAAGCGTAATCTTTGCATTCATTGCATTCACATATTGTTTTTCCACTGTTGCATGGTTGTGTGTTGATTTTGTATGCAATTGCTTATGTCGGTACTGTTATGCGTAAAGACGATTATACGCAAGGACCATCATACTAGGACCTTCAAGGGCAAGAGTTTGAAGTGTTTGACCAACAACACGCGCAGGACAAAGGCAAGTGTCCTTGATGCTTTTTATACCTGTTATGAATATTATTTTAGAACTACATGCTTGTCGAATGAATGGGTACCTATTGTTAGGGTTTTCCTAGTATTGCTTGATCCTTTTCCAAGTCGCCTGGAACTAGTTGGTGGTTTGATTATGGGTAGATAATTCTTAGGTTCCTTTGTGGGATGTTGGGTTAAATTAATCTTGATTAATGAACTATGTCACTTCATGGTGGGAATGATAATCTATATTAGCAACATGGCTTAGGACTTAAGATTTGGGTGATCGGTATGGGGACTGTGCAGGGGTTCACCAGCAGTCCGGGGACTATGCAGGGGTTCACCAGTAGTCCCCTGGTTTGTTTATCACCTAAATCACGTTAATAACCAGTTCTTGGAGCGGCAACCCATGTGAACCATACAACCACGAGCCCAGTTATCGGCGCGGCCAGGCATAGTATGCGGTAGAAACCAGCTGGTGCGTGTGAAGTCCGAGGGACTATGCAGGGGTTCACCAATAGTCCCAAGAGGAGGTGTTGATGAGGACATCACCCTTATGGATACACCCAGCACTCCGCCAATAAAAATACAAGTTCATGCGCAACAACTGAATTTACGGGTGAGCTTGTTCCTAATGATTCCTTTATGTGATTTTGAGAATAGATTGCTACCTAATGAATTAATTGTTGTTAGAAACCATGGAGATGATGATGAGATAGCTGGGGAGGTGATTGGAGACGTGATGGGCCAGCAAGGACGTCGAAGCCAAGGTGGAGGCCCAATCAAAACCGACTTCGAGTCTGTTTCGGAGCCCAGGACCAGTCTGCACTAAAACGGATGCCCAGGACGCATACGGACTCGGATTTGGACGTTCTATATATGCCTGGAAAGATAACGAAAAGCCCTTTCCAACCCAACTGGTTCCATGTCAAAATTCGTCCCGAGCCATTAGCAATCGCCGGAACAATTCGACTTCTAGAATCTGTCCTGGTGCTGCGACACCGTAATCGGTCTTTGGGCCATGTATGGAGTTGAGCCCACTTAGGGCTGCGTCCAGGGGGTGTTGCACGACCCTAGGGTCCTCATATATAGCCGCCGCCTCTTCATTAGGGTTTGGGTTTTGCTTAGATTATTCTGTTGATAACAGTTTTACCGTTTGATCGGTTTGTGAGATCCCAACTTGTGAGATTCATCGTATAATTGCAAATTTAGTTGCATTCTTCTTTGTTCTTGCTTGTGTTCTTGATTTGCAGGTAAGGATAAGCCTTCTCGGCGAGGTCAATCGTCTTTGGACGGTTGATAACCAGAGGAGACGTCGTGCTGCGATTGCGGGGTTCAGAACGTGTCGTTCGGAAGCCGGATCAATTTGTGTATCGCCTCCGCCTTAATCAAGATTATCAGAACCTATTGGAAGATCGGGAACCCTTGTTGTGTAGCAATCTATTCATAAGGGTGATGTCCTCATGAGGTGTGGTGAAAGGATAAGGTCCTAGAACCATCTGGCTCAAGAGGGGACCTCTCGGGTATGGGTTTACTGCCCGATGGGTGAAACCTCAGTGGGCATGTACAAGTTGGAGGAAGCCGTTGAAATGCCTTGAAGTGATCCCTTGGCCACACACCAAAGAAAGTGTGCAAGTGCTTGGCCGGCACGGCAGGATGGAGAGTTAGTAACCTGGAAACACGGGATGAAATCGCTTCTCGTAGAGAACGTGTACAACCTCTGTAGAGTGAAAGTTGTCATGACAGCCGTGCTCACGGTCCAGAGCGGCATGGATCCTCACAAGAATTGTTGGTTGGGATTGGTGGTTGGGTTTGGACTTGGCTTGGATAGCACCCAATGGGTTAATGGTTGGGATGACCTCACATAGTACATAGGATGCGTTAGTGAATTAAAAGCTCACACATTAAAACCCAATAAGCCTTCCACCTCCCTAGTGGGTCTTTAGCCCCATGTCATCTTTTTCCCCACTTGCTGAGTACGACACGTACTCACCCTTGCTATACCCATATTGCTGCTCAGCCACAGGAGATGAATGGAACCACTATGAAGACGACGGAGGCGAGTACTAGGCGATGGTCCACCAGTCGATGCCTGTGGAATCTTGGGACATCTACGCTAGTTTATTTCCGCTGCCTTGATGTACTTTTCTTTTAGACCTACGGGTCCTTTTGTAATAAAGATAATGGGTATTTATTCTGTTTACCATTGATGATGTACCGTATGTGTGTGTAACTTGATCCTGGGCACACGTACGGCTGCACCCGTTTTGCTTCTTAAAATGGGTGTGACATGAAGGCTGGTCCAATGGATTTTGACATGATATTTGCACCAATTATGGGACTGAAAAGAACGTTCGCCTTCGTCTCTCTTATGTGGCATTGAATGGTTGAATAAGGAGGCTTAATCCAAATTATTAAAGGAGAATGTTCTCCTCCATTCAACCATTTGCTGCTTGGCGTGGCAGAGCACTCCCTCTCATCCTCTTGGAGGTAGTTGTCCTCTTGAGGATGAGAAGGCGAGATGAATATTGGTGGGTTCTTCTTGCAAAAATAATTCTAGGTGTCCCCATGGTCTTTCGAAAGACCTTCCTCGAATTTAATAGAGAAATCAAGAGAATTTTCTAATTGAGACATAGGGACAGAAAATGTCTTCCCCTGAGTTTGATGTCTAGCGTTTGCTTTGTCGGTGCACCAGAGAAAAGTCTCTCCATAGGATGCCCGATTAAAATGTCAAAGTCATGGACTTCGAACGCATGAAAGTCAAGGAGAGTTTCAACATCTTTATGTCTTAGAGACACATTTTGCAAAATCCCATATCCCTCTGGAATAGGTCCGGAGGGACATTGAAGAAATTTGCAAGTCGGTGCAAAGGGTCTTCACCCAAAATGGCAAAAGCGCAAGCTTTGGAAATGATGTTGGCATCGACAGTGGGATTATAAAGAAGATTCACCTTTTCTCCTCTTATGAGCATTAAATGGAAGAGGAAGGGGAGATAATCCAAATTAGGTTCAGACAAAACTCAGCCTCTCTCATCCTCTCATTGCTCATGCTTGAAGTTAATTCCTTCACCGTCTCTTGGAGAAAGGGCTCTATAAGAGGATTGGGAGAAGATACAGGAGCTAGTGATTTCTTTTGATAGCAACAACTCGAGGATTTCCCTTGACCTTTTACAAGATTTTCCTCGAATTGGAATGTTAGCTTTGAAGGTTGAATTTCTTCTTCCTCCATTGCTCGTGGTTCAGTTGAGATCTCACTAGATGAATCCATGGATAGGCAAGGATTTGGCTTAGGTTCAACTAGTGGGGTGGCCTCAATGCTCGATGAGGCTTCCTCTTGAGGGGGCTCTCTACAGTCAGCTAGGAAAGAAGAGTTTTCTTGGATAAGGTCTAGATACTCTTCATTCTACAGGTGTCATGTGGATGAACGAACCTCCAACGGAGACATCAAGATATAGGACAGACTCCTTGCTTAAATCGAGATGAAAATATTGCAACAACACATGATCGGGCAAAGACAAGTCAGGGCCGGAAGTGGTTAATAGGGAAAACCTGGCCCAAGCTGCACTTATGGATTCCTTTTCGCTTTGATGAAAGTCGAGAATCTCCCTTCGTAGAGAGACGATACGTGATGTAGGATAGAATGTGAGATAAAATTTATCTCAGAGTACTTTCCAATCACCATTCATACTCCTAACGAAATGAGTGTACCATTGTTTTGCATTCTCCATGAGGGAGAAGGGAAACAATTTCCACTTGAGAGTGTCTTGAGTCATGCCATTGATCGAAAGGCATGAACACAAATGCTCAGACTCTCACAAATGATGGAACAAATTTTTGCTATTTAAACCTGAGAAGGATTGTTTCTCAACCATGTTTATAAAGCCAGGATGGAGTTCCAAGTCAGATGAATGAATTGGGTCCGCTAAACGTGGTGGCTCGAAGAACTCGCCCTTTGGAGCAGAAAGATTTTGAATTGAAGTTTGCTCCATTGGAGAAAAGAGGTGAGAAATAAATAAAGTAAAATAAAAATATACAAGGGCGAACTAGGTTCGAAGATTAAACTGCAACCATTGCTCGACAACGACGCCAAAAAGCTTGTTGGGTATTTTAACAACAACAGAATAAATCCACAAACGTATGAATCCCGAAGTAGCTTTCACCCAGGATTATTCCAAAGTATCGAATCCACAGGGAATGTGTGTGCCTAATGTTCTGTTCTAGTTTGACCCAGGACACCAAGATAAATATGGCTTTAGGTAGAGAGGATTCCTAATTGGTATAAGGTCCTAATCAAGGTAAGAGTACTAATAGGTTGCTTGCATTGGGCATCCGGTTTTCCCCTGCATCCACAGTGCGATTCCGGCCAAGAGCCTACTGCATAGCCGAACATGGAGGATTTCAAAGGACAGATAGGGCTGTCATCACCTACTGCCTAGCTCTAGCAATCTGTGGACTACGCGATAAACAAAGGTAACCTGATGAGGACATCACTCCTATGGATACACACAACACTCCTCCAAATCTGGACTTGCAAGGTCCAATGACTAGAGCTCGTGCACGACGACTAAATTTAGAGGTGAGCTCGTTCCTACGTTCTTCGCTATATGTTACTTTTGAGAATGGTTTGCTACCTAATGATTATTTTATGATTAGAAACCATGGAGAAGACCAGGAGATGATGGGAGAAGGAGCTGGGAACGTGGAGGACCAGCAAGAGTTTGGAAGCCAAAGTGGAGGCCCAATCAAAACCGACTTCGAGTCTGTTTCGGGGCCCAGGACCAGTCTGTACTAAAACAGTTGCCCAGGACGCATACGGACTCGGATTTGGACGTTCTACATATGCACGGAAAGATAAGGAGAAGACCTTTCCAATGCCGCCGGCCTCATGTCAAAATTCATCCGGAGTCATCGGGAATCGTCAAAACAAGACAGAGTCCAGAATCTGTGTCGGTGCTGCGTCGCCTATTTTTGGCCTTTGGGCTTTGTATCTAGTTGAGCCCAATTAGGGGCGCGTCCAGAGGGTCTTGCACGACCCTAGGGTCTTTATATACAGCCGCCGCCGCACCATTAGGGTTCGGGTTTTGCTTAGATCAATTCTGTTCATAAACAGTTTCGCCGTTCATCGGTTTGTGAGACCCCAACTTCGAGAGTTTAATCATACATCTGCAATTGTGTTGCAATCTTCGTTGTTCTTGCTTGTGTTCTTGATTCGCAGGCAGGGATCAGCCTTCTCGGCGAGGTCAATCGTCTTTTGGACGGTTGATAACCAGAGGAGACGTCGTGCTACGATTGCGGGGTTTAGAACGTGCTGTTCTGAAACCGGATCGATTTGTGTGTCGCCTCCGACCAAATCAACTTACCAAGAACCTTTCGGAAGATCGGGAACCCTTGTCCACATCAAGTGGTAATCAGAGCTTCAGGTGCACCGTCAGGTTCACACTACCCTTTAGTTTTGTTTTCGTGTTCTTCCTATCGTCCACTGAAAATACCAAAAAAAAAATTTTTCCCCCGCCCATAACCACGTGTTTAGCCTTTGCATATTTCAATTTCAGAGTCTGTAGTGTTGAGTTTGTGCCCTAGTTCTTGTTTAGTCGCTGGTTTAGTTTGTGTTTTTGTCGTCAGTAGTGTTTCCCTTGCAACCCTAGCCGCCATCCCCTTCACCATCCTCGGTTTTGTCGGCTTTGTGTGCTAGGGTTGATTGATCAACACGCCCACCCTAATCTCACCCTAAACCTACCCTCACCACCTCGGACCACTTTTCATAAATTCCACTTTCCGCTGCATCCACCTTGCCAAAAAACTCCCTACCCGACCCCAAGCCCGACTCGGATTTCACTCAAAACCCCGGGTTCTTCATAACCGATTCCGACACCCCTTCGGTAAAACAGGCATAACTTTTCGCTCGGTTGTCCGTTTTGGCTGAAATTTTTACAGGAGATTCTAGACGAAAAGTTGAGCATACCCACGTGTGTGCCCTCGTCAAAAAATTCAAAAAAAATCGGGAAGATAAAGAAAAAATTCATTCAAGTTGAAACCCGACGTTTTCTGAAACTTCAAGATTTTCTGTAGGCCACGTCCTATCTCGGTTTGAGCTGAAATTTTTTGTGGTTTCTTCCTGTTTACTAGTGAGTTGGAAAAAAATATCAAAAAAATAAAAAAAAAATAAATTTGGGATTCCTACTAGTGCTCCATCTAGCCCCCTGGAATTTCTGAGTTTGGCTGTTTTACACTAAGCCCCCTGTGATCGACTGTGTCCCTTTGTCTCTTTGTTTCTTCTTTGCTATCACTACTGTTGTAGGACATAGTTAGACCAGCAACTAGGGACAAGTTATTTGGGCACTTATTCAGCTTTACTATCTGTTTTTGATTTGTGTGCCACTCATATATATATATTTGGCCTTCCTAGCTCTACATACTTCTTCTGGACAGCACATAGGTTATTTGGTAACCCTTGCAATCGTGGAACACTTCTCCCTGGTATCCTTCGCTTTGTTGTTTTCAGAACTTTGTAAGAGCTTTGCAAGAAGCTTACTTTTGCTGTGTTGAGAGGCACCACTGCTTAGTAGTTTTGTAGGGATAACCTTCACTTTTTGTTTCCTGTTTTGGTGTTTCTGATGTCAGGAAGCGATGGAGAGGGTGCTTCGCCCGCAAAATTTGATGAGTGCGTGAGCCAAGATCAGTTACAGAAGGCTTTGCAGGCGGTTCAGAGTGATTTGGTAGAGACGATCACCAGGGCCGTCACCGACGCCGTCACCAAGCTTCACCTGGGAGAAAGCATTGAGCGGTTGGATAAGAGAGTCTCTAAGCTAACCGATCAGGTTGTCGAATTGGAGACCGCTCACAAGACCAACAACAACAACAACAACAACAACAACACCAACACCAACACCAACAACGACACCAACAACGACGTTGAAGACGATCATGATGAAGCAACGGTGTATAAGGCTGATGGCACCGTCGATAGGTCAGCTACAAGGACCGCAAGGTTACGACGCTGTTTGCAACGTAACCCTCAAGGTATGGGTGGTTTCCACAACCACAACCGTCGCACACAAGGTAACTATGCTCCAGATGATCCGTATGCTAAAATTAAGTTTTCAATTCCTTCGTTTTCGGGTCAGTACGATGGTGATGCTTACCTTGATTGGGAAATGACGGTAGAACAAAAATTTAATGCCCATCTTGTTCCTGAACAACATAGAGTTAGACAAGCCACTACTGAGTTTAAGGACTTTGCTATTGTTTGGTGGAGTGGTCTAGCTGCTGAAACCGATTTGCCTACTACTTGGGAAGAACTTAAGGTAGAAATGCGTGATCGTTTTGTTCCTCCTTCTTTTTATAGAGAAATTCGTAATAAACTGCAGCGTTTAGATCAAGGAGATAAAACTGTTCAGGAGTATTTTAGTGAGCTTCAGAAGGGTTTGATTCGTTGTGCTGTGGTTGAAAAAGTAGAGGATCAGATTTGCCGCTTTTATTCTGGTTTGAGAAAAGAAATTCAGGACATCCTTGATTATAAAGAATTTTATACCCTCAACCAGTGTTTCCAGTATGCTATGCTTGCAGAGAAAGAATCACAGGGACTTTTCCAGGCTTTTGAGGAGTACAGCAAGTCCAGGAATTTCTACCCACCACGGCCGACGGGGACTTCGGGGTTGCCCAAGCCATCTTTCCGGCCGCCCCCACCAGCTAGTGTTGTTTCTGCAGCGCCAAGATCAGCCCCTGCCCCTTCTACGCGCTCAGGTAAAAATTCTGTGTAGGTACCGGCTAGTAGTGCCTCCTCTGTTGCTTCGACGGGACGCACTACAGGGATTCAGTGCCACCGCTGCCATGGTCTTGGCCATGTGCAGAAAGACTGCCCAAGTAGGCGAGCATATGTGGCGACAGATGATGGCGGTTACATGAGCACCTCCGATGTGGAGGATGAGGAGGAGGATGTCGCTGCCACCAGCGGTGACCTCGTCCTTGGAGGCGGAGATACCACGGGCTACATGAATATTATTGTGCAGCGTGTGCTTAGCACACAAATCCAGCAGCCCGAGATGATGCAGCGACATAACTTGTTCCAGATTTTCTTCGTCATCAAGAACCGTCGGGCACGTGTCATCATTGATGGAGGAAGCTGCAACAATTTGGTGAGTTCTGATGTGGTTAAGAAGCTTGATTTGACCACACGCCCACATCCACATCCATACTACATTCAGTGGTTAAATGACTCTGGAAAAGCTAAGGTAACACAAACTTGCAGAGTTCCTTTTTCCATTGGTTCCTATGTGGATTCTGTTGATTGTGATGTTGTACCCATGCAAGCTTGTTCACTTTTATTGGGTAAACCTTGGGAATTTGATAATGATGCTGTACACCATGGTAAAAGTAATAAGTACACTTTTATGCATAAAGGAACTAAAATTACTTTGTTACCAATGACCCCTGCTGAAATTGTACAAGCTGATTTAGAACGAGCTGCTAGTTTGAAAAATAAAAGCCCTAAAATTCAGCAACCTGTTAATTCTGCTTCTACACCAAGTAATGTTAATGATTCTTCAAGTTCTAAGGGTGCTGCAATTAAATTACAAGGTCGTTCATGTCTTGCCACAAAATCTGAGCTTGCTGAAATTTCTACTGATGATATTTGCTATGCTTTGATATGCAAACAAGCCTTGTTTTTGCTTTGTGATATTGCTTCTAGTGCTTTGCCTCCTGCTGTCACTAACCTTTTGCAGGAGTATGAGGATGTTTTCCCAGCTGAGATACCCTCGGGCTTGCCACCTTTGAGAGGGATTGAGCATCAAATTGATTTGATTCCTGGTGCTACTTTGCCAAACCGTGCTACTTATAGGACCAACCCTGAGGAGACTAAGGAGATACAACGACAAGTCCAAGACCTTTTGGATCGTGGGTATGTTCGTCAATCACTTAGTCCTTGTGCTGTTCCTGTACTTTTGGTTCCTAAGAAAGATGGTTCTTGGCGTATGTGTGTAGATTGTAGAGCCATTAATAACATTACTATTAGGTATCGTCATCCTATTCCTAGGCTAGACGACATGCTTGATGAGTTATGTGGTGCTATAATTTTCACTAAAATTGATTTGCGTAGTGGCTACCATCAAATTAGAATGAAACTTGGAGATGAATGGAAAACAGCTTTCAAAACCAAATTCGGGTTGTATGAGTGGTTAGTAATGCCTTTTGGGTTAACTAATGCACCCAGTACTTTCATGCGTTTGATGAATGAGGTTTTAAGACCTTTTACTGGCAAATTTGTGGTTGTCTACTTTGATGATATCTTGATTTACAGCAAATCTATGGATGATCATATGATTCATTTGCGTGCTGTTTTCGATGCTTTGCGAGTTGCACGTTTATTTGGTAACCTTGAGAAGTGCACCTTTTGCACGGATCGAGTCTCTTTTCTTGGCTATGTTGTGACTCCACAGGGAATTGAGGTGGATGAGGCGAAGATTGAAGCCATAAAGAGCTGGCCTGTACCAAAAACTATCACACAGGTGAGGAGTTTTCTTGGTCTTGCAGGTTTCTACCGCCGCTTTGTCAAAGATTTCAGCACCATTGCTGCACCATTGCATGAGTTGACAAAGAAGGGCGTTGACTTCCATTTTGGTAAGGTACATCATGAGTCTTTTGATGCTTTGAAGGACAAACTTACACATGCACCATTGCTGCAATTACCCAATTTTGATAAGACTTTTGAGCTTGAATGTGATGCTAGTGGTATAGGCATTGGTGGTGTTTTGATGCAAGATGGTAAACCTGTTGCATACTTTAGTGAGAAAATTACTGGGCCTGTTTTGAATTATTCCACGTATGATAAGGAACTATATGCACTTGTACGTTCTTTAGAGACGTGGCGTCATTATTTGTTGCCCAAAGAATTTGTTATTCATTCTGATCATGAATCACTTAAGTATATTCGTTCTCAATGCAATTTGAACCGTAGACATGCTAAATGGGTTGAGTTTATTGAGTCTTTTCCTTATATTATTAAACATAAGAAAGGGAAGGATAATGTGATTGCTGATGCTTTATCTAGGCGATATACTTTGTTGTCTCAACTTGATTGTAGAATTTTTGGACTTGAGGCAATTAAAGAACAATATGTTGCTGATGTTGATTTTAAAGATGTATTGCTGCACTGTAAAGAAGGTCGTGCTTGGCACAAATTTGTGTTGAATGATGGTTTCTTGTTTAGAGCTAACCGCCTATGCATTCCAGTTGGTTCCGTTCGTCTTTTATTGTTGCAGGAGGCGCATGGAGGTGGATTGATGGGTCATTTTGGTGCTAAGAAGACGGAGGATATTTTGGCCACACACTTCTTTTGGCCAAGGATGAGGAAAGATGTTGAGCGTTTTGTTGCTCGCTGCACTACATGTCAAAAAGCTAAGTCTCGATTGAATCCACATGGTTTATACATGCCACTTCCTGTTCCTTCTATTCCTTGGGCGGATATTTCTATGGACTTTATTTTAGGACTGCCTAGGACTAAGAGGGGGAGTGATAGCATTTTTGTTGTTGTGGATCATTTTTCCAAGGTGGCACACTTTATACCATGTCATAAAACTGATGATGCTAGTTACATTGCTGATCTTTTTTTCAAAGAAATTGTACGTTTGCATGGTATGCCTTCTACTATTGTTTCAGATCGTGATGCAAAATTCTTGAGTCATTTTTGGCGCACGCTTTGGAATAAGTTGGGTACAAAGTTGTTATTTTCTACAACTTGTCATCCACAAACTGATGGACAAACTGAGGTTGTGAACCGCACTTTGGGTACTATGTTGCGAGCTATTTTGAAGAAAAATTTGAAGCAATGGGAAGAATGCTTACCTCATGTTGAGTTTGCTTATAATCGGGCAACACATTCTACTACCAAGATAAGTCCATTCAAGGTAGTGTATGGTTTTGATCCCCGTACTCCACTTGATATACTTCCTCTACCTATTAATGAGAGAGTTCATGTTGATGCTAAGGAGCGTGCTGAATTTATTTTGCAAATGCATGAGACCACTAGACTTAGCATTGAAAAGATGAATGAAAAGTATAAAATTGCTGGCAGTAAGGGTAGAAAGGAAGTAAAGCTTGATGTAGGAGATTTAGTGTGGTTACACTTAAGGAAGGATAGATTTCCAGAATTGAGAAAGTCTAAACTAATGCCTAGAGCTGATGGTCCATTCAAAATAATAGAGAAGATTAATGATAATGCATACAAACTTGAGTTGCCTCCCGAGTTCGGGGTTAGTCCTACTTTTAACATTTCAGATTTGAAACCATACTTGGGAGAAGAGGATGAGCTCGAGTCGAGAACGACTCTACTTCAAGAGGGGGAGGATGATGAGGACATCACTCCTATGGATACACACAACACTCCTCCAAATCTGGACTTGCAAGGTCCAATGACTAGAGCTCGTGCACGACGACTAAATTTAGAGGTGAGCTCGTTCCTACGTTCTTCGCTATATGTTACTTTTGAGAATGGTTTGCTACCTAATGATTATTTTATGATTAGAAACCATGGAGAAGACCAGGAGATGATGGGAGAAGGAGCTGGGAACGTGGAGGACCAGCAAGAGCTTGGAAGCCAAAGTGGAGGCCCAATCAAAACCGACTTCGAGTCTGTTTCGGGGCCCAGGACCAGTCTGTACTAAAACAGTTTCCCAGGACGCATACGGACTCAGATTTGGACGTTCTACATATGCACGGAAAGATAAGGAGAAGACCTTTCCAATGCCGCCGGCCTCATGTCAAAATTCATCCGGAGTCATCGGGAATCGTCAAAACAAGACAGAGTCCAGAATCTGTGTCGGTGCTGCGTCGCCTATTTTTGGCCTTTGGGCTTTGTATCTAGTTGAGCCCAATTAGGGGCGCATCCAGAGGGTCTTGCACGACCCTAGGGTCTTTATATACAGCCGCCGCCGCACCATTAGGGTTCGGGTTTTGCTTAGATCAATTCTGTTCATAAACAGTTTCGCCGTTCATCGGTTTGTGAGACCCCAACTTCGAGAGTTTAATCATACATCTGCAATTGTGTTGCAATCTTCGTTGTTCTTGCTTGTGTTCTTGATTCGCAGGCAGGGATCAGCCTTCTCGGCGAGGTCAATCGTCTTTTGGACGGTTGATAACCAGAGGAGACGTCATGCTGCGATTGCGGGGTTTAGAACGTGCTGTTCTGAAACCGGATCGATTTGTGTGTCGCCTCCGACCAAATCAACTTACCAAGAACCTTTCGGAAGATCGGGAACCCTTGTCCACATCATAACCTACGGTCTAGACACCACGTCTATGCTTTCATTTACTCCCTTAATCTATGGCTATGATGGTACAAGACTAAGGTCTCTAACTAAATAGAGCGTTGAGCAAGCAAAGCAACTAAGTATAACACTTACTTAAAAAGGAAACTTAAATACCAAGAAAGGAATTACAAAGAGTTACTAAATATGGCAAGCATCCATCGAGGTACAAGCGTGGAGAAGAGGTGGACAGGCCCATTCCTCCTTCATACTTTCCCTCAATCTCTCCCTATTTTCTAAGCACTTTGGCAGTGCTAAAGCCTTTAGGAAATGAAGTACTAAACCCATCTCGAGTTGTTGAGAGAGTGAGGCCCTTCCCTTCCTTTTATAGCACCCAAAGGCGGTTCCTGGAGTTCGTATCATCCACCAAACATGCACAACTGACCATGGGGAGGCACCAAGAGACGACACGTGGAGACGGTGCAACAGGGGGGGGGGGGGACACACCTGTTCGGCCGAACAGGGGTGTTCGACCAAATAGGGGTTGTGGGCCTAGGTGCCCCCTTGGTCTGAGTCCCTGTTGGGTGGCCCCTTGTCCCTCCTGACACCATAAGGCGGTGGGTTATGTCTATTTTCTTCCAAAAGTGGGCTAGTGGATCCTTGTGCTTGGCTCTGATTGGCGAAAGTGTGCATTCTCTCTTGATGACATGGATTTTCCTTCAACTATGTGAGTAAATCACCTGCAAGAAAATACTCATCAACACTTATGGAATTAATTAATAATAAACTTGTGCCACTATGTTGGTTATTCACTTTTATTGATTTATGCAGGTATTTCACGATAAAATTTGGTATTTAGTGACCGTCCACAGCAACCATCTAGGGGGTCAAGTTCAACTGAGTACTCATTGATGGAGGAAGCAACCTTGACTTGATCTTCACTGGAACACTCAATGAGCTCAGATTGTCGGTCTCCGACCTCAAACCGAGTAACTCACCCTTCCATGGGATAGTGTCAGGCAAGACTTCTGTTCCCATAGGATAGATGACTCTGCCTGTCATGTTTGGCACCAGGGAGAACTTCAGAACAAAGCGGGTCACCTTCCAATGGCAGACTTCGAGAATGCATACCATGTCATCCTCTGTTGGCCGGCAATGGCGAAGTTCATGGCAATCCCGCACTACCCATATCTCAGACTCATGATGCCAGGCCCTAAAGCAGGAATCATCTCCCTCTACTCTGATCTTTGGAATTCTTTTGATTGCGATGTGCAGAGTTGTGAGCTAGCCGATTGATAGTAGATGTTGTCCGACCGGTTGGAGATCTAGAAGGCAGTCGGTGAGGTGCTGAATGCAGAAGCTGAGATCCCCATGAAGAAGCCTACCAAGCAGAAGCTCCAGACGGACGACCTCCTGACCAAAGAGATATCGTTCTTCCCTGAAGACCCTGCTAAGGTGACTAATGCAGGGGCAGACCTCGGGGAGAAAGAGGAAATCGTGCACACTCTTTTCCTCTAGAAAAACAGGGACATCTTCGCATGGCAACCTTCTGACAAGCCGGGGGTTCCTATGGAAAAGATTGAGCATGAATTAAGGGTGCCTCCTGGGGCTACACCCGTCAAGCAATAACTCAGACACGTCGCTCGAGACTGCAAGGATGCCTTGAAGAAGGAGATAGCTTGGCTTTTAGCTGCTAATTTTATTAAGGAAGTGTATCATCTAGATTGGCTGGCTAATCCAGCCCTTGTACCTAAGAAGAGTAAAGAGGGGCGTTTGTGTGTTGATTATATCGATTTGAATAAGGTCGGGTGTGAGCTTTTAAGCTTTCTGCATGCCTATTTAGGCTATCACCAGATCCCACTGAAAATCAAAGATCGAATCAAGACTTCCTTCATAACTCCTTTCAGCGCATATTGCTATATCACTACGTCATTCGGTCTAAAAAATGCTGGTGCGACTTACCAATGTGGTATTCAACGCTGCCTCAAAACTTAGATCAGTCAGAACACAGAGCTTATGTTGATGACATCGTAGTAAAGACCTCGAATGTCGAGGGGCTTATTTCTGACCTGGCAGAAACCTTCGACAACCTGAGGCGATACTTGATGAAGCTAAACCCTAGGAAGTGTTTTTTTGGGGTGCCTTCGGGAAATCTACTCGGTCACATTGTCTCTAAGAGGGGCATAGAGGCTAACCCGGAGAAGATCAAGGTGATCCTTGATATGGGACCACCTCACTCTCAAAGGGATGTTCAAAAGTTGACCGGCTGCATGGCCGCTCTGAGTCGCTTCATTTCTTGACTAGGAGTCAGGGGTCTACTTTTCTTCAAGATGCTCAAGAAGCAGGAAGACTTCGTCTGGACAGAAGAGGTGCAGTCAGCATTGGAAGAGTTGAAAGAACTCCAAACCAAAATTCTGGTCTTAGTGCCTCTAGAGCCATAGGAGAAACTTCAGCTCTACATTTTGGCCACAACATAAGTTGTGAGTACCGTTCAAATGGACGATCGAGAGAAAGAGGGTCATGTACAAAAAGTATGATGTGAACAAGGGTTCTCGATCTTCCAAAAGGTTCTTGGTAAGTTGATTTTGTCGGAGGCGACACATAAATTGATCCGGCTTCAGAACAGCACGTTCTAAACCTCACAATCGCAGCACGACATCTCCTCTGGTTATCAACCATCCAAAGACGATTGACCTCACTGAGAAGGCTAATCCTTGCCTGTGAATCAAGAACACAAGCAAGAACAACAAAGAATGCAACACAATTGTAGATGTATGATTAAACTCTCGAAGTTGGGGTCTTAGAAACCGATGAACGGCGACACTGTTTATGAACAGAATTGATGTAAGCAAAACCCAAATGAAGAGGTGGCAGCTGTATATGAGGACCCTAGGGTCATGCAAGACCCCCTGGACGCAGCCCTAAGTGGGCTCAACTCGATACATGGCCCAAAGACCGATTACGGTGTCGCAGCACCAGGACAGATTCTGGAAGTTGATTTGTTTCGGCGATAGCTGATGGCTTGAGACGAATTTTGACATGGGACCGGTTGGGTTGGAAAGTTCTTTTCATTATCTTTCCAGGCATATATAGAACGTCCAAATCCGAGTCCGTATGTGTCCTGGGTGTCCGTTTTAGTGCAGACTGGCCCTAGGCTCCGAAACAGACTCGAAGTCGGTTTTGATTGGGTCTCCACCTTGGGTTGGACGTCTTTGCTGGCCCATCACGTCTCCAATCACCTTCCCAGCTATCTCATCATTATCTCTATGGTTTCTAACAACAATTATTTCATTAGGTAGCAATCCATTCTCAAAACCACATAATAAAAACATTAGAAATGATCTCACCTGTAAATTGAGGTGATGCACATGAACTTTCATGTTAGTTGAAGGAGTGTTGTGTGTATCCATGAGTGTGATGTACTCATCAAAGTACAACACCCGGTGTACTTTGTCAGTGAGGTCCTTAGCACCTCTAAGCTGCGGTACCATCAGATCTTGAAGCTGCTTTATGCACACCTGGTCACCTCATGGAAGCTGAAGCATTATTTCCAAGCTCATCCGATTGAAGTTCAAACATCTTTCGAACTCAGAGAGGTGCTTCACAACTATGAGGTGGTCAGCAAAGTTCCTAAGTGGGTAGTCAAACTCGGTCAGTACACCATCACATTTGTTGCTCCCGCGGCAATCAAAGGACAAGCTCTAGCGGACTTTGTTTATGAGTGGACAAAGATTCAGCTACCTCATGCACCACAAGACCTCGAATACTGGAAAATGTTTTTCGATGGATCACTCCAACTGTAGGGCGTGGGTTGCGGCATTGTTCTCATATCAGCACAAGGAGAAAGGCTCAGATACATCCTCCAGATGAATTTCTTAGCATCCAACAACGCGACTGAATACCAGGCACTTCTCCATGGTCTACGCATTGCCATATCATTCAACATTTAGCGGTTGGATATCATTGGTGATTCGGCTCTTGTCATCAACCAAGTCACTAAAGATTGGAATTGCATGGATGACAACACGGCCACCTACTGTTAGGAGGTCAGGAAGCTGAAGAACAAGTTTGATGGACTTAATTTCACCCATGTTCTTCATGACAACAACCAAGCTGCCGATGAGCTAGCAAAGATGGGGTCATCAAGATTGTTGGTCCCGCTTGGAGTCTTCCTCCATACCCTCGATGGTCCTACTGTCCAACCTTGACCAGAATTGTTGACGACCGGAGTTGCAGATCCAGCAATAATGCAAACATGGAGACCGACTGGCACGACCCGATCATTCAGTTTTTGACTAAGGGTACAATGCCTACGGATCCTCATGAGCAACAACGGTTGAAAGCACGAAGTCAAGGATATTTGATGATGGACGACTTGTTGTATCGCCGGGGAGGTTCAAATATCTTTATGTGGTGCATATCTATTCCAGAAGGCTAGGAGTTGATCAAAGAAATCCATGCAGGAGCATGTGTTAATCATGCAGCGTCCAAGACTTTGGTTGGCAAGGCTTTCCGGCAAGGGTTTTATTGGCCCATGGCAGTCAAAGATGCACACCAAGTCGTTCAGACATGTGAGGGCTGTCAATTCTTCAACCAGCAAACGCACGTGCCTTCACAGCAACTTTAGATGATACCTATGACTTGGCCATTCGAAATCTATGGGCTTGACATTGTCGGTCCTTTCAAGAAAGCACCAGGCGGGTTTACTCATTTGTTTGTTGCTATCGACAAGTTCACCAAGTGGATTGAAGCAAAGCCAGTCGGTAAGATTACTTCAAAGAAGGCGGTCGAAATTGTAAGGGAAGTTTTTACTCGGTTTGTAGTTCCTCATGATATCATTACCGACAATGGTACTCAGTTTACATCTGAGGAGTTCCATGACTTTGTCGATGAGATGGGAATAAAAATCCACTTTGCATCGGTGTCTCATCCTCAATGTAACAGGCAGGTCGAACGGGCCAACGGTATAATTCTTCAGGGGTTGACGCATTGGATTTTTTATTGACTCAAGCCTTATGCCGGTCGGTTGGTCCAAGAGTTACCTTCGGTCCTCTAGGGGTACGCATCAACATCAGTCGGGCTACTGGTGTTGACACTTCTTAACGTTGTATCAAGAATATCACTATTCCTGGTACGGCAGCAGAAATGATTGTTGGCGTTTGTTATTCTCTAAGAGCAAAGTGAATTAATCCGCAAGCGCACAGAGCACCATGGTAGCATTTCACCCGGGAGTATTCCAAGGTATCGTATTTATTTTCCTCTAGGATGCTAGGCGTAAGATTATCTTGGTTTAACAAAGATATAACTACAAGAATTATACCAACTGACCAAAGACAGGGGTAAGGATGTTCAATAAATAGTAAGGGTAGTAAAACAGGAGAAATCCACACTAAAATAAATAAAGAGAATGGTTAAGCTAGCTGGGAGGACAACAAGTCTAAGTCTAAGATTCCAAAAATATATCTTCCAAATATATCTAAGTCGAGCGTCAAATCCTAGTTACTTGGGTTGAGCGCTCACACCAATTTCTTAGTACAGTCTCGAGTCTTTCACCTGTTAGCTCACTTCAGGGCATGAAAACGATCCACTAATATGGGTCGATACCTAACCTCTGTACTAGTGGGTATGCTATCACTAGACAACCCTGCATGAGACTCCCCGAACATGGTGGATTGCTAAAGGGACGGACAGGACTGTCACCACCTGCCACGTACCAGACAGCCCGTGGGGACGAATGCAAATCCAGCTAGCATTAACTTAGGCACTGCGCCAATGCCTTCACTAGGTACTCTCCTGTTGGCCTAGCGGAAGAATAGCCAGGAAATAACCAAGTTTAAGTCCCAGAAAGAACTAAACTTAATCAAATCCTATCCGGGAAACCCGTGAACTACGCAACAATATTTCTTCCCCATGATTGTGACTTAAGGAAATGACTAAATTAAAACAAGTACTTGACAAGATATAAAGGGAAAGATATTTATATTGATAAAAGATAAGTCTAACATAAAGAGAAAAGATACAAGAGAGCTCATACCAAGACTCCGAGACGATTCCGGAATTTTGAGCAATGCTCTCGACTAGACTCTAACTCCCAACTAACTAACCTACTCTACTAAGTAGCACAAGTAGTGGAAAATGGACTCCTTGATGTGTTTCTTCGTTCATCTCTTCTTCTGCCGAATTTCCCCTGTATTTATAGGTGGCGATGGGCTGGGAGGCATTTATAGGTGGAGTGGAGTCGGTAGGCTAAAGTCGATCTGCCGGGCGGCGGGCCATGCCGAGCGTCCATGTATGCCGGGCGGCCGGGCATTCTGGGCGGCATGCACCACCGAGCGGTGGGCAAGGCCTGGTGGCCCCTTGGATCGTGTCAATTCACGACCGACTCTTCTTGGATGGCTCAGATTTGGTCCTGATGGTGGTTATTTAGTCAGTTGCCACTGACTCTCTTCTTTTGGGGCCGGTAGGCCTCATGGGCTGGCAACACCGGGTGGCAGCCCGATGTCGGGCGGCAAGGGAGGCCAGGCGGCGGGCTAGGCCGGGTGGCGGCCTTGGCTGGGTGCCGACCCTTGCCGGGTTGCCCCTTGACCTCTCCCAGTTAGGCTACTTGATTGCCTTGTTTCCTTGACCATATTTCACGTGTCTTGGTCGGGTGCTGATTTCAGCCGTAATGACCCTGTCGAACGGATCCTGATTTCAGCCTGAAAACAACCCTGTCGGCCGGTGAAAATGGCTGTTTCACAGTGGTGATCGATCGACGGGGCGTTTCATCATGTTTTTGCATATTTTGGTCCTTTTATACCTGCAAACACATATCTCACCAAAAACTCGTGGTATCTTATTAATTTAAATAAATATTTATTGATCTTAGGTCTTTATATTGCATTTCCTGACTGGTTGGCCGCCGATATTAGACTTTATTGGCCACCAACATGTCCCCAAGCTTAAACCTTTGCTTATCCCGAGCAAATTAAACTTAGAAGTGACGGATCAGGAGATACTTCAATAATAGCGCCCTACGAGTATCAAGTGCACAAACACATACTCCAACATAATATGGGTATGTGTAAACCAGCACAACAGGGCTTATTGGAATTTTTTAACCTTATCATAAACGGTTGAAGTCTAGAACGGCTAGTTAGACTTTGTCATGTAATCTCCTAATGATAATGAGTCCAAGGTTTTTATAATGCTGCATAGGGTTGAAATTCTTCCCTCTTGGTGCAATCTTCACTATGACTCTCATCTCTCAAAAGGTGTATTTTGTTACCAAATGCTCATCCTACTTTCTAAAAGTTTAGCTTAAATATGTGGAGCTTGCATGTATTGTTAAGCTAAGAGATGGTCCTAATGAAAAGACTTTGCACTTGCTCATTCCAATCATTTAGAAATAATGTCCAGGGGAGAGGGAGAGAATGGTCTCACACGAAGGAATGGGCTAGCACAATTGCAAAGGTCTTGGGTGTAGATTTATCCCAAAGACTTGATTTTTGTGCTAGAGAGAAAGGATGGTCCTTTATTTTTTCTCAAAGATACGCTTATTTTGAATGAACCTTGAAACTTTTTGATATAGCACATCCATGAGAGCTGATAAACTTTTTCTTTCTTTTCTTTCTTTCTTTCTTTCAGCTCTCATGGTGTAAAGAAGCTAATTCAATGGTTCAAATATTTTTGCAAACTTTTTCTGAGCCATTGTCTGGGAGGACCATAATCTTTTAATGGGATGAAAGGCTCACAAAAAGAAAGATTTTGGTTAACATGCTTGGTGGAGTGGATGCATGATTCTGATGTGGAAACCGCATAACCAATCATGATTAATTTGAGAACTCAAAGATAACGCGAAGGAAAATAATTGGCTTTAGAAGTGCAAGTCCCTCATAAGGATCAAATTCTAACTAAACGCAATGCATGCATAAATGGCGTAGACATGGTTTTGCTAATTAATATTTGGCCGTGGTAGGAAGTTGTCTATCATAGGGAAGATATGCACCATGTAGGGGGGGGGGTTTTGTAGCAGCAAGGTTTTGATGGAATTCATTGGACTCTAATCATAAGGAAATCACAGACTCATCCAAAACATGCCATATCATAAATTCCAACAACTAGACATGGTGTTTATTAGGCATTTTGCACCCACTAAAACATAGATGGACTAGTGTTATCATTATGCCGGTCTACCATTACCCACAAAAAATGAGGAGTAGAGGTTGTATAATTGGGACTCAAAGGGTGCTAATAGAGCAAATTTTCATCATTTCCATAGCCAAGGTAGAGACCAATTTCTCAAATTTTATTCGAAAAGAGAAATCTTTTTGTTCTTTTTGGTTTTACAAATTTTTATGGTTTTCCTTGAAAGCTAAAATCTTTTGGGGTTTTCTTAAATTTTATGGAAACTAAAATTCTTTTTGGATTTTTCTTAATTAGCTATATACAAAAAGGAAGCAAAACTACTCAATTAGAGAAAGAGGGAGAGAGGATAGAACAAATGGTGCACCTTGGTTTGGGTACCTCCCCAAGCTTAGGCCTTTGCAAGACTTAAGCTTAGATGGCGTTCACTACGGTGGTTGATACTCGATGTTGAAGTGGCCGAACAGTTGGTCCATCATAGAGATGTTTGTCTGAAGTTGTTCTGTTGTTTGTTGTTGCCATTCTTGTTCTTCCCTTATGGCTTCTTGTACTTCTTGTGTTCGAATGTTGGTCTCAAAGGCATTGCCAGCCAAGTATTGCATATCTTCTTGCAACTCTGAAAAGTTGTATGATGTGAATCGAGAGGAGCATGAAGTGCCTATTCCTCCATGAGGTTGGGGGTAACTCCCTATCTTATAGGGCTCATAGTTGTCATAGGAGGAAGTAGTGTCGTTGGTCGATGAACTCGCAAAACCGTGGAATTGTGGTTGTTCCCAATTGTGTTGGGGACCGACCGATTCACCCATCTGAGGCTTGTTTATTGCGGTTTCGTGATGCTGCTCCTCTCGATGGAGTTGTGCTCTCAATCTTGGTTTATCCCATGCAACACTATGCCTTGCACGCTGCAAGGAAGCTTGTAATTTATACACAAAGTTCCTTTTACCGATAATAGTGAGTTGGGGGTTAGGCAATTCAATTTCTATGTCATACCCTGGATAAAGCATGAAGTACCTATTGTTCTCCTCTTTCAACAAGTGGGCTTGCAAGAAATGATCTTCTCCTAACAAAGGGGCGCTAGGGAGATGATCTATTCTAGCTCTGTGAAGCGCGCCAACCTTTCGGACAATTCTAGTGACAAAAGGGGTAAAAATAATGGGTCCTTGTTGCCTGAATGCTATGGTGAGCCAATGGTTGAGGAGGAAAAACATGGGGTTTGTTTTAATTTTCTTGATACAGCATGGAGATAGGCTTTATCCAAACTATTCCCTGAACGTACATCACCCCGAGGGGTTAGGTAGTGAGTGATGAAACGATGAATTATATGGAGCGATGGGTTATGAATGTGACTAGTGCATTCTTGCCCCGTAACGAGATCTCCTATCTTTTCCCAAAGTCCTTGTGGTATGAAACCTTTAAGTTTAATAATTTCCAAAGCGGCCTTACGGTCGAAACCAAGATAAGTGCTAATTTCTTTTACAGATAGTTCGTAGGTTTCACCAAACAGACAAAATTCATAGAGAGTGTTTAGTTTTTTTATTCATGGGCATGAACTTTCAATGTGCAAAGGGATTCAATAATGAGCTATTTAGAACCGTATTCATTTAGGTGATAGAAATCTTACCACCCCACCATGTTGAGGGCATACTCAAAATCAGCGAGGATGCCGATTCGCTCGAGGAAGTCGGGGTCAAACTTGTGCACCGATGTGAACTCCCGGTCTTGTAAGGCGGTGAACTTTCTTTGCTCCACGAAGTCATTGAATACCATGTTCTCTTTACTCTTCATGAACTTCTCAAATTCTCCATCTTCTCCTTCTTGCTTACTTGCCATCGTTGCAGCCTTGGATATGGACATTGATTCCGAGTGGTAACTCGGAGCATGCCCATATGAAGCTTCATCTTCTGAGCGCTCGCTTGAGGTGCGTCTCCCATGACTTGAGCTGCTGCTGAACTTAGTGTAGAGGCCCCTCCAAATGTTTGCCATTGCTGCAAAAGGGTTACTTGCACACAATACCGGAAGGACAATATGATAATAGTGGTTAGCGATTAGTCGTTGGGTTAGTAGTCCAAGTGTTAGTCTTTCATACGTGCAAAGGTAGCGGCAAACATGCTCGAGTTGGTTTTATTGCAGCACACTTTTATTCCTATGATCAAAGTGCACTTACTAAAAGGATTAGTGAAAAGAAAGAGAGGGTGCAAAGGAAGAGAGATGTGAGGGAGAAGAGTGTTTTCGGCTGAAGGTCGAGGGGTGAAGAATTTGGAGAATGAGCCTCGGTATTTATAGGCTCGAGAGGAGGCAAGGGAGGCAACATCCCACGTCGAGCGGCGACCCATGCTAGGCAGCAGGTCCTCATCCTCCTTTTTCTGCATTATTGCCTTGGTGTTGATGGGAGAGGGCTAGGTCCGTGCGCCATGTGCTCTACTTGCTTGATTTGGTCAGAAGTTTGTTGAAAGTAAAGGGAGCAAGAAGAGAGTGATGGGATGGCCAAAGTTGGATGTTTGTAATGAGTATCCTGCCACTCATGAGGCCTAGTGGAGTAGGATGGCAGGTGAGTGTCGGTTGTCTAAGAGTGAGGTGACTTGTGTGGCTCTCCTTCATTTACTTTTACTCATGGTGGGGTCTTAGGTGAGAATTTTTCACAAAGGAAGTGCTGGCCACACCTCCTCCACTCATGGCCATCATCCCTGCATCACAAGAGCCAAGAATCCGAGAAAAAACATGGTCGGGCGGCAAGACCTGGCTGGACGGCACATATATCACCCAGCCAGGTGGTTATTCTGGGCAGGCGGCACAAAAAATCACTCAGCCGGGTGGTCATTTCTCACGAAAAATGACCTCCCGGGTGCTGAAATTTAACTAGGTTGTTTCCGGCCGGGCGGCATAAAAATCACCCAGCTGGGTGGTCATTTTCATGAAAAATGACCTCCTGGGTGGTAAAATTTGACTGGCGTAGTTAGAGTCCCAGATCATCACCCGGATAGTCAATTTTGGTGAAAATTGACCTCCCAGCGGGGAAATTCGGCTGAGACATCACCAAATTGTTTTTATTTTTTTATTTTTTATTTCTATCCTAATTTCATTGTTAAAGAAGGAAATAAAAGCAACCTAATTTAGTGGTATGTACAAGCGGGGGGGGGGGGGGGGGGGATAAATATCGGTTACCTTCCGACAAGGGTCCGGATTTTTCAGTTTTTCACGGTGCCTTCCATGGATGGAGAATTCTCCATGGTCGGTGCAACTTCTTTCTTCCGCCATACTTGTTTGATTTTCTTGGGCTTGGCGGTGACCTTTTTCTTTAATTCTTGTGGCTTGTTCTTTTTCTTGGGCAGCAGTGGTGCGCTCTCAACTTTTACCACCGGTGCACCCGATTTTAGTGGAATTGGGTACACCTTAACTTTCTGCACTGTGTTAGGATTTTTACCATAAACGATGTGTACCTGATTGCATTGTTCCGTTCGGGGCTTGAAGGCAAACTTTTCATCATGCCCATTAATATTAAGGTGGATTTGTCCAGCCCCAACGTTGATGTTGGCATTTGCGGTGTTGTGGAACGGCCTTCCAAGTATAAGAGGCGTCTTCACATCGGCCTCCATATCTAGCAGCACAAAGTCAACGGGAATGAGACAATTCCTTATCTTCACGGGTACGTCCTCTGCAATGCCCGTCGGGTAGCAGACTGATTGGTCGACGAGCTGCAAGCATATTGTTGTAGGGGATAATGAATTGAGATTAAGTTTGTCATACACCACCTTCGACACTCGATATGGAGGCCCATGCTTGCCCCCAAATCACAAAGGGCATTGTTGAATTGCTGCATCCCAATGGAACATGGGATGGTTGGGCTTTCCAGATCTCGCTTCTTTTTTGGCAAAGAGTTCAAGATGGTGGTGCTGCATTCCTCTGTTAATTTGACAATCTCAGTGGATGGCATTGGGCGTTTATTGCTGAGGATGTCCTTTAGGTACTAGGAGTAGGTAGGGACCTACATGGCATCAACTAGCGGTATATTGACATATAATTTCTTTATTACCTCTATGAATTTCCCAAATTGCTCATCCATTGTTGGCTTCCTCTGGCGAGAGGGAAATGGCAACACAGGTGTATCATAGAACTCATGTGGCACCTTCTTGAGAGGTGCCTTTGCTTCCTCAACTTCAATTTCTTCTTCATCCTCTGACTCTACATTGGCTTCCTTGTCCTTCCCTACATTGTTAGGACTTGGCGGATCCTATGTAGATTTTCCGCCTCTAGTTGTGACAGCATTAACATTTTCTTTGGAGCTAGCTTCCGGCTGACCGGGGAGCTTGCCAGAGTTAGGATTAACAATAGAAGTGGCCTCCTGCGCAATTTGTGTTTCTAACATTTTGTTATGACTAAGCTGATTTTGTAGAGAGGTATTGAAAGCTTCTATACAAGAATCTATGCTTTCTACAACTTTATCAGTAGCAATAAATTTCCTACTAATACTTCCAATAATTTTAGATTTCCTACTAATACTTTCAAGGAGGGTTCATTACGAGTGAAGTTTCCAGAGTTACCCATATTCTTGTCAAAGGAGAGGTTTGGCTTGTACTCCTATTCGAAGTTGTTCGTATGGGGCCTAACCCGTTGTTGTTGTTGTTCTTGTTGTTGTTGTTGTTGTTGTTGTTGTTGTTGTTGAGGTAGTTCACTTCTTCTTCTTGAGTCTCTGGGCAGCAGCTTCCCATATGTGCAACATTACCATAGACTTTGCAAGTCATGTGAGAGTCTAAGGATTGGGCTGTCTGAGCCAAATCCATCTTCTTCAAAAGTTTATCCATCTTGATTGCTAACATGTCAATACCATCAACTTGGTGGACTCCCCTCATCTTGGGTTATGGCTGGCTCTGCCTCTCATCATAGCCACTGTAGTTGGCGACCATCTTTTATATGAGAGTTTGAGCTTCTTTGACCTTTAGAGGGAAGAAGGAGCCTCTAGCGGCTGCATCAAGGTGTTCACGAGAGGGACAGTTGAGACGATGGTAAAAGCTTTGGATTATCAACCGATCTTGCATTCCATGATGTGGGCACGCCATAGTGTACTCTTGGAAGCGTTCCCATGCCTCAGGGATGCTTTCATCGGTCTACTGTTGGAAACTTGAAATCTTGTTCTGTTGGGCATTGGTTTTGCCTAGCGGGAAGAATCTGGCAAGGAAGGCATAGGAGCACTTATCCCATGTGGTGAGCACTTCTTGATTGCTATAGAACCACTACTTGCCTTCCCCAAGAGTGAGAATAGGAAAAGGCGAAGGAGGTTGGCTTCAAGTGTCACATCCCTCATGGTGAAAGTGTTGCACACCGCCAAAAACTATTGGAGGTGGGCATTTGCGTCTTCTGATGCCTTGCCACAGAAAGGACTGGCCAAATCCATGTTGATTAAGGCTGGTTTCAGCTCATAGCCTTTGATCCCCATGTTCGGGTTCGGACCGGTGCGGATGTTGTCTGCAGACGGGGCAGCGTAGTCACGATCATCTTTTCAGCCATGGTTGGTTGAGCAGACGTAGACGGATCTTGCTGCTGAGCTTGAGTGATCAAAGGTGCTTTGAGAGTAAGCACATGGTGTGAATAAGGGTTTTTGATCTTCCAAAAGGTTCTGGTAATCTTGATTTGGGTGGAGGCGAAGCACAAATCGATCCGGCTTCTAAACAACACGTTCAGAACCCCGCAATCACAGCACAACGTTCTCCTACCTCACCGAGAAGGCTAATCCCTGCCTGTGAATCAAGAACACAAGCAAGAACAATCAAGAATGCAACACAATTGCAGGTGAATGATTAAGCTCAGGAAGTTGGGCTCTCACAAACCGATGAACATCAACACTGTTTATGAACAGAATTGATCTAAACAAAACCCGAACCCTAATAGTGTGGCGGCAGGTGTATATGAAGACAATAGGGTCGTGCAAGACCCTCTGGATGCACCCCTAATTGGGCTCAACTAGATACAAAGCACAAAGACCAAAAAAAAAAACAGGTGACATAGCACCGACATAGATTCTGGACCCTCTCTTGTTTCGACGATTCCCGATGATTCCAGATGAATCTTTCCGTGCATATGTAGAACGTCCAAATCCGTGTCCGTATGCGTCCTAGGCGTCTGTTTTAGAGCAGATTGGTCTTGGGCCCTGAAACAGACTCGAAGTCGGTTTTGATTGGGCCTCCACCTTGGCTTCCAAGTCCTTGCTGGTCCTCCATGTTCCCAAGTCCTTCTCCCATCATCTCCTAGTCCTCTTCATGATTTCTAATCATAATATAATCATTAGGTAGCAAACCATTCTCAAAAGTAACATATAACAAAGAACGTAGGAACAAGCTCACCTCTAAATTTAGTCGTCGTGCATGAGCTCTAGTCATTAGACCTTGCAAGTCCAGAATTGGAGGAGTGTTGTGTGTATCCATAGGAGTGATTCCCTCATCATCCTCCCCCTCTTGAAGTGGAGTCGTCCTCGACTCAAGCTCATCCTCTTTTCCCAAGTATGGTTTCAAATCTGAAATGTTAAAAGTAGGACTAACCCCGAACTCGGGAGGCAACTCAAGTTTGTATGCATTATCATTAATCTTCTCAATTATTTTGAATGAACCATCATTTCTAGGCATTAATTTAGACTTTCTCAATTCTTAAAATCTATCCTTTCTCAAGTGCAACCACACTAAATCTCCTACATCAAGCTTTACTTCCTTTCTTCCTTTGCTACCAGCAATTATATACTTTTCATTCATCTTTTTAATGCTAAGTCTAGTGGTCTCATGCATTTGTAAAATAAATTTAGCACGCTCCTTAGCGTCAACATGAACTCTCTCATTAATAGGTAAAGGAAGTATATCAAGTGGAGTACGGGGATTGTCACACCTGGTTTTAAGGACAAAACCAGATGCTTAGTATATGTGTATCAAGTTTCACACATATCGACAGTAAAAGTGAATAGCAGTATAACCAATGTCATTATTACAGTGTATCATTATTACATAAATAATTGCCTTCAAAGACTAAAACGACACTCTCGATAACTAGCAGCGGAAAGCACCATAACACCACAGGCAATCGACCAAAGGCACTCTCGCCTAGTAGTAGTCTTCATTGATGTAGTCCATATCTCCATCTTCTGAGCAGTAGTTTATAGTACAACAACAAATGGAAATAGCAAGGGTGAGCACATGTCGTACTCAACAAGTGGGGGAAAAATGACATGCAAGCTTAATAGAAGAAAGGCTAACACAAGGGTTCATTTGCATAAATGAGCATCTATACCTAAGACCACTTGAAAAACAATCCTATTTACTAGGTGATTAGTTCTCCCAAGTTATCTCATCGAGCCAACGCTACAGGTTACACCACCTGTAGCCAACCATGGGTTAAATCGCCTATAAGAAACCACACTGCAGGTTACACCACCCAACCAAACTTGGTTTCCCACCAAGTCCACCCATAATCAACCCACTAATCGTGTGAAAGTTCCATGCCGCTCATGACCGTGAGCACGGCTATTACAAGAGTTTGACACTATGCAGAGGTTGCACAACTTTACCCACAAATTAGTGATTCCATCACTATACAGTGACTAGAGAGTCTTCATGTTCTCCAAATCATACTACCATAGGTGTGAGGCCAAGAGATCACCACAAGGTCTTTCAAAGAGCTTCCCAACTTGCAAACAATCCACGCTAAGGTTTCATTGCTGCAGAATTAAACCATTCCTATGGAAGCCCCCTCTAGCACCGTGGCTAGGAGTGACGTCCATCGCCTGAGTCCGAGAGTAAACCATCCCGTCCTCATCCCTTGACGGCCCGCAAAACTAGGAAGACATCTTGATACTCAACCAAGCCTACCCATATTAGCCCTGTTCTTTGCGCTGTTTTCATGGTTAAACGTTCCACGAACCTACCATTGTGATCCTAAGCAGGTACCATCACAATCCTACAGTACTATACCGAGTATACGTGCATACTTGCACCATCCTCCTGCTTGGATCACCTAGGTTCCATGTTGCTAAAAAGGATTACCCATCCCTCATAATCATTATGTTAAAGTAAACCATTAGTCAAGATTAACATTAGACAGTTTCATTCCCGACATAGCAAACTAAGCATGACGTACCCATACTAATAGACTACACCAAAACCCAAGGCGACAAGGAATAATATGGAACAGGGTAATGACACATGGGATTCAATATTAACAAGCATGCATATAGATAGAGAGGAATATAAAACATAGGTTCACTATGCATCAAGGACACTTGCCTGGTTCCCTTTGCTGCTGCTCAAAGTCTTTAAGATGGAGATCCCGGAAGTTCTCTAACAGCGGTTTGTCTACTCAACATCACACCAGAAAGACAAGCATACAAACAAACTAAGAAACACACATCACCTTGTACCAAACAGCAATGAAAATAAAACTATGAAATAGTACGCGTTGCTACAATCGCGTGAGCACAAGAATCGCCTAAATCCGAGTTAGGAGCTAAAAGTTACGTAGGTTTAAAGGTCTAGGGTTAAAATAGTAAAATCGAAAAACTACTATAACATAGTAGGATTAATTAATATTAAACAATACGATAGTATTGGTGCAAGAATTTTTTAGAACGGAGCTACGGTTGAAAAGTTTTGAAGATTTGAAGTTTTAGAGGCTAAAACGTAAAACAGATAAGTTTAGGGGCCTAAAATTAATTTTAGAAAAGTATAAGGGCTAAACTATAAAATGTAAGTCTAAAATATAATTATTAAAATTTTAGGGACTAAAAAGTAATTTCTAAAGAGTTTAAGGACTAAATTGTAAAAACATAGGACTAAAACATAATTATTAATAAGTCCATGGGTGTTTTTGTAAAATTATAGGACTAAATATAATTTAGGAAAATACTAGGGTCTTTTCTATAAAAATATAGCGCTAAAAACAATTAATTATAAACTCAGGGACCAAAACATAATTTTGTAAACATTGTGCACGAAAAAGTAGGGTTAAAACATAATTAAGATAAAGGACGGGCCTACGCGCAAAACTGACCTTTACTGTAATTCAACAGAAATAAAAAAATAATTAAAAAAACATCTAATTCCCGTGGACTAAGTCCACGGGGCTTGTGGACCGGGGTTGACCCGTGGCCCACGGTCCAAGATGGACCAAGGCGGTGGCGGCCATTGGTGGCTACCTCGAGCTCGCCGAGGAGGCGCACTGACGCCCGGTGGCCGGCGGGAAGGGGCGAGGGGAGGTGGCGCAAGGGCGGAGACTCACGGGGCGCGCACGGCAAGCAAAGGAGGGGCCAAGGCGGCGGCGCGAAGCGGCGACTTCCGGTGGCTGCGACGGTCGCGCGGTGGCGGCGGTGCAGGTGACCGAGAAGCGATGTGGCAGGGGGAAAAGGAGGCGCGGGGCACGGGGTTGCCCTTTTATATGGCGCGGGGCACGGGGTTGCCCTTTTATACGGTGGCTTGGCACGCACGCCATGAACGATGGCGGCGGCGGGGCTGGGCCCGGCGACGGCTAGGGTTAGGGTTCGAGGCGGGGGAGTGGGCCGGGGCTCGCTGGGCCGAGCGAGCGTGGGGTGGGCTGCGCGCTAGGGGGGGCTGGTGGCCCAGGCGGGGGGGGGGGGAGAGAGGGGGAAGGAGGGAAGAGAAGGGGAAGTGGATCGAGCGGGGTTGGCCCAAGGCTGAGATGGAGGAAAGAGGAGAGGGAGAGTGAGCTGGGCCGGGGAAGGGAATTCACCCCAAGGCTGAGGGGTTCTAATTTCTCTATTTTTGTAAATTCTACATTAACCAAAAATAAATTTCTAAACGAGTTTTAAAATATATTTTTGCACATAATAAAACCTAGTGCATCTAATCAACGTGAATGCAACACACAAATTTTTGAAAAATACCCTATATCTGATTATTTCTTTAGAAAAAATTCTTTTTTGTAATAAAATGTTAACAAGTCAATGAATTTTAGAAAAAATTTAAAATATTCTAAATTTTGAAAATTAGGGTGTTACAAATCTACCCCCCTTAAAAGGAATCTCGCCCCGAGATTCGGACAGGATCAGAAAGACAGAAGGAAACTAGGCTCTCACTTCATTGGGTTCATACTTGTCCAACCTTTCCTTGTCGTGTGGTAATGCTTTTGCCCCATATTCCACCTCTGCTCCATTGGGATGTATAAACTTGACCGCCTTTCTAGCACAGTCAATGATTCCCTTGTGCCTGGTTAACCAATCCATTCCGAGTATCACATCTATACCCTTGGAATCCAAAATGATGAAACTCGTACTAAAGTCTACCCCCCTTATGCTAACACTTAATTTATGACATCCGTGTTCTTCTTTCAATTCACCTCCAGGTGAACTAACTATCATCTTATTCCTGAGCAAGGTGATGGGAATGTTGTACTTGGCCACATACTTGGATGATATGAATGAATGTGATGCTCCAGAATGAAACAAAACTATAGCAGGGTTTGAGTTAATGAGTAACATGCCAAGAACAATGTCTGGCAACACCTGGGCATCTTCAATAGAAACCTGGTTGACTCGACCTCTAGCATAGTTCTGCTTGGCTACTGCGGGGCAGAGTTACCATTGCGATTGGGTGGTGGGGCAACATCTTGGGTCGGAGGTTGGTGCATTTGCGGGTTGGAGCATTGGTTTGCAAAGTGACCCTTTTCTCCACTTCTATAGCAGTTCCTACTAGTGGTTGGCGTTTGATTGCCATTGGTCCTCTGCTGGGTTTGAGCTGACACAGGAGGCGTCTGAGATTGGAACGTTGAAACTGATGTTGAGGGGTAAAGAATCCTTGACTGGTAGGTTGAGTCCTCTGCTGTCCACTTTGCTGTCCATAGCGGAATACAGGTCCAGCAGAAGATGATCCAATGTGAGACCTAGTGTTGCTGCCCCATTGCTGACCTTGATGCTCTCTCTTGCGCTTGCTGTCCACCTTCGACCTTCTGTTCTCTAGGACTAAGCTTTATCCACCATCTCTTGAAAGTTTGCATAGTTACGAGCCTCAAGTGCATAGGCAAGGCCATTATTCAACCCATCAAGAAAACACTCACACTTCTTCTCATCTGTGTCCACTTCTCCTAGGGCATATCTAGATAGCTGGGTGAAGTGAGCAACATACTCACTAACGGTCATGGATCCCTGCTTCAGATCCTGGAACTCCTTCTTCTTCAGCCTTATTACTCCCTGAGGCACATGGTGAGATCTAAAGCTGTTCTAGAAATCATGCCAATTAATACTATTAGACTCCTCATGGGCTGCAACATAAGCATCCCACCAATCAGCAGCGGGTCCAACAAGCTGGTGTGCGGCAAACAACACCTTCTCCCTGTTGTTGCATTGAGCGACTTGCAGCTTCTTGTCAATAGTCTTTAGCCAGTCATCTGCATCCCTGGGCCCCACAGAGTGAGAGAAAGTTGGAGGCTTGGTCCATTGGAAATCTCCAAGCTTGTCTCTAGGCTGGGGAGCAGCTCCTGTGACATTGTTGTTCTGTCACTGCACCAAGGTCTGGTGCATGGTCTGGAGAAGCTATGTCTACATAGCCATGAGTTGTTCCATAGGGAATTGTGGGGGTGGCTGCTCCTGTTCCTCGTTGTTGTTATTGTGGTTTACACCCCTTGCCATCTATTGTAAATTGGGGTATGGTAAGCTAAAACCGGTAGAAGATATAGGTAGAGTGCAAGGACATGATATGGTAAAGTAGAGAAGAGGTGTGAAACAAAAGAGGTAGATAAAGAGATATCCCAAATTAACTAATGTTTATTAAAATAAAAGTGAAAGTACAATACAAGGATGTGGTTGCAAGACAGGACTTGCATCACATCGGCACTCATTACAGAAATCCAAACAACACTCATCACACCAAATCAAACTAGCAAACCAACCAAAAGGACGTGCAAACGCTAAGACTCTCTCGTGAAACTATTACATTTATTCAACTCAATAACACTAATCGACACCTATGAAGCCGCTAAGGGATAAACCTCCTAGTTCTCGTCAAGGTTGGGAATGACGTAAGCTGGTGGGGCACGACTAGCCATTCTGCGTGGTGGTGAGGAAGGAGTCGCATCCTCTAGCTCTTCTTCCGAAGGTAGGTCTAGGTCATCAGGCAAACATCGCTTGAGCTGGCGAACTTTCTTCATTGCCTCCTCATATTTCTTCTACCAAAACCCTAGTTCCTCCGTGGTTGAATCCAACTCCCTGGAAATCACCGTGGTAAGAGTGACTTGCTTCTTAAACTTCTCGTGTCCTTGTCCAGATACAGGCTCCGCATGAATGTAGGTAGATCCACTTGTGTGCTGAGGGAAGTAAACATACTTTGTATCTTCAAAATACTGATGATAACGAGAGCGAATGACCATGCAAGCTAGACGAGCGGCATCATGAATTCCAGCGGAGAAAGACTTTCGTGGAGCAATGGCCTCATGAATCCTTCCCACCTCAAAAGTTTCTCTGAGCGGTCCCGGAGCAAAAATGTGCACTTGAACCTTCCATGCAGGCTCAGATCCTTCATAGGTCACTTGGGTACCACAATACTCTGGTTGCTTCTCATAACCCAACTATTGTAGCATCTCCTAAAGCATGTGAGGTAACCTTCCAGCATTATTTCCTACATCCTTGAAGAGTCGAGTGACCCAATAAGGTGGTGGACTCGGTGGTGGCACCATCTCTAGTTTAGCCTCTCCTATCCCAAACTCCTCTTTATGTCCAAGAGGAACGAGCTCTGGTGAATGCCAGACACGTGGGTGGTGATCACACCTGTGAGGAGTCTTCTTGCTATGGGCCATCTATAGAGTTTTGAAATAGGAGAGGCGAATTAGTAAAAATGATTTTGTAAACTGCATGGTTAAAACAAGACCAATAGCAAAAGTGAATCTAAACAAGACTATAATTTTAAGCCAAAAGAGGTTTGAAAATAGTTTTAGTTTGTAAAATAGACCTTAGAACACGACCACTCTATATAAGCTAGCGTCTTACGGTCGACACGGCTCTGATACCACTTCTATCACACCCGGTTTTAAGGACAAAACTAGATGCTTAGTATATGTGTGCCCAAGACAAGTTTCACATATATCAATAGTAAAAGTGAATAGCAGTATAACCAATGTCACTATTACAGTGTATCATTATTATATAAATAATTGCCTTCAAAGACTAAAATGACACTCTTGATAACTAGCAGCGAAAAGCACCATAACACCACAGGCAATCGATAGGGGGCACGCTCGCCTAGTAGTAGTCTTCATCGATGAAGTCCATCTCTCCATCTTCTGAGAAGCAGCTTACAGTACAAAAACAAAGGGAAATAGCAAGGGTGAGCACATGCCATACTCAGCAAGTGGGGGAAAAATGACTTGCAAGCTTAATAGAAGAAAGGCTAACATAAGGGTTCATTTGCATAAATGAGTATCTATACCTAAGACCATTTGAAAAGCAATCATATTTACTAGGTGATAAGTTCTCCCAAGTTATATCATCGAGCCAACACTACAAGTTACACCGCCTGTAGCCAACCATGGGTTAAACCGCCCATAAGAAACCACACTACAGGTTACACCGCCGGTAGCAAACGATAGGTTACACCACCCAAACAAAACTTGCCTGCCTACCAAGTCCACCAATAATCAACCCACTAATCGTGTGAAAGGTCAATGCAACTCATGACTGTGGGCATGGCTATTACAACAGCTTCACACTCTGTAGAGGTTGTACAACTTTACCCACAGGTTGGTGATTCCATCACTATACAGTGACTAGAGAGTCTCCATGTTGCCCAAATCACACTACCGTAGGTGTGACGCCAAGAGATTACCACAAGGTATTTCAAAGAGCTTCCTAGCTTGCAAACAATCCACGCTAAGGTTTCACCGCCGTGGAATTAAACTGTTCCTACAGAAGCCCCCTCTGGTGCCATGGCTAGGAGTGAACCGTCCATCGCCTGAGTCCGAGAGTAAACCGTCCTGTCCTCATCCCTCGACTGCCCGCAAAACTAGGAAGACATCTTTATACTCAACCAAGCCAACCCATATCAGCCCTATGCTTTGCGCTATTTTCATGGTTATTATGAACCTACCCTTGTGATCCCAAGCAGGTACCACCATAATCCCACAGTACTATACCAAGTACACGTGCATACCCGCACCAGCCTCACCATCCTCCTGCTTGGATCTCCTAGGTTCCATGTTGCTAAAAAGGATTACCCATCCCTCATGATCGTTATGTTAATGTAAACCATTAGTCAAGATTAACATTAGACACTTTCATTCCCGACATAGCAAACTAAGCATGACGTCTCTATACTAATAGACTACACCAAAACCCAAGGCGACAAGGAATAATATGAAATAGGGTAATGACACATGGGATTCAATATAACAAGAATGCATATAGATAGAGAGGAATATAAAATATAGGTTTAATATGCATCAAGGACACTTGCCTGGTTCCCTTTGCTGCTGCTCAAAGTCTTCAAGATGGAGATCCTGGAAGTTCCCTAATAGTGGTTCACCTTGTACCAAACAGCAATGAAAATAAAACTATGAAATAGTATGCATTGCTACGATCGCGTGAGCACAAGAATCGCCGAAATCCGAGTTATGAGCTAAAAGTTATGTTGGTTTAAAGGTCTAGGATTAATATAGTAAAATAAAAAAACTACTATAAAATAGTATGAATAATTAATATTAAACACTATGATCGCATTGGTACAAGAATTTCTCAGATCGGAGCTACGATTGAAAAGTTATGAAGATTTGAAGTTTTAGGGGCTAAAACATAAAAACAAATAAGTTTAGGGGCCTAAAGTTAATTTGAGAAAAGTATCAGGGCTAAACTGTAAAATGTAAGTCTAAAATATAATTTATGAAAATTTTAGGGACTAAAAAGTAATTTCTAAAAAGTTCAGGGACTAATTGTTAAAAGGTAGGACTAAAACATAATTATTAATAAGTCTAGGTGTGTTTTTGTAAAATTAAAGGACTAAAATATAATTTAGGAAAAGGCTAGGGTCTTTTCTATAAAAATATAGTGCTAAAAACAATTAATTATAAACTCAGGGACCAAAACATAATTTTGTAAACATTCTGCTGGAAAAAGTAGCGTTAAAACATAATAAGATAAAGGGCAGGGGCCTACGCGCAAAACTGGCCTTTACTGTAATTAAACAGAAATAAAAAATAAAAAAAACATCTAATTCCTGTGGACTAAGTCCATGAGGCTTGTGGACCAGGGTTGACCCGTGGCCTATGGTCCACGGCAGAACGAGGCGGCGGCTGCCATTGGTGGCTCCCTGGAGCACGCCAGGGAGGCGCACCAACGCCCGTTGGCCGGTGGGAAGGGGCGCGGGGAGGCGATGCAAGGGCGGAGACTCTTCGGGCGCGCGTGGCAAGCAGAGGAGGGGCCAAGGCGGCTGCGTGAAGCGGAAGCTGCGACAGCTTCCGGCGGCTGCGACGGTGGCGCCGTAGGTGAGCGAGGAGTGAGGTGGCAGGGGGAAAAGGCGGCGCGGGGCACGGGGTTGCCCTTTTATAGGGTGCGGTGCCCTAGGTGGCTTGGCGCGCACGCCGAGAACGGCGGCGGCAGCGGGGCTGGGCCTGATGGCAGCTAGGGTTAGGGTTCGGGGCTGGGGAGTGGGCTAGGGCTCGCTGGGCCGAGCACGCGAGGGGTGGGCTGTGTGCTTGGGGGGGCGGATGGCCCAGGGGGGGAGGGGGAAGGTGGGAAGAGAGGGGGAAGTGTGCCGAGCGGCATTGGCCCAAGGCCGAGAGGGAGGAAAGAGGAGGGGGAGAGCGAGCTGGGCCGGGGAAGGGAATTCGGCCCAAGGCTGAGGGGTTCTGATTTCTCTATTTTGCTAAATTCCACACTAACCAAAAATCGATTTCTAAACGACTTTTAAAAATATATTTTTGCACACAGTAAAACCTAGTGCATCTAATCGACGTGAATGCAACAGACATGTTTTTGAAAATACCCCATATATGATTATTTTCTATAGAAAATAATTCCATTTCGTAATAAAATGTTAACAAGCCAATGAATTTTAGAAAAATTTTAAAATGTTCAAAAATTTGAAAATTAGGGTGTTACAGGGATCAAAACCATACACTACCTTGAAGGGACTTACCTTGGTAGTAGAATGTGTTGTCCGAATATAAGCAAACTCAACATGAGGCAAACATTCTACCCATTGCTTCAAGTTTTTCTTTAAAATAGCTCTCAACAGAGTGTCCAAAGTGCGGTTCACAACCTCAGTTTGTCCATCAGTTTGTGGGTGACAAGTTGTAGAAAACAACAACTTGGTACCCAACTTATTCCAAAGTGTGCGCCAAAAGTGACTCAAGAATTTTGCATCACGATCTGAAACAATAGTAAAAGGCATACCATGCAAACGTACAATTTCTTTGAAAAAGAGGTCAGCAATATGACTAGCATTATCGGTCTTATGACATGGTATAAAGTGTTCCTTATTAGAAAAACGATCCACAACAACAAAATTGCTATCACTCCCCCTCTTAGTGCTAGGCAGTTCTAAAACAAAGTCCATAGAAATATCTGCTCAAGGAATTGAAGGAACAGGACATGGCATGTATAAACCATGTGGATTCAAGCGAGACTTAGCTTCCTGACATGTAGTGCAGCGAGCAACAAAGCGCTCAATATCTTTCCTCATCCTTGGCCAAAAGAAGTGTGTGGCCAAAATATCCTCTGTCTTCTTAGTACCAAAATGACCCATCAATCCACCTCCATGCGCCTCCTGCAACAACAAAAGGCGAACAGAATCAACTGGAATGCATAGGCGGTTAGCTCTAAACAAGAATCCAACATTCAACACAATTTTTTCCAAGCACGACCTTCTTTACATTGCAGCATTACATCCTTAAAATCAGCATCATTAGCATATTATTCTTTAATTGCCTCAAGTCCAAATATTCTACATTCAAGTTGAGACAACAAAGTCTAGCGCCTAGATAATACATTAGCAATCACATTATCCTTCCCTTTTTATGTTTAATAATATAAGTAAAAGACTCAATAAACTCAACCCATGTAGCATGTCTACGGTTCAAATTGCATTGTGAGCGAATATACTTAAGCGATTCATGATCAGAATGAATAACAAATTCTTTGGCCAACAAATAATGACGCCACGTCTCTAAGGAACGTAAAGAGCATATAATTCCTCATCATAAGAGGAGTAATTCAAAACAGGCCTAGTAATTATTCGCTAAAGTCTGCAACAGGTTTACCATCTTGCATCAAAACACCACCAATGCCTATACCACTAGCATCACATTCAAGTTCAAAAGTCTTATCAAAATTGGGTAGTTGCAACAATGGTGCATGTGTAAGTTTGTCCTCAAAGCATCAAAGGACTCATGATGTACCTTACCCCAATGGAACTCAACGCCCTTCTTTGTCAACTCATGCAATGGTGCAGCAATGGTGCTGAAATCTTTGACAAAGCGGCGGTAGAAACCTACAGGACCAAGAAAACTCCTCACCTGTGTGATAGTTTTTGGTATAGGCTAGCTCTCTATGGCTTCAATCTTTGCCTCATCCACCTCAATTCCCTATGGAGTCACAACATAGCCAAGAAAAGAGACTAGATCCATGCAAAAGGTGCACTTCTTAAGAATACCGAATAAACACGTAGCTCGCAAAGCATCAAAAACAGCACGCAAATGAATCATATGATCATCCATGGATTTGCTATAAATCAAGATATCATCAAAGTAAACTACCACAAATTAACCAATGAAAGCTCTTAAAACCTCATTCATCAAATGCATGAAAGTACTAGGTGCATTAGTTAAACCAAAAGGCATTACTAATCACTAATACAACCCGAATTTGGTTTTGAAAGTTGTTTTCCATTCATCTCCAAGTTTCATTCTAATTTGATGGTAGCCACTACGCAAATCAATTTTAGTGAAAATTATAGCACCACATAACTCATCAAACATGTCGTCTAGCCTAGGACTAGGATTATGATACCTAATAGTAATGTTATTAATGACTCTACAATCTACACACATACGCCAAGTACCATTTTTCTTAGGAACCAAAAGTATAGGAACAACACAAGGACTAAGTGATTGACGAACATATCTATGATCCAAAAGGTCTTGGTGATGAGGACATCACTCCTATGGATACACATAACACTCCTCCAATTCTGGACTTGCAAGGTCCAATGACTAGAGCTCGTGCACGACGACTAAATTTAGAGGTGAGCTTGTTCCCACGTTCTTCGCTATATGTTACTTTGAGAATGGTTTGCTACCTAATGATTATTTTATGATTAGGAATCATGGAGAGGACCAGGAGATGATGGGAGAAGGAGTTGGGAACGTGGAGGACCAGCAAGGGCTTGGAAGCCAAGGTGGAGGCCCAATCAAAACCGACTTCGAGTCTGTTTCAGGGTCCAGGACCAGTCTGCACTAAAATGGTTACCCAGAACGCATACGGACTCGGATTTTGACGTTCTACATATGCACGGAAAGATAAGGAGAAGACCTTTCCAATGCCACCAGTCTCATGTCAAATTTCATTCGGAGTCATCAGGAATAAACGAAACAAGGGAGGGTCCAGAATCTGTGTTGGTGCTGCGTCGCTTATTTTTGGCCTTTGGGCTTTGTATCCAGTTGAGCCCAATTAGGGGTGCGTACAGAGGGTCTTGCATGACCCTAGGGTCTTCATATACAGCCGCCACCACACCATTGGTGTTCGGGTCTTGCTTAGATCAATTCTGTTCATAAACAATGTCGCCGTTCATCAGTTTGTGAGACTCCAACTTCGTGAGCTTAATCATTCATCTACAATTGTGTTGCATCCTTCATTGTTCTTGCTTCTGTTCTTGATTTGTAGGTAGGGATTAGCCTTCTCGGTGAGGTCAATCGTCCTTGGACTATTAATAACCAGAGGAGACGTCATGCTGCGATTGCGGGGTTTAGAACGTCCTGTTCTGAAGCCGGATCGATTTGTGTGTCGCCTCCGACCAAATCAACTTTCCAGGAACCTTTCGGAAAATTGGGAATCCTTGTTCACATCAAATGGTAATCAGAGCTTTAGGTGCACTATCAAGTTCACACTACCCTTAGTTAATTTTGTTTTGTGTTCATCCTATCGTCCATAGTAAAGCCCAAAAAAAAAAAGATTCCCCCCCACCGCCCATAAACACGTGTTTAGCCTTTCAATATCTCAATTTCAGAGTCGGTAGTGTTGAGTTTGAGCCCTAGTTCTTGTTTAGTTGCTGGTTTTAGTTTGTGTTTTTGTCGTCAGTAGTGTTTCCCTTGCAACCCTAGCCGCCATCCCCTTCACCACGCTCTGTTTTGTTGGCTTTGTGTGCTAGGGTTGATTGATCGACACACCCATCCTAATCCCACCCTAAACCCACCCTCAACACCTCGGACCAATCCCCACAAATTCTACTTTTTGCTACATCCACTCCACCAAAAAAAAATATCCTACCCGATTCCAAACCCGACCTCTAACCCGACTCGGGTTTCGCCTGGGGTTTCTTGAAAACCGATTCCGACACTCCTTCAATAAAATGGCCATAACTTTTCGCTCGGTTGTCCGTTTTGGCTGAAATTTTTACAACAGATCCTGACAAAAAGTTGAGGTGAACCATACTCGGCTAGACCCTGTGTGCCCTTGTCAAAAAATTCAAAAAAAATCAGGAAGATAAAGAAAAAAATTCATTCAAGTTAAAACCCGATGTTTTTTGAAACTTCAAGAATTTCTGTAGGCCACCTCCTAGCTCTGTTTGAGCAGAATATTTTTGTGGCTTCTCCCCCATTGTTAATGAGTTGGAGAAAAATATCAAAAAAAATAAAATAAAATAAAATAAAGAAATTTGGGATTCCTACTAGTGCTTCATCTAGCCCCCTAGAATTTCTGAGTTTGGCTGTTTTACACTTAGCCCCCTGTTATGGTCTGTGTGCCTTTGTCTCCTTGTTTCTTCTTTGCTATCACTACTATTCTAGGACATAGTTAGACCAACAACTAAGGACAAGTTACTTGGGCACTTATTCAGCTTTACTATCTGTTTTTTATTTGTGTGCCACTCCCATATATATATTTGGCCTTCCTAGCTCTATATATTTCTTCTGGACATCACACAGATTATTTTGTACATATTTGTGGGCACATATTTGTGGAACACACCTCCCTGGTATCTTTTGCTTTGTTTTTTTCAGAACTTTGTAAGAGCTTTGCAAGGAGCTTCCTTTTGCTATGTTGAGAGGCACAACTGCTTAGTAGTTTTGTAGGGGTAACCTTCACTTTTTGTTTCCTATTTTAGTATTTCTGATGTTAGGAAGTGATGGAGAGGGTGCTTCGCCCTCAAAATTTGATGAGTCCATGAGCCAAAGTCAGCTACAGAAGACTTTGCAGGCGGTTCAGAGTGATTTGGCAAAGACGATCACCAGGGCCATCATTGATGCCGTCACCAAGCTTCACCTGGGAGAAATCATTGAGAGGTTGGATAAGAGAGTCTCTAAGTTAACCGATCAGGTTGTAGAACTGGAGACCGCTCACAAGACCATCAACACCAACACGGACACCAACAATGACGTTGAAGACGATCATGAGGAAGACATGGTGTATAAGGCTGATGGCACCCTCGATAGGTCTGCTACAAGGAGCATAAGGTTACAACGTCGTTTGCAACATAACACTCAAGGTATGGGTGGTTTCCACAACCACAACTGTCGCCCACAAGATAACCATGCTTTAGATGACCCGTATGCTAAAATTAAGTTTTCAATTCCTTCGTTTTCGGGTCAGTACGATGGTGATGCTTACCTTGATTAGGAAATGACTGTAGAACAAAAATTTAATTCCCACCTTGTTCCTAAACACCATAGAGTTAGACAAGCCACTAGTGAGTTTAAGGACTTTGCTATTGTTTGGTGGAGTGGTCTAGCTGCTAAAACTGATTTGCCTACTACTTGGGAAGAACTTAAGGTAGCAATGCATGATCGTTTTGTTCCACCTTCTTTTTATAGAGAGATTCATAATAAACTGCAGCGTTTAGATCAAGGAGATAAAACTGTTCAGGAGATTTTAGTGAGCTTCAGAAGGGTTTGATTTGTTGTGCTGTGGTTGAAAAAGTAGAGGATCAGATTTGCCGCTTTTATTCTGGTTTGAGAAAAGAAATTCAGGACATCCTTGATTATAAAGAATTTTATACCCTCAACCAGTGTTTCCAGTATGCTATGCTTGCAGAGAAAGAATCACAGGGACTTTTTCAGGCTTTTGAGGAGTATAGCAAGTCCAGGACTTTCTACCCACCACGGCCGACGGGGACTTCGGGGCTGCCGAAGCCATCTTTTCGAGCGCCCCCACCAGCAGCTGCCAACGGAACTAGTGTTGTTTCTACAGCACCAAGATCAGCCCCTGCCCTTTCTATGCGCTCAGGTAAAATTTTTGTGCAGGTACCAGCTAGTAGTGCCTCCTCTGTTGCTTCGACGGGACGCACTATAGGGATTCAGTGCCACCGCTGCCATGGTCTTGGTCATGTGCAGAAAGATTGCCCAAGTAGACAGGCATATGTGGCGACAGACGATGGCGGTTATATGAGCACCTCCGATGTGGAGGATGAGAAGGAGGATGTCGCTGCCACCAGCAGCGACCTGATCCTTGGAGGCGGAGATACCATGGGCTACATGAATACTATTGTGCAGTGTGTGCTTAGCACACAAATCCAGCAGCTCGAGACGATGCAGCGATATAACTTGTTCTAGATTTTCTTCATCATCAAGAACCGTCGAGCATGTGTCATCATTGATGGAGGAAGCTACAACAATTTGGTGAGTTCTGATGTGGTTAAGAAGCTTGATTTGACCACAGGCCCATATCCACATCCATACTACATTCAGTGGTTAACCGACTCTCGAAAAGCTAAGGTAATACAAACTTGCAGAGTTCCTTTTTCTATTGGTTCTTATGTGGATTCTGTTGATTGTGATGTTGTACCCATGCAAGCATGTTCACTTTTATTGGGTAAACCTTGAGAATTTGATAATGATGCTATACACCATGGTAAAAGTAATAAGTACACTTTTATGCATAAAAGAACTAAAATTACTTTGTTACCAATGACCCCTGCTGAAATTGTACAAGCTGATTTAGAAAGAGCTGCTAGTTTGAAAGATAAAGGTCCTAAAATTCAGCAACCTATTAATTCTGATTCTACACCTAGTACTGTTAATGATTCTTCCAGTTCTAAGGGTGCCGGAATTAAATTACAAGGTAGTTCATGTCTTGCCACAAAATCTGAGCTTGCTGAAATTTCTGCTGATGATATTTGCTATGTTTTGGTATGCAAACAAGCTTTGTTTTCGCTTGGTGACATTGCTTCTAGTGCTTTTCCTCCTGCTGTCACTAACCTTTTGCAGGAGTATGAGGATGTTTTCCCAGTTGAGATACCCCTGGGATTGTCCCCTTTGAGAGGGATTGAGCATCAAATTGATTTGATTTCTGGTGCTACTTTGCCGAACCGTGCTGCTTATAGGACCAACCCTGAGGAGACTAAGGAGATACAGTGACAAGTCCAAGACCTTTTGGATCGTGGGTATGTTCGTCAATCACTTAGTCCTTGTGTTGTTCTTGTACTTTTGGTTCCTAAGAAAGATGGTTCTTGACGTATGTGTGTCGATTATAGAGCCATTAATAATATTACTATTAGGTATTGTCATCCTATTCCTAGGCTAGACGACATGCTTGATGAGTTATGTGGTGCTATAATTTTCACTGAAATTGATTTGCATAGTGGCTACCATCAATTAGAATGAAACTTGGAGATGAACGGAAAACAGCTTTCGAAACCAAATTCGGGTTGTATGAGTCGTTAGTAATGCCTTTTGGTTTAACTAATGCACCTAGTACTTTCAAGCATTTGATGAATGAGGTTTTAAGACCTTTTATTGGCAAATTTGTGGTTGTTTACTTTGATGATATCTTTATTTATAGCAAATCCATGGATGATCATATGATTCATTTGCGTGTTGTTTTTGATGCTCTACGAGCTGCACGTTTATTTGGTAACCTTGAGAAGTGCACCTTTTGCACGGATCCAGTCTCTTTTCCTGGCTATGTTGTGACTCCACAGGGAATTGTGGTGGATGAGGCGAAGATTGAAGCCATAAAGAGCTGGCCTGTACCAAAAACTATCACACAGGTGAGGAGTTTTCTTGGTCTTGCAGGTTTTTACCGCTGCTTTGTCAAAGATTTCAGCACCATTGCATGAGTTGACAAAGAAGGGTGTTGGCTTCCATTGGGGTAAGGTACATCATGAGTCTTTTGATGCTTTGAAGGACAAACTTACACATGCACCATTGCTGCAATTACCCAATTTTGATAAGACTTTTGAGCTTGAATATGATGCTAGTGGTATAGGCATTGGTGGTGTTTTGATGCAAGATGGTAAACCTATTGCATACTTTAGTGAGAAAATTACTGGGCCTGTTTTGAATTATTCCACGTATGATAAGGAATTATATGCACTTGTACGTTCTTTAGAGACGTGCCATCATTATTTGTTGCCTAAAGAATTTGTTATTCATTCTGATCATGAATCACTTAAGTATATTTGTTCTCAATGCAATTTGAACCTGGTTCCCTTGGCAGCTGCTGGTGGGGCAGCCGGAAAGATGGCTTGGGCAGCCTTGAAGTCCATGTCGGCCATGGTGGGTAGAAGGTCCTGGACTTGCTGTACTCCTCAAAAGCGTGGAAAAGTCCCTACAATTCTTCCTCTGTAAGCATAGCATACTGGAAACACTAGTTGAGGGTATAAAATTCTTTATAATCAAGGATGTCCTGAATTTCTTTTCTCGAACCAATATAAAAGCAGCAAATCTAATCCTCTACTTTTTGAATTACAGCACAACGAATCAAACCCTTCTGATGCTCACTAAAGTACTCCTGAACAGTTTTATCTCCTTGATCTAAGTGCTGAAGTTTATTACAAAAATCTCTATAAAAAGAAGAGGAACAAAACGATCACGCATTGCTACCTTAAGTTCTTCCCAAGTAGTAGGCAAATCAGTTTCAGCAGCTAGACCACTCCACCAAACAATAGCAAAGTCCTTAAACTCACAAGTGGCTTGTCTAACTCTATGTTGTTCAGGAACAAGGTGGGCATTAAATTTTGCTCTACAGTCATCTCCCAATCAAGATAAGCATCACCATCATACTGACCCAAAAATGACGGAATCAAAAACTTAATTTTAGCATACGGGTCATCTGGTGGTTACCTTGTGGGCGACGGTTGTGGTTGTGGAAACCACCCATACCTTGAGTGTTACGTTGCAAACGACATCGTAATCTTGCGGTCCTTGTAGCTGACCTATCCACAGTGCCATCAGCCTTATACATTATGTCTTCATCATGGTCGTCTTCGACATCGTTGGTGTTGGTGTTTGTGTTGATGGTCTTGTGAGCGGTCTCCAACTCGATAACCTGATCGGTTAACTTAGAGACTCTCTTATCCAACCGCTCAATTCTTTCTCCCAGGTGAAGCTTGGTGACCGCGTCGGTGATGACCCTGGTGATCATCTCTGCCAAACCACTCTGAACCGCCTGCAAAGCCTTTTGTAGCTGACCTTGGCTTACGCACTCATCAAATTTTTAGGGTAAAGCACCCTCTCCATCACTTCCTGACATTATAAACACTAAAACAGGAAACAAACAGTGAAAGTTATCCCTACAAAACTACTAAGCTGTGGTGCCTCTCAACATAGCAAAAGGAAGCTTCTTACAAAGTTCTGAAAAGCAAAGCAAATGATACCAGGGAGGTGTGTTCCATGATTGCAAGGGTCACAAAATAACCTGTGTGCTGTCCAGAAGAAATATGTAGAGCTAGGAAGGCCAAATATATATATGTGAGTGGCACACAAATCAAAAACAGAGAGTAAACCTGAATAAGTGCCCCAAGTAACTTATCCTTAGTTGATGGTCTAACTATGTCCTAGAATAGTAGTGATAGCAATGGTAGAAACAAGTGTGAAAGGAGAATAGAGCACAGCAGGGGGCTAGGTGTAAAACAGCCAAACCTCCAAATTCTAGGGGCCTAGATGGAGCACTAGTAGAAACCCCAAATTTATTTTATTTTTATTTTTTTTCAACTCAATGGCAATGGAAGACAACCCACAGAAAATTTCAGCTCAAACAGAGGTAGGATGTGGCCTACAGAAATTCTGCAAGTTTCAGAAAACGTCGGGTTTCAACTTGAATGAAATTTTTCTGTATCTTCCGGATTTTTTTTTAATTTTTTTGAGAAGGGAAAATGGCGTTTGGTGTTTTGGGAAGGCCCCTTTTCGAGTAAAGAAGCTCCTGTAAACATTTTAGCCAAAACGGATAACGAGCGAAAAGTTATGGCCGTTTTACTGAAGGTACCTCGAAACCGGTTTGCAAAAACCCGAGGCTGGATTTGAGTGAAACCCGTGTCGGGTTTGAGGTCGGGTAGGAAATTTTTTGTCGGGATGGATGCAGAGGAAAGTGGAAATTATGAGGGTTGGTCTGGGATGTTGAGGGTGGGTTTAGGGTGAGCTTAGGGTGAGATCAAACAATCAACCCTAGCACACAAAGTCGAATAAAAACAGAGGGTGGTGGAGGGGGGGGGTGGCGGCTAGGGATTCAAAGGAAACACTACTGACAATAAAAACACAAACTAAACCAGCGACTAAACAAGAACTAGGGCACAAAATCACACAAGGTTATGGGCTGGGGGGGGGAATTTTTTTGGGCTTTTCTATGGACGATAGGATGAACACAAAAACAAAACTAGACTGAAGGGTAGTGCAAACCTGATAGTGCACCTGAAGCTCTGATTACCACTTGATGTGGACAAGGGTTCTTGATCTTCTGAAAGGTTCTAGTAATCTTGATTTGGGCGGAGGTGAAACACAAATCAATCCAGCTTCCAAACAACACATTCAGAATCCCGCAATCACAGCACAACGTCTCCTCTGGTTATCAACCGCCCAAGAATGATTGACCTCGCTGAGAAGGCTAATCCCTACCTATGAATCAAGAACACAAGCAAGAATAACGAAGAATGCAGCATAATTGTAGGTGACTGATTAAGCTCACAAAGTTGGGGTCTCACAAACCGATGAACGGCGACACTGTATATGAACAGAATTGATCTAAGCTAAACCCGAACCCTAATAGAGCAGTGGCGGCTGTATATGAAGACCCTAGGGTCATGCAAAACCTCTAGATGCGCCCCTAATTGGGCTCAACTGGATACAAAGCCCAAAGACCAAAAAAACAGGCGATGCAGCACCGACACAGATTCTGGACTCTCTCTTGTTTCGACGATTCCTGATGACTCCAGATGAATTTTGACATGAGGCCAGTGGCATTGGAAAGGTCTTCTCCTAATATTTCCGTGCATATATAGAACGTCTAAATCCAAGTCCGTATACATCTTCGGTGACCATTTTAGTGCAGACTGGTCTTGGGCCCTAAAACAGACTTGAAGTCGGTTTTGATTGGGCCTCCACCTTGGCTTCGAAGTCCTTGATGGTCCTCCACGTTCTCAAGTCCTTCTCCCATCATCCTCTGGTCCTCTCCATGCTTCCTAATCATAATATAATCATTAGATAGCAAACTATTCTCAAAAGTACCATATAACAAAGAACGTAGCAACGAGCTCGCCTCTAAATTTAGTCGTCGTGCACGAGCTCTAGTCATTGGACCTTGCAAGTCCATAATTGGAGGAGTGTTGTGTGTATACATAGGAGTGATGTCCTCATCAGTACAGCCCAAGGAGGGGTGAGTCATTGACGCACTCTCCTCAAGAACGCCTCCAGATCGTTGTGGTAGTTGTTTGGTAGGTCAAAACTAGTCATAAAGCGTCCTGTTTACACCACAAATAAACAGAACAAGGGTAAGCCCACAAAGGAAAGAAGTAACTTCTAGATAGAAATATCAATGTTATATTTCCGATATCTTAGCCTATTGCTTCCCTGGCAATGACGCTAGAAATGCTTATTGACACTTCTTAACATTGTATCAAGAATATCACTATTCCTGGTACGGCGCGAGAAATGATAGTTGGCATTTGTTATGCCTTAAGAGTAAAGTGAATTAATTTGCAAGCGCACAGAACACCATTGTAGCATTTCACTCGGGAGTATTCCAAGGTATCGTATTTATTTTCCTCAGGGAAGCTAGGCGTAAGATTATCTTGGTTTAGCAAAGACATAACTACAAGAATTATACCAACTGACCAAAGACGGGGGTAAGGATGTTCAATAATAAAAGTAAGGAGAAATCCACACTAAAAAATAAAGAGAACGGCTAAGCTAGTCGGGAGGACAACGAGTCTAAGTCCAAGATTTCTAAAATATATCTTCCTAATATATCTAAGTGAAGCGTCAAATCCTAGTTACTCGGGTTGAGCGCTTCCACCAATTTCTTGGTACAGCCTCGAGTCTTTCACCTGTTAGCTCACTTCGAGGCACGAAAACTATCTACTAATATGGGTCAGTAACTAACCTCTGTACTAGTGGGTATGCTATCGCTAGACAACCCTGCTAAAGGGATGGATAGGGCTGTCACCACCTACCGCCTACCACACAATCGGTGAGGACGAATGCAAATCCAGCTAGTGTTAACTTAGGCACCACACCTATGCCTTCACTAGATACTCTCTTGATGGCCTAGCGGAAGAATAGCCAGGATATAACCAAGTCTAAGTCCCAGAAAGAACTCAAAATTAATTAAATTCTAGCCAGGAAACCCGTGAACTATAGAACAATCTTTTGTCCCAATGATTGTAACCTAAGGAAATGACTAAGTTAAAACAAGTACTTGACAAGATATAAAGGGAAGGATATTTATATTGATAAATATATAAGTCTCACATAAAGAGAAAAGATACAAGAGAGCTCATACCAAGACTCCGAGACAATTCTAGAATCTCGAGCAATGCTCTCGACTAGACTCTAACTCCTGACTAACTAACCAACTCTACTAAGTAGCACAAGTAGTGGGAAATGGACTCCTTGATGTGTTTCTTTGTTCATCTCTTCTTCTTCTGAATTTCCCCTCTATTTATAGGTGGCAATGGGCCGGGAGTCATTTGTAGGTGGAGTGGAGTCGGTAGGCCAAAATCGGTCCGCCGGGCAGCGGGCCATGCCTGGTGGCCACGTGTGTCGGGCGGCTGAGCATGCCAGGCGCCATGCAACGCCGAGCGGCGGGCAAGGCCGGAAGATCCCTTCGATTGTGTTAGTTCCCGACTGACTTTTCTTGGATGGCTCGGATTTGGTCCCGATGGCGGTTGTTTAGTCGGTTGCCACCAACTCTCTTCTTTTGGGGCTGGTAGGCCTCATGGGCTGGCAACCCCGGGTGGCAACGCGAGGCTGGGCGGCAGGCCATGCATGGCGCTAGCCCATGCCCGACGGTAGGCTAGGCCGGGTGGCGGCCTTGCCGGGTGCTGACCCTTGCTGGGTTACCCCTTGACCTCTCCCGGTTAGGCTACTTGATGTCCTTGTTTCTTCACCATATTTCATGTGTCTTGGTGCAGGAGGAGAAAACAACATTTGGTAGACTATTTTGCAGAATCGGCCGGGTGCAAATACATATCTCACTAAAACTCATGGAATCTTATTAGTTTAAATAAATATTTATTGATCTTAGGTCTTTACCTTGCATTTCCCAACCAGTTGGTGGCTGATATTAGACTTTATTGGCCACCAACAACTGGTCAATCACCTTTCTCATTGGTATATAGCTCTAAAGCCATGCTACCGACCAAGGTAAACCTCGTATCAGCACGAGTTAAGGGATATGACGAGAAGCTTTCTGAAAACAACAGAGAGATTGAGTTTATTGCGACAGAGGAGTTGTGTGATCGCGCTCTGTATCGATCAGAAGTATACCAGCAGGGTCTACGACGTTATTACGACAAGAATGTTCAGAGTCAACAATTCCATGTTGGGGAATTAGTGCAGTGCCGAGTGCAATCAACCAAGAATCAACACAAGTTATCCTTTAAATAAGAAGGACCCTATGTTGTCAAAGAAGTCACTTAACCGGGGGCTTACCGGCTGATGTATGAAGATGGCGACGACGTACCGAACTCCTGGAATATTAACCAGCTATGTCACTTTTATACTTAGTCTTTTTATGTATTCACATATATTATCATTGAATGAAACTTCTGTCTTTTTGATGAAAGATGTTTGAAGTTGCTTTCATTCTCATTTGTCTCGATTCCTTAATTTATACATTAAACAATCAAGCCAGGGGGCTAGTAACAATATCCCAATACAGCTTAACCTTCACAAATTCTGGTTTTGGTTTTCTACGACTGATTTCTCATATTTTGACATGGTCTTATTTTGGTCTAATGCTAAAACTATAAGGTCATACAATTTAATTTGCACATCAGACTATCACTACACTAAATCCAGCTCCTTCTTCAGAAGCGTGTTTTCAGCCTCTCGGTCAGATAACGACCTAGATAACCCGGTCTTCTCATTAGTCAAAGCATCCAAAAACCTCTACTGATTTGAACTGAGCTTCTCCAAGTCAGCTATTTTATTCTGATAAGCTGAAAAAACACAACAGATTGTTATAACACGATCTGGTATGAAGAAAAAGGCTTAAAAGTCTTTAACTTCATCACTCTGCTGCTTCTGCTCTAGTAGACTGGTGGCCTTCTCCCACTCCTTCTTGGCTTTTTGGGCTACTTGAGCATGCACTAGAGAAATCAAAATATTGTATCTCAAATCAAGATATTGCTGGATATCAAGACACATACAAAGACTTCAAGAAATTACTCACCAATGGCTTCAGCCATGAGAGCATATATCCTTGATAGTTGTTCCCCAATAAGAGAGTAAACTCTCTGAAAAACAGGAGCAGAGTGGATTAAACACTTTGAATAAACTCACGGAAAATAAAATCCAGGTATTGACATACCTTGGATAGCTCTCGGTGTTGCTGAAGGAGCTTGAGGTCTGAAGCTTCAGATCGACCAGTCGACATGTTTACCAATGTAGCCTTCTCTTTGCTCGGGGTCAGCAGCTTGGCGGTCAGCATCGGAGAGGTGACCTTTGGAGCGGTAGGAGTATTTAAAGGCCTCGCCACCTCGGTCTGCACACTTGATCGTGTGTTCACAAGCTGAGGTGGGTCGGTCTGCTGGGACACCGAAGTTGGGACCAAGTCCTTGGACACGGAGATATCATGCGTCTCGGTTGACCTAGTAGTGTGTTTGCTACATACAACATTCAAAGTTAATAACAGCTCTGGATCATGTCGACAATGAGATGGAGATGCGAAGAAACTTACCTGGAGGCTTGCTTGATCTTCATTTGGCAGACTATCTTCTTCGATGAAGTAGTTGCAGAATTCAATGGCTTCCTCTTAGAATAAGACTTTGTTGCCACCTCTATGGTCTTGACCGACCGGCTTGGTTGATCCGACTGACTTAAAGGTCGGTCAGAGGACACAGGGGGCTGCTGACCGACCGTCTAGCGATCCTCTTGGACATCATCATCATCATCATCCCCGAGGTACTGACGACGGTGGTGGGCAGACCTTTTCACCCGCAGACCAAAGGAGGGAAGCTCAACGGCAGGACTAGTAGAGCCGCCCTTAACACTGAACAGATCGGTCTGAGGAGCGGTCCTACAGATTGCCAAGCAAGTCCCTGTCTAGTCAGTCAGACGAGGCGGTCTAGGAGCATAATATACTCCCTCGGTGTCGGTCGGCAAAAGTGGAGGACGGGACACATAAGTGTCCAGAACCTAAACACAAGTATGAAGACATTATTCATAAAAGTTATTCAACTTAGTATGAATGATGAAAAGTAATCGAAGATGCAAAAATCTTACTCGGGCTCGTAGAGTGCCCTTGTTATATGCCTCTCTAATCAAGGCATTGTCCTGATGCTCGACTGACTCAAACATTTTGCTTAAGTGGGTCCTACGCAATGTTGGATTCAGGGGGTCGAAAACTTCCCTAGTTTCGTCATTAGAGACATACTCCCATCTGAGGTGGCATTGCTGCTTGAGTGGTTGCACCCGGCACACGATGAAGCTCTTGGCGACGGCGACACCGTCAATCCTTTTCGTCTTCAATGTGGCGATCTTCTTTACAAGATCTTGCACCTGAGCATCATTCGGGTCTGGCTTCTCCGACCAAGATCCTTGGGAGTTGGCATTGGCACCGATGAAATAAGGGATGACCGGGGGAGGGTTTTCATAGTAGAACCACTCTTCCCTCCAATTCTTGGTCTCGGAGGCTAGTGGCACATCAATGTACAAGTCCTTTCAGAGCTGAAAGCCGACGCCGCCTATTGCTTCTTGGTTGGCGATCGAGGGTAGTGCTTGAAGGAGAAAGAGGTGGCAAAAGAGATTGACGTGGGGGCGAATGCCCAGGAAAGCTTCGCACATATGAACAAAAGGCTATGTGCAGAATGCTGTTGGGGTTGAGATTGACTAATTCAATCCCATAAAAGAAAAGGAGCCCGCGTAAGAAACTACAGCAGGGAACTCCGAATCCACGCTCAAAGAAGGAGCGGAATACTACAATTTCCATATGGATTGGAAGTGGATGAGATTCAGACTCTGGTACCTTCCAATTCAGCCACGCCTATTCCGGAAGGATGCCATCGACAACCATGGCATTCAGGATGTTGGAGATGACGGTGCTCCGAGAGAATTCGTGCAGGTGGTTCGGGATCTCCCTCTCCAACATAGACGATTCGGTAGCAGCGGTGGCAGAATTCTTCAATCCCTTCACCAGCTTGCGCGGCATGGCTGCGAGCAATGAAGAACGATGGACCTAAGGCGACAACCCTAACCCTAGCTATCAAGCTCGAGGGCTTGGACACGGCAAGGATCTGTAACGGCAGAATCTGATGAACCCTAGGCGCGGGAAGCAGAGGAGTTGCGAGAACAGAGGAGGTGCAAGGAAGATGAAGGGTCTAGGCAAAATGGTGGCACGAAATTTTTGTTAGCCCGCCTTGCTCCTTTTATATCTTCGCATTGACCTAGTCGTGGGGACCATGTGGGCCGATATGGGGTGTACTGTGCAGCCTTATCTATTTCTGGAGATGGCTTAAAATTTGCAGAAGATCTGCTTAACAGGATTTTTGCTATGATAAAACTCTTTGATGAGAAGCTTCATTCTAAATTATATAATCCCCATATTTATGTGATTTGATGATCACATGGTAGAGGACTTGATGGTCATGTGGGAGTAAGTCTAAAAGCTATGTTACTACTTGAAGTCAGTGAATAGAGCTAAGAAATAGACATGTAATCCGAGTAATGGAAATTATAGGAAAAGCTATGTTGTGATTGATGTCATTATAGCTTAGTTATAGGTTGTGATTGAAGTCATAAACCTTCATTTGATCCGTATATGATTGATGTCAATGGAATCAAAAGTCACTCGGTTAAAAGTGCAAATCACTCTACCTTCATAATTGGTCAGCACAATTTATGTTGAGCAGACAGAATCCCTGGTTTGATGATGAGGAGGTTGACTACTCAGACTTGATGGTTTGAGTAAAAATATACCTATTTATATAACAAATGTACAAAGCTTAAACTATTAGACTCTTGTATTATTTGTTAGTCTCCAAATTATACAAGAGTCGGGGGCTACACGTGATCAAGTGCACCTAGTCGGCGCACCAGATCTATCAGAAACTTCATTAAAGAGGTCTTCCTTATCTGTGATTTGCTCACATGAACAACAGGGATGAACCACTCAGCAAGTCATAGCTCAAAATCAGAAAGCACTCAGGGGCTGTTGTGGAATACTTACCTCATCGGTATCCATAGCTCAGACTAATTTGGAGGGCGACAAGATGGCCCACCAATATGGAAACAGAATCGGCTTGAAAGGGAAGGCAAATAGAGATAGAATTACTGTATAACTACGAGTAGGACTCTTCATGTACCCCTTGCTGACCGGATATTTAAGGTGGTAGGAACCCCCCATCAAGGGACAAAACATCATAAAACAATACAATCCACTAAACACAGGACGTAGGGTTTTTACCCTCATTAAGAGGGCCTGAACCTATATAACTCGACGTCTTGTGTCTTAACCATCTAGTTCTTGATCCTGATGTGGCTCTACAAATTTATTACTGAGATCAAGTCTCGACAGGTCGAATATTGGGTTATGCAAGGAATGGGCTTGGATTCGGCTGTTGAGGGTTGCTCATGGCTCGACTTGGCCTCCTCCTAGAGGGGTTCGGCATGATCGGAAATGAAGGAAGTGTTTTCTAGGATACAGTATAGGATTTCTCTTCCTTCCATCGTTGTCTTGTGAACGAACGATTCTCCAGCAGCAATGTCGAGGTATAGGGCAGCTTCCTTGTTCAGACCCTCATGAAAATGTTGCAGGAACATAGGGTCGGGAATGGAAAGGTTCGTTCCGGATTTGGATAGAAAATTAAGACTAGCCTAGGATGCACCTAAAGACTCCTTCTAACTCTAGCAAAAGCCAAGAATTTTCATACGAAGGGAGATAATACAGGACGTAGGGAAGAATGCGAGACAAAAATTATCTCGAAGTTCCTCCCAATCACCGTTTGCACTCCCGGCTGTATGTGTGTACCATTGTTTCACCCTATCCATGAGGGAAAAGGGAAACAATTTCCACTTTAGAGTTCCTGTGTCATGCCCTTTATCAAAAAGCATGAACACAGTTGCTTGAATTATCGTAGGTGATGGTATGGGTTTTCCCTATCTATGCTAGAAAAGGATTGCTCCTGAACCATGGCTATAAAGCCAGGGCAGAGTTCATAGCCAGCGGTGGCTCGTAGAACTCACCCTTTGGAGCAGAAAAATATTAGATAGTAGGTTGCTCCATTGTAGAAATGGGGAAAGAAATAAAGAAAGACAAAAAGATATGAGGACGAACAAGGTTCGAATGTAAAACAACAACCGTCCCCGGCAACGGCGCCAGAAATGCTTGTTGGTATTTCTTACGATCACAAATAAATCCGCAAGCGCATGGATACCGCTGTAGCACTTCACCTAAGATTATTCCATGGTATCGAATTCACAGGGAATGTGTGTGTCTAATCTTCTATATCCTAATTTGTCCAAGGACAACAAGAATGTGGTAAGCAGAGGGTAGAGAGGACTCCTACGGTAAAAGATCCTAGAATAAGATAGATTCAATCTATAATAGCTTGCTTCAGGCACCGGCTTAACCCTGCATCCACAGGCGACTCCAGCCAACAGCTCTAGAACGTACCCGAACATGGAGGATTACTAAGGCCGAATAGGGCTGTCACCACCTACCGACTACCTCTAAAAACCATGGGGCACGCGGAAAACAAAGGTAACCTCTAGCCTAGACACCACGTACGCTATTAATTACTATCAAAGTCTCGACGTCATGCTTATAGAAGACTATGATATTCTAACAAACTAAAGCGATGATCTCGTAAGCAACTAAGGAAAGAACTTACTTAAATAGGAAAATTAAATACCAAAACAAGATCATGATTACTTACTAAGAAAGGAAAGCATCCGCTAAGGTACAAGCGTGGAAAAGGCACCGAAAAGCCCGGACCGCCTGGTCTAAGCACTTTGGCAGTGCTAAAGCGTTTGAAGTGGAGCTCTAAACTCTTCTTGTATTGTGTTGGGAGTGGATGCACTGCCCTCCTTATATAGGGCCCAAAGGCGGTTCTTGGAGGCGGTAACTCCTGCCCTAACTGGTACAACCGGCATAGGAAAGGCAGTGGGAGACTCCCCGAGGAGGCCTCGGCTGAGTGGGCCTCAATGTTGTTCGGCCGAACACGGGTGTTCGGCCAAACATCAATAGGCCCCACTCAGTCAGAGCCTTCTCCGGGACACTGACCCACTGTCCCCATTTGACAATCCACTTGTTAGGCCTTCTGGTATTTCGGGGTATGTAATTGGTCCACCGTAGACCAGTGGACCATGGGTTCATGGAACCATCGACCCCGTCCAGGACCTTTTTAGTTTTAAATTAATTCAAATAATTTCCAGATAATGATAGGATTTTGCATTTAGGCCAGTGAACTTAGTTTGAATTAGAATTATGCCCCTATATTTGTATAGAAGCTTCAGAAAATTATAATTAAGCCCCTAAACTTCATAAAATTATTTTAGCACTATAATTTTTATAGAAACACCCCTATACTTTACTAAAATAATTATTTTGGTTCTGTATTATTTATAAAAACACCCCTGGACTTATTTTTAATTATTTTTAGGTCCTGCCTTTTTACAATTTAACCACTGTACTTCACCAAAATTATATTTTAGTCCCTGGATTTTATTATATGTTATTTAGACCCTGTTATTTTGCAGTTTAGTCCCCGCATTCTAAAATGACATTTTAAACCCCTAAATGAGCCTGTTTTTTCTGTTTTAACCCTAGAACTTCAATAGGGCATAACTTTTCAGTCGTAACTCCGAATTAGGTGATTCTTGCACCAAAATTCTCGTACAAACATAACCTATGCATTCATGGAATTCTCATATTGTTTTTCTACTATTGCATGTCTATGTATTGATTTATGTATGCAATTGCTTGTGTTGGTATTGTTATGCGTAAAGACGAATACACGCAAGGACCGGCATACGAGGACCTTCAAGACCAAGAGTTTGAAGTGCTCGAGCAGCCACCCGCACAGGAAGAGGCAAGTGTCCTTGATGCATTTTGATCCTATTATGAATGTTTATTGTAGAATTGCATGCTTGTGTCAAATTAATGGGTACCTATTGTAAGGGTTGACTAGTATTGCTTTATCTCGTCCTTGTCGCCTTGAACTAGAGATTTAGCTAGCTATGGGTAGATATGCTTAGTTTCTTATTGGGTTGTTGGTTTCAATTAATCTTCATTAATGAAGAATGTCACCTTGGGAATAATTGGGTAATTCTGTTAGCAACATGGACTTAGGGATCTCAACAAGCTGGATGGAATAGATGTGGGGCCGTTGGCACATGTTGTGTGGTGGTATGCTTGTTGTAGATCCTAGGAACCGGTTCTTAGAGTGATAACCCAGGAAAACAGTGCCATCACAAGACTGATATGGGTAAGGCTTGGCTTAGTAATTAGGTGTTCTCCTAGTGTCGGTGCAACATTTGGTGGAGTGGGGAACGGAAGTCAAGAGCAATGTCCTTGTATCCGAATGGCTCAAGAGGGGGCTCCTGGGTGATGAGCTGCTTGTTGATGGGCTATCACTTATCGACGGGAGTGCAACCTTAGTGGCTAGCATGTACCAGGAGACCCTTTGGAAAAGCCTCATAGTGAAACCCTGCCACACACCAAAGGACGTGTGTAATGTGGGTCGCGTCCACGGGCACAAAGGGAATCATGACTTGTGGGTAAAGTGGTACAAACTCTGCAGAGTATCAAACTGTCATGACAGCCAGGCTCACGTTCACGAGCGACCTGGAATCCTCACAAGATTAGTTGGTTATGGAATGGTTGGGCTTGGTGGATGGATTTGGACTTGGCTTGGATTAGACCCTATGAATTGATGGTTGGGATGACCCTACTTAGTAAATAGGACGCTTAGGTTAATTAAAAGATCATACAATAAACCTGAATAAGCCTTTCTTGTCTATAGCCCCCCCCCCCCTCCCACTTGAGTAAGACACGTACTCACCCTTGATATACCATATTGCTGCTTAGCCATAGGAGAAGGTTGGAACCACTATGACGATGACAGAGGTGAGAACTAGGTGATGGTCCACCGGTCGATGCCTATGGAGTCTTGGGACGTCTATGCTAGTTCTTTTCCACTGCTTTGATGTACTTTTGTTTTAGACCTACGGGTCCTTTTGTAATAAAGATACGATGTAATAATTGAAGGATATGGATATTTATTCTGATTACCATTGATGATGTACAGTATGTGTGTGTAACTTGATCCTAGGCGCACGTACGACTGGACCCATTTTGCTTCTTAAAATGGGTGTGACAGATGTGGTATTAGAGCCAGGTTTGACTATAGGACGTCAGCCTAGTTAGAAATGGACGTATTCAGGGATAACATTTTGTTTTATACATATACAAACTATTTTGAAAAAAAAGATTTTATTTCTTATTGTTTTATTTTGCTTTTACATTGTGTTTACTTTTCAGATTTCATTTTTAACCAGTGCTTATTCATACCATGTTATTTCAAAAATATAGATGGCCCGTACTAAGAAGACCGTTCGTAAGGCTACGTTTGGAGTTCACTATGGACGCCTTGCCCCTAGGTGTGTTCGAAAGGAAGCAAGTGAGGAGGTAACTCAGCCAAAACATGAGGAGGCCCCCCTGACTCATGAGGAACTTTTCGAGGCACCGCAGGAAGAGCCCATGGAGGAAGAAGATCCAGAGGAATTCAAAGAGGAAGAGCCTGAAGAACATGGGCAAGAAGAAGATCCTGAGGAGCCCCAAGAGGAAGAAGACCCTGAAGAGCCTGAGGACCCTGATGATCCTGAAGATGGTGATGATGATGACTCAGAGGAGGTAGACAAGGAACCCGTCGTTCATTAGGATGAGAAGTATCGCTCTTTTGGACAAGAGGGCGAGACCTTCTCCAAGACCTTGCGGGATCTACTTGAGAGGATCTGCGTCACCAACGGGCCACAGTACTACCTCAAGAAGGTGGATCGTCCTTTCTGTGAAGAGTGGATAGCGGAAGTCAACATCTATGACGGTGACCGAGTCATAGCTACTCAGTAGCTTCTGCTTCACTCACCGCCATGGGATAGCAAAAACAAGCTTCGCCCACGTTCCCCACCGGAAACCAGGCACGAGGAAGTACACTGTTGCTCCTATAGGATGGTATGTGAGCACTAGTGAGATGGACAAGACGGAAGAAGCTGCTGTGAACCATGCTCTTTGGAAGAGGTTGCGTAATGCTGAGACTTACCTAAGACGCAACTAGCAGGTCAAGAAGGGAGAGGAGAGTGATCTCTACTCCTCGGGCATCCGTACTTGGAGTGCCATGTCCCTAAAGCGAGCAAGCTCTCTGCCTTCTGTCTCTGACGAAGCCAACTCCTATGCGTAGGAGACTACCTTGTCCCTATGAATAAAGTTGTAATAATCAAACACTTAGATCGATTTGCTTCCATGGTGTGATGTAATGAACTCTTTGTTTGCATTGATATGAGTGTGCTAGATGTGAGTTGTGGGATGCTTTGGCACCTTGTCCACAACCTCATCCTTTTGATTGCTTATTTAAATGAACTATCGTTTTACTTATCATTCCTTGATGCATATATTTTGGAGTTTCTTTCTATTTCTTCTTTTAATTAATTATCACACCTCATCTTACCCCACTCCCACCACTCATTCTCTCTTAGATGGTTCGCACTAGGGAAAACATGGATCCTAACGAGCATAACAACAAGGACAACAACAATGCCCTGAACCTTCAGCAACTCCTAGACATGCAAACTTTGCTCATGCAGACGGTGATCCAAACCTTGGGCGCCATACAGCAGAATCACAATACCCCAACACCTCCACCCAAGAATAGGTTGCGAGTTCCTAAGGACTAGGCCACCTACCTTATCCCAGTCCAAGGATCCTATGGAAGCTGATGATTAGCTCAAGGCATTGCCGTGTCGTCTTGTTTCTCCCTGTGTAACGTGTTTTCCAGGGTCGTTCTGGTGTTTGCGCGTCGGTGCTTTGCGAACCTCCCCCACACTTATTTCCTGACTTATTTTGTTTTTGACAAAGACAAGAACAAATGGTGAGAGCAATGGGGACTCCACCGGCTTTATGGGCTCAGTGGGTCAATTATTTCATTCTCGAACTATAGGCGCATTACGTGATGAAACAAATAATGAAATGAAAATAAATCCTAAGGGAAACTAAGCGCCTATATTTTTCCTAAACCATATGGGAGAGCATAATTATGGAGCCTTATATAAGTCAGGCTCTCCTATATGGCTGCATATGCGCTCCATCTTAGCACACAGCCCGCGGCGAAGGTTTTTAAAGGCTTCCTCGAGGTCCTTCACCCTATCCTCGAGTTGAGCCCGCTCAAGCATTTGCTTTGCGAGCTTGTCAGCCAGCCGCTTGTTTTCTGCTAGAAGAAGCTTGATTTCTCATGCCAGCTTGGCCTTTGGAGGACCCTTAGCTTCATCCTCGCTGCTCTGGTACTGCCCTCCCTGCCTGGTGATTGGTGGAGGGTCAAGGAAGCAACTGATGGTCTTTTGCGGGGAGGAGTTGACGGACTCCTCCATCTCCTACTTGTCCTTTGAAGTGAGTGGGGGATGAGCATCTTCCCCTTGCCGGGTCAGAGCCGTGGGCCGGTGATCGCGAAGCGCTCCTTCCTCTCCAGCGATTCGAAGATGTAGTCCTTCCGGTACATGTATTGGAATGCCGTACCGTCCTTGCCCCGTAGTGTTTCCACGAGGTGCTCGCCGGGCTGGAGGGTGGAAGGACCCTCATCATGGAAGAGACGGGTGCTTAGCCCCGTCTTGCGGGGTGTGAGGGCGCCCTTAGTCGGCCTCCCGGAGTTGGGGGTCGGGCACCGGACAGGAGACATCCCCCTTGTCTTCATCGAGCGCGTAGGGGTTAGTGAGAGCGCCCGCTACGACGAACGAGCCGCCGAGGGGCCGCGCCCATTGGAAAGGGTAGAAGGGTCAGCGGATCTTGTTTTGCCCGTTCTCCTCTCCCGACTGTAGTCCTCGAAAGGTATGCTCGCCAGGGGTTCCACCACTTCAGCTAGGGCGAGATCGAGGTTGTGGGGGACGGTTTGGTTTGCAGGGTTGATCTCCCCGCTAAGAGCGAACGTAGAGCTTTAGAGGGAGGCTTGGGAGATGGCCTTTTTCCCTGCCATGGCAAGTTGGCTTGCTAGCAAGGTGTCAATAGGAAAGTGGGAAGGATGAGGAAGAGAGAAATGCTTCTGTTGCTTAGAAACGGAGCCTCACGATGGTATCTTCGTGTTTCCTTCGAATATCCCCACTTAGGGCGATCAGAAAGGTTGGAGAACCGCGTGGGAGGAAGCCCAAGTGGCGGCGTCGCCACCAGTGGGTCGCCCGACCCACTAGGGTCGCCCGACCTAGTGGTGGGCCTATTTGGGCCGCTGCTTTGTGTGCTGGCTCATGGGGGTTCAAGGAGAAGGAAAAGTGCGGCCTTTTTATTTAATTCTAAGTAAAGGTGCCTGAGAGGGCTATGGGCAGGCCTGAAAGTCAATTAAATTGACTACATCCTCCTCAATTCCTATACTTTTATCAGAATCATAAAAGAGTTTAAGACGATGGCCGTTTACATTAAAGACGTACCCTTCTTCATCCTGGAGTGTGATTGCTCCATGTGATGCAGCTTCAACGATGAGGTATGGCCCGATCCACTTGCTTCGCAGCTTTCCGTCGCCGAACAGCTTGACCTTGGAGTTGAAGAGCAACACCTTGTCACCAGGCTTGAATTCCATGAGTTGAATCCTCTTGTCATGCCACTTCTTGGTCTGTTCTTTGTAGATTCTGGCACTGTTCCATTCTTCCAACTCGGAGATCTGTCTCATCCTATGTTTCCTAGCCTCCTTAAAGTCCATGTTCCACTTCTTGATTGCCCAGTGTGCCTTGTGTTCCAACTCTACCGGCAAATGACAGGTTTTCCCATAGATCAATTGAAATGGGGACATGCCTATAGGGGTCTTATATGCTGTCCGATATGCCCATAGTGCATCTGGTAGGTTGCTTTTCATCCAGTCCCCATCTCCTCTACTGTCTTCTGCAAGATGTTCTTGATTTGCTTATTTGAGGTCTCTGCTTGTCCGCTGGTCCGAGGGTGGTACGGAGTGGGTATGTTGTGGTCTGCACCGAGTTGTTTCAGGAAGTGTCAGAACCCTCTATCCATGAAATGAGAGCCTCCATCACTGATTACCATTCTTGGCACTCCAAAACATGGGAAAATGACCTCATGGAACATCTTCCGTGCACTCTTAGCATCAGCGGCCTTGCATGGCAATGCTTCTACCCACTTTGATACATAATCCACTGCCACCATGATATACTCGCTGTCATAGGACCTTGGGAAAGTACTCATGAAGTCAATGCCCCACACGTCAAAAAGTTCCACTTGAAGGTTTTAAGTCAAGGGCATTGCGTTGCGAGCTAAGATCCCTCCATGCTTTTGGCACCTTTTGCACCTTCTGATTTTGTTCTTGGTGTCTTCATACATGGTTGGCCAAAAGAAACCACTCTGCCAAATTTTTGCTTGTGTACGGTACACACCATAGTGTCCTCCGTACGAGGCTGCATGGCATTTCTCAATAATCTCGGTACCTTCAATGGCGGGGATGCATCTTCGTAGCAAACCATCAGCACAGATCCTGTCGCCTACAGATGTCGCCTACTCTCATAGGCCAGCTTCTTCTTGTTATCTCCTGGCGGAACATACTCCGTGACCATGAAATTCATAATGTCCGCATACCATGGTGTGGAGTCTGTCACCTTTAGTAGCATATCATCTCGTAGGAAGTCATTGATTTGTAGCTCCTGCATGTTAGTGACTTGCATACGAGATAGATGATCTGCTACAGAACTCTCTACTCCCTTTTTATCTTTTATTTCAAGGTCAAATTCTTGGAGTAGGAGAATCCATCTAATTAGCCTAGGTTTAGCATCTTTTTTAGTGAGCAAGTATTTCAGGGCAGCATGATCTGTATACACAATTACTTTTGCTCCAACTAAATATGATCTAAACTTATCGATAGCAAAAACCACAGCCAAGAGTTCTGTTTTAGTTGTGGCATAATTAAGTTTTGCTCCTATCAAGGTTTTGCGAGCGTAGGCTATTGCATGATGCTTTTTGTTTTTTAGTTTGGCCCAAAACAGCTCCCACGGCATAATCACTAGCAGCACACATGATTTCGAAAGGCAGCTCCCAATCGGGCGGTTGAATGGTGGGACCTGAGATGAGTGCATTTTTGAGAATATGAAAAGACTTCAAACACTCATCATCGAAATCGAAGGGTGCGTCCTTGGCTAAAAGACCAGTGAGGGGTCTAGCGATTTTTTAAAAATCTTTTAGGAATCGTTGATAGAACCCAGCGTGGCCTAGAAAGCTACGAACACCCTTAACGTTGATCGGAGGTGGAAGTTGCTCGATAACTTTTATTTTTGCCTTATCCACCTCGATTCCTTGCTTCGACACTAAATGTCCTAAGACAATGGCTTCTCGGACTATAAAGTGGCACTTTTCCTAGTTAAGCACCAAGTCCTTTTCCTGGCATCGTTGCAAGACCTTGTCCAAGTTTTCAAGACAATGATCAAAGGTTTTTCCGTATACAAAGAAGTCATCCATGAAGACTTCCATAATTTTTTCGATCATATCAGAGAAGATGGACATCATGCATCGTTGGAAAGAAGAAGGTGCATTGCTTAGCTCGCAAGACATCCTATGGTAAGCATAAGTTCCGTATGGACACGTGAAGGTGGTCTTGCTCTGGTCGTCAGGATGGATAGGGATCTGATGATAACCAGAATACCCATCGAGGAAGCAGAAGAAGGAGTGGTTCGCCAAACGCTCAAGCATCTCATCGATGAAGGGCAAAGGGAAGTGATCCTTCTTGGTCGCCTTATTGAGTTTCCTGTAGTCGATGCACATCCTCCATTCTGTGATAGTGCGCTGAGGGATTAACTCATTTTTATCATTTCTAACAACCGTCATGCCTCCGTTCTTTGGCACTACTTGCATAGGACTTACCCACTCGCTGTGAGGTACGGGATATATAATTCCCTAATGTAGGAGTTTCAAAACCTCCTTCTTCACGACCTCACGCATCGCATTAGTTAGCCTCCTCTGAGGTTCCCTAGAAGGTGTACACTTGGGATCAAGGGGAATGCGATGGGTGCAGAGAGCGGGACTAATTCCCTTGAGGTCTTGGAGAGAGTAACCAAGAACAGAGCGATGCTTTTCTTGCACAGAAATTAACCTCTTGGTTTCTTCTTCGGAAAGCTTGTCATTGATAATGACATGGGCTTCCGTGTCGTCATGTAGGAAAGCATAGCGTAGGCCAGGGGGCAAAGGTTTTAACTCGATGGGAGGTCGAGTTGGTACTTTTTCTTTAGGGAGCTCGAAAGGCTCCTGCAGTTCATCATCCTCTTCTACGAAAAGTTCAGCGTCTTGCTCAAGGAGGGTATCAGGGGAATCAAAGGGAGAAATTGCTTTCACTTCTTCGATCGGCTCTTCCTCATTAGGAGGTTCAAGAATGGTGTTTCATGAATGAGAAATTGGGATCGTGAAGGCTTTTCCCCTGATTTTGACATCAAGGCTACCGGATGAGGTTGTCATGAAAAGTTTTTCCAAAGGGAGTCCAATAAGGACGTCAAAACTTTGGACTTCATAGACATGAAAGTTAAGTCTGGCCTCTATGTCGTTGTGTCTCACATACACATTTCGTACAATCCCGTAGCCTTCTAAGACGGCTCCCGAAGGGCTTTTGAAGGTCTTTTGTGTAGGGGTCAACGGTTCGTTTCCTAACACCTCGAAAGCGAAAGAGTCAGAGACGATGTTTAGCCCTACCGTAGGATTGTACAGAACATCCGTCGGGTTGCCTCTAACTACGCAAGGAATGACTAAAGAGGATGAGATAATCCGAACAAGTTCAGAACATTGCTCAGTTTCTTTAGACCACTCGTCACTCATAATTGCAGTTAGCTCCATGATTGTTTCTCTGAGGAATTGATCATCGAAAGGTTCAGGGGGAGAAACAGGAGTTGGTTGCTTCTGTTGGACGGCATACATCGAGGTGTTGCCGAAGTCCTTAAAAAGGTCTGCCTCAAATGATGAGTACATCACACCCATGAATACACACAACACTCCTCCAACTAAGATGAAAGTTCATGTGCATCACCTTTATGTGGACAAAGGTTCCCGATCTTCCGATAGGTTCTGATAATCTTGATTAAGGCGGAGGCGATACACAAATCGATCCGGCTTCCAAACGACATGTTCTGAACCCCGCAATCGCAGCACAATGTCTCCTCTGGTTACCAACCGTTCAAGAACGATTGACCTCACTGAGAAGGCTTATCCTTGCCTGCAAATCAGGAACACAAGCAAGAACAAAGAAGAATGCAACCAAATTTGCAAGTATATGATGAATCTCAGAAGTTGGGGTCTCAGAAACCGATATGATGGTAAAACCCCAAACCCTAATGAATAGGCGGCGGCTGTATATGAGGATCCTAGGGTCGTGCAAGACTCCCTAGACGCAGCTTTATGTGGGCTCAACTCGATACATGGCCCAAAGACCGATTACTGTGTCGTAGCACCAGGACAGATTCTGGAAGTCGAATTGTTTCGGAGATTGCCAACGGCTCGGGACGAATTTTGACATGGGAGTGGTTGGGTTGCAAAGGGCTTTTTGTTATCTTTCTAGGCATATATAGAACGTCCAAATCCGAGTCTGTATGCGTCCTGGGCTTCCGTTTTAGTTCAGACTGGTCCTGGGCTCCGAAACAGACTCGAAGTCGGTTTTAATTGGGCCTCCACCTTGGCTTGGACGTCTTTGCTGGCCCATCATGCCTCCAATCACCTCCCCAGCTATCTCATCATCATCCCCATGTTTCCTAAAAACAATTAATTTATTAGGTAGCAATCTATTCTTAAAACCACATAATAAAAACATTAGAAATGATCTCACCTGTAAATTCAGGTGATGCACATGAGCTTTCATCTTAGTTGGAGGAGTGTTGTGTGTATCCATGGGTGTGATGTACTCATCATTCTCCCCCTTTTGAATTAGAGTCGTCCTCGATCTCATCTCTTTCTCCCAATAGTGGTCTCAAATTTGAAATATAAAATATAGAACTATTCCCAAACTTGGGATGCAACTCATATTTATATGCATTATGAAATTTATCATCACAATGTGAAACTACAGTAGAAGGCATGCCATGCAAATTAATGACCTCTTTAAAAACTTGCTCAGCAATATGAACATCATTCTCCCTCTTATGTCAAGATAAAAAATGTGTGATCTTAAAAACACTAGAAAAACATGACATGACATGGTAATTGTTATTGCAGTTTTCTAGTTCATCATTTGGTTGTACAACACAAGGAGGATTCATGTTTGAGCAAATATAAACTTTATGCCCCATAAATACACCTCTATGATCATAGTTTCCTATAGCATAAAAATTGTTTCTTGTTAGTAAAGGCAATTCAGTTTGAGAAAAGATTTGCTTCTCTACGGTATTTAGATCATAGAGAACATCAAATTCAATATAACCCAAAGTATTTAGAGAAGACAATAATTTCTGCTCATCCTTTTCACGTGTTATTAAAATCAAATGTTTTATTTCAGCACTAGTAGGTGAATCATAAGCAAAAACATCAAGCTCATTCATTTGTTGTGGAAAAGGTATAAGTGAAGCAGTGGCACACAACTTCTCTTTATTAAAAGGATTAGTAGATAAATCAACTTGTGGCAATGACAAATCAAGACAAGGTTCCAATACAATAAGATTGTTGGAACAATTCAGTACATTAGGAAAGTTCTTACTTTAAACAACAATTTGTTCTTTATCTTTCTCACTATCATCTTCTTTGTGTAGAAGCTGAAATGTATTAGTCGTAACAAGAGGCAAGGAAATATGTTCATCCTCTAGTAATTCAGATTTTAATGAAAGTGTTGCAACATTTGAAACAGCCCATTCTATCCTAAATGGTTCGTTCTTTCTTCTCTCAAGTCTTTGTTGATCCTCTTCTAAAATTTCAGCAGCAGACATAGGTTTAAGAGTAACTCTTCTACCATTGTATTTAAATGAATAGCTATTAGCAATGGTATTATGCAAAGCATTATTTGTAGAAATCCAAGGCTTACTCAATAACAAATGACACGCTTGCATAGGCACTATATCAAAATCTGCACAATCCTTATAAGAACCAATAAAAAATTCAATGCGTGCAATTTTATCTACCTATATCTTACCACAAGAATTTACCCATTGGATGTAGTATGGATATGGTTGTGGCTGTGTGGTCAAGCCGAGCTTCTCAACCAATTCCAAGCTTGCGATGTTGTGGCTACTCTCTCCATCAATGATGGCATGACAACGCCGATCCTTCACAATAAAGTGAGTCTAAAAAAAGTTGTTCATTTGATTTTGCTCTACCTTCTCCATTTGAGAACTAAGCACTCATTGTGCTACAACACTTGTATCAACCTCATTTGACACCATCGACTCATCACCATCGGTGTTGTAACCTGTCATTGTTAATAGAAAACAAGAAAACACACAAGAGTATATTTTCCTATCACTACTGTTTGATCACGGTGGAAACTCTCAAAAAGCAAATGGCAGCACCTAACTGAGTTCTTACAAGATTCTTAATAGCAAAACAGAGGATACCTTGGAGAGTGTGATCTGATGATTGCGAGGGTCCAAAGTTCTGTGCCTATTCAGAAGGATATATATGGAGCTAGGTAGGCAATTTATAGTAGCAAGGATTAGCAAAATTTCAATTCAGAAATTGCAAAACTGAATAATAGTCCCAAGCTAGTCTATGTCACTGGCCTAAACTTGTCTCGGACCTAGTTCAAGCAAGCAAGCAAATGGCTCAACAAAGGACACAAAGGCTGCAAGCAATTTTGAATTTTTTTCTCTTCTCCTTTTGTTTTTTTCTTTTGTTATAGGTGCGGCTTTTTCTTCTTATTTTTTTTCGCACCTGTTTGCCTTTCACTTCTTTCATGATTTTTTTGACATAGAACTGCAGCAATAGTTGTGAACTTTATAGCACAAAGGAAAAACCTGAACTTTCTTTTTTGCACTCTTTATGTAAGGAATAGATGTACATGTAGAACTGAACCGACAATTCTCATATGCAACAACGTGCAGCAATCTCTTGACTCAAGGAACAACGTGCAACAGAAAACACTCTAAGTTTCTTTTGCACACAAAAAGTATAAGGCTAGATGTTAAATAAATATTTAGTGCAAACAATTCTAGCAGTACTATTCTTTCAACATGTGCAACAATCTGATTTTTTTTTTCTTGATTGTCTATGAACAAGGACACACACGACTCAAACAAGACCAAAGAACAAGCACTAGACCAACAACACCAATGACCTTGTAGGGACTAAAATTTAGAGAAGCAAACTAAACTGAAAATTGCAAGGCACAAGAGGGGTGTAGGACAACAGAAACACGATGAACAAATATTTTTGTAGGGCAATTTTCTGGACTCTAGGATTGAACAAAATAACGAGGATAAGGGCAAACCTAACAGTGTACCTGAAGCTCTGATACCACTTGATATGGACAAAGGTTTCCGATCTTCCGATAGATTCTGATAATCTTGATTAAGGTAGAGACGATACACAAATCAATCCGGCTTCCGAACGACACTTTCTGAATCCCGCAATCGCAGCACAACTTCTCCTCTGGTTTGCAACTGTTAAAGAATGATTGACCTCACGGAGAAGGCTTATCCTTGCCTGCAAATCAAGAACACAAGCAAGAACAAAGAAGAATGCAACCAGATTTGCAAGTATATGATGAATCTCACAAGTTGGGATCTCACAAACCGATTTGACGGCAAAACTGTTATGAACAAAATAATGTAAGCAAAACCCCAAACCCTAATAAAGAGGCGGCGGCTATATATGAGGACCCTAGGGTCGTGAAAGACCCCCTGCACACAGCCCTAAGTGGGCTCAACTCGATACATGACCTAAAGACCGATTACGGTGTCGCAGCACCAGGACAGATTCTGGAAGTCGAATTTTTTCGGCGATTGCCAACGGCTCGGGACGAATTCTGATATGGGACTGATTGGGTTGGAAAGGGATTTTCATTATCTTTCCAGGCATATATAGAACGTCCAAATCCGTGTCAGTATGCGTCCTGGGCGTCCGTTTTAGTGCAGACTGGTTCTGGGCTCCAAAACAGACTTGAAGTCGGTTTTGATTGGGCCTCGACCTTGGCTTGGACGTCCTTGCTGGCTCATCACGCCTCCAATCACCTCCCCAGCTATCTCATCATCATCTCTATGGTTCCTAACAACAATTAATTTATTAGGTAGCAATCTATTCTCAAAACCACATAATAAAAACATTAGAAACGATCTCACCTATAAATTCAGGTGACGCACATGAACTTTCATCTTAGTTGGAGGAGTGTTGTTTGTATCCATGGGTGTGATGTACTCATCATCAATGTTAAGAGGGAATTCGGAAGGTTGAATTTTTTCATCATCCAAAATTCCTGGTTCGGGAGGAGGCTCACTAGCTGGTTCTTGAGGTGTGCACGATGCGAGTTCATGCTCAGCTAGCATAGGAGTCTCCTAGCTCGGCTTAGCTTCTTCGTGGGGTGGTTCTAAAATGGCTCTTCCTTCTGAGGTTGTTTTATGTGTGAACAAACCTCTGGCGGCTATGTCGAGATGTAGGGTAGATTCTTTGTTAAGACCCATCTAAAAATGTTGTAGTAGCATGTGATCGGGTATAGACAAGTCTGGTCTGGATCGAGCTAGAAGCGAGATCCTGGCCCAAGCTGCTCCTAAAGATTCTTTCTTGGCCTGCTCAAAGCAGAGAATCTCTTTATGGAGGGCTACGATTTGAGACATTGGAAAGAACGAAAGACAGAACTTGTCCCGGAGTTCTTCCCAGTCACCATTCGTGCTCTCTACCATGTGAGTGTACCATTGTTTCGCCCTCTCTATGAGAGAGAAGGGAAACAATTTCCACTTAAGAGTCTCTTGTGTCATGCCCCTAATTTGGACGCACAATCACAATTGCTCGAATTCTCGCACGTTGTGGTGTGGATTTTCGTTTTCTAACCCCGAGAAAGGTTGTTCCCGAACCATGGCTATAAAGCCAGGGCGGAGTTTAAAGCTGGCTGTAAGGATTGGTTTTGAAGATGAAGGTGGTTCTTAGAACTCGCCCCTTGGACAGATAACGATTGGATAGAAGATTGCTCCATGGTAGAAATGAGGAAAGAAATAAAGAAAATAAAATAGGATACGAGGCTGACTCGGGTTCGAGGATAATACAGCAACCGTTCCCCAGCAACGGCGCCAGAAATGCGCACTAAATAAATTCGCAAGCGCACGGAGACCAAAGTAGCACTTCACCTAGAGTATTCTAGGGTATCGAATCTCAGGGAACGTATGTGTACTATCTCCAAACTAAATTACCCAAGGACAACAAGAAAATATGTAGGCAAAGGACAGAGAGGATATCCCAAAGTTCACGTTTTTAAGACAATTGAAATTAGACTCTAGATTGCTTGCATTGGGCACGGACCTACCCCTGCATCCACAGGCGACTTTCGCAAAGAGCCTATGCACTAGCCTAGCAGGAGGAGTTCAAAGGACGGACAGGGCTGTCACCACCTGCCACCTACCTCAGCTAACCGGTAGACTAACGAATAATCAAAGGTAATCTCCTGCCTAGACACCACGTCTATGCGATCAATTACTACCTTAACCTTCTAGCGAAGAATTAAGATTAAGGCACCCTAAGTAAATAGAGCGTTGAACGAGCGCATAAGCTAGAATATAACTTAATCAAAAAAGAACCTGAATACTAAGAGGGGAAATCACGAACACTTACCATAAATGGCAAATGTCATTGAAATACAAGTGTGGAGAAGGCGAAGACAAGCCCAAGCCTCCTCGAACTCTACTTCACTCTCTTCCTATTCTAAGCACTAACTAAGTGGCACCTTGCCTTTGGAGTGGAGCTCTTGATTCTCAAATCTTGTGTGTGTTGGAGTGAAGGCCTCCTCATTCTATTTATAGCCTCTAAAGGTCAGTTTAGAGGGGTAACCACCACGTAAATCCCTGCCCACCGCCTTCAGGAAGCGCTAAGGATGCTCCACGTGGAAGGCCGGCCGAGGGAGGCACCATGAGTGGGTCGGCCAACCCAGGTAGGTCGGCCGACCCGCTTAGAGGCGGTTCTCGGCCTGTGTTTCTTCTGGACGGCTGATATGTGGGTCCTCATCTCTGTTGTTAGTGCAGATCCGTGTTTTTCCTCTATTTTACACTGAAAGTGGGCCCCTCAATCCGTGTGCTTGTCCCTGATTGGCCGGAAGTGTGCTTTCTCCCTTAACTACCTTGATTTTTATTAATTCTCCATGGTTAATCACCTGCATACACATATCACCAAAAGTTGTGGAAATTATTAGTAATAAATCCCTAACACTAGTTTGATAATTATTTAGTATCATTTATACAAGTATTTGACGGTAAATTTTAGCATTTAGTGATCATCAATAGTACGCCGGGCGGCATAGAGGCCGGGCGGTAGGCACTGTCGAGCAGTCGGGAAGGCCGAGCGGCCACCCGATTTGGTCGGTTTCCCAATCGACTCAATCTGTACGGCCGTAATGATGTTTTGAGGTCGGTTTTAAGGGTCGGTTGGCCATTTTCCTTTGGTTTTATGTTGGTAGGCATGGCAGGCCGGGTGGTAGTCTTAATGAGCCGAATGGTCGGGTAGGCCGGGTGGCAAGCCCGCCAGGCGGCAAGGTCCGCCGGGCAGCAAGGCCTGCCGGGTGACATGACTCGCCGGATGTCAAGGTCCGCGGGGCGACGTCCCATTTTTCTGCAGTAGCCCTTTGGCCAAGTGGCTTATTTGTCTTTCCCCTCTCCCGGTTGGGCCATGTGTCGAACTCCTTCCTTTGTCTCTTTGAAAATCTTTTGGACCGGAATGAGGAAACAACTTCATGGCGATGGCGTTTGCATGTCGTTCGGGTGAGGGGGTGAAGTTCCAAATCGGGCTGTGGTCCTAGGTCATGTTGTCGTACGATCGGGAATTGATTGAGCACTTGATTCACCCTGTCAGGTGATGATAGCTTATCATCCAACCAGTTGACAGTTTTACTTGGTGATGACCTGACCGTTTGCGGATTCTGGCTGTTAACGACCCTGTCGGCTGTCAGAAAACGGCTGTTTCACAGTCGTGATCGCCCGACGGGGTATTTTCACATGTTTTTGCATATTTTTGCCCTATAGCGCTTGCAACCACATATTTCACCAAAACATATGGAACTCATGAGTACAAAGATTATTTTCATTACATTATTAGTTAAGATCCACCTTTTTGTGGTAAGTTGGTAGTTGAGAAAGGGAATTTATGATTACCAACACCCCCCCCCCCCCACGCTTAGGATTTTGCTCGTCCCGAGCAAAGAAAGAAATGAAGGCTAGGAATGAGGAAGATCTTTGGTAATTCTCATCATTCTTTGCATATATAAAGACTACTCAATGACTCCTCATGCCATAGGGTTTTAGGTGGCTAAATACCTTGTATTGAAAAGTTGAGAGATGGAACAACATAGAGAAGTCTTACCTTTATTTTTCCCAAGGAACTTCAATTTTGCTTGCTCTTTTCAGGAAAAATAGAGCTCCAGATCACAAGTTATTCTCAATTGATGCTCTCAAATCGCTCAATGTGGTTTTGATTCCTCACTTAGGCCAGTGGCCAAAATTTCCCTATATACTAAGGATTATGTGGAGCTCAAGGTAGGGAATATTAAGGCCGCATAATTGTATTTCATATATCACTAAGTCAAAAACCGGATCCAAGGAGAAAACAAGCCATGAATTATGATCAAGCCATGTGCACAATTATGATATGTATGGATGGATGAAGGATGGCGGATGTTCCTTTTGAAGTGATCTCTCTCTCTCTTCTATTTTATTTATATTTGAGAACATGGGCTACTTATCATTCATGATTCTTCTTTTTTTTCTTTTTTTTTCTTTTCGAGTAGCCCATATCTCTTTTGAAATGATTCTTGGAGAGAGATTAACATATATGGTGGAGCATTTTATTAAATGAATGGATTATGGGGATAATGGATGTGAACTTTGATGAGTACATCACACCCATGGATACACACAACACTACTCCAACTAGGATGAAAGTTCATGTGCATCACCTGAATTTACAGGGGAGATCGTTTCTAATGTTTTTATTATGTGGTTTTGAGAATAGATTGCTACCTAATGAATTAATTATTGTTAGAAACCATGGAGATAATGATAACATAGCTGGGAAGGTGATTGGAGGCATGATGGGCCAGCAAGGACGTCCAAGCCAAGGTGGAGGCCCAATCAAAACCGACTTCGAGTCTGTTTCGGAGCCCAGGACCAGTATGCACTAAAACGGACACCCAGGACGCATACGGACTCGGATTTGGACGTTCTATATATGCCTGGAAAGATGACTAAAAGAACTTTCCAACCCAACCAGTTCCATATCAAAATTATTCCCGAGCTATCGGCAATTGCCAAAACAATTCGACTTCCAGAATCTGTCCTGGTGCTGCTTCACCGTAATCGGTCTTTGGGCCATGTATCAAGTTGAGCCCACTTAGGGCTGCGTCCAGGGGGTCTTGCACGACCCTAGAGTCCTCATATACAGCTGCCGCCTCTTCATTAGGGTTTGGGTTTTACTTAGATTATTCTGTTGATAACAGTTTTGCCGTTTGATCGGTTTGTGAGACTCCAACTTGTGAGATTCATCGTATACTTGCAAATTTGGTTGCATTCTTCTTTGTTCTTGCTTGTGTTCTTGATTTGTAGGAAAGGATAAGCCTTCTCAGCGAGGTCAATCGTTCTTGAACGGTTGATAACCAGAGGAGACATTGTGCTGCGATTGCGGGGTTCAGAACGTGTCGTTCGGAAGCCGGATCGATTTGTGTATCGCCTCCGCCTTAATCAAGATTATCAGAACCTATCGGAAGATCAGGAACCCTTGTCCACATCAAACTTCCAGTGTAGAAGTTTTAACATATGGAGTGGTTGGGGGTGCACATGAACTTGACCAATAACACATAGCAAGCATCTCACAAGGGTCACAACAATTTGACAAAGTTCAATAAAAATACAAGTAGCAAATGCAATAGATTTTCATCAAGATAATCATTTGGCTTTGGTAGAAATAAACTCATCATTGAGAAGATTGTGAATCTGGAGTTCTCATTTATAAGCTTTTGAAAATTAAAAATCAAGGAAGTTCACTTGGTTCCAAGAAAGGTTATTCTCTCTACGGTCATATCACGTCTACCAACAATTTAGACATGGTTTTCCTATGCAATGTCTATTTCCCATGGGCGATGAAAGAATGCAAGGAACAATCCTTATATATCAAGCAAGAATGAGAAGGAAGTTTTATATTAGCTGCCATAAATCATGCTTGACAAAAACAAATTCAGTTCATACAAAGACATGATAATAGCAATGGCTAGTTGTAAGGACCAAAGGCGTACCGAGAGCCGGGGGTGTGAATCGGTAAGCCGACCATGAAGTTGAGTACTTCAATTTATACTACTAGAGCCTAGCAATTGTTGCAACCTAACAATTCTAGGAGGCCAAGACCCTACACATGCTAGTGTTCATGATGAAAGCGCGGAAGCCAAACACACTAGCCTATGCAAGCCACAATTCAACCTAGTTACTAGAGCACGTAATTTGCAGAATAGTAAAGAGGGGGTCAAGAAATGCTCATGATTTTTTTCCTGAGGTCTTGGAAGGATGGCGCCTTCCCTTACTCCTTGTTGGACCACTCCCGCCGGAATCGGTCATGGTGCTGCGACACCGTAATCGGTGTTTGGGCCATGTATCGAGTTGAGCCCACTTAGGGCTGTATCCAGGGGGTCTTGCATGACCCTAGGGTCGTCATATACAGCCTCCGCCTCTTCATTAGGGTTTGGGGTTTTTTCTTAGATTATTCAGTTGATAACAGTTTCGCCGTTTGATCGGTTTGTGAGATCCCAACTTGTGAGATTCATCGTATACTTGCAAATTTGGTTGCATTCTTATTTGTTCTTGATTTGCAGGCAAGGATAAGCCTTCTCGGCGAGGTCAATCATTCTTGAATGGTTGATAACCAGAGGAGACGTTGTGCTGCGATTGCGGGGTTCAGAACGTGTCGTTCGGAAGCCGGATCGATTTGTGTATCGCCTCCGCCTTAATCAAGATTATCAGAACCTATCGGAAGATCGGGAACCCTTGTCCACATCAGGTACCTCTTAGAATGATACAAAATTCATCATGAAGTTGTAGGATAGAATCTAGGCATCAACACATCGACTTCAACTTGCTCTCTTTGGGCATCAAGTGGCCACCATGTCTTGGACCTATGCTTCAAACCTGAGGACAAGTAATGCACCTCCATTAGGTAGTACATGACTCTTATGAGATGCATGTTCATAATCATTAGGGAAAAGATTCATCATATGTTGTAATTGCTTTGCTTTGGCTCGAGTTATTGGTGTCTCATAGGTGTAGTCGCGAGGAATGTCCTCATCATCCTCCCCTTCTTCAAAAAGAGTCAACCTTGACTCCGATTGATCATGACCATGACATAGAGACAAATCAGCAACGTTGAAAGTGTTGCTAGCTGCATATTCATCTCCCGGAACCTCAAACTTGTAGGCATTGTCATTTATTCTTGCAAGGACCTTGAACGGGCCATCACCTCGGGGTAGCAACTTCGACTTTTGTTTCCCTGGAAATCTTTCCTTCCTAAGGTGAACCCAAACTAAGTCACCAGGCTCAAAGATCAACTTCTTACGGTTCTTGTTTGCCTTTGCAGCATAGTACTCTGATTTTTTTCTCAATCTCTTGCTTGGTCTTCATGTGGATTGTCTTCACATAGTCAGCCCTCTTGGAGGCCTCCATGTTTGCACATTCTTGAAGCAGAGGTGGCAGCAAGTCGAGTGGTGTAATGGGTTTAAAACCATACACAACTTCAAATGGACACAATTGCGTTGTCGAGTGGACTGTCGTGTTATATACAAACTCAACATGTGGCAAGCAATCCTCCCACTCCTTTAGGTTCTCCTTGATCATTGTTCACAGCAGCATGGAGAGTGTACGGTTCACCACCTCTGTTTGTCCATCAGTTTGTGGGTGACAAGTTGTTGAAAATAGTAACTTTGTGCCAAGCTTGGTCCACAACGTCTTCCAAAAGTAGCTCATGAACTTCACGTCTTAGTCTAAAACAATGGTCCTAGGAACACCATGTAATCTCACAATTTCCCTGAAAAACAAGTCAGCTACATGCGATGCATCATCGCTTTTATGATAGGGAATAAAATGTGCCATTTTAGAGAACCTATCCACAACAACAAAAATTGAATCCCTAGAACAAAATCCATGCTTGGAGTGGGGAGTGGAGTATCCTAGAACAAAATCCATGCTTATGTCTTCCCTTGGTGCATTTGGAGTGGGGAGTGGAGTATACAAACCGTTGGGGTTCAGTTTTGACTTAACCTTGTGACATGTTGTACATTGCTGCACAGACCTCTCCACAACACGTCTCATCTTTGGCCAATAGAAGTGATCACTCAGCTGCAAGTAGGTCTTTTCTCTCCCAAAGTGGCCCATCAAACCACCCATGTGTGATTTCTGCAATAAAAGCAAATGAATAGATGAATCTGGAACACACAATTTGTTAGCTCGGAACAAGAATCCATCATGCAAATGGTACTTGTCCCACCCTTTTCCTTCTTGACATTTCAAGTATGGTTCTGCAAAAACAAGGTCAGCAACATACAACTCCTTTATGTTTTCTAATCCTAGAACCTTGACCTCCAAATGATTAAGCAAAACACTTTTCCGTGATAAAGCATCAACAACAACATTTTCTTTTCCCTTCTTTACTTAACAACATAGGGAAAAGACTCAATGAACTCAACCCACTTGGCATGCCTACGGTTCAGTTTTACTTGGCCTTTCAAGTAATTTTAAAGCCTCATGATCAGAATGAATGATAAATTCTTTAGGCCAAAGATAATGTTGCCAAGTTTCAAGCACACGAACTAGAACATATAATTCTTTTTCATACATAGGATAATTTAGTTGAGCACCACCAAGTTTCTCACTAAAATATGCTATGGGTTTGCCTTCTTGCAATAGGACACCTCCTATGCCTATCCCACTAGCATCACATTCTATCTCAAAGGATTTATTAAAAATAGGCAAAGAAAGCAATGGGGCTGAAGTTAAACAATTATTTAACTCTTGAAAAGCAGCTTCTTGTGACTTACCCCACACAAATTCAACACCCTTCTTGGTTAGCTCGTTCAATGGGGCTGCAATGGTGCTGAAATTCTTCACAAAGCACCGGTAGAAGCTGGCAAGACCATGAAAGCTTCTCACTTGACTCACATTGATAGGAGTTGGCCAATTCTTGATAGCTTTGACCTTGAATTCATCCACCTCCACCCCCTGTCCTGAAACAACAAAGCCAAAAAACACAACCTTGTCGGTGCAAAAGGTGCACTTTTCTAGGTTACAATACAATTTTTCATTTCTAAGCACCTCCAACACCATTTTGATGTTTTCAACATGTTCTTCTAGGGTGCAGCTATATATCAATATGTCATCAAAATAAACTGCCAAAAATTTTCCAATGAAATCCCTCAAAACATGATTCATTAAGCGCATAAAAGTGCTAGGAGCATTAGTTAAGCCAAAAGGCATCACTAGCCACTCATACAACCCAAATTTTGTTTTAAATGATGTCTTCCATTCATCTCCCTCCTTCATTCTAATCTGATGGTATCCACTACATAGGTCAATTTTAGAGAAAATAACAGAACCACTAAGTTCATCAAGCATGTCATCATGTCTAGGAATAGGATGACAAAAATAGATAGTGATATTGTTAATAGCTCTACAATCAACACACATTCTCCAAGTACCATCTTTCTTTGGAACAAGAATAACAGGGACAACACAAGGACTAAGGCTCTCGTGTACATACCCTTTCTCAAGTAGTGCTTGCACTTGTCACTAAATTTCCTTTGTTTCTTCCGGGTTGGTGCGGTACAGTGGTCGGTTTGGAAGAGAAGCTCCAGGATTGAGGTCAATTTGATGCTCAATCCCACGAAGTGGGGGTAGTGATGTGGACAAGGGTTCCCGATCTTCCGATAGGTTCTGATAATCTTGATTAAGGCGGAGGCGATACACAAATCGATCCGGCTTCCGAACGACACGTTCTGAATCCCGCAATCGCAGCACAACCTCTCCTCTGGTTATCAACCGTTCAAGAACGATTGACCTCGCCGAGAAGGCTTATCCTTGCCTGCAAATCAAGAACACAAGCAAGAACAAAGAAGAATGCAACCAAATTTGCAAGTATACGATGAATCTCACAAGTTGGGGTCTCACAAACCGATGAAACGGCAAAACTGTTATCAACAGAATAATCTAAGCAAAACCCAAACCCTAATGAAGAGGTGGCGGCTGTATATGAGGACCCTAAGGTCGTGCAAGACCCTCTGGACGCAGCCCTAAGTGGGCTCAACTCGATACATGGCCCAAAGACCGATTACGGTGTCGCAGCACCAGGACAGATTCTGAAAGTCGAATTGTTTCGGTGATTGCCGACGGCTCGGGACGAATTTTGACATGGGACCAGTAGGGTTGGAAAGGGCTTTTCGTTATCTTTCCAGGCATATATAGAATGTGCAAATCCGAGTCCGTATGCGTACTGGGCGTCCGTTTTAGTGCAAACTGGTCCAGGGCTCCGAAACAGACTCGAAGTCGGTTTTGATTGGGCCTCCACCTTGGCTTGGACGTCCTTGCTGGCCCATCACGTCTCCAATCACCTCCCCAGCTATCTCATCATCATCTCCATGATTTATAACAACAATTAATTCATTAGGTAGCAATCTATTCTCAAAATCACATAAAGGAATCATTAGGAACAAGCTCACCCGTAAATTCAGTTGTCGCGCATGAACTTGCATTTTGGTTGGCGGAATGCTGGGTGTATCCATAAGGGTGATGTCCTCATCATTCTCCCCCTTTTGAATTAGAGTCGTCCTCGACTCGAGCTCATCTCTTTCTCCCATGTATGGTCTCAAATCTGAAATATTAATTGTGCAACTATTCCCAAACTTGGGATGCAACTCATATTTATATGCATTATGAAATTTGTCATCACAATAAGAATCTACAATAGAAGGCATTCCGTGCAAATTAATAATCTCTTTGAAAACTTGGTCAGCAATATGAGCATCATTCTCACTCTTATCACAAGGTAGATAATGTGTGATCTTAGAAATACTAGAAAAAGATGACATGACATGGTAGTTGATATTAAAGTTTTCTAGTTGGTCATTTAGTTGCAAACCAAGAGGATGTTTCAGATTTGAACAAACATAAACTCTATGTACCATAAATACACCTCTATGATCATAGTTGCCAATAGCATAAAAAATATTTCTTATCAATAACGGCAACTTAAGTTGAGAAAACATTTGCTTCTCTAAAGTACTTAGATTACAAAGAACATCAAATTCAATATAACCTAAAGTATTTAGAGAAGAAAACAATTTTTGCTCATCCTTTTGACATGTAACTAAAATCAAACGTTTAATTTCAGTACTAGTGGGTGAATCATAAGCAAAAGCATCAAGCTCATTCATTTGTTGTGGCAAAGGTATAAATGAAGCATTGACACACAACTCCTCTTTATCACACGGACCACTAGGTAAATCAACTTGTGACAAAGCAACATGATCATAAGGTTCCGATATAGCAAGACTATTGGAACAATCCATCATATCAAGAAAGCTCTTACCTGAAGCAACAACCTGTTCTTTATCGTTCCCACTATCATCTTCTTTGTGTAGATGCTGAAAAATATTAGTTGTAACAAGAGGCAAAGAAATATGTTCATGCTCTAGCAATTCAGATTTTGATGAAAGTGTTGCGACATTTGAAACAGTCCATTCTATCCTAAACGGTTCATTCTTTCTTCTCTCAAATCGTTGTTGATCCTCTTCTAAAATTTCAGCTGTGGTCATTGGTGTAAGAGGAACCCTTCTATCATTGTATTTAAATGAGTAGCTATTAGTAATGGTATTGTGCAAAACATTATTTGTACAAATCCAAGGTTTACCCAATAACAAATGACATGCTTGTATAGGTACTATATCAAATTCTGCACTATCCTTATAAGAACCAATAAAAAATTCAATGCGTGCAGTTTTATCTATCTTCATCTTACCACAAGAATTTACCCATTGGATGTAGTATGGACATGGGTGTGGCTGTGTGGTCAAGCCGAGCTTCTCGACCAATTCCAAGCTTGCGATGTTGTGGCTACTCTCTCCATCAATGATGACACCACAACGTCGATCCTTCACAATAAAGTGAGTCTGAAAAAAGTTGTTCATTTGATTTTGCTCTACCTTCTCCATTTGAGAACTAAGCACTCATTGTGCTACAACACTTGTATCAACCTCATTTGACACCATCGACTCATCACCATCAGTGTTGTAACCTGTCATTGTTAATAGAAAACAAGAAAACACACAAGAGTATTTTTCTATCACTACTGTTTGATTACGGTGGAAACTCTCAACAAGCAAATGGCAGCACCTAACTGAGTTCTTACAAGATTCTTAATAGCAAAACAGAAGATACCTTGGAGAGTGTGATCCAATGATTGCGAGGGTCCAAAGTTCTGTGCCTATTCAGAAGGATATATATGGAGCTAGGTAGGCAATTTATAGTAGCAAGCATTAGCAAAATTTCAATTCAGAAATTGCAAAACTGAATAATAGTCCCAAGGTAGTCTATGTCACTGGCCTAAACTTGTCTCGGACCTAGTTCAAGCAAGCAAGCAAATGGCTCAACAAAGGACACAAAGGCTCCAAGCAATTCTGAATTTTTTTCTCTTCTCCATTCGTTTTTTTCTTTTGTTATAGGTGCGGCCTTTTCTTCTTATTTTTTTTCAGCACCTGTTTGCCTTTTACTTCTTTCATGAATTTTTTGACATAGAACTGCAGCCAGAGTTGCGAACTTTATAGCACAAAGGAAAAACCTAAACTTTCTTTTTTGCACTCTTTACGTAAGGAATAGATGTACATGTAGAACTGAACCGACAATTCTCATATGCAACAACGTGCAGCGATCTCTTGACTCAAGGAACAACGTGCAACAGAAAACACTCTAAGTTTCTTTTGCACACAAAAAGTAGAAGGCTAGATGTTAAATAAATATTTAGTGCAAACAATTCTAGCAGTACTATTCTTTCAACGTGTGCAACAATCTAATTTTTTTTCTTGATTGTCTATGAACAAGGACACACACGACTCAAACAAGACAAAAGAACAAGCACTAGACCAACAACACAATGACCTTGTAGGGACTAGAATTCAGAGAAACAAACTAAGCTGAAAATTGCAAAGCACTAGGGGGGTGTAGGACAGCGGAAACACGATGAACAAATATTTTTGTAGGGCAATTTTCTGGACTCTAGGATTGAACAAAATAACGAGGATAAGGGCAAACCTAACGGTGTACCTGAAGCTCTGATTACCACTTGATGTGGATAAGGGTTCTCGATCTTCCGATAGGTTCTGATAATCTTGATTAAGGCGGAGGCGATACACAAATCAATCCGGCTTCCGAACGACACGTTCTGAATCCCGCAATCGCAGCACAACGTCTCCTCTGGTTATCAACCGTTCAAGAACGATTGACCTCGCCGAGAAGGCTTATCCTTGCCTGCAAAACAAGAACACAAGCAAGAACAAAGAAGAATGCAACCAAATTTGTAAGTATACGATGAATCTCACAAGTTGGAGTCTCACAAACCGATGAAACGGCAAAACTGTTATCAACAGAATAATCTAAGCAAAATCCACACCATAATGAAGAGGCGGCGGCTGTATATGAGGACCCTAAGGTCATGCAAGACCCTCTGGACGCAGCCTTAACTGGGCTCAACTCGATACATGGCCCAAAGACCGATTACGGTGTCGCAGCACCAGGACAGATTCTGGAAGTCGAATTGTTTCGGCGATTGCCGACGGCTCGGGACGAATTTTGACATGGGACCAGTTGGGTTGGAAAGGGCTTTTCGTTATCTTTCCAAGCATATATAGAACGTCTAAATCCGAGTCCGTATGCGTACTGGGCGTCCGTTTTAGTGCAGACTGGTCCTGGGCTCCGAAACAGACTCGAAGTCGGTTTTGATTGGGGCTCCACCTTGGCTTGGACGTCCTTGCTGGCCCATCATGTCTCCAATCACCTCCCCAGCTATCTCATCATCATCTCCATGATTTCTAACAACAATTACTTCATTAGGTAGCAATCTATTCTCAAAATCACATAAAGGAATCATTAGGAACAAGCTCACCCGTAAATTCAGTTGTCGCGCATGAACTTGCATTTTGGTTGGCGGAATGCTGGGTGTATCCATAAGGGTGATGGCCTCATCAGGTAGGCCAGTAGGTACCTCCTCCGGAAAAACATCATTGAATGTCTTCAACACATTAGAGACAACACTAGGAAGAGAGGTCATGTTGTTAGTGGAAAGAATTGCATCTTTGTACAAGAGTACAAAATGCGTTATGTTAGGGTTTTCTCTCATTTCTTTCCTCTCAGATTTTGTGGATATAGTAACCATACTTTTTCTCCCATGCTCTCTTTTTCCACTCAGGTTTGGCTTGTGGCGCTCACTAACTGACTTTTGGACAGCATTAGTGTTTTTCTTTTCTCTCTCACTCTCACTCATTTTCTTTTGCATGTTGGCTGCCATGATTTGAGTGGGAGTAATGGGCAGCAGCTTGACACCTTTCCCTTGCCATTTGAATGCATATGTGTTGTCTCGGCCATCATGTAAAGCATGCCTATCAATTTGCCACGACCTCCCCAACTGCAAGTGACAAACCGTCATGGGCACAACATCGCACTCAATGGTGTCAATGTAATCATGTATGCTGAAAGTGACCCTCACCATATATTGCACCTTGACATCACCGCAATCGCTGAACCATTGCACATGATATGGATGGGGGTGTTTTATCATGTCCAGCCCCAATTTATCACACATTTCTTTGCTAGCAAGGTTGTGGCAGCTACCACCATCAATGATCAATTTTACCAACTTGTGTACCTTGGCTTGGTCTGAAATTAATTAAACTTCTATTCTTGTTCTTCATGTTTGAGTTGAACACTTAATGCTTTGGTGACCATGATGGTGTTACCAGCTTCAAAAGTATAGTTCTCGTAGTCAACATCTTCGAATTCTTGTGCATAATCAAACTTGTCATTTTCAGCAGCAATTTCACACTCATCTTCACTAGCTGAATCATATTCTCCACCTTCTGTAACAATCACAACTCGATTGTCTGGACAGTCGTTGATGTCATGGCCTCGACCCAATCACTTGAAACATTGAATTCCACTACTCCTAGAGGTGGAACCAACTGGAGTATTGGCTTTTGACGATGCTGGCCTAGCAGATTTCTCCATATTTGGAGATGCATTAGATTTTTCAGCAGGGGTGGAACAAATATTAGAATTGGAGCTTGAAGTGGATGAAAATATGCCTCGTCCCAAATCAAACCTTGCTGTTTTTGGAGCATTTGATGACCCTCTTGAGCTGAAAGTTAAGGTCTTATTGGGTTTAGCATCATCAAGCAATTGCCTTTCAGCCTTTTAGGCAATGTATACTAGCTCCACCACATTGTTGTAGGTCTAAAATTCCACAACATGTTTGATCGGCTTGTTCAAACCGGACAGAAAACGTGCCATGGACTGCTCTTCATCCTTATGCACACGAGCTCTAATCATGGCTTGCTCCATCTCCTTGTAGTATTCCTCCACAGACTTGTTGCCTTGCCTCAAATTCTACAGCTTGTCAAAGAGATCACGTTTATAATGTTTTGGAACAAAACGTGGTATCATTTCTCTCTTCATTTTAGCCCATGTTGCCACTATAAGCTCACCACTCTCCTCTCTTTGGTTATGAATTTGTTCCCACCAAATGAACAGTAGTCATGTTCTCATTGAGCTGTGCATTGAAGTATTGCACTAGCTTTTGTAGTTGCTCTTGTGTGACATAGCTCGGTTGATCTCCTTCTCCACCTGCCATGGTTAGTTGGTAAAGCAAAAGGACTAATTCAAGTTATATGGTTGTTTGAAAATCAGTCAACCTCACCTTCTCTTACCACCGAAGTTCTTATGAATCCTTGCTGAAATTGCGAGCTGCAAACAAACCTTGGTGGTAGTCGGCACAACAAAGGTGATATATCAAGTGAACTCAAAGTCACGGTGCATTCTAAACATAAGTTTATTTGTGGGGCTTGGAGGGTTATTTATGTGGTATGAAAACTGAAACTTCAAGCTATTGTTAAGTTAAGTAACAATCCAGCCAAGATAGCAAAGTTAAGTTGCTGAACTAAAAACAAATGGAATATCAAATGTGTTTAGCAACTCACGCACAAAGATGGTGGAACTTGTGGCAGCCAAGGAAATGAGCTAACCTGAATATTCAACTCAAGCACCAAAGCTCAATGCTACACTAGTTATGGAGAGACGCTAGCTAATTGCTTTCATAAATGAGAGGGCTACAAGATTTGCACAAATGCTGAATATAAGATGAACTGAAACAATAACAAGCAACTCGATCAATATGGTGATCTCAGCACTCAATCTCTTTTTTTTATTCTTTTCTTGGACTCTTCTTTGTTCTCTTTTCTTTTCTCCTTCTTTTTGCTACTGAAATCAGCACATCAAATTGTGTATAACAATGTTCAACTATTGTTCAGTTTCAGCATAGTGCAAAGCTCTTAAGCAACAACCTACAGCTAGTCTCAATAGGTTCAAAGTTTCCAAAAAGGATGATATGCTGTACTACTGATATGTACTACACTTGGTGTACACAAAGGATGAGGCGATACACAAGATTTTAGTTTCAGCATAATCTGAAATTTCAATAGCAGTAGTAACTAAAACTTTTCATGCTCAAATAAATATTCAAATTTATGATTTACAACATGAGCACCTAATATTCAGATAGTATTTCAAATAATCTTACCAACGAGTTCAAGAACACCAAAAATGGACTTTGGATGCAAAAGTTATGCTTGTTTTAGTGTATGGTGGTCAAATTTCAGATCTGAGCGGAAAAACGTTTCGGGATGAAACTTAACCGGAACAAGAACACAAAAACAAAGGGGAAAACAAAAATTTTGATGGGGAACTATTGAGGAAAACAAATCAAAGGTGGAACAAGATGGGAAACACAAAGTTTCAGCAACCAAACTCGATCTATTGGACTGAAACTTAACAAAACTCATTGAAATTTCAGATCGGGTTTTGAATAGTAGAAATTTTTGGTATTTTCAGATTAGGATGGTGAAAAATAGGGGAAGCAAAGGGAGGATACAAAGGGGTAAAGATCCTACGGAGGAAACTGTAGCTCTGAATACCGAGATGATGCGGGGGCTTACCCGATCTTCTCGTCGTAGGATCTAGGGATAACTTGACCTGTGAAACCTGACGAATCGATGGCACCAACAGCTGCTAGAACAGCCACCTGTGACAAATAATTTTGCCCAACAACAGGCTTTGGTCAATACCTAACCTAAACCACGTAAAAGAGAGGTGATGCTCTTGCAAATCACAAGGAAACACAAGAACAAGTGGTAGAGAAAACTGCCAATCCTCAAGGGGGCAGCAATGGCACAACCCTAAGGATAAGAGCACTTGGCTTCTATATTTTTCTGAGTTCAATTTGTGGTTAGGGTTTTCAGCAGGTGTACAAGTGCTATTTATACTAGGAACATCCCTCCTAGTTGGGTTGGGGGCCTTTCTAAAAAGCCCAACTCGAAATACACAGACTTAGGGCAGTCTGCGGGTCTCTAGAATAGACTTCATCAAAATGGGCATAACTCTTTCTATAGAGCTCCAATGGATGCGTTGTTTGTTTCATATGAAAGTAGACTTCAAGACCTTTCTATCCATGTATAATACTTGGGTCGTATCTCATAGAATAACACATAATTTGTCATGAAGTTGAAGGACAGAATCTGGGCCACAGCTCATCGACTTCAACTTGCTCTCTTCGGGCATCAAGTGGCCACTATGTCTTGGACCTGTGCTTCAAACCTAGGGACAAGTAATGCACCTCCATTAGGTAGTACATGACACTTATGAGATGCATGTTCACAATTATTAGGGAAAAGATTCACCTTATGTTGTAATTGCTTTGCTTTGGCTCGAGTTATTGGTCTCTCATAGGTGTAGTCGCGAGGGATGTCCTCATCAAGGTCTCTGAGCGGTCTCTAGATACCCATAGTGTGGCATAAAACTCTAGGACAATGTCCTCCCTGTACCTGTATGGAGCAGTAACTAGCTCTGCTAGCCCTGGCAAGTACGTGAAGTACTGCTCCATGTCAGTGCTTGTGGCCCTCCTCATGGCCGGGTACAGCGTGTACTGCTGTGGCACGAATAGTCCAGCATTGCCCTTCCTGGCAAGGTAGCATCTCAGTCTCTCATCGATCCTCCTCTGAAGACCGGTCCAGTACCTCTCTCCTGTAGCAGGTTCCCTGGCGACTGGAATCCACTACTCAAAGGAGACGAGACAATATGACTTAAGGTCCTTCGCAGGAACCTTAGGAATATATGGCTCTCCGTCTACCTCTACAAGTCTCTACAGCTTTCTCGTGCTCACTGCACAGGTGCACTGCAAGTCTCCTACCCGGTGAGCTGTCCTCTGAGGTACTGTCTTCACTGGCTGCTCAGTCTCCTCCTTCTCCTGCTGTCTGGGGGATCCTTGCTCTGTAGGTCTCGACGACCTCTCCTGACGAGAAGTCAGTGTATCCTGCGCCCACGGTGGCAACATGATCCCTGTGTATAGCTCTGGCCATGTAGTCCTCTGCCTGGTGCTCCTCCTATGACCCTGGTCTTCTGTCTGAGTACCTATGATCAATAGGGATCTGGGTATCTTGCGTGAAGCCTCCATGGCATCCAGGAGCTGTGCCAACCGTCTGGCCCCCTCTGACTCTAGGTCCAGTATGGTCCTCTTCTTGCCTCTGGCTTCTCTGGCATCTTTCCCTTGCCTTTATCCTATCCTGATCTTGCCATCTTTGCTATTGTCAAGTGTTACTGCACGCACGTAGGTATAGACAGGATAAGTATAGAACCTATATAAATATACAAGCAAAGCACCACTAGGAAAGAATGCGCAATAGAAATCCTAGCACAGAGATGAAGGACATGATCACCGAACAAATATGCAACAAAACAACAACCATCATCGACTATATGTGCCTGAAGCAAGTCATCTAGTGTGCAGTCTAATAATAGACAATAAATCTAACTGTAGACTAAACGTGAGACAACCCTAGAATTGCAATTAAAGAATGATCGTGTGATCAATTGCAACCAAGGTTGAGCTTATCAACTAAATAATGCAACTAAGAGATAGACAGTCAATCTAATTGCATCAATTAAAGATAATTGCTCAAAATCAGGGCACAATCGATGAATAAGGGATGAAGGACAATACCCTATGAAGGTCCGAAGCTGACGATGCTGGAAACCCGCGACCGATCACCTAAAATCGAGATTTTTTAGGTTGCCTGCAATGGAAGTGGGAGAAGGGGATACTCGCAGAGCGTGACGACAGCAATGCACATCGACGAGGAGGCGGCGTGGGCACACGGCAAAGCTCGGTGAGCGGCGACAATTTGGGTGGAGGAGGCGGCAATGCAGAGCTTGCACGGGCATGTGCGGCTGCGTGTGTACGACGAGCAGTGGCACGGCGAGGTGGAGGACACGAGGGCATGGCGAGGTGTCTCATCGGTGAGGGGGCGAGGATGGTGAAGGGTGGCGTGCTCCGAGCGGACTCTCGGCATCAGGGAGAGAACAAAGATGAAGACAAAGACTCGATTTTGATTTTTTGACCTAGGTCAAATAGCAGATTGATGATCGAGATCATAGAAGGACTAATCAACGGTCACGTTTGAAAGGCATACTCATGTTTCAAGCATAGTGACCGGACAGTACGATCTTTGGATCAGACGATCCGGTCTGCTCTGGGTCTGCTGGTGCTCAATACAGACCGGACGGTCCGGTCACTAGGACCGTTCTGTTCGGTCTCTATGATCAGACTCTCCAGAACACTGTGCCTGTGGGTACTAACAGGAATGTACGGTCCGAAGATCGGACGGTACGGTCACTACAGAAAATTTCATAGAATCAAGGAATTTCTCTATTTTCCAAGTGCCCTCACTTAACACACAAATATAACACTGCACTTGGAACATGAATGGAACTCTCAAACACTCCTTTTCATATAGTGGCTCTTTATGGCCTTATAATTTTTGCAAATGCCAGATGAACAATCGAGCAAATAAGAACCAAGCCAATTGATAACCAAATAGGTATGTATGAGCCTTAGTCTATGAACCGCACGAGTGGGTTTAACCTCGGAGTTCATAAGAGCTTGTTCAATGGGCATGAAGCACAATCCTTTCCTTTGGTCACACTTGTGGAGATGTAATCTCATATAGATCATGAGGCACAAATATCTCCAAATGTGACAAGCCTCCTTTGTGTTTCATATATGATGCATGCAACAAGCATTTTACATATGCAATGAAAGTAAACATTCCATGTGAATGCAAGCAATATTAAACATGACACAAAGGAAACCTAACAATGTCAAGTTTGAACCCCTCTCAAGCTTACTCACTATAAGCCATACCCTTGCCTTGAGAGAAGCCAAACCACCATCTCAAGCACTCCCCCTTGCTTATAGCTATCTTGATTGAGTTAGACATTGACTAATAATTTTTTTATGTGTTTTTCTTTTAGTTATTTACACATGCATGGATGCAGAGCATACTAGTCACAAAGGAGTCCTAATTACCATGCAATGCAGGAGAAGGAAAAACACACTACAATTACCAAGAACAAACACGGATACCTCCCTCATGAGTAGATATATCGTTGAGGTCCATGTCACTTGTGGTGGACTTCACTTGATCTTCAAGTAAGCTCCTGGTCCACCACCACCACCACCACCACCACCACCATCACCTTCTAGGTCTTGTTCTTGGGCACCCACTTGTACTTCGTTGACCTCTCAAGATCAACAATGCACTTAGGAAGCCATATTATCTTGACCTTTCTGTTCAAGTTTGGTAGTCCCAAAGCCTTTGCATTCACCTTGCCATCCTTGTTCCTAAAAAGTTTGAAATGGGTGTTCTCATAGAACAAGTTGGGGTTAGGCAAAACAATGGAACTTCTCACCATAGGAAAATCCTTGATGGTGTGACCATCCTTGCAACACCTCTCGCAATAGTAGTCGTCGGCGAGTAGGGCCTTGATCCATGCGGGGATGGAGTCACTCGTGCCGATGATGTCGATAGCGATGGGATATGAGCCAAGTCCCCGGTGAGAGACATTGTTCACAAGGTTTCTCCCAAGAATCTCCTTGTGGAAGGCTCTACCACACGTGAGCCTCTCGAAGCTGTCCATCACCATCTTCCTCTCTTCCTTGAGCTTGTGATATTCCTCCAGAACAAATGGCTCAAGAGAAGAAACCTCGACCGAGGTGGTTAGTCCATCACACATAGTAGAAGCATCACTCTTAGATGAACTAGAGGAGGGAGAGGCAAGGTTATCAACATTGATGGCCTTAAATGTAAGTTCAAGGGCCTCGTACTTCTCATGTAGCTCTACATGATCACCCTTGAGTTTGTCATAACTCTTGTTTAGGGCCTCATGAGAAGTGACAAGGTCCTTGAGCTCACTATCAACCTCACCAACATCGTCCTTAACCAACTTACACTCTTTTCTTACCACATCCAACATTTTGGATTTCTTGACGGCGATGTCGCGGGCTTGCTCAAGCATACTCCAAATCTCGGCACATGAGAGGTCCTCATCATCGCTGTCATCGCTGGTCTCATCCTCACTCTCTCCAAGTTGGCTCGTGGCCATGAGGCACGTTGAAGGTGGAGGAAGAGCTCGTGGAAGAGTGGTCTTGATCATGGCTAGGCCAGCCACCTCTTCATCATCGCTTGAGGAAGAAAATGTGTCACTTGAGTTGTCACTTGTCCACTCTCCAACAAGGGCTTTGCGTGAGAATTTCTTCTTGTGGTCTTGAGCTTTGCATTTGCCTTTGCTCTTGTCCTTGTTGAAGTACCTCTTCTTCTTTTGCTTGGCTTTGAGGTCTTCATTTTCTTCTTCTTCATCATCACTCGAGCCTTGAGACTTGAAAGCTTCTTTCTTGGGCTTGGGACAATCCTGAACGAAGTGGTTCTTGAACCCACAGTTGAAGCACTTGCCCTTAGACTTGGAAGTAAACTTGTTCTTGAAGGTCCTCATCTTCATGAGTCCTCACTATCTTCATGAGTCCTCACTCAAGTCATCTTTATCATCATCATCTTCTTCAATTACTGCGTTCTTCTTGCTTTTCTTGCTCTTGATAGGTTCTTGCTTCTTGGCTTGAAGAGCAAGGTTGGTGGTTGAGGATCATCCAAACCCAGCTGGTAGCTCTCAAAGGCAGTGATCTTGCCAAGTACATCCTTCATGGTCTTGGTCTTGAGGTCACCTTGCAAGGTGAAGGTGATGATGGACTCATACTTGGGGTCTTTGAATAGCCTTAGGAATCTTCTTATCACCTCAACAGGCTTAAGCTTGAAGTCATCCCCAAGAGCATTGATCTCCTATACTAGTACATGAAAGCGAGAATAAACAGTGTTATCTCTCTCAACTGAGAACCTAGTAAAGTTATCATACTTGTTCTTCAGCACATAGTATCTTTCCTCTTTGACATCACTAGTACCCTCATGGAGACCCTGAATCTCAGTCCAGATACCATGTGCTATCGAACTTGCATCCAATCCAGCAAAAACATCCTTAGATATGCATGCAAACAGAGCATTCTTGGCCTTAGCATTGGTCTTAATGAAATCAGGCTCAAGCCGGTTCACATCCGCATCAGACTCATGGGTCACCATCCATATCTCTAGATCAAGGGACTCCAAGTAGGCTTGCATACGAGCCTTCCAATACCCGTAGTCCTCCCCATCGAATATGGGAACACTCCCCACCTGTCCTGACATCCTAACTCAAGGCAGTGAAGCCTCAAAGATGAGCACTTAGCTCTGATACCACTTGTAAGGACCAAAGGCGTACTGAGAGGTGGGGGTGAATCGGTAAGCCAACCACGAATACGAATACTCTAATTTACACTACTAGAGCCTAGCAATTATTGCAACCTAAAAATTCTAGGAGGCCAAGGCCCTACACATGCTAGTGTTCATGATGAAAGCGCGAAAGCCGAACACACTAGCCTATGCAACCCACAATTCAACCTAGTTACTAGAGCACGCAATTTGTGGAATAGTAAACAGGAGGTCAAGAAATGCTCATGATTTTTTTCCTGATGCCTCAGAAGGATGGCGCCTTCCACTACCCCTTTTTGGACCACTCCCGCCGGATTTTTGGTCCCTCTCGCCACCAAAGTGGAGTTCTCGCCCACGAGCCCGCAATCACTCCCAGAGTGAAGACACAGTGCGCGTCACTGCTTCCACCAAGGCACAAGCTTGCCTCCCTCAAGAACTTGCTGGACTCCCTGAGCCGACAAGGGCGCTCACTAGCGATGCCCCTTTCACCGACGGGCTCAAACCGGGTACAGACATGCGACGGCCTTCACAACCAATCACGATAGGCTCAATCACCGACACCTAACCGGTCTAGGTCTCACTATAGACCAAGAGTAACAACCTAGATCACACCATCAAGGATACCTATCCTTAGATCTGCATCAATGCTCAAGTTACTCTCACTAGCACTCTCAAGATATGCAATATCTCCTCCTAGTGCTCTCTTCTTTTCCTCTTGGCTCTCACCAAATGCTCGAAGCAATTCTGCTGGCCAAGAGTGGTCTCTAAGACCTCAGCAACAAAGTTATGTAGGCTTCCAACCTCCAACTAGCCGTTGCTCCATGAAATCATCTCCCTGGACACCATTGACTAGACTGTCCAGTCATTGCCAGACCAGACCGTCCAGTCTCTCTGAAATGGCTCCAAGAGTCGTTGGCTGCTCTGTCCAGATGATCTCCTTGTACTGACCGGACCATCCAGTCAGCTGACTAGACCGTCTGGTCACTCTGTGTCCTGTGCATTCCAGAGAGCTCCAGTTTGCTTCATCTCTGTTCCTAGCCTCAGCCCTACTGATCGGACCGTTCGGTCACTAGACTGTATTGTCCGGTCTCTAGGGTTTCCAGACTTGACAGATTCCTCATAGACTCCTCTCTGATCTCCTAGTGACCGTACAGTCCGGTCTCCACTGACTGTTCTATCCGGTCACTACGTCCAGAAGCTGAAACTCCTCGTCCTCACTTGACTTCGTTTCCCGACTTCTCCAAACAACTCCTTGGCTTCTCCACTATCACCTAGTGCGTGTGATTTCACTGAGCATCCATGCACATCACCAATTAATGTGACCCAAGAGACGTGACCTAGACCCCCTTGATAGTCCGGTTTTTCCTATGGACTCAAAGCCTTAACAACTAGACAAGTGTTCCCAACACTTGCTCTATAGCTTGTCCATAGCTTTGATCCATCTCCATGAACCCTTGGACTCCATCAAGCTCACAAGCCTCCGTGCTTGTGGTCATTGTCATCAATTGTCAAGGCCGCCATCATCCATATGATTTGTAGTAGAGTCTAGAGATGATTCCTGCATAGACAACACTCATGTCAATATTTGCCATAATTTCCTAATTGTCATCTATGACCAAAACATTCATACATTAGGGATCCAATCATCAATAGTTATGAAGCATACAGTAGGTGATACGAGGATAACCGCAATGGTTGTTCTTCATTCATATCTTGTCCTCTTGTTCCTTTCGATATTAACCTATAGAGGTTAGCTAACAAAATACCTAAAGGAACAAGCCCAAAGTTGTGCCATTATTATTGCCGAGTATATTTTATTGTTGAGAAGGAACAAAGCAAAATTTTTTTTTTGAAGTTTCAAATGAGAAACTAACAAAGCCTAGTAAATGGAAACAAATCGGGTTACCTCCCGTTAGTACTTATTTAAGGTCATAAGTTTGACCATGGGAGCACTAGTTCATTTTGCAGCTTGGGTTGGCAATTTGGCTCCCTCCATCACCGAACATGTGTGAATGAATGCAAAACTAAGGCATATGACAAGGACCACGGAATTTGAAATGTTTGTGATAAACAAATGTATCTACAACCGCCCTTTGGAAATTACTATGTCTAAAAAGGGTAGAGCGGTTATAGGCCTCTTGTGTACCATCATCCTAAATCTTTGTTGTGGTGGGAAAACTTTTGTGTGAGTGAGGAGTATGTGGATCTTCTAAAGAATGATTCCTTGGCATGGTGGAAGAATTCCCTTTTGACTCTAAATTTGAGGTCTCATGATTTCTATGGACCAAACTTTGTATTGCCTTCATGCTTCATAAATTGATCCTGTTCAAAGTTTCATTTTGTAGATCATCTTTTGGTTGCTTTGGCACCTCTTTTCCATTGGTAAATGATAGTCTTGCGGTGCCTCCATTAGGTAGAACATGGATCCTTGGGGGGTTTGGGAGGATTGGTGCGGGATGGCAAGGCCTATGTGGTTCAAGGATTGGGGTAGTACTGGCCGCTGAAGCAAAGTATGGCTCATGGTCTTTTCTCTCAACTTTTGCCACATGGTTCAAAACTGGCTCTTTAGTAGCAATTGAAGGTGTTTTGCGTTGGGTGATTTGGGTCATATGGTTGATAACATCCCACACGTCTTCTATGCTTTTCCTATGGAAGGGACCTTGAGAGCATTCGTTCAATAGCTGGTCACTCCTTTTGTGTAGACCAAGAACAAAATACGACAAGAGCCATTCTATTGGAGTGTCAATGCTAGGACCACTAAAGACAAAGGAAATAAACTGACCCCAACAATATTCTATGGGTTCTTCATCCTCTTACTTAGTGCTTTTGATATTTGTCATTATAGGACAATACTTTTCATGAGGAAAAAGATTCACAAAAAAATGGTAATTTAGTAGTTCCCATAGACCTTTCAAGAGACGTGGTGTTTCAATGATGTATCACTCCCTATCATTGATGAACCTCAGGTACCTGTCCTTGGCATGGCCATCTAATAAGTAGAAAAGGAGTCTCCACATGAGCTCTTCACATAACAACCTAGTATTTAGGAAGGTGGAGCAAGTCTCCTCAAAATTAAGAAGATGGGCATAGGGGTCTTCACGACTTTTCCCAATGAAGAGCACCGCTCGAACCTTTGCAATGAGGTTTGGGTATAAATCCAAAAATGGAGCACCATTTTTATTTGAAAGACGTCTTTCTATGATTTTAGTCCATGGTGCACTAGGGAGATCAAGGATAATTGGACCATTAATAGAAGGGGAGTTCCGGGAAAGTTCCTTGGCAGCCATTATGGGGAATTGGGATGACTCCTTGCACTGTTCTTGCCTCTTTACAACAGAAGGATTTAGCAATGAATCACCTTGTTTCTCGTTGTAGTCCTGTACACAAGACTCTTCTTGACACTGGTTCTCTTCACCCATTCCATGTTACAAGTGTTTCCGAAATCCAGAAAAGGTTCGTCGTCGAGTTCAAAGGATTGAGGTGGGAGAAAGCGTCTGTCTTCTTCTGCAATATTAGGGTGTGGTGAGCAGAGTGAGGCTGTCATAGAAGCTTCGGCCTTTTGTGGGAGACACTTGTCTTCTATTTCTTTGGATTAGCTAGAAGTTTGGGTGCTTTCATGGGTAGGTTTTAGAGAAATGGATGACTCATTTACATGATTTTGGATGATTTTGCTTAGGATCTCCATTCCCTCTGATATTGTTGCGCAAAAGAAAGCACCTTCGGCCGCAACATTTAAATAATTTGCATTGTCGGGCCTTAGACCAAAGAAAAAGTGTTGCAGCCTTATAGGCTCCTCTATACCTAAACATACCCTTGTTTTGTGTTTTGGTGTAGGATAGGAACCATTCCCATGATGCTCCTAGTGATTCGTGGTCTTGTTGCTCAAAATTGATAACCTTTTTCCTTAGAGCAACAATCTTATAGACAGGAAAATATTTCCACAAAAAAATACTCTCTTAAGGTGGACCAAACTCCATCTACTTCACCTACATGGTTAAAATACCATGGTTTCACTATACCGCCTAATGAAAAAGGGAACAACTTCCATTTAATGGTTTCTTGAGGAAACCCTTCAATGGCAAGAGTGGAGCAACAAATCTCAAATTGTTGTATGTGAGTATGTGGATTTTCATTTTCTACCCATATAAATGGTGTCTTCTGAATCAAAAGTATGACATTTGTATGAATCTCATAGCTTGGGGCTGTGATTGAGATTGACAAGGGTACAGGTTCAAGGAATTCGCTCCTAGGGGCTGAGAAGTAGAGGATAGCTGGGGGATTCATGGACGGAAAGAAAATAAGAGAAGACAATAAAAAAAAGGTAAAAAGAATTGAGTTTAGATAAATGTCAGCTATCGTTCCCTAGCAACGACGCCAGAAAGCTTGTTGGTGATCCTTAAGCCTAACAGAGAAATCCGCAAGCGTACGGATGCCGATGTAGCTTTCACCTGGGAGTATTCCAAGGTATCGAATCCACGAGGAATGAGAAGTGAAACTCTATCTTAATCCAACTCTAGTGAACAAAGGAGAGGAACGACAATAGTTGAGAGGAGAATAAGTTCTATAGAGAGAAGAGGTCCTCATGCTAGGTAATCTAATGTAGTAAACTCCAGCTATGTAATTTAATGAGATCATATTTCAATTTATCTGCTTCGAGGCACGAAAATGATCCACTAATAAGGGTCGGTAACTAACCCCATGTACTAGTGGGTACGCTATCACTAGACAACCTTGCTTGAGACTTACTGAACGTGGTGGATTACAATATTGGATGGACAGGATTGTCATCACCTGCCGCCTACCACACAGCCCATAGGGACAAATGCAATCCTAGGAAAACTAACTCTAAACACCGCGTTCAGAGTTAGACTTTCATACAAGCTCTAGAATTGGTAAGCATAACAAATTAATGCTATAAAGCAATAAAAGGTTATGCACGAGGATCCCGCAGCTAAAAAGGATAGAAATACTCACTTTATTACTTGCACAAGAGTTTAACTACATGTTACCCGGCAGAAGGACGAGGAATCTACTCTCGGTGGAGCTTCAACCTCGAGGCACAAGATGGACAAAAAACCGACATTCCTGGCCCCCTCCCGGACTTCTACCTCTCACTCTCACTCCCTATTCTCATACATTTCTACAGCGTGGTGCTTGTTGTTCTCCTCTTCAATTATTGTCTAAATTGGTGGCCAAACTGCAGTATTTATACCCGAATGATGGAGGGACAATAAATGTATGCCGGTGCGAAGTCGGTGGCTGAAAATGGTGAAAACCCATTGGCCGGGCGGCCGGGTATGTCGGGCGACCGTAGAGGCTGCGCGGCAGCCTCAGTCGGGCGGCCACCCGATTTGGTCGGTTTTCCAACCGACTCATTCTAGATGGTCGTAATGATGTTCTGAGGTCGGTTGGCCGTTTTCCTTTGGTTTTATGTTGGTAGTCATGGCTGGCCAGGCGGTAGGCTTAATGGGCTGAACGGTCCGGTAGGACGGGTGGCAAGCCCGCCGGGCGGTGGACCATTTTTGTGCAGCAGTCCTTTGGCCAAGTGGCCTAGTTGTCTTTTCCCTCTCCCGGTTGGGCCATGTGACAACCTCCTTTCTTTGTCTCTTTGAAAATCTTTTGGACCAGAATTAGGAAATGGCTTCATGGCGATGGCTTTTGCATGTCGGTCGGGTGAGGGGGTGAAGTTTCAAATCGGCCGGTGGTCCTAGGTCGTGTTGTTGTATGATCGGGAATTGATTGAACACTTGATTCACCCTGCCAGGTGATGATAGATTACCATCTGACTGGTTGACAACTTTACTTGGTGATGACCTGACAGGGTGCTGATTCTAGCTGTTCACGACCCCATCGGCTGTCTGAAAACGGCTGTTTCCCTGCCGTGATTGGCTGACAGGGTATTTTTTTTACATGTTTTTGCATATTTTGGCCTTGAAGCGCCTGCAAACACATATTTCACCAAAACTTATGGAACTCATGAGTACAAAGATTATTTTCATTACATTATTAGTTAGGATCCACCTTTTATGGTAAGTAGATAGTCAAGAAAGGGAATTTATGACTACCAATAAAAGGCATAGATAAATATATTGTTAATAATAACATAAGCATATTGATTGTATCGTAGTTATTGTTTATGCAGGCTAACCTTGTATGTTTTCTGCCTTTGGTGTGAAAACAGGGTAGTGCATGACCGGTTTCGATCTGCCTGAGAACTTCATCGAGAATTCAGAAAGAGTTTTAAGGAAAAGTAGGCATAACGTCTCTTCTCCTCGAAACTCTAAGGCAATAGATCAACCAGTCATCCCCACACCACCAAAATCTAAGCCAATGGTTGAGAAGGCTCTCAAGGCCTATTTTTGCTCCCTCTGCTAGTAACATGCTCACTGAGCCCGAGATTGACATCGGGGATGGAAACTTTGAGATCAAGACTAGTCTGGTCACGATGGGGCAGGCTAGCCCATTCTGTGGGAAAGCCAATGAGGATGCTAGCGCTCACTTGCAGCAATTCTTGGAGTTGTGCAACACCTTTACCATGAGGAACGTGATTCCAGATGCCATTAGGCTCTATTTGTTCCTGTTCTCGCTGCTAGGCAAAGCCAAGCAGTGGTTCTATGCCAACAAGGAGGCTATCAACACCTAGGAGAAATGCTTTACTGTGTTCCTCGTGTAGTTCTTCCCGTTGGGTAAAACCAACTCCTTATGGGGTAGAATTTATAGTTTTTCTAGTAGACGGCTGGAGAAACAATACCAGAAGCATGGGAAAGGCTTCCGGAGTACATCTTGTCCTGTTCCCATCATGGAATGGATAAATGGCTTATTATCCAGAACTTCTACAACGAATTGATGACCTTAAGCCATCAGCACATTGATGCCACCGCTGGAGGAGGCTTCTTCTCACTCACCGTCAAGCTGGCAACCGAGTTAATTGAGAAGATGGTCTCCAATCAAGGCATGAATGATGAGCAACTCCAGCCACATGCGCAAGGCATGCACACCATTAAGGAAACAAACATGACCACCATAATCTCTCAAATTCATGTTAGTATCAATTAAGTCTTCATCAGTCTTACCCAACTTCCTGGTGGTAGTGATTGGCATAATATTGACTGCAGCACCTCCATCGACCATCATATATCCCATCGGCATCCTATTGACAAAACCTTTTAAATATAAGGCCTTTAAGTGTCGATGTTTGGACTCATCTGGTTTATCGAACACTGCTTGCTGTGTGTCAAATACTAATTGGGGCGCATCATCTTTATCAGTACACAGTTCTTCTTCTAAAGCCATAAATTCTTGAGGTGACATCATCACCATGCCCACTAAAGCACCAGGGCCCTGAATTTGTGACTTCTCCTTTGGCCTCCACACTTTCTTGGGCAGCTGATCATCATCTTCATCATAATAGTACCAAAAAGCCCTTATCTTCCTGCATCGCATCCTCTGGACCCTGCACTTCTGATTCCTGGAGAAAACCAGATGGACACCACCGATTGTTCTGCTCTTGCTCTTCTTGTAGCCCCTCATCGACTTCTTTATCAAAACGGGCTTCTTTCTCTATCTTCCTAGCACCCAAATGATCAAATGCTAACACACGATCACGGCCATCGTCCACACCCACCATCGGCTCATTACGCTTGTCTAGTCGATACTGGTGCCGATGACCTCCAGGGGCTTCTCGATACATCTGATTATTGTGTCTACTGCAACCAGGATAGTTGTTAATTGAAGGAAGCTTGATATTGTGATCCTAGCAATACAGAAAGAACGGGCATTCCCAATGTGGATTCAATTGTGACTCCTTTACTTCCCTGTTCCTTTTCTTCTGATACCGGCTGATGAAAGCACCCAACCTGTCAATACCAGCCATGTTAACGTTTGTAGGGAACTGATGCCCATCAATCTTCATGGTTCCCTTGCTGAACTTTATCTTCCCCTATTCAATCGCTGACTGAATCTGTGCTCTAAACCCCTTGCATTCATTGGTATGATGAGACGGCGAGTTATGCCACTTGTAGTACTTTCTCTTCTTCAATTCTTCAGCAGGTGGGATCACATTATTGGGTGGCAACTGAATGTTATTCTCTTGTAGCAACATCTCAAATATCTTATCAGCCTTGGTAATATCAAAATCATATTTTTCTTCAGGCTCATTCTGCTTTACCCATGGACACGATAAAACATTTTTATTCCTAGTCCACTTAGCCATATCGACATCTTCAGTTTCTTCATCGAACTCAGACTCATAGTCGTTGTAATTGACTTGTATCAGCCTTGACCATGCCCCTCGAGTCAGATTCTCCTAGATCGACACCTTCTGCACTAACTGGGACAAGCTCTCAAATTCGGCCGAGGGAAACTTCTCCCTTAGGGGTGCAACCAGGCCATTGAATGCAATCTCTACCATCTGATTATCTATCAATTACAGACTGAAACATTTGCTATGCACCTCCCTAAATCTCTACACATAATCATGTACAGACTCTTCATCCTTCTGCATTATAGCAATCAAATCCGATAGCCTCATCTCTCTTGTCTCATCAAAGAAGTACTTGTGAAACTTCTGCTCCAGATCAACCCAAGTGATGATAGAATTTGGGGGCAACGATGCGAACCAAGAGAAAGCCAATCCGGACAATGACAAAGGAAATAGCCTGATCCTCAGAGCCTCTTTGGTGCCAGCTTCACCACACTGTACTGAGAATCGACTGATATGCTCGATGCTAGTAGTATTGTCGTGTCCAGTGAACTTGGTAAACTCTAGAGGTCTATCTTGGCTAGGCATAGGAATCAAATCAGAATTGGGCGGATATGGGGGTCGATACATATATGTCTGCTGCTTTGGATTCAACCCAAACTGCTCTCTTGTTACTTTAGCAATTTTAACTGCCCAATCATCGGTCAAAACATTGGCATTGATAACAGCCGATGTAGGACCAGATGTTGGTATTTGTGGAGTAGTCCTTGAACCATAATTAATGATAGGAAGCCGACCTCCCATCTCTCCTGGTAACGCAACTAATGAGGGCATTCTGAACATGCTTGGCTCCACATTTGGTGTTGTATCATAATTGCCATTTGACAGAGCCGATGTCTCTTGCCGGTAGTGCTGCAGCTGTGTCTACGGATTTGTTCTCTGTAGAATTATTCTATTACCAGATCCAGGTGATCTCCCTGCTGTACCACCATCGGTACTGTTTGGAGATGGTGTAGTGACAGCAAGTGCTGGCCCTGAGCCCATTGCAGGAGTTGTTGTGCTTGTGCTAGGCTATTGCCGATGAGGTGCTTCAATCGTAGGCCGAGGAATATTTCCAGACACAAAGAAATACATTTGCCCGCACGCCGAATCATCACATACGCAACCCTCTACTATTTGTATAACCAAAGCCCTCAAAGTATTAACCAATACAAGTGACTATTTAATCAATGCATGACGCGTGGTTATATGAATCATGTTATTCAGTGCCTCTTCATCAATAACCTATGTCAGCTTGTTGATAGTCTATTTCTCAATCTCATCTTAAATCAAGGCAGGCACAGGAATTTTCCCTTCTGTATGATTTTTCCATGTCTAGTCTTGCTAACAGTTCCCAATAAAAGGTTTTCATACAGTGCGACCCTTTCATTGATTTGTGCCTTCAAATCATCTTGATCAATAGGCAACATGTTTTCTTCTTTCAGGTCTGACCCAACGTTGTCCTTCGAAAGAGGATTTGGAGGTTTCTTCGATGCTCCAGTCATGATGCTAAGCTTGAAGTTCTATGTCCCATTGGGCGTGCCAAAAAGCATGTTGACTCAAAAATCTACACGCGCGACCTCGGAGATTTGCTTTACTCCAGTGCAGGCTCAATAAAGAAACTAGGGCATGCCAGTCGATTTTCCATGCAAATTGACAAAGAAAACATACGGTCAAATTCCCTGGGTCACCGACCCTAGACAGGCCGATGAGAAAGCCGATAACGACTTGTTCGTGAAAACTAGCTGATGACTATAATAGCAAGTAATAACAAAAAATAAATTAATTGGCTGGTTGTATCGGCTTATGGGCAATCTAACAAATGAGTGTTAAATTCTACAAAAATAGTGTCGATAACCCTTATGTCGATAGAGCAAAGTCGATAGATCTGAAGTCGGACATGCTAAAATTTGCTCGGTCGATGATGTGAAGTCGATAGTTCTGATAGCTGGTATTGCAAATATGCCATAAAATCACAGATCTAATCTATTTAAATGAAGGGGTGATCGACTATCAAAGTATGAAAATAAACAAATAAAGTGCTACGAATTCGATCGAACCGTGATAACCTATTGGCTAAATGTCCCGATAGAACCCTATTGACTCTACCCACAACCGGATCGGACCTACTTCTATCGACTCTGCGAGAGATCAAAGTCAATGCAGCCTCACTGGTTCGAGCAGATCGAACTTAATCTAGACATTGCCCAAACAAAGCAAATAGATCTAGATACGTCTAGGTATAGATAAAATCGATAAGGTGACTTGAATAATAGATCTAAATCAAGTTTGTAAAACCTACTAAGAATCACAAAAGGTCAGACTCAACTAAGACAGTACTGCAAGCCAAAGTCGATAGAACAAATGTGACAAAGATCTAATTACCGAATAACTAGCAATCACAAAGATAAAAACCAGAATATCAAATTAATGAGAAAGTACTAGTTCAAATCAATGCGATTACCGAGGGTGACTAATCCAAGTCTCTCACCGAGATCAGAGCTGATGTAGCCCGCGTGGGACGAGAACTTCGTCGAGTAGGAAAAGGTGGTGATGCGTCGAGTCGTATTGAACAAAAGTGTTAATCTTTTTCACACAGACCCTATTACATATTTATAGTCTCATACAAGGGATTCTGACCCGATTCGGTCAGGACTCTTCGGTTTCCAAACAAACTAACTGACTAGATTTATTCTTAAACAAAATCTATCTAAAATAGAAAAGATAAAATAAACCCTAGCGAGCCCACTTTTGCTGAGAGATATTCTTGATAGTAGATCTAGGTATACGTATGAGTATGAAAGTTGATGGACACAAGACACGGTGTTTATACAGGTTCGGGCCTCCCGAAGGATAAAAGCCCGACGTCCTATTTGGTGTTGTGTATTGCTGAGGTTCACACACTAGGGTTAGGGTTTCACAACGCGAATTCTGATGATCATTTGAAGACCCCCTACCCTCCTTATATATCCGAAGGGCAGTAGTTACATGGTAATTTATCTATCAGTTACAATGGATTCTATCTATAACTTATATCTCTAATATCAACTTGTCACCTACTCCAAGCAATATCCGAGTAGTTATCTCCATGGGCTATTATCTTCGGTACTCTGCTGATAGACTCCGGCCCACTCGACGATATACCTAAGTGGTAAGGTATCCCGGATACATATGTCCCACAGTAGCCCCTAAAAACTTTACAATTTTGAATCAAGCTCTACAAATGTCTTAGTGCCTCATAAGTTAGAAAGGGTTTCTTTTAAATCTCCATTCTAACTAAAAACTTGCTTCCTTCTCGAACAGCTCTGAAGGTGTACTCTATGAGTATAGCCCCTGACTCAGAAGGTATTGAATCTTTAATGAAATGTGAAGGACCGAGAAGGCGACCAGAGGGGGGGTGAATGGGAGCCAATTAAAATTCTCTCACAAGAACTTGGCCTACGTCCGAATTTCAACCTGAGCCAACCTCAAAACGGATCACCAAAATTACACATACCAACTTGTGATGTGCTAACCCTAGGACTGATCACCAACAGCAGCGGAACACAGCAGAAACACAAGAGAGCAGCAAAGACTTAAAACGGTCAGCGAACACACTCAAAACAGATCAATGGATGACCATCAGCATCATAATCATACTTGTTCCTCAAAATCAATGTCTGCCGCTTTTGTCGCCCATTTGGGAACATCATGGGTACCCGCGCCGATCGGCGCAGTAGGGCGCCGGACGGCGCAAGTCCCTTGCACCTCGTCTTTAGGTCCGGCGCTGATTCTGATGCCTTGTATTCATCTCTTTCTCCTAATTTCCACTTCTCCAATGTTCCTATAGTATTGGGATACGTGTCAGGGCTCATCTGGTGAATGCGCCGATCGGCGCTGACTCGCGCCGATCGGCGCGACGTCCGTTTTTGCTTCTGGCCCCTAACTTCTTCGCTAGATGTTGTCTTCATCCTTGAAAATTGCTCTGTCTCCGAAAATTATTGTGCTGGTTTAGCACTCCTTCAATTCTGGGCATCATCGGCCTTCTGTCCTGACTTGCGCAATACTGCGCCGATCGGCGCAAATGTGCGCCGATCGGCGCAAGCTCTATTCCTTCCTGTTTTTGGTCTTTTTTTTTATTCCTGCATTGTTAGTCTACAGTATATATATACACAGTTTTGCATGAATAAACAGACAACGCAAGAGCACACAAGAATTAAGCACACACTTTTCTAATTTTTTTTTATTTTATTCGGGAGATTATCTTTATCACAAGCAAGCAAATTTTAAAAATACCGGGTTGCCCTCCTGGCCAGCACTAATTAACTAAATGAAATGGGTTGCCCTCCCAGAAGCACTAAATAACTTCTAAATCCCCTGATCATTGGGTTGCCTCCCAAGAGCACTCTAGTTATTCAAAGGTCAAAGAGCTCGACCTCCCCGCAAACAATCAATCCTTAGTGTCGCGGTGCGGGATGTGAGGCCGCGACACTACAAGGTTATCTTATCTCCATGGTTCATATAGCTTGGACGACCTATCCATACATCCCCTCCAATTACTTTCGACGCCTCGATGCCACGATGTCTTGTATCTCTTCACTTCATCAATAGCACGACACTCTTCCCCCTTTGGGTGAAACTTGAAAGAGTAGGGACTCCCACTTATATCGAAGCTTATCTTACCACTCCCAACATCAATATTTGCCTTTGCTGTCCTCAAGAAGGGTCTGCCTAAGATCAACAGGGTCCTCGTCCTCTTATCCATATCAAGCACAATAAAATCAACAGGTACGATATGATCTCCAATTTGAACAGGCACATCCTCAGCAATTCCATCAGGGAAGCGTACTGATTGACCGGCTAACTCCAAACACATACCCGTAGGCTCTAATTTAGGCAAATTGAGATCTGTGAATATATGACGGGGCATAACACTTATGCTTGCTCCAAGATCGCACAAGCAGCTATCAAACATTCTTGTTCCAATCATGCATTTGATGCTTGGTGATCAAGGGTCAGGTTTCTTCTCCAGTGCAACATCATTGATTGCCACCGTTAGTTCCTTAGTGACCTTCACAACCTCCTCAGAAACTAGAGACTTCTTGTTTTGTATCATGTCCTTAATGTACTTGGCATAGGTGGGAACTTGGATACCATCAACAAAAGGGACATTAATGTAAAGCTTCTTCATAATATCAACGAATCTTGCAAACTACTCATCGTGTTGTCGCGCTCTTTCTGTCTTCGTCAGTAGTTGAGTATCTAGAAACGTGGTAGGGCCATGCTCTTCTGTCTCCACGCCCATTTTCAGACCAGAGAGGTCATCATCCTCCTTGCGCCGATCGGCGCTTTCAGGGAGCCGATCGGCTCCGACAGGGTCGTCGCGTCGATCGGCGCCGAGTGTGCGCCGATCGGCGTGGGGCTTCTTTGCTCCCGCAGAGTGTTCTGGATCTTCTGTTTGTTTTCCTGATCGCGTAACTATTGCCTTCAACTGTTCTACAGACATCGTATTGCCAGGAATAGCCCCCTTATTGCCTTGAATGGCTTGCGATAGCTATCCCATCTGTTGCTCCATAATCTTGGTATGCTTTAAAATCTGCTCGTTGGAGCTCCCAATTTCTATCACCTTGTCATTAACTCTCTCAAGGACACGATCAATCTCCTTGAATCTAGCTTGATTGTCCTTGTTGATCTTCTCTTGAGCTTGGAAGAACTCATTACACTAGAGACGAAGTGTGATAGAGTTTTGCATGGACGAACTAGGAGAGAAAGAACTCCTTTGTTGTTGATATTGGGGCTTCCATCCACTATTCTTCATATATTCTAACATCTTCATCTCTTCAGGGCAATCTTTCTGCACATGACCAAATTCTCCACACTCACTACATGTTGAGCGTGATTCCGCCAGCTTGAGTGTCTCTTCCTTAGGGATATGAAGATTATTGTCCAACCTTCTTTGAATAGCATCGAGGCGATCTATAATCAATTCTTCCTGAGTCTTCTCAATCACACTCTTCGCTACTCCTTTTGAAGGTTGCAAATTCCTTGAGCTTCTCTCACCATCCCATGATTGATTTTCAACTAACAACTTGATCAAATTCTTAGCTTCGGTGGGGTTTTTTGACATGAATGATCCTGCAGCTAAGGTGTTCAAATGTTGACGTGACAAAAGATTCAATCCTGTGTAGAACTTCTCAACAACTTCTCCAACCGCTAGACCATGATGAGGGGATGCATCCATATGCTCATTGTATCTTTCCCATGCTTCTCCAATGCTCTCATCAATATTCTGCTTAAATCCAAGAATCTTATTTTTCAAAGCTTGAGTCTTACCGGGGGGGGGGGGGGGGGGGAGTATTTGGCCAAGAATTCAGCTGCTAATGTGTTCGACACCATTTTCACTATGTTTTCCAATCCATTGTACCATTGCTTGGGGTGTCTAACTAGAGAGAAGGGGAACAGCCGCACACGCGCTTGATCTCCTGTCAATCCCGCTATCTTGAATGTACTGCAAACTTCAAGGAAGTGTTGCAAGTGATGATTGGGATCTTCTGAACCTGTGAACGGTTGTTGCGCGACTATTCCAACATATCTCTCCTATTGGTATGGAAGTTGATCTTGAGCTTCTTGGAAATCTGTCTTGACAATACTAGTCAATTGTGGCTTGAGACGATTAACCATAGGTACCTATGCCATCTCCTCTTCTTCTTGCTCTTGAACTGAGTCTTCTATTGTGAATAATACTCGAGGTGTTGCGTGGACTACTTCTAAATCTTCAGGTGACTTGCTTCTCTTCTCCGCTGTTCTCTTCTGGTGAAAGAGTCTTTCTGGATCATCAGCGTAATTAGAGGGTTTGTTTGACTTAGGACCGTCCATACCTGTTAGTTTCACTTAACAGAATATATGTACTAGAGAGACAAGTAAAGCACAATGACTAAACACTAATACATCAAACAATGTTTAAAAACCTGCTATGTCCCCGGCAACGGCGCCAGAAAAAGGGTAGCTTGTTGGTCGTATCTACGCACCCTCTTATACATCGCAAGAGGACGGTGTACGATTGTAGCACTTTTTCCCTTGAATTGAGTATTCCAAGGTTTATCGAAACCACTGGGACCTTAGGGATTTATTAAACAAAGTTAACAGGAAAAGATCTAGTCAAGGCTACTGTCAAGGTCATGTTGCATGAGGGGGAGACTGGCCAGCGCAAAGGTGCGCCAGACAGTACATCTGACGTTGCGCCGATCGGCACGGGGATTGAGCCGATCGGCACGTTGGCGAAACTAAGCCAAAGTTGTTGCGCCGATCATTGCAGGAGTTGAGCCGATTGACACGATGGTGAATCTGTGGTGGCGCCGATCAGCGCAGGAATCGAGCCGATCGGCACACTGGTGAATCTAAGCCAAAGTGCACCAGATCTAGTAGACTTATGCTGGTTAGTGAGTAGTCTGATATCTACTAGTGAGATCGTAACCAGAAAGTCTAATTGAATAGCATCATAATGGGTAATTACATGGATCAATGAAAACCTATAATGCGTAAGACCACCCTGCTTTCCGAGCAGCTCCCTATTTTATCGCAGCGGGGAGGAAACCCTTAATCGCGTAAGTATCTTACCCTACTCGACTATCTAATAGTGCTGCGCAGGCGTAGTGCTTTCACCACTAAACCATACTACTAGCATCATCAAGCAACCATAATCAATACAATGTCCAAATACTATCCTAATCACCATGATTACGATAATATCTACGTACTTAGCCTAGATCTAAGCAATTGGAACAAGCACATGCATGATTATAGAATCAAGATAGACAAGTCACCAAAACCATCATCAACATATTCAATCATCCTTGAGATACATAGAGTAAGATTCATCCCCGTCGAGATGGCCTACCTTGACGGATCAACTCTTGACTCCAATGGTTCTTGAAACTCAACTAGAGATCTATTCTAACAATGCAAGCCCCGGTAGCTCTAACTCATGGATCTGGTGTCCCTCCATCGCCTCCTCTTCTGCGGTGAGGGTCTACAAGTATTTATAGGGGTTCTACTCATAAAGGACTCAGTTTCTAGCAAATAAGGCGGTTGCGCCGATCGGCGCAGGATTGCGCCGATCGGTGCATGCCATGTCTTCTCTGATTTCTTCCCCGAGTTGGTTCCTTTATCTTCCACAGCTGCCATATGGGCCTTTTTCTTCGAGATAAAGTCTTGTACTGCACGTTAAAATCTTGGAGTTCCATAAATCTTCTTGAAGTTCCATAATTCTTCTTAGACAAATATCTTCAAGTGTCTTGCAGATAAACTTCCATAAACATGTGGAATGGGCCTCGATCACTTCTGTGGTTCAAAACACCCTTGTGCCGATCGGCTCATGGACTGCGCCGATCGGCGCACTGGCCTTCTTCAGTGCTTTTTGTCGGTTCTGGACTCCTGTCCTCTCCATCATCGCATTAATCACCAATTTTACCTGTTTCTGCAATAAAGCTCCAAAACAACGCATATACAAATATATAGGCAATATCACCGATAAATGGCCTAAATTAGTATCAATTATGCTCTAATTGGGGTAATATTCACATATAAAAGGGGCACTTGGGAAGTGCTGTTGACGGCTGTTAAGTACCATTTTCAACCGTCAACTATACTCAAATAAAGGAGAATTTGGCATTTCATACACGCATGCTTTAGCACAATAATATAGTTCCATTTGTACTTGGAGAACTTTGTGCATGCAGGAGGAAATGTGAAGGAAACACCTCAAAAGGCAATAAAACACACTTTCGACCAATCAGAGAGTGCCACACGGACGTCACACGGATTGAAGGGCCCATTTTCAGCACTTAACTGACGTAACTCCTTGTAATACCGCGCAAACCGACGTCAGGGCCCACAGGACAGCCACCTGGAGAAAGCACAGGCCAGGAGGGGCCACCCCCAGGTCGGCCGACCTGGTCAGGTCGGCCGACCCAGCCGGGCGCCCTCTCCGCCTGGGCTTCCACGTGTTGGCTCCTCCGCGACTCCTGATGACGGTTTGAGATGCCTTCCGTGGCGGTTACGCTCCCTTGCCGACCTATTGAGGCTATAAATAGGAGGGTGTGCCTTCACATTCAACACACACCACAAGAAGCATTTCTCTCTTGCTAGTAGTAGTTCTTGGAGTTTTAGTGGAGTTAGGCTGAGTCTAGAGCTCTCTAGTCCCAAGTCTTCACTTGGAATTGGTATGGCTCTTGCATCTTTTCCCTTTTGTAAGACTTTGCTCTTATCAATATATATATATTTTCTATATAGTTGTGCTTGGGTCATGAGTTTCTTGTTTGATATTGTGATCCATATATGTGATAGTATAGTGTACTTGTGTGATAGTAGTTTATATTTATTATACTACTATTGTCATGCTAGTTATATACCGTCACTATAGTCTAGTTTATATGTTATAGTCTCTATGCTTAGTTTTAGCTGATAAAGTATAGCATGGGTTTGGTGATCGTATTTGTACGGTAGCTCTGCCTCGTTAATAGTAATCGCGGAGGGGCAGAGTGCTCTTTGGTCATGCAAGTATGGTACTTGGGTGACTGATTTGCATCAATTATTCGTTAGTCTACTGGTTCGTTGAGGTAGGCGGCAGGTGGTGACAGCCCTGTCCGTCCTTTGAAATCCTCCCCGCTAGGCTAGTGCGTAGGCTCTTGGCGGAAGTCGCCTGTGGATGCAGGGGTAAGTCCGTGCCTGAAGTGCTATACTATTGACTGCTGAACCTGAGTGTGGGTCTGTATGTATTCTACTTAGGCTATGCAACTGTATAGGACTGTATAGTAGGAGTAGCTTAGCCTAGTCTTTCCTCCACTAGACTTTATTTATTTAGTAGGAATCTTCTGTGTGTGTCACACTACCCGGTTATTATCATATACCCGCCTGTCTTGGTTAGATATCCTTGCTAATTGTTAACATGATCTTATATGTTAGTAACGCTTCTTGATCATAACCTTCCCTTGGGATAAACAAATACGATACCCTGAATACTTCCGGGTGAAATGCTACAGCGGTATTCTCCGTGCGCTTGCGGATTTTACCTACTTGACTCTGGGACATATTAGTGAACCGTTTCTGGCCCCGTGCCAGGAATGATTTATTAATATGGCTTAGCAAAAAGTCAACAAGCATTTCTGGCGCCGTTGCCGGGGAAGGCGTATGACCTAAGAAAAATTACTAATGTATATAGTAGTGTTGCAATTATTAAGGCTATCTCCTAGGCAGGCTAACCTTGCTTTGTTTTCTGCATTTTGTATGAAAACAGGGTAGTGTATGACTGGTTTCGACTTGCCGACAAACTTCACTGAAGATCCTGAGTCACTCCTGAGAAGGACACGAGCTAGGCTCACCCCTCCTCGTAAGGAGACTCGGCCAATCGAACCTGTCATTCCCGCACCATCAAGCTCTGAGCAAATGGCCGACAAGACCCTCCGCGAGTTCTCCGCTCCCTCCGCTGCCAACATCCCTACGGGACCAGCTGGCAATGTGGGAGATGCGAACTTCGAGATCAAGACCGGTCTCATCACCATGGTGCAGGCTAGCCCATTCTGTGGGAAAGCCAATGAGGACGCTAGTGCTCATCTCCAGCAATTCCTGGAGATTTGCAACACGTTCAAAATGAAGGACGTCACCCCCGACGCTGTTCGTCTTCGACTGTTCCCGTTCTCTCTCCTTGGGAGAGCGAGACAGTGGTTCTACACAAACCCCGAAGCTGTGAACACTTGGGAGAAGTGTTCAGCTACGTTCCTTGCAAAGTTCTTCCTGCTGGGCAAGACCAATGCCCTCCGCGGAAGGATCTCAAGCTTCCAGCAGGAGTCGAAGGAGTCGATTCCTGAGGCATGGGAGAGGCTCCAGGAGTACATCCTGGCATGTCCCCACCACGGGATGGATGATTGGCTGATCATCCAGAACTTCTACAACGGGCTTACTCTGTCGGCCCGCGACCACCTCGACGCTGCTGCTGGTGGAGCCTTCTTCTCGCTCACTGTGAGCAAGGCAAAAGATTTGATCGAGAAGATGGTGTTCAACCAAGGTTGGAATGAAGAGCGCCTCCAACCTCGTGAGCGAGGCATGCACTCCGTCAAGGAGGTTGACATGCTCGCCGCCAAGATTGACCTTCTCATGAAGAAGATGGACGACCAAGCCAATGGAGAAGTGAAAGCCCTAGACGCTCGTATGACTTGCGAGGTCTGTGGCAACACGGGACACTCGGGCAATGACTGCCCTGAGACCCGTGAGGACGCAATGTTCATGGGCAACAACAACAACAACGGCTACCGTCCACAAGGAGGTCAAAGTTGGGGTCCACCACGTCCCAACTACCAAGGAGGTAACTCTGGCAACTTCTCTGGTTTTAATTCCGGTTATAATCAGCCCTCCTTGAAAGATCTTGTGCTTGGTCAAGCTAAGGTTAATGATAACATCAGTAAAAAGCTTGCCACCACTGATAGGACTCTTGAGAGCATCCACACTAAGATAGAGGGTGTTTCCTCTGCTCTCAAGAATCAGCTGAGCTTTAATAAAATGATAGAAATCCAATTAGCTCAGTTAGCTGCTGCTGTTCCTACAGCTGAACGCCGGAGAAAAGTCCCGCTCGTCGGACTTTAAAAGGTGAGTCCTCGCCGGGAGGTTAAACCGGTAGTTATCCATATTTGTTCTTTTAATTGCATATTTGCTTTCCACCACATTTTGATTTTTCCCGACCACTGCATTTCTGCACTTTTGAATTTTTCCAGCCACCTTGGAATTTTTCAAAACTCATTTGCATTTTTGAAAATTTAGAAAATAGGTTTTTGGGCTTTCCATTTTGAAAAGATTTTTTGTCGAGCTTTTTGAGCAAAAAGGCAGCAGGGGACAAATCCCCTAGCCGTTGGGGAACACATAGGAAAAAGGGGGCTGCCAGGAGGCCCACCTGCCAGGTCGGCCGACCTGGTGGGATCGGCCGACCCCCTGGCCCCACCTTTTCCTGTGCTCATTTCTCCCAACGGCTATATGGCCGTTGCTCTGTCCCTTTCTAACGGCCATCTTGCTTCCTTGGCCATAAAAACCGCCCAGGAGGAGGAGCTTCACCATTCCAAGCTCATCTTTCACTCCCCTCCTTTGCTCACTTGTTGCTCTCCCAAAATTTCGTGTTCTTCAACTTTACTACAGCCCCAAAAACCCAAAAAAAAAAATATATTTCCCCTCTGTTTTAGTGCATTTGCAAGTTGTTGTGAGAAGAAAACCAATTTCGGAGAAGCTCGGGTTTGTCGTTTTCACTAACGCTCACCCGAACACTTGTTCGATCTTGTTTTTGTTCTTGTCTTGTGTTTGTTCTTGTGTGCAGCCATGTTCAACCAAATGAAGCAAGTCGCCGGAATCAAGCGGAGAAAAAGCACTCGTGCAAGCACGAGTCAAGCATCCTCCGTCAATTTCAGCGACAACCAATTCCGCCAGCTGAACGCAATGATGGCTCAGAATCAGAGCAATTGGGATGCCTTCGTCCGCTCCCAAGGCTACGACCCGAACCAGCAGATATGAGCAAGAACAAGCTTGGGGGAGGACCCCCCTTCTCACGGTAACTTGTATCTTTCCCCTTCCCTTTATTTCTTGCATTTGCTAAATCTAAAAATCCATAAAAATTTGCAAAACATAAAAAGAACAAAAATATTTCCCTTTTCCATGCGCGGTATGAATGTGTATAATTTTCCTATGTTGAGATGATGAATAGTTGCTCTGTCCTTTATTCCTCTCTAATGCTAGTTTACAACTTAGTACTCTCTCAAGAGTTAGGTTTGTTGGTAAATCTTGCCTTGAACTTGAATCTTGTGGGTAGCATATGCATTCTCTAGTTCTAAGTTGTTGAGAGGTATGATATGATAGATAGGGCTGCTATGATCTTGCTCAACGTAAAGCTTGAGTTCCGGAGTTTTATTTTTCAAAATGACAAATTGATAAGTTCCTCAATGATGAAATTCCCACCACAGCCATATGTAGTGTTTACATTTGAAAACCTTTACACATATGCTGCTTGTTTCACATTGAGCTTAGTCAAAATTGTTGTGACCCTAGTAGAACTCTTTTCATGCTTTCTTGATCAAGATCATATACACACATCCACCGCCATGAGCTATCCTTCTAAATCAAGAAGATAGCATCCACCATATCCACCGTGAGCTATTCTTCTACACCGGAAGAAAGCCACTATCCATCCATCCATCCAAAGAAACACTCCATATATCCATTACAAAATTCCTCTCTCAAAGTATTCATTGCAAACTAGGACTATGGCTATGCAAAAAGAAAAGAAAAAAAAATGCTCAAAAAAAGAGAGCAAGCAAAAGGTAGCCATAGCCTAGAAACTCCAAAAGAGAGAAGGAAAATTCAAAAAGGAGTTATTTCTTCCCATCCACCATTCCTCCGTTCTCCCACACACTTGCACATCTTGATCAAGATTGTTTGAATTGATGTTTTTCTTGGATCCGGTCTTTTGACATAGCAATATTATGTGAACATGAGTGCTTCATATATCCCTACCTTGAGCTCCACATAAAGCCTTATTTAGAAGTAGGTGATTATAGGCAACACTTTGCCTCGGTGAGGAATCATACACATATTGAGTGATCCGAGAGAATCATTTGAGGAACTTGGTTTTTATTTTCAAAATCTTTTGAAAACCTCCGGAACAACATAGCGGAATCTAGAGCAAGTGATTGGTGCCCTGCAATTGTTCTATCTCTCAACCGCCCAAGACAATGAGGTGTAAAAGCTCCATGGATCAAGGTAAATGGGTAAGTTATGCGCCAATATATTTAATTCTAGGAAGAGTACTTTGTTGTGCGCATATTATTATTGAGGAATAGGACATTGTAGCAACTCCTGATCAACAACTTAAGTTTATCTTTGCTTCGGGACGAGCAAAGGGTAAGCTTGGGGGAGTTTGTTGACGGCTGTTAAGTACCATTTTCAACCGTCAACTATACTCAAATAAAGGAGAATTTGGCATTTCATACACGCATGCTTTAGCACAATAATATAGCTCCACTTGTACTTGGAGAACTTTGTGCATGCAGGAGGAAATGTGAAGGAAACACCTCAAAAGGCAATAAAACACACTTTCGACCAATCAGAGAGTGCCACACGGACGTCACACGGATTGAAGGGCCCATTTTTAGCACTTAACTGACGTAACTCCCTGTAATACCGCGCAAACCGACGTCAGGGCCCACAGGACAGCCACCTGGAGAAAGCACAGGCCAGGAGGGGCCACCCCCAGGTCGGCCGACCTGGTCAGGTCGGCCGACCCAGCCGGGCGCCCTCTCCGCGTGGGCTTCCACGTGTTGGCTCCTCCGCGACTCCTGATGACGGTTTGAGATGCCTTCCGTGGCGGTTACGCTCCCTTGCCGACCTATTGAGGCTATAAATAGGAGGGTGTGCCTTCACATTCAACACACACCACAAGAAGCATTTCTCTCTTGCTAGTAGTAGTTCTTGGAGTTTTAGTGGAGTTAGGCTGAGTCTAGAGCTCTCTAGTCCCAAGTCTTCACTTGGAATTGGTATGGCTCTTGTATCTTTTCCCTTTTGTAAGACTTTGCTCTTATCAATATATATATATTTTCTATATAGTTGTGCTTGGGTCATGAGTTTCTTGTTTGATATTGTGATCCATATATGTGATAGTATAGTGTACTTGTGTGATAGTAGTTTATATTTATTATACTACTATTGTCATGCTAGTTATATACCGTCACTATAGTCTAGTTTATATGTTATAGTCTCTATGCTTAGTTTTAGCTGATAAAGTATAGCATGGGTTTGGTGATCGTATTTGTACGGTAGCTCTGCCTCGTTAATAGTAATCGCGGAGGGGCAGAGTGCTCTTTGGTCATGCAAGTATGGTACTTGGGTGACTGATTTGCATCAATTATTCGTTAGTCTACTGGTTCGTTGAGGTAGGCGGCAGGTGGTGACAGCCCTGTCCGTCCTTTGAAATCCTCCCCGCTAGGCTAGTGCGTAGGCTCTTGGCGGAAGTCGCCTGTGGATGCAGGGGTAAGTCCGTGCCTGAAGTGCTATACTATTGACTGCTGAACCTGAGTGTGGGTCTGTATGTATTCTACTTAGGCTATGCAACTGTATAGGACTCTATAGTAGGAGTAGCTTAGCCTAGTCTTTCCTCCACTAGACTTTATTTATTTAGTAGGAATCTTCTGTGTGTGTCACACTACCCGGTTATTATCATATACCCGCCTGTCTTGGTTAGATATCCTTGCTAATTGTTAACATGATCTTATATGTTAGTAACGCTTCTTGATCATAACCTTCCCTTGGGATAAACAAATACGATACCCTGAATACTTCCGGGTGAAATGCTACAGCGGTATTCTCCGTGCGCTTGCGGATTTTACCTACTTGACTCTGGGACATATTAGTGAACCGTTTCTGGCCCCGTGCCGGGAATGATTTATTAATATGGCTTAGCAAAAAGTCAACAAGTGCCAACAAACACCAAAAAGGGGAAACTTGAGAAAACTTCAAATTGAAGGTGCTAGAGCTCTTGATTCGGTCAAGGACCTGTAGAGGTTTGTTCTAGCTCATCATAGTAGCAAGTTCCCCATGAAATCCGCCCCAAAAACTCAACCCCAAGTGAGATAAAAAATTTCCACGAAAATAGCTCCGAAAATAGAGAAAAAGACAAATTCAGGATTTAGGGAGAGAGGAACATCTTCATCACGAAAATGGATCTTATATCATTGATTCATTAAGTCAAGATACATGGATACATGGCTAGGAAGCCACCCTCTTCCTCACACTATTTGGAAGAGAAAGACATGTCCCTCACACACCCTCTTCTCTCCTCTATTACAAGAAGACTGTTGGTGTCACTGAGCGCGAGCTTCAGTGTCACTGACAGAAAGTGTAAACATGGAAAGAAATTGCGAAGGGTAAACAAGTATCCCTTCTCACGTATCCCCAAAAAGATTCGTCCATTACAAGTAAGTAGGGGTGTTCCTTTTGTAGGCCTGTACTTAGGACATATGCAAATGACCATTTTGTCCCTAATTACCTACTATATTCTTCGAATATTCTGTACAAAATGGTCATAAAGGATAAATCGGTCATTTGAGCACTTCTGGTACCCTTCCTTGTTCCGCACGCCACAACACGTGCTAGTGCCACATGTTGCCCTCTTCGCGCCATGCCGGTTGTTCATCTTGCCCAGCGCGCCGTCCTTCGAAGGATGACGGCTTCATCCTCCTGTGGCGCGGAGGTACCGCCCGAAGGTTCTTGGTTTTACCGTGGCCTCCAATGAACACCTGTACCTTGAAGTTATGTTTAATAATAAATAATAAATAAAAAGGATAACAATGTGTTGACTTTAACTTTTATTTGCAGCCCGACTTTGATGAACCCTCGAAGGGTGGCTTGCGAAGTGATGCCCCCAGCAGTAGCCCCTCGAGGGGTGGGTTCAACTTTGATGGGCCAAAACCCTCGCTTCGCCCGGATCTCTTACCAAAACGCTACCCTTCGAGCATCAAAGTTGGGCTTTTTGAGCGAAGCTACCAGGGCTTCTGCCTATAAAAGGAGAATAACTGTGGTGGAAAATTATTATTTTTACTAGTTACTCATCCTTTGAACTCTCACTATGCCTGCGATTATGACTAGGGTCCGAACATTAATTGTTTCAGAAAGCGAGTCATCTTCTGGGAGCTCGCCTAGTTCTCTCGAAGGTATCTCTTGGCTATTTTGGGTGTCATGACTCTTGGTCTTCCACTTTAAATTTTGCATTACTGCGCCCTTGATCCTCGAGGCTCCGTAGTAAATGCTCCTCCGTTTTTATCCGACTATATAACTGGGGGTAAGGGGGGGGGGGGTAAAGGTCTACGAAGCTTCTGCTGCAATTTGCTTTTTAGTACTCTAGCTTCCCGTAGCTTCGTGCGCTCACATTGCTGTTTGGTGACTTTTGCTTTTGAAGCAACATTTGAGCTAACTCGGTATGCATGAATCCTTACTTCGAAGTGGTCCTTGCGATAGTTGGGACTAGTTTTCGTGTTCCTACCGAGCTCACATTTTGTGTTTAATTGCAGAATCTGAAGGTATGGGTCGAGTGGCACAGACTGCTCGCCCTGACGAGGCCCCTGTTGGTGACAACCTGCCTTCGATGACTGTTGATGCCAGTACAAGTGAGGGCGACTCCGAGGCAGATTTTGCCAGGAGCTTGGAGGATAACCTCACTGCTGCTCCCAAAGGGCTGGGTCATGATCATGGTCGGGACCCTCTGAAGGAAGTTGAGGATAATGAAGAGGAAGACGATGGGGCTGAGGAGGAGGATGAGGAGGAGGACAATGAGGAAGGGGGTGGTGACAAGGATTTCGCTCCTCGAGGTGTTGGGAGGGTCGCCATCGACACCCAAGGGCAAGGTTCGAGCCGCAGGGTTTGAAGTTCTGGTCTAGTAGACGAGGGTTTAGAGGACGTGGATGCTGGTATTAGCGATCTACTGCCTGGTGATGATTTTGGCCTGCCAAAGGGCAGAAAGGGTAAAGGAAAAGAACACGAGGAATCCAGACCTCGAACCTCCATTTTGGGGCGATCTCGCCTCGATGCTCCCAGATGACATAGACTTGTCGGGTTAGGGTGTTTTCCCTCCGGAGGAGCTCGGCTGGCTGGTCAGGAGGTTACCCTGTGCCCTGCTCAAGACGAGGCCGTGATTTTTGAAGACCACTTCACTGCTGGCCTTCGCTTTCCCTGCTCAGCCTTCATGAAGGACGTGCTGAACAGGTTCAACGTGCAGCTCCATCATATCAGCCCCAGCGGGATGGCTATGCTAAGCAAATTCGCTTGGGGCGTACTGAGTTATCAGGGCCAGCTTGATATTGAAGTATTCTGCAAATATTACTACGCTCACTATCAACTGAAGACTATCAAGATTGATGGCATGGTGCATGAGGCTGACTTTGGCTGCATGACCTTCGTGCCCTGCTTCAAGCGCGATAATCTGTTTGTTAAGTGCAGCCGAAACCGCTGGAGCGACAAGTGGCATGAGAGCTGGCTGTACGTGAAGGTTGCCACGGAAACTGTTCCTACGGATGAGGGAGGGGCAACTACTTTTCCCTTAGCTTCGAAGCTAACTCCTTGCGAGCCATGATCCATGGAAGGCAGGGTGCCCTTTGGGCTATAAGAACGAGGCTGCCTTCCATGTCGCTACCTTCAACTCAAGCGGTCGGGACCTCGTTGAAGGATTCGTGGCTGTGAATATGTGGCCGCTACGCGAGGCATGCTTAATTCCCGGGTTTATTCAGAAGAAGATCCCCTCGAGGCCTGACATCACCATACCGTTCCAGGAGGTCCCCGTGGATAAACGGGGTTTTGGTGACGAAGAGTTTTTGGTTATCCTGCAATGCGCCAGCGAGGCTGTGGTGGAGCCTTACACACGCGAGGAGCACAAACACACCTGAAGCGGACTTCACACAGTGGCTGGCTTAACTATGTCCTGACATTGGCCGTTGTGAAGAACCCCGCTCGTGTCGCACCAGGACCTCGGATGAAGCAGAACCGGCCTCCTGGTAATGTTGGTTTGGATATTGGCAAGGCAACAGGGGCCAAAAAGGCCAGAAAGGCGAAGAGTCCGATGAAGCCCCCCCCCCCTCAGATTGGGAAGAGAAAAAAGGACGATGAAAATTCGAAGGTCCCTCTGAAGTGTGCGCTGGCTAAAGAACCCCGCCATGACTCTTCGAGCTCCTTTGGCCCCGGCCTCCGCGCTGTTGGGACTTTGGTGCACGCCGGCGCGATGGCGGACGCCTTCGATGGTGATGATGACAAGGAGGATGACGTGGTGGTGGTCTCTCCGCTTGCTACAGGCGGTGCTGCTGATGCGCCGGCTTCGAGTCCCTCCGTTATTCCTGCGAAGAGTCGGGCTGTGGATACAGAGGCCGCGGACACCCTTGCTGGTCTTAAGAAGAAATTTTCTACTCTCCCTGGACCTTCGAGTCCAAGTCATCTTTTGATTGGGGCTGAGACCTCTAGGGGTCTACGGGTAGGGGCTTGGGCCTGCCCGAGGGGTATGAGGATTTTGCTGATCCCAAGGCTTGGGCTGATCTATGCTCGGCTCCTGATGCATTCATAGCCGACGGGGCTCAGCTGTTTGGAGCCGGGGACTTGCGGCGTAATCTCTGCCATGTTTTGAGACATGTAAGTATGCTTGGCTTTGATAGTGCGTGAAAAAACATTGTACTATTTTTGTTGAGTTTTGTGATAGGGTTATCTTGACTGTTGTTTTGTTTCAGGCCCACACCCTCATGCAGATTTCTTTTGAGAAGACTTGCATGGAGCTAGCTTCGTTGGAGAAGGAGAAGAATTCGCTTGCAATAGAGAATATGTTGCTGAAGGAGAAGCTTAACAGCCTTTGATCTGTAAAGGATGAGGCTGCGCTTGAAGCTATGCGCATGCAAAAGGAGCTTAATGCTTTGCGGGCGGAGGTTGCTGAATTAAAGACCGGCTTAAGCCGCCTGGAAGCTGCTGAGGCTAAGATTGCAGCTTTGGAAAATGAGAACACAGCTTTAAAGCATGACCGATCGACTCGCAATTATGGCTTTGCTGCCCAAGCTGTATCCGCACACCATCAATATTGCGAGGCTTTAGGTTATGTTGGTGCTGAGCCCATGTCATTGATCGATGAGGCTGCTATCACCGAAGCTGTTTTCTTTGGCTGGCTGAAGTCTGAGTTCAAAGCTCTCTTGAGGGCGATGGACAAGCGCAGCAATTTCAGCGCGCTACATACTGCGGAGGCCGCTTTCAGGCTGCTGGAACGCGAAGGGTGCGACCACTTCCATGCTCTAGGAAGGCGCAACTTTCTGATTAGGGCGGACGCTCAAGACGGCTTGTCACCAGAGGCCATCACCGCAGCTAAATGCGTTGCAATGAAGTTCTAGAGCGATCACAACCGTGAAGCTGCTCGACAGGCTGCAATTGAAAAATTGGCTCAGGTTATAGTTCTACTTCTGTATTGTATTTTAATATATTCGTGCGATGTTCGAAGTTGAAGTTGATTGTGCCTGTGCAGATGCGCGACTCTTTGAGGAGCGGTGGCGGCCAAGCTGAAGATCCTTCGGGGGGCCAAGGCACTTCGAGGGATGCCGCCAAGAAGGCTGCTACTTCAGAGGGTGGATCGAAGGCCGCACCGAGAAAGGTTTAGGATTATTTGTAGTTGCTATGTTGATATAATATACTTTTTGGGAGGTGTTGTGGGAAATTTTGTAACTATGATTTTGACATGCCTACTACACCCTGTGCAGGTGTCCTTCGTGTCACCTGCACGGGAATTCGAAGCGGATACTTCTAGTGGATCTTCCGTGTTGCGCATGTTAGGCCTTATGAGCGAGGGGTCCCCGTCTTTAATGGATGATGCTTCTGTGCCAACGCCCACTTCGGGTAGTTCTGAGGCCAGTTTGAGCGGCTTTGAGGCGTTAGATGTTGCGGATGAGGCTGAAAGACTTGAGGTTCCCAAGCGCGCTGCTTCGTCCAGGGCGCACTTAGTGACCTTGGACACCAGTGTCGTTTGTGTGGGTAATTATTCCCACTTATTTAGTCGTGGCGTTTCATCTAGTACGTCGTCCACACTTAGGCGTCGGGGTAAAGGTAGGTCCCGTGGTGGGGGAGTCTCCGTAGATAGACTGCGCAGGAAACGAGGACCGAGGTCTCCGTATTGGGTCATCCCATCCGTGGCTTGCTGTGGCGAAACGATCAATTAGCTCCATGTTGAATTCATCGACGAAGATTACTAGATCCTTTTAGCAAGCTACGGTTCCGACTAGTGGAAATGTACAAGATTCGAGTGTCATTGGTGCCCGGGGCTGCAGACCTAATCCTTGCCCCCTTCCACCTGGTTACACTGCCGATGAATGGTCCGTTTTGCTTCCCTAGTTGTTAGCCTCTGGGGTTGTTGTAAAAGAAGAACCCGTTGATTATGATTTCTAATGTAAACATTCGTTAGCTGCAATTATAATAAAGTATGTTTTGCCAGGTTTGTGTTGCTATAATCTGCTTAGCATTCATGTTGAATTTTGATCAACGCCAGCCTCTCCCTCGAAGTGCTAGGGGCGAGGTATTTTAGGACGAACCCTTCGACGGGTTTGAGCTGCAACGAGCCCCTTAGCATTTTTTCGCCAAGTTTATGAAAAACGCCACCCTCCCCCTCGATGTGCTAGGTGCGAGTTATTTTTGGGTGAACCCTTCGACGGGTTTGGGCTGCAACGAGCCACTTAGCATTTTTTTGCCAAGTTTTTTGAAAAACGCCACCCTCCCCCACGATGTGCTAGGGGCGAGTTGTTTTTGGGCGAACCCTTCAACGGGTTTAGGCTGCAACGAGCCCCTTAGCATTTTTTCGCTAAGTTTTTTGAAAAAACGCCACCCTCCCCCTCGAAGTACTAGGGGCGAGGTGTTTTTGGGCGAACCCTTCGACGGGTTTGGGCTACAACGAGCCACTTAGCATTTTTTGCTAAGTTTTATGAAAAACGCCACCCTCCCCCTCCAAGTGCTAGGGGCGAGGTGTTTTTGGGCGAACCCTTTGACGGGTTTGGGCTGCAACGAACCCCTTAGCATTTTTTCGCCAAGTTTTTTGAAAAACAGCACCCTCCGTCTCGATGTGCTAGGGGCGAGTTGTTTTTGGGCGAACCCATCGACGGGTTTGGGGCTGCAACGAGCCCCTTAGCATTTTTTTCGCTAAGTTTGTTTTGAAAAACACCACCCTTCCCCTCGAAGTGCTAGGGGCGTGGTGTTTTTCGGTGAACCCTTCGATGGGTTTGGGCTGCAACGAGCCCCTTAGCATTTTTTCGCTGAGATTTTTGAAAAACGCCACCCTCCCCCTCGAAGTGCTAGGGGCGAGGTGTTTTTGGGTGAACCCTTCGATGGGTTTGGGCTGCAATGAGCCCCTTAGCATATTTTGCTAAGTTTTATGAAAAACGCCACCCTCCCCCTCAAAGTGCTAGGGGCGAGGATGTTTTTGGGCGAACCCTTCGACGGGTTTGGGCCGCAACGAGCCCCTTAGCATTTTTTTGCCAAGTTTTTTGAAAAACGCCACCCTCCCCCTCGATGTGCTAGGGGCGAGTTGTTTTTGGACGAACCCTTCAACGGGTTTGGGCTGCAACGAGCCCCTTAGCATTTTTTTGCTAAGTTAGCTGACTGCATGACTTTTTGCTCTTCGGGCTTAGCCAGTGCGGCAGCTATGGCTTGAGAGCTTTTTGCTCTTCATCGAATGATTCGATCTCCATGGTGGGACTTGTTTCGACGTGCTCTGCTGAGCGAGGCTTTCCGCTTTGGGGAAGGTAGCTTTATAGATTTAGCTGGGGTTTATATAGGATCCGCCTCGTTAAAAACCTCACCCCTGCGAAGGGTTCCCCTTGAGAGGAAAAGAGTACGGTCCTTTACATAATTGTCTAAAAAAGAAAAGCCTGAAAAAGAAAATCTACCATCTAAGCTCAAGGTAGCACTTATAGTTTCGTGCTATGCTTGGCTTTTTACATGCTTCTATTGGTGCCTTTTCTTATACGTAAAACCTTTGAAGGTTGTCCGCGTTCCAAGAATGCAACCACTCTTCTCCTTGCGAAGTCTAGAGCCTGTATGCTCCGGGCCTATTTGACTTTGCCACAATGTATAGACCCTCCCATTTGGGTTCTAGCTTGCCTTTGCTTTCTGTTTTAGGGCTTCGGAGTAGAACTAGGTCTCCTACTGCATAGGCTCGGGGTGCGACTTTTTGATCCCTCCACTGGCGTGTTTCTGATTGATACTTTTCAAGGTTGACGACTGCATCTAGTCTGTCAACTTCCATGAGATCCTTTGATTCCGCCACTGTAGGCTGTGTTGATTTTGCATTGAAGGTTCTGGGGCTTTGGTGCAAGATCTCTTCGGGCGTGGCTGCCTCTTCCTTGTAAAGTAACCTGAAGGGCGACTATTTGGTTGCCCTGGTTTCAGTCGTATTGTGCGACCATATGACCCTTGGCAGTTCTTCTGCCCACTTTCCTTTCTTGTCATCAAGGAGTATCTTTTTGATTGCCTTGAATATAAGACTGTTTGCTCTTTTGACGGCTCCGTTTGACTGGGGGTGATATACTGACGCGAAGTCGACTTTGGTTCCAATGGAGTGAAAGAATTCTTTGAACATATTGTTTTTGAATTGTTTTCTGTTATCGACTGTTATGTCCCTTGGCACTCTGAAGCGGTAGATGACGTTTTGCCAGAAGAACTTTATGATTGTTACTGCCGAGACGTTTGTGATTGGTTTTGCTTCAATCCACTTGGTGAAATATTCTTGTGCTACAACTGCCCACCTGTAATTCCCTAGGGCTGTGGGTAGGGGTCCAGAAATGTCGATTCCCCAGCGTTGGAGAGGCCATGATGGGGCTACGAGTTGTGTTGGCTGTGAGGGTGTTGACTGCCTGTTTGAGATTTTTTGGTGCTACAGGGCACGAAATGGGACTCTGTCTTCACCTATAGCTTCACGGCGACATGCAGGGGCTCGGCATCGTGTTCCTGGACGCCGAGGGAAGACGGGAAGTGGAGCTCATCATGGAAGCGGCTTCGACGATCGGTGGGCGATGGGGCAGGGCCGAGGAAAAGAGAAATGCGGGCGGCCTCATGCACGAAAACAAACGGAAAAAGCTCAGGCACGATCGTCCGTGAGTTGGGCACATGCGCGAAGAGGAAAGAGGGAACAAGACTCACCAGAGGTCAGGAATTTTGTGGTGACATCAATGGCCGTCGCAGGGGTGTTCGTCTCGGTTCTTCCTTCGATTCAGGCAATGAGCGTGAGGAAATGGCCAAGTAGGGGCATCGGGAGGTAAAGGAGGTCTAGGCGCAGGTTTTTGCTATGGGGTTCTGGTCCGGAAGGCACGGAGCAGTAGCAATTTGAGCTCGAACTTGGGCTCAATAATGGCGACTGGTGGTGGTTGGGGAAAAGGAAGGGGGAGAGGGCATTTATGACCAAGGGAACGCTCGGGTAGTACGGTCGTGGACCGTGGCGTGCGTGCATGGTTTTGTCCACTGGTGGAAGGCTGGGAGTGGTCAGGAGCGTAGGATTGGGCGAGCTTCTGCCGCGGCCATGGCAGGGCGCCGAACAGGGCGGAAAGACTTCAATTCGTGGTGTGCCGCGACGGGAAAACGGGAAACAGGGGGAGGTAGATGAGACGCGTCGACGCCACGGACTGTTGCGCTCCGAGTCCCGGGGTCGAGGCATGCTAAGACGCTGGCATGCTCACCGGGGCTGGCCTGCACCAATGGAGGAGGAAGAAGGAGATTTTCCATTGCGCCCCTAGATCTTTACCAAATTCACGAATCAGTCCCTCGTTCTGTTTTATCCAAATTAAAATAGTTACAAGCCTCCAAATGATATGGAATTTCTTTACAAAGGTCCCTTATGATGTGTATAATATTCTGATGGGGCCCAACTGTTCAGAATATTTATGATAATTTTAAAATTCAAATTCAAATTCAAAAGGTTTCTAGGCTTAATTAATTTATTTGGGGTACTTTCAAATGAGATAAAATTCTCATTTTTGTCCTAAAATTCTATTTTATCATTACCAAAATGATTTTGTAATTACTTGGCATATGTTGTATAGAAAAATTTTAATTGCCTCACAATCATGGTTGCAGGGTTTTTATTTGCCTATAAATAATTCAAATTGGGTGGGGACTCTATCATTTTATGTTACACTTAGCTATAATTTGTGCTCTTCATGCTTGTTAAGTAGAAACGAGACACCTGGGTGTCACATTCAACGGGTCAGTTCTTTGGTGCAGCTCAGCCCTCCTCCCCTCAGCCTCCTAGAGCTCATCCTAGAGCCACGGGGTCATCTCATGCCCCCCAGCCGTCCCGTGGAAAAAGGAGTGGCATTATAAGGATGTTCAAGGCTCTTCTCAAAATGTGCCAGAACTTAAGCCAAAGGATGGACGTCATTGAGACAAATCAAAAATTGATTTTGGTGCGGATGGTCCTTGGGAGTCTCTCTATACATCTAGTTTGCACGCCTGCTGCAACCAGAACAATTGTCGATCGAAGGAAGCCTCATGTTGTGGTCCCAACAATATTGAATGAACGGGCATTCCAAATCTGGATCAAATCGTAATTTCTTCACTTTCCTATCTCTCTTTTTCTGGTACCGCTTAATGAATGCCTCCACATTATCGATACCAGCCATGTTGTCATTTGCTGGGAAAGGATGCCCATCGGTCTTCATAGCACCTTTAGTGAACTTTATCTTGCATTGTTCAATCGCCATCTGAACCTGTCTCCTGAAAACCTTGCAATCATTGGTATTATGAGACAGTGAATTATGCCACTTTTAGTATCTCTTCTTCTTCAATTCTTCAGCAGGTAGAATCACATGATTAAGCAGCAACGAAATATATTTATCCTCTAACAGCATGTCAAATATCTTATTAGCCTTGGTAATGTCGAAGTCATATTTTTCTTCTTGCTCATTCTGCTTTACCTAAGGACACGACGAAATATTCTTATTCCTAGTCCACTCAGCTATATCAACATTTTCATTTTTCTTCTCTGGATTCAGAATCACAATCATTATAGTTGACTTGAATCACCCTAGAACGTGCCCCTCGAATCAGGTTTTCCTGGAGGGACACCTTCTGCACTAGCTGGGACATGCTCTCAAATTCGGCTGAGGGAAACTTTTCCCTTAGAGGTGCAACTAAACCATTAAAAGCAATCTCCACCATCTAATTATTTGTTAAATGCAGACTAAAACACTTGTTGTGCATTTCTCTGAACCTCTACACGTAATCATGCGCAAACTCACGAGCTTTCTGCCTAACAGCAATTAGATCTGACAATCTCATCTCTCTAGTTTCAGCGAAGAAATACTTATGAAACTTCTGTTCGAGATCGGTGAAAATGCATCTAGGCCCCATTTTATTTTTGTGATTAGCGTCAATACAATTAAGAGTGGACTGATATTTCATTGAGCATGTGCGTAGATAACGGTCCAAAATTTGGTGAATAAATTGCATAGAGACAAAAAGGACAAAAGAAGAAGGCAAATTGCTTCAAAGTTGATTTTCAAATTTTACTCAAGAATGAAGTTCATGAAGATTTTTTTTATTTCTTGAGTGTAGGGAAGCCGTACTATCAAGAGGGACACAAGAGTATCAAGTAAAAATGAATCAAGTGCAAAATTCCCACTTCCTTGGCAAAAAATCTTCTTCCTAGCTCAAATTCATCGGACTTGTCCGATGCATTAGACAAGTCCATCGGACTCCAAAGAGGTTGCCAGTCTGGGTTGTCGGACATGTTCGACAGTCATCGGACTTGTCCGACACAGATCTTAGAATTTGCTCGTCCAATGACTCTTTTTCTCCATGGGCTATAAATAGAACCCCATCTTGCCCTTTGGCCGGTTGGTCACTAATTATACTCAAACACACTCTCAAGTTCACTTTGCTCTCCTCAACTCTCCTCCCTTGCTTTCACTCTTGATTTATGAAGGGATTGAGAGAAGATGGAAGTGCTACATCACCTCCAAGCTTCCATCCTCTTCAGCACTTGGTTCATCCTCACTGCCGATGCCTCTTGTGTTTGTTACTCTTGGGGATTCATTCCCAAGACGGTTAGAGGTGCTCGTTGAGCTCCCAACTTGTGTGGTGATGCCTCGGGAAGTTTGTATTGACCCCACCTTTGTGGAGATGCTAGTGGAAAACCAAGTTTGATCTTAGTGGTCACTTGGAGAGGTTAAGGATTGAAAGAGACCTGGTCCTTTGTGGATCCCTCAATGGAGACATAGGCTTCTTTGTGGAGCTGAACTTCGGTGAAAAAGCCCGTGTCCTCTTTCTACTTAATTACTTGTTCTTGCTCATAAACTTGCTAGTTAGGGTTAGCTTCGTATTTCTTAAATTAACTTGTGTAGGTTGCATGCTAGTTTTTATCCCTGCTTCTACAGCTTCCTCTAGCATGTAATCAATAGTTCCTATCTTGCCTTGCTCTAGATTTAATTTTAATCGGCCGATCTACTTTTCTATCTCGTGCCATCGGACAAGTACGTAGACTTTCCTCATGATCATCGAACAAGTCCGACACTGCGCATTTAACTTTTATTATTAAGTCATTTTTAGGGATTATCGCCTCTTCACCCCCCCCCCCCCCCACCTCTAGGCACTTTCAATCGGCCCAAGTGATAATAGAATTTGGGGGCAACGATGCGAACCAAGAAAATGCCAATCCGGACAAGGACAGAGGGAACAACCTGATTTTCAATGTTGTAGTAGCACTAGCTTCTCCACACTGTACTAAAAATCAGCTGATATGTTCAACAATGGTACTATTATCTTGTCCAGAAAACATGGTGAGTTCTGGTGGTCTGTATCGGCTCGGCATAGGTATCATATCATAACTAGGATGATATAGGGCCGATACATGTAAGTCTTCTTCTTCGGCTTTAACCCAAATTTTTCTCTCATCACCTCAGGAATCTTTACTGCCCAGTCATTGGTCGAGCCATTGGCATTCGGAATAGTCAATGCAAGACCAGATGCTAGTATTTGTGGAACCGTCTGCAAACTAAAGTTAACGACTATGTGCCGGCCTCCTAACTCTCTTGGCAACGCAGACGACGATGGCATCCTGAACATGCTTGGCTCTACATTTAGTGTTGTATCATATGTCACATTCGGCTATGCCGTTTCTTGCCTGTAGTGTTGCGGCCATGTCTGCGGTGATGTCCTCTGTAGAATAATCTTGGGACTAGACCCAGGTGATCTCCCTGTGGTGCCACCATTGGTATTTTTTGGAGGTGGAGTGGCACTTTCTAGCGTCGGCCCCGAGCTTGTTGTAGGAATCGTAGTACTAGTACTTGGCAGTTGTTGCTCGAGTCCCTCAATCATAGGCCGAGGAATATTCCCATGAACATGGAATACATTGGCCAATGTGTTGGATCATTATATACGCAACCCTCCACTGTTTGAATGATCAAAGCCCACAAAGTATTAACCAATACAGGCAACTGGTTAATTAATGCATGGTGTATGGCTGTATGGATCATGTTGTTCAATGTAGCCTCGTCGATTACTTCTATCTTCTTACCAGCAGATGGCTTATTGGCAGGTGATTTCTCAGTTTCATCTTCATCAATCAAGGCAGCAACAGATAACTCTCCCTTTTGTATGATCTTGCCATGCCTAGTCTTACTGAAGGTGCTCAGTAGAAGGCTTTCAAACTCAGCAACTCTCTGATCAATTTATGCATTCATTTCATCACTCAGATCATCTTTATCAATAGGCAACAAGCTTTCCATCTTCAGATCCCCGCTAATGTCATCCTTTGGAGGATGAGTTTCGTCTTTTGGCATTCCAGGTTCAACCATGTTGTAAGGCTCGAAGTTCTACGTCCCACCGGGCGTGCCAAAAAGTGTGTTGATGTGAAAATCACCACGCATGACCTGAAAGATTTACTTATCACTAGTGTAGGCTCAATACAGAAAACCGAGGCGTGCCAGTCGGTTTTCCCTACAAATCGACAAAGAAAACAAACGGTCAAATTCCACGGCTCACCGGCCCAGGACAGGTCGATGAAGAAAGCCGATAGTCACTGTTCATGAAAACCAGCCGATGACTGCAAACAACAAATAATATTGGAAATAAACTAATTGGCTAATTTGTATCGGCTTACTGACAAATCAATAGACAGGTATTGAATACTGCGTAAATACCGCCTATAAGAACTAAATTAATAGAGCAAAGTCAATAGATTTACAATAAACGTGCTAGAGTTGCTATGTGGACCGTCAAGAAGTCGATAGTCCAGAGTCAATAGAAGTACAGTAATCATGCAAAGACTCTCCCTATTGGTAGCATTGAGTCGATAGATCTGATAGCTGGTATTGCAAATATGCCTCAAAATCATAGATCTGATCTTATCAAATATAGGGGCGATCGACTTCTATGAATAAAATAATAAACAAATAAGACACTGAGAAGTCAATCAAACCGTGATAACCTGTCAGCTAAATGTCCCGACAGAACCCTATCGACTCTACCCACGATCATACCATACCAAGTCCTATCGACTCAGCGAAAGGTCAGAATCGATACAGCCTTGTTGGCTCGAACAGATCGAACTTAATCGAGACAGTGCCCAAACAAAACAAATAGAACTAAATACACTCTAATTATAGGTAAAATTGATAGAATGACTCGAATAATAGATCTATATTAAACTTATAAAACCTCCTAGAAATGATAGATTGGACCTAACGAAGACAGTATTGCAACTTGAAGTCGATAGTATAAATGTAATTAAGATCTAACTACTGGATAACTAGCAATTCTAAAGATAACAACTATAATATCAAACCAATGAGGAAAGGTTGAAGTCGATAGGATTACCGAGGTTGACTAATCCAAGTCTCTCGCTGAGATCAGAGCCGATGCAGCCCACGTGAGACGAGGATCTCATCAAGAAAAGATTTGGTGATGCGTCGAATTATATTGAACGAAAATGTTATTTTTCTCATACAGACCCTATTATATATTTATAGCAATGTGCAAGGGGTTCTAACCTGATTCAATCAGGACTCTTCAGTTTTCAAACAAACCAACCAACTAGATTTATTCCTAAACAAAATCTAAACTTAAATAGGAAGAGATAAAATAACCCTATCAGGCCCACTTTATTCCTTTCGGCCGTTGAACTCCTTTGACCCGGCCGATTTTGACTTCACGTCTTTGACCACTGGGACCGCTCCAAATTCCGGTGCCAACACGTAAGCAGAACTATGAATTAAATTTATACCCAGAGATGCATGCAACGGTTTCCAAAAACGAGCAGCAAACTGTGAGTCTCTATCAGAAATAATAGTCTTAGGTACTCCATGTAGACATAAGATTCTTTATATGTATAATTTTGCATAATGTTTCATCTTATATTGTTGACCAGTAAGCAATGAGCAGACTTTGTGAGTTTATCCACAATAATCCAAATCAAGGCATGCTTACGGGAAGTCAGCGGAAGGGCAACAATAAAATCCATGCTAATGTCTTCCCATTTCCCGGCAGGAATACTTAATGGTTGGAGTAGTCTGGCCTATTTAAAATGGTCAGCTTTAACTCTCTGACACGTATCGCATTCTACGACATACCAGGCAACTTCTTGCTTCATTCTTGTCCACTAAAAATTCTTTTCCAGATATTGATACATTTTATTACTAGCCAGGTGAATAGAATATTTGGAGTGATGTGCTTCATCCAAAATCTTCTGACAAAGTTCAAAATCTTTTGGTACTACTAAATGGTTATTGAACCACAGAGTACTGTTCGAGTCTTGTGTGAAATATTTGGCTTTGCTATTCTTAATGTTTCACGAATATAATTCATACCAATATCATTTTTTTTTGTGCAACAATGACTTCATCTCGAATGGTGGAATGAATACTAAGGTTGTTGATCACTAGAGCAGGCATAACATGAAGGCTTGGTTCTGAATTAATTATTTCATTGCTGCAGTCCTCAAATTCCAGCACCAAATTATTACAGTGTATCTTCCTACTTAATGCATCGATGACTACATTGGCCTTGCCTAGATGATAATGAATCACCAAATTATAATCCTTGATTAATTCTAGCCACCGACGATGTCTGATGTTCAGATCAGTTTCTTCATGCTTTCACAGTTGTAGACACACATAGGCAATGACACAGCCACATTGCATAAGCACACATCCAAGTCCTGTCCTAGACGCATCTCAATATACATCAAACAGTTTAGTGATGTCCTTGGGACATTAGTTAATCATTTCTTCAACTTCTAGAATGCTTCTTCACATCTACTATTCCATTCGAACTTCACATCATTCTTCAATAATCTTGTGATGGGCTTGGATAGCTGAGAAAAATTAGGAATAAACCTACGGTAACAACCAGCTAATCCTAGGAAACTGCAAACTTGATGGATAGAAGTATGCAGTTTCCAATCTAGCACATCATGAACTTTGCTAGGGTCTACCGAGATAGCTTCGGCTAAAACTATGTGACCAACAACACGGTCCAACCAAAATTGACACCTGCTGAATTTAGCAAACAACTTGTGTTCTCATAGACGTTGAAGAACAATACGAAGATGTTCAACATCTTCTTCCTTGGACTTCAAATAGACGAGGATGTCATCAATAAAGACTACCACAAACCTGTCTAGCTCTGGCATATATATTCAATTCATGAGATACATGAAATGGGCAGGGGCATTGGTCAATCCGAATGACATTACTAGATACTCGAATAATCTGTATCTAGTAGAGAAGGCGGTCTTCGGAATATCTTTTACTCTAATCTTTATTTGATGATAGCCTAAGCGAAGGTCAGTTTTTGAAAAGACCTTGGCGCCAACCAATTCATCAAAAAGAATATCAATCCGGGGCAGCGGTTATTTATTTTTTATTGTGACTTCATTTAGGGGCTGATAATCAACGACAAGGCGTAGAGACTTGTCCTTCCTCTTCAAAAAATAGCAGGACAGCCCCAAGGTGAAGTACTTGGGCAAATGAAACCTTTTTTCCATTAATTCATTCAATTGATTTTTCAGTTCAGCCAGCTCATTCAGGGCCATTTTCTACGGGCGACGTGATATTGGAGAAGTTTCTGGCTGTAATTCAATCTTAAATTCCACTCACTGTCAGGAAACACGCCTAGAAACTCACAAATGATAGGAAACGTTTCTAGTGCTATCCCTTCCAAATGATAGACATCTAGATTTTTTTAGGGCTCGGGATTTAGACAAAGTGTGCCTAGACCATGCAAAGGAGAGTTTAGATGAACGATATGAGGCTCAATGTCTAGCATGGCTCTATGGGTTTTCATCTAGATCATGCCTATAATTATATCAATCTATTGATTATGGAGCATGATAAAATTGGTGGGGTAAACTTTTTGATTTATTTCTAGTGGAGCTTTGCATACTATTTGGCTAACAAGAATTTGTCCAGCGAGGGAGCGGACGGTGTAACACCTATTTATAGTGGTGGTATGGAGATTGAATTTTTGCATACATGCTTTGCTAATGAAATTATGTGTACCACCAGAATCAAAAAGTGCAAGAACAGGCTGAGGATAAAGCAAGAGCGCAACGGTCAGTAAGGCTCACCCAGAGGGATGTCTTCAGCATTGGTGTAATTCACTTGAGCCCACGAGACGGTGCATTCTTAGACTTGTCCTAATTCTGACGCTGATTATTGTTGTTGTTGTTGTTAGGGCGCTTGGGCGCAGTGCACTCTTTAGCAAAATGGCCAGTGTGACCACATTTATAGCATGGATATTTGCCTCCACAATTAGCAAACTGTGGAGCACGTGCATTCTGATTTCTTTGCTACTGATATGGTGCACGATATTGGTTATTTTTCTGCTGATTTGGTGTACAAGATGGAAAGTTTTGCTGCTGCAGTTGATATTGTGGGGACACTCGCAAATGCTGTCCAATTGGTGAAGTGTAAATATGGTGATGCTTAGCTTGTGGAGCAGCAGAGGCACTAGTAGGGACCTTCCTTTTATGGTCCTCTTCTTCAACTTGGCAAATAGCACCTTTCTGGACAATAGCAGCATTGACCATATCATTGTATGTGCCCATTGTCTGCCAAGTAAGACGTTCCTTCAGCGTGGCATTCATACCACGCAGGAATGCATACTTCTTCTTCTCCTTAGTATTAACATAATCAGTAGCATATTGAGCGAGATGGTTGAAAGCTTCAGAATACTGGAGGACACTCCTCCCTCATTGTTTGAAATCCATGAATTCTTGGAATTTCTTCTACATGAGGTCAGCTGGAATGAAATGTGCACAGAATAAAGTATTGAACTCATTCCACTAAAGTGACCAGTAGGCAGAGAAGCTTCACTATTTGCCCACCAGGTAGTAGTGGGGCCCTGGAGTTCTTGGGCGGTGAACAACACCTTATGGTGCTCAGTGCAGTCCAACAGGTTGAATTTGTACTCGGTCTGTCATAGCCAGTGATCAGTGTCCAGAGGCTCCCTTGCATGCTCGAAAGTCGGCGGATGGGTACCTAGAAAATCCAAGTACATGCACTGTGGAGGCTGGTTGTTGTTGTTATTGCCTCCTTATCCACCCAGGCGGGACATATGCTCCACTAGTTGGCGCAGCATCCCGAAATCCCCTCACTGATGTGTGAGAACAGCAGCGAGCACATGAGCCAATGTGGGCTGTGCACCAGCTCCCTAATGCGAGCTCTCGGGCTTATCCTGGTTCTGAGTATGCACCATGCTGTAATTTATATGGTTGCACAATAGTCATCTCTTAAAAATAATCAACAAAGACATATGTGCAAAAGATATAAAATTGCAAAAGGGGCATGATAAAAATTCAGAAGTGACAACCATTTCCATTAATTCAAGACTTATTACATGGTTGTTAAAAAGGACATTGTCATGATAAATCTTACATATAAGTGTCAACGCCTAGCTAAGTTACTGCGGACACGTGATGCAAGACACACGATCCTACACCCGAACTTGACATACATATATTACATGAATACAACACATGGTGTTGTAACCCATCTACTCCTTCATTCCATCTACACTAGTCTATGATCCCCCCGTATCTGTAGGGGACTATATTAGCATCAGGTTCCTCATCATCCATGTCCGAATCCTTCGAACTTGTGGTAGAGGAGTCCTCATCATTGGTATCCTCTTCTTGGTTTATTTCTTCCGGCTCTACAAGTTCTTCCAGTTCCATGGATTCTTCCGGTCCTATAGGTTATGTCGGATCCTCCAGTTCCATTGGTTCTTCTGGTTCCTCGGGTCCTTCCGGTTCTACCATCTCCACATCGTCAATACTAGCATGAACCATTTCTTCATCCTGTTGCTCTCCACACTCTAGAATAATTTTGTCCCAACCACCTATGTGTGGCAGATGGGCTTCCTTGAATGCTTCCAAATCATCTTGAGCCTCGATCATGTCAGACTCAAAATTCTCTACGTTCTGCAAGGCTTGATGACATTCTTCAATAATCATATCCATTTCCTCATTCTTTGCTTGGATTTGTTGGTTCAGTTCTGAAATTTCTAAAATCCAAACGCCCACGCCATTCAAAATCTGTCACATCATTGATGGGCAGCAAAGCAACTGGTGTTCCAGCAACATCATTGATGTGAACAAGGGTTCCCGATCTTCCGATAGGTTCTGATAATCTTGATTAAGGCGGAGGCGATGCACAAATCGATCCGGCTTCCGAACGACACGTTCTGAACCCCGCAATCGCAGCACAACGTCTCCTCTGGTTATCAACCGTTCAAGAACGATTGACCTCACCGAGAAGGCTTATCCTTGCCTGCAAATCAAGAACACAAGCAAGAACAAAGAAGAATGCAACCAAATTTGAAAGTATACGATGAATCTCACAAGTTGGGATCTCACAAACCGATCAAACGGCGAAACTGTTATCAACAGAATAATCTAAACAAAACCCGAACCCTAATGAAGAGGAAGCGGCTGTATATGAGGACCCTAGGGTCGTGCAAGACCCCCTGGACGCAGCCCTAAGTGGGCTCAACTCGATACATGGGCCAAAGACCGATTACAGTGTCGCAGCACCAGGACAGATTCTGGAAGTCGAATTGTTTTGGCGATTGCCGACGTCTCGGGACGAATTTTGACATGGGACCAGTTGGGTTGGAAAGGGCTTTTCGTTATCTTTCCAGGCATATATAGAACGTCCAAATCCGAGTCCGTATGCGTTCTGGGCATCCGTTTTAGTGCAGACTGGTCCTGGGCTCCGAGACAGACTCGAAGTCGGTTTTGATTGGGCCTCCACCTTGGCTTGGACGTCCTTGCTGGCCCATCATCTCCATGGTTTCTAATAACAATTAATTCATTAGGTAGCAATCTATTCTCAAAATCACATAAAGAAATCATTAGGAACAAGCTCACCCGTAAATTCAGTTGTCGTGCATGAACTTGCATTTTGGTTGGCGGAGTGCTGGGTGTATCCATAAGGGTGATGTCCTCATCATTCTCCCTCTTTTGAATTAGAGTCATCCTCGACTCGAGCTCATCTCTTTCTCCCATGTGTGGTCTCAAATCTGAAATACTAATTGTGGAACTATTCCTAAACTTGGGATGCAACTCATATTTATATGCATTATGAAATTTGTCATCACAATGAGAATCTACAGTAGAAGGCATTCCGTGCAAATTAATAATCCCTTTGAAAACTTGGTCAGCAATATGAGGATCATTCTCACTCTTATCACAAGGTAGACAATGTGTGATCTTAGAAATACTAGAAAAAGATGACATGACATGGTAGTTGATATTAAAGTTTTCTAGTTGGTCATTTAGTTGCAAACCAAGAGGATGTTTCAGATTTGAACAAACATAAACTCTATGTACCATAAATACACCTCTATGATCATACTTGCCAATAGCATAAAAAATGTTTCTTATCAATAAAGGCAACTTAGTTTGAGAGAACATTTGCTTCTCTAAAGTGCTTAGATTACAAAGAATATCAAATTCAATATAACCTAAAGTATTTAGAGAAGAAAACAATTTCTGCTCATCCTTTTGACATGTAACTAAAATCAAACGTTTAATTTTAGCACTAGTGGGTGAATCATAAGCAAAAGCATCAAGCTCATTCATTTGTTGTGGCAAAGGTATAAATGAAGCATTGACACACAACTCCTCTTTATCACACGGACCACTAGGTAAATCAGTTTGTGACAAAGGAACATGATCATAAGGTTCCGATATAGCAAGACTATTGGAACAATCCATCATATCAAGAAAGCTCTTACCTGAAGCAACGACCTGTTCTTTATCGTTCCTACTATCATCTTCTTTGTGTATATGCTGAAAAATATTAGTTGTAACAAGAGGCAAAGAAATATGTTCATCCTCTAGCAATTCAGATTTTGATGAAAGTGTTGCGACATTTGAAACAGCCCATTCTATCCTAAACGGTTCATTCTTTCTTCTCTCAAATCGTTGTTGATCCTCTTCTAAAATTTCAGCTGTGGTCATTGGTGTAAGAGTAATGATGTGAACAAGGGTTCCCGATCTTCCGAAAGGTTCTTGGTAAGTTGATTTGGTCGGAGGCGACACACAAATCGATCCGGCTTCAGAACAGCACGTTCTAAACCCCGCAATCGCAGCACGACGTCTCCTCTGGTTATCAACCGTCCAAAAGACGATTGACCTCGCCGAGAAGGCTGATCCCTGCCTGTGAATCAAGAACACAAGCAAGAACAACGAAGATTGCAACACAATTGCAGATGTATGATTAAACTCTCGAAGTTAGGGTCTCACAAACCGATGAACGGCGAAACTGTTTTATGAACAGAATTGATCTAAGCAAAACCCGAACCCTAATGGTGCGGCGGCGGCTGTATATAAAGACCCTAGGGTCGTGCAAGACCCTCTGGACGCGCCCCTAATTGGGCTCAACTAGATACAAAGCCCAAAGGCCAAAAATAGGCGACGCAGCACCGACACAGATTCTGGACTCTGTCTTGTTTTAACGATTCCCGATGACTCCGGATGAATTTTGACATGAGGCCGACAGCATTGGAAAGGTCTTCTCCTTATCTTTCCGTGCATATGTAGAACGTCCAAATCCGAGTCCGTTTGCGTCCTGGGCGACTGTTTTAGTACAGACTGGTCCTGGGCCCCGAAACAGACTCGAAGTCGGTTTTGATTGGGCCTCCACTTTGGTTTCCAAGCCCTTGCTGGTCCTCCACATTCCCAACTCCTTCTCCCATCATCTCCTGGTCTTCTCCATGGTTTCTAATCATAAAATAATCATTAGGTAGCAAACCATTCTCAAAAGTAACATATAGCGAAGAACGTAGGAACGAGCTCACCTCTAAATTTAGTCGTCGTGCACGAGCTCTAGTCATTGGACCTTGCAAGTCCAGATTTGGAGGAGTGTTGTGTGTATCCATAGGAGTGATGTCCTCATCATCCTCCCCCTCTTGAAGTGGAGTCATCCTCGACTCGAGCTCATCCTCTTCTCCCAAGTATGGTTTCAAATCTGAAATGTTAAAAGTAGGACTAACCCCGAACTCGGGAGGCAACTCAAGTTTGTATGCATTATCATTAATCTTCTCTATTATTTTGAATGGACCATCAGCTCTAGGCATTAGTTTAGACTTTCTCAATTCTGGAAATCTATCCTTCCTTAAGTGTAACCACACTAAATCTCCTACATCAAGCTTTACTTCCTTTCTACCCTTACTACCAGCAATTTTATACTTTTCATTCATCTTTTCAATGCTAAGTCTAGTGGTCTCATGCATTTGCAAAATAAATTCAGCACGCTCCTTAGCATCAACATGAACTCTCTCATTAATAGGTAGAGGAAGTATATCAAGTGGAGTACAGGGATCAAAACCATACACTACCTTGAATGGACTTACCTTGGTAGTAGAATGTGTTGCCCGATTATAAGCAAACTCAACATGAGGTAAGCATTCTTCCCATTGCTTCAAATTTTTCTTCAAAATAGCTCGCAACATAGTATCCAAAGTGCGGTTCACAACCTCAGTTTGTCCATCAGTTTGTGGATGACAAGTTGTAGAAAATAACAACTTTGTACCCAACTTATTCCAAAGCGTGCGCCAAAAATGACTCAAGAATTTTGCATCACGATCTGAAACAATAGTAGAAGGCATACCATGCAAACGTATAATTTCTTTGAAAAAAAGATCAGCAATGTAACTAGCATCATCAGTTTTATGACATGGTATAAAGTGTGCCATCTTGGAAAAACGATCCACAACAACAAAAATGCTATCGCTCCCCCTCTTAGTCCTAGGCAGTCCTAAAATAAAGTCCATAGAAATATCCGCCCAAGGAATAGAAGGAACAGGAAGTGGCATGTATAAACCATGTGGATTCAATCGAGACTTAGCTTTTTGACATGTAGTGCAGCGAGCAACAAAACGCTCAACATCTTTCCTCATCCTTGGCCAAAAGAAGTGTGTGGCCAAAATATCCTCTGTCTTCTTAGCACCAAAATGACCCATCAATCCACCTCCATGCGCCTCCTGCAACAACAAAAGACGAACAGAACCAACTGGAATGCATAGGCGGTTAGCTCTAAACAAGAATCCATCATTCAACACAAATTTGTGCCAAGCACGACCTTCTTTACAGTGCAGCAATACATCTTTAAAATCAACATCAGCAACATATTGTTCTTTAATTGCCTCAAGTCCAAAAATTCTACAATCAAGTTGAGACAACAAAGTATATCGCCTAGATAAAGCATCAGCAATCACATTATCCTTCCCTTTCTTATGTTTAATAATATAAGGAAAAGACTCAATAAACTCAACCCATTTAGCATGTCTACGGTTCAAATTGCATTGAGAACGAATATACTTAAGTGATTCATGATCAGAATGAATAACAAATTCTTTGGGCAACAAATAATGACGCCACGTCTCTAAAGAACGTACAAGTGCATATAGTTCCTTATCATACGTGGAATAATTCAAAACAGGCCCAGTAATTTTCTCACTAAAGTATGCAACAGGTTTACGATCTTGCATCAAAACACCACCAATGCCTATACCACTAGCATCACATTCAAGCTCAAAAGTCCTATCAAAATTGGGTAATTGCAGCAATGGTGCATGTGTATGTTTGTCCTTCAAAGCATCAAAAGACTCATGATGTACCTTACCAAAATGGAAGTCAACGCCCTTCTTTGTCAACTCATGCAATGGTGCAGCAATGGTGCTGAAATCTTTGACAAAGCGGTGGTAGAAACCTGCAAGACCAAGAAAACTCCTCACCTGTGTGATAGTTTTTGGTACAGGCCAGCTCTTGATAGCTTCAATCTTCACCTCATCCACCTCAATTCCCTGTGGAGTCACAACATAGCCAAGAAAAGAGACTCGATCCGTGCAAAAGGTGCACTTCTCAAGGTTACCAAATAAACGTGCAACTCGCAAAGCATCAAAAACAGCACGCAAATGAATCATATGATCATCCATGGATTTGCTATAAATCAAGATATCATCAAAGTAAACAACCACAAATTTGCCAATAAAAGGTCTTAAAACCTCATTCATCAAACGCATGAAAGTACTGGGTGCATTAGTTAACCCAAAAGGCATTACTAACCACTCATACAACCCGAATTTGGTTTTGAAAGCTGTTTTCCATTCATCTCCAAGTTTCATTCTAATTTGATGGTAGCCACTACGCAAATCAATTTTAGTGAAAATTATAGCACCACATAACTCATCAAGCATGTCGTCTAGCCTAGGAATAGGATGACGATACCTAATAGTAATGTTATTAATGGCTCTACAATCTACACACATACGCCAAGAACCATCTTTCTTAGGAACCAAAAGTACAGGAACAGCACAAGGACTAAGTGATTGACGAACATACCCACGATCCAAAAGGTCTTGGACTTGTCGTTGTATCTCCTTAGTCTCCTCAGGGTTGGTCCTATAAGCAGCACGGTTTGGTAAAGTAGCACCAGGAATCAAATCAATTTGATGCTCAATCCCTCTCAAAGGTGGCAATCCCCGGGGGTATCTCAGCTGGGAAAACATCCTCATACTCCTGCAAAAGGTTAGTGACAGCAGGAGGCAAAGCACTAGAAGCAATATCACCAAGCGAAAACAAGGCTTGTTTGCATATCAAAGCATAGCAAATATCATCAGTAGAAATTTCAGCAAGCTCAGATTTTGTGGCAAGACATGCACGACCTTGTAATTTAATTGCAGCACTCTTAGAACTTGAAGAATCATTAACATTACTTGGTGTAGAAGCAGAATTAACAGGTTGCTGAATTTCAGGGCTTTTATTTTTCAAACTAGCAGCTCGTTCTAAATCAGCTTGTACAATTTCAGCAGGGGTCATTGGTAACAAAGTAATTTTAGTTCCTTTATGCATAAAAGTGTACTTATTAATTTTACCATGGTGTACAGCATCATTATCAAATTCCCAAGGTCTACCCAATAAAAGTGAACAAGCTTGCATGGGTACAACATCACAATCAACAGAATCGACATAGGAACCAATGGAAAAAGGAACTCTGCAAGTTTGTGTTACCTTAGCTTTTCCAGAGTCATTTAACCACTGAATGTAGTATGGATGTGGATGTGGGCGTGTGGTCAAATCAAGCTTCTTAACCACATCAGAACTCACCAAATTGTTGCAGCTTCCTCCATCAATGATGACACGTGCCCGACGGTTCTTGATGACGAAGAAAATCTGGAACAAGTTATGTCTCTGCATCATCTCGGGCTGCTGGACTTGTGTGCTAAGCACACGCTGCACAATAATATTCATATAGCCCGTGGTATCTCCGCCTCCAAGGACGAGGTCACCGCTGGTGGCAGCGACATCCTCCTCCTCATCCTCCACATCGGAGGTGCTCATGTAACCGCCATCATCTGTCGCCACATATGCCCGCCGACTTGGGCAATCTTTCTGCACATGGCCCAGACCATGGCAGCGGTGGCACTGAATCCCTGTAGTGCGTCCCGTCGAAGCAACAGAGGAGGCAGTACTAGCCGGTACCTGCACAGAATTTTTACCTGAGCGCGTAGAAGGGGCAGGGGCTGATCTTGGTGCTGCAGAAACAGCACTAGCTGGTGGGGGCGGCCGGAAAGATGGCTTGGGCAGCCTCGAAGTCCCCGTCGGCCGTGGTGGGTAGAAATTCCTGGACTTGCTGTACTCCTCAAAAGCCTGGAAAAGTCCCTGTGATTCTTTCTCTGCAAGCATAGCATACTGGAAACACTGGTTGAGGGTATAAAATTCTTTATAATCAAGGATGTCCTGAATTTCTTTTCTCAAACCAGAATAAAAGTGGCAAATCTGATCCTCTACTTTTTCAACCACAGCACAACGAATCAAACCCTTCTGAAGCTCACTAAAATACTCCTGAACAGTTTTATCTCCTTGATCTAAACGCTGTAGTTTATTACGAATTTCTCTATAAAAAGAAGGAGGAACAAAACGATCACGCATTTCTACCTTAAGTTCTTCCCAAGTAGTAGGCAAATCGGTTTCAGCAGCTAGACCACTCCACCAAACAATTGCAAAGTCCTTAAACTCACTAGTGGCTTGTCTAACTCTATGTTGTTCAGGAACAAGGTGGGCGTTAAATTTTTGTTCTACCGTCATTTCCCAATCAAGGTAAGCATCACCATCGTACTGACCCAAAAACGAAGGAATTGAAAACTTAATTTTAGCATACGGATCATCTGGAGCATAGTTACCTTGTGTGCGACGGTTGTGGTTGTGGAAACCACCCATACCTTGAGGGTTACGTTGCAAACGGCGTCGTAACCTTGCGGTCCTTGTAGCTGACCTGTCGACGGTGCCATCAGCCTTATACACCGTTGCTTCATCATGATCGTTGTTGGTGTTGGTGTTGGTGTTGTTGTTGTTGTTGTTGTTGTTGTTGTTGTTGTTGTTGTTGTTGTTGTTGGTCTTATGAGCGGTCTCCAATTCGACAACCTGATCGGTTAGCTTAGAGACTCTCTTATCCAACCGCTCAATGCTTTCTCCCAGGTGAAGCTTGGTGACGGCGTCGGTGACGGCCCTGGTGATCGTCTCTACCAAATCACTCTGAACCGCCTGCAAAGCCTTCTGTAACTGATCTTGGCTCACGCACTCATCAAATTTTGCGGGCGAAGCACCCTCTCCATCGCTTCCTGACATCAGAAACACCAAAACAGGAAACAAAAAGTGAAGGTTATCCCTACAAAACTACTAAGCAGTGGTGCCTCTCAACACAGCAAAAGTAAGCTTCTTGCAAAGCTCTTACAAAGTTCTGAAAACAACAAAGCGAAGGATACCAGGGAGAAGTGTTCCACGATTGCAAGGGTTACCAAATAGCCTATGTGCTATCCAGAAGAAGTATGTAGAGCTAGGAAGGCCAAATATATATATATGAGTGGCACACAAATCAAAAACAGATAGTAAAGCTGAATAAGTGCCCAAATAACTTGTCCCTAGTTGCTGGTCTAACTATGTCCTAGAACAGTAGTGATAGCAAAGAAGAAACAAGGAGACAAAGGGACACAGTCGATAACAGGGGGCTTAGTGTAAAACAGCCAAACTCAGAAATTTCAGGGGGCTAGATGGAGCACTAGTAGGAATCCTAAATTTCTTTTTTTTTTATTTTATTTTTTTGATATTTTTTCCAACTCACTAGCAAACAGGAAGAAACCACAAAAAATTTCAGCGCAAACCGAGATAGGACGTGGCCTACAGAAAATCTTGAAGTTTCAGAAAACGTCGGGTTTCAACTTGAATGAATTTTTTCTTTATCTTCCAGATTTTTTTTGAATTTTTTGACGAGAGCACACAGGGCACAACAGTGTGGGTATGCTCAACTTTTTGTCAAGAATCTCCTGTAAAAATTTCAGCCAAAACGGACAACCGAGCGAAAAGTTATGCCTGTTTTACCGAAGGGGTGTCGGAATCGGTTTTGAAGAACCCGGTGGTTTGAGTGAAATCCGAGTCGGGCTTGGGGTCGGGTAGGGATTTTTTTTTTTTTGGCGAGGTGGATGCAGCGGAAAGTGGAATTTATGAAAATTGGTCCGAGGTGGTGAGGGTGGGTTTAGGGTGGGATTAGGGTGGGCGTGTTGATCAATCAACCCTAGCACACAAAGCCGACAAAACCGAGGATGGTGAAGGGGATGGCGGCTAGGGTTGCAAGGGAAACACTACTGACAATAAAAACACAAACTAAACCAGCGACTAAACAAGAACTAGGGCACAAACTCAACACTATGGACTCTGAAATTGAAATATGCAAAGGCTAAACACGTGGTTATGGGCGGGGGAAATTTTTTTTTTGGTATTTTCTGTGGACGATAGGAAGAACACGAAAACAAAACTAAAGGGTAGTGTGAACCTGACGGTGCGCCTGAAGCTCTGATTACCACTTGATGTGAACAAGGGTTCCCGATCTTCCGAAAGGTTCTTGGTAAGTTGATTTGGTCGGAGGCGACACACAAATCGATCCGGCTTCAGAATAGCACGTTCTAAACCCCGCAATCGCAGCACGACGTCTCCTCTGGTTATCAACCGTCCAAAAGACGATTGACCTCGCCGAGAAGGCTGATTCCTGCCTGCGAATCAAGAACACAAGCAAGAACAACGAAGATTGCAACACAATTGCAGATGTATGATTAAACTCTCGAAGTTGGGGTCTCACAAACCGATGAACGGCGAAACTGTTTTATGAACAGAATTGATCTAAGCAAAACCCAAACCCTAATGGTGCGGCGGCGGCTGTATATAAAGACCCTAGGGTCGTGCAAGACCCTCTGGACGCGCCCCTAATTGGGCTCAACTAGATACAAAGCCCAAAGGCCAAAAATAGGCGACGCAGCACCGACATAGATTCTGGACTCTGTCTTGTTTTGACGATTCCCGATGACTTCGGATGAATTTTGACATGAGGCCAGCGGCATTGGAAAGGTCTTCTCCTTATCTTTCCGTGCATATATAGAACGTCCAAATCCGAGTCCGTTTGCGTCCTGGGCGACTGTTTTAGTACAGAGTGGTCCTGGGCCCCGAAACAGACTCGAAGTCGGTTTTGATTGGGCCTCCACTTTGGTTTCCAAGCCCTTGCTGGTCCTCCACGTTCCCAACTCCTTCTCCCATCATCTCCTGGTCTTCTCCATGGTTTCCAATCATAAAATAATCATTAGATAGCAAACCATTCTCAAAAGTAACATATAGCGAAGAACGTAGGAACGAGCTCACCTCTAAATTTAGTCATCGTGCACGAGCTCTAGTCATTGGACCTTGCAAGTCCAGATTTGGAGGAGTGTTGTGTGTATCCATAGGAGTGATGTCCTCATCAAGTAACCCTTCTACCATTGTATTTAAATGAGTAGCTATTAGTAATGGTATTGTGCAAAACATTATTTGTAGAAATCCAAGGTTTACCCAATAACAAATGACATGCTTGCATAGGTACTATATCAAATTCTGCACTATCCTTATAAGAACCAATAAAAAATTCAATGCGTGCAGTTTTATCTACCTTCATCTTACCACAAGAATTTACCCATTGGATGTAGTATGGACATGGGTGTGGCTGTGTGGTCAAGCCGAGCTTCTCGACCAATTCCAAGCTTGCGATGTTGTGGCTACCTTCTCCATTTCATAACTAAGCACTCGTTGTGCTACAACACTTATATTTAACACCATCGACTCATCACCATCAGTGTTGTAACCTGTCATTGTTAATAAAAAACAAGAAAACACACAAGAGTATATTTTCCTATCACTACTGTTTGATTACGGTGAAAACTCTCAACAAGCAAATGGCAGCACCTAACTGAGTTTTTACAAGATTCTTAATAGCAAAATAGAGGATACCTTGGAGAGTGTGATCCGACGATTGCGAGGGTCCAAAGTTCAGTGCCTATTCAGAAGGATATATGTAGAACTAGGTAGGCAATTTATAGTAGCAAGGATTGGCAAAATTTCAATTCAGAAGTTGCAAAACTGAATAATAGTCCCAAGCTAGTCTATGTCACTGGCCTAAAGTTGTCTCGGACCTAGTTCAAGCAAGCAAGCAAATGGCTCAACAAAGGACACAAAGGCTGCAAGCAATTCTGAATTTTTTTTCTCTTCTCCTTTCGTTTTTTTTCTTTTGTTATAGGTGCGGCTTTTTCTTCTTATTTTTTTCAGCACCTCTTTGCCTTTAACTTCTTTCATGATTTTTTTGACATAGAACTGCAGCAAGAGTTGCGAACTTTATAGCACAAAGAAAAAACCTAAACTTTCTTTTTTGCACTCTTTACATAAGGAATAGATGTACATGTAGAACTGAACCGACAATTCTCATATGCAACAACGTGCAGCAATCTCTTGTCTCAAGGAATAACGTGCAACAGAAAACACTCTAAGTTTCTTTTGCACACAAAAAGTAGAAGGCTAGATGTTAAATAAATATTTAGTGCAAATAATTCCAGCAGTACTATTCTCTCAATGTGTGCAACAATCTGATTTTTTTTTCTTGATTGTCTATGAACAAGGACACACACGACTCAAACAAGACCAAAGAACAAGTACTAGACCAACAACACAATGACCTTGTAGGGACTAAAATTCAGAGAAGCAAATTAAACTAAAAATTGCAAGGCACAAGGGGGGTGTACGACAGCGGAAACACGACGAACAAATATTTTTGTAGGGCAATTTTCTGGACTCTAGGATTGAACAAAATAACAAGAATAAGGGCGAACCTAACGGTGTACCTGAAGCTCTGATTACCACTTGATGTGAACAAGGGTTCCCGATCTTCCGATAGGTTCTGATAATCTTGATTAAGGCGGAGGCGATACACAAATCGATCCGGCTTCCGAACGACACGTTCTGAACCCCGCAATCGCAGCACAATGTCTCCTCTGGTTATCAACCGTTCAAGAACGATTGACCTCGCCGAGAAGGCTTATCCTTGCCTGTAAATCAAGAACACAAGCAAGAACAAAGAAGAATGCAACCAAATTTGCAAGTATACGATGAATCTCACAAGTTGGAGTCTCACAAACCGATCAAACGGCGAAACTGTTATCAACAGAATAATCTAAACAAAACCCGAACCCTAATGAAGAGGCAGCGGCTGTATATGAGGACCCTAGGGTCGTGCAAGACCCCCTGGACGCAGCCCTAAGTGGGCTCAACTCGATACATGGGCCAAAGACCGATTACAGTGTCGCAGCACCAGGACAGATTCTGGAAGTCGAATTGTTTCGGCGATTGCCGACGTCTCGGGACGAATTTTGACATGGGACCAGTTGGGTTGGAAAGGGCTTTTCGTTATCTTTCCAGGCATATATAGAACGTCCAAATCCGAGTCCGTATGCATTATGGGCATCCGTTTTAGTGCAGACTGGTCCTGGGCTCCGAGACAGACTCGAAGTCGGTTTTGATTGGGCCTCCACCTTGGCTTGAACGTCCTTGCTGGCCCATCATGTCTCCAATCACCTCCCCAGCTATCTCATCATCATCTCCATGGTTTCTAATAACAATTAATTCCTTAGGTAGCAATCTATTCTCAAAATCACATAAAGGAATCATTAGGAACAAGCTCACCCGTAAATTCAGTTGTCACGCATGAACTTGCATTTTGGTTGGCGGAGTGCTGGGTGTATCCATAAGGGTGATGTCCTCATCAATCATTCTTGTGATCCTCGCAAAATCGAGTGAGTGGTTTGAAAGCAACAACACTCCAAGTGTATAGCAAATCAGCTCCTGAGACACTAATGGTCCAGTACTCCCATTCTGGAATGACCAAGTAGTTGGCGGGGACTGCAACATGGACCACACCTGAAGTATTTCTATGCTCCTGGAATTCTTTGCCAACATAAGTGGGAGGGATACAATATCCAATACCCTGGAGAACTCTCCAAAACAGCAGGGTCATCCTGATAAATTCCAGGCAGTCTGTGATCTCCCAACCCGGTGGTGCTTGATCAATGTTTTAGCCATTTACAAAGAACGTAATTTAACTAAGTCAAATCTTCCTTATAGTAAAAATGCATTTGATAAAAGTGTTATGAAATACAGAAACAAAGTTTGAAATCTACATTTTCCATCTTCAAGGGGCAACAAGATAGAAATGGTTTTTAAAACAGATTCTATCTTAACTATACAACAGTAAGAAAACTGAATATTTTAACTAGCAAATGAAAACTCCCGAACTAATGCTTGGCCATGTCACAGAAGACTCTCATAGATTTCCAGAGTGTATTTATACTCCCAAAAATTCCATGTAGAACTTGACTTATGACTTTTATAAGATCAGGTTGGCAGATTTTATTTCTAGATGACAGGGGCTCAATGTTTCAACTCTATTGGACAAAGGAACAATGGTTAATGGTGAAACCTAATGGAGATGAAAATTAACTTCTTAGGATTTCCAATTTGGTCTTACAAACCTAAAATTTCATAGTCAAACTTCAGTTATGAATTTTTTAAGTTCAGGGTTGTGTTGAGGACAGGGGCTTGATAGATTGTGTTGGCTCTCTGTTTAGGGTGTGTCACTGTTATGATCAAAATTTTATTTATACGTTAGGTGATAGAGCACATTTAGATATTTCTAACTTGTATTTATATGCCTCACTTGGTTAAGTAAATTAATAACTATGAATTTTTGAAGTTGACAACTAAAAACATAACATATTGCGTTGATTTTACAATTGTACTAACCATTTCAAAATTTTTGCACTTAACATGGTTAGATTTTTATTCAGAGATTAGTGATCGAGATGAGAACAAAATTTTTGTTGAGTTGTATAGGGATGCATGATGCAAAAATTTCATTTTATTAGCCTATCGTTCCTCACAACACAACACATGATCTTGCTGGTACTTAGCAACACGAGTATTTGGTGATGACCCGCACTCAACACGTAAGTCAATCTAAGTTTTAGACTAATGGCGTTAGTGTACCTACAGAAGACCCATTGTAGAAACAATACATCAAATTCAAAACAAACTATGAAAATAAGCATAATTCTACTAGTAACGATCCATGGAGAAGGATCGCCCCGTGATATCTCACGAGCCAACAGTCTCCTATATCCATCTGTGGGAACAGACACCAATATCACGCGTGTCGGTTAAGCACGCATGTACCTTCATTTTGAAGAAGTTGTAGATGCAATAATTTAAACAAACATAACCCAGGGTTAGCTTTGTCACCAACTCTAACTATCCTTATATGGGCTATACTAATGTATTCCTCATTGTATATATTGTAGTTTATGAAAATATGATTTATTTGTTGTATTATTATGGATCCACGGCTCTGATACCAGCTGAGGCAACCCTCCCAGAAGATCGGGATCCCAGAGGTGCTGATAACGTAGACATTTGATAATACAATAATCTTCCAATTTAAGTCAAATTATTACATCATTAGAGTAGTGAAAGTATAGTCGAAATAGTACAAGTTCATTAGTTTGAAAATAGTAGAAGCAAATAATGATAAGTACTATGACCTCCCGATGGCATAGCGGTAGCAATGATTTTTGCCCAGAGAACCATTACTCTAGCAACACCCAACATCATTGTGGCAGCATGTCAGACTTCCAGTGGGCAGTCCAACCCTCAGGGACTTGCATGTCCCAAGGCATCACGTCAACATGAAATTCTATCTCTGCATTACCTGAAAACAACATAGGCACAAAGCCTTAGTACTAATTACTTAGGAAGACTTCCCGTCAAAAGACCTAGACATGCATTGGCTCTATAGGATGGCTGTTTTAAAAGACTTGCACTAAGCATCCTAATAGTTCTATCAATTTATTTAGCCAAGTTTTATTGTATAGAATAGAAATATAAATTTAGTATAACAAACCATGAATAGTAAAGCATAGCATGTAATAGATACAACATAAGAGTAGAAGCAATAAGAAGCAACAAGTAGCAATATAACCAATTCCATAATATAACATGTGAACTACGTGAAGGTGCAGTGCACAAGTAGTACTCATTACTGCAAGTGACAGTAATTGCATTTGATTTACATTAGCTGGGAAAACCCAAAATACATGACATGTACGCGCTTCGAGCGCCGTATAAGGCAACCTTTCGTAATAAAAACTTACACCTTAGACCGGGTCCAATGACATCGAATGGGCATGTTGTTCTCCCAATAGTACTTCGAGGCAAGAACCGCCCACTCCAGCAGCTGGAGGGTCAAAGACCAATACACCTTAACCGTTCCTATTGCAAGTAGTTTATTGCTACCTCAGTTAACTAGTGCCCATAAACTAGCATGCATTCGTACTGTTTAATACTTGATCAAGGGGCCAATGACAAAACGGTCTTTAATTCACTAGGCAGGACTACCATAGTCAACACCCATGTGTTGCGACAAACCTACACGTGCATCATCCTTGCCTGGTCATAATATCATAAGTAAACTCATTTCCATTAAGTTCAAGTTTAATGATCAAGTTCATTCGCTTAGTATGAATAATAAAACTAATGGTATTATTCAATTACTAAACGTAGCAACATAGTACCGAACCTACCAAGACTCTTATAACCGTAACATAGGTCATTTGGGTAACATGCAAGGTGGACTTCCAACCAACTCCTATTACCATGATGCAACAATCCAATATAAACACTAGCAGTGATATATTAAACTAGCAAAACTTTAAAATAGGTGAATGCAAACCGGGGCTTGCCTTGATTGATACAAGTGTTAACAACTACAGTCTCTTGTTCCTCGGAATTAGTATCATTCTGAAAATACGGCTCTTGCTCCTGGTTATCGTCACCTATATATGAGCAATGTGTTAACGCTATTGAAATAACACCGTGTCATGCAATAATATGATAAATGCAAAATACAGAGGTGTTAATGTGACAATAACCTTACTAATATGTTCTCGAAGCCATATGCTTCACAGAAGCAAGTTTAATTGCTAATATTTTATGTGTAGTTATTCTTAAGACATTTAAATAGGGTTAATATAGCCTTAAGAGCAAATAATTTATTTAACAAGTTAAATTTGTGGTTCTGGACATGAGTGTTTCATGAACTTCATTTTCACCAAGTATTAGCTCCTCGATATTAATAATTTATTTAAGCACTTTTATAAGCAAAAGTACTAACTAAATCCTAACGCATAAAATAATGTATATTTTGCCTAACGAAAACTCAGGGTGATAGAATAACATGTTTTAACAGTGTCTGCCAAAAATCATAATTAAATTGTTATCCTAAAATTTGTGGTGATTTATTTAGTGTTTCTAACAAGAAAACATTAGTAAATATGCATGTACAGAAACATCAAAAATTCCATTTTCTGTATTAGAGAGGATCAAGATGAATCTAACAAACTTTATTTAGGCTCCATTGGATTTGTATTTTAATTACTATGAGTTTTCAAAGTCATTCATGTTTTTGTAATTTTTCTAGAAATTTAAATCATTGCCAACTCAGCGCCACGTAGGCAGCTAGGTCAGCGGCCAGTAAGTGGCTGGGTCAGTGCAGGTGAGCCAGTAGAAAATCGGCCAGACGAGGCTACAAAAGTTCTTGGCCGGATCCCACGTAGCCACACGTAATCCGATCTGTGTGGCCAACTCTGTGGTGCCGCCCAGGAGTTCGCCGGAGCTCGGTGTGAGCTTGCCGCTGGGGCCTGTGCTTGGCGCAGCTCAGCCACGCGCGCGGAAACATGTCGTACACGTCAAGGTGTGCCTGGTGGAGTGGCCGCGAGGTCGGAGGATCACCGGAGCATGGTCGGTGTCGAGGAGCGGCAGGAAGACGATGTTCGGCGTCTGCGCATTAATGGTACAGGGCACGGGACGGGCTGCGGTTGGGCCCTAAAGCTGCACGGAAGCACGGAGAAGACCAGTGTCCTGTCCAAACGCGTCGAGGAGGACTAGAACATAGGGCTCATCGATGACCGAGGGTGATCAACCGGAACAGAGATGATGGCGGAAACAAAGCTGCAAAATCCGACCATAGCATTGGACCAATTGGTTCATAGTCGGTATTAGGTGGTGCGCAATGAAGTAGAGAAGCTTGGTTTGTGAAGGATTGAACTAGAACTCACCGCACGAGTCAAATTTCAGGGAAAGGAAGGCGTGGTCGCTGAGGAGTTCCATTGAGATAATTTGCTTCGACTCTCATGACTCAGGTTGGGGCTGTTCCATTGAACAACTTGGAAAGTAGAGGGACACCTGACGTAGGTATAGGTGGGTTCAATTCAGCAGGGGACGTGCTGGAGCAGACAGAATCGAGCTCAAGCTTTGCTCGGTAATAGCAATGACGGAAAACAGAGGGGCAGGACAGAAGAAAATTGCCTGGGTTTTAAAGCCGAGTGAAGCCGGGTTAGAGTCGCAGACCGCAGGCGGTGCTGCATGTGTGGTTTTGAGGCTTGTCAGCGCGATGGGGAGCAGTTAGGTGCTGTGGAAACAGAGAGGTGCGGTAGTGGCCATGGTGGGTCACAACGGGGCAGAAATCGGCGTCGGCGAGGGGACAATTTGTTAGAGATATGCCCAAGAGACAATACGGATTTGATCCGTATGTGAGGGTCATATGGATATTGATCCGTGAGGAATTAGTCCACTAATGGGCCAACTAGTCGAGGCCCATTAGAACGGTCTATTTAAGTGGAGGAGGGGCTTAAGGCGCAGGTGATTCCACCAGTCCTTAACCCTAGCCGCCGTGCTCCTCTTTCTCGCCCACAAAACCCTAACCGTGTTGCCGATGCTAGCACGCCGCGCACGGTGCTCCAACCCCGTACGTGTGGATACCGCGAGGAGGCGCTGCTGCTGCTGCGGTGCCGACGGCTGGACTAGAAGGAGACGATTGACGTGATCGATTACTTCCTCTACACCGACGCGCGACTACGTTGGATCGAGCTGCTCCAACATTTGTGTACCTTCTCCGTGCGCGCGCGACTTGTCCCTACCGGCTGGAATCACCATCGGGACTAACTGCGTGCGCCAGTAGAGGAGCCAATAGTATCATAATCATGTACCGCAGTCTACTCATAAAAACCTAATGGAAAACTAAGCCATTGTGAATGACTCAAAATTGGGCAAACATGTTAGCATTCGCTTCTCGCCTAACTTGTTTTTGCAGAGAATGTTGTGAATGGTATGGCCCAAAAGATGCATGTGATGTATATATGTGATTTGCATGGCCTGCGTGCCATGATTAATTACAGTTGGGTTGAGGTTGTCATCTTATTGTATAATGGCCTGCATGTCGACCTGTGATGCTTGATATTCTCATGTAATTTATTACTAGCTATTAGTTGTAGTAGCTAAGTGTTAGTTCATGGAGGCCTCAAGCATGATGGTTGAAGGGACGGGAGACATGGCGATGACAATGGAGATGGAGATCACCAATTGAAAGGGGCCATACTATTTCACAGTTAATATGATTGCCTGTGATGATGTTCCTTTATATTAGATATGATTAACATGCTAGAATAGGTTCCCTCAAGAAAAATTAAATTATATGCCCTTCCAATAGCTGCACCTATTAAAATTCTGATCGTTGTATGGTAGGTCTGCCAAAGTAGAGTACCTCAACTATCTTAATTATTAGGATAAATGTCGGACATTTACATGCATAGTATTGGTTTAATTAACAAAGCTATCAAAATGGTTTTGGGCTTTGGGGCATGGTGTTGGCGCCGGGGCATGTGATGCCACCCAACAAACAAGAGTCACATAGGGATGTGATTAGCAAAGTGTTGCTTACCTATGTCACTAGATTTCTAGCGGTGATGCCAAAGCTCACTAGGATCTAAGTTGAATATGGATCTTGAACCACTATATGTCGTTTTGAGGGAAAACGGTTCCAAGCATATAGTGGAATAATGAACTTCTGTTAAAATGTTTATAAGAGTTTTATATTTACATAGTGCTTATATTTGCATATTTTCTGTTGTAGATCATGGCACCAACCGCTAGTAACACTTTCAATTTGCGCTCAATTCTTGAAAAAGAAAAGCTTAGTGGAACAAACTTTATTGATTGGTATCGCAACTTTAGAATTGCTCTCCAGCAAGAGAAAAAGGAATATGTTCTAGAGCTTCCCTATCCTGATGATCTGCCAGAAAATGCTACTGCCACTCAAAAGATACCAATGATGCAGTTGATGTTAGCTGTCTCATGCTTGCCACTATGTCCTCTGAGCTTCAGAAGCAATATGAGAATGCGGATGCCCACAATATGATTGAGGGACTTCATGGCATGTTTGAGAACCAAGCAAGGTCTGAGAGGTACAACATCTCAAAGTCCTTATTTGCGTGCAGGCTAGCTAAAAACGGTTCTGTCAGTCCTCATGTGATCAAGATGATTGGTTACATTGAGAATCTGGAGAAACTTGGTGCTGCTCTACACCCTGATTTGGCCACAGATGTGATTCTCCAGTCGCTTCCTGCGAGCTATGAGCCTTTCATTTTGAACTTTCAAATGAATAGCTTAGAGAAGACATTGGCTGAGTTGCATGGGATGCTTAAGACAGCTGAGGCAAGCATCAAAAAATCTGGTCCAAGTCAAGTTAACTTGGTTCAAAAGGATAGCAAGAAACGAAAGCGCAAGACTAAGGCTAAGGCTACAGATCAAATCTCTAGCACTAAGCCTAAGCCTGCAATAGCTCCTAAGCCTAAACTGGCGGGTAGTGATCCTTGTTTTCACTGCAAGAAACCCGGTCATTAGAAGAGGAATTGCAAGCTTTATCTGGAAGAGCTGAAGAAGAAGTGTGGAGACACTTCTAATTCAGGTATCAATGTTATTGAAATTAATAATGTTGCTACATGTCCTTATGATCATGGGTATTTGATACCGGATCGATGATTCATACTTGCAAATCGTTGCAGGGGCTTAAAGAAGCAAGGAAATGTGCAAAGGGCGAGGTGGATGCTCGCGTCGGCAATGGTGCAAAGGTTGTTGCGTTGGCCATCGGAACTTATCCACTTTCATTACCATCAGGATTAGTTTTGGACTTAAATAATTGTTATTATATTCCCGCCTTAGGCAAAAACATTATTTCTTCAAAGTGTTTGGAGGAAGATGATGGTTATGAGGTCATAGTAAGGAACAAGTGTTGTTCCATTTATTTGAATAATATTCTCTATCGTAATTGCCCATTGGTGAATGGATTATATTTCTTAGATCTTGAGAATAAGCCTATTTATAACATTGATGCGAAAAGGCTCAAGCCTAATGATTTGAATCCCACGTATACTTGGCACTGTCGTTTAGGCCATATAAATGAGAAGCGCATAAAGAAGCTCCATACAGATGGTCTTCTAAGTTCTTTCAATTGATACATGTGAGTCTTGTTTACCTGGCAAAATGACTAAGTCGCCTTTCACAGGAAATAGTGAGAGGGCGAGTGAACTATTGGGACTTGTACATACGGATGTATGTGAACCAATAAGTTGCACGGCCAGAGGTGGTCTTCAGTACTTCATAACTTTTTCCGACAACTTTAGTAGATATGGTTACATCTACTTAATGAGGCATAAGTCTGAATCCTTTGAAAAGTTCAAAATGAAGTACAAAATCAATTGGGCAAGACTATTAAACTCCTATGATCTGATCGTGGTGGTGAATATTTGAGCCATGAATTTGGTGAACATCTAAAGCAATGTGGAATTGTTCCACAATGGACTCCGCCAGGAACGCCCCAATGGAAAGGAGTATCCGAACGGAGGAACCAAACCTTGTTGGACATGGTTAGGTCTATGATGAGCCAAAGTGATCTTCCATTGTCCTTCTGGGGATACCCTCTAGAAACTGCCGCTTTCACACTTAATAGGGTTCCATCTAAATCCGTGGAAAGGACACCATATCAGATATGGACTGGGAAGCGTCCCGGGTTGTCTTTTCTTAAGATTTGGGGATGTGAGGCTTATGTAAAACGTATGACGTCTGATAAGCTTTCTTCCAAGTCTGGTAAATGCTTCTTTGTAGGATACCCTAGGAAAACCAAAGGTTATTATTTCTACAACCGGGAAGAGGGCAAAGTGTTTGTCGCTCGTAATGGTGTTTTTCTAGAGAAAGAGTTTCTCTCCAAAAGGGTAAGTGGGAGAACGGTGCAACTTGAAGAAGTTCAAGAAGCTCCAGAAAATGTTTCTTCTTCCGCTATACCACAATTGGATGAACAAATTGTTGTTGAACCAATTGTTGAAACACCAGCCCCGCGTAGGTCAGAAAGGGCACGTCGCGCTCCTGAAAAGTTCACGCTCCTAACCACGGGGCAGCGAGACATATTATTGTTAGACAATGATGAGCCTAAGACTTATAGTGAAGCAATGATGGGACCGGACTTTGAGAAATGGCTTGGAGCCATGAGATCCGAATTAGAATCCATGAGAGAAAATCAAGTTTGGAACTTGATAGATCCGCCTGATGGTGTAAATGGGTTTTTAAGAAAAAGATAGACATGGATGGAAATGTTCACATCTATAAGGCACGATTGGTGGCAAAAGGTTTTAAGCAAATTCAAGGGGTTGATTATGATGAGACCTTCTCGCCCGTCGCTATGCTAAAGTCTATATGGATCCTTCTAGCAATTGCCGCATTTTATGATTATGAGATATGGCAAATGGATGTCAAAATGGCTTTCCTTAATGGAAACCTAAGTGAGGATGTGTACATGACACAACCTGAAGGTTTTGTCGATCCACAAAATGCTAGGAAGATATGCAAGCTTCAAAAGTCCATTTATGGACTAAAGCAAGCATCTCAGAGTTGGAATCTTCGTTGATGAGGTAGTCAAAGGGTTTGGCTTCATTAAAAATGAAGAAGAGCCTTGTGTTTACAAAAGGGCTAGTGGGAGCGCGCTTGTCTTTCTGGTCCTTTATGTGGATGACATATTGTTGATCGGTAATGATATTCCAATGCTTGAAGCTGTTAAGACTTCTTTGAGAAAGAGTTTCTCAATGAAGGACTTAGGAGAGGCAGCTTACATTTTGGGCATTAAGATCTATAGAGATAGATCAAAGAGGCTAATTGGATTAAGCCAGGACACGTACATTGACAAGGTATTGAAACGGTTCAATATGCAGGATTCCAAGAAAGGTTTCTTGCCCATGTCACATGGGGTTTCTCTTAGCAAGACTCAGTGTCCCTCGACACCAGATGAGCAAGAGAAAATGAGAGCGATTCCATATGCTTCGGCTGTTGGGTCCATCATGTGTGCCATGATAAGTACTCGCCCAGATGTAGCCTACGCTCTTAGTGCTATGAGCAGATACCAGTCAAATCCAGGAGAAGCTCATTGGGGAGCTAATAAGAATATCCTAAAGTACTTAAGAAGGACTATGGGTATGTTCCTAGTCTATGGAGGTGAGGAAGAGCTCGTTGTAAATGGTTACACTGATGCTAGCTTCGAAACCGACAAAGACGATTCGAGATCGCAATCTGGATATGTGTTTTGCCTCAATGGAGGCGCGGTGAGCTGGAAGAGTTCCAAGCAAGATACGGTTGCTGACTCAACAACGGAGGCTGAGTACCTTGCCGCTTCAGAAGCTGCAAAGGAAGCTGTTTGGATTAGAAAATTTGTTTCTGAGTTGGGTGTGATTCCTAGTGCATCTAGTCCAATGGACCTCTATTGTGATAATAGTGGTGCCATTGCGCAAGCCAAGGAGCCTAGAGCGCATCAAAAGAACAAACACGTACTACGGCGTTATCACCTTATTCGGGACATCGTTGCTCGAGGTGATGTAAAGATATGCAAGGTGCACACGGACTCAAACATCGCTGATCCGTTGACAAAACCTCTCTCTCAGCCCAAGCATGAGGCACATATGAGATCCATGGGTATTAAATATCTGCATGATTAATGTATGAGAGATTGTGTAATGTCTATGTTTATGTGTGATTGAATAAAGTGTTATTCTGTTCTATGGATAATAATTATTGCATTGATTGACAAGTGTGTGACTTGTTTGTGAAACTCATTGTTCTTTCATAATATTATCCTAAATGATCCCTAGTTCCTTATCGTTGTGTTGGACAATAATGATTCATGGACTAGCACATGTATTGGTTGATGATCATGTTTCACAGATCATTGATATGGAGATATCAAATCAATAATATGGACACATGTTGGAGAACATAGTGTTGGACTGACCCACTAATAGACTTTGCTGAGATGTTATTGTTGTGCCATCAGTTGTTGTCTTGTATGATGTACCTTTGGGATCCTTAGACCTGAGATTGTCATTGATTCCCAGAATGTGTAATAGCATATTTAGGGATTACCAAACGCTATTCTGTAACTGGGTAGTTATAAAGGTAATTTTTGGGTATGCTATGAAACAAGTCGTGGGGTGTGAGCGGTCAAGATGGAATTTGCCCCTCCTAATAACAGGAGAGATATCTCTGGGCCCCTCGAGTTAGATGGATTTGGAACTGCATGGCCATGCCAATGTGATTAAAAGTTACTCATAATGACTAAAAGTTAGTCATGATAAATCCACTAGACGTTCGAGTGAATGGTCGAGCTATTATAGGGATGGCACGTATCTCGCCTTAAGCTTGACTGATATCGTGAGGCAAAGGGATCGCTGACTGCGTATGTCAAAGGTTCAGCCAATATGATCTTTATGTGTACACGAGAATCAGTATGTGCTGCTAGGTGCCGCTATTGATTTATGATTTGAAAAATGGTTTTCACATCATTGTCGTGTACATGTGAACCTAACGGGTCACACACTTAACGGGTTGGAACATCGCTTGCCTATGTGATTGTCTCTAGTGCAAGTGGGAGATTGTTGGAGATATGCCCAAGAGACAATACGGATTTGATCCGTATGTGAGGGTCATACGGATATTGATCCGTGAGGAATTAGTCCACTAATGGGCCAACTAGTTGAGGCCCATTAGAAGGGTCTATTTAAGTGAAGGAGGGGCTTAAGGCGCAGGTGATTCCACAAGTCCTTAACCCTAGCCGTCGTGCTCCTCTTTCTCGGCCACAAAACCCTAACCGTGTTGCCGGTGCTAGCACGCTGCGCACGGTGCTCCAACCCCGTACATGTGGATACCGCGAGGAGGCGCTGCTGCTGCTGCGGTGCCGACGGCTAGACTAGAAGGAAACGATTGACATGATCGACTACTTCCTCTACACCGACGCGCAACTACGTTGGATCGAGCTACTCCAACATTCGCTTCCGCTCCGCCTGCGCGTCTAGTGGTAACGATCCATGATCCTCCCTTGCAAGGTTTACTGGTTGAACGGTAGAAATTATTATATGCTATCGTAGCCTACCCGTTCCCCAGCAGAATTGGCGCCGTTTTTCGGTGCTTGATGGCCAGATGTGTCATGGCGGGCGCGGGAGTGCGGGACTAAGTCCCCGGGTCGGCTGAGAAATGGTGGAAAAGCACCGGCGAGTGCGCCTGTGCTGCGTCAGAGCCAATGGAGGAAGAAGAGACAGCGCTTTTCTTTGCGCCCCTCAATGTTTTCTCAAATCACAAATAGGTTCCTGTTCCTATTTTAATTTAATTTAAATAGCTAAAGGCCTCCAAATGAAATGAAATTTTATACATGGGTCCTACACGAATTTTAGAACACTCTGGTGATGTCCAAAAGTTCATAAAAATTATAAAATTTTTAGAATTCATAATTCAATTTGAAAGGATTGTAGGTTTAAAAAATTATGGCACTTCAAAATAAGATAAAATTCTCATTTTTCTCGAAACTTATATTCCATTACTCCCATAATAATGATATGTTTACTTGGCACATGTTTCATACAAAAATTTTAAATTTTTTCAAAATCTTGTTTGCAGGGTTTTTATGTGGCTTCAAATATTTCAAATTGGGTGAGAACATATTATTTCTTGTCTCACTTTAGCTAGAATGTAGTGCTTATCAAGTTTGCTTAAGTCGAATGAGACACCTGGGTGTCACATGTCACACATCAATACAGCTCCTATGCAAGCTAGTAATTAAGCCAAGCAACCAATCAACGCACCTATCTAGCAAGGGTCCTACGCATACAGGTCTAGTAGATAAGAACAAGGTACAACAAGCAAGCACTTGATCAAGCAATGAAGGGTGATTACTACTAGCAAGGTAAATGCAGAAATCTAAGTGCAAGTACTAAAGGAGAGAGAGAGAGTCAAGGAATGCTCATGATTTTAGCCCGAGGTCTCGGAAGGGTGACGCCTTCCCCTACTCCTTGTTGGATTGACTCACGCCGGAATATTGATCCCTCCCGCCACCAACCGTGGAGTACTTCCACATAAGCCTGTATCACTCCTGGAGTGATGGCATGGTTGTGTGACCACTTTGTTGGAGATATGCTCAAGATACAATACGGATTTGATCCGTATGTGAGGGTCATACGGATATTGATTCGTGAGGGATTAGTCCACTAATGGGCTAACTTGTCGAGGCCCATTAGAAGGGTCTATTTAAGTGGAGGAGAGGCTTAAGGCGCAGGTAATCCTCCAGCGAAAAACCCTAGCCGCCGCCACCTCCCTCTCTCCCACGTCACCCTAAACCGTGCCGCCGATGCTAGCACATCGCGCATGGTCTTCTACCCTATACATGTGGATACCGCAAGGAGGTGCTATAACTGTGGTTCTTCGGCTGGTCCAGGAGGAGACGGTTGTTGTGAACGACTACATCCTCTACATCGACGCGCGACTAGGTTGGACATTGCTTCTCCAACCTTGCTTCCACTCCGCCTACACATCTAGTGGTAATGATCTATGATATCCTCTTGCAAGGCTTCCTAGATGAACGGTAGAAATTGTTTCTAGCTATCATAGCCTCTCCGTTCCCAATAGTGGCATCAGAGCCGACCTTGTTCAGTTTGCGTCTGGATCTTGAGCATATAGTTGATATGCCGATGTAGTAGATTAGATCTATTGCATGTTTTTATAATACGGGTTGGGAGGTTCACAAGGTTTTTGATGGATAGCGTGTATTTGTTGCTGATGTAATCATGTCGCCTCTCGATGTAAGTGATCTGTCCCTACCGGCTGGTATCACCATCAGGACTAATTTCGTAAACTAGGAGAGGAGACCGACGAGATTAGGACTATGTATCACGGTCTATCATGAAGCCCTAATGAAAACTCAGGCATTATGAATGACTTGGAATTGGCCAAATACGATTTGTCCGATGTGATTTTCATTGCGATTCCATAGATATAATCTATGAAATCCTGTGAGGTTATACCCCCTTTTGATTCACACGTTAGTATCCATTCTCGCCTAACTTGTTTTTGCAGAGAATGTTGTTAATAGTATGGCCCAAAATGTGCATGTGATGCATGTTTGTGTTCTTTCATGGCCTATGAGTCATATTTAAAACAGCTGGGTTGAGGCTATCTATTATTATATAACGTCCTGTGTGTCGACTTGTGATGCTTGATCTCTTCATGTAATTCACTACTAGCTATTAGATGTAGTAGCTTAGTACTTGTTCATGGAGGCCAGGCCGATTTTGGAGCATGGTGGACACATGGACAGGAGGAGGCCTGCAACAATGGAGATGGAGATCACTATGTGAAAGGGTCATACTATTGCATAGTTAATATGATTGCCTGTGATGATGTTCTTGTCATCCTATTCTTTCATGTATTATATGTTGGATATAATGATCATGCTAGTATAGGTTCCCTCAGAAAAATTGAGATTAAAATTGATGCCCTTCCAATAGCTGCACCTACTATAATTTTGATCGTTGTGTGGTAGGTCTGCCAAAGTAGAGTACCCCAACTATCTTAACAAGTAGGGTGAATGTCGGACATTCCCAAGCATAGTATTGGTTTGCTTGATGAAGCTATCAAAACTGTTTTGGGCTTTGGTGCATGGTGTTGGGCGCCGTGGCATATGATGCCTCCCAACATACAAGAGTCACATATGATGTGATTAGCAAATGTTGCTTTGCTTACCTATGATACTACATCTCTAGCAGTGATGCCAAAGCTTACTAGGAACTAGTTGAATAAGGATCTTGGACCACTATATGTCATTTTGAGGGAAACGATTCCAAGCATATAGTGAAGAAACTCTTTTAAAATGGTTTAGTAGGAGTTTTACATTTACATAGCGCTTATACACTTGCATGTGTTTCTATTGTAGATCATGCCGCCCGCTAATAATGCTTCCAAATTTAATTTGTGTTTGATCCTTGAGAAAGATAAACTTAATGGAACAAACTCTATGGATTGGTATCGCAACTTGAGAATTGTTCTCAAGCAAGAGAAAAAAGGAATATGTTCTAGAGCTTCCTTATCCTGATGACCTGCCTGAAACTGCTAGTGCTGCCCAGAAGAGGGAGTATGACAAGCACACTAATGATGCACATGATGTTGGTTGTCTCATGCTTGCTACCATGTCCTCTGAGCTTCAGAAGTAATATGAGAACACTGATGCCCATAATATGATTGTTGGGGCTTTGTGGCATGTTTGAGAACCAAGCAAGGACTGAGAGGTATAACATCTCAAAGGCCTTGTTTGTATGCAGGCTAGCTGAAGGTAGTCCTGTCAGTCCTCATGTAATCAAGATGATTGGTTACATTGACATTCTAGAGAAGCTTGGTTCTCCCCTTAGCCCAAATTTGGCTACAAATGTCGTTCTCCAGTCGCTCCCGGCGAGCTATGAGCCATTCATAATAAACTTTCATATGAATAGCCTGGAGAAGACTATGGCTGAATTGCATGGGATGCTAAAGACTGCCGAGGAGAGCATCAAGAAAACTGGGGCAAATCATGTGATGATGGTGCAGAAGGATAGGAAGAGAAAGCGCAAGCCCAAGGCTAACAGTGTGGATGAGATCTCAAGCTCAAAGCCTAAGGTTGTAGCAGCTCCTCCTAGGCCAAGAGTGCCTCCAGGCGATCCTTGCCATTACTGCAAGAAGATTGGGCATTGGAAGAGAAACTACAAGCTTTACTTGGAAGAACTCAAGAAGAAGAAGGCTGCTAATCCTTCTACTTCAGGTATCAATGTTATTGAGATTAATCTTTCTACTCGTCCTGATGATTCATGGGTATTTGATACCGGATCGATGATTCATACTTGCAAATCGTTGTAGGGTCTTAAAGGGACAAGGAAATGTGCAAGAGGCGAGGTGGATGCTCGTGTCGACAATGGTGCAAAAGTTGCTGCGTTGGCTGTCGGGACTTATCCACTCTCATTACCAACGGGATTAGTTTTGGAATTAAATAATTGTTATTACATTCCTGCCTTGGGCAAAAACACTATATCCTCCTCATGTTTAGAGGAAGTTGATGGTTATGAGGTCATAATAAGGAACAAATGTTCCTCCATTTATTTGAATGATTCTCTATGCAAATTGTCCATTAATGAATGGATTGTATTGTTTTGATATAGAGAATAGGCCGATTTATAACATTGATGCAAAGAGGCTCCACCCGAATGATTTGAATCCCACTTACCCTTGGCATTGTTGTTTAGGCCATATAAATGAGAGGCGCATGGAGAATCTCCATAAAGATGGTCTTCTACACTCAAAATCAATTGGGCAAAACAATTAAAACCTTACGATCTGATCGTGGAGGTGAGTAGTTGAGCCATGAGTTTGGTGATCATCTAAGACAATGTGGAATTGTTCCACAATGGACGCCACCCGGAACACCTCAGTTAAATGGTGTGTCCGAGCGGAGGAACCGAACCTTGTTGGACATAGTTTGGTCAATAATGAGCCAAAGTGATCTTCCATTGTCCTTTTAGGGATACGCTCTAGAAGCTGCTGCTTTCACTTTAAATAGGGTTCCATCTAAATTTGTAGAGAAGACGCCATATGAGATATGGACCAGGAAGCGTCCCGTGCTGTCTTTTCTCAAGATTTGGGGATGTGAGGCTTATGTAAAACATATGACGTCTGATAAGATTTCTCCCAAGTAAGATAAATGTTTCTTTGTAGGATATCCAAAGGGTATTATCTCTTGAACTGGGAGGAGGGTAAAGTGTTTGTCGCTCGAAATGGTGTCTTTCTAGAGAAAGAGTTTCTCTAAAAAAGGAAAAGTGGGAGGACAATGCAACTTGAAGAAGTTCCAGAAATGCTGGAAAATGTTTCTTCTCCCACTGAACCTCAATTAGAACAGGTTGCACAAGATGTTGTAGAACCTATTGTTGAGGCACCAGCCCTACGTAGGTCTAAACGGGCATGTTGCGCACTTGAAAAGTTCACGCTCCTAACGATGGAGTAGCACAACATATTATTGTTGGACAATGATGAGCCTAAGACATACACGGAAGCAATGATGGGACCAAACTCTGAGAAATGGCTTGGAGCCATGAGTTTCAAATTAGAATCCATGAGAGAAAATGAAGTTTGGAACTTGATTAATCCACCTGATGGTGTTAAAACCATTGAGTGTAAATGGGTTTTTAAGAAAAAGTTAGATAAGGATGGAAATGTTCACACCTATAAAGCACGATTGGTGGTGAAAGGTTTTAAACAAATTCAAGGTGTTGATTATGATGAAACCTTCTCGCCCGTCGCTATGCTAAAGTCTATTCGGATCCTCCTAGCAATTGTCGCATACTATGATTATGATATATGGCAAATGGACGTCAAAATGGCTTTCCTTAATGGAAATCTAAGTGAGGATGTGTACATGACACAGCCTGAAGGTTTTTGTTGATCCACAAAATGCTGGGAAAATATGCAAACTTTGAAAGTCCATTTATGGAATGAAGCAAGCATCTCGGAGTTGGAACCTTTGTTTTGATGAGGAAGTCAAAAGGTTTGGCTTCATCAAGAGCCTTGTTTTTACAAAAAGGCTAGTGGGAGCGCACTCGTATTTCTAGTCCTTTATGTGGATGACACATTGTTGATCGAAAATAATATTCCAATGCTTGAAGATGTTAAATCTTCTTTAAGAAAAAGTTTCTCAATGAAGGACTTGGGAGAGGGAGCATACATTTTGGGCATTAGATCTATAGAGATAGATCAAAACGACTAATTGGATTAAGCTAAGACACGTACATTGACAAGGTATTGAAACGGTTCAATATGCAAGATTTCGAGAAAGGTTTCTTGCCCATCACATGACATTACTCTCAGCAAGACTCAGTGTCCTTCAACATCTGATGAGGTAGAGAAGATGAGAGCGATCCCGTATGCTTCGGCTTTTGGATCCAGCATGTATGCCACGATATGTACACGCCCAAATGTAGCTTTTTGTATAAGCGCTACAAGCAGATTCCAATCAAACCCAGGAGAAGCTCACTAGGTGGCTAGTAAGAATATCCTAAAGTACTTGAGAAGAACTATGGGTACGTTCCTAGTTTATGGAGGTGAGGAAGAGCTCGTTGTAAATGGTTACACCGATGCTAGTTTCCAAACTGACAAGGACGATTCAAGATCGCAACCTGGATATGTATTTTGCCTCAATAGAGGCGCGGTGAGCTGGAAGAGTTCCAAGCAAGATACAGTTGCTGACTCAACAATGGAGGTCGAGTACCTTCCTTCTCTAGAAGCTGCAAAGGAAATTGTTTGGATCAGAAAATTGGTTTCTGAGTTGGGTGTGGTTCATAGTGCGTCCAGTCCAATGGATCTCTATTGTGATAATAGTGGTGCCCTTGCGCAAGCTAAGGAGCGTAGAGCGCATCAAAAGAACAAACACATATTATGGCGTTTTCATCTCATCCGGGACATTGTTCATCGAGGTGACGTGAAGATATGCAAGGTGCACACGGATTCAAACATTGTTGATTCGTTGACAAAACCTCTCTCTCAGCCCAAGCATGGGGTACATATGAGATCCATGGGTATTAGATATCTTCATGATTAATGTACGAGAGATTGTGTAATGTCTATATTTATGTGTGATTGAATAAAGTGTTATTCTATTCCTTGGATAATAATTATCTCATTGATTGGCAAGTACGTGACTTGTTTGTGAAACTCATTGTTCTTTCATAATATTATCCTAAATGATCTCTAGTTCCTTATCATTATGTGGGACATTGATGATTCATGGACTAGCACATGTATTGGTTGATAATAATGTTTCACGGATCATAGATATGGAGATATCAAATCAATAATGTGGACACATGTTGGCAAACATGGTGTTGGATTGACCCCATAATAGACTCTGTTGAGATATTATTATTGTGCCATCAGTTGTTGTCTTGTATGATGTACCTTTGGGATCCTTAGACCTGGGATCGTCATTGATTCCCAGAATGTGTAATAGCACACTTAGGGGTTACCAAACACTATTCCGTAACTGGGTAGTCATAAAGGTAATTTTCGGGTATGCTATGAAACATATCGTGGGGTGTGAGCGATCAAGATGGAATTTGCCCCTCCTGATAACAGGAGAGATGTCTCTCGGCCCCTCGAGTTAGATGGATTTGGAAGTACATGGCCATGCCAATGTGATTAAAAGTTAATCACAATGACCAAGAGTTAGTCATGATAAATCCACTAGACGTTCGAGTGAATGGTCGAGTTATTACAGGGATGGCACGTATCTCACCTTGAGCTTGACTGATATCGTGAGGCAAAGGGATCGGTGAATGCGTATGTCAAAGGTTCAGCCGATATGATCTTCATGTGTACACAAGAATCAATATGTGCTACTAGGTGCCGCTATTGATTTATGATTTGAAAATGGTTTTCACATCATTGTCGTGTACATGTGAACCTAACGGGTCACACACTTAACGGGTTGGAACATCGCTTGCTTATGTGATTGTCTCTAGTGCAAGTGGGAGATTGTTGGAGATATGCCCAAGAGACAATACGGATTTGATCTATATGTAAGGGTCATAAGGATACTGATCCATGAGGGATTAGTCCACTAATGGGCCAACTAGTCGAGGCTCATTAGAAGGGTCTATTTAAGTGGAGGAGGGGCTTAAGGCGCAGGTAATCCTCTAGCCAAAAACCCTAGCCGCCACCACCTCCCTCTTTCTCTCACGTCACCCTAAACAGTGCCGCCGGTGCTAGCACATCGTGCACGGTCTTCTGCCCTATATGTGTGGATACCGCAAGGAGGCGCTATGTTGACATGAAAATCATACGTGTGATCTGGGAGATCTGCTTAGCTCCAATGCAGGCTCAATACGGAAACCAGGGCGTGCCAGTCGATTTTCCATGTAAATTGACAAAGTAAACAAACGTTCAGATTCCACGAGTCACCGGCCTAGGACAGGCCGATGATCACTATTAGTGAAAACCAGCCGATGGCGGCCATAAACAGCAAATAATATTAAAATGATCTAATCGGCTGATTCGTATCGACTTATCGGCAACTCAATAAATTATTATAAAATAAAGCATAAATGGTGCCAATAGGAATCAAACTAACAGAACAGAGTCGATGGACTTATGACAGATATGCTAAAACATGCCCAGTTGATGAAGTGAAGTCGATAGGCCAGAGTCGATGGAATTACAGTAATCATGCACAGAACTCTACCTATTAATAGGTGCTAAGTCGATAGATCTGATAGCTGGTATTGCAAATATGCCTTAAATCACAGATCTAACTTATTTCAATAAGGGGGCAATCGACTAACAAGATATGTAAGAAATCAATCATTAACCAAAAGTCGATCAAACCGTGATAATCTATCAGCTAAACGTCCCGATAGAACTCTATCGACTCTACCTATAAACGACTCGAACCTAGCCTTATCGACCCAGTAAGAGATCATCACTGATGCAGCCTTGCTGATTCAGACAGATCAAACCTAATCAAGACATAGTTCAAACACGGTAAATAGAGCTAGATTCAAGCTATTTATAGATAAAATCAACAGAGTGACTCGAGTAAAAGATCTAAACTATACTCATAAAACCTCTTAAAAATTGCAATAGATTGGGCTCAGCCAAGACAATATTGCAATCGAAAGTCGATAGAATAAGCACAATAAAGATCTAATACTGGATAACAAGCAATCCTAATGATAACAATTAGAATATCAAACAAATGAGAAAGTTCTAGTTGAGATTGATAGAACTACCAAGGTTGACTAATCCAAGTCTCTCGCCGAGATCGAAGCCGATGCAGCCCGTGCGAGACGAGGATTCGATGTACCGAATTGTATTGAACGAAGGTGTGTTTTTTTTCGTACATATCCTATTACATATTTCTAACCCTCATGCAAAAGGTTCTGACCCGGTTTGGTCAGGACTCTCAAAACCGACTCGATCTATTTCTAAACAAACTTTGAACTAAAAATAAAATAAATAAAATAAATCTACTGGGCTCACTTTATTTCCTTCGTCCGCTGAGCTTTGCTAATCTCTAGCCGATTCTTGACTTCACACCGCTGACCACTAGGACCGGTCAAAATTCGGTGTCAACACGCTGCAGCTGTGGTGCTTCCGCTAGACCAGGAGGAGATGGTTGTTGTGAACGACTATATCCTCTACATCGACGCGTGACTATGTTTGACGTTGCTTCTCCAACCTTGCTTCCGCTCCGTCTGCGCGTCTAGTGGTAATGATCTATGATCTCCTCTTGCAAGGCTTCGTGGATGAATGGTAGAAACTGTTTCTAGCTATCGTAGCCTCTCTGTTCACCAATACACTACTCATCTAGCCCTCGGCTCCTCGAGCATAAGCTTGCCTCCCTCAAGGACTTGCTTCACTCCTTGAGTCGGTGATGTCCCCCTAGAGCATGATCAACCCTTCAAGTGGACTCACGGGATCCTCCCGCTGTGTTCGTGGCAATGCTCTCTCCTGGGACACTCACCACTCCTTGAGTGCAAGCACGGGTGCTCACTAGTGATGCCCCTTTGGACGGAGGGCTCAAACGATGTACAAACTTGGTGAAGACTTTCACAATCTCCACCAGAAGCTCAACACCAATGCCTAGCCGTCTAGGCAACATCACATGCCAAGAGTAACAAGCTTGGGATCCTCACTTGATCCACCCTTAGGCTAACCACCTATCTTGATGCACACTTGGCCCAAACTAGCAGTAATCCTCTCCTTGATCTTGTTCTAATTACCTTGATCTTCAATATGATTAACTTGTGTGGCTTGGAACTCTAAATATGTCTATGGTACTTCCGTTGAGCTCTAGCAACCTCAAATGGGAGGTTGGGTGAGTATATATAGGCTCCTCCTAAAGATAGAGCCGTTGCACTTGAGAAACTAGCTGTTGTCCCATAAGCAGTTTGTTGAACCTAGTCACCATGAGATCCAGTGACCAGACTACTGCAACATACGATGACGAAACTCTGAGTCACCGTAACATCTTGTGACTTCACCATATGTTCCCACGGTTCCAGAAGTGATCCTTCCTTGATCAATCCGTAGTCACCGTAACATCCGATGACTTTACCGTAACATCCTATGACTTCACCGTATGTTCCCACGGTTCCAGAAGTGATCCTTCCTTGATCCTTCCCTAGTCACCGTAACATCCTATGACTTCACCGTTTAATCCAGTGACTCCACTTTCTGTTGATTCTTGTTTTGGCCATAACTCTTCACTCCAAATTCCGATTTCGGTGATCTTTGACTTTTGGAAAGCTTGTGAAGAGCTCTACATATGTCCGCTTTTATCTTGAGCTCGCTACCTTTTGTTCCATCCTCAAACCCATGAGATAAGTCCAATTCATTCCTCTCTTTATCTCATGTTCCATATCAAGTTGGATCTTCCTTTGGTCCTTAAGAGCTAGTCAAGCCTATTGTGCATCATTAACTTGGTGACCAACCTAAAGACACTAGATCAAGCTACTAAGCCCAAACCCATCTTGATGTGAACAAGGGTTCCCGATCTTCTGAAAGGTTCTTGGTAAGTTGATTTGGTCGAAGGCGACACACAATTTGATCCGGCTTCAGAACAGCACGTTCTAAACCCCGCAATCGCAGCACGACGTCTCCTCTGGTTATCAACCGTCCAAAAGATGATTGACCTTGCCGAGAAGGCTAATCCCTGCCTGCGAATCAAGAACACAAGCAAGAACAACGAAGAATGCAACACAATTGCAGATGTATGATTAAACTCTCGAAGTTGGGGTCTCACAAACCGATGAACGACAAAACTGTTTATGAACAGAATTGATCTAAGCAAAACCCGAATCCTAATGGTGCGGTGGCGGCTGTATATAAAGACCCTAGGGTCATGCAAGACCCTCTGGACGCGCCCCTAATTGGGCTCAACTAGATACAAAGCCCAAAGGCCAAAAATAGGCGACGCAGCACCGACACAGATTCTGGACTCTCTCTTGTTTTGACTATTCCCGATGACTCCGGATGAATTTTCACATGAGGCCGGCGGCATTGGAAAGGTCTTCTCCTTATCTTTCCGTGCATATGTAGAACGTCCAAATCCGAGTCCGTATGCGTCCTGGGCGATTGTTTTAGTACAGACTGGTCCTGGGCCCCGAAACAGACTCGAAGTCGGTTTTGATTGGGCCTCCACTTTGGCTTCCAAGCCCTTGCTGGTCCTCCACGTTCCCAACTCCTTCTCCCATCATCTCCTGGTCTTCTCCATGGTTTCTAATAATAAAATAATCATTAGGTAGCAAATCATTCTCAAAAGTAACATATAGCGAAGAACGTAGGAACGAGCTCACCTCTAAATTTAGTCGTCGTGCACGAGCTCTAGTCATTGGACCTTGCAAGTCCAGATTTGGAGGAGTGTTGTGTGTATCCATAGGAGTGATGTCCTCATCATCCTCCCCCTCTCGAAGTGGAGTCGTCTTCGACTCGAGCTCATCCTCTTCTCCCAAGTATGGTTTCAAATCTGAAATGTTAAAAGTAGAACTAACCCCGAACTCGGGAGGCAACTCAAGTTTGTATGCATTATCATTAATCTTCTCTATTATTTTGAATGGACCATCAGCTCTAGGCATTAGTTTAGACTTTCTCAATTCTGGAAATCTATCCTTCCTTAAGTGTAACCACACTAAATCTCCTACATCAAGCTTTACTTCCTTTCTACCCTTACTACCAGCAATTTTATACTTTTCATTCATCTTTTCAATGCTAAGTCTAGTGGTCTCATGCATTTGCAAAATAAATTCAGCACGCTCCTTAGCATTAACATGAACTCTCTCATTAATAGGTAGAGGAAGTATATCAAGTGGAGTACGGGGATCAAAACCATACACTACCTTGAATGGACTTACCTTGGTAGTAGAATGTGTTGCCCGATTATAAGCAAACTCAACATGAGGTAAGCATTCTTCCCATTGCTTCAAATTTTTCTTCTAAATAGCTCGCAACATAGTACCCAAAGTGCGGTTCACAACCTCAGTTTGTCCATCAGTTTATGGATGACAAGTTGTAGAAATAACAACTTTGTACCCAACTTATTCCAAAGCGTGCGCCAAAAATGACTCAAGAATTTTGCATCACGATCTGAAACAATAGTAGAAGGCATACCATGCAAACGTACAATTTCTTTGAAATAAAGATCAGCAATGTAACTAGCATCATCAGTTTTATGACATGGTATAAAGTGTGCCATCATGGAAAAACGATCCACAACAACAAAAATGCTATCGCTCCCCCACTTAGTCCTAGGCAGTCCTAAAATAAAGTCCATAGAAATATCCGCCCAAGGAATAGAAGGAACAGGAAGTGGCATGTATAAACCATGTGGATTCAATCGAGACTTAGCTTTTTGACATGTAGTGCAGCGAGCAACAAAATGCTCAACATCTTTCCTCATCCTTGGCCAAAAGAAGTGTGTGGCCAAAATATCCTCTGTCTTCTTAGCACCAAAATGACCCATCAATCCACCTCCATGCGCCTCCTGCAACAACAAAAGACGAACGGAATCAACTGGAATGCATAGGCGGTTAGCTCTAAACAAGAATCCATCATTCAACACAAATTTGTGCCAAGCACGACCTTCTTTACAGTGCAGCAATACATCTTTAAAATCAACATCAGCAATCACATTATCCTTCCCTTTCTTATGTTTAATAATATAAGGAAAAGACTCAATAAACTCAACCCATTTAGCATGTCTACGGTTCAAATTGCATTGAGAACGAATATACTTAAGTGATTCATGATCAGAATGAATAACAAATTGTTTGGGCAACAAATAATGACGCCACGTCTCTAAAGAACGTACAAGTGCATATAGTTCCTTATCACATGTGGAATAATTCAAAACAGACCCAGTAATTTTCTCACTAAAGTATGCAACAGGTTTACCATCTTGCATCAAAACACCACCAATGCCTATACCACTAGCATCACATTCAAGCTCAAAAGTCTTATCAAAATTGGGTAATTGCAGCAATGGTGCATGTGTAAGTTTGTCCTTCAAAGCATCAAAAGACTCATGATGTACCTTACCAAAATGGAAGTCAACGCCCTTGTTTGCCAACTCATGCAATGGTGCAGCAATGTTGTTGAAATCTTTGACAAAGCGGCGGTAGAAACTTGCAAGACCAAGAAAACTCCTCACCTGTGTGACAGTTTTTGGTACAGGCCAGCTCTTTATGGCTTCAATCTTCGCCTCATCCACCTCAATTCCCTGTGGAGTCACAACATAGCCAAGAAAAGAGACTCGATCCGTGCAAAAGGTGCACTTCTCCAGGTTACCAAATAAACGTGCAACTCGTAAAGCATCAAAAACAGCACGCAAATGAATCATATGATCATCCATGGATTTGCTATAAATCAAGATATCATCAAAGTAAACAACCACAAATTTGCCAATAAAAGGTCTTAAAACCTCATTCATCAAACGCATGAAAGTACTGGGTGCATTAGTCAACCCAAAAGGCATTACTAACCACTCATACAACCCCAATTTGGTTTTGAAATATTTTTTGAATTCATCTCCATGTTTCATTCTAATTTGATGGTAGCCACTACGCAAATCAATTTTAGTGAAAATTATAGCACCACATAACTCATCAAGCATGTCGTCTAGCCTAGGAATAGGATGACGATACCTAATAGTAATATTATTAATGGCTCTACAATCTACACACATACGCCAAGAACCATCTTTCTTAGGAACCAAAAGGACAGGAACAGCACAAGGACTAAGTGATTGACGAACATACCCACGATCCAAAAGGTCTTGGACTTGTCGTTGTATCTCCTTAATCTCCTCAGGGTTGGTCCTATAAGCAGCACGGTTTGGCAAAGTAGCACCAGGAATCAAATCAATTTGATGCTCAATCCCTCTCAAAGGTGGCAATCCCGGGGGTATCTCAGCTGGGAAAACATCCTCATACTCCTGCAAAAGGTTAGTGACAGCAGGAGGCAAAGTACTAGAAGCAATATCAGCAAGCAAAAACAAGGCTTCTTTGCATATCAAAGCATAGCAAATATCATCAGTAGAAATTTCAGCAAGCTCAGATTTTGTGGCAAGACATGAACGACCTTGTAATTTAATTGCAGCACCCTTAGAACTTGAAGAATCATTAACATTACTTGGTGTAGAAGCAGAATTAACAGGTTGCTGAATTTCAGGGCTTTTATTTTTCAAACTAGCAGCTCGTTCTAAATCAGCTTGTACAATTTCAGCAGGGGTCATTGGTAACAAAGTAATTTTAGTTCCTTTACGTATAAAAGTGTACTTATTACTTTTACCATGGTGTACAGCATCATTATCAAATTCCCAAGGTCTACCCAATAAAAGTGAACAAGCTTGCATGGGTACAACATCACAATCAACAGAATCCACATAGGAACCAATGGAAAAAGGAACTCTGCAAGTTTGTGTTACCTTAGCTTTTCTAGAGTCATTTAACCACTGAATGTAGTATGGATGTGGATGTGGGAGTGTGGTCAAATCAAGCTTCTTAACCATATCAGAACTCACCAATTTGTTGCAGCTTCCTCCATCAATGATGACACGTGCCCGACGGTTCTTGATGACGAAGAAAATCTGGAACAAGTTATGTCGCTGCATCACCTCGGGCTGCTGGATTTGTGTGCTAAGCACACGCTGCACAATAATATTCATATAGCCCGTGGTATCTCCGCCTCCAAGGACGAGGTCACCGCTGGTGGCAGCGACATCCTCCTCCTCATCCTCCACATCGGAGGTGCTCATGTAACCGCCATCATCTGTCGCCACATATGCCCGCCTACTTGGGCAATCTTTCTGCACATGGCCAAGACCATGGCAGCGGTGGCACTGAATCCCTGTAGTGCGTCCCGTCGAAGCAACAGAGGAGGCACTACTAGCCAGGACCTGCACAGAATTTTTACCTGAGCGCGTAGAAGGGGCAGGGGCTGATCTTGGTGCTGCAGAAACAACACTAGCTAGTGGGAGCGGCCGGAAAGATGGCTTGGGCAGCCCCGAAGTCCCCGTCGGCCATGGTGGGTAGAAATTTCTGGACTTGCTGTACTCCTCAAAAGCCTGGAAAAGTCCCTGTGATTCTTTCTCTGCAAGCATAGCATACTGGAAACACTGGTTGAGGGTATAAAATTCTTTATAATCAAGGATGTCCTGAATTTCTTTTCTCAAACCAGAATAAAAGCGGCAAATCTGATCCTCTACTTTTTCAACCACAGCACAACGAATCAAACCCTTCTGAAGCTCACTAAAATACTCCTAAACAGTTTTATCTCCTTGATCTAAACACTGCAGTTTATTATGAATTTCTCTATAAAAAGAAGGAGGAACAAAATGATCATGCATTTCTACCTTAAGTTCTTCCCAAGTAGTAAGCAAATCAGTTTCAGCAGCTAGACCACTCCACCAAACAATAGCAAAGTCCTTAAACTCACTAGTGGCTTGTCTAACTCTATGTTGTTCAGAAACAAGGTGGGCATTAAATTTTTGTTCTACCGTCATTTCCCAATCAAGGTAAGCATCACCATCGTACTGACCCGAAAACGAAGGAATTGAAAACTTAATTTTAGCATACGGATCATCTGGAGCATGGTTACCTTGTGTGCGACAATTGTGGTTGTGGAAACCACCCATACCTTGAGGGTTACGTTGCAAACGACGTCGTAACCTTGCGGTCCTTGTAGCTGACCTATCGACGGTGCCATCAGCCTTATACACCGTTGCTTCATCATAATCGTCTTCAACGTCGTTGTTGGTGTTGGTGTTGTTGTTGGTGTTGTTGTTGTTGGTGGTGTTGGTGTTGTTGTTGGTGGTGGTGTTGGTCTTGTGAGCGGTCTCCAATTCGACAACCTGATCGGTTAGCTTAGAGAGATCGGTTAGCTTAGAGACTCTCTTATCCAACCGCTCAATGCTTTCTCCCAGGTGAAGCTTGGTGACGGCGTCGGTGACGGCCCTGGTGATCGTCTCTGCCAAATCACTCTGAACCGCCTGCAAAGCCTTCTGTAACTGATTTTGGCTCACGCACTCATCCAATTTTGAGGGTGAAGCACCCTCCCCGTCGCTTCCTGACATCAGAAACACCAAAACAGGAAACAAAAAGTGAAGGTTATCCTTACAAAACTACTAAGCAGTGGTGCCTCTCAACACAGCAAAAGTAAGCTTCTTGCAAAGCTCTTACAAAGTTCTGAAAACAACAAAGCGAAGGATACCAGAGAGAAGTGTTCCACGATTGCAAGGGTTACAAAATAACCTATGTGCTGTCCAGAAGAAGTATGTAGAGCTAGGAAGGCCAAATATATATATATGAGTGGCACACAAATCAAAAACAGATAGTAAAGCTGAATAAGTGCCCAAGTAACTTGTCCCTAGTTTCTGGTCTAACTATGTCCTAGAACAGTACTGATAGCAAAGAAGAAACAAGGAGACAAAGGGACATAGTCGATAACAGGGGGCTTAGTGTAAAACAGCCAAACTCAGAAATTCCAAGGGGCTAGATGGAGCACTAGTAGGAATCCCAAATTTCTTTTTTTTTATTTTTTTGATATTGTTTTCCAACTCACTAGCAAACAGGAAGAAACCACAAAAAATTTCAGCTCAAACCGAGCTAGGACGTGGCCTACAGAAAATCTTGAAGTTTCAGAAAACGTCGGGTTTCAACTTGAATGAATTTTTTCTTTATCTTCCCGATTTTTTTTGAATTTTTTGACGAGGGCACACAAGTCATAGCCCAGTGTGGGTATGCTCAATTTTTCGTCAAGAATCTCCTGTAAAAATTTCAGCCAAAACGGACAACCGAGCGAAAAGTTATGCCTGTTTTACCGAAGGGGTGTCGGAATCGGTTATGAAGAACCCGGGGGTTTGAGTGAAATCCGAGTCGGGCTTGGGGTCGGGTAGGGATTTTTTTTTTGGCGAGGTGGATACAGCGGAAAGTGGAATTTGTGAAAATTGGTCCGAGGTGGTGAGAGTGGGTTTAGGGTGGAATTAGGGTGGGCGTGTTGATCAATCAACCCTAGCACATAAAGCCGACAAAACCGAGGATGGTGAAGGGGATGGCGGCTAGGGTTGCAAGGGAAACACTACTGACGACAAAAACACAAACTAAACCAGCGACTAAACAAGAACTAGGGCACAAACTCAACACTACGGACTCTGAAATTGAAATATGCAAAGGCTAAACACGTGGTTATGGGCGGGGGAAATTTTTTTTTTGTATTTTCTGTGGACGATAGGAAGAACACGAAAACAAAACTAAAGGGTAGTGTGAACCTGACGGTGCACCTGAAGCTCTGATTACCACTTGATGTGAACAAGGGTTCCCGATCTTCCGAAAGGTTCTTGGTAAGTTGATTTGATCGGAGGCGACACACAATTCGATCCGGCTTCAGAACAGCACGTTCTAAACCCCGCAATCGCAGCACGACGTCTCCTCTGGTTATCAACCGTGCAAAAGATGATTGACCTCGCCGAAAAGGCTAATCCCTGCCTGCGAATCAAGAACACAAGCAAGAACAACGAAGAATGCAACACAATTGCAGATGTATGATTAAACTCTCGAAGTTGGAGTCTCACAAACCGATGAACGGCAAAACTGTTTATGAACAGAATTGATCTAAGCAAAACCTGAACCCTAATGGTGTGGTGGCGGCTGTATATAAAGACCCTAGGGTCATGCAAGACCCTCTGGACGTGCCCCTAATTGGGCTCAACTAGATACAAAGCCCAAAGGCCAAAAATAGGCGACGCAGCACCGACACAGATTCTGGACTCTCTCTTGTTTTGACGATTTCCGATGACTCCGGATGAATTTTGACATGAGGCCGGCGGCATTGGAAAGATCTTCTCCTTATTGTTCCGTGCATATGTAGAACGTCCAAATCCGTGTCCGTATGCGTCCTGGGCGACTGTTTTAGTACAGACTGGTCCTGGGCCCCGAAACAGACTCGAAGTCGGTTTTGATTGGGTCTCGACTTTGGCTTCCAAGCCCTTGCTGGTCCTCCACGTTCCCAACTCCTTCTCCCATCATTTCCTGGTCTTCTCCATGATTTCTAATCATAAAATAATCATTAGGTAGCAAACCATTCTCAAAAGTAACATATAGCGAAGAACGTAGGAACGAGCTCACCTCTAAATTTAGTCGTCGTGCACGAGCTCTAGTCATTGGACCTTGCAAGTCCAGATTTGGAGGAGTGTTGTGTGTATCCATAGGAGTGATGTCCTCATCACATCTTCATAGTACGGCGTTTCCTATGGACTCATGACCTACATCTACACTAAGTGTCCTCCGCACCATGACACTTAGTTCTAGCAAGTCATTAGTCTTGATCCATCTCCAGTACCGTGACTCCCATGAAGATCATCAAGCCTTTGCTTGGAGTCATCTCCGATTACCGAGGCAACGATCTTGTTCATTATATATTGATTTGATAGATATTTTTGCACGCACAACACTCGTATAGACATTAGGCGCATTTCATGATTGTCATCAATCACTAAAATATTCATATCTTTGGAGTGGCAATACTCCAATGGTCATGAAGCTTACATAGTGTCATGGGGCTGTTTTAGGTGTCTTGTGCGCATTAGTATGGCTTTATTCCTTGCTACCTAACCAAATCATTATCCTTGGAGTCGAGACTAGCCCAAGGGTAAGTCTTGTGGAGTAACTTCATACTCACAATTGTTTGTTTAAGTTTTTATAGGTGTCATGCTCTAGTTGTCCTGTTTTGGTGCGAGTTGGTGGTGTTCGTGGGTTGAGGACTATCGACATTATTTGACTTTGTTTTCAAAATCATCCATTGTCTACTCGTCATTATTTATGCTAGAAACTGAACCAAATAGTTGGCTTAGCTTTTCACTCATGTTCTAGTAAATTTTGGATAGATGGAATTAAGTTTAATGCTCTCATACTTATACATTTCAGAAACTATACACTTTATTGTATCACTTGTAATATGATGTTTATGACTTGTAAAATTTTATAATATGGTACGTGTGACTCTCATGTAATATATGCAATGTTGTTTACTGATGTGCTATGTTTCTGGGCGTGTTTTGGGAAGCACATTAGGGGGACTACCTGTCACACCCGGTTTTAAGGACAAAACCTAGTGCTATTCATATGTGTGCCCAGGAACAAGTTTCACACATATCGACAGTAAAAGTGAATAATAGTATAACCAATGTCATTATTAAAGCATATCATTATTAAATAAATAATTGTCTTTAAAGACTAAAAGCGACTCTCTCGAGAAATAACAGTGGAAGACCCCATAACACCACAGGCAATCGACCGGGGGCACACTCGCCTAGTAGTAGTCTTCATCGATGTAGTCCATCTCTCCATCTTCTGAGTAGCAGTTTGATAGTACCACAACAAAGGGAAATAGCAAGCATGAGCACATGCCATACTCAACAAGTGGGGGAAAATATGACATGTAGGCTTAATAGAAGAAAGGCTAACATAATGGTTCATTTGCATAAATGAGCATTACACCTAAGACATTTTGAATAGCACTCCTATTTACTAAGTGAAAAGTTGCCCCAAGTTATCTCATCAAACCAACACTACAGGTTACACCGCCTGTAGCCAACCATGGGTTGAACCATCCATAAGAAACCATACTACAGGTTACACCACTTGTAGCAAACCATGGGTTAAACCGCCCATAAGAAACCGCACTACAGGTTACACCACCTGTAGCAAACCCAGGGGTTACACCGCCCAAACCAAACTTGGCTACCAACCAAGTTCACCCATAAACAACCCTCCTAAATGTGTGAGGATCCAGACCGCTCATGACCATGAGCACGACTGTTATAACAGTTTGACACTCTGCAGAGGTTGCACAACTTTACCCACAGGTTGGTGATTTCAACACTATGCAGTGACTAGAGAGTCTCCATGTTGCCCAAATCACACTACCGTAGGTTGTTGGTGGTTTCTAGACGCCCATTTTATCTACCAAAAAGGGATATTTTGTGTCTTAATTTGGTGGTTTGAACTAACAATTAACCCCATATTTGCATATATTTGTAGTTCTTCTATTTTGGATGTAATCACAGAAAACAGTTGTAAAATAGGGCAATTATAGATAAAGAGCTGAAGAGTAATGAAGATGGGCCAGATGCGGAGCCGCACCGATCAGCACAGGAGGAAAAGATGATGAAAACATGATCCGGTCCAGGAAAGACAAAGGCCCAGCCCAGTATAAGTTAGAGTCGGTGGAAGTTGACCTAATCCTATCGAGTATAAAAGGAAGATAATTATCAAGAGCCGAGGGGAACCAGAGAGACGGCGGATCGCGAGAATCAATTATTAGAACTAGGGTTCCAGGATATTGGCGGCGAAGGTTCGTCAATACCGACGACATCCACCAGAAGGGAGGTCGCGCCGGTCGGCGCGACGCTTGCACCGATCGGCACATGTGCGTTCCAGCGCTATTTCTCATCCTTGTGCTATCTCTAGCGGAAGGATGAGTGAGTAGTCTCATATTCTCTTCTCGGGTGCGGGGATCTGGTCATGTAACTCTCATATTTGTTGATACTCTCTCGATGAATTTAATCTATGTGATGAACTTTATTTCACATCTATCTATCCCTATCATTAGTGTATCAGCCAATACACTTTTGTCAATTACATAGTGCAAGAAACCAGTGGGGAGCTAATAGCCTCTGTAGTGACAGCCGGGGTGAACGAAACCACCATGTCTTGTAGAATATTAGAGTCATCACTCGAGTTGATAAGAATAAGGTTGCATGCTAGTGAACCAATCCTAAGGAGAGAATCCTTCATCATCCTGTTACCTCTTCAATAACATTCACCTTCCACTCTCTCACCGTCATCATTCACACCAACCAACCCATTGCAATTTGTTAGTAACCCTTTAATAGTATTAGTTCTGCTCGTTTCCTATGGATTCGATAACCTTGGAATACATTGTGGGAAAAAGAGCTACAACTGTACACTGTCCTCTTGCGGTATATAAGTGGGTGCGTAATTACGACTAACATGCCCTTTTTCTGGCACCGTTGCCGGGGAACAAGCCAGTTCTTTTACTATTAATATTTTACTAATGTCTAATCCTTTCTTTTCTAGTTGTTTTCATTTTTGTGTTTTATGTGAATTTTTAGGATGAGTATGACACGACCTTCTCTGATGCTCAGGGAATTTTCTCTACCATCTCCAGACGTGCTGGTGCCTCAATCTTCATATGAGAAGGCCATGGCCTCCTTGTATGTGTTGAACCCCATTATCATTAGCATGGCTGAAGCAAACAAGTTCTTTGGAGCGAAAGAGGAGAACCCGTATACTCACTTACAAGATTTGGAGGCACTTTGCCAAACATTCCATCATGAAGGAGTGCCTCGGGATCTTTACAGGTGGCTGCTTTTCCCATTCTCTTTGGGAGGAAAAGCCAAAGAGTGGCACAAGGCAGCATCTCGAAACGCAAAAGGTAAGTGGAGTGAGTTAGTTGGAAATTTTTGTCTCCACTATTTTCCTTTGCCGAAGATGCAGAAGTTGAGAAGGGAAGTGGTGAACTTCTTACAAGAAGATGAAGAATCTCTCACGGAAGCCTGGACGCGTTTTCAAACATTGTTGAAACAAGGACCTGACCTTGGCATTGATGAGAATATGTGCGCTCAAACCTTCTACATGGCCATAAACAAGGCATCGAGGATGCATTTGGACGGATCGGCCAGAGGAAGTTTTCTGAGATTGATAGCCAAGATGGGGATCGAATTGTTAGGCAAAATTGCTGAGAATGAAGCTTTGCACAAGCATTGGGAAGATTATCTAGAACCAAATCGGCAATGCCCAGAAGTTATGTAGAAGGAAGTGTCGCCAGCTGAACAGTTTTTGATGTCCGAGAGTAGATCAATGATTACTTCGGAGTAATTTGAAGAAATAAAGCCCGTCAGACCCGCCTCTGTGGATCTGACGTGTGCGCCGATCGGCGCAGTCTCTGAGCTGATCGGCGCAGTCACGACGACAGGAGAACCAATCACCCTGACGACTCCGTCAAGTAGCAAGGAATACACCAAGATAGAAGCTGCGATTCTGGACAACCACCTAAAGGAATTTGAAGGGAACTTTGCTAAGCCAAAGGGGGATAGAATATTGGCGAATGCTAAACCACTTGACGAATTTGAGCCGATGGACTAGATTCCCATTGATTTTCACAAGAGTTGCATAATATGAGAAGATCCTTCAGTCCGTAAGACGCCTCTGAAGCCGGAATTGAGTATAATTTCCCAAGTAATCGCCTCAAGTCGGAAGTTTTCGATCAAGAGATTATTGGGAGAGTTTTAGGGAAGCTTTACTAGGATGATATAGAGCTTGATGGAACAGAGGTGAAACAAGCGAAGATATTGCTAGACAGTTGCTTTGAGCCATCCCCCTATGAAGGATTATGTGGTGTGTATGCTGTAGGTATCACTGAAGAGGAAAGAGAAGAACCGTACATACCATGTGAGATATCGGGGAAGAAATTTCCGAAAGCCTTGTGTGACTTTGGTTCTCGTGTCAACTTGATGACTTATGATGCATTCATGAGCATGCCTTATGGAACTCAATAGCAGCTGATGGGGACTGAACTTGAGCTAATCATGGCGGATGGTAGGAAGACCAAGCCACTGGGAGTGATCAAGAATGTCAAAATTAAGATCGGCTCGAAAACAATGCTGGTAGATTTCTTTATTCTAGACAATAAAGAAACTGGGGTTGAAGATATCATTCTGGGAAGGCCATTCTTAAGATTAGTACAAGCTGTTCTGGATGCTAGGAAAGGTCAAATTACGCTACACCTGGGAGAGAAAGAAGTGCAATTTCAATTTAATGATCTGTCTCATCAAGACTCTTCTTACTATCAGGAATTCTGCCCAGAGGAAGACGAGAGGATAGGGATGGATATGGGAGACCCACTGGACCACATCATGCGTGGAACTGACAAGAATACTGCCAGCGCTGATCGGCGCGACCCATGCGCCGATCGGCTCAAGCATACTGCCAGCACTGATCGGCGCGACCCTCGCATCGTCAGCTCAACTAGGAAAATCCTGATTTTGAACCTCTCGAGGAGCTGGATCCAGATGAAGCGCCAGAAGTGGAACAGAAGGAACTTTCGAAGGAGCTACGCTATGAATATCTAGGAAAGAATAGAACATATCCAGTTATTGTGAACAATGCCCTAACGAAAGAAGAAACATAGAGGCTTCTTGCTATGTTCAAAAAGTATAAGAAAGCCATTGGTTACACATTGGATGACATCAAGGGAATCAGCACCGCATTTTGCACCCACAAGATTAACTTGGAGGAGAATACTAAACCAGTGGTTGAAGGGATGCGAAGGTTGAAGGAATCAATGAAGCTAGTGGTTAAAAAGGAGATTTTGAAGTTGCTTAATGCAGGTATGATCTACCCTGTTGCTGATAGTGAATCGGTTAGTCCAGTGCATTGTGTATCCAAGAAAGGAGGGTTGACAGTAGTACCTAACGAGAACAATGAGTTGATCCCTCAAAGGGCTGTAACTGGATGGAGAATGTGCATAGATTATAGAAGTTTGAACAAAGCGACGAAGAAAGATTACTATCCTCTTCTGTTCATTGACGAGATGCTTGAAAGGTTAGCAAAAAATTCATACTTTTGTTATTTGGATGGATATAGTGGTTTCTTTCAAATACCGGTAAGACCAGAAGATCAGCAGAAAACTACTTTTACTTGCCCTTTTGGGACATATGCATATAGAAGGATGCCATTTGGTCTTTGCAACGCGCCTGCAACATTTCAAAGATGCATGAATGCAATATTCGCTGAATTCATAGAAGATATTATGGAGGTATTTATGGATGACTTCTCTGTGCATGGTGCTGATTTTGATAGCTGTTTGGAGAATTTGGGGAAGGTTTTGAAAAGGTGTGTTGAATGTGACTTAGTTCTTAATTGGGAGAAGTGTCACTTCATGGTAACAGAAGGGATAGTACTTGGTCATGTCATATCTAAGAGAGGGATAGAGGTTGATAAGGCAAAGGTATCTACAGTTGAGAAATTACCTCCCCCTACTAATCTTACAACTTTGAGGAGTTTTCTTGGACATGCCAACTTCTATCGCAGATTTGTTAAGGATTATTCAAAGACTGCTAAACCCCTGACAGAATTGTTAAGGCAAGATATAGAATTTATCATGAACGAGGAAAGACTCTTCGCCTTCTGAAGATTAAACAAAGCTCTATGCTCCGCATACATTATGCAGCCACCTGATTGGAGTTTACCTTTTGAAATTATGTGTGATGCAAGTGACTATGCAGTTGGAGCTGTTCTTGGACAACGGAAGGAAGGTAAAGTGTATGCTATTTATTATGCTAGCAAAACTTTGAATGAGGTGCAGATCAATTATACAACAACTGAGAAAGAGATGTTAGCTGTTATATTTTCTTTTGAGAAGTTTAGATCCTACATTCTAAATTCTAAGGTGATTGTATATACTGATCATGCTGCTATAAGATACCTTGTTTCAAAGAAGGAGTCTAAGCCTCGGTTAATGCGATGGGTATTGATGCTGCAAGAATTCGATTTGGAGATAAGAGATAAGAAAGTAGTATAAAATTCTGTAGCAGATCATTTATCTCGTCTTGAATCATCATCAACTGAGCCTATAAGAGATGCAATGCAACAAGAGCAGTTGTTTGCCGCATTTGATCGTAGAGAGAACTGGATGATGGATATTATCAAAGGTTTCAAGGGACAAACTGATCTAATGAACAAGAACACAAGGAAAAGAGTTAAGAGTGAAATGAGAAAATTTATATGGGCCGACCCATACTTGTATAGCTATTGCAAGGACGGAGCAGTACGGAGATGTGCACCCAGAGAAGAAAGAGCAAGCATTTTAGCAAAATGTCATTCTTCGGATTATGGGGGACACTATGGCTACTTCAGAACACAGGCAAAGGTATGGGCGACTGGATTCTATTGGCCTACTATGCATGAATATGCAAAAAGGTATGTTGCAACATGTGCTCAATGCCAACGAATAGGGAATGTTAACAGTAGGAATGCAATGCCTCTTAAGTACAATCTTCAAGTCGATATCTTTGATGTTTGGGGTATGGATTTTATGGGACCCTTTGTGAATTCTCATGGTTTCGAGTACATATTGGTCGTCGTTGATTATGTCTCCAAGTGGGTCGAAGCAATGGCATGCAAGGCTAATACTACAAGAGAATCAAGGAGTATACTTCAGGAGCAGATATTTCCTAGGTATAGAGTATCGAGGATAATAATTACAGATGGAGGATCCCATTTTACAGGAGGAGAATTTACTAGGTTTTTAACCAAATCTGGAATTGAACATAGAATTGGAACAGCCTACCATCCCTAGACGAATGGACAAGTAGAAACTTCAAATAAGCAATTAAAGGGAATTCTACAGAAGATTGTTACAAAGAAAGGAAAAGTTTGGCCCACGAAGCTTAATGAAGCGTTATGGGCGTATAGGATGGCATTCAAGACACCGATTGGTATGACACCATATCAATTTGTCTATGGGAAATCGTGTCACCTACTAGTGGAATTGGAACATAAGGCTTATTGGGCTATAAAGGAAATGAATTTGGATCTTGATGCCACCGGCATAAAAAGGAAGATACAAATAAGTGAATTAGAAGAGATGCGATTGCGTGCATATGAAAATGCAGCCATATACAAAGAGAAAATAAAGAAGTGGTACGATAAGAAGCTTTTGAAGAAGGAATTCAAGGAAGGAGATCGGGTGCAGGCAAACTGTGAAGCAAATGGGAGGGACCTTATCTTGTGAATACGGCATTACCTTCGCGAACGGTAATCATAATGGATGGCAAGAGAAACAAGTACACGGTGAACGAACAACGTGTAAAGGTATACCTAGAACCCGACACATTTGAATTAAAATCTTTTGATATGTATTTCACTGCTTAGTACCCCGTGTGGTCGAGCTTAACAAAGTAAAACAAAGGCTTGTATGTATTTTGATTTCTGTAGTTTTTCTTTTTCTGATTTGGTAATTTAGTGTACCGCGCCGATCAGCTTGCTACTGCGCCGATCGGCGCAGCCCTGCACCGATCGGCGCAGCAGAGTCCTTTTGGTTTTTGAGTCAGTTTTGGACCTTGCCTTTTTAAGACTTGTTAAATTTCATAAATAAGAGAAAGAGTCCTAGTCCAATTGGAAATCAAGGGATATAAATATGAGGGGATAGCAAACCCACGGATCAACTCGTATTACATCGTCACCAGAACAAACCCTAAGAGCAGAAGCAATGGAAGGCGGCGCATCGGGCAGAAACCAAGGCGGCGCCGATCGGCACGACTCATGCGCCGATCGGCGCGACTCTGGAGCCGATCGGATCGGCGGCGGATTTCCTCAGCCCTCTGCAAGTTGGTCCTGGGGAGAAGTCGATGAAGTGTTGATACCAACACGAGATGATCCTCTCGTCTGGTCAGATCTGCGGAAGAAATTCATGAAGAAAAGCGAAGCTGACGCGTGGAACGCCGACAAGGTGAAGGTGGACAATGAGCTTCAGCAGATGATGAAGAGAGTATTGGTGCGCAAAGGAAAATCTGTAGCGCCTATTGAAAGTGAAGCAGTTTCTCAAAGGTATACCATGGAAAGTCTTCTTGATCTTGCTAAGCCCTTGTCATATGAGGACTTCCTAGCTTTTGAAAGATCATTCACTGAGCAAGAGAAGGAAGAGCTAGATGAAGAAAGCACCCTCATAATCCATAGGTGCCGACTTTATAGTGAACATGACATTGCCGCCAAGTATGAACTCAAGCTGCGAGAGGAAGCCGAAGAAGCTATGTACCAGCAGGATGCAGAGAAGGATTTTCAAGCTAGAAGGGATGAATCCTTTCCCAGGGTTCTTACCAATTGGGAAAGTTTTCAAGAAAATAAGATTCATAGGAACAGTTATATTGAGGGTTGCAAGTGTCTCTTTTGTGCTAAAGATCTTCAACGCAAGGTTGAAGTCCAATTGGCAGAAGATCCAGCTTTCATACCTAGAGATTTAATATATAATGATGGCTATCGGGCAGTTCCTGGAGGGAGGACGCCTAAGGAGATTAATAATGAGATTTTACGAAGGCAGCAGAATAAGGTGATCCGTGAGCGTAATCTAGACCAGTTAGCTGAGTATATGGAGGAAGATGGTCTGCAAGCCGATTCTAGTGACACAGGAGCCGATCGGCATGATCTAAAGATGGCTGAATTTATTGATCTGACGGCTCTGCCAAGTGAAGACGAAGAACTTGCTGCAAGGAAGTGTAAGACTACACCAGAGGTTCGCAGATCTGCTAGACTATCGGGTAAGCCAATTCAAAATTATTCCGAATGGGATAGCGACTATACGTCATACTATTTGGAAACTTTGGAAAGCGGTGATCCTAGTGTGCCTAGAGATTTTAGTGATGATTTTGATATGCGAAGAAGCTTTGGTAGTCCTAAGTTCGAAAATCGGGAAACACTTGCAGAATGCAGTAATGACAGGGCAGCAGGAACGTCAACAAGAGTTAATGGTAATTGAGAGGGAAGTGGAGGAAGTCGTAATGGTGGAAGAACACCACTGCGCCGATCGGCTCAGCCTTTGTGCCGATCGGCTCAGAAAAATTTGAATAGTGCCTCTCCTTACAGCATTGAAAATCATAACCTGCAACCGCCTGCTTGCTATCCTGTCTATCGAAGAAACATTTAGCGCCTGTATCTAAATAGAGATCGTGCTTACAGGCATCAAAGAGATGTGGATCGTAGAATCCAGGATACAATCAAGATGAACGGAGCGGACTACACTTTTCTCATAAGGAATATAAGATGAATTTTCCGAGTCTTGAACAGGCATGGTCTGCATGATTCGTGTGTTGAGTTTCTTCTCTTGCAATGAGGACATTGCAAATTTTGAGTGTGGGGGAAGGGCTTTGCCATTAGTCATAGTTTTTAAGTGTTTTTGAGTCTAGTTTCTCATTTGTTTTTCTTAATGAGTGTTTATTTAAATTTGTGTGTGTGCTTAAGAGATTCACGAGTCATGTTGAGAGTTGCTTCAAGGTCTATTATGTAGTTTGAATTATTGCATTGTCTTTAATAAAGTTAGTGTCGATTGTCAAATTGAAAGTGCCCCATGCTATTTATCTTGTCTTTCTAATGATCGATTGGTTGATTACTTGAATTTGTTGGTTACCACTTAACTTTTGAGCTTTGTATTTGTGAAAATTTCTTTTGACTCATCATAAGCTAAAGCAAAAGCAAGGTCTAAATATGCCTACATAGCCGAGTGAATGAGACCAAGCTACACATTTGAACTAAGTGGATTGTAAGTAACTTTGTCAACATTTTGCTCATGATTTCGACCAAGTTAGGAAAGGATGATCTATTTTGTTTACCTCTGTATTTCTAGCCATTCTTATCCATTTAAATTCCTTGCTATCATGAAAACCATACATCTTTGTTTCTCCCTCCTCCTTGATACAACCTATATTCTCAATAAAAGGGAATTCAGAAAATTTTCGCTGCTGATATAAGACAGAAATTGCTGATCATATCGGGAATAGAAAAAAAAAGGGGTGAAAGAAAAGAAAGAAAAAAAATAGACTGCGCCGACCGGCGCAGTGTTGCGCCATCGGCGCTGTTGCAAAAGAAAGAAAAAAAAAGAGGTTATTATAAAAAAGAGGTAAAGAGAAAATATATATTCCCTGAGAGGCAGTAAGGTCATCAAAGAAAGCAGATTTCTGATTATTTCTCATTCTTTGCCATTGTTCCCATTGAAATATCTTTTAGATCTTCTACATTCCTTTTCTCCATTAAAAGTTCTTTTCCAAGAAAATTCTTTCTTAATAGGCATGATTGAGCACATTGTTGACATGGTTAATCTTATGGTTTAATTTAGTTATATAGCCCTCCAAGATCCATAGACAATCCTTGATTAGATAGGAGAGGGAAGGAAATACACTTGAGAGACCTAGAGAAGACCAAATGCTTGATGTTTGATGCTAAAAGATGAGTTGAGGAGAACTAAAATTGTTTTTGAAAAATTTTTGTGGTAATTTGATTAAGTTCAAGTATGATATGCCGATTGGTTAAAAGGAGATGAGAGAAAATCTTTGTGGTGGGATAGCGAGTAAAAATAATGATTGAGATTGATTGCATGAGAGATGGTGTGAATATTCTTATTACATATTTGATTTTGTATTGTTCGAGGACTAGCAATGATTTAAGTGTGGGGGAACTGTTGGTGGTTTCTAGACGCCCATTTTATCTACCAAAAAGGGATGTTTTGCGTCTTAATTTGGTGGTTTGAACTAACAATTAACCCCATATTTGCATATATTTATAGTTGTTCTGTTTTGGATGTAATCGCAGGAAACAGGTGTAAAACAGGGCAATTATGGATAAAGAGGTGAAGAGTAATAAAGATGGGCCAGATGCGGAGCCGCGCCGATCGGCGCGAAGCTTGCGCCGATCAGCGCAGGAGGAAAAGACGATGAAAACACGATCCGGTCCAGGAAAGACGAAGGCCCAGCCCAGTATAAGTTAGAGTCGGTGGAAGTTGACCTAATCCCGTCGAGTATAAAAGGAATATAATTATCAAGAGCCGAGAGGAACCAGAGAGACGGCGGATCGCGAGAATCAATTATTAGAACTAGGGTTCTAGGATATTGGCGGCAGAGGTTCATCAACACCGACCAGATCCACCAGAAGGGAGGTCGCGCCGATCGGCGCGACGCTTGCGCCGATCGGCTCGTGCGCGTTCCAGCGCTATTTCTCACCCCTTTGCTATGTCTAGCGGAAGGATGAGTGAGTAGTCACATATTCTCTTCTCTGGTGCGGGGATCTAGTCATGTAACTCTCATACTTGTTGATACTCTCTCGATGAATTTAATCTATGTGATGAACTTTATTGCACATCTATCTATCCCTTTCATTAGTGTATCGGCCAATACACTTTTGCCCATTACATAGTGCAAGAAACCAGTGGGAAGCTAATAGCCTCTGTAGTGACAGCCGAGGTGAACGAAACCACCATGTCTTGTAGAATATTAGAGTCATCACTCGAGTTGATAAGAATAAGGTTGCATGCTAGTGAACCAATCCTAAGGAGAGAATCCTTCATCATCCTGTTACCTCGTCAATAACATTCACCTTCCACTCTCTCACCGTCATCATTCACACCAACCAACCCATTCCAATTTGTTAGTAACCCTTTAATAGTATTAGTTTCGCTTGTTCCCTATGGATTCAATAACCTTGGAATACTCTGAGGGAAAAAGAGCTACAACTATACACCGTCCTCTTGCGGTATATAAGTGGGTGAGTAATTACGACCAACATAGGTGTGAGGCCAAGAGACCACCACAAGGTCTTTCAAAAAACTTCCCAGCTTGCAAACAATCCACGCTAAGGTTTCACCACTGTGGAATTAGATTGTTCCTATAGAAGCCCCCTCTGGCGCTGTGGCTAGGAGTGAACCGTCCATCGCCTGAGTCTGAGAGTAAACCGTCCCGTCCTCATCCCTCGACCACCCGCAAAACTGGGAAGACATCTTGGTACTCAACCAAGCCTACCCATATCAGACCTATGCTTTGCGCTGTTTTCTTGGGTGGCCGCTCCACAAACTACTCTTAGGATCCCAAGAAGGTACCACGACAATCCCACAGTACTATACCGAGTACACGTGCATACCCGCACCATCCTTGTCATCCTCCTGCTTGGATCACCTAGGTTCCATATTGCTAAAAAAGATTACCCATCCCTCATGATCATTATGTTCAAGTGAGCCATTAGTCAAGATTAACATTAGACACTTCCAAACCCGACATAGCAAACTAAGCATGACGTACCCATACTATAAGCTACACCGGAACCTAGGCAACAAGGAATAATATGGAACAGGGTAATGACACGTAGGATTCAATATTAACAAGCATGCATAGAGAATAGAGAGGAATGTCAAACATAGGTTCAAAATGCATCAAGGACACTTGCCTGGTTCCCCTTGCTGCTGCTCAAAGTCTTCAAGATGGAGATTCTTCAGGTTCTCTAACTGCGGATCGTCTACTCAACGTCACACCGAAAACACAAGCATACAAACAAACTAAGGAACAACACACCACACAGTAACAAACAATAATGAAAACAAAACTACGAAAAAGTACGTGTTGCTACGATCGCGTGAGCGCAAGAATCGCCTCAATCCGAGTTACAAGTAAAAAGTTAGGAAGGTTTAAAGTTCTAGGGTTAAAATACTAAATTGGCAAAATACAATAAGACGGTATGAATAAACAATATTAAACACTATAATCGCATTGGTGCAAGAATTTCTCAGTTCTGAGCTACGGTTGAAAGTTATGAAGATTTGAAGTTTTAGGGGTTAAAACATTAAAAACAGAAATGTCAGGGACCTAAATATAATTTCAGATAAGTATAGGGACTAATTTGTAAAATATCAGGGCAAAAATATTATTTGTGTAAAGTTTAGGGACTAAGATGTAAGTTTGGAAAAGTTTAGGGGCTTAACTATAAAATTTTCGGGGCCAAAATATAATTATTTATAAAAAAATAAGGGCTAAAATAAAATTAATAGAAAGTATAGGGAGGTTTTTATAAGATTTCAGGACCTAAAACTAATTACTGAGAAAGTTAGGGGCCTATACACAAAACATGCATTTACAGGTAATTAAATAAAAAAAAGAAATAAAAAAATAAAATGAAAACTAATCCCGTGGACTAGGTCCACGGGGCTTCTGGACCGGGTTGACCCCGTGGTCCATGGTCCACGGTGGACCGGAGGCAACGGCGACCATTGGAGGTGGCCGGAGCTTGCCGAGGTGGCTCGCCAGCGCACGAGAGGCGGCGGGGAACGGCTCGGGTGATGAGGACATCAACGACATATGAATAATGATGACGGAAGATGGCGCGCCAAACCAAGTTATGACGCCTCCACCTCTCGAGTTACGGATCCATCTTCTAACGAGACGACGACGTACAAGGGCCCAATCACTAGAGCTCGAGCCCAGGAATTGAAGACGGTTTTGATGCTAAGGAACGACGGCCCAAGATGACGCCGCCCGAAGGCCCACATGGCCCATGTCGCGCGACTCCCTCTCCACCGCGCGCCTCCCTCTCCACCGTGCGCTTCTCCACTTCAGCCGGCCCTAGATGCCTCGTCCTCCCCCTATTTAGTCAAGCGTTGCGCCCCTTGTAATCTTTGAGTTTTGTTTTAAGTTTAGCTTAGCTATGCATCTGTCTCTCGACGTGAATTCAGAACTCCACCTTCGTGCAATACATCAGATTGCTCGCCTCTAATTCTTGCTAGTTCTTCGACTGCGCGTAAGAATTGATCCTCGTGATCAGGTTGATCTTGTTTACCGCAAGGTTAATATCCTCCGGAAGTTGGTTCAGCGATTGCATTGGCGCTTCGGCTTGCTCGTCGTAGTCGGATCGTGAGGGTCGACATCCACCAAATCGAAGTTATCTCTACTCACCGAAAGATCAGGCACTCTACACCTATCATCGGGGAATGCGACGGGGCCAGTGGAGCTCACCGGGGAGGACGCGCGAGCCCGGGAAGGCCGGCGCTCAAGAGACGGCGGCAGAGGAGCAGAAGGGGGCGCGGGGCATGGAGCCCGTCCTTTGATAGGGCGCATCGCCCTAGGATGGTGGCGGCATGCATGCCGAGGGGCAACGGCTGCACTGGGCTCACGTGCGACATGACTAGGGTTTCGGCTCTACGGGGACGAGCGGGCGGGCTGGCGCGTGCGGGGTGGGCCAAGCAGGCGGGCTGACACGCACGGGGTGGGTCGGGCGGGGAATTTTGGTCCATGTCTGGGGCAGGCCGAGAGGGGGAAAGGCGGAGGGAAGGCTGGGCCGCACCGGAAGAATTGGCCCAAGCCGCGAGAGGGTGAGGGGAGTGGGCCTTGATGGGGGAATTTCGGCCCATGGCTGAGAGAGGCTGTGCAGGGGAGAAGAGAGGGACTGGGCCGCAAGGAGAGTTTTGGCCCAAAAAGCCAGAAAAAGTTTTCTTTCTTTTCTCCTTTCTATCTTGATTATCTAAACCAAACGAAATCATTTTCTAAGCGGATTTTCAAACATCTTTCCATACAATAAAAACCTAATACATCTAATTGGCATGAATGCAACAAACCATATATAATAATAATAATGATAATAATAATAATAAATTAACCTAAATTAATTTAATTACTTTTAGAAAATAGTTATTTTGCCTAAAATAAATGATAATCCTCTAGTTTAATTCAAATTAAATTTTAATCTATGATGAAAAGTTTTAAAATTTAGTGAAATTTAGGTCACATACCAAAATTTAAAATTTTTGGGTGTGACACTACCAGAGTTAGATTCTTATTGGTTGAATTCTTGGCTCGCGCGTCGTTTATGAATAGCGAGCTAATTCAACTAATTTGGATTTAACTTGGGCAGTTCTCGTCAGTGCCCTTGTGAAAGGCGGTCTGGATCAAATAGTTTGTTTAGCCGAGCCCTGCAAAGAGCAGAACTCAGGGGGGGGGGTGGTCAGGATCATCCTTAGTAACATCATCAATTACATATTTCCTACCCGAATGGATTTGCTTCTTCAAAGGTTGTACTCAGCGGAATATAAAACTATAAGTTATCATAACTCTTGTGATTTTGTCTTGCTTTAGTTTGGCAATTTTAGTCAGGAGGGCTTTTGATCTGATCATCTTCATGATCTGACGTGTCAGTCCAAGATGTCCTCGGAAAAGATTTCATTCCACTAAATCCGCATGCATAAGAGGGTGGTTAACTGTAAAACCACTTGTTGCATCATGGCTTATTAGCCGTGACGAGCGGGACATCAATATATGCATCCTTATTGCAGAATTGGAATCCTGTGCCCCCAATGGCTTTTTGATCAGCGACCGATGGGAGTGGACGCAGAACAAACAAGTGGCAGAACAGATCGAAATAGGCCCTAATGCCTACAAAAGTTTCACATATGTGGATAATAATTGTAATGTGTAGGATCGAGTAGGGATTAACATTGACGAGTTCGATCCTGAAGGACCGAGAAGGCAACCAGAGGGGGGGTGAATGGGAGCCAATTAAAATTCTTTACAAGAACTTGGCCAATATCCCAATTACAACCACAGCCAACCACTGTTGGCACTTCCCAAGTGCCCCTTCTATATGTGAATATTACCCCAATTAGAGCATAATTGATACTAATTTAGGCCATTTACCTGTGATATTGCCTATATATTTGTATATGCGTTGTTTTGGAGCTTTATTGCAGAAACAGGTAAAATTGGTGATTAATGCAATGATGGAGAGGACAGGAGTCCGGAACCGACGAAAAGCACCGAAGAAGCCCAGTGCGCTGATCGGCGTAGTCCATGAGCCGATCGGCGCAAGGGTGTTTTGACCCACAGAAGTGACCGAGGCCCATTCCGCATGTTTATGGAAGTTTATCTACGCAAGACACTTGAAGATATTTGTCTAAGAACAATTATGAAACTTCAAGAAGATTTATGGAACTCCAAGATCTTAACGTGCAGTACAAGACTTTATCTCGAAGGAAAAGGCCCACATGGCAGCTGTGGAAGACAAAGGAACCGACTCGGGGAAGAAATAAGAGAAGACACGGCTTGCGCCGATCGGCGCAATCCTGCGCCGATCGGCGCAACCGTCTTATTTGCTAGAAACCGAGTCCTTTACGAGTAGAACCTTTATAAATACTTGTAAACCCTTGCCGCAGAAGGAGGAGGCGACAGAGGGACACCAGATCCGTGAGTTAGAGCCACCGAGGCTTGCCCCATTAAAATAGATCTCTAGTTGAGTTTCAAGAACCATTGGAGTCAAGAGTTGATCCGTCAAGGTAGGCCATCTCGACGGGGATGAATCTTACTCTATGTATCTCAAGGATGATTGAATATGTTGATGATGGTTTTGGTGATTTGTCTATCTTGATTCTATAATCATGCTTGTGCTTATTCCAATTGCTTAGTTCTAGGCTAAGTAACTAGATGTTATCTTAATCGTGGTGATTAGGATAGTATTCGGACATTGTATTGATTATGGTTGCTTGATGATGCTAGTAGTGTTGCTTAGCGGTGACAGCACTAAGCCTGCGCAGCACTATTGGATAGTTGAGTAGGGTAAGATACTCGTGCGATTAAGGGTTTCCTCTCGGTAGCGATAAATCGAGAGCCGCTCGGAAAGCAGGGTGGTCTTACTCATTATATGTTTTCATTGATCTATGTAATTACCCATTATGATGCTATTCAATTAGACTTTCTGGTTACGATCTCACTAGTAGATATCTGGCTACTCACTTACCAGCATAGGTTTACAAGATCCGCAACAACTTTGGCTTATACTCACTAGTGTGCCGATCGGCTCGACTCCTGCGCCGATCGACACAACCCCAGATTTAATAGATCTCGCGCACTTTGACTTAGTTTCATTAGTGTGCCTATCGGCTCGACTCCTGCACCGATCGGCGCAACGACAGATTTACTGTCTAGCGCACCTTTGTGCTGGCCAGTCTCCCCCTCATGCAACCTGACCTTGACAGTAGCCTTGACTAGATCTTTTACTGTTAACTTTGTTTAATAAATCCCTAAGGTCCTAGTGGATTCGATAAACATTGGAATACTCAATTCAAGGAAAAAAGTGCTACAATCGTACACCGTCCTCTTGCGGTATATAAGTGGGTGCGTAGATACGACCAACAAGCTTCCTTTTTTTGGCGCCGTTGCCGGGGACCATAGCAGGTTTTTAAACATTGTTTGATGTATTAGTATTTAGTCATTGTGCTTTACTTGTCTCTCTAGTACATATATTCTGTTAAGTGAAACTAACAGGTATGGACGGTCCTAAGTCAAACAAACCCTCTAATTACGTCGATGATCCAGAAAGACTCTTACACAAGAAGAGAACAGCGGAGAAGAGAAGCAAGTCACTTGGAGATTTGGAAGCAGTCCGCGCAACACCTCAAGTATTGTTCATAATAGAAGACTCAGTTCAAGAGCAAGAAGAAGAGGAGATGGCAGAGGTGCCTATGGTTAATCGTCTCAAGCCACAATTGACTAATATTGTCAAGACAGATTTCCAAGAAGCTCAGGATCAACTTCCGTATCAATTGGAGAGATATGTTGGAATAGTGGCACAACAACCGTTCACAGGTTCAGAAGATCCCAATCATCACTTGCAACACTTCCTTAAAGTTTGCAGTACATTCAAGATAGAGGGATTGACACGAGATCAAGCGCGTGTGTGGCTGTTCCCCTTCTCTCTAGTTGGACGCCCCAAGCAGTGGTACAATGGATTGGAAAACACAGTGAAAACGGTGTGGAACACATTATCAGGTGAATTCTTGGCCAAATACTCCCCCCCCCCCCGGTAAGACTCAAGCTTTAAAAAATAAGATTCTTGGATTTACAGAGAATATTGATGAGAGCATTGGAGAAGCATGGGAAAGATACAATGAGCATATGGATGCATGCCCTCATCATGGTCTGATGGTTGCAGAAGTTGTTGAGAAGTTCTACACAGGATTGAATCTTTTGTCTTGTCAATATTTGGATGCCTCAGCTGTAGGATCATTCATGTCAAAAAACCCCAACGAAGCTAAGAATTTGATCAAGTTGTTAGTTGAAAATCAATCGTGGGATGGTGAGAGAAGCTCAAGGAATTTGCAACCTTCAAAAGGAGTAGCAAAGAGTGTGATTGAGAAGACTCAGGAAGAATTGATTATAGATCGCCTCGATGCTATTCAAAGAAGGTTGGACAATAATCTTCATATCCCTAAGGAAGAGACACTCAAGCTGGCGGAATCACGCTCAACATGTAGTGAGTGTGGAGAATTTGGTCATGTGCAAAAAGATTGCCCTGAAGAGATGAAGATGTTAGAATATATGAAGAATAGTGGATGGAAGCCCCAATATCAACAACAAAGGAGTTCTTTCTCTCCTAGTTCGTCCATGCAAAACTCTATCCCACTTCGTCTCCAATGTCATGAGTTCTTCCAAGCTCAAGAGAAGATCAACAAGGACAATCAAGCTAGATTTAAGGAGATTGATCATGTCCTTGAGAGAGTTAATGACAAGGTGATAGAAATTGGGAGCTCCAACGAGCAGATTTTGAACCATACCAAGATTATGGAGCAACAGATGGGACAGATATCGCAAGACATTCAAGGCAATAAGGGGGCTATTCCTGGCAATACGATGTCTGCAGAACAGTTGAAGGCAATAGCTACGTGATCAGGAAAACAAACAGAAGATCCAGAACACTCTGCGGGAGCAAAGAAGCCCCACGCCGATCAGCGCACACCCCCCGCCGATCGGCGCGACGACCCTGTTGGAGCCCATCGACTCCCTGAAAGCGCCGATCAGCGCAAGGAGAATGATGACCTCTCTGGTCTGAAAATGGGCGTGGAGACAAAAGAGCATGGCCCTGCCATGTTTCTAGATACTCAACTACTGACGAAGACAGAAAGAGCGCGACAACACGACGAGCAGTTTGCAAGATTCGTTGATATTATGAAGAGGCTTTACATCAATATCCCTTTTGTTGAAGCTATTCAAGTTCCCACCTATGCCAAGTACATTAAGGACATGATGCAAAACAAGAAGTCTCTAGTTTGTGAGAAGGTTGTGAAGGTCACTAAGGAACTAACGGCGGCAATCAATGATGTTGCATTGGAGAAGAAACCCGACCCTGGATCACGAAGCATCAAATGCATGATTGGAACAAGGATGTTTGATAGGTGCTTGTGCGATCTTGGAGCTAGCGTAAGTGTTATGCCCCATCATATATTCACAAATCTCAATTTGCCTGAATTAGAGCATACGGGTATGTGTTTGGAGTTAGCCGATCAATCGGTATGCTTCCCTGATGGAATTGCTGAGGATGTGCCTGTTCAAATTGGAGATCACATCATCCTTGTTGATTTTATTGTGCTTGATATGGATAAGAGGATGAGGACCCCGTTGATCTTAGGCAGACCCTTCTTGAGGACAGCAAAGGCAAGTATTGATGTTGGGAGTGGTGAGATAAGCTTCGATATAAGTGGGACTCCCTACTCTTTCAAATTTCGCCCAAAGGGAGAAGAGTGTCGTGCTATTGATGAAGTGAAGAGATACAAGACACCATGGCAATGTGGCGTCGAAAGTAATTGGAGGGGATGTATAGATAGGTCGTCCAAGCTATATGAACCATGGAGATAAGAGAACCTTGTAGTGTCGCGGCCTCACATCCTGCACCACAACACTAAGGATTGATTGTTTGCAGGGAGGTCAAGCTCTTTGACCTCTAAATAACTAGAGTGCTCTTGGGAGGCAACCCAATGATCGGGGGATTTAGAAGTTATTTAGTGCTTATGGGAGGGCAACCCATTTCATTTAGTTAATTAGTGCTGGCCGGCAGGGCAACCCGGTGTTTTTAAAATTTGCTTGCTTGTGATAAAAATAATCTCCCGAATAAAATAAAAGAAATTAGAAAAGTGTGTGCTTAATTCTTGTGTGCTCTTGCGTTGTCTGTTCATTCATGCAAAACTGTGTATATACATACTATAGACTAACAATGCAAGAATATAAAAAAAAGACCAAAAACAAGAAGGAATAGAGCTTGAGTCGATCGGCGCACATCTGCGCCAATCGGCGCAGTATTGCCCAAGTCAGGACAGAAGGCCGACGACGCCTAGAATTGAAGGAGTGCTAAACTAGCACAATAATTTTTGGAGACAGAGCTATTTTCAAGGATGAAGACAACATCTAGCAAAGAAGCGAGGGGCCAGAAGCAAAAACGGACGTCGCGCCGATCGGCGCGAGTCAGCACCGATCGGCGCATTCACTAGATGAGCCCCGACACGTATGCCAATACTACAGGAACATTGGAGAAGTGGAAATTAGGTGAAAGAGATGAATACGAGGCATCAGAATCAGCCGGACCTAAAGACGAGGTGCAAGGGACTTACGCCGTTCAGCACCCTACTGCGCCGATCGGCGCGGGTACCCATGATGTTCCCAAATGGGCGACAAAAGCGGCAGGCATTGATTTTGAGGAACAGGTATGATTATTATGCAGGTGTGCAGTGCAGGGGAGACACGGAATTGACCAAAGGCTAAAAAAGAGACGGCGCGCCGATTGGCGCCGCCAAAAAGACATCAGGATTCCGTGCTGTTCCCCTGCCAACCAACATGATGTGCCAGGAAGCGACATGAAAGAGAGGAATCAAGCATCAGAGTGGTCAGAGCATTCAAAATTTGAATTATGATGATCGGCGTAGTATCCGTGTCGATCGGCGCGCTCTCAAATTCTGAAATTTTATGGCGGTTCCTTCTCCTGGAAGTTTCCCACACTATAAAAGGGAGGCCAGGCGCCCCCATTCGGCACACCATCCCGGTAATCTCTCCATCTTCCCCACTACCCACGATCTCGCACACGTTCCGCATTCCTCGTAGATGGATGGTCTCCGCTCCTCCATCGGTAAGTTGGGCAAGAGGCTGCGTCGGGGGAGCAGTTCCAGCAGCAGCAGCGAGTCGAGCGGTAACTCCTCGGCGAGGGGTGGCTCCGACACTCGCGATGACATGCCGGTGGGTGGTGCATCCACCAGCTCGGCGACGGCGACATACAAGGTCCGCGCCCGCCACTCCGTCTCCGGCACGTCCCTACCAACAGGGCGTGCTACGAGGAGCCAAACGGCGGCAAGCCGTGGGGTTCCCACATCACCACCGCCGCCGGCATTCATGCCGCGCACGGTGGAGGAGGGCTTCACCCTCCTGAGCGTGGAGGAACAGCAGCACTACCTCGCGGTGAGGGAAAGGTTCGTCCCCAACTTCGACTTGGACGAGACCTTCCTCTCCTCGATCGGCATGTGGGAGGACTTAAGGAGGATGCTAGACAACCTCGGCTGGGTGGATTTCCACCTCCTCCCCATGGACTACAACCTCGACGTCGTCACCGAGGTTGCTTCTACGATGAGGCTTGGCACCGTCGAAGACGGTAACGAGGCCGTCAACTTCCGCGTCTGCGACATCAGCCACACGGTGACCATGGAGGCGGCGGCTCAAGCCTTCGGCTTCGACGCCGACGCCGACATCGCCGGCATCTTGGGACGTGGGGAGTTGGACTCCTTTTGGAGGCGACTCTCGTTCATAGAGGAGATGAAGCGTGGAAACATCCGCAACCAGACCATTCAAGTCTTCCATCGGTGGTTGGCGGCGCGCATAGGTGACAACGTCAACTCCAACAACGTCACCGATGCGGACTTGTGGTGGCTCTTCAACACCATCGTGAGTCCGTCTTATTGCAATCCCATGTCGGTGATGGTGCAGGGTTGGCTCGACAAGAGGGGCAAAGCAAGCAATAAGTTGGCCTTCGGGGCCTATCTTCAACGCCTAGCAGCCCTCGTCTGCGACAGCGACGGACCGGGAGGGCGCGATGACAAGTGGGAGTGCGTGACGGAGATCGGCGAGAATATGACTCATGGCAATATTGTCACGGGAAGTGTTCACGCCGGCTTCCATGTCGGTGGCACCAACGTAAAGCTCCCGTGTGCGGAGCTAGGAGTTTTTCTCCCTTGCAAGAGGGAGGGAGGAAATTGGCTTGAGTAAGGTCTCTTGGAGGGGGGCCGAGTTCTCAAGAACCGTCGTGGGCGGGTTTGACAGCCGGACACATCTACAGCAGTCGGCGGCGAGTGGGACTCCTGGGGGTCACGCCAGGAGTACCAGCAGTACCAGTCAGGGTGCAGCGATGCAGCGGGCGGTTCACAGCCCTCTACGCCGATCGGCGTGGGCAACACGCCGATCGGCGCACCCTACTGCAGCGCGGGCATTGACTACAGGTACCAAGGGCGTGTACCAGAGGTGCCTCCTATGACCGGTGCAGACTTTTATGTGCCCATGCAGGGGTACCTCGACAACAACATGCACTACATCGAGCGCGTGAAGGAGGCCACGTCCCAATGGAGGTACAACCACGATGCGATGGTGGAGGAGTTCGAGCGACTCAAGGCGCGGTGCTATGGCTTCGATCAGCCACCGACTCTACTTTCGGATGACTAGAGTGCCTAGGAGTTGGCACATGTATCGGTTTCTCGGTTTGCGTTTTCTTTTATCTTTTGCAGTCTTTTTCTTTATTTACTTATGTGTGTGTGAGCGGGTTGGGAAACCATGTATCGGGTGTGTTTACTTTCATGCAAGTGTGTTAGTAGTAGTTTTATTTTCATGCAAGTGTGTTAGTAGTAGTTTTATTTTCATGCAAGTGTGTGCAAAAATCATCATCATGTATTCAAGTTTTAATTTTAATATAATGGTGGCGGTTATGCTCTATTAGGAGAATTGAATTATTTATTCTTTCTTGAAAAGTGTTGATGAAGATCAAATAGTGTTGAGCATTGAATAAAATTTTGAACTTACACTTAATGATTATTCGGCAAATATGTCTTATGTGGAGCAATTTTGAGTACCCATGTGCTTCATTTGTGTTGTTCAGTTTGTAATGATAGCTTAGTACCAATCTTTTCAAAAACAAATTTTCATGTTGTGAACTTTAGAATTTATTGTTTTTCAAGATCCTTACCTACCAATGCCATATTTTGAACCATACTCATGAACCTTTGATATGTAGATAAACATTAAATTCATGGTTGAGTTCGGTTAGAATTTAATTCTTTTTGGTATGAACTTTATTAAGATGGCAAATCTTTGTGTATCTTTTTCTGGCCTTGAAATTACTCATGCAAAAATTCAATTCCACTGAGTACACTTCCATAAACCCAAAATATCTTGTTGAGTATCATTCCTTGACCACATCCTATATTTCTGGCTATATTTAATTCTTGAATAAATGTTGAAGCCAGACAAATCAAATACCAACAAATGTTGGTACATTTGGGTTGAGAGCCGATCGGCGTACCCTGAGCCGATCGGCACAGCAGAGATGAAAAAAAAAACCCTCTGCTCTTTGCTAAGGGACTAGCAAAATTTTAAGTGTGGGGGGATGGTATATGACATGCTTATTCTTGAAATTCAATATAGCCATGAATCATTCCAACCATGTGCAATCTTCCAAGATCAAATTTTTGCTATGCACATGTCCATATATCCAAAGTCTGAGTCCTTTCTTAAATTTTTCTTTCATAATTGCCATCTTGATAAGTTTCTATAATTCCAATGAAGAATAATCTCCTAGCTTTACAATATATTATTGATTTATGTTTGCAATCCTTGAATTACCTCACCTAGCTACTCATATAAGCCTTACACTAATATTATTTGATCATTATGATGTAGAATATAGGTTGAGTGATTTGAAAGATGAGTTGTTGCCTTGGATTATTTAGAAGATAGATTCTCTATGTTCACAACAATCTTTTTAGTGATTGTCATGTGTGGAAAAGTTATAATTTATGAATTGGACATGATCTTTTACTTTGGGGAGAACTTTAAGCTTATGCCCATATTTGATCTATTTTGCTGAATACCAATGTGAAATACACTACAATAGAACAATGCTCAACATTTGCTGATTTGAGATATCTTTTATGATAGAAAGAGTATGTTTTTTGATTTTTTTCTTTCTTTTACTTTACTCAGGACGAGCAAAGGTTTAAGTGTGGGGGAACTATTGGCACTTCCCAAGTGCCCCTTTTATATGTGAATATTACCCCAATTAGAGCATAATTGATACTAATTTAGGCCATTTAACTGTGATATTGCCTATATATTTGTATATGTGTTGTTTTGGAGCTTTATTGCAGAAATAGGTAAAATTGGTGATTAATGCGATGATGGAGAGGATAGGAGTCCAGAACCGACGAAAAACGCTGAAGAAGCCTAGTGCGCCGGTCGGCGCAGTCCATGAGCCGATCGGCGAAGGGTGTTTTGACCCACAGAAGTGACCGAGGCCCATTCCACATGTTTATGAAAGTTTATCTACGCAAGACACTTGAAGATATTTGTCTAAGAAGAATTATGGAACTTCAAGAAGATTTATGGAACTCCAAGATCTTAACATGCAGTACAAGACTTTATCTCGAAGGAAAAGGCCCATATGGCAGTTGTGGAAGACAAAGGAACCGACTCGGGGAAGAAATCAGAGAAGATACGGCTTGCGCCAATCAGCGCAATCCAGCGCCGATCGGCGCAACCGCCTTATTTGCTAGAAACCGAGTCCTCTACGAGTAGAACCCCTATAAATACTTGTAAACCCTCGCCGCAGAAGGAGGAGGCGACAAGGGAACACCAGATCCGTGAGTTAGAGCCACCGGGGCTTGCCCCGTTAGAATAGATCTCTAGTTGAGTTTCAAGAACCATTGGAGTCAAGAGTTGATCCGTCAAGGTAGGCCATCTCGACGAGGATGAATCTTACTCTATGTATCTCAAGGATGATTGAATATGTTGATGATGGTTTTGGTGATTTGTATATCTTGATTCTATAATCATGCATGTGCTTATTCCAATTGCTTAGTTCTAGGCTAAGTAAGTAGATGTTATCTTAATCATGGTGATAAGGATAGTATTCGGACATTGTATTGATTATGGTTGCTTGATGATGCCAGTAGTGTGGTTTAGCGGTGACAGCACTAAGCCTGCGCAGCACTATTGGATAGTTGAGTAGGGTAAGATACTCGCGCGATTAAGGGTTTCCTCTCGGCAGTGATAAATCGGGAGCCGCTCGGATAGCAGGGTGGTCTTACTCATTATAGGTTTTCATTGATCTATGTAATTACCTATTATGATGCTATTCAATTAGACTTTCTGGTTACAATCTCATTGGAAGATATCTGGTTACTCACTTATCAGCATAGGTTTACAAGATCTGGAACACTTTGTCTTAGATTCATTGGTGTGCCGATCGGCTCAACCCCTGCGCCGATCGGTGCAACAACTTTGGCTTATACTCACCAGTGTGCCGATCGGCTCGACTCCTGCGCCGATTGGCACAACCCCAGATTTAATAGATCTCACGCACTTTGACTTAGTTTCATTAGTGTGTCGATCGGCTCGACTCCTACGCTGATTGGCGCAATGACAGATTTACTATCTGGCGCACCTTTGCGCTGGCCAGTCTCCCCCTCATGCAACCTGACCTTGATAGTAGCCTTGACTAGATCTTTGACTGTTAACTTTGTTTAATAAATCCCTAAGGTACTAGTGGATTCGATAAACCTTGGAATACTCAATTCAAGGGAAAAAGTGCTATAATCGTACACCGTCCTCTTGCGGTATATAAGTGGGTGCGTAGATACGGCCAACAACCTCTAAGGCGATCACCAACGCCACGCACACGAACTTGTGATGTGCCAACCCTAGGGGTGATCAACAACAGCAGTGGAACACAGCGGAAACAAAAAAGAGCAGCAAAGACTTGACACGGTCAAAGAACAAACTCAAAACAGGTTACTGGATGATCATCGGCAGTGCCGATTGGTACTATAGGCAGTGCCGATCATGTCCATCGGCAGTGCCGATGCGGGGTTCGGACCCAAGCCACTGGCAGTGCCAGTCATGGCATCGGCAGTGCCGATCCGGGTTCGGACCCACCAGCAGTGCCGGTCTAGGCGATCAGCAGAGCCGATCGACCCCCGACAGAATAGAAAACTGTCACGATTTTCCCCTAAATCTCTCCAAAACTCAACCAAATGATCTCCAAAACGTGCAATTTTTGGACCAGCCAATCCTCAAAACATTGTGACCCTAATCCAAGAAGATCTACTCAATTGGCTCAAGGAATCATCACGAATTTCAGATCTTGTGTCAAGAACATCAAAAAGGGGAAACTTGAGAAATCCTTCAAATCGAAGGTGCTAGAGCTCTTGATTTGGTCAAGGACCCATGAAGGATTGTTCTAGCTCATCATAGCACTAAGATCCCTAAGAAATCTGCCCTAAAAACTCACTCAAACATGAGATCAAAAATTCCCATGTAAATAGCTCCAAAAATAGAGAAAAAATGAAATTCGGGATTTAGGGAGAGAGGAAGATCTTGAGCACGAAAATAACTCGCATATCATAGAAACATGCTGACAAGATCCATGGATACAGGGCTAGGAAGCCACCCTCTTTTTCCCACAAGTTAGAAGAGAAAGAGATGTCTCTCACACCCCCCCCCCCCCCCCTCCTCTCCACTAAAACATGAAGACCTCTCCTAGCACTTCGAATGAGTTCCTAACAAGGCTAATGGGAAGAGACACATCTCTCACCAGCCACACCTCTCCTTATATAGGCCTAGGGTCCAAGACAACTCTACCCTTGACCTATAGCTCATTGCCACCTACCACCAAGGGCAACACCATCCTACTCTTTTTCTTTTGCCGGAACGCCATCGAGCCCTTCACAACTTTGCTTCGCCTCGATGCAAGCTCCGCGATGGTGCCACATGCACCTCCAATCGCCACCATCGGTTTTGAGGCCCAAATCGGGAAACTGCCTTGCACGCTTCTCATAGTGTGACTTCTCGATCTTGACGCGTGTCACCTCGTCCCGTGATCCTCCTCGTCAGCAAGTCTCTCCTGCCTCCGGTCCATTGGAAGCCTCTACTTGCACCGACGCCTCATCATCTTTGACTTGGTCAACCCCGCCATCTTGATCACCACCCATGGTTTTGAGGCTCAACCATCAAATTGTCCGTGCTTCTTGCCTCTCCACGTGTATAGTGTGGATCACCCTTGACTTCACCCGGCCTCCCGATCGTCCGGCCCTAAGTCTCCTACTTGTGCCCGATCCTCTCACTGTTGACCGCCAAGTTGAATCCAGTGACCTACACATCATGAGACAAGCAAACACATTTCCCATCTCCTACAAACTCTCCAACATCCTCACCAACTCCGATTAATCAAAACCATGACATGCACAAACTCATGCAATCCCCAGATTCCCGTATTTCAACTTAAACACTGAACTCAACCAATGTCAATTACTCATCACATATTGCAAGCCATGGCACATATCCACATGGTTTCTTAATCTCCCCCTTGATGAGTACATTGACAACATCAAATGCACAAAGATTAGAGATTTAAAATGCGAAACCGAATAAGCACATCCAAATGGCCAAACCCAAGCAAAAGGTGAAAAGTAGCCATCTAGCATAAGAGGGATCACAAAACCAAGACATGACAAAAAAAGCCACTCGAGAAAGCAAAGATTGTGAAAAATGCTCAAGGACATGATATGCTCCCCCTCAACTTGTGGTAGTGTCACATCCCAAAAATTTTCCATTTTGGAATGTGAACCACTTTCGATAATATATTTGGATTCTCAAATTTTGAAACTATTTATAAGAAACTTTGCAAATTAACAAAGATTTTGTTGGGTTGAAGTAATTGCTCTATGTCACAAATGTTTTCAGTTTTGAACAAAAACCTTTTTAAATAAGTAAAATCATTTTATTTTATTTGATTTAAATACTTTATCATTTTTTTATTCCATGTTAATTTGACAAAATTGAAATCCTTTCAATCAAATTTTATGAATGTACATTCTGTTTCAAAATGGGGCTCAACTATCATTGTCTCCGTGACTCACGTGAATGCATCGTCGAACACTATCTTCTAACCTTGTTTCATCACAAATTTCACCCTACATGTCCTTGATGTATTTAGACTCATTTTCATCCTCATTCATTTTACCTACCACATGGACGTACCTAGACATCATACCTTCCATGTTTGCTCCACCTTCCATAAATATTCCTATGGAAAGAAACTCCTCCTTTCATAAACATTCTATGGAAATAAACTCACCTTCCATAAACATTTCTATGGAAAGAAATTCCACCTTCCATAAATATTCATAAGGAAAGAACAAGAGAATAATATCCTTTCCATATTTGTTATGTCTTCCATGTTTGCCTCCAATAAATGGATTAATTCCTCTTAATCGTCTTTCCATACTCTTTCCCCACCTACCCCACTCCTCCTATAAATACTAGCCCCTCTGCCACGTCCTCCCCACCCCCTTAAACCCTCAGCACGCCGCCAGGCTGCCGCCATGCCATCCTGCCCTCGCGTCCAGCAACAGTTCTGCCGGTTGGCTTTGGCGTTCCCGACGATCCACCTGTCCAAATGCTGCAAAATTTTGCATGATGGTGCGCCCAGATGTCCTCTACAACATATCCAGAAATCAGCACCATTGGACGTCGTATGCCTCCGGGATCTGCATCGCAATTGCAGCTGCTCCCTGATCTGGGCGAACCCAGCACGTGTGACGGTAAAACTATCACCTTTTCTCCCAATCCAGAGATGTTCTTGATACAGACAACACTCCTAATTGTGTTCTAGGGTCTTGTGATCATGTCCACTATAGAGTTCTCCTAGAACGGCCCTGGTACAACGAGGAACGCGAGCCTTGCTCGATCTGCCGCTGGACGACCTCACCATGATGCAGCCAATCGATCTCCACTATAACTAACTTCCGAACCAAGTCACCTTGCGTTTCACATGTTCCACCTCACTAGGAATATTTCTGTTCAAATTATTCCTTGAGACCCTGAGGCAATCATTGGGAACGCGCATATAGGTTTTGCACTATCAGTGCAGCCACAGTCCAGCATAAATCTTGCATATCTTTTGATTCATAACTCCAAATTAGTTGATTCTTGCGCCAAATCGATCATATGAGCATAACCTATGGATTCATGGCATTCGTATATTATTTTCCTACTATTGCATGGCTGTGTATTGATTCTATTTGCAATTGATTGTGTCGATATTGTCAAGCGTAAAGACGAACACACACAAGGATCGTCGTACGAGGACCTTCAAGACAAAGAGTTTGAAGTGGCTGAGCAGCAACAAACGCAGGATGAAGGCAAGTGTCCTTGATGCATTTTGATCCAATTATGAGTGTTTATTGTAGAATTGCATGCTTGTGTCAAATGAATGGGTACCTATCGTTAGGGTTTACAAGTATTGCTTTATCTTTTCCTTGTCGCCTTGAACTAGAGGTTTAATTAGCTATGGGTAGACATGCTTAGTTGCTTATTGGGTTGTTGGGTTTAATTAATGTTGACTAATGATCAATGTCATACTAGGGATAATTTGGTAATTCTTTTAGCAACATGGAGTTAGGGATCTCAACAAGCTGGATGGAATGGATGTGGTGCCGTTGGCACATGTCGGGTGGTGGTATGCTTGTTGTAGATCCTAGAAACCGGTTCTTAGAGCGCTAACCCAGGACAACAGTGCCATCACAAGGATGCTATGGAACAGCTTGGCTGATTAATTAGGAGTTCTCCCGGTGTCGGTGCAGCATTTGGTGGAGCGGGCAATGGAAGTCAAGAGGACTATCCTTGTATCTGAATGGCTCAAGAGAGGGCTCCTGGGGTGATGAGCTGCTTGTTGATGGGCTATCACTTATGGACAAGAGTGGAACCTTAGTGGCTAGTATGTACTAGGAGATCCTTTGTAAAAGCCTCGTAGTGATCTCCTGGCCGCACACCTAAGGAAGTGTGCTAGTGCTTGGCTGGCATGGCAACATGGATATTCTAGTCCACCTGGCAACAGGGGACGAAATCATGACTTGTGGGTAAAGTGGCGCAACCTCTGCATAGTGTAAAACTGTCATGACAGTCATTCTCACGGTCACGAGCGGCCTGGATCCCTCACAAGATTAGTTAGTTATGGGATGGAATGGTTTGTATTGGTGGATGGGATTGGACTTGAATTGGATAGGACCCCGTGGTTCGATGGTAGGGATGACCTCACCTAGTAATTAGGATGCTTAGGAAATTAAAAGCTCATGCAATAAACCCTATTAAGCCTTTCTTGTCTATAGCCCCATGTCATCTTTTTCCTCACTTGCTGAGTATGACATGTACTCACCCTTGCTATATCCCACATTGCTGCTCAGCTACAGGAGAAGGATGGTATAACCATGAAGACGATGAAGGGGACTAGGCATGCGGTCTTCCGGTCGACTTCCTGTGGGAGCTGAAGGACGTCAATGGTTAGTTTTTCCGCTGCAATGTAATCTTTTACTTTTGACCTATGGGTCACCTTTGTAATAATATTATCGATTTAATAAAGATATTGTTCTTTTATCACATTAAATGTCCTGTGTGCGTGAAAACTTGATTCTAGGCACGCATACAGATGCATTCGGTTTTGATTGTTGGAACCGGGTGTGACAAGTGGTATTAGAGCTATATCGACCGCCAGATGCAAGCCTAGTTAGAAATGGTCGGTTTTTAAAGTATAATTTTGCAAACTCCACTTCTTTCCCCTACTTCCTTGATTATTTCATTTTCTCCTTGTGTTTTAAGATAAAATGTTTTACCGATTTGCCCAGCCAATAGGTTATATATAAATTCACTTGAGGATCACCTCTCCTAGGCCTACCATTACTTAAGATGGTGCCCTAAATAGTATTAGCTCTACGTGCAATTGCGATTGGTTGTTTTATTGTGATGTGCTTGTGTGATCATTTTCTTGTTTCAAACATCTTGCTTTAAGCCATACCCTTGTCCATAGCCACATTGATCCTATTTTGTTTGTCGACTCCAATACTACCTTATGGTTCGAAGAGATGGCCAAGTCAAAGAGAATCGTCATCATCAACAATAATTCGAGTAACAAGATATACTACCAAAGTACCTCGACATCAAGCATTGAAGCTCTTAGTAAGGAAGATGAAGATGAAGCTAAGGCATCATCGTCAGTCTCTGTTCGTTGAGCCATGTTTTGTTTGCTTTATGTGATATAGGTTCTTTGTGCCTATCTTCCTTGGCCATCATTTCATCCTTGAAATGTATCTATCATGCTTGATGCATATAGTGTGATCCATTAACCCATATATGATTGATTCCAACTTTGCCTTTTTATCTTCTCTGTTCCTGTATCTTGATCTTCTCATTGCTCTCCTATCCAGTCATCTTAACCTAGTCGCTCTAAATCTTGGGGCTAGATTCCTGTTAAGGGGGGTAGATTGTCACATCCCAAAAATTTTCTTTTTTGGAATGTGAACCGCTTTCGATAATATATTTGGATTCTCAAATTTTGAAACTATTTATAAGAAACTTTGCAAATTAACAAAGATTTTGTTGGGTTGAAGTAATTGCTCTATGTCATAAATGTTTTCAGTTTTGAACAAAAACCTTTTTAAATAAGTAAAATCATTTTATTTTATTTTATTTCAATATTTTGTCATTCTTTTATTCCAAGTTAATTTGAGAAAATTGAAATCCTTTCAATCAAATTTTATGAATGTATATTCTATTTTAAAAATGGGGCTCAATTATCATTGTCTCCGTGACTCACGTGAATGCATCGTCAAACACTATGTTCTAAACTTGTTTCATCACAAATTTCACCCTACACGTCCTTGATGTATCTAGACTCATTTTCATCCTCATTTATTTTACCTACCACATGGACGTACTTAGACGTCATACCTTCCATGTGTGCCCCACCTTCCATAAATATTCCTATGGAAAGAAACCCCTCCTTCCTTAAACATTCTATGGAAATAAACTCACCTTTCATAAACATTTCTATGGAAAGAAATTCCACCTTCCATAAACATTCATAAGGAAAGAAAAAGAGAATAATATCCTTTCCATTTCTTATGTCTTTCATGTTTGCCTCCAATAAATGGATCAATTCCTCTTAATTGTCTTTCCATACTCTTCCTCACCTGCCCCACCCCTCCTATAAATACTAGCCCCTCTCCCACGTCCTCCCCACCCGCTCAAACCCTCAGCATGCCGCCAGGCTGCCGCCATGCCATCCTGCCCTCGCATCCAGCAACAGTTCTGCCGGTTGGCTTTGGCGTTCCTGACGATCCACCTGTCCAAATGCCGCCAAATTTTACATGAAGGTGTGCCCAGATGTGCTCTACAACAGATCCAGAAATCAGCACCATTGGACATCGTATGCCTCCGGGATCTGCATCGCAAGTGCAGTTGCTCCCTGATCTAGGCGAACCCAGCACGCATGACGGTAAAACTATCACCTTTTCTCCCAATCCAGAGATGTTCTTGATACAGACGACACTCCTAATTGTGTTTCAGGGTCTTTTGATCATCTCCACTATAGGGTTCTCCTAGAACGGCCCTGGTACAACGAGGAACACGATCCGTGCTCGATCTGCCGCTGGACGACCTCACCATGATGCAGCCAATCGATCTCCACTATAGGTGACTTATGAACCAATTCACCTTGCGTTTCACATGTTCCATGTCACTAGGACTATTTCTGTTCAAATTATTGCTTGAGAACCTGAGGCAATCATTGGGAACGCGCATATAGGTTTTGCACTATCAGTGCAGCCATAGTCCAGCATAAACCTTGCATATCTTTTGATTCATAACTCCAAATTAGTTGATTCTTGCGCCAAATCGAACATATGAGCATAACCTATGGATTCATGGCATTCATATATTATTTTCCTACTGTTGCATGGTTGTGTATTGATTCTGTTATCAATTGATTGTGTCGATATTGTCAAGCGTAAAGACGAACACACGCTAGGATCGTCGTACGAGGACCTTCAAGACAAAGAGTTTGAAGTGGTTGAGCAGCAACAAACGTAGGATGAAGGCAAGTGTCTTGGATGCATTTTGATCCAATTATGAGTGTTTATTGTAGAATTGCATGCTTGTGTCAAATGAATGGGTACCTATCGTTAGGGTTTACTAGTATTGCTTTATCTTTTCCTTGTCGCCTTGAACTAAAGGTTTAATCAGCTATAGGTAGACATGATTAGTTGCTTATTGGGTTGTTGGGTTTAATTAATGTTGACTAATGATCAATGTCATACTGGGGATAATTTGGTAATTCTTTTAGCAACATGGACTTAGGGATCTCAACAAGATGGATGGAATGGATGTGGTGCCGTTGGCACATGTTGGGTGGTGGTATGCTTGTTGTAAATCCTAGAAACCGGTTCTTGGAGCGGTAACCCAGGACAACAGTGCCATCACAAAGCTGCTATGGAACAGCTTGGCTGATTAATTAGGAGTTCTTCCGGTGTCGGTGCAGCATTTGGTGGAGCGGGGAATGGAAGTCAAGAGGCCTGTCCTTGTATCGGAATGGCTCAAGAGGGGGCTCCTGGGGTGATGAGCTGCTTGTTGATGGGCTATCACTTATGGACTGGAGTGGAACCTTAGTGGCTAGCATGTATTGGGAGATTCTTTGTAAAAGCCTCGTAGTGATCTCCTGCCCGCACACCTAAGTAAGTGTGCTAGTGCTTGGCCGGCATGGCAACATGGAGATTCTAGTCCACCTAGCAACAGAAGACGAAATCACGACTTGTGGGTAAAGTGGCGCAACCTCTGCAGAGTGTAAAACTATCATGACAGCCGTGCTCACGGTCACGAGTGGCCTGGATCCCTCACAAGATTAGTTGGTTATGGGATGGAATGGTTGGTATTGGTCGATGGGATTGGACTTGATTTGGATAGGACCCCATGGTTCAATGCTTGGGATGACCTCACCTAGTAATTAGGATGCTTAGGAAATTAAAAGCTCATGCAATAAACCCCATTAAGCCTTTCTTGTCTATAGCCCTATGTCATCTTTTCCCCCACTTGTTGGGTACGACATGTACTCACCCTTGCTATATCCCACATTCCTGCTCAGCTACAGGAGAAGGATGGTATAACCATGAAGACGATGAAGGGGACTAGGCATGTGGTCTTCCGGTCGACTTCCTGTGGGAGCTGAAAGACGCCAACGCTTAGTTTTTCCACTGCAATGTAATCTTTTACTTTTGACCTATGGTTCACCTTTGTAATAATGTTATCAATTTAATAAAGATATTGTTCTTTTATCACATTAAATGTCCTATGTGCGTGAAAACTTGATCCTGGGCACGCATATAGATGCATTCGGTTTTGGTTGTTGGAACCGGGTGTGACAGGTAGGTTTCATGTAATGCAAAATGGATCATTTTAAGTTTCTTAGCATTATTTGTGCAGGACCCAATATTTGCTCCCCATTTGGCAATGAACTCATCAAACAAGCAAGAGAACAAGCAAACATGCAATGCATGAAAATGCAAACCTAAGGAGCTTCAACAATTATGCAAACAAGCATTCAACCTTACTAATCATAAGCATAGAGCCATGAAGTATAAAAGCAATAGCTCACCATCATACAAAGACCAAAAATAGATAGCAAGGCATAAACACCAAAAGATATACAAGCTAAGCAAAAAGATTGACTAGCTTAGATAGAATCAAATTTGCTCATCATGAGAAAAGCTGCCACCACATGTATATATACTCCCATCCAAGGCGAAACAAGCATCAAGTTAATCAAAAGAAACTAGCTAGTCTTAATCTCAACCAATACAACAAGCATTCATAGAAAATAAGTTGTACAAACGCTCACATATACAACAGAGACTCATAAGAAAAGAGAAAAGCATTATTCTTATGTGATCCTCATGTATCTTCTAATCCATGCGAAGGGTCGCGCGACTAGGTACGGCAAACACCCCGAGGCTTCGAAGTACAATGTTTGGATTTAGCATTTTTATGTTACTTCTAATCCATGTGGAGGGTCGCACGACTAGGTACGACAAACAACTCGAGGCTTCGAAGCACAGTCAACTTATTTTGCAAATTAAAAGCATAAGGATGAGCATGCCTTTGCAGCAAAAGGAATAAACGTTCCCACAATGTTCCATTATGAGCTAAACATTTGCAAAGCCACATTTCGCAAACACAAGGTGCCAAAGCCAAGATATCCTCTGGACTAGCCTCAACACAAGCCTTGACAGGGATAAAAGTAATTATACACATGGTGAGCAAGTCTTAGCAAGATTAGTTCATAAGGTTCACAAGAAGCTAAGTTTACCTTTAAGATTAGAAAGTTGCACAAAAAGAGTCTATAACAAGCCATCTAGAAAATCTAAGCATGAGAGATTACTATCACATCCACACAACTTAGCTCAAGCTCAATCATAGCAAGGAGAAATGCAAGAAAGCATAAGAATCAAAGCTTATCTACCAATGCATATATTACATATGAGATGCAATGCATAACAAATAAGATACACATATACAAGAGAACACCAACTTCCCCTCAAATGATGCCATAAGGATGGCAAACACCAAGCTTCTCGCTCGAAGAAAAGCGAATCACGAAGCATCTAGGGCTTGGTAAGGATATCAGCCAATTGGTTTTTGGTGTTGATGTATTTGAGCTTAACATCTCTCTTCTCAACATTGTCTCTCAAGAAGTGGAATCGCACATTAATGTGTTTGACCTTACCATGTAGGACTGGGTTCTTGGCTAAGCATATGGCACTGGAGTTATCACACATGAGTGGAACAACCTTAAAGGTTAACCCATAGTCTCTCATGGTGGATAATATCCATAGGATTTGTGAGTAGCAGCTAGCAGCAGCAACATACTCAGCCTCTATGGTGGATTGGGCTACACTCAACTGCTCACGAGAAGACCAACAGATCAAAGAAGTACCCAAAAAAAAGGCAAGTACCAGAAGTGCTCTTCCTATCAATTCTACACCCAACAAAGTCCGCATCCGAATACCCAATGAGATCAAGAGATGAAGTTGCAAAGTACCAAAGACCGAACTCAAGAGTGTATTTGAGATATTTGAAGATGCGCTAGATAGCCTTGCGATCAATTACCCTTGGGGAAGCTTGAAAGCGAGCACAAAGACACACCGTAAAGTGTATGCCAGGTCTTGTCGCTGTCAAGTACAAGAGGGAGCCAATCATGCTCCTGTACTTCCTTTGGTCCACCGCTTCATAGTCTTCGTCAAGGTCAAGTGCCGTTGTAGTGGACATCGGTGTAGACAACGACTTCACATTGACCATGCCAAACTTCTTCAGGAGATCCTTCGTGTACTTGGCTTGATGTATGAAAGTGCCTTGCTTGCACTGCTTGATTTGAAGTCCAAGAAAGAAGGTTAGCTCGCCCATCATCGACATCTGAAGTTCACTTTTCATAGCTTCCTAAAATCTGGACACAAGAGCATGAGAGGAACCTCCAAAGATGATATCATGCACGTATATCTAAACCATTAACAAGTCATTGCCATGCTTTAGAGTGAACAAGGTCTTGTCAACACACCCCATGACATACCCACGCTCTAGCAAGAAGGTCTTAAGCCTAGCATACCATGCCCTAGGTGCTTGCTTTAGCCGGTACAAAGCCTTCTGAAGCTTGTACACACGGCTTGGGTATTTATGATGCTCAAAGCCAGGTGGTTGTCTCACATAAACCTCTTCCTCTATGAAACCATTTAGGAATGCACTCTTGATATCCATTTGGTAGAGTCTAATGCCCTTAGAGGCAGCAAATGCAAGCAAGATCCTAATGGCTTCTATGCGTGCAACAGGAGCAAAGGTTTCACCATAGTCTAAGCCCTCAACTTGGCTAAAACTCTGAGCAACAAGCCTAGCCTTGTTTCTCACAACTTCACCATCTTCCCCATGTTTGTTTTTGAACACCTACTTGGTTCCTATGACATTGACACCAACAGGAGGCTCTACTAGGGTCCACACTTTGTTTCTCTCAAAGTTTTCCAAACTCCTGATGCATGGCATTAACCCAATGTTCATCAGATAGTGCGTTTTCAACATCCCGACGTTCAAAGGTGGCAACAAACAAAGAATTGGTAAAGGAGTTGAGATGTGCAGACCTTGACCTTGTTGTCCTCTCATAGAGATTACCAAACATTTGTTGAAGTGGATGTCGATGCTGAACGTGGTGACGACCCTCTCTCACACAACGTACCTCCCCCTCAACCATAGCTGGAGCTGGCTCAACAACTGCTGAGGTCGATGTAGAAGCTTCTGGACCCTCTTCTAGAGTGGTGGAAGCAGCAGGAACAAGCTCTAATGTAGGATGGAATGACTCAGAATTGTCATCATCCAAGCCCTGTAGGTCCTCTTTTACAAAGATACTCTCCTCCATCTCTTTGTTACCTACAGTCTCAACCACATTGCTTGCACAAGAGTTTGATTCATCAAAGGTTACATTGCAAGATTCTATGATGGTATTAGTTTCCAAATTCAGAACTCTGTAAGAATGGCCATGAAGGGTGTAGCCAAAAAAGATGCCATCAGAAGATCTCGACACAAACTTATCAAGATTGCCACGCTTGAGAATAAAGCACTTGCAACCAAAGGCACGCAAATGAGAAACAGATGGCTTCCTCCCAAAACGTAGCTCATAGGAAGTCACATTAAGAATTGAGCGCAAGAAAACCCAATTGGAAACATAGCAAGCAGTGCCAGTGGCCTCAGCCCAGAACCGCCTCAGAGTCCTATGCTCATCGAGCATCGTCTGGGCTATTTCCACCAAGGTTTTGTTCTTTCTTTTGACCACACCATTCTGCTGAGGGACACGAGGTGCTAAAAACTGATGCTCAATACCATGCTCAAGGCAGAAAGCATCAAAGGAGGAGTTCTTAAACTCGGTGCCATTATCACTACGGATTGGTTGTAATGCACCAGGAAGTTCCTTGAACAACCTCAAAGCTAAGCTCTGAAAGTGATGAAACACTTCATCCTTGCTCTCAAGAAAGTAAACCCAAGAGTAGCGAGAGTAGTTATCAACAATCACAAGAACATACCACTTCCCACCCGCCGAACGAACCTGCGAAGGACCAACAATGTCCATGTGAAGCAACTCTCTAGGGCGTTTAGTCATCACCAAATTAATTGGTGGATGAGAAGCAGCAATTATTTTCCCATGATAACAAGGAGCACAAAGCAAATCCTTATCAAATTTGAGCTTAGGCAATCCTCGGATCAACCCTAGGCCACTCAAGCGACAAAGCAAGTCATAGCTCATGTGACCTAGTCTCCTATGCCATTTCCAAAGCTTAGAAGAAGATCGAGCAAACAAGCACTTGTGAGAACTAGGGAAGATAGCAAAATCAGCCTAAAAACATTCACAATGCTAGAAATCTCACAAACCAAAGAGCCATTCGAATCAAGAACACAAGAGGCATTTTTCTTAAAGCGCACTTCCAAACCAACATCAAGCAACTGAGAGACAGAGAGGAGATTATACTTGAGATGCTTAACCAAACCAACATCCTTGAGAGTGAATTTTTCATTTACCTTTACCACGCCTCTTGCTTTCACTCTCCCTCTCTTGTCATCTCCAAAGGTCACATACTCCCGGTGCTTCAAGGGAGTGAGGTTGGAGCACCACTTTGCATCTCCGGTCATGTGGCGCGAACACGCGGAGTCCAACAACCATTTGTTCTCCAGGCCTCCACCTGCTGCCTATAAAGAACGAGAAGGAAAGATCTATGACTCAGTGCTGGGGTTAGAGAGAAAACACTTGGGAAGCCAGCACTGAATCACACGACCTGTAGGGGTTATCACAGTTCTTTGCACATTACCACTCGAACGCATTGGACAAGGACCCTGATGGGGAAAGCCTGGCCTGTCATAGCGTCTCGACTCAAACCTAGGATTGTGAGGATAGAAATCATATGTGTGAAAACCAAATCCACACGAGCGACGATCACCACGATGGGAAAAATATGGTGCACCAAAGCGCTGCTGCGCAAAGCCTCTATTTCGTGAATCAAAGCCATATGAGGAATGACCCTGTCCACGATAGGCATGAGAGAAAGAGCGAGGCCAAAAATCAACAAAATCATCATGATGCACATTAGCCCAAGTTGTGGGTTGACCTACTGGCACTTTCTTTTACTCTTGCCAAGTCACTCTCAATCTTCTCCTCACTCACTAGGGTTCTTTAGAGACGAGATAGTCATTTTATTGGGCTAGGTTTTTGTTTTCCTCTCTTGTGAGGATAGAAATCATCTGTATGAAAACAAAATCCACTCGAGCGACACTGACCACGATGGGAAAAACATGGTGCGCGGCGCAAAGCCTCTATTTCATGAGTCAAAGCCATATGAGGAATGACCCTGTCCACGATAGGCACGAGAGAAAGAGCGAGGCCTAATAGTACTCATCCAAGTGACCCTTACGACCACAGAACATGCAAATGTAGACACTCTTATGTTTAGGTTTAGCTTGCACAGTGGGTTTGGGTTTTGGCTTCTCGACTTGCTTTGGATTGAAGGAAGGATTGGGGTTAGGTGGATAGTTTGTGTCAGTGGGTTTGATGGATTGTTCCTCATCCTTGTAGCTAGAGCTAGGCACAAACTTACCCACATTCTCACTCTTCTTGTCACTCCTCTCAAATCCCAAGCCCAAGTTGTAGGTTGACCTACTGGCACTTTCTTTTACTCTTGCCAAGTCACTCTCAATCTTCTCCACACTCACTAGGGTTCTTTGGAGACGAGAGATGAGATAGTCACTTTGTTGGGCTAGGTTTTTGTTTTCCTCTCTTGTGAGTGCAAGTTTATCCTTAAGAGATCCACACACTACACAGGGTGGTGGAAGAACTTTCGAGCGAGTCTCATCTAGCAGCTTGGACTCGAGCTCTTTGACTTTGAGGGTTTGAGCTTCCAACTCATTAGTAAGCTTGGGGCACTTCTAACATGCACCCAAAAGAGTTGTTCTAGCCTTGAATTCATCAAGCTCTTTAAGGGCACTCTCAAGTTGACTGGCAACTTGAGCATGCACACTTTCCCTCTGTGCAAGATCATTCATCACAACTTGACAAGACTCACACTCAATAGCAATGTCATCTTTTGCAAGCTTAGACCTAAGCGAAGTGATTTCATACTCAGCACTCTCTAATTTAGACTCAAGCTCTCTACTCTCACAAACAGCGCTGCCAAGCTTATCATCTTGCATGAGCAAAACATCGCGCAAGTGATCAAGTTCAGAAGAAAGCTAATCAACAGTGGGAGGTACCTCGCTTGTGTCAGAGTCGAAGCCAGAGTCAGTGTCGTGATCGTTCTTTGGCATGAAGCAAAGCTCGGTGAAGTCATCCTTCCTCTTGACTCGTGGCTTCTCAACCTCCTCCTCCGAGCTTGTAAGGCCTTCGCTTGATGTGAGGTCGATGTCGCTTAAGGCAGCAACACAAGCGCGTGCAATGGCCTTGGCGAACTTCTTTGAGTTCTTGCCTTTCTTGTAGAAGCGGTTCTTCTTCTGCTTGAAATCTTCAATGTTGTTGCGTGGTACCCGGCCTTCTTCTTCTTCTGGGGACAGTTAACAATGAAGTGTCTCAGGTCACCACACTCGAAACAGGTTCTTGAACCACCTCCTCTTCTCTCCTTGTAGTTTTTGTATAACTTCCTAAACTTCCTTATGATCAAGGATAGCTCCTCGTCAGGAATGCACTCCATCTCTTCATCAGAAGCTGCAACAAGAGAAGAAAGAGCAAACTCCAAAGAAGACTTGTCAAGTGAGGTGTTAGTTCCATAAGAAGCACCACTGTGACTACTCTTTTTTGAGAGCTAGAAAGCAAAGCCATGCTAGAAGCAGGATTACCAACATTAGGACGAGACTTCCTAGACAGTTCATGAGATTCTAGCTTGCTATACAGCTGCTCACAGTCCAGGGTATTCAAATCAACAGTTTCTTCTAGTGCAGCAATCTTAACCCCCCAAGCATTTTCATCAAGAGAATACAACAATTGCTTAGCTCTATCATTATCACTGTACACAAGGTTACCACAAGCCCGCAGGTTCCACACAATGGCCTCAAACCTACGAAAAGTGTCATCTAGTGACTCGCCAGGTTTTTGTGCAAAGGTTTGGTACTATCTATTGTTAGAATCCTTACGCATAGACTTGACTTGATTGGTACCCTCATGGTACGTGCAAAGTTTTGCCCAAATGGCATGTGCAGTATCTGATGAGGACATCAACAACATACGAATAACGACGACGGAAGATGGCATGCCAAACCAAGTTGTCACGCCTCCACCTCGTCGTCGCGCCCCCTCGAGTTACAGATCCATCTTCTAACGAGACGACGACGTACAAGGGCCCAATCACTAGAGCTCGAGCCTAGGAATTGAAGACGGTTTTGATGCTAAGGAATGACGGCCCAGGATGACGCCGCCCAAAGGCCCACGTGGCCCAAGTCGCGCGACCCCCTCTCCACCGCGCGCCTCTCCACTTCAGTCGGTCCTAGATGCCGCGTCCTCCCCCTATTTAGTCAAGGGTTGCGCCCATTGCAATCTTTGAGTTTTGTTTTAACTTTAGCTTAGCTATACATTCGTCTCTCGACGTGAATTCAGAACTCCACCTTCGTGCAATACATCAGATTGCTCGCCTCTAATTCTTGCTCGTTCTTCGATTGCGCGTAAAAATGGATCCTCGTGATCAGGTTGATCTTGTATACCGCAAGGTTAATATCCTCCGGAAGTTGGTTCCGCGATTGCATTGGCGCTTCAGCTTGCTCATCGTAGTCGGATCGTGAGGGTCGACATCCACCAAATCGAAGTTATCTCCACTCGCCGAAAGATCAGGCACTATACACCTATCAAGTGGTATCAGATTCTAATGTTTCTCAGTGAGTTTATCCAAGTCCACATAAACCGAAAACTACAAAAAAAAAAGTTTACCCTAGTACGGTTTTGAGCCTTGCACTTTCGTTCAATATTTTGCGTTGTTGAGTTTTTGTGCTTTCGCTTTTGATTGTTACTGGTACACTATGTTTTATCATTTTCTCCCCATCATCATCATATCCTTCCGCCACGCCGCGTGATTTCACCACCACAGTTTGCTTTCCGCCGCATCTATTTACCCCGTCTCGCTCTCCTAATTGGCCGCGCGTAACCTGCCGTTGCATTGTGGTCAGCCGATCGCTTGCCAAGTTTTTCCACTGCATCGTGAGTCCGGGTCAATCACGTGCCTCGCCGACGCTTTCGGCCGATCGCCGATCAAGTCCTATTCGGTTACGTCATAACCCGCTCGCCTCGCCCTGTGTTTGGTTCTGTTCGGTTCCGTGTGTCCCTCCTCTAGAGAGAGAGAGAGAGTGCGCTTGTGCTTAATTGCTCATTTAAGGTCTCATTGTTTATATTTTCAGAAAAAGGTATAAAAAAAGGAAAAAAAAGAAAAAAAGAAAAAAAAGAGAAAAAAGAGCGGCCGAGCAACACAGGCGATGCGTTCTTGCCGCATTTTGTTTTGATCCTTCTTCCTTCCTCTTGCACTTGTGCCGGCAGCAATCTTTTCGTGTTTAGCACCATTATTCAGCTTTGCAGTTATTGTTTGAATTGTGCTAACCCTTGGATTGAGTGCAGCCTTTCAGCCCCACAAATTTTCTACTATGAGCAGGTTTTTGTTTCACCATGCAATCGCTCCTCCAATCTCCACCGGTTTTACCTGTGGTTGCAGTTCACGCTAGCGTGCTTGGTAAGGATGGGTAAGAATTGGATAACAGCTTTTTGATTGAGCTTTTCATCCACCACTCACCTCTCATCGTAGGACCTAGCTTTTTGAATTGCTTGTGTTTCTATGGCAGAAAACAGCTCGAAGTCAGAGGAGCTCACCCTCCAAGATGTCCAGGTGCAGGTTGATGGTCTACAAAACGACTTGAAGATGATGCATGAGAGACTTGACTCTATGGTCACTTCGTCGAATAAGCATTTTGATCAGCTCGACCTCGCTGATACGGCTGCCTGCACCACGCTCATGACGATCATGACTCGTCTTGAGCCATGTCACGCAGCTTGGGACCATGACGACGCAGCTCATGGAGTTGCAAAATGTGCGTGACTACGGCGCCGACACCGAGCAGGACGACGACAATCGTCGTGGTCCTACTCGTAGGGTACGTGTTCCTATTAATGATTCTTTTGCCAAAATAAAATTTCGTATTCCCACTTTTAATGGGAAATATGATCCGGGTGCTTATCTTGATTGGGAATTAGGGGTTGAACAAAAATTTGCATGCCATGATATTCCTGCTAATTTACAAGGCTGCTATTAGTGAATTTACTGAATTTGCTTTACTTTGGTGGCATGAGTATAGACAAAGATATCTTGATAATATTCTAGTCACTTGGATGGCATTAAAATCTGCTATGCGTCATCGTTTTGTGCCATCATATTATGCTAGATATTTGCTTAATCAAATGTAGCGTTTTCAACAAGGTTCACTTTCCGTAGAGGATTATTATCAAGCTTTGCAAAAGGGTATGATTCGTTGTGGTTTAGTTGAACTGGATGATGCTGCTATGGCTCGCTTTAGGGGTGAGTTAAATCATGAAATTCAGAACATTCTTGATTATAAGAATTATGATGATATGACCACCTTATTTGAATATGCTTGTAAAGCTGAACGTGAAGTGCAAGATCGATAATCTTCGTCAAGACCTAACATTTTTGTAGGGTCCAAGACGTCTTCAGCTCCACGGTCGACACCTCCTTCCACATCGCGCGACCACTCCTCGACCATGTCCAAGTCGGGTGCTCTATCCACGGCCAAATCTGCCTCGATCGTGCCGTCCTCCTCGTCGTCTGGACAAGCTCGTGATATTCAGTGCCACCGTTGCCGAGGATTTGGTCATGTGATACGCAATTGTCCAAATAAATGAACTATGTTGATTCGTAACGATGGTGGGTATTCTTCTGCTAGTGATTCTTAGGATATTCAGCAGACTATGCTTGCCACTAATCATGCAGATAATACGGAGCTTCATGTCGACTCTAGTGCTGCCGACAGGTATGCAACTCTTGTTGTGCAGCGTGTTCTTAGTACACAGGTCATTCAGGATGAAAAGCATCAGCGCCACAACATTTTTCATATTAAAGGCGTCATGCAAGAACGAGCGGTCCGTATAATCATTGATGGTGACAGTTGCAACAATTTGGCTAGTACGACCTTGGTGGAGCAGTTGTCATTGCCAACAAGGAAGCACCCACATCCTTATCACGTTCAATGGCTTAATGATGGCGGCAAAATAAAGGTAACGCGCTCGGTACATGTTCCTTTATCTCTTGGAGCCTATTCTGATTTCGTAGATTGTGATGTTGTTCCAATGGAAGCATGCTCTTTGTTGCTTGGCCGTCCTTGGTAATATGATGTTGATAGTGTTTATCATGGTCGCTCCAATTATTATTCCTTCATGTTTAAGGGTCAGAAAATTGTTATTCATCCTATGACACCTGAACAAGTTCTTAAAGATGATATTGCTCGAGCGCCAAAAGCTGCAAAATTGATTACATCGCCTCCTGTTGCACCTGTTCAACATGAGATCAAATTGAATAACCCTATCTTGCTTGCTACACATGCTGATTTTGATGAATTACATGATGCTAATCTGCTTTGCTATGCGCTAGTTTGCTCTCGTATGCTTGTTTCACTAGATGAGGTGCCTATGTTGCATATTCCTCTTGCAGTTGCTAACCTTTTGCAGGACTATAAAGATGTTTTTCACGCTGAGTTGCCACCGGGTCTTCCTCCTATTCGTGGCATAGAACATCAGATTGATTTAATTCCAGGCGCACAGCTTCCTAATCACGCCCCGTACCGCACAAATCCTGAGGAGACAAAAGAAATTCAGCTTTAAGTGCAGGCCTTGCTTGATAAAAGTTACATTCATGAATCTCTCAGTCCTTGTTCGGTTCCTGTTTTTCTTGTTCCTAAGAAAGATGGTTCTTGGCGTATGTGTGTAGATTGTCGTGCAATTAACAATATTACAATTCGTTATCGATATCCTATACCACGCCTTGATGATATGCTTGATGAACTTAGTGGTGCCACAATTTTCTCTAAGGTTGATTTGCCTAGTGGTTACCATCAGATAAGAATGAAATTAGGAGATGAATGGAAAATGGCTTTTAAAACTAAATTTGGCTTGTATGAATGGTTGGTTATGCCGTTTGGATTGTCTAATGCTCCTAGCACTTTTATGCGCTTAATGAATGAAGTTCTTCGGCCTTTCATTGGAATATTTGTTGTTGTCTATTTTAATGATATCCTTATATACAGCAAATCCATGAATGTGCATTTAGATCATTTGTGTGCTGTTTTTGATGCTTTGCGTGCTGCTCACTTGTTTGGGAACATGGAAAATGCACTTTTTGCACGCAACATGTTTCGTTTCTTGGATATGTTGTTACTCCACAGGGCATTGAGGTGGATAGCAGCATGATGGATGCCATTCAGAGTTGACCCCAACCGACGACGGTCACACAGGTTCGTAGTTTTCTTGGTCTTGCAGGTTTCTATCGTCATTTTATGCGGGATTTCAGTTCTATTGCTGCACCATTACATGAGCTGACCAAGAAGGATGCGCCATTTGAGTGGGGCGCACCACAAGCCGACGCATTCAACACTTTAAAGGAATGGTTAACTCATGCTCCTCTCTTACAATTGCCTAATTTTGATAAAGTGTTTGAATTGAAATGTGATGCTAGTGGAATTGATTTGGGTGCTGTTTTGTTGCAAGATCATAAACCCATTGCTTATTTTAGTGAGAAGTTAAGTGGTGCTGCTCTTAAATATTCCACTTATGATAAAGAACTTTATGCTTTAGTAAGAACTTTGCAAACATGGCAGCATTATTTATGGCCTCATGAATTTATTATTCATTCTGATCATGAGGCTTTGAAACATATTAGAACCCAAACTAATCTGAACTGTCGTCATGCTAAATGGGTTGAATTTATTGAATCTTTTCTGTACATTATTAAACATAAAAACGGGAAGGAAAATATGATTGCCGATGCTTTGTCTCGTCGTTATATGATGCTGTCCCAATTAGACTTTAAAATCTTTGGTTTGCAAGCTTTGAAAGATCAATATGTGAATGATGCTGATTTTCGTGATATTATGATGCATTGTAAGGATGGCAAACCTTGGGGCAAATTTCATATGCAGGATGGGTTCCTGTTTCGTGCTAACAAGCTGTATATTCCAGCTAGCTTGGTTCATCTTTTGTTGTTACAGGAGGCGCATGGAGGTGGTCTTATGGGTCATTTCGGCATTTTCAAGACACATGAGGTGTTGGCCGACCATTTCTTTTGGCCACGGATGCGCCGTGATGTTGAGCGCCTTGTTGCACGCTGTACTACATGTCAAAAAGCTAAATCTCGTTTGGGTAATCATGGTTTGTATATGCCCTTGCCTGTTCCCTCTTCTCCTTGGCATGATATTTCGATGGATTTTGTTTTGGGATTGCCTCGCACTAAGAAGGGGAGAGACAGTATTTTTGTGGTTGTTGATCGTTTCTCTAAAATGGCTCACTTTATACCTTGTCATAAAACTGATGATGCCTCAAATGTTGCTGAATTGTTCTTTAGAGAGATTGTTAGATTGCATGGAATTCCTAAAACAATTGTCTCTGATCGTGATGCTAAGTTTCTTAGTCATTTTTAGCGTTCTCTTTGGAATAAATTAGGAACTAAGCTGCTATTTAGTACTACTTGTCATCCTCAAACCGATGGGCAAACCGAGGTAGTAAATAGAACTTTGTCTGCTATGCTTAGAGCTGTTCTAGATAAAAACTTAGACGTTGGGAAGATTGTTTACCTCATGTTGAATTTGCTTATAATCGTGCTACACATTCTGCCACTAAGATGTGTTTATGGCTATGTTCCTAGGGCGCCTATTGATTTATTTGCTATTGATGTTGAAGATGAACCACATGTTGATGCTCTTGCTCATATTGATCACATGAAACAAATGCATGAACAAACACAACACAACATTGCTGTTGCTAATAAAAAGTATCAAGTTGCTGGTAGTAAAGGTAGAAAACATATCTCTTTTGAACCTGGTGATTTGGTTTGGTTGCACTTGCGTAAAGATAGATTTCCTACTTTGCGTCGTTCTAAATTGATGCCTCGTGCTGCTGGTCCTTTTAAAGTGCTAACCAAGATTAACGATAATGCTTATGTTCTTGACTTGCCCATGGAGTTTGGTGTTTCCACTAGTTTTAATGTTGCAGATTTGAAACCATACTTGGGTGTGGATGATGAGTTGCCGTCGAGGACGACTTCACTTCAAGAAGGGGAGGATGATGAGGACATCAACGACATACGAATAACGACGACGGAAGATGGCGTGCCAAACCAAGTTGTCACGCCTCCACCTCTCGTCATCGCGCCCCCTCGAGTTGCGGATCCATCTTCTGGCGAGACGATGACATACAAGGGCCCAATCACTCGAGCTCGAGCCCAGGAATTGAAGACGGTTTTAATTCTAAGGAACGACGGCCCAGGATAACACCACACGAAGGCCCACGTGGCCCAAGTCGCGTGACCGCCTCTCCACCGTGCGCCTCTCCACTTCAGCCGGCCCTAGATGTCGCGTCCTCCCCCTATTTAGTCAAGGGCTGCGCCCCTTGTAATCTTTGAGTTTTGTTTTAAGTTTAGCTTAGCTATACATCCGTCTCTCAACGGGAATTCAGAACTCCATCTTCGTGCAATACATCAGATTGCTCGCCTCTAATTCATGCTCGTTCTTCGATTGCGCGTAAGAATTGATCCTCGTGATCAGGTTGATCTTGTTTACCGCAAGGTTAATATCCTCCGAAAATTGGTTCAGCGATTGCATTGGCGCTTCGGCTTGCTCGTTGTAGTCGGATCATGAGGGTTGACATCCACCAAATCGAAGTTATCTCCACTCGCCGAAAGATAGGGCACTATACACCTATCAGTATCAAGATGAGCAACACGGTCATGTTCATTCCTACCTAGTGCAGAAAGCAAGATATTGAGAGGTTTGGAGTTGTTTTCATACTTGTTCAACTAACCTACTGGTGCGGTGTTGAGGTCGTCAGGTATGGCGTAGTCCTGCTCCACGATCTCCCAAATTGCCCGTCCTTGGCTTAAGAGATAAGCCTTGGTCCGTGACTTCTAGTAGGGAAAGTCCTCTCCATCAAATATCCAGAGCTTGACTGCACGCTTCTCCATGTCACCTTCGGATCACAAAGCCGATGAAGGTCAACTAGTGATCAAACTGGCTCTGATACAAATTGAAGGACCGAGAAGGCGACCAGTGGGGGGTGAATGGGAGCCAATTAAAATTCTTTACAAGAACTTGGCCTATGTCACAATTACAACCCAAGCCAACCTCTAAGGCAATCACTAAGGCCACACATACCAACTTGTGATGTGCCAACCCTAGTGGTGATCAACAACAACAGTGGAACCAAGAGATCAAAGATGTTCATTCAATTTTATATATTTGTGTTAGGCTCTTGATCCATTGTCTAGGCATGGCTAGGACTAGTAAAACTTTAATCTTACTAACCATGCAGAAAAAAAATTTTAATTTCAATATCAGGCATGGTCCTAAGATCTTTCTTTCAAAAAATAGAGTCATAGTCATCCGCTGTTGCAAAGAACGCAAGGTAGGATTATGGACATTACTTGTTCTAGGCCAAGTGCAACATGATTTCCGCCATCCTTCCAAAATGTGCTTTTAACAAAACCCTCAAATGCAGCTTCTAAGTTTAAAGCGCATAAGGAAGAAAAGCCTAGCATGTCACTAAACTGCCTCCATGTTAGAGAGAATTTAATTCTAGCGAACCGAAATATAATTCTCTTATCATCCAAACCAAAGGTGCATAAAGACTGGATTATGAGCAAGCACGAGGAAGGCTCAACTACCATCAATAAAGCATTTCAACCTATAGCATAGAAAACAGAAGTAAAGCTTTTAGCCATACCTTTTATTGAAAGAAAGTCCAGATCATACGCTCGCGCAGGGGCATAAGACCGGCCGGAGACAGCCTAAAGAATACCATGTTCTTTCTTTCCAACCAAGTGGAAGATGTTGTCAAAGGCAAGCTTGAGCTCGATGTTTCTTCCGTCCGGCAGGGCTGTGGCTTCTTCCTCCATTGGCAATTTCTCCACTTGTGCATCCTCCATCAGACATTGGCGGTGTGTGTGTGTGTGTGTGTGTGTGTGTGTGTGTGTGTGTGTGTGTGTGTGTGTGTGTTTGTGTGTGTGTGTGTGTGTGTGTGTGTGTGTGTGTGTGTGTGTGTGTGTGTGTGTGTGTGTGTGTGTGTGTGTGTGTGTGTGTGTCGTACACCATTGACAGTGCAGGAGTTGCTTCACTAGATGCATTGCTCGAGCCTCCTGCCAACTTATATTTCATCCCTGCACATGTGAGCATACCAACACAAGAGCAACTCAAACGGAGGTTAAGGTTACTTGAAAACCAATCAAAAACTCCATTGGAAGGTCTTGCAAATGTGATACCAACTTGCAAATGCAAATGAAACTCAAAGCAAATGTTTTTGGCAAAATTTTAGAGTTTGAAAATGATGCAAGATCCAGGACAAAATGAAAGCAAATGGCTAGACCAAAGTGAGGAGGTGAAAAATGCGAATAGAGTTAAGACCTCCATCTCCTGAGGCTTGCCTTAAATAGCAAAGCATAACAACAGTCATATTGGTACATGACAGTTACTAGCTAGCAACTGAGGCAAGTTGGGCCAGAGACCATTGCTCCCTGGTCGGCCTACGTGGTGGTCTGGTCCTTCTGGTCCGCTGCTCTGGCCAGTGGGTGCCACTAGTGATGGCCCACAAGAATGAAAATATGTCTCAAAGAAAAATATTTTCAATCTTTTGTTAAACCATTTTCTCAAAAGATAAACTCTGAAAAAAAATTTGAAAAGGGGAAATGCAAATGGAAATCAAAAAAATTTGTGGAAAGCAAAATAAGAGATAACTACCAATTTACCTTTGGCATGGGCTCACCAATTTTAAGTCCAATGAGCGGGACTCTTCTTTATTGCGTTTTAGCTCGATGACACGGTGCGTGATCCCGGAGATGAGGATGCAAACGACTTCTCATGTTGGGGTTGTGGCTGTCTTTTCATAGCACTTGCGTGAAGCCTCTTCCCCTTGTGCCTTCCTTCCATTGTGGTGTTGGATGGCTTCTTTCTTCCATGATGATATGGGTGTTATCTCCACCCTTGGCCTCCTTGTAGATGTCTTCGTTTGGGGTTGTATGGGACGTTCTCTTGTGTCCCGGGGTGGTCATCCCCTGACTGTCTCATATTACCGTTCACTTCACACTTCATTTGTGAGTTTTTGACGTGAGATGTGTTGTGCATTTTCTTCTCCTTGGAGTCTTCATTCATATGCTTCATGAGGAGGTCCAACTTAGCATCGAGCATCTAAATTTTCTTGTTGGTGTGCTCATTCTTCTAACTGGGTTGGGAACGATCTTCATTGCACCCTTTCCTGGAGGCTATCTTCTCCACTAATGTTGTTGCTTCAGTGGCAGTAAGTGAGAAGATGGATCCTTCAACAGCAGCATCAAGACGATCATGGGCCTCTGACGTTAGCACATTGTAGGCGTTGAACATAATCAGCCAATCAACCATTCCATGATCAGGGTATGATGTCATATACCCTTGAACCTTCTCTCAAGCTTCTAGAATAGATTCTTCTTGTGTTTGCCAGAAGTTTAAAATTTTCTCATGAACGGCACAGGCATTGCATATCGGGGAGAATTTCTTGAGGAACGCTATGTAGCAAAATTTCCAGTCACCCATAAAACATCTGTCATTGAACCACTATCTCACTTTCCCCAAAAGGGAAAAGAGAAACAGATGGAGCTTGATGACATTTTGAGTGACTCCTTTGATGGATAAAGGTTTGCACATTTCCAGATATTGCTGAAGGTGAGCATTTGCATCCTTATTAGCCTTTCCACTTAATAGATTGGTCTGCACCATGTAGGCTGGCTGTGAGTCTGAAGTTTCTATCTCCAGTGCTCTCAATTATCCCAGAAGCCATGCCTTAAACAGCACAGCAGAGTACTCAGGAAGCACCTTTTCCAAAAATCGTTGAAAGTGACCATTTGCATAATCGTAGGCCTTTCCACTTAATGGATTGGCCTGCACCATGTAGGCTCGCTGTGAGTATGAAGTTTCCGTCTCCATTGCTCTCAATTATCCCAAAAGTCACGCCTTCAACACCGCAACAGAGTACTCAGGAAGCACCTTTTCGGCCATTCATGTTGAGCTTGATGGTGCGGATGTAGCTGGTATGATTGTCGAGGGTATCTTGAGAATGGATGACTCGAGGTTGTGGTCTTCTCAAGATTACTTGTGGATTCTCTATGTATTTGTTCGACAGTCGGGGCCAGCAGTACTGTAAGGATCATGACCATTGAGGTCACCCCAAGGTATGAATGTTTTGGTGATGAATGACAAACATGAAATGTGATTAATGCCTACACGAGTGTTGTGCATATAGGAAATCCTTTCTACTCTATGACTATTGTTGATGGCGGCCTTGGCGATGGATGACAATGACCACAAGCATGGAGGCTTGATGAGCTTGATAGAGTCCAAGGGTTGATGGAGATGGATCAAAGCTAAGGACAAGCTATGGAGCAAGTGTTGGGAACACTTGTCTAGCTGTTAGGGCTTTGAGTCCATAGGAAAAACCGGACTATCAAGGGGGTCTAGGTCATGTCTCTTAGGTCACACTAGTTGGTGTGCATGGATGCTCAGTGAAATCACAGGCACTAGGTGACAGTGGAGAAGCCAAGGAGCTGTTCGGAGAAGCTGGGAAACAAAGTCAAGCGATGACGAGGAGTTTCAGCTTCTGGAGATGGAGACCGGATAGAGAGTCGTAAAGACCGGATGGTACGGTCATCAGGAGGAATTCCAAAACAGAGGGGAAGTTGGCCACGAGGAAATCAGTTGCAGCAGAATTTGTATAGACCGGGTTGTACGGTCTGTAGACCGGACTGTACGGTCTATAGGAGGAAATTCTGGACAGACGAGGAAGTGGTTGCAATGGCTCTATTTGGAGATTCAGCAATGAAGACCAGACTATATGGTCTGTAGACCAGACTATACGGTCAGTATGGAGATAGCGGCGGATAGAGAACAACGGCTCTGGAGGAGCCATTCGGTGGAGACCGAACTGTTTGGTCCGGACAGTGACCAGACCGTCCGGTCAGTACGTCTAGAAGGCTGTTTCATGGAGCAACGGCTAGTTTGAGATTGGAAGCCTATATAAACTCGTTGCTGGGGTCTTGGAGACTATCTTTGGCCAATGGGATTGCTAGGAGCATCTATTGGGAGCCAAAGAGCCAAAAGAGGAGCACTAGGAGAGGATATTGCATATCTTGAGAGTGCTAGTGAGAGTAACTTAAGCATTGATGCACATCTAACGCTAGGGTGTCCTTGAGGGTGTGATCTAGGTTGTTACTCTTGGTCTTTGGTGAGACGTAGACAGGTTAGCTATCGGTGATCGAGCCTATCGTGATTGGTTGTGAAGGCCGTCACATGTTTGTACCCGGTTTGAGCCCGTCAGTGAAAGGGGCATTGCTATTGAGTGCCCGTATCGGCTTGGGGAGTCCGGCAAGTTCTCGAGGGAGGCGAGCTTGTACCTTGGCGGCAGTGGTGACACGCACCGTGTCTTCACTCCGGGAGTGATTACGGGCTCGTGGGCGAGAACTCCACATTGGTGGCGGGAGGGACCGGAACTCCGGCGGGAGTGGTCCAACAAGGAGTAGGGGAAGGCGCCATCCTTCCGAGACCTCGGGAAAAAATCATGAGTCATCTCTTACTCTACTCCTTATTTTGGTGCATTACTTTCCGCATTTACATACCGGGCTATTCATGCTTGTGTGCTTATCTTGTTCTAGTTGATTACCTTGTAGACTTGCATGAATGGGCTTCTCTACTTGCTAGTTGTGCTTAGCTCTCATTTGATCACTAGCATGTATAGGATTGCATTGGCTTGATTGCTCACCCTTGTATGTATTGTGCTACTCATGGTTGTGTGCTCTAGTTTCTTATCTTATAGCTTTGCATGAGTAGGCTCCTTTGCTAGCTTGTTGTTTGCTTCCGCTTGTCTCTGTTTACTAGCTTGCATAGGAGTTGTATTGCCTTTGTGTGATCCACTAGTATGCTTAGGTTGTTGTTCTTTTCATAGGACTAATATCTTGCTAGTGTGATCATCACTAGAATTGTGATAGGAGTTGTTTGAGTGGTCGGTTTTAGGAATTGGCAAATTTGGTACATAGTGCGAGTTCCCGATTTACCCCCCCCCCCCCCTCCTCCTCCTCCCTCTCGGTCACTTGGTCCTTTCAAGTACACTACCCTGTTTTCACATAAAGAGAAAGCAAAGCAAAGGTAAACCTATCTGGACAATGGTAATTAATAGAAATATAATTACAAACAACGGTAGTGATTCTCTTTTAACTAGTGCCTTCCTCGGCAACGGCACGAGAAATGCTTGTTGATATTTGCTAAGTCACACCAAATAAATCGCCTCTGATAGTGATGTCAGAAATAATCTATTGATGTATCTTAGTGTCAATTAGGTAAATCCACAAGCACATGGATAATATCGTTGTAGCACTTCACCATCGGATCACTCCAAAGGTTGTCATTTATAGTTGTCCTAAGGGAAGATGGGGGTTTAAGATATAGCATGTTCATAACCATATAACTAATAATATACCAAGGTCTAAACAGGGGCAGTGATAATAGATATGGGTAGGTGACACACAGAACAACCCAACCTAACATTAATGCAAAGCATAGGTTAAGTGGGTTAAAGAGAAGTCAAGCTAGATCTTTATGTACTTCTGTATTCCTGTCTATAGGTTATATACATTCAACACATACAAGCCTAAGTCCTATGTTAAGCCAGAGCAAGAAGGATTAATAAGCACAGCAGGGCTATCACCACCTATTGGCAATCCTTTACTAGGACATGTGACACTAAAGCTATTAGGTCCTTAATGCCAATCTTAGGGTCTTGTGACAATAAGGCAATTAAGTTCTTATCGTCACACATATTCCGGTTCGTGGGGCAAGCAAACACCCATGGTTATTTACCAACCAAAGCACCATGCTTACAATGCTAAATAATACTCTCGATTCCCATCGGACTCTGGCCCTTCGGACCAACAAGTCTAAAATAAGAGTACACCTAACTCTAACCCGACGGATCAACAATTCAAGTACTAAAGAATGCATAACTCTGACCCTACGGATCAACAAGTAAAGGGTTGGGACATGCATAGCTTTAACCCTATGGATTAACAAGCTACAGAATATAGCACACATAACCTTAACCCTATGGATTAACAGGTCATGGACTAAATCAAGTCGATCCACAATATGCATTGCACGAATGTAAGGACATAGGTTGACTAGCACGAGTACTTTCCAAGACTAGGTCGAGGACATCAAGACAACTCTCATCTCTCCTAAACTCCACTATGATGTGGACAAGGGTTCCCGATCTTCCGAAAGGTTCTTGGTAAGTTGATTTGGTTGGAGGCGACACACAAATCGATCCGGCTTCAGAACAGCACGTTCTAAACCCCGCAATCGCAGCACGACGTCTCCTCTGGTTATCAACCGTCCAAAAGACGATTGACCTCGCCGAGAAGGCTGATCCCTGCCTGCGAATCAAGAACACAAGCAAGAACAACGAAGATTGCAACACAATTGCAGATGTATGATTAAACTCTCGAAGTTGGGGTCTCACAAACCGATGAACGGCGAAACTGTTTATGAACAGAATTGATCTAAGCAAAACCCGAACCCTAATGGCGCGGCGGCGGCTGTATATAAAGACCCTAGGGTCGTGCAAGACCCTCTGGACGCGCCCCTAATTGGGCTCAACTAGATACAAAGCCCAAAGGCCAAAAATAGGCGACGCAGCACCGACACAGATTCTGGACTCTGTCTTGTTTTGACGATTCCCGATGACTCCGGATGAATTTTGACATGAGGCCGGCGGCATTGGAAAGGTCTTCTCCTTATCTTTCCGTGCATATGTAGAACGTCCAAATCCGAGTCCGTATGCGTCCTGGGCAACTGTTTTAGTACAGACTGGTCCTGGGCCCCGAAACAGACTCGAAGTCGGTTTTGATTGGGCCTCCACTTTGGCTTCCAAGCTCTTGCTGGTCCTCCACGTTCCCAGCTCCTTCTCCCATCATCTCCTGGTCTTCTCCATGGTTTCTAATCATAAAATAATCATTAGGTAGCAAACCATTCTCAAAAGTAACATATAGCGAAGAACGTAGGAACGAGCTCACCTCTAAATTTAGTCGTCGTGCACGAGCTCTAGTCATTGGACCTTGCAAGTCCAGATTTGGAGGAGTGTTGTGTGTATCCATAGGAGTGATGTCCTCATCACACTAGGACCTAGAGACTAAGTGTAATGCTAGAGAATGGATTCTTCTTGGTCTGTGTTGAGGAGTGAGCCATACGCTTCCGTTTATAGGGGTCCAAAGGTGGTTCCAAGGTCGGTAACTCCCGCCCTAAGGGGGACAACCGCCTTTGGAGAATCAGTGGGGAACCGCCATAGGAAGTTGGGCCCTATTGAGCCCACTCCTTGTTCGACCAAATAGGCCTGTTCGGCCAAATAGGGGTGGGGCCTAGTGGCCCCCAAATTCCTGTGGTACTCTGGTAGATGGGCCCTATTGACTCCTCCACGTGTTAGGCCTCTTGTTACGTCGGTTTGATACTATAAGTGGGACCTTTGATCCGTGGCAATCCCTGTTAGCGAGCTCTGTTTTGTGGAAGTTGTGTTTCTTTGCCAAGTAGGTGTGTTTCCTCCTCCATTTCGTTGTTTCTCCTGCATGTGAGCATTTCTCCGAGTACAAGTGGAACTTTACTAATTCTAATTAACATGCGAGTATGAAATGCCAAGTCTTCCTATTTTTATAGGTATATTGATGGTCAAAATTGGTATTTAACAATTGTGAACAGAGGCCTTTCTTCAAGACCTCATGCCCTGCTAGTATCGCCCTCCAAGTTTGGCTTGCATGATGCTTCCTGGTCGCACACAGGAAATCTGAGTCATTGAAGTACATTCCTCTAAAGACTCTAGCACACAGTGAGCCCGGCTTCGTCATAAGTCTCCAACATTGTTTTCCTAGCATGGCTAGGTTGAACAAGTGCATATTCCTGAATCCCACACCGTCTTGCGTCTCTGGTATGGTCTCGTGACTCGCTCCTAGCTCTGCCAATGGATCTGCCTACTGTTCGCAGCCTCGCCCAACCAGTAGTTAGCAATGACTAACTTCATTTTCTTATAGGTATCCATAGGGAATAGGAAGCAGCTCATGTGAAATGTTGGGACTACCTTTGCAACTGACTCAATCAGTACCTCCCTCCTAGCTCCACTCGCTTCCCTTCCACTCCAGCCTCCAACCAGGTCACGAATCCTTGTTGGCATATACTCAAAAGACTCCTTACTCGACCTTCAATGGACATGGGAAGTCCGAGGTATTTTTTTAGCCAACGCTTCATTCTCGATATGTAAGACTTCCCGGACTTCAGTCTTCATCCTATTAGAACAATTCCAAGTGAAAAAGACTGTCGATTTCGATCGATTGACAATTTGACCCGAGCCTCTACTATATAGCTCCAGGATCTCCTGTAGTCGATTTGCCCCTCTCTTCGATGCTTTTGTAAAAACCATGCAATCATCCATAAAAAGAAGGTGCGACACCCACGGGGCGTGGATACCTACTCGGACTCCCCTGGCAATGTGCGCTGGGCCAACCGCCTTCAAGAGACAAGATAATCCCTCCACACATAGAAGGGATAAGTAAGGAGATATAGGATCACCTTGCCTAATCCCTCTTGTCAGTTTGAAAACTTCTGTTAAGCCTCCATTCACCCTCACCGCAAAGCTTATGGTGGTCACACATCTCATAACCGTTTGGACAAAACCTTCATTGAAACCCAGTTTCAGCATGATACTTTGCAAGTAGCCCCACTCAACTCTATCATAGTATTGAGCTTAATTGTGCAGGCTCAACTCTTACCCTTCTTCCTCTTCAGATAGTGAGTGCACTCGTATGCTAGTACATTATTCGTGATCAATCTGCTTGGCACGAAAGCACTTTGCTCCTCTGAGATGATTTCATCCAGAAAAACCTTCTTCCTATTAGCTAGCACTTTGGAACAGATTTTGTAAATCACATTACATAGAGAAATAGGCCAAAACTCCTTCATGTTTTGGGGGTGCTTAACCTTGGGGATCAAGACAATAGTAGTAAGATTGACGACATCAGGTAACATACCACCATTCAAGAAATTAAGGACCGCTCATGTGATATCCGGCCCAATTACCTCCCAATGGAACTGATAAAAGCCGGTTGTGAAGCCATCTGGCCCATGAGCCTTATCGGGACCCATCATAAATAGGGCCCGCTTCACCTCATCAGCAGTGAAGGTCTTGCTAAAACCTCGTTCATCTCCGTAGATACCCGACTTGGTAAATACTGTGTTATGAGCTCCGGTTCAGAATTCCATTGTGCAGAGAAGTGGTCCTTGTAGAACTCCACCGCACACCTCTCTTTCCCCTCCAGACTGGTAATCAAGGAACCATTTTCAGCGTGCAGCGCTTCAATCTTATTTCTCTTCGCCTGTTCCCTTGAAATTGTTTGGAAGAAGCCTGTATTCCTATCCCCATTCAACAGCCAAGTAATCCATGAGCTTTGTTTCTCCATTACTTCTTCCCTTGACAACTGCTCAGCAATCCTCGACATGAGCCTTTTTTTCCCTTTCTTGTTGGCCCCGATAGCAATGTGTTTCTGCGCTGTGTGTCTAGCTCTGCCCGTAATTTGTGCAGTTCCTTCTTCACCTAGCCAAACATAGATTTCTCCCAGTACAACAGTGAATCCTATAGAACCCCCAGAAAGGTATGGAGCTGCCCCATATCGCCAATCCTAAGACCACCAGTCCAAGTGTCATGCACCTTGTCCATGTAAGAAGGATCCCGTCTCCATATGTTTTCATATCGGAAATCTCTCCTGCTGCGGCACCCTCTCCCCCTTGGTCTCGCTTCGTCTCTACCACATTATACCACTAGGCAACAATGGTCAGATTCTATTGTCTGAACATGCCAAACCTTCACATTCCTGAACATAGTTACAAAAGCAGAGGTCGCCAGCCCTCTATTCAAGCGGACTTTGACATTGTGTCCTCCTTGCTGCATGTTGCCCCATGTGTATGGCAGACCTATATAGCCAAGGTCTATGAAACCACACATCGCCACCACATCCCGAAAGCTATCCATCTGGCGTTTCGGCCTAGTAGCCCCTCCAATCTGCTCATGAGCATCCAAGCACTCATTAAAATCGCCTGCGCATATCCACTATTTGTCACTCCGTGTACTTAATGTACTCAAGCAATCCCAACTCCTGTGTTGCAATTCTCTCCTGGACTCCCCATAGAAACTAATGAACTGCCACAGCTCCACATACGTCATCGGATCCACCACCATGACATCAATGTAAAGTTTATCATAAGATTCTAACTTCACACACATATCATGTGTCCACAACATGGCCAATCCTCCACCACGGCCCTAGCTTCCAACCCCACAACCATTCGGGAAGCCTAATTAAGGCCCTCTTTAAAACATAAACCTTATCATCAAACAAACGTGTTTCTAAAAGAAACATGATCCATGATCGGTGTAGCTGGATCAAGCTACGAATTTCATGAACTGCCTCGGGTTGCTCCACACCCCGGCAGTTCAGGCATGAGCTGTCCATAACAGCCCCGGCCGATGACACAATAGTGTTTGCCCTAGTAACCTTTTGCTTCTTGAGCAATTCGTTGTCCTCACCAGTAGGGGTTTCTTGGCTAGCAGACATTTGGTTCACCCGAGATGATACCAGCCCCACCGATACGATTGCCCCTACCTCCTCCCCTGGTAGATTCAAATCTGGAGTAGACGCATTTCTCCCCCCTGCTCTTCAACTTCCTCTTTCTCACCATTTGGTCGGCTTCATCCGATTGAGCCTTACCCTCACTTTGTGGAGCTTTCTTCTTTCCACCATCTCTATGTGTCTCCTTAAAAAGCTAGCGACCAGCACTTGGTTCAGATGACCTCTCCACATGCCCCATGGGCCTGACCGGAGAGGTCACTTCTCCACCATTCACTGGCTTATCGTTGGTTTTTCCACGTCTCATATTTTGCCCATCCCTCGAGCGGGAGGAGGAGGATCTAGCTCGCCAGGAGCCATCCGAGGATGTCTGACCCAATGATTCTGTAGCTACTTGTGCAAAGTTCTGCATTCTCCTTATCCTATCATCTAGGGCCCTCAGGGGTAGGTCATATGGCAGCTTCCCCTCACTATTCCTCTCTGTTTGTACTATACATTCAAACTACGTGTGACGTATGAGGCCACATGAGAAACAGTCCGGCTTGTTGCCCGCCGTTTTAGCATCACTCCTCGGCGAATATGCTTGTTGACTTCTATCTCGACTCTCCCTCGGAGAAACGCTCCACTCGCCTTCCCATCGGCATTTACATCCATTTTTATTGTTTTGCCAATTAAGTTCATCGCCCTTATCCCATGCTGGGAGTTCATCCATCTGAACGGGAGATTCACAATACGGACCCAAATTGCCATCCTTTCAAAACTGACATCAGATGGTTTAAGTTTCTCATCATATTCCTGCAGTACTACAGGATGCTTTCCTACCATCCATGGCGATGCCTCTAGAGCCCTAGCTTTATCATTAGGGTTACCAAACTCCACAATGAAGAGGTTCTCCCTCTTGTTACCTACGGATCTTCCCTTCAGGCCAAAGGGATTACCCAATGCCGGCCTCATTGGAGCCAACACAGTATTTACGTGGATAGTCGCCGGAGATAGAACCTTCCCGATCAGCACCCACTCAACCACCACTTCCTCCTCAACCAACTCATCATCGCTAAATGCAGCTGCCGCTTTCTCGTCGGCAGTCAGATTCAGCTACCCCATCAGATCAGCAACCCCCTGCTCTAGGCCCTCCCGGGCCGAATGCATCGTCCGTGATCCCATAATTGTTCCACCGGAAAAGTCCAAACAAAACTAGGAAAAGAAATTCTGACGATGATTAGGAAATCACGTACCAGAAAAATGAATCCCAATCTCAGCGAAAACCTAAGCGGCACAGCTAAGGTCCCCAAGAGGGAAATTAGAGTTTGTGGACACCGGTGCGAAACTATCTAACCGGTATATTTTGCGGTGGACTTCGGTGTAGAAGGAGCACCGGCGGTGTTGCGTGGAGACTGCTGGCCGGAGTGGACAACAGCCCTGCTATCCTGGGCTCACCGGAGTGGTCAGGCCAAGATTGAGATCGGGGTGCTTTATAATTGTGAGGTCCTTTGTTTCATCTTCTGAAAGTTATCATGCTTTCGTTTCATTTTCTAAGAGTTACCATGCATGAGGAAGTGCGTCACAATTGTATTGTCATTTCATCTCGTGGTAGTAACCATGCATGGGATGCTTCAGCTAAATCTTGGAGCACCTATTCAATGTCTTTCTTCGTTGTTTTTCGTTTCAGTTCTCATTAATCAATGAAATAGACATGATGAGGTCTTTGCTAGTAACTCATTCATCACTTTAGTCATGACCATGTATTATATTGTTAATTTCTGGATTAAATCATGTGGTTTGCCTCTAATTTCAACAACAATAAGGAGCTCAATAATTTGAGGCATTTGGTATCATGATATGAGAATAATATATTCCTTGAACTGACTACATCCAGGAAATATCTAAAGCTTCCAGCTACTAACTACAGACCTCAACTCAGAACAGAAGCTGTTCAACATGCCCCTGCATAATTTTTACAGTAAAATACATCAACCAACAGCATCTGAAGATGATGAGCAATCCCTTCCAGACAACTGGATCTGGAGTCCCATTAAGCAGGTTGAATTTCCTGAATGGTGCAAATCAAGTCATACGAAATGATTTACAAATCTTAGACTAACAAACCAAAGTGCCTTGTAGTGATATCTGGGCACATTAGTCACTGTACTACTAGGTTTCAGAATATTCCGCTTGATTATCTACTTTGACCAGCCTTCCACGAATCCACCTCATCTTACCCTTATCTGAGGGTGAGGGTGTACCATCTTCATCCAGTGTCCCGGGAGGACAAATCCCTGATGTTTCAGTCTTTTTCGCAGATGCCAAAGCCTCTTCTCCCAGTGTCCCTAGAGGGCAATTTTTAGTTGATTCAGTGGCACTGTGATCATTGTCCATTGACTGACTCAATTTAAAATCTATTAGTCCAAAATCTCCAATCACATTTTTAAGTCTTGAAGAAGCTGAAGGAAGACGAAAAGCTCTTTCCATTGAATTTTCAATTCTCTGGAAGAGCTTTTCTGTTTCACTGAAAGTGGATGTATCAAAATGGAAACCAATGCCATTAACATAGCTTGGAGAAAATTTCATCCCATTTACATGCTTATTCTCTTGTTTCGTCACATTTCTTTGATCTTGATTGTCCAAGCTGTTATTATATAAGTCCAATACAGCTGAGTCCTCTGATGCATCCTCTGCATGTGCTCCATCAACAAATTCAAGAGATGATCTTGCCTCTGTAACAAGCTTCCTAGCTTCAATAAGCGATGCTTGAGCAAAAGGACTTGTCTCTGCTGCAGTGTCAAGAGCATCTGCGGCCTTTTCGGCTTCTGCAATCAGTGACCTGACAGTACAAAATTTAAAAGGCAGTTACTTATGGGGGCAAAATACAGTTTTGATAGGCAACCGAAACACACATCGCTGTGGTAGGGTATTCCATATTTCCGATAAAAAACATAGCAACAGTCACTCATTTAGGTTTAAGATAATAATGAAAGAACAAGTGAAGAGATGACTTGAAGCCATAATAAGGATTTTTTGTTCTATTTTCTTTTGCAAAAGCTAAGAAAAGCACAGATATATCTAACAGAATCAGCTCCTTTTTTTACGTAATGGAATAAACATGAATACCTTGCCCTTGTGATAGCTTCTTTCTTTTCTATTTCCAGTGCTGCCCTTTCAGCTCGAATCGTTATTATCATCTCTAATTTTTCAACAGTCATAGGATCTTTGTAAGGAGCTGCACTTTTCTTCCTTTTAACTACTATTGCAGATCTGCCATCAGCATCCTGTAACTCCACAGCTCTAGCATGTGTAGGTTTCGTCTTTATTGTTTGTTTCTTGACACCTGGCTCTCCAGCAGGTCTTGGCTTTCTTGGTGTTCTGGTTCCAGTAGATGTTCCATGGTAGCTAGCAATTCCACTGCAAACACGTTCACGATATTCCTATAGGGGAAGTAATAATAATGTCATATGTTTTTTTATATGAAAATAGCCATGAGGCTTCCATTGCCAAGACATAGATATCAAAATCAAGAGTTCCTTGTGACTTGAAATGAAATAAAAGGGGGAAGTTACAAAGATTCATTTACATGATCTAACCACTTAGCTGCAATGGCTTCTGCAATTTTTCTCCTCTGCTCAGGTGTTTTTGGTGCTCGTCTATTACCTCTTGGTCTCGGCATGGATCTTTTTTTCTGGAGATTTTCCAGCCACTCCAGCCGCATTTGCTCAGCCAAAATTTTATATGAATTCCATTGGAGGGAAACTCCACCAGCAAAGCCCTTTCTAGACGCATCAGCTATCATGTCCCGCCATTCCACAAAACAGCCATCCTGCACCATTAATTTTTGTAGACGCAAACTCCAACCTCGTCTCACTCCCTCCGATATCTTTATTCGTGTCTCCTCGCTGTATAGAGTGCGGCTACCAATCATTAGAGATGGATCCACCACTATGATAGTTAAAGTAGTATTTTTAGAAATCATCAAACAATGTTTCTAAAAAGAAAAACAAATACTACTGTCGAACACCTAACTGAAACACAGACATAAAAATATACAAAACTTAGTAATTGACAACAGAGCCATCTCATCAACCAAACATAAAGGTTGAACGAAGTTACATTGTTACAGGCCAGCCTTTGGCTGGAATACTGTAGCAGTCCCATTCCTTAGCCCTCAGGTTAGGTTATTTAGATTGGTTAGGATTAGGGCTGGCGTTAGCTCTATACAATCAGAGGCACATCAGTCATATGTAACGAATTAATGAATCAATAAATTATCAAACTCTCCCCTCTACCAACTCTTAAGCATTCTAACCCCACCATAAATTATCAAACTCTCCCTGTTTTCTAACCCCGCCATAACATACATTAACAAAAAAGAAAATCAATGCAAAGACAACAGTGATAGCATTTTTAACACATATTTCCTTCCTTTCAGGTGACTGAAAGTTGCTGAAACTTTCAATAACTTAGAAAATAGTTGAAGTTGTACTAGACTTGTACTAGTATTTATTTTTATAGGATTATATATATGTATTAGTAAGATGGAAAAAATCTGTTGATGTATAAACTATAGAAAAAGGTTGTTTTTTGAAAACCACTGGATCTAGATCCAAAGACTCAAAGCTGTGATTGGAAGTTGCCCAAACTTTAACATGAGCATCATGTACAATTGATCATTGAATCTTGGGCTCACCACCACAAGAAATGATTGAATGAAAAAATTTAAACTTCAAAAATGCACTCGTCTGTATGCATTCTATGTAATAAAGGAAACAATCAGGATCGCATCAAGAAGATTTATGTGAGGAAGTGTTCAAAAGTAAAATAGGTCATGCAAGATTGATTGTTAAGAAACCTCGACTAACCTACAATTAACAAGGCGACGTTTAATATAAGAAGAAATAGGCACCCAAATTTAAGATAGAAAGCACTCGAACCTAGGTGGTACCTTCCACCACCAGAGCTAGGCTCCATTCCAAATGTACATAGTCTTTCATTTGATTTAGATTTAGATGGCATCATGACTTGTTTTTTTTTTTCCTGTCACTTCACCCGTGATAATACATGCACTTTTCCTTATTTTCCGTAAAAGGATTAACACGGTTGTTTCAAAAAGAAACAAAAAAAGTCCAGTCTGTTATAATTATCAACGAATAGTAACTAAATAGTTTTCCAAACATTACACAGATCCTCCATGTCAATGGTAGTTAGTTCTACCCATTTTACTACATAAAATAGATGAGCAAGTGGCGACTCACCTTTGTGCATGCCCCAAATTCATCAGCTTTCTTTTAACCTGCACAATTATATCAACACATCCATGGATGTAAACATGTAATGTCAACAGAAAACTAAATCAAAGAAAAATCAGGACTCATATGCTGTTTTCAAAACCATAATCAATCATTAATGTTTCAATGATGACTTATCATTTTGAAATTTCACTATAACAAATTCAGAAAGCCTACAAAAATGATCTATGAAGAACAGCCTTGTTAAAGAGAACTCACAATGAAATGCTGTATTAGTTAGCTATAATGCTTGAGGGCCTACTTGGAAATGAAACATACTGTGTATGAAATAAAATAAAATAAAAATGCACCATAGTTACAAAAGAAGCATACAAACTAAGGTAAGTATTCAATGTAGATACAGTAAATCATAAATCTTCTTGTACAGTCCCTCTATTTTTTTAGTAGGTGTCATTGGGATAAACTAAAAGAAGTTATCTCATCAACTTCAATTAAAAAAGGGATAATTGCATAAACCACCCCATAAGTTACTCCGATCGCAAAGAGGAGAATGTACAACTAATTCAGCAACATCTGCCATGTGAAGTCCAAGAATTTCCTTGCCGGTATTTGGGCTTGCCACTCTCTTTGAAAAAACTTACCAAGAGTCAAATCCAACCCATCATTGATCGCTTGGCTGATCAACTCCCTGGACGGAAATCTGAACTTATGAGTAGGGCAGGTCGGGCAATTCAATTACAGTATGTCATGACAGCTATGCTTATTTATTTGGTAATGTCGCTGGATCTGCCACAGTGGGCTCAAAAGGCAATTAACAAAATTAGAAGGGGTTATCTATGGAGAGGAAGGAAAGAGGCGAAGGGTGGCCACTGCCTTATAGCTTGGGGAAAGGTTGCACGACCAAAAGAGCTCGGCGGATTGGGTATTTCTGATTTGAAGAATTTAGGATGGGCTCTGAGAATGAGGTGGTTGTGGCTGCAAAAAACTGAGCCGCATCGACCATGGAGCATGTTTCCAATCCAAGTTCCTAAGCAAGTGAAATCGTTCTTGGCAATGGCAATGATTTCTGAAGTGGGAGATGGAACTCGCACATTATTTTGGGAAGACAAGTGGCTGCATGGGCAGAGCATCAAAGATATCGCTCCTTCTCTGTTCTCAGTAGTGTCTAAAAGGAGTATCAAAAAAAGAACAGTGGCAGAGGCAATAAATGAACATCTATGGCTTGCTGATGCGAGAGGGGCTTCGACAATTGCAGCCCTATGGCGATTCCTCCTGCTTTGGGACGTCATTATGGACATTTCGTTACAATCTGGGACTGAGGACATGCACCTATGGCGCCTTTCCCCCTCAGAACAGTACTCAACAAAATCAGCATATGAGAACATGTTTCAAGGAGCTATGCAATTCAGGCATTATGAACGGATATGGAAGACCTGGGCACCAGGAAAATGCAAATTTTTTCTATGGTTGGTGGCACACAATAGGTGTTGGTCGGGTGACCGTCTGGCTCGACGAGGGCTACCACACCCTGAGCGCTGTCTTCTTTGCGACCAAGAGCAGGAATCAATTAATCATCTTCTAGTATCTTGCCTGTTCGCAAGACAGTTCTGGTACACCATCCTCTCCCAAGTTGGGCTCCAGGCACTGGCTCCCCAGCCGGCGGACTCTGAATTTCATGACTGGTGGGACAAAGCATGGCGTGCAGCTCCTGATCTGCAAAAGAAAGGTTTTAACTCACTCGTCCAGCTAGGAGCCTGGACCATTTGGACTCATCGAAATGCTTGTGTCTTTGATGGTCTGTCTCCAAGCATGGAGAGAGTTCTCACTGCTACAAATGTTGATAGACACCTTTGGGAAATGGCAGGTGCACGATGCCTCTCTTCCCTGGATGGTCAAGTTCCTGCACCATAGCTAGTGCTTGATGGTTGTTTTTTGGTTGTTAAAGGTGCGATTATAAACAAGTAGCTGTGCAAAATGGTGCGTGTGGTTTGTGTTGGCTATTGTTTTAGTGTTGTATAGGCTCTTGTCCCTTTTTTTCTTCTTAATATAATGATACGCAGCTCTCCTGCGTGTTCGAGAAAAAAAAAAGTTACTCCGATCGTGGTGGCGTTGTCCATCCGTCACTCATGCCATGTGGCCCCACGGCTCTACCTCAGATTGGGCGTGGGGCAGATCGGCCCACTGGATCTCCGAACCGACCCAGTAAAACGATTCACTGGGTCACCGTGGATCGCATTGTGGAGCAGCTGGTCCAGGTCCCTTCGCTCCCTAGGGTAGAGTGGATCGAACCAACGCAGACGGTGCCCTTCTCCCGTGCGCCACCGTCGAGCGGCTCGTGCGTCTTATAATCACGAACTCATCTTTCTTTTCCCCGTCGCTCCTTGCTTCCAGTGCTCCATCTCCTATTCAAAATCAAGCAACAACAGCTCCACAAAAGAAAAATCAGGTAGAAATAGCTAGTGGTACTTGATTTTGGATTTACTAACTTTCCTATTCCCACGGGCACAACAGGGGAGGGGGATACAGTGCAGGAAAATTTGGGGCAGCAAAGTGTGAAAATCATTAAACCAGGTCGCAAGCTTGAGAAAGCAGATGGGTACAATGGTGAGTTGACAGCAGTAAGCAGCATATGAGTGAGGGACAAAGACAAGCATGCACAAGCGGTTGTGATGTACAAAGACCAGCAGCTTCAAGCCTTACCAACCCTCTCTTGTTGCCCAAAATCAAATAACAACAGCTTGCAGTCTCCAAAGTCCAATCGATCTTGGATGAGCAAACCAGTGCAGCTTTGTGATAATTCCCTAAGCTTGACAGGGGTGGAGGACTGGCCTCACGAAAGGGGAAAAAACACAGAGGCAAAATATGTCAGCACAGACGAGGTGATGCGAACAGAGCGGACGAGCAGACCTCCAGAGGCAGAAAGCTGTAAATCACGAGTGGTGGTCGGTGTGGAGAGGAACCAGATCAAGACAGACGAAGCAAACAGACCTTGAGACCGTCGTCCCTCATTTCCCTATTCCCAACCCATCACATTTCCCTATCCCTTGAAACATATGTCAAATGATATCCAGTTTTCTCCATTTCCCAAACCCACCTCACATTTCCAACAATCAAAACACCACCTAGTAAATAATATGACGCTACATGTAAATAACAATAATAAATCTTACATGACTTCACCTTGGGGTCCTGCATCGCAATCCTGGTTCTCTCGCGTATCCGCTGAAGCGTCTCTGCACATAGAAACTCAATATGACATGGTTTCTCAGCCCCTGCATTTCATTTGGTTCCTACTAAGTACTATCCTGATGTAGGAATGTGGTGTCAGTTTGAACTTATCCTAAAATTTGTTCCAATTATTCTGCCGTTCTGGCCTTCTATCCCCTCTTCATTCAATCTAATATTCTCCTCAATACCTGCCAAAGACAATAAAAGGAGAGCATAACCATACCTGGGCTGTGTTTCCTACCCTTGTTCCAAGGTGTGTTGCCCTTGTTCGCCTTCGAGATCCGCAAACGCCTCAGCCTCTCCCGCTCGTCCAGCGCTTCCTCCTTATGCCCCACCTCCCCGCCCACGTCCTCCTTCAACGGGAACTCGGCATCCGCACCGGGCTCCAGGACCTGCACCGGGCCCGCGTGTGGGACCACGCAGACAACGCCGGCGTAGGGTCGTCGGGACGGCGGGAGGCACAGGACCCGGCGCCGCTGCGCGCGGGCGGAACAGGGCCACGGGGCCGAATGCGGGAGCCGCGGCCAGAAGGAAACCCAATAGCAGCCCTGGAGCTGGGGCGCCATTGAGCTACCTGAAACGGGGAGTGCAGCTTCTCCTCGAGAGCGCACTGCAGCAGGTGCACGGCAGCGAGGAGGCGGACTGAGGTGCAGAGCGGGCGCGGCGGAAATCGGAGTAGTGTCCTGGCGTGTGGAGCGCAGGTGCAGCGCCGCCGGGATAAGACTGCTGAGCATGGGTTGAAAAACCGTTGAAAACTGGCCGGTTTTCGTGGTTTTTGGTAAAACTGGTCTGGTTCGGTTTCACCGGACGTCCGGTTTATCGGAAAAACCAAATCTAGGCACTGTAGCAAAACGGTTTTCGATCGGTTTTTCCGGTTTACCGATTAATTTTCAGCGAGAAAAAAAACCGCTACCGTAACGGTTTTTTTGAATTCCTGCTGCTGAGAAAGGTGGGGTTAGGCTTCATTTGAAAGTAGACATTAGAAGGATGGAATTGAATTGTCTTCCAACTTCAAATCCGTGTAGAAATGGAATTGAGCACCAATTCAATGTTTTTATTTGGTTGTCAAAGAACTTCGTTGGTAATGGAAATCAGAACAAATCAATTTCATTTGACGTTTGGATGCAAAATTTGGAGAATTGGAAATCAAGCAGCTGGGGTGGTCGGACCTGGGGAAGAAGGGCAGTCGAGCCCGCCGGCGGAGAGAGGCAAGGATGGGAGGGAGGCCGGTGACTCACCGGCAGATGGGGAAGGAGGTGCTGGAGTTGGGGAAGCTCGAAGCCGGAGTTGGGGAGGCTCGCCCCTCGCCCTGATCCTCTCCTCCACGTGGTCGTCAAGCTCGAAGCCACTGCCGCCATGCTCGAAGTCACCGCCACCAAACTCGAAGCCGCCGTCGGAGATGGGGAAGGAGTCGCCGAAGTTGGGGAAGGAAGCAGGGAGGGGCGTCGGCGAGGGAGAAAGGGAGGGGTGCCGGCTAGGCGGAGGAAGGGCGGGGCGTCGGCTAGTTACAACGGAGGAAGGGCACCGGCGAGGCGGAAGTTGGGGCGATGGGGCTGAGAGAGAGATAGAGAGAGAGAGAGAGAGAGAGAGAGAGAGAGCGACGGGGCTTCGTGCGATTCCAGCCAAATTCGGAGGTGTTCGGCTCCGAATTGAGAGTGAGTGAGGGAGAATAGAACCAATACCGGTTGGAATTGGGTTTGATTTCTAATTTCGAATTCCATGCCACCCAAACACCTGGTATTCAGAACTACCAATTCCAATTCCCAATTCCAGCCTCCAATATCTACATCCAAATGCTAAATTGACCTCAAATCCGTGGGCTTCGCTAAAATAGTCATGAAAACATTGCATCTTTACTAGAATGATCGATCATAAAGTATTTTTCGGACGGAAATGCCCTCGTTCTCTTCTTCTTCCTCACTCCTTCTCTCTCCAAATGCCGAACTCATCGGAGCCCCACGACGAGGAGAGGCGACCGACGCGCCGGGAGGGGCGGAGGTGGCCGCGAGGAGACGGTGCTCGACGCGGGCCGGAGCACGGCGGCCTGCGCGAGGCCACGTCTCCCGCGATGGGCGCGAGGAGGCGACGCTCAGCCTCGTCCCATGCGGCAACGCTCGACCTCCTGGCCACGTCTGCGCTCCTCGAGGCATGGCGGCCCCGCCTCTCCCACCACGCTGCGTCACCATCCCCGGCTGCCGGTTCCGCGCGCCGCCATCCGTCCGACTCTCCCGCACGCCGCCAGCCCCGTCCGATGGCAGTCGGCTCTGTGCGCTGCCATCTCCGTCCGCCAGCGCCGCCCGCGTCCACTACTCCCTGCGCGCCGCCCCCATCCCTCTCCCCTGCGCGCAGCGTCGTGCCGCGCCACTCCCATCCGCACGCCGCTCCCTAGAGACGAACAGGCGACGCGCGCCTCGGCCGGCCGACGAGTCAGATGGATTAGGAGAGAGAAAAAGAGAGAAGTTGTGAGGAAGAAGAAAGATAAGAATATTTTGATCTAAAAAATACCTCATGGTCATTTTACAGTAGAGACAACGGTTTCATAGTTATTATAGCGAATATCATGGTTTGGTGGTCATTTTAATGAAGCCCGTTGATTACGTGGTCGAAATAGCAAAAATCTGCAGCAGTGAGGAGGCGGACTGAGGTGTAGAGCGGGCGCGGCGGAAATCGGAGTAGTGTCCTAGCGTGTGGAGCGCAGGTGCAGCGCCGCGGGGATAAGATTGCTGAGAAAGGTTGCGATGTCGTGATACTACGGGCGTGATTGGATTCATGGGCGGACCTCCGGCTAGGCCCATACAGTGCAGGAGCGACATGTTTGGTTTCCTGATCAGATCTCGTACCCAGCCCATCTCATGCAATATGTCCTCTGTAGCCTGGCCCGAGAGGAATGTAGGAATCGGGTTTTGCTCCCGAGCCAGTCTCCGTAGAAGCTCTCACCTCCCTTCTAAAATCTCACTGTTGCAACTTCCGAACCCATGGCTCAACATTCAATGCCGCCATTCATCGCCACGACATCCAACTCAAACTCCGTTGCCGTTGTCCCGCACCGTGGTGCGAACTCCACCGCCACTGTTGCTCAGCTCAACAACCTCCACAAATGCGCGAATCAAATCCAGATGTCGGTCGGTGGGAGTGCGCTGCCATGGATGCAAAATAGCAGGAAGTCATGCAACCTCCATTGTGGTGGTTGTGGATCGTAGTTCTCCTGCACGACGCCCTTTCTAGCAGTTGTGCGTGTGGCACACATCCATGCTGCCTACACCGTGAGTGAGGTCAGCAAGGAACGGGCCAAACTCGACGGGAAGGCGCGGCTGGTCTCTAGTCATTGACGGCGGTGGCGGAGGGAGAGTGAACCACACAACACAGTTGTGATGGTAAAGTCACCCATACAAAGCATACAGGGTCAACCTATTATTCTCACACAGCCATCCAATCACAATCTCCTTGAAACCTAGCTTGCTTGCGAAATCAACCAAACGTTGCCAATTGCATCACTGGAACCTAGTTGTGAAATACTTACCTTCCGGGTATCCATAGATATGTCTAAGTCGGCAATCAACCGGGTACCTCACTAATAAGGGAACCGACTGAGTTGGCTTGGAGCGCAAGGCAATTAGAGATAGACTTTCTATGTAATCCTTATAGACTACGAGTAGGACTCTTCATATACCCCCTATCGACCGGATATATAAGGTGGCAGCGAACCCCCTCCATCGGGGACATGAAATTACAAGCAATACAAACCATAGAACACAGGACGTAGGGCTTTTACTTTCATCGAGGGGGCCGAACCTGTATAACTCGGCGTCTTTTGCAACCATCATAGTTCTTAGTCTCGACGTAGCCCTATAAATATATTGTCGAGATCAAGTCTTGACAGTTGGCGCGCTAGGTAGGGGACAAGGCTCGCCGGGATTCTTCGTCGACTACGATGGCCAAAATTCCCAACATCCAGTACTCGCCGTACTTCAAGATTTCCTTCGGATCGCTCGACTTTGTCGTCAACACCAACGGAGAGCTAGGTCTAGAGAACTATCGATCCAACTCGATCGTAGCCGATTCTATGGTGTGATCACTGAGCTCGTCAGATCTGATCCCAGCCTTGGCTCCACCCGGATTCGGCGATACAGACCTACCCCTCTGGTACGACTCAATGTCGGTCCATTCCTTTGATGAGGATTCGGTCGGATCTGCTTGCTTATACCCTCTGACCGTGAACATGGTTGAGATAGATGAGAATCCATCAGGAGACAATGATGAGGAGGGTGACCACAAAAGAGACGATCACGAAGAAGATGGCTGCGCAGAAGAACGCGTAGAAGAAGGCCACAGGGAAGAAAATCCCCAAGACAACAACTCGTCGACAGGACATCATCGCCGATCGAGAGGATCGCGTGGATCCCGCCTCGCACGCCGACTAGACCTTTGACAACTTGATATCAAAGTAGACGGCGTCAAGGTCTATGGTACCCGCAGCTTGATGGCTGATGTGGCATATCAGACCCCCACGATGCATAAGGCGGTGGCCATGCTCAACGCTACTGCAGTCCAAGATGCAGCCAGGGACGAACCCCAATCGATGGCAAGTTCCAGTCATGCGACATCACGCGATCGGCGAAGGCATGGCGATCTGAGAAATTCCCTCGGCATCCGTGACGGTTGGGATACCATCAACTCCCATTACGAAGAACGGGCTCAGGATGACCGATGCCACGAGGAGGAACGCCGCGATCGGAGGACCGACAATCGACGGGAAGACTGACACGATCCACCTCCAAGAAACAACCACGATGACCAACGTTGACATGATGATCGGGACCGGGCGAGAATCGTGATGAAGATAATCGGTGTCATCGCCATGATGACGATGTTGACCCTCGCCATAATCGTCGCCCATCTTCATCTCCCGACCGACATAGAAGGTAAACTACTCCGAGCGATGAAGAATTCGATGGCATCAAGGCCTATGTACCTGAGCTTCACATAGCTCGGTTGCCGAAAGGATTTAAGTTGGTTCCCATCGAAAAATACGATGGTCAGACCAACCCTTGAGAGTGGCTTCACCTGTACAGTACGATGATTCGGTCAGCCGAGGGTGATACCTTTGTGATGGCCAATTACCTACCGGTCTGCCTTGATCCGACCGTTCGGATTTGGCTCACATCTCTTCTAGAGAAATCGGTCACCTCTTGGGGAGACCTCAATAGGAAGCTCATAGAAAGTTTCCAAGCTACTTGCAATCGTCCGGGCAATCACTTCGACCTCACCCGGATCAAGCAGAAGTCTGACGAGCCCCTGCGCGACTACATCAAGCAGTTCTGTGCCAACAAGACCGAGATCCCTAATATCCTAGATCAGCAGATCATTGCAGCCATCCAAGGTGGCGTACGCAGCAATGACCTGGTCCGGGAGATCAGTCGAAGGAATCATGATCTCAAGCTAACCGCTCGGGAGTGCTTCGAGATTGCTGATAAGTTCGCATTGGGCGAGTCGGCACTGGACGACATCCGTGGCCAAGGCAAGGACAAGTGCTCGGACAAGCCGGAGTCCTCCAAGAAGGACAAGAAAAGGAAGCTTGACAACATGGTCGCTATGGTAGACCGATCCCAGAAGAACTCTCGGGATGAACCAGCAGACCATGGATGACTTGCTAAGTGGCCTGTGCCTATGGCACCCAAAGGGGAACCACAAAGCAAAGGACTGTTACTGACTGAAGGGATTCGCGACTGCCACGCTCAAGGTGGCCAAGGATCCGCCAAGGCGCAATGGCAAAGACATGGCTAAAGACGGTGACGACAAGGACGAAAAAGGAGAGTTCTAGGAGCCTCGGAAGGAAGTCAACTTCATCTTCGAAGGCCCGGATGCCTACGTGTCCAAACGCAAGCAAAAGCTAGAACTACAAGAGATCAACTCCGTAGAGCCTGCTGCGCCCAAATACATGAGGTGATCTGAGGTACCGATCACATTTGATCGGTCGGATCACCCTAGGAACCTTCCCAAGCCAGGATGCTACCCGCTGGTACTCGCGGCCACGATAAAGGAGGTCAAGTTCAACAAAGTACTCATCAATGGAGGAAGCAGTCTGGACTTGATCTTCACCAAGACCCTCACGGAGCTAGGCTTATCGGTCAATGACCTACAGCCGAGTTCCTCACCCTTCCACGGGATCGTGCCCGGCAAGACCTCAGTTCCCATCGGACAAATCGTTCTACCGGTTACCTTTGGAACCCATGAGAACTTTAGGACCGAGCGTGTTATCTTTCAGGTGGTCGACTTCGAGTCAGCATACCATGCTATCCTCGGCAGACCGGCAGTGGCGAAGTTCATGGCAGTCCTGCACAACCCATACCTCACTCTCAAGATGCCAGGCCCCAAAGGAATAATCTCTCTCCACTCTGATCTTCGGAATTCTTTCGATTGTGATGTGCAGAGTTGTGAGATGGTCAAACAACAGTTGATGTTGTCCGACTGGTAGGAGATCCAGAAGGCAGTCGGCAATGAGGAGTAGACTGACGCGGAGATCCCCATGAATAAGTCTACCAAGAACAAGATACAGATGGATGACGTCCCTACTAAGGAGATCATGCTCGACCCAGAGGACCCTGCTAAGATCACTTATGCAGGGGCCGACCTTGACAAGAAATAGGAACTCACGCTCTGTTGACGGCTGCTAAGTACAATTTTCAACCGTCAACTATACTCAAATAAAGGAGAATTTGGCATTTTATACACGCATGCTTTATCACAATAATATAGTTCCACTTGTACTTGGAGAACTTTGTGCATGCAGGAGGAAATGTAAAGGAAACACCTCAAAAGGCAAGAAAACACACTTTCGACCAATCAGAGAGTGCCACATGGACGTCACACGGATTGAAGGGCCCATTTTCAGCACTTAACCGACGTAACTCCCTGTAATACCGCACAAACCGACGTCAGGGCCCACAGGACAGCCACCTGGAGAAAGCACAGGCCAGGAGGGGCCACCCCCAGGTCGGCCGACCTGGTCAGGTCGGGCGACCTGGTCTGGCGCCCTCTCCGCCTGGGCTTCCACGTGTTGGCTCCTCCGCGACTCCTGATGGTGGTTTGAGGTGCCTTCCGTGGCGGTTACTCTCCCTTGCCGACCTATTGAGGCTATAAATAGAGGGTGAGGGCCTTCACACTCAACACACACCACAAGAAGCATTTCTCTCTTGCTAGTAGTAGTTCTTGGAGTTTTAGTGGAGTTAGGCTGAGTCTAGAGCTCTCTAGTCCCAAGTCTTCACTTGGAATTGGTATGGCTCTTGTATCTTTTCCCTTTTGTAAGACTTTGCTCTTATCAATATATATATATTTTCTATATAGTTGTGCTTGGGTCATGAGTTTCTTGTTTGATATTGTGATCCATATATGTGATAGTATAGTCTACTTGTGTGATAGTAGTTTATATTTATTATACTACTATTGTCATGCTAGTTATATACCGTCACTATAGTCTAGTTTATATGTTATAGTCTCTATGCTTAGTTTTAGCTGATAAAGTATAGCATGGGTTTGGTGATCGTATTCGTACGGTAGCTCTGCCTCGTTAATAGTAATCGCGGAGGGGCAGAGTGCTCTTTGGTCATGCAAGTATGGTACTTGGGTGACTGATTTGCATCAATTATTCGTTAGTCTACTGGTTCGTTGAGGTAGGCGGCAGGTGGTGACAGCCCTGTCCGTCCTTTGAAATCCTCCCCGCTAGGCTAGTACGTAGGCTCTTGGCGGAAGTCGCCTGTGGATGCAGGGGTAAGTCCGTGCCTGAAGTGCTATACTATTGACTGCTGAACCTGAGTGTGGGTCTGTATGTATTCTACTTAGGCTATGCAACTGTATAGGAATGTATAGTAGGAGTAGCTTAGCCTAGTCTTTCCTCCACTAGACTTTATTTATTTAGTAGGAATCTTCTGTGTGTGTCACACTACCCAGTTATTATCATGTACCCGCCTGTCTTGGTTAGATATCCTTGCTAATTGTTAACATGATCTTATATGTTAGTAACGCTTCTTGATCATAACCTTCCTTTGGGATAAACAAATACGATACCCTGAATACTTCCGGGTGAAATGCTACAGCGGTATTCTCCGTGCGCTTGCGGATTTTACCTACTTGACTCTGGGACATATTAGTGAACCGTTTCTGGCCCCGTGTCGAGAATGATTTATTAATATGGCTTAGCAAAAGTCAACAAGCATTTCTGGCGCCGTTGCCGGGGAAGGCGTATGATTTAAGAAAAATTACTAATGTATATAGTAGTGTTGCAATTATTAAGGCTATCTCCTAGGCAGGCTAACCTTGCTTTGTTTTCTGCATTTTGTATGAAAACAGGGTAGTGTATGACTGGTTTCGACTTGCCGACAAACTTCACTGAAGATCCTGAGTCACTCCTGAGAAGGACACGAGCTAGGCTCACCCCTCCTCGTAAGGAGACTCGGCCAATCGAACCTGTCATTCCCGCACCATCAAGCTCTGAGCAAATGGCCGACAAGACCCTCCGCGAGTTCTCCGCTCCCTCCGCTGCCAACATCCCTACGGGACCAGCTGGCAATGTGAGAGATGCGAACTTCGAGATCAAGACCGGTCTCATCACCATGGTGCAGGCTAGCCCATTCTGTGGGAAAGCCAATGAGGACGCTAGTGCTCATCTCCAGCAATTCCTGGAGATTTGCAACACGTTCAAAATGAAGGACGTCACCCCCGACGCTGTTCGCCTTCGACTGTTCCCGTTCTCTCTCCTTGGGAGAGCGAGACAGTGGTTCTACACAAACCCTGAAGCTGTGAACACTTGGGAGAAGTGTTCAGCTGCGTTCCTTGCAAAGTTCTTCCCGCTGGGCAAGACCAATGCCCTCCGCGGAAGGATCTCAAGCTTCCAGCAGGAGTCGAAGGAGTCGATTCCTAAGGCATGGGAGAGGCTCCAGGAGTACATCCTGGCATGTCCCCACCACGGGATGGATGATTGGCTGATCATCCAGAACTTCTACAACGGGCTTACTCCGTCGGCCCGCGACCACCTCGATGCTGCTGCTGGTGGAGCCTTCTTCTCGCTCACTGTGAGCAAGGCAAAAGATTTGATCGAGAAGATGGTGTCCAACCAAGGTTGGAATGAAGAGCGCCTCCAACCTCGCCAGCGAGGCATGCACTCCGTCAAGGAGGTTGACATGCTCGCCGCCAAGATTGACCTTCTCATGAAGAAGATGGACGACCAAGCCAATGGAGAAGTGAAAGCCCTAGACGCTCGTATGACTTGCGAGGTCTGTGGCAACACGGGACACTCGAGCAATGACTGCCCTGAGACCCGTGAGGACGCAATGTTCATGGGCAACAACAACAACAACGGCTACCGTCCACAAGGAGGTCAAAGTTGGGGTCCACCACGTCCCAACTACCAAGGAGGTAACTCTGGCAACTTCTCTGGTTTTAATTCCGGTTATAATCAGCCCTCCTTGAAAGATCTTGTGCTTGGTCAAGCTAAGGTTAACGATAACATCAGTAAAAAGCTTGCCACCACTGATAGGACTCTTGAGAGCATCCACACTAAGATAGAGGGTGTTTCCTCTGCTCTCAAGAATCAGCTGAGCTTCAATAAAATGATAGAAACCCAATTAGCTCAGTTAGCTGCTGCTGTTCCTACTGCTGAGTCGGGGAAAATCCCGGGGCAACCCGAGACACCCCTTAGAAAATGTTAATGCGGTTACCACGAGAGGAGGTAAGTCCACTCGGGATCCGCCATACCCTAACCATGCAGGAAAGGACACATCAGCTGAGAAGCCAGCAGAAGAAGAAGAACTGCCGCCCAGGAAAACGGCCCCACATGAGTTCTATGACACGAACCTCATGCCGTTTCCTGAAAGAAGAAGAAAGATCCGGGGTGTCCCATGATCACCTGCTCGATCGGGACACAGAACTTCGACCATGCCTTATGTGATCTTGGGGCAAGTGTGAGCGTCATGCCGAAGGATGTCTTCGACAAGCTCAACTACACCACACTATCCCCCATGCCGATGCAGCTGCAGCTGGCCGATTCAACGGTCCGCTATCCGGCGGGGATCGCCGAAGATATTCCGGTGAAAATCCGGGATTGCTTCATCCCCGTCGACTTCGTAGTGCTTGACATGGACGTCGGGAAGAGCACACCGTTCATCCTGGGACGCCCATTTCTCAGCACTGCGGATGCTCGCATCGATGTAGGAGCCGGAGAAATCCGCTTCCACATCAATGGCAAGGAGGAGAAGTTTGACTTTCGGCCACGGAAAGAACAGTGCAACATGATCCGTATCAAGTACGGGCCGAACCCAAGCAACATCAAGGAAGTGGAGGTCACTCCGCCAAAGAAGGACAGCCTCATCACATTCATGAAGAACTTCCTTGAGAAGGAAAAGGTTGCACAGCAACAACTGATGAAGGCAAGGAGGCAAAGGTCACACATTAAGCAACAGCCTCCGAAGTCCACAAGGCAGCAACCTCCGAGGTCTGCAAAGAAACAGGCTGTGAAGCCTGCAAAACCGCAGCCTCCGAAGCCCGAGAAGCCACCGACCGCAACAAAGACCAAGAAGGTGTGGCGAGTGAAACAAGAAGCATCATCCGTGTCTTCATCTCCGGGACCGGACAACGCTTCATCGAGCTGAACGCCAGAGAAAAGTCCCGCTCGTCGGACTTTAAAAGGTGAGTCCTCGCCGGGAGGTTAAACCGGTAGTTATCCATATTTGCTCTTTTAATTGCATATTTGCTTTCCACCACATTTCGATTTTTCCCGACCACTGCATTTTTGCATTTTTGAATTTTTCCAGCCACCTTGGAATTTTTCAAAACTCATTTGCATTTTTGAAAATTTAGAAAATAGGTTTTTGGGCTTTCCATTTTGAAAAGATTTTTTGTCGAGCTTTTTGAGCAAAAAGGCAGCAGGGGACAAATCCCCTAGCCGTTGGGGAACACATAGGAAAAAGGGGGCTGCCAGGAGGCCCACCTGCCAGGTCGGCCGACCTGGTGGGGTCGGCTGACCCCCTGGCCCCACCTTTTCCTGTGCTCCTTTCTCCCAACGGCTATATGTCCGTTGCTCTGTCCCTTTCTAACGGCCATCTTGCTTCCTTGGCTATAAAAACCGCCCAGGAGGAGGAGCTTCACCATTCCAAGCTCATCTTTCGCTCCCCTCCTTTGCTCACTTGTTACTCTCCCAAAATTTCGTGTTCTTCAACTTTACTACAGCCCCAAAAACCCAAAAAAAAAAATATATTTCCCCTCTGTTTTAGTGCATTTGCAAGTTGTTGTGAGAAGAAAACCAATTTCGGAGAAGCTCGGGTTTGTTGTTTTCACTAACGCTCACCCGAACACTTGTTCGATCTTGTTTTTGTTCTTGTCTTGTGTTTGTTCTTGTGTGCAGCCATGTTCAACCGAATGAATCAAGTCGCCGGAATCAAGCGGAGAAAAAGCACTCGTGCAAGCACGAGTCAAGCATCCTCCGTCGAGCTCACACCAAGTCCGGGGCATGGTGACCCCGAAGCTGAAATTCCGGAGGAAAGGCCGGCCTTGCTCATCACCGAGGAGCATCTCGACATCAAGGACGACCGCGAGGGCCAAGCCATTGCGCTCATGAGAGAACGGCCATTCGCCCACACCCGACGCTTCGATCCGGACTTCCTCGAGAAAATAGGTATGAGAGAAGAATTTACCTCTATTTTTCGCACTATGGGTTGGCTAAATTTCGTAGAAGTAGATGAGCCGGGTTCTCGTTTGCTTACTATGCAGTTTTTATGCACCCTTAGAAAGTATGATGAAGGCATTTCTTTTCGCTTGTATGGGCAAGAGCGCTTGGTCACATGGGGTGATCTTCATGCTATGCTAGGTCTAAATCCTAAATGTAGGCTAGAATTAGATAAAGCGCTAAAGGGGTTCCATAAAGAAAGTTTTTGGAAAAAGATTTCCGGAAACGAGTGGGGTCCCAAGCCTAGAACAAGTGCCATCCATAATCCTACACTTAGATTTATGCATGTGTGGTTGGCTATGACCTTGTTTCCTCGACGTGACATTAGGGTTGTCCGGCAAGATGAATTGAAAATACTTTATGCCATGGTTAAGAAAATTAGGGTGTCACCCGCGGAATGCATGATTGATCAATGGTTAGACAATATAAAGTTGACAGGACCAATTGAGTGCACCTCTTTAGTTACTCGCATTGCGCAGAAGTGTGGTCTGCTTGAGAATGTTCATGTTGAATATTTGACGGTAGATAGAGAATTTCTAGGCGAGGACTATTTTGTGCAAGGACATACCTTGAAACATGGTCCAAATAATACCTTGATCTATCACTTTCCCGGGTATACAAATGAATTCCCATTACCTAACCCGGGTCTTCGTTTGTATCACTGTCGGGCACTAACCCTCCCACTTGAGCCAGTGGGAGAAGATCGCAGGCATAGTGTTTCAGGGCGACCGACACGTTCCCGTAGGCATATGGAGCCTACACCGGAGTTTCACACTCCGACCGGAGATCCAGTATGGGAGCAGCCCCCACCACAGGACGAGGCGGGTGCATCAACATGGCAGGCCGGAGCATGGGAATCTCAGTACGATTACCCCATGCAGACGTCATCAAGTTCAAGCGGACCGCCATCCTTTGCCACTCGGTCATTCTCATCCCGTGGGTTCCGTGAACTCAACTATGGGATGGCCGAGTTGACAAGGAGGGTGAACGACATTGATTTACGCACCGAGAGCATGCAACAAACTCTCACGCAACATGTCGCCGACACCCAGCAATGGCAGAATTTCAGCGACAACCAATTCCGCCAGCTGAACGCGATGATGGCTCAGAATCAGAGCAATTGGGATGCCTTCTTCCGCTCCCAAGGCTACGACCCGAACCAGCAGATATGAGCAAGAACAAGCTTGGGGGAGGACTCCCCTTCTCACGGTAACTTGTATCTTTCCCCTTCCCTTTTTTTCTTGCATTTGCTAAATTTGAAAATCCATAAAAATTTGCAAAATATAAAAAGAACAAAAATATTTCCCTTTTTCATGCGCGGTATGAATGTGTATAATTTTCCTATGTTGAGATGATGAATAGTTGCTCTGTCCTTTATTCCTCTCTAATGCTAGTTTACAACTTAGTACTCTCTCAAGAGTTAGGTTTGTTGGTAAATCTTGCCTTGAACTTGAATCTTGTGGGTAGCATATGCATTCTCTAGTTCTAAGTTGTTGAGAGGTATGATATGATAGATAGGGCTGCTATGATCTTGCTCAACGTAAAGCTTGAATTCCGGAGTTTTATTTTTCAAAATGACAAATTGATAAGTTCCTCAATGATGAAATTCCCACCACAGCCATATGTAGTGTTTACATTTGAAAACCTTTACACATATGCTGCTTGTTTCACATTGAGCTTAGTCAAAATTGTTGTGACCCTAGTAGAACTCTTTTCATGCTTTCTTGATCAAGATCATATACACACATCCACCGCCATGAGCTATCCTTCTAAATCAAGAAGATAGCATCCACCATATCCACCATATCCACCGTGAGCTATTCTTCTACACCGGAAGAAAGCCACTATGCATCCATCCATCCAAAGAAACACTCCATATATCCATTGCAAAATTCCTCTCTCAAAGTATTCATTGCAAACTAGGACTATGGCTATGCAAAAAGAAAAGAAAAAAAAATGCTCAAAAAAAAGAGAGCAAGCAAAAGATAGCCATAGCCTAGAAACTCCAAAAGAGAGAAGGAAAATTCAAAAAGGAGTTATTTCTTCCCATCCACCATTCCTCCGTTCTCCCACACACTTGCACATCTTGATCAAGATTGTTTGAATTGATGTTTTTCTTGGATCCGGTCTTTTCACATAGCAATATTATGTGAACATGAGTGCCTCATATATCCCTACCTTGAGCTCCACATAAAGCCTTATTTAGAAGTAGGTGATTATAGGCAACACTTTGCCTTGGTGAGGAATCATACACATATTGAGTGATCCGAGAGAATCATTTGAGGAACTTGGTTTTTATTTTCAAAATCTTTTGAAAACCTCCGGAATAACATAGCGGAATCTAGAGCAAGTGATTGGTGCCCTGCAATTGTTCTATCTCTCAACCGCCCAAGACAATGAGGTGTAAAAGCCCCATGGATCGAGGTAAATGGGTAAGTTATGTGCCAACATATTTAATTCTAGGAAGAGTACTTTGTTGTGCGCATAGTATTATTGAGGAGTAGGACATTGTAGCAACTCCTGATCAACAACTTAAGTTTATCTTTGCTTCGGGACGAGCAAAGGGTAAGCTTGGGGGAGTTTGTTGACGGCTGCTAAGTACCATTTTCAACCGTCAACTATACTCAAATAAAGGAGAATTTGGCATTTCATACACGCATGCTTTATCACAATAATATAGTTCCACTTGTACTTGGAGAACTTTGTGCATGCAGGAGGAAATGTAAAGGAAACACCTCAAAAGGCAAGAAAACACACTTTCGACCAATCAGAGAGTGCCACATGGACGTCACACGGATTGAAGGGCCCATTTTCAGCACTTAACCGACGTAACTCCCTGTAATACCGCACAAACCGACGTCAGGGCCCATAGGACAGCCACCTGGAGAAAGCACAGGCCAGGAGGGGCCACCCCCAGGTCGGCCGACCTGGTCAGGTCGGGCGACCTGGTCTGGCGCCCTCTCCGCCTGGGCTTCCACGTGTTGGCTCCTCCGCGACTCCTGATGGTGGTTTGAGGTGCCTTCCGTGGCGGTTACTCTCCCTTGCCGACCTATTGAGGCTATAAATAGAGGGTGAGGGCCTTCACACTCAACACACACCACAAGAAGCATTTCTCTCTTGCTAGTAGTAGTTCTTGGAGTTTTAGTGGAGTTAGGCTGATTCTAGAGCTCTCTAGTCCCAAGTCTTCACTTGGAATTGGTATGGCTCTTGTATCTTTTCCCTTTTGTAAGACTTTGCTCTTATCAATATATATATATTTTCTATATAGTTGTGCTTGGGTCATGAGTTTCTTGTTTGATATTGTGATCCATATATGTGATAGTATAGTCTACTTGTGTGATAGTAGTTTATATTTATTATACTACTATTGTCATGCTAGTTATATACCGTCACTATAGTCTAGTTTATATGTTATAGTCTCTATGCTTAGTTTTAGCTGATAAAGTATAGCATGGGTTTGGTGATTGTATTCGTACGGTAGCTCTGCCTCGTTAATAGTAATCGCAGAGGGGCAGAGTGCTCTTTGGTCATGCAAGTATGGTACTTGGGTGACTGATTTACATCAATTATTCGTTAGTCTACTGGTTCGTTGAGGTAGGCGGCAGGTGGTGACAGCCCTGTCCGTCCTTTGAAATCCTCCCCGCTAGGCTACTGCGTAGGCTCTTGGCGGAAGTCGCCTGTGGATGCAGGGGTAAGTCCGTGCCTGAAGTGCTATACTATTGACTGCTGAACCTGAGTGTGGGTCTGTATGTATTCTACTTAGGCTATGCAACTGTATAGGAATGTATAGTAGGAGTAGCTTAGCCTAGTCTTTCCTCCACTAGACTTTATTTATTTAGTAGGAATCTTCTGTGTGTGTCACACTACCCAGTTATTATCATGTACCCGCCTGTCTTGGTTAGATATCCTTGCTAATTGTTAACATGATCTTATATGTTAGTAACGCTTCTTGATCATAACCTTCCTTTGGGATAAACAAATACGATACCCTGAATACTTCCGGGTGAAATGCTACAGCGGTATTCTCCGTGCGCTTGCGGATTTTACCTACTTGACTCTGGGACATATTAGTGAACCGTTTCTGGCCCCGTGCCGGGAATGATTTATTAATATGGCTTAGCAAAAGTCAACACGCTCACTCTTTTCCTTCAGGAAAATAGGGACATCTTTGCATGGAAACCTTCTGACATGTTGGGAGTTCGTAGGGAAAAGATTGAGCATGAATTGAGGGTGCCTCCTGAGGCCACCCCGGTCAGGCAAAGACTTAGAAGGTTTGCACAAGACCGCAAGGATGCCATGAAGAAGGAGATAGCTAGGTCATTAGATGCTAAGTTTATAAAGGAAGTGTACCATCTAGATTGGCTGGCAAATCCAGTCCTTGTACCTAAGAAGAATAAAGAATAGCAGATGTGCGTTGATTATACCGATTTGAACAAGGTCTGTCCTAAAGACCCCTTCGCTCCGCCATGCATCAATCAGATCGTAGACTCAACAGCCGGGTGTGAGCTTTTAAGCTTTCTGGATGCCTATTCAGGCTATCACCAGATCCCACTAAAAGTTGAGGATCAAATCAAGACTTCCTTTATAACACCCTTTGGCGCCTATTGTTACATTACCATGCCGTTCGGTTTAAAAAATGCTGGCACTACTTACCAACACGGTATTCAACGCTGCCTCAAAACTCAAATCGGTCAGAATGCAGAAGCATATGTAGATGATATCGTGGTAAAGACTCAGAATGTTGAAGAACTTCTCTCTGATCTGGTAGAAATGTTTGACAATTTAAGACATTACTCGATGAAGCTGAATCCTAAAAAGTGTGTTTTTGGGGTTCCTTCGGGAAAGCTACTCGGTTACATCGTCTCAAAACGTGGTATAGATGCTAACCTGGACAAAATCAAGGCGATCCTTGATATGGGGCCACCTAATTCTCAGAGGGATGTTCAGAAGCTGACCGGATGTATGGCATTCCTGAGTCGCTTTATTTCCCGACTGGGGGTCAAGGGTCTGCTGCACTTTAAACTGCTCAAGAAGCAGGATGACTTCGTCTAGACAGCAGAGGCGCAATTGGCGTTGGATGAGCTGAAGGTCCACCTCAGCAATATTCTAGTCTTGGTGCCTCCGGAGACGCAAGAAAAGCTTCAACTCTACATATCGGCCACAACTCAAGTTGTAAGTACCATTTTAATGGTCAACCGAGAGGAAGAGGGTCATGTACAAAAAGTGCAACACCCAGTGTACTTCATTAGTGAAGTTCTCAATGCCTCCAAAACACGATATCACCAGATCTTGAAGCTGCTATACGTGCTCCTGATCACCTCAAGGAAGTTGAGCACTACTTTCAAGTTCATCCTATTGAAGTTCAAACATCCTTTGCACTCAGCTCCGTCCTTCACAACTGAGAAGCCGAAGGAAAGATTACAAAGTGGGCAGTTGAACTTGGTCAGTATACCGTCACGTTCGAACCTCGCTCGACAATCAAAGGATCGGCATTGACCGACTTCGTTTCTGAGTGGATAGAGATTCAAATGCAGCCTGCATCGCAAGATATTGAATACTGGAAAATGTACTTCGATGGATCCCTCCAGTTACCTGGAGCTGGTGCAGGAATTGTGTTCATCTCACCCACAGGAGAGAAATTGTGATACGTCCTCCAGATCATGTTTTGCGCATCTAATAATGCTATAGAATATGAAGCTCTTTTGCATGGTCTGTGCATTGTTGTTTCGCTCGACATTCGACGTCTTGACATCTTTGGTGACTCGGCTCTAGTCATTAACCAAGTCACTAAGGATTGGAACTGCATTGATGACAACATGAGTGCTTACTGCCAAGAAGTAAGGAAGCTCAAAGACAAATTCGATGGACTGAAGTTCACACATGTTCTTCGAGATAATAATCAAGTAGCTAATGAATTAGCCAAAATGGGATCGTCTCGATCGATTGTCCTACCCGGTGTTTTCTTACACACCCTTGATTCTCCACTATTTCTTTTCACTCTGATGTCTTAATGACCGATGTTTCTGAGCCCGTAAGTGATGTCAATATAGAGACCGACTGGCGCGACCCGATTGTCTAATTTTTGAGCAAGGGTACGCTGCCTACAAATCCTGATGAGCAGCAGAGGTTGAAGGCTAGAAGTCGAGGATACTTAATGGTGGACGATCTGCTCTATAGAAAAGGAGGATCAAACATCTTGATGTAGTGCATCTCGATACCAAAGGGCAAAGTATTGATGGAAGAAATTCATTCAGGAGTATGTGGCAATCATGTAGCTTCCAAGACATTGGTCAGCAAAGCTTTCCGGCAAGGATTTTATTGGCCTACGGCGATCGAAGATGCACACCAGGTCATTCAGAAGTATGAAGGCTATAAATTCTTTGGTTAATAGACACATGTGCCTTCGTAGCAACTTTAGATGATACCTATGACTTGGCCCTTTGCAATCTGGGGGCTTGATATTGTCGGTCCTTTCAAGAAAGCACCAGGCGGGTTTACTCATTTGTTTGTTGCTATTGACAAATTCACCAAGTGGATTGAAGCAAAGCCGGTCAGCAAGATAACTTCGAAGAAAGCGGTCGAGTTTGTCAGAGAAGTCTTCACTCGGTTTGGGGTCCCTTATGATATCATCACCGATAATGGTACTCAGTTTACATCTGAGGAGTTCCGTGACTTTGTCGATGAGATGGGATTAAAAATCCACTTTGCATCAGTGGCTCATCCTCAAAGCAATAGGCAGGTTGAACGGGCCAACGGTATGATTCTTAAAGGGTTGAAGCCCCGGATATTTGACAGGCGCAAACCAAATGCCGGTCGTTGGGTTTGAGAGCTGCCTTCAGTTCTCTAGGGGCTGCGAACTAATGTTAGTTGGGTTACTGTCCAATCACCTTTCTTGTTGGTCTACGGCTCCGTGGCTATGCTGCCGACCGAGGAAAATCTTGTATTAGCGCGAGTCAAGGGATATGACGAGAAGCTTTCTGAAGAAAACCGAGAGATTGATTTGATTGCGGCAGAAGAGTTACGTGATCGCGCTCTGTTACGGTCAGTGGTATATCAGCAGGGCCTACGATGTTACTATGATAAGAGCGTACGTAGTCGCCAATTTCATGTTGGAGATTTAGTGCTGCGCCGAGTACAATCAACCAAGAATCGGCACAAACTTTCCCCTAAATAGGAAGGTCCTTATGTGGTCAAAGAAGTCACTCGGCCGAGGGCTTATCGACTGATGTATGAAGACGACGACGATATACCAAATTCATGGAACATAAATCAGCTACATCGCTTTTATACTTAGTCTATCTTTTGTATTCTCATACATTATTATTGAATGAAACTTTAGTCTTTTTTTATGAAAAGATTTATTTATGATTTTTATTCTTATCTGTCTCGATTTCTTAATTTATAATATTAAACAATCAAGCCCGAGGGCTAGTAATAATGTCCCACTATTCCTTAACCTTGATAAATTCTGGTTTTAGATTTTGTCTGACCGATTTCTCACATTTTGATATGGTCTTAGGATTTTTGGTCTAATGCCTAACATCATGATTATACAATTCATACTGCACAACAGACTGCCACTACACTAAACCCAGAGCCAAAGAGTGTGAGGTCATGTGTCGATTGATCAACTCTGCTTGTTATGCGGCTATGAATTACAACCTAGTATGCTAAGGCAGACCGATGCAACTTATGTTTTTATCTCGAAAAGACTTATGGTAAAAAGATCTAAGTGCTAAAGCACGAGTAACGCAGCTAAGTACTGATCGTTTTTGCTTTAAGTAACAGGAGATTGCCTTATGACTACTTTCTCGATCTTTTAACTTGTTTACGAACTAAGCAAGCATAAAAATTATTATTTACATGAAGATAATATTATCTTCCTACATAAATACTACTAATGTTTTCTGACATTACAGATATTACAACTCCTTCGAAGGAGAAGAAGCATCATCTTGCAATTCTACCGCTGGAGTTGCTAGAGGAGTTGGCGTGATGGGATCAACCTCTACATTATCGACCAAGGCACAAGAGGTCTCCAGTGTAGAGTCCATAAGCAATTGGCATTGAACTATTGTTAAGTCTGGGTTGAAGCCCTCCTTGATCTTATCCAATGGCAATGCAGAAGACAAAGACTGGCACATAGCCTGCACTTGGCTCCTGGCCTCGGTCACCACTCTCCTGGTATGATTAGCAATTGCCTCCGAAGCATGCTCCAGCAGATACTCCAAAGAGTGACTGGTCTTCTCTACTTGGTTAGCATGGATATAATCCAATGCTTTCTGAGCGTTGTAAGATAATGCTGCAAAAGATTTTCAAGATATCAGAATCGGAAGTCAACAAGAGAAATAATAAAGATACGATGGAGAGCTTATTGGCAAGATTACATTTGAAAGACTTGGAGATGCTCTTAGCTCCCTCTATCTTCCCTTCGGCTTCTTCCAACTTTTTCTTCACCCGAGTGATTTTGGAGCCTTGCTCTTTGACCGATTTGGAGAGGTTATCCTTCTCAGTAGTTAGAGCATCCAAGAATCTTTGCTGGTTTGAAGTCAACTTCCCCAGGTCAGTGACTTTTTTATCACGAGCTAAAGACCCGTATAAAATCTTTAGCGTTATAGTGAGCAAGAAGCAAATGAAAGTTGGTATGTGATCTTACCAACAGCATCAGCACGACTTTGCTCTAGAGCTTTGTCACTTCCTTGTGGTCGGTCTGCAGTCTTTCAATCTGCTTTTTGTGCCTGGGAGAGCTACCCGCCGGTAACTATCAAAGATACCAACAATGGGTCAACATCTTGAAGAAAGGATTTAACATAGAAGAAGAATCTGGAACATACTGAAAGTCTCGACTTCAAGGTACTCAATCGTGGCCTGCTTTTTCTCTATAAGAGAATATATTTTCTAAATACGAAGAAGGGCATGGTTAGTCAAAAGAATTATTCAAGAAGAAAAAACTTGGTATTAATGTACCGTGTTGGTCTCTCGGTGTTGATGGATGATCTCCATATCTTCAGCTTCAGGCCGACCCAACAAATCCTTGACCAACACGGCCTTACCCTTGTTGAGAAAGGAAGAAATGCCGATCGGGGAAGGATTGACAGTCTGAGATGTCGACGCTGGCATCGGTGTAGGTGCTGGAGCTTTGGGCGACTTCCTCGGCTCGGTCGGTACACTTAATGGCGTGCGAACTGGCTAAGGTAAGTCGGTCGGACGAGGAGTAGGAGCTGACCAGGTGTCTTTAGACCCTTGGGTGCTCTGAGCATCGCTCGACCAACCGTTGTGACCACCGAAGAGCATAATGTTAGAGATTAAAATATGGTTATTGACTACAGTGATGAAGAATCAAAAATGCAAAGAAATTTACCTAGAGGCTTGTTTGATTTTGATTCGGCAGACTTTCTTCTTTGAAGAAGTGGTCTGTGAGTCAGTCTCCTTCCTCTTCAGGGAAGACTTGCCGACTTCATCGGTCTTCTTCGCCACTCCTGCATCACTCACCGTTTTGCTCGAGGGCTCCGACTGGCTTGATGGTCGGTCGGAGTGTGCAGGGGTTGGCAGATTGGTGTCTTATGGGAGCTCCTCTTCGTCATCACCATTGTCTCCCATGTATTGCTGACGACGATGGGCGGTATGTTTCACTCGTTGGCTTGAAGATGGCAAGTTGATGGGAGATGAGGTAGAGATGCCTGTAGCAGCCCCAGTGGTCGGTCGCGTGCTCACTGATGAGCTTGAACCGCCAGTACCGGTCTGCGGCGACTTCTCAACATAATCCGGTCCCTCGAAATCATTTGGAGGGAGCGGAGGGTGTGACACAAAAGTGTCCAAAACCTGCAGAGGTATGAAGATATCAAATGTTGAGATCAACCTGTCAACAAGAACATCAAAAACACTTAAAATGTCCAAAGCTTACTCGGGCCCGCAGAGTGCCCATATTGTATGCCTTTGCAATTAGAAGATGGTCCTGAATAATGTCTCCTTCGATCATCTTCGATAGCCGCGACCGGCGTAGAGAGGAGTTCGGCAGATCAGGCACTTCCCTCATTTCGTCATCAGAGGCATATTTCCAGGCGGGGTGGCTTTGCTGCTTCAAGGGTTGCACTCGACGAACTATGAAGCTCTTCGCTATAGTTGTGCCGTCAACCCCATCATTCTTCAGCCCCGCAATCGTTTCTAGCAGAGTGACCACCTGGGGGTCGGTCGGATCTAGTCTCTCTGACCATCGCACTTGAGGAGTGGCTTTCGTACCAGAGAAATCAGCAAGAGCAGGGGGAGGATTGTCACAGTAGAACCACTCATCCATCCAGTTCTTATTCCCGGTGTTCAGCGGCACATTGATATATGCCTCTTTCTTGCATAATTGGAAGCCAACTCCACCAAGGGCGACTTGGTTTTCCTTACTTGGTAGTGGTCGGAGGACGTAGAGATGGCCGAATAGAGTGAAGTGGGGCAGAACGCCCAGAAAAGCTTCGCACAGATGCACAAAGATGGCAATATGAAGAATGGAGTTAGGATTGAGGTTGACGAGCTCAATCCCATAGAAGAAGAGGAGCCCGCGCAGAAAACTACAGCAGGGAACTCCGAAACCATGCTCAAAAAAAGAGCGAAAAACTACAATTTGTTTATGGATTGGGAGGGGGCGAGTTTCCTTCGGTACCTTCCAATCAATGTGCGCCTGTTCCGGGAGGACCATTGTGTTCAGATCGGTGGTGGTGATGCTGCTCTTTGGGAAGTCCCACGGTTGTTCCGGGATCTCCAGCTTCGAGAAAGATGATTCATCGGCGACGGCCTTCTTAGACGGCTTCTGGGGCATTGTCGATGAAGAGGTAGCACGCTGGATCCGGAGACAGGGAGCTAATCCTACCAGGAGCTTAGAGCTTGTTGGCAGTGAGGATCTGTGGTGGCGGAGATGAAATGGTTAACCCTAGCTTTGAAGCAGAGGAGTTGCAGGAGCAGGGGAAGCGCAAGGAAGACGAAGCGCTACGAGCGAAATGGCGGCGTGGACTTGGAGTCAACAGCCCTTTGCTCCCTTTTATACCTTCGTCTTTTTGACCTAGTCTTTGAGGTCCCCATGGGCTTTGGTGGGCCGTACGGTGCCAGGCTTTTTCTGCCTATAAAAAATGATGAGGCATTATTCTTTAAAAAGAATTAGTGCTATAAACCTTGAGAATTTAATCTCGGGGGCTTCTTTGATGAGAAGCAGTGGAATATCTATTTAAAAATACTTCCCATATCTATGTGATTTGATGATCATATAGCAAGAGGACTTGATGGTCGTATGTGTTCAAGTTCATAGGTATCTTATTGATTGAAGTCAGTAAGTAATTACCAACGTTGGGCTTGTTTTAATCTGGGTAATTTATTTCTTAAAGAAAGGCTATATCATGACTGATGTCATTTAGCTTATTGTTATATGATTGATGTCATACAAAGTATGCATATAGGCTACAACATGATTGATGTCATGGAATTTTGAGTCTATAAATCATTCAGATAAGAGTGTAAATCACTCGACATAACTTTAAACCGGTCGGCATGATTGATGTCTTGTAGACTGACCCTTTGATTTGATGATCAGAGGAGTATCAACTCAAGCTTGATGGGTTGAGTTGAATTTATAAAACATAATGTTAAGAGCTAATGCTATTAGACTCTTGCATTATTTATTAGTCTCCAAATTATACAAGTGTCGGGGGCTACACCTGATCAGGTGCGCCTATTCGGCGCACCAGATCCATTAGGAACTTCAATCAAGAGGTCTTCCTAATTTATGATTTGTTCACATCAACATTGAAGATCACTCAGCAAGTCACAGCTCAAAATCAGAAAGCATTCGGGGGCTGCTGTGGAATATTTACATTCCGAGTTTCCATAGATATGCCTCAGTCGGTGATCGATCGGGTACCTCACTAATAAGGGAACCGACTGAGTTGGCTTGGATCGCAAGGCAATTAGTGATGAGGACATCACTCCTATGTATACACACAACACTCCTCCAAATCTGGACTTGCAAGGTCCAATGACTAGAGCTCGTGCACGACGACTAAATTTAGAGGTGAGCTCGTTCCTACATTCTTCGCTATATGTTACTTTTGAGAATGGTTTGCTACCTAATGATTATTTTATGATTAGAAACCATGGAGAGGACTAGGAGATGATGGGAGAAGGAGTTGGGAACGTGGAGGACCAGCAAGGGCTTGGAAGCCAAAGTGGAGGCCCAATCAAAACCGACTTCGAGTCTGTTTCGGGGCCCAGGACCAGTCTGTACTAAAACAGTCGCCCAGGACGCATACAGACTCAGATTTGGACGTTCTACATATGCACGGAAAGATAAGGAGAAGACCTTTCCAATGCCGCTGGCCTCATGTCAAAATTCATCCGGAGTCGTCAGGACTCGTCAAAACAAGAGAGAGTCCAGAATCTGTGTCGGTGCTGCGTCGCCTATTTTTGGCCTTTGGGCTTTGTATCTAGTTGAGCCCAATTAGGGGCACGTCCAGAGGGTCTTGCACGACCCTAGGGTCTTTATATACATCCGCCACTGCACCATTAGGGTTCGGGTTTTTGCTTAGATCAATTCTGTTCATAAACAGTTTCGCCGTTCATCGGTTTGTGAGACCCCAACTTCGAGAGTTTAATCATACATCTGCAATTGTGTTGTATTCTTTGTTGTTCTTGCTTGTGTTCTTGATTCACAGGCAGGGATTAGCCTTCTCGGCGAGGTCAATCGTCTTTGGACGGTTGATAACCAGAGGAGACGTCGTGCTGCGATTGCGGGGTTTAGAACGTGCTGTTCTGAAGCCAGATCGATTTGTGTGTCGTCTCCGACCAAATCAACTTACCAAGAACCTTTCGGAAGATCGGGAACCCTTGTTCACATTAAGTGGTAATCAAAGCTTCAGGTGCACTGTCAGGTTCACACTACCCTTTAGTTTTGTTTTCGTGTTCTTCCTATCGTCCACTAAAAATACCAAAAAAAAAATTTCCCCCGCCCATAACCACGTGTTTAGCCTTTGCATATTTCAATTTCAGAGTCCGTAGTGTTGAGTTTGTGCCCTAGTTCTTGTTTAGTCGCTGGTTTAGTTTGTGTTTTTATCGTCAGTAGTGTTTCCCTTGCAACCCTAGCCGCCATCCCCTTCACCATCCTCGGTTTTGTCGGCTTTGTGTGCTAGGGTTGATTGATCAACACGCCCACCCTAATCCCACCCTAAACCTACCCTCACCACCTCGGACCAATTTTCATAAATTCCACTTTCCGCTGCATCCACCTCGCCAAAAAAAACTCCCTACCCAACCCCAAGCCCGACTCGGATTTCACTCAAACCCCCGGGTTCTTCATAACCGATTCCGACACCCCTTCGGTAAAACAGCCATAACTTTTCGCTCGGTTGTCCATTTTGGCTGAAATTTTTACAGGAGATTCTTGACGAAAAATTGAGCATACCTGTGTGCCCTCGTCAAAAAATTCAAAAAAAATTGGGAAGATAAAGAAAAAATTCATTCAAGTTGAAACCTGATGTTTTCTGATATTTCAAGATTTTCTGTAGGCCACGTCCTATCTCGGTTTGAGCTGAAATTTTTTGTGGTTTCTTCCTGTTTGCTAGTGAGTTGGAAAAAAATATCAAAAAAATAAAATAAAAAAAAGAAATTTGGGATTCCTACTAGTGCTCCATCTAGCCCCCTGGAATTTCCGAGTTTGGCTATTTTACACTAAGCCCCCTGTTATCGACTGTGTCCCTTTGTCTCTTTGTGTCTTCTTTGCTATCACTACTGTTCTAGGACATAGTTAGACCAGCAACTAGGGACAAGTTATTTGGGCACTTATTCAGCTTTACTATCTGTTTTTGATTTGTGTGCCACTCATATATATATATTTGGCCTTCCTAGCTCTACATACTTCTTTTGGACAGCACATAGGTTATTTGGTAACCCTTGCAATCGTGGAACACTTCTCCCTGGTATCCTTCGCTTAGCTGTTTTCAGAACTTTGTAAGAGCTTTGCAAGAAGCTTACTTTTGCTGTGTTGAGAGGCACCACTGCTTAGTAGTTTTGTAGGGATAATCTTTACTTTTTGTTTCATGTTTTGGTGTTTCTGATGTCAGGAAGCGATGGGGAGGGTGCTTCACCCTCCAAATTGGATGAGTGCGTGAGCCAAAATCAGTTACAGAAGGCTTTGCAGGCGGTTCAGAGTGATTTGGCAGAGACGATCACCAGGGCTGTCACCGACGCCGTCACCAAGCTTCACCTGGGAGAAAGCATTGAGTGGTTGGATAAGAGAGTCTCTAAGCTAACCGATCAGGTTGTCGAATTGGAGACCGCGCACAAGACCAACAACAACAACACCAACACCAACAACGACACCAACAACGACGTTGAAGACGATCATGATGAAGCAACGGTGTATAAGGCTGATGGCACCGTCGATAGGTCAGCTACAAGGACCGCAAGGTTACGACGCCGTTTGCAACGTAACCCTCAAGGTATGGGTGGTTTCCACAACCACAACCGTCGCACACATGGTAACTATGCTCCAGATGATCCGTATGCTAAAATTAAGTTTTCAATTCCTTCGTTTTCGGGTCAGTACGATGGTGATGCTTACCTTGATTGGGAAATGACAGTAGAACAAAAATTTAATACCCACCTTGTTCCTGAACAACATATAGTTAGACAAGCCACTAGTGAGTTTAAGGACTTTGCTATTGTTTGGTGGAGTGGTCTAGCTGCTGAAACCGATTTGCCTACTACTTGGGAAGAACTTAAGGTAGAAATGCGTGATCGTTTTGTTCCTCCGTCTTTTTATAGAGAAATTCGTAATAAACTGCAGCGTTTAGATCAAGGAGATAAAACTGTTCAGGAGTATTTTAGTGACCTTCACAAGGGTTTGATTCGTTGTGCTGTGGTTGAAAAAGTAGAGGATCAAATTTGCCGCTTTTATTCTGGTTTGAGAAAAGAAATTCAGGACATCCTTGATTATAAAGAATTTTATACCCTCAACCAGTGTTTCCAGTATGCTATGCTTGCAGAGAAAGAATCACAGGGACTTTTCCAGGCTTTTGAGGAGTACAGCAAGTCCAGGAATTTCTACCCACCACGGCCGACGGGGACTTCGGGGCTGCCCAAGCCATCTTTCCGGCCGCCCCCACCAGCTAGTGTTGTTTCTGCAGCACCAAGATCAGCCCCTGCCCCTTCTACGCGCTCAGGTAAAAATTCTGTGCAGGTACCGGCTAGTAGTGCCTCCTCTGTTGCTTCGACGGGACGCACTACAGGGATTCAGTGCCACCGATGCCATGGTCTTGGCCATGTGCAGAAAGATTGCCCAAGTAGGCGCGCATATGTGGCGACAGATGATGGCGGTTACATGAGCACCTCCGATGTGGAGGATGAGGAGGAGGATGTCGCTGCCACCAGCGGTGACCTCGTCCTTGGAGGCGGAGATACCACGGGCTACATGAATATTATTATGCAGCGTGTGCTTAGCACACAAATCCAGCAGCCCGAGATGATGCAGCGACATAACTTGTTCCAGATTTTCTTCGTCATCAAGAACCGTCGGGCACGTGTCATCATTGATGGAGGAAGCTGCAACAATTTGGTGAGTTCTGATGTGGTTAAGAAGCTTGATTTGACCACACGCCCACATCCACATCCATACTACATTCAGTGGTTAAATGACTCTGGAAAAGCTAAGGTAACACAAACTTGCAGAGTTCCTTTTTCCATTGGTTCCTATGTGGATTCTATTGATTGTGATGTTGTACCCATGCAAGCTTGTTCACTTTTATTGGGTAGACCTTGGGAATTTGATAATGATGCTGTACACCATGGTAAAAGTAATAAGTACACTTTTATGCATAAAGGAACTAAAATTACTTTGTTACCAATGACCCCTGCTGAAATTGTACAAGCTGATTTAGAACGAGCTGCTAGTTTGAAAAATAAAAGCCCTGAAATTCAGCAACCTATTAATTCTGCTTCTACACCAAGTAATGTTAATGATTCTTCAAGTTCTAAGGGTGCTGCAATTAAATTACAAGGTCGTTCATGTCTTGCCAGAAAATCTGAGCTTGCTGAAATTTCTACTGATGATATTTGCTATGCTTTAATATGCAAACAAGCCTTGTTTTTGCTTGGTGATATTGCTTCTAGTGCTTTGCCTCCTGCTGTCACTAACCTTTTGCAGGAGTATGAGGATGTTTTCCCAGCTGAGATACCCCCGGGATTGCCACCTTTGAGAGGGATTGAGCATCAAATTGATTTGATTCCTGGTGCTACTTTACCAAACCATGCTGCTTATAGGACCAGCCCTGAGGAGACTAAGGAGATACAACGACAAGTCCAAGACCTTTTGGATCGTGGGTATGTTCGTCAATCACTTAGTCCTTGTGCTGTTCCTGTACTTTTGGTTCCTAAGAAAGATGGTTCTTGGCGTATGTGTGTAGATTGTAGAGCCATTAATAACATTACTATTAGGTATCGTCATCCTATTCCTAGGCTAGACGACATGCTTGATGAGTTATGTGGTGCTATAATTTTCACTAAAATTGATTTGCGTAGTGGCTACCATCAAATTAGAATGAAACTTGGAGATGAATGGAAAACAGCTTTCAAAACCAAATTCGGGTTGTATGAGTGGTTAGTAATGCCTTTTGGGTTAACTAATGCACCCAGTACTTTCATGCGTTTGATGAATGAGGTTTTAAGACCTTTTATTGGCAAATTTGTGGTTGTTTACTTTGATGATATCTTGATTTATAGCAAATCCATGGATGATCATATGATTCATTTGCGTGCTGTTTTTGATGCTTTGCGAGTTGCACGTTTATTTGGTAACCTTGAGAAGTGCACCTTTTGCACGGATCGAGTCTCTTTTCTTGGCTATGTTGTGACTCCACAGGGAATTGAGGTGGATGAGGCGAAGATTGAAGCCATAAAGAGCTGGCCTGTACCAAAAACTATCACACAGGTGAGGAGTTTTCTTGGTCTTGCAGGTTTCTACCGCCGCTTTGTCAAAGATTTCAGCACCATTGCTGTACCATTGCATGAGTTGACAAAGAAGGGCGTTGACTTCCATTTTGGTAAGGTACATTATGAGTCTTTTGATGCTTTAAAGGACAAACTTACACATGCACCATTGCTGCAATTACCCAATTTTGATAAGACTTTTGAGCTTGAATGTGATGCTAGTGGTATAGGCATTGGTGGTGTTTTGATGCAAGAAGGTAAACCTGTTGCATACTTTAGTGAGAAAATTACTGGGCCTGTTTTGAATTATTCCACGTATGATAAGGAACTATATGCACTTGTATGTTCTTTAGAGACGTAGCGTTATTATTTGTTGCCCAAAGAATTTGTTATTCATTCTGATCATGAATCACTTAAGTATATTCGTTCTCAATGCAATTTGAACCGTAGACATGCTAAATGGGTTGAGTTTATTGAGTCTTTTCCTTATATTATTAAACATAAGAAAGGGAAGGATAATGTGATTGCTGATGCTTTATCTAGGCGATATACTTTGTTGTCTCAACTTGATTGTAGAATTTTTGGACTTGAGGCAATTAAAGAACAATATGTTGCTGATGTTGATTTTAAAGATGTATTGCTGCACTGTGAAGAAGGTCGTGCTTGGCACAAATTTGTGTTGAATGATGGATTCTTGTTTAGAGCTAACCGCCTATGCATTCCAGTTGGTTCCGTTCGTCTTTTGTTGTTGCAGGAGGCGCATGGAGGTGGATTGATGGGTCATTTTGGTGCTAAGAAGACAGAGGATATTTTGGCCACACACTTCTTTTGGCCAAGGATGAGGAAAGATGTTGAGCGTTTTGTTGCTCGCTGCACTACATGTCAAAAAGCTAAGTCTCGATTGAATCCACATGGTTTATACATGCCGCTTCCTGTTCCTTCTATTCCTTGGGCGGATATTTCTATGGACTTTATTTTAGGACTGCCTAGGACTAAGAGGGGAGCGATAGCATTTTTTTTGTCGTGGATCGTTTTTCCAAGATGGCACACTTTATATCATGTCATAAAACTGATGATGCTAGTTATATTGCTGATCTTTTTTTCAAAGAAATTGTACGTTTGCATGGTATGCCTTCTACTATTGTTTCAGATCGTGATGCAAAATTCTTGAGTCATTTTTGGCGCACGCTTTGGAATAAGTTGGGTACAAAGTTGTTATTTTCTACAACTTGTCATCCACAAACTGATGGACAAACTGAGGTTGTGAACCGCACTTTTAACATTTCAGATTTAAAACCATACTTGGGAGAAGAGGATGAGCTCGAGTCGAGGACGACTCCACTTCAAGAGGGGGAGGACTTGATGTGAACAAGGGTTCCCAATCTTCCGAAAAGTTCTTGGTAAGTTGATTTGGTCGGAGACGACACACAAATCGATCCGGCTTCAGAACAACACGTTCTAAACCCCGCAATCGCAGCACGACGTCTCCTCTGGTTATCAACCGTCCAAAGACGATTGACCTCGCCGAGAAGGCTAATCCCTGCCTGTGAATCAAGAACACAAGCAAGAACAACGAAGAATGCAACACAATTGCAGATGTATGATTAAACTCTCGAAGTTGGGGTCTCACAAACCGATGAACGGCGAAACTGTTTATAAACAGAATTGATCTAAGCAAAAACCCGAATCCTAATGGTGCGGCGGCGGATGTATATAAATACCCTAGGGTCGTGCAAGACCCTCTGGACGCGCCCTAATTGGGCTCAACTAGATATAAAGCCCAAAGGCCAAAAATAGGCGACGCAGCACCAACACAGATTCTGGACTCTCTCTTGTTTTGACGATTCCTAATGACTCCGGATGAATTTTGACATGAGGCTGGCGGCATTGGAAAGGTCTTCTCCTTATCTTTCCGTGCATATGTAGAACGTCCAAATCTGAGTCTGTATGCGTCCTGGGCGACTGTTTTAGTACAGACTGGTCCTGGGCCCCGAAACAGACTCGAAGTCGGTTTTGATTGGGCCTCCACTTTGGCTTCCAAGCCCTTGCTGGTCCTCCACGTTCCCAACTCCTTCTCCCATCATCTCCTGGTCCTCTCCATGGTTTCTAATCATAAAATAATCATTAGGTAGCAAACCATTCTCAAAAGTAACATATAGCAAAGAACGTCGGAACGAGCTCACCTCTAAATTTAGTCGTCGTGCACGAGCTCTAGTCATTGGACCTTGCAAGTCCAGATTTGGAGGAGTGTTGTGTGTATCCATAGGAGTGATGTCCTCATCAATTAGAGATAGACTTTCTATGTAATCCTTGTAGACTACGAGTAGGACTCTTCATATACCCCCTGCCGACTGGATATATAAGGTGGTAGCGAACCCCCCCTCCATCGGGGACATGAAATTACAAGCAATACAAACCATAGAACACAGGACGTAGGGTTTTTACTCTCATCGAGGGGGCCCGATCCTGTATAACTCGGCGTCTTTTGCAACCATCATAGTTCTTAGTCTCGACGTAGCCCTATAAATATATTGCCGAGACCAAGTCTCGACACTGGCCTCCCTCAGCCTGCTCTGGCCTCTGACCAGGCCCGAGCGTCCCTGGGTATCCAAATCACGCCCTACATCTTCACTCTCCCAATCCCATTCCAATATGCAGACGAGCAGATGGCTCGGTGATTGAGGCTTTAGACTGGGAGTCGGCCGGCCGGGGTTCGAACCCCGGCTCCTACATGCCTTCAAAGGGGCCTTTAGTCCTCTCTCTAAAAACACACCTCTCTTCCCAGTAGAATGGGAGCCTCCACCTCCCTCCCAATAACTGGATTCCACATAAAATAGCGTATGGGAAGTCCATTTGATAGCAGATACACATGTTAGATTGTGTTACTTTATTTTTTACATTAGTTCACTAATATCAAAGAAAGATATTTATTGTAAAATAGATATGCATGATAGACTAGTAACTAACGTTGATGTTGTGAATTTGAATTTGTGGCATTTGGACCCTATACTTTAGGTTTAAATATGAATTTCAATTTGAGGTTGAAAATTATAGATTTCAATTTATATTGAATTATTGGAGCTTGAAACATGAAGTATGAATGACTATGATCTCCAGAGTGGATAAGATTATTGGGAGACTACAAAAGCATCTCCTCCCAATATCTAGAAAATGGTATTGGGAGGCTCTCAATAGTCAAGTTTTGGGAACCAGTTTTTGGAAAACTATTGGAGATGCTCTTAGGCTATCTCCAACGATTCTGAGAGACCCAAAAATGTCAATGGATAGTCGTGAGGCTGAAGGAGCACCACACAAAAATCTTTGTCTCCAACAGGAAACCAAAAATTGGGTCGGGCAGGGAGCTTGGGCGGCCGGAGCGTTGGGGAGGAGAGGGAGACTGCTGCCGCGTGCTTGTCTGGCCGTCTGGGGCTCGGTTGCTCTTGGTCAGACGAAGCTTTGGGGTCGGCGGCGGAGCTGCAGCTCCAGGCACACTGGTGTGAGGAGAGGCGGGGATGCGGCAGAGCTCAACCAATGACGGAGCTGTGTGATGAGGGATGTGGCCAGCGAGGATGCTCCACGATGGGGATGTGGCGGCGGGGAGAGCTCGGAAGCAGAACTAGCACCCGAAGCGCGTGTTTGGAGGCGGAGAACCGATTTCGAACGCGATGGCAACTGCTCTATCTCTGCGTCGTGACCCTGATGGTTCCCAAAATAGGTGTGTTGTTTGGGTCTTCCGTTAGAGAGGTGTTTCCAACATTTGAAGAACCATATTCGGTATAGGTCATCCTTTAGGTAACCTGTTGGAGATAGCCTTACCTGCTTTAGAGGTACACCTATCTCTATAGTGCCACCTGACACTGTCGGTTCTCCACAACCGATGTCAGTCCAGAGATAGCGTTGGCAGTGGCAATTACCTATATGCATTTATGGGGCCCACAACATTCTTTCTCTCTCTTTTCACTCACCCATGGCAGCAAAACCCATGCTTGAGCTATCAGCGTTACGGTGTTGAACCTCTGCTCCGCTAACATCACCATCCTCCACAGGGAGAAAAGAGAAGGAGAGGAAAAGGTCAAGCCGTCGCCGTCGTCGTGTCGAACCTTTAAAGTTGCGCATGTGGCGCTGCTCCGGGCCATGTTGAGCCCTCGATGTTGGGCACACCCCCGAGCCGCCTCGTACCACCTTGTTGTGCCATGGTGGCCAGAGACGGAGGGGAATGAGCCGAGCGCCCATGGCATTCGAAGACAGGGGAAGGGGTGCAGCTGGAGACGGAGGGGAAGGGGGCGAGCTTCCATGGTGATGTGATCAAGGGTTCCCAATCTTTTGAAAAGTTCTGATAAATCTTGATTTGGGCGGAGGGGAAACACAAATCGATCTAGCTTCTAAACAACACGTTCAGAACCCCGCAATCGCAGCACAATGTCTCCTCTAGTTATCAACCGTCCAAGGACGATTGACCTTGCCGAGAAGGCTAATCGCTGCCTGCGAATCAAGAATACAAGCAAGAACAATGAAGAATGCAACACAATTGTAGATGTATGATTAAACTCACGAAGTTGGGGTCTCACAAACCAACGAACAGCGACACTGTTTATGAACAGAATTGATCTAAGAAAAACCCAAACCCTAATAAAGAGGCAGCGGCTGTATATGAGGACCCTAGGGTCGTGCAAGACCCCCTGGACACAGACCTAAGTGGGCTCAACTCGATACATGGCCCAAAGACTGATTACGGTATCGCAGCACCAGGACAGATTCTGGAAGTCGATTTGTTTCGGCAATTGCCGACGGCTCGGGACGAATTTTAACATGGAACTAGTTGGGTTGGAAAGGTCTTTTTGCTATCTTTCCAGGCATATATAGAATGTCCAAATCTGAGTCCGTATGCGTCCTGGGCGTCCGTCTTCACTGTCCTACACCGGCACCATGCTGGAACCCTAAACTCGTGGACCTCGCTGGAACCCTAAATTCTACGATGCTGCCATGGTTTCTATGTCCGAAGGGAGAGGAGGAGATTTGGTTGGCGGAAGGATATAGTGTGCCAGAGGTACATGAAGGCAACGATGTGCGTAGAAGGATTTGAGCATGCACGGTGCGATGAGAGCGCGTCCGATGCGAGTTCCAAAAATATAAACACACAAATATAAATTAAATAGATAATTGAAACACGCAAACATGCATATACCCAAACTAACATTCAAATTATGGGGAGAGTTTGACAACCAACGACACGACAAACTTAAAACAAAGATCCAAAAACACGACCCAATGACTCCACGACGCCGATCATGAGTCCCAACACACACTCCCCACGACACGACGACGATGCCCATGACGACATCAGACCTAATGATCCTCCATTAGGATGTCGGCCAACTTCTTGTGCTGATCCCTGCTATCACGGGACAATGGGTTATCACGAGCCAGCGTGATGGCGTGGAGGGTCACTTCGTGCCAATTCAACGTCTCGCCGACGCCATCACAGGGCACCTGAGGTGACAGATGGCAGAGGGGACAATGCCACCACATCATTCCTGCCGGCGTGGTCCTGTGGAGGACATGGAAGCAAGGTCATCGCTGTCATCATTGTGGTCGCTGTGGATGATCGGTGGAGCAGCTGGCATCGATGGACCTACTGGTCCCCATGTCCGGGGACGGCAGCTTGGAGTGGAGATGCTTAAGGAACGGTGATGGAGACCATGATGGGCTTCGGCGACGACGGTGCTCTGCATGAACTGTACAACAAGATCAACATTGTTACATAATCACAACATCCACAAAATGGATCAAGAGATTGAGTGAAAGAACCTATACCGGAGATCGGCGATGCAAGGGGGGCGGGGGGCATGGAGTCCCACGAAAGCGGCGGAGGTAGAGTAGCGGTTATGGAGGGGGAGGTGTAGAGAGGACCGGATGATTGGCGTGCGGGTTTGCAGAGGCAGATCAGCGGTTGAAGTGGGGGAGAGTATGTCCTATGGGTTTGGTTTATAGGGTGTAGGGAGGCTAGGGGACACCAGATGCGTACCCGCTCAATCGATTTACATACCCACTCTCTGACATGTGGGCTTGTGCTTTTGAGGACCCTAGAGTCATCAAAGTTGTCTGTTGAATTGGGTCTCCCACTAACCCACGATTGGACGTGGAGGGCAGATGTGGGGTTGTGTGCGCAAACGAAGAGTCCGCAAGTCATTGATGAGCATGGGAGATGCAGAGGCATGTGGTGGCCTCTTTACCCACTCGCTGAGACGCGGGCCCGATATTTGCCGACCCCGCTTCTCATTGATGTTGTTCACTGTCACGAAGAACCTCTCCGGAGCAAGAACCGCTTTGGATAAGCAGCATGTAGTTGTCGACAGATGAGCACCATTGTCAGTAGCCCTTTGAATTCGTTTTGTCTCTAGGAAGGCTTGTTTCTAATAATACGTTTTCGTACTTCCTAATTATCAATTATTTTCTATCTAACAGAATATGTCGATTCATGCAGTGCAATTTTGTGAGAACATGTACGATACACACCTCCACTTTTAGTAATTGTTTTGAATTTTTTTTATAAATTTCATTTCATGTAGGTGTTTTGAATTTATATTCATGTGATGAGTAAATTATGACCTGCCCATGGACAAAAGTATTCTTAAAAGTCCTAAATAATTATTGTATCTTGGGATACATATGTTTCACCTCCATATGAAGTTATAGCTATAGACCCATGTTTTTTTTGCAAGATACAAAAAAATAAGAAACCAACTGATTTTCCTATATTTCACACATTTTTATCTCTCAAGTTACATTGAATTGTAGGTTCTAACTTGGCACAGGTATTATACATGACGAAATACACATGGACAAATTTGTTACATTTTTTGAAAACTTTTAATATTGCATGTCTTTTGAAACCTAAGAGTGATCTTCAAGTGTTTTGGCGTATGGAAGCAACTTGACATTTAACGGAACACACATAAGTTTCAATTGTTGTAAACATCTCTGTAGTATCATAAGATGTTTAAGTGCATAAGATTTGAATGTTTACAAAGTTTGGTAACCAAAATCATTTTTGTGTGATATATGAAAATATTTTTTTCATGACGATGGATATTAACGTTAACTAGTTTATAGATTTGAACTATGTTATCAGAATGAAAAAGTTGCATTATGATTTTAGAAACAAAAATCAACACATTTGGACCTTATATGACCAATCTATACATGTTTTAGTTGTTAATTATGAATAAAAAACAGAAACGTACTATCTATGAAGAACTGGAGATGAACTAGGACACTGTATGACCTGTGGGTCCAACAAGCATTGGGCGCCAAACCGCCCGTCAAAATTTGCAGCCTCCAAAATTTTGAACATGAAAGGTCAGTAATACCCCTGACTCAAATATTTCAGCTTTGAGTATTCAAAGGCATAACTGCCAACTCGTGCTGGGTCGCCATGGTCGAATATATTCTCTCGTGTTGCCTCAAAAATTCAAATCATTTCTCCTCCACCTGCATGCCGTCGCCCCAGATCTCCTCTCCGCCTTCTCCTTGAAGCTATCGAATTGGAACTCCTCGTCATCTTCGACATCGTCGATGCCATCGCCGCGCACCGAATCACAGCGTTGTCCTCTTCGCCTTCGTTCACCCTGTCACCCCGCACCGGATCTCCTTCGCCTTGTCATCGACCTCTTCTACGTGGTTGGGGTGTTAGGTATTTTAACAACAACAGAATAAATCTCCAAGCATACGAATACTGAAGTAGCTTTCACCCAAAAGTATTCCAAGGTATCAAATCCACAAGGAATGTGTGTGCATAATCTTCCGCTCTAGTTCGACCTAGGACACCAAGATAAATATGACATTGGGTAGAGAGGATTCCTAATGGTAAGAAGGCCCTAATAAATATAATAGTACTACTAGGTTGCTTGCATTGGGCATTCGGTTTTCCCCGGCATCCACAGTGTGATTCCGGTCAAGAGACTATTGCGTAGCCGAACATGGAGGATTTCAAAGGATAGATAGGGCTGTCACCACCTACTGCCTATCTCAAGCAATCCATGGACTACGCAATAAACAAAGGTAACCTACGGCCTAGACACCACGTATATGCTTTCAATTACTCCCTTAATCTTTAGCTTCAATGATATAAGACTAAGGTCTCTAACTAAATAGAGCGCTGAGTGAGCAAAGCAACTAAGTATAAAACTTACTTACAAAGGAAACTCAAATACCAAGAAAGGAGTCACAAAGACTTACTAAATATGGCAAGCATCCATCGAGGTACAAGCATGGAGAAGAGGTGGAAAGGCCCACTCCTCCTTCGGTCTTCCCCTCACTCTGTCCCTATTTCCTAAGTACTTTGGCAGTGCTAAAGCCTTTTGGAAATGAAGCACTAAACTAATATTGAGGTGTGTGGAGAGTGGAGCCACCCCCCTCATTATATAGGGTCAAAAGGCGGTTCCAGAGGAGGTAACTTCCTTCTAATGCGCACAATCGATGTTGGGGAGGCACCAAGAGATGACACGTGGTAACCATCCCACCATCGGCCGAATATGAGTCATGGGCCCAGGTGGCTGCCCTGTTCTGGGTCCCTGCCAGGTGGTCCCTTGTCCTCTTTGACACTGTAAGGCAGTGGGCTATGTCGGTTTTCTCTTGAAAGTGGGCTAGTGGATCCTTGTGCTTGGCTCTGATTGGTCGAAAGTGTGTTTTCTCTCTTGATGACATGGATTTTCTATTAATTTCATGGAATAATCACCTGTAGCAAATATTTACCAACATCTATGGAATTTGTTAGTAATAAACTCCTACCAATATGTTGGTTATTCATTTTATTGCTTTTAAGCAGGTAATTGATGGTCTAAATAGGCATTTAGTGACCATCAACAAACTCCCCCACACATAGCCTTTGCTCATCCTCAAGTAAAGGAAAAGGACTGAGGTTGATGTGAACAAGGGTTCCCGATCTTCCGGTAGGTTCTGATAGTCTTGATTAAGGCGGAGGCGATACACAAATCGATCCGGCTTCCGAACGACATGTTCTGAACCCCGCAATCACAGCACAACGTCTCCTCTGGTTTTCAATCACCTCCCCGGCTTGGACGTCCTTGCTGGCCCATCACGTCTCCAATCACCTCCCCAGCTATCTCATCATTATCTCCATGGTTTCTAACAACAATTAATTCATTAGGTAGCAATCTATTCTCAAAACCATATAATAAAAACATTAGAAACGATCTCACCTGTAATTTCAGGTGATGCACATGAACTTTCATCTTAGTTGGAGGAGTGTTGTGTATATCCATAACTTTCACCTTAGTTGGAGGAGTGTTGTGTATATCCATGAGTGTGATGTACTCATGATTCTCCCCCTTTTGAATTAGAGTCATCCTCGACTCCATCCCATCTTTTTCTCCCAATAGTGGTCTCAAATCTGAAATATAAAATATGGAACTATTCCCAAACTTGGAATGCACCTCGTGTTTATATGTGTTATGAAAATTATCATCACAATGTGAAACCACAATAGAAGGCATGCCATGCAAATTAATGACCTCGTTGAAAACTTGCTCAGCAATATGAACGTCATTCTCACTCTTATGACAAGATGGAAAATGTGTGATCTTAAAAACACTAGAAAAACATGACATGACATGGTAATTGTTATTGCAGTTTTCTAGTTCATCATTTGGTTGTACAACACAAGGAGTATTCATGTTTGAGCAAATATAAACTTTATGCACCATAAATACACTTCTATGATCAAAATTTCCTATAGCATAAAATTTGTTTCTTGTTAGTAAAGGCAATTCAGTTTGAGAAAAGATTTGCTTCTCCACGGTATTTAGATCACAAAGAACATCAAATTCAATATAACCCAAAGTACTTAGAGAAGACAATAATTTCTGTTCATCCTTTTCACATGTTATTAAAATCAAATGTTTTATTTCAGCACTAGTAGGTGAATCATAAGCAAAAACATCAAGCTTATTCATTTGTAGTGGCAAAGGTATAAGTGAAGGAGTGGCACATAACTCCTCTTTATCACAAGGATCAGTAGATAAATCAACTTGTGGCAAAGGCAAATCAAGACAAGGTTCCAATACAACAAGATTGTTGGAACAATTCATCACATCAAGAAAGCTCTTAACTGAAGCAGCAACATGTTCTTCATCTTTCTCACTATCCTCTTCTTTGTGTAGAACCTGAAATGTATTAGTCGCAACAAGAGGCAAGGAAATATGTTCATCATCTAATTCAAATTTTGATGTAAGTGTTGCAACATTTGAAACAGTCCATTCTTTTCTAAACGGTTCATTCTTTCTCCTTTCAAGCCTTTGTTGATCTTCTTCTAAAATTTCAGCGGTGGTCATAGGTTTAAGAGTAATTCTTCTACCATTATATTTAAATGAGTAGCTATTTATAATGGTATTATGCGAAGCATTATTTGTAATAATCCAAGGTTTACTCAATAACAAATGACATGCTTGCATAGGTACTATATCAAATTCAGCACTATCCTTATAAGAACCAATAAAAAATTCAATGCGTGCAATTTTATCTACCTTTATCTTACCAAAAGAATTTATCCATTGGATGTAGTATGGACATGGGTGTGACTGTGTTGTCAATCCAAGCTTCTCTACTAATTCTAAACTTGCGATGTTGCGGCTACTCTCTCCATCAATGATAACACGACAACGTCGATCCTTGACAACAAAGTGAGTCTGAAATAATTTGTTCAATTGATTTTGCTCTACCTTCTCCATTTGAGGACTGAGCACTCTTTGTACTACATCACTCATATTGTTCTTATTAGACGACATTAAATCATCACCACGAGTGGCGTAACCTGTCATTGTTAGTAGCAAACAAAAAAACACACGGAAGTATATTTTCCTATCACTACTATGTGATCACAGTGTAAACTCTCAACAAGAAAAGGGAAGCATCTTATCAAGCTCTTATAAAGTTCTTAATTACAACAAGCAAAGGATACCTTGGAGAGTGTGAACTGATGATTGCGAGAGTCAAAAAAAATTTGTGCCTGTTCAGAAGGAAATATATGGACCTTGGATAGGCAATATTAGGTAGCAAGGATTAGCAAAATTTCAATTCAGAAGTTGCAAAACTGAATAATAGTCCCAAGCTAGTCTATGTCACCGGCCTAAACTTGTCTCGGACCTAGTTCAAGCAAGCAAGCAAATGACTCAACAAAGGACACAAAGAATGCAAGCAATTCTGAATTTGTATCTTTTCTTTTTTCTACTTCCTTTTTTTTTGTGCGGCTTTTTCTCGTGTGCACTTTTGCCTTTTTCTTTTCTTTTCTTGAGAATCAGAACTGCAGCAAGGTATTACAAGTTTTACAACCAATGGAACCTCAGAATATTTTTTTTTCTTACTACAAGTGCATCAAAAGGATTCTTGTAATAGCACAACTAAAACAAACTTCTATAATAAGATCAAGCACGTATTGGTTGGCTTTTGATCACAATGAGACAGCAGCAAAGCACTCTAATTTTCTTTTGCACATGAAAGTAGAAGGCTAGATGTTAAAGAAATATTTAGTGCACACAATTCCAGCAATACTATTATCTCAACATGTGCAACACTGATTTTTTCCCTTGTTTGTCTATGACAAGGATATGCACGACTCAAACAAGACCAAAGAACAAGCACTAGACCAGCAACACATTGACTTTATAGGGACTAAAATTCAGAGAAGCAATCTGAAATAAAAATTTGCAAGTCACAATGGGGTATAGGACAGCGGAAACACGACGAACCGATATTTTTGTGGGGCAATTTTCTGGACTATAGGATAGAACAAATAAACGAGGATAAAGGCGAACCTAACGGTATACCTGAAGCTCTGATATCACTTGATGTGAACAAGGGTTCCCGATCTTCCGGTAGGTTCTGATAATCTTGATTAAGGCGGAGGCGATACACAAATCGATCCGGCTTCGGAACGACACGTTCTGAACCCCACAATCGCAGCACAATATCACCTCTAGTTATCAACCGTTCAAGAACGATTGACCTCACCGAGAAGGCTTATCCTTTCCAGCAAATCAAGAACACAAGCAAGAACAAAGAAGAATGCAACCAAATTTGCAAGTATACGATGAATCTCACAAGTTGGGATCTCACAAACCGATCAAACGGCAAAACTGTTATCAACAGAATAATCTAAGCAAACCCCCCCTAATGAAGAAGCGGAGGCTGTATATGAGGACCCTAGGGTCGTGCAAGACCCCCTGGACGCAGCCCTAAGTGGGCTCAACTCGATACATGGCCCAAAGACCGATTACGGTGTCGTAGCACCAGGACAGATTCTGGAAGTCGATTTGTTTTGGCGATTGCCGACGGATGGGGACGAATTTTGACATGGGACCAATTGTATTGGAAAGTTCTTTTCGTTATCTTTCCAGGAATATATAGAACGTCCAAATCCGAGTCCGTATGCGTCCTGGGCGTCCGTTTTAGTGCAGACTGGTCCTGGGCTCCGAAACAGACTCGAAGTTGGTTTTGATTGGGCCTCCACCTTGGCTTGGACATCCTTGCTGGCCCATCACGTCTCCAATCACCTCTCCAGCTATCTCATCATCATCTCCATGGTTTCTAACAACAATTAATTCATTAGATAGCAATCTATTCTCAAAACCACATAATAAAAACATTAGAAACGATCTCACCTGTAATTTCAGGTGATGCACATGAACTTTCATCTTAGTTGGAGGAGTGTTGTGTATATCCATGAGTGTGATGTACTCATCAGAGGTGGATCGTAAATTCCAAATGGTATGATGCTACTATGCAAATTATTCCAAAACATACCTGTACCAACATACTCTGAAGTGTCTACCATGTCACTTTGGGTTGTTGAAGGGTGGAATCGTTCAGATTGGTGATCTCTGCTCCTTTTACTAAGTGACTTGGGTTTTTGAAGCCTTCTTTTTTCATAAGTAAAACTAAGTTGTACTCCTCAAATGTTTCTCTCATGCCACTCATATATGTGTGTAGATCCTTACTAAGGCTTTTGTTGTTGCCTCTTTTTATTCCTACTTCTAAAGATAGGCTTATGTGGAGCTCATGATAGGGAATAAAAAGAGGGCATACCTATGCTTCATACATTACCAAGTCAAAAACCAGATCCAATGAGAAAACAAGTAATGAATCATTGATCAAGTATGTGCACATATATGGATGGAATGGATGTAGTGGTGGATAATGGGTACTCCTTTTGATATCCTCCCTCTCTTCTATTTGACAACATGGGCTATCTCTCTTTCTTTTCTTTTTTGTTCTTTTTGAATACTTGACAACCCATGTCTCTTATATCAAAGATAATTGGAGAGGGAGTTTCTCAAAGCATCGTGGAGCACTTTATTTTGTGGATGGATGATGTATATGTGTGATGCCATTTTCCAATGTGGAAGATTTAGCATATCAAAGGAAATGAATGATGGAGGTGGATGGATACTCCTTTATGTGTAGACTCTCTTTCTTTAAGACAATATTGGGCATGGCTATTTTTTCTATGCTCAAGGATTGAGAGCAATTTTTAATTCGATAGCCATGCCTTCTATGTGAACAATCGAGAGAGAGAGAGAGAGAGAGAGAGAGAGAGAGAGAGAGAGAGTCATAACAAGGTAATCATGGAGTATTTCTCTTGGTGGATGGATAGGTGATGATGATGGTAATGCTATCTTCCAATGTTGAAGATTAGCATATGAAGGGAATGTGCACATGAACTTGATCAATAATACATAACAAGCATCTCACTAGGGTCACAACAATTTGACAAGGTTCAATGAAGACACAAGCAACATATGCATATGGTTTTTCAAATGAATCTATAATATGGCTCTGGTGGAAATTTCCTAATCATTGAGGAGTAAGCTTATAAATTTTTAATTTTTAAAAAGAATTTCCAAGTACTTTATGCATAAGAGAGTAAGAATCACTTCATTAAATCATATCACACGAGTCAACAACCTTGGTAGCATGTGGTCCCTATGAATATAGTCCACTAGTATTGGCATAAGAGCAATGAATAAAGAGCATGCTAGCCAACCATGGAAAGCTTTGAATAATTGGGAGGTCATCAAGGTTGATTTTAATTTTCTAGTTTTGATTCTATCATTTTGTTCTAGGAAAATTAAATCAATGCACAAAATAGGGAGATAGAGGGATAAGACGTGCAAACCATCACACTAGTAGATGATGCCGAGCAGGGCCAAGGTGGGTTCAGTCGACCTAGAGGGTTCGGCTGAATCATCCTAGTGTCTAGCTTGGTCACTGTATGGTGTGATGCTCTGTGCGACATTGTTCATTATATGTTGGCCGATAAGGTCCTTTGTTGCACGTCGAGGATCCTGAGGATCTCCCCCATACTTGTTCGCTTGCCTGCACTTCTATTTGACACAAGAAAAACAAACAAAAGGGTTAAAAGCAAAATGGACTCTACCGGCTTTATGGGCCTCATAGAGTCACAACTATATTATTAAGTTATTTATTTTATTTATATCTTGTTTTTCAAGGTGGACTACATAATTGAATTGAAAGGAAATAAAAGGAAATGAACTAAAGAGCCATTCTTGTTTCTCTTCTTTTTTTAGCAAGGCATGAATGCAGGAACTAACACCAACTCTAATCTAAGAGGAAAGTTGGCATGAATGGAACTTAATACATGATACTTATAGAACTCCCCCACACCTAGATTTTTGTATCAGTTAGACACAATAAATCAAGTGTGCAGTGTTGCAGCCTTCTTATAATAACTTCCATTGCCAAAAGTACCAAGGTGTCAAGTTGATGCAGCTCACATGTTCTCAGGCACAATGTGACCATCGTTCTTTTCAATCCTCACCTGAAAGGGTTAGTGACAAAAAACACCTGAAGGCAAATATATCCTAAGAATATGTGCTTGCAATTATTTAATAAAGGAAAAAGAGAAAATGATAACGGGTCATCTCCCGGTAGTGCTTTGTTTATTGTCAGAAGCTTGACAATGGGGACTTTATGCTGTAGCTATCATTGGTGCTATAGTTCCCATCTTAACGCCAATTGGTGATGTATCAATGAAGTCTTAGCTCCAAGGTTAGTGCCAAAATGCAACTATGAGATTTGCAAAATTTATGATAAACAAAAAGATCTACAACCATCCTTCTAAACATTTTACTATTGAGGGCCTTAAGGTGGTTGTAGTCCTCGTAGGTGCTTTTAGCAGAAGGAGTGATCAACTCTAGAGTTTTGTTGGATGAGCATGCATCTTGCGGTTGTTCAAGGAAGAAGATCTCATGCTCATCAATGGAATTATTTTCTTCTAGAGTCAACTCCTTACACAATCCAATGGTCTAAAGGTTCTCCTTCTTAAGAATTTTATCGATAAAGCTCATGGTAGATTTTTGATCACCATAGAGAATGGAGTATTGAGGACCAAAGGAAAAAGGCTTAGGCAAAGAATGAAAATGATTTGGTTTCAAAAGGATTAAGAGTTTCTCCAAAATCGTCTCCTCCTTGGATGCAATGCTTCGCGTCCTCATAAAGAACAAACCTCGGTGATGCGTACTGGGAAACAAACATCACCTTCTCAAGCAAGGAGTGCTTGAGATGAGGCCTCACCATAGAATTTTCTAAGCAATGGGCATTGGCAGCGAAAGCAATTTTCCTAAGCTTTTCATTTAGGCTCCCTTGAGATGCACCCTTACGGTGAAGGCTTTCAAGTGGGAAGCCTATGAGAAGTTCAAAGTCAGTGACAGGAGAGACGTGGAGGTCTAGGTGAACTTTGACTTTGTCCATCTCAACTGCTATAGCCCTTACGATCCCTCGACATGGAAAGGTTACTCCCAAGGCATCCTTGACGAGTATGCCATTTGGCTCAAGAGGTGTATCATCCAAAAGTTGCCAAGCTATGTACTCAGGGATGATATTGGCTGCTATGGTGGGATTATGAAGGGCTTCTACAACATTTCCCTTTATATAACTGATAAGGACACAGCGACGATGTCCGAATTTTGTCCCAATCTTTCACGGTATAGCAAGTACTAGCAAGTATATATAGGTATTGAAACTTGTTATCTCAGCTATGAATAGATAGAACAACAATCTCAAGCTCAATGATCCAGCAATCACAATAAAATAGACACCACAGATTTGTTGTCCAATAGCAATCATAAACCAGCTAGAACACGATAGAAAAATACCGGCTTACAAGAACTTGATGTAGATGCAAACCAATAGAGATAAACTCTCCAAACTGTTACTTAGACAAGCATGATCTGGAGATGGGGAACCACAAGTTCCAGCACGCACCCAAGGGAAGAATCACTTGATCAGGCACTTCAGCAACCGGCAGAGATCGGCGGCAGCAACCGGTAGAGGAGGGCAACAACTCTAGGGTTTTTTGGAGGACACCATGACCAAAAACACAATACAATGACGTCCTCGCTTACAGGGGCACTGTCCCTAGGCTATATGGCACACAAGCCAGCCAAAAACCCGGTTCGACTCGAACACATCTAAAAAAAGACTCGGACTCAACATAACACAACACTATTTTGATTATTACGACCGTTAGGGAATTTATTTGACTATGGGGCCAGATCCATTGGAATGGTTATCAAATTATCTTTCCAATGAGTATTTACTCAGCCCAATCTGACTCCGTATGGCCCAGTTATCCTACTTTTACTCCGCACCTGTCTGGCTGATCCTAAACCGAGTCCGAACTGATTTTGAGTTTTCATATCTTCTAATTTCGTGACTGGGTGGACTTGAGGCCATGTAGACTTTGAAAGTAAAGTATTACATACCTTTGGGAAGGCCTGTAACACAATTATATGTTCTTTACTTTTCACAAGTGGCACAACCATTGATCCAATCATAACATATTTCTTCGTTTCTCCTTTCTTTTGCTCAACCTTCAGATTGGTCCCAATGAAAACATTGCATGGCATAGAGTAACTGGCTAGCAAATCCTCACTTTGCTCTTCATTATGTATAATATTTGTCAAAGATCCAAACTAAATGTTAGAGTATTTTGATACATCATGTTCTGTAATATGTGTAAAATCATGCTTGTTTTTAGAATACGTAGTTTAAACGACTCGATGAGCCATGGGCTCATCATCCTCCCTTTCTTGAATCAAAGTCGTCCTCGGCTTTGACATAGTTTGACGAGCTCCTTTCCTGTTCAGATCAACACCAATAGTGCTTTCTAGACAATTCTTTGCATCACTATTATTTTTCCCTTCATGTAATTCATCTTTGACCAAATCACAATGAATGGTACAATGTTCAGGAGCAACAACTGAAAGAATTTCAGAAATACAAGGTGCACTTGTTACAGCAGGAACTACCACATCATTCTCTCCCCCTTGAAACAAAGCCGTCCTCGGCTTTGAGGTAATATCGGCACCATGTTTCTTCTTTGTTGCAGCAACAAAAACCTCAGCCTTAATATCACATTCCTTCATTGGCTTTAGAACAAGACAAACACCTTTATGCATGAAATAATAATTGTTTGAATGACCATCATGTGTTGCATTAAGATCAAACTGCCATAGTCTTCCTAACAATAAATTGCACGCACTCATCGGTGCCACAGCACAATCCATAGTGTCAACATAATCTCCCACTGAAAAATTTACTCTTGCCCTGTGGGTAATTTTTAGCGTGCCACTTTTATTCATCCATTGCATATAACGAGGTGTAGGAAGCCGCCATGTAGATAAAGATAATGCATGTACCAAACCTGAACTAATCACATTATTGAAACTTCCACCATCAACAATTAATTTGCATACCTTCTTTTTAATCTTGCACTCTGAATGAAAAATATTACAGCACTGCCTCTTCACATCTGCAATGATGCCATCTGAATTTACTTCCTGAGACATCAAAGATAAATCCATATGATCATCTGTAGCTTCAATTAATGGTTCAACCTGATCAGCACAAGAAGACTCAAGAACTTCCAACTCTACATTTGATTTGTGCACATTCGAACACACCTCAGCTTGCTTGGGTTTGGACAAAACAGCACTAACAGCCTCCTTGACACAATGATGAATTGTATCATAATCTAGCTTTGGAACATCGAAGGACTCTAGTTCAACAATCTTCTTCTTCGACTCAAGTGGGGGATCAAATCGGTGTCATAATTCCGACTTCATCGCTGCCTAAGATGTGCAATAGTCATCACCTTGGTATCCAAGATCTTGTTGCAATTGCCTTCACCATAGCAAAACAGCAAAGGAGAATGTTAGCTTTGCCAAATTTACTAATTGGTTTAGTGGCAATTCACCAATCCTATAGAAAGCCTCTATATCATCCTCCCACTCATATTACTCAGATCGAGAACTTGTTATATATAGTGTCGCCACAAACTTCAAATATAGGTCAAAATCATAGGAATCCATCACCACAAATCAGCAGCAAGTACCGTAAGCAACCCGGCAAAACTGATACCAAATGATAAGGACACGACGATGGTGTCCGGATTTTGTCCCAATCTTTCATGGTACAGCAAGTACTAGCAAGTATATATAGGTATTGAAACTTGTTATCTTAGATATGAATAGATAGAACAACAATCTCAAGCTCAATGATCCAGCAATCACAATAAAATAGACACCAGAGATTTATTGTCCAATAGCAATCATAAACCAGCTAGAACACGATAGGAAAATACCGGCTTACAAGAACTTGCTGTAGATGCAAACAAATAGAGATAAACTCTCCAACCCGTTACTTAGACAAGCACGATATAGAGATGGGGAACCACAAGTTCCAGCACGCACCCAAGGGAAGAATCACTTGATCACGCACTTCAGCAACCGACAGAGATCGGCGGCAGCAACCCGTAGAGGAGGGCAACACCTCTAGGGTTTCTTGGAGGATACCATGACCAAACACACAATACAATGACGTCCTCGCTTATAGGGGCGCTGGCCCTAGGCTATATGACATGCAAGCCAGCCAAAAACCCGGTTCGACTCGAACACATCTAAAAACAGACTCGGACTCAACACAACCCAGCACTGTTTTGATCATTACGACCGCTAGGTAATTTATTTGACTATGGGGACAGATCCGTTGGAAAGTTTATCAAATTATCTTTCCAACGAGTATTTACTCAGTCCAATCCGACTCCGTATGGCCTAGTTATGCTATTTTTACTCCGCACCTGTCTGGCTGATCCTAAACTGAGTCCGAACTGATTTTGAGTTTTCATATCTTCTAATTTCGTGACTGGGTGGACTTGAGGCCATGTAGACTTTGAAAGTAAAGTATTACATACCTTTGGGAAGGCCTGTAACGCCAATATGTGTTCCTTACTTTTTACAAGTGGCACAACCATTGATCCAATCATAACATATTCCTTTGTTTCTCCTTTCTTTTCCTCAACCTTCAGATTGGTGCCAATGAAAACATTGCATCGCATAGAATAACTGGCTGGCAAATCCTCACTTTGCTCTTCATTATGTATAATACTTGTCAAAGATCCAAACTAAATGTTAGAGTATTTTGATACATTATGTTCTGCAATATGTGTAAAATCATGCTTGTTTTCAGAATACGTAGTTTTAATGACTCGATGAGCCATGGGCTCATCAATAACAGGGAATGATAGAAGAAGGAGAAGAGATTTGGATTTCTCTTGAAGAACATCTTTCTTCCTTTAACCACTCCTTGTTAATGACCTCCTGTAGGATTTCTTCTTGGAAATGCTTGGGAGGTGAAAGGGATACTTTAGGCTTCTTCTACCAGAAGTGATTCGAGATGTTTTCATGTTTATTAGATAGGCCTTCCTCGAACTTGACTGACAACCCTGAAGGTAGAATTTCTCCTGCCTTCCGAGCGGTCTCAACAGTAGAATTGAAATATGAGATAGTAATGGGCTTGAATTCAGTTGTTGAGAGACCCTCGTGGGTTGGCTTGCCTTCCCCCTTGGATAAATGGATGGTCTTCTTCCTTAAGAATGGATCCAAGGGGGGTCAAATGGGAATGTTGCCACCAGTTCATTGAATGACTCACCCCTTGGGAGAAACTTTGTCAATAGATTTTCTGATTGACAGATTGAGATAGAAGATACACCTCCCCCAAGTCTTATGTCGAGACTTCCTAGCTTTGGTGCATCCGGGTATAGCTCATCTAACGGATGCCCGATCAAGATTTGGAAGTCATAGACCTCAACTATGTGGAAGTCTAGGATAGTCTCAACATTTTCGTGCTTCATGGGCATGTTTTGCAAGGTCCCAAATCCTTCTAAACCCCGGCCTATGAGGCCCAGGAAGGATTTTCTAATCGGTGTAAGGGGCTCATCACCTATGAAGGCGGTTGCAATGGATTTGGATATTCAATATGCACCGATTATGGACTGAAAAGAACATTCACCATTACCCCTCTTATATGGCACTGAATGGTTGAGTAAGAGGGTCTTACCCAAATTATATCAGGAGAGTGTGCACCCTCATCCAACCATTCACTGCTCGGCATGGCAGAACACTCCCTCTCATTCTCTTGGAGGAAACTGTCCTCTACAGGATCGGGAGGAGAGACAAGAACTGGTGGGTCTTTCTTGCAAAAACAATTCGAGGTGTCCCTGTGGTCTTGTGAAAGACTATCCTCGAACTTGAAAGGGAACTCAGGGGAATTTTCTGATTGAGACATTGGGACAGAAAAATGTCTTCCCCTCAGTTCGATGTCTAGCATGTCCATGGTGGGTGCACCAGAGAAAAGTCTCTCCATGGGATGCTTGATTAAAATGTCAAATTCATGGACTTTGAGCACATGGAAATCAAAGAGAGTTTCCACATCTTTGTGCCTTAGAGACACATTTTGCAAAATCCCATATCCCTCTCAAATGGGTCCAGAGAAACATTGAAGAAATTTGCAAGTCGGTGCCAAGGGTTCTTCACCCAAAATGGCAAAAGCGCGAGCATCAGAAATGATGTTGGCACCGACAGTGGGATTATAAAGAATATCAACCTTAACTCCTCTTATGAGGCATTGAATGGAAGAGGAAGGGAAGCTAATCCAAATTAGGTTCAGAGAAAACTCAGCCTCTCTCAACCGCTCATTGCTCATGCTTGAAGTTAACTCCTTCACCGTCTCTTGGAGCAAATGCTCCTTAAGAGGATTAGGAGAAGATACAGGAGTTGGTGGTTTCTGTTGATAGTGACAACTCGAAGATTTCCCATGATCTTTTACAAGATTTTCCTCAAATTGGAAAGGCAACTTTGAAGGTTGAATTTCTTCTTTCTCCATTGGCTAGGTGGTTTGGTTGAGGTCTCACTAGATGAATCATTGGATAGACCAAGATTTGGCTTAAATTCAACTAGGGGGGAGCCTCAATGCTCGATGAAGCTTCCTTATGAGGGGGCTCTCTATAGTCGGCTAGGAAAAAATAGTTTTCTTGGACAAGGTCTAGGATAGCTCTTCCTTCTGCAGGCGTCTACTGGATGAACAAACCTCCCACAGTGACATCGAGATACAGGGCAGACTCCTTTCTTAAACCCAGACAAAAATGTTGCAACAACACGTGGTCAGGCAAAGACAAGTCATGGCCGGATGTGGTTAACAAGGAAATCCTGGCCCAGGCTGCACCTATGGATTCCTTCTCGCTTTGATGAAAGTCAAAAATCTCCCTTCGTAGAGAGACGGTACGTGATGTAGGATAGAACATGAGACAAAATTTATCTCAGAGCACTTTTCAATCACTATTCGTACTCCCAATGAAATGAGTGTACCATTGTTTCGTATTCTCCATGAGGGAAAAGGGAAACAATTTCCACTTGAGAGTGTCTTGAGTCATGCCTTTGATCGATAGGCATGAACACAAATGCTCAAACACTCACAAATGATGGAACGGGTTTTTTCTATTTAAACCCGAGAAGGATTATTGCCGAACCATGGCTATAAAGCCAGGGTAGAGTTCAAAGCTAGATGAATGAATTGGGTCCGTTGAAAGTGGCAGCTTGAAGAACTCGCCCTTCAGAGAAGAAAGGTTTTGAATTATAGGTCGATCCGTTTGAGAAAAGAGATGAGAAATAAAGAAGGCAAAATAAAAATATACGAGGGCGAAATAGATTTGAAGATCAAACAACAACCGTTCCCCAGCAACAACGCCAGAAAGATTGTTGCATATTTTAACAACAACAGAATAAATCTGCAAGCATATGGATACCGAAGTTGCTTTCACTCAGGAGTATTCCAAGGCATCGAATCCACAGGGAACGTGTGTGCCTAATCTTCAGCTCTAGTTCGATCGATGACACCAAGATAAATGTGGTGTTGGGTAGTGAGGATTCCTAATGGTTATAAGGTCCTAATCAAGGTAAGAGTACTACTAGGTTGCTTGCATTGGTCATTCGGTTGTCCCCTGCATCCACAGTGCAATTTCGGCCAAGAGCCTACTACGTAGCCGAACATGGAGGATTTCAAAGGATAGATAGGGCTGTCACCACCTACTACCTACCGCAAGCAATCCATGGACTACACGATAAAAAAAGGTAACCTATGGCCTAGATAACATGTCTATGCTTTCAATTACTCCCTTAATCTTTAGCTACAATGATATAAGACTAAGGTCTCTAACTAAATAGAGCACTGAGCAAGAAAAGCAACTAAGTATAAAACTTACATAAAATAGAAACCTTAATACTAAGAAAGGAATCACGAAGACTTACTAAATATGGCGAGCATCCGTCGAGGTACAAGCATGGAGAAGAGGTGGATAGGCCCACTCCTCCTCTGGATTTCTTCTTACTCTCTCCCTATTTTCTAAGCACTTTGGCAGTGCTAAAGCCATTTGGAAATGAAGCACTAAACTAATATTGAGGTGTGTGGAGAGTGGAGTCACTCCCCTCCTTATATAGGGTCCAAAGGCAGTTTCCGAGGCGGTAACTTCCTTCTAATGCGCACAACCGACCTTAGGGAGGCACCAGGAGATGACACATGGTGACCATGCACCAGGGGGGACTCCCACTTTCGACCGAATACCCATGTTCGGCCGAACATGGGTGGTCGGCCCAGGTGGCCACCTGTTTTGGGTCCCTGCCAGGTGATCCCTTGTCCCCTCTGACACCGTAAGGCGGTGGGTTATGTTGGTTTTCTCTCGAAAGTGGGCCAGTGGCTCCTTTTGCTTGACTCTGATTGACTAGAAGTGTGCTTTCCCTCGATAACATGGATTTTCCGTTAATTTCATGGAATAATCACCGACAACAAATATTTACCAACACATGTGGAATTGGTTATGTTTGTTTTATTACTTTTAAGTAGGTAATTGATGGTCTAAATTAGGCATTTAGTGACCGTCAACATAGGGCGCACCGGACCTCCTTCTCCTCCTCCTCCATCTACTGCGCCATCTGCTATCAATTCCGCATCTCATCCACTACCTCGCCTTGCTGGATGGGAAGATGCGGTCACGGATGACGAGGAGGCCACAAATGCCGCGTAGTGCAAGGTACGATGAATAGGACTAAAATTTTTCTAGGGTTACAAATATGTCAGTAGTTTAGTTTGGTACAATTTAACGCATAATGTTTGTTGACAACTTTAAGAAACTCCAATAACTGATTATGAGCAGGAACATGAGACCAGTATCAAGGATAATCTTAGAAGAATGGCTGATTTGGGGCTTCATGATTTAGCGACATCTCTTAGACTATCCTCAAATCCATTACCGAAACGATGTGACTCATCAGATTACCTTCCTCAAGCTGAAGAAAATGTTCAGGGGGATGATGCTAGAGATTTAGAGGTGGAGGAGCCCCAAACTCTTGCAATCGAGGTAGTTGTTGTGCTTATTCTATTGGTGGTGGAAAAAAAAATGATTTTTTTTGAGCTTCATTAGCTTGCACTTGTCCTTATCATGCATTATTGTTGTATGACACACTTGTCATTAGCATGCATTACTGTTGTATGACACACTTGTCATTAGCATGCTTTACTCTTATATGACACAGTTGTAACAAATATACTTTTCCAACATCAGCCTCCTCCTATACAAACTAAGCATCACAAGGTCTGTGTAGCACGGTCGAGAGAGAACATTGACATGGATGGCCTTGGAGGAACTCGAAAGAAAAGAGTGAGGCCAACCAACCCATCAGAAGCCGTTGGCGGTGTGAAAACAAGGTCATCCAAAAGACTGCATACTGATGATCAACACCAACACCTGCCTACAGTAACAGAGGAGCCTAACGCTACATGTCCATAGGGGAACCTTGAATCAGCAATTTCTGCTAGCCCTATTCATGTCTGGAGACCTCTAGAGCACCTTGATGATGTTGTTGAAGAGCAACATGATGATGTTGTTCAACAGCAGTGTGATGATGTTGGTGAACCGCGAGACCCAACAACATATCAAGGTTGGTAAAAATCATCAGTATTCTCAATCTTTCTTTTATATAAGGAAAAAATATAACAATTGAATTTGAACTTTGTAGCTCAAGGAAAACTAGGCGGCCGAGGGGCCATACAAATGGAGTTCTACTCTACTGCATGACTAGTTCTATGGGGCAAAAGCCTCATATCGCTGTACCTAAGGGCTTGTCAAGGCCCCAATAACCTACACAAGCTGCCAAATTTGCATCCAAGGCTAGAGTTATTATTAGGGATCAAGTCCCTATCTTGCCCCACATGAAAGATTACAAGAATACTGAGCACTTTGATGGTTTTGTCATGAGGCTTTATGTAAGTGCGTATACTACACCCTGTAGTTTTAAAATAAACTCCGACAATCGATGTAACTCACAAAGAATTTTAATTGACATGACTAGGGGAGGTTGGCGATGAACAAGGATAGGGCAACAAAGAATGCCTGTTCTAGTGTGTTCACATCTACGGTACATCAGGCCCACTACAGATTGAAGCAATCTTACTTCAATGACGTACCTGCTGATCAGATCAGAACCACCTCCCTTATTCCTTCTATATCTGATGAACAATGGTGCTAGCTTGTTGAGAAATGGTCAAGTGCAAAGAACAAGGTATTGTTCTTCCTAAAGTCTCATTTTCCATGGTATTCCATTCTCCATCGTTCACGCGGTCTGTCTTTTTATTCTGCTTTAGGAAACTGCTAAAAAGAACAAGAGAAACCGTGCCGAAGTAAAGTATTATCATGCAACTGGATCTCGCTGTTATGTTGCACATGTTCATGAATATGTAAGTCTAACAAGCACTTGGGACATTGTCTATGCTTCATCTTCTGTCAGTCTGACAAACACTTTTGTCCAGATGAAGCAGAAGGATGGCCAGGCAACACAACAACATGAAGGTCTAGAAGGAATAGAAGGAGCAAGAGAAGAAGACGATTATGATGAAGAGGAGCTCAATGCAGTCGAACTGTTCAAGGTGTGCCATACCAGCAAGAAAAATGGCATTACTCCTATGGCAAGAGAAGGAGTGGTAAGGCTTGTTACAACCATATCTACTTCTCTATGTGTGTTGGCGAAGATGTCCATTGCAATTGTCCCTCTACTCATTTTATTTTTTCCGTCTTTGACACTATCAGTAATCTATTTTCCTCTCCAATTTGTAGTCATCTATGGAGACGATGCAGGCAGACGCTCCTGCTAATGGGGAGCCAGCACTACATAGTGCTAAGGTTGTCTTGAAGGTTCCGTCCCAGAGCAGTTGCACCAACACTTTTCTAGGGAATGTTGGTCTATCACTGAACCATACAGAGACATAGGTTGAGCGGGAACACCGCGAACAAATTACTGCCAAAAAATATGGTGTGGCTTCTCTTGCTATGGAACTGGATGCACTGAAGAAGAATGCCGAAGCTGCTAATGAAAAGCTCGACAAGGCATAGCAGGAGTTCGAGGAGTACAAGAAGAGGGCAGAAGAGAACAACACTCTCCTTCGACAAATCTTCAGTTTGAGTGGTGTTGGTAACTCCTCTCAACCTACAGTTGCCTCGTGATCCTGTGATGATGTGTCATGAACTCTGATGCATTCTGATGATCTGTGATTAACTTCTATGATGATCTGTGATGAACTCTGATGCATTCTGATGCATCAAGTGTCTATGTGATGGGTGAAATTTGATTCTGTGGATGTTTCTCGTGTATATAATTCTGTTAATGTTTCTCTATGATTCTATTAATGTTTCTTTGTGTGATTATGTTGATAGAAATGTTGTTGTTTCTGTCAGTTTGGGAGCCAAAACGTGGCCCTTATGGAAACGCGCACGAGGTCCAGTCGCAGCTAGACACGTGTCGGCTTTGTGATGTAACACGTGGTGCATTCAGTGCAAAACATGTGTCAACCTATGAAAGAGAAACATGGCTCCCTTAGAACAAGACATGTGGTGAGCTAAAATGAGAAACGTGGTGACCTGAGAAAGAGACACATGGAGCCCTACAAAAGAGACACGTGGGTCTCTTTGAATGAGATGTGTGCCACTCCAAAAAATGGAAATGTGGTGCTCTACGAACGGGACATGTAGCGCCCTCAGAATGGACACGTGCCGTCCAGGTAGCACACCACATGGCCTCCTTGGCTACTGACACAAGGCGCTATTCGGATGCATGGCAATCCTAGGAGGTAGCACGTGGCGCTCTGCAAGGATGACACATGGCCCTCGCCACGTAGACTTGCCACATCATTCACCAGCGTGGCCAGTGCCACATGAGCTTGCCACGTCAGCGCCATGGTGGCGTGGAACCTCTTCAATGACATTTTTATTCACCGTCATAGAAGTGAAATCAGTTCTGTGACGCGGAACGGTTTCATCATAAATGGGTAGTCTTCTGTGACGAATGTGACGATTCATCATGATAGGTCTTCTGTGATGGCAGGTCTATGATGAATCCAAATTTGTCATAAAGTTATCACGGAAAACCTTCTATGATGAAATTTTGCTCTGCTGTGATGAAATTAGAACGTCATTGGTGTGCACATTTCTACTAGTGCTATCTTCTCCTTCCTCATTTTATTCTTCCTCATCCTGTTGTCATTTCTGGCTGCTCTTCCTTTACCTCATTAAGTTCCATCATTTTAATAGCAAATATGGGTTACTCGTGAGTTCTACAACTGAGTGGGTTGTCGCATTTTGTAGGCAAGGCAAGCTACACTTCCCTAACACATGAATGTCACTTTAGTTGCTTGATACTGTATTACACGACACGCTTTTACTGGACGGCTGATCGGTCAAATCAATTCATAGAGATGCTTTTGGGGGGTTGTGGGGAGGGGGTGGGGGCTGGGGTGTTGCATTGGTGCGCATGCCTTTGCAGTCGCAAGGGCTACTATCTCGAGGTAGTATTTTCCACGACACACTCTCACTAGATCGCTGATTGGTCAAATCAATTCACACATAATATCTTGATCCTTTTCTAGTCATGACACATTGTCCACTGTGTACATGTAAAGTACTATAAGAGAAAACCTTGACCGTTCAAACGAGTTCTTCATAAGAGCCGATGAGCCGTGGCGCTGGAACTTGGACGCCTGTCATGGTACACCTTGCCCATGGTACTATAGTACCTATTGAGCCAAATTGATGGGATAGAAGTCTTCGTTACCGTGTTCTCCAAGGCTATAATAGTTCCAAATAAAGCCCATTCACAAAGCCATCATTACATGTCATCATAGTTTCTCTGCGAATGTGCAAAAGGACTTACACACTAAATTAGGCCGCAAGAACAAGATAATCTAGTGCAAAAAGGAAACACACACACGAATATTAGTGCAAGCCTACATGACACGTATCACAACTGGAGATATTTTCATGGATACAAGAAAAAACTATGCTCAAAGTGCCACAATATGTTGGAAATATGTGTGTTATGCTAATTCCAGATTTTAGTTTTAGAAAAATTTTATAATCATTGAAACTCATGATGGAAACTAAGTCTAGCAGCAAGTAGAATAAAAAAATTAAAAACATGGGAGACATTGTCGTAGTTCGTCGATGAGGCAGCGCAGATCATCGTGAATCAGCCTTGAGCGGTCGCGTAGATGCGCTGCCTAGAAACCTTATTGCCACCCCTCATGCAGGCTTTACGACGGCAAAGGTTCGGAGATTCCGCTCACCCTTTTCCTCGATGCACGCCAAAGAATAGAGCCGATAAGATGGAAGCAGCTCAACACAACAACACAGCTCTCCAAAGAAGAAGTTGATGAGGACATCACCCCCATGGATACACAAAACACTCCTCGAATGAAGATGAAAGTTCATGTGCATCACGTGAATTTACGGGTGAACTCGTTTCTAATATTTTGTTTATGTGGTTTTGAGAATATATTTCTACCTAATAAATTAATTATTGTTAGAAACTATGGAGATGATGATGAGATAGCTGCGGAGGTGATTGGAGATGTGATGGGCCAGCAAGGATGGGCCACGTATCGAGTTGCCCACTTAGGGCTGCGTCCAGGGGGTGGTGCACGATCCTAGGGTCCTCATATACAGCCGCCGCCTATTAATTAGGGTTCGGGTTTTGCTTAGATCAATTTTATTCTTAAACAGTGTCCCTATTCATTAGTTTGTGAGATCCCAACTTCGTGAGCTTAATGATGTAGATGAGGCCCGATCTTCCAAGAGGTAGGAGATAAACTCGACTATGGAGACTCGGCATCGACAATCCGGCTTGAATCAGACACGATCCAACCCCGCAACCGTTACACCAAGCACAACTTGATTGTTCCTGCAAGCGAATCGAGGGCACAAGCAAGAAAGGATAAACACGCAATCTGAAATTGCAAATATGGATGAAGCAAATCATAAAGAAAGGTTCAAGCTCTGAACACAAAAGGACTAATCGCCACAGTAGTGTAGAACAAGAACAGGGGCCCTGGATTACTGTAAAAGGACTTGTCGCCACAGTTACAATAAATCAATCAAGTTTCTCTCTAGAGAACTGAACTAAATAAAACCCAAGTCTAAACGACAGCGACTACTAAGATTATGAAGAAGCTAGGGGCGTCCTAGGGTTGGGGGCGACCATGGGGGGGGGCACCCTCAACATGGGCTTAAGGCCCAACACGACACAAGGCCAAGTTGGCCCAAAATAGGTGGCGCAACACCTTGTCATGGTCACACAGCATGACTCACGACCCTTCTGGAGCTAGGACCCGAACCAAAATGATGATGGTCACATCGGATGTGGGAGATATCATCAAAACCATGCAGGGGTGTTAGCTGAATCCGAGACGAACGCGGCGACCGAGTTGGTGACGACTTGTAACTTGGGGAAGACCATGACGTGTACGTATCTGGCATGGTGATGTCCTCATCGTCCTTCCCTTCTTGAATTGGAGTCGTCCTCGACTCCATCTCATCATCAATCTCCTACAAAAGGTTAGGACCAGCGGAATGCAAAGTACAAGACACATGATGGTTGATAAAAGATATATCACTACAAAGCATAGTATAACAAGGTGCATCATGATTATCACAAAGTTCAGCAACAGTAGATGTCGTAGCAAGAAAAGCACCTCCCTTTAACTGAATAGCCTTATGTTTAACATCAGAAAGTTTATTGTTATCAGGTTTATTCTTAGTATTTTCAGCAAGTGTTTTAAAATGATTCCTAATATCAGCAGGCAATAACGGACGCGAAGTAATATTCCTATCCTTATGCATGAAAGTATATGTATTAGTTCTACCATGGTGTGCAACATCCGTATCATGTTTCCATGGGTGGCCTAATAAAAGCGAACATCCTTGCATAGGTACAACATGAAAATCAGCATAGTCTTGATAAGAACCGACTGAAAAGTGTATGCATGATGATCGAGTTACCTGTGCCGTACCACTATTGTTGAACCATTTGATGTGGTAGGGCTGACGTAGTGCATGAGTGGTCAAGCCAAGCTTGCTGAGCAAATCGGAACTCACCAAGTTGTTACAGCTCCCAGTATCAATGATGGTGAGAACACGGCGGTCCGCGACAATGAGGAACATGTAGAACAAATTGTTGCATTGCTGTTCTTCCTCTTGTCTCACTTGAGAGGTCAACACACGCAGTACATGGAGGCTAGGAAAGCCTGCGATGGTAGCAATGGAATCAATGGTGATAGTCTCCTGCTCCTCCGTCGAATCTGCAACAAGGTTAGCCACACGAGAAAATTCATGTTCAACATCACTAGAACTTTCATACCCATCAGCGGTAGCGATGAAAGCACGACGACTGGGGCAAATCTTCATGACATGTCCCATGCCCTTGCAGTGGTGGCAAATAATGGTGGTGGAGGAGCCACTCCTAGCACTAGAAGTAGCAGCCTTCTTCTGGTGTTTGTGCTGCACACTAGATGAGGTCGCCTCAGAAGCTAGCACAAGTGTAGAAGGCGTTGCTGGTGACTTAGCAACATGACCCTTCGAGTTCTCTAGTCCAGAACATTGCTGGATAGATTGCTTAGTGCTGGACCTGCAAGAGTGTTGTGGATGGTGTCCCTGTACTTCTCGTTCAGCCTTAAGAGCAAGATGATACAATTGGTTGAACCTATTCCACTCTTTATAGTCAATAATATCCTGGATAGCACGGTTCAATCCACCAAAGAATCTAGCACTAGTTTCACCATCATCTTCATGTATATTACAACATGCTAAACCAATAAGCAATTCCTGATAATATTCCTCTACTGTTTTATCACCTTGTGTTAAAGATTATAATTTCAAACATAAATCACGTTGGTAATAAGGAGGAACAAAATGAGATTTCATGCGTTGTTTCAAAATAGGCCAAGTGGTAGGTATAGCAGCATTAGTATTGCAAAGATCATTCCACCAAAAGAGATCAAAACCTGTAAACTCACTAGTAGCAAGTCTAACTCTATGCTTAGCAGGAATTAAATGAGAATTAAATTTCTGTTCAATAGCAAGTTCCCAATCTAAGTATGCTTCAGGATCAGCACTACCAGCAAAAGGAAGCATGGTAAATTTGGGCTTAACAAAAGGATCAGTATTACCACGATTGTTGTTGCCTCCCATACCATGTCGATTACGGCGAAGACGTTCTGCATCACGATTAAAATCATCATCATCAGCAGCTCATATCTCATGCTGAGGTGGAGGTCATCGTTCACCATCTTCAATTTGGGTGGAAACATTGTTGATGTGGCCCATCAACTCGCCAAACTTCGTTCGCATGAATGTACGCTGGTCCGCAAGAAGCTTCGTAAGCTCGGCCTTGGACATGCAATCATTGAAGTCTGTAGGGGACTCCAACTCTCCAGCTGTCTCTTTCCCTGACATGGCTAGAAGCAAAAGAAAAGACTACACAAAAGGATTAGCCCTATCAACTAGCAGCTATCAGAGGTTATGGAAAGTGGGAAGCAATATCAGGAGCGATGTATCACAGTGTTGCAAGTGTTCTTACCAAAGCCAACAGGGCGGTACAATCTGTTGTCGAGCTTGGGTGTAATAGTTGCAAGGAAGAAACCTATGCTGCAAGTATGTGTAGCTTGGAAGGCTAATATGTATGTTAGTGGAACACAATTCAATAATAGATAGTAGCACTGAATAAATGTCCAACGTAGTGTCCTAATTGCTGGCAAAAGAATCATGTTCAAACACAATTGTGACAACAAGAACAATGGCAAAGAACAAAGGCAAAGGCAGCAAGGAGAAAAGCAGTGACAGTTAGACTCCACAGACTTAGAATTTTCAGGGCGTTTTGGGGGGGGGGGGGTGCAAATCAAAATCTTGTTTTTTTATATGATTTTTCCACTATCTTTCTATGATAGAGGAACACAAAGGAAGGAGCCACAAGAAGTTTCAACTCAAACAGAGGAAAAACAAAGCATAGGCAAAATCTCAAAGTTTCACCGACAACGCTATTTTCACCTTCACAATTTGTTTTCTATTTTTTCCCATTTTTTTTGAATTTTTTGAAGAGGGCACACAGGGCGGAGAATCTGCTGTAAAAATTTCAGCCTAATCGGATCAACGAGCAAAAAGTTATGCCTATTTTATCGAAGGTAGGTCAAGATAGGGTTTGAGTTTAGGGGGGGGGGGCGGGGGGTGAGTGGGGAACAAAAATGGAATCGGGTGAGATTTTTCTTTGGCAACGGATTGTGGGTGTGGTTGGTGGGTAACACGATGGTGAATCCAAAGGAAAACACGATAGTGATGGTGGTTGTTGGCACTTCCCAAGTGCCCCTTTTATATGTGAATATTACCCCAATTAGAGCATAATTGATACTAATTTAGGCCATTTACCTGTGATATTGTCTATATATTTGTATATGCATTGTTTTGGAGCTTTATTGCAGAAACAGGTAAAATTGGTGATTAATGCGATGATGGAGAGGACAGGAGTCCAGAACTGACGAAAAGCAGTGAAGAGGCCCAGTGCGCCGATCGGCGCAAGGGTGTTTTGGCCCACAGAAGTGACCGAGGCCCATTCCACAAGGTGATGGAAGTTTATCTGCGCAAGACACTTGAAGATATTTGTCTAGAAGATTTATGGAATTTCAAGAAGATTTATGGAACTTCAAGATATCAACATGCAGTACAAGACTTTATCTCGAAGGAAAAGGCCCACAGGGCAGCTGTGGAAGACAGAGGAACCGACTCGGGAAAGAAATCAGAGAAGACACGGCTTGCGCCGATCGGTGCAATCCTAAGCCGATCGGCGCAACCGCCTTATTTGCTAGGAACCGAGTCCTTTACAAGTAGAACCCCTATAAATACTTGTAAACCCTCATCGCAGACGGAGAGGGCGATAGAGGGACACCAGATCGATGAGTTAGAGCCACCGGGGCTTACCCCGTTAGAATAGATCTCTATTTGAGTTTCAAGAACCATTGGAGTTAAGAGTTGATCCGTCAAGGTAGGCCATCTTGATGGGGATGAATCTTACTCTATGTATCTCAAGGATGACTGAATATGTTGATGATGGTTTTGGAGATTTGTCTATCTTGATTCTATAATCATGCATGTGCTTATTCCAATTGCTTAGTTCTAGGCTAAGTAAGTAGATATTATCTTAATTGTGGTGATTAGGATAGTATTCGGACATTGTATTGATTATGGTTGCTTGATGATGCTAGTAGTGTGGTTTAGCGGTGACAGCACTAAGCCTGCGCAGCACTATTGGATAGTTGAGTAGGGTAAGATACTCGCGCGATTAAGGGGGTTTCTTCTTGGCAGCGATAAATCGGGAGCCGCTCGGAAAGCAGGGTGGTCTTACTCATTATAGGTTTTCATTGATCTATGTAATTACCCATTATGATGCTATTCAATTAGACTTTCTGGATAAGATCTCACTAGTAGATATCTAGCTACTCACTTAACAGCATAGGTTTACAAGATCTGGCACACTTTGGCTCAGATTCACTGGTGTGCTGATCGGCTCAACTCCTGCGCCGATCGGTGCAACAACTTTGGCTTAGATTCACCAGTGTGCCGATCGGCTCAATTCCTACGCTGATCGGCGTAACAACTTTGGCTCAGTTTCACTAGTGTGCCGATCGGCTCTACTCCTGCGCTGATCGGCTCAACGACAGATTTACTGTCTGGCGCACCTTTGCGCTGGCCAGTCTCCCCCTCATGCAACCTGACTTTGACAGTAGCCTTGGCTAGATCTTTTACTGTTAACTTTGTTTAATAAATCCCTAAGGTCCCAGTGGATTTGATAAACCTTGGAATACTCAATTTAAGGGAAAAAGTGCTAAAATCATACACCATCCTCTTGCGGTATATAAGTGGGTGCGTAGATACGACCAACAATGGTCGAAACGGATGGGGAAAAGCGGTGCTGTGTAGCGGGGATCAAAACACAAACCAAATTGAAACACAAATTCAAACCAGCAACTGAACTCGACTAGGAAACAAACTCAACACCAAGGACGCTGAAATTAAATTATGCAAAGGATAAACAATGTCTAGGATGGTGGGGGAGTTTTTTTTTGTTGGCTTTTTCGTGGACAATAGGTGATGAACACAAACGAATCTAAAGGAAGAACACGATAACACCTTGTGGGGAACCTAGGAATCTGATACCACTTGATGTAGATGAGGCCCGATCTTCTGAGAGGTAGGAGATAAACTCGACTATGGAGACTCGGCATCGATAATCCGGCTTGAATCAGACACGATCCAACCCCGCAACCGTTACACCAAGCACAACTTGATTGTTCCTGCAAGCGAATGGAGAACACAAGCAAGAAAGGATAAACACGCAATCTAAAATTGCAAATATGGATGAAGTGAATCACAAAGAAAGGTTCATGCTCTGAACACAAAGGGACTAATCGCCACAGTGGTGTAGAACAAGAACAGGGTCCCTGAATTACTGTAAAAGGACTTGTCGCCACAGTTATAATAAATCAATCAAGTTTCTCTCTAGAGAACTGAACTAAACAAAAACCAAGTCTAAACAACGGCGGCTACTGAGTTTATGAAGAAGCCAGGGGCGTCCTAGGGTTGGGGGCGACCAGGGGGGCCCATAACATGGGTTTAAGGCCCAACACCATAGAAGGCCAAGTTGGCCCAAAATAGGTGGCACAACACCTTGTCATGGTCACACAGCATGACTCACGACCCTTCTGGAGCTAGGACCAGAACTAAAACGACAGCATCGTTGTCCCCTTTCAACGCAACAATGAACGCCTTGTTTGGACATCGGATGTGGGAGATATCATCAAAACCGTGCAGGGGTGTTGGCTGAATCTGAGACGAACGCACCGATCGAATTGGTGACGACTTGTAACTTGGGGAAGGCCATGACATGTGCGTATCTGGCATGGTGATGTCCTTATCACTTAATCATTCATTTACAATTGTGTTGCATTCTTTGTTGTTCTTGCTTGTGTTCTTGATTCGCAGGCAGGGATTAGCCTTCCCGACGAGGTCAATCATTCTTGGATGGTTGATAACCAGAGGTGACGTTGTGCTGCGATTGCGGGGTTCTGAACATGTTGTTTAGAAGCCGGATTGATTTGTGTTTTGCCTCCACCCAAATCAAGATTACCAGAACCTTTTCAGAAGATCGGGAACCCTTGTCCAGATCAAATGGTAATTAGAGCTTCAGGTATACCCATAGGTTCACCTTTATCCTCGTTTATTGGTTCTATCCTATAGTCCAAAAAATTATCCCACAAAAATATCGGTTTGTTGTGTTTTTGCTGCCCTATACCCCATTGTGACTTGTGAAATTTTATTTCAGATTGCTTCTCTGAAGTTTAGTCCCTACAAAGTCATTGTGTTGCTGGTCTAGTGCTTATTCTTTGGTCTTGTTTGAGTCGTGCATGTCCTTGTCATAGACAATCAAGAGAAAAAAAAATTAGTGTTGCACACGTTGACATAATAGTACTGCTGGAATTGTGTGCACTAAATATTTCTTTAACATCTAGCCTTGTACTTTCGTGTGCAAAAGAAAATTAGAGTGTTCTGTGCTGCCTCATTTTCAACAAAAGCCTACCAATTAGTGCTTGGTCTTGTTATAGAAGTTTTTTTTTAGTTGTGCTGTTACAAAAATCCTTTTGCTGCACTTGTAGTAAGAAAAATTATTCATGTGTTCCTTTGAGTTGTAAAACTTGTAATACCTTGCTATAGCTCTGATTCATAAGAAAAGAAAAGAAAAGAAAAGAAAAGAAAAGAAAAGAAAAGCAAAGAAAAGAAAAAGGCAAAAGTGCACAAGAGAAAAAGCCGCACAAGAAAAAAGAAAGAAGGAAAAGATAACAATTCAGAATTGCTTGCAGCCTTTGTGTCCTTTGTTGAGTCATTTGCTTGCTTGCTTGAACTAGGTCCGCGACAAGTTTAGGCCGGTGACATAGACTAGCTTAGGACTATTATTCAGTTTTGCAACTTCTGAATTGAAATTTTACTAATCCTTGCTACCTAATATTGCCTATCCAAGCTCCATATATTTCCTTTTGAACAGCCACAAATTTTTTGACTCCCGCAATCGTCAGTTCACACTCTCCAAGGTATCCTTTGCTTGCTGTAATTAAGAACTTTGTAAGAGCTTGGTATGATGCTTCCATTTGCTTGTTGAGAGTTTCCACCGTGATTACATAGTAGTGATAGGGAAAATATACTCTTGTGTGTTTCAAAAGTAGCTCATGAACTTCACGTCTCGGTCTGAAACAATGGTCCTGGGCACACAATGTAATCTCACAATTTCCCTGAAAACAAGTCAGCTACATGCGACGCATCATCGCTCTTATGATAGGGAATAAAATGTGCCATTTTATAGAACCTATCCACAACAACAAAAACTAAATCCCTTCCCTTCTTAGTTCTTGGTAATCCTAGAACAAAATCCATGCTTATGTCTTCCTATGGTGCATTTGGAGTGGGGAGTGGAGTATACAAACCGTGGGGGTTCAGTTTTGACTTAGCCTTGTGACATGTTGTACATCGCTGCACAAACCTCTCCACATCACGTCTCATCTTTGGCCAATAGAAGTGATCACTCAGCAGAAAGTAGGTCTTTTCTCTCCCAAAGTGGCCCATAAAACCACCCATGTGTGATTCCTGCAATAAAAGCAAACGAATAGACAAATCTAGTACACACAACTTGTTAGCACGGAACAAGAATCCATCATGCAAATGGTACTTGTCCCACCCTTTTCCTTCTTGACATTTCAAGTATGGTTCTGCAAAAACAAGGTCAGCAGCATACAACTCCTTTATGTTTTCTAATCCTGGAACCTTGACCTCCAATTGATTAAGCAAAACACTTTTCCGTGATAAACCATCAGCAACAACATTTTCTTTCCCTTCTTGTACTTAACAACGTAGGGAAAAGACTTAATGAACCCAACCCACTTGGCATGTCTACGGTTCAGTTTTGCTTAGCCTTTCAAGTATTTTAAAGTTTCATGATCAGAATGAATGATAAATTCCTTAGGCCAGAGATAATGTTGCCAAGTTTCAAGCACATGAACTAGAGCATATAATTCTTTGTCATACACAGGATAATTTAGTTGAGCAGCACCAAGTTCCTCACTAAAAATTATGCTATGGGTTTGCCTTCTTGCATTAGGACACTTCCTATGCCTATCCCACTAGCATCACATTCTATCTCAAAGGATTTATTGAAATCAGGTAAAAAAACAATGGGGTTGAAGTTAAACAACTCTTTAACTCTTGAAAAGCAGCTTCTTGTGACTTACCCCACTCAAATTCAACACCCTTCTTGGTTAGCATGTTCAATGGGGCTGCAATGGTGCTGAAATTCTTCACAAAGCGCCGGTAGAAGCCAGCAAGTCCAAGAAAGCTTCTCACTTGGCTCACATTCATAGGAGTTGGCCAATTCTTGATAGCTTCGACCTTGGATTCATCAAGACTTAGAATTCCTGAAACAACAAAGCCCAAAAACACAACCTTGTCGGTGCAAAAGGTGCACTTTTCTAGGTTAGCATACAATTTTTCAGTTCTAAGCACCTCCAACACCATTTTGATGTGTTCAACATGATCCTCTAGGGTGTGGCTATATATCAATATGTCATCAAAATAAACCGCCACAAATTTTCCAATGAAAGCCCTCAAAACATGATTCATTAAACGCATAAAAGTGCTAGGTGCATTAGTTAAGCCAAAAGGCATCACTAGCCACTCATACAACCCAAATTTTGTTTTAAAGGTTGCCTTCCATTCATCTCCCTCCTTCATTCTAATCTGATGGTATCCACTACGTAGGTCAATTTTAGAGAATATAACAGCACCACTAAGTTCATCAAGCATGTCATCAAGCCTAGGAATAGGATGACAATATCGGATAGTGATATTGTTAATATCTCTACAATCAATACACATTCTCCAAGTACCATCTTTCTTTGGAACAAGAATAACAGGGATAACACAAGGACTAAGGCTCTCGTGTACATACCCTTTGTCAAGTAGTGCATGCACTTGTCGCTGAATTTCCTTTGATTCTTCCGGGTTGGTACGGTACGGTGGCCGGTTTGGAAGAGAAGCTCCAGGAATGAGGTCAATTTGATGCTCAATCCCACGAAGTGGGGGTAGGCCAGCAGGTACCTCCTCCGGAAAAACATCATTGAATGCCTGCAACACATTAGCAACAACACTAGGAAGAGAGGTCATGTCGTTAGTGGAAAGAATTGCATCTTTGTACAAGAGTACAAAATGCGTTATGTTTGGGTTTTCTCTCATTTCTTTCATCTCAGATTTTGTGGCTATAGCAACCATACTTTTTCTCTCATACTCTCTCTTTCCACTCAGGTTTGGCCTGTGGCGCTCACTAACTGATTTTTGGACAGCACTAGTTTTTTTCATTTCTCTCTCACCCTCACTCATTTTCTTTTGCATGTTGTCTGCTATAATTTGAGTGGGAGTCATGGGCAGCAGCTTGACACCTTTCCCTTACCATTTGAACACTTAATGCTTTGGTGACCATGATGGTGTTACCACCTTCAAAAGTATAGTTCTTGTAGTACACCTCTTCAAATTCTTGTGCATCATCAAATTTGACGTTTTCAGCAGCAATTTCACACTCATCTTCACTAGCTAAATCATATTCTCCACCTTCTGTAACAATCACAACTCGATTGTTTGGACAGTCCTTGATGACATGGCCTCGACCCAAGCTCTTGAAACATTGAATTCCACTACTCCTAGAGGTGGAACCAACTGGAGTATTGTCTTTTGATGATGCTGGCCTAGCAGATTTCTCCACATTTGGAGATGCATTAGATTTTTTAGCAAGGGTGGAACAAATATTAGAATTGGAGCTTGAACCGGATGAAAATATGCCTCGTCCCAAATCAAACCTTGCTGTTTTTGGAGCATTTGATGACCCTCTTGAGCTGAAAGTTAAGGTCTTATTGGGTCTAGCATCATCAAGCAATTGCCTTTCAGCCTTTTGGGCAATGTGTACTAGCTCCACCACATTGTTGTAGGTCTGAAATTCCACAACACGTTTGACCGGCTTGTTCAAACCGGACAGAAAACATGCCATGGACTGCTCTTCATCCTCATGCGCACGAGCTCTAATCATGACCTACTCCATCTCCTTGTAGTATTCCTCCACAGACTTGTTTCCTTGCCTCAAATTCTGCAGCTTGTCAAAGAGATCACGTTTATGATGTTTTGGAACAAAGTGTGCTCTCATTTCTCTCTTCATTTCAGCCCATGTTGCCACTGGAAGCTCACCAGTCTCCTCTATTTGGTTCTGAATTTGTTCCCACCAAATGAGAGCATATCCATCAAAGTCAAGTGCTGCCATATGCACCTTCTTTTCCTCCAAATAATTATGCACACAAAATATTTTATCAACCTTTAACTCCCATGTGAGATTTGCATCGGGATCAAATGTGCCTTCAAATTTTGGCATGCTGAATTTTAGCTTTCCAAACTTCTCTTCATTGGGCTTATCATTGTTGCCATTGTGATGACGTTGAAAGTTGTCATTGCGATGTAATCTAAATGTATATGGATCTATTTCAGCTGGACCATCATCACCACGCCCACGGCCTCTTCCTCAACCGAAAGCATCACCACCTCTTCCTCCACCATGCCCTCATCGGTCTTGCTTGCGTACCATTTAGGGGCATTCTTTCTTGCTTGCTCTTCCCGCTGCAACCGGGCTGCATATTCCTCATCGGTCTCATCTAGCTCTTCTTCATGAGCACCTGCAGCACCTTGTGCCTTCAATACTTTCACAACTTCAGCAACCATGCATGTTTGGACAGTAGTCATGTTCTCATTGAGTTGTGCATTGAAGTCTTGCACTAGCTTTTGTAGTTGCTCTTGTGTGACATAGCTCAGTTGATCTCCTTCTCCACCTGCCATGGTTAGTTGGCAAAACAAAAGGACTAATTCAAGTTATGTGGCTGTTTGAAAATCACTCAACCTCACCTTCTCTTACCACCGAAGTTCTTATGAATCCTTGTTGAAATTGCAAGCTGCAAACAAACCTTGGTGGTAGTCAACACAACAAAGGTGATATATCAAGCGAAATCAAAGTCACAGTGCATTATAAACAGAAGATTATTTGTGGAGCTTGGAGGGTTATTTATGTGGTATGCAAACTGAAACTTCAATCTATTGTTAAGTTAAGTAACAATCCAATCAAGATAGCAAAGTTGAGTTGTTGAACTGAAAACAAATGGAATGTCAAATGTTTTTAGCAACTCACGCACAAAGATGGTGGAACTTGTGGCAGCCAAGGAAATTAGCTAAACAGAATATTCCACTCAAGCACAAAAGCTCAATGCTACACAAGTTATGGGGAGATGCTAGCTGATTGCTTTCATAAATGAGAGGGCTATATGGTTTGGACAAATGCTGAATATAAGATAAACTGAAATAATAACAAGCAAGTCAATCAATGTGGTGATCTCAGCACTCAATCTCTTTTTATTATACTTTTCTTGCACTCTTCTTTGTTCTCTTTTTTTTCTCCGTCTTTTTGCTACTGAAATCAGCACATCAGATTGTGTATAACAATGTTCAACTAACGTTCAGTTTCAGCAATGTGCAAAGCCCTTAAGCAACAACCTACAACTAGTCTCAATAGGTTTAATGTTTCCACAAAGGATGATATGGTGTACTACTGATATGTACTACACTTGGTGTACACAAAGGATGAGGCGATACACAAGATTTCAGTTTTAGCGCAATCTGAAATTTCAATAGCAATAGTAACTGAAACTTTTCGTGCTCAAATAAAGATAGTACTTCAAGTAATCTTTCCGACAAGCTCAAGAACACCAAAAATGGACTTCGGATGCAAAAGTTATGCTTGTTTTAGTGTATGGTGGTCAAATTTCAGATCTGAGCGGAAAAACATTTTGGGATAAAACTTAACCTGAACAAGAACACAAAAACGAAGGGGAAAACACAAATCTTGATGGACAACTATTAGGGAAAACAAATCAGAGGCGGAATACGATGGGAAACACAAAGATTCAGCAACCAAACTCGATCTATTGGACTAAAACTCAACAAAACTCACTGAAATTTCAGATCGGGTTTTGGGTACTGGAAATTTTTGGTATTTTCAGTTTAGGATGGTGAATAACAGGGGAAACAAATGGGATACAAAGGGGTAGAGATCCTATCGAGGAAACAATTGCTCTGAATACCAAGATGATGCGGGGGCTTGCCCGATCTTCTCGTCGTAGGACCTTAGGATAACTGACCTATGAAACCTGATGAATCTTGGCACCAACAACTGCTAGAACAACCACCTGTGACAGAGATTTCGCCCAACAATCTTTGGTCAATGCCTAACGTGAACCACACAAAGGAAAGGCAATGCTCTTGCAAATCACAAGGAAACACAAGAACAAGTGGTAGAGAAAACTCCCAATCCTCAAGGGGGCACTTATGGCATAAACCTAAGGATGAGAGCAATATTCTTCTCTGTTTTTCTGAGTTCAATTTATGGTTAGGGTTTTCCGCAGGTGTACAAGTGCTATTTGTACTAGGAACATCCCTCCTAGTTGGTCTGGGGGCCTTTCTAATAAGACCAAATCAAAATACACAGACTTGGGGCAGTCTGTGGGTCTCTAGAACATCCATGTATAATACTTAGGGTGGTACCTCTCAGAATGATACAGAATTCGTCATGAAGTTGAAGGACAGAATCCGGGCATCAGCACATCGACTTCACCTTGCTCTCTTTGGGCATCAAGTGGCCACCATGTCTTGGACCTGTGCTTCAAACCTGAGGACAAGTAATGCACATCCATTAGGTAGTACATGACTCTTATGAGATGCATGTTCACAATCATTAAGGAAAAGATTCTCCTTATGTTGTAATTGCTTTGCTTTGGCTCGAGTAATTGGTCTCTCATAGGTGTAGTCACGAGGGATGTCCTCATCAAGCTGTTTCTAGTGCTACAAATTCTTCTTCTGTCGTGGATTTTGTACGGTCTATTTACAAGACCTCTATGAAACTACAGCACCAGCAAACATAAACACATAGCCACTCGTGGCTTTGGTCTCATCCACATTTGAGATACAATTGGAATCACTATATCCTTCCAACGCTGGTGGATATCTCGAGTAGTGAATTACGAGTGATGTTATGCCTCTCAAGTAGTGCAACACTCGCTCAAGTGCCTTCCAATGATCATCTCTAGGGTTTGTTGTAAACCGACTCAGTTTGCTCACAACATAGGAGATGTCAGGTCTCGTGGCGCCCGCTAGATATGATGTGGACAAGGGTTCCCGATCTGCCGATAGGTTCTGATAATCTTGATTAAGGCAGAGGCGATACACAAATCGATCCGGCTTCCGAACGACACGTTCTGAATCCCGCAATTGCAGCACAACGTCTCCTCTGGTTATCAACCGTTCAAGAACGATTGACCTCGCCGAGAATGCTTATCCTTGCCTGCAAATCAAGAACACAAGCAAGAACAAAGAAGAATGCAACCAAATTTGCAAGTATACGATGAATCTCACAAGCTAGAGTCTCACAAACCGATCAAACGGCGAAACTGTTATCAACAGAATAATCTAAGCAAAACCCTAAACCCTAATGAAACGGCGGCTGTATATGAGGACCCTAGGGTCATGCAAGACCCCCTGGACGCAGCCCTAAGTGGGCTCAACTCAATACATGGCCCAAAGACCGATTACGGTGTCGCAGCACCAGGACAGATTCTGGAAGTCGAATTGTTTCGGCGATTGCCAACGGATCGGGACGAATTTTGACATGGGACCAGTTGGGTTGTAAAGGGCTTTTCGTTATCTTTCCAGGCATATATAGAACGTCCAAATCCGAGTCCATATGCGTCCTGGGCATCCGTTTTAGTGCAGACTGGTCCTGGGCTCCGAGACAGACTCGAAGTCGGTTTTGATTGGGCCTCCACCTTGACTTGGACGTCCTTGCTGGCCCATCACGTCTCCAATCACCTCCCCAGCTATCTCATCATCATCTCCATGGTTTCTAACAACAATTAATTCATTAGGTAGTAATCTATTCTCAAAATCACATAAAGAAATCATTAGGAACAAGCTCACCCGTAAATTCAGTTGTCACGCATGAACTTGCATTTTGGTTGGCGGAGTGCTGGGTGTATCCATAAGGGTGATGTCCTCATCATTCTCCCCCTTTTGAATTAGAGTCGTCCTCGACTCGAGCTCATCTCTTTCTCCCATGTATGGTCTCAAATCTGAAATATTAATTGTGGAACTATTCCCGAACTTGGGATACAACTCATATTTATATGCATTATAAAATTTATCATCACAATGTGAAACTACAATAGAATGCATGCCATGCAAATTAATGACCTCTATGAAAACTTGCTCAGCAATATAAACATCATTCTCCCTCTTATGACAAGATAGAAAATGTGTGATCTTAAAAACACTAGAAAAACATGACATGACATGGTAATTGTTATTGCAGTTTTCTAGTTCATCATTTGGTTGTACAACACAAGGAGTATTCATGTTTGAGCAAATATGAACTTTATGCACCATAAATACACCTCTATGATCATAGTTTCCTATAGCATAAAATTCGTTTCTTGTTAGTAAAGGCAATTCAGTTTGAGAAAAGATTTGCTTCTCCACGGTATTTAGATCACAAAGAACATCAAATTCAATATAACCCAAAGTATTTAGAGAAGACAATAATTTCTGCTCATCCTTTTCACTTGTTATTAAAATCAAATGTTTTATTTCAGCACTAGTAGGTGAACCATAAGCAAAAACATCAAGCTTATTCATTTGTTGTGGCAAAGGTATAAGTGAAGGAGTGGCACACAACTCCTCTTTATCATAAGGATCAGTAGATAAATCAACTTGTGGCAATGGCAAATCAAAACAAAGTTCCAATACAACAAGATTGTTGGAACAATTCATCACATCAAGAAAGCTCTTACTTGAAGCAACAACATGTTCTTCATCTTTCTCACTATCCTCTTCTTTGTGTAGAACCTGAAATGTATTAGTTGCAACAAGAGGCACGAAAATATGTTCATCATCTAATTCAGATTTTGATGTAAGTGTTGCAACGTTTGAAATAGTCCATTCTTTCCTAAATGGTTCATTCTTTCTCCTTTCAAGCTCTTGTTGATCCTCTTCTAAAATTTCAGCAGCGGTCATAGGTTTAAGAGTAACTCTTCTATCATTGTATTTAAATGAGTAGCTATTTATAATGGCATTGTGCGAAGCATTATTTGTAATAATCCAAGGTTTACTCAATAACAAATGACATGCTTGCATAGGTACTATATCAAATTCTGCACTATCCTTATAAGAACCAATAAAAAATTCAATGCGTGTAATTTTATCTACCTTTATCTTACCAAAAGAATTTACCCATTGGATATAGTATGGACATGGGTGTGGCTGTGTTGTCAATCCAAGCTTCTCTACTAATTCTAAACTTGCGATGTTGCGGCTACTCTCTCCATCAATGATAACACGACAACGTCGATCCTTGACAACAAAGTGAGTCTGAAATAAATTGTTCAATTGATTTTGCTCTACCTTCTCCATTTGAGGACTGAGCACTCTTTGTAATACATCACTCATATTGTTCTCATTAGACAACATTGAATCATCACCATGAGTGGCGTAACCTGTCATTGTTAGTAGCAAACAAGGAAACACACGGAAGTATATTTTCCTATCACTACTATGTGATAACAGTGTAAACTCTCAACAAGCAAAGGGAAGCATCTTATCAAGCTCTTACAAAGTTCTTAATTACAACAAGCAAAGGATACCTTGGAGAGTGTGAACTGATGATTGCGAGAGTCAAAAAAATTTGTGCCTGTTCAGAAGGAAATATATGGAGCTTGGATAGGCAATATTAGGTAGCAAGGATTAGCAAAATTTCAATTCAGAAGTTGCAAAACTGAATAATAGTCCCAAGCTAATCCATGTCACCGGCCTAAACTTGTCTCAGACCTAGTTCAAGCAAGCAAGCAAATGACTCAACAAAGGACATAAAGGATGCAAGCAATTCTGAATTTGTATCCTTTCTTTTTTCTACTTCTTTTTTTTTGTGCGGCTTTTTCTCTTGTGCACTTTTGCCTTTTCTTTTCTTTTCTTGAGAATCAAAACTGCAGCAAGGTATTACAAGTTTTACAACCACTGAAACCCCAGAATATTTTTTTTTCTTACTACAAGTGCAGGAAAAGGATTTTTGTAATAGCACAACTAAAACAAACTTCTATAACAAGATCAAGCACTAATTGGTTGGCTTTTGATCACAATGAGACAGCAGCAGAGCACTCTAACTTTCTTTTGCACACGAAAATAGAAGGCTAGATGTTAAAGAAATATTTAGTGCACATAATTCCAGCAATACTATTATCTAAACATATGCAACACTGATTTTTCCCTTGTTTGTCTATGACAGGGATATGCACGACTCAAACAAGACCAAAGAACAAGCACTAGACCAGCAACACAATGACCTTGTAGGGACTAAAATTCAGAGAAGCAAACTAAACTGAAAATTGCAAGGCACAAGGGGGGTGTAGGACAGCGGAAACACGACGAACAAATATTTTTGTAGGGCAATTTTCTGGACTCTAGGATTGAACAAAATAACAAGGATAACGGCGAACCTAACGGTGTACCTGAAGCTCTGATTACCACTTGATGTGGACAAGGGTTCCCGATCTGCCGATAGGTTCTGATAATCTTGATTAAGGCAGAGGCGATACACAAATCGATCCGGCTTCCGAACGACACGTTCTGAACCCCGCAATCGCAGCACAACGTCTCCTCTGGTTATCAACCGTTCAAGAACGATTGACCTCGCCGGGAAGGCTTATCCTTGCCTGCAAATCAAGAACACAAGCAAGAACAAAGAAGAATGCAACCAAATTTGCAAGTATACAATGAATCTCACAAGTTGGAGTCTCACAAATCGATCAAACGGCAAAACTGTTATCAACAGAATAATCTAAGTAAAACCCCAAACCCTAATGAAGAGGCGGCGGCTGTATATGAGGACCCTAGGGTCGTGCAAGACCCCCTGGACGCAGCCCTAAGTGGGCTTAACTCGATACATGGCCCAAAGACCGATTACGGTGTCGTAGCACCAGGACAGATTCTGGAAGTCGAATTGTTTCGGCAATTGCTGACGGATCGGGACGAATTTTGACATGGGACCAGTTGGGTTGGAAAGGGCTTTTCGTTATCTTTCTAGGCATATATAGAACGTCCAAATCCGAGTCCGTATGCGTCCTGGGCATCTGTTTTAGTGCAGACTGGTCCTGGGCTCCGAGACAGACTCGAAGTCGGTTTTGATTGGGCCTCCACCTTGGCTTGGACGTCCTTGCTGGCCCATCACGTCACCAATCACCTCCCCAGCTATCTCATCATCATCTCCATGGTTTCTAACAACAATTAATTCATTAGGTAGTAATCTATTCTCAAAATCACATAAAGGAATCATTAGGAACAAGCTCACCAGTAAATTCAGTTGTCGCGCATGAACTTGCATTTTGGTTGGCGGAGTGCTGGGTGTATCCATAAGGGTGATGTCCTCATCAAGATACATGAGGGACCTAGTTATTTTTTAACATCTCAGTTGATCTTCTCCCTCCCCTTCAAATTTTCAAAGTTTGATGCTTGCATCGTAGGGGGAGATTTTACATTCCTCAAAGCCAAAATGGCTAAGTATCTGCTCCACATAGTGGGATTGATTCAAAGTAATCCCATCTTTGCTTTTGATCAACTTCATATTTAGGATCACATCTATTGGTCCCAAGTCTTTCATGTCAAAACACCTCTACATAAAGTTTTGATCTCATCAATTACCCTTGTGCTTGTTCCAAAAATTAATATGTGATTGACATACAAGCACAATATTACTCCCTCATCCCCACCATAACGATAGTACACACACTCATGCCTCGTTACGCTAAATCCAACATATGTCAAAGTGGTGTCAAATTTTTCATGCCATTGTTTGGGTGCTTGTTTAAGGCCATATAGGGATTTTTATTAATCTGCACACTTTGTTCTCTTTCCTAGAAATTTTACAACCATCTGATTGCTCCATATATATCTCTTCCTCTAAATCTCCATAATGGAAAGTGGTTTTTACAACCATTTGATAGATATGCAGACCATAGGAAGCAACAAGCACAAGGAGCATCTTCTCCTTCTCTTTGTATGAATCCCTTGGCCACAAGGCTAGCCTTGTACTTTTGAATAGTACCATCAGGCCTCAATTCATTTTTAAAGATCCACTTACATCCAATAGTTTTGCACCCACTTGGACACTGAGTGATCTCCCAAGTCCTATTAGACATGATAGAGTCCACCTCATTACGGACTGCCTTTTTCCAATATTCTGCATCTGGAGATGCATAAGCCTCTGAAAGAGTATTGGGCACATCATCCACAAGATATACAATATAATCATCCCTAAAAGATTTTGTAATCTTTTGTCTCTTACTCCAACGAGGAGCTTCGCTGATGATATTGTCATCTTCTTCAGATGGTGTGTACAATTCATTGTTTATCTCACATGGTGGTGTGTCATCATCAGGAGCATTCACATCATTATGACAATTCTCACTCTGAGAAGTGCTACCTGCTGCTCTCATAGGGAATATATCCTCAAAGAATAAAGCATCTCTCGACTCCATTATAGTATTCACATTTTGTTCAGGAGAATTTAATTTAACTTCTATGAATCTATTGGCGTAGTGTTATGTGCGTATCCAAAAAATGCACAATCTACTGTTTTGGGTCCAAGCTTTCTCTTCTTCGGCTCAGGTAAATTAACCTTCGCCAGACAGACCCAAGTCCTTAAGAAATTGACATTGGGTTTTCTCTCATTCCATTTTTCATAGGGCATACCGGCGCTCTCTAACATCGCATTCACCAAATCTGTTAGAGTTTGGTTTTTCCTCTTAGCCTCCCTATTCGCTTCAGGTGAATATGGTAGTGTCACTTCATGGATAATACCATGTTCAATATAGAATTGAGAGAAATCATTTAAGGTATACTCTCATCCATGATCATCACGTAATCGTTTGATTTTCCTCTCAAGTTGGTTCTCAACCTCGGCCTTATAAATTTTGAAGTATTGTAAAGCTTTATCTTTAATTTTTAGCAAGTAAATATAGCAAAAATGAGTAACGTCATCAATCATAGTCAAGAAAAATCTCTTGCCTCCTCTTGTCAATAATCCATTCATTTCACACAGATCAGAATGAATAAGATCTAATGGTGCCAAGTTTTTCTTTTCCTCTAAACTCTTAAATGGTTTTGAGGTTGTTTTGGTTGCACACAAGATTGACACTTTGATCCTTTGGCAATATTGAACTAAAAAATAAGTTCTAATCTAGACATTCTAGCAATGGTGCCACACATTAGCCTCAAAAATATTTTTATTAATCATGGATGCAAAATTCATATTATAGGAATAATCAAAAGTATTCAAGCGGAATAAGCCTTCGCTTACATAGCCTTTGCCAACAAAGTTTCCAAACATGGACATTACAACTATATTTAACTCAAACACTAAGTTATAACCATCCTAACATAATAAGGAAACACTAATCAGATTCCTCTTTATTGTTGGAGCATGCTGCATGTTCTTCAAAAGGACAGTCTTCCCTGAAGTGAGCTTCAGTTTTGACTGTACCAATGTTAGTTTTTTTAACGAGTGTAGATAAATCTGCAAGTGTACGGATACCGCTGTAGCACTTCACCTCTAGAGTATTCCAAGGGTATTGAATTCACAAGGAACAGGCGTTTTAATCTTCTATTCAAGCCATCCAAGGGCACCAAGATAACTATGGCTTTAGTAGAGAGGATTCTGACAGGCAAAAGAGTCCTAATCAAAGTATGTCTTACACTAAGCTGCTTGCATTGGGTATCTGGTTTTCCCCTGCATCCACACTGCGATTCCGTCCAAGAGCATACTGAGTAGCCGAACATGGAGGATTTCAAAGGACAGATAGGGCTGTCACCACCTACTGCCTACCTCTAGCAATCCGTGGACTAAGCGATAAACAAAGGCAACCTATGACCTAGACACCACGTCTATGCTTTCAATTACTCCCTTAGTCTCTATGTACGATGGACCAAGACTAAGGTTTCTAATTAAATAGAGCACTGAGCGAGCAAAGAAACTAAGTACTATAACTTACTTAAAAAGGAAAACAAATTACCAGAGAAGAATCACGAAGACTTACTAAATAAGGCAAGCATCCATGAAGGTACAAGCACAGAGAAGGGGGTTGGACAGGCCCGGACCTCCTCTCGTTGACTCCTCCTCACTCTCTCCCTATTTTTTAAATGCTTTGGCAGCATTGAGCCTTTTGGAAATGAAGTACTAGACTCATCTCGAAGTGTGTTGAGAGTGAGGTCTTTCTCTTCCTTTTATAGCACTCAAAGACAGTTCCTAGGGTTGGTAACTTCCACCTAACATGCACAACCAACCTTGAGGAGGCACCAAGGGGGCCCACCTGTTCGGTCGAACAAGGATGTTTGACCAAATAGGGGTTGTGGGCCCAAGGCTCCCCTTTGTTCTGGGTCCCTGACGGGTGGTCCCTTGTCCCTTCTGACATCGTAAGCCAGTGGGTTATGTTGGTTTTCTTCTAAAAGTGGGCCAGTGAATCCTTATGCTTGGCTATGATTGGCCGAAAGTGTGTTTTCTCCCTTGATGATGTAGATTTTCCATTAATTTCATGGAAGAATCACCTGCAGCAAATAGCGACCAACACTTGTGGAATTTGTTAGTAATAAACTCCTACCACTATATTGGTTGTGCATTTTATTGCTTATATTCAGAGATTTGACGGTCTAATTTAGGCATTTAGTGACCATCGACAAACTCCCCCACACTTAGCCTTTGCTCATCCCTGAGTAAAGGATGAAGACTAAGGTGGATTAAAATTCCCAAATTATATGATGCTAGCATGCAAGTTATTCCAAACAATACCTGTTACTAATGGGTGATTGAAGAGTGGAACGGCATAGACTTTGATCACCTTGACTTCCTTTGCTGAGTACTTGGATTCTTGGAAAGATTTTCAAAAATAAATGCAGGCTATACTCCTCAAATAATTCTCTCAAGTCACTTAATATTTATGTAAGTGGATCCACACCAAGACTTGTTGCTTTTGTCTCTTTGTATTCCTACATCTAATTTTGGCTTTTTGTGGAGCTCAGGGTAGGAATTAAATAAAGGAGCATACTTGTGCTTCATATTTACCGAGTCAAAAACTAGATCCGAGGAGAAAATCAAGTCATTAATCAATAATCAAGTATGTGCACACTCTATGGATTGGATGGTGGAAATGAATGGATACTCCTTCACATGTAGATTGTCTCTTTATTTGAACAATCTTGGGCATGGCTATTTCTCTTCTCTCTTTTTTTAATCACGCTCTTGATTGGGAGCAAGGATTTATTTTATTTTTGATAGCTATGCCTTCTAAATGTCAAATGAGGGAGAATCATAATCAATAATTTTATGGAGTATTTGCTTAAATGGAATGATGATGGTGATGCTAACTTCTAGGGATATTGGTCTGCACAATACTGTGATTAATGAATCAAAACAAGCAACTCACTAGGATCAAGAGTTTGACAAGGTTCAATAACATCACAAGTAACAAATGCTTGAGATATTCAACAAGATTTATTATTTGGCTCTGGTGGGATTGCACTTTTTATCATTGTGGAGTAAGCATGTCGGCGTTTCGATCACTGGCTAGTAGAATTTGTCCCGAGGATGCACGCTTAGGCTCGGTGATGGCAATGCAAGAGGACACAAGGGTTATTCTCATTCGGGGGTACCCCTCTATGTTCAGTTTGAGTAGCCGCTCGTGTTACTTGTACCGGGGTGTACAATGGCAGTAAGACAGGAGAGTTCTCCAAGTCTCGGTAAGTGTGGAGTGTTGAGTCGTGAGTGTGTAAGTGTTCAAATTTTAAAACCTCTCTAGAGGAAGAAGAATGCCTTCCCTTTGATACTTTAAGGGGTTGGGCTCATGTTATAGTGAGAGAAAGAGAAAACTACACATGCGATATTGGTGAAGTCGTGTCGGAAGAAGACGTAGCACCGGTCGATGGCGTGGTCTTTGGTCTACATGGGCCCGCTGTCCTGGTCCTTATGTTCGGAGGCACTATGTTGAGGCGTGCCCCTTTAATCCGTTGATGGCTCGTGCTACTTCGTCCCTATAGATGGCGTGCTCCGCGGGGCGGGGTGGTGCAGTATGGGTGGTATCATGATGTTTAGGCATCGTCCAGTTACACCTGTCCATCAAGCTGTCCGATACCACCGTTGTTAAGAGCGTCATCATGGAGATGTTTTAGGGGTGCAACATGGGCTGCCTTACTGTGTTAGGCTCCGTCCCATCGGTCAGTACGATGATGATGAAAGGACTAGGTTGGCAAGAGGATTTGACCCCCTAATACTATGGTCGCACGCTTGGTACGATATTTAAGGCATGATGGAGGGTAGTTGTTGACTTCTGCCCTATTCGGCCCCTCTCGTCGGGGGTCGATTTGTCTGTTGCGCTTGGCTAGCCTCGCTTGGAATAGGATCTTGTCCCGCCTTGGCGGTGTAATTTAGTGTTCCGCCCCGTCACTCCCATGCGGATAGTGATTCAGAGCAGTGTCCTGTCTCATAGTTGGGGCCTATTGACAAGAGCTGGCAGGAGTAGCGGATGTGCGTCAGTGGCACTGTGCTCGAGCGTGTGGGTGTGATTATTACTAGGGTGGAGCTGGCATCCTTATCCCCAATGCTCTCGACCCTGGGCACAGGGGTCGAACGAGTCGGAGTGAGCCCTTACCTCGGTGGCGGGAGTGGATCCAGGCGGAGGCGGCCTTGACCCTTCAGGGGTTGATCGAGGCCATCCACGCCCGGCCTTATCCTCGAGATTCAATTGGCGCATGGGTCCCGTCCGCTGGGCTGTCCTAGGGCCGTACGGATCATGCCCTTGCTGGCCCATTGGTTCAGTTCATAACGGTTGTAATTAATGAGCTTAATCACTACCACATGGCACCGCTAGTTTTTTTACCCCCGAGCCCTCGAGCAAGTTGTTGAGTCGTTCGGGGGATCTTTGTCTTCCGCCGATGGGTGAGGTGATGCTATGTGTTGTTATTTTTTCTCCGGTGAAGGTGTGTTGCCAAAACTTGCGCTTTGGCTTTATTCGTTTAAGTCAATCACGGGAAGAATGTGGCGCTTGAGTCCCTTGAGTCCTAGCATGCTGATGATCCAAACGGCTCTGCGTGGCATGCGGGACCTAGGACGTGATGTGTTGGGCGTAGTTTTGTCTTTGGTGACCCTGTGATGGGGCGAATCTCCTTTTCATGGGAGAGCGGGTCGCAATGCTACCGGGGCAGCAGGTTTTTTGTCATCGCATGACGTGGTGAGGAGCTAGAGAATCTTTGCTTCGGGCATGCCGCTGGGGCACTCTGTGTCAGAGTGATCCAAAACTGGGCCTAGAGCTATTTGGCTATTTAAAGCTAGTGCGAGGTAACATATCTTCCTCATCCCTTCATGCTGGTTTTTCCTCTTTAGACCCAACAACACAAAGGTGCAACGCTAGGTTAGTATTGTTGGTTCACTCTTCGCGCGGACCCTATCATTGGCAAGGTCGCTCGGTGCGGCTGCCGACTAGATGACGAGGGTGAAGGCAATGATGAGGATGATGTCTTAAAGACGCACCACTCTGCGCTCTTTGCCTTCTTTGTGGAGGTGGGTGAAAGCGCAGAAAGAGGTCCAACGTCTTATGAAGATGGCATCGTCGTGACCCGTGGCCATAGTGATAGCAGTGGGAGGGTAGGCCCAGCCTCTATGCTCCCCACCATTTGTCGAGACTGGGTGAGAAGAAAAGGGCCCTCTCATGGAAGGCCCGGATGTTGTCGCAACCAGTCTCTTGTGCGTCTTAGATGATGTCAACAAGGGCAGGGACAAGAAAAGGCGTCGCACCGGCCCTCTTATTCCTATTGGGGATCTTAGTCCCTAGAGGCAGCAGCATCCGCATCCCCAAGGTGTGGGCATTCGAGGGGATCTGCTTGATTCGTTGGTCAGAAGGATACTGCAGCCTCAAACGAGAGCGTTATCATTGCGATGATGAAGCATTATAGATGCTTCCCTCGTATGCCCCGCTGGGGTGCGGAAGCTGGCTTCTCTTTGTAGTATGCTAACCGGGTCGATTTTTATTTTTCTCTTTCTTGTATTCACAAGTTGTGAATGCTTGTTTGTAAGAGATTTATGTAAGAGTTGACCCTTTGAGGTTTTGACTATCAAAGATGCTTTGTGTGACCCCATTGTTGGATCTCTATTGGCGTTACCGTCCCTCGAGCCCCCGCACGGTGCGGTGGGACTGGTCGAGTGGCCGTTTCGATTTTGACATTTTCTCCTTCTTTGTTTCATTTGTGAAATGGAGGATAGAGTTAGGCTGGCCATGTTTTACCTCAAGGGCCAAAACATGGTGCTCGCCGAGCAGCTATCGGGTTCGTTCGAGTGAAGCCCCCGATTCCCCGTTGACAGGATGCCAACAAACCAGCTGGTGGAGACTTCATAATTCCGTTTTCACGACTTGACTAGTTGCCACGACCATTCGATGGGTCATGGTGGCTAGTTGCCACTCTTCGGTGAGGTACCAACGAACGAATTAGAATAGGACTCAAACACAACTCTACGATGCCCTCGACCTTTGGGGGTCAGAGTACTGGAAGCTAAGCGGACCCATCGCTCATGCCCCTAACTCTTTTTCGCTCTCTAGGCGGCTGTCAAACCCGTTTGCGGGGCCAGCCTTTGACCTTTGTGTAATTGGGCTGTCGAGGTAGTTTTTAGCCTCTTTTCCTGTCTTACGAGCATCGGTCGACCCCTGTCGGGGTCGATCGAATCGTTGTTCGTCTCGCTCCTTTCTGAGTCAACGTTGGCCAATCTTAGCAGGGTTTGAGTCATTGCTTGCCTTTGCATCATTCCGAATTGGCGTTGATCGAGTCCTACGGGGTCCATCGAGCCATTGCTGTAGGACATGGTTAGCGAGGGTCGTTTGGGGTCGACCCATCCCCACGTTCATAAAGGCAAGGTTGTAGGAGAGATCTTTATCGAGATAAACGAGGGGTTTTGGGTGGCTAGATCCATTTCCCCACGTTCAAAATTTAAAGCTTGGCGCGGGGATTCGAATGGTTTCAAATCGTTTCACCACTGCCCAAGGAAAAGACGACATGTTTCCTCCTGCGTGTCTTATGGTGGGGGCATTTCCTCCGTGCCGAGTGGTAGGGATGGTGGGCCTGCGCTTTGCATCGCCATTGGATAGTGATGGAAGTTGAGGAGTCGTGGGAAGAGGTGGAGTAATGGGGCGACATGGAGCGTTTCCTACCGCACACTACCAGAGTTGGGGGAGTCAAGGGGATTTACCTTGGGAAGGTCGTGGCCGAACCCCGCGGTCAAGTCGGAGCGTGTTCCCTTAAATGGTTCACCAATTTAACATGGAGCACAGTGTCTCTCTTCCTCCTTTTAGCCATCCCACCTCCATGCTTTCTTGTCTTTATCGCCCTTTGCTTGCTCTCACAACCAGCGTTCGCGTTTGCTCTAGTTTCAGTTGTGGACACAGCCGCCTGGATCCGTTCTACGGTGGTGCAGAGGGAGCGAACCAACCTCATCGCCGCCGGTCATCTTCGCCCAAACTCCCCAGAGAGGAACAAATGGCGCGTTCTGCGGAATGAGGCGACCCCAACGCCAACGCCAACGCCAGGATTCTGTGTCTTGTTTCTTTCCTTCCATGAGCGAGGTCTCGGTGTGCCATCGCACTCTTTTCTTCCGGAGCTGCTGTTCTACTACAACATTGAGCTGCAACACTTGACCAGGACTCTTGCACATTGCTTTGTTCATGACGCTGTGCGAGGGGTTCTTGGGGGTGGCGCCGCACTTCGAGCTATGGCGCTACTTCTTCCATGCCACTCTCCAGACAAGGAGGGTGGGAGATGATAGGTATCCGTTGGCTATCAGGTGCTACAGCCTCCACCTAAGGCTGGGCAGGGAGTATATCTTGGTGCCTCTTCATTCGAACGCCCCTAGGTGGAGCGAGAGGTGGTTCTACCTTTGGGACCATGATGACTCCATCCCACTCTTCTCCTGCCACTCGATCCGCAACACGCCATCCTCGTGGGAGTGGGGGGTGCCGGAGAAGACCCCGAATCTAGTGACCAACGCAGTGCAGGCCATCGTGCTGCTAAGGCAGGCTGGGCTCACTGCCATGGGGATCATCGGATGTTGGTTCCAACGGGGTTTCGTGCCGCTGCAGGTCTGCTTTCGTCCCATGTTTCAGATCGCCTTGGTCGATCGGGCGGTAGGAGAGAATGTGGTGTTGGTTGATGAGCTTGGTGACCCTGCGGAGGTGATGAAGCACGTCCCGAAGGTGTTGTCATTCTTGCCCGGTGCATAGCTCATTCTAGGGTGTCCCCCAATGATTTCCTCCGAGGGAGCGGAGGTCGTGGTAAGTATCACGGCCGCTTTTAGTTTTATGCCCACGTGTGAGGTCGTCTCTTGATTCCTGCATTTCCAGTCGAATTTTGTGGCGTGCCTCCGTCCTGAGGTGACCAGCAAAGCACCTAGGAGCTCTCGGGCGACAGAGTCGGAGATCATGATCGAGCCGGTGGTCGAGCCATCCGAGCCCATGGAGGAAATTGAGCCACCATGGGTCAAAGACTCATCGGTTGGTGTCGAAATCAGGGTGACCACCTCCGCTCCCACTGTGGATAAGCAAGCGCGTGATATGGCAGCGAGCGAAGACACAACGAGAAAGAAGCGCTGGGCTACGGGCCAGAAGCCCCGCTGGCTATGCCCATCAGCAGCAAAGACGCTCAAGGTGGGTGCCGCGGCTACGACGAGGGCACGCGAGGCTGCCACGGCCACGGCCACGTCGAACGCACGCGTGCCAGCAACAGAGGCTGGTCATGCCGAGGGCAGCGTCCCGGGTGGCACCGATCCAAGGACCGCTGCGTTTGGTGCCACCGGCGAGGCCGCTGTTGCTGGCGCCGCTGGCACGGGGGCCGATGGGCCTATGAATAGGTGAGTCATCCCGCCCCTGATGCCAGCCAAGGGCAAGTTTGTCGAGGTGGAGAGGATTAGAATGAAAGATTGATGCCAGCCCTTCTCGCTCCAAGTCATCGCGGCGTGCATGGCGTTAAAGGAGGAATGTGAGGCTTCGCTAGTTGAGACTCTACGGGACTTGGCCATAGTCCATGGAGAGCTACAGGAGGAGCGTCAGGCCAATGAGTTCTTGGGCACCAGGCAGCTAGAGCCGGAGGCCTCCTTGGTGTAGGCCGAGCTCCGATCGGGGTAGGTGGAGCATGCCCTTATCTCCATGCGGATGGAGCGGGACGATGATGTGGTGAAGGTGATGGCGGACGCCACGGAGGTTGAGAAGCTCGACCTCGCCCTCCAGCAGGAGAAGCTGCAGTGTGAGGTGGCGGAGAAAGCCTTCGCTGAGGCTGCGACTGCCCATCTTGTGCAGCTATATCAGTCTTAGCAGCTTGGAGGAAGGTAACGTCTTCTCAGTTTCTCTTTGATTTTTGTGGATTCATTTGTTTCTCTACTGTTGTAAGGACCGAAGGCATGCCGAGAGAGAGCGGGGGGTGAATTGGTAAGCCAACCACGAGTCCGAATACTTCAATTCACACTACTAGAACCTAATAATCGTTGCAACCTAACAATTCTAGGAGGCCAAGACCCTACACATGCTAGTGTTCATGATGAAAGCAAGTGCGGAAGCCAAACACACTAGTTTATGCAAGCCACAATTTAACCTAGTTACTAGATCATGCAATTGTAGAATAGTAAAAAGGGCGTCATGGAATGCTCATGATTTTTTCCCGAGGTCTCAAAAGGATGGCGCGTTCCCCTACTCCTTGTTGGACTACTCCCGTCGGAGTGCCGGTCCCTCCCGCCACCAATGTGGAGTTCTCGCCCACGAGCCTGCAATCACTCCTAGAGTGAAGACATGGTGCGCATCACCGCTGCCACCAAGGTACAAGCTCGCCTCCCTCGAGAACTTGTTGGACTCCTCGAGCTGACATCGGCGCTCACTAGTGATGCCCCTTTCACCGGCGGGCTCAAGCCGGGTACAAACATGTGACGGCCTTCACAACCAATCATGATAGGCTCGATCACTGACACCTAACCAGTCTAGGTCTCGCCATAGACTAATAGTAACAACCTAGATCATGCCCTCAAGGACACCCTAGCGTTAGATGTGCATCAATGCTCAAGTTACTCTCACTAGCACTCTCAAGATATGCAATATCTCCTCCAAGTGCTCTCCTCTTTTCTTCTTGGCTCTCACCAAATGCTCCAAGCAATTCCACTGGCCAAGAGTGGTCTCCAAGACCTCAACAATGAGTTTATATAGGCTTCCAACCTCAAACTAGTCGTTGCTCCATGAAATCAACATTCTGGGCATACTGACCGGACAGTTCGGTCACTGCCTGACCGGACCTTCCAGTAACTATAGTCATCAACTCCAACGGCTCTGCCCCTATTGACTTCTCCACTGACCGGACCATCCGGTCTATTTCTCTCTCCAGTCCAGAAAAATTTTGGCGATAGCTTGCTCTCTGCCCTGCTCTATATCACACAGACTGGACCGTCCGGTCTGTAGACCGGACCATCCGGTCTCTATAGATCTCGGTACAGGCAGATTCCTTGCTGCTCGCTGTAAGTCCCAGACAAAACCTCTTAGTGACCGTACAGTCCGGTCACCTCTGACCCCCTCTGTCTGATCACTTCGTCCAGAAGCTGAAACTCCTCATCCTCGCTTGACTTCGTTTCTCGGCTTCTCCGAACAGCTCCTTGGCTTCTCCACTATCACCTAGTGCCTGTGATTTCACTGAGCATTTATGCACATCACCGACTAGACATGACCTAAGAGAAATGACCTAGACCCCCTTGATAGTCCGGTTTTTCCTATGGACTGAAAGCCCTAACAACTAGACAACTGTTCCCAACACTTGCTCCATAGCTTGTCCTTAGCTTTGATCCATCTTCATCCACCCTTGGACTCCATCAAGCTCACAAGCCTCCATACTTGTGGTCATTGTCATCCATTGCCAAGGTTGCCAACATCCATATGATTTGTAATAGAGTTTAGAGATGATTCCTACATAGACAACACTCATGTAGATATTAGCCCACAATTTCATATTTGTCATCTATCACCAAAACATTCATACCTTGGAGATCCAATAATCAATGATCATGAAGCTTACAATCTCCCCCTTTTTGGTGATTGATGATAACCACTACTTATCATAATCTTTATCATAAAACAACAGGGCTAAAGAGCTACACAACGATCGAGAGGAACCTCAAAAGCATAAGCAATGAATAAACAAGGTCCTACTCAATCAAGCATCATCAAGAACTAAGAGAAATAAAAAAGAAGAGCACACTCCAGATGATATGCATGCATGTCATGTGAAGATATTTAATAAAGCTTAAGGACATGCAATGCAAGATATGAATGATGATATGCAATCAGGATAGCATGGCAATGCATAGGAATTAAAAAACAAGCAATCATCATCATGGAATCATACACAGGTATACAAGACAACAACGAAAGACAAAGCACTGCATATGAAAATAAACCAAGTGAGATCATGACGAGTCAAACACAAGTGAATGAAAAACCATGACTCATCAAAATCCACGAACATCAATAAATCCATCGAAATAAGAACAAAAATCCATGTACACGTATGCTCCCCTGAGATACAAGCTACTTACTCCAGATCGCACAGAATCACACTCCTATTCCCCCTGGACCAATGACTACTTCTCCCCCTTTGGCAACAAGCACCAAAAAGAGGAAAAGGGGACTACTATGCGCTCATGGTCAAAGGAACTAGTGCAGCAACGTCCTCTAAGGGCTCTGCTCTAGGCTGCTCCTGTGCTAGGTCCTACTGCTCTGCCTGATCCTGCGTCACCTGGGCGTCCATCTGCTCAAACTACTCAAGGTCTACTGGTGACTCAGACCCTCTATCCTGCCCTGCTGGTGGAACTTTGGATGTCTCCTCAGCAACTGTCTGAAGAAGAGCAAGGTAATCCATATCCTCCTGAGTGAAGCCACGGCGGACAAGATCCTCTGCTACCTCGGACGTGATAAGCGTGGAATCTATAGTAGAAGAAGGTGGAGCAGTTGCTGTCACTGGGAGATTCTCTGATGTGAACAAGGGTTCCCGATCTTCCGAAAGGTTCTTGGTAAGTTGATTTGGTCGGAGGCGACACACAAATCGATCCGGCTTCAGAACAGCACGTTCTAAACCCCGCAATCGCAGCACGACGTCTCCTCTGGTTATCAACCGTCCAAGGACGATTGACCTCGCCGAGAAAGCTAATACCTACCAGCGAATCAAGAACACAAGCAAGAACAACGAAGAATGCAACACAATTGCAGATGTATGATTAAACTCACGAAGTTGGGGTCTCACAAACCGATGAACGGCGACACTGTCTATGAACAGAATTGATCTAAGCAAAACCTGAACCCTAATGGTGTGGCGGTGGCTGTATATGAAGACCCTAGGGTCATACAAGACCCTTTGGATGCGCCCCTAATTGGGCTCAAGTAGATACAAAGCCCAAAGGCCAAAAATACGTGATGCAGCACCAACACAGATTCTGGACCCTCTCTTGTTTCGACGATTCCTGATGACTCCGAATGCATTTTGACATGCGGCTGGAGGCATTGGAAAATTCTTCTCCTTATCTTTCCGTGCATATGTGGAACGTCCAAATCCGAGTCCGTATGCGTCCTGGGCGACCGTTTTATTGTAGACTGGTCCTGAGCACCAAAACAGACTCGAAGTCGGTTTCGATTGGGCCTTCACCTTGGCTTCCAAGCCCTTGCTGGTCCTCCACGTTCCCAACTTCTTTTCCCATCATCTCCTGGTCCTCTCCATGGTTCCTAATCATAAAATAATCATTAGGTAGCAAACCATTCTCAAAAGTAACATATAGCGAAGAACGTAGGAATGAGCTCACCTCTAAATTTAGTCGCCGTGCACGAGCTCTAGTCATTGGATCTTACAAGTCCAGAATTAGAGGAGTGTTGTGTGTATCCACAGGAGTGATGTCCTCATCAGTCTCTATCTATGGAGCTGCCTGTGTGGTGTGTACAATCTCTAAGAAGGTCAAACTCCTGACTGGTAGCTGCTGGTGAATGGAGGTGATAGGCACTATCCTCTGCGAAGCTGTAGACTGTATAGGTGAAGAGAACAACATCGAGACTGAGAAGTCTGACACTGGGGAGAACTGAGTCACTGGTGAGAAGGTCTGTCCTGCTCCCCCTATCGGTAAGGCCCCTGAGTGTGACAGCCCACTGGACTGAGCTGTCATCATAGAAGTGAAGGGGCCTGTCTATGTCTATAGTGTTGAAAACTATGGGACAGTAGAAGGTCCTGGCTGCTGGCTGGCCTGTCTCGGAGTGCACTCAGCCATCTATGTCATCAATGTAGTCATCAGCGTCATCTGTTGTCTCTGAAGCTCTGCCTGTCCTCCGATGACCTCCATCATCTGACATCTATCCTCAGCTATGCTCTGAATGAACTCACTCAGGCGTACTGCAAGCACTGCTATAGTGATAGCATCCTCTGACTATGTGCCTGTAGACTAGGCCAGGTAGGCCATCTCGACAGGGATGAATCTTACTCTATGTATCTCAAGGATGATTGAATATGTTGATGATGGTTTTGGTGATTTGTCTATCTTGATTCTATAATCATGCATGTGCTTATTCCAACTGCTTAGTTCTAGGCTAAGTACGTAGATATTATCGTAATCGTGGTGATTAGGATAGTATTCAGACATTGTATTGATTATGGTTGCTTGATGATGCTAGTAGTGTGGTTTAGCGGTGACAGCACTAAGCCTGCGCAGCACTATTAGATAGTTGAGTAGGGTAAGATACTCGTGCGATTAAGGGTTTCCTCCCCGCAGCGATAAAATAGGGAGCCGCTCGGAAAGCAGGGTGGTCTTACTCATTATAGGTTTTCATTGATCCATGTAATTACCCATTATGATGCTATTCAATTAGACTTTCTGGTTACGATCTCACTAGTAGATATCTGGCTACTCACTAATCAGCATAGGTTTACAAGATCTGGTGCACTTTGGCTTAGATTCACCAGTGTGCCGATCGGCTCAACCCCTATGCCGATCGGCGCCACCACAGATTCACGAGCGTGCCGATTGGCTCAACTCTTGCGCCGATTGAAGCAACAACTTTGGCTTAGTTTCACCAGCATGCCAATCGGCTCAATCCCCATGCCGATCGGCGCAATGACAGATTTACTGTCTGGCGCACCTTTGCGCTGGCCAGTCTCCCCCTCATGCAACATGACCTTGACAGTAGCCTTGATTAGATCTTTTGCTGTTAACTTTATTTAATAAATCTCTAAGGTCCCAGTGGATTCGATAAACCTTGGAATACTCAATTCAAGGGAAAAAGTGCTACAATCGTACACTGTCCTCTTGCGGTATATAAGTGGGTGCGTAGATACGACCAACAAGCTCTATTTTTTGGAGCCGTTGCCGGGGACCATAGCAGGTTTTTAAACTTTGTTTGATGTATTAGTGTTTAGTCATTGTGCTTTACTTGTCTCTCTAGTACATATATTCTATTAAGTGAAACTAACAGGTATGGACGGTCCTAAGTCAAACAAACCCTCTAATTACACCGATGATCCAGAAAGACTCTTTCACAAGAAGAGAACAGCGGAGAAGAGTAGAAAGTCACCTGAAGATTTAGAAGCAGTCCGCGCAGCACCTCGAGTATTATTCACAATAGAAGACTCAGTTCAAGAGCAAGAAGAAGAGGAGATGGCAGAGGTACCTATGGTTAATCGTCTCAAGCCACAATTGACTAGTATTGTCAAGATAGATTTCCAAGAAGCTCAATATCAACTTCCATACCAATTGGAGAGATATGTTGGAATAGTGGCACAACAACTGTTCACAGGTTCAGAAGATCCCAATCATCACTTGCAACACTTCCTTGAAGTTTGCAGTACATTCAAGATAGCGGGATTGACAGGAGATCAAGCGCGTGTGTGGTTGCTCCCCTTCTCTCTAGTTGGACGCCCCAAGCAATGGTACAATGGATTGGAAAACACAGTGAAAATGGTGTGGGACACATTAGTAGCTGAATTATTGGCCAAATACTCCCCCCCCGGTAAGACTCAAGCTTTGAAAAATAAGATTCTTGGATTTATACAGAATATTGATGAGAGCATTGGAGAAGCATGAGAAAGATACAATGAGCATATGGATGCATGCCCTCATCATGGTCTAACGGTTGGAGATGTTGTTGAGAAGTTCTACACAGGATTGAATCTTTTGTCACATCAACATTTGGACACCTCAGCTGCAGGATCATTCATGTCAAAAACCCCCACCGAAGCTAAAAATTTGATCAAGTTGTTAGTTGAAAATCAATCATGGGATGGTGAGAGAAGCTCAAGGAATTTGCAACCTTCAAAAGGAGTAGAGAAGAGTGTGATTGAGAAGACTCAGGAGGAATTGATTATAGATCGCCTCGATGCTATTCAAAGAAGGTTGGACAATAATCTTCATATCCCTAAGGAAGAGACACTCAAGCTGGCGGAATCACGCTCAACATGTAGTGAGCGTGGAGAATTTGGTTATGTGCAGAAAGATTGCCCTGAAGAGATGAAGATGTTAGAATATATGAAGAATAGTGGATGGAAGCCCCAATATCAGCAACAAAGGAGTTCTTTCTCTCCTAGTTCGTCCATGCAAAACTCTATCCCACTTCGTCTCTAATGTCATGAGTTCTTTGAAGCTCGAGAGAAGATCAACAAGGACAATCAAGCTAGATTTAAGGAGACTGATCCTGTGATGTGAACAAGGGTTCCCGATCTTCCGAAAGGTTCTTGGTAAGTTGATTTGGTCGGAGGCGACACACAAATCGATCCGGCTTCAGAACAGCACGTTCTAAACCCCGCAATCGCAGCACGACGTCTCCTCTGGTTATCAACCGTCCAAAGACGATTGACCTCGCCAAGAAGGCTAATCCCTGCCTGCGAATCAAGAACACAAGCAAGAACAACGAAGAATGCAACACAATTGCAGATGTATGATTAAACTCTCGAAGTTGGGGTCTCACAAACCGATGAACGGCGAAACTGCTTATGAACAGAATTGATCTAAGCAAAACCCAAACCCTAATGGTGCCGTGACGGCTGTATGTAAAGACCCTAGGGTCGTGCAAGACCCTCTGGACGCGCCCCTAATTGGGCTCAACTAGATACAAAGCCCAAAGGCCAAAAATAGGCAACGCAGCACCGACACAGATTCTGGACTCTCTCTTGTTTTGACGATTCCCGATGACTCCGGACGGCTTTTGACATGAGGCCGGCGGCATTGGAAAGGTCTTCTCCTTATCTTTACGTGCATATGTAGAACGTCCAAATCCGAGTCCGTATGCGTCCTGGCCGACTGTTTTAGTACAGACTGGTCCTGGGCCCCGAAACAGACTCGAAGTCGGTTTTGATTGGGCCTCTACTTTGGCTTCCAAGCCCTTGCTGGTCCTCCACATTCCCAACTCCTTCTCCCATCATCTCTTGGTCTTCTCCATGGTTTCTAATCATAAAATAATCATTAGGTAGCAAACCATTCTCAAAAGTAACATATAGCGAAGAACGTAGGAACGAGCTCACCTCTAAATTTAGTCGTCGTGCACGAGCTCTAGTCATTGGACCTTGCAAGTCCAGATTTGGAGGAGTGTTGTGTGTATCCATAGGAGTGATGTCCTCATCATTCATCATGATCGTGTTCAATGTCATTGTTGGTGTTGGTGTTGGTGTTGGTGCTAGTGTTGGTGGTCTTGTGAGCGGTCTCCAATTCGATAACCTGATCGGTTAACTTAGAGACTCTCTTACCTAACCGCTCAATGCTTTCTCCCAGGTGAAGCTTGGTGACGGCATCGATGACGGCCTTAGTGATCGTCTCTGCCAAATCACTCTGAACCGCCTGCAAAGGCTTCTATAGCTTACTTTGGCTCATGCACTCATCAAATTTTTGAGGGTGAAGCACCCTCTCCATCACTTCCTGACATCAGAAACACCAAAACAGGAAACAAAAAGTGAAGGTTATCCCTACAAAACTACTAAGCAGTGGTGCCTCTCAACACAGCAAAAGGAAGCTTCTTGCAAAGCGCTTACAAAGTTCCGAAAAAAACAAAGCAAAGGATACCAGGGAGGTGTGTTCCACGATTGCAAGGGTTACAAAATAACCTGTGTGCTGTCCAGAAGAAATATGTAGAGCTAGGAAGGCCAAATATATATATGTGAGTGGCACACAAATCAAAAACAGATAGTAAAGCTGAATAATTGCCCAAGTAACTTGTTCCTAGTTGCTGGTCTAACTATGTCCTAGAATAGTAGTGATAGCAAAGAAGAAACAAGGAGACAAAGGCACACAGTCGATAATAGGGGCTAAGTGTAAAACAACCAAACTCAGAAATTCCAGGGGTCTAGATGGAGCACTAGTAGGAATCCCAAAATTTCTTTTTTTAATTTTATTTTGTTGATTTTTTTTTCCAACTCACTAGCAAAGGGGGAGAAACCACAAAAAATTTCAGCTCAAACAAAGCTAGGACGTGGCCTACAGAAAATCTTGAAATTTCAGAAAATGTCGGGTTTCAACATGAATGAATTTTTTTTTTATCTTCCGGCACAAGTGTGGGTCACCTCAACTTTTTGTCAAGAATCTCCTGTAAAAATTTCAGCCAAAACGGACAACCGAGCGAAAAGTTATGGCTGTTTTACCGAATGGGTGTCGGAATTGGTTATGAAGAACCTGGGGGTTTGAGTGAAATCCGAGTCGGGCTTGGGGTCGGGTAGGGAGTTTTTTGGCGAGGTGGATGCAGCGGAAAGTGGAATTTATGAAAATTGGTCCGAGGTGGTGAGGGTAGGTTTAGGGTGGGATTAGGGTGGGCGTGTTGATCAATCAACCCTAGCACACAAAGCCGACAAAACCGAGGATGGTGAAGGGGATGGCGGCTAGGGTTGCAAGGGAAACACTACTGACGACAAAAACACAAACTAAACCAGCGACTAAACAAGAACTAGGGCACAAACTCAACACCACGGACTCTGGAATTGAAATATGCAAAGGCTAAACACGTGGTTATGGGCGGAGGAAATTTTTTTTTGGTATTTTCAGTGGACGATAGGAAGAACACGAAAACAAAACTAAAGGGTAGTGTGAACCTGACGGTGCACCTGAAGCTCTGATACCACTTGATGTGGACAAGGGTTCCCGATCTTCCGATAGGTTCTGATAATCTTGATTTAGGCGGAGGCGATACACAAATTGATCCGGCTTCCAAACGACACGTTCTGAACCCCGCAATCGCAGCACAACGTCTCCTCTGGTTATCAACCGTTCAAGAACGATTGACCTCGCCGAGAAGGCTTATCCTTGCCTGCAAATCAAGAACACAAGCAAGAACAAAGAAGAATGCAACTAAATTTGCAAGTATACTATGAATCTCACAATTTGGGATCTCACAAACCGATCAAACGGCAAAACTGTTATCAACAGAATAATCTAAGCAAAACCCGAACCCTAATGGTGCGGCGGCGGCTGTATATAAAGACCCTAGGGTCATGCAAGACCCTCTGGACGCGCCCTAATTGGGCTCAACTAGATACAAAGCCCAAAGGCCAAAAATAGGCGACGCAGCACCGACACAGATTCTAGACTCTCTCTTGTTTTGACGATTCCTGATGACTCCAGATGAATTTTGACATGAGGCCAGCGGCATTGGAAAGGTCTTCTCCTTATCTTTCCGTGCATATGTAGAACGTCCAAATCTGAGTCCGTATGCGTCCTGGGCGACTGTTTTAGTACAGACTAGTTCTGGGCCCCGAAACAGACTCGAAGTCGGTTTTGATTGGGCCTCTACTTTGGCTTCCAAGCCCTTGCTGGTCCTCCACGTTCCCAACTCCTTCTTCCATCATCTCTTGGTCTTCTCCATGGTTTCTAATCATAAAATAATCATTAGGTAGCAAACCATTCTCAAAAGTAACATATAGCGAAGAACGTAGGAACGAGCTCACCTCTAAATTTAGTCGTCGTGCACGAGCTCTAGTCATTGGACCTTGCAAGTCCAGATTTGGAGGAGTGTTGTGTGTATCCATAGGAGTGATGTCCTCATCATTCATCATGATCGTGTTCAATGTCATTGTTGGTGCTGGTGTTGGTGTTGGTGCTAGTGTTGGTGGTCTTGTGAGCGGTCTCCAATTCGATAACCTGATCGGTTAACTTAGAGACTCTCTTACCTAACCGCTCAATGCTTTCTCCCAGGTGAAGCTTGGTGACGGCATCGATGATGGCCTTAGTGATCGTCTCTACCAAATCACTCTGAACCGCCTGCAAAGGCTTCTATAGCTTACTTTGGCTCATGCACTCATCAAATTTTTGAGGGTGAAGCACCCTCTCCATCACTTCCTGACATCAGAAACACCAAAACAGGAAACAAAAAGTGAAGGTTATCCCTACAAAACTACTAAGCAGTGGTGCCTCTCAACACAGCAAAAGGAAGCTTCTTGCAAAGCGCTTACAAAGTTCCGAAAAAAACAAAGCAAAGGATACCAGGGAGGTGTGTTCCACGATAGCAAGGGTTACAAAATAACCTGTGTGCTGTCCAGAAGAAATATGTAGAGCTAGGAAGGCCAAATATATATATGTGAGTGGCACACAAATCAAAAACAGATAGTAAAGCTGAATAATTGCCCAAGTAACTTGTTCCTAGTTGCTGGTCTAACTATGTCCTAGAATAGTAGTGATAGCAAAGAAGAAACAAGGAGACAAAGGCACACAGTCGATAATAGGGGCTAAGTGTAAAACAACCAAACTCAGAAATTCCAGGGGCCTAGATGGAGCACTAGTAGGAATCCCAAAATTTCTTTTTTTAATTTTATTTTGTTGATTTTTTTTCCAACTCACTAGCAAAGGGGGAGAAACCACAAAAAATTTCAGCTCAAACAAAGCTAGGACGTGGCCTACAGAAAATCTTGAAATTTCAGAAAATGTCGGGTTTCAACATGAATGAATTTTTTCTTTATCTTCCGACACAAGTGTGGGTCAGCTCAACTTTTTGTCAAGAATCTCCTGTAAAAATTTCAGCCAAAACGGACAACCGAGCGAAAAGTTATGGCTGTTTTACCGAATGGGTGTCGGAATCGGTTATGAAGAACGCGGGGGTTTGAGTGAAATTCGAGTCGGGCTTGGGGTCGGGTAGGGAGTTTTTTTGCGAGGTGGATGCAGCGGAAAGTGGAATTTATGAAAATTGGTCCGAGGTGGTGAGGGTAGGTTTAGGGTGGGATTAGGGTGGGCGTGTTGATCAATCAACCCTAGCACACAAAGCCGACAAAACCGAGGATGGTGAAGGGGATGGCGGCTAGGGTTGCAAGGGAAACACTACTGACGACAAAAACACAAACTAAACCAGCGACTAAACAAGAACTAGGGCACAAACTCAACACCACAGACTCTGAAATTGAAATATGCAAAGGCTAAACACGTGGTTATGGGCGGGGGAAATTTTTTTTTGGTATTTTCAGTGGACGATAGGAAGAACACGAAAACAAAACTAAAGGGTAGTGTGAACCTGACGGTGCACCTGAAGCTCTGATACCACTTGATGTGGACAAGGGTTCCCGATCTTCCGATAGGTTCTGATAATCTTGATTAAGGCGGAGGCGATACACAAATCGATCCGGCTTCCGAACGACACGTTCTGAACCCCGCAATCGCAGCACAACGTCTCCTCTGGTTATCAACCGTTCAAGAACGATTGACCTCGCCGAGAAGGCTTATCCTTGCCTGCAAATCAAGAACACAAGCAAGAACAAAGAAGAATGCAACTAAATTTGCAAGTATACGATGAATCTCACAAGTTGGGATCTCACAAACCGATCAAACGGCAAAACTGTTATCAACAGAATAATCTAAGCAAAACCCGAACCCTAATGGTGCGGCGGCGGCTGTATATAAAGACCCTAGGGTCGTGCAAGACCCTCTGGACGCGCCCTAATTGGGCTCAACTAGATACAAAGCCCAAAGGCCAAAAATAGGCGACGCAGCACCGACACAGATTCTAGACTCTCTCTTGTTTTGACGATTCCTGATGACTCCAGATGAATTTTGACATGAGGCCAGCGGCATTGGAAAGGTCTTCTCCTTATCTTTCCGTGCATATGTAGAACGTCCAAATCTGAGTCCGTATGCGTCCTGTGCGACTGTTTTAGTACAGACTGGTTCTGGGCCCCGAAACAGACTCGAAGTTGGTTTTGATTGGGCCTCTACTTTGGCTTCCAAGCCCTTGCTGGTCCTCCACGTTTCCAACTCCTTCTTCCATCATCTCTTGGTCTTCTCCATGGTTTCTAATCATAAAATAATCATTAGGTAGCAAACCATTCTCAAAAGTAACATATAGCGAAGAACATAGGAACGAGATCACCTCTAAATTTAGTCGTCGTGCACGAGCTCTAGTCATTGGACCTTGCAAGTCCAGATTTGGAGGAGTGTTGTGTGTATCCATAGGAGTGATATCCTCATCATTCATCGTGATCGTGTTCAATGTCATTGTTGGTGTTGGTGTTGGTGCTAGTGTTGGTGGTCTTGTGAGCGGTCTCCAATTCGATAACCTGATCGGTTAACTTAGAGACTCTCTTACCTAACCGCTCAATGCTTTCTCCCAGGTGAAGCTTGGTGACGGCATCGATGACGGCCTTAGTGATCGTCTCTGCCAAATCACTCTGAACCGCCTGCAAAGGCTTCTATAGCTTACTTTGGCTCATGCACTCATCAAATTTTTGAGGGTGAAGCACCCTCTCCATCACTTCCTGACATCAGAAACACCAAAACAGGAAACAAAAAGTGAAGGTTATCCCTACAAAACTACTAAGCAGTGGTGCCTCTCAACACAGCAAAAGGAAGCTTCTTGCAAAGCGCTTACAAAGTTCCGAAAAAAACAAAGCAAAGGATACCAGGGAGGTGTGTTCCACGATTGCAAGGGTTACAAAATAACCTGTGTGCTGTCCAGAAGAAATATGTAGAGCTAGGAAGGCCAAATATATATATGTGAGTGGCACACAAATCAAAAACAGATAGTAAAGCTGAATAATTGCCCAAGTAACTTGTTCCTAGTTGCTGGTCTAACTATGTCCTAGAATAGTAGTGATAGCAAAGAAGAAACAAGGAGACAAAGGCACACAGTCGATAATAGGGGCTAAGTGTAAAACAACCAAACTCAGAAATTCCAGGGGCCTAGATGGAGCACTAGTAGGAATCCCAAAATTTCTTTTTTTAATTTTATTTTGTTGATTTTTTTTTCCAACTCACTAGCAAAGGGGGAGAAACCACAAAAAATTTCAGCTCAAACAAAGCTAGGACGTGGCCTACAGAAAATCTTGAAATTTCAGAAAATGTCGGGTTTCAACATGAATGAATTTTTTCTTTATCTTCCGGCACAAGTGTGGGTCAGCTCAACTTTTTGTCAAGAATCTCCTGTAAAAGTTTCAGCCAAAACGGACAACCGAGCGAAAAGTTATGGCTGTTTTACCGAATGGGTGTCGGAATCGGTTATGAAGAACCCGGGGGTTTGAGTGAAATCCGAGTCGGGCTTGGGGTCGGGTAGGGAGTTTTTTTGCGAGGTGGATGCAGCGGAAAGTGGAATTTATGAAAATTGGTCCGAGGTGGTGAGGGTAGGTTTAGTGTGGGATTAGGGTGGGCGTGTTGATCAATCAACCCTAGCACACAAAGCCGACAAAACCGAGGATGGTGAAGGGGATGGCGGCTAGGGTTGCAAGGGAAACACTACTGACGACAAAAACACAAACTAAACCAGCGACTAAACAAGAACTAGGGCACAAACTCAACACCACGGACTCTGAAATTGAAATATGCAAAGGCTAAACACGTGGTTATGGGCGGGGGGAATTTTTTTTTGGTATTTTCAGTGGACGATAGGAAGAACACGAAAACAAAACTAAAGGGTAGTGTGAACCTGACGGTGCACCTGAAGCTCTGATACCACTTGATGTGGACAAGGGTTCCCGATCTTCCGATAGGTTCTGATAATCTTGATTAAGGCGGAGGCGATACACAAATCGATCCGGCTTCCGAACGACATGTTCTGAACCCCGCAATCGCAGCACAACGTCTCCTCTGGTTATCAACCGTTCAAGAACGATTGACCTCGCCGAGAAGGCTTATCCTTGCCTGCAAATCAAGAACACAAGCAAGAACAAAGAAGAATGCAACTAAATTTGCAAGTATACTATGAATCTCACAAGTTGGGATCTCACAAACCGATCAAACGGCAAAACTGTTATCAACAGAATAATCTAAGCAAAACCCGAACCCTATATAAAGACCCTAGGGTCGTGCAAGACCCTCTGGAAGCGCCCTAATTGGGCTCAACTAGATACAAAGCCCAAAGGCCAAAAATAGGCGACGCAGCACCGACACAGATTCTAGACTCTCTCTTGTTTTGACGATTCCTGATGACTCCAGATGAATTTTGACAAGAGGCCAGCGGCATTGGAAAGGTCTTCTCCTTATCTTTCCGTGCATATGTAGAACGTCCAAATCTGAGTCCGTATGCGTCCTGGGCGACTGTTTTAGTACAGACTGGTTCTTGGCCCCGAAACAGACTCGAAGTCGGTTTTGATTGGGCCTCTACTTTGGCTTCCATGCCCTTGCTGGTCCTCCACGTTCCCAACTCCTTCTTCCATCATCTCTTGGTCTTCTCCATGGTTTGTAATCATAAAATAATCATTAGGTAGCAAACCATTCTCAAAAGTAACATATAGCGAAGAACATAGGAACGAGCTCACCTCTAAATTTAGTCGCCGTGCACGAGCTCTAGTCATCGGACCTTGCAAGTCCAGATTTGGAGGAGTGTTGTGTGTATCCATAGGAGTGATATCCTCATCATTCATCATGATCGTGTTCAATGTCATTGTTGGTGTTGGTGTTGGTGTTGGTGCTAGTGTTGGTGGTCTTGTGAGCGGTCTCCAATTCGATAACCTGATCGGTTAACTTAGAGACTCTCTTACCTAACCGCTCAATGCTTTCTCCCAGGTGAAGCTTGGTGACGGCATCGATGACGGCCTTAGTGATCGTCTCTGCCAAATCACTCTGAACTGCCTGCAAAGCCTTCTATAGCTTACTTTGGCTCATGCACTCATCAAATTTTTGAGGGTGAAGCACCCTCTCCATCACTTCCTGACATCAGAAACACCAAAACAGGAAACAAAAAGTGAAGGTTATCCCTACAAAACTACTAAGCAGTGGTGCCTCTCAACACAGCAAAAGGAAGCTTCTTGCAAAGCGCTTACAAAGTTCCAAAAAAAAACAAAGCAAAGGATACCAGGGAGGTGTGTTCCACGATTGCAAGGGTTACAAAATAACCTGTGTGCTGTCCAGAAGAAATATGTAGAGCTAGGAAGGCCAAATATATATATGTGAGTGGCACATAAATCAAAAACAGATAGTAAAGCTGAATAATTGCCCAAGTAACTTGTTCCTAGTTGCTGGTCTAACTATGTCCTAGAATAGTAGTGATAGCAAAGAAGAAACAAGGAGACAAAGGCACACAGTCGATAATAGGGGCTAAGTGTAAAACAACCAAACTCAGAAATTCCAGGGGCCTAGATGGAGCACTAGTAGGAATCCCAAAATTTCTTTTTTTAATTTTTTTTTGTTGATTTTTTTTCCAACTCACTAGCAAAGGGGGAGAAACCACAAAAAATTTCAGCTCAAACAAAGCTAGGACGTGGCCTACAGAAAATCTTGAAATTTCAGAAAATGTCGGGTTTCAACATGAATGAATTTTTTCTTTATCTTCCGGCACAAGTGTGGGTCACCTCAACTTTTTGTCAAGAATCTCCTGTAAAAATTTCAGTCAAAACGGACAACCGAGCGAAAAGTTATGGCTGTTTTACCGAATCGGTGTCGGAATCGGTTATGAAGAACCCGGGGGTTTGAGTGAAATCCGAGTCGGGCTTGGGGTCGGGTAGGGAGTTTTTTGGCGAGGTGGATGCAGCGGAAAGTGGAATTTATGAAAATTGGTCCGAGGTGGTGAGGGTAGGTTTAGGGTGGGATTAGGGTGGGCGTGTTGATCAATCAACCCTAGCACACAAAGCCGACAAAACCGAGGATGGTGAAGGGGATGGCGGCTAGGGTTGCAAGGGAAACACTACTGACGACAAAAACACAAACTAAACCAGCGACTAAACAAGAACTAGGGCACAAACTCAACACTACGAACTCTGAAATTTAAATATGCAAAGGCTAAACACGTGGTTATGGGCGGGGGAAATTTTTTTTTGGTATTTTCAGTGGACGATAGGAAGAACACGAAAACAAAACTAAAGGGTAGTGTGAACCTGACGGTGCACCTGAAGCTCTGATACCACTTGATGTGGACAAGGGTTCCCGATCTTCCGATAGGTTCTGATAATCTTGATTAAGGCGGAGGCGATACACAAATCGATCCGGCTTCCGAACGACACGTTCTGAACCCCGCAATCGCAGCACAACGTCTCCTCTGGTTATCAACCGTTCAAGAACGATTGACCTCGCCGAGAAGGCTTATCCTTGCCTGCAAATCAAGAACACAAGCAAGAACAAAGAAGAATGCAACTAAATTTGCAAGTATACGATGAATCTCACAAGTTGGGATCTCACAAACCGATCAAACGGCAAAACTGTTATCAACAGAATAATCTAAGCAAAACCCGAACCCTAATGGTGCGGCGGCGGCTGTATATAAAGACCCTAGGGTCGTGCAAGACCCTCTGGACGCGCCCTAATTGGGCTCAACTAGATACAAAGCCCAAAGGCCAAAAATAGGCGACGCAGCACCGACACAGATTCTAGACTCTCTCTTGTTTTGACGATTCCTGATGACTCCAGATGAATTTTGACATGAGGCCAGCGGCATTGGAAAGGTCTTCTCCTTATCTTTCCGTGCATATGTAGAACGTCCAAATCTGAGTCCGTATGCGTCCTGTGCGACTGTTTTAGTACAGACTGGTTCTGGGCCCCGAAACAGACTCGAAGTTGGTTTTGATTGGGCCTCTACTTTGGCTTCCAAGCCCTTGCTGGTCCTCCACGTTTCCAACTCCTTCTTCCATCATCTCTTGGTCTTCTCCATGGTTTCTAATCATAAAATAATCATTAGGTAGCAAACCATTCTCAAAAGTAACATATAGCGAAGAACATAGGAACGAGATCACCTCTAAATTTAGTCGTCGTGCACGAGCTCTAGTCATTGGACCTTGCAAGTCCAGATTTGGAGGAGTGTTGTGTGTATCCATAGGAGTGATATCCTCATCATTCATCATGATCGTGTTCAATGTCATTGTTGGTGTTGGTGTTGGTGCTAGTGTTGGTGGTCTTGTGAGCGGTCTCCAATTCGATAACCTGATCGGTTAACTTAGAGACTCTCTTACCTAACCGCTCAATGCTTTCTCCCAGGTGAAGCTTGGTGACGGCATCGATGACGGCCTTAGTGATCGTCTCTGCCAAATCACTCTGAACCGCCTGCAAAGGCTTCTATAGCTTACTTTGGCTCATGCACTCATCAAATTTTTGAGGGTGAAGCACCCTCTCCATCACTTCCTGACATCAGAAACACCAAAACAGGAAACAAAAAGTGAAGGTTATCCCTACAAAACTACTAAGCAGTGGTGCCTCTCAACACAGCAAAAGGAAGCTTCTTGCAAAGCGCTTACAAAGTTCCGAAAAAAACAAAGCAAAGGATACCAGGGAGGTGTGTTCCACGATTGCAAGGGTTACAAAATAACCTGTGTGCTGTCCAGAAGAAATATGTAGAGCTAGGAAGGCCAAATATATATATGTGAGTGGCACACAAATCAAAAACAGATAGTAAAGCTGAATAATTGCCCAAGTAACTTGTTCCTAGTTGCTGGTCTAACTATGTCCTAGAATAGTAGTGATAGCAAAGAAGAAACAAGGAGACAAAGGCACACAGTCGATAATAGGGGCTAAGTGTAAAACAACCAAACTCAGAAATTCCAGGGGCCTAGATGGAGCACTAGTAGGAATCCCAAAATTTCTTTTTTTAATTTTATTTTGTTGATTTTTTTTTCCAACTCACTAGCAAAGGGGGAGAAACCACAAAAAATTTCAGCTCAAACAATGCTAGGACGTGGCCTACAGAAAATCTTGAAATTTCAGAAAATGTCGGGTTTCAACATGAATGAATTTTTTCTTTATCTTCCGGCACAAGTGTGGGTCAGCTCAACTTTTTGTCAAGAATCTCCTGTAAAAGTTTCAGCCAAAACGGACAACCGAGCGAAAAGTTATGGCTGTTTTACCGAATGGGTGTCGGAATCGGTTCTGAAGAACCCGGGGGTTTGAGTGAAATCCGAGTCGGGCTTGGGGTCGGGTAGGGAGTTTTTTTGCGAGGTGGATGCAGCGGAAAGTGGAATTTATGAAAATTGGTCCGAGGTGGTGAGGGTAGGTTTAGTGTGGGATTAGGGTGGGCGTGTTGATCAATCAACCCTAGCACACAAAGCCGACAAAACCGAGGATGGTGAAGGGGATGGCGGCTAGGGTTGCAAGGGAAACACTACTGACGACAAAAACACAAACTAAACCAGCGACTAAACAAGAACTAGGGCACAAACTCAACACGACGGACTCTGAAATTGAAATATGCAAAGGCTAAACACGTGGTTATGGGCGGGGGGAATTTTTTTTTGGTATTTTCAGTGGACGATAGGAAGAACACGAAAACAAAACTAAAGGGTAGTGTGAACCTGACGGTGCACCTGAAGCTCTGATACCACTTGATGTGGACAAGGGTTCCCGATCTTCCGATAGGTTCTGATAATCTTGATTAAGGCGGAGGCGATACACAAATCGATCCGGCTTCCGAACGACATGTTCTGAACCCCGCAATCGCAGCACAACGTCTCCTCTGGTTATCAACCGTTCAAGAACGATTGACCTCACCGAGAAGGCTTATCCTTGCCTGCAAATCAAGAACACAAGCAAGAACAAAGAAGAATGCAACTAAATTTGCAAGTATACGATGAATCTCACAAGTTGGGATCTCACAAACCGATCAAACGGCAAAACTGTTATCAACAGAATAATCTAAGCAAAACCCGAACCCTAATGGTGCGGCGGCGGCTGTATATAAAGACCCTAGGGTCGTGCAAGACCCTCTGGACGCGCCCTAATTGGGCTCAACTAGATACAAAGCCCAAAGGCCAAAAATAGGCAACGCAGCACCGACACATATTCTAGACTCTCTCTTGTTTTGACGATTCCTGATGACTCCAGATGAATTTTGACATGAGGCCAGCGGCATTGGAAAGGTCTTCTCCTTATCTTTCCGTGCATATGTAGAACGTCCAAATCTGAGTCCGTATGCGTCCTGGGCGACTGTTTTACTACAGACTGGTTCTGGGCCCCGAAACAGACTCGAAGTCGGTTTTGATTGGGCCTCTACTTTGGCTTCCAAGCCCTTGCTGGTCCTCCACGTTCCCAACTCCTTCTTCCATCATCTCTTGGTCTTCTCCATGGTTTCTAATCATAAAATAATCATTAGGTTGCAAACCATTCTCAAAAGTAACATATAGCGAAGAACATAGGAACGAGCTCACCTCTAAATTTAGTCGTCGTGCACGAGCTCTAGTCATTGGACCTTGCAAGTCCAGATTTGGAGGAGTGTTGTGTGTATCCATAGGAGTGATATCCTCATCATTCATCATGATCGTTTTCAATGTCATTGTTGGTGTTGGTGTTGCTGTTGGTGCTAGTGTTGGTGGTCTTGTGAGCGGTCTCCAATTCGATAACCTGATCGGTTAACTTAGAGACTCTCTTACCTAACCGCTCAATGCTTTCTCCCAGGTGAAGCTTGGTGACGGCATCGATGACGGCCTTAGTGATCGTCTCTGCCAAATCACTCTGAACCGCCTACAAAGGCTTCTATAGCTTACTTTGGCTCATGCACTCATCAAATTTTTGAGGGTGAAGCACCCTCTCCATCACTTCCTGACATCAGAAACACCAAAACAGGAAACAAAAAGTGAAGGTTATCCCTACAAAACTACTAAGCAGTGGTGCCTCTCAACACAGCAAAAGGAAGCTTCTTGCAAAGCGCTTACAAAGTTCCAAAAAAAACAAAGCAAAGGATACCAGGGAGGTGTGTTCCACGATTGCAAGGGTTACAAAATAACCTGTGTGCTGTCCAGAAGAAATATGTAGAGCTAGGAAGGCCAAATGTATATATGTAAGTGGCACACAAATCAAAAACAGATAGTAAAGCTGAATAATTGCCCAAGTAACTTGTTCCTAGTTGCTGGTCTAACTATGTCCTAGAATAGTAGTGATAGCAAAGAAGAAACAAGGAGACAAAGGCACACAGTCGATAATAGGGGCTAAGTGTAAAACAACCAAACTCAGAAATTCCAGGGGCCTAGATGGAGCACTAGTAGGAATCCCAAAATTTCTTTTTTTAATTTTATTTTGTTGATTTTTTTTCCAACTCACTAGCAAAGGGGGAGAAACCACAAAAAATTTCAGCTCAAACAAAGCTAGGACGTGGCCTACAGAAAATCTTGAAATTTCAGAAAATGTCGGGTTTCAACATGAATGAATTTTTTCTTTATCTTCCGGCACAAGTGTGGGTCACCTCAACTTTTTGTCAAGAATCTCCTGTAAAAATTTCAGCCAAAACGGACAACCGAGCGAAAAGTGATGGCTGTTTTACCGAATGGGTGTCGGAATCGGTTATGAAGAACCCGGGGGTTTGAGTGAAATCCGAGTCGGGCTTGGGGTCGGGTAGGGAGTTTTTTGGCGAGGTGGATGCAGCGGAAAGTGGAATTTATGAAAATTGGTCCGAGGTGGTGAGGGTAGGTTTAGGGTGAGATTAGGGTGGGCGTGTTGATCAATCAACCCTAGCACACAAAGCCGACAAAACCGAGGGTGGTGAAGGGGATGGCGGCTAGGGTTGCAAGGGAAACACTACTGACGACAAAAACACAAACTAAACCAGCGACTAAACAAGAACTAGGGCACAAACTCAATACTACGGACTCTGAAATTTAAATATGCAAAGGCTAAACACGTGGTTATGGGCGGGGGAAATTTTTTTTTGGTATTTTCAGTGGACGATAGGAAGAACAGGAAAACAAAACTAAAGGGTAGTGTGAACCTGACGGTGCACCTGAAGCTCTGATACCACTTGATGTGGACAAGGGTTCCCGATCTTCCGATAGGTTCTGATAATCTTGATTAAGGCGGAGGCGATACACAAATCGATCCGGCTTCCGAACGACACGTTCTGAACCCCGCAATCGCAGCACAACGTCTCCTCTGGTTATCAACCGTTCAAGAACGATTGACCTCGCCGAGAAGGCTTATCCTTGCCTGCAAATCAAGAACACAAGCAAGAACAAAGAAGAATGCAACTAAATTTGCAAGTATACGATGAATCTCACAAGTTGGGATCTCACAAACCGATCAAACGGCGAAACTGTTATCAACAGAATAATCTAAGCAAAACCCGAACCCTAATGGTGCGGCGGCGGCTGTATATAAAGACCCTAGGGTCGTGCAAGACCCTCTGGATGCGCCCTAATTGGGCTCAACTAGATACAAAGCCCAAAGGCCAAAAATAGGCGATGCAGCACCGACACAGATTCTAGACTCTCTCTTGTTTTGACGATTCCTGATGACTCCAGATGAATTTTGACACGAGGCCAGCGGCATTGAAAAGGTCTTCTCCTTATCTTTCCGTGCATATGTAGAACGTCCAAATCTGAGTCCGTATGCGTCCTGGGCGACTGTTTTAGTACAGACTGGTCCTGGGCCCCGAAACAGACTCGAAGTCGGTTTTGATTGGGCCTCTACTTTGGCTTCCAAGCCCTTGCTGGTCCTCCACGTTCCCAACTCCTTCTCCCATCATCTCCTAGTCTTCTCCATGGTTTCTAATCATAAAATAATCATTAGGTAGCAAACCATTCTCAAAAGTAACATATAGCGAAGAACGTAGGAACGAGCTCACCTCTAAATTTAGTCATCGTGCACGAGCTCTAGTCATTGGACCTTGCAAGTCCAGATTTGGAGGAGTGTTGTGTGTATCCATAGGAGTGATGTCCTCATCATTCATCATGATCGTCTTCAATGTCATTGTTGGTGTTGGTGTTGGTGCTAGTGTTGGTGGTCTTGTGAGCGGTCTCCAATTCGATAACCTGATCGGTTAACTTAGAGACTCTCTAACCCAACCGCTCAATGCTTTCTCCCAGGTGAAGCTTGGTGACGGCATCGATGACGGCCTTAGTGATCGTCTCTGCCAAATCACTCTGAACCGCCTGCAAAGCCTTCTATAGCTTACTTTGGCTCATGCACTCATCAAATTTTTGAGGGTGAAGCACCCTCTCCATCACTTCCTGACATCAGAAACACCAAAACAGGAAACAAAAAGTGAAGGTTATCCCTACAAAACTACTAAGCAGTGGTGCCTCTCAACACAGCAAAAGGAAGCTTCTTGCAAAGCGCTTACAAAGTTCCGAAAAAAACAAAGCAAAGGATACCAGGGAGGTGTGTTTCACGATTGCAAGGGTTACAAAATAACCTGTGTGCTGTCCAGAAGAAATATGTAGAGCTAGGAAGGCCAAATATATATATGTGAGTGGCACACAAATCAAAAACAGATAGTAAAGCTGAATAATTGCCCAAGTAACTTGTTCCTAGTTGCTGGTCTAACTATGTCCTAGAATAGTAGTGATAGCAAAGAAGAAACAAGGAGACAAAGGCACACAGTCGATAATAGGGGCTAAGTGTAAAACAACCAAACTCAGAAATACCAGGGGCCTAGATGGAGCACTAGTAGGAATCCCAAAATTTCTTTTTTTAATTTTATTTAGTTGATTTTTTTTCCAACTCACTAGCAAAGGGGGAGAAACCACAAAAAATTTCAGCTCAAACAAAGCTAGGACGTGGCCTACAGAAAATCTTGAAATTTCAGAAAATGTCGGGTTTCAACATGAATGAATTTTTTCTTTATCTTCCGGCACAAGTGTGGGTCACCTCAACTTTTTGTCAAGAATCTCCTGTAAAAATTTCAGCCAAAACGGACAACCGAGCGAAAAGTGATGGCTGTTTTACCGAATGGGTGTCGGAATCGGTTATGAAGAACCCGGGGGTTTGAGTGAAATCCGAGTCGGGCTTGGGGTCGGGTAGGGAGTTTTTTGGCGAGGTGGATGCAGCGGAAAGTGGAATTTATGAAAATTGGTCCGAGGTGGTGAGGGTAGGTTTAGGGTGGGATTAGGGTGGGCGTGTTGATCAATCAACCCTAGCACACAAAGCCGACAAAACCGAGGATGGTGAAGGGGATGGCGGCTAGGGTTGCAAGGGAAACACTACTGACGACAAAAACACAAACTAAACCAGCGACTAAACAAGAACTAGGGCACAAACTCAACACGACGGACTCTGAAATTGAAATATGCAAAGGCTAAACACGTGGTTATGGGCGGGGGGAATTTTTTTTTGGTATTTTCAGTGGACGATAGGAAGAACACGAAAACAAAACTAAAGGGTAGTGTGAACCTGACGGTGCACCTGAAGCTCTGATACCACTTGATGTGGACAAGGGTTCCCGATCTTCCGATAGGTTCTGATAATCTTGATTAAGGCGGAGGCGATACACAAATCGATCCGGCTTCCGAACGACATGTTCTGAACCCCGCAATCGCAGCACAACGTCTCCTCTGGTTATCAACCGTTCAAGAACGATTGACCTCACCGAGAAGGCTTATCCTTGCCTGCAAATCAAGAACACAAGCAAGAACAAAGAAGAATGCAACTAAATTTGCAAGTATACGATGAATCTCACAAGTTGGGATCTCACAAACCGATCAAACGGCAAAACTGTTATCAACAGAATAATCTAAGCAAAACCCGAACCCTAATGGTGCGGCGGCGGCTGTATATAAAGACCCTAGGGTCGTGCAAGACCCTCTGGACGCGCCCTAATTGGGCTCAACTAGATACAAAGCCCAAAGGCCAAAAATAGGCAACGCAGCACCGACACATATTCTAGACTCTCTCTTGTTTTGACGATTCCTGATGACTCCAGATGAATTTTGACATGAGGCCAGCGGCATTGGAAAGGTCTTCTCCTTATCTTTCCGTGCATATGTAGAACGTCCAAATCTGAGTCCGTATGCGTCCTGGGCGACTGTTTTACTACAGACTGGTTCTGGGCCCCGAAACAGACTCGAAGTCGGTTTTGATTGGGCCTCTACTTTGGCTTCCAAGCCCTTGCTGGTCCTCCACGTTCCCAACTCCTTCTTCCATCATCTCTTGGTCTTCTCCATGGTTTCTAATCATAAAATAATCATTAGGTTGCAAACCATTCTCAAAAGTAACATATAGCGAAGAACATAGGAACGAGCTCACCTCTAAATTTAGTCGTCGTGCACGAGCTCTAGTCATTGGACCTTGCAAGTCCAGATTTGGAGGAGTGTTGTGTGTATCCATAGGAGTGATATCCTCATCATTCATCATGATCGTTTTCAATGTCATTGTTGGTGTTGGTGTTGCTGTTGGTGCTAGTGTTGGTGGTCTTGTGAGCGGTCTCCAATTCGATAACCTGATCGGTTAACTTAGAGACTCTCTTACCTAACCGCTCAATGCTTTCTCCCAGGTGAAGCTTGGTGACGGCATCGATGACGGCCTTAGTGATCGTCTCTGCCAAATCACTCTGAACCGCCTACAAAGGCTTCTATAGCTTACTTTGGCTCATGCACTCATCAAATTTTTGAGGGTGAAGCACCCTCTCCATCACTTCCTGACATCAGAAACACCAAAACAGGAAACAAAAAGTGAAGGTTATCCCTACAAAACTACTAAGCAGTGGTGCCTCTCAACACAGCAAAAGGAAGCTTCTTGCAAAGCGCTTACAAAGTTCCAAAAAAAACAAAGCAAAGGATACCAGGGAGGTGTGTTCCACGATTGCAAGGGTTACAAAATAACCTGTGTGCTGTCCAGAAGAAATATGTAGAGCTAGGAAGGCCAAATGTATATATGTAAGTGGCACACAAATCAAAAACAGATAGTAAAGCTGAATAATTGCCCAAGTAACTTGTTCCTAGTTGCTGGTCTAACTATGTCCTAGAATAGTAGTGATAGCAAAGAAGAAACAAGGAGACAAAGGCACACAGTCGATAATAGGGGCTAAGTGTAAAACAACCAAACTCAGAAATTCCAGGGGCCTAGATGGAGCACTAGTAGGAATCCCAAAATTTCTTTTTTTAATTTTATTTTGTTGATTTTTTTTCCAACTCACTAGCAAAGGGGGAGAAACCACAAAAAATTTCAGCTCAAACAAAGCTAGGACGTGGCCTACAGAAAATCTTGAAATTTCAGAAAATGTCGGGTTTCAACATGAATGAATTTTTTCTTTATCTTCCGGCACAAGTGTGGGTCACCTCAACTTTTTGTCAAGAATCTCCTGTAAAAATTTCAGCCAAAACGGACAACCGAGCGAAAAGTGATGGCTGTTTTACCGAATGGGTGTCGGAATCGGTTATGAAGAACCCGGGGGTTTGAGTGAAATCCGAGTCGGGCTTGGGGTCGGGTAGGGAGTTTTTTGGCGAGGTGGATGCAGCGGAAAGTGGAATTTATGAAAATTGGTCCGAGGTGGTGAGGGTAGGTTTAGGGTGAGATTAGGGTGGGCGTGTTGATCAATCAACCCTAGCACACAAAGCCGACAAAACCGAGGGTGGTGAAGGGGATGGCGGCTAGGGTTGCAAGGGAAACACTACTGACGACAAAAACACAAACTAAACCAGCGACTAAACAAGAACTAGGGCACAAACTCAATACTACGGACTCTGAAATTTAAATATGCAAAGGCTAAACACGTGGTTATGGGCGGGGGAAATTTTTTTTTGGTATTTTCAGTGGACGATAGGAAGAACAGGAAAACAAAACTAAAGGGTAGTGTGAACCTGACGGTGCACCTGAAGCTCTGATACCACTTGATGTGGACAAGGGTTCCCGATCTTCCGATAGGTTCTGATAATCTTGATTAAGGCGGAGGCGATACACAAATCGATCCGGCTTCCGAACGACACGTTCTGAACCCCGCAATCGCAGCACAACGTCTCCTCTGGTTATCAACCGTTCAAGAACGATTGACCTCGCCGAGAAGGCTTATCCTTGCCTGCAAATCAAGAACACAAGCAAGAACAAAGAAGAATGCAACTAAATTTGCAAGTATACGATGAATCTCACAAGTTGGGATCTCACAAACCGATCAAACGGCGAAACTGTTATCAACAGAATAATCTAAGCAAAACCCGAACCCTAATGGTGCGGCGGCGGCTGTATATAAAGACCCTAGGGTCGTGCAAGACCCTCTGGATGCGCCCTAATTGGGCTCAACTAGATACAAAGCCCAAAGGCCAAAAATAGGCGATGCAGCACCGACACAGATTCTAGACTCTCTCTTGTTTTGACGATTCCTGATGACTCCAGATGAATTTTGACACGAGGCCAGCGGCATTGAAAAGGTCTTCTCCTTATCTTTCCGTGCATATGTAGAACGTCCAAATCTGAGTCCGTATGCGTCCTGGGCGACTGTTTTAGTACAGACTGGTCCTGGGCCCCGAAACAGACTCGAAGTCGGTTTTGATTGGGCCTCTACTTTGGCTTCCAAGCCCTTGCTGGTCCTCCACGTTCCCAACTCCTTCTCCCATCATCTCCTAGTCTTCTCCATGGTTTCTAATCATAAAATAATCATTAGGTAGCAAACCATTCTCAAAAGTAACATATAGCGAAGAACGTAGGAACGAGCTCACCTCTAAATTTAGTCATCGTGCACGAGCTCTAGTCATTGGACCTTGCAAGTCCAGATTTGGAGGAGTGTTGTGTGTATCCATAGGAGTGATGTCCTCATCATTCATCATGATCGTCTTCAATGTCATTGTTGGTGTTGGTGTTGGTGCTAGTGTTGGTGGTCTTGTGAGCGGTCTCCAATTCGATAACCTGATCGGTTAACTTAGAGACTCTCTAACCCAACCGCTCAATGCTTTCTCCCAGGTGAAGCTTGGTGACGGCATCGATGACGGCCTTAGTGATCGTCTCTGCCAAATCACTCTGAACCGCCTGCAAAGCCTTCTATAGCTTACTTTGGCTCATGCACTCATCAAATTTTTGAGGGTGAAGCACCCTCTCCATCACTTCCTGACATCAGAAACACCAAAACAGGAAACAAAAAGTGAAGGTTATCCCTACAAAACTACTAAGCAGTGGTGCCTCTCAACACAGCAAAAGGAAGCTTCTTGCAAAGCGCTTACAAAGTTCCGAAAAAAACAAAGCAAAGGATACCAGGGAGGTGTGTTTCACGATTGCAAGGGTTACAAAATAACCTGTGTGCTGTCCAGAAGAAATATGTAGAGCTAGGAAGGCCAAATATATATATGTGAGTGGCACACAAATCAAAAACAGATAGTAAAGCTGAATAATTGCCCAAGTAACTTGTTCCTAGTTGCTGGTCTAACTATGTCCTAGAATAGTAGTGATAGCAAAGAAGAAACAAGGAGACAAAGGCACACAGTCGATAATAGGGGCTAAGTGTAAAACAACCAAACTCAGAAATACCAGGGGCCTAGATGGAGCACTAGTAGGAATCCCAAAATTTCTTTTTTTAATTTTATTTAGTTGATTTTTTTTCCAACTCACTAGCAAAGGGGGAGAAACCACAAAAAATTTCAGCTCAAACAAAGCTAGGACGTGGCCTACAGAAAATCTTGAAATTTCAGAAAATGTCGGGTTTCAACATGAATGAATTTTTTCTTTATCTTCCGGCACAAGTGTGGGTCACCTCAACTTTTTGTCAAGAATCTCCTGTAAAAATTTCAGCCAAAACGGACAACCGAGCGAAAAGTGATGGCTGTTTTACCGAATGGGTGTCGGAATCGGTTATGAAGAACCCGGGGGTTTGAGTGAAATCCGAGTCGGGCTTGGGGTCGGGTAGGGAGTTTTTTGGCGAGGTGGATGCAGCGGAAAGTGGAATTTATGAAAATTGGTCCGAGGTGGTGAGGGTAGGTTTAGGGTGGGATTAGGGTGGGCGTGTTGATCAATCAACCCTAGCACACAAAGCCGACAAAACCGAGGATGGTGAAGGGGATGGCGGCTAGGGTTGCAAGGGAAACACTACTGACGACAAAAACACAAACTAAACCAGCGACTAAACAAGAACTAGGGCACAAACTCAATACTACGGACTCTGAAATTTAAATATGCAAAGGCTAAACACGTGGTTATGGGCGGGGGAAATTTTTTTTTGGTATTTTCAGTGGACGATAGGAAGAACACGAAAACAAAACTAAAGGGTAGTGTGAACCTGACGGTGCACCTGAAGCTCTGATACCACTTGATGTGGACAAGGGTTCCCGATCTTCCGATAGGTTCTGATAATCTTGATTAAGGCGGTGGCGATACACAAATCGATCCGGCTTCCGAACGACACATTCTGAACCCCGCAATCGCAGCACAACGTCTCCTCTGGTTATCAACCGTTCAAGAACGATTGACCTCGCCGAGAAGGCTTATCCTTGCCTGCAAATCAAGAACACAAGCAAGAACAAAGAAGAATGCAACTAAATTTGCAAGTATACGATGAATCTCACAAGTTGGGATCTCACAAACCGATCAAACGGCAAAACTGTTATCAACAGAATAATCTAAGCAAAACCCGAACCCTAATGGTGCGGCGGCGGCTGTATATAAAGACCCTAGGGTCGTGCAAGACCCTCTGGACGCGCCCTAATTGGGCTCAACTAGATACAAAGCCCAAAGGCCAAAAATAGGCGACGCAGCACCGACACAGATTCTAGACTCTCTCATTTTTTGACGATTCCCGATGACTCCTGATGAATTTTGACATGAGGCTGCCGGCATTGGAAAGGTCTTCTCCTTATCTTTCCGTGCATATGTAGAACGTCCAAATCTGAGTCCGTATGCGTCCTGGGCGACTGTTTTAGTACAGACTGGTCCTGGGCCCTGAAACAGACTCGAAGTCGGTTTTGATTGGGCCTCTACTTTGGCTTCCAAGCCCTTGCTGGTCCTCCACGTTCTCAACTCCTTCTCCCATCATCTCCTGGTCTTCTCCACGGTTTCTAATCATAAAATAATCATTAGGTAGCAAACCCTTCTCAAAAGTAACATATAGCGAAGAACGTAGGAACGAGCTCACCTCTAAATTTAGTTGTCGTGCACGAGCTCTAGTCATTGGACCCTACAAGTCCAGATTTGGTGGAGTGTTGTGTGTATCCATAGGAGTGATGTCCTCATCATTCATCATGATCGTCTTCAATGTCATGGTTGGTGTTGGTGTTGGTGTTGGTGCTAGTGTTGGTGGTCTTGTGAGCGGTCTCCAATTCGATAACCTGATCGGTTAACTTAGAGACTCTCTTACCCAACCGCTCAATGCTTTCTCCCAGGTGAAGCTTGGTGACAGCATCGATGACGGCCTTAGTGATCGTCTCTGCCAAATCACTCTGAACCTCCTGCAAAGCCTTCTATAGCTTACTTTGGCTCATGCACTCATCAAATTTTTGAGGGTGAAGCACCCTCTCCATCACTTCCTGACATCAGAAACACCAAAGCAGGAAACAAAAAGTGAAGGTTATCCCTACAAAACTACTAAGCAGTGGTGCCTCTCAACACAGCAAAAGGAAGCTTCTTGCAAAGCGCTTACAAAGTTCCAAAAAAAACAAAGCAAAGGATACCAGGGAGGTTTGTTTCACGATTGCAAGGGTTAGAAAATAACCTGTGTGCTGTCCAGAAGAAATATGTAGAGCTAGGAAGGCCAAATATATATATGTGAGTGGCACACAAATCAAAAACAGACAGTAAAGCTGAATAATTGCCCAAGTAACTTGTTCCTAGTTGCTGGTCTAACTGTGTCCTAGAATAGTAGTGATAGCAAAGAAGAAACAAGGAGACAAAGGCACACAGTCGATAATAGGGGCTAAGTGTAAAACAACCAAACTCAGAAATTCCAGGGGCCTAGATGGAGCACTAGTAGGAATCCCAAAATTTCTTTTTTTAATTTTATTTTGTTGATTTTTTTTCCAACTCACTAGCAAAGGGGGAGAAACCACAAAAAATTTCAGCTCAAACAAAGCTAGGACGTGGCCTACAGAAAATCTTGAAATTTTAGAAAATGTCGGGTTTCAACATGAATGAATTTTTTCTTTATCTTCCGGCACAAGTGTGGGTCACCTCAACTTTTTGTCAAGAATCTCCTGTAAAAATTTCAGCCAAAACGGACAACCGAGCGAAAAGTTATGGCTATTTTACCGAATGGGTGTCGGAATCGGTTATGAAGAACCCGGGGGTTTGAGTGAAATCCGAGTCGGGCTTGGGGTCGGGTAGGGAGTTTTTTGGCGAGGTGGATGCAGCGGAAAGTGGAATTTAGGAAAATTGGTCCGAGGTGGTAAGGGTAGGTAGGGTGGGATTAGGGTGGGCGTGTTGATCAATCAACCCTAGCACACAAAGCCGACAAAACCGAGGATGGAAGGGGATGGCGGCTAGGGTTGCAAGGGAAACACTACTGACGACAAAAACACAAACTAAACCAGCGACTAAACAAGAACTAGGGCACAAACTCAACACTACGGACTCTGAAATTCAAATATGCAAAGGCTAAACACGTGGTTATGGGCGGGGGAAATTTTTTTTTGGTATTTTCAGTGGACGATAGGAAGAACACGAAAACAAAACTAAAGGGTAGTGTGAACCTGACGGTGCACCTGAAGCTCTGATACCACTTGATGTGGACAAGGGTTCCCAATCTTCCGATAGGTTCTGATAATCTTGATTAAGGCGGAGGCGATACACAAATCGATCCGGCTTCCGAACGACACGTTCTGAACCCCGCACTCGCAGCACAACGTCTCCTCTGGTTATCAACCGTTCAAGAACGATTGACCTCGGCGAGAAGGCTTATCCTTGCCTGCAAATCAAGAACACAAGCAAGAACAAAGAAGAATGCAACTAAATTTGCAAGTATACGATGAATCTCACAAGTTGGGATCTCACAAACCGATCAAACGGCAAAACTGTTATCAACAGAATAATCTAAGCAAAACCCGAACCCTAATGGTGCGGCGGCGGCTGTATATAAAGACCCTAGGGTCGTGCAAGACCCTCTGGACGCGCCCTAATTGGGCTCAACTAGATACAAAGCCCAAAGGCCAAAAATAGGCGACGCAGCACCGACACAGATTCTGGACTCTCTCTTGTTTTGATGATTCCCGATGACTCCTGATGAATTTTGACATGAGGCTGGCGGCATTGGAAAGGTCTTCTCCTTATCTTTCCGTGCATATGTAGAACGTCCAAATCTGAGTCCGTATGCGTCCTTGGCGAGTCTTTTAGTACAGACTGGTCCTGGGCCCTGAAACAGACTCGAAGTCGGTTTTGATTGGGCCTCTACTTTGGCTTCCAAGCCCTTGCTGGTCCTCCACGTTCGCAACTCCTTCTCCCATCATCTCCTGGTCTTCTCCACGGTTTCTAATCATAAAATAATCATTAGGTAGCAAACCATTCTCAAAAGTAACATATAGCGAAGAACGTAGGAACGAGCTCACCTCTAAATTTAGTTGTCGTGCACGAGCTCTAGTCATTGGACCCTACAAGTCCAGATTTGGTGGAGTGTTGTGTGTATCCATAGGAGTGATGTCCTCATCATTCATCATGATCGTCTTCAATGTCATTGTTGGTGTTGGTGTTGGTGTTGGTGCTAGTGTTGGTGGTCTTGTGAGCGGTCTCCAATTCGATAACCTGATCGGTTAACTTAGAGACTCTCTTACCCAACCGCTCAATGCTTTCTCCCAGGTGAAGCTTGGTGACGGCATCGATGATGGCCTTAGTGATCGTCTCTGCCAAATCACTCTGAACCGCCTGCAAAGCCTTCTATAGCTTACTTTGGCTCATGCACTCATCAAATTTTTGAGGGTGAAGCACCCTCTCCATCACTTCCTGACATCAGAAACACCAAAACAGGAAACAAAAAGTGAAGGTTATCCCTACAAAACTACTAAGCAGTGGTGCCTCTCAACACAGCAAAAGGAAGCTTCTTGCAAAGTGCTTACAAACTTCCAAAAAAAACAAAGCAAAGGATACCAGGGAGGTGTGTTTCACGATTGCAAGGGTTACAACATAACCTGTGTGCTGTCCAGAAGAAATATGTAGAGCTAGGAAGGCCAAATATATATATGTGAGTGGCACACAAATCAAAAACAGATAGTAAAGCTGAATAATTGCCCAAGTAACTTGTTCCTAGTTGCTGGTCTAACTGTGTCCTAGAATAGTAGTGATAGCAAAAAAGAAACAAGGAGACAAAGGCACACAGTCGATAATAGGGGCTAAGTGTAAAACAACCAAACTCAGAAATTCCAGGGGCCTAGATGGAGCACTAGTAGGAATCCCAAAATTTCTTTTTTTAATTTTATTTTGTTGATTTTTTTTCCAACTCACTAGCAAAGGGGGAGAAACCACAAAAAATTTCAGCTCAAACAAAGCTAGGACGTGGCCTACAGAAAATCTTGAAATTTTAGAAAATGTCGGGTTTCAACATGAATGAATTTTTTCTTTATCTTCCGGCACAAGTGTGGGTCACCTCAACTTTTTGTCAAGAATCTCCTGTAAAAATTTCAGCCAAAACGGACAACCGAGCGAAAAGTTATGGCTATTTTACCGAATGGGTGTCGGAATCGGTTATGAAGAACCCGGGGGTTTGAGTGAAATCCGAGTCGGGCTTGGGGTCGGGTAGGGAGTTTTTTGGCGAGGTGGATGCAGCGGAAAGTGGAATTTATGAAAATTGGTCTGAGGTGGTGAGGGTAGGTTTAGGTTGGGATTAGGGTGGGCGTGTTGATCAATCAACCCTAGCACACAAAGCCGACAAAACCGAGGATGGTGAAGGGGATGGCGGCTAGGGTTGCAAGGGAAACACTACTGATGACAAAAACACAAACTAAACCAGCGACTAAACAAGAACTAGGGCACAAACTCAACACTACGGACTTTGAAATTGAAATATGCAAAGGCTAAACACGTGGTTATGGGCGGGGGAAATTTTTTTTTGGTATTTTCAGTGGACGATAGGAAGAACACGAAAACAAAACTAAAGGGTAGTGTGAACCTGACGGTGCACCTGAAGCTCTAATACCACTTGATGTGGACAAGGGTTCCCAATCTTCCGATAGGTTCTCATAATCTTGATTAAGGCGGAGGCGATACACAAATCGATCCGGCTTCCGAACGACACGTTCTGAACCCCGCACTCGCAGCACAACGTCTCCTCTGGTTATCAACCGTTCAAGAACGATTGACCTCGCCGAGAAGGCTTATCCTTGCCTGCAAATCAAGAACACAAGCAAGAACAAAGAAGAATGCAACTAAATTTGCAAGTATACGATGAATCTCACAAGTTGGGATCTCACAAACCGATCAAACGGCAAAACTGTTATCAACAGAATAATCTAAGCAAAACCCGAACCCTAATGGTGCGGCGGTGGCTGTATATAAAGACCCTAGGGTCGTGCAAGACCCTGGGGACGCGCCCTAATTGGGCTCAACTAGATACAAAGCCCAAAGGCCAAAAATAGGCGATGCAGCACCGACACAGATTCTAGACTCTCTCTTGTTTTGACGATTCCCGATGACTCCAGATGAATTTTGACATGAGGCCAGCGGCATTGGAAAGGTCTTCTCCTTATCTTTCTGTGCATATGTAGAACGTCCAAATCTGAGTCCGTATGCGTCCTGGGCGACTGTTTTAGTACAGACTGGTCCTGGACCCCGAAACAGACTCGAAGTCGGTTTTGATTGGGCCTCTACTTTGGCTTCCAAGCCCTTGCTGGTCCTCCACGTTCCCAACTCCTTCTCCCATCATCTCCTGGTCTTCTCCATGGTTTCTAATCATAAAATAATCATTAGGTAGCAAACCATTCTCAAAAGTAACATATAGCGAAGAACGTAGGAACGAGCTCACCTCTAAATTTAGTCGTCGTGCACGAGCTCTAGTCATTGGACCTTGCAAGTCCAGATTTGGAGGAGTGTTGTGTGTATCCATAGGAGTGATGTCCTCATCATTCATCATGATCGTCTTCAATGTCATTGTTGGTGTTGGTGCTAGTGATGGTGGTCTTGTGAGCGGTCTCCAATTCGATAACCTGATCGGTTAACTTAGAGACTCTCTTACCCAACCGCTCAATGCTTTCTCCCAGGTGAAGCTTGGTGACGGCATCGATGACGGCCTTAGTGATCGTCTCTGCCAAATCACTCTGAACCGCCTGCAAAGCCTTCTATAGCTTACTTTGGCTCATGCACTCATCAAATTTTTGAGGGTGAAGCACCCTCTCCATCACTTCCTGACATCAGAAACACCAAAACAGGAAACAAAAAGTGAAGGTTATCCGTACAAAACTACTAAGCAGTGGTGCCTCTCAACACAGCAAAAGGAAGCTTCTTGCAAAGTGCTTACAAAGTTCCAAAAAAAACAAAGCAAAGGATACCAGGGAGGTCTGTTTCACGATTGCAAGGGTCACAACATAACCTATGTGCTGTCCAGAAGAAATATGTAGAGCTAGGAAGGCCAAATATATATATGTGAGTGGCACACAAATCAAAAACAGATAGTAAAGCTGAATAATTGCCCAAGTAACTTGTTCCTAGTTGCTGGTCTAACTATGTCCTAGAATAGTAGTGATAGCAAAGAAGAAACAAGGAGACAAAGGCACACAGTCGATAATAGGGGCTAAGTGTAAAACAACCAAACTCAGAAATTCCAGGGGCCTAGATGGAGCACTAGTAGGAATCCCAAAATTTCTTTTTTTAATTTTATTTTGTTGATTTTTTTTCCAACTCACTAGCAAAGGGGGAGAAACCACAAAAAGTTTCAGCTCAAACAAAGCTAGGACGTGGCCTACAGAAAATCTTGAAATTTCAGAAAATGTCGGGTTTCAACATGAATGAATTTTTTCTTTATCTTCCGGCACAAGTGTGGGTCACCTCAACTTTTTGTCAAGAATCTCCTGTAAAAACTTCAGCCAAAACGGACAACCGAGCGAATAGTTATGGCTGTTTTACCGAATGGGTGTCGGTATCGGTTATGAAGAACCCGGGGGTTTGAGTGAAATCCGAGTCGGGCTTGGGGTCGGGTAGGGAGTTTTTTGGCGAGGTGGATGCAGCGGAAAGTGGAATTTATGAAAATTGGTCCGAGGTGGTGACGGTAGGTTTAGGGTGGGATTAGGGTGGGCGTGTTGATCAATCAACCCTAGCACACAAAGCCGACAAAACCGAGGATGGTGAAGGGGATGGCGGCTAGGGTTGCAAGGGAAACACTACTGACGACAAAAACACAAACTAAACCAGCGACTAAACAAGAACTAGGGCACAAACTCAACACTACGGACTCTGAAATTGAAATATGCAAAGGCTAAACACGTGGTTATGGGCGGGGGAAATTTTTTTTTGGTATTTTCAGTGGACGATAGGAAGAACACGAAAACAAAACTAAAGGGTAGTGTGAACCTGACGGTGCACCTGAAGCTTTGATACCACTTGATGTGGACAAGGGTTCCCGATCTTCCGATAGGTTCTGATAATCTTGATTAAGGCGGAGGCGATACACAAATCGATCCGGCTTTCGAACGACACGTTCTGAACCCCGCAATCACAGCACAACGTCTCCTCTGGTTATCAACCGTTCAAGAACGATTGACCTCACCGAGAAGGCTTATCCTTGCCTGCAAATCAAGAACACAAGCAAGAACAAAGAAGAATGCAACTAAATTTGCATGTATACAATGAATCTCACAAGTTGGGATCTCACAAACCAATCAAACGGCGAAACTGTTATCAACAGAATAATCTAAGCAAAACCCGAACCCTAATGGTGCGGCGGCGGCTGTATATAAAGACCCTAGGGTCGTGCAAGACCCTCTGGACGCGCCCTAATTGGGCTCAACTAGATACAAAGCCCAAAGGCCAAAAATAGGCGACGCAGCACCGACACAGATTCTAGACTCTCTCTTGTTTTGACGATTCCCGATGACTCCAGATGAATTTTGACATGAGGCCGGTGGCATTGGAAAGTTCTTCTCCTTATCTTTCCGTGCATATGTAGAACGTCCAAATCTGAGTCCGTATGCGTCCTGGGTCACTGTTTTAGTACATACTGGTCCTGGGCCCCGAAACAGACTCGAAGTCGGTTTTGATTGGGCCTCTACTTTGGCTTCCAAGCCCTTGCTGGTCCTCCACGTTCCCAACTCCTTCTCCTATCATCTCCTGGTCTTCTCCATGGTTTCTAATCATAAAATAATCATCAGGTAGCAAACCATTCTCAAAAGTAACATATAGCGAAGAACGTAGGAACGAGCTCACCTCTAAATTTAGTCGTCGTGCACGAGCTCTAGTCATTGGACCTTGCAAGTCCAGATTTGGAGGAGTGTTGTGTGTATTTATAGGAGTGATGTCCTCATCATTCATCATGATCGTCTTCAATTTCATTGTTGGTGTTGGTGTTGGTGTTGGTGCTAGTGTTGGTGGTCTTGTGAGCGGTCTCCAATTCGATAACCTGATCGGTTAACTTAGAGACTCTCTTACCCAACCGCTCAATGCTTTCTCCCAGGTGAAGCTTGGTGACGGCATCGATGAAGGCCTTAGTGATCGTCTCTGCCAAATCACTCTGAACCGCCTGCAAAGCCTTCTATAGCTTACTTTGGCTCATGCACTCATCAAATTTTTGAGGGTGAAGCACCCTCTCCATCACTTCCTGACATCAGAAACACCAAAACAGGAAACAAAAAGTGAAGGTTATCCCTACAAAACTACTAAGCAGTGGTGCCTCTCAACACAGCAAAAGGAAGCTTCTTGCAAAGCGCTTACAAAGTTCCAAAAAAAAACAAAGCAAAGGATACCAGGGAGGTGTGTTCCACGATTGCAAGGGTTACAAAATAACCTGTGTGCTGTCCAGAAGAAATATGTAGAGCTAGGAAGGCCAAATATATATATGTGAGTGGCACACAAATCAAAAACAGATAGTAAAGCTGAATAATTGCCCAAGTAACTTGTTCCTAGTTGCTGGTCTAACTATGTCCTAGAATAGTAGTGATAGCAAAGAAGAAACAAGGAGACAAAGGCACACAGTCGATAATAGGGGCTAAGTGTAAAACAACCAAACTCAGAAATTCCAGGGGCCTAGATGGAGCACTAGTAAGAATCCCAAAATTTCTTTTTTTAATTTTATTTTGTTGATTTTTTTTTTCCAACTCACTAGCAAAGGGGGAGAAACCACAAAAAAATTCAGCTCAAACAAAGCTAGGACGTGGCCTACAGAAAATCTTGAAATTTCAGAAAATGTCGGGTTTCAACATGAATGAATTTTTTCTTTATCTTCCGGCACAAGTGTGGGTCACCTCAACTTTTTGTCAAGAATCTCCTGTAAAAATTTCAGCCAAAACGGACAACCGAGCGAAAAGTTATGGCTGTTTTACCGAATGGGTGTCGGAATCGGTTATGAAGAACCCGGGGGTTTGAGTGAAATCCGAGTCGGGCTTGGGGTCGGGTAGGGAGTTTTTTGGCGAGGTGGATGCACCGGAAAGTGGAATTTATGAGAATTGGTCCGAGGTGGTGAGGGTAGGTTTAGGGTGGGATTAGGGTGGACGTGTTGATCAATCAACCCTAGCACACAAAGCCGACAAAACCGAGGGTGGTGGAAGGTATGGCGGCTAGGGTTGCAAGGGAAACACTACTGACAACAAAAACACAAACTAAACCAGCGACTAAACAAGAACTAGGGTACAAACTTAACACTACGAACTCTGAAATTGAAATATGTAAAGGCTAAACACGTGGTTATGGGCGGGGGAATTTTTTTTTTTTTGCTTTTCTGTGGATGATAGGAAGAACACGATAACAAAACTAATGGGTAGTGTGAACCTTACGGTGCACCTGAAGCTCTGATTAGCGCTTGATGTGAACAAGTGTTCCCGGTCTTTTGAAAGGTTCTTAGTAAGTTGATTTGGTCGGAGGCGACACACAAATCGATCCGGCTTCAGAACAGCACGTTCTAAACCCCGCAATCGCAGCACGACGTCTCCTCTGGTTATCAACCGTCGAAGGACGATTGACCTCACCGAGAAGGCTAATCCTTGCCTCCGAATCAAGAACACAAGCAAGAACAACAAAGAATGCAAGACAACTGCAGATGTATGTTTAAACTCACGAAGTTGGGGTTTCACAAACCGATGAACGGCGGCATTGTTTATGAACAGAATTGATCTAAGCAAAACCCGAACCCTAATGGTGTGGTGGCAGCTGTATATGAAGACCCTAGGGTCATGCAAAACCCTCTGGACATGCCCCTAATTGGGCTCAACTAGATACAAAGCCCAAAGGCCAAAAATAGGCGATGCAGCACCGACACAGATTCTAGACTCTCTCTTGTTTCAATGATTCCCAATGACTCCGGATGAATTTTGACATGAGGCTGGCGGCATTGGAAAGTTATTCTCCTTATCTTTCCATGCATATGTAGAACGTCCAAATCTGAGTCTGTATGCGTCCTGGGGGACCATTTTAGTGCAGACTGGTCCTGGGCCCCGAAACAGACTCGAAGTCAGTTTTGATTGGGCCTCCACTTTGGCTTCCAAGCCCTTGCTGGTTCTCTATATTTCCAACTCCTTCTCCCATCACCTCCTTGTCCTCTCCATGGTTTCTAATCATAAAATAATCATTAGGTAGCAAACCATTCTCAAAAGCAACATATAGCAAAGAACGTAGGAACGAGCTCACCTCTAAATTTAGTCGTCGTGCACGAGCTCTAGTCATTGGACCTTGCAAGTCCAGAATTGGAGGAGTGTTGTGTGTATCCATAGGAGTGATGTCCTCATTACTTCTTATGGAACTAACCCCTCACTTGATAAGTCTTCTTTGGAGTTTGCTCTTTCTTCTCTTGTTGCAGCTTCTGATGAACAGATGGAGTGCATTCCTGATGAGGAGCTGTCCTTGCTCACAAGGAAGTTCAGAAAGTTCTACAAGAACCACAAGGAGAGAAGAGGAGGTGGTTCAAGAACCTGCTTCGAGTGTGGTGACCTGGGACACTTCATTGCTGACTTTCCCAAGAAGAAGAAGAAGACCGGGTACCACGACAACAACACTGAAGACTTCAAGCAGAAGAAGAACCGCTTCTACAAGAAAGGCAAGAACTCCAAGAAGTTCGCCAAGGCCATTGCATGCGCCTGTGTTGCCGCCTTGAGCGATGTGGACCTCACATCATGTGCCTTACAAGCTTGGAGGAGGAGGTTGAGAAGCCACGAGTCAAGAGGAAGGACGACTTCACCGGGCTTTGCTTCATGGCAAAGAATGATCATGACACCGACTCTGGCTCCGACTCCGACACAAGCGAGGTACCTCCTACTTTTGATGAGCTCTTTTCTAAACTTGATCATTTGCACGATGTTCTGCTCATGCAAGATGATAAGCTTCACAGCGCTGTTCATGAGAATAGAGAGTTTAAGTCTAAGTTAGAGAGTGTTGAGTATGAGATCACTTCGCTTAGGTCCAAGCTTACTAAAAATGCTGATGTTGAGTGTGAGTCTTGTCAAGTTGTGATGAATGATCTCATTCAGAGGGAAAGTGTGCATGCTCAAGTTGCCAGTGTGCTTGAGAGTGCCCTTAAAGAGTTTAATAAATTCAAAGCTAGACCAACTCTTTTGGGTTCATGTCATAAGTGCCCCAAGCTCACTAATGAGTTCAAAGCTCAAACCCTCAAAGTCAAAGAGCTCGAGTCCAAACTGCTAGATGAGACTCGCTCGAAAGTTCTCCCACCACCATGTGTAGTGTGTGGCTCTCTTAAGGATAAGCTTGCAAACACTAGAGAGGAAAACAAAATCCTAACTCAAGAAAATGACTATCTCATCTCCCGGCTCCAAAGAACCCTAGTGAGTGAGGAGAAGATTGAGAGTGACTTGGCAAGAGTCAAAGAAAGTGTCAGTAGGTCAACCTACAACTTGGGCATGGAATTTGAGAGGTGTGACAAGGAGAGTGAGAATGTGGGTAAGTTTGTGACTAGCTCTAGCTACAAGGATGAGGAACAATCCAACAAATCCACTGACACATACTATCCGCCTAACCCCAATCCTTCCTTCAACCCAAAGCAAGACGAGAAGCCAAAACCCAAACCCACTGTGCAAGCTAAGCCTAAACATAAGTGTCTACATTTGCATGTTTTGTGGCCATAAGGGTCACTTGGATGAGTACGGTAACAGGCGTAAGAGGATTGAGAGGATGCAAGCTGAGTTAACTAGGAATGTGCATCATGATGATTTTGTTGGTTTTCAGCCTCGCTCTTTTTCTCATGCCTATCATGGATAGGGTCATTCCTCATATGGCTTTGATTCACGAAACAGAGGCTTTGCGTAGCAGCGCTTTGGCGCCCCATGTTTTCCCTATCATGGTGAGCATCGCTCCCATGGATTTGGCATTCACACAGATGATTTCTATCCTCACACCCACAGGTTTGAGTCGAGACGCTTTGACAGGCCACGCTTTCCCCATCGTGGTTCTCGTCCCACGCGTTCGACTGGTAATGTGCAAAGAACTGTGATAACTCCTACAGGTCATGTGATTCAGTGCTGGCTTCTCAAGAGTTTTCTTTCTAACCCCAGCACTGAGTCATCGATCTTTCCTTGTCTTTCTTTGTAGGCAGCAGATGGAGGCCTGGAGAACAAATTTCTAATGGACTCCGGGTGTTTGCGCCACATGACCAGAGATGCAAAGTGCTTCTCCAGCCTCACTCCCTTGAAGCGCCGGGAATATGTGACCTTTAGAGATGACAAGAGAGGGAGAGTGAAGGCAAGAGGCACGGTAAAGGTAAATGAAAAATTCACTCTCAAGGATGTTGGTTTGGTTGAGCATCTCAAGTACAATCTCCTCTCTGTCTCTGAGTTGCTTGATGTTGGTTTGGAAGTGCGCTTTATGAAAAATGCTTCTTGTGTTCTTGATTCGAATGGTTCTTTGGTTTGTGAGATTTCTAGCATTAGTAAAGTTTTTAAGGCTGATTTTCTTTTCTCTCCTGGTTCTCACAAGTGCTTGTTTGCTCAATCTTCTTCTGAGCTTTGGAAATGGCATAGGAGACTAGGTCACAAGAGCTTTGACTTGCTTTGTCGCTTGAGTGGCCTAGGTTTGATCCGAGGATTGCCTAAGCTCAAGTTTGACAAGGATTTGGTTTGTGCTCCTTGTCATCATGGGAAAATGATTGCCGCTTCTCATCCACCAATTAATTTAGTGATGACTGAACGTCCTGGAGAGTTGCTTCACATGGACACTGTTTGTCCTTCTCGGGTTCGTTTGGCGGGTGGGACATGGTATGTTCTTGTCATTGTTGATGACTATTCTCACTACTCTTGGGTTTACTTTCTTGCGACCAAGGATGAAGTGTTTCATCACTTTTGGAGCTTAGCTTTGAGGTTGTTCAAGGAACTTCCTGATGCATTACGAGCAATTCGTAGTGATAATGGCACCAAGTTCAAGAACTCCTCCTTTGATGCTTTCTGCCTTGAGCACGGTACTGAGCATCAGTTTTTACCACCTCATGTCCCTTAGCAGAATGGTGTGGTCGAAAGAAAGAACAGAACCTTGGTGGAAATGGCCTGGACGATGCTCGATGAGCATAGGACTCCGAGGCGGTTCTGGGCTGAGGCCATTAGCACTGCTGGGTTTTCTTGCGCTCAATTTTTAATGTTACTTCCTATGAGCTACGCTTTGGGAGGAAGCCATCTGTTTTTCATTTGCGCACTTTTGGTTGCAAGTGCTTCATTTTCAAGCGTGGCAATCTTGATAAGTTTGAGTTGAGATCTTCCAATGGCATCTTTCTTGGCTACACCCTTCATGGCCATTCTTACAAAGTGTTTAATTTGGAAACTAACACCATCGTAGAGTCCTGCGATGTAAACTTTGATGAATCAAACTCTTGTGAAAACAATGTGGTTGAGACTACAGGTAACAGGGAGATGGAGGAGAGTATCTTTGTAGAAGAGGACCTACAGGGCTTAGATGATGATGATGATGATGAGTCATTCCATCCCACATCCGAGCTTGTTCCTGCTGCTTCCACCACTCCAGCAGAGGGTCCAGAAGCTTCTACATTGATCTCAGTAGCTCTAGAGCCAGCTCCAGCTATGGTTGAGGGGGAGGTACGCTCTGAGAGAGAGGCTCCTCACCACATTCAGCGTCAACATCCACCTTAACAGATGATCGATAATCTCTATGAGAGGACAACAAGGTCAAGGTCTACACATCTCGCCTACTTTACTAATTCTCTCTTTGTTGCCACCTTTGAACCTCGAGTTGTTGGACACGCATTATCTGATGAACATTGGGTTAATGCCATGCATGAGGAGTTGGAAAACATTGAGAGAAACAAAGTGTGGATCCTAGTAGAGCCTCCTGTTGGTGTCAATGTCATAGGAACCAAGTGGGTTTTCAAAAACAAGCATGGGGAAGATGGTGAGGTTATTAGAAACAAGGCTAGGCTTGTTGCCCAGGGTTTTAGTCAAGTGAAGGGCTTAGACTATGGGGAAACCTTTGCTCCTATTGCACGCATAGAAGCCATTAGGATCTTGCTTGCATTTGCTGCCTCTAAGGGCATTAGACTCTACCAAATGGATGTCAACAGTGCTTTCCTAAATGGTTTCATAGAGGAAGAGGTTTATGTGAGGTAACCACCTGGCTTTGAGCACCACAAATACCCAAACCGTGTGTACAAGCTTCAAAAGACTTTGTATGGGCTAAAGCAAGCACCTAGGGCATGGTATGCTAGGCTTAAGACCTTCTTGCTAGAGCGTGGGTATGTCATGGGGTGTGTTGACAAAACCTTGTTCACTCTAAAGCATGGCAATGACTTTCTAATGGTTCAGATTTACGTGGATGATATCATCTTTAGAGGTTCCTCTCATGCTCTTGTGTCCAGATTTTAGGAAGCTATGGAAAGTGAATTTCAGATGTCGATGATGGGCGAGCTCACCTTCTTTCTTAGACTTCAAATCAAGCAGTGCAAGAAAGACACCTTCATACATCAAGCCAAGTACACGAAGGATCTCCTGAATAAGATCGACATGGTCAATGTGAAGCCATTGTCAACACCAATGTCCACAACAACGGCACTTGACCCTAACGAAGACTGTGAAGCGGTGGACCAAAGGTAGTACAGGAGCATGATTGGCTCCCTCTTGTACCTGACGGCTATAAGACCCGACATACACCTTGTAGTGTGTCTTTGTGCTCGCTTTTAGGCTTCCCCAAGGGTGACTCCTCGCAAGGCTGTCAAGCGCATCTTCAGTTATCTCAAATACACCCTTGAGTTCGGTCTTTGGTACTCTGCATCTTCATCTCTTGATCTCATTGGGTATTCGGATGCGGACTTTGCTAGGTGTAGAATTGATAGGAAAAGCACTTCTGGTACTTGCCATTTCTTGGGTACTTCTTTGATCTGTTGGTCTTCTCATAAGCAATCGAGTGTAGCTCAATCCACCATAGAGGCTGAGTATGTTGCTGCTGCTCACAAATCCTATGGATAGTATCCACCATGAGAGACTATAGGTTAACCTTTAAGGGTGTTCCACTCATGTGTGATAAGTCTAGTGCCATATGCTTAGCCAAGAACCCAGTCCTACATGGTAAGGTCAAACACATAAATGTGAGATTCCACTTCCTGAGAGATAATGTTGACAATGGAGATGTTGAGCTCAAATACATTGACACTAAGCACCAAATCACTGATATTCTCACCAAGCCCCTAGATGCTTCGAGATTTGCTTTTCTTCTGGGGGAGCTTGGTGTTTGCCATCCTTATGACATCATTTGAGGGGGAGTTGGTGTTCTCTTGTATATATGTATCTTACCTTCTCGCATTGCATCTCATATGTAATATATGCATTGGTAGATGAGCTTTGATCCTTATGCTTTCTTGCATTTCTCATTGCTATGATTGAGCTTGAGCTAAGTTGTGTGGATGTGATAGCAATCTCTCATGCTTAGATTTTCTAGATGGCCTGTTATAGACTCATTTGAGCAACTTGCTAATCTTAAAGGTGAACTTGGCTTTTTGTGAACCTTATGAACTAATCTTGCCAAAACTTGCTCACCTTGTGAATAATTGCTTTTATCCTTGTCAAAACTTGCATTGAGGCTAGTCTAGAGGATATCTTGGTGCTGGCACCTTGTGTTTGCGAAATGTGGCTTTGCAAATGTTTAGCTCATAATGGAACATTGTGGGAACATTTGTTCCTTTTCCCGCAAAGGCATGCTCATCCTTATGCTTTTAATTTGCAAAATAAATTGATTGTGCTTCGAAGCCTTGGGATGTTTGCCATACCCAGTTGTGCAACCCTCCACATGGATTAGAAGTAACATAAAAAATGCTAAATCCAAACATTGTACTTTGAAGCCTTGGGGTGTTTGCCGTACCCAATTGTGCAACCCTTCTCACGGATTAGAAGATACATAAGGATCACATAAGAATAATACTTTTCTCCTTTCTTATGAGTCTCTGTTGCATGTGTGAGCGTTTGTAGAGCTTATTTTCTACGAATGCTTGTTGCCTTGGTTGAGATTGAGACTGGCTAGTTTCTTTTGATTAACTTGATGCTTGTTTTACCTTGGATAGGAGTACTTATACATGTGGTGGCAGCATTTCTCATGATGAGAAAATTTGATTCTATCTAAGCTAGTCAATCTTTTTTTCTGAGCTTGTCTAGCTCTTGGTGTTTATGCCTTGCTATCTATTTTTGGTCTTTGTATGATTGTGAGCTATTGCTTTTACACTTCACGGCTCTATGTTTATGATTAGCAAGGTTACATGCTTGTTTGCATAATTGTTGAAGCTCCTTAGGTTTGCATTTTCATGCATTGCATGTTTGCTTGTCTTTTGCTTCTTTGATGAGTTCATAGCCAAAGGGGGAGAAAATATTGGGTCATGCACAAATAATGCTAAGAAACTTAAAATGATCCATTTTGCATTACATGAGATCTACCACAAGTTGAGGGGGAGCATATCTGTCCTCGAGCATTTTTCACGCGCTTTTCACAATCTTTGCGTTCTCGAGTGGCTTTCTTGGTCAACTCTTGGTTTTGTGATCCCGCTTATGCTAGATGGCTACTTTTCATCTTCTCTTTGGGTTTGGCCATTTGGATGTGCTTATTCGGTTTCGCATTTCAAATCTCTAATCTTTGCGCATTTGGTGTTGTCAATGTACTCATCAAGGGGGAGACTGAGAAACCATGTAGATATGTGCCATGGTTTGCAACATGTGATGAGTAATTGACATTGGTTGAGTTTGGTGTTCGAGTTGAAATGCGGAAATCTAGGGATTGCATGAGTTTGTGCATGTCATTGTTTTGACTAACCAGAGTTGGTAATGGAGCTGGAGAAGTTGCAGGCGATGGGAAATGTGTTTGCTTGTCTCATTATGTGTAGGTCACTGGAGTCAACTTGGCGGTGAATAGCGAGAGGATCGGGCACAAGTAGGAGACTTGGGGCCGGACGATCAGGAGGCTGGGTGAAGGCAAGGGTGATCCACACCGTACACGTGGAGAGGCAAGGAGCATGGACGGGGTTGACCAAGTCAAAGGTGATCGGGCGTCGGTGGAAGTAGAGGCTTCCAATGGACCGGAGGCGGGAGAGACTTGCCGACGAGGAGGATCACGGGACGAGGTGACACGCGTTAAGATCAAGAAATCATGCTTTGAGAAGCGTGCAAGGTGGTTTCCTGGTTTTGGCCTCAAAACCGGTGGCGGCGAATGGAGGTGCACGTGGCACCATAGCGGAGCTTGCGTCAAGGCGAAGCAAAGTCGTGAAGGGCTCGATGGTGTTCGGGCGATGAGAAAAAAGATGGACGGTTATGCCCCTGGTGGTAGGTGGCAGTGTATTGTAGGTGAGGGGTAGGATGGTCTTTAGGATAACCCCTAGGCCTATATAAGGAGAGGTAGGGCTGGTGGAAGAGGTGCCTCTCTTTCCCTTAGCCTTGCCTTACGTCTTCAAGTAAAAGTGCTTGGAGAGGTCTTCATGTAATAGAGGAGAGGAGAGGGTGTGTGAGAGACATCTCTTGCTCTTCCAAATAGTGGAAAGAAGAGAGTGGCTTCCTAGCCATGTATCCATGTATCTTGACTTGATGAATCAATGATATGAGATTCAAATTTGTGCTCAAGTTTTTCCTCTCTCCCTAAATCTCGAATTTCTCTTTTTCCCTATTTTTAGAGCTATTTTCTTGGTGAATTTCGATCTTGACTTTGAGGGAGTTTTGGGATGGATTCCTTGGAGGATCTTGGTTCTATGATGTGCTAGAACAACCCTATATAGGTCCTTCACCGAATCAAAGGCACGAGCACCTTCGATTTCAAAGATTTCTCAAGTTTCCCCTTTTTGGTGTTCTTGGCATGAGATCCAAAATTCATGATGATCCCTTTGTGCTATTTGAGTGGATCTCTTGAGATTAGAGTCGTGATGTCTTATGGATGATCTGGTCCAAATTTCATGATTTTTGGAGTTCGTTTGATACGGTTTTGACAATTTTCTTTCTGAAACAGAGCTGCTATTCTGTCCAGGACAGAACTTTTGTTGCCAAGATAGAACTTCCGTCACCATGACAGAACTTCCGTCGCTCGGAACTTCGGTGAGTGTCAGAACCTTTGCCAGGGACTTCGAAACTTCTATCGGGTACCACGGAACTTCCGTCAAGCTCTATTTTGTGATTTCTCGGATCTTCCTTGTTTCTCGTTTTTTCCCTCTTGAGCTTCCGCTATGTGTCCTTTTGGTTTGAGACATTCCTAGGGTTAGCACATCACAAGTTGGTGTGTGTAATCTTGGTGACTCGGTTAGAGGTTGGGTTAGGTAGTAATTGGGATATAGGCCAAGTTCTTGTGAGGATTTTTAATTGGCTCCCATTCACCCCTCCCCCCTCTGGTCGCCTTCTCGGTCCTTCAGTCCTGGTGACTATCGCTCTAACCACCTTAGCCTCTGCGGTGAGTCTTGCAGGGCCTCTCTCAAAACCTAGGATGTGCGGTGGTTAAAAGGCAATCGACACCATGTCGTCTGAAGGTAGTTTCCCTCCCTGTGGTCTGCGGGGTGGAGCAAGGGTCGGGTAGGCACTCCTGTACAACTGCAAGTCTAAGGCCAGGAATCTGAAATTAGCTATAAGATCCTCCCTGGTCACACGCTGTGGCTGTCCTCTGAACAAGAACCAGATCTCTGAGCGGTCTCTGGCTACTCACAGTGTTGCGTAGAACTCTAGCATAATATCCTCCCTGTACCTATATGGAGCAGTAACTAGCTCTACTAGCCCTGACAAGTACATGAAGTACTGCTCCATGTCAGTGCCTGTGGCCCTCCTCATGGCTGGGTACAAAGTGCACTACTGTGGCACAAACAGTTTATCCTTACGCTTCAGTGAAAGATAGCATCTCAGACCCTCTCCAATCCTCCTCTAAAGGCTCGTCCAATACCTCTCTCCTACGGCGGGATCCCTAGGGACAGAAACCTACTACTCAAAGGAGACAAGACGTAGGAATTTAAGGTTGTTTGCAGGAACCTTAAGAATGTCTGTCTCTCCAGCTGCCTGTACTTGTCTCTACAGCCTCTTCAGGCATACTGCATAGGTGCACCTCGGGTCTCTTGCTCGATGAGCAGTCCTCTGCTGCTGTGGCTATACTGGCTGCTCAGTCTCCTCTAGCTCCTTAGCCTCCTCAGACTCGTACTCTGAGCTCTCCTCTGACTCCTCCTCCTCCTCCTCTGACTCCTCCTGCTGCCTAGAGGATCCCTGCTCTGCAGGTCTCGATGACCTCTCCTGACGAGAAGTCGGAGTACTCTGGGACCACTGTGGCAACCTGATCCCTGTGTATAGCTCTGGCTCTGTGGTCCTCTGCCTGGTGCTCCTCCTGTGACCCTAGTCATCTGTCTGTGTACCTGCGGGAAGCCTCCATGGCCTCTATGTGCTGTGCAACCCTCCTAGCCCTCTCTGACTCTAGGTCCAGCCTGGTCCTCTTCTTGCTCTTCGGCTTCTCTGGCATCTTGTCCTTGCCCTTATCCTGACTAGAACCAGCCATCTCTGTTGCTGCTGACTACTGTCACTGCACGCACGTAGGTATAGACAGGATAAGAATAGAACCTATATAAAATCTACAAGCAGAGCACCGCTAGGTAAGAATGCTCAATAGAAATCCTACCACTGAATAAAGGACATGATCACTACTATATGTGGCTGGTGCGAGTCATCTAGTGTGCAGTCAAATAATAGGCAATAAATCTAACTACAGACTAAACAAGAGACAAACACTAGACATGCAATTAATAGATAGGCATGGAATTAATTGCATCTAGGTTGAGCTAAATTACCTAATTGATGCAACTAAACATGGGCGATTAATCCTATTGCATCAATTAGGCAACTACTCTAAATGAGGGCATCAATCGATGAACGGAGGATGAGTACAATACCCTGGAGCAATTGACAACGAGAACCTCAAAGAACACTCGATCGATCGCCGGAAAAGATCGGAACTTGAAGGTTTTCGTCACCGACAATGGAGGAAAGGGAAAAGGATCAACCTTTGCCCTAGCTTGCGGTGGAGCTTGCCTCTATGGGAAGGGAGCTGCTGCTCTGGTTGGAGGTGTGCGCGCACGGGGTGGAGAGCAGAGGGGACGCCTGGGGTTGGCACTGCGGCTGGTGGCGAGACGGTGGCGCTGCTTGCGGTGGGGACTGGGCAAGGCGGCGGCAGCGCTAGGGTTCGGCGGTGGCACGGCAGCATGCGGGCGTAGTGAGGGGCGAGCGGCAATGCTGGTGAGGGCGAGGCACGCCATGGCGGCTCGTCAACGAGGAGACGTGGTGAACATCGACAACGGAGGCGAGGCTGCGAGTCCGGAGCGGGTTCTCGGTGTTGGGTGCCAACGAAGATGAAGCCAAACGAGGTGACCCACAATTTTGACCTAAGGTCCAAAGGAGATTGACGACCGATATTCATCAAGGAACAAATCAACGACTAAGATTTGGAAGTGCATCGCGCGATCAAATGAGGTGATCGGACGGTCCCCTCTTTACACCGTATGGTCCGGTTACTTCGGGAAATTTGGAAACTCGGTTCTGGATGAACAGAATTTATGTAGATCGGACTGGTCGATCATTAGAGAAAGTTTCATCCGATCTCCTCTTCCATTTTCCCGATTACGACTATGAAACAGCCATTTTCACCGGCCAATAGGGTCATTTTTAGGCTGAAATCAGGAACCGGCCGATAGGGTCATATACGGCTAAAATCAGCCACCTGACTCATTAACCGGAGTCATTTTTCACGCTGATCATCCGACCCGGCCGGTTTTGCAAAACCACTTCACCGTGGATGCCGTTTTCTCCGCCCGAACGAAAAATGATGAGATATGGCTAAGAAAAAGACGGCCAACAAGTGGCCTAAGCGGGAGAAGTCAAGGGGCGACCCGGAGGGGGTCAGCACCCGGCCAAGGCCGCCGCCCGGCCTGGCTTGACCGACCAAATAACCACCATCGGGACAAGATCCCGGCACACGTGGATGCCCGGCATGGCCCACCGCCCGACGGACCGACTTCGATAAATCGACCCTTCTTCACCTACAAGTGCCCCCTACCCATTGCCACCTATAAATAGAGGGGGAATTCAGCAGAAAAGAATCATCAAAGCAAGAAACACATCAAGGAGTCCATTTCCCACTACTTGTGCTACTTAGTAGAGTAGGTTAATTAGTCGGGAGTTAGAGTCTAGTTGAGAGCATCACTCGGGATTCCGGAATTGTCTTGGAGTCTTGGTATGAGCTCTCTTATATCTTTTCTCTTTATGTAAGACTTATCCTTTATCAATATAAATATCTATTCTTTTATATCTTGTCAATTATTTATTGTAATTTAGTCATTTCCTCAAGTTACAATTATCAGGAAAAACATTGTTGCGTAGTTCACGGGTTTCCCAGCTAGGATTTAATTAAGTTTAGTTCTTTCTGGAACTTAGACTTGGTTATTCCCCAACTATTCTTCCGCTAGGCCAACGGAAGAATATCTAGTGAAGGCGTAGGCACAGTGCCTAAGTTAACACTAGCTAGATTTGCATTTGTCCCCACGGGCTGTAGGCGGTAGGTGGTGACAGCCCTATTCGCACCTTTAGTAATCCAACACGTTCGGGAAGTCTCAAGCAAGGTTGTCTAGCGATAGCGTAATCACTAGTACAGAGGTTAGTTGCCGACCTAAATTAGTGGAATGTTTTCATGCCCCGAAGTGAGCTAACAGGTGAAAGACTCGAGGCTATACCAAGAAATTAGTGTAAGCGCTCAACCTGAGTAACTTGGATTTGGCGCTTGACTTAGATATATTAGGAAGATATATTTTTAGGAATCTTAGACTTAGACTCGTTGTCCTCCCGGCTAGCTTAACCGATATCTTTACTTATCTTAGTGTGGATTTCTCCTATGTTACTACCCCCACTATTATCATTGAACATCCTTACCCCCGTCTCTGGTGAGTTGGTTATAACTCTAGTAGTTATATCTTTGTTAAACTAAGATAATCTTACGCCTAGCTTCCCTGAGGAAAATAAATACGATACCTTGGAATACTCCCAGGTGAAATGATACAATGGTGTTCCGTGTGCTTGCGGATTAATTCATTTTGTTCTTAAAGCATAACAAACACCTACAATCATTTCTGGAGCCATAGCAGGAATAGAGATATTCTTGATGCAATGTTAAGAAGTGCCAACAAGCATTTCTGGCGCTGTTGCCAGGGAAGCAATAGGCTAAGATATCGGAAATTTAACATTGATATTTCTACCCAGAATTTACTGCTTTCCTTTACAGGCTTACCCTTGTTCCGTATATTTGTGGTGTAAACAGGACGCTTTATGACTGGTTTTGACCTACCAAACAACTACCATAACGATCCGGAGGCTTTGTTGAGGAGAGTGCGTTAACGACTCACCCGTCCTCGGCCTAGACTTGCTCTTGAAACACCTCCGATCACACAAGCTCAACAGCGAGTCCCGTCTACGTCCGCTCAGCCGACTATGGCTGAAAAATGGATCCGTTACTACTCCGCCTCGTCTGTAGACAGCATCCGCACCGGTCCGCACCTGAACATGGGGAATGGAAGGTATGAACTGAAACCGGCCTTAGTCAACATGGTTTTGGCCAGTCCTTTCTATGGCAAGGCATCGGCAGACGCAAACGTCCACCTCCAACAATTCTTGGCAGTGTGTAGCACTTTCACCATGAGGGACGTGACCCCTGAATCCTTTCGCCTTCGCCATTTCCCATTCTCACTCTTAAGGAAGGCCATGCAATGGTTCTACAACAATCAAGAAGAACTCACCACATGGGACAAGTGCTTCAACGCCATCCTTGCCATGTTCTTCCTACTAGGCAAAACTGATAGGTGAAGAGTGCCCGATCTTTCGGCGAGTGGAGTTAACTTCGATTTGGTGGATGTCGCCCCTCACGATCCAACTACGACGAGCAAGCCGAAGCGCCAATGCAATCGTTGAACCAACTTCCGGAGGATATTAACCTTGCGGTAAACAAGATCAACCTGATCACGAGGATCAATTCTTACGCGCAATCGAAGAACAAGCAAGAATTAGAGGCGAGCAATCTGTTGTATTGCACGAAGGTGGAGTTCTAAATTCACGTCGAGAGATGGATGTTTAGCTAAGCTAAACTTAAAACAAAACTCAAAGATTGCAAGGGGCGCAGCCCTTGACTAAATAGGGGAGGACGAGGCATCTAGGGCCGGCTGAAGTGGAGAGGCGCGCGGTGGAGAGGGAGTCACGTGACTTGGGCCACGTGGGCCTTTGGGCGGCGTCATCCTGGGCCGTCGTTCCTTAGCATCAAAATCGTCTTCAATTCCTGGGCTCGAGCTCTAGTGATTGGGCCCTTGTCGTCCTAGGCCGTCGTTCCTTAGCAACATTAAAACTAGTGGAAACATCAAACTCCATGGGCAAGTCAAGAAAATAAGCATTATCGTTAATCTTGGTTAGCACTTTAAAAGGACCAGCAGCACGAGGCATCAGTTTAGAACGACGTAAAGTAGGAAATCTATCTTTACGCAAGTGCAACCAAACCAAATCACCAGGTTCAAAAGAAATATGTTTTCTACCTTTACTACCAGGAACTTGATACTTTTCATTAGCAACGGTAATGTTGTGTTGTGTTTCTTCATGCAATTGTTTCATGTGATCAATATGAGCAAGAGCATCAACATGTGGTTCATCTTCAGCATCAATAGCAAAAAAATCAATAGGCGCCCTAGGAACATAGCCATAAACAACCTCAAAAGGACACATCTTAGTAGCAGAATGTGTAGCACGATTATAAGCAAATTCAACATAAGGTAAACAATCTTCCCAACGTCTCAAGTTTTTATCTAGAATAGCTCTAAGCATAGCAGACAAAGTTCTATTTACTACCTCAGTTTGCCCATCAGTTTGAGGATGACAAGTATTACTAAACAGCAGCTTAGTTCCTAATTTATTCCAAAGAGAACGCCAAAAATGACTAAGAAACTTAGCATCATGATCAGAGACAATTGTTTTAGGAATTCCATGCAATCTAACAATCTCTTTAAAGAACAATTCAGCAAAATTTGAGGCATCATCAGTTTTATGAGAAGGTATAAAGTGAGCCATTTTAGAGAAATGATCAACAACCACAAAAATATTGTCCCTCCCCTTCTTAGTGCGAGGCAATCCCAAAACAAAATCCATCGAAATATCATGCCAAGGAGAAGAGGGAACAGGCAAGGGCATATACAAACCATGATTATCCAAACGAGATTTAGCTTTTTGACATGTAGTACAGCGTGCAACAAGGCGCTCAACATCACGGCGCATCCGTGGCCAAAAGAAATAGTTGGCCAACACCTCATGTGTCTTGAAAACGCCGAAGTGACCCATAACACCACCTTCATGCACCTCCTGTAACAATAAAAGACGAACCGAGCTAGCTGGAATACACAGCTTGTTAGCACGAAACAGGAATTCATCCTGCATATGAAATTTTCCCCAAGGTTTGCCATCCTTACAATGCATCATAATATCATGAAAATCAGCATCATTCACATATTGATCTTTCAAAGCTTGCAAACCAAAGATTTTAAAGTCTAATTGGGACAGCATCATATAACGACGAGACAAAGCATCGGCAATAACATTTTTCCTTCCCGTTTTTATGTTTAATGATGTACGGAAAAGATTCAACAAATTCAACCCATTTAGCATGACGACGGTTCAGATTAGTTTGGGTTCTAATATGTTTCAAAGCCTCATGATTAGAATGAATAATAAATTCACGAGGCCATAAATAATGCTGCCATGTTTGCAAAGTTCTTACTAAAGCATAAAATTCTTTATCATAAGTGGAATATTTAAGAGCAGCACCACTTAACTTCTCACTAAAATAAGCAATGGGTTTATGATCTTGCAACAAAACAGCACCCAAACCAATTCCACTAGCATCACATTCCAATTCAAACACTTTATCAAAATTAGGCAATTGTAAGAAAGGAGCATGAGTTAACCGTTCCTTTAAAGTGTTGAACACGTCGTCTTGTGGTGCGCCCCACTCAAATGGCACACCCTTCTTGGTCAGCTCATGTAATGGTGCAGCAATCGAACTGAAATCCCGCACAAAACAACGATAGAAGCCTGCAAGACCAAGAAAACTGTGAACCTGTGTGACCGTCGTCGGTTGGTCCACCTTGCTGCTATCCACCTCAATGCCTTGTGGAGTAACAACATATCCAAGAAACGAAACACGTTGCGTGCAAAAAGTGCATTTTTCCATGTTCCCAAACAATTGAGCAGCACGCAAAGCATCAAAAACAGCACGCAAATGATCTAAATGCTCATTCATGCATTTCCTGTATATAAGGATATCATCAAAATAGACAACAACAAATATTCCAATGAAAGGCCGAAGAACTTCATTCATTAAGCGCATAAAAGTGCTAGGAGCATTAGACAATCCAAACGGCATAACCATCCATTCATACAAGCCAAATTTAGTTTTAAAAGCCGTTTTCCATTCATCTCCTAATTTCATTCTTATCTGATGGTAACCACTACGCAAATCAACCTTAGAGAAAATTGTGGCACTACTAAGTTCATCAAGCATATCATCAAGGCGTGGTATAGGATATCGATAGCAAATTGTAATATTGTTAATTGCACGATAATCTACACACATACGCCAAGAACCATCTTTCTTAGGAACAAGCAAAACAGGAACCGAACAAGGGCTGAGAGACTCACGAATGTAACCTTTATCAAGCAATTTCTGCACTTGACGCTGAATTTCTTTTGTCTCCTCAGGATTTGTACGGTATGGGGCGCGATTAGGAAGCTGTGCGCCTGGAATTAAATCAATCTAATGTTCTATGCCACGAATAGGAGGAAGACCCGGTGGCAATTCAGCGGGAAAAACATCTTTATAGTCCTGCAAAAGGTTAGCAACAGTAGGAGGAATATGCAACATAGGCGCCTCATCTAGTGAAACAAGCATACGAGAACAAACTAGCGCATAGCAAAGCAGATTAGCATCATGTAATTCATCAAAATCAGCACGTGTAGCAAGCAAGATAGGGTTATTCAATTTGATCTCATGTTGAACAGGTGCAACAGGAGGCGATGTAACCAATTTTGCAGCTTTTGTCGCTCGAGCAATATCATCTTTAAGAACTTGTTCAGGTGTCATAGGATGAATAACAATTTTCTAACCCTTAAACATGAAGAAATAACAATTAGAGCGACCATGATGAACACTATCAACATCATATTGCCAAGGACGGCCAAGCAACAAAGAGCATGCTTCCATTGGAACAACATCACAATCTACAAATCAGAATAGTCGCCAAGAGAGAAACGAACACGTACCGAGCACGTTACCTTTATTTTGCCGCCATCATTAAGCCATTGAACGTGATCAGGATGTGGGTGCTTCCTTGTTGACAATGACAACTGCTCCACCAAGGTCGTACTAGCCAAATTGTTGCAACTGCCACCATCGATGATTATAGGGACCGCTCGTTCTTGCACAACGCCTTTGATATGAAAAATGTTGTGGCACTGATGCTTTTCATCCTGAATGACCTGTGTACTAAGAACACGCTGCACAACAAGAGTTGCATACCTGTCGGTGGCACTAGGGTCGACATGAAGCTCCGTATTATTTGCATGATTAGTGGCAAGCATAGTCTGCTGAATATCCTCAGAATCACTAGCAGAAGAATACCCACCGTCGTCACGAATCAACATAGTTTGTTTATTTGGACAATCGCGTATCACATGACCAAATCCTCGGCAACGGTGATACTGAATATCACGAGCTCGTTCAGACGACGAGGAGGACGGCACGATCAAGGCAGATTTGGCCGTGGATGGAGCACTCGACTTGGACGTGGTCGAGGAGTGGTCGCGCGACGTGGAAGGAGGTGTTGACCGTGGAGCTGAAGGCGTCTTGGACCCTACAAAAATGTTAGGTCTTGACGAAGATTGTCGATCCTGCACTTCACGTTCAGCTTTACAAGCATATTCAAATAAGGTGGTCATATCATCATAATTCTTATAATCAAGAATGTTCTGAATTTCACGATTTAACACACCCCTAAAGCGAGCCATAGCAGCATCATCCAGTTCAACTAAACCACAGCGAATCATACCCTTTTGCAAAGCTTGATAATAATCCTCTACGGAAAGTGAACCTTGTTGAAAACGCTGCATTTGATTAAGCAAATCTCTAGCATAATATGACGGCACAAAACGATGATGCATAGCAGCTTTTAATGCCGTTCAAGTGGCTGGAATATTATCAGGATATCTTTGTCTATACTCACGCCACAGAAGTAAAGCAAATTCAGTAAATTCACTAATAGCAGCCTTAACTTGTAAATTAGCAGGAATATCATGGCATGCCAATTTTTGTTCAACCTCTAATTCCCAATCAAGATAAGCACCCGGATCATATTTGCCTTTAAAAGTGGGAATACGAAATTTTATTTTGGCAAAAGAATCATTAATAGGAACACGTACCCTACGAGCACGACCATGGCGATTGTCGTCATCTTGCTCGGTGTCGGCGCCGTAGTCACGTGCATTTTGCAACTCCGTGAGCTGCGTCCTCATGGTCCCAAGCTACGTCGACATGGCCTCAAGACGAGTCATGATTGTCACGAGCATGGTGCGGGCAGCCGTATCAGCGAGGTCCAGCTGATCAAAACGCTCATTCGACGAAGTGACCATAGAGTCAAGTCTCTCGTGCATCGTCTTCATGTTGTTTTGTAGACCATCAACCTGTGCCTGGACATCCTGGAGGGTGAGCTCCTCCAACTTCGAGCTGTTTTCTGCCATAGAAACACAAACAATACAAAAAGCTGGATCCTTCGACGAGAGGTGAGTGGTGGATGAAAAGCTCAATCAAAAAGCTGTTATCAAATTCTACCCGTCCTTACCAAGCACGCAAGCGTGAACTGCAGCCACAGGTAAAACCGGTGGAAGATTAGAGGAGCGATTGCGTGGTGAAACAAAAACCTGCTCGCAGTAGAAAATTTGTGGGGCCGACTTCGGTCAATCGACCCTTCTTCACCTACAAGTGCCCCCTACCCATTGCCACCTATAAATAGAGGGGGAATTCGGCAGAAAAGATTCATCAAAGCAAGAAACACATCAAGGAGTCCATTTCCCACTACTTGTGCTACTTAGTAGAGTAGGTTAGTTAGTCGGGAGTTAGAGTCTAGTTGAGAGCATCACTCGGGATTTCGGAATTGTCTTGGAGTCTTGGTATGAGCTCTCGTATGTCTTTTCTCTTTATGTAAGACTTATCCTTTATCAATATAAATATCTTTTCTTTTATATCTTGTCAATTATTTATTGTAATTTAGTCATTTCCTCAAGTTACAATTATCGGGAAAAACATTGTTGCGTAGTTCACGGGTTTCCCGACTAGGATTTAATTAAGTTTAGTTCTTTTTAGAACTTAGACTTGGTTATTCCCCAACTATTCTTCCGCTAGGCCAACGGAAGAATATCTAGTGAAGGCGTAGGCGCAGTGCCTAAGTTAACACTAGCTGGATTTGCATTCGTCCCCACGGGCTGTGTGGTAGGCGGCAGGTGGTGACAGCCATATCCGTCCCTTTAGTAATCCACCATGTTCGGGAAGTCTCAAGCAGGGTTGTCTAGCGATAGTGTAATCACTAGTATAGAGGTTAGTTGCCGACCCATATTTGTGGAACGTTTTCGTGCCCTGAAGTGAGCTAACATGTGAAAGACTCGAGCCTGTACCAAGAAATTAGTGTAAGCGCTCAACCCGAGTAATTAGGATTTGGCCCTTGACATAGATATATTAGGAATATATATTTTTAGGAATCTTAGACATAGACTCGCTGTCCTCCCGGCTAGCTTAACCGATCTCTTTATTTATCTTAGTGTAGATTTCTCCTGTGTTACTACCCCTACTCTTATCATTGATCATCCTTACCCCCGTCTCTAGTCAGTTGGTATAACTCTAGTAGTTATATCTTTGTTAAACTAAGATAATCTTACGCCTAGCTTCCCTGAGGAAAATAAATATGATACCTTGGAATACTCCCGGGTGAAATGCTACAATGGTGTTCCGTGCGCTTGCAGATTTCATTTTATTCTTAAATGCCAACAATCATTTCTGGCGCCATAGCAGGAATAGAGATATTCTTGATGCGATGTTAAGAATTGTCAACACCTTCCAATACCCATAGTCCTCCCCATCGAATATGGGAACACTTCCCACCTATCCTGGCATCCTTACTCAAGGCGGTGAAGCCTCAAAGATGAGCATTTGGCTCTGATACCACTTGTAAGGACTGAAGGCGTATCGAGAGTGGGGGGGGGGGGGGTAAATCGATAATCCGCTCATGAATCTAAATACTTCAATTCTAGTATTCCAAGACCCTACACATGCTAGTGTTCATGTTGATAGCAAGCACGGAAGCCAAACACACTAGCCTATGCAAGCCACAATTCAACCTAGTTACTAGAGCACACAATTGCAGAATAGTAAAGAGGGGGTCAAGAAATGCCCATGATTGTTTCCTCAGGTCTCAGAAGGATGGCGCCTTCCCCTACTCCTCGTTGGACCATTCCCACAAGAGTGACGGTCCCTCCCCTCACCGATGTGGAGTTCTCGCCCACAACCTCGCAATCACTCCCGGAGTGAAGACACAGTGCGCATCACCGCTGCCACATAGGCACAAGCTCGTCTCCCACGAGAACTTGCCGGACTCCCCGAGCCGACACGGGTGCTCACTAGCGATGCCCCTTTCACCGACGGGATCAAACCGGGTACAAACATGTGACGGCCTTCACAACCAATCAAGATAGGCTCGATCACCGACACCTAGCCGGTCTAGGTCTCACCATAGACCTAGAGTAACAACCTAGATCACACCCTCAAGGACACCCTAGCCTTAGATGTGCATCAATGCTCAAGTTACTCTCACTAGCACTCTCAAGATATGCAATATCTCCTCCGAGTGCTCTCCTCTTTTCCTCTTGGCTCTCACCAAATGCTCCAAGCAATTCTGCTGGCCAAGAGAGCTCTCCAAGACCCCAGCAATGAAGTTATATCAGCTTCCAACCACCAACTAGCCATTGCTCCATGAAATCAGCTTTCTGGGGCTACTAACCGGACTGTCCGGTCACTGCCTGACCAGACCGTCCGGTCACTGCAAACTCTAGCTCAAATGGCTCTGCCCTTGCTGATCTTCGTACTGACTCGACCGTACGGTCAGTTGACTGGACCATCCGGTCCATTTCTCTCTCCAGTCCAGAAAAATTTCGCGTGCTGCTTCCTCTCTGCCCAAATCTCAACCCTACTAACCGGACCGTCTGGCCACTAGACCGTACCATCCGGTCTCTAGGGTTTCTAGACTTGACAGATTCCTTGCTGCTCGCTATAAGTCCCAGACAAAACCTCTTAGTGACCGTACAGTCCGGTCTCCACTGACCCCTCTATCTGGTCACTTCGTCCAGAAGCTTAAACTCCTCATCCTCGCTTGACTTTGTTTCCCGGCTTCTTCAAACAGCTCCTTGGCTTCTCCACTGTCACCTGGTGCCTGTGATTTCACTGAGCATCCATGCACATCACCAACTAGACATGACCTAAGAGAAATGACCTAGACCCCCTTGATAGTCTGGTTTTTCCTATGGACTCAAAGCCCTAACAACTAGACAAGTGTTCCCAACACTTGCTCCATAGCATGTCCTTAGCTTTGATCCGTCTCCATCAACCCTTGGACTCAATCAAGCTCACAAGCATCCATGCTTGTGGTCATTGTCATCCATTGCCAAGGCCGCCGTCGACAATCATCATAGAGTAGAAGAGGTTTCTTACATGAACAACACTCCTATAGATATTAGCCCATAATTTCATAGTTGTCATCTATCACCAAAACATTCATAACTTGGGGATTCACTCATCAATGGTCATGAAGCTTACAGCTTAGATGGCTAGGTAGTATCAATCACCTTATAATTCACGGTCTGTAGAGGTAGGCAATAGGTGGTGATAGCCCTATCTGTCTCTTATACTCCTCCATGTTCGGTTGTGACGTGTGTCCAAGATGGAGTTGCCTTGTGTATGCTGGGCATTAATCCGTACATGAAGTGTTGAGTGCATTAGACTATGACTAATATAGACTTGCTTGTAATTGTTTGACTATGTGACTATATAGGTAGACTAACATTAGAGATACAACTTTGCTCTCCTAACTAAAACTCCCTAGAGATTTAGGACTTTTATTTATCTTTGGGAATGATGCTCTGTGTGTCACACCACCCCTATCCTTATTATGCTTACCCTCGTATAAACTCTAAGTACTAATACCAATCTTTATGTCTATGTTACTATTACAATCATATATTCATGCTACGCCTTCCTTTGGTAGAACAATAAATGATAAGCCATTGGAGCAATCCTTTGTTGAAATGCTACAACAATTTTTCGTGCGCTTGCAGATTTTACTCTATTGACACGAGGTGCATCTTTATAATTATGTCTAGTGCCATTGCGAGGGATGATTATATCGATGTAACTTAGCAAACGTCAACAAGTATTTCTGGCACCGTTGCCGGGAAGCCATAGAAGAATATATTGCTAATAACAACATAAATGTATTGATTGTATGGTAGTCATTGTTTATGCAGGCTAACCTTGTATGTTTCCTACCTTTGGTGTAAAAATAGGGTAGTGCATGAACGGATTCGATCTTCCAGCAAACTTCATCGATAATCTAGAAAAAAATTTTAAGGACAAGTATACTTAACGTCTCTTCTCCCTGAAGTTCTAAGTGAGTAGATCAACCATTCATCACCGCACCACTAAGATCCAAGCCAATGGCTGAGAAGGCTCTCAAGGACTATTCTGCTCCCTCTACCAGTAATGTTGTAAGGATCAAAGGCATACCGAGAGGGGGGAGGGGTGAATCGGTAGGCCAACCACGAATCTAAATACTTTAGTTTCACACCACTAGATCCGAGCAATCGTTGCAACCTAAGAAAATCTAGTAGGCAAAGACCCTACACATGCTAGTGTTCATGATGAGAGCAAATGCGGAAGCTAAACACACTAGCCTATGCAAGCCACAATTCAACATACTCACTCGAGCACACAAATGCGGAATAGTAAAGAGAGGGTCAAGGGATGCTCATGGTTTTTCCTGAGGTCTGGAAAGGATGGCGCCTTCCCCTACTCCTTGTTGGACCACTCCCGCCGGAGTCCTGGTCCCTCCCGCCACCAACTGCAGTTCTCGCAAATGAGCCCGCAATCACTCCTAGAGTGAAGACACGGTTGTGTCACCGCTGCCACCAAGGCACAAGCTTGCGCCCCTCGAGAACTTGCCGGACTCCCTGAGCCAACACGGGCGCTCACTAGCCATGCCCCTTTCACCAGCGGGCTCAAACCGGGTACAAACGTGTGACAACCTTCACAACCAATCATGATAGGCTCGATCACTGACACCTAACCAGTATAGGTCTCACCATAGATGAAGAGTAACAAACTAGATCACACCCTCAATGAAACCCTAGATTTGCATAGATACCCTTGTTACTCTCACTAGCACTCTCAAGATATCCTGTATCCTCTCCTAGTGCTCTTCTCTTTTCCTCTTGGACCTTACCAAATGCTCTTAGGTATTCCACTGGCCAAGAGAGGTCTCCAAGACCCCAACAACTTAGTTATATAGGCTTCCAACCTCCAACTAGTTGTTGCTCCACAAAATCAGCTTTTTGGGACTAGTGACCGTACGGACCGGTCACTGCCTGACCGGACCGTCCGGTCTCCATAGATCGGCTCCTCTAGAGCCGTTGGCTTCCTGCCCAGCTGATCACCTGCACTGACCGGACTGCCCAGTCTCTTCCTTCTCTCTCCATTCCAGAGAGCATCCATTTCTATACCTTCTGTCCTGACTCCCATCCACACAGACCGGACCGTCCGGTCTATAGACCGGATCGTTCGATCTCTATCGGCCTTCGTCCTGACAGACTCCTTGTATACTGCTCTTTGATCTCCTAGTGACTGTATAGTCTGGTCTCCACTGACCCCTCTGTCCAGTCACTCTGTCCAGAAGCTAAAACTTCTCGTCCTCTCTTGACTTCGTTTCTCGGCTTCCCTGGACAACTCCTTGGCCTCTCCACTGTCACCTAGTGCTTCTGATTTCAGTGAGCATCCATGCACATCACCGTCTAGCATGACCTAAAGAGACATGACCTAGACCCCTTTGATAGTCCGGTTTTTCCTATGGACTCAAAGCCCTAACAACTAGACAAGTGTTCCAAACACTTGCTCCATAGCTTGTCCTTAGCCTTTGTTGACTTTTGCTAAGCCATATTAATAAATCATTCCCGGCACGGGGCCAGAAACGGTTCACTAATATGTCCCAGAGTCAAGTAGGTAAAATCCGCAAGTGCACGGAGAATACCGCTGTAGCATTTCACCCGGAAGTATTCAGGGTATCGTATTTGTTTATCCCAACGGAAGGTTATGATCAAGAAGCGTTACTAACATATAAGATCATGTTAACAATTAGCAAGGATATCTAACCAAGACAGGCGGGTATATGATAATAACCGGGTAGTGTGACACACACAGAAGATTCCTACCAAATAAATAAAGTCTAGTGGAGGAAAGGCTAGGCTAAGCTACTCCTACTATACATTCCTATACAGTTGCATAGCCTAAGTAGAATACATACAGACCCACACTCAGGTTTAGCAGTCAATAGTATAGCACTTCAGGCACGGACTTACCCCTGCATCCACAGGCGACTTCCGCCAAGAGCCTACGCACTAGCCTAGCGGGGAGGATTTCAAAGGACGGACAGGGCTGTCACCACCTGCCGCCTACCTCAACGAACCAGTAGGCTAACGAATAATTGATGCAAATCAGTCACCCAAGTACCATACTTGCATGACCAAAGAGCACTCTGCCCCTCCGCGATTACTATTAACGAGGCAGAGCTACCGTACGAATACGATCACCAAACCCATGCTATACTTTATCAGCTAAAACTAAGCATAGAGACTATAACATATAAACTAGACTATAGTGACAGTATATAACTAGCATGACAATAGTAGTATAATAAATATAAACTACTATCACACAAGTAGACTATACTATCACATATATGGATCACAATATCAAACAAGAAACTCATGACCCAAGCACAACTATATAGAAAAGATATATATATTGATAAGAGCAAAGTCTTACAAAAGGGAAAAGATACAAGAGCCATACCAATTCCAAGTGAAGACTTGGGACTAGAGAGCTCTAGACTCAGCCTAACTCCACTAAAACTCCAAGAACTACTACTAGCAAGAGAGAAATGCTTCTTGTGGTGTGTGTTGAGTGTGAAGGCACACCCTCCTATTTATAGCCTCAATAGGTCGGCAAGGGAGAGTAACCGCCACGGAAGGCATCTCAAACCGTCATCAGGAGTCGCGGAGGAGCCAACACGTGGAAGCCCAGGCGGAGAGGGTGCCGGGCCGGGTCGGCCGACCTGACCAGGTCGGCCGACCTTGGGGTGGCCCCTCCTGGCCTGTGCTTTCTCCAGGTGGCTGTCCTGTGGGCCCTGACGTCGGTTTGCGCGGTATTACAGGGAGTTACGTCGGTTAAGTGCTGAAAATGGGCCCTTCAATCCGTGTGACGTCCATGTGGCACTCTCTGATTGGTCGAAAGTGTGTTTTCTTGCCTTTTGAGGTGTTTCCTTCACATTTCCTCCTGCATGCACAAAGTTCTCCAAGTACAAGTGGAACTATATTATTGTGCTAAAGTATGCGTGTATGAAAAGCCAAATTCTCCTTTATTTGAGTATAGTCGACGGTTGAAAATGGTACTTAACAGCCGTCAACAAACTCCCCCAAGCTTACCCTTTGCTCGTCCCGAAGCAAAGATAAACTTAAGTTGTTGATCAGGAGTTGCTACAATGTCCTACTCCTCAATAATACTATGCGCACAACAAAGTACTCTTCCTAGAATTAAATATGTTGGCACATAACTTACCCATTTACCTCGATCCATGGGGCTTTTACACCTCATTGTCTTGCGCGGTTGAGAGATAGAACAATTGCAGGGCACCAATCACTTGCTCTAGATTCCGCTATGTTATTCCGGAGGTTTTCAAAAGATTTTGAAAATAAAAACCAAGTTCCTCAAATGATTCTCTCGGATCACTCAATATGTGTATGATTCCTCACCAAGGCAAAGTGTTGCCTATAATCACCTACTTCTAAATAAGGCTTTATGTGGAGCTCAAGGTAGGGATATATGAGGCACTCATGTTCACATAATATTGCTATGTCAAAAGACCGGATCCAAGAAAAACATCAATTCAAACAATCTTGATCAAGACGTGCAAGTGTGTGGGAGAACGGAGGAATGGTGGATGGGAAGAAATAACTCCTTTTTGAATTTTCCTTCTCTCTTTTGGAGTTTCTAGGCTATGGCTATCTTTTGCTTGCTCTCTTTTTTGAGCATTTTTTTTTCTTTTCTTTTTGCATAGCCATAGTCCTAGTTTGCAATGAATACTTTGAGAGAGGAATTTTGCAATGGATATATGGAGTGTTTCTTTGGATGGATGGATGGATAGTGGCTTTCTTCCGGTGTAGAAGAATAGCTCACGGTGGATATGGTGGATATGGTGGATGCTATCTTCTTGATTTAGAAGGATAGCTCATGGCGGTGGATGTGTGTATATGATCTTGATCAAGAAAGCATGAAAAGAGTTCTACTAGGGTCACAACAATTTTGACTAAGCTCAATGTGAAACAAGCAGCATATGTGTAAAGGTTTTCAAATGTAAACACTACATATGGCTGTGGTGGGAATTTCATCATTGAGGAACTTATCAATTTGTCATTTTGAAAAATAAAACTCCGGAATTCAAGCTTTACGTTGAGCAAGATCATAGCAGCCCTATCTATCATATCATACCTCTCAACAACTTAGAACTAGAGAATGCATATGCTACCCACAAGATTCAAGTTCAAGGCAAGATTTACCAACAAACCTAACTCTTGAGATAGTACTAAGTTGTAAACTAGCATCAGAGAGGAATAAAGGACAGAGCAACTATTCATCATCTCAACATAGGAAAATTATACACATTCATACCGCGCATGAAAAAGGGAAATATTTTTGTTCTTTTTATGTTTTGCAAATTTTTATGGATTTTCAGATTTAGCAAATGCAAGAAATAAAGGGAAGGGGAAAGATACAAGTTAGCGTGAGAAGGGGGGTCCTCCCCCAAGCTTGTTCTTGCTCATATCTGCTGGTTCGGGTCGTAGCCTTGGGAGCGGAAGAAGGCATCCCAATTGCTCTGATTCTGAGCCATCATCGCGTTCAGCTGGCGGAATTGGTTGTCGCTGAAATTCTGCCATTGCTGGGTGTCGGCGACATGTTGCGTGAGAGTTTGTTGCATGCTCTCGGTGCGCAAATCAATGTTGTTCACCCTCCTTGTCAACTCGGCCATCCCATAGTTGAGTTCACGGAACCCACGGGATGAGAATGACCGAGTGGCAAAGGATGGCGGTCCGCTTGAACTTGATGACGTCTGCATGGGGTAATCGTACTGAGATTCCCATGCTCCGGCCTGCCATGTTGATGCACCCGCCTCGTCCTGTGGCGGGGGCTGCTCCCATACTGGATCTCCGGTCGGAGTGTGAAACTCCGGTGTAGGCTCCATATGCCTACGGGAACGTGTCGGTCGCCCTGAAACACTATGCCTGCGAACTTCTCCCACTGGCTCAAGTGGGAGGGTTAGTGCCCGACAGTGATACAAACGAAGACCCGGGTTAGGTAACGGGAATTCGTTTGTATACCCGGGAAAGTGATAGATCAAGGTATTATTTGGACCATGTTTCAAAGTACGTCCTTGCACAAAATAGTCCTCGCCTAGAAATTCTCTATCTACCGTCAAATATTCAACATGAACATTCTCAAGCAGACCACACTTCTGCGCAATGCGAGTAACTCAAGAGGTGCACTCAATTGGTCCTGTCAACTTTATATTGTCTAACCATTGATCAATCATGCATTCCGCGGGTGACACCCTAATTTTCTTAACCATGGCATAAAGTATTTTCAATTCATCTTGCCGGACAACCCTAATGTCACCTCGAGGAAACAAGGTCATAGCCAACCACACATGCATAAATCTAAGTGTAGGATTATGGATGGCACTTGTTCTAGGCTTGGGACCCCACTCGTTTCCGGAAATCTTTTTCCAAAAACTTTCTTTATGGAACCCCTTTAGCGCTTTATCTAAGTCTAGCCTACATTTAGGATTTAGACCTAGCATAGCATGAAGATCACCCCATGTGACCAAGCGCTCTTGCCCAAACAAGCGAAAAGAAATGCCTTCATCATACTTTCTAAGGGTGCATAAAAACTGCATAGTAAGCAAACGAGAACCCGGCTCATCTACTTCTACGAAATTTAGCCAACCCATAGTGCGAAAAATAGAGGCAAATTCTTCTCTCATACCTATTTTCTCGAGGAAGTCCGGATCGAAGCGTCGGGTGTGGGCGAATGGCCGTTCTCTCATGAGCGCGATGGCTTGGCCCTCGCGGTCGTCCTTGATGTCGAGATGCTCCTCGGTGATGAGCAAGGCCGGCCTTTCCTCCGGAATTTCAGCTTCGGGGTCACCATGCCCCGGACTTGGTGTGAGCTCGACGGAGGATGCTTGAATCGTGCTTGCACGAGTGCTTTTTCTCCGCTTGATTCCGGCGACTTGCTTCATTCGTTTGCACATGGCTGCGCACAAGAACAAACACAAGACAAGAACAAAAACAAGATCGAACAAGTGTTCGGGTGAGCGTTAGTGAAAACGACAAACCCGAGCTTCTCCGAAATTGGTTTTCTTCTCACAACAACTTGCAAATGCACTAAAACAGAGGAGAAATATTTTTTTGGGTTTTTGGGGCTGTAGTAAAGTTGAAGAACACGAAATTTTGGGAGAGCAACAAGTGAGCAAAGGAGGGGAGTGAAAGATGAGCTTGGAATGGTGAAGCTCCCCCTCCTGGGCGGTTTTTATAGCCAAGGAAGCAAGATGGCCTTTAGAAAGAGACAGAGCAACGGCCATATAGCCGTTGGGAGAAAGGAGCACAGGAAAAGGTGGGGCCAGGGGGTCGGGTCGGCCGACCTGGCAGGTGGGCCTCCTGGCAGCCCCCTTTTTCCTATGTGTTCCCCAACGGCTAGGGGATTTGCCCCCTGCTGCCTTTTTGCTCAAAAAGCTCGACAAAAAATCTTTTCAAAATGGAAAGCCCAAAAACCTATTTTCTAAATTTTTCAAAGATGCAAATGAGTTTTGAAAAATTCCAGGGTGGCTGGAAAAATTCAAAAATGCAGAAATGCAGTGGTCGGGAAAAATCAAAATGTGGTGGAAAGCAAATATGCAATTAAAAGAGCAAATATGGATAACTACCGGTTTAACCTCCCGGCGAGGACTCACCTTTTAAAGTCCGACGAGCGGGACTTTTCTCCGGCGTTCAGCTCGATGAAGCGTTGTCCGCTCCCGGAGATGAAGACACGGATGATGCTTCTTGTTTCACTCGCCACACCTTCTTGGTCTTTGTTGCGGTCGGTGGCTTCTCGGGCTTCAGAGGCTGCGGTTTTGCAGGCTTCACAGCCTGTTTCTTTGCAGACCTCGGAGGTTGCTGCCTTGTGGACTTCGGAGGCTGTTGCTTAATGTGTGACCTTTGCCTCCTTGCCTTCATCAGTTGTTGCTGTGCAACCTTTTCCTTCTTAAGGAAGTTCTTCATGAATGTGATGAGGCTGTCCTTCTTTTTGAACGTGTTGCAAATCTCCAGGAATTGCTGGAGATGAGCACTAGCGTCCTCATTGGCTTTTCCCACAGAATGGGCTAGCCTGCACCATGGTGATGAGACCGGTCTTGATCTCGAAGTTCGCATCTCCCACATTGCCAGCTGGTCCCGTAGGGATGTTGGCAGCGGAGGGAGCGGAGAACTCGCGGAGGGTCTTGTCGGCCATTTGCTCAGAGCTTGATGGTGCGGGAATGACAGGTTCGATTGGCCGAGTCTCCTTACGAGGAGGGGTGAGCCTAGCTCGTGTCCTTCTCAGGAGTGACTCAGGATCTTCAGTGAAGTTTGTCGGCAAGTCGAAACCAGTCATACACTACCCTGTCTTCATACAAAATGCAGAAAACAAAGCAAGGTTAACCTGCTTAGGAGATAGCCTTAATAATTGCAACACTACTATATACATTAGTAATTTTTCTTGAATCATACGCCTTCCCCGGCAACGGCGCCAGAAATGCTTGTTGACTTTTGCTAAGCCATATTAATAAATCATCCCCGGCAACGGCGCCAGAAATGCTTGTTGACTTTTGCTAAGCCATATTAATAAATCATTCCCGGCACGGGGCCAGAAACGGTTCACTAATATGTCCCAGAGTCAAGTAGGTAAAATCCGCAAGTGCACGGAGAATACCGCTGTAGCATTTCACCCGGAAGTATTCAGGGTATCGTATTTGTTTATCCCAACGGAAGGTTATGATCAAGAAGCGTTACTAACATATAAGATCATGTTAACAATTAGCAAGGATATCTAACCAAGACAGGCGGGTATATGATAATAACCGGGTAGTGTGACACACACAGAAGATTCCTACCAAATAAATAAAGTCTAGTGGAGGAAAGGCTAGGCTAAGCTACTCCTACTATATATTCCTATACAGTTGCATAGCCTAAGTAGAATACATACAGACCCACACTCAGGTTTAGCAGTCAATAGTATAGCACTTCAGGCACGGACTTACCCCTGCATCCACAGGCGACTTCCGCCAAGAGCCTACGCACTAGCCTAGCGGGGAGGATTTCAAAGGACGGACAGGGCTGTCACCACCTGCCGCCTACCTCAACGAACCAGTAGGCTAACGAATAATTGATGCAAATCAGTCACCCAAGTACCATACTTGCATGACCAAAGAGCACTCTGCCCCTCCGCGATTACTATTAACGAGGCAGAGCTACCGTACGAATACGATCACCAAACCCATGCTATACTTTATCAGCTAAAACTAAGCATAGAGACTATAACATATAAACTAGACTATAGTGACGGTATATAACTAGCATGACAATAGTAGTATAATAAATATAAACTACTATCACACAAGTAGACTATACTATCACATATATGGATCACAATATCAAACAAGAAACTCATGACCCAAGCACAACTATATAGAAAAGATATATATATTGATAAGAGCAAAGTCTTACAAAAGGGAAAAGATACAAGAGCCATACCAATTCCAAGTGAAGACTTGGGACTAGAGAGCTCTAGACTCAGCCTAACTCCACTAAAACTCCAAGAACTACTACTAGCAAGAGAGAAGTGCTTCTTGTGGTGTGTGTTGAGTGTGAAGGCACACCCTCCTATTTATAGCCTCAATAGGTCGGCAAGGGAGAGTAACCGCCACGGAAGGCATCTCAAACCGTCATCAGGAGTCGCGGAGGAGCCAACACGTGGAAGCCCAGGCGGAGAGGGCGCCCGGCCGGGTCGGCCGACCTGGGGGTGGCCCCTCCTGGCCTGTGCTTTCTCCAGGTGGCTGTCCTGTGGGCCCTGACGTCGGTTTGCGCGGTATTACAGGGAGTTACGTCGGTTAAGTGCTGAAAATGGGCCCTTCAATCCGTGTGACGTCCATGTGGCACTCTCTGATTGGTCGAAAGTGTGTTTTCTTGCCTTTTGAGGTGTTTCCTTCACATTTCCTCCTGCATGCACAAAGTTCTCCAAGTACAAGTGGAACTATATTATTGTGCTAAAGTATGCGTGTATGAAATGCCAAATTCTCCTTTATTTGAGTATAGTCGACGGTTGAAAATGGTACTTAACAGCCGTCAACAGCCTTGATCCATCTCCATCAACCCTTGGACTCCATCAAGCTTATCAAACCTCCATGCTTATGGGCATTGTCATCCATCTCCAAGTCAACCATCATCATCAATAGGATTAGTAATTGAGTTTAGAGATGATTCCTGCATCGACAACACTCGTGTAGATATTAGCCCATAATTTCATAGTTGTCATTAATCACCAAAACATCCATACCTCGGGCATCCAATTGGCAATGGTCATGAAGCTTACAATCTCCCCCTTTTTGGTGATTGATGACAACCACTACTTATCATATAACATCAAGGCTAAAATAGCTACACTATGATCGAGAGAAACCACAAAAGCATAAGAAAAGAACACACAAGGTCCTACTCAATTAAGCATCATCAACAGGCAAGACGATAAAGAGAGAAAAGCACACTCTAGATGATAATGCATGCATGTCATGTTAGAATATTAAAGAAAGCATAAGGACATGCAATGCAAGACATGAATTGTGATATGCAACACGATAGCATGAACATGCAAGAAATGAAAGGCAAGCAATCATCATCATGGCATCATACACAGGCAAACAGGATAAAAAGAAAAACATGGCACTACGTATGAAAATAAACCAAGTGAGATCATGACGAGTCAAACACAAGCAAATGAAAACCATAACTCATCAAAATCCACGAACACCTCGATAAATGCATTAAAATAAGATCCAAATGTATCTATGTCCCAAAACAAATGTACACGTATGCTCCCCCTAGATACAAGCTAGTGTCTCTCGATCATCACAGGATCACACTCCCACTCCCCCTATCTCTATGTCTTCTCCCCCTTTGGCAACAAGCACCAAAAAGAGAGGGAAAACGACTGAGCGCTCGTGGTCGAATAAGGCGGTGGTGCAGCGACGTCCTCTAAGGACTCTGCTTTGGACTGCTCCTGTGCCGGATCCTGCTGCTCTGCCTGAGCCTATGTCACCTAAGCGTCGAGCTGCTCAAAGTACTCATGGTCTACTGGTGACTCAGACCCTCTGTCCTGTCCTGTTGGTGTGACTGTGGATGTCGCCTGAGCAACTGTGGCCAAAAGAAGAGCAAGATCATCCACATCCTCCTGATGGAAACCTCTACGGACAAGATCCTCTACTACCTCAGGTGTGATGAGTGTATTACCTGTAGCAGAAGAAGCTAGAGCTGTAGCTGACTCTGGGGCTGTCTGTGGGTCTGCTCGAGTAATGTGCACTATATCTGAGAACAGAATCAAGACTATTGGCTACTCCTGGGAGGTGGAGGGTACTGTCATCTGTGAAGCTGTAGTCTGAGTTGGTGAAGTGAATGTTGACAGTCACTAAATACCAAATCTAACCATCAAATACCTGCAAGAAAGCAATTAAATGAACAACCAACATAGTGGTAGGAGTTTATTAGTAACAAATTCCACAAGTGTTGGTAAATATATGCTGCAGGTGATTATTCCACAGAATTTATGGAAAATCCATGTCATCAAGAGAGAAAGTACACTTCTGGCCAATCAGAGCGCATCACAAGGATCCACTGGCCCACTTTCAGAAGAAAACCGACATAACCTACTGCCTTACGGTGTCAGAAGAAGAGAGGGACCACCACTCAGGGACCCAGAGCAGGGGGGCTTCTGGGCCCACCACCCATGTTCGGCCGAACACTCATGTTCGGCCGAAGGTGGGAGTCTTCCCCCAGTGCATGGTTGCCACGTGGAGTCTCCTGGTGCCTCCCTAAAGTAGGTTGGCCAGATAAGGTCAAAAGTTACCGCCTCAGGAACCGCCTTTGGACCCTATATAAGGAGGGGAGTGGCTCACTTCAGATACACTTCAAGAATAGTTTAGAGCTTCATTTCCATTAAGCTTTAGCATTGCCAAAGTGCTTAGAAAATAGGGAGAGAGTGAGGGGAAGTCCGGAGGAGGAGTGGGCTTGTCCACCTCTTCTCCACACTTGTACCTCAACCGATGCTTGCCATATTCAGTAAGTCTTCGTGATTCCTTTCTTGGTATTTAAGTTTCCTTTTTAAGTAAGTTTTATACTTAGTTGCTTTGCTTGCTCAATGCTCTATTTAGTTAGAGACCTTAGTCTTAAATCGTTGCACGTGGAGATTGTGGGAGTAATCGAAAGCATAGACGTGGTGCTTAGGCCGTAGGTTGCCTTTGTTTATCGCGTAGTCCATGAATTGCTAGAGGTAGGCAGTAGGTGGTGACAGCCCGATCTGTCCTTTGAAATACTCCATGATTGGCTGCGCAGTAGGCTCTTGGCCGGAATCGCACTGTGCATGCAGGGGAAAACCGGATGCCCAATGCAAGCAACCTAGTACTTAACTTGATTAGGACATTATAACCATTAGGAATCTTCTCTACCCAATGCCATATTTATCTTGGTGTCCTTGGTCGAACTGGAACAGAAGATTAGGCACACACGTTTCCTGTGGATTTGGTACCTCGGAATACTCCTGGGTGAAAGCTACTTTGGTATCCGTATGCTTAAGGATTTATTCTATTCTCGTTAAAATACCCAAAAAGCTTTCTCGCGCCGTTGCCAGGGAACGGTTGTTGTTTGATCTTCAAACCTAGTTCACCCTTGTATCTTTTTATTTCACTTTATTTATTCTCATTTCTATTCTCCAATAGAGCGACTATCAGTTCAAAACCTTTCTACTCCTAAGGGCGAGTTCTTCAAGCCACCACTTTCTACGAAACCTATCCATTCATCTGGCTTTGGACTCCGTCCTGGCTTTATAGCCATGGCTTGGGAACAATCCATCTTGGGTTTGACTAGCAAAAACCCATTCCATCATTTGTGAGGGTTTGAGCATTTGTGGTCATGCCTATTGATGAAAGGCATGACTCAACACACTCTCAAGTGGAAAGGAAATTGTTTCCCTTTTCTCTCATAGAGAATGCGAAACAATGATACACTCATTTCGTTGGGAGTACGAATGGTGATTCGAAAGTACTCTGAGGTAAATTTGGCTCTCATTCTATCCTACATCATTTATCGTCTCTCTACAAAGGGAGATTTTGTACTTTCGTCAAAGCGAGAAGGAAACTATAGGTGCAGCCTGGCCCAGGTTTTCCTTGTTAACCACTTCTGGCACTGACTTGTCTTTGCCCAATCACATGTTGTTGCAACACTTTTGTCTAGGTTTAAGCAAGGAGTCTGCCCTATATCTCGACGTCACCTCCGGAGGTTCGTTCATCCACAAGACGCCTAAAGAAGGTAGAGCTATCGTAGCATTTATTCAAGAAAACTCTTCTTTCCTTGCCGACTGTAGAGATCCCCCTAAGGTGGAAACTTCATCGAGCATTGAGGCCACCCCATTAGTTGAACCTAATCCAAATCCTTGTCTATCCATTGATTCATCTAGTGAGACCTCAGTCGAACCACGAGCACTGAAGGAACAAGAAATTCAACCTTCAAAGCTCCCATTCCAATTTGAGGAAAATCTTGTAAAAGAAGGTGGGAAATCCTCGAGTTGTTGCTATCAAAAGAAATCACCAACTTCTGTATCTTCTCCCAATCCTCTTAAGGAGCCTTTGCTCCAAGAGACGGTGAAGAAGTTAACTTCAATCATGAGCAATGAGCGGTTGAGAGAGGTTTAGGTTTCTCTAAACCTAATTCCGATTAGCTCCCCTTTCTCTTTCATTCAGTGCTTCATAAGAGGAGAAAAGGTGAATCTTCTTTATAATCCTACCGTTGGTGCCAACATCATTTTTGATGCTTGCACTTTTGCCATTTTGGGTGAGGAACCCTTGGCACCGACTTGCAAATTTCGTCAATGTCCCTTCGGACCCATTTCAGAGGGATATGGGATTTTGCACAATGTGTCTTTAAGACACAAAGATGTCAAAACTCACCTTGATTTTCATGTGTTTGAAGTCCATGACTTTGACATTTTAATCGGCCATCCCATGGAGAGACTTTCATGTGAACAAGGGTTCCCGATCTTTCGAAAGGTTCTAATAATCTTTATTTGGGCAGAGGCAAAACACAAATCGATCCGGCTTCTAAACAACACATTTAGAACCCCCGCAATCACAACATAATGTTTTCTCTGGTTATCGACCATCCAAGAACGATTGACCTCACCGAGAAGGATAATCCCTGCCTACAAATCAAGAAGACAAGTAAGAACAAAGAAGAATGCAACAAAATTGTAGATGTATGATTAAACTCACAATGTTGGGATCTCACAAACCGATAAATGACAACACTATTTATGAATAGAATTAATCTAAGAAAAACCCAAACCCTAATGAAGAGGTGGCAGCTGTATATGAGGACCCTAGGGTCATGCACCACTCCCCTGGATGCAGCCCTAAGTAGGCTCAACTCGATACATGGCCCAAAGGCCGATTACGGTGTCACAGCACCAGGACAGATTCTGGATGTCGAATTGATTCGATGATTTCCGACGGCTTGGGACGAATTTTGACATGTGACCAGTTGCGTTGGAAAGGTCTGTTCATTATCTTTCCAGGCATATATAGAACGTCACAATCCAATTTCGTATGTGTTCTGGGCATCCGTTTTAGTGTGAACTGCTCCTGGACTCCGAGTCAGACTCTAAATTGATATTATTTGGGCCTTCATGTTGGCTTGGACGTCCCTTATGGCCCATGGCTCCACCAATAACCCCTCCGGGTATCGCATCATCAGTTCCATGGTTCCTAACAATAATTAATTTATTAGGTAGTCGTATGTTCTCAAAATCATATAAAGGAATCATTAGAAACGAGTTCACCTGTAAATTCAAGTGATGCACATGAACTTTCATCTTTGTTGGAGGAGTGTTGTGTGTACCATAGGTGTGATGTCCTTATCATTCTCCCCCTTTTGAATTAGAGTTGCCCTCGACTCGATCTCGTCTCTTTCTCCCAATAGTGGTCTCAAATTTGAAATATGAAATATAGAACTATTTCACAACTTGGAATGCACCTCATGTTTACATGTGTTATAAAATTTATCATCACTATGTGAAACTACAATAGAAGGCATATCACAAAAATAAACAACCTCTTTGAAAAATTGGGCAGCAGTATGAACATCATCCTCACTCTTATGACAAGTTAGAAAATGTGTGATCTTAGAAACACTTGAAAAACTTGACATGGAATGATTATTATTAGTGTAGTTTTCTATTTGATCATTGAGTTGTACAGCACAAGGATGTTTCAATTTTTAACAAATATAAACTCTATGCACCGTAAACAAACCTTTATGATCATAGTTTCTAGCAACATGAAAAATATTTCTGGGCAATAAAGACAATTCAGTTTGACAAAAGATTTGCTTCTCCAAAGTATTTAGATCACAAAGAACATCAAATTCAATATAACCCAAAGTATACAGAGAAGTCAACAATTTCTGCTCATCCTTTTCACATGTAACTAAAATCAAATGTTTAATTTCAGCACTAGTGGTTGAATCATAAATAAAAATATCATGTTCATTCATTTGTTGTGGCAAAGGTATAAGTGAAGCATTGCCACACAACTTCTCTTTATCACAAGGACCAGTAGATAAATCAACTTGTGACAAAGGAACATCATCTTAAGGTTCCAATACAGCAAGATTATTCGAATAATTCATCACATCAAGAAAGCTCTTACCTGAAGCAACAACTTGTTCTTTATCTCTCTCACTATCATCTTCTTTGTGTATATGCTGAAAAGTATTAGTTGCAACAAGTGGCAAAGAAATATGTTCATCCTCTAGTAATTCAAATTTTGATGGAAGTGTTGCAACATTTGAAATAGCTCATTCTATCCTAAATGGTTCATTCTTTCTTCTCTCAAATCTTTGTTGATCCTCTTCTAAAATTTCAACAGCAGTCATAGGGTTAAGAGTAACCCTTCTACCATTGTATTTAAATGAGTAGCTATGAGCAATGGTATTGTGCAAAACATTATTTGTAGAAATCCAAGGTTCACCCAATAACAAATGACATGCTTGCATAGGTACTATATTAAATTCTGCACTATCCTTATAAGAACCAATAAAAAATTCAATGCGTGCACTTTTATCTACCTTTATCTTACCATAAGAATTTGCCCATTGGATGTAGTATGGACATGGGTGTAGCTATGTGGTCAAGTCAAGCTTCTCGACCAACTCTAAGCTTGCGATGTTGTGGCTACTATCTCCATCAATGATGACACGACAACGGCGATCCTTCACAACAAAGTGAGTCTGGAACAAATTGTTCATTTGATTTTGCTCTACCTTCTCCGTTTGAGAACTAAGCACTCGTTGTGCTACAACACTTGTATCAACCTCATTTGACACCATCGACTCATCACCATCGGTGTTATAACCTACCATTGTTAGTAGAAAACAAGAAAACACACAAGAGTATATTTTCCTATCACTACTATATGATTATAATGGAAACTCTCAACAAGCAAATGGAAGCAACTTACCAAGCTTTTACAAAGTTCTTAATTACAGCAAGCAAAGGAAACCTTGGAGAGTATGAACTGATGATTGCAAGAGTAAAAAATTTGTGCCTGTTCAGAAGCTACAAAACCGAATAATAGTCCCATGCTAGTCTATGTCACTGGCCTAAACTTGTCTCAGACCTAGCTCAAGCGAGGAGGCACAAGGACTCAAAAGGATGCAAACAATTCTGATTTCTTTTTTCCTTACATTCTTTTTCTTATACTCCTTTTCCTCTCTTTTTTTCCTTCTGGTGCAGCTTTTTCCTATGTTTTTTTTTTGGATTCAGAACTACAACAAGATACTAGTGTAGCTAAAATTACATGTTCGTGAGATAGTAGATCCTTGCAAGGACTAGCAGAAGGTACTCAGTGAAAAAACAATTGTGGTGCAAGGAAATATTCTGCTGCAGTTATGGTGGACGTAAAGGAAGAAATTACTTTATTCTAGAACTCTCAACGTGAGTCACCTAATGAAACACTTTGCTTACATTCATTTTTGCTGATGTACACACTCAGATATGCATGCTCATATAATTTCAACGATGAAAAAACATATGTGTCAAGTTTAGGATATATGCAACAAAGAAGTATGACACCATAGAAACAACTCAGCTGAAATCTAACAAAGATGGATCACCGAAACTCAAATCACGACCCAATCTAAAACAGCAACACAATGATCCTGCAGGGACTAAAACTCAGAGAAGCAATCTAAAATAAAAATTTGCAAGGCACAAACAGGTATAGTACAGCGGAAAACGATGAACAAATATTTTTGTGGGACAATTTTCTGGACTATAGGATTGAACAAAATAACAAGGATAAGGGCGAACCAAATGGTGTACCCGAAGCTCTGATTAGCACTTGATGTGGACAAGGGTTCCTGATCTTCCGAAAGGATCTAATAATCTTGTTTTGGGTGGAGGCGAAACACAAATCCATCTGTCTTCTAAACAACACGTTCAGAACCCTGCAATTGCAACACAACGTCACCTCTGGTTATCAACCATCCAACAATGATTGACCTCGCCAAGAAGGCTAATCCATGCCTATGAATCAAAAACACAAGCAAGAACAAAGAAGAATGCAACACAATTGCAGATGTATGATTAAACTCACGAAGTTGGAGTCTCACAAACCGATGAACAATGACACTGTTTGTGAACCAAATTAATCTAAGAAAAACCCAAACCCTAATGAAGAGGCGGCAGCTGTATATGAGGACCCTAGGGTCGTGCACCACCCCCTGGACACAGCACTAAGTGGGCTCAACTCGATACATGGCCCAAAGGCCGATTACGGTGTCATAGCACCAGGACAGATTCTAGATGTCAACTTATTTTGAGGATTCCCGACGGCTCGTTACGAATTTTGACATGGTACCGGCTGGGTTGGAAAGGGCGTTTCGTTATCTTTCTAAGAATATATAGAATGTGGCAATCCAAGTTCATATGTGCTCTGTGCGTCCATTTTAGTGCAACCTACTCCTGGACTCCAAGTCAGATTCTAGATTGATATTATTTGGGCCTTCATGTTGGCTTGGACGTTCCTTCTGGCCCATGACGCCTCCAATAACCCCTCCAGCTATCGCATCATCATCTCCATGGTTCCTAACAATAATTAATTCATTAGGTAGCCATATGTTCTCAAAATCACATATAGAAATCGTTAGAAACGAGTTCATCTGTAAATTCAGGTGATGCGCATGAACTTTCATCTTTGTTGGAGGAGTGTTGTGTGTATCCATAGGTGTGATGTCCTCATCAGACTTTTCTCTGGTGCACCAATCAAGGAGATGCTAGACATCGAACTCAAGGGAAGACATTATTCAGTCCTAATATCTCAATCAAAAAATACCCTTGAGTTCTCTTTTAAATTCGACGAAGGTCTTTCGAAAGATTATGGGGACACCTCGAATTGTTTTTGCAAGAAAGACCCACCAGTTGTTGTCTCTCCTCCCGATCCTCTAGAGGACAATTTCCTTAAAGAGAATGAGAGGGAGTGCTCTGCCATGCCAAGCGGTGAATGGTTGGATAAGGGTGCACACTCTCTTGATATGATTTGGGTAAGACCCCCTTACTCAACCATTCAATGCCATTTAAGAGGGATAAAGGTGAATGTTCTTTTCAATCCCATAATCAGTGCAAACTTAATATCCAAATCCATTGCAACCGCCTTCATAGGCGGTGAGCCCCTTGCACCGATTAGCAAATCCTTCCTGAACACCTTAGGCCAGCATTTAGAAGGATTTGGGACCTTGCAGAATGTGCCTATAAAGCACGAAAGTGTTGAGCCTATCCTAGACTTCCATATTGTTGAAGTCTCTGACTTCCAAATTTTGATCGGGCATCCGATGGACGAGCTATTCTTGGATGGATCGAAGCTAGGAAGTCTCAACGCAAGACTTGGGAGAGATACCTTTTCTATCCTGATCTATCAATCAGAAAATCTTTTGATAGAATCTCTCCCAAGGGGTGAGCCATTCAATGAAGCAATGGCAACATTCCCGTATGACCCCCCTGGATCCATTCTTAAGGAAGGAGACCATCCATTTATCCAGGGGGAAGGCAAGCCAACCCGCGAGGGTCTCTCAACAACTGAATTCAAGCCCATTGCTATCTCATCTTTCAATTCTACTGTTGAGACTGCTCGAAAAGCAGGAGAAATTCTACCTTTAGGGTTGCTAGTGGAGTTCGAGGAAGGGCTATCTAGTAAACATGAAAACACCTCGAATCACTTCTGGCAGAAGAAGCCTACGTCCTCCCTTTCACCTCCTAAGCCTTTCGAAGAAGAAACTCTACAGGAGGCCATGAACAAGGAGTGGATTAAGGAAGAAGGGCACTCTTCAAGGGAAGTCCAAATCTCTTCTCCTTCTTCTACCATTCCCAGTTATATAGAGGGAAATGCTATAGAAGCCCTTCATGATCCCACCATAAGAGCCAATATCATCCCTGAGTACATAGCTTGGCAACTTTTAGATGATATACCTCGTGAGCCAAATGACACACTCCTCAAGGATACCTTGGGAGTAACCTTTCCATGTCGGGGGATCGCAAGGGTTATACCAGTTGAGTTGGACAAAGTCAGCGTTCGCCTAGACCTCCATGTCTATCCTATCATCAACTTTGAATTGCTCATAGGCTTCCCACTAGAAAGCCTTCACTGTAAGGATGCATCTCTAGGGAGCCTAAATGAAAAGCTTAGGAAAACTGCTTTCACTACCAAAGCCAATTGCTTAGAAAATCCTATGGCGATGCCTCACTTTAAGAATGCCTCGCTTGAGGAGGTGATGTTTGTTTCCCAACACGCATCACCGAGGTTTGTTCTTTATGAGGACGCAAAGCATTGCATCTAAGGAGAAGATGATTTTGGAGAAACTCTTAATCATTTTGAAACCAAAACATCATCCTTCTTGCCTAAGCCTTTTTCCTTTGATCCTTAATACTCCATTCTCTATGGTGATCAAGAATCAACCATGAGCTTTATCGAAGAAATTCTTGAGAAGGAGAACCTTTAGACCATTTGATTGCTTGAGGAGTTGATTCTAGAAGAAAATAATTCCATTGATGAGCATGACAGCTTCTTCCTTGAACAACCACAAGATACATGCACATCCAACAAAACTCTAGAGATGATCGCTCTTTCTACTAAAAGCACCTACAAGGACTACAACCACCATAAGGCCCTCATTAGTAAAATTTTTAGATGGATGATTGTAGATGCTTTTGTTTATCATAAGTTTTGCAGATATCGTATTTGCTTTTTAGCACTAACCTTGTAGCTAAGGCAACATTGGTATATCAACACTTGGCATTAAGATGGGAACTACATCGCCAATGATAGCTGCAACATGAAGTCCCCGTAGTCGAGCTTCTGACTATAAACAAAGCACTACCGGGAAATGGCCCGGATTATCATTCCTTTTTGCTTTGTAAAATAATTGCAAGCACATGTTTCTAGGATGTATTTGCCTTCAGGTATTTTTGGTCACTAACCCTTTCAGATGGAGATTAAAAAGAATGATGTGCACACTATGCCTGAGAACATGGGAGCTGCATCAACTTGACACATTGGTACTTTTCGCAATGGAACCTATTATGGGAAGGTTGCAACACTGCACACTTCATATATTATGTCCGAGTGATACAAAAATCTAAGTGTGGGGGAGTTCTGTAAGTATCACGTATTAAGCTCCATCCATGCCAACTTGCCTCTTGGTTTAGAGTTGTTGTTAGTTCTTGCATTCATGCCCTGCTAAAAAAAGAGATAAAAGGCGCTTTAGTTCATTTCCTTTATTTTCCTTTCAAATTCAATTATGTAGTGCACCTCAAAAAAAATAATAAATAACTTAATAATATAGTTGTGATTCTATAGGGCCCATAAAGCCGGTAGAGTCCATTATTCTTTTAACCTTTTTGTTTGTTTTTGTGCCAAATAAAAGTGCAGGCAAGCGAACAAGTGTGGGGGAGATCCTCAGGATTCTCGACGCGCAACAAAGGACCTCATCAGCCAAGATATACTGAACAACACCGCACAGAGCACCAAGCCATATGGTGACCAAGCTAGATGCCAAGATGATTTAGCCGAACCCTCTGAGATGACTGCACCTACCTTGGCCCTGCTCGGCATCATCTACTAGTGCGATGGTTTGCACGTCATAACCCTCTATCTCCCTATTTCGTGCATTGATTGAATTTTCCTAGAACAAAATGATAAAATCCAAACTTGGAAATTAAAATCAACCTTGATGACCTCCCAATCATTCAAAGTTTTCCATGGTTGGCCTGCATGCTCTTTATTCCTTGCTCATATGCCCATGCTAGTGGACTATATTAATAGGGACCGCATGCTACCTAGGTTGTTGAGTAGTGTGATATGGTTTGATAAAGTGATTCTTGCTCTCTATTGTATAAAGTGCTTGGGAATTCTTTTTCAAAATTAAAATTTGTAAGCTTACTCCTCAATGATTTGAAATATCCCACTAGGGCCATATGACAGATTCATTCGATAAACCTTATGCATATGTTGCTTGTGTCTTTATTGAATCTTGTCAAATTGTTGTGACCCTAGTGAGATACTTGTTATGTTTCATAGATCAAGAACATGTGCACATTACCTTCATATGCTAATCTTCTAAATTGGAAGGTAGAATTACAATCATCATCATCCATCCATCCACCCAGAGAAATCATCCATGGCTATCTTGTTATGACTCTCTCTCTCTCTCTCTATTGTTCACATAGAAGGCATGGCTATATAAAAAGAAATGCTCTCAATCCTGGAGCATAAAAAAAAGAAAAAAAAAAGAAGAAACAGCCATGCCTAATATTGTTTTAAAGAAAGAGAGAGTCTACACATAAAGGAGTATTCATCCACCACCATCATCCATCTCTTTCCATATGCTACTGTTCCACTCTGGAAGATAGCATCACACATATCCATCATCCACCCACAAAATAAAGTGCTCCACCTTGCTTTGAGAAACTCCCTCTCCAATTATCCTTGCAAAAAGAGACATGGGCTGTCAAGTATTCAAAAAAAAGAGACATGTGCATGGTTGCCATGTGGAGTCTCCTGCTGCCTCCCTAAGGTCAGTTGGCCCGGTAAGGTCAGCAGTTACCAACTCAGGAAGCGTCTTTGGATCCTATATAAGGAGGGGAGTGGCTCCACTTTACACACACTTCAATAATAGTTTAGAGCTTCATTTCCATAAGGATTTAGCACTGCCAAAGTGCTTAGAAAATAGGGAGAGAGTAAGGGGAAGTCCGGAGGAGGAGTGGGCCTGTCCACCTCTTCTCCACGCTTGTACCTCGACGAATGCTTGCCATATTCAGTAAGTCTTCGTGATTCCTTTCTTGTTATTTAAGTTTCCTTTTTAAGTAAGTTTTATACTTAGTTGCTTTGCTCGCTCAATGCTCTATTTAGTTGGAGACCTTAGTCTTATATCATCGCACGTGGAGATTAAGGGAGTAGTCAAAAGCATAGACGTGGTGTCTAGGCCGTAGGTTGCCTTTGTTTATCGCGTAGTCCACATATTGCTACAGGTACGCAGTAGGTGGTGACAACCCTATCTATCCTTTCAAATCCTCCATGTTCTACAGTAGGCTCTTGGCTGGAATCGCACTGTGGATGCAGGGGAAAACCGGATGCCCAATGCAAGTAACCTAGTAGTACTGTTACCTTGATTAGGACCTTATAACCATTATGAATCCTCTGTACCTAATGACATATTTATCTTGGTGTCCTTGGTCGAAGTAGAACAGAAGATTAGGCACACACGTTCCCTGTGGATTCGATACCTTGGAATACTCCTAGGTCAAAGTTACTTCGGTATCCGTATGATTGCGGATTTATTCTGTTCTTGTTAAAATACCCAACAGTGAACAACGTAGACACCGAGAAAGCTCACATGGGGGAGAACTATGTAACCGGCGAGAAAGGTTGTCCTACTCCCTCTGTCGGTAACGCCCCTGGGTGTGATGACAAACCACTGGACTAGGCTGTCATCATGACAGTGAAGGGCCCTGGCTGCGTCTGGAGCTACTATACCTGTGAAAACATAGGAACTCCTGCCTGCTAGCTGGACTGTCCTCTAGTAAGCTCCGCCATCTAGGTCATTAGTGTAGTCATCAACATCATCTGCTGTCTCTGAAGCTCTGCCTGTCCCCTGTTGACCTCCATAATCTGACGTCTCTCCTCAGCCGAGCTCTGGATGAAGTCACTCAGGCATCCTGCAAGCGCTGCTATGGTACATAGCTGGTGGTCACCTCAGGTGGTGCTCCGGTGCTGGCTAACTCAGGAACCACCGTCTCTGGATGAGCCTCTTGCTCGTGAGTAGCTGGCGGTGACTCCTGCTCATCTGTCTACTGGCTTGAGGCAGATTGTGATCCCCTGGGGACTTGAGGTGCATAGCTGGTGGTCACCTTAGGGAATGCCTTGTACTGCTCCTATGTCACTAGTCCAAACCTCCTTAGAAGATACAAAATACATGGACTGTAGACTAAGTGACGTCCTCCAACTCTCTCTAAAATCACCTCCTCCATCTCACCAATGAATAGGTCTGCCAGGTCAAACTGTTGTCTGCTCAGAATAGATGCCACTGCCCACTGGTGCAAGAGTGTGAACTCCTCTTTGTACCCTAACCTAGGAATGATAGTCCTGGTGACTATCGCTCTAACCATCTTCACCTCTGCTTTGAGCCTAGCAGGGCGTCTGTCAAACTCTGGAGTGTGTGGTGGTGGAAATGCTACTGACATCATGTCGTCTAGAGGTAGCATCCCTCCCTGTGGTCTGCGAGGTGGAGCCAAAGTCCCGTAGGCACTCCTGTACAACTGTAGGTCTAAAGCAAGAAGTCCTAGTGCAGCTATCTGCTCATCCCTGGTCAAGCGTTGGGGCTCTCCTCTAAACATGAACCAGATCTAAGAATGATATCCTCCCTGGTCAAGCGTTGGAGCTCTCCTCTGAACATGAACCAGATCTAAGAATGATCTCTGGCCACCCACAGTGAAGCGTAGAACTCCATCACTATGTCCTCTCAGTATTTGTAGGGTCTGGTGACTAAGTCTGCAAGTTCGGGCAAGTACGTGAAGTACTGCTCCATGTCCGTGCCTATGGCTCTCCTCATAGCCAGGTACATCATGTACTGATTTGGTATGAAGAATCCAGCCTTGCCCTTCCTGGCAAGTTACCATCTCAGACACTCACCGATCCTCCTCTAAAGACCGGTCCAATACCTCTCTCCTCTAGCAGGGTCCCTGGGGACTGGAACCCACTGCTCAAAGGGTATGAGATGACTCACCTTAAGGTTCTTGGCAGGAACCTTAAGTATGTCTCCCTCTCCAGCTGTGGCTACCAGCCTCTGTAGCCTCCTGGTGCACACCTCACAAGTGCACTACGGGTCTCCTGCCCGGTGAGCTGATCTCTGGGGTTCTGTCTACATTGGCTGCTCTGGCTCTTCCTCCTCAAACCCCTCAGACTCAGACTAAGACTCTAAATCACTATCCTCCTCTGACTCCTCGGACTCCTCTTGCTGCCTGGAGGATCTCTGCTCCGTAGTTCTCAACGACCTCTCCTGACGAGAAGTCAGAGTATGCTGCGACCAAGGTGTCGGAACAACTCCTGTAGCCAAATGTGGTGTCCTCCTCCTAGTACTCCTCTTGAGTCCCTAGGTGTCGTCTGCCTGCACAATGATCAATCGTGTCCCTGGTGTCCTGTGGGAAGTCTCCATGGCATCTAAGTGCTTTGCCAACCGTCTGGCCCTCTCTGACTCTGGGTCCAACCTAGTCCTCTTCTTGCCTCTGGCCTTCTCTGGCATCTTGCCCTTTCGCTTATCCTGACCAGCTCCTACCATCACTGCTGCTGATAGTGATGAGGACATCCCTCGCGACTACACCTATGAGAGACCACTAACTCGAGCGAAAGCAAAGCAATTACAACATAAGGTGAATGTTTTCCTTAATGATTGTGAACATGCATCTCATAAGATTCATGTTCTACCTAATGGAGGTGCATTACTTGTCCTCAGGTTTGAAGCACAGGTCCAAGACATGGTGGCCACTTGATGCCCAAAGAGAGCATATTGAAGTCGATGTGTTGATACCCAGATTCTGTCCTTCAACTTCATGACAAATTTTGTATCATTCTGAGAGGTACCACCCAAGTATTATACATGGATGGAAAGGTCATCAAGTATACTTTCATATGAAACAAACACAGGATCCATTGGAGCTCTATGGAACGAGTTATACCCATTTTGGTGAAGTCTATTCTAGAGACCCATAGACTGCCCCAAGTCTGTGTATTTCGAGTTGGGCTTTTTATAAAGGCCCCTATTCCAACTACGAGGGATGTTCTAGTATAAATAGCATGTGTACACCTGCTGAAAACCCTAACCATGAATTGAACTCAGAAACATAGAGAAGCCAAGTGCTCTTATCCTTAGGGTTGTGCCATTGCTGCCCCCTTGAGGATTGGGAGTTTTCTCTACCACTTGTTCTTGTGTTTCCTTATGATTTGCAAGAGCATCGCCTCTCCTTTACGTGGTTCAGGTTAGGCATCAACCAAAGCATGTTGTTGGGTGAAATCATTTGTCACAGGTGGCTGTTCTAGCAGCTATTGGTGCCACCGATTCGTCACGTTTCACTGGTCAAGTTATCCCTAGATCCTACGACGAGAAGATCGGGCAAGCCCCCGCATCATCTTGGTATTTCATCAGTAGGATCTTTAACCCTTTGTATCCCCCTTTATTTTCCCTGTTGTTCACCATGCTAAACTAAAAATACCAAAAATTTCTACTACCCAAAACCCGATCTAAAATTTCAGTGAGTTTTGTTAAGTTTCAGTCCAATAGATCGAGTTTGGTTGCTGAATCTTTGTGTTTTGCATCGTATTCCGCCTCTAATTTTTTCCCTCAATAGTTCCCCATCAGGATTTGTGTTTTCCCTTCGTTCTTCTGTTCTTGTTCAGGTCAAATTTAATCCCAAAATATTTTTACGCTCAAATTTAAAGTTTCACCATCATACACCAAAACTAGCATAACTTTTGCATCTGAAATCCGTTTTTGGTGTTCTTGAGCTCATTAGAAAGATTACTTCAAGTACTATCTGAATAATAGGTGCTCACGTTGTGAATCATAATGTTAAATATTTATTTGAGCATGAAAAGTTTCCGTTACTACTGTTATTGAAATTTTAGATTCTGCTGAAACTAATGTTGTGTGCATCGAGCTATCATTTGAATAGATTAGTGGTACACCAAACCATCCTTTGTGAACACTTTTATCCTATTGAGACTAGCTATAGGTTTTTGCTTAAGGGCTTTGCACTTTGCTGAAACTGAACATTAGTTTGAACATCAATACTTCCTTGTTATATACAATCAGATGTGCTAATTTCGGTAGCAAAAAGAAGAAAAAGAAAAGAGACCAAAAAAAAGAGTGAAACAAAAGAATCAAAAGAAAGAAATTATGTGCTAGGATCACCACATTGATTGACTTGCTAGTTATTGTTTTAGTTTCTTATATATTCAACATTTGTGCAAATCTTGTAGCCCTCTTGATTTATGTGAGCAATCAGCTAGCGTCTCTCCATAACTTGTGTAGCATTGAGCTTTGGTTCTTGAGTTGAATATTCAATTTAGCTCATTCCTTGGCTGCGACAAGTTCCACCATCTTTGTGTGTGAGTTGCTAAACACATTTGCCACTTCATTTGTTCTCAGTTCAGCAACTCGACTTTGCTATCTTGGTTGAATTGTTACTTAACTTGACAATAGCTTGAAGTTTCAGTTTGCATACCACATAAATAACCCTCCAAGCTCCACAAATAAGCCTGTGTTTAGGATGCACTATGACTTTGATTTCGCTTGATATATCACCTTTGTTGTGCCGACTACCATCAAGGTTTGTTTGCAGCTTGCAGTTTCTGGATTCATAAGAACTTCGGTGGTAAGAGAAGGTGAGATTGAGTGATTTTTAAACAGTCACATAACTTGAATCAGTCCTTTTGTTTTGCCAACTAACCATGGCAGGTGGAGAAGGAGATCAACTGAGCTATGTCACATAAGAGCAACTACAAAAGCTAGTGCAAGACTTCAATGCACAACTCAATGCGAACATGACTACTGTCCAAGAACCATGGTGATAGGTGTAGAGTGCTCGATCTTTCGGCGAGTGGAGATAACTTCGATTTGGTGGATGTTGACCCTCACGATCCGACTACGACGAGCAAGCCAAAGCGCCAATGCAATCACTGAACCAACTTCCGGAGGATATTAACCTTGCGGTAAACAAGATCAACCTGATCACGAGGATCAATTCTTACGCGCAATCGAAGAACGAGCAAGAATTAGAGGCGAGCAATCTGATGTATTGCACGAAGGTGGAGTTCTGAATTCACGTCGAGAGACGGATGTATAGCTAAGCTAAACTTAAAACAAAACTCAAAGATTACAAGGGGCGCAGCCCTTGACTATATAGGGGGAGGACGAGGCATCTAGGGCCGGCTGAAGTGGAGAGGCGCGCGGTGGAGAGGGAGTCGTGCGACTTGGGCCACGTGGGCCTTCGGGCGACATCATCCTGGGCCGTCGTTCCTTAGCATCAAAACCGTCTTCAATTCCTGGGCTCGAGCTCTAGTGATTGGGCCCTTGTACGTCGTCGTCTCGTTAGAAGATGGATCCGTAACTCGAGGAGGCGCGACGACGAGAGGTGGAGGCGTGACAGCTTGGTTTGGCACGCCATCTTCCGTCGTCATTATTCGTATGTCGTTGATGTCCTCATCATCCTCCCCTTCTTGAAGTGAAGTCGTCCTCGACGGCAACTCATCATCCTCACCCAAGTATCGTTTCAAATCTGCAACATTAAAACTAGTGGAAACACCAAACTCCATGGGCAAGTCAAGAACATAAGCATTATCGTTAATCTTGGTTAGCACTTTAAAAGGACCAGCAGCACGAGGCATCAGTTTAGAACGACGCAAAGTAGGAAATCTATCTTTACGCAAGTGCAACCAAACCAAATCACCAGGTTCAAAAGAAATATGTTTTCTACCTTTACTACCAGCAACTTGATACTTTTTATTAGCAATGGCAATGTTGTGTTGTGTTTCTTCATGCAATTGTTTCATGTGATCAATATGAGCAAGAGCATCAAGATGTGGTTCATCCTTAGCATCAATAGCAAACAAATCAATAGGCGCCTTAGGAACATAGCCATAAACAACCTCAAAAGGACACATCTTAATGGCAGAATGTGTAGCACGATTATAAGCAAATTCAACATGAGATAAACAATCTTCCCAGCGTCTCAAATTTTTATCTAAAACAGCTCTAAGCATAGCAGACAAAGTTCTATTTACTACCTCAGTTTGCCCATCAGTTTGAGGATGACAAGTAGTACTAAACAGTAGCTTAGTTCCTAATTTATTCCAAAGAGAACGCCAAAAATGACTAAGAAACTTAGCATCACGATCAGAGACAATTGTTTTAGGAATTCCATGCAATCTAACAATCTCTCTAAAGAACAATTCAGCAACATTTGAGGCATCATCAGTTTTATGACATGGTATAAAGTGAGCCATTTTAGAGAAACGATCAACAACCACAAAAATACTGTCCCTCCCCTTCTTAGTGTGAGGCAATCCCAAAACAAAATCCATCGAAATATCATGCCAAGGAGAAGAGGGAACAGGCAAGGGCATATACAAACCATGGTTACGCAAACGAGATTTAGCTTTTTGACATGTAGTACAGCGTGCAACAAGGCGCTCAACATCACGGCGCATCCGTGGCCAAAAGAAATGGTCGGCCAACACCTCATGTGTCTTGAAAACTCCGAAGTGACCCATAAGACCACCTCCATGCGCCTCCTGTAACAACAAAAGACGAACCGAGCTAGCTGGAATACACAGCTTGTTAGCACGAAATAGGAACCCATCCTGCATATGAAATTTGCCCCAAGGTTTGCCATCCTTACAATGCATCATAATATCATGAAAATCAGCATCATTCACATATTGATCTTTCAAAGCTTGCAAACCAAAGATTTTAAAGTCTAATTGGGACAGCATCATATAATGACGAGACAAAGCATCGGCAATCATATTTTCCTTCCCGTTTTTATGTTTAATGATGTATGGAAAAGATTCAATAAATTCAACCCATTTAGCATGTCGACGATTCAGATTAGTTTGGGTTCTAATATGTTTCAAAGCCTCATGATCAGAATGAATAATAAATTCGCGAGGCCATAAATAATGCTGCCATGTTTGCAAAGTTCTTACTAAAGCATAAAGTTCTTTATCATAAGTGGAATATTTAAGAGCAGCACCACTTAACTTCTCACTAAAATAAGCAATGGGTTTATGATCTTGCAACAAAATAGCACCCAAACCAATTCCACTAGCATCACATTCCAATTCAAACACTTTATCAAAATTAGGCAATTGTAAGAGAGGAGCATGAGTCAACCGTTCCTTTAAAGTGTTGAACACGTCGTCTTGTGGTGCGCCCCACTCAAATGGCGCACCCTTCTTGGTCAGCTCATATAATGGTGCAGCAATCGAACTGAAATCCCGCACAAAACAACGATAGAAGCCTGCAAGACCAAGAAAACTGCGAACCTGTATGACCGTCGTCGGTTGGGGCAGACTCTGAATGGCGTCCACCTTGCTGCTATCCACCTCAATGCCGTGTGGAGTAACAACATATCCAAGAAACGAAACACGTTGCGTGCAAAAAGTGCATTTTTCCATGTTCCCAAACAAGTGAGCAGCACGCAAAGCATCAAAAACAGCACGCAAATGATCTAAATGCTCATTCATGCATTTCCTGTATATAAGGATATCATCAAAATAGACAACAACAAATATTCCAATGAAAGGCCGAAGAACTTCATTCATTAAGCGCATAAAAGTGCTAGGAGCATTAGACAATCCAAACGGCATAACCATCCATTCATACAAGCCAAATTTAGTTTTAAAAGCCGTTTTCCATTCATCTCCTAATTTCATTCTTATCTGATGGTAACCACTACGCAAATCAACCATAGAGAAAATTGTGGCACCACTAAGTTCATCAAGCATATCATCAAGGCGTGGTATAGGATATCGATAGCAAATTGTAATATTGTTAATTGCACGACAATCTACACACATACGCCAAGAACCATCTTTCTTAGGAACAAGCAAAACAGGAACCGAACAAGGGCTGAGAGACTCACGAATGTAACCTTTATAAGCAATGCGTACACTTGACGCTGAATTTCTTTCGTCTCCTCAGGATTTGTGCGGTACGGGGCGCGATTAGAAAGCTGTGCGCCTGGAATTAAATCAATCTGATGTTCTATGCCACGAATAGGAGGAAGATCCGGCGGCAATTCAGTGGGAAAAACATCTTTATAGACCTGCAAAAGGTTAGCAACAGCAGGAGGAATATGCAACATAGGCGCCTCATCTAGTGAAACAAGCATACGAGAGCAAACTAGCGCATAGCAAAGCAGATTAGCATCATGTAATTCATCAAAATCAGCACGTGTAGCAAGCAAGATAGGGTTATTCAATTTGATCTCATGTTGAGCAGGTGCAACAGGAGGCGATGTAACCAATTTTGTAGCTTTTGTCGCTCGAGCAATATCATCTTTAAGAACTTGTTCAAGTGTCATAGGATGAATAACAATTTTCTGACCCTTGAACATGAAGGAATAATAATTGGAGCGACCATGATGAACACTATCAACATCATATTGCCAAGGACGGCCAAGCAACAAAGAGCATGCTTCCATTGGAACAACATCACAATCTACAAAATCAGAATAGGCGCCAAGAGAGAAAGGAACACGTACCGAGCACGTTACCTTTATTTTGCCGCCATCATTAAGCCATTGAACGTGATAAGGATGTGGATGCTTCCTTGTTGGCAATGACAACTACTCCACCAAGGTCGTACTAGCCAAATTGTTGCAACTGCCACCATCGATGATTATACGGACCGCTCGTTCTTGCACAACGCCTTTGATATGAAAAATATTGTGGCGCTGATGCTTTTCATCCTGAACGACCTGTGTACTAAGAACACGTTGCACAACAAGAGTGGCATACCTGTCGGCGGCACTAGAGTCGACATGAAGCTCCGTATTATCTGCATGATTAGTGGCAAGCATAGTCTGCTGAATATCCTCAGAATCACTAGCAGAAGAATACCCACCGTCGTCACGAATGAACATAGTTCGTTTATTTGGACAATCGCGTATCACATGACCAAATCCTCGGCAACGGTGACACTGAATATCACGAGCTCGTCCAGACGACGAGGAGGACGGCACGAACGAGGCAGATTTGGCCGTGGATGGAGCACTCGACTTGGACGTGGTCGAGGAGTGGTCGCGCGACGTGGAAGGAGGTGTCGACCGTGGAGCTGAAGGCGTCTTGGACCCTACAAAAATGTTAGGTCTTGACGAAGATTGTCGATCCTGCACTTCACGTTCAGCTTTACAAGCATATTCAAATAAGGTGGTCATATCATCATAATGCTTATAATCAAGAATATTCTGAATTTCATGATTTAACCCACCCCTAAAGCGAGCCATAGCAGCATCATCCAGTTCAACTAAACCACAGCGAATCATACCCTTTTGCAAAGCTTGATAATAATCCTCTACAGAAAGTGAACCTTGTTGAAAACGCTGCATTTGATTAAGCAAATCTCTAGCATAATATGACGGCACAAAACGATGACGCATAGCAGCTTTTAATGCCGTCCAAGTGGCTGGAATATTATCAGGATATCTTTGTCTATACTCACGCCACCAAAGTAAAGCAAATTCAGTAAATTCACTAATAGCAGCCTTAACTTATAAATTAGCAGGAATATCATGGCATGCAAATTTTTGTTCAACCTCTAATTCCCAATCAAGATAAGCACCCGGATCATATTTGCCATTAAAAGTGGGAATACAAAATTTTATTTTGGCAAAGGAATCATTAATAGGAACACGTACCCTACGAGCACGACCACGGCGATTGTCGTCGTCCTGCTCGGTGTCGGCGCCGTAGTCACGTGCATGTTGCAACTCCATGAGCTGCGTCGTCATGGTCCCAAGCTGCGTCGACATGGCCTCAAGACGAGTCATGATCGTCGCGAGCGTGGTGCGGGCAGCCGTATCAGCAAGGTCCAGTTGATCAAAACGCTCATTCGACGAAGTGACCGTAGAGTCAAGTCTCTCGTGCATCGTCTTCATGTCGTTTTGTAGACCATCTACCTGTGCCTGGACATCCTGGAGGGTGAGCTCCTCCGACTTCGAGCTGTTTTCTGCCATAGAAACACAAGCAATACAAAAAGCGGGATCCTACAACGAGAGGTGAGTGGTGGATGAAAAGCTCAATCAAAAAGCTATTATCAAATTCTTACCCGTCCTTACCAAGCACGCAAGCGTGAACTGCAACCACAGGTAAAACCGGTGGAAGATTGGTGGAGCGATTGTGTGGTGAAACAAAAACCTGCTCGTAGTAGAAAATTTGTGGGGCTAGGAGGCTGCACTCAATCCAAGGGTTAGCACAATTCAAACAATAACTGCAAAGCTGAATAATGGTGCTAAACACGAAAAGATTGCTGCCGGTACAAGTGCAAGAGGAAGGAAAAAGGATCAAAACAAAGTGCAGCAAGAACGCGTCGCCTGTGTTGCTCGGCCGCTCTTTTTTTTCTCTCTTTTTTTTCTTTTTTTTCCTCTTTTTTTCTTTTTTTTCTCTTTTTTTCTCTTTTTTTTAATACTTTTTGCTGAAAATATAAACAATGAGACCTCAAATAAGCAATTAAGCACAAGCACTTTTTTTTTGAGGTAGGGGTAGAACGGTAATAAAAAGATACTCTCTCTCTCTCTCTCTCTCTCTCTCTCTCTAGAGTAGGAACAAACGAAACCGAGCAGAAACAAACACAGGGCGAGGCGAGCGGGTCACGACATAACCGAGTAGGACTCGATCAGCGAGGCGAGCGGGACACACGAAACCGAACAGAACTAAACACAGGGCGAGGCGAGCAGGTCACGACGTAACCGAGTAGGACTCGATCGTCGAGGCAGTGATTGACCCGGACTCACGGTGCAGTGGAAAAATTTGGCAAGCGAGACGGGGTAAACAGATGCGGCGGAAAGCGAACTGTAGTGGTGAAAACACGCGGCACGGCGGAAGGATACGACGATGATAGGAAGAAAACGATGAAACACAGTGTACCAGCAACGATCAAAAGCGAAAGCACAAAAACTCAACAACGCAAATTATTGAACGAAAGTGCAAGGCTCAAAACCGTACTGGGGTAAACTTTTTTTTTTGTAGTTTTCTTTTTATGTGGACTTGGATAAAACTCACCGAGAAACACTGGAATCTGATACCACTTGATAGGTGTAGAGTGCCCGATCTTTCGGCGAGTGGAGATAACTTCGATTTGGTGGATGTTGACCCTCACGATCCGACTACGACGAGCAAGCCGAAGCGCCAATGCAATCGCTGAACCAACTTCCAGAGGATATTAACTTTGCGGTAAACAAGATCAACCTGATCACGAGGATCAATTCTTACGCGCAATCGAAGAACGAGCAAGAATTAGAGGCGAGCAATCTGATGTATTGCACGAAGGTGGAGTTCTGAATTCACGTCGAGAGACGGATGTATAGCTAAGCTAAACTTAAAACAAAACTCAAAGATTACAAGGGGCGCAGCCCTTGACTATATAGGGGGAGGACGAGGCATCTAGGGCCGGCTGAAGTGGAGAGGCGCGCGGTGGAGAGGGAGTCGTGCGACTTGGGCCACGTGGGCCTTTGGGCGACATCATCCTGGGCTCGAGCTCTAGTGATTGGGCCCTTGTACGTCGTCGTCTTGTTAGAAGATGGATCCGTAACTCGAGGAGGCGCGACGACGAGAGGTGGAGGCGTGACAGCTTGGTTTGGCGCGCCATCTTTCGTCGTTATTATTCGTATGTCGTTGATGTCCTCATCACATGGTTGCTGAAGTTGTGAAAGCATTGAAGGCACAAGGTGCTGAAGGTGCTCATGAAGAAGAGCTAGATGAGACTGATGAGGAATATGCAGCCCGGTTGCAGCGGGAAGAGCAAGCAAGAAAGAATGCCCCTGGGCGAGGGCGTGGTGGAGGAAGAGGTGGTGATGCTTTCGGTCGAGGAAGAGGTCGTGGGAATGGTGATGATGGTGCAGCTAAAACAAATCAAGATACAATCAGATTACATCACAATGACAACTTTCATCATCATCGCAATGTCAACAATGATCAGCCCAATGAAAAGAAGTTTGGAAAGCTCAAATTTAGCATGCCAAAATTTGAAGGCACATCCGACCCCGATGCATATCTCACATGGGAGTTAAAGGTTGATAAAATATTTCATGTGCATAATTATTCAGAGGAAAAGAAGGTGCATATGGCTGCACTTGACTTTGATGGATATACTCTCATTTGGTAGGAACAAATTCAGAACCAAAGAGAGGAGAATGGTGAACTTGTAGTGGCCACATGGGCTGAAATGAAGAGAGAAATAAGGGCACGACCTCTTTGACAAGCTGCAGAATTCGAGGCAAGGAAGCAAGTCCGTAGAGGAATACTACAAGGAGATGGAGCAGGCCATGATTAGAGCTCGTGTGCATGAGGATGAAGAGCAGTCCATGGCACGTTTTCTTTGCAGTTTGAACAAGCCAATCAAACGTGTTGTGGAATTTCAGACCTACAACAATATGGTGGAGCTAGTACACATTGCCCAAAAGACTGAAAGGCAAATGCTTGATGACGCTAAACCAATCAAGACTTCAAATTTCAGCTCAAGGTCATCATCAAATGCTCCAAAAACAGCAAGGTTTGATTTGGGGCGAGGCATGTTTTCATCCAGATCAAACTCCAACAACAACTCTCATTCCAATGCTGCTGAAAAATCTAATGCATCTTCAAATATGGAGAAATCTGCTAGGCCAACATCATCAAAGGCCAATACTCCAATTGGTTCCACCTCTAGGAGTAGTGGAATTTAATGTTTCAAGTGCTTGGGTCGAGGCCATGTCATCAAGGACTATCCAAACAATCGAGTTGTGATTGTTACAAAAGGTGGAGAATATAATTCCGCTAGTGAAGATGAGTGTGACACTGCTGCGGAAAGTGACAAGTTTGATGATGCACAAGAATCTGAACAAGGTGACTATGAAAACTCTACGTTTGAAGCCGATAACACCATTGTGGTCACCAAAACATTAAGTGTTCAGTTCAAAGATGAAGAACAAGCGCAGAAGTTCAACTTATTCCAGACCCAAGCCAAGGTAAACAACAAGTTGGTCAAATTGATAATTGATGGTGGTCGCTGCCACAACCTTGCTAGCAAAAAAATGTGTGATAAATTAGGGCTGACCATGATAAAACATCCCCATCCATATCATGTGCAATGGTTCAGCGATTGTGGAGATGTCAAGGTGCAATATATGGTGAGGGTCACATTCAGCATACATGATTACACCGACACTATTGAGTGCGATGTTGTGCCCATGACGGTATGTCACTTGCTGTTAGGGAGGCCATGGCAATTTGATAGGCATGCTTTACATGATGGCCGAGACAACACATATGCATTCAAATGGCAAGGGAAAGGTGTCAAGCTGCTGTTCATAACTCCCACTCAAATCATAGCAGCCAACATGCAAAAGAAAATCAGTGAGTGCGAGAGAGAAAAGAAAAATGCTAGTGTTGTCCACAAATCGGTGAGTGAGCGCCACAAGCCAAACATGAGTGGAATAAGAGAGGATGAGAGAAAAAGTAGGGTTGCTATAGCCACAAATTATGAGATGAGAGAAATGAGAGAAAATCCTAACATAATGCATTTTGTACTCTTGTACAAAGATGCAATTCTTTCCACTAATGACATGACCTCTCTTCCTAGTGTTGTTTCCAATATGTTGCAAGCGAAATGATGTCTTTCCGGAGGAGGTACCAGCTGGCCTACCCCCCACTTCGTGGGATTGAACATCAAATTGACCTCATCCCTGGAGCTTCTCTTCAAAACCAGCCACCATACTGTACCAACCAGGAAGAAACAAAGGAAATTCAACGACAAGTGCAAGCACTCCTTGACAAAGGGTATGTACGTGAAAGCCTTAGTCCTTGTGCTATACCTATTATTCTTGTTCCAAAGAAAGATGGGACTTGGAGAATGTGCGTTCATTGTAGAGCTACTAACAATATTACTATCCGATATCGTCATCCCATTCCAAGGCTTGATGAACTTAGTGGTGCTGTTATTTTCTCTAAGATTGACCTACGTAGTGGATACCATCAGATTAGAATGAAGGAAGGAGACGAATGAAATACAGCCTTTAAAACAAAATTTGGTTTGTATGAGTGGTTAGTGATGCCTTTTGGTTTAACTAATGCACCTAGCACTTTTATGTGGCTAATGAATCATGTTTTTAGGGCTTTCATTGGAAAATTTGTGGTGGTTTATTTTGATGACATACTGATATATAGCCACACCATGGAGGAACATGTTGAGCACATCAAAATAGTTTGGAGGTGCTTAGAACTGAAAAATATATGCTAACCTAGAAAAGTGCACCTTTAGCACCGACAAGGTTGTGTTCTTGGGCTTTGTTGTTTTAGGACAGGGGGTGGAGGTGGATGAATCCAAGGTCGAAGCTATCAAGAATTCACCAACTCCTGTCAATGTGAGCCAAGTGAGAAGCTTTCGTGGTCTTGCCAGCTTCTACCAGTGCTTTGTGAAGAATTTCAGCACCATTGCGGCCCCATTGAACGAGCTAACCAAGAAGGGTGTTGAATTTGTGTGGGGTAAGTCACAAGAAACTGCATTTCAAGAGCAAAGAATTGTTTAACTTCAGCCTCAATGCTTTCCTTACCTGATTTAAATAAATCCTTTGAGATAGAATGTGATGCTAGTGGGATAGGCATAGGAGGTGTCTTGATGCCAGAAGGCAAACCCATAGCATATTTTAGTGAGAAACTTGATGGTGCTCAACTGAATTATCCTGTTTATGACAAAGAATTATATGCTCTAGTTCGTGTGCTTGAAACTTGGCAACATTATCTTTGGCCTAAAGATTCATCATCCATTCTGATCATGAGGTTTTAAAATATTTGAAGGGCCAAGCAAAACTGAACCGTAGGCATGCCAAATGGGTTGAGTTCATTGAGTCTTTTCCCTATATTGTTAAGTACAAGAAGGGGAAAGAAATTGTTGTTACTGATGCTTTATCGTGAAAAAGTGTTTTGCTTAATCAATTGAAGGTCAAGGTCCTAGGATTAGAAAACATAAAGGAGTTGTATGCTGCTGACCTTGTTTTTGCAGAACCATACTTGAAATGTCAAGAAGGAAAAGGGTGGGACAAGTACCATTTGCATGATGGATTTTTGTTCCAAGCTAACAAATTGTGTGTTCCAGATTCGTCTATTCGTTTGCTTTTATTATAGGAATCACACATGGGTGGTTTGATGGGCCACTATAGGAGAGAAAAGACCTACTTGCTATTGAGTGATCACTTCTGTTGGCCAAAGATGAGACGTGATGTGGAGAGGTTTGTGTAGCAGTGTATAACTTGCCACAAGGCTAAATCAAAACTGAACCCCCACAGTTTGTATACTCCACTCCCCACCCCAAATGCTCCTTGGGAAGACATAAGCATGAACTCTGTTTTAGGATTACCAAGAACTAAGAAGGGGAGGGATTCTGTTTTTGTTGTTGTGGATAGGTTCTCTAAAATGGCACATTTTATTCCCTGTCATAAGAGCGATGATGCGTCACATGTAGCTGACTTATTTTTCAGGGAAATTGTGAGAAGACATGGTGTGCCTAGGACCATTGTTACAGACCGAGACGTGAAGTTCCTGAGCTACTTTTGGAAGACGTTGTGGGCCAAGCTTGGCACGAAGTTGCTATTTTCAACAACTTGTCACCCACAAACTGATGGACAAACAGAGGTGGTTAACCGTACACTCTCCATGCTGCTGAAAACAATGATCAAGAAGAACCTAAGGAGTGGAAGGATTGCTTGCCACATGTTGAGTTTGCATATAATGGGACAGTCCACTCAACAACGTAGTTGTGTCCATTTGAAGTTGTGTATGGTTTCGAACCCATTATACCACTCGACTTGCTGCCACTTCCACTTCAAGAACGTGCAAACATGGAGGCCTCCAAGAGGGCTGACTATGTGAAGAAAATCCACATGAAGACCAAGCAAGAGATTGAGAAGAAATCAGAGTACTATGCTGCAAAGGCAAACAAGAATCATAAGAAGTTGATCTTTGAGCCTGGTGACTTAGTTTGGGTTCACCTTAGGAAGGACAAATTTCCAGAGAAACGAAAGTCCAAGTTGCTGCCCCAAGGTGATGGCCCATTCAAGGTCCTTGCAAGAATAAATGACAATGCCTATAAGATTGAGCTTCCGGGAGATGAATATGCAGCTAGTAACACTTTCAATGTTGCTGATTTGTCTCCATGCCATGGTCATGATCAATTGGAGTCGAGGTCAACTCTTTTTGAAGAAGGGGAGGATGAGGAGGACATCCCTTGCGACTACACCTATGAGAGACCAATAACTCGAGCCAAAGCAAAGCAATTACAACATAAGGTGAATCTTTTCCTTAATGATTGTAAACATGCATCTCATAAGAGACATGTACTACCTAATGGAGGTGCATTACTTGTCCTCAGGTTTGAAGCACAGGTCCAAGATATGGTGGCCACTTGATGCCCAAAGAGAGCAAGTTGAAGTCAATGTGTTGATGACTAGATTCTGTCCTTCAACTTCATGACAAATTCTGTATCATTATGAGAGGTAACACCCAAGTATTATACATGGATGGAACGCTCTTGATGTCTACTTTCAGATGAAACAAACACAACATCCATTGGAGCTCTATGGAGAGAGTTATGCCCATTTTGGTGAAGTCTATTCTAGAGACCCGCAGACTGCCCCAAGTCTGTGTATATCAAGTTGGGATTTTTAGAAAGGCCCCCAACCCAACTAGGAGGGATGTTCCTAGTATAAATAGCACGTGTACGCCTGCTGAAAACCCTAACCATGAATTGAACTCAGAAAAATAGAGAAGCCAAGTGCTCTTATCCTTAGGGATGTGACATTGCTGCCCCTTAAGGATTGAGAGTTTTCTCTACCACTTGTTCTTGTGTTACCTTGTGATTTGCAAGAGCATCACCTCTCCTTTACGTGGTTTAGGTTAGTCATCGACCAAAGCGTGTTGTTGGGTGAAATCATTTGTCACAGGTGGTTATTCTAGCAGCTGTTGGTGCCATCGATTCATCAGGTTTCACGGGTCAAGTTATCCCTAGATCCTACGACGAGAAGATCGGGCAAGCCCCCGCATCAGATAGGTGTCACTTCACACACATAGGTAGGGATAGGATAAGCATAGACCCTAATATGATGTACAAGCAAAGCACCGCTAGGTAAGAATGCGCAAATAAAATCCTAGCACTAAGATGAACGACGTGATCACTAGACAAATAAAGCAATGTGACAACAATGATCATCGACTATAAGTGGCTGGTGCGAATCATCTAGTGTACAGTCAAATAATGACAATTAATCTAATTGTAGACTAAATGAGAGACAACCCTAGAATTGCAATTAACAAATAAACATGTGATCAATTGCAACCTAGGTTGAGCTAATTACCTAATTAATGCAACTAAAGGATGGAGATTGAATTTATTACATCAATTAAGGAAATGCTCGAAACTCAGGGCATGAACGATGAATGGGAGATATAGTACGGTACCCTAGAGATCACCGAAACCAAAGACACGAGAATCACACGCACGATCGCCGGAAAACTGGAGCTTTTGGGGTCGCCAGCAATGGAGGTGGGGGAAAGGAGCAAACTTTGCCTTTGGCTTGTGGTGGAGCTCGGCTCTGGTGATGCTAGGTGTGCGCGCACGTGGGAGGGGAGGGGGGAAGCAGAGCAGGTGGCACCTGAAGGGTCGTCGGCGAGGCACGTGGCAGCAAAGTGCACGGCGGCGGCGCTGCAGTGGCAAGGCAGCGATGACGACACTGTGCAAGGGCGTCGGCGGCGCTAGGGCTTGCACGCGGGTGTGGCGCGAGCGGGTAGAGTGGAGGGGCGAGTGATGGTGCGACTAGGCAGGGGAAGCATGCGGGCGCGGCGATGGCTCAGCCGGAGGTGGAAGTCATCGGTGAGGGAAGCGAGGCGGCGGGAGCGCGTTCTCGACGTCGAGGGCGAACAGAGATGAAGACAAGTCCTCTCGATTTTGACCTAGGTCAAATATGATCGAGGGCCGAGATTCTACAATGAACGAATCAACTATCACTGAAGAAAGTGATTTTCGCGTTTCAAGCATAGTGACCGGATAGTACGGTCTCGGGACCGGACTGTCCGGTCCGGTCCCAAGTCTGCTGGCAACCCATACAGACCGAACGGTCCGGTCTCTAGGACTATTCTGTCTGGTCTCTATGACCAGACTGACTCGTGACACTGTGCACTCAGAACTGACCGGACTGTAGGGTCCATAGATTGGACTGTACGGTCACTATAGGAATTTCGCTGAAATAAGGAATTTCTTCATTTTCCAAGAGCCCTTACTTAACATTCAAATAAACACAACCCTTGGAGCATGAAGCAAACTCTCAAACACTCATTTTCAAATAGTGGCTCTATATGGCCTTTAATTTTTGCAAATGCCAAATGAAGAATCGAGCAATTAAGAACCAAGGCAATCAAGAACCAAATGGGTATGTATGAGCCTTAGTCCATGAACCGCGCGAGTGGTTTAACCTTAGAGTTCATAAGAGCTTGCTCATTGAGTTTGAAGCACAATCCTTTCCTTTGGTCACACTTATGGAGATGTAATCTCATATTGACCATGAGGCACAAATATCTCCAAGTGAGACAAGACTCCTTTGTGTTACCTATATGATGCATGCAACAAGAATTTTATATATGCAATGAAAGTAAACATCCCATGTGAATGCAAGCAATAACAAACAAGACACAAAGGAAACCTAACAATGTCAAGTTTGAACCCCTCCCAAGCTTACTCACTATAATCCATACCCTTGCCTTGGGAGAAGCCAAACCACCATCTCAAGCACTCCCCCTTGCTTATAGCTATCTTGAGTGGGTTAGACGTTGACTAATTTTCTATGTGTTTAGTTATTTACATATGCATGGATGCAAAACATACTAGTCACAAAGGAGTCCTAATTACCATGCAATGCAAGAAAAGAAAGAACACACTACAACTACCAAGAACAAGCACACATGGATACCTCCCTCATGAGTAGATATGTCGTTGAGGTCCATGTCACTTGTGGTGGACTTCACTTGATCTTCAAGTAAGCTCCCAGTCCACCACCACCACCATCATCTAGGTCTTGTTCCTGGGCACCCACTTGTACTTCATTGACCTCTTGTTGACGGTCCTTAAATGCAAAATATGACCGTCGTTTACCCGCAAGAATCACACAATTTGATCACCACCTTAGTGGTAGGAATTTATTGCTAATTATTTCCACAAGTTTTGGTGACTTTGTGTATGCAGGAAGCAACCCATGGAGTTTAAATAAAATTCAAGGAAATTCAAGGAGAAAGCACACTTCCGGCCAATCAGGAGCAAGCACACGGATTAAGGAGCCCACCTTCAGCGCTTAACCGACGTAACTCCCCGTAATACCGCGCAAACCGTTGTGAGGGCCCACAGGACAGCCACCTGGAGAAAGCACAGGCCAGGAGGGGCCACCCCCAGGTCGGCCGACCTGGTCAGGTCGGCCGACCTGGCCGGGCGCCCTCTCCGCCCGGGCTTCCACGTGTTGGCTCCTCAGGACTCCCTGATGGCGGTTTGGGGGGGATTCCGTGGCGGTTACTCCTCTGAAACCGACGTTAGGAGGCTATAAATAGAGGGTGAGGGCCTTCACTCCAACACACACTCAAGATTGAAGATTTAGTGCTCCTCTTACAAAGGCCAAGTGCTACTTAGCTAGTGCTTAGATTAGGAAGAGAGTGGAGTAGAGTTCGGAGGAGGCTTGGGCTTGTCTTCGCCTTCTCCACGCTTGTACTTCGACGACATTTGCCAATCATAGTAAGTGTCGAGATTTCCCCTCTTGCAGTTTACTTTTTACTTTAATTAAGTTATAGTTCTAGCTTGTGAGCTCGTTCATCGCTCTAAGTTCTTAGGGTGCCTTAGCCTGAATATTCGTTGCTAGAAGGTTAAGGTAGTAATCGATCGCATAGACGTGGTGTCTAGGCAGGAGGTTACCTTTGATTATTCGTTAGTCTACTGGTTCGTTGAGGTAGGCGGCAGGTGGTGACAGCTCTGTCCGTCCTCTGAAATCCTCCCCGCTAGGCTAGTGCGTAGGCTCTTGGCGGAAGTCGCCTGTGGATGCAGGGGTAAGTCCGTGCCCAACGCGAGCAAACTAGAGCATAGCTTAGTTAACGTAGGAACCTAACTCTTGGGACATCCTCTCTGTCCTCTGCCTATCTTAATCAATCTCTGTGTCCTAGGGTGATTTAGTCCAACGATAGACACACACGTTCCTCGTGATTCGATACCCCGGAATACTCTGGGTGAAGTGCTACATCGGTCTTCCGTGCGCTTGCGGATTTATTCGTAGACGTAAGAAAAACCAACAAGCATTTCTGGCGCCGTTGCCGGGGAACGGTTGCTGTTTTATCTGCGGACCCTAGTCACCCTCGTATCTCTTTTTATCTTTCTTTTATTTCTTTCCTTATCCCTACCATGGAGCAACCTTCTATCCAATCCTTCTCTGCTCCAAGGGGCGAGTTCTACGAGCCACCTTCATCTTCAAAACCAATCCTTTCACATGGCTTCGAACTCCGCCCAGGCTTTATAGCCATGGTTCAGGCACAACCTTTCTCGGGGGTAGAAAACGAAAACCCACACCATCACCTGCGAGAATTTGAGCAATTGTGCTCGTGCATCCAAATCAGGGGTATGACACAAGAGACTCTCAAGTGGAAATTGTTTCCCTTTTCTCTTATAGAGAGGGCGAAGCAATGGTACACTCACACGGCAGAAAGCACGAATGGTGACTGGAAAGAGCTCCGGGACAAATTTTGTCTTGCGTTCTTCCCAATGTCACGAATCGTTTCTCTCCGTAGAGAGGTCTTCAACTTCGAGCAGGCCGAGAAAGAATCCTTAGGCACAGCTTGGGCTAGGTTCTCGCTTTTAGTGAAATCTGGTCCTGACTTGTCTATACCCGATCCCATGCTGCTACAGCATTTTCGGATGGGTCTCGACAAGGAATCTGCCCAATATCTCGACATAGCCGCCGGAGGTTCATTCATACACAAAACGGTCTCAGAAGGAAGAACCATCCTAGAACGCATTCTAGAAAATACCTCTTTCCTTGAGCCCACCAAACCCCCCTGCGAAGAAGCTACGCCGAGCCAGGAGACTCTCCAGCTAGCCGAATCTGACCCTGCTTCTTGCACATCTCAAGACTTAGCTAGTGAGCCTCCTCCTGAACCAGGAAATTCGGATGATGAAGAAATTCAGCCGTCCGAATTCCCTTTCATCATCGAGGATGATCTTTTCAAAGACTTCGGTAACACCTCGATGTATGCCATCCAACGAAAGCCTCAAACACCAGTTCCTTCCCCTGAACCTATAGAAGAACAATTCCTTAGGGACTCAGTGAAAGAACTAACAGCCATCATGAGTGATGAGTGGTCCCGAGAAAATGAGCAATGTTCCGAACTTGTTCGGATTATCTCATCCTCTACTACCATTCCTTGTATGGTTAGAGGCAGAGCTGTGGATGTCTGGTATAATCCCACCGTAGGAATAAACATCGTTTCTGACTCCTTTGCCTTTGAGGTATTAGGAGACGAACCTCTACTTCCTACGCAAAAGACCTTCAAAAGCCCTACCGGAGCCATCCTAGAAGGTTACGGGATTCTAAACAATGTGTCGATACGACACAAAGACGCTGAGGCCCTTCTGAACTTTCATGTCTTTGAGGTCCCAAGCTTTGATATCCTCATCGGGCTTCCTTTAGAAAAACTCTTTACGGCAGCCTCATCCGGTAACCTCAGTGTCAACATCGGAGGAAAGGCTCTCTCAATCCCAATCTCTCGTTCGCGAAACACCATCGCTGAATTTCCTGATGAGAGAGACCTAACCGAAGAGGTGAAAGTGATTTCCCCTTTCGACCCTCCTGATACCCTCCTTGACCAAGACGCCGATCTTTTTACAGAAGAGGAGGATGATCTACAGGAAACTCTCGAGCTTCCTGAAGAAAAACCACCGACTCGACCTCCCATCGAGTTAAAAACCTTACCCCCTGGCCTACGCTACGCTTTCCTACATGGTGACACGGAGTCCCCTGTCATCATTAGTGATAAGCTTTCGGAGGAGGAGACCAAGAAGCTGATCTCTGTCTTAGAGAAACATCGCTCTGTCTTTGGGTACTCCCTCCAAGACCTAAAGGGAATTAGCCCCACTCTCTGCACCCATCGCATCCCTCTTGACCCCGAGAGTACACCTTCTAGGGAACCTCAGAGGAGGTTAAATAATGCTATGCGCGAGGTTGTGAAGAAGGAAGTTCTAAAACTTCTGCATTCAGGGATCATATATCCCGTACCTCATAGTGAGTGGGTGAGCCCGGTGCAAGTAGTGCCGAAGAAGGGAGGTATGACGGTCGTTAAGAATGATAAGAACGAGCTTATTCCCCAACGTACCGTCACGGGATGGAGGATGTGTATCGATTACAGAAAACTCAACAAGGCAACAAAGAAGGATCATTTCCCGCTGCCCTTCATCGATGAGATGTTAGAGCGGTTGGCAAACCATTCCTTCTTCTGTTTCCTTGATGGGTATTCTGGTTATCATCAGATTCCTATCCATCCCGATGATCAGAGTAAGACCACCTTCACATGCCCGTATGGAACGTATGCCTACCGTAGGATGTCTTTTGGGTTGTGTAATGCACCCGCCTCTTTCCAACGGTGTATGATGTCCATATTCTCGGACATGATCGAGGAAATCATGGAAGTCTTCATGGATGACTTCTCAGTCTATGGGAAGACATTCGATCACTGTCTCGAGAACTTGGACAGGGTCTTGACTCGATGCCAAGAAAAGGACCTGGTACTTAATTGGGAAAAATGCCACTTTATGGTCCGAGAAGGCATAGTGCTAGGGCACTTAGTGTCCGAGAGAGGGATCGAGGTGGATAAGGCGAAAATAGAAGTTATCGAGCAACTTCCACCTCCGATCAACGTCAAGGGTATTCGTAGCTTTTTGGGGCATGCTGGGTTCTATCGACGATTCATCAAAGACTTTTCGAAAATCGCTAGACCCCTCACCGACCTCTTAGCTAAGGATGCGCCTTTTGACTTTGATGATGAGTGCTTGAAATCTTTTCATCTCTTGAAAAATGCACTCATCTCAGCTCCCATCATCCAACCCCCTGATTGGAAGCTGCCCTTTGAAATCATGTGCGATGCTAGTGACTATGCCGTAGGGGCCGTTCTCGGCCAAACTAAGGACAAGAAGCATCACGCAATAGCCTACGCTAGCAAAACCTTGACAGGAGCACAGCTCAACTACGCTACCACAGAAAAGGAGCTCCTGGCTGTGGTTTTTGCTATCGATAAGTTTAGATCTTATTTAGTTGGAGCAAAGGTAATTGTTTACACTGATCATGCTGCACTAAAGTACCTGCTCGCTAAAAAAGATGCTAAACCAAGGCTCATCAGATGGATCCTCTTACTCCAAGAATTTGATCTTGAAATAAAAGATAAGAAAGGAGTAGAGAATTCCGTAGCAGATCATCTATCTCGTATGCAAGTCACTAACATGCAGGAACTACCAATCAACGACTTCCTACGAGATGATATGCTATTAAAGGTTGCGGACTCCACACCCTGGTATGCAGATATCGTGAATTTCATGGTTACAGGGTATGTTCCGCCGGGGGAAAACCGAAAGAAGCTGGCCTATGAAAGTAGGCGACACCTTTGGGACGACCCATTCCTCTACAGGGTCTGTGCTGATGGTCTGTTGCGGCGATGCATCCCCACCATTGAGGGTGCACAGATAATTGAGAAGTGCCATGCAGCTCCGTACGGAGGACACTACGGCGTGTACCGGACGCAAGCAAAAATCTGGCAAAGTGGTTTCTATTGGCCGACGATGTATGAGGACACCAAGGAGTACATTAGGAGGTGCAGGAGATGCCAGAAGCATGGAGGAATCTCATCTCGCAACGCGATGCCCTTGACATACAACCTGCAAGTCGAACTTTTCGACGTCTGGGGCATCGACTTCATGGGACCCTTCCCAAGGTCCTATGATTGCGAGTATATCCTGGTGGCAGTCGACTACGTGTCAAAGTGGGTTGAAGCATTGCCATGCAGAGCTGCAGATGCAAAGAGCGCACGGAAGATGCTCTATGAGATCATTTTCCCACGCTTTGGGGTACCAAGGATGGTGATTAGTGATGGAGGTTCACACTTCACGGATAAAGGATTCCGACACTTCCTGAGGGAACTCGGTTCCGACCATAACATTGCTACTCCATACCACCCCCAGACCAGCGGTCAGGCAGAGACCTCGAACAAGCAAATCAAGAACATCCTGCAGAAAACAGTGGAGGAAATGGGATCGGGATGGAAGAATAAGTTGCCAGATGCACTATGGGCATATCGCACTGCATACAAGACCCCCATAGGCATGTCTCCATTCCAGCTGGTCTACGGCAAGACTTGCCATCTGCCGGTAGAACTGGAACACAAGGCATACTGGGCAATAAAGAAGTGGAATATGGATTCCAAGGAAGCAGGAAGGCACAGGATGAAGCAAATTTCTGAGTTGGAGGAATGGAGAGAAAAGGCGTATCACAGTGCCAGGATCTATAAAGAAAAGACCAAGAAATGGCACGACAAAAGGATACAGCCAAAGGAGTTCAACCCTGGAGACAAGGTGCTACTCTTCAACTCAAGAGTGAAGCTGTTCGGCGACGGGAAGCTGCGAAGCAAATGGCTTGGGCCATATCTCGTCATTGACGTCGCGACACATGGAGCGGTCACACTCCAGGACAAGGAAGGGAACGCGTTTAAGGTAAACGGCCATCGACTTAAACTCTTTTACGATTCTATTAAAAGTATAGGAGTTGAAGAGGACGTAGTCAATTTAATTGACTTCCGGGCCTACCCATAGCCTTTACGGGCACCTAAACTTAGAATCAAATTAAATGGCCGTACTTTTCCCCCTCCTTGGACCTCCCTTAGGCAGCCCACGAAGCAGCAGCCCCAGGGGGCCCACCACCAGGTCGGCCGACCTGGCCAGGTCGGGCGACCCCCTGGTGGCGCCGCCGCTTTCCGTTTTTCTCTCACGCGTTCCTCCAACTTCCCCCTTCGCCCTAATCGGAGATTCTCGCGGAGAATCACGAATATACCGTCGGGGGACTCTCCTTTTAAGCAGAGGGGAGCAATGCTTTTCTCTCATCCCAAACCTTCCTGTGAACCTCTTCCAGAACCCCCAACTTCGTCATGGCTGCCAAAAAGAGCACTTCCCAGGCTTCCTTGACCAGCTCCGCCCTTGCCCTTAGCGGGGAAATCACCCCCGCTAACCAAACCGTCCCGACCAACCTCGATCTCACCCTTGCCGAGATCGTTGAGCCTCTCGCCATTGAGCCTCCCCTGCGCCGCGAAGAGGAAAGGGCAGGCCGTACACGGTTTGCTGAACGGCGCAGCCCTTCCGCCACCCGCACATCGCAGCGGGCACTTTCGCCGACCCCGGCACGCACCATGAAGACGCGGGGAACGTCGCCTGTACGGCGTCCTACCCCCGACATCAAGAGACCAACGACGGGCACTCTGGCGCACCGCAAGACGACACCCACCCGTCGTCTCCACAACGGGGATCCCTCTGCTCTCCTGCCCAGGGAACACCTCGTTGAGACGCTTCGGGGCAGGGATGGGTCGCCATTCGGGTACAAGTACCGGATGGACTACATCCCCACGTCGCCAGAGCAGAAGGGACGGTTCACCAGCACCGGACCACGCACCGGACCGGGCAAGGGGAAAGTGCTCTTCCCCAAGCTCACTTCGGAGGGCAAGCGGGAGATGGAGGAATCCATCGACTCCTCCCCGCAGAAGACCATCAGCCGCTTCCTCGACCCCCCGCCAATCACAGCGGAGGGCGGACACTACCAGGACAGCGGGGACGAGGCGACAGGTCCCTCCAAGGCCAAGCTTGCGCAGGACGTTCTCCTCCTACGGGCGGAGAATAAGAGGCTGGCCAACAAGTTGGCGGAGGAGTTGGTTGATCGTGCTCAACTTGAGGATCGTGTGCAACGCCTCGAGGAGGGTATGAAAGACCTCCGCCGTGGCTTATGCGCTAAGATGGAGCGCATTTGTAGCCACATGGGAGAGCCCGACTTATATAAGGGCAAATGAATAGGCTCTCCCATATAGTTTAGGAAAATAGGCGCTTAGTTTCCCTTTTTAGATTTTCTTCATTTATTTCATTAAAATGTAATGCGCCTATAATAAAGAATTGAATAATGGAACCCACTGAGCCCATAAAGCCGGTGGGGTCCACCTTTGCTTTCACACTTTTCCTTTTTGTTTGTGTCAAATAAAAAGAAGTCAGGAAACAAGTGTGGAGGAGGATTTGCGAAGTACGAACGCGCAAACGGACGGTCTACCCTGAGAAATATGTTGCACAGGGTGACACGAAGCGACACGACGAACCAGGGGACCAGAGGAGCATCTCCCAGGTCGGGCGACCTGGTTAGGTCGGCCGACCCAGGCCTGGCTCCCCTCGGACCCCCACTTGGTCCATACTCTGGTTTGCACGTCCACTTCCCATTCCTCCCTGCCTCTCTGCTTATTTTCTCCTTGAATATGGAAAAATTAATAAATACTAAAAACCTGAATTTTCTCCATAATTCATTCTTTTTGATTTATCATCTTGCATGCTCCTTATTCCTAGAATGTTTGCCTAAATTTCCATGACTATATCTTTAGGAAAACATGCTACCTAGGACTATTGATTTGTGTGATATGAATAGACTTTATGAATCCTCACTCTTATGCTTATAACTTGGGATTTTCTTTTGAAAATGATAAATTTGAAAGCCAACTCCTCAATGATAAAATTTATCCTACCAAGGCCAAATTTTTCTTATCAAAGATTGTGCTCTTTTGTGCTACTTATTAATTTATTGAGCCTTGTCAAAATTTTGAGACCCAAATTGAGATGCCTGTTATGCTTCATTTATCAAGTCTGTATGCACATCCACCCCTATGCTAAAACTTCTACACTGGAAGTTAGCATCTCCACCATCCATGAAAATAAAATACTCCAGTTTTACATACTTCCTTCCGTATTTTGTTGCAAAAAAAAAAAAAAAAAAAAAAAAAAAAAAAAGAGATAGCCCATGATCTCATTTCAATGAGGGAATATTCAAAGGAGTATCCATCTTCCATCTACCAAATAAATGTGCACAGACTTGACTTATGAATCATGACTTGTTTTTCTCTTTGGATCTGAATTTTGACTTAGCAAGATATGAATTATAAGTATGCCACCATTTCAATCCTATTCTTGAGCTCCACATATACCATATTTAGAGATAGGACATGAAAGGCACAATGCCTTGGTGAGGAAAATACACCTTTGAGCGACTGAGAGAATCATTTGAGGAGTATGGCTACTATTTTTTGATTGTGAAAATCTTTTCGAAAACCCAAGTTACATAAGCAGAAGGAGCTGAGTTTTCGGAGTCAAGATTCGTTCCATTCATCAATATCCAAAGAAGGCATGCTAGACACTTCAAAAGCTCATGGAGATACAAGGTAATGCCTGGAATAATTTGCATGCTAGATTTGATTTATCAAGGTTTGAATTATCACTTAGTCCTTAGTCTTTAGTCCTTTACTCGAGGACGAGCAAAGGCTAAGTGTGGAGGAGTTTGTTGACGGTCCTTAAATGCAAAATATGACCGTCGTTTACCCGCAAGAATCACACAATTTGATCACCACCTTAGTGGTAGGAATTTATTGCTAATTATTTCCACAAGTTTTGGTGACTTTGTGTATGCAGGAAGCAACCCATGGAGTTTAAATAAAATTCAAGGAAATTCAAGGAGAAAGCACACTTCCGGCCAATCAGGAGCAAGCACACGGATTAAGGAGCCCACCTTCAGCGCTTAACCGACGTAACTCCCCGTAATACCGCGCAAACCGTTGTGAGGGCCCACAGGACAGCCACCTGGAGAAAGCACAGGCCAGGAGGGGCCACCCCCAGGTCGGCCGACCTGGTCAGGTCGGCCGACCTGGCCGGGCGCCCTCTCCGCCCGGGCTTCCACGTGTTGGCTCCTCAGGACTCCCTGATGGCGGTTTGGGGGGATTCCGTGGCGGTTACTCCTCTGAAACCGACGTTAGGAGGCTATAAATAGAGGGTGAGGGCCTTCACTCCAACACACACTCAAGATTGAAGATTTAGTGCTCCTCTTACAAAGGCCAAGTGCTACTTAGCTAGTGCTTAGATTAGGAAGAGAGTGGAGTAGAGTTCGGAGGAGGCTTGGGCTTGTCTTCGCCTTCTCCACGCTTGTACTTCGACGACATTTGCCAATCATAGTAAGTGTCGAGATTTCCCCTCTTGCAGTTTACTTTTTACTTTAATTAAGTTATAGTTCTAGCTTGTGAGCTCGTTCATCGCTCTAAGTTCTTAGGGTGCCTTAGCCTGAATATTCGTTGCTAGAAGGTTAAGGTAGTAATCGATCGCATAGACGTGGTGTCTAGGCAGGAGGTTACCTTTGATTATTCGTTAGTCTACTGGTTCGTTGAGGTAGGCGGCAGGTGGTGACAGCTCTGTCCGTCCTCTGAAATCCTCCCCGCTAGGCTAGTGCGTAGGCTCTTGGCGGAAGTCGCCTGTGGATGCAGGGGTAAGTCCGTGCCCAACGCGAGCAAACTAGAGCATAGCTTAGTTAACGTAGGAACCTAACTCTTGGGACATCCTCTCTGTCCTCTGCCTATCTTAATCAATCTCTGTGTCCTAGGGTGATTTAGTCCAACGATAGACACACACGTTCCTCGTGATTCGATACCCCGGAATACTCTGGGTGAAGTGCTACATCGGTCTTCCGTGCGCTTGCGGATTTATTCGTAGACGTAAGAAAAACCAACACCTCTCAAGATCAACAATGCACTTAGGCACCCATATACTCTTGATCTTCCTCTTCTTGTTCGGTAATTCCAAAGCCTTTGCTTTCACCTTGTCACCCTTGTCCCTAAAAAGCTTGAAGTGGGTGTTCTCATGGAACAAGTTAGCATTAGGTAATACAATGGAAATTCTCACCATAGGACAATCCTTGATGGTGTGGCCATCCTTGCAACATCTCTCGCAATAGTAGTCGTCGGCGAGTAGAGGCTTGATACATACGAGGATGGAGTCACTCATCCCGATGATGTCGATGGCGGCAGGATATGAGCCAAGTCCCCTGTGGGAGACATTGTTCATAAGGTTTCTCCCAAGAATCTCCGTGTGGATGGCTCTACCACGTGTGAGCCTCTCGAAGCCATCCATCACCATCTTCCTCTCTTCCTTGAGCTAGTGATATTCCGTCAAAACAAATGGCTCAAGAGAAGAAACCTCAACCGAGGTGGTTAATTAATCACACATAGTAGAAGCATCACTCTTTGATGAACTAGAGGGGGAGAGGCAAGGTTATCAACATTGATGGCCTCAAAAGTAAGTTCAAGGGCCTCATACTTCTCATGTAGCTCTACATGATCACCCTTGAGTTTGTCATAACTCTTGTTTAGGGCCTCATGAGATGTGACAAGTTTCTTGAGCTCACTCTGAAGCTCACCAACGTGGTCCTTAGCCAACTTACACTCTTTTCTTACCACATCCAACATTTTGGATTTCGTGACGGCGATGTTGCGGGCTTGCTCAAGCATACTCCAAAGCTCGGCGTAGGAGAGCTCCTTGTCATCGCTGTCGCCACTGCTCTCATCATCACTCTCTCCAAGTTGGCTCGTGGCCATGAGGCATGTGGGAGGTGGAGGAAGAGCTCATGGAAGTGTGGTCTTGATCATGGCTAGGTGGGCCACTTCTTCATCATCGCTTGAGGAAGAGGATATGTAACATGAGTTGTCACTTGTCCACTCTCGAACAAGGGCCTTGCATGAGAACTTCTTCTTCTAGTCTTTGGCTTTGCCTGTGCCTTTGCTCTTGTCCTTGTTGAAGTACCTCTTATTCTTTTGCTTGGCTTTAGGGTCTTCTTCTTCATCTTCTTCTTCATCACTTGAGTCTTGAGGCTTGAATGCTTCTTTCTTTGGCTTGGGGCAATCTCGAACAAAGTGATTCTTAGAGCCGTAGTTGAAGCACTTGCCCTTGGACTAGGAAACAAACTTGTTCTTGAATATCCTCATCTTCTTCATGAGAAGAGACAAGTCCTCACTCAAGTCATCTTCATCATCATCCTTAATCACCACCACCTTCTTGCTCTTCTTGCTCTTGATAGGATCTTGCTTCTCAGCTTGAAGGGGTAGGTTGGATGGTTGTGGATCATCCAAACCCAACTGGTAGCTCTCGAAAGAAGTGATCTTCCCAAGCATATCCTTGATGGTCTTGGTCTTGAGGTCACCTTGCAAGGTGTAGGTGATGATAGACTCATACTGAGGATCTTTGAATAGCTTCATAAATCTTCTAATGACCTCCATAGGCTTGAGCTTGAAGTCATCCCCAAGTGCACTGATCTCCTCCACTAGCACATGAAAACGAGAATACACGGTGTTAGCTCTCCTATGTGGCAATCTAGTGAAGTTATCATATTTGTTCTTCAACACAAAATATCTTTCCTCTTTGACATCATTGGTACCCTTATGAATACCCTGAATCTTAGTCTAGATATCATGCGCTGATGAAGTATTCAACCTAGCAAAAACATCCTTAGAGATGCATGCAAACGGAGCATTCTTGGCCTTAGCGTTGAACTTAATGAAATCAGGATCAAGCGAGTTCACACCAGCATCCGAATCATGGGTCACCTTCCATATCTCTAGATCAAGGGACTCGAGGTAGGCTTGCATCCGTGCCTTCCAATACCCGTTGTCCTTGCCATTTAATATGGGAACACTCCCCATCTCTCCCGACATCCTTACTCAAGATGGTGAAGCCTCAAAGTTGAGCACTTGGCTCTGATACCAATTGTAAGGACTGAAGGCGTACCGGGGGGAGGGGGGGGAGGTGAATCGGTAAGCCAACCATGAATCCGAATACTTCAGTTTGACACCACTATATCCTAACAGTCGTTGCAACCTAAGCATATCTAGTAGGCCAAGACCTTACACATGCTAGTGTTCATGATGAGAGCAAATGCGGAAGCTAAACACACTAGCCCATGCAAGCCACAATTCACACTACAACAATTGTGATCTTCTATGACGAAATTCTCATGACAATGTAATGTTTCATCATAAATCCAGTATAATTTATGACTTTTTTTAAGGATTAGCTTGTTTTATGACGAACATAAAGGTGTGTCACTAAATCTGACCACCAAATCGTCATAATTAAACACACTTGTACATTATGACAAACAAAAGTGTCATAATTTATAAATAATAAATGTCATGAAATTTATGACAAATATGAATTGTTATTAAAAAACTTTTTTTATAGCCATATCGACATACATGGCCCACTTGTCATGATTGGCACACAACCACGTGTCATGCAGGACCCACATGTCATTTTTTATTTGAAAAATAAAAGCAAAATGTAATTTATGATAAATATGAATGATTATTAAATATTTTTTTGTACCATGCTTTGATATTAAAGTAAAATGTTTTGTCTCTAAAAAACCACTTTTACACATGAAATATATAAAGTGGTCGATGCTTGTTTGAACAACTGCCACGGCCCTGCTGCGAAAAAAAAGAAAAAAAAAAAGACAGGCCATACCTACGGTTCCATTGTGGAAGAAGGGAGTTATAGTTCAATTTAGAATTACTTTTCATAAACACATAGAAATTCATTTCAACTATAAAAGTTAGTAAATACATTTTAGTATTTATGAAAATCCAACGTTACAACTTACATGTAGTATATTTCATTTCAATTTTTTTTTAGCATACGTAACAATTTGATTTACCTAATGCTTCATAAAGTATCATTTATAATTAGTTAAAAATTAAAACTATTAATTAATGGGCCGAACAGTCTTAATTGAGCCCAAATCGTTAATCAATTGGCCCAAAAGACTGAGTGCGGCCCGCTTTTCTTTTAGGGTATAAAAAGGAGTGAAACCCTAATCTTCCACTTGCTTCATTTTCTTTCACTTTCTCTCTCCCAGCCGAGCGCCACTTCTTCCTCTCCGCTCTTTTCTCTCTTCTTCTCTGAACACCTTTCTTTCTTCCCCAAGTCGTGCCAGTGCAAGCCTACATCCATGGCTGCTTCTTCACGCGCGGGTGCAAAGGCTGAGCCGCACCGTCGGGGATGCGGGCACAGCTGGCGGGCTGATCCGTGCCGCCGGGGGCGCAAGGCTGGCTGGGGGCGAGCCCGAGCCATGGAGCACGGGGCATCGCGCGCGTGCCGGCACGGCTGCGTCAGCCCGATCTGCCTTGCCTTCGTGGCAGGCTGGCCCAGGCGCGAGGCCAAGGCGGGGAGCTGCACGGGGGCTCAGGCTTAAGGTGGTCTTCGACTCAGATCTGAGCTGCGCGGGCTGTCAAGGCCAAGCCTCACTTCATGGGCGCAGATCTGAGCTGCGCAAGCGCAGGAGCACAAAGCTCCCTCGTCGGGCACGGGTGTCGCTCGAACGCGGCGGAGCGGAGCCCCCACAGGCACGGGTGTCGCGAGCACCATGGAGCAGAGCCCCCTCGGGTGCGGCCACGCGAGGCCGACACCCTCTTTCTCTTCTGCTTCCAACCAAAGACATAGGGGCGCCCCTGATCTACCGGCTGTCTCTGCAGGTGCTTCTTTTCCATTGCCTCATAGTTCATCTCTCTCTCTCTCTCTCTCTGTCTCTCTGTCTCTCTCTCTCTCTTGGTTAACTACATGCCTGCCATCACTAGAGTAATGGACATCTCCAGGCATATGTGCATGTCCACGCGGATTAATCTAGATCTAGAATCACTGTTTATTTGGCTTAATTAATTCAGATAGCTTAAAAATGCAACTGCTACTGCTATGATTTTCTGCTTCTTTAGTGAGAAAGATTTTTTAATTGCAAATATGCTATGACAGGCCTACAGGGAGCTGTGCTTGTTTCATGCAGAAAATAGCTGCCGGTTTAAATTCAGCTAGTATTTTGGAGATGCAGCGACGCCTATATAGTCTCGTAGATGTTTTCTCAGACCTCAGGTTCAATTGCTGGATAGTATGATTTTTTGCAGTGAAACAGAAAAATAGACAAAATACATGCAATCTGAAATGTTTTATTCCCAACCTGTTTCACCTCTCTGATTCTTATTATGATATGAGTAACAGAAGTGGTAGTTGTATATAGAAGCATTGTACATAACAGGTTAATTTATCTGGACTAAATATGATAATTGTGTCACATAAATTCTATATGCTAATCAATATTTTTGTATGTCCATTTTGATTTGTTGTAATTCAAGTCTTATTTGTTTATGGAATATCAATCCATGCAAACACCAGAACTGTTCATGAGCTTGGGGGATATATTTTTGTGTGTTGTTTGAGTAATTGAAGACTTAGTCATAATTGAGAGTTGTCCAGTTTTCAGCATTTTTTATGTTAAGGTAGCTAAACTGGTTTTTGTAGAAAAACAAATTCTATTGATTCAGTTTATGCTATGGCTCATAACTGGCTTGCCTCAATTAATCATTGAACTGAAAGAATTCTATTTTGCTTTCTATAACCATCAGGGATAACTTCTGTACATGTAAAAACTGAAGCTGGGAGGTGCTCTATTGAAGAAAAGTTGCAGCTATTGTAAGCCTTTGAGAAGTATTCTTGCAAGCTATTTTATGGATGACAATTGGTATAGTTTGTTTTGTTGATGTCAATGTGATGTGGGAAGTGCAGTTTATGTGATGTTCGGCAACTTCTGGTGATATATATGATATATATATATGTAAATAGGTGTGTGGTTCATTCTGTGAAAACTGGCTTTTTAATTGGCTCGGGCTATTCTATGCTTCAGCTTTAATGGTTGGGTAAAATGGGCCGAAATTAGTGGGCCACAGAAAACTTTTACGCAGCACCAGAAAAAAATAAATGCTCGGTGAGAATTAATTGGCTAAAAAAATAAATGTTTGCAAAAATATGGTCTGGTAAAAAGCCCGTGAAATTTATGAGCTAAAAAATAACAAGCCCACAAAATTAATGGGCCAAAAATAATAACAGGCCTGTGAATTTAATGGGCCAGAAGTTAATGGGCTAAAAATAAAACAGGTCATCCACGTCAGCACCATGTCAGCGACACGTCAACTTCGAGCCAATGATTCATGATAAAAACATAAGTGTCATCTATGACGTTTCTATACATCATCATAATTTTATGATGAAAATGTTAAATTTGTTACAGAAGGTAATTAGCTACGTGCAATTTATGATAAAGTGATTTTTGTCATAAATTCGTCATAGAAGGTTATGTATGACAAATTTGTCAAGTTTTATGACACAATTAGCTCGTCATAGAAGCCCATAATTGTTGTAGTGTTAACCTACTCACTAGAGCACATAAATACGGAATGTAAAGAGAGGATCAAGAAATGCTCATGATTTTTTCTTGAGGTCTCGGAAGGATGGCGCCTTCTCCTACTCCTCGTTGGACCATTCCCATCGAAGTTCCGGTCCCTCCCGCCACCAACTGGAGTTCTCGCGCATGAGCCCGCAATCACTCTCGGAGTGAAAACATGGTTGCGTCACCGCTGCCACCAAGGCACAAGCTCGCCTCACTCGAGAACTTGTCGGACTCCCGAGCTGACACGGGCGCTCACTAGCAATGCTCCTTTCACCGGCGGGCTCAAACCGAATATAAATGTGTAACGACCTTCACAATCAATCACGGTTGGCTCGATCACCGACACCTAACTGGTCTTGGTCTCACCATAGACAAAAAGTAAGAACCTAGATCACACCCTCAAAGACACCCAAGCCCTAGATGTGCATAGATACTCTTGTTACTCTAACTAGCACTCTCAAGATATCCTATATCCTCTCCTAGTGTTCTTCTCTTTTCCTCTTGGACCTTACCAAATGCTCTCAGGTATTTCACTGGCCAAGAGTGGTCTCCAAGACCCCTGCTTATTGTTATATAGGCTTCCAACCTCTAACTATCTGTTGCTCCATGAAATAAGCTTTCTGGGCCTAGTGACCATACTGACCGGTCACTGCATGACCGGACTGTCCGGTTCCACAGATCGGCTCCTCTAGAGCTGTTAGCTTCCTGCCCAGCTGATCACCAGTACTGACCGGACAGTTCGGTGTAGACCAGACCGTCCGGTCTCTTCCTTCTCTTTCCATTCTAGAGAGCATCCATTTCTGCACCTTCTGTCCCGACTCCTATCCACACAGACCGGACCATCCGGTCTCTATGAGCCTTCATGCTGACAGACTTCTCGCATACTGCTCTCTGATCTCCTAGTGACCGTACAGTCCGGTCTCCACTGACCCCTCTGTCTGGTCACACTGTCCAAAAGCTGAAACTTCTCGTCCTCGCTTGACTTTGCTTCCCAGCATCTCTGAACAACTCCTTGGCTTCTCCACTGTCACCTAGTACCTTTAATTTCACTGAGCATCCCTGCACATTACTGTCTAGCATGACCTAAAGAGACATGACCTAGACCTTCTTGATAGTCCATTTTTTCCTGTGGACTTAAAGCCCTAACAACTAGACAAGTGTTCCAAACACTTTCTCCATAGCTTGTCCTTAGCCTTGATCCATCTCCATCAACCCTTGGACTCCTTCAAGGTCATCAAGCCTCCATGCTTGTGGTCATTCTCATCCATCGCCAAGGCAACCGTCCTCATCAATAGGATATGTAATAGAGTTTAGAGATGATTCCTGCAAAGACAACACTCATATAGATATTATCCCACAATTTCATCATTGTCATTAATCACCAAAATATCCATACCTCAGGATCCAGTCATCAATGGTCTTGAAGCTTACAAACATGCTCACTGGGCCCGAGATTGACATCGAGCATGGAAACTTTGATATCAAGACCAGTCTGATCACGATGGTGCAGGCTAGCCCATTTTGTGGGAAAACCAATAAGGACGCCAGCGGTCACTTGCAGCAATTCTTTGAGTTGTGCAGCACCTTTACCATAAGGAACATGGCTTCAGATGCCATTAGGCTCCGTCTGTTCCTGTTCTCGCTGCTAGGCAAAGCCAAGCAGTGGTTCTACGCCAACACGAAGGTTGTCAACACTTGGAAGAAATTCTCCATCGTGTTTCTCGTGAAGTTCTTCCCGCTGGGTAAAACCAACTCTTTATGGAGAAGAATTTTGAGTTTCCAGTAGGCGGCTAGAGAAACAATAGTAGAAGTGTGAGAAAGGCTTCAGGAATATATCCTAGCCTATTCCCATCATGGAATGGATAAGAGGAATATTATCCATAACTTCTACAATGGACTGACGGCTTCAAACCATCAGCATAGTGATGCCGCCGCTGGAGGAGCCTTCTTCTCACTTGCCGTTAATCGGGCAACTGAGTTGACAGAGAAGATGGTCTCCAATCAAGGCTTGAATGATGAGCGACTCCAACCATGTGCATGGGGCATGCACACTGTCAAGGAGGCAGACATGCTCGCTGCAAAAGTGGACCTTATCTTGAAACGACTCGACATCCATGACAACCCCAGCCTGAAGGGCACAGTATAAGCTATGGACCATCACATGACATGCGAGGACTGTGGAAACACGGGACATTCAGGCAACGATTGCCCGGAGATTTGTGAGAAGTCACTGGTGCAGCCTCTAGTGGTGGACACACCCGCTTTATTGATGATGAGGATAATGACCATGAGGATCCCACTGCTTACTTTCTTCGACCATGCAATGGCAACATGACAACTATAGAATATGAGGATGATGAAGACAATGATGACTATACCGATGAGTTGAATTTCTTCTTCGGCAGCTTCCTTACTTTTCTCCTTTTTGGTGTCTTGATGCCAAAGGGGGAGAAGTATCTATCTTTTATTCTTATTTTGTGCGATGTGATGGACAAGTTTGTAAAACTTATGTGTGATGATTAAGTGTTTAAGACCTTAGTTTGTGATTTGTGAGTTTTTTTTGGCATTCATATCTATTATGGTGGTGTAAGGATTGGTTCTCACTTTCTAGATACATTTGTGTGAAATTATATGTCATTTGCATTGTTTCTATCTCTTGTGATTTATTGTTGTAAATTGACATATATGCATGGTGTTAGGGGGAGCCCTCACTTTTTTTTCATTAAATATGTGCAATTGTTATCTTTGCCTAGCTATTATCATATTTGGATATATAAAAGAACAAACATCTTTATATTTCAGGCATAAGTCTTATAGAAGAAAAGATACAAGAGAACTTATACCAAGGCTTCCAAGACAAATCCGGAATCCCAAGGAGGAGCTCTCAACCCGACTCTAACTCCCAAGCTAACTATCCTACTCTACATTGTAGCAGAAGTAGTGGGAAAGTAGTCTTATCGATGTTCTTCTTGATGATTTTCTCCCGAATTCTCCACTTTTTATAGGTGGCAATGGGCAGGGCGGTCTTTGTAGGTGAAGTGGATTCGGTGGGGCAAAGTCGGTCTGCTGGGCGGTGGGATAGGCTAGGCGGCCGGGTATGCCGGCGGCAGGATAGGTCGGGCGGTTGTTGGATTGGGTCAGTTGCCGACCGACTCTTCTTGGATGGCTCAAATGATGTCTCGATGACGATTGATAGGTCGGTTTTGACCGACTTTCTTCTTTTGGGGGCAGTAGGCCTCTTGGGCCTAGTGGGCTGGCCACCCCAAGTGACAACCCAAGGCCTGGCAGCAGGCCAGGTCGGCTGACAGGCTAGGCCGAGCGGCGGCCCATGCCGGGAGGCGGCCTTGGCCGGGTGCTGACCCCTCCTGGGTTGTCCCTTGACTTCTCCAGGTTAGGGTACTTGATGGCCTGCTTTTCTTTACCACTTTTCATCTTTTTAGGTTCGGGAGGAGAAAATGGCATCATGGTGGAGTGTTTTGCTGAATCGGCCGGGTCAGAAGATCAGCCGAACGATGATCCCGATTGATTGGCCGGGTGGTCACCGAGCACCCAGTTAGGCTTCCTGTCTTCATTCGGGTGATAATTCTGATCACTTGGCTGGGTGATGATCCGGGTGTCTGATTACCCTGTCGGCCTCTGATCTGTTGCAACAACAGGGTTGGGTGCTGATTTCAGCCGTAAACAACCCTATCGGTCGGCTGTTTTACAGCCGTGATCGACCGATGGGGTGTTTCTTCATATTTTTGCATATTTTGGCCTTGTATGACTTCTAAACACATATTTCACCAAAACTTGTGGAACTTTATTAGTTTAAGTATATTTTTATTGAACTAAGGTCTTTATCTTGCATTTCTTGACAGGTTGGTGGCCGATAATGGATTTTATCGGCCACCAACGCCTCCCCAAGCTTAAACCTTTGCTCGTCTCGAGCAAAGTAAAACTTAGAGATGATGGATTAGGAGTTGCTTCAATGTTAGAGCCCTACAAAGATCAAGTGCACAAACACATACTCCCACAAAATAGAGGTAAGTGTAAACCAGCACAACTTGGTCACTAAACCATCCTCATTGTACAGCAGGGCTTATTGGTATTTTCTAACTTTGTCATAAGTGGTTGGAGTCTAAAATGGCTAGTTAAGACTTTGTCATGCAATCTCCTATTTGATCATGAGTCCAAAGTTTTTATAATGCTGCATAAGATTGAAAATCTTCCCTCTTGGTGCAATCTACCACTACGACTCTCATCTCTCAAAAAGGTGTATTCCCTTACCATGTGCTCATCCTACTTTCTAAAAGTTAGGCTTATATGTGGAGCTTGGTAAGAAGGCACATCTAGCATGCATATATTATTAAGTTAACAGATGGTCCTAGCGAAAAGACTATGCACTTCCTCATTCGAATCATTTGGAAATAATGTCCAGGGGAGTGGGAGAGAATGGACTCACATGAAGGAATAGGCTAGCACAATTGCAAAAGTCTTGGCTACAAATATTTCCCAATGACTAGATATTGTGCTAGGATAGAAGGATGGTCTTTTATTTTGCTCAAAGATACTTTTGTATGAATCTCGAAAAATTTAGATATTGTACATCCATGAGAGCTCACAAACTATATATATATATTCTCATTTCGTTTTTTTCTTTTATTTCATTCTTCTCTTCTTTTTTTATTCAATCTCGTGGTGTAAAGAAGATAAAATCAAAGGTTCAAAAATTTTTGCATACTTTTTCTAGAGCATTTGATGGGAAGACCAAAACCTTTCATAGGATCAATGTTTCACAAAGGAAGGATTTTGGTTGACATGCTTGGTGAAATGGATTGTTGAATCCAATGTGGAAACTGCAAAACCAAGCATGGTGAAATGAGAACTCAAAGATAACACGAAGAAAAATGATTGGCTTTGGAAGTGCAAGTCCCTCATAAGGATCAAATCCTAGCTAAACTCAATGCACACAGAGATGGCATGGAAGTGGGTTTGCAATTAATATTTGGCCATGGTAGGAATTTTTCTATCATAGGGAAGATTGCACCAACCAGGGGGTTTTATTGCAGCAGGTAAGTGAAAGAATCATTGGACCCTAATCATGAGGAAATCATAGACTCGTCCAAAATATGCGATATCGTAAACTCCAACAACTAGACTTGGTGTTTATTAGCCATTTGCACCCATTAAAACATAGAGGGACTAGCGTTATGATCATGCTGGTCCACTATTACACAAAGAAATGAGGAGTAGAGGTTGTACAATTGAGACTCAAAGGGTGCTAATAGAGCAACTATTCATCATTTCCATAGACAAGGTAGAGACCAAGTTCTCAATTTTATTCGAAAATGGTAAATATTTTTTATTCTATTTTTTGGGTGCAATAAAGAAACTAGGTAGAGGGGAGAGAGGAGAAGGGGTCGATGGCAAACCTTGGTTTATGTACCTCCCCAAGCTTAGGTCGTTGCAAGACATAAGCCAAAAAAATGGCGGTCATTGCAGCAGTAGATACTCCAAGTTCATACTAGACATGCTTCAAATGCTTGCCATTCCTCTATATTTATAGCCTTGAGAAGGAGGCTTGGAGGCTTAAATCCCTCATCGACCGACTAAGGTGGCTCTGCGGTGGCACCATGTCGGGCAGCATGGCCGGGCGGCAACATCCTGCCAGACGGCAAGATGAGGCGGGGCAGAAAGATGTGACCCGGTGGCAACATCCCGCCGGGCAGTAGGATGTGATCGGGGCACAGCATATGGCAAGCCCAGTTAGTCCTGGTGGTGTGTGCATGTCTTGTTGTGAATGGTAGTGGAGCAGGGAGTAGAGCCATGTGCTCTACTTTCATTTCTTGGTCATGGTGAGTGAAAGTGCCTAGAGGGGGGTGGGGGGGAATAGGCAATTATCCCTGAAATTCACTTAATAATAAAAGTCAAATGTGCAGTGTCGGACTTGTCCGACGATTGTAGGGAAAGTCCTATGACTTGTCCGATGGCACAAGATAGAAAAGTAGATCGACCGAGTAAATGTTAAAACTAGTGTAAGGCAAGCTACGAGTAGATGAATATAAGCAAGGGGGTGCTGTAAAAATAAGGAGAGCAACTACCAAGCAACCTACAAAAGTTAATCCAAGAAATACGAAGCGAACCCTAACTAGCAAGTTTATGAGCAAGAACAAGTAAACAAGACACAAGTGATTGAAAGTACGAGCAAGGCATAAGATTTGTTCATCGAAGTTCAGCTCCATAAAGGAGCCTACGTCTCCGTTGAGGGAGCCACAAAGGACCGGGTCTCTTTCAACCCTAACCTCTCCAAGTGACCACAAAGATCAAACTTGGTTTTCCACTAGAAACTCCAAAGAGGAGGGGTCAATACAAACTTTCCGAGGCGTCACCACACAAGTTGGGAGCTCTACGGGCACCTCTAACCGTCTAGGAGAAGAATCCCCAAGAGTAACAAACACAAAAGTTGTCGGCGGTGTGGATGAACCAAGTGCTCAAGAAGATGAAAGCTTGGAGTCGATGGAGCACTTCAATCTTCTCTCAATCCCTTCACAAATCAAGAGTGGAATCAAGGGAGGAGAGTTGGGGAGAGCAAAGTGAGCTTGGGAGTGTTTTTGAGTGGAAATGAGTGACCACTCTGCCACTGGGCGAAGAGGTGTTCTATTTATAGCCCAATGGGGAAAAGAGTCGTTGGAGACCTAATTTCTGAGATCTGTGTCAGACAAGTCCGATGGTCATCGGACATGTCCGATGAATCAAGGTGGCGCAGAAACTGGAGTCCGACAAGCTTGCCCGATGCCTCGGATAAGTTGGCCATCGGACATGTCCGACGGCACAGGGGTGGCAGAGGTACTGGAATCCCATGGACTTGTCCGATGGCTCGGACAAGTCTTGTTCATCGGACAAGTCCGATGGCCATCGGACAAGTCCGATGAAAGAGGGTGGCAGAGGAACTGTAGTCCGATGGACTTGTCCGATGGGTCGGACAAGTCCGATGATTTTGCCCTAGAAATTTTTGTATGGCCTAGAAATGGGAATTTTACACTTAGTTCACCTCCGCTTCACACTTTTGTGTCCCTCTTAATAGTACGGCTTTTCCTATACTCAAGAATTAAAATAAAATACTATGAACTTCATTCTTGAGCATATTTTGAATTTCAACTTGAAGCACTTTTCCATCTTCTTTTCTCCCTTTCTGTTTCTATGCATTTACTCACCAAAATTTGTACCATAATCTACACACATGCTCATTAACAAAATTAGTCCATCCTTAATTGTATTGGCGCCAATCACCAAAATAAAATTAGGGGCCTAGATGCACCTTCAATCTCCCCCTTTTTGGTGATTGATGACAATACAACTAGATTTCATAAAAATATGCAATGAAGATTCAGTTTGTGATGAGGAGCTCCCCCTCAGTGTGTGCATGAGTGAGAGAATATGAGATAATAACAAGTGCACATATTAAAAAAATGTGAGAGCTCCCCCTAAAGCTGTGCATACATGTTATTTTGCACCAATGGATCATACGAGATAGACGAAATGCAAATAACAAGATGATCAACAAAGTACCAATACAATAAGCAAATATAGTGCACAAACCAACCACATAGATAGCAAAAATAGAGTTTTACAAACCAAATAGTGTCATAAATAATTCAACTCCAAACTCACTCACAACTCACAAACTAAGATAAAAAAAAATGAACTGAGATAACTACACCTCTCCCCCTTTGGCATCAAGACACCCAAAAAGGAGAAAAGTGCGGGTAGAAGGTGATGAGAGCTCTACTCGTCGGAGAACTCGTAGTCTTCATCATCATCATCGCCTTCTTCCTCTTCTTCCTCATCAATAGCCGGTTCTTTCCCTTTGCGCTGGCGAAGAGTATGGGCAGCTTCATCTTCACCACCTTCGCCGTCATCATCCTCAAAGCGAATGTGTTGAGCACTCGAACCTGCGCCAGAAGAGAAAGGAGGAGGAGTCGGGTAGTACCCAAAGTAGTTCATCTCCTCGACGGTGAAGGTGGGGTCATCTTGAGGAGCGGGGTCATCATGAGTGGGAGGAGGTGAGCCTTCAGCTGGGGACGGTGGAGGAGGAGTCTCAATACCAAAATGGTCATAGAGACCCTTCTGATTTCTTTCAATGACGTCTAGCCTCTGATTAATGCTCCTGCACATGCTCATAAGGGATTTGAACATCTTCATAATGCCGCTTCTCTTGCCGCGTGGAGGCGGAGGCACATGAGAGGATCCAGTGCCCCGAGGGGCAGCCTGAGGTGGCTGAGGTGGTGCAGCTGAAGAAGGAGGCTGAGCTGCTCCAAAGAACTGGCCAGAAGTGGTGTCAGGAGTCCAGTTAGAAGGAATCTGAGGTTTCAGGCTCAGATGCTTCATATCCTTGGTAAAGGTTAAGCCCGACACCTTCTCAATCATGAACATGATGTGAGGTGCGTATCCACAGCCACGCTTGGGAGAGATGGAGATGTCCCACATTTCCTGAAAGACATAGTCAAAGACATCAAATTTCCTGTTCCCATGAACCCAGTGCAGAATATCCCTCTGATAGGCAGGAATGCGGTCAGAGTTGCCTCCCCTTGGAGCTAAAGTACTCCTGCAGATCCGAAACAAGACTGAGAAGAATGGTTTCAGTCCATTGGAGTTGGGAGGAGAGCAGTTGTCCGGGTCCACATACATGTACCTCATGTCATCAGCATCCATATGATTTCCCTTGTGAACCTTGTGCCTTTCCTTGCGTGTGTGCTTAAGTCCAATCATACCAGCAAACTGGTTCTAGGAGCAGGTATACTTGGTGCCATTCGTCATCCAGGACATGGTTTTGGCATCCTCATCAAAATAGACAGTTGAATAAAACTGAGCTATGATTTCCCTATTCCAGGAGTACTGGAAAGTCAGGAAGGTCTTGAGACCATGATGCTCACAGGCAGCCAGCACTTGAGACCATGATGCTCACAGGCAGCCAGCACTTGATCGAGTAATGGATGCTTCCTTGTCTTCATGTGATCCCAATCCAGCCACTTCATCTCAACCACTGCATTCTTCATGCGTAGATAGGTGAAACGGTACCAATCCGCATGAAAATGTGCATGAAAGAGGAAATCAAAAGCTTCTTTCTCACCATCATAGAAGTTAGTTAGCCTTGCCGCAGAGCAGGTCTCAGTGGAGGCATGAAGGTAGTTCACCTTGTCATGGTCAGAGTTGCCCATTTCCGCCCGAGGATGTATGACACTGTCAACCTCATTTGTCTTTTCAGGCTCCTCTCTAGCAACTGGGGCTTTCAGTTTGGTGCGGCGGATCCGCCCAGCAGTGGCCTTCCTCCTCTTTGGGGGTTGGCTCTGACCTTGGTCTTTGGCGGTCTTGGTCCTCTTCTCCCTCAAGGGGGATGCTTCCATGTCAGACATGCTGAGAAAATGTGGCGAGCAACAAGTTAGGAGGGAGTCAAAAAGAGGAATAGGGGTGAGGAGAATCGATGAAGAGTTCAGGTTTTTGAAGAAACTGTAAGTCATCGGACATGTCCGATAATCATCGGGCACGTCCGATGCGTCGGACTTGTCTGATGACACACAGTTTTTCCAAAAACCTAGATCCTTCACAAATCCACCTACCACAAGTACCCAAACTTCTTCTACTCCACTAACAACTAACTAGAGGCTGCCTCCATGGATCGAATACGCAAGGGAACAAGATTTTGCACTAGCATTAATCCATAACCCTAACCCTAAGGGTGAAACCAAGAAAGAGAGGGGATTAGGGTTAAACCTTGCAAAAAGAATGGGGGATTGGAATACTTCGGTGGAGGAGGACCTCTTGATCTCCAAACTTGCTCCAATGAATGGTGGGAGAGGGAGATCTCCTTGGTGCCGCCAATGGGGGTGTTCTTGAGGAGAGAGAACATGAAGGAGATGAATGAGGAAAGTTTGACTGAAGGGATGAGTCGGGCTAGGTTTTATAGGGTCGAACCCTAGACCGTCGGTCTTGTCCGATGACAGTCGGACTTGTCCAACGCCGTCGACGCCAGAATGTCCTGAGAGATTAGAGCCCAGCCAGGAAAGAGTAGAGGATTTTTATTTTCTTTAAAAATAGTTTGATGGAGAGTCTTGACATCTTATGGTCAGCCAACAATCAACAAAACATAACAATGGCCATATTTTGTCAAGATTTGATCTAGTGATAAAAAAGGACATCAATAGCACAAATAATAGATTTTTGACATAAAACAGTAAATTTTTTGTAATAACAAAACAATCACCATTCAGATGTGCACATTCTCTACATCACATTGCTAGAGTCAAGAATATTTAGTTCACTCCTAAGATAGCAAAATCTCTTCTCATCTAGGGGCTTGGTGAATATATTGGCTAGTTGATCTTCGGTTCTCACATGGCTAACTTCGATATCCCCTTTGATGGAATGATCTCTCAAAAAGTGGTGGCGGATATCTATATGCTTTGTGCGTGAATGCTCAATGGGGTTATAAGCAAGCTTTATGGCACTCTCATTGTCACATAGGAGTGGAACACGGTTCACCTTGTAACCGTAATCCCTTAGAGTTTGTCTCATCCAAAGCAGTTGTGCACAACAACTGCCGGCTGCAACATACTCCGCTTCGACCGTGGAAAGTGCAATGGAGTTTTGTTTCTTGGATGACCATGACACTAGGGAGCTACCCAAGAATTGGCATGTCCCGGAGGTGCTCTTTCTATCTACCTTATCCCCGGCATAATCCGCATCAGAATAGCCTAATAGGTTGAACTTTGAGCCCTTGGGATACCAAAGCCCTAGGTTGGGTGTGTGAACCAAATATCTTAATATTCTCTTAACAGCCACCATGTGACACTCCATAGGAGCGGCTTGAAAACGTGCACACATACACACACTAAGCATGATGTCGGGCCTAGATGCACAATGATAAAGCAAAGAGCCAATTATGGAGCGATATACCTTTTGATCTACGGGATCACCCTTTTTGTTGAGGTCGAGGTGACCATTTGTCGGCATGGGAGTTTTGATGGGCTTTGCCTTGTCCATGTCAAATTTCTTCAATAAGTCTTGTGTGTACTTTGCTTGACATATGAAGGTGCCCTCCTTGAGTTGCTTCACTTGGAAGCCTAGAAAGAATATCAATTCTCCCATCGTGGACATCTCGAACCTTTTGGTCATTATCTTGCTAAATTCATCACAAAAAGTTTGGTTAGTAGAACCAAATATAATGTCATCGACATATATTTGGCATATAAAGATATCATCGCCAAAACGCTTAGTGAAGAGGGTTGGATCGGCCTTGCCAATTACAAAACCCTTTTTAACAAGAAAACCCCTAAGGCATTCATACCATGCTCTCGGGGCTTGCTTGAGCCCATAGAGCGCCTTATGGAGTTTATAAACATGGTTAGGATACTTGGAGTCTTCAAAGCCCGGTGGTTGCTCCACATACACTTCTTCTTTGATTGGCCCGTTGAGGAATGCACTTTTCACGTCCATTTGGTACAACTTAAAATCATGGTGAGTAGCAAAAGCTAATAATATTCTAATAGATTCAAGCCTTGCTACGGGGGCATAAGTTTCATCAAAATCCAAACCTTCCACTTGTGAATACCCCTTTGCCACGAGCCTTGCCTTGTTTCTTGTCACAACACCATCTTCATTTTGTTTGTTGCGGAACAACCATTTGGTGCCCACAACATTCTTGTTCTTTGGCCTTTTCTCCAGTGTCCACACTTTATTTCTTGTGAAGTTGTTCAACTCTTCTTGCATGGCCATCACCCAATCCGCATCCTCAAGTGCTTGCTCTACCCTAAATGGCTCCATAGAAGAGACAAAAGAGTAATGTTCACAAAAATTACTAACTCGAGATCTAGTGATTACTCCCTTATCAATATCTCCAAGAATTTTCTCGACAGGGTGATCACGTTGTACATTTTGGTGTACTCTTGGATGCGGTGGGTGTGAGCTTTCTTGACCACCATCTTTATCAACCTCTTCATCATGTCTTTGAGAATCATTGCTTGATGCTTGTTCATGATTCCCAACATCTTGATCTCGACCACTTGCGTGATCTAATTCCTTATTCTCATTATGTTGGTTTTGTCTTGAGGGAGAGGGTTGATTTTCAACACTTGATGTTTCTTGTGGTTTCACATCACCAATGGCCATCTTTTTTATTACACTTCTAGGAGCTTCATCATCTACACCATCATTAACGACTTGCTCCCCTTGAGAACCATTAGACTCATCGAATGTCACGTCACGTGAGATTTCAACACAACCGGTGGTTTTATTGAATACACGATAGGCATGAACATTCGACCCATAACCAAGCAAGAAACCTTCATCAACTTTTGGAGCAAACTTAGAAGTCTTGGGTTTCTTGTTTAGCATAAAGCATTTGCTCCCAAAAACACGAAAGTAGGAAATATTAGGCTTGTTACCGGTTAGTAGCTCATATGGTGTTTTCTTCAATAGTCGGTGGAGATACAACCGGTTGGAGGCATGACATGCGGTGTTGACGGCCTCGGCCCAAAAACAGTCGGACGTATTGTATTCATCCAGCATTGTCCTTGCCATCTCAATGAGCGTGCGGTTCTTTCTTTCGGCTACCCCATTTTGCTGAGGGGAGTAGGGTGCCGAAAATTCATTCTTGATGCCTTCTTCATCAAGATACTCTTCAACTTGAGTGTTCTTGAATTCGGTGTCGTTGTCACTCCTTATTTTCTTGATCTTGACTTCATATTCATTTTGTGCTCTTTTCATGAACGTCTTGAGCACATCTTTCACTTCACCTTTATCATGCAAAAAGAATACCCACGTGAAGCGAGAAAAATCATCAATAATTACTAAACCATATTTGTTACCACCAATACTTATGTAGGAGATAGGACCGAAGAGGTCCATGTGCAACATCTCCAATGGCCTTGTGGTGGTCACCACATTCTTGGCGGGATGTGATGCTCCAACTTGCTTTCCCGCTTGGCATGCACTATAAATTTTGTCCTTCTCAAAGCAGACGTCGGTTAGTCCTATGATGTGGCCCCCTTTTTGGAGTTTGTGAAGATTTCTCATACCGACATGGGCTAGCCTTCTGTGCCACAACCATCCCATGTTGAATTTTGCTAGTAAGCATGTACCAAGTCTAGCTTCATCCGTGGAGAAGTCTACAACATAAAGCTTTCCTTTAAGCACACCCTTAAAAGCAACCGAGCCATCACTCCTCTTATAGACGGTCACACCACATTCGTTGAACAAACAATCATAGCCTATTTTACAAAATTGTGAAATGGACAAAAGATTGGAGTCAACGTGATCAACAAGCATAACCTTAGAGAGGGAATATGAAGGAGTGAGAGCGACTTTACCATAACCTAGTACTTGTCTCGTTCCATTGTCACCAAATGTAATGTACTCGTTTGTGTCATGACTTGGCTCGAATGACTTGAACATCTTTTTGTCTCCGGTCATATGATTGGTGCATCCACTATCAATCACCCAACTTGATCCTCCGGAGACATAGTCCTACAAAACAAATTAAGCTTTGTTTTTAGGTACCCAAATTTGCTTGGATCCTTTTACATTAGTCACAAGCACTTTGGACACCCACACACAAGCTTTTGGCCTCTTGTTGCGTGGCCCAATATATTTGGCAAACACGCGTCCATGCATGTTTCTCATGAGCACACAAGTAGCACTAGGCATATTAGCATGAGAATCATTAACATGAGGAAGATGATTAACATTCTTGTTCTTGGCTTGCTTCTTTTGGTAAGATCCTTCCTTGGTGAACTTAAGGAATTCCTTCCCATTCTTGTTCTCCCGAGCATTATGCTTGGCACCCTCAACATAACCAATGCCATCCATGACATGTGGCATTCTAGTATATGTGTATGCACCTCTTGCATACTTTGCCTTCTCATCATTAACAACCTCTTTCTCATGTTGTATTTTGCTTTCAAGAGCCTTTACTTGCTTGTTCAAGTCATCAATCAATTTCATATTAGTAGCACAAGTGTCAACATCAATATTATAGCATCTATCACATCCTTTGTTAGTGGAGACATGAGAGAAATTATTTGAGGAGGATGTGAAAGTTGAAGAATCCTATATTGTTCTTCAAGAGACTTATGAGTCTTTTCCAAATCCTCATACCTCTCTTGAAGTTCATCTTTAATGCTCTTGACATTTTCACAAGTATTTTCAATCTTAGTGAGAGACATAGTTAAGTCATTGTTTTTCTTTCTCTCTTCTTCTAGGAGCTTCTCTAGTTCAAGGTTTCTTTTCTTTTCGAGAACAAGCAACTCTTCTTGTTTCTCAAGTAGCTCCTCTTGCCTATCATTTTCTTCCTTTTGTTTTTCAAGTAATTCCATGAATTCAAGCATTTTAGGAAGTGAAGCATTAACATCATCATCATCACTACTACTAGCATAAGAGGAACGCTTGTGTTTAGATTTTGTTACCTTCGATCCTCTTGTCATGAGGCATTTGTGAGTGTTATCGTCATCATCATCACTCAAGCTCCCAAATAGAGATGTGTTGGTGGGAGTGACGCCAATGGCTAGTGTAGCAATGCCTCCCTCATCCGAGTCGGATTCGGAGGAGGAAGATGATGAGGAGGATGAATCATCGGAATTCCATTCTTGACCAATGTGAGCTTCACCTCTTCTATGCTTCTTCTACTTCTTGTCTTTCTTGTGGTGCTTGTCTTTCCTTCTTTCATCTTTGTTCTTCCTTTTTGGACGTTCCACAATGAAATGTCCTTCATCACCACATTCATAGCAAGTTCTTTTTGATCTTCTTGCTTTGCCCTTGTCAAAGCTTTTCTTCTTATAGCCATCTTTCTTTAGAAATGACTTGAATCTTCTTACAAGCAAGGCCATCTCATCATCACTATCCTCACTACTAGAATCAATCACCTTCTTTTTCTTCTCTTGTGTGACTTTGAGTGCCATATCCTTTTTGTCACCATTTGCTCCCTCAATTTGCTTGATCAAGGCATTTATCTTGTTGGCTTGATCATTTTGTTGCTTTTGGGAAAGAAGCTTTCCAAGCACTTCATCGGTGGAGAAGGTTTTGAAGTTGTCCTTCTCTCTAATGTTTGAGAAAATGTTGTTGTCCCACGGTCTCAGTGCTTCTAGTAGTCTCTTGTTGATATCTCGGTCGGCCATTTGGGCTCCTAGAGCTCTTCTTTGATTCACAATCCTCATGAGCCTATCATGAACTTCTTTTGGGCCTTCTCCCGGACCCATAATGAATAGGTTGAACTCATTTTGCAGTTCTTCAAGTCTTGCATCTTTGACGGAATCAATGCCCTCATAGATAACCTCAAGCTTTCTCCATAGTTGGTTGGCATTCTTTATTCCGGCTACCTTGTCATCCTCGGTGGCACTAAGTGCGAAAACAATTGCACTAGCAGCCACCGCATTATGATGAATGTTGATTTGATCCTTATGAGTTGGATTGTCTCTATTTTCCCACAAGAAACCATTCTCTGTTATATTTGCAACATGGGGACTCATGGATTCCAAATACATCATCATCTTGCATTTCCAATGATCATAAAATTGTCCATCAAAGTAGGGAAGTCTACCGGACCCTTGCCCAATGCGATCTTCTTTGAGATCATCATAATCAAACATAACATTGTTATAGGCTTTTGGTAGCTCATCCTTATCACTATCTTCAATCCTTGCATTTTCTCCATGTGCATCACCCTCGGACCTTGCTTCGGATGATCCACTAGGCGGAATTTCTTTTCCCTTTGTCATCTTTATCTTCAAGCGGTTAAGCCTTCAAGAAGATCCTTGCTCTGATACAATTTGAAAGTGCCTAGAGGGGGGGGGGGGGGTGAATAGGCAATTATCCCTGAAATTCACTTAATAATAAAAGTCAAATGCGCAGTGTCAGACTTGTCCGACGATTGTAGGGAAAGTCCGATGACTTGTCCGATGGCACAAGATAGAAAAGTAGATCGACCGAGTAAATGTTAAAACTAGTGTAAGGCAAGCTAGGAGTAGATGAATATAAGCAAGGGGGTGCTGTAAAAATAAGGAGAGCAACTACCAAGCAACCTACAAAAGTTAATCTAAGAAATACGAAGCAAACCCTAACTAGCAAGTTTATGAGCAAGAACAAGTAAACAAGACACAAGTGATTGAAGGTACGAGCAAGGCACAAGATTTGTTCACCGAAGTTCAGCTCTACAAAGGAGCCTACGTCTCCATTGAGGGATCCACAAAGGACCGGGTCTCTTTCAACCCTAACCTCTCCAAGTGACCACAAAGATCAAACTTGGTTTTCCACTAGAAACTCCAAAGAGGAGGGGTCAATACAAACTTTCCGAGGCGTCACCACACAAGTTGGGAGCTCTACGGGCACCTCTAACCGTCTAGGAGAAGAATCCCCAAGAGTAACAAACACAAAAGTTGTCGGCAGTGTGGATGAACCAAGTGCTCAAGAAGATGAAAGCTTGGAGTCGATGGAGCACTTCAATCTTCTCTCAATCCCTTCACAAATCAAGAGTGGAATCAAGGGAGGAGAGTTGGGGAGAGCAAAGTGAGCTTGGGAGTGTTTTTGAGTGGAAATGAGTGACCACTCTGCCACTGGGCAAAGAGGTGTTCTATTTATAGCCCAATGGGGAAAAGAGTCGTTGGAGACCCAATTTCTGAGATCTGTGTCGGACAAGTCCGATGGTCATCGGACATGTCCGATGAATCAAGGTGGTGCAGAAACTGGAGTCCGACAAGCTTGCCCGATGCCTCAGATAAGTTGGCCATCGGACTTGACAAGTCTTGTTCATCGGACAAGTCCGATGGCCATCGGACAAGTCCGATGAAAGAGGGTGGCAGAGGAACTGTAGTCCGATGGGTCGGACAAGTCCGATGATTTTTCCTTGGAAATTTTTGTATGGCCTAGAAATGGGAATTTTGCAGTTAGTTCACCTCCGCTTCACACTTTTGTGTCCCTCTTAATAGTACGGCTTTTTCTATACTCAAGAATTAAAATAAAATACTATGAACTTCATTCTTGAGCATATTTTGAATTTCAACTTGAAGCACTTTGCCATCTTCTTTTCTCCCTTTCTGTTTCTATGCATTTACTCACCAAACTTTGTACCATAATATACACACATGCTCATTAACAAAATTAGTCCATCCTTAATTGTATTGGCGCCAATCACCAAAATAAAATTAGGGGCCTAGATGCACCTTCAGTGAGACCCTCCATGTTGCAAATTGCTTCTAGGACAACATTTCTCATGCTCCATAGCCAACGTGTCCTGTTCCCTGCAAAGATTAGGCACAGGTCGGGCGGCCACGTTTGGCCGGGCGGTGGTCAGTGGCCGGACGAGCACATTTAACATAAAAACTGCCCAGCCGGGCGATCGTTTTTCATGAAAAATGACCTCTCGGGCCTTGATTTTGCCAACATAATTATCTGGTCGGGTTAGCATCCTAGACAGCCAGCCAGGAGGTCATCCGGCATGAAAAACAGCCGCCGGTCGATGATCTTGGCCAAGTATTGACCTAGCGGGTTTAATAGCCCGAAGAGCTAGCCGGTTGATCATTTGGTCTAGAAATCAACTAGTCGGCTACTGATCTCAGCCAGGGGAGAACCAATTTTTTTTAGTTTTTTTTTTCATTATTATTTTTTTCTTCTATTATAATGGTTAATGAGAAAAACAAGTAAGCAAAAACAACCTAATCTAATAGTATATGATAGGTGTAGATTGCCCGATCTTTCGGCGAGTGGAGATAACTTCGATTTGGTGGATGTCGACCCTCACGATCCGACTACGACGAGCAAGCCGAAGCGCCAATGCAATCGCTGAACCAACTTCCGGAGGATATTAACCTTGCGGTAAACAAGATCAACCTAATCATGAGGATCAATTCTTACGCGCAATCGAAGAACGAGCAAGAATTAGAGGCGAGCAATCTGATGTATTGCACGAAGGTGGAGTTCTGAATTCATGTCAAGAGACGGATGTATAGCTAAGCTAAACTTAAAACAAAACTTAAAGATTGCAAGGGGCGCAGCCCTTGACTAAATAGGGGGAGGACGAGGCATCTAGGACCGGCTGAAGTGGAGAGGCGCACGGTGGAGAGGGAGTCGCGCGACTTAGGCCACATGGGCCTTCGGGCGGCGTCATCCTAGGCCGTCGTTCCTTAGCATCAAAACTGTCTTCAATTCCTGGGCTCGAGCTCTAGTGATTGGGCCCTTGTACGTCGTCGTCTCGTTAGAAGATGGATCCGTAACTTGAGGGGGCGCGACGACGAGAGGTGGAGGCGTGACAACTTGGTTTGGCGCGCCATCTTTCATCCTCATTATTCGTATGTCGTTGATGTCCTCATCATCCTCCCCTTCTTGAAGTGAAGTCGTCCTCAACGACAACTCATCATCCTCACCCAAGTATAGTTTCAAATATGCAACATTAAAACTAGTGGAAACACCAAACTCCATGGGCAAGTCAAGAACATAAGCATTATCATTAATCTTGGTTAGCACTTTAAAAGGACCAGCAACACGAGGCATCAGTTTAGAACGGCGCAAAGTAGGAAATCTATCTTTACGCAAGTGCAACCAAACCAAATCACCAGGTTCAAAAGAAATATGTTTTCTACCTTTACTACCAGCAACTTGATACTTTTTATTAGCAACGGCAATGTTGTGTTGTATTTCTTCATGCAATTGTTTCATGTGATCAATATGAGCAAGAGCATCAAGATGTGGTTCATCTTCAGCACCAACAGCAAACAAATCAATAGGCGCCCTAGGAACATAGCCATAAACAACCTCAAGAGGACACATCTTAGTGGCAGAATGTGTAGCAAATTCAACATGAGGTAAACAATCTTCCCAACGTCTCAAGTTTTTATCTAGAACAGCTCTAAGCATAGAAGACAAAGTTCTATTTACTACCTCAGTTTGCCCATCAGTTTGAGGATGACAAGTAGTACTAAACAGCAGCTTAGTTCCTAATTTATTCCAAAGAGAACGCCAAAAATGACTAAGAAACTTAGCATCACGATCAGAGACAATTGTTTTAGGAATTCCATGCAATCTAACAATCTCTCTAAAGAACAATTCAGCAACATTTGAGGTATCATCAGTTTTATGACAAGGTATAAAGTGAGCCATTTTAGAGAAACGATCAACAACCACAAAAATACTATCCCTCCCCTTCTTAGTGCGAGGCAATCCCAAAACAAAATCTATCGAAATATCATGCCAAGGAGAAGAGGAAACAGGCAAGGGCATATACAAACCATGATTACCCAAACGAGATTTAGCTTTTTGACATGTAGTACAGCGTGCAACAAGGCGCTCAACATCACGGCGCATCCGTGACCAAAAGAAATGGTCGGCCAACACCTCATGTGTCTTGAAACAACAAAAGACGAACCGAGCTCGCTGGAATACACAACTTCCTGTTTTTATGTTTAATGATGTATGGAAAAGATTCAATAAATTCAACCCATTTAGCATGACGACGGTTCAGATTAGTTTGGGTTCTAATATGTTTCAAAGCCTCATGATCAGAATGAATAATAAATTCGTGAGGCCATAAATAATGCTGCCATGTTTGCAAAGTTCTTACTAAAGCATAAAGTTCTTTATCATAAGTGGAATATTTAAGAGCAGCACCACTTAACTTCTCACTAAAATAAGCAATGGGTTTATGATCTTGCAACAAAACAGCACCCAAACCAATTCCACTAGCATCACATTCCAATTCAAACACTTTATCAAAATTAGGCAATTCTAAGAGAGGAGCATGAGTTAATCGTTCCTTTAAAGTGTTGAATGCGTCGTCTTGTGGTGCGCCCCAGTCAAATGGCGCACCCTTCTTGGTCAGCTCATGTAATGGTGCAGCAATAGAACTGAAATCCTGCACAAAACGATGATAGAAGCCTGCAAGACCAAGAAATCTGCGAACCTGTGTGACCGTCGTCGGTTGGGGCCAACTCTGAATGGCGTCCACCTTGCTGCTATCCACCTCAATGCCCTGTGGAGTAACAACATATCCAAAAAACGAAACACGTTGCGTGCAAAAAGTGCATTTTTCCATGTTCCCAAACAAGTGAGCAGCACGCAAAGCATCAAAAACAGCACACAAATGGTCTAAATGCTCATTCATGGATTTGCTGTATATAAGGATATCATCAAAATAGGCAACAACAAATATTCCAATGAAAGGCCGAAGAACTTCATTCATTAAGCGCATAAAAGTGCTAGGAGCATTAGACAATCCAAACGGCATAACCAACCATTCATACAAGCCAAATTTAGTTTTAAAAGCCGTTTTCCATTCATCTCCTAATTTCATTCTTATCTGATGATAACCACTACGCAAATCAACCTTAGAGAAAATTGTGGCACCACTAAGTTCGTCAAGCATATCATCAAGGCGTGGTATAGGATATCGATAACGAATTGTAATATTGTTAATTACACGACAATCTACACACATACGCCAGAAACCACCTTTCTTAGGAACAAGCAAAACAGGAACCGAACAAGGGCTGAGAGACTCACGAATGTAACCTTTATCAAGCAATGCCTGCACTTGACGCTGAATTTCTTTCGTCTCCTCAGGATTTGTACGGTACGGGGCGCGATTAGGAAGCTGTGCGTCTGGAATTAAATCAATCTGATGTTCTATGCCACGAATAGGAGGAAGACCCGGTGGCAATTCAGCGGGAAAAACATCTTTATAGTCCTGCAAAAGGTTAGCAACAGCAGGAGGAATATGCAACATAGGCGCCTCATCTAGTGAAACAAGCATACGAGAGCAAACTAGAGCATAGCAAAGCAGATTAGCATCATGTAATTCATCAAAATCAGCACGTGTAGCAAGCAAGATAGGGTTATTCAATTTGATCTCATGTTGAACAGGTGCAACAGGAGGCGATGTAGCCAATTTTGCAGCTTTTGTCGCTCGAGCAATATCATCTTTAAGAACTTGTTCAGGTGTCATAGGATGAATAACAATTTTCGGACCCTTAAACATGAAGGAATAATAATTGGAGCGACCATGATGAACATTATCAACATCATATTGCCAAGGATGGCCAAGCAACAAAGAGCATGCTTCCATTGGAACAAATCACAATCTACAAAATCAGAATAGGCACCAAGATAGAAAGGAACACGTACCGAGCGTGTTACCTTTATTTTGCCGCCATCATTAAGCCATTGAACGTGATAAGGATGTGGGTGCTTCCTTGTTGGCAATGACAACTGCTCCACATGGGTCGTACTAGCCAAATTGTTGCAACTGCCACCATCGATGATTATACGGACCGCTCGTTCTTGCACAACGCCTTTGATATGAAAAATGTTGTGGCGCTGATGCTTTTCATCCTGAACGACCTGTGTACTAAGAACACGCTGCACAACAAGAGTTGCACTAGAGTCGACATGAAGCTCCGTATTATCTGCATGATTAGTGGCAAGCATAGTCTGCTGAATATCCTCAGAATCACTAGCAGAAGAATACCCACCGTCGTCATGAATCAACATAGTTCGTTTATTTGGACAATCGCGTATCACATGACCAAATCCTCGGCAACGGTGACACTGAATATCATGAGCTCGTCCAGACGACGAGGAGGACGGCACGAACGAGGCAGATTTGGCCGTGGATGGAGCACTCGACTTGGACGTGGTCGAGGAGTGGTCGCGTGACGTGGAAGGAGGTGTCGACCGTGGAGCTGAAGGCGTCTTGGACCCTACAAAAATGTTAGGTCTTGACGAAGATTGTCGATCCTGCACTTCACGTTCAGCTTTACAAGCATATTCAAATAAGGTGGTCATATCATCATAATTCTTATAATCAAGAATGTTCTGAATTTCATGATTTAACCCACCCCTAAAGCGAGCCATAGCAGCATCATCAGTTCAACTAAACCACAGCGAATCATACCCTTTTGCAAAGCTTGATAATAATCCTCTACGGAAAGTGAACCTTGTTGAAAATGCTGCATTTGATTAAGCAAATCTCTAGCATAATATGACGGCACAAAACGATGACGCATAGCAGCTTTTAATGCCGTCCAAGTGGCTGGAATATTATCAGGATATCTTTGTCTATACTCACGCCACCAAAGTAAAGAAAAATCAGTAAATTCACTAATAGCAGCCTTAACATGTAAATTAACAGGAATATCATGGCATGCAAATTTTTGTTCAACCTCTAATTCCCAATCAAGATAAGCACCCGGATCATATTTGCCACTAAAAGTAGGAATACAAAATTTTATTTTGGCAAAAGAATCATTAATAGGAACACGTACCCTACGAGCACGACCACGGCGATTCTCGTCGTCCTGCTCGGTGTCGGCGCCGTAGTCACGTGCATTTTGCAACTCCGTGAGCTGCGTCGTCATGGTCCCAAGCTGCATCGACATGGCCTCAAGACGAGTCATGATCGTCGCGAGCGTGGTGCGGGCAGCCGTATCAGCGAGGTCCAGTTTATCAAAACGCTCATTCGACGAAGTGACCGTAGAGTCAAGTCTCTCGTGCATCGTCTTCATGTTGTTTTGTAGACCATCAACCTGTGCCTGGACATCCTGGAGGGTGAGCTCCTCTGACTTCGAGCTGTTTTCTACCATAGAAACACAAGCAATACAAAAAGCAGGATCCTACAACAAGAGGTGAGTGGTGGATGAAAAGCTCAATCAAAAAGCTGTTATCAAATTCTTACCCGTCCTTACCAAGCACGCAAGCGTGAACTGCAACCACAGGTAAAACCGGTGGAAGATTGGAGGAGCGATTGCGTGGTGAAACAAAAACCTGCTCGTAGTAGAAAATATCTAGGGCTAGGAGGTTGCACTCAATCCAAGGGTTAGAACAATTGAAACAATAACTACAAAGCTGAATAATGGTGCTAAACGCGAAAAGATTGCTGCCGGTACAAATGCAAGAGGAAGGAAGAAGGATCAAAACAAAGTGCAGCAAGAACGCGTCGCCTGTGTTGCTCGTCCGCTCTTTTTTTTCTCTTTTTTTTTTCTTTTTTTTCTTTCTTTTTTTCTCTTTTTTTTATACTTTTTGCTGAAAATATAAACAATGAGACCTCAAATAAGCAATTAAGCACAAGCGCTTCTTTTTTTTTGAGGCAGGGGTAGAACGGTAATTAAAAGATGACATGAAGACGAAACCGAACACAGGGCGAGGCGAGCGGGTCACGACGTAACCGAGTAGGACTCGATCGGCGAGGCAGTGATTGACCCGGACTCACGGTGCAGCGGAAAAACTTGGCAAGCGATCGGCTGACCACAATTTGGCAAGCGAGACGGGGTAAACAGATGCGGTAAAAAGCAAACTGTGGTGGTGAAAACACGCGGCACGGCAGAAGGATATGACTATGATAGGAAGAAAACAATGAAACACAGTGTACCAGCAACGATCAAAAGCGAAAGCACAAAAACTCAACAATGCAAATTATTGAACGAAAGTGCAAGGCTCAAAACCGTACTAGGGTAAACTTTTTTTTTGTAGTTTTCGGTTTATGTGGACTTGGATAAAACTCACCGAGAAACACTGGAATCTGATACCACTTGATAGGTGTAGAGTGCCCGATCTTTCGGCGAGTGGAGATAACTTCGATTTGGCGGATGTCGACTCTCACGATCCGACTACGATGAGCAAGCCAAAGCGCCAATGCAATCGCTGAACCAACTTCCGGAGGATATTAACCTTGCGATAAACAAGATCAACCTGATCACGAAGATCAATTCTTACGTGCAATCGAAGAACGAGCAAGAATTAGAGGCGAGCAATCTGATGTATTGCACGAAGGTGGAGTTCTGAATTCACGTCGAGAGACGGATGTATAGCTAAGCTAAACTTAAAACAAAACTCAAAGATTGCAAGGGGCGCAGCCCTTGACTAAATAGGGGGAGGACGAGGCATCTAGGGCCGGCTGAAGTGGAGAGACGCGCGGTGGAGAGGGAGTCGCGCGACTTGGGCCACGTGGGCCTTCGGGTGGCGTCATCCTGGGCCGTTGTTCCTTAGCATCAAAACCGTCTTCAATTCCTGGGCTCGAGCTCTAGTGATTGGGCCCTTGGACGTCGTCGTCTTGTTAGAAGATGGATCCGTAACTCGAGGGGGCGCGACGACGAGAGGTGGAGGGTGACAACTTGGTTTGGCGCGCCATCTTTCGTCGTCATTATTCGTATGTCGTTGATGTCCTCATCAGCATATACGAGGTATATTAAAGGGGGATAAATACCGGTTACCTTCTGATAAGGGTTCGGGTTTTACGTCCCAAACGAGATGGTCTCCTTTTGCCATACCTGAATCTTCTTTTTGGGCTCTATGGCACTGACCTTTTTGAGTTTTCTCCTTTTTTCGTTCTCTTTTGGCTTCACTTGGTCCATTGACTTCCTGCAATTGTTAGCACAAATCTATTCGTCCACAATAACAATATCTCTATTGATGCATCAATCAACCTAGACACCATCTCTAATTTGATCAATTATGGAGGGAAAACAAGCGCATTTTCCTTATTTCACATCAAAGCATCATAGGGAAATAACCCTTTTTTTATGTTGTTCAGTCTATCAAACAAATGAATGAGATAAGCAACCAAACAAGGAACGTTTGTTACAACTAAAATTGTACAATAGCAAGAATATTCTATATCATACACATACATGGGGAATGCAACCAAACTAGGAATGCTAACCCAAATATATGATACGATAAGAACATAACATTAGTTTTAGATGAAACAATTAAATCAATACTCAAGTGTTCCAAAAAGATAGATAGGGGGCAATAATTTGGGTCTTACCTCCTCGAGAACAGAGTTAGAGTGATGATGATTCGTTGAGAAGGATCAAAGCACCATGGGCTCTTCTTTTGTAAAAACTTGCTGCAAGGTCAAGGCAACTTTGTCCTGTTTGTTCCACACTCAAACAAAACAAAGGTGGTCCTGCTAAGGCTAGCAGTGAATTTGCTCAATAGAAAATCTATATTAGTCTCAAAATCTTAGCCATTGCTTCCCCGACAATGGCGCCAGAAATACTTGTTGGCGTTTGCTATGCTCCAAAGATAAAATCGTTTAATTCCGCAAGCGCAGGGAACACCATTGTAGCATTTCACCCAGGAGTATTCCAGGGTATTGTATTTCTCCTCAGAGAAGCAAGGCGTAAGAGTATCGAGAGTTAACTATCTTATGTCTATAAAGAAATCACCAACCAAACCATGGCAGGGATGAAGATAATGAGTGGGTAATATGGTGGACGCATCAAGAGAAGACCACATTATAGGTATTTAATAGAGAAAGGTATAGCTAGTTGGGAGGACAACGAGTCAAGTTGGATTTCTTAAGTAATGATGTTCTAAAATTTCCAAGACAAGCATCAAGCGTTGCTTCTAGAGCTGCCACCATTTACTAGCGATTTTATGACTCATGTTTTGTTCACTTCAGGGCACAAAAACAATACACTAATATGTAACTAACCTCTTTACTAATGGTTATGCTATCGCTAGACAACCCTCCGTGAGACTTCCTGAGCGTTGTGGATTACTAAATGGACAGACATGGCTGTCACCATCTGCCGCCTACCACACAGCCCATGGGGATGAATGCATAACCAGATAGCATTTACATAGGCACCACGCCTACACTCACACTAGATATTCTCCCATAGATCTTTGTGGAAGAATAGCTAGGAAATAACTATGTCTACAACCCTTACTCAGGATGACGACTCAATTAAGTCCTAGCCGGGAAACCCGTGAACATGTAAATCATGGAAGCACTCTCAAAAGGTGCAACTAGCAAACAACTACAAAGCTTAAGAAGGCACTGTCATATTTGGATATATAAAAGAACAAACATCTTTATATTTGAGGCATAAGTCTTATAGAAGAAAAGATACAAGAGAACTTGTACCAAGGCTTCCAAGACAAATCCGGAATCCCGAGGAGAAGTTCTCAACCTGACTCTAACTCCCAAGCGAACTATCCTACTCTACATTGTAGCAGAAATAGTGGGAAAATAGTTTTCTTGATGTTCTTCTTGACGATTTTCTCCTAAATTCTCTACTTTTTATAGGTGGCAATGGGCAGGGAGGTATTTGTAGGTGAAGTGGACTCGGTGGGCCAAAGTCAACTGCCGGGCGGCGGGATAGATCGGGCGGCCGGGTGGCGGGATAGGCCGGGTGGCCGTTGGAAAGGGTCGGTTCCCGCCCGACTCTTCTTGGATGGCTCATTTGTTGTCTCGATGATGGTTGATAGATCGGTTTCCACTGACTTTCTTCTTTTGTGGGTGGTAGGCCGTGGGCCTAGTGAGCTGGCCACCCCGGGTGGCAACCCGAGGCAGGGCGGAAAGCCAGGCCGGGCGGCAGGCTTGTGTTGGTAGTCGTCAATTCCCTTTTTCGACTACCAATTTGACATGAAAAGGTGGACCTTAACTAATAATGCAATGAAAATAATCTTTGTACTCATGAGTTCCACAAGTGTTGGTGAAATATGTGGTTGCAGGTGCTACAGGGTTAAAATATGCAAAAACATGTAAAATACCCCATTGGCTGATCACAGTTGTGAAACAGCCATTTTTTGACAACTGACGGGGTCGTTAACAGCCAAAATCAGCACCTGGTCAGGTCATCACCAAGTAAATTTGTCAACCGTCCGAATCATAAGCTATCATCACCCGGCATGGTGAATCAAGTGTTCAATCAATTCTCGATCGTACGATAACATGACCTAGGACCACCGACCGATTTGGAACTTCACCCCCTTACCCGGCCGACAAGCAAACACCATCGCCATGAAGCTGTTTCCTAATTCTGCTCCAAAAGATTTTCTAAAAAACGAAGGAAGGAGGTTGACACATGGCCTAACCGGGAGATGGGAAGCACAACAAAGCCACTTGGTCAAAGGGCTACTGCACAAAAATGGGCTGCCGCCCGGTGGACCTTGCCGCCCGGCCTACCGGGCCATTCGGCCCATAAAACCTACCGCCCGGCCTGCCATGCCTACCAACATAAAACCAAGGGAAAATGGTCAATCGACCCTCAAAACCGACCTCAAAACATCATTACAGCCGTCCAGAATGAGTCGGTTGGAAAACTGACCAACTCGGGTGGCTGCCTGGCCTTCCCGACCGACACTGCCGCCCGGCCTCTACGGCCACCGGAATACCCGGCTGCCCGGCCAATGATTTTTCACCATTTTCGGCCACCGACTTCCCACCGGCTTACAAGTACTCGCCCTCCATCATTTGGGTATAAATATGACAGTTTGGCCACCGGTTTAGACAACAATTGAAGAGGAGAACAACAAGCACCATGCTGCAAGAATGTATGAGAATAGGGAGTGACAGTGAGAGGTAGAAGTCCGGGAGGGAGACGGGAATGTCAGATCCTTCTCCATCTTGTGCCTCGCGGATGAAGCTCCACCGAGAGTAGATTCCTCATCCTTCTGTCGGGTAACATGTAGTTAAACTCTTGTCTAAGTAATAAAGTGAGTATTTCTATCCTTTTTATCTATAGGATCCTCATGCATAACCTTTTATTGCTTTATAGCATTAATTTGTTCTTCTTACCAATTATAGAGCTGGTATGAAATTCTAAGTGTAAACGTGGTATTTAGACTTAGTTTTCCTTGGATTGCATTCGTCCCCACGGGCTGTGTGGTAGGTGGCAGGTGGTGACAGTCCTGTCCGTCCAATATTGTAATCCACCACGTTCGGGAAGTCTCAAGCAGGATTGTCTAGCGATAGCGTACGCACTAGTACATGAGGTTAGTTATCGACCCTTATTAATGGATCGTTTTCATGCCTCGAAGTAGATAAATTGAAATAGGATCTCATTAAATTACTTAGTGGGAGTTTACTACATTAGAATATCTGGCCCGAGGACCTCTTCTCTCTATAGAACCTATTCTCCTCTCAACCATTGTTATTCCTCTCCTTTGTTCACTAGAGTTGGATTAGGATAGAATTTCACTTCTCGTTCCCCGTGGATTCGATACCTTGGAATACTCCTGGGTGAAGGCTATATTAACATCCGTATGCTTGCGGATTTCTCTGTTAGGCTTAACGATCGCCAATAGGTAGGCCGGGCGGCGGCCCATGTCGGGCGGTGGCCGTGGCCGGGTGCTTGATGAGGACATCACTCCTATGGATACACACAACACTCCTCCAAATCTGGACTTGCAAGGTCCAATGACTAGAGCTCGTGCACGACGACTAAATTTAGAGGTGAGCTCGTTCCTACGTTCTTCGCTATATGTTACTTTTGAGAATGGTTTGCTACCTAATGATTATTTTATGATTAGAAACCATGGAGAAGACCAGGAGATGATGGGAGAAGGAGCTGGGAATGTGGAGGACCAGCAAGAGCTTGGAAGCCAAAGTGGAGGCCCAATCAAAACCGACTTCGAGTCTGTTTCGGGCCCCAGGACCAGTCTGTACTAAAACAGTTGCCCAGGACGCATACGGACTCGGATTTGGACGTTCTACATATGCACGGAAAGATAAGGAGAAGACCTTTCCAATGCCGCCGGCCTCATGTCAAAATTCATCCGGAGTCATCGGGAATCGTCAAAACAAGACAGAGTCCAGAATCTGTGTCGGTGCTGCGTCGCCTATTTTTGGCCTTTGGGCTTTGTATCTAGTTGAGCCCAATTAGGGGCGCGTCCAGAGGGTCTTGCACGACCCTAGAGTCTTTATATACAGCCGCCGCCGCACCATTAGGGTTCGGGTTTTGCTTAGATCAATTCTGTTCATAAACAGTTTCGCCGTTCATCGATTTGTGAGACCCCAACTTCGAGAGTTTAATCATACATCTGCAATTGTGTTGCAATCTTCGTTGTTCTTGCTTGTGTTCTTGATTCGCAGGCAGGGATCAGCCTTCTCGGCGAGGTCAATCGTCTTTTGGACGGTTGATAACCAGAGGAGACGTCGTGCTGCGATTGCGGGGTTTAGAACGTGCTGTTCTGAAGCCGGATCGATTTGTGTGTCGCCTCCGACCAAATCAACTTACCAAGAACCTTTCGGAAGATCGGGAACCCTTGTCCACATCAGTGCTGACCCCTCCTAGGTTGCCCCTTGACTTCTCTCGGTTAGGCCACTTGATGACCTTCTTTCCTTTACCACTTTTCATCTTTTGAGGTCCGGGAGGAGAAAACGGCATCATGGTGGAGTGTTTTGCAGAATCAGCCGGGTCGGATGATCAGCCGGGCGATGATCCCGATTGATCGGTCGGGTAGGCGTCCGAGCAGCCGGTTAGGCTTCCGCTCTTCATCCGGGTGATAATTCTGATCACTCGGCCGGGTGATGATCCGGGTGGCTGATTACCCTATCGGCCCCTGATCTGTCACAAAGACTGGGCCAGGTGCTGATTTCAGTCATAAACGACCCGGTCGGCCGGCTGTTTTATAGTCATAATCGGCCGACGGGGTGTTTCTTCATATTTCTGCATATTTTGGCCCTGTATGACCTGTAAACACATATTTCACCAAAACTTGTGGAACTTTATTAGTTGAGGTAAATTTTTATTGAACTAAGGTCTTTACCTTGCATTTCTTGACCGGTTGGTGGCCGGTATTGGGTTTTATTGGCCGCCAACAACGGACTTATCCTATGATCATGGGACATGTCTGATACTACGTGACTAACTTTTGTTTTTACGTCCATTCCAGGGACTACTGCCGATTCACCCCCCTCTAGGCAACTTTCAAGTAAGAGGTGGTAGACCGATTAAGGCGATTGGTCATGACAGGGTTCATCGGAAAAGCATAACTCTTTACACATCTTCCATGTTCACTAGTTGTTTAAACTGCCAAGTAAGCTAGGATTATAAATGACACGTTGTCGCTGCTTCAATGCCAAACAACATACCTGTTGCACCGACCAACACATCCTTTCTCCGATAGCTAGATGCATGCAGGCTAACTATAGGTGTTTCTTTTTGTTTTATGTGTATGCTTCTAAATAGTTTTCTCTCAGCCCTCATGTGAATTTAAACAGCCTTCACCTAGAAAGCCTTCATGCCAATCATTGTATCAGTGCGCCTATCGGCACAAACTCCCCAGCTCTCATCAACAATGCTCTCGTCATTCATGCTCTCATATGTGCCATAAGTACTTCATGCTAGGATTAATTTGTTAGATGACGTAGAAAACCCTAAACACGGTTCTCTTGGTGATCTCTATGGATTTGTTATTAGACCTAGAAATACTCTAAGGGAAAAGCTACAACATACACCGTCCACTTGCGGTATATAAATTAGGTGTGTACAAACGACCAACATGACCCCTTAGAAAAAGGGTTGGGACAAGGAAGTGGTAATGTGTCAGCCCTCGGCAGAGGGTCCCCTTCTGTCGAGAACGCGCACCAGGGTTGGCCCGCATCCTCGGTTGAAGCTCAGGATAGTCCTGTCTTATCAGGCTAGCGCTATGATGAAGGCCCACGCGACCGCCACCGTGGACATGGACCTCGGGGTGTCGGGCTCTTAGGATGCTCTAGCCTTGGAGGGTTCAAGATCTTCGGCAGCGAACGTCGTCGACCATGTTGCAGCAGAGCAGAGGCGAGTGCAGGACGTGGTCGCCGCCCAGGCATAGGAACTCGTTGAGGCCACGGGTGCGCTACAGCGCGCTGGCTCGGCGAGGAGCACAATCGACTCATGAGGGAGCTTGATGTCGCCCGTAACAAGATAGAGGTCGTGCGTGCCAACATGCCGAGGACATACAGTGTGCTTTTCAAGCTGTAGTCCTAGACGGAGAAGGATGAGAGGTGAGGGGTCGGGCGAGGCGAGATACACTCGACTCCACTCGTGGCGGTCGAGCGAAGTGAGAGATGCTCAGATTCATTCGTTGTGACCGGGCGAGGCGGAACACTTTCGACCCCATCCGTTATGTCGGGGCGAGGCGGAACACGCTCGACCCTACTTGCGGGGGTCGAACGATGTGGAGCAGGCCCAACCCTACTCTCAGGGGTGGGGCGGGACGGAGCCATTTTGACGGATGCTTAGTATTATAACTACCGTTAATGACGTTCACGTGGCACCACTGATGTTTGTGCCCGTCACTAGGGACACTGACAACAAACGAGTCACATCCGAAGTTCAAGTACAGAAAAAAAACGGCACAAAAAAGTAGGCTCTTGTATAGAGCAACCAAGCACAATCATAGACATAGTCGTTATAGATGGTTATTTGACAAACTTCTATTGCCAGGTCGCCAAATTCAGTGTAAAGTATAAAACGACGATGGTGAAGCATCTAAAAAGGGCATTCCCTGTGTGATTCTCATGCACGTCTTTTTTTTAAAAAAATAAACTTTCTCATGCACGTCTTAGCTATGCATATCCTGCCTGGAAGTTTACGCAGACCAGGAGTCGGTTTCCGGATACTGATGGGGATTTGTTTATGACCTTTTGTAACTGATGTAACGACTGTTTACCAAGGAGTCGTGGCCGCAACAACATTACTACTCTCTTCACTTGAAGACCTGTCAGAGAGAGAGAGAGAGAGAGAGTCGCACATTTGGTATTATTTAAAAAAGATGCAGAAATGAGTCATATTATATTACAAAATACATGTTTTTGAAACATACTGCCATATTTTTTTAGCAATATTACCAAATGGACGGTATGCTACTACATCAGTTTAGCACCAACCAGTTAATCATAAGTTTCCTTCAAAAATATTTTCATCATTTTTTCTTTTTTCTCTGTTGATGCAATATCTATAAATACTTTGATTTTTACTAATATTTATTTTTATAGGATTATATGTATTAGTAAGAGGAGGAAAAAAATATGTTGATGTATAAACGATAGAAAAGTTTGTTTTTTAAAAACTATTGGATCTAGAACCTAAGGCTCAAAGCGGTGGACCAAACTTTTAGCTAAAAATAGCAGGACACTACTACAGAACATACATATAGTAACACATGTTTGTAACACTAAGACATTGGTGTTACAATAGATTTTATAAGAATACTTAACACTTTTGTTGAGTAGTAACACATATATATGTTATAATAGAATTTATTTGTTTTATATTTTCTCATAATCAGTAACACATAAATATATTACTATAAAACATGATCTAGTAATAGAAAAACATAGATCATTTATTAAGTATGTTACTATAGGTCTCAGTAATATTTTTTTCTACGTCTAGTAACACATAAAAGTGTTACCAGAAGGCTGACCTGACGTAGTGGAATCATTCTATTACTGAAAAATAAAATGTATATATATATTTCTATTTCTCTCTAATAATTGAACAGTAATCCTCCCAGAACCATTCTATTACGGGCACTACAAAGAAGTTATTTTCAACGAAACTTGTGTGACTATCATTTTGTTGAGATGTCAGATTTATGAGCTAGTACATAGATCTATTCGACAGTGGATGAAACACTACGAAATATTGTTCCTTCCTTGAATCCCAATGTTTTAATTTACTTAGTCGATAAACTGTGCCACCAAACGAATCACAGTTTCTATGTATATTGTCTCCACAAAAACGGATAGACGAGTAATTTTTAACGAAAAATTGGTTTTTACTTGTTGTAAATTACATGAAATCTTGGTAATCATTCACTGCACATATGTTTAACCAAAAAAATAGTTTTTTTACTTTTTTGTAATTAACAGAAAAGCTAGATAATCGTTCACTGTGCAAGTGGACAACAGTACTAGAAAGAAGTATTTCTCTTTTTTGCCATGTGAGAAAATTTTCCCTCCACTCTTTGGCGAACTTTTGACTAATTTCTATCACTGATGATAATTCTTCCTAATATATGGAGATCAATATATGTAGTTACAAAACATTTTATTTCGTGTGAGTTCAAATGATAATGGCAAATAAACTTCAACTAAGGTCTCTAAACGAATCAACATGGAATAAAGAAACATCCGTATATAGCGTATGGGTGAAAGAATATCATTCATGTTAGTATCACATGGGAGTGAGTGTGTAACACGAGACGTCTCAAGAGTGGCGAGGTGGTAATTTCAGATAAAGAATAAAATCGCGACAGAGAATGGCGTAATGGGAAGGAGAGAGCTGTCCAGGTGAGAGGATGGGTGCAATTCACTAGCACAAAATGGCTCCTTAGCGGCGTTAGAAAAAATGACATAGAGGCAGGTATAAAGAAATTTGCCGCTATAGTAGCTATATGATTTTTAACGGTGGTTTATATTATCAACCGCATTTAAAGATTAATTTTTTAAGACGTATCACATTTTAAACCGCCGTTACAAATCGACCCTATTTTTAGCGGCGATTGACATTATCAACCGCCGCTAAAACTCAATTTTTAGAAGCGGTTGACAATGTCAACCGTCGCTATTAAAGATTTGAGGCTCAGTTCTATTTTTCTGCCCACTTTGGCCTAGTTGGTTCTTATAAAAATAGAGCAAACCCTAGCCTCATTCATTCCTCCCTCTCTCTTTCCTTCACTCTGTCAGCTGTCGCCGCCACCTCTCTCTTTTCTCCCGCAACCGCTCCTCCCTCTCTCCCTGCGTAGGACATCCAGAGTCGAGCCCTCTCCTCAGTGGCACTGGCCTCCCTCGGTGGCGTGCCTCCCATGGCTGCGCGTGACCCCCGGCGACAGGCGTACTCACGGGAGGCGTGCCTCCCATGGCCACGCGTGGCCCCCAGCGGCAAGTAGACTCACCGGCGACGCGCCTCCCATGGTCACGCATGGCCCCCGGCGGCAGGCAGACTGCCCCGATGACGCGCCTCCCACGAACGCGTGTGGCCCCCGGCGGCAGGCGGACTCCCCCGACGGTGCGCCTCCCACGACCGCGCTTGGCCCCCGGCATCGCACTTCCCCCAACCGCACGTGGCCCCCGCTGGCGCGAATCCCCCGGTCACGCGTGACCTCCGACTTCGTGCCCTCGCCCCCTGCGCCAGGCGGCGTCCCCCCCCCCCCCCTTGACGACAGGCACATGTGGGTCTACGGCAGACACGCTCGGATCTGTGGCGGCGCGCGTGGATCTGTGGTGGCGCCACGAGCTTGGTAGACAGGCCAGGCCAAGCTATTTTTATTTTTGTTTGAAATTCATAGCGGTGGGTGACAATGTCACCCATTGCTACAGTATGATCTTTACCGGCGGTTGGTTTGTTACACGGATGACCCACCGCAAAAAAAGTTTATTTTTAGCTGCGTTTTGGCCCGACGCTAAAAGCCTTTTCTCTAGTAGTGATTATTGGCGTTGTTTCCTCGGCTAGCAAGTACTCCCTCCATACTCAGATTAGACGGCGTTTAGGACATGATTTACAATACTCAAATTGGGTCTAATCTTCCATACATGGCCCTACTAAATAGAATGCGGAGCCTCTTCATAATAACTCTCTCTCCCCTCTGGACTAGCTAGCACACCCGACTCCCAAGCATCAGCCTATCAGGTCGTGGGTTCGAGTCCAGTGCCCGCGCTGTTTTCACTACGGGAAGCAGGAGGTTTGTCGTGTGCCATCGGCACACGACAAAGCCGAAAATACCCACGGCACAATCTTTGTCATGGGTCACACACGACAAATGCTGCACGGCCAAAAAGCCATTGGCAAAGCGCGTTTTTCCGTGAGCATTTTCTCGAGAACACGGCAAACCCTCTGCCGTGTGCCCACGATGATGCACGGTAAAAAAAGGCGCTGTCACCTGCCAGCTCGGTGACGGCGCGCTTTGCTGTTTATCCGATAGTTGGCACACAGCAAAGAAGGCATTGGTTTGCCGTGTGCCCTTGTCATAGCACACGGCAAAATGTTGGTCTTTGCCGTGTGCCTCAGCCATGGCACACAACAAAGAACATTCCCAGGTTGGCAGATTATTCCTTCTTTATCATGTACCTCGGACATGGTACACGGTAAAGCTTATAAAACCTGCCTGAAAACATTTAAAATTAGTTGTCTCCGGACCTACGACTTTGGCAGGGGGGGGGGAGGAGAGGAGGCGGCATGGCGGACTGGAGGGGGAGGAGGCGGCACAGCGGGGCGGGATGGAGGAGGTGGTGCGGACGCTCGCGAACGGCGGAGGCACTGCAGAGGACAGGGAAGGACGCCGTGGGGATGGAGATGGCTAGAGGCGGCGCGGGCGCGTGCAACGGTCGGGAGGAAGACGATCGATCTGAGTCAAAAATGGACGAAGACCCGATCCAGATCGGGATTTTGCACTCGGGTGTGCCGTGTGCCTACCAACAGGAACACGGCAAAGGCAGGGCATACGGCAAAGGCGTTGACTTGCCGTTTTTGCCATGTGCCTCCACAATACACACCGCAAATGTCCCGTGTGCCTCTTGTACAGGCACACAACAAACCTTTTTCACATTTTCTAAAAATGAATTTATAATTATCTAGCAAACTTAGAAAATAACCAAATTTCACCATGTCTCTATTTATATGCACTGTTCCTCATAGAAATATGGTTGAGGTCGAAACTTCAATCCATCTACATTTTGATTCAGAATCTCAAACACTGCAAATCAACGTTTAGATTCTTGTTTAGATTCTTTTTACGGAGATTCTCTAATTTGTGAGAAACATATATGATAAATTGCGCGAAATATTTTTTTTTCTTTTACCACAGCCACTACGTATGATATAATGATGTCAGGACAATTCTCATAATTTTAAAACTCTTTATGTGTTTTAAAAAAAAATTTGTATCCAACCATAAGTTGTTCCTAATATTTCATGTATAATATGCATGATTTTTCTTGTTATTTCATGGATACGGACTCAGATGGGGATCATTAGCATGAAATATCAATTGCATCTACTAAATTACATTATTTGAATCACTTGCAGTTCAAATTTAAATTTTCACAAAATAATTAAAATAATAAAAAATTAACTAAATATAGTAAACACACCTGAAAATTACATGAAATATCATTGTCTAAGTAGTATGTAAACTATATCAAAGTCAAAAAAGTTGGGGGCAAATGGGAAAGGAAAAAAAATTGTCATGTGTCCAGTACTGGCACACGGCATAGAGTATCATACCACCAATTTTGTCGTGTCCAATGGCGAGGCTCAAGGCAAACTACCCACCTTTGTCGTGTGCCACATGAGAGCACACGGCAAATGCCACCTTTGCAGTGAGCCTAGTGACGTGACACACGACAAATCTGTAATGGCCGTTTGCATCGGGTAGCCAACAAGGTTGTAAACAGCTAATGGCCTATTTGCCGTGTGCCATGTCAGTGGGCACACAGCAAAATTGGTGTTTGCTGTGTGCCTCCCATGTGACATACGACAAAGGTTTCTTTTGCCGTGTGTCAATATTTTATCGTGTGCTTTATTAGCGTCGCACGACACAAAGCATTTTTATCGTGTGCCCGATAGATTGCACACGACAAACATTGGGACACACAGCAAAGATATTGTTTCCCGTAGTGTTTGATTTTTTTTGCGACGCGTGACGTTTCAGCCCGAGGTAGAGTAGGCAGTGCCGCGGGACTCGTGACAAGCTCGGCTCGGCTCGGCTCGACTCGTTTTGTTAATGAGCCGAGCCGAGCTTATAATTTAACTCATCAAATTTATGAGCCGAATCGAGCTGGCTCGTGAGCTCAATGAGCCCTGAAAGACTCACAAAAAGTACGATTATTAGTGATAAAATATAAAATATTAGACTAATATTTGATTATTTTAATACCTACTTCAAATTGAGTTATATTTATAAATTATTTTATTAACTATATATTATATTCTTAATTATTTTATATTAAAATATTTCATTTTACTAAAATATAATGTTTGAATTGTGACGTATACCTGGCTTACGAGCCTAACGAGGTAGCTCGAGCTAATTATCAAGCCGAGTCGAGCCAAGTTTTAAGCTCGGTTGTCGAACGAGCCGAGCCGAGTCAATTTTCTAACGAGCTGACACGAGCCGAGCCGAGCTAGCTCGACATCCATCCCTACGCGGGTGGACGCCCGTCTTTATGAAAATACTCCGTTTTGCAGGACGCCCTATAATATAAGTATGGAGGGAGTACACAGTTTGCGTCACGCATATCCTAAACCTTGAGAAAGAAAAATGTAGGCCATGGCAACCCACCCAGCCTTGGCTTTGAAGTCTCATCAATACGACGGCTCCAAAAGAGGCTGATATTGATCATGAAAACCAAGAAATAAAGAAACACCTACGAAAAAAAGATAGCAGGAAATCAAAAGCTGCTACAAATACCAGGAGTGCAATAAATGGGACTGGCCTATATATACAGGCTCACACCCAGATTCACCAATCGGACAAACAAACCTACACCACATCACTTGCAGAAGCACTTGACGCATTTGCCCCTCCCACCCCACATATATATCATCTGCAGACTGCACAGCCTTCACCTCTCACCTTCCTACTTCGATCGGTAAGATTATTTTGCCCGGTCACTCGTGTTGTTTTTTTAACCTGCAATAACAAGAGAAGAAACTCAAGAGCTCTAGCTACCCGCTTGATCAAGAACGTATGTAGCTAGGACACCGGGGCAGGATCCATGAGCTCGTCTGTCGGTGGTGTGAGCGCCGGTGGTGCTGCAGGGCAAGGAGGCAACGGCAGCGTCGGCAGTGGGAGCGGTGGCAGCGGGCCATGTGGGGCGTGCAAGTTCCTGCGCCGAAAGTGCGTGAGCAATTGCATCTTCGCGCCGTACTTCGACCAGGAGCAGGGCGCGGCACACTTCGCTGCGGTGCACAGGGTGTTTGGCGCGAGCAACGTATCCAAGCTGCTGAACCATCTCCCGGAGGAGAAGCGCATCGACGCTGTCCTCACCGTCTGCTTTGAGGCACAGGCACGCCTCCGCGACCCAGTCTACGGCTGCGTCTCCCACATCTTCGCCCTCCAGCAGCAGGTACCTCGTCGATCCGCTTCTTAGCTAGCAGCTAATCCATGGATCGATGGAGTACTAGTACTTTTTTTTCACCCACATCATGGCTGCATCATTATTTCAACGTTGGGCTTTCTTATGATTGGAAGATCATGATCACTGATTCATGCAAAGATGTATCTTGAGTCGTTGCTTTTGAAAGTTGCACTTCAACAAGTTTCAATATTTTTTTATTTGCTTGTTTTGCGGGGTGACTTTTTCTCTAGGAAGGCAGCCATTGAGGCCTTTTTTTGGTTGGGATGAAAGCATGGCAAGCCAAGCAAAAGAAGCAAGCTTGCCAGGCGATTTAATATGGAGGGGACTTTCGGATACGGATGATGTGCACATCTTATCTCATCCATTTTATGATCAATTCCATCGTCTACTCTTGCGGTTCTTCCGATTTTCTGATGAAGATAAAAGGGGAAATGCGCCAGGCTAGCATCGATCTATAATACTCCTGGAATAGGCAGCTACCCACCGAGTTCCTTGTTTTGAGACATCTGTCCGTTTTCGTATGCATTTCACTGGTTCTTTTGATCGAGTTATATGTTTGTTCATTTGAAGGTCTGCTTTGAACTTTCTAGAAATTTACAATTTCATGCAGCTAATAATTTCTGATTTTTTTGCATGTCCGCATCCGTCAGATTGTGAGCCTTCAGTCTGAGCTCAACTGCATACAAAACCACCTGCTGGCAGCAATGGAGCAGTCATCGCAGCAGGTGCCATTCCCTGCTGCGCAACCCCAGATGCCAATGGCAGCCTTCTCCGTCTCTGACCTGCCGCCGTCAGCTAACATCCAGCACAACGTCGACCTGTCATTTCTCCTCGACGAACAAGCTTCGCAACAGCTGCAGCAGCAGTATGTCCGCGTGGCAGCGGCCTCTGGAGGCGCAGGTGGAAGCGGCACCGGCGACACTGGCGACCTGCATGCAGTGGCAAGGGAGCTCCTCAACAGGCATGACCGAGAGGCTGGCCCTGCGCCGCCCTCTCCGCGCACACATCAGTGAGCGCTAACCTAGCTAGGTAGACCAATTCATCAGGAAAGAATTAAATCATTCATATGCGCCCTGGAGGTTGCAGGAGAAACATTTGTTGAATGGATGTTTGGACGGTGTAATGTGTGATATAGAATGAGGCTGATCAACGAAGATGATGATGTGGGACGAGCCGGTACGTAACAGGCATCGCCCGGTTTTCGCGTACAAGCCTTGTTCTCGGCTGGGGGTGCAAGGGCGCCCACTTACTCCTAATAGAATGCCTGGGAGTCAGCCCCAAAGGAGGAATGGAGCCTGGGAGAGTTCTTAGCTGTAGCCTGATGCTCCCTCTGTTTGAAAATTGTTCTTGTCATTGACTGTTTTTGTTACCTTTGATCATTTATCTTATTCAAAAAATTTTAAAAAGTATAATGTATTTTCTCATGATTTGATTTATCACTAGATAAAATTTAAATATAACTTATAATATTTAATATTTAAACAAATATTTTGAATAAAATAAATGGTCAAAGATAACGAAAAAGTCAATTACGATAATAATTTTGAAACCAAGGGAGTAGAAGTTAGCTTCAGTCACTGTTTGATTGAAACAGAATTCTAAGTAGGGCACCTGATCTAGATACAGTCACCTAGCTAGATAGCATTCTCACCTATTGGTAGGTTATTTATTACCTTTTATTTCAAATTTCGCATTCGGAACAAAATAGTCTTTTTTGTGTTTATTGGACTTTGTGTTTAACTGTAAAGTTATTGATGACAAAAGACTCACATCAATAGGTGAATGAGATGAGTCGTTCCGTTTCGCCTCCCCCAGGTGCCCCTCCGCCTCCCAACCCCTCGTCGGCTTCCAACATGGTTCCGGCGACCACCACCCAAGCTGCTAAAGCAGCAAACCCACCCCCGAAGGTACCTGGTTCCACCAATTCCTTGTCCCCCCTCACGAAGCCTTTCAGGCCGGCGGGCCATTTCATGGAGCTCCGGTGGAGCAATAGTAATCCGGTGACGGACTCTGGTTCGGAGGAACCGTCGTCCGGAAATCGCTCCTTCCGGGACGTGGTGATGAAGACGTCATCTGCTACACTGCAGGAGCCTCCTTCGCCGCTGCTAGAAAGACCACCTCCATGCATCCTTCTCCACTCAGAAATCCGGGTGCCAACATAGAAAAAGCAAGGGCCTGATGCTGATGGTTGGGTGACAGTAGTCCCTCAGTTCCAAGCGCTGGTAGCTGAAGAATTCCCGTCCGTGACGTCCGGTGCCCATGGATCTCCAGGGGAAATGTTTCAATTGTTTCTCTCCTTCACATCGTGCAGTGCAGTGCGAATCACTGATGAGGTGCTTCCGTTGCCGTTCTCTTGGTCATCGATCTTATGCGTGTCCAGGAGGCGGTAAGATGGAGCGGCCAGCTGAGTCGTCCAGTGGTCGGCGTGTTTCTGTGTGGAAGCGGACCACGCCAGTGACGGCTGCCACGACAGTGTCGTCTGAAGGCTCGACGGCCGGCGTTTCGGATGAAGGTGGAGCAGATGCCAGAGAAAGATGATGATGCTCATAATGTACGTATTGCGCTCGCAACAGATGGGTTCAATCCTTATGGAATGGGGGTAGTCTCATACAGTTGTTGGCCCGTATTCATGATCTCCCTCAATCTCCCTCCTGGCCTCGTCTTCCAACGACAGAACCTATTCTTGTCCATGATAATTCCTGAACACCGTGGGAATAATATGAGTGTGTTCATGGAGCCATTGGTTGATGATTTGCTCTGTGCTTTGGAGGAAGGGGTATGGACATACGACCAAGCTTCAATGACAAACCTGAAAATGCATGTTTGGTACCATTTCTCCCTTCATGGCATGTCGGCGTATGGGGTATTTTGTGGATGGTGTGTTCACAGGATGTTTCGATGCCCAGTATGTAAGGCAAATCTGAAGTTCATTTGGTTGCTGAATGGTGGCAAGTATGTTGCATTCGACAAACATCGACAATTCCTTCCTCTTGACCATCCGTTCAGACAAGATATCAAGAACATCATGCAAGGTGTTGTAATTACTGACCCTCCACCACAGATGATGAGAGGTGTTGAGATTCTTGCTCAGTTAGAGGCGCTCCAGTTCGATGAAAAAGAAGGTTGTTTCGTGGGATATAATGAGCTACATGTCTGGGCTGAAAAGTATGGGTTGTGGAGGTTCCCCTATTTTATTGACCTTTTTCGTCCGCATAACATTGATCTAATGCACATTGAAAAAAATATTGCTGAGGCACTTTGGGCATAGATCATGGACATTATTGATAAGACAAAGGACAACATCAAGGCTAGATTAGATCAAGAAATATTATGCGATAGACCACATCTAAACTTGGTGCCTCCTAGTGCCGGTAGGTCGAGATGGAGAAAGCCCAAGGCCGACTGCTTGTGAGTGTGATGATGACGGATAATGTGATATATGTGCTATATATGTGAAAATTATGAGTTACGATGACATATGTGGTTGTGGATGTGTGATATTGATGTATATGTGATATATGATGATTTATATATGATAAATATGATGTATATGTGTTTTTGGTGGTTTTTGGAGTGAAAATAAAGAAATTATGGTAATCTGGAAAAAAAATTTTGCCGAGTGTTGTGACCATAACACTCAGCAAACCATAGGGAGTTTGTCGAGGGTTTTTACCACAGCGCTTGTCAAATAGAGGGAGTTTACCGAGCGCCAGACCTCGGGCACTCAGCAAAGAGGAGGATGCCGCCGTTACGGAACTTTTCTTGCTGAGAGCCCTCACAGCGCTCGGCAAAATGTTTGCCGAGTGCCTGACGTTTGGCTCTTGGTAAACAGCTAGTTGCCGATTGAGATTTACCGTTAGTGCTTTGCCGAGTGTTACACTCGGGCAAGGTTTCACCAAGAGCATTTTCGTTTTTGCCAAGGGCTTTCACACTCGGCATATGGCGGGGTCTTCCGTAGTGACCGTCTAGTCGTGGACGTCGGCGCCATCGGCCACGCCGACCCGTCGCATAGTCCAGTAGGAGGGACTTGGTCAAGAGCCGTCGAGCGCTGAGGGCAACGGCAGAGATACCCCGCCCGGGTCTACAGAACCGCTGGCGCGTGTCTCTCTGGCCCATGTCGACTGGTCTGATTCTATCCAATAGGCTGAAACTCAGCAACGCAAAGCAGTGATTATCACCATGGTGATTTCCATTCAAGAAGCCAAAGAAGTAATAGCCTCCAAGTCAAACCTTGACATTTCGTCAGTGGTACTATGGCGAGCAGCCCCGGACCGTTTCCTGCTGTTCATGGAGGATGAAGCTAGTGCGGCCGCCGTGGCCAATAAACTTCCTGCTTCAGGAGGAGGCCCTATTCGTCTTTATTGCCGGCACTGGCCGCGGCAGGCCTTAGGCAACGACATGGTCCTTCCTTCGTTGATCGATGTTGAACTACACGGAGTTCCGGCACATGCATGGCAGCTCTCGACAGCTGAAAATTTGGTGAACCCTTACGGGTGGATCGAGACGATTCATGCATCCACTCGCAACTGAGAAGATTACTCAGCGTTCAAATGTTCTGTTTGCTGTTCGGCCAGCGGATATTCCTGCAGAGCGTGACCTCGTCATCGTTGAGCCGCTAGTCTCTGTTGTAAAAATTCCACCGGTCAAGCGGGGGCTGGTTTATCGCGTGGGAATTCTAGTGAACACTACTCCAGGCTCCTCGACGGAAGATGACAGTGATCAACCAAGATGCCATCAGCGGCAGGGTGATCCAGCTGACTCGCCACCTCCACCTTCACCGCCACTGCCGCCCTACTCCAACGTCAGACAAACACCTCAGATGTACGAAATAATCCTTGCCTTCCTTGTTTAGTAACTTATCATTCCTTAGTTTGTTTGATATGTTTTAAAAGCTAGCTTTGTCTGATCCGAGACCTTTTATTTCTTTCCATGTAATAGTCTTTATAAGCAACGGAATATACACCAGAAACGCTGCCAGTTCTAGCAGCACCAAACGAGATCGTGTTCCTCTGTTCTTCTCTGTTTTTCACGTGAGTTGTGACTGCGTGTGCTGGCCGGAGCCTCACCTGTAACATGAGCGTCGTTGCTCAGGCGGGATTCTAACAATTGGTATCAGAGATAGGTTCATCCAAGGCTTAAACATGTCAGGCAAGAAGGTCGGCGATATCGACGGCGTTGTGATCCAGCGAGTAATTCGTAAGGTGGACAGTCGGAGTAGCTACCTCATTCACACCAAGACCAATTACTCCAATTGGACGCTGCTCATGAAGGTGAAGTTGAAGGCTAGAGCCCTCTGGAACGTCATCGAGAATGGCGGCACCGACACCCAGGAGGAGATCATGGCGCTCGATGCCTTGTGCGGTATGGTACCACTGGAGATGGTGTCGACGATCGTCAAGAAGGAAACGACCAAGGACACCTAGGACGCGATTGTGACCATGAGGATTGGTGATGATCACGTGAAGAAGTCAACGGCACAGCATCTGCGCCGGCAATTCGACCTCACCACATTCGACGATGGCGAGACCGTCGAGGACTATGCGTTCCGCCTAGAGGGCATGGCAACGCATCTCAACACTCTAGATGAGAAGATGAAGAATCTTGAGACCGTGGCAAAGATCTTACGGAGCCTGTCACCTCGGTTCAAGCAGATCACGATCGCCATCAAGATGCTCCTTGATGTGTCGATGATGATGGTAACTGATCTGATGAGGCGGCTAAAGGAGGGCGAGGAGGCTTTCGACGAAGCTCCAGCATCACTACAGCATGAGGGGAAGCTGTACCTCACAGAGGTAGAGTGGGACATGCAGATGAAGAAGCACGAAGAAGAACATGGCGGTGGCGCGAGCAGCGGCTCGACGCGTCGCGGCGGTGGCGGCGGCAGGCGCTGGCGTGGCGGTCCACCTAGTGGGCTGTCAAATTCAAACCGGTCCACTGGCAATGAATGGCGGTGTTGTCGCAAGATGGGCCATTAGGCTCAATAGTGCAGGTCGAAGCCCAAGAAAGAGCAGGCCCATGTTGCACAAGATAAAGAGGAGGCCTTGCTCTGGCTCCTGACGGCATCATCAACACTCTCATCGGCGATCGACTCACCTCTGCATGGCGTAAGAGGGTCTAGGCAGCATCGACGGGATCTATTGTCCAATTCAAGATCCAGGAGGAGAAGATGTTCACCCAGCTCGAAGAAGAGAAGGATCAGGAGGCGGAGATCTGGGTCCTGGACACCATCGCCACCAACCATATGACCAGATCTAGGTCCTCCTTCACCAAGCTGGACATGGCGGTGCTCGGCTCCGCACGGTTTGGGGATGACTCGGTGGTATGCATCGAAGGCCGGGTCGCCGTTGTCTTCAAGTGCAAGAACAAGGAGACACAGTCACTCCCCGGAGTCTACTTCCTCCCGTGGCTAACAACGAACATCATCAGCATCCGCCAGCTCGGTGAGGCCGGATACAAGACCAACATTGAGGACGGGGTGATGAGGGTTCGTGAGCCCAACGACAAGCTACTGGTGAAGGTGCCGTGTGCAGGCAACCGCCTATACACGATCCAGCTGAAGGGGGCGTAACCGTTGTTCCTGGCAATGCGCGGGCGAGGGACAAAGAGGCATGGCCTTGGCATGAGCGCTTCGATCATGTCAACATGGCGACGCTAAGGAAGCTAGCTAGGGAGGAGCTAGTGCGCGGCCTACCGGTGATCGGACAGGTCGGTCATCTGTGTGAGGCACGCCAAGCGGGGAATCAAAGGCATGCTTCATTTTCGGCAAAGGCGGAGTACAGGGCATGGCAGCGATTCGAGCTGGTGCACCGTGACATCTATGGGCCCATCTCAATGGCGATGCTGGCAGTGTGACACCTTTGGTGTCAAGGGTCCTGGCAAATCACCTTAGTCACAATCTTGACATGTTTAGGAGCTCACACTAAAAAATGGACTCACTTGGAATACAACTTGAATAAAATTCAATCGAATTTGAATGGCATTTGAACTAAAGATCCAATTTGTTCAACATATGTCATACCTACCAATGTAGAATGTCTTGATTAAAAAGAATTTTGAGAATTTTTGCAGAATTTTACCCCTTAATTTAATGGTGCAAATAAATGCCCAAAAGGCAAATACTCTCCCCATTTGAAAAATTCGTGTTCAAATTCGAATGTCAACTGCTGAACACTATCATTTTCGTAATTTGGATCACATCTTGACAAACATGCCCATATTATTGCTTTCTCAAATGGATTTATAGAATTTAAGATGATTAAATAAACAGAAACAACATTTTTGGAAAATCAAACAAAAATCATTGGCGACCACGGGCCCACCTGTCATCAGATTTGAGAAAGAACAACCGTGCCGCCCGCCTCGCTCCAGCGATCGTACGCCACGTGGGCGCCGTCGGTAGGGCAGTGGCCTTGTGCATGGATCGACTCCCCCACCCATGCCCCGACATTCCCATTGCTCCTCCTGGTCCGGACACTATCCATTTTCTTCTTATGTTCTCTCTCTCTCTATCTCTTCTCTCTCGCCTGGAGCACACTGCACCATTGCAGTTCGGAGCTGAGCTCTGCCGCCCCGCTGTGTTGCCGCATTCATAGCCTCGCCGCCCAGCTCCAGAGCCCCGCTTCGGCATCTTCAATCTCCCCGCACAACCGCTCATCCATCCCCGCTTTGAGGCACCCTGAATCGAGCTCTTCGTCCCCGACCATGGCCGCCGCTTTCCCTCACCACATTTCGCCTCCGGTGAGCCAGCTTTCGATTAACTTCTCTGACATCTTCCTTCTATGGTCGCGCACCGCTTTAACCCCGCTCAGCTTTGATTCCTGTAGCATCGTCGCTGGAACGCCACCGCCCAGTCCCGCCAGCCATTCGGCTCCGCTCTAGCCGCCATCTCTGGGAGGAGTCGCGTCCCTGGTGAGTTCCCTAGCCTCTCCTGAGATTGGCGCCTTCGCTCTGGAATCGCGGGCCCCCGCGAGTCGACCCCTGCCTGCGCCGATGATGACCCCGACCACCGCGATCGCACCACGCCACTGCGTCGGACGTGCGTGGCCATGGTGCTCGGCCTGGCCGAGCTGGTCACTAGGCCGCGCTAGCCTTGGGCCACGCCACGCTCAGGCCGGATCTGGCCTAGAAAACAACACCCCCACGAACCCTGGTCTACTGGGCCATGGGAAACACCCAGCCCATTGTGAAATTGTGATTTTTATTGCTTTTCAATTCCTGTAATTACCAACAAATTGTAAAGTGCCTAGGAAAATAACTACTGCGAATTTAGGAGCAAAATAAATTTTTGTGGTCTCCGCTGGACGTGTATACTATCATATAAAAATACTAAAACCCTCGACATATTAATATTTTTATCAGAAATGAAATAGCTATGTAAAACACTAATAAAATTATAAATAAAGTTATGAGGCTGATAAATTCATGACACGTGGTGGATAATCAAGTTTTGACGTAAGAAAAAGTTTTAGTTCTATGTATTTTACTCATAATTAATTATTTAGCCTTTTGTCTTGTTGTAATTATCTAAAATTAAAGGCTAAATGCATGTAAGTGAAACTTGACAAATAAGTCACTCCTCGAATGTCTTATTTACAGTAAAATACCCATGTGCAATTGACTTCTAGAACAATGGTAAAATAATTAATTGTTCTCTAAGGCTTAATATTTCCTTTAGCTAAATGGTAGCATGGTAATATTTTAACATAGGAACCCCCCCTTCACTTTTACATATCACATTGTTATGTTAACGTATTTGTTGAGGAAGTGGCATGAACCTTCACTCATATTCATCATCATTCACATCATATAGATCACGAAGTGAACCACATGGAGACGGGACAGGAGCAGGAGCCAGAAGGGCCAGGAGGTGATTCCGCCAACCAGGAGCAGACTCAAGGCAATCCCCATGCATCCCACCAATAATTACAAATTTTTATTTTGTCACTAGTAGTATGATGTAGGTTTTGCGTGTGCATTAAGTTATAGAAGTTGCTCTGAAACCCTAGAATTGCTGTAGGACCCCTTTTCTGAATGATAGCCTTAGGCCGATAGTGGCACTACTTTATTAGGATGAAGAGTCAGCGAGTGGTGTAAGGCCACTCATAGTTGAGTAGTATATCTCACTGGAAAAAGGTTATTGAAAGGCTTGAAAGGGATAACAATGAAGATCGGACGGATAACTAGGTGGAAAGGGAAGGACTGTATGTTTTCAAGGATGCACTGTCTACGTCGCTTAAGGCCCGCGCCGTGTCTGTTCCTATGAGATCAAGTTTGAACATACTATTTGCATGCTGGAGTTATGGGCCCAGTAAACTGATGTAGCTATGACTACTGCCAGGTCGAAAGATAGCCTTCTCCCTTATTTTGTGGAACTAGGGCTGAGAGGAGGGAGCATTCTACCCACGGATGGCGGTACGGGACGCATCACGTTGGGGGACCCTTCTCGAGAAGTCTGGACCCGGAAGACCTTGCGGTACCACAGCGAAAGGTAGCTCCATGCGGCTTCCATGAAGCATATATGGGTCGTACAAGCAGGTTTCTCCTACAGGATGTAAATCAATTCGGGTCGTCGCCACTCACAGTAACGAGTACCACTTGATCGCTGCTCCGGAACGTAGTAGAAAGCTTAATAAGATGAATAGGATGATTATTGCTATATCAATTAATTATGTCATATTGCAACCATGTTTGTTGTAGTTATAATGCAAACTAATTTATTATTTTACATGACAACTTAACTTGATGCTAAAATCTAAAAAATAAGGATCCACTCTTAGACTGGCTTTTGGCAACATAAACCTTATCCTTAGCCTTTGCATATCTAGGAGTCGACTATAGTAGGCCATTTTGATGGGTAAGTCTTGCTGAGTATTAGTTGCTCAGAGCGTAGCTCTATGTGGTTTTCAGATGATCAGGGTGGAGACTGTCACTGCGATGGTAGGTTCCACTAGGAGGGTCAGCATCCTGACTGCTGAAACATCGAGTAGAAATGGTGCACTGACAATGAGGAGGAGTAGTCCATTGATTTGTCGGTACGGTGTTTTGGGCAGAACACCTATCATTTCCGGATGTCCTCTGTGTATCGCCGTGAGAGGGCAAATGTATCTTTCTTATCCTGTTGGACCATTTTATTTCTGTTGAACTATTCCGCTGCCGTATTTTAAAACTCTACTTTGTAATTTAAATTTGAATTTATGTAAAACTCTATCCTCTATCTATGTTCTTATTGAAACTATATTATTTCTATCATGTGTGGTACTATTGGGCGTCACAACATGTGTCGTCACCCGAGAAAGATCATGAAACAGAATCATCTCTGTGGTAAGATGGTTCTGTTATAGCGTGGTTATCAGAGCTATCTCGGTAATAGTACAACATTCAAAGACATATTTTTGAAAACCCCATTACAAACATGTGAGGACGTGCCTATTAAGGTCTATAATAGTATGAACATGTGGCAAGCTAACTTCTAACTGCAACATCGGCATAGATTTACATTAATGCAAAACTTACTATTCTATAACGACGCACCTATACTCAGGTAAGAAGGTAAGTTGCAAAATGCTCATACTTTCCGGCTAGCGGAGTGGCACGAGGCATCCCTACCCAAGTGGGTTGAATGGGAGTCCTTGTTCTTCGGAACGCATGGGACCGCCTACCACTGATGCCATAGTGAACTTCCCGCCACATCATTTGGATCGTGGACGCTTTTCTCAAGGAAGTGGCCTACCTGGGGTGCAGCCCGTATGGAATGACATGGGGTGTATTTAAATTCTTGTCAAAATATTATCTATCTATCTATCTATCTATCAATTGCCTAGAATGTGGATGGTTGGATGGAATTTTTCTGCTGGTACACTAATCATGATCGACTGCCACCGATTATACGTATGGTCCTATTCATGGACAAATTTTATTTTGTGAGGACGTGTAGGCCGAAAGCATATGCATTAATGTAAAATGTTGATGCATCAAGTCATTATGTAAATCAGAAATTTCAGTTAGCATGTCACTCACATAAAAATCTATATGTTCTTGCTCGAAATCATGCACACAAATAGTTGTTGGAATTATGGATAAACCATCTCTATTCTTAGCAAGAAGTTTTGCTTTGCTCCGTCCGAGTCAGCATGTCAAGTTGGTGTCAATCTGAAAATTAGATTCATGACCGATCCTGTAATGGGCATAACTTATTGCTCCGACCACCTCTAGGGCTGTGTGAGCACTTTCTGGAAATAAAGAGAAAAGTTCTAAAACTTTGTTAGTCCAATCATTCCTTTTTGAGGCCTAGAAGATATGTCTGTGAGCCCATTTTCAGAGCAACATCAATCTGTCCACAGAAACAGTTCAACAGACAAGTAGCAACTTGTGAATTCCATATCTCGAGATCTAAGTATCGGTTGTAGGCGTGTAAATATGCGTTGAAAAGGTATTAGAATTCTCCATAAGGCTGATAGTTTACTCTTGTTGTTAAAGGAACAGAAATCTGGATTTTGGACCCTTTTTCAGACCACACTCAGTGCTGTTCATAGCAGAATTTCAGATATCGATAATTAACTTGAAAACTTCATATCTCCTGAATACCTTATTAGGTGAAGTTGAGTAAATACTTGCTGGAAAGGTGCTAAAATTATCTACAATATTGGTATTCATTAGTTTTCTTAATTCTGTTCTGAAATTGGCTCACAAATTACATTTAGTGGCTGCTGTACCCTAGGACAGATTGAACCTTTTGAAAGTTGAAACTTGATCTATCCTAGGAATGTGAAAAATTTTAGTGGTTTAATTTTTTCCATCACTACCTGCACCATATTAGTTTTTTATTGTAGATGCATTCTCTACTTTTGGAACAATTTGGTCACCATTGTTCCAGATGGATGACTATGGGTTTTAGGAGCTCTAGCACCACGGGTGGCGCTACTCCACCGATCTCCACCACTGTGGCTTTCCCACCCTCTTATGGCAGATCCTACGCTACCTGGGCTATGAGGAGAAGCCTACCTATCATGGGCGTGAGTTCCGCCACCGCAGCATGACTTTTGTCGAGGTGCAGATCAGCGTCTCTCCCCACCCGCGCAACCCCGACTTGGCGGGGATGGACAGTTTAGTGACGCGCGGTGGCCACAAGGAGGGCTTGGAGAGAATTGCCCATAGAGATATAACTCACTTCTGTGGGCGTAACATGGCAGCACTCTCTGGGACCCCGTTCGAGATGATCCCTATCTGGCACCAGGCAGACCCTATTTGGCAGAGGCGCTTGAGGTGCATCTCCGGCGATGACTACCCAGAGTATCACGCGGGATATCACAATGTGTCTCACTACTCCGAGTATCTACTTCACTTGGACGAGGAGACTAGCAGCCACAGTAGGATCCTACTGGCTGACACTAAGCAGGTTTGGATTTAGAGGAATGACCTGCAGGCACAAGTTGAGGCACAACAGAGGGAGATTCAGAGGCTGAACACCGCTCTTGAGGTGAGGGATGCTCGCATTACAGAGGTCACCAAGCAGCACGACACCCTCACACAGGAGGTGGACAGACGTGGTGAGATCATGCAGCAGTGCGCCAACTACAATGAGCACCTGCAGCAGCAGCTGGCTAATGCCTAGCAGGAGATTGAGGACATGGCCAAGGATATGCATGCCTTAGTGCACAAGAATCACGACCTTTAGGGACAGCTCACAACAGCCGCACCACCTGCAGCACCAAAGGGGAAGGAGGAGGACCCTAAGGAGGCGATGGATGAGGTGTCCAATGTAGACTACGAGGCACTGGCTCCGATGGGAGTGGACCGTCAAGGACCCTCCGGCACAGCTGGAGATAGGGCTTAGTAGTTCATAGTAGACATGACTAGGCCGTGCATGTAGGGCAGGTAAGTAAGTAACTTTTGTCGATCCACGCATGGTTGCTGTATTTTGGGGGATCACCTGCGTGAATTGCTTATGTAACTCGACGACCACATATTCCAGGTTTATGTACTATAGACTCTATTGACTTGTACTAAGACCTATTTTAGCTTATGGATGCAAGCTTTTAACACAAGTATGGTGTGTACATTCATTGTTGCCTGCGTTACTGTATTACCTGATTTAATACCATGCAATGATCTTGTTGGATAAGAAACTAATGTTATCCTAATTCTTGCATTTTAGAATGTCTCGTACCTGCAACACGAATGAGCTTCATGGGGAGCAGCCGGAGACCTGCAATGCGGGTGGTGGAAACAACTCCCCACCCAACCCCATGCAAATGATGGCGTAGTTCTTTGCCACGATGATGGAAAATCAGCAGCAGCAGGGGGAGTTCGTGCGGGAGTTGATGCAGCAGAACGCTGCAAACAGAAATGCTAAGGGCAACAATGACGGCGCCGATTTCCTCACCACCAGGCCACAGACATTCAGCTCCACCACTGAACCCATGGAAGCTGAAAATTTTCTTCGCATGCTTGAGTCCAAATTTGGCCTCCTCAACTACAAACCCATACAGAAGACCCTCTATGTGGCACAATAGCTGCATGGAGCAGCTGAGGCATGTGTTGGCATTTGCTATGCTCTAAAGATAAATTCAATTAATTCCACAAGCACATGAAACACCATTGTAGCATTTCACCCAGGAGTATCGTATTTCTCCTTAGTGAAGCAAGGCGTAAGAGTATCCAGAGTTAACAATCTTATGTCTATAAGGAAATCACCAACCAAACCGCGACGGGGACGAAGATAATGAGTGGGTCATATGGTGGACGAATCAAGAGAAGACCACACTATAGGTATTTAATAGAGAAAGGTACAGCTAGTTGGGAGGACAACGAGTCAAGTTGGATTTCCTAAGTAATGATGTTCTAAAATTTCCAAGACAAGCGTTAAGTGTTGCTTCTAGAGCTGCACCATTTACTAGCGATTCTACGGCTCACGTTTTGTTCACTTCGGAGCACGAAAACGATCCACTAATATGGGTCGGTAACTAACCTCTGTACTAGTGAGAACACTATCACTAGACAATCCTGCTTGAGACTTCCCGAACATGGTGGATTACTAAAGGGACGGACAGGGCTGTCACCACCTGTCGCCTACCGCACAGCCCATGGGGAGGAATGCATAACCAGCTAGCATTTACATAGGCACCACGCCTACATTCACACTAGATATTCTTCTGTAGATCTTTGCAGAAGAATAGCCGGGAATAAACAAAGTCTAAAATCCTTACTCAAGACGGTGACTCAATTAAGTCCTAGCCGGGCAACCCATGAACATGTAAATCATGGAAACACTCTCAAAAGGTCCAACTAGGAAGCAAATACAAAGCTTAAGTAGGCAGTATTAGACTTGGATAAATAAATAAACAATCATCTTTATATTTGAGGCATAAGTCTTATAGAAGAAAAGATACTAGAGAACTTATACCAAGGCTTCCAAGACAAATCCGGAATCCTGAGGAGAAGCTCTCAACCTGACTCTAACTCCCAAGCTAACTATCCTAATCTACATTGTAGCAGAAGTAGTGGGAAAGTAGTCTTAATGATGTGTTAGTTCTTTTTCGTCGAGCTCCCCCACTATTTATAGGTGGAAATTGGCTGGAGGGTACTTGTAGATGATTTTGCAGTCGGTTGGCCAAAGTCGGTCCGCCAGGCGGCAGGGCCCGCCGGGCGGCCACATTATTTTGTCGGTTCGACACCGACTTGTCTTGGACGCTTCAGATGATCTTGTGGAGTCAGTGCCTTGGTCGGTTTGTTCCATTTTCGATGGATTTGGGCCGGTATGCCTAGTGTGCTGGGCGGCCTTGGGTTAAGTCCGTTTCAAACCGGCCTTGCATTGGACCTCTTGGATTGCCGTGTGGAGTCGGTTGGTGGGTTGGGTGTCACCTCCTTCTTTGGTTTAGGGGTGGTAGGCCTCATGGGCTTCATGGGCTGGCAACCCCGGGTGCCAACCCGAGGCCGGGCGGTAGACCATGCCGAGCGGCGGGCTAGGCCGGGCGGCAAGGTGTGGCCTGGTGGCGGCGTTTGCTGGGTGCCGACCTCTTGCCGGGTTGCCCCTTGACCTATCCTGGTTAGGCCACTTGATGGCCTTCTTTCCTTCACCACATTTCACGTGTCTTGGTCCGGGAGGATAAAATGGCTTCATGGTGGAGCATTTGCAGAATCGACTAGATGTTGATTTCAGCCATAAACGACCCCGTCGACCAGGTCCTGATTTCTGCCATAAACGACCGTGTCGGCTAGGTCCTGATTTCAGTCGTAAACGATCCTGTCGGTCGGTGAAAATGGCTGTTTCATAGTGGTGACCGGCCGAGGGGGTGTTTCTTCATTTTATTGCATATTTTGGCTGTTTTATACCTGCAAACACATATTTCGCTAAAACTCGTGGAATCTTATTAGATCAAACAAATATTTATTGATCTTAGGCCTTTATCTTGCATTTTCCGACCGGTTGCTGACCGATATTTGGTTTTATTGGCCGCTAACACCTCCCCAAGCTTAAACCTTTGTTCGTCACAAGCAAATTAAACTTAGAAGTGATGGATGAGGAGTTGCTTCAATATTAGCGCCATGCAAGTATCAAGTGCACAAACAGATACTCCAACACAATATGGGTAAGTATAAACTAGCATAATTGTGTCACTAAGTCATTCTCATTGTATAGTGGGGCTTATTGGCATTTTATAACCTTGTCATAAGCGGTCAAAGTCTAGAACAGCTAGTTTACACTTTATCATGCAATGTCCTACTTGATCATGAGTCCAAAGTTTTTATAATGCTGCATAAGATTGAAAATCTTCCCTCTTGGTGCAATCTCCCACTATGACTCTCATCTCTCAAAAGGTGTATTTCCTTACCAAATGCTCATCCTACTTTCTAAAAGTTTGTCTTAAATATGTGGAGCTTGGTAGGATAGCGTATTTAACATGCTTGTATTGTTAAGCTAAGAGATGGTCCTAGCAAAAAGACATTGCACTTCCTCATTCCAATATTTAGAAATGGTGTCTAGGGGAGAGAGAAAGAATGGACTCATGCGAAGGAATGGGCTAGCACAATTGCAAAGGTCTTTTGTGCATATTTATCCTAAAGACTGAATTTTTGTGCTAGAGCGAAAAGATGGTCCTTTATTTTTGTTCAAAGAGATATTTATTTTATTTTTGAACTTTTTGGTAAAGCACATCCATGAGAGTTGATAAAATTTTTCTTTCTTTTCCTTTCTCTCTTTTTTTGTTTCTTTCTTTCAGTTCTCATGGTGTAAAGAGGCTAATTCAATGGTTCAAATATTTTTTGCTATGCTCTAAAGATAAATTCAATTAATTCCGCAAGCGCATGGAACACCATTGTAGCATTTCACCCGGGAGTGTTCCAGGGTATTGTATTTCTCCTCAGGGAAGCAAGCCTTAAGAGTATCAAGGGTTAACAATCTTATGTCTATAAGGAAATCACCAACCAAACCATGGCGGGGATGAAGATAATGAGCGGGTCATATGGCGGACACATCAACAGAAGACCACACTACAGGTATTTAATAGAGAAAGGTACAACTAGTTGGGAGGACAAAGAGTCAAGTTGGATTTCTAAGTAATGATGTTCTAAAATTTCCAAGACAAGCGTTAAGTGTTGCTTCTAGAGCTGCACCATTTACTGGCGATACTTCGGCTCACGATTTGTTCACTTCGGGGTACAAAAACGATCCACTAATATGGGTTAGTAACTAACCTCTGTACTAGTGGGTACACTATCGCTAGACAATCCTGCTTGAGACTTCCCGAACGTGGTGGATTACTAAAGGGACAGACAGGACTGTCACCACTTGCCGCCTACCACACAGCCCATGGGGACGAATGCATAACCAGCTAGCATTTACATAGGCACCACGCCTACATTGACACTAGATATTCTTCTGTAGATCTTTGCAGAAGAATAGCCGGGAAATAACTAAGTCTAATACCCTTACTTAGGACGGCGACTCAATTAAGTCCTAGCTCGGAAACCCGTGAACATGTAAATCATGGAAACACTCTCAAAAGGTGCAAGTAAGAAGCAACTACAAACTTTAATAAGGCAGTATCAAACTTGGATAAATAAAAGAACAAACATCTTTATATTTGAGGCATAAGTCTTATAAAAGAAAAGATACAAGAGAACTTATACCAAGGCTTCCAAGACAAATCCGGAATTCCGAGGAGAAGCTCTCAACTTGATTCTAACTCCCAAGCTAACTATCTTAATCTACATTGTAGTAGAAGTAGTGGGAAAGCAGTCTTCTTGATGTGTTACTTCTTTTTCATCGAGCTCCACCACTATTTATAGGTGAGAATTGGCTCAAGGGTACTTGTAGAGGATTTTGGAGTCAGTTGGCCAAAGTCAGTAAGTTGGGCGACGGGGCCAGCCGGGCGGCCACATGATTTTGTTGGTTCGATATCGACTTGTCTTGGATGCTTCAGATGATCTTGTGGAGTCGGTGCCTTGGTCGTTTTGTGTTGTTCTCCGCGGATTTGGCCTAGTGCATCGGGCGGCCTTGGGTTAAGTCCGGTTCCAACCGACCTTGCATTGGACCTCTTGGATTGCCCATGGAGTCAGTTGGTGGGTTGGTTCTCACCTCCTTCTTTTGTTTGGGGGCGGTAGGCCTCATGGGCTTCATGGGCTGGCAACCCCGGGTGGCAACCTGAGGCTAGGCGGCAGGTGTGGTCGGGCGATAGCCCATGCCAGGCAACGGGATAGGCCAGCGGCAAGGGTGGCTGGGCGGTAGCCCATGCCGGGTGATGGGCTAGGCTGGGCCGTGGCCGTGGCCTTTGCCGGGTCCCGACCTCTTGCCGGGTTGCCCCTTGACCTCTCCAGGTTAGGCCACGTGTCTTGGTCTCTGAGGAGAAAATGGCTTCATGATGGAGCATTTGCAGAATTAGTTAGATGCTGATTTCAGCTGTAAACGACCCTGTCGGTTGGGTCCTGATTTCTATCGTAAACGACCCTGTCGGCCGGTGAAAATGGCTGTTTCACAGAGGTGACTGGCCGATGGGGTGTTTCTTCATGTTTTTGCATATTTTGGCCCCTTTATACCTGCAAACCCATATCTCACCAAAACTCGTGGAATCTTATTAGTTCAAACAAATATTTATTGATCTTAGGTCTATACCTTGCATTTCCCGACCGGTTGCTGGCCAATATTAGGTTTTATTGGCCGCCAACAGCATGGTGGGCCAACCATGTCGCGTCACTTGAAGCAGAGCATCAAGTCACATGGGATGAGTTCAAGATAGCATTCCGCGCACACTAGATTCCTACCGGGTGTTGACATTTCTTTACGTCGTCACTATGTTTCCTTAGCAACGAAGCCAGAAATGTTTATTGGTAATCTTTAACGAATGCAGAGAGTCCACAAGCGCATGGAGAATACCGTTGTAGCATTTCACCCAGAAGTATTCAGGGTATCGTATCTGTTTTATCCCAAAGGAAGGCATATGATTGATCATAGTAATTGCCATATTTCTAGACATTGCACATTGGATTATCACACAAAGTCCTCACAGGGGTAAGGATAAAGATAAACATGATAGTGGACACACAGATAGCATACTAAAGTTAGATAAATATTAGTTTAGTGGAGAAGGACAAAGAAAGAGCTAAGTTCCTATGTTGCTTTTATATAGTTACATAGTCCACATTAAATTCAATCATATAGATACAATGACATTGCAAGACAATCAGATCATTGTAGCCTGGGCATCCGGTTTTCTCCTGCATCCACAGTACAATTCCGGCCAAGAGCCTATTGCATAGCCGAACATGGGGGATTTCAAAGAACAGATAGGGCTGTCACCACCTACTGCCTACCCCTAGAAATTCGTGGGATACACAATAAATGATGCATTTTATTGATCTTAGCATCATGCTTACATCTCTAGAACAATACTCCTAATCCCTTAAGTGATGGATCAGAAAAGAACTAATCACATTTAAGTGAACACTAAGTACATGGAAATGATCTAAGTCACACATTAGTCATGCATCATTATAACAATATAAATAAAGACTATAGTAAGGGCTTATGTCTAACATGGTAATATAGTATGACTACATTACTAACATGCAAGCATAATAACCACATACAAGAAACACATGACCCAGACACAACTATATAGAAAGACTAAATATATTAAATAGAATAAAGTCTTACAAAGGAGAAAATACAAGAGCCATACCACAAATCCAAGGAAGACTTGGAAACTGAAGAAGACTCTATTCTAAGCCTAACTCCACTAAAACTAAAAGGAATCATGAACTGGTAAAGAGAGTAATGCTTCTTAGTGTGTGTTTAGAAGTGAGCCACACTATTCCTTTTATAGCTGTCCAAAGGTGGTTCTGAGATCAGTAACTCCCGCCCTAAGGGGGGCAACCACCTTTGGGAAGTCCATGGGGAACCGATCGAGGAAGATAGGCCCCTGTGGGCTGGCCCTCTGTTCGGCCAAACACCCTATTCAACCGAACAGGGGGTGGGCCCACTGGGGTCCTGTCGCCTTTGGCACACTGATGGGTGGCCCGCCTTTGCTTCTCCCTGGAGTTAGGCCTTCTGTATGTCGGTTTGGTACTGCAGTGGTCCAGTTGATCCGTGGGAATCCCCGTTGGTGAACTCCGATTGGTCAACGTTGTGTTTCTTCGCCACATTGGTGTGTTTTCTCCTCTCTTTTGATATTTCTCGTGCATGTCAGTGATTCTCCAAGCAATAGTGGATTTTTATTAATTCTAACTAACATGCATGGTGGGAATATACAATCCTTCTTTATTTTGAGTAATGTTGATGGCCAGAAATGGTAGTTAACGACCGTCAACAATCTCCTGCAAGCTGAAGCTTTGCTCGTCCTGATGCAAAGAAAAAACTTTAGGTTGTTGACCAGGAGTTGCTACAATATTTTATATTTCCCCATAGTACCAAGTGTACAACAAAATACTCTACCTTTATTTGAATAAGTTGGCATTTTGTAACTCACCTTTTTTACCATAGTCCCTACGGGGCTTTTGGCTTCTCTTCATCTTGGGTGGTTGAAAGATAGGACGGTCTTCTATAGGACACCATTCTCTCATCCTGTGTTCCACTTTTCATCCGAAGTTTTTCAAAAGATTTAGCAAATAAAACTAAGTTCCTCCAATGATTCACTCGGTCGCTCAATGTGTATAAATCCTTACCAAGGCATTAAAGTTGCCTCTTTTTGTTCTGACCTCTAAATAAGGTTTATGTGGAGCTCTGGGTAGGAATAGTTGAGACATACTTGTAACACATATATTGCTAAACCAAAAGACTGAACCCATGGAGAAACAAGTCATACAATCTGATAAAGATGTGCATGTGTGTGGAATGTGGTGGAATGATGATGGAACAGTGGATACTCCTTTTTTAGTAGACTCTCTCTTTCTTTAATTAGCACTTGAGCTTTTTTGCCATCATGCTCGAGATTGAGAGCAAGTATTTATTCTATTTTTGATAGCCATGCCTTCCATGCAACCAATTGAGAGAGAGTCATAACATGATATTCATGGAGTATTTATTTTGTTAACTTCCGGAATAGAAGTTAAGCATATGGTGGTGGATGCAATGGAATGGTATTGCTATCTCCCGGTGTAGGAGCATTAGCAAATGATGGTGGATGTGTACACAAATCTTGATCATAAAAGCATGAAATAGATCTCACAAAGGTTGCAAGCATTTTGATAAAGCTCAATGTGAAAACAAGCAGCATATGTGGAAGGTTTTGCAATGAAGTATAACATATGGCCGTGGTAGGAATTTTCATCATTGAGGAACTTTTCAATTTTATCATTTTGAAAAACAAAATCTCCGGATGTTAAGCTTCACTTTGGGCCAAAGATCATAGAATCCCTATTCTAACCATATCATGTCTCACAACAACCTAGACTTAGATCATGCACTTTGCAACCCACAAGTATTTAAGTTCAAGGAAAGCATGTTTAGCCAACAAACTAAAAAATTGGGAGAGTACTAAGTTGTATATGGGGGACTATAAAAGATATAAAATAGAGCAACTATTCATCATCTCAACATGAAGGCATGAACATCCCTAGCATGTATGACAACCTATTATTTTTGTTCTTTTTAGTTTTGCAAATTTTATTTTGTTTTACAAGGGTAATTCTGATAAAGAAAAAAAAGAAAGGAAAGATACAAGTCACCTTGGTGGGGGTGCTCCCCCAAGCTTGCTCTTGCTCTTAACTGTTTATTAGGATCAAATCCTCTCCAATGGTAGTATGCCGTCATGTAGTCGTGGTATTCTTGGAGCTGTTCCTGGAGGTGACGAAACTGGTCGTCACGTTGCTGCTGCAATTCTCTGGTGGTCTGGGTGTGAGTAGCAAGGGCGCTTTGCATTTCCCCTGTTCTCACATCCAGATCATCCATCCTCCTCGTGAGATCCCTCAATTCCAAACCATAGACATGATGACTAAAGCCCAAAAATGAGTGATGTCTGTCGTGATGTTGAGGTGTCCCGATCGACTCGGGGCAATGTCCCCCCTTGTGCACTACTAGGTTGCTGCCAAGACGAACCTCCAGTCTCATACTAATGCAGCGTGAACTTCCAAGCGGGGTCACACGAATGTTCTGAGCCTGCAGTGTAATCATGGACTGGTGGTGTAGTTCTGGCTGTGTTAGTGGAGGCGGACCTGCCAGGCATTCTTTCTCTCTGCAGCTATATGGTTAGTTCCCAACAACTATACAAATGATATCCTGGGTTAGGCAGCGGGATTTTATTTGTATTGCCAGGGTAATAAAAGATAATAGAACCATCGGGACCCTTCTTTAAAGTGTGACCCTGCTCAAGAAATTTGTAATCTATCCTGGGACGGGGCTCAAAAGGATAATCAAATCTAGTGTTGGTTAAAGCCCCAACCCCTGCAGCAATACGGGTCACTAATAAAGTGCATTCTATGGGTCCCGATCCCTTAATATAATCTAACCATTGGCCAAGCATAGCTTCAATAGGAGCAATAGGAATTTTAGCAATTAGCAAGCCACCTATGCCATAGTTGTAGAGTTGGGTTGTGAATATCACTCGTCCTAAGACGTTCACAAGAAAACTTCCACGTAATCCTTTGCCCAAAAAGATCCCTTTTCAAAACCCATGTTTCACCTTCTAAGTGTTGCAATAACTTTTAAACTTAATAATGATGCTAAGTCCTTTCTAGGTTAGACGGTCTTTCTTCCCGAACAAGTGGAAAAGTACCTCGTCGTTATCTTTTAGCAAAGTGCACAAAAACTGGATAGTGAGGAGGCGTGAACCTGCCTCAGTGATGTGTGCAAATTCAGTCCAACCCAATGCTTTCCAAATAGAAAGGAACTCGGAGTCCATACCTATAGTGGGGAGCAGGTCGTCGTCATGCGCCCTGGTGTGGATGAAACTACGATTGCGTAGACGATGGTAGACTCGTTTCTCCCGTTCATCCAGCTTCTTGAGGTCGGTGTCGACGAGAAAAACATGTGGCTCGTCCTCCTCCATGTTGTCCTCAACAGGCGTGTGCCTCTTTGATTCATCCTCGATGGAGAAATTTGTGCTTGATCTATTGTGTGAACGGCGTGAACTCGAACGTGTCACTCGCTGCATCATTGCCTTAGCCTTCTTCATCTGCACCACTAAAACAAAAACACAAGAACAACTCGAACATGGGTTATGAGTTAGCAAAATAAAGGCTACTGGCCGAGTTAATCTTGCCAAGCTTTGCAAAGGACTTGAACAAACCAACCAACATAGCAAACTAAAAAGGGAAATATTTTTGGTGGTTTTTGGAATGACAACTTTGGGGAAGCAATGTGCAAGCTCAAGAGAAAATGAGTGAAGGAGGGAGTGAAATGAGAAGTGAACTTGGAATGGCAAAACACTCTCCTCCAGGCACTCAATTTATAGGGAAAATCCCAAACGGTAAAAAAAGGCTAGTGGGGAGCCAAATCCAACTGTTGGCAAAAGGCTAAGGTTGGTGGGGCCCACACCCCTCGACCAAACATAGGTGGGTCCCACTGGTCCCCCACTTTGGCCCACAACTCCCTAACAGCTATATTTTTAGAGCTGCAAGTGTTAGGTCCAAAGTTTTTACAGAATTTTGCTTAGAAATATATTTTGTCAAAGTTAGAAACCGAAAACCGAATTTTGTATTTTTATCAAACAAAGAAGGCGGTTGGAATAAATTCCAACATGCATATGTGAAATCCAAATATGCAAATGCAGAGGAAAATTTGAAAGAATCCAAAAGTTTGGAAAAACTCAAATGTGCAAAAATTGAGGAAATATAAAATATGAGATAAATACCAATTTAACTTCGCCAAGGGCTCACCAATTTTTAAAGTCCGATGAGTGGGAATTTTCTCAATCACGTTTTAGCTTGATGTTGTGGCGTCCGGTTCTAGAGAAGTGGATGGGTATGGCTGCACTTCCTTCACTCGCCACACCTTCTTCATCTTTGGTGCGGTCAGTGGCTTCTTGAGTGAAGGATTCCACTTTACCGGCTGCTTCTTTTTCTAAAGTTCGAGCGTGCCTGTTGCCTTCTTCTTTTGGGTGGCAAGAGTATGATTTCCTTGTGCCCAGAGCTTTATCATGGAATCCTCATGGCTATCCCCCCTAGTCTCTGTCTCAAATTTCTTGATGTCCTAAGGTTCGGCCAGCATTTGACTCCACCCATGAGGCAAGGCTAAAACTCAGATTCTGCTTCCTGGCCATTGAGGTCGAGATGGACTATTTCAGCTCCATGTCAATTTGTTTTAATGTGGTGCTTAAGAATGGCTGCCCAAGGATGAGCGGCATACTCCTGTCGACTTCCATGTCGAGCACCACAAAATCCACAGGGACGAAGCATCTGCGGATCTCAACTAGAACTTCCTCGATGATCCCTATGAGGTGTCGCAGTGTCGAGTTGGCGAGATGAATCTTTATCTGAGTTGGGAATAGGCCTGAGAGGTTCAACTTGTTGAAGATAGATTTTGGCAAGATGCTGACGTTGGCTCCAAGGTCGCACAACGCTTATTCGAAGAACTCTATCCCGATTGAACATGAGATGACCAGGCTTCTTGGATCACCTTGGATGACTGGGATGATGTTCAATTCATCTTCTTCATTATCTCCTACATGGTTAGTATTTGGCGAGTTGTGGGTATGGTTCCCCACAAGCATCACCACATTTACAGCTTCTATGGTAGATTCGAGTTACCCCGGAATTTTCCCACAGTCTGATGCAGGCAAAGCAGCGGCCAACTCAGCTAGTTGGCTTTCTAGCATTTTATTAAAGCTAAGCTGATTTTTAAAAGAAGAAGCGAGACCTTCTAACTTAGCATTATCGCTTTTCTAAAGTCTTGTCATTGGCTACAAGCTTTTTAGTGAAGGTTTCATTGATTTTAGCATGGCCTAAGACAAGATATTTAAAGGAGGGTTGATTATTAGAAGAGTTAAAGTTGTTACCTCCTTGATAATACGGGCATGGTTGATTCTACCTGTTGCCTCCTTATGGACGATAGCCATTGTTGTTGTTATTCATGTACAACACATCCTCACGAGTCTCAGGGCAGTCATTGCCCGAGTGACCCGTGTTGCCGCAGACCTCGCACGTCATGTGAGCATCTTCATGAGGCGTTGACTGTGCTGACTTCATATCCCTTTGCTTGTTCGTCCATTTTCTTCATAAGAAGGTCCATTTTAGTGGCTAGCATGTCCACCTACTTAACGGTGTGCATGCCTTGCCGGCGCGAGTGAAGATCTTCACTCCATCCTTGGTTGGAAACCATCTTCTCAATAAGTTCTTTAGCCTTATCAATGGTCAGTGAGAAGAAGGCTCCTCTCGCAACAGGATCAATATGATCACAATCCGACGGAGTCAGCCCATTGTAAAAGTTCTGGATGATAAGCCATTCATCCATCCCGTGATGAGGATAGGCGGCAATGTACTCTTGTAGCCTCTCCCATGTCTCAGAGATTGACTCCTTGGACTCCTGCTGGAAGTATGAAATTCTTCCACGAAGGGCGTTGGTTTTGCCCAACGGAAAGAACTTGGCAAGGAACGCGGCTAAACACTTTTCCCCGGTACCCACAACATCCTTATTCGCATAGAACCACCGTTTTTCCCTCCCTAGAAGGGAGAATAGAAATAGACAAAGGCGAATGGCGTCTTGAGAGACGTCTTTTATCTTGAATGTGCTGCAAATCTCTAGATATTGTTGCAGATGGGCGCTGGCATCCTCATTGGCCTTCCCATAGAATGGGCAGGCCTGCACCATGGTAATGATACCCGTCTTGATCTCAAAATTAGCATCTCTTGTGAGATTGGGTGCAATAAGAATGTTGGATGCCGAGGGAGCAGAGAAATCACGAAGACTCTTCTAGGCCATGACCTAGAAGCTTGATGGTGCGGAAATGACTGGCTCACTTGGAGACATGAACTTTTGAGGAGGAACAAGATGTGCACATACCCTTCTCAAAAGTTGTTCGGGATCTTCAATATAATTTTCAGGCAAGGTAAAGCCGGTCCTGCTCTACCCTGTTTTCACACAAAAGGAGAAAATAGACAAGTTTAGCCTATTTTGGTGAATGCCAAATAATATCATATGCAAGTATAGAACATTGGGTAATTCTTCTGATCAATTTTCCTTCCCTAGTAACGGCGCCAGAAATGCTTGTTCACATTTCTTAACATCATCACTAAGTTTCCTTAGCAAAGAAGCCAGAAATTTTTATTGGTAATCTTTAACAAATATAGAGAGTCCGTAAGCGTACAAAGAATACCGTTGTAGCATTTCACCCGGAAGTATTCAGGGTATCATATTTGTTTTATCCTAAAGGAAGCCATATGATTGGTCATAGTAATTACCATATTTCTTGACATTGCACATTGGATTATGAGACAAAGTCCTCACAGGGGTAAGGATAAAGATAAACATGGTAGTGGACACATAGATAGCATACTCAACTTAGATAAATAGTAGTCGCTATAGTTACAAAGAAAGAGCTAAGTTCCTATGTTGCTTATATATAGTTACATAGTCTACATTAAATTCAATCATACAGATACAATAACAATGCAAGACAATCAGATCATCACACCCTTGGCATCCGGTTTTCCTCTGCATCCACAGTATGATTCCGACCAAGAGCCTATTGCATAGCCAAACATGGGGATTTCAAATTACAAATAGGGCTGTCACTACCTACTGCCTACCCCTAGCAATCTGTGGGCTACACGACAAATAATGCATTCTATTGATCTAAGCACCATGCTTACATCTCTAGAACAATATTCCTAATCCATTAAGCGATGGATCCGAAAAGGAGTATTCACATTTAAGTGAACACTAAGCACATGGAAATGATCTAAGTCACACATTAGTCATGCATCATTATAACAATACAAATAAAGACTATAGTAAGGGTTTATGTCTAACATGGTAATATGGTATGACTAGATTATAAACATGCAAGCGTAATAACCACATACATGAATGGATCATATAATCAAACAAGAAACACATGACCCAAACACAACTATATAGAAAGACTAAATATATTAAATAGAATAAAGTCTGACAAAAGGAGAAAGATACAAGAGCCATACCACAACTCCAAGGAAGACTTGGGAACTGAAGAAGACTCTATTCTAAGCCTAACTCCACTAAAACTAAAAGGAATCATGAAATGGTAAAGAGAATAATGCTTCTTGGTGTGTGTTGAGGAGTGAGCCACACCCTTCCTTTTATAGCTGTCCAAAGGCGGTTCTGAGGTTGGTAACTCGCGCCCTAAGGGGGACAATCGCCTTTGGGAAGTCGGTGGGGAACCAACTGAGGAAGATGGGCCCTAGTGGACCATCCCTCTATTTGACCGAACACCACAGAGGTCCTGATGAGGACATCACTCCTATGGATACACACAACACTCCTCCAATTCTGGACTTGCAAGGTCCAATGACTAGAGCTCCTGCACGACGACTAAATTTAGAGGTGAGCTCGTTCCTACGTTCTTAGCTATATGTTACTTTTGAGAATGGTTTGCTACCTAATGATTATTTTATGATTAGAAACAATGGAGAGGACCAGGAGATGATGGGAGAAGGAGTTGGGAACATGGAGGACCAGCAAGGACTTGGAAGCCAAAGTGGAGGCCCAATCAAAACCGACTTCGAGTCTGTTTCGGGGCCCAGGACCAGTCTGCACTAAAACAGTCGCCCAGGACGCATACGGACTCGAATTTGAATGTTCTACATGTGCACGGAAATATAAGGAGAAGACCTTTCCAATGCCGCCGGCCTCATGTCAAAATTCATCCGGAGTCATCGGGAATCGTCCAGAATCTGTGTCGGTGTTGCATCACCTATTTTTGGCCTTTGAGCTTTGTATCTAGTTGAGCCCAATTAGGGGCGCGTCCAGAGGGTCTTGAATGACCCTAGGGTCTTTATATACAGCCGCCGCCGCACCATTAGGGTTCGGGTTTTGCTTAGATCAATTCTGTTCATAAACAGTGTCGTCGTTCATCGGTTTGTGAGACCCCAACTTCGAGAGTTTAATCATACATCTGCAATTGTGTTGCATTCTTCGTTGTTCTTTCTTGTGTTCTTGATTCGTAGGAAGGGATTTGCCTTCTCAGCGAGGTCAATCATCTTTGGACGGTTGATAACCAGAGGACACGTCATGCTGTGATTGCGGGGTTTAGAACGTGTTGTTCTGAAGCCAGATCGATTTGTGTGTCGCCTCCGACCAAATCAGCTTACCAAGAACCTTTCAGAAGATCGGGAACCCTTGTTCACATCAAGTGGTAATCAGAGCTTCAGGTGCACCGTTAGGTTCGCAATACCCTTTAGTTTTGTTTTCGTGTTCTTCCGATCGTCCACAGAAAAGCCAAAAAAAAAATTCCCTCACCCATAACCACGTGTTTAGCCTTTGCATATTTCAATTTCAGAGTCCGTAGTGTTGAGTTTGTGCCCTAGTTCTTGTTTAGTCGCTGGTTTAGTTTGCGTTTTTGTTGTCAGTAGTGTTTTCCTTGCAACCCTAGCCGCCATCCCTTGCATCACCCTCGGTTTTGTCGGCTTTGTGTGCTAGGGTTGATTGATCAACACGCCCACCCTAATCCCACCCTAAACCCACCCTCAACACCTCAGACCAATTTTCATAAATTCCACTTTCTGCTGCATCCACCTCGCCAAAAAAATCCCTACCCGACCCCAAGCCTGACTCGGGTTTCACTCAAACCCCGGGTTTCTTCATAACCGATTCCGACACCCCTTCGGTAAAACAGCCATAACTTTTCGCTCGGTTGTCCGTTTTGGCCGAAAAACTTTTACAGGAGATTCTTGACAAAAAGTTGAGGTGACTCACACTTGGCTACGCCCAGTGTGCCATCGTCAAAAAATTAAAAAAAAATCGGGAAGATAAAGAAAAAATTCATTCAAGTTGAAACCCGACGTTTTCTGAAACTTCAATATTTTCTGTAGGCCACGTCCTAGCTCTATTTGAGCTGAAATGTTTTGTGGTTTCTCCCCCATTGCTAGTGAGTTGGAAAAAAATATCAAAAAAATAAAATAAAAAAAAAGAAATTTGGGATTCCTACTAGTGCTCCATCTAGCCCCATGTAATTTCTGAGTTTGGCTGTTTTACACTTAGCCCCTATTATCGACTGTGTGCCTTTGTCTCCTTGTTTCTTCTTTGTTATCACTACTGTTCTAGGACATAGTTAGACCAGCAACTAGGGACAAGTTATTTGGGCACTTATTCAGCTTTACTATCTGTTTTTGATTTGTGTGTCACTCATATATATATATATTTGGCCTTGCTAGCTCTACATATTTCTTCTGGACAGCACACAGGTTATTTTGTAATCCTTGCAATCGTGGAACACACCTCCCTGGTATCCTTTGCTTTGTTTTTTTTTCACAACTTTGTAAGAGCTTAGCAAGAAGCTTCCTTTTGTTGTGTTGAGAGGAACCACTGCTTAGTAGTATTGTAGGGATAACCTTCACTTTTTGTTTCCTATTTTGGTGTTTTCTGATGTCAGGAAGCGATGGAGAGGGTGCTTTGCCCTCAAAATTTGATGAGTGCGTGAGCCAAAGTCAGCTACAGAAGGCTTTGCAGGCGGTTCAGAGTGATTTGGCAGAAACGATCACTAGGGCCGTCACCAAGCCGTCACCAAGCTTCACTTGGGAGAAAGCTTTGAGCGGTTGGATAAGAGAGTCTCTAAGTTAACCGATCAGGTTGTCGAATTGGATACCGCTCACAAGACCACCAACACCAACACCAACACCAACAACGACGTTGAAGACGATCATGATGAAGAAATGGTGTTTAAGGCTGATGGCACCGTCGATAGGTCAGCTACAAGGACCGCAAGGTTACGACATCGTTTGCAACGTAACCCTCAAGGTATGGGTGGTTTCCACAATCACAACTGTCGCACACAAGGTAACCATGCTCCAGATGACCCGTATGCTAAAATTAAGTTTTCAATTCCTTCATTTTTGGGTCAGTACGATGGTGATGCTTACCTTGATTGGGAAATGACTATAGAACAAAAATTTAATACTCACCTGGTTCCTGAACAACATAGAGTTAGACAAGCCACTAGTGAGTTTAAGGACTTTGCTATTGTTTGGTGGAGTAGACAGCTGCTGAAACTGATTTGCCTACTACTTGGGAAGAACTTAAGGTAGCAATGCGTGATCGTTTTGTTCCTCCTTCTTTTTATAGAGAGATTCGTAATAAACTGCAGCGTTTAGATCAAGGAGATAAAACTGTTCAGGAGTATTCTAGTGAGCTTCAGAAGGGTTTGATTCGTTGTGCTGTGGTTGAAAAAGTAGAGGATCAGATTTGCCGCTTTTATTGTGGTTTGAGAAAAGAAATTCAGGACATCCTTGATTATAAAGAATTTTATACCCTCAACGAGTGTTTCTAGTATGCTATGCTTCCAGAGAAAGAATCACAGGGACTTTTCCAGGCTTTTGAGGAGTACAGCAAGTCCCGGACTTTCTACCCACCACGGCCGACGGGGACTTCGGGGCTGCCCAAGCCATCTTTCCGGCCGCCCCCACCAGCTAGTGTTGTTTCTGCAGCACCAAGATCAGCCCCTGCCCCTTCTATGCGCTCAGGTAAAAATTCTGTGCAGGTACCGGCTAGTAGTGCCTCCTCTGTTGCTTCGACGGGACGCACTATAGGGATTCAGTGCCACCGCTGCCATGGTCTTGGTCATGTGCAGAAAGATTGCCCAAGTAGGCGGGCATATGTGGCGATAGATGATGGCGGTTACATGAGCACCTCCGATGTGGAGGATGAGGATGTCGCTGCCACCAGCGGTGACCTCATCCTTGGAGGCGAAGATACCACGGGCTACATGAATATTATTGTGCAGCGTGTGCTTAGCACACAAATCCAGCAGCCCGAGACGATGCAGCGACATAACTTGTTCCAGATTTTCTTCGTCATCAAGAACCACCGAGCACGTGTCATCATTGATGGAGGAAGCTGCAACAATTTGGTGAGTTCTGATGTGGTTAAGAAGCTTGATTTGACCACATGCCCACATCCACATCCATACTACATTCAGTGGTTAAATGACTCTGGAAAAGCTAAGGTAATACAAACTTGCAGAGTTCCTTTTTCCCTTGGTTCCTTTGTGGATTCTGTTGATTGTGATGTTGTACCTGTTGACGGCTGTTAAGTACCATTTTCAACCGTCAACTATACTCAAATAAAGGAGAATTTGGCATTTCATACACGCATACTTTATCACAATAATATAGTTCCACTTGTACTTGGAGAACTTTGTGCATGCAGGAGGAAATGTGAAGGAAACACCTCAAAAGGCAAGAAAACACACTTTCGACCAATCAGAGAGCGCCACATGGACGTCACACGGATTGAAGGGCCCATTTGCAGCACTTAACCGACGTAACTCCCTGTAATACCGCGGGAACCGACCTCAGGACCCACAGGACAGCCACCTGGAGAAAGCACAGGCCAGGAAGGGCCACCCCCAGGTCGGCCGACCTGGTCAGGTCGGCCGACCCAGCCGGGCGCCCTCTCCGCCTGGGCTTCCACGTGTTGGCTCCTCCGTGACTCCTGATGACGGTTTGAGATGCCTTCCGTGGCGGTTACGCTCCCTTGCCGACCTATTGAGGCTATAAATAGGAGGGTGTGCCTTCACATTCAACACACACCACAAGAAGCATTTCTCTCTTGCTAGTAGTAGTTCTTGGAGTTTTAGTGGAGTTAGGCTGAGTCTAGAGCTCTCTAGTCCCAAGTCTTCACTTGGAATTGGTATGGCTCTTGTATCTTTTCCCTTTTGTAAGACTTTACTCTTATCAATATATATATCTTTTCTATATAGTTGTGCTTGGGTCATGAGTTTCTTGTTTGATTTTGTGATCCATATATGTGATAGTATAGTCTACTTGTGTGATAGTAGTTTATATTTATTATACTACTATTGTCATGCTAGTTATATACCGTCACTATAGTCTAGTTTATATGTTATAGTCTCTATGCTTAGTTTTAGCTGATAAAGTATAGCATGGGTTTGGTGATCGTATTCGTACGGTAACTCTGCCTCGTTAATAGTAATCGCGGAGGGGCAGAGTGCTCTTTGGTCATGCAAGTATGGTACTTGGGTGACTGATTTGCATCAATTATTCGTTAGTCTACTGGTTCGTTGAGGTAGGCGGCAGGTGGTGACAGCCCTGTCCGTCCTTTGAAATCCTCCCCGCTAGGCTAGTGCGTAGGCTCTTGGCGGAAGTCGCCTGTGGATGCAGGGGTAAGTCCGTGCCTGAAGTGCTATACTATTGACTGCTGAACCTGAGCGTGGATTCTACTTAGGCTATGCAACTGTATAGGAATGTATAGTAGGAGTAGCTTAGCCTAGTCTTTCCTCCACTAGACTTTATTTATTTAGTAGGAATCTTCTGTGTGTGTCACACTACCCGGTTATTATTATGTACCCGCCTGTCTTGGTTAGATATCCTTGCTAATTGTTAACATGATCTTATATGTTAGTAACGCTTCTTGATCATAACCTTCCTTTGGGATAAACAAATACGATACCCTGAATACTTCCGGGTGAAATGCTACAGCGGTATTCTCCGTGCGCTTGCGGATTTTACCTACTTGACTCTGGGACATATTAGTGAACCGTTTCTGGCCCCGTGCCGGGAATGATTTATTAATATGGCTTAGCAAAAGTCAACAGTACCCATGCAAGCTTGTTCACTTTTATTGGGTAGACCTTGGGAATTTGATAATGATGCTGTACACCATGGTAAAAGTAATAAGTACACTTTTATGCATAAAGGAACTAAAATTACTTTGTTACCAATGACCCCTGCTGAAATTGTACAAGCTGATTTAGAACGAGCTGCTAGTTTGAAAATTAAAAGCCCTGAAATTCAGCAACCTATTAATTCTGATTCTACACCAAGTAATATTAATGATTCTTCAAGTTCTAAGGGTGCTGGAATTAAATAACAAGGTTGTTCATGTCTTGCCACAAAATCTGAGCTTGCTGAAATTTCTGCTGATGATATTTGCTATGCTTTGATATGTAAACAAGCCTTATTTTCGCTTGGTGATATTGCTTCTAGTGCTTTGCCTCCTGCTGTCACTAACGTTTTGTAGGAGTATGAGGATGTTTTCCCAGCTGAGATACCCCCGGGATTGCCACCTTTGAGAGGGATTGAGCATCAAATTGATTTGATTCCTGGTGCTACTTTGCCAAACCGTGCTGCTTATTGGATCAACCCTGAGGAGACTAAGGAGATACAACGACAAGTCCAAGACCTTTTGGATCGTGGGTATGTTCGTCAATCACTTAGTCCTTGTGCTGTTCCTGTACTTTTGGTTCCTAAGAAAGATGGTTCTTGGCGTATGTGTGTAGATTGTAGAGCCATTAATAACATTACTATTAGGTATCGTCATCCTATTCCTAGGCTAGACGACATGCTTGATGAGTTATGTGGTGCTATAATTTTCACTGAAATTGATTTGCGTAGTGGCTACCATCAAATTAGAATGAAACTTGGAGATGAATGGAAAACAGCTTTCAAAACCAAATTCGGGTTGTATGAGTGGTTAGTAATGCCTTTTCGTTTAACTAATGCACCCAGTACTTTCATGTGTTTGATGAATGAGGTTTTAAGACTTTTTATTGGCAAATTTGTGATTGTTTACTTTGATGATATCTTGATTTATAGCAAATCTATGGATGATCATATGATTCATTTGCGTGCTGTTTTTGATGCTTTGCGAGTTGCACGTTTATTTGGTAACCTTAAGAAGTGCACCTTTTGCACGGATCGAGTCTCTTTTCTTGGCTATGTTGTGACTCCACAGGGAATTGAGGTGGATGAGGCAAAGATTGAAGCCATAAAGAGCTGGCCTGTACCAAAAACTATCACACAGGTGAGGAATTTTCTTGGTCTTGTAGGTTTCTACCACCGCTTTGTCAAAGATTTCAGCACCATTGCTGCACCATTGCATGAGTTGACAAAGAAGGGCGTCGACTTCCATTTTGGTAAGGTACATCATGAGTCTTTTGATGCTTTGAATGACAAACTTACACATGCACCATTGCTGCAATTACCCAATTTTGATAAGACTTTTGAGCTTGAATGTGATGCTAGTGGTATAGGCATTGATGGTGTTTGGATGCAAGATGGTAAACCTGTTGCATACTTTAGTGAGAAAATTACTGGGCCTGTTTTGAATTATTCCACGTATGATAAGGAACTATATGCACTTATACGTTCTTTAGAGACGTGGCGTCATTATTTATTGCCCAAAGAATTTGTTATTCATTCTGATCATGAATCACTTAAGTATATTCGTTCTCAATGCAATTTGAACCGTAGATATGCTAAATGGGTGGAGTTTATTGAGTCTTTTCCTTATATTATTAAGCATAAGAAAGAGAAGGATAATGTGATTGCTGATGCTTTATCTAGGCGATATACTTTGTTGTCTCAACTCTATTGTAGAATTTTTGGACTTGAGGCAATTAAAGAACAATATGTTGCTGATGTTGATTTTAAAGATGTATTGCTGCACTGTAAAGAAGGTCGTGCTTGGAACAAATTTGTGTTGAATGATGGTTTCTTGTTTAGAGCTAACCGCCTATGCATTCCAGTTGGTTCCGTTCGTCTTTTGTTGTTGCAAGAGGCGCATGGAGGTGGATTGATGGGTCATTTTGGTGCTAAGAAGACGGAGGATATTTTGGCCACACACTTCTTTTGGCCAAGGATGAGGAAAGATGTTGAGCGTTTTGTTACTCGCTGCACTACATGTCAAAAAGCTAAGTCTCGATTGAATCCACATGGTTTATACATGCCACTTCCTGTTCCTTCTATTCCTTGGGCGGATATTTCTATGGACTTTGTTTTAGGACTGCCTAGGACCAAGAGGGGCAGCGATAGCATTTTTGTTGTTGTGGATCGTTTTTCCAACATGGCACATTTTATACCATGTCATAAAACTGATGATGCTAGTTATATTGCTGACCTCTTTTTCAAAAATATTATACGTTTGCATGGTATGCCTTCTACTATTGTTTCAGATTGTGATGCAAAATTCTTGAGTCATTTTTGGCGCACGCTTTGGAATAAGTTGGGTACAAAGTTGCTATTTTCTGTAACTTGTCATCCACAAACTGATGGACAAACTGAGGTTGTGAACCGCACTTTGGGTACTATGTTGCGAGCTATTTTGAAGAAAAATTTGAAGCAATGGGAAGAATGCTTGCCTCATGTTGAGTTTGCTTATAATCGGGTAACACATTCTACTACCAAGGTAAGTCCCTTCAAGGTAGTGTATGGTTTTGATCCACGTACTCCACTTGATATACTTCCTCTACCTATTAATGAGAGAGTTCATGTTGATGCTAAGGAGCGTGCTGAATTTATTTTGCAAATGCATGAGACCACTAGACTTAGCATTGAAAAGATGAATGAAAAGAATAAAATTTATGGTAGTAAAGGTAGAAAGGAAGTAAAGCTTGATGTAGGAGATTTAGTGTGGTTACACTTAAGGAAGGATAGATTTTCAGAATTGAGAAAGTCTACACTAATGCCTAGATGATGAAGACATCACCCTTATGGATACACCCATCACTCCGCCAATCAAAATGCAAGTTCATACGCGACAACTGAATTTACGGGTGAGCTTGTTCCTAATGATTCCTTTATGTGATTTTGAGAATAGATTGCTACCTAATGAATTAATTGTTGTTAGAAACCATGGAGATGATGATGAGATAGCTGGGGAGGCGATTAGAGACGTGATGGGCCAGCAAGGACGTCCAAGCTAAGGTGGAGGCCCAATCAAAACCGACTTCGAGTCTGTCTCGGAGCCCAGGACTAGTCTGCACTAAAACGGACGCCCAGGACGCATACGGACTCGGATTTGGACGTTCTATATATGCCTGGAAAGATAACGAAAAACCCTTTCCAACCCAACTGGTCCCATGTCAAAATTCATCCTGAGCCGTCGGCAATCGCCGAAACAATTCGACTTCCAGAATCTGTCCTGGTGCTGCGACACCGTAATCGGTCTTTAGGCCATGTATCGAGTTGAGCCCACTTAGGGCTGCATCCAGGGGGTCTTGCACGACCCTAGAGTCCTCATATACAGCCGCCGCCTCTTCATTAGGGTTTGGGTTTTGCTTAGATCAATTCTGTTCATAAACAGTTTCGCCGTTCATCGGTTTGTGAGACCCCAACTTTGAGAGTTTAATCATACATCTACAATTGTGTTGCATTCTTCGTTGTTCTTGCTTGTGTTCTTGATTCGTAGGCAGGGATTAGCCTGCTCAGCAAGGTCAATCGTCTTTTGGACGGTTGATAACCAGAGGAGACGTCGTGCTGCGATTACGGGGTTTAGAACGTGCTGTTCTGAAGCCGGATCGATTTGTGTGTCGCCTCCGACCAAATAAACTTACCAAGAACCTTTCGGAAGATCGGGAACCCTTGTTCACATAAAGTGGTAATCAGAGCTTCAGGTACACCGTTAGGTTCGCCATTATCCTTGTTATTTATTTCAATCCTAGAGTCCAGAATATTGCCCTACAAAAATATTTATTCGTCGTGTTTCCGCTGTCCTACACCCCCCTTGTGCCTTGCAATTTTCAGTTTAGTTTGCTTCTCTGAATTTTAGTCCCTACAAGGTCATTGTGTTGTTGGTCTAGTACTTGTTCTTTGGTCTTGTTTGAGTCGTGTGTGTCCTTGTTCATAGACAATCAAGAAAAAAAATCAGATTGTTGCACACATTGAGAGAATAGTACTGCTGAAATTATTTGCACTAAATATTTATTTAACATCTAGCCTTCTACTTTTTGTGTGCAAAAAAAAAAACTTAGAGTGTTTTCTGTTGCACGTTGTTCCTTGAGTCAAGAGATTGCTGCACGTTGTTGCATATGAGAATTGTCGGTTCAGTTCTACATGTACATCTATTCCTTACGTAAAGAGTGCAAAAAAGAAAGTTTACGTTTTTTCTTTGTGCTATAAAGTTCGCAACTCTTGCTGCAGTTCTATGTCAAAAAAATCATGAAAGAAGTAAAAGGCAAAGAGGTGCTGAAAAAAAATAAGAAGAAAAGGCCGCACCTATAACAAAAGAAAAAAAACAAAAGGAGAAGAGAAAAAAATTCAGAATTGCTTGCAGCCTTTGTGTCCTTTGTTGAGCCATTTGCTTGCTTGCTTGAACTAGGTCCGAGACAAGTTTAGGCCAGTGACATAGACTAGCTTGGGACTATTATTCAGTTTTGCAATTTCTGAATTGAAATTTTGCTAATCCTTGCTACTATAAATTGCCTACCTAGCTCCACATATATCCTTCTGAATAGGCACTGAACTTTGGACCCTCGCAATCGTCGGATCACACTCTCCAAGGTATCCTCTGTTTTGCTATTAAAAATCTTGTAAAAACTCAGTTAGGTGCTGCCATTTGCTTGTTGAGAGTTTCCACAGTAATCAAATAGTAGTGATAGGAAAATATACTCTTGTGTGTTTTCTTGTTTTCTATTAACAATGACAGGTTACAACACTGATGGTGATGAGTCGATGGTGTCAAATGAGGTTGATGCAAGTGTTGTAGCACAACGAGTGCTTAGTTCTCAAATGGAGAAGGTAGAGCAAAATCAAATGAACAACTTGTTTCAGACTCACTTTATTGTGAAGGATCGACGTTGTCGTGTCATCATTGATGGAGAGAGTAGCCACAACATCGCAAGCTTGGAATTGGTCGAGAAGCTAGGCTTGACCACACAGCCACACCCATGTCCATACTACATCCAATGGGTAAATTCTTGTGGTAAGATGAAGGTAGATAAAACTGCACGTATTGAATTTTTTATTGGTTCTTATAAGGATAGTGCAGAATTTGATATAGTACCTATGCAAGCATGTCATTTGTTATTGGGTAAACCTTGGATTTGTACAAATAATGTTTTGCACAATACCATTACTAAAAGCTACTCATTTAAATACAATGGTAGAAGGGTTACTCTTACACCAATGACCACAACTGAAATTTTAGAAGAGGATCAACAACGATTTGAGAGAAGAAAGAATGAACCGTTTAGGATAGAATGGGCTGTTTCAAATGTCACAACACTTTCATCAAAATCTGAATTGCTAGAGGATGAACATATTTCTTTGCCTCTTGTTACAACTAATATTTTTCAGCATATACACAAAGAAGATGATAGTGGGAACGATAAAGAACAGGTTGTTGCTTCACGTAAGAGCTTTCTTGATATGATGGATTGTTCCAATAGTCTTGCTATATCAGAACCTTATGATCATGTTCCTTTGTCACAAATTGATTTACCTAGTGGTCCATGTGATAAAGAGGAGTTGTGTGTCAATGCTTCATTTATACCTTTGCCACAACAAATGAATCAGCTTGATGCTTTGGCTTATGATTCACCCACTAGTGCTGAAATTAAACGTTTGATTTTAGTTACATGTCAAAAGAATGAGCAGAAATTGTTTTCTTCTCTAAATACTTTAGGTTATATTGAATTTGATATTCTTTGTAATCTAAGTACTTTAGAGAAGCAAATGTTTTCTCAAACTAAGTTGCCTTTATTGATAAGAAACATTTTTTATGCTATTGGCAAGTATGATCATAGAGGTGTATTTATGGTACATAGAGTTTATGTTTGTTCAAATCTGAAACATCTTCTTGGTTTGCAACTAAATGAGCAACTAGAAAACTTTAATATCAACTACCATATCATGTCATCTTTTTCTAGTATTTCTAAGATCACACATTGTCTACCTTGTGATAAGAGTGAGAATGATGCTCATATTGCTGACCAAGTTTTCAAAGAGATTATTAATTTGCACAGAATGCCTTCTACTGTAGATTCTCATTGTGATGACAAATTTCATAATGCATATAAATATGAGTTGCATCCCAAGTTTGGGAATAGTTCCACAATTAATATTTCAGATTTGAGACCATACATGGGAGAAAGAGATGAGCTCGAGTCGTGGACGACTCTAATTCAAAAGGGGGAGAATGATGAAGACATCACCCTTATGGATACACCCATCACTCCGCCAATCAAAATGCAAGTTCATGCGCGACAACTGAATTTACGGGTGAGCTTATTCCTAATGATTCCTTTATGTGATTTTGAGAATAGATTGCTACCTAATGAATTAATTGTTGTTATAAATCATGGAGATGATGATGAGATAGCTGGGGAGGTGATTGGAGACGTGATGGGCCAGCAAGGACGTCCAAGCTAAAGTGGAGGCCCAATCAAAACCGACTTCGATTCTGTCTCGGAGCCCAGGACTAGTCTGCACTAAAATGGATGCCCAGGACGCATACAGACTCGGATTTGGACGTTCTATATATGCCTCGAAAGATAACGAAAAGCCCTTTCCAACCCAACTGGTCCCATGTCAAAATTCGTCCCGAGCCGTCGGCAATCGCCAAAACAATTCGACTTCCAGAATCTGTCCTGGTGCTGCGACACCGTAATCGGTCTTTGGGCCATGTATCGAGTTGAGCCCACTTAGGGCTGCATCCAGGGGGTCTTGCACGACCCTAGAGTCCTAATATACAGCCGCCGCCTCTTCATTAGGGTTTGGGTTTTGCTTAGATCAATTTTGTTCATAAATAGTTTCGCCGTTCATCGGTTTGTGAGACCCCAACTTCGAGAGTTTAATCATACATCTGCAATTGTGTTGCATTCTTCGTTGTTCTTGCTTGTGTTCTTGATTCGCAGGCAGGGATTAGCCTTCTCGACGAGGTCAATCGTCTTTTGGACGGTTGATAACCAGAGGAGACGTCGTGCTGCGATTGCGGGGTTTAGAACGTGTTGTTCTGAAGCCGGATCGATTTGTGTGTCGCCTCCGACCAAATCAACTTACCAAGAACCTTTCGGAAGATCGGGAACCCTTATTCACATCACTAGAGCTGATGGTCCATTCAAAATAATGGAGAAGATTAATGATAATGCATACAAACTTGAGTTGCCTCCCGAGTTCGGGGTGAGTCCTACTTTTAACATTTCAGATTTGAAACCATACTTGGGACAAGAGGATGAGCTTGAGTCGAGGACGACTCCACTTCAAGAGGGGGAGGATGATGAGGACATCACTCCTATGGATATACACAACACTCCTCCAATTCTAGACTTGCAACGTCCAGTGACTAGACGTCGTACACGTTGACTAAATTTAGAGGTCAGCTCGTTCCTACGTTCTTCGCTATATGTTACTTTTGAGAATGGTTTGCTATCTAATGATTATTTTATGATTAGAAACCATGGAGAGGACCAGGAGATGATGGGAGATGGAGTTGGGAATGTGGAGGACCAGCAAGGGCTTGGAAGCCAAAGTGGACGCCCAATCAAAACCGACTTCGAGTCTGTTTCGGGGCCCAGGACCAGTCTGCACTAAAACAGTCGCCCAGGACGCATACAGACTCGGATTTGGACGTTCTACATGTGTACGGAAATATAAGGAGAAGACCTTTCCAATGCCGCCAGCCTCATGAAAAAATTCATCCGGAGTCATCGGGAATCCTCGAAACAAGAGATAGTCCAGAATCTGTGTCGGTGCTGTGTCGCCTATTTTTGGCCTTTGAGCTTCGTATCTAGTTGAGCCCAATTAGGGGCACGTCCAGAGGGTCCTGCACGACCCTAGGGTCTTTATATACAGCCGCCACCGCACCATTAGGGTTTGAGTTTTGCTTAGATCAATTCTGTTCATAAACAGTGTCGCCGTTCATCGGTTTATGAGACCCCAACTTTGAGAGTTTAATCATACATCTGCAATTGTGTTGCATTCTTCATTATTCTTGCTTGTGTTCTTGATTCGCAGGCAGGGATTAGCCTTCTCGGCGAGGTCAATCGTCTTTGGATGGTTGATAACCAGAGGAGACATCGTGCTGCGATTGCGGGGTTTAGAACGTGCTATTCTGAAGCCGGATCGATTTGTGTGTCGCCTTTGACCAAATCAACTTACCAAGAGCCTTTCGGAAGATCGGGAACCCTTGTTCACATGAGGTCTTGCTGCCTCTAGCACACTGATGGGTGGCCTCCCATTGCTTCTCCACTGTTTAGGCCTTCTGTATGTCGGTTTGGTACTGCAGGTGGGCTAGTTGATCCGTGGGAACCCCTGTTGGCACTTCCCAAGTGCCCCTTTTATATGTGAATATTGCCCTAATTAGAGCATAATTGATACTAATTTAGGCTATTTACCTATGATATTGTCTATATATTTTTATATGCGTTGTTTTGGAGCTTTATTGCAGAAACAGGTAAAATTGGTGATTAATGTGATGATAGAGAGGACAGGAGTCCAGAGCCGATCGACGCAAGGGTGTTTTGGCCCATAGAAGTGACCTAGGCCCATTTCACATGTTTATGGAAGTTTATCTGCGCAAGACACTTGAAGATAGTTGCCTAAAAGATTTATGGAACTTGAAGAAGATTTATGGAACTTCAAGATCTCAACGTGCAGTACAAGTCTTTATCTCGAAGGAAAAGGCCGACATGGCGGCTGTGGAAGACAGAGGAACCGACTTGGAGAAGAAACCAGAGAAGACACGGCGGCGCAACCGCCTTATTTGCTAGAAACCGAGTCCTTTACGAGTAGAACCCCTATAAATACTTCTAAACCCTCACCGCAGAGAGAGGAGGCGGTAGAGGGACACCAGATCCGTGAGTTAGAGCCACCGGGGCTTGCCCCGTTAGAATAGATCTCTAGTTGAGTTTTAAGAACCATTGGTGTTAAGAGTTGGTCCGTCAAGGTAGGCCGTCTCGACGGGGATGAATCTTACTCCATGTATCTCAAGGATGATTGAATATGTTGATGATGGTTTTGGTGATTTGTCTATCTTGATTCTATAATCATGCATGTGCTTATTCCAATTGCTTAGTTCTAGGCTAAGTAAGTAGATATTATCTTGATCGTGGTGATTAGGATAGTATTCGGACATTGTATTGATTGTGGTTGCTTGATGATGCTAGTAGTGTGGTTCAACGGTGACAGCACTAAGCCTGCGCAGCACTATTGGATAGTTGAGTAGGGTAAGATACTCGCGCGATTAAGGGTTTCCTCTCGACAGCGATAAATCGGGAGCCGCTCGAAAAGCAGGGTGGTCTTATTCATTATAGGTTTTCATTGATCGATGTAATTACCCATTATGATGCTATTTAATTAGACTTTCTGGTTACGCTCTCACTAGTAGATATCTGGTTACTCACTTAACAACATAGGCTTACAAGGTCTGGCGCACTTTGGCTTAGTTTCACCAGTGTGCCGATCGGCTCAACTCCTGCGCCGATCGGCGCAACGATAGATTTACTGTCTGGCGCACCTTTGCACTGGCCAGTCTTCCCCTCATGCAACCTAAATTCAACAGTAGTCTTGACTAGATCTTTTACTGTTAACTTTGCTTAATAATCCCTAAGGTCCCAGTGGATTCGATAAACCTTGGAATACTCAATTCAAGGGAAAAGTGCTACAATCGTACACCGTCCTCTTGCGCTATATAAGTGGGTGCGTAGGTACGACCAACAATCTCCATTGGCGAACTCCAATTGGTCAATGTTGTGTTTCTTCGCCATATTGGTGTGTTTTCTCCTCTCTTTTATATTTCTCCTGCACGTCAGTGATTCTCCAAGCAATAGTGGATTTTTATTAATTCTAAGTAACATGCATGGTTGGAATATACAATCCTTCTTTATTTTGAGTAATGTTGATGGCCGGAATGGTAGTTAACGACCGTCAGAACCAGGCTCATTCAGAGGAAGGCAAGGGAATTTGTTGCACTGAAGCAAGGTAACCACAATATCGAGGAGTATTGTGAGGAGTTCAACCATTTAGCATTGTACACTCCTGAACTGGTAGACACTGTGACCAAGCGAAAGAACCGTTTCTTGGAGGGACTAAGTGTAGAGTTGCAGGACCATCTCAATCTCAACATGGATGGCACATTTGCCGAGTTCGTCAATAACACTACCATAGCAGAAGATGGATACCACAAGGTGCTGGTAGAGCAGAAGAGATCCACTAGTGCTATGGGGCCATTCAGTGGACCCCCACAGAAGTATCGTATGGTGTACATGGACCTGTTGGGTCAGAAGTACAGCTCCACCCCCATGACTGCACCATTCCCATCTCCGCCTCATCAAGCACAACAATGACCCCAGACACCACATCCGCTGCAGAATCAAGAGGGGTATCGCCTGCCATAGCAGTAGAACACCCAGCCAGGATCCTCCCCTGATATGACTGTGGGTGTGTGGGACACTTCTCTAGGATGTGCCGCTACCCCAAGAAGAATGCTGGCTAGAACCTGCAGTAGAACAACAATAATAGAGGCAACAACAACAAAAAGGGACCCGTCCGTACTAGCCACGTGAACAACACCCCTTCAGAGGAGATTCCAGAGAACAAACCCATCCTTGCTGGTATGTTCTCTATTCGAGACCATCCCGTGCTTGTTGTATTTGATTCGAGGGCATCACATAGTTTTGTTAGTCGGTTTTTCATTGATAAACACCAGCTGCCCTGTACCCTTATGAAATCATGATACCCCATTAAATCAGCTGGTGGGCAAACCCCTACTCTTTATGAAATTGAGAAACTACCAATAACCGTAGGAACAAAAGTCTACTCTACCAAGTGCATGGTTTTAGATGGGAGCAACAATGACATTATTCTAGGCAGGTGTTGGATGAGACAACATAAGGTTGTGTTGGACATATACGCCTACACCATATACCTAAACCCTCCCACCAATGGCAATGCGAGCTTTTGAGTAGTACCTCCACAACTTGCCGCACCTAGATTTCGCCACACCTCCGCCGAGAAGATAAAAGATATTCCAGTGGTTAGTGAATTTTCAAACGTGATCCCTGATGATCTTCCTGGACTACCATTGAATCAGGATATCGAGTTCAAGATTGAGTTTCAGCCAGGCACTGCACCCATATCTAAGAGACCCTACAAAATGACACCTAAAGAACTAGCGGAGCTAAAGGAGCAATTGAAAGAGTTGCTTGATAAAGGATATGTTCGACCAAGCTCTTCACCTTGGGGTTGTCCAGCGTTATTCGTGAAGATGAAGGATGAGACCTCGAGGTTATGTGTGGATTACCGACCACTTAATGTCGTGACTATCAAGAACAAGTATCCACTGCCCCGCATTGACATTCTCTTTGGTCAGTTAATTGGAGCTAAAGTTTTCTCCAAGATTGATCTGTGTTCTGGATAACACCAATTCAGGATCCGTTCTGAAGATATCCCCAAGACAGCCATCTCCACCCGATACGGACTTTATGAGTATTTGGTAATGTCTTTTGGGTTTACTAACGCACTGGCACACTTCATGTATCTCATGAACTCGATATTTATGCTAGAAGCTAGACAAGTTAGTTATGGTGTTCATTAACGATATTCTAGTCTATTACATGTCAGAAGAAGAACATGTAGAGCATCTTCCCATTGAACTACAAAGGTTAAGGGAACATCATCTATATGCTAAGTTTAGCAAATGCTAGTTTTGGTTAAAGCAAGTACCATTTCTAGGTCACATTATTTCTAACAAAGGCATAGCGGTAGATCCCAGCAAACAAAGAGATGTACTGAATAGGAAGACACCAAAACTATGTTCCATTAGGCACTTTCCTTTGGTTAGCCGATTACTACCGCCGTTTCATCCCAAATTTCTCCAAGATTGCCGAACCCATGACTGAGCTGCTCAAGAAGGAAAAGAAATTTGTATGGGACCGAGGTTGTGAGAACGCTTTTCAAACCTTGAAGAAGCATCTTAGAACTACCCCAGTATGAGCTCAACCGAACCTAGGGACACCATTCGATGTCTATTGTGATGCTTTGGACATCGGATTAGGGTGTGTGCTCATGCAAGATGGAAGACTCATTGCTTATGGGTCTAGACAACTGAGGAAGCATGAGCAGAACTATCCAGCACATGATCTAGAATTGGCAGTAGTAGTGCTAGCATTCAAAATGTGGAGACATTATCTGCTTGGTAATCTAGTATGTATCTACACCGATCAAAAGAGACAAGAGACAACTTCGTTGGTTGGAATTAATCAAAAACTATGACTTGGAAGTGCACTACCACCCCGGAAAAGCTGACGCACTAAGTTGTAAGGCTCAATGCCGTCACATCATGATCAGCCCACAAGCTCAAGATGGTCATTATGTCCAAGTAACACCCCACAAAGCTCTCTATAATCTAGCTTTAATACCTACCTTGGGAGAAGAAATAGTATAGGCTTAGAAGACTGATGCTGGCATAGCGCATCTCATGAGGAGGCTAAAAGAGGGTGACGATAAGGTTCAATGTTTTCGGGAAGATGAAGAAGGCGTCTTATGGTTTAAGGATCGCATAGTGGTGCCAAAGAATCTGGAACTTCACAAGAAGATCTTGGATGAAGCCCATGTTGCAAAAGTATTCCATGATTTGAGATCCAGATATTGGTGGACTCGCATGAAGAGGAAAATAGCGCGAGATGACACAGAGTGCAATATATGCCATCGCATCAAGGCTGACCATCTAAAGAAAGCCGGTCCATTACAACCTCTGAGTGTTCCAACTGGGAAGTGGGAGGACATTAGCATGGATTTCATTGTTGGCCTTCCCTGCACATCACACAAATTTGACTCCATATGGGTGATTGTTCATCGACTGACTAAAGTTGCACACTACATCCCTGTAGCGATGTGGTTCACAATGCAGAGGTACACACAATATTATATTGATTGGATCCTTTGCCTACACAGAGTGCCCAAGACAATCAGTCTTATCTGACAGAGACTCTCATTTCGTTGGACACTTTTGGGAAAAGGTACATGAGTCACTGGGCACCAAGTCAATTTGAGGTTCCGCATACCACCTCCAAATAGACGACCAGACGGAAAGAGTTAACCAAATATTAGAAGCCGTGTTGAGAGCCTATGTATTCAATCACAATAAAAAGTGGGATGAATGCTTACTTGAGAGCCTATGTATTGAATCACAATAAAAAGTGGGATGAATGCTTACCCCTGGCAGAATTTGCATACAACAATAGTTATCAAGAAAGCATCAAGATGGCACCATTCGAGGCTCTATATGGTCATCATTGTCGCACACCCATGAGTTGGTCAGAATCAGGAGAAAGGGTTGTGTTGGGCCCCAAGTTGGTGCAACAAGCAGAGGATAAAGTATTAGAAATTCAATCCAACCTATGAGCAATGTAATCCAGACATAAGAGCTATGCGGATAAAAGACGTCACCTGCTAGAATTCAGAGCTGGTGATCTGGTCTACCTTCGTGTGTCACCCACCAAACGTGTATGACGATTTGAAATTCGCGGAAAACTAGCACCTCGTTATATCAGCCCATATCTGATCCTTGCATAATGTGGACCTATAGCCTACAAGCTCCAACTACCAATGGAACTCGCTGGAATGCACAACACATTCCATGTGTCCTTGCTCAAGATATTTCTAAAGGCACTAGTGGACATTACGTTGGAAGGCACTGATCAACTACGACCCGACTTGACATATTCGGAATGCCCGGTGAAAGTGCTAGATGAGAAGGAACGAGTCACTCGCAAGAAGATGCTTAAATTCTACAAGGTTCAGTGGAGCAACCATAGTGAGAAAGAGTCCACTTGGGAGATAGAAGAATTTCTAAAAAGTCACTACCCCAAGTTCCTACACCACCACCTAGGTAAATTGTTATAACATCCTTTAAATCATGACGAGATTTCTTTAATGGGGGAGGGCTGTGACACCTCTGGTGTCAAGGGTCCTGGCAAATCACCATAGTCACAATCTTCACATGTTTAGGAGCTCACACTCAAAATTTGGACTCACTTGGAATTCAACTTGAATGAAATTCAATCGAATTCGAATGGCATTTGAACTAACAATCCGATTTTTTCAACATAAGTCATACCTACCAAAAATGTATGTGGAATGTCATGATTAAAAAGAATTTGGAGAATTTTCCGAGAATTGCACCTCTTAATTTAATGGCCCAAATAAATGCCCAAAAGGTCAGAAACTCTTCCCATTTGAAAAATTCATGTTCAAATTTGAATGGCAACTGTTGAACACTATCATATTCAGAAATTGGATCACATCTTGACAAACATGCACATATTTTTGGTTTCTCAAATGGAGCCCTAGAATTTAAGATGATAAAATAAATAGAAGCAGCGTTTTTGGAAAATGAACAAAAATCAAATCCCAGGTAGGCCCACCTGTCATCGGCATTGAGAAAGTACAATCGTGCCGCCCGCCTCGCTCTAGGGACTGTTGACGATCATTAAATACCAATTCCAACCATCAATATAGCCACAAATAAGGGAAGACATAGCATTTGATACACACATGTTAGATAGGAATAATAAGATTCCACTTGTCCTTGGAGATTTTTGTGCATGTAGAGAATATATATAAAAGGAGTGGAGAAATGGAGCAAGATCCATGAAGTAACATTCCGACCAATAGGAGAGCGCTAACCAGACTCCCCACAGATCAAGGACATGGCTACACAGGAATCCTCAGGAGAACATCGACTTAAATCAGAAGAGGACCCACCTGTCAGCCAACTCAATAAAGCACACCATGAGGAGGCCCACCTTCAGGTCAGCCGGTCCAGGGGCTTGGTCGGCCGACTGGTCTTGAGGCGGTTCTCCTGCCTCTTCCACGTGTCGCTCCCTCAGCCCATTAGCAGCTTCAGTGCATAGCGGTTCCGTGGCAGTTACTCCTGTAAACCGACCTATGGGCCCTATAAATGGAAGGGGAGGGCTCCACTCCAACATACACACAACAAGAAGTATTCTTCCCTCTTGCATTTAGTTGTAGTTCCAAGGCTCTAGTGGAGTTAGGCTTAGAATAGATCTACTCTCTAGTTCCCCGTACTTCGGAGGATTCAGTATGGCTCTTGTATCTTATTCTCTTTGTAAGATATTATTATATTTAGTGATATTACTCTTTCCATATAGTCTTGCTTTGGTTAAGCATTCCTTATTTGGTTGTGGGTCCTTAGCATGCTTATGTGATAGAGTAATTATAGTCTTGCTATATAGTTATGATTGGGATAGGCATTCTTTGTTTGGTTGCATGTCTCATTCATATGCATGGTTGTAATTATGCCCTCATGACAGTGATGTATTCTTACTATACTATTATGATCATCATATACCTACATAATAGCACACTTATATAATATCTATGTACATACTTAGGTTGATTGCTTTATGTCCAAGCATAGATCATCGTTTGCTATATTAGTGAATGCTTTAGCTATAAGGATCTGGATAAAGAAGGATGTTCTTGCGTGAGGCAAAAGTAGTTATTGATAGCATAGACGTGTGTTGGCGGCTTATAAAACCCAATATCAGCCGCCAACCGGTTGTGAAATGCAAGGTAAAGACCTAAGATTAATAAATATTTATTTAAAGTAATAAGATTCCACGAGTTCTTGGTGAGATATGTGTTTGCAGGTATAAAAGGGCCAAAATATGCAAAAACATGAAGAAATGCCCCGTTGGCCGACCACCACTGTGAAACAGCCATTTTCACCGACCGACAGGGTCATTTACAGGCCGATAGGGTCATTTACAGGTTGAAATCAGGACCTGGCCGACAGGTTCGTTTACGGCTGAAATTAGCCACCCGGCTGATCGATCAGAATCATTGTCAGGCTGATCATCTGACTCGACCGATTTTGCAAATCACTTCACCGTGATGCCGTTTTCTCCTCCCGGACCAAAAGTGATGAAATATGGCTAAGGAAAGAAGACCAACAAGTGGCCTAACCGGGAGAAGTCAAGGGGCGACCTGGAGGCGGTCGACACCCAGCCAAGGCCGCCACTCGGCCTAGGTCGCCACCCAGCCTAGCATGCCGCCCGGCCTGGGCTGCCGCCTGGCCTAGGTTGGCCACCCGAGGTTGCCAACCCATGAGACCCATGAGGTCTCCAGACCGTCAAATGAAGAGTCAGTGAGAACCAACCCACCAACCAACTCCACAGGGCAATCCAAGAGGTCCAATGCAAGGTCGGTTCGAAACGGACTTAACCCAAGGCCGCCCGGCGCACTAGGCCTGCCGGCCCAAGTCCGCGGAAAATGGCACAAACTAACCAAGGCAGCGACTCCACAAGATCATCTGAAGCATCCAAGACAAGTCGGTGTCGAACCGACAAAATCATCTGGTCGCCCGGTGGGTCCTGCTGCCCGGCGGATTGACTTTGGCCCACCGACTCCACTTGATCTACAAATACCTCCTTGCCTATTGCCACATATAAATAGAGGGGGAATTCGACAGAAAAGAGGAATGAATAAGAAACACAACAAGGAGACCACTTTCCTACTACTTGTGCAGATCTAGAAGCAACACTTAACGCTTGTCTTGGAAATTTTAGAACATCATTACTTAGGAAATCCAACTTGACTCGTTGTCTTCCAAACTAGTTGTACTTTTGTCTATTAAATACCTGTAGTGTGGTCTTGTATTGATTTGTCTGCCATATTACCCACTCATTATCTTCATCCCCGTCATAGTTTGGTTGGTGATTTCCTTATAGACATAAGATTGTAAACTCTCGATACTCTTACGCCTTGCTTCCCTGAGGAGAAATACGATACCCTGGAATACTCCTGTGTGAAATCCTATATTGGTGTTCCATGCGCTTGCCGAATTAATTGATTTTATCTTTAGAGCATAGCAAACACCAACAAGCATTTCTGGCGCCATTGCCGGGAAAGCAATGGCTAAGATTTTGAGACTAATATAGATTGTCTATTGAGCAAATTCACCACTAGCCTTAGCAGGATTACCCTTGTTATGTTTGTGTGTGGAACAAATAGGACAAAGTCGCCTTGACCTTGCAGTGAGTTTTCACAAAAGAAGAGCCTGTGGTGCTTCGACCCTTCCCAATGAATCATCATCACTCTAGCTCTGTTCTAGAGGAGGTAAGACCCAAAATCTTGCCCCCGATCTATCTATTTGGACAACTTGGGTATTGATTCAATTGTTTTGTCTACAACTAATGTTACATTCTTATCATATCACATACTGGGCTATGCATTTATTGCTTGGTTGTGTGGCCCACGTATGAGTATGATATAAAATATTCCTTCTATTGTATAATTGTGGCTGTGATAAGCGTTCCTTGTTTGGTTGCATACCGCACTCTCTTGTATGATAAACTAAACAACATAAAAATGGTCATCTCTCTATGATGCTTTGATGTGAAATAAGAAAAATGCGTCCGTAATTGATCAAATTAGACATGGTGTCTAGGTTGATTGATTGATCAATAGAGATATGCCTACTGTAGACGAATAGATTTGCACTAACAATTAGAGGAAATCAATGGACCAAGTGAAGCCAAAAGAAAATAAAAAAAAGAATGGACTATAGGAAACTCAAAAAGGTCGCCGCCATAGAGGCCAAAAAGAAGATTCAGGTATGGCAAAAGGGGACCGTCTCGTTTGGGACGTAAAAACCGAACCCTTGTCAGAAGGTAACTGATACTTATCCCCTTTCAATATCCCTCGTATATACCATTAGATTAGATTGTTTTTGCTTCTTTATTTTACTGATTAAATGTGGATAATAGAAAAAATGTAAAAAAAGCTGAAAAAAAAATCGATGCTACCCCAGCCGAGATCATCCGCCGACTAGCTGATTTCTAGGCCAAATGATCAGCCGGCCGACTCCCCGGGTTGTTAAAACCGTCAGGCCAATACCTTGCCAAGATCATCGATCGGGAGGCCATTTTTCATGTTGGATGACCTCCTGACTAGCTGTCCAGAATGATAACCCGGCTAGGTAATTACTTGGCTGAAATCAAGGCCCAAGGGGTCATTTTTCAGGAAAAACGATCACCTGGCTGAGCAGTTTTCATGTCAAATGTGGCCTCCCTGCCACTAACCGCCGCCCGACCAAATATAGCCACCCTACCTACTGTCTCTCCCTTTCTCTTGCCTAATATCTGCAGGGAGCAAGACATTTAGGCCATGGGTGGCTAAAGCAGGAGCAATGTTGCCCTTGAAACAATTTGCAAAAAAAGGAGGGTCTCGCCATGACCAAGATTTGTAAAAACAGTACACGGCTCTACTCCCTGTTGCCCTCCCATTAACACCAAAGCAAGCACGCAGCAGCAGGATCAAGTGGGCATGCCGGTCGACCATGTTTTGCCGGCCGGCGAGGTGTTGCCGCCCGACGAGGTGCTGCCGCCCAACCACTTTAGCCGGCCGGCGAGGGCTTAAGCCCCCAAAGCCTGCTCTTGGAGGCTATAAAAAAGCAAGGAATGGTAAACATTTGAAGGGTCTCTACTATGAACCTTGGGTATCCATTGCTACAGGGACCACCTCTTTTAAACATAAATCTTCCAAAGACCTAAGCTTGGGGAGGTACATAAACCAAGGTTTGCCATCAAATCCTTCACCTCTCTCCCCTCTATCTAGTTGCTTTATTTTGAAAAAAAAACACAAAAAGATTGATCTGGTTGTCTTATCGAAAGTCATAAAAATTTGCTAAAAGATTTACTGTTTTCGAATAAAATTGAGAACTTAGTCTCTACCTTGCCTATGGAAATGATGAATAGTTGCTCTATTAGCTCCCTTTGAATCTCAAGTATACAACCTCTACTCCCTATTTTTTGGGTAATGGTAGACCGACATGATGATAACGCTAGTCCCTCTATGTTTTAGTGGGTGCAAAATGGCTAATAAACCAAGTCTAGTTGTTGGAGTTTATGATATGGCATGTTTTGGATGAGTCTGTGATTTCCTTATGATTAGAGTCCAATGATTTCTTTCAAAACCATGCTGCAACAAAAATCCCCTACTTGGTGCATATCTTCCCTATGACAGACAATTTCCTACTCTAGCCAAATATTGATTAGAAAAACCATGTCTACCATTTATGCATGCATTGTGTTTAGTTAGGATTTGATCCTTATGAGGGACTTGCACTTCCAAAGCCAATCATTTTCCTTTGTGTTATTTTGAGTTCTCAAATTAATCATGCTTGGTTATGTGGTTTTCACAACGGAATCATGCATCCACTCCACCAAGCATGTCAACCAAAATCTTTCTTTTTGCGAGCCTTTGATCCCATTAAAAGATTATGGTCCTCCTAGACAATTGCTCAGGAAAAGTTTGTAGAAAATATTTGAACCATTGAATTGGCCTCTTTATACCATGAGAACTGCAAGAAAGAAACAAAGAAAGAGAGAAAGGAAAAGAAAGAAAAAGTTTATCAACTCTTATGGATGTGCTTTACCAAAAAGTTTCAAGGTTCATTCAAAAATAAAATAAATATATCTTTGAGCAAAAATAAAGGACCATCTTTTTTCTCTAGCACAAAAATGCAGTCTTTGGGATAAATCTGCACCGAAGATCTTTGCAATTGTGCTAGCCCATTCCTTCACGTGAGTCCATTCTCTCCCTCTCCCCTGGACATCATTTCCAAATGATTGGAGTGAGGAAGTGCCATGTCTTTTCTCTAGGACCATCTCTTAGCTTAATAATAAATGAATGCTAAATGCGCCATCCTACCAAGCTCTACATATTTAAGCCAAACTTTTAGAAAGTAGGATGAGCATTTGGTAAAGAAATACACATTTTGAGGGATGAGAGACATAGTGGGAGATTGCACCAAGAGGGAATATTTTCAATCTTATGCAGCATTATAAAAACTTTGAACTCATGATCAAGTAGGAGATTCCATGACAAAGTGTAACTAGCCGTTCTAGACTTCAACCGCTTATGACAAGCCAATAAGCCCCGTTGTACGATGAGAATGACTTAGTAACAAAGTTGTGTTGGTTTACACTTATCAATATTGTGTTGGAATATGTGTTTGTGCACTTGATTCTCGCAGGGCGCTAATATTGAAGCAACTCCTAGTCCATCACTTCTAAGTTTAATTTGCTGGGGGCGAGCAAAGGTTTAAGCTTGGGGAGGTGTTGGCGGCCTATAAAACTCAATATCGGCCGCCGATCGGTCGGGAAATGTAGGGTAAAGACCTAAGATTAATAAATATTGATTTAAACTAATAAGATTCCATGAGTTTTTGGTGAGATATGTGTTTGCAGGTATAAAAGGGCCAAAATATGCTAAAACATAAAGAAATGCCCCGTCGACTGATCACCATTGTGAAACAGCCATTTTCTTCGGCTGATAGGACCATTTACAGGCTGAAATCAGGACGCGGCCGGCAGGGTCATTTACAGGCTGAAATCAGCACCCGACCGATAGGTTCGTTTACGGCTGGAATCAGCCACTCGGCTGATCGACTGGAATCATTGTCAGGCTGATCATCCGAGCCGGCCAATTTTGCACAACATTTCCTCGTGATGCCGTTTTCTCCTCCTGGACCAAAAGTGATGAAATATGGCTAAGGAAAGAAGGCCAACAAGTGGCCTAACCAGGAGAAGTCAAGGGGTGACCCAGAGGGGGTCGACACCCGGTCAAGGCTGCCGCCTGGCCTGGGCTATAGCCCGGCCTGGGTTGGCCACCCTGGGTTGTCAACCCATGAGGCCCATGAGGCCTCCCGACCCCAAAATGAAGAGTCGGTGAGAACCAACCCACCAGCCGACTCCACGAGGCAATCCAAGAGGTCCAATGCAAGGTCGGTTGAAAACGGACTTAACCCAAGGCCGCCCAGTGCAATAGGCCTACCGGCCCAAATCCGGGATAAAACGACACAAACCGACCAAGGCACTGATTCCACAAGATCATCTGAACCATCCAAGACAAGTCTGTGCCGAACCGACAAAATCATGTGGCTGCCCGGCGGCCGACTTTGGCCCATCGACTCCACTTGATCTACAAATGCCTCCCTACCCATCGCCACCTATAAATAGAGGGAGAATTTGGCAGAAAAGAGATATGAAGAAGAAACACATTGATGTGAACAAGGGTTCCCGATCTTCCGAAAGGTTCTGATAAATCTTGATTTGGGTGGAGGCGAAACACAAATCGATCCGGCTTCTAAACAACATGTTCAGAACCCCGCAAGCACAGCACAACGTCTCCTCTGGATATCAACCGTCCAAGGATGATTGATCTCGCCGAGAAGGCTAATCCCTGCCTGCGAATCAAGAACACAAGCAAGAACAACAAAGAATGCAACATATTTGTAGAAGTATGATTAAACTCATGAAGTTGGGGTCTCACAAACCGACGAACGGCAACACTGTTTATGAACAGAATTGATCTAAGCAAACCCGAACCCTAATGGTGCGGCTGCGGCTGTATAATAAGACCCTAGGATCATGCAAGACCCTCTGGACGCGCCCCTAATTGGGCTCAACTAGATACAAAGCCCAAAGGCCAAAAATAGGCGATGCAGCACCAATATAGATTCTGGACCCTCTCTTGTTTCGATAATTCCCGATGACTCCTTATGAATTTTGACATGAGGCCGGCGGCATTGGAAAGGTCTTCTCCTTATCTTTCCGTGCATATGTAAAACTACCAAATCCGAGATCGTATACGTCCTGGGTGACCGTTTTAGTGCAGACTGGTCCTGGGCCCCGAAACAGACTCGAAGTCGGTTTTGATTGGGCCTCCACCTTGGCTTCTAAGCCCTTGCTGGTCCTCTACATTCCCAACTCCTTCTCCTATCATCTCCTGGTCCTCTCCATGGTTCCTAATCATAAAATAATCATTAGGTAGCAAACCATTCTCAAAAGTAACATATAGCGAAGAATGTAGGAACGAGCTCACCTCAAAATTTAGTCGTCGTGCACGAGCTGTAGTCATTGGACCTTGCCAGTCCAGAATTGGAGAAGTGTTGTGTGTATCCATAGGAGTGATGTTCTAATCATCCTCCACCTCTTGAAGTGGAGTCGTCCTCGACTCAAGCTCATCCTCTTCTCCCAAGTATGGTTTCAAATCTGAAATGTTAAAAGTAGGACTAACCCCGAACTCAGGAGGCAACTTGATGTGAACAAGGGTTCCCGATCTTCCGAAAGTTTCTTGGTAAGTTGATTTGGTCGGAGGCGACACACAAATCGATCCGGCTACAGAACAGCACGTTCTAAACCCCGCAATCGCAGCACGACGTCTCCTCTGGTTATCAACCGTCCAAAGACGATTGATCTCGCCGAGAAGGCTAATCCCTACCTGCGAATCAAGAACACAAGCAAGAACAACAAAGAATTCAACACAATTGCCGATGTATGATTAAACTCTCGAAGTTGGGGTCTCACAAACCGATGAACGGCAAAACTGTTTATGAACAGAATTGATCTAAGCAAAACCCAAACCCTAATGGTGCGGTGGCGGCTGTATATAAAGACACTAGGTTCATGCAAGACCCTCTGGACGCGCCCCTAACTGGGCTCAACTAGATACAAAGCCCAAAGGCCAAAAATAGGCGACATAGCACCGACACAGATTCTGACTCTCTCTTGTTTTGACGATTCCTGATGACTCCGGATGAATTTTCACATGAGGCCAGCGGCATTGGAAAGGTCTTCTCCTTATCTTTCGGTGCATATGTAGAACGTCCAAATCCGAGTCCGTATGCGTCCTGAGCGACTGTTTTAGTGCAGACTGGTCCTAGACCCTGAAACAGACTCGAAGTCGGTTTTGATTGGGCCTCCACTTTGGCTTCCAAGCCCTTGCTGGTCCTCCACGTTCCCAACTCCTTCTCCCATCATCTCCTGGTCCTCTCCATGGTTTCTAATCATAAAATAATCATTAGGTAGCAAACCATTCTCAAAAGTAACATATAGCGAAGAACGTAGGAACGAGCTCACCTCTAAATTTAGTCGTCGTGCACGAGCTCTAGTCATTGGACCTTGCAAGTCCAGAATTGGAGGAGTGTTGTGTGTATCCATAGGAGTGATGTCCTCATCATCCTCCCCCTCTTGAAGTGGAGTCGTCCTCGACTCGAGCTCATCCTCTTCTCCCAAGTATGGTTTCAAATCTGAAATGTTAAAAGTAGGACTAACCCCGAACTCGGGAGGCAACTCAAGTTTGTATGCATTATCATTAATCTTCTCCATTATTTGGAATGGACCATCAGCTCTAGGCATTAGTTTAGACTTTCTCAATTCTGGAAATCTATCCTTCCTTAAGTGTAACCACACTAAATCTCCTACATTAAGCTTTACTTCCTTTTTACCCTTACTACCAGCAATTTTATACTTTTCATTCATCTTTTCAATGCTAAGTCTAGTGGTCTCATGCATTTGCAAAATAAATTTAGCACGCTCCTTAGCATCAACATGAACTCTCTCATTAATAGGTAGAGGAAGTATATCAAGTGGAGTACGGGGATCAAAACCATACACTACCTTGAATGGACTTACCTTGGTAGTAGAATGTGTTGTCTTCCCATTGCTTCAAATTTTTCTTCAAAATAGCTCGCAACATAGTACCCAAAGTGCGGTTCACAACCTCAGTTTGTCCATCAGTTTGTGGATGACAAGTTGTAGAAAATAGCAACTTTGTACCCAACTTATTCCAAAGCGTGCACCAAAAATGACTCAAGAATTTTGTATCACGATCTGAAACAATAGTAGAACACATACCATGCAAACGTACAATTTCTTTGAAAAAAAGATCAGCAATATAACTAGCATCATCAGTTTTATGACATGGTATAAAGTGTGCCATCTTGGAAAAACGATCCACAACAACAAAAATGCTATCGCTCCCCCTCTTAGTCCTAGGCAGTCCTAAAATAAAGTCCATAGAAATATCCGCCCAAGGAATAGAAGGAACAGGAAGTGGCATGTATAAACCATGTGGATTCAATCGAGACTTAGCTTTTTGACATGTAGTGCAGCGAGCAACAAAACGCTCAACATGTTTCCTCATCCTTGGCCAAAAGAAGTGTGTGGCCAAAATATCCTCTGTCTTCTTAGCACCAAAATGACCCATCAATCCACCTCCATGCCCCTCCTGCAACAACAAAAGACGAACGGAACCAACTGGAATACATAGGCGGTTAGCTCTAAACAAGAAACCATCATTCAACACAAATTTGTGCCATGCACGACCTTCTTTACAGTGCAGCAATACATCTTTAAAATCAACATCAGCAACATATTGTTCTTTAATTCCCTCAAGTCCAAAAATTCTACAATAGAGTTGAGACAACAAAGTATATCGCCTAGATAAAGCATCAGCAATCACATTATCCTTCTCTTTCTTATGCTTAATAATATAAGGAAAAGACTCAATAAACTCAACCCATTTAGCATGTCTACGGTTCAAATTGCATTGAGAACGAATATACTTAAGTGATTCATGATCAGAATGAATAACAAATTCTTTGGGCAATAAATAATGACGCCACGTCTCTAAAGAACGTATAAGTGCATATAGTTCCTTATCATACGTGGAATAATTCAAAACAGGCCCAGTAATTTTCTCACTAAAGTATGCAACAGGTTTACCATCTTGCATCCAAACACCATCAATGCCTATACCACTAGCATCACATTCAAGCTCAAAAGTCTTGTCAAAATTGGGTAATTGCAGCAATGGTGCATGTGTAAGTTTGTCATTCAAAGCATCAAAAGACTCATGATGTACCTTACCAAAATGGAAGTCGACGCCCTTCTTTGTCAACTCATGTAATGGTGCAGCAATGGTGCTGAAATCTTTGACAAAGCGGCGGTAGAAACCTGCAAGACCAAGAAAACTCCTCACCTGTGTGATAGTTTTTGGTACAGGCCAGCTCTTTATGGCTTCAATCTTCGCCTCATCCACCTCAATTCCCTGTGGAGTCACAACATAGCCAAGAAAAGAGACTCGATCCGTGCAAAAGGTGCACTTCTCAAGGTTACCAAATAAACATGCAACTCGCAAAGCATCAAAAACAGCACGCAAATGAATCATATGATCATCCATGGATTTGCTATAAATCAAGATATCATCAAAGTAAACAACCACAAATTTGGCAATAAAAGGTCTTAAAACCTCATTCATCAAACGCATGAAAGTACTGGGTGCATTAGTCAACCCAAAAGGCATTACTAACCACTCATACAACCCGAATTTGGTTTTGAAAGCTGTTCTCCATTCATCTCCAACTTTCATTCTAATTTGATGGTAGCCACTACGCAAATCAATTTTAGTGAAAATTATAGCACCACATAACTCATCAAGCATGTCGTGTAGCCTAGGAATAGGATGACGATACCTAATAGTAATGTTATTAATGGCTCTACAATCTACACACATACGCCAAGAACCATCTTTCTTAGGAACCAAAAGTACAGGAACAGCACAAGGACTAAGTGATTGACGAACATACCCACGATCCAAAAGGTCTTGGACTTGTCGTTGTATCTCCTTAGTCTCCTCAGGGTTGGCCCTATAAGCAGCACGGTTTGGTAAAGTAGCACCAGGAATCAAATCAATTTGATGCTATATCCCTCTCAAAGGTGGCAATCCCGGGGGTATCTCAGCTGGGAAAACATCCTCATACTCCTACAAAACGTTAGTGACAGCAGGAGGCAAAGCACTAGAAGCAATATCACCAAGCGAAAATAAGGCTTGTTTACATATCAAAGCATAGCAAATATCATCAGCAGAAATTTCAGCAAGCTCAGATTTTGTGGCAAGACATGAACAACCTTGTTATTTAATTCTAGCACCCTTAGAACTTGAAGAATCATTAATATTACTTGGTGTAGAATCAGAATTAATAGGTTGCTGAATTTCAGGGCTTTTAATTTTCAAACTAGCAGCTCGTTCTAAATCAGCTTGTACAATTTCAGCAGGGGTCATTGGTAACAAAGTAATTTTAGTTCCTTTATGCATAAAAGTGTACTTATTACTTTTACCATGGTGTACAGCATCATTATCAAATTCCCAAGGTCTACCCAATAAAAGTGAACAAGCTTGCATGGGTACAACATCACAATCAACAGAATCCACATAGGAACCAATGGAAAAAGGAACTCTGCAAGTTTGTATTACCTTAGCTTTTCTAGAGTCATTTAACCACTGAATGTAGTATGGATGTGGATGTGGGCGTGTGGTCAAATCAAGCTTCTTAACCACATCAGAACTCACCAAATTGTTGCAGCTTCCTCCATCAATGATGACACGTGCTCGACGGTTCTTGATGACGAAGAAAATTTGGAACAAGTTATGTCGCTGCATCATCTTGGGCTGCTGGATTTGTGTGCTAAGCACACGCTGCACAATAATATTCATGTAGCCCGTGGTATCTCCGCCTCCAAGAACAAGGTCACCGCTGGTGGCAGCGACATCCTCCTCCTCATCCTCCACATCGGAGGTGCTCATGTAACCGCCATCATCTGTCGCCACATATGCCCGCCTACTTGGGCAATCTTTCTGCACATGGCCAAGACCATGGCAGCTGTGGCACTGAATCCCTGTAGTGCGTCCCGTCGAAGCAACAAAGGAGGCACTACTAGCTGGTACCTGCACAGAATTTTTACCTGAGCGCGTAGAAGGGGCAGGGGCTGATCTTGGTGCTGCAGAAACAACACTAGTTCCCTTGGCAGCTGCTGGTGGGGGCGGTCAGAAAGATGGCTTGAGCAGCCCCGAAGTCCCCGTCGGCCGTGGTGGGTAGAAAGTCCTGGACTTGCTGTACTCCTCAAAAGCCTGGAAAAGTCCCTGCGATTCTTTCTCTGGAAGCATAGCATACTAGAAACACTGGTTGAGGGTATAAAATTCTTTATAATCAAGGATGTCCTGAATTTCTTTTCTCAAACAAGAATAAACGCGGCAAATCTGATCCTCTACTTTTTCAACCACAGCACAACGAATCAAACCCTTCTGAAGCTCCCTAAAATACTCCTGAACAGTTTTATCTCCTTGATCTAAACGCTGTAGTTTATTATAAATCTCTCTATTAAAAGAAGGAAGAACAAAACGATCACGCATTTCTACCTTAAGTTCTTCCCAAGTAGTAGGCAAATCAGTTTTAGCAGCTAGACCACTCCACCAAACAATAGCAAAGTCCTTAAACTCACTAGTGGCTTGTCTAACTCTATGTTGTTCAGGAACAAGGTGGGCATTAAATTTTTGTTCTACAGTTATTTCCCAATCAAGGTAAGCATCACCATCATACTGACCCAAAAACGAAGGAATTGAAAACTTAATTTTAGCATACGGGTCATCCGGAGCATGGTTACCTTGGTGTTGCTGGTCTTGTGAGCGGTCTCCAATTCGACAACCTGGTCGGTTAACTTAGAGACTCTCTTATCCAACCGCTCAATGCTTTCTCCCAAGTGAATCTTGGTGACGGCGTCGGTGACGGCCCTGGTGATCGTCTCTGCCAAATCACTCTGAACCGCCTGCAAAGCCTTCTGTAGCTGACTTTGGCTCACGCACTCGTCAAATTTTGAGGGCAAAGCACCCTCTCCATCGCTTGCTGTCATCAGAAACACCAAATCAGGAAACAAAAAGTGAAGGTTATCCCTACAAAACTACTAAGCAGTAGTGCCTCTCAACACATCAAAAGGAAGCTTCTTACAAAGCTCTTACAAAGTTCTGAAAAAAAACAAAGCAAAGGATACCAGGGAGGTGTGTTCCAAGATTGCAAGGGTTACAAAATAACCTGTGTGCTGTCCAGAAGAAATATGTAGAGCTAGGAAGGCCAAATATATATATGTGAGTGGCACACAAATCAAAAACAGATAGTAAAGCTGAATAAGTGCCCAAGTAACTTGTCCCTAGTTGCTGGTCTAACTATGTCCTAGAACAGTAGTGATAGCAAAGAGCAAACAAGGAGACAAAGGCACACAGTCGATAACAGGTGGGCTAAGTGTAAAACAGCCAAACTCAGAAATTTCAGGGAGCTAGATGGAGCACTAGTAGGAATCCCAACTTTATTTTACTTTATTTTATTTTTTTGATATTTTTCTCCAACTCACTAACAATGGGAGAGAAAGCACAAAACTTTTCAACTCAAATAGAGCTAGGACGTGCCTACAGAATTTCTTGAAGTTTCAGAAAATGTCGGGTTTCAACTTGAATGAATTTTTTCTTTATCTTTCTGATTTTTTTTGAATTTTTTGACGAGGGCATACAAGGTCACCTCAACTTTTTATCAAGAATCTCCTGTCAAAATTTCAGCCCAAACGGAAAAACAAGCTAAAAGTTATGGCCGTTTTACTAAAGGTGTGTCGGAATCGATTTTCAAGAAACCTGGGGTTTGAGTGAAACCCGAGTCGGGTTTGGGGTCGAGTAGGAATTTTTTTTGGCGGGGTGGTCGCAGAAGAAAGTGGAATTTGTGAGAATTGGTCCGAGGTGTTGAGGGTGGGTTTAGGGTGGGATTAGGGTGGGTGTGTTGATCAATCAACCCTAGCACACAAAGCCGACAAAACCAAGGATGGTGGAGGGGATGGCGGCTAGGGTTGCAAGGGAAACACTACTGACGACAAAAACACAAACTAAACCAGTGACTAGACAAGAACTAGGGCACAAACTCAACACTGCGGACTTTAAAATTGAAATATGCAAAGGCTAAACACGTGGTTATGGGCGGGGGAATTTTTTTTTTTTGGTTTTCTGTGGACGATGGGAAGAACACGAAAACAAAACTAAAGGTTAGTGCGAACCTGACGGTGCACCTGAAGCTCTGATTACCACTTGATGTGAACAAGGGTTCCCGATCTTCCGAAAGGTTCTGATAATCTTGATTTGGGCGGAGGCGAAACACAAATCGATCCGGCTTTAAACAACACGTTCCGAACCCCGCAATCACAGCACAACGTCCCCTCTGGTTATAAACCGTCCAAGGATGATTGACCTTGTTGAGAAGGCTAATCCCTGCCTGCGAATCAAGAACACAAGCAAGAACAACAAAGAATGCAACATAATTGCAGATGTATGATTAAACTCACGAAGTTGGGGTCTCACAAACCGACGAATAGCGACACTGTTTATGAACAGAATTGATATAAGAAAAACCCAAACCCTAATGGTGTGGTGGCAGCTGTATATGAAGACCCTAGGGTCATGCAAGACCCTCTGGACGTGCCCCTAATTGGGCTCAACTGGATACAAAGCTCAAAGGTCAAAAATTGACGACGCAGCACCGACACAAATTCTGGACCCTCTATTGTTTCGACAAGTCCCGATGACTCCCAATGAATTTTCACATGAGGCTGGCGGCATTGCAAAGGTCTTCTCCTTATATTTCCGTGCATATGTAGAACGTCCAAATCCAAGTCCGTATGCATCCTAGGCGACCGTTTTAGTGCAGACTAGTCCTAGGCCCCGAAACAGACTCGAAGTCGGTTTTGATTGGGCCTCCACCTTGGCTTCCAGGCCCTTGCTGGTCCTTCACGTTTTGAACTTCTTCTCCTATCATCTCCTGGTCCTCTCCATGGTTCTAATCATAAAATAATCATTAGGTAGCAAACTATTCTCAAAAGTAACATATAGCAAAGAACGTAGGAACGAGCTCACCTCTAAATTTAGTCGTCGTGCATGAGCTCTAGTCATTGGACCTTGCAAGTCCAGAATTGGAGAAGTGTTGTCCTCATGACATATCAAGGAGACCACTTTCCAACTACTTGTGCCACAATGTAGTATAGGATAGTTAGCTTGGGAGTTAGAGTCAGGTTGAGAGCTTCTCCTCGGGATTCTGGATTTGTCTTGGAAGCTTTGGTATAAGTTCTCTTATATCTTTTCTTCTATTAGTCTTATGCCTCAAAAATAAAGATGTTCGTTCTTTTATTTATCCAAGTCCGATAGTGCTTTGTAGTTGTTTCCTAGTTGCACCTTTTGAGAGTGTTTCCATGATTTACATGTTCACAGGTTTCCCGGCTAGGACTTAATTGAGTCACCGTCCTGAGTAAGGCTTTTAGACTTTGCTATTTCCCAGCTATTCTTCCGCAAAGATCTACGGAAAAATATTGAAGGACCGAGAAGGCGACCAGAGGGGGGTGAATGGGAGCCAATTAAAATTCTTCACAAGAACTTGGCCTATATCCCAATTACTACCCAACCCAACCTCTAACCGAGTCACCAAGATTATACACACCAACTTGTGATGTGCTAACCCTAGGAATGACTCAAACCAAAAGGACACATAGCGGAAGCTCAAGAGGGACAAAATGAGAAACAAGGAAGATCCGAGAAATCACAAAACTAAGCTTCACAGAAGATCTGTGGTATCCGACGGAAGTTCCGAAGTCACCGACAAAGGTTTTGACACTCACGGAAGTTCCGGGTGAAGGAAGTTATGTCACTCATGGAAGTTCCATGGTCCTTGATAGAAGTTCCATCATGGTGACGGAAGTTCTTTCCTGGCGACGGAAGTTCTGTCCTGGACAGAACAGCAGCTCCGTTTCAAAAAGAAAATTGCCAGAACCCTATCAAAAGAACTCCAAAAATCATGAAATTTGGACCAGATCATCCACAAGACATCACGACTCTACTCTAAAGATATCCACTCAAATAGCACAAGAAATCATCATGAATTTCAGATCTCATGCCTAGAACACCGAAAAGGGAAAACTTGAGAAACCTTCGAAATCGAAGGTGCTAGAGCTCTTGATTCAGTTAAGGACCCATATAGGATTGTTCTAGCTCATCATAGCACCATGATCCTCAAGAAATCCGACCCAAAAACTCAACAAAAAATAAGATCAAAAATTCCCATGAAAATAGCTCTGAAAATAGAGAAAAAGAGAAATTCAGGATTTAGGAGAGAGGAAGAACTTGCTCATCAATTTGAATCTCATATCATTGATTCATCAAGTCATGATACATGGATACATGGCTAGGAATCCACCCTCTTCCTCCTACTATTTGGAAGAGAAAGAGATGTCTCTCGCACACCCACTCCTCTCCTCTATTACATGAAGACCTCTCCTAGCACTTTGAATGAAGACCTAAGGCAAGGCTATGGGAAAGAGAGGCCCCTCTTCCACCAGCCCTACCTCTCCTTATATAGGCCTAAGGGTTGTCCACATGACCACTCTACCCTTGATCTACATAACACTGCCACCTACCACCAGGGGCAAACTTGTCCATCATTCTCCTTATCGCCCGAACGCCCTCGGGCCCTTCATGACTTTGCTTTGCCTCGAAGAAAGCTCCGTGATGGTGCCATGTGCACCACCAACCACCGCAACCAGATTTGAGGCCCAAACTGGGAAACCACCTTGCACGCTTCTCAAAGCACGACTTCATGCTCACTTCCACCGAAGCAAGACTTCATGATCTTGACGTGTGTCACCTTGTCTCGTGATCCTCCTCGTCGGCAAGTCTCTCCCGCCTCCGGTCCATTGGAAGCCTCTACTTGCACCGACGCCCGATCACCTTTGACTTGGTTAACCTCGCCATCTTGATCACCACCCATGGTTTTGAGGCACAATTGCGAAACCGTCCGTGCTTCTTGCCTGTCCACGTGTACGGTGTGGATCACCCTTGACTTCACCCGGCCTCCCGCTCATCGAGCCCCAAGTCTCCTACTTGTGCCCAATCCTCTCGCCATTAACCGCCAAGTTGACTCCACTGACCTACACATCATGAGACAAGCAAACACATTTTCCATCTGCTGCAAACTCTCCAACATCCTCACCAACTCCGGTTAGTCAAAACCATGACATGCACAAACACATGCAATCCCCAGATTCCCGCATTTCAACTCAAACACCAAATCATACTCATCACAGATTACACCAAATCATCCAATGTCAATTACTCATCGCATATTGCAAACCATGGCACATGTCAACATGGTTTCTCAAATATCTAGTGTGAATGTAGGCGGGGTGCCTATGTAAATGCTAGTTGGTTATGCATTCGTCCCCACGGGCTGTGTGGTAGGTGGCAGGTGGTGACAGCCTTGTCCGCCCCTTTAGTAATCCACCATGTTCGGAAAGTCTCAAGCAGGACTGTCTAGCAATAGCGTACCCACTAGTACAGAGGTTAGTTATTGACCCATATTAGTGGATCATTTTCGTGCCCCGAAGTGATCATACCATGAGCCATAGAATCGCTAGTAAATTGTGCCGCTCTAGAAGCAACACTTAACGCTTGTCTTGGAAATTTTCATTACTTAGCAAATCCAACTTGACTTGTTGTCCTCCCCACTAGCTGTACTTTTCTCTATTAAATACCTGTAGTGTGGTCTTCTATTCATTTGTCCACCATATTACCCACTCATTATCTTCATCCCCGCTGTAGTTTGGTTGGTGATTTCCTTATAGACATAAGATTGTTAACTCTCGATACTCTTACGCCTTGCTTCCCTGAGGAGAAATACGATACCCTGGAATACTCCCGGCTGAAATACTACCTTTTGGGTGAAAACAAGGTAGTGCTCGACTGGCTCCGGCATGCTATAGAACTTCATGAAGAATCCCAAATAGATCTTGAGAAGGTCCCAACCCTTCTCAAGAACGATCTATCGGCAGCTGAACCAATCATCATCGCACCACTTCAAGCTGGTGTGAAGTGGAGTTATCCGCATCTTCCTCTCAGAGATTGAATGCCACATCATTGAGTTGAACGCAATGGAGAAAAGTCTCGTCTGCCGGACATTGAACTGGTGAACCCTTGCCGGCAGGATAAATGGTATTTATCTCATATTTCCTTTCTCAATTTGGATTTCCATTTGATTGTCCTTTGCATATTTGAATTCTTCCACCACATTTGCATGTTGGAATTTATTCCAACCTTTCCCCTTTTCGAAAAAAGGGATTTAAGAGTTTATCTTTTAAGAAAAATTATTTTGCAAAAGATTGAAAATATTTTTTTAAACATACATTCTTTCATTTGGGCCACCACCAGTGGATCCCACTGGCCGGAACAGAAGACTAGACGGGCCAGTCCCTGGTCGACTCACCAGGTCACCAGGTCGACCGACTAGAGAGTAATGGCTCTCCGGCCCAACATGCCTCAATTGCTAGTTGGCAACTATCATGTCCCAATATGTCTGTTGTTACATTTTCCTATTTAAGGCAAGGCTCGAGAGATGGAGTTTTTCACTTTATTGGCATTTATCACCTCCCTACTTCGGTCAGGCCATTTGCTCTCATTTTCTCCTAGAGCTTGCATCATTTTCAAACTCTGAACTTCTTCCAAAAATATTTGCTTTGAGTTTCATCTGTATTTGCAAGAGTTTTTCAATGGAGTTTTTGATTGGTTTTTTAAACTAACCTTAACCCCCGTTCGAGTTGCTCTGGTGTTTGGTTCGCTCACATGTGCAGCAACGAAAAGGGTGAGGGCTGTTTATAAGAAGGTGAAAGGTAAGTTGGCAGGAAGCTCAAGCAATGCGCCAATCGAAGCAAGCCCTATACTGTTAATGGTGTACAACACGAGCGCACACCGCCAACCTTTGATGGAGGACATACCCGTGGAGGAACCATAAATGGAGGAAGAACCTACGGCCTTGCCGGATGCAAGCAACATCGAGATTGAGCTTCTCTCCGACAACAACCTCAACTTGGTTGGAAAGAAAGAACGTGATATCCTTCGGGCTATCACTGGTCAATCTTAGGCTCCTACGAGAGTGTATGATCCGGACTTTTTTCCAAGAAAGGTATGGATAAAAACTTTGCTTCTGTTTTCAATGCTATAGAGTGAAATGATTTTTTGTCGGTAATTGAGTCTTGCTCGCGCGCGCTCATAATCCAGTTTCTATGCACCCTTGGCTTGGATGATGAGAGGATTTTATTTTGGTTCACGGGAATTAAATTCTATCTGACATGGAGGCAATTAAGTGACATGCTAAGCTTTTCTTCCATATGTGCTTTGAACTTAGATGTTGCTGATGTGGTAGTTCCTGCAGTAACAAGTGCACCTAGTATTTCTGAAATTCTTTCAGTTGTTGCTCCTCAACATTGTACCATTCATTGTGATTTGGTCAAAGATGAATTACATAAAGGGAAAAATAATAGTGATGCAAAGAATTGTCTAAACAGTGCTATTGGTGTTGATCTGAACAGGAGAGGAGCTCGTCAAATTATGTCAAAGCCGAGGACGGCTTTGATTCAAGGAAGGGAGGATGATGAGCCCATGGCTCATCGAGTCATTAAAACTACGTATTCTGAAAACAAGCATGATTTTACACATATTGCAGAACATGATGTGTTAAAATACTCCAACATTCAGTTTGGATCTTTGACAAATATTATGAATAATGAAGAGCGAAGAGAGGATTTGCTAGCCAATTATTCTATGCCATGCAATGTTTTCATTGGGACCAATCTGAAGGTTGAGGAAAAGAAAGGAGAAACGAAGGAATATGTTATGATTGGATCAATGGTTGTGCCACTTGTGAAAAGTAAGGAACATATATTGGTGTTACAGGCCTTCCCAAAGGTATGCAATACTTTACTTTCAAAATCTACACGGTCTCAAGTCCACCCAGTCACGAAATCAGAAGATATGGAAACTCAAAATCAGTTCGGACTCGGTTTAGGATCAGCCAGACAGGTGTGGAGTAAAAGTAGCATAACTGGGCCATATGGAGTCGGATTGGGCTGAGTAAATACTTGTTGGAAAGGTAATTTGATAACCTTTCCAACGGATCTGGCCCCATAGTCAAATAAATTCCCTAGCGGTCGCAATAATCAAAACAATTCTGAGTTGTGTTGAGTCCGAGTCTGTTTTTAGATGTGTTCGAGTCGAACTGGGTTTTTGGCTGGCTTGCATGCCATATAGCCTAGGGCCAGCGCCCCTGTAAGGGAGGACGTGATTTTATTGTGTTTTTGGTCATGGTGTCCTCCAAGAAACCCTAGAGGTGTTGCCCTCCTCTACCGGTTGCTGCCGTCGATCTCTGTCGGTCGCTGAAGTGCGTGATCAAGTGATTCTTCCCTTGGGTGCGTGCTGGAACTTGTGGTTCCCCATCTCCAGATCATGCTTGTCTAAGTAATGAGTTGGAGAGTTTATCTCTACTAGTTTGCATCTACATCAAGTTCTTGTAAGCCGGTATTTTCCTATCGTGTTCTAGCTGGTTTATGATTGCTATTGGATAACAAATCTGTGGTGTCTATTTTATGGTGGTTGCTGGATTATTGAGCTTGAGATTGTTGTTCTATCTATTCATAGCTGAGATAACAAGTTTCAATACCTATATATACTTGTTAGTACTTGCTGTACCGTGAAACATTGGGATAAAATCCGGACACCGTCGTCGTGTTCTTATCAGTTGCATCCAAGGTTAAAAGCACGTTTTGGGAGAATATCATGGTGCAATCATGTTGTGCCTGGCGTAGAACTAGTTCCATAATCCTACCTTACATTTTCCGCAATAGTGGATGACTGTGACTTCGCTTTCTAAACGATGATCTTAGGACCATGCCAGATAATGAAATTAAAATTTATTCTGCATGGTGAATAAGAATAAAATTTCACTAGTCATAGCTATGGTTAGATAATGGATTAAGAGCCTTGAACAAATATATAAAACTGAATGAACATCTTTGATCTGTCGCCTTGCACATAATCCGGGGCTGCTCATTCGAGCTCAATTTGGTGCCTTCATCAAATGCCCGCTTTTATCTAGGCGAGAAGTATATTTGGTCGGGACATGCTGTTGAGTATGTTCTCGATGGCTCTTTGATTTATTTCTTCTCTGATTATGCGAATGAGATTCGGTTACCTAACCCGGATTATCATTTGTATAGCCATGAGGAATTAACCATTCCACTGCAGGTAGCCACCACCATTAATGTGAGCACAAACCAGCTTGGGAGGAGACCCTCAACCCCCCCCCCCCCTAAATGTGAGGTAACTTGTATCATTTTCCTTTCCATCACCACATGCATGATAAAACTAAAAACAACCAAAAAGATTTATTTCCCTTTCAGATGCATGATAAAAAGAAAAACTAAAAAAATTGATTTTCGCATGCGCGGTATAAATGCATAAGGTTTCCAATATTGAGACGATGAATAGTTGCTATATCTTAATTCTTCTCATATGCCTAATTTATAACCTAGCACTCTATCTAGTTTTTATTTGTTGGCATGAATAAATTTTACCTCAAACACAATAGTGGGCAGCATAAGCATTATCATTCTAGGTTGTTCGGAGATATGATATGGTTAGTTAGGGCTGCTATGATTTTGCTCAATTTGTCAAACTTGACACCCGGAGAATTAATTTGATAAAAATAACAAGTTCCTCAATGATATAAATTCCTACCACAGCCATATATTATTCTACATTGCAAAACCTTCTACATATGCTACTTGCATTTTCACTGAGCCTTGTCGTGTGACCCTAGTGTGAAATATTTTCTGCATTCATGATCAAGTCCGTGCACATCACGCTAAGTTTCCACACTGGGAATTAGCAATCTTCCATATCACACAATCCACCCACAAAATGAAGACTTTGTCTTCATGATTGATCTCTCCCCAAGGCAATCAAGGTTATAGCTTTCGAAAAAAGAGAGAGAAAAAGATTCTTGCTCCATAAAGAGCTCGATACAAAAAAATACACTCTTGCTCTATGAAGAGCTTGAGAGGAAAAAAAAAGGAAGAAAAGATAGCCAATACTACTAAATAAAGGGAGAGATAAATAAAAAACAGTCTCCATTCCACTCCACCATATCCACCACAATGCACATCTTGAACATGCTTGTAGGGAATACATTCTCGATGGATCCACTCTTTTGACTTGGTGATATATGAAATACAGGTAGGCCACATTTATTCTTACCCTGAGCTCCATATATCAGCCTTTAGAGGTAGGATTTTTGAGGCATTATAAGCCTTGGGGAGGAATATATACACTTTGAGTAATCCGAGTGAATCATTTGAGGAACTTAGATTTACCACAAAAAAAAAACCTCCGAGCTAAAGTTGATCAATGAGAGTAGATGAAATGGTAGTCCTACATACTGTTTTATCTTCTAACCACCCAAGACTTGGAGAAGCTACAATGCCCCACAGGTAATAAAAGGTGAAGTACTTGTGCCGACTCATTCAATCCTATGTAGAGTGTCTTAGTTGTGCACTTAGGTATATATTAAGAGTAAGGCATTGTAGCAACTCCTGATCAACAAAACCTAAATTTGGCTTTGCTCGGGACGACCAAAGTTCAGCTTGGGGGTGTTGTTGACAGATGTTAAATACCAATTCCGACCGTCAATATAGCCACAAAAAAGGGAAGACTTAGCATTTTATACATGCAAGTTAGCTAGGAATAATAAGATTCCACTTGTCCTTGGAGATTTATGTGCATACAGATAATATATATAAAAGGAGTGAAGAAATGGAGCAAGATCCGTGAAATAACATTCCGACCAATAGGAGAGCACCAACCGGACTCCCCAGAGATCAATGACATGGCTACACACGATTCCTCCGGAGAACACCGACTTAAATCAGAAGAGGACCCACCTGTCCACCACCTCAAGAAAGCACACCCTAAGGGGGCCCACCTTTAGGTCGGCCGACCTAGGGGCTTAGTCGGCCGACTAGGTCTTGAGGTGGTTCTTGATAAGAACTCGATGACGTGTGTCCAAAAATTGTCCCAATCTTTCAGTACAATGAACTAGCACACACTTGCGGCAATAACATATTCTTTCTTGTTTGATAGATGTAGCAAGGATAGAATCAGAAGCACGCCGGTTAGTGTATTGTAACGAATAAAGTAATTCACCACCGCAGCAATATAAGTCAACTGAACGAAGATCCATATTCAGCACTACAATTTCCTCAAGGTGATCCTTTATGGTAGACAAACAACTACCAGCAACAATTGACCAACGCAATACAAGAGGATGATCCACAACAGGAAATAGTAATCTGTTTACCCAATTAAACACCAGCAGATAGCAAATATAAATGATAGGGGATCTGCTTACAATATTGTAATCAAACCCTAGATGAGTTCCTTCCACCCGTACCACTCAGTACTACGATCAGAAGGACGGGATCTCTGCAAGAATCCGAGACGCGCCCAGGCTGCACGAGCTTGATCACGCACTCCACACGATCCAAGGGATCAGCTTCAGTTCGTCAAATCAGATGGCATCGCCATCTTAGCTGGAGCTCTGCTCGACAGGGAACAAAACTCCACGATGAGAAAAACCTGATCCCCCTGATACACGGCCAACCTGGCCAACATATACAACACGCAGGTGCACTAATTTGGACTGGGCCTAATTACAATGTCTGACTCGACATAACAATCTAAAACCGATCAGGACTCTAGTGCATGCAGGCACCAAATAAAATACGGAAAAGGCTAAACTTAGGCCCACGTACATGCATTTATTTATATTTTATTCCGGCAAGATTATTGCTAACGTAACTTGATTAACAATTGTACTTCTATACTACTCACCAGCGCCCAGATTAACGTTGACAGCTCCAAGTGATTTTTACCTGCATAGAGTAAATAATGCAAAATTCCATTGACCCTTATGGAAGGTTAGATTATTTCTCAAATAGTTAAAACTCTTTGAATCTGTTCATGCGCCAATAATGCTTAACACCAACATCTTGAATAATCTCTTTCCCAGTCATCTCTTGTTTCACTACAATCGGAAAGGAGCCAAAGGTAATAGAATAATTCATCATTGTATTGCTTGCTGGATATTTTTGGGGATTTTCATAAATACCAGCTGATAATATATCAGGAGCCATGGGCTCATCATCCTCTCCCACTTGAAACAAAGTCGTCCTCAGCTTTGATATAATTATAGGAACCCCTTTCATGGGTGGCCATACTGCAGCTGCTTTCATGCATGTTGGTTCAGTCTTTGCCACTATAACCACAATGAATAGAAATAAATTTGGGGCAAACATCAGCCACAAATTTAGTGTTGTCGTCGAACAAATATTTTGGAGGGAGAACTGGAACATTTTCTGAAACAAGAGGTGATGAAATTGGTAATGTAGGAGCTACTACTACATCATCCTCTTCTCTGTCATCCATAACAGTCCTCAACTTTAATATATATTTTCAGTAGTTCCATTATACGGTAGTTCCATAGCTTTAGTGTCAGAGTTGCATGGAACAACAGGAGCTATGATTTTCTTATCTTCCCTCTTTGCATCATTCTTCCTTCCTTGAATCAAAGCCGTCCTCGGCTTTGAGGTATTTTCTACCATGACATTTTTTTTATAAGAGCAAACACCTCAGCCTTAATATCACATTCTATTGGTTTGAGGACATGATGCACACCTTTATGAATAAATGAAAAGTTATTAGAACGACCACCATGTGTCGCATCAAGATCAAACTGCCATGGTCTCTCAAGCAACCAATGACACGCATTCATCGCTACCACATGACAATCCACTGTGTCCACATAGGTCCATATGGAAAATTTAACTCGTGCATGCGCCGACGATGACCCCGACCGCTGCGATTGCGCCAAACAACCGCACCGGGCACGCGTGGCCATGGTGCTCGGCCTAGTCGAGCTAGCCACTAGGCCGTGCTCGCCTTCGGCCACGCCATGCTCAGGCCAGAATCGGGCCTAGAAAACAACACCCCCACAGGCCATGGTATGCTGGGCCACGGGAACACCCAACCCAGTGCAAAATTGTGATTTTTATTGCTTTTCAATTCCTGTTATTACCAACAAATTATAAAATGCCTAGGAAAATAACTACTGTGAATTTTGGAGCAAAATAAAATTTTGTGGTCTCCGCTGGACGTGTACTATCATAGAAAAATACTAAACCCCTCGACATATTAATATTTTTATTAGAAATGAAATAGCTAATAAAATCATGACACTTGGTGGATCATCATAGATAAAGTTATGAGGCTGATAAATTCATGACACTTGGTAGATAATCATGTTTTGACGTATTGAACTTTCCTATAAAACCACAAGTTTTAGTTCTTTGTATTTTAGTCATAATTAATTATTTAGCCCTTTGTCTTGTTTAAATTATCTAAAATTAAAGGCTTAACACATGTAAGTGAAACTTGGCAAATAAATCACTCCTGGCATATTTTATTTAAAGTAAAATATCCATGTGTAATTATCTTTTATAACCATGCTAAAATAATCAATTGTTCTCTAAGGCTTAATACTTCCTTTAGCTAAATGGTAGCATGGTAATATTCTCACATGGGAGGACCCCCCCCCCTTCCCTTTTATATATCACATTGTTACGTTAACATATTTGTTGAGGATGTGCCATGAACCTTCTCTCATACTCGTCATCATTTGCATCATATAGATCACGAAGTGAACCATATGGAGGCGGGACAGTAGCAGGAGGTAGAAGGGCCAGGTGGTGATTTTGCCAATCAGGAGTAGGCTCAAGGCGAGCCCCAGTGCATCCCACCAATAATTACCACTTTTTATTTTGTCACTAGTAGTATGATGTAGGTTTTGCCTGTGCATTAAGTTATGGGCTTTTTTGCTGTGAGACATCGTACAAACATGTTATTTGCCACTGAACACCACATAATCCCAACTTTGCTGGCAGACACCACTCATTGGTGTCTTTTGCTGTGAGACACCATAAGGCCCAGGCAGAGGCTGAATGGACTATTTTACCCTTTGGTTAGAATTGGTGAAGTTGCCTGGTTGAGGTCACCAAACCAGACTAGACTGGAACTGGGACCTTATCCACTTGACCACACAGACTCGTTCGACTAGAACAAGCAATGGCGACAGCAGTGGTGAATCAAGGGAATGGACAAACACGGCGAAGCACACGCAGGTGCATGACATCGTTGATCTCGGTAGGCTCATCGTGCTCACCCAGATCGAAAGGTAGTGCCACTAACGGCGGACAGGTTACCCTTTAGGAACCCACGCGGTACTACGAAGGTGCTCCTCCACGTTGCTAGTCGTTGGCAGCTTCATCGATCTCCTACGTGGTCTTCTCTCTCCATCACCAACACCCGTCGTAAGCCTCCCGAGCTATTGCCGCTGCACGCACCATCCTGAACCAATGCCGCCCGAGTAGTTGCTGCTAAACGCGTCACGTGCTAAAGATGAAGCCGTCTCCATGCGCGCCGTACAAAGCCGCTGCCCCCACGGGCGCCCCGTCAAGCCGTGCTGAGCAACGCTGGATGCGTCTCGTTCTGCAACGAGGCCATACAGCGGCTACCGCATTCCTGTGTCTAGGAGCTGGCCATCCATGGCTGAGCTCCCGTGTGAAGATAAGATTGGGGCGAAAAGAAATTAATTAAATATTGAAGAGCAAGGGGCACACCTGTTATTTATAAAAATTCTTTTCTTTGCATGGGCATTGCGGTGTCTCACAGCAAAAGAGATGAACGAGCGGTGTCTGCTAGCAAAGTTTAGATTGTGCGGTGTTTGGTGGCAAAGACCATGTTTGTATGATGTTTCATAGCAAAAAAGCCCTTAAGTTATAGGAGTTGCTCTGAAACCCTAGAATTGCAGTAGGACCTTTTTTTGAATGATAGCCTTAGGCTGGTAGTGGCACTGCTTAATTAGGACGAAGAGTCAGCGAGGGGTGTAAGGCCACTCATAGTTGAGTAGTATATCTCACTTGGAAATGGTTATAGAAAGGCTTGAAAGGGATAACAATGAAGACAAGGCGGGCAACTAGGTGAAAAGAGAAGGACTAGCCCCGTCTGTGTCGCTTAAGGCCCGCGTCGTGTCCGGTTCTACGAGATCAAGTTTGAACATACTGTTTGCATGCTAGAGTTATGGGCCAAGTAAACTGAGGCAACTACGACTACTTCCTGGTCGAAAGATAGCCTTCTCCCTTCTTTGGTGGAACTGGGGCTGAGAGGAGGGGCAATCTACCCACGGATCTGCATTTTAGAATTTATTTAAGTTATGTGACCTCTGATCGTGTAGTATTTTGTAAAAATGCTAAAACACCTTACATGTTTCTATTGTTACAAGATCAAAAATAATTAGGTAAAACACAAATGAATTCACTAAATGATCCCTGTAATTGCAACAATCATGGACATGCTCATTACGTTGGTTAAAATGCTACATCATTGCACTTTTCATATGTAAAACCCGCTCTGCATCAGACGGGAGTCAATGAAGCAAATATGCAAAAGTAAATTAACTCACTCATCATCAATACACTGAATATCTACTCATATGCATTTCGTTATTGAATCCATTAATTAAGGAAGTCCCATGAGCCTCCTTATCATGTCATGTTCTTGACTTCCATTCTACATCATTTACTAGGAGCCGAAGCTGAGAATGAGTACGTGGAGATGATAGACGAGGAGACTGGTGTGAGGAGTTAGCTAATGAAATTGACTATGGTCCTAAGTGTGCTAATATTTCTCGACCCCAAGGCAAGTCCCGGTGCACTCCTATGTTTCAATGTTTTTATTTTGTATCACCTATATGCGTGTCATGTATTGTGTATTACGTGTAGGAAAATGATTGAAGCCTAGTTACATGTAGTCAAAACAAAATCCTATGGGTATGAGTCTACTTATATAGCTATTCGTTAAATTTTGCTATGCTTAATATCGAGTCATCAGTAGTAAAATTGAGTGGTACAGAGACTAGTCGATATAGGATGGTTTGGAAATTTATTACTTGTTAAACTCTCACATAAAGATGGATTAATTGGAGACCGAACGGGGAAGTGCATATGTAGGTTGAGGTGGCAAGATTGGCCCTTGTCTGCCATAGCCCCTTTTGTGTCAATTAAGAACCAATTTGAGTGTGGCCTGTTGATCGAGTTTTGAACAGTATCAAGTGCATGCTAGTGATATGGGCACTAGTAAACCGACATAGCTTGATTATCATAGTAGTTGGACGGTCCCTCATCGCTCTTTGGGAACAATCATAAGTGCATGGTGGCATTTGGGTGGTATGAGTGGTGGAAGGGTGCATGGTCTAACCACGGATACCGAGTATCGCATGGAGGACATGTACCCGGGAGCGTGTGAAATCCGGCCTGAGTCTATGGTAATATCACAAAAGGTTGTCGTACGTGACTCTGGGAGTGTGCGTGCGTCGTGTATTTGGGTTCCCCTGCAGGATGTAAATCGTTTTGAGCCGCTGTTCCTCGTGGTTATTGAGTGCCACTTGTGATAACTGCCACATCAAAGAAAAAGTGAAATGATGATGATTATACTTGTTGTATTTTTATTACTTGTATTGCAACCATGTTTGCTATAGTATAGCTGCACAATATTTATTTTATGCAAAAACTCTTTTAATTTGGCTAAAATATGAAAATAAGGATCAATTATTAGTATTGTCTTTGCAATTATTTCAACAACCTTAGGTCAGCCTCTTGCATACTAGGTGTCGGCCTTAGCGTGCCATTTTGACGGGGAAGTCTTGCTGAGTATTGGTTGCTTAGGGTTTTGCTCGATGTTGTTTTGTGCGGGTGTTCTTCTTAATAATGAGGCATGTCTACGGGCTTAATGTGCTTCATGATAGGATTCTAGTGTGAGATATATTGCTTCCGCTATTTATGTTACCGAATTTCAAACTTGTTATATACTTAAATCTGAACTAAAGTTGTAAAAATTAAATTTTAACATTTTACACAATTCTTTTATGCTCATATGTGTGTACTTTTGGACTCTTGCTTCGTCAAGATGTTATTAGTTATGATTGAGGTGGCAAAGCTAACTGTAGGAGGTTGTTTGTTTAAATACTTGCATCTACGACATCATCAACGAAGATATGTATCCCGCCATGTGGACAGTAGCATGGAAAGCTAGCACAAAGGTATGAACACGGGCTGAGTGCGGTAAACATCAGTGCCCCTGCTATCGGGCGATAACAAGGTATTATTTTTGGCTCGTTTCTTTTCAATTTGATGTATTGTTTCTGAAATGAATCTTCTACATGTACGCTAACCACAAATATTTAGCACGTTAGCAAAATGACTAACCAAAAGTCGAGAGACCGTGTTTGTCACCGAGATCACGTATAGTCGCTATATTGACCAATTTTTATGTTGGTGAGGACGACAGGACGTCATATTGTTACAACATTCCATACTTATTTGCATGTGTTACCTAACAAACCATCACTTTAAAGATTTAAAAAATTACTATGCAAATACAACAATACAATATACTTAACAATCCTAAATTGTCTTTACTGAATGAAAACCATCTTCAGGTACCTTGATTAAAATTTTGATCATGTTAAAAATTTCAAATTGTGAACAAGTACCTAATCTGAAAACTGAAAGTTCAGAAATTTCAGTCAAGTTTAAAAATACATAACTTAAATTACTAAACCATAGTTTGAGTTCTAGTACTTCCTGAAAAGGTTGTGAAATTTTCTACAACTTTCGTGTTCTGACTTTTTAAATTGGAAGCCCTGAAACAAGGTTTTAGAGCCCATCTTCAGTCAAACCTGTTTTTGTCCAGAAAAGAATTTTAGCAGTCGACTGGTAACTTTAAAAATTCATAACTCCTGAACCATTGACCCTATGAAGATGTATGAGTAGCCATTGAAATCTATGGAAATCCTCTATAATGTTGGTATGAACCTAAAATACTAATTGTGCACCCAGAAAAGGCAGTTTTGATTTTTGTGTCAACTGCTGCTGAAGACAGAGTGTGACAAAAGTGGAATTTCAGCATATTGGGAGTCAACTTCAAGTAGACATATCTCGACTTCTACTCATCGGATGAAGGCGTATAAATATGCGATGGAAAGCTATGCAAGTCCCCTAAGGTTGGTGTGAAGTCAAAATATTAATCTGCACCTAGTTCTACCAGCTTTGAATTTTCTGACTACTGTTTGCAGTCAAGATAGGTTGATACCACTATTTTGAGTCTGTTACACCTCTAGTTTCTCTCCAACAAGGACAGACCATTACTAACTAGGGCAGTCCAGAATGATACCCATAATTTCTAGATGCCTTTCTCTTGTTGTCCATTCCTAAAGATCCCCTCTTTGAGTGAACGTATTCCCATGATATTTCACCCAGTGCATGTCATATTCTTGCTCAAGTAAATAAAATTTGGAATGCATGAATCATGTGCATTTATGCCACTCAATAATATACATCATTGAATTATTGCATTGCAATATCACATACTTGCATTGCACCATTCTTCATGTGCATCACGGATATGCATGAAGCATCATGTATGCACCATATCATGTGCACCATATTGCAATCATTTACATATGCATGTGCAAGCATATGCATCACGTCATGTGCACCATTTCATATGCATATGTGCATCATAACATATGTGCACCATCAATTATCATTCATGTGCAACATGTCACTATGCAAGCGCATCATTGCATATGCACTATCATCCATGTGCATATCACGCACGCATGTCATGCACATAAATTGCATCATAACATTCAGGTGTTCATCGGGAAGCATTCATATATGCATTCAAGACCAATATGTATGAATAAACTTTATTGATGAGCAAGAATGTGAAATTTGAACCACCATGTTATTGACCTAATTTTTGTTGGTTGTTTCAAAACCATCGTTGTCATTGGGGAGAAACCAAGAGGCCCAAGACCTTGCTGGCCTATTTTCATTAGATTGCCCATTCGATTCAAACCTCCTTGAAATTATTGATCTCTTATATGCTAGAATAAATTGTTTACAAGGTTGATCCCCTTTTGTTTAATCAGTCTTGTAGAATCCCAAGTCATAACCCTCTTTTGGTAATTGATCAACCACCAGCAATCTTTGGAATTTTTCCACACCTCTATCCGTGTCACCTTAAGTCACCAATTTGTTGTTGTCTGGATTATGACTCTTCATCATTCATTTGATCCCGGTCCAAATTTCTTGTTGTATCATCTATTGCTATCCTAAATTTTTCTATCATAATAAATTTCATTGTTCCCCACTTCCTTCCAAACTGTAGCACCATGATACATTGGCCCCTATCTAATCACTATGAGATGTGAACCCATAGCTTAAAAGCTCGAGCTGCTAGTCGAACTTGCTGGTGTCCATGATACATTCTATGAGTCACAACTCAAGAATAAAACCACAAGTGGACATCACCTTAGGAGATAACAAACAACTACAAGCCGACTTAACTTACGCAGAATACCCGATAAAAGTGCTTGATGAAAAGGCATGACTTAATCGCATGAAAGACAATCAAGTTATTTTGACTTAAATTAATAAGGTCATAAATATTACCTTTTGGAATTTATACCAAAGCCAAGTTTGAAAGTAAAGTTCAAACTTAGAAACCAATCAAAGTCACTCTAGTCACTTAGCACTTTTTGAAATTGAATATTTTTCTCTCTGTTTCATCCCATGAACTACATCACCAAATGTCATATTCTACACCTACTAGTCCCTTTCGAGACTTGATCTCAGCAATAAATTTATAGGGCTACGTCAGGATTAAGAACTTGATGGTAAAGACACAAGATGCCGAGTTATACAGGTTCGGGCCCTCTCGATGGGAGTAAAAACCCTACGTCCTGTGTTTTGTGGTTTGTATTGCAACGTAATCTGGTGCGATTGTTGTGTCACGTGTGTCCCTCGATGGGGGGTTCCTGTCGACTTATATATCCGGTCGGCAGGGGTACATGAAGAGTCCTACTCATAGTCTATAAAGATAAACATAGTAATTCTATCTCTAATAGCCTTGCACTCCAAGCCGGCTTGGTCCGTTCCTATGTTGGTAGGTCACCCTTTCATTTACTGATTTAAGCATAGCTATGGATATCGGTAAGGTAAGTGTTGACGGTCGTTAAATACCATTTCCGGCATGCATGTTAGTTAGAATTAATAAAAATCCACTATTGCTTGGAGAATCACTGACATGCAAGAGAAATATCAAAAGAGAGGAGAAAACACACCAATGTGGCGAAGAAACACAACGTCGATCAATCAGAGTTCCCCAACGGGGATTCCCACGGATCAACTAGCCCACCTGTAGTACCAAACCGACATACAGAAGGACTATGCCATGGAGAAGCAAAGAGGGGCCACCCACCAGTGTGCCAGAGGTGGCAGGACCCCTGTGGCCCCAACCCCTGTTCGGCCGAACAGAGGCCCAGCCCACTGGGGCCCAGCTTTCTCAGTCGGTTCCCCACCGACTTCCCAAAGGTGGCTGTTCCCCTTAGGGTGGGAGTTACCGACCTCAGAACCACCTTTGGACAGCTATAAAATGAGAGTGTGGCTCACACCTCAACACACACCAAGAAGCATTAATCTCTTTACCATTTCGTGATTCCTTTTAGTTTTAGTGGAGTTAGGCTTAGAATAGAGTCTTCTTCAGTTCCCAAGTCTTCCTTGGAGTTGTGGTATGGATCTTATATCTTTCTCCTTTTGTAAGACTTGTTTTATTTAATATTTTTAGTCTGTCTATATAGTTATGCGTGAGTCATGTGTTTCTTGTTTGATTATATGATCCATTCATGTATATGGTTACTATGCTTGCATGTTAGTAATGTAGTCATACTATATTACCATGTTAGACATAAGCCCTTACTATAGTCTTTGTTTATATCATTATATTGATGTATGACTAATGTTTGACTTAGATCATTTCTACGTGCTTAGTGTTCACTTAAAAGTGATTACTCCTTATTTGATACATCGCTTAAGGGATTAGGAGTATTGTTCTAGAGATGTAAGCGTGGTGCTTAGAACAATAGAATGCATTATTTGTCATGTAACCCATGGATTGCTAGGGGTAGGCAGTAGGTGGTGACAGCCCTATCTCTTCATTGAAATCCGCCATGTTCGGCTATGCAATAGGCTCTTGGCTAGAATCGTACTTTGGATGCAGGGAAAAACTGGATGCCCAGGGTGTGATGATCTGATTGTCTTGCATTGTCTTATATCTGTAAACTAGTATATAATGTAGAGTATATAACTATATAAAAGCAATGTAGGAACTTAGCTCTTTCTTTGTCCTTCTCCACTAGACTAATATTTATCTAACTTGAGTGTGCTATCTGTGTGTCCACTATCATGTTTATCATTACCTTTACCCCTGTGAGGACTTTGTCTCAAAATCCAATGTGCAATGTCTAAAAATATGGTAATTACTATGATCAATCACATGCCTTCCTTTGGGATAAAACAAATACGATACCCTGAATACTTCCGGGTGAAATGCTACAACGGTATTCTCCATGCGCTTGCGGACTCTCTGCATTCGTTAAAGATTACAATAAACATTTCTGGCTTCATTGCTTAGGAAACTTAGTGACAATGTTAGAAATGCCAACAATAAGTATTCCACAGTAGCCCCCGAGTCCTTTCTGATTTGGAGTTGTGACTTGCCGAGTGATTCCTCTTGAATGCTTGCTGTGAACAGGTCACAAATTAGGAGGACCTCTTGACTGAAGTTGCTATTAGATCTAGTGCATCGACTAGGTGCACCTGATCAGGTGTAGCCCTTGACTCTTGTATAATTTAAAGATTAACGAATAATGCAAGAGTCTAATAATTTTAGCTCTATACATTTTTTTTTGCGTAAGACAAACTCAAACCATCAAATTTGAGCAGTTAATGTCTTTGTCATCAAACCAAGCAATCAGTCTGCACAACATCACTTGAGCCGACTAACTATAGAAAGCAGAGTGATGAACACTCTTAACTGAGTGATCCTTGATTCAACTATGATGACATCAATCACATTAGAAATCAAAGAAAGTGTATGACATCAATCATAACTTAGTACTAAACTATAATGACATCAATAATAATATAGTTTTTCCTTAAATAATTATCACTCGGACAACATAAGTCAAACTGTTAGCTCGTATGACCAACTTCAATCAGCAGCCTAGGTTTTAGACATATTCCCATACCACCATCAAGTCCTCTGCTATATGATCATCAAATCATATAAATATGGGATGTATTGATAGTGATTTTTAATCACAACTTCTCATCAAAGAAGCCCCCGAGTTTCAACGCTCAAGTTTGATCAGAGTCGACAAAAAATCTTTCAAAAGATTATTGCCTAATTTAATTTACCCCAAAAGATAATGTATTACTGTACGGCCCATGGTGGCCCACATGGTCCCCCACGACTAGGTCAACGCAAGGGTATAAAAGGGCGAGGACGAAATGATGATGACCTCATACCGTCATTTCTCTTAAACTCTTCGTCTTCCTCACGTCTTCTCTGCTTCTCTGCTCCCCTATTCTAGGGTTGTAGCACATCACCATCGCCACCGCAAATCCTCGACGCCACCAAGCCTCTGAGCCTTTGCTAGGGTTAGGCTTAAGTCTCCAGATCTGCCGCATTCCTTGCATCCGCCAAGATGCCGTGCAAGCTGGTGAAGAAGTCAAAGGGCGCCACCACCGCCGAATCCTCCTCGTCAGAGCTTGACATCCTAGAGCAGCTCCAGAAAATCACCAAGAGCACCATCAGCACCAACACGCTGAATGCTATGGTCGTCGACGGCATTCTACCAATGCAGGCATGACTGAATTGGAAGGTACCGAAATCTGAGTCTCATCCCCTCCCAATCCTCAATCAGATTGTAGTCTTCTGCTCATTCTTTCAGAGTGGCTTCGGAGTTCCCTGCTGCTGTTTCTTGCGTGGGCTTCTTTTCTTTTATGGGATTGAGTTAGTCAATCTCACCCCTAACTCCATTCTGCATATCGCCATCTTCGTGCATATGTGTGAAGCATTTCTTGGCATTCTACCCCATTTTACTCTGTTTCACCACCTCTTTGTCCTCCATCCCTTGCCATCTGTCGTCAATCAAGAAGCCATTGGGGGCATAGGCATCCAGCTCTGGAAAAAGGATCTGTACATCGATGTTTCGCTAGCCACAGGGAACAAGAAATGGCGGGATGAATGGTTTTATTGTGATAATCCTCCCCCAGCCATCTCAGACATTACTGGCGCCAAGGCTAGCCCCCAATCCTCTTGGACTAAGAAGCCAGACCCGAATGACGCTCAGGTTCAAGATCCTCTGAAGAAGATTGCCAATCTGAAGAAAGAGGGAATTGACGGTGTCACCATAGCCAAGAGCTTCATTGTGCGCCGAGTGTAACCCCTCAAGCAGCAAAGCCACCTAGGTTGGGACTACACCTCTGATGATGAAACAAGGGAAGTTCCCGACCCTCCAAACACAACCTAGCGCAAGGCTCGCCTGAGCAAGATGTTTGAGTCGGTAAGCCCTCAAGATCACGAATTGATCAAGAAAGCATACACCAAGGACACTCATTGGGCACGAGTAAGCAATAGCTTCTACTGCATCTTCAATTGCTGATTTAATAAAGATTTCTTTGCCAATATTGTCTTCATTAACGTGTGCAGGTACTTGACACTTATGTGTCTCATCCTTCACTCCCGCCGACTGACACGGAAGGAGTGGACTATGTCACCAAGCCACCTCCGTAGACCAACCCTGGCGGGCCAAGTTTATTAGTGAGCGTGCATCAGGATGATTCAGTCGATGCAAGTGGCTCTACTACCCATGCTGTCAACCTGTCCTCCCTCGATCAACGAGTCAAGTGGGTCACCCATCATCGAAGACAATACCGAGGGGACAATAATGATAATGATGAGGAAGAACGTCCTTTAGACGTCGATCAGCACTCCCCCGCTCTCACCGACTGACCTTCAAGCCAGTCGAAGACCCGAGCCGAGTGGTTGGCAACATAGGGGCGATAGAAAAGACTATGGAGGTGGTGAAGCAATCATCCCTGAAGAGAAAGCGATTTGATTCATAGACCACTTCTATGAAGAAGAAAGTTTGTAGGATTAAGATCAAATATGCCTCTAAGTAAGTTTCCTCATCCCTTCAAATGTTGTTTGACTTATTCCAGAACTTGTTCGTCTTCTGAATTTCTTGTTCGTAGTGGAGATACCTCTTAGTTGACCGGAACACAAAGCATATCCATGTCTAAGGACATGGTACAAACTCCTGCTCTTAGTCCGACCAAGCCGCCTCAGTCGATCACTACGCAATCAAGCGTGCAGACTGAACTGGCGAAGTCTCCAGATTGCTCCAACGCTGCCGAAGACCGCCACCCTATCACAGACTATCAACGTGCCATCTTCTGAAAAGGATCAAACTGCATCAGTCAAAAGGCCAACCAGTCGACCGGAAGCTGAAGACCTGGAGATCCTCCGTCAGCACCGCGAAGCATCCAAGGTACATCAATACCAAGGTCTTTTTCCATCTTCCTCAAGTTGTATGAAATATTAATACACCCTGCCTCTTTTTGATCAGAAAATATGTTCTCTGTTGGAGAGGAAACAGGCGCGGATTGATTTCCTTGAGGCTAAAAGCTTCGGTAATGCATCTTTGAGTTTTCATTATACGAATGCTATTCCTACTAACTGACATGATGCCATTCTGATTTCTTCAGTCATCGCTCAGTAGTACTCCAAAGCTAAGGAGCAAATAAACAAACTGCTGACCAATTTCAAGGCAGCGACCTCCTCTTTAGAACAGAGTCGTCTCGATAGCATAGGTAAAACACTAATAAACCTTTCTATCTTCATTGATTCCCATGCTAAAAACTTTGTAGTTGTCTTTAGCTCATGAGAAGAAAGCACTCAACTTGGAGAAGCTTACTACAAACCAGCATAGGTATTTAGATACTCTGACTGCAGAGAAGAATAACCTCACCAAGTCACTTGAAGAGCAGACACTGAGAATGCTCAACTGAAGAAGAAGCTGGAGGAGACCGAAGAGCAGAGTGCTGAAGTCATTCGGCTGAAGAAGAAACTAGAAGAATCCGAAGAGAAGCTAAAGGAAGCCAAAAGCTCCGCCACAGCCTTTAAATGTAATCTTGCCAGTAAGCTCCTCACTGCCTTCTTTATCATCCACCATGTAACTTATATTTTTGACATCCTTGTTGATCTTGTAGCTTTATCTTATGGGTCTCGGAAAGCTTTGGATTATATCCACACTAACCAAGTTGAGCAGACCGGGCATTCTCTGGATTATTTGCTGGAGCATGCTCCCGATGCAATTGAGGAGCACACTAGGCAAGTGGCTATCGAAGCCGGGAGCCAAGTGTTGGCGATCTGCAAATCTTGGAATCCTGAGCTCCCTGAGGATAAAATCAAGGAGGGCTTCAATCCCAAGCAGACAGTCGATCAATGCCAGCTACAACTCAACTCCATGGTTTAGACCTCTCGAGTCTTAGTGGAGAACATTGACATGGCTCCAGCCCTTTTGACTCCTCCAGCGACTCCGAATGTTGAATTAGAGGATGACGCCTCTTCTCCTTCATAAGAGGTGTAAATTTCTGTGTAATGAAATACATTAGTAGTATTTAGAGATGGAAACAATATGTTCCTTGTACAAATAAAAGGTCTCTCCTTGCTTGATTGTTTAAAAAAATAGAAATTCGACTAAGAAGTCATAAGAGCGATCTCCTGTTCCTTAAAGTAGACCGGTTAGTACTTAGCTGTGGTATTCGCGCTCTAGCACTTAAACCTTTTTACCATAAAGTATTAGAGATTAAAATAGAAGATGTAGTGGTCTGCCTTATCATATTATGTCGTAATTCATAACTATGTAACAAACAGAGTTGACCAGTCAATACATGACCTCTCGCTCATTGGCTTTGGGTTTAGTGTAGTGGCAGTTTGTTGTGCAGTATAAATTGTATGACTGTACAGATTTAGCGTTAGACCAAAAGAATAAGACCGCACCAAGATTTGAGAAATTGGTCAGAAAAATCTAAAACCATAATTTGTCAAGGTTAAGGATTAGTGGGACATTATCATTAGCCCCCTGGCTCGATTGTTTAATGTTTAAATTAAGGAGTCAAGACAAATAAAAATGAATATTGTCAAAAACACCTTTCATCAAAAAGACTGAAGTTTCATTCAATAGTAATATAAATGTGAATACACAAAATGACAAAGTATAAAAGCGACATAGCTGGTTAATATTCCAGGAGTTCGGTACGTCGTCGCCATCTTCATACATCAGTCGGTAAGCCCCCGGCCGATTGACTTCTTTGACCACATAAGGTCCTTCCCATTTAGGGCACAACTTGTGCTAATTCTTGGTCGATTGCACTCGGCGCACCACTAATTCTCCAACTTGAAACTGGCGATTTTGAACATTTTTGTCGTAGTAATGTCACAAGCCTTGTTGGTAAACTGCTGACCAAAATAGAGCGCAATCACGCATCTCCATTACAGCAATCAGCTCAATCTCTCGGTTGTCTTTAGAAAGCTTCTGATCATATCCGTTAACTCGCGCTGAAACGAGCTTTACCTCGGTCGACAACATGGCTTCAGAACCATAGACCAACGAGAAAGGAGTTTGATCGGTAGCTCAGCTGACATTAGTACATAACTCCAAGAGGACCGAAGGTAATTCTTGCACCATCGATCAACATACGACTTGAGTTTGTCAAAAATCCATGGATTCAACTCCTGATGAATCATATTGTTGGCCCGTTCGACCTGCCCATTTGCTTGTGGATGAGCCACTAATGCAAAGTAGATTTTTATTCCCATCTTATCGACATAGTCACAGAATTCCTCAAATGTAAACTGAGTACCATTACCGGTGATGATATCGTGAGCAACTCCAAATCGAGTGAAGACCTCCGTGACAAATTCGATCGCCTTCTTTGAAGCTATCTTGCTGACCGGCTTTGCTTCGATCCACTTGGTGAATTTGTCGATGGCAACACATAAATGAATGAACCTACCTGGCCCGTTTTTGAAAGGACCAATGATATCGAGCCCCCAAACTGCAAAGGGCCAAGTCATGGGTATCATCTAAAGTTGCTGCGAAGGCACATGCGTTTGCCGGGCAAAGAATTGACAACCTTCACACTTCCGAACAACTTGGTGTGCATATTCGACCACCATGGGCCAATAAAACCCTTGCCGGAAAGCTTTACCAACCAAAGTCTTGGAAGCCGCATGGTTACCACATACTCCTGCATGGATCTCCGCCATCAGCTCCTTGCCTTTGGGAATTGAGATGCAGCGCATCAAAATATTTGATCCTCCCTTTCGATAAAGGAGGTCATCCACCAATAAATATCCTCGACATTTGGCTATCAACCTTTGTTGCTCTTTGGAATCCGTAGGCAGCGTACCCTTAGTCAGGAACTGGACAATTGGGTTGCGCCAGTCAGCTTCCGTACTTTGGTCCATTACTAGTTTGGCAACATCGGTCGTCAGTACGTTCGATTGACGAGAAATAGTAGGAGTATCGAGGGCGTGTAGAAAACACCCGGAGGGACAACCGATCGCGACGATCCCATTTTCGCTAGCTCATCAGCAGCTTGATTATTATCACGAAGAACATGCATGAATTTGAGTCATCCAAACTTGTTCTCCAACTTCCTTACCTCTTGGCAGCAAGCAGCCATATTATCGTCCACACAGTTCCAGTCCTTAGTAACCTGGTCGATTACCAGAGCTGAGTCACCAAAGATATCAAGACACTGGATGCCAAGTGATATGGCAATGCGCAGACCATGCAGAAGGGCTTCATATTTCGCAGCATTGTTGGATGCACAAAAATTAATTTGAAGGACATATCTGAGCTTCTCTCCCTGAGGTGATATGAGCACAATCCCTGCCTCCGCACCTTGTAATTGAAGTGACCCATCAAAATACATCCTCCAATATTCAATTTCTTGTGGTGCCAGTGGCATTTGAATTTCTGTCCATTCAAAGACGAAGTCTGCCAAGGCTTGTCCCTTAATCACCAAGTGAGCCACGAACGTAATGGTGTATTGACCAGGTTTGACCGCCCACTTGGCAACCTTGTCGACCGCCTCACGATTATGCAGCACTTCTCTGAGAGAAAAAGAGGTATGGACTTCAATCAGATGAGCCTGAAACTAATGCTTCAACTTCCTCGAGGTGATCAAGAGCGCATAAAGCAGATTCAGGATCTGGTGGTAACATGTTGTGGAGGCATTAAGGACCTCACTAACAAAATATACCGGGTGCAATACTTTTTGTGCATGACCCTCTTCCTCTTGGTCGACTGTTAAAGCAGTACTTACAACTTGATTTGTAGCCGAAACATAAAATTGAAGCTTCTCTTGGGGCTCCAGAGACACTAAGACCAGAATATTGCTGAGGTGAACCTTCAACTCATCCAAAGCCGCTTGTGCCTCTTCTGTCCAGACGAAGTTATCTTGTTTCTTGAGTAACTTGAAGAAAGGTAGACCTCTGACTCCTAGTTGGGAGATAATGCGACTCAGGGATGCCATGCACCCGGTCAGCTTCTGTACATCCCTTTGAGAGTTAGGTGGCCCCATATCAAGGATCGCCTTGATTTTGTACGGGTTAGCCTCTATACCTCGTTTCAAAATGACATAACTGAGTAACTTTCCTGAAGGTGCCCCAAAAACACAGTGCCCCAAAAACACACTTCTTGGGATTCAACTTCATCAAGTATCATCTCAGGTTGTCAAACGTCACTGCTAGGTTAGAGAGAAGTTCCTCAACATTTTAAGTCTTTACCACGATGTCACCAACATATGCTTCGGCATTCCGACCGATCTGAGTCTTGAGGCAGTGTTGGATACCATGTTAGTACGTCGCGCCAGCATTTTTAAGACCGAACGGCATAGTGATGTAGCAATAGGCACCAAAAGGAGGTATAAAGGAAGTCTGGATTTGATCTTGCACTTTTAGGGGGATCTGGTGATAGCGTGAATAGGCATCTAGAAAGCTTAAAAGCTGACACCCGACTGTTAAGTCTACAATCTGATCAATACGTGGTAGAGCGAATGGGTCCATAGGATAGACCTTGTTCAAATCGATATAATCAACGCACATACGTCATTCTTTATTCTTCTTAGGTACAAGGACTGGATTAGCCAGCAATCTAGATGATACACTTCCTTTATAAAATTAGCATCTAAAAGCCTAGCTATCTCCTTCTTCATGGTGTCCTTGTGATCTTGAGCGAATCTTCTAAGACGTTGCTTGATGGGTGTAGCCCTAGGAGGCACCCTTAGTTCATGTTTAATCTTTTCGCTAGGAACTCCCGATAAGTTAGAGGGCTTCCATGCAAAGATGTCCTTATTTTCCTGGAGGAAAATAGTGAGCGCGAGTTCCTATTTCTCCCTGAGATCTACCCCTGCATAAGTAACCTTAGCAGGGTCCTCAAGGTCGAGCGATATCTCCTTGGTCTAGACGTCATCCATTTGGAGTTTCTCCTTGTTGGGCTTTTACATGGAGATCTCTGCATCATACTTCACCTCATTGCTGACTGCCTTCTGGATCTTGAGCTAGTCGAACAATATGAACTGTCTGTCGGCTAACTCACAACTCTACACATCGCAATCAAAAGAATTCCGAAGATCAGAGTGGAGGGTGATGATTCCCTTGGGGCATGGCATCTTCAAAGTGAGGTATGGATAATGCGAGACCACCATGAATTTGGCCATCGCCGGTCTGCCAATAATAGCATGGTAGGTAGACTCGAAGTTGGCTACTTGGAAGATCACGCGCTCGGTCCTGTAGTTCTCTCGGGTATCGAATGTGACAGGCAGAGTGATTTGTCCTATCGGAACCGAGGTCTTGCCTGGCACAATCCCATGAAAGGGTGAAGTACAAGGTTTGAGGCCATGGACCATCAAGCCTATGTACTCGGGAGCAGCAGGTTCTATGGAGTACATCTCTCGTAGTTCCATCTTTTGCTTGCGTTTGGACGTGCAGGCATCCGGTCCTCCGAAGATGAAATTGACCTCCTTTCAGGGCTCCTAGAACTCTCCCTCTTCGTCCTTGTCATCACTATCGTCGTCCTTGTCCTTGCCATTGCATTTTGGTGGATATTTTGCCACCTTTAGTGTGGCTGTCGCAAAGCCCTTCAGACGATAGTAGTCTTTTGCTTTGTGGTTTTCAATAGGATGCCATAAGCACGGGCCACTCAGCAAGTCGTCCATGGTCTGCTGGTTCATCCATGGATTTTTTCTGCATTGGTCTATAGCAGCAACCATGTTGTCGGTCTTTCTCTTCTTGTCCTTCTTGGAGGACACTGGCTTGTCCTGGCACTTCTCTTTCCCCTTACAACAAATATCATACAGAGCTGACTCCCTTGAAGTGTACTTCTCTGTGATCTCAAAGCACTCCCGAGCGGTCAGATCGAAGTTATGATTCTGCCAACCAATCTCCCGAATAAGGTCATCACTCCACAACCCTCCTTGGAAGGCAGTAATGATCTACTGAATCGGGACATTGGGGATCTCCATCTTTTTGGCGTAGAAACGCTTGATGAAGTCGCACAAGGGCTCGTTAGGCTTTTGCTTAAGTCTGGTGAGGTCGAAGTGGTTGCCCGGACGGTTGTAGGTAGCTTGGAAGCTCTCAATGAACTGCTTGTTGAGTTCTGCCCAACTGAACATGGAATTCTCAGGGAGGGACGTGAGCCAGATCCGAACGGCTAACAAGCAGATAATTGGCCATCAAATCGATGTCTCCCCCTACAGACCGAATAGTTGTGCTATAGATATGTAGCCACTCCTTGGGGTTGGTTTGGCCATCATACTTTTTTATGGCGATTGGCTTGAAGCTCCTTGGAAACTTGCATCTACGTAGCTCGAGAGTGTAAGCCTTTATTCCATCGAACTCCACGTCGGTCAGCAACGGCGTCCTACACCGATGATGTGGAGAACGCGAGGTTGAGGGAGTACAGTGCCGGTGGTGCGGACCTACATCATCATCGTGGTGGCGACGACGGTTATCCTCGCTGTGGTTTTCGTGCCGGTCCTGATCGTCATAACGATGTCGGTCGTCGCGGTTATCCCACGGAGGTGGATCACACCGATCTTCTCATCAGTCTTCCCGACAGTAATCATCCCTCCGGTCACACTGCTCTTCTTCATAGCGGTGATTGTCTCAAGCGCGATCTTCATGATGAGAGTTGATGACTTGTCGAAGGTCACAGGGGCCTAGAGAGTCTCTGCAATCGTGACGTCCTCGACAGCCATGTGTAGTAGCGTGGCTAGAGCTCGGTACCAACTAGGGTGGCTCTCTGACCGCGTCTTGAATGACAGCTGCTTTAAGCATGGCCACCGCCTTCTTCATCACGTGAGTCTGATACGCCTCATCAACCATCAAGCTGTCGAGTAACGTCTTTACCCCGGTGATGTTATTCTGTGGGTTGTCGTAGACCTTGATGCCACCCAACTCGATCTCTAGCCCCCCGAGATCCAATTGCCGTGTAAGACAAGATCCATGCGATCCTCTCGGTCGGCGTCGATGATCACCTGATGTGGCTTCTTGCTCGTGGTTTTCTCCTCCACGGTTTCCTTCTCCGTCATTTGCCGGTGGGTTTTCCACAAAATCGACCATTTTTATGGCCAATGGATATGGGCAAGAAGTTCCATCCGACTCCTCATCAAAGGAGCGGACCGACTTTGAGTCGTACCCAATGCGTAGGTTAGTTCCACCGAATGTGAGTGTACTAGGGCTGGGATTAGACCTATGGAGCCCAGTGATCACGCAATAGAGTTGGCTGCGGCGAGTTGGATCGATGTTTCTCCAGACCTAACACTCCGTCGGCGCCAACGGCGAAGTCGAGTGATCTGAAGGAGATCTTGAAGTCCGACGAGTACTAGATGTTGGGAATCTCTACCATCAAAGTCGGCGGAGAATCTCGGCATGCCTTGTCCCCTACCTGGCACGCCAACTGTCGAGACTTGATCTTGGCAACAAATTTATAGGGCTACGTCGGGATTAATAACTTGATGGTAATGAAACAAGACACCGAGTTATATAGGTCTGGGCCCTCTCGATGTGAGTAAAAACCCTACATCCTCTATTTTGTGGTTTGTATTGCAACGTAATCTGGTGCGATTGTTATGTCACGTGTGTCCCTTGATAGGGGGTTCCTGCCGCCTTGTATATCCGATCAGCAGGGGTTACATGAAAAGTCCTACTCGTAGTGTATAAAGATAAACATAGTAATTTTATGTCTAATAGCCTTGCGCTCCAAGTCGACTCGATCGGTTCCTATGTTGGTAGGTCACCTTGTTATCTACCGATTTAGGGATAGCTATGGATACCGGTACGGTAAGTATTCCACAGTCTCCCTTTTTGCCAAGTCTCATGTACTTTGGACTTTGTTTGATATTCTAAATCTTGGTTACAATCTGCTTAAGTATTATGCATATTCAGAATCATGGTCATTTGGCACTTTTAAAAATCTATTAACCTCCGACCTATTGCTTGCCATGAACGACATCATCTATGGTTTAGGACTAGAGATAATACTCATCAACTATGCTAAGCCTCCATCATCTTTTGACCTTGTCTACCACCTTCAGTTCAATCTACCTATGTAATAAGCCTGTCTAGACTTCTGAAATTTTTCCCAAGTCCATAAGGAAATAGCCTTTTCCAAAATTGATTATCTCATGGATCTGACCGTAACTTTCCTGCATGTCTCGACCATGTTATTCCGCTCACTTTTCTCTAAATGATGGTTCATTTGAAACTTTTTGCGAAACTGATTTAGTGCTTCAAATCACCTCGCGCGCTTGGCCGCCTCGAAGCCTTGCTGCCCCAACCGATCGCCCCTAGAGCATCGCCTGCACTCCCACACCCTTCCTATGTAGCGGCTCGCCTCCTCCCGCGACGATGAGCTCAGATTTGAAGCTTTCCCCTCCGCCGCCGACCGTCGCCATTTCTCCCCTCCCTCGTAGCTCTAGTGAGATCCCGTCGATTCATCCCCCCTGATGAGGACATCACCCTTATGGATACACCCAGCACTCCGCCAACCAAAATGCAAGTTCATGCGTGACAACTGAATTTACGGGTGAGCTTGTTCCTAACGATTCCTTTATGTGATTTTGAGAACATATGGCTATCTAATGAATTAATTATCATTAGGAACCATGGAGATGATTATGAGATAGCTAGGGAGGTGATTGGAGGCATGATGGGCCAGCAAGGACGTGCAAGCCATGGTGGAGGCCCAATCAAAACCGACTTCGAGTCTGTTTCGGAGCCTAGGACCAGTCTGCACTAAAACGAACGCCCATGGCAAAATTCCTGGAAAGATAACGAAAAGGTCTTTCCATCCCAACCGGTCCCATGGCAAAATTCGTCCCGAGCCATCGGCAATCGTCGAAACAAATTGACTTCCAGAATCTGTCCTGGTGCTGCGACACCGTAAACGGTCTTTAGGCCATGTATCGAGTTGAGCCCACTTAGGGCTACATCCAGGGGGTCTTGCACAACCCTAGGGTCCTCATATACAGCCGCCGCCTCTTCATTAGGGTTTGGATTTTGCTTAGATTATTCTGTTCATAACAGTTTTGCCGTCATATCGGTTTGTGAGATTTCAACTTGTGAGATTCATCATAAACTTGTAAATTTGGTTGCATTTGTCTTTGTTCTTGCTTATGTTCTTGATTTGCAGGCAAGGATAAACCTTCTCGACGAGGTCAATCGTTATTGGACGGTTGATAACCATAGGAGACGTTGTGCTGTGATTGCGGGGTTCAGAACGTGTCGTTCGAAAGCCAGATCGATTTCTGTATCGCCTCCGCCGTAATCAAGTTTACCAGACCTATCGGAAGATCAGGAACCCTTGTTCATATCATGTGGTAATCAGAGCTTCAGGTATACCGTTAGGTTTGCCTTTATCCTCGTTTATTTGTTCTATCCTATAGTCTAGAAAATTGCCCCACAAAAATATCGGTTCATCGTGTTTCCGCTGTCCTATACCCCATTGTGACTTGCAAATTTTTATTTCAGATTGCTTCTCTGAATTTTAGTCCCTATAAAGTCATTCTGTTGCTGGTCTAGTGCTTGTTCTTTGGTCTTGTTTGAGTCGTGCATATCCGTGTCATAGACAAACAAGGGAAAAAATCAGTGTTGCACATGTTGAGATAATAGTATTGCTAGAATTATGTGCACTAAATATTTCTTTAACTTCTAGCCTTCGACTTTCATGTGCAAAAGAAAATTAGAGTGCTCTGCTGCTGTCTCATTGTGATCAAAAGCCAACCAATTAGTGCTTGATCTTGTTATAGAAGTTTGTTTTAGTTGTGCTATTACAAGAATTCTTTTGCTACACTTGTAGTAAGAAAAAAAATATTCTGGGGTTCCATTGGTTGTAAAACTTGTAATACCTTGCTGCAGTTCTGATTCTTAAGAAAAGAAATGAAAAACGCAAAAGTGCACAAGAGAAAAAGGCGCACAAAAAAAAGGAAGTAGAAAAAAAAGATACAAATTCAGAATTGCTTGCATCCTTTGTGTCCTTTGTTGAGTCATTTGCTTGCTTGCTTGAACTAGGTCCCAGAAACTTTTGAATTGAAATTTTGCTAATCCTTGCTACCTAATATTGCCTATCCAAGCTCCATATATTTCCTTCTTAACAGGCACAAATTTTTTTGACTCTCGCAATCATCAGTTCACACTCTCCAAGGTATCCTTTGCTTGTTGTAATTAAGAACTTTGTAAGAGCTTGATAAGATGCTTCCCTTTGCTTGTTGAGAGTTTCCACTGTGATCACATAGTAGTGATAGGAAAATATACTTCCGTGTGTTTTCTTGTTTGCTACTAACAATGACAGGTTACACCACTCATGGTGATGATTCAACGTCATCTAATGAGAACAATATGAGTGATGTAGTACAACGAGTGCTCAGTCCTCAAATGGAGAAGGTAGAGCAAAATCAATTGGACAATTTATTCCAGACTCACTTTGTTGTCAAGGATCGATGTTGTCGTGTTATCATTGATGGAGAGAGTAGCCGCAACATCGCAAGTTTAGAATTAGTTGAGAAGCTTGGATTGACAGCACAGCCACACCCATGTCCATACTACATCCAATGGGTAAATTCTTTTGGTAAGATAAAGGTAGATAAAATTGCACGCGTTGAATTTTTTATTGGTTCTTATAAGGATAGTGCAGAATTTGATATAGTACCTATGCAAGCATGTCATTTGTTATTGAGTAAACCTTGGATTATTACAAATAATGCTTCGCACAATACCATTATAAATAGCTACTCATTTAAATACAACGGTAGAAGAGTTACTCTTAAACCTATGACCGCTGCTGAAATTTTAGAAGAGGATCAACAAAGGCTTGAAAGGACAAAGAATGAACCGTTTAGGAAAGAATGGATCATTTCAAATGTTGCAACACTTGTATCAAAATCTGCATTAGATGATGAACATATTTCCTTGCCTCTTGTTGCAACTAATATATTTCAGGTTCTACACAAATAAGAGGATAGTGAGAAAGATGAAGAACATGTTGTTGCTTCAGGTAAGAGCTTTCTTGATGTGATGAATTGTTCCAACAATCTTGCTGTATTGGAACCTTGTCTTGATTTGCCTATTGATTTATCTATTGATCCTTGTGATAAAGAGGAGTTGTGTGCCACTACTTCACTTATATCTTTGCCACAACAAATGAATAAGCTTGATGTTTTTGTTTATGATTCACCTACTAGTGCTGAAACGAGACATTTGATTTTAATTACATGTGAAAAGGATGAGCAGAAATTATTGTCTTCTCTAAATATTTTGGGTTATATTAAATTTGATGTTCTTTGTGATCAAAATACCATTGAGAAGCAAATGTTTTCTCAAACTGAGTTCCCTTTATTGATAAGAAACATTTTTTATGCTATTGGCAACTATGATCATAGAGGTGTATTTATGGTACATAGAGTTTATGTTTGTTCAAATTTGAAACATCCTCCTGGTTTTCAACTAAATGACTAACTAGAAAACTTTAATATCAACTACCATGTCATGTCATCTTTTTCTAGTATTTCTAAGATCACATATTGTCTACCTTCTGATAAGAGTGAGAATGATGCTCATATTGCTGACCAAGTTTTCAAAGAGATTATTAATTTGCACGGAATGCCTTCTACTATATATTCTTATTGTGATGACAAATTTCATAATACATATAAATATGAGTTACATCCCAAGTTTGAGAATAGTTCCACAATTAATATTTCAGATTTGAGACCATACATGGGAGAAAGAGACGAGCTCGAGTCGAGCACGACTCTAATTCAAAAGGGGGAGAATGATGAGGACATCACCCTTATGGATACACCCAGCACTCCGCCAACCAAAATGCAAGTTCATGCGCGACAACTGAATTTACGGGTGAGCTTGTTACTAATGATTCCTTTATGTGATTTGAGAACATATGGCTATCTAATAAATTAATTATTATTAGGAACCATGGAGATGATTATGAGATAGCTAGGGAGGTGATTGGAGGCATGATGGGCCAGCAAGGACGTGCAAGCCATGGTGGAGGCCCAATTAAAACCGACTTCGAGTCTGTTTCGGGGCCCAGTACCAGTCTGCATTAAAACGAACGCATAGAACACATACGGACTCGGATTTGGACGTTCTGTATATGCCTGGAAAGATAACGAAAAGATCTTTCCAACCCAACCAGTCCCATATCAAAATTCGTCCCGATCCATCGGCAATCGTCGAAACAAATCGACTTCCAGAATCTGTCTTGGTGCTGCAACACTGTAAACGGTCTTTGGGCCATGTATCGAGTTGAGCCCACTTAGGGCTACGTGCAGGGGGTCTTGCACGACCCTAGGGTCCTCATATATAGCCGTCGTCTCTTCATTAGGGTTTGGGTTTTGGTTAGATTATTCTGTTCATAACAGTTTCGCCGTCATATCAGTTTGTGAGACTTCAACTTGTGAGATTCATCATAAACTTGCAAATTTGGTTGCATTTGTCTTTGTTCTTACTTATGTTCTTGATTTGCAGGTAAGGATAAGCCTTCTCGGCGAGGTCAATCGTTCTTAGATGGTTGATAACCATAGGAGACGTTATGCTGCGATTACGGGGTTCAGAACGTATCATTCGAAAGCCAGATCGATTTGTGTATCGCCTTCGTCTTAATTAAGTTTACCAGACTTATCGAAAGATCGGAAAACCTTGTTCATATCACCCCCGGCGGCACCGGCGAACCCTTGCACATTGGGTTGGCATGCGTCGGCTCCAAAAATTTGGCATCCGCCGCCGGAACGCGGCGTCCGCCACCGTCGACCGGCCCGGCTCTGCCTATCGTCCACCGCTCCTCGTCGCACTACATCTGCCGACAGCTTCCCCCGCCATCCCCGCGCGTCACGCATGCATCGACGCGAGCTCTCCTGCGCCAGCGGGAGCCGATGGTGGCTTCTTATCCGGCCGCCACAGCCGTGTCGCCGCATGGCACCGAGGCCGCATCGGGGCCGCAGCACCGTCTCGGCTGCAGGGCCTGTCCCGGCCTTCGCGCTGCCACCCAGAGACCGCAGCAAGATCCTTCATCGATTCCATTCCATCCCCCATCCTCCCACAGCGAGCTGCCCCCAATCGAGCTTTCTTCCTCAACCACAGCCGAGTGAGCAGCCGCCACCCCGACGCCATTTGCTCCAGTTCGGGTGAGCCCAGACCTCCCCTCTCGCAGTTCACAGGTGCTTGACTCCCCAGCGCATCGATTTGGGTGGGCCTATTTCCCCTGGTTCCCAAGTTATGCAGGCTGGATTTTGCTTTTCTGTTGCCGCCGACGCCTCGTCAGTCGTCAGTGCTGTGTTCTCGAGAAGAACAGGAGCAAGCAAGCTAGCCCGCCCTCTAATTAATACTAGTTCATCTCTCAAATATTAAATTGAGTACAGAATACAATAAAGCTTTGTCAAATGCAAACTAAAATGTGTTGAACTCCTCTGTGCGTGTGTAGTGTTTTGTAAAGATGACAAGTCTCACAGCATGTAAGTATTCATTTCTGAGCCAAATTAATAAGAAAAACTAGAAATAAATTCATAACTAATTCTCAGAGTAGAGTTAACTATGAAACTTTGGCATGCGTGTTCATTTCACCATTTAATGCATCTCAGTAAGTGGCATTTTTAATTTTCTAGTATTTTCTCTATATTCATTTTTGTCTTTGCACTATTTTAATTTATAATAATAATAACAATAAAATTCTTGGAGCATCTTCTTACCTTTAGGTTTGGTAAATAATTCACTTTTGTCATTACATACAACATATAAATTGCTCATAAATGAATGTCTTTCAGAACCATGTAGCTCTACTTTATCCCTAATAATGATAATTTTGTAAATATTAGTTACTTGAACACATATGTTAACATGCAAGCATTTATACACCTTGTGTTCTGTATTTTAGAATTTATTTAAGTTATGTGACCTTTGATCATGTAGTATTTTGTTAAAATGCTAAAACACCATACATGTTTATATTGTTACAAGATCAAAAATAATTAGATAAAACACAAATGATTTCAGAAAAGGATCCCTGTAATTGCAACAATCATGGACATACTCATTAAGTTGGTTAAAATGCTACATCATTGCCCCTTTCATATGTAAAACCTGCTTTGCATCAGGCGGGAGTCACTGAAGGAAATATGCAAAAGTAAATTAACTCACTCAGCATCAATACACTGAATATCTACTCATATGCATTTCGTTATTGAATCCATTAATTAAGGAAGTCCCATGAGCCTCCTTATCATGTCATGTTCTTGACTTTCATTCTACATCATTTACTAGGAGCCGAAGCTGAGAATGAGTACATGGACATGATAGACGAGGAGACTGGTGTGAGGAGTTAGCTAATGAAATTGACTATGGTCTTAAGTGTGCTAATATTTCTCAACCCCAAGGCAAGTCCCAGTGCACTCCTATGTTTCAAAATTTTTTATTTTTATCACCTGTATGCGTGTCATGTATTATGCATTATGTGTGGGAAAATGATTGAAGCCTAGTTGCATGTAGGCAAAATAAAATCTTGTGGGTATGAATCTACTTGTATATTCATTTGTTAGATTTTGCTATGCTTAATATTGAGTCATCGATAGTAAAATCGAGTGGTACAGAGACCACTCGATATAGGATGGTTTCAGAATTTATTACTAATTAAACTCTCACATAAAGATGGATTAATTGGAGACCGAATGGGGAAGTGCATATGTAGGTTGGAGTGGCAAGGTTGGCCCTTGTCTGCCATAGCCCTTTTTGTGTCAATTAAGAAACAATTCGAGTGTGGTCCCATTGATCAAGTTTTGATCAGTACCAAATGCATGCTAGTGACATGGGCACTAGTAAACCGACGTAACTTGATTATCGTAGTACTTGGACTATCCCTTATTGCACTTTGGGAACGATCATAAGTGCATGGTGGCATTTAGGTGGTATGAGTGGTGGAAGGGTGCATGGTCTAACCACGGATACCGGGTATCACGTGGAGGACATGTACCCGAGAGCACATGAAACCCAGCCCGACTCTATGGTGATCTCGCGAAAGGTTGTCATATGTGACTCTGGGAGTGTGTGTGTGCTGTGTATTTGGGTTTCTCCTGTAGGATGTAAATCGATTCGAGTCGCTGTTCCTCGCGATTATTGAGTACCACTTGTGATCGCTGCCACAACGAAGAAAAAGTGAAATGATGATTATACTTGTTGTATTTCTATTAATTGTATTGCAACCATGTTTGCTATAGTATAGCTGCATAACATTTATTTTATGCAAAAACCCTATTAATTTGGCTAAGATATGAAAATAAGGATCAATTATTAGTGTTGTTTTTGCAATTATTCCAATAACCTTAGGTCAGCCTTCTACATACTAGATGTCGGCCTTAGCGTGCCATTTTGACGGGTAAGTCTTGTTGAGTATTAGTTGCTCAGGGCTTTGCTCTATGTTGTTTGTAGGTGTTCTTCTTGATAGTGAGGCACGTCTACGGGTTTGATGTGCTTCATGATAGGATTCTAGTGTGAGATATATTGCTTCCGCTATTTATGTTGCCAAATTTCAAACTTGTTATATACTTAAATCTGAACCAAAGTTGTAAAAATTAAATTTTAATATTTTATACTATTCTTTTATGCTCATATGTGTATACTTTTGGACTGATGTCACCCGATGTTAGATCCTTTGATACCCCCCTCATTCGTGGGGCGGGGATGTCACACATATACCCTATCCTTAGTCTGCGCATGTCTAGGAGCCGGCTGTAGTTGGTCATTTTGACGGGTAAGTCTTGCTGAGTATTAGTTGCTCAGGACATAGCTCTATGTGGGTTTTAGATGATCAGGGTGGAGACTGTCACTGAAGTGGTAGGTTCCACTGGGAAGGTCAGCGTCCTGACTACTGGAACATCAACTGGAAATGGTGCATCGACAATGAGGAGGATTAGCCCATTGATTACCGGTACGGTGTTTTGGGCAGAACACCTATCATTACCGGATATCCTCTGTGTATCACTGTGAGAGGGTGAATGTATCTTACTTATCCCATTGGATCGTTTTATTATTGTTGAACTATTCCGCTTCCGCATTTTAAAACTTTGGTTTGTATTTTAAATTTGAATTTATGTAAAACTTTGTCCCCTATCTATGTTACTGTTGCAACTATATTATTTCTGTCATATGTGGTACTATTGGGCGTCACAGTACGTGTCGTCACCCGAGAAAACTCCTAGAACAAAACCGTCTCCGTGGTAAGGCAATTCTGTTACATGTATATAACAAGTAATTTTTGCTGTTGGTGGATGTCCTCAGCAGGTACATGTGGGCAGCCGCGATTCCTTTAAAGGATCGTGCAATGGCTGCCATCAAGGAGATCCAGGCGCAGGTTGAGAGCGAGTCCGGTGTCAAGATGAAGGTACTCTGAACTGATCGCGGTGGCGAGTTCACCATGATAGAGTTCGCGGAGTACTAAGTGGCTGAGGGCGTGAATTGCCAGCACACTGTGCCCTATAGCCCATAGCAGAACGACACGGTGGTGGCTATGTGATGAGGACATCACTCCTATGGATACACACAACACTCCTCCAATTCTGTACTTGCAAGGTCCAATGACTAGAGCTCGTGCACGACGACTAAATTTAGAGGTGAGCTCGTTTCTACGTTCTTCGCTATATGTTATTTTTGAGAATGGTTTGCTACCTAATAATTATTTTATGATTAGGAACCATGAAGAGGACCAGGAGATGATGGGAGAAGGACTTGGAAACATGGAGGACCAGCAAGGGCTTGGAAGCCAAGGTGGAGGCCCAATCAAAACCGACCTTGAGTCTGTTTCAGGGCCCAGGACCAGTATGCACTAAAATGGACGCCCAGGACGAATACGGACTTGGATTTAGACGTTCTACATATGCACCGAAAGCTAAGGAGAAGGCCTTTCTAATGCCACCAGTCTCATATCAAAATTCATCCGGAGTCATCGGGAATCATCGAAACAAGAGAGTCCAGAATCTATGTCGGTGCTGCGTCGCCTATTTTTGGCCTTTGGGCTTTGTATCTAGTTGAGACCAATTAGGGGCGTGTCCAGAGGGTCTTGCATGATCCTAGGGTCTGCATATACAGCCGCCACCACACCATTAGGGTTCGGGTTTTTCTTAGATCAATTCTGTTCATAAACAGTGTCGCCGTTCATCGGTTTGTTAGACCCGAACTTCATGAGTTTAATCATACATCTGCAATTGTGTTGCATTCTTTGTTGTTCTTGCTTGTGTTCTTGATTCGCAGGCAGGGATTAGCCTTCTCGGGAAGGTCAATCATCCTTGGACGGTTGATAACCAGAGGAGACGTCGTGCTGCGATTGCGGGGTTTAGAACGTGCTGTTTTGAAGCCGGATCGATTTATGTGTCGCCTCCGACCAAATCAACTTACCAAGAACCTTTCGGAAGATCGGGAACCCTTTTTCACATCACTATGACAAGAAGCATGCTCAAGGCGAAGGGGCTCCCTGGCTGGTTCTTGGGTAAGGCAGTTAACTTACCATATGTGCTAAGCCGTTGCCCAAAAAAGAGCATGGACGGATTGACCCCATTTGAGGCGTCGCACGAGAAGAAGTCGACGGTGCACCATCTTCGGATGTTCGGCTGCATCATCTACGTTCGAAACACGATGTCGCACCTAAGAAAGCTCGACGATCATGGCTGGAAGGTGATCTTCATCAGCTACGAGCATGGCTCCAAGGCGTACCACGCCTATGACCCCATCGTGATGTGTGTCCATGTGACACATGATGCGGTGTTTGAGAGTAAGCCTAGTGGGACTGGGGCACCAACAGCGGCAATGGTGAGTCGACTGGTGGCCATGACGTGTTCACGGTGGAGTACACCACTTAGGGAAAAGCCACACCTGTTGATGAGATGGTAGAGGTCCCTGTGGGATATGCACCACGAGGGCATTCGCCGCCTCCGGGTGCAGATGTCGAAGAGTAGGATCTTAGCTCACCGGACGGTGTCAATGACGATGACCTCGACGCCGACCATGATGATGACGCGCCTCTTTGGTTCTGTAGCATCAATGACATTTTTGGGCAGGCCTCGCCGCATGGGCTTGTGTCGTGTGAACTAGTGATGGAGGAGCATCATGCGGTGAGTGCCGACAAGCCCGTTCCATTCGCCTAGGAGGAGGGCAACCCCAGTTGGAGGAAGGGGATCATGGAGGAGATGGACTCCATCAAGGAGAACGACACTTGGTGCCTTGCCAACGTCCCACCTGGTCGCAAGGCGATCGGCGTGAAGTGGGTCTTCAAGGTGAAGCGGGACGAACATGGGGCGATGTCCAAGCATAAGGTGTGCCTCATGGTGAAGGGCTACGCGTAGCGACACGACATCGACTACGATGAGGTGTTCGTGACGATGGCCCGACAACCCTAGGTGCGACTGCTCATCGCCCTCATGGTGCACGAGGGGTCGGAGGTGCGTCACGTGGATGTCAAATTAACGTTCCTCAATTTGGACCTACAGGAGGAGGTCTACGTCAAGCAGTCGGCTGATTTTGTCATCACCGGCAAGGAGCACAAGGTGCTCAATATGTGAAAGGCATTGTACAGCCTGGATCAAGCGCCGCATGCTTAGAACGCGAAGCTCGACAGCACCTTGCTGTCACTCGGTTTCAGGAGGAGCCCATCGGAGCACGCCATCTACGTCAGGCAGGGTCGTGATGCTCGGCTAGTGGTTAGGGTCTATGTCTATGACCTCGTCATCACCGGCTCAAGCGTCGACGACATCAGGACCTTCAAGAAGGAGATGGCGGCTGTGTTCAAGATGTGCGACCTCAACCTGCTTCACTACTACCTTGGCATCGAAGTGAAGCAGAGTGCGAGGTGGATCTCACTGAGCTAAGGCACCTATGCCAGCAAGATTCTGGAGAGAAGTGGGATGACCGGGTGCAATCCCTGCCAAACACACATGGAGAGGTGGCTCAAGCTGAGCAAGCTTAGTGAGTAGCCGCCGGGCGAAGCGATGACGTACAACAGCATCGTCGGGAGCCTGAGGTACCTGCTTAACACTCGCCCTGATTTAGCATTCCTAGAGGATCCGCGGGAGGACCACCTCGCCGCCGCGGTGAAGCGCATCCTGCGCTATGTGGCCAGGACCCAGAATTGGCGACTCTGATTCAGCCAGAACTGGGTGGGTGAAGCCAAGATCACTGGCTTCAGTGACAACGATTATGATGGTGATATCGATGCTAGGAAGAGCACCAGAGATGTGATCTTCTTCCTCAGCAATAGCCCGATCACCTCACAGTACATGAAGCAGAAGGTGGTGGCATAATCGAGCTGCGAGGCAAAGTATATAGCAGCTGCAAATGCTGCTTGTCAGGCATTGTGGCTGGCTCGGATGCTTGCAGAAGTTCAAGGATCAGCACCAAGCGCGCCAATGCTAAGGGTAGACAACAAGTCCGCCATTGCTTTAATTAAGAATTTAGTGCTCCATGGATAAAGTAAGCATATCTAAGTGAAGTATCACCTAGTCTGGGAGTCTGCGAAGGATGGCTTGATCCGTGTCGACTTTATCAGGAGCGAGGAACAGTTTGGCGACATTCTTATGAAGCCGCTCGGTAAGACCAAGTTTCATGAGCTGCGTACCAAGATCGGTCTGATAAATGTTGATAGCAAGCACGACAAGAGTTAGGAGGAGATTGTAGGAAATAATCCTTACCTTCCTTGTTTAGTAATTTATCTTTCCTTAGTTTGTTTGATAGCTTTAGAAAGCTAGTTGTGCCTGATCGGAGGTCTTTTATTTCTTTCCATGTAATAGTATATATAAGAAACGGAATAGACACCAGAAACGCTGCCAATTCCAACAGCACCAAACGAGATCACGTTCCTCTATTCTTCTCGGTTTTGAGTGCGTTGTTCCTCAGGTGGGATTCTAACATCAGGTAAATTGCTCGGTAGATGACAGAGTTGAGCCCACAGACTTCGGCAATGGCCATGTGGCTGTTGCCGTCGAGACTGCTGAATCCTCGCCGGTTTCGAGCAGTGAAACCGGCCGATACATTAATGAACGACCTGGCGTTCAAAAAGAGCCGGACATCAAAGCGTCTCCAATTACTACGAATCTTCTTGGTTCAACAGAAGTGCTGCCCTCGCGTGTTTCCAATGCAAACGTGGGGGCTGTCTCTGAAGAAGCACCATCCGTTATATCTCCCACGCTAGTGAGTTTCGATGTAGCGGCCACCCCTGCCTAACCGTTGGAAATAGTGCAGGTCTTAAATATGTGTGACAATTGGTAAACGCTGCCATCGTCCAGGATGATCTAGCCAGAAAAGGCCTCGCTGCATGCCCTTGCAAGGATGGGACCGCAACATCCATGAATATTCATGCAGACACTAATCAGATGCGATCAGCTTCCCAACAACCAACCTCGTTGCATGCTTGGTTCCCAACGGAGGAAGTCCTCCCGGTTTGAGCCATCCAGTGATGCAGCTACCTCAACGGTTCTGGTTGATGAGGCTACTTATGGCCTTGTCTACTCGCGGCGCAACAGGAGTAGGGTCAATAGTGCTGATGATGAGCCAAACTCACCAACAACCACCTTTATCAACACTATCTCAAAGGATTTGTAGGTGGCCCTCCCCACAGCACCGAGACCTCGGCGTCACCAACGCAAAGTGCCTATAAGTACGGAACCACCACGCAGAAGCTGCCGGGTAGCAAAGTTGCCACCGGAATATGAAGAAAAAGCTGCAGCCACAGTTTTCCGTACACTACTACAATCGCGCTTTGTAGTAGCGGAACAATTTTTTGCCTCAGTAATGGACCGTTGAAGAGACCGCAATTAAGTGCAGAATAGTACCCAGACCGCAACTACGATTACCAACATAGTAGCGGGTATAACTGGACCGTAACTCCGGACCGAAGTGCCTGCTACGAAACTGGATCCCGTAGTTGCGGTTTCTGTCCGACACGCAACTAAGGCCTAAGGCCCATTTAGTTATGGGCCTGACAACGAGGCCCCCTATTGCCAACTGCACCCTTCTATAAAAAGGGGATGGTGCGACACGGTGGTACTATAACTTCCGTGCGCACCGCCCCGCCCCCTTTCAGGGTTAGGGTCCCTCCTCCACCGCCGGCCGTCCTCCTTCTCCTCCTCTCCTCCACCTCCATGATGAAGATGACGAAGCGTCGACGCCATTGGGGCAGCGCGCGGTGCGTCTGGCGCACCTGATGTTGGTGTACCATCGCCCTCACCAACACGCCGATGCCTTGCCCCCATCCTCCTCCTCCGTCTCCCGACCGCTTTCATGCCCCCTCCGCATCACCCCAAGGGTGGATCTGGCGACGCATCGGGCAGGGACGCGTCGGTGGCCCGAACCTCGACCGCCGCTTCGGAGTGTAGTGGCCACATCAACCTCTTCGAGCGCCCTCTCCCTCCACCCTCTGGTGGTGGGCTACAGCGCCGCTTTAGTGGTGTGAAGCGGCGGGCAGTAAGGGTTGCGCGGACTGGCGGACACGGGACGGCGATGACGGGCGGACGAAGAAGACCGGCATGTTTCTAGGCCACTGGCACGTGTGGGTGTCGGTGTCGACGCGTCTAAGCCCGCTACTGAGGACCCTTGCTAGTGCTAGGTCCTGCACTTTTATTTTGTAGTATATTAGACATCAGCAGCGGTCCTTAGACCGCTACTGACGCCTTTTTTAACTAACCTAGGCCAGTAGCGGCCTCTGGACCGCAACTAAGTGTGTAAGTAAGTAGCGACAAAGGCCCAGTGGCGATTTTGTTGTCCATCACTGAGGCCCCTTTTAGCCCGCTACAACAGAGCTTAATTGTAGTAGTGATAGCTTGGGTTTCTCTGACGATGCTCAATGCATGCCTATAGAGGCCTTGGACAAGTACACAAAGTGTTTTAACAAACCTTTAAGCAACAATCATGTGGAAGCTAGCTAAGCTTATTGGCAAGGACATGCCTTCGAAGGAACAGCTCCAAGGTCTGGGTGAGGCAGGCAGCCCAGTCTGTGCCTAACACTCCTCTCGGATCTCTTTGGTTGTCATGTGTTTTTTTTGTGTTATAAATGGATCCCTCAAATATTTTACTTTGGAATGTCAGAGGTTGGTATCCAAGAAACCAAACTTGCCGTAATTTCAGAACAAGACATCATTTCCATTTTGGGTCAAGCTTACTAAAATTTTGTGCACCTCCCGACACAAGGGACTCGGGGTGGGATTCTGGTCGCATGGCGAGAAGGCTTGCTGCAATCTGATACATATCGAGTTCACCGGCATTCTGTCTCGGTTTCCTTCACATCCGGAGATCATGTGTCGTGGTGGTTTACTGGAGTTTATGGCCCTCACCGAGATCCCAATAAAGCTACGTTTTTGGAGGAACTCAAGGAAGTGCAATCCCATTGCACTGGCCCTTGGATGCTTGCTGGGGACTTTAGCATGATTTACTCTTTAGAAGATAAAAACAACACAAACCTGAACAAAGCAATGTTAGGGAGGTTTTGACGCTTTGTCAACGACTTTGAGCTGAAGGAGATTCCACTTCTTGGTAGGCACTATACCTAGTCCAATAAAAGAGACGCACCAACACTTGTCAAGTTCGATCGAGTTCTTTGTACTTCTGATTGGGAGGCATGCTTCCCCGATTGCATTATGCAGAGCCAGGCGACTGAAATATCAGATCACTGTCCACTCGTTCATGGGCTGCAGGAAGAAGGAGGGCATGTGCATAAACGTCGCTTTCACTTTGAGAGTTTCTGGACAAAGCTCCCGGGCTTCAGTGAGGCGATTACAACTTCATGGGAGGAACTGATTTCATCTATATGCCCCATAGAAAGAATATCTCTCAAGCTCAAGCCCCTCACATGTGTGCTTCAGTCTTGCAGCCAGCGACAAGTGGGCCATATTAAAACAGTGCATGCCTTAGAGAGGGAAATACTACAACGGTTAGAAATAGCGCAAGATAAGCGTCAATTGAATCCGGGGCAGAGATGGCTGAAAGGTACCTTGAAGAAACACTGTCTAGTTTTGGCCTCACTGGATACGCCAATGCAACACTTTTCCATAATCAAGCTGGTTTCTGCAAACAAAAAAATTTCATACCTAAACTACTTCGAGATGATCAGGTCATCACAAACCAAGAAGACAAACATGATGTTATGTTTGAGTACTATGATGGTCTCATTGGTACAGTCTTACCCCATTCATCCACCTTGGATCTCTCTTTCTTCCACCGAGAGGGTAAAGATCTCTCGAGTCTGATGGAACCAATTACCGAGGAATAGGTGTGGAGTACAGTTGAATCTATACTGATTACCGAGGATTGAACACCTGGACCAGATGGATATAGAGGTTGGTTCTACAAATCTTGTTGGCAGATTATCAAAGCAGAGTTCATGGAAACCATTATTACCCAACAGCAAGGTGATGCTCTTAAGTTATGGCTTCTCAACTCAGCATATCTTACTCTCATCCCCAAAAAAGTAGAAGCTTTGCTGCCCAAAGATTATCGAGCGATAAGCCTCATTCATAGTCTTGCAAAGTTAGTAACAAAGATTATGACAAATCGGTTGGCTCCTCTTTTGAATAATGTGGTTACCGCCAACCAGAGTGCTTTCATTAGAGGCCGATGCATTCATGATAATTACATCTTGGTGCAGCAAACAATTAAACTCCTTCACTGTCGACAAGTCCCAAGCCTTTTTCTAAAACTGGATATTTGTAAGGCATTTGACTCGTTGTCTTGGTCATTCCTTTTGGAAATTCTTCGACACCTTGGGTTTGATCATGGATGGTGCAATATTGTCACCAATTTGCTCACCATGGCCTCCACAAGAATTCTAGTCAATGAAGAACTAGGAGATGCGATGAGACGTCAAAGGGGCCTCCTGCATGGAGATCCTCTCTCTCCGATGCTTTTTATCCTAGTAATGGATGTACTCAATAGTTTGGTAGCCAAAGCAGTGGAGTTGGAGTTACTGCAACCATTAGCAAGAGGAAACCCTGGCCAACGCATATCTCCTTATTCTGATGATGTGGTGTTGTTCATTCGACCGGTGGAAGAAGAAATGAGCCTCATCAAGCGAATTCTGGATAGTCTTGGATCTGCGTCTGGCCTACAAACAAACTTGCAAAAAAGTTGTGTGATTCCCATTCGTTGTGAAATTGGTGGGAGCTACACTACCTTGTGAGCAAGCTGAATTCCCATGTGTTTATTTTGGCTTGCCGGTTTCAAACAAAAAGCTTGGAAAAGGGGATCTCCTCAAATGGGTTGAGAAAGTTGGTGATAAATTACCTGGATGGAGAGCTGCCTTGATGAACCTAGTGGGAAGAACCACATGGGTTAGGTTTGTGCTCTCAGCCATCCTGATCTATGTGTTGATTTCCATCAATGTCCCAAAGTGGTTCATACGGGCCATTGACAAAATTAGGAGGGGTTTTGTTTGGAAGAGCAGAAAACAAGCAAATGGAGGGTCATGTTTAGTTGCATGGGACAAGGTGCAAATACCAATGGATTTAAGTTGGCTGGGCATACTTAATCTTGAACTAATAAGTTGGGCGTTCCAAATACGGTGGCTTTGGTTCAAGAAAATAAAATCCAATCGAGCTTGGACGGGTCTGGACATACATGTTCATTCTAATGTGGTGGCTCTTTTTGATATTGCACTGGAAGCAAGGATAGGCAATGGTGGAATTACTCTTTTTTAGACTGACAACTGGGTTATGGGATGTTCCTTAAATCACCTGGCACATACACTCATGGTCGCTATGTCACCACAAGCTCGAGCACGACGCACAGTGGCAGAAGCACTACAAGATCATGACTGGCCAACAGACATTCTGATAACGACATCACTCCTACGGATACATGCAACACTCCTCTAATTCTGGAATTGCAAGGTCCAATGACTAGAGCTCGTGCACGACGACTAAATTTAGAGGTGAGCTCGTTCCTACGTTTTTTTGTTATATGTCACTTTTAAGAATGGTTTGCTACCTAATGATTATATTATGATTAGAAACCATGGACAGGACCAGGAGATGATGGGAGAAGGACTTGGGGATGTGGAGGACCATCAAGGACGTGGAAGCCAAGATGGACGCCTAATCAAAACTGACTTCAAGTCTCTTTTGAGGCCCAGGACCAGTCCGCACTAAAACGGACGCCCTAGCAGGCATACGAACTCGGATTTGGACGTTCTACACGGAAAGCTAAGGAGAACACCTTAACAATGCCGCCAGCTTCATATCAAAATTCGTCCAGACCCATAGGAAATCGTTGAAATAAAAACGGGTCAAGAATCTGTGTCGGTGCTGCATCGCCTATTTTTGGCCTTCGGGCTATGTATCCAGTTGAGCCCAATTAGGGGCATGTCCAGAGGGTCTTGCACGACCCTAAGGTCTTCATAAACAGCCGGCACCGCTCCATTAGGGTTTGGGTTTTGCTTACATTATTTTGTTCATACAGTTTCACTGTCATAACGGTTTGTGAGACCCCAACTTCGTGAGTTTAATCATACATCTGCAATTATGTTGCATTATTCTGTATTCTTGATTCGCAGGTAGAGATTAGCCTTCTCGGTGAGGTCAATTGTTCTTGGACGGTTGATAACCAGAGGAGACGTTGTGCTATGATTGCGGGGTTCTGAACGTGTTGTTTAGAAGCCGGATCGAATTGTGTTTCGCCTTCGCCTAAATCAGGATTATCAGAACCTTTCGAAAGATCGGGAACCCTTGTTTACATTAAGTGGCAATCAGAGCTTCAGGTGCACTGTCAAGTTCGCACTACCCTTTTGTTTAGTTTTCATGTTCTTCCTATGGTCCACAGAAAAGCCAAAAAAAATCCCCCCCACCCCGCCCATAACCACATGTTAGCCTTTTGCATATCTCATTTTCAGAGTCTGTAGTGTTCAGTTTTTGCCCTAGTTTTGTTGTTTAGGTCGCTGGTTTAGTTTGTGTTTTATTCGTCACTAGTGTCCCCTTGCAACCCTAGCCACCATCCCCTTCACCACTTTTTGTTTGCTCGGCTTTGTGTGCTAGGGTTGATTGATCGACACGCCCACCCTAATCCCACGCCAAACCCACCCACAACATCTCGGACCAACCCCCACAATTTTTCACTTTCCAATGCATCCATCCCGACCAAAAAACCCTACCCGATTTCAATCCCGACCCCAAACCCGACTCGGGTTTCCCTCAAACCTGGCCTCTGGTTTCTTCAAACCCAGTTTCGAGGTACCTTCGGTAAAACAGTCATAACTTTTCGCTCGGTTGTCTGTTTTGGCTGAAATTTTTACAGGAGCTTCATGACTCCATTTGGACCCTCCTCAAACATCGAAGGCCATTTGTTATTCTCAAAAAAATTAAAAAAATCAGGAATATAAAGAAAAAATTCTTTTCAAGTTGAAACCGGACGTTTTCAGAATCTTGCAGAATTTCTGTATGCCACATCCTACCTCTGTTTGACATGAAATTTTCTGTGGGTTCTCTCCCATTGCCGCTAAGTTGGAGAAAAATATCAAAAAATAAAAGAGAAAAAAAGAAATTTGGAATTTTTACTAGTGCTCCATCTAGGCCCTTGAAATTTTGTTGTTTGGCTGTTTTACATCTAGCCCCCTATTTTTGGCTGTGTTCCTTTGCCTACTTGTTCTGCCTTGCTATCACTACTGTTCTAGGACACAGGTACACCTGCAACTAGGGACAAGTTACTTGGGGCACTTATTTAGCTTTACTCTCTGATTTTGATTTGTGTGCCACTCACATATATATATTTGGTCTTCCTAGCTCTACATATTTCTTCTGGACACCACAGATTTTTGTGACCCTTGCAATCATGGAACACACCTCCATGGTATCCCTCGTGATGTGGACAAGGGTTCCCGATCTTCTGAAAGGTTCTGATAAATCTTGATTTGGGCGGAGGCGAAACACAAATCGATCCGGCTTCTAAACAACACGTTCAGAACCCCGCAATCACAGCACAACGTCTCCTCTGGTTATCAACCGTCCAAGCATGATTGAACTCACCGAGAAGGCTAATCCCTGCCTATGAATCAAGAACACAAGCAAGAACAACGAAGAATGAAACACAATTGCAGATGTATGATTAAACTCATGAAGTTGGGGTCTGACAAACCGACGAACGGCAACACTGTTTATGAACAGAAATGATCTAAGCAATACCAAAACCCTAATGGTGTGGTGGCAGCTGTATATGAAGACCCTAGAGTCATGCAAGACCCACTGGACGCGCCCCTAATTGGGCTCAACTGGATACAAAGCCCAAAGGCCAAAAATAGGTGACGCAGCACCGACACAGATTCTGGACTCTCTCTTGTTTTGACGATTCCCGATGACTCCTGATAAATTTTGACATGGGGCTGGCGGCATTGGAAAGGCCTTCTCCTTATCCTTCCGTGCATATATAGAACGTCCAAATCCGAGTCCGTATGCGTCCTGGGTGACCGTTTTTGTGCAGACTGGTCCTGGGCCCTGAAACAGACTCGAAGTCGGTTTTGATTGGGCCTCCACCTTAGCTTCCAAGCCCTTGCTGGTCCTCCACGTTTCCAACTCCTTCTCCCATCATCTCCTGGTCCTCTCCATGGTTCCTAATTATAAAATAATCATTAGGTAGCAAACCATTCTAAAAAGTAACATATAGCAAAGAACGTAGGAATGAGCTCACCTCTGAATTTAGTCGTCGTGCACGAGCTCTAGTCATTGGACCTTGCAAGTCCAGAATTGGAGGAGTGTTGTGTGTATCCATAGGATTGATGTCCTCATCATCCTCCTTCTTTTGAAGTGGAGTCGTCTTCGGCTCAAGCTCATCCTCTTCTCTCAAGTATGGTTTCAAATCTGAAATGTTAAAAGTAGGACTAACCCTGAACTCAGGAGGCAACTCAAGTTTGTATGCATTATCATTAATCTTCTCCATTATTTTGAATGGACCATCAGCTCTAGGCATTAGTTTAGACTTTCTCAATTCTGGAAATCTATCCTTTCTCAAGTGTAACCACACTAAATCTCCTACATCAAGCATTGCTTTCTTTCTACCTTTACTACTAGTAGTTTTATACTTTTCACTCATCTTTTCAATGCTAAGTCTAGTGGTCTCATGCATTCGCAAAATAAATTCAGCACGCTTCTTAGCATCAACATGAACTCTCTCATTAATAGGTAGAGGAAGTATATCAAGTGGAGTATGGGGATCAAAACCATACACTACCTTGAAGGGACTTACCTTGGTAGTAGAATGTGTTGCCCGATTATAAGCAAACTCAACATGAGGAAAGCATTCTTCCCATTGCTTCAAATTCTTCTTCAAAATAGCTCTCAATATAGTGCCTAAAGTGCAGTTCACAACCTTAATTTGTCCATCAGTTTGTGGACGACAAGTTGTAGAAAATAGCAACTTTGTACCCAACTTATTCCAAAGCGTGCGCCAAAAGTGACTCAAGAATTTTGCATCGTGATCTGAAACAATAGTAGAAGGCATACCATGCAAACGTACAATTTCTTTGAAAAAGAGGTCAGCAATATAACTAGCATCATCAGTTTTATGACATGGTATAAAGTGTGCCATCTTAGAAAAATGATCCACAACAACAAAAATGCTATCACTCCCCCTCTTAGTCCTAGGCAGTTCTAAAACAAAGTCCATAGAAATATCCGCCCAAGGAATAGAAGGAACAGGAAGTGGCATGTATAAACCATGTGGATTCAAGCGAGACATAGCTTTTTGACATGTAGTGCAGTGAGCAACAAAATGCTCAACATCTTTTCTCATCCACAAAAGAAGTGTGTGGCCAAAATATCCTCCGTCTTCTTAGCACCAAAATGACCCTTCAATCCACCGCCATGCGCCTCCTGCAACAACAAAAGACGAACGGAACCTACTGGAATGCATAGGCGGTTAGCTCTAAAAAAGAAACCATCATTCAATACAAATTTGTTCCAAGCACGACCTTCTTTACAGTGCAGCAATACATCTTGAAAATCAACATCAGCAACATATTGTTCTTTAATTGCCTCAAGTCCAAAAATTCTACAATCAAGTTGAGACAACAAAGTATATCGCCTAGATAAAGTATCACTAATCACATTATCCTTCCCTTTCTTATGTTTAATAATATAAGGAAAAGAATCAATAAACTCAACCCATTTAGCATGTCTACGGTTCAAATTGCATTGAGAACGAATATACTTAAGTGATTCATGATCAGAATAAATAACAAATTCTTTGGGCAACAACTAATGACACCACATCTCTGAAGAACGTACAAGTGCATATAATTCCTTATCATACATGGAATAATTCAAAACAGGCCCCATAATTTTCTCACTAAAGTATGCAACAGGTTTACCATCTTGCATCAAAACACCTCCAATGCCTATACCACTAGCATCACATTCAAGCTCAAAAGTCTTATCAAAATTGGGTAATTGCAGCAATGGTGCATGTGTAAGTTTGTCATTCAAAGCATCAAAAGACTCATGATGGACCTTACCCCAATGGAAGTCAACGCCCTTCTTTGTCAACTCATGCAATGGTGCAGCAATGGTGCTAAAATCTTTGACAAAGCAGCGGTACAAACCTGCAAGACCAAGAAAACTCTTCACCTGTGTGATAGTTTTTTGTATAGGCTAGCTCTTTATGGCTTCAATCTTCGCCTCATCCACCTCAATTCCCTGTGGAGTCACAACATAGCCAAGAAAATAGACTTGATCCGTGCAAAAGGTGCACTTCTCAAGGTTATCAAATAAAGGTGCAGCTGGCAAAGCATCAAAAACAGCACGCAAATAAATCATATGATCATCCATGGATTTGCTATAAATCAAGATATCGTCAAAGTAAACAACCACAAATTTGCTAATAAAAGGTCTTAAAACCTCATTCATCAAATGCATGAAAGTACTAGGTGCATTAGTTAAACCAAAAGGCAATACTAACCACTCATACAAACCGAATTTGGTTTTGAAAGCTGTTTTCCATTCATCTCCAAGTTTCATTCTAATTTAATGGGAGCCACTACGCAAATCAATTTTAGTGAAAATTATAGCACCACATAACTCATCAAGCATGTCGTGTAGCCTACGAATAGGATGATGATACCTAATAGTAATGTTATTAATGGCTCTACAATCTACACACATACGCCAAGGACCATCTTTCTTAGGAATCAAAAGTACAGGAACAGCACAAGGACTATGTGATTGACAAACATACCCACGATCCAAAAGGTCTTGGACTTGTCGTTGTATCTCCTTAGTCTCCTCAGGGTTGGTCCTATAAGCAGCATGGTTTGGCAAAGTAGCACCAGGAATCAAATCAATTTGATGCTCAATCCCTCTCAAAGGTGGCAATCCCGGGGGTATCAAAGCTGGGAAAACATCCTCATACTCCTGAAAAAGGTTAGTAACAGCAGGAGGCAAAACACTAGAAGCAATATCACCAAGAGAAAACAAAGCTTGTTTGCAATATCAAAGCATAGCAAATATCATCAGCAGAAATTTCAGCAAGCTTAGATTTTGTGGCAAGACATGAACGACCTTTTAATTTAATTCCAGCTCCCTTATAACTTGAAGAATCATTAACATTACTAGGTGTAGAATCAGAATTAACAGGTTGCTGAATTTTAGGGCCTTTATTTTTCAAACTAGCAGCTCTTTTTAAATCAGCTTGTACAATTTCAGCAGGGGTCATTGGTAACAAAGTAATTTTTAGTTTCTATATGCATAAAAGTGTACTTATTACTTTTACCATGGTGTACAGCATCATTATCAAATTCCCAAGGTCTACCCAATAAAAGTGAACATGCTTGCATGGGTACAACATCACAATCAACAGAATCCACATAAGAACCAATAGAAAAAGGAACTCTGCAAGTTTGTATTACCTTAGCTTTTCCAGAGTCATTTAACCACTAAATGTAGTATGGATGTGGATGTGGGCGTGTGGTCAAATTAAGCTTCTTAACCACATCAGAACTCACCAAATTGTTGCAGCTTCCTCCATCAATGATGACACATGCTCGCCTGTTCTTGATGACAAAGAAAATCTGGAAAAAGTTATGTTGCTGCATCATCTCAGGCTGCTGGATTTGTGTGCTAAGCACAATAATATTCATGTAGCCCGTGGTATCTCCGCCTCCAAGGACGAAGTCACCACTGGTGGCAGCGACATCCTCCTCCTCATCCTCCATATCGGAGGTGCTCATGTAACCGCAATCGTCTGTTGCCACATCTGCCCGCCTAGTTGGGCAATCTTTCTGCACATCACCAAGACCATGGCAGCGGTGGCACTGAATTCCTGTAGTGTGTCCCGTCGAAGCAACAGAGGAGGCACTACTAGCTGGTACCTACACAGAATTTTTACCTGAGCGCGTAGAAGGGGCAGGGGCTGATATTGGTGCTGCAGAAACAACACTAGTACCCTTGGCAGCTGCTGGTGGGGGCGGCCGAAAAGATGGCTTGGGCAGCCCCGAACTCCCCGTTGGCCGTGGTGGGTAGAAAGTCCTGGACTTGTTGTACTCCTTAAAAGTCTGGAAAAGTCACTGTGATTCTTTCTCTGTAAGCATAGCATACTGAAAAAACTGGTTGAGGGTATAAAATTCTTTATAATCAAGGATGTCCTGAATTTCTCTTCTCAAACCAGAAAAAAAATGACAAAGCTAATACTCTACTTTTGGAAAACATTGGAAAGGCCTTCTCCTTATCTTTTCGTGCATATGTAGAACGTCCAAATCCGAGTCCGTATGTGTCTTGAGCGACCGTTTTAGTGCAGACTGGTCCTCGGCCCCGAAATAGACTCGAAGTCGGTTTTGATTGGACCTCCACCTTGGCTTGCAAGCCCTTGCTGGTCCTCCACGTTCCCAACTCCTTCTCCCATCATCTTCTGTTCCTCTCCATGGTTCCTAATTATAAAATAATCATTAGGTAGCAAACCATTCTCAAAAGTAACATATAGCGAAGAACGTAGGAACGAGCTCACCTCTAAATTTAGTCGTCATGCACGAGCTCTAGTCATTGGACCTTGCAAGTCCGGAATTAGAGGAGTGTTGTGTGTATCCATAGGAGTGATGTCCTCATCACTTTGCCTTACTTTTTAGAACTTTGTAAGAGCTTTGTAAGGAGCCTCCTTTTGCTGTGTGTTGAGAGGCACCACTGCTTAGTTGGTTCACAGGGATAACCTTCACTTTTTGTTTCCTATTTTGGTTTTTGTGATGGCAGGAAGCAATGGAGAGGGGGCTTCGCCCTCAAAATTTGATGAATGTGTGAGCGAAGAGCAACTACAGAAGGCTTTGCCGACAAATAGGCATGACATGGCAGAGATGATCAACAAGGCAGTCACTGAAGCGGTCAACAAGCTTCATCTTGGCGATAGCATTGAGCAGTTGGAGAGAAGGATCTCTATGTTGACCAGCAAGGTTACCGAGTTGGATGTCCCTCAAAAGACCAATGACACCATCAACAACAACAATGAAGACGCCTATGAGGAATACACGGTGTATGCTGATGATGGCATAGTGGATAGGGCTGCTACAATGGATGCGAGAATGCAACATCGTTTGAATCATATCACTCAAGGTATGGGTTGTTACCACAACCGTCGCCCACAAGGTAACAATCATGGTCATGCCCTAGATGATCCTTATGCTAAAATTAAGTTTTCATTCCTCCATTTTTGGAGCAATATGATGGTGATGTTTACCTTGATTGGGAGATGACTATAGAACAAAAATTTAATGCCCACCTTTTTCCTAAACGACATAGAGTTAAGCAAGCCACTAGCAAGTTTAAGGACTTTGCTATTGTTTGGTGGAGTGGTCTAGCTTCTAAAACTGATTTGCCTACTACTTGGGAAGAACTTAAGGTAGAAATGCGAGATCTCTTTGTTGCTCCTGCTTTCTACAAAGTGATCCATAACAAACTGCAATGCTTAGAACAAGGAAATAAAACTGTTTAGGAGTACTATAGTGAGCTTCAAAAGGGTTTGATTCGTTGTGTTGTTGGGGAAAAAGTAGAGGATTAGCTTTGTCATTTTTTTTCTGGTTTGAGAAAAGATATTCAGGACATTCTAGATTATAAAGAATTTTATACTCTCAACCAGTGTTTTCAGTATGCTCTGCTGAAAACGAATCAAAAGCAGAGAGAGAATTGCTGGGACGTGCAGAGGTGTACAGGAACTACAGTCGTATGTTCTATTGTCATGGCCAATAGGGACTTCGAGGCTGCCCAAGCCATCTTTCCGGCCACCCTCACCAGCAGTTGCTGCTGCCAAGGGACCTAGTGGTGCTTCTGCAGCACTAAGATCAGCCCCTACACTTTTTGTGACCTCGGGTAAAAATTCTATGCAGATGCCACATAGTAGTGCTTCCTCTGCTATGTCAATAGGACGCACTACAAAAATTCAGTGTGACCGCTGCCATGGACTTGGTCATGTGTAGAAAGATTGCCCAAGTAGCTGGGCATACGTGGCGACAGACGATGGAGGTTACATGAGCACCTCTGATGTGGAGGATGAGGAGAAGGACGTCGCTCCTGCTAGCGGCGACCTCGTCCTTGGAGGCGGAGACCCCACAGGCTAGATAAATATTATTGTTCAGTGTGTGCTTAGCACGCAGGTTCAGCAGCTCGAGACGGTGTAGCGCCACAACTTGTTCCAGATTTTTTTCGTCATCAAGAACCGCCGAGCACGTGTCATCATTAATGGAGGGAGCTGCAATAACTTGGTGAGTTTAGATGTGGTCCAGAAGCTTGCCTTGACCACACGCCCACATCCATGTCCATACTACATTCAGTGGTTAAATGACTTTGGAAAAGCTAAGGTAACAGAAACTTGTAGAGTTCCTTTTTTTCCATTGGTTCTTATGTGGATTTTGTTGATTGTGATGTTGTACCCATGCAAGCATGTTCACTTTTATTGGGTTGACCTTGGGAATTTGATAATGATGCTATACACCATGATCAAAAGTAATAAGTATACTTTTATGCATAAAGGAACTAAAATTACTTTATTACCATTGACCCCTGCTGAAATTATACAAACTGATTTAGAAAGAGCTGCTAGTCTGTAAAAAATGGTTCTAAAATTCAACAACCAGTTAATTCTGATTCTATTACACCTAGTAATGTTAATAGTTCTTCAAGTTCTAAGGGTGCTGGAATTAAATTGCAAGGTCGTTCATGTCTTGCAAGAAAATCTGATCTTGCTGAAATTTTGTGTTGATGCTATTTGCTATGCTTTGATATGCAAACAAGCTTTGTTTTCGCTTGATGATATTACTTCTAGTGCTTTGCCTCCTGCTCACTAACATTTTGCAGGAGTTTGAGGATGTTTTCCCAGCTGAGATACCTCCGGGATTGCCACCTTTGAGAAGGATTGAGCATCAAATTGATTTGATTTCGGGTGCTACTTTACCAAACTGTGCTGCTTATAGGACAAACCCTGAGGAGACTAAGGAAATTCAATGACAAGTCCAACACCTTTTGGATTGTGGGTATGTTCATCAATCACTTAGTCCTTGTGCTGTTCCGGTACTTTCAGTTCCTAAGAAAGATAGTACTTGACGCATATGTGTAGATTGTAGAGCCATTAATAACATTAGTATTAGGTACCTTCATTTTATTCCTAGGCTAGACGACATGCTTGATGAGTTATGTGGTGCTATAATTTTCACTAAAATTGATTTGCGTCGTGGCTACCATCAAATTAGAATGAAACTTGGAGATGAATGGAAAATAGCTTTGAAAACCAAATTCGGGTTGTATGAGTGGTTAGTAATGCCTTTTGGTTTAACTAATGCACCTAGTAGTTTCAAGTGTTTGATGAATGAGGTTTTAAGAGCTTTCATTGGAAAATTTGTGGTAGTTTACTTTGATGATATCTTGATTTATAGCAAATTCATGGATGAACATATGAATCACTTGCGTGCTATTTTTGATGTTTTGAGAGCTGCATGTTTATTTGGTAACCTTGAGAAGTGCACCTTTTGCATGGATCGAGTCTCTTTTCTTGGCTATGTTGTGACTCCACAAGGAATTGAGGTGGATGAGGCAAAGATTGAAGCCATAAAGAGCTGGCCGGTACCAAAGACTATCACACAGGTGAGGAGTTTTCTTGGTCTTGCAAGTTTCTACCATAGATTTGTCAAAGATTTCAGCCCTATTGCTGCACTATTGCATGAGTTGACAAAGAAGGGTTTTGAGTTCCATTGGGATAAGGTATATCATGAGTCCTTTGATGCTTTGAAGGACAAACTTACACATGCACCACTGCTACAAATTCCAAATTTTGATAAGACTTTTGAGCTTGAATGTGATGCTAGTGGTATAGGCATTGGTGGTGTTTTCATGTAAGATGGTAAACCTATTGCATACTTTAGCGAGAAAATTACTAGGCCTATTTTGAATTACTTCACTTATGATAAGGAATTATATGCTCTTGTACGTTTCTTAGAGATGTGACATTATTATTTGTTGCCCAAAGACTTTGTTATTCATTTTGATCATGAATCGCTTAAGTATATTAGCTCACAATGCAATTTGAACCGTAGACATGCTAAATGGGTTGATTTTATTAAGTCTTTTCCTTATATTATTAAACATAAGAAAGGAAAGGATATTGTGATTGCTGACGCTTTATCTAGGCGCTATATTTTGTTGTCTCAACTTGATTGTAGAATTTTTGGACTTGAGGCAATTAATAAACAATATGCTGATGATGCTGATTTTAAGGATGTAATGCGGCAATGTAAAGAAGGTCGTGTTTGGAACTAATTTGTGTTGAATGATGGATTCTTTTTTAGAGCTAACCGCCTATGCATTCCAATTGGTTCCGTTCGTCTTTTGTTATTGCAGGAGGCGCATGGAGGTGGATTGATGGGTCACTTTACTGCTAAGAAGACAGTGTCACACCCCTATACCGAAATATAGAGTGTGCCGTACAGGATCTCCTCGGGAGATGATTACCGATGTAACCATACATAGCATACACACATGAACATCCATCATTTACAACGATACATCATTAAGTGCTTAATATTACACATTACGAGTTCAAGAGTCACAGCGGAAGCAAATTAAGTTACATTACAATACATATGTTCTTGGTTCGGTACATAAATAAGCGGAAGTGAAAACACGGTACACTCGATGATAGATAGCCTAAGTAAACCATGTCGGCCCTATGGTAATGGATCACTCAAGAACATATGTATTGTAATGTAACTAGGAACCCACTCAATGGTCCACTCCTGTGGTTCCTCACCTTCCCACACAATCTTGTTACAACAATCACAATAGGTATCCATTACAACAATCACAAGAACATATGAGGGATACCTGAAAGTAACATAAATCGCAAAGCCTGAGTATCTAATATACTTTGCAAGACTTACCCGACAAAAGGTTTTCTAAAACCGACTCCTAATATGCAGGGGGCTGATCGGGCTTATTTGGTATTTTGCATAAAAGGCACCTATTAGCTCTATGCTTGCAAGTTGATCCTTTAGCCGATATTTAATTGTTGTTGCAGGAAAGTAACTTTAGTTGAACCTGGCTAGCTACTAAGGTTATAAAAATATAAAGAACAATACATCATAACAATATGTAGCCATAGAGTAAATAAAATTTAGAATCATAATCAATCCTCTCTACTTAATTATCATTGCCAACTGCTCGAAACAAGAGGTACTCATAACCACGAGGGACGACAATGCGAAATGATTTACATCCTGTAGGAGAAAACCCAAGTACACGACATACGCATCATTTAAGAACACGTATGGCCACCGTTCATGAGGTTGCTATAAAGTCGGTCCGGGGCCATCGATCCCGAGTACACTCCCTTCCCCGTGATACAATACTTCATATCTGAGGCTTAACCCGTGCACTCTCCAGCAGTCCTCCAACCCGTGCATCCACCATGCCATTCACATCACCTCTAGATCGATGAGTGAATTCGTCCAACAATACGGCACCCAAGTTACTAGGTTTACTAATTCCCATATAAAGGTATGCACTTGGTACTGTTCAATACTTGTTCTCGGAGTTGCAATGACAGGTTCTCAAATTTTAACCAATTTCATCTTTTCATGTGAAGCATAAGTGTATCCAGTGATTCCATAACCTATCGTTGACTCCACTGGATTAAGCATAGCATTATCTAACGAAAGGCTTGCTAACATAGACCAACATAGGTCATTGTTCGTCTATGCAAGTGGGTTTCATCCAAGCCCTATACCTAATGCACAATACAAGATCCCTATGTTGTGAGTAAACAAAAACGACTCTCAAATAAGTAGGTGTGCATCGGGCCTTGCCTTGGGACTGTTCGAAGTTAGTAGCTTCAACGATGTTTAGTTCAACTTCAGGCTCCTCGGGGTTGCTTGCCTCGGCCTTGTTCCCGGTCTCGTTTCGAAGTCGATGTAGTGCAATGCAAAGTAAGGATTTGTATGATGATTCATGGCTATTCCTCAACAAATAAAATTAATGGGATGATGCTCATGCATCAGATGATATGCTTTCATATGCATTTTGAGCATTCATTTAACTTAAGGGGACAAATTTCTAATTAGGAAAGTATAAGACATGGAAATTAATAAGTATATCACCTATAAATCAAATAAAAGCATGCCACAACAGAAAGACATGCCTACTGTCATACATGGTAGAAATGAGCATAAGGTATGGTGCCATGAGGATATAATGCAGGACATTATATATTAAGATTATAGGACACAAATGAAAATTATAAAATACTAGGGTAAGCATTGAGGTTAACAAATTTAAATTAATTAAACTGCTCCTAGAAGGCAACCAAATTCTAGGATTTGTTTAGGGGCACATAAAAGTATATAAATTTGGAGCAACTTTTGTATATAAATTTTTTTGATATTATGATTTAAAAATTATGAAAAATCCTACACTGAACTCTGCTTTCTGCAACTTTCCCCAATTTTCAGGGCTATCAAACCTTTACCAAAATTCTAGTAAATTCCTTAAAAATCATTATTGAAATGACCCATTGGAACATGCAAAAACATTGGCATACTTTCATTGAGTTTTGTGATGTTTGTGCAATGCTAGTATTTTGGCAGATTTGGAATTAATTATTTAAATTCCCCTTTTCTTTGGCAAATTAAATACTCACATTTTTAATTAGCTAGCAATTAGCATTAGGATTAGGTTAATGGCCTTTTTGTGACATGGGATGTCACACACAGAGGATATTTTGGCCACACATTTCTTTTGGCCAAGGATGAGGAAAGGTGTTGCACGTTTTGTTGCTCGCTGCACTACATGTCAAAAAGCTAAGTCTGGCTTGAATCCACATGGTTTATACATGCCACTTCCTGTTCCTTCTATCCCTTGGGTGGATATTTCTATGGACTTTGTTTTAGGACTACCTAGGACTCAGAGGGGGAGTGATAGCCATTTTGTTGTTGTGAATCGTTATTTCTAAGATGGCACACTTTATACCATGTCATAAGACCGATGATGCTATGTTATGTTGGCGGCCAATAAAACCCAATATCAGCCAGCAACCGGTCGGGAAATGCAAGGTAAAGACCCAAGATCAATAAATATTTGTTTGAACTAATAAGATTCCATGAGTTTTCGCGAGATATGTGTTTGCAGGCATAAAAGGGACAAAATATAAAAAAACATCAAGAAACACCCCGTCAGCCGATCACCGCTGTGAAACAGCCATATTTCACTGGCTGATAGGATTGTCTACACGCTGAAATCAGGACTCGGTCGACAGGGTCGTTTACAGGCTGAAATCAGGACCCGGCTGACACGGTCGTTTACGACTGAAATCAGCACTCGGTCGATTCTGCAAATACTCCATCACGAAGCCGTTTTCTCATCCCAAATCAAAACATGTGAAATGTGGTGAAGGAAAGAAGGTCATCAAGTGGCCTAACCAGGAGAGGTCAAGGGGCAACCTAACAAGGGGTCGGCACCCGGTCAAGGCCGCCGCCCGGCCTAGCTTGCTGCCCGGCCACCCTTGCCACCCGGCCTAGTTTGTCGGCCGGCCTGGGCTGCCACCTAGCATGGATTGGCCACCCGGGGTTGCCAGCCCATGAGGCCCGTGAGGCCTCCCGACCCCAAAATGAAGACTCGGTGAGAACCAATCTACCAACCGACTCCACGGGGCAATCCAAAAGGTCCAATGCAAGGTCGGTTGGAAACGGACTTAACCCAAGGCCGCCTGGCGCACTAGGCCTACCAGCCCAAATCCACAGAAAACGGCACAAACCAACCAAGGCATCAACTCCAAAAGATCATCTGAAGTGTCCAAGACAAGTCGGTGCCAAACTGACAAAGTCATGTGGCCGCCCGGCGGGTCCTGTCACTCGGCGGACCAACTTTGGCCCACTGACTCCACTTGACCTACAAATACCTCCCTACCCATTCCCACCTATAAATAGTGGAGAATTAGGGAGGAGATCAACATGCAACTCATCAAGGAGTTCATTTCCCACTAATTGTGCCACAATGTAGAATAGGTTAGTTAGTCGGGAGTTAGAGTCTAGTCGAGGGCATTGCTCGAGATTCCGAAATTGTCTCAGAGTCTTGGTATGAGATCTAGTGTATCTTTTCTCTTTATGTAAGATTTATCCCTTATCAATATAAAATATCTTTCCTTTTATATCTTGTCAAGTGTTTATTTTAATTTATTCATTTCCTCAAGTTACAATTATCGGGAAGAAACATTGTTGCATAGTTCGCGGGTTTCCCGTCTAGGATTTAATTATGTTTAGTTCTTTCTGGGACTTAGACTTGGTTATTTCCCGGCTATTTTTCCACTCGATCAATGGAAGAATATCTAGTGAAGCCATAGGTGCAGTGCCTAAGTTTACGCTAGCTGGATTTGCATTCGTCCCCACGGGCTGTGTGGTAGGAGGTAGGTGGTGGCAGCCCTGTCCATCCCTTTAGTAATCCACCACATTCGAGAAGTCTCAAGCAGGGTTGTCTAGCAGTAGCGTACCCACTAGTACAGAGGTTAGTTACCAACCCATATTAGTGGATCGATTTCGTGCCCCGAATTGAGCTAACTGGTGAAAGACTCGAGGCTATACCAAGAAATTGGTGTAAGCGCTCAACGTGAGTAACTAGGATTTGACGCTTGACTAAGATATATTAGGAAGATATATTTTAGGAATCTTAGACTTGGACTCGCTGTCCTCCCGGCTAGCGTAACCGATCTCTTTATTTATCTTAGTTTGGATTTCTCCTGTGTTACTACCCCACTCTATCATTGATAATCCTTACTCCTGTCTTTGGATAGTTCAAATTATTCTTAAGTCATATCTTTGTTAAGCAGAGATAATCTTATGCCTAGCTTCCCTATGGAAATATATACGATCCCTTGGAATACTCCCGGGTGAAATGCTACAATGGTGTTCCGTGCGCTTGCGTTATCTTTTGAGCATAGCAAATGCAAACAAGCATTTCTAGTGCCGTTGTCAGGGAAGCAATGGCTAAGATTACAAGACTAACATAGATTCTATACTGAGTTAATTCACCGATAGCCTTAGCGGGATCACCCCTGATTGTTTGAGTATGGAACAAATAGGACACAGTCTGCTTGACCTTGGAGCAAGTTTTCACAGAAGAAGAGCCCGTGGTGTTGCGATACTTCTCAACGAATCCTCATGTACCACTATAGCTCAATTTTCAAGGAGGTAAGCCCCAAAATCTTGCCCCTAACCATCTATTTGGACAGTTTGGGTATTGATGGAATTTATTTGTCACCAACTAATGTTATGTTCTTATCTTATTCCATATTGGGTTATGCATTCCTTGTTTGGTTCCATGCCCTATGTATGTGTATGATCTAGAATATAAAAGTGCTAATCTCTATCATGCTATGATGTAAAATAAGGAAAATGCATGTGTTTTCCTCCCATAATGGATCAAATTAGACATGGTGTCTAGGTTGATTGATGGAATTGATGGAGATATGCCTATTGTAGACGAGTAGATTTGCGCTAACAATTGTAGGAAATCAGTGGACCAAGTGATGCCAAAATAGAATGAAAAAGGAAACTCTAAGAGGTCACCACCATAGAGCCCTAAAACAAGATTCAGGTATGGCAAAAGGAGGCCGTCTCGTTCAGGACGTAAAATCCGAACCCTTGTCAAATTAGGTTGCTTTTATTTCCTTCTTTAACAATGAAATTAGGCAAAAAAAATTGGGTGATGTCTCGACCAAATTTCCCGGCCAGGAGGTCAATTTTCGTCAAAAATGACTATCCGGGTGATGATTCGGGACTCTAACCCGGCCAGTCAAATTTCAGCACCCGGGAGGTCAATTTTCACCAAAAACGACCACCCGGCTAGGTAATTTTTGGTGCTGCCCGGCCAGAATAACCTAGTCAGATTTCAGCACCCAGGAGGTCGTTTTTCATGAAAAACGACCACCCGGCTGGATAATTTCTGTGCCACCCGGCCAGAATAACCCAGTCAGATTTCAGCACCTAGGTGTCGCCCGGATTCCATGCTCTTGTGATGCAGGAATAATGGCCATGAGCAGAAGAGGTGTGGCCAGCACATCCTTTGTGAAAAATGCTCACCTAAGACCCCACCATGAGTTAAAATAAATGAAGGAGAGCCACACAAGTCACATCACTCTTTCACCACTCACACTCACCAGCCATCCTACTCCCCTAGACTTCATGAATGGCAGGGCACTCATTGCAAACATCCAACTTTGGCCATCCCATCACTCTCTTCTTGCTCCCTTCACTTCCAACAAAGTTCTGGCCAAAGTAAGCAAGTGGATCACATGGCGCATGGACCTATCCCCCTCCCTCCCCCACCCCCATCACCACCAAAACCATAATTGTAACACCCTACTTTTTACAAATTCTAAAAATGCCAATTATTAGCATTAAGCAATTAATTAAATAGCCTAGGAAAATTATTTTCTCAAATAATGAATTAATTTATTGCATTGGCATGGCATGGCATCCTCATTCATATAGTATTTGATTAGTGGCATAAAATATTTTTTAGGCTACAATAGAACCAAGAGGACAGGGTAGAAAAAAGGAGAGAAAAAGGAATAGAAAAGAGAAAGAAAAGAGAGAAACAGAGCACTGGGCCGAAAACCCCATTCTGGCCCACCCCGGAACCCCTCTCTCCCCAACCTTCCCATCCCGGCCCAGCCAGCCCGTGAGGTCGGCAGCCCAGCCAGCTCCTACCCGAGCCGAAGGCGTAAACCAGAAAAAAACCCGCCAACCTCTCCCCTCTCTCTCTCGCCGACAAGCGGGCCCGCTCTGTCATCTCTTTCCTCCCGCTGATCTCGCCCCCTTTCCCTTTTCTCCTTCCCCCATTCAAATCCGCGCCCGCGCGCTTGCCCCTGCGCAGCCCCGACAAGTCCGAGCGTGATCGCCGCTTCCCCCGCGATCTACTAGGCACTTTCCCCCATCAACCCCCCCCCACCCCGCCCCCCCCCCCCCCCCCCCCCCCCGCTGCCGGCTCCAAGTTTTGGAAAGCGACGACATTGCTGGCCCTACTCCCTGCACCGAGCCGCCATCCGTGGCCGCCAGGGACCTTCCCGCCGTCGCCGATGAGCCGGAGCCGCCACCCGTCGTCGCGAGCCCCTCCCTGGCCTCCAGCACCTGTCGTGATCCCCCTTTGTGAGACCCCGTGTCCCCCTCTCCCCTCTGGACCCCTCCTAGCCGAGCTCCGACCATCGGAGCTCCGCGTCCGGCGAGCTCTGCCGCGCGCCGCCGCGCCGGCCGCCGGCAGCCCCGCGCATCCCCCTTGTTTAAACCCTGGCCGTTGGATCTCGATCCAACGCGCCGGATTACATACCCCGAAGTGGACCATGGGTCCACAGAACCCATAGACCCGGTCCACGGGATTTTTAGATTTATTTTAAATTGTTAATTCCTGGATATTGTTAGCAATTTTGCATTTAGGTCCCTGTGTTTAATTTAAATTATATTTATGCCCCTGTTTTTGTGCAGAAGCTTTAGAAAAATGTATTTAAGCCCCTAAACTTCATAAAAATTATTTTAGCACTACATTTTTATAGAAACACCCCTCTATTTTACTAGAATTATTATTTTGGCCATGTATTTTTACTAAAACACCCCTGGACTTATTTTTAATTATATTTAGGTCCTATCTTTTTACACTTAAGTCCCTGAACTTGTTATAAATTACATGTTTGTTCCTAGATTTTATGATAGGTTATTTTCACCCTGTTATTTTACAAATTAGTCCCTGTACTTTTCAGATGTTACTTTTAGGTCCCTACACCTATCTGTTTTTACCATTTTTCCCCAAAAACTTCAAACCTTCATAACATTTCAACCGTAACTCGGAATTAATTAATTCTTGCGCCAATGTGATCGTAGTAACTAATACTACCTGTTAGTACTTCTTTTTCTGATTTACTATTTTAACCTTATATCTTCAAACCTTCATAACTTTTTACTCGTAACTCCAAATTAAGTGATTATTGTGCCAAAACAATCGGAGGAGCATAACCTATGCATTCATGGCATTATCATATTGTTTTTACATGATTGCATGGCTGTGTCTTGATTTTGTATGCAATTGCTTGTGTTGGTACTGCCACACGTAAAGACGACTGCATGCAAGGATCAACGTACGAGTGTTGGTCGTACCTACGCACCCACTTATATACCGCAAGAGGATGGTGTACGATTGTAGCAAATAAAGATTTTAGCAAATAAGGCAGTTGCGCCGATCGGTGCAAGCCGTGTCTGCTCTGGTTTCTTCTCCGAGTCGGTTCCTTTGTCTTCCACAGCTGCCATGTGGGCCTTTTCCTTCGAGATAAAGTCTTGTACTGCACGTTGAGATCTTGAAGTTCCATAAATCTTCTAGGCAAATATCTTCAAGTGTCTTGCGCAGATAAACTTCCATAAACATGTGGAGTGGGCCTCGGTCACTTCTGTGGGCCAAAACACCCTGGCGCCGACCGGCTCATGGACTGCACCGATCGGCGCACTGGGCTTCTTCAGTGCTTTTTGTTGGTTCTGGATTCCTGTCCTCTCCAGCATCACTTTAATCACCAATTTTACCCGTTTCTGCAATAAAGCTCCAAAACAATGCATATACAAATATATAGACAATATCATAGGTAAATGGCCTAAATTAGTATCAATTATGCTCTAATTGGGGTAATATTCACATATAAAAGGGACACTTGGGAAGTGCCAACAGTTCCCGCACGCTTAAACCTTTGCTCGTCCCGAGTAAAGTAAAAGAAAGAAAATCAAAAAACATACTCTTTCTATCATAAAAGATATCTCAAATCTGCAAATATTGAGCATTGTTCTATTGTGATGTATTTCATATTGGTATTCAGCAAAATAGTTCAAATATGGGCATAAAGCTTAAAGTTTCTCCCCAAAGCAACAGATAATGTCCAACTCACAAATTATAACTTTTCCACACATGTAAATTACTGAAAAGATTGTTGTGAACATAGAGAATCTATCTTCCAAATAATCCAAGGCAACAACTCATCTTTCAAATCACTCAACCTATATCCTACAACATAATGATCAAATAATATTAGTGTAAGGCTTATATGAGTAGCTAGGTGAGGTAATTTAAGGATTGCAAACATAAATCAATAATATATTGTAAAGCTAGGAGATTATTCTTCGTTGGAATTATAGAAACTTATTAAGATGGCCATTAAGAAAGAAAAATTTAAGAAAGGACTCACACTTTGGATATGTGGACATGTGCATAGCAAAAATTTGATCTTGGAAGATTGCACATGGTTGGAATGATTCATGGCTATATTAGAATGAATTTCGAGAATAAGCATGTCATATACCATCCCCCCACACTTTAAATTTTGCTAGTCCCTTAGCAAACAGCAGAGCTTTTTTCTTTTTTTCTTTTTTTTTCACTTCTTGTTTCTCCCTTTTTCTATTTTGCTCTCTGCTGCGTCGATCGGTTCAGGGTGCGCCGATCAGCTCTCAACCCAAATTCACCAACATTTGTTGGTATTTGATTCGTCTGGCTTCAACATTTATTCAAGAATTAAATATAGCCAGAAATATAGGATGTGGTCAAGGAATGATACTCAACAAGATGTTTTGGGTTTATGGTAGTGTACTCAGCGGAGTTGAATTTTTGCATGAGTAATTCAAGGCTAGAAAAAGATACACAAAGAATTGCCATCTTAGTAAAGTTCATACCAAAAAGAATTAAATCCTAACCAAACTCAACCATCAATTTAATGTTTATCTACATATCAAAGGTTCATTAGTATTGCTCAAAATATGGCATTGGTAGGTAAGGATCTTGAAAACAATAAATTCCAAAGTTCACAACATGAAAATTTATTTATGAAAAGATTGGTACTAAGTTATCATCACAAACTGGACAACACAAATGAAGCACATGGGTACTCAAAATTGCTCCATATAAGACATATTTGCCAAATAATCATTAAGTGTAAGTTCGAAATTTTATTCAATGCTCAATATTATTTGGTCTTCATCAACACTTTTCAAGAAAGAATAAATAATTCAATTCTCCTAAAAGAGCTTAACCGCCACCATTATATTAAGATAGAAACTCGAATACATGGTGATGATTTTTGCACACACTTGCATGAAAATAAAACTACTACTAACACACTTGCATGAAAATAAAGCTACTACTAACTACTACTGACACATTTGCATTAAAGTAAGCACTACTAACTACTACTAACACACTTGCATGAAAGTAAGCACTCCCGATACATGGTTTTCCAACCCGCTCACACAAATATAAGAAAATAAAGAAAAAGATTGCAAAAGATAAAAGAAAACGCAAACCAAGAAACCGATACACGTGCCAACTCCTAGGCACTCTAGTCATCCGAAAGTGGAGTTGGTGTATGATCGAAGCCATAGCACCACGCCTTGAGTCGCTCGAACTCCTCCACCATCGCATCGTGGTTGTCCCTCCATTGGGACATGGCTTCCTCCACGCGCTCGATGTAGTGCATGTTGTTGTCGAGGTACCCCAACATGGGCACGAAAAAGTCTGCACCGGGCATAGGAGGCACCAAAGGTACACGCCCTTGGTACCTATAGTCGATACTCGTGCTGAAGTAGGGAGCGCCGACCGGCGCGTCGCCTGCGTCGACCGGCGCAGAGGGCTGTGAACTGCCCGCTGCGTCGCTCCACCCTCACTGGTACTGCTGAGGCTCCTGGCCTGACCCCCAGGAGTCCCACTTGTCGTCGGCTGCTATAGATGTGTCTGGCTATCGAACCCACCCACGGCGGTCCTTGAGAACTCGGCCCCCCTCCAAGAGACCTTCCGCAAACCAATTTCCTCCCTCTAGCTTGCGAGGGAGGAAAACTCCTAGCTCCGCACACGGGAGCTTGATGTTGGTGCCACCAACATGGATGCCGGCGCGAACACTTCCCGTGACAATATTACCACGAGTCATATTCTCGCCGATCTCTGTCGCGCAATCCCACTTGTCATCGCGCCCTCCCAATCCGTCGCTGTCGCAGATGAAGGCTGGTAGGCGTTGAAGATAGGTCCCGAAGGCCAACTTCTTGCTTGCCTTGCCCCTCTTGTCGAGCCAACCCCGCACCCTCACCGACATGGTGTTGCAATGAGACGGACTCACGATGGCGTTGTAGAGCCACCGCAAGTCCGCATCGGTGATGTTGCTGGAGTCGACCTTGTCGCCTATGCGCGCCGCCAACCACCGATGGAAGACTTGAATGGTCGGGTTGCGGAGTTGTCGCGCTTCATCTCTTCTTCGAACGAGAGCCGCCTCTAAAAGGAGTCCAACTCCCCACATCCTAAGATGCCGGCGACGTCGGCGTTGACGTCGAAGCCGAAGGCTTGAGCCACCACCTCTATGGTCACCATGTAGCTGATGTCATGGATGCGGAAGTTGATGGCCTCGCTGCCATCTTTGACGGTGCCAAGCCTCATCGTAGAGGAAACCTCGGTGACGACGTCGAGGATGTAGTCCATGGGAAGAAGGTGGAAGTCCACTCAACCGAGATTGTTGAGCATCCTCCTTATGTCCTCCCACAAGCCGATCGAGGTGAGTGATGTGAACAAGGGTTCCCGATCTTCCGAAAGGTTCTTGGTAAGTTGATTTGGTCGGAGGTGACACACAAATCGATCCGGCTTTAGAACAGCATGTTCTAAACCCCGCAATCGCAGCACGACGTCTCCTCTGGTTATCAACCGTCCAAAGACGATTGACCTCGCTGAGAAGGCTAATCCCTGCCTGTGAATCAAGAACACAAGCAAGAACAACGAAGAATGCAACACAATTGTAGATGTATGATTAAACTCTTGAAGTTGGGGTCTCACAAACCGATGAACGGCAAAACTGTTTATGAACAGAATTGATCTAAGCAAAACCCGAACCCTAATGGTGCTGTGGCGGATGTATATAAAGACCCTAGGGTCGTGCAAGACCCTCTAGACGCGCCCCTAATTGGGCTCAACTAGATACAAAGCCCAAAGGCCAAAAATAGGCGACGCAGCACCGACACAGATTCTGGACTCTCTCTTGTTTTGACGATTCCCGATGACTCCGGATGAATTTTGACATGAGGCCGGTGGCATTGGAAAGGTCTTCTCCTTATCTTTCCGTGCATATGTAGAACGTCCAAATCCGAGTCTGTATGCGTCCTGGGTGACTGTTTAGTACAGACTAGTCCTGGGCCCCGAAACAGACTCGAAGTCGGTTTTGATTGGGCCTCCACTTTGGCTTCCAAGCCCTTGCTGGTCCTCCACGTTCCCAACTCCTTCTCCCATCATCTCCTGGTCCTCTCCATGGTTTCTAATCATCAAATAATCATTAGGTAGCAAACCATTCTCAAAAGTAACATATAGCGAAGAACGTAGGAACGAGCTCACCTCTAAATTTAGTCGTCGTGCACGAGCTCTAGTCATTGGACCTTGCAAGCCCAGATTTGGAGGAGTGTTGTGTGTATCCATAGGAGTGATGTCCTCATCAGTGAGGAAGGTCTCGTCCAAGTCGAAGTTGGGACGAACCTTCCCCTCACCGTGAGGTAGTGCCACTGTTCCTCCACGCTCAGGCGGGTGAAGCCCTCCTCCACCGTGCGCGGAATGAATGCTGGCGGTGGTTGTGATGTGGGAACCCCACGGCTTGCCGCTGTTTGGCTCCTCATAGCACGCCCCATTGGAAGGGACGTGCTAGAGACGGAGTGCTGGGCGCGGATATCGTATGTCGCCGCCGCCGAGCCGGTGGATGCACCTCCCACCGACATGTTATCACGAGCGTCGGAGCCACCCCTCACCGAGGAGTCACCGCTCGACTCGCCGCTGCCACCGGAACTGCTTCCCCAGCGCAGCCTCTTGCCCAACTTGCCGACGGAGGAGCGGAGACGATCCATCTATGAGGAATGTGGAATGTGTGCGAGATCATGGATAGTGGGGAAGGTGGAGAGATTACCGGAATGGTGTGCCGAACTGGGGATTTGACCTCCCTTTTTATAGTGTGGGAAACTTCCAGGAGAAGGAACCGCCAAAAAATTTCAAAATTTGAGAGCGCGCCGATCGGCACGGCGGTGCGCAGCACAATTTAAATTTAGAACGCTCTGACAACTGTGGCGCTTGATTCCCATCCTTTATGTCGCTTCCCGGCCCATCACGCTGGTTGGCAGGGGAACAGCACGGAATGCCGATGTCTTGTTGACTGCGCCAATTGGCGTGGGCTCGCACCGATCGGCGCGCCGTCTCTTTTTCAGCTTTTGTTCAATTTCGTGTCTCCTCTGCACTGCACACTTGCATAATAATCATATCTGTTCCTCAAAATCAATGCCTGCCGCCGTTGTCGCCCATTTGGGAACCGCATGGGTAGCTGCGCCGATCGGCGCAGTAGGGCGCCGAACGGCGCAAGTCCCTTGCACCTCGTCTTTTGGTCCAGCGCTGATCCTGATGCCTCGTGTTCATCTCTTTCACCTAAATTTCCCACTTTTCCCAATGTTCCAGTAGTATTGACATACGTTGTGGGGCTCATCTGGTAACCGCGTCGATCGGCGCTGACTCGCGCCGATCGGCGCGATGTCCATTTTTGCTCCTGGCCTCTCGCTTCTTTGCTAGATGTTGCTCTTCATCCTTTCCTGCGTCATTTAGCAACCATTTTGCACATAAAAATTAATTCTAAAAGATTTTTGATTACCTTGAAAATAGCTCCGTCTCTGAAAATTACGGTGCTGGTTGATTTTTAGCACCCCTTCAATTCTGGGCGTCGTCAGCCTTCTGTCCTGACCTGGGCAATAATGCGCCGATCGGCGTAGAAGTGCGCTGATCGGCGCAAGCTCTGTTCCTTCCTGTTTTTGGTCTTTTTTTTTTATATTCCTGCATTGTTAGTCTATAGTATGTATATACACAGTTTTGCATGAATAAACAGACAACGCAAGAGCACACAAGAATTACGCACACATTTTTCTATTTCTTTTATTCGGGAGATTGTTTTTATCACAAGCAAGCAAATTAAAAACACCGGGTTGCCCTCCCGGCCAGCACTAATTAACTAAATGAAATGGGTTGCCCTCCCACAAGCACTAAACAACTTCTAAATCCCCCGATCATTGGGTTGCCTCCCAAGAGCGCTCTAGTTATTTAGAGGTCAAAAAGCTTGACCTCCCCGCAAACAATCAATCCTTAGTGTCGCGGTGCGGGATGTGAGGCCGCGACACTACAAGGTTCTCTTATCTCTATGAATCATATAGCTTGGACGACCTATCCATACATCCCCTCCAATTACTTTTGATGCCACGTTGCCACGGTGTCTTGTATCTCTTCACTTCATCAATAGCACGGCACTCTTCTCCCTTTGGGTGAAATTTGAAAGAGTAGGGAGTCTCACTTATATCAAAGCTTATCTCACCACTCCCAACATCAATACTTGCCTTTGCTGTCCTCAAGAAGTGTCTGCCTAAGATCAACGGGGTCCTCGTCCTCTTATCCATATCAAGCATGATGTGGACAAGGGTTCCCGATCTTCCGAAAGGTTCTTGGTAAGTTGATTTGGTCGGAGGCGACACACAAATCGATCCGGCTTCAGAACAGCACGTTCTAAACCCCGCAATCGCAGCACGACGTCTCCTCTGGTTATCAACCGTCCAAAAGACGATTGACCTTGCCGAGAAGGCTAATCCCTGCCTGCGAATCAAGAACACAAGCAAGAACAACGAAGAATGCAACACAATTGCAGATGTATGATTAAACTCTCGAAGTTGGGGTCTCACAAACCGATGAACGACGAAACTGTTTATGAACAGAATTGATCTAAGCAAAACCCGAACCCTAATGGTGCGGCGGTGGCTGTATATAAAGACCCTAGGGTCGTGCAAGACCCTCTGGACGCGCCCCTAATTGGGTTCAACTAGATACAACGCCCAAAGGCCAAAAATAGGCGACGCAGCACCGACACAGATTCTGGACTCTCTCTTGTTTTGACGATTCCCGATGACTCCGGATGAATTTTGACATGAGGCCGGTGGCATTAGAAAGGTCTTCTCCTTATCTTTCCGTGCATATGTAGAACGCCCAAATCCGAGTCCGTATGCGTCCTGGGCGACTGTTTTAGTACAGACTGGTCCTGGACCCCGAAACAGACTCGAAGTCAGTTTTGATTGGGCCTCCACTTTGGCTTCCAAGACCTTGCTGGTCCTCCACGTTCCCAACTCCTTCTCCCATCATATCCTGGTCCTCTCCATGGTTTCTAATCATAAAATAATTATTAGGTAGCAAACCATTCTAAAAAGTAACATATAGCGAAGAACGTAGGAACGAGCTCACCTCTAAATTTAGTCGTCGTGCACGAGCTCTAGTCATTGGACCTTGTAAGTCCAGATTTGGAGGAGTGTTGTGTGTATTCATAGGAGTGATGTCCTCATCATCCTCCCCCTCTTGAAGTGGAGTCGTCCTCGACTCAAGCTCATCCTCTTCTCCCAAGTATGGTTTCAAATCTGAAATGTTAAAAGTAGGACTAACCCCGAACTCGGGAGGCAACTCAAGTTTGTATGCATTATCATTAATCTTCTCTATTATTTTGAATGGACCATCAGCTCTAGGCATTAGTTTAGACTTTCTCAATTCTGGAAATCTATCCTTCCTTAAGTGTAACCACACTAAATCTCCTACATCAAGCTTTACTTCCTTTCTTCCCTTACTACCAGCAATTTTATTCTTTTCATTCATCTTTTCAATGCTAAGTCTAGTGGTCTCATGCATTTGCAAAATAAATTCAGCACGCTCCTTAGCATCAATATGAACTCTCTCATTAATAGGTAGAGGAAGTATATCAAGTGGAGTACGGGGATCAAAACCATACACTACCTTGAATGGACTTACCTTGGTAGTAGAATGTGTTGCCCGATTATAAGCAAACTCAACATGAGGTAAGCATTCTTCCCATTGCTTCAAATTTTTCTTCAAAATAGCTCGCAACATAGTACCCAAAGTGCGGTTCACAACCTCAATTTGTCCATCAGTTTGTGGATGACAAGTTGTAGAAAATAACAACTTTGTACCCAACTTATTCCAAAGCGTGCGCCAAAAATGACTCAAGAATTTTGCATCACGATCTGAAACAATAGTAGAAGGCATACCATGCAAACGTACAATTTCTTTGAAAAAAAGATCAGCAATATAACTAGCATTATCAGTTTTATGACATGATATAAAGTGTGCCATCTTGGAAAAACGATCCATGACAACAAAAATGCTATCGCTCCCCTTGTTAGTCCTAGGCAGTCCTAAAATAAAGTCCATAGAAATATCCGCCCAAGGAATAGAAGGAACAGGAAGTGGCATGTATAAACCATGTGGATTCAATCGAGACTTAGCTTTTTGACATGTAGTGCAACGAGCAACAAAACGCTCAACATCTTTCCTCATCCTTGGCCAAAAGAAGTGTGTGGCCAAAATATCCTCTGTCTTCTTAGCACCAAAATGACCCATCAATCCACCTCCATGCGCCTCCTGTAACAACAAAAGACGAACGGAACCAACTGGAATGCATAGGCGGTTAGCTCTAAACAAGAATCCATCATTCAACACAAATTTGTGCCAAGCACGACCTTCTTTACAGTGCAGCAATACATCTTTAAAATCAACATCAGCAACATATTGTTCTTTAATTGCCTCAAGTCCAAAAATTCTACAATCAAGTTGAGACAACAAAGTATATCGCCTAGATAAAGCATCAGCAATCACATTATCCTTCCCTTTCTTATGTTTAATAAGAAGGAAAAGACTCAATAAACTCAACCCATTTAGCATGTCTACGGTTCAAATTGCATTGAGAACGAATATACTTAAGTGATTCATGATCAGAATGAATAACAAATTCTTTGGGCAACAAATAATGACGCCACGTCTCTAAAGAACGTACAAGTGCATATAGTTCCTTATCATACGTGGAATAATTCAAAACAGGCCCAGTAATTTTCTCACTAAAGTATGCAACAAGTTTACCATCTTGCATCAAAACACCACCAATGCCTATACCACTAGCATCACATTCAAGCTCAAAAGTCTTATCAAAATTGGCTAATTGCAGCAATGATGCATGTGTAAGTTTGTCCTTCAAAGCATCAAAAGACTCATGATGTACCTTACCAAAATGGAAGTCAACGCCCTTCTTTGTCAACTCATGCAATGGTGCAGCAATGGTGCTGAAATCTTTGACAAAGCGGCGGTAGAAACCTGCAAGACCAAGAAAACTCCTCACCTGTGTGATAGTTTTGGGTACAGGCCAGCTCTTTATGGCTTCAATCTTCGCCTCATCCACCTCAATTCCCTGTGGAGTCACAACATAGCCAAGAAAAGAGACTCGATCCGTGCAAAAGGTGCACTTCTCAAGGTTACCAAATAAACGTGCAACTCGCAAAGCATCAAAAACAGCACGCAAATGAATCATATGATCATCCATGGATTTGCTATAAATCAAGATATCATCAAAGTAAACAACCACAAATTTGCCAATAAAAGGTCTTAAAACCTCATTCATCAAACACATGAAAGTACTGGGTGCATTAGTTAACCCAAAAGACATTACTAACCACTCATACAACCCGAATTTGGTTTTGAAAGCTGTTTTCCATTCATCTCCAAGTTTCATTCTAATTTGATGGTAGCCACTACGCAAATCAATTTTAGTGAAAATTATAGCACCACATAACTCATCAAGCATGTCGTCTAGCCTAGGAATAGGATGACGATACCTAATAGTAATGTTATTAATGGCTCTACAATCTACACACATACGCCAAGAACCATCTTTCTTAGGAACCAAAAGGACGGGAACAGCACAAGGACTAAGTGATTGACGAACATACCCACGATCCAAAAGGTCTTGGACTTGTCGTTGTATCTCCTTAATCTCCTCAGGGTTGGTCCTATAAGCAGCACGGTTTGGCAAAGTAGCACCAGGAATCAAATCAATTTGATGCTCAATCCCTCTCAAAGGTGGCAATCCCGGGGGTATCTCAGCTGGGAAAACATCCTCATACTCCTGCAAAAGGTTAGTGCCAGCAGGAGGCAAAGTACTAGAAGCAATATCAGCAAGCAAAAACAAGGCTTGTTTGCATATCAAAGCATAGCAAATATCATCAGTAGAAATTTCAGCAAGCTCAGATTTTGTGGCAAGACATGAACGACCTTGTAATTTAATTGCAGCACCCTTAGAACTTGAAGAATCATTAACATTACTTGGTGTAGAAGCAGAATTAACAGGTTGCTGAATTTCAGGGCCTTTATTTTTCAAACTAGCAGCTCGTTCTAAATCAGCTTGTACAATTTCAGCAGGGGTCATTGGTAACAAAGTAATTTTAGTTCCTTTATGTATAAAAGTGTACTTATTACTTTTACCATGGTGTACAGCATCATTATCAAATTCCCAAGGTCTACCCAATAAAAGTGAACAAGCTTGCATGGGTACAACATCACAATCAACAGAATCCACATAGGAACCAATGGAAAAAGGAACTCTCGAAGTTTGTGTTACCTTAGCTTTTCCAGAGTCATTTAACCACTGAATGTAGTATGGATGTGGATGTGGGCGTGTGGTCAAATCAAGCTTCTTAACCACATCAGAACTCACCAAATTGTTGCAGCTTCCTCCATCAAAGATGACACGTGCCCGACGGTTCTTGATGACGAAGAAAATCTGGAACAAGTTATGTCGCTGCATCATCTCGGGCTGCTGGACTTGTATGCTAAGCACACGCTGCACAATAATATTCATGTAGCCCCTGGTATCTCCGCCTCCAAGGATGAGGTCACCGCTGGTGGCAGCGACATCCTCCTCCTCATCCTCCACATCGGAGGTGCTCATGTAACCGCCATCATCTGTCGCCACATATGCCCGCCTACTTGGGCAATCTTTCTGCACATGGCCAAGACCATGGCAGCGGTGGCACTGAATCCCTGTAGTGCGTCCCGTCGAAGCAACAGAGGAGGCACTACTAGCCGGTACCAGCACAGAATTTTTACCGGAGCGCGTAGAAGGGGCAGGGGCTGATCTTGGTGCTGCAGAAACAACACTAGCTGGTGGTGGTGGCCGGAAAGATGGCTTGGGCAGCCCCGAAGTCCCCGTCGGCCGTGGTGGGTAGAAATTCCTGGAAAGCCTGGAAAAGTCCCTGTGATTCTTTCTCTGCAAGCATAGCATACTGGAAACACGGGTTGAGGGTATAAAATTCTTTGTAATCAAGGATGTCCTGAATTTCTTTTCTCAAACCAGAATAAAAGCGGCAAATCTGATCCTCTACTTTTTCAACCACAGCACAACCAATCAAACCCTTCTGAAGCTCACTAAAATACTCTTGAACAGTTTTATCTCCTTGATCTAAACGCTGCAGTTTATTACGAATTTCTCTATAAAAAGAAGGAGGAACAAAACGATCACGCATTTCTACCTTAAGTTCTTCCCAAGTAGTAGGCAAATCGGTTTCAGCAGCTAGACCACTCCACCAAACAATAGCAAAGTCCTTAAACTCACTAGTGACTTGTCTAACTCTATGTTGTTCAGGAACAAGGTGGGCATTAAATTTTTGTTCTACCGTCATTTCCCAATCAAGGTAAGCATCACCATCGTACTGACCTGAAAACGAAGGAATTGAAAACTTAATTTTAGCATACGGATCATCTGGAGCATGGTTACCTTGTGGGCGACGGTTGTGGTTGTGGAAACCACCCATACCTTGAGGGTTATGTTGCAAACGGCGTCGTAACCTTGCGGTCCTTGTAGCTGACCTATCGACGGTGCCATCAGCCTTATACACCGTTGCTTCATCATGATCGTCATCAACGTCGTTGTTGGTGTCGTTGTTGGTGTTGGTGTTGGTGTTGCTGTTGTTGTTGGTCTTATGAGCGGTCTCCAATTCGACAACCTAATCGGTTAGCTTAGAGACTCTCTTATCCAACCGCTCAATGCTTTCTCCCAGGGGAAGCTTGGTGACGGCGTCGGTGACGGTTTTGGTGATCGTCTCTACCAAATCACTCTGAACCGCCTGCAAAGCCTTCTGTAACTGATTTTGGCTCACGCACTCATCCAATTTTGAGGGTGAAGCACCCTCCCCATCGCTTCCTGACATCAGAAACACCAAAACAGGAAACAAAAAGTGAAGGTTATCCCTACAAAACTACTAAGCAGTGCTGCCTCTCAACACAGCAAAAGTAAGCTTCTTGCAAAGCTCTTACAAAGTTCTAAAAACAACAAAGCGAAGGATACCAGGGAGAAGTGTTCCACGATTGCAAGGGTTACCAAATAACCTATGTGCTGTCCAGAAGAAGTATGTAGAGCTAGGAAGGCCAATTATATATATATGAGTGGCACACAAATCAAAAACAGATAGTAAAGCTGAATAAGTGTCCAAATAACTTGTCCCTCGTTGCTGATCTAACTATGTCCTAAAACAGTAGTGATAGCAAAGAAGAAACAAAGAGACAAAGGGACACAGTCGATAACAGGGGGCTTAGTGTAAAATAGCCAAACTCAGAAATTCCAAGGGGCTAGATGGAGCACTAGTAGGAATCCCAAATTTCTTTTTTTTTATTTTATTTTTTGATATTTTTTCCAACTCACTAGCAAACAGGAAGAAACCACAAAAAATTTCAGCTCAAACCGAGATAGGACGTGGCCTACAGAAAATCTTGAAGTTTCAGAAAACATCGGGTTTCAACTTGAATGAATTTTTTCTTTATCTTTCCGATTTTTTTTTTATTTTTCTTGATTTTGGGTATGCTCAACTTTTCGTCAAGAATCTCCTGTAAAAATTTCAGTCAAAACGGACAACCGAGCGAAAAGTTATGGCTGTTTTACCGAAGGGGTGTCGGAATCGGTTATGAAGAACCCGGGGGTTTGAGTGAAATCCGAGTCGGTCTTGGGGTCGGGTAGGGATTTTTTTGGCGAGGTGGATGCAGAGGAAAGTGGAATTTATGAAAATTGGTCCGAGGTGGTGAGGGTAGGTTTAGGGTGGGATTAGGATGGGCGTGTTGATCAATCAACCCTAGCACACAAAGCCGACAAAACCGAGGATGGTGAAGGGGATGGCGGCTAGGGTTGCAAGGGAAACACTACTGACGACAAAAACACAAACTAAACCAGCGACTAAAAAAGAACTAGGGCACAAACTCAACACTACGGACTCTGAAATTGAAATATGCAAAGGCTAAACACGTGGTTATGGGCGGGGGAATTTTTTTTTTGGTATTTTCAGTGGACGATAGGAAGAACACGAAAACAAAACTAAAGGATAGTGTGAACCTGACGGTGCACCTAAAGCTCTTATTACCACTTGATGTGGACAAGGGTTCCCGATCTTCTGAAAGGTTCTTGGTAAGTTGATTTGGTCGGAGGCGACACACAAATCGATCCGGCTTCAGAACAGCACGTTCTAAACCCCGCAATCGCAGCACGACGTCTCCTCTGGTTATCAACCGTCCAAAAGACGATTGACCTTACTGAGAAGGCTAATCCCTGCCTGCGAATCAAGAACACAAGCAAGAACAACGAAGAATGCAACACAATTGCAGATGTATGATTAAACTCTCGAAGTTGGGGTCTCACAAACCGATGAACGACGAAACTGTTTATGAACAGAATTGATCTAAGCAAAACCCGAACCCTAATGGTGCGGCGGCGGCTGTATATAAAGACCCTAGGGTCGTGCAAGACCCTCTGGACGCGCCCCTAATTGGGTTCAACTAGATACAAAGCCCAAAGGCCAAAAATAGGCGACGTAGCACCGACACAGATTCTGGACTCTCTCTTGTTTTGACGATTCCCGATGACTCCGGATGAATTTTGACATGAGGCTGGTGGCATTGGAAAGGTCTTCTCCTTATCTTTCCGTGCATATGTAGAACGCCCAAATCCGAGTCAGTATGCGTCCTGGGCGACTGTTTTAGTACAGACTGGTCCTAGGCCCCGAAACAGACTCGAAGTCAGTTTTGATTGGGCCTCCACTTTGGCTTCCAAGACCTTGCTGGTCCTCCACGTTCCCAACTCCTTCTCCCATCATATCCTGGTCCTCTCTATGGTTTCTAATCATAAAATAATGATTAGGTAGCAAACCATTCTCAAAAGTAACATATAGCGAAGAATGTAGGAACGAGCTCACCTCTAAATTGAGTCGTCGTGCACGAGCTCTAGTCATTGGACCTTGTAAGTCCAGATTTGGAGGAGTGTTGTGTGTATCCATAGGAGTGATGTCCTCATCAAAGCACAATAAAATCAATAAGGACGATGTGATCTCCAATTTGAACAGGGACATCCTCTGCAATTCCATCAGGGAAGCGTACCGATTGATCGGCTAACTCCAAACACATACCCGTAGGCTCTAATTCAGGCAAATTGAGACTTGTAAATATTTGACGGGGCATAACACTTACACTTGCTCCAAGATCGCACAAGCACCTATCAAATATCCTTGTTCTAATCATGCATTTGATGCTCGATGATCCAGGGTCGGGTTTCTTCTCCAGTGCAACCTCATTGATTGCCGCCGTTAGCTCCTTAGTGACCTTCACAACCTCCTCAGAAACTAGAGACTTCTTGTTTTGCATCATGTCCTTAATGTACTTGGCATAGGTGGGATCTTGGATAGCATCAACAAAAGGGACATTGATGTAAAGCTTCTTCATAATATCGACGAACCTTGCAAATTGCTCGTCGTGTTGCTGCGCTCTTTCTGTCTTCGTCAGTAGTTGAGTATCTAGGAACGTGGCAGGGCCATGCTCTTCTGTCTCCATGCCCATTTTTAGACCAGAGAGGTCAACAGCCTCCTCACGCCGATCGGCGCTTTTAGGGAGCCAATCGGCGCCGACAAGATCGTCGCGCCGTTCGGTGTCGGGTGTGCGCCGATCAGCGCGGGGCTTCCTTGCTCCCGCAGAGTGCTCTGGATCTTCTGTTTGCTTTCCTGACCGCGTAGCTATTGCCAGGAATAGCCCCTTTGTTGCCTTGAATGGCTTGCGATAGCTGTCCCATCTGTTGCTCTATAATCTTGGTATGCTTCAAAATCTGCTCATTCAAGCTCCCAATTTCTATCACCTTGTCATTAATTCCCTCAAGGAGACGATCAATCTCCTTGAATTTAGCTTGATTGTCCTTGTTGATCTTCTCTTGAGCTTGGAAGAACTCATGACATCGGAGACGAAGTGGGATAGAATTTTGCATGGACGAACTAGGAGAGAAAGAACTCCTTTGTTGCTGATATTGGGGCTTCCATCCACTATTCTTCATATATTCTAGCATCTTCATCTCTTCAGGGCAATCTTTCTGTACATGACCAAATTCTCCACACTCACTACATGTGGAGTGTGATTCTGCTAGCTTGAGTGTCTCTTCCCTAAGGATATGAAGATTATTGTCCAACCTCCTTTGAATAGCATCAAGGCGATCTATAATCAAGTCTTCCTGTGTCTTCTCAATCACACTCTTCACTACTCGTTTTGAAGGTTGCAAATTCCTTGAGCTTCTCTCACCATCCCACGATTGATTTTCAACTAGCAACTTGATCAAATTCTTAGCTTCGGTGGGGGTTTTTGACATGAATGATCCTGCAGCTGAGGCATCCAAATGTTGACGTCACAAAAGATTCAATCCTGTGTAGAACTTCTCAACAACTTCTCCAACCGTCAGACCATGATGAGGGCATGCATCCATATGCACATTGTATCTTTCCTATGCTTCTCCAATGCTCTCATCAATATTCTGTGTAAATCCAGGAATCTTATTTTTCAAAGCTTGGGTCTTACCGGGGGGGGGGGGGGGGGGGGGGGAGTATTTGGCCAAGAATTCAGCTGCTAATGTGTTCCACACCGTTTTCACTGTATTTTCCAATCCATTGTACCATTGCTTGGGGCGTCCAACTAGACAGAAGGGGAACAGCCGCACACACGCTTGATCTCCTGTCAATCTCGCTATCTTGAATGTACTGCAAACTTCAAGGAAGTGTTGCAAGTGATGATTGGGATCTTCCGAACCTGTGAACGGTTGTTGCCCTTGAACTTGAGCTTGAGCTTCTTGGAAATCTATCTTGACAATACTAGTCAATTGTGGCTTGAGACGATTAACCATAGGTACCTCTGCCATCTCCTCTTCTTCTTGCTCTTGAACTAGGTCTACTATTGTGAATAATACTCGAGGTGTTGCGCGGACTGCTTCTCCAGCAGTTCTCTTCTTATGAAAGAGTCTTTCTGGATCATCGGTGTAATTAGAGGGTTTGTTTGCCTTAGGACCGTTCATACCTGTTAGTTTCACTTAACAGAATATATGTACTAGAGAGACAAGTAAAGCACAATGACTAAGCACTAATACATCAAATAATGTTTAAAAACCTGCTATGGTCCCCGGCAACGGCGCCAAAAAAGTTTAAGCTTGTTGGTCGTACCTACGCACCCACTTATATACCGCAAGAGGACGGTGTATAATTGTAGCACTTTTTCCCTTGAATTGAGTATTCCAAGGTTTATCGAATCCACTAGGACCTTAAGGATAATTAAACAAAGTTAACAGTAAAAGGTCTAGTCAAAGCTACTGTCGAATTTAGGTTGCGTGAGGGGGAGACTAGCCACCGCAAGGGTGTGCCAGACAGTAAATCTGTCGTTGCGCCGATGGGCGCAGGAGTTGAGCCGATCGGCACACTAGTGAATCTAAGCCAAAGTGCGCCAGATGCCTTGTAAGCCTATGCTATTAAGTGAGTAAACAGATATCTACTAGTGAGATCGTAACCAGAAAGTCTAATTAAATAGCATCATAATTGGTAATTACATAGATCAATGAAAACCTATAATGAATAAGACCACCCTGCTTTCCGAGCGGCTCTCGATTTATCGCTGCCGAGAGGAAACCCTTAATCGTGCGAGTATCTTACCCTACTCAACTATCCAATAGTGCTGCGCAGGCTTAGTGCTGTCACCACTAAACCACACTACTAGCATCATCAAGCAACCATAATCAATACAATGTCCGAATACTATCCTAATCACCACGATCAAGATAATATCAACTTACTTACCCTAGAACTAAGCAATTGGAATAAGCACATGCATGATTATAGAATCATGACAGACAAATCACCAAAACCATCATCAACATATTCAATCATCCTTGAGATACATAGAGTAAAATTCATCGCCGTCGAGATGGCCTACCTTGACGGATCAACTCTTAACATCAATGGTTCTTGAAACTCAACTAGAGATCTATTCTAACGGGGCAAGCCCCGATGGCTCTAACTCACGAATCTGTTGTCCCTCTGTCGCCTCCTTTTTTCTCTGCGGCCAGGGTTTACAAGTATTTATAGGGGTTCTACTCGTAAAGGACTCGGTTTCTAGCAAATAAGGCGGTTGCACCGATCGGCGCAAGCCGTGTCTTCTCTGGTTTCTTCCCCGAGTCGGTTCCTTTGTCTTCCACAGCTGCCATGTGGGCCTTTTCCTTCGAGATAAAGTCTTGTACTGCACGTCGAGATCTTGAAGTTCCATAAATCTTCTAAGCAAATATCTTCAAGTGTCTTACGCAGATAAACTTCCATAAACATGTGGAATGGGCCTCGGTCACTTCTGTGGGGCAAAACACCCTGGCGCCGATCGGCTCATGGACTACACCGATCGACGCACTGGGCTTCTTCAGTGCTTTTTGTCGGTTCTGGATTCCTTTCCTCTCCAGCATCACTTTAATAACCAATTTTACCTGTTTCTGCAATCAAGCTCCAAAACAACACATATACAAATATATATGCAATATCATAGGCAAATGGCCTAAATTAGTATCAATTATGCTCTAATTGAGGTAATATTCACATATAAAAGGGGCACTTGGGAAGTGCCAACAACGAGGACCTCCAAGAGCAGGAGTTCGAAGTGGTTGAGCAACAGCACGCGCAGGACGAAGGCAAGTGTCCTTTGTGCATTTTGTACCTATTGAGAATGTTACTTTAGGATTTGCATGCTTGTGTCAATTGATTGGGAACCTGTTGATAGGGTTTACTAGTATTGTTCTATCTTGTCCTTGTCACCTTGAACTAGAATCTTTATCGGTCAAAGGGTAGAAATGCTTAGTTGTTTACTAGGTTGTTGGGTCCCCTCTAATTTTGACTAACGAACAATATCACTTGGGAACGAAATGGGTAATTTTTAGCAACATGGACTTAGGGATCTATGCAAACCGGATGGAATGGATGTGGTGCCGTGGGCACGTGGTTGGTGGTGGTTGGCTTGTTATAGAGCCTAGGAACCAATTCTTGGAGCGATAACCTAGGAAAACAGCGCCATCACAAGACCGATATGGGTAAGGCTTGGCCTAGTAATTAGGTGTTCTCCCAGTGTCAGTGCAGCAATTTGGCAGAGCGGGGAATGGAAGTCAAGAGAGGACTGTCCTTGTATCCGAATGGCTCAAGAGGGGGCTCTTAAGGTGATGAGCTGCTTGTTGATGGGCTATCACTTAGGGACGGGAGTGGAACCTTAGTGGCTAGCATGTACTGGGAGACCCTTTGGAAAAGCCTCGTAGTGAAACCCTGCCACACACCCAAGGAAGTGTCTAATGTGGGTCATCTCCACGGGCACAAAGGGAATCACTACTGGTGGGTAAAGTGGTACAACCTCTACAGAGTGTAAAACTATCATGATAGTCGTGCTCACGGTCACGAGCAGCCTGGAGTCCTCACTAGATTAGTTGGGTATGGTTGAATGGATTGGGACTTAGCTTGGATATCACCTTGTGGATTTATGGTTGGAATGACGCCACATAGTAAATAGGATGCTTAGGTTAATTAAAAGCTCATGCAATAAACCCCTATACGCCTTTCTTGTCTATAGCCCCATGTCATCTTTTGCCCACACTTGCTGAGTAGGACACGTACTCAGCCTAGCTATACTATATCGCTGCTTAGCCACAGGAGAAGTTTGGGACCACTATGAAGACGACGGAGGCGAGTACTATTCGATGGTCCACCAGTCGGTGCCGGTGGAGCCTTGGGACATCTGCGCTAGTTTATTTCCGCTGCTTTGATGTACTTTTCTTTTAGACCTACGGTTCCTTTTGTAATAAAGATACGATGTAATAAATAAAGGATATGGATACTTATTCTGTTTACCACGAATGATGTACTGTATGTGTGTGTAACTTGATCCTGGGCACACGTACGGCATTTGCTTCTTAAAATGGGTGTGACAGAAGTGGTATCAGAGTCATATCAACTATAGGGCATCAGCCTAGTTAGCAATGGACGAATTAGGGACATTATTTCTTATTGTTTTTCTTCTTTTACTTTTCTAATTTAACCATTGCATACTCATCCCTTGTTATTTCAAAAATGTAGATGGCCCGCACCAAGTTAACCGCTCGTAAGGCTATGTCTGGAGTTCACTATGGACGCCTTGCCCCTCGGCGTATTCGAAAGGAAGCAAGTGAGGAGGTAACTCAATCAGAACACGAGATGACCCCGCTGACTAATGAGGAGCTTCCAGAGGCACCACAGGAAGACCCCATGGAGGAAGAAGAAGAGGAGGAGCCTGAAGAACAGGAGCAAGAAGAAGATCCTGAGGAGCCCCAAGAGGAAGAAGACCCTGAAGCATAGGAAGACCCTGAAGGCAGTGATGATGACTCAAAGAATGAAGACAAGAACCCCGTTGTCCGCTAGGCCGAGAAGTACCGCTCTTTTGGACAAGAAGGTGAAACTTTCTCCAAGACCCTGCGGAAGCTACTTGATAGGATCCACATCAACAACAGGCCATAGTACTTTCTCAATAAGGTGGATCGCCCTTTCCGTGAGGAGTGGACAGCAGAGGTCAACATCTACGTCGATGGCCGCATCATATCTACTCACCGTGGCCGCACCCCTAGGGCTTCACGTGAAGCCGCGGTGGATGACGTTGCTTGGAAGGCTCTCACTAGCCTCTGCTACACTCATCGCCATGGGATAGCGAAGACAAACTTTGCCCACATCCCCCGTCGGAAGCCAGGCACGGGATGTACACTGCTGCTCCTACAGAATGGTATGTGAGCACTAGGGAGATGGAAGAGACCCAAGGAGTTGTCGTGGACCTAAGCCACACTGTGGAAGCCTTACAGAAGGAAAACCACACTCTTCGAAAGCTGCTGTGTGATGTAGAGGCTTATCTGAGGCGTGATCATCGGGTTAAGATGGGAGAGGAGAGTGATCTCTACTCCTCTGGCATCCATACTTGGAGTGCCACGTCACCACAGCGTGCAAGCTCTCTGCCTTCTGTCTCCGACGAAACTGACTCCCATGCCTAGGAGGCTAGCTTGTCCCTATGAATAAAGTTGTAATAATCAAACGCTTAGATCGATTTTCTTTCATGGTGTGATGTAATGAACTCTTTTGCTTGGTTTATGTGTGCTCGATGTGAGTTGTGGGATGATTTGGCACCTTGTCCACAACCTTATCTTTTGTTTAGTTTAATTAATAAACCATCGTGTTGCTTATCATGCCTTGATGCATATAGTTGGGGGGTTTTCTTCTATCTCTTCAGTTCATCTTACACCGCTTCCACCCTCTATCTCTCTCAGATGGTTCGCACTAGGGGAAACACTGATCCTAACGAGCAGAACGATGAGGACAACAACAATGCCCCGAACTTTCAACAACTTCTAGCCATGCAGACTCAGCTCATGCAGACGGTGATCTAGACTTTGGACGCCATACAGCAGAATCACAACGCCCCACCACCTCCACCTCCACCCTAGAATAGGTTAGGAGAGTTCCTAAGGACTAGGACACCTACCTTCTCCCAGTCCAAGGATCCTATGGAGGCTGATGATTGGCTCAAGGCAGTAGAGAAGAAGCTGATGATCGCCCAGTGCAATGATCGAGAGAAGGTCCTCTTTGCCGCTCATCAATTGTTCAGTGTAGCCGCAGACTGGTGGGAAGCCTATCGCAGTGCTCATGCTGATGTGGAGTCCATTACCTGGAATGAGTTCAAGGCCAGCTTTCGTACTCACTATGTCCCTACGGGCATCAAGATACTGAAGAGGCAAGAGTTCCAAGACTTGAGGCAGGGAAGCATGTCAGTAAGTGAGTACCTGAATAGATTCATTCAGCTATCTAGGTATGCTCCTGATGATGTGAGCACCGATGAGAAGAAGCAGTACATGTTCATGAGGGGACTACAGAACGATATCCAGTTCCAGCTGTTAAACAATTACTATGTGAACTTCCAGAAGCTGGTAGACAAGGCCATTGTTGTGGAGAACAAGCGTAATGAGATCGAAAGGGATGGCAAAAGGAAGATGACATTCCAAGGGCAGTCATCTGGCAGTAACAATTGCCCTCGCATGATGCGACCACCAAGTCCATACTATAGAACTCCCAACACCATTAGGCCACCCATGCAAGCCCCACGCCCCAACTTCCAAATGCTACGCCCCATCAACCAGGCGCTTCACCCCAACCAGCAACAAGCACCTCGACCCACCCACCAACAGGCACCTCGCCCTGCCGCCCCAACAGCTCCACACAACCAGAACCGTAATACCTCTGGAACCACTAGTGGTGTGAAATGAGGTTGTTTTCATTATGGACAGGAAGGTCACTTTATGGGATAGTGTCCCCAGCAGAACAACGCACCAAGGCAAGTCCCAACCAACACAATGCAAGGCAATCGGGGACAGCAGAATTATGCTCAAGGTCGCATCAACCATGTCACTACTGAGGAGGCTGAATAAGCTGTAGATGTGGTGCTCGTTATGTTCCTAGCTAACTCTCAACCTGCAACCATTTTATTTGATTCAAGAGCATCACATTCATTCATCATGTCAGCCTATGTTGCAAAGTATAATCTGTCGATTGCTGTTATGAAGCATGCCATGCTAGTTAGTTCTCTAGGAGGAGAAATGAGGACCAATCAATTATGCCCAAAGGTTACCCTTAAAATAAGGGGGGGAGACTTCTCAGCTAATCTCATAGTACTAGACTCAAAGAGTATAGATATTATACTCGGGATGGACTGGCTACGCAAGTATAATGGGGTGATACAATGCGCCAAGCGGGTGGTATAGTTGACCAGTGTAGAAGGTACCAAGGTCGAGTTCATAGCAGCCAACTCCGCAGTCAAGGAGATCATACTAAATCAATCCACAGGCACCCCCATGGATGAGATCCGGGTGGTTTGCGAATTCCCCGATGTATTCCCAGAAGAACTTCCAGGTATGCCGCGTGACCGTGACATAGAGTTTGTTATCGACCTAATACCTAGAACTGCACCTATATCTAAGAGGCCCTATAGGATGCCTGTTAATGAGTTAGTAGAGCTCAAAAAGCACTTACAAGAGATGCTAGAAAAAGGCTTCATTCGCCCTAGTTCCTCACCTTGGGGAGCTCCAGTACTCTTTGTTGAGAGGAAGGATAAGACACAGAGAACGTGTGTACACTACCGTTCTCTTAATGAGGTGACTATTAAGAACAAATATCCCCTACCACGGATTGAGGATTTATTTGATCAGATGAAGGGAGCTTATGTCTTCTCCAAGATCGATCTACGATCTGGGTACCACCAATTGAAGATCAGACCATCAGATATACCCAAGACGGCTTTTCGGATAAGATATGGGTTATACGAGTATACCGTCATGTCATTTGGACTGACCAATGCACCGGCCCACTTCATGTACCTTATGAACAAGGTGTTTATGGTGTATTTGGATAAGTTCATTGTGGTTTTCATCGATGACATCTTGGTATTTTCAAAGAATGAGGAAGAACATGAGGAACACCTGAGGCTAGTTCTAGAAAAGCTACGAGAGCACAAGTTGTATGCTAAGCTGTGCAAGTGTGAATTCTGGTTGAAGGAGATAGCATTTCTCGGGCACGTCATCTCCACGGGAGGAGTGTCAGTCGACCCAGGCAAAGTGATGGATGTTCTAGATTGGAAGCCACCCTAGAAGGTACGGGAGATTAGAAGTTTCCTTGGATTAGCCGGGTACTATTGACGTTTCATAAAGGATTTCTCCAGAATAGCTAAGCTGATGACAACGTTGTTGGGGAAGGACAAGAGTTTTGAGTGGACTCCGAACTGTTAAGCCAGCTTTGAAGAATTAAAGATTCCTGAGTGGAAGTGGGAACAAGTTGGTATGGACTTCATTGTTGGTTTACCCCATACACAGTCGGGATATGATTCTATATGGGTTATAGTTGATCGCTTAACCAAGGGGGCACACTTCCTTCCTGTCATGTCTACATACAATGGTGCAAAGTTGGCAGAACTATACATGCCAAGGATAGCATGCTTACATGGAGTCCCTAAGAAGATAGTATCTGATAGAGGCTCTCAGTTCACCTCGAGGTTTTGGGAGAAGCTTCATGAGTCCCTGGGCACCAAGTTGAATTTCAGCTCTGCTTATCACCCTCAGACAGATGGACAAACCGAGAGGACGAACCAAATACTGGAAGACATGTTGAGAGCCTGTGCTTTGGAATATGGCAAGAGTTGGGACAAGAGTCTGCCGTACGCGGAATTCTCGTACAACAATAGTTATCAAGCCAGTCTTGAGATGGCTCCTTTTGAGTTTCTCTACGGAAGAAAGTGCAGAACACCTCTATTCTGGAATGAGACAGGAGAGAATCAAATCTTTAGACCAGAGGTACTACGAGAAGCAGAAAGACAGGTCAAGATTGTGCGCGAGAGCCTAAAGGTTGCGCAGTCAAGGTAGAAAAGCTATGTCGATCATAGGCGAAGGGATCTATCCTTCGAGATTGGGGATTTTGTATATCTCAAGGTATCACCCATGAGGGGTGTTAGACGCTTCAAGGTCAAAGGGAAGTTAGCACCACGGTACATCGGCCCTTTCAAGATCATCGAGAGAAGAGGAGAAGTGGCATACTAGTTCGAATTGCCACTGCATCTCACGGACGTGCATGACGTGTTTCATGTGTCCCAACTGAAGAAGTGCTTAAGAGTGCCTGAAGAGCAACTGCCTGTAGATGAAGTGGACCTTGGGGAAGACCTCACATATGCAGAACAACCAGTCAGGATCCTAGAAGTTGTTGAGAGAGTTACAAGAAACAAGGTGATTCGAATGTGCAAGGTATTATGGAACCATCACACGGAAGAGGAAGCCACCTGGGTGCGTGAAGAAGAATTGAAAGCCGAGTTTCCCCATCTCTTCACCGATCTTTCCGAATCTCGAGGGCGAGATTCATCTTAAGGAGGGTAGGTTTGTAACACCCTACTTTTTACAAATTCTAAAAATGCCAATTATTAGCATTAAGCAATTAATTAAATAGCCTAGGACAAATTATTTTCTCAAATAATAAATTAATTTATTGCATTGGCATAGCATGGCATCCTCATTCATATAGTATTTGATTAGTGGCATAAAATATTTTTTAGGCTAAAATAGAACCAAGAGGGTAGGTGATGTGGACAAGGGTTCCCGATCTTCCGAAAGGTTCTTGGTAAGTTGATTTGGTCGGAGGCGACACACAAATCGATCCGGCTTTAGAACAGCACGTTCTAAACCCCGCAATCGCAGCACGACGTCTCCTCTGGTTATCAACCGTCCAAAAGACGATTGACCTCGCCGAGAAGGCTGATCCCTACCTGCGAATCAAGAACACAAGCAAGAACAACGAAGATTGCAACACAATTGCAGATGTATGATTAAACTCTCGAAGTTGGGGTCTCACAAACCGATGAACGGCGAAACTGTTTATGAACAGAATTGATCTAAGCAAAACCCGAACCCTAATGGTGCGGCGGCGGCTGTATATAAAGACCCTAGGGTCGTGCAAGACCCTCTGGACGCGCCCCTGATTGGGCTCAACTAGATACAAAGCCCAAAGGCCAAAAATAGGCGACGCAGCACCGACACAGATTCTGGACTCTGTCTTGTTTTGACGATTCCCGATGACTCCGGATGAATTTTGATATGAGGCTGGCGGCATTGGAAAGGTCTTCTCCTTATCTTTCCGTGCATATGTAGAACGTCCAAATCCGAGTCCGTATGCGTCCTGGGCGACTGTTTTAGTACAGACTGGTCCTGGGCCCCGAAACAGACTCGAAGTCGGTTTTGATTGGGCCTCCACTTTGGTTTCCAAGCCCTTGCTGGTCCTCCACGTTCCCAACTCCTTCTCCCATCATCTCCTGGTCTTCTCCATGGTTTCTAATCATAAAATAATCATTAGGTAGCAAACCATTCTCAAAAGTAACATATAGCGAAGAACGTAGGAACGAGCTCACCTCTAAATTTAGTCGTCGTGCACGAGCTCTAGTCATTGGACCTTGCAAGTCCAGATTTGGAGGAGTGTTGTGTGTATCCATAGGAGTGATGTCCTCATCAGTAGGGTAGAAAATAGGAGAGAAAAAGGAATAGAAAAGAGAAAGAAAAGAGAGAAATAGAGCACTAGGCCGAAAACCCCATTTTGGCCCACCCCGGAACCCCGCTCTCCCCCACCTTCCCCTCCCGGCCCAGCTAGCCCGCGAGGCCGGCAGCCCAGCTTGCTCCCATCCGAGCCGAAGGCGTAAACCAGAAAAACCCGCCAACCTCTCCACTCTCTCTCTCTCTCTCTCTCGCCGACAAGCAGGCCCGCCCTGTCATCTCTTTCCTCCCGCTGATCTCGCCCTCTTTCCCTTTTCTCCTACCCTCGCTCAAATCTGCGCCCGTGCGCTTGCTCTCGGATCTATTGGCCACTTTCCCCCATCAAACCCCCCCCCCCGCCGCTGACGGCTACAATTTTTGGAAAGCGGCGACATTGCCGGCCCTACTCCCTACACCGAGCCGCCCCAGGCAAACCGTAGCCTCCCGGCTCACCCCGACCCCTCTCTGCCTGCTCAATCGCCACCGGTTGAAGAATTCGCCATCGCGGTAAGCAGCGTCGCCCGACGTCGTCTCTTCGCTCCGACGCGCCTAGGCCCCAATTGACCGACCGGTGATCTTCACAGGTGATCGAGGAGCCCTCTAAGCCCATCGCGGCCGCCTTCTGTCACCGCCAGAGACCTTCCCGCCGTCACCGACGAGCCGGAGCCACCGCCCGTCCCCGTGAGCCCCTCCCCGGCCTCCAGCACCTGTCGCGATCCCCTTCGGTGAGACCTCATGTCCCCCTCTCCCCTCTGGACCCCTCTTGACCCAGCTCCGACCATCGGAGTGCCGCCTCCGGCGACCTCCGGTGAGCCCTGCCGCGTGCCGCCGCACCGGCCGCCGGCAGCCCCACGCCTCCCCCTTGCTAAAACTCTGGCCGTTGGATCTCGATCCAACGCGCAAGATTACATACCCCGAAAGGGGCATGTAATCGGTCCACCATGGACTAGTGGACCATAGGTCCACAGAACCCGTAGACCCGGTCCATGGGATTTTTAGATTTATTTTAAATTGTTAATTCCTAGATATTTTTAGCAGTTTTGCATTTAGGCCCCTGTGCTTAATTTAAATTATATTTATGCGCCTGTTTTTGTGTAGATGCTTTAGAAAATTGTTTTTATGCCCCTGAACTTCATAAAAATTATTTTAGCACTACATTTTTGTAGAAACACCCCTGTATTTTACTAGAATTATTATTTTGGTCCTATATTATTACTAAAACACCCCTAGACTTATTTTTAATTATATTTAGGTCCTATCTTTTTACACTTTAGTCCCTGAACTTGTTATAAATTACATTTTTGTCCCTGGATTTTATGATAGGTTATTTTCACCCTATTATTTTACAAATTAGTCCACATACTTTCCAGAAATTACTTTTAGGTCCCTACACCTATCTGTTTTTACCATTTTAGCCCTAAAACTTCAAACCTTCATAACTGTTCAACCGTAACTCGGAATTAAGTAATTCTTGCGCCAATGTGATCGTAGTAACTAATACTACCTGTTAGTACTACTTTTTCTGATTTACTATTTTAACCATGTATCTTCAAACCTTCATAACTTTTTACTCGTTACTCCGAATTAAGTGATTCTTGTGCCAAAACCATCGTAGGAGCATAACCTATGCATTCATGGCATTATCATATTGTTTTTCCATGATTGCATGGCTGTGTATTGATTTTATATGCAATTGCTTATGCTGGTACTGTCACACGTAAAGACGACTGCACGCAAGGATCAGCGTACGAGGACCTCCAGCAGCAGGAGTTCGAAGTGGTTGAGCAACAGCACGCGCAGGACGAAGGCAAGTATCCTTGTTGTATTTTGTACCTATTGAGAATGTTACTTTAGGATTTGCATGCTTGTATCAATTGATTGGGAACCTATTGAGAGGGTTTACTAGTATTGTTCTGTCTTGTCCGTGTCGCCTTGAACTAGAATCTTTATCGGTCAAAGGGTAGACATGCTTAGTTGTTTACTGTGTTGTTAGGTCCCCTCTAATTTTGACTAACGAACAATATCACTTGGGAAGGAAATGGGTAATTTTTAGCAACATGGACTTAGGGATCTATGCAAGCCGGATGGAATAGATGTGGTGTCGTAGGCACGTGGTTGGTGGTGGTAGGCTTGTTGTAGATCCTAGGAATCGGTTCTTGGAGCGATAACCCAGGAAAACAGTGCCATCACATGATCGATATGGGTAAGGCTTGGCCTAGTAATTAGGTGTTCTCCCAGTGTCATTGCAGAATTTTGGCAGAGCGGGGAATGGAAGTCAAGAGAGGACTATCCTTGTATCCGAATGGCTCAAAAGGGGGCTGTTGGGGTGATGAGCTGCTTGTTGATGGGCTATCACTTAGGGACGGGAGTGGAACCTTAGTGGCTAGCATGTACTGGGAGACCCTTTGGAAAAGCCTCGTAGTGAAACCCTGCCACACACCCAAGGAAGTGTGTAATGTGGGTTGCGTCCAGGGGCACAAAGGGAATCATGACTTGTGGGTAAAGTGGTACAACCTCTGTATCGTGTAAAACTGTCATGATAGCCGTGCTCACGGTCACGAGCGGCCTTGAGTCCTCACTAGATTAGTTGGGTATGGTTGAATGGATTGGGACTTGGCTTGGATATCACCTTGTCGATTTATGGTTGGGATGACCCCACATAGTAAATAGGATGCTTAGGTTAATTAAAAGCTCATGCAATAAACCCTTATAAGCCTTTCTTGTCTATAGCCCCATGTCATCTTTTTCCCACACTTGCTATCGCTGCTCAGCCATAGGTGCTAAACCCTTATAAGGTTAGGACCACTATGAAGATGACGGAGGTGAGTACTAGGCGATGGTCCACCAGTCGGTGCCGGTGGAGTCTTGGGACATCTACGCTAGTTTATTTCCGCTACTTTGATGTACTTTTCTTTTAGACCTACGGGTCCTTTTGTAATAAAGATACGATGTAATAAATAAAGGATATGGATACTTATTCTGTTTACCACTAATGATGTACTGTATGTGTGTGTAACTTGATCCTGGGCACACATACGGCTACACACATTTTGCTTCTTAAAATGGGTGTGATAATAATGCAGCAAAAGAGGGGTGAGGACCTACCGCCCGGCATGGGTCGCCGCCCGGCGTGTCCCGCCGCCCGTCATGGAATGTTGCCCCCCATGCCTCCTATCGAGCCTATAAATACCGGGGCTCATTCTCCGAATTCTTCACCCCTCAACCTTCAGTTGAAAACACTCTTCTCCCTTTCTTTCTTTTCACTAGCCCCCTAGTATGTGCGCTTTGAACATAGGAATACAAGCGTGCTGCAATAAAACTAACTAGAGCAAGTTTGTTGCCTCCCTTGCACGTTTGAACGACAAACACTGGGACTACTAACCTAACGACTAATTGCTAACCTTTATTATCATATTGTCCTTCGGGTATTGTGTCCAAGTAACCCTTTTGCAGGAATGGCAAAAATTTGGAAGGGCCTCTACACCATGTTCAGCAGCAGCTCAAGTCGAGGGAGACGCACCCCAAGTGAGCACTCAGAAGCTGAAGCTTCATATGGGCATGCTCCGAGTTACCACTCAGAATCAATGTCCATATCCGAGGCTGCAATGGTGGCACGTGAGCAAGGAGGAGGAGATGGAGAATTTGAGAAGTTCATGGACAGCAAAGAGAACATGGTGTTCAACGACTTCGATGAGCAAAGCAAGTTCACCGCCATACAAGACCGAGAGTTCACGTCCGTGCGCAAGTTCAATGATGACTTCCTCGAGCGAATCGGCATCCTCGCTGATTTTGAGCACGCGCTCAACACGACGGGGTGGTATGATTTCTATCACCTCAATGAATACGGTTCTAAATGACTCACTATCAAATTTCTTTGCACATTGAAAGTTCATGCCCATGAATCAAACAAAATCGGCACTCTTTATGAATTTCATCTTTTTGGTGAAACCTATGGACGGTCTTTAAAAAAAATTAGCACTTATCTTGGCTTCGACCGTAAGGCCACTTTAGAAATTGATAAACTTAAAGGTTTCACACCACAAGGACTTTGGCCAAAGATAGGAAATCCCGTTACAGGGCAAGAACGCACTAGTGACATTCATAACCCATCGCTCCATGTAATTCACCGTTTTATCAATCACTAGCTAACCCCTCGGGGTGATGTACGTATGGTGAATAGTTTGGATAAAGCCTATCTCCATGCTGTAATCAAGAAAATTAAAATGAACCCCACATTTTTCCTCATCAACCATTGGCTCACCTTAGCATTCAGGCAACAAGGACCTATTACTTTTACCCCTTTTGTCACTAGAATTGCTAGAAAGGTTGGCGCGCTTCACAGAGCTAGAATAGATCATCTCCCTAGCGCTTCTTTGTTAGGAGAAGATCATTTCTTGCAAGCCCACTTGTTGAAGGAGGAGAACAATAGGTACTTCATGCTTTATCCACGGTATGACATGGAAATTGAATTACCTAACCCCCAGCTTACTATTATTGGTAAAAGGAACTTTGTGTACAAATTGCAAGCTTCCTTGTAGCGTGCAGGACATAGTGTTGCAGGGGATAGGCCAAGAACAAGAGCACAACTCTATCAAGAGGAGCAGCAGCACAGAAGCACAAAGAACATGCCTTAGACGGGTGAATCGAGAGGTTCGCAATATAATTGGGAACAACCACAATTCCTTGATTTTGCGAGTTCATCGACCAACTACACTACCTCCTCCTATGACAACTATGAGCCCTACGGGATGGGGAGTTACCTCCAACCTCATGGAGGAATAGGCACTTCTCACTTCGCCCGATTCACATCATACAATTTTTCGGTGCTGCAAGAAGATACGCAATACTTGGCTGCCAATGCCTATAAGACCAACATTCGAACACAAGAAATACAAGAAGCCATAAGGGAAGAAAAAGGCTGGTGACAACAAACAACGGAACAACTTCAAACAAATATCTCCATGATGGATCAACTGTTCGGACATTTGAACATAGAGTATCAACCGCCGCCATGAACCCCATCTAAGCTTAAGTCTGGCAAAGACCTAAGCTTGGGGAGGTACCCAAACCAAGGTGTGCCATTTGTTCTATCCTCTCTCCCTCTTTCTCTAGTTGAGTCATTTTGTTTTGAGCTAATTAAGAAAACCCAAAAAGATTTTTAGCTTTGAAGGAAAACCATAAAAATTTGCAAAAACCAAAAAGAACAATAATATTTCCCTTTACAAATAAAATTTTAGAACATGGTCTCTACCTTGCCTATGGAAATGATGAATAGTTGCTCTATTAGCCCCCTTTGAATCTCAAGTATACAACCTCTACTCCTCATTTTTTGTGGGTAATGGTAGACCGACATGATGATAACACTAGTCCCTCTATGTTTTAGTGGGTGAAAAATATATAATAAACACCAAGTCTAGTTGTTGGAGTTTAGGAGATGGCATGTTGTGGATGATTCAGTGATCTCCTTATGATTAGAGTCCAATGATTTCTTTCAAAACTATGCTGCAACAAAAAACCCCTACTTGGTGCACATCTTCCCTATGATAGACAGTTTCCTACCATGGCCAAATATTGATTAGCAAAACCATGTCTACGCCATCTATGCATGCATTGAGTTTAGTTAGGATTTGATCCTTATAAGGGACTTGCACTTCCAAAACCAATCATTTTCCTTTGTGTACTCAAATTAATCATGGTTGGTTATGCGGTTTCCATATCGGAATCATGCATCCATTCCACCAAGCATGTTAACCAAAATATTTCTTTTTGCGAGCCTTTGATCCCATTACAAGATTATGGTCCTCCCAGACAATTGCTCAAGAAAAGTTTGCAAAAAAATATTTGAACCATTGAATTAGCTTCTTTACACCTTGAGAGCTAAAAGAAAGAACCAAAGAAAGAAAGAAAGAAATAAAAGAAAGACAGTTTATCAGCTCTCATAGATGTGTTTTGCCAAAAAGTTTCAAGGTTCATTCAAAAATAAAATAAATATGTCTTTGAGCAAAAATAAAGGACCATCTTTTCGCTCTAGCACAAAAATCCAGTCTTTGGGATAAATCTGCACCCATGACCTTTGCAATTGTGCTAGCCCATTCCTTCGCGTGAGTCCATTCTCTCCCTCTCTGATGTGAAAAAGGGTTTCCGATCTTCTGAAAGGTTCTTGGTAAGTTGATTTGGTCAGAGGTGACACACAAATCGATACGGCTTCAGAACAGCACGTTCTAAACTCCGCAATCGCAGCACGACGTCTCCTTTGGTTATCAACCGTCCAAGGACGATTGACCTCACCGAGAAGGCTAATCCCTGCCTGTGAATCAAGAACACAAGTAAGAATAACGAAGAATGCAACACAATTGTAGATGTATGATTAAACTCACGAAGTTGGGGTCTCACAAACCGATGAACGGCGACATTGTTTATGAATAGAAATGATCTAAGCAAAACCCAAATCCTAATGGTGCGGCAGTGGCTGTATATGAAGACCCTAGGGTCGTGCAAGAACCTCTAGACGCGCCCCTAATTGGGCTCAACTAGATACAAAGCCTAAAGGCCAAAAATAGGCGACGCAGCACCGACACAAATTCTGTACCCTCTATTGTTTTGATGATTCCTGATGACTCCGGATGAATTGTGATATGAGACTGGCGGCATTGGAAAGGTCTTCTCCTTATATTTCTGTGCATATATAGAACGTCCAAATCTGAGTCCGTATGCGTTCTGGGCGACCGTTTTAGTGCAGACTCATCCTGGGCCCTGAAACAGACTCGAAATCGGTTTTGATTGGGCCTCCACTTTAGCTTCCAAGCCCTTGCTGGTCCTCCATGTTCCCAACTCCTTCTCCCATCATCTCCTGGTCCTCTCCATGGTTTCTAATCATAAGATAATCATTAGGTAGCAAACCATTCTCAAAAGTAACATATAGCGAAGAACGTAGGAACGAGCTCACCTCTAAATTTAGTCGTCGTGCACGAGCTCTAGTCATTGGACCTTGCAAGTCCGAATTGGAGGAGTGTTGTGTGTATCCATAGGACTGATGTTCTCATCACTCTCCCTTGCACATCATTTCTAAATGATTGGAATGAGGAAGTGCAATGTCTTTTCGCTAGGACCATCTCTTAGCTTAACAATACATGCATGCTAAATGCGCCATCCTAACATGCTCCACATATTTAAGCCAAAATTTTAGAAAGGAGGATGAGCATTTGGTAATGAAATACACCTTTTGAGAGATGAGAGTCATAGTGGGAGATTGCATTATAAAAACTTTGGACTCACGATCTAGTAGGAGATTGCATGACGAAGTCTAAACTAGCTGTTCTAGACTTCAGCCGCTTATGACAAGGTTATAAAATGCCAATAAGCTCTGTTGTACAATAAGAATGACTTAGTGACATAGTTGTGTTGGTTTATACTTACCCATGTTGTGTTGGAGTATGTGTTTGTGCACTTGATACTTGCAGGGCGCTAATATTGAAGCAACTCGTGATCCATCACTTCTAAGTTTAATTTGCTCGGGACAAGCAAAGGTTTAAGCTTGGGGAGGTGTTGGCAGCCAATAAAACCCAATATCGGCAACCAATCGATCGGGAAATGCAAGGTAAAGACCTAAGATCAATAAATATTTGTTTGAACTAATAAGATTCCATGAGTTTTGGCGAGATTTGTGTTTGCAGCTATAAAAGGGACAAAATATGCAAAAACATGAAGAAACACCCCGTCGGCCGATCACCACTGTAAAACAGCCATTTTCACCATCCGCCAGGGTCGTTTACACGCTAAAATCAGAACCCGGCCGACATGGTCGTTTACGGCAGAAATCAGCACTCGACCGATTCTGCAAATACTCCATCACGAAGCCCTTTTCTCATCTTGGACTAAAACACGTGAAATGTGGTGAAGGAAAAAAGGCCATCAAGTGGCCTAACCAGGAGAGGTCAAGGGGCAACCTGGCAAGGGGTCGGCACCCGGCCAAGGCCGTAGCCCGGCCTAGCCCGCCGCCCGGCCATCCTTGCCGCCCGGCTTAGATTGGCCACCCGGGGTTGCCAGCCCATGAAGCCTCCCGACCCCAAAATGAAGAATCGGTGAGAACCAACCCACCAACTGACTCCATGGGGCAATCCAAGAGGTCCAATGCATGGTAGGTTGGAAACGGACTTAACCCAAGGCCGCCCTGCGCACTAGGCCTACTGGCCCAAATCCATAGAAAAGGCACAAACCAACCAAGGCATCGACTCCAGAAGATCATCTGAAGCATCCAAGAAAAGTAGGTGCCGAACCGACAAAATCATGTGGCCGCCCGGCGGGCTAGGCCGCCCGCCGGACCGTCTTTGGCCCACCGACTCCACTTGACCTACAAATACCTCCCTGCCCATTGCCACCTATAAATAGTGGACAATTCGGGAGGAGATCAACAAACAACTCATCAAGGAGTCCATTTCCCACTACTTGTGACACAATGTAGAATAGGTTAGTTAGTCAGGAGTTAGAGTCGAGTCGAGAGCATCGCTCGAGATTCCGTAATGGTCTCGGAGTCTTGGTATGAGATCTCTTGTATCTTTTCTCTTTATGTAAGATTTATCCCTTATCAATATAAAATATCTTTCCTTTTATTTCTTCTCAAGTATTTATTTTAATTTAGTCATTTCCTCAAGTAACTATTATCGGGAAGAAACATTGTTGCGTAGTTCGCGGGTTTCCCGGCTAGGATTTAATTTAGTTTAGTTCTTTCTGGGACTTAAACTTGGTTATTTCCCGGTATTCTTCCACTCGATCAACGGAAGAATATCTAGTGAAGGCGAAGGTGCGGTGCCTAAGTTAATGCTAGCTGGATTTGCATTCGTCCCCACGGGCTATGTGGTAGGCGGCAGGTGATGACAGCCCTGTCCATCTCTTTAGTAATCCACCATGTCCGGGAAGTCGCAAGCAGGATTGTCTAGCGATAGCGTACCCACTAGTACAGGGGTTAGTTACCGACCCATATTAGTGGATTATTTTCGTGCCACGAAGTGAGCTAACAGATTAAAGACTCGAGGCTATACCAAGAAATTGGTGTAAGCGCTCTACCCAAGTAACTAGGAATTGACACTTGACTTAGATATATTAGGAAGATATATTTTAGGAATCTTACACTTAGCCTCATTGTCCTCCCAGCCAGCTTAACCGATCTCTTTGTTTATGTTAGTGTGGTTTTCTCCTGTGTTACTACCCCACTCTATCATTGATAATCCTTACTCCCGTCTTTGGATAGTTTGAATTATTCTTTAGTCATATCTTTGTTAAGCCGAGATAATCTTACGCCTAGCTTCCCTGTGGAAATAAATACGATACCATGGAATACTCCCGAGTAAAATGCTACAATAATGTTTCATGCGCTTGCGGAATTAATTCATTTTATCTTTAGAGCGTAGCTGTCAAGGGTAAATATCGGGGTGCCACATGGCACCTCCTACGGGCTCACACGCATTGGACTCAAAAGGGCCCATAGGATCGCCACCAAGGCACCGCCAGCATGGGCCCCCATGGGAAGCATCCCCGCGGCAGTCAGGCCTTAGCCGCAAAAGCCGTGCCGCTACTCCGACTCGCTCGACCCTCGAGTGGTCGAGGGCCGGTCGCATCCCGCTTGACCCCTCGACGGGGTTCGAGGATTCGCTACGCCCCACTCGACCCCTCAAAAGGGGCAGGAGCAGATCGCTCCACCTAATGGAGCGCGGGCAGGGCTTACACTTCCAAAGAAATTACTCAGCCATTAGCCTGAGCCTATGCACTCTGAGGCAAGGATGGATGCCCTGCTGCCACCACCGTCGCGATGATGGTGTGGGCCCCCCGCAATCGATAGTCAAACACCGCCTCCGTCAACTCCCATCAATGGGAACCGAGCCCAGAGATGGCAGGGTGAGGGAACCCTGGCTAGGCCAGGAGTGGCGGAGTGGAGAAGCTCGATTGCCTCATCGGGACGGTATGGACTCCAACTCCAAGACGGTCCGGACAGATGCAACCCGACACAACGACCCCCGATGGAGGGGGTCGAGCGAGCCTACAGCCAACAACCGCCAACCATCCGGCCTTAAATGCCATGCCCACTACACTGACATAGTATCGAGGAGTCAAATCCCTTCAGATACGTGCCCCCTTCGTCAGCGCCAGCGCCTGCTGACAATGGCAGGCATGGCAAGGCTCGCTGTGCTGCCATCGTGTGATGGCATGCCTAATGATGAGGGTGCAGGAGGGCTTGAGGGACGACTAGATTGGACCTTGCCTGAATGACATGACAAAGCCCATGCTGCACCTCCCCACGCTGAACCCGAAGCACGCATCCCTGTGAACAAATTCTACTGGTCGGTGATCTAAACACCGACAGTAGCAAACGCCAACATGCTAGTCATATTGCTGACCTCTTTTTCAAAGAAATTGTACGTTTTACATGGTATGCCTTCTACTATTGTTTCAGATCGTGATGCAAAATTTTTGAGTCACTTTTGGCATACACTTTGGAATAAGTTGGGTACCACGTTGCTGTTTTCTACAACTTATCACCAATAAACTAATGGACGAACTGAGGTAGCGAACCACACTTTGGACACTATGTTGAGAGCTATATTAAAGAAATATTTGAAGCAATAGGAAGAATGTTTGTCTCATGTTAAGTTTGCTTATAATCGGGCAACACATTCTACTACCAAGGAAACTCCCTTCAAGGTAGTGTATGGTTTTGATCCCCGTGCTGTAACACCCTATTTTTCAAATTTATGAATATTTTAAAATTTTCTAAAATTAATATTTTAATAAGAAAAAGAATTATGTTCAAGAGAAAATAATCAAATATAGGTTATTTTAAAATTTTCTTTGTTGCATTCATTTTGGATTAGTTGCATTTAGGATTTATATAATGTGCAATACTATTTGTAGAATCGTGTAAATAGTTTTGGATTTGGAGAAATAGGAATAGAATGGGAAGAGAAAAGAAAAGAGAAGAGAAAACAACCCCTTGGCCAAAACTGTCCAATTCTGGCCCACTCGGAGCCTTCTCTCCCCCTTCTTTCCCCCTCTCCTCTGGCTTGGGCCAGTCCCGCGCCCCAGCTCCTCCTCTTCCCCCTCTTCCCTCTTTCCCACTTTTTCTCCCCCGGACCGGGCCAAATTGCCCCCCCCCCCCGCGTGGCCCACTCTCCTTTCCTCCCCTTCCCTCTATTTCCCCGGCCTGCTTCGGCCTGGCCCAGCGGGCGCTCGGCCCACCCACGCCCGGCCTGCCCCGCGCGCCTCCCTCCCCGAACCCTAGCCGCAGCCGCGCCGCCGCCCCCGCCGTCGCTCGGCGTGCGTGCCATGTTGCCCTGGGGGTCGCGCCCCTATAAAAAGGGCAGCACCCGCCCCCTGCGCCCCTTTCCTATCCCCTAGACGCCACCGCCTCCTGCCGTCGTGCTCCGCTCGCCCAACGCCGCCGCCGTCTGCCCCGCAATTGCCGTCGCTTCGTGCCGACGCCCCGGCCTCCTCGCATCGCCGCGCGCCTTCTAGGTGAGCTTGCCTCCCGCCCCATCTCGCTTGCACCCCTCTTTCCCACTTTCCCACCCCCGCCCCGGCCTCCTCGCACCGCCGCGTGCCGGTGAGCCATCTCGGCGAGCTGTAGGAAGCCGTCGATGGCCGCCACCGCCTCCTATCGCTGGCGCCACCCCTTTTCCTCACTGGAGCAACCTGAGCCGTTTGATCTAATTTGGATCGTCCAGATTAGATCTGGTGAAGGGGTCTGTTCCTTGTCCATCGTGGACCCGTGGACCGGTGCACCACCCCTGGTTCATGCGCCCCGTGGACCGAGTCCATAAGATTTAGGGTTTATTTTAATTAGTTAAATCCGGGTTTAATGCATGTTTTGCGTATAGGCCCCTGGACTTTAATAAAATTAGATTTTATGCTTGAGTTTTTGTTGACACCGTTTTTTGACACGTGTCAGGCTTGGCTTCGAGAGGAAGAATTGGAGGAAGAGCCGTCTCACTGGGAGAATCTCGATCGGTTAAGAAGAGAGAAGTTGCCGATTTTGTCTAGTTCCTGATTGGGAAGATGCCGATTCTTTTAGGAAAGATAGGCCGGGCTGCCGATTTAAGGAAAGGTTGCATAAGAGTTTGGGTTTGATACTAGTACAATGCCAACGATCGTCTACGAGATTAAATCGGATCTGGAAAGAATATCTTAAGTCATAAAAGAGTCTGTATTCTTAGGGAGTATATTTTTAGGAATAGTTTTGTTTTAGAGATAGAAAGTTAAGAGTTTGTCGTAATCGACTAGGGAACCTATAATAAGGGTATAAATAGCGACCCGAGGGGTCGAGGTTACACACCAAATACAAAAAACCCTTTACGTTTTTCGCATCTACTTTTCCGTACTCGGCGACTTCGCTGCTTTTCTCTTTTCACGAGTTCTTCGAGCTTGCACGATCGCATCGATCCGCTGCTTGCTGGTAAGTTCCGTTTTATCGAATACTTTCTAGGCTTTAACTTCGGGCACATCGCTGTCGTTTTGTCTAGATTTATTCACAATTTATTGATATTAGATTAGATCGGCAGGTTTTTCTTGTTGTTTCTAAGCTTTTATCACCCTTTATCTGGTTTGGAACCGTTGCTATCGGCTAGGCTGGTTTTCCAATCCACAGCTGGTTAAGTACTATTTTAGACGCCATCGTGTGATACCAGTTAGATTCATCTTTCGATAGATCTGATCGAGATTACACTCTCAGATAATCGGCAGATTTATGTTTGCCGTTTGTCTCATATCCGTATCGGCTTCAAGGCTGTTACTTTCAACAATCGATACTCGTTGCCGATTATACCTGGTAATTTGACGTTTTGTTTTCTCCTTGTCAACTTACAGTTCAAATTGATTGGCACGCCTCAGACTTAGAATCTCAGTGTGTTAGCTCACGAGGACGTTTTTCGTGTCAACACACTTTTGGCACGCCCGGTGGGACCCAAAGATAAAGAATCATCATGACAGGAATTCCCAAATCCGCAGAGTTCAGCAATGACAACGTCATAAATGTAACTATGGAAGAGCTTAAGCCTGAACAGAAGAACAAGGTAGACGAGTTCTTGCAAAGATGTACCACCCATGCTCTGAAGGCTTACAGCAAAAATAAAAGCGGGGAGGTCATCAGAAAGTCTGGTTTTGAGCTTCCACGTCACATCGTGATCCATGAAGACTCTGCTTCAATGAGCGACATGGTCAATACTGCCGTGCATCATGCTTTGATCGCTCAATCCCCAGTCTTGCTCAATGCAGTGCACAATGCTCTTGTACATTCTATGAAGACGGGAGATGTGTATCAAGGAATCAGGGGACCCACTTATGGGTCGGTAACCTATACATGGGCTCCACAACCGATTTCGCAGGGCGCTGTTAACTACAGTACCACCCCGCTGTAGGTGCCACCACAAACCGTGGCAGGACAACCCCCTGCAATGACCACAGCTGGTATGTCGATCGGTTCTGCTCGATCGGCTACTCAAGGAACGACCAGTCTGCCGCTTGGATGGGACCCAATTACCCAGCTTGGAATGCTTCCAAATTTTGGTGCTGATCCTCAGGAAGAAACGTCACAAGCTCAACATGCCCCAAAATCCCCAACAGGGGGTCCTGCTGGACAGCAGCCGCCATACATGAGTGATGCAAATTCTACTGCCCAGAGTTCACAACCGCCCCATTCACAACAGCCGGCAGGAAGTCAGTTACCACCTCTACAACCAAATCGGCAATTTGCAGTGCTGAATACTCAGGTGGCTCATCAGGGTGCAATACAGTACAATGCATTGACGACATTCCAGCAATTTCAACAATTGCAAGCTATGGGGCACCAACCACAGCATTATGATCATCGGCAGCATGTACCGCACATGGCCCAACACAACAAGGGGATGGTTATGCAATCGGCCGATCAGGCGCAATCCATAGTTCAGCCAAATAGTTCTCCACAGTCTCAATCAGCAACGGTCCAGGGACAGGATCAACAGGCTTACACGTCTACCCAGCATCAAACTCAGATTATTGATCAAAAGGTAGACTGGGCTGTCAAGATCGCAGAAGTAATGCAGGAGCAGTTTGGGTTGAAGCCAAAGCAGGAAACTTACATGTAGAGGACCCCGTACCCTCCTTCCTACGATCTTATCCTGCTTCCGCATCGATACAAGGTGCCAGATTTCACTAAGTCCACGGGGCAAGATGACACCTCAACTATTGAACATGTGAATCGGTATTTGATTCAATGTGGGGAAGCGGCTACTGTTGATGCTTTGCGTGTCCGCCTGTTCTCATCTTCTTTATCGGGATCGGTGTTCGCATGGTTCACTTCTCTTCCGGCCAACTCTATAATAACATGGGCAGATTTGGAGCGGCAGTTCCATAAATACTTCTTTGCTGGCCTGCACGAGATGAAGTTGACTGATTTGACTCGTTTGAGACAGAGGAACGATGAATCGGTAGCTGGTTTTATTCAATGGTTCAGGGAAATCACGAATAAGTGCTATAGCTTAACCTCGAATGATGCTCAGTTGGCTGAGTTGGCATTCCAGGGACTCCTGCCACATATCAAGGAGAAGTATGCTGCACAGGAGTTTGATAGCCTGAGTCAGCTTGTGCATAGGACACAGGGGCAGGAATATAGGCCTTTTGAAGCAAGAAGAACTTTTTAGAAGAAGGTGGCCTTTGCTGATTGCTTTGATTCAGATGAAGAGCCCGAAGTTGGGCTTGCCGAATGGGTAAAGGGGAAGAAACCCATGTCCGTTCCTTTCGGAAAAGAAGAAGCGCAGAAATATGGCTTTGACATTTCAAAGGCCGATAGAATATTCGATTTGCTGTTGCGGGAAGGACAGATCAAGCTTTCTCCTTACCAGTCTATCCCATCGGCTGAGGAATTGAAAAAGATCAAGTATTGCAAATGGCACAATGCCACTTCGCACCACACCAATGAGTGCAGAGTTTTCCTTTCCCAGATTCAGACAGCTATTGAGCAGGGAAGGCTAAAGTTCGATGCTCCCAAAAATGATTCAAAGCAGATGAAGATAGATCAGCACCCATTTCCTATAAGCATGGCCAGTATAGGGGGGAGCTCTTTATAGCCGAAGTTATTGACATCAGAATCGGCTAAAAGGGGAGGAGCTGTTGATCCCAAAGTACAAGCTACCAAAGAAGATGTAAAAGGGAAAGGATTACTGGAAGAGCCTGGCAGCTCTAAACCTCGAAGGACAGTCACCTCTCAGATGCTTCTAGACAAGTTTCAAAGGGAGAGAGATGAAGCTATGCGGTGGGAAGAAGTGACACGCCGACATGAAGACCATTGGAGGTGTCCTTTTTTCGTTTACTGCTGGGAGGAAGGGTTGAAGCTGCCATCTTTGAGGACTTGTCCTGAATGCAATGGTTTCGGTCAGGGAGATCGGCCGTTTCAGAGACCCCAGGAGAGGAATCATAGGGGGTACAATCGACGTACGCCTGTGCATGAGAGACTAGGGGGCAGAATTACCGATTACCACCGACAGGGGAGGAGCCGATCTGTCCATGATCGGTTAGGCAAAAGAATCGACACCAGGGATTGGGTGGAAGAATCAGCTAACAGTTTGGTTCTCAATGAAGATATAATGTGCCAAGAGCCCGAGAGGCGTCATAATACCCATCATGCCAATGTTAATCAGCCTCGACATTTGGGTGTCAAGAATCGTAGGTGGTCTCCTGGAGGGCTCACCAAGTCTCAAAAAAGAAGGGTACAGCGTCTCAAGCAATGGGAACAGAGACAAGAAATGGAAGAAATGTGTGCCTCGGAAGAAAAGAAAGTTAAGTCTCAGGTTTGGAGAGTCAAACCCAAGGATAAGGGCGAATCGGCAGCTGATGTTAGTATGGTGTTCATCTTGCCGATCGAGTTTAAAGCCTCTTTTAACATAGAGAGTGAACCCGCCTTGAAGGAAGAGATGGCCAAGCTAACCTTAGACCCCATGCCAGCTATCTTTGAGAAGCCTGAGGAAGGGAAATGGCAGCATTTAAAAGCTTTGTTGTTAAAGGGGCAAGTCAACGGCAGGCCGGTTACTAGACTATTGGTTGATGGCGGAGCCGCCGCTAATATCATGCCTTATGCTATGTTTTGGAAACTTGGCAAGGGTAAAGAGGACTTGATCAGGACCAATATGATGCTTAAAGATTTTGAAAGGAACGTATCGGTGGCTCGGGGGGGGGGGGGGGGGGCACTATGTGTTGACCTTACAATCGGCAGCAAAACTTTGCCGACTACTTTCTTTGTGGTCAATGGTAAGGGGTCATATAATATGCTCTTGGGTCGTGATTGGATCCATGCTAATTGCTGCATCCCGTCAACTATGCATAAATGCCTCATCCAGTGGGTTGAAGATACTATTGAAGTGGTCGATGCTGATTCATCTTTCAATGTGGCTGCTGCCGATTCTCAACAGTGGAGCTGTGAAACGGTGACGTGCATATCGGGGAAGGTTTTGGACACCGATTTCTTAATGGTATCTGATTTCAGGCTACAGTCAGTTCAAGCAGTCGGCTCTGACACTTCGTCTTAATGGATGAGTTTATTGAAGATGAAGGGAAGCTTGGGCACGGATTTACATCGGCCGACGAGATGGAGCAAATTGATCTTGGGGATGGAAGTAAACCAAGGCCGACTTATATTAGTGCCAAGTTAGATCCCGAATACAAGAAACAGTTAATTGAGTTGCTGAGGGAATTCAAGGAGTGTTTCGCATGGGAATATCATGAAATGCCTGGATTGGACCGATCAATTGTCGAACATCGGTTACCGATCAAGCCAGGGTAGAAGCCCCATCAGCAACATCCTCGTCGGTGCAAGCCTGAAATCCTTCCAGACATCAAGGCTGAGATTACTAGACTAATTGAAGCTAATTTCATCAGGCAGTGCCGATAACCCGAATGGATTTCAAATATAGTTCCTGTATACAAGAAGAATGGGAAACTTCGGGTATGCATTGATTTCAGAGATCTCAACAAGGCTACACCGATGGATGGGTATCCGATGCCAAATGCTGATGTATTGGTAGATGCTGCGGCTGGACATAAAGTGATCAATTTCATGGATGGGAACGCTGGATACAATCAGATTTTTATGGCCGCAGAGGATATTGCCAAGACAGTTTTTCGGTGCCCCGGTCATCTTGGTTTGTTTGAGTGGATTGTTATGACCTTTGGATTAAAGAATGCCGGGGCTACATATCAAAGAGCAATGAATTTTATATTCCATAAGCTAATCGGTGAGACTGTTGAGATCTACATCGATGACGTGGTTGTAAAGTCAAGAGGTCATCTAGAGCATCTTGCCGATTTGTGCAAGACTTTGGAGTGTACCAAGAAACACGATTTGAAGATGAATCTAAACAAATGCGCCTTCGGAGTATCAGCCGGGCAGTTTCTCGGCTTTATGGTACATGAAAGGGGGATTGAAATTAGTCAGAAGACTATCGGAGGTATCAACAAGGTAGCTGCACCCACGAATAAAAAGGACTTGCAATCTTTGATCGACAAAATTAACTTCATCCGGAGATTTATATCAAATCTATCGGGGAGGATTCAGCCGTTCAGTCCATTGTTAAAGATAAAAGCCGATCAAGAGTTCACATGGGGGGCAGAGCAACAGAAAGCACTAGAAAATAATAAGGGATATCTAACAAATCCGCCAGTGTTAGTGCCACCCCAAAGGGATAAGCCATTTAAATTATATTTATCGGCTGACGAACGAGCTATCGGATCGGCTCTAATACAGGAGTTTGAAGGGAAGGAACGCGTGATATACTATGTAAGTCGTAGGCTCCTAGATGCTGAGACCAGGTATTCTCCAGTCGAAAGACTATGCCTTTGCTTGTATATTTCATGCACAAAGCTTAGACATTATTTATTATCGGCCGAATGTGTGGTGGTATGCAAAGATGATGTTGTTAAGTATATGCGGTCCTTGTCGATTCTGAATGGGAGGATTGGAAAATGGATTTTAGCTTTATCAGAATTCGATCTGAGGTACGAATCAGCAAAAGCGGTCAAAGGACAGGTTATGGCTGATTTTGTTACCCAACACTGTGGTCCTGAAGTATTGGTACTAGATCCTGTCCCGTGGACTATGTTCTTTGACGGATCATCTTGCAGCAATGGAGCTGAAATCGGTATATTGCTTATATCGCCGAAAGGGCCCAGTTATGAGTTCTCGCTACCGATTGAGGCGGGGTCTACCAGTAATCAGGCCGAATATCGTGCTGTCTTGAAGGGAATCTCACTTTTGAGGGAGATTAATGCTCGAGCTGTTGAAATATTTGGAGATTCATTACTAGTGGTGAATCAGCTGCTGGGTTTGTATGAGTGCAAAGATGATGTTCTGAGGGTTTATCATGAAGAATGTCTCCAGATGATGCAAGAGTTTGAAAGTGTGGTAATAGAGCACATGCCTAAGGCCTATAATGAGGAAGCAAATCGGTTGGCTCAGCATGCTTAGGGGTATATGCCGATTCACTCCATAAATATGATGGAATTTGCCGATGATAACTGGCGGAAGGAGATTGCCGATTACCTAAACAACCCTTCTAAAAAGGTTAGTAGACGAGTCTGTTTTCAAGCCATCAAATATGTTTTATTGGATGATATTTTGTACTATCGGACTTTGGATGGAGTACTTCTCAAATGTCTTGGAGAAGAAGAAGCCAAAAGTTTAATGGGAGAGATTCATGAAGGGGTATGTGGATCCCATCAATCGGCATTTAAAATGAAACATGCTGTGAGGAAGAATGGTTGTTTTTGGCCAATTGTTTTGGAGGACTGTTTTAAATATTATAAGGGTTGTCAGAGTTGTCAGAAATTCGGTAATGTTCAAAGGGCTCTAGCATCAGCTATGAACCCGATCATCAAGCCATGGCCGTTCAGAGGATGGGGAATTGATTTGATCGGTCAGATATATCCATCCTCAAGTAAGGGACATACTTTTATATTAGTTGCTACCGATTATTTTACAAAGTGGGTGGAAGAAATTCCACTGAAAAAAGTAACATCGGCAAATATGATTGAGTTCATGAAAGAGCATATTATTCACTGATTCGGGATTCCGCAAACCATTACTATCGATCAGGGCACTATGTTCACTTCAGGGGAGTTTGATGATTTTGCTACCAGTATGGGAATCAAAATACTAAATTACTCACCGTACTATGCTCAAGCCAATGGCCAGGCAGAAGCGTCTAATAAGGGAATCATCAAGTTGATAAAGAGAAAAATTGAAGAACAGCCTCGCCGATGGCACACCACCCTCGCTGAACCATTATGGGCATATCGTATGGCCTGCCATGGATCAACTAAAGTGTCTTCGTATGAATTGGTCTATGGACATGAAGAAGTTTTGCCATGGGAGTTGAAAGTTGGATCCAGACGTGTTTCACTGCAAGATGAGCTATGTGCTGATGAGTATTCAATGTTGATGAAAGACGAGCTGGAGGATTTGGCTGGACACCGATTGAGAGCATTGGCTAATATTGAAGCCAATAAGGCACGAGTGGCCCGATGGTATGATAAGAAAGTCAAAACAAAGGAATTCCAGGTAGGGGATCTGGTATGGAAGGTTATTTTACCGATCGGTACAAAGGATCGGCAGTATGGCAAATGGTCGCCTACGTGGGAAGGACCGTTTCACGTGAATCAGTGTGCTTCTGGCAATGCATACGTTTTGGAATCTCTAGAGGGGGAAGAGTTTGGCAGAGCATTAAATGGAAAATACTTGAACAGATATTACCCTAGCATATGGGTAGATGCATAAAGTTGTATTTAGAAGCATACATAGCCGATTGTTTTCGGTTGATAGCATAGCCGGTAAATGTCATTACCGTCTTCAGTAGAAAAAAAAGGGACAGTAGCCGATTTGTAATTGTACCGATTATGGTTTCGGTCATATTTCAGCTCATAGCCGATGTAAGACACATCGCCCTTAGAGCAAATCATGAAAGAATAATGTTTATGATTGCACAAGACCTAGGATATATTATATCATCTATTACAAATTGGGTGTATGTTTGAAGATTACAAACAAAATTCAAATACAAAGATCGACTATCGGTTGTTGGTCCCAAGATATTTCTCAGGTCCCGATAACTTCATTTGCAAGTACCCTCATCGTCGTTTGGGGAGCTTGGTGATTTAATTCTCTTCGTGAGAATTTTTTCTAGCGCCCACACCGTTGTGCTCGGTGGTCGCAACGTTGAAAAGAGGGGCAACCTCTACCTCTATCACGAGAATTTTTCTAGTGCCAGCAATGGAGTTGGGTAGCCGGCTTCAGGATTTTGAGGAAGAGTATTACTTGTTCTAAGTGCTGAGGCATGGTAAAGAAGGGAGAGATCATGATTGAGAGTTGGCAGGCATACCGACAAATGATTGAAAAGAAAAGTACTCGTCTTTTTAAGTGATTGTGATCGATCGTGCAGAGAATCGGTCAGGAGGGAGATAGATGTTATGAGCCACCAGATGATTTTGAGGATCTCCATTCTAATATTTATTACAATTATGCCGATTTGCAGTTTCGGCAGGAGGAATCTATATTAAGGGGTTACACTGAGTTTATAAAGTTCATAATTGACTTTATTGCTTCGGGATCAATATCATCCTTTCCTGATCCACCATCTTCTTTAGAGGAGCTCGGCCTTGGCATCTGATGAGCTATTGGGTCTTCAACTTGATGATCCTTCGCAAAGATGGTTGCTAATATATCAGCCGGATAAAAGTCTCGAGCTAAACCTTCATTTCCTTTGATGAAGTCTTCATCTTGCTTTGAGAGCGCTTTGCCGGCTTGAATCTCATCCAGGAGTATGACGAGATATTCTTTGATGGCATTTGAAGGCTGAACGACAAAACAAGAAGGTTTAAGAATAGTCTTTCGAGTAAGATAAGTCAACTGCAAGGAAAGCCGTACCCGGTGAACCGAAGAAGATGAGTAAGACATTGCGCAAAAGTTAAGGTAATCAGAGGAGGTATGGTGGATTCTAAGTTTTTGCTCGAAGCATTTATAGGCCGAAAATTCTACCGTTGGGTGTGAAAGAAGGTGATGGAGGGAGAACGGTCAAAAGGCTTCATAGAAAAACATGCAAAAAGGGGTAAATAATAAGATACATTTTTGACCGTTTGGACTCAAAGATTAAGTTTTAACAGAGTAAATGATTTTACACGCCCAACAGTGAGCGGATGGCGTCCATCGCACGCAGGCGGATTTGATCTACGTTGGCAATTTCTTGGGATCGGCATCGGCAGTGCCAGGGATCGGCTTCATCCTCTTATGTAGCCGATACGGTTCACGTGCATGGGTATTCTTCTCTGCCTCAAGGTTGGCGATGGTCTCCGGCAAGTTGAGCAATTTTTCTTCTTCCTCGGCAATAGCGTTGCCGATTTCGCCCAGCTCCTTCATCAACACTGCCCGCTTTGCCTTTAGCCGATCGATTTCATTAACAATAAGGGAATGAGAGGAGTTCAGAAGGTCGATCCTGTTGCGAATATCGGACACTTGAGCTTCATAAGAAGCTTTTTCCTTGGACAACTGCTCCTGTTGTAGGCGATCGACAATTCTTTGCTTGGCCTTCAACACTTGGAATTGATGGCCTTTGATATATGCAGCTGGAATAATCGCTTCTTTCACCTCAGAAGTCAAATGTCCTTTAAGAGCGAGGAGTAATTGCCAAACAGGCTCAGCGTTTTGGACCAACTGTCAGATGTCTTGATCAAGGAAATTCAACATGGCTTGGAGCTTCTCCTTGGATTCTTCTGACAATGCAGGGATGGTTTGAGAGCTTGATGCATCATCCTCCTCTTCATATTCAACATGGAAAGAGAAGAGGCTGTTGTCCGGAGTGTCCTGAGCCTATACAATTAAAAATCGGTATGAGATTCATATTTTGAGAAGTGCATCATCAAGGTAAAGTTCGCAGATCGTACCATTTTAAACTTGATTTCATCGGCATGGGATGGGATGGGAACTGGCATGCTCAGTTCCGGTTGATTAGTCCCTTCAACTATTGCTGATGAGATTGGATCGGCAACCGGCTGCTGATCAGCTTGAACCGTTTCCTCGGCTATCGGGCTCGTTGGTGCCGATGGGATAGAACCGGCAATTGGTGGATCCTGATGAATGGATACCGATGATTCGTTACGAGAGATGCAAAGACATACTAAAAGATAAAGATGAAGTCAGTACCTCAGTAATTGGCGAAGACGTATGGGGTAAATCGGTATCATGTACCGATATGCTGGAAGGATCTTCAAAAGAATTTACAGCTATAGTTGGAATCTGGCAAGTAATTAAGGAAGTCAAAATGTGATAATTAATTCTGGGAGATGTGATGAGCTTTGAAAAGATACCTGTGGATCGGCAAGAGAAGCCGATGAGTCTGATAGCACCTCTACCATTGGAGTTTCTCCAGGTACTGGCGGGAATTCTCTACAAATTGGCCTCGCATCAATCGGCATCGGTATATTCTCATCGGTAGATGGTTGGACAGTGTCTGCTTGAACCAATGGTGCCTGCAGATCAAAAAATCCTAGTAAGGGAGCAGCAGTTTACATGAGATGAATGTCTGGTGATCAGAGGTTCCTGGTAACTTACCGATGAAGAAGTTGTGACCTTGGCCGCCTTCGTCTTCTGACCAGCCTTGGAAGAGAGAAGCTTCCGTTTTTGGGTGATGATTTTCACGAGCTTTTCTGCTCTTCCCTTCAAGATATCTTGAATTGAAGGGGCTTTAAAACCGATGCGAGCAACTTTATGTGGCCGATCGTAGTCGATTTTGACGCCAGTCGGACCCTTAGTTGGAACCGGGGATTCTTTTTCCTGTTAGATCAACATGATGGAGTTAGTTACTAAAAAGGAAAATGCAGAATGTGGAAAAGATGTCATAAGGATGTACCGGTTCAGGAGACTCAAATGAAGGATCGAATTTCTTGCAATACAAAGTCGCCGGCATATTGAAGAGATGCTTGCTCCACTTTGACCACCACTGTCTATACGGTTTGGTGGTAAAGCTTATTAGTTGCCATGTTGACAGGTCAGGACTGATTGGCGTCGGTATCAAGTTCTTCAATCGGTCACGCTCGACGCCTGAAGTAACTTCTCCTCTGGTCTTGACTAAATCGGCAAGCGACGGCTTGATTTGCAGCTGGCCCATACACAACTGACATGCGCTAGCCGATGGATAGTAGAACTCATAAGAAGAAGGCTGTCCTTTTCCACCAAAGAAACCAACTGGAAGTATGCCTGGCAAGATCACGATTGAGAAATTTTCTCTGCTGGTATCATCCGAAGTGATGGATTCAAAGTTGAAGAAGAAAGGGTTCTCGAAAAGATCCTCACTATCCATATGCAAACCAGATGATATGTTCAGAGACAAGGCCGTTGTAGAGCATTCTAATGTAATCGGTAACACTGGCTGCCGGAGCTGAAACCATTACCATGGCCTCCCCATAAAATGTGCATCGGCGAGTCTGCGGAGCTGCTTCCTCAGGGTCATCAGTTGGGAATTTTAAGGTTCTGAGATCATAACCTAGAGGTGTTTGTAGATACCGATTGAGCCACAAATTCAGGAACCACCAAGGACCGCCTAAGTTACCGATTGGATCTCCTGATAAAAGTTTGCAGGCAATCTGATGCAGAAGGTTATATACCGATCCTAGCAAGTATCGGCCTAAGGGGAAAGGATCGCTCATAGCCAATCTTTCGTCCAAAGAAAGATAAGCTATAGTGGGGCCCGCTGATTTCCCGCAGAAGACATACTTATCCAACCACATGTTTGAGAAGGCGGCGTGTTCCTTCTGATCTATGGATCCGATTTTGGCATTCTCACTGATGTAACCTTTCCAGCCACCGATGCCCCTATACCTGAGTTTAAATGTGGTCTTGCTCAAGGTAGGATCTGAAGAAGTAATATCTAGACCAGTGAGCATCAGAACATCAGCCAATGTTGGGGTCATGGGACCATGGCCGAACAAGAAGACATTCAGAGTGTCAGACCAAAAGTGAGAGGCTGCAATCAACAAGGGCTCGTTTCTTTCTATGTTGGCAATTGACAGGGTTCTACATTGGCTGATTTTGGATTTCTCCCAGGTATACCTTTTGGAGTTGGCCATCCTGAGATACCAGTTTTTCCAACCAGGGGTAACGTTTGGCCAAGACCTAAAGGTCGAGTTCCACTGGTCAAGATTCATCTCGCTGGATTTGAAAGGGATCCGTAGGGTTTCGGCATTGGTTAGATCTGTGGGATCTGGATTACCCATAGGACCGAGGCATACGAAACCAGGTTTGTCTGGGATTGGGACTGTGAGTTTGTCTCTTAAGGCCTAAGAAAAGAGGGGAAAACGAGAAAAAATCAGCAAGAAGACAATTTGGGGAAGGACATCGATCGAGGATTTGGGTAAACGTACCTCCGAAATAAAGTCAGTGGTGGCGTGCGCCGCCATTGGAGGAGTCGACGAACTCATCTCGGCGCCGAAAGCAGGGGCTTCGAGTTTTAGTGCGCGTAAGAGCGAAGTCGAAGAGGCGGAGGCGTTGAGGGCGAAGATAGGAGCTGAGGTTGAAGACGGCCGGAATACTTATAGTCTTGGTCTGGCGGGGGCAATATGGAAACTTCAAAACAACCGTCCGAACTAGGCGCGAGTTTCGAAATCATTTCGGTTCAGAAGATGTAATCATGATGGAGAAAGTTTCGAAACAAAAAGGATTATTTTATTCCGAAACTGGGGGGCATGTGTTGACACCGTTTTTTGACACGTGTCAGGCTTGGCTTCGAGAGGAAGAATTGGAGGAAGAGCCGTTTCACTGGGAGAGTCCCGATCGGTTAAGAAGAGAGAAGTTGCCGATTTTGTCTGGTTACCGATTGGGAAGATGCCGATTCTTTTAGGAAAGACAGGTCGGGCTGCGTAAGAGTTTGGGTTTGATACCAGTACGATGCCAACGGTCGTCTACGAGATTAAATCGGATCTGGAAAGAATATCTTAGGGAGTATATTTTTAGGAATAGTTTTGTTTTAGAGATAGAACGTTAAGTTTTTGTCGTAATCGACTGGGGAACCTGTAACAAGGGTATAAATAACGACCCGAGGGGTCGAGAAAAGGATATTACACACCCAATACAAAAAACCCTTTACGTTTTTCGCATCTACTTTTCCGTACTCGACGACTTCGCTGCTGTTCTCTTTTCACGAGTTCTTCGAGCTTGCACGATCGCATCGATCCGCTGCTTGCTGGTAAGTTCCATTTTATCAAATACTTTCTAGGCTTTAACTTCGGGCGCAACGCTGTTGTTTCGTCTAGATTTATTCACAATTTATCGATATTAGATTAGATCGGCAGGTTTTTCTTGTTCTTTCTAAGCTTTTATCACCCTTTATCTGGTTTGGAACCGTTGCTATCGGCTAGGCTGGTTTTCCAATCCACGGCCGATTAAATACTGTTTCAGACGCCATCGTGTGATACTAGTTAGATTCATCTTTCGATAGATCTGATCGAGATTACACTCTCAGATAATCGGCAGATTTACGTTTGCCGTTTGTCTCATATCCGTATCGGCTTCAAGGCTGTTACTTTCAAACAATCGGTACTCATTGCCGATTATACCTGGTAATTTGATGTTTTGTTTTCTCCTTGTCAACTTACAGGTCACGTCTCGGACTCGGAATCTCAGTGTGTTAGCTCACAAGGACGTTTTTCGTGTCAACAGTTTTATGCAAAACCTTTCCGTATTTATGTTTAGGCCGGTGTTGTTTATTTTAATTACTTTTTCATCCTGAAAATTTTGCAGAACCTTTACAAAATTACATTTAGAACCCTAAGTTTATATAGAATTAATTTTAGTCTTGTAATTTTACAAAAACACCCCTAGACTTATTATTAACTATGTTTTAATTCCGTCTTTTTACACTTAGGCCCCTATACTTTTAATAAATTACATTTTAGTCCCTAATATTTTCTAAAATTATATTTTATACTTATATTTTACAATTTAGCCCTTATACTTTTCTGAAATTACTTTTGGGCCCTTGACTTGTCTGTTTTTATGTTTTGGCCCCTAAAACTTCAAATAGTCATAACTTTTCAACCGTTGCTCCGATGTGAGAAATTCTTGCACCAGAGTGATCGTAGTGTTTAGTATTATTTATCCGTACTGCTTTATAAATTTTGCTAATTTATTATTTCAATCCTAGAACTTTAAACCTTCATAACTTTTCACTCGTAACGTAGATTGAGGCGATTCTTGCGCTCACGCGACCGTAGCAACGCGTACTTTTTCGTATTATTGTTTTTCATTGTTGTTTGTTACTGTGTGGTGTGTTGTTTCTTAGTTTGTTCGTATGCTTGTGTTTTCGGTGTGACGTTGAGTAGACCAACCGCTGTTAGAGAACTTCCGGGATCTCTATCTTGAAGAGTTTGAGCAGCAGCAAAGGGAACCAGGCAAGTGTCCTTGATGCATTTTGAACCTATGTTTTACATTTTATCTCTATTCTCTATGCATGCTCGTTAATATTGAATCCTATGTGTCATCATCTTGTTCCATATTATTCGTTGTCGCCTAGGTTCTGGTGTAGTATGTTAAAATGGTACGTCATGCTTAGTTTGCTATGTCGGGTTTGAAAGTGTCTAATGTTAATCTTGACTAATGGCTCACGTCAACATAATGATCATGAGGGATGGGTAATCCTTTTTAGAAACATGGAACCTAGGTGATCGAAGCAGGAGGATGATGATGATGGTGCGGGTATGCACGTGTACTTAGTATAGTACTGTGGGATTGTGGTGGTACCTGCTTGGGATCACAAGAGTTAGTTCATGGAGCGGCCACCCAGGAAAACAGCGCAAAGCACTGGTCTGATATGGGTAGGCTTGGTTGAGTATCAAGATGCCTTTCCAGTTTCGTGGGCAGTCGAGGGATGAAGACGGGACGGTTTACTCTCGGACTCAGGCGATGGACAGTTCACTCCTAGCCACGGTGCCAGAGGGGGCTTCTGTAGGAACGGTTTAATTCCACAGCGGTGAAACCTTAACATGGATTGTTTGCAAGCTGGGAAGCTCTTTCAAAGACCTTGTGGTGATCTCTTGGCCTCACACCTACGGTAGTGTGATTTGGGCAACATGGAGACTCTCTAGTCACTGCATAGTGATGAAATCACCAACCTGTGGGTAAAGTTGTGCAACCTCTCCGTGTGTTAAACTGTTATAACAGCCATGCTCACGGTCATGAGCGGCCTGGATCCTCACACATTTAGGAGGGTTGTTTATGGGTGAACTTGGTGGGTAGACAAGTTTTGTTTGGCGGTGTAACCCCTGGGTTTGCTACAGGCGGTGTAACCTGTAGTGTGGATTCTTATGGGCGCTTTAACCCATGGTTTGCTACAGGCGGTGTAACCTGTAGTGTGGTTTCTTATGGAAAACTTTCAGGACCTCAAGCCAGAAGACTTTGAGCAGCAGCAAGGGGAACCAGGCAAGTGTCCTTGATGCATTTTGAACCTATGTTTTACATTTCTCTCTATTCTCTATTTATGCTTGTTAATATTGAATCCTATGTGTCATCATCCTGTTCCATATTATTCCTTGTCGCCTGGGTTCTGGTGTGGTATGTTAGAATGAGTACGTCATGCTTAGTTTGCTCAGTCGGGTTTTGAAGTGTCTAATGTTAATCATAACTAATGGCTCACTTGACCATAATGATCATGAGGGACGGGTAATCCTTTTTAGCAACATAGAACCTAGGTGATCCAAGCAGGAGGATGACAAGGATGGTGCAGGTATGCACGTGTATTCGGTATAGTACTGTGGGATTCTGGTGGTACCTGCTTGGTATCATAAGAGTAGTTTGTGGAGCGGCCACCCAGGAAAACAGCGTAAAGCACAGATCTAATATGGGTAGGCTTGGTTGAGTATCAAGATGTCTTCCCAGTTTTATGGGCGGTCGAGGGATGAGGATGGGACGGTTTACTCTCGGACTCTGGCGATGGACGGTTCACTCCTAGCCACGGCGCTAGAGTGGGCTTCTACAGGAACGGTTTAATTCCGCAGCGGTGAAACCTTGTCGTGGATTGTTTGCAAGCTGGGAAGCTCTTTGAAAGACCTTGTGGTGATCTCTTGGCTTCACACCTACGGTAGTGTGATTTGGGCAACATGGAGACTGTCTAGTCACTATATAGTGATGAAATCACCAACCTGTGGGTAAAGTTGTGCAACCTCTGCAGAGTGTCAAACTGTTATAACAGCCATGCTCACGGTCATGAGCGGCCTGGATCCTCACACATTTAGGATGGATGTTTTTGGGTGAACTTGGTGGGTAGCCAAGTTTGGTTTGGGCGTTGTAACCCTTGGTTTGCTACAGGCAGTGTAACCTGTAGTGTGGTTTCTTATGGGTGGTTTAACCCATGGTTGGCTACAGGCGGTGTAACCTATAGTGTTTGTTTGATGAGGTAACTCGGGATAACTTTTGACTTAGTAAATAGGAGTGCTATTCAAAGGGTCTTAGGTGTAGTGCTCATTGATGCAAATGAACCATTATGTTAGCCTTTCTTCTATTAAGCCTGCATGTCATATTTTTCTCCACTTGCTGAGTACGGCATGTGCTCACCCTTGCTATTTCCCTTTGTTGCTATATACTATAAACTGCTGCTCAGAAGATGGAGAGATGGACTACATCGATGAAGACTACTACTAGGCGATCATGCCCCCGGTCGATTGCCGGTGGTGTTATGTTGTTTTTCACTGCTATTTAGTTTGAGAGTTGTTTCAGTGTTTAAAGACAATCTTTTATGTAATAATCGTACATTGTAATAATGACTTTGGATATACTGTTATGCACTTACTGTCGATATGTGTGAAACTTGTTCCTGGGCACACATATGAATAGCACTTGGTTTTGTCCTTAAAATCGGGTGTGACTAGTACTACTCCACCCCACCACCAGTGTTCCCACCCTGGGTCTGGGATCAGCAGCAGCTGGCGCAGAATTTCAACACAATGCAGCTCATATCGCCACCAACTCATGAGTGGTGCTTTGATTCCGTCGCTTCTTCCCATATGGCTTCTTCCTCCAGTAATCTCTCCCTTTCCCATCCGGTATCCCCCTCTACTCCTTCATCTACCATTATGGGTAATGGCTCTCCCCTACCAGTTACTTCTACTGGCTCCACCTCTTTCCAGAGTTCTAGAGGTCCTTTGTTTCTTAATTCCGTTCTTGTTTCACCACACATTATAAAAAATCTCATTTCTGTTTGCTGTTTCACTATTAACAATAATGTTTCCATTGAATTTGATCCTTTTGGTCTCTCTATGAAGGATCTCATTGCGAAGAATGTGATCGTCAGGTGCAATAGCAACGGGGAGATCTATTCCTTTCATCTGCCTGCTTCGCATGCTTTCACGGCCGTCACCAGCACTGCTATGCTTTGGCATCATCGTCTCGGCCATCTTGGTCTTGAGGCTTTATCCTATTTAGCTTCTTCCATTAAATTTGCATGTAATAAAAGTGAGTTAGAAACCCTCTGTCATGCCTGTCAGTTAGGACGACACGTTTGTCTTCCTTTTAATAAGTCCACTTCTCGAGCTGTTAAGAATTTTGATTTAATACATTGTGATCTTTGGACATTGCCAGTTTTGAGTGTTTCCGGGTACAAGTATTACTTGGTTATCTTAGATGATTGCTCTCACTATTTGTGGACTTTTCCGTTGCGTCTCAAATCTGACACGTTCGCTACTCTCACTCACTTTTTCTCCTATGTGTCTACTCAGTTTGATGCTACAATTAAAAGTGTGCAATATGACAACGGCCGCGAATTTGATAACTCCTCTTCTTGCTCTTTTTCCTTAAACATGGTGTTACCATGCGCACATCTTATCCGCATACATCGCCTCAAAATGGTAGAGCCGAACGTATTATTCGTTCCACAAATAACATTATGTGCTCACTTATGTTTCAGGCTAGCATTCCCACCACATATTGGGTAGAAGCACTTCATGCTGCAACATACCTATTAAATCGCCATCCCACGAAGACACTTAAATTCTCTACACCTTATTTTGTCCTCTATGGCACTCCACCCTTCTATGAGCATCTTCGTGTTTTAGGGTGTAAGTGTTATCCCAATTTGTCTGCCACCGCCTCACACAAACTAGTGTCTGGCTCTACCATATGTGTCTTTCTAGGTTACCCTTCTCATCATAAAGGGTATCGATGCCTTGATCTTGCCACAAATCGTCTCATCATTTCACGTCATGTTGTCTTTGATGAAAGATCCTTTCCTTTTACAAAGCTCCCCGCTCCCTTGACATCCTCCAACCTTGATTTTCTAACTGACATTGATTATGCGCCTAGCACCATTGCGCCACCACTTTTTGTAGGTCATGTACCTCCTCATTCCGCTGCCCCTACTGGAATCCTTCCTTAGGTTGTTGCGAGCGGAACACACTCGACGCCTGATTCCAGCACTGCTGCCCCTGCAGGTTTACCTCAGGATGTTGCCAGTAGTGCAGGATCCCCCTCACTGCGTTCCCCCATCACAAGGTCGCTGCCCAGGTTCTCTCTACTAGAGGACTCCACGCCGAGCTCTCCTACAGGACCGGTCCCCACATAGGGTCCACTAACGGCCAACTCACCAGACCTGGCAGGGTCCATGCTACCCGTCACGCGGCAGAGCTCCCGCACGCATCCTGCGCAGCAGGCAGTGCTGCCCGTCTCTCCTCTTGTTGGCCTCTGCCCGGCAACACGCACATGCGTGGGGCCCGATCAGCCCTCCCCTGCTCCTGCATCTGGTCCGCATAGCCCTGCTACAGCACAACACAGCCCCACCACTGCCATCATAGGCACCAGGCGCTGGGCTAGCTCGCGCTCTTCCTCATCTGGCTGTTCTGATTGAAGACATGATAAATGCCTATGGCATGCGTACGCGTGGAAAATCAGGTTTCCATCAACCCAAACCAATTTTTGATCTTCACACTGACGTGTTGTCTCCTCTTCCTAAAACATATCGCGGGGCATTGTCTGATCCTAATTGGCGAGATGCAAAGGTAGAGGAATTCAATGCTCTTCAGTCCAACTACACTTAGGATCTTGTTCCATCGCCTCCTGGTGTCAACATTGTTACTGGCAAATGGGTATTTCACCACAAGATGAATCCAGACAGCTCTCTTGATCGTTATAAGGCTTGTTGGGTTCTTCGTGGCTTTACATAATGTCCAGTTGTGAAGCCCGCTACCATTCGCACTGTTTTGTCTCTTACTGTTTCTCAGGACTGGCCTATTCATCAGCTGGATGTGAAGAATGCCTTTCTTCATGGGACACTTTTTGAGACAGTTTACTGTGCTCAGCCTTCTGGATTTGTGGATTCCTCTCGACCGGATCATGTGTGCCACCTCAACAAGTCCTTATATGGTTTGAAACAAGCCCCTCGTGCCTGGTACAGTCGATTTGTAAACTTCATTCAGTCCCTTGGTTTTAATGGTGTTAAATCAGACACATCTCTCTTCGTATTTCGACATGGCTCAGACACAGCTTATCTTCTATTATATGTGGATGACATTGTTCTCGCAGCCTCTTCTGCAACTCTGCTACAATGAGTTATTGATGCTTTGACTTCAGAATTCTCTATGAAGGACCTTAGATATCTACATCATTTTTTGGGGATGACTGTCTCTCGTACCACAGATGGATTATTCCTCTCTCAGCGCCACTACATGCTTGAGATTCTCGATAGAGCTGGTATGTCTGATTGTAAGCCATGTAGCACTCCTGTGGACACTTGCGCCAAGTTGTCCTCCGATGGTGTTCCTGTTGATGATGCTACTCAGTTTCGTGGTCTCACTGGAGCTCTTCAATACCTCACTTTTACCCGTCCGGATATTGCATATGTTGTTCAACAAATTTGACTTTCAATGCATGACCCACGGGAACCTCATCTGGCTTTGGTCAAGCATATTCTTTGCTACATCAAAGGTACTTTGGATTTTGGCCTTAAGTTGCATCGCTCCCCTGGTGCGGATCTTGTGGCTTACTCTGATGCCGATTGGGCTGGCTGTCCAGGCATATGACATTCTACCTCTGGCTACACAATGTTTTTAGGTGACAACCTCATTTCTTGGTCCTCCAAACGTCAAGCCACTGTTTCTCGCTCTAGTGCTGAAGCTGAGTATCGGGTTGTTGCCAACGCTGTTGCCGAGACTTGTTGGTTGCGTCAGTTGTTAGTAGAATTCCTTTCACCTATCCGTCATGCTACCTTGGTCTATTACAACAACATAAGTGCAGTTTATTTCTCGACAAATCCCGTGCAACATCAGCGCACGAAGCACATCGAGATTGATTTGCATTTCGTATGGGACAAGGTCGCCGCGGGAGGTGTGCGTGTTCTTCACGTGCCGACCATGTCCCAATACACCGACATCTTCACTAAAGGCTTACCATCATCTGTCTTCATTGAGTTTTGTTCCAGTCTAAATGTCCGTACCATTGGTGGCTAGATCGGCGCTCAGACTGCGGGGGTGTGTTAGACGATAGCCTATTGGGCCTTTAGCATTACGTCCTTGGGCCACGTGCTTATGCATGCACATCGATTGTATTCGGGTTGCCCTGTGTGGTTTACCCCTATATATGTATTTGTACATTGTCAATCAATATTCATTGTGATTGCTATGCGCTTTCGCTAAGTGCAACACGGCAATGTGTGCACCCTCAGTCAACCGGGCCTCATTGCTGCCTCCAGCACACCAAGAGCCAATGCCTAATGCATTACATCTGCCTCCTACTCATTGAATATTGAGCACATTGCTGTCTTCTATATTCCATGGATGAGTGCGATGCCGCAATACACACACCCTCATCCTCCACACGAGAGCCGAAAGTGTCATCGCCTCCTTCTTAATGAGAGTCGAATGCGCCCATGCCTCCTGTTGACACTTCTTAACGTCATATATCACTATCCCTAGTACGGTGCCAAAAATGATTGTTGGCGTTTGTTATGCTTTAAGAATAAAGTGAATTAAGCCACAAGCGCACGGAACACCATTATAGCATTTCACCTAGGAGTATTCCAAGGCATCATATTTATTTTTCCTCAGGAAAGCTAGGCGTAAGATTATCTTGGTTTAACAAAGATATAACTTTAAGAATTATACCAACTGGCCAAAGACGGGGGTAAGGATGTTCAATAATTATAGTAGGGGTAGTAACGTAGGAGAAATCCACACTAAAATAAATAAAGAGATCGGTTAAGCTAGCCGGGAGGACAGCAAGTCTAAGCCTAAGATTCCTAAAATATATCTTCCTAATATATCTAAGTCAGCGTCAAATCCTAGTTACTCGGGTTGAACGCTTACACCAATTTCTTGGTACAGCCTCGAGTCTTTCACCTGTTAGCTCACTTCAGGGCATGAAAACGATGAATTAATAAGAGTCGGTAACTAACCTCATGTACTAGTGGGTATGCTATCGCTAGACAATTCTGCTTGAGACTTCCCGAACGTGGTGGATTACTAAAGGGATAGATAGGACTGTCACCACCTGCCGCCTACCACATAACCCATGGGGACGAATGCAAATTTAGCTAGCGTTAACTTAGGCACCACGCCGGCGCCTTCACTAGATATTCCTCCATTGGCCTAGTGCAAGAATAGCTGGGAAATAACCAAGTCTAAGTCCTAGAAAGAACTAAACTTTATTATATCGTAGCCGGGAAACCCGTGAACTATGCAACAATGTTTCTTCTCGATAATTATAACTTGAGGAAATGACTAAATTAAAATAAAAACTTGACAAGATATAAAAGGAAAGATATTTATATTGATAAAAGATAAGTCTCACATAAAGAGAATAGATACAAGAGAGCTCATACCAAGACTCCAAGACAATTCCGGAATCTCGAGCGATGCTCTGGATTAAACTCTAACTCCCGACTAACTAACCTACTCTACTAAGTAGCACAAGTAGTGGGAAATGGACTCCTAGATGTGTTGCTTCATTGATGTTTCTTTTCTGCCGAATTCCCCCTCTATTTATAGGTGGGAATGGGTAGGGGGAGGGTACTTGTAGGTGAAGTAGAGTCTGGTGGGCCGAAGTCGGTCCGCCGGGCGGCGGCCAAGGCCGGGCGGCCACGTATGCCGGGCGGTCGGGTATTCCGGGCGGCGAGGTAGGCCGGGCGACCGTTAGATTAAGTCGGTTCCTGACCGCCTGTCTTTGGATGGCCCGGATCTTGTCCCGATGGCGGTTGATGGGTCAATTTTGACCGACTTCCTCCTTTTGGGGGCGGTAGGCCTGTTGGGCCTAGTGGGCTGGCCACACCGGGTGGCAAACCCAGGCCGGGTGGCAATCTAGGCCGGGCGGTGATCCCATCCGGGTCGCCCCTTGACTTCTCCCGGTTAGGCCACTTGTTGGCCTTCTTTCCTTAGCCATATTTCATCACTTTTGGTTCGGGAGGAGAAAACGACATCATGGTGGAGTGTTTTGCAGAATCGGCCGGGTCGGATGATTAGGCGGACGATGATTCTGATTGATCGGCCAGGTGGTCGTCCGGGCAGCCGGTTAGGCTTCCGGTCTTTCACTTGAGTGATAACTTTGATCACTTGGCCGGATGATGATCCGGGTGACTGATTGCCCTGCCGATCCCGGATGTGTCGGAAAGACAGGGTCGGGTACTGATTTTGGCCGTAAACGACCCTGTCAACCGGTTGTTTTACAGTGTGATCGGCCGACGGGGTGTTTCTTCATGCCTTTGCACATTTTGGCCCTTTTGTACTTCAAACACATATTTCACCAAAACTCATGGAACTTTATTAGTTTAAACAAATATTTATTAAACTTTGGTCTTTACCTTGCATTTCCCGTCCGGTTGGTGGCTGATATTGGGTTTTGTGGGCCACCAACACCTCCCCAAGCTTAAACCTTTGCTCGTTCTGAGAAAATTAAAACTTAGAAGTGATGGATCAGGAGTTTCTTCAATATTAGAGCCCTAGGAGGATCAAATGCACAAACACATACTCCAACACAATATGGGTAAGTGTAAACCAGCACAACTTGGTCATTAAGTCATTCTCATTGTACAACAAGGCTTATTAGCATTTTATAACCTTGTCATAAGCGGTTGAAGTCTAGAACGGCTAATTTAGACTTTGTCATGCAATCTCCTACTTGGTCATTGTTGGTGGTTTCTAGACACCCATTTTATCTACCAAAAAGGGATGTTTTGCGTCTTAATTTCGTGGTTTGAACTAACAATTAACCCCATATTTGCATATATTTGTAGTTGATTTGTTTTGGATGTAATCGCAGGAAACAGGTGTAAAACAGGGCAATTATGGATAAAGAGCTGAAGAGTAATAAAGATGGGCCAGATGCGGAGCTGCGCCGATCGGCGCGACACTTGCGCCGATCGGCGCAGGAGGAAAAGATGACAAAAACACGATCCAGTCCAGGAAAGACGAAGGCCCAGCCCAGTATCAGTTAGAGTCGGTGGAAGTTGACCTAATCCCGTCGAGTATAAAAGGAAGATAATTATCAAGAGCCGAAGGGAACCAGAGAGACAGCGAATCGCGAGAATCAATTATTAGAACTAGGGTTCTAGGAAATTGCCGGCGGAGGTTCGTTAACACCAACGAGATCCACCAGAAGGGAGGTCGCGCCGATTGGCTTGTGCGCGTTCCAGCACTATTTCTCACCCCTCTGCTATGTCTAGCGGAAGGATGAGTGAGTAGTCTCATATACTCTTCTCTGGTGCGGGGATCTGGTCATGTAACTCTCATACTTTTAATCTATGTGATGAACTTTATTGCACATCTATCTATACCTTTCATTAGTGTATTGGCCAATACACTTTTGCCCATTACATAGTTCAAGAAACCAGTGGGGAGCTAAAAGCCTCTGTAGTGACAGCCGGGGTGAACGAAACCACCATGTCTTGTAGAATATTAGAGTCATCACTCAAGTTGATAAGAATAAGGTTGCATGCTAGTGAACCAATCCTAAGGAGAGAATCCTTCATCATCCTGTTACCTCTTCAATAACATTCACCTTCCACTCTCTCACCATCATCATTCACACCAACCAACCCATTGCAATTTGTTAGTAATCCTTTAATACTATTAGTTCTGCTCGTTCCCTGTGGATTCGATAACCTTGGAATACTCTGAGGGAAAAAGAGCTATAACTGTACACCGTCCTCTTGCGGTATATAAGTGGGTGCGTAATTACGACCAACAGCCCTTTTTCTAGTGCCGTTGCCAGGGAACAAGCCAGTTCTTTTACTATTAATATTTTACTAACGTCTAATGCTCTCTTTTCTAGTTGTTTTTGTTTTTGTGTTTTGTGTGAATTTTCAGGATGAGTACGACAGGACCTTCTCTGACGCTCAGGGAATTTTCTCTACCATCTCCAGACGTGCTGGTGATTCAATCCTCAGATGAGAAGGCCACGGCCTCCTTGTATGTGTTGAACCCCATTATCATTAGCATGGCTGAAGCAAACAAGTTCTTTGGAGCCAAAGAGGAGAACCCGTATACTCACTTACAAGATTTGGAGGCACTTTGCCAAACATTCCGTCATGAATGAGTGCCTCGGGATCTTTATAGGTGGCTGCTTTTGCCATTCTCTTTGGGAGGAAAAGCCAAAGAGTGGCACAAGGCAGCATCTCGAGACGCAAAAGGTAAGTGGAGTGAGTTAGTTGGAAATTTTTGTCTCCACTATTTTCCTTTGCCGAATGTGCAGAAGTTGAGAAGGGAAGTGGTGAACTTCTTACAAGAAGATGAAGAATCTCTCGTGGAAGCCTGGACGCGTTTTCAAACATTGTTGAAACAAGGACCTGACCTCGATATTGATGAGAATATGTGCGCTCAAATCTTCTACATGGCCATAAACAAGGCATCGAGGATGCATTTGGACGGATCGGCCGGAGGAAGTTTTCTGAGATTGACAACCAAGATAGGGATCAAATTGTTAGGCAAAATTGCCGAGAATGAAGCTTTGCACAAGCATTGGGAAGATTATCTAGAACCAAATCGGCAATGCCTAGAAGTTATGCAGAAGGAAGAGTCGCCAGCTGAACAGATCTTGATGTCCGAGAGTAGATCAATGATTACTTTGGAGCAATTTGAAGAAATAAAGCCCGTCGGATCCGCCTCTGTGGATCTGACGTGTGCGCCGATCGGCGCACTCTCTGAGCCGATCGGCGCAGTCGCGACGACAGGAGAACCGATCACCCTGACGACTCCGTCAAGTAGCGAGGAATATACCAAGATAGAAGCTGCAATTCTTGACAACCACCTAAAGGAATTTGAAGGGAACTTTGCTAAGCCAAAGGGGGATAGAACATTGGCGAATGCTAAACTACTTGACGAATTTGAGCCGATGGACTGGATTCCTATTGATTTTTCGCAAGAGTTGCTCAATATGAGAAGATCCTTCAGTCCGCAAGACGCCTTTGAAGCCAGAATTGCATATAATTTCCCAATTAATCGCCTCAAGTCAGAAGTTTTCGATCAAGAGATTATTGGGAGAGTTTTAGGGAAGCTTTACCAGGATGATATAGAGCTTGATGGAACAGAGGTGAAACAAGCGAAGAGATTGCTCGACAGTTGCTTTGAGCCATCCCCCTACGAAGGATTATGTGGTGTGTATGCTGTAGGTCTCACTGAAGAGGAAAGAGAAGAACCGTACATACCATGTGAGATATCGGGGAAGAAATTTCCGAAAGCCTTGTGTGACTTTGGTTCTCGCCAGAAGTGGAACATAAGCAACTTCCGAAGGAGCTACGCTATGAATATCTGGGAAAGAATAGAACATATCCAGTTATTGTGAACAATGCCCTAACGAAAGAAGAAACAGAGAGGCTTCTTGCTATGCTCAAAAAGTATAAGAAAGCCATTGGTTACACATTGGATGACATCAAGGGAATCAGCCCCGCATTTTGCACCCATAAAATTAACTTGGAGGAGAATACTAAACCAGTGGTTGAAGGGATGCAAACGTTGAAGGAATCAATGAAGCCAGTGGTTAAAAAGGAGATTTTGAAGCTGCTTAATGCAGGTATGATCTACCCTGTTGCTGATAGTGAATGGGTTAGTCCAGTGCATTGTGTACCCAAGAAAGGAGGGTTGACAGTAGTACCTAACGAGAACAATGAGTTGATCCCTTCCGTTCATTGACGATGGAGAATGTGCATAGATTATAGAAGTTTGAACAAAGCGATGAAGAAAGATCACTATCCTCTTCCGTTCATTGACGAGATGCTTGAAAGGTTAGCAAAGAATTCATACTTTTGTTATTTGGATGGATATAGTGGTTTCTTTCAAATACCGGTAAGACTAGAAGATCAGCAGAAAACTACTTTTACTTGCCCTTTTGGGACATCTGCATATAGAAGGATGCCATTTGGTCTTTGCAACGCGCCTGCAACATTTCAAAGATGCATGAATGCAATATTCGCTGAATTCATAGAAGATATTATGGAGGTATTTATGGATGACTTCTCCGTGTATGGTGCTGATTTTGATAGCTGTTTGAAGAATTTGGAGAAGGTTTTGAAAAGGTGTTTTGAATGCGACTTAGTTCTTAATTGGGAGAAGTGTCACTTCATGGTAACAGAAGGGATAGTACTTGGTCATGTCATATCTAAGAGAGGGACAGAGGTTGATAAGGCAAAAGTATCCACAGTTGAGAAATTACCTCCCCCTACTGATCTTACAACTTTGAGGAGTTTTCTTGGACATGCCAACTTCTATCGCAGATTTGTTAAGGATTATTCGAAGATTGCTAAACCCCTGACAGAATTGTTAAGGCAAGATACAGAATTTGTCATGAACGAGGAAAGACTCTTGGCCTTTAGAAGATTAAAGGAAGCTCTATCCTCTGCACCTATTATGCAGCCACCTGATTGGAGTTTACCTTTTGAAATTATGTGTGATGCAAGTGACTATGCAGTTGGAGCTGTTCTTGGACAACGGAAGGAAGGTAAAGTGCATGCTATTTATTATGCTAGCAAAACTTTGAATGAGGCGCAGATCAATTATACAACAACTGAGAAAGAGATGTTAGCTATTATATTTTCTTTTAAGAAATTTAGATCCTACATTCTAAATTCTAAGGTGATTGTATATACTTATCATGCTGCTATAAGATACTTGGTTTCAAAGGAGTCTAAGCCTCAGTTAATGCGATGGGTATTGATGCTGCAAGAATTTGATTTGGAGATAAGAGATAAGAAAGGAGTAGAAAATTCCGTAGCAGATCATTTATCTCGTCTTGAATCATCATCAACTGAGCCTATAAGAGATGAAATGCGACAAGAGCAGTTGTTTACCGCATTTGATCGTAGAGAGAACTGGATGATGGATATTATCAAAGGTTTCAAGGGACAAACTGATCTAATGAACAAGAACACAAGGAAAAGAGTTAAGAGTGAAATGAGAAAATTTATATGGGTCGACCCATACTTGTATAGGTATTGCAAGGACGGAGCAGTACGGAGATGTGTACCCGGAGAAGAAAGAGCAAGCACTTTAGCAAACTGCCATTCTTCGGATTATGGGGGATACTATGGCTACTTCAGAACACAGGCAAAGGTATGGGCGAGTGGATTATATTGGCGTACTATGCATGAAGATGCAAAAATGTATGTTGCAACATGTGCTCAATGCCAACAAATAGGGAATGTTAACAGTAGGAATGCAATGCCTCTTAAGTACAATCTTCAAGTCGATATCTTTGATGCTTGGGGTATGGATTTTATGGGACCCTTTGTGAATTCTCATGGTTTCGAGTACATATTGGTCGTCGTTGATTATGTCTCCATGTGGATCGAAGCAATGGCATGCAAGGCTAATACTACAAGAGAATCAAGGAGTATACTTCAGGAGCAGATATTTCCTAGGTACGGAGTACCGAGGAAAATAACTACAGATGGAGGATCTCATTTTACAGGAGGAAAATTTACTAGATTTTTAACCAAATCAGGAGTTGAACATAAAATTGGAACAACCTACCATCCCTAGACGAATGGACAAGTAGAAACTTCAAATAAGCAATTAAAGAGAATTCTACAGAAGATTGTTACAAAGAAAGGAAAAGATTGGGCCACGAAGCTTAATGGAGCGTTATGGGCATATAGGACGGCATTCAAGACACCGATTGGTATGACACCATATCAATTCGTCTATGGGAAATCGTGTCACCTACCGGTGGAATTGGAACATAAAGCTTATTGGGCTATAAAGGAAATGAGTTTGGATCTTGATGCCGCCGGCATGAAAAGGAAGATACAAATGAGTGAATTAGAAGAGATGCGATTGCGTGCATATGAAAATGCAGCCATATACAAAGAGAAAACAAAGAAGTGGTACGATAAGAAGCTTTTGAAGAAGGAATTCAAGGAAGGAGATCGGGTGCTCCTGTTTAATTCGTGATTCAGATTATTTGGTAAAGGCAAACTGCAAAGCAAATGGGAGGGACGTTATCTTGTGAATACGGTGTTACCTTCAGGAGCGGTAATCATAATGGATGACAAGAGAAACAAGTACACGATGAACGGACAACGTCTAAAGGTATACCTAGAACTCGACACATTTGAATTAAAATCTTTTGATGTGTATTTCACTGCTTAGTACCCCGTGTGGTCGAGCTTAACAATGTAAAACAAAGGCTTGTATGTGTTTTGATTTTTGTAGTTTTTCTTTTTCTGATTTGGTAATTTAGTGTACCGCGCCGATCGGCGCGCTGCTGCGCCGATCAGCGCAGCCTTGCACCGATCGGCGCGGCAGAGTCCTTTTGGTTTTTGAGTCAGTTTTGGACCTTGCCTTTTTAAGACTCGTTAAATTCCACGAATAAGAGAAAGAGTCCTAGTCCAATTGGAAATCAAGGGATATAAATATGACGGGACAACAAACCCACGAATCAACTCGTATTACATCGTCACTAGAACAAACCCTAAGAGCAGAAGCTATGGAAGGCAGCGCATCGGGCAGAAACCAAGGCGGCGCTGATCGGCGCGACTCATGCACTGATCGGCGTGACTCTAGAGCCGATCGGCTCGGCGGCGGATTTCCTCAGCCCTCTGCAAGTTGGTTCTGGGGAGAAGTCGACGAAGTGTTGACACCAACACGAGATGATCCTCTTGTCTGGTCAGATCTGCGGAAGAAATTCATGAAGAAAAGCCAAGCTGACGCGTGGAACGTCGACAAGGTGAAGATGGACAATGAGCTTCGGCAGATGATGAAGAGAGTATTGGTGCGCAAAGGAAAATCTGTAGCGCCTATTGAAAGTGAAGCAGTTTCTCAAAGGTATACCATGGAAAGTCTTCTTGATCTTGCTAAGCCGTTGTCGTGTGAGGACTTCCTAGCTTTCGAAAGATCATTGACTGAGCAAGAGAAGGAAGAGCTAGATGAAGAAAGCACCCTCACAATCCATAGGTGCCGACTTTATAGTGAACATGACATTGTCGCCAAGTATGAACTCAAGCTGCGAGAGGAAGTCAAAGAAGCTATGTACCAGTAGGATGCGGAGAAGGATCTTCAAGCTAGAAGGGATGAATCCTTTCCCAGGGTTCTTACCGATTGGGAAAGTTTTCAAGAAAATAAGATTCATAGGAACAGTTGTATTAAGGGTTGCAAGTGTCTCTTTTGTGCTAAAGATTTTCAACGCAAAGTTGAACTCCAATTGGCAGAAGATCCAGCTTTCATACCTAGAGATTTAATATATGATGATGGCTATCGCGTAGTTCCTGGAGGGAGGACGCCTAAGGAGATTAATAATGAGATTTTACGAAGGCAGCAGAATAAGGTGATCCGTGAGCGTAATCTAGAGCAGTTAGCTGAGTATATGGAGGAAGATGGTCTGCAAGCCGATTGGCGCGACACATGAGCCGATCGGCATGATCTGAAGATGGCTGAATTTATTGATCTGACGGCTCTGCCAAGTGAAGACGAAGAACCTGCTGCAAGGAAGTGTAAGACTACACCAGCGGTTTGTAGATCTGCTAGACTATAGGGTAAGCCAATTCAAAATTATTCCGAATGGGATAGCGACTATACGTCATACTATTTGGAAACTTTGGAAAGCGGTGATCCTAGTGTGCCTAGAGATTTTAGTGATGATTTTGATATGCGAAGAAGCTTTGGTAGTCCTAAGTTCGAAAATGGGGAAACACTTGCAGAATGCGGTAATGACAGGGCAGCAGGAACTTCAACAAGAGTTAATGGTAATGCAGAGGGAAGTGGAGGAAGTCGCAATGGTGGAAGAACACCACTGCGCCGATCGGCTCAGCCTTTGCGCCGATTGGCTCAGAGGAATTTGAATAGTGCCTCCCCTTACAGCGTTGAAAATCATAACCTGCAACCGCCTGCTTGCTGTCCTGTCTGCCGAAGAAACATTGAGCGCCTGTATCTAGACAGAGATCGTGCTTACAGGCATCAAAGAGATTTGGACCGCAAAACCACAATCGAGATGAACGAAGCGGACTACACTTTTCTCATAAGGAATATAAGATAAATTTTCCGAGTCTTGAACAAGCATGGTCTGCATGATTAGTGTGTTGAGTTTCTTCTCTTGCAATGAGGACATTGCAAATTTTGAGTGTGGGGGAAGTGCTTTGCCATTAGTCATAGTTTTTAAGTGTTTTTGAGTCTAGTTTCTCATTTGTTTTTCTTAATGAGTATTTATTTAAGTTTGTGTGTGTGCTTAAGAGAGTCACGAGTCATATTGAGAGTTGCTTCAAGGTCTTTTATGTAGTTTGAATTATTGCATTGTCTTTAATAAAGTTAGTGTCGATTGTCAAATTGAATGTGCCCCATGCTATTTATCTTGTCTTTCTGATGATCGATTGGTTGATTACTTGAATTTGTTGGTTACCACTTAACTTTTGGGCTTTGTATTTGTGAAAATTTCTTTTGACTCATCATAAGCTAAAGCAAAAGCAAGGTCTAAATATGCCTACATAGCCGAGTGAATGAGAGCAAGCTACACATTTGAACTAAGTGGATTGTAAGTAACGTTGTCAACATTTTGCTCATGATTTCGACCAAGTTAGGAAAGGATGATCTATTTTGTTTACCTCTGTATTTCTAGCCATTCTTATCCATTTAAATTCCTTGCTATCATGAAAACCATACATCTTTGTTTCTCCCTCCTCCTTGATACAACCTATATTCTCAATAAAAGGGAATTCAGAAAATTTCCGCTGCTGATACAAGACAGAAATTGCTGATCATATCAAGAATAGAAAAAAAAAGGGTGAAAGAAAAGAAAGGAAAAAATAGACTGCACCGATCGGCGTAGTGTTGCGCCGATCCGCGCTGTTGCAAAAGAAAAAAAAAGAGGTTATTATAAAAAAGAGGTAATGAGAAAATATATATTCCCTGAGAGGCAGTAAGGTCATCAAAGAAAGCAGATTTCTGATTATTTCTCATTCTTTGCCATTGTTCCCATTGAAATATCTTTTAGATCTTCTACATTCCTTTTCTCCATTAAAAGTTTTTTTCCAAGAAAATTCTTTCTTAATAGGCATGATTGAGCACATTGTTGACATGGTTATTCTTATGGTTTAATTTAGTTATATAGCCCTCCAAGATCAACATACAATCCTTGATTAGATAGGAGAGGGAAGGAAATACACTTGAGAGACCTAGAGAAGACCAACTGCTTGATGTTTGATGCTAAAAGATGAGTTGAGGAGAACTAAAATTGTTTTTGAAAAAGTTTTGTGGTAATTTGATTAAGTTCAAGTATGATATGCCGATTGGTTAAAAGGAGATGAGAGAAAATCTTTGTGTGATAACGAGTAAAATGATGATTGAGATTGATTGCATGAGAGATGGTGTGAATATTCTTATTACATATTTGATTTTGTATTGTTCGAGGACTAGCAATGATTTGAGTGTGGGGGAACTGTTGGTGGTTTCTAGACGCCCATTTTATCTACCAAAAAGGGATGTTTTGCGTCTTAATTTGGTGGTTTGAACTAATAATTAACCCCATATTTGCATATATTTGTAGTTGTTCTATTTGGGATGTAATCATAGGAAACAAGTGTAAAACAGGGCAATTATGGATAAAGAGCTGAAGAGTAATGAAGATAGGCCAGATGCGGAGCCGCGCCGATCGGTGTGACGCTTGCGCCAATCAGCGCAGGAGGAAAAGATGACGAAAACCCGATCTGGTCCAAGAAAGACGAAGGCCCAGCCCAGTATGAGTTAGAGTTGGTGGAAGTTGACCTAATCCTGTCGAGTATAAAAGGAAGATAATTATCAAGAGCCGAAGGGAACCAGAGAGATAGCGGATCGCGAGAATCAATTATTAGAACTAGGGTTCCAGGATATTGGCAGCGGAGGTTCGTCAACACCGACGAGATCCACTAGAAGGGAGGTCGCGCCGATCGGCGCGACGCTTGCGCCGATCGGCTCGTGCGCGTTCCAGCGCTATTTCTCACCCCTCTGCTATGTATAGCGGAAGGATGAGTGAGTGGTCTCATATACTCTTCTCTGGTGCGGGGATCTGGTCATGTAACTCTCATACTTGTTGATAATCTCTCGATGAATTTAATCTATGTGATGAACTTTATTGCACATCTATCTATCCCTTTCATTAGTGTATCGGCCAATACACTTTTTCCCATTACATAGTGCAAGAAACCAGTGGGGAGCTAATAGCCTCTGTAGTGACAGCCGGGGTGAACGAAACCACCATGTCTTGTAGAATATTAGAGTCATCATTCGAGTTGATAAGAATAAGGTTGCATGCTAGTGAACCAATCCTAAGGAGAGAATCCTTCATCATCATGTTACCTCTTCAATAACATTCACCTTCCACTCTCTCACCGTCATCATTCACACCAACCAACCCATTGCAATTTGTTAGTAACCCTTTAATAGTATTAGTTCTGCTTGTTCCCTGTGGATTCGATAACCTTGGAATACTCTGAGGGAAAAAGAGCATAATTACGACCAACAATCATGAGTCCAAAGTTTTTATAATGTTGCATAAGGTTGAAATCCTTCCCTCTTGGTGTAATTTCCCACTATGTGTACCCTCAAGGGCTTACGTCAGGAACAAAGCGTGTCCTGAAGGTTAAATAGCAGAGGGATATCTCTCGGAGAGTGCCTTACATTTTGTTCTCACTTCTTTGAAGATGTTAGTACAAAGCTCAATTGGCTAGAGCATCAAGAAAAGAACATTGTTAGTGAACTACCTTCTGATGGTATAAGTGTATTCGGCAGCGGGGACTATAGTAAAAAGAGTCCTTCTCAGCTCAAGAAAGCTGAGCCTCAAGAATTTCAGAAGATGAAGCACTACATATTATCCAATAGTGATGAGCGCATTGAATGGATAAAGTCATTGCATGTAACATTGTTGGTATTTCTTACGATCATAGATAAATCCACAAGCGAACGGATACCGTCATAGCACTTTACCTAGGAGTATTCCAAACTATCAAATCACAGGGAACGTGCGTGTACTAATCTTCTAAGCTAGTTTGTCCAAGCACAACAAGAATATCTCCCGTCCTAAGGGGGGGGGGGGGGGGACCGACATCGGAAAGGGGGTGGCAAACTGGCACAATAGATGTTGGGCCCACTTATTGGTTGGTCGAGGTGCCCTATTCGACCAAACATAAGTGGGGCCCAATGACCCCCATGCTTCTCTACAACACTGTTAGGTGGGCCCCCAAGTCATGTACATGGGTTAGGTCGGTTCTTGAGGCAGTTTAGACCCCATAGTGGTCCCACAAATCTGTGTACTATGCCCTGATTGGCTGGAAGTTTGTTTCCTCCTCCAATTACTTTGGTTTTTCCATTTCTCCGTGGATAAATCACCTGCATACAAATAATCACAAACACTAGTGGAAATTGTTAGTAATAAACACTTACCTTTATGTTGGTTATTCCTTTTTTATCATTTATGGAGGGATTTGGCGTCGGATTTGTCATTTAAGGACCTTCAACAACACCCCCACAATTAGCCTTTGCTCATCCTCGAGTAAAGGAATAAAGACTAAGGTGGATCATAACTTCTTTCGAAACAAGACAAGCGTGAATATTATTCCAAATCATCCCTATACCCATGAACTTTGAAGTGTCTATCACATCGCCTTGGGTGGTTGAAGAATGGAACAGTGTTGACTCTAGTCATCTTCACTCCTTCTGCTGAGTAACTTGGGTTTTTGCAAAATTTTCAAAAACAAATCATGGCCATTCTCCTCAAATGATTTCTCTAAGATCACTAAATATTTGTGTGGTTCCTCACTAGGGCATTTGACTCTGCCTCTTTTCATCCTACCTCTAAATATGGCTTATGTGGACCTTAGAGTAGGGAAGTAAAGAACGCATACTTGTGTCTCATATATTAATAAGTGAAAAACCTGATCCACAGAGAAAGAAAGTTCTGAATTGTGATCAAGCATGTGCACATGAATGAATGGGATGTATGGAAGGGCGAATGATGGATACTCCTTTTGAAATCCTCCCTCTCTTGTATTTGAGAAAATGGGCTACTTTTCTTTTCTCACTTTCTTTTATTTCAATACTTGACAGCCCTTGTCTCTGTCTGCAGGAATAATTAGAGAGGGAGTTTCTCAAAGCATGGTGCAACACTTTATTTTGTGGATGGATGAATATGGATGATGCTATCTTCCAGTGTAGAAGAATTAGCATATGGATGATGGTGGATGATGGAGGTGGATGAATACTCCTTTATGTGTAGACTCTCTCTGTCTTTGAAATGATATTGGGCATGGCTATGTCTTTTCTCTTTTTTTTTCACCATGCTCAAAAATGAGAGCATGTCTTTTTTTTTAGATAGCCATGCCTTCTATGGAACAATTGAGAGAGAGTCATAACAGGATAATCATGGAGTATTTCTTTTGGTGGATGGATTGATGATGATGGTGGTGGAAATGCAACCTTCGAATGTAGAAGATTAGCATCTGAAGGGAATGTGCACATGATCTCGATCAACAAAACATAAATAAGCATCTCACTAGGGTCACAAGAATTTGACAAAGTTCAATGAAAGAACAAGCAGCATATGCATAAGGTTTTCAATAAATCTATCATATGGCTATGGTAGGAAATTCACATCATTAAGGAGAGGACCATCCATTTTTAGTTTCATAGAAAATTCCCAAGCACTACAAGCATAAGAGTAAGATTTTTTGCAGAATCACAATATCTCATAAGTCAACTACTTAGGTGACATGCTTTCCTAAAGATGTAGTTCACAAGCAGCAAGTAATGAACTAGGAATAAGGAGCATGCAAATCAATCAAAGAGAAGCATGAGGAAGAGGGTTCACAGGATTTTGTTTTAGTTTTCAAGTTAAAATTATTGATTGATTCATGATAAGTTTGATTTAACTTGGAAAATAGGAGGATAGGGATAGAGTGTGCAAACTGTCACTTATATAAGAGGTAGACGCCAAGAGGCACCATGGCTAAGTCAATTGCCATTGTAGGTTGGTCGACTTTCCTTGGAGCCGGATTGTATCGCGCTTTCTCGTGCTGCCTTAGGTGACGATGTGCAACATGTCGGTGGGACGCCTTATATCGTTTGTGTGTTGAAAATCCTGAAGGCCTCCCCCACACCTGATCTTGTACCTGGCTAATTTATTTCAACAAAAACAAAAACAAAAACAAAAAGGGTGACCATTGAGGTGACCCCGAGGTAAGCACACGGATACCGTCATAGCACTTCACCTAGGAGTATTCCAGGTTATCGAATCACAAGGAATGTGTGTGTACTAATATTTTAATCTAGTTCGTCCAAGGACAACAAGAATATGGTAGGTGTAAGGATCATGACCGTTGAGGTTACCCCGAGGTATGAATGTTTTGGTGATAAATGACAAACATGAAATGTGTGACTAATGTCTACACGAGTGTGGTTACCTTTTCTACTCTATGATGATTGTTGACGGTGGCCTTGGTGATGGATGACAATGACCACAAGCATGGAGGCTTGTAAGCTTGATAGAGTCCAAGGGTTGATGGAGATGGATCAAAGCCGAGGACAAGCTATGGTGCAAGTCAAGCGAGGACGACGAGTTTCAGCTTCTGGACGAAGTGACCGGACAGAGGGGTCAATGGTGACTGGACTGTACGGTCACTAAGAGGATTTGTGTGGGACTTACAGTGGGCAGCGAGAAATCTGTCTGTGCTGGGAGCTGTAGTGACCGGACGGAACGGTCTATAGACCGGATGGTCTGGTCTGTGTGGCTCCACATAGAGCAGAGAGGAAGCAGCATCGAGAAAGTTTCTGGACTATTGAGAGAAACTGACCGGACATTCCGGTCAGCTGACCGGATGGTCCGGTCAGTTCAAAGGAGTTGTCTGAATAGTGCGACCAACGATTCTGGGAACCGTTCCAGAGAGACCGAATGGTCCGGCTTGGCAGTGGCTGGACAGTCCGGTCATTGGGTCCAGAAAGGAAACTTTATGGAGCAACGGCTAGTTGTAGGTTGAAAGCCTATATAACTTCGTTGCTGGGGTCTTGGAGACTACTCTTGGCTAGTGGAATTGCTTGGAGCATTTGGTGAGAGCCAAGAGACAATGAGGAGAGCACTAGGATGAGATATTGCATACCTTGAGAGTCCTACTGAGAGTAACTTTTGCATTGATACACATCTAAGGCTAGGGTGTCCTTGAGGGTGTAATCTAGGTTGTTACTCTTGCTCTATGGTGATACCTAGACCGGTTAGGTGTCGGTGATCGAGCCTATCATGATTGGTTGTGAAGGCCGTCACATGTTTGTACACGGTTTGAGCCCACCGGTGAAAGGGGCATCAATAGTGAGCGCCCGTGTCGGCTCGGGCAGTTCGGCAAGTTCTCGAGGGCAGCGAGCTTGTGCCTTGGTGGCAGCGGTGATGTGCACCATGTCTTTACTCTGGGAGTGATTGTGGGCTCATGGGCAAAAAATCCACATTGGTGGCAGGAGGGACCAACACTCCGGCGGGAGTGGTCCAACGAGGACTTGGGGAATGCGCCATCCTTCCGAGACCTCAAAAACAATTCATGAGCCATCTCTTACTCTACTCCTTATTTTGATGCATTACTTTCCACCTTTACATACCGTGCTATTCATGCTTGTGTACTTATCTTGCTGTTGTTGATTATCTGATAGAATTGCATTAATAGGCTTCATGCTTGCTAGTTGTGCTTTAGCTTCCACACTTGGCTACTAGCATGTGTAGGAGTTGCATTGGCTTGATTGCTCACCCTTATATGTGTTGTGCTACTCATGTATGTGTGCTCTAGTTTCTTATCTTGTAGCTTAGCATGAGTAGGCTCCTTTGCTAGCTTGTTGTGTGCTTTTGCGTTGCTCTTTCACTAGCTTGCATAGGAGTTGTGTTGCCTTATGTGATCCACTAGTATGCTTAGGTTGTTGTTCCTTCCATAGGACTATTATCTTACTAGTGTCTTCACCACTAGAATTGTTATAGGAGTTGATTGAGTGTTTGGTTTTAGGAATAGAAGAATTTGGTACACCCCCCCCCCCCCACTCTCGGTCACTCGGTCCTTCCAAGTGGTATCAGAGCCACGTGCTCATCATAGGGCTTAACCGCCTTGAGTAGTGACCGTATTGAGTTGGGATGTCATCCCATTCAGGGACGGATCATGGCTCATGGAAGGATCTCTTGAAAAGCTACCTAAATGCCATGATTCTGAATTAGTTGATGGACACACTTGTGGACTTTGCCAATACCTTTACCGATGATCATGTATATGATAATGATGATTGTGTGGATGTGCCAAGTTCTAGTGAGTGCCTAGATTCTACTAGTGATGATTTGATAGATTGTTCTACTAGTGTGCCTAATGTAATGATTGATGATGTTGGCTCTCTTGATCTTGCTTGCTCTTCTAGTATGACTAGTGTTGATGATGTGTGAGTCCTTTATTGGTCATACTAGTGATACACTTGTTGAGGAGTTCTTCACTTTTCATGCTAATGAGAATGAGGACTTACTTGACTCTCTTATTCGCTTGCGAGGTATTGTGGACAGGATTGGAGTAACTACTTTTGAGCTTACCAAGATTGTGATAGTCGAGAAGATCCTCACCTTGCTCCCTAGCAGCAAGCTCCTCTACATCACCCTTGATCTCATCATGGAGAAGGGTCTCTCCCTCGAGGATGTGATTGGGTTGCTCTTTGATGATGAGAAGATCACTGCAAGATAGACTGGGGAGAAGACCTCCAAGGCAAATGGAGCATCCTTAAGAAAAGGGAAGGAAGTAGCTTCGAGCTCAAACTTCTTTGATCCCTCCACAAGATTGCCTTGCAGCAGCTTCTACAACCCCTTCGGATCAAGACCTACACCAAGCTCTTCATCAGACGCTTCATCAAGTTCTACCCCAAGTGTCATTCCTAGTTCTACTCCAAGCACTATGGGTGGACCACGTATTGGTGTGAGAGGCGTGCCAACCATGATGCTCACACGATCACTTGGGATGATCGATCTTACCAATATGACTCCGGTGCCCCCACCTCCTCCTCCACAAGATCGACTTTGGCATCTTCATCGAGCTCACCAACATGATCTCATCTTTCAACTTGGTGAATTTGTGAGAAATCTGAATGATGACCTTTGTGATACTCTCTTAAGCATTTATGATCTTGTGTGTAGAATAAATTCATTCAGAGGTCTTCAGAGGATCCCATCATATGAAGTGACTGATAGACTCCTCTTGCAAATCACAACTCCTAAGAGGGGTTTCTTACTTGAGGAGGTGATCAACATAAGACATGAGCTCTCGATTGAGAGAGCAATGGAGATGATACTTGTGCTCCACTCACAAGTGGGACCTGTGCTTGAGCATGTTACTGGCCTCTATGACCCTCCCCACTACTACATCACCCTCGACAATGTGCACATGGGGTATGGTCATGGACATTGGAGGTATCATGCTCCTCACTATCCCATTAGGAGGAGACTTCAAGAAGGGATTGCAAGAATCCCTATCTATGAGAATGCGCTTATCGCTCGATGTGATGAGGTTAGTGCTAGTCAATCAAGTAATGCTTTGGATACTAACCGTTCGTCCTCTAGTGCTTGTCTTATGGCTACCACCAAGGTCAACTACAAGAGTGGAGGTACTCATTGGATTCTTGACAATGGGTGCACTCAACACATGACCGGTAAGCCCACCATGTTCACCACCATTGATGAAGATGAAGATAGTGAGAAGGTGACTATTGGGGATAACTCAAAAGGAAGAGTCAGAGGATCAGGCAAGGTGGCCATTGATGTGGACAAGGGTTCCCGATCTTCCGATAGGTTCTGATAATCTTGATTAAGGCGGAGGCGATACACAAATCGATCCGGCTTCTGAACGACACGTTCTGAACCCCGCAATCGCAACACAACGTCTCCTCTGGTTATCAACCGTTCAAGAACGATTGACCTCGCTGAGAAGGCTTATCCTTGCCTGTAAATCAAGAACACAAGCAAGAACAAAGAAGAATGCAACCAAGTTTGCAAGTATACGATGAATCTCACAAGTTGGAGTCTCACAAACCGATCAAACGGCGAAATTGTTATCAATAGAATAATCTAAGCAAAACACCCAAACCCTAATGAAGAGGTGGCGGCTGTATATGAGGACCCTAGGGTCGTGCAAGACCCCCTGGACGCAGCCCTAAGTGGGCTCAACTCCATACATGGCCCAAAGACCGATTACAGTGTCGCAGCACCAGGACAGGTTCTGGAAGTCGAATTTTTTTGGCGATTGCCGACGGCTCGAGACGAATTTTGACATGGGACCAGTTGGGTTGGAAAGGGCTTTTCGTTATCTTTCCAGGCATATATAGAACGTCTAAATCCGAGTCCGTATGCGTCCTGGGCATCCGTTTTAGTGCAGACTGGTTCTGGGCTCCGAAACAGACTCGAAGTCGGTTTTGATTGGGCCTCCACCTTGGCTTGGACGTCCTTGCTGGCCCATCACGTCTCCAATCACCTCCCCAGCTATCTCATCATCATCTCCATGGTTTCTAACAATAATTAATTCATTAGGTAGCAATCTATTCTCAAAATCACATAAAGGAATCATTAGGAACAAACTCACCCGTAAATTCAGTTGTCGCGCATGAACTTGTATTTTGGTTGGCGGAGCGCTGGGTGTATCCATAAGGGTGATGTCCTCATCATTCTCCCTCTTTTGAATTAGAGTCGTCCTCGACTCGATCCCATCTCTTTCTCCCAATAGTGGTCTCAAATCTGAAATATAAAATATAGAACTATTCCCAAACTTGGAATGCACCTCGCGTTTATATATGTTATAAAAATTATCATCACAATGTGAAACCATAATAGAAGGCATGCCATGCAAATTAATGAGTTCTTTGAAAACTTGCTCAGCAATATGACCGTCATTCTCACTCTTATGACAAGATGGAAAATGTGTGATCTTAAAAACACTAGAAAAACATGACATGACATGGTAATTGTTATTGCAGTTTTCTAGTTCATCATTTGGTTGTACAACACAAGGAGTATTCATGTTTGAGCAAATATAAACTTTATGCACCATAAATACACCTCTATGATCATAGTTTCCTATAGCATAAAATTTGTTTCTTGTTAGTAAAGGCAATTCAGTTTGAGAAAAGAATTGCTTCTCCACGGTATTTAGATCACAAAGAACATCAAATTCAATATAACCCAAAGTATTTAGAGAAGACAATAACTTCTGCTTATTCTTTTCACATGTTATTAAAATCAAATGTTTTATTTCAGCACTAGTAGGTGAATCATAAGCAAAAATATCAATCTTGTTCATTTGTTGTGGCAAAGGTATAAGTGAAGCAGTGGCACACAACTCCTCTTTATCACAAGGATCAGTAGATAAATCAACTTGTGGCAAAGGCAAATCAAGACAAGGTTCCAATACAACAAGATTGTTGGAACAATTCATCACATCAAGAAAGCTCTTACCTGAAACAACAACATGTTCTTCATCTTTCACACTATCCTCTTTTTTGTGTAGAACCTGAAATGTATTAGTTGCAACAAGAGACAAGGAAATATGTTCATCATCTAATTCAGATTTTGATGTAAGTGTTGCAATATTTGAAGTAGTCCATTCTTTCCTAAATGGTTCATTCTTTCTTCTCTCAAGTCTTTGTTGATCCTCTTCTAAAATTTCAACAGCAGACATAGGTTTAAGAGTAACTCTTCTACCATTGTATTCAAATGAATAGGTATTAGCAATGGTATTGTGCAAAGCATTATTTGTAGAAATCCAAGGCTTACTCAATAACAAATGACACGCTTGCATAGGCACTATATCAAAATCTGCACAATCCTTATAAGAACCAATAAAAAATTCAATGCGTGCAATTTTATCTACCTTTATCTTACCACAAGAATTTACCCATTGGATGTAGTATGGACACGGGTGTGGCTGTGTGGTCAAGCCGAGCTTCTCGACCAATTCCAAGCTTGCGATGTTGTTGCTACTCTCTCCATCAATGATAACACGACAACGTCGATCCTTCACAACAAAGTGAGTCTGAAACAAGTTGTTCATTTGATTTTGGTCTACCTTCTCCATTTGAGAACTAAACACTCGTTGTGCTACAACACTTGTATCAACCTCATTTGACACCATCGACTCATCACCGTCGGTGTTGTAACCTGTCATTGTTAATAGAAAACAAGAAAACACACAAGAGTATATTTTCCTATCACCACTGTTTGATCACGGTGGAAACTCTCAACAAGCAAATGACAGCACCTAACTGAGTTCTTACAAGATTCTTAGTAGCAAAACAGAGGATACCTTGGAGAGTGTGATCCGACGATTGCGAGGGTCCAAAGTTCTGTGCCTATTCAGAAGGATATATGTGAAGCTAGATAGGCAATTTATAGTAGCAAGGATTAGCAAAATTTCAATTCAGAAATTGCAAAACTGAATAATAGTCCCAAGCTAGTCTGTGTCACTGGCCTAAACTTGTCTCGGACCTAGTTCAAGCAAGCAAGCAAATGGCTCAACAAAGGACACAAAGGCTGCAAGCAATTCTGAATTTTTTCTCTTCTCCTTTCGTTTTTTTTCTTTTGTTATAGGTGCGGCTTTTTCTTCTTATTTTTTTTTCAGCACCTCTTTGCCTTTTACTTCTTCATGATTTTTTTGACATAGAACTGCAGCAAGAGTTGCGAACTTTATAGCACAAAGAAAAAACCTAAACTTTCTTTTTTGCACTCTTTACGTAAGGAATAGATGTACATGTAGAACTGAACCGACAATTCTCATATGCAACAACATGCAGCAATCTCTTGACTCAAGGAACAACGTGCAACAGAAAACACTCTAAGTTTCTTATGCACACAAAAAATAGAAGGCTAGATGTTAAATAAATATTTAGTACAAATAATTCCAGCAGTACTCTTCTCTCAATGTGTGCAACAATCTGATTTTTTTTCTTGATTGTCTATGAATAAGGACACACACGACTCAAACAAGACCAAAGAACAAGTACTAGACCAACAACACAATGACCTTATAGGGACTAAAATTCAGAGAAGCAAACTAAACTGAAAATTGCAAGGCACAAGGGGGGTGTAGGATAGCGGAAACACAACGAACAAATATTTTTGTAGGGCAATTTTCTGGACTCTAGGATTAAACAAAATAACAAGGATAACGGCGAACCTAACGGTGTACCTGAAGCTCTGATTACCACTTGATGTGGACAAGGGTTCCCGATCTTCCGATAGGTTCTGATAATCTTAATTAAGGCGAAGGCGATACACAAATCGATCCGGCTTCCGAACGACACGTTCTGAACCCCGCAATCGCAGCACAACGTCTCGTCTGGTTATCAACCGTTCAAGAACGATTGACCTCGCCGAGAAGGCTTATCCTTGCCTGCAAATCAAGAACACAAGCAAGAACAAAGAAGAATGCAACCAAATTTACAAGTATACGATGAATCTCACAAGTTGGAGTCTCACAAACCGATCAAACGGCGAAACTGTTATCAACAGAATAATCTAAGCAAAACACCCAAACCCTAATGAAGAGGCGGCGGCTGTATATGAGGACCCTAGGGTCGTGCAAGACCCCCTAGACGCAGCCCTAAGTGGGCTCAACTCCATACATGGCCCAAAGACCGATTACGGTGTCGCAGCACCAGGACAGATTCTGTAAGTCGAATTGTTTTGGCGATTGCCGACGGCTCGGGACGAATTTTGACATGGGACCAGTTGGGTTGGAAAGGGCTTTTCGTTATCTCTCCAGGCATATATAGAACGTCCAAATCCGAGTCCGATGCGTCCTGCGCATCCGTTTTAGTGCAGACTGGTCCTAGGCTCCAAAACAGACTCGAAGTCGGTTTTGATTGGGCCTCCACCTTGGCTTGGACGTCCTTGCTGGCCCATCACGTCTCCAATCATCTCCCCAGCTATCTCATCATCATCTCCATGGTTTCTAACAACAATTAATTCATTAGGTAGCAATCTATTCTAAAAATCACATAAAGGAATCATTAGGAACAAGCTCACCCGTAAATTCAGTTGTCGCGCATGAACTTGTATTGTGGTTGGCGGAGTGCTGGGTGTATCCATAAGAGTGATGTCCTCATCAGCCATTACTGAGGATCTTCATCTTTCCAAGGTTTTTCTTATGGAAACCATCAACTTCAACCTCCTGTCTATCAGTCAGCTTTGTGACATGGGTTTCAAGTGCACATTTGATGAGGACGATGCAATGATTGAAAATGCAAAGACGGGACTAGTATTTCATGGAGTGAGGCATGGGAACCTATATGTCATGGACTTAAAGTGGTTGCCTCTTCACTAAGGCAATAAAGGGATGGTTGTGGCATAGAAGACTGGCACATGTTGGAATGAATCAACTCAGAAAAGTGGTTGAGAGGAATCTAGTTGAAGGAATTAAGGATGCCACCTTTAAGAAGGACAGATTGTCTAGTGCTTGTCAGGCTAGGAAGCAAGTTGCATCATCTCATCCCACCAAGTGATTTATGTCTACATCTCGTCCTCTAGAGCTCTTGCACATGGACTTGTTTAGGCCAACACATTACAAGAGTCTGGGAGGGAATCTATATTGCTTGGTGATTGTGAATGACTTCACAAGATACACTTGGACTTTCTTTCTTGTGGACAAGTCTCAAGCAAGTGACATCTTCAGAAAGTTTGCAAGGAGAGAAAAGAATGAATTCAAAGTTAGCATTGTGAACATAACGAGTGACAATGGGACTGAGTTCAAGAACACAACAGTGGAGGAATATTGTGACAAGAAAGGGATCAAGCATGAATTCTCCACTACATATACTCCCAAGAAAATAGAGTAGTGGAGAGGAAGAACAAGACACTAATCACCCTTGCTCGTGCCATGTTGGATGAGTATGGAACTCATGAGAGGTTTTGGGCTGAAGCAATCAACACAGCTTGCTACACGTCAAACCGTGTCTATCTCCACCGGTTGTTGAAAAAGACACCATATGAGCTACTGGTTGGATAGAAACCCAATGTTTCGTATTTTTGGGTCTGTGGCTGCACTTGTTACATTCTCAAGAAGAGGAGGGAGCCCGAGAAGTTTGAGAGCAGAACTGATGAAGGAATTCTTGTTGGGTATTCAGGGACTTCCAAAGCATATCGGGTCTACAACTCAGCCATAGGATGTGTGGAAGAATCTTATGATGTGCAATTTGATGAGTCAAATGGTTCTCAGAAAGGAGATGAGTTTCATGAAGTGAACATTGGAGATGAGCCTATGAGGGAAGCCTTGAGAAACATGCCCGTGGGCGAGGTTTTACCCCACGAGGCCAATGATGGTAATATTGATGAGCCCTCAACTCCACCACCTCAACCAACCTCTTCCTCCAAGGTGCAGCAACCAAACCAAGATGTCATTGCCTCTTCCACTAGTTCCTCCCAAGATTCATTGAGAGTGCATCCACCTACGCATGAGGGAACCCAAGAGAGAAGTGAGTCCCAAGCCTCTCAACATACTTCACATCGAGCCACTTCTCCAAGCTCTTCACACAACAATCCCACATCCTCACCAAGCTCTAACTCCAAAACAACAAAGCATATGAGTGATTCTCCCACCTCACTAAGAATCCAAGACACTCATATCTGAAGAGAGCAAGCAATCCATGATGCACAATATACTTCACCTAGAGCTCCTCCCACTCAAAAAGAACACCATCCTAGATCCAAGGCCATCAACAAGGATCACTCACGTGACTTGATCATTGGGAGTCCATCTCAAGGAGTTAAGACAAGGAGAAATCGATACAAGCCCAACTATGTGAGTGAAAAAAATGATGAGGAGGCAAATGTTGCAATTGAGAACTTCTCTTTCGTCTCCATGATTGAGCCTACAACAATTGATGAAGCTATGGATGATCACAAATGGGTTATTGCTATGAAAGAAGAATTGAACAACTTCAAGAGATGTAAAGTATGGAAATTAGTTGAGAGACCCAAGAATCATAATATGGTTGGCACCAAGTGGGTCTTCAAGAACAAGCAAGATGAGAAAGGAGCAATTGTCAAGAACAAGGCTCGTCTAGTGGCCAAGGGGTATTCTCAAGTGGCAAGTATTGACTTTGAAGAAACTTTTGCTCCTGTGGCCCATCTTGAAGCAATTTGGATCTTACTTGCCTATGCATCACACAATGGCTTCAAGTTCTTTCAAATGGATGTCAAAAGTGCCTTGTTGAATAGAGAGATCAATGAGAAAGTCCATGTGGAACAACCTTTGGTGTTTGAGCACCCTAAACATCCACGACACGTGTACAAACTAAAGAAAGCTCTCTATGGTCTCAAGCAAGCACCAAGGACATGGTATGAGCACTTGAGGAAGTTCCTTCTCAAGAATGGTTTCAAGATTGGAAGCATTGGTAGCACCTTGTTCACAAGACATGTTGGGAAGGACCACTTTGTGTGCCAAATCAGTGTGGATGATATCATCTATGGGTCAACCAATGAGAAGTTCAATGAGGAGTTCCAGGAGATGATGGCAAGGGAATTTCAAATGTCAATGATTGTAGAGTTGCATGTGTTCCTTGGTTTCCAAGTGAAACAACTAAGAGAAGGAAACTTCATCTACCAAGAGAAGTACACCAACATACACCTATGGAAACAAGCAAACCCTTGGATGATGATGCAAAGGGAAAACCGGTGAACCCCAAGATCTATAGATCAATGATTGGTTCTTTTCTCTGTCTCACCGCCTCAAGACCGGACATCATGTTTAGTGTGTGCTTGTGTGCACGCTATCAAGCAAATTCGAAGGAGTCTGACTTGAAGGCCGTAAAGAGGATTCTTAGATACCTTAAGTACACACCTACCATGGGACTATGGTATCCTAGAGGAACAACCTTTGAGTTACTTGGGTATTCAGACTCGGACTTCACAAGATGCAAAGTGAATAGGAAGAGTACATCGGGTGGTTATCAATTTCTTGGAAGATCTCTATATCTTGGAGCTCAAAGAAGCAAAACTCGGTGGCTTTATCCACAGCTGAAGCGGAGTACATGTCGGCGGGAGTGTGTTGTGCCCAACTTCTCTACATGAGGAAAACGCTCTTGGATTATGGCCTCAACTACACTCAAATGCCATTATATTATGATAGTGAGGCAGCAATCAAGATGGCTCTCAAAACTGGAGATCATGGTCATGCAAAACATATACAAGTGAGGCATCACTTCATAAGGGACCATGTTGAGAAGAAGGATATTGAGTTGGTGAGTGTGCGGACTCATGAACAATTAGCAGGTATCTTCACCAAGCCACTCGACGAGAAGACCTTCAACAAGCTAAGGGGAGAACTCAATGTTCTCGACCTTTCAAACTTCACATGAGTAACCTGATGAGGACAGCACCCTTATGGATACACCCAGCACTCCGCCAACCAAAATACAAGTTCATGCGCGACAACTGAATTTACGGGTGAGCTTGTTCCTAATGATTCCTTTATGTGATTTTGAGAATAGATTGCGACCTAATGAATTAATTGTTGTTAGAAACCATGGAGATGATGATAAGATAGCTGGGGAGGTGATTGGAGACGTGATGGGCCAGCAAGGACGTCCAAGCCAAGGTGGAGGCCCAATCAAAACCGACTTCGAGTCTGTTTCGGAGCCCAGGACCAGTCTGCACTAAAACGGATGCCCAGGACGCATACGGACTCGGATTGGAACGTTGTATATATGCCTGGAAAGATAACGAAAAGCCCTTTCCAACCCAACTGGTCCCATGTCAAAATTCGTCCCGAGCCGTCAGCAATCGCCAAAACAATTCGACTTCCAGAATCTGTCCTGGTGCTGCGACACCGTAATCGGTCTTTGGGCCATGTATGGAGTTGAGCCCACTTATTGCTGCGTCCAGGGGGTCTTGCACGACCCTAGGGTCCTCATATACAGCCGCCGCCCCTTCATTAGGGTTTGGGTTTTGCTTAGATTATTCTGTTGATAACAGTTTTGCCGTTTGATCGGTTTGTGAGATCCCAACTTGTGAGATTCATCGTATACTTGCAAATTTGGTTGCATTCTTCTTTGTTCTTGCTTGTGTTCTTGATTTGCAGGCAAGGATAAGCCTTCTCGGCGAGGTCAATCATTCTTGAACGGTTGATAACCAGAGGAGACGTTGTGCTGCGATTGCGGGGTTCAGAACGTGTCGTTCGGAAGCCGGATCGATTTGTGTATCGCCTCCGCCTTAATCAAGATTATCAGAACCTACCGGAAGATCGAGAATCCTTGTTCACATCATAACCCTAAAGCTTGTCTCTTGTAAATATGTATAGCTTTGTTTGTTTTGTTTGTTGTTTCTGTTCTTGTTTTTTATGCTTGTTTCTCTTTGCTTGTAGGTCAATTTCGGACCTCCTTGAGATAGCAATGGACATGGGTTAAGCTTGGGAAGGTGGTTCATGGTGTGCCCAAGGCTTTGAAGAATGGTCCATTGTGAGTAAGATCAAGAAGGGAACAACTCGTCGTTGGCACTTTGGTTAATAGCCTTTCTCTCTCTTAATTTTAGCATCGCATCATGCATGTGTATAGTTGTTGCATTTGCACTTGCATTCATGCACTCTTGCATCGTGATACCTTACATGCTCCCGAGCATGTTTCTAGGGGAGTTTCTTATTTACATTGTAAGTACATGACCCTCTAGATGATCACATAGTGATCTTTGTGCTTCATGCCCATTGAGTCATGTTCAAACGAGCTCCGAGATTAAATCTACTCACGCGGCTCAAAGACAAATGGCTTATACATTCCCATCACACAAATGACTAACCATTGCATACTTGAGAAAATATTTTATTGAGTCATGTGTGTAGGGGGAGCTATGGTGGAACACCATCATGACCAAGGAGGAGCACCATGAAAGGGGGAGCTTCCTAACTCTTGCCACTTATTATTTTCTCCTTGGTTCTCTTGTGTTTTGTCCTTGGTTTTTGGTGATAGGTGACAAAGGGGGAGAAGGAAGATGAAGATCCAAAAGCCAAGATCGATAACACAAAGGGGGAGAAGAACATGAAGATCATAATGCCAAGTCAAAGATCAAAGATCAACCACCATCAACCATGAAGAAGGGGAGAAGAACAAGAACATACAAGGAAGCTATGAAGTGACAAAGAGGAGAACATGAAGATCAAATGAAGATGATCAAGACAATGATGCATGTTCACTTGAAGTACACATGAAGATCATATCAAGATGAACATCTACACCCACATGAAGGTGCATGTTCACTTGAAGTACACATGAAGATCATATCAAGATGAACATCTACACCGACATGAACATCTACGTCTTTGGTGCGTGTCTACTTCAACAAGATCATCAACCACGACACCATGACGGGCGCAAAATTCAACTCAAGCTCAACTTCTAGCGCGCTACATGATTGGGTAGTTCTCTCTCAACACCTAGCACATTCTGAGGGGGAGACTACTTCCAGGGTAAGGACCAAGATAATCCTTTCATTCCTTCCTTTTCCTTTGGTTCCTTGTTGTTCGTTCGTCTTGGATCATCATAAGTAATGGTTATCATCCATCACCAAAAAGGGGGAGATTGTAAGGATCATGACCATTGTGGTCACCCTGAGGTATGAATGTTTTGGTGATGAATGACAAACATGAAATGTGTGACTAATGTCTACACGAGTGTTGTTCATGTAGGAAACCTTTTCTACTCTGTGATGATTGTTGACGGCGGCCTTGGCGATGGATGACAATGACCACAAGCATGGAGTCTTGTGAGCTTGATGGAGTCCAAGCGTTGATAGAGATGGATCAAAGCTGACTACAAGCTAAGGAGCAAGTATTGGGAATACCACAAGCGATGGAGCAAGTATTGGGAATACTTGTCTAGTTGTTAGGGCTTTGAGTCCATAGGAAAAATTAGACTACCAAGGGGGTCTAGGTCATATCTCTTAGGTCACACTAGTTGGTGAAATGCATGGATGCTCAGTGAAATCACAGGCACTGGGTGACAGTGGAGAAGCCAAGGAGCTATTCGGAGAAGCCAGGAAATGAAGTCAAGCGAGGACGAGGAGTTTCAGCTTCTGGACGAAGTGGCTGGACAGAGGGGTCAATGGTGACTGAACTGTACGGTCACTAAAAGGATTTGTCTCGGACTTACAGCGGGCAGCGAGGAATTTGTCTGGGTTGGGAGCTGTAGTGACCGGACGGTACGGTCTACAGACCGGACGGTCTGGTCTGTGTGGCTCCACACCGAGAAGAGAGGAAGCAGCACCGAGAAAGTTTCTGGACTAGAGAGAGAAATAGACCGGACAGTCTGATCAGTTCAGTGGAGTTGTCTGGACAGTATAGCCAACGGTTCTAGGAATCATTCCAGAGAGACCGGATGGTCCGGTCTGGCAGTGACCGAACAATCCGGTCATTGGGTCCAGAAAGGCAATTTGTGGAGCAACGACTAGTTGCAGGTTAGAAGCATATATAACTTCGTTGTTGGGGTCTTGGAGACTAGCCAAGAGGCAAAGAGGAGAGCACTAGGAAAAGATATTGCATATCTTGAGAGTGCTAGTGAGAGTAACTTGAGCATTGATGCACATCCAAGGCTAGGGTGTCCTTGAGGGTGTGATCTAGGTTGTTACTCTTGGTCTATGGTGAGATCTGGACCAGTTACGTGTCGGTGATCAAGCCTATCGTGATTGGTTGTGAAGGCCGTCACACGGTTGTGCACTGTTTCAGCCCATCGGTGAAAGGGGCATCAATAGTGAGTGCCCGTGTCAGCTCGAGGAGTCCGGCAAGTTCTCGAGGGAGGTGATCTTGTGCCTTGGTGGCAGCAGTGACACGCACCGTGTCTTCACTCCGGGAGTGATTGCAGGCTTATCGGCAAGAACTCCACATTGGTGGCGGGAGGGACCGACACTCCGGCGGGAGTGGTCCAACGAGGAGTAGGGGAAGGCGCCATCCTTCCGAGACCTCAAAAAAAATGATGAGCCATCTCTCACTCTACTCCTTACTTTGATGCATTACTTTCCGCATTTACATACCGTGCTTTTCATGCGTGTGTACTTATCTTGCTCTTTTTGATTATCTTATAGAATTGCATGAATAGGCTTCTTGCTTGCTAGTTGTGCTTTAGCTTCCGCACGGGGCTACTAGCATGTGTAGGAGTTGCATTGGCTTGATTGCTCACCCTTGTATGTGTTGTGCTACTCATGCTTGTGTGCTCTAGTTCCTTATCTTATAGCTTAGCATGAGTAGGCTCCTTTGCTATCTTGTTGTGTGCTTCCGCGTTGCTCTTTTACTTGCTTGCATAGGAGTTGTGTTGCCTTATGTGATCCACTAGTATGCTTAGGTTGTTGTTCCTTCCATAGGACTATTATCTTGCTAGTGTGTTCACCACTAGAATTGTTATAGGAGTTGATTAAGTGTTTTGTATTAGGAATTGGTGAATTTGGTACATAGTGCGAGTTCCCGATTCACCCCCCCCCCTCCTGGTGAATCGGTCCTTTCAGTAGCCAAGTTGTAGAGAGGATTCCTATGGTCAAGGATCCTAAAATATGATAGTTTTCGGTCTATAACTGCTTACTTCGGGCACAGCTTACCCCTGCATCCATAGTCGACTCCGGCCAACAGCTCTACAATGTACTCGAACATGGAGGATTACTAAGGCCAGATAGGGCTGTCACCACCTACCAACTACCTCTACAAACTGTGGGGCACGTGACAAACAAAGGTAACCTCTAGTCTTGACACCACGTCTACACTATCAAAGTCTCGATACCACGCTTATAGAATGATGTAAACAAGGGTTCCCAATCTTCCGATAGGTTCTGATAATCTTGATTAAGGCGGAGGCGATACACAAATCGATCCGGCTTCCGAACGACACGTTCTGAACCCCGCAATCGCAGCACAACGTCTCCTCTGGTTATCAACCATTCAAGAATGATTGACCTCGCCGAGAAGGCTTATCCTTGCCTGCAAATCAAGAACACAAGTAAGAACAAAGAAGAATGCAACCAAATTTGCAAGTATACGATGAATCTCACAAGTTGGAATCTCACAAACCGATCAAACGGCAAAACTGTTATCAACAGAGTAATCTAAGCAAAACCCGAACCCTAATAAAGAGGCGGTGGCTATATATGAGGACCCTAGGGTCGTGCAAGACCCCCTGGACGCAGCCCTAAGTGGGCTCAACTCGTTACATCGTCCAAAGACCGATTACGGTGTCGCACCACCAGGACAGATTCTGGAAGTCGCTTTGTTTCGGCGATTGCCGATGGCTCAGGACGAATTTTGACATGGAACCAGCTGGGTTGGAAAGTTCTTTTCGTTATCTTTCCAGGCATATATAGAACGTCCAAATCGGAGTCCGTATGCATCCTGGGCGTCCGTTTTAGTGCAGACTGGTCCTGGGCTCCGAAACAGACTCGAAGTCGGTTTTCATTGGGCCTCCACCTTGGCTTGGACGTCCTTGCTGGCCCATCACGTCTCTAATCACCTCTCCAGCTATCTCATCATCATCTCCATGGTTTCTAACAATAATTAATTCATTAAATAGCAATCTATTCTCAAAACCACATAATAAAAATATTAGAAACGATCTCACCTGTAAATTCAGGTGATGCACATAAACTTTCATCTTAGTTGAAGGAGTGTTGTGTGTATCCATGAGTGTGATGTACTCAGCATTCTCCCCTTTTTGAATTAGAGTCATCCTCGACTCGATCCCATCTCTTTCTCTCAATAGTGGTCTCAAATCTGAAATATAAAATATAGAACTATTCCCAAACTTGGAATGCACCTCATGTTTATATGTGTTATGAAAATTATCATCACAATGTGAAACCATAATAGAAGGCATGCCATGCAAATTAATGACCTCTTTGAAAACTTTCTCAGCAATATGAACATCATTCTCAATCTTATGACAAGATGGAAAACGTGTGATCTCAAAAACACTAGAAAAACATGACATGACATGGTAATTGTTATTGCAGTTTTCTAGTTCATCATTTGGTTGTACAACACAAGGAGTATTCATGTTTGAGCAAATATAAACTTTATGCACCATAAATACACCTCTATGATCATAGTTTCCTATAGCATAAAATTTGTTTCTTGTTAGTAAAGGCAATTCAGTTTGAGAAAAGATTTGCTTCTCCATGGTATTTAGATCACAAAGAACATCAAAATTCAATATAACCCAAAGTATTTAGAGAAGACAATAATTTCTGCTCATTCTTTTCACATGTTATTAAAATCAAATGTTTTATTTCAGCAATAGTAGGTGAATCATAAGCAAAAACATCAATCTTGTTCATTTGTTGTGGCAAAGGTATAAGTGAAGCAGTGACACACAACTCATCTTTATCACAAGGATCAGTAGATAAATCAACTTGTGGTAAAGGCAAATGAAGACAAGGTTCCAATACAACAAGATTGTTGGAATTCATCACATCAAGAAAGCTCTTACCGGAAGCAACAACATGTTCTTCATCTTTCTCACTATCCTCTTCTTTGTGTAGAACCTGAAATATATTAGTTGCAACAAGAGGCAAGTAAATATGTTCATCATCTAATTCAGATTTTGATGTAAGTGTTGCAACATTTAAAACAGTCCATTTTTTCCTAAATGGTTCATTCTTTCTCCTTTCAAGCCTTTGTTGATCCTCTTCTAAAATTTCAGCAGCGGTCATAGGTTTAAGAGTAACTCTTCTTCCATTGTATTTAAATGAGTAGCTATTTATAATGGTATTATGTGAAGCATTATTTGTAATAATCCAAGGTTTACGCAATAACAAATGACATGCTTGCATAGGTACTATATCAAATTCTGCACTATCCTTATAAGAACCAATAAAAAATTCAATGCGTGCAATTTTATCTACCTTTAGCTTACCAAAAGAATTTACCCATTGGATGTAGTAAGGACATGGGTGTGGCTGTGTTATCAATCCAAGCTTCTCTACTAATTCTAAACTTGCAATGTTGCGGCTACTCTCTCCATCAATGATAACACGACAACGTCGATCCTTGACAACAAAGTCAGTCTGAAATAAATTGTTCAATTGATTTTGCTCTACCTTCTCCATTTGAGGACTGAGCACTCTTTGTACTACATCACTCATATTATTCTCATTAGACGACGTTGAATAATCACCATGAGTGGCGTAACCTGTCATTGTTAGTAGCGAACAAAAAAACACACGGAAGTATATTTTCCTATCACTACTATGTGATCACAGTGTAAACTCTCAACAAGCAAAGGGAAGCATCTTATCAAGCTCTTACAAGGTTCTTGATTACAACAAATAAAGGATACCTTGGAGAGTGTGAACTGATAATTGCGAGAGTCAAAAAAAATTTGTGCCTGTTCAGAAGGAAATATATGGAGCTTGGATAGGCAATATTAGGTAGCAAGGATTAGAAAAATTTCAATTCAGAAGTTACAAAACTGAGTAATAGTCCCAAGCTAGTCTATGTCACCGGCCTAAACTTGTCTCTGACCTAGTTCAAGCAAGCAAGCAAATGACTCAACAAAGGACACAAAGGATGCAAGTAATTCTGAACTTGTATCTTTTCTTTTTTCTAGTTCCTTTTTTTTTTGTGCGCCTTTTTCTCTTGTGCACTTTTGCCTTTTTCTTTTCTTTTCTTGAGAATCAGAACTGCAGCAAGGTATTACAAGTTTTACAACCAATGGAACCCTAGAATATTTTTTTTTCTTACTACAAGTGCAGCAAAAGGATTCTTGTAATAGCACAACTAAAACAAACTTCTATAACAAGATCAAGCACTAATTGGTTGGCTTTTGATCACAATGAAACAGCAGCAGAGCACTCTATTTTTCTTTTGCACACGAAAGTAGAAGGCTAGATGTTAAAGAAATATTTAATGTACATAATTCCAGCAATACTATTATCTCAACATGTGCGGCACTGATTTTTTCCCTTCTTTGTCTATGACAAGGATATGCACGACTCAAACAAGACCAAAGAACAAGCACCAGACCAGCAACACAATGACTTTAAAGGGACTAAAATTCAGAGAAGCAATATGAAATAAAAATTTGCAAGTCACAATGGGGTATAGGACAGCGGAAACACGATGAACCGATATTTTTGTGGGGCAATTTTCTGGACTGTAGGATAGAATAAATAAACAAGGATAAAGGTGAACCTAACGGTATACCTGAAGCTCTGATTACCACTTGATGTAAACAAGGGTTTCCAATCTTCTGATAGGTTCTGATAATCTTGATTAAGGCGGAGGCGATACACAAATCGATCCGGCTTCCGAACGACACGTTCTGAACCCCGCAATCGCAGCACAACGTCTCCTCTGGTTATCAACCGTTCAAGAACAATTGACCTCGCCAAGAAGGCTTATCCTTGCCCGCAAATAAAGAACACAAGCAAGAACAAAGAAGAATGCAACCAAATTTGCAAGTATACGATGAATCTCACAAGTTGGAGTCTCACAAACCGATCAAACGGCAAAACTGTTATCAACAGAATAATATAAGCAAAACCCGAACCCTAATAAAGAGGCGGCGGCTGTATATGGGGACCCTAGGGTCGTGCAAGACCCCCTGGACGCAGCCCTAAGTGGGCTCAACTCGTTACATGGTCCAAAGACCAATTACGGTATCGCACCACCAGGACAGATTCTGGAAGTCGCTTTGTTTCGGCGATTGCCGATGGCTCGGGATGAATTTGACATGGGACAGGTTGGGTTGGAAAGTTCTTTTTGTTATCTTTCCAGGCATGTATAGAACGTCCAAATCCGAGTCCGTATGCGTCCTGGGAGTCCGTTTTAGTGCAGACTGGTCCTGGGCTCCAAAACAGACTCGAAGTCGGTTTTGATTGGGCCTCCACCTTGCCTTGGACGTCCTTGCTGGCCCATCACGTCTCTAATCACCTCTCCATCTATCTCATCATCATCTCCATGATTTCTAACAACAATTAATTCATTAGGTAGCAATCTATTCTCAAAACCACATAATAAAAATATTAGAAATGATCTCACCTGTAAATTCAGGTGATGCACATGAACTTTCATCTTAGTTGAAGGAGTGTTGTGTGTATCCATGAGTGTGATGTACTCATCATAGAAGACTAAGATACTCTAACTAAATAGAGTGATGATCTCATAAGCAATAAAGGAAAGAACTTACTTAAATAGGTAACTTAAATACCAAAGAGAAATCACGAACACATACTTGAAAAGGAAAGCATCCGTCGAGGTAGAAGTGTGGGGAAGATCGCCGACAAGCCCAGCACTTTCCCGAACTCCCCCTCACTCTGTCCCTATTTTCTAAGCACTTTGGCAGTGCTAAAGCCTTTTGGATGAAGCATTAAACCTTCTTCTTGTGTGTGTTGGAGTGGAGGCACTCCCATGCTTTTTTAGGACCCAAAGGCGGTTACTCCCACCCTAAGGGGGGGGGGACCGATGTTGGAAAGGCAGTGGCAAATCACCACAGAAGATGGGCCTTATTGGGCGCACTTTCTGTTCAGTCAAGGAGCCCTGTTCAGCCGAACATAAGTGGGGCCCAATGACCCCCATTCTTCTCTAGAACACTATTAGGTGGCCCCCCAAGTCATGTACATGGGTTAGTTCGGTTCTTGAAGCGGTTTAGACCCTGTAGTGGGTCCACAAATCCGTGTACTGCGTCCCGATTGGCCGGGAGCGTGTTTATTCCTCCAATTAATTTGGTTTTCCATTTACTCCGTGGTTTAATCACCTGCATACAAATAATCACCAACACTAGTTGAAATTGTTAGTAATAAACACCAACTCTATGTTGGTGATTCCTTCTTTAACATTTATGCAGTGATTTGACGATCGGATTTGTCATTTAAGGACCATCAACACACATATGATCGTTTTTTTTAACATGCGTTGTCTTCTACTAGGTAACTGGTCATTTGCCTACTGTTGCAGTGAGCATAAGGAGGAATTGAGAAATTCCGACTCACAGTATGTTGACAGAAGGCACAAGGAACAATTTGTAGCATGGTTTGAGTGAAAGGTGAGACATATTCCTCTAATTTTTCAACACATGATACTTAAATTTAGAATGTGTTCCTAACATATTCTCCAAATAATTTTGATGCAAACAAGGAAACTATTTGAAAATAGAGAAGTAGATGACATGATGTATGCTCTATCTTGTGGTCCAGATCCTCGTATTCGTGTGGCTAGCAGGTGCTCTATCAATGGGTTTCTCTTTCGAGCAAAAGAATTAGAGAAAAACTTAACCACACAAAACAACGGTGTTGTTGTCTAGGGGGATGGCATGGAATGGTACTAAGTAATTAGAAGAATAATCATGCTGGACTATCCTAAGAAGAATGAAGTCATTTTGTTCGAGTGTGATTGGTTTGATGTTCCAACAACGGACAAAAACAAATCCAGACGGTACAATAAAGATAAATATGGCATTATCGACATTGATACTAGTCGAACTCGATATTTAGAGCAGCCGTGCGTCCTAGCGATCCAAGCAGAGCAGGTGTGTTATGTGAAAAGTGCCAAGAGAACGAATTGGTGCACTGTCCTTAGAATGAAATCTAGGAACCTGTTTGCCATGGATGAAGGAGAGGAGACTAATAATATTTTTGCTAATACCGATGTTGACTCGCTCGTCGTAGGAGTGGAACATATGAATGTTGAAGGTCCACAAGAGGAATTGACAAATTGGAGGAGAACTGACGTGGAACGGTTAAGCGTCAATGTTGATGTACTCGAAGAGGTGCGTGCTGCCTCCATTCCAGAACCGGATGATGAGCACATACTAGATGACTATGATGATCCTGATGATGACACATACACTGCTGATGGAGTTGTAGCTGTGGTCGATTCACACGGCGATGATGATTTTTTTTTTTTGTAAATTTGAGCTGCACTCTGGATCCTCTAACTTTATTACTGTATTGTGTTTTCTATCATCAGCTTGCATCTACACATCTATATTGCACATAACTTGATAGACAATGAGATAAACAACATACATTTGACACATGAACTTAGTTCAGAGACATAACCAGCATACATGCAGTTGAAGCTGCTTAACTACAACACAACACTAACTGGATACACGCACCTACTGATTGCCAATCCACATGAACAACAGAACGCAACAAAGAACACACAGATTGACTTCAGCCTGGTCTTCTCCACCTCCAGCTTTCTGACTTCTGCTTTAAGGTCCTCTTTTTTAGATTTCGGAGCATCCACCTTGTCCAACGCATCCACCCAAGCGGTTGCCTCACCAAGATCTTTGTTCAGTGCCGTTTTCTCCTTCTTGAGAGACTACACTATGGCATTGCATAGATCTACTAGCAGCGTCTGCACGCATGCATCGTGCGCACCATCATACCAACACATGAACCCGCAACCTCCAACCTGACGAAGAAATAGGGAGGCAAAAGAAACCAACCATGAATCCAAAAAATTAATTGAATAGGAACAAAACTATACTCACCTGAGGTCTATAGCACTTGAGGTAGCACTGTCCGGGGTTGTCATCGCTCCACGAGATACACATCACCGCCTTCTACTGGTAGTTGCAGTACACCAGGGTGTGGAAGTCCAACGGCCCAACGTGGTAAGGGATGGGGGAATGGCACTTCTCCTCAGGCTCGCTTGAAGGTGGGGTCTTGGCGGTGGTCCTCGACGAGCTCAAACTACCGGCCATGGCGAAAGTTCAAGCTAGCGTGACATGCTCCATCTACTCGACACAGCGCCCCCCCCCCCCCCCCGCCTCGCCTCCCCTTTTATTGTTAGTCTTTGATGTTATAGTTTAAGTTTTGCTGGAACACTGAAACAATTGTACTGATGTATGCACTAAGATTGTACTTTAATTTTACTTGTTTTAATGATGTTCTCAGTTATTTTTGCAATAGTTTTGTCCATGTGCACATCCATCCTCATCACTTAAATAAAAATTCAATTGACACACATTAGCCAAAAGTTATCAAAAAATAAAATAAAAAACTGAACGTGCAGGATGTGTATTTTATACATTGTCATGAAAGTTTACACTATGAATCGATATATTTTGTAAGATAAAAAAGAAGTAATAATTATGAAACAGGTAAACGTATTGTCAGAAATACGTGTTCAGCTTTGTTTGCAATCTAGTTGGTCTCTATGGATACCGTAGGTCTGATGCTGCGGTGGTGATGGCTGGCCGGATCCCGGTCGGTTGACCCCGTTGGCTGGATCCTGGTTGACCTTGTTGTAAAACTGACAAATGTTGGAATGCAAACTGAACTACTAAACATATATTCAGTGATATTTATATTAATTAGTTGAACACATGCGCACGAAGGCACACATAGCACACACCACACATATGCGCACATAAGTGCTATACACAGACACTTCTTCTATGGCTTGATGTTAAAGCTCTGACCAAGCCCATAGGAGACGCGGGCATCTATAGCGGCATACTCGATGTGCTGCTTAGTCAGGCGCTTATACCCCTACTTGTGGTGAAACGCACCATGGGGCTGCTTGGCCATTGTCAGACCAAGCATTAGCTTACATACGTTCTTGAATCCACGTCCGTGTCGAGAGTTTCGGCCGAAGCAAACCCGCGCGCGTCCTGCAACTCCGACGTCCTGGCTACATGGATGTTGTGATCAATGGTCAGCCGATGGACGTCGCCGTTGATATTCGAGCTGACAAACATGCACCGATGGCTCTCTAGGAAATGCTTCAGTTCCTCAGGAACTTCGTCGGCGTGGCACACCTAGAAGAGGAGACACCGATATCGATAGCCGTCGTCTTGTATGCCCATGTAGATCTGAATGATGCCTATCTTGTTTGGTTCGTTATTCACACAGCGTCTGGAATGATGAGCCACTCCGTATCAAAACTGACGAGGAGTAGCTCTTCATTCGTCCATAACTCCTCAAGGAACTTGACGACAATGCTGCTATCAATGGTGACAGTTGTGTCAATGTTGTAGTGGTAAAACTTGAAGACGACGAAGCTCGTCAATGATGACGGCAGGCGGTGGGTCGGCAGGGCTTGGGTGGGCGAGGTGGGAGCGTGACAGTGCACCGGCACCTGGTGTGCGTGAGCGTGAGGCGGCGTGCAGGAGCGCGAGGCGGCGCTCTCTGGGTGCACCGGAGTGCAGCCTACGGGAGCGTGAGGCGGCGAGCAGGATTGCGAGGCTATGCCACCTCTGGTCGACATGCGAGAGCGTTGCAAGCGTGAGGCGGCAACGCCGCTAGGCAGGCGGGTGGACACCATGAACGAGGTGAGGACCGCAGCGGTTCAGGAACTGAACGGGCCGGTGTGCTTCTAATGTTGCACTAGGCGGGTGGTCGCCGTGAATGGGGTGCGGGAGTTGTTTGATGGGCACAGGGGTGAGGAGCATGGCGGTTCCTAGAAAAGACGAAGAGCGCTCGCATTGGTGTGCGTGCATGGAGTGGTTCCCAGAAAACAAAGGCCCCATCAGAGAAGTTGAACACGTGGACACCATCGACCCTGCCTTCCATGACCCCTCGCCTTCCATGACCAATGCATTGACTCCTCCTCCTCCTACCGTGAGGGACATATGGGTCCGGTCCCAAGATGGCCCCATCCATAAGCGAGTCTGCCTTGCTCCCCCGTTCATTGAACAATGGGCCCTGCCTCACTCATTGACCCCACGATCATTGAGTGAACGGTCCTTGCCTATTGCTGCCTCGCATTGCCTTCCTTGCCTATGAACTACTCCCATCGCCTTCCTCACTTCTACTCCCATCGCCCTCGCCGTCTCCCCTTCCTCGTCATCGCCTTCCTTTCTGTCGCAGTATCCATGGCCTTGGGGTGATGTCCTCCGCACTCATCGTCCTTGGTGAGTCAGCATCAACGCTGCTCATCATCCGTACATAGGGGTTTTGTGTGTTCTTTAGCCTCTTTTTGTTTAGGATTAGGCCATATTTGCTTCGTTTTGGTTAAATGGCATCCGTTGGGAACATTTAGGGTAGGATTTCATCAAGTATTGTAGTAGATCTATATATTTATGACTGAAGTGTTCTTGGGGATTTGTTCGTACTGTTCTTGCATTTTTAATGTATACTATACATATAGTTTTAGGATCTATAGAGATAACATTTTCTCGGTAGATTTGCATGGGTTAAGATTTTTCCTAATGCTAAATTTGATATATATATATGTAGGCCGGCGGTAGTCGCCATCATAGTCGATCGCTGTCGTTGTCCTGCTCCTCGTCGCCTCCACCTCCACCGGTGGCGGACCACCACCGGAGAATGGTAATGGCCCTGATGCTACTCCCATCGAGCGCCGGGGTGGTGATGCTCCCAGTTGAGAGGCAGGCCGCCCTGTCCACGGGCATGGCGACATGCTCCATCTCCGGCGCTGCCCTCCCGGAGTAGTTCACTGTCTCCGGTGGCGCCCCCCCACACGCGCCTGTTCCCCTTCTCTGGCTCCGTCATTGCCGCTCGCCCATGCCCGTTCGACGTCTCTGGTGTTGCCGCCCGCCCGCGCCCGTTCGCCGTGTCCGGCGTCGCCGCCCACCCGCGTCGGTCGTTTGCCATCTCCGGCGCGCCGTTCCTGCTCCCACTCCATATCATCGGAGCGGTCTTTCAGGCTGACGACCCCCTCACTGGCCAGATCCCAAAGGGTGCCAACATGCGCCTCAAGTTTCTCTACACGACAAAAGATGGGACGGCCATCTTTCGGTGCCCCATCCACATCGGCAAGATGCAGCGGGAGACGGACTGTTCCAGCATACAGTCACACGTCCTTGGCATTGTGAGTTCCAACTCATGGAAGCACGATGCGAAGAAGCTCAGCCGCCACTGTTGTCTCCCAAAGAACGAAGGCTGGATGTGGAGTACATTCTCGTGGTGTCTGTCGCTCGTTCTCTACATGCATGGTGGTGATGGTGTCAGTTACTCATTATTATGCTGCTGTTTTTGATTTATATCCTTCTATTTTTATGTCGAACTATGGTCGTTTAATTATGCTGAACTATGTTTACCTGGTGAATTATGTTAATTTATATCTCTTGTGCATTAATTTTTTTCAATTTCATGTGCTGCTATGATGTAAAATGGTCAATCTCCTGTGCTCAACATTGAATTGTGTGGGTTCAAAACGGTTGCCTTTGTGGGCCACATGGCCATTGAGAGGTTTTTTTTTAAAAAAATATCTCCCCCCTGTTTATATTCCCCATAACATCCTAGTCAAAACAAGAGTGCAACTCCCGCATAAAAAGTTGGAGGAGCTAAATAGGACTTTTTTCCTTAATATAATAAGCAAAAGGGCGTACAATGTTGTGTACCTAGAAGCCCATTTAGAGGCCCATGCAACACCTCTCCATGAGACGCCTCCCCCATTCATATCCTACTCTAAAAAACCCTCGACGTCTCGTCTCCCTCCACAACCATTCGTCTCTCACCCCTCCTCCTCTCTCGTCATCTTTCAACCGCTCCTCTCTCCGCTTCCATCTTCTATAGAGGCCGAAGAAAATAGGGTAAAGGAGTGATCCTCAGATCCCCGCGGCCGGTAAAGGACTGGTCCTAAGATCCCTGCGGCAAAACGCTGCAAATTGGCTTCGAGCGGCCTCGGTGTAGAGGAGTCTGAAGCAACAGGATCTGGTCATAACTCAGAGCAATTTTATGTTACCTTTTCCACCCCTTTTTCCATTGGGTTGTTTTAGCTCATGCAATCTCACACATTCCTGCCCTCCTAAACCAAGGTGGAATTTGTGTCTGGGCCGTACCGCAGATTTTGGAGGACCGATCGACCTGTGCTAAAAGCAAAATTTGGCCCTTAGTTCAAGTATATTAATATAATTAAAATTCTTTTACTTATGCTATATGAAATGAACTAAAGTGCCTTTCTTTTTTAAGCAAGGCATGAATGCAAGAACTAACAACAACTCTAAACCTAGAGGCAAGTTGGCACGAATAGATATTATTGCATGATACTTATAGAACTCCCCCACACTTTGATTTTTATATCACGTAGACACAATAAATCCGTGTGCAGTGTTGTAGGCTTCTCGTAGTAGGTTCTATCACCCAAAGTACCACGGTATCAAGCTGATGCAGCTCCCATGTTCTCAGGCATATTGTGACCATTGTTCTTTTCAATCCTCACCTGAAAGGGTTAGTAACCAAAAATACCCGAAGGGAAATACATTCTGAAAACAAGTTCTTGCAATTATTTAATAAGGGAAAAAAATAAATGATAATCCAATCCACTTCTTGGTAGTGCTTTGTTTATAGTCAGAAGCTCGACTATGGGGACTTCATGTTTATCGCCAATTGTTGATGTATCATTTGAGTCTTAGCTGCATTGGTGCCAAAATTAAATACGAGATCTGCAATACTTATGATAAACAAAAGCATCTACAACCATCCTTCTAAACATGTTACTAGTGAGGGCCTTAACGTGTTGTATTTCTCATAGGTGCTTTTAGCAGTAATCTTGATTGACTCTAGAGATTCCTTATATGAGCATGCATCTTGTGGTTGTTCAAGGAAGAAGATCTCATGCTCATCAATTGAATTATTTCCTCCTATCTCTAGAGTCAATGTCTCTAGTAATCCAATGGCCCAACGGTTCTCCTTCTCAAGAATTTCGGTGAGAAAGCTTATCGGTGATTCTTGATTACCGCCAAGAATGGAGTATTAAGGACCAAAGGAAAAAGTCTTAGGCGAGAAGGATGATGGTTTGGTTTCAAAAGGATTAAGAGTTTCTCCCAAATTTTCTCCTCCGTGGATGCAATGCTTTGCGTCTTCACACAGAACAAACCTCAGTGATGCGCGTTGGGAAAGATACATCACCTCCTCAAGTAGGGAGTGCTTGAGATGAGGCCTCACTATAGGATTTTCTAAGCAATGGTTGTTGGTGGTGAAAACAATTTTCCTAAGTTTTTCATTTAGGCTCCCTTGAGATGCACCCTTACGGTGAAGGCTTTCTAGTAGGAAGCCTATGAGAAGCTCAAAGTCGATGATAGGGAATATATCATGGTCTAGGCATACTTCAACTTTGCTCAACTCAACTGGTATAGCCCTTGCGATCTGTCGACATGGAAGGGTTACTCCCAAGGCATCCTTGATGATTGTGTCACTTGGCTCTAGAGATATATCATCCAAAAGTTGCCAAGCTATGTACTCAGGGATGATATTGGCTCTTACAATGGGATCGTGAAGGGCTTTTATGACATTTCCCTTTATATAACAGGGAATGGTAGAGGAAGGAGAACAAACTTGGATTTCCTTTGGAGAATGTCTTTCTTCCTTCAAACAATCCTTGTTAATGGCCTCCTTGTGGATTTCTTCTTTGAAAAGCTTGGGAGGTGAAAGGGATTTCATTGGCTTCTTCCACCAAAAGTGATTCAAGGTGTTTACAAGATCATCAAGTAGCCTTTCCTCGAATTCAATTGGGAACCCTAAGGGTAGCATTTCTTCTACCTTCCAAGCTCTCTCAATAGCAGAGTGTAACGGTAAGATAGCTATATGTTCGAATCTAGCTGTTCAGGAACCTTTTTGCGTTGGCTTGCCTTCCCCTGAATAAATTGCTGATCTTGTTCCTTGAGGATGTATCCAAGGGGGTCAACAGGGAATGTTGCCATCACTTCATTGACTGGCTCACCCCTTGGGAGAGGTTGAATCAAAAGATTTTCTGATTCACATATCAGAATAAAAGAGGAGTCTCTCCCATGTCTTATGTCGGGACTTCCTAGCATCAGAACATCATACAAAAAACTTATCTAATGGATGCCTGATCAAAATTTGGAAGTCATCTACCTCAACTATATGGAAGTCTAGGATAGTCTTGACATTTTCGTGCTTTACGGGCACATTTTGCAAGGTCCCAAATACTTCTAAAGGTTGGTCGAATGGGCTCAATACAGATTTGCTAATCGGTCCAAGGGGTTCACCACCTATGAAGATGGGTGCGATGGATTTGGACATTTTATTTGCACCAATTATAGGACTGAAAAGAACATTCATCTTAACCTCCCTTATGTGGCATTGGACGGTTGAGTAAGGGCGTCTAACCCAGATATTTCAAGAAACTCGGCACCGTCATTCAACCATTCATAACTTGGCATGGCAGAGCACTCCCTCTCATTCTCTTGGAGGAAATTGTCCTTTAGCGGATTGGGAGGAGACACGAGAATTGGTGAGTTCGTCTTGCAAAAATAATTCAAGGTGTCCCCATGATCATTCGTAAGACCTTCCTTGAATTTAATAGATAACTCAAGAGAATTTTCTAATGAGACATAGGGACAGAAAAATGTCGTCCCCTGAGTTTGATGTCTAGCGTCTCCTTTGTCGATGCATCAGAGAAAAGTCTCTCCATGGGATGTCCGATTAAAATGTCAAAGCCAAGGACTTCGAACATATGAAAGTCGAGGAGAGTTTTGACATATTTGTGCCTTAACGACACATTTTGCATAATCCCATATCCCTCTGAAATGGGTCCGGAAGGACATTGAAGAAATTTGCAAGTCGATGCCAAGGGTTCTTCACCCAAAATAGTAAAAGCACAAGCATTAGAAATGATGTTGGCACCGACAGTGAGATTATAAAGAAGATTCACCTTTTCTTCTCTTATGAAGGGGAGCTAATCCAAATTAGGTTTGGAGAAAGCTCAACCTCTCTCGACCAATCATTGCTCACGCTTGATGTTAACTCCTTCACCGTCTATTGGAGCAAAGGCTCCTTGAGAGGATTGGGAGAAGATATTGGAGTTGGTGTTTTTTTTATTGTGATAACTCGAGGATTTCCCACAATCTTTTACAAGATTTTCCTCGAATTGGAAAGGGAGCTTTGAAGGTTGAATTTTTTCTTCCTCCATTGCTCGTGGTTCAGTTGAGGTCTCACTAGATGAATCAATGGATAGGCCAGGATTTGGCTTAGGTTCAACTAGTGGGGTGGCCTCAATGCTTGATGAAGCTTCCTTCTGATGGGGCTCTCTACAGTCGACTAGGAAAGAAGAGTTTTCTTCAATATGGTCTAGGATAACACTTCCTTCTGCAAGTGTCTTATGAATGAACAAACCTTCAACGGTGACTGTTAACGGTCGTTAAATACCAGTTTCGACCATCAATATACCTATAAAAGTAGGAATACTTAGCATTTCATACTTGCATGCTAGTTAGGAATAATAAGATTCCACTTGTCCTTGGAGAACTATGTGCATGCAGGGATTTGGTATAATATATCTGGAGAAATGGAGCATAATCCGGGGAAATATAGTTCCAGCCAATGAGACGGTGCCAATTGGACTTCCCTCAGATTGCATATGTGGCCGCACAGGATTTCTCTAGAGAACACCGACATAATTCAGAAGAGGTCCCACCTACCAGTCACCCTGAGGAAGGACACCCTGAGGGAGCCCACTCCCAGGTCGGTCGACCAGGTCTTGAGCCCATTTCTGATGGCCTTCCACGTGTCAACTCCTGAGCTCTTTGGCAAGGTCGATGCATGTCGGTTTTATGGCGGTTACTCTCCAATACCGACCTTTGGCCCTATAAATAGAAGGGCAGAGCTTCACTCCAACACACACACTCAAGAGTTATTCATTTCCCTCTTACATTTAGTAGTTTCCTAGTCCTAGTGGAGTTTAGTGTACGAGGAGCCTTGCTCAAGTCTCCAAGTCAAAGGAGTATTGGTATGGCTCTTGTATCTTTTCCTTTATTCTTTTATATTATTATTATGACTTTGCTCTATTCAATTAATATAGTTCTTCCTTATAGTTATGCTTATGATATATGTTCCTTGTTTGCTTATATATCATATTCATGTCATAGGACTTCATACTTTCATGATGATATAGACTTGCTACCTTATTGTCATTTTTGTCATATACCTTGACTATATTCCAAATGTTATAATGCTAGTTGTACTTTAGTCTAGTTGTGATGATTCAACATGGGTTTGATATCCAATTAGGATTTCAATTGCTTAGCTCATGACTGGTTAATTCGTAGGGTTAGAGTTATGTATGCTTTAGTACTTGTTAATCCAAATGGTGATTCTAGTGTTTGAGCAATGCAAGAATTCTACTTAAATGTGTAAGCGCGGTGCTTAGACAGCTGGGTAGTATTAATCACCTCATAATCCATGGTTTGTAGAGGTAGGCAGTAGGTGGTGATAGTCCTATCTGTCCATTGTACTCCTCCACGTTTGGTTACGACGTGTGTCCAAGATGGAATTGCCGTGTGCATGCCAGGCATGAATCCATACACGAAGTGTTGAATGCATTACACTATGACTAGAATAACCATGCATAAAATTATTTGACTAAGTAACTATATAGGTAGACTAACATTACAGCTTTGCCGCCTTACTAAAACTTCCTAGTGACTTAGGATATTTATTTATCTTTAGGAATGATTGCTCTTTGTGTCACACTACACCTATCCTTATTATATACTTACCCTTGTATGAACTCTGAATACTCATACCAATCTTTATGATTATATTATCATTAACAATCATATATCTATGTTATAGCCATCCTTTGCTAGAACTATAAATGACAAGCTATTGGAGCAATCCAATAGTGAAATGCTACAACGGTATTATCCGTGAGCTTACGGATCTTACTGTATTGACACTTAAGTACATCTTTATAATTATGTCTGGTGGGACGTTAAGAAGTGCCACAAGCATTTCTGGCGCCGTTGCCAGGGAAGGCATAGACAAATATATATTGTCAATTATGACATAAGCATATTGGTTGTATGGTAGACACTGTTTATGTAGGTTAACCTTGTATGTTTTCTACCTTTTGGTGCGAAAACAGGGTAGTGCATGACCGGTTTTGATCTGCCTAAGTACTTCATTGAGAATCCAGAAAGAGTTTTAAGGAAAAGTAGACTTAATGTCTCTTCTTCTCGATACTCTAAGCCAGCAGATCAATCATTCATCACCGCACCACCAAGATCTAAGCCAATGGTTGAGAAGGCTCTCAAGGACTACTCTGCTCCCTCCTCCAGTAATGAGCTTACTGAGCCCAAGGTTGACATCGGGGACGGAAACTTTGAGATCAAGACCAGTCTGATCACGATGGTGCAGGCTAGCCTATTTTGTGGGAAAGCCAATGAGGACACCAGCACTCACTTGCAACAATTTTTGGAGTTGTGCAGCACCTTTACCATAAGGAATGTGACTCCGGATGCCATTAGCCTCTGTCTATTCCTGTTCTCGCTGCTAGGCAAAGCCAAGCAGTGGTTCTATGCCAACAAGGAGGCTGTCAACACCTGGGAGAAATTCTCCACTGCGTTCCTCGTGATTCTTCCTGTTGGGTAAAACCAACTCTCTATGGGGAAGAATTTCAAGCATCTAGCAGGCCGCTGGAGAAACAATACCCGAACTTCTACAATGGACTGACGGCATCAAGCCGTAAGCACATTGATGCCGCTGCTGGAGGAGCCTTCTTCTCACTCACCATCAAGCTAGCAACCGAGTTAATTGAGAAGTTGGTATCCAGTCAAGGCTGGAATGATGAGTGACTCTAGCCACATGCGCGAGGCATGCACACTGTCAAAGAGATGGACATGCTCGCCAAGAAAGTGGACCTTATCTTGAAGTGGCTCAACATCCATGATGACTCCAACCAGAAGGGCATAGTACAAGCTCTGGATCATAGCATGACATGCGAGGTCTATGGCAACATGGGACATTCGGGCAATGATTGCCCGGAGACTTGTGAGGGGGCTGCTTTCATGAACAATGGATATCGCCCTCAAGGAGGTCAGGGGTGGCAATTATGCCCCTATCATGGAGGTAATTATGGTCATAATTTTTTCAATCCTAACCAACCTTCCTTAAAAGATCTTATCTTAGGCTAAAACTAAAATTAATGAAAACTATAGTAAAAGTTTACCTCCACTGACAAGAACTTAGAAAGCATTAATGCTAAGTTAGAAGGCCTTTCTTCTTCCATTAAGAGCCAGCTTAGTTTTAATAAAGTGTTTGAAACTTAGCTAGCTCAAATAGCTGCTGCTTTGCCTGCTTTGGATTGTGGGAAAATTCTGGGGCAACCCAAATCTACGACAGAAAATGTGAATGCGGTGATGCTTGTGGGTAGTCCCACTTGTAGCCCGCTATATACTAACCTTGTAGAAAATGGTGAAGGGGATGAGTGAAACATAATCCTAGTAATCTAAGGTGATCTAGGGGGCCCGATGATCTCATGTTTACTAGGGACAGAATTCTTCGAGCAAGCATTGTGTGACCTTGGAGCCAGTGTCAGCATCATGCCAAAAGCTATCTTGAACAAGGTGAACCTCACATTCCTAGTCCCAACTCAAATAAGGATTTAACTTGCCGACTCAACAATGCAGTTACCCCGTAGGAATTGTTGAAGAAGTTTTGGTTGAGATCCGCGGATGCCTTGTCCCTGTGGATTTTGTGGTGCTCGACATGGAAGTCGATAGGAGCACACCGCTCATTTTTGGGCGGTCATTCTTGAGCACCACATTTGCACAGATTGATGTCAGGGCTGAAGTGATCCATCTCAATCTCAATGGCAAGAAAGAAGAGTTTGAGTTCCGGCCCTGCTTCATGGGTGGAGTCAAGAGTTGGTCGGACCCTCAGGACATAAAGGAACTAGAAGAGGAGCCAAGAAGGGACAGCCTAGAACATGCTATGCTCAACCTCTGGACACAAGAGAACCCTACTCTCGTTGCTTAGAAAAAGAAGGCAACAGGAACACCTGAACTCTGGACAAAGAAGCAGTCGATGAAGAAGAATCCTTCATCCATACCGCCCAAGAAGGTGAAAAAGGTGTGGTGGCCAAAGAAGTCATCCAAGTCCTCATATCTGAACAAGGATGCGCTGACAACAAGCTATAACATCGAAGTAGAGAAGGTCCCATCCACCGGACTTCAAATTGGTGAACCCTCGCCGACCGGTTAAACGATATTTATCTATATTTCCCTTTTCAAAAGCTTTTTTATTTCAATTTGCCTATTTGATTTTCCACTACATGTTGGAATTTATTCCAACCCATTTTTGAAAAAATAGAATTTTTTAGAGTATATCTTTTTGAGATTTTTGGATTTGCAGAAAGTTTGAAAATGTCTTTCGTCGAAACATATTTTCTTTCTTGTGGACCACCACAAGTGGGGCCCACTAGCCAGAGCTGTGGACTAGAGGAGCCAAGCCCTGGTCGGCCGACCTGACCCCTTGGTCGACTGACCAGAGAACAATGGCTCTCTGGCCCCACTTGCCCCAACGGCTAGTAGATAGCGGCCACTCTTCAATATGACCGTTGTTCTGCTCTGCTATTATTGGCACCAGAATTTTGACCGGTCTCAATGGTCAGAGACGAAAAGTTGAAGTTGGCCAAATCGGAGAAGCCCAATGGCTGAAGGGAATAAAGTGGGCCCGCTAGGGCTATTTTAGTTTACATTTTGTTTAGAAATAAATATAGTCGGTTTACTTGTTTGGAAACCGTAGAGTTCAGGCCGAGTCGGGTCAGAACCTGTTGCCCGAGGCTATAAATATGTAATAGGGTCTGTATGGGAAAAGATTAAAACTTTCGTTCAATACAATTCGGTGCATCACCAAACGTTTTCTCGGCGACATCCTCGTCCTATGTGGGTTGCATCGGCTCCGATCTCGGTGAGAGACATGGATTAGTTAACCTCGATAAATTCTAATGACTTCAACTAGTACTTTGTCATTAATTTGATATTCTAGTTGTTATCTTTAGAATTGCTAGTTATCCAGTAATCAGTTCTTTATCTTATTTGTTGTATCGACATTGCATTGCAGTACTGTCTCGGTTAAGTCCGATCTTCTGTGGTTTTAGTAGGTTTTACGAACTTGATTTAGATCGGCTATTGGAGTCACTTTATTGATTTTAGCTATAATTAGATTGAATCTAGCCTTATTTGCTTTGTTTGGATACTGTCTCGATTAAGTTCGATCTGTTTGAACCTGCGAACTGCATCGACTTTGACCTCTTGCTGAGTTGATTGGGTTAGGTACGATCCGGTTATAGGTAAAGTCGATAGGGTTCTATCAGGACATTTAGCCGATAGGTTATCACGGTTCGATCGACTTTCTAGTGCTTTATCTGATTATTTTAATACTTTTTATAGTCGATCGCCCCCTTTACTTGAATAAGATTAGATCTATGATTTTGAGGCATATTTGCAATACCAGCTAACAGATCTATCGACTTAGCACCATCGAATGAGCGAGTTTCTGCACGTTTACTGTAGATCTATCAACTCTGCTCTATCAATTTCGTTCCATCATATTGACTTGGCCAGTCACTGCATGAATATTGTAGACTTTTATTTATTTAAATTTGCCGATAAGCCGATATAATCAGAGGATTAGTTCTGGTCTCTTTATATCTCTTTGTATAATAGCATCGGCTGGTTTTCATTACAGTGACTATCGACTTTCTTTATCGGCCTATCCAAGGCTGGTGGCCCATGGAATTTGACTATTTGTTTCTTTGTTGATTTGCAGGAAAAATTGACTGGCACGGCCCCGATTTTTCATATTGAGCCTGCACTAGTGTTAAGCAAATCTCCCAGGTCACGCGTGTGATTTTCACGTCAACATGCTTTTTGGCACGCCCAGTGGGACCTAGAACTTCAAGTTCAGCATCATGTCTAGAATGCGAAAGGAATCTCCTCCTAAGATACCTCAAAACCCTCCACCAAAGATCGATGTTAGTGGGGATCTGAAAGGGGAGAACATGATGCCTATTGGAAAGGATGAGTCGAGTGATGAGCTGAAAGTATAGGTTGATGAAAGAGTTGTGCAATATGAAAATCTCCTGTTGGGAACTTTCAGCAAGACTAGGCATGACTGATAGGAGTAGAGTGCCCGATCTTTCGGCGAGTGGAGATAACTTCGATTTGGTGGATGTCGACCCTCACGATCCGACTATGACGAGCAAGCCGATGCGCCAATGCAATCGCTGAACCAACTTCCGGAGGATATTAACCTTGCGGTAAACAAGATCAACCTGATCACGAGGCTCAATTCTTACGCGCAATCGAAGAACGAGCAAGAATTAGAGGCGAGCAATCTGATGTATTGCACGAAGGTGGAGTTCTGAATTCACGTCGAGAGACGGATGTATAGCTAAGCTAAACTTAACACAAAACTCGAAGATTACAAGGGGCGCAGCCCTTGACTATATAGGGGGAGGACGAGGCATCTAGGGCCGGCTGAAGTGGAGAGGCGCGCGGTGGAGAGGGAGTCGTGCGACTTGGGCCACGTGGGCCTTTGGGCGACATCATCCTGGGTCGTTGTTCGTTAGCATCAAAACCGTCTTCAATTCCTGGGCTCGAGCTCTAGTGATTGGGCCCTTGTACTAATTGCACGACAATCTACACACATACGCCAAGAACCATCTTTCTTAGGAACAAGCAAAATAGGAACCGAACAAGGGCTGAGAGACTCACGAATGTAACCTTTATCAAGCAATGCCTGCACTTGACACTGAATTTCTTTTGTCTCCTCAGGATTTGTGCGGTACGGGGCGTGATTAGGAAGCTGTGCGCCTGGAATTAAATCAATCTGATGTTCTATGACACGAATAGGAGGAAGACCCGGCGGCAATCAGGGGGAAAAACATCTTTATAGTCCTGCAAAAGGTTAGCAACAGCAGGAGGAATATGCAACATAGGCGCCTCATCTAGTGAAACAAGCATACGAGAGCAAACTAGCGCATAGCAAAGTAGATTAGCATCATGTAATTCATCAAAATCAGCACGTGTAGCAAGCAAGATAGGGTTATTCAATTTGATCTCATGTTGAACAGGTGCAACAGGAGGCGATGTAACCAATTTTGCAGCTTTTGTCGCTCGAGGAATATCATCTTTAAGAACTTGTTCAGGTGTCATAGGATGAATAACAATTTTCTGACCCTTAAACATGAAGGAATAATAATTGGAGCGACCATGATGAACACTATCAACATCATGTTGCCAAGGACGGCCAAGCAACAAAGAGCATACTTCCATTGGAAGAACATCACAATCTACAAAATCAGAATAGGCGCCAAGAGAGAAAGGAACACGTACCGAGCGCGTTATCTTTATTTTGCCGCCATCATTAAGCCATTGAACGTGATAAGGATGTGGATGCTTCCTTGTTGGCAATGACAACTGCTCCACCAAGGTCGTACTAGCCAAATTGTTGCAACTGCCCCTATCGATGATTATACGGACCGCTCGTTCTTGCACAACGCCTTTGATATGAAAAATGTTGTGGCGCTGATGCTTTTCATCCTGAACGACCTGTGTACTAAGAACACGCTGCACAACAAGAGTGGCATACCTGTCGGCGGCACTAGAGTCGACGTGAAGCTCCGTATTATCTGCATGATTAGTGGCAAGCATAGTCTGCTGAATATCCTCAGAATCACTAGCAGAAAAATACCCACCGTCGTCACGAATCAACATAGTTCGTTTATTTGGACAATCACGTATCACATGACCAAATCTTCGGCAATGGTGACACTGAATATCACGAGCTCGTCCAGACGACGAGGAGGATAGCACGATCGAGGCAGATTTGGCCGTGGATGGAGCACTCGACTTGGACGTGGTCGAGGAGTGGTCGCGCGACGTGGAAGGAGGTGTCGACCGTGGAGCTGAAGGCGTCTTGGAGCCTACAAAAATGTTAGGTCTTCACGAAGATTGTCGATCCTGCACTTCACGTTCAGCTTTACAAGCATATTCAAATAAGGTGGTCCTATCATCATAATGCTTATAATCAAGAATATTCTGAATTTCACGATTTAACCCACCCCTAAAGCGAGCCATAGCAGCATCATCCAGTTCAACTAAACCATAGCGAACCATACCCTTTTGCAAAGCTTGATAATAATCCTCTACGGAAAAGTGAACCGTGTTGAAAACGCTGCATTTGATTAAACAAATCTCTAGCATAATATGACGGCACAAAACGATGACGCATAGCAACTTTTAATGCCGTCCAAGTGGCTGGAATATTATCAGGATATCTTTGTCTATACTCACGCCACCAAAGTAAAGCAAATTCAGTAAATTCACTAATAGCAGCCTTAACTTGTAAATTAGCAGGAATATCATGGCATGCAAATTTTTGTTCAACCTCTAATTCCCAATCAAGATAAGCACCCGGATCATATTTGCCATTAAAAGTGGGAATACGAAATTTCATTTTGGCAAAAGAATCATTAATAGGAACACGTACCCTACGAGCACGACCACGGCGATTGTCGTCGTCCTGCTCGGTGTCGGCGCCGTAGTCACGTGCATGTTGCAACTCCGTGAGCTGCGTCGTCATGGTCCCAAGCTGCGTCGACATGGCCTCAAGACGAGTCATGATCGTCGCGAGCGTGGTGCGGGCAGCCATATCAGCGAGGTCCAGTTGATCAAAACGCTCATTCGACGAAGTGACCGTAGAGTCAAGTCTCTCGTGCATCGTCTTCATGTCTTTTTGTAGACCATCAACCTGTGCCTGGACATCCTGGAGGGTGAGCTCCTCCGACTTCGAGCTGTTTTCTGCCATAGAAACACAAGCAACACAAAAAAAAGCGGGATCCTACAACGAGAGGTGAGTGGTGGATGAAAAGCTCATGAAAAAGCTGTTATCAAATTCTTACCCGTCCTTACCAAGCACGCAAGCGTGAACTGCAACCACAGGTAAAACCGGTGGAAGATTGGAGGAGCGATTCCGTGGTGAAACAAAAACCTGCTCGTAGTAGAAAATTTGTGGGGCTAGGAGGCTGCACTCAATCCAAGGGTTAGCACAATTCAAACAATAACTGCAAAGCTGAATAATTGTGCTAAACACGAAAAGATTACTGCCGGTACAAGTGCAAGAGGAAGGAAGAAGGATCAAAACAAAGTGCAGCAAGAACGCGTCGACTGTGTTGCTCGGCCGCTCTTTTTTTTTTCTTTCTTTCTTTCTTTTTTTTTATACTTTTTGCTGAAAATATAAACAATGAGACCTCAAATAAGCAATTAAGCACAAGCGCTTTTTTTTTGAGGCAGGGGTAGAACGGTAATTAAAAGAGACTCTCTCTTTCTCTCTCTCTCTCTCTCTCTCTCTGGAGTATGGACACACGAAACCGAACAGAACAGAACACAGGGCGAGGCGAGCGGGTCACGACGTAACCGAGTAGGACTCGATTGGCGAGGTAGTGATTGACCCGGACTCACGGTGCAGCGGAAAAACTTGGCAAGCGATCGGCTGACCACAACTTGGCAAGCGAGACGGGGTAAACAGATGCGGCGGAAAGAAAACTGTGGTGATGAAAACACGCGGCATGGCGGAAGGATACAACGATGATAGGAAGAAAACGATGAAAAGCGAAAGCACAAAAACTCAACAACGCAAATTATTGAACGAAAGTGCGAGGCTCAAAACCATACTGGGGTAAACTTTTCTTTTTGTAGTTTACGGTTTATGTGGACTTGGATAAAACTCACCGAGAAACACTGGAATCTGATACCACTTGATAGGTGTAGAGTGCCCGATCTTTTGGCAAGTGGAGATAACTTCGATTTGGTGGATGTTGACCCTCACGATCCGACTACGATGAGCAAGCCGAAGCGCCAATGCAATCGCTGAACCAACTTCCGGAGGATATTAACCTTGCGGTAAACAAGATCAACCTGATCACGAGGATCAATTCTTACGCGCAATCGAAGAACGAGAAAGAATTAGAGGCGAGCAATCTGATGTATTGCACGAAGGTGGAGTTCTGAATTCACGTCGAGAGACGGATGTATAGCTAAGCTAAACTTAAAACAAAACTCGAAGATTACAAGGGGTGCAGCCCTTGACTATATAGGGAGAGGATGAGGCATCTAGGGCCGGCTGAAGTGGAGAGGCGCGCGGTGGAGAGGGAGTCATGCGACTTGGGCCATGTGGGCCTTCGGGCGACATCATCCTGGGCCGTCGTTCCTTAGCATCAAAACCGTCTTCAATTCCTGGGCTCGAGCTCTAGTGATTGGGCCCTTGTACGTCGTCATCTCGTTAGAAGATGGATCCGTAACTCGAGGAGGCGCGACGACGAGAGGTGGAGGCGTGACAGCTTGGTTTGGCGCGCCATCTTCCGTCGTCATTATTCGTATGTCGTTGATGTCCTTATCAATGACATCATACAGAAGGGAAATCTGCTAGAGCCTTTCATCATCACGGATGAGTCAGAGAAGCAGCCTGTTAAGAAGCCAATAGAAGTTGTTGATGAGGCTACGCTTAATAGTATGATCCATACAGCTGTGCATCATGCGCTGATCAACCAGTCACCTGTGCCAGTTAACACTTTGAGAGATTTGATCACACAAATGGTAGAAGGTTGCGTTTATGATGATCTAGCACATGGGCCGATGTATTTCCGTGTTACTGGAAATATTCCTCGTCAAGCCATTGAGGGACCAGAGCGACAGCTACCCAGTACCAGCACTGCAAATCCTATAACGGGTGCAGGGCCAGCGCCTAAAGGTGCCACTCCACCTCCAAAGAATACCACTGGTGGCACGGCAGGGAGGTCGCCCGGATCTGGTAATAGGATCTTGCTGCAAATAATATCTCCACAGAAACACCCGCAGCACTACAGGCTAGAGACATCGACTACTCCAAATATGACTTATGGAACTACACCAAATCTTGAACCAAGTCTGTATGGGATGCCATCGTCATCAGCACTGTCAGGAGAAAGAGGAGGACAACAAACTATGATAAATTACGGGTCTCAAACTACTCCTGGAGTTCCAGCATCTAGTTTCACATCGGCTAATGCTCAGGCTAATATGGCGACCGATGACTGGGCAGTTAAGATTGCTGAAGTGATGAGAGGGCAGTTTGAATTGAAGCAAAAGAAGCAAACTTATATGTATCGGCCCCCATATCCTCCTAGTTATGATTTGATTCCTATGCCGAGCCGATACAGGCCACCAGAGCTCACCAAGTTTACTGAATAGGACAATACTACCATTGTTGAGCATATCAGCCAATTTTCGATACAGTGTGAAGAAGCTGGTGCTACTGAGGCATTGAAAATTAGGTTGTTTCCTTTGTCGCTCTCTGGATTAGCTTTCTCTTGCTTCGTGTCATTGCCCCCAAACTCTATAATCACTTGGGCCGATCTCAAACAAAAGTTTCACAAGTATTTCTTCGCTGAGACCCGAGAGATGAGGTTGTCAGATCTGATCGCTATTAGGCAGCAAGCTGGAGAATCTGGGCATGACTACGTACAGAGGTTCAGGGAAGTGCGTAGCAAATGCTTCATCTTGCAGTTGATAGATGCGTAGATGGCATGTCACACCCATTTTAAGGAACAAAACGGGTGCAGCCGTACGTGTGCCCAGGATCAAGTTACACACACATACGGTACATCACTAATGGTAAACAGAATAAGTATCCATATCCTTTAATTATTTTATCGTATCTTTATTACAAAAGGACCCATAGGTCTAAAAGAAAAGTACATCAAAGTAGTGGAAATAAACTAGCGTAGACGTCCCAAGACTCCACAGGCACCGACTGGTGGACCATCGCCTAGTACTTGCCTCCATCATCTTCATAGTGGTCCCAACCTTCTCCTGTGGCTGAGCAGCAATATGGTATAGCAAGGGTGTCGTACTCAGCAAGTGGGGGAAAGGATGACATGGGGCTAAAGCAAGAAAGGCTTATAGGGGTCTATTGTATGAGCATTTAATTACCTAAGCATCCTATTTACTAAGTGGGGTCATCCCAACCTTCAACCCACGGGGTCCTATCCATGCCAAGTTCGATCCCGTCCACCAACCATGACCATACGTAAGCCACCAAACTAATCTTGTGAGGATTCCAGGCCGCTCATGACCGTGAGCATGGCTATCATGATAGTTTTACACTCTGTAGAGGTTGTACCACTTTACCCACAAGTCGTGATTCCCCTTGTGCCCGTGGATGCGACCCACATTACACACTTCCTTGGGTGTGTGGCAGGGTTTCACTACAAGGCCCGTGGAGCCACTAAGGTTCCACCCCCGTCCATAAGTGATAGCCCATTAACAAGCAGCTCATCACCCCAGGAGCCCCCTCTGGAGCCATTCAGATATAAGGACAGTCCTCTCTTGACTTCCATGTCCCGCTCCACCAAATGCTGCACCGACACTACAAGAACACCTAATTACTACGCCAAGCCTTACCCATATCGGTCTTGTGATGGCACTGTTTTCCTGGTTCATCGCTCCAAGAACCGGTTCCTAGGATCTACAACAAGCCTATCACCACCAACCATGTGCCCATGGCACCACATCCATCCCATCCAACTTCATAGATCCCTAAGTCCATGTTGCTAAAAAAATTACCAATCCTTTCCTATGTGATATTGTTCATTAGTCAAGATTAAATGGAACCCAACCACCTAATAAGCAACTAAGCATGTCTACCCATTGACCGATAAAATTCTACTTTAAGGCGACAAGGACAAGATAGAACAATACTAGTAAACCCTAACAAAAGGTTCCCAATCAATTGACACAAGCATGCAATCCTAAAGTAACATTCACAATAGGTACAAAATGCATCAAGGACACTTGCCTTCATCCTGTGCGTCTTGTTGCTCAACCACTTCGAACTCCTGCTCTTGAAGGTCCTCGTACGCTGATCCTTGCGTGTAGTCGTCTTTACGCGTGACAGTACCGACACAAGCAATTGCATACAAAATCAATACATAGCCATGCAATCATGGAAAAACAATATGATAATGCCATGAATGCATGGGTTATGCTCCTACGATTGTTTTGGCGCAAGAATCACCTATTTCGGAGTTACGAGTAAAAAGTTATGAAAGTTTGAAGATACAAGGTTAAAATAGTAAAAATTAGAAGAGTAGTACTAACAGGTAGTATTTGTTACTATGATCACGTTGGCGCAAGAATTACTTAAATCCGGGTTACGGTTCAAAAGTTATGAAGGTTTGAAGTTTTAGGGGCTAAAATAGTAAAAATAGATACATATAGGGACCTAAAAGTAATTTTTGAAAAGTACAAGGACTAGTAAAATAACAGGGTGAAAATAACCTATCATAAAATCCAGGGACAAAAATGTAATTTATAACAAGTCCAGGGACTAAAGTGTAAAAAGATAAGACGAAAGTATAATTAAAAATAAGTCTAGGGGTGTTTTTGTAAAACTATAGGGCCAAAATAATAAATTTAGTAAAGTATATGGGTGTTTCTATAAAAATGTAGTGCTAAAATAATTTTTATGAAGTTTAGGGGCTTAAATACAATTTCCTAAAGCTTCTGTACAAAAACAGGGGCATAAATATAATTTAAATTAAACGCAGGGCCCAAATGCAAAATGCTAACATTATCCAGGAATTAAGTCAATTAATTTAAAACTAAAAACCCGTGGGCCGGGTGCATGGGTTCTGTGGACCCACGGTCTCCTGGTCCACGGTGGACCGATTACATGCCGTGAAGGCGTATGTAATCTGGCTCGCTGGATCGAGATCCAACGGCCAGTATTTAATAGGGGAGGGCCGGTGGTTGTCGGCGGCCAGTGCGGCGGCATGCAGCAGAGCTCACGGGAGCTCGCCGTAGGCGACGCCCCGGTGGCCGAATTAGGGCGCGGAGGGGTTCAAAAGGGAGAGGGGAACACGGGGGTCTCACCGAGGGGGATCGTGGCGGCGGTCGGAGAGTCGGAGAGGGTTTGCGGCAGTGGGTGGCGGCTCGAGGTCGTCGGTGACGTCAAGGGAGGGGTCTGCGTCGATAGGAGGCGGCCATAATCAGCTCGCGATGGCCCTCGGGCACCTACGAGGCACGGCGACGGGTCAGAAAGGACCGGGGCGCATCGGAGGGGAGGAATCAGGGGTGGCGGCGGAGCTCTTACCGGAGACGAGGAAGAGGTGGCGCACGGCAGCGCTGGAGCGAAGCACAGAGGGGGAGAGCTCAAGCGCGGGCCGGATGAGGGGCTGGGGGTCCTCGGGGGTCAAATTTATATGGAGGGAGGAGCGCTAGGGCTGCGCGCGGCAACGGGGAGCAGAGGCCGGCGGAGGCGCTCGCGTTCCAAAATTCGACAGCAGTGGCGCGGGGAATTTGGGGGAAAGCGTGGAAGGCGGCGCAGAGTATCGCGGCGATCACGCCCGGGCTATCAGGGGGACACGACGCGAGCGCGCGCGGGGCTGGATTTGAGCGGCGCGACAGAGAAATGGAAAGGGGGGCGGGATTGGCGGGAGGAAGGGGATGACAAGGCAGGGCCCGCATGTCGACGAGAGAGAGAGAGAGTGGAGGGAGTCGGTTTCGGGTGAGGCGCCTTCAGCGCTGGTGGGGAGGCTGGCTGGGCCGTTTGCCCCGTTGGCTGGCGGGCCGATAGGGGGAAAGAGTGGGGAAGAGAGGAGAGGGGTTCCGGGGTGGGCCAGAAGGGTGGGTTTCGGCCCACTGTGCTGGGTTTTATTTTCTGTTTTCTTTTCCTTTCTACTCTTTTCTCTCCTATTTCCTATTCTAATTTTCCTGGTATTCTATTTAGTAATTAACTAAATGCATAATGCAAATAAAATCTACATGGCAATGACATGACATACAAATGCAATGAGTTAATTATAACTATTTTAAAAAAATAATTTGACTAGGCTATTTTATTAATTGCTTAATGTTAACAAATTGGCATTTTTAGAAATTGCAAAAAGTAGGGTGTTACATGGCAGAAATTGCATTCAACGGCATGGTTGCGCCTTTGAGAGAGAAGTTCCCTTCGGCAGAGTTTGAAAGCTTATCTCAATTGGTGCAGATGGTGTCGATTCAGGAGAACCTGACTCGAGGGGCACGATCAAGGCCGATACACGTCAACTACAAAGACTATGAGTCTAAAACTGATGAAGAGACTGAAGATGTCGATATGGCTAAGTGGACTAGGAATAAAAATGTTTTTTCATGTCCTTGAGTGAAGCGGAACAAACCAGAGGAGAAATATGATTTCGATATCACCAAAGCCGATAAAACATTTGACATGCTGTTATAGGAGAAACACATCCAGTTGCCACTTAATCATGTGATTCCACATGCAGAAGAGCTGAAAAAGATGAAATACTACAAGTGGTATAACTCACCGTCTCATCACACTAATGAATGCAAGGTATTCAGGAGATAGATTTAGTTGGCGATTGAGTAGGGAAAAATCAAGTTCAGTAAGGGGACCATGATGATCGATGGGCATCCGTTCCCTGCAAATGTTAACATGGCCGGTATCCACATCGTAGAAGCTTTTATTAGTCGATATCAGAAGAAGAGAGACAGGGAAATAAAGGAATCATAGTTTGATTCGCATTGGGAGTTTGCATTCTTTCAGTATTGTTGGGACCACCATATGAAGCTTCCTTCAATCGACAATTGCCCTGGATGCAGCAGACGCGCGGATCAGATGTATAGGGAGGTTCCAAAGGACCATCGACACCAATATCGACGGAGCAATTTTAAAGAGTCGATAGTGGGAAAAGCCGTTGGGCAAGGCAGAGTGTCAGCTTTTGATTGACTTGGGGCAAGGAGAGCTGAGAACGAAGAGTTACAAGAGGAACAGGAGCAGAATGATCAATGGTGTCCATCTGGAATTTTCTGTAGAAGCCAGAAGCATAGGATCCGGAGGATGTGTGACAAATAGTTAATGATGTGAACAAGGGCTCACGATCTTCCGAAAGGTTCTTGGTAAGTTGATTTGATCGGAGGCGACACACAAATTGATCCGGCTTCAGAATAGCATGTTCAAAACCCCGCAATCACAGCACGACATCTCCTCTAGATATCAACTGTCCTAAAATGATTGACCTCATCGAGAAGTGTAATCCTTGCCTGTGAATCAAGAACACAAGCAAGAACAAAGAAGATTGCAACACAATTGCAGATGTATTATGAATCTCACGAAGTTGAGGTCTCACAAACTGAAGTGACAGCCAAACTGTTTTGAACAGAATAATCTAAGCAAAACCCAAACCATAATGGTGCGGACGCAGCTGTATATGACGACGCTAGGGTCGTGCAAGACCCTCTAGACGCACCCCTAATTGGGCTCAACTGGATACAAAGCCCAAAGGTCAAAAATAGGCGACGTAGCACCAACACAGATTCTGGACCCTCTTTTGTTTCCACGAATCCCAACGACTTCGAATGAATTTTGATATGTGACAAGTGGCATTGGAAAGGACCTCTCCTTAGCTTTCCGTGCATATGTAGAACATCAAAATCTGAGTCAGTATGCGCCCTGGGCGTCCATTTTAGTGCAGACTAGTCCTGGGCCCCGAACAGACTCGAAGTCGGTTTTTATTGGGCCTCCACCTTGGCTTTCAAGTCCTTGCTGGTCCTCCACATTTCCAAGTCCTTCTCCCATCATCTCCTAGTCGTCTCTATGGTTCCTAATCATAAAATAATCATTAGGTAGCAAACCATTCTCAAAAGTAACATATAACGAAGAACGAGCTCACCTCTAAATTTAGTCGTCGTGCACGAGCTCTTGTCATTGGACCTTGCAAGTCCAGAATTGGAGGAGTGTTGTATGTATGCATAGGAGTAATGTCCTCATCATTTTAAGGGTTGACCAGTATTATTATGATAAAGGAGATGATCAGCCGCCCAAAAAAGTAAGGAGGCCAAAAGTGCAGCCACAAGTGCAGATACCTAGTGCTACGGTGGGAATGGTGATGAGGCGAAGAGCTGTTTGCTGCTGAAGATGAAGTGCCTCAGTTAGTATTTGATATACAGTAAACAGTATTTGACAAGCCAGATGTGTCTAAGCATCGGCACTTGAAGGCTTTATACTTGAAAGGGTTCGTCAATAGGATGCCGATGGGAAAGATGATGATCGATGGAGGCGTTACAGTCAACATCATGTCGATCACCACTACCAAAATGCTGGGTAAGACTAATGATAATTTGACTGATACTAACATGATTCTGCGGGATTATGGTGGTCATACTGCAGCAGCCAAATGAGCTTTGAATGTGGAGCTTACAATCGGCAGCAAAACCTTGCCGGTTACCTTCTTCATCATTGATAGAAAGGGAACCTACAACCTTCTGCTGGGTTGGGACTGGATACATGCAAATTGATATATACCATCGACAATGCACCTATCTCTGGTCCAGTGGATTGGCGATCAAGTGGAGGTGGTCCCAGCCGATGAAACCGTCAATGTTGCATCGGCCGATTTAGCGCCATGGCATGCGGCTGATATGGAGTGTCTGTCTGGCAAGATTTGGGATAGAGACTATGTCAAGATTACTACCCAGGGTCTTGAGGTGATGGACCAGTCAAAGTCAAAACTGTTTTTTTGATAGGCACTCCAATGGAAATTGCAGAAGACAGCAAGTTGGGGAAAGGATTTATGTCGGTGAACGAGTTACAAGAAGTTGATATAGGAGAGGGTGATAAGCCCAGGACCACATTTATCAGTACAAAATTAGATGAGGAATTTAAAGTTGAATTAATAAAGTTATTAAAGGAGTATAGAGATTGTTTTGCTTGGGATTATTCTGAGATGCCCGGTCTTAGCCGATCGATTGTTGAACATCGGCTTCCGATGAAACTTGGATATCGTACATATAAAGAACCACCAAGACGAGTAGATCCAAAGATTTATGATGAGATCAATGCTGAGATTACTAGGATATATGATGCTAAATTCATCAGGCTTTGTCGATATCCAGAGTGGGTTTCAAATATTGTGCCTGTGTTCAAGCATTATGGGCAGCTGAGGGTGTGTATCGACTTTTGTCCCTTGAACAAGGCTACTCCCAAAGATGATTACCTGATGCCGGTAGTAGATCTTCTAGTTGATGCAGCAGCTGGGCAAAAAATTGTCAGTTTTATGGATGGCAATGCTGGTTACAATCAGATTTTTATGGCAGAAGAAGATATACCGAAGAATGCTTTCAGGTATCCTGGGGCTATCGGAATATATGAATGGGTCGTCATGATATTTGTGTTGAAGAATGTGAGAGCCAGATATTAGAGAGCTATGAATTATATATTCCATGATCTGACCAGTAGGTTTGTGGAGATTTACATTGATGATGTGGTGGTTAAATCCAGAAGAATAGAAGATCACATTGCCGATTTGCGGGAAGCACTTGAGAGAAAGTATGGCTTGAAGATGAAGAAGACAGAGCTACAGTCACTGATCGGCAAAGTTAACTTTGTAAGAAGATTTGTCTCAAACTTGTTAGGAAGGCTTGATGTATTCACTCCATTGTTGAAGTTGAAGGCTGATCAGAAGTTTGTGTGGGAGCCCAAACATCAGAAGGCTTTAGATGATAACAAGAACTATCTGATCACGCCTCCTGTATTAGTGCCACCTAAAGAAGGACTGCCTTTCAAGTTGTATCTAGCGGCTGACAAGAAGTCGATAGGATCGACCTTGCTTCAAGAGCAGGACAGTAAAGCAAGGGTCGTGTTTTATCTGAGCTGACGATTGATTGATGCTAAAACTAGGTACACTGAGATCGAAAGATTAGGCTTGTGCTTATATTTCTCACGTGTGAAGTTGAGGCATTATTTGTTATCGACCAAATGTGTGGTGGTATGCAAAGATAATGTCATCAAATATATGCTATCGGCTCCTATTTTGAAGGGCATGTTTGGAAAATAGTTGCTAGCATTGGCTGAAAATGACCTAACTTATGAATCTCCTAAAGCTATCAAGGGTTAGATTCTGGTTGATTTAGTGGTTGAGCATTGTGGTTCAGGTATGTCGATGATGGAGCCGATGCCATGATTATTATTTTTTGATGGTTCTGTATGCAAGAATTGATGTGGCATCGGGCTCATGATCATATTGCATCGGAGGGCAAGGTTTGAATTTGCATTTACTGTAGACCATTCGACTAACAATCGGGTTGAATATAGAGTTGTTCTTAAAGGGTTGCAGATTTTGAAGGAAGCTGCAGTCGATTTTGTTGAAGTCATTAGAGATTCATTACTGATACTCGAGCAACTAGCAGGGGAATTTGATGGCAACGATGGTATATTGAGATTGTTCTATGCTCAGTGTCAGGAGGTGATACGACAATTCAAGGCAATGAAATTTAAGCATGTCCCCAGAGAGTAGAATATGGAAGAAAATGATTTAGCGCATAAGGCATTAGGCTATCAGTTGAATACCGACGGGGTCATAGTCGATATAGCCAATGTCAATGAAGAAGATTGGAGGTCCAAGATTGTTCAATATCTTAAGGATCCAACTCAACATACTCCTTGGAAGATTCGTTAAATGGCGTTGAGGTATGTTTTATTAGAAGAAAAGCTTTATTATCGGATGATTGATGGTGTGTTGTTAAGATGTTTGAATCAAGAAGAAGCCAAAGTGGTTATTGTGAAGTCCATGAAGGCATTGGTGGCATGCATCAACCGGCCCATAAAATGAGGTGGTTATTGTTGGTAGTCGTAAATTCCCTTTTTCGACTACCAATTTACAATAAAAAGGTCCATCTTAATTAATAATATAATGAAAATAATCTTTGTACACATGAGTTCCAAAAGTTTTGGTGAAATATGTGGTTGCAGGTGCTATAGGGTCAAAATATGTAAAAACATGTGAAAATACCATGTCGGCCGATCATGGCTGTGAAACAGCCGTTTTCTGACAGTCGACAGGGTCGTTAAAAGCCAGAATCAACACCCGGTCAGGTCATCACCAAGTAAAATTGTCAATCGGCCGGATCATAAACTATCATCACCCGGCAGGGTGAATCAAGTGTTCAATCAATTCCCGGTCGTATGACAACACGACCTAGTACCATCGGCCAATTTAGAACTTCACCCCTCACCTGGCTGACATGCAAACACCAGCGCCATGAAGTTGTTTCCTAATTCCGATCGAAAAGACTTTCAAAGAGACAAAGGAAGGAGGTCGACACATGGCCTAACCGGGAGAAGGGAAGGAGAACTAGGCCACAAGGCCAAAGGGCTGCCGCCCAAAAATGGGCCACCGACTGGCGGGCCTTGCCGCCCGGCGAGTTGTGCCGCCCGGCGGTCCTTGCCGCCCGGCAGACCTTGCCGCCGGACAGGCTTGCCACCCGGCCTACCGGGCCCTTCGACCCATCAAGCTTACTGCATGGCCTGCCACGTTTACCGACATAAAACCAAAGGAAAAAGGCAAACTAACCCTCAAAACTGACCTCAGAACATCATCACGACCATCCAGAATGAGTCGATTGGAAAACCGATCGAAACGGGTGGTCGCCCGGCCTTCCCGGCCACCCGACCGATCCTGCCGCCCGGCCTCCACGGCCGCCAGGCAAATGAATTTTCACCATTTTTGGCCACCGACTTCCCACTGGCCTACAAGTACTCCCCCTCCATCATTTGGGTATAAATACCGCAGTTTGGCCACCGGTTTAGACAACAATTGAAGAGGAGAACAACAAGCGCCACGCTGCAGAAATGTGTTAGAATAGGGAGTGAGAGTGAGTGGAAGAAGTTCCGGAGAGAGCCGGGGATGTCGGCTCCTTCTCCACCTTGTGCCTCAGGGATGATTCTCCACCAAAAGTAGAGTCCCTCTTCTTCGGCTAGGTAACATGTAGACATTCTTTTGTTCATTTAATCATTGAAGCTTTCTTTATTTACATCTTGTTTATGGGTTCTTACTCCATGTTAGATACAGTCTTTTACTTTATTTGACTATGGTAACTCTGCCTTTAGTTAACAAGGTTAGAGTAGTAATTGTAATTGTACATGGTGTATAGACATAGAATTATCTAAGTTTGCTCCCAACCCCACGGGCTGTGTGGTCAGTAGTTAGGTGGTGACACCACTGAGCTATCCTCTGTATTCCACCATGTTCAGGTTGGGCTCGTAGGCGTTGATGGTACTTTTATCCAAGGTCCCTTCTCATCCCTTTCCGTACCTCGGATGACTATGCCCCGAAGTAAAAAAGATTAAATTTTAGAGTCTAATGATTATTTGGATATAAGTTGTCACATGAAGCCAAGGCTGGAGGACCTCTCAACCTGTTGTTATCCTTCTCTTTTTTTCACTAGAATTGGATTAGGATAGAATTTCACTTCTCGTTCCACGTGGATTCGATACCTTGGAATACTCTCGGGTGAAGGCTACATCGACATCCATACGCTTGCGGATTTCTCTGTTAGGCATAAGGATCGCGAACAAGCTTTCTGGCGCCGTTGCCGGGGAACAGTAGCTAATATTTATCCCAACCTGATTCTTTTTACCTTTCCTTTTTATTTTATTCTCTTATTTTCTTTCCTTCCATGAATCCCCCATCCATCCGTGAGTTCTCCGCCCCTAGGAGCGAATTCCTAGAACCCATACCCTCATCACTCTCAATCACAGCCCCGAGCTATGAGATTCATCCAGAGCTCATACTTTTCATTCAAAAGACACCATTTATAGGGGCAGAAAATGAAAATCCATATACTCACCTACAACAGTTTGAGCTTTGTTGCTCCACTCTTGCCATTGAAGGGTTTCCTCAAGAAACCATGAAATGGAAGTTGTTCCCTTTTTTATTAGACGGGGCAGCAAAAACATGGTATTTTAACCATGTAGGTGAAGTAGATGGAGTTTGGTCCAACTTAAGAGAGTATTTTTTGCGCGAATATTTTCCTCTTTATAAGATAGTTGCTCTAAGGAAAAAGGTTATCAATTTTCAGCAACAAGACCATGAGTCACTAGGAGCATCATGGGAAAGGTTTCTATCCTACACCAAAATGGGGGTATGTTCAGGTATAGAGGAGCCTATAAGGCTGCAAAACTTTGTTTGGTTTAAGGCCAGATAGTGCAAATTATTTAAATGTTGCGGCCGGAGGTGCTTTCTTTTGCGCAAAAATATCAGAGGGAATGGAGATCCTAAGCAAAATCATCCAAAATCTTGCAAATGAGTCATCCATCTCCCAGAGCTTACCAACCAAAGCACCCAAACTTCTAGCCAATCCAAAGAAAAAGAAGACAAGTGTCTCCCACAAATGGCTGAAGCTCCTATGATAGCCTCACTCCATTCACCACACACTGATGTTGTGGAAGAAGACACACACTTTCTCCCACCTTAATCCTTTGAACTCGACGATGAACCTTTTCGAGATTTCGGAAATACTCGTAACATGGAATGGGTGAAAAGAACCAATGTTAATCAAGAAGAGTCTAGTGGATAGGACTACAACGGGAAACAAGGTGAACCGTTGCTAAATCCTTCTACTGCAAAGAGGCAAGAACAGTTCAAGGAGTCATCCCAATTCCCCATAATGGCTGCCAAGGAACTTTCCCAGAACTCCCCTTCTATTAATGGTCCAATTATCCTTGATCTACCTAATGCACCATGGACTAAAATCATAGAAAGGCATCTTTTAAACAAAAATGGTGCTCCATTTTTAAATTTATACCCAAATCTCATGGCTAAGGTTCGAGCGGTTCTCTTCACTAGGAAAAGTCATGAAGACCCCTATGCCCATCTTTGTAATTTCGAGGAGACTTACCACACCTTCCTAAATACTGGGTTTGTTACGTGAAGAGTTCATGTGGAGACTCCTTTTCTACTCATTAGATGGTCGTGCCAAGGACTGGTACCTAAGGTTCATCAATGATAGGGAGTGGTATATTATTGAAACACCACGTCCCTTGAAAGGTCTATGGGAACTACTAAAGTGCTTGTTGGGGTCGGTTTTGTTTCCATTGTCTTTAGTGGTCCTAGCCTTGACACTCCAAAAGAAAGGCTCTTGTCGTATTTTGTTCATGGTCTACACAAAAGGAGTGCCAAGCTATTGAACGAATGCTCTCAAGGTCTCTTCCATAGAAAAAGCATAGAAGACATGTGGGCTGTTATCAACCATATTACCCGACTCACCCATCACAAAACACATTCAATTGCTACTAAAAAACCAAATTTGAACCATGTGGCAAATGTTGAGAGAAAAGACCATGAGCCATACTTTGCTTCATCGGCCAATACTACACCAATCCTTGAACCACAAAGGCCTTGCCATCCTGCACCGATCCTCCCAAATCCCCTAAGGATCCATGTTCTACCTAATGGAGGCACCGCAAGGCTCTCATCTACCAATGGAAAAGAGGTACCGAGGCAACCAAAGGATGATCTACAGAAGGAAAACTTTGAACAGGATCAATCCAGGAAGCATGAAGGGCTATAAAAAGTTTGGTCCATAGAAATTCGTGAGGCTTCAAATTTAGAGTTAAAAGGGAATTCTCCCACCATGCCAAGGAGTCGTACTTTAAAAAATTCAGATACTCCTCACTCACACAAAATTTTTCCCACCACAACAAAGATTTATGATGGTGGTACACAAGAGGCCTACAACCGCTCTACCCCTTTTGGACATAGTAATTTCAAAAGGGTGGTTGTGGGCGTGTGGTCAAATCAAGCTTCTTAACCACATCAGAACTCACCATATTGTTGCAGCTTCCTCCACCAATGATGACACGTGCTCGACGGTTCTTGATGACGAAGAAAATCTGGAACAAATTATGTCGCTGCATCATCTCGGGCTGCTGGATTTGTGTGCTAAGCACACGCTGCACAATAATATTCATGTGGCCCGTGGTATCGACGCCTCCAAGGAGGAGGTCACCGCTGGTGGCAGCGACATCCTCCTCCTCATCCTCCACATCGGTGGTGCTCATGTAACCGCCATCATCCATCGCCACATATGCCCACCTACTTGGTCAATCTTTCTGCACATGGCCAAGATCATGGCAGCGGTGGCATTGAATCCCTGTAGTGCGTCCCGTCGAAGCAACAAAGGAGGCACTACTAACCGGTACCTGCACAGAATTTTTACCTGAGCGCGTAGAAGGGGCAGGGGCTGATCTTGGTGCTGCAGAAACACCACTAGCTGGTGGGGGCAGCCGGAAAGATGGCTTGGGCAGCCCCGAAGTCCCTGTTGTCCGTGGTGAGTAGAAATTCCTGGACTTGCTATACTCCTCAAAAGCCTGGAACAGTCCCTATGATTCTTTCTCTGCAAGCATAGCATACTGGAAACACTGGTTAAGGGTATAAAATTCTTTATAATCAAGGATGTCCTGAATTTCTTTTCTCAAACCAGAATAAAAGCGGCAAATCTGATCCTCTACTTTTTCAACCACAGCACAATGAATCAAACCCTTCTGAAGCTCACTAAAATACTCCTGAACAGTTTTATCTCCTTGATCTAAATGCTGCAGTTTATTATGAATTTCTCTATAAAAAGGAGGAACAAAACGATCACGCATTTCTACCTTAAGTTCTTCCCAAGTAGTAGGCAAATCGGTTTCAGCAGCTAGACCACTCCACCAAACAATAGCAAAGTCCTTAAACTCACTAGTGGCTTGTCTAACTCTATGTTGTTCAGGAACAAGGTGGGCATTAAATTTTTGTTCTACCGTCATTTCCCAATCAAGGTAATCATCACCATCGTACTGACCTGAAAATGAGGGAATTGAAAACTTAATTTTAGCATACGGGTCATCTGGAGCATGGTTACCTTGTATGCAACGGTTGTGGTTGTGGAAACCACCCATACCTTGAGGGTTACGTTGCAAACGACGTCGTAACCTTACGGTCCTTGTAGCTGACCTATCGACGGTGCCATCAGCCTTATACACCGTTGCTTCATCATGATCGTCTTCAACGTCATTGTTGGTGTTGGTGTTGGTGTTGGTGTTGTTTTTGTTGTTGGTCTTGTGAGCGGTCTCCAATTTGACAACCTGATCGATTAGCTTAGAGACTCTCTTATCCAACCGCTCAATACTTTCTCCCAGGTGAAGCTTGGTGACGGCATCGGTGACGGCCCTGGTGATCGTCTCTGCCAAATCACTCTGAACCGCCTGCAAAGCCTTCTATAGCTGACTTTGGCTCACGCACTCATCAAATTTTGAGGGTGAAGCACCCTCTCCATCGCTTCCTGACATCAGAAACACCAAAACAAGAAACAAAAAATGAAGGTTATCCCTACAAAACTACTAAGCAGTGGTGCCTCTCAACATAGCAAAAGGAAGCTTCTTGCAAAGCTCTTACAAAATTCTGAAAACAACAAAGCGAAAGATACCAAGGAGATGTGTTCCACGATTGCAAGGGTTACAAAATAACCTATGTGCTGTCCAGAAGAAGTATGTAGAGCTAGGAAGGCCAAATATATATATGTGAGTGGCACACAAATCAAAAACAGATAGTAAAGCTGAATAAGTGCCCAAGTAACTTGTCCCTAGTTGCTGGTCTAACTATGTCCTAGAACAGCAGTGATAGCAAAGAAGAAACAAGGAGACCAAGGCACACAGTCGATAATAGGGGGCTAAGTGTAAAACAGCCAAACTCAGAAATTTCAGGGGGGGCAGATGGAGCACTAGTAGGAATCCCAAATTTCTTTTTTTTATTTTATTCTTTTGATATTTTTTTCCAACTCACTAGCAATGGGGGAGAAACCACAAAAAATTTCAGTTCAAGTAGAGCTAGGACGTGGCCTACAGAAAATCTTGAAGTTTCAGAAAACGTCGGGTTTCAACTTGAATGAACTTTTTCTTTATCTTCCGGGTTTTTTTTGAATTTTTTGACAAGGGCACATAGGGCTTGGCCCAGTGTGGGTATGCTCCACTTTTTGTCAAGAATCTCCTATAAACATTTCAGCCAAAACGGACAACCGAGCGAAAAGTTGTGGCTATTTTACCGAAGGGGTGTCGGAATCGGTTATGAAGAAACCCGGGGTTTGAGTGAAACCCGAGTCGGGCTTGGGGTCGGGTAGGGATTTTTTTTGGCGAGGTGGATGCAGCGGAAAGTGGAATTTATGACAATTGGTCCGAGGTGTTGAGGGTGGGTTTAGGGTGGGATTAGGGTGGGCGTGTTGATCAATCAACCCTAGCACAAAAAGCCGACAAAACTTGATTAGGGTGGTCGAAGGGATGGCGGCTAGGGTTGCAAGGAAAACACTACTGACAACAAAAACACAAACTAAACCAGCGACCAAACAAGAACTAGGGCACAAACTCAACACTACGGACTCTGAAATTGAAATATGCAAAGGCTAAACACGTGGTTATGGACGGGGGAATTTTTTTTTGGCTTTTCTGTGGACGATAGGAAGAACACGAAAACAACACTAAAGGGTAGTGCGAACCTGACGGTGCACCTAAAGCTCTGATTACCACTTGATGTAAACAAGGGTTCCCGATCTTCTGAAAGATTCTTGGTAAGTTGATTTGGTCGGAGGCGGCACACAAATCGATCCGGCTTCCGAACAGCACGTTCTAAACCCCGCAATCGCAACACGACGTCTCCTCTGGTTATCAACCGTCCAAAGACGATTGACCTCGCTAAGAAGGCTAATCCCTGCCTGCAAATCAAGAACACAAGCAAGAACAATGAAGAATGCAACACAATTGCAGATGTATGATTAAACTCTCGAAGTTGGGGTCTCACAAACCGATGAACGGCGACACTGTTTATGAACAAAATTGATCTAAGCAAAACCCAAACCCTAATGGTGCGGCGGCGGCTGTATATAAAGACCCTAGGGTCGTGCAAGACCCTCTGGACGCGCCCTAATTAGGCTCAACTAAATACAAAGCCCAAAGGCCAAAAATAGGCGACGCAGCACCGACACAGATTCTGGACTCTCTCTTGTTTTGACGATTCCCGATGACTTCGGATGAATTTTGACATGAAGTCTGCGGCTTGAAAAGGTCTTCTCCTTATCTTTTCGTGCATATGTAGAACGTTCAAATCCGAGTCCATATGCATCCTGGCTGACTGTTTTAGTGTAGACTGGTCCTGGGCCCCGAAATAGACTCGAAGTCGGTTTTGTTTGGGCCTCCACTTTGGCTTCCAAGCCCTTGCTGGTCCTCGATGTTCCCAACTCCTTCTCCCATCATCTTCTGGTCCTCTCCATGGTTTCTCTAAATTTAGTCGTCGTGCACGAGCTCTAGTAATTGGAGGAGTGTTATGTGTATCCATCGGAGTGATGTCCTCATCACCATGAGTGTGATGTACTCATCAGTTAGGCTACATAGAAAAAATTTTGCTCTATTTTTTACTGATTCAAAATGCAACAATGTATATATGTGCCAAGTTTTGAATTCTAAAGTCTTTTATATAGTTAAATGGTCATAGTGTGTCACTGATGAATTTTTTCATAATCGAAGTGTGTTTCAGCTAAATTCAATTTTGACAGTGTGTTCAGGACGAAACTATGTTTTGTTGGTGTCTCTCACATGAATTTCCCTTTAATTTAAGGTCAAACAAAACCTATGAACATGGTTGTGAAGTAACCTAAAAATTTTCCTTACATGTAATGCCAAATAAATTCATGAGTGTGTGGGGAATAATAAAATATAATTCTGGACCAAATTTGGGAATTTTACCAAATTTGGAAATGCCCGAAATAATTAATTAAAGTCTTGAAAATCCTTTTCAATGAAACTTTTATTCTAAATTTATTAAACTGCTTCTCACCTAGTGGACCCCACCAAGGCCCCAGAAATATCTTGAGGGGCCTATGTTTAAAATTCCATCTCATTTGGACCTAGGGAAGTAATTTATTTGATTTAAAACAGAATAGGGGACTTGTTTATAATTTATTCCAATTTTCTGAGGGCTTACGCTTGTCTTCTTCTTCCTCCTACGCCCGGTCAAAACCGACCATGCACGCGCGCCACGAATCCCGCTACTGCCTCGCTTCTCGGCTGTCCCGTCGCTTCCCTGCGTCCTCTTCCCCTTGTTGCGCGCCTGCATCGGTCTTCGCTACCGTTGCTCTGCCATCCCCATGTGCCCGAGCGGTCACCTCCTCTACTGCCACCATTGCCATAGCAATTGATGCTGCCGCACGCGCTCGAGACGGCCTCGCTCTTGACCAAAGACTTGGAAACCGACGCGCCCAGTCGACCCGGCCTCAATCGCCCATGAACCCGAGCCCCTCGGCCCTTAAAACTCCACCCTCGGGCCTTTTTCTTCCTCCTGCCTCCCGCCATTAGAGCCGAAGCTCAAGCTCGGATTTTTCCCTCTACCACCTGGCGCCTCCCGAGGCGAGCCAGCACCTCCATTTGAGGTGCGCAGGCTTCCTCTCCCTCCCGGTACCATTGCTTCGCTAATATGCCGATAGCACTCTCATAATTTAATCGCGAACCGCTAAGGCCCTTCCGGCGAGCTCCATCGGTGTCAACCTGAAATTCCCTCTCCCTGGTAAGCCGTTGCATTCAATTCTCCCCCCAGGTGTGCATAACCTTCCAACACCAATCCTAACCCCATCTCCTGTGGATTCATGTCTTGAGGTGGTGGCGATTCTCCTTTTCCCCGGAACCTGCCGCTGATGAGCCGCGCCTCATCGATGAGCTCCTATCTCCAGTCCCCGGCATTGACAGAGACCTCGACGCCAGCGTTCTAATTCATCCCCTGATGCTCGACGAGAAAATCACGACGCGTTTCGTCCACCCCATCGCAAACCCGACTCGGCCGAACCTCGACATTCTGCCGCCGCTCGTCACCGACAACCTTCGGTGAGCCTCCATCCCCGTGACCGCCACCACTCACTCCGCCTCTGTGCGCAGAGCATCCCTACGTCGTCGCGATGAGTTTTTGTGGCCCTTAGCAATCGGCAGCGACCCCTCCGGCGAGCTAGGGCTCGCTCCGGCGAGGTGTCGACTGGCAGTCGCCTGGCACCCATGTGTCATCTGATGTAGCCGCATGGCACTCGCGTGGCGCGCTTGTGGTACCCATGTGTCATCTGACATGGCACGACCAATAATAAATAGATAAAAGCCAGAAAACCGCAGGAAAACCAAAAAATAGCTAAAAAAACTTTGAAAACCTATAGTAAATAAATTATAAATCAAATAGAGATGAAACCAATTTTGTTAGTTTCCTTTTAATCTGCTTTATTTAAGAAAAATTATAAAAATATGTCTCTATACATGTATTTTTAATAATTAAATATCTCGTTCAATCACCAAATAAATCTTTGTAAATTATAGAAATGCAATTTAAATCTGATTTTTGGCATGCACTGCTATTTTATGTTAATCTATTACCCTGATTTTTGGTTAGGCAAATTATGCATTATTTTATGCCTTAGAATTTATTTAGTACTTTTACTTGTAAAAATGCTAGTAAATAAATTATTAATATTCAGTAGTTGCCACTTGGTGAAACTAATATTTATGAATGTCTCTGTACATAATAAATCACCCATGTCCTGAAACATATTTTTACTTTAGTAAATGAATCAATTGCTCTTAAGACTATATAAACCCTATTTGAAGCATATGGCTTCAAGAAAATGTTAATACCCTAGTCATCACATTAACACTACTGCATTTGCATTTGGCATATTATTGCATGTAAGGTATTATTTCGGTACCGTTGACACCTTGCTCATACTTAGATAACAAGAATCAGGAGCAAGAGCCGGATTACCGGTAGGGCCCTAGTTCCAAGGGCAAGAAGTTCTAGTTGCTAACATCGTTGTTCATCAAGGCAAGCCCTCGTTTGCATATGCCATTTTATAAAGTTCTGCTAGTTTTAATATATCACTGCTAGTGTCTATATTGAATGTTGCATTAAGTTAATAGGAGTTGGTTGGAAATCAACTTGCATATTATCCAAATGTCCCATGTTAATGTTATAGGAGTCATGGTAGGATTCAGTACTAAATTGCTATGCTTAGTAATAGAGTATTATCGATAGTTCTGTTACTGTTGCTAAGAGAATGACTTGATCACTAAAGATGAACTGAATGGAATAAATTTACTTTGATGTTATGACCAGGCAGGGATGATTCATGTGTAGGTTTGCAACAACACATGGGTGTTGACTGCGGTAACCTTGCCTTCTCAAACCTAGAACCCATCCGTCGTTGGCCCCTTGATCAAGCATTGAACAGTACCGAATACATGCTAGTTTATGGGCACTAGTAAACTGATGTAGCATTAACACAATAATGAGTATGGCATCCAGTACATTTGTTGTTGACCCTTCTGCTGCTGGAGTGGGCGGTCCATACCGTCAAGTACTGCTAGCAGGACGACATGCCCACTCGATGGCCCCGAACCATGTTGTTTGTTATTTTTTTGAAAGGTTACCATATACAACCTTAATTGGTACGTATATGTCGTGTATTTTGGGTTTTCCCGGTTGGTGTAAATCAATTACAATTGTTATCGCTCGTAGAAATGAGTACGCTTGTTTACTGAGTCATCACGTAGTCGCATGGAATCAAGAATTCGACTATTGCTTATGTTTTGTTACTGATGATTATTTTTGCTGCTGTTATTATATTGTATGTTAGCCTTTATTATTCTTGCACTATGCCACTAAAGTTATATTTCGGCTCCACCCAGTTAAATTGGTTAAATAAAATTTGGTAGAACTAATAGGTTGCTTAGTGCAATTCTTTTAAAATAGCCATCCTATTAGAGCCAATGCATGTCTAGGTCTTTGACAGGTAAGCCTTGCTGAGTAATTAGTACTCAGGCTTTGTGCCACTATTGTTTTCAGGTAATTCAAAGATAGAACTGCCTGTTGATGTGCTACCGTGGGACGTGCAAGTCCCTGAAGGCTGGACTGCCCACTGGGAGTCTGAGCTGTCGCTGCAGTGATGTTGTGTGCTGCTAGGGTGATGATTCTTGGGTATGAGTTATTACCACTGCTGTATCGCCATGAGATCGTATTAGTATTCGTTATTGCTTCCACTATTTTCGAACTTTTATGAACTTGTAATATTCCGCTGCACTTTAAATACCTAATGATGTAATAATTTGACTTAATTTGGAATCACTGTTGTATTATCAAGTGTCTGTGTTAATAGCACTGTTGGGACCTCGACCCTCTGGGAAGAGGTGTCACAGCTGGTATCAGAGCCATAGACCATGATAATACAACAAATAAATCATATTTTCAAAACTACGACATATGCGAGTGAGGATATGTTAGTATTGCCCATATTAGAATATTAGGAGTGGTGACAAAGCTAACCATGAGTTATGATTGTTGAAATATTGCATCTATGGCTTCTTCAAATGAAGGTACGTGCGTGCTTAACTGACACGCGTGATATCGGTGTCTATGCTCGCAGACGGATACGAGACACTGTTGGCTCGTAACTTATCACAAGGTGATCCTTTTCCATGGATCGTTACTTATAGAACTGTGCTTATTTTCGTAGTTTCTTTTGAATTTGATGTATTGTTTCTGTAATGGAGTTTCTGGAAGTACACTAATGCCGTTAGTATAAAATTTAGATTGACTTTCGTGTTAAGTGCGGGTCGTCACCAAAATCTCGTGCCGCTAAGTACCTGCAAAATAATGCATGTGTTATGAGGAACGATAGATTAATAAAATGGAATGTTTTGCACCATGCATCCGCATGTAACTCAACTAAAAATTGGCTCTCATGTTGCTCGCTCACTTCTGGATAAAAATCTAATTGTGGTTCAGTACACAATTTTTGAAATTCAATTTCAATTTTTGAAATAACACCAATCTGTCCTGATTTTAAGTGCTAGATTCAAAAAATCCATAGTAAATTAATTACTCCACCAAATAAGGCATATAAATACCTGTTGGAAAGATCAGAATGTTCTCTGTCACCTTATGTAAAAATTTAAAAATTGTTCAGAACAGAACTGACTTCAAAACAAACACAACCTCAGACTGTCAGCCACTGTTTTCAGAATGAACCCTGAATTTAAAAATTTCATAACTGGAGTTTTACTTCGAATTTGGAGGTGTATAAGCCCAATCTGGAAATATTTAGAAGTATAGTTTCATTTACAATACGTGCCAGCCTCTGATAAATTTTCCTCTGTCCAGTAGAGCCAAAACAGTAAGCCCCTGTCATCCAGAAACAGAATCTGCCAACCTGAACTTGTAAAAATCATAAGTCCAGTTTTACTTTGAATCTTTGGGAGTACAAATACAATTTGGAAAGCTTAGGAAGTATTCTGTAATTTGGTTCCAGACACCAGTACTGGAGACTTCAATTCCAAGTCGAATTACACACTTTTCCAGCTACTGTATAGTTAGGACAGAATTGATTCTAAAATCTACCCCAGTTTTGTTGCCCCTTGAAGCTGGAAAATGTAAACTAAAAATTTGACTCTGTATTTCATAGTATTTTATATGAAATGCATTTTTACTATAAGGCAGATTTGACTCACTCAAATTTCATTCCTTGTAGATGGCTGAAAACAATCACCCACCACTGCCCGGTTGAAAGATTACCGATGAACTGGAGCTCCCTGGAATTACCCGGCTGTTTTGGAGTATTCTCCAAGGTTTTGGACATGATGACCCTCCCACCTATGTTGGCAAGACATTCCTAGAGAATGGAACCACTTCATGTGTGGTCCATGTTGCCGTCCCCGCCAACTATTCTATCGCACTAGAATGGGAGCCTTGGACTATCAGTGTCTCTGGAGCGGATTTACTCCTCACTTGGAGTGTTGCTGCCTTCAGGGCCCTCACTCGATTCTATGAGATTCACAAGCATGAATTTGCTGGAACACCTATCGCTCTACTGCCTATCGATGACATGGAGGATTTTGAGTGGAGCCGGCGTGTGGATTTTATCTTTGACCAGAACCACCCGCTCTTTTATCCAGTGGTACATGTCATAGGATATTATGGCCTCTCAGTATTTGCCATATGCAAGGATTTGTACCGTCAGTTGGATATGTTTTGGGCCCCACATCAGCTTTCGAAAGGAGAAAAGCAAGCCAAGATTTTGGATTTCAGAACTAAATGATAGGTGTAAAGTGCCCGATCTTTCGGCGAGTGGAGATAACTTTTGGTGGATGTCGACCCTCATGATCCGACTGCGACGAGCAAGCCGAAGCGCCAATGCAATCGTTGAACCAACTTCCGGAGGATATTAACCTTGCGGTAAACAAGATCAACCTGATCATGAGGATCAATTCTTACGCGCAATCGAAGAACAAGCAAGAATTAGAGGCGAGCAATTTGATGTATTGCACGAAGGTGGAGTTCTGAATTCACGTCGAGAGACATATGTATAGCTAAGATAAACTTAAAACAAAACTCAAAGATTGCAAGCAGCGCAGCCCTTGACTAAATAGGGGTAGGACGCGGCATCTAGGGCCGGTGGAAGTGGAGAGTCACGCGGTGGAGAGGGGGTCACGCGACTTGGGCCACGTGGGCCTTCGGGCGGCATCATCCTGGGCCGTCATTCCTTAGCATCAAAACCGTCTTCAATTCCTGGGCTCGAGGTCTAGTGATTGGGCCCCTGTATGTCATCGTCAAGTTAGAAGATGGATCCGTAACTCGAGCGGGCGCGACGACGAGAGGTGGAGGCGTGACAACTTGGTTTGGCACGCCATCTTCCGTCGTCATTATTCATATGTCATTGATGTCCTCATCATCCTCCCCTTCTTGAAGTGAAGTCATCTTCGATGGCAACTCATCATCCTCACCCAAGTATGGTTTCAAATCTGCAACATTAAAACTAGTGGAAACACCAAACTCCATGGGCAAGTCAAGAACATAAGCATTATCGTTAATCTTGGTTAGCACTTTAAAAGGACCAGCAGCACGAGGCATCAATTTAGAACGACGCAAAGTAGGAAATCTATCTTTACACAAGTGCAACCAAACCAAATCACCAGGTTCAAAACAAATATGTTTTCTACCTTTACTACCAGCAACTTGATACTTTTTGTTAGCAACGGCAATGTTGTGTTGTGTTTCTTCATGCAATTGTTTCATGTGATCAATATGAGCAAGAGCATCAACATGTGGTTCATCTTCAGCATCAATAGCAAACAAATCAATAGGCGCCCTAGGAACATAGCCATAAACAACCTCAAAAGGACACATCTTAGTGGCAGAATGTGTAGCACGATTATAAGCAAATTCAACATGAGGTAAACAATCTTCCCACCGTCTCAAGTTTTTATCTAGAACAGCTCTAAGCATAACAGACAAAGTTCTATTTACTACCTCAGTTTGCCCATCAGTTTGAGGATGATAAGTAGTACTAAATAGCAGCTTAGTTCCTAATTTATTCCAAAGAGAACGCCAAAACTGACTAAGAAACTTAGCATCACGATCAGAGACAATTGTTTTAGGAATTCCATGCAATCTAACAATCTCTCTAAAGAACAATTCAGCAACATTTGAGGCATCATTAGTTTTATGACAAGGTATAAAGTGAGCCATATTAGAGAAACGATCAAGAACCACAAAAATACTGTCCCTCCCCTTCTTAGTGCGAGGCAATCCTAAAACAAAATCCATTGAAATATCATGCCAAGGAGAAGAGGGAACAGGCAAGGGCATATACAAACCATGATTAGCCAAACGAGATTTAGCTTTTTGACATGTAGTACAGCGTGCAACAAGGCGCTCAACATCACGGCGCATCCGTGGCCAAAAGAAATGGTCGGCCAACACCTCATGTGTCTTGAAAACGCTGACGTGACCCACAAGACCACCTCCATGCGCCTCCTGTAACAACAAAAGACGAACCGAGCTAGCTAGAATACACAACTTATTAGCACGAAACAGGAACCCATCCTGCATATGAAATTTGCCCCAAGGTTTGCCATCCTTACAATGCATCATAATATCACGAAAATCAGCATCATTCACATATTGATCTTTCAAAGCTTGCAAACCAAAGATTTTAAAGTCTAATTGGGACAGCATCATATAACGACGAGACAAAGCATCGGCAATCACATTTTCCTTCTCGTTTTTATGTTTAATGATGTACGAAAAAGATTCAATAAATTCAACCCATTTAGCATCATGACGGTTCAGATTAGTTTGGGTTCTAATATGTTTCAAAGCCTCATGATCAGAATGAATAATAAATTCGCGAGGTCATAAATAATGCTGCCATGTTTGCAAAGTTCTTACTAAAGCATAAAGTTCGTTATCATAAGTGGAATATTTAAGAGCAGCACCACTTAACTTCTCACTAAAATAAGCAATGGGTTTATGATCTTGTAACAAAACAGCACCCAAACCAATTCCACTAGCATCACATTCCAATTCAAAGACTTTATCAAAATTAGGCAATTGTAAGAGAGGAGCATGAGTTAACCGTTCCTTTAAAGTGTTGAATGCGTCGGCTTGTGGTGCACCCCACTCAAATGGCGCACCCTTCTTGGTAAGCTCATGTAATGGTGCAGCAATAGAACTGAAATCCCGCACAAAACGACAATAGAAGCCTGCAAGACCAATAAAACTGCGAACCTATCTGACCGTCGTCGGTTGGGACCAACTCTGAATGGCGTCCACCTTGCTGCTATCCACCCGAATGTCCTGTGGAGTAAGAACATATCGAAGAAACAAAACACGTTGCGTGCAAGAAGTGCATTTTTCCATGTTCCCAAACAAGTGAGCAGCACGCAAAGCATCAAAAATAGCACGCAAATGATCTAAATGCTCATTCGTGGATTTGCTGTATATAAGGATATCATCAAAATAGACAACAACAAATATTCCAATGAAAGGCCGAAGAACTTCATTCATTAAGCGCATAAAAGTGCTAGGAGCATTAGACAATCCAAACGACATAACCAACCATTCATACAAGCCAAATTTAGTTTTAAAAGCCGTTTTCCATTCATCTCCTAATTTTATTCTTATTTGATGGTAACCACTACGCAAATCAACCTTAGAGAAAATTGTGGCACCACTAAGTTCATCAAGCATATCATCAAGGCGTGGTATAGGATATTGATAATGAATTGTAATATTGTTAATTGCACGACAATCTACACACATACACCAAGAACCATCTTTCTTAGGAACAAGCAAAACAGGAACGGAACAAGGACTGAGAGACTCACGAATATAACCTTTATCAAGCAATGCCTGCACTTGACATTGAATTTCTTTTGTCTCCTCAGGATTTGTGCGGTACGGGGCGCGATTAGGAAGTTGTGCGCCTGGAATTAAATCAATCTGATGTTCTATGCCACGAATAGGAGGAAGACCCGGTGGCAATTCAGCGGGAAAAACATCTTTATAGTCCTGCAAAAGGTTAGCAACAGCAGGAAGAATATGCAACATAGGCGCCACATCTAGTGAAACAAGCATACGAGAGCAAACTAGCGCATAGCAAAGCAGATTAGCATCAAGTAATTCATCAAAATCAGCACATGTAGCAAGCAAGATAGGTTTATTCAATTTGATCTCATGTTGAACAGGTGCAACAGGAGGCGATGTAACCAATTTTGCAGCTTTTGCCGCTCGAGCAATATCATCTTTAAGAACTTGTTCAGGTGTCATAGGATGAATAACAATTTTATGACCCTTAAACATGAAGGAATAATAATTGGAGCGACCAAGATGAACACTATCAACATCATATTGCCAAGGACGGCCAAGCAACAAAGAGGATGCTTCCATTAGAACAACATCACAATCTACAAAATCAGAATAGGCGCCAAGAGAGAAAGGAACACGTACCGAGTGCGTTACCTTTATTTTGCTGCCATCATTAAGCCATTGAACATGATAAGGATGTTGGTGCTTCCTTGTTGGCAATGACAACTGCTCCACCAAGGTCGTACTAGCCAAATTGTTGGAACTGCCACCATCGATGATTATACGGACCGCTCGTTCTTGCACAACGCCTTTGATATGAAAAATGTTGTGGCGCTGATGCTTTTCATCCTGAACGACCTGTGTACTAAGAACACGCTGCACAACAAGAGTTGCATACCTGTCGACGGCACTAGAGTCGACATGAAGCTCCGTATTATCTGCATGATCAGTGGTAAGCATAGTCTGCTGAATATCCTCAGAATCACTAGTAGAAGAATACCCACCGTCGTCACGAATCAACATAGTTCGTTCATTTGGACAATCGCGTATCACATGACCAAATCCTCGGCAACGGTGATACTAAATATCACGAGCTCGTCTAGACGACGAGGAGGACAGCACGATCAAGGCAGATTTGGCCGTGGATGGAGCACTCGACTTGGACGTGGTCGAGGAGTCGTCGCGCGATGTGGAAGGAGGTGTCGACCGTGGAGCTGAAGGCGTCTTGGACCCTACAAAAATGTTAGGTCTTGACGAAGATTGTCGATCTTGCACTTCACGTTTAGCTTTACAAGCATATTCAAATAAGATGGTCATATCATCATAATTATTATAATAAAAAATGTTCTGAATTTCACGATCTAACCCACCCCTAAAGCGAGCCATAGCAGCATCATCCAGTTCAACTAAACCACAGCAAATCATACCCTTTTGCAAAGCTTGATAATAATCCTCTACGGAAAGTGAACCTTGTTGAAAATGCTGCATTTGATTAAGCAAATCTCTAGCATAATATGAAGGCACAAAATGATGATGCATAGCAGCTTTTAATGCCGTCCAAGTGGCTAGAATATTATCAAGATATCTTTGTCTATACTCACGCCACCAGAGTAAAGCAAATTCAGTAAATTCGCTAATAGCAGCCTTAACTTGTAAATTAGCAGGAATATCATGGCATGCAAATTTTAGTTTAACCTCTAATTCCCAATCAAGATAAGCACCCGGGTCATATTTGCCATTAAAAGTGGGAATACAAAATTTTATTTTGGTAAAGGAATAATTAATAGGAACACGTACCCTACGAGTACGACCACGGCGATTGTCGTCGTCCTGCTCGGTGTCGGCGCTGTAGTCACGTGCATTTTGCAACTCCGTGAGTTGCATCGTCATGGTTCCAAGCTGCTTCGACATGGCCTCAAGACAAGTCATGATCATCGCGAGCATGGTGCGGGCAGCCGTATCAACGAGGTCGAGCTGATCAAAACGCTCATTCGACGAAGTGACCGTAGAGTCAAGTCTCTCGTGCATCGTCTTCATGTTGTTTTGTAGACCATCAACCTGCACCTGGACATCCTGGAGGGCGAGCTCCTCCGACTTCGAGCTATTTTCTGCCATAGAAACACAAGCAATACAAAAAGCTAGGTCCTACGATGAGAGGTGAGTGGTGGATGAAAAGCTCAATCAAAAAGCTGTTATCAAATTCTTACCCGCCCTTACCAAGCACGCAAGCGTGAACTACAACCACAGGTAAAACCGGTGGAAGATTGGAGGAGCGATTGCGTGGTGAAAAAAAAACCTACTCGAAGTAGAAAATTTGTGGGGCTGGGAGGCTGCGCTCAATCCAAGGGTTAGCACAATTTAAACAATAACTGCAAAGCTGAATAATGGTGCTAAACGCGAAAAAGATTGCTGCCGGCACAAGTGCAAGTGGAAGGAAGAAGGATCAAAACAAAGTACGGCAAGAACGCGTCACCTGTGTTGCTCAGCCGCTCTTTTTTTCTCTTTTTTTTTCTTTTTCTTTCTTTTTTTTTCTTTTTTATACCTTTTTCTGAAAATATAAACAATGAGACCTCCAATGAGCAATTAAGCATAAGCGCTTTTTTTTTGAGGCAGGGGTAGAACGATAATTAAAAAAGGAGGGACACACGGAACCGAACAGAACCAAACATAGGGCGAGGTGACACACAGAACCGAACAGAACCAAACACAGGGCGAGGCGAGCGGGTTACGACGTAACCGAGTAGGATTCGATTGGCGATCGGCCGAAAGCGTCGGCGAGGCACGTGATTGACCCAGACTAATGGTGCAGCGGAAAAACTTGACAAGCGATCGGTTGACCACAACTTGGCAAGCGATCAGCTGACCACAACTTGGCAAGCGATCGACCAAGTAGGAGTGCGAGACGGGGAAACAGATGCGGTGGAAAGCAAACTATGGTGGTGAAACACGCGGCATGGCGGAAGGATACGACGATGATAGGAAGAAAACGATGAAACACAGTGTACCAGCAACGATCAAAAGAGAAAGCTCAAAAACTCAACAACTCAAATTATTGAACGAAAGTGCGAGGCTCAAAACCATACTGGGGCAAACTTTTTTTTGTTGTAGTTTTCGGTTTATGTGGACTTGGATAAACTCACCGAGAAACATTGGAATCTGATAACACTTGATAGGTGTAAAGTGCCCGATCTTTCGGCGAGTGGAGATAACTTTGATTTGGTGGATGCCGACCCTCACGATCCGACTACGACGAGCAAGCCGAAGCGCCAATGCAATTGCTGAACCAACTTCCAGAGGATATTAACCTTGCGGTAAACAAGATCAACCTGATCACGAGGATCAATTCTTACGCGCAATCAAAGAATGAGCAAGAATTAGAGGCGAGCAATCTGATGTATTGCACGAAGGTGGAGTTCTGAATGCATGTCGAGAGACGGATGTATAGCTAAGCTAAACTTAAAACAAAACTCAAAGATTGCAAGGGGCGCAGCCCTTGACTAAATAGGGGTAGGACGCGGCATCTAGGGCCGGCTGAAGTGGAGAGTCACGCGGTGGAGAGGGGGTCACGCGATTTGGGTCACGTGGGCCTTTGGGCGGCATCATCCTGGGCCGTCTTTCCTTAGCATCAAAACCGTCTTCAATTCCTGGGCTTGAGCTCTAGTGATTGGGCCCTTGTATGTCATCGTCTCGTTAGAAGATGGATCCGTATGTCGAGGGGGCGCAACGACGAGAGGTGGAGGCGTGACAACTTGGTTTGGCGCGCCATCTTCCATCGTTGTTATTCGTATGTCGTTGATGTCCTCATCACTAAACCAACAAATCGAAGCCAAGAATGCGGAGATGGATGAGATTATAGAGGAGCGTGACCAAGCCTTGTAGGACGCAAGAGATTTTGAGCATGGCATGATTGAGGCTCAGGATGAATTAGCAGCTTTCAAGGAAGCTCATCTCCCACGCATTGATGGTTGGGATGAAATTAATTTGGAGTATGCAGAACAAGTGGATGAAGAAATGCCACCTGCTGAAATTGAGGATGTAGGCATGGCTGAACAGGTAGAACCAGAAGATATAGACCCCGAGGAGGATACCAGTGAGGATGATTCCTCCGATGCGAGTTCGGTCGACCCTGACATGAATAAGGATGATCCCACTAACCCGGGTTCAGACAACTCAGACACGAATGATTAGAACCCTGATATGGACATGGAGTAGATGAGTCACAACACTATGTGTTGAATCATGTAACATATGTATCTCAAGTTTAGATGTTGGATCATGTGACTTGCATAGTGTGTCCACAATACCGTAGTTACGCGTTGGCACATGTATGTAGGAAGTGGTGTGATGTGTCCTTTTAACAACCATGTAATCGATCTTGAATTAATGGAATTGGTTGTTACTTCTGAAATTTTATTTATTGCCCTCTTGCAAATTTATAATTTGTGCACATGTACGTCTATATGGATTATTTTTAAGAGATGACTAATGTGCAGCAATATAAATTGCAGAATGGTGCGTACTTGGAACCAGGAGGAGCCCGAGAGCTCGGAGCAAGGAGGTGCTGCACAACCTACTTTGGCAGAGATACTCGCTGCTATTGTTACACACCAGCATAATGATTCCGAGATGCTCCGCCAATTGGTGGAGAATACGTCCCATCTGGTTGGATGTGGAGGCAACCGCAACAACAACCGAGGCAGTGCACGTACTCAGACTTTCTGGGTACTCACCCATCGACTTTCGAGCGTGCCAAAGAGCCTCTGGATGCGGATCACTGGCTGCGTTAGACCGAGTTTAAATTCGGTCTGCTGGAATGCACTGAGCAACAGAAGGTGCGATTCGCTGCCCAACAACTCCAGCGCCCAGCTAACGCCTAGTGGGCAAATTATGAAGCTTCTCTGCCTGCTGGCCGCCGTGTTGAGTGGAATGAGTTCAAGACGGCATTTCGTGCACATTTCATTCCCGTTGGCCTCATCCAGAGAAAATTTCAAGAATTCATGGATTTGAAACAAGGAGGGAGGAATGTCCTCTAGTATTCTGAAGCTTTCAATCACCTTGCTTAGTATGCTATTGAATATGTCAACACTGAGGATAAGAAGAGGTATGCATTCTTACATGGTATGAATGCCACACTGAAGGAACGTCTGACTTGGCAGACAACAGGCACGTTCAATGACCCGGTCAATGCTACTATTGTTCAAGAAGGTGCTATGCGGTAAGTTGAAGAAGAGAACCGTAAAAGAAAGGCGCCTGCTAGTGCTCCTACTACACCACCAGCTATGCACCGTCTGATATACACTTCTCCCACTGGACAGCGTTTCCGGGCATCTCCATAGCAAAAATTTCTGCGCTCATACGCTCAGAACTACGCGGGGCCACTGCAGCAACAAAACTTCCCGCCTCATGCACCACATCAGCAGAAAAACAACCAGTACCATGCACCACAGCAGCAGCAAGGAAATCATAATGGACACGCTCCACAGCCCGCTAATCGTGGTCCCTACCCGTGTTACAACTGTGGCCATGTCGGACATTTTGGTAAGGAATGCACGGCGCCCAAGCGCAACAACAACAATGGTAATCACAATCAACATCAGAACCAGGATGATACTTAGAATGCATCGTCTCGTGGTGCTCAAGTCAACTACACCAGTACTGAAGATATCCCTCATGGAGAACCTGTGCTGACCGGTACACTCTCACTTTATTGTTAACCTGGTCTTACACTTTTTTATTCTGGTGCTACACATAATTTTATCAGCAAAGCATGTGTTCAAAAACATAAACTCCAAACCACCACTATATAGAAGTGCTATACAATTCATTCCCACGCTGGACAAATCCGTGCTAATCAATTAGTATGCAGAGCCCTGCTCGAAATAAACTGAAGGGTTTACCCCACCGACTGTATCATGCTTAACAACTAGGAGATTGATTTCATCTTAGGAATGTTTTGGATGAAAACCCATAAGGCCATGTTAGATATTGAATCCCGTATCGTCCATTTGAACTCTTCCCTTCATGGCCGAGACACCCTTTCCCTAAATACCAATTCATAGAGCAATTTGGTTGCCTATAACCTAGAAGAGAAATCAGTAGAAAATATTCTCGTCATTTGTGAGTATCCGGATGTGTTTCCTGAGGATATATCTGGCCTTCGACCTGACCGTGAAGTGGAATCTAAGATTGAGCTAGAACCAGAAACTTCTTCGGTATCCCATCGACCACATAAAAAGGCCCCAAATGAGTTGGTTGAATTGAAAAAGCAATTGAATGAATTATTAGAGAAAGGATTCATTCACCCAAGCACTTCACCTTGGGGTTGTCCTGCTATTTTTGTGAAGAAGAAGGACAAGTCTCTGCGCCTAGTTGTTGATTATCGGCCCTTAAATGAGGTCACGATCAAATATAAATACCCACTGCCCTGAATTGATATCCTTTTTGATCAATTGGTTGCCGCCAAGGTCTTTTCAAAGATCGATCTTTGTTTGGGTTATCACCAAATAAAGATTAGAGCAGAAGATATACCGAATACCACTTTCTCTACAAGATATGGATTATTCCAGTACCTAGTGATTTCATTTGGATTAACCAACGCTCCTGTCGATTTCATGTATCTCATGAATTCAGTATTTATGCCAGAGCTGGACAAGGTTGTGGTAGTGTTTATTGATGACATCCTTATTTATTCTAAGTCCAAAGAAGAACACGCCGAACATCTTCATATTGTTCTTCAATGTCTATAAGATCACAAGTTGTTTGCAAAATTCAGCAAGTGTGAATTTTGGTTGGACCGTGTGTTGTTTCTTGGCTACATAGTTTCAGCTGAAGGCATCTCTGTAGACCCCAGCAAAGTTCAAGATGTGCTGGATTGGAAGCCACCTAAAACGGTTCATCAAGTTAGCTGTTTTCTCGGACTAGCTGGATACTACCGTAGGTTCATCCCTAATTTTTCCCAGCTGATACGAACACGACGACGGTGTCCGGACTTTATCCCAATCTTTCACGATACAGCAAGTACTAGCAAGTATATATAGGTATTGAAACTTGTTATCTCAGCTATGAATACATAGAACAACAATCTTAAGCTCAATGATCCAGCAACCACAATAAAATACACACCACAGATTTGTTATCCAATAGCAATCATAAACCAGCTAGAACACGATAGGAAAATACCGGCTTACAAGAACTTGATGTAGATGCAAACCAGTAGAGATAAACTCTCCAACTCATTACTTAGACAAGCATGATCTGGAGATGGGGAACCACAAGTTGCAGCACGCACCCAAGGGAAGAATCACTTGATCACGCACTTCAGCGACCGGCAGAGATCGGCGGTAGCAACCGGTAGAGAAGGGCAACACCTCTAGGGTTTCTTGGAGGACACCACGACCAAAAACACAATGCAATCACGTCCTAGATTACAGGGGCGCTGGCCCTAGGCTATATGGCACGCAAGCCAGCCAAAAACCCGGTTCGACTCGAATACATCTAAAAACAGACTCGGACTCAACACAACCCAGCATTGTTTTGATTATTGCGACCGCTAGGGAATTTATTTGACTATGGGGCCAGATCCGTTGGAAAGGTTATAAAATTATCTTTCCAACGAGTATTTACACAGTCCAATCTGACTCCGTATGGCCCAGTTATGCTACTTTTACTCCGCACCTGTCTGGCTGATCCTAAACCGAGTCCGAACTGATTTTGAGTTTCCATATCTTCTGATTTCGTGACTGGGTGGACTTGAGACCATGTAGACGTTGAAAGTAAAGTATTGCATACCTTTGGGAAGGCCTGTAACACCAATATATGTTCCTTACTTTTCACAAGTGGCACAACCATTGATCCAATCATAAGATATTCCTTCGTTTCTCCTTTCTTTTCCTCAACCTCCAGATTGGTCCCAATGAAAACATTGCATGGCATAGAATAATTGGCTAGCAAATCCTCACTTTGCTCTTCATTATTCATAATATTTGTCAAAGATCCAAACTGAATGTTGGAGTATTTTGACACATCATATTCTGCAATATGTGTAAAATCATGCTTGTTTACAGAATACGTAGTTTTAATGACTCAATGAGCCATGGGCTCATCATCCTCCCTTCCTTGAATCAAAGCTGTCCTCAGCTTTGACATAATTTGATGAGCTCCTCTCCTGTTCAGATCAACACCAATAGCGCTGTTTAGACAATTCTTTGCATCACTATTATTTTTCCCTTCATGTAATTGATTTTTGACCAAATCACAATGAATGGTACAATGTTCAGGAGCAACAACTGAAAGACTTTCAGAAATACTAGGTGCACTTGCTACAGCAGGAACTACCACATCGTTCTCTCCCCCTTGAAACAAAGCCGTCCTCAGCTTTGAGGTAATATCAGCACCATGTTTCTTCTTTGTTGCAGCAACAGAAACCTCAACCTTAATATCACATTCCTTCATTGGCTTTAGAATGTGACGAACACATTTATGCATGAGAGAATAATTATTTGAACGACCACCATGTGTTGCATCAAGATGAAACTGCCATGGTCTTCCTAAGAACAAATTGCACGCACTCATTGGTGCCACATCACAATCCATAGTGTCAACATAATCTCCTACTGAAATTTTTACTCTGGCCCTGTGGGTAATTTTCAGCGTGCCACTTTTATTCATCCATTGCATGTAACGAGGTGTTGGAAGCCACCATGTAGATAAAGATAATGCATGTACCAAATCTGAACTAATCACATTATTGAAACTTCCACCATCAACAATTAATTTGCATACCTTCTTTTTAATCTTGCACTCTGAATGAAAAATATTACAGCGCTGCCCTTTGACATCTGCAATGACGCCATCTGAATTTACTTCCTGAGACATCAAAGATAAACCCATATGATCTGCAGCTTGAATTAATGATTCGACCTGATCAGCACAAGAAGACTCAAGAACTTCCAACTCTACATTTGATTTATGCACATTCGAACACACCTCAGCTTGCTTGGGGTTGGGACAAAACAGCACTAACAGCCTCCTTGACACAAAGATGAATTGTATCATAATCTAGCTTTGGAACATCAAAGGACTCAAGTTCAACAATCTTCTTCTTCGACTCAAGTGGCGGATCAAATTGGTGTCGTAATTCCGACTTCATCGCTGCCCAAGATGTGCAATAGTTATCACCTTGGTATGTAAGATCTTGTTGCAATTGCCTCCACCATAGCAAAACAGCAAAGGAGAATGTTTGCTTTGCCAAATTTACTAATTGGTTTAGTGGCAATTCACCAATCCTATAGAAAGCTTCGATATCATCATCCCACTCATAATACTCAGATCGAGAACTTGTGGTATATAGTGTTGGCACAAACTTCAAGTATAGGTCAAAATCGTAGGAATCCATCACCACAAACCAGCAGCAAGTACCGTGAGCAACCCGACAAAACTGATACCAAATTATAAGAACACAACGACGGTGTCCGGACTTTATCCCAATCTTTCACGATACAACAAGTACTAGCAAGTATATATAGGTATTGAAACTTGTTATCTCAGCTATGAATAGATAGAACAACAATCTCAAGCTTAATGATCCAGCAACCACAACAAAATACACACCACAGATTTGTTATCCAATAGCAATCATAAACCAGCTAGAACACGATAGGAAAATACCGGCTTACAAGAACTTCATGTAGATGCAAACCAGTAGAGATAAACTCTCCAACTCATTACTTAGACAAGCATGATCTGGAGAGGGGGAACCACAAGTTCCAGCACGCACCCAAGGGAAGAATCACTTGATCACGCACTTCAGCGACCGGCAGAGATCGGTGGCAGCAACCGGTAGAGAAAGGCAACACCTCTAGGGTTTCTTGGAGGACACCACGACCAAAAACACAATACAATCACGTCCTAGCTTACAGGGGCGCTGGCCCTAGGCTATATGGCACGCAAGCCAGCCAAAAACCCGGTTCGACTCGAACACATCTAAAAACAGACTCGGACTCCACAAAACCCAGCATTGTTTTGATTATTGCGACCTCTAGGGAATTTATCTAACTATGGGGCCAGATCCGTTGGAAAGGTTATCAAATTATCTTTCCAACGAGTACTTACTCAGCCCAATCTGATTCCGTATGGCCTAGTTATGCTACTTTTACTCCGCACCTGTCTGGCTGATCCTAAACCGAGTCCGAACTGATTTTGAGTTTCCATATCTTCTGATTTCGTGACTGGGTGGACTTGAGACCATGTAGACTTTGAAAGTAAAGTATTGCATGCCTTTGGGAAGGCTTGTAACACCAATATATGTTCCTTACTTTTCATAAGTGGCACAACCATTGATCCAATCATAAGATATTCCTTCGTTTCTCCTTTCTTTTCCTCAACCTTCAGATTGGTCCCAATGAAAACATTGCATGGCATAGAATAATTGGCTAGCAAATCCTCACTTTGCTCTTCATTATTCATAATATTTGTCAAAGTTCCAAACTGAATGTTGGAGTATTTTGACACATCATGCTCTGCAATATGTGTAAAATCATGCTTGTTTACAGAATACGTAGTTTTAATGACTCGATGAGCCATGGGCTCATCATCCTCCCTTCCTTGAATCAAAGCTGTCCTCGGCTTTGACATAATTTGATGAGCTCCTCTCCTGTTCAGATCAACACCAATAGCACTGTTTAGACAATTCTTTGCATCACTATTATTTTTCCCTTCATGTAATTCATCTTTGACCAAATCACAATGAATGGTACAATGTTCAGGAGCAACAACTGAAAGACTTTCAGAAATACTAGTTGCACTTGCTACAGCAGGAACTACCATATCATTATCTCTACTGGTTTGCATCTACATCAAGTTCTTGTAAGCCCGTATTTTTACACAAGCTGATTTAAACATGAGACAACGTTGGTGGCTGAAATTAATCAAGGATTGCAACCTGGAGAGTCATTATCATCTGGGCAAGGCCAATATAGTTGCCGACGCGCTGAGTAGAAAAGTTCATTGCAATAATGTGGTGCTGGAATTTCAGGACAGCAGCACTGCAATGATTATTTCGGAACCAAGCCTTCAAATTATGCCCATCCCACTGTCAACAACCTTAGTATACATTCCAAAATTCGTGAAGAAATTATTACAGCACAGAAAAATGACAAGGGTATGGAATATATCTGCCAAAACATTAGAGACGGTAAAGCCAAGTGTTTTACACAAGATCCGGACGGTACTCTATGGTTCAATAACTGTTTAGTAGTACCAAAAGATTTTGACCTTTGTCAGAAAAATATGGATGAAGCACATCAGTCAAAATATTCCATTCACCCGGGTAGTAACAAAATGTATCAAGATCTGAAAAAGAATTTTTGGTGGACAAGAATGAAGCGAGAAGTTGCCCGGTATGTCGCAGAGTGCGATACTTGTCAGAGGATTAAAGCGGATCATTTGAAATCAGTCGGATTACTTCAACCATTAAGTATCCCTGCCTGGTAGTGGGAAGACATCAGTATGGATTTTATTTTTGGCCTACCTCTCACTTCGCGTCAGCATGACTCAATTTGGGTCATTGTGGATAGACTCACAAAGTCTGCTCATTTCTTACCGGTCAACAACATATATAAGATAAAGCAATATGCAGATCTGTATATATCAAGAATTTTATGTCTTCATGGAGTACCCAAGACTATCATTTCGGATAGAGGCTCGCAGTTCGTTGCTTGTTTCTAGGAACAACTGCATGCTTCTCTGGGAATGCACTTAATTCATAGTTCTGCTTATTATCCCGCTATCGATGGACAAACAGAGCGTGTCAACCAAATATTGGAAGATATGCTCAGAGCCTATGTTTTAGCACATAGCGGTAACTGGGACGAATATCTGTCTCATGCGGCATTTTCATACAACAACAGTTTTCAAGAAAGTGTGAAAATGTCACCATTTGAGGTACTCTACGGACGAAGTTGCAGAACACCATTGAACTTGTCCGAATCTTGAGAAATAGTGACATTTGGTCCAGTTGTTGTAAAGGACGCCGAAGAGAAAGTTCGTTTCATTCAGACAAATCTTAAGGCTGCGAAATGTTGACAAAAAAAATATGCAAACCGACGTCGTAAGCCACTGTATTTCAATAAGGATGATTTTGTCTACCTTCGAGTAACACCTATGAAAGGCATTCAACGTTTTGGAGTCAAAGGAAAATTAGCGCCTCGTTATATTGGTCCATTCAAAATTTTGAAGAGATGTGGCCCAGTAGCATACAAGCTGGAATTAACTACTAAATTATCTAGAGTCCACAACATTTTCCATGTTTCACAATTGAAGCGGTGTCTCAAACCACCGACTGATATTGTCCTAGAAAATTTTGATCATCTTCAACCGGAACTCACATACTCCGAACAACTCGTAAAAATCCTCGACATAAAAGAACGTGTAACCCGTAAGCGAACGCTCAAGTTTTATAAAGTTCAATGGAGTAATCATTCTAAAGATGAATCTACTTGGGAATATGAAGAATTTCTGAGTACCCATTACCCGGAATTCTGGTCATCGTTCTCAGGTACATTTGATTTACCGCACTTCCCTCTAGTCTGCTTTGTTCTTAATCTCGTGATGAGATTTCTTTTAAGGGGGAGGGCTGTGACACCCCATAGCTAATCATTAATTAATTAATGCTAAACACTAATTAGGAAGTGTGTTTAAGCCAAAGTGTGATTAAAGACTCACATGAAATAACGAAACCCTAATCAATTTAATTTAAGGTCAAATAAAACCTATGAACATGGTTGTGAAGTAACCTAAAAAATTTCCTTATAATTTATGCCAAATAAGTTCATGAGCGTGTGGGGAATAATAAAATATAATTCTGGACCAAATTTGGGAATTTGACCACATTTGGAAATGCCCCAAATAATTAATTAAAGTCCAAAAAGTCCTTTTCAATGAAACTTTTATTCTAAATTAATTAAAATACTTCTGACCTAGTGGACCCCACCAAGGCCCCAGAAATATCTTGAGAGGCCTATGTTTAAAATTCCATCTCATTTGGACCTAGGGAAGTAATTTACTTGATTTAAAATAGAATAGGGGACTTGTTTGTAATTTATTCAAATTTTCTGTGGGCTTAAGTGCAAAGTGTGCTTGTCTTCTTCTTCCTCTTGCGCCCGGTCAAAACCAACCACGCACGCGTGCCGCGAATCCCGCCGCTGCCTCGCTTCCTGGTTGTCCCATCGACGCCCTTGCTTCCCTGCTTCCTCTTCCCCTTGCTGCGCGCCTGCATCGGTTTTCGCTGCCGTCGCTCTGCCATCCCCATGTGCTCGAGCGGTCACCTCCTCTGCTACCACCATTGCCGCAGCAAGGGCTGCTGCCGCACGCGCCCGAGATGGCCTCTCTCTTGACCAAAGACTTGAAACCGACGCGCCCAGACACCACGGCCTCGACCGCCTTGTGAACCCGAGCCCCTCGGCCCTTAAAACTCCACCCTCGGGCATTTTTCTTCCTCCTGCCTTCGGCTATTAGAGCCGAAGCTCAAGCTCGGATTTATTGCTCTGCCACCTGGCACCCCCGAGCCGAGCCAACACCTCCATTCGAGGCGTGCACGCTTCCTCTCCCTCCCGGTACCATTGCTTCGCTAAAATGCCGATAGCACTGTCCTAATTTAATCACGAACTGCTAAGGCCCTTCCGGTGAGCTCCGTCGGTGTCAACCTGAAATTCCCTCTCCCTGGTAAGCCATTGCATTCAATTGTCCCCCTAGGTGTGCGTAACCTTCCAACACCCATCCTAACCCCATCTCTTGTGGATTCATGTCTTGAGGTGGTGGCGATTCTCCTTTTCCCCGGAACCTGCCGCCGATGAGCCGCGCCTTGTCGATGAGCTCCTATCTCCGCTCCTCGACAATGACAGAGACCTCGATGCTGACATTCTCCATCATCCCCTGAAGCTCGACGAGGAAATCACGACATGTTTTGTCCACCCCATCGCAAACCCGACGCCACTGAACCTCGATGTTCCGCCGCCGCTCATCACCAACAACCACTCAGTCCGCCTCTGTGCGTGGAGCATCCCTACGTCATCGTGGCAAGTTTTTGTTGCCCGTAGCAATTGGTGGCGACCCCTTCGGCGAGCTAGGGCTCACCCAGGCGAGGTGTCGACTGGCACCCATGTGTCATCCGACGTGGCCACGTGGCACTCACGTGGTGTGCTTGTGGTACCCATGTGTCATCCGACGTGGCGCGACTAATAATAAATAGATAAAAGCAAAAAAACCCTTGGAAAACCAAAAAAAATGCTGAAAAACTTTGAAAACCTATAGTAAATAAATTATAAATCCAATGGAGATGAAACCAATTTTGTTAGTTTCCTTTTAATCTGATTTATTTAAGAAAAATGATAAAAAGATGTCTGTGTACGTGTATTTTTAATAATTAAATATCGCATTCAATCACCAAATAAATCTTTCTAAATTCTAGAAATGAAATTTAAATCTGATTTTTAGCTTGCACTGCTATTTTATGTTAATCTATTACCCTAATTTTTGGCTAGCAACATTATGCATTATTTTATGCCTTAGAATTTATTTAGTACTTTTACTTGTAAAAATGCTAGTAAATAAATTATTAATATTCAGTAGTTGCCACTTGGTGAAAGTAATGTTTATGCATGTCTCTGTACATAATAAATAAATGAATGAATTGCTCTTAAGACTATATAAACCCTATTAAATGACTTATACACATAAAATAATAAATTTAGAACTGGTTTCTTTGAAGCATATTGCTTCAAGAACATGTTAATAACCTAGTTATCACATTAACACTACTGCAATTGCATTTGGCATATTAATGCATGTACAGTATTATTTTGGTACCGTTGACACGTTGCTCATACTTAGATAATGAGAATCAGGAGCAAGAGCCGGATTACTAGCAGGGCCCTAGTTCGGAGGGCAAGAAGTTGTAGTTGCAAACACCATTGTTGATCAAGGCAAGCCCTGGTTTGCATATGCCATTTTATAAAGTTCTGCTAGTTTTAATATATCACTGCTAGTGTCTATATTGAATGTTGCATTAAGTTAATAGGAGTTGGTTGGAAATCCACTTGCACATTATCCAAATGTCCGATGTTAATGTTATAGGAGTCATGGTAGGATTCGGTACCAAATTGCTATGCTTACTAATAGAGTATTATCAGTAGTTCTATTACTGTTGCTAAGAGAATGACTTGATCACTAAAGATGGACTTAATGGAATAAATTTACTTTTGATGTTATTATTGGGCAGGGATGATTCATCTGTAGGTTTGCAGCAACACATGGGTGTTGACTGCGGTATCCCTGCCTTGTCGAACCTCTAACCTGTCCGTCGTTGGCCCCTTGATCAAGCATTGAATAGTACTGAATACATGCTAGTTTATGGGCATAAGTAAACTGATGTAGCATTAACACGGCTATGAGGATGACAACCAGTATATTGATCGTTGACCCTTCTGCTGCTAGAGTGGACGGTCCATACCGCGAAGTACCACTGGCAGGATGGCATGCCCACTGGATGAGATTGGCCCCGAACCAAGTTGTTTGTTGTTTTTATGAAAGGTTGCCATATATGACCTTAATTGGTGCGTATACGTCATGTATTTTGGGTTTTCCCAGCTGGTGTAAATCAAGTGCAATTGTTGTCACTCGCACAAATGAGTACGCTTGTTCACTGAGTCATCACGTAATCGCATGGAATCAAGAATTGGATTATTGCTTATGTTTTGTTATTGATGATTATTATTGATGCTGTTATTATATTGTATTTACTGTATGTTAGGCTTTATTATTCTTGCACTGTGCCACTAAAGTTATATTTTGGCTCCACCCAGTTAAATTGGTTAAATAAAATTTGGTAGAACTAATAGGTTGCTTACTTTTAAAATAGCCATGCTATTAGAGCCAATGCTTGTCTACGTCTTTGAGGGGTAAGCCTTGCTGAGTAGTTAGTACTCAGGCTTTGTGCCACTGTTGTTTTCAGGTATTTCAGAGATAGAACTGCCTGTTGGTGTGCTATCGTGGGACACTCAAGTCCCCTGAAGGCTGGACTGCCCACTGGTAGTCTGAGCTGCCGCCGTAGTGATGTTGTGTGCTGCTAGGGTGATGATTCTTGGGCTTGAGTCATTATCACTGCTATATCGTCGTGAGATCGTATTAGTATTCATATTGCTTCTGCTATTTTCGAACTTTTATGAACTTGTAATATTCCGCTGCACTTTAAATACCCAATGATGTAATAATTTGACTTAATTTGGAATCACTGTTGTATTATCAAGTGTCTACGTTAACAGCACCGCTGGGACTCCTCCGAGAAGGGGCGTCATAGTTTGAAACAATTTAGAGAGCACCAACATCGGCCATGAATCCAATTGTTAAGCCGTGGTCGTTCAGAGGTTGGGTTATGGATATGATTAGTCAGATTTATCTAGCATCTAGCAAGGGTCATAAGTACAGCCTAGCGGCTATAGATTATTTCACAATGTGGGTTGAAGCAGTGCTGATGAAGAATGTTACAACCAATGCGGCTATAGACTATTACTACTGACTAGGGTTCTGTCTTTACTTTGGAAGAGTTTCAAAGCTTTGTTGATAGTATGGGTATTAAATTGTTAAATTCATCGCCTTATTATGCTCAAGCCAAAGGTCAAGCAGAAGCATCTAACAAGAGTTTAATCAAGTTGATCAAGAGGAAGATAGATGAGCAACCAAAGAAGTGGCATACAACATTGGCTGAGTTGTTATGCGCGTACAAGATGGCCTGTCATGGGTTGATAAAGGTACCACCTTATCAGAGTCTATGGGCAAGAAGCAGTGTCGCCTTGAAAAACAAATCTGGGGTCCAGAAGAGTAGAATTACAAGATCAGCTATCAGCCGATGATTACAGACAGGTTATGTATGATGAATTGGAAGATGTCGTGCAACATCGGATGAAGGACTTGGAAAGAATTGAAGAGAAGAAAGCTTGTGTGTCTAGATTTTATAACAAGAAGGTGGCACCCAAAAGTTTTTCAGAGGGATATCTTGTCTAGATGTTGATTATGCCCATCGGCTCTAGAGATAACAGAATAGGGAAGTGGTCGCCAAGTTGGGAAGGACCATTTAAAGTAAGCCAATGTGCACCACGCACTACTTATTTTTTGCAAGAACTAGATGGAGAACAGTTTGGCAGAGCAATCAATGGCAAGTATTTCAAGAAATATCATCCAAGATTTTGGGTTGGCGCATGATCTTGAGTGCTTAACCACGGCCATTATGAAAAATATCGTCTTCAAATGGCCGATATCACAGATATCGCCATTACTTCAAAAAATATTATAAAACAAGATATTGTGTTTCACATGCTTTATAGGTCGCAACAACCTATATTTATTCTTAGGGGCAGTAGAAGTCGATAGTGTCGATAGCATGGAAGCGAAGCTGATCGACTTCTATGATGATGAGGGCGTCATCTTCGATTGATCCAGGAGTGCTGGAGGCTACGTTCCACAGGTTGGTGGATTGCATATAAGCCGATATGGCAACACTCTCTTGTGCTGTGATCTCTTCTCGTGCTCGGGCAAGGGCTGCTTCCACATCAGCTATTTCCTTATTCCTCATCTCTAGCGCTGCTTGGAGTTCTTTGCGCTCTTTCTGCAAACTTTCCAGTTTGGTCTCGAGGTCAGCCGACATGGAAACCAAAGAGAAGTACTTGCTTTTCTCTTCGGCTGCCTTTTTATCAGCTGCTTTTGCCTAGCCTCTCTGTTCTGATCGTTGTTTGATGCGAGCCTAGGCCTCGAGCACTTCAAGCTGATGGAACTTGATGAAGGCGACTGGGTGTAGAACTGAGACAAGACTAGGCAGCAAGAGATCTTTGACTTCTAGGTACTGTGTCCTGATCATGCTAGCATGCAGATCAGTTGTTCGATCGGTATGTCCAAGCGGCGATGGATGTCTTGAAGGGCAACCTGGTTTTCTGGAGGAAAATGTACAGATGAAGTGCGCCTGGCAATCTGAGCCTATAGAAGAAACATAGGTGATGGGCAAGTGAATAGATGAAGCTAAAAAAAGGTAAATTTATATTGCTGGTTCAGGAGGAGTAATGGGTCTTGCGACATCGGCCGGCGTGGTGCCGACAGGTATGTAAGCTTGAATAGTTGATGATAAGAATGCCTGAGAATATTTAGATGTTAAGGACATTAAGTGATGGAGCAAGAGAATTACACTGGAAGTTACCTCTGCTACAGAATTCTATTTCTTAGTCGCTCTTTCAGAGTTAGCGGTGTCGACATCTCGAGAGTTGATGGAGGCTGTGCGCACTGAGGGGCAATCTGATAGAGTCGCACTGCTAGATCGACTCCCAGAGCTGGTCATGATTTCCTGAGAAACCCAGAAAAATAAATGACATTTTGCAAGAAAAAGATTGGTAAAATAAAAGAAGTATTGTTATCGTGGCTACTGAACAGGAAGGCAGATCCATCGTCTCGGGGGGATTCATAGACTCTTCTGTTGGCATGATTGCCGATGCCAATGGAGCGGCCATAGGTGGTGTAACCACGGAAGTCGATGGGATGATAGGAGTTAATGGCAGTGTTTGAAAAGAGAATTGTTAAGATGGAAATAGATGAATACAATATGAATATAAACGTACAACCTATGTAGCGTGAGCAAGCCCGATGACGACTTCGTGGGCTACTTCTGGTATGACAGTCGGAGTCTATAGGGCAAGCTAATGATCATAAGGAAATTAAAGACTGTAAATAGAGCTGCAAGCAACTTGAAGAGTTGAGGAAATTGTTACCTGAGCTGTTAGTGCAGAGATGGTTTGTGTTGATGAAGACGCTGCAATCCTAGCAAGCTTCTGCTGTTCAGCTGCTTGAGTTGATTGGATTGCAGGGTCAGCTTTCCTCTTCTACGGTACTTTCCTCATAGTTTTTCGATAATATCCAATCGGCTTCCCACCGCTGCTCATGGTTCAGCAGGATTGCGCCAATCGGCGCAAGCCGTGTCTTCTCTAGTTTCTTCTTCGAGTCGGTTCCTCTGTCTTCACAGCTACCATGTGGGCCTTGTCCTTCGAGATAAAGTCTTGTACTGCACGTCGAGATCTTAAAGTTCCATAAATCTTCTAGGCAAATATCTTCAAGTGTCTTGCGCTGATAAACTTCCATAAACATGTGGAATGGGCCTCGGTCACTTCTATGGGCAAAAACACTCTTGCGTTGATCGGCTCATGGACTGCGCCGATCGGTGCACTGGGCTTCTTCAGTGCTTTTCGTCGGTTCTGGACTCCTGTCCTCTCCAGCATTACTTTAATCACCAATTTTACCTGTTTCTACAATAAAGCTCCAAAACAACACATATACAAATATATGGACAATATCATAGGTAAATGGCCTAAATTAGTATCAATTATGCTCTAATTGGGGTAATATTCACATATAAAAGGGGCACTTGGGAAGTGCCAACAGTTCCCCCACACTTAACCCTTTGCTCGTCCCGAGTAAAGTAAAAGAAAGAAAAATCGAAAAACATACTCTTTCTATCATAAAAGATATCTCAAATCAGCAAATGTTGAGCATTGTTCTATTGTGGTGTATTTCATATTGGTATTCAGCAAAATAGTTCAAATATGGGCATAAAGCTTAAAGTTTCTCTCCAAAGCAACAGGTCATGTCCAACTCACAAATTATAACTTTTTCACACATGTAAATTACTTAAAAGATTGTTGTGAACATAGAGGATCTATCTTCCAAATAATCCAAGGCAACAACTCATCTTTCAAATCACTCAACCTATATCCTACAACATAATGATCAAATAATATTAGTGTAAGTCTTATATGGGTAGCTAGGTGAGGTAATTCAAGGATTGCAAACATAAATCAATAATATATTGTAAATCTAGGAGATTATTCTTCGTTGGAATTAGAGAAACTTATCAAGATGGCCATTAAGAAAGAAAAATGTAAGAAAGAACTGACACTTTGGATATGTGGACATGTGCATAGCAAAAATTTGATCTTGAAAGATTGCACATGGTTGGAATGATTCATGGCTATATTAGAATGAATTTCGAGAATAAGCATGTCATATACCATCCCCCCACACTTAAAATTTTGCTAGTCCCTTAGCAAACAGCAGAGCTTTTTTTTCACTTCTTGTTTCTCCATTTTTTTTATATTTTGCTCTCTGCTGCACCGATCGGTTCAGGGTGCACCGATCGGCTCTCAACCCAAATTCACCAACATTTGTTGGTATTTGATCCGTCTGGCTTCAACATTTATTCAAGAATTAAATATAGCCAGAAATATAGGATGTGGTCAAGGAATGATACTCAACAAGATGTTTTGGGTTTATGGTAGTGTACTCAGCGGAATTGAATTTTTGCATGAGTAATTTCAAGGCTAGAGAAAGATACACAAAGAATTGCCATCTTAGTAAAGTTGATACCAAAAAGAATTGCCATCTTAGTAAAGAACTCAACCATCAATTTAATGTTTATCTACATATCAAAGGTTCATGAGAATTGCTCAAAATATGGCATTGGTAGGTAAGGATCTTGAAAATAATAAATTCCAAAGTTCACAACATGAAAATTTATTTATGAAAAGATTGGTACTAAGTTATTATCACAAACTGGACAACACAAATGAAGCACATGGGTACTCAAAATTGCTCCACATAAGACATAATTGTCGAATAGTCATTAAGTGTAAGTTCAAAATTTTATTCAATGCTCAACATTATTTGGTCTTCATCAACACTTTTCAAGAAAGAATAAATAATTCAATTCTCCTAAAAGAGCATAACCGCCACCATCATATTAAGATCAAAACTCGAATACATGGTGATGATTTTTGCACACACTTGTATGAAAATAAAACTACAACTAACACACTTGCATGAAAATAAAACTACTACTAATTACTACTAACACACTTGCATGAAAATAAATCTACTACTAACTACTACTAACACACTTGCATGAAAGTAAGCACACCCGATACATGGTTTCCCAACCCGCTCACACGTGACAACTCCTAGGCACTCTAGTCATCCGAAAGTGGAGGCGGTGGCTGATCGAAGCCATAGCACCGCGCCTTGAGTCCACCATCGCATCATGGTTGTCCCTCCATTGGGACGTGGCTTCCTCCACGCGCTCGATGTAGTGCATGTTGTTGTCAAGGTACCCCTACATGGGCACGAAAAAGTCTGCACCGGGCACAGGAGGCACCACAGGTACACACCCTTGGTACCTGTAGTCAATACCCGTGTTGAAGTAGGGAGCGCCAATCGACGTGTCGTCTGCGCCGACCGGCACAAAGGGCTGTGAACCGCCTGCTGCGTCGCTCCACCCTAACTAGTACTGCTGATGCTCCTGGCGTGACCCCCAGGAGTCCCACTCACCGCCGGCTGCTGCAAATGTTGCCGGTTGTCTAACCCGCCCACGGCGGTCCTTGAGAACTCGGCCCCCTCCAGGAGACCTTTCTCAAGCCAATTTCCTCCCTCCAGCTTATGAGGAAGGAAGACTCCTAGCTCCGCACACGGGAGCCTAATGTTCGTGCCGCCGACATGGAAGCCAGCGCGAACACTTCCCGTGACAATATTGCCACTAGTCATATTCTCGCCGATCTCCGTCGCGCACTCCCACTTGTCGTCGCGTCCTCCCGGTCCATCGTCGCCACAGACGAGGGCTGCTAGGTGCTGAAGATAGGCCCCGAAGGCCAACTTCTTGCTCGCCTTGCCCCTTTTGTCGAACCAACCCCGCACCATCACCGACATGGGGTTGTAGTGAGACGGGCTCACGATGGCGTTGTAGAGCCACCGCAAGTCTGCATCGGTGATGTTGCTGGAGTCGACCTTGTTGCATGTGCGCGCCGCCAACCACCGATGGAAGATTTGAATGGTCGGGTTGCGGATGTTGCCGCGCTTCATCTCCTCCACAAACGAGAGCCGCCTCCAAAAGGAGTCCAACTCCCCACGTCCCAAAATGCCGGCGATGTCAGTGTCGGCGTCGAAGCCGAAGGCTTGAGCCGCCTCTTCCATGGTCACCGTGTAGCTGACATCGCGGACACGGAAGTTGACGGCCTCGTTGCCGTAGTCGTCGGTGCCGAGCCTCATCATAGAGGCAACCTTGGTGACGACGTCGTGGTTGTAGTCCATGGGGAGGAGGTGGAAGTCCACCCAGCCGAGGTTGTCTAGCATCCTCCTTAAGTCCTCCCACATGCCGATCATGGTGAGGAAGGTCTCGTTCAGGCCGAAGATGGGGACGAACCTTCCCCTCACCACGAGGTAGTACTGCTGTTCCTCCGCGCTCCGGATGGCGAAGCCCTCCTCCACCATGCGCGACATGAATGCCGCGGTGGTGGTGATGTGGGAACCCCACGGCTTGCCACCGTTTGGCTCCTCGTAGCACGCCTCGTTGGAAGGGACGCGCCGGAGATGGAGTGGCGGGCGCGGATCTCGTATGTCGCTGCCGCCGAGCCGGTGGATGCACCTCCCACCGACATGTCATCACGAGCGTCAGAGCCACCCCTCGTCGAGGAGTCACCGCTGGACTCGCCATTGCCGTCGGAACTGCTTCCCCGGCGCAGCCTCTTGCCCAACTTGCTGACGGAGGAGCGGAGACGATCCATCTGTGAAAATTACGGAACGTGTGTGAGATCATGGGCAGTGGGGAAGGTAGAGAGATTACCGGGATGGTGTGCCGAACTGGGGGCGCCTGGCCTCCGTTTTATAGTGTAGGAAACTTCTAGGAGAAGGAACCGCCGTAAAATTTCAAAATTTGAGAGCGCGCCGATCGGCACGGCAGTGCGCCGATCAGCACAATTCAAATTTTGAATGCTCTGACCACTCTGGTGCTTCATTCCCATCCTTTATGTCACTTCCCGGTACATCATGCTGGTTGGCAGGGGAACAGCACGGAATCCCGATGTCTTGTTGACGGCGCCAATCGGCGCGGGCCCACGCTGATCGGCGCGCCGTCTCTTTTTCAGCTTTTGGTCAATTCCGTGTCTCCTCTGCACTACCCACCTGCAAAATAATCATACTGTTCCTCAAAATCAATGCCTGCCACCTTTGTCGCCCATTTGCGAACCGCATGGGTAACTGCGCCGATCGGCGCAGTAGGGCGCCGAACGGCGCAAGTCCCTTGCACCTCGTCTTTTGGTCCGGCGCTGATCCTGATGCCTCGTGTTCATCTCTTTCACCCAATTTTTTCACTTCTCCCAATGTTCCTGTAGTATTGACATACGTAGCAGGGCTCATCTGGTGACCGCGTCGATCGGCGCTGACTCGCGCCGATCGGCGCGATGTCCATTTTTTCTCCTGGCCCCTCGCTTCTTCGCTAGATGTTGCTCTTCATCCTTTCCTGTGTCATTTAGCAACCATTTTGCACACAAAAATTAATTCAAAATGATTTTTGATTACCTTGAAAATAGCTCCGTCTCTGAAAATTACTGTGCTGGTTGATTTTTAGCACGCCTTCAATTTTGGGCATCGTCAACCTTCCGTCTTGGGCAATAATTCACCGACCGACGCAGAAGTGCGCCGATCGGCGCAAGCTCTGTTCCTTCCTATTTTTGGTCTTTTTTTTATATTTCTGCATTGTTAGTCTATAGTATGTATATACACAGTTTTGCACGAATAAACAGACAACGCAAGAGCACACAAGAATTAAGCACACACTTTTCTATTTCTTTTATTCGGGAGATTGTTTTTATCACAAGAAAGCAAATTAAAAACACCGGGTTGCCCTGCTGGCCAGCACTAATTAACTAAATAAAATGGGTTGCCCTCCCATTAGCACTAAATAACTTCTAAATCCCCCGATCATTGGGTTGCCTCCCAAGAGCGCTCTAGTTATTTAGAGGTCAAAGAGCTTGACCTCCCTGCAAACAATCAATCCTTAGTGTTGTGGTGCAGGATGTGAGGCCGCGACACTACAAGGTTCTCTTATCTCCATGGTTCATATAGCTTGGACGACCTATCTATACATCCCCTCCAATTACTTTCGACGCCACATTGCCATGGTGTCTTGTATCTCTTCACTTCATCAATAGCACGACACTCTTCTCCCTTTGGGCGAAATTTGAAAGAGTAGGGAGTCCCACTTATATCGAAGCTTATCTCACCACTCCCAACATCAATACTTGCCTTTGCTGTCCTCAAGAAGGGTCTGCCTAAGATCAACGGGGTCCTCATCCTCTTATCCATATCAAGCACAATAAAATCAACAAGGATGATGTGATCTCCAATTTGAACAGGCACATCCTCAGCAATTCCATCAGGGAAGCATACCGATTGATCGGCTAACTCCAAACACATACCCGTATGCTCTAATTTAGGCAAATTGAGACTTGTGAATATATGACGGGGCATAACACTTACACTTGGTCCAAGATCGCACAAGCACCTATCAAATATCCTTGTTCCAATCATGCATTTGATGCTTGGTGATCCAGGGTCGGGTTTCTTCTCCAGTGCAACATCATTGATTGCCGCCGTTAGCTTCTTAGTGACCTTCACAACCTCCTCATAAACTAGAGACTTCTTGTTTTGCATCATGTCCTTAATGTACTTGGCATACGTGGGAACTTGGATAGCATCAACAAAAGGGACATTGATGTAAAGCATCTTCATAATATCGACGAACCATGCAAGTTGCCCGTCGTGTTGCCGCGCTCTTTCTGTCTTCGTTAGTAATTGAGTATCCAGGAACATGGCAGGGCCATGCTCTTCTGTCTCCACGCCCATTTTCAGACCCGAGAGGTCATCATCCTCCCCGCGCCGATCGGTGCTTTCAGGGAGCTGATCGGCACCGACAGGATCATCGTGCCGATCGGCACCGGGTGTGTGCCGATCGGCGCGGGGCTTCCTTGCTCCCGCAGAGTGCTCTGGATCTTCTGTTTGCTTTCCTGACCGCGTAGCGATTGCTTCAACTGCTCTGCAGACATCGTATTGCCAGGAATAGCCCCTTTGTTGCCTTGAATGGCTTGCGATAGCTGTCCCATCTGTTGCTCCATAATCTTGCTATGCTTCAAAATCTGCTCGTTGGAGCTCCCAATTTCTATCACCTTGTCATTAATTCCCTCAAGGACACGATAAATCTCCTTGAATTTAGCTTGATTGTCCTTGTTGATCTTCTCTTGAGCTTGGAAGAACTCATGACATTGGAGACGAAGTAGGATAGAATTTCGCATGGACGAACTAGGAGAGAAAGAACTCCTTTGTTGCTAATATTAGGGCTTCCATCCACTATTCTTCATATATTCTAGCATCTTTATCTCTTCAGGGCAATCTTTCTGCACATGACCAAATTCTCCACACTCACTACATGTGGAGCGTGATTCCGCCAGCTTGAGTGTCTCTTCCTTAGGGATATGATGATTATTGTCCAACCTCCTTTGAATAGCATCGAGGCTATCTATAATCAAGTCTTCCTGAGTCTTCTCAATCACACTCTTCGCTACTCCTTTTGAAGGTTGCAAATTCCTTGAGCTTCTCTCACCAACCCACGGTTGATTTTCAACTAGCAACTTGATCAAATTCTTAGCTTCGGTGGGGGTTTTTGACATGAATGATCCTGCAGCTGAAGCGTCCAAGTGTTGACGTGATAGAAGATTCAATCCTTTATAGAACTTCTCAACAACTTCTCCAACCGTCAGACCATGACAAGGGCATGCATCCATATATTCATTGTATCTTTCCCATGCTTCTCCAACGCTCTCATCAATATTCTGTGTAAATCCAAGAATCCTATTTTTCAAAGCTTGAGTCTTACCAGGAGGGAAGTATTTGGCCAAGAATTCAGCTGCTAACGTGTTCCACACTGTTTTTACTGGGTTTTCCAATCCATTGTACCATTGCTTAGGGCGTCCAACTAGAGAGAAGGGGAACAGCCGCACACATGCTTGGTCTCCTATCAATCGCGCTATCTTGAATGTACTGCAAACCTCAAGGAAGTGTTGCAAGTGTTGATTGGGATCTTTCGAACCTGTGAACGGTTGTTGCGCCACTATTCGAACATATCTCTCCAATTGATACGGAAGTTGATCTTGAGCTTCTTGGAAATCTGTCTTGAAAACTAATCAATTGTGTCTTGAGACGATTAACCATAGGTACTTCTACCATCTCCTCTTCTTCTTACTCTTGAACTGGGTCTTCTACTGTGAATAATACTCGAGGTGTTGCGCGGACTGCTTCTCCAGCTAAATCTCCAAGTGACTTGCTTCTCTTCTCCGCTGTTCTCTTCTTGTGCAAGAGTCTTTTTGGATCATCGGTATAATTAGAGGGTTTGTTTGACTTACGACCGTTCATTCCTGTTAGTTTCACTTAACAGAATATATGTACTAGAGAGACAAGTAAAGCACAATGACTAAACACTAATACATCAAACAATGTTTAAAAACCTGCTATGGTCCCTGACAACGGCGCCAGAAAAGTTTACGCTTGTTGGTCGTACCTACGCACCCACTTATATACCGCAAGAAGATGGTGTACGATTGTAGCACTTTTCCCTTGAATTGAGTATTCCAAGGTTTATCGAATCTACTGGGACCTTAGGGATAATTAAACAAAGTTAACGGTAAAAGATCTAGTCAAAGCTACTGTCGAGTTTAGGTTGCATCAGGGGGAGACTGGCCAGTGCAAAGGTGCGCCAGACAGTAAATCCATCGTTGCGTCGATCGGCGCAGGAGTTGAGCCGATCGGCACACTAGTGAATCTAAGCCAAAGTGCGCCAGATAGTAAATCTGTTGTTGCGCCGATCGGCGTAGGAGTTGAGCCGATCGGCACATGAGTGAATCTAAGCCAAAGTGCGCCAGATGCCTTGTAAGCCTATGCTATTAAGTGAATAACCAGATATCTACTAGTGAGATCGTAACCAGAAAGTCTAATTAAATAGCATCATAATGGGTAATTACATGGATCAATGAAAACCTATAATGAATAAGACCACCCTGCTTTCCGAGTGGCTCCCGATTTATCGCTGCCGAGAGGAAACCCTTAATCGCGCGAGTATCTTACCCTACTCAACTATCCAATAGTGCTGCGCAGGCTTAGTGCTGTCACTGCTAAACCACACTACTAGCATCATCAAGCAACCATAATCAAAATAATGTCCGAATACTATCGTAATCACCACGATCAAGATAATATCAACTTACTTAGCCAAGAACTAAGCAATTGGAATAAGCACATGCATGATTATAGAATCAAGACAGACAAATCACCAAAGCCATCATCAACATATTCAATCATCCTTGAGATACATAGAGTAAGATTCATCCCCGTCGAGATGGCCTACCTTGACGGATCAACACTTAACACCAATGGTTCTTGAAACTCAACTAGAGATCTATTCTAACGGGACAAGCCCCGGTGGCTCTAACTCACGGATCTGTTGTCCCTCTGTCGCCTCCCCTCTCTACGGCCAGGGTTCACAAGTATTTATAGGGGTTCTACTTGTAAAGGACTCGGTTTCTGGCAAATAAGGCTGTTGCGCCGATCGGCGTAGGATTGCGCCGATCGGCGCAAGCCGTGTCTTCTCTGGTTTCTTCTCCGAGTCGGTTCCTCTGTCTTCCACAGCTACCATGTGGGCCTTTTCCTTCGAGATAAAGTCTTGTACTGTACGTCGAGATCTTGAAGTTCCATAAATTTTCTAGGCAAATATCTTCAAATGTCTTGCGCAAATAAAATTCCATAAACATGTGGAATGGGCCTCGGTCACTTCTGTGGGCCAAAACACCCTTGCGCCGATCGGCTCATGGACTGCACCAATCGGCGCACTAGGCTTCTTCAGTGCTTTTCGTCGGTTCTGGACTCCTGTCCTCCCTAGCATCACTTTAATCACCAATTTTACCTCTTTCTGTAATAAAGCTCCAAAACAATGCATATACAAATATATGGACAATATCATAGGTAAATGGCCTAAATTAGTATCAATTATGCTCTAATTGGGGTAATATTCACATATAAAAGGGGCTCTTGGGAAGTGCCAACAGCCATATCATAAATCTTCTTGTATTCCAAATTGCTCTTGAGTTCCTGTCTGGCCCGGAGTCGACTGATAAAGAAGGAGCCAGTAGGGAGCACTCCAAACCGAGCTGACAAGAGATCATTGCTGGATTGTAAAACTCATACGAATGAGTTCTACACTCACCACCGTGGAAGTCGATGGGCAAGATGGGGACAAGGATGTTCAATAATAATTATACCAACTGAGCAAAGATGGGGACAAGGATGTTCAATAATAATAGTAGGGGTAGTAACATAGGAGAAATCCACACTAAGATAAATAAAGAGATCGGTTAAGCTAGTCGGGAGGACAGCGAGTCTAAGTCGAAGATTCCTAAAATATATCTTCCTAATATATCTAAGTCAAACGTCAAATAATAGTTACTCGAGTTGGAAGCTTACACCAATTTCTTGGTATAGTCTCGAGTCTTTCACCTGTTAGCTCACTTCAGGGAACGAAAACAATCCACTAATAAGGGTCGATAACTAACCTCATGTAGTAGTGGGTACGCTATCACTAGACAACCCTGCTTGAGACCTCCCGAATGTGATGGATTACTAAAGGGACGGACAGAGCTGTCACCACCTGCCGCCTACCACACAGCCCGTGGGGACGATTGCAAATCCGGCTAGCGTTAACTTAGGCACCGCGCCTACGCCTTCACTAGATATTCCTCCGTTGGACTAGCGGAAGAATAGACGGAAAATAACCAAGACTAAGTCCCAGAAAGAACTAAACTTAATTAAATCCTAGCCAGAAACCTCTGAACTACGCAATAATGTTTATTGCCGATAATTATAACTTAAGGAAATGATTAAATTAAAATATATACTTTGACAAGAGTAATGAGGGAAAAATATTGACATTAATAAAATATAAGTCTCACAATGAGAAAAGATACAAGAGAGCTCATACCAAGACTCCGAGACAATTCTGGAATCTCGAGTGACGCTCTCGAGTAGACTCTGACTTCCGACTAACTAACTGACTCTACTAAGTAGCACAAGTAGTGGGAAATGGACTCCTTGATGTGTTGCTTCTTTGATGTTCTTCTTTTCTACCGAATTCCCCCTTCAATTATAGGTGGCAATGGGCAGGGGGTACTTGTCGGTGAAGTAGAATCGGTGGGCCGAAGTCGGTACGTCAGGTGGCGGGATAGGTCAGGCGGCATGGCAGGCTGGGCGGTGGGGTAGGCCGGGCGGCCGTTAGATTAAGTCGGTTCCTGACCGCCTCTCCTTGGATGGCTCGGATCTTGTCCCGATGGTGGTTGATGGGTCGTTTTTGACCGAGTTCCTCCTTTTTGGGGTGGTAGGCCTCTTGGGCCTAGTGGACTAGCCATCCCAGGTAGCAAACCCAGGCCGGGCGGCGGGCCAGGCCCAGCGGCGGCCTAGGCCGGGCGGCGACCCCCTTCGGGTCGCCCCTTGACTTCTCCCGGTTAGGCCACTTGTTGGCCTTCTTTCCTTAGCCATATTTTATCACTTTTGGTGCGGGAGCAGAAAACAGCATCATGGCGGAGTGTTTCGCAGAATCGGCCGGGTCGGATGATCAGCCAGACGATGATTCTAGTTGATCGGCTGGGTGGTCGTCCGGGCAGCCGGTTAGGCTTCTGGTCTTCAGCCGGGTGATAACTCTGATCACTTGGTCGGGTGATGATCCGGCTGGCAGATTGCCCTACCGGTTCTTGATCTATCAGAAAGACAGGGCCGTGTACTGATTTTGGCCGTAAACAACACTATCGACCGGCTGTTTTACAGTGTGATTGGCTGACAGTGTGTTTCTTCATGTTTTTGCATATTTTGGCCCTTTTGTACCTGCAAACATATATTTCACCAAAACTCATAGAACTTTATTAGTTTAAACAAATATTGTGACATCCCATGTCACAAAAAGTCAATTAACCTATCCCTAATGCTAAATTGCGGGCTAATTAAAATTATAAGTAACTAAGTTGCCAAAGAAAAAGGGAATTGAATTAATTAAATCCAAAAAATTGGCCAAATGATGGCATTTCACAAAAATCACAAAACCCAATGAAAGTGTGTCAATGTTTTTGCACATTCTAGTGGGTCAGGTCAAGATTGAATTTTGGATAATTTACTAGAATTTTTGGTAAATGTCTAAGACCCTTAAAAATTCCCTAAGTGCAGAAAAAGGTTTCTCTGTTCCAGGATTTCTCATAATTTTTCCAGCGAGAATTTTAACTTGAGCCCAAAAGCAAACTTGGAGGACATATTTTGCTGACCATGCACAAAAATTGGCAGAAGGTTTTGAGCAACAGAACTTTAGAAGTTTTGCAATATACAGTGGTACTGTTTCAGTCAAGGGAGAGTCAACAGAGTTCTTTTTCCTTTGACCATTTGCCGATCGACACCGCATCGCCGTCCTCTCCCTCTGGCCGACGATCGGCGCCACCTGCTCCCTATCCACTCCGTCCACTGCTCTGCCTAACCGCCCCTGTGCCACCGATGCTGCATTGAAGCCGCCGCACCGCTGAGTCTCTCTCCCCGGTCCTCCTCCCTCGGTCTCTCTCTCACCGACTACAAGTGCAGCAGCGGCAGGGGCCCTCTCCCTCATTTTATCGGCGCCATCACACTTCCCGCACCCCTCCTCTGCTCCCTCTCAACGCCCCCAAGCCCCCAAGCACCACCTTTTCCTTTGCCGGCGAGCGGAGGAAAAAAAATTTTTTGGCCCCGCCCCTGTTTTCAAGCCGCCATGGCCGTCGCCGCGTCGAGCTCGGTCAAGGAAACCCCCTCGTCCCCTCTTTCTTCTTCAAATCACTATACCACGACTCCTCCCAGCTCCCCCCTGACGTTGCCCCTTCCTCGTGCAGTGACGTCACCGAAATTCGGGAACGAAGAGCTGCCGCCACGCCGGAGCCCGCCGCCTCCACGACGAGAACCCCCCTCCAGCCGCCGCCCTCGACGTCTTCCTCGACGCCAGCGACCCCTGCACCACGGTGAAGCTCCTCGACTCCCTCCTGACCCCTCTCATCCTCTGTGCACGACGCGTGACGCCGCCGAAGCAACCCCCTGCCTCCGCCGCCGATGATGACACCGCTCCGGTCACCGCCGTCGGTCGGCGACCCCCTGGGGTTGCTCCCCGTCGCATGCGCGGCCGGATGGTGCCGGTCCCGAGCCACCTCCTCCACCATAGAGCCCTACAGCGAGAGCACCGGCGAGCCCGGCCGATGCGCGCGCGCGCCACTTTTCAAAATTGCCAGTGGCAATTCTATAAATAAGAGGAAACTTTGAAAATTTATTCAAAAATCAATAACTTGAAAAATAAACGTCAGAAAAACATGAAACCAATTTTGTTGGATTTAAAAAAATTCCCCTCTATTTAAAAAGTATGTTGAGCTTTAAAGTTATGAAGTGCGTTAATTAAAATAATTCACCAAAGTTGGAACCTTTCTAAGTAATAAATCCATAAGTAAAAATACATGACTGGTAAAATCATGGAATTTGGTCAGTAAGAATTTCATGCCATTCCTAAACTTTCTACAAAAGCAAATTTTCATTTTTATGCATAGTTTCAGAGTTATTTCATAATGATAATTTCTAACAAAGGAATTTTTATAAATTTTCTGATAGGAATTTAATTTTGAGACTTTGCATGTTTGCTAAGTTTGCCTTAACACACCCATGTAAAATACCTTGTTAATTCTCTAGCACCATAGGTATGCTTTTATTTGAGATATAGGCGATATGCTTATTAATTGCCATGACTTATACTTTCCTAATTAGAAGTTTGTCCTCTTAAATTAAATAATTGCTCAGAATGTTATGAAAGCATATCATCTCATGCATGAGCATCATTCCGTCAATTCTATTTGTTGAGGAAGTGCCATGAATCATCATACCAATCCTTACCTTGCATTGCACTACATTGACTAGGAAGCGAGACCGGGAGCAAGGCCACGGCAAGCAACCCCGAGGAGCCCGGAGTTAAGCTAAACCTCGTTGAAGCTACTAACTTCGAACAGTCCCAAGGCAAGCCCCGGTGCACACCTATTTATTTGAGGGTCCTTTTTGTTTAATCACAACATAGAAATATTGTATTGTGCCTTAGGTATAGGACTTGGATGAAAACCCACTTGCATAACAACTAATGACCTATAATTAGTCTAGGTTAGTAAGCCTTTTCGTTAGAAAACGCTATGCTTAATCTAGTGGAGTTAACGATAGGTGGTGGAATCACTTGATACACTTATGCTTCACATGAAGGGGATGAAATTGGTTAAAATTTGAGAACCTATCGTTGCAACTTCGCGAGCAAGTATCGAACAGTACCAAGTGCATACTTTTATATGGGAATTGGTAAACCTAGTAACTTGGATGCCGTATTGTTGGACAGACACACTCATTGATCTAGAGGTGATGTGAATGGCACGGTGGTTGCACAGGTTGGAGGACCGCTGGAGAGTGCACGGGTTAAGCCTCGGATATGAAGTACTGTATCGCGGGGAGGGACGTGTACTCAGGATCGATGGCCCCGGACCGACTTTATAGCAACCTCGTGAATGGTGGCCATACGTGTTCTTAAATGATGCGTATGTCGTGTACTTGGGTTTTCTCCTGCAGGATGTAAATCAATTCGAATTGCCATCCCTCGCAGTTCTGAGTACCTCTTGTTTCGAGCAATTGGCAATGATAACTAAGTAGAGAGGATGGATTATGATTTTGAATTTTATTTACTCTATGGCTACATATTGCTATGATGTATTGTTCTTTACATTTGTACAACCTCAGCAGCTAGCCAGGTTCAACTAAAGTTACGTTCCGGCAATAACAACTAAAGATCGGCTAAAGGATCATCTTGCAAGCACAGAGCTAATAGGTGCCTTTTATGCAAAATACCAAATAAGCCCGGTCAGCCCCCTGCATATTAGGAGTTGGTTTTAGAAAACCTTTTGTCGGCTAAGTCTTGCGGAGTATATTAGATACTCAGGCTTTGCGATTTACCTTACTTTCAGGTTTCCCCCAGGCTACTTACTGTTGTGACCACAGGAATGGACCATCAAGTGGGTTCCTAGTTCGCCTACCCAAGACGAGTGAGCCATTGCCATAGGGCCGGCATGGTTTACTTAGGCTATCTATCATCGAGTGTACCGTGTTTTCATTTCCACTTATTTATGTACCGAACCCAGAACATATGTATTGTAACGCAACTTAATTTACTTCTGCTGTGACTCTTGAACTTGTAATATGTAATATTATGCACTTAATGATGTATTGTTGTAAATGATGGATGTTCATGTGTGTATGCTATGCATGGTTATCTTGGTAATCATCTCCCGAGGCGATCCTGTACAGGACACTCTATATCTCGGTATAGGGATGTGACAGGTGGTATCAGAGCCGATTCGGGATAAGAAACACACAAATGAACATTCTAAAACTTGAACAACCCGTTTTTACGCCTTACGGTGAGGTACGAACTAGTAGTGCCCATGTAAGGATTTCTATTAGTAGGTGGCAAAGCTAACCCTGGGTTATGTTTGTTTAAATTACTTGCATCTATGGATCCTTCCATGAAGGTATGTGCCTGTGCGTGGATCGACTGCGCTATAAACACCGAATGTCTTCTGGGTGGGCAAAGACCTGGGCTTTGTTTGATGCGCGGACCGATTGCGCTTAAATGTCGGTTGCCTTCCGGGTGGGCAAATACCTGGCCATATACTGTCAATGTTATTTTGGCTTGTTTCTTTTAAATTTGATGTATTGTTTCTGAGATGGATCTTTTGTAGGTACACTAACCACGTGTAGTTCGCTTAGAAATGTGTGAGAGGTGTGTGTGCCACCGAATGGATTGATTTATATATTCGGTCAAGTTTTCTCTCTATGAGGACGTAGGAAATCGTCATATTGAACATTTGGCATTCATGCATACCACCTGCATCGTTCTTGCTAATCATGTAAAAAGGTCACAAATATCACAAACATGTAAAATGATCAAGTCTTGGGCAAATTTTTGAATCCTAATGGCACACAAACTACAAGTTTGAACTCAATCAGTAAGAAACCAATTTCTGCCAGAAAAGTCAGTTTTACTAAAATAAGCATAACTCCCTCAGTTTTAATCCAATGAAGGTGAATGAGTACTCAATGGAAAGCTGATGAGTTCCTCTACAAGTTTGGTATGGTGGGGTTGTCTTGGAAAAATATGGTAAAGGGTCAAAAATGGAAAAAACAGTAAGCTTTTCTTGAAAATTCAGAAGATACTCCATTTCTGTCCTCTGTCTTGGATGATCATAACTCCCAAAAATATTATCGGATGGAGATGTTCAGGTATGCGTCGGAAAGATAATGAGACCCTTTACAACTTTTGTGAAATGCCAAAAATTTAAATCGGCCATGAAGCTAAGTGTTTCTGCATATCTCTGTTGGTTACTCTGTCAAGAAAGCAGAACTGCACATTGTTTTCATCAAGCTGATCGGGCACTGTGTGTTTTATCTTTCTTTTATCAACCCTTATGCTATTTCGAGCATGTGTACCTAGTGGGAAATTAAGTTTTGACTCACCCTTGCAAAACTTTATTCCGACAGATGGTTGTTGGCAAGCTCGTGAAGGACCCCGAGCACCTTTTCGCACGCGTTCTCGAGTTGGAACGAGAACGTGAAGCGCTGCAGTCCGCACTCGCCGCTCGTGATGCCCAGCTCGCTGCTCATGATGCGAAGGTTGCAGTGCTTGAGGACGAACTGCACGCTAGCGAGTTGGAGCGGGCCAATCTTCTCGAGCAGCTCCATGATGCTCAACTCATCATCGAGGGCGATGCTAGTGATCAGTTGCGAGAGCAGCTGAGCCAATGCAAAGCATAGCTAACTGCTACCCAGGAGGAGAATTACTCTCTTCATGGATAGATTGATGCTCTCTTGGAAGAACGAGGTGAGCTCCAAGCTCAACGCTCGGAAGCTGAAGATGAGCGGGACGTTATGGAAGGAAACCTCAACGACGCCGATGCTGCCATCGCACAGCGAGACCACATCATTGCGCAGCTCCAAGCTGCCAATGCCCAGCTGCATGCTGTCCTTAATGACCAACCCCCTGTACCACTTGCGGTGATTCCCCCAGAGGACGTCGACTTGAATGACGACAGGGATTCCAGTGTTGACTATGAGGCGCCCCTCGACAGGGACGACACTGACTTCGAGTCCGAGGGTGACAGCCATGCCGCGTGACTTGTGGTTAGGCATTGGAGGTAGTAGCACGTCATATAGGGTAGGATCTCATGAGGCATCGTGTTGAATGTTGGTAGTGCCGGTAAATAGTAAGGGTTGTGGTGACCTAAGCACTCCGAGATCATGTTGTTGTCGTGTTTTCTTAGCGATACAACTTAAGACTTGTCATGTATCAAAAGGTTGCCTCACATGTACCTGTGGTCTTATCGCAATTAATGTTGCCTCCTGTGTTTGGAACCGATGGAATTTAAGTGTCCCTCTTATGTCTTGCACCGTTTCCTTGTCAACTTTTCAATTTAAGAGCAATCTGAAGTTTTATTCGTTTCTATGTCATAGCCTTATTATCATATTGTCTCATGTGATGATCGGACTAACATGCATTTGTCCCTATGGCAGATGGTGCAAACTCGCCGTGGTTGAGAAAATCCCGGTAATGCTCCCGGTAGCTCGAACATCGGCGGATCCCAGCAGCCACCCTAGCCTCCGCCCATGAATCCTATGGAGCAGGTCATCCACAACCAGAACGAGATGTTCTGTATGTTCATGGAAACCATGAACCGCCAAGGAGCTCCAGGGCCACCACCGCAGCAGCCCCAAGCCCCTCGTGAATCCTCCTACAGCGACTTTTGGGCAACTCACCCGCCCAATTTCAGAGAAGCCGGTGATCCGCTGGAAGCCGATAATTTCATTCGCACCCTGGAGTCGATGTTTGCACTTCTCGACTGCACCGTCCATCAGAAGCCCCTCTTCATAGCGCAGCAACTCCAGGGTTCCATAAGTGCTTGGTGGGCAAGCTATACCACTGCTCTCCCCAATGACCACCAAGTTACTTGGACGGAGTTGTGCACCGCCTTTTGTGCACACCACATTCCTGCCGGGCTTATGAAGCGCAAGCTGTAGGAATTTCTCAACCTAAAGCAAGGCTCTGGAACCGTGCAAGAGTATGCATGGAATTCAACTACTTGGATTAGTATGCTTCGTATCACGCTGATACGGATGAAAAGAAGAAGGACTGTTTCCGTTCGGGACTTACTCCAAAGCTGCAAGACCACTTGGCGCAAGTTACCGCTGGCATGTTCAATGACTTGATGAGTGCCACCATTGTGCAGGAAGATGCTATCTGTGCTAATCAAGATGACAAGAATAGGAAGCGTGCTATGGGAATTTCGTCCGGTTCCGCACCACCCAAGTAAAAGTTGGCAATCACCTCCCTGACTGGACAAAAGTTCTGAGCTACCGTATCGTCGGGAGGAGGATTTCGCCTGTCCTATTCGCAGCAGCACTCGCGTTCCCATGGAAGCACCCAGCAGCCGTCCCCTGCTTCCCGTCCTCTGCAGCAAAGTATTCAAGTTGTGAGGTCCAGCTCCCCGCAGTCATGCTACAACTGTGGCTGTACGGGTCACTTTGCAAAGGAGTGCCATTTTCCAAAGCGCAATCAGCGCAACAACAACTCCAATACTTCTGGGAACAACAACAGCAACAACAACCACAACAGCGGCAATAACAATGGCAAGAATGGCAATCATCCCCAATCTTCTGCTCCTACTCATAAGAATGGCCGAGTCAACTATATAACGGTCGAAGAGATTCAAGTTGGAGAACCCGTTCTCGCGGGTATGTTTTCGATCAACCAACACTCTGCTACGGTTCTTTTTGATTCTGGATCAACGCATGATTTTATTAGTCAAGCATGTGTGAATCGGGTGAAAATCACCCCCACCGCTACGGGAACGCTGTACATCATCACGTCTCCCGGTGGAAAAATAAGGACCCATCTTGAGTTGAGAGGAGTGCCACTTAAGTTAGGAAGCAGCATATACTGCACTTTGTTAATCATCCTAGAGGGTCAAGGCATTGATACAATCCTTGGTATGAGGTGGATGACTAAACATAAAGCCATCTTGCACATCGAAGCCCGGGAAGTCCACTTATACTCACCCCTACATGGCCCGTCCATTCTCCGATTACCATGTCCCAAAATGCCCACTTCTCAAGTGCATCATGTTGAAGGGGAAAGGATAGAGGATATTCCAGTGGTACATGACTTTCCCGACGTATTTCCAGATGATTTGCCGAGAATGCCTCCGGATAGGGATGTCGAATTTAAGATTGAACTCCTACCCGGTACGGCGCCTATCTCTCGTAGGCCGTACAAAATGGCTCCTAATGAATTAGCAGAGCTGAAGGGGCAATTACAAGAGCTTATGGACAAGGGTTTCATTCGGCTGAGTTCATCTCCGTGGGGATGTCCCGCCCTCTTTGTGAAGAAGAAAGATAAGACCCTACATCTGTGTGTCGATTATAGGCCTCTAAATGCCGTCGCCATCAAGAACAAGTATCCTCTACCTCGAATTGATATTCTCTTCGATCAGCTCATTCATGCCAAGGTTTTCTTCAAGATTGATCTTCGCTCTGGCTACCACCAAATAAAAATCCGAGCTGAAGACATTCCAAAAACTGCTTTCTCTACAAGATATGGTCTTTTTGAATATCTTGTCATGTCCTTTGGTCTCACCAATGCCCCGGCTCACTTCATGTATTTGATGAATTCCGTGTTTATGCCAGAGTTGGATAAGTTTGTGGTGGTTTTCATTGATGATATCCTTGTCTACTCCAAATTCGAGGAGGAGAACACCGAACATCTTCGCATTGTTCTGCAACGGCTCCGAGATCATCAACTTTACGCCAAATTTAGCAAGTGTGAATTTTGGCTAAAGCAAGTTCCATTCTTGGGTCATATCATTTCAGCGAAAGGTGTAGCTGTTGACCCTAGCAAAGTTGAGGATGTGCTGAATTGGAAAGCTCCAAAGTCGGTCAAGAAAATTTGTAGTTTCCTTGGTCTTGCCGGCTACTACCGGAAGTTTATTCCTAATTTGTTGAGGATTGCCAAGCCTATGACAAAGCTATTGGAGTAGGATGCTAAGTTTAAATAGAGCAACAACTATGAGGAAGCATTCCGGTCACTCAGGAAGCACTTGACCATAGCCCCGGTTTTGGCCCAACCCGATGTTACCAAACCGTTTGATGTTTATTGTGATGCATCCGGCACCGGACTGGGCTGTGTACTTATGCAAGAAGGTCATGTCATTGCCTATGCCTCTCGACAACTCCGAAAGCATGAGCAAAATTATCCTACTCATGACTTGGAATTGGCATCCGTGGTCCTAGCATTAAAAACCTGGCGCCATTATCTCCTGGGTAACCTTGTCAATCTCTATACCGATCACAAAAGTCTCAAGTACATATTCACGCAGCAAGAACTGAACATGAGGCAACGTAAGTGGCTAGAATTGATCAAGGATTATGAATTAGAGATTCATTATCATCCCAGGAAGGCCATTGTGGTTGCCGGCGCCCTAAGTCGGAGGGACCAATGCAATCATGCAGTTGTTTGTTCTGTAGAAGCTTCTAAAAATTCAGATGCTACTGAACCAAGTCTCCGTATCATCCGATATGGATCCTTGCATAATCTAGCTCTTGTTCCTACCCTTCGTGAAGAAATTGTTGAAGCACAAAAGAAAGACAAGGGAATGGAATATATCCGCCAGAAGATAGGAAGGAATGAGGCTACATGCTTCCGACAAGACGAAGATGGAGTGCTATGGTTCAACCGTCGTCTTGTTGTCCCAAAGAATGCGGAATTAAGAAAGAAAATAATGGATGAGGCTCACTTGTCCAAATATTCCATATACCCTGGTAGAAACAAGATGTACCGTGGGTTAAGGGAAAAGTTTTGGTGGACACGCATGAAGCGAGAAGTTGCTTGGTATGTCATCGAGTGTGATACTTGTCAACGGGTGAAGGCCGATCACTTGAGGAAGGCCGGTCTTTTAAATCCCTTAAAGGTTCCTGCTTGGAAATGGGAGGATATTGCTATGGATTTCATTGTTGGGTTACCCCTCACATCCAAGAAGCATGATTCGATATGGGTAATTGTGGATCGGTTGACAAAGTCTGCTCATTTCATTCCCGTCCATACAACCTACTCTACCAAAAATTATGCTGAGCTCTACATCGCAAGAGTTTTATGTTTGCACGGTGTACCCAAGACTATAATCTCCGATCGAGGTCCTTAATTTATAGCTCGTTTTGGGGAGCAACTGCATTCTTGTCTTGGTACCACTCTTATTCAAAGTTCCGCTTATCACCCGCAAACAGATGGTCAAATCGAAAGACTGAATCAATATTTGGAGGATATGTTGAGAGCCAGTGTTCTGGACAATCAGGGAAATTGGGAGGACTGTCTTCCATTCGCCGAATTCTCGTACAATAATAGCTACCAAGAGAGTTCGGGGATGTCACCGTTTGAGGCCTTGTATGGCCACTCATGCCGAAGACCGTTGAATTGGTTGGAATCAGGAGAAAAGATTAATTTTGGTCCAGAGCTTGTTAGTCAAGCCGAAGAGAAAATGTGACAAATCGAAGCTAACATGAAAGCCGCACAATCCCGTCAAATAAGCTATTCCAACAAAAGAAGACGTCCATTGGAGTTCGAAAAGGGAGATCATGTCTATCTTCGGGTTTCTCCCAACAAAGGCATCTCTCGCTTTGGAATTAAGGGCAAGTTAGCACCCCGCTACATCAGACCCTTCCCGATCACGGAGAAATGTAGCATGGTTGCTTATCGGTTGCAATTATTGGAGAATCTGACTCGGGTGCACAATGACTTCCACATCTCCCAACTCAAGAAGTGTTTAAAGCTTCCGGTCGACGTGGTCATTTCCGACACCGAGCAATTGGAAGAAGACATCTCCTACCCTGAATACCCCGTCCGAATTATTGATCAAAAAGACCGGGTAACACGCAACCGCACCATCACCTTCTAAAAAGTGTAATGGAGTAATCACACCGAAGAGGAAGCAACTTGGGAGCAAGAGGAGTTTCTGAAAACCAACTTCCCCGAGTTCTTGACCTCGCAAATCTAGTAACTGCCCACGCCCCCTCTCCCTCGTTATCTCTTTGCAAATCTCGGGGCGAGATTTCTTTTAAAGGGGGGAGTGCTGTGACATCCCATGTTACAAAAAGTCAATTAACCTAGCCCTAATGCTAAATTTCTGGCTAATTAAAATTATAAGTAATTAAGTTGCCAAAAAAAAGGAATTGAATTAATTAAATCCAAAAAATTGGCCAAATGATAGCATCTCACAAACATCATAGAACCCAATGAAAGTGTGCCAATGTTTTTGCACATTCCAGTGGGTCATGTCAAGAATGAATTTTGGGGAATTTACCAGAATTTTTGGTAAATGTCTAAGACTCTTAAAAATTCCCTAAGTGCAGAAAAAGGTTTCTCTGTTCCAGGATTTCTCATAATTTTTCCAGCGGGAATTTTAACTTGAGCCCAAAAGCAAACTTGGAGGACATATTTTACTGACCATGCACAAAGGCACAAGGTTTTGAGCACGGGAACTTTGGAAGTTTGGCAATATACAGTGGTATTATTTCAGTCAAGGTAGAGTCAACACAGTCCGTTTTCCTTTGACCATTTGCCAATCAACACCGCACCATCGTCCTCTCCCTCTGGCCGGCGATCGGCGCCACCTGCTCCCTCCCCACTCCGTCCACTGCTCCGCCTAACCGCCCCTGTGCCACCGGCGCTGCATTGAAGCCGCCACACCGCCGAGTCTCTCTCCCCGGTCCTCTCTCTCTCCCTCCCTCGGTCTCTCTCTCAACGACTACAAGTGCAGGAGCGGCAGGAGCCCTCTCCCTCATTCTCTCAGCGCCTGCACACTTCCCGCACCCCTCCTCTGCTCCCTCTCAACGCCTCCAAGCCCCCAAGCACCACCTTTTCCTTTGCCAGAGAGTGCAGGAAAAAAAATTGGCCCCGCCTTTATTTTCGAGCCGCCATGGACGCCGCCGCGTCGAGCTCAGTCAAGGAAACCCCTTCATCCCCTCTTTCTTCCTCAAATCGTTGCGCCATGACTCCCCCCAGCTTCGCCTTGATGTTGCCCCTTCCTCGTGCAGTGACGTCACCGGAATTCGGGAAGGAAGAGCCGCCGCCGCGCTGGAGCCCGCTGCCTCCACGACGAGAACCCCCCTCCGGCCGCCGCCCTCGACGTCTTCCTCGACGTCGGCGAACCCTACACCACGATGAAGCTCCTTGACCCCTCTCGTCCTCTGTGTGCGACGCACGATGCCGCCGAAGCAACCCCCTGCCTCCGCCGCCGACGACGACACCGCTCCCTAGGGTTGCTCCCCATCGCATGCGCGGCCGGATGGTGCCGGTCCCGAGCCACCTCCTCCACCCTAGATCCCTACGGCTAGAGCGCCGACGAGCCCGGCCGATGCGCGCGCGCGCCACTGTTCAAAATTGCCAGTGGCAATTCTGTAAATAAGAGGAAACTTTGAAAATTTATTCAAAAATCAATAACTTGGAAAATAAAGGTTAGAAAAATATGAAACCAATTTTGTTGGATTTAAAAAATTCCCCTCTATCCAAAATGTAAGTTGAGCTTTAAAGTTATGAAGTGTGTTAACTAAAATAATTCACCAAAGTTGGAACCTTTCTAAGAGTACTAAATCCATAAGTAAAAATATATAACTGGTAAAATCATGGTATTTGGTCAGTAAGCATCTCATGCCATTCCTAAACTTTCTGCAAAAGCACATTTTCATTCTTATGCATATTTTCAGAGTTATTGCATAATCATAATTTCTAATAAAGGAATTTTTATAAATTTTCTGATAGGAATTTAATTATGAGACTTTGCATGTTTGCTAAGTATACCTTAACACACCCATGTAAAATACCTTGTTAATTCTCTAGCACCAGAGGTATGCTTTTATTTGAGATATAGGCGATATGCTTATTAATTGCCATGACTTATAAGTTCCTAATTAGAAGTTTGTCCCCTTAAATGAAATAATTGCTCAGAATGTTATGAAAGCATATAATCTCATGCATGAGCATCATTCCGTCAATTCTATTTATTGAGGAAGTGCCATGAATCATCATACCAATCCTTACCTTGCATTGCACTACATTGACTAGGAAGCGAGACCGGGAGCAAGGCCACGACAAGCAACCCCGAGGAGCCCGGAGTTGAGCTAAACCTCGTTGAAGCTACTAACTTCGAATAGTCCCAAGGCAAGCTACTAAACCTCCTCCACGCGCTCGATGTAGCGCATGTTGTTGTCGAGGTACCCCTGCATGGGCACGAAAACGTCTGCACCAGGCACAGGAGGCACTATTGGTACACGCCCTTGGTACCTGTAGTCAATGCCAGCGCTGCAGTAAACTACGCCGATCAGCGTGTTGCCTATGCCAATTGACGCAGAGGGCTGTGAACCGCCCGTTGTGTCGCTCCACCCTGACTGGTACTGCCGGTACTCCTAGCATGACCCCCAGGAGTCCCACTTGCCGTCGACTGCTATAGATGTGTTTGGCTGTCGAACCCGCCCACCGTGGTCCTTGAGAACTCGGCCCCCGTCCAAGAGACCTTCCTCAAGCCAATTTTCTCCCTCCAGCTTGCGAGGGAGAAAAACTCCTAGCTCTGCACACGACAGCTTTACGTTGGTGCCGCCGACATGGAAGCCAGTGCGAACACTTCCCGTGACAATATTGTACGAGTCATATTCTCGCCGATCTCCGTCATGCACTCCCACTTGTCATTGCACCCTCCCGGTCCGTCGCTGTCGCAGACGAGGGCTGCTAGGCGTTGAAGATAGGCCCCGAAGGCCAACTTCTTGCTTGCCTTGCCCCTCTTGTCGAGCCTGATGTGAACAAGGGTTCCCGATCTTCCGAAAGGTTCTTGGTAAGTTGATTTGGTCAGAGGTGACACACATCGATCCGACTTCAGAACAGCACGTTCTAAACCCCGCAATCGCAGCACGACGTCTCCTCTGGTTATCAACCGTCCAAAGACGATTGACCTCGCTGAGAAGGCTAATCCCTGCCTGCGAATCGAGAACACAAGCAAGAACAACAAAGAATGCAACACAATTGCAGATGTATGATTAAACTCTCGAAGTTGGGGTCTCACAAACCGATGAACGGCGACACTGTTTATGAACAGAATTGATCTAAGCAAAACCCAAACCCTAATGGTGCGGTGACGGCTGTATATAAAGACACTAGGGTCATGCAAGACCTTCTAGACGCGCCCCTAATTGGGCTCAACTAGATACAAAGCCCAAAGGCCAAAAATAGGCGACGCAGCACAGACACAGATTCTGGACTCTCTTTTGTTTTGACAATTCCTGATGACTCCGGATGAATTTTAACATGAGGCCGGCGGCACTGGAAATATATTCTCCTTATCTTTCCGTGCATATGTAGAACGTCTAAATCCGAGTCCGTATGCGTCCTGGGCGACTGTTTTAGTGCAGACTGGTCCTGGGCCCTGAAACAGACTCGAAGTCGGTTTTGATTGGGCCTCCACTTTGGCTTCCAAGCCCTTGCTGGTCCTCCACGTTCTCAACTCCTTCTCCCATCATCTCCTGGTCCTCTCCATGGTTTTTAATCATAAAATAATCATTAGATAGCAAACCATTCTCAAAAGTAACATATAGCAAAGAACGTAGGAACGAGCTCACCTCTAAATTTAGTCGTCGTGCACGAGCTCTAGTCATTGGACCTTGCAAGTCCAGAATTAGAGGAGTGTTGTGCGTATCCATAGGAGTGATGGCCTCATCATCCTCCCCCTCTTGAAGTGGAGTCGTCCTCAACTCGAGCTCATCCTCTTCTCCCAAGTATGGTTTCAAATCTGAAATGTTAAAAGTAGGACTAACCCCGAACTCGGAAGGCAACTCAAGTTTGTATGCATTATCATTAATCTTCTCCATTATTTTGAATGGACCATCAGCTCTAGGCATTAGTTTAGACTTTCTCAATTCTGGAAATCTATCCTTTCTTAAGTGTAACCACACTAAATCTCCTACATCAAGCTTTACTTCCTTTCTACCCTTACTACCAGCAATTTTATACTTTTCATTCATCTTTTCAATGCTAAGTCTAGTGGTCTCATGCATTTGCAAAATAAATTCAGCACGCTCCTTAGCATCAACATGAACTCTCTCATTAATAGGTAGAGGAAGTATATCAAGTGGAGTACGGGGATCAAAACCATACACTACCTTGAATGGACTTACCTTGGTAGTAGAATGTGTTGCCTGATTATAAGCAAACTCAACATGAGGTAAGCATTCTTCCCATTGATTCAAATTTTTCTTCAAAATAGCTCGCAACATAGTACCCAAAGTGCGGTTCACAACCTCAGTTTGTCCATCAGTTTGTGGATGACAAGTTGTAGAAAATAGCAACTTTGTACCCAACTTATTCCAAAGCGTGCTCCAAAAATGACTCAAGAATTTTGCATCACGATCTGAAACAATAGTAGAAGGCATACCATGCAAACGTACAATTTCTTTGAAAAAAAGATCCGAAATATAACTAGCATCATCAGTTTTATGACATGGTATAAAGTGTGCCATCTTGGGAAAACGATCCACAACAACAAAAATGCTATCGCTCCCCCTCTTAGTCCTAGGCAGTCCTAAAATAAAGTCCATAGAAATATCCGCCCAAGGAATAGAAGGAACAGGAAGTGGCATGTATAAACCATGTGGATTCAATCGAGACTTAGCTTTTTGACATGTAGTGCAGCGAGCAACAAAACGCTCAACATCTTTCCTCATCCTTGGCCAAAAGAAGTGTGTGGCCAAAATATCCTCTCTCTTCTTAGCACCAAAATGACCCATCAATCCACCTCCATGCGCCTCCTGCAACAACAAAAGACGAACGGAACCAACTGGAATGCATAGGTGGTTAGCTCTAAACAAGAAACCATCATTCAACACAAATTTGTTCCAAGCACGACCTTCTTTACAGTGCAGCAATACATCTTTAAAATCAACATCAGCAACATATTGTTCTTTAATTGCCTCAAGTCCAAAAATTCTACAATCAAGTTGAGACAACAAAGTATATCGCCTAGATAAAGCATCAGCAATCACATTATCCTTCCCTTTCTTATGTTTAATAATATAAGGAAAAGACTCAATAAACTCAACCCATTTAGCATGTCTACGGTTCAAATTGCATTGAGAACGAATATACTTAAGTGATTCATGATCAGAATGAATAACAAATTCTTTGGGCAACAAATAATGACGCCGCGTCTCTAAAGAACGTACAAGTGCATATAGTTCCTTATCATATATGGAATAATTCAAAACAGGCCCAGTAATTTTCTCACTAAAGTATGCAACAGGTTTACCATCTTGCATCAAAACACCACCAATGCCTATACCACTAGCATCACATTCAAGCTCAAAAGTCTTATCAAAATTAGGTAATTGCAGCAATGGTGCATGTGTAAGTTTGTCCTTCAAAGCATAGCAAATATCATCAGTAGAAATTTCAGCAAGCTCAGATTTTGTGGCAAGACATGAGCGACCTTGTAATTTAATTGCAGCACCCTTACAACTTGAAGAATCATTAACATTACTTGGTGTAGAAGCAGAATTAACACGTTGCTGAATTTCACGGCTTTTATTTTTCAAACTAGCAGCTCGTTCTAAATCAGCTTGTACAATTTCAGCAAGGGTCATTGGTAACAAAGTAATTTTAGTTCCTTTATGCATAAAAGTGTACTTATTACTTTTACCATGGTGTACAGCATCATTATCAAATTCCCAAGGTCTACCCAATAAAAGTGAACAAGCTTGCATGGGTACAACATCACAATCAACAGAATCCACATACGAACCAATGGAAAAAGGAACTCTGCAAGTTTGTATTACCTTAGCTTTTCCAGAGTCATTTAACCACTGAATGTAGTATGGATGTGAATGTGGGCGTGTGGTCAAATCAAGCTTCTTAACCACATCAGAACTCACCAAATTGTTGCAGCTTCCTCCATCAATGATGACACGTGCTCGACGGTTCTTGATGACGAAGAAAATCTGGAACAAGTTATGTCACTACATCATCTCGGGCTGCTGGATTTGTGTGCTAAGCACACGCTGCACAATAATATTCATGTAGCCCGTGGTATCTCCGCCTCCAAGGATGAGGTCACCGCTGGTGGCAGCGACATCCTCCTCCTCATCCTCCACATCGTAGGTGCTCATGTAACCGCCATCATCTGTCGCCACATATGCCCGCCTACTTGGGCAATCTTTCTGCACATGGCCAAGACCATGGCAGCGGTGGCACTGAATCCCTGTAGTGCGTCCCGTCGAAGCAACAGAGGAGGCACTACTAGCCGGTACCTGCACAGAATTTTTACCAGAGCGCGTAGAAGGGGCAGGGGCTGATCTTGGTGCTGCAGAAACAACACTAGCTGGTGGCGGCGGTCGAAAAGATGGCTTGGGCAGCCTGAAGTCCCCGTCGGCCGTGGTGGGTAGAAATTCCTGGACTTGCTGTACTCCTCAAAAGCCTGGAAAAGTCCCTGTGACTCTTTCTCTGCAAGCATAGCATACTGGAAACACTGGTTGAGAGTATAAAATTCTTTATAATCAAGGATGTCCTGAATTTCTTTTCTCAAACTAGAATAAAAGCGGCAAATCTGATCCTCTACTTTTTCAACCACAGCACAACGAATCAAACCCTTCTGAAGCTCACTAAAATACTCCTGAACAGTTTTATCTCCTTGATCTAAACGTTGCAGTTTATTACGAATTTCTCTATAAAAAGAAGGAGGAACAAAACGATCACACATTTCTACCTTAAGTTCTTCCCAAGTAGTAGGCAAATCGGTTTCAGTAGCTAGACCACTCCACCAAACAATAGCAAAGTCCTTAAACTCACTAGTGGCTTGTCTAACTCTATGTTGTTCAGGAACAAGGTGGGCATTAAATTTTTGTTCTACCGTTATTTCCCAATCAAGGTAAGCATCACCATCGTACTGACCCGAAAACGAAGGAATTGAGAACTTAATTTTAGCATACGGGTCATCTGGAGCATGGTTACCTTGTGTGCGACGGTTGTGGTTGTGGAAACCACCCATACCTTGAGGGTTACGTTGCAAACGACGTCGTAACCTTGCGGTCCTTGTAGCTGACCTATCGACGGTGTCATCAGCCTTATACACTGTTGCTTCATCATGATCGTCTTCAACGTCGTTGTTGGTGTTGATGTTGGTGTTGGTGTTGTTGTTGGTCTTGTGAGCGGTCTCCAATTCGACAACCTGATCGGTTAGCTTAGAGACTCTCTTATCCAACCGCTCAATGCTTTCTCCCAGGTGAAGCTTGGTGATGGCGTCGGTGACGGCCCTGGTGATCGTCTCTGCCAAATCACTCTGAACCGCCTGCAAAACCTTCTGTAACTGACTTTGGCTCACGCACTCATCCAATTTTGAGGGTGAAGCACCCTCTCCATCGCTTCCTGACATCAGAAACACCAAAACAGGAAACAAAAAGTGAAGGTTATCCCTACAAAACTACTAAGCAGTGGTGCCTCTCAACACAGCAAAAGGAAGCTTCTTGCAAAGCTCTTACAAAGTTCTGAAAACAACAAACCGAAGGATACCAGGGAGAAGTGTTCCACGATTGCAAGGGTTACCAAATAACCTATGTGCTGTCCAGAAGAAGTATGTAGAGCTAGGAAGGCCAAATATACATATATGTGAGTGGAACACAAATCAAAAACAGATAGTAAAGCTGAATAAGTGCCCAAGTAACTTGTCCCTAGTTGCTGGTCTAACTATGTCCTAGAACAGTAGTGATAGCAAAGAAGAAACAATGAGAAAAAGGGACACAGTTGATAATAGGCGGCTTAGTGTAAAACAGCCAAACTCAGAAATTCCAGGGGGCTAGATGGAGCACTAGTAGGAATCCCAAATTTCTTTTTTTTTATTTTCTTTTTTTGATATTTTTTTCCCACTCACTAGCAAACGGGGAGAAACCACAAAAAATTTCAGCTCAAACCGAGCGAGGACGTGGCCTACAGAAAATCTTGAAGTTTCAGAAAACGTCGGGTTTTAACTTGAATGAATTTTTTCTTTATCTTCCCGATTTTTTTTTTGAATTTTTTGATGAGGGCACACAGGGCGTATGCTCAACTTTTTGTCAAGAATCTCCTGTAAAAATTTCAGCCAAAACGGACAACCGAGCGAAACGTTATGGCCGTTTTACCAAAGGGGTGTCGGAATCGGTTATGAAGAAACCGGGGGTTTGAGTGAAACCCGAGCCGGCTTGGGGTCGGGTAGGGATATTTTTGGCGAGGTGGATGCAGCGGAAAATGGAATATGTGAAAATTGGTCCGAGGTGGTGAGGGTAGGTTTAGGGTGGGATTAGGGTGGGCGTGTTGATCAATCAACCCTAGCACACAAAGCCGACAAAACTGAGGATGGTGAAGGGGATGACGGCTAGGGTTGCAAGGGAAACACTACTGACAACAAAAACACAAACTAAACCAGTGACTAAACAAGAACTAGGGCACAAACTCAATACTACGGACTCTGAAATTGAAATATGCAAAGGCTAAACACGTGGTTATGGGCGGGGGAAATTTTTTTGGTATTTTCTATGGACGATAGGAAGAACACGAAAACAAAACTAAAGGGTAGTGCGAACCTGACGGTGCACCTGAATCTCTGATTACCACTTGATGTGAACAAGGGTTCCCGATCTTCCAAAAGGTTCTTGGTAAGTTGATTTGGTCGGAGGCGACACACAAATCGATCCGACTTCAGAACAGCACGTTCTAAACCCCGCAATCGCAGCACGACGTCTCCTCTGGTTATCAACCGTCCAAAGATGATTGACCTCGCCGAGAAGGCTAATCCCTGCCTGCAAATCAAGAACACAAGCAAGAACAACGAAGAATGCAACACAATTGCAGATGTATGATTAAACTCTCGAAGTTGGGGTCTCACAAACCGATGAACGACGACACTGTTTATGAACAGAATTGATCTAAGCAAAACCCAAACCCTAATGGTGCGGCGGCGGCTGTATATAAAGACCCTAGGGTCGTGCAAGACCCTCTGGACGCGCCCCGAATTGGGCTCAACTAGATACAAAGCCCAAAGGCCAAAAATAGGCGACGCAGCACCAATACAGATTCTGGACTCTCTTGTTTTGATGATTCCTGATGACTCCGGATGAATTTTGACATGAGGCCAGCGGCATTGGAAAGGTCTTCTCCTTATCTTTCCGTGCATATGTAGAACGTCTAAATCCGAGTCCGTATGCGTCCTGGGCGACTGTTTTAGTGCAAACTGATACTGGGCCCAGAAACAGACTCGAAGTCGGTTTTGATTGGGCCTCCACTTTGGCTTCCAAGCCCTTGCTGGTCCTGCACGTTCCCAACTCCTTCTCCCATCATCTCCTGGTCCTCTCTATGGTTTCTAATCATAAAATAATCATTAGGTAGCAAACCATTCTCAAAAGTTACATATAGCGAAGAACGTAGGAACGAGCTCACCTCTAAATTTAGTCGTCGTGCACGAGCTCTAGTCATTGGACCTTGCAAGTCCAGAATTGGAGGAGTGTTGTGCGTATCCATAGGAGTGATGTCCTCATCAGAGCCAACCCCGCACCATCACCGACATGGGATTGCAATGAGACGGACTCACGATGGCGTTGAAGAGCCACCGCAAGTCCGCATCTGTGACGTTGCTGGAGTCGACCTTGTCGACTATGCGTGCCGCCAACCACCGATGGAAGACTTGAATGGTCGGGTTGCGGATGTTTCCGTGCTTCATCTCCTCTATGAACGAGAGCCGCCTCCAAAAGGAGTCCAACTCCCCATGTCCCAAGATGCCGGCGATGTCGGCGTCGGTGTCGAAGCCGAAGGCTTGAGCCGTCGCCTCCATGGTCACCGTGTGGCTGATGTCGCGGATGCAGAAGTTTACGGCCTCGCTACCGTCTTCGACGGTGCCAAGCCTCATCGTAGAAGCAACCTCGATGACGACGTCGAGGTGGTAGTCCATGGAGAGGAGGTCGAAATCCACCCAGCCGAGGTTGTCTAGCATCCTCCTTAAGTCCTCCCACATGCCGATCGAGGTGAGGAAGGTCTCGTCCAAGTCGAAGTTGGGGACGAACCTTCCCCTCTCCATGAGGTAGTGCCGCTGTTCCTCCGCGCTCAGGAGGGTGAAGCCCTCCTCCACCGTGCGCGGCATGAATGCCGGCGGCGGTGATGATGTGGGAACCCCATGGCTTGGTGCCGTTTGGCTCCTCGTAGCACGCTCTATTGGTAGGGACGCGCCAGAGACAGAGTGGCGGGCACAGACCTCGTATGTCGCCGCCGCCGAGCCGGTGGATGCACCACCCACCGACATGTCATCGCGAGCTTCAGAACCACCCCTCGCCGAGGAGTTATCGCTTGACTCGCTGCTGCTGCCGGAACTGCTTCTCCGGTGCAGCCTCATGCCCATCTTGACGACGGAGGAGCGAAGACGATCCATCTGCGAAGATTGCGGAACGTGTGCGAGATCGTGGGTAGTGGGGAAGGTGGAGAGATTACCGGGATGGTGTACCAAACGGGGGCGCCTGGCCTCCCTTTTATAGTGTGGGAAACTTCCAGGAGAAGGAACCGCCATAAAATTTCAAAATTTGAGAGTGCGCCGATCGGCCCGGATACTGCGCCGATCGGCACAATTCAAATTTTGAAAGCTCTGACCACTCTGATGCTTGATTTCCCTCCTTCATGTCGCTTCCTGGCACATCATGTTGGTTGGCAGGGGAACAACACGGAATCTTGATGTCCTATTGGCGGCGCCAATCGGCGCGGGCCCGTGCCGATCGGCGCGCCGTCTCCTTTTCAGCCTTTAGTCAATTCCGTATCTCCCCTGCACTGCACACCTGCATAATAATCATACTTGTTTCTCAAAATCAATGCTTGCCGCTTTTTTCGCTCATTTGGGAACATCATGGGTACCCACGCTGATCGGCGCAGTAGGGCGCCAAACGCCGCAAGTCCCTTGCACCTGGTCTTTAGGTCTGGCGCTGATTCTGATGCCTCGTGTTCATCTCTTTCACCTAATTTCCACTTCTCCAATGTTCCTGTAGTATTGGCATACTTGTCAGGGCTCATCTGTTGACCGCGTCGATCGGCGCAAGACTCGCGCCGATCGGCGTGATGTCCGTTTTTGCTTCTGGCCCCTCGCTTCTTCGCTAGATATTGTCTTCCTTGAAAATAGCTCAATCTCCGAAAATTATTGTGCTGGTTTAGCACTACTTCAATTCTGGGCGTCGTTGGCCTTCTGTCTTGACTTGGGCAATACTGCGCCAATCGGCGCAGATGTGCGCCGATCAGCGCAAGCTCTGTTCCTTCCGGTTTTTGGTTCTTTTTTTTATATTCCTGCATTGTTAGTCAATAGTATGTATATATACAATTTTGCACGAATAAACAGACAACACAAGAGCACACAAGAATTAAGCACACACTTTTCTAATTTTTTTTATTTTATTCGGGAGATTATTTTTATCACAAGCAAGCAAATTAAAAACACCGGGTTGCTCTCTCGGCCAGCACAAATTAACTAAATGAAACGGGTTGCCCTCCCATAAGCACTAAATAACTTCTAAATCCTCCGATCATTGGGTTGCCTCCCAAGAGCGCTCTAGTTATTTAAAGGTCAAAGAGCTCGACCTCCCCGCAAACAATCAATCCTTAGTGTCGCGGTGCGGGATGTGAGGCCGCGACACTACAAGGTTACCTTATCTCCATGGTTCATATAGCTCGGATGACCTATCCATACATCCCCTCCAATTACTTTCGACGCCTCGATGCCACGGTGTCTTGTATCTCTTCACTTCATCAATAGCACGACACTCTTCTCCCTTTGGACGAAACTTGAAAGAGTAGGGAGTCCCACTTATATCGAAGCTTATCTTACCACTCCCGACATCAATACTTGCCTTTGCTGTCCTCAAGAAGGGTCTGCCTAAGATCAATGGGGTCCTTGTCCTCTTATCCATATCAAGCACAATAAAATCAATAGGGACGACATGATCTCCAATTTGAACAGGCACATCCTTAGCAATTCCATCAGGGAAGCGTACCGATTGATCGGCTAACTCCAAACACATACCGTAGGCTCTAATTCAGGCAAATTGAGATTTGTGAATATATGATGAGGCATAACACTTACGCTTGCTCCAAGATCGCACAAGCACCTATCAAACATCCATGTTCCAATCATGCATTTGATGCTTGGTGATCCAGGGTCGGGTTTCTTCTCCAGTGCAACATCATTGATTGCGGCCGTTACTTCCTTAGTGACCTTCACAACCTCCTTAAAAACTAGAGACTTCTTGTTTTGCATCATGTCCTTAATATACTTGGCATAGGTGGGAACTTGGATAGCGTCAACAAAAGGGACATTGATGTAAAGCTTCTTCATAATATCGACGAATCTTGCAAACTGCTCGTCGTGTTGTCGCGCTCTTTCTGTCTTCATCAGAAGTTGAGCATCTAGAAACATGGCAGGGCCATGCTCTTCTGTCTCCACGCTCATTTTCAGACTAGAGAGGTCATCATCCTCCTTGCACCGATCGGCGCTTTCAGGGAGCCGATCGGCTTCGACAGGGTCGTCGCGCCGATCGGCGCCGGGTATGCGCCAATCAGCGCGGTGCTTCTTTGCTCCCGCAGAGTGTTCTGAATATTCTGTTTGTTTTCTTGATCGCGTAGCTATTGCCTTCAACTGTTCTGCAGACATCGTATTGCCAGGAACAGCCCCCTTATTGCCTTGAATGGCTTGCGATAGCTGTCCCATCTGTTCCTCCATAATCTTGGTATGCTTCAAAATCTGCTCGTTGGATCTCCTAATTTCTATCACCCTGTCATTAACTCTCTCAAGGACACGATCAATCTCCTTGAATCTAGCTTGATTGTCCTTGTTGATCTTCTCTTGAGCTTGGAGGAACTCATGACATTGGAGACGAAGTGGGATAGAGTTTTGCATGGACGAACTAGAAGGGAAAGAACTCCTTTGTTGCTGATATTGGGGCTTCCATCCACTATTCTTCATATATTCTAACACCTTCATCTCTTCAGGGCAATCTTTCTGCACATGACCAAATTCTCCACACTCACTACATGTTGAGCGTGATTCCGCCAGCTTGAGTGTCTCTTCCTCAGGGATATGAATATTATTGTCCAACCTTCTTTGAATAGCATCGAGGCGATCTATAATCAATTCCTTCAAAGTCTTCTCAATCACACACTTCGCTACTCCTTTTGAAGGTTGCAAATTCCTTGAGCTTCTCTCACCATCCCACGATTGATTTTCAACTAACAACTTGATCAAATTCTTAGCTTCGGTGGGGGTTTTTGACATGAATGATCCTGCAGCTGAGGCGCCCAAATGTTTACATGACAAAAGATTCAATCCTGTGTAGAACTTCTCAACAACTTCTCCAACCGTCAGACCATGATGAGGGCATGCATCCATATGCTCATTGTATCTTCCCATGCTTCTCCAATGCTCTCATCAATATTCTGTATAAATCCAAGAATCTTATTTTTCAAAGCTTCAGTCTTACCGGGAGGGAAGTATTTGGCCAAGAATTCAGCTGCTAATGTGTCCCACACCGTTTTCACTATGTTTTCCAATCCATTATACCATTGCTTGGGACGTCCAACTAGAGAGAAATGGGAACAACCGCACACGCGCTTGATCTCCTGTCAATCCCGCTATCTTGAATGTACTGCAAACTTCAAGGAAGTGTTGCAAGTGATGATTGGGATCTTCTGAACCTGTGAACTGTTGTTGCGCCACTATTCCAACATATCTCTCCAATTGGTATGGAAGTTGATCTTGAGCTTCATGGAAATCTGTCTTGACAATACTAGTCAATTCTGGCTTGAGACGATTAACCATAGGTACCTCTGCCATCTCCTCTTCTTCTTGCTCTTGAACTGAGTCTTCTATTATGAATAATACTCTAGGTGTTGCGCGGACTGCTTCTAAATCTTCAGGTGACTTGCTTCTCTTTTCCGCTGTTCTCTTCTTGTGAAAGAGTCTTTCTGGATCATCGGCGTAATTAGAGGGTTTGTTTGACTTAGGACCGTCCATACCTGTTAGTTTCACTTAACAGAATATATGTACTAGAGAGACAAGTAAAGCACAATGACTAAACACTAATACATCAAACAATGTTTAAAAACCTGCTATGGTCCCCGGCAACGGCGCCAGAAAATATATGTGCTTAATTCTTGTGTGCTCTTGCATTGTCTGTTTATTCGTGTAAAACTGTGTATATACAAGCTATAGACTAACAATGCAGGAATAAAAAAAAAGACCAAAAACAGGAAGGAACAGAGCTTGCGCCGATCGGCGCACATCTGCGCCGATCGGCACAGTATTGCCCAAGTCAGGACAGAAGGCCGACGACGCCCAGAATTGAAGGAGTGCTAAACCAGCACAATAATTTTCGGAGACAGAGCTATTTTCAAGGATGAATACAACATCTAACGAAGAAGCCAGGGGCCAGAAGCAAAAACGGACGTCGCGCCGATCGCCGCGAGTCAGCGCCGATCGGCGCATTCACCAGATGAGCCCCGACACGTATGCCAATACTACAGGAACATTGGAGAAGTGGAAATTAGGTGAAAGAGATGAATACAAGGCATCAGAATCAGCGTCGGACCTAAAGACGAGGTGCAAGAGACTTGCGTCGTTCGGCGCCCTACTGCGCCGATCGGCGCGGGTACCCATGATGTTCCCAAATGGGCGACAAAAGCGGCAGGCATTGATTTTAAGGAACAGGTATGATTATTATGTAGGTGTGCTGAAAAAGAGACGGCGCGCCGATCGGTGCGGGCCCGTGAAGATTGGCGCCGCCAACAAGACATCAGGATTCCGTGCTGTTCCCCTGCCAACCAACATGATGTGCCAGGAAGCGACATGAAGGAGGGGAATCAAGCATCAGAGTGGTCAGAGCATTCAAAATTTGAATCGTTCCGATCGGCGCAGTATCCGTGCCAATCGGCGCACTCTCAAATTTTGAAAACTTATGGCGGTTCCTTCTCCTGGAAGATTCCCACACTATAAAAGGGAGGCCAGGCGCCCCCATTCAACACACCATCCCGGTAATCTCTCCACGTTCCCCACTACCCACGATCTCGCACACGTTCCGCATTCCTCGTAGATGGATCGTCTCCGCTCCTCCGTCGGCAAGTTGGAAAAGAGGCTGCGTCGGGGGAGTAGTTCAGGCAGCAGCAGCGAGTCGAGCGGTAACTCCTCGGCGAGGGGTGGCTCTGACGCTCGTGACGATGGGTGGTGCATCCACCGGCTCGGCGGCGGTGACATACGAGGTCCGCGCCCGCCACTCCGTCTCCGGCGCGTCCCTACCAACAGGGCATGCTACGAGGAGCCAAACGGCGGCAAGCCGTGGGGTTCCCACATCATCACTACCGCCGGCATTCATGCCGCGCACGATGGAGGAGGGCTTCACCCTTCTGAGCGCGGAGGAACAGCGGCACTACCTCGCGGTGAGGGGAAGGTTCGTCCCCAACTTCGACTTGGACGAGACCTTCCTCACCTCGATGAGCATGTGGGAGGACTTAAGGAGGATGCTAGACAACCTCGGCTGGGTGGATTTCCACCTCCTCCCCATGGACTACAACCTCGACGTCGTCACCGAGGTTGCTTCTACGATGAGGCTTGGCACCATCGAAGATGGTAGCGAGGCCATCAACTTTCGCGTTCGCAACATCAGCCACACGGTGACCATGGAGGCGGCGGCTCAAGCCTTCGGCTTCGACGCCGACGCCGACGTCGCCGGCATCTTGGGATATGGGGAGTTAGACTCCTTTTGGAGGCGGCTCTCGTTCACAGAGGAGATGAAGCGAGGAAACATCCGCAACCCGACCATTCAAGTCTTCCATCGGTGGTTGGCGGCGCGCATAGGCGACAAGGTCGACTCCAGCAACGTCACCGATGCGGACTTGCGGTGGCTCTTCAACGCCATCATGAGTCCGTCTCATTGCAATCCCATGTCGGTGATGGTGCGGGGTTGGCTCGACAAGAGGGGCAAGGCAAGCAAGAAGTTGGCCTTCGGGGCCTATCTTCAACGTCTAGCAGCCCTCGTCTGCGACAGCGACGGACCAGAAGGGCGTAATGACAAGTAGGAGTGTGCGACCACGAGATCGGCGAGAATATGACTCGTGTCAATATTGTCACGAGAAGTGTTCGCGCCGGCTTCCATGTCGGCGGCACCAACGTAAAGCTCCCGTGTGCGGAGCTAGGAGTTTTTCTCCCTCGCAAGCTGGAGGGAGGAAATTGGCTTGAGGAAGGTCTCTTGGAGGCGGGCCGAGTTCTCAAGGACCGCCGTGGGCGGGTTCGACAGCCGGACACATCTACAGCAGCGGCCGGCGAGTGGGACTCCTGGGGGTCACGCCAGGAGTACCAGCAGTACCAGTCAGGGTGGAGCGACGCAGCGGGCGTTCACAGCCCTCTGTGCACCCTACTGCAGCACGGGCATTGACTACATACCAAGGGCGTGTACCAGTGGTGCCTCTTGTGCCCGGTGCAGACTTTTTCGTGCCCATGTAGGGGTACCTCGACAACAACATGCACTACATCGAGCGCGTAGAGGAGGCCACGTCCCAATGGAGGTAACCCCACGATGCGATGGTGGAGGAGTTCGAGCGACTCAAGGCGCGGTGCTATGGCTTCGATCAGCCACCAACTGCACTCTCGGCTGACTAGAGTGGCTAGGAGTTGGCACGTGTATCGATTTCCCTGTTTGTGTTTTCTTTTATCTTTTGCAGTCTTTTTCTTTATTTACTTATGTGTGTGTGAGCGGGTTGGGAAACCATTTATCGGGTGTGTTTACTTTCATGCAAGTGTGTTAGTAGTAGTTTTATTTTCATGCAAGTGTGTTAGTAGTAGTTTTATTTTCATGCAAGTGTGTTAGTAGTAGTTTTACTTTCATGCAAGTGTGTTAGTAGTAGTTTTATTTTCATGCAAGTGTGTGTAAAAATCATCATCATGTATTCAAGTTTTGATCTTAATATAATGGTGGCGGTTATGCTCTATTAGGAGAATTGAATTGTTTATTCTTTCTTGAAAAGTGTTGATGAAGATCAAATAGTGTTGAGCATTGAATAAAATTTTGAACTTACACTTAATGATTATTCAGCAAATATGTCTTATGTGGAGCAATTTTGAGTACACATGTGCTTCATTTGTGTTGTCCAGTTTGTAATGATAACTTAGTACCAATATTTTTAAAAATAAATTTTCATGTTGTGAACTTTAGAATTTATTGTTTTTCAATATCCTTATCTACCAATGCCATATTTTGAACAACACTCATAAACCTTTGATATGTAGATAAACATTAAATTGATGGCCGAGTTCGGTTAGGATTTAATTCTTTTTGGTATGTACTTTATTAAGATGGTAATTCTTTGTGTATCTTTTTCTAGCCTTTAAATTACTCATGCAAAAATTCAATTCCGCTAAGTACACTACCATAAACCCAAAACATCTTGTTGAGTATCATTCCTTGACCACATCCTATATTTCTGGCTATATTTAATTCTTGAATAAATGTTGAAGCCAGACAAATCAAATACCAACAAATGTTGGTAAATTGGGGTTGAGAGCCGCTCGGCGCAGCAGAGATGGTGTCAAAAAAAAACTCTGTTGTTTGCTAAGGGACTAGCAAAATTTTAAGTGTGGAGGGATGGTATACGACATGCTTATTCTCGAAATTCAATATAGCCATAAATCATTCCAACCATGTGCAATTTTCCAAGATCAAATTTTTGCTATGCACATGTCCACATATCCAAAGTCTGAGTCCTTTCTTAAATTTTTCTTTCTTAATTGCCATCTTGATAAGTTTCTATAATTCCAACGAACAAATAATCTCCTAGCTTTACAATATATTATTGATTTATGTTTGTAATCCTTGAATTACCTCACCTAGCTACTCATATAAGCCTTACAGTAATATTATTTGATCATTATGATGTAGAATATAGGTTGAGTGATTTGAAAGATGAGTTGTTGCCTTGGATTATTTGGAAGATAGATTCTCTATGTTCACAACAATCTTTTAAGTGATTCTCATGTGTGGAAAGGTTATAAATTATGAATTGGACATGATCTTTTGCTTTGGGGAGAACTTTAAGCTTATGCCCATATTTGATCTATTTTGCTGAATACCAATATGAAATACACCACAATAGAACAATGCTCAATATTTACTGATTTGAGATATCTTTTATGATAGAAAGAGTATATTTTTTTATTTTTCTTTTTTTTTACTTTACTCGGGACGAGCAAAGGTTTAAGTGTGGGGGAACTATTGGCACTTCCCAGGTGCCCCTTTTATATGTGAATATTACCCCAATTAGAGCATAATTGATACTAATTTAGGTCATTTACCTTTGATATTACCTATATATTTGTATATGCGTTGTTTTGGAGCTTTATTGTAGAAACAGGTAAAATTGGTGATTAATGCGATGATGGAGAGGACAGGAGTCCAGAACCGACAAAAAGCACTGAAGAAGCCCAGTGCGCCGATCGGCGCAGTCCATGAGCCGATCGGCACAAGGGTGTTTTGACCCACAGAAGTGACCGAGGCCCATTCCACATGTTTATGGAAGTTTATCTGCGCAAGACACTTGAAGATATTTGTCTAAGAAGAATTATGGAACTTCAAGAAGATTTATGGAACTCCAAGATCTTAACGTGCAGTACAAGACTTTATCTCAAAGGAAAAGGCCCACATGGCAGCTGTGGAAGACAAAGTAACCGACTCGGGGAAGAAACCAGAGAAGACACGGCTTGCGTCGATCGGCGCAATCCTGCGCCGATCGGCGCAACCGCCTTATTTGCTAGAAACCGAGTCCCTTACGAGTAGAACCCCTATAAATACTTGTAGACCCTCGCCGCAAAAGAGGAGGCGATAGAGGGACACCAGATCCGTGAGTTAGAGCCACCGAGGCTTGCCCCGTTAGAATAGATCTCTAGTTGAGTTTCAAGAACCATTGGAGTCAAGAGTTGATCCGTCAAGGTAGGCCATCTCGACGGGGATGAATCTTACTCTATGTATCTCAAGGATGATTGAATATGTTGATGATGGTTTTAGTGATTTGTCTATCTTGATTCTATAATCATGCATGTGCTTATTCCAATTGCTTAGTTCTAGGCTAAGTAAGTAGATACTATCTTAATCGTGGTGATTAGGATAGTATTCGGATAGTGTATTGATTATGGTTGCTTGATGATGCTAGTAGTGTGGTTTAGCGGTGACAACACTAAGCCTGCGCAGCACTATTGGACAGTTGAGTAGGGTAAGATACTCACGCGATTAAGGGTTTCCTCCCCGCTGCGAATAAATAGGGAGCCGCTCGGAAAGCAGGGTGATCTTACTCATTATAGGTTTTTATTAATCCATGTAATTACCCATTATGATGCTATTCAATTAGACTTTCTGGTTACGATCTCACTAGTAGATATCTGGCTACTCGCTTACGAGCATAGGTTTACAAGATCTGGAACACTTTGGCTTAGACTCACTGGTGTGCCGATCAGCTCAACCCCTGCACCGATCGGCGCAACAACTTTGGCTTAGATTCACTAGTGTGCCGATCGGCTCGACTCCTGCGCCGATCGGCGCAACCCCAGATTTAATAGATCTCGCGCACTTTGACTTAGTTTCACTAGTTTGCCAATCGGCTCGACTCCTGCGCCGATCGGCGCAATGACAGATTTACTGTCTGGCGCACCTTTGCGCTGGCCAGTCTCCCCCTCATGCAACCTGACCTTGATAGTAGCCTCGACTAATTCTTTTACTGTTAACTTTGTTTAATAAATCCATGAGGTCCCAGTGGATTCGATAAACCTTGGAATACTCAATTCAAGGGAAAAAGTGCTACAATCGTACATCGTCCTCTTGCGGTATATAAGTGGGTGCGTAGATACGACCAAAAGCTACTGTCAGTAGTGATTCTATGAAAAGCTTGATTCTCGTCCAAGCGGCTTGAGAAAATATCACATCGAAGAGAAGCTTCACGTTTGGCTACCTCTGCAGAATCGCTTCTGGATGCACGGACGATGGCGACAGATGAGGATCTCCGGCATGCGGCAGCCATCTCGGACGCGTCTAGGGCTTGCGGCATGCCTCACCTCCTCCGGCGATGGCCACAACTTAGGGTAAGGGTGGCACGGGCGCGGGAGGCCCTCCCCCAGTGCGTGTCGGGGCCGGAGCTTGGAGTAGAGGCAACGCGGGCGCAGGCAAGGATGGAGCTCCTCCAACGCGCGGTAGGGTTGGAGCTCGGATCAGGTGTGGCGTAGGCGACGGCGGAGCTCCTCCGACGTGTGGCAGGGTCGGAGCTCGGGTCAAGGGCGGCGCAGGCAAGGGCGGAACTCTTCCGACGCGAGGTGGGGCCAGAGCTCGAGGCAGGGGAGGCACAGGCGAGAATGAAGCTCCTCCGGCAAGCGACGGGGCTGGAGCTCGAGGCAGGGGCGCAGCCTGGGGGTCCGCTCGGGGAATAACGACGACTGGACATGAGAATCGTGCTGTGTTTCCTTGGAGCTACCTTTTCATCGATTCTGCATTGCAGTACAAATACGGGTGTCGATAATAATCGCTGCTAGGGGAAGCGGTCCCAGAATCAGGTCATTTGGGTCCCTAGTGGGCTTAAATCTAATAGAAGTGGGGCAGAATCTGTCCCAGATGGGGCCTAAAACTCCCTAGTCACTTAGGATCTTTATTTATCTTTAGGAATGATTGCTTTGTGTGTCACACTACCCCTATACTTATTATATACTTACCCCTGTATGAACTCTGAATACTCATACCAATATTTATGACTACGTTATCATTAACAATCATATATTTATGCTATAGCCTTCCTTTGGTAGAACTATAAATGACAAGCTATTGGAGCAATCCAATAATGAAATGCTACAACAGTATTATCCATGCGCTTGCGGGTCTTTCTAGATTGACACTTAAGTGCATCTTTATAATTATGTTTGGTGTGACGTTAAGAAGTGCCACAAGCAATTCTGGTGCCTAGCCGGGGATTATTATATCAATGTAACTTAGTAAAGGTTAGCAAGTGTCAATAGTGACATCGAGATATAAAGCAGATTCCTTGCTTAAACATAGACAAAATTGTTGCAACAACACGTGGTCGGGCAAACACAAGTTAGGGCCAGAAACAGTTAACAAGGAAAACTTGGCCCATGCTGCATCTATGGAATCCTTCTCGCTTTGACGAAAGTCAATAATCTCCCTTCGTAGAGAGACGATGCGTCATGTAGGATAGAACATGAGACAAAATTTATCTCGAAGTACTTTCCAATCACCATTTGTACTCCCAACAAAAAGAGTGTACCATTCTTTCACATTCTCCATGAGGGAAAAAGGAAACAATTTCCACTTGAGAGTGTCTTGAGTCATGCCTTTGATAGATAGGCATAAACACAAATGCTCAAACTCTCGCAAATGATGGGTTCTATTTTCATTATTTAAACTCGAGAAGGATTGTTCCCGAATCATGGCTATAAAGTCAACGCTTTAGGAAATTTGTATCACCCATCCCGCAAAGGAGATTTGCCAGTGGAAAACTTGAGCTCGAACTTTGTGGTCCCTTGAGTGAGAATAGGGTTGAAAGAGACCCGGTCCTTTACGGACTTCTAAATGGAGACGTAGAGTTCTTTATGAGCTTGAACTATGATAACAAATCTTGTGCCTCTGTGTGCTCTTTTTATTACTTGTTGTTTTTATTCATGTTCTAGGGTTTACACTTGTATTAGCTTAAATTTGCTAAATCTACTTGTGCACCTTGTTTCTATCTGTTGCTATATTGTTGTAGTGCTTCATATTACTTGTATTAACTATTGTAGTCTTGACCTTCACCTACTAGCTGTGGAGCCAACTTAGACTTAATTTTTGGCATCTCACAATACCTCCATTGGCACTGCCAATTGACCATCGGCAGTAGCTATCGGCACTACCGATAGTACTTATAAAATTTGTTTAAGTCTAATTTTGTAGGAGTTTTAGGTTTGCGTATTCAACCCCCCCCCCCTCCCTAGGCAAATTTCAATTGGTATCAGAGCATGATCTTCTTTAGGGCTTAACCGCTTGAATATTAAAGATGACAAAACCGCAAGACAACAATCCAGAGGGAACATCCGACTCTGGGTTCAGGGGCAGTGGCAATGACTCCAGAATAAGGCTCAACGCTATTCCCTTCAACTACAATGAGTTCAAGAATGAATCTGTTGGTAGTGGTTCGGGAAAGCTACCTCATTTTGATGGGACCTATTATGACAATTGGAAATATAGAATGGAATTGTATTTGGGATCTATGGGAAGACCAATTGTTTGGTATTTTAATGACAATAGAATAAATCCGCAAGCTTTCACCTCTATCGAATCCATAGGGAACACGTGAGCCTAATCTTCTATTCTAGTTCGACCAAGGACACTAAGATAATTGTGGCTTTGGGTAGAGAGGATTCCTAAGAAGTATAAGGTCCTAATCTAGGTAAGAGAACTACTAGGTTGCTTACATTGGGCATTCGGGTTTCCTCTGCATCCATAGTCTGATTCTGGCCAAGAGCCTATTGTGTAGCTGAACGTGGAGCATTTTAAAAGATAGATAGGGCTGTCATCACCTACTTCCTACCTCAAGCAATCCGTGGACTACGCGATAAACAAAGGTAAGCTATGGCCAAGACATCGCTTGTATGCTTGCAATTACTCCCTTAATCTCTAGCTACAATGATACAAGACTAAGGTCCCTAATTAAATAGAGCGTTGAGCGAGAAAAACAACTAAGTATAAAACTTACTTAAAAAGGAAAATTAAATACAAAAAAAGGAATCATGAAGACTTACTAAATATGGAAAGAATCCGTTGAGATACAAGCATGGAGAAGAGGTGAATAGGCCCACTCCTCCTATGGACTTCCCCTTACTCTCTCCCTATTTTCTAAACGCTTTGGTAGTGTTGATCCTTAAGGAACTGAAGCACTAAACTTTAATCTTGAGGGTCTGTGGAGAGTGGAGGCGCTGCCCTCTTTATATAGGGGCCCAAAGGAGGTTCCTGAGGCGGTAACTCCCACCTAAACAACTGACCCTGGGAAAGCTCCAGCAGCACCATGTGGAAGCCATGTACCAAAGGGGGACCCCTAGGTTCAGCCGAACCCTCCTGTTCGGCCGAACAGGGGTGGTGCGCCCCAGAGCCCCCTCTGTTCTGGGTCCCTAGTAGGTGGCCCCTCTTCCCTCCTAACACCATAAGGTAGTGGGTTATGTTGGTTTTCTTTTAAAAGTGGGCCAGTGGATCCTTGTGCTTGGCTATGATTGGCCGGAATTGTGTTTTCTCTCTTGATGATGTGGATTTTCTATTAATTTCATGAAATAATCACCTACGAGAAATATTTGCCAACACTTGTGGAATTTGTTAGTAATAAACTCCTACCACTATGTTCATTGTTTATTTTATTGCTTTTATGCAGGTAATTGATGATATAAATTAAGCATTTAGTGATTGTCAACACCAATCTTGAAAATTGTGAAGCAAGGATTTGAGTTGGAGAATGAAGAATATCCAACCACCAATGATGAAATCAAGCTAACTCATAATGATCATGTCGCATCTGCCATTGTTTTCGCCTTATCACCAAAAGAGTATGAAAAGGTGATAAGAATTAAAAAGACTTATGACATTTGGAAGAAACTTGAAGTTATATATGAAGCAACTGAGGGTGTAAGAGAAGCAAGAGAAGACATCCTTAGAGGCAAATATAACTTGTTCTTCAAGAAGGCCAGTGAAGGGCCACAAAAGTTCATGATACACTTATAGAAATTGTGAACAAGAAATGAGCCCTAGGGATCAAACTTTACACTATAGAAGTCAACAAGAGATTGCTTCTAGCCTTGCAACCATGGAACCAAAATGCATTTGACTTTGTAAGGGAGAAAGAAAACTTAAAAAACTTTAGTACAGATGAAGTACAAGTGATGAAGAGAGTGATGATGAAATGGCTTTGCTAGTAAGAAGATTCAAGTCATTTCTAACGAAAGATGGACACAAAAAGAAAAGCTATGACAAGACCAAAGCAAGAAAGTCAAAGACAACTTGCTATGAATTGGTGATCAAGGACATTTTATTGCGGAATGTCCAAAGAAGAAAAACAAGGATGAAAGGAAGAAAGACACATTACAAGAAATACAAGAAGTACAAAAAGCATAGAAGAGGTGAAGCTCACATTGGCCAAGAATGGAACTTCGATGATTGATCCTCTTCATCATCTTCCTCCTATGAATCCGAATCGGATGAGGGAGGCATTACTACACTTGCTGTTGGACTCACTCCCACCAACACTTCTTTACTTGGGAGCCTAAGTGACGATGATTAGGACAACACTCACAATGGCTTCATGTTAAGAGGATCAAAGGTATCAAAATCTAACCATAAGCGTTCCTTAGTGCTTCACATCCTAAAATGCTTGAATTCATGGAATTACTTGAATAACAAAAGGAAGAAAATGATAGGCAAGAGGAGCTCCTTGAAATACACAAGGACTTGCTTATTCTTGAAAAGAAGAAACCTTGAACTAGAGAAGCTCCTAGAACTTGAGAGGAAGAAAATGAAGAACTTGAGAGGAAGTAAAATGAAGCTCCTAGAAATTCATGTGAAAGCTTTACTCCTAGAGAAATATGAGGCTTTGGAAAAGACACATAAGTCTCTTGAAGTAAAATTTGGAGCTCTTTCAACTTTCACATCTTCCTCAAAAAGTTCATTTTGTGTCTCTACTAGCAATGGTTGTGCTAGGTGTTACAACATTGATGTTAATGCTTGTGCTACTAATGTGAAATTAATTGATGATTTAAACAAGCAAGTGAACAACTTGAAAACCAACTAGAACATGAGAAAAATGTTGTTGATGATGCAAAGCTAAAGTATACAAGAGCTGCACACACCGACAATAGGCGTCCTCACATCAAGGATGGTGTTGGGTATGTTGAGGGTGTCAAGCACAATGCTAGGGTAACTAAGAATGGGAAGAAATTCCTAAAATTCACAAAGGAAGGAAATTCCCAAAAGAAGCATGATAAGAACAAGAACACTAACCAATCTTTTTTTGTTAACAATTCTCATGCTAACATGTCTAATACCACTTATTCACTCTTTTAATGCATCATATGTGCTCATGAGGAACATGCATGGCCATGTCATTTCAAAAATATGTTGGACCACGCAACAAGAGGTCAAAAACTTGTGTGTGGGTGCCCAAGTTTCTTGTGACTAATGTGAAAGGACCCAAACAAATTTGGGTACCTAAAAGCAAAGCTTCATTTGTTTTGTAGGACTACATCTCCAGTGGGTCAAGTTGAGCGATTGAACGTGGATGCACTAATCATATGATCGGAGAAAAAAATATGTTCAAATCATTTGAGGCAAGTCATAACAAAAATAAATACATTACATTTGGTGAGAATGAAACGAGACAAGTGCTAGGTTATGGTAAAGTCCCTCTCACTCCTTCGTATTCACTTTCTAAGGTTATGCTTGCTGATCACATTGACTTCAAACTATTGTCCATTTCACAATTTTGTAAAATGGGCTATGATTGTTTATTCAATGAATGTGCGGTGACCGTCTATAAGAGAAGTGATGGCTCGGTTGCTTTCAAGGGTGTCCTTAAAGGAACTTTATGTTTTGGATTTTTTCATGGATGAGGGTAGACTTGGTGTATGCTTGTTAGCAAAGTCCAACATGGGGTGGCTATGGCATAGGAGGCTTGCCCATGTTGGTATGACAAATCTTTACAAACTCCAAAAGGATGCCCACATCATACGACTAACTGATGTTTGCTTTGAGAAAAATAAAAATTTGTGTGCATGTCAAGCGGAAAAACAAGTTGGAGCACCACATCCGGCCAAGAATGTGATGACCACCACAAGACCATAGGAGATGTTGCATATGGACCTCTTCAGTCCCGTTTCCTACATAAGCATTGGTGGTAACAAATATGGTCTTGTAATTGTTGATGATTTTTCTCGCCTCATGTGGGTATTCTTTTTGCATGATAAAGGTGAGTTGAATGATGTGCTCAAGACATTCATGAAAGGAGCACAAAATGAATATGAAGTCAAGATCAAGAAAGTAAGAAATGACAATGTCACTAAATTCAAGAACACTCAAGTTGAGGAATATCTAGATGAAGAAGGTATCAAACATGAATTTTTGGCACCGTACTCCCCTCAACCAAATGAGGTGGCCGAAAGAAAGAACTGCATACTCATTGAGATGGCAAGAATAGTGCTTGATGAATACAAGACATCCAATCACTTTTGAGGTGAAGCCATCAACACTGCATGTCATGCCTTCAACCGGTTGTCTCTCCACCGACTATTGAAGAAAACACCATATGAGCTACTAACCGGTAACAAACCCAATGTCACTTATTTCCGTGTTTTGGGAGTAAATGTTTTATGGTTAACAAGAAACCCAAGACTTAAAAGTTTACTCCAAAAGTTGATGAATGTTTCTTGTTTGGCTATGGGTCAAATGTTCATGCCTATCGTGTGTTCAACAAAACCACCGGTTGTGTTGAAATCTCATGTGACGTGACATTTGATGAATCTAACGGATATCAAGGGAGCAAGTTGTTAATTATGATGTAGAAGATGAAGCTCCTAGAAATGCAATAAAAAGAATGGTCATTGGGGGTGTGAGACCACAAGAAAGAACAAATGTTGAAAATCAACCATCTCCCTCAAGACAAGACCAACCTTGTGAAAATCTAATTGATCATGCAAGTGATCAAGATTAAGATGTTGGTGATCATGAACAAGCATCAAGTGATGACTCTCACGATCAAAGAGGTTGGTAAAGATGGTAGTCAAGGAAGCTCACATCCACCACACCCAAGAGTGCATTAAAATGTACAACGTGATCACCCCGTCGAGCAAATTCTTGGAGACATTGATAAGGGGGTAATTACTAGATCTCGAGTTAGTACTTTTTGTGAATATCACTCTTTTGTCTCTTCTATGGAGCCATTTAAATCACTTGAGGACTCGGATTGGGTGATGGCCAGTATATTATCCAGTTTAGACTACTTCAAGGCAGGATACATATGGCAAGTTGGAGAAGGGATATAGATTGACATATGGAAAGATAACTGGGTTCCTGGCAGCAGCGATCGGAAGGTGATCATGCCCAGAGGCAACGATATACTGACCAAAGTTGAGGAATTAATTGATCCATTGAGGGGTGTGTGGGACGAAGACTTGGTAAGAGCTATTTTTCTTGCCGATAGATGTCCAACGAATTTTGCATATTCCTGCAGGGAAGATTTGGTAGCCTGACACTTCAATCGTAATGGCATGTTTCTGTTAGGTGCGTGGTCAAGAAGATTCGGGGCCAGATACTAACCAACAATTGATGGCCGAACTGGCCGCAATGGGATTTGATTAAAAAAAAAAACTGTGGCAGCTTTGGATCTCGGGGAAGATCAAGATCCATGGTTGGCGGACTATGCAGAGTATGATTCCTTGCCGAGTAGTTCTTGCTAGTAGACATATTGGAGATAATGTGAATTGTCCTATGTGCCTGGACGGACAGGACATAAGACATGATGTTTACATGCTCGTGAGCTAGGGCAATCTGGAGTGCGCTTGGTATTTGAGGTCAAATTATTGAACTAATGCAGCAGGGACGTTCTGGTCCAGCATGATTGAAGAGGCTATCTTCAAAGGAGGAACAATAGCGAACCTGAATGAGGTGGGCTTTGCTAAACTTATCCTAACCGGAGGCTGGTATATCTGGTGGGAGAGGAGACAAGCTATAAAGGGAGAGTCCATCTCAACTCCATATAAGTCAGCCATGGCAATTGCGACAATGGCGAGTAACTATAAGCTGGCAATGAAGAAGAACCTCAAAATTCATGAGGGATGGCAACATCCTCCGGAAGGAAAACTGATGCAGCTTTTGACTCGGCTTCAGGAACGGGGAGTACCAATGTTGTACTCAAAGACGTGGCGGGTCATTATGTGGCAGCGGCTTGCACTCTGAAAGAAGGCTTGGTACTATCTCACCGAATGGGGGTAAGTAAAATCATAGTCCAAAATGATTGCAAGGAGGTAGAGGAGACTGTTGAATGGTGGGTTCTCTGCGACTGCGTCTGCTGCAATTTATGATGAAAGCTACGTGCTATGAAGGGAGTTTGCAGATAAAAATATAGTGCACTGTGATAGGGATGCCAATGTAGTTGCTCATGAGTTAGCTCAGCACGTTTTTGTATCAATATCTTTATGTAATTGGATAGATGAACTTCCGGATTTCATTTTAGGTGCTTTGATGAACGATATAACTATCCTTTCAAGACAATAAAGCTAGCCGACTGGCATTCAGAAAGAAAAAGAAAGTCAAACCATCCCTTGTCCCCCCTTTGAATTGCGCTTTCTCAGGATTTCGACTGCTTTGCTTCTGAATTTGGAGGTTCCTCAGCTTTTCTCTTCTTGGACTGAGCAACCAATCTTTTAACATAGGAAATGTATGCATCAACATTAAATTTTCTCTTGCAGCCAGCGTAGTTCATGTAACGTATCTTTCCAAATACCGGACGCGCCTTCCAACCCTGAAAAGTATGTGCTGAGTAGATTTACTCATTAACTCAGTTCAAAAAAAAAAGAAATTTACTCATTAACTTCCAGAATGTGATTAATAATTAACACTAGGCTCATGAAAAGCATCAATAAGGGGTTTTCAGTTTTTCCAACCTGATCATGGAGGCCACATATTGACCACATGCAACCAACGTAGCCATTTGGATCCCTGCCATCTATATGATACTGCAAAACATTAATTTGTAAGACTAATGTACCTTGAATGGTTAACGGGAAAGTATTGTTAATGAACAAAATCTATTGACCAGAAAAAAGAAAGTATGTGGCCTATGCATATGTATTTATTAGAGAACGTGGCAGGCTTGTAAGTATTATTAGAAGATAAGATCCATTTAATAACAGAGAAAAAAACTGCAGGTATGCATATGTTTGAGCTAATACAACTTATGAAGAACCTTCACCACTTAATTTTGTATCTTACTTCCAACTACAAATAAAATTTCCAATTCTGGAAAGGTTACTAGACATTTATTAGCCCCAAGTGGATGATACCATGATCCAAAAATAAAAATAGTAAAAACAAGTAGTAAGATTGCTGTAGCATTAAGTGCACTACACTTCAAAAGATGTAATTGGATGATGCATATGCAAGCACTAAAAGGAACTCATATTAACTACAACAAAGCCATCAAATCGTAAGGGACAGAAGTGCATAAAGTCTAAACTAAACAATTTCAGAAACAGCAGCTTATGCAAATAATAAAATGCCAAACTATTGGCATAAAAATATTCGTAGCTGAAATTATGACTCAACTACGGCAAGTTTCCCTGCCCTCAAGTTTCATGGATTTGGTGAATTAGAACCACAGATAAGACAAGAAAAGCAGGCACAACTCTAAATTGAATCACAAACATGCTTCTCACATTCACCTTGTCATTCAAATATATTGCTACTGAAAGTGCTTCTTCAGGACCATTGGTCCATTCTAGAATCTTTTTGGCCCAATACATTCTGTGGAAAACAAACAATACAGAACTATGAGATGTGGCACTTAAGTGTCTTTTTCTGAAAAAAGTAACTATACAGAATGACAATTTGTTTCTAGAACAGAAATGTGGCACTTAAAAGAAGTGGACTGCTTTCACTTATTAAAATGAGGTTAAGAAATATAAAAAGATTGGTATATAACTCCCACTTACACCAAAATGTCCGGAAACCCTTCATATAAATACTGTCCAGATCATCATAACCGAAGCCACACTTATATAAACTATAAATCAAGTATAAAATTGTTGAAACGTAAAATGTAAAGTCCTTTCAGCAGGGGTTCATTCAACATCTAGTAGTTTGTTAGGATATCCTTTTATCTATTAGTTACTCTTCGATCATATCTTTACAAGCCAGGTAAGTTAGATAGGATTGTCAGTTCGTAGGACCATTATGTGTTAGGGATGGCTATATATTATGCCATCAAGTCATCTCTTTAGAAAGCAATAATTATCAGGAGAGGTAATCATCTACTCTGGGGCCTTGAGTTCGTATGCTGCCGCCATTGGCTTATGCCTGATCTCAAGTGATTAGTTCCGTGTTTGTTCCCCAGCATTAAGATTTGTTTGTTGTTCATGGCTTAGAATGAAGGTGTGATAAGCAACAAGATAATTGAACAGCTAAATTATCATTCTATTGTCATAGATGTAGTGGAAAAAATGGCTAAAATCATGATAATTGAAGTGACCAAAACACACTTTACCGCATGAATCCATGCATTTTTCCATGATGCACCATCTCCAACTGCGATGCATTCCACAACTGATAAAGGTTGAAGAAAGAAAAAGAAAAGCATGCAAGTTAATTCGAAGTGAAGTTAAAATGACTTCATAGTCTGAAATAGTGAACAAAGCATTTGCTGATACATACATGATCAGATGTTTTTGCATTCTCAAGTTGCTCCCTACTGCATGTCAAAACAAAATTCTAATAAAGCAATAATATAAGATCTAAAAGAAAAAAATTTAGAACATGTACCTTTTGCCTAACTAATGTGGAACAAATAAATGTAGTTGCAGTCACAACATACAGTGTATAAATTATGGAGCACAACTTACTCACGTATAGATTTGTTCTCTTTTATCAGCAACATGCTCCATCAATGTTTTTCTAGCCCACTCCCATGCACCAGCCAGAGAATCATAGTGAGGTTGGTAATAGCAGAAGTTGTCAGCTAGTTCCCTCCTTATTATCAGTTCCTCCAGGAATGCATCAACTGACTGCTTCCAAATTTATGATGTCAGAACAATGACTGACAAATAGACCTAAGGTACATTGACATACTCAGAAATTAGATATGTCTTTGAATCAAAAGTGAAGCAAGGGCACCTTTGGACTAAGATGACGACGTCTTTTAGCCTCCAGGGCACACCGCTGTGCAGAAATGTGCCCAAAATGCAAGTAAGGTGAAAGACAAGACAATGCACGTGGCTTTGTAGGATCATTTCGGCCTGATTCATAGCTCTTCATCCTCTTAGTCAAGAATCCATCCTTGCTCCCTAGAAGCGCCTCCATGGCCGCTGCCTCACCTGGCTCACACCAGTCAATCTCCGGCACATTTTCTGCCTCACTGTTGCAATAAAGCAAAGTCATTCAGCACTAATCATCAAGGCATTCTATCATCCAACACAAAATCGGCATCTGATTTCAGAACGTTAATCATCGGTCAATCTCCAAACCTGAAAACCCTATCGATCAGTGCCTCCCAGTCAACATCCTCTGGGTGCTTCATGTTCCATTTTGCCGTCGTCGGCATCTCGGGGTACTCCACCAGGTACTCGTCGATCACCTTGTTCACCTTGCCTCTTAATGTCTTGGCCGAATACTCTAGCTTTCCTGACGCAGCCCACACCGGCACCACGTTGTGGGCATCCACCTGCGTGAATGTCACAGAATAAATCTTGCCGGCACACCAATGTCAGAACTGTAGCACGCAAGGGCCTCCACACTGGTTCCTGTTCACTAGCGTTAGTGTCAGACCATGTCGGATATTTGCTCACGTGGAGGAAAGAGGAAGGATGTTCTGACCATCGCCGCTGCAAGCAGTGATCTATAGCTAAGCATTCTGGAGCTCATCACGTGGGCGCGCTTCCTACTCTCTCTCTCTCTCGCCTCAACACTGTAAAACTGCTGTCCAATGCTGTCGTCTTGTGCAAGGGTTAATCCATTAAAAATTCTAATGAGTAGGTCCCACCCAAACTTAGGACAGTGTGCTAGCGCTAGAGAATTGAAGAATTGAATTTTTGCTATCATCGTCACACTTTATGTGGCACTGACAAAAAAAAAACGCCTACAAACCACTGTGGAGGCCCTTACACTCACCTGGTGCACGGCCACGGCAGGCGCGTCGCACCGCAGCTCGCCGATCACAGCGTCCAGGGATTCCCGCACCGGCCGCAGCGGGGAGAAATCCGTGACCAGTGCGAACGCACCGAGCCGCCGAACCAGCGCCGGCACCTCCGTTGGCCCGCCTTCGAGGAAGAAGAAGGGGAGACCCCGCGCGCGCGCGTCCGCGGCGAGGCGGCGGAGGCCGCGGAGGAGGAACCCCAGCTGGCGGCGGCGCGCGCCAAGGAGGAAGGGACGCGGGAATAGAGAGAACGCGACGGCGACCGGGGCGGGCGGAACGGCGGCCGCGGCGAGGACGGCCGCGTGGAGGAGCGCCCAGTTGTCGGCGAGCCGCTGGTCCCGCAGCATCCAGTACACCACCGGGCCGGCCGTCTCCCGGCCTCCGCCCGGGTGGAGCACCCGCACGCGGGACGGGTGGACCTGAGTCGGAATCGGGCTCGCCGGGGTTGGGTTCGCGGGTGTCGGCGCCATCGTGGCGGTGCGCCAGACGGCGGGGATGCAGCAGAGGAAAGGGCGGGTGTGCGCGGCGTTTGATGGATGGATGGATGCTGGTTTGCTCCGCGGTCAGTTGTGGAGGAAGTCATGGGTTCACGGCCACGGCGCGGCCACGTCTTCTGTGATTTGACCTTGGGCCAAACAATACATAATCTTTTTATTTTTTGACACAAACAATACGGTACTTTTTTTTTTGAGACCGACAATACGGGGACTTTTTTTTAGACCGACAATACGGGACTTGTATAGATCTGTTGCTGTGGGGGATTCACTACGATTTTTTCTTTCCTTCCAGTTTTTCCTTTCTTATTTTGAGGACAGGAGGAATTAGAACAGTAATGAAAATTTAATCAGTTGGAAATGACCAAATTTATGTTTTTGGCTGCATTAATTGCTATCCCATTCTAAAGTATCTCATGCATTATCACATAATATTTTTATATATAGATGAGAAAGAGGATGTAAAAGAAAAAAGCAGTTATTTCACGAAATACCCATCTCATGCGCTAAAAGTTAGGAGTATGATATTACTATAGAAATTCTAATTATTTTTTAATATTTAAATATTTATTTTTATATCTATAAATTAAGAAATTATATAATTAATATAAGACAGCTGAACATAACACCGTTTGTATAAATCGTCTTAAAATCCATCTTAAGATTATAGATCATGTATGAAATAATTTATATGAGGCAATCGATATGAGGATGCTTGGACTTTTGAAGATCACTGTTACCTTCTAAACTGACAATGTCGAAGTCGATGTTAGACAACAACGAAGAGTAGGCTATAAGCTCACACTTCGAAAAGAGCTCACATCGTCAAAGAAGCCACCCACCCGACCGAAACAACCTAGATGTGGAACTACTCTCTGGTTATTTTCTAAAAAACTGAGAAAAGTGCTCTTAGACAATGCCAACAACATTGTCCTTGTCTTACTTAAAAAAAAACATTATCCTTGTCGTCTCAAGCAAAGTAAGTTTCGCCTGAAACTTCGCCTGTTCACCCCCAAATCGCTGGTCTCTATGCTACACTAATCATCTAAAGCAATACCTTTATCTCAACCCGTGCTAGTGGGGCTCTCGTTACTTCTAGTAGTTGGAGTGGCTAGCATTCGGTCTATCGATGTGGCATGTGGTTTCTCAGTGGTGTTATGGCTCGGAGCAAGGTTAACGTCCGCACCGGCGGTCGAGCCTGGTTCGTTGCTTAACCGGTGTAATCCTAGACGAAATTTGATTTGAGTGGTTCACGGTCGCCGTCCAGTTAACCAGCCGGTTATACGGTTAGCCGGTCAATTAGACCGGTTAATCGATTAAAGTAGTCATCAACTCGGTTGAGGGAAAAAAATAGAAAAAAGTTAGGCATGATATTTTTTAAATATTGAGCAACATATTGAGTTCATACAACATAGCACAACTATATTATGCTATACAAAACATCGAAATATAATTGTCCTACACATGGTTTTCAATAAATAATTATACAATGGTTTTTAACAAATATAATTATTAGATACATAGCATCCAAATAATTGCACTCACACTGTTGACACTTCCCAAGTGCCCCTTTTATATGTGAATATTACCCCAATTAGAGCATAATTGATACTAATTTAGACCATTTACCTGTGATATTGTCTATATATTTGTATATACGTTGTTTTGGAGTTTTATTACAGAAACAGGTAAATTTGGTGATTAATATGATGATGAAGAGGACAGGAGTCCAGAACTGACAAAAAGCACTGAAGAAGCCTAGTGCGCCGATCGGCGCAGTCCATGAGCCGATCGACGCGAGGGCGTTTTCGCCCATAGAAGTGACCGAGACCCATTCCACATGTTTATGGAAGTTTATCTGCGAAGACACTTAAAAATATTTGTCTAGAAGATTTATGGAACTTCAAGAAGATTTATGGAACTTCAAGATCTCAACATGCAGTACAGGACTTTATCTCGAAGGAAAAGGCCCACATGACGGTTGCGGAAGACAGAGGAACCGACTCGGAGAAGAAACCAGAGAAGACATGGCTTGCGCCGATCGGCGCAATCCTGCGCCGATCGGCGCAACCGCCTTATTTGCTAAAAACCGAGTCCTTTACGAGTAGAATCCCTATAGATACTTGTAAACCCTCGCCGCAGAGAGAGGAGGTGACAGAGGTACACCAGATTCGTGAGTTAGAGCCACCGGGGCTTGCCCCGTTAGAATAGATCTCTAGTTGAGTTTCAAGAACCATTGGAGTCAAGAGTTGATCCGTCAAGATAGGCCATCTCGACGGGGATGAATCTTACTCCATGTATCTCAAGAATGATTGAATATGTTGATGATAGTTTTGGTGATTTGTCTATCTTGATTATGTAATCATGCATGTGCTTATCCCAATTGCTTAGTTCTAGGCTAAGTAAATAGATATTGTCTTGATCGTGGTGATTAGGATAGTATTCGGATATTGTATTGATTATGGTTGCTTGATGATACTAGTTGTGTGGTTTAGCGGTGACAGCACTAAGCCTGCGTAGCACTATTCGATAGATGAGTAGGGTAAGATACTCGCGCGGTTAAGGGTTTCCTCTCGGTAGCGATAAATCGGGAGCCGCTCGGAAAGCAGGGTGGTCTTATTCATTATAGGTTTTCATTGATCTATGTTATTACCCATTATGATGCTATTTAATTAGACTTTCTGGTTATGATCTCACTAGTAGATATCTGGTTACTCACTTAACAGCATAGGCTTACAAGGTCTGGCGCAGTTTGGCTTAGATTCACCAGTGTGCTAATCGGCTCAACTCCTGCGTCGATCAGCGTAACAACAGATTTATAAGATCTAGCGCACTTTGGCTTGGATTCACTTGTGTGCCGATCCGCTCAACTCCTGCGCCGATCGGCACAATGACAGATTTACTGTCTGGCGCAGCTTTGCGCTGGCCAGTCTCCCCCTCATGCAAACTGATTTCGACAGTAGCCTTGACTAGATCTTTTACTGTTAACTTTGTTTAATAATCCCTAAGGTCCTAGCGGATTCGATAAACCTTGGAATACTCAATTCAAGGGAAAAAGTGCTACAATCGTACACCGTCCTCGTGCGGTATATAAGTGGGTGCGTAGGTACGACCAACAAGCTCTATTTTCTGGCGCCATTGGCGGGGACCATAGCAGGTTTTTAAACATTGTTTGATGTATTAGTGTTTAGTCATTGTGCTTTACTTATCTCTCTAGTACATATATTCTGTTAAGTGAAACTAACAGGTATGAACGGTCCTAAGTCAAACAAACCCTCTAATTACACTGATGATCCAGAAAGACTCTTTCACAAGAAGAGAACAGCGGAAAAGAAAAGCATCACTGGGAGATTTAGAAGCAGTCCGCACAACACCTCGAGTATTATTCGCAGTAGAAGACCCAGTTCAAGAGCAAGAAGAAGACGAGATGGCAGAGGTACCTATGGTTAATCGTCTCAAGCCACAATTGACTAGTATTGTCAAGACAGATTTCCAAGAGGCTCAAGATCAACTTCTGTATCAATTGGAGAGATATGTTGGAATAGTGGCGCAACCACCGTTCACAGGTTCGGAAAATCCCAATCATCACTTGCAACGCTTTCTTGAGGTTTGCAGTACATTCAAGATAGCGGGATTGACAGGAGATCAAGCACATGTGCGGCTGTTCCCCTTCTCTCTAGTTGGACGCCCCAAGCAATGGTACAATGGATTGAAAAACACAGTAAAAACGGTGTGGAACACATTAGCAGCTGAATTCTTGGCCAAATACTTCCCTCCTAGTAAGACTCAAGCTTTGAAAAATAGGATTCTTGGATTTATATAGAATATTGATGAGAGCATTGGACAAGCATGGGAAAGATACAATGAATATATGGATGCATGCCCTCATCATGGTCTGACGGTTGGAGAAGTTGTTGTGAAGTTCTACACGGGATTGAATCTTCTATCATGTCAACACTTGGACGCCTAAGCTGCAGGATCATTCATGTCAAAAAGCCCCACCAAAGCTAAGAATTTGATCAAGTTGCTAGTTGAAAATCAATCGTGGGATGATGAGAGAAGCTTAAGGAATTTGCAACCTTTAAAAGGAGTAGCGAAGAGTGTGATTGAGAAGACTCATGAAGACTTGATTATAGATCGCCTCGATGCTATTCAAAGGAGGTTGGACAATAATCTTCATATCCCTAAGGAATAGACACTCAAGCTGGCGGAATCACGCTCCACATGTAGTGAGTGTAGAGAATTTGGTCATGTGCAGAAAGATTGCCCTGAAGAGATGAAGGTGTTAGAATATATGAAGAATAGTGGATGGAAGCCCCAATATCAGCAACAAAGGAGTTCTTTCTCTCCTAGTTCGTCCATGCAAAATTCTATCCCACTTCGTCTCCAATGTCATGAGTTCTTTCAAGCTCAAGAGAAGATCAACAAGGACAATCAAGCTAAATTCAAGGAGATTGATCGTGTCCTTGAGAGAATTAATGACAAGGTGATAGAAATTAGGAGCTTCAATGAGCAGATTTTGAAGCATACCAAGATTATGGAGCAAAAGATGGGACAACTATCGCAAGCCATTCAAGGCAATAAAGGGGCTATTCCTGGCAATACGATGTCTGCAGAGCAGTTGAAGGCAATAGCTACATGGTCAGGAAAACAAACAGAAGATCCAGAGCACTCTGCGGGAGCAAGGAAGCCCCGTGCCGATCGGCGCACACCGGGTGCCGATCGGCGCGACGACCCTATCATCGCCGATCGGCGCAAGGAGGATGATGACCTCTCTGGTCTGAAAATGGGCGTGGAGACAGAAGAGCATGGCCCTGCCGCGTTCCTGGATACTCAACTACTGACGAAGACAGAAAGAGCGCGGCAACATGATGAGCAATTTGCAAGGTTCGTCGATATTATGAAGAAGCTTTACATCAATGTCCCTTTTGTTGATGCTATCCAAGTTCCCACCTATGCCAAGTACATTAAGGTCATGATGCAAAACAAGAAGTCTCTAGTTTCTGAGGAGGTTGTGAAGGTCACTAAGGAGCTAACGGCGGCAATCAATGATGTTGCACTGGAGAAGAAACCTGACCCTGGATCACCAAGCATCAAATGCATGATTGGAACAAGGATATTTGAGAGGTGCTTGTGCGATCTTAGAGCAAGTGTAAGTGTTGTGCCCCGTCATATATTCACAAATCTCAATTTTCCTGAATTAGAGCCTACGGGTATGTGTTTGGAATTAGCCGATCAATCGGTATGCTTCCCTAATGGAATTGCTGAGGATGTGCCTGTTCAAATTGGAGATCACATCGTCCCTGTTGATTTTATTGTACTTGATATGGATAAGAGGACGAGGACCCCATTGATCTTAGGCAGACCCTTCTTGAGGACAGCAAAGGCAAGTGGGACTCCCTACTCTTTTAAATTTTGCCCAAAAGGAGAAGAGTGTCGTGCTATTGATGAAGTGAAGAGATACAAGACACCGTGAGATCGTGGCGTCAAAAGTAATTGGAGGGGATGTATGGATAGGTCATCCAAGCTATATGAACCATGGAGATAAGATAACATTGTAGTGTCGCGGCCTCACATCCCGCACCGCGACACTAAGGATTGATTGTTTGCGTGGAGGTCAAGCTCTTTGACCTCTAAATAACTAGAGCGCTCTTGGGAGGCAACCCAATGAACGGGGGATTTAGAAGTTGTTTAGTGCTTGTGGGAGGGCAACCCATTTCATTTAGTTCATTAGTGCTAGCCGGGAAGGCAACCTGGTGTTTTTAATTTGCTTGCTTGTGATAAAAACAATCTCCCGAATAAAAAAAATTAGAAAAATGTGTGCTTAATTCTTGTGTGCTCCTGCGTTGTTTGTTTATTCGTGCAAAACTGTGTATATACAAACTATAGACTAAGAATGTAGGAATATAAAAAAAAAGACCAAAAATAGGAAGGAACAGAGCTTGCACCGATTGGCGCACTTCTGCGCCGATCGGCGTAGTATTGCCCAAGTCAGGACAGAAGGCTGACGACGCCCAGTGAAGGGGTGCTAAAAATCAACCAGCACAGTAATTTTCAGAGACGGAGCTATTTTCAAGGTAATCAAAAGTCTTTTTAAATTAATTTTTGTTTGCAAATTGGTTGCTAAATGACGCAGGAAAGGATGAAGAGCAACATCTAGCGAAGAAGTGAGGGGCCAAGAGCAAAAATGGACGTCGCGCCGATCGGCGCGAGTCATCGCCGATCGGCGCCGTCACCAGATGAGCCCTGCTACATATGTCAATACTACAGGAACATTGGGAAAAGTGGAAATTAGGTGAAAGAGATGAACACGAGGCATCAGGATCAGCGTCGGACCAAAAGATGAGGTGCAAAGGACTTACGTCGTTCGGCGCCCTACTGCGCCGATCGGTGCAGTTACCCATGCGGTTCCCAAATGGGCGACAAAGGCGGAAGACATTGATTTTGAGGAACAGGTATGATTATTGTGCAGGTGTGCAGTGCAGAGGAGACACGGAATTAACCAAAAGCTAAAAAAGAGACGGCGCGCCGATCGGCGCGGGTCCGCGCCGATTGGCGCAGTCAACAAGACATTGGGATTCCGTGTTGTTCCCCTGCCAACCAACATGATGTATCGGGAAGCGACATAAAGGATGGGAATCAAACACCAGAGTGGTCAGAACATTCAAAACTTGAATTGTGCTGATCGGCGCACTGTCGTGCCGATCGGCGCGCTCTCAATTTTTGAAATTTTACGGTGGTTCCTTCTCCTGGAAGTTTCCCACACTATAAAAGGGAGGCAGGCGCCCCCAGTTCGGCACACAATCCTGGTAATCTCTCCACCTTCCCCACTACCCATGATCTTACACACGTTCCGCAATTTTCACAGATGGATCGTCTCCGCTCCTCCGTCGGCAAGTTGGGCAAGAGGCTGTGCCGGGAAAGCAGTTCCGGCGGCAGTAGCGAGTCGAGCGGTGACTCCTCGGTGAGGGGTGGCTCCAACGCTCGCGATGACATGTCGGTGGGAGGTGCATCCACCGACTCGGCGGCGGGGACATATGAGATCCGCGCCTGCCACTCCGTCTCCGGCGCGTCCCTTCCAACGGGGCGTGCTACGAGGAGCCAAACGGCGGCAAGTCGTGGGGTTCCCACATCACCACCACCGCCGGCATTCATGCCGCGCATGGTGAAGGAGGGCTTCACCCTCCTGAGCGCGTAGGAACAGCGGCACTACCTCGCGGTGAGGGGAAGGTTCATCCCCAACTTCGACTTGGACGAGACCTTCCTCACCTCGATCGGCATGTGGGAGGACTTAAGGAGGATGCTATACAACCTCAGCTCGGTGGATTTCCACCTCCTCCCCATGGACTACAACCACGACATCGTCACCGAGATTGCCTCTACGATGAGGCTTGGCACCGTCGAAGACGGCAGCAAGGACGTCAACTTCCGCGTCCGCGACATCAGCTACACGGTGACCATGGAGGCGGCGGCTCAAGCCTTCGGCTTCGACGTCAACGCCGACGTCGCCGGCATCTTGGGACGTGGGGAGTTGGACTCCTTTTGGAGGCGGCTCTCGTTTGTAGAAGAGATGAAGCACGACAACATCCGCAACCCGACCATTCAAGTCTTCGATCTGTGGTTGGCGGCGCGCATAGGCGACAAGGTCGACTCCAGCAACGTCACCGATGTGGACTTGTGGTGGCTCTTCAACGCCATCGTGAGTCCGTCTCATTGCAACCCCATGTCGGTGATGGTGCGGGGTTGGCTCGACAAGAGGGTCAAGGCAAGCAAAAAGTTGGCCTTCGGTGCCTATCTTCAACGCCTAGCAGCCCTCGTCTGCGACGGCGATGGACCGGGAGGGCGCAATGACAAGTGGGAGTGCGCGATGGAGATCGGCGAGAATATGACTCGTGGCAATATTGTCACGGGAAGTGTTCGCACCGGCTTACATGTCGGCGGCACCAACGCTAAGCTCCCGTGTGCGGAGCTAGGGTTTTTCCTCCCTCGCAAGCTGGAGGGAGGAAATTGGCTTGAGGAAGGTCTCCTGGAGTGGGGCCGAGTTCTTGAGGACCGCCGTGGGCGGGTTCGACAGCCGGACGCATCTACAGGAGCCGGTGGCGAGTGGGACTCCTGGGGGTCATGCCAGGAGCCTCAGTAGTACCAGTCAGGGTGGAGCGACGCAGCGGGCAGTTCATAGCCCTCTGCGCCGGTTGGCGCAGGCGACACGCTGGTCAGCGCACCCTACTTCAGCGCGGGCATCGACTACAGGTACCAAGGGCGTGTACCAGTGGTGCCTCCTGTGCCCGGTGCAGACTTTTTCGTGCCCATGCAGGGGTACCTCGACAACAACATGCACTACATCGAGCGCGTGGAGGACGCCATGTCCCAATGGAGGTACAACCACGATGCGATGGTGGAGGAGTTCAAGCGACTCAAGGCGTGGTGCTATGGCTTCGATCAGCCACCGCCTCCACTTTCGGATGACTAGAGTGCCTAGGAGTTGGCACGTGTATCGGTTTCCCGGTTTGCGTTTTCTTTTATCTTTTGTAATCTTTTTCTTTATTTACTTATATGTGTGTGAGCGGGTTGGGAAACCATGTATTGGGTGTGTTTACTTTCATGCAAGTGTGTTAGTAGTAGTTTTATTTTCATGCAAGTATGTTAGTAGTAGTTTTATTTTCATGTATGTGTGTTAGTAGTAGTTTCATTTTCATGCAAGTGTGTGCAAAAATCATCACCATGCATTCAAGTTTCGATCTTAATATAATGGTGGCAGTTATGCTCTTTTAGGAGAATTGAATTATTTATACTTTCTTGAAAAGTGTTGATGAAGATCAAATAATGTTGAGCATTGAATAAAATTTTGAACTTACACTTAATCATTATTCAGCAAATATGTCTTATGTGGAGCAATTTTGAGTACCCGTGTGCTTCATTTGTGTTGTCCAGTTTGTGATGATAACTTAGTACCAATCTTTTCATCAATAAATTTTCATGTTGTGAACTTTGGAATTTATTGTTTTCAAGATCCTTACCTACCAATGCCATATTTTGAGCAATGCTCATGAACCTTTGATATGTAGATAAACATTAAATTGATGGTTGAGTTCGGTTAGGATTTAATTCTTTTTGGTATGAACTTTACTAAGATGGCAATTCTTTGTGTATCTTTTTCTAACCTTGAATTACTCATGCAAAAATTCAATTCCGCTGAGTACACTACCATAAACCCAAAACATCTTGTTGAGTATCATTTCTTGACCACATCCTATATTTCTGGCTATATTTAATTCTTGAATAAATGTTGAAGCCAGATGGATCAAATACCAACAAATGTTGGTGAATTTGGGTTGAGAGCCGATCGGCGCAGCAGAGAGCAAAATAAAAAAAAGATGGAAAAAAGAAAAAAAAGAAAAAAAAAGCTCTGCTGATTGCTAAGAGACTAGCAAAATTTTAAGTGTGGAGGGATGGTATATGACATGCTTATTCTCGAAATTCATTCTAATATAGCCATGAATCATTCCAACCATGTGCAATCTTCCAAGATCAAATTTTTGCTATGCACATGTCCACATATCAAGTGTGAGTCCTTTCTTAAATTTTTCTTTCTTAATGGCCATCTTGATAAGTTTCTATAATTCCAACGAAGAATAATCTCCTAGCTTTACAATATATTATTGATTTATGTTTGCAATCCTTGAATTACCTCACCTAGCTACTCATATAAGCCTTACACTAATATTATTTGATCATTATGATGTAGAATATAGGTTGAGTGATTTGAAAGATGAGTTGTTGCCTTGGATTATTTGGAAGATGGATTCTCTATGTTCACAACATTCTTTTAAGTGATTTTCATGTGTGGAAAAGTTATAATTTATGAGTTGGACATGATCTTTTGCTTTGGGGAGAACTTTAAGCTTTATGCCCATATTTGAACTATTTTGCTGAATACCAATATGAAATATACCACAATAGAACAATGCTCAACATTTGCTGATTTGAGATATCTTTTATGATAGAAAGAGTATATTTTTTTATTTTTCTTTCTTTTACTTTACTCGGGACGAGCAAAGGTTTAAGTGTGGGGGAACTATTGGCACTTCCCAAGTGCCCCTTTTATATATGAATATTACCCCAATTAGAGCATAATTGATACTAATTTAGGCCATTTACCTATGATATTGTCTATATATTTGTATATGCGTTGTTTTGGATCTTTATTACAGAAACAAGTAAAATTGGTGATTAATGTGATGATGAAGAGGACAGGAGTCCAGAACTGACAAAAAGCACTGAAGAAGCCTAGTGCGCCGATCGGCGCAGTCCATGAGCCGATCGACGCGAGGGCGTTTTCGCCCATAGAAGTGACCGAGACCCATTCCACATGTTTATGGAAGTTTATCTGCGAAGACACTTAAAAATATTTGTCTAGAAGATTTATGGAACTTCAAGAAGATTTATGGAACTTCAAGATCTCAACATGCAGTACAGGACTTTATCTCGAAGGAAAAGGCCCACATAATGGCTGTGGAAGACAGAGGAACCGACTCAGAGAAGAAACCAGAGAAGACACGGCTTGCGCCGATCGACGCAATCCTGCGCCGATCGGCGCAACCGCCTTATTTTCTAGAAACCGAGTCCTTTACGAGTAGAACCCCTATAAATACTTGTAAACCCTCGCCGCAGAGAGAGGAGGCGACAGAGGGACACCAGATCCGTGAGTTAGAGCCACCGGGGCTTGCCCCGTTAGAATAGATCTCTAGTTGAGCTTCAAGAACCATTGGAGTTAAGAGTTGATTCGTCAAGGTAGGCCATCTCGACGGGGATGAATCTTACTCCATGTATCTCGAGAATGATTGAATATGTTGATGATGGTTTTGGTGATTTGTCTATCTTGATTCTGTAATCATGCATGTGCTTATTCCAATTGCTTAGTTCTAGGCTAAGTAAGTAGATATTATCTTGATCGTGGTGATTAGGATAGTATTCGGACATTGTATTGATTATGGTTGCTTGATGATGTTAGTAGTGTGGTTTAGCGGTGACAGCACTAAGCCTGCGCAACACTATTGGATAGTTGAGTAGGGTAAGATACTCATGCGATTAAGGGTTTCCTCTCGGCAGCGATAAATCGGGAGCCGCTCGGAAAGCAGGGTGGTCTTATTCATTATAGGTTTTCATTGATCTATCTAATTACCCATTATGATGCTATTTAATTAGACTTTCTGGTTACGATCTCACTAGTAGATATCTGGTTACTCACTTAACAGCATAGGCTTACAAGGTCTGGCGCACTTTGGCTTAGATTCACCAGTGTGCCGATCGGCTCAACTCTAGCGCCGATCGCCGCAACAACAGATTTACAAGATCTGGCGCACTTTGGCTTGGATTCACTTGTGTGCCGATCGGCTCAACTCCAGCACCAATCGGCGCAACGACAGATTTACTTTCTGGCGCACCTTTGCGCTGGCCAGTCTCCCCCTCATGCAACCAGATTTCGACAGTAGCGTTGACTAGATCTTTTACTGTTAACTTTGTTTAATAATCCCAAAGGTCCTAGTGGATTCGATAATCCTTGGAATACTCAATTCAAGGGAGAAAGTGCTACAATCGTACACCGTCCTCTTGGGTTATATAAGTGGGTGCGTAGGTACGACCAACACACACCTATGGATGCGAGTACCATGCGGACGGATACTCTTCGGTTGACATGAGCACAAGGCCACATGTAGCCAATAATGCCGCCTTATACTCATTCCAAGTTTGTCCAGTCCACGCCGCAGTTGTTTGCCATTCATTGAGCAACAAGTTATAGAAATCAAGCTCCTGCCATTCATAAACCCATTATGGAGGAGGTTGGTTGTCCAGTGGCGGAGCAATGTATTGGTCGTAACCATGGGTATAGGGAGAAGAGCTACCTCCGTTGATTGAGGATCACTTGCATAAGGAGAATAATGGATTCCTAGATGATGTTGCCTACCCCTTGTAGTTTCCCTCTCACGCATGGTCGTCCTCTGAGAATGTGGAGCACCTTGGTCCTGATCCTAGGCAGCATGAGTTAAATCTTCCTCGCCTACAAAATAAGAGATGAGTGAGTGAACAATCCATTAGTTGGTATGATAGAGCAATCATTATTTTTGTTACTTGTAAAGTGGACACTTGTTGAAGGTGGAACAGGGGTAGCAGCAAGGTCGTCCGAGTCACCAGCAGAACAGGCTAAATTGCTATCATCTGACTCTTGATAGGTCGGCTCCCATTGTCACTCTCAGTAGAATCATCACTACGCACTGGTTTTCCTTTAATTGTCTTCTTTGTTTCTTGCCTTTTTCCCTCCTCCTGATGCTTAACATTTTGCGCTTTCCTATATGTGTGTCACCCACATGTTTATTCGCCCACTCAATAAGAGAAGTAGTCCTAGTAATTCTTTGTAACTCTGCAGGAGTGTCATCTTCGATCACCATTCTTGACGGAATAGGGGTGTCACTCTCGATGCTCTCCTCATCAAGTAATGGAACAACATTGGACCGACCGTTCTCCATCCAATCTCGTATCGGATTTGCTTGATCGTATAAAGAAAGTTCCATTAATCAGTCGAATGGATCATGTTCTAGTGGCTTGTATAATTCAGCTTGCCTCAAACAAATGCGTAGGTTGTAGTTTACATACACCAATTTGTGGAGCTTCTTATATGACAACTTGTTGCGCACCTTTTGTGTGGATCAAAGCAAATGTACTCCAATTACGCTCACAGCCGCTAGAGGAACAACACTAAGACACAAGACATAGTGCAAGCTTTTGGAGAGTTGGTGTGTCACTCCCAAACATAGCCCACCATTGTGCTGCAACAAATCAAAGAATATAACATAAATGTGAATGTTTCACATAAAATGTAGATGATATGAGAAATGGACAATGACTTACAAGGTGAAGTATTATTATCACAGGCCATCTTACGAGCCAAGTCCGAAGCAAAAGCGCTCTCTTTTCTTCTATAAGTCTTAGCTTCATGAACGCCAAAACACATGTGTCAGTGTCTGCCATAAACTGAAATGCCACTCGAAGGTCATTTAGAACATTATTTGATGTGCCATACACATAGTGACATTTGGGATGCAAAGCAGCAGCTGCATTGACATAAGTCCTGCTTGCAATATCACTCATCCTAGGATTGATCACTGCCATAAATCATTCAAGTTCACAGGGATTGCCATGAAATAAACTTTCATACTCGTTCCTCACTATATGGAATCTTAGCAGGACTTCACTCAAGTTTGGCTTCTTGTCCTGATCTGCAAATCGAAGGAGTGCATATAAAGGTTCCATAGACTTGACCACCAAGCTCATGTTGTCCCACCATGACAAGCTAGAAAGGCATGAATGAGCATATCTTCCCTCACCCATGTCGGCAAAACGACTTTCCAAGAATGTGCTTGAAGCCATCCATGTCATAAATTTATCTTTGCGCTGGAACATGCTTTCCAAAAACATATAATTTGTGCCAAATCTAGTAGCATTCCATCTTACCAACTTACCACCAATAGCGGTCCTCATCATGGAATGCAACTTATTGTGGTTGTAAAATCCATCGAAAAATTCTCCTACCAGCCTTAATCATAGCTTTGTGCTCCGGAAACTCACCAATAGACTTAAGCATCAAATTGATAGTGTGAGCAACACACGGCTTCTAGAGAATGTTGTACTTCTGGTTCACCATTATTCATGCCTTCTTGTAGTTTGGGCCATTATCAGTGAGGATCTGAATAATATGTTCTGGACCCAACTCATTGACCACCTTTTCAATTTCCTGTCAACACAAAAATTCTTTACTAACATGACAGGGGACATATTCACAAGTTCATCAAATGATATTGACTTACTCGAAAAACAAACTTCGCGTCCTGGCTATGTCCAGTGGCATCAACTGATTTGTGGATACATTATCCCAATACAATACACCATGAAGTTGATGACGCTCATCCTTCTTGGTCCCATCCATGAATCACACATAATTGTATTACCGTGAGTTGGCCAATCTCGATGGAACCTCTCAAACTGCTTTTTAATTTCGGCCTCATTTTCATCTAAATATACTCTATCAATCTCACGGCTAGTTGGGACTACAATGCCCTCACCTGAAACATCAAAGAATATAAATTAGTTCACTGCTTCAGACACGTTCAACAAAAATTAAAAAAATGACCTCACCCCATCTTTGACTCTCCTTGACGGCGACTTGAAAGTAAGGATTATCAGCCTTCCTATCGGGAATGCCTTCAATGTGGAACCATTTTGACCAAACCCTGCCAATTTCATTTTCCCCAGCCTTGCACTTTGCAGTCCATGGCCCAGTATCAATCCTAGTTTGACCCTTCTCCTACTTTCCCCTTACGGACGTGGACCGTCTGAGCATATCTAGCAATCCTCCGCCCTGAGGTTGAGATGAACCACCTCCATGCTCATATTGCCCACCTTGATCACGAACACGCCTCACATATGCCTCCTCCTCTCGAGACATATCCAACACACGCTGTAACACCTCATCCTCATCGTCATTAATATCATGGACCATATTTCCTTCTCTAGCAACTTCCTCCCTTCTCAAATTATCCTGTTGTATGTCCTTCTTTCTGGCCACAATTCTATCCAGCTCACGACGATAGTAGTCCCGAACATCTGGTGGAACATTACTACAATGTATCACGTTACCTCCTCTTCCTGCCAAATGATGCTTGAATCGATTGGCACCACCTCCCTTTCTTGAAATCTTGCAATACTTGCATGACCATCCTGGATATTGGTTTACACCATACTCCTACACACCATCATTTTGATTATGATCCGGCATATCTTCCAACAACAACAAATGACATGTACAATTTGTTACTTCAACATTACAATAAATCATAACTTTCTAAATTATCTATGTTTACAATATGCTAGATGTTTAGTATGTTTTTTTCCTTTCTAAATTATCTATATTTCAAAGTCTAAGCTATACATGGCTATTGGCTACCTAAATTAACTACATGCTCATAACTTGCTTACCTAAAATTCCTATCTAAATTACCTGAAAAAAAAAGAAAAAAACCCAACCCTTACCTCTATGTGCGGCTAACCGGACGAAGCCGGCGGTTAACCGCGTGTCCAGGCCGGCTAACCGCTCACCATGACGGCTGCTCGGGGAGTCAACGGCCACCACCAGCGGCGGCTAACTGCCCTCGCTTGGTCAGTTAACCGCCTTCTCCATCTAGCTAACTGAGCTGGCCGGCCGGCTAGCCATTCGCCTCCATGCGTCCGGCCGACCAACGGACGACCAGCGGCTCCACGCATTCGGTGGCGCAGATCGATGACAAGGGCGAAGAGGCAGGTTGGGGATGGAGGAAGATGCGGGGAGGAGGGAGGAAGAGGCAGGGATGTGGCCTCCGTGAGCGGATAAGATTCGGTTTTCTTTTTTTCCTTTATTTTCTTTATATAATTTTTTCATCTATTTAAACTCATGATTTTGATTCCATTTTGTCACCATACCTCCTTATTATTCTTCTAGTTTTCTTACAAAATATTTGATTCAGAATTTTTCAAATTTTCAAAAATTTCAAATCCAAACCGGGGGTTAACCGGCCGGTCGGGGTAACCGGCCCGGACTGGTTCGCCGTTTAAGCGGATTAATCGGCCAGTTAACCCCGGTTCTTCCATCCCTGGCTTGGAGAGGTTTTGCCGATAGTTGAGAGCAGCATGATGTCGATGTGGGACCTTCTATATTCTCAATGTGAAAAGTCCTCATGTGTCACTCTCCTTTGCATTTTCATAGATTCTCAATGTAGTGTTCTAGTGGTAGCATCGTACATACATGAGCGCCGATGCAGGGGTCGGAGTCTTGGTTGGGCCATGCTTGCAGGTCCTCCGGCGATCAACGTGGTAAGAAGTTTTGGTTCCTCTATTTTCCATGTCGTGCCTTTGTCTTTAAATTGTTGTGCTGATTGGCATTTTTCTTGATGCTCCGCTTTCAGTCCCAGTGGTCGCGCTACATTCGCCCCACTACCCTTCGGCTGCCGGAGGGGGAGACGCAGCAGGCTGCCAACCGTTTCAGGGGCGTGGACCAGTGGGACACCAAAGAGGAGAGGAGGAAGAAGAAGGATGACAATGTCCTGGCGAGGCAGGAGAAGGAAGAGAGGGCGTGGAAGCGGCAGGCGCTAAGGGAGGCAAATGAGAGAAGGGGTGAGAACCCAAACACTCCATCGACTGCATCGATAGAGGATAAGGACGAGGACGAGGAAGATGACAGCATATCTGGCGAAGAGGAGGTCATCAGTGGATACGCGGATTTTGGTGGAGTTGCAGATGACCATTACGACGTCGGCGTCGGTGCTGGACTGACCGCCGGGCTCGGCTTGACGCCATTAGCTCCACCGACCTTGGGGCAGGGGGTGTTGCTGACTTTGTCCTCGTTGGCCCAGCCAAAGGTCCTCATGGCTTCGCATCCGACCGAGGAGGGGGCATTTGTTGATGAGATCAGAGGAGGTTCGGCGGGGGAACTCCGCTCACCATTGCTCGTGGATGCCATGTCCGACACATAGGCCGCGCAGGAGGAGCCGCTGGCTAAGGAAGGCTTCTCGAGCGGTGGTGATGGTGAGGCACCGGGGAGCTCTCGGGTAATGGATCGGAGGACGTGGTCGAGCAGGCGGTCGAGTCGTCCGAGCCTGCAGTGGAAGTCAACCTGTCACGGGTCGAAGACCTTCGGCCGGTGTCGAGATTGGGGCGGCATCCTCCGCTCCCGCTGTGGTTAAGCGGGGACAGGATGCCTCTTTGAGCAACGACGCGCTGAGTGAGAAGCACCGGGCTTTGGGCCAGAAGCTTCACCCGCTGCGCCTATCCGCGGTGAAGATGCTCAAGGTGGATGCCGCGGCCAAAGCGAGGGCGCGCGAGGCTGCAATGGCTGTGACCGCTTCAAGCGCACGTGTGCTAGCGGCAGAGGCTGGTGATGCCGGGAGCAGCGACCCTGGTGGCACCGACCCGGTGGCTACCACGCCCGGTGCCGGTGCTGAGGCCGCCTCCTCGAGCGCCGCTGGTGTGATGGCCGATGTGACTCCAGCTAGATGAGTTGTCCCGCCTCTGACGCCGATCGAGCGCGAGCTTGTCATAGTGGAGAGGGAAAGGATGAAGAATTCATGTCAGCCCCTCGCACTCCAAGTCTCCGCGCATGCATGACGCTGAAAGACCAGTGTGAGACCGCGCTCATCGAGACTCTTCATGATTTGGCTGCAGCCCATCGAGAGTTGCAGGAGGAGCGTCATTGCAACAAGGAGTTGGGCACCACACAGATGGAGCTAGAGGCCTCCTTGGAGCAGGACGAGCTCCGATTGGAGAAAGCGGAGCACACCCTTGTCTCTGTGCGGAAAGAGCAAGGCAACACTGTGGTAAGGGCGGCACTGAGTGCCGCGGAGGTCAAGAAGCTCGGCCTCGCACTACATTAGGATAAGTCACAGTGCGAGCAGGCGGATAAGTTGGCCGCGGCATCCGCTGAGGCTGCGACTGCTCATCTTGCGTAGCTGCAGCAGTCTCACCAGAGGGAGGAAGGTAATATCTTCTCTGTTTCTCTTCAATTTTATTGGATTCATTTGTTGTGCAGCTTGTTTACTAAGCTCGATGGTCTTCACGTAGAGATGGGATCGAAGCTGGCGGCGGCAGAGGGCTCCCTTCGCCAAGAAGTCAAGGAGAAGGACGCGCTGCACGCCGAGGTGGGATGGGAGGCCCAAGAGCTTCAGGTGGACCTGCCTCTTACCTCTGCTTTTGCTGAGCAGGTTGGGATCCTAAGCAGATGGAGGCGATTCACGCCGTCACCTATCCCCTTGCAGATGCCTTGGCGGAAAAGTATGAAGAGGAGGCGCTCCCCAAGATTGAAGAAGGAAACTAGTTAGCAGGTGTTTTTACTTCCTTTATCATTTGGACAATGGGCCATCGTGCCCGAATTTATGTAATAGCTTGAGGTGGAACTTGTGCTTGTTTGCTTTCATTTGACCCGTGGTGGTCTTTAAACAATTTTAGTTCTGTCTAGTTCGAAGTTTTCATTGTTCGCTTGACCCCTTTCTTCTTATTCTGACTTGCAAAGTTTAAGCCCCCAGGCCTCTCGAAACCTAGTCCCATCGGTGATCGCCGTTGTCATGGCCACTAGGGCTCGCATGACGTTGCGTCGTCCGACCGAGCGGACTTTTAGTCTCTCTTGCCCGTGGTTTACTTTGTTCATTGCGACAATGAAGTCTAGGGTCGATGCTTTGGGACTTAGCAATTTTTTTGAAACAATGCAAAGTGTGGTGCGCCTCCTAGAACATGAGTGAGCGTTAAACCCTGGACGTGGGTCGAGGGTCGCTGAAGAGCTAAGGGTGCGCGCAGAAATTCAAATTGACATAGTTTCAGGGATAGAATTTACGTAGCTGTGACATGTTCCATGCATTTTGTAATTCCCCACCCTCTAAAGTCTTGAGTTTGTAGGAGCCGGACCGGATCACTCGGGCGACGATGAGCGGCCCTTCCCAAGGCGGCGAGTGCTTGTGTCGACCCCTGTTCTCTTGGACCATGCATAGGACAAGGTCGCCGATGATTAAACAACTGTTTCTTACATTACGGTCGTGGTAGCGGAGGAGAGCTTGCTGGTATTTGGCCGAGTGAAGGAGTGCGATGTCATGAGCCTGATCGATTTTATCCATCGCGTCCTCGAGTGATGTTTCGTTGCCTTCCTCGTTGTAAGCGTGCACCCATGGTGCACCGTAGTCCAGATCCATGGGCAAGATTGCCTCGGATCCATAAACCATGAAGAAAGGCGTAAAGCCTGTCGCTCGATTCTGGGTCATTCAAAGACTCAAAAGCAGAGCGTGGAGCTCGACTGCCCATCGACCGTTGAACCGCTTTAGGTGATTGAAGATCATGGTGGGGTCGATTCGAGGTTTCAATCCCTGAAGAATCATACCATTCGCCCGTTCGACCTGGCCATTCATCTCCGGGTGAGCGACGGCGGCCCAGTCGACCGGACTTGGTAGTCATCGCAGAACTTAAGGAATTTCTTCCCTATGAACTGTGTGTCATTGTCCGTGATTATGGAGTGTGGTACTCCGAACCAATGGATGATGTCGAGGAAGAACTTGACTGCTTCCTCGGACCAGATTTTGGCGATGGCCCGGGCTTCGATCCACTTTCTGAACTTGTGCAAGTCCCCGGACGCTTTTTTGAGCGGCCCGACCAAGTCTAATCCCCAGACCGTGATGGGCCACGTGAGGGGCTGTTGGCATCAAAATTTGACTGGTCCCAGTGGTCAGCCGCGTGGAGTCAAAATTGACCAAAGTCAATGGAGTTCAACGGCCGAAGAGTATGAAGTAGGCCCGTTAGGGTTGTTTTATCTTTGTTTCTTTAGAATAGATTTAGTTTAGAAATTAACCAAGTCAGCTTGTTTAAGAGTCCTGACCGAATCGGGTCAGAACCCTTTGCATGGGGCTATAAATATGTAATAGGATCTGTACGAGAAAAAAACAACACTTTCGTTCAATACAATTCGGCGCATCGCCAAACTTTTTCTCGACGACATGCTCGTCTCGCGTGGGCTGCATCGGCTCCGATCTCGGCGAGAGACTTGGATTAGTCACCCTCGGTAACTTCATCGACTTCAACTAGTACTTTCTCATTAAGTTGATATTCTAGTTGTGATCATTGAAATTGCTAGTTATCTGGTAATTAGATCTTTATTTAGCTCATACTATCGACTTAGATTGCATTACTGTCTCGGTTAGGTCCGATCTTTTGCGATTTCTTTGGATTTTATAGGCTGTTTAGATCTATTATTCGAGTCACTCGATCGATCCTATCTATAATTAGATTAAATCTAGCTCTATTTGCCATGTTTAAACATTGTCTCGATTAAGTTTGATTTGTTTGAATCAGTAAGGCTGCATCGAATCTGATCTCTTGCTGGGCTGATAGGGTTAGATTCGATCTGTTTATAGGCAGAGTCGATAGAGTTCTGGCAGGACGTTTAGCCGATAGGTTATCACGGTTCAATCGACTTCTTAGTATTTTGCTTATTTATTGATGTATACTAGAAGTCGATTGCCCCCTTTTGTTTAATAGGACTGGATCTATGAATTTAAGGTACATTTGCAATACCCGCTATCAGATCTATCATCTTAGCACGTATGGACGGGCAAAGTATCGTGCATGATTACCATACTTCTATTGACTCTGGCCCATCGACTTGCTTTCATCGACTGAACGAGTTTTAGCGCAGTTATTGTAGTTCCATCGACTCTGTTCTTTTGACTTGATTATTGTCAGCACTATTCATGTATTATTTTATATTCGATTATTTGAATTGCCGATAAGCCGATAGAAAATCAGCCGATTAGTTTCTTTTGATGTTATCATTTGCTGTTTATAGCCATCGGCTGGTTTTCACTAATAGTGATCATCGGCTTTCCTCATCGGCCTGTCTTAGGCCGGTGACCCGTGGAATTTCACCGTTCATTTTCTTTATCGATTTGCAGGGAAAATCGATTGGCACATCCCGGTTTTTTGTATTGAGCCTGGACTGGAGCTAAGCAGATCTCCCAGGTCACGCGTGTGATTTTCGCGTCAACACGCTTTTTGGCAAGCCCGGTGGGACCAAGAACTTTAAGCTTCACAACATGTCTGAACTTTGAATGCCAAAGGATCCCAAGCTCCCTGATAACCCTCCACCAAAACATGATGTTGGCGCAGATCTGAAGATAGAGAACATAATGCCTGTTAACAGGGATGATCTGAGCGATGAAACAAGGGCACAAATTGATCAGAGGTTGGCAGAGTATGAAAGCCTTTTGTTGAGCACATTTAGCAAAACCAAGCATGGCAAGATCATACAGAAAGGAAAATTTCTCGTGGCTGCTTTGATTGATGAAGATGAAACTGAGAAGTCACAAGCTGATAAACCGATGGAGGTGGTAGATGAGGCTACATTGAACAACATGATACATGCGGCTATACATCATGCGTTAATCAATCAATCACCTGTGTTGGTAAATACTTTGAGGGCTTTGATCATTCAGACAGTAGAGGGATGCGTATATGATGATCCAGCACGTGGGCCGATGTATTTTTGTATGCAGGGAAATATTCCTCGGCCTGCAATTGAAGGGCTTGAGCAACAACCATCCAGTACTATCACTGTAATGCCTTCGGCAATCTCGGGGCCAGCATTAGAGAGTGTCACTCCACCCTCAAGGAATAACAGTGGTGTTGCTACAAGGAGGACACCTGGATCCGGTCCCAGGATTATTCTGTAGAAGACATCACCGCAGACGTAGCCGTAGCATTACATGCAGGAGACGTCAGAACCGAATGTCACATATGGTACAACAGCAAATGTAGATCCAAGTTTGTTTGGAATGCCATCGTCATCTGCATTGCCTGGGGAGTTGGGAGGCCAGCAAACTGTTGTCAATTTTCATTCACAAACAGCCCCGCAAGTGCCAGCGGATGGTTCTACATTGGCTACTCCAAATACCAATGTTTCGACTGATGATTGGGCAGTGAAGATTGCTGAGGTTATGAGGGAACAATTTGAGTTCAAGCCAAAACAACAGACTTATATGTATCGACCCCATATCCTCCTAGTTATGATTTGATTCCTATGCCGAGTCGATACAGGCCACCAGAATTTACTAAGTTCACTAGATAAGACAATACTATCACGGTTGAGCATATTAGCCGGTTTTCAGTGCAATGTAGAGAGGCAGGAGCTACCGAAGCGTTGAAGATCAGGCTGTTTCCATTATCATTGTCTGGTTTGGCTTTTTTATGGTTCGCATCATTGCCCCCGAATTCTATCATAACTTGGGCCGATCTCGAACAGAAGTTTTATAAGTACTTCTTTGCTGAAACAAGAGAAATAAGGTTCTCCGATCTGATTGCCCCCGAGTCTGTGCATGATTACATATAGAGGTTCAGAGAAGTGCGCAACAAATGTTTCAGCTTGCAATTGACTAACACTTAGATGGCAGAAATAGCATTCAATGGTTTGATTGCACCTCTAAGTGAAAAATTTCCCTTAGCCGAGTTTGAGAGCTTGTCCCAATTGGTACAGAAGGCATCTATGAAGGAGAATCTAACTCGGGGGGCACGATCAAGGCCGATTCAAGTCAACTACAATGATTATGAGTCTGAGTCTGATGAAGATGCCAGAGAAGTCAATATGGCTGAGTGGACCAGAAACAAGAATGTGTTGTCGTGCCCATGGGTGAAGCAGAATGAGCCAGAAGAAAATTAGGAATTTGATATCACCAAGGCCGATAAGATATTTGATATGCTGTTGCAGGAGAAGCACATCCAGTTGCCACCTAATCACATGATCCCACCTGCTGAAGAATTGAAGAAAACAAAGTACTGCAAGTGGCAAAACTCGCCGTCTCATTACACTAATGAATGCAAGGTATTCGGAAGAGAGATTCTTTAAAAGTCGGTGATTGAGCAAGGAAAGATCAAGTTTACAAAGGGAACCATGAAGATCGATGGGCATCTGTTCCCTATGAATATCAATATGGCTGGTATCGACAATGTAGAAGCATTTATAAATCGGTATCAAAAGAAATGGGACAGGGAGATGAAGGAATCACAGTTTGATCCACATTGGGAATGCCCGTTCTTTCAGTATTGTTGGGACCACAATATGAAGCTTCCATTGATTAATAACTGTCCTAGATGCAGCAGACGAGCGGAGCAAATGTATAGAGGGGCTTCGAGTAGCTATCGACATCAGCCGGGCGACTCTAGAAAGTCGATGGTGGGTAAAGTCGATGAGAATGGAAGGGTGTCAGCTTTTGATCGACTTCGCTCCGGGAAGACAGAAGAAGAAGTTCACTTTGATGAAGAAGTCGAGAAAGAGCTCCAGGAAGACCAGGAACAAAGCAATCAGTGGTGTCCATCTGGAATATTTTCTAGAAGTCAAAAGCGTACGGTTCAGAGAATGCGGTGCAGACAGATGAGGGCTGGCCATTACTATTATGATGAAGGAAGTGATGAGCCGCCTAGGAAGTTCTAAAGACCTAAGGTAAAATCACAAGTACAGATACCCAGTGCTACAATAGGCATGGTGATGATGCCCACAAGAGTTCATGGCTTCAGAAGAAGAATTATTTGCTGATGGGAGTGGATCACCACAGTTGGTATTTGATATACAACAGGAAATATTTGATAAACCAGATAAGTCTCAGCATCAACACTTAAGGGCTTTGTACTTGAAAGGCTTTGTCAATGGGATGCCGATGGGAAAGATGATGGTCGATGGAGGGGTTGCAGTTAATGTCATGCCGATCACTACTGCAAGAAAGCTAGGTAAGACTAAGGAAGATTTGATTGATACTAACATGGTTTTGCAGGATTATGGTGGTCATACTACACCGGCCAAAGGAGTTTTGAATGTGGAGCTTACTATTGGTAGTAAAACTTTGCCGGTTACTTTCTTTGCCATTTGTTGGCACTTCCCAAGTGCCCCTTTTATATGTGAATATTACTCCAATTAGAGCATAATTGATACTAATTTAGGCCATTTACCTATGATATTGTCTATATATTTGTATATGCGTTGTTTCGGAGCGTTATTGCAGAAACAAGTAAAATTGGTGATTAAAGTGATGCCGGAGAGGACAGGAATCCAGAACCGACAAAAAGCACTGAAGAAGCCTAGTGCGCCGATCGGTCCAGTCCATGAGCCGGTCGGCGCCAGGGTGTTTTGGCCCACAGAAGTGACCGAGGCCCATTCCACATGTTTATGGAAGTTTATCTGTGCAAGACACTTGAAGATATTTGCCTAGAAGATTTATGGAACTTCAAGATCTCGACGTGCAGTACAAGACTTTATCTCGAAGGAAAAGGCCCACATGGCAGCTGTGGAAGACAGAGGAACCGACTCGGAGAAGAAACCAGAGAAGACACGGCTTGAGCCGATCGGAGCAATCCTGGGCCGATCGGCGAAACCGCCTTATTTGCTAGAAACCGAGTCCTTTACGAGTGAACCCCTATAAATACTTGTAAACCCTGGCCGCAGAGAAAAAAGGAGGCGATAGAGGGACAACAGATCCGTGAGTTAGAGCCACCGGGGCTTGCCCCGTTAGAATAGATCTCTAGTTGAGTTTCAATAACCATTGGTGTTAAGAGTTGATCCGTCAAGGTAGGCCATCTTGACGGGGATGAATCTTACTCTATGTATCTCAAGGATGATTGAATATGCTGATGATGGTTTTGGTGATTTATCTGTCTTGATTCTATAATCATGCATGTGCTTATTCCCATTGCTTAGTTCTAGGCTAAGTAAGTTGATATTATCTTGATCGTGGTGATTAGGATAGTATTCGGACATTGTATTGATTATGGTTGCTTGATGATGCTAGTAGTGTGGTTTAGCGGTGACAGCATTAAGCCTGCGCAACACTATTGGATAGTTGAGTAGGGTAAGATACTCGCGCGATTAAGGGTTTCCTCTCGGCAGCAATAAATCGGGAGCCGCTCGGAAAGCAGGGTGGTCTTATTCATTATAGGTTTTCATTGATCTATGTAATTACCCATTATGATGCTATTTAAGTAGACTTTCTGGTTACGATCTCACTAGTAGATATCTAGTTACTCACTTAACAGCATAGGCTTACAAGGCATCTGGTGCACTCTAGCTTAGATTCACTAGTGTGCCGATCGGCTCAACTTCTGCGCCGATCGACACGATGACAGATTTACTGTCTGGTGCACCTTCACGCTGGCCAGTCTCCCCCTGACGCAACCTAAATTCGACAGTAGCTTTGACTAGATCTTTTACTGTTAACTTTGTTTAATTATCCCTAAGGTCCTAGTGGATTCGATAAACCTTGGAATACTCAATTCAAGGGAAAGAGTGCTATAATCGTACACTGTCCTCTTGCGGTATATAAGTAGGTGCGTAGGTACGACCAACAAGCTTAAACTTTTCTGGTGGGACAGCTATCGCAAGCCATTCAAGGCAACAAAGGGGCTATTCCTGGCAATACGATATCTGTAGAGCAGTTGAAGGCAATAGCTACGCGGTCAGGAAGGCAAACAGACGATCTAGAGCACTCTGTAGGAACAAGGAAGCCCCGCACTGATCGGCGCACACCCGGCGCCGAACGGCGCGACGGTCCTGTCACATCCCTGAAAGCGCCGATCGGCGCGAGGAGGTTGTTGACCTCTCTGGTCCGAAAATGGGCATGGAGACAGAAGAGCATGGCCCTGCCACATTCCAGGATACTCAACTACTGACAAAGACAGAAAGAGCGCGGCAACACGACGAGCAATTTGCAAGGTTCGTCGATATTATAAAGAATCTTTACATCAATGTCCCTTTTGTTGACGCTATCCAAGTTCCCACCTATGCCAAGTACATTAAAGACATGATGCAAAACAAGAAGTCTCTAGTTTCTGAGGAGGTTGTGAAGGTCACTAAGGAGCTAACGACGACAATCAATGATGTTGCACTGGAGAAGAAACCCGACCCTAGATCATCGAGCATCAAATGCATGATTGGAACAAGGATATTTGATAGGTGCTTGTGCGATCTTGGAGCAAGTGTAAGTGTTCTGCCCCGTCATAAATTCACAAGTCTCAATTTGCCTGAATTAGAGCCTACGGGTATGTGTTTGGAGTTAGCCGATCAATCGGTATGCTTCCCTGATGGAATTGCTGAGGATGTGCCTGTTCAAATTAGAGATCACATCGTCCCTGTTGATTTTATTGTGCTTGATATGGATAAGAGGACGAGGACCCCGTTGATCTTAGGCAGACCCTTCTTGAGGACAACAACGACAAGTATTGATGTTGGGAGTGGTGAGATAAGCTTCGATATAAGTGGGACTTCCTACTCTTTCAAATTGGAGAAGAGTGCCGTGCTATTGATGAAGTGAAGAGATACAAGACACCGTGGCAACGTGGCGTCAAAAGTAATTGGAGGGGATGTATGGATAGGTCGTCCAAGCTATATGAACCATGGAGATAAGAGAACCTTGTAGTGTTGCGGCCTCACATCCCGCACCGCGACACTAAGGATTGATTGTTTGCGGGGAGGTCAAGCTCTTTGACCTCTAAATAACTAGAGCGCTCTTGGGAGGCAACCCAATGATCGGGGGATTTAGAAGTTGTTTAGTGCTTGTGGGAGGGCAACCCATTTCATTTAGTTAATTAGTGCTGGCCGGGAGGGCAACCCGGTGTTTTTAATTTGCTTGCTTGTGATAAAAACCATCTCCCAAATAAAAGAAATAGAAAAATGTGTGCTTAATTTTTGTGTGCTCTTGCGTTGTCTGTTTATTCGTGCAAAACTGTGTATATACATACTGTAGACTAACAATACAGGAATATAAAAAAAAGGCCAAAAATAGGAAGGAACAGAGCTTGCGCCGATCGGCGCACTTCTGCGCCGGTCGGCGCATTATTGCCCAGGTCTGGACACAAGGCTGATGACGCCCAGAATTGAAGGGGTGCTAAAAATCAACCAGCACAGTAATTTTCAGAGACGGAGCTATTTTCAAGCTAATAAAAAATCTTTTAGAATTAATTTTTGTGTGCAAAATGGTTGCTAAATGACGTAGGAAAGGATGAAGAGCAACATCTAGCGAAGAAGCGAGGGGCCAGGAGCAAAAATGGACGTCGCGCCGATCGGCGCGGTCACCAGATGAGCCCCGCTACATATGTCAATACTACAGGAACATTGGGAAAAGTGGAAAAATTAGGTGAAAGAGATGAACACGAGGCATCAGGATCAGCGCCTGACCAAAAGACGAGGTGCAAGGGACTTGTGTCGTTCAGCGCCCTACTGCGCCGATCGGTGTAGCTACCTATGCGGTTTCCAAATGGGTGACAAAAGCGGCAGACATTGATTTTGAGGACCAGGTATGATTATTATGCAAGTGTACAGTGCAGAGGAGACATGGAACTGACTAAAAGCTGAAAAAGAGACGGCACGCCGATCGGCGTGGGCCCACGCCAATTGGCGCAGTCAACAAGACATCGGGATTCCGTGCTGTTCCCCTGCCAACCAGCATGATGTGCCGGGAAGCCACATAAAGGATGGGAATCAAGTGCCATAGTTGTCAGAGCATTCAAAATTTGGATTGTGCCGATCGGCGCGCTCTCAAATTTTGAAATTTTTTGGCGGTTCCTTCTCCTGGAAGTTTTCCACACTATAAAAAGGGAGGTCAGGTCACTAGTTCGGCACACCATCTCAGTAATATCTCCACCTTCCCCACTACCCACGATCTCGCACACGTTCCGCATTCCTCACAGATGGATCGTCTCCGCTCCTCCGTCGGCAAGTTGGGCAAGAGGCTGCGTTGGGGAAGCAGTTCTGGTGGCAGCGGCGAGTCGAGCAGTGACTCCTCGGAGAGGGGTGGCTCCGACGCTCGCGATGACATGTCGGTGGGAGGTGCATCCACCGGCTCGGCGGTAGCGACATAAGAGATCCGCGCCCGCCACTCCGTCTCTGGCACGTCCCTTCCAACGGGGTGTGCTACGAGGAGCCAAACAGCGGCAAGCCGTGGGGTTCCCACGTCACAACCACCGCCGGCATTCATGCCACGCACAGTGGAGGAGGGCTTCACCCTCCCGAGCGTATAGGAACAGCGGCACTACCTCACGGTGAGGGGAAGGTTCGTCCCCAACTTCGACTTGGACGAGACCTTCCTCACCTCGATCGGCATGTGGGAGGACATCAGGAGGATGCTCAACAATCTCGGTTGGGTGGACTTCCACCTTCTTCTCATGGACTACAACCTCGACGTCGTCACCGAGGTTGCCTCTATGATGAGGCTTGGCACCGTCGAAGATGGCAGCGAGGCTGTCAACTTCCGCGTCCGCGACATCAGCTACACGGTGACCATGGAGGCGGCGGCTCAAGCCTTCGGCTTCGACGTCAACGCCGACGTCACCGGCATCTTGAGACGTGGTGAGTTGGACTCCTTTTGGAGGCGGCTCTCATTCGTAGAAGAGATGAAGCGCGGCAACATCCGCAACTCGACCACTCAAGTCTTCCATCGGTGGTTGGCGGCGCGCATAGGCGACAAGGTCGACTCTAGCAACGTCACCGATGCGGACTTGCGGTGGCTCTACAACGCCATCGTGAGTCCGTCTCATTGCAACTCCATGTCGGTGATGGTGCGGGGTTGGCTCAACAAGAGGGGCAAGGCAAGCAAGAAGTTGGCCTTCGGGGCCTATCTTCAACGCCTAGCAGCCCTCGTCTGCGACGGCGACGGACTGGGAGGGCGCGATGACAAGTGGGAGTGCGCGATGGAGATCGGCGAGAATATGACTCGTGGTAATATTGTCATGGGAAGTGTTTGCGCCGGCTTCCATGTCGGTGGCACCAACGTCAAGCTCTCATGTGCGGAGTAGGAGTTTTCCTCCCTCGCAAGCTGGAGGGACGAAATTGGCTTGAGGAAGGTCTCCCGGAGGGGGGCCGAGTTCTCAAGGACCGCCGTGGGCGGGTTTGACGGCCGGACACATCTACAGCAGCCGGCGGCAAGTGGGACTCCTAGGGGTCACGCCAGGAGCCTCAGCAGTACCAGTCAGGGTGGAGCGACGCAGCGGGCGGTTCATAGCCCTCTACGCCGGTCGGCGCAGATGACGCGCCGGTCGGCGCTCCCTACTTCAGCACGAGTATCGACTACAGGTACCAGGGGCGTGTACCTGTGGTGCCTCCTGTGCCCGGTGCAGACTTTTTTGTGCCCATGCAGGGGTACCTCGACAACAACATGCACTACATCGAGCGCGTGGAGGAAGCCACGTCCTAATGGAGGGACAACCACGATGCGATGGTGGAGGAGTTCGAGCGACTCAAGGCGCGGTGCTATGGCTTGGATCAGCCACTGATTCCACCTTCGGATGACTAGAGTGCCTAGGAGTTGGCACGTGTATCGGTTTCCCGGTTTGCGTTTTCTTTTATCTTTTGCAATCTTTTTCTTTATTTGCTTATATGTGTGTGAGCGGGTTGGGAAACCATGTATCGGTTATGCTCTTTTAGGAGAATTGAATTATTTATTCTTTCTTGAGAAGTGTTGATGAAGTCCAAATAATGTTGAGCATTGAAGAAAATTTTGAACTTACACTTAATGATTATTCGGCAAATATGTCTTTTGTGGAACAATTTTGAGTAATCATGTGCTTCATTTGTGTTGTCCAGTTTCTGATCATAACTTAGTACCAATCTTTTCATAAATAAATTTTCATGTTGTGAACTTTGGAATTTATTGTTTTCAAGATCCTTACCTACCAATGCCATATTTTGAGCAATACTCATGAACCTTTGATATGTAGATAAACATTAAATTGATGGTTGACTTCGGTTAGGATTTAATTCTTTTTGGTATCTTTGATATGTAGATAAACTTTACTAAGATAGCAATTCTTTGTGTATCTTTTTCTAGCCTTGAATTACACATGGAAAAATTCAATTCCACTGAGTACACTACCATAAACCCAAAACATCTTGTTGAGTATCATCCCTTGACCACGTCCTATATTTCTGGCTATATTTAATTCTTGAATAAATGTTGAAGCCAGATGAATTTGGGTTGAGAGCCGATCGGCGCAGCAGAGAGCAAAATAAAAAAAAGATGGAAAAAAAGAAAAAAAAGAAAAAAAAGCTCTGCTGTTTGCTAAGGGACTAGCAAAATTTTAAGTGTGGAGGGATGGTATATGACATGCTTATTCTCGAAATTCATTCTAATATAGCCATGAATCATTCCAACCATGTGCAATCTTCCAAGATCAAATTTTTGCTATGCACATGTCCACATATCAAGTGTGAGTACTTTCTTAAATTTTTTTTTCTTAATGGCCATCTTGATAAGTTTCTATAATTCCAACGAAGAATAATCTCCTAGCTTTACAATATATTATTGATTTATGTTTCCAATCCTTGAATTACCTCACCTAGCTACTCATATAAGCCTTACACTAATATTATTTGATCATTATGTTGTAGGATATAGATTGAGTGATTTGAAAGATGAGTTGTTGCCTTGGATTATTTGGAAGATAGATTCTCTATGTTCACAACAATCTTTTCAGTAATTTACATGTGTGGAAAAGTTATAATTTATGAGTTGGACATGATCTGTTGCTTTGGGGAGAAACTTTATGCTTTATGCAAATATTTGAACTATTTTACTGAATACCAATATGAAATATACCACAATAGAACAATGCTCAACATTTGCTGATTTGAGATATCTTTTATGATAGAAAGAGTATGTTTTTTAGTTTTTCTTTCTTTTATTTTACTCGGGACGAGCAAAGGTTTAAGTGTGGGGGAACTATTGGCACTTCCCAAGTGCCCCTTTTATATGTGAATATTACCCCAATTAGAGCATAATTGATACTAATTTAGGCCATTTACCTATGATATTATCTATATATTTGTATATGCGTTGTTTTAGAGCTTTATTGCAGAAACAGGTAAAATTGGTGATTAAAGTGACGATGGAGAGGACAGGAATCCAGAACCGACGAAAAGCACTGAAGAAGCCTAGTGCGCCCATCGGTGCAGTCCATGAGCCGGTCGGCGCCTGGGTGTTTTGGCTCATAGAAGTGACCGAGGCCCATTCCACATGTTTATGGAAGTTTATCTAGGCAAGACACTTGAAGATATTTGCTTAGAAGATTTATGGAACTTCAAGATCTCGACGTGCAGTACAAGACTTTATCTCAAAGGAAAAGGCCCACATGGCAGCTATGAAAGACAGAGGAACCGACTTGGAGAAGAAACCAGAGAAGACACGGCTTGCACCGATCGGCGCAATCCTACGCCGGTCGGCGCAACCGTCTTATTTGCTAGAAATCGAGTCCTTTACGAGTAGAACCCCTATAAATACTTGTAAACCCTGGCCGCAGAGAAAAAATGAGGCGACAGAGGGACAACAGATCCGTGAGTTAGAGCCACCGGGGCTTGCCCCGTTAGAATAGATCTCTAGTTGAGTTTCAAGAACCATTGGTGTTAAGAGTTGATCCGCCAAGGTAGGCCATCTCGACAGGGATGAATCTTACTCTATGTATCTCAAGGATGATTGAATATGTTGATGATGGTTTTGGTGATTTGTTTATCTTGATTCTATAATCATGCATGTGCTTATTCCAATTTCTTAGTTCTAGGCTAAGTAAGTTGATATTATCTTGATCGTGGTGATTAGGATAGTATTCGGACATTGTATTGATTATGGTTGCTTGATGATGCTAGTAGTGTTGTTTAGCGGTGACAACACTAAGCCTGCGCAGCACTATTGGATAGTTGAGTAGGGTAAGATACTCGCGCAATTAAGGGTTTCCTCTCGGCAGCGATAAATCGGGAGCCGCTCGAAAAGCAGGGTGGTCTTATTCATTATAGGTTTTCATTGATCTATGTAATTACCCATTATGATGCTATTAATTAGACTTTCTGGTTACGATCTCACTAGTAGATATCTAGTTACTCACTTAATAGCATAGGCTTACAAGGCATCTAGTGCACTTTGGCTTAGATTCACTAGTATGCTGATCGGCTCAACTCCTGCGCCGATCGGCGCAACAACCGATTTACTATCTGGCGCACCTTCGTGCTGGCCAGTCTCCCCCTCACGCTACCTAAATTCGACAGTAGCTTTGACTAGATCTTTTACTGTTAACTTTGTTTAATTATCCCTAAGGCCTAGTGGATTCGATAAACCTTGGAATACTCAATTCAAGAGAAAAAGTGCTACAATCATACACCGTCCTCTTGCGGTATATAAGTGGGTGCGTATGTACGACCAACACCATTGATGGAAAGGGGACCTATAGCCTTCTGTTGGGTCATGATTAGATACATGCAAACTGCTGTGTTCCGTCAACAATGCACTAGTCTCTGGTTCGGTGGACTGACGATCAAGTAGAGGTGATCCTGGCTGATGAAACCGTCAATGTCGCATCGGTCGATTTAACACCATGGCACATAGATGATATGGAGTGTTTGTCTGGCAAGATTTGAGATGGAGATTAGTTAAGATTACTACTCAGGGTCTTGAGGTGGGGGACCAGTCAAATTCAAAATTGTTTCTCTGACAGGCACCCCAATGGAATTTGTGGAAGATGGCAAGCTAGGAAAAGGATTTATGTCGGCCGAGTTACAAGAAGTCAATATTGGAGACGGTGACAAACCTAGACCGACATTTATTAGTAAGAAATTAGATGAAAATATTAAAGCTGAATTAATAAAATTGTTGGAGGAGTACTAGGATTGTTTTGCTTGAGATTATTCTGAGATGTCTGGGCTCAACCGATCAATTGTTGAGCATCGACTTCCCACCGTTCAAGCAACCGCCGAGGAGGATAGATCCGAAGATTTATGATGATATCAAGGCTCAGATCACTACATCATATGATGCTAAGTTTATTAGGCCTTGCTGATATCCAGAGTGGGTTTCAAATATTGTGCCTGTATACAAGAAGAATGGCCAGTTGAGGGTGTGTATTGATTTCAGGCCACTAAATAAAGCCATGCCAAAAGATGATTACCCGATGCCGGTTGCAGATCTTCTGGTTGATGCAACAGTTGGACATAAGATTGTTAGTTTCATGGATGGCAATGCTGGTTACAATCAGATTTTTTTGGTAGAAGATATACCAAAGACTGCTTTCAGGTGTCCAGGGGCTATTGGTTTATATGAATGGGTTGTCATGACATTTGGATTGAAGAATGCTAGAGCCACATATCAAAGGGCTATGAATTATATTTTCCATGACTTGATCGGTAGGTTAGTGGAAATTTATATTGATGATGTTGTGGTTAAATCTAGGAGGACAAAGGATCATGTGGCCGATTTGCGAGAAGTGCTCGAGAGAACTAGAAGATATGGTTTAAAAATGAATCCTAAGAAGTGTGCTTTTGGCGTATCGGCCTGTCAGTTTCTGGGTTTTATTGTGCATGAACGAGGGATCAAAATTGGATCTAAGAGTATTAAAGTTGTTAATGATATCGAGCCTCCTGCTAATAAGACTGAGCTGCAATCCTTGATTGCCAAAGTTAATTTTATTGGAAGATTCATATCTAATTTGTCGGGTATGCTAGATGCGTTCACTCCATTATTGAAACTGAAGGTCGATCAGAAATTTGTATGGCAGCCTAAACATCAAAAGGCTCTGGATGATATTAAAAGGTATCTGATTGCGCCTCCTGTATTGGTGCCACCAAGATAAGGGTTGCCCTTTAAGCTATACCTTGCTGCGGATAAGAAGTCTATCGGATCAACTTTGGTTCAAGAACAAGACTGCAAGGAGAGGGTCATTTTCTATTTAAGCCAAAGATTGATTGATGCTGAAACCAGGTACACCGGTATTGAAAAGTTGTGCTTATGTTTATATTTCTCATGTGTGAAGTTGAGGCATTATCTGCTATCGACCGAGTGTATGGCGGTTTGCAAAGCCGATGTCATCAAATATATGCTATCGACTCTTATTTTGAAAGGGAGAATTGGTAAGTGGATGCCTGCTCTAGTCGAGTATGATCTAACTTATGAGTCTGCCAAGGCAGTCAAGGGTCAGGTTCTGGCTGATTTGGTTGTTGAACATTGTGGATCGAATATTTTGGTGGTGGAGCCGATACCATGGTTGCTGTTTTTTGATGGTTCTGTATGCAAGAGTGGATGTGGTATCGGGCTCGTCATCATATCGCCTTGGAGGGCAAGATTTGAGTTTGCATTTGCTGTGGAGGTATCAACTAACAATCAAGTTGAGTATAGAGCTGTTCTCAAAGGTCTGCAAATTTTGCGAGAAGCTGGAGCTGATTTTGTTGAAATCATTGGTGATTCATTGTTGGTACTCGGACAGTTAGTAGGACACTTTGAGTGCAGAGATGATATTCTGAGGTTGTTTTATGCTGAGTGTCAGGATGTGATATGATGCTTCAAGGAAGTGAGTTTGAAGCATGTCCCGAGTGAGCAAAACATGGAGGCAAATGATTTGGCACAGAAGGCACTGGGATATCAACTAAATACTGATGGTACGATTGTTGAAATTGTTGATGTCGATGAAGCCAAGCAAGTTAGTGTCGATAGTGTTGATGTCGAACAAGGCAAGCTGATGTCCATGAAATCAATGTCTATGAAGAAGATTGGAGAACCAAGATAATATAGTATCTCAAAGATCCAGCGAAGTGCACTCCTCATAAAATTAGATACATGGCATTAAGGTATGCTTTACTCGAGGAGAAGCTTTATTATCGGATGATTGATGGTGTATTATTAAAATGTTTAAATCAAGAAGAAGCCAAGGTGGTTATGTGCGAAGTCCATAAAGGGATTTGCAGTACCCATCAATCGGCCCATAAAATGAGATGGCTATTAAAAAGGACTAGGTATTATTGGCCAAGTATGCTAGAAGATTGCTTCAAATATTACAAGGGGTGTCAAGATTGCCAGAAATTTGGAGCAATTCAGAGGGCACCGACTTCAGCTATGATTCCGATTATTAGCCTTGGCCATTTAGAGGATGGGGTATGGATATAATTGGCCAAATTTATCCATCATCAAGCAAAGGTCACAAGTATATTCTAGCGATGACAGATTATTTCACAAAGTGGGTTGAAGCAGTGCCGATGAAGAATTTTTGTTCTCTCTGAATCTATACTATATTGTGCATCATGATAATATTTTAGAATCATATTTTTGTATATAATCCTGGTGATAGTATATCTCATTCTGGTAGTAGTATATCTCTACTGATAGTGTTATAGACCTGGTGATATATCTCATTCTGGTAGTAGTATATCTCTACTGATGGTGTTATGGACCGGGTGATAGTATATCTCTACTCCTGGTGATAGTATTTTAACTTTTGTCAAGCATACTGCTATTTCTTCTCAAGGAATATATATGCTACCTCACATAATATATATATTACCTCTTGTAAAATATTTTTTTGTATTTTATGATAGTACATCTATGATTGTATACTGCTATTCGCTATTTGTTCTGTAATCTCATGTAGTATATATATTACCTTACAATACACAAATAGTTGCTCTATGTTGTGTTTGCTAAACGTTGGTATGGACAGTGTATATTTTCTTGATTTTTTGCTTTACCCGTGTATATTCAGATTTTGGATGTTGCCTCCGACAACCATTTGATTTTTTTTGTTTTGTTATAGATTTTATTTCAATTTTGTTTTCAGATTTAGATCATATACTACTGAATCCGTATACTATTGTTTGATATCAGTATTTTATAGCTCCTATAAACAAACCAGGTAAATGTATATATACTATTGCACTTGTTACAAAATAATATTTTTTTTCAATGTAATAGTACATCCATGATAGTATACGAATTTTGTTCATGTTGATGTATTTTTTAAAGAATCCATTTTCTTGTAATCTCAAGTAGTACATATACTTACCTCATGTAGTATATATACTACCTTTTATAATCTATTTTAACACTAACAATATGCGGTATAGAGGAGTTTTTCTTTCTCTTTTCTATCAGATTTTGATGCCTAAGTGCGATACGTTTTTGTTTGCGTGCAACTGATAGATTTTGTTTAGTTGAAGCTCTCATAGTATTTAGGATAGTATTTTAACTTTTGTTCTCTCTGAATTAATACTATAGTGTGCATTGTAAGGTAGTATATATACTACATGAGATTTTAAGATAGTATTTTATGACAAATGTACATCTCTATGAATGTAAATCTATGTACTTATGAGTATATATTTATATACTCGTGACTCTATATTTTTTTAAGTGTATACCATGATATTCTATGAGTATATATAAGATCTTGAAGATATACAATCATATAAAATTTTAAAGATATATTACCTTCAAAATATACGCTTCAGTCATATTTGATCTTCAAAATATACTATGTTATCTTGAAGATATACCATCAGATTAAAAATATACGATCACGATAGAAAATAGGCAACGATTGTTAACCTAAAAATATATGACCGTGATTGAAAATATACTATCGGAGGTTGGTTTGACCAGCTAGTGGTAAAAAATTGTCAACCTAAAAAATATACGAACTCAGTAGAAATATATGACTGTTGACCTGAAAATATACTATCACCAGGAGGTTGGTTTGACTGCGATTGAAAATATACGACCATGATTGTACATATATTACCGTGATCGGGAGGTTGGTTTGACCAGCTGGTGGTCAAAAAAATGTCTGACCTGAATATATACGACCTCGGTAGAAAATATATGACTGTTGATCTGAAAATATATTACCACACTTATACATATACTACCGCGATATACGACCGCGGAGGTTGATTTGACCAGCTAGTGGTCAAAAAAATGTCGACATAAAAATGTACGACTTCGGTAGAAAATATATGATCACGGTTGTACATATACTACCGCGATATATGATCGCGGAGGTTAGCTTGACCAACTGGTGGTAATGAAAATGTCGGCCTAAATATACACGACCTTGGTAGAAAATATACTACTGTTGAACTAAAAATATAGGACCATAGTTGTACATATACTATCGTGGTATACAATCATAGAGGCTAGTTTGACCAACTGATGGTAAAAAAAATGTTGGTGTGAAAATATTCAACCTTGATAGAAAATATATGACTGTTGACCTAAAAATATACGACCATAGTTGTACATATACTATCGTGATACATGATCACGGAGGCTAGTTTGAGCAGCTGGTGGTCTAAAAAATGTCGACCTGAAAATATACGACCTTAGTACAAAAATATATGATTGTTGACCTGAAAATATATGACCACGGTTGTCCATATACTGCCGCGGTATACTATCGTGATATACTATCGCGGAGGTGGGTTTGAACAGCTGGTGGTCAAACTGACCGGCGTGCTGAATATATGATCTTGAAAGTATGGATTGGCTTATTAACCTGAAAATATACTATCACGGTAGATAATATACGATCACAGAGATTGGTTTAATCAGCTCTGACCGGTGAGCCTTTTAGCGGTATCGTATATATATGATGTCGAAAGCACATATATACAACTGTAGTATATATACTATACATGAAAATATACTACTCATGTAGTATATATACGATCTTGGAGGTTGGTTTGACCAGCTGATGGGTGAACTAACCAGCACGCCATTTAGCGGTGTTGTATATATATGATATCAAAAGCACGTACACGTGATTGTAGTATATATACTCCTCATGAAAATATACTACTCATGTAGTATATATATGAACGCGTATGTTAGTTTGACCAGCCGATGGGTGGACTGATGAGCATGTAATTTAGCGGTATCGTGATATACAATCCCGAGAGCAAGTATATACGACTGTAGTATATATACTACTCATGAAAATATATACTCCTATAGTATATATACGATCACTAAGGTTGGTTTGACCAGCTGGTGGGTGGACTGACAAGCACGTCATTTAGTGGTATAAATTTATATGATTTTGAAAGCATGTATATACGACTGTAGTATATATACTACTTCTGAAAGTATACTACTCTTGTTGGTTTGACCAGCTGGTGATGGACCAAGGACACATGCAACTGCTAACACAAAAAGATTCCTTGCATGCATCTGCTGACACAAAAGCAGGGGACCAAGTACACGGCTTGGGTGCCACCGCTTGGTCTGTTGCTCAACAGTGTGCATGCAGCAGAACGCGACCCGCCTGGTGGTCAAACCGACCAGCGCGCTGAATAATATTTAGCGCGCAGCGTGCCATTTAGCGTTGTCGTGTATATATATATATATATATATATATATATATATATATATATATATATATATATATATATATATATATATATATATATATATATATATATATATATATATATATATATATATATATATATATATATATATATATATATATATATATATATATATATATATATATATATATATATATATATATATATATTATATATATATATATATACCTATAATTAGCTAGACCAATCTAGGCCAATGGTCACAGTATAAATAACATCATATCGTAAAGCATCACAGAAAGAAGGTCACAAGACATCAAAACAATAGTGATCGACATTATTTGTGGCATTGACATGTATGCCAGGACAAATACCTTGTGTTGCTTCGTACATGCAATAAATCTTTCAAGACTTAGCAAGAAAAGACAAGAGAATATCATCATGAAAGGAAGACAATGCCAATTGAAGGATGCTGTATATGACATCTGGTGTCTTTGCTACACGAAGATGGAAGCTACGTGTGCTAAATAAACAGGAAGGGAGTACCGCTCGTTCTACTATAAAAGAAGGACCTGGGCTTCAGAAGGGAGACACTCATCACTCATCGTCCAGCGTTCTGAGCTCACTCCTCAAGAGCGCCTTCCACCTCCACCACTAAGTAGCAATATTAGTAGTCCACTGTAAGATACCATCTCCAAGGTAATCCTTCCTTGTGTGTTTAAGTGTTTGGGGGTTCCCGAAAGGGAAAACCATATGTAAGCTATATTTGTGGAAATGAAGTAATGTCGTCTTTGAAAATCCCTTGATATGATCCAGTTCTTGCATCGGGGAAGAAGAGACCAAGGGAAGTGGAACCAGACAGAGATCGTCCTATGATGTGGCAGCCGCGTTCTACGAACACGAGCAATCTGTCGCCTCCAAGACGTGGTCGCAAGTCATCGTCGACCCAACCGTCACATACGGCTGACGTCATTCAAGTAACATCCTTTTTTCGCGAATTATCATCCCTTTTCCTGCATGTTTACTTTTACCGAATTATAGTTTATAGACGTTGATGGTATATGTACTAATAGATATTGAAAACCGATAATATATATACTGATTGTTGATGTTAGTACATGATTGTTGATTGGTTTTAGTATATATATCATTCTTTTTTTAATTTTTGAATTGTGTATATACGATTGGTTAGTATATCGAGTTCATGATAGTATATGTTTGGTTTATAGATGCTGATGGTATCTTGACTAGCACAAATTGAAAACCCATGGTATATATACTCTTCTAGTATATCAGCTCTATATGAGCATATGGTGTTCATGGTACTATATGTTTGGTTTTAGTATATATATCATTCTGTTTTTAATTTTTCAATAGTATACATATGATTCATGGTAGTATATCTGGCCCATAGTAGTATATGATTGGCTTTAGTATATATACCATTCTGTAGTATATATGCTTTTCTGTTATATCATTCTGTCACAGCATATCGTGTTCATGTAAATACATGATTGGTTTAGTATATATACCATTCAGTTTTTTACTTTTAAAATGTGTATATATGATTGGTTAGTATATCGGGGGTTCATGGTAGTATATGATTGGTTTATAGATGCTGATGGTATCTTGACTAGCAGAAATTGAAAACCCATAGTATATATACTATGGGTTATGTCATTCTGTTACAGCATATCGTGTCTATGGTAGTATATGATAGGTTTTAGTATATATACTACTTTGTAGTTAATTTTTCAATAGTATATATATGATTCTGTTATAGCATATACATCTCACCGCAGAGCTCGTAAAACATATAATGTTACCTGCAGTATATATACCATCAACCACCATGTCGATAGTATATTGTGTTCATGATAGTATTTGGACCGTGATACTATACAAATACAAATTATGATAGTATATGGTCGATGATAGTAGTGTATTCCCTTTTCATTTGGATATTGTCAGCATGTTGTCTCTGGACTGTGTGCTATAGTTTTGATATGTTCCTTTTTTTTTACACAAGAAGATGATGAGGGTGCTGCTGCTGCTGATGGGGATGGCGAGAAGGGTATGGTAAACATTTGTTGTATTCCTAAAAAGGTGTGCGAGGCCATCAAAAAAATTATCCAAGTCCCAACATAAAGAACTTGAGAGGCTTGGATGGAAGGATTTCTTAAAGTTCCGCAAGGATGCAATGGAATGCTAGGAACTGATATTCTGGCTGATGGATAATATAGACCCGGAGGCAATGTGCATCCCCCTCGACAATGGAAAGAAGTTATATATGAAAGCGCCCGACCTGGAGACTGCATTTGGGTTGCCGTATGGAGAAACTGAGCTAAAATAGTATAGTTCGAAGATGCAATCTATCGAGCTGCAAAGGATGAGGAGCTCACTCCATGTTACACAAAATATAAGTTTTGAAAGATGTTTGGTTGTAACTACGGACCACCGTGTTGATGAACTGAGCCTCAGATGCTTTTTTATGATTATCTCTGCAAGATTGTTGTTCTATCGACCAAAGTGGCATGTTGGGATGGAAGACATCTGTTTCTCTTTGGATTATGAAACACTTGGTCAGGCTGACATATGCGGAGCTGTTTTTCAGTATATTCAAACAAGCATAAAGGCCCGGCAGAACTCAACCTCCACGAACAAAAGTCTGTCAGGATGCTCTTTGTTTCTGATGGTAAGTAACATCAATCCAGAGCTATCCAACTTGGTAATATATGCTAGATTGATAGTATATTGATTGATTCGATCATGTCAGTATATATACAATAGTTATATATACATAGTATACATAATATCTCACACAAAGTCATGTTGCCAACAATGTTATTGTATACTATTACACAATAGCAAGTACTATTATGAATAACAGTACATATATAGATAGTCATTGAGTATTGATACCAGACAGTATTTTTGGCACACTACCATAATAGTATATTAGTAGTTAGTAGTATATTGCCCATATAATAGTACATAAACCAGCCCTACTTATGTTACTTTTCTATACTTATTTTTTGTATGTTGTCCTTTTACCAGTTCTTTTATTTGGACCATCTAGTGCATCCTATCACCTCTGAAGACAACTGGACACTGCCTCGATCTGCATATTACACAAAGACTAGGGTGAGAGACGTCATGAGGGATGCAAGAAAGGTTGATGGAGACGGCAATTTGTCTATTACCGGCCTTCAGGTGACACTGAATTAAAACTGATTTATTGTATCTATCTAGGTTTCTTAGTGTTTGCTATATCATAAACCATCTTCCTCTTGAGAAGATCAAGAGAACATCAGATACTCTTTACATTAGAGACACTGAGCAAGAGACCGAGAGCTTTGAGAGGGACGTTGCTGACTATCCTATTTGTAGTGACGATGTGCTACTGGTGAAACTGTTCGAGATGACGATGCCTTTGACCTACCTCAATTGCATCAGATGCTGGTGCCTCTGATAGTTTGCGTCAGCCCACAAATCCATAAAGAAACGACAAATCGAGCTGGCAGACAAGATCGGGAAGCTGTTGCGGTTGCATGCACAACCTCCAGTGTCAACAGTTAGTTCTTCGCATCAATCTGAGGAAGAGACCTCAGATGAGTCATGTGAGTGCTTGAATTTTCTTTATCTTTGCAAGCCAGATCCAGGGTATAACCCAATTTTTCTCCAATTTTGACCTTCAACCACTGATGCAAGAGAGCAGGGCAAAGTGCTATGCCAGAATACTGACGGTATTCCTCCAGTCCTGAAATCGAAGGGATTCGGTGTTCATATAGTGCTATATCTAGTGCAAGAGTGTATTTATACTAGTAGCAATGTTAAGATTATAGTTCATGTTAAGATTAAATAATGATGGCATTTATATACGACATTGTATTTATATTCGACATCCTATGTTTATACTAAATCAATATACTATTTTTGAAGCCGCTGGAGGTCACACAGACGAAGTGCAGCTGGGAACACAACTCCTCCGACAAAGCTGACCAAGGGAACAATGAAGAAGAAGGCAAGTATCTATACTCAATTACCATACTACTGCTGTCATATACAGTTTTCACAATTTGATAAGTTAGTTGTTTAATTATCTTATTTTAGTTGTCAAACAGTACAATGTAGTATCTGAGTATTTGCCTGATAGTGTCCAATGTGTATTAGAAACCAATGGTGTTCATCAGAAGAAGCGTTCCGAGAAGATATTGGTTTCAGACACTGATAATGACCCCACTGGTTAGTTGGCACTAATTTTTCCAGAAGTGTATGTAGCAGTGTTGTTGGTAGTATTTCCCTTGCATGGTATTCCTTGGTGTTGTATCAATGTTGTAATTCAGTTGTGTTCATACTGTACTTGAGTAATCTTCCATGTAGTTGAATAGTGTAATACAATAAAATTTTTAGATTTAATTAATACATGTGCAGACACTGATAAAGAGCATGGTGCTGAGAGTTTTATGAACAATGTCTTCAATTTTGATGATGCTGCAAAAGACCAGAGTGAACACATCTTGGAGTATGATTCTCATGGACATCAGATGCGCAAAATAACTAGCGTGCAGGTTAGTTGTGGTTTCTCAGCGCTGTCAAAGATAATAAATGTTGATAAAGTTGGTTATGAAAATGAATTCGACACGTGCACATCCAAGGCTAGACAAGATATTGATATCTCAGATGTTGGAAGGAGTGAGGCTGAAAACATCGGTGATGAGGAGGGACCAGGTAGTTATCGGAGTATTATAATTTCACTAAGATCAATATATAATATGTTTTAACATTAACTGTGCACGCTTGCTCTTATAGGAGAAACGGACAGGCTATTCCTAGACGACCCAGCTAACCAAAACCAACCTATTGACCATATCCTTGAAAATTTCGAAAAGGATCTGGTCTGTAGTCAGGGGACTGGAGTAGATGCGGGCTAAAAAAAATCTGTATGTATCATATTTGCTCTCACAATAGTATAAACACTATTTATTATTATGAAACATTAATAAGTAGGACTCATCACAAAGACGTTAGTGTCTCTACATTCTTCTTCATATGTATACTCTAATCATTGACAATGGTATATATACTCCTATCAGTCACACAAGCACATATAGTCATCCGCTTTATTCTGTAGACACTAGTAGTATAAGTACTAATGACTGAGTAGAGGGCAATATGCAGTATACATACTATTGACCATTGTTACGCTATTATCAGCTATGCATCGCTCCTTCTAGTATATATACTTACATGTACTGTCCTGCAGTATATACTTTCACGGTTACGAAAATCTTGTACAAGTAGTATGTTTGCTAAACAATAACAAGTTGTGCCTTTTTTTTAAACATACTAGTTGCACTATTCATTCAAAAAATTCAATTCAAAAATAGTTTAAATACGACTCACAGAACATACTACTGCTTTTCAGGAGGCTGCCAACCGCCGCACAGAACATAACGAAGATATCCCCAAACTCATTTAGTTCTTCAATGATTGTCGTGCTCAGAATTCCCAGTTCTTTTGGGAGCCGGAGGTTGATGAGAATGGTATACTGAGGAACATATTCTGGAGCTCGGCGAGCATGCAAGGAGATTATGCCGATTTTGGCGATGTGTACACATTCGACACCACCTACAAGACCAACAGCTACGACATGCCTTTGGCCATGTTCATTGGTTCAAATCATCATTTGCAACATAATATTTGGAGTATCTCTTCTACGGGATGAGAAAATCAAATCATTCGTTTGGCTTTTCACGACATTCAAGAAGTGTATGGATGGACACGAACCACGTTGCATTCTTACAGGTAATGCAAGCATCATCACAGGACCAATGCATGTTATTTGCCACCATACTCGCTCCTTTCCCATATTATACTTACCATTGTTTCACTGATGGTACATATACTATGTAAAAAAATTAAACTCATGAATCACAATATTTCAGGATAGTATAAATACTACATTTCGATGCACAAGATACTTCAATCTGGCTGTCTCACGCACTGAATTATTTACTACTAATAAGATACATCGGCCAAGGCGGTTTAACAATAGATGATGATCTGAAAATCGCCTTGACTCAGCCGTTCGGATTACAACGAAAATGTTTTTTGGGATATGTGTCTGATAAGAGACATCGTCAAGGCGGTTTCGCATATGAAATTTTGATGTACTAGGGTATAAATAATATTGGATAGTTCTATATACTATGGTATAAATACCATTAGATAGTTCGTATACTATGATGCATATAGTACATGTTAGTAGAATAAACAAGAAAGAAACTACCATCATATACTATTACCATGATATACTACTATTACTCATAAAACAAACGATATACTACTATGATATACTATCACTAACCATTACTCATAAAACAAGCAATATACTATCATTTTATACTAGTACTATAACAAACAAGAATATACTACTATTACATACCTTATGCTCCTGTTCCAAGAAATATACTACCGTGGTATACTATCGCTTCGACACACATGCAATATACTACATTGATATACTATTTAGAGCCATTTGTTGATATACCAAGCTGTCTACAATCATCATAGATTACTATTCACACAAACAAGCAACATAATACCAGGGTACATTATGACTAATACAAACAAGCAACATAATACCACCATCATATACTATTACTGTGATATACTATCATGTTATATTACGGTTACTCATAAAACAAGCGAAATACTACTATGATATACTATCATTAGCCCCTTTGTGGTCATACTATCAAGTCCGTACTGCTCCTGTCATGAAGAAACAATAAAAAATATCAGTTCCAGTACTTTTTTCTTGTCTAGGCTCACGGAAAGACTACTATTTTATGGTCCCCATTTGCGGAAAGAGTGCAGCATCGTTCACGTGGGCACGGGTCGGTCCTCCGACTGGGTGCGCGCTGTGGAACTCAAGGGTTGGTCAATCATACCGGGACAGGTCTGATCCAACCGATTGGCGTGCCATTTAGCGCGGTCGTGTGTGTGTATATATATATATATATATATATATATATATATATATATATATATATATATATATATATATATATATATATAGATAGATAGATAGATAGATATAGATCACACTAATTCACTCCCTGGGAGTGATATACTCAAACCGACCCAGCCATGTACTCCGGTCAAGCCATACATGCATGACAAAGGGCTCCATGATTATAGTTTTATTTAGTAGCCATAAATCACGTGAGATTAATTTCTGCTTGCTATTTAGAGCCATCGTTCTCATTCCAGCTTTGCATATTCTCTCTCGTCTCTCTTTCCTCTCTTTGGTCAACCACCATATAAATAATATATCCAACAACAATCCATTGGCCGGCGCTATGCTCATGATGCATGGCGATAGAAGAACCATAGCCAGGTACAGATACTATCTTTCTTGCTTTACTGATAGATTTTTTTATGGTTGTGTAGATTCTATCTTCACCTGCAGCGTGGAGGAGGGCACTTTGCTGGCGCACCAGAGACGCATGCATGACATAGAACATTGGCGCTGACCGGACATGGTGCCGCCAACGTATACCTGATGGAGTGCACAGGCAAATGACATAAAACGCAGCCTTTTATGGCTGCAGACATCATCATCTTTGATGCACCTAATGTCTTCTGGTTTCTCAGCCTAATATGATCAAGAAACTCTCATGGACGTCCTCACACGGATTTGGATTTGTGGTCCATCGTGACACACCTAATTGTCATATTTGATCTAGAGCAGCAAGGTTCCTGTCATGATTTACAGGTCATAATTTTAAATTTTGATTTTGAAGTTTAGATGCTTTGGTGTTACAGAGAAGATCAGTTGTTCTTGTAGAAATAAGGAACGTTTGACAAGATATAAGCAGACCGAGAGAAGATCGGGAGCAGGAGCAGGAGCAGGTGTTGGTCAGCAGGGAGCCAGGGATGGTTTGCCAACGCCCAGCCCGGATCGACAGCTTAGTTTTGCTCAAACCGCAAATCCACTCAGCATGATGGCAATGATGTATTCAGCTGTAAATTGCTAGTTAATGAAATCGCAAAATGTACTCAATTTTTATGATTAAAATTGTTATCAACTTTAGTCACAGATTGATTCATTTAAGTTTTTCTGATCAAGCACGCAGAATATTCTGATTGCACATGTCTGGTTGTTATGGCCACATGATAGATTTTACGGTGTTGTAGTTTGGAATTATTCGGAGTTTGCCCTCTAGGTGCCTTGGTAAAATAGCAATTAACAGTAGCAGTTAGGAGCTGAGCATGCATGCAGTACGCATGTCTGGAGCGTATGTGTTAAATTATTCTCCTACTATATGTTCATCTCAACTTAAACGCATTGTGCAGTCATCAGTTTCCCACATGCTCAATCTTTAATTATTGGAATATTGTGTGGTGAACATTTGTGGCAAACCATATTCAAATTTTAAATTTAAAAACAAAGGTTCACAGATTGCAAAAATAATGTTTGTGTGATTATCACTGACTCTTTTTCCAAAATCACTAGTTGAGATAGCAAAAATTTATTTATCAAGATGCAGAATTTGCTCTTGAGCGTCGCGGGATTTTGTGATCTAGCTCGTCTCCTCAACAGTTCCTTTTTTTCGAGAATGCTTCTCACAATGTTTCATTGGATTGAGATCAATTGTCTTCCACAGAATAATGTCTGGTTACATGATTTGAAAGAACAGATAAGGGTGATGTTTGGTTGCAGACTAAACAACAATTTTGTGTTCACAGGCGTCACTATTTGTGGTTGGCCACTATCAAACACTTCAAGACCACAGTGATCATATAGATGATTATTTCTGTATGATGATATAACTCCGATAAACCAGGCTCAAGAATCTGTAGCACGGAACGACGCCGCGTAACGAACTAAGTCTTTTATACTTATAAAAAAGAGATGCACTGTATTTTCTAACATGGCTAATGAATCATGAACATTTTCTCCATGACTTAAATTGTGAACAATAATTTAATTTGCAAATTGATGAGGGCACATAACACATTAGGGACATCGATTCACATGAGCACAAAATGTATTAGTTGTGATCGTAAAACTCATTTTTTCGTAACCGCAATATTCTATCTAATGGTAAATTGTACTTTATTCTTATTGATTATTGTAAACTAGTTTTCTAGTCTAAGGACACTTGCTGAAAGTTTTCTTATCCCTAAGGATCTAATTATGTCTAAATAGCAAAAACATCTATCTTGTATATTGACTCTATAATAGTATCAAAAAGGACATATTCAAAGGGTACCTCTCAATTTGAGCAAATGGCGACCCGTCTTGTTTTCCCAACCATAAAATTTCCTAATTTTTGTGATAAAATATTCAAGTTTGTGATCATATTTCCCTAGCAATGGATTCATGTTAACAATCTCGACGCGTGGTTGTAAAATGTATCAAACAATATTTTGTGATAAAAAATGTATCAAACATTATAATCACAAAACTCTAGCCTTAGCTTTTGTGATCTAAATTTTCTGTGTTCCTATTGGATCCAAGTCGCAAACACATGTTTACCTCTTGCGACCTGGCAAGCCTACTTGCAGATATACTATCATTGTAAACTATGAGTTTCTGTTCTTTTGTCAGCAATTTACAATTTGCCTGGTGTTACTAAAGCAAAAGACCAGTATTCCATCTTCCAAATATATGTACCCACATGCATGCAAAATTAAAGTGGTTGACTAAAGCGCATGGTAGGTAATTAAGGAGAAATGAAGAATTCAATATTGTCTGTTGAATGGACGCATGCAAGTGGGGTAGGTAATTAAGGAGGAATTAGGAATTCATTTGTCTATTGAATGGACGCATGCAGGTGGGGTGCTGATTCGTTAGCCGGTTTGTTGATCAGGTGGCCGGAGTGTGATTTAATATAACACACCCTGAGTGTGATTTAGCGCTTATATATATATATATATATATATATATATATATATATATATATATATATATATATATATATATATATATATATATTAAAACATGTTAGCATGAGATGACTTATATATCGTTGTACATGTTATCACTCGTAACACCATAGTTTGTTCGATCTATTGACTTAGTGAAAATCACTTTTTCTGTTATGTACAAGTTAATTCTTGTCTATTTTCGAAGAGTAGGTACTGGGTAGCAATTATCAGTTGTTGTTGTAGACAAAGAAATCTATCATAAATATTCATATTTTTATCCATAAATTAAGAGATTGTGAAATTACTATGAGACAACTAAAATAACAAACTATTATATAGATAGTCCGATAGACTGTATCAAGATGACGTGTCATGCATGAGATGGCTTATAGACTGTACCGTTGTACTCTCTTCGGATTTAAATTATTTATGCAGTTGAATTTTTTAGCTATGTTTGACCATTCGTTTTATTCAAAATTTTGTTCTTTTTATATATGGTAGGTTTTATCTTTTTTTTAGTGATAAAACAAAATCTAATAAAATATCTAATAAATTTTTATATTTTTTAAATAAGACAAATGATCAAATATAATTAAAAAAGTCTACTACGTCAATAATTTAAATCTGGAGAAAATACTTGCTATACTAAAGTCATATGAAACTCGTAGATAAATCCGGAGGAAGTACTTGCTATACGAAAGCCATATGAAACTCGTAGATGTTTCACCGTAACAAGAATACTTGTAACTGGCGGGTATATCAAAAACATCATAACCTATAAGTCGACATTTTATACTTTTCCTCTAAACATTTTACTCATAAATATTTTTAATACTTTCAGTTTTGATCAAACCTTTTCAGTTGTAACTAATGCATACATATACCCCTAGTATTATAAAACTGATGGAACTGACAATAATGAAGAACTGTTAATATTGTTGGTCATGGATTGCAGCTGTTGTGGCTAATACAATTCGTTGCTCATGGATTGCTGATGTTGCTGCTTGTTCTTTTGTTCCTGAAATAAAAAAAATAAACATCTGTATGCTATCCAAGTCTCTTCGTTAGAGTTTTGTGAAAAAAGAGAGTACTGGAACAGTTCTATTCACAAAATTCTTTATTTCACGGACACAGCAGGATATGCGGTCAAGAATCTGCTTCGCTCCAAAGTCCAAAACATAGTGAAGTTAGAAATTTCTCACTTGTCCATAGCTCTACATCTGGCTTCACAAGACCTTATTTCTACAAGGAAACACAGGAGTTACAAGCAACATATTCGCATCCTCGCTGTTTTACATGCAAGCTACGATGTTATTGCACCACGATCTTCTACAAAAACCAGCAGTAGTCACGACACTACTCAGTGGAAACTCTTCTCCACCGTTTCGCATGTCACGCTACTTCTCTTTATTCACTTGGTGAAGACACCATCGGCGATAGGAGCGTTGCCGGCAACAGGGGCGACGAAGTGGACATCGGCTCATGGACAACGGTGTTGGTTGAGAAAGAGATTGGGCTGCCGTCCAACTGCAGCATGATCGCTCCAAGGACCTCTATCAGCAGCTTCTTGAACTCTGCTTCGTTCACAGCCACCCCGTTGTCTGCGTTAGCCATCTTGAATGCCTCGTCCACCACGGAGTCCACCTGTGCAGTGTGTTCATCAATCATCCGAAATCAATTTTGCGCCTGATCATGTCAGATGAATTGCCCCATTCCTGTGTTTCTTTTGCACTACCGAATTAATATTATTTATGTAATGTAAAGAGTAGAGGAACACTGTTTACCTGACTAACAGCTCCATACGGTGGTAAACAAGCTGAGTCTGCCATCCTATCAAGCGCAACCCTAAGGTACTTTTTGGATGTCTTACCCTTGTGTTCCTTTGGCACGCCTTGCCAAACAGAGTCCAATAGCTGTAACAAATTGAGTGATGTAGCTGGCTGATTAGTGTCTCGTAACCAAGGGCAAAGTCATCAACTGAGCTTCTCATACCTGGTCCAATTCAAATTTGTTCGACAGTAGTTTCTTTATGCCACTCCCGTCAAAGGTGTTCTCAGTATGTGCGACAATCACAGGGTGTTGTTGTAGTCGTTGAATGATGATGCAAAGAATCTTCTTGAATTCTTGGAAGATAACCTCATGGGATGCAGGCTGCTCGAGCTGATCAACACGCAGTTCTTGCAAAGCAGGATCTATAACAGTTTCAACAACCTATCACAGTACCCAACCATTGTAAGTGCATGCGTCTAGTTTCGGAATTGAATACGAGGAAGGGATTATCAATTACTAGAAACTAGGTTCAGGACGTATGATATTACCCAAGAGTCAGAAGCTGGCGGCATGCCCTGGTCGACTGTCAGCTGTTGAAGAGCAGCCAACAAGCACTGGCGCAATGAGTCATTATTTCCAGATTCCACTTGCGAAAACAAGGCGACTGCTGCTTGTTCATATCTCGGACTGTCTAGAAATTCGTTCAGATCTTCTCCATTGATTCTCAGGATCACAATTGGATCCCTCTTCAGACCAGACGCCATTCCAAGAAAGATGTCAGAGAGCACTCGCAGGAAGTCCGACTTACTCACTGAGTCTTTCTTCCCTTGGGTGAACTCATTAAGAACCTATAGACATGCACAGTATATTAGTTGAGAGAAATTTTCCAACTCACCAGAAATAATTCCCCACATCACTATGTATGCATACCGTCAAAATGTTCCTTACAAAGTTAGAAATACAAAGCTGCTTTACCAAAATTTTTTGTTCATATGGACTTAGCTGGTCCCCATGAGAAAAAACCATCTCTTCCGGTCCAAAGAGACAGTACCAATATACTCAGCGCATATTTATTTATTGAGATCTTTTCGGATGTATGTAATAAATATTGCCTCAATATTGATGGTGGTACTTAAGTAACGAGGATAAGAAAGTAATTTCATGAACTGTTTAATTTAAAAGGTTATTTACCGATGTGTGATTATCTCATGACTATTTGCATTGTTTGTTAAGATTTGCTCCGGTTATGAACTTTCTTTTCTGAGCAAAGAATATTCGCTCAAGGCCATGAGGTGCGGTGTGAGATCGTTCTTCAAAAATAATTTTGAATAATTTGGCAAAAGCGTGATATTATTTTGAATCATTATTCCTTTTTACATAGTTTTGCTAATGTTTACTTGATTAGGATTGCTTATTTTGATCCGTACTCAAGGCGTTGACCATCATTTACATGTTTTTTCCAAAATTTATTAGATTTTTTCATGTCTTTGGATCCAAGGCTATCCAAAAGAAAAATAATCATTAAGATTGCTGGAACTTGCTTTGAAAACTTATATGATAATTGTTAAGGAGAGTGAACTATAATTAGAAGGATTATAACCATTCTAATTACTCATTTATCATTCCAGTTACTTATATGGTAAATGAGAAATTTACATCGTATACGACAGAATCATCCATGTACCAGATCTCCTTTGTGACATCTCCACACTATATAATCATGGAGGACAGTATATCAATTCAGGTGATCCTACAAGAAATTGAGTAAATCATAAAAATTGTAAACAAGATGTGCAAGTCAGTGGCGGACCCAGAGTTTATCAGCTGGGCATTCAAACATGCAAGTGGCAAACAAAATTTAATGACAAAATTCAATAGTTCAGAATTTTTTTCAAAAACAGAAGATGAAATATGTATTTTGGTCTTAATTTTCTAGTTTTTACACTCAAATGGTTGGATTTGGATCCAAATTATTTCACATATATATGTATGCCAAGTATGTATTCATAGACTTTATTATGTTTTTGCCAAATTTTTGGGCATTCAGTTGAATGCCCTTGAATAATGGGAGGTCCGCCCCTGGTGCAAGTGCCTATTTTCAATTGTGTCATCGGGGCTTTTTTAGCCTTTCTGGCATTGTCACAAGATCACAAGTATTTGCGATTGAACTACCATCACAAATGGGTGGCTACCCAATGCTTCATTCCTTCATGGTGCTTAAGTCATCATGAAGACAGAGAAAGAGGACAAAGGAAGAAGAGAAATACGGGGATAGCTAAATCATGATATAAACAAAAAAGACTTTTAATTAACATATTATTACCCACCTATCACTGGTTATAAAAGTTTTTATTCCGTACCTTACTCCTCTCTTAATTAACAGTCTAGATCTCTTATTTATTTGGATTTGTTTCTCATCCTTTCCACGTTGTCATAATGTGCCTACTGGCCAGTTTCATGAAGTTTAAAAATAGTACTACATCATGAATCTGAACAAAAACTTAATTCATGTTCACTATTGTAAATTAATGCTTATATTTTAGGGTGGATATAGTAGATTATTTTCACTTCCTACAATTTTTAGTTTGCTATACATTTAGCTTTCGCAACAACAAATATGTAGCTTTAACAGTTCTCTACAACTAGCATTACAGATATGCAAATTGAGCTTAGCTCAGATGGTTAGGTTCATTGTTGTAGAACCAACCCATCCAGGTTCAAATCCTAGATTTGACACAAGTGTTGCATTTACGGCTAATAATTACTTCAGTGATAGGCGACGTTCCCGTCTAACAGCTAGACACCTGTGGTGACATCGTGAATCTTAAAATCAAGCCAGGTTAATCTTTTAAAGATGCTCATGGAGGTAGGATGTGCGTGCATGTGTTTGGATCAGGACTCACGTGCATGTGAGTGTCTGTGTGTACTGTTTTCAATTAAAAAAAAGCTAACATTACAGATATAGATCCCGTTTAAAACGCGTGAATGTTACTAATTTAATAATAAACAACTTAGTTACATAGAAAAAGTCAATAATTGGGAAATCAATTACAAATGCATGAATATCAAAACTCGTTGTACCTCAGAGTAGATGTGGTCGGCCTGCGGCGACGACCCCCTTGCCGGCAGCCCGATAGCAGTACCGATGTCCGCGACGGCCGGCTGGAGCTCCTTCACCGACAGCCTAAGGTCACGGTCGACGTCGAGCTTCCGGAACCGGTCGTCGATGAACCTGGCGAAGGCTTCCTTGTCCTCCACCAGCGCCCGGATCTCGGAGCCGTCCACCACCTGCACCACGCTGTTCCTCCGCCGCGGCTGCTGCGTCCTCCTCACCGGCTGCTGCTGCTCCATCTCGCTCGCCCTTCCTTTTGTACCACCAGAAAGTAAAAGCTCGCGAGTTGCAGCGACGCGAGTGGGTTACTCGTGACACGGTCGATCGATCTATGATCGGTGGTTGGCAAAGGGACGAAAAAGAGACGCGAAGCTCAGGAGCCGATCGACGAAGAAGAGCTTTCTGATCCTTTTACTTGGCGTGTGACGGGATCTTGCGTCGATGGAGTATACGATGGATCTGGATCAGGTTGTTGCTCGTTGGCTGATTACTGGTGCTCTTTGTAGACCGAAGTAGCTTCTGGTAGAGTGCGACGTCAGTGTGCAACTGGGGAAACGCATGGGACGCGTGGAAAGGAGTGGACGCGCGGCCATTTCCAGACGCGCGCAGCCGCTCTCCCGGCGCGCTTTTTCCTTGTTTGGTTGTACAGATGTATCGTGGATAGGACTTTGGTCCATGTTGCGTGGTATAGTTTGTGACGAGATACGAGAAACGTCATCCAAACACGGTGAGATATTGAATATTGAATTTACATAGCTGGTTTATACCGGATCATCGTGTCTTGACACGAGTACAGTGGATAATGTTGCTTTCGCTTATTCCTCGAGCGTAAACCGTAAGGAGCACATCCTGTATTCCGGTGCCTAGAGCTGTAACTGGTCTATATAGCAGAATGTTATTCAGGTGTTATTTTTTTTTTCTTGATAAGTGGTAACTTGGTTCTATTAAGAGCGCAAGTTACACAAACTAGAGACAGCTGTCCCAGTAAATGTTTTGCAATTCCGTAAGTACTGGACATTGAAATCATAACCTATATAATTACATGAGTATACTGCTGTGAGCATATGGCTCTTTTGTGCCAGACTGTGAGCCGTTCTATTGGACATCCTGCTGATCTTCATCACGTGGTGTTCCATCACTTCAGTGTTAGACTTAATTGGTAGAGTAGAGGCCATAACCTCCAATCACCTGGTAAAAGTCTTTTCTTTATAGTGTGTTGATAAGGATCTGGTTGTTGGAGATGAAATTGACCCGTTCAAGATGGAGGGCTTTAGTGATTGTGGAGGCCATGAGCATGACCTCAGTTTCAGTATGCAAGGGATTCCTAATGTCCGGTGCCGTTGCTTGAACAAACAACACTGAAGTGATTGGGAAGTTCGTGTTATGCATAAATAGGTCAAATCCCACTCACCTTGGTTGATGTTGGTTCGATGAGGACAATAGGCCTGCATACATGTAGCAGCGTGGTCTGGGTAGCAGGCTTGTTGATGTAGGTAGCGCCTGCTACACTGGTGTAGTTACCTATCACTGTAGTTCCTGTTTATCCTATTGTTAAGTTGGTGGTTGTTGTTGTCACACCCTAAAATTTCAATTTTTGGTTCGTGACTTAAATTCCACTAAATTATAAAACAAATTATAATATATTAAATATTTTAGACAAAACAGTTATTTTCTAAATTAAATAAATTAATTTTGATTATTATTATTTTTTCTTTGTTGCATTGATGCGCCTTCACATTAAGTTTTATTGTGTGAAACATTATTTGAAAATTCAATTAGAATTTGAGTTTGTTTTATTTTAGAAATAGAAAAAAAAGAAAAGAGAAAGAAGAGGACACACGCCACTCTGAGCCAAAATCCAGCCAATCTAGCCCACCCGAACCTCCTCTCCTTCGCCCACACGACCTGTTCGGCCCCACGACCCGAGGTGTACTGTAGGTCTAGCCCAGGAAGCAGGCCCAATGGCTGGGGCCTCTACATCGTGTATGTGTGAGTGTTTGGCTTGAGGCCTTGTAAGGGTGTTTGTGTAAGACTTGTCAAACTCTGTTGCGATGCCAGATATAAGGGGACATCAGGTCGTGGTGGGCAGATAACGAAGATGAACAAACTAGAACCCTAACCCTATCTTGTTCTCTTTCTCGTGCGCCCTCTTTCTCTGATCTTCCTGTCTGTTTTTCCCTACCCACCTTGCTAGATCGTAACAATTGGTATCAGAAGCCTCTTCACCTTCTACTCTGGCGCCGAAGAAGAAACCGATGAAGGTCGAGAATCAGTTGATCTTGTTCATGGAGAAGATAGAGATGCAGAATCAGGGAATCGAAGAGATCTTAAAGTACCTGTCGGATGGTTTGATGGTGCACCGGCAGTCGTTGGCCGCCATGGCAACATCGCTACAATTGCTTCAAGCCGCGACTAAGGAGAATCAGAGTCGCATCTCTGCATTCAAGACAGAGATGGCGAAAACGGTGGATGAGAACATGCACCGGTTGCGGGCCCTAGAACAGCAAGTTGTTGCAGATCTGGAGGCAGAGTTGGAGCGAGCAGTGGCCACGAAGACAGCACCGCCTCCTCCTCCTCCTCCTCCTCCACCCTCGCACCTGTCGTCAGCAATCCTGTCCCCTTCGGGTCACATCAACAGCGGAAAGACACTGGGATCTCCTTCAACCTTGGAGCGGAGGATTGATGAGGTGTTCAAGGCCAACAGCCGCAACGTGGATTTCAGGAACCAGGGCTCGATTGATGGAATCCTTGAGATTCCTCAACGTATCCCTAACATGGGTACGTCTCACTATGCTCCTGTCACCCCTATCTTTCACATAGATTTGTTTGGACCTAAGGATGCTAAGAATCAAACTAGTTGTTCTACTGTTCCACCTAAAAACCTACCCAAACTAGATTTCCCAAAGTTTGGAGAAAATAATCCAAGAATTTGGCGCAAGCGGTGTGAGACTTACTTTGAGGTGTATAGGAGTGTCTCAAGACTTGGTTCGCTACTCTGAATTTTGTTGACAAGGCTATATTGTGGCTGGACACTGTAGAAGCCAAAGGCAGGGTAGAGGATTGGGGGCAACTCTATGAGCTAGTTGTTGCTAGATGGGATGGGGATCAACACCAAATGTTCATGTGCCAAATTTTGTTGCTCCATCAGACAACCACTGTAGCTGATTATATTGAGAAATTTGAGGAGTTGCACCACCAAATTCTTCTCCATGACCCGGCCACCAGTGAGGTGTTTTTTGTTTCCAGATTCATTGATGGGTTAAGGGAAGAGTTTTGCTCTACCATTACTTTACATCGTCCTAGTTCTATGGATACTGTTTGCTCACTTGCCATGCTGCAGGAGGATGAGATGGAGATATCCAAACGGAAAAGGCTCGCGGAGCATAGACCTGTGACCAAGCTGTTGTGTAATACCCCAAAATTTTAATACCAAATTAATTAGATAAAATAGCAGTGAAATTTTATTTTTCAAAGTTAATACGGTCTCGTGATTTTTCAAAAACAAAATCTCACTAAATATCAAACAAGATAAATAGAGTAAAAGAAATTTTTGAGTAATTTAAAAATAATCTTGCCAATGTGATTGTTTGTTTTTGCTTATGTATTTATTTATTTTATGTGCTACTCCTTTCCAAACTTCAAACCCTAAAACCCAGAGAAAAGATAAACTCTTTTTCCTTCCCTTCTCTCCCCTGGGCCCAATTCCCCATTCTTTTCTCTCTCTCGGCCCAGCCCAGGCAGCCCCTCCCTCTCTTCCCGCGTAGGCCACCACCACCCCTCCTAGGCCGTACTCCACGCCCCAGGCCCAGCAGCCACCTCCCACTACGCAGCCCACTCGCCTCAGACCGGCCCAGCCATGCTTCGCCCGCCAGCCGCCTGGGTCGTGCGCCTCCTGACCCTCTCGACTGCTCCACCGCCTTCCCCTCTTGGGCCATGCGTCTGCCCCGGCCCAGCTGCCACCAGCGCCTCCTTCCCTCTCCTCTGGACTGCGCGCCAGGCCAGCCCATCTGGGCATTGCCTTCTCCTCGGTCGTCTTCCTCCTCAGATCGAGAGGGGATCGACAACAGGAGAAACGCCACCGACACCACCAGCTCGTCCCCGCCTGACGCCCTGGTCCCGCCTAGCTACTGCTCGCTCTTGTTGCCGTCTCTGTTACTCCCCCCATCCCTGCTCGCTCTTGTCGCCATCTCCGTTACTCCCCGCGCTGCTCCGCTCGGAGCCAAGGTAGAAGGCGAAGCTGCCATTACTCCCCTGTCGGAAGCATCACTTCTGCCTTCCTGCTCATGCACAACACCACCGTCGTCGCTTCCTCCCCGCATCACGCCTACCCCGCTCCGCGACGCGCCGCCCCCGCTCGACGACGCGCGCACGCGTTTCACGCCTCTGCCACGCACTGCTCGCACAATGCTGCCATTAACACAAGCTAGAGCTCCGCCCACCATCTGGTCGCTCACCGCCTACTGCCCCCTCCTCCGCGCCTATAAAACCGACGTGCAACGCACTCCTCTTCGCACCGACGCGAGCGTCTTCTCTCCCCCCCTCCCCCCCCCCCTCCCCCCCTCCGCGCCACTCCGCCCAGTGCGTCGCCACGCTCGCATCCCCTCCCCTGCTTCTACCCCAGACGGATGCGTGGCGACCTCCTCCACCGATTCCCCCAGACCCCCGGCCTTCTCCCCCTCCCCCTCCCCTGCGAGCCGAGCTCCAGCGATGGCCATGGTGTGCGGACAGAGAAGAAGGAAGCGGTTCCCTCTGTTCCACGTGAGAGGAAGAAGAAGATGCCCACGTGAGCCAATGGTTATTTTGCAAAAGAACCCCTCTAATATTGCCAAATAAACCCCCCTCCTATTTAGTTAAGCTTTTTTCACTTTAGCCCCCTCGGTCCACATAAATCCATAAGCCCAGATTAGTGAACCCGGTCCACGAAATTTCCCATACAAAAATAATACCAGAAAATCCCATGCCCTTGTCTTTTTGCAGAAAGGTCCCTGACCTTTATTTTAGTTCTATTTCAGCCCAAATCTTTTATAGAAAGGCCCTTAGCCTTTCTGTAATTATATTCTAGCTCCTGCCATTTTTACAACCAAGCCCCAGTTATTTTTGTAATTACAAATCGGTCCCCGTGACCTTATGAAAATTACAAATAAGCCCCTAGACCTTCCAAAAATCATATCTTTTCTATCGTAGCTCTGTTTCGGGTGATTCTCGTGCTCACGCAATCGTCCTCACACGAGGAGCCACCATATTGCATCCCGTCATGCTATTTTCCCTTGCCCTCCTAAACATCATAGTTTCACCGCCCGAACTCCGTTTCCACTGATTCTCTCATCATCGACCTTTTGAGACCCAACCTACCTATAATCCCACTTGTATACACCGAACCTCCCAAATAACCTATCTGGAGTTTTAATTAGAGTGTTGATTGTTTCTTATTTAATTTATTTTCATCGCGCTAGCATCACGTACCGTAGCACGTGAAGAACCTGAGGAGCTCAATGCTGGAGACGAAGCCCGAGGGCCCATGTCTCGAGACAGACTCCGCCACCATTACGCGAAGCGACGTAAACCACAATGTTTAAGGATAGCGTTACCAGGCAAGCTCTAACATCCCCTTGATCATATTTATCCGGTCACAATAGTCTAGAAACCTACTTAGAGACTACTCTATATTGCATGCTCTCTTGAGTGCTATTACTTTGGAATGCTCGCATGATTGCTACGTATGCGTACTGGTAACTCCGTTGTTGTTACCACAACCCCTCCTTTTATGCCATACCCCACCTACATCATAAGCTCCACAGACACCAACATTAGACGCTTAATGTCTGGAGTGTTGCTATGCTTAGAAGTGCTTAGGAACCCCGTGATGAGGTTCATCGCAATACCATATTACATACTTCTATTTCGAAAATGGGTGAAAATGTGTTTGGTGGTGTGCGTATAAGTGCGATGTGGATGGGTGATAAACCAACTGTGTGAAGGTGAAATTAGGTGGGGTGTACTTTGTCGAGGGCGAGATTCCTTAGTACTAGTGTAGAGTACTTGGTGATGGTGTCTTTGGTGTAGATCCACCTGTCGTGGATGAGTGGTTGCCCGGCCGCTCAGGAACAATAGCGAGACCTCAACTTGGTGATATTCTCAGTATGACCACAGAACCTGTATAGGCAGGACTAACACGGATCCTGGGTAACACAACAAGGAATTATCACCCGGCGAAGTAGGAACGGACTCAGGGGTTGGTTGTGATGAAAGTGGTGATAAGTCTGGTACTCGTAAAGATTATTTGACTGTGTGTCAAAGTGCAGTGATATGACTATGTGTCATAATGGTGGAACCTCTGAGCTTTGTGGTGGACTTGTGGGCGTGCCCAAGTGAAGTGGGAGCATTATATGTCTCCGCGCGCAAGAGCGCATAACCTATGGGTACACCGTACTAAGCTCTGCAGAGTTAACCCTAAATCATTCGGATGTCCGTTATCACTAGTCATGGCACACCAAATCATTGGGCTCTCATTGATTAGCCGATCTCCTTGATGTGTGAGTGGGTGATGTGATACCCGTGTTTTGGAAGTGCAAGGTTTGGATATGGAGATCCATTTATTTTAAAACTCTGGGAACTAGTGGGAACGGTTTATACCCCCTCCAGGTCCAACCTAATAAAATATTGATAGGTCCCATCTTTCCTTGAAATCTATTCTTAGTGAATCCCGTCTGCTTAGTTGCTAGCACAAATATTAAACCCTTTGCCTACATCCTTGCTACAGCCTCAATGCATAATTTTACCCTTGAGTAGTGTTAGTGCTTGCTGAGTACCTTATGTACTCACGGTTTGTTAATTGTGGTTTTTAATGATCAACTCTCAAAGAGTAAAAGCAGCAGGGTTTCGTTGTATGCTCAAGTTTTCCTGTGAAGGTGTTGTGATGTGATGAACGTGAAGTGAACCAGTCTTCCGCGCCTGATTTCTGCTGCATTGTAACTTAGCCATGCTTGGTAAGTCATCTGTATATTCTCGTATTTTAGTACTATATGGATTTGAGATAATCTGGTTGTGCGTACCAACTACTGATCTAGGGATTGGTACTGGATGCATAGGACGCCCCCGAGAGTGGGGTGTCACATGTTGTCTACTGGGGAATAAGATAAGGAAGCTAAGAAAGAAGAGCAACCCAAGTCGGATGACTAACTGGCTGCCATGAAAGCTTACTGACGTTCCAAGGACCTATGTTTCAAGTGTGGGTAAAAGTGGGGGCATGGCCATGCCCTACTAATGTGTCTATCAAAGTGGTTGAAGAACTTTTGGCTGTTCTTCAAGATGATGATAGAGCCCAGAATGAAGTTGATGATAGTGCTGATGTGAGTGCAGGCTTCATGTCAATTGCTGCAGTAATAGAACCTAAGTAGAAGAAGAGGACCATGAGACTTTAGGCGCAAATTGGGAAACAACAATTGTTGACACTGGTGGATACAGGCGTTTGCTTATTCCACACCCCTCACATCCAACTAGCCAGCCAGCCAACCCGAATAACACGATTTGGTCCGACCAAACGAGCCCAAACCCCCCACGCATGCTACCAGGCCCGCAGTCCCGTTCCAGGCGCCACCCGCTAACCCACCTATAATCCCCGCGCCCCTATGAAAGGACTCGCACCTGCCTCGGCCCCACTTTCAATCATTTTCAATTCCACGCCACACGAGGCATGGTTGCGGAGCGGAGGCACGAGTCGACGAGTGCGCGGCTGCTGAGCAAAGGCACGGGCCAGAGAGTCGGCACGGGAGGAGAGCGATGGTGCGGGCCGGCGACGAGGACTACCCTGCGCTTCGATTTCTGCAGCGGCGTCGACCCGAGGTGGGGCTAGGGTTCATGTAACCCTAACCCTCTCTTGCTCCTTACCCACATGTGGCGGCTCCGTTTGTGGGTTCCTGTACGATTTCGATGACGGTAGAGCTTTTGGGCATGAAGGCTCCTTAGCCATGTCAGTGCGCAGATATCGTGGATGTTTTAGAGCGTCGCGTGCTCGATCCTCGTGTGATTTGTGGGTTCCCCAACCCTAGCACGATCGCGGCAACCTTGGCAACGACCTCGACATCTTTGGTACGTGGCAGTAAAACCTGTAGCCGATAGATGCGCATCCCTCGATCAGTCGTTATTGGCTTCCCCTATCCCTCCTATGGTCTTCGGTTCTCCATTGGATGTTCATCCCAGCGCAACCTGAGAGCAGAAGGTCAGGTTCTAATCATGCTTGTGTTTTAAATTTTGCACTCCTTCATAGTTGGCCCATTCTAGATAGTATGGTTGCATTTATTCAGTAATTCTTTTGCTACTTGCTTAGTAATTTTGTTAGTTGTAGTACTTTACAATTATTTAGTAATTTTTTATATCATGCTTTATAATTTATTAACATTCATTAATAGTTTAATTACTCAGTATTTTAATTGCAACTATACTCAGTAATTTTCCTCAATAGTTTATTATTCAACAATTCTACTGCGACTTAACTCAGTAATTTCAGAAGCCTCAACAGTTTGTAACGGTTCTATAATTTGCATTCTACATTACTCAGTATTTTTTATCCCTCAATAGTTTATAAGTAATTTTTCTCCTAACTTACTCAGTAATTTTATAAGCTTCAATAGTTTAAGTATACAATATTTATCTCTTGCTAACATAGTCAGTCATTTTTGTGAGCTTTAGTATTTTAATTATTCAGTAATTCTGATGAGGACATCAACAACATACGAATAATGATGATGGAAGATGGCGTGCCAAACCAAGTTGTCACGCCTCCACCTCTCGTCGTCGCGCCCCCTCGAGTTACGGATCCATCTTCTAACGAGACGACGACGTACAAGGGCCCAATTACTAGAGCTCGAGCCCAGGAATTGAAGACGGTTTTAATGCTAAGGAACGACGACCCAGGATGACGCCGCTCGAAGGCCCACGTGGCCCAAGTCACGCGACTCCCTCTCCACCGCGCGGCTCTCCACTTCAGCCGGCCCTAGATGCCTCGTCCTCCCCCTATTTAGTCAAGGGCTGCGCCCCTTGCAATCTTTGAGTTTTGTTTTAAGTTTAGCTTAGCTATACATCCGTCTCTCGACGTGAATTCAGAACTCCACCTTCGTTTAATACATCAGATTGCTCGTCTCTAATTCTTGCTCGTTGTTCGATTGCGCGTAAGAATTGATCCTCGTGATCAGGTTGATCTTGTTTACTACAAGGTTAATATTCTCCGGAAGTTGGTTTAGCGATTGCATTGGCGCTTCGGCTTGCTCGTCGTAGTCGGATCGTTAGGGTCAACATCCACTAAATCGAAGTTATCTCCACTCGCCGAAAGATCGGGCACTCCACACCTATCAGATTCTCCTACATTTTTGTTGACATACAACTCTATAGCATTTTTTTATCTAGACTTGCTTGCAAATGACTTCTGAATTGGTCCAATAGCCCCTATTATCTGCTCTATTTTTAAACAGTATCAAACCTTCAGTAGTTTTTTAAAATGTTATTGTAAACAACGAATGTATTTAGCTTGCAGTAACTTTTTAGATTGCTCACGCCCACCATTACAGGATTTTGATGCTTACATTTACAGATTATCATCATTCATGAATGTTTCCATGTGCATCCTGTTGGACTCCTATGTTTAGTAATTTTGTTCTGCATTAATGAATTATACCACTAACTTTTAATTACCGTTCTACCCCTGCCTCAAAAAAAAAGCGCTTGTGCTTAATTGCTTATTTGAGGTCTCATTGTTTATATTTTCAGAAAAAGGTATAAAAAAAGAAAAAAGAGAAAAAAAAGAAAAAAAAGAGAAAAAAGAGCGGCCGAGCAACACAGGCGACGCGTTCTTGCTGTACTTTGTTTTGATCCTTCTTCCTTCCTCTTGCACTTGTGTCGGCAACAATCTTTTCGTGTTTAGCACTATTATTCAGCTTTGCAGTTATTGTTTGAATTGTGCTAACCCTTGGATTGAGTGCAGCCTCCTAACCCCCCAAATTTTCTACTACGAGTAGGTTTTTGTTTCACCACGTAATCGCTCCTCCAATCTTTCACCGGTTTTACCTGTGGTTGCAGTTCACGCTTGCGTGCTTGGTAAGGACAGGTAAGAGTTTGATAACAGCTTTTTGATTGAGCTTTTCATCCACCACTCACCTCTCATCGTAGGACCTAGCTTTTTGTACTGCTTGTGTTTCTATGGCAGAAAACAGCTCGAAGTTGGAGGAGCTCACCCTCCAGGATGTCCAGGTGCAGGTTGATGGTCTACAAAATGACATGAAGACGATGCACGAGAGACTTGACTCTACGGTCACTTCGTCGAATGAGCGTTTTGATCAGCTCGACCTCGCTGATACGGCTGCCTGCACCACGCTCGCAACGATCATGACTCGTCTTGAGGCCATGTCGACGCTGCTTGGGACCATGTCGACGCAGCTCACGGAGTTGCAAAATGCACGTGACTACGGCGCCGACACCGAGCAGGACGACGACAATCGCCGTGGTCGTGCTCGTAGGGTATGTGTTCCTATTAATGATTCTTTTGCCAATTCCCACTTTTAATGGCAAATATGATCCGGGTGCTTATCTTGATTGGGAATTAGAGGTTGAACAAAAATTTGCATGCCATGATATTCCTGCTAATTTACAAGTTAAGGCTGCTATTAGTGAATTTACTGAATTTGCTTTACTTTGGTGGCGTGAGTATAGACAAAGATATCCTGATAATATTCTAGCCACTTGGACGGCATTAAAAGCTGCTATGCGTCATCGTTTTGTGCCGTCATATTATGCTAGAGATTTGCTTAATCAAATGCAGCGTTTTCAACAAGGTTCACTTTCCGTAGAGGATTATTGTCAAGCTTTGCAAAAGGGTAGATTCGCTGTGGTTTAGTTGAACTGGATGATGCTGCTATGGCTCGCTTTAGGGGTGGGTTAAATTGTGAAATTCAGAACATTCTTGATTATAAGAATTATGATGATATAACCACCTTATTTGAATATGCTTGTAAAGCTGAACGTGAAGTGCAGGATCGACAATCTTCGTCAAGACCTAACATTTTTGTAGGGTCCAAGACGCCTCCAGCTCCACGGTCGACACCTCCTTCCATGTCGCGCGACCACTCCTCGACCACGTCCAAGTCGAGTGCTCCATCCACGGCCAAATCTGCCTCGATCGTGCCGTCCTTCTCGTCGTCTGGACGAGCTCGTGATATTCAGTGTTACCATTGCCAAGGATTTGGTCATGTGATACGCGATTATCCAAATAAACGAACTATGTTGATTCGTGACGAAGGTGGGTATTCTTCTGCTAGTGATTATGAGGATATTCAGCAGACTATGCTTGCCACTAATCATGCAGATAATACGGAGCTTCATGTCGACTCTAGTGCCGCTGACAGGTATGCAACTCTTGTTGTGCAGCGTGTTCTTAGTACACAGGTCGTTCAGAATGAAAAGCATCAGCGCCACAGCATTTTTCATATCAAAGGCGTTGTGCAAGACCGAGCGGTCCGTATAATCATCGATGGTGGCAGTTGCAACAATTTGGCTAGTACGACCTTGGTGGAGCAGTTGTCATTGCCAACAAGGAAGCACCCACATCCTTATCACGTTCAATGGCTTAATGATGGCGGCAAAATAAAGGTAACGCGCTCGGTACGTGTTTCTTTCTCTCTTGGCATCTATTCTGATTTTGTAGATTGTGATGTTGTTCCAATGGAAGCATGCTCTTTGTTGCTTGGCCGTCCTTGGCAATATGATGTTGATAGTGTTCATTATGGTCGCTCCAATTATTATTCCTTCATGTTTAAGGGTCAGAAAATTGTTATTCATCCTATGACACCTGAACAAGTTCTTAAAGATGATATTGCTCGAGCGACAAAAGCTGTAAAATTGGTTACATTGCCTCCTGTTGCACCTGTTCAACATGAGATCAAATTGAATAACCCTATCTTGCTTGCTACACGTGCTGATTTTGATGAATTATATGATGCTAATCTGCTTTGCTATGCGCTAGTTTGCTCTCGTATGCTTGTTTCACTAGATGAGGCGCCTATGTTGCATATTACTCCTATTGTTGCTAACCTTTTGCATGACTATAAAGATGTTTTTCCCACTAAATTGTCACCGGGTCTTCCTCCTATTCGTGACATAGAACATCAGATTGATTTAATTCCAGGCGCACAACTTCCTAATCGCGCCTCGTACCGTACAAATCCCGAGGAGACAAAAGAAATTCAGCGTCAAGTGCAGGCATTGCTTGATAAAGGTTACATTCGTGAGTCTCTCAGCCCTTGTTCGGTTCCTGTTTTGCTTGTTCCTAAGAAAGATGGTTCTTGGCGTATGTGTGTAGATTGTCATGCAATTAACAATATTACAATTCGTTATCGATATCCTATACCATGCCTTGATGATATGCTTGATGAACTTAGTGGTGCCACAATTTTCTATAAGGTTGATTTGCGTAGTGGTTACCATCAGATAAGAATGAAATTAGGAGATGAATGGAAAATGGCTTTTAAAACTAAATTTGGCTTGTATGAATGGTTGGTTATACCGTTTGGATTGTCTAATGCTCCTAGCACTTTTATGCGCTTAATGAATGAAGTTCTTCGGTCTTTCATTGGAATATTTGTTGTTGTCTATTTTGATGATATCCTTATATACAGCAAATCCATGAATGAGCATTTAGATCATTTGTGTGCTATTTTTGATGCTTTGCGTGCTGCTCACTTGTTTGGGAACATGGAAAAATACACTTTTTGCACGCAACGTGTTTTGTTTCTTGGATATGTTGTTACTCCACAGGGCATTGAGGTGGATAGCAGCAAGGTGGATGCCATTCAGAGTTGGCCCCAACAGACGACGGTCACACAGGTTCGCAGTTTTCTTGGTCTTGCAGGCTTCTATCGTCGTTTTATGCAGGATTTCAGTTCTATTGCTGCACCATTCCATGAGCTGACCAAGAAGGGTGTGCCATTTGAGTGGGGCGCACCACAAGACGACGCATTCAACACTCTAAAGGAACGGTTAACTCATGCTCCTCTCTTACAATTTCCTAATTTTAATAAAGTGTTTGAATTGGAATGTGATGCTAGTGGAATTGGTTTGGGTGCTGTTTTGTTGCAAGATCATAAACCCATTGCTTATTTTAGTGAGAAGTTAATTGGTGCTGCTCTTAAATATTCCACTTATGATAAAGAATTTTATGCTTTAGTAAGAACTTTGCAAACATGGCAGCATTATTTATGGCCTCGCGAATTTATTATTCATTCTGATCATGAGGCTTTGAAACATATTAGAACCCAAACTAATCTGAACCGTCGTCATGCTAAATGGGTTGAATTTATTGAATCTTTTCCATACATCATTAAACATAAAAAGGGAAGGAAAATGTGATTGCCGATGCTTTGTCTCGTCGTTATATGATGCTGTCCCAATTAGACTTTAAAATCTTTGGTTTGCAAGCTTTGAAAGATCAATATGTGAATGATGCTGATTTTCATGATATTATGAAACATTGTAAGGATGGCAAACCTTGGGGCAAATTTCATATGCAGGATGGGTTCCTGTTCGTGCTAACAAGCTGTGTATTCTAGCTAGCTCGGTTCGTCTTTTGTTGTTACAGAAGGCACATGGAGGTGGTCTTATGGGTCACTTCAGTGTTTTCAAGACACATGAGGTGTTGGCCGACCATTTGTTTTGGCCACGGATGCGCCGTGATGTTGAGCGCCTTGTTGCACGCTGTACTACATGTCAAAAAGCTAAATCTCGTTTGGGTAATCATGGTTTGTATATGCCCTTGTATGTTCCCTCTTCTCCTTGGCATGATATTTTGATGGATTTTGTTTTGGGATTGCCTCGCACTAAGAAGGGGAGGGACAGTATTTTTATGGTTGTTGATCGTTTCTCTAAAATGGCTCACTTTATACCTTGTCATAACACTGATGATGCCTCAAATGTTGCTGAATTGTTCTTTAGAGAGATTGTTAGATTGCATGGAATTCCTAAAAGAATTTTCTCTGATCGTGATGCTAAGTTTCTTAGTCATTTTTGGCGTTCTTTTTGGAATAAATTAGGAACTAAGCTGCTATTTAGTACTACTTATCATCCTCAAACTAATGGACAAACTGAGGTAGTAAATAGAACTTTGTCTGCTATGCTTAGAGCTGTTCTAGATAAAAACTTGAGACGTTGGGAAGATTGTTTACCTCATGTTGAATTTTCTTATAATCGTGCTACACATTCTGCCACTAAGATGTGTCCTTTTGAGGTTGTTTATGGCTATGTTCCTAGGACGCCTATTGATTTGTTTGCTATTGATGCTGAAGATGAACCACATGTTGATGTTCTTGCTCATATTGATAACATGAAATAATTGCATGAAGAAACACAACACAACATTGCCGTTGCTAATAAAAAGTATCAAGTTGCTGGTAGTAAAGGTAGAAAACATATTTCTTTTGAACCTGGTGATTTGGTTTGGTTGCACTTGCGTAATGATAGATTTCCTACTTTGCATCGTTCTAAATTGATGCCTGGTGCTGCTGGTCCTTTTAAAGTGCTAACCAAGATTAACGATAATGCTTATGTTCTTGACTTGCCCATGGAGTTTGGTGTTTCCACTAGTTTTAATGTTGCAGATTTGAAACCATACTTGGGTGAGGATGATGAGTTGCCGTCGAGGATGACTTCACTTCAAGAAGGGGAGAATGATGAGGATATCAACGACATACGAATAATGATGACGGAAGATGGCGCGCAAAACCAAGTTGTCACGCCTCCACCTCTCGTCGTCGCGCCCCCTCGAGTTACGGATCCATCTTCTAACGAGACGACGACGTACAAGGGCCCAATCACTAGAGCTCGAGCCCAGGAATTGAAGACGGTTTTAATGCTAAGGAACGACGGCCCAGGATGACACCGCCTGAAGGCTCACGTGGCCCAAGTCGTGCGACTCCCTCTCCACCGCGCGGCTCTCCACTTCAGCCGGCCCTAGATGCCTCGTCCTCCCCCTATTTAGTCAAGGGCTGCGCCCCTTGCAATCTTTGAGTTTTGTTTTAAGTTTAGCTTAGCTATAAATCCGTCTCTCGACGTGAATTCAGAACTCCACCTTCGTTTAATACATCAGATTGCTCGTCTCTAATTCTTGCTCGTTGTTCGATTGCGCGTAAGAATTGATCCTCGTGATCAGGTTGATCTTGTTTACTGCAAGGTTAATATTCTCCGGAAGTTGGTTTAGCGATTGCATTGGCGCTTCGGCTTGCTCGTCGTAGTCGGATCGTTAGGGTCGACATCCACTAAATCGAAGTTATCTCCACTCGCCGAAAGATCGGGCACTCCACACCTATCAGATTCTCCTACATTTTTGTTGACATACAACTCTATAGCATTTTTTTATCTAGACTGTCTTGCAAATGACTTCTGAATTTGTCCAATAACCCCTATTATCTGCTCTATTTTTAAACAGTATCAAACCTTCAGTAGTTTTTTAAAATGTTATTGTAAACAACGAATATATTTAGCTTGCAGTAACTTTTTAGATTACTCACGCCCACCATTACAGGATTTTGATGCTTACATTTACAGATTATCATCATTCATGAATGTTTCCATGTGCATCCTGTTGGACTCCTATGTTTAGTAATTTTCTTCTGCATTAATGAAGTATACCACTAATTTTGTGTGCCAAAGTGACTCTGTTTGAATAGTGACCATCTGACATATTCAGCAACTTCCAATTCTCTCATTTTTTGCATCAATTTGTTTGTTAAAATTTTACGGAAATAGGGTGTGGCTATTTGTTCTTTTTTGGTGGTTGAAGGCCATTAAAATCAATTTTTTGTGAATTTTCAAACCATGATTATTAACTAAAATTTAATAAATGAATCTCAGGCATTGAGTTTGCTAACTACCTATGACTGTATCCCTTCCCAATGGGTCCTCATTTTTGTTTTTCGGCTTAGCTTATCTCAGCAATTTTATAGCTTTTTGCTAAACCGCTATCTTCAGTAATTTTATGTTTGCACCCATGAAGTTGACTAGTAATTATTGCGTAATGCTTAGTAATTATTATGTAATGTTCAGTAATTATTATGTAATGCTCAGTATGCTTGCTACATGGATGTTTAGTAAATTCTTAGGAATTTTATTTGTGTAGATAGTTTGATGAAGCTATGACGTACTGCTCACCACTGATTTTCCTCATGGTTATGCTAATTTTGGGGTAACAGTTGAACAATAATTCCACTAGATTATGCATGTTGTTTAGTAATTTCTTTTTTTGTCAGTATTTTTTGTTATTAGCAACTTTGTCTTAAAGCCAAAGTAAGTTTTCTTTCAGTAATTTTACTTCCAGTAATTTTGTTGTCTACAAAAGAAAAATTATGCCAGTTTGCTACTTTTATGTTTGATTTAGGATATGTAATTAGACAAGAGTTTGCATGGACAAATGAGAAGTTATTATGTTAATTTTTGTTTATGTTGCTATATGTTTGTCCTCTATATTTTTTTTGTGTGTTCTCTAGAATGTTTTTTGGTGTTCTCTTGAATGCATGGGCCTTAGTGTCTAATATTATCCCAGGTAGCACATTATCTCTTTTTTTTCCTTCTCATGTCCAGTAATATTTTAGCTGCATATGTCCTAAATATTTTTCTTTTTTTTTCTAATGTTGATGCTACCTTATTATGTGCAGAGCAGGAGGAGTGAGTACATGCTATTGCAATACATGATGTTCCATCATATGAATGAACAACACAAGTAGTTTCCTCAAGAGATTGAGATCTTTTTGCAACCTATTCAGTAGCCATGACCTCTTTTCTTTCTTGTATTCATGTGATTTGTGTAATCAATGTGGCACGTACTATCTTGGTCCATGTAGCTGAATTACTTGATACAATAGTCTGTATTGGTTTTGTTTCATTTGGTGTACTTATGTACATGGATTTTGGATGAACAAATTATGGAGTGAAGTCATTTTGTTAATCATTTCAGTTTTTCTGTTGTTAGCAATTCCTTGTGTAGTAATGATCAGTAACTGCTATCAATGTAACACGATAATCTGTAATTTTATAGAATCAATAATTTTACAAAATCAGTAATTGCTTTTGTGCAATGTTAGTAATATTTTATTGTGCAAAGAAATTGCAGAATTTAGTATGTAAAGGAGTTGCAGAATTTAGTGTGCAAAGGAGTTGGAGTTATCATTAATGTCAATATTTTTCTTGCAGACTCAATAATTTTACAGAATTAGTAATTGCTTTTGAGCAGTGTTAGTAATTTACTGTTTATTGCCACATGGAATCAGTAATTTTATAAAATCAGTTATTTCCTTTGAAAAGTGTCAGTAATTCTTGGTTAGTAATTTTGTAATGTTTATTTATTGTGCCAAGGAGTTGGATAATTTAGTGTTTAGAGGAGTCGTAGAATTTAGTGTGCAAAGCATTTGTAGAATTTAATGTGCAAATCATTTGTAGAATTTAGTGTGCAAAAGAGTTGTAGAATTTAGTATGCAAAGCATTTGTAGAATTTCGTGTGCAATGCATTTAGAAAATTTAGTGTGCAAAGAAGTTGGAGAATTTAGTGTGCCAAGGAGTTGGAGAATTTAGTGTGCTAAAAAGTTGAAGAATTTAGTGTGCTAAGGAGTTGAAGAATTTAGTGTTTATTGCCACTTGGTTTGGGCCTTAGAATCCAACATCATTTCTTACGGTGATAGAAATTATTGACTCATTTGAGAATTTAGTGTGCAAAGCATTTGTATAATTTAGTGTGAAAAGCATTTATAGAATTTAGTATTTATTGCAACATGGTTTGGGTCCTAGAATCCAACATCATTTCCTATGGTGATAGAAATTGTTGGCTCATTGGAGAATTTAGTGTGTAAAGCATTTGTAGAATTTAGTATGCAAGACATTGGTAGAATTTAGTGTGCAAAAGAGTTGTAGAATTTAGTGTTTATTGCCACATGGTTTGGGCCCTAGAGTCCAAGTTGTCTCCTACGATCACAGAAATTATCGGATCATTGGAGAATTTAGTGTGCAAACCATTTGTATAATTTAGTGTGCAAAGCATTTGTAGAATTTAGTGTTTATTGCCACATGGTTTGGGCCCTAGAATCCAACATCATCTCCTACGGTGATAGAAATTGTCAGCTCATTGGAAAATTTAGTGTGCAAAGCATTGTATAATATAGTGTGCAAAGCATTTGTAAAATTTAGTGTGCAATGCATTTGTTGAATTTAGTGTGCAAAGCATGTGTAGAATTTAATGTGCAAAGCATTTATAGAATTTAGTGTGCAAAGCATTTGGAGAATTTAGTGTGCAAAGCATTTGAAGAATTTAGTGTGCAAACAAGTTGGAGAATTTAGTGTGCTAAGGATTTGGAGAATTTAGTGTGCTAAGGAGTTGGAGAATTTAGTGTGCTAAGGAGTTGGAGAATTTATTGTGCTAAGGAGTTAGAGAATTAAGTGTTTATTGCCACATGGTTTGGACCCTTAGAATCCAACACCTTCTCCCACGGTTACAGAAATCGGCTGCTCGCCGGAGAATTTAGTATGCGAAAGAGTTGAAGAATTTAGTATGTCAAGGAGTTGTAGAATTTAGTGTGCCAAGGAGTTAGAGAATTTAGTGTGCAAAGGAGTTGGAGAATTTAGTATGAGATGGAGTTAGAAAATTTAGTGTGAGAAGGAGTTGGATAATTTAGTGTGCTAATGAGTTAGAGAATTTAGTGTGCCAAGGAGTTGGAGAATTTAGTGTGCCCATGAGTTGGAGATTTTAGTGTTTATTACCACATGAAATCAGTAATTTTATATAATTAATAATTTCTTATGAACAGTGTCAGTAATTCTATGTTAGTAATTCTACAGATTAATTTCTTTTGAATAGTGTAAATAATTCTTTGTTAGTAATTTTTTAGTGTTTATTTATTGTGTCAAAGGAGTTGACGAATTTAGTGTGCCAAAGAGTTGGAGAATTTAGTGTTTATTGCCACATGGATTGGGCCCTTAGAATCCAACACCTTCTCCTTCGGTCATAGAAATCGGCGACTCACCCTAGAATTTAGTGTGCAAAGAAATTGCAGAATTTGATGTGTAAAGGATGTGAATTTACTGTGTAAAGGAGTTGGAGTTATCATTAATGTCAGTAATTTTCTTGTATAATGGTCAGTAACGGTTATGAATGTAACACTATAATCAATAATTTTATAGAATCAGTAAGTTTTTTTTAAAAGTGCCAGTAATACTTTGTTAGTATATTTTTAGAATCGGTAACACCTTCGATGATTGTTTATAATCAGTAACAGTATAACCACAATCTATAATTTCTACGCAAGTGTTAGTAAGTTTTTAGAATCAGTAATAAAACTTTTAGTAATTTTTTAGAATCAACAACAATAGAACATTGCAGCATAAATCCATGGCATTCCAAGTATATAAATTCATTCAATATTTTTTTTGAAAGTTACTGATGCTCTTTTGTATCAGTAAATCCATGGTATTATAAGTGTACAAATTCATTCAGTTATTGTTTTGACTATTACTGATGCTCTTATGTGCCAGTAAATCCACTGCATTTGAAGTGTACAAATTCATTCAGTAATTCTTTTGATGTTCACTTATAAAATTGTGTTATGTTCTCATGAATGGAAACTATAATGGCCAATAAGATTTTCTATCATTTCAAAATTTCTCCCTTCAGTAATTTCACTTTATTCTTTACTGCATATAATTTGGCTGCTAGGGTCCTCCATGAAAATCTCACTCTAAATTCAATAGCCATAGGAGAATATGATTTTTTTTTCTAAAACAAAGCAAGCTCATGCATATCATTATCTCAGATAAACACAAGAGCCTCAAACAAATTATTCTACCACAGTTATGATTAAACCACCCAACTTCAATACTTTTAGGTGCACATCTAGAAACATACGAAAAACAGACAAGTTATAGAACCAATTCCTTCAGTAATTTTCTCCAAACAGAGGTGCCTTACCTGACGTGCTTTCACGATGAGTGGAGAGCTTCATCGAGGAGACAAGGTCCACAACAACACGCATTCAACAACGACAAGGTCCACGGCAGCACAACAACATCGTTGTGGGTTATGGAGTGCGGCTCCTTCAGAGGGCTGCGTGTGGCAACGAGGATGATGCACGGCTCTGTCAAGGGGCTGCGTGCAGAGGCCAGAATTGAAAGGGATGAGCCACCGCGGATCTCATCGCGCCCTCTCGTGAATGACAAGGAAGAAGGCCGAGATCGATTGGGTGCTATAACAAATGAGACAAAGGCCGAGATTGACGGGGATGAGCAGCCGCAGATCCATCGGCTAGATACCGCGCCTTCGAGCATAGCATGGAGAAGAAGGTCAGGGCTAGCTCGGTGGGTGCCGCAACTACGATATAGAAGGCCGAGATCAACGGGGTTGCCACGCCTCAACATCCTCGTCGCCGCTCCCGCGACCGACGGGGGAAGGAGGCCGGGATCCGTCAGCCCTACCTAGGCGAGTGCCGCTCTGGCGACATTGAAGCCCTACATCAACGAGGATGAGGTCCTCGTCGTCGCTCCCGCGGCCGACATGGGAAGAAGGCCGAGATCTATCGGTTGCACCTCGGCGGGGGCCATTCCCGCGGTGGACGGGGAAGAAGGCTGATTTCTGGGCTTGCGCGGGTGTATGTTATTTAGCTGGTTCGGACCCATATTCAGGGTTGGTTGGCTCGCTCGGGGTGTAGAATAGCTTATTCTCCATCCTATATAGGATTCAGAACTCGTATTTAGCAAAATAACTATTTAACACCACGACAGTGCGCCGTCCGTCTTCGACAATTGAGCCAACCCACCCATGACCAGGAAATTATTGTCATGACCATAAGAATGCCATCCCACAACCATAATATTTTCTTTTCATTTTTTCCAAATAACATTTTTGTGAATCAGAGACCAGGAAAATAGGTATCCACAACCATAAAAATATCATCACCACCATAAAAGTATCCAGCCACGACCATAAATGTTATTTCATTTTAAACAACTATAATGGTGACCACTAAAATAAGCAATCCTATAATGATAACTGTGTATCGCAATCTCAAACCATAATATATTATATAACATTCAAATGAATATACTATGACACCAACCTTAATTTTACTTCTTCGAATAATTATGGAATGTTAGTGTATAATTATTTAGCATACATATATTACATACAACACCGACAACCATAAAGAACTTGCAATGCAACTATAAATAATATCCCACAACCATAAAACTTGTTTTTGAAATGCATAACCGTAAAACTTTAAAGCATGCAGTTCGGCAACCATAATCTAGAGCATATGACCCTAAAAGAATTATAATGTGGTCTCGCAACCAATATATTTTTATAACATAAATAATAGGATTTCCCGTTTCATGCATTTCATTCCAAAATTTTCATCTCTCTCTCTCTCTCAGATCCAGAATACTAGCAACAACTATGTCTCCATGTGACTTTGTGGTAGTACCCAGGACGACCATGGCAACGGATCATGTCTACATGTGCAACAGGAGGTAGTTCCGCACATCATATGTGATTTCACATAATTGCTATTCTTGTTCATTCCATGGATTTTGAGTAATCTCTTTGTAGATCACATCTTGGTTGTAGCAGACCCATCGAATGAAAGCTATTTGACACAAGGTAGGGAGAAGGTGGTTGTGTTTAAATCTTATGCCCAAGGTGTGTGGATGGATATAAAAAATACCTGGATGGATCTCCATGTGAAATATTTACTGCTGACCAGATCCACCCTGTTGGAGGTTCATATATCAGACAAAGAGCTTTCCTATCAGATCTTGATGTAATGTCCTTGATATCTCCTGTTCGTCATGGATCACGTTTGATCAGAGTTCTGATCATTTTATTTTTTTGGTTTAAAATTTGATCAGGTGTTGTCACAAGGGAGACACAATGCCTACCTATAATCCTTCTCTACCTAATCGTCATAGTAACGGAGGAGTGTGTAATGCAGTCGCCATGCATCAATGCATACAACAACTGAATATTAAGCTAGCAAGGATTCTAGAACATAGTTGTACTAGTTCATGCAACTTTCCATTTGTTTTTTAAATTTGTTTTTGCAGGTCCAAATGATATATGTATGCAAACTATTACATTCATAGCTCTGGTGCCAGAAATCTGTAGCTAAATTTCAAAACACTTCCTCTTAGATAATGCTTTTATAAGTATGAGTCAAATTGGCATCATTTTCAGCTACAATTTATGTAGACATGACTCTGCTTGTGATGGAAAGGAATAATCGTACATGCTGTATGGATACAAAAAGATGGCAATTGAGCATCTCAAAAATATCCTACTTAGTTATCATGACTAAGGAAATATATTATGGTTGGAATTCTATGGTTGCATCAATAACTGTGGTTTGCATGTTATTATTGCACGAATCAACCCACATATTCTACGGGTATCATTTGCTAGAATTTATGATTGTGAAAATGGCCTATGGTTTGGATTTTATGGTTGCACAAATCGACCTACATATTCTATGGATGTGGATGTCAATTGCTAGAATTTATGGTTACAGGAAATTATCTACTAGTGTTATTATGGTTGTGACAATCAACTTCTAGCATTTTACAACCACATGCACCAGGCAGTTAAGATTTACGGTCATGAAAAACAAAAGCCATATTTTTATGGTGAGGGAATGGAGTCCCCACTGCTGTGGACCGGAGCTCACCTACTGCGCTAAATATTATTTATGGTTGTAGAAAATTAACTAATAGTACTGTTATGACCAGCTTTATGGTTATGGATAAGAAAACTCAACTCTTATGGTTGTAGGAATGGCGCTGGTAATTTTATGGCTGCGGGCCGATGATGAGAGCTTTAGTTTTATTGTTGTGGACAACAAAGTAAAAAATTTTATGGTTAAGGAAATGGGTGCCGGTATTTTTATGGTTGCGGGACAGTCGCCGAAGCTCAGCCACTGCATTAAATATTATTTAGCGTGCTGAGCGTTAAATAGCACGGCCCTCTCTCTCTATATATATATAGTGAATACTAGCAAAGTACCCATACGTTGCTACGGGTATTAAAAATTTTACAACCTAACATCCATATCAACTAAAATTTTAATATCTTTTAATAGCATACATGTATAATTATTTGATATGAATTCGCATTAAATTTTATGGATGTGTCAGGCATTATACTATATATTTTGTGCATAGCAAAAGGATCCGTCCTAATAATAGGATATTACATAGTCTAGCATCAATTATCAATTATGAGATACTATACATATGAACATTTGCTTTGGATCTTGTTTGCAGTGAAAAGTAGTGAAAGCATCCAAACAAAGAAGTTGATGGATGTTGATTCTATATTGAGGTTAATTCTCTAAAGACAAGAAAAAGAATCTGAAGAAATGTTCACCCCTCTGACAAGAAAAAAATGCACATTTATACAAGTAGAGATGATTGCTTTAGCCTCAGACTTAGTCTGAAGCATTGCATTCAGCATGAAGGAACCTGCCTCGTTGCGCTCTACTCTCTCTCTCTCTCTCTCTCTCTCTCTCTCTCTCTCTCTCTCATATTACATTACATGGCTGGTTGGACAGGAGGAACTGCTTAGTCGCTGCACATCAAGAAATTCAGAATGATGATAATTCGTTTTTAACAAATTCAGATTCACATGAAGCATGGAGAGACGTTGCAGGCAGAATCAATACATATTATGTGGCAGTAAATGAGATGGAACAAGAACAAATGGCAACTCAAATCGGCATATTTGTTAATAATTTTAGATACAGTTATAGAGTTTCAAATACTATAGAGCCTGTAAATGTGTACAAACAACATAATTAAATGTGCTAGATGGATGAAAAATGTGCTTTATTGTACGTTGTAAAATTGTAAAGAAAAATCCCAAAGTTGTTGACAAGTCAATTACTAACTCATCTTATTAAGCATGCTAATTACACCGTACATGTTAAGGCATCAAAACAACTCAAAGGACAAACTATGTTAAAATCAAATCCAGAGCATAAATGAAAAAAAGGAATAGTTCTAGAAGCTCTCCTCATACCTTCTCTTACTTCTATTTGTCTTCTGATGGGAACGACAGTGCAGGAAGCAAGCTGACCCCAGCTCGATAAACGTGGTGTCAAACCCTATAGTACTACTCAGTAGCGCGTCTCAGGTGAATAACGAGCACGTCTCTCCACGGCATCACCTCGCCATCGTGGCATCCACCATGCACGAACCTCCGATCCTATCGACATTGTTGCCTTGGTGCGAAGTCAGGAGTCGGACAGAGTGGAATAGCAGTCACGCCACCATGTTCCCCACCTAGGCTTGCTCCACCAAGGACAAACACGGTGTCTTGCTCCTTCAGGTGATGAACAACGCCTTGATCCCTTGACAACGCAGTTGTCATGGCAATTTCGGGCAGGCTTTAGTATGAATAAATCAAGAAGCCTAATGTGGATCAACGATGGAAGATGACCAAGATAACAAGGAGATTGAGGGGGGAGAATATAAAGAAAGTAAGCAATACCAAAACAACCAACAGAGAACAAGTAAAAGGAAGGAAGTGCAAAAGAGATGGGGACCAATGATGACACAAAGGAGAAGCACCAGGGTACCGTAAGATGGGAGAACAGTCCAAGAGAAGGCAGAGGAACTCACAAAAAAGAAGAACTCAATCACAAATGATGGAGGTAAGAATACCATTTCTGACCAAATTAATTCTGTTGCTAAGTTGGTAGGGGTGAACTTCAGCAAGAATCATGAAGAAGTAGAGAGAAATATTGATATTTGTGTTTCTTTCAATTATAAGCGGAAAGATGACAATAATAACACTTCTGGAGGAAGTGGATCAACTAGAACCGATGTTAGAGTCGAGGAGAAAGTTGATACTGTTCTAGACAATGCGGCTAAGAAACGGGGCAAGCACCCTAGGAAAAGTGGTGATCAACGTTAGGTCTGTTTTGGAACATTAGTGGGTTGGGCAAGGTAGGTAGGAAACAATGTATCCAAGAGGTGTTTAGGAAACATCAATTAGATTTTATAGGTTTTCAGGAGACCAAGAAAGAAATGTTCCAGAATGAATTTCTTGAAGATATCTGTGTAGGGAGACAGTTCTGCTGGAATTGGGTCCCTTCACTAGGTGCTTCTGGAGGTATGCTATTAGGAATTAATGAGGATACTTTTGAGGTCTTAGGATGGAAACATTTCAAATATGCTCTACAATGTACAGTTGAAATAGGAAAGATGCTCTAATTTTTAACATCATAGTAGTTTACGGGGCCTCCCATGATGAGAATAAGCAAGAGTGTATTGAGGAGTTGCATGCTATTATCCAAAATAGCAGTGAACCTGTTCTGATGGGTGGCGATTTTAATTTAGTTAGGTGTCAGGATGACAAAAGTAATGGGACGGTTGACTTTAGATGGTGTGACAAATTTAATGATTGGATTGACCGTAATGCTTTGATTGAAATAAACCTGTCGGGTAGAAATTTTACCTGGTCCAACAATGAAGAAAATAGTATTTTTTCTCACATTGATAGCGTGTTCTGTAGTACTCAAATTGATGCGCATTTTCCTCTGGCTTCAGTGACTGCTTTGATTAGAAGCCCGAGTGACCATACTCTAATCCTTTGGAATTCTGGTGATGGTTATGCAAAATCCAAACCGAGGTTCAAGTTTGAAAAATGGTGGCTACAACTGGATGGTTTCTCTGAAGTCATTAGTGGGTCTTGGAGTTAGCAGTGTATAGGTAATAGTAGTATTGATGTGTGGCAACAGAAGATTAGAAGACTTAGGAAAGTGCTTAGAGGATGGAGTAGGAATGTGGAATCAGAGTTTAGAAGGAAAAACGATAAGCTAAGCTCAGAGCTGAATGCTCTTGATATCTTGGCTGAATCGCAAGATCTGACTCCCCAACAAAATAATCAGTAGGATGAGATTAATTTCGAGCTAAATAGAATTTAGGTCATGGAAGAAACCAAAGCCAGAAACGGTTGAGAGAGAGACAGATCTTGGAAGGGGATAGGAACACGAGATATTTCCACACGGTAGCTAACCAATGTAGTAGAAAGACTACTATACACAGTATGGATGGTCCTGAGGGGACTGTACATACAACAGAAGAAATCATCAAAGTAGATAGTGACTATTATAAAGACCTGTTTAGGTTCAAACCTACACCTGGTATGGGAATTGAGGAAAATTTCTTCTCTTATGAGGAAAAAGTTACTGTCCAAGAGAATGAAAAATTAGAGGAACCTTTTTCTAAAGAGGAAGTAAAGAGAGCTATAGATGAAAGTTATGCAGAAGGGGCTCCCGGACCAGATGGTTTCCCGTTTCTTTTCTTTCAAAAGTTCTAGGAGATTATCAAGTCCGACTTGATGGAAATGTTTACTGACTTCCATAAAGGAGAGCTGGACATTTTTAGGATTAACTTTGCCCTAGTTACTATCATTCCTAAAGAAAGGGATGCTAGGACGATGAACAAATTTAGACCGATTAGTCTTCTCAACTGTTGTTATAAAATCTTTACTAAAGTCCTAACCAACAGATTGAGTGAGATTATTGATAGGTTGATTGAAAGTAATCAAACGGCTTTTATTAAAGGGCGCTACATTTTAGAAAGTGTGGTTGTGGCACATGAGATAATTCATAATGTGTATCATGGTGAGGGAAAGGGTTGTGTTCTAAAACTTGATTACGAGAAGGCTTATGATAAAGTTAGTTAGATTTTTCTGTTGGATGTTCTAACAAAACGAAATTTTAATGATAGGTGGATAAAATGGATTCACATGATTCTTAGTAATGGCTCTGTGGGGGTCATAGTTAATAACAAAGAAAGTGAATTTTTTGAAACAGGAAGGGACTCTACAACGAGACCCTCTTTCCCTAATGTTGTTTAACATTGTAGTGGACGTGTTTACGAAAATGCTTCAGAAAGCGGCGAGTAATCAGTTGATTAAGGGGTTAGGTTGTGATATAGTGCCTAGGGGTGTCATCAGCCTGCAGTACGCTGATGATACAATTCTCTTCCTTGACAATGTCTCTAGTAAGGCCAAGAACTTAAAATGGATTATGACTTGTTTTGAGTTGATGTCAGGAATCAGAGTGAATTATCACAAGAGCGAGCTAATCCCAATTAATATGAGCTTAGAGGAGTGTGAGAGTATAGGAAATATTTTCAAGTGTCCTGTAGGGACCTTCCCAATAAGGTATTTAGGAGTACTTCTGCATTGCCAAAAACTGAAGAGAGAGGACATACAACCTCTCATAGATAAGATAGTGAAAAGAATAGCTGGATGGAGAGGGAAGTTATTACCATGCTGGGAGGCTTACCCTGATTAAAACTTGCCTGGCTAGTATACCCATCTACCTTCTTTCTTTTTTCAAATTTCCAAAGTGGGCTTTAGACCTTATCAATTCACATATGGCAAACTGTATGTGGGATGATTATATAGGGCATAGGAAAATTCATCTGGCAAATTGGCATCTAGTCAGTATGAAGAAGGAATATGGGGGACTTAGGGTCCCCAACTTGAGGGACCTTAACCTGTGTTTGATTGGGTCATGGATTAAACATTATTTAGTAGATGATGGTAAGCTTTGGCACAAAGTAGTCACTTCCAAATATCTGCAATCAAATGCAAATATCTTCTGTATTATTGACAGGAATGCTTCACCCTTTTGGAAAGGTGTTCTCTGGGCAGCTAAGGCAGTGAAGCTAGGTTATAGGTGGTGTGTTGGTAATGGGGAAAGGATTAGATTTTGGGAGGACATTTGGTTTGGCTCTGCACCGCTAGCAATGCAATTTTGGGACTTATACACTATTGCTAATGAAAAGGGAAAAACCATAGCGGAAATTTGGGATGGTGTGAACCTTAAAATTACCTTTAGAAGAACTTTCACTCCACACATGATGCAAATCTGGTGGGAACTAGAAGCGATTATGACTGATCTGGTCTTGAGAGACGAAATGGATGCTCTCATATGGCAATATGAGAGCTCAGGGAAGTATTCTTCTCAGTCTCTATATGCTATAATTAATTTTCGTGGAGTAATTCCTGTGTGCATTCCAGCTATTTGGAAGATAGTGGTTCCACCAAAAATTCATTTATTCTTGTGGCTGTTGGTTCACAATAAACTAATGACCATGGATAATGTAAACAAGAGAGGGATGAATAAACATAAGACTTGTTGTTTCTGTTCTGAGAATGAAACTATAAACCACCTGTTTTTTGAGTGTGTGGTTGCTAAGGCCATGTGGACTGATCTTGAGCTTCCCTCACACCCAAATGCGCTAGCTCTCTTTGCTATTGCAGTCATCACAGAAGTTGGCAATGAAAAAAACACCTTATTTTGGTCGGATAAATGGTTGCATGGTTACTCGATTGAGAGCCTAGCACCATCCGTTGTGGCTGGTATATCGTCAAGAATCTATAAGAAAAGAACAGTGGCTGAAGCTCTTGAGAATGGTGTCTGGGTACAAGACGTTCGTAATGGTCCTGGACTATCCTAGCATGGGACAAGAGAATTTTTGATGTTGTGGGACTGTTTGAGAAACATCACGCTTCGGATCAGGAAGACCATCATATCTGGAAGCTTGAGGCATCAGGCTGCTACTCCTCCAAATCAGCATATCGGGCTTACTTCAATGGATCAACAATTTTTGAGCCATGGCATCGTTTATGGAAAATTTGGGCTCTGCAAAAATGTAAGTTCTTATGGTTGGCAGTCAAGAATAGATGCTGGACAGCAGATCGGTTGGCGCGTAGGGGTCTTGACCATCCGAAGAAGTACCCTCTTTATGATCAGGATGAGGACAATGTCCAGCATTTGCTAGCTACTTGTGTGGTGGCACGACAGGTCTGGTTCCATGTATTTGCCTCTCTGAACCTCATTGAAGCAGCGCCCTGACGGGTGGAAAGAAGCTTTGCTGATTGGTGGAAACGAGCAATGAAAAAGGTCACAAAAGAAAAGAAGAAAGGAGTGAATTCACTAATCTATTAACAGCTTGGAGCATCTTGAAACATCGAAATGCTTGTGTGTTTGAGGGCGCCACTCCTTCAGTGTCTACTATTTTGCGGGAAATCAAGGATGAAGATGATCTGTGGTGCATGGCGGGCGCTAAAAAGCTGGCAGGTCTAGCTCTAGAAGGAGGATTTCTGATTTAGAAAGCTTTCTCTAGTTTCTGTTCTAGTTTTTCTGTTGGTTGTTTAGTGGGTTTTTCGATCCGGTGTGATCTAAACCGACTCTCATATTTGGTCCCCGTATGAGATTAGGATGATATAAGGGGACTATCTTTTTCTCACTACAAAGAAGCGCAGCTCTCCTGCGTTGTCGAAAAAAAAGGCCATATGGAAGTTCACCTCCATTTTCCTAGGAGAAGAAATAGGGGGGGGGGGGGGGGGGGGACTACCTATCAGTAGCTAAAAAATGGATAGCACAGAATAAATTTGGCTATGATAATGTCATTTCATCTGTAGTGATGAGAAGCATTTGGTTAACAAGAAATGAACATGTGTTCAAACAGGTGGTGTGGAAGGATATCAGGACCATTCTGATAAGAGCAATGCTGCTAACAAAGGAATGGGCTCCTATATACAGCGATGTTATGAAGGACAAGATGATGGCGTGGATAGCTTTCTTGGAGCAAAGTATCAAGGCGCCTTTACAAATTACATGGACATGAAGTGCATGGGGGATATGAACTCTTCTCTGAAGAAGAATACAACCAAAAGAAGCAAGAGGGAGTGTGGTTCAACAGAGCCAACCATCTTCGCTGGAACATTGGTGAAGACCTGAAGGCTCAACACCAAAAGGAACCAGGACGAACACGGAAGAAAAAGAGCGAGCATTGTAATAGGGAAGTAGATGCTAATGATACGCTGAAGTGTTGTATCTAGCTGTACTCCACCCTAAACTCAGAGAATGCTGCGCTAAACTTTGTTCGTCTCATTCAATAAAATGGGACTGGGCCTTTTGCTCTAAAAATATGGTTGCAATTTGACGAGTTCATCAAGGTACCCCCAGCAGTGCTGGCGGCAGTGATTTTCTTTCATCTGCTCCGTCATCTTTCACTTCTTTACACTGTATTGACATGAGATGGCAATGCTTTCATAGTAACAGGTTCCTACAAGGAAACATTTATGTTGTCAAGTGAAATTTCAGGCAATCAAGAAAAATAATAACAAGAAAAACAAATTTGTTTGTTCATCTTCTGCAAGTAATAAGCAGTTGAACAGGAGGAACAAAGAGATGATAAAGTGGAGATCAGTAAGCCTGTTCTGGGCATTATCTGCATCTAAACAGGAAGAACAAAGACATGATAATGTGGAGATCAAACTCAAAGGAGGTTTAATTGTGTACAACATAAACATTCACTAAAAAATATATCTTGCTATTAAACCAAACTAATAGTCCACAAGGTTTAAGTTCAGTTCATACTATGAACTATTGGTCTTCTCAGAAATGTGATTCATCGATCTCCAAAGTTAAGGTTATTGGATAAAAAAGGTCTAACTAAGGTAAGTCACGTCTAATTACTTTGATAATTAATCTAACTAAGCAGAACAACATCTGTCTAGAGGTCAAAATTCAGAGTTACCAAGATGGAACGGCCAGACTTGTGCTCTCATACTCAGTTCGATTCACTGCCAGAATCCATGGAAACAAATAAGTTACGCATGGTATACTACATAATCAACTCGTGACTCATGAGTGAACAGATAGTTCCACTCCTGTTGCAATACCGATGGCGATGGCGGTGTTCCATCGCCCCTTGTCATGGGCGCCGAGGAGGCCAGTGGCCACGCTCTCAATGCACCCCCATGTCCATATCAGGTGCAGATGCCCGATTGCTCCATGGCTGCCCTCCGCCGGCGCTACCCCTGCCGCTGCCACTCCGCCCCATTGCCCTCTCGATTGAAAGATTGCAGTCCTTCTACCTTTCTTTTCGACATCTGTGTTGGTGCCCAAGGCAAAATCCCACAATGGTGCACGGTGAGAGGAGGGCAGCCGATGGTAATGATCGTGGGAGGGGTCGAGGCAGGATTTTTTTTTTTGTAGCGAGGTCGTATAGGCTGCTGACCAACGAAAAAAATTGGAAACCAACCGACAAAAAAGTGGAAACCAACGGAAAAAACTACAGAAACCACCGTTGTCTTACCTTTTATTGATTACGGAAAAAAACTACAGAAGCCACCGTCACGGAAGTCAACAAAAAAAAAAGTGGAAGACCACATCGGTTTTAATAAGAAGTAGAGATATTATATGTATCCGGCTACAGAATGATCAATTTTGTAGCCAAACCCAAAGCACACATCCGGCTACAGAATGGAGTCCGACCACCCCACCACCCATCCTGGCGCGGCCCAGCAAATTGCCCTATCGGTGGAGAGAGCCGAGGCCGGTTGCCTCGCAAAAACAAAACAACTCCCGATCCCAGTCCTCTGCTTTCCCCGCCGGTGACGGTGGCCTCGATCTGCGGATCTGCCCTTCTGGCCCTCTCCACCATGTGCCGCCGGAGCAAACCGAACGCCATCAACCGCGGCCTCTGCCTGGTCGAACTCGATGGAAAGTAATTCATCGCTGCTGATTTCCCTCGCAGGTCGTTGACTCTTGGAGTGCGATCCGCCGCGTTAAAACCCAGGTTTGCCTCTGCGCCGTCAACCCCAGCTCTCCTGCCTATTCCAGAAATGATTCCCGTGGTCTTTGGATCATGTTAGAGTAATTAGTAAATTTTTTTTACTAATCCATAGCTATTCCCGAGTTACTAATCAGAACTATTGTTGGATTAGTAAATTTTTTTGGGTGCGACACAATCCTTTTTCTAGCATTTTAAATATATAATCTCCTTTTTTGTTTGCCTGATGGATAGACCACCAGTTCACCAGATGGTTGCAAATAATGTATGTACCAAATTCACGGCCAACAATGTTTGTAACGGCAGCGTGCTAGCACAGATATCAAAATCCATTGGCATCTGTACTTCTTCAGCAACCTTGTGACGCTTATCAGAGAAGGTAATCTAGTGCTCCTTTTCTCAATTTCCTTGTCACAATATTCAGTTTTCTAAAAAACGAGATAACGAGGCCTTCAGAAATTAAATCTCCCTGTTATGACTGTTTACTACTGCTGATATGATTATTGTGGGTGATAATACCTCCTGTGTGAAATCTTGGACGTACGTGCTTGCTTCTGTAGTAATGTTTGAGCAGTAAATACGCATGAACGTTTCAACATATCCCATCCTATATTCTGTGCCTTATTTGTCCTTTGGATCCTGATTTGGTAGGTTTTGGGTCACTGGAGCAATTAGTGTGTTCTTCAAGCTCCTTATGATAAGGGTTAGGTGATTAGCCATCTCTTATTTGCTGCAGATTAGTAGGATTGTGTTAACATGTAACAGAATCCTTTCCCTTGAATTATAATGTTTTCTCTTTTTTTTTTCTCATGGATTGACCGTCAATTTCACCAGATGGTTGCAGCCTGTGTTTGAGTGTTTGCTAGGACATGATTTCTACCTTCACAATACATTCATAACAGCAGCATGTTCCCAATCTGTTTCCTTGTACGCAGATCTGAAGAAGAGATATCAAAATCCAGTAGCATCTGCACTCTGCAGCTTGCAAGCATGTTCTAACGTTGATCAGATGGAGTGGGCTGCACCTTCTGTATTTAAAGGTGAGCAATCCGTACTCGTGTTGGCCATGTCAGCATGGATGACTAGCTTAGGCGAAGGAGCAGTGGCCTGTTTTTACAGCTATCACAGTTTTACTGTACATACTAGCATCAATGCCCAAGAATAATGACCAGTATGGAATCTTATAAGTATATTTTGTGATATGTTATCAAACTAATGAGCTTACCATGTGCCGAATAGAAATGCTTTATGGAGATGAAGATTGTACTTGGACATGTCTTTCGGGGTTTTTTTTTTCCAACAATTTTTTAACAAATCTGCCACATTCGCCAAGTTCTATCTTGAAATCAAGAACCTCATCGAATTTGCAGTTGGTCTATGGATGTATGGAATATATTGTTGATAGCAGCAGGGCCCAACAACCTGTGACAAGGACTTGCTCTTTAAACATTGAATTTATCGTGAATTTGTTTCCGTTATTGCTTATTAGCATGAATCCTTAGCTCTAGTGTAACTTATTAGCATGAATCCTTAGCTCTAGTGTAGTAGATATGTAACTAAGCTGTAAACTGTAGGGATAACGCCAATATTATTTTTTCTGTTGCATTTTTTGTTTATTAATTCGGCGTTATTGAATAATCAACTTGTCTTCCTTTTCCATATTCGTAACAGTGCATAAATTCCTTCCCCTCTGTTAGTGAATCATGATATTGTGAGGTTGTTCTGTAAACCATTTGCCACCTTTTACATATATCCACCTTTCTCCTCTGTTAGTCTGTGAACTATCCATCGCATTTAGCTTGATGTCGCTACGTCCGGTTCTAGAGAAGTGGACGTGGATGGCTTCACTTCCTTCACTCGCCACTCCTCCTTCATCTTTGGTGTGGTCGATGGCTTCTTGGATTTAACAGGCTATGGCTTTGCCCAAAGTCTCGGCCTCGCTATAAGTGGGTTCTTCTTCTCGAAACGGAAAGATATCTCCTTGGCCATGATCTTCTTCATATAGAGAATGAGACTATACTTCTTCGGAGGTATTACTTCAACCTCTTGAATACGCTTTGGGTTCAGCCCGTACTTGATCTTGATCATCGAACATTGCTCTCTTCTTGGCCGAAAATCAAACCTCTCGTCCTTCCCATTGATGAGAAAACGGATTTCTCTGGCCCCAATATCAATGTATGCATCTGTAGTGCTTAGAAACGGGCGCCCAAGAATGAGCGACGTTTCCTTCTCAACATCCATGTCGAGCACCACAAAATCCATGGGGATGAAGAAATACCGGATTCTTACCAGAACACCTTCTATAATTCCCTCCGGATAGCGGACCAATGAATCGGCCAACTGAAGTTGCATCGACGCAGGGGATAGGGTTGTGTAGTGTAATTTCTCAAAGACTGCCTTGGGCATTACGCTCACGCTTGCACCAAGGTCGCATAGGGCTTGGTCGAATTTCTGATCCCCGATCGAGCAAGTGATGGTGGGTCACTCCGGATCTTCTTTGCTTGAAGGTACTTCCTTATCCTTCCCTACATTGTTAGGATATGACAGGTCCCGAGTGATCTTCCCCCCTCTCGTGGTTACCATATTAACATTTTCAACAGGAGTCTCGGGTTGCCTCGGAATCTTTCTCAAAGGCCGCCTTGGGCATTACGCTCATGCTTGCACCATGAATGTTGGACGTTGAGGAGCGGAGAAATCACCAAGACTCTTCTGGGCCATGACCTTAAAGCTTGGATGATTATATCACGATTAGGAACCATGAAGAGGACCAGGAGATGATGGGAGAAGGACTTGGAGACATGAAGGACTAGCAAGGATGTGAAGGCCTAGGTGGAGGCCCAATTATAACCGACTTCGAGTCTGTTTCAGAACCTAGGACCAGTCTATAATAAAACGGATGCCCAGGACGCATACGGGCTCGGTTTTGGACATTCTATATATAAAGCTAAGGAGAATACCTTTCCAATGGCACTAGTCGCATGCCAAAATTCGTCCGGAGTCAATGTGAATCGTAGAAATAAGAGAGGGTCCAGAATCTGTCCCGGTGTTACGTCGCCTGTTTTTTGGCCTTCGGGCTTTATATTCAGTTGAGCCCAATTAGGGGCGCATCGAGGGGGTCTTGCACGATCCTAGAGTCTTCATAAATAGCTGTCACCTCTCCATTAGGTTTTAGGTTTTGCTTAGATTAATTTTGTTCATACACTACAACCAATCTAGTCTTCTATGACGATGTTGTTATGTCACTAACCATGAAAATTTTTTCATAAACGATGTTTTATGACGAGCTAGTGATGAAAATCACTTCGTTACAGAAGGTGCGTCTCTAATTACCTTCTGTGATGGAATTAAAATTTTCGTCACAAATAGTGACGATTCTTCAAACAGTCATTTGGTTTATATGACGTTCATTTTCATCATAATATGGCACGAAAATCGTCACAAATCAGTGATCACAAAATGACGTGGCATGACTAGGATTTGATGTGGATCCGACGTGGCTAGTCCACTTTGTTTCTGCCTAATCCGTAGCTCTGGCCTAATTGATACCGCTCTTTTGCATAGGCGCCCACTTAAATATTATTTTTGGCCCATCATATTTTCCATGGCCAATTTCTTAGAATCATTTGTTTTTAGTCCAATATATTTTAAGCACATTAATTAAGATAATCCAGGCCATGTTACAGCCTTATAATTACCTAGCCGAATAGCTTTTTGTCCACATTCAAAACTGTATGTCATAATATACAGTCAACCATGCAAAACAGGCCAATTTACAAAAATTAATTATCACAACCATAGAACAGATTCAAGTTTCAGATCATATCCTAAATCATCCCATATTAGAATGTCAATGTCATGCATACCATATTACAACTGAGCTCGAATCCATACAGCAACCAAAAACCAGGCTGGATCATCATAGATTAGAACTAAGCTCTAAGTCATAATTCCACGCCAAAAGACAGCCAAGAACCACCAAGTTCGGTGTCAGAACCGAACTCAAGCTAAATACCAACCAAAAACCAATAGTACATAGCCAAGAGTCATCAGCAATCAATTTTTAGATCTTATTGAGGTTGAGCAAACCACGAAGAAGGGCTTGGGTCTCTTCCAATGACGCTTTGGTCTCCTGAAATGACGACTTGAGGGTTTCAACTTCGTCTGAGTGCTTCATCCTTGCTGAATCTGCATCTTCTGTTTGTTTGATCAAGTGCTCCACTTTATCTCTAAGCTCTTCAGCTATATGTCTTTCTACATCAAGCTGTCCCTCAAGTTCTTGTACACGTGCAGCAACAGCAGCAGCAGCTTTGCTCCTCTTTGGACGCGCTGTTTCAAGGCCAGCATTTTGAAGGAAGGTTGTCTTCGGCATGACTTGAGAGACAACTTCAGCTGGAGTCTTTGGTGCCTAGCCCTCTGGTGCAGCTTCAGCAATAATGGCTTCCATGTCGGCCTAGAAACAAGGCAACAAACATAATTCAATTTCCTATAGAAAGGCATATTCAGCATAACTAAAAGCATACACAATGATTGAATTAACAATTTATTCTGCTACTATTTTAAAACCTTCATCTAGAGTCATGTGTTGAACATATTTAGCATATTATTTCAAATCTGAACATGCATTCAATTTTGAGGCATCATAGTTTTGCATCCAAACAAATTTCATATACATTTATACTTCTGCTAACAAAACAATAATTTTATATTGCATATAAAATGTCATTCTTGCTATTGTTTTAGAATCTCTAGAGCCTTAAAACATCAATTCAATAGTCACATGTGTTCTGGCTCTCTACCACATCATTCTAACATCAATCTAACACTCACATATAACAAGTATCACAAACGTACCTTATGCTTAGGGTCTGCCCGGATCGCGACTAGAGCCCTCCATTGTTCGTCGGTCAAGTTTGGCACCGGTGATGTTGTACGAACTTGGTTTGCTGGTACACCATAAAAATATTTTTTCTTTAGCCCGTCTCGCATTTGTCGTATGCCACATTTGAGCAAATCAGTGCATGCTTCTTTTACTGCCATGTTGTGGGGCTCGATAGCAAAAGAAACCTGGCCAAGAGGAACAACATAAAAAAAGAGGCATTCAGAGCTATAACAAAACCATATTGGACAAAACAAAATGTTGAGCTCTAAGGACAGACTTACAGCCACTTTGCCAATGTAGTTGGTGAAATGAGCTGGCTGCTTCTTGTAGTGCTTCCATTGAGGACTGGTATGTGCTACCTTAGTATTAGGCCCCCCTCAGAAGCAAGCTTTGTAGCTTGTATGGGCGTCTCTTCCCTTCAACAATACGCACTAGAATCTTGGTGCCCAAGCCTTGTGTCAACTTATCCAATCCCTTGCCCATATTTATTCCCCTACTTGGTTCATCTGACAATCATGAATATTTTCACATTATAGAACCTTTTGATGCAACTGTATTATTCATATTACTTAAAATAGGTACAATTACTTGCCTTCATTTGGACTCTCAATGTCATTCTCTGGTTCAACAGAAAAAGTACCAACAGCAAGTGGATCAGAAGTAGTACCATCCTCTGTTATAGTAAGCTTCCTCTGTTCTAGCTGGCTGTTCTTGTTCATGAGGTGCCACAACTCTCTTTGACAATCTCAATCCTCCACTAGGCGTGCTGCAGTTGATTGCAGAATCCTCGCTAAGAGTAGAAGAAATCTGCATGGCCTCATGTACAAGAAGAAATAAGGCAAGTCAAATCATTGAATATTGTGCAGAAATCAGTAAATATAACAGACGGTTACAAATACCACAACCTGTTCATTGTCATCATCATCATCATCATCTTCAGATTCAAACAAAGTCACTGGATCTTCAGGAGCACTAGCTTTCCTTTTTGTGGCCATTTGACATGTACTGTTGAGAAGTGAATCTGCTGCTGCAACACCAAGGCGTTGTAAGGCCATGTTGTTCCTTAGCATGGTTCTTTCCCTCACTTTTTCATATGCACACAGCGGCGCCTCTACATGCAGTAAAAAATAACGTATTAGGTGCAATCACATGTAGCAGAGCTATTAAATTGATTTAATAAACTTCTATAAGTATGCTGATGTGCATGCAAACCAGTACTACAATTTCAGGCATATGTGCTAACACATCTAGGCCACAACACCAACAATTTGGGCCCTACAACACCTTGCTAACACATCAACCACTGGATGGCATAAGATATGTGATAATAGGGGAGGGCCTGGGTGTGTTTGTTTTCTGCCTATTAATTTTTAGACTCGTCCAATCGAATATTGAGATACTAATTAGAAATACTAAATATAGATTACTGACAAAACTCAGTCCATAACCCACCTATTAAATAATGAGATGAATTTATTAAGTCTAATTAGGCCATGATTAGATAATACGATGCTACAGTAAATATCTCTTAATGATGCCTTAATTAATTTTAATAGATTTGTCTGTAAATTAGCATCCAACTGTATAATTAGTTTTATATTTAATTTATATTTAATCACCATATCTAGGGTTCAAAGGATTGATATGACAACACTAAAATTTAGAACCTAGAAAACGAACACACTGTAACATTTAAACAACTAGGGGGAGGGGCCTATGTGGACTAAAATAAAATTAGTATAGAAGGCATAAATACCACTTCAAAGGGCAACTACTGTAATACACCGAAGTGTTGGCCCTGCACCTCTTCACCGCACTAGATCACATTCCACAATAGAGAGGAGGACAACACCAGCAACGATGAACAAAACCAGCATCAACAAGGCTCCCTACCAAAGCATGTGGCCAAATCACTTAATCAAGCAGGCTATCACTTCCTAATCACAAACAGAAGTAATCACTAATCAGGAACAAGCAGGCATCACATACAGAACTAAGTTAATCAAGCAGGCTATCACTTTCTAATCTGGAAAAAGCATGCATCACATACAGAACAACACGTATTAAGCAAGTAGAGCAGGGGGGTTGAAGAAAAGGGGCACACGAGTCTTCTTAGTGAATCACCTGTCGGCTTTTGCTTGCCCATCTTCTGACCGGGAGCCATCTCGGAGCAAAACTGCAACCAAGAAGCTGTCATAGAGGGAGGAAGCAGGCAACGGAGTGGTCCTATAGTCGGAGTCCTCGTAGAGGGAGGAAGCAGGAGGAGGCGGCAGCTGGGGTGTGCCGCAGCGGCGGCTAGAGTTAGGGACTGGGGGCGAACGCGGCTGTGGAATGAACACGACTGACTCGGAGCACATTTATATCGATCCGGTCCCTGAAACACACTTACCAAAATAACCTTGGTGTGGCAAGTAGGGGTCATGAAATACTTGGACAAAAGTGTCATTTCCTCCAAAAAAATTGGTCTCCCTGCCGCGCTCGAAGCCGCCTATTTTTCTATTTGGCGCTCGGCCGTCCGCCTTTGCTGGAGCTCGGGGCAGTCACAGTCTAGAGTACGTTTTCACCTAAAAAGGCATCTCCATATTTAAATTCATTTTTTTCTATTTTGTATCTCCCAAAATATGCTCATATTTGGACTCAATTTTCTTGTGAGCATGTAACATGTCCACTCCAACTCTCACTAGTTTTTCGGAAATTTTTGACAATCTTTTTTTGATGTGTGTTGATGGAAAGTTGATTTATGTTGCAAAAAGTTTTCATGTCCACATGGATTAATAGTTTGTAAAAATCTTACAAAAATTACTATAGGTACGTATTGTTATGTTACATGCCTCCATAAAAGTTTAGGACAAATCTCGTCTTACATAAAGAGGAACAAAATAAGAGAAATAAATAGTGCCTTTTCCTTTTTTTTGTCATTTTTGATGTCCAAAAATATGTTGAGTTATGGGCTCAAGTTTGTTGTTAGCATGTTTCACGCCCATTCTAACCTATATATTTATTTTGGGATTTTTTACGAGAAATTTAATTGTATGTCTATTGTGTCTCATAGACATTATATAGAACTTATAGCCAAATTCATTGTACAGTGAACACTCATATGTCTAGGTGTTTCCTAAAAATTAAGCAAAAAAATCTATGTGTACATAGGTGCAAGGTGTACATGTTCACAAACTTTAACTTTCAAAATCATTGTTTTGCGAGAGTTACAAAAAAGTGAAGAAGCTAATGAATAGTGGCCATTAGTGATTCAATATATGTGTGCAAAATTTATCTCTATGAACATGATATATATGACTCCAGATGATCATGATTTTATAAAAGTATAAAAAAAAATCAGCTCGTTTGGACAAGATATGATAAATCTATGCATATTCAAATTTTTAATTGCCAATCAAAAGAAAAAACTTACATCTTAGCAAGAACAACAGATGAACTGTGGCATGTGAGATGTGTCTCCAACTCAAGTCACCGACAGGTGGGCCACTTATTCAGATCGCCGACACATGGGCCCTACATGTCAGTCGGATGTAAAAATTTTGTGCCAAGTTGTGGCAGTGGGGAATCGAACACTCGATCAATGTTCAGATACTCGGGAGAGCTACCAGTGGGTCAAACATGATCTTTGCTTATTTATCCCCGGTGCTGCTGTCCGCGCCGATGAGAGGGATTGCGTCAGGATGGCCGTGGGGGCGGAGCGATTGTCTTCCTGTACCACCGCCACCACCATGCCGCTGCCGACTGCTCAGTCCAAGTCCCGGCCGCCGTCCTCACTGCCCACGCCGCTGCCCCTCGCCCTCGCTGCCCACCGGTCGCATCGTTCCTCTCGGCTTCTCGCTGCTCCCCAGTCCCCATCGTTCTTCCCGGCGAGCTGGGACGATGGCGACGGCGATGGCATGGAAGGCTTGGCGGTGAGGCTCGCTCCTCCCTCACCTTCGCACTTCTGGTTTAGCTGAGCTGGTCCTCGCCGTGGAGTTTGTAGATTGATTGAGTGGTTCGGCAGAGGAATTTCTGATTCATTGATGTGCTTGATGTGCGACTGAGTATATTGATCCTCTTGTGTTACTTTCAGACTCTAATTGATTGAGCATCAGTTAGTCTGAGTATATTAATTCTCTTTTCCATTGAGTATGTCTGGTATGATTTATGATTGATGGATACCAGATCTTTTTTCAGCCCATGCTCCTAGAAGTTGAATGCTGCTTGCACTTCAAAAAGGTGTATAGAAGCTGGTACTCGAAACAAGTTTAGGGATTCTCAAGAAAAAATTGGTGCTTAGCAGGAGTCTAGCTGATTGTAAATTCTTGTTTGTTAGTCGTATTTGTAATGGAGCTGCACATGAATGTGCTGGACTTGCAAATAGCTCTAATATCTCGAGCGAGTGGCATGTTAACGCCCCAGAGACAGTGTTCAGAGCTATGCAACATGACTGTAATTCTTCTATGAATTAATATGAGCTCCGATTCTAAAAAAAAGTGTTTTGTTTCTCAGTTAATTTGGATGTAACAAGCTGCATGAAAGCAAGAAAATGTAAACACGACCATTGAAAGTAACAAGCTGCATGAAAACAAGTTTTGATTGACACGAGAGTATTGTTCTTGGAATGTCACCCAACAAAGTTTTGATACAGTTTCTAGTCGCCCAACAATTAGGCAAATGACAGAGATACACTAGTTGCAATCCATGGAGCATGTCTGCATATAGTTTATCAGGTTGGATTAGCAAAGTGATGTGCTAAGTAGTGAAAAGTATTATGTGTACATACTTCTCTACTCGCTATCGGTGTCATCATCGTCATAATCAGGGATTGGTGGGCTTTCATTATCATCGGTCATGTATTGCTGCACAGTTTCATCTTCATCATCGCTCGACAATCATCTTTCTCCAAATACTCTTCTCTTTGTCTACGTATTTCATCAACTACATTTGCTTCCACATTCATACCATCTTCATTGTTTGGAACTTCATTCTCCAAATTTTCTCGATTGGCAATCACGTGAAAATCTTCACATACGTCATCTTGGTACGACAATCCCATGCCACTGGGTCTTTCCTCATTCTCATTTTCAGCAACATTCCACAAGTGTCTATGTGTGAATTTTTGAACAAGCTTCCAACTTTCATTCATGTTGTCTTTCAAGTAAAAGACCTTTGTTGCTTGGGTTGCTAGAGTGAAAGAATCATTCTTGTACCATAAAATGTCATGGTGGATGCTCTTGAACAATCCATCATATTTCATTCTACACTTCTTGCCCTTAGTATCATACCAATCATACCGAAAGAGAATCACTGTCCGACGATCACTCAAATCTGAGTTATATTGCAACTAAATAATTTCTTTTAGCGAACCATAAAATTCACTTTCTTCACCATTATGAGTACCCACAACCATGATTCCACTATTTTGTGTTCTACTATTTTTCTCACGGTCAAAGGTGTGCTATCAAACTCCATTCGCAATGCATGCTGAATATAGGCGAACTCGCAAATATGGCTCACTTGACAAGGCATATAGCTCATCACTCACATCTTCTCCCTCCATGTAGTGTAGCTTTGCAATCTGCACAAGCAAACATGCAATAGGTTGAAAATTGCTGAACTGGAAATAATATCTAGTAACTACACCATCAAGCACTCACCTGGTTTGTAAACCATTGTGGAAATTGTTCCTTGACAGTTTTTTCAACATCAGAGCTTCCTTGATTCAATAGCTCACTTCGGTACTGCCTGCAAAAACAATTGTTTAATCAAACATCATGGGATGACATACTCTATATGAAAGCGTACAAGGGATGACATACTCTATATATGGCTCAACCTCCGAACAAATGTTCAGCACATACCAAACCATTTTTTTATAATCATGCCCAAGATATGTAACCTTTGATGCTCCAAGTAACTAAACTCCATGCTTGAAAACAGATAGATCACCTTCTCTCAAATCAACACGCTCTCTACTTTGGCCCTCTCGATTGAATCGTGTGTCAACATCATCAAGGTACCTCGAGAAAAAAGTCAAGCACTCATTAGCAACATACGCCTTTGCAATGGATCCTTCAAGCCTTGCTCTGTTCCTCACAAATCGTTTCAATGAACCCAACATTCTTTCCACTAGATACATCCATCCATATTGTACCAGACCTCTAAGGAGTGCCTCATCAACTAGATGGACAGCCACATGCAAGTTTATATCAAAGAAATGAGGAGGACATATCATCTCAAGCTTGCATAGAATAATCGGGATTTTAGCTTTCATTTCAAGCAAGGCATCCCTTTTCAGAGTTTTGGAACAAAGCTGCTGAAAGAAGTTACCTAACTCTACAAGTACTTCATATATGCCCTTACGCATGATCCCTCGGATGCCAGCAGCCAAAATGCTTTGCAGAAGGATATGGGAATCATGAGTTTTCAGCTCTTGGAGGTTGCATCCATCATCATTAATAGATGTTCCTAAGTTAGAAGCACATCCATCAGGAAATTTTACACTTCTTATAAACTCAACAAAAGCATCCATTTGAGCTTTAGTCATTGTATAGAAGGCATGTGGAACAGTGTATCAATCTCCATCACGCTTCAAGTGTAAATTCCCTCTTATGCCCATGTCTTCCAAATCAAGCCTAGCACTGACGGTATCCTTTGTCTTCCCAGCAACACCACAAAAAGTGCCAAGAAAGTAGTCACATATATTCTTCTCGACATGCATCACATCAATATTATGCCTTAGCTTCAAAAAAGACCAATACGACAAATCGAACAAACACGACCGCCGCTTCCAACACTGATCATCTACTCGCTTCCTCTTCTTGCTTTGAGGATGCTTCCTGTAACGTCCCACCCCTCCAGGCCAGGCCCGCTTACATCTGGCAGCTCTCTAGGACCTCAAGACTTTCCTCACAGACCAACACAAGTCTTTTATGCACACTTTGTTCTCACTCGTGCGCACCCGAGAATGATTTCCCAGTCGGTCACCCATTCCTAAATTATCCCAGACCAAGCACGCTTAACCTCAGAGTTCTTTAGAGACGAGCTTCCAAAAAAGAAGTTGCAACTTGTTGGTATGAGTATTCTATCAATCTTATTAAGCCTGGATCTGGATGTTACACTCTCACCCTCTTAGAAGATCGACATCCTCGTCGATCAAGCCCAAGCCAGGAACGTTCCCTCTTGACCACGTCCGTGTGTCCAGTGCTAGCGCATGTGCCATGTTGTGTGACCACTCTCTGGGCCTACACCAGCCATGCATACCATGCTTGCGCAACTGTGTCCCACGCGTCCGTGAAACCGTGAAGATCGGCTCTGGTACCAACTGTAACGTCCAGCCCCTTCGAGGCCAGACTCGCTTACATCTGGCAGTTCTCTAGGACCTTAAGACTTTCCTCACAGACCAACACATGTCTTTTCTACATATTTTGTCCTCACTCGTGCGCACCCGTGAATGACTTTCCAGTCGGTCACCCATCCCGAAATTGCTCCAGGCCAAGCACACTTAACCTCAGAGTTTATTAGAGAGGAGCTTTCGGAAAAGAAGTTGCAACTTGTTGGTATGAGTATTCTATCAGTCTTATTAAGCCTTGGGTCAGGATGTTACACTTCTCTGGTCTGACATCCTTCACCCTCTCCAACTGCTCCTTGAGCTCGTCTGCAGTAAATTCCTCTAGTCTATCATGTGTTTCAACCTAGCCATTAAAATCTTTCTTATTTTTCACCATGGATGATCCCTTGCAAGGAAACAGCGATGGCCAATATAGCAGATTTTATTCCTTATTCTTACAGAGCAAGGATCCTTATCACAATGAACACAAGTATAATAACCTTTCGTTAGTCGCCCCGATAGCGTGCTTAGAGCTGGGCCATCATGAACACACCACAAAACTGCAGCATGTAAATCAAAACATGTACGACTGAGTGCATCATAAGTACTAACCCCACTCCAAAGCTCGAGCAACTCTTCAACGAGTGGTTCCAGAATGAGATCAAAATCCTTCCCCGTGACTTGTTTTGGACCAGGAATGAGTAGAGCCATCATGAGGTTAGACTATTCCATACATACCCAAGGAGGGAAGTTATAAGGCATAACAAACACTGGCCACATGATGTATGAGTGCTCATGTTTCCATGCGGGTTGAAACCATCTGTAGCTAGGCCTAGTCTGATGTTCCTGGCATCACTTGCAAACCACCCATATTCTCTATCAAAGTCTTTCCATTGATCACCATCAGTTGGGTGACTTAGCTCATTCTCTACTGGCCGCCTCTTCTTTTTATGCCATTGCACCTCCTTTGCTGTTTTCTTGGAGGAAAAAAAATCTCTTTAGCCTTGGAATCAATGGGAAAAGGCGTAATACCTTCTCAGGCTGCTTTTCTCCAACTGGATCCTTCCACCTTGATGCACCACAACTGGGCATTCATTGTGTTTTCCATACTCCTTCCGGAATAAAACACAATTATTCGGACACATATGGATGGAGTCATATCCGAGTCCCAGGGAACAAATAAATTTCTTTGCTTCCTGGTAAGATGTGGGAAGCGAGCAATGTGGGAATGCTGATGATAATAACTTCAGTATTGCTGTGAATGCAACATTGCTAATCCGATAAAAAGACTTGAGATGAAGCAACTTCACCACGAAAGAAAATTTTGAAATAGATGCACATCCTGGATAAAGTTCCTTCTTCATCTCTTCCAAAACAGCTGCAAACATAGACGTCCCTTCCTCTGGACCTTGAGCTTGAGATTGTTCTGGACCTTGAGCTTCAACCGTGTACAAGTCACTGAACATATCAGGAAGTCTATCATCAGGGTCTTCTTCACCCTCATCAGTCCCAACATCACCACTGAAACTGGTTTGATCATCCATATGGCTACCACTTCTTGCAATTTTGACTTCGGATGGTTCTCCATGGTATATCCACCTGTCATATGTGCTGGCCATACCATGAATATACAAGTGATCCTCCAAAAGTCCCATATGCCCATGAGATCGATTCAAGCACTTATGACATGGACAACTTATTTCTTCATTTGCTCCAAACCTTTCTGAAACAAACTCCATGAAGTCGCTGACCCCATCCAGCTGCGCCCTGCCAAATAGACAGGCTTTGATCCAACTTCGCACAATCTGCCGAACCATCAAAACACATTTACAAAATTGAGCAAACATATAGTTTAAATTCATGCTGCAAATTACAAAACTGCTCAATCCAAATTACAAAACTGCTCCATGCTAGTACCTGCAACCGTGGATGGCATCACGCGCTCGATGGTGGCATCGGGCAACAAAGCCTTGTGGTCCGCGCAAGCCTTCCTCATCTCTCCCAAAACCTCGGTCACCTTCACCAACGAGCTTCGAGGAAAAGATTCTACGCTGCAAGAGGAGACTAAGGTCATTATCGAACGAATTAAGAGGGAGATCAGGAGTAAAGAATCCTGATCAGCATTGGCGTCAGGAGTAATCACTTCGATTTTGCACCGTGGTCCCGAGCTCGCCGCTGCCATTGGACAAGATTAAGGAGGACTTTTGATTTTGTGCCATGGTCCCGAGCTCGCCGGTGGCGCGGTGACTGGGACGTGGGGACGTCGGCATCGGGGATTCGAAGCACGTGGGCATCTAGAGGTCTGACGGCATCCGGGATTGGGACGACGTGGGACAGCGTCGGCTGCAATAGCAGCTGCTGCGCCCGCTTCGTATGAGAAAGCCGAACGATGGCGAAGTCAAGGGCTGGAGAAATTTAGACGAATAACATGAGTATAAATTAAAAATATACCTTTGAATTCACAAAAATCAGAAGTGGCGTGGTGGTAAGACCGTGCAGTCCAACTCATGCGGTGCAGGGTTCAACTCTTGCTCCCCCACCCCAACCCTGCTACGTGCGTGCCTATGATTTTTTTTTTCTTATAACTATCCAAACGCCATTCTAGGCTGCTGCGGGCTGTTGCAGGCTGCTGCCTGCCATTCGGCCTTGGGCCATTCTGGCTGCTCATTTAGGACATGGGCCGTTGCGGCCTCCTCAGGTCAACCATGGTATTAAAATTAATTAATGACCATTCATACTTATCAAAAATTATATCTTGCACTTATTTATTAGGAAAAAATGACATGTGAGTCTCACTTGACATGTGATTGTGGGGACGGTCATGACAGGTGGGCCATGTAGGAGTATATAAAATAAGACACATTGTTAATGACAATTCACATTTGTCATATTTTTTGTGACATTTAGTAAGTTATTTATTATTTATTATGACATTTCTATTCGTCACAATATATTGTACTGTTTATTTATGACGGATTCATTGTCTACTTTTGTGACAAACATTGATTTTTGTCATAAAACAAGCTGTTACTTAGAAAACGTCATAAATGAGAGTGAGTTTGTGACGAAATGGTATGCTGTCATAAAGATTTCGTCACAGTAGACCACATTTGTTGTAATATATAAATGGTATCACCATTCATCGGTTTGTGAGATCCCAACTTCGTTAGTTTAATCATACATCTGCAATTTGGTTGCAATCTTCTATGTTCTTGCTTGTGTTCTTGATTCATAGGCAGGGATTAGCCTTCTTGGTGAGGTCAACCGTTCACCCACGGTTGATACCTAGAGGAGACATTATGCTGTGATAACGGGGTTCTGAATGTGCTATTCTAAAGCTGGATCGACTTGTGTATCGCCTCCACCACAACCAAGTTACCAGAACATTTTGGAAGATTGGAAACCCTTGTCCACATCACATCAGACTAGACAACATTTTTTTGTGCAAGAATATATCTTGAAATTTGAGAAATAATGGGTATAGTTCGGAGAGCACATCCTGAAATGACTAAAACATACTACATAAGAGCCTTTGTTGCTGGTCTGAACAACAACATCAAACATTACCTTATTCCTTATTCACCCACAACATTGTCTGATTGTTATTGGAGAGTAAAAGAGTTGGAGAAAGGAGCCCTGACAAGAAGATAATTTCTACCACATAATGCATCTTATCAAAACCAAACAACAAACCACACCTTACCAGCTCCTAAACAACAACTACCTCCACAATCTAGCACTCCTCATCTGTAGTTCAAAAAGGAACCAGGGAAATGTTAGGGTTGTGGTGAACCATGGTCACCTCAACACAGATTAGTTTGCAAGTTCAGAAAAGCAGTGATTGCAATGGCATTGAATCGTGAAAACTGGTTGGCTACTGAGCAACATATGGAAGAGGAAAATTCTTTTGAGAATGCAATTGGAGAACCCATGAAGGAGCCTGGTCTTATGATTACATCCTCCCAAGCTGCTGAAGATTCATCTACAGTTTCCACCATGTATATACTGCTACACATTGGGGGAAAACAAGTTCTGGGTGGATAGTGGCAGCACAGACTCTTTTATTGATACATCTTTTGCAAGCAAATGTAATTGCCCAATTACTGTCTCCAAAGTGGAACTTGTGAGAGTTGCAAGTGGCGGGTTCCTTGAAACTGGTGCTTTTCTTAGGAGCTGCAAGTATACAATCTAGAGAGAGAAATTCTATAATTATTTAAGGCTACTCCAACATAAAGGATATGATATTATTCCTGGGTCTGATTAGTTATTGACCCATAGTCCTATCAGCATTGATATGATACAAAGGACTATATCAGTAACCAAGGATGGTAGTAAGCTCCTGGTTATACCTAACCATAATATTTCATACTCATACAAGGTCCTTAACAGTATGGAGCTGGAGAAATTAATAGACAAATGTATCTTTGGCTATTTACTTCACATGAAAGTTGTTCAACCTAGCTCCACCAATGAAGTTCAATTGATGTCTCCTGAAATTCAAGCAGTTTTGCTCCAATTCCTTGATATATTCAACGAACCTACTGCTTTACCTCCTCAAAGAGATTGTGATCATATGATTCCATTGGTGGCTGATATGAAGATACCAAACATGAGGCCATATAGAATCCCTCATAAACAAAAGGATGAAGTAGAACGCCTAATCAAGGATCTCTTAGAAGCAAACTTTATCAGGACAAGTACCAGCCCTTATTCATCACCTCTCATTCTTGTTAATACTCAATACTTAAACTATCAAGAAAAAATTTCCTATTCCAGTGATAGAAGATATGTTAGATGAGTTATTTGGCACTGTTATATTCACAAAGCTGGACTTGAGGTTAGGGTATTATAAAATTAGAATGCACATAGATGATGTTCATAAAATTGCATTCAAAACTTATTTTGGTCACTTTGAATTCTTGGTAATGCAATTCGGATTGACTAATGCTCCAGCCACTTTCCAAGCCCTTCATGAACAACATTTTTGGACCCTATCTTAGGAAGTTTGTATTGGTTTTCTTTGGTGACTTATTAATATACAACAAATCTATGGCAGATCATGTGAAGCATCTCAAGATAGTCTTTGAGTTGCTAAGAGCCCACAACTTATATGTTAAGAAGAGTAATACAGTTTTGGTACTTCCTAGTTGGATTATCTTGGCAATGTCATTAGCAAGGAAGGAGTGGCTACTAATCCTTCAAAAGTAACAACTATAAAGGAATGGCCTATTCTAAAGTCTACAACTGAATTGAGAGGTTTCCTAGGGCTATGTAGTTATTATAGAAGGTTTATTAAAGACTATGGCATTATCTGCTGGCCATTGCATGATATGTTTAAGAAAGACTCTTTTTCTTGGTATGATAAACAAACAGCTGCGTTCAATGAACTAACACACAAGATGACAACTGCTCCAGTCCTTGCCCTACCTAATTTCCAACTACCATTCACTATTGAAATTGATGCTTCATGTACATGTATTGAGGCAGTACTTATGCAAAATTCTAAGCCTATTGCTTTCTTCAGTCAATCATTGGGTGTTTAGGCTGTTGCACAATCTGTTTATCAAAAAAAAAAAATGAACTGTGGGGGTATGACGACCCTTGGGCATGGCTATAAGAGAAGATCTCTCACACAGATCAAGAAAACCCCTGAAGCTCCTTTCCTCCACTGTTACACGGTGGCCACGTTGCCCATGTGAGCGTGGGACGGGCCTTAACCCGTGCTTTGCCGCGGAGTCAGCCGAGGGGATTTTCTTTAACCAGGCCGCATAAATTCGCTCCTACTGGGAGTTGAACCTGGGTCACTGGAGTGCTACTCGAAAGCCTTGACCATTAAGATAAGAGCCCTTTTGCACAATTTGTTTATCATAAGGAAGCTCTAGCTATCCTTCAAGCCTTAAGGAAATGGAGACATTACTTCTTGGGATGTGAATTAATCATTAAAATAGCTAAAGGTGTACAACACAAGTTAATGTTGAATCTACTGGAATTCAATTACAAAATAGAATATAAAAAGGGTAAAGAAAACATAGTGGTTGATGCTTTATCCCACTGGCAACATACTTGTGCTGCAGTTTCCATAATCACACCATCCTGGTCAAATGATATCGACAAGAGCTATGTGGCTGATTTTCACTGCCAAGACCTCATGAAGGCCTTGTCAATTAGGCCTAGTAGTGTCCCTAACTTCACCTTACATGCTGGTATTATCAGATACAAAAAGAGGATCTACGTGGGCAAGGATAGTGACCTCAAACTTACTATCCTTCACTCTTTACATTCCACTGCTATTGACTGATGACACCAAAGCCTATAACCTTTCTTTTAATTCTGCAATAAGGACGCCTGAGTCATTCTCCTTTCCATTTTTTAAAGCTACTTCCTCGTTCAGATCTGTATATCATGACAATGTGAACACATGGGTTTTGTTACATGATATACAAACGCTATATTAGCATACCTGTTATCTTGGACAACAGCTCATCCACCTAGGATCACCGCATTTGTAGCTCGGTGGTCAGCCAACCTACTTCTAGCCGTCCTGTGGCAAGTTGATTCTCTGTTTGGACAGCCATAGCGTAGTTCTTCTGAGCAAAGTTCAGCAATTTTGTTTTTCTTCAGCACGTACTCTCAGTTGCTGGATCAGAAAGAATAATGTCATATTTTGAACATATGATAAATCTAAATGAGATTTTCTGGCAATTATGCTTACCAGATGGGAGTCGTATGCTTGCATCACCAGCCTTTCAAATTTGTCCATTTCTTCTTTTTCAGCTGATTCGTCTATACCAGCTTGGACAAATTCCTAAGTATGAATTATTGTTCTACCCTGGTTAGCTTCCGGTATCTTCGCATTCACTCGGCGATGGATCGGCTGTGGGAATGGATTTTCATCTGGACCAGCAGGGTCTTCATAAGTCGCTTTTGGTATCAATTCCTAAATCAGAGTAGGCTCCTCTTCTACTTCAACAGGAACAGATCGTGGAGGAGGCGGAATAGGCTTCGGCTGGCTTTTGGGATTTTCTTCCCGTGAGACACTTCCAGCCAGCTGCGACTTATAAGTATTTTCTGGTGACTATCCACTGGCATCACTCTTGGGTGCATGGCCTGAAGGTTTTGGTTCTGTTTGCTGTCTTGGATTGTTATCTGGTATTGGGACAGGGGTATCTAGCATGGCCATGTCAGATTGGGAGTTTGTTGTATTCGAAGCATCAGATGACCTACATTACAACAATATGATGTTACAGAAAATCGTTTGAGGACAACGTAGATTTATTAGAACAGCGACAGGAATTTTACCTGGGTCTATGCTTGAATTTTAATCCAGACACCTTGGGTGGGTTACCTGAGGAAGCAGCTGATGGTGGTGGGGACGCTGCTGGATTTCACCACTCGGTCAAGTGGTTTTATCTTATGAAGTGCCACTTTTGGAGGTTTCAGCACTCGGCCGAGTGGTTTGTTCGTCGGAGGCAGCCTCTTTTGTCGCTCCGCTCTACATCTGAGCAGTCCTTTTAGCCAGAGTTCCTTCTTCGCCGGAGTCTTCTATCACTGCCTTTGACGCTTTTGCGGCAGGTTGTCTTTCTTTGGATTTTTCACAAGTTGGTGGAGGAAAAGAGGGATCAGAGCGAAATCAATCCAGTGACTAAAGGGTTAAGCCATATGAGAATGCAGCAGAATTAATAGTTATTGAGCAAGTATTAAACAGGAAATTAAGTTACATGTCTCCTGTCTACGGTTGAGTGGAACCACATTTCTTATCTTTAGCAACCCAATTCAGGAGAGATGAGAAGACATTTTCTAGCCTCTCCTTCAATTCTCTGTCTGACATCTCTTGAGGAACTTCTTTTATGGATCCAACTCCATGTTAAACTTGCATCCAAGATGATGCCGCCTCTTCATGGGTTTAACCCTTCGGTGTATGAAACTAGCGGCAACATTTACACCAGTCAAATACTGCTCTTTTAATTACTTAATGTAAGCTAGCAGTTTTTCAACATTTTTTTTTGGCAAGGCTTTTGCACTCCTGGAAGGTTGAGGTACTGGCAGTTCAGCAGAGAACTCTGGCAAGGGAGGCAGATGACTGCCATGAAAGAACCATTCAAGATGCCATCCCTTATTGGTCGTCAGCAATGCGACTTCAATATACTTTGATTTATTTCTTAACTAAAATCCAATACCTCCTATCAAATTTTTGCTATTGGCCTTCAGGACAAATAATTCCCTGAATAGATCAAAATGAGGATGGATGCCCATGCAGACCTCACATAGATGGATAAATATGGAAATGTGCAGGATAAAGTTTGGATTCAGATTCACAAGACTAATCCCGTAAAAATAAAGCAGTCCACAGACAAAATCAGAGTAGGGGAGTCCAAGCCCGTGATAGAAGAAAGATGAGAAGATTATAGTTTTATTGACTGGCGGCTGAGGAATAGTCCGACCTAGGGTTTTCATCCAGTTTGCCGTTTCTTGATCCTGGAGCACTCCATCAATCACTAGCTTGTTGATTCTCTCCTTATCCATGATTGATGCAGGAAATTCCTTGATACCTTGCGGAATGTCCAAAGTGGGATAGTCTTCCATGCAACCAGGCGGCGGAGTGGACGAGGAGTTCTTGCCTTTGGGGGAACCCTTTTTGGATGAGTGGGTCCTCTTGGGAGCCATGGATGTCAGCGATGAGGTGGCGTGCGTGGAACTGTAGGTGGTGAGCCAAAGCGGCGAAGGTTTTCCTGCCGAGAATTTTGAAGGTTGGATCTAGGGTTTGGAAGGAGTGGAAATGAAAGGTGGCATGCGACAAGATTGAAGCGTCAGTACATAGGACAGTGACAATTGAGAGGTATTTATATGTGCTTTTGACCTAATTCCATAGGAAGCATTGTTCTCAACATTTATTTTACTTGAACCATTTTAGATAATGTCAGTAGTATGTACCCAGGATTCCTCATGAAGATATTATTTGCCATACAAGAAAGGAGATACAAGGAAAGTTAGAGATAGAATCCTAGTCGGAAATCATATTGTAGCCTACTAGGAAACTTATCATGTAACCCTGCCCCCCAGATATATAAGGAGGGGTAGGGGCTCTCTCATAGACATCCTCTCCACCTCTAGACAATTAGGTCTAGACACAACCAATACAATACACCACAGAACACAGGACGTAGGATTGTTACCCTTCAGAAGGCCCGAACCTGTATAAATCTTGCGTCTTGTGTGTCCATCGACGTAGGGTTGTTACCCTTCGAAAGGCCTGAACCTGTATAAATCAGGATCACAGACTATCCTATGATCCATTGTCAATAATAGTATCGACAATTGGCGCGTCAGGAAGGGGCCGCGTCGAGATCGGCTTGTCGAGTTCGATGGTTTTCTTCGTCAAACTTCAAGAAAAAGATTCACGTGGCTATTACGAGGAGACAAGTCGGCGAGTCTTCCGAAAAAGCCTCTGCACGGGGTGGCGGCGAGTGGAAATTTTCACAGTCAAGAGGGGACCGGAGCCCCTTCTGGCCGGAATGTGTGGCTCCGCCCATGCTGGCTGCTGCGTGCTATGCATCGGTGACGAGGCGAACGGAAACCAGAAGCTTGTATAGTTGACGGGCGATCGCATAGTACATGAGTCGGCGAGATCGCTGAAGATCAATCGACGAGCTTGTCTGAGTTTTAATCGTATACGATCTGGACGTATGCGATAGCAATGCAAGCAATCCGAGTGAAGGCCTACATGCATACACAACAGGAGATTTTTTTTTCTTCATTGTTCTTTCCGCATTATTCTATTCCTTATACATTACTCAATCTGCTACTAATCACGAGTTGTTTTGCATGAGCCGGATGAACTAGCAGATTGTTCTGGCGGCAAGGCGGGATTACTGCCGGATGAACGTTCATCAAGTTTGATCCAGGCATCGTTGTTTTTGTACAACACCGATCCTACCATGTGCATGCATGGCTATTTGCCGATCATATTGACATAGCCGCCATGCCTGGCCTAGCACTTCAGATCGGGATCAACGTCTAATGACTGAACAAGGCGGTATCGACTTTCGCGCATCTCACCGACTTGCTGAAGTTTCCTTGCCTGCTAGGGAAGCGTATGATAACTCTGGCACCTCTCACAATCTCACTGACTTCTATCGATTCGCCCAATCAGAGGCGTGCATATCGCACGAGGGAAGGATTTTTTTGTTGAGTTATCGACGACCACAGACACGTAAATCAAAGTAGAAAACAAAAACTAAAAGTAACAAAAATAGAGGAGACGAAATTCTTTATTGAATAATTCTGGTGAAATTATAAAACGGTGTCTCCTTAACTATTTATAAGGGGGAAATCATACTTTGTGTTGGGTCAGAATTGGATAAGGAGCCCACATGGGTCAGGCGTTCTTCTTCTAGAAGGTGGGCCTGGCCCATAAGCATTTTACAACACTCCTCCTTGGACTCTTTATCACGATAAACATGCCTCATAAAAACTCATTAAAAACCCAGTAGAACAAATAGAGAAAAGAGCACATATTACCGCCACTTGTATTGTACGCATTGCCTCATCAAAAACCTTAATGAGAAAACTTCATATGAAAAACTCATAAGGAAAAAAGAGTACAATGCTTTAATCTTCACGATTAATGCTTATCGATCTTCATGAACGACATGAATTATCTTCGAGATAATTCTTTAATTCGGGAACGTGATATACTTAGGAAAGTTCTCCCCCTGTTCCAAGCACTTCTCTAAGTGTGGGGGAGTCTTCAGAATTACACACATTATGACCAAATATGTCCATTAATCAAGAATGAACTTTGACACGCGTCAACTATTCGACACATCACGTGTCGCAGCCCGTTCTAAGCAACCAACACTACAATATTCGATCATAATATGTATAATTCCGATACTCCCCGGCATGCACAAACAACACCCAAGATCGACGTGCACACCGCTAAGCCACATTTGTAAGTATCTTCATCACAAGCATTAACGAGAGAGCAAAAGTATTACATTACCTTAGCAGTATCTTTACTTAGCCAAATTTACATCAAAAGGGAAGTTTAGAGCTCATATGCTAAGTGTACAACAAACTTAGCATGAACGAGGATATGGTTATAAAGGTTTGGTCCTTGTTTAAGAGTTTACGCAGCGGAGTTATAAAACAAAAGACGACGATGCTCCACTACGAGCACCATCCGCGTCACCTTCTCAACAACCAACTACTCCTGCCCTTCACCCCCATCGGTGGCAGGGTAGAAGTAGCCATACACGTACTCATTCTCACCTACAAAATTCAACAAATAACATCGTGAGTACGAAGGTATTCAGCAAGACTTACACGGAGAGTCATATAGCTCTCATCCAAAGGAATATGCATTTGGCTTTGGACAAGAAGAAGACAATTAGGATGACAAGTGTGTAAAAGCCATTACTATTTTCAAAATGATTCACTTGCATTTCTATGACACAAGTGAAACTATTGGGCAACCTCTACAGAAAACAACCCAATGTATAAGCAAAAGTACTAGTAATTCATATTTCTTTCCATTCCTAAATCACATCCTATGGGAAAATAATCATGATGAATGGAGACGCCCTAAGGCGTGGTCATAACCGAGACCGCGGCAATTCGAATTGATTTTACACCCTGCAGGGGTTGTACAACTTTACCCACACGTGACAAAGACCACCGCCCATATGACCCGTCAGTCATAAGGAGTAATTCATTATGACAATCCTTCCAAATACGCTCCGACCATTTGCCAGACGTCCGGTTAAGGCGAGTTGGTCGTACTAGGCCCTCGGGGGTCATCCCTAGCACCTTCTTCAGCCCTCGAACTCGGAAGCCAAATGGTCGCAGCTAGATAAGGAGTGAGGCTTGCCTACCCATATGTCAGCATGTGGTATGTACGATTACGTGCCAAGGTTTATGTACAAACTATCAAGGATTTCCTATCTATCTAGTTCATAGCCATCATTAACATTTTCAGCATGACATTGTCAATGATCTCAAGTATCCACCTATGTCACGCGAACGTTGGTGACCTTCCACCGTTCGACTTCTACCGCATTAAGATAAAGCATTACTAAGCAATTACCGATTATCCCCTAACACCTGGACCTACCCCACTTAGTTACAAGGATAAGGGTAATCCAATAAACAAGGAAGATAATGCATCAAATAGGGTACGGCAATTTCTCTAGTGCCTAGCTAATGCAATAGGTCAATTGACTCAAGCATCATTTAGACTGATCTAAAATAGTTTGAGATATGCATAGATGCTTGCCTTGAGTTACAGGTTCACTACTCACGCTTTCCAAGTCAATTGTACCCTCGTCACCACCCACGTCACCCTCCGGTTGTTCTCCTTCGAGAACATAAAATGATGCACTGAATGAATGACATGAGCATGAAATGAAATGAGGTGCAAATGTAATAAAATTGAGTGAACATGAAGTGCAATGAGTTAAGGTTGCAATGCAAAAAGAATTACCACCCTAAGATTTGAATTTCTCTACTTAGAAATAATCATGTAAAAGCACACCCAAATATGAACACTGCTAACAATTAATTAAATAATTAAATTACAGTAGATAAAACATAATTGATCATATTTTTCCTTGGTAGCTAACTTCCTAATGAATCCAACGCAACAAGTCTCACTAAAAATGGAGTTGAGATGATTAATCTACGAATTTTAGAAGCTAACAGTTATTTGTTGTCCAATCAGATTCAGGCCACACAAAGCTACAAACACGCAGCGGCACAGAGGATCCGGCCATGAGCTGAACCAGCTCGACCAGGAGCTCAACCATGGCTGCCGAAGCTCTCCCAGAGGCTCTAGAGCACCACGGGAAAGGGGTCAAACGGCCACTAAAAATCCTAAATAAAATACCAGCACGAAGCATAGCTCGACATGCACGCATAGGAACAAGAATCACATGACGAGGCTCACCGTAGAGGGAGTAATCGAAAAGGGGGCAGATTGAGCTTGGTTTGGCCTTCTCTGGAAAGGGCTTCGATTCTCCGATACTAAGGCGGGAAGTGGCGATTGGAGGCCATGGGGAGGAAGAGGGGGAGGTGGCGCGACGATTTGCGGCGTTGGTTTGGCGGGGGAGGCGTTATGGCGGCGGGGAGCTTGAGCTCGTGGCAACCATGGAGGTTGCCTGGTTCGGTTGAAACAGAGAGACGAGAGAATGAGATTACTGAGAGAGATAAGCGAGAGAGAAAGAGAGTCGGGGTGAACTTCTCCTGGGCGCGAGTGGCGGTGATGAAGCAGGCAAGCAGCCTTCTTGCGCGGCGTGCAGAACGCACGGCACGCAGCAGCGCTGGCCTCGGCACAGCGGCGAGCGGTGCTGAGGAGGAGAATGACAAGCGGGTCCCGTGTGAGGCAGTTTTGCAGAAAAGTCCTTTCTCTGAGAAAATAGTAAAAGGACCCTCAAGAAGTATGGAAATTCAGCATGTTACATAATCTCCCCCCCCCCTAAAGGAATCTCGTCCCGAGATTCGATTCGAGTAGGGAAGAGTAAAATACTGAATTATTTGAACAACAAGAAATAGGCGGGATGACAATTAAAAGGTAAACAAATATGCATCGAGATCATCTCCACTAAGACATGATTGGACAACATGGAAGAGTTCAAGGACAAGCAAGTGAGCTCAAAGATTAGAAAATAATTGAGGATAGTTAGTTCTAAGTTCATCTTTCCGCTCCCATGTAGCTTCTCTTTCGGTATGGCCACTCCATTGGACCTTGAAGAATTTTGTGGTTTGCTGGGGAGTCCTACATTCCGCTTCATCAAGAATACGAATTGGGTGTTCTTTATAGCTGAGATTAGGTTCTAGCACTAAGTCTTCAAGATTCGTCAATTCTACTGGAACTCGAAGGCATTTCTTGAGTTGTGAAACCTGAAACACGTCATGAATATTTGAGAGAGTTGGAGGTAGTTCCAATTGATATGCTACTGCTCCTCTTTTTCCAATGATACGAAAAGGACCAACATATCGAGGAGCTAACTTTCCTTTTACTTGAAACCTCTTCAAACCTTTAAAGGGGGAAACCTTGAGATAGACATGATCACCAATTTCAAATTCAAGTGGCCGACGACGATGATCAGCATAATGCTTTTGACGGGATTGAGCCGATCGTAACCTCTCTTGAATGGTCTTCACCATTTCTTCAGCCTCCTAAACAATATCTGGTCCAAAATAGGGTCGTTCCCCCGATTCCGACCAGTTCAAGGGAGTTCGGCAACTTCTTCCATATAGTGCTTCAAAAGGGGACATTTGGATGCTAGCTTGATAACTATTGTTATAAGAAAACTCTGCAAAGGGTAGACACACATCCCATTTCTTTTCGTACATGAGTGCACACGCCCGAAGCATGTCTTCCAAGACTTGATTTACTCTCTCAGCTTGACCTCCAGTTTGGGATGATATGCAGAACTCTGGAGTAAATCAGTATTCATGGCAGTATGAAGATGTTGCCAAAACTGAGAGACAAATTGCGGACCACGATCTGAAACAATCTTCACCGGAACACCATGAAGGCACACAATCCGGGAGAGATAAAGCTTAGCATATTTCTCCACGCGATAATTGGTCTTAACTGGAAGAAAATGAGCAGACTTGGTTAACCTGTCTATAATGACCCAAATGGAGTCATACCCTTGAGATGTTCTTGGTAACCCAGTAATAAAATCCATACCGATTTCTTCCCACTTCCAAGATGGAACGGGTAAAGGTTGTAGTGTATCGGCAGGTTTGAGATGTTCAGCTTTAACCCATTGACATACATCACACTCAGATACATACCAAGCAATTTCCCTTTTCATTCTTGTCCACCAAAACCATTGCTTTAGATCATTGTACATTTTGGTGCTTCCTGGGTGAATAGAGAAAATTGACTCATGAGCTTCATCAAGAATTTTCTTCCTAAGTTCTGAAACCTTAGGAACCACAAGACGAGTTCCGAACCATAGAATACCATTCTCATCCAATCGAAAACACTTCGCCTTGCCATCTTTTATTTTCTCTCTAATTTGGAGCATGCCTTTATTATCCCGTTGAGCTTCTTTAATTTCACTAAGAAGAGTAGAAGTGATTTGAATATTAGTGAGTGATCCGTCTTCCACTCTCTTAAATCCAAGCTCCCAGAAATTCTTGCACGGAGAATCAGAAGGTTGGTTCACTGATAAGGAGATGCAATAACAATGAGCTTTTCTACTCAAGGCATCGGCAACCACATTTGCTTTGCCCGGATGATAATGAACTTCTTAAGTATAATCCTTGATCAATTCGAGCCATCTTCGTTGTCTCATGTTGAGGTCAGCTTGAGTGAAGATATACTTGAGACTCTTATGATCGGTATAAATATTTCAATGATTTCCAAGGAGATAATGACGCCAAATTTTTAGAGCATGCACAACTGCGGCAAGCTCCAAATCATGAGTTGGATAATTTTCCTCATGACGTTTCAATTGCCTAGAAGCATATGCAATAACACGGCCTTCTTGCATGAGGACACAACCGAGACCAATGCGAGAAGCATCATAATAGACATCAAAACCTTTAGTGATGTTCGGTTGGGCAAGAATTGGTGCTGTAGTGAGGAGAGTCTTCAAAGTTTGGAATGCTCGTTCACACTTCTTAGACCAAACAAATTTGGCATCCTTTCTTAATAGCTCCATCATCGGCTTAGCAATCCTAGAGAAATTTTCAATGAACCGACGGTAATAACCCGCAAGTCCAAGAAAACTTCGAACATCAGTGACATTCCGTGGTTGTTACCAATTAAGTACATCCTTCACCTTACTTGGATCAACAGAAACACCCTTCTCTGATAGGACATAACCAAGAAAAGATACTTCCTTCAGCCAAAATTCACACTTCGAGAACTTAGCATAGAGACGGTTTTTACGAAGCTTCTCTAGAACCACTCGAAGATGTTTAGCATGATCTTCTTCATTCTTGGAAAAAACAAGGATGTCATCAATAAAGATCACAACAAAGACATCAAGCTCTTCAAAATATATTGAGTTCATCAAGTATATGAAATAAGCCGGTGCATTGGTAAGGCCAAATGATATCACGGTGTACTCATATAATCCATATCGAGTAGTGAAGGCGGTCTTTGGAATATCTTCCTTCTGAATTTTAATTTGATGATAGCCCAATCTTAGATCAATTTTGGAGAAAACCCGAGCACCAGATAGTTGATCAAAAAGAATATCAATTCGAGAAAGAGGATACTTATTCTTGATGGTGACTGTATTAAGAGGCCGATAATCCACACACATCCTCAAAGTATGATCCTTCTTCTCCACAAAGAGAGCCGGGCATCCCTAAGGTGAGGAGCTCGGTTGAATATATCCTTTATCCAGTAAATCCTTAAGTTGCTCTTTCATTATAGCAAGCTCTTCTGGTGACATCCGATATGGACGTTTAGAGATAGGAGCAGCCCCGGGTTCAAGCTCGATGACAAACTCGACATCCCGGTCAGGTGGCATTCCAGGTAACTCATCGGGAAACACATCCGGAAATTCACATACTATAGGAATAACAGCAATATCCGCCGCGGTGCCTTCCAAAGCATAGAGACAAGCATCACATTTGTCCAGATAGAGAGTTAATCGACCACTGGAGGGGTTTTGGAGATCAATGGTCCGGGGGCCGCAACAGATGATAGCATCATATTGAGATAACCAATTTATGCCAAGAATGATATCCAAACCCTTGGTGTTGATTACAATAAGATTTGCGAGGAAAGTTTTCTCATTGATTAAAATTGTTGCCGGAGAGAGTACTTGGTTAGAAATTAATTCAGCCCCAGGTGCTTCAATATGCAGCGGCAAATACATCGCCTTACTAACCATACCATGATGCAGCATGAAATCCTTCTTGATAAAAGAATGCAATGCCCCGGAGTCAAAAAGTACGACTGCCGGGTGAGAATTAACTAGAAGAGTTCCTAGTAACACACCTGCATCCTCTTGTGCAGCCTCGACGGTGATGTGGTTGACACGACCACGCTTTGGGGCAGGCTTGGCCCCTTGACGCGGTTGAGCTTGCGGTTGGGCTGGACGAGGTGCATTCGCCACTGGAATCTTAGGAGGGTAAGGGCAGTTGCGAATGAAGTGCCCTTCTTGGTTGCAATTGAAGCAAGGGCCACGAGGAGTCCCACTAGAAGATCTAGCTGGATGAGGAGCATTAGGAGCAGCATGTCTCACCATCCACATAGGCTGTGGTGCCGAAGTATTTGGGAACCTTGGAGGTGGAGGGAAGTTAGAACGAGGACGCATTTGCGGGCTTGCACTAGCAACCGGTGGTGGTCCTCCTTTGCGCTTCTTAACTTCTTGAGATTTCTTCCAATCTTGTTCCCTGTTGATGGATCCACTCACAAAAGCATCAAAAGTTGGATAGTACAGCTCAGACATCTTGTCAATCATTTTTGGTGTGAGGCCTTCACGGAATTTCTCTTGCTTCTTTGCATCAGTGTCCACTAACTCGGGAGCATATTGAGCAAGTTGATTAAAGTCACGAGCATACTCCATAACTGATTTATTACCTTGCTTGAGATTAGCAAACTCCCTCTTCTTCATTTTCATAACAGCCGAAGGGATATGGAAATCACGGAAAGCCTTCTTGAATTCCTCCCAAGTAGCACGGTGATCAGCGGGTTTCATAGCAAGAAAATTGCTCCACCAAGCACCAGCTGCACCTTGAAGTCGGTGGGCAGCATACAAGACTTTCTCATGTTCTCCGCATCGAATAAGGTTAAGATTTTGCTCAATAGTCCGAAGCCAGGCATCAGCATCAAGTGGGTCGATGGCACGAGTGAACACTGGCGGCTGAGTACGAAGAAAATCCGAGTAATCATCTTGCCTTTCGAACTCCACTGGCTCCACCACGATGACCCATAGCTTGCAACATAGCTTCGAACCTTTGATTATCAGCCCTACGATTTTCTTCCATACGCATGAGTACATGCTCTAAAGTTAGAGGTGGCGGCGGTGGGAGGTTTCCATCACCACCTGCACCGTCTTGACTCATCCTGCTACCATGTTGTGGGATATTAGTGATGTTAGTTGGATCATGACTGAGGATTGGAAATGATTGAGATGAAATGAATTCTTCACGGCAAAACCACTTAAAATAGCACAATGAAAATTTTTCTCAATCATAAAGAACCAATAGAAAGACATGTAATGATATGCCATGATCAATACAAATGATTAAATGAATGCACATGAACGATCCTCACGTCGTACACATATTCCATAACGATCCTAAACGAGGTTCAAATGATCCAATAGTAAAGGTTGAGAATTACTAACTAATAGTGAGTTGTCGGCTAGATCTACAGTCAAACCTCCATGATACCTCTATCACATATTAATCTTCTATACAGCTTGCTGAAAAGACTAAGAGAATTAATGCCCACTACAGATTATGAAAGAGTAAGAAAGATTAGAGAACAAATTAGCAATTTATTATGGTGCAGCCATAAGATGAAAAAAAGCTCTAGGAATGAGGTAAGGAATAAAAATAGCAATCAATCTTAAGTAGCAAGATTATATTAGTTCCATAATTAAATTAATGGAGTGCTCAAATTTTATTTACTACCGATGGGCTCTAACAAGGGCTCATCCTATTAACTTTGCTCTGATACCACACTGTGGGGGAGCCTTCCAAATTTCACACATTATGACCAAATATGTCGATTAACCAAGAATGAACTTTGACACGCGTCGACTGTTCGACACATCACGTGTCGCAGCCCGTTCTAAGCAACCAACACTACAATATTCAATCATAATATGTATAATTCCGGTATTCCCCGGCATGCACAGACAACACCCAAGATCGACGTACACACCGCTAAGCCACATTTGTAAGTATCTTCATCACAAGCATTAACGAGAGAGCAAAAGTATTACATTACCTTAGCAGTATCTTTACTTAGCCAAATTTACATCCAAAGGGAAGTTTAGAGCTCATATGCTAAGTGTACAACAAACTTAGCATGAACGAGGATATGGTTATAAAGGTTTGGTCCTTGTTTAAGAGTTTACGCAGCGGAGTTATAAAACAAAAGACGATGATGCTCCACTACGAGCACCATCCGCGTCACCTTCTCAGCAACCAACTACTCCTGCCCTTCACCCACATCGGTGGCAGGGTAGAAGTAGCCATACACGTACTCATCCTCACCTACAAAATTCAACAAATAACATCGTGAGTACGAAGGTACTCAGCAAGACTTACATGGAGAGTCATATAGCTCTCATCCAAAGGAATATGCATTTGGCTTTGGACAAGAAGAAGACAATTAGGATGACAAGTGCGTAAAAGCCATTAATATTTTTAAAATGATTAACTTGCATTTCTATGACACAAGTGAAACTATTGGGCAACCTCTACAGAAAACAACCCAATGTATAAGCAAAAGTACTAGTAATTCATATTTCTTTCCATTCCCAAATCACATCCTATGGGAAAATAATCATGATGAATGGAGACGCTCCAAGGCGTGGTCCTAACCGAGACCGCGGCAATTCGAATTGATTTTACACCCTGCAGGGGTTGTACAACTTTACCCACACATGACAAAGACCACCGCCCATATGACCCGTCAGTCATAAGGAGTAATTCATTATGACAATCCTTCCAAATACACTCTGACCATTTGCCAGACGTCCGGTTAAGGCGAGTTGGTCATACTAGGCCCTCGGGGGTCATCCCAAGCACCTTCTTCAGCCCCCGAACTCGCAAGCCAAATGGTCGCAGCTAGATAAGGAGTGAGGCTTGCCTACCTATATGTCAGCATGTGGTATGTACGATTACGTGCCAAGGTTTATGTACAAACTATCAAGGATTTCCCATCTATCTAGTTCATAGCCATCATTAACATTTTCAGCATGACACTGTCAATGATCTCAAGTATCCACCTATGTCACGCGAACGTTGGTGACCTTCCACCGTTCGACTTCTACCGCATTAAGATAAAGCATCACTAAGCAATTACCGATTATCCCCCAACACCTGGACCTACCCCACTTAGTTACAAGGATATGGGTAATCCAATAAACAAGGAAGATAATGCATCAAATAGGGTACGACAATTTCTCTAGTGCCCAGCTAATGCAATAGGTCAATTGACTCAAGCATCATTTAGACTGATCTAAAATAGTTTGAGATATGCATAGATGCTTGCCTTGAGTTGCAGGTTCACTACTCACGCTTTCCAAGTCAATTGTACCCTCGTCACCACCCACGTCACCCTCCGGTTGTTCTCCTTCGAGAACATAAAATGATGCACTGAATGAATGACATCAGCTTGAAATGAAATGAGGTGCAAATGTAATAAAATTGAGTGAATATGAAGTGCAATGAGTTAAGGTTGCAATGCAAAAAGAATTACCACACAAAGCTACAGACACGCAGCGGCACAGAGGATCTGGCCATGAGCTGAACCAGCTCGACCCGGAGCTCAACCATGGCTGCCGAAGCTCTCCCAGAGGCTCTAGAGCACCATGGGAAAGGGGTCAAACGGCCACTAAAAATCCTAAATAAAATACCAGCGCGAAGCATAGCTCGACGTGCACGCATAAGAACAAGAATCACATGACGAAGCTCACCGTAGAGGGAGTAATCGAAAAGGGGGCAGATTGAGCTTGGTTTGGCCTTCTCTGGAAAGGGCTTCGATTCTCCGATACTAAGGCGGGAAGCCGTGATTTGAGGCCATGGGGAGGAAGAGGGGGAGGTGGCGCGACGATTTGTGGCGTTGGTTTGGCCGGGGAGGCGTTATGGCGGCGGGGAGCTTGAGCTCGTGGCAACCATGGAGGTTGCCTGGTTTGGTTGAAACAGAGAGATAAGAGAATGAGATAACTAAGAGAGATAAGCGAGAGAGAAAGAGAGTCGGGGAGAACTTCTCCTGGGCGCGAGTGGCGGCGATGAAGCAGGCAAGCAGCCTGCTTGCGCGGCGGGCGGAGCGCGCGGCACGCAGCAGCGCTGGCCTTGGCACGGCGGCGAGCGGTGCTGAGAGGAGGAGAATGACAAGCGGTCCCGTGTGAGGCAGTTTTGCAGAAAAGTCCTTTCTCTGAGAAAATAGCAAAAGGACCCTCAAGGAGTATGGAAATTCAGCATGTTACACTAAGTCTTCTCATGCCAATACCATGCCGACACTTTTCCATAGTGCAAGCTGGTAGTGCCTTTGTGAACATATCTGCAAGATTATCACAAGATCGGACATGAGTTATCAAAATCTCTTCCTTCTCTTGTAATTCATGCATATGGAAGAATTTAGATAACATATGCTTTGTCCTGTTCGACTTTATGTATCCCGATTGTATTTGTGTAATACAAGCGTTATTATCTTCATAGATAACTGTAGGGGATGGAGTATACGATACTCCACAACTATCCATTATATGACTTGACATCCTTCTGAGCCTAATGCATTTCTTGGCGGCTTTAAATAATGCGATGATTTCTGAGTAATTTGTTGATGTAGCATCAATCGTCTACTTCGTTGACTTCCATGAAATTGCCCTTCCACCAAATAAGAACACATATCCAGTCTGCGAGATTGACTTGTGTGGATCGGATAAGTAGCCAGCATCAGTATACCCAACCAAGGTTACTTCTGTATTCTTCTTAAAAAATAATCCAAAATCTTTAGTTCCTCTCAGATATCTTAGTACTTGTTTAATACCTTTCCAATGTCGCATAGTTGGTGCCGAGCTATATCTAGCAAGTAGATTTGTAGCAAAGGCTATATCGGGCCTCGTACCATTTGCAAGGTACATCAATGCTCCAATAGCACTGAGATAAGGATATTGAGGTCCCAATAATTCCTCACCTTCCTCTTTTGGTCTAAATGGGTCTTCCTCTACATTGAGTGATCTCACAACCATAGGGGATCTGAGTGGGTACGCATCTTTCATATTAAATCTCTCTAATACCTTCTTGGTATAGTTTGATTGATGCAATAATTTCCCTTCGTGGGTATGCTCAAGCTACAAGCCTAAACAATATGCAGTCTTACCTAAATCTTTCATTTCAAATTCAGACTTTAAGTAAGAACATGCATCTTCGACGTCCTGTGTAGTGCCAATGATATTCAAATCATCAACATAAATAGAGACTATGCTATAACCTTTCTCTAATTTCTTAATGAATACACAAGGACAATCATCATTCTTCAAGAATCCTTTCTCCAGTAAAAAGTTACTAAGTTTGTTATACCATATTCTTCCAGATTGCTTTAAACCATATAGTGACTTCTGAAGTTTGACACTATATAATATGCGTTCTTCTTCATTCGAGACTTTGATTCCTTCTGGAACTTTCATATAGATTTTTGTATCTAATGTTCCATACAAATATGCAGTAACGACATCCATAAGTCGTATTTGCAAATTCATATTCACTGCCAATGATATTAAATACCAGAAAGTAATTTCATCCATTACGGGAGAGTAGGTTTCTTCATAGTCAATTCCTGGTCTCTGCGTGAAACCTTGAGCTACGAGTCTCGTCTTGTATCTAGTCACTACATTTTGAGCATTTCTCTTCCTGACAAACACCCATTTGTGACCCACCGGGAAGATACCTTTTGGTGTAAGGCTTACATTATCGAACACTTCTCTTTTCTTTAGCGAGTTCAACTCTGCACAAATTGCTTCTTTCTACTTTGGCCAGTCAGGACGCTTCTTACATTCCTTCATTGACTTTGGTTTAGATTCCAAGTCAATCTGTGTTGCAATTGTGTCAGCAAAATATGAGTCGACTTTCATTATCTTTCTATTGTATACTACTCCTGTCTCAACATAATTTGTTGAAACTTCTTCTATTATTTCATTTTCTTGATCCACATCACTCAAAGGTGTGTTTAGATCAGGAATTTCCGGTAACCCGTCGTGAGTTTCAAGTGTGCGCACATTCTCACTTGGGATTTCTTCTTCAAGGCTCACCACTTCGTGTGGTTTGCTTTCACCTTCTATATTCTTTTTCTGAGTAGTTTGCTTAGGCTTCTTCTCCGCTGGACGTCTCCTAGGAGCTTTAGCTTAAGCTTGTACTCTAGGCTTCTTTGGTGCCCGTGTAACCGGATCACTCCCCCTCTTCATAGCATTCGTTGCTTTTGAGGAAGGAGGCTGGAATTCCATATAGTCATCTTCTTCAAATGGAATGTCTATTCTTTCAGGTGCATTTGTAGCCGGTATATGAGACTTCACAATGTCTCTTGTATTGGTGAAAGCTTCTGGCAGTTCATTAGCAACCCTTTGTAGATGGAGGATGTTCTGAACTTCGAGCTCAGTTTCTGTAGTGTGAGGATCCATTCCTTGAATTCCTTTAATTTCCCATTCTATTTCATGGCATTCATCCCAAGAGAGATACTTTCCTCCCCCTAATGTCGGGAAATGATCTTCATTAAAGATACAATCAGCGAAGCGAGCCGTGTGTAGATCTCCAGTGGATGGCTCTAAATACTTGATTATGGATGCACTGTCATATCCAACGTAAACTCTGAGTTTCTGTTGTGCACCCATTGCAGTTCGTTGAGGTGGAGGGATACGGACATACACAGCACCTCCAAATCTTCGCAAGTGAGAAATATTTGGTATTGTACCACGCACCATTGCTAATGGTGATTCTTCATGTGTAGCAGATGGCCTTAATTGAATTAATGCTGCTGCGTGCAACACTACATGCCCCCAACAAGAGGTAGGCAATAAGCAATTCTGCAATAATGGTCGTGCTATCAACTTGATCCTCTTAATTAATGATTCTACAAGGCCATTTTGTGTATACATGTGTGGTACAGAGTGTTCCACTTTGATACCCAGATTCATACAACAGTCATGAAGCACCTTCGAGGTAAATTCTCTGACATTATCCATTCTGATGGATTGAATTCTGTGATCCAGAAAATTGGTTTTCAATTGTATGATTTGAGTTGTCAATCGTGCAAACGCATGGTTTCTAGTAGACAATAAACATACATTACTCCACTTCGAGGAAGCATCAATCAACACTATGAAGTACCGAAAAGGTCTTGACATGGGATTAATTGGTCCACATATGTCTTCTTGAATTCGTTCAAGGAATGTCATCGATTCTGTTTGAATCTTAAGATTTGAGAGCCGAGTGATGAGCTTCCCTTTTGCACATGCAACGCACAAAAAATCTTCTTGATTTGGGAAATCTTTTGTCTTCAAGTTGTGACCATTCGAATTCTTCGTGATTCTTTGCATCATGTTGAGGTCTGGATGATCAAGTCTATTGTGCCATGTTCGATAGGCTTCTTGGTTGCTAAATACGGTCTTGAACGCAGCAAACTCTTTATGTGGTTTAACTGAAGTGTAGCACATGCTTTCTTTAATAGTTGGAAAACTTTCGACGATAGTCTTGTGATCTCCATCCTTCTTAGTCATAATGAGACACTCTTCGCCTTTATCATAATTGGTTTCTACGTGAAATCTATTTGCCTGGATGTCCTTGAAGCTTAACAATGTCCGAGTAGACTCGGGATAAAGCAATGCTTCATGGATTACTAGCCGCATACCATTCGGTAGGACGATTGTGGCCCTGCCTGTGCCAACAATCCTAGTGTCATTGCCAATGACAGTATTTATATCTCCATCATACTTTCGAAGTGTTTGGAAATAACTAGTGTCCCTTAAAACGGTAGCGGTAGTGCCACTGTCTACAAGACAGAGCTCCTCTTGAATAGCCATATACTCCACGATTATGTAATTAATACAATAATGTATAATCAACAAAGTAATAATGCAAACAATTTTCACACCAATATGATATATTAATGAGAAATGTCTTGTCTTCATGAGATTACATAAACAAACCACCACTAAAAACTTAATGCACTCCTATTACTAATGCTTATTTCTAATGGAGAACTTTTGATTCTAAGTAGTCTACGAGACTAGTGGGAATCTCCATGCAGACCCCCCTCATCCTCTGCCATGAGGTCTTCATCAAATTCAATATTAGAGGCCTTGCTTGGTTCTTCATGACCTTGAGCTTTGTCTAATGTATGAGAATCCATCTTCGTGATGTCTTCTTTGGCTTGTGGAGCTTCAACATAGTTGGCTTCATGCTCCGCAAGCTTCTTCCTGAGTTCTTGGTACATGTCGACAACGTGCTTAGGCGTGTGACAAATTTTGGACCAATGTCCATTCATGCCACATCTGTAACATTTCTGGTCTTGTTTCCCATATTCTCCACCTAAAGGCATCTTCTTTGACTTCCCTTTATAGTTCTTCTTGAACTTGTTAGGGTTGTTTTGCGCCTTCGGTGGTGCCTTCGAAGCTCCTTTACCCTTATTGTTATTCTTCTTGAATGACGTGCCATTTGCTTCTTGCGGTGCCATGGAGCCAGTAGGACAAGACAAATGATTCTGCTTGATCAATTCGTCCTCCCCCTGATCTTGCTGCAATGCATTGCTCAGGGCGACATAAGAGTCATATTTGTCCTTCTTGTACTGGTGGCTCACATGGGTGAGCTTAGGGTGAAAGGTGGAGAGAGTCTTGTGGATGAGGTCGGGATCTTTAAGATCTTTGCCACATAGCTTCATGCGTGACACAATACCATAAAGCTTGGTATTATATTCCTCAACAGTCTTGTAGTCTTGGAAGCGTAGGTTTTGCCATTCACGCTCGACTTTAGGAAGTAAGACTGCTTCAATTTGGTCAAAGCGATTATGCAGTGAGTCCCACAAGACCTTCGGGGTTCCTTTCGATCATATACTCATTTTTCAATGTAGTACATAAATGATGCCCTAGGAAATAAAGGGACTGAGCTTGCTCCACTGCTGTTGCAGCAAGTTCCCCATTTTTGGGCGAAATTATCTTCAAGAGATTTTTGCCACTAAGTAGGATTTCAGCATCAAGAGCCTAGGACAGGTAGTTACTTCCATGAGGGGTAAGCATATCGAATTCTCTCTTCACAAGGTCAGACATCTGCGTGATATCATGGTGCAAAAATTACTTCATGTATATGCAAATAATATATCCAAGTAATAGGGGGCATAAGTAAAGTGGTATAACAAAAACTGCATGTTTAAGTTATTTTTATTGGTATTTCTGCATAAAAATAACCAGTAAACCATAAAAATAGAATAATATAAGGACTATAGTCCATCTTGATATAAATCTAGAAAAATCCGAGGTGTTATATGCAAAATAACACATTCCCATGAAATTTCTATTTATTCTGTGATTTTCTGGTAATATTTATAATTTCTAGGGGCTTCTCTGCAAAATTCTAGCTTTGGGTTGATTTCTAAAAAATGTCAGGGTGGTTTCTGTAAGAAAACTGTCACTTGATCGAAATCCAGAATTTCTAGCGACTAATATGCATAATATAGACTCCTGAAAAAGTCGAGGTTGTTTCTGCATGAAACTTGGACTTTACCACAAAATCCTGAAATTTTGAGGGCTTTCTTGCAAAATATGCTGATATTTTCATAGTTAGGCTGAAAGTCGGGCCAGACCCAGCCCAAAATACCTCATGCCGACCCATTTACTAGCAAGGGTATATAAGAAGAGGGATAGGGATGAAACCCTAAAATTCTCCACTTCCTTCACTCTCTTTCTCTTCAACCGATAGCTGTTGCTCCCTCTTCTTTCTCCACCCAAGCCCTCTCTCTTCTCCACTTTCTTCCATAGACCCATAGATCCGAGGCCGGAGGTGAGGTTGCGCGTCCCGGCTGGCGGGGCTCATGCACGGGTGCCGAGGCCAGTGGCCGAGCTAGGTGCGAGCCATGGCGGCGCTTCATGCGCTCGGGTCGGGTCAGGTAGAGCTACATCGCGGGGCTGAGGCGAGGTCGGGGTGGCCTGGGCGTAGGCTAGGCCGAGGCGCGTCTGGTTCGGGCCGAAGCGCGAGGCAAGGCCGGCCGGCGCTGCAGCGTGCACCGACCGGAAGGTCGCCTTCATAGCGGGCCCGACTGTTGCATGCGGGCCTCAAGGCCGTGTTGTGCCTTGCGCGTGGGCATGGGGGGGGGGGGGCGCTGCGTGCGGGCGTCCGGGCAGGCGACTCGCGCGCGAGGGCGCCGGAGTCCAGCGGCGGGGGCGGGATCTCGCCTGCTCCATGGCGGGGGCCAGATCTCGCCTGATCCGGTTGCCCTTCCCATTTGTTTTCTTTTTTTTTTCTTTTTCAACTTTCTTTGATGTATGAAGTCGAGTCCAAGGTCCGGTGGGGCCGGATCTGGACTCACAGAGCCCAGATTTGAGCCGTCTCAGAACGGATCTCGAGATTTTTTTTCTTTGATCTTTCTATGATGTTGGATCCGGTCACCTTCACCAGTAGGGTTAGGGTAGATCCGGTCTTTTCTTCTTGCCATCTTCGTGGCTCGCGTCGGCGGAGGGCACTCACGCGGTCTTTTTTTTTCGAACTTCTAGACGTACCCTGTTTTGGATCTGGATATCCCAGATCCTCCCCTTGCCGGTTCCAGATCCGATTAGGGTTGGGAGATCACGGGCGCATAAGTGCCTTTAATCTGATTTTGTTATTTCATTGTGCCGCCTCCTATGGCGGGTTTTTGTTGTTGTAGATCTTGACTGCAACGAGTCAAGATTTTTGTGACGATCTCCTGGATAGATCTTGGCTGCAACGAGTCAAGATACAAATTCAATCGAAAATCATACCTTTAATCGCCAAGTAGTTGACTGGCTCTGTAGAGCGTGCTAATAACGTGTTGAGTTATCGACGATTGTAGGCACGTAGATCGAAGTAGAAAACAAAAACTAAAAGTAATAAGAATAGAGGAGACAAAATTATTTATTGAATAATTCCGGCGAAATTACAAAGGAATATCTCCTTAACTATTTATAACGGGGAAATCCTACTTCATGTTGGATCAGAATTGAATAAGGAGCCCACATGGGCCAAAAGTTCTTCTTCTATAAGGTGGGTCTGGCCCATAAACGTTTTACAACATTTTCTACATACCTTATGTTTTACATTACTTGTTCTGCATTAATTTATTGTCTACATTATCATAATCACTTTGGTTAATCGGAATATTAATCACGTGATGCGTTTTTGCTTTGACGTGAGCTGCATGGAAATCGGAACAGACGCTATCATTGAAGGCCGACTTCTCGTAATCCTGATGCTTGACTTCATGGCTGGAAGACTCCATAGCTCATTAACGCGACTTGACGGCTCGACGAATCACTCGGAGAGGCAACTCGGCGACTCATGATTTGATGAGTCAGATAATGAATCACTCGGTAACTTGATCGCCGGCTTGACGATCTAGTGGCGTGTTGAGAATTCCTCTACATATCGTCGATCATTACAGAGCTAAGTTACTTTACTTATTACTATTTTTTATTCATATTTGTTGGCGGCGACAAAACATCTGCGGTGACAAGATTCTTATTCTCGCTGCTAATTTACTATTGGACGTCGCGTGCTACACACCGGATTGTAATTGCCGGCTAACCACGTCGCACATGGAGTCATCGAGTTAATCATTGACGATCAAGATCCAAGGATCGATGAACTCATTGAGTTCTAGCCGTGCCATAATCGAGGGCAAGGCTAGTCCGAGTGGAAGCTATACACACATTGTATCGCAGCAAAGGGAAGTCTGATCCGGTCGTAGTCAGGGAAGATTGTTTCTTTATCCTTTTCACATTATTTCCCTTGTTTGCTAATTAATATAATTAGCACAATATTTATCATGTGATCCGTGTTTGTATGAACATGAGCTGCGTCGAGATCAACAGCGGCAAATCGATATCGGCGGCTCGGTAGTCAGCTTCATTGTTGTTCTTGCATTCGATTTCACGTGTGCTAAGTTGTGCGGCAACGCCAGACAACTAGTTCGTGGCAAGATCCATGGCGCTAATGGAGGCATGGAAGGTCAATCAGATTGACTTGGATACGCGAGCGAGAACATTGCATCCACTCGACTCGGGTTCGACTAGGCGACTCGACCGCTTGGTCGCTAGACGACTCGACGAAATCGCTGAATCAACTAAGGTGGCAGAATTTTAGTTGCACATGATTTACCACATGCAAAGCAAGTCTGGGACGGCCAATTTGTCACGGCACCTGTGGTCCTGTACGCGTCGGACAGCAAGGGAAGTTCTGGTCTTTTTAGTTCTTTACTTTTTGATCTTCGTATACTATATGCTAATCATTCTAATTAGTGAAATACTAATCACATAATCTTTCTTGCGCGGACGTGAGCTGCATGGTGACAAAGGCCAGGTCGTGATTGGCAACTTGAAGATTGGCTTCATTGTCACCCTAGTGCTTGATTTCCTGTGCACCGATTCTTGCGGGCACACTAGGCGATGAGTTCGTGATCAAGCCGACGCAGCTGAGGAAAGTCAAATCGAACTGCAAATCATGAAGATTGGAACAGAGGCTATTCGACTTCATCGTCATCCTCGTACTCAAATTCACACGTGCCGAGTTGTGTGACATATTGACGACTCGGCGTTCACCTTCCCATCAGGGAGTTTCTTTTCATTTTAATAATTTTTCTATATATTATTTTCTTCTTTTGATTCTACTCAAACCGACTGATAGGCAGGGCCGGTCCTGAGGGGAGGGCTGCCAGGACGGTCGTCCTGGGCCCGGAATTCAGAAGGGCCTCCCTCCTCTAGAATACGTTATACATACATGCAATATTTTATAGCTAGATCTGTGGGCAGCTCGACACAGCGATCTCAACGCAAGCAGCAGCAACAGCTTCGTCGTTGGTCTTGTTACGCATTTCAGAACCACACGCATGCATCTCTTATGCTTTGCGGCCGTGGCGCCAGAACTGGAGCCTGTTTGAACAGTTTATGTGAAGGGGCCTCTTATTTTTAGTGTTGCCCTGGGCCCCTAAATTTACAGGAACTGGATATACATTACGTGATATATTTTTTGTATGTATATAAGATTACCATGTAGGCCGTTGACTATATGGTGTTCGTCATTAAGTGCTCGTTGCTGTGAAAAGGCTGATGAAATAAGATGGCAAGTCCAGTCGTCCACTCGGTCATTGGGTCGCCAACTCCAGCCACACGCTCCTGAAGAGGCTCGTCCACACGGCCAATGGCTTAGGCAATATGGCGATACAATGAGTCATCCTTTTGGTTGATGCTACCTAATCAATGATTCGGCACTTTGTGGTTTAATTAATTGGCTACTCGACGACTCATTTAATCACTCGGCAAGGCAACACGGTGATTGGGCTACCCGCATCGACACTCCAGCCACACGTTCGGGGGCTCGACTTTGGCTCACTGGCTATCAAGTAGCTAAGTATTTTTATAATTTCAGTTTTATTCATACAGTTGAAGGCTGTAGGTTTTAAGCTTATGAATTTAATTCCTTTTTGCATAATATTGATGCATATTTTTGACTCTTAGTATTACCTTAACTCGCACATGCCTGACCGAGCGAGTTCTTAGTCTTCATGGTTCATGTCATTTGTTGAGGACCGAGTCGGCTTTTTACATTAACTCACATATGCTTGACTGAGTGAGTTCTTAGTCTCCATGGTTCATGTCGGTTGTTGAGAAAGTCGATTAGAGTATTGACATGCGATACTTACTGGTTGTGAGTGTTAAGCACGAGTTCATACAATATTTATCGAAGCAATACGACCCACGTATCTGTTACATGCCTGGTAATGGATCTAGATCTATTTGATCTAGCAGTTCATGGTTCATGAGGTTTGTTGAGGACCAAGATGGCTTTCTTAACTCACACATGATTGATCCTCAAGTTCTTAGTCTCCATGGTTCATGTTGATTGTTGAGGAAGTCGATTAGCAGTGTTGGTAAGTGATATCTACTGGTTGTGAGAGTTAAGCTTACTGGTTGTGAGAGTTAAGCTCGAGTTCATACAACACTTATCACCCAATACAACCCAAGTATCTATTGCATTTTTTGGCAATGGATCAAGTTTGTTGTTTTATATATGTATTATATATTGAAAATATTATTTATTTTGTCAATATATTATCTATTGAATACATTGTTTATTTTATATATGTATTACTTATGGAAAACATTATTTATTTTGTCAATGTATTACATTTTGGATACATTATTTTCATTAGAATATAGTGGCTATATCACCTGAAGCTACTTCATTTTGACATCACTCGGTTATTTTATCCCGAGTCATTGGAATATAGTGGTTATTCACCTGGAGCTACTTCATTAACTTCATTCAATTATGAGATTACTACGAAAACATAGAAGCTTTCTTCTTCCAGTTTCAAGATGCTATTTGCTGAGCATATATCTACTGTGGACGTGTGGAGCTGCACTGCACCCAAACATTCACGAGGACTATTTTTAACGCTGTCCTTCAGAATGATTCTAATAAATGTATATGTCAGACGTTTGTGTCTAACTGCCGATTATGTAGCTCTCACGGTGGCTGAAATTGATAAGTTTTATTTGATACAAAAGTAAACATTTCCAGAAAGCCATGTTAGTGTTTTCGCCTTGTGGAAAAAGTGAGTCTTGTCAATATGATAGCAAACAGCGAAATGGTGAATTCATATCTCTCGCACCTAGCACTTCGAGGGGACGGGTGGCGTTCTTTAAAAAACTTAGCGAAAAATGCTAAGGGGCTTGTTGCAGCTCAAACCCACCAAAGGGTTCGCTCCAAAACACCTCGCCCCTAGCACTTCAAGGGGAAGCGTGACATTTTTCAAAAAACTTAGAGAAAATTGTTAAGGGGTTCGCTACAGCCCAAACCCGCCAAAGGGTTCGCTCGAAGACAGCTTGACCCGAGCACTTCTAGGGGAAGGGTGACGTTTTTCAAAAAGAAACTTAGCAAAATTGCTAAGGGGCTCGATGCAGCCCATACCCGCCAATGGGTTTGCTCGAAAACACCTTGCCCCTAGTACTTCGAGGGGAAGGGTGGCATTTTTCAAAAATCTTAGAGAAAATTGCTAAGGCGCTCGCTAGAGCCCAAACCCACCAAAGGGTTCGCACGAAAACACCTCGCCCCTTGCACATCGAGGGGAAGGGTGACATTTTTCAAAAAACTTAGCAAAATTGCTAAGAGGCTCGCTACAGCCCAAACCCGCCAACCCTTTGGCGGATTTGGGCTGCAACGAGCCCCTTAGAAATTTTCGATAAGCTTTTTGAAAAATGCCACCCTTCCCCTCAAAGTGCTAGGGGCGAGGTGTTTTCGATCGAACCCTTTGGCGGGTATGGGCTGCATCGAGCCCCATAGCAATTTCACTAAGTTTTTGAAAAAACGCCACCATTCCCCTCGAAGTGCTAGGGGCGAGTTGTTTTCGTGCGAACCCTATGGCGGGTTTGGGCTGCAACGAGCCCATTAGCAATTTTTGCTTAGTTTTTTGAAAAATGCCACCCTTCCCCTCGAAGTGCTAAGGGCGAGGTGTTTTCGAGCGAACCCTTTGGCGGGTTTGAGCTGCAACAAGCCCCTTAGCATTTTTCGCTAAGTTTTTTGAAGAACGCCACCATTCCCCTCGAAGTGCTAGGTGCGAGGTGTTTTCGATCGAACCCTTTGGCGGGTTTGGGCTGTGGCGAGCCCCTTAGAAATTTTCACTAAGTTTTTTGAAAAATGCCACTCTTCCCCTAGAAGTGTTAGGAGCGAGGTGTTTTCGAGTGAACCCTATGACGGTACGGGCTACAACGAGCCCCTTAGCAATTTTCGCTAAGTTTTTTGAAAAACACCACCCTTCCCCTCGAAGTGCTAGGGGCGAGGTGTTTTCGAGCAAACCCTTTGGCGGGTTTGGGCTGCGACGAGCCCCTTAGCAATTTTTGCTTAGTGTTTTGAAAACTGCCACCCTACCCCTCGAAGTGCTAGGACGAGATGTTTTCGAGCGAACCCTTTAGCGGGTTTGGGCTGCAACGAGCCCCTTAGCAATTTTGCTAAGTTTTTTTCTTGAAAAACGCCACCCTTCCCCTCGAAGTGCTAGGGCCAAGGTGTCTTCAAGTGAACCCTTTGGCGGGTTTCGGCGGTAGCGAGCCCCTTAGCAATTTTCTCTAAGTTTTTTGAAAAACGCCACCCATCCCCTCGAAGTGCTAGGGGCGAGATGTCTTGGAGCGAACCCTTTGGCGGGTTTGGGCTGTAGCGAGCCTCTTAGCAATTTTCGTTAATTTTTTTGAAAAATGCCACCCTTCCCCTCAAAGTGCTAGGGGCGTGGTGTTTTCGTGCGAACCCTTTGGCTGGTTTAGGCTGCCATGAGCACCTTAGCAATTTTCTCTAATATTTTTGAAAAACGACACCCTTCCTCTTGAAGTGTTAGGGGCGAGGTGTTTTCGAGCGAATCCTTTGGCGGGTTTGAGCTGCAACGAGACCCTTCGCATTTTTTGTTAAGTTTCTTGAAAAATGCCACCCCTTCCCTTGAAGTGTCAGGGGCGAGGTGTTTTCGATCGAACCCTTTGGCGGGTTTGGGCTCTAGCGTGCGCCTTAGCAATTTTCTCTAAGATTTTTGAAAAATGCCACCCTTCCCCCTCGAAGTACTTGAGGCAAGGTGTTTTCGAGCAAACCCATTGGCGGGTATGGGCTGCATCGAGCCCCTTAGCAATTTTGCTAAGTTTCTTTTTGAAAAACACCACACTTGCCCTAGAAGTGCTAGGGTCAAGCTGTCTTCGAGCGAACCCTTATGCGGCTTTGGGCTGTAGCGAGCCCCTTAACAATTTTCTCTAAGTTTTTTGAAAAATGTCACCCTTTCTCTCGAAGTGTTAGGGGCGAGGTGTTTTCAAGCGAACCCTTTGGCGGGTTTGGGCTGCAACCAGCTCCTTAGCAATTTTCGTGAAAATTTTTGAAAAACTCCACCCTTCCTCTCGAAGTGCTAGGTGCGAGGTGTTTTCAAGCGAACCCTTTGGTGGGTTTGAGCTGCAACAAGCCCCTTAGCATTTTTCGCTAAGTTTTTTAAAGAACGCCACCCTTCCGCTCGAAGTGCTAGGTGCGAGGAGTTTTTGATCGAACCCTTTGGTGGATTTGGGCTGCAACGAGCCCCTTAGAAATTTTTGATAAGCTTTTTGAAAAACGCCACCCTTCCCCTCGAAGTGCTAGGGGCGAGGTGTTTTGGAGCGAACCCTTTGGTGGGTTTGAGCTGCAACAAGCCCCTTAGCATTTTTTGCTAAGTTTTTTGAAGAACGCCACCCGTCCCCTTGAAGTGCTAGGTGCGAGAGTTTTTGATCGAACCCTTTGGCGGATTTGGGCTGCAACGAGACCCTTAGCAATTTTCGATAAGCTTTTTGAAAAACGCCACCCTTCCCTTCAAAGTGCTAGGGGTGAGGTGTTTTCGAGCGAACCCTTTGGCGGGTATGGGCTGCAACGAGCCCCTTAGCAATTTTTGCTAAGTTTTTGGAAAAACGCCACCATTCCCCTCGAAGTGCTAGGGGCGAGTTCTTTTCGTGCGAACCCTGTGGCGGGTTTGGGCTGCAACGAGCCCATTAGCAAGTTTTGCTTAGTTTTTTGAAAAATGCCACCCTTCCCCTCGAACTGCTAGGGGCGAGGTGTTTTCGAGCGAACCCTTTGGCGGGTTTGAGCTGCAACAAGCCCCTTAGCATTTTTCGCTAAGATTTTTAAAGAACGCCACCCTTCCTCTCGAAGTGGTATGTGCGAGGTGTTTTCGATCGAACCCTTTGGCTGGTTTGGGCTGTGGCGAGCCCTTTAGAAATTTTTGCTAAGTTTTTTGAAAAATGCCACTCTTCCCCTAGAAGTGCTAGGGGCGAGCTGTTTTCGAGTGAACCCTTTGGCGGTACGGGCTGCAACGAGCCCCTTAGCAATTTTCGCTAAGTTTTTGGAAAACCACCACACTTCCCCTCGAAGTGCTAGGGGCGAGGTGTTTTCGAGCCAACCCTTTGGTGGGTTTGGGCTGCAACGAGCCCCTTAGCAATTTTGCTAAGTTTTTTTCTTGAAAAACGCCACCCTTTCCCTCGAAGTGCTAGGGCCAACGTGTCTTCAAGCGAACCCTTTGGCGGCTTTGGGCTGTAGCGAGCCCCTTAGCAATTTTCTCTAAGTTTTTTTGAAAAATGCCACCCTTTCCCTCGAAGTGCTAGGGGCGAGGTGTTTACGAGCGAACCCTGTGGCAGGTTTGGGTTGCAACGAGCCCCGTAGTAATTTTGCTAAGTCTTTTTTTTGAAAAACGCCACCCATCCCCTCGAAGTACTAGGGGCGAGGTGTCTTGGAGTGAACCCTTTGGCGGGTTTGTGCTGTAGCGAGTCTCTTAGCAATTTTGGTTAAATTTTTTGAAAAATGACACCCTTCCCCTCGAAGTGCTAGGGGTGTGGTGTTTTCGTGCGAACCCTTTGGCTGGTTTAGGCTGCAACGAGCACCTTAGAAATTTTCTCTAATATTTTTGAAAAACGACACCCTTCCTCTTGAAGTGTTAGGGGCGAGGTGTTTTCGAGCGAACCCTTTGGCAGGTTTGAGCTGCAACGAGACCCTTCGCATTTTTCGTTAAGTTTTTTAAAAAATGCCACCCCTCCCTTTGAAGTGTCAGGGGCAAGGTGTTTTCTATCGAACCCTTTGGCGGGTTTGGGCTCTAGCGAGCGCCTTAGCAATTTTCTCTAAGATTTTTGAAAAATGCCACCCTTCCCCCTCGAAGTACTAGGGGCAAGGTGTTTTTGAGCAAACCCATTGGCGGGTATTGGTTGCATCGAGCCCCTTAGCAATTTTGCTAAGTTTCTTTTTGAAAAACGCTACCATTCCCAGAGAAGTGCTAGGGTCAAGCTGTCTTCGAGCGAACCCTTTTGCGGGTTTGGGCTGTAGCGAGCCCCTTAACAATTTTCTCTAAGTTTTTTGAAAAATGTCACTCTTCCCCTGGAAGTGCTAGGGGCGAGGTGTTTTCGAGCGAACCCTTTGGCGGGTTTGGGCTACAACCAGCACCTTAGCAATTTTCGTGAAAATTTTTGAAAAACTCCACCCTTCCTCTCGAAGTGCTAGGTGCGAGGTGTTTTCGAGCGAACCCTTTGGTGGGTTTGAGCTGCAACAAGCCCCTTGGCATTTTTCGCTAAGTTTTTTGAAGAACGCCACCCTTCCCCTTGAAGTGCTAGGTGCGAGGAGTTTTTGATCGAACGCTTTGGCGGATTTGGGTTGCAACGAGCCCCTTAGCAATTTTTGATAAGCTTTTTGAAAAACGCCACCCTTCCCCTCGAAAGTGCTAGGGGCGAGGTGTTTTCAAACCAACCCTTTGGCGGGTTTGGCCTGCAACGAGCCTCTTAGCAATTTTGCTAAGTTTTTTTATTGAAAAACGCCACCCTTCCCCTTGATGTGCTAGGGACGAGGTGTTTTCGAGAGAACCCTTTGGCATGTTTGGGCTGCAACGAGCCCCTTAGCAATTTTGCTAAGGTTTTTTTTTTCAAAAACGCCACCTTCCCCTTGAAGTGCTCGGGGCAAGGTGTCTTCGAGCGAACACTTTGGCGGGTTTGGGCTGTAGCGAGCCCCTTAGAAATTTTTGCTAAGTTTTTTGAAAAATGCCACCCTTCCCCTCGAAGTGCTAGGGGCGATTGTTTTCGAGCGAACCCTTTGGCGTGTTAGGGCTGCAATGAGCCCCTTAGCAATTTTTGCTAATATTTTTGAAAAACAACACCCTTCCTCTTGAAGTGCTAGGGGCGATGTGTTTTCGAGTGAACCCTTTGGGGGGTTTGAGCTACAACGAGCCCCTTAGCATTTTTCGCAAAGTTTTTTGAAAAACGACACCTTTCCCCTCGAAGTGCCAGGGGCGAGGTGTTTTCGAGCGAACCCTTTGGGGGGTTTGGGCTGTAGCGAGCCCCTTAGCATTTTTCGCTAAGTTTTTTTGAAGAACGCCACCCTTTCCCCCGAAGTGCTAGGTGCGAGGTGTTTTCGATCGAACCCTTTGGCGGGTTTGGGCTGTGGCGAGCCCCTTAGCAATTTTTGCTATGTTTTTTGAAAAATGCCACGCTTCCCCTAGAAGTGCTAGGGGCGAGGTGTTTTCGAGTGAACCCTTTGGCGGTATGGGCTGCAACGAGCCCTTTAGCAATTTTCGCTAAGTTTTTTGGAAAATGCCACCCTTCCCCTCGAAGTGCTAGGGGCGAGGTGTTTTCGAGCCAACCCTTTGGTGGGTTTGGGCTGTAGCGAGCCCCTTAGCAATTTTTGCTAAGTTTTTTGAAAAATGCCACCCTACCCCTCGAAGTGCTAGGGCGTGATGTTTTCGAGCGAACCCTTTAGTGGGTTTGGGCTGCAACGAGCCCCGTAGCAATTTTGCTAAGGTTTTTTTTTTCAAAAACGCCACCTTCCCCTCGAAGTGCTAGGGGCGAGGTTTCCTCGAGCGAACACTTTGGCGGGTTTGGGCTGTAGCGAGCCCCTTAGAAATTTTTTTGCTAAGTTTTTGGAAAAATGCCACCCTTCCCCTCGAAGTGCTAGGTGCGAGGAGTTTTTGATCGAACCCTTTGGCGGATTTGGGCTGCAACGAGCCCCTTAGCAATTTTCGATAAGCTTTTTGAAAAACGCCACCCTTCCCCTCGAAGTGCTAGGGGCGAGGTGTTTTCAAGCGAACCTTTTGGCGGGTTTGGCCTGCAACGAGCCTCTTAGCAATTTTGCTAAGTTTTTTTTATTAAAAAACGCCACCCTTCCCCTCGATGTGCTAGGGACGAGGTGTTTTCGAGCGAACCCTTTGGCGTGTTTGGGCTGCAACGAGCCCCTTAGCAATTTTGCGAAGGTTTTTTTTTCAAAAACGCCACCTTCCCCTTGAAGTGCTCGGGGCAAGGTGTCTTCGAGCGAACACTTTGGCGGGTTTGGGCTGTAGCGAGCCCCATAGAAATTTTTGCTAAGTTTTTTGAAAAATGCCACCCTTCCCCTCGAAGTGCTAGGTGCGAGGTGTTTTCGATCGAACCCTTTGGCTGGATTGGGCTGCGGCGAGCCCCTTAGCAATTTTGCTAAGGTTTTTTTTTCAAAAACGCCACCTTCCCCTTGAATTACTCGGGGCAAGGTGTCTTCGAGCGAACACTTTGGCGGTTTTGGGCTGTAGCGAGGCCCTTAGAAATTTTTGCTAAGTTTTTTGAAAAATGCCACCCTTCCCCTCGAAGTGCTAGGGGCGAGGTGTTTTCGATCGAACCCTTTAGCGGGATTGGGCTGTGGCGAGCCCCTTAGCAATTTTTGCTATGTTTTTTGAAAAAAGCCACGTTTCGCCTAGAAGTGCTAGGGGCGAGGTGTTTTCGAGTGAACCCTTTGGCGGTATGGGCTGCAATGAGCCCTTTAGCAATTTTCGCTTAGTTTTTTGGAAAATGCCACCCTTCCTCTCGAAGTGCTAGGGGCGAGGTGTTTTCGAGCAAACCCTTTGGCGGGTTTGGGCTGCAACGAGCCCCTTAGCCATTTTTGCTTAATGTTTTGAAAACTGCCACCCTACCCCTCGAAGTGCTAGGGGGAGGTGTCTTCGAGTGAACCCTTTGGTGTGTTTAGGCTGTAGCCAGCCCCTTAGCCATTTTCGCTAAGTTTTTTGAAAAATGCTACCCTTCCCCTCGAAGTGCTACGGGCGAGGTGTTTTCGAACGAACCCTTTGGCGGGTATGGGCTGCATCGAGTCCCATAGCAATTTTCGCTAAGTTTTTGGAAAAACACCACCCTTCCCCTCGAAGTGCTAGGGGCGAGCTGTTTTCGTGCGAACCCTATGGCGGGTTTGGGCTGCAACGAGCCCATTAGCAAATTTGGCTTAGTTTTTTGAAAAATGCCACCCTTTCCCTCGAAGTGCTAGGGGCGAGGTGTTTTTGAGCGAACCCTTTAGCAGGTTTGGGTTGCAACGAGCCCCTTAGCATTTTTCGCTAAGTTTTTTGAAGAACGCCACCCTTCCCCCCGAAGTGCTAGGTGCGAGGTGTTTTCGATGGAACCCTTTGGCGGGATTGGGCTGTGGCGAGCCCCTTAGCAATTTTTGCTATGTTTTTTGAAAAATGCCACGCTTCCCCTAGAAGTGCTAGGGGCGAGGTGTTTTCGAGTGAACCCTTTGGCGGTATGGGCTGCAACGAGCCCCTTAGCCATTTTTGCTTAGTGTTTTGAAAACTGCCACCCTACCCCTCGAAGTGCTAGGGGCGCGGTGTCTTCGAGTGAACCCTTTGGTGTGTTTGGGCTGTAGCCAGCCCCTTAGCCATTTTCGCTAAGTTCTTTAAAAAATGCTACCCTTCCCCTCGAAGTGCTACGGGCGAGGTGTTTTCGAGCGAACCCTTTGGCGGGTATGGGCTGCATTGAGCCCCATAGTAATTTTCGCTAAGTTTTTGGAAAAACACCACCCTTCCCCTCGAAGTGCTAGGGGCGAGCTGTTTTCGTGCGAACCCTATGGCGGGTTTGGGCTGCAACGAGCCCATTAGCAATTTTGCCTTAGTTTTTTGAAAAATGCCACCCTTCCCCTCGAAGTGCTAGGGGCGAGGTGTTTTTGAGCGAACCCTTTAGCAGGTTTGGGTTGCAACGAGCCCCTTAGCATTTTTCGCTAAGTTTTTTGAAGAACGCCACCCTTCCCCTCGAAGTGCTAGGTGCGAGGTGTTTTCGATCGAACCCTTTGGCGGGATTGGGCTGTGGCGAGCCCCTTAGCAATTTTTGCTATGTTTTTTGAAAAATGCCACGCTTCCCCTAGAAGTGCTAGGGGCGAGGTGTTTTCGAGTGAACCCTTTGGCGGTATGGGCTGCAATGAGCCCTTTAGCAATTTTCGCTTAGTTTTTTGGAAAATGCCACCCATCCCCTCGAAGTGCTAGGGGCGAGGTGTTTTCGAGCAAACCCTTTGGCGGGTTTGGGCTGCAACGAGCCCCTTAGCCATTTTTGCTTAGTGTTTTGAAAACTGCCACCCTACCCCTCGAAGTGCTAGGGGCGAGGTGTCTTCGAGTGAACCCTTTGGTGTGTTTGGGCTGTAGCGAGCCCCTAAGCAATTTTCGCTATGTTTTTTGAAAAATGCTACCCTTCCCCTCGAAGTGCTACGGGCGAGGTGTTTTCGAGCGAACCCTTTGGCGGGTATGGGCTGCATTGAGCCCCATAGCAATTTTCGCTAAGTTTTTGGAAAAACACCACCCTTCCCCTCGAAGTTCTAGGGGCGAGCTGTTTTCGTGCGAACCCTATGGCGGGTTTGGGCTGCAACGAGCCCATTAGCAATTTTGCCTTAGTTTTTTGAAAAATGCCACCCTTCCCCTGGAAGTGCTAGGGGCGAGGTGTTTTCGAGCGAACCGTTTGGTGGGTTTGAGCTGCATCAAGCCCCTTAGCATTTTTCGCTAAGTTTTTTGAAGAACGCCACCCTTCCCCCCGAAGTGCTAGGTGCGAGGTGTTTTCGATCGAACCTTTTGGCGGGATTGGGCTGTGGCGAGCCCCTTAGCAATTTTTGCTATGTTTTTTGAAAAATGCCACGCTTCCCCTAAAAGTGCTAGGGGCGAGGTGTTTTCGAGTGAACCCTTTGGTGGTATGGGCTGCAACGAGCCCTTTAGCAATTTTCGCTTAGTTTTTTGGAAAATGCCACCCTTCCCCTCGAAGTGCTAGGGGCGAGGTGTTTTCGAGCAAACCCTTTGGCGGGTTTGGGCTGCAACGAGCCCCTTAGCCATTTTTGCTTAGTGTTCTCAAAACTGCCACCCTGCCCCTCGAAGTGCTAAGGCGAGGTGTTTTCGAGCGAACCCTTTAGCGGGTTTGGGCTGCAACGAGCCCCTTAGCAATTTTGCTAAGGTTTTTTTTTTCAAAAACGCCACCTTCCCCTGGAAGTGCTAGGGGCGAGGTTTCCTCGAGCGAACACTTTGGCGGGTTTGGGCTGTAGCGAGCCCCTTAGAAATTGTTGCTAAGTTTTTCGACAAATGCCACCCATCCCCTCGAAGTGCTAGGAACGAGTGTTTTCGAGCGAACCCTTTGGTGGGTTAGGGCTTCAATGAGCCCCTTAGCAATTTTCGCTAATTATTTTGAAAAGCGACACCCTTCCTCTCGAATTGCTAGGGGCGAGGTGTTTTTGAGTGAACCCTTTGGGGGGTTTGAGCTGCAACGAGCCCCTTAGCATTTTTCGCAAAGTTTTTTGAAAAACGCCACCTTTCCCCTCGAAGTGCCACGTGCGAGGTGTTTTTGAGCGAACCCTTTCGCGGGTTTGGGCTGCAACGAGCCCCTTAGCAATTTTCACTTAGTTTTATGAAAAATGCCACCCTTCGCCTTGAAGTGCTAGGGGCGAGGTGTTTTCGAGCGAACCCTTTGGCGGGTTTGGGCTGCAACGAGCCCCATAGCAATTTTACTAAGTTTTTTCTTAAACATGCCACCCTTTCCCTCGAAGTACTTGGGGCGAGGTGTCTTCGAGCGAACCCTTTGGTGGGTTTGGGCTGTAGCCAGCCCCTTAGCAATTTTTGCTAAGTTTTTTGAAAAATGCTACCCTTCCCCTCGAAGTGCTAGGGGCGAGGTGTTTTCGAGCGAACCCTTTGGTGGGTTTGAGCTGTATCAAGCCCCTTAGCATTTTTCGCTAAGTTTTTTGAAGAACGCCACCGTTCCCCCCGAAGTGCTAGGTGCGAGGTGTTTTCGATCGAACCCTTTGGCGGGATTGGGCTGTGGCGAGCCCCTTAGCAATTTTTGCTATGTTTTTTGAAAAATGCCACGCTTCCCATAGAAGTGCTAGGGGCGAGATGTTTTCGAGTGAACCCTTTGGCGGTATGGGCTGCAACGAGCCCTTTAGCAATTTTCGCTTAGTTTTTTGGAAAATGTCACCCTTCCCCTCGAAGTGCTAGGGGCGAGGTGTTTTCGAGCGAACCCTTTGGCGGGTATGGGCTGCATCGAGCCCCATACCAATTTTCGCTAAGTTTTTGGAAAAACGCCACCCTTCCCCTCGAAGTGCTAGGGGCGAGCTGTTTTCGTGCGAACCCTATGGCGGGTTTGGGCTGCAACGAGCCCATAGCAATTTTGCTAAGTTGTTTTATGAAACATGCCACCCTTTCCCTCGAAGTACTAGGGACGAGGTGTCTTCGAGCGAACCCTTTGGTGGGTTTGGGCTGTAGCCAGCCCCTTAGCAATTTTCGCTAAGTTTTTTGAAAAATGCTACCCTTCCCCTCGAAGTGCTAGGGGCGAGGTGTTTTCGAGCGAACCCTTTGGTGGGTTTGAGCTGCATCAAGCCCCTTAGCATTTTTCGCTACGTTTTTTGAAGAACGCCACCATTCCCCCCGAAGTCCTAGGTGCGAGGTGTTTTTGATCGAACCCTTTGGTGGGTTTGAGCTGCATCAAGCCCCTTAGCATTTTTTGCTAAGTTTTTTGAAGAACGCCACCCTTCCCCCCGAAGTGCTAGGTGCGAGGTGTTTTCGATCGAACCCTTTGGCGGGATTGGGCTGTGGCGAGCCCCTTAGCAATTTTTGCTATGTTTTTTGAAAAATGCCACGCTTCCCCTAGAAGTGCTAGGGGCGAGGTGTTTTCGAGTGAACCCTTTGGCGGTATGGGCTGCAACGAGCCGTTTAGCAATTTTCGCTTAGTTTTTTGGAAAATGCCACCCTTCCCCTCGAAGTGCTACGGGCGAGGTGTTTTCGAGCAAACCCTTTGGCGGGTTTGGGCTGCAACGAGCCCCTTAGCCATTTTTGCTTAGTGTTTTGAAAACTGCCACCCTACCCCTCGAAGTGCTAGGGCGAGGTGTTTTCGAGCGAACCCTTTAGCGGGTTTGGGCTGCAATGAGCCCCTTAGCAATTTTGCTAAGGTTTTTTTTTTCAAAAACGCCACCTTCCCCTCGAAGTGCTAGGGGCGAGGTGTCCTCGACCGAACCCTTTGGCGGGTTTGGGCTGTAGCGAGCCCCTTAGAAATTGTTGCTAAGTTTTTTGGAAAATGCCACCCTTCCCCTCGAAGTGCTAGGTGCGAGTGTTTTCGAGCGAACCATTTGGCGGGTTAGGGCTGCAATGAGCACCTTAGCAATTTTCGCTAATATTTTTGAAAAACGACACCCTTCCTCTCGAAGTGCTAGGGGCGAGGTGTTTTCGAGTGAACCCTTTGGGGGGTTTGAGCTGCAACGAGCCCCTTAGCATTTTTCGCAAAGTTTTTTGAAAAACGCCACCTTTCCCCTCGAAGTGCCACGGGAGAGGTGTTTTTGAGCGAACCCTTTCGCGGGTTTGGGCTGCAACGAGCCCCTTAGCAATTTTCGCTTAGTTTTGTGAAAAATGCCACCCTTCGCCTTGAAGTGCTAGGGGCGAGGTGTTTTCGAGCGAACCCTTTGGCGGGTTTGGGCTGCAACGAGCCCCATAGCAATTTTGCTATGTTTTTTTTTAAACATGCCACCCTTTCCCTCGAAGTACTAGGGGCGAGGTGTCTTCGAGCGAACCCTTTGGTGGGTTTGGGCTGTAGCCAGCCCCTTAGCAATTTTCGCTAAGTGTTTTGAAAAATGCTACCCTTCCCCTCGAAGTGCTAGGGGCGAGGTGTTTTCGAGCGAACCCTTTGGCGGGTATGGGCTGCATCGAGCCCCATAGCAATTTTCGCTAAGTTTTTGGAAAAACGCCACCCTTCCCCTCGAAGTGCTAGGGGCGAGCTGTTTTCGTGCGAACCCTATGGCGGGTTTGGGCTGCAACGAGCCCATTAGCAATTTTGGCTTAGTTTTTGGAAAAATGCCACCCTTCCCCTCGAAGTGCTAGGGGCGAGGTGTTTTCGAGCGAACCCTTTGGTGGGTTTGAGCTGCATCAAGCCCCTTAGCATTTTTCGCTAAGTTTTTTGAAGAACGCCACCCTTCCCCCCGAAGTGCTAGGTGCGAGGTGTTTTTGATCGAACCCTTTGGCGGGATTGGGCTGTGGCGAGCCCCTTAGCAATTTTTGCTATGTTTTTTGAAAAATGCCACGCTTCCCCTAGAAGTGCTAGGGGCGAGATGTTTTCGAGTGAACCCTTTGGCGGTATGGGCTGCAATGAGCCCTTTAGCAATTTTCGCTTAGTTTTTTGGAAAATGTCACCCTTCCCCTCGAAGTGCTAGGGGCGAGGTGTTTTCGAGCGAACCCTTTGGCGGGTATGGGCTGCATCGAGCCCCATACCAATTTTTGCTAAGTTTTTGGAAAAACGCCACCCTTCCCCTCGAAGTGCTAGGGGCGAGCTGTTTTCGTGCGAACCCTATGGCGGGTTTGGGCTGCAACGAGCCCATTAGCAATTTTGGCTTAGTTTTTTGAAAAATGCCACCCTTCCCCTGGAAGTGCTAGGGGCGAGGTGTTTTCGAGCGAACCGTTTGGTGGGTTTGAGCTGCATCAAGCCCCTTAGCATTTTTCGCTAAGTTTTTTTGAAGAACGCCACCCTTCCCCCCGAAGTGCTAGGTGCGAGGTGTTTTCGATCGAACCTTTTGGCGGGATTGGGCTGTGGCGAGCCCCTTAGCAATTTTTGCTATGTTTTTTGAAAAATGCCACGCTTCCCCTAAAAGTGCTAGGGGCGAGGTGTTTTCGAGTGAACCCTTTGGTGGCAGGGGCTGCAACGAGCCCTTTAGCAATTTTCGCTTAGTTTTTTGGAAAATGCCACCCTTCCCCTCGAAGTGCTAGGGGCGAGGTGTTTTCGAGCAAACCCATTGGCGGGTTTGGGCTGCAACGAGCCCCTTAGCAATTTTCACTTAGTTTTATGAAAAATGCCACCCTTCGCCTTGAAGTGCTAGGGGCGAGGTGTTTTCGAGCGAACCCTTTGGCGGGTTTGGGCTGCAACGAGCCCCATAGCAATTTTACTAAGTTTTTTCTTAAACATGCCACCCTTTCCCTCGAAGTACTTGGGGCGAGGTGTCTTCGAGCGAACCCTTTGGTGGGTTTGGGCTGTAGCCAGCCCCTTAGCAATTTTTGCTAAGTTTTTTGAAAAATGCTACCCTTCCCCTCGAAGTGCTAGGGGCGAGGTGTTTTCGAGCGAACCCTTTGGTGGGTTTGAGCTGTATCAAGCCCCTTAGCATTTTTCGCTAAGTTTTTTGAAGAACGCCACCCTTCCCCCCGAAGTGCTAGGTGCGAGGTGTTTTCGATCGAACCTTTTGGCGGGATTGGGCTGTGGCGAGCCCCTTAGCAATTTTTGCTATGTTTTTTGAAAAATGCCACGCTTCCCCTAAAAGTGCTAGGGGCGAGGTGTTTTCGAGTGAACCCTTTGGTGGCAGGGGCTGCAACGAGCCCTTTAGCAATTTTCGCTTAGTTTTTTGGAAAATGCCACCCTTCCCCTCGAAGTGCTAGGGGCGAGGTGTTTTCGAGCAAACCCTTTGGCGGGTTTGGGCTGCAACGAGCCCCTTAGCCATTTTTGCTTAGTGTTTTCAAAACTGCCACCCTGCCCCTCGAAGTGCTAGGGCGAGGTGTTTTCGAGCGAACCCTTTAGCGGGTTTGGGCTGCAACGAGCCCCTTAGCAATTTTGCTAAGGTTTTTTTTTTCAAAAACGCCACCTTCCCCTCGAAGTGCTAGGGGCGAGGTTTCCTCGAGCGAACACTTTGGCGGGTTTGGGCTGTAGCGAGCCCCTTAGAAATTGTTGCTAAGTTTTTCGACAAATGCCACCCATCCCCTCGAAGTGCTAGGAGCGAGTGTTTTCGAGCGAACCCTTTGGTGGGTTAGGGCTTCAATGAGCCCCTTAGCAATTTTCGCTAATATTTTTGAAAAACGACACCCTTCCTCTCGAAGTGCTAGGGGCGAGGTGTTTTTGAGTGAACCCTTTGGGGGGTTTGAGCTGCAACGAGCCCCTTAGCATTTTTCGCAAAGTTTTTTGAAAAACGCCACCTTTCCCCTCGAAGTGCCACGTGCGAGGTGTTTTTGAGCGAACCCTTTCGCGGGTTTGGGCTGCAACGAGCCCCTTAGCAATTTTCACTTAGTTTTATGAAAAATGCCACCCTTCGCCTTGAAGTGCTAGGGGCGAGGTGTTTTCGAGCGAACCCTTTGGCGGGTTTGGGCTGCAACGAGCCCCATAGCAATTTTACTAAGTTTTTTCTTAAACATGCCACCCTTTCCCTCGAAGTACTTGGGGCGAGGTGTCTTCGAGCGAACCCTTTGGTGGGTTTGGGTTGTAGCCAGCCCCTTAGCAATTTTTGCTAAGTTTTTTGAAAAATGCTACCCTTCCCCTCGAAGTGCTAGGGGCGAGGTGTTTTCGAGCGAACCCTTTGGCGGGTATGGGCTGCATCGAGCCCCATAGCAATTTTCGCTAAGTTTTTAGAAAAACGCCACCCTTCCCCTCGAAGTGCTAGGGCCGAGCTCTTTTCGTGCGAACCCTATGGCGGGTTTGGGCTGCAACGAGCCCATTAGCAATTTTGGCTTAGTTTTTTGAAAAATGCCACCCTTCCCCTCGAAGTGCTAGGGGCGAGGTGTTTTCGAGCGAACCCTTTGGTGGGTTTGAGCTGTATCAAGCCCCTTAGCATTTTTCGCTAAGTTTTTTGAAGAACGCCACCGTTCCCCCCGAAGTGCTAGGTGCGAGGTGTTTTCGATCGAACCCTTTGGCGGGATTGGGCTGTGGCGAGCCCCTTAGCAATTTTTGCTATGTTTTTTGAAAAATGCCACGCTTCCCATAGAAGTGCTAGGGGCGAGATGTTTTCGAGTGAACCCTTTGGCGGTATGGGCTGCAACGAGCCCTTTAGCAATTTTCGCTTAGTTTTTTGGAAAATGCCACCCTTCCCCTCGAAGTGCTAGGGGCGAGGTGTTTTCGAGCAAACCCTTTGGTGGGTTTGGGCTGCAACGAGCCCCTTAGCAATTTTGCTAAGTTTCTTTTTGAAAAACGCCACCCTTCCCCTCGATGTGCTAGGGCGAGGTGTTTTCGAGCGAACCCTTTAGCGGGTTTGGGCTGCAACGAGCCCCTTAGCAATTTTGCTAAGGTTTTTTTTTCAAAAACGCCACCTTCCCCTCGAAGTGCTAGGGGCGAGGTGTCCTCGAGCGAACCCTTTGGCGGGTTTGGGCTGTAGCGAGCCCCTTAGAAATTGTTGCTAAGTTTTTTGGAAAATGCCACCCTTCCCCTCGAAGTGCTAGGTGCGAGTGTTTTCGAGCGAACCATTTGGCGGGTTAGGGCTGCAATGAGCACCTTAGCAATTTTCGCTAATATTTTTGAAAAACGACACCCTTCCTCTCGAAGTGCTAGGGGCGAGGTGTTTTCGAGTGAACCCTTTGGGGGGTTTGAGCTGCAACGAGCCCCTTAGCATTTTTCGCAAAGTTTTTTGAAAAACGCCACCTTTCCCCTCGAAGTGCCACGGGCGAGGTGTTTTTGAGCGAACCCTTTCGCGGGTTTGGGCTGCAACGAGCCCCTTAGCAATTTTCGCTTAGTTTTGTGAAAAATGCCACCCTTCGCCTTGAAGTGCTAGGGGCGAGGTGTTTTCGAGCGAACCCTTTGGCGGGTTTGGGCTGCAACGAGCCCCATAGCAATTTTGCTAAGTTTTTTTTTAAACATGCCACCCTTTCCCTCGAAGTACTAGGGGCGAGGTGTCTTCGAGCGAACCCTTTGGTGGGTTTGGGCTGTAGCCAGCCCCTTAGCAATTTTCGCTAAGTTTTTTGAAAAATGCTACCCTTCCCCTCGAAGTGCTAGGGGCGAGGTGTTTTCGAGCGAACCCTTTGGCGGGTATGGGCTGCATCGAGCCCCATAGCAATTTTCGCTAAGTTTTTGGAAAAACGCCACCCTTCCCCTCGAAGTGCTGGGGGCGAGCTGTTTTCGTGCGAACCCTATGGCGGGTTTGGGCTGCAACGAGCCCATTAGCAATTTTGGCTTAATTTTTGGAAAAATGCCACCCTTCCCCTCGAAGTGCTAGGGGCGAGGTGTTTTCGAGCGAACCCTTTGGTGGGTTTGAGCTGCATCAAGCCCCTTAGCATTTTTCGCTAAGTTTTTTGAAGAACGCCACCCTTCCCCCCGAAGTGCTAGGTGCGAGGTGTTTTCGATCGAACCCTTTGGCGGGATTGGGCTGTGGCGAGCCCCTTAGCAATTTTTGCTATGTTTTTTGAAAAACGCCACCCTTCCCCTAGAAGTGCTAGGGGCGAGGTGTTTTCGAGTGAACCCTTTGGCGGTATGGGCTGCAATGAGCCCTTTAGCAATTTTCGCTTAGTTTTTTGGAAAATGTCACCCTTCCCCTCGAAGTGCTAGGGGCGAGGTGTTTTCGAGCGAACCCTTTGGCGGGTATGGGCTGCATCGAGCCCCATACCAATTTTCGCTAAGTTTTTGGAAAAACGCCACCCTTCCCCTCGAAGTGCTAGGGGCGAGCTGTTTTCGTGCGAACCACGGACATCATATCATCACCGAATGACTCGCCCAATGTCATATAATCAATGGACACCGTTTCGCAAGCTAGAACCAATGAAGCATAGACCAGGTGAGTCCAGTCAATCGGGCTAAACTATGACGTCGATGACATGAGGCCTTGCGGATGCTCGTTTAATGTCATCACGCTCGATAGGCATTGTATCACCAGCGAGAACTATCGAGTGTGGACAAAGAATAGGGCTACCATGAGACATCATATCGTCGCCTAATGACTCGCCCAATGTCATATACTCAATGGACACCGTATCACCCGCTAGAACAAACAAAGCATAGACAAGGCGAGTCCAATCAGTCGGGCCTAACTGTGACGTCGATGAGATCAGGCCTTACGAGATGCCCTTCAACGTCATCATGCTCTATAGACACCGAGCACTAGCAAGAACTATCGAATATGGACAAAGAATAGAGCTACCACGAGACATAATATTGTCGCCGAATGTCTCGACCAATTCATATACTCAATGGACACCATTTCACCGGCTGGAACCAATGAAGCATAGACAAGACGTGTCCAATCAATCAGGCTAAACTGTGACGTCGATGACATGAGGCCTTACGAGATGGTCGTTCAATGTCATCATGTTCTATAGACACCGACCACTAGCGAAAACTATCGAATATGACAAAGAATTGAGCTACCACGAGACATCATATCGTCGCCGAATGACTCGTCCAATGTCATATACTCAATGTACACCATTTCCACCCGGCTGGAACCATGAAGCATAGACAAGGCAGTCCAATCAATCAGGCTAAACTGTGACGTCAATGACAATGAGGCCTTACGAGATGCTCATTCAATGTCATCATGTTCTATAGACACACCGACCACTAGCGAAAACATCGAATATGGACAAAGAATTGAGCTACCACGAGACATCATATCATCACCGAATGACTCGCCCAATGTCATATAATCAATGGACAACCGTTTCGCAAGCTAGAACCAATGAAGCATAGACCAGGTGAGTCCAGTCAATCGGGCTAAACTATGACGTCGATGACATGAGGCCTTGCGGGATGCTCGTTTAATGTCATCACGCTCGATAGGCATTGTATCACCAGCGAGAACTATCGAGTGTGGACAAAGAATAGGGCTACCATGAGACATCATATCGTCGCCTAATGACTCGCCCAATGTCATATACTCAATGGACACCGTATCACCCGCTAGAACAAACAAAGCATAGACAAGGCGAGTCCAATCAGTCGGGCCTAACTGTGACGTCGATGAGATCAGGCCTTACGAGATGCCCGTTCAACGTCATCATGCTCTATAGACACCGAGCACTAGCAAGAACTATCGAATATGGACAAAGAATAGAGCTACCACGAGACATAATATTGTCGCCGAATGTCTCGACCAATGTCATATACTCAATGGACACCATTTCACACCGGCTGGAACCAATGAAGCATAGACAAGGCGTGTCCAATCAATCAGGCTAAACTGTGACGTCGATGACATGAGGCCTTACGAGATGGTCGTTCAATGTCATCATGTTCATAGAGACTGACCACAAGCGAGAACTATCGAATATGGGAAAGAATAGAGCTACCACCTGACATCATATCATCGCCGAATGACTCGTCCAATGTCATATAATCAATGGACACCATTTCACAAGCTAGAGCCAATGAAGCATAGACAAGTCAGTCCAGTCAATCGGGCTAAACGTGACGTCGATGACATGAGGCCTTGCGAGATGCTCGTTCAATGTCATCACGCTCGATAGACACCATATCACCATCAAGAACTATCGATGTGGACAAAGAATAGGGCAACCATGAGACATCATATCGTCGCCTAATGACTCGCCCAATGTCATATACTCAATAGACACCTATCACCTGCTAGAAGAACAAAGCATAGACAAGGCGAGTCCAATCAGTCGGCCAAACTGTGACGTCGAGGAGATGAGGCCTTAGGAGATGCTCGTTCAACGTCATCATGCTCTATAGACACCGACCACTAGCAAGAACTATCGAATATGGACAAAGAATAGAGCTACCATGAGACATCATATCGTCGCCTAATGACTTGCCCAATGTCATATACTCAATGGACACCGTATCACCCGCTAGAACGAATGAAGCATAGACAAGGCGAGTCCAATCAATCAGGCTAAACTGTGACGTCGATGAGATGAGGCCTTAGGATATGCTCGTTCAACGTCATCATGCTCTAATAGACACCGACCACTAGCAAGAACTATCGAATATGGACAAAGAATAGGGCTACCATGAGACATCCTATCGTCGCCTAATGACTCATCCAATGTCATATAATCAATGGACACCGTACACCACCCGCTAGAACAAACAAAGCAAAGACAAGGCGAGTCCAATCAGTCGGGCCTAACTGTGACGTCGATGAGATGAGGCCTTACAAGATGCTCGTTCAACGTCATCATGCTCTATAGACACTAAGCACAAGCAAGAACTATCGAATATGGACAAAGAATAGAGCTACCACGAGACATCATATCGTCGCCGAATGTCTCGACCAATGTCATATACTCAATGGACACCAATTCACTGGCTGGAACCAATGAAGCATAGACAAGGCGAGTCCAATCAATCAGGCCAAACTGTGATATCGATGACATGAGGCCTTACGAGATGCTCGTTCAATGTCATCAGCTCTATAGACACCGAGCACTAGCAAGAACTATCGAATATGGACAAAGAATAGAGCTACCACGAGACATATATTGTCCGCCGAATGTCTCGACCAATGTCATATACTCAATGGACACCATTTCACCGGCTGGAACCAATGAAGCATAGACAAGGCGTGTCCAATCAATCAGGCTAAACGTGACGTCGATGACATGAGGCCTTACGAGATGGTCGTTCAATGTCATCATGTTCTATAGAGACTGACCACTAGCGAGAACTATCGAATATGGACAAAGAATAGAGCTACCACGAGACATCATATCATCGCCGAATGACTCGTCCAATGTCATATAATCAATGGACACCATTTCACAAGCTAGAGCCAATGAAGCATAGACAAGGTCAGTCCAGTCAATCGGGCTAAACTGTGACGTCGATGACATGAGGCCTTGCGAGATGCTCTTCAATGTCATCACGCTCGATAGACACCATATCACCATCAAGAACTATCGAGTGTGGTCAAAGAATAGGGCTACCATGAGACATCATATCGTCGCCTAATGACTCGCCCACTGTCATATACTCAATAGACACCTATCACCTGCTAGAACGAACAAAGCATAGACAAGGCGAGTCCAATCAGTCGGGCCAAACTGTGACGTCGAGGAGATGAGGCCTTAGGAGATGCTCGTTCAACGTCATCATGCTCTATAGACACCGACCACTAGCAAGAACTATCGAATATGGACAAAGAATAGAGCATACCACGAGACATCATATCGTCACCAATGACTTGCCCAATGTCATATACTCAATGGACACCGTATCACCCGCTAGAACGAATGAAGCATAGACAAGGCGAGTCCAATCAATCAGGCTAAACTGTGACGTCGATGAGATGAGGCCTTAGGAGATGCTCGTTCAACGTCATCATGCTCTATAGACACCGACCACTAGCAAGAACTATCGAATATGGACAAAAATAGGGCTACCATGAGACATCATATCGTCGCCTAATGACTCATCCAATGTCATATAATCAATGGACACCGTATCACCCGCTAGAACAAACAAAGCATAGACAAGGCGAGTCCAATCAGTCGGGCCAACTGTGACGTCGATGAGATGAGACTTACAAGATGCTCGTTCAACGTCATCATGCTCTATAGACACCAAGCACTAGCAAGAACTATCGAATATGGACAAAGAATAGAGCTACCACGAGACATCATATCGTCGCCGAATGTCTCGACCAATGTCATATACTCAATGGACACCAATTCACTGGCTGGAACCAATGAAGCATAGACAAGGCGAGTCCAATCAATCAGGCCAAACTGTGACATCGATGACATGAGGCCTTACGAGATGCTCGTTCAATGTCATCATGTTCTATAGAGACTGACCACTAGTGAGAACTATCGAATATGGACAAAGAATAGAGCTACCACGAACATCATATCATCGCCGAATGACTCGCCCAATGTCATATAATCAATGGACACCGTTTCACAAGCTAGAGCCAATGAAGCATAGACAAGGTCAGTCCAGTCAGTCGGGCTAAACTGTGACGTCGATAACATGAAGCCTTGCGAGATGGTTGTTCAATGTCATCATGTTCTATAGAGACTGACCACTAGCGAGAACTATCGAATATGGACAAAGAATAGAGCTACACGAGACATCATATCATCGCCGAATGACTAGTCCAATGTCATATAATCAATGGACACCATTTCACAAGCTAGAGCCAATGAAGCATAGACAAGGTCATCCTCAATCGGGCTAAACTGTGACGTCGATGACATGAGGCCTTGCGAGATGCTCGTTCAATGTCATCATGCTCTATAGACACCGACCACTAGCAAATATCGAATATGGACAAAGAATAGAGCTACCACGAGACATCATATCGTCGCCTAATGACTCGCCCAATGTCATATACTCAATAGAAACCTATCACCTGCTAGAATGAACAAAGCATAGACAGGGCGAGTCCAATCAGTCGGGCCAAACTGTGACGTCGAGGAGATGAGGCCTTAGGAGATGCTCGTTCAACGTCATCACGCTCTATAGACACCGACCACTAGCAAGAACTATCGAATATGGACAAAGAATAGAGCTACCACGAGACATCATATCGTCGCCTAATGACTTGCCCAATGTCATATACTCAATGGACACCGTATCACCCGCTAGAACGAACGAAGCATAGACAAGGCGAGTCACAATCAATCAGGCTAAACTGTGACGTCGATGAGATGAGGCCTTAGGAGATGCTCGTTCAACGTCATCATGCTCTATAGACACCGACCACTAGCAAGAACTATCGGATATGGACAAAGAATAGGGCTACCAGGAGACATCATATCGTCGCCTAATGACTCATCCAATGTCATATAATCAATGGACACCGTATCACCCGCTAGACAAACAAGCATAGACAAGGCGAGTCCAATCAGTCGGCCTAACTGCGACGTCGATGAGATGAGGCCTTACAAGATGCTCGTTCGGTGTCATCATGCTCTATAGACACCAAGCACTAGCAAGAACTATCGAATATGGACAAAGAATAGAGCTACCACGAGACATCATATCGTCGCCGAATGTCTCACCAATGTCATATACTCAGGACACCATTTCACTGGCTGGAACCAATGAAGCATAGACAAGGCGAGTCCAATCAATCAGGCCAAACTGTGACGTCGATGACATGAGGCCTTACGAGATGCTCGTTCAATGTCATCATGTTCTATAGAGACTGACCACTAGTGAAGAACTATCGAATATGGATAAAGAATAGAGCTACCACGAGACATCATATCATCGCCGAATGACTCGTCCAATGTCATATAATCAATGGACACCATTTCACAAGCTAGAGCCAATGAAGCATAGACAAGGTCAGTCCAGTCACTCGGGCTAAACTGTGACGTCGATGACATGAAGCCTTGCGAGATGCTCGTTCAATGTCATCACGCTCGATAGACACCATACACCATCAAGAACTATCGAGTGTGGACAAAGAATAGGGATACCATGAGACATCATATCGTCACCTAATGACTCGCCCAATGTTATATACTCAATGGACACCTATCACCTGCTAGAACAACAAAGCATAGACAAGGCAGTCCAATCAGTCGGGCTAAACTGTGACGTCGATGAGATGAGGCCTTACGAGATGCTCGTTCAACGTCATCATGCTCTATAGACACCGACCACTAGCATGAACTATCAATATGGACAAAGAATAGAGCTACCACGAGACATCGTATCGTCGCCTAATGACTTGCCCAATGTCATATACTCAATGGACACCGTATCACCCGCTAGAACGAATGAAGCATAGACAAAGCGAGTCCAATCAATCAGCCAAACTGTGACGCCGATGAGATGAGGCCTTACGAGATGCTCCTTCAACATCATCATGTTCTATAGACACCGACCACTAGCAAGAACTATCGAATATGGACACAGAATAGGGTACCATGAGACATCAATGATCGTCTAATGACTCATCCAATGTCATATAATCAATGAACACCGTTTCACCCCGCTAGAACGAATAAAGCATAGACAGGCGAGTCCAATAGTCGGGCCAAACTGTGACTCGATAGATGAGGCCTTACGAGATGCTCGTTCAACGTCATCATGCCACATAGACACCGACCACTAGCAAGAACTATCGAATATGGACAAAGAATGAGCTACCACGAGACATCATATCGTCACCGAATGGCTCGTGCAATGTCCTATACTCAATGGATACCATTTCACCGGCTGGAACCAATGAAGCATAGACAAGGCGAGTCCAATCAGTCGGGCCAAACTGTGACGTCGATGACATGAGGCTTGCGAGATGCTCGTTCAATGTCATCACGCTCGATAGACACCATATCACCATCAAGAACTATCGAGTGTGGACAAAGAATAGGGCTACCATGAGACATCATATCGTCGCCTAATGACTCGCCCAATGTCATATACTCAATAGACACCTATCACCTGCTAGAACGAACAAAGCAAAGACAAGGCGAGTCCAATCAGTCGGCCAAACTGTGACGTCGAGGAGATGAGGCCTTAGGGGATGCTCGTTCAACGTCATCATGCTCTATAGACACACGACCACTAGCAGAACTATCGAATATGGACAAAGAATAGAGCTACCACGAGACATCATATCGTCGCCTAATGACTGCCCAATGTCTATATACTCAATGGACACCGTATCACCCTAAACGAACGAAGCATAGACAAGGCGAGTCCAATCAGTCGGCTAAACTGTGACGTCGATGAGATGAGGCCTTACGAGATGCTCGTTCAACGTCATCATGCTCTATAGACACCGACCACTAGCATGAACTATCAATATGGACAAAGAATAGGGCTACCACGAGACATCGTATCGTCGCCTAATGACTTGCCCAATGTCATATACTCAATGGATACCATTTCACCCGCTGGAACCAATGAAGCATAGACAAGGCGAGTCCAATCAGTCGGGCCAAACTGTGACGTCGATCAGATGAGGCCTTACGAGATGCTCGTTCAATGTCATCATGCTCTATAGACACCATATCACCATCAAGAACTATCGATGTGGACAAAGAATAGGGCTACCATGAGACATCATATCGTCGCCTAATGACTCGCCCAATGTCATATACTCATAGAACCTATCACCTGCTAGAACGAACAAAGCAAGACAAGGCGAGTCCAATCAGTCGGGCCAAACTGTGACGTCGAGGAGATGAGGCCTTAGGAGAGCTCGTTCAACGTCATAATGCTCTATAGACACCGACCACTAGCAAGAACTATCGAATATGGACAAAGAATAGAGCTACCACGAGACATCATATCGTCGCCTAATGACTTGCCCAATGTCATATACTCAATGGACACCGTATCACCCGCTAGAACGAACGAAGCATAGACAAGGCGAGTCCAATCAGTCGGGCTAAACTGTGACGTCGATGAGATGAGGCCTTACGAGATGCTCGTTCAACGTCATCATGCTCTATAGACACTGACCACTAGCATGAACTATCAATATGGACAAAGAATAGGGCTACCACGAGACATCGTATCGTCGCCTAATGACTTGCCCAATGTCATATACTCAATGGACACCGTATCACCCGCTAGAACGAATGAAGCATAGACAAAGCGAGTCCAATCAATCAGGCCAAACTGTGACGTCGATGAGATGAGGCCTTACAGATGCTCCTTCAACATCATCATGCTCTATAGACACCGACCACTAGCAGAACTATCGAATATGGACACAGAATAGGGCTACCATGAGACATCATATGATCGTCTAATGACTCATCCAATGTCTTATAATCAATGAACACCGTTTCACCCGCTAGAACGAATAAAGCATAGACAAGGCGAGTCCAATAAGTCGGGCCAAACTGTGACGTCGATGAGATGAGGCCTTACGAGATGCTCGTTCAACGTCATCAGCTCTATAGACACCGACCACTAGCAAGAACTATCGAATAGGACAAAGAATAGAGCTACCACGAGACATCATATCGTCACCGAATGGCTCGTGCAATGTCCATATACTCAATGGATACCATTTCACCGGCTGAACCATGAGCAGACAAGGCGAGTCCAATCAGTCGGGCCAAACTGTGACGTCGATGACATGAGGCCTTGCGAGATGCTCGTTCAATGTCATCACGCTCGATAGACACCATATCACCATCAAGAACTATCGAGTGTGGACAAAGAATAGGGCTACCATGAGACATCATATCGTCGCCTAATGACTCGCCCAATGTCATATACTCAATAGACACCTATCACCTGCTAGAACGAACAAAGCATAGACAAGGCGAGTCCAATCAGTCGGCCAAACTGTGACGTCGAGGAGATGAGCCTTAGGAGATGCTCGTTCAACGTCATCATCCTCTATAGACACCGACCACTAGCAAGAACTACGAATATGGACAAAGAATAGAGCTACCACGAGACATCATATCGTCGCCTAATGACTTGCCCAATGTCATATACTCAATGGACACCGTATCACCCGCTAGAACGAACGAAGCATAGACAAGGCGAGTCCAATCAGTCGGGCTAAACTGTGACGTCGATGAGATGAGGCCTTACGAGATGCTCGTTCAACGTCATCATGCTCTATAGACACTGACCACTACATGAACTATCAATATGGACAAAGAATAGGCTACCACGAGACATCGTATCGTCGCCTAATGACTTGCCCAATGTCATATACTCAATGGACACCGTATCACCCGCTAGAACGAATGAAGCATAGACAAAGCGAGTCCAATCAATCAGGTCAAACTGTGACGTCGAGAGATGAGGCCTTACGAGATGCTCCTTCAACACATCATGCTCTATAGACACCGACCACTAGCAAGAACTATCGAATATGGACACAGAATAGGGCTACCATGAGACATCATATGATCGTCTAATGACTCATCCAATGTCATATAATCAATGAACACCGTTTCACCCGCTAGAACGAATAAAGCATAGACAAGGCGAGTCCAATAAGTCGGGCCAAACTGTGACGTCGATGAGATGAGGCCTTACGAGATGCTCGTTCAACGTCATCATGCTCTATAGACACCGACCACTAGCGAACTATCGAATATGGACAAAGAATAGAGCTACCACGAGACATCATATCGTCACCGAATGGCTCGTGCAATGTCCTATACTCAATGGATACCATTTCACCGCGCTGGAACCAATGAAGCATAACAAGGCGAGTCCAATCATTCGGGCCAAACTGTGACGTCGATGACATGAGGCCTTGCGAGATGGTCGTTCAATGTCATCACGCTCGATAGACACATATCACCATCAGAAACTATCGAGTGTGGACAAAGAATAGGGCTACCATGAGACATCAAATCGTCGCCTAATGACTCGCCCAATGTCATATACTCAATAGACACCTATCACCTGCTAGAACGAACAAAGCATAGACAAGGCGAGTCCAATCAGTCGGGCCAAACTGTGACGTCGAGGAGATGAGGCCTTAGAGAATGCTCGTTCAACGTCATCATGCCTATAGACACCGACCACTAGCAAGAACAATCGAATATGGACAAAGAATAGAGCTACCACGAGACATCATATCGTCGCCTAAGGACTTGCCCAATGTCATGTACTCAATGGACACCGTATCACCCGCTAGAACGAACGAAGCATAGACAAGGCGAGTCCAATCAATCAGGCTAAACTGTGACGTCGATGAGATGAGCCTTAGGAGATGCTCGTTCAACGTCATCATGCTCTATAGACACCGACCACTAGCAAGAACTATCGAATATGGACAAAGAATAGGGCTACCATGAGACATCATATCGTCGCCTAATGACTCATCCAATGTCATATAATCAATGGACACCGTATCACCCGCTAGAGAACAAACAAAGCATAGACAAGGCGAGTCCAATCAGTTGGGCCTAACTGTGACGTCGATGAGATGAGGCCTTACAAGATGCTCGTTCAACGTCATCATGCTCTATAGAGACCAAGCACTAGCAAGAACATCGAATATGGACAAAGAATAGAGCTACCACGAGACATCATATCGTCGCCGAATGTCTCGACCAATGTCATATACTCAATGGACACCATTTCACTAGCTGGAACCAATGAAGCATAGACAAGGCGAGTCCAATCAATCAGGCCAAACTGTGACGTCGATGACATGAGGTCTTACGAGATGCTCGTTCAATGTCATCATGTTCTATAGAGACTGACCATTAGTGAGAACTATCGAATATGGACAAAGAACAGAGCTACCACGAGACATGATATCATCGCCGAATGACTCGTGCAATGTCATATAATCAATGGACACCGTTTCACAAGCTAGAACCAATGAAGCATAGACAAGGTCAGTTCAGTCAATCGGGCTGAACTGTGACGTCGATGACATGAGGCCTTACGAGATGCTCGTTCAATGTCATCACGCTCGATAGACACCATATCACCAGCAAGAACTATCGAGTGTGGATAAAGAATAGGGATACCATGAGACACCATATCATCGCCGAATGATTCGTCCAATGTCATATACTCAATGGACAACATTCACCGGCTAGACCCAGCGAAGCATAAACAAGGTGACTCTACAATCAATCGGGCTAAACTGTGACGTCAATGACATGAGGCCTTAGGAGATGCCCTTCAATGTCATCATGCTCGATAGGCATGTATCACCACCGAGAACTATCGAGTGTGGACAAAGAATAGGGCTACCATGAGACATCATATCGTCGCCTAATGACTCATCCAATGTCATATAATCAATGGACCCGATTGATTGGGTCCGCCTTGTCTATGATTTGTTCTTTCTAGCGGGTGATACGGTGTCCATTGAGTGCCCGATCTTTCGGCGAGTGGAGATAACTTCGATTTGGTGGATGTTGACCCTCACGATCCGACTACAACGACAAGCCGAAGCGCCAATGCAATCGCTGAACCAACTTCCGAGGATATTAACCTTGTGGTAAACAAGATCAACCTGATCACGAGGATCAATTCTTACGCGCAATCGAAGAACGAGCAAGAATTAGAGGCGAGCAATCTGATGTATTGCACGAAGGTGGAGTTCTGAACTCACGTCGAGAGACGGATGTATAGCTAAGCTAAACTTAAAACAAAACTCGAAGATTACAAGGGGCGCAGCCCTTGACTATATAGGGGGAGGACGAGGCATCTAGGGCCGGCTGAAGTGGAGAGGCGCGCGGTGGAGAGGAGTCATGCGACTTGGGCCACGTGGGCCTTCGGGCGACATCATCCTGGCCGTCGTTCCTTAGCATCAAAACCGTCTTCAATTCCTGGGCTCGAGCTCTAGTGATTGGGCCCTTGTACGTCGTCGTCTCGTTAGAAGATGGATCCGTAACTCGAGGAGGCGCGACGACGAGAGGTGGAGGCGTGACAGCTTGGTTTGGCGCGCCATCTTCCGTCGTCATTATTCGTATGTCGTTGATGTCCTCATCATCCTCCCCTTCTTGAAGTGAAGTCGTCCTCGACGGCAACTCATCATCCTCACCCAAGTATGGTTTCAAATCTGCAACATTAAAACTATGGAAACACCAAACTCCATGGGCAAGTCAAGAACATAAGCATTATCGTTAATCTTGGTTAGCACTTTAAAAGGACCAGCAGCACGAGGCATCAGTTTAGAACGACGCAAAGTAGGAAATCTATCTTTACGCAAGTGCAACCAAACCAAATCACCAGGTTCAAAAGAAATATGTTTTCTACCTTTACTACCAGCAACTTGATACTTTTTATTAGCAATGGTAATGTTGTGTTGTGTTTCTTCATGCAATTGTTTCATGTGATCAATATGAGCAAGAGCATCAAGAGTGGTTCATCCTCAGCATCAATAGCAAACAAATCAATAGGCGCCTTAGGAACATAGCCATAAACAACCTCAAAAGGACACAACTTAGTGGCAGAATGTGTAGCACGATTATAAGCAAATTCAACATGAGGTAAACAATCTTCCCAGCGTCTCAAATTTTTATCTAAAACAGCTCTAAGCATAGCAGACAAAGTTCTATTTACTACTTTCAGTTTGCCCATCAGTTTGAGGATGACAAGTAGTACTAAACAGCAGCTTAGTTCCTAATTTATTCCAAAGAGAACGCCAAAAATGACTGAGAAACTTAGCACACGATCAGAGACAATTGTTTTAGGAATTCCATGCAATCTAACAATCTCTCTGAAGAACAATTCAGCAACATTTGAGGCATCATCAGTTTTATGACAAGGTATAAAGTGAGCCATTTTAGAGAAACGATCAACAACCACAAAAATACTGTCCCTCCCCTTCTTAGTGCGAGGCAATCCCAAAACAAAATCCATCAAAATATCAAGCAAAGGAGAAGAGGGAACAGGCAAGGGCATATACAAACCATGATTAGCCAAACGAGATTTAGCTTTTTGACATATGGTACAGCGTGCATACCGTGGCCAAAAGAAATGGTCCGCCAACACCTCATGTGTCTTGAAAACTCCGAAGTGACCCATAAGACCACCTCCATGCGCCTCCTGTAACAACAAAAGACGAACCGAGCTAGCTGGAATACACAGCTTGTTAGCACAAAACGGAACCCATCCTGCATATGAAATTTGCCCCAAGGTTTGCCATCCTTACAATGCATCATAATATCATGAAAATCAGCATCATTCACATATTGATCTTTCAAAGCTTGCAAACCAAAGATTTTAAAGTCTAATTGGGACAGCATCATATAACGACGAGACAAAGCATCGGCAATCACATTTCCTTCCCGTTTTTATGTTTAATGATGTATGGAAAAGATTCAATAAATTCAACCCATTTAGCATGACGACGATTCAGATTAGTTTGGGTTCTAATATGTTTCAAAGCCTCATGATCAGAATGAATAATAAATTCGCGAGGCCACAAATAATGCTGCCATGTTTGCAAAGTTCTTACTAAAGCATAAAGTTCTTTATCATAAGTGGAATATTTAAGAGCAGCACCACTTAACTTCTCACTAAAATAAGCAATGGGTTTATGATCTTGCAACAAAACAGCACCCAAACCATTCCACTAGCATCACATTCCAATTCAAACACTTTATCAAAATTAGGCAATTGTAAGAGAGGAGCATGATTAACCTTCCTTTAAAGTGTTGAATGCGTCGTCTTGTGTGGCGCCCCACTCAAATGGCGCACCCTTCTTGGTCAGCTCATGTAATGGTGTAGCAATAGAACTGAAATCCCGCACAAAACGACGATAGAAGCCTGCAAGACCAAGAAAACTGCGAACCTGTGTGACCGTCGTCGGTTGGGCCAACCTGAATGGCGTCCACCTTGCTGCTATCGACCTCAATGCCCTGTGGAGTAACAACATTCAAGAAACGAAACACGTTGCGTGCAAAAAGTGCATTTTTCCATGTTCCCAAACAAGTGAGCAGCACGCAAAGCATCAAGAACAGCACGCAAATGATCTAAATGCTCATTCATGGATTTGCTGTATATAGGATATCATCAAAAAAGACAACAACAAATATTCCAATGAAAGACCGAAGAACTTCATTCATTAAGCGCATAAAAGTGCTAGGAGCATTAGACAATCAAACGGCATAACCAACCATTCATACAAGCCAAATTTAGTTTTAAAAGCCGTTTTCCATTCATCTCCTAATTTCATTCTTATTTGATGGTAACCACTACGCAAATCAACCTTACAGAAAATTGTAGCACCACTAAGTTCATCAAGCATATCATCAAGGCGTGGTATAGGATATCGATAACGAATTGTAATATTGTTAATTGCATGATAATCTACACACATACGCCAAGAACCATCTTTCTTAGGAACAAGCAAAACAGGAACCGAACAAGGGCTGAGAGACTCACGAATGTAACCTTTATCAAGCAATGCCTGCACTTGACGCTGAATTTCTTTTGTCTCCTCAGGATTTGTGCGGTACGGGGCGCGATTAGGAAGCTGTGCGTCTGGAATTAAATTAATCTGATGTTCTATACTACGAATAGGAGGAAGACCCGGCGGCAATTCAGTGGGAAAAACATCTTTATACTCCTGCAAAAGGTTAGCAACAGCAGGAGGAATATGCAACATAGGCGCCTCATCTAGTGAAACAAGCATACGAGAGCAAACTAGCGCATAGCAAAGCAGATTAGCATCATGTAATTCATCAAAATCAGCACGTGTAGCAAGCAAGATAGGTTTATTCAATTTGATCTCATGTTGAACAGGTGCAAAAGAGGCGATGTAACCAATTTTGCAGCTTTTGTCGCTCGAGCAATATCATCTTTAAGAACTTGTTCAGGTGTCATAGGATGAATAACTTTTCTGACCCTTGAACATGAAGGAATAACAATTGGAGCGACCATGATGAACACTATCAACATCATATTGCCAAGGACGGCCAAGCAACAAAGAGCATGCTTCCATTGGAACGACATCACAATCTACAAAATCAGAATAGGCGCCAAGAGAGAAAGGAACACCTACCGATCGCGTTACCTTTATTTTGCCGCCTCATTAAGCCATTGAACATGATAAGGATGTGGATGCTTCCTTGTTGGCAATGACAACTGCTCCACCAAGGTCGTACTAGCCAAATTGTTGCAACTGCCACCATCGATGATTATACGGACCGCTCGTTCTTGCACAACGCCTTTGATATGAAAAATGTTGTGGCGCTGATGCTTTTCATCCTGAACGACCTGTGTACTAAGAACACGCTGCGCAACAAGAGTGGCATACTGTCGGCGGCACTAGAGTCGACATGAAGCTCCGTATTATCTGCATGATTAGTGGCAAGCATAGTCTGCTGAATATCCTCAGAATCACTAGCAGAAGAATACCCACCTCGTCACGAATCAACATAGTTCGTTTATTTGGACAATCGCGTATCACAAGACCAAATCCTCGGCAACGGTGACACTGAATATCACGAGCTCGTCCAGACGACGAGGAGGAGGCACGATCGAGCAGATTTGGCCGTGGATGGAGGACTCGACTTGGACGTGGTCGAGGAGTGGTCACGACGTGGAAGGAGGTGTCGACCGTGGAGCTGAAGGCGTCTTGGACCCTACAAAAATGTTAGGTCTTGACGAAGATTGTCGATCCTGCACTTCACGTTCAGCTTTACAAGCATATTCAAATAAGGTGGTCATATCATCATAATGCTTATAATCAAGAATATTCTGAATTTCACGATTTAACCCACCCCTAAAGCGACCATAGCAGCATCATCCAGTTCAACTAAACCACAGCGAATCATACCCTTTTGCAAAGCTTGATAATAATCCTCTACGGAAAGTGAACCTTGTTGAAAACGCTGCATTTGATTAAGCAAATCTCTAGCATAATATGACGGCACAAAACGATGACGCATAGCAGCTTTTAATGCCATCCAAGTGGCTGGAATATTATCAGGATATCTTTGTCTATACTCACGCCACCAAAGTAAAGCGAATTCAGTAAATTCACTAATAGCAGCCTTAACTTGTAAATTAGCAGGAATATCATGGCATGCAAATTTTTGTTCAACCTCTAATTCCCAATCAAGGTAAGCACCCGAATCTTATTTGCCATTAAAAGTGGGAATACAAAATTTTATTTTGGCAAAAGAATCATTAATAGGAACACGTACCCTACGAGCCGACCACGGCGATTGTCGTCGTCCTGCTCGTGTGTCGGCGCTGTAGTCACGTGCATGTTGCAACTCCGTGAGCTGCGTCGTCATGGTCCCAAGCTGCGTCGACATGGCCTCAAGACAAGTCATGATCGTCGCGAGCGTGGTGCGGGCAGCCGTATCAGCGAGGTTCAGTTGATCAAAACGCTCATTCGACGAAGTGACCGTAGAGTCAAGTCTCTCGTGTGCATCGTCTTCATGTCGTTTTGTAGACCATCTACCTATGCCTGGACATCCTGAAGGGTGAGCTCCTCCGACTTCGAGCTGTTTTCTACCATAGAAACACAAGCAATACAAAAAGCGGGATCCTACGACGAGAGGTGAGTGGTGGATGAAAAGCTCAATCAAAAAGCTGTTATCAAATTCTTTACGTTTACGCACACCCCACACCCGTGCCGTTAGCGGACCAAGCACGGGGGGGCAAGGCTGAAACGTGCGAGGGAAGGGGGGTTGGGGCGGATTGCGGTCGGAGGGGTCGGGGGGTCAGGGGGAGGGGCGGGG